>CM059258.1:18937194-28937194 GCA_030347555.1 Lablab purpureus
AGAAATGTCATTGTCAGAAAACTCACCTTCATTGTCTTTCTTTTCTATTGATTTTTCAACCTTGAGTGCGATGTTTTTGACTTTAACAGTTTCTTCTCCATTCTTTAGTCTTTGTAGCTCCATCTCGTGTTCTCTTAATTTTTCGAGGAGTGTTTCTACATTCATCTTTGTCAAATCTTTACACTACTAGAAAATCAGGAAATAGTGACTGATATCAGTGACTGAAAATTTTAGTCACTGTTAGTCACCGAATGAGTGACCACTATATTTTTCCTAAATGAGTGACTAATTTGGTCACTAGAATTTTCGATAAAAAAATGTAGTTACTAAATCAGTGACTCATTTATTAATGTTTTTATTTTATTAATTAAATTATTAAATAATTATGTATTTCCCTCTATTAATTTCCCAAAAATAGATTTCTCCCTCCCAAATTTTTTTGCACAGTGCATTTTAGCTTCAGAAGTTCCAGTCATCACGATTTTGAGCAATGAAGCATCTTCATCCCTAACCTCATGAATGTGTAGCCTCTTAAAACCCCTCGCAACTCCAACCGCTAGCTCCTTCATCTTTGCCTAGCTACTCTAGCATCTCCTATTTCATATTCCTTCTCCACGTACTCTCTAACCACCAACCATCTTCCTTAGCCAAAGAATCCCAACTCAGAATCTTAAATGTGTGTCATTGAATCCTAATTAGCTTGAATCATAACTAACGAGCTCGAATCTGAATCCTTACGAGCTTGAACCCTCTCTTACGAACTTAAGCCCTAATCCTAACGAGCTTGAACCCTAACCCTCAGGAGTTCGTGCCATACCCCTAACATTCACGTCTTGTAGGTTTAATCTTCTATCATCCCCACAGAAGGTGTAAATCGTAACCTACGTCTTCTGTTCTCCATAATGCCCAAGTTTTTGCACCTTCGCAAATCGTTGTCGCCTTCGTCACTGAGCTATGTTTGGTAATTTATTTTTCTGTTTTCTTCTATTTTTTATTTAATATAAATTACTTCTTTTGGAATGTTGTTGAACAGATTGTGCAAGAGAGTATTAAGGAGCTTGAGTGCAAAGGAGCAATTCAAAGGAGATATTTTAGGGTTTGAGGTAGAACTATTGTTAAGGGAAAATCTTCATCACTGTAAGTGATAATCTTCATCATCTAATATTAACTAACCTTCAAAGGGTCCATAGAATGTGTTGTAACCAAATTATGATATGTAAAATTAATGTTATGTATTCTTAATTTTGGTGAAACCCATTATCATTGCACTTGCTCTGCTCTGGGGATCAATTGAATTTTAAAGATTGTGATTCTGTTTCTGTAATAATTTTAAGTAGAAAGCTCAAAACATCACTCATTTGGGGCTTTATGTGATTGGTCTCTGTTTTGATGATGTTACCTGATTTGTGGCAAGTGCACACTGTTTAATTAGGTTTTAATCTTTGACTCTGTGATTGTATGATCTGATTGTGTTGAAGTTATGGAAGCTCAGTTTCAGTTTTACCTCTGACTAGAATGATTAAAATGGTTCTGTTGAAGGAGGCACTAGGTGGGTGTTAGTTGGGAGAGGTGATGAGCCCCTGACCACAAATAAAGAAGAGGAGTATCCAAGGAGGATTACTAGAAGCATGATGAGGAGGGACACTTCCTCCTTTCCCCTTTTATTTAGCCTTTTTAGCATTTCTATTAGTTGTTAAATATTTTCTAAACTCATGTTTTTTTTGGGTTTTGTAGGATTGCCTTTGACACCCCTTTTTCTACAAGTAGAGCCTTGTTTGGAGCAAAGGAGCACTTGGGCTTGAGGCCCAAGTTTGGGACATCCAAGGGGGGGGTGCAGAAGTCAATCTTGACCTTCTAGAACCCTTGGAAAACGTCCTCTCATCATCCCAATCATTGGCCACCCGTTTTTTGTGCCCTACCTTCTAGAATGTGTGAGTCTTGGCCACCAAGAGTGGAATATGCTTAGGAATCTTTTCCAATGTAATTCCCTTTAAGTCCCTACCCCAAGTCTAGGAGACCTCTCATTCTTGTAAAAGGGTTGAACATTAATGAAATAGAGAGCATTCTTGCATAGCCTAGAGCTTGTGTTGTGTTCTTGGGTGTTCTTCCCCCTCTTGGAGTCTTATCTTGAGCCTTGGCTCAAGTGACGGCTAACACCATTCATCTTGGGTTGGACCATCTCCCAAGTGTCGTGTAGCACTTCACTCCCCTCCCCCTCTCTCAATCTCTTCCTCCATTATTGTTTCATGGTCTTTACTTTCATGCTCTTTAATTTTCAGCACTTTACTTTCATGTCATTTACTCTTATGTCTTTATGATTCAAGCCTTGTCTTAAATTGTGTTGGCTGGTTTTTATATTTTGTCATTCTCTTCTCCTCTTGAGCTCCTTGTGAAGTGAACCTTCACACTTAGATAACCTCCGGGATTATCTTCGTGTCCAGTGAGAATCTTTCTTGAGGCTTTCCTTCTAATTGATATTCCATCAAACACCTTATGTGCTAAATATTAAAATGAACCCTTATCAAGAGGTTTAGGTTTTTTAAATGAGGACTTGGAGTTTAAACCGTGGTGGTGTGAATCAATTCTTTTTGCATAAGCCTTGCCGCAAAAAGGGAATTGACAGGTTTTGAGAAATTTTTGTGCATGTTTTCTATCTAAGAAGAGAAAGCCTCCAAGTTTAGTTAGCCTTTGCGTTGGAGCTATTGGAAGGCATCTGCAGGATATTATTTTGTCAATTTGCTAAAGGATATACAGGTAGGTTACTAGAGAATGATTATTTTTCTTGAAGTCTTTTAATAGGTCATTTTTATCCTAATGCTCATACATGTTAAAGTTATGGTGTGCTAAATGCAAATGTATGGGGGGAAAACTTTCTCCCGGATTGCCCTTTTTCTCTAAAGAAATTATTGGTTCTAGAGGCACCTAGTTTATGAACAGGAGTATTCTTTAGTGGTTGAAACTTATGTTCTGTTCACTTTCCTAAACACTACTCGTTTATCCCATGCTAAAAATCTTTGATTATGTTGTGTATTCCACATAAAAAGAGTCTTTAATCATGGATAGTGTGCATTATACATACATACAAATAAAGAAATTAGTTACACTTAATGTTAGATAGCAGTGACAATTATTGCTAGAAGAAGAAAATTGCTTATCACATTAGCTGATACTTCCTGGGAAATCCTTTATGTCTCTGATTTTGGCTTGATAAAAACAGTATGTAGATTCATTAAAGCTCTAGATATAAGGCGTAGAATTATAAACCATTTTAAAAATAATAAAATAACTACTTTGCCTTGAGGTATTAGAATACATGCGCTATAAAAAAAAAACAAATTTCCTTAAAATTACTGCTAATGGTATATTTGAGCTTGTGAAACACTACCATTTGTTGGAGACAATGACAAGGGGTACATTCCTTTTGTTGTCCTTTTTAAGCTTTATTTCTTTGTTAATGAAATTTCTTCAATGTTGTTTTAAGCACTTCGTTTCTCATTTAAGACATTCTAAAAATTTTGCTTCGATGGGTCTTTTAGGTACAATGTTCTTGTTATACTTTTATAGTTAGGATCTGTTGCTTATAGAGATGAACAAAACATATTTGGAATGACCATGGGGCTTCTGATTTAATTAGTAATATTTATATATGATATGAAAGATGGGTAGCCATCACAAATAAGCTAAATCCTCTTGTTAGTGTTGTATTTGACTTGGTTTGTCATCTATCTACTGTGGATGCACAATATCAAGGCTTTGTTTTGAATACCTTGATTTTGGAGGTATAGATTGTAGAACCTATCTGAAGGCTTCCCAACATTCTTTGATAAGGTTAATCTAAATATTTATTTTTGAAGGATGATTTCTAGGCTTAAAGTTTATGTTCTCAGTAATTTATTGTTCTTGCTATATATATTTTAGTCAAACTCATATTTTTTGCGAAATTGAACTTCCAAAAATGCACATGGATGTATAAAATTATCATAGAAGTTACCACTAACAAATGTAAATATTGTTGTTGAAACTGTAAAGATTGAATGCAACCATGCTGCTATAACTTTAAAATCATTGTGAAGTTGTGACTGTGTTATAAAACAAAAAATGTAATGCCAGTTGATACTAATAATCTTTCTCAAGTTTAGTGAAGTACAACTTAAATGTTGATGATAAAAAGAAGACATATGTAATGTCACTTATGTATTTGGAAAATTAAATCCATATTTGTTCTAATTTGTTCTATTCCTAGTTCATTTTCTACTTTCTCTTCTTCTATTGTATAGTTCATTTTTCAATTATGTTTAGCAAATTGTTTCACCTTACTTGCTGGTTCTTCTAAAAATCAGTTTGTATTTTAAAAAATATTTATTTTTGAAAATTTGTTTCACATAATCGATTACGTTATGCTCATAATCGATTATGTGAGTGCCAAAGATGGTATTTTTAAAATCGCGACATAATCAATTATATTTTCCACGTAATCGATTATAATAGAACCATTTTTTCAAAAAACCAGTATCATAATCGATTATGTTATGAATATAATCAATTATGTTATGAGCATAATAGATTATGTGTGTAAAAACTCAATTTTATTCTTTTTAAATGGTTCACTAGTGAAGGAGTGCTTGATCTGTGTTTTCCTCTTTTGATTTCTCTTATTCCAGAATGATTTGACACACTAAATTCTTCAGCTTGAGCTTCAATTCTTCATTCAATGATCTTGATTTGGCTTGCTTGAGAATTCATCAAAACTTATACTTTTGTCTTCAAAGAGTGTTGACTTTCTCCTCTTTGGTAACAAATTAAGATTGACTTAGCAATCAAACTAAGAACATTTTAACTGATTGAAAACATATTTTTAATTAGTTGAAAACAATTAAAACTTCTTTAAAACATTTCAAAACATTTTAAAAAACAAGATTAAGTCCAAGATTAAATGAGATGCATCTTACCCCAAAACCTAAGACACTCTAACACTAAGATAAAATTTTCATTCTTCAAACATCATCGTCTTCATCACCAAAGTGGTTGGAGACATCAAATTAACATGAAGTCAAGTCTTCAAGTCCAACACTATTAGCGTCCCCTTAGCCCCCTCGACCCTAGTCATGTAGCTTCTAGCCTTTTAGCTCGTTACATGCGAGATCGACGCTAATAACGAAGTAGCGTATGCTTTTTTCCTTTTGTATGGACTTTTGGACGTTATTAAATATCAGCTTTAATTAAAATATTATTTAATTCTCCTAAGAAAGTTGAAATTCTAAATAATTAAAAAATAAAAAATAAAGATGATTAACTTATCAATCACAAGTAACTCTGATGTAGACTTACTTGGAGGGAGAGTGAGTAGATGACGAACTCATTCTTTTTTAATAAGATGAATGCAAATTCTATTTTGTATTATTTTGGATGCGATTTTTGAGACCGCAATACTAAAAAAAAATTGCTTCTACCAATCATTTTATAGTGACCTATAAAATGATGAAATTAGTGACTAATGTAGAGTCTAATTTAGTAAGTGGCTAAAACCTTTATAACTAATGTTAGAAACAAATTTAGATTCTAATTTAGAAACCAATTTAGCCACCATTATATAAAAACCAATTTCATAATATTTTAAGATCAATAGCTAAAAAAATATAGTTTCTACTACAATAAAAATCATTTTAGATATCAATAATTTTTAGTTTATAAAGTAGTTTCTAATTTAGTCACTATAATAACTAATTATTTTTTATTTTTGAATTAATTTATATTCAATGATTTTATTGTTGTAGAAATTTAGGATATGTTTTATCTTTAATCATATGGGTGTAACAAATTTTCTGAAAAAATAAAAGTAAAAATAAAGAAGGTATTTTACTAAGATTTAAAGACTTGGTATTGATAAGAAAAAAAAATTTTTTTTTTGTGTTTTGCAAAGTAACATGCATTACAAGCAAACAAATTAAAGTATCAATACAATGAAAATATAAAATTATACAACAATACATTCTCATTCATCATTAATTGTTTTTGCAGGTTTATTCAAAACTACTTATGTGAAAGGAAAAATATGAAACAACAAATTCTATTATAAGATTCATTATTTGTCTCCAACATGTTTAGATTCTAGTGTTTGCAAACTAATTTGTGCTTAAAAAATAAGTTCATGGTTAATAAGTTATCATTTGTGATTCACATGTCTTTATTTATTCATTTATGAAAACGTTTGTATTTGTATTGATTTAGCACGTTATAATAAGATTTAAGATTTAAAGGTAATGAATTGTGGATTGTTTGAATTTAGTGATATACATTCTAAATATGGTCATATAAATCATTAATGAAGCTTGTCACATGATTATGTTGCAAACAATTTGGATGTAAACAATTTGTTGCAATGTATTTTGTATTTGTATTTTGTACTTTTCTTTAAAATATTTTATCTATTTAATCTTTTTATTGTCCGTACTAAAATGAATAATATTTTAATATTTTAATTATTAATAAAGTAAATGTGGTATATAAAAGCAGTTAAAATAAGTAAAAGTTTATTAATTCTTATGGTATCCATAAAAGTAGTGTTTACATATAATATATATGTTACCATGCGATTCATGTGTTCTCCCAAATATAGTCATCTCATATATGCAAACAAAGTGGAAGTTACCACGCGGCGTTTGGGAAACACGAGAAGGATTTGAAAAGCAATTGTGCGGCCGCAAATACACCAAATGTGCACCAACTTGCTGAAGATTTTTCATGAATTCCAAGTCATACCTTTCATGCTATCACATCAAGATTATGATTATGCATATCATGTCTTTTTTATGCTCTCCTTCTTTAAATACACTTCATCCATTAACTTAAGCTTATATTTCCCTAACAACACAATTATTGCAGTTGTAAAAAGCAATCTCATTATTTGATATTAATTTATTAATAGTATATATATATATATATGTTGGTTTACTAATATTTTGACAGTGAACAATATAAAGAAAATAGTCTACTTGACAAAAAGGTGAAGAGTTTAAAGTCACTCTTTGAATTGGAAGAATCATTCCACAAATGTATGTGAATATTTTCAATCTTTTTCTTTTCATCTTTCTTTTCCATTTCCATTAACAAAGAGTTAAGAAATTCAATACAAGCAAACTAAGTAAAATTACTTCTTGTAGTTCCCATAACCTTGAGAGATTGTAGAATCAAACAAAGTGTCCCATGACTTTAACTCACAAGAGCTAAGAAATTCAATAGGTACCTAATCCAAGCAAACCAAAATAGAATTACTTCTTGTAGTTCCCATGACTTTGAGAGATTGTAGAATCAGACGTGTCTCATGACTTTGACTCACAAGAGCTAAGAAATTCAATAGGTATCTAATCCAAGCAAACTAAAATAGAATTACTTCTTGTAGTTCCCATGACTTTGACAGATTGTAGAATTGTTAAATAAAGACGGCAGTATAAAAACCAAGAGGGGGGGTGAATTGGGTTTTTAAAGAAATTTTCTCTTTTAAATAAATTTTCAGGTTTTGAAAAAACTTTCAAAAACTTGGATGTGAATTTTTCCAATCCTTTAATTAACGCTGTTGGGATTAGCAATTGTAATAATGATCCACAATTAAGAGATAAAGAGAAAGAGAAAGAACACAGAGATTTATACTGGTTCGGATTAAGCCAATCCTACATCCAGTTCCCAACCACCACAAATCCGTGATGATTTTCCCCACTATCTTTAAATGAAATTACAAACACCAATTCATGTAATAACAAATAAAGATAAACGGAAACACCTCCTCAGACACACTAAGGACGAAACACCTCCCCGGACACATGCGAGGATGAAACCCACCTCTCTTGACACACAAGAGATGAAACACCTCCCTTAGAAGCAGATCCAAGGGATGAATTTTCCCTTTACTGAAAACGAGTAAAAGAATACACCTGAAATGTGCTTGGATAGAAAGCTTAAGCACAATGATCACCACTTCCAAAGACTTGATCAAGCGAAGAGAAGCGGGAAGCGGCTTTGAAAAAGCTAAGGCGCGAAACACTTTGAATATTTTGTGTTTGTTCGGATGTGTTAAACCTAAGACATTCTCTTTCATTTTATAATACGAAAATGCTCCAAAGTTTCCATTCTTAGGTTGATTTAAAATTAATTTCGTAAAAGCGACTCATTTAATCGATTATATTAAAAGCTTAATCGATTATATTATGTTTAAAAGCTGGAAAACAAACATCGTTTGATTTAATCGATTAGATTAAGGCCATAATCGATTATATTAACCCAGAATCAATATAATCGATTATCAAAGACACTTAATCGATTATTTTGCTCGTTAAACATTTTTTATTCAAATATTAAGTTAAATAATCGATTATCTACGTATGGTAATCGATTAAAAGCGTAGAAAAACATTTTTGTGAGAAAATACCTTGCTCTCTTGTTTGGGAAGGTCTTGAATGGGATTTATGACTTACTCTTTTTATCCTACACCCAAAACAGAACCTTCTACCTTTGATCCTTCAGCTCTTGAGAAAATCTTCATCAATCTTCTCTCATGAAAGCTTTGAATGCTCTTTATGCCTTTCCTTTCTTATCAAGCAACCTTCCTTTGTGAGATGGCACAAGTCTTTAATGTTGATTGAAACTTCCTAAAAACTTCATCATCAAAACTTTATGTCTCCATAAAACTCTGGACTTGAAATATGCCAACAATCTCCCCCTTTTTGATGATGATAAAAAGAAACCTAGAGACTTGTGATAATATCCTGAAAATCTTGAAAATAATGTGTGGATATCTCCATCATAAATATTAGTCCACAAAGAAAATAAAATAGGCAGTCATATAGCATTTAAGTTTCAATTTGAAATTTTGAAAAAGAGATTTCAAGGAATTAATGAGTGGAAATTATTTCTAAAAGCTCCCCCTTAAACTATGCTCTTAATTGTTTAAGCTATATAAGGCACTTATTTGAATTATTTCCTAAAGTTCCCTTGAAATTAATTTTCTTAAAAGCTATATTAACTAGACAGATTTTCAATCAAGACAAATATTTTCTCCCCCTTTATTTTTATCATTTTCAAAAAGATTACATTTTCAGAGATAATTACAGCAGAAGCAAATTAATACACAGAAAATAATAGAGAGAAAAAATACAGCAGCTGGAAAATAATGAAGAACAAGCTAAGGAAAAGTGAACTTGTAGCTTATTCGGTTTCTTCACTATCTTCTTCATCTTCCTCATCATTGGCTGGCTGTTTGCCTCTTGAGGATGTTGTATTATCTTCTTCAAGAGATAAATCTTCAATGTTCATCTTTCTTTCAACTCTATACATCCTTCTATTAAGCCTTGAGAGTTGATGAGAAAGGCCTTGAAATTCCTTGGAGTGAAGATTCATCATAGAATCCATTCTTGATATAAGAAGCTCTTCCACTGATCCTGGTTGAGGTTGAAATTGAGGTGGAGGTTGAGATTGGTCTTCATCATCTTCTTCCATGGCAGCAGCTCCTTCTTCTCTTTGGGTAAATCTGTTGCCTTGTTCTATGAGGCCCATATGCCTTAGAACATTTTTGCCAATTTTGCTATTGCTTAGCAAAATCTGTTTATTCTCCCCTTCAAGATCAACACCTTTGTATTCTAGAATCTTAGAAACAAACACGAGCATAGGGTAATGCAAAGAGGAAAGCCTAATGACTTTAAACATATTATCAAGGATAATTGAGGGCCAATCTATGCTCACATTATTAAGGAATTCATACATTAGAAGAATGTCTTCCTTAGTAAGTTGGGCATGATTAGTGCCTCTTGCAACTAAAATCCAAACAATAACATAATGCAGCATTCTTTCATTTAACTTTACATTACCAACTTTATACAAGTTCTCAACTTGTAGGTTAGGATCTTTGCAGAATTTTCTGAATTCTACCAACTTGTTGAAGTCCTCAAAGCCATATGTGATGTTTATGCCTTGAGTTGAGAGACCAGCTACATTGTTCCACAAATCTTCATCAAAGAAGATCCTTACACCTTTCACTTTGGTGCTTGGGCTTGCGGTTCTTGATGTCAAGTTCATGTAGAACACTCTAACCAAATACGGGTAGAATGCCCCTTCCATCTCCACAAATTGTTGTAGTCCACTTCCTACTAAAAATTCCTGAAATTGAAAACCATGAGATCTAAAAAATTCACAAGACAAGAATTTAGGGGTAAGAATTTTTCTATCCTTCCACTTGTTAACAAAGGCAATTTGCAGATCTTCATCTGAAATCCAACCAGCTAGAGTTGGAGGTCTCCTTTCTTGAGAAGTCATTGGCTCCTTTCCCTTTCTCCTTGATGGCATCTTCCTTCTTCTTTGATCGACCATTTCGGTGATATAAAAGACAAGAGAAATTGCACAACAAGATAATGGAATAACGAGATACAGACACAGAGAATTAAAAAAATCGCACAAGGCGACAAAGAACGGCGAGAAGCTTGACAAGAGTGAGAGAGAGAGTAGAGTGAGTCACTTTGATTCTCAAACCAGCTATTTATAGACGAAATCCGGGTCATAAAGCGTTGATTTAATGAAAATATATCCGTTGGGAACGAATATAGCCGTTTAGAAAAGACAAAACACGTGAAAACATGGCCAACGTTCGAAAAAACAGTTTTGTAGAAAAACACAGAACGGTGCATTTAATCGATTATATGCTCATTTAATCGATTATTTGCCTTCAAAAAATTTTCAGAAAACGAAAACCCAGAAATTTAATCGATTATGTGCATTCCTTAATCGATTAAATTGCTCCCCAGCGATTTAATCGATTATGTCATAAACGTAATCGATTATATTGTAAAACATTTTCATAAACACCGCCTTTAATCGATTAACACACGAAACTTAATCGATTAAATACGTAAATTTTCGTAAAACGCTGAAATAACATCAAAATCAACAACAAACATCAATTAAGCAACAGATTTATCACAAACAATTCCTAGATCTCTTCTAAGCTCATAAAATCTATCTCTAGGTAAAGGTTTGGTGAAGATATCAACTAGTTGATGTTTGGTATCTATATATTCTATAATGCAATCTCCTTTAGCTATATGATCTCTAATGAAATGGTGTCTAATTTCTATATGCTTGGTCTTAGAATGCATGATAGGGTTCCTAGTCAGGTTAATGGCACTAGTGTTATCACACGTAAGAGGGATATGATCTAGAAAGATATCAAAGTCTTCTAATTCTTTGCTTCATCCACGGTATTTGAGCACAACAACTCCCTGCTTGCTATATACTCGACCTCAGTGGTTGAAAGAGCAACACTAGCCTGTTTCTTAGAATGCCATGAAACTAAGGAACATCCTAAAAGATGACATGTACCACTAGTACTCTTCCTATCTATTCTACAACCACCATAATCTGAGTCTGAAAAACCTATGATACTAGGTGAGGCTCCTGAAGGGTACCATAAACCAAAGGATGTTGTTCCTCTAAGGTACTTAAGGATTCTCTTAACGGCTTTTAGGTGAGACTCTCTAGGGTTGGCTTGAAACCTAGCACAAACACACACACTTTGCATTATATCGGGTCTACTAGCGGTAAGATAAAGTAAAGATCCGATCATACCTCGATCACAGTGTTTGATCTACCGCCTTACCGTTTAAATCTTGATCTAGATAGCAAGATGTAGCCATGGGGGTTGAGGCTTCTTTCGAGCTTTCCATCTCAAATTTCTTTAAGAGTTCCTTGCAATACTTTGTTTGACATATAAAAATACCTTTCTTCAATTGTTTGATTTGCAAGCCAAGAAAGAAATTTAGTTCTCCCATCATGGACATTTCAAACTCTCCCTGCATATTCTTAGCAAACTCTTGGCAAAGATCATCGTTAGTTGATCCAAAAATAATATCATCAACATAAACTTGAACAATGAGAATATGTTTCTTTGATTTCTTAATAAAAAGAGTAGAATCAACTTTACCTCTTCTAAAATTATTTTCAAGTAAGAAATTACTTAACCTTTCATACCAAGATCTTGGGGCTTGTTTGAGTCCATATAAAGCTTTCTTCAACTTGTAGACATGATTAGGATTTTTGAAATCTTCAAAGCCTGGAGGTTGTTCTACATAGACTTCTTCCTTGATATACCCGTTTAGAAAAGCACTTTTTACATCCATTTGAAATAATTTGAATCCCATAATGGAGGCATATGCTAACAACAAGCGGATAGCTTCAAGTCTTGCTCTTTGGAGCATAGGTTTCATCATAATCTATGCCTTCTTCTTGTCTATAACCTTTTGCAACCAGCCTTGCTTTGTTCTTTGTGATGTTTCCATCTTCATCAAGCTTATTTCTAAAGACCCATCTTGTACCTATGACCTGCATATTATTAGTCTTAGGAATTAAATCCCATACCGATTTCTTTCAAAGCTGATTTAGCTCTTCTTGCATTGCAATACACCAATGTTCATCCGTCAATGCTTCTTCTACATTCTTTGGTTCAACTCTGTGAAACAAAAGCAACATTCATGCAGAAATTATTCATGTTCCTCCTTGTTCTTACACTGTTGATATGTCTCCAATGACATTGTCCAAGGAAACGTTTCTAGGTGGTCTCCATTCTTTTGGTAGACTCTCATCATGAGGAGGATTCTCATCCAAACTGATTTCTTCAACGGCTTTTTCAAGAGGAGTTTCTTCTTGATGTACTCCTTCATCATCTGCAAAGAATCTTTTTGACTCAAGAGGGGTTTCCTCAAGGTCTAGATATTCATCAAAGACAACATGTATAGATTCTTCAACGGTTAAAGTCCTCTTATTAAAAACTCTATATGCTTTACTATGCAAAGAATAACCTAAAAATGTAGCTTCATCAGTTTAGCATCAAATTTCCCAAGGCTATCTTTTCCGTTATTCAAAACAAAACATTTACATCCAAAAATTTTGAAATAAGAAATATTTGGTTTTCTCCCTTTGAAAAGCTCATAAGGAGTTAATTTTAAAATAGGTCTTATTAAAACTCTGTTTAAAAACGTGACATGCGGTACTTACGGCATCGGCCCAAAAATATTTAGGTAAATTATTTTCGTTCAACATAGTTCTTGCAAGTTCTTCCAAAGATCTATTTTTCCTTTCAACCACACCATTTTGTTGAGGTGTTCTTGGTGCTGAAAAATTATGAGAAATTCCATTTTCTTCACAAAAATTTTCAAAAGAAATATTTTGAAATTCACCGCCATGATCACTTCGTAAAAACTTGATTTTTAAATCCTTTTCATTTTGAATAACCTTGGCAAATTTTCTAAATTCTTTAAAAGCATCACTTTTAGATGAAAGAAAAAGAGTCCAAGTGAATCTAGAGTAATCATCAACAATCACAAGAGCATAATAATTGCCACCAAAACTTTTTGTTCTAGAGGGACCAAATAAATCCATGTGCGGTAATTCTAAAGGTTTTGAAGTGGAAACAATATTTTTAGATTTAAAAGAACTTTTCGTTTGCTTCCCTTTTGACAAGCTGCACATAGTTTGTTCTTTTCAAAAACCAGTTTTGGCAAACCAATCACTAACTCTTTAGATATGAGTTTACTTAGATGAGGCATATGAATGTGAGCGAGCTCTTCTATGCCATAACCATGGATCCTCTTCTTTCGCAACTAAACAAGGCAGATTATTAGATGTAGATGCACAATCAATATCAATCAAATAAATGTTATTATGTCTCTTACCAATGAGAGCGATTTCATTTGAGTCCTTGTGATGAATTTTGCAAAGATCACTATCAAACGTTACCTTTAAACCTTTATCACAAAGTTGACTAATGCTTAGCAAATTGTGCTTCAATCCATCAACAAGAAGAACATCATGAATCTTTAAGGAATCTCCAACCATTCCGCTAACAATGATTTTTCCCTTATTGTTGTCACCATAGGTTACAAAACCTTGTTCTTTCTTCTTGAAGCTTTTGAATTTGCTTTTATCACCCGTCATGTGCCTTGAACAACCACTATCAAGATACCATAGTGACTTTTTGGACTTGGGACCAACCTGCATCATAAGAAAAAAAATTTAGGTCCCCTAAAGTCACTTATTAGGGTCCTCATGGGTTAGAAACAGATTTTCCTTTGGGAACCCATTTATATTTCCCATTAGGAACACTAAAACGTTTAATATTGCATCTATTTACTGAATGACCTTTATGCATACAATAAAAACATGTAGGAACATTTGTTTTTCTTGGTATGTACGCATTTTTATAAAACTTCTTTTTAGGTTCATTTGTTTTATTTTTGAAATAAGGAACTTCAAAAACCTTTTCGTATTTGATGATTCTCCTTGAACAAAAACAATTTTGTTTGAATTATTTTTATTTTTGAAATTGTAACCAAGTCACGCTTTTTCGTATAAACCTTTGTTGTCTTTCAAAACATTATTTAAATTATTATTACCCATTGTAATTTTTGAAAGAGACTTTTCAAGATAAGAAACTTTGTTTGCAAGAACGCTACAATTTTCACAAATAGGAATTTTCGTTTTGCATTTGCAAGGGATAAGCGTTGTTTTCAAATCATCCTTTAAAACGATTTTCTCTTGTTCCAAATCTGAAATTTTCTTTTCAAGACTCTTGTAGTCATTTTTAATTTATTGTGAAAGAAAGTTAATTTTTCAGATTTTTCACATAATTCCAAAAACTCTTCAAGCAAATCATCATAATTATTTGGAAGGCCGGAATCACTTACCTTGCTACATGTGGATTCGGCATCATCATCATCATCCACCATAAGACAGATATTGGCTTCTTCCTCTGATTCACTTGCACTAGAAGAACTCACGTCATTATCTTCCCACGCGATGTATGCCTTCTTTTTCTTTTTGTCAAAAGGCTTCTTGTATTTCTTTGCCTTTTCCTCATCCTTCTTGATGTTGGGGCAATCCGACTTCAAGTGTCCCCTTTTCCACAACCATAGCATTTAAAATTATCAAGAGAATTTAGGTTTTCAGTTTTCTTACCTTTCTTGTAATTCCCTTTGTTCTTGTTCTTGATGAACTTTTTGTACTTTTTGACAAACAAGCTTATGTCACTGCATTCAAGATCATCATCCGTGTCACTACTCTCATCTTTGTGGGATTACGCTTTAAGAGCAACACCTTTTCTTTTGACTTCTTCTTCTTCTCCTTTGAAGCGTCCAAGTTCCATTTCATGTTCTCCGAGTTTCCCGAAAAGAGTTGTCATGTTCATGTTTGACGAGGTTCTTTGATTCAGTGATGGCCGTCACTTTAGGTTGCCAAGTCCTGTCCAAAGATTTCAAAATTTTGACATTTAATTCTTCGATGTCGAATTTCTTACCTAATGCCTTGAGATGATTTACTGATGTGAGTAAATCTCTTTTGTACGTCGCATATGGTTTCTCCTTTGCTCATACGAAACATTTCATATTCCTGAATCAAGGTGTTCTTCCTTGATCGTTTCACTTCTTCCGTTCCTTCATGTGTGACTTCTAAAGTGTCCCACATCTCCTTTGCGATAGTGCAATCCGATAACCTGTAAAACTCATCAATGGTTAAGGCGGATGCTATCATGTTACATGCCCTTATGTCGCATTGATTACGGTTGTATTCGTCCTTGCTCCAATTTGCTTTCTTCTTAGGTACCTGCGCTTCTTCAACAACAACCATAGGAATAAATGGACCATTTACAACGACATCCCAAACGCCTTGATCATTAGACCTTAGAAAAATTTCCATCCTCTTTTTCCAAAAGGATAGTTTTCACTGTAAAAAGTGGTGGTCTATGAATAGATGCACCTTCGAGCAAAAGTTTGATTTTTGTGCGCCATAAGGATCTTGTTTTTGAATAACTTTCAAAAAACCAGCTCTGAGGCCAATTGTTAAATAAAGACGGCAGTATAAAAACCAAGAGGGGGGGGGGTGAATTGGGTTTTTAAAGAAATTTTCTCTTTTAAATAAATTTTCAGGTTTTGAAAAACTTTCAAAAACTTGGATGTGAATTTTTCCAATCCTTTGATTAACTGTTGTTGGGATTAGCAATTGTAATAATGATCCACAATTAAGAGATAAAGAGAAAGAGAAAGAACACAGAGATTTATACTTGGTTCGGATTAAGCCAATCCTACATCCAGTTCCCAACCACCACAAATCCGTGATGATTTTCCCCACTATCTTTAAATGAAATTACAAACACCAATTCATGCAATAACAAATAAAGATAAACGGAAACACCTCCTCGGACACACTAAGGATGAAACACCTCCCAGGACACTGCGAGGATGAAACCCACCTCTCTTGACACACAAGAGATGAAACACCTCCCTTAGAACAGATCCAAGGGATGAATTTTCCCCTTTACGGAAAACAGTAAAAGAATACACCTGAAATGTGCTTGGATAGAAAGCTTAAGCACAATGATCACCACTTCCAAAGACTTGATCAAAGCGAAGAGAAGCGAGGAAGCGGCTTTGAAAAAGCTAAGGCGCGAAACACTTTGAATATTTTGTGTTTGTTCGGATGTGTTAAACCTAAGACATTCTCTTTCATTTTATAATTCGAAAATGCTCCAAAGTTTCCATTCTTAGGTTGATTTAAAATTAATTTCGCAAAAGCGACTCATTTAATCGATTATATTAAAAGCTTAATCGATTATATCATGTTTAAAAACTGGAAAACAAACATCGTTTGATTTAATCGATTAGATTAAGGCCATAATCGATTATATTAACCCAGAATCAATATAATCGATTATCAAAGACACTTAATCGATTATTTTGCTCGTTAAACATTTTTTATTCAAATATTAAGTTAAATAATCGATTATCTACGTATGGTAATCGATTAAAAGCGTAGAAAAACGTTTTTGCGAGAAAACACCTTGCTCTCTTGTTTGGGAAGGTCTTGAATGGGATTTATGACTTACTCTTTTTATCCTACACCCAAAACAGAACCTTCTACCTTTGATCCTTCAGCTCTTGAGAAAATCTTCATCAATCTTCTCTCATGAAAGCTTTGAATGCTCTTTATGCCTTTCCTTTCTTATCAAGCAACCTTCCTTTGTGAGATGGCACAAGTCTTTAATGTTGATTGAAACTTCCTAAAAACTTCATCATCAAAACTTTATGTCTCCATAAAACTCTGGACTTGAAATATGCCAACAAGAATGAGACAAAGTGTCCAATGACTTTGATTCACAAGATCTAAGAAATTTAATAGGTACCTAATCCAAGCAAACTAAAGTAGAATTACTTCTTGTAGTTCCCATGACTTTGACAGGTAGAATCAGACAATCCCATGACTTTGAGAGATTGTAGAATCACATAAGGTATCCCATGACTTTGAGAGATTGTATAATCAGACAAAGTGTCACATGCCTATAAAATAGTATTTACTTAATATGTTTACTTTAAAAGAATAATTTATCAATAATACAAATATAAAAACTTTAGCTTGTTTCATTTCTTGCAAAAAAAATTTGAGCCTTCTATGGCGCGATTAGTTATTTTTTCCAATTTAACATTAGTCTTAATTTATCTCGTAATAATAACCTCAACTCACATTAGAAAAATTTGATATCAGATAAAAATAATTGGAACATAAAGTAAAAATTAAATACATAATCTCATATTCCTATAATTTAACTAAATTTTATTGAATAATAGAGAAACATCTAGTAATATGATTGGAAAATAAGTAAAATAATCTAATAATAGAAGTAACTGATAATATGATCGGAACATAAGTAAAATAGTCTAATAATAAAAATAACTGATAATAATATGAACAAATGGTTGAAACGTAGAAAAAGATCTAGAGGAGGTGTATAGATCTTTCGAAAAGTTATCTCGTTAAAAACACGATTTAGCTTGTTGATCTTTTGTTTCCAGATTTGATAGATTGAACATAGATGTAAATTGCAAAACCTAGAATTTAATGTAGTGCAAAACATAAAATAAAGAAGTATACATATGATTTATACTCATTCACTCTTTCACAAGAACTATATCCATATCGAGTTACTCAATCACAATTAAACTTTCACAAATCACAAAAAATTTTCTTACAACCCTATTAAGTCTAATAACCACCAAGAATACAAGTCTTGAATCCTACAAGACTTGATTCTTAACCTTTGCAGAACCTTAATGCAGATAACCTGGATAACTCTAATCCAGAACCAAACAAAAACAAGAAAATTACATTTTGAATCACCTGGACAAATTACACTTAAAGACAAATTCTGAATCAATGTGTGATCTTCTATGCAACTCACAAACACAATTCAATGATCAAGTTTTACAGTTCTTGGATAGCTCACAAAGATCTTCTTGTTTAGAAATGCTCTCTCTCAATTTGTGTTTCAGAAAGTATGTTAAAAGTCTTATTTAATTTTCGTAAATAAAATGATTTATAACGAAAGAGGTTTTCACAAAAATTGGTAGTTTTAACACATTAAAAATTTGACTTAACATGTTAATTTTACTTACAAGTAAAATTATATACACTACTAATAAACTTATCCTAAATAAATTATTTCACAATTGAGCCAAAGACAATTAATCTATTAAAATATAATCTCAACAGATTAATAACCTTATCTTAAAAATATTCAATATCCTAAGCATTTTTAACACATTAAATAAATATTTTAACCAATTAAAAATACAACTAAAGTTAATTTTGATAATTCAAAAGCATTTTATCATATTAACGCGATCTCTTAATCTATTAAAAACATGCAGATGATCAAGATAATTCTTATCAAGAAATCCAAGGCAATCATATAATTGGCTAATTGAGAGATGCTTACAAAGCAACCTAGAAACACAAAATTACACACATATATATATATATAGATTTTCATAGTCTTCATTGCTTCAACACAAAGAAGATAACTTCATTAAATCTTTAAAATCTTGATCAACCAAAATGCTCTATTCTCATAACAAATAATAGAAATAATTAGAAGGACAAACAAATAAATAAAGGAGATACTCAATGAAAGGTCAAGAATATTTAGTTATAAATAAGATTATATGGGTAAGACAAAGACATACAATTTCTAATACTCTGGCTTAAAAGTAATTATATCTCTTAACTGGAACATTTTTTATAACCAACAAAAAAGAGTTTTCCTATGTGAAAGAAATAGAATAAAGAGCTCCCTCATAAACACAAAGTTATATCATTATATACCTTAACAATGATATAATTGTTGTCATGAATTGTTGGTTTTAATCATTATGTTGATTAAGTATAAATGCTGCACTTTATTTCAAGTAATTGATGAAGGATAAGATTTTTTTTTTGGTAAATATTCCAATATTTAAATTTTTTCATGGTTAATGGCTTGTGTGTTTGCTTTAGAATTAATGTTTAAGTTAACATTCCATCAATAAATCATTTGAACATTCACAATCTCAAATATAAGAGTTCTGCTTAAAATATAACATTTTATGAAACTTTTATTGCTTTCATTCCTTACTTATAATTATTTCTTCCAAATATAGAATTTATTTAGCAAAATTAGCTCATATACTGTCTAGTAGAATGTTAGGTGATAAATTCTTAGTTTAAAAGTTTCAAACTTTAGAAACTAATTAGTAAATATAATTGAAAGTTATATTTCCGAAAAAAAATATAACTATATATTTATAATTTTAAATTTTAATAAAAATGAAACTTTTCAATATTTTTATTTATTTTTCGAAAGTTGTATATATCTTTTTATTTAAATAAGTTATTTTATTTAAATAAATTTATATAATGAGTATTAAATAAATTTAATTTTTATATTTTTAATTTAAACTAATGTTTATTTGAATTTTTTAATTTTTATTGTGTATAATTGTTAAATAATATCATGTAATAAAATATTTATTACTTCAATTCATAATATTAGGCCTTTTTAATTTGAATTAGATACAAAAATAAAAAGTAATCAAATAAATATTAAAGGTAATATAATAATTAATTATATCTATTATATTAAATTAATAAGTAAAAAATATATTAAAATATAAAAATAATACAAAAAGTTAAATTAAATATATAACTTATAAATTAAAAACTTCTTTAATAAATAATTTAAAATATTTATCAAATTTTTTTCTATTAATAAAACTAGCTAATAAACTGGTTAAATAAACTATTAATTTAACCATATATATTCTAAATCATTAATATATTATAGGCAACATATTAGTTGTATAGACACCAAACCAAAATATGTGGAGTAGCAGATCTCAGATTCCGAATCTGTGACGGTAATTTTCCAAATAATATTGATTATCATAGTAAAACTGTATATATATATATATAACATAAATATTTTTTATATTTTAAAAAATTAATTTAATTTTTGTTTGTCAATTTTTTAAAATTTTCCACGTTTAATTTTAAAATGCATCACTCTTAATCATCCTATCTTGTTTTAAATCACGTATTAAATAATTTAGAGAAAAAAATACGAATTTTAAAATTAAAAGACATGAATCAAATAATTTTAATGAAAGATTTGTCAAACTTAATTTTTAAAAAAACATATTTTATCATAATGAAAAATCTACAACCAAATCCCTGACAGAATAAAAAAGTACATAAGATAATAAATTTTACTAAAAACATTAAACATTATGATGATAGTGTTTTATCCATATGATTAGTTCTCATATTATTAAGATTTTAAAAGTATGTATAAGTAAATTATCATACAACTAATTTATTTATACTATAATTTATGTAAAATATTCTCATAGGTAAAAGTCATACTTTATATATGTCTTCAATTTTTTTACTACACTTTTTTTATATGTGACAAAATTTTAAATATTAGACAAAATTTATATATTATCTATGTATATATTAAATTAAATATTTTATTAGATAATATTTCTAATATATTATATATGTATATTAGATTTTAAAATATGCTTTAATTTTTTTATAATAAATTATATTATAAAATATAATATATAATATAACTCAATAAATAAATAATTAAATAAAAGTCAATAAAATTAATATAAACATTTAACTGAAAACAATGCATTAAGTTGTTCAATGTATATTAAAATAAAAGTTGGCAACATTAAAAAGTAAAAGTATTATGTTGCTTTAGATAGGAATAAATAACCTTGTACACCCGTATTTTTGTCTTGGAGGAAGACAAACAGGTAGAAAAATCACAAGAGAAAAAGCTACATAGCCTTATTTATAAAGACTTTTTAGATATTGTCAACACAAAAGTTGTAGCTTTTAGGACAATAAATATAAAAAAAATTAAAAGTTGTATTTCAGTTAGAATAGTCGTTTTCAAGTTTAGAACAATCCGTATTATTTTTGTAGGCATATTATGAGGATGAGAATGGTTCTGCTCGGTCTCAAGCTGAGAACAGTCCGTTCCTAGAGCATTTTCGAGAGACTCATTGTTGAGCTGAGAAGAAGCGCGTTTCTGAAACCTGTAAATAGTGATTTGATGTATTGTAACCACACACCACAGAGAATACTATTGTACTATCAACTTGTAATTTTGAACTTCTTTTTTAATAAAGAAAAAACTTGCTTGAGAGGTGTTTTTCTCTTTTCTCTCTTCTTTCTCTCTTTGTTGCTTTATTAGTAGAATAGACGTAGAGGTAGAATAATATAGAATAGAGTAGGATAAAATAGAATGTACATGTAAATCATTCATAATAGGTACAATAATTAATAGACAATTTTAATAATTCAAAGTAAGTTTTTATTTGCTAACATCATCATAGAGTATCAATATTGGGCATCTTGAGTGTCTAACCCTTTCCAAAATCATTAATCTAAAGAGAGTCGGGTTGTCTGATAAGTTGATGTGACTAATTCTTTAAAAGGAAATCTAAATTCTCCATTGTCGATTTGTGACAATATCTAAAATGATATCACACAAACTCATATTTTTAAATATTCGCAAAGCACTTATATATATATAAAAAAAATAAGTAAACAAGTCTTTTATTTATGCTATAATCTATGTAAAGAACAAAGGATCTAGTAGGAATTTCAAAAATTTTCCCACAAAAAAATATTAATTTGACGTAAGTTTAAAATGTTTTTCAGTAATATATTCCATAAAAAAACTCTTTTCTTTTCTTTTGATCTTTCTTTTCTATTAATCAATACTAATAAATTTTATAAGTATATAATAGAAGGAAACCAAAGTTAAATTACTTCTTCTAGTTCAATTATTTTGAGAGATTGTACAATCAGTTTTTCGTACCTATAAAATAATTAGTTACAATGTTAACTTTAAAAAATAATAGTTTATCAATAATACGAAAATGAAAACCTCAATAAACTCGCTTCACTTATTCGCAAATTTTTCTTTGAACCTCCTAAACCCAACAAAAAAAGGGTTGTACTCAGGAGAAATAAATAGAATAGACAACCCCTAGCAAACACCATAAAAAATTATATCAGCATCACTTCAATAATGATATAATTATTTTCATTGTACTTTCCCATCATACATACAATTCTAGTTGAGAAAAATAAACTTGTTACTTTTAGAAAATAAGAGGCTACAGGAGATGGTTGGTTGTTTGACAAATCCCAAAGCTTTACCAGTGACATATATTAGCAATTAGAGGAGATAAATTCCAATAACAAGCGACAAGAAAAACATAATACACAAAAACAACAAAATTGCTTTCAATGTTACCATTTTATCCCACGATCCAGTAGCAAGAAGCTGAACAAGGTCATGCTATGAAGATTGAATCTCTTATTAATAACTTTTATTTAAACCATGATTTAAAAGTTTTCAACAATAAACCAAAATACATATAATTCACTTTATATAATTAATTTTAATTTGATAATAATAAACTTTTTTATTGTTGGTTTTAATCATTATATTGATTAAATAACCGTATTTGACTTTGTTTCAAGTAATTAACAAGGAATAAGATTTTTTTTCATAAGTATCCTATTATTTAAATCTTTTCATGATTAATGGCTTCATTGTTGTTGCCTTTATGAAAGATAAAACAAAGCAAAACTAAAAAAAAACAACTTTTTTCTCCCGTATTATTACAGAGTTTTGGTCTTACAAAAAGGTCCATTGCAAACATTGAGTAATGAATCCAAACAAGATACATGGATCTTATTACATTAATTCTATTCCCAACATTTTACATTAAAATAGTAGAAGCATTAGTAGCCATAGAAAAGATGTTGTTGAAGGTCATGCTCTTCAACAAAATTTGCTTGATACTTGTTTTTGTTGCCACAGTTCCTCTCCACATGTCCGAATTTCTTGCAGTGTTGGCATTGTGACTTTCCGCGATGCCAACAATCTTTCTCCAAGTGACTTGACTTCTTGCAGATGCCACAAGGAGAATATTTTCCTTGATTGAACTTGGAGAAACTTCTAGAGTTGTCTATATTTCTAGAAATTTCTCCATTTTTCTTTTGTCCACTTTCTTTATTCTGAGACCTTAACTTGAGTTTTGATTGAAAGGCATTTTCGACAGAGTCATCATTATACCTTTTCAATCTTTGGTCATATGCTTCAAGAGAGCCTATTAATTCTATCACTGATAAGGTAGACAGATCCTTGATTTGTTCAATCGTTGTCACAATTGCATCATATTTATGGGGAATAGAGATTAGAATTTTCTCAACAATTTTCTTGTCAAGAATATTTTCCCCACATGCTCTCATTTGACTGACTATTTCTTTTATCCTAGAATAATAATCTTTAATGGTCTCAGACTCCTTCATATTTAATAACTCAAACTCACGTCTTAGAGTTTGAAGTTTAATGGTGCATACCTTTACACTTCCTTGAAACTCCTCCTGTAGTGTGCTCCATGCCTCTTTAGCACTTGTGGCATCCATTATTCTTGGAAAGATTGCATCCACCACTGCTTGTTGTAGAAAATATAAGGCCTTTAAATCCTTTTGCTTGCTCTCCTTATACTCCTTCTTTTGAGCTGCTGTTAGTGTTGTGATGTTTGATGGAGCAGTGAAGCCATCTTCTACAATCTCCCATAAATCTTGAGAGCAAAAAATCTTCATTTTAATGCTCCAATAGTCATAGTTTTCTCCTGTAAAGATAGGTACCGAAATAGAGGAAGAAGAATTGGTATTAGCCATTGGCTAGGAGATTATTGAGATTGGTATGAAGTATAGTAGGAAGTTTTTTTAGAAATAGTTGAGTATTATATCTACGCTCAATAGATGACCGAACGTAGCTCTGGTACCACTGTTAATTTTAGTAGAGGTGGATAGGTTTAGTGGGTTGAGTAGCAATGTAGTAGAAGGTAGATTGGAAATAGTTGATAGTATGGAGGAGTTTTGAATAAGGTAATAATAGATTTGATGGAAAATAACTTTGTTGAGTTACTTGAGAATTTCTTTACATGTAAGATGCCATCACACACATATATATAGGCATGAGGCTCCTCTTTACATTGATCTAGATTTTTCTAGAGCTTGATTATTCTAGATGCATAAAGATTATTCTACATAGTACATCTCTATGCTTCTTTTCTAGATTATTCTTCATAATTGTAGGAGTTGTTACTTCTAGTAGTTTCTAAGAGTATCTAGAACTTTCTAGGATTTTCTAGAAGTTTCTAGATTTTCTAGAAGTTTCTAGAATATTTTGGAACTATCTAGAAATTTGCATCATAATTTAATACCAACATTTTACATTAAAATAGTAGAAGCATTAGTAGCCATAGTTTGCACCATAGACGGAGGTATAGCCTCCAGCATGTCCTGGATTGGAAGGAGGAGACGCATAGACAGAAGCATGGGCAGGATAAGAATTGTATCCATAGGTTTACAACATTCATACAGCAAAATTGAAGAAACAGCAGTCAACAAATCTCCACAAAAATACAAACCAACAATTCCTAAGAACACTTATAGCATTCTGTGAGAACTACTACAATACAATTTTGCAAGAAGCACAAGTACCTACTACAATACAATTTTGCAAGAAGCACAAGTACCTGCGTGACCATGGAAGGTGTAGATTGAGTATTTGAAGATGAATGAACGCCTAGTGAAGCATCTCTTCCATAGGCAGATATACCTTGATGGGGCTGTCTTCCTACTGGAGGAGGGATCTCGGCTAGTGGATAATAACTATCGAGTTGTCGTGCAGGTGGCATGTATTGAGAAGGAGGTCCAAAACCAGGACCTCTACCAGCATTTAGAGGAAGACCCTGAGGAGGTCCAAAATCTGTAATATTTGTTCGATGCAAAACCAAGTATTGAGTCACTGTGGCCATCATCTTGTATTTGGTTGATTTCCAGCACAACAGTTGGAGAAAAAAAAAACAAGTTAATATAAAAGCTTTAAATCAAAATTTAGTGAAAAGAAATGGCTAAAATACATGTATTTAAAATTGAACATAATAAATAAATAAAATATTTGAGAATGAAAGAGGTAATAGGATAATTTTAAACCGATGGAAATGACAAAATGTAGAAACCTACTTTTCTCGTCATCAGTGGCACCCAACACGCGGTTTTAAAATTAACATATTTTAAATATTTTCTGCAAATAATAAAATATACTATAATAAAAAATTAATATTTTATTATTAAAATAAAATTATCTTAATTTTTTTTAAAATAAAACAGAATATATAACCAATAAATTTGATCAAAATTTGTGTTTTTTAAGTGAACAGAAGAAGAAGGGGAGTTAGAATCCTCCTGTTATGTAAAGTTTGAACACTACCTATAATAAAAATGTCCTATATATTTGATGTTTTTTAAAATCAAAGTAATTTTTTTTAAAATAAATATTTTCTTGGTTGAGTAATAATTGTCATACTAATTTTAAATATTTGAGAACATTATTGTCTCTTATTTTTTTTCATTTTTTATCACTTATTTAGAAGAAATGATATTTTTTTCATGCATTTGTGTTCATGTGAGGATCATTTTAATTATTGTGATTACTAGACAGAACTCTTTTCGATTAAGTTATTTTTTCCTCTTAACTTTTGCTTAAATATGGAAGAAGCAACAAGTTTGTAAACGTGGTTTATAATCATAATAGACAATAATTTTTAAAGTGTGAATCCTTAAATCACGATTTTGAGATATTATTTTTGAAAACAAATAAATTAAATTAAAATTTATTGAATAAAATAATAAAAATATTGTCTGTTTTCTGATTAAAAAAATTCTAATATCTTTCTCTCAAATTCTAATTCATCATTTTTAATTTTTAATATTTTATAAAATTAATTAATTATTTATATGTTATCTAAATGATTATTTCAAGTCACGATATTTATAATATAATATGATATATATATCATTTGTAAGAATTGTTTGAAATTTATAAATGATATTATCTAATTTATATAAAATTAAATATTAGGAATTAATTTAAAAATTTTGGAAAAAAAAATACAAAGATTAAAATTAAGATTTATATAAATGTTATTAGAAATAATAATTTTAAATAATATAATAACTAAAAAATAATTCCTTTAAAAAAATAAAAATAATTTGTTTATACAGATAATGATAACCTGTTTAAGTCAATTAATAAAGGATAAAAAATATATAAAATAAGTAACATAATAGTATAAGAAATATACCAATATATATAGAGAAATACTTTTATAATTATCTTTAATGTTTTCTACAATTTTATTTTTTGATAAGATAATTTTATTGCATTATTGCAGTTTTTAATTAGATATTTTATATTTTAATACATAAAAATTATTTAAGATATAAATTTATAATTTTTTACTTCAACTAACTAATAATACATTTTTACTAATAATAAATAAAGAGGAGTTAAAACAATAGTAATATTTATAATTTATATAAAAAATATATATTGTGAAAATTTTATTTAACTAATTCGTACGTGTTTTTACTTCTCACGCAACTCAATTCTTTATCCTTTTTCATCAATATCAGATTTTAATCTTAATCTCTGTCTAAATCTCAATTCTAATTACTTTGTGTTTACTGTTCCAATAGACCATCATAACCCACTGCTACAGGAACCACTTTCCACGTCGGTTCTGGGCAGGGGTGGCTTAAGGACCAAGCAAGTAAAGCACTCGCTTTAGGCCCCCAAAAATTTTTTTTTAGTACTAATATACCCTATTAAATTAATTATAAAATTATGTTTAAGAATAAAATTTAATTAAAATATTGTGATTTTTTGTTAATTTTTATTGGAACTAAAAATAATATTTAATGAGATAAACACTTTTCTCAATAAATCATAATTTTCTTTAGAAAAAAGAGATTTGTTAGTTAATACTAATAACTAAAAAAGATTCAGAACCTTTTTATCTCTATTATCTTATCAACTGGTTTCTATCTTCTTCTTTTCTCTTCCTGTGACTTTTCATTTCCAACCCTAATTTTAGAGAAGCTCTAATTTCTCT
The DNA here is from genome assembly GCA_030347555.1 of Lablab purpureus. Classification (NCBI taxonomy): domain Eukaryota; kingdom Viridiplantae; phylum Streptophyta; class Magnoliopsida; order Fabales; family Fabaceae; genus Lablab; species Lablab purpureus. The sequence continues at coordinate 18,964,596 of CM059258.1, forward strand.
CTTCCAAATTTGCAATCTTCAATCATCTTTTTCAAAATCAAAGTCCACAACTGTGATCTAGAGAGGGAGAAGAGTATTTCTACCCAATAAACTTCAGTTTCAGGTAAGTTTTGTCTCTCTCAATATCCTTTCTTTTTCTATTCCTCTGTTCTTGAGGGTTAAGCTTGCATGTTTGAATTGAATTTATGAGAATATTATTTGATGTGATGATAATATATATATATATATATATATATATTATATGTGTGTGTAGTGTGTTAAAGAACTGTGGTTTATTTTATATTAAATGGTTTATAAATGGTAGAAATTTTATATTATCATGTTACAGTGATTGTGATTGATCTTTTCAATTGTGTTACTAATGATTAATCTCAAAATAAACTGTGTAGGTTTTTGAAAAGGTTGAAATTTGGAAATTAAATTTGAACACTTACTAAAGAAGAGAAAGAGACTTGAGTCTTCAAGATACTACGAATCTACGATCAAGCTATTTTCTTGACAACTAGAACCAGGTTTTATTGTTGTAACTCATTCTATTTTATATACTTACTTATCTTTAGTAGTGTTTTATATATTATAATTTTTTGTTTCATATAAAAATATATAGACATGTCAACTAGAAAATATGAATCGGGCTATTCAAAATTCCAGAAGAAGAGAAAAGTTGAGGCTTTAATTGCATCACAAAAAGGAGCTATGGATAAATTTATAAAAATAGATAAAAAAATGAATTAGAAAATACAGGTGGGTGCTCTTTAAATGAACAAAATAATAACAATACAGATATAGATGAAAACAACAATAAAGAAAGAGATGCAGTTAGTGATGGGAATAATTCTGATTCTCAAACCCATGACAAGGAGGAGATTAAGAGGCTAGATGATGATTCTACGCTTGATAAAAATATATTTGATCCAAGCCTAATGGAGAGAAATACAAAAGAATATGACTAATTTATTCTAGAGATTTGGATAGAGTTTTTTGTTTTTGTTGCAAGTTATTTAATGTTTTTTTCTTGTACAACTAAATTAGCCAATGAAGGTAGTAAAGATTGGAGAAATCTTAGTGCTAAGTTAAAGAATCATGAAATAACAAATGAACATATTACTAACATGAATGCATGGATTGATTTGGAAATGAGATTAGTAAAAAATAAAACAATAGACAAACATGTTCAAGAACAAATAAACAGAGATAGAGAGAACATTGGAGAAAAGTTTTGTTAAGAATTATTGCAATTGTTAAAACTCTTGGCAAAAATAACTTAGCCTTTCGTGGAAATAATGAAAAGATCTATCAAGAAGGTAATGGAAATTTTTTAAGTCTAATTGAAATGATTGCTGAATTTGATCCAATTATGCAAGAACATATTCGTCGAATTAAAGATGATAAAATTCACAGCAATTACCTTGGGCATAATATACAAAATGAGTTGATAAATTTGTTAGCAGGTGAAATCAAAACAAAAATTATAAAAAAAATTAGGGATGCAAAATATTATTCAATCATACTTGATTGTACTCCAGATATAAGTCATCAAGAGCAAATGTCATTTGTATTACGGTGTGTGGATATTGCATCAACTCCAATACAAGTTAATGAATATTTTTTAGAATTTTTAAAAGTAGATGATACAAGTGGAAAAAGTCTTTTTGATGCTATTATAGATGAATTAAAAAATGTTGGACTTGATATTAATGACCTTAGAGGACAAGGATATGATAATGAATCTAATATGAAAGGAAAACATCAGGGTGTGCAAAAAAGATTTCTTGATATTAATCCTAGATCATTTTATACTCTGTGTGGTTGTCATAGTTTAAACTTAGTACTTTGTGATATGGCTAATTCTTGTCCTAAAGCTACATCTTTTTTTGGTGTTTTACAACGTATATATACTTTATTTTCTTCTTCTACAAAAAGGTGGAAAATTTTACAAGACCATATACATAGCTTAACTCTTAAATCATTGTCACAAACACGTTGGGAAAGCCGTATTGAAAATGGATTTGAAAATGCATTAATTTCTACCAAGGAAATTGCTATTGAAATAGATATAGAGCCTAAGTTACGTGAAAAACGTATTAGTCATAGAAAGAAATAATTTGATGAAAATATTGAGAATGAAATTGTAAAATCTCTTCAAGAATCATTTAGAATTGATTACTTTTTGTACATTGTAGATAAAACAATTACCACACTTCAAAGTAGATTTGAACAATTTAAAATATATGAAAATATTTTTGGTTTTTTATTTAGTGTTAAAAACTTAAAGTCATTAGACTCTATACTTTTGAAAGAAAAATGTTTAAACCTTGAAAAATCTTTGAAACATGATAATTTATTGGATCTTGATGGATTGGATTTATTTTCAGAATTAAATATCTTAAAGGAAATTATAAGATTGGAAAATGATAAACCAATTTACATTCTTAATTATATAAAAAGAATAAATTCTTTTCCAAATGCATATATAGCTTATAGAATAATGTTAACAATTCCAGTATCAGTTGCCTCAGCTGAAAGGAGTTTTTCAAAACTAAAGATAATAAAAACTTATTTAAGATAAAAAATGTCTCAACAAAGATTAAACGGATTAGCCTTATTATCTATTGAAAAAGAAATGTTAAATGAAATTAATTACGATAATTTAATAAATAATTTTGCATCGCAAAAGTTCAAATAATAAATTTTAAAAAAAATTATAATATATTTTAGTATAAATTTTTTTTAGTAAATAAAAAGGCCTCATTTTTTAAGTTTGCTTTAGGCCTCCTAAAGTCTTGAGCCGCCCCTGGTTCTGGGGATCATTTCACGACGGCCCCAAAACCGATGTTGAACAAGGCGACGTTAAAAGTAATATTTTCAACGTCGGTTCAAATTGAACCGACGTTGAAAATCCACGACTTTCAACGTCGGTTCTAGCCCTAACCGATGTTGTAAGTCGCGTCCAAACTTTCAACGTCGGTTCAAATTGAACCGACGTTGAAAGTGTCCTCTACAACTGCAATGCAGTTTCTAATTTTCTCATTTTCCCTAAATTTTAGTACCTGCATATCAAACAAACCAGCAAACCAGCAAACAATTTCATAAATTTCAAATAGCTAAATTTCAAATGAATTATATATATTGAATAATTATTTAAATTTGATCTATTTACAATTGAATAAATAAAATTACAATAAAAGTACTCCTATTGTTTCCTATTTCTAATTTCTAAAAACTTCTGTGCCCACTTTTCTCGGACTTGGTCGATAGACTCTGTGGGCAAGGGTTGGGTATCATTGAATACCTGGAACAAAATGAAAGTATGTTAGGTATGACAAGTAGGAAACTTTACCAATACAGTTTTGGAGGAATAGGGTTTTGGGGACGAACCTGTCTCCAAGTATCTCTGATATTCCCAAAAACTATAAGCCACATCCAATACATTACGTAGTAGCCACATTCGTAGCTACCCGTTTGTCTATTAACCTATAATGAATTAAACAAGTCATTAGTTGTGAAAAATACATATTCAATATTATAGTGATATTAGAGAATTAAAAGTAACCTTACATGTAGGATTTCCTAGTGTGTGTTAGTGGCTTTGGCGATGTGCATTCCATCAATAGTGCTGCACACCTTAATATGCTTGTTGAGAAGTTATTAGTCAATATATGAACATTACTTATATTTGAAAACACAAACTTTAAAATACTTACCTATTCAAAATATTCTTTAAATCAGTATCTGGTTTTTTATTCAAAGAACAAAACCAGTATACAGTCTTCTCTGGACGACTGATGAGGAAGAGTTGCCAATGATGCCTAGAAAAATAAAATGTTTAGAATATAACTCAATGACAATAAAAACAATAATAAACTTATATTGACTTACTGGAATAAATATGCTCCAACATATATCTGTCTTTTAGATGTGAGGATCCAATTTTGGATATATCTTTGGACTTCCTCCCTTCTATTTCCAGTTGCTTGGATTGACTGAGGCTCAAAAAATTCATAGACATCTAAAGCTCCCTGCTCCTCAGCCAATTCACCCATCATCCTAAAAAATGAAAAATAATAACATGTTATATATTAAATAATGAAATTGAAATTATAATAATAAATATGTACTTACATTGTCCAAAGTTGTAAAATAGAGATGTTGAGATCCCTATTACCCAATGTGACCTCACGAGATGTCGACATATGAAATGTAGAGAGGAACCTTGCATTATCTATCCCAAATCTCCTATCATCCCAGTGAATCTCAAAGGAGTTGCCATAATATTCTGCAGAGGCATGGATCAACTCAACAATTGGATTTTTTGGGAGAGCTGCTTGTTTTCCTTTAGTATGTTCAGAAGCAGCACGACTTTTAGGCTTCTGAACATACTACATGTTTAAAGCAATACTAATTAGTACAGAAATAACATTTTGAGAAGTCATTAACATAAAAAATTACATACATACCTTTTGAGAAAGTTGTCTGACTAAATGTTGGGGCCAAGCAATGAATGTGTGAAGGGCCTGTCCCACCACCTGTACACAGGGACTCAAGCATCAGCATCTCGAATCTCTTCTACCACCACTCTCAATAAACCAGGTGACAAAGGCACACTGTGAATGGTAGAAGCCCCTTCCTGAACTAAACCAAGGGCCACCAATCTTGGTTCAAGCAAGCCATCCTCCACCAATAAGGCACATTGTTTCATCCCAAAAGATGGACCTGTGGATGCATGATATGAAGACATTTGTAATGAAGACATATATGAAAAATAAATAACGATTTTACCTATCAGTGCAGGTGCAGGTGCAGCAGCAACAACAGGAGAAGCCAGAATAGGAGCAGGATTACTGGAAGTACTTCCCATTGTGCCAACAGATGGAGGAGATGGTTGAGCGTGTTGGTGGGAAGATGCCATCCTAAGCGCCAAGTCTGGAAACATGCTAAGTAGGCTGCTCCTGAACTCTGTCTTTGCGATGGCCAGGTGTCGGCTTCGTTGTGAGCTTCTTCTCCAACTCTTCTTCATTAATTGTTGAGCTCTGGGTATTCTTGGTTGGTGCCCCAAAATAATGTCGAATACCCACACGGTCCCCACACCCGAACACGGTCGGGGTGTTCATCTTTACCAATAGCGTTAGTCGAGTATATCTGACGACCACATGGAGCGAAAGTTCCCTGTGTACCTCTGCTCCTCCAAGGAATCCTACAATAAATTTAACACATTATATATATAAATATACAAGTGTAACAAATTAATCATATTAGGGTTAAAAGGAATAGTAACTTACAATCCTATCTGCTATGTGTTGAGCCTCCTCAGATGTCATCCCACCGGAAGGCTTTTGACAAGCTCTCTTCCAAGTTTGATGACGTTTAGGAGGAGATGGTGGGGGGAGATCATCCTGGCTTATACGAGGCTGGCTGCTTCTTTTCTCTCGAGTGCGGCCTTCTCGTACATCATTCTCTCGGACAAGAGATCATACCCCCACGAGACGAGACGGTGGGGGTCAAATTCTTCTTCTGAATCTCCTTGGCCTTTAATCTTTTCTCCTGCAAAATAATTGATATTAGAATATAATACAATAACTTAATAAATTTAAATTAATTCATACCTCCCACTCTGGGCCAGTCCTAATCTCTACAAATTTCCTCCACTCCTCCTCAGATATGCCATATCATTGGCAAGGAGTAAGTCCCTTGTTAACGACATCCTCAGCATAAACCCATTTCGTAGTTAATGTGGATTTGAACTGCCTTCACATTTTTGCAATGGTGGACATAATCTTCTTCTTAACTACCTTCGAGTTTTCAATATCAAAATACTTCTGCAAAAATAAAACATAATTAGCATCAAAATTAAAAATCAATATTCAAGAAAAGACAATTGAATAAATTTAAACTTACCAGAATGTCCTGCCAAATCAGATTCTTCACAGTGTCCTCAACATTATCCCAGTCTGGATGCAAAATAGATACCTAAACATAATCATTAGTTAGATGAAAAGAAGAATTATATGTAAATATGTAAAAAACTTCAAATATAAACTTAGAATTACCTTCTCTCGTGCAGCGGTACCCAAGTAGGCTCTTGAAGTGGGTATGATGCGGACCGGACACCTTCCGGTGCGTGGATCAACAGACACGACTCAGCTTCTCTCTGTCATGTGTACAGTTTGTCAAGCTCAATAATCGTGTAGCTTGCCTGGTCTTCTTTGGTGGAGGAGATGGTGGAGGAGATGAGGAGGTGAGGGAGGAGGTGATGGTGAAGGAGATGCCATGTAATGCGTAAAGAAAATATAAAGCAATATAATTTATAAATCTTAAATACACAAACATAAAACAAATACATAAAGAATTTTAAGTAGAAACATACTTAGACAACTAAATTTTCCCATATCCCTTCATCATGATCATTACGAGTTGCATGGACCACATCCTCTTGTACATCTTCAATACTACTAGGCAGTCGTGGTGAATTGGGAATGACAATGAAATCATCGACTCATCTTCATTTTCATGGTTGACATCAATCCCTTTGCCTTGAAGGACCACGGACCACCTATCATTACATGGGTCGGTCACATAAAAAACTTGTTTTGCTTGATATGCCATGATGAATGGTTCTTCCTTATGACCTAGCTTCTTAAGGTCTATCGTAGTAAAACCCATTTCGTCAAATTGAACACCGGTATTGCTATCAACCCAAACACATTTAAATAGAGGAACTCTAAATTTCTTGTAGTCAACCTCCCAAATTTCCTCAATCACTCCAAAGTAACTTATGGATGCCATGATGGGGTTTTTATCCTTTGAACTAGAAAAGTGCATGGATGTGGCCTCAATAGATACTCCATTATTTTGAAGCTGTGCTATTGTCATCTTGTGACTTTGTGTAGAAGGAATATCTATTAATGTCGTACCCGGTCCAAGTGATGACGTTATGTTTTGGTCCATGAGCTAGCCATTTCAATGTATCGGATGCATGCTTGATCTGAAAAAATTTGGCTTCTAAACCAACTGACAAACTTGTTGTTATGCTCCTTCACCAACAACCGTTCACCCATTTTGGGGTTTTGGGTCCTCAACATTGATTGATGAGGAGATATGTAAGGAAGAACTTCATCTGTATTATTCAAAATATACAAGTGTCCTGACTCAACTCAGTAGTATCCTTTGCTTGAACTTTTATACCACGAGTACCCTTTCCATTTATCCTATCATCATGTCGACTTGTAGGAACACCCACGGCTTGTGCTTTTGCCAAGTATTACGAACAAAACTCTGTAGCTTCTTACGCAATATACCTTTCAACTATAGAAGCTTCGGTGCTGTATGGATTCTTAGTATACCCTTTGAAGATCTTCATGTATCGCTCAATTGGGTACATCCACATAAATAAATTGGGCCACATAGCTAGTATCTCTCTTACAAGATGAACAATTAAGTGAACCATAATATCAAAAAATGATGGAGGAAAATACATCTCCAATTGACATAGTATAATTGCTGCCTCATTTTCCAATTGATCTAATGATTTTTCATCAATTACCTTGGCACATATAGAGTTGAAGAAAAAACATAGACGCATAATTGCATTTCTCACATTCTTCGGGAGTATGCCACGTATAGCTACGGGTAAGAGTTGTTGCATCAAAGCGTGGCAGTCATGTGACTTTAACCCAACTAGTTTAAGATCTTTCATTGACACAAGACTCTTAATATTTGAAGAGTATCCTTGTGGAACTTTAATACTCAGAAGGCACAGACAAAGACTAGTCTTCTCTTTTTTGGATAAAGTGTGACATCTTTGGTGGAAGATATGTTCTCTTGCCTTCGGATCTTGGATGCAATTCGGACGTATTCCCAATTCACAAAGATCTTGGCGAGTATTCACTCCATCCTTTGTCTTACCTTTGATGTTCAAAAGTGTGCCAATTAGACTATCACATACATTCTTCTCAACATGCATCACATCAATACAATGACGTACATCTAGATGACACCAATATGGAAGTTCAAAAAAAATTGATCTCTTCTTCCACTTGCTTCTATCAGTAGATTTCTTTTGGGTCTTTCCAAATTCAACATTTATGTTTTTCACTCGATCATAAACTTCCTCACTATTACTGGTGACTTAGCAATTTCATCCTCACGGCAGCCGTTAAAAGCTTTCTTCAATCTTCGGTATGGGTGGTTAGCTGGAAGGAATTTTACGTGTTTATTATAAATTGTCTTCTTCCCATGTTTCAATTGCGAGATAACTTGTATCTTCTTGACAAATAGGACACGCATGATGACCCTTGACCTTTGTATCCACTCAAGTTACCATATCTTTGGAAAGTCATTTATGGTACAAAATATCATTGCATGTAACTTGAAATTCTCCTGTCGATTTGCATCAAACACCTCTACTCCTTCCTCCCACAACAATCTTAAGTCATCTATCAAAGGACTTAAATAAACATCTATGTCATTTCCTGGTTGTCTTGGACACTGCAATCATCATAGATAGCATAACATATTTCACGCTTCATGCACTGACCAATGTGGAAGATTGTAGATCACCAATAAAGCGGCCATGAGCGTGGTTAGTGCTTAAGTTACCAAAAGGATTCATTCCATCTGTAGCTAGTCCAAGTCTAAGGTTTCTTGCATCACTACCAAAACTTGGAAATAGACGGTCAATTTTCTTCCCTTGTGGAGAATCAGTGGGATGTCGAAGTTGTCCATCTCGTTTCTTTGCAGCTCGAATGCCATGTGAGATTTTTGAATCTTCTTCATTAGCAAACAATCGCTTAAACCTTGGAATTATTGGAAGATACCATATAACCTTTGCGGGAGAACCCTTTTTATGACTATCTTCACCATCACCATCACCATCCTTGACTTTGTAACGTGATACACCACATTTTGGACACTTGTGAAGAGATTCAAACTCTTTTACGTATAAAATACGAGTCATTAGGACAAGCGTGTATCTTTTTATATTCTAAACCCATTGGACAAAGTATCTTCTTTGCTTCATACATACGGTTAGGCAATGTGTTTTCATCTGGAAGCATCTCTTTCAAAAGTTCTAACAATTCATTGAAACTTTTATCACTCCAACCAAACTTTGCCTTCAAATTCACCAATCTTAATACTGAGAAGACAATCGTGTGAAAGTTGTACACCCGAGGATACAAAGCGTCTACGAATCGGTCTTCAATTTATCATATACAGGTGCATGTGCTTGAAGAAAGCTCTCTGACCCACATCACGAAGCATATCCTCTATTCGATCTTCCATACGGACATCCTCCTCCTCCACGGTTTGTGATACTCTTTGGAATATCAATAAGTTCACAGTGCCATATCCATGTAGTATAATTTTTCATGATACCCTCACAGATTAGATGTTCTCGTATTATATCTACGGTTTGAACTCTTCCATTAACACACTTAACACAGGGACAATAAAATTTTCCATTCATCTTTAGACCATTTCGTTCAGCAAAACTCAAAAATTGTTCAACTCCATTCTCATACTCTTCTGATATACGACTTGCATTCATCCATCTTCGATTCATTTTCGAATTTTAGACTACAATTAAGAGTTAATAAAAAACTTATCGGTCATCAATGAATTTAATATCATTGATTACTATAATCAAAATTATCATTTAGTAGAGTTTGCTTTATAAGAGAGACAAACTCATTCTAACGAAATTTCAGCAGAGTTTCCTCTATTATTTGACTAAATCCAAATTTTTATACAAAATCAAATACATAAACAACATCAAATAAAGCCCCATGGGCACAGCCAGATCATCAGAACAATCATCTACAGGCATTTAATAACCTAATCATACAAACACTATAACATTATTTAGTACAGTTTACTAGAGACAAACTCATTCTAACGAAATTTCGGTAGAGTTTCCTCTGTTATTTGACTAAATCCAAATTTTTACACAACATCAAATACATAAACAACATCAAATAAAGCCCCATGGGCACAGCCGAGATCATCAGAACAATCATCTACAGGCATTTCAATAACCTAATCATACAAACACTATCTACAAAACAAAAAAAAATAAAAAAAATAAAAAACCCACTAACCTGGCAGCGGCGGCAACGGTGGCGGTGGCGGCGATGGCGAGCGGCAGCGGCGGCGAGGCGAGGACCTTGGTTCGCGAGTGCCAAACTCACGAGGCGGCGGCGCGGCACGGCGAGGCGGCGGCAGCGAGTGCAGCGAGCGGAGAAAGCGGTTGGTTCGCGGCGCGGCGAGCTAGCTTCACGGATTCGCAGCTGGCGGCGAGGGCGGTTCGCGGCGGCGAGGACCGTCTTCGGGAAGGAGGGACGTTCGCGGCGGCGGCGGCAGGGAAAACCAGTGCGGCAAGCTGGAGGTCGAAAATGAAGAACGAAAAGTGAGGAAGAAGAGGGCGGGAACATGTTATAAAGGACATTCTACGTTGGTTATTCGGAATAACTGACGTAGAATGATCAACTTACACGTTCTACGTTGTTTGTAGTTAAACCGACATAAAATGGTGACGTGGAAAGTGGTTTCTGTAGTAGTGACCTGTTATCACCTTCAAAGAAAGTGTCATCCATATTCTACGAGGATGCATTTGCATGATCACCACGCTCATGGGAATGACCATGTTATTGGCCAAGTCATTTCCATTGGAGAATTGGTCCAGCTAGAGTGATAATAGTGTCTTTATGATGAGATCGCTCTTCTTTGCGATTGTATGGGACTGGCCAAGCGGGACATTGAACAAGCCTCTCGAAACTTCGAAAGTGGTTGGACATTTTGGCTTTGTATATTTTAAGAAAATACGAGAGTGAAGAAAACTATGAATTTAAAAAAAAATTAAAAGTGAAGTTATTTTATTTGTATTAAGATAAAAATAAGAAAAATTTGTAAGTAATTTTATTAATATGAAATTTTTTTAAAAATTTATAAAATGATATATTTATGAACCGATTAAACTACCTTTTTAATTATACACTAATTTTAATTGAGTATTATATTTTAATTTAATTATTATCCTTTTATAATTTTTATTTAAAATTTTACTAATATTATTTTTAAATTTATTATTATTAATATTTTTAATAATCCAGTGAACTTATCAATGTTTCCATTTTTTTAGTTATTCATAGAAGAGATAGATTGGTCCTCTATTTCCAGTAATCAAGAATAAAGTTGTATTTTCAATTTGTGTTTGTGTTTTAGTGTGTACCAAGTATAAAAAATAAAATGAAGAGATATGTAAAGGAAGAAAATATAAAAAATATTTTAATTTAAATATTTTTCAGTTTTTTATTTATTCCTATCATTGATCTCATATTTTAATATTTATTAAAATTAAATTACTTGTATTACAAAAAAAAAATTTATTGCATTTAATTCTCATTATTTATATGCAATAAATTCTAAAAATTTTGAAAAAGTCAAGGCCTTCTCTACTCCTAAAAAGCTTTGTCACTACCAAACATCTCATGGGAGCAACAACCTTTTTTTCGCAGTTAACTTGGATACACTTGATGATCCATCTTAGCTCCTTTTTCACCTTGGATTAACCATATATATAAATATATATTAATTTTTGTCATTTTAATTGTGTGACTTATTTGATTTTATTATTTATATCACTCTTTTAGAATTTGAGGCGAATTAATGGAGTATATGAGTAATCTTGTTATTGGATTTTTTTATCTTTTAGGATCATTAGCGTGGAACCGGTTAGAACATATTTCAATTCAATAGAATCAAACCGATCATTTGTAGAGAAAATATAGCTTGATTGATTGAGTTGGTGGGTAAATTCTTATAAACACATGTGGAAAAGTGATTATTTGAATGTAATATCAATTCAAAGAATGCAAAGTCTAAAATGAGAGGATACAGGTTTCCATTAGCTTCAGTTCTTGAAGAAATATGAATGATTGATTTTATATTTATTGATCTATCCAATTGATTGTGAAAAGGTTGATCACTTGCTGAAACTTGATGGAGCAAAGGAGAGGTTATATCTTTTTAAAAGAGATATTTTTGAAGAAGGATCTTTGACTTTGCTTTTGAGGGTTTTCATGGTGTCTTTCACCTTTGTTAGGATACAAGTATGAGTTGTAGTCTCACATTAAGTAGGAATGACAAAGTTGAATACCATATAAGTGAGAAGACCCATAAAACCATTGTCTTAAGGTTTTGGGTTAGAGATTGTGTCATAGACACTTATGTGATTGTGTTTGTAACTCATTCTCTTCCTTAAAACCTCCCAACAAGTGGTATTAGAGTCCAGGTTCAGGTAGAGTATCCCAAGTCAGGGATCACGGAATAGGGCCGTCAGAGTGAGGTGATATATCTCAGAATAAGATCACCAAGAAGGTCTCATGGTTAAAAAGGAAGAGTGTATCAATGTAGATGGACTCACACTTGAGGAGAAAATTATTAGGATACAAGTATAAACTTATTGTTTTAAGGTTTTGGACTAAAGGTGATGTTATAAATATTTATGTAACTGTGTTTGTATGTCATTCTTCTTCATAGAATCTCCCAACATCAACTATCCACGAGTATAGTTTAGTTTTTTTTAATTTCAAGTCCATCCTCATTATGATTAATCCTTGAGTTGAATTTCTACTTGATTGTAAAGTAAATAAAGTGTTATATGCTTTGTTGTAATGTTCTCTATGTGAAAATCTGGATTACATCCAATTCAATGTGTTTTATCGCGAATTAAATCTCAAATTAAATCCCTTTAAAATCTTGTGTTCAAAATTTATCAAAATCTCACAGTCACACACACTTGCATACATACATATATACATATATATATATATATATATATATATATATATATATATGTATATATATATATATATATATATATGTATATATATATATATACATATATACATATATGTATATATATATATATACATATGTACGACATTGGACCTAGTAAGATTAGAATTCAATGTGGTTTATAACCAATTCAATGTTTAAATTTAGTCTAATAAAAAATTTAATTTTTATAATTTTAATTTATTGAATATTTAAATTATTATGATTATAATTTAATTACATTAAATAAAAAATTAAATAAATGGTGCAATAAAGGATGCATTATATATAAAAATAATCGATAATGTATTAATGCATAATGGATTATTTATAAGGACATAATTGATTTTTATGCACGACATTTTTTATACTGTGTACGAGGAGTAAAATGGTAAATGGACTTTCTTTTTCTATTCTCTTCTCTCAATAGAGGAGCACCTCTTCTCCTCTCCCTCTCCTTTCTTTCTCATTAATTCTACTCCAATCAATCCAATTAAACATGAACAATGATTCTTCTATTCACGTCCCCAAATCATAAACCCACGCTCATTTCTAAAACACTAAACACTAAACCAACGCTTTTTACGAGAGTTTGTGTTTGATTATACACTTTTAAATCTAAACCTCAACTTTCTAGTGTTACTATATATTATTATTATTAGTTTATCATATTGTATATTATTTTTAAAATGATTTTTAGATTTTTCTAATATTATACTTTTATCGGTGTTCTTTATTTATTTATATATATATATAAATATATATTTTACCTAAAAAAAATGTTGGAGGAGGCCTGACCCACTAATTTGTAGTGGTTTTGGTTTATATGAAAGGGTGAGAGAAGAAAAAGGAAGGCTGGAGAATGTGGAAACGCAAGACACTGAGAGACCTGAGGTTAAACAGATTTTGCATAAATCGTGATATAGAAACAAACAAATTCACTTGTTATTTTATGCATTTTCCTTCAAGTGTTAAACCAAGCTCGTTGATTTGACTCTAAATTCGCAATTTACATCGTGCACTCACTTCCCACGAACCTACTCCAAAAACGATTCTACGTGCCGGTTTACAAGTTCACTCGCGATCTTGATAACCTCAACGTTGGTTCTTCTCTTAAATTCGATTTTGCATACTCTCTTGCACAACCTCTTAATGAATCTTTAGAAATGCATGCATGGAATGAAAAAAATTCATTAGTAATATGGTTATTTCAATTTAAAACAAAAATATAGGAAAACATGCTTTTATGAAATGCAAAGCCTAGCAATTTTAGATACTGGACATTTTTTCAAAATTGAAAATCTTAGAGCTTATATAACTGTGTTGTTCCTATGTTTCAAAATGAGACTACGAATTATATATATATGTTTTCGATGAAAATTTGTTTTTCACAAATCGAATTGATTAAGCCAAAAAAACGTTTCTTACTTTATCATCTACTCACAAATGCGGTTATGGATTCCTTTTTTAGGCTAACAGTGTAATCACTTTCAATCTTTTTATATTGAGTTTTTCAGTATAATAAATATATAACATGAATAAGAACAAAAATGGTAAGCGTAAGACTAAACAATCACTAACCCATTAACCAAACTTAGAGTGTAAAATAAGACTTGAAGGTAAAGAAGGATAATCTTATTAATTACCGGGGATAGTACGGTAAGTCTTTGTAAAAATTCAAAAAGTAAAACAACCCACATTAGAAGCATAAAGTGTTTCGCCATTTTTCTCTCTTGTAAGTTTTTGGCTTTACACTCGTATGTCTAACCCCTCTTTCATCCCTCATCCCTCTTATTTATACTAAATCACACAAATAACCGTTTACAAACGGTTTTCCACGTTCTCCAAGTCTTAATTCTTCTAAATCTTTTCCACGTGTCTTCCTCTTAAAATCGACTCAAAATTTCTCAATCGTCCCTCTTTTGCTCAATCTATCGAAAAGTGTAAACTTCCCTTTGGTCTTCGATTTTGACTTCTGAGTGATCCTCGATTTTTGTATTTTCTTCGATCCTCAAATCCTACTTCACCTTTCGCACTTCGATTTTTGCCTTTCTTTGAATCTTCGATATATTTTAGTCACGTCAATAACAATATATATATATATATATGAATTTTCAAAATTTTCATTTAAAAAAATATGCTCTATATACTTGTACATCAACATTTAGGTTCGAGAAAGTCAGAGTAGCATTGACACTATTCCCAGTGCTTATTGATTTGCCTCGTATTTTATCTTTTGTATAATTACACATGCTTTCTTGGCTATTTGTGACAGAGTACTCTGACTATACTATTACCTCTTTCATTCTCAAATATTTTGTTTTGTTTATTTGGTTGGTATTTTAAATATATGTATTTTAGCCATTTCTTTCAATTAAAGTTTGATTTAAAGCTTTTATATGAATTTAGTTTTTTTCCAATTGTTGTGGTAGAAATCAACTAAACACAAAGAAGATGACCGTAATGAATGAGTACTCTGTCTTCCATGAAAAAAAGACCACATGTTTATTAAATTTTTAAAACTGTGTTAACTCTATTGGTTGGCATTTATTCTTAAAAAATATATATAATGTAATTAAAAAAAATAGTAAAAGGATTATGGTGACGAGACCAATTGAACAATTCTTTTCCCTTGAAAGGTTTATAATAGTGATGAGATTCAGAGTTTGAAACTTGTCGATTTAGAAGTTTGTCGAGATTCATAAGTCAAATCATTAAAAGAATGAAGTTTTGAAGTTCATGGTTATTCTCTCCTTTGAAAAGCCTATAACAACTATGAGTATCTGAAATGACCAATTAATCATCTCTTCGTGATTCACGTTGTTGGGAAATCATCATTAAAGAAGTGTCCTGAAGCAGATAACCAACCGGCACTAGGCACGCACGGGACAACAAATCAAGTTGTCAAACATCAACATACACACTTGACTTGACTGTTGGAAGCTTGAATAATGTTAGTTTAATTTTTATAAGTACTACCCATCTTTGGTGTGACCAGGTCATGTGAGCAAATCATCGAGAAAAGGTCAAGTTGTGCTAAAAAATTATGTGATTACTTAAAATTATTTTAGTTAAAACAATTAATAGAGAAGCCATATGGTATAGATATGTTACCAAGCCAAGGAAGCATCTTTAATTTTAAAATGCATAAAATTCAAGCACAAAAATACTTGAATAAACCTTCGTCCCTGCCACAATGGCATTGTAGAAAGGATGAACGGTGCATGACATGATCCTTTGAGATAAAGGAAGCTCTCTGTTCACATTATATTGATGAGCCCTCCTATAAAATAAAAAGAACAACTGTTGAAGCTTTGTAATACAAAAGTAAATTAGTCATATAATTTGGCTATGCATTTCTATTCAATTACTTTGTGTGGTTACTTGTGTTATGTATTGCATTTTAACTGTAGATGTGTTTTCTCAATTACATGATCAATTGAAATTATTAATAAAGACCCCCTTGTTGTATTTAACTTGAGGTTTATTGAAGGAAGGCAGACATTGCCCTTGTTTTAAAATAGTTCTTTTTTTGGAGGTGATTAATCCCCACCTTGAAGTAGGATTGTTACTCGTTGCCTATCAGATAGATAGAAAATATCTAAAGTAGTTCATTTATACAGGGGAAAACTCACCTTCAATTTTCAGTTATTCCCTAGATATTTTTCCTCCACTCCCACTCTGAATTAATTAATGTTATATGTCTCATTGTTGAGTGACTTACCTAGAATAAATGTGCAACGGTGAGTTGCGATTGGGATAGAAATCCAAAAGCCAGATGCCTCCTTCATAGGGTGCCAAAAAGATCTGCACTAATTTTGACACAGTTATTTTGTGAATCAATAGAACTAGCGATGAGAAAACATACTTAAAACCTACCATTTAAAAATTAAGGTTTTGATAGAATTTTCTACCTTATGGTTATGTTTTTATGGACGAGTAAGAGAATTGATATTTTATGGTGAATCGAAGAAAAATCTCATTTCATTGTTTGCTAAGTGGATGAAGCCAGAATAACCAGTAACTTGTTTGTTATTATATTTAGTTTAATAAAATTATGAGATCCTTACGAATAGAATGTTATTTATACTTCTCAACCAGTTAGAACATACCAAACTAATACTAATGAGAAGTTTATATTTTTTAATATTTGAAAATTGGATAGAATGAAAATTGTGATTGGTTGTTGTGTAGCTTTTGCTATTCTTGAACTCTTGGTTACGAATATTAATTAGAAGAAAAAAATTTACGGAGCTCTCAACAGCTATCGAACCACACCAGTATATGGGGTGTGGAAGAATGGTGGTCCATGTATAATTGTTCAAAAATATGTCTTTTGAAGTGGAGGTGTTTTTCTTTATTTTTAAGCTTACACATTATACACATCTTGGATATTGGGATCAAAATAACGGTCGTCCCACTACTTGTCATAGCAATTTTGGAGGGTGGGCGGGTGCTTCTGCTGTCATCCAATTTGACTATAATGATTCTAAATTCTCATTATTAGTTTGCTTACATGGGTGGGTGATATGTTGTCAACAGATTACGATCTCCTATTGTAATTAGCGTCAAAATGAAAATCTAGTTTCTACACTATTACAAAACTAGAATATTATGTCACTCAATTTACATAATCTCCTTACATACTACACATACAAAACACGACGAGAACGATGACCACTTTTGGTAATTAAGAGAAACTAAGTTTTATGTTGCAGTCCTCTGTGTTTTACGTCAGGGTCTCACTGCTTCTACGTAAAACTCAAGTTTTATGTCTGACCCTTAAGGTTTCGACGTTGTTTTCGATGAAAATTGGTTTTCCACAAATCGAAATCGATTAAATCGAAAACATGTTACTTTAGCATCTACTCACAAATGCGATCTATGGATTCTTTTTAGGCTAGCAGTGTAATCACTTTCAATCTTTTTTGTATTAATTTTTCAGTATAATAAGCATGTAGCATGAACAAGAACATAAATGGTAAATATAAGATGAAATGATCCCTAACCCATTAACCAAACGAGAATCTAAAGGAAGACGTAAAAGAAAATGAAGGATAATCTTTATTAATTACTAGGGAGTATCTGATGAAGCGTTGTAAGAATTCGAGAAAATAAAGCAACCCACATTAGAAGCATAAAGTGTTTCGCCATTTTTCTCTCTTGTAAGTTTCTGGCTTTTCACTCATATGTTTAACCCCTTTTTTTTCCCTCGTCCCGCTTATTTATACTAAATCATACAAATAACCGTTTAAAAAATGTTTTTCTCACGTTCTCCACGTCTTAAGTCTTTAAATATTTTCCACGTGTCTTTCTTTTATAAAAATGACTTCGAATTGCTTGATCATCCCTCTTTAGCTCGATCTATCGAAAGATGTAAACTTCCCCTTGGTCTTCGATTTTTACTTTTGAGTAATCCTCGATTTTTATGCTTTCTTTGATCTTCAAATCCTACTTCTTACTCATACTTTGATTTTTCGCCTTTGCTGACTCTTCGATATATTTTTTAATCACGTCAACAACAGATACCCCCAAGATAATATCAACATGAATGCTCATCAAGCATTCGATTATTATCTTGTACCGGATATCATTAAACTCGAACATTTCTGACATTTCTGACCCTTGCATTAAATGAGACGTCGCTTGGGATTCCCGCAAAATCTTTTTACCTACCCCAATCAAATCTTCGTCTCAGAAAATCCCTCACGAATCCCATCCAAATTTCGAAAAAAAAAATTTATGTTTTTCCCTCCACAACATCTCTCTTAGGGTTTTATGAAAACCCTACCTTTCTTCCTCAATACTCCACACTTATCCTTCACTCTCAGAGCTCTTCGTCTTCTTCACTATTATCTCCCAAAACCCTTCTGCTCTTCAGCTCACACCTAAAATCTCAACCTTCAAATGGCTTTATCTGATGTCTCCATCATCTCAGATGCTCAGCTGCTGGACTTTAATGACAAGAAATTTCTTCCTTTCGCTAACCTTGAAGAAGAGACCAGGAAACTCTGCTCTATGCAGGTATTACTGCCTCTTTCTCTCTGGTACCCCAACAACCTTCTTAGGGCCTTTCCGACTGTCCTTCTCCTTAGACTCCATCAAAGATATTTTCCCTTCAACCCCTGAAGGCTTAGCCTTGATTACCAGCTCGTCGATCAGACTAGATTTTCTCGATATCACCTCAAGGGTATATCACACAGGTCCTGCTGCAAAAAGGACCAGCTACTTAAATTGGTTGAAGAGAGTTGAGAAATCCTATAGTGAACATTGGAAAAGGATTGGAATCTAAACATGAGAAACAAATTAATTTAACTCCAATAGTAATTATCCATAAGCTCAACATATCCATATCATAATTGCATCATATGCAATGCATGTTGTACTCGTATATACACTATGATGATGAATGCATGTGGCGCCAATCACATATCACACTTGACCGCAAAAGCATTATACAATGATCTCACGTTATGATCTCACATTATGATCTCACATTATGATCTCACATTATTATGCATGTGACACCAATATCATATCACACTTGACCACAAAAGTGATACACAATGATCTCACGTTATGATGCATGTTCACATAGGACTTCTTATACACTCGTACACATTTCCCTTCACATAAGTTCACATTTACAGTCACAATAACTTAACACATGACTCTTATCATAATCAATGGATAACACAATATAATAATATTCAATTAACACACATTATCCTTCATTCATCATTAAAACTATATCACCCTTGACTCATCCCCTTCTTAGGGTATCACAAGAATCCTTAAGGTTCTCTAAAGCAATCACAATATTATCAAATTAAGAAATTATATATTTTATTTTTCAATTCACATAATAAAGAGCCTACAAGAGTAACTAGGAAACAAACAAAGATGAAAGAAGAAAACCCTCTTTCAAGAACACACCTAAAATAAGGAATTGGGTCAAACAATAAAAATATTATCAAATTAAGAAATTACACATATTATTCTTCAATTCATATCGTAAAGAACATACTAGAGTAATTAAGAATCAAACAAAGATGAAAAAGGAAAACTCCTCTTTCAAGAATACATCCAAACTAAGTAATTGGGGGCAAACACCATTACCCAACGATATCCCACACCCCATAGCAAATTCTCACTCCCTCCTTACCTTATGGATGTATAGGCGATGCTCTCGATACCCTAAAATTTCCTTCTTTCCCTTCTCCTCTCCCTTGTTAAATAGAGAACAAAGAAGATGAAAATCCCAAATCACAGCTACTGTGTGAATTGAGTATCTCTCTACTCAGACTTCTTATCACCGATCCAACTGGTCATAATCAAGAACTAGATGTGACGAACTACATGTTAAATTTGCAGCTCGATCCAATGGTCAACGAATTTGAAACAGTGATTTTACCGTAGTAGCCCTATAAAAAATGGGAATGGTTTTCTCTTCCTATCTCTCAAAGTGTTGGTGTTCAAGATGACCTAAGACTTTAATATTTATTTAAATAAGACCTCATATTCTAAAATTAATTATTTTATAATTACGAAAATCAATACTATATATTAAAATAATAAAAGAAACATATATTAATTACATTAAAAATTCTGAAATTTCCTAAATATATTTAATTAATCTCATACAAAATTGGTGTGTCACAAACTTTACCGATGGAATATTTTACCAACGAATTTTATTTCGCACAATATGACGCCTTGACTTTACCGACGGATCATAATCCATCGGTAATTTACTGATGGAACTAAATCCGTCGATAATTAAAAATTACCGATGGAAAATTTTCTATCGGTAAAATTTCGTCGGTAATTTACAATTTTCTTGTAGTGGACCATCTATTTGAACAATTTTTTTTACTCACTCTTTTAATATAATTTGTGTAGTTCGTACTACGTTTATGTATTAAATTGTTTAGATATACGTATGACTACACGCGTCATCTTTTATCTAGTGTTTATTTTTTAAAAATTCTATCTATATTTAATAATAAAACTAAAGTTTTTTATCTTATTGATTTTACACTATTTCTTAAATAAATTTTAAAATATGTGTATGATCATGTGTCATCTTATATTTTTATTAAAATTTATTTAATTAAATGTTAAAAATAGTTGTTTAAAAATTATAAATTTTAAATGTATGTATGACCATATGCGTCATCTTATATTTCTATTAAAAGTTATTTAAATAAAAGTTAAAAATAGTTGTTTAAAAATTATACATTTTAAAATATATGTATGACCATATGTGTCATCTT
This sequence comes from Lablab purpureus, assembly GCA_030347555.1. Classification (NCBI taxonomy): domain Eukaryota; kingdom Viridiplantae; phylum Streptophyta; class Magnoliopsida; order Fabales; family Fabaceae; genus Lablab; species Lablab purpureus. Next base: position 18,985,703 of record CM059258.1, read on the forward strand.
ATATTTTTTAAAAGTTATTTAAATAAATATTTAAAATAGTTGTTTAAAAATTAGAAATTTTAAAATATATGTATGACCACACGCATCATCTTATATTTTATATTTTACTTTAAAAAATAAAAAATAAATTTTAAAATTAATTATTTAAAACTTAAAATATTTAGACCAAATTATTTAAAAATATATGTAGGACCACTTGCGTCATCTTATATTTAATATTTAATTATTTAAAAATAACTTGTATAAAATAAGATTTAAATTAAAGTTTCTTTTTAAATTTATTGTATGATTTGTGAATGTATAATCTCTCTCACTATCCCATACTTTAAATAACATGAACTATAAATTTCATAACAAATATTAAAATTTCAAAACTAAAAATTATCAATTCTCACTTAATATTTATGGAAAGAACTAATGGAAATATTTAAGAGAAAGGTCAATCCTTGTCGGGCCCAAATAAATATTTTCCTAAATATTTTCTTGCTTGTTTGAAAATAAATAAATAACTAAAAAATAGTTTTTACATATATATTTGCTTGTTTTTAGAAGAAAATAAATATTTTAAGAATTATATATATATTTGCACATTTAATTAAAGGTAACCGTCTTAAGATGGACGTTGTAGGGTGCTAACACCATTCCTGTACGTAATTGACTCCCGAACTCGAACTTGATTTCAAAGGCCATTCCTATTTCAAAGGTTTTTTCTCTAATTTTTTTGCTCCTCTGTTTTTCGAACTTGTTTTCTTGTCGTCGTTCCGTCGTGATCCTAGTAACGACACAACCCTTAGTAAAATTTGAACTTTTAATGATTTAAATAACAATAGATACATAATCTAGCTACTCAATAATAAACCTATATTTTTAGAATAGTTTAATAAATTAGAATTATTTAAGCACTATAACACCCCAAGAAATAAAACTTAGGTTATAACAAGATTTTTCCAAACATACTATAACTTTTCTATGAAATTTTTGTTGAGAATAAATGTTTTAACTCTGCTAAATCTTTAAATGAATGAAAAGTAAGATGTGAACTAAAGTTTTCTATACAATGATCAAAGTACTGTAATAAAAAAATATAAATTAAGTATTTATAAGATTTTTAATCAGTTAATCATTATATCAAATAAATAATAATTTTTATATATATAAACATATATGATTTATTCACATCTTTTATTTAGATATAATTGAATAAAAATTTAATTTTATAATAAATTTTGATAAATTAATATTATATTTAAATAATAAATTAAATATATGTTTATCTTTAATATGTTTTTTAAAATTATATGATTTATAATAATATATTTTACTTCAAGAAAAATCATAAAAATATGAATTAAAATAAAAAATATTTTAAACTTAATAATTTAATTTTTTTCTCCGTAAATTAAATAAAAGTTTGTGCATTATAAAAATTAATTTTTCTGTATATTGTATTTAAATGAAAAATATAATGAGTCATATAAGATTAAAATAAAAGGATAAATTTAAATTTATTTGATGAATAATAAAAAAATATTAATTACATAAAAATTCTTTAAAAATTTTTGCACAAGATTATTTTGTAATATAATCAGTATAGTAAGTTAAATTTAAATACTTTTATTTGATTTTATAAAATGAAATTTAAAATTTAATGATATAAGTAATACTATTTTTTAATTTAAATTTAAATTTTATTTTATAATTTACAAAATTTATTCATCATTTCTAAAATAATTTAGAAAACTATAAGATAAAAAATAAAAAATAAAATACTATAATCAAGAATCATAAATTACATATCAATCATATTTTAAATAAATTAATCATTCTATTTAATAAATATTAATTTTTCTTTATATATATATATTATTTATTCATATATTTCATCTTATATATAATTTGATAAAATATTAATTATATAATAATTTTAATAACTTAATATATAAATAAAATTAAACATAATTTTAACTTTAATTCTTATATAGTTCATATTTGTACATTTTATTATAAAAATATTCATAAAAATATCAATTAAAATTAATATAAAAATATATTTGAACATAATAATTTAATTTTTAAATTAAACAAATATTTTTACATTATAAAAAATAATTATTTTACATATTTTATTTAAATAAAAAATATTACTGTTATCATATATCCAAAGTTGGTAATAAATAATATAAATGTTGTATTAATTTTAAAAATTAGAAGTAAAATTCTAATATTAATAAATATTATAAATATTATATTTATATTTGATTAAAAACTAAGATTTTTATAAACTATTTCCTTCTCTTATCTAGAATTTATTTTATCCTTAAATATTTATTGCTATTTTAAGACATAAGTTAAATTAAATTATTCAAATCTTTTGATTATATTTACTTTAGATTTATACAAATAATTCATTATTTAAATAAATAGTTTATTTTAAAAATTCAAAGAAGATGAAAAATTAATTCTGAAACTAGAAAATTAAATAAACTTAAAAATCATATATAGTAAATTAAAAAAGTTAAAGATTAACATGTAATGAACTATTTTAAAATTAAAGTAAAATGTTAATTGATTTTATTTAAAAAACATTAATCCTTTTTACTTCAAATTAAAAAATGTACTTCGAAATAAAATAGTAATAATAATAATAACTTTATTAAACATTTTATATTATTACCCATAAACATCTTTTTAACTCTAAATAATTACTTAAAATATGAAACTCTATCATATATATATATACGGTTAACCTTAAACAAACTAGTTTTATCAGTTAAAATTACAAACTTTAAAATATAACCAACAATATTATAATATATAATCATATAAAATTTCTACAAAAGTAAAATTGACCTTATCATGATATTAAAACATCTTAATGTAATATTTCTTTAACAATAATGTGGTGGTATCTCTATCAAAATACATCTCAATACTAATCTAACAACCTAGGAAATAAAAATAATAACTCTACAATAATATATAATTAATATTACAATAATCCGCCTATCAAAATACAAATATATAGTCCTGATAAATATATTAAGACATGTTACAGTATATTAACACATCATACAAACCTACCTTAAATTAAGATCCTCAACCAATATCTGAAAATGTTGGAAAATCTTAGCAAATCACGTCAGTAACTCATATTTTTTAATTACATTATTCAAGTCCTCACTATGTTGTGTAGTTGTCATATTAGTACAAAAGTCTCTCCGACCATAAACTAATGTTCCTTTTTTTTTCAAAGCAAAAATTTTGTTTCAACCAAAAGGGAGTCTGTTTCTTCTTCTTCGTACTATCAAAGTCTTGAAACTTTCTAAATAGAACACTGAGTTTCTTTAATGCATTTTGTTATAAATACCAAATACAAAGACAATAATATGTATTTGGTCATATCAAAACTAGCACTTTTGCCATTGCTGCATCTTGGTTGGTTAGAATAATTTGGGGTTTCTTTCCCGACATAATTTTAGCAAAAGTATTAAAAAACCACACAAAACAACTTTTTGCAATCTCATCATATAACAATGCAACACCAAATACGTTTTGTTAATTCCTCTTTCTCTCTTCTTATTTATATTAATTTATATTAAGAATGTGTATGCCTTTTGTTAATATAGTTTCTCACATATAAATCAATCCTCTTTTGCAACAGGGGAAATGACTGGCTCTCCAACTCCTGCTCCACACCTCTTCAACCATCCAGTGGCATCCAATGCACGTCCTAAATTTAATGCTCCTGACCTTTGCTTTTTACAAGAAACATAGGATAAAAACAATCTAAAACAGTACATTTTTGTTGATCTATATTTCTTTTTACTCTATAGTGTATAATATTATAATAATATATATATATATATAAAGAAGAGCAATAATGATCGTTGTTGCAAGTAAACTGACAAACTGACTCATGAGTTTGAGGCTCACAGCAAGCCGACACGGTGGTTAGATCACCGGAGATGTGATGACTAGGAGGTTGGCTGCACCGTTAACTTGATGGAAGAAGATGACTTTGTGTGTGCGCCGCCTTCGGCTTAAACACAACCATGATGCGCCCGTTTTAGCTATCACTAGTATGTAGTCAAATGAAAGAAAATTGCAATTTCTAGTCACTTTCAGTCTAATCCATATTTACTTAGTTAGTCGGGACTTCTTCTTAGCTTCTTAGCATGTAGTTGATCAACCGACTAGTTTTCCTGTAGTAGAGAGTGCGGGGAGAGTGACCATCAGGACCTTGAATAGGGTGTGTCTTTTTTTTTCTTTCCTTTTTAGGAGTACTCTTAAATGTGTTATACTCTAGGTTTTCAGTGCCCTAAGGTCCCAATCTCAGATCGAGTTCCACACGCAGAATTGTACCTCAATTCTTTTAGTTAGCACCTCTTTTGTTAAACCTTAAGAAATTGGGGGTATTTTAACCCAAAAATTTTGGGCCAAAAGACCCTAATATGTATAAAATTGTGCAAAAGAATATTATTATATATTTATATGGTTAAGTTAGTGAGCAATGTAATATTAAAATTCATACCAATTGGTTAAAATGTTTAAGATTGACTTAGCAATCAAACTAAGAATATTTTAACTGATTGAAAACATATTTTTAATCAGTTGAAAATAGTTAAAACTTCTTTAAAACATTTCAAAACACTAAGATAAAATTTTCATTCTTCAAACATCATCATCTTCATCATCAAAGTGGTTGGAGACATCAAATTAACATGAAGTCAAGTCTTCAAGTCCAACACTATTAGCGTCCCCATAGCCCCCTCGACGCTAGTCATGTAGCTTCCAGCCTTTTAGCTCGTTACATGCGAGATCAACGCTAATAACGAAGTAGCGTATGCTTTTTTCCTTTTGTATGGACTTTTGGACGATGTTATTATTGATTTTTCTTGTAATGATTATTATTAAAAAGAAACTAAATATCAACTTTACTTAAAATATTATTTTATTTTCCTAAGAAAGTTGAAATTCTAAATAATTAAAAAATGAAAAATAAAGATGATTAACTCATCAATCACAGGTAACTCTGATCTAGACTTACTTGGAGGGAGAGCGTGTAGATGACGAACTCATTCTTTTTTAATAAGATGAATGCAAATTCTATTTCGTATTATTTTGGATGCGATTCTTGAGACCCGAATACTAAAAAAAATTGCTTCTACCAATCATTTTATAATGACTTATAAAATGATGAAATTAGTGACTAATGTAGAGTCTAATTTAGTAAGTGACTAAAATCTTTATAACTAATGTTAGAAACAAATTTAGATTCTAATTTAGAAACCAATTTAGCCACCATTATATAAAAACCAATTTCATAATATTTTAAGATCAATAGCTAAAAAAATATAGTTTCTACTACAATAAAAATCATTTTAGATATCAATAATTTTTAGTTTATAAAGTAGTTTCTAATTTAGTCACTATAATAACTAATTATTTTTATTTTAAAATTAATTTATATTCAATGATTTTATTGTTGTAGAAACTTAGGATATGTTTTATCTTTAATCATATGGGTGTAACAAATTTCCTGAAAAAAAAAGTAAAGAAGGTATTTTACTAAGATTTAAAGACTTCGTATTGATAAGAGAAAAAAATAATTTTTTTTGTGTTTTGCAAAGTAACATGCATTACAAGCAAACAAATTAAAGTATCAATACAACGAAAATATAAAATTATACAACAATACATTCTCATTCATCATTAATTGTTTTTGCAGGTTTCTTCGAAACTACTTATGTGAAAGGAAAAATATAAAACAACAAATTCTATTATAAGATTCATTATTTATCTCCAACTTGTTTAGATTCTAGTGTTTGCAAACTAATTTGTGCTTAAAAAATAAGTTCATGGTTAATAAGTTATCATTTTTTATTCACATGCCTTTATTTATTTATTTATGAAAACCTTTGTATTTGTATTGATTTAGCACATTATAATAAGATTTAATGGTAATGAGATGTGGATTGTTTGCTTGTAATATGATTATGTTGCAAACAATTTGGATGTAAACAATTTTTTGCAATGTATTTTGTATTTGTATTTTGTATTTGTATTTTGTACTTTTCTTTAAAATATTTTATCTATTTAATCTTTTTATTGTCCATACTAAAATGAATAATATTTTAATTATTAACAAAGTAAATGTGATTTATAAAAGCAGTTAAAATAAGTAAAAGTTTATTAATTCTTATGGTATCACTGTTTACATATAATATATATGTTACCATGCGATTCATCTATTTTCCCAAATATAATCATCTCATATATGCAAACAGAGTGGAAGTTACCATGCCACCAACTTGCTGAAGATTTTTCATGAACTCCAAGTCATACCTTTCATGCTATCACACCAAGATTATGATTATTCATATCATGTCTTTTTTATGCTTTCCTCCTTTAAATACACTTCCTCCATTAACTTAAGCTTATATTTCCCTAACAACACAATCATTGCCATTGTAAATTGCAATTCTCATTATTTGATATTAATTTATTAATAGTATATATATATATATATATGTTGATTTACTAATATTTTGACAGTGAGCAATATAAAGAAAATAGTCTACTTGACAAAAAGGTGAAGAGTTTAAAGTCACTTTATGAATTGGAAGAATCAGTCCACAAATGTATGTGAATATTTTCAATCTTTTTCTTTTCATCTTTCTTTTCCATTCACAAAGAGTTAAGAAATTCAATAGGTATCTAATCCAAGCAAACTAAAGTAGAATTACTTCTTGTAGTTCCCATAACTCTGAGAGATTGTATAATCAGACAAAGTGTCCCATGACTTTGATTCACAAGAGCTAAGAAATTCAATAGGTATCTAATCCAAGCGAAATAAAGTAGAATTACTTCTTGTAGTTCCCATGACTTTGAGAGATTGTAGAATCAGACAAAGTGTCACATGACTTTGACTTACAAGAGCTAAGAAATTCAATAGGTATCTAATCCAAACAAACTAAAGTAGAATTACTTCTTGTAGTTCCCATGACTTTGAGAGATTGTAGAATCAGACAAAGTGTCGCATGACTTTGACTCACAAGAGCTAAGAAATTCAATAGGTATCTAATCCAAGCAAACTAAAATAGAATTAGTTCATATAGTTCCCATGACTTTGAGAGATTGTAGAATCAGACAAAGTGTCCCATAACTTTGACTCACAAGACCTAAAAAATTCAATAGGTACCTAATTCAAGCAAACTAAAGTAGAATTACTACTTCCCATGACTTTGACAGGTTGTAGAATCAGACAATCCCATGACTTTGAGAGATTGTAGAATCAGATAAGGTGTCCCATGACTTTGAGAGATTGTAGAATCAGATAAAATGTCACACGTGTATAAAATAAAATAGTATTTACTTACTATGTTTACTTTAAAAGAATAATTTATCAATAATACAAATATAAAAAACTTTAGCTTGTTTCATTTCTTGCATATTTTTCTTTGAGCCTTCTATGGTCGTAAGTTATTCTTTACAATTTAACATTAGTCTTAATTTACCTCGTAATAATAACCTCAACTCACATTAGGAAAAAGTTGATATCAGATAAATATAATTGGAACATAAAGTAAAAATTAAATACATAATTTCATATTCCTATAATTTAACTAAATTTCATTGAATAATAGAGAAGCATCTGGTAATATGATTGAAAAATAAGTAAAATAATCTAATAATAGAAAAATAACTTATAATATGATCGGAAGATAAGTAAGTAAAATAGCCTAATAATAGAAATAATTGATAAACAATGAACAAATGGTTGAAACGTATAAACAAGATCTGGAGGGAGTGTATAGATCTTTCGAAAAATTATCTCATTAAAAATACGATTTAGCTTGTTGATCTTTTGTTTCCAGATTTGATAGATTGAACAAAGATGCAAATTGCAAAATCCTGAATTTAATGTAGTGCAATACATAAAATAAAAAAGTATACATATGATTTATACTCGTTCACTTTTTCACAAGAGTTATATCTATATCGAGTTTCTCAATAACAATTAAACTTTCACAAATCACAAAAATTATTCTTACAACCCTATTAAGTCTAATAACCACCAAGAATACAAGTCTTGAACCCTACAAGACTTGATTCTTAACCTCTGCAGAACCTTACTACAGATAACCTGTATAACTCTAATCCAGAACCAAACAAAAACAAGAAAAACAATGATTGAGATCACCTGGACAAATTACACTTAAAGACAAATTTTGAATCAATGTGTGATCTTCTATGCAACTCACAAACACAATTCAATGATAAAGTTTTACAGTTCTTGGATAGCCCACAAAGATCTTCTTGTTTAGAAATGCTCTCTCTCAATTTGTGTTTCAGAAAGTATGTTAATTTGACTTAACATGTTAATTTTACTTATAAGTAAAATTATATACACTACTTCAAATTTTTTAATAAACTAAAACACTTATCCAAAGTATTTCACAATTGAGCCAAAAACAATTAATCTATTGAAAGATAATCTCAACATATTAATAAACTTATCTTAAAAATATTCAATATCCTAAGCATTTTTAACACATTAAATAAATGTTTTAACTATTTAAAAATACAACTAAAGTTAATTTTGATACTTCATAAGCATTTTAACATATTAACGCGATCTCTTAACCTATTAAAAACATGCAGATGATGAAGATAATTTCTAAGATAATTCTTATCAAGAAGTCCAAGGCAATCAAATAATCATATAATTGGATAATTGAGAGATGCTTACAAAACAACCTAGAAACACAAAATTACATACATATAGATTTTCATAGTCTTCATTGCTTCAACACAAGAAGATAACTTAATCAAATCTTTAAAATTTTGATCAACCAAAATGCTCTATTCTCATAATAAATAATAGAAATAATTAGAAGGACAAACAAATAAATAAAGGAGATACTCAACGAAAGGTCAAGAATGTTTAGTTATAAATAAAATTATATGGGTAAGAAAAAGACATAGAATTTCTAATACTCTAGCTTAAAAGTAATTATATCTCTTAACTGAAAGATTTTTTATAACCAACAAAAAAGAGGTTTCCTATGTGAAAGAAATAGAATAAAGAGCTCTCTGATAAACACAAAGTTATATCATTATATACTTTAACAATGATATAATTGTTGTCATGAATTGTTGGTTTTAATCATTATGTTGATTAAGTATAGATGCTTGACTTTATTTCAAGTAATTGATCAAGGATAAGATTTTTTTTTCGTAAATATTCCAATATTTAAATTTTTTTCATGGTTAATGGCTTGTGTGTTGGTGTTTTAGAATTAATGTTTAAGTTAACATCCCATCAATAAATCATTTGAAGAGTGTCATTCACAATCTCAAATATAAGAGTTCTGCTTAAAATATAACATTTTATGAAACCTCTATTGTTTTCATTCCTTACTTATAATTATTTCTTCCAAATATAGAATTTATTTAGCAAAATTAGCTCATAAACGATCTAGTAGAATGTTACGTGATAAATTCTTAGTTTAAAAGTTTCAAACTTTAAAAACTAATTAGTAAATATAATTGAAAGTTATGTTTCCGAAAAAAAATATAACTATATATTTATAATTTTAAATTTTAATAAAAATGAAACTTTTCAATATTTTTATTTATTTTTCAAAAGTTGTATATATCTTTTTATTTAAATAAGTTATTTTATTTAAATGAATTTACATAATGAGTATTAAATAAATTTAATTTTTATATTTTTAATTTTTTAATTTAAACTAATGTTTATTTGAATTTTTTAATTTTTATTGTGTATAATTTTTAAATAATATCATGTAATAAAATATTTATTACTTCAATTCATAATATTAGGCCTTTTTAATTTGAATTAGATACAAAAATAAAAAGTAATCAAATAAATATTAAAGGTAATATAATAATTATAAAAAATATATTAAAATATAAAAATAATACAAAAAGTTAAATTAAATATATAACTTATAAATTAAAAACTTCTTTAATAAATAATTTAAAATATTTATCAAATTTTTTCTATTAATAAAACTAGCTAATAAACTGGTTAAATAAACTATTAATTTAACCATATATTTTCTAAATCATAAATATATTATAGGCAACATATGTGGAGTGGCAGATCTGAGATTCCGAATCTGTGACGGTAATTTTTCTAATAATATTGATTATCATAGTAAATATATATATATATATATATATATATATATATATATATATATATAACATAAATATTTTTTATATTTTAAAAAATTAATTTAATTCTTTTTTGTCAAATTTTTTAAAATTTTCCACGTTTAATTTTAAAATGCATCACTCTAATCATCCTATCTTGTTTTAAATCACATATTAAATAATTTAGAGAAAAAAATGACGAATTTCAAAATTAAAAGACATGAATCAAATAATTTTAATGAAAGATTTGTCAAAGTTAATTTTTAAAAAAACATATTTTATCATAATGAAAAATATACAACCAAATCCCTGTCAGAATAAAAAAGTACATGAGATAATAAATTTTACTAAAAATATTAAACATTATGATCATAGTGTTTTGTCCATATGATTGGTTCTCATATTATTAAGATTTTAAAAGTATGTGTAAGTAATTTATCATACAACTAATTTATGAAGGTCATACTTTATATATGTCCTCAATTTTTTAGTCACACTTTTTTTTATATGTGACCAAATTTTAAATATTAGATAACATTTTATATATTATCTATTAAATTAAATATTTTATTAGATAATATTTCTAATATATTATATATGTATATTATATTTTAAAATATGTTTTAATTTTTTATAATAAATTATATTATAAAATATAATATATAATATAACTGAATAAATAAATAATTAAATAAAAATCAATAAAATTAATATAAACATTTAACTAAAAACAATGCACTAAGTAGTTCAATGTATATTAAAATAAAAGTTGGCAACATTAAAAAGTAAAAGTACAAATATTTGATTTTATTCTTATCACCTCAAGAGTTCAGATAATTATAAAAACAGTAAAAAAATTAAAGTTGTCTCTTCAACTTCTCGATTTTAGTAGTTTTAAATCAAGTTATGTTGCTTTAAATAGGAATAAATAACCTAGTTTTGAGGCATCAAATTCTAATAATAATTAGACACACAAAGAAAAGTCATAAATAAGTGAAAAAATAATGAAGACTTGTACATCCGTATTTTTGTCCTGGCCGAAGACAAACGAGTAGAAAAATCAAAAGAGAAAAGTTACATAGTCTTATTTCTAAAGATTTTTTAGATATTGTCAACACAAAAGTGTTGTATTTCAGTTAGAATAGTCATTTTCAAGTTTAGAACAATCCGTATTATTTTTGTAGGCATGTTATGAGGATGAGAATGGTTATGCTCGGTCTTAAGTTGAGAACAGTCCGTTCCCAGAGCATTTTCGAGAGGCTCATTCTTGAGCTGAGAAGAAGCGCGTTTCTGAAACCTGTAAATAGTGATTTGATGTATTGTAACCACACACCATGGAGAATACTATTGTACTATCAACTTGTAGTTTTGAACTTCTTTTTAATAAAGAAAAAGCTTGCTTGAGGGGTTTTTTTCTCTTTTCTCTCTTCTTTCTCTCTTTGTTGCTTCATTAGTAGAATAGACATAGAGGTAGAATAATATAGAATAGAGTATGATAAAATAGAATTTGTATGTAAATCATTCATAATAGATATAGTAATTAATAGACAATGTTAATAATTCAAAGTAAATTTTTATTTGCTAACGTCATCATAGAATATCAATATTGGGTATGTTGAGTGCCTAACCCTTTCCAAAGTTATTAATCTAAAGAGAGTCGGGTTGTCTGATAAGTTGATGTGGCTAATTCTTTTAAAAAAAATCTGAATCCTCCATTGTCGATTTGCAACAATATCTAAAATGATATCACACAAATTAATATTTTTAAATATTCGCATAGCACTTATATACATATAAAAATAAGTAAACAAATCTTTTATTTATGCTATTATCTATGTAAAGAACAAAGGATCTAGTAGGAATTTCAAAAACTTTCCCACAAAAAAATATTAATTTGACGTAAGTTTGAAATGTTTTTCAGTAATATATTCCATAAAAAAACTTTTTTCTTTTCTTTTGATCTTTCTTTTCTATTCATCAGTACTAATAAATTCAATAAGTACCTAATCGAAGGAAACCAAAGTTAAATTACTTCTTCTAATTCAATTATCTTTAATCAGTGTCTCATACCTATAAAATAATTAGTTACAATGTTAACTTTAAATAATAATAGTTTATCAATAATACAAAAATGTAAACCTCAATAAACTCGCTTCACTTACTCGCAAATTTTTCTTTGAACCTCCTAAAGCCAACAAAAAAAGGTTGTACTCAAAGAAATAAATAGAATAGACAACCCCTAGCAAACACCATAAAAAATTATATCAGCATCACTTCAATAATTATATAATTATTTTCATTGTACTTTCCCATTATACATACAACTCTGGTTGAGAAAAATAAACTTATTACTTTTGAAAAATAAGAGGCTACACAAGATGGTTGGTTGTTTGACAAATCCCAAAGCTTTACCTGTGACATATATTAGCAATTAAAGGAGATAAATTCCAATAACAAACAACAAGAAAAACATTATACACAAAAACAACAAAATTGCATTCAATGTTACCATTTTGTTCCACAATCCAGTAGCAAGAAGCTGAACAAGGTCATGCTATGAAGACCGAATCTCTTATTAATAACTTTTATTGAATCTCTTATTAATAACTTTTATTTAAACCATGGTTTAGAAGTTTTCAACAATAAACCAAAATACATTTAATTCACTTTATATAATTAATTTTAATTTGATAATGATAAACTTTTTTATTGTTGGTTTTAATCATTATATTGATTAAATAACCGTATTTGACTTTGTTTCAAGTAATTAACAAGGAATAAGATTTTTTTTCATAAGTATCCTATTATTTAAATCTTTTCATGATTAATGGCTTCATTGTTGTTGCTTTTATGAAAGATAAAACAAAGCAAACCTAAAAAAAAAACAACTTTTTTCTCCCGTATTATTACAGAGTTTTGGTCTTACAAAAAGTTCATTGCAAACATTGAGTAATGAATCCAAACAAGATACATGGCTATTATTACATTAATTCTGTTCCCAACATTTTACATTAAAATAGTAGAAACATTAGTAGCCATAGTTTGCACCATAAACGGAGGTATAGCCTCCAGCATGTCCTGGATTGGAAGGAGGAGACGCATAGACATAAGCATGGGCAGGATAAGAATTGTATCCTTGGTCTACAGCAGCCCCACCTGTTTGCGGCTGTGCTGCTGTTCCACCAGCTGCAGCTGCAGCTTTAGCCATAAAATTCTGCACCACATTCATTAATTGTATTGCTTCGTTACCACGCATACTAATTACGAGAGGCAACTGCATGTTTGGTTCAACTGCAAAAACAATCATCATGATGATTATAATGTAACACATTTTATAAAGACCAAGTACTCAGGTCTGAGTAACAAGTATATATTGCATGTTCTCCGATCCCAAATGTGAGTTCTTGCCTGCACCCACACTTCCATTTAAAGTCAAGCATAAACTACTAATCAAACAGGACACCACGTCCGATCTCAATATCTCACTCAGGTTACGGTGCAAAGACGCTCATAGTTTCACACAACAAACAATTAATCAATACTTAATCATATCTAAACATGTGAAACAAATTAATTTAACTTCAATAGTTCATATCATAATTGCATCATATGCAATGCATGTTGTACCCGTATATACACTATGATGATGAATGCATGTGGTGTCAATCACATATCACACTTGGACCGCAAAAGCGATATACAATGATCTCATGTTATGATCTCATATTATGATCTTACATTATTATGCATGTGGCACCAATATCATATCACACTTGACCACAAAATCAATACACAATGATCTCACGTTATGATGTATGTTCACATAGAATTTCTTATACACTCATACACATTTCCCTTCACATAAGTTCACATTTACAGTCACAATCACTTAACACATGAATCTTATCATAATCAATGGATAACACAATATAATAATATTCAATTAACACACATTATCCTTCATTCATCATTAAAACTATATCACCCTTGACTCATTCCCTTATTAGGGTATCACAAGAATCTTTAAGGTGCTCTAAAGCAATCACAATATTATCAAATTAAGAAATTATATATATTATTTTTCAATTCACATAATAAAGAGCCTACAAGAGTAACTAGGAAACAAACAAAGATGAAAGAAGAAAACTTCTCTTTCAAGAACACACCTAAAATTAGGAATTGGGTCAAATAATAAAAATATTATCAAATTAAGAAATTACACATATTATTATTCAATTCACATCATAAAGAACATACAAGAGTAATTAGGAATCAAACAGAGATGAAAAAGGAAAACCCCTCTTTCAAAAATACATCCAAATTAAGGAATTGGGGGTCAACTCCACTACCCAACAGATATCCCACACCCCAAAGCGAATTCTCACTCCGTCCTTACCTTGTGGATGTATAGGCAATGCTCCCGATACCCTAAAATTATCTTCTTGCCCTTCTCCTCTCCCTTGTTAAATAGAGAACAATGAAAATTCCAAATCACAGCTAATGTGCGAATTGAGTATCTCTCTACTCAGACTTCGTATCATCGATCCAACCAGTCATAATCAAGAACTAGATGTGACGAACCACATGTTAAATTTCCAGTCTGATCCAACGGTGAACGAATGTGAAACAATGATTTTATCGTAGCAACCCTATAAAGAAACGGGAATGATTTTCTCTTCCTATCTCTCAAAGTGTTGGTGTTCTAGATGACCTAAGACTTTAATATTTATTTAAATAAGACCTCATATTCCAAAATTAATTATTTTATAATTACGAAAATCAATACTATATGTTAAAATAATAAAAGAAACATATATTAATTACATTAAAAATTCTGAAATTTCCTAAAAATATTTAATTAATCTCATACAAAATTGGGGTGTCACAAACTTTACCGACGGACTATTTTACCGACAAATTTTATTTTGCACAATATGACGCCAGCTTTATCAATGGATTTTTACCGACAGAGTTTTACCGACGGATCATAATACATCAGTAATTTACTGATGGAACTAAATCCATCGATAATTAAAAATTACCGATGGAAAATTTTCTGTCAGTAAAATTCTGTTGGTAATTTACAATTTTCTTGTAGTGGACCATCTATTTGAATATTTTTTTTCACTCACTCTTTTAATATAATTTGGGTAGTTTGTACTACATTTATGTATTAAATTCTTTAGATATACGTATGACTACACATGTCATCTTCTATCTAGTGTTTATTTGTTAAAAATTCTATCTATATTTAATATAATAAAGCTAAAGTGTTTTATCTTATTGATTTTACACTATTTCTTAAATAAATTTTAAAATATGTGTATGATCATGTGTCATCTTATATTTTTATTAAAATTTATTTAATTAAATGTTAAAAATAGTTGTTTAAAAATTATAAATTTTAAATGTATGTATGACCATATGTGTTATCTTATATTTTTATTAAAAGTTATTTAAATAAATGTTAAAAATAGTTGTTTAAAAATTATACATTTTAAAATATATGTATGACCATCTGTCATCTTATATTTTTTTTAAAAAGTTATTTAAATAAATATTTAAAATAGTTGTTTAAAAATTAGAAATTTTAAAATATATGTATGACCACAAACATCATCTTATATTTTATATTTTACTTTAAAAAATATATTCTAATAAATAAATTTTAAAAATAATTACTTAAAACTTTAAAAAACTATAAAAATATTTAGACCAAATTATTTAAAAATATATGTAGGACCACTTGCGTCATCTTATATTTAATATTTAATTATTTAAAAATAGTTTGTATAAAATAAGATTTAAATTAAAGCTTCTTTTTAAATTTATTGTCTGATTTGTGAATGTATAATCTCTCTCACTATCCCATACTTTAAATAACATGAATTATAAATTTCATAAAAAATATTAAATTTTAAAACTAAAAATTATCAATTCTCACATAATATTTATGGAAAGAACTAATGGAAATACCTGAGAGCAAGGTCAATCCTTGTAGGGCCCAAAAAAATGTTTTCCTAACTATTTTCTTGCTGGTTTGAAAATAAATAAATAACTAAAAAATAGTTTTTACATATATATTTGCTTGTTTTTAGAAGAAAATAAATATTTTAAGAATTATACATGGACGTCGTAGGGTGCTAACACCATCCCTACGCATAATCGACTCCCGAACCCAAACTTGATTTCAAAGGCGATTCTTATTTCAAAGGTTTTTACCTCTGAATTCGCCCGCCGTTGCTGAAGAAGTCGACCCTCTTCCTTCCCCAGGCATATCTGAGTGTCGAGAGGCTCGTGATAATGAAGGCGTCGACAATGGGTCCCCACATAAACTTTCCACCGAAACGATCCCAGAGCTTAGCAATCTTACCAACATACTGGAAGAGATTGAGAAGGATCCTTTCTCGATCCTTAACATGTTGGAAATCATGTCGGATCCGTCTCGGGTGAGCAGCTCGGCCTCCCAACCATCCACGTCTACATCGGACTCCAACATCGGTGCCATCGCCAAAAGCTTTAGAGCGCTAGCTTACTCGACGCCTCTGGAAACCCTGGTTCAAACTCCTCAACTAATCGTCGAGCAAATTTCCAAATTCGAAGCTCGATGCTTGCCTCTAGGTTTCAACATCGAGGTCAAAGAGTTTGTCTTCCTCTTCAATCATGCTCGAGATATCCAAAAAAGACGAAGACAACTCGAAACCCGCAAGGCTGACTATGAAGCCACCAAGATAGCAGGGGTAAACACTTTGAATGAGCATAAATGCTCTATCAAAGATCTAGTGTCCCAGATGTCATAAATTGATAATGAGGTGGCTTCATTTTCCTAAGAGAAGGCAAGTATCGAAACCAAAATTGCCAATCTAAAGTGCTGGTTTGTTGAGCTCGATACCAAGATGGAGGGATTGGGAGATGCTAAACAACAAATCCAGGAGAGACGACAGTCATCCCTATCTCAAGCTAGGTCTTTAGCTATCGACTTATCAAATACCTTGACTGAGATAGGAAAACTCGAACAAGATCTTGAAGACGTCGCCCTTTCTTGGAATCAAAATGCTCGTGCTTTCCAAGTTCATGTTTCTGAGCATCGAGATAAAGTCACATCTTAGATGTGATACTTATTGTATATATTCACGCATTATTTATTATTTTTGTTTTTTGTGTGTAATTTTTTCTTCTTCCTATGTACAGTCTTCACATAATTACGAAGTTGTTTTTTTTAATTTTCTTATAATTCTTGCAT
Organism: Lablab purpureus; assembly: GCA_030347555.1. NCBI lineage: Eukaryota > Viridiplantae > Streptophyta > Magnoliopsida > Fabales > Fabaceae > Lablab > Lablab purpureus. Next base: position 19,003,131 of record CM059258.1, read on the forward strand.
GTGTGGTTCGTACCTCTTTAGATATTTTCCATTAATAGTTAATGTCAATTTTCCTATTTCGCAATTGGCTATCTTATAAGCGTTACCCGATAAAACCTTTATTACTTCAAAAGGTCCTTCCCAATTTGGAGACCATTTTCCAAAACGCTTTGATTTTTTATTAATGGGCAATATGACTTTCCACACAATATCCTCTTCTTCAAAGAATTTTCTTTTAACCCTTTTATTATAAACTCGAGCAATTTTATTCTTCTGTTGAATTATGTTCTCCAAAGCATTCAACCTTTCTTCGTTCAACTCATTTAATTCATCGAACATTGAATTCCAATAATTTTCACTCGAGATTTCTTCTTGCCTTTGAATTCTTACCGATTGCAAATTTATCTCAACTGGTAATACTGCTTCTTGGCCATAAACCAATCTAAAAGGCGTTGTTTTGGTAGAATTCTTAGGAGAATTTTGATAAATCCATAGAACTTGACTTAACGTTTCATGTCAGTTTCGAGGTTTATTACCAATATATTTCTTAATCAAGCTAATTATTACTTTATTTATCGCTTCCACTTGCCCATTAGCTTGCACATAATATGGTGTTGAGGCTAATAATTTAATATTCCTCGATTTAGCATATTGGACTACTCTTTGCCCAGTAAATACCGTTCCTCAATCTGTCGTAATCGATTCGGGTATCCCAAATCGATGTACTATGTGATCTTCAATAAAATCGATCACATCTTTTTGTTCCACATATTTTAAAGGGATAGCCTTATGTCAACCCACTTAGTAAAATAATCCACTGCTACTATGATAAACTTATGTCTTTTCGATGAATGAGGATGGATTTGCCCGATTAAATCAATAGCTCACCCTCTAAAAGGCCAAGGTTTTATCACAAAGTGTAATTCGCTAGCAGGGATCCTTTGTATTGGTCCGAATTTTTGACATTCTTCACAAGATTTTGCATAATTTATTCAATCTTGTTTAATCGATGGCTAATAAAATCCCTTTCTCAAAATCAACCACTTCATTTTTTCACCCACTAGATGGGCCCCGAATAATCCACTATGGACCTCTGCCATAGCAATATAAGCTTCATTTTCGCTTAAACAACGCAAAAATACTCCCTCGACATTTTTCTTGAATAATTCATCACCAATTAATGTATAACTCTTGGCGTGATACATGATCTTTCGATCAACTAGAGCATGTGGATTTTTCAAATGAGTTACTAAAGGTAACCTCCAATCATTATCGTTGAAGTTATTAACACAAAATACATCAAGATTCTTGGACAATTTCTTCCGTATTTTTACCATTCTTTCCAAACTTTCTATTGATAATTTATACTTAGACGCAATTTGGGCTAATTCATTCGCTTCTAAGTTATATTCTCGATGTATATGCTCGAAATGAATATTATTGAACCCTTTTATTAACTCTTGCACCTTCGATAAATAAGGCAACAAATTAAGGTTCACACACTTATATTCTCTCATGACTTGTTTAATAACTAGTTGGGAATCACCTCTTACCAAAACGCACTTAGCTTTCATTATTAAAAGAGTTTCCAACCCAACTATCAAGGCTTCATATTTAGCCTCATTATTTGAGCAACCAGGTGTTATTTCAAATAACAACCTCGTAGGAACATGACTTGGAGATATTATTAAAATACCAACTCCAGTTCCCTTATCATTACTGGATCCATCGAAATACAAGATCCATCGATCATTCTCTACATAAAAATCGAATAAGTCATTATTGGTATGATCTGCAAAAAAATTGGCAACCACTTGCCCCTTTACTGATTTTAATGGTTCAAAAATTAATGTAAATTCAGTGAATGCTAGCGACCATTTACCAATTCGACTATGTAAAATAGGCTTTGTCAAAAGAAACTTTAACACATTATTTTTTGAATAAACAATCACTTCATGTGGTCTTAAATAGTACTTTAGTTTACAACATGAATGATACAAACAAAGCCCTATCGTCTCAATAGGGGCATATCGAGTTTCAGCACTAATCAACAATCGACTTAAATAATAAATTGCACATTCTACTCCATTTTCATCCTCTTAAGCTAACATACTTGCTATCGTATCATCGGATGCCGAGATGTATAGCTTTAAAGGCTTTCCTCGAGTGATTGGTTTCAACACTGGAGGATTGCTCAAACTTTGCTTGATTTGCTCGAGAGCTTCTTGATGTTGAGTTTCCCATTTGAATTTTTCTTCTTTCTTCAAACTTAACAATGGAGAGAATACTCGTGTCTTTTCGGCTAAGTTAGAAATGAATCTCCTAAGGTAATTCACCTTTCCCAATAAATACTGCAATTGCTTTATATTCTTTGGGGGAGATATATCGAGAATCGCCTTAGCCTTATTCTTGTTGACTTCAATGCCTTTTTTATGGACTATAAATCCAAGGAATCCCCTTGCATGTACACCAAAAGCACACTTTAAAGGATTCATTTTCAAACCATGATTTCGCATTCTATCAAAAGAAAGTCTTAAATGCTCGAAATGAGCTTCTTTTGATTTAGATTTAACAATTATATCATCTATATAAACTTGCATGAAATTGTCAATTAAATCATGAAAAATTAAATTCATGGCTCGCTGGTATGTTGCCCCAATGTTTTTTTAAACCAAATGGCATAACTAACCATTCATATGTTCCTAATGTCCCGGGGCATCGAAATGTTGTCTTCAATATGTCATTCGGGGGAATAAAAATTTGATTGTACCCTGAATATCCATCTAGAAGACTTAACATTTCGTTGCCTGCTACGGAATCAATTAACATTTCTGCTATAGGCATCAAATATTCATCCTTAAGAGTGGCAGCATTTAAATCTCTATAATCTATACACACTCTCATTTTTCTCTTTTTGTTAATTACAGAAACTATGTTAGAAACCCAGTCTACATACTTGGCTGTTCGGATGAAATTGGCTTTTAACAGCCTCTCGATCTCTTCTTTAATCTTGCTTAGAACTTCCAGAGCAAATCTTCGAGGTGTCTGTTTAATAGGCTTCTTTCCCTCGATCAAAGGTAGTCGATGCTCTACTAAACTTCTGTTTAATCTTGGCATTTCATCATAGTCTCAGGCAAAGCAATCTTTGTATTCCTTCAGAATACTCATCAAGCTCTCTCGAGATTCTTCATCTAATAACCTACATATGAATGTAGGCCTTCTCACATCTTCATTCCCCAAATTAACCTCTTCGAGAGGATCTTGTGCCCTAATCTTGCTTGTATCTGTTATTGTTTTTTCAAAACCTAAAGGAGATTGGTCATATATACAATCTAACCTCATCTCCTCATTATTACAAACATCTACACCTAAGTCGATTTCAGTTCTCGACTTTATTTATCCTACCCTACCTACTTGCACTTCTTGACTCGATCCAATTTTTCCTTCATTAGTATAAGATGCTAATCGAGTCAAGAAATCCGTGCAAAGCTTATCCTGCATCATCACTGGCCACTTCGAGGTTGGCCCCCTTTTCCAACAGAAAACCTCGCTCAAGATCCATCTTGAGATGACAAGGCGCAAAGAACTTCGAGTTGAAGTCACTGGTATCCTTGAAAGTAAATGGTTGAGTAACCGCCATTGTTTTCAAGGGTTGTTTAGCAGTCGATACAAATGTAGTGTAAACGCATTGATCTTCTTCGACCACTTCCAGTTGGCCCTCTCGATTACACAGAAATAACTTTTGATGGGCAGTAGATGGTATTGCCCCCACTCCATGGATCCATTCCCTCCCCAAGAGCACATTGAAATTTTCCCTTGAGTACAATACAACAAATACAGTGAGTCTCCTCACTGTACCTATAGTTACATCAAGCGCAATCATTCCCTCTAAACTCAATGCTTTCCCACTGAAATCAGAAACCATTATGTTATGAGGAACTAAGTCCTCCTTCGTCTTTCCAAACTTGCGCAGCATATTACTTGGTAATATGTTGATGGCTGCACCTCCATCAGGATCTTGTCTACCTTAAGACCCTTTATCTACGCAGTAAGCATTAAAGGTTTCAAATGAAACCTTTTTTCCTCACTTGGAGGATCTATGAACGCTGCGTCTCGATCCGGTGAGACACACGCCACTTGTGTCACCCAAACAACATTGAGTTTCAAAGCGGGTTCATAGTAGTCTTCTCGATCCTCCCTTTCCTTTCTCCTTTGCTCTCTCTCAACTACCGAAGCAAAATTGGAAGGAAGTATCGACACCACCCCCAAATGCATTTGTTTGTCCTCCTCAACTTCATGATAAATGCCCTTCGATGGTCCAACCCAATCCCCCATCTCAGGCCTCACATACCCTACGAAGTTCCTCTTGTTGAACTTCTTCCATTAGGTCTTTGACATGTTTTGTTGTTCACAGGGTGCCTTGTAAAAATACTAAGGCTTCTGGAAACCTCGACCTCTTGCATAAGATAATCGATCAAATACTCTTCCCCTCACACCCCTTCCTCTTGGATATTGAGGATAGTAGGTTTCCTTTCAAACCCACTGATTTACGGGTGTCCTTGCACTGGGAACGTATGTCTTAGGTGACATCGTTCGATTATCTATGCCTTGGGCTTTTTTCCCTTTCTCTGATTCTTCTAACTTCTTCTCTCTTGCGTTCTCGAATGACTTGGCAGCTGATTTGTCAAATACTACACTGCATCAATGGCAAAGAGCTATAATCTCATCATTTTCTTTTTTCTTGACTAGGAAATCAAGCAATGAATCTCCCACTTTGGGATAGATTTCCTTCTCATTTTGCTCGAACTCTTCCAGTTCTTTTTCCAACTCATCCATTTCCATCTTGAGGTGTTTTGGATCAACATCATCAGTAACATCGACCATGAATGCCTCAAAAACATCAGATTCATTGATACAATCAGTAGTATCAACATGTAGCACAGGCTCCGCTACATTCACTTGGACTTTGAAGGGATTTGTGTCCACTCCCATAGTCCTCTCCTCAAACTTCAACCTCCCCTGGTCTATGGCATCTTGGATGACATTCCTGAAATGAATACAATTGTTAGTCCAATGACCATATACATTATGAAATTTACAATATTTTCTTCCTTATTTTTGTTCTTGAGTTGGTAGCTTATGCTCGTTAGTTAATTTAATTTGCTTGTCTTTTAGCAAAATATCGAAAATTTTATCTGCTTTAGTTACATTGAAATTATAGGTTCAATTTGCAAGTTTGTCTTTTACTTGTCCTTGTTGTAATAATTTACAAGTGTAAGGAGGACCTATTTTTAATTCTGTCACATTCGCTTCTTCTTCATATACTGATTCATCTTCTAACGAATCTGGCGTTTCGACATATGCCACTCTCTCCATTTCCAATCCTTGTTGATTCAGGAACATATCCAACACTTGATTGAATTGTTCCGGTTGATACGGACCTCCGAACCGATGTGGTTCTTCATTCATCAAAGGTCCTCGATCGTTATTTCTAATCTGACCGAGATTCTCAAGATTTTGACTTTTTCTTAAAATTAGTAATCACCCAATCGAATTGGAGGTCCCTGATTTTGATCATTTACTGGAGTTCTATTTCTTATATTTTCTCCGACTCTTGGGATGGCAAATGCATCTCCTATTCGAGTCATCTGGTCCGCTAACCTTTAAAAACTATCATTAGTAGTTTGTACTAGCGGGTTTAGCACAGTTGTGATTTGCTGAGTCAACATATTCACCATCTCAAAATTACTATCATCCATTTGTTGTCGAATTACTTCCAAGGACGCATTCGATATCTCTGTACTAATATTTTCGACATCGGGATGATTTCTCTCGAGTTGTTCTTCATTATAAGCGTATCTTCCTTCTTAATACCCTCTTTGATTGTCTCGACCCGACCTTGGCATCAGTTGCCATCTTGGCATGCCCCAAGGGTGTCTTTCATTTTGTGGTGTCCCTTGCTGCCTGGGCATTGAGGTTCCAGACCCCGCGTTGTTATTGTAAAACACTGGAGGCGGTATCGACTCTACCCTAGTCGTCACATGTGGACCTACATTAGTCGTTATAGGACTAGTGATAGAGGCACTCTGCGTCGATACAGTTGTTGGACTTGAAGACTTGGTTTCAAGTGGATTTGATGTCTCCAACCACCTTTGATGATGAAGATGATGGTGCTTGAAGAATGAAGATTGTGTCTTAGGATTAGAGTGTCTTAGGATGTGTGGTAAGATGCATTTCAATTAATCTTGGACTTAATCTTGGGTTTTAAAATGATTTGAAATGTTTTAAAAGGTTTTAAAATGTTTTCAAAGGTTTTAACTATTTTTTAACTGATTAAAAATGTGGTTTCAATCAGTTAAACTGTTCTTCAATTTTAAAGCTTTGTTTTTAGCTAATTTTAGCTAGCTATTTTTCTTAATTTAAACCAGTTGAAATTCTGGAGCTTTTGTTAAGAAATTCTAGCTCTCTGGAAAAGCTAGTTAAATCGTGTTTTCAACTGACTATTTTCAAGTTTTCAACTGACTGTTTTCAAGTTTTCAGAAAAGGAGTGCTCTCTGGAAAATTCATTTTAATGAAAACAACTAGTTAAATCGCGTTTCAACCGACTGTTTTCATCATAAACCGTTTTAAACCACTGGAACAACTTTGCTATAAATACTTTAAAATTCAAAGAACTCAGTGACGAATCAATTACAGAGAAACCCACTGTGCAAGAAAGCTTTTCTAACACTCTAAATCAATTTGTGAATCTCTCCAAGAAGTCCAAGATCAAATTGAATAGGAAATTTTACAAAGAATTCATACTCTGTTTTTGTTTGCTGCGTGCTCTGTTTTTCAGTCTAGGACTGATTTTCCAGGTGATTTCAATCCAATTTCTTGTGTAATTGTTAGCTGCGTTTGCGTCTCTTAATCAGGGTGATTAAGGTGTTCTTGTAATAGAGTTTTACAAGAGTTTACAGGTCTTGTAGGGTTCAAGATCAGGTGCAGTTTTTCTGATTTTCGTTTTTCATGTAGTGTTCATGTAAAAACTGAAATTTAGTGAATTGATTGGATTTGAGTGTTTAGGAAACTGGATGCAGCCTTTGTTGAAAGGTGAACCAGTATAAATCTCCTGTGTTGATCTTCTTTCCCTACTCTTTTAGATTCTGTAATTGAAATCTGAATTCCTAATTGAATTGGATATATGATACATTGATAAAAAGCACTTCAAGAACCTTTAAAGAATTGATTTTCACCTTCATTCTGAATCTGGTTTCATCTAAATAGGCCTTGAATTTTGAAAATCTTTAAGAGTTTAATTCACCCCCCCTCTTAAACTCAGCCATTTATTCCAACAATTGGTATCAAGAGCTGGTTCTTGAAAAATATTCAAGTTTTCTGAAAATTTCAAAACATGGTCGAAGGAAAATTGCCCTTTGCGAGAGGTGCTTCTATAAACAGGCCACCAATGTTTTCGGGGTAAACTATCCATTTTGGAAAGTAAGAATGAAGATTTTCATTGAATCAATTGATAAAGGTATTTGGAATGCTATAATCAATGGACCGTATATCCCTAAAGAAGAGAAACCTTGGGAAAGTTTAAATGCTGATGAACAAAAGAAAGTGCAATATGATTGTAAAGCAAAGAACATCATAACATCTGCACTTAATCTTGATGAATTCTTTCGTGTTTCACAGTGTTCCAATGCCAAAGAAATGTGGGAAGTGTTGGAGGTAACACATGAAGGGACTGCTGATGTAAAAAGAGCTAGGAAGCACACTTTAATCCAAGAATATGAGATGTTTAGAATGCTGGAAGAAGAAACTGTTTCAGATGTGCAGAAAAGATTTACACACATTGTAAATCATCTAATAGGTCTTGGAAAAGTATTTGAGAAAGAGGAGCTGAACATAAAAGTGCTGAAATGTTTGAATAGGAGTTGGCAACCCAAAGTAACAACAATTTCTGAATCTAAGGACTTAACAACAATGAGTGTTGCTGCACTTTTTGGAAAGCTAAGGGAGCATGAACTTGAGCTGAATAGACTTGCTGAACAAGAAGAAAGTGGCAAGAAAAAGAAGGGGCTAGCCTTGAAGACTATGGTTCACAAGGAGGAGAATAGTGATGATGAAACACATGGAGAAAGTGATGAGAAAATCTGAACCTCTTAGTGAGAAAGTTCAACAAGTTCTTGAAATACAAGAACGAAGGTTACAAAAACAAGAGGTACAATAAAAAATCTTATTTGGTTTCTTCTAACTTTATTTGTTTTGGTTGTGGAAAATAGGGACATATTAAGGTTGAATGTCCATATTCACAAAACAAAGAAAAGAATGGAGAAAAGAAACATGAAAAATCATTCAAAACCAAGAAGGCATATAAAGCATGGGATGAGAATGATGTCTCCTCTAGTAGTGATTCTTCAAGTGATGATGAAAAGGTCAATCTTTGTCTTTGTTGGCATATTTCAAGACCAGAGTTTTATGGAGACCTACAGTTTTGATGATGAAGTTTTTTTTAGAAAGTTTCTATCAACATTAAAGACTTGTGTCATCTCACAAAGGAAGGTTGCTTGATAGGAAAGGAAAGGCATAAAGAGCATTCAAAGCTTTCAAGAGAGAAGATTGATGAAGATTTTCTCAAAGAGCTAAAGGAGCTAGAGTAGAAGGTTCTGTTTTGGGTGTTAGATAAAAAGAGTAAGTCATAAATCCCATTCAAGACCTTCCCAAACAAGAGAGCAAGGTGTTTTCTCGCAAAAACGCTTTTCTACGCTTTTAATCGATTACCATACCTAGATAATCTATTATTTAACTTAAAATTTGAATTAAAAATGTTTAACGAGCAAAATAATCGATTAAGTGTCTTTGATAATCGATTATATTGATTCTGGGTTAATATAATCGATTATGGCCTTAATCTAATCGATTATATCAGACGATATTTGTTTTCCAGTTTTTAAACATGATATAATCGATTAAGCTTTTAATATAATCGATTAAATGAGTCGTTTTTGCGAAATTAATTCTAAATCAACCTAAGAATGGAAACTTTGGAGCATTTTTGAATTATAAAATGAAAGAGAATGTCTTAGGTTTAACACATCTGAACAAACACAAAATATTCAAAGTGTTTCTGCGCCTTAGCTTTTTCAAAGCCGCTTTCCTGCTCTCTTCAGTTTGATCAAGTCTTTGGAAGTGGTGATCATTGTGCTTAAGCTTTCTATCCAGCACATTTCAGGTGTATTCTTTTCTTGTTTTTCGTAAAGGGAGAATTCATCCCTTGGATCTGTTCTAAGGGAGGTGTTTCATCTCTTGTGTGTCAAGAGAGGTGGGTTTCATCCTCAGTGTGTCTGGGAGGTGTTTCATCCTTAGTGTGTCTGAGGAGGTGTTTCCGTTTATCTTTATTTGTTATTGCATGAATTGGTGTTTGTAATTTCAATTAAAGATAGTGGGGAAAATCATCACGGATTTGTGGTGGTTGGGAACTGGACGTAGGATTGGCTTAATCCGAACCAGTATAAATCTCTGTGTTATATCTCTTTCTCTATCTCTTTTAATTGTGGATCATTATAACAATTGCTAATCCCAACAGCGTTAATCAAAGAATTAGAAAAATTCACATCCAAGTTTTTGAAAGTTTTTCAAAACCTGAAAATTTATTTAAAAGAGAAAATTTGTTTAAAAATCCAATTCACCCCCCCTCTTGGTTTTTATACTGCCATCTTTATTTAACAGTCTTATGGCTGATTGTGATACAGCAAGTAGTGTAAGTTCCTCAACAACTCAAAATGAAGTCAATTATGATCAGCTGCTGCATAATTTTCTGGAATTGCATGAAGAAGCTAATAAAGTTGCTTGTTCAAACAATAAGCTTAAAGGTATGAATAATTGGTTTGAGAACAAGGTGAAAGAGGTAGAGAAAGAGCTTGAAAATTCAAAAACTGATTTTGAGAATCTTGAAATGATTTATAAAGCTTCAAATTGCAATTGTGATCATGCTGAAAAAGTTTGCAAAAATTGAAAAATTTTGGAAAATAAAATTGAGTATTTGAACAAAGCTCTAGCTAGATTCACCATGGGAAGAGCCAATTTGGATACCCTCTTAGGCTTTCAAAATTGTGTAATAAATAGAGCTGGACTTGGATTTACAAATGATTTTCAAAAGAAACAAAAGTCTTATAGAAATTTCTTTTCACATGGAAAACCATCCAACACTTCATTCATTACATGTTTTTATTGTATGAACAAAGGACATGCTTCAAAGTCTTGCAAAATCAGAAAATTTGGAGTTCCTAGTGGTAAATATGTTGGGAAGCCAAAATGTGATAGAAAGGTAACTAATTTTCATGGACCCAAATTGATGTGGGTACCAAGTATTTTTCATTGATTGTGTTTTGTAGGTGTTCTTGAAGGCCAAAGAATTATTGTGGTATCTAAGCAGTGGTTGTTCAAGACATATGTGTGGTGACAAAAGAAACTTTGTCAAACTCACTTTGAAGAATGGATGATTTGTCACATATGAAGACAATAACAAAGGGAAAATACTTGGAAGTGGTGATGTTGGTTATTTTTCTAATAGCAAAGCATATAGGATTTATAATAAAAGATTAGCTATCATTGAGGAATCAATTCATGTTGTTTTTTATGAGACTAATGTGCAAAATGAAGGTGCAGTAAGTGGTGCAGGTGCAGGAGAAGAGAATCTAATTGGAGGTGTATCAACTGAACATGTACAAACTGATAAAGATGATGGTGTTTGAAGAATGAAGATTCTGTCTTAGGATTAGAGTGTCTTAGGATGTGTGGTAAGATGCATTTCAATTAATCTTGGACTTAATCTTGGGTTTTAAAATGATTTGAAATGTTTTAAAAGGTTTTAAAATGTTTTCAAAGGTTTTAACTATTTTTTAACTGATTAAAAATGTGTTTTCAATCAGTTAAACTGTTCTTCAATTTTAAAGCTTTGTTTTTAGCTAATTTTAGCTAGCTGTTTTTCTGAATTTAAACCAGTTGAAATTCTGGAGCTTTTGTTAAGAAATTCTAGCTCTCTGGAAAAGCTAGTTAAATCGTGTTTTCAACTGACTGTTTTCAAGTTTTCAAAAAAGGATTGCTCTCTGGAAAATTCATTTTAATGAAAACAACTAGTTAAATCGCGTTTCAACCGACTATTTTCATCAGAAACAGTTTTAAACCACTGGAACAGCTTTGCTATAAATACTTTAAAATTCAAAGAACTCAGTGACGAATCAATTACAGAGAAACCCACTGTGCAAGAAAGCTTTTCTAATACTCTAAATCAATTTGCGAATCTCTCCAAGAAGTCCAAGATCAAATTGAATAGGGAATTTTACAAAGAATTCATACTCTGTTTTTGTTTGCTGCGTGCTCTGTTTTTCAGTCTAGGACTGATTTTCCAGGTGATTTCAATCCAATTTCTTATGTAATTGTTAGCTGCGTTTGCGTCTCTTAATCAGGGTGATTAAGGTGTTCTTGTAATAGAATTTTACAAGAGTTTACAGGTCTTGTAGGGTTCAAGATCAGGTGCAGTTTTTCTGATTTTCGTTTTTCATGTAGTGTTCATGTAAAAACTGAAATTTAGTGAATTGATTGGATTTGAGTGTTTAGGAAACTGGATGTAGCCTTTGTTGAAAGGTGAACCAGTATAAATATCCTATGTTGATCTTCTTTCCCTACTCTTTTAGATTCTGTAATTGAAATCTGAATTCCTAATTGAATTGGATATATGATACATTGATAAAAAGCACTTCAAGAACCTTTAAAGAATTGATTTTCACCTTCATTCTGAATCTGGTTTCATCTAAATAGGCCTTGAATTTCGAAAATCTTAATTCACCCCCCTCTTAAACTCAGCCATTTATTCCAACAATAGTGCCTTGTGCAATTATAGGAGCACTAGCATTACTGGGTATACCATCTGGTGCCCCAGTACTAATTACATTATTCCCTTGTTCATTTCTATTGGCATCAAAACCATTATTTACATTGTTCTGGTTATTCATAATTACTCTACCACTTCTTAATAACATACAATTCCAAGTGGTTTAGAACTATCCAATTGTGTCCCACTGACCGTGCCAATTTGTTTTCGATGAAAATTGGTTTTCCACAAATTGAAATCGATTAAACCGAAAACACGTTACTTTAGCATCTACTCACAAATGCAATCTATGGATTCTTTTTAGGGTAGCAGTGTAATCGCTTACAATCTTTTTTGTCTTAATTTTTCAGTATAATAAGCATGTAGCATGAACAAGAACGTAAATGGTAAATATAAGATGAAATAATCCCTAAACCATTAACCAAACAAGAATGTAAAGGAAGACGTAAAAGTAAACGAAGGATAATCTTTATTAATTACCAGTGATAATACAGCAAGCGTTGTAAGAATTCAGAAAATAAAGCAACCCACATTAGAAGCATAAAATGTTTTGCCATTTTTTTCTCTTGTAAGTTTCTGGCTTTGCACTCGTTTGTGTAACCCCTTTTTCGTCCCTCGTCCCTCTTATTTATACTAAATCATACAAATAACCGTTTAAAAAACGATTTTCCCACGTTCTCCACGTCTTAACTCTTTAAATATTTTCCACGTGTCTTTCTTTTATAAAAACAACTTCGAATTGCTCGATCGTCCCTCTTTAGCTCGATCTATCGAAAGATGTAAACTTCCCCTTGGTCTTTGATTTTTACTTCTGAGTAATCCTTGACTTTTATGCTTTCTTCGATCTTCAAATCCTACTTCTTACTCATACTTCGATTTTTTGTCTTTGCTGACTCTTTGATATATTTTTTAATCACGTTAATAACAGACGTAAAACTTGTTTTATTTTTTTCCTATGACTCGATGAAAATTTGGTGCGGAGTCAAGAAACTTAAGAATTGGACTAGCTACAAATGGCATGAATCCGTATGGAAACCAATCAGGGCCCATTGGCAGCCGTTTGTAATCCTTCCAATGGATTACATTGTGGTGTGGTTTTGTTCATTGCACCGAAAATCAAGCCAAGAGATTAAAAGCCTCTTACAAAGGTAACTTTACCATTTTTCATTGTATTTAAAAAACGTTGGTATATAATCTAACACGTTTGTCTATTTTAAGTAGAGTTATGTCAAGAACAAATATTCTATATGGAAGAGACAGAACAAAGGCATTGACTTACGTTTATCCTAAGGTTAGAAAATCATTTCATAATTATTATTGAATATAAAGTAGTGGAAATAATATTGTGATTTATTTCTTATTTTAGTGCAATATGCAAGTAGACTCGTACTCATGTGGTTACTACATCATGTATTGGATGAGAGTCATATTCTGTACAAGTATTATCGATAATTGGCTGCAAGTAATTCAATTATACATCCTTTTATAATTGTTTACTTTTACGAGTCTTCAATTTTAACAACAATTTCAGTACTTTCAAGATCAATCCCTATTGGACGAAAATGAAATCGCAAACATAAGGGAGCAATGGGCAAACTTTTTCTTTCAAAGCATATAATGTTTAGTTTTTCTATACAATTTTTTAAGTTTTTAGGATAGTTACATAATTGGGTTGATATGTGATTAGTTTTAGTTAGCTTTTGTATTATGTTGTTTAGGATTTAATCTATGTTGTTTAATTGTATAGATGACAATTTAAATTTGTAATTTGGATTGACTAAGATATTTGTGTTGTTAAATGTCCAAGTTTATGTAATTGCAGGTTTTGGTTAGAAGACAAAACTTGTTCAATATTTTTTAAAAATTGGTCAAATTTATGTTGGGGCATACACATCCTGATGTAAATTTATGTCAAATATAGCTCCTTCTGACTTAAATTTACGTTTGAAGATATTTACGTCGAGGTGTGTACCCAAAACTTAAATTTTCCCTTTCTTTAATTTTAAAATTAATCTCTCCTAAGTTGGAGATACTTTCATTCGATGCAAATTTACATTAAGATATTATGTTTCCAACATAGATTTACATATGTTAAAACAACATATGGAAATCTACGTATACAAATATAACATAAAAAAAATAACCAAACATAAATGATCCTAAATAACATACATCAGTTAATAAAATGAGATAATACCAAATGGCAACAATTAATACTTTTTTGAAAAGGAACTAAGGAAAAAGATTAATATTTTATTTAAACAAATATATATATAATATTATTATAACCATGACGCTTTTCCATAATGTCTTTCCATAACCGGCATAAAAGAAAATCATACTATTTAGACAACTTTTTAGAATAAAATGTATTTTATTTTTTTAAAATTGTTTTAAATTTTAATTTTAGTTTCATAATGAAAAGTTATATTTGTTGGAATAAATGGCTGAGTTTAAGAGGGGGGGTGAATTAAACTTTCAAAGATTTTTGAAACCCAATGCCCAAATATGAAAAACCAGATTCGGATTGAAGATTAAAACCAGTTTTAATAGGTTCTTGAAATGCTTTTAATCAATTGATCATATATCCAATTCAATTACAATTTAGAATTCAATTGCCGAATGTAAAAGATCAAGGGAAGAAGAAAAACACAACAGATTTATACTGGTTCACCTTTCAACAAAGGCTACACCCAGTTTCCTAACCACACAAATTCAATCAATTCACTAAAAACCAGTTTTTACATGAACACTACATGCAAAACGAAAACTTGAAAGCTGCACCTAGTCTTGAACCCTACAAGACTTCTAAACACCTGTAAAACCCTATTACAAGAACTCTTAATCACCCTGATTAAGAGACAAACACGCAGCTAACAACCACACAAAGAATTGGATTGAATTCACCTGGAAATTCAGAGCAGAAACGAAAACAGAGCACACAACAGAACGCAAAAACAGAGCATGCAAATCTTGATTCAATTCGCAATCAATTGGATCTTGGACTTCTTGGAGTGATTCGCAAATTGATTTAGAGTGTAAGAGAAACGTTCTTGCTCGAGTGGGTTCTTCTAAAAATGATTCGTCACTTAGTTCTTTGAATTTCAAGTTATATATAGAAAACTGTTAAAACTGATTCTGACGAGAATAGTCGGTTGAAATCGCATTTTAACCGGTTGTTTTCATTAAAACCAATTTTCCAGTGAGCACCCTTTTTCTGGAACTTGAAATCAGTCAGTTGAAAACCCGTTTTAACTAGCTATTCCAGAAATATGGAATTCCTGAACAAAGCTACCAGGATTTTAACTGGTTTAAATTTCAAAAACAGTCAGCTAAAATTTCCCAAATACAAAGCTTTGAAAAACGAAGAACAGTTTAACTAGTTGAAATCAGATTTTTAACCAGTTAAAAATTAGTTAAACCTTTGAAATCATTTTAAAACCTTTTTAAAACATTTCAAAACATTTTAAACTCCAAGATAAAGTCCAAGATTAATTGAAATGCTACTTACCACACAACCTAAGACTCTCTAATCCTAAGACACAATCTTCATTCTTCAAGCACCATCATCTTCATCATCAAAGGTGGTTGGAGACATCAAATCTACTTGAAACCAAGTCTTCAAGTCCAACAAACTCCCCCTATTTGATGATGACAACCACTTGATGCATTCATTGTCTTTGAAGAATGTAAGAGTCCTGCACAAAACAAAATACAGCAGCAGAAATAGCAGAACAGTGTGGTAAAACAATATAGTATTAAAAATAGCAGAAGTATAGCAGAAGCGCTTTCACAGCAGCAGCGTTGCAGATGTTGCAGATCAGATTATCCCCCTTTCACCAGATTCTCCCCCTTTCACTTGCACTTGCGCTTCATGTGCCTTCAAATGCATTCAACAATTTCTCCCCCTTTGGAATCATCAAATAGCACCAAAAAAATAACATAGCATATGCAGTAAAATAAGATTGTTCAACATACATGGGCATTATACCCAATAAAAAAACAGCAACAAATAAGCACATACAACACACAACCAAACAACAATGAAATGCAAAAACATGAATGCAAACAAGCAATGATAGCGAGAATGAGTGCGACAGCAACAGCGAGAATACGTGTAGCGGCGACCAAATTAACGTATCAGCAACAGAATCAATGCACCAGCAACAGCACTTCAGAAACAGCAAATGCTTCAATTATGCAGCAACAGCAACAGTTTTACTCCAAAACAACAGCAAATACAGCAGCAGTATTAACAGCATTTTCAATAACAGCAAGTGCACCAGCAACAACAACAGCAATCCAAAAAACCAGCAAACACAGCTTTTCAGTAGTAGTCCAGCCAAAAACCAGTAACTGCAACTCAGTAACAGCAACAGCAAACAATAAACCAGCAAACAGAGATTTTCCACCAGAATCAGTAGGCACAACAGCAGAAAAGAAATAAAGAACAACAGCAGCAATTTCTCTATAGATCCAACTTAATCATCATCCTCTAGCCACTGAAAGCTCAAAATTTTTGGTGGATTTACAGTCTTCCTACTGATATGGGATTGAAACTTCTCAATCCTTTCTTCATCACCATCGAACCATGCTTCAATAGACCCATGTCTATAAGAATGAGTTGCTGGAATTTCAGGTTCCTTATCTTTAGATTTCCCAGTAGTTTTGGATTTCTTCCTTGGGTTGCTTGAAGAAGCCATTGCAGAAAAGAGAAAGTGTAGAGTATAGGCAATATATTTATGCAGAATTTTGCACAGGCAGGGTGAATAACAGTGAAGCAATACACAACACATGTATTTATCAGTTCAGATTTTCAGATTTTAAACAACTTAATTCATTATTCAGTCAAACAAGCAATCAAATGCATTCAGTTGGAATATATGGGACAGAGAAATGCAGTATGCACAGACTTGACCAGGGCATTCAGTTGGTTGAATGAAATTCGAATTTGGAGAGAGAAACCAGTTAAAACAAAGCAAAAGCACTACAGGACAAAACAACAGTCAAGATTCTCTAAACCAACTTTATTTATCATGAAACAGATGCACAATTCTCAATTAATCAACTTAAATGCACCAATAAAATGTGAATCAATGCAGTTTAACAGTTTATTCGTTCAAATTTTAAACTTTACATGGTGACAGGAAATTTCAGTCAGTTGATTTGTGAGAAACAGCTGATTAAAACAGAAATCCTGATACTGATTTAATGCATTTAACTGACTAATTCGACAGTTTAACTGGCTAAAACAGAAACAAATATCACTGCACTTCCACTGCAGCCCCAAATTAGGCAAAACAACTGATTAAAAGCACGAAACAACTAACTAAAATTCTGAATATCATTGCAGATTTCACTTATAACATACAATATGCAAATCTAACTGCAATTAATCAACACATATGCAGATTTAACCATTCAAACATATAAAATAGCATGAATAACAGCAGAAATGAATCACATACACGAATTATATCACATTTGAAACATCAAGGACACCCAACTCATTTCTTAATTGGAAAAACCTATCTTTTGGGAGTGGTTTGGTAAATATATCAGCAAGTTGGTTATTAGAGTCAACAAATTCAATTATGCAATCACCTTTTTGAACATGATCCCTAATGAAATGGTGCCTTATTTCTATATGTTTCGTTCTAGAGTGCAAAATAGGATTTTTTGTTAAGTTGATAGCACTTGTATTGTCACACCTAATAGGAATGTGATCTAGTTTCAAACCATAATCAAAAAGTTGTTGTTTTAACCAAAGAGTTTGAGCACAACTGACTCCCAGCTGCAACATACTCGACTTCAGCGATGAGACAAAGCCACACTAGCTTGCTTTTTTATATGCCATGATACTAGACTACTTCCTAGTAGATGACAAGTTCCACTAGTGCTTTTTCTATCAAGTTTACATCCAGCAAAGTCTGCATCCGAATAGCCCACTAGATTAAAAGAAGCACCTTTAGGATACCACAAACCAACATTAATAGTTCCTTTTAGATATTTCAAGATTCTTTTGGCAATTGCAAAATGTGATTCTTTAGGATTAGATTGAAACCTAGGACACATGCATACACTAAACATTATATCAGGCCTACTAGCAGTTAGATATAATAGTGAACCAATCAAACCTCTATACTTAGTGGAATCAAAAGGTTTACTATTTTCATCTGCATCAAGATAGCTGCTGGTAGCCATGGGTGTGCTTGATTCTTTGCAGCTGTCCATCTCATATTTCTTTAACAGCTCTTTGCAATATTTTGACTGATTGAGGAATGTTCCATGATCTAATTGCTTGACTTGTAAGCCTAAGAAGAAGTTTAGATCACCCATCATTGACATCTCAAACTCCCCTTGCATAGCTGCAACAAATTCTTCACAAAGCTTCTCATTAGTGGATCCAAAGATTATATCATCCACATAAACCTACACCAGTATAATGCTGTCCAAAGACTTTCTAATGAACAAAGTTTTATCAACTTGGCCCCTTTCAAAGTTTTGAGAGATAAGAAAGTTACTTAACCTTTCATACCATTGTCTTGGAGCTTGCTTGAGTCCACAAAGAGCCTTCTTGAGCTTATATACATGGTTAGGAAATTTGTGATCAACAAATCCAGATGGTTGTGAAACATAAATTTCTTCATTTATATATCCATTCAAAAATGCACTTTTCACATCCATTTGATGAAGTTTGAATCCAATCATGCATGAGAAAGCAAGTAATAACCTAACAGCTTCTAACCTAGCAACAGGAGCATATGTTTCCTCATAATCTATTCCTTCCTCTTGGTTATACCCTTTAGCTACAAGCCTAGCCTTGTTTCTAGTTATTACTCCTTGATCATTCATTTTATTTTTAAACACCCACTTTGTGCCAATTATATTCATGTTAGGTGTGCAAGGGACTAGTTCCCAAACCTCATTCCTTTTAAATTGGTTCAGTTCATCTTGCATTTCCAAAATCCAGTTTTCATCCAATAAAGCATCATCAACACATTTAGGCTCAACTTGGGAAACAAATGCAGCAGTTAAACATGTATCATGCATAGACCTTCTTCTAGAAACACCTCTTTGAACATCTCCTATCACATTTCCAATGGACAGATTGCGAGGCACCCTCCATTCTTTAGGTAGATCATTTTCTGCAGAATTTAATTCTGGTGCCAGGATTTCAGTCAGTTCTTTATGATTTTCACCAGCTAAAATACCACCTGCAGCAGCTTTATCAGTTTCTACATGTCCAGTTGATACACCTTCAATTAAGTTCTCTTCACCTGCACTCTGCACCACTCACTTGCACCTTCATTTTGCACATTAGTCTCATAAAAAACAACATGTATTGATTCCTCAATGATAGCTAATCTCTTGTTGAAGATCCTATATGCTTTGCTATGTAAAGAATAGCCTAAAAACAATGCATCATCAGCTTTAGCATCAAATTTGCCAAGTTTTTCTTTGCCATTATTTAAAACAAAACACTTGCAGCCAAACACTCTAAGATGTGCTATGTTGGGTTTTCTCCCTTTGTACAATTCATAAGGGGTTTTCTTCAAAATAGGTCTTATCAAAACCCTATTTATTATGTAACATGCAGTATTTACTGCATCCGCCCAAAAATATTTAGGGATGTTCGATTCATTAAGCATTGTCCTAGCTAGTTCCTCAAGTGATCTATTTTTCCTCTCAACAACACCATTTTGTTGAGGAGTCCTAGGTGCTGAAAAGTTATGCTTAATCCCATATTTTTCACAAAAATGATTGAACTTTTCATTTTCAAATTCCCCTCCATGATCACTTCTAAGAGCACTTATGTTGCAGCTGTTTTCATTTTGTAAAACCTTGGCAAGTTTCTTAAAAGCATGAAATGCATCACTTTTATTTTTCGAAACAAAGTCCAAGTAAACCTAGAATAGTCATCAACAATAACCAAAGCATAATAGTTTCCACCAATACTCATTGTTCTAGATGGACCAAACAAATCCAAATGCAGCAATTCCAAAGGTTTTGTTGTAGACACATAATTTTTCAGATTAAAAGAAACTTTGGTTTGTTTACCCTTTTGGCATGCATGACAGATTTTATCTTTCTCAAATTTTAGTTTAGGTAACCCTAAAACAAGTTCTTTTGAAAACAGTTTTTCCAAATGGTTCATGTTAATATGTGCAGCTCTCCTATGCCAAAGCCATGAACTATCTTCCTTAGACATGAGACATGTAAAATTAGTTGCACACATATGATCAAGATCAAGCATATAAATGTTCTCAATTCTCTTGCCTAACATGCAGATTTTATCAGAATTTTTCTCAATGATCTTGCAATGATTTGATTCAAAAATGATTCTAAAACCTTTATCACATAGCTGGCTAATACTAAGAAGATTATGCTTCAAACCTTCAACATATAACACATTTTCAATGAGGATTGAAGAAATGTTACCAACATCACCACTTCCAAGGATTTTCCCTTTATTATTATCTCCATATGTGACAAAACCTCCATTTTTCAAGGTGAGTTTGACAAACTTCCTTTTGTCACCACACATGTGCCTTGAACAGCCACTGTCTAGATACCATAATGATTCCTTGGCCTTCAAGAACACCTGCAAAACACAATCAATGGAGAGAATTTGGTACCCACATCAATTTGGGTCCAACAAAGTTAATAACCTTTCTACCACATTTTGGCTTCCAAATATATTGACCACTAGGAACACCAAATTTTCTGATTTTGCATGATTTTGAAGTATGTCCCTTGTTCATACAATAAAAGCATGTAATAGATGAAGTGCTGGACGGTTTTCTATGTGAAAAGAAATTTCTATAAGGCTTTTGTTTCTTTTGAAAACCATTTTTAAATCCAAGTCCAACTCTATTCGTTACACAATTTTTAAAGTCTAAAAGTGTATCCAAGTTGGCTCTTCCCATGATGAATTTAGCTAGAGATTTGTTCAAATACTCAATTTGATTTTCTAAAATTCTGCAGTTTGTGCAGATTTTTTCAGCATGTTCATCATTGCAACTTGAAGCCTTGTAAATCATTTCCAGATTTTCAAAATCAGTTTTTGAATTTTTCAGATCTTTCTCTAGCTCTTTCACCTTGTTCTCTAGCCAATTGTTCATTCCTTTAAGCCTATTGTTTGAACAAGCAACCTTATTAGCCTCTTCATGCAATTCCAGAAAATTTTGCAGCAGCTGATCATGAGGAAGACCATTTTGAGTAGTGGAGGAACTTACACTACTTGCTGTATCACAATTAGCCATAAGGAAAAGATTGGCCCTTTCATCATCACTTGAAGAGTCACTAGAGGAGATATCATTCTCATCCCATGCTATGTAAGCCTTCTTGGTTTTGAATGATTTTTCATGCTTCTTTTCTCCATTCCTCTCTTTGTTTTGTGAGTTTGGACATTCAGCCTTAATATGTCCCTGTTTTCCACAACCAAAACAAGTAAAGTTAGAAGAAGCTAAATCAGATTTTCTATTATACCTCTTGTTCTTGTAATCTTTGTTCTTGTATTTCAAGAACTTGTTGAACTTTCTAACTAAGAGATTCAGATTTTCTGCATCACTTCCTCCATGTCCTTCATCCTCACTATTCTCCTCCTTGTGAACCAAAGTCTTCAAGGCCAGCCCTTTCTTTTTCTTGTCATTGTCTTCTTGTTCAACAAGTCTATTCAACTCAAGCTCATGTTCCCTTAGCTTTCCAAAAAGTGCAGCAACACTCATTGTTGACAAGTCCTTGGATTCAGAAATTGCTGTTACTTTGGGTTGCCAACTTCTATCCAAACATTTCAGCACTTTGATGTTCAGCTCCTCTTTCTCAAACATTTTTCCAAGGCCGATCAGATGGTTTATAATGTGTGTAAACCTCTTTTGTACATCTGAAACAGTTTCTCCTGGAAGCATTCTGAACATCTCATACTCTTGGATTAAAGTATGCTTTCTAGCTCTTTTAACATCAGCTGTTCCTTCATGAGTAACCTCCAACACTTCCCACATTTCTTTAGCATTGGAATACTGTGAAACACGAAAGAATTCATCAAGATTAAGTGCAGATGTAATGATGTTCTTTGCTTTACAATCATATTGCACTTTCTTTTGTTCATCAGCATTTAAACTTTCCCATGGTTTCTCTTCTTTAGGATATACGGTCCATTGACTATAGCATTCCAAATCCCTATATCAATTGATTCAATGAAAATCTTCATTCTCACTTTCCAAAATGGATAGTTTACCCCAGAAAACATAGGTGGCCTGTTTATAGAAGCACCCTCTGCAAAAGGCAATTTTCCTTTAGCCATGTTTGAAAATTTTCAGAAAACTTGAATATTTTTCAAGAACCAGCTCTTGATACCAATTGTTGGAATAAATGGTTGAGTTTAAGAGGGGGGGTGAATTAAACTTTCAAAGATTTTCGAAACCCAATGCCCAAATATGAAAAACCAGATTCGGATTGAAGATTAAAACCAGTTTTAATAGGTTCTTGAAATGCTTTTAATCAATTGATCATATATCCAATTCAATTACAATTTAGAATTCAATTGCCGAATGTAAAAGATCAAGGGAAGAAGAACAACACAACAGATTTATACTGGTTCACCTTTCAACAAAGGCTACATCCAATTTCCTAACCACACAAATTCAATCAATTCACTAAAAACCAGTTTTTACATGAACACTACATGCAAAACGAAAACCAGAAAGCTGCACCTAGTCTTGAACCCTACAAGACTTCTAAAAACCTGTAAAACCCTATTACAAGAACTCTTAATCACCCTGATTAAGAGACAAACACGCAGCTAACAACCACACAAAGAATTGGATTGAATTCACCTGGAAATTCAGAGCAGAAACGAAAACAGAGCACACAACAGAACGCAAAAACAGAGCATGCAAATCTTGATTCAATTCGCAATCAATTGGATCTTGGACTTCTTGGAGTGATTCGCAAATTGATTTAGAGTGTAAGAGAAACGTTCTTGCTCAGTGGGTTCTTCTAAAAATGATTCGTCACTTAGTTCTTTGAATTTCAAGTTATATATAGAAAACTGTTAAAACTGATTCTGACGAGAATAGTCGGTTGAAATCGCATTTTAACCGGTTGTTTTCATTAAAACCAATTTTCCAGTGAGCACCCTTTTTCTGGAACTTGAAATCAGTCAGTTGAAAACCCGTTTTAACTAGCTATTCCAGAAATCTGGAATTCCTGAACAAAGCTACCAGGATTTTAACTGGTTTAAATTTTGAAAACAGTCAGCTAAAATTTCCCAAATACAAAGCTTTGAAAAACGAAGAACAGTTTAACTAGTTGAAATCAGATTTTTAACCAGTTAAAAATTAGTTAAACCTTTGAAATCATTTTAAAACCTTTTTAAAACATTTCAAAACATTTTAAACTCCAAGATAAAGTCCAAGATTAATTGAAATGCTACTTACCACACAACCTAAGACTCTATAATCCTAAGACACAATCTTCATTCTTCAAGCACCATCATCTTCATCATCAAAGGTGGTTGGAGACATCAAATCTACTTGAAACCAAGTCTTCAAGTCCAACAATATTATTTTAGTCCTTCAAATAATTAATTTTTTTATGGATGAATGAAAAGTAATTTAAAGTGTGTGAAAGTCTAAAAGTTTTGTATTTCAAATTAAAAGGATAAAAAGGTAAAAATATATTTAAGCCTATTTTAGAAATTAAAACATACTTTAAAGATTATGTATGGAGTAAATTTATCTTATTTTTTAAAACCTTTCACAAATATATGAACACAGAAACTCTAGGTATGTATGGAATCTAAGTGTGTATGTTTCAATGAACATTGACACGATTGATTTATGTTTATATATATGTTTTTCATATGTAATTAAGTTAGGAGCTAAATTTAACTTAAAAAAATTTATGTAAAAAAGAAAGTATTTAAAGTCGTATAAACTTAAAATTAGTTCTCTAAAATGAGACCAATAACATGTGAACGTTAATTTGTCGAATCAATTCTAGACTCATTAAATTTTCAATGTGAACCAACCATACATTAACTAACTTACCGCAGAGGGTTCGTAGTGAATGTGTGTCAGCTGAAAATTATTATAAATATCCAAAATGCCGGACCTACATGAAAATTTTCTGGAAAAGTTATATACAATATTATTCATAGAAGCAGTTATTATTTAGCACGCAAATTCAATGATAAATAGGTAATTATTTTACACGAAGGCAACCTACCAGCCGAAAACAAGATAAAAAGCAAGAAGGATTCAGACGAATGCTGCTAATAATTGGAGAAATATTATATTTTATCCCCTACGTGACAAAATATATGAATGCTTTAGCATATCTTGAGTCTTCACATTAGAATTACACATCACACAAAAGAGACAATACTGCTCACATTTTAATATGCAAATGCAACATATATGAAAAGTCTCACCCGAAAAGATTTTAAATTTTGTATCATTTTTGTTGACCGCCTTGTTACCTAGAAAGTCAAATAAGTCAGAATAACATCACTTGTAAATATTGTAAAATTTAAAAGTAACATTTTTCCTAGAAGTCATATGTTAATTAAACATACTAAATTCTGGTCAAAGTCTCTTCCGCCGCGAATATCCGACGAATACACATTTCCACGCAACCCGACCTCCAAAATAACCTGAATAGTATAGAATGATATTGACGACACAATTATATTTCCTAGGTAATCACAAAATGATGTAATAGACTAACGTAAATAATTCATAACCTGATCTTCCACATCTAATTGAATGCTGGTCAAACGGTCATTGTTAGATTTAATCTGAAGGCAAGGTAGACTCTTCACTCTCGTATCCCAAACATAGAGAGACCCTCCAGTGTAATCAGAAGCTAATGTCCTGTTAAAATTCACAAACATATTCAGAAAAATTAATCAAAACATATTCAGAAAAATTAATCAATACACAAAAATATGAACTAATATCAAGTATCTTCATTTATATGTCTCAAATTCATGTATTTATTGGAATTATACAACCAATGAGTCTAACACTGGCAAACACTATCTAAAACCTCCACATCTCAACGCCATTTAAAAGTATTTCGTCATCTAAGGTTGTTCTGTACACCTGTATCATGTGATTCAATGAAAAATACTAGTTCAACTGACATATATATTAAAATACCTATATACGTATATCCTTAAAGATAAGAACAAAATGTAATGATATCAACAAACATTATACTCAATGTATTAATTCCTATTGGCAATTATTTTCTACTGCGTGTGAGCTCATTTCTTATTTCTTTACACCATAACACCATTAAAATAATGGCAACATGTTGCAACACGAAAGCAAAATAACAGCTGAGAATAGAAACAAAACCTACAGATGGTTCAAATTGTGCATGTTGAACATCATATATGAGTAATCGATCAAGGTCTTCAGATGCACACACAACCTGAAATGAAATCATGTGAAATGGATAATAGCTAAATATAATTCAATCAATCATTTGCGATATTAATAATAAAGAGATTATCAAATATTAATTGGGTACGGCCGAGTAAAAAGGTAACTTAGTTTATTTGAAACCTGGTTCTGGTTGAGAGGATTCCACTTGACAGCATCAAGTTTCCCATCCACTGTGAAGTGCGATAAATGTTTGTTTTCATCATCAGACAAGTCTGCATTCACCACTAACATTAAAACAAAAGGTTTAAATCATCAGTACAACTTCAAGCGAATTCTTCCTGGCCCAAATAAAAAATAATAAAACATAAAGCTACTAATTCTTAAGACACGTGTTAAAAAAAAAGAAAATACCATAATCACACATTCAACTCCACTTATAAGAAAGAATAGAATAAATAGAGAAAAATAAAAGACAAAGTTAATTGGTAGAAAAAAATTCTTTATTTGAAGCATATGTATAATCATTTTAATGAATGATATTAATTACAACGTAGTTTTGAATAAGAATTAGATGTGGACCGAGTTAATTTTGTTAAATATCAATTTTGAACCTTAGCCTAAAATATTTGCTAATAACATTATTGTTATACAGTTGAAAATAAACAAACATAACTACCAATATGAACTTACAAGGTAATCTTCGAGTCTCGGTATACAGTAACATACTTCAAATTAAAAATACAACAAAATATATCAACAAATTGACTAACTTGAAAGAAAAAACTATTTTCTAAGGTTTGACTTGCACTAGAAAGTGTGAATGTGCAATGCAAGATGAAAAGACAACCCACTTACCTAAGGAACTTGTTTTTATGTCAATGAGATTCCCATGAATAAGTATGATCAGTAACTCCAAATAATACTCGTATTATACATTGTTAAAGCATAGTATAAATATCATAATTAATATTGTGTTTGATTCCCATTATATTTTAGCAGAGTAGTCATAATTGGCATTTTTCTGACTCCATCTTTATTCAGTCTAGCTAATTGATGGTCTTGTTTAATGGAAAAATAATAAGGTGAAAATTAACCAATATAATAACTAAAATGAACATAGATTCAATATCAATTAACATGTAGTCTTTCAAATGAAATGAAGTATTTGATCCGAACAATAACTAATGCATAGTATGTTATTAATAGTTTAAACAAAAGAATTACTTAATAATAGCAAAAAATACTTGAAAAATGAAAAAAATATTCATAAAAAAATACATAATATTCTAAATTTAGCTATTATGGAATCATTTCCATTTTTAACCTCTCCGCTACTGTTTTGTCTTTTGGAAATGCAGGGATGGGATTGGAGAATCAAAACATTTCGAAGGTGGTTTTGGATGCGGTTTTGGATGCGGAAACGATTTCTGGATAAGAAGAAACTGAGGTTTGATGTGATTCTTCTCATTATCTTTGGTTAATTATTATTATCAATGTGTAAACTAACCAATAGATGCGAAGTGACGGTATCATCGGTCTGAGAAGAAGCAAAAAGTGGAAGTGTGTGATATATTAATCGATTGAAACACTCAAAAGCGTACACTAAAATCACAAACTGATTAGATTTACTTTTGTAGAATCTGCTGAGCTCTTAAAAATGTAAGGATGCTTACTCTACGATAAAAGAAAAAGAAATTGAAGAACATAAGCTGTGGTGAAAAAATGGAACCTAGTTTGACAAGGCCCACATGTCCTCAACTCAACCTAGTTCACATTGGTTAGACTCGACCCAATCAACGTGGGCCTAACCTGACATGGCTAATGTCAGTTTGAATCAATTGGGATGACGACGAACCGACTCGATCTGGTCGACATCGTCCTAATTCAACTTGATCAATGTTAACCCGATTGAACCTAGTTGACGTTGGGCCAACTCGATTCAGGCAGGGACGGACTTGACTTGACTCAACCAAGTCGGTTCAACATCACTCGGTCCTAAACATCTAACTCTACTTAGTTTCTGAAAGGCCCAACTCAACTCAGTTTGGATGGGTCTTACGCAACTTGGCCCGAGACCGCTTGACTCATTAATTTGGTAAGTTTTTTATTTTTTTTTATAATTATTTAATCTTTATTCTATTGTTATTTGATGATACCTTGATTTGATATCTATAAATTTTTTCATTGATATTTGTTATTATAGAATAAAATATGTGTATGATTTTGATTTTGTATTATTTATAATATCATTTTTTTTTGTGATTTTTATTTTTTTATGAAAAATATTTAATTAATATATTGAATAACAATAAACAAATAAGATTATACATGTTATTGTGGGATATACCATGGAAATGAAACAAAAGTCCATACTTATTAATTATAGAAGTACATATGAAGACAAATTTTTATTGTAGAGAGAAATAAAAAAGTGAAAAATATCTCATCTCCCAATATTATCCCTACATTTCTCATAACACACCCATGTAGCATCTAATTAGCTCTCATTCATTTAAAATAATTTCTAAAATAAGCTCAAATATGTTTTTACATTCTTTTGTCCCTTTAATTTAAAATACAACTTTTTAGTCTTCTACACACGTTAAATTATTTTTCATTCATACACAAAAAATTATTTATTCAGAGGACTAAAATACTATAAGTTATTGCGAACCTAAAATTAAAATTTTAAACGATTTAAAAAAAACTACAATACATTTTATCCTAAAATTGTTCTAGTGGCCATGATGTGTTTCATTGTTTGGCCGCTATCATACATCCTGATTCATAATTGTTTGATAAAGATTGCCTAAATTTATAAAAAGTAGAAATCACATTTTTGAAGTTCTAACTTTCTACCTGTTCAAAAATAAGGTGAACAATAGAAAAAAGTTAAAAGGATCAATAAAATGATCTCCAAATGAAAAGTATTTCCTTTCTAACTTAATTCTTGCCTTGTCTGAGTGATGCTTCAATTTAATTTCACACTTCCCACGCTTGTCATGCTGAAACTGACAACTATATTCCTATATATCTTTTAGAATAAATCCCAAAGGAAGAGAGTTAACAAGAAATTATTAAATGAAAACTTTATTTTCTACAAAACTTCGAAAAGAAAAAATAACAGCATAACAAAATTTTAAATTTAATTAAACTGTAGTCTTTGTTCCATGCAACCACAAATATTGGAGAGTAAAATAAATTGAGTTCGTATAAAACATTTAAATCAAACTTTAATTGAAAGAAATGACTAAAATACATATATTTAAAATATGAACCGAATAAACAAATTATTTTGAAAATTAAAATTTTTATGTCCTTTTCTCATCATTAGTGTCACTTAGAGCAGGTATATGAACAAGTCTTTCCTTTTAAGTTATCATTCACATAAAATTGTATTATAAAAAAAGTATTTATTTAGCTTATATTTTAAATAGTCTTTAATTTTATTTTGTATTCATCTTGTAAAATTTATGGATTAAGAGTAAGTCTGAACCTGTAAAGATATATTTATAATTTTTAACATTTATTTGTATATAAATAATTTATTCAATCAATTAAATAATGCACAACTAATAAAAATAAAAAATAAATAAATTTTGGATTGAATTAGATTTGGTGTTAAACATTAGAAGCAAAAAATATTATATTTTAAATTTAACTTAGTTTTACGAGTTATAAATATCTCGTGAAAATCATGAGTAAAAATTGTTTAACGAGCAAATTGTGTAAGACAAATATAAAAAAATCCACAATAAAATTTTATTAAAAAATAAAAGTTCGTATCTACTTCTCTATCCTCAAAAGAACAAGGAAAAGTTATAAGGTATCCTTGAAAAAGAACTCTACAAAATTATAAAGAATCAACAAGATATAAGCAATAAATTAACTTACAACATCAAGGTCCCAAATTTCAATATTAGGTTCCATTAAACCAATAACTAAAATGCTCCATATGATAATAACGAAAATGCATTGGGTAAAAAGATAAAGTGAAGCATAAGGAAAGTATCAAGTAAAATTTTAAACATATACTACAAGTTGCAAGTAATGTAATGGCAGTGATTCAGGAACATAGTTACAATAACAATTGTGGATTGCAGAAAATGGCAAAAGCGGGACAAATTAGTGAATAGCATTACAGGCATGTAGCAGGAGTCACATATAATAGTTTAAATATATGCTACAAATCAAATATAAATGTATAAAAAATTATAAAAATAAAAATAAAATACATAAAAAAAGGGTATAATTTGAACTGATAAGTTCAATTGGCCAGAGACTCACCCAATATGACAAGATACGCAAGACACACATGCTACAACCACAATATTGATAATGGAGCAATAGTGGACAGAATCACAATCTCTGATCGATAAATTTTGCTATGCAATTGTTCTATAGTGCCACTATTGTGAAATTTAATACATGACAGAGATATCAGGCAAACAAACCATAGTTTTTTTTACCTCTCTCTCCTCCTTGAAGGGAATAATTAAGCCAAGCTATGCAAAGCATGAATGCTGAAATTTTGATCTTCTGACGATGATAAATGTTCTTTTCTCTATCCTCAAGTATTCAAACCTGACAAAGCATGAGCAAATTAAACACGTATTTTCTTTCATTGTGTATTAATTTTTTACTTCCAATCATTATATTTGTTTTATATTGTGTATTTTTACTATTCATCATACTTATATTCTAAAATATATTTAATAAAATTTAAAATAAAGTAATAAATAACATAATTTTATGTAGACATCACACTTTCATTAAATTGGTGAATACTATAGTTAAAAAAAACAATTTTAGAGAAAACTTTTGAAATACACCACTACAAAATTACTATTTAATGTCAGCCTTTTATGTCGGTTGAAACACAGACGACGTAGAAAAATTTGAATTACCCTTTCTACATCGGGTAGTTGATATAACCAACGTAGAATATTTGAATTGAACATTCTATGTCGTTTAGTTGCAAAACTGACGTAGAATATTTAAACTACAACGTTGTTTCTGGTCCTAAATGACGTAGAACTCTTCGTGTTTAACTTGTAACGTCGTTTCTGAGATACAAATGACGTAGAAACCCTATAAAACCTGATCCCCCCTTTCCCTCCTCACTTTTCCTATTCGTCGACACGCGATCCTCTTCTTCCTTCCTCCGTCGTGACCCTCCCTTTCCTTTGCGACGACAACGACGACCTTCCTCCCCCTCACTAGCGTCAACCCTGCCGTCACGAAGCTCTTCTCCTTGCGCGAAGGTCTCATTGTCGCGAAGCCCACGTAGAGGCTCCCTTTCGCCGCCGGCGTGAGCTTCCCCTTGACGGAGTAGATCCTCTTCGCTGCCGTGAGTGAACTTCCCTCCCCCTTACCGTCAGCCCCTTCGCCGCTGCCACCCGGTTTGTACTTTTTTTTTCATTTATTGTTTTGTAAAATAGTTGTTTTATAATGAGTTGATTGAAATGATAATTTGCCTGTACATGATGCTGCTGATAATCTACCTATTCCCTTGAGACTTTATTGATATATTTGATGTTGTTTGAAATTTTGGATTTAGTAAAATAACAGAGGAAACTCTGCTGAAATTTTGTTATTTTATAAAGCAAACTCTACTAAATTTTCATTATAGTAATCAATGATATTAAATTCATTGATCACCGATAATTTTTTTATTGACTCTTAATTGTAGTCTAAAATCCAAAAATTAATCGAAGTTGGATGAATGCAAGTCGTATATCAGAAGAGTACGAGAATGGCGTTGAAGAATTTTTTAGTTTTGCTAAACGAAATAGTCTAAAGATGAACGAAAAATTTTATTGTTGTTGATTTAATTCAAGGAAGAGTGTAGATTTATTTAGAAGATTTGTTGAAGAATTAAATCCAAAATAAATCTTGAAGATTGGTGTTTTGATGATGAAGATACAGAGAATATTGCAACATTAAAGACTTGATTTTATCTCATAAAAGAAGGTTGCATTATGGAAATAAAGGCAAAATATATATTCATTCAAGGAGAATAAAATCTTTCAAGAAAGAAGATTTTGAAGATTCTCTTAAGAGCTGAAGATCTAAGTATAGAAGGTTCAGTTTTGGATGATGGATAAAAAGAGTAAGTCATACTTTCCCCCCAAGACCATTTCAATCTTCAGAGCAAGTCATATTTTCGCAAAAAGTATTTTCTACGCTTTTAATCGATTAGAAATCGAATAGAATCGATTATATAACTTAAAATTTGAATTAATCTAATTTAACGAATAAAATAATCGATTATATCTTTTCTGGGTTTATATATAATCGATTATTTCCTAATTTAATCGATTATATCAGGAAAAATATGTTTTCCAAATTTGCTCTGAAATAATCAATTATGGTTTTTATACAATCATTAAATACAACGTTTTTGTGAATTAAATGCTGAATCAACCTAAGAATGGAAACTTTAAGCTAATTTCGAATTATAAAATGAATAGAAAGGTCTTAGGTTAACACATACACAGATCAAACACGAAAATTAGAGTGTGTTGCGCTCAAATATTTTCAAAGCTACTTTCTTGCTCTCTCAAGGTTGATCTTTGTTCTTGGAAGTGGTGATTGTATTGTGCTTAAGCTTTCATATCCATCACACATCAGGTGAATTCTTTCTTGGTTATTGATTGCTGTAATTCATCCCTTGGATCAGTTCTAAAGGGAGGTGTTTGGTCATCTCTTGTCTGTCAAGAGAGGTGGGATCATCCTTAGTGTGTCTAAGGAGGTGTTTTTATCCTTAGTGTGTCTAAGGAGGTGTTTTCATCCTTAGTGTGTCTAAGGAGGTGTATTCATCCTTAGTGTGTCTAAGGAGGTGTTTCCGTTTATCTTTATTTGTTTTTACATGTTGTCACTGAATTAGTGTTTGTAATTGCATTTAAAGATAGTGGGGTATATCATCACGTGTTGTGGTGATTGGGCACTGGACGTAGGATTGACTAAATCTGAACCAGTATAAATCTCTGTGTTCATTCTCTCTTTCCCTATCTCTTTATTTTATTATATTCAGATCATATTAATAATTGTTATCCCGACTGCTTTTATCAAAGATTAAGGAAAATCCGAATCTTGAAATTGGAATTGAGATTAAGTTTTGGAAAAATATTTTAAATCAGACAAAGTTTTTGAAAACCCAATTCACCCCCCCTCTTGGATTTTGCACTGTCATTATTTCTAACAATTGTCCTCATGTTAAATGTGTTAATGGAAGAGTTTAAACTGTAGATATAATACGAGAACATCTTATCTGTGAGGGGATCAGGAAAACTTATACCACATGGACATGACACCGTGAATTGATTGATATTCCAGTAGTATCACAAACTGTGGAGGAGGAGGATGTCAGTATGGAAGATCGAATAAAGGATATGCTTCGTGATGTGGGTCAGGCGAGCTTTCTTCAAGCACATGCACCTGTATATGATAAAAATTGATGTTTATGGATTTTTTGAGCCTCAATCAATCCAACAAGCTAGAAATAGAAGGGAAGAAGTCCAAAGATATATCCAAAATTGGATTCAGGAATCCAGGCAGATATATCTTGGAGCTTATTTATTTTAGTAAGTCAATATAAATTTATTAGTGTTTTTATTGTGATAGAGTTATATTCTAAACATGTTATTTTTCTAGGCATCATTGGCAATTAGGGGTGGCAAAGTGGGTTGGGCCCGCCAGCCTGCCAGCATATAGGTGGGGCAGGTTAGTATTTTAAACCCGCCAACCCGTATCAGTCCAGTCCCTCTAGCCCGCCAACCCGTCGAGCCACAGGCGGGGCAGGGTGGAACAACCCGCTGGCCCGCGAAAAAAATATAACACCTCATCCACTCTCACTCGTTCTCTTTAAATTTGGGAAAGTAGCTATACCACCTAGCGTTCTTTCAACACCTCACTGATTGCAATTTCTTCAGGCACCTGTGACGACAGCAGCTCACTTTCCAGTGGCATCCGAAGGTTTGTTTATTTCTCTCTTTGTTTTACTGTTAATGCACAACACGTGTGGTCTTCACGGGGCTTTGGTTTGTGGAGAGAACAATGGTTCAGGTCAACTTGGAAACAGTGTCTTTTTAAGTTTTTTGGATTTTTCTGGTCTTGCTTTGGGATAGGGTTTTACATGTGGTTTGACAGTGGTCTTGCTTTTTAAGTGTGTTCGATTGTGTTATTAGGTTTGGGACTTTGAGATTGTGACACTGTTTTGAACTATTTTAATATTTGTATTTATATGAATTATTGGATCTCATCTTACTAATTGCTGCAGTAGAGTGTGTCAGAAATGTTGCTCGTGAAATTACAAAATGACGTTAATGGTGATGGATGAGTCAATTGGTGATGTCCATGAGGATCATGTACCCGAGAATGAAGATGAATATGATTTTGAAAATGAATTTGAAAGTATTTGATAACTCGATTTCTATACTCATACCTTATGGTTTATTGCACCTCCTTGACGTTTTTAATTTCACTTTCTTGGAACTTTAAGCTGAATTTTACAGTTTTCATGAATGAAGGTAAATAAGTAAAATAGGGTGTTATATTTTATAGCTGAAAAATAAAATTTAAATGATTTAGCTTTAACTTGTTTTTCCAATTTTGAGTTGACCCCCTTTTATGGTATGATTGATCCTGGAGTGGGATGGAGAGATGCACAAGCTGTGAATTGAATTGAATTCAGCCCAATTGAAGCAAGAAAGAGGAATTGCCAAATCAGCCCAATTGCTAGCCTCATACAGCAGTGGTGAACAGTAAAAAGAGAAGAAAAAATTACAGCACGGTAATTCACCAACACAGCAGTACAGCACAGCCCATTGGTTGATAATGCGGGGCCCAATCAAGGCATTAGGGCAGCCTTTGCAGACATATAAAGCTACGTGAGCAGTGCAGAGATAGGGGGGAGAACGCACAGAATTTCATTACAGCAAAACAGAATTTTATAGAGGCACATAATTCCATAACAACAGCTCAGGATGTCGTGACATAGGAGGGGCTGCTGCATTTTCTTCTATTTTCTTTTAGTTTTCATTAGAACAGTGCAGATGATTATATTTTCATGAATGTAGGATTTGTTAAGGTTATATCAGTTGATGAGACTAGCGTTTGTTGTTTTAAGAATGGTGAACGAACTATTTAAATCTTTTTAATTGCATACAAGTTTTTAACAGCAATTCGATTTCTACTGTTCTATTGCTTTTTGATATTTTCCGTTTCAATATATTTCGATTCTCCATTGCATTTAGATGTTCCTTTACATTTCGCTACTCTATTGCAGTTCGACGTTCACAGTTTCAACGATATTTCAACTTTCATTGCATTTCCTAGCATTTCGATTTTCACTTTTCCTTTATTGTAGTTCGATGTTCACTGCTCAACAGTATTTCGATTTTCACTGCATTCCATAGCATTTCAAATTTCATTTTCTTTATTGTAGTTCGATTTTCATTGTTTTTCACTGCATTTCGATTCTCTCTGCATTTCATTGTCTCTCAATTTTCACTGTTTCACTGCAACTCGATTTTATCTGCAATTCGATTTTCACTGCATTTTATTGCTTTTCGATTTTCGTTGTTTTAACAACATTTCAATTTTCTGTTATGCACTCTGCATTTCACATTTACTGATAGTGATGTTCGATATTCATAGCTTCCGATTGTTTATTGCATTTCGATTTTCATTGTTTTATATAGCATTTCCTGCTTTAGTGATTTCGTTCATGTTCGAATAAGGAGCAGTGCATAACACTAGTTAAGCTGCTCCTGCAGTTGTTTTCTTTGATCGAACAAACCCCCCCTTTTATTTTTTATTTTTTATTTTTTTTATGAACCTCCTCGATTTATATTTTGGTATAACACTCCACTCCTTGGATTGACTCGAGTTGACTTCTGTACTACATTAGTAATGGTTAGTCAGTTCAAAATACTTTGAAAAGTTTGCGCGACACAGGCTTTGTCAGTGTTGAAGCCAATAAGAAAAAAGATAAGTCTACAACATGTGATTGTTGAAAACTTTTCACTAGCATTGGTGTTTGTGATGATGGTAAAGAGAGAGCACGGTGTAATGGTTGTAACAAAAAATATGTAGTTGGTGGTAAAAAATATGGGACTTCCCATTTAAAGCGTCAAATTGAAAAATGTAGTAAAATAAAATCTGAAGATGTGAGTCAAATAATTTTGGATATGCAAGGAAAGTTGAAGGCAAAAAAATAGATCAAATGGTGTCTCGTGAGTTGTGTGCTAATTTAATTATCCATGGTTTACCATTCAAATTTGTTGAGTATCAAGAGCTTAAGACTTTGATAAGTTATTTGAATCCTGATGCGACTTTAGTTTCTATAAATACTATTAAGAGTGATGTATTGAGAATATTTATGAAAGAAAAGGCTATGATTAAGGAAGAGTTTAACATCATTTCAAGAAGGATTTGTTTAACTTCTGATTTATGACATCTTGCACTACTGAGGGTTATATAAGTTTGATAGCACATTATGTTGATTCAAATTGGAAGTTAAGTAGCAAAATTCTTAACTTTTGTCATTTGCCTCCCCCTCACACTGGATTTAAGTTGTCTAAGAAGTTAAATGAATTTTTGCATGATTGGGGAATTGAGAAAAAGATTTTTTCTATCACTTTGGACAATGCTTCTAGCAATGATGTTTTGCAAAGAACTTTAAAAAGTGAGCTTCTTTTGCAAAATTCCTTTATTTGTGATGGTGAGTTCTTTCGCATATATTTTAAATTTGATTGTTCAAGAAGGATTGAAGGTACTTGGAGATGCTTTAGATCAAATTAGGGAGAGCATCAAGTATGTTAAGGGTTCTGAGAGTAGAATGATTAAATTTAAACAATGCCTTCAAAAATTTGGGAACATTCATGCATCAAGTGGATTGTGTCTAGATGTTCCTACAAGGTGGAACTCAACTTATTTAATGCTTCAAAGTGCTCTTAAATACCAACGTGTTTTTGGAAGCCTCCACCTAGTTGATGAAAATTACAAGTATTGTCCTTCTGAAGACAAATGGAAAAGAGCAGAAAAAATTAGTGTTTTCTTATTGTCATTTTATGATATTACAAATTTGATTTCTGCAACAAGTTATCCTACACCCAACTTGTATTTTTTACAAGTTTGGAAAATTCAGTGCCTTTTAATGGAAAGTGTCAAAGATGAAGATGAAGTTATAAGGGATTTGGCTGAAAAGATGATGATGAAATTTGATAAATATTAGGATGAATATAGTGTTGTTCTTGCATTTGGAGCAATTTTAGATCCAAGGATGAAGTTGGAAACATTGGGATTCTGCTATGAAAGGGTTTATCCCCTTTGTTGGGAAGTAAAGTTGGAGAAAATAACGGAAAAATTATGTGTTTTTCTCCCAATATTGTACAAAGAGTTCAACTTCTAATGTTTTAAAATGTAAGCATATCATCTTTCATCCTCGTCTGCTCCCACCAAGCCAAGTCTTTTTTATGTAAGTTATTTTACTTTATTCTAATTCAATTATTATTATTTTTAGTTGATTAAACTCATTTTTTACTTATCATATTAGGAATTAAAAAAACGCAAACTTCAAGCTGCTACTAAAACAGGAAGGAGTCAACTTGATATATATTTAGATGAGCCAACATTAGATCTTGATTTTACAAAACATATGGATGTTCTACAACGGTGGAAGAGTAACAACCAACGCTTTTCAGATCTTTCATTAATGGCTAGGGACTTGCTAAGCATCCTGATTACTACAGTTGCATCTGAATCTGTATTCAGCATTGGTTCGAGGATTCTTAACAAGTATAGAAGTTGTCTTTTACCTGAGAATGTTGAAGCAATTATTTGTACTTCCAATTGGAAGCATGGTTTTTGTGATGATAATTTCATTAATTTAAATCTAATTATTTTTTTTATTTTGATAAAAAAATTTGATATTCTAACTTTTTTTTCAATTTCTTATGATATTGAATATGACAATGATGAAGAAAGTGACAAAGATGGAAGAGCATAAGGGACTTGTTCTAAGGCTGCCTCTAATAATCCTGAAATGGAACAAGATTAGTTGATTTATGAACAATTGTTATAAATGATTGTTGAGACTAGTAAACCTTAGTATGCAATTTATTTTGTAATAAACAGTATGTCTTTTAGCTTGCACTTTTAAAATGTCATGTCACCATATACATCTTTAATATATTGTTGTAATTACAAAAATTCATTTAAATTGGACACAAAAAAAATAGTTGCAAAGAAAAAAAAGTTCAATTTAAAACCAAAGATCCAAAAATAAAATAAAAAATCCAAAAAATAGATTTTTCAAAAAAATGAAAAACAAAAAATATAGGCGAGCCAGCCCGCCTTATGACGGGGCGGGTTAGAAATTTTGGCCCGTATTACTGTGGCGGGCTGGCCCGCCCCGACCCGTTTTTGGCGGGCTCATTGCGAGGCAGGCCTAAACGGGCGAGGCAGGCCTAAACGGGCCGGGCTGGCCCGTTTTGCCACCCCTATTGGCAATTCTTCCTCATTAGTTGTCCAGAGAAAACAGTGTACTGGTTTTGTTCTACGAATAAAAAACCAGATACTGATTTGGAAAACATTTTGAATAGGTAAGTATTTGAAAGTTTGTGTTTTCAAATATAAGTATTGTTCATATATTGACTAATAACTTCTCAACAGTACTATTAAGGTGTGCAGTACCATTGATGGAATGCACATCAGCAAAGCCACTAACCCATATTGGAAAATCCTAAATGTAAGGTTACTTAAATTCTCTAATATTATTATAATATTGAATATGTATTTTTCACAACTAATGATTTGTTTAATTGATTATAGGTTAATAGATAAACGGGTAGCTACGAATGTGGCTACTACTTAATGTATTGGATGTGGCTTATAGTTTTTGGGAATATAACAGGTTAGTCCTCCAAAATCCTATTAGTAAATTTTCCTACTTTGTCATGTACTTAAGATGCTTTCATTTTGTTCCAGGTATTCAGTGACACACAACCCTTGTCTAAGGAGTCTATCGATCAAGTTAGAGAAAAATGGGCACAAAAATTTTTAGATATTAGAAATAGGCAACAGTAGACTATATTGTAATTTGATTTACACAAGTTTATGCAATTATGTTAGCAGCGGAATAATATCAAGAAGGGGGGGTTGAATTGATATTAGGCTTTTATGAAATCTTTTTCTTAACAGAAAAATTACTGGTTCAATTCACAGAAAAATAGCCGACTGATATTCGCGAAATAGTATGTTAGTTCTTACTGCACAGTATATCAGATGATGAGGGAAGAGAGAATATCACACCAAGATTTATACTGGTTCGTTCTTTATGCAAGAACTACATCTAGTCTGTGATCCGCAACACGCAGATCCTAAACACTATCAAAAATTGTATTCTTTACACAAAAACCATTCTTGAACTCTACAAGAAAACAAAAGAATCTATCCTAAACACTATAGAATAGACTACCACCCACTGACTCAACCTGAGTCTCTGTGATCACCCCAATCACAGTCACAAGGTTCTAAAACCCACTTACGTATCTCTAACCTGAGATCAAAGAATACAAAAATTACAGTGACAAAACGAAAATCTTGACAGAACAATAAAATCGAAAACTCTTTGCTGAAATCTTCTTGCTCCTGAAAGTTGTGGTTCTTGAGAGTTTTCTCTTGAATTCTTTCGCACCTTGGAGCGTCCTCGAAAGATATATTTATAGGCTTGACGAAACGTAATGGGTCTTTGCCTTTTGAAAGAACTGAGACGCGTTCTGCACGTGTTACTGCATAAGGAAGGTGCCAAGAACAGAATAGTCGACTGAAGACTCAGACCAGTGTGTTATTTTCATTAAACCTGTATACCTGGTACATTTAATGAAAATAGTCGACTAGAGAAGTAGAATTAGTAGACTAACTGATGAATAACAAAAACAACAGTTTATCATTATTCATTTGATTAATCTATTACAAGTAATCTATCATCTCGAACAATCTTAAATCATTCCACACACATTAACTACGCATCAAGCACAGTATTAAACACAATAAACAAGTTAACAAACATCATCAAATCACAAATCATTCAACAAACTCCCCCTATTTGATGATGTCAACCTGCAAAACAAAACAAACACAAAGAGAAGAGATGGTAGATTATCTCCCCCTTTGACATTAGCAAATAGTAGGTTATGCAGTTATATAGTGTTCAAATAAGTGCAGATTAAGCAGAAAATAGTTGTAACAGTTATTACAGACCCATAAAATTGTTCTTAAAGCTGAAAAATAATGCATAAAATCATAAACTTCAGCAAAGAGAATCATTCATCATCCTCTTCGTCATCCTCTTCTTCAGCATTATCGTCATCCACTTCCATAGCTTCAGTAGTGGTTTGCGCATTTGGACCAGCAAAGCTCTCAGCAGTGACTTGCAGCTCAGCAAGTTGACGTTGGATTAAATCGATCTCTTCATCTATATTGGTGAACCTGGCCACCATGGTCTCATGCGTATTGTGCTGCATAGATGTAAGTTGATTAAGACGAAAAATAAGCATGCGTTCGAATTCTGATAATGGTACTCCCTGATATGTAGATGGTGTAGAGTAGGGAACCATCTGGTATGCTCCATAATCTGATTGTTGTGCTGACGATGTCCCTGCAGTGAAAATTCCTCCATGTCCAGAAGCAGATGCACCAGCTTCATAGTTCCATTCGCCATTTGTCTTGGATAGTCCCATCTTGCGTAGATAGTAATTGTCAAACATGTGTTTGTGATTGACAATCTTTGTGGTTTCTCCATCAGTGGGAATACTGAAATAGTCTAGAAATCTGGAGATTAAGATGGCATACGGAAGCTTGTGATCATTCAACCTTTTGGCTTTGAACATGTGACCTTTAATCACATAAACCCAATTCACTTTTATCCAATTTTTTAGGCAATGTATCAAGGCCAAATCCTCCTCCATAAGCTGGGCGTGATTGCTCCCCTTGGGTATGAGCTGCCATGCGAGAAGAAACGCCAGAAGCCTCTCATCCCTCTTCATTCTGCCGACATTGTACTTGAGGATCATGGCCTCATCATAGTAGCGTAGACAATCTTTGTAAACAGCATCTTTGTTGAAGTTTGGCACTCGAACCAGTATTGCCTTTACTCGACTTTAACTCCAAGCATTTCTTAAACCAACGATATTCCTCCAAAGAGTGTTATCAATTCGGACTTCCTTGCCTCTTATGGTGGACACAAGTGCATTGTTCTCGGCTTTCAAGTTAGCATAAAAAGCTTGACAAGGTCAATATAAAAATTACCTTCAAGCTCAACGAATTGTTGAAGACTCGTGCATGGAGAGAGTTTCGCACAAAGGTCAAGTTCTCAGTCTCTAACCAGCTAAACTTAAGGATCTTAGGTGTCAGAATCTGCTTCATCATCATTCTGTGTTCTACAGAAACAGCAACCTCGTTGTTATCTTCTTACGCTTCATCCGACTCGGCCTCCTCATTGGGTTCTTCTCGCAGGAGGAGAAGGAGGTGGTGGAGGGTTCATTGGTTGAGGAGTTTGACCCTCACTTTGTACCTCTTTGGAAACCTCCTTTCTGAAGGCTGTGCTGTCTGTTCAGGAATTTCAATGGGATCTGCTTGAGTCCCAGATGTAGAGCCCCTATTACCTCTTCCAGATTGAGAAGCTGTTGTTCGTGATGATGTTTTCTTCCTCGGCGATCTCCTTAGACTTTGAAACATATTTCCAATGGGAGCATCTGAATCATCACTTGCACATTGCTCATGGCTCGACATTGCAAACTGTGAATTATGAACTGAAAAGCAATATGCAGGAATACCGAGTATAGAGAGAATGCAGTTTAAGTCTTGAAAAAGTGCAGATGTATTGGACTATATAGGGAGAACCGTATGCATGCTCAACTGTGAATTAATGAACAAAATATTTTGAATAGATTCGGACTCAATCACAGGTGCTCAGACTTCAGAAGAGTGCAGAGAATACTTTGAAAAATGGAAAACCAAAACTCCAACCCAATAAAGCGTATACACATACACCTATAATTGTTCATGCTTTTAAAAGAAATGCACTGAATGCAGAGTTTGTACAGAAATGGCTTAAATTTGATTTGATTAATCAAGGGTTTCTTGGAACTGCAATTGAATTAAATTGTGGTTACAGAAATTAATCAGCTAGTCAAAGCAATTAATGGGTTTGTTCATATTCAAACAACATCTGCAGGAGCAATTAATGAAATAAGTCTGTTATTTCAGGAAAATAAACAAGTTATTTTCGTAACAGTAATGTATTGCTGTCAGTTAAATGAAATAAATCGACTGTTTCATGAAATTAACACACTGAAATCTGCAACAGTAAGATAACATTGTCAGTTTAATGAAATAAGCAAACTATTTCATAAAATTAACAAACTAATCAACTCAGCAGAGGAAATTTTAAGAGATATCATTGATATTCAGGATACCCAATTCATTTCTAAGCTTGAAAAATCTTTCACGACTAAGAGGCTTACTGAATATATCAGCTAACTGATCATTTGTAGAAATAAATTCAATCCTACAATCCTTCTTTTCAATATGATCTCTTATAAAATGATGTCTTATTTCAATGTGCTTGGTTCTGGAATGCTGTATAGGATTTTTAGTTAGGTTGATTGCACTGGTATTATCACACAAGATTGGTATATCAGAAAGATGTAAGTTGAAATCACTTAGCTGCTGTTTCAACCATAGAATTTGTGCTGTACAGCTACCCGCTGCAATGTACTCGACTTCAGCTGTTGAGAGTGCAACACAAGCTTGTTTCTTGCTTGTCCATGAAATTAAACAATTTCCAAACAAGTGACATGTTCCACTGGTGCTTTTTCTGTCTAATTTTCAACCTTCAAAATCAGAGTCAGTATATCCAACAAGATTTAGCTCATTACCAGTTGAATACCATAATCCCACATTTGTAGTTCCTTTGAGGTATTTCAAAATACGTTTACTCGCTGTGAGATGTGACTCCTTGGGATTAGCTTGGAATCTTGCACAAAGACAAACAGCAAACATGATATCGAGTCCGCTAGCCGTGATATATAGCAAAGATCCAATCAGCCCTCTATACATAGTTGCATCAACAGGCTTTCCAGATTCATCAACATCAAGATAACAGCTTGATGACATTGGTGTATTTGCTTCTTTACAACTTTCCATGTTGAACTTTTTCAGCAATTCATTGCAGTATTTGGCTTGACTAATGAAGGTTCCAGTTTCCATTTGTTTGACCTGCAATCCTAGGAAGAAATTCAATTCTCCCATCATGGACATTTCAAATTCTCCTTGCATAGATTCTGCAAACTCTTGGCATAAAGAAGGATTCGATTAACCAAAGATTATGTCATCAACATAAATTTGTACAATCATAAGATCATTGACAACTTTCTTGGTAAAGAGAGTTTTATCCACAACTCCTCTTTTAAAGCCTTGTGATATGAGAAAGGTTGTAAGTCTTTCATACCACTGTCTTGGTGCCTGCTTAAGACCATACAAATCCTTTTTGAGTTTGTAGACAAGGTTAGGAAGCTTAGAGTCAATAAAACCAGGTGGTTGTTCAACATATACATCCGCATTTATAAAACCATTAAGAAAAGCACTTTTGACATCCATTTGATAGAGTTTAAAGCAATTAAGACAGCGAATGCAAGCAATAACCTAATGGCTTCTAATCTAGCAACAGGTGCATAAGTCTCATCATAGTCAATGCCTTCCTCCTGATTATACCCTTTTGCTACAAGTCTAGCTTTGTTTCTAGTAATAATACCATTTTCGTCTAGCTTATTTTTGAAAACCCATTTAGTTCCTATCACATTCATTGCATTGTTCCTAGGTACTAGTTTCCAAACATCATTCCTAACAAATTGATTCAGTTCATCATTCATAGCAGTTATCCAATTATGGTCAAGCAAAGCATCATTGATATTTTTTGGTTCTATTTGAGAAACAAATGCCATATGGTTGCAAAATTCATGTAAAGAGTTACGAGTAGTTACTCCCTTTTCAACATTCCCAATGATGTTGTCCAGAGATAGTCCTTTTTGTGTTCTCCAGGATTTAGGTAATGCATTATCTGCTGCAGGGTAGTCGACTGAACCAGGATTATAGTCGACTTGTTCATCCTGTCTGACAGTTTCAACAGCTTTTTCTGCAACATCTTCATTCTTCTCGGATTCCTCAGGCTTCTCATCATCAGAACCTGCAAGAGAGTTACCTTTTCTCTCTTTTTGGCATAAAATCTCATCAAACACAACATGGATAGACTCTTCTATAGTTAAATTCTTCTTGTTAAAGACACGGTATGCTTTGCTAGTCAATGAATAACCAAGAAAAATGCCATCATCAGCTTTCTCATCAAATTTACCTAATGATGCTTTTCCATTGTTGAGTATGAAGCACCTGCATCCAAAGACTTTAAAATATGCAATACTAGGTATTTTATCATTCAAAAGCTCATATGGTGTTTTATCTAGTATAGGTCTAAGTAACACTCTATTGAGTACATAACAAGCAGTTGATACAGCATCTGCCCAGAAATATTTTGGTAGCTTTGACTCACTCAACATTGTCCTTGCACA
This sequence comes from Lablab purpureus, assembly GCA_030347555.1. Classification (NCBI taxonomy): domain Eukaryota; kingdom Viridiplantae; phylum Streptophyta; class Magnoliopsida; order Fabales; family Fabaceae; genus Lablab; species Lablab purpureus. Next base: position 19,047,017 of record CM059258.1, read on the forward strand.
TTCCTGTAGAGTCCTGTTTTTCCTTTCAACAACTCCATTTTGCTGTGGAGTTCTAGGTGCAGAGAAATTGTGAGAAATGCCATATTTAGAACAAAACTTTTCAAAATGTATATTTTGAAACTCAGTCCCATGATCACTTCTTAAAGAAACAATTTTCAAATCTTTTTCATTTGAAGTGATCTTAGCAAATCTTTTGAAAGCATGAAAAGTTTCATCTTTTGAAGAAAGAAAAAGTGTCCAGGTATACCTTGAGAAATCATCAACAATAATAAGAACATAAGAGTTGTTTCCAATACTTACAGTTCTTGAAGGACCAAACAAGTCAAGATGTAAGAGTTCAAGTGGTCTCCTTGTTGAAATGATGTTTTTTGACTCAAATGAGCTTTTGGACTGCTTTCCTTTTTGGCAGAATTCACATACCTTGTCCTTCACAAATTTCACATTTGGAAGGCCTCTCACAAGACTTTTGCAGCTTATTTTGTTCAGCAACTGCATGTTGACATGACCACATCTTCTATACCATAGCCAACTATCTTCTTCTTTGGTTAACAAATAGATATTCTTGTGATTTGAGGAGTTAATGTCCAGCATCTAGACATTGTTTACTCTTCTCCCAATGTGCACTATATCTGCAGTTTTACAATTGAATATGACACAAAATTCTGCATCAAAAGTGACTTTCATACCTTTGTCACATAGCTGACTTATGCTTAGCAGATTGTGTTTTAGTCCTTCAACATATAGTACATTTCTAATCTGTGAGGAAGTACAGTTTCCAATATCTCCAAATCCTTTGATTTTGCCTTTGCTGTTATCACCGAAAGTTACAGCACCAGCTTCACATTCCTTGTAGTTTATCAACTTTGATTTATCACCTGTCATATGTTTGGAGCATCCACTGTCCAGGTACCATAAAGTTCTTTTTGCTCCATGACAGATCTGCAAAACAAGGTTTAATTGACAAATTTAGGTCCCCAAAACCATTTGGGTCCTTTCAAGTTAGGAACATCATGTATTTTGGGTTTCCAATAAAATTCACCTCTTGAAATCCCAAAATTCTTGACATAGCAAAATCTAGATATATGACCATGTTTCAAACAATAAGAGCATGTTTTAAATCTGTTCCTGGGATAAGATTTGTTCTTTGCAGCATTATAACGTTTTCCATAGCCAAGGCCATTTCCATTTGAAAAACCGATTTGTGAATGTAAGAGTTGATTAAGGATATTGTGACCGATTTGAAACTTTGCCAATGTTTTAACCAAGTAACCAACTTTATTTTGAAGATTAATACAGTTTTCACACTTTGCATATTCATTTTTATCATCCTCGGATCTTTCAGATTCTTTCTGGTTTTTCAGCTGCAGAATATTATCTTTTAGTTGACTGTTTTCATCTTTCAGTCTGCTATTCTGACCTTCCAGTTTCTGCACTTTATTTTCTAGCCAGTTGTTCAGACCTTTTAGTCGATTATACTGATATTCCATTTTCTTTGCTTCATCATGAAATTCAACAAAAGCATTAAACAGGGTGTCATAATTCTCACTTGTATTAGAATCACACGAACTTACCTGACTGGATGTATCCTCATTAGCTACAAGGCACATATTGGCTTGATTTGCTGATTCAGAATCTGAACTTGAGGATTTACTGGAATCACTATCATCCCAGGCCATATAAGCTTTCTTGCCTTTCTTGAAGTACTGATTTCGTTTGTCTCTATCCTTTCTTTCATTCTTTTCAGGACTTCTATCTTTTCTTTGATTCAAAAGAGGACAATCTACCTTAACATGTCCTAGCTGACCACAATTAAAACAAGAAAAGTTAGAGGAATTAAAATCTGGTTTTCGGTTATACCTCCTCTGTTTTTCCTGAAATCTGTCCTTTGAATTGTCTTTCCTTTTAAGAAATTTACCAAACTTTTTGACGAACATAGCAAAATCAGTACTCTCATCATCTTTCTCTTCATCACTCTTGATGGACTCCTTTGCTTTTAGCGCTAAGCTCTTGCTCTGTTTTTCAGAATTTTCAATTTGATCCAGCCTACTCAGCTCCAATTCATGTTCTCTGAGTTTCCCGAACAAGGTTGCAGTGCTCATGACTGTCAAATCCTTAGTTTCCAGAATAGCTGTAACCTTTAGCTACCAACTCCTACTCAAGCATTTAAGGACCTTTATATTGAGCTCTTCATCATCGAACTTCTTCCCTAATCCAAGCAAATGATTCACTATGTGCGTAAATTGTTTCTGCACATCTTGGATGGTCTCACCAGGCTGCATTCGAAACATCTCATACTCTTGTATGAGAGTGTGTTTTCTTTCCCTTTTCACCTCAGTTGTTCCTTCGTGTGTGACTTGAAGGATATCCCACATTTCTTTGGCTGTGGTGCATTGTGAAACCCTGAAAAATTCATCAAGATTAAGAGCGAAGTTAAAATATTCTAGCCTTACTCGTTGAATCGTGCCTTCTTGTTCTCTCGTCTCGGACCATTGTTCCCATGGCTTCTCAACCAGCTGACCATCTTCACCTTTGATGGTAGGGATGTATGGACCATTAACTACGGCATCCCACACGCCTCTGTCCACTGACTCGAAAAAGATTTTCATTCTGGCCTTCCAGAACGGATAATTTGCTCCTACGAAGAGAGGTGGTCCGTTGGTGGAAGCACCTTCGACAAAGGGAAGCTTGTCTCCCATCTTGATAAAAACTTGAGTACCTTACAAGAACCTGCTCTAGATACCAATTGTTAGCAGCGGAATAATATCAAGAAGGGGGGGGTTGAATTGATATTAGGCTTTTATGAAATCTTTTCTTAACGTAAAAATTACTGGTTCAATTCACGTAAAAATAGTCGATCGATATTCGCGAAATAGTATGTTAGTTCTTACTGCACGAGTATATCGATGATGAGGGAAGAGAGAATATCACACCAAGATTTATACTGGTTCGTTCTTTATGAAAGAACTACATCCAGTCTATGATCCGCAACACGCAGATCCTAAACACTATCAAAAATTGTATTCTTTACACAAAAACCATTCTTGAACTCTACAAGAAAACAAAAGAATCTATCCTAAACACTATAGAATAGACTACCACCCACTGACTCAACCTGAGTCTCTGTGATCACCCCAATCACAGTCACAGGGTTCTAAAACCCACTTACGTATCTCTAACCCGAGATCAAAGAATACAAAAATTACAGTGACAAAACGAAAATCTTGACAGAACAGTAAAATCGAAAACTCTTTGCTGAAATCTTCTTGCTCCTGAAAGTTGTGGTTCTTGAGACTTTTCTCTTGAATTCTTTCACACCTTGGAGTGTCCTCGAAAGATATATTTATAGGCTTGACGAAACGTAATGGGTCTTTGCCTTTTGAAAGAACTGAGACGCGTTCTACACGTGTTACTGCATAATGAAGGTGCCAAGAACAGAATAGTCGACTGAAGACTCAGACCAGTGTGTTATTTTCATTAAACTTGTATACCTGGTACATTTAATGAAAATACTCGACTAGAGAAGTAGAATTAGTAGACTAACTGATGAATAACAAAAACAACAGTTTATCATTATTCATTTGATTAATCTATTACAAGTAATCTATCATCTCGAACAATCTTAAATCATTCCACACACATTAACTACGCATCAAGCACAATATTAAACACAATAAACAAGTTAACAAACATCATCAAATCACAAATCATTCAACAAATTATAACAATTGAATATATAAAATTGATTTGAAATATTTTCAAATTGCCTTGAGGTCTAGTATATATGTGTATGTTTGCTGGTTTGGTTTTAAATATGCAGGTATGAAAATTTATGCGAAATGAAGAAACAGAAACTGTATTATTGAACTGGAACAAACTTTCTACATCGATTAGGAGTATAAGTGACGTAGAAAAGTATGCTAGATTTTCTACGTCGTTTATACAATGTAAGAACCTAGAAAATAATTGACTGAGAAAGGGATGAGTATTAAAATATTGAGGAACAAAGGAGTGGGACCCACGTCCTTAAGTATTTAATTCCTTTTGTTCTTCATTATTCAAAGAACACTATCTCTCCTCTTTCACTCATTCTCTAGAGCTCTTTTCTCTTCTTCCTTTCTCCCTTCGATTTCTTGACTGGCTTGTTGTCCGATTGAAGAGCTGAGACCGCCTACGCGACGAGCGCCACGAGAGCAACGCTTTGCACCGATCGAATCTTCGATTAGGTGAGTTTTCAAATTCGCACCTTTTTAGGATTCCAATTTGGGGATTTTCGTTCTTCGCGCAATTTCATGTCGCAGCGCTGTTTTTGGGCTTGCTCTTCCTCCGTGAAGTGTTGGGACAAGTGCTAATGCTCGTCGCTTTGCGTTTAGGTACCCCTAGAGTACTAAGTGAGCACTTAGAGGAAAAAGGAGCACTTTTGACGATAGAGGAGCTGCAGGAGCAACGTGTAAGGGGAAGTCTTAAATTTAGTCTCTTTAAAAGCTTCAATGAAAAGTGGGAAATTCCCAGTTGATTGAGGGATTGAATCGCTTAGGTGCCTTTTTTCTAGCTAAGGTGAAGCGAAAGGCATTTTGTGCGTTAAATTGAGTTTCTCTTTGTGAGCTTGATGCATTATGTTGAAATACCATTTAGTTCATAAATTGTTGAATTAAACTTGATTTGAGTAGAAGTGAATTGGAATATATTGTTATGTGTATGATGGATTTCATTTGGATATGAATTTGATTGAATCTCAACTTGTTGTGATGAATGTGAGTAGTTAATGAGTAGAAATTGGCGTGAATTGTTCTATGTGATGAATGAATGTTGAATGGGATGACCAATGCCCCAAACCGAGTATGATTGTATTGCTTTAGCCGGTGATGAACTGTCTGCTATAAATTGTGTAAATTGAGCAGGTCAAAGTTGGAAAATGACCAAGTTTTAGGGGAGATGTCTGTCCAATTTTGGTCACCCTCGCCTAAGCGAGCCCTCGTTCTCGCTTAGGCGAGATTCTTCCAGATGGCAAGAGTTGGTCTCGTCCAACTCTCGCCCAAGTGAGCCCCGGTCTCGCTTAAGCGAGACCCTTCCAGTGGCGAAGAATTGGTTACGGCCTGGTCTCGCCCAGGCGAGATATGTTCTCGCCCAAGCGAGAACCCCTGCACCCAGATTGTGTTTCTTTTATGAAATTGAAGAATGTATGACTTGTGTTATATGAGATTGATATATGTTGAGCTATATGATGTGAAATTGAGGAATGATATGTTGTGATGAAGATATTTGAGGGGTTACTTGGCGGTAAGGCCAGAGGGATAATTTCATGAGGTACCTGGCAGTAAGGCCAATGGGTTATATTGAGGTGGAACAAGTTTGAATGATTGTGGTGTGTTGTGCTTGTATGTGATAATAGTAGTGTGTATGGACTAGGGATTTCCTGATGGAATATTCGGACTTCACCGATGATCGGAGTCACGTAGACACCGCCATCGCCAGAGAAGTCGACTGAGATTGGATTAGGATGACCTACGGAAAAGGCCTAATTCTTTCACCCCGACTCACATGGTGGTAGAGGTTGAGATATAATATTTAATCCCCATGTCGTGTATCGGTGTTAGTTCCAACTGTCTCGAGTCCATACAGCCTTCCTGAAGTCGTCGACCTGATGTGTGTGATTGTGATTGCCATAGCCTTCGGTAGGCTGATTGATTGAATAATGTGGATGATTAAATTAATGTTCATGTATAGACTTAATTATGGAAATATTGATTTTTGGCTTACCCCTTTTCTTTCATGGTTTGAATTTGTACCTGCTATGATCGTGTTTTGACACGGGAGCAGATAACAGGAGAGACGTTGCTTCGAGCAATGGGGCCAAGCTCGAGAAAAGCTAGACCCCTTAGCCGCTTTATTTCTTTTGTAATCTGAGACCGCCTCGCTTGTCTGGGCATGTGTTTAACTTTGTACAACTTTTTGAGGATGATTGTATATGCATATATTCATCTTTTGCTTGTATGATCTTTATCTGAGTAGATGTTATTATGATAATGATGATGCATGATTTAGTGAATTACTTTGTTTATTTGTATTTTTGGGGTGTTACATTTATGGTATCAGAGCAGTTAGATTCTCAGGATAACCTAAAGGGTTGGGGCTAGTTATGCTAGTTGTGTGTTAGAACTCTGATGTGTTTCTATGATAAGTGTTTGACTTCTTGATTACATCTTGTATTGTTAGAATGCCACCCAGACAGTCTCCTCCCCCTCAGCCAGATATGAACCAGATGTTCAGAGCCATAGAGCTTATGGCTACTACCATGCAGCAGCAGGGAGCTGCCATGGCTCAGCAGCATCAGGCTGCTATGCAGGAGTTGCAGGCTTCCAGAGAGGCTACTTTGGCAGCCACCGCAGCAGCTGCAAACCCACCAGCCTCATCTTCGGTCAGTCAGCCACAGGTACAGGCTTTACTGGCAGACTTTCTGAAGCATGGGCCTCCTAAGTTTGCAGGAGACTCCACCCCAGATCAAGCTAACCTCTGGATGGAGAATATAGAGAAGATTTTTGATGTTACAGAATGCCCAGAGGAGAAGAAGGTAGGCTTTGCTGCCTACATGCTGGAGGGAGAAGCAGAGTTCTGGTGGAAAGGGGTGAAAAGACTGATGGCTGTCAGAGATGAGGAGATTAGCTGGGAGGGTTTCAGGAGAAAGTTTCTCAGCAAGTACTTCCCAGCTAGTGCCAAGTTTGCAAAGGAGGCTGAGTTTCTGAAGTTAGAGCAGGGCATCCTAACAGTGCATGAGTATGCTGCTCGCTTTGAGCATTTGTCCAGATTTTACTCACAGAGCTGCACGGAGGAGTGGTTGTGCAGCAAGTTTGAGGAGGGCCTGAGGCAAGAGTGAAGGTGATTGTGGTACCTATGTATGTCATGGACTTTTCCGTCTTGGTGGAGAGAGCCAAGACCGCAGAAAGACCGGTGGCCTGGAAATGTCGGGACCGTGAGGCCTCGAGTGGGAGGGCCAGTGGTAGGCGGTGGCTAGAGCCGAGCAGAGGACGCCCTACACTCGCCCCAGCCAGCTGAGGGGTAGTAGTTCAAGGCAGCCCCGTCCTATGGGGATGAGATGTTTCAGATGCGGAGGACAGCACCTAGCTCACCAGTGCCAGTCCGGTCAGGACCACAGGAGGTGTTTCACTTGTGGCAGGATAGGACACCTTGCCAAACACTGTGGTGAGAGGAGGGGAGCTGCTCCTATTAGAGCTCCGCAGCCAGCCCATCCCGATGGTGGGATTAGACCTAGAGCAATGGGCGAGTGTTTGCCATCACGGGTGCGTAAGCTTCTCGCCAGACCGTCCGGTCCAAGGTGCGTGCTCTATAGCCGGTCATGTGTTGCATGTGTTGTTTGACTCGGGGCGACACACTCCTTCGTGTCAAATAGATGTGTGGAGGAACCGAGGCTACCAGCTCAGGATCTCCAGCTAGATTTATGTGTTTCTACACCAATATCTAACTTGGTGATTGCTTCTAGAGTGTGCATAGGCTGCTCGGTGATTGTTGAAGGACGCAAGTCAAAGGTGAACTTAATTTGTTTACCTTTGAAGGACCTAGATGTGATTCTAGGCATGGATTGGCTATCTACCAATAGGGTTTTGATAGACTCGTGGCTTGAAGCGCTTGTTTTTCCTGCACCCGGGAGATGTAGAGTTGGTTTCAACTCAGCAGGCATGGAAGGATATAGTTGATGGAGCTCAGTGTTTTATGATCCTAACCCATGTGGAGGAGGAGAGGGACCAGGGAGTGGATATACCGGTGGTTAAAGATTTTACAGATGTATTTCCAGAGGAAGTGCCTGGTTTACCTCCTAAAAGAGAGGTGGAGTTTTCTATAGATCTAGTACCTGGAGCAGGACCAATTTCTATGGCACCTTACAAGATGGCTCCAGCTGAGCTGAGTGAACTGAAGAAGCAGATAGAAGATCTTCTAGATAAGCAGCTCATCGTGCCTAGTGTATCATCAGTGGGAGCACCGAGTAGTTATCGGTGAAGAAGAAGGATGGAGGATCCAGACGTGCATAGACTACCGACAATGAACAAGTTGACCATCAAGAACAAGTATCCATTGCCCAGGATAGATGACTTGATGGATCAGTTGCATGGGGCTACAGTGTTCTCCAAGATAGATTTGAGGTCCGGATACCATCAGATTTTGGTGAAAGCTGAAGATGTGCAGAAGACAGCTTTCAGGTCCAGATATGGCCACTATGAGTATGTGGTAATGCCATTTGGGGTGACTAATGCGCCAGCCATCTTCATGGACTACATGAATAGGATATTCAGACCCTTTTTGGATAAGTTTGTGGTAGTCTTTATAGATGACATCCTCATCTACTCGCATAGTGTTGAGGAGCATGGAGAACCCCTGAGGACAGATTTGGGCATTCTGAGAGAGAAGCAGTTGTATGCCAAACTGTCCAAATGTGAGTTTTGGCTGAGTGAGGTGAAGTTCTTGGGGCATGTTGTATCAACGGAGGGCATTTCTGTGGATCCCTCCAAAGTGGAGGCAGTACTTCAGTGGGAGCGCCCTAAGTCTGTGTCAGAAATAAGGAGTTTTGTGGGTTTAGCGGGCTACTACAGGAGATTCATAGAGGGCTTTTCTAAGATAGTAGCCCCTCTGACCAGACTGACCAGGAAGGATCAACCTTTCGCCTGGACAGACAAGTGTGAGCAGAGTTTCTTAGAGCTAAAGGAAAGGTTGACCAGTTCTCCCATCCTGGTTATCCCAAACCCAGAGGACACTTTTGAAGTCTTTTGTGATGCATCTCTTTTGGGGTTGGGTTGTGTTTTGATGCAGAACAATAAGGTGGTGGCTTATGCTTCTAGACAATTGAAGAATCATGAGAAGAACTATCCCACCCATGATTTGGAATTGGCAGCTGTGGTGTTTGCCTTGAAGATCTGGAGGCATTACTTGTTTGGGGCCAAGTTTGAGGTGTTCAGTGATCATAAGAGTTTGAAATACCTCTTTGATCAGAAGGAGCTGAACATGAGGCAGAGAAGGTGGATGGAGCTCCTGAAAGATTATGACTTTCAGTTGATGTACCACCCAGGCAAGGCCAATGTGGTTGCAGATGCTTTGAGTAGGAAGACCATTGGCATGTCTGCACTGATGGTAAGGGAACATGAGTTGATTGAGCAGTTTAGAGACCTTAACCTCGATGTAGAGTTCTCTCGCCGACCACATCAGCTGCAATGAAACCGGTAGTCACCAAGTGATTTTATTGAGGTGGTCAAGGAAAGGCAAGCAGTTGATGCCCACCTGAGGGGCATAGTTGACAGTCTCAGTGAGGGACAGCCTCAGGAGTTTCTAGTGGGGTCAGATGGGATCTTGAGATTCAAGGGCAGGGTGTGTATACCTGATGATGCAGGAGTAGGCTTAGTCTCGCATCCCGGCATGACTAAGATGTATCGAGACCTCGAAGAAATCCTTCCGGTGGCCTCGGTATGAAGAGGGAGATAGCCATGTATGTGGCTAGTCGTTTGACTTGTCGAAGGCAAAGATAGAGCACCAAAGGCCAGGTGGTATGCTTCAAGCAGCTAGAGGTACCGTAATGGAAGTGGGACAAGATAGCTATGGATTTCATCACCCACCTACCACGAACAATCAAAGGACACGACTCAAGATGGATGATTGTGGACAGACCGACTAAGAGTGCACACTTCCTACCCGTGAACTTGAGGACCTCTATGGACGAAGCTAGCACGCTTGTACATCGAGAGATAGTAAGACCGCACGGCATCCCCTCCAAGATAGTGTCGACGGAGATCCCTGGCTCACCTCTCGCTTTTGGCGGACTCTACAAGCAGCCTTGGGTACCAGATTGAGATTGAGTACAGCCTATCACCCTCAGACAGATGGGCAGTCTGAAAGGACGATACAGACTTTGGAGGATCCGTTGAGATCTTGTGTGCTAGACCATCTTGGTAGCCGGGATGAGATCTTACCCTTGGTTGAATTCACTTATAATAATAGTTTCCACTCTAGCATTGGGATGGCACCCTATGAGGCGTTGTATGGGAGGAAGTGTAGGACTCCCTTGTGTTGGTTTCGTGGATGGAGAGAAGGTAGTGGTGGGGCCTCGAGTTACTTCAGCAGACTACCGAGAAGGTGAAGATGATTCAGGCAAGGATGAAGACTTCACAGAGTCGTCGAAGTCATATGCGGATCGAGGAGGAGACCCTTAGAGTTTGAGGTAGGAGAGCATGTGTTTCGAGGGTGACACCTATGACTCGGAGTAGGCGGAGTCATGAAGCCAAGGAAGCCGACTCCTAAGTTTATTGGGCCATATCGATTCTCAAGAGGATTGGACCAAGTAGCTTATGAGCTAGCTCTACCTCCCCTCTCGTCCGTATTGCATAGTGTTTTTCATGTCTCCCAGTTGAGGAAGTACATATTTGATCCCAGTCACATTTTGGAGTCTGATGAGGTACAGATCAGAGAGGACTTGTCTTTCGAGGCCACTCCCATCGGATCATAGACGTTCAGCTCAGCAGCCAGGAGAAAGACCATCGGCATGGTCAAGGTGTTGTGGGATACTAAAACCGGTGATTCCACTTGGGAGTTGGAAGAGCAGATGAGGAAGGTTTACCCTCATCTTTTTGCTTGGTGAGTTTCATTTTCGTGGACGAAAATTTTGTAGTTGGGGAGAATGTAAGAACCTAGAAAATAATTGACCGAGAAAGGGATAGAGTATTAAAATATTGAGGAACAAAGGAGTGGGACCCACGTCCTAAGTATTTAATTCCTTTTGTTCTTCATTATTCAAAGAACACTATCTCTCCTCTTTCACTCATTCTCTAGAGCTCTTTTCTCTTCTTCCTTTCTCCCTTCGATTTCTTGACGGTTTGTTGTCCGATTGAAGAGCTGGAGACCGCCTACGCGACGAGCGTCACGAGAGCAACGTTTTGCACCGATCGGAATCTTCGATTAGGTGAGTTTTCAAATCCGCACCTTTTAGGGTTCCAATTTGGGGATTTTCGTTCTTCGCGCAATTTCATGTCGCAGCGCTGTTTTTGGGCTTGCTCTTCCTCCGTGAAGTGTTGGGACAAGTGCTAATGCTCGTCGCTTTGCGCTTAGGTACCCCTAGAGTACTAAGTGAGCACTTAGAGGAAAAAGGAGCACTTTTGACGATAGAGGAGCTGCAGGAGCAACAGTGTAAGGGAAGTCTTAAATTTAGTCTCTTTAAAAGCTTCAATGAAAAGTGGGAAATTCCCAGCTGATTGAGGGATTGAATCCGCTTAGGTGCCTTTTTTTTAGCTAAGGTGAAGCGAAAGGCATTTTGTGCGTTAAATTGAGTTTCTCTTTGTGAGCTTGATGCATTATGTTGAAATACCATTTAGTTCATAAATTGTTGAATTAAACTTGATTTGAGTAGAAGTGAATTGGAATATACTTGTTATGTGTATGATGGATTTCATTTGGATATGAATTTGATTGAATCTCAACTTGTTGTGATGAATGTGAGTAGTTAATGAGTAGAAATTGGCGTGAATTGTTCTATGTGATGAATGAATGTTGAATGGGATGACCAATGCCCCAAACCGAGTATGATTGTATTGCTTTAGCTGGTGATGAACTGTCTCGCTATAAATTGTGTAAATTGAGCGGTGTCAAAGTTGGAAAATGACCAAGTTTTAGGGGAGATGTCTGTCCAATTTTGGTCGCCCTCGCCCAAGTGAGCCCTCGTTCTCGCTTAGGCGAGATTCTTCCAATGGGCAAGAGTTGGTCTCGTCCAACTCTCGCCCGAGCGAGCCCCGGTCTCGCTAAGCGAGACCCTTCCAGAGGGCGAAGAATTGGTTACGGCCTGGTCTCGCCCGAGCGAGATATGTTCTCGCCCAGGCGAGAACCCCGCACCCAGATTGTGTTTCTTTTATGAAATTGAAGAATGTATGACTTGTGTTATATGAGATTGATATATGTTGAGCTATATGATGTGAAATTGAGGAATGATATGTTGTGATGAAGATATTTGAGGGGTTACTTGGCGGTAAGGCCAGAGGGATAATTTCATGAGGTACCTGGCAGTAAGGCCAATGGGTTATATTGAGGTGAAACAAGTTTGAATGATTGTGGTGTGTTGTGCTTGTATGTGATAATAGTAGTGTGTATGGACTAGGGATTTCCGATGGAATATTCGGACTTCACCGATGATCGAGTCACGTAGACACCGGTCATCGGCTGTGAGAAGTCGACTGAGATTGGATTAGGATGACCTACTGGAAAAGGCCTAATTCTTTCACCCCGACTCACATGGTGGTAGAGGTTGAGATATAATATTTAATCCCCATGTCGTGTATCAGTGTTAGTTCCAATTGCTCGAGTCCATACGCCTTCCTGAAGTCGTCGACCTGATGTGTGTGATTGTGATTGCCATAGCCTTCGGTAGGTCGATTGATTGAATAATGTGGATGATTAAATTAATGTTCATGTATAGACTTAATTATGGAAATATTGATTTTTGGCTTACCCCTTTTCTTTCATGGTTTGAATTTGTACCTGCTATGATCGTGTTTTGACACGGGAGCAGATAACAGGAGAGACGTTGCTTCAGGCAGTGGGGCCAAGCTGGAGAAAAGCTAGACCCCCTTAGCTGCTTTATTTCTTTTGTAATCTGAGACTGCCTGCTTGTCGGGGCATGTGTTTAACTTTGTACAACTTTTTGAGGATGACTGTATATGCATATATTCATCTTTTGCTTGTATGATCTTTATCTGAGTAGATGTTATTATGATAATGATGATGCATGATTTAGTGAATTACTTTGTTTATTTGTATTTTTGGGGTGTTACATTTATACATTTAAACGACGTTGTTTTGTCAGGAATATTCAACGTTGGTTGATTTTGAACCGATGTAAAAAATCTTACTTTTTACAATGTTTTGTTCAACATCGATTTTGAAACCGTCGTGACAATGTCCCACAACCGACATGAAATGTCTTTCCTATAGCAGTGATAGGAAGACCTATAACTACAATTTGGCATGACTTTATTCTAATAATATATATATATATTCTTTTGATTTATCAAGTGATGAGACGTCTATAATTACTACTCTTTCTTTTAATTAATATTTATATTTACTGCATTAATTGCTAAGAGTTCACAGATAAATAGAGATAGAAGTGCAGGAAATGATTGACATTCAATCTTAAAGGAGGATTTTTTAAAGAGTTTGATCAAACACTTTATGTAAAATCCGGTTGTTAACAATTTCAATTAAGAGAAAAAGCTGATAGCCACAATACAATTAATAAAACCATACATTGCTAAATCTAATTGACAACCAAGAATGCATTAACAAACTACACACAAAGAAGTTCAATACATGTCCCTTTTCTAATCCAAAGACAAATAACAAGAATCCTAACAATGATGTTATAGCCAAAATATATAATAAAGTGGTCATAGTCATTATCATAATAATAATGATATAATAAAAAATGTAAAAGAATCATTATAGCATAATATATTACAAGTATTTTAATATAATGTCAAATTATTATATTATTAAGGGTATTTTAATGACTTTTTTATATAAATACGGATTTATAATGAGTGTTAAACCGAAATTACTATCAATAAATGAATAGTGGTCAATGTAAAAAAAAAGTAATAATAACCTAGCCGTGTTCTAGAATTGGGAAATGAGCCAAGAAATTCTCATTTCTAAACAAATAAATTAATAAAATTTTATTTTTAATTTATTTTTCTTTAATTTTAAAATAAAACATCATTTTGACTTTTATTTTTATCAGAAAAGTGTTATGTAGAAAGAAAAACCACTTTAGATATTTTAACTTTATAAATCTTCTAATAAACTCGCAAGCCACATTGTTTATCAAATACTAAAAAGGAATCTCCTTCAAAAGATTCTATAAGGTAGTAACAGTTTTTCATAGAAAAATATAAAGTATAGTATCATATATTTATATCTTTTTAACATTTAAGATATAATAAGATAAAAAAATTAATAAATTTATCATCCTTTTATAAGATATTATGATATATTATTAATGATAAAAATTTATTTAATAATAAATTAAATTAATATTTAAATAATGATTAAAGGATAAATAGAATTTTATTTTATCAAAACTTGATGATGTCAAGTAAACTTATTTATTTATAATTTATTTGGAGTAAATTTTTTCTTAGCACAACTTTATTAAATTTAACTTTAGGAGAATCTCTTATGAATAATTAATTTTTGTTTTAACCATGGTTTAGAATCTTAATCATATGATGAATGGAGCGACCAAGATAGAAGTGAACTAGGTTGTAAAACAAAGATAAAGATACAAAAATTTGAGATTTTTGCACTAATTCATTAACAAAGAGAATAATAATTGGAGATATAGAATGAACTATATGTTTTCATGTTAGGGTATCAACCAATCATAATTCCAATCATAATTGCACAGAATTGCGAGAATTGGAAATTAAAGAGAAGTAAAAAGAGGAAGAGAAATAACACACAAGGATTTACGTTGAAAACCTCTTTTGAATGTAAGAGGAAAAACCACCGGACGATAATAAACAAAGTTCCACTATAAAAGGAAGAATACAAAGCTCTCAAATAGGAACAAAAATCTTCACCAAAAATATACACTAAGTGTGTCTTTCTAAATGTTTTTCTCTGTCTTTTCTTTCAACTGTGGAGATATTATTTATAGGCTTCAAAACTTAACCCGAAAAATAGGCCACATAAAAAGTTTTTAGAACTTAACCAAAAAATAGGCCATATGAAAAGTCTTTGACCCTTAATTAGAGTAATAATTAGTCCTTAAAAGTAATGTATGCTATTAGGAATTAAAAATGAGAACTACATATCCTAATATTTCACAAATAAGTGGAACAATGAGGAGAGAAGGATTAAGGTGTCTTATAAGGCTTCTGAAACTATACAAGTTGTAAGTGTCTTGGTAGTTTTGGATAATTTAGATAAATAGTTAAAAAGATTTAGAATAATCCATATTAAGAATGATAAATGGTGACAAAACCTCCGGTAAATATTTTTTGATGGTCCTATTTTAATTATAGAAAACTTATGATCATGATAAAGAAGAAAACAAAATAAATACAATAAAATCACATTATAAATAAAACTAGGTGATGTTATTTTTTTTTATTCTTTTTATCTTGATAAATTGCTACAGTTCATGGTCTATGATTAAGTGTCTATTAGGTGATTTTAATTTTTTTAATAATATAATTAATAAAATAAAATTTAAAATTTCTATTTTACTAAAGTTTTTTATGTTTTTTAAACTTTTATGAAAAATATTAAACTTTTATGAAAAATATTTTTATTGTAAGATATTTTTAAATAATTTAATTATTAAAATTATAATATGATTGTTACTTATTAAAAATATATATGTACATATTTTTTAAAAATAAAATAATATTTTATTATTTTATTTTTTAATTTATTAATCAAGTTATTTAAAAAATATGCTATTTTCAATTAAAAAAAATTAAAATTTAAAAAAACATCATGTGTCAAGTACGACTTCATTACAAATAAAAGAAAAATAAAAAACAAAAAACTATGTATTCAAAATACCTTCTTTATTTGAAAATATTATTTTTGAAAACATAATTTTTTCTTGAAGTCTAATTTTCAAATTGTTTTTATATTATTTTGTTAATTAATCTATTTTAATAAATTTGAATTAAAATTATATTAATTTATTGTGAAATTGTGCTGTCACAAATACACTAAATGTGCACGAATTTGTTGAAGATTTATTATGAAATCCAAGTCCTACCTTTCATCCTATCACACCAAGATTCAAGATTATAATTATGCATATCTATGTCTTTTTTATGCTCTCCTTCTTTAAATACATTTCCTTCATTAATTTAAAGCTTATATTTTTTTACAACACAGTCTTGTAAACTGCAATTCTCATTATTTGATATTAATAATATATATATACTATTAAAATTATATCATGTGCTATAATAAATTAGTTAATTATAATAAAATAAATATATATTAAATTTATTTTTAATTTCTAAATTATTTATTAAAATTATATTTTATTGTTGGTAAAATTTTGAATTTATTTATTTTTTATATTTTATAAATTAATATAAATTATTTTTATTATAAAATTAAAAAATTTATAAAAATAAAACAAACTTAAAAAATGTAGAACTTTGAAGACTGATACGTTCTAAAAACTAAAGTGATAAACAGATATTTCAGAAAAGAAGATGAGAACCAACCAGGATAACAGCGTTGTCGTGACCTGAGAAAAAGAACCACCACACATCACCACGGCGACGACCCGAAATACGGCAACGACGACGGCGTGTAGAACAAAGAGAACGACCGCGCCTCACGAACAGAGAGAGCCTTCCGTGAGGAGAAATAAAGACAGCCACAAAAGCTTCCGCGAGTAGCGGCAGCACTGTGGCTCTTCCGCGAACAAGACGACGAGAAAAAAGTAACGAGCAGTAGAGAAGGAGAAGAACGAACCCTAATCGCGGTGAGTTATGTTTATTTTCACACAGTCGTTTTTTTTTTTTAAAATATCCGAATTTGGTTAGGATTCAGGCAATTTACTATTTTTTATCCAAAACCGAATTTACGACCTAACCTTCAAGTTTCAAAGGTTTAAAGGTGCTGGCTTTTCTGGGCGCTTCTTTATTATATTGTGATTCTTTTTCTTGAGTGAATTGATTTTTGTATAAATGAACTCTCATTTATAATTTTATAATTATAATACAAAGCTCAAATTTTTTATTCTCTTATTTTTGTTTCCCGTAATCTTTTCAAAAGTGTTTGATTGTGGTTTTGCCACCTTCTCATGTTCCCGTCATTTCTGCATTGCAAAATGACTGGTAATTAATTAATTGATTGCTCCTAATATTGATGATTCTGTAAGTTGATACTTTCATGTCAATGAATTTTAAGCATGGTTGGATTTTGGAGGGATAATAAAAGAGTGTAGAAAGTAATAAGGATTTGAAATTGTTATATATTCTGGTATGGATTTGTTTTATTTTTCTTTTTAGTTGATGTTTTGTTTCATATGCTAGTGATAGTGAATGTGTTATATCGTTGTCATTCATGATACACAGTAAACGACTGTATGTGCCATTCATCACATGAATCTGATTTTCTTAGTTTGGAATTTGTGTTTGGTGATGATTCGAATGTGCTAATTAATTAGAAGGGGTTGTGTTCTTGTCTTTCTTGTCTTTTTGTGTATCTGGGAAGTGAAAGCGTGAGGGTTGCACCACGTTTGAGTATGCTTGTTTCATACATCTCTGGGGAAAAAATGTTGTTTGTTTTTTAGGGTAAAAGGAAAGTGTCTGTGGCTAATGGAAAGTTGTTCCAATATACCCAAAAGTAACACATAATTTAGGAGTGTATACAGTGTGCTCTCTTAACCACCGAGATGTCTTTTTAGGACAAAGTTGAGTCTAAGCCCTGAAGTGGATAATACTTCAATTACGATGACCCTAATGATGTCCAACAAACCTGTGGTGGTCGGATCACTGATACCCTAGGTAGGATTGTCTAGGCCACTCAAGCCCCTTACTGTTGACTAGGGGGCTTTTTCATCACTTTGGAGTAGTGGTCAAATGATAGTTTATAGATACTTTTCTCCTTTGACCCACTGATATGCCTTTTGAATACAGAGCTAAGTCCAAGCTCTAAAGAGAACAATACCTTGGATGATGTTGTGATGGTAGCGATGTCTGAAGGACTTGTAGTGATCGAAATGAAAGCTTTACCAAAACATTAGTACTTGATATCTCCATCCAAAGCTTCTGAATTCCTGTGACATTAAATGATCTTAAGAGTGTAAAAAGAACGTAGTAGCTTGAAGTTTATACTCGTGAAAGATTCCATACTCTATTGCAGCCTAGACCAAACAGCTTGGATATACTTCGTACATACTCCAGGCAGTGAGTTTGGTAGCATAATAGCCCCACTGATGATGTGTTGGGAAATGATCTTATCAGAAGAACCAACAAGTTGAGGAGAGAAGTTGCTTTGATGATCAAGTAGTTAATGAAGTACCATCGTGCAACATGATGTTTGTCCTAGCTTCCTAAGTGATCTTTCTTTCTTTCATAACGGCTTGGATCCTCCGAGCTTTGGGTATATGCTTCATATGGATTAATGGCTTAAGTTAGGTGTTCTACTTTTTGCCACACTCTGCAACAACCAAAATATCACCCTCTTTTGGACTCTCACACTCTGCAACAACCAAAATTTCTGTTATCTTGGTAACTAATGATGTCTCTCTCTGAGGAAGAAAGAAAATCTAATCATTTTTTTATTTTACTTTTGACAAATATAACAGGTACTACTGCATCTTGATCCTATAATTGTGGTTGTCGTGTATTTTCATTGGCTCAGCATGAAGTTGTTCAAGCATGCTTAGCATAACTTTTCCAGCAGAAGTATGTGTATGCTGTTGGAGGAACAACCATCTATACCAATTGCTGCTTTGTTAGATATTTCTGCTAGTTGCAATAGTCTCATAACCTAAAAAGAACTTAAAGATTAAGATGTTAAATTTGATTTCATGTGTGAATATCATGTAAAATTGTTTCTATTTAATCAAAGGCCCCAGTTTTAAATCCCAAATATGGTGTTAAATATTTGTATAAGTTTTATTATGGACAGTGATCTTAAAAATTGAATATCTAAACAAAAAGGGTGCTTCTGTATTTTCAACTACACAGTTAATTAGGTTAAAGGATGTGGGAACAAAAACACATTTACGAGTTGACTTGTGATTTTGATAACCATCTTAGAGAGTATTTGAATATCGATTGTTTCCTCAAATATTCTTTTGTTGATATAGTTTAAACTATATTTTCTTTTTTGGTATTATTGGTAGGAAAATCTGATCCTTTTAAACAACAATTTAAATCCTAGATTTTGCTCATGCTTCATTGCTGCAACAAAATCCCAGCTCTCATATTTCCATCCACACAGTAGTGATACATAAATTATTATCATGGAACATGATATCATTTGTTGTCCGGGAAGTTGGTTTTAATGCATGAGCAGTAGCGGTGAAGCACCCATTTTATTTGGTGTCTGAACTATGTCATTTATGATTTTTTTTTTATATTTATAAAACTTTGACACTGTTTTTATAATTCACAATATAGTCATCCTTTCTTCTTGCAAGATGTTCAACTGTTGTTGCTTTGACTCTTATCTACTTTATAATGAAATTCTTTTTAAACAGGCTTGTCTTGGACTCTTCAAGTTTCTGAACAGTTCAATGCAGAAAAATACAGGAAATTTTATAGACCACTTGTTTGGTGGTTTAAATTGTTATCTAAGAAAATGTATGTTTGCTATATTATCCGTGGGTCCTGTGCCAAGTCATATTGCTTTCATCATGGATGGGAATCGAAGATATGCAAAGAAGAAAAACATGGAAGAAGGTGATGGCCACAAGGCTGGATTTAATGTTCTCATGTCCATCCTTAGATACTGCTATGAATTAGGAGTGAAGTATGTAACTGTCTATGCATTCAGCATTGATAACTTTAAAAGAAAGTCTAAAGAAGTTCAGTCCTTGATGGAATTGATGCGGAAAAAGATTGAGGAGTTGCTTCAACAAGAAAGTCTC
Source organism: Lablab purpureus (assembly GCA_030347555.1). Classification (NCBI taxonomy): domain Eukaryota; kingdom Viridiplantae; phylum Streptophyta; class Magnoliopsida; order Fabales; family Fabaceae; genus Lablab; species Lablab purpureus. The sequence goes on from CM059258.1 coordinate 19,066,659, forward strand.
ATTAATGAATATGGTGTCAGATTACATTTCATTGGGAACACGCAATTATTGACAGAGCCTGTGAGGGCTGCTGTGGAAAAGGCAATGAGAGTTACTGCCCGCAACAACCAGAGAGTTCTTTTGATTTGTGTAGCATATACTTCTCGTCACGAGATTGTGCATGCTGTTCATGAATGTTGCAAGGAAAAATTGAATGAAGTTCAAGCGTTAAAAGAAGTGAAAGTTACAAATGGTGCGTTTCCAAGAATTGTTCAAGGCCCGAAAGGAAATGATTTTGATTTGCTTTCTCAAGATTCATGTAAAGACTATCTAAATGCAATCAAAGCTTGCAGTAGTGAAGTAGAAAGTGCAGCAAGGAAAGATACTTTGTTTGAGAATAATTTCGAGAACCATATCGGTAACTACAGTAAAGCTGAAATGATATCAAACAATGGGCTGGTTAAAATGACTGAAGAGAGAAAGCATAAACAGGATGAGGTTCCTTTTATAAAACTTGCGGATATTGAGAAGAACATGTACATGGCAGTTGCACCTGACCCAGACATCTTGATCCGAACTTCTGGAGAAGCTCGCCTCAGTAATTTTCTACTTTGGCAGACTAGTACATGCCCTTTATATGCACCAACTGCACTTTGGCCTGAAATTGGTCTAAGACACTTGATCTGGGCAATATTGAACTTTCAGAGACACTATTTTTATTTGGAAAAGAAAAAGAAACAGTTTTAAATGTATCCTTATTGGCCAAAATTCAGAATATGTCGCAACAGGTAAATTATATCTGCACACAGTTGGCCAAAATGTATGTTTTTTTACTGTACTAATAACTACTAGCCATAGTATGAGCCGAGACTATTTACATGCTTTGCTATGTGGGAAGGAAATAGAAGCAAAATATAATAAAATACGAACAATGTACATTTGGTTTCAGAAATTATTTTTCGTTCTTATCTCCTACTTGAACGTATAATTACTAAAATACCACTAGATGTATTGGTTTCAGAGATTTATACGAAAAAACCAGAAAGAGAAGGAATTGGGTTGTCTTCACTGTTTCTGAAGCGAAAATAAGGCAGTCTACTAAAGTTTTTGCAATTATCAATAAAAGAAGAAATGAAAACAAAGTCTCCTTAAACTATCAATGCTCCGCGGAAGATGAAGTTGGGTGGAGAAGGTAGTCTAAAAATTAGAAATTTAGCGTGCATAATGCTTTGACATGTCACAAACTAACCTGCCTACCGTATAAATATATGAACAGACCACTTCTATATGAAGAGTGATGTGTACGGGTTTGCTGTAGTGCTTCTTGGACTGCTGACAGGCGTGAGGGCACATGACGCATAACGTTGAAGAGAGCAGAAGAACCTGGTTGATTGGATTAAGCCTTGTCTCCAAAAAAAAAAGTTGATAACCATAATGGATGGTACGATAGAGGGTCAATATTCACGAAAGGAAGCAATTTCAAGCAGCACAACTTGCTCTAGTACACGACTCTGAGTAACGTCCTTCAATGAAAGAAGTACTAGAGGGATTGGAAGCCATTGAAGCTATCATGAAAATTCAAGGTATCCAAACCCGCAATTCTCACCACACTTCTGTTTAGGGGTGGCAAAACGGGTCAGTCCGGCCCGTTTAGGCCCGTCTATATTTTTTATTTTTCACTTTTTTGAAAAATCTATTTTTTGGATTTTTTATTTTATTTTTGTATCTTTCGTTTTAAATTAAACTTTTTTTTCTTTGCAACTATTTTGTTTGTGTCCAATTTAAATGAATTTTTATAATTACAACAATATATTAAAGATGTATATATAGCATTTTAAAAGTACAAGCTAAAAGATATAATTTTTATTACAAAATAAATTGCATACTAAGGTTTACTAGTCTCAATAGGGGTGGCAAAGTGGGTTAGGCCCGGCGGGCCGGTCCGCCAGCCTGCCAGCATATAGGCGGGGCAGGTTAGCATTTTAAACCTGCCAACCCGTCGGGCCACACAGGAGGGGCGGGGCGAGCCAACCCGCTGCCTCGCGAAAAAAATATAACACATCATCCACTCTCACTCGTTCTCTTTAAATTTGGGAAAGTAGTTATACCACCTAGGGTTCCTTCAAAACCTCACTGATTGCAATTTCTTCAGGCACCTGTGACGGCAGCAACTAACTTTCCAGTGGCATCCGAAGGTTTGTTTATTTCTCTCTTTGTTTTACTGTTAATGCACAACACGTGTGGTCTTCACGGGGCTTTGGTTTGTGGAGAGAACAATGGTTCAGGTCAACTTGGAAACAGTGTCTTTTTAAGTTCTTTGGATTTTTCTGGTCTTGCTTTGGGATAGGTTTTACATGTGGTTTGACAATGGTCTTGCTTTTTAAGTGTGTTCGATTGTGTTATTAGGTTTGGGACTTTGAGATTGTGACATTGTTTTGAACTATTTTAATATTTGTATTTATATGAATTATTGGATCTCATCTTACTAATTGCTGCAGCAGAATGTGTCAGAAACGTTGCTCGTGAAATTACAAAACGACGTTAATGGTGATGGATGAGTCAATTGGTGATGTCCATGAGGATCATGTACCCGAGAATGAAGATGAATATGATTTTGAAAATGAATTTGAAAGTGTTGAAGCCAATAAGAAAAAAGATAAGTTTACAACATCTGATTGTTGGAAATTTTTCACTAGAATTGGTGTTTGTCATGATGGTAAAGAGAGAGCAAGGTGTAATGGTTGTAACCAAAAATATGTAGTTGGTGGTAAAGACTTCCCATTTAAAGCGTCATATTGAAAAATGTAGTAAAACCAAGTCTGAAGATGTGAGTCAAATAATTTTGGATATGCAAGGAAAGTTGAAGGCAACAAAAATAGATCAAATGGTGTCTCGTGAATTGTGTGCTAATTTAATTATCCGTCATGGTTTACCATTCAAATTTGTTGAGTATCGAGAGCTTAAGACTTGGATAAGTTATTTGAATCCTGATGCGACTTTAGTTTCTAGAAATACTATTAAGAGTGATGTATTGAGAATATTTATGAAAGAAAAGGCCATGATTAAGGAAGAGTTGAACACCATTTCAAGTAGGATTTGTTTAACTTCTTATTTATGGACATCTTGCACTACTGAGGGTTATATAAGTTTGACAGCACATTATGTTGATTCAAATTGGAAGTTAAGTAGCAAAATTCTTAACTTTTTGTCATTTGCCTCCCCCCCACACTGGATTTGAGTTGTCTAAGAAGTTAAATGAATTTTTGCATGATTGGGGAATTGAGAAAAAGATTTTTTCTATCACTTTGGACAATGCTTCTAGCAATGATGTTTTGCAAAGAACTTTAACAAGTCAGCTTGTTTTGCAAAATTCCTTGATTTGTGATGGTGAGTTCTTTCATGTGCGTTGTTGTGCACATATTTTAAATTTGATTGTTCAAGAAGGATTGAAGGTAATTGAGATGCTTTAGATCAAATTAGGGAGAACATCAAGTATGTTAAGGGTTTTGAGAGTAGAATGATTAAATTTAAACAATGTCTTCAAAAAATTAGGGACATTCATGCATCAAGTGGATTGTGTCTAGATGTTCCTACAAGGTGGAACTCAACTTATTTAATGTTTCAAAGTGCTCTTAAATACCAACGTGTTTTTGGAAGCCTCCACCTAGTTGATGAAAATTACAAGTATTGTCCTTCTGAAGACAAATGGAAAAGAGCATAAAAAATTAGTGTTTTCTTATTGCCATTTTATGATATTACAAATTTGATATCTACAATAAGTTATCCTACATCCAACTTGTATTTTTTACAAGTTTGGAAAATTTAATGCCTTTTAATAGAAAGTGTCAAAGATGAAGTTATAAGGGATATGGCTGAAAAGATGATGATGAAATTTGATAAATATTGGGATGAATATAGTGTTGTTCTTGCATTTGGAGCAATTTTAGATCCAAGGATGAAGTTGGAAACATTGGGATCTAAATATAGTTAATTTTTGTAATACTTGTGGCTGGGTTAGAAAAGTATTGTAAGGTACAAAAGAACAACTTGAATGATAAAAGTACCCCGGCATTATTTGTCTTTTATTCTTAAAAATGAAGTGTTGTTATGGTGTATAACCCCACTGTGTCAGAGCTCATAGAAACAAAATAAGATAACATCCATACCAGATATACATACATATGCAAGGGGTGTGTTAGACACGTGTTCGACATGTGAACACTCTTATTTCATATAATGTAATAAACGGTCTAATATTTTCAAAAATTATTTATAATATAAATAAATATCTCTGTCCATATTGCATTTTCTAAAACAAACTGGTACAAGAAGACGTGTCTCTTGTGTTTTGTGTTCTATGTGAACAACCAACCACATTCATTTGCACTAAAATGATGGCAATGATTTCAAAGTTCCCTAGCCATACACTTTAATCAAGTACTTTACTGATATTCTGATGGTGTCCAACTGTCCATATCCAAAATGGTCAGCAAGTTAGTATGAGCACAGAGACTTTCATAATCTGTTACAGGGCCACCTCTGCTATAAACTCGGTTCTTAAATGGTTTCAGTCAATCCCAAAATGTATTCAAATTTAGAATTATTTGACTTGAAGGTGATTTGTTCACTTTGCATAATGTAATTCCTTAAAAGAAAGTGCGGGTGTCATTCATCTCTTGTGACACTAGGAACCTTGAATTTTTTTTCAGAAAACATCATTGTTAAGAGAAGTTGTAGTTACCAAATAAACTGATGCAAGCAAAGAAAGTGCTTTCAATTTCAACACACAAAACATCCAAAGCAAATTGGTGCACAAATCTCGTTGCTAAAGAAAATTGTTTCATTGGAGAAGGGAACATTTTAAGAACTTTCAGGCAAACCGAGGCTGGAAAAACTGGTCCTCTACAAAGAATTGCGTTGAAGGGAGTTTTATTAGAAGGGAAGCACACTGAATAAAAGTACAACTAAAACCAAACCTCCCGGGCCACATTGCAATACTCAAAACAACAGAAGGGCCATGTTCATTGACCTTGTTTCATGCTTCTCACCAGCATCCAAAGCCAAAACCTCACCACAGTATCCTAAATCTACATGGTCTCTAAATGTTCTCTGAACATCTTCAACATGTTAGAGAAAGTAACAATGCCAACTAAGCTACAGTCATCCTCAATAACCCACAAGTAGTTCACTCTATGAGCAATGGCCTGGATCATTACAGCAATAAGTGAGCTCTTGGGATGACAAACTATAGCCTCAGCTTTCCTCACCATCCTGGCTGAATAGCCAAAATATATAATAAAGTGGTCATAGTCATTATCATAATAATAATGATATAATAAAAAATTAAAAGAATCATAGCATAATATATTACAAGTATTTTAATATAATGTTAAATTATTATATTATTAAAGATATTTTAATGACTTTTTTATATAAATACGGATTTATAATGAATGTTAAACCGGAATTAATGAATAGTGATCAATGTAAAAATGATAATAATAATAATAATAATAATAACCTAGTCGTGTTCCAGAATTGGAAAATGAGACTAGAAATTCTTATTTCTAAACAAATAAATTAATAAGAGAATAAAATTTTATTTTTAATTTATTTTCCTTTAATTTTAAAATAAAACATCATTTTGACTTTTATTTTTATCAGAAAAGAGTTAGGTAGAAAGAATAATCACTTTAGATATTTTAGCTTTATAAATCTTCTAATAAACTCCCAAGCCATATTGTTTATCAAATACTAAAAAGGAATCTTCTTTCAAAAGATTTTCTAAGGTAGTAACAGTTTTTCATAGAAAAATATAAAGTATAGCATTATATATTTATATCTTTTTAACATTTAAGATAGAATAAGATAAAAAAATTAATAATTTTTCATCTTTTTATAAGATATTATGATATATTATTAATGATAAATTATAAAAAAATTAATTAATAATAAATTAAATTAATATTTGAATAATGATTAAAGGATAAATAGAATTTTATTTTATCAAAACTTGATGATGTCAAATAAACTTATTTGTTTATAATTTATTTGGAGTAGAATTTTTCTTAACACAACTTTATTAAATTTAACTTTAGGAGAATCTTTTATGAATAATTTTTGTTTTAACCATGGTTTAGAATCTTAATCACATGATGAATGAAACGATGAAGATAGAAGTGAACTAGGTTGTAAAACAGATAAAGATACCAAAATTTGAGGTTTTGTTACTAATTCATTAACAAAGAGAATAATAATTGGAAATATATAAAATGAACAATATGCTTCACAAATAAGTGGAACAATGAGGAGAGAAGGATTAAAGTGTCTTATAAGACTTCTGAAAGTATACAAGTGATAAATGTCCTGGTAGTTTTAGATTATGATTATTATCCAATTCAGATAAACAGTTAAAAGAAATTTAGAGTAATCTATATTAAGAATGGATAAATGGTGACAGAACGTCCAATAAATATTTTCTGATGGTCATATTTTAATTATAGAAAACTTATGATTAAGTGTGATTTTAATTTTTTTAATAATATAATTAATAAAATAAAATTTAAAATTTAAATTTTACTAAAGTTTCTTATGTTTTTTAAATTTTTATGGAAAATATTAAACTTTTATGAAAAAATATTTTTATTGTAAGATATTTTTAAATAATTTAATTATTAAAATTATAATATGATTGTTACTTATTAAAATTATATACGTACATATTTTTTAAAAATAAATTATTATTTTATTATTTTATTTTTAATTTATTAATCAAATTATTTAAAAAAATATGCTTATTTGAATTAAAAAAATTAAAATTAAAAAAGAATCATGTGTCAAGTACGACTTCATTAGAAATAAAAGAAAAATAAAAAACAAAAAATTATGTATTCAAAATACCTTCTTTATTTGAAAATAGTATTTTTGAAAACATAATTTTTTCTTAAAGTCTAATTTTCAATTTTTTTTATATTATTTTGTAAATTAATCTATTTTAACAAATTTGAATTAAAATTATATTAATTTATTGTGAAAAAAAATATATACAGATGTAAACAATTTGTTGCAATGTATTTTGTATTTGTATTTTGTATTTTTTTTAAATATTTTATCTATTTAATCTTTTTATTGTCCATACTAAAATAAATAATATTTTAATTATTAATAAAGTAAATATAGTATATAAAAGCAGTTAAAATAAGTAAAATATAATCATCTCAACCAGAGTGGAAGTTACCACGCGGCTTTTGGTAAACACGAGAAGGATTTAAAAAGCAATTGTGCAGCCGCAAATACACCAAATTATGCTCTCTTTCTTTATATTTCCGTAACAACACAGTCATTGTAAACTGCAATTCATTTGATATTAATTTATTAATAGTATATATATATATATATGTTGGTTTATTATTATTTTGACAGTGAGGAATACAAAGAGAATAGTCTATTTTTGACAAAAAGTGAAGAGTTTAAAGTCATTATATGAATTGGAAGAATCACTCCACAAATGTATATGAATATTTTTAATATTTTTCTTTTCATCTTTCTTTTCCCTTCACAAAGAGCTAAGAAATTCAATAGGTATCTAATTCAAGCAAACTAAAATAGAATTAGTTCTTGTAGTTTCCATAACTTTGATAGATTATAGAATCAGACAAAGTGTCCCATGACTTTAACTCACAAGAGCTAAGAAATTCAATAGGTATCTAATCCAAGCGTAGAATTACTTCTTTTACATGACTTTGAGAGATTGTAGAATCAGACAAAATGTCCCATGACTTTGACTCACAAGATCTAAGAAATTCAATAGGTATCTAATCCAAGCAAACTAAAGTAGAATTACTTTTTGTAGTTACTATGAACAATTAGACAATCCCATGACTTTGAGAGATTGTAGAATCAGATAAGGTGTCTCATGGATTTGAGAGATTGTAGAATCAGACAAAGTGTCACACGCCTATAAAATAGTATTTACTTAATATCTTTATTTAAAAGAATAATTTTTCAATAATGCAAATATAAAAACTTTAGCTTGTTTCATTTCTTGCAAATTTTTCTTTGAGCCTTCGGTAAGTTATTTTTTTCCAATTTAACATTAGTCTTAATTTACCTCGTAATAATAACCTCAACTCACATTAGAAAAAGTTGATATCAAATAAATATAATTGGAACATAACGTAAAAATTAAATACATAATTTCATGTTCCTATAATTTAACTAACTAGAGGAGGTGTATAGATCTTTCAAAAAATTATCTCGTTCAAAATACTATTTAGCTTGTTGATCTTTTGTTTCCAGATTTGATAGATTGAACAAAGATGCAAATTACAAAACCCAGAATTTAATGTAGTGCAAAACATAAAACAAAGAAGTATACATATGATTTTTAGTCTCACAAGAGCTATATCGATATTGAGTTACTCAATCACAATTAAACTTTCACAAATCACAAAAATTATTCTTACAACCCTATTAAGTCTAATAACCACCAAGAATACAAGTCTTGAACCATACAAGACTTGATTCTTAATCTCTGCAGAACCTTACTGCAGATAACCTGGATAACTCTAATCTAGAACCAAACAAAAACAATAAAAACAATGATTGAGATCACATGGACAAATTACACTTAAAGACAAATTATGAATCAATGTGTGATCTTTTATGTAACTCACAAACAAAATTCAATGATCAAGTTTTATAGTTCTTGGATAGCTCACAAAGATCTTCTTGTTTAGAAATGCTCTCTCAATTTGTGTTTCAAAAAGTATGTCAAAAGTCTTATTTAATTTTTGTAAATAAAATTATTTATAATGAAATAGGTTTTCACAAAAACGGGTAGTTTTAACATATGAAAAATTTGACTTAACATGTTAGTTTTACTTACAAGTAAAATTGTATACGCTACTTCAAATTTTTTAATAAACTAAAACTTTTATCCAAAGTATTTCACAATTGAGCCAAAGACAATTAATTTATTGAAAGATAATCTCAACAGATTAATAAACTTATCTTAAAAAATTTAATATTCTAAGCATTTTTAACACATTAAATAAATGTTTTAAACAATTAAAAATACAACTAAAGTTATTTTTGATACTTCAAGTATTTTAAAATATTAACGCGATCTCCTAATCTATTAAAAACATGCAGATGATTAAGATAATTCTTATCAAAAAATCCAAAGCAATCAAATAATCATATAATTAATGTTTAAGTTAACATTACATCAATAAAGAGGGTCATTCACAATATCAAATATAAGAGTTCTGCTTAAAATATAACATTTTATGAAACCAGTATTACTTTCATTCCTTACTTATAATTATTTCTTTCAAATATAGAATTTATTTAGCAAAATTAGCTCATAAACTATTTACGTGATAAATTCTTAGTTTAAAAGTTTCAAACTTTAGAAACTAATTAGTAAATATAATTAAAAGTTATGTTTCCGAAAAAAAAATATAACTTTATATTTATAATTTATAATTTTAATAAAAATGAAACTTTTCAATATTTTTATTTATTTTTCAAAAGTTGTATATATCTTCTTTATTTAAATAAGTTATTTTATTTAAATGAATTTACATAATGAGAATTAAATAAATTTAATTTTTATATTTTTTAATTTTTTAATTTAAACTAATGTTTATTTGAATTTTTATAATTTTTATTGTGTATAATTTTTAAATAATATCATGTAATAAAATATTTATTACTTCAATTCGTAATATTAGGCCTTTTTTTAATTTGAATTAGATACAAAAATAAAAAGTAATCAAATAAATATTAAAGGTAATATAATAATTAATTATATCTATTATATTAAATTAATAAGTAAAAAATATATTAAAATATAAAAATAATACAAAAAGTTAAATTAAATATATAACTTATAAATTAAAAACTTCCTTAATAAATAATTTAAAATATTTATCAAATTTTTTTCTACTAATAGAACTAGCTAATAAACTGGTTAAATAAACTATTAATTTAACCATATATATTCTAAATCATAAATATATTATAGACAACATATTAATTGTATAGACACCAAACCAAAATATGTGGAGTGGCAGATATCAGATTCCGAATCTGTGAGGGTAATTTTTCTAATAATATTGATTATCATAGTAAAACTATATATATATTACACAAATATTTTTTATATTTTAAAAAATTAATTTAATTTTTGTTTGTCAATTTTAAAAAAAAAAATCACGTTTAATTTTAAAATGCATCACTCTTAATCATCCTATCTTGTTTTAAATCACGTATTAAATAATTTAGAGAAAAAATGACGAATTTCAAAATTAAAAGACATGAATCAAATAATTTTAGTGAAAGATTTTTCAAACTTAATTTTTTAAAAAAAATATTTTATCATAATGAAAAATATACAACCAAATCCCTGTTAGAATAAAAAAAATACATAAGATAATAAATTTTAGGTTTAATAGACATTTTGGTCCCAATATTCACATACTGTGGTATTTATATTAATGTTTATATTTGTATCCTTTTGTCATTATTCACGTGTCATGATTTAACTTGAATGTGTTATGTCTCATATAGTTAACGCAGTTAACATTAATCTAACAGAAAAAATCATATTGAAGATTTTAATAAAATTAAGGACTTAATTGAGAAAAAAATTAAATGTGAAAAAATATTGCAAATTCTCACAAAATATTGGGACCAAAATACCTATTAAACCTAAATTTTACTAAAAATATTAAACATTATGATGATAGTGTTTTGTCCATATGATTGGTTATCATATTATTAAAGTATGTGTAAGTAATTTATCATACAACTAATTTATTTATACTATAATTTATGTAAAATATTCACATAAGTAAAGGTCATACTTTATATATGTCCTCAATTCACACTTTTTTTTATATGTGATAAAATTTTAAATATTAGACAACATTTTATATATTATCTATGTACATATTAAATTATATATTTTATTAGATAATATTTTTAATACATTATATATGTATATTAGATTTTAAAATATGCTTTAATTTTTTTATAATAAATTACATTGTAAAATATAATATATAATATAACTGAATAAATAAATAAATAATTATATAAAAGCCAATGAAATTAATATAAACATTTAACTAAAAATAATGCACTAAGTAGTTCAATGTATATTAAAATAAAAGTTGGTAACATTAAAAAGTAAAAGTACAAATATTTGATTTTATTTCTATAACTCAAGAGTTCAGATAATTATAAAAACAGTAAAATGTTTCATATAAATGATTCTTTTTATAAGGCTTTATAAATAGCATTTAATTCTTTAAGGGTACTATTGGAAAAAATTTTAAAAATTTATTATGAGTTGTAGGAGTTACTACTTTTATTGGTTTGTGTAGCAAAACCTTAAACGACAATTATTTAGAAACAGAGAGAGTAATAATTAGACACACAAACATAAGTCACAAATAAGTGAAACTATAATGAAGACTTGTACACTCGTATTTTTGTCTTGACCGAAGACAAACGAGTAAAAAAAATTAGAAGAGAAAAAGCTACATAGCCTTATTTATAAATATTTTTTAGATATTGTCAACACAAAAGTGGTAGCTTTTAGGACAATAAATGTAAAAAAATTCAAAAGTTGTATTTCAGTTAGAATAGTCGATTTCAAGTTTAGAACAATCCGTATTATTTTTGTAGGCATGTTATGAGGATGAGAATGGTTCTGCTCGGTCTCAAGCTGAGAACAGTCCGTTCCTAGAGCATTTTTGAGAGGTTCATTCTTGAGCTGAGAAGAAGCACGTTTTTGAAACCTATAAATAGTGATTTGATGTATTGTAACCACACACCACGGAGAATACTATTGTACTATCAACTTGTAGTTTTGAACTTCTTTTTAATAAAGTAAAAGCTTGCTTGAGAGGTGTTTTTCTCTTTTCTCTCTTCTTTCTCTCTTTGTTGCTTCATTAGTAGAATAGACATAGAAGTAGAATAATATAGAATAGAGTAGGATAAAATAGAATATGCATGTAAATCATTCATAATAGATACAGTAATTAATAGACAATGTTAATAATTTAAAGTAAATTTTTATTTGCTAACATCATCATAGAGTATCAATATTGGGCATGTTGAGTGCCTAACCCTTTCCAAAATCATTAATCTAAAGAGAGCCGAGTTGTCTGATAAGTTGATGTGACTAATTCTTTAAAAGGAAATCTGAATTCTCCATTGTCGATTTGTGACAAGATCTAAAATGATATCACACAAACTCATATTTTTAAATATTTGCAAAGCACTTATATATATAAAAAAAATAAGTAAACAAGTCTTTTATTTATGCTATAATCTATGTAAAGAACAAAGGATCTAATAGGAATTTCAAAATTTTTCCCACAAAACAATATTAATTTGACGTAAGTTTGAAATGTTTTTCAAGTAATATATTCCATAAAAGAACTCTTTTCTTTTCTTTTGATCTTTCTTTTCTATTAATCAGTACTAATAAATTCAATAAGTACCTAATTGAAGGAAACCAAAGTTAAATTACTTCTTCTAGTTCAATTATTTTGAGAAATTGTAGAATCAGTGTCTCATACCTATAAAATAATTAGTTATAATGTTAACTTGAAAGAATAATAGTTTATCAATAATACAAAAATGAAAACCTCAATAAACTCGCTTCACTTACTTGCAAATTTTTCTTTAAACCTCCTAAAGAAATAAATAGAATGGCCAACCCCTAGCAAACACCATTAAAAATTATATCAACATCACTTCAATAATGATATAATTATTTTCATTGTACTTTTCCATCATACATACAACTCTGGTTGAGAAAAATAAACTTATTATTTTTGGAAAATAAGAGACTACACGAGATGGTTGGTTGTTTGACAAATCCCAAAGCTTTACCTGTGACATATATTAGCATTATACACAAGAACAAAATTGCTTTCAATGTTACCATTTTGTCCCACGATCCAGTAGCAAGAAGCTGAACAAGGTCATGCTATGAAAATTGAATCTCTTATTAATAACTTTTATTTAAACCATGATTTAAAAGTTTTCAACAATAAACCAAAATACATTTAATTCGCTTTATATAATTAATTTTAATTTGATAATAATAAACTTTTTTATTGTTGGTTTTAATCATTATATTGATTAAATAACCGTATTTGACTTTGTTTCAAGTAATTGACAATGAATAAGATTTTTTTTTCATAAGTATCCTATTATTTAAATCTTTTCATGATTAATGGCTTCATTATTGTTGTCTTTATGAAAGATAAAACAAAGCAAAACTAAAAAAAATAACTTTTTTCTCCCGTATTATTACAGAGTTTTGGTCTTACAAAAAGGTCCATTGCAAACCTTGAGTAATGAATCCAAACAAGATACATGGCTCTTATTACATTAATTTTGTTCCCAACATTTTACTTTAAAATAGTAGAAGCATTAGTAGCCATAGTTTGCACCATAAACGGAGGTATAGCCTCCAGCATGTCCTGGATTGGAAGGAGGAGACGCATAGACAGAAGCTGCAGCTGCAGCTTCAGCCATAAATTTCTGCATCACATTCATTAATTGTATTGCTTCGTTACCACACATACTAATCACGAGAGGCAACTGCTTGTTTGGTTCAACTGCAAAAACAATCATCATGATTATAATGTAACACATTTTATAAAGACCAGATACTCAGATCTAAGTAACAATTATATATTGCATGTTCTCCGATCCTAAATGTTAATACATAGCTAGACAAGAGTGCTTGCCTGCACCCACACTTCCATTTAAAGTCAAGCATAAACTACTAATCAAACAAGACACCACGTCTAATCTCAATACCTCACTCAGGTTGAGGTGTATAGATGTTGATAGTTTCACATAACAAATAATTAATCAATACTTAATTATATCTAAACATGAGAAAGAAATTAATTTAACTTCGATAGTAATTATCCATAAGCTCAACATATCCATATCATAATTGCATCATATGCAATGCATGTTGTACCCAATCACATATCACACTTGACTGCAAAAGCGATATACAATGATCTCACGTTATGATCTCACATTATGATACATGTGGTACCAATATCATATCACACTTGACCACAAAAGCGATATACAATGATCTCACGTTATGATGCATGTTCACATAGGACTTCTTATACACTCATACATATTTTTTTTCACATAAATTCACATTTACAATCACAATCACTTAACACATGACTCTTATCATAATCAATGGATAACACAATATAATAATATTCAATTAACACACATTATCCTTCATTCATCATTAAAATTATATCACCCTTTACTCATTCCCTTTTTAGGGTATCACAAGAATCCTTAAGGTGCTCTAAAGCAATCACAATATTATCAAATTAAGAAATTATATATATTATTTTTCAATTCACATAATAAAGAGCCTACAAGAGTAACTAGGAAACAAACAAAGATGAAAGAAGAAAACCCCTCTTTCAAGAACACACCTAAAATAAGGAATTGAGTCAAACAATAAAAATATTATCAAATTAAGAAATTACACATATTATTCTTCAATTCACATCATAAAGAACATACAAGAGTAATTAGGAATCAAAGAGAGATGAAAAAGGAAAACCCCTCTTTCAAGAATACATCCAAATTAAGGAATTGAGGGTCACTCCACTATCCAAAAGATATCTCACACCCCAATGTGAATTCTCACTCCTTCCTTACCTTTTGGATGTATAGGCAATGCTCCCGATACCCTAAAATTTCCTTCTTGCCCTTCTCCTCTCCCTTGCTAAATAGAGAACAAAGAAGATGAAAATCCCAAATCACAGCTACTGTGTGAATTGAGTATCTCTCTACTCAGACATCGTATCAACGATCCAACCAGTCATAATCAAGAACTAGATGTGATGAACCACATGTTAAATTTCCAGCCCGATCCAACAGTGGACAAATGTGAAACAGTGATTTTACCGTAACAGTCCTATAAAAAAACGGGAATGATTTTCTCTTCCTATCTCTCAAAGTGTTGGTGTTTAGATGACCTAAGACTTTAATATTTATTTAAATAAGACCTCATGTTCTGAAATTAATTATTTTATAATTACGAAAATCAATACTATATATTAAAATAATAAAAGAAACATATATTAATTACATTAAAAATTCTGAATTTTCCTAAAAATATTTAATTAATCTCATACAAAATTTGGGTGTCACAAACTTTACTGACGGAATATTTTACCGACGAATTTTATTTCGCACAATATGACGTTTTACCAACAGATCATAATCCATCGATAATTTACTGATGGAACTAAATCCATCGATAATTAAAAATTACCGATGGAAAATTTTCTGTCGGTAAAATTCCGTCGATAATTTACAATTTTCTTGTAGTGGACCATCTATTTGAATAATTTTTTTTTCACTTACTCTTTTAATATAATTTGTGTAGTTTGTACTACATTTATGTATTAAATTGTTTAGATATACGTATGACTACACGCGTCATCTTCTATCTAGTGTTTATTTATTAAAGATTCTATCTATATTTAATATAATAAAACTAAAGTTTTTTATCTTATTGATTTTACACTATTTCTTAAATAAATTTTAAAATATGTGTATGATCATGTGTCATCTTATATTTTTATTAAAATTTATTTAATTAAATGTTAAAAATAGTTGTTTAAAAATTATAAATTTTAAATGTATGTATGACCATATGCGTCATCTTATATTTTTATTATAAGTTATTTAAATAAATGTTAAAAATAGTTGTTTAAAAATTATACATTTTAAAATATATGTATGACCATACGTGTCATCTTATATTTTTTTTAAAAGTTATTTAAATAAACGTTTAAAAATTAGAAATTTTAAAATATATGTATGACCACACGCATCATCTTATATTTTATATTTTACTTTAAAAAGTATATTCTAATAAATAAATTTTAAAATAATTATTTAAAATTTAAAAAAACTATAAAAATATTTAGACCAAATTATTTAAAAATATATGTAGGACTACTTGCATCATCTTATATTCAATATTTAATTATTTAAAAATAACTTGTATAAAATAAGAGTTAAATTAAAGTTTCTTTTTAAATTTATTGTATGATCTCTCTCACTATCCCATAATTTAAATAACATGAATTATAAATTTCATAAAAAATATTAAAATTTCAAAACTAAAAATTATCAATTCTCACATAATATTTATGGAAAGAACTAATGAAAATACCTAAGAGCAGGGTCAATCCTTATTGGGCCCAAATAAATGTTTTCCTAAACATTTTCTTGCTTGTTTGAAAATAAATAAATAACTAAAAAATAGGTTTTACATATATATATTTGCTTGTTTTTAGAAGAAAATAAATATTTTAAGAATTATATATATATATATATATATATATATATATATATTTGCACATTTAATTAAAGGTAATCGTCTTAAGATGGACGTCGTAGGGTGCTAACACCATCCCTGCGTGTAATTGACTCCTGAACCCAAACTTGATTTCGAAGGTCATTCATATTTCAAAGGTTTTTTCTCTAATTTTTCTTAGTAAACTATGATGGCGGCTCCTCTGTTTTTCAAACTTATTTTCTGGCCGTTCCGTCGTGACCCCAGTTACGATACAACCCATGGTAACGCTTAATGATTTAAATAACAATAAATACATAATCAAACTATTCAATAATAAACCTATATTTTTAGAATAGTTTAATGAATTAGAATTATTTAAGCACGGTAACATCTCAAGAAATAAAACTTAGGTTATAACAAGATTTTTTCAAACATACTATAACTTTTCCATGATTTTTTTTTAAGAATAAATATTTTAACTATGCTAAATCTTTAAATGAATGAAAAGTAAGATGTGGACTAAGTTTTTCTATACAATGATGAAAGTAGTGTAATAAAAAAGATATAAATTAAATATTAATAAGATTTTTAATTAGTTAATCATTATATCAAATAAATAATAATTTATATATATATATATATGATTTATTCACATCTTTTATTTAGATATAATTGAATAAAAATTTAATTTTATAATAAATTTTGATAAATTAATATTATATTTAAATAATAAATTAAATATATGTTTATCTTTAATATTTTTTTACAAAATTATATGATTTATAATAATATATTATACTTAAGGAAAAATCATAAAAATATGAATTAAAATAAAAAATATTTTAAACATAATAATTTAATTTTTTTCATCGTAAATTAAATAAAAGTTTGTACATTATAAAAATTAATTTTTCTGTATATTGTATTTAAATGAAAAATATAATTAGTTATATAAGATTAAAATAAAAAGATAAATTTAAATTTATTTGATGAATAATAAAAAAATATTAATTACATAAAAAGTCTTTAAAAATTTTCGTACAAGATTATTTTGTAATATAATCAGTATAGTAAGTTAAATTTAAATACTTTTAATTGATTTTATAAAAAGAAATTTAAAATTTAATGATATAATTAATACTATTTTTAAATTAAATTTAAATTTTATTTTATAATTTACAAAATTTATTCATCATTTCTAAAATAATTTAAAAAATTATAAGATAAAAAATAAAAAATAAGATACTATAATCAAAAATCATAAATTGCATATCAATTATATTTTAAATCAATTAATCATTCTATTTAATAAATATTAATTTTTTCTTTATATATATATATATATTATTTATTCATATATTTTATCTTATATATAATTTGATAAAATCTTAATTATATAATAATTTTAATAACTTAATATATAAATAAAATTAAACATAATTTTATCTTTAATTCTTATATAGTTCCTATTTGTACATTTTATTATAAAAATATTCATAAAAATATGAATTAAAATTAATATAAAAATATATTTGAACATAATAATTTATTTTTTTAAATTAAACAAATATTTTTTACATTATAATAAATAATTATTTTACATATTTTATTTTAAATAAAAAATATTACTGTTGTCATATATCCAAAGTTGGTTATAAATATTATTAATGATGTATTAATTTTAAAAATTAGAAGTAAAATTCTAATATTAACAAATATTATAAATATTATATTTATATTTGATTAAAAACTAAGATTTTATAAACTATTTCCTTCTCTTATCTATAATTTATTTTATCCTTAAATATATATTGCTATTTTAAGACATAAATTAAATTAAGTCATTCAAATCTTTTGATTATATTTACTTTAGATTTATACAAATAATTAATTATTTAAATAAATAGTTTATTTTAAAAATTCAAATAAGATGGAAAATTAATTATGAAACTAGAAAATTAAATAAACATAAAAATCATATATAGTAAATTAAAAAAAAGTTAAAGATTAACATGTAATGAACCATTTTAAAATTAAAGTAAAATGTTAATTGATTTTATTTAAAAAACATTAGTTATCATAGAAAAATCCTTTTTACTTAAAATTAAAAAATGTATTTCAAAATAAAATAGTAATAATAATAATAACTTTATTAAACTTTTTATATTATTACCAATAAACATCTTTTTAACTCTAAATAATTACTTAAAATATAAAACTTTATAATATATATGGTGAATCTTAAACAAACTAGTTTTATCAGTTAAAATTACAAACTTTAAAATATAATCAACAATATTATAATATATAATCATATAAAATTTCTACAAAAACAAAATTGACCTTATAATGATATTAAAAGATCTTAATGTAATATTTCTTTAACAATAATATGGTGGTATCCCTATCAATATACATCTCAACACTAATCAAATAACCTAGAAAATAAAAATAGCAACTCTACAATAATATATAACTAATATTACAATAATTCGCCTATCAAAATACAAATATATAGTCCTGATAAATATATTAAGACATGTTACACTATATTAACACATCATACAAACCTGTCTTAGATTAAGATCCTCAACTAATATATGAAAATGTGTGTTAATTGAATGTTATTGTATTGTTTTATCCATTGATTATGATAAGAGTCATGTGTTAAGTGAATGTGACTGTAAATGTAAACTTATGTGAAGGGAAATATCTATGAGTGTATAAGAAGCTCTTGGACTTACGTGAACATGCATCATAACGTGAGATGGACTTATGTGAACATGCATCATAACGTGAGATGGACTTATGTGAACATGCATAATAACGTGAGATCATTGTGTATCGCTTTTGCGGTCAAGCGTGATATGATATTAGCGCCACATGCATCATAATGTGAGATCATAATGTGAGATCATAACGTGAGATCATTGTGTATCGATTTTGCAGTCAAGTGTGATATGATATTGACGCCACATGCATCATAATGTGAGATCATAACGTGAGATCATTGTGTATCACTTTTGCGGTCAAGTGTGATATGATATTAGTGCCACATGCATCATAATGTTATATCATAACGTGATATCGTAACGTGAGATCATTGTATATCGCTTTTGCGGTCAAGTGTGATATTATATTAGCGCCACATGCATCATAATGTGAGATCATTGTGTAACACTTTTGCAGTCAAGTGTGATATGATATTGGCGCCACATTTATCATAATGTGAGATCATAACATGAGATCATTGTGTATCACTTTTGCGGTCAAGTGTGATATGATATTAGTGCCACATGCATCATAATGTGAGATCATAATGTGAGATCATTGTATATCACTTTTGTAGTCAAGTGTGATATGTGATTGACGCCACATGCATTCATCATCATAGTGTATATACGGGTACGACATGCATTGCATGCAATTATGATATGGATATGTTGAGCTTATGGATAATTACTGTTAAAGTTAAATTAATTTGTTTCTCATGTTTGGATATGATTAAGTATTGATTAATTGTTTGTTGTGTGAAACTATCCTGCAGTTTTTTTACATCGCAACCTGAGTGAGATATTTCTCACTCCCTTTGTTTCCTTGTCGTGTTTTTCCTTTTATATTGCAGGTGATCTCCATTTTGATGTAATGTTCATGGGACTACTCTGATAGGATATGTGACACCGTGATAGAACTAGAAAATTAAAACTTTTGTTTATTTATTTTTAATTAATACCTTAGTTGGTTTATCTTACATAATGTAATGTTATTAGTGAATGTGAATCCTTTACCCTAAGTACACTATTATTATAGATTTTATTTATGAGGTTACTTATAAATGTCTTACTTTTATTCTCATGATATACAATGTGGGGTAGAGGGTGTCACAGCTAACACGCGTAATTGACTTCCGAACCCAAAATTGATTTCGAAGGCCATTCCTATTTCAAAGGTTTTTTCTCTAATTTTTTTTAGTAAACTATGGTGGCGGCTCCTCTATTTTTCAAACTTGTTTTCTCGTTGTTTCGTCATGACCCCCGTTACCACACAACCCTTGGTAAAATTTGAACTTTTAATGATTTAAATAACAATATATACATAATCTAGTTATTCAATAATAAACCTATATTTTTAGAATAGTTTAATGAATTAGACTTATTTAAGCACTGTAACATAACACCCTAAGAAATAAAACTTTAAGTTATAACAAAATTTTTCCAAACATACTATAACTTTTTCATGAAAATATTTTTGAAAATAAATGTTTTAACTCTGCTAAATTTTTAAATGAATGAAAAGTAAGATGTGGACTAAATTTTTCTATACAACAATCAAAGTACTATAATAAAAAAGATAGAAATTAAATATTAATAAGATTTTTAATCAGTGAATCATTATATCAAGTAAATAATAATTTTTATATATATAAACATATATGATTTATTCACATCTTTTATTTAGATAAAATTGAATAAAAATTTAATTTTATAATAAATTTTGATAAATTAATATTATATTTAAATAATAAATTAGATATATGTTTATCTTTAATATTTTTTTAAAAAATTATATGATTTATAATAATATATTATACTTCAAGAAAAATCATAAAAATATGAATTAAAGTAAAAAATATTTTAAACATAATAATTTAATTTTTTTCTTCGTAAATTAAATAAAAGTTTACATTATAAAAATTAATTTTTCTGTATATTGTATTTAAATGAAAAATATAACTAGTTATATAAGATTAAAATAAAAAAATAAATTTAAATTTATTTGATGAATAATAAAAATATATTAAATACATAAAAATTCTTTAAAAATTTTCGCACAAGATTATTTTGTAATATAATCAGTATAGTAAATTAAATTTAAATACTTTTATTTGATTTTATAAAAAGAAATTTAAAATTTAATGATATAAGTAATACAATTTTTTAAATTAAATTTAAATTTTATTTTATAATTTACAAAATTTATTCATCATTTCTAAAATAATTTAAAAAACTATAAGATAAAAAATAATAAAATAAAATACTAGAATCAAGAATCATAAATTACATGTCAATTATATTTTAAATTAATTAATCATTCTATTTAATAAATATTAATTTTTTCTTTATACATATATATATATATATTATTTATTCATATATTTTATCTTATATATAATTTGATACAATATTAATTATATAATAATTTTAATAACTTAATATATAAATAAAATTAAACATAATTTTATCTTTAATTCTTATATAGTTCATATTTTTAAATTTTATTATAAAAATATTCATAAAAATATGAATTAAAATTAATATAAAAATATATTTGAACATAATAATTTAATTTTTTAAATTAAAAAATATTTTTTATATTATAAAAAATAATTATTTTAAATAAAAAATATTACTGTTGTCATATATCCAAACTTAGTAATAAATAATATAAATGATATATTAATTTTAAAAATTAGAAGTAAAATTCTAATATTAAAGAATATTATAAATATTATGTTTATATTTGATTAAAAATTAAGATTTTTATAAACTATTTCCTTCTCTTATCTAGAATTTATTTTACTCTTAAAAATATATTGCTATTGTAAGACATAAATTAAATTAAATCATTCAAATCTTTTGATTATATTTACTTTAGATTTACAGAAATAATTAATTATTTAAATAAATAGTTTATTTTAAAAATTCAAATAAGATGGAAAATTAATTCTGAAACTAGAAAATTAAATAAACTTAAAAATCATATATAGTAAATTAAAAAAGTTAAAGATTAACATGTAATGAACCATTTTAAAATTAAAGTAAAATGTTAATTGATTTTATTTAAAAAACATTAATCCTTTTTACTTAAAATTAAAAAATGTATTCCAAAATTCAATAGTAATAATAATAATATTATTACCCATAAACATCTTTTTAACTTTAAATAATTACTTAAAATATGAAACTTTATCATATATACGGTCAACCTTAAACAAACTATATTATCAGTTAAAATTACAAACTTTAAAATATAATCAATAATATTATAATATATAATCATATAAAATTTCTACAAAAGCAAAATTGACCTTACTATATATTAAAAGATCTTAATGTAATATTTCTTTAATAGTAATGTGGTGGTATCCCTATCAAAATACATCTCAACACTAATCTAACAACCTAAAAAATAAAAATAGCAACTCAACAATAATATATAACTAATATTACAATAATCCGCTTATCAAAATACAAATATATAGTCCTGATAAATATATTAAGACATGTTACACTATATTAACACATCATACAAACCTGCCTTAGATTAAGATCCTAAACCAATATCTGAAAATGTTGGAAAAACTTAGCAAATCATGTCGGTAACTCACATATTTTTTAATTACATTATTCAAGCTCTCACTACGTTGTGTAGTTGTCATATTAGTACAAAAGTCTCTTCGACCATAAACTAATGTTCATTTTTTTTCAAAGCAAAAAGTTTGTTTCAACAAACTGTTATCTTAAAAGATCATACTTCTGAAGCATATTATTCCAAATTCTTCTTCTTCTTACTATCATAAATGCAAAGTCTCGAAACTTTCCAAATACAACACTGAGTTTCTTTAATGCATTTTGTTATAAATGCCAAATACAAAGACGATAATATGTATTTGGCCATATCAAAACTAGCACTTTTGTCATTGCTACATCTTGGTCGGTCAGAATAATTTGGGGTTTCTTTCCCAACATAACTTTAGCAAAAGTATTAAACAACCACACAAAATAATTTTTCGCAGTCTCATCATATAACAATGCAACACCAAATACGTTTGGTTAATTCGTCTTTCTCTCTTCTTATTTATATTAATTTATATTAAGAATGCGTATGCCTTTTGTTAATATAGTTTCTCAACATATAGAGCAATCCTCTTTTGTAACAAGGAAAATGAATGACTCTCCAACTCCTGGTCCACACCTCTTCGACCATGTAGTGGCATCCAATGCACGTCCTAAATTTAATGTTCCTGACCTTTGCTTTTTACAGGAAACACAAGATAAAAACTATTTAAAACAGTACTTTTTTGTTGATTTATATTTCTTTTTACTCTGTAATATATAATATTACAATATATATATATATATAAAGAAGAGCATTAATGATCGTTGTTGCGAGTAAACTGACGAACTGACTTGTGAGTTTGAGGCTCACAGCAAGCCGACGCGGTGGTCAGATCGCCAGAGATGCGACGACTAGGAGGTTGGCTGCACCATTAACTTGATGGAAGAAGATGATTTTGTGTGTGCGCCACCTTCGGCTTAAACACGGCTATGCTGCGTCCTTTTTAACTATCACTAGTATGTAGTCAAATGAAAGAAAAATTGCAATTTCTAGTCACTTTCAGTCTAATCCGTATTTACTTAGTTACTTGGGACTTCTTCTTAGCTTCTTAGCATGTAGTTGATAAACCAAACTAGTTTTCCTGTAGTAGAGAGCACGGGGAGAGTGACCATCAGGACCTTGTATATGGTGTGCCTTTTTTTCTTTCCTTTTTAGGAGTACTCTTAAATGTATTATACTCTAGGTTTTCAGTGCCCTAAGGTCCCAATCTCAGATCGAGTTCCACACATAGAAGTGTTCCTCAATTCTTTTAGTTAGAACCTCTTTTGTTAAACCTTAATAAATTGGGGGTATTTTAACCTAAAAAGTTTGGGCCAAAAGACCCTAATATGTATAAAATTGTGCAAAAGAATATTATTATATATTTATACGGTTAAGTTAGTGAGCAATGTAATATTAAAAATTATATAATATAGTGAGAAGCTTTCTGATAGTGTAATGGACCATAAGACCTTGTCAATGTAATATTAAAATTCATACCAGTTGGTTAAAATGTTTAAGATTGACTTAGCAATCAAACTAAGAACATTTTAACTGATTGAAATCATATTTTTAATCAGTTGAAAACAGTTAAAACTTCTTTAAAACATTTCAAAACATTTTAAAAAACAAGATTAAGTCCAAGATTGAATGAGATGCATCTTACCCCAAAACCTAAGACACTCTAACACTAAGATAAAATTTTCATTCTTCATCATCAAAGTGGTTGGAGACATCAAATTAACATGAAGTCAAGTCTTCAAGTCCAACACTATTAGCGTCCCCTTAGCCCCCTCGACGCTAGTCATATAGCTTCCAGCCTTTTAGCTCGTTACATGCAAGATCAATGCTAATAACGAAGTAGCGTATGTTTTTTTCCTTTTGTATGGACTTTTGGACGATGTTATTATTGATTTTTCTTGTAGTGATTATTATTAAAAAGAAACTAAATATCAGATTTAATTAAAATATTATTTTATTCTCCTAAGTAAGTTGAAATTCTAAATAATTAAAAAATGAAAAATAAAGATAATTAACTCATCAATCACAAGTAACTCTGATGTAGACTTACATGGAGGGAGAACGAGTAGATGACGAACTCATTCTTTTTGAATAAGATGAATGCAAAATCTATTTTGTATTATTTTGGATCCGATTCTTGAGACCCGAATACTAAAAACAGTTTGCTTCTACCAATCATTTTATAGTGACCTATAAAATGTTGAAATTAGTGACTAACGTAGAGTCTAATTTAGTAAGTGGCTAAAACCTTTATAACTAATGTTAGAAACAAATTTAGATTCTAATTTCGAAACCAATTTAGCCACCATTATATAAAAACCAATTTCATAATATTTTAAGATCAATAGCTAAAAAAATATAGTTTCTACTACAATAAAAATCATTTTAGATATCAATAATTTTTAGTTTATAAAGTAGTTTCTAATTTAGTCACTATAATAACTAATTATTTTTTATTTTTAAATTAATTTATATTCAATGATTTTATTGTTGTAGAAACTTAGGATATGTTTTATCTTTAATCATATGGGTGTAACAAATTTCCTAAAAAAATAAAAGTAAAAATAAAGAAGGTATTTTACTAAGATTTAAAGAGTTGGTATTGATAAGAGAAAAAAATAAATTTTTTTGTGTTTTGCAAAGTAACATGCATTACAAGCAAACAAATTAAAGTATCAATACAACGAAAATATAAAATTATACAACAATACATTCTCATTCATCATTAATTGTTTTTGTAGGTTTATTCGAAACTACTTATTTGAAAGAAAAAATATGAAACAATAAATTCTATTATAAGATTCATTATTTATCTCCAACTAGTGTTTGCAAACTAATTTTTGCTTAAAAAATAAGTTCATGGTTAATAAGTTATCATTTGTGATTTACATGCCTTTATTTATTTATTTATGAAAATGTTTGTATTTGTATTGATTTAGCACGTTATAATAAGATTTAAAGGTAATGAGATGTGGATTGTTTGAATTTTGTGATATACATTCTAAATATGGTGATATGAATCATTAATGAAGCTTGTAACATGATTATATTACAAAGGTCCTTTAAAACTCTAGATATGTGGCGGTAATAGGTTTGAAGTTTTTGTTAAAATCCTAAAAACTAATAGTAATATATAGGGATAGAAATTACATGTCTTGCATTTATGTATTCTTCTATGTCTCACCTAGTTGACACACACTTAAATTACACACATTACCATTTCATTTACATATATTTTTTTCTAATTTTACCTACTTATATTTAATATTATATGTCTAACCTTTAATTTTCTTCTTTATCTTACTATATTTCAAACATAATAACTGTAATATTACTTATATTCTTTTATATATCCCCTTTCATTCATTTCTAGTTTTTTTAATCAAATACATGAAATTAAAAAGATATGTCATATTCATTCTTCTCTAGTTTTATTATTTCTCAAAATTATTTATATTTTCATTCTGGTAAGTTTCTCAAACACAAAAAACATAAGTTTGACTTTAATATGAAAGTACTATAAAAACTTAACAAAATCATTTGATAGTAAATATTATTACGTAGCTTTTAAAATAATAGCAATAAATTAGAAAAATATTTTTTTTAAAATAATAATTCTTGAAATTTTTTAAATTAAATTTTTTAAATTAAATTTTTTCATCTTATAATAATATATATTGACAATGAAATAATTTTTCATATCAATATCTTCTGGTAGATTTTAAATGTATTATTTTTTACAAATATATATATTTAAAATTATAAAATATGAAATGAAAATTAGTTTTTCCAAAAACAAAGTACAAAATTTTAGTAAAAAGTTCATCCAACTCTTAATTAGGACTTTTTCAATTATTTCTCTACACAATATTAACACATTTATACAAACATGTGAAAAATAGGAAAAACACACAAGAAGGGAGGGTTGAATTGTGTTTTAAAAGTTTTCACAGTTTTTTGAATTTCATATGAAGACACAAGGTTCATCAAACGATAGATTGGATCAAGAGACAAACAAGATCTGTTGCTCAAAAACTATTTTCGCAAACAAAGATTTTTGAGTTAAAATCTCTCCTTTTTAAAGCTAGATAAATCAATAATATGGAATTAAAAAGAGACAAGAAGGAAAACAAAATAAGCAAGTTTTTATACTGGTTCATCTAAAACCATAGACTAGGTTAAGTTCCACTAGTAAACTAATATTGCAAACTACTAGAAGTATTCTTTCGAATTGTAGTCACTCCTTGCTAACTCGTATAACTATTTTTTGAAATACAAAACTTTAGTAAAAATTAAGCATGGTTTTTCTATCTATTTTTCTACGCAACATAATAATTCTTTGATTTTTAAAAATCTTTTTGATAAATAAAATATAAATATTTTATATACTTTGATTAATATATTTATTGAATTTTTTATATTAATATGTTAACGTGATTAAAGATAAAATATTTATTTCAATTTTTTTAACTTTTTATAAAACTGTAATATATTTATTGTATAATTTTATTTTTAAATATATACATTAAAATTATTTAGGTTTGTAAACTAAATATTAAAAATTCATATTGATTAATAAAAAATGTATAATTATTTTCTAAAATATTTTTTTCGCTAATTTTAGAAGATAATAATAATAAAACAGATTATTTTTTTATAAATAATTAAAAATCTATTAACATAAAAATTATTTTAATATTTTCTTCCAAATTATTTTGTAAAATATTCATTATAATAAGTTAAATATAAACATTTTATTTAATTTCATAAAAATAATTTTAATATTTATGAGTTGTAAGTAATATTTTTTGTATTACTTTTTTAACAAATATATATTTAAAATTAAAAAATATGAAACAAAATTATTTTTTCAAAAGATAAAGTACAAAATTTTAATAAAGATTTGGTTTAATAGGCATTTTAGTCCCAATATTTTGTAAGAATTTGTAATGTTTTTCTACATTTAATTTTTTTCTCAATTAAGTCCTAAATTTTATTAAAATCTTCAATATGATCTTTCCTGTTAGATTAATGCTAACGATGTTAACTATATGAGATATAACACATTCAAGTTAAATTATGACACGTGAATCATAACAAAAAGGTACAAATATAAACATGAATATGAACACTATAGTCTGTAATTTTTTTACAAAAATGATCACATTGACAGATTTAATAAAATTTAGGACTCAATTGAGAAAAAAATGTAATTTGGGACTCAATTAAAATAAAAAATTGAGACTCTATTGAGAGAAAAAATAAACATGAAAAACATTGCAAATTCTCATAAAATATTGGGACCAAAATGTCTATTAAACCTAAAATTTTTTATCCAACTTTTAAGTAGAATTTTTTTTTATTTCTCTACCCAACACATAATAATCTTCCGAATGTTTGAAATATTTTTCAATATATAAAATATGAACATTTATACATTTTTATTAAAATATTTATTAAATTTTTATATTAGCATATTAATGTGATTAAAAATGAAATATTTATTTTGTACAGTTTTTTAATAAAATTGTAATATATTTATTATATAGTATTTTTATTTTCAGATATATATATATATATATATATATATATATATATATATATATATATATATAACTTATGTTTGTTAAATAAATCTTAAAATTCATAATAATGAATAAAAATTATAATTAGTTGTTTAAAAAATTTTTAACTACATAAATATTATTTTTATCTTTTCTTTCAAGTTATTTTAATAAATATTAATTATAGTAAGTTAAATATAAATATTTTTGTTTTATTTTATGAGAATAATTTTAATATTTATGTGTTGTAAGTAATATTTTTTTTATAATTTTATATAATTTAATTACGTATTTCAAAAAATATATTAAAAAATTGAAATAAAATAATAAATAAAAGTTAAAAGTACTATAATAAAAAATATAAATTAAATGTTAATAAGACTTTTAATTAATTAATCATTATATTAAATAAATACAAATTTATATATAAACATATATATTATTTATTTGCATATTTTATTTATATATAATAGGATAAAAAATTAATTGTATAACAAAGTTTAATAAATGAATATTATAAAGACAATGATAAAATTGATGTATAAAAGTTACAACATGTTCTTGAGATTGGATTGTAGTTATTGTTTTTGCCTATTTGCTATTAAAGCATCTACAAAAATTTGAAATTTTAATTATTTAAATAAAGTAAATACATAATCTAGGTATTAATTGTAAATCCACATTTTTAAAATAGTTTAATGATTAGAATTCTTTAAGCATTGCAACACCCCAAAAAATAGAATTTAGATTATGTTTACTAAAGAGGTATCCAAATACACCATAACTTTTTTATAAAAAAAATTAGGGAATAATTGTTTTAACTCTACTAAATTTTTAAATGGGTGAAAAGTAAGGTGCGAACATGATTTTTTTATACAACAACCGAAGTTCATGTTACACCAACCATTTTTGGTATTAAACTTTAGTCTTTTTGTCTTGTTTATTTTAAATATTTTTTTCTTACCCTCACTAAATGGAACATTAAGATAGGCTCTACAACAAAAACACCAGTACTAGAGTGACAGACAAAACAATCCATCTTTTCCTATTAGAAAATCATTGTCAAACTGTTCAAAATAATGTGAAAATAATGCAAAAAACCACACAAAGTAAGAACATTCTAAAATTTGATCCAGGCATGGTTCATTCACATCAAAATTCTCATATCTCAGGCAATCTTCTTCACCACACAATTTCTTTTGTCTGCATTAGTGTTTTACAGTGTAATGTCATAATCATCTATCCCAAATACAAAAAACTTGTTCTTATAGAGATTCACACTAAACCTTTTACATATCAAGACACTTCTTAAGAAATGACCAAGCCCAATATCACCATTTTATATTAGCTTCTAATATAATTATATATAGAATAGACCACAAACTGTATAGAATTTGTGATCATAAACTTACTTGACAAAATCTTTAGGTGATGTTGAAAAGAGAGTTGAGAAAATGGATCTACAAAAGTGGAAACATATTCCCAAGATTTGATTGCAGATACTATCTCTACCTTTACAATCACAACCTTTCAACACCCAATTTCATCCGGAAGATAATAAAAATAATAAATCAATAAGATAGACTTTAACTCTAAAATACAGAAAAAAATTATTAATTAAAATCTTAAATACAAAAAAAATAAATAAACAAATAATAAAAAATAGAAATATTTTTATAAGAAAATATGTTTTTATTTTAATAAGATGATAAAAATATTTTCTTTTATATATGTATATATAATAAAATAATATTGATAATTTAAAATAAAAAGGGAGAGAGTTTGTGATTTAAATATATCATAATTTTTTTTTTAGTTTTTCCTTTTTCTGTTTTTTTTTCTTTTTCTCCTCTTTTTTAGAGAGGGGGGATTTTTATGGTTTTGGAGATACAAGAAAGAAGCTAAACAAATAAGAGATGGGCAACAAAAAGAGAGAAGCTTATATGTAAATTAAAATATCTAATAACTGAAAAGTGTTATTTAAAATATTCATACTTATTTTTACTATGAGTATATGGCTTATTGCACCTTTTTAAAGTAAAGGTATTATTTTATTATGAGTACAGAATTTGAACACAAGACCTTAGAGTTGAAGACTAATACTTCCACCATTCAGTTGGAATCATTTTCATTTAAAAACTTACATACATATATATATATATATAAATACATATGCATACATATATACATACACATACACACACACACATATATACATACACATACACACACACACATATATATATATACATGCATACATATGTATATATATAAACAAATAATAAATATATAAATATATAATTATATATATAAATATATAAATATATAACTATATAACTATATAAATATATAAATGTATAAATGTATAAATGTATAAATGTATAAATGTATAAATGTATAAATGTATAAATGTATAAATGTATAAATGTATAAATGTATAAATGTATAAATGTATAAAGGTATAAATGAATAAGTATATAAGTATATAAATATATAAATATATAAATATATAAATATATAAATATATAAATATATAAATATATAAATATATAAGTATATATGTAATGACCCAAGAAATCGCTACTATTATCATACTTAGTATGCAAACGTAACTTGTATTAACTGATAATAAAACACATATTATATATATAATATTTGTATTCAATACAAAAGAAAATCTCTACTAAGACAAAATTCTCTTATGAGACATAAAAACATATATTAATTTATGCACATAACTGCTACTTCATCTTCCAATCTAGTCCTGGGACTCAGAAGCATCCCTCTCACCTATTAAAATATCTGCTCCCGTGTAGTAAAACACGATCATCACAGGCAAAACAATCGGCAATTCCAGGGTAAGCTAATAATTCAAAAATATAACAACACAAAATAATAGTATCATGTAATATTCATCATCACATCATTCTCATGCACATATATCATGGAACATACTTAAATGCTTTAAAATTTAATGCCTCTTTAATAATTCAAAAGTAACAACACAAATAATATTATCATGTAATACACATAACCACAACATTCTCATGCACATTCAAAATGTTCTAAAAAGAAAACATCTTTCAGAAGACACTGCTACTTTGCCCGAACTCACAGACTAACACCTGTGGGTCACATTGTGGTCGGCTACTGTACCGGCACAATAACACTCTGACCACCCTACCTACAGGGTAGGACTACTGTCAACCCTACTCTGGCCTTGGCCTACCTCAATGTAGCCTCAGAGCATGTCTTCAGCATCCCCCCATCGGCTCCTCACCACCTGGCATCTTAGTCCTCATTAACACACATCAGTAGATTATGGGCATCAACCCCGGGTTCTACTCGGTCTCACATAAAGTTGTACCTCCCCGGGTACCAAACATCTCATCAACACACATCAGTAAATTATGGGCACCAACCCCAGGCTCTACTCGGCCTCACATAAAGTTGTACCTCCCCGGGTACCAAACATCTCATCAACACACATCAGTAAATTATGGGCACCAACCCCAGGCTCTACTCGGCCTCACATAAAGTTGTACCTCCCTGGGTACCAAACATCTCATCAACACATATCGGTAGATTATGGGCACCAACCCTTGACTCTACTCGGCCTCACACAAAAACATCATAGGTCATACATAACCAATCAATTTTTCTCAATTTTATTTAGAGATAATAATCTAAATTTATAAACAAGAATAGGATTGAGACCAAAACCCTCCAATGAAAGAAACTTTCGTTTCTACCCCCCAAACAAATTTTCCATTCCACTGATTGTCAACAAACATCCAAATATCAACTTAAACATCATAAACAATACAAAAACAAGGTTTTTCATACATTACACTCAATACAACAATAATATACAAAACATACTAATTATATATATATATATATATATATATATATAACATTAATTTTCTTAATATCAATTTATATATTTTTGAACATTAATTTCCCTAACCTGGATTTTTGTTTGTTCCTTGCTTAGATGGAAAAATTGCAATCCTAATCCTTAGCTCATCTTTTATCACAAAACCCTAGATAACATCTCCCTATAAAGAGAATTGATCGAGCAAAATCTTCAAAAATCATAAACTTTCCAAAAGAAAATTCTCAAGAATAAACAGACTTAGACTTACCCGTTCACAAAACTAATAAGATAGAACTCCTCCTTACACAGTTAGCCTCCTATTGCTTCTTCTAGATCTAGAAACTGTTAGGATTTCAATATCTAAACCTTAGGGAGAGTGTAGAGAGAATGGAGAGAATGGAGGTAGAGAGAATAGAGGTAGGTGAAAACAAACTACTCAACTAGTCTTTTGTTTTTATATATTGTATTATCTTTATAATCTAATATCTGTGTAATCAAATATCTCTATAGTCGAATATCTTTATAATCTAATATTTTTATAACTGAATATCTTTATAATATAATATCTTTATGATCTAATATTTTTATAACTGAATATTTTTATAATATCTTTATGATCTAATATTTTTATAACTGAATATTTTTATAACATAATATCTTTATGATCTAATATCTTTATAACTGAATATTTTTATAACATAATATCTTTATGATCTAATATCTTTATAACTAAATATCTTTATAATCTAATATTTTTATAACTAAATATCTTTATAATAAAATATCTTTATAATATAATATCTTTATAATCTAATATTTTTATAACCAAATATCTTTATAATATAATATTTTTATAATCTAAAATATTGGATTGTTACAATCTTCCCACCATTAAAAATTTTCATCCTCGAAAATTGACTTACCAACAAACATAAATGGATAGGATTCTCTCATTTGGTTCTCCAGTTCCTAAGTGAATTTACCCATCTTGTCATTCTACACCACCTTAACCATGTCATTCATTTTGTCTCAGAGTTCCTTCATCTGAAAATTAGTCACCTTTACAGCTTGAGTTCTATTGACAGGTCTTCTCTAATTTGTACAGTGTCTTACTCCAAACTATGGTTTGGATCATGCACCTATTTCCTTAATGTTATGTAGATTTTCCAAATGAGGGGACAAAGCCAACTCATAAGCCACTGCACCAATCTTTTAGAGAATTTGATATGGCTCAATGAATTTCATAGTCAATTTCCTAGATTTTATAGTTTTGACCAACTCTTATAGTGGACTTTACTCTTAGGAAAACATATTTTCCCATATTAAACTCCAAAAGCATTTGTCTTTGATTTTTATATGATTTCTTCCTACTCATAGCAATCACCATCTTCTCCCGAATCTCTTAATTCTTCCCTGTAGTCAGTTGTAACAACTCGGGTCTTACTAACACTGTTAGCATATTTCAAGACCAAGTGTTAATGAAGTCTTAAAGTTTTGATGATGAAGATTTAAAGTGATCCAATCAACATTAAAGACTCGTGTCATCTCACAAAGGAAGGTTGCTTGATAGAAAAGGAAAGGCATAAAGAGTGTTTAAAGCATTCAAGAGAGAAGATTGATGAAGATTTTCTCAAGAGCTGAAGTTTCAAGTTTAGGAGGTTCTGTTTTGGGTGTTGGATGAA
This sequence comes from Lablab purpureus, assembly GCA_030347555.1. Taxonomy (NCBI): domain Eukaryota; kingdom Viridiplantae; phylum Streptophyta; class Magnoliopsida; order Fabales; family Fabaceae; genus Lablab; species Lablab purpureus. Next base: position 19,100,556 of record CM059258.1, read on the forward strand.
AAGAGTAAGTCATAAATCCCATTCAAGATCTTCCCAAACAAGAGAGCAAGTTGTTTTCTCGCAAAAACGTTTTTCTATGCTTTTAATCGATTATGATATGTAGATAATCGATTATTTAACTTAAAATTTGAATTAAAAATGTTTAACGAACTAAATAATCGATTAATTGTTTTTGATAATCGATTATATTGATTCTGGGTTAATATAATCGATTATGGCCTTAATCTAATCGATTATATAAGGCGAAATAAGTTTTCCAATTTTCAAATATGATATAATCGATTAAGCTTTTTATATAATCGATTAAATGAGTCGTTTTTGCGAATTCAATGCAAAATCAACCTAAGAATGGAAACTTTGGAGCATTTTCGAATTATAAAATGAAAGAAAATGTCTTAAGTTCAACACATCTGATAAAACACTAACATTCAAAGTGTTCTTGCGCCTTAGCTTTTCAAAACCGCTTTCTTGCTCTCTCAAGTTTGATCAAGTCTTTGGAAGTGGTGATCTTTGTTCTTAAGCTTTCTATCCAGCACTACATCAGGTGTATTCTTTTACTGTTTTTATAAACGAGAAAATTCATCCCTTGGATCTGTTCTAAGGGAGGTGTGTTCATCTCTTGTGTGTCAAGAGAGGTGGGTTTCATCCTCAGTGTGTCTGGGGAGGTGTTTCATCCTTAGTGTGTCTAAGGAGGTGTTTCCTTTATCTTTATTTGTTATTGCATGAATTGGTGTTTGTAATTTCAATTAAAGATAGTGGGGTGATCATCACACATTTGTGGTGATTGGGAACTGGACGTAGGATTGGCTTAATCCGAACCAGTATAAATCTCTGTGTTCTTTCTCTTTCCCTATCTCTTTTTTATTGTGGATCATATTAACAATTGCAACTCAATCTACACTAATCAAAGGTTAAGGAAAATCCGCATCCTAGTTTTTAAAAGTAATTCAAAATCTGGAAATTTATTTAAAAGGGAAAAGTTTATTAAAAATCCAATTCACCCCCCACTTGGTTTTTACACTGCCGTCTTTATTTAACAATTGGCCTCAGAGCTGGTTTTTTGAAAATTACTCAAAAACAAGATCCTTATGGTAGACAAAAATCAATCTTTTGCTGAAGGTGCATCTATTCATAGACCACCACTCTTTACAGGTGAAAACTATCCTTTTTGGAAAAAGAGGATGGAGATTTTTCTTAGGTCTAATGATCAAGGCATTTGGGGTGCAATTGTAAATGGTCCATATATTCCTATGACTGTTGTTAATGAAGTGCAGGTACCCAAAGTGAGAGCAAGTTGGTCTAAGGATGAATACAATCAACATCAGTGCGACATAAGGGCATGTAATATGATATCATCTGCCTTAACTGTTGATGAGTTTTACAGGTTGTCTGATTGGACTACAGCAAAGGAGATGTGGGACACTTTGGAAGTCACACATGAAGGAACGGAGGATGTCAAGAGATCAAGGAAAAATACCTTGATTCAAGAATACGAGATGTTTCGGATGAGCAAAGGGGAAACCATCTATGACGTTCAAAAGAGATTTACTCACATTGTAAATCACCTCAAGGCATTAGGTAAGAAATTTGACACTGAGGAGTTAAATGTGAAAATTTTAAAATCTTTGGACAGGACATGGCAACCCAAAGTGACGGCTATCACTTCGAAGAATCTCACAAGCATGAATATGATAACTCTCTTTGGAAAGGTTAGAGAATACGAAATGGAGCTTGGACGTTTCAAAGGAGAAGAGGAAGACGTCAAGAGGAAAGGTGTTGCTTTTAAAGCGGAATCCTACAAGGATGAGAGTAGTGATTCAGATGATAATCTTGAATGCAGTGACATCAGCTTGTTCGTCAAGAAATACAAAAAGTTCATCAAGAACAAAAACAAAGGGAATTTCAAGAAAGGTAAGAAAACTGAAAATTTAAATTATCTTGATAACTTTAAATGCTATGGTTGTGGAAAAAGGGGACACTTGAAGTCGGATTGCCCCAACATCAAGAAAGATGAAGAAAAGGTCAAGAAATACAAAAAGCCTTTTGATAAAAAGAAAAAGAAGGCATACATCGCTTGGGAAGATAGTGAAGTGAGTTCTTCTGAAAGTGCAAGTGATTCGGAAGAAGAAGCAAACATTTGTCTCATGGCGGATGATGACGCTGAATCCACATGTAGCAAGGTAAGTGATTTTGGTCTTCCAGATAATTATGATGAATTGCTTGAAGAATTTCTAGATTTATGTGAAAAATCTGAAAAACTTACTTCTTTGCATAATAAATTAAAAAATGACTACAAGAGTCTTGAAAAGAAAAATTCTGATTTGGAAGAAGAGAAAAAGGTTTTAAAAGAGGATTTAGAAAAAGCAAAAATTCCTTGCAAATGCAAAACAAAAATTCCTGTTTGTGAAAATTGTAATGTTCTTGCAAATAAAGTATCTTATCTTGAAACATCTCTTTCAAACGTTACAATGGGAAATAAAAATTTAAACAATGTTTTAAAAGTGCACAAAGGTTTATATGAAAATGCAGGACTTGGTTATAATTTCAGATATAATCATAAACCAACCAAAACTGTTTTTGTTCAAGGAGAATCATCTAATTCAAATAAGATTTTCGAAGTTCCAAATTTCTTTAATAAACCAAATGTTCCTAAAAAGAAGTTTTACAAAAATGCATATATTCCAAGAAAAACAAATGCTCCTACATGTTTTTATTGTATGCATAAAGGTCATTCGGTGAATAAATGCAATATTAAACGTTTTAGTGTTCCTAATGGGAAATACAAATGGGTTCCCAAAGGAAAAACTATTTCTAACCCATGAGGACCCTAATAAGTGACTTTAGGGGACCTAAATATTTTTGTTTATGATGCAGGTTGGTCGTCCCAAGTCCAAAAAGTCATTGTGGTACCTTGATAGTGGTTGTTCAAGACACATGACGGGTGATAAAAGCAAATTCAAAAGCTTCAAAAAGAAAGAACAAGGTTTTGTAACCTATGGTGACAACAACAAGGGAAAGATCATTGGTAATGGAGTGATTGGAGAATCCTTAAAGATCCATGATGTTCTTCTTGTTGATGGGTTGAAGCACAATTTGCTAAGCATTAGTCAACTTTGTGATAAAGGTCTAAAGGTAACTTTTGATAGTGATCTTTGCAAAATTCATCACAAGGCTCAAATGAAATCGCCCTCATTGGTAAGAGACATAATAATATTTATTTGATTGATATTGATTGTTCATCTACATCTAGTAATTTATCTTGTTTAGTTGTGAAAGAAGAGGATCCATGGTTATGGCATAGAAAAGCTGCTCACATTCATATGCCTCATCTAAGTAAACTCATATCTAAAGAGTTAGTAATTGGTTTGCCAAAACTGATTTTTGAAAAGAACAAACTATGTGCAGCTTGTCAAAAAGGGAAGCAAACTAAAAATTCTTTTAAATCTAAAAATGTTGTGTCCACTTCTAAGCCTTTAGAATTACTGCACATGGATTTATTTGGCCCTTCTAGAACAAAAGGTTTTGGTGGCAATTATTATGCTCTTGTGATTGTTGATGATTACTCTAGATTTACTTGGACTCTTTTTCTTTCATCTAAAAGTGATGCTTTCAAAGAATTTAGAAAATTTGCCAAGGTTATTCAAAATGAAAAAGATTTAAAAATCAAGTTTTTAAGAAGTGATCATGGCGGTGAATTTCAAAATGTTTCTTTTGAAAATTTTTGTGAAGAACAAGGTATTTCTCATAATTTTTCAGCACCAAGAACACCTCAACAAAATGGTGTAGTTGAAAGGAAAAATAGATCTTTGGAAGAACTTGCAAGAACTATGTTGAATGAAAATAATTTACTTAAATATTTTTGGGCTGATGCCGTAAGCACCGCTTGTTATGTTTTAAATATAGTTTTAATAAGACCTATTTTGAAATTAACACCTTATGAGCTTTTCAAAGGAAGAAAACCAAATATTTCTCATTTCAGAATTTTTGGATGCAAATGTTTTGTTTTGAATAATGGAAAAGATAGCCTTGGGAAATTTGATGCTAAATCCGATGAAGCTACATTTTTAGGTTATTCTTTGCATAGTAAAGCATATAGAGTTTTTAATAAAAGGACTTTAAATGTTGAAGAATCTATACATGTTGTCTTTGATGAATATCTAGACCTTGAGGAAAACCCTCTTGAGTCAAAAAGATTCTTTGTAGATGATGAAGGAGTATATCAAGAAGAAACTCCTTTAGAAGAAGCTGTTGAAGAAATCAAATTGGATGAGAATCCTCCACATGATGAAAGTCTACCAAAAGAATGGAGACCACCTAGAAACATATCTTTGGACAATGTCATCGGAGATATCTCAAAAGGTGTAAGAACAAAGAGGAACATGAATAATTTATGTATGAATGTTGCTTTTGTTTCACAGATTGAACCAAAGAATGTAGAAGAAGCATTGATGGATGAACATTGGTGTATAGCAATGCAAGAAGAGCTAAATCAGTTTGAAAGAAATCAGGTATGGGATTTAATTCCTAAGACTAACAAAATGCAGGTTATAGGCACCAGATGGGTTTTTAGGAATAAGCTTGATGAAGATGGAAATATCACCAAGAACATGGCAAGATTAGTTGCAAAAGGCTATAGACAAGAAGAAGGCATAGACTATGATGAAACCTATGCTCCAGTAGCAAGACTTGAAGCTATTCGTTTGTTGCTAGCATATGCCTCCATTATGGGATTCAAATTGTTTCAAATGGATGTAAAAAGTGATTTTCTAAACGGATACATCAAGGAACAAGTCTATGTAGAACAACCTCCAGGCTTTGAAGATTTCAAAAATCCAAACCATGTCTACAAGTTGAAGAAAACCTTGTATGGACTCAAACAAGCTCCAAGATCTTGGTATGAAAGGTTAAGTAATTTCTTGCTAGAAAATAATTTTAGAAGAGGTAAAGTTGATTCTACTCTTTTTATTAAAAAATCAAAGAACCATATTCTTATTGTTCAAGTTTATGTTGATGATATCATATTTGGATCAACTAATGATGATCTTTGCCAAGAGTTTGCTAGTAATATGCAGGGAGAGTTTGAAATGTCTATGATGGGAGAATTAAATTTCTTTCTTGGTTTGCAAATCAAACAATTGAAGAAAGGCATATTTATATGTCAAACAAAGTATTGCAACGAAATCTTAAAGAATTTTGAGATGGAAAGTTCCAAGGAAGCTGCAACTCCCATGGCTACATCTTGTTATCTAGACCAAGATTTAAGTGGTAAGGCTGTAGATCAAACAAGGTATCGAGGTATGATCGAATCATTACTTTATCTTACTGCTAGTAGACCTGATATTATGCAAGGTGTGTGTGTTTGTGCTAGGTTTCAATCCAACCCTAGAGAATCACACCTAAAGGCCGTTAAGAGAATCCTTAAGTACCTTAGAGGAACAAAATCCTTTGGTTTATGGTACCCTTCAGGAGCTTCACCTAGTATCATAGGTTTTTCTGACTCAGATTATGGTGGCTGTAGAGTTGATAGGAAGAGTACTAGTGGTACATGTCATCTTTTAGGATGTTCTTTAGTTTCATGGCATTCTAAGAAATAGGCTAGTGTTGCTCTTTCAACCACAGAGGCTGAGTATATAGCAGCAGGCAGTTGTTGTGCTCAAATACCATGGATGAAGCAACAATTAGAAGATTTTGATATCTTTTTAGATCATTTCCCTCTTAAGTGTGATAACACTAGTGCCATTAATTTGACTAGGAACCCTATGATGCATTCTAAGACAAAGCATATAGAAATTAGACATCATTTCATTAGAGATCATATAGCTAAAGGTGATTGCATTATAGAATATATAGATACAAAACATCAATTAGATGATATCTTCACCAAACCTTTGCCTAGAGATAGATTTTATGAGCTTAGAAGAGATGTAGGAATTGTTGATGATAAATCTGTTGATTGATTGATGTTTATTGTTGATTTTCATGTTAATTATGTGTTTTACAAAAAATTCCGTATTTAATCGATTAGTTTTCGTGTGTTAATCGATTAGTTTTCGTGTGTTAATCGATTAAAAGCGCTGTTTTTAAAGATGTTTTACAACATAATCGATTAAGTTCATAACATAATCGATTAAATCACTGAGGAGCAATTTAATCGATTAAGGAATGCACATAATCGATTAAATTTATGGGTTTTCGTTTTCTGGAAAATTTTGAAGGCAAATAATCGATTACGTTCTTCACATAATCGATTAAATGCAACGTTCTGTGTTTTTTTGCACACTGTCTTTTTGAACGTTGGGCTTAATTTCACGTGGTTTTCAATCCTAACGGCTATATTCGAATCCTAACGGCTCTATTTACATTAATTCAGTGATTTGTGATCAGATTCCTTGCCTATAAATAACTAGATTGAGAATTAAAGTGCTACTTTCATTATCTCTCACTATTGCTGGTTTTCTGCTGTTAATCCTTCTTTTGTGCGAATTTCTGGTTCTGTGTTATTCTGTTACTGTGTTATTTCGTTTGTGTGCTCTTGTTTTGTCCATTCCCTATCCACATGGCTGATCAAAGGAGGAGAAAGATGCCCTCAAGGAGGAGAGGCAAAGAGCCCATGACATCCCAACAGCAAGAAAGGAGACCACCAACACTTGCTGGATGGATTTCAAATGAGGATATGCAGATTGGTTTTGTGAATAAATGGAAAGACAGGAAGATCCTAACTCCAAAATATTTATCTTGTAATTTTTTCAGAACTCATGGTTTCACTTTTCAGGATTTTTTAGTTGCAAGTGGATTGCAAAATTTTGTAGAGATGGAAGGAGCCTACTATCCAGACTTAGTCAGAGTCTTCTACATGAATCTGACATCAAGGGCAGCCAGTCCCAGTACAAAGGTGAAGGGAGTTCGAATTCACCTTGATGAAGAGGTATGGAATAATGTTGCTGGCTTATCAACTCAAGGAGGCATAAATATCACTTATGGCTTTGAAGACTTCAATAAGCTGGTGAAGTTTCGGAAATTCTGCAAGGATCCAAATTTACAAGTAGAAAACTTGTACAAAGTCGATAATGTTAAATTGAATGAGCGCATGTTACATTATGTCATTGTATGGATTCTTGTTGCTAGAGGCACCAATCATGCCCAACTTACTAAGGAGGACATTCTTTTAATGTATGGCTTTCTTAATAATGTTAGTATTGATTGGCCTGCCATTATTTTAGATAATATGTTTAAAGCCACTAGGCTATCATCTTTTGCTTTACCCTATGCTGTGTTCATTTCAAAGATATTAGAATATAAAGGTGTAGATCTTGAAGGAGAAAACAAGCAAATTTTGCTTAGCAACAGCAAAATAGGGAAGAATGTTCTAAGGCACATGGGCCTTATAGAACAAGGAAACAGGTTCAGACAAAGAGATGAGAAAGCTGTTGCAATGGATGAAGATGAAGAACCACCACCTCAACCTCAACCTGGATCAATGGAGGCACATATTCTCTCAAGGATGGACACCATGATGAGTCTCCAAACAACTCATTATGACGACCTTTGCTCTAGGCTCTCAAGGCTTAATAGGAGAGTTTATAGAGTGGAAAGGAAACTGGAGATTGAAGATGTCTCTCCAGAAGAAGATAATGCTAGATCTTCCAGAGGCAAAAGGCAAATCGCCAGCAGTAGATGATGAGGAAGATGAAGAAGATGCAGGGGATAGTGAAGAAATTGAATAGGCTACAAGTTCACTAATTCCCTTAGCTTAATTTTAATTTTCCAGCTGCTGTATTTTATTTTTCCCTCTATATTTTTTGTGTATTTAATTGCTTCTGCTGTATTAATCTCTGAATATGTAATCTTTTTGAAAATGATAAAAATAAAGGGGGAGAAAAATATTTGCTTTGATTGATAATATGTCCAGATTTCTAGCATTTAAGAAAATTAATTTCAGGGGGAGCATTAGGAAATATTTCAAATAATTGCCTAATATATCTTAAACATTTAAGAGCAAAGTTTAAGGGGGAGTTTTTAGAAATAATTTCCATGCATTAATTTCCTTGAAATCTCTTTTTCAAAATTCAAATTGAAAATTAAATGCTATGTGACTGTCTACTTTATTTCCTTTGTGGACTAATTTTTATGATGGAGATATCCATACATTATTTTCAAGATTTTCAGGATATCAATCACAAGTCTCTATGTTTTTTTTATCATCATCAAAAAGGGGGAGATTGTTAGCATATTTCAAGACCAAGTGTTAATGAAGTCTTAAAGTTTTGATGATGAAGATTTAAAGTTATCCAATCAACATTAAAGACTTGTGTCATCTCACAAAGGAAGGTTGCTTGATAGAAAAGGAAAGGCATAAAAAGTGTTTAAAGCTTTCAAGAGAGAAGATTGATGAAGATTTTCTCAAGAGCTGAAGTTTCAAGTTTAGGAGGTTCTATTTTGGGTGTTGGATGAAAAGAGTAAGTCATAAATCCCATTCAAGATCTTCCCAAACAAGAGAGCAAGTTGTTTTCTCGCAAAAACGTTTTTCTACGCTTTTAATCGGTTATGATACGTAGATAATCGATTATGATACATAGATAATCGATTATTTAACTTAAAATTTGAATTAAAAATGTTTAACGAACTAAATAATCGATTAAGTGTCTTTGATAATCGATTATATTGATTCTGGGTTAATATAATCGATTATGGCCTTAATCTAATCGATTATATCAGGCGAAATAAGTTTTCCAGTTTTCAAATATGATATAATCGATTAAGCTTTTTATATAATCGATTAAATGAGTCGTTTTTGCGAATTCAATGCAAAATCAACCTAAGAATGGAAACTTTGGAGCATTTTCGAATTATAAAATGAAAGAGAATGTCTTAGGTTCAACACATCTGATAAAACACTAACATTCAAAGTGTTCTTGCGCCTTAGCTTTTCAAAACCGCTTTCTTGCTCTCTCAAGTTTGATCAAGTCTGTGGAAGTGGTGATCTTTGTGCTTAAGCTTTCTATCCAGCACTACATCAGGTGTATTCTTTTACTATTTTTATAAACGGGAAAATTCATCCCTTGGATTTGTTCTAAGGGAGGTGTGTTCATCTCTTGTGTGTCAAGAGAGGTGGGTTTCATCCTCAGTGTGTATGGGGAGGTGTTTCATTCTTAGTGTGTCTAAGGAGGTGTTTCCTTTATCTTTATTTGTTATTGCATGAATTGGTGTTTGTAATTTCAATTAAAGATAGTGGGGTGATCATCACGCATTTGTGGTGATTGGGAACTGGACGTAGGATTGGCTTAATCCGAACCAGTATAAATCTCTGTGTTCTTTCTCTTTCCCTATCTCTTTTTTATTGTGGATCATATTAACAATTGCAACTCAATCTGCACTAATCAAAGGCTAAGGAAAATCCGCATCCTAGTTTTTAAAAGTAATTCAAAATCTGGAAATTTATTTAAAAGGGAAAAGTTTATTAAAAATCCAATTCACCCCCCTCTTGGTTTTTACACTGCCGTCTTTATTTAACAAACACTTGTTCACCATTATGGTACCAGGATAGAGGTGTCTTGTATTTCTATCCATATAATGCTTTATGTGGTGCTATCCCAATGTTGGTATGATAGTGTTGTTATAAGTGAACTCCACTAAAGGAAGGATTTCATCTCAGCTCCCTAGATGATCCATTACACAAAATCTCAACAAATTCTCTAGTGATTATAATTTTCTCTCGAATTGTCTGTCTATCTAAGGATGGTAGGCTGAGCTCAATCTGAACTTGGTATCTAGCACCTCTTGTAGTGTCTACTAAAATCTAGAGATGTGATGAGTCATTATTTTCCCTTATTTTCTTACCTTTCTGTACTTGTTTTCATCTCTAATTTTTTCTTAATTGTTTATATTTTGTACTAATTTCTATTAGAGCTATATTTGGACCAGAAATTCATATTTTAATTAATTTGAATTTTCTAAGTTTAATTATTTCAATTTTTATTTTCAGGGTAGTTTAAAATTATTTTGGGCTTGGAATTAATTCATGGACTTCAAGAGGAGCTGCCACGTCACAACTTGGACCAGATTTGTTTCTTTGAATTTTGGGCCCAATGGATCTAGGGTTTCGTGCCTATGCAATGCAGCTACAAGTAGGGTAGTTGAGGGAGAGCGGAACAGACAGACACAGCGCGGAGAAGACGACAACAGTAGTAGGAATTAGGGTTTCTTTTACGTTTTTGCTTTTAGCTAGAGAGACAAGTTTACATTTTGGTTTTTACTTCAGAATTCGTCCACTGTTCTTCAATTCCAGTTTTGTTCTTCAATTCATTTGAATTTCGTTTTCTGTCAATTTCGTTTTCTGTCAATTTCGTTTTCGTTTTCAATTTCGTTTTCATTTTCAATTTCGTTTTCGTTTTCGTTTTCTATTTTCTATTTGAATTTCCGTTTACGTTTTCTATTTTCTGAATTAATGGAAGGCTAAAATCCCAGGGTGGGGCTCTTGGGCATACTGCACTCACTGATGGAGGTTTCTGTGTGTTTTATGGTTTCGTACATTTGATTCTCCTCTGTGAAGCCTCTGTTCTGGAGGATGCTTAATCCCTTGGAAGGAGACCTTACAAGGTTCACGTTTGGTTAATTCGTGTAGGGAAGTCTTGGGTTAACTTTCGCTTAGTTGGTTAATCTAGACCGAACAAGGATTAAACGGACTGATAATCTGTTGTAAGCCAAGGATGTCAGAGATGCATTGTGTTCAAGAGTCTTGCCTATTTTAATTACTGCAATTAATTTGTTGTTTGTCCGCTATATTTTAATTAACTGTTATCTGTCCAAAACCCCCCCCATTGCATGATTCAATCTTTTGACAGTGAAAATTGGTCCTTGAGAGACGACCTAGGAGTCACTTCTTCTAGTACTACATTTAATTGTTTTTTATTTGACCGAGTACGACATCGACAAAATTTGGCGCCGTTGCCGGGGATCAACGTTTCGGTCCAAAGGTTGTTTTTTTTTTTTTGTGTTTTGTGTTGCTGCGTGTTTCAGTGTTGTGTTGAATTCATATTTTTTTTTATTTGTTTTGCAGCAACGTGTTTGGTTATCTAATTGTTTCGTAGTTTTTTTTTGTGGTATTGTTACGTGTTGCATTGCAGGTGTAGCAAAAGAAACAAGGAATTTCGAATTGAGGAGCTGCAGCTGCAGAATAGTGCCGGAACAGTAACCCGATTTTCTCAATTTTTTTTAATAGCTAGACTTGTTATTTTTGTTTGAATTTTTGTGTGCACATTTCTTTTGATCCATATTTTATTTGAAAAATCCCAGAAGCACATATAGTGGTCCCGATTTTAATAACTGAAAATTGGTTTTTAGAAAACTTCAAACAGCCATAACTTTTTCCTCGGTTATCAGAATTGGACATATTATATATGCATTTGGGGTAGAAAAATGAGATCTATGTGATGATCAATGCGCAAAGCGGATTGGGGTAAGTAAATCTCCCAAAAAAGGCCGTTTACTATTTTATTTTTATTTTTGAAGCTTTATTGATCCTATTTTTCATACTTTCTGGTAGTGGTTCATATAACTATCCTTTGAATTTTGCTCTGAAATTTTGTGTACTGTCTTTTCATGATTTTAGGGTGTTACTCACAAAATTTCAGATTATTTGGACTTCGTTTGAGTATAGTTCCAGATTTACCTCTATGTATGCTTATGTGTGAAATGCATGATAGTGCATGACTAGAGCCAATCTAGGACAGTTACAACCCTTTGATCCTGAAATAGATAGGACCTTTCATACATTATTTAGGCACTCTAGGAATTTGTCTTTAGATTCTATATCATTACATACCATTAGTTTAAGTAATTCTGAGCATTCTCCCTCTGTATCTGCGAATTTTAATTCTGTGCTTGCTGATTCTGATTCTAATTTTGATTCTGATCCTGCTGACTTTCACACTGAGAACATTATGGCTCAACCTCCACCTCGTGAGAGGACTCTTAGGGAGCTGGCGGCACCTGATTTCACTTACGAAAGCTTGTGCATTCAGTATCTTGAGGATGTTTCATATGTTCTAAAGACTGGATTAATACATTTGCTACCCAGGTTCCATGGTCTTGCAGGAGAATGTCCACACAAACATCTGAAGGAGTTCCATATAGTCTGTTCCTCCATGAAGCCACAAGATGTGTTACAAGATCACATCTTTTTGAAGGCATTTCCACACTCTTTGGAAGGTGTTGCTAAAGACTGGTTGTACTACCTTGCGCCCAGATCCATCACTAGTTGGGATGACCTTAAGAGAGAGTTCCTGAATAAATTCTTCCTTGCTTCCAGAACAACAGCAATCAGAAAAGATATTTCAGGAATCCGACAGATGAGTGGAGAAACCTTGTACGAGTACTGGGAGAGATTTAAAAAATTATGTGCAAGCTGTCCCCACCATCAGATTTCTGAACAACTCTTATTGCAGTATTTTTATGAAGGCCTTAATGGTATGGAGAGGAGTATGATTGACGCTGCCAGTGGAGGAGCTCTTGGTGACATGACCCCTGCAGAGGCTAGAAACTTAATTGAAAAAATGGCCTCCAATTCTCAGCAATTCAGTGGTAGAAACGATGCTATTGTTCTCAGGGGAATTCATGATGTGCCTGCTGCTGATTTTTCTTCATCTGCAGATAGGAAGCTTGAGGGAAAGCTTGATGCCTTGGTCAATTTGGTCACTCAGCTTGCCATGAACCAGAAATCTGCACCTACATCTGTGGCAAGGGTTTGTGGCATTTGCACATCAATTGACCATTATACATATCAGTGTCCATCAGTGCAACAGCCTTCTGATGTTCATGCTCCTCAAGCCTATGCTGCAAACATCTACAATAATAGACAACAACAGCAGCAGCAAAATTATGATCTGTCCAGCAATAGATATAACCCAGGATGGAGGAATCATCCTAATCTTAGATGGTCTCCGCAGCAGCAGCAGCAACAACAACAACAACATTCTGCACCACCATTTCAGAGTTCTGCTGGTCCCGGTCCAAGCAGACCTTATGTGCCTCCACCAGTACAACAACAATATCACAGGCAGCATAATGAAGTTCCTGCACCACCACCTCCTCAATCTTCTACTTCTGAACCTTCATTGGAGGAGTTAGTGAGGCAGATGACTCTCCAAAATATGCAATTCCAGCAAGAGACCAGAGCTTCCATCCAGAGCTTGACCAATCAGATGGGGCAGATGGCTACTCAACTGAATCAGGCACAGTCACAAAATTCAGATAGATTGCCTTCTCAAACTGTGCAGAATCCGAAAAATGTTAGTGCCATCACATTGAGGTCGGGCAAACAGATTGACATACCCACTGCAGTACCCTCATCAGTTTCTACACCTGAACCTGTTTCTGCACCTGAGCAAAGTGATGAGCAACTAGTTGGTGCCCAAAATTTTCATGCAGGTGGACCTTCTTCCAGCACCAGTTCTAATTTGCAGCAGCCACCTCCTATCCCTCTTCCATTCCCTCCCAAAGTGATTCCAAGCAAAAAGATGGAAGAACTGGATAAGGAGATATTGGAGACCTTTAGGAAAGTAGAGGTGAACATACCTCTGCTTGATGCCATCAAGCAAATCCCGAGATATGCAAAATTCCTGAAGTAGCTGTGCACTCATAAGAGGAAAATGAAGGGCAATGAGAGAATCAGCATGGGCAGAAATGTATCTGCTTTGATAGGTAAATCTGTTCCGCACATTCCTGAAAAATGTAAGGACCCAGGTACTTTCTGCATACCTTGTGTTATAGGGAATAATAAATTTGAAAATGCCATGCTTGATTTGGGTGCTTCTATAAATGTCATGCCTCTGTCTATATTTAAATCTTTGTCTCTTGGACCTCTACAACCTACGGGTGTGGTGATACAGTTGGCAAATAGAAGTGTTGCCCACCCTACAGGTTTCATTGAGGATGTGTTAGTTCGGGTTGGTGAACTCATTTTTCCTGCTGATTTCTATGTGCTTGACATGGAGGATGGATTCTCTCATGGATCTGTGCCAATAATTTTTGGCAGACCGTTTTTTAAAACAGCCCGAACTAAGATTGATGTGTATGCTGGTGCATTGTCCATGGAATTTGGTGATAGTATTATCCATTTTAATATTCTTGATGCCATGAGACATCCATCTGAAGATCATTCTGTTTTTCGTGCTGAGATACTTGATGCTGTTGTTGATGAGTATGTTTCTGATTTTCATTCTTTGCATGATAAGGAACATTATTTTCTATCTGATCTGCATACTTCTCTCAATAGCACTGAATCTAAATATGTTTCTGAATCGATTTCTGAGTTTGAGCTTTGTTCTGATGTGTTGGGTGTTGTACCTGCACCTCTTGGTTTTAATTCTTTAGAGTCAGAATGCGCTAACCATGTTGCAGGAGGTACACAAGAATCTGACTTGCAGGTTGAGGTACATGCTGTGGAACCCTTAGTTCCGTCTACTGCTCAGCCATCTCCCATTCCAGACTTGAAACCTTTACCAGAAAACCTCAAGTATGCCTACTTGGAGGATGATCAAAAGCTGCCAGTGATCATTTCCACCTCCCTTGATGTCTGTTCAAGAGGCGAGGTTGTTGCATGTTCTAAAAAACATAAGAAAGCCATCGGTTGGACCTCGGCGGACATTCTCGGTATCGACCCATCCACATGTATGCACAGGATACTCTTAGAGGATGGAGCTAAGCCAGTGAGGCAGCCACAGAGGCGACTCAACCCTGTCATTTTGGACGTAGTAAAGAAGGAGGCGACCAAGCTTCTTCAGCCGGGATCATTTATCCTATATCGGATAGTCGATGGGTGAGTCCAGATCCAGGTGGTTCCCAAGAAGACAGGCCTCACTGTTGTGAAAAATGAGAAGAATGAGCTCATTCCCACTCGAGTGCAAAACAGTTGGAGAGTCTGCATTGACTACCGAAGGCTGAATCAAGCAACACGGAAAGATCATTTTTCGCTGCCCTTCATTGATCAGATGCTTGAGCGTCTGGCAGGTAAATCTCACTACTGCTTTCTTGATGGTTTTTCTGGTTATTTTCAAATCCATATTGCTCCTGAGGATCAAGAGAAAACCACATTCACCTGGCCCTTTGGCACTTTTTCCTATAGGAGGATGCCCTTTGGCTTATGCAATGCCCCTGGCACATTCCAGCGTGCATGCTTAGTATTTTTTCTGATTTTCTTGAAAATTGCATAGAGGTGTTTATGGATGATTTCACTGTTTACGGATCCTCTTTTGATGCATGCTTAGATAATTTGGATAGAGTGCTTAATAGATGCATTGAAACTGATCTTGTTCTGAATTTTGAAAAATGTCACTTCATGGTAGAACAGGGTATAGTTTTAGGGCATATTATTTCTAGTAAGGGCATAGAAGTAGATCCCGCAAAAATATCTCGTTATTTCACAATTGCCTTACCCTCTTGCGTGCGAGAGGTGCGATCTTTCTTGGCCATGCAGGTTTCTACAGACGCTTCATCAAAGATTTCAGTAAGAAGGCCCTTCCACTGTCCAATCTGCTCCAGAAGAATGTTGACTTTGTTTTTGATGACAGGTGTAAACAGGCTTATGACTGCCTCAAGGAAGCATTGACCACCACTCCAATCATTCAGGCACCGGATTGGACACTCCCATTCGAGCTGATGTGTGATGCATCCAATTATGCATTGGGAGCCGTCCCGGCACGGAGGGTTGATAAGTTGCCTCGGGTGATATATTATGCTTCCAGGACTTTGGATGCTCGCTCAAGCAAACTACACCACTACGAGAAAAGAGTCGCTTGCTATTGTTTTCGCTCTTGATAAATTTAGATCATATTTGCTTGGTTCTCGTGTTATTGCTTATACTGACCATGCAGCTCAAGTACCGCTAAAAAGGTCGAGTCAAAGCCCGGATTGATCGGTGGACGCTCTGCTCCAAGAATTTGATCCGGATATCCGTGACGTGAGTGGAGCACGTAATTTGGTAGCGCACCATCTCGGCAGGATTGAAAGAGCCGAGGATAATGTCGATGTCTTGCCCATCCAGGATAATTTTCCCGATGAACATTTGCTCACTTTCTCTTCTCGTTTCTTCCGTTTCTACCACCCCTTGGTTTGCAAATATTGTTAATTTTTAGTTGCTTCTGTTTTTCCTCCCTTAGCATCACGAGCTCAAATTGATAAAATTAAGAGTGATGCCAAGCATTATATTTGGGATGACCCCTATTTGTGGAAGTTATGCAGTGACCAGGTAATCGGGAGATGTATTCCGGATCATGAGATTGACTCTGGTCCTCGCAGCTTTGTCACTCTTCCGCACCGTGTGGCCATCTAGGCATTCAGAGGACAGCTCGCAAAGTGCTCGATTGTGGTTTATACTCGGCCCACCATCTTCGAGAGATGCGTGGAAGATTTGTAGCACTTGTGAGCAAGTGTCGCGAGTAGGAGGATCCCTTACATGGAGACGAGTAGATGCCTCAAGAACCCATGTTGTTCCGTGAGGTGTTTGATGTCCGGGGTATTGATTTCATGGGTCCCTTTCCTGTTTCTTTTGGTTTTTCCTACATTCTTTTAGCCGTTGATTATGTTTCAAAATGGGTGGAAGCCAAAGCCACCGTGACTAATGATGCTCTGGTTGTAGTGGATTTTGTTAGATCTCACCTATTTTGCAGGTTTGGAGTACCCAGAGCCATTGTTAGTGATCAAGGCACCCATTTCTGTAACAGATCTATGCAGGCTTTGCTCAAGAAGTATGGGGTGGTGCACAGAATTTCTACACCCTACCACCCCCAAACCAACGGGCAAGCTGAAATTTCAAACAGGGAGATCAAGAGAATCTTAGAGAAGATTGTCCAGCCCAACAAAAAAGACTGGAGTAACAGGTTGGATGATGCACTTTGGGCACATAGGATTGCCTACAAAGCACCCATAGGGATGTCCCCTTATCGGGTTGTCTTTGGTAAGGCATGTCATTTACCTGTTGAGATTGAGCATCGGCCTATCTGGGTCGTGAAGACTTGCAATTTCTCCATAGATCAGCCTGGTGAGGAAAGGTGGATGCAACTAAATGAGCTTGATGAGATCCGCTTAGAAGCCTACGAGAATTCAAAATTCTACAAGGAAAAACCAAGAAGTTCCATGACGACTTGATAGTTAGAAAGGATTTCATGGTTGGCCGTAAAGTTCTCATTATACAATTCTCGACTCGGACTCATGGGTGGTAAGTTACGATCAAAGTGGATTGGACCTTTTATTGTTACTAATGTTTATCCTTATGGTACAGTTGAGATCAAAAGTGAATCCACATATAAGAGCTTTAAGGTCAACGGGCACCGTCTCGAAGCCCTTCCTCAACAATCCTTCTTTGTTGGATGCTGTTGTGGAGGAGATGTCTCTGCTTGACCCTGCTTCTCTCCCACCATGACTTAGGGAGTTTTCTTTTTCCTTCTCCCTCTTTACTTTTTATTGTAGTTGTCCAGATCTATTGATTGTTCTAATGTCTCTGATCTTCTGTTTGTGCCACATTGGGACAATGTGTAGTTTAAGTGTGGGGGGAGACTGTTCTTTGTTTAAGTCTTTCTTGTTGTTTATTTTTGTTAGTTTGAGTCTTTGTCGTGTTTACAGTTTCGCATATTTCCTTTTGATTTCTGGGTTTTGTTTAGGTTGTAGGCTCTTACTTCACTCTTGGATACGAGTTGCTTGATACTGTATAGATTGAAATCCTTGCTTTTCTCTGCTTGGAACGATGATTATGAGGCTTGAGAGGTTGATTTAATTGTGACAGAAGTTATACCATGTGTGAGGATTTGGGCCACTATCTATTCTTTCTTGTGTGTTATGCCTCTTGATTGCTTGCATACGCTTGCCTTGTCTTGACTCGTTTGATACTTCTTGATTCACATGCATGTTTGGATATGATTAAGGCATTTGTTCTCATAAGCCCTCGGCCAAATAAGCTTACCCCGAATTAATTCCTTTGTTAACCCTCGTTGAGCCTGCATTTCCTTTCTTTGTTTGAAGCTCATTACAAGCCTTAAGTGAAAAACCTATGATTACCTTAACCTTAGGGAATTTTTGGAGCTTTGGAATCGTTTTGGGAATAAGTTCTTGAATAAGTGTGGGGGTGTCTCATTGGTTATTTTATTTTGGCTAGTTGGTTCTTTCTGCTATACATATCTCAACGTTTCATGATATATTGTTTATTCATTGCTAAAAAAAAAAAAAAAAAAAAAAAAAAAAAAAAATGGTTTTGTTTGAGGCAAAGGAAAAGGAATGGTGTTAGAGGTTTATTAGAGGTTTTTGGGTTTGCTCTTATGCTTATTTCTCACTTATTCCCCATTGCTCCTCTAGTTCCTCTGGTTTGTAGCTACTTATCCTATATTTTATCCTCTACCCTGTCCTTGACCACATTACAACCCTGGAAAGACCTTATGATCCTTATGTGCATGTTTATTAGGTGTTGATTTTAGAGGCTTGCCAAGTCTATCTGCAAATTGTTTTTCATGAGTGCTTTGAGAGTATACAGTTACCTAAACACTTGAGAGATACAGTGCATCTTGTGAGATTTTGTTGCTTTTGATTCACCTCTTGATGCTGACTGATTATCTTACCATGTTTTGACTTGTTTGGATGATTTCCATAAGTATCTAGTTTCTCTGATTCTTTGTGTGTTTGATGCTTTCTGTTCCCAGGATTCATTAAGGAGTGCGTAAATCTGTTTGTTTTCTTGTGTGTCTTCTTGTTTCTGTTTCTTCCTGTTGCGTCGCTCTCTTTGATATATTTGGAGTTGTTCCTTGCTTTGAATTTTGATTTTGCCCAAGAGTGCAAAAGAATAAGTCTGGGGGAATTTGATGAGTCATTATTTTCCCTTATTTTCTTACCTTTCTGTACTTGTTTTCATCTCTAATTTGTTCTTAATTGTTTATATTTTGTACTAATTTCTATTAAGGCTATATTTGGACCAGCAATTCATATTTTAATTAATTTGAATTTTCTAAGTTTAATTATTCCAATTTTTATTTTCAGGGCAGTTTAAAATTATTTTGGGCTTCGAATTAATTCATGGACTTCAAGAGGAGCTGCCACGTCACAACTTGGACCATATTTGTTTCTTTGGATTTTGGGCCCAATGGATCTAGGGTTTCGTGCCTATGCAATGCAGCTACAAGTAGGGCAGTTGAGGGAGAGCGGAACAGACAGACACAGCGCGGAGAAGACGGCAACAGTAGTAGGAATTAGGGTTTCTTTTACGTTTTTGCTTTCAGCTAGAGAGACAAGTTTACGTTTTGGTTTTTACTTCAGAATTCGTCCACTGTTCTTCAATTCCAGTTTTGTTCTTCAATTCATTTGCATTTTTTTCTGTCAATTTCGTTTTCTGTCAATTTCATTTTCTGTCAATTTCGTTTTCTGTCAATTTCAATTTGAATTTCCGTTTATGTTTTCTATTTTCTGAATTAATGGAAGGCTAAAATCCCAGGGTGGGGCTCTTGGGCATGTTGCACTCACTGATGGAGGTTTTGTGCGTTTTATGGTTTCGTACGTTTGATTCTCCATTGTGAAGTCTCTGTTCTGGAGGATGCTTAATCCCTTGGAAGGAGACCTTACAAGGTTCACGTTTGCTTAATTCGTGTAGGGAAGTCTTGGGTTAACTTTCGCTTAGTTGGTTAATCTAGACCGAACAAGGATTAAACGGACTGATAATCTGTTGTAAGCCAAGGATGTCAGAGATGCATTGTGTTCAAGAGTCTTGCCTATTTTAATTATTGCAATCAATTTGTTATTTCTCTACTATATTTTAATTAACTATTATCTGTCCAAACCCCCCCATTGCATGATTCAATCTTTTGATAGTGAAAATTGGTCCTTGAGAGACGACCTAGGAGTCACTTCTTCTAGTACTACATTTAATTGTTTTTTTATTTGACCGAGTACGACATCGATCAGTACAACAGAAGTGAAAAGGGCAAGAAAACACACCCTCATACAAGAGTATGAGATGTTTCGAATGCAGCCTGGAGAGACAATTCAAGACGTGCAGAAGCGCTTCACGCATATCGTGAATCATTTTCTTGGCTTAGGAAAGAAGTTTGATGATGAAGAACTCAATATAAAGGTTCTTAAATGCTTGAGTAGGAGCTGGCAGCCGAAAGTTACAGCAATCCTTGAAACAAAGGATTTATCTGTCATGAGCACTGCAACTCTGTTTGGGAAACTCAGGGAACACGAGTTGGAGCTGAGTAGGCTTGATCAACTTGAAAATTCAGATAAACAGAACAAGAATCTAGCACTAAAAGCCAAGGAGTTCATCAAGAGTGATGAAGAGAAAGAAGATGAGAGTACAGAATTTGCTATGCTGGTTAAGAAGTTTGGAAAATTTCTAAAGAAGAAGGATAATTCAAAAGACAGGTTTAAGGAAAAACAGAGGAGGTACACCCGAAAACTTGATTTTAATTCCTCTAACTTCTCTTACTTTAATTGTGGGCAGCTAGGACATGTCAAGGTAGATTGTCCTCTTCTGAATCAAAGAAAAGATAGAAGCCCAAAAAGAAATGAAAGAAGAGACAAAGACAAACGAAATCAACACTTCAAGAAAGGCAAGAAAGCTTATATGGCCTGGGATGACAGTGACTCCAACAAAACATCAAGTTCAGATTCTGAATCTGAAAATCAAGCCAATCTGTGTCTTGTTGCTAATGATGAAACATCCAGTCAAGTAAGTTCTTGTGATTCTGAGATGAGTGAGAATTATGACACCTTATTTAATGCTTTCATAGAATTTCATGATGAAGCAAAGAAAATGGAGTATCAATATAATCGGCTAAAAGGAATGAATAACTGGCTAGAAAATAAAGTACTGGAACTGGAAGATCAGAATAGCAGACTGAAAGATGAAAACAGTCAACTAAAAGATAATATCCTGAAATTGAAAAACCAGATCGAATCTGAAGAATCCGAGAATGATAAAATAAATTCTGCAAAGTGTGAAAACTGCATTAATCTTCAAAATAAAGTTGGTTATTTGATTAAAACCTTGGCAAAGTTTCAAATTGGTCATAATACACTTAATCAACTTCTACATTCACAAATCGGTTTTTCAAATGGAAATGGTCTTGGCTATGGAAAACGTTATCATGCTGCTAAGTACAAATCTTATCCCAGTAACAGATTTAAGAAATGTTCTTATTGTTTGAAACATTGACATATATCTAGATTTTGCTATGTTAAGAATTTTGGGATTTCAAGAGGTGAATTCTATTGGAAACCCAAAACATGTGTTGTTCCTAACTTGAAAGGACCCAACTGGTTTTGGGGACCTAAATTTGTAAATTAACTTTGTTTTGCAGATCTGTCATGGAGCAAAAAGAACCTTGTGGTATCTAGATAGTGGGTGCTCCAAACATATGACAGGTGATAAATCAAAGTTGATAAACTTCAAAGCATATGAAGCTGGTTCTGTTACTTTTGGTGACAATAGCAAGGGCAAAATCAAAGGATTTGGAGATATTGGCAACTGTTCTTCCTCACAAATAAAGGATGTACTATTTGTTGAAGGATTGAAACACAATCTGCTAAGCATAAGTCAGCTTTGTGACAAAGGTATGAAAGTGACTTTTGATGTAGAATTTTGTGTCATATACAACTGTAAAACTGCAGATATTGTGCACATTGGGAGAAGAACAAACAATGTATACATGCTGGATATTGAGCCCTCAATTCTCAAGAACGTTTGCCTGTTGACCAAAGAAGATGAAGGATGGCTTTGGCATAGAAGGTGTGGACATATCAACATGCAGTTATTGAACAAAATCAGCTGCAAAAGTCTTGTTAGAGGCCTTCCAAATGTGAAATTCGTGAAGGACAAAGTATGCGCATATTGCCAAAAAGGAAAGCAGTCCAAAAGCTCATTTGAGTCAAAGAACATCATCTCAACTAGGAGACCACTTGAGCTATTGCATCTTGATTTGTTTGGTCCATCAAGAACTGTAAGTCTTGGAAATAATTCATATGTTCTTGTCATTGTTGATGATTTCTCAAGGTATACTTGGACACTTTTTCTTTCTTCAAAAGATGAAACTTTCCATGCTTTCAAGAAATTTGCAAAGATCATTTCAAATGAAAAAGATCTTAACATTGTTTCTTTAAGAAGTGATCATGGAACTGAGTTTCAAAACATGCATTTTGAAAAGTTTTGTTCTAAATATGGCATATCTCACAACTTTTCTGCACCTAGAACTCCACAGCAAAATGGAGTTGTTGAAAGAAAGAATAGGACTCCTCAAGAATGTGCAAGGACAATGTTGATTGAATCCAAGCTTCCAAAATACTTTTGGGCAGATGCAGTTTCTACAGCTTGTTATGTTCTTAATAGAGTGTTGCTTAGACCAATTCTTGATAAAACTCCATATGAACTATTGAATGATAGAACTCCTAGTATTGCATATTTCAAAGTCTTTGGTTGTAGGTGTTTCATTCTAAACAATGGAAAAGCTTCATTAGGCAAGTTTTATGAAAAAGATGATGATGGTATATTCCTAGGTTATTCTATGAATAGCAAAGCATATCGTGTTTTTAATAAAAAGAACTTAACTGTGGAAGAATCTATTCATGTTGTATTTGATGAAGTCTTATGCCAAAAAGAGAGAAAAGGTAATTCTCTTGCAGATTCAGATGATAAAAAGTCTGAGAAATCAGAAAAGAATGAAGATTTTGTAGAAAAATCTGTTGATACTGACAGACAGGATGAACCAGTCGACTATAACCCTGAATCAGTTGACTACTCTGCAGCAGACAATGTTTTATCTAAATCCTGGAGGACTCATAAAGGATTGTCTCTGGATAACATCATTGGGAATGTTGGAAAGGGAGTAACAACACAAAACTCTTTACACGAATTCTGCAATCACATGGCATTTGTTTCTCAAATAGAACCAAAAAATATTCATGATGCATTGTTTGATCATAATTGGATAACTGCTATGAATGAAGAGTTGAATCAGTTTGTTAGGAATAATGTTTGGCATCTAGTACCCAGGAATAATACAATGAATGTGATAGGAACAAAGTGGGTTTTCAAAAACAAACTTGATGAAAATGGTGTAATAACTAGAAACAAAGCTAGACTTGTAGCAAAAGGATATAATCAGGAAGAAGGCATTGATTATGATGAGACTTATGCACCAGTTGCTAGGTTAGAAGCCATTAGGTTGTTGCTTGCATTTTCATGTCTTAAATGTTTCAAACTCTATCAAATGGATGTTAAAAGTGCTTTTCTTAATGGTTATATAAATGAGGATGTGTATGTTGAACAACCACCTGGTTTTATTGATTCTAAGTTTCCTAACCATGTTTACAAACTCAAAAAGGCATTGTATGGTCTGAAACAAGCACCTAGACAGTGGTATGAAAGACTTACAACTTTCCTCATATCACAAGGTTTTAAAAGAGGAGTTGTGGATAAAACTCTTTTCACCAAGAAAGTTGTCAATGATCTCATACTTGTGCAAATTTATGTTGATGACATCATTTTTGGATCATCTAATCCCTCTCTTTGCCAAGAGTTTGCAGAATCTATACAAGGTGAATTTGAGATGTCAATGATGGGAGAATTGAATTTCTTCTTAGGTTTGCAAGTCAAACAGATGCAGAATGGAACTTTCATTAATCAATCTAAGTACTGCAATGAACTGTTGAAGAAATTCAACATGGAAAGCTGCAAAGAAGCCAATACTCCAATGTCATCAAGCTGTTACCTTGACATAGATGAATCTGGAAAATCAGTTGATGCAACTATGTATAGAGGTTTGATTGGTTCTTTGTTGTACATCACTGCTAGCAGACCTGACATTATGTTTGTTGTTTGTTTATGTGCAAGATTTCAAACTAATCCAAAGGAATCACATCTCACAGCTGCTAAACAAATTCTAAAATATCTCAAGGGAACTGTGAATGTTGGATTGTGGTATTCCACTGGTAATGAGTTAAATTTGGTTGGCTATACTGATTCTGCTTTTGCAGGTTGCAAATTAGATAGGAAAAGCACCAGTGGAACATGTCACTTGTTTGGAAACTGTTTAATTTCGTGGACAAGCAAAAAACAAGCTTGTGTTGCACTTTCAACAGCAGAAGCTGAATATATAGCTGCTGGTAGTTGTACTGCACAGATTTTGTGGTTGAAACAACAGCTAAGTGATTTCAATTTGCTTCTTTCTGATATTCCAATCTTATGTGATAACACCAGTGCAATCAATCTAACTAAGAATCCTATACAACACTCTAGAACTAAGCACATTGAGATAAGACACCATTTTATAAGAGATCACATAGAAAAGAAGGATTGTAGGATTGAATTCATCTCTACTAATGATCAGTTAGCTAATATATTCACTAAACCTCTTGGTCGTGATAGGTTTTTCAAACTTAGAAATGAATTGGGTATCCTGAATATTAATCATCTCTCTTAAAATTTCTTCTGCTGAGTTGATTAGTTTGTTAATTCTATGAAATAGTTGGTTTATTTCATTAAACTGGCAACAATATCTTACTGTTACAGATTTCAGTGTGTTAATTTCTCGAAACAGTCGATTTATTTCACTTAACTGATAGCAGTGCTTTACTGTTACAGAAAATAGTTTGCTTATTTTCAGGAAATAACAGGCTTATTTCATTAATTGTACTTGCAGGTGTTATTATAATCTGAACAGCTTATTAAATGCTTTAAATAACTGATTAAATCCACTAAATAAAATTAAAATTCAGTCAAATTGTCTTCAAACATGTTCAAATCTTGTCAGTAAATAACCAACTCATACATATTCCTCCTCTGCACTATCTGTAACTGAAAACCCTCTCAACTGATCAATGTTTCGTGTGATCTTACATCTATATAATCCTTCTGGATTACAAAGATCTCTACTGTACATCTTTCTCATTGCATTTTTGTATGAAATGGGTGAATCTGTGAAACACAAAATGCAAAGAAAAGTGATCCTTTCTCCTAAAATTCTGAAATTCAGCTGGCTAAACAATGAGAACTTGATCTTCGTGAGGAATTCTCTTCATGCTCAAGGTCTTCAGCAATTTGTAGAGCTAGAAGGTAACTTCTAAATAGATCTTGTCAAGTTATTTTATGCTAACATGAAGGTGGAGAACAATGCGCTTGTTTCCCAAATAAGAGGCAGAGAAGTGCAGATTGATAACACTCTATGGAGAAGAGTTGCTGGGTTGAAAAATGAAGGAATAAAGATAAGCAAAGGCAACACTGGAGCAGTACCCAACTTCAACAAGGAGGCTGTGTATAAAGACTGTTTGCGCCACTGTGATGAGGCTCTGATCCTCAAATATAATGTGGGAAGAATGAAGCGTGATGAGAGACTCCTAGCCTTCCTTCTTGCATGGCAGCTCATTCCCAGGGGGAGCAATCACGCACAGCTGATGGAAGAGGATCTTGCTCTAATTCATTGCTTGAAAAATCGCATAAAAGTAAACTGGATATATGTGATCAAGGGTCACATGTTCAAGGCTAAAAGATTGAGCGATCACAAGCTGCCATATGCCATTTTGATCTCCAAATTTCTGGACTACTTTAGCTTTCCCACTGAAGGCGAGACCACCAGGATTGTCAACCATAAACATATGTTTGATAACTACTATCTTCGCAAGATGGGATTAACTAAGGTAAATGGTGAATGGTGCTATGAAGCTGGAGCATCATCATCTGGACATAGAGCAACCTTCACAGCTGGAACCTCATCAAGACAGCAACAGGATTACACTGCATATCAGATAATCTCATATTCAGCACCTCCAACTTACCAGGGAGTACCAATGTCTAAGTTTGAGAAAATCCTTATTTCTAGACATAATGAACTGACTTCCTTGCAGCGTGACACCCATGAAACTATGGTAGCCAGGTTTACCAATGTCGATACTGAGATTGACTTAATCTAGCGACAGCTTGCAGAGCTACAAGTCACTATAGATGGTCTTGATGACTCCAGTCACAGTTTTAAAAATTTAATAAACATGTGGTCTTTTTTTCATGGAAGACAGAGTACTCATTCATTACGGTCATCTTCTTTGTGTTTAGTTGATTTCTACCAGAACAATTGAAAAAAAAAAACTAAATTCATATAAAAGCTTTAAATCAAACTTTAATTGAAAGAAATGGCTAAAATACATATATTTAAAATACCAACCAAATAAACAAAACAAAATATTTGAGAATGAAAGAGGTAATAGTATAGTCAGAGTAGTCTGTCACAAATAGCCAAGAAAGCATGTGTAATTATACAAAAGATAAAATACGAGGCAAATCAATAAGCACTGGGAATAGTGTCAATGCTACTCTGACTTTCTCGAACCTAAATGTTGATGTACAAGTATATAGAGCATATTTTTTTAAATGAAAATTTTAAAAATTCATATATATATATATATATATTGTTATTGACGTGACTAAAATATATCGAAGATTCAGCAAAGGCAAAAAATCCAAGTGCGAGCAGGAAGTAGGATTTGAGGATCGAAGAAAATACAAAAATCGAGGATCACTCAGAAGTCAAAATCGAAGACCAAAGGGAAGTTTACACTTTTCGATAGATTGAGCAAAAGAGGGACGATTGAGATGTTAGCATATTTCAAGACCAAGTGTTAATGAAGTCTTCTAGAGTTTTTATGAAGTCTTAAAGTTTTGATGATGAAGATTTAAAGTGATCCAATCAACATTAAAGACTTGTGTCATCTCACAAAGGAAGGTTACTTGATAGAAAAGGAAAGGCATAAAGAGTGTTTAAAGCTTTCAAGAGAGAAGATTGATGAAGATTTTCTCAAGAGCTGAAGTTTCAAGTTTAGGAGGTTCTGTTTTGGGTGTTGGATGAAAAGAGTAAGTCATAAATCCCATTCAAGACCTTCCCAAACAAGAGAGCAAGTTGTTTTCTCGCAAAAACGTTTTTCTACGCTTTTAATCGATTATGATACGTAGATAATTGATTATTTAACTTAAAATTTGAATTAAAATTGTTTAACGAACTAAATAATCGATTAAGTGTTTTTGATAATCGATTATATTGATTCTGGGTTAATATAATCGATTATGGCCATAATCTAATCGATTATATCAGACGAAATAAGTTTTCCAGTTTTTAAACATGATATAATCGATTAAGCTTTTTAGATAATCGATTAAATGAGTCGTTTTTGCGAATTCAATGCTAAATCAACCTAAGAATGGAAACTTTGGAGCATTTTCGAATTATAAAATGAAAGAGAATGTCTTAGGTTCAACACATCTGAAAACAACACAATATTCAAAGTGTTCTTGCGCCTTAGCTTTTCAAAACCGCTTTCTTGCTCTCTCAAGTTTGATCAAGTCTTTGGAAGTGGTGATCTTTGTGCTTAAGCTTTCTATCCAGCACTATTATCAGGTGTATTCTTTTTATAGTTTTTATAAACGGGAAAATTCATCCCTTGGATCTGTTCTAAGGGAGGTGTGTTCATCTCTTGTGTGTCAAGAGAGGTGGGTTTCATCCTCAGTGTGTCTGAGGAGGTGTTTCATCCTTAATGTGTCTAAGGAGGTGTTTTCCTTTATCTTTATTTGTTATTGCATGAATTGGTGTTTGTAATTTCAATTAAAGATAGTGGGGTGATCATCACGCATTTGTGGTGACTGGGAACTGGACGTAGGATTGGCTTAATCCGAACCAGTATAAATCTCTGTGTTTTTTCTCTTTCCCTATCTCTTTTTATTGTGGATCATATTAACGATTGCAACTCAAACTGCACTAATCAAAAGTTAAGAAAAATCTGCATCCTAGTTTTTGAAAGTAACTCAAAATCTGGAAATTTATTTGAAAGGGAAAAGTTTATTAAAAATCCAATTCACCCCCCCTCTTTACACTGCCGTCTTTATTTAACATGAGAAATTCTGAGTTGATTTTAAGAGGAAGACATGTGGAAAAGATTTAGAAGAATTAAGACTTGGAGAACGTGGAAAACCGTTTGTAAATGGTTATTTGTGTGATTTAGTATAAATAAGAGGGATGAGGGATGAAAGAGGGGTTAGACATACGAGTGTAAAGCAAAAAACTTACAAGAGAGAAAAATGGCGAAACACTTTATGCTTCTAATGTGGGTTGTTTTACTTTTTGAATTTTTACAACACTTACTGTACTATCCCTGGTAATTAATAAGATTATCCTTCTTTTACCTTCAAGTCTTATTTTACACTCTAAGTTTGGTTAATGGGTTAGTGATTGTTTAGTCTTACGTTTACCATTTTTGTTCTTATTCATGTTATATATTTATTATACTGAAAAACTTAATATAAAAAGATTGAAAGTGATTACACTGTTAGCCTAAAAAAGGAATCCATAACCGCATTTGTGAGTAGATGATAAAGTAAGAAAGTTTTTTTTGGCTTAATCAATTCGATTTGCGAAAAACAAATTTTCATCGAAAACATATATATATAATTCGTAGTCTCATTTTGAAACATAGGAACAACACAGTTATATAAGCTCTAAGATTTTCAATTTTGAAAAATGTCCAGTATCTAAAATTGCTAGGCTTTGCATTTCATAAAAGCATGTTTTCCTATATTTTTGTTTTAAATTGAAATAACCATATTACTAATGAATTTTTTTCATTCCATGCATGCGTTTCTAAAGATTCATTAAGAGGTTGTACAGTAGAGTATGCAAAATCAGAATTTAAGAAAAGAACCAACGTTGAGGTTATCAAGATCGCGAGTGAACTCGTAAATTGGCACGTAGAATCGTTTTTGGAGTAGGTGCATGGGAAGTGAGTGCACGATGTAAATTACAAATTTAGAGTCAAATCAACGAGCTTGGTTTAACACTTGAAGGAAAATGCATAAAATAACAGTGAATTTGTTTGTTTCTATATCACGATTTATGCAAAATCTGTTTAACCTTGCGTCTTTCTTGTCTTGCGTTTCCACATTCTCCAGCTTCCTTTTTCTTCTCTCACCCTTTCATATAAACCAAAACCACTACAAATTAGTGGGTTAAGCCTCCTCCAACAATTTTTTTTAGGTAAAATATATATTTATATATATATATATAAATAAAGAACATTGATAAAAGTATAATATTATAAAAATCTAAAAAGTCATTTTAAAAAATAATATACAATATGATAAACTAATAATAATAATAATATAGTAACACTGGAAAGTTGAGGTTTAGATTTAAAAGTGTATAATCAAACACAAACTCTCGTAAAAAGCGTGGGTTTATGATTTGGGGACATGAATAGAAGAATCATTGTTGATGTTTAATTGGATTGATTGGAGTAGAATTAATGAGAAAGAAAGGAGAGGGAGAGGAGAAGAGGTGCTCCTCTATTGAGAGAAGAGAATAGAAAAAAGAAAGTCCATTTACCATTTTACTCCTGAACACAGTATAAAAAAATGTCGTGCATAAAAAATCAATTATGTCCTTATAAATAATCCATTATGCATTAATACATTATCGATTATTTTTATATATAATGCATCCTTTATTGCACCATTTGTTTAATTTTTTATTTAATGTAATTAAATTATAATTATAATAATTTAAATATTCAATAAATTAAAATTATAAAAAATTAAATGTTTTATTAGACTAAATTTAAACATTGAATTGGTTATAAACCACATTGAATTCTAATCTTACTAGGTCCAATGTCGTACATATGTATATATATACATATATGTATACATGTATATACATATATATATATATACATACACACACATATATATATATACACATACATATATATATATATATATATATATATACATATATATGTATATATGTATGTATGCAAGTGTGTGTGACTGTGAGATCTTGATCAATTTTGAACACAAGATTTTAAAGGGATTTAATTCGCGATAAAACACATTGAATTGGATGTAATCCAGATTTTCACATGGAGAACATTACAACAAAGCATATAACACTTTATTGACTTTACAATCAAGTAGAAATTCAACTCAAGGATTGATCATAATGAGGATGGACTTGAAATTAAAAAAAACTAAACTATACTCGTGGATAGTTGATGTTGGGAGATTCTATGAAGAAGAATGACATACAAACACAGTTACATAAATATTTATAACATCACCTTTAGTCCAAAACCTTAAAACAATAAGTTTATACTTGTATCCTAATAATTTTCTCCTCAAGTGTGAGTCCATCTACATTGATACACTCTTCCTTTTTAACCATGAGACCTTCTTGGTGATCTTATTCTGAGATATATCACTTCACTCTGACGGCCCTATTCTGTGATCCCTGACTTGGGATACTCTACCTGAACTTGGACTCTAATACCACTTGTTGGGAGGTTTTAAGGAAGAGAATGAGTTACAAACACAATCACATAAGTGTCTATGACACAATCTCTAACCCAAAACCTTAAGACAATGGTTTTATGGGTCTTCTCACTTATATGGTATTCAACTTTGTCATTCCTACTTAATGTGAGACTACAACTCATACTTGTATCCTAACAGTGTGAAAGACACCATGAAAACCCTCAAAAGCAAAGTTAAAGATCCTTCTTCAAAAATATCTCTTTTAAAAAGATATAACCTCTCATTTGCTCCATCAAGTTTTAGCAAGTGATCAACCTTTTCACAATCAATTGGATAGATCAATAAATATAAAATTAATCATTCATATTTCTTCAAGAACTGAAGCTAATGGAAACCTGTATCCTCTCATTTTAGACTTTGCATTCTTTGAATTGATATTACATTCAAATAATCACTTTTCCACATGTGTTTATAAGAATTTACCCACCAACTCAATCAATCAAGCTATATTTTCTCTACAAATTATCAGTTTGATTCTATTGAATTGAAATATGTTCTAACTGGTTCCACGCTAATGATCCTAAAAGATAAAAAAAATCCAACAACAAGATTACTCATATACTCCATTAATTCGTCTCAAATTCTAAAAGAGTGATATAAATAATAAAATCAAATAAGTCACACAATTAAAATGACAAGAATTAATATATATTTATATATATGGTTAATCCAAGGTGAAAAAGGAGCTAAGATGGATCATCAAGTGTATCGAAGTTAACTGCGAAAAAAAGATTGTTGCTCCCATGAGATGTTTGGTAGTGACAAAGCTTTTTAGGAGTAGAGAAGGCCTTGACTTTTTCAAAAATTTTAGAATTTATTGCATATAAATAATGAGAATTAAATGCAATAAATTATTTTTTTTGTAATACAAGTAATTTAATTTTAATAAATATTAAAATATGAGATCAATGATAGGAATAAATAAAAAACTAAAAAAATATTTAAATTAAAATATTTTTTATATTTTCTTCCTTTACATATCTCTTCATTTCATTTTTTATATTTTCTTCCTTTAAATATGTCTTCATTTTATTTTTTATACTTGGTACACACTAAAATAGAAACACAAATTGAAAATACAACTTTATTCTTGATTACTGGAAATAGAGGACCAATCTATCTCTTCTATAAATAACTAAAAAAATGGAAACATTGATAAGTTCACTGGATTATTAAAAATATTAATAATAATAAATTTAAAAATAATATTAATAAAATTTTAAATAAAAAATTATAAAAGGATAATAATTAAATTAAAATATAATACTCAATTAAAATTAGTGTATAATTAAAAAGGTAGTTTAATCGGTTCATAAATATATCATTTTATAAATATTTTAAAAAATTTCATATTAATAAAATTACTTACAAATTTTTTTTATTTTTATCTTAATACAAATAAAATAACTTCACTTTTAAATTTTTTTTAAATTCATAGTTTTCTCACTCTCGTATTTTCTTAAAATATACAAAACCAAAATATCTAACCACTTTCGAAGTTTCGAGAGGCTTGTTCAATGTCCCACTTGGCTGGTCTCATACAATTGCAAAGAAGAGCGATCTCATCATAGAGACACTATTATCACTCTAGCTGGACCAATTCATCAATCAAAATGACTTGGCCAATAACATGCTCATTCCCATGAGCGTGGTGATCATGCAAGTGCATCTTCGTAGAATATGGATGAGATTTTCTTTGAAGGTGATAATGGTCTACTGGAACAGTGAACACAAAGTAATTAGAATTGAGATTTAGACAGAGATTAAGATTAAAATCTGATATTGATGAAAAAGGATAAGGAATTGAGTTGCGTGAGAAGAAGTGAAAACAAAATAAAATTTTCACAATATATATTTTTTATATAAATTATAAATATTACTATTGTTTTAACTCCTCTTTATTTATTATTAGTAAAAATGTATTATTAGTTAGTTGAAGTAAAAAATTATAAATTTATATCTTAAATAATTTTTATGTATTAAAATATAAAATATCTAATTAAAAACTGCAATAATGAAATAAAATTATCTTATCAAAAAATAAAATTATAGAAAACATTAAAGATAATTATAAAAGTATTTTTCTATATATATTGGTATATTTCTTATACTATTATGTTATTTATTTTATATATTTTTTATCCTTTATTAATTGACTTAAACAGGTTATCATTATCGGTATAAACAATTTATTTTTATTTTTTTAAAGGATTTATTTTTGGTTATTATATTATTTAAACTATTATTTCTAATAATATTTATATAAATCTTAATTTTAATCTTTGTATTTTTTTTTCCAAAATTTTAAATTAATTCCTAATATTTATTTTTATATAAATTAGATAATATCATTTATAAATTTCAAACAATTCTTACAAATGATATATATATCATATTATATTATAAATATCCGTGAATTGAAATAATCATTTAGATAACATATAAATAATTAATTAATTTTATAAAATATTAAAAATTAAAAATGATGAATTAGAATTTGAGAGAAAGATATTAGAATTTTTTTAATCAGAGAACAGACAATATTTTTATTATTTTATTCAATATATTTTAATTTAATTTTTTTTTTTAAAAGTAATTTCTCAAAATCGTGATTTAAGGATTCACACTTTAAAAATTATTGTCTATTATGATTATAAACCACGCTTACAAACTCGTTGCTTCTTTAAAAATTATTGTCTATTATGATTATAAATCACGCTTACAAACTCGTTGCTTCTTCCATATTTAAGCAAAAGTTAGCATGGTTTAGAAGAGGAAAAAATAACTTAATTGAAAAGAGTTGTGTCTGGTAATCACAATAATTAAAATGATCCTCACATGAACACAAATGCATGAAAAAAATATCATTTCTTTTAAATAAGTGATAAAAAATGAAAAAAAATAAGATACAATAATGTTCTCAAATATTTAAAATTAGTATGACAATTATTACTCAACCAAAAAAATATTTATTTTAAAAAAATTACTTTGATTTTAAAAAACATCAAATATATAGGACATTTTTATTATAGGTAGTGTTCAAACTTTACACAACAGGAGGATTCTAACTCCCCTTCTTCTGTTCATTTAAAAAACACAAATTTTGTTCAAATTTATTGGTTATATATTCTGTTTTATTTTTAAAAAAAATTAAAATAATTTTATTTTAATAATAAAATATTAATTTTTTATTATAGTATATTTTATTATTTGCAAAAAGTATTTAAAATATGTTAATTTTAAAACCGCGTGTTGGGTGCCACGGATGACAAGAAAAGTAGGTTTCTACATTTTGGGAATTATCCTATTATCTCTTTCATTCTCAAATATTTTATTTATTTATACTGTTCAATTTTAAATACATGTATTTTAGCCATTTTTTTTCACTAAATTTTGATTTAAAGCTTTTATATTAACTTTTTTTTTCTCTCCAACTGTTGTGCTGGAAATCAACCAAATACAAGATGATGGCCACAGTGACTCAATACTTGGTTTTGCATCGAACAAATATTACAGATTTATTAAATTTAAAATTGTGTTCTACTGTTATTTTTTCTTTTAGAAAAAAATCTTATACCATAGTTAGTCACTTGTAAGGGATAATGATTGAAACAAATTTAACAAACAATACAAAGCAAAATTAAACATGTGTAAAATTCTCTTGTAAAAATATTCTACTCCAAATAAACTATAAACGTTAAGTTTATCTAATATCATTATTATTAGTTGATCATATTGTATATTATTATTAGTTTATTTTTACTACTCTTGTAAAAAAGAAAGTTGAAGAACACGAAAAATAAAAAAATAAAAAGAGACGGTTAGAAAGAAAAAAGAAACCAAAAGATGAAAAACAAAAAAAATAAAAAAAAATCGATATAAAAGAATTTCTTCAAAAGATAAGATTTGTTAAACCAACAATTTTATTTAATAATTTATTACATTTTAATTTAATTAATTTTGTTAGTATAATTAATTATTATTATTTATAAATTTTTATTACAATAATTAAAATAAAAATTTAAAATCAATTATATTATAATATAATTATTATATGTTATAATATATAATAATTAAGTTATATTATAATTGAAATATAACTTTTGAATTTTTTTAAATTTCAAATCTTGGGCGGCTCCACCTGAGGGTCTTCCTCCAAATGTTGTCGAAGGTCCCGGTTTTGGACCTCCTTCTCGATACATGCCTATGGAAGAGATGCTTCACTAGGCGTTCATTTATCTTCAAATAGTCAATCTGCACCTTCCATGGTCACGCAGGTACTTGTGCTTCTTGTAAAATTGTATTGTAGTAGTTCTTACAGAATGCTATAAGTGTTCTTAGGAAT
Source organism: Lablab purpureus (assembly GCA_030347555.1). Taxonomy (NCBI): domain Eukaryota; kingdom Viridiplantae; phylum Streptophyta; class Magnoliopsida; order Fabales; family Fabaceae; genus Lablab; species Lablab purpureus. The sequence continues at coordinate 19,135,277 of CM059258.1, forward strand.
TGTGGGTTTGTATTTTTGTGGAGATTTGTTGACTGCTGTTTCTTCAATTTTGCTGTATAAATGTTGTAAACCTATGGATACAATTCTTATCCTGCCCATGCTTCTGCGTCTCCTCCTTCCAATCCAGGACATGTTGGAGGCTATACCTCCGTTTATGGTGCAAACTATGGCTACTAATGCTTCTACTATTTTAATGTAAAATGTTGGTGTTAAATTATGATGCAAATTTCTAGATAGTTCCAAAATATTCTAGAAAGTTCTAGAAAATCCTAGAAACTTCTAGAAAATCCTAGAAAGTTCTAGATACTCTTAGAAACTACTAGAAGTAACAACTCCTACAATTATGAAGAATAATCTAGAAAAGAAGCATAGAGATGTACTATGTAGAATAATCTTTATGCATCTAGAATAATCAAGCTCTAGAAAAATCTAGATCAATGTAAAGAGGAGCCTCATGCCTATATATATGTGTGTGTGATAGCATCTTACATGTAAGGAAATTCTCAAGTAACTCAACAAAGTTATTTTCCATCAAATCTACTACTACCTTATTCAAAACTCCTCCATACTATCAACTATTTCCAATACCTTCTACAACATTACTACTCAACCCACTAAACCTATCCATCTCTACTAAAATTCTAACAGTGGTACCAGAGCTACGTTCGGTCATCTACTGGGCGTAGATATAATACTCAACTATTTCTACTGAGCATAGAAATCGAGTTATCAAATACCCCCACACTTAGACTTTTGCACTCCTGAGCAAAACATAAGTACTGAAAATACTGAGGAAAAATTATCGACAACTCTAAGAGCAAGGAAAAATTCCATCCATCAGTTTATCAGAACTTGCACCAAAATAACATGACATGTAACAACTCAGCAGTGATTTCAACCGGTTCAGAATAAGAATCGAAATGACAAACCTCTCGAGGCACTGTTTACACACACTCTCTTGTTTGTTGGCTCAAAATTTCACTCAGTACTTCATGGAAGCATGCATTACCTTGAATTTGAAAGATCTCTACATTCCATTCTGATCGGTGTCGTACTCGGTCAAATAAAAAACAATTAAATGTAGTACTAGAAGAAGTGACTCCTAGGTCGTCTCTCTCAAGGACCAATTTTCACTGTCAAAAGATTAAATCATGCAATAGGGGGGTTTTGAACTGATAACAGTTAATTAAAATAAAGCAGATAAATAACAAATTAATTTCAGTAATTAAAATAGGCAAGACTCTTGAACACAATGCATCTCTGACATCCTTGGCTCACAACAGATTATCAGTCCGTTTAATCCTTGTTCCGTCTAGATTAACCAACTAAGCGAAAGTTAACCCAAGACTTCCCTACACGAATTAAGCAAACGTGAACCTTGTAAGGTCTCCCTCCGAGGGATTAAGCATCCTCCAGAATAGAGACTTCACAATGGAGAATCAAACGTACGAAACCATAAAACGCACAAAAACCTCAATCAGTGCGTGCAGTATGCCCAAGAGCCCTACCCTGGGGTTTTAGTCTTCCATAAATTCAGAAAACGTAAACGTAAAATAGAAAACGTAAAATAGAAAACGTAAAACGTAAAACGAAATTAAAAGCAGAAACGAAATTGGAAGCAGAAAACGAAATTGAAAGCAGAAAACGAAATTGATAAACGAAATTGATAAACGAAATTGAAATAGAAAACGGGGAACTGGAACAGTAGCCAAAACGTAAACCCTAAAAAAATATCTGCTGCTGCTGCCGCCACAAGGCAAAACGTAAAAGAAACCCTAATTCCTACTACTCGTTGCCGTCTTTCTCCGTGCTGTATCTGTGTGTCTGTGTATCTGCTCCGCTCTCCCTCAGCTGCCCTATTTATAGCTGCATTGCATAGGCACGAAACCCTAGATCCATTGGGCCCAAAATCCGCAGAAACAATTCTGGTCCAAGTTATGACGTGGCGCCTCCTCTTGAAGTCCATGAATTAATTCCAAGCCCAAAATAATTTTAAACTGCCCTGAAAAAAAAATTGGAATAATTAAACTTAAAAATCCAAATTAATTAAAATATGAATTTTTGTTCCAAATATAGCCCTAATAGAAATTAGTACAAAATATAAACAATTAAGCACAAATTAGAGATGAAAACAAGTACAGAAAGGTAAGAAAATAAGGGAAAATAATGACTCATCACATTCCTTGAATCGATTTCAACTCTTGATTAGAAGGACTTTCATTGGCTTGTAATGGGGCTGAGGTGAGGGTAAGGTGGAAAAGGAATTTAAGCTAAACCATCGATGCTGGAAAAGTCTTGGCTATCGAGCTTAAGAACAAGCATGAGATTCCAAATGCAGCAGCTCTACAGATTTTCAAATATTGACATATGGTGTACAGCTGAGATTCTTTGATTTTGCTCGATTTTGATGATCGATTTTTTTTTTTCGATTTTCTTTCCATGCTCGATGCTTGATGCTCGATGCATATTTTAGTTCCTATTTTTCTCAGCTGTACTTTATTTTCTTACTGTAGTGAGCTGCAAACCAGACTATTTAAAATTTCTCAGCAAGTTCTTGTACTTGTTTTCCAGATTCGATGGTTGGTTGAAGATTGGTTAAATGATAGTGAGGTGTGGTGGGTTTTCACAAGGAAAAGGGGTCATAAGGCTAAAAAATGGGTGCAATGGGAAAATTTGATGGAAGGTAGGTTGTTTGGCTAAGTGGCTGCAATAGAAAAATGGCCTAAATCATTTCAAGAGTATCATCGATCAAGTATTGTTCAGCAGAGTTCGATCAAATCCTGTAATGCCTTGCAATCATGGGTGTATCACACAACAAAATTATATCGGCTCAAATCTCACCAGGGTTTGTGTCAAGTCGATTCTTATCCAAACAAAATCGAAAAAAGAACTAAATTCATAACATGCCTATGTTAATTAGAGAAAAGACTTCTAACTATGACAGAGGAAATTGAAACTGCTAAAAAATGAGTTATTGACAAAATTTCAAACACTTTTGTTTTTTTTTTTTTTTTACTTCAACACAACTTCTAGGAACTTAGCAAAACAAAACAGATCAAATAGAAATAAAACAAAACAGATAAAATAAATTGAGAATCACTCCCCCCCACACTTGGAACAAACATTGTCCCCAATGTGAGTGAGAGGAAAAAGAAAGAGAAAACAAACAGTGATTGCAGCTATGTAGCTGCTGTTGGAGGCTCTTCTTCAGCCGTGTGTGGTTCCTTTAGAAACAGAGTTGTTGCAGCTGTTGAGTCCTGCTCTTGATGCCCTTCATGAAATAGTTTCAGCTGTTGACCATTGACTTTGAATGTTCGATCCGTAGCCATATCAGAAATTTGTACAACTCCATGGGGGAAAACTTTGGTCACGATGTAGGGGCCAACCCATTTGGATCTGAGTTTTCCAGCAATCAATTTCAGCTTAGAGTTGAACAACAACACTTTCTGCCCTTCACAGAACTTTTTGCTGGAAATATGCATGTCATGGTATTTCTTCACCCTCTCTTTGTAGATTTTTGAATTTTCATAGGCCTGCAGCCTAATTTCCTCCAATTCCTGGAGTTGCAGTTTTCTTTTCTGTGCCAGCTTTATTCAGATTCACATTGCATTGCTTCACCGCCCAATAAGCTTTGTGCTCGATTTCAACTGAAGATGGCAAGCCTTACCAAAAACTACCCTGAAAGGTGACATACCTAAGGGTGTTCGGTAAGATGTTCTTTGTGCCCACAATGCCTCATCCAACAGTTGACTCCAGTTTTTTTTGTGGGGGTGGATCAATTTTTGAAGCAGATGCTTCACTTCCCTGTTGAAAACTTCAGCTTGCCCATTGGTTTGGGGGTGATAAGGTGTGGAAGTTCGATGGGTGACTCCATAATTTTGGAACAAAGCTGCAAGAATTCTGTTGCAGAAATGAGTGCCTCGATCACTGATTATAGCTTTGGGGACTCCAAATCGACAGAAGATGTGAGTCCTGAGAAAATCGACCACCACCTTGGCACCATTGGTACGTGTGGCCTTGGCTTCCACCCATCGAGAGACATAATCGATAGCAAGCAGTATGTAAGAAAAACCAGCAGAATTTGGAAAAGGCCCCATAAAATCGATTCCCCAAACATCGAATACTTCACAGAAGATAATCGGTTGCTAAGGCATCTCATCCTTCTTTGTTATATTGCCATGGGCTCGCTGGCATTTCTCACAAGAAACAACAAATTTGTGTGCGTCTCTAAAAAGTGTAGGCCAGTAGAATCCGGACTCTCCGTGCTGTTTGATTGGATCCAGTATGCCCTCCAAAGCTGGTGTCATGGCAGTGTTGAAGAATGCTTTGAAATTCATTGTCAGGAACACACCTTCTGATAACTTGGTCACTGCCGAACTTCCACAAGTATGGGTCATCCCAAACATAGTATTTAGCATCTGCCTTCAATTTGTGCTGTTGTGTCTTAGATGCGTGTGGAGACAGAATACCGGAAGCTAGGTAGTTGACCAGATCTGCATACCAAGGAGTGGAAGGGGAAGATTGTAAGGCATAAAGGAAAGTATCGGGGAAGTCATCATGTATGGGTATCAGATCACGGTGTCCTGAAATTCTGCTCAGATGATCAGCAACTTGGTTTGATGCTCCACTGCGGTCTTTGATGTCTAAATCGAACTCTTGCAGAAGAAGCATCCACCTTATCAGTCTTGGTTTTGCATCAACTTTCTTCAACAAATATTTCAGAGCAGCATGGTCGGTGTATATGGTAATTCTCGATCCCACCAAATATGATCGAAACTTGTCCAACGCAAAAATAATGGCCAGCAACTCTTTTTCTGTTGTTGTGTAGTTTCTTTGAGCTTCATCGAGAGTTCTGGATGCATAGGCAATGACATAGGGGAATTTATCCCTCCTTTGTGACAACACAGCACCTACAGCAAAATCGGAAGCATCACACATGAGCTCGAAAGGAATTTCCCAGTTTGGGGGCTGTAGAATAGGTGTTGTGGTGAGTTTCTCTTTAAGTTCTTCAAACGCCTTCTTGCATAAGTCAGAGAATTCAAAGGGTACATCTTTCTGCAACAAGTTGGATAGGGGTAGAGCAATTCTGCTGAAATCTTTGATGAACTTTCTGTAGAAGCCTGCATGACCAAGAAAGGATCTAATTTGCCTCACGGAGGAGGGATTGGGCATAGAAGAAATCACATCGATCTTGGCTTTATCAACCTCGATTCCTTTCTCAGAGATGCGGTGGCCTAAATCCACTCCTTCATTCACCATAAAATGGCATTTTTCAAAATTTAACACAAGGTTAGCTTCGATGCATCTTTTCAAAACCTGCTCTAAGTGATGTAAACATTCAACAAAGGAAGAGCCAAAAACTGTAAAATCATCCATGAAGACCTCCATGCAATATTCAATCAATTCTGCAAAAATACTCAACATGCACCTTTGGAAAGTTGCAGGTGCATTACACAAGCCAAAGGGCATTCATGTATAAGCAAAAGTTCCAAAGGGGCATGTAAAAGTCGTTTTGTGCTGGTCCTCAGGTGCTATGTGTATTTGCATGTACCCTGAAAATCCATCGAGAAAACAGTAATGTGATTTCCCTGCCAATCTTTCAAGTACTTGATCAATGAATGGGAGAGGGAAATGATCCTTTCTGGTAGCTTGATTTAGCTTCCTGTAATCGATGCATACTCTCCATTGATTTGTCAGTCTGGTTGGGATCAAGTCATTCTCTCTGTTCTGTACCATTGTGACCCCTGACTTCTTTGGAACAACTTGAACTGGTGAGACCCAAGTGCTGTCCGAAATAGGATAGATGATTCCAGCCTTCAGTAGCTTGGTAATCTCTTCCTTCACTACCCTGAGGATTGTGGGATTTAGCCTTCTTTGAGGTTGCCTCACGGGTTTCTCTTCATCATCTAACAGAATTCTATGTATACACACAAATGGACTGATTCCTGGAATGTCTGCTAAAGACCATCCGATGGCTCTACGGTATTTTCTCAAAAGTTGCAGCAGTTGTCCTTCTTGTTCCTCAGTCAAGTGCTGGGCAATAATGACTGGGCAGTGCTGGCCTTCATCCAGATATGCATATTTCAGAGTGTCTGGAAGGGGCTTGAGGTCAAACTGCTGCGCCTGGAATTTTTCTGGTGCAGCATCTTTTGGATTTTCGATTATGCACGACAGGCTCTTTTCTTTTTCATTTTCTGTAGGATCACTAGCTAAAGAACTAGTGACGGCATTTATTTCGAGACATGCTGTACAGGTATTATTACAATCACAAAATGGAAAAGTGTCATTATCTACATCAAGGGAATCGAGAAATTCAGAAAATTCATCGAAGGACTCAAAATCAAAGTCTGGTCCTAAGTCTACTGCTGCAATGGGGTGAGTTTCTTCATGTGGCTGTATGGTTTGACAGGCAAAAACTGGATGCTCATATAAGAGAGAATGGTTCTCTACTGGTTGCTTCATAGCTTCAAAGATGTTGAATTGAACCATATCTTCTCCAAATTCCATGGTCATGGTACCAGAATGAACGTCGATTTTTGTTCTTGCAGTCATCAAGAAGGGTCTACCTAAAATCAAGGTGGATCTGTGCATCGAGCTCTCATCCTGCATATTTAGAATATAGAAATCGGCTGGAAAAATCAATTTGTTGACTTTGACTAACACGTTTTCCAGCACTCCCAAAGGATGGGCCACACTTTGATTTGCAAGTTGAATCACCACATTTGTTGGTTTCAGTTCTCCAAGATGCAACATCTTGTAGACTGTGGATGGCATGAAATTAATCGAGGCTCCTAAATCGAGGAGGGCATCAGCTATGGTCAACTCTCCGATGGTGCAGGGAATTGTAAAGTGGCCTGGATCTTCACACTTTGGAGGTAATCGAGACTGAGATAGAGCTGAAACTGTCTGGAAGTGTCTCTCCCTTAGATTTCTCTTGTACATGCACAGCTCCTTCAAGAATTTTGCATACTTGGGAATTTGTTTTATGGCATCCAGAAGTGGAATGTTGATTTCCACCTTCTTGAAAATGTTCATCAGGTCGTCATGGTCCGATGCTTTTTTGTTGGTGGCAAGGGCAGCTCGAGAAGGGAAAGGCAAGGGAGTTGGCTGTATTGGTTGTTGCACTGGGGCTGGACGTGGAACTGTTGAATTTGTAGTCCCCTATTTCTGCATCTTCTGATTACCGTCAACCAGTTCCTTGCCACTGCGAAGCGTTATGGCACTGACATTTCCATGCTGATTTGGTACAGATTGGGAAGGTAATTTTCCTGAGCCATGTTGCTTGATCTCATTCATTTCAGTAGCAAGTTGTCCCAACTGTGTGTTTGAGGTCCTGTACCGTGGCTATGAGGTTCTGTTCAATCTGGGCAGCCATTTGTGCCGCCATTCTGTCAGCCATTTGCTTGATCATGTCTTCTGTGGACAAGTTAGCATTGTCCTGTACAGCTGGATTGACATTCGATGTGGTGGCAGCTGGATTAGCTTGATTGGTGCGCAATGGAGGAGGCACATACCTCTGTTGGAACTGCTTCTGGTATTGATTTCGGGGTTGCTGAAAATTCTGATGTGGAGGAAAAGGGGCTCGGGGCTGTTGTGGCTGAGATGTACCGTATCGCAAATTTGGGTGGTCTCTCCAGCCTGGATTGTATGTCTGAGCATAGGGGTTGTACTGCTGGTTGGACTGATTTTTGTAGGAATTAGATTGCATTTGAAACACCCCGCTGTTGTTTGACTCTTGTAATTGTGGGCACACATCGGTAAAATGCTCAGCAGCACAGATTCCACAAACTTTTTGTTGCCCTGCATTCACTTGTTGCCCTACTGCCAACTGTCTGACCATCGAGGTTAATTCATTCAACTTGTTCTTCAACCTCATATTCTCAACTGCATCTGCTGCATTGGTTTGCAATTCATGCACTGGCCTACTATTATGTCTCACACCAAACTGCTGGGAGTTTTCTGCCATATTGGAAATTAAATATCGAGCAGCAACAGGGGTTTTGTCCATCAGTGTGCCTCCGCTGGCTGCATCGACCATGCTTCTTTCCATCGGTAGAAGTCCCTCATAGAAGTATTGTATTAACAGTTGCTCAGTGATCTGATGGTTAGGGCAAGATGAGCACAGCTTGTTGAATCTCTCCCAGTACTCATACAATGATTCTCCTTGAATTTGGCGTATGCCACTTATCTCTTTTCTGACCGATGCAGTCCTGGATGCAGGAAAAAATTTCTCTAAGAACCTCCTCTTCATAGCTGTCCAAGTGGTGATCGAAGTTGGTTGTAAGTACAACCAATCCTTAGCAGCATCACATAGGGAAAATGGGAAAGTCTTCATTTTAACAAGTTCTTCTGGCACATCGACCGGCTTCATGGTGGAACAAACAACGTGAAACTCCATCAAATGCTTGTGTGGATCCTCCCTTGCTAATCCATGAAATTTGGGTAGTAAATGGACAGTCCAGACTTCAATTCATAGCCCACTGCACCATCTGGGAGCTGTGGTAACTGAATGCACAGGGGCTGGTAGCCGATATCAGGGTTGGCCAATTCTTTCAAAGTTCTTTCAGCAGCCATGTCTTCACTGTTCCCGTACTCAGAATGGGAACTCCCTGCTTCAGACTCTGTCTCTTCTTGCTTCGTATGCTCTGCTCGACGTGATTTCAGTAGCTGCCTGTATGTGCGTTCAATCTCAGGATCTAGTGGGTACAAATCTGTTGTACTGGACCTGGTCATAAACAGTTAGGCTGAAAATATTTTGCACGCAATCATCGAGCACAATGAAACATTATCATCACAGAGGAATCAAACCACATTGCAGCGAAGAAAGGAAAATAAGAAAAGAAAGAAAAACAAGACAAACAACAATGAACCTGATCAATATTTAATGGTAAAACAACACTCCCCGGCAACGGCGCCAATTTGACAAAGCATGTGTCGTGCAAGCTTTTCAAATTATTTTGAACTGACTATTACTAATGCAGTATAGAAGTCAACTCAAGTCAATCCAAGGAGTGAAGTGTTATACCAAAAGATAAATGGAAAAGGTTCGTGTGAGAGAGAGAAGATAAAATAAAAGAAAAAAGTGGGGGTTTTTGTTTGATCAAGGAAAGCACCGTCAGGAATAGCTCAATCGAAGTTATGCACTGCTCCCTCGATGATAAACGAAATTACTAAAACAAGAAATGTTGTAAAATAGCGAAAATCGAAATGCAGTGGACAATCGAAACTATGAATATCGAACATCAGCAAATGTGGGACTTATAGCAAATACGAAAATCAAAATGCATCGAAATAAAGGAAATCGATGGATAATAAAGTGTAACGAGAATCGAAATGTAGCGAAACGCAAAGTGCAGTGAAATAATGAAAATCGAGAGACAATGTAATTGCAAGGAAAATCGAAACGCAACAAAAACACTGAAAATCGGACTCCAATAAGGGAAATGAAAATCGAAGTATTGCTAAGCAGTGAAAATCGAACTATAACAAAGTAGCGAAATGTAAAAGAACTTCAAAGGCGATGGATAACCGAAATGTAAAGAAACAATAAATATCAAGAGCAATAAAACAGTAAAATTGAAATGCTATCGAAAATAGAACGGTAAAATCGAAAAGCTGTTAAAACTGGTGCGCAATTAAAAAGGGAGATTGAAATGATTCATTCACCATTCGTGCAATGATAAACATTGATCATACTGGTATAGTTCCAGCAAGTCTCAAACATAATCACTCTCTTCCAATATTCTAAAGAAAACTAAAGAAAAAGAAAAGGAAACGCAACAGCCCCCTTTGTATCATGACATCCGGAGCTGCTGTATGAAATTCTGTGCCTCTGAAAATTTTGTGATGCAATGAAAATATGTGCGTGCGTTCTCTTTCTCCTCTTTTATGCACTGCTCACGTAGCTTTTATAGCTGTAGAGGTTGCCCTAATTCCTTGATTAGGCCCCGCAAATCATCACCCAATGACTAATTGTACGATTCTGTCTTGGGTGAATTTGTTGTGCTGATGTAATTCTCTTCTCTTTTTATTGTTCACCACGTGTGTGAAGCTAGCAATTGGGCTGATTTGGCAATTCCTTCTCATGCTTTAATTGGGCTGATTTCAATTCACAGCTTATGCATTTCTCCATTCAGCTCCTGGATCGATCATACCACAAAAGGGGTTAGCATAAAATTGGAAAAACAAGTCAAACCTAAATCAATTATTTTTCAGCTATAAAATGAAAATCTAAGACCCTATTTTACTTATTTACCCTTATTCATGAAAACTATAAAATTCAGCTTAAAGTTCCAAGAAATTGAAATTAAAGTGTCAAGGAAGTGCATTAAGCCATAAGTTGTGAGCATAGAAATCGAGTTATCATGGAGCTTGTGAAGGATGTCTTCTCGGAAAGCACCACAGGTTACCATTCTCAACTGACAAAGCATGGAGAGCGAAAGACTTGTTGGAGCTTATCCACACAGACATTTGTGGACCAATGAGGACACCATCACTAACTAACAACAGGTACTTCGTCCTTTTCATTGATGATTTTTCTAGAATGACCTGGGTTTATTTTATTAAGGAAAAATTAGAAGTTTTTGGAATGTTCAAGAAGTTTAAATCTCTCGTCGAGAAACAAAGTGGGAGACATATAAAAGTATTGAGAAGTGATCGAGGAAAAGAATACAACTCACACGAGTTCGATAAGTTTTGTGAAGACGAAGGAATTGAGTGACAACTTACAGTTGCATATTCTCCACAACAAAATGGTGTGTCAGAAAGGAAACACAGTTATGGAGATGGCTAGATCAATGCTGAAAGAGAAAGGCTTGCCTAATACATTTTGGGCAGAAGCAGTATACATTGTCGTCTACATACTCAACAGATGTCCAACTAAAGTAGTCAAAGATAAAACTCCAATTGAAGCTTGGAGCAGACAAAAACCATCAACTAAGCACTTACGAGTTTTTGGATCTATTTGTTAGATACATGTACCAGATCAGAAAAGGCACAAATTAGAAGACAAGACTATACGAGGAATCTTCTTGGGATATAATACACAATCAAAAGGCTATAGAGTTTACAACCTACAGACAAAGAAGCTTGCCATCAGCAGAGATGTTGAAGTTGATGAAAGTGCTTCTTGGAATTGGGAGAAAGGAGAAATCACGAGAAACAACATCTTTGTTCCAATACAACAATCTCAAGAAGAAGTTCAAGAAGTGACAGAAGATCCAGGTATGCTTCCTTCACCTACACAACAAGATTTCTCACCAGATTCTACTCCTAGACGAGTAAGATCTTTGGGGGATATATATGAAACATGCAACATGGCAATGCTTGAGCTTGAATGCTACGAAGAAGCAGCAAAGAAAGATGTGTGGATCAAGGCAATGGAGAAAGAAATTAAAATGATTGAAAAGAATAATACTTGGGAACTAGTAGATTGTCCGCATGGAAAGGATGTCATTGGAGTTAAATGAGTTTATAAAACAAAGCTAAATCCTGACGGCACTATACAAAAGCACAAAGCTAGGTTGGTAGCAAAGGGATATTCACAGCAACCTGGAATTGACTATAATGAGACATTTGCCCCAGTTGCTCGCCTAGACACAATCAGAGCTCTAATAGCTCTTTCAACACAAAAGGGATGGAGCATTCACCAATTGGATGTCAAATCAGCCTTTCTAAATGGTGTTCTTGAAGAAGAAATATACGTGGAGCAACCACAAGGATTTATAAGCAAAGGTAACGAAGCTAAAGTGCTAAGGCTAAGAAAAGCTCTATATGGCTTGAAGCAAGCTCCTCGAGCATGGTATAGCGGAATTGATCAATACTTCATCGATCAAGGATTCGGGAGGAGCAAGAGTGAGCCAACACTTTACATCAAGACCCAAGGTCAGTATGATACTCTCATTGTCTCTTTATATGTGGATGATCTTATTTACACAGGGAACAATATAAAGATGATGAAAGAATTAAAAGAAGACATGATGAAGACATTCGAGATGACCAGACCTTGGCTTGATGAATTACTTTCTTGGCATAGAGGTAAGGCAACAAAAGGAGGAATATTTATCTCTCAAAAGAAATATATTGAGGCTTTACTAAAGAAGTTCAAGATGTATGGTTGCAAATCTGTCACTACTCCATTAGTGACAAATGAGAAACTACTGAGAAGGATGATGGAGCACCGAGGCGATGCATCACGCTACGAGGAGTTTAATTGGAAGTTTACTATATCTTACGACGACACGACCGGATATCATGTATGCTACAAGTCTTCTATCAAGATTCATGCAAAGACCAAGTCATATTCACCTTGGAGCAGCAAAAAGAATTTTAAGATATTTACAAGGCACAAAAGAGTTTGGTATATGGTACAAAACCATGCCTAACTCAAGGTTGGTTAGCTACACTGATAGTGATTGGGCAGGATCGATAGATGACATGAAGAGTACATCAGGTTATGCCTTCTCACTTGGATCAGGATTTTTTTCCTAGGCATCAAAGAAACAAGCAAAAGTAGCACAATCAACAGCTGAAGCAGAGTATGTGGCAGCTGCAGAAACTACAAGTCAAGCAATATGGCTTAGACGAATACTTGACGAAATGGGAGAACAACACGATGACTCCACCATCATCTACTGCGATAACAAGTCAGCTATAACCATGGTAAAGAATCCAGTCCATCATCAAAGAACAAAGCACATAGCTATTAAATATCACTTCATCAGAGAGGCTGAAACAACTAAACAAATTCAATTGGAGTACTGCTCGACAGAAGATCAAGTTGCAGACATATTTACAAAGGCACTACCAAGAGTCAAATTTGAACAATTACGATCTATGCTTGGAGTTACTGAAATTTGCATCAAGGAGGAGTGTTAAATTATGATGCAAATTTCTAGATAGTTCCAAAATATTCTAGAAAGTTCTAGAAAATCCTAGAAACTTCTAGAAAATCCTAGAAAGTTCTAGATACTCTTAGAAACTACTAGAAGTAACAACTCCTACAATTATGAAGAATAATCTAGAAAAGAAGCATAAAGATGTACTATGTAGAATAATCTTTAAGCATCTAGAATAATCAAGCTCTAGAAAAATCTAGATCAATGTAAAGAGGAGCCTCATGCCTATATATGTGTGTGTGATGGCATCTCACATGTAAGGAAATTCTCAAGTAACTCAACAAAATTATTTTCCATCAAATCTACTACTACCTTATTCAAAACTCCTCCATACTATCAACTATTTCCAATCTACCTTCTACTACATTGCTACTCAACCCACTAAACCTATCTACCTCTAATAAAATTCTAACAGTTGGGAACATAATTAATGTAATAATTTGACAAGTATTAGATTATTGTGTGACCCTTACGTAGTGTTGTATGTAATGAAGGCAAAAAACGCTGACTTAAAAAAAACAGATAAAGGAAATAGAATTTTTTTTTTTAGTGAATATCTCTGCATGTATTATTCATAGTAGGGTGAATAATAGTATTGGCATTGAAACATTTGCTACTCCACAATAGCAAATTTTGCAGAGAAATACAGAAGAGAAAAAGTACTCAAGAAAGAGACAAAGATAAAACTCCCCTCCACTATTGGCCTGCACTCGACTATTTATTTGATTCTCCATTCATAATCTTTTAGATGGGAGTTAGTTATTTTATTCCTTGTGCTCCTCCTATTTCTTCTACCATCGGGAACATCTGACAGTTGTTCTTGACTCATAACAAAATTCTTTATCCTTTTCTAATATAACATTATCTCCTCCATTCACTGCTACAGCAACCACTTTCCACGTCGGTTCTGGGGATCATTTCACGTCGACCCAAAAACCGACGTTGAAAGAGGCGACGTTAAAAGTAATATTTTCAACGTCGGTTAAATTTGAACCGACGTTGAAAATAACGAGACTTTCCACGTCGGTTAACTAAAGAACCGACGTTGAAAGTGTCCCAGACTTTCAACGTCGGTTCTTTAGTTAACCGACGTGGAAAGTCTCGTTATTTTCAACGTCGGTTCAAATTTAACCGACGTTGAAAGTTTCTTCCCCTACTGCAATGCAGTTTCTAATTTTCTCATTTTCCCTAAATTTTAGTACCTGCATATCAAAGAAACCTCCAGCAAACCAGCAAACAATTTCAAATAGCTAAATTTCAAATGAATTATATATATTGAATAATTATTTAAATTTGATCTATTTACAATTGTATAAATAAAATTACAATAAAAGTACTCCTATTGTTCCCTATTTCTAATTTCTAAAAACTTTTGTGCCCACTTTTCTCGGACTTGGTCGATAGACTCTGTGGGCAAGGGTTGGGTATCAGTGAATACCTGGAACAAAATGAAAGTATGTTAGGTATGACAAGTAGGAAACTTTACCAATACAGTTTTGGAGGAATAGAGTTTTGGAGGACTAACCTGTCTCCAAGTATCTCTGATATTCCCAAAAACTATAAGCCACATCCAATACATTACGTAGTAGCCACATTCGTAGCTACCCGTTTGTCTATTAACCTATAATGAATTGAACAAGTCATTAGTTATGAAAAATACATATTCAATATTCATTAGAGAATTAAAAGTAACCTTACATGTAGGATTTCCCAATGTGGGTTAGTGGCTTTGCTGATATGCATTCCATCAATGGTACTGCACACCTTAATAGCACTGTTGAGAAGTTATTAGTCAATATATGAACATTACTTATATTTGAAAACACAAACTTTAAAATACTTACCTATTCAAAATGTTCTTTAAATCAGTATCTGGTTTTTATTCAAGAAACAAAACCAGTATACAGTCTTCTCTGGACGACTCATGAGGAAGAGTTGCCAATGATGCCTTGAAAAATAAAATATTTAGAATATAATTCAATCACAATAAAAACAATAATAAACTTATATTGACTTAATGGAATAAATATGCTCCAAGATATATCTGCCTTTTAGAGGTGAGGATCCAATTTTGGATATATCTTTGGACTTCCTCCCTTCTATTTCCAGCTGCTTGGATTGACTGAGGCTCAAAAAATCCATAGACATCTGAAGCTCCCTGCTCCTCAGCCAATTCATCCATCATCCTAAAAAATGAAAAATAATAACATGTTATATATTAAATAATGAAATTGAAATTATAATAATAAATATGTACTTACATTGTCCAAAGTTGTAAAATAGAGATGTTGAGATCCCTATCACCCAATGTGACCTACGAGATGTCGAGAATATGAAATGTAGAGAGGAAGCTTGCATTATCTATCCCAAATCTCCTAGCATCCCAACGAATCTCAAAGGAGTTCGCATAATATTCTGCAGAGGCATGGATCAACTCAACAATTGGATTTTTTGGGAGAGCTTCTTGTTTTCCTTTAGTATGTTCAGAAGCAGCACGACTTGTAGGCTTCCAAACATCCTACATGTTTAAAACAATACTACTTAATACTGAAATAACATTTTCGAAGTCATTAACATAAAAAATTACATACCTTTTTAGAAACTTGTCTCACTTAAATGTTGGGGCCAAGCAATGAATGTGTGAAGGGCTCGTCCCACCACTGTACCTCATCGGTAGGCACGGGGACTCCGAGCATCGACATCTCGAATCTCTTCTACCACCACTCTCAAATAACCAGGTGGCAAAGGCACACTGTGGATGGTGGAAGCCCCTTCCTGAACTGAACCAAGGGCCACCAATCTTGGTTCAAGCAACCCATCCTCCACCAATAAGGCACATTGTTTCATCCCAAAAGATGGACCTGTGGATGCATGATATATTTCAATTAACATTTTTAATGAAGACATATATGAAAAATAAATAACGATTTTACCTATCGGTGCAGGTGCGAGTGCGAGTGCGGCGAGCAACGGGAGAAGCTAGAATAGGAGCGGGATTACTTGGAAGTACTTCCCATTGTGCCAACAGATGGAGGAGATGGGCGGCGTGTTGGTGGGAAGATGCCATCCTAAGCGCCAAGTTTGGAAACATGCTAAGTAGGCTGCTCCTGAACTCTGTCTTTGCGATGGCCAGGTGTCGGCTTCATTTGTGAGCTTATTCTCCAACTCTTCTTCATTAATTGTTGAGCTCTGGGTATTCTTCACTTGGTGCCCCAAAATAATGTCGAATACCCACACGGTCCCCACACCTCGAACACGGCTAGGGTGTTCATCTTTACCAATAGCGGTGGTCGAGTATATCTCGACGACCACATGGAGCGAAAGTTCCTCGTGTACCTTGCTCCTCAAGGAATCCTACAATAAATTTAACACATTATATATATATAAATATACAAGTGTAACAAATTAATCATATTAGGGTTAAAAGAATAGTAACTTACAATCCTATCCGCTATATGTTGGGCCTCCTCGGATGTCATCCCACCGGAAGGCTTTTGACGAGCTCTCTTCCAAGTTTGATGACGTTTAGGAGGAGATGGTGGGGGGAGATCATCCTGGCTTATACCAAAATTGGTTGTTTCTTTTTCTCTGAGTGCAGCCTTCTCGTACATCATTCTCTCAGACAAGAGATCATACCCCCCACGAGACAGACGGTGGGGGGTCAAATTCTTCTTCTGAATCTCCTTCGCCTTTAATCTTTTCCCCTGCAAAATAATTGATATTAGAATATAATACAATAACTTAATAAATTTATATTAATTTATACCTCCCACTCTGGGCCAGTCCTAATCTCTACAAATTTCCTCCACTCCTCCTCAGATATGCCATATCGTTGGCAAGGAGTAAGTCCCTTGCTAACGACATCCTCGGCATAAACCCATTTCAGTAGTTAATGTGGACTTGAGCGCCTCCACATTTTTGCAATGGTGGACATAATCTTCTTCTTAAGCGCCTTGGAGTTTTCAATATCAAAATACTTACTGCAAAAATAAAACATAATTAGCATCAAAATTAAAAATCAATATTCAAGAAAAGACAATTGAATAAATTTAAACTTACCAGAATGTCACCTTAAATCAGATTCTTCACTAGTGTACGTCAACATTATCCGAGTCTGGATGCAAAATAGATATCTAAAACATAATCATTAGTTAGATGAAAAGAAGAATTATATGTAAATATGTAAAAAACTTCAAATATAAACTTAGAATTACCTTCTCTCGTGCAGCGGTACCCAAGTAGGCTGCTTGAGCCTGGGTATGATGCGGACCGGACACCTTCCGGTGCGTGGATCAACGGACACACTCGAGCTTCTCTCTGTCATGTGTCATGTTGTCATGCTTCGATGTCGTGTAGCTTGCCTGGTCTTCTTTGGTGGAGGAGGTGGTGGAGGAGATGAGGGAGGTGAGGGAGGAGGTGATGGTGAAGGAGATGCCATGTATACGTAAAGAAAATATAAAACAATATAATTTATAAATCTTAAATACACAAACATAAAACAAATACATAAAGAATTTTAAGTAGAAACATACTTAGACAACTAAATTTTCCCATATCCCTTCATCATGATCATTACGAGTTGCATGGACCACATCCTCTTGTACATCTTCAATACTACTAGGCGGTCGTGGTGAATTGGGAATGACAATGAAATCATCGACTCATCTTCATTTTCATGGTTGACATCAATCCACTTTGCCTTGAAGGACCACGGACCACCTATCATTACATGGGTCGGTCACATAAAAAACTTGTTTTGCTTGATATGCCATGATGAATGGTTCTTCCTTATGACCTAGCTTCTTAAGGTCTATCATAGTAAAACCCATTTCGTCAAATTGAACACCGGTATTGCTATCGACCCAAACACATTTAAATAGAGGAACTCTAAATTTCTTGTAGTCAACCTCCCAAATTTCCTCAATCACTCCAAAGTAACTTATGGATGCCATGATGGGGTTTTTATCCTTTGAACTAGAAAAGTGCATGGATGTGGCCTCAATAGATACTCCACTATTTTGAAGCTGTGCTATTGTCATCTTGTGACTTTGTGTAGAAGGAATATCTATTAATGTCGTACCCGGTCCAAGTGATGACGTTATGTTTTGGTCCATGAGCTAGCCATTTCAATGTATCAGATGCATGCTGATCTGAAAAAATTTGGCTTCTAAACCAACTGACAAAGTTGTTGTTATGCTCCTTCACTAACAACCGTTCACCCATTTTGGGGTTTTGGGTCCTCAACATTGATTGATGAGCGGATATGTAAGGAAGAACTTCATCTGTATTATTCAAAATATACAAGTGTGCTGACTCAACTCGGTAATATCCTTTGCTTGAACTTTTATATCACGAGTACCCTTTCCATTTATCCTATCATCATGTCGACTTGTAGGAACACCCACGGCTTGTGCTTTTGCCAAGTATTACGAACAAAACTCTGTAGCTTCTTACGCAATATACCTTTCAACTATGGAAGCTTCGGTGCGTATGGATTCTTAGTATACCCTTTGAAGATCTTCATGTATCGCTCAATTGGGTACATCCACATAAATAAAGCTGGGCCACATAACTAGTATCTCTCTTACAAGATGAACAATTAAGTGAACCATAATATCAAAAAATGATGGAGGAAAATACATCTCCAATTGACATAGTATAATTGCTGCCTCATTTTCCAATTGATCTAATGATTTTTCATCAATTACCTTGGCACATATAGAGTTGAAGAAAAACATAGACGCATAATTGCATTTCTCACATTCTTCGGGAGTATGCCACGTATAGCTACAGGTAAGAGTTGTTGCATCAAAGCGTGGCAGTCATGTGACTTTAACCTAACTAGTTTAAGATCTTTCATTGACACAAGACTCTTAATATTTGAAGAGTATCCTTGTGGAACTTTAATACTCAGAAGGCACAGACAAAGACTAGTCTTCTCTTTTTTGGATAAAGTGTGACATCTTTGGTGGAAGATATGTTCTCTTGCCTTCGGATCTTGGATGCAATTCGGACGTATTCCCAATTCACAAAGATCTTGGCGAGTATTCACTCCATCCTTTGTCTTTCCTTTGATGTTCAAAAGTGTGCCAATTAGACTATCACATACATTCTTCTCAACATGCATCACATCAATACAATGACGTACATCTAGATGACACCAATATGGAAGTTCAAAAAAATTGATCTCTTCTTCCACTTGCTTCTATCGGTAGATTTCTTTTGGGTCTTTCCAAATTCAACATTTATGTTTTTCACTCGATCATAAACTTCCTCACACGTTAACGGTGACTTAGCAATTTCATCCTCCGGCAGCCAGTTAAAAGCTTTCTTCAATCTTCGGTATGGGTGGTTAGCTGGAAGGAATTTTACGTGTTTATTATAAATTGTCTTCTTCCCATGTTTCAATTGCGAGATAACTTGTATCTTCTTGACAAATAGGACACGCATGATGACCCTTGACACTTTGTATCCACTCAAGTTACCATATCTTTGGAAAGTCATTTATGGTACAAAATATCATTGCATGTAACTTGAAATTCTCACTGTCGATTTGCATCAAACACCTCTACTCCTTCCTCCCACAACAATCTTAAGTCATCTATCAAAGGACTTAAATAAACATCTATGTCATTTCCTGGCTGTCTTGGACACGCAATCATCATAGATAGCATAACATATTTCAGCTTCATGCACAGACCAATGTGGAAGATTGTAGATCACCAATAAAGCTGGCCATGAAGCGTGGTTAGTGCTTAAGTTACCAAAAGGATTCATTCCATCTGTAGCTAGTCCAAGTCTAAGGTTTCTTGCATCACTACCAAAACTTGGAAATAGACGGTCAATTTTCTTCCACTTGTGGAGAATCAGTCGGATGTCGAAGTTGTCCATCTCGTTTCTTTGCAACTCGAATGCCATGTGAGATTTTTTGAATCTTCTTCATTAGCAAACAATCGCTTAAACCTTGGAATTATTGGAAGATACCATATAACCTTTGCGGGAGAACCCTTTTTATGACTATCTTCACCATCACCGTCATCATCCTTGACTTTGTAACGTGATACACCACATTTTGGACACTTGTGAAGAGATTCAAACTCTTTTACGTATAAAATACAGTCATTAGGACAAGCGTGTATCTTTTTATATTCTAAACCCATTGGACAAAGTATCTTCTTTGCTTCATACATACGGTTAGGCAATGTGTTTTCATCTGGAAGCATCTCTTTCAAAAGTTCTAACAATTCATTGAAACTTTTATCACTCCAACCAAACATTGCCTTCAAATTCACCAATCTTAATACAGAAGACAATCGTGTGAAACTTGTACACCCAGGATACAAAGCCGTCTCTGAATCGGTCTTCAATTTATCATATACGGTGCATGTGCTTGAAGAAAGCTCTCTGACCCACATCACGAAGCATATCCTCTATTCGATCTTCCATACACACATCCTCCTCCTCCACGGTTTGTGATACTCTCTGGAATATCAATAAGTTCACCGTGCCATATCCATGTAGTATAATTTTTCATGATACCCTCACAGATTAGATGTTCTCGTATTATATCTACGGTTTGAACTCTTCCATTAAAACACTTAACACAGGGACAATAAAATTTTCCATTCATCTTTAGACCATTTCGTTCAGCAAAACTCAAAAATTGTTCAACTCCATTCTCATACTCTTTTGATATACGACTTGCATTCATCCAACTTCGATTCATTTTCGGATTTTACACTACAATTAAGAGTTAATAAAAACCTTATCGGTCATCAATGAATTTAATATCATTGATTACTATAATCAAAATTATCATTTAGTAGACTTTGCTCTATAAGAGAGACAAACTCATTTGGTAAAGCCCCATGGGCACAGCCAGATCATCAGAACAATCATGTACAGGCATTTAATAACCTAATCATACAAACACTATAACATTATTTAGTACAGTTTACTAGAGACAAACTCATTCTAACGAAATTTCGGCAGAATTTCCTCTGTTATTTGACTAAATCCAAATTTTTACACAACATCAGATACATAAACAACATCAAATAAAGCCCCATGGGCACAGCCAGATCATCAGAACAATCATCTATAGGCATTTCAATAACCTAATCATACAAACACTATCTACTAAACAAAAAATAATAAAAATAATAAAAAACCCACTAACCTGGCAGCGGAAGAGGCGGCAACGGTGGAGGTGGCGGCTGGGGCAGGCGGCAACAGCACGACGGCGGCAGCGGCGCGGTGAAGGCAGCCACGCGACGAAGGAAGCTGGCGCGGCGAGGCGCTCGTTAGCGAGGCGAGGCGCGGTTCGAGTGCCCTAACGAGAATCGCGGCCATGAGGCGGTTCGCGGCGGCGCAGCGGCAAGGGCAGGCGGCGGCAGCGGTGCAGCGACAGGGACGGGCGGCGGTTCACGGCAGCAGGGTGGTCGAAAACTAGTGCGGCAGCGGGGGGTCTCAAACGAAAAAGGAAAAGTGAGGAAGAATAGGGCGCGGGAGTGTAATATAAAGGGTCTTTAACGTCGGTTATTCAAAGAACCGACGTGGAATGTGGGGGACTACACATTCCACGTCAGTTGCTATCAGAACCGACATAGAAGAGCTGACATTCCACGTCTGTTCTGATAGCAACCGACGTGGAATGTGTAGTCCCCCACATTCCACGTCGGTTCTTTGAATAACCGACGTTAAAGACCCTTTAAAATCCCTTCTACGTCGTTTGTAGTTTAACCGACGTAAAATGGCGACGTTAATTCCTATTCCTGTAGTAGTGATTGAAAATAACCTTGTCCCCAAGGTTGCAGTCTGTGTATGTTTGCTGAAAAGTTATCCAATCCTCCCATGTAGCATGTGCATCATCTAATCCTTCCCATTTCACTAGGACTTGTTGCACCTGTTGTCCACCTTTTATAATAATTCTAGTTTGCAGAATAGATATAGGTTGAAGGATTGGACCAATGTCATTCGTGATCATAGGAAGGGGGATATAGGGTTGGTTGTGGTCTCCATGACATGGCTTTAATTGTGAACAATGAAAAACTGGGTTTATTTTGGCATAGTTTGGCAGCAACAATTTATATGCCACAGGACCAATTTTATGCACAATTGGAAAGGGTCCAAAGTATCTCATCCCTAGTTTCTGATTTTTTCGTAGGACTAACGAGTTCTGTCTATATGGTTGTAACTTAACTAGCACCAAGTCTCCTTCATTGAATTCAACATGTCTCCTTTTTTATCTGCACTTCTTTTCATGTTCTGCTGAGCTCTAAGCAGATTTTGTTTCAATTGAGTCAAGACAATGTCCCTCTGTTGCAGCATCTGTTGAAGATCTGTAGGATCAAGACATACTTATCCATTCTGGGAGGATCCCTTCCATATACCACCTTAAATGGTGTCATGCTTGTACTAAGGTGATATGAAGTGTTGTACCAAAATTCAGCCCATGGCAAGAACTTGGTCCAACTCCTTGGATTTTCATATGTGAAACAGCGCAAGTACATTTCTAAACAACGGTTCACAGCTTCAGATTGACCATCTGTTTGTGGATGGTAAACAGTACTCATTGCCAAAGTGGTGCCACTCAACTTAAAAAGTTGCTTCCAAAATTGACTTGTAAACACTTTGTCACGATCAGAAACAATTTTCTTGGGCATGCCATGTAATTTCACCACTGTCCTCATGAATAACTCTGCCACCTGAGGACTAGAATAATCAAATTTTAATGAAGCAAAATGAGCATACTTAGATAATCGATCCACCACAACCAATATCACTGTGAAACCACTGGATGGAGGCAGTCCCGTAATGAAGTCCATTGCGATATCTTCCCAAATACGTTCTGGTATTGGAAGGGGCAACAATAATCCTGCAAGTAAAGCATTAGAGGCTTTTGCTTGTTGACAAATAAGACATTCTTTTACAAAATTAATAATGTCCTTGTTCATGCCCTTCCAATGAAATTGAGCAGCAATTCTTCTTATTGTTCTATTAATTCCAGCATGGCCACCCAATAGAGATGAGTGAAATTCTTGTAGAATCTGCTTAATCAGAACATGTTGTTGTGGAATAACCAACTTGCCATTCCAATATAAGTGAGTAGAATACAAGTGTTGTGGAGGAGTTCCCTTTCTGCATAAGTAACGAATAACATTTAATTCTTCATCTTCAGCTATTGTAGATTTTAATGTATCTAAGATTTGTAGCTAAGCCATGAAAAATACTCTAGATAGAGCATCTGCTGGAATATTTTCTTTTCCTAGCTTATATTCTATTGTGAAATCATAACCAAGCAATTTATGTAACCATAATTGCTGCTCAGGTGTCTGGAGTACCTGTTCTGTGATGCTTTTCAAACTTTTTTTATCATTCTGGATGATGAATTTGTGCCCAAGCAACTAATGTCTGAATTTTGCAATTGCTTCTGTCACTGCATAAAGTTATCTTGAGTAAGCAGATTTCTTTTGAAGAGTGGGAGTAAGCTTCTTAGAAAAGAAAGCTATAGGGTGATTATTTTGACTAAGCACTGCTCCAATCCCTATACTTGAGGCATCAGTTTCGAGCATAAAATTTTGGGAGAAATTGGGCAAAGCTAATACTGGAGCTGTGGTGAGTGCAGATTTAAGAGTTTCAAAAGCAGTAGTGGCAGCAGAATCCCATATAAAACTATCTTTTTTAAGCAATTGTGTCAGAGGGCTTGCAATTGAAGCGTATCCTCGAATAAATTTCCTATAATAGCCTGTGATTCCCAAAAATCCACACAATTGTTTCAGATTAGAGGGTTGTGGCCAAGCTAAAATTGTTGCCACTTTTGAAGCATCAACTGCTACTCCTTCACCCGATACAGTATGTCCAAGGTAGTCTATTTGAGGAAGGCCAAAAGAACATTTTGATAATTTTGCAAATAGTTGGTGCTGCCTTAGAATTTTGAACACAATTTCCAGCTGGTGTAAATGCTCATTCCATGAAGAGCTATATACTAGAATGTCATCAAAGAAGACCAGAAAAAATTTTCTCAATAAACCAGTAAAAATCTTATTCATGAGGGACTAGAATGTAGCTGGAGCATTGGTTAAGCCATCACTCATAATGGCCATGATGCGTTCTAAAAGCAGTTTTGTAACGATCTGCTTTGTTTAATAAAATTTGATGATATCCGGACCTTAGATCAAATTTACAACAAACTTTTGCACCGTATAACTCATCAATCAATTCATCTACAGTGGGTATAGGAAAACTATCCTTAACAGTAATAGCATTCAAGGCTCTATAGTTAGTACAAAATCTCCATGTGCCATCTTTCTTTTTCACAAGGATAATTGGAGATGAAAAAAAGACTATTACTAGGTGTAATGAGATCTTCCTGCAACATATCATTTACCATTTTCTTAATTTGTTCTTTTTGGCTGTGAGGATACCTGTAAGGTCGTACTTTCACTGGTTTGGCAGTAGGGAGTAAAGGAATATTATGATCATGTGACCTCTTAGGAGGTAACCCTTGAGGAGTTGCAAAAACATCCTTATAGGTATGCATTAAAATAGCCAAATCTGGTTCTAAGTCTCCTGGAATTTGCATCCAATCATCATCAGAGCAATATGGTAGTTGCATTTGCATTGTAAAAAATTTTGAAATAGCATGAGTGCGATTCATTCTACGAATATGATTAAACTGAGCTGGAGCTGGAAGTTTAGATCTATCACCATCTAAAGTAACAAAATTGCCATTCACGTAGAACTTTAATGTCAAAGCATTATAATATGAGATATGAGGACCTAGACTAGCTAACCATGCCACTCCTAGGACCAAATATGCACCTGAAACCGGAAGAAGAAACACTGGTAACTGCAACACATGACCTTGTATCTGAACTTCCATGCATCGAACCATTCCCTCTACTGTCAATACGTGGCCATTTCCCACCAAGACTTGGAACCCAGAAGTTGGTTCCACAGGTAATTTCAGATAATGTGCAAGTCGAGGCTGTAAAAAATTATCGGAACTCCCACTGTCAAGAAGTATGTGGACTTGAATTCCATTAATAATGCCTTGAAATTTCATGCTACCCACTCCCTACCCACCTTTTAGTGCATTAAAAGAGAGGTGATGCTCTAGACTAACATTTGGATTGCTCTCCTTCGCATAATCTGGTGGATCTGGTTCCATTAAGGTGTCCTCCTCTTCCTCAACATGTAAAAGCAAATATTGCTTATTTGGACACTTATGAGTAGGTGTAAATTTGTCATCACAGGTAAAACATAAGCCTTTTTCACGCCTCAACTGCATCTCTGCTGCAGAGATTTTCCTCACATTTGAATGTTTTTGTTGAATGAAAGTTGGTGTAGGTAACAAGGGCGGTAAGCTAGTATTTTTGAGTGTTTGATTGGTAGTGGGTGTTGTGTTTCGGAAATATGACTGTGATGGGGCCATTTTTTGTTTAGCAACATATTTCTCTTCCTAAAGTTTGGCCAATGAAACCGCACGAAGCATAGAGGTGGGATCTTGTGTAATAACATCTCTGCGAATATCTGGTTTAAGACCACTAACAAAGCAATCTAGGATAGCATTTGGAGTCACCCCATACACACGATTTTCTAGAGCAGTAAACTCTCTATAGTAATCTTGAACTGTCCCAAGCTGATTGATCTTAAAGAGAGTTTATCGAGGGCACTCATATGGCGAAGGACCAAATTCTAGCTCTAATGCTCGAGTGAAACCCACCCAAGACTGAAATGGGTTATTCTTCAAAATCATTTGAAACCATGGAATTACGTCGGCCTCCATATGAACTGCTGCTATCGTAAGTCGTTGCTCATCAGGCGTATTGTAATAGGTGAAAAATTGTTCTACCTTAAATATCCATTCTAGCACATTGGATCCATTGAATCGTGGAAAATCAAGTTTAACATTACGAATTTGAAAAGGTGGCATTGATGCATTTGAACCTGAGTGTTCCGGTGATTTGCCGACAGTTCGCGTGGTGCTCAGGGTAGTCAATCCAGCTTTAATAGTTTGAAAATGAGCAAAGTATTCATCATGACGAGATTCTATCAGATCCAGCATACATTTAACGTCCAAAGACAAATTTTTCATATCTGTTGAGAGCTCCTTCAAATGAGTGTTTTCTGCCATTGGTTTTGGGAGGCTCAATGAAAGCACCAATGTAATGAAGGCAAAAAACACTAACTTAAAAAAAACAGATAAAGAAAATAAAATTTTGTTTTTTCTTTAGTGAATATCTCTGCACGTATTATTCATAGTAGGGTGAATAATAGTACTGGCGTTGAAACATTTGCTACTCCACGATAGCAAATTCTGCAGAGAAATACAGAAGAGAAAAAGTACTCAAGAAAGAGACAAAGATAAAACTCCCTCCACTATTGGCCTGTACTCCTCTATTTAATTGATTCCCCATTCATAATCTTTTAGGTGGGAGTTAGTTATTTTATTCCTTGTGCTCCTCCTATTTCTTCTACCATAGGGAACATTTCACAGTTGTCCTTGACTCATAACAGAATTCTCTCTATTTTTAGTGATTGTCAAATTTGCCCTTGCCTCCTTTTCTAATATAACATTGTACTGGTGTACTATTCGTGACCACTGCGTATGATTTAATTGTTCTATGATTTTGTTTGATTGGTGCACCTATATAGCGTCCTAGTTTTTCCTTAATTACTTGCTAATGAGAGCTCAATTCGCTGTGTGGAGATGTTATTTGGAAATATAGGGGGTTGCTGGTGGGAGGCACGAAGGTGTAGAAAAAAACACCCCACTGCATCACACCAAGGTCACTAGAAGAATTGTTAAGCCCATTTGACTTAAAGATTATGTTCGACTAAAATCATTTGTTGTCATCTTTGTTCCTTTAAGAATATTTTTCTCTTAGAATAAGAGCCATGTATCTTGTTTGGATTCATTACTCAATGTTTGCAATAGGTCTTTTTTTAAGACCAAAAAAAAAGTTGTTTTTTTCGAGTTTTGCTTTGTTTTATCTTTCATAAAGGCAACAACAACGAAGCCATTAATCATGAAAAGATTTAAATAATAGGATACTTAGGAAAAAAAATCTTATTCGTTGTCAATTACTTGAAACAAAGTCAAATACGGTTATTTAATCAATATAATAATTAAAACCAACAATAAAAAAGTTTATTATTATCAAATTAAAATTAATTATATAAAACGAATTAAATGTATTTTGGTTTATTGTTGAAAACTTCTAAACCATGGTTTAAATAAAAGTTATTGATAAGAGATTCAGTCTTCTTGCTACTGGATCGTGGAACAAAATGGTAACATTGAAAGCAATTTTGTTGTTTTTGTGTATAATGTTTTTCTTGTTTTTTGTTATTGGAATTTATCTCCTTTAATTGCTAATATATGTCACAGGTAAAGCTTTGGGATTCGTCAAACAACCAACCATCTCGTGTAGCTTCTTATTTTTCAAAAGTAATAAGTTTATTTTTCTCAACCAGAGTTGTATGTATGATGGGAAAGTACAATGAAAATAATTATATCATTATTGAAGTGATGCTGATATAATTTTTTATGGTGTTTGCTAGCTATTTATTTCTCCGAGTACAACCCTTTTTTTTTGGCTTTAGGAGGTTCAAAGAAAATTTTTTTGAGTAAGTGAACCGAGTTTATTGAGGTTTTCATTTGTGTATTATTGATAAACTATTATTCTTTAAAGTTAACATTGTAACTAATTATTTTATAGTACTGATGAATAGAAAAGAAATATCAAAAGAAAAGAAAAGAGTTTTTTTATGGAATATATTACTGAAAAACATTTCAAACTTCCGTGATATTAATATTTTTTTTGGGAAAATTTTTGAAATTCCTACTAGATCCTTTGTTCTTTACATAGATTATAGCATAAATAAAAGACTTGTTTACTTATTTTTTTTATGTATATAAATGCTCTGCGAATATTTAAAAATACAAGTTTGTGTGATATCATTTTAGATCTTGTTGCAAATCGACAATGGAGGATTCAGATTTCTTTTTAAAGAATTAGCCACATCAACTTATCAGACAACCCGACTCTCTTTAGATTAATGATTTTGGAAAGAGGTTAGACACTCAATATACTCAATATTGATACTCTATGATGACGTTAGCAAATAAAAATTTACTTTGAATTATTAACATTGTCTATTAATTACTGTATCTATTATGAATGATTTATATGCACATTCTATTTTATCCTACTTTATTCTATATTATTCTACCTCTACGTCTATTCTACTAATCAAGTAACAAAGAGAGAAAAGAGAAAAACACCACTCAAGCAAGCTTTTTCTTTATTAAAAAGAAGTTCAAAACTACAAGTTGATAGTACAATAGTATTCTCCGTGGTGTGAGGTTACAATACATCAAATCACTATTTACAGGTTTTAGAAACGCACTTCTTCTTAGCTCAAGAATGAGTCTCTCGAAAATCTAGGAACGGACTGTTCTCAGCTTGAATCCGAGCAGAACCATTCTCATCCTCATAACGTGCATACAAAAATAATATGAATTGTTCTAAACTTGAAAACGACTATTCTAACTGAAAAATAACTTTTGAATTTTTTGACATTTATTGTCCTAAAAGCTACCACTTTTGTTTTGACAATATCTAAAAAATCTTTATAAATAAGGCTATGTAGTGTTTTCTCTTATGCTTTTCTACTCGTTTGTCTTCTGTCAGGACAAAAATACAGGTGTACAAGTCTTCATTATAGTTTCACTTATTTGTGACTTCTGTCTGTGTGTCTAATTATTATTAGAATTTGGTGCCTCAAAACTAAGTTATTTATTCATGTCTAAAGCAACATAACTTGATTTAATACTCCTGAAGTCGAGAAATTGAAGAGACAACTTTAATTATTATTTTACTGTTTTTATAATTATCTGAACTCTTGATTGATAGGAATAAAATCAAATATTTGTATTTTTACTTTTTAATGTTGTCAACTTTTATTTTAATATACATTGAACTACTTAGTACATTTTTTTTAGTTAAATGTTTATATTAATTTTATTGGCTTTTATTTAATTATTTATTTATTCAGTTATATTATATATTATATTTTACAATATAATTTATTATAAAAAAATTAAAGCATATTTTAAAATCTAATATATATATACAATATATTAGAAATATTATCTAATAAAATATTTAATTTAATATGTACATAGATAATATTTAAAACTTTGTCACGTATAAAAAAAAGTGTGGTCCAAAAAATTGAGGACATAAATAAAATATGACCTTTACCGATGAGAATATTTTACATAAATTATATATTTTACACAAATTATAGTATAAATAAATTAGTTGTATGATAAATTAGTTACACATACTTTAAAAATCTTAATAATATGAGAACCAATCATATGGACAAAACACTATCATCATAATGTTTAATATTTTTAATAAAATTTATTATCTTTATGTACTTTTTTATTCTGACAGGGATTTGGTTGTATATTTTTCATTATGATAAAATATGTTTTTTTAAAAATTAAGTTTGACAAATCTTTCATTAAAATTATTGGATTCATGTCTTTTAATTTTGAAACTCATCATTTTTTTCTCTAAATTATTTAATACGTGATTTAAAACAAGATAGCATGATTAAGAGTGATGCATTTTAAAATTAAACGTGGAAAATTTTAAAAAAATTGACAAACAAAAATTAAATTAATTTTTTAAAAATATAAAAAATATTTATGTTATATATATATATATATATATGTATATATATAGTTTTACTGTGATAATCAATATTATTAGAAAAATTACCTTCACAGATTCGGAATCTCAGATCTGCCACTCCACATATTTTGGTTTGGTGTCTATACAATTAATATGTTGCCTATAATATATTTACGATTTAGAATATATATGGTTAAATTAATAGTTTATTTAACCAGTTTATTAGTTAGTTTTATTAATAGAAAAAAATTTGATAAATATTTTAAATTATTTATTAAAGAAGTTTTTAATTTATAAGTTATATATTTAATTTAACTTTTTGTATTATTTTTATATTTTAATATATTTTTACTTATTAATTTAATATAATAGACATAATTAATTATTATAGTACCTTTAATATTTATTTGATTACTGTAATACCTCAATATTTTAAATTATAAAGATATTAGAATATAAACATATTATATTATAAAGATATTTAGTTATAAAAATATTATATCATAAAGCTTTTATATTATAAAGATGTTCCGTTATAAAAATATTATATTATAAAGATATTTAGTTATAAAAATATTATATTATAAAGATATTATATTATAAAAATATTATATCATAAAGATATTATATTATAAAGATGTTCAGTTATAAAAATATTAGATTATAAAAATATTAGATTATAAAGATATTTGATTATACAAATATGAGATTATAAAGATTTTATATATTATATATTATAAAGATGTCAGATTATAAAGATAATACAATATAAAATAAAAAGGGGCTAGTTGGGTAGTTTGTTTTCACATACCTCTATTCTCTCTACCTCTATTCTTTCTATTCTCTCTACCTCTATTCTTTCTATTCTCTCTATTCTCTCTCTACACTCTCCTAAGTTTAGATACTGAAATCCTAATGGTTTCTAGATCCAAAAGAAGCAATAGGAGGCTAACAGTGTAAGAATGAGTTCTACCCGATTAGTTTTGTGAACGGGTAAGTCTAAGTCCGTTTATTCTTGAGAATTTTCTTTAAGAAAGTTTATGGTTTTTGAAGATTTTTATCAATCAATTCTCTTTATGGGGAGATGTTATCCAGGATTTTGAGATAAAAGATGAGCTAAAGATTAGGATTGCAATTTTCCATCCGAGCAAGGAATAAACAAAAATCCAGGTTAAAGAAGTTAATGTTCAAAAATATATAAATTGATATTAAGAAAATTAATGTTATATACATATATAATTAGTATGTTTTGTATATTATTTTTGTATTGAGTGTAATGTGTGAAAAACCTTGTTTTTTGTATTGTTTATGATGTTTTTGTGTGGGGCCGAGTAGAGGCTGGGGTTGGTTCCCATAATTTACCGATATGTTTGTATGGGGCCGAGTAGAGCCTGGGGTTGGTGCCCATAATCTACAAATATGTTTGTGTGTGGGGTCGAGTAGAGCCTGGGGTTGGTGCCCATAATATACCGATATGTTTGTGTGTGGGGCCGAGTAGAGCCTGGGGTTGGTGCCCATAATCTACCGATATGTTTGTGTGGGGCCGAGTAGAGCCTGGGGTTGGTGCCCATAATCTACCGATATGTTTGTGTGTGGGGCCGAGTAGAGCCTGGGGTTGGTGCCCATAACCTACCGATATGTTTGTGTGGGGCCGAGTAGAGCCTGGGGTTGGTGCCCATAATCTACCAATATGTTTGTGTGTGGGGCCGAGTAGAGCCTGGGGTTGGTGCCCATAATCTACCGATATGTTTGTGTGGGGCCGAGTAGAGCCTGGGGTTGGTGCCCATAACCTACCGATATGTTTGTGTGTGGGGTCGAGTAGAGCCTGGGGTTGGTGCCCATAATCTACCGATATGTTTGTGTGTGGGGCCGAGTAGAGCCTGGGGTTGGTGCCCATAATCTACCGATATGTTTGTGTGGGGCCGAGTAGAGCCTAGGGTTGGTGCCCATAATCTACTGATATGTTTGTGTGTGGGGCCGAATAGAGCCTGGGGTTAGTGCCCATAATCTACCGATATGTTTGTGTGGGGCCGAGTAGAGCCTGGGGTTGGTGCCCATAATCTACCAATATGTTTGTGTGTGGGGCCGAGTAGAGCCTGGGGTTGGTGCCCATAATCTACCGATATGTTTGTGTGGGGCCGAGTAGAGCCTGGGGTTGGTGCCCATAATCTACCGATATGTTTGTGTGGGGCGGAGTAGAGCCTGGGGTTGGTGCCCATAATCTACTTATGTGTGTTAATGAGAATGTTGTGAGTATGTGTATTACATGGTAATATTATTTGTGTTGTTACTTTTCAAATATTAAAGATGCATTAAATTTCAAAGCATTTAAGTATGTTCTATGATGAATGTGCATGAGAATGATATGATGATGAATACTACATGATGTTATTATTTTGTGTTGTTATATTTTTGAATGATTAGCTTACCCTACAATTGTCGATTGTTTGGCTCGCGATGATCGTGTTTTGCTACACGGAGCGAGATATCTTAATAGGTGAGCGGGATGTTTTGAGTCCCGAGGATTATATTGGAAGATGAAGTAGTAGTTATACGCATATATTTATATATGTTTTTATTTCTTATAATAGAATTTTGTACTAGTAGAGATTCCCTTTTGTATTAAATACAAATACAAATTTTATATATAATGTGTTTTATTATCAGTTAATACAAGTTACGTTTGCATACTAAGTATGATAAAAGTAGCGATTTATTGGGTCGTTACAATAATGGTATCAGAGCAGTTCTTTCCTAGGATTGACCTAAGGGGATTGGTTTGCCATGCTAGTTGGTTGTATATAGAGAAATTGATTGGATGTTTGCCAAATCTCAATTTCATTGGAATGAGATTGTTGTTTTTAATAGATATAAACATATTAAGGAAGGAAGGAATCTGGATTAAGTAATGAGGGTGCACACTCATAACTAAATCAGGATGAATTTCTGTCTTAATTGTGAGAATATCTCATAAATAATTATATGATGTATGATTATGGAGAGACACACTCTCTTGTGTCATGTGCTTGTGTGAAGTAATTGTAGCTTCCATTGAAGTTGTAATGTGATTTGTTGGTGTTACACCAACATCTGGTATGATGATGATGTCCTCTATGTGTGTTGGATGTGTGATAGTGATGAAAAACCATTTAGCCACATCTTTTCCTAGAGCACTAGAAATAAACATATATGAAAATTGGGTGTTAATTATGTCTGATGGGTCATTAAGATTGTGCATTGATTAAGCAACTTAACAAACTCACTATAAAGAATAAGTATTTGTTATCATTGATGATTTGTAATATTAGTTGTTTGGAACAGTTGTATTCTCTAAGATTGATCTGATATCAGACTTTCATCATATCAGAGTGAAGGTTGAAGATGTGCATAAGACAACTTTTAGGATGAAGTATGGTCACTATTAGTATGTAGTTATGCCTTGTAGTGTTCATGGAGTACATGAACAAGATTTCCAGGTTATACCTAGATTAGTTTGTAGTAGTGTTTATTTTATAGATGAGATTCTGAACTACTTTTGCTCGTGTAAGGAGCATGAGGTATACCTGAGAACAATGTTGGATATCTTGAGAAAAAGAAAGTTGTATGATAAATTGTCAAAGTATAAATTTTGGTTGTTAGAAGTTCAGTTCTTGGAACTTGTAAATTTCAAGTTGAGAGAAATTTTGTAGATCCTGCTAAAGTTGAAACAGTGTTGTAGTGGGAACGCCCCGAGATAATGTTACAGATTAGGAACCTTATGCGGTCTGTTGGTTATTACATCATGTTTATAAAAGGATTTTCTAAGATCATGGCTCTAGTAACTCAGTTGACCTGAAAGGATCAACCATTTGTATGGACCAACATAGGTAAGCCGAGTTTCATAGAGCTGAAACAAAGGTTGACCATAACCCTATGTTAGTAATTCTTAATTTGAGTAAACCCTTTGAGATTAGAATGATGCTTCCTATCTGGGATTAGGTTGTGTATTGATGCAAGAGAAGAAAATTATTACTTTTGGATCTTATTAGTTGAAGGTGCATGAAAAGAATTACCCTATCCACGATTTGGGACTAGTTGCAATTATCTTTGCCTTGAAGACCTGGAGACATTATTATGAATGGTGTATAGTTTGATGTGTTCAGTAACCACAAGAGTTTGAAGTATTTGATTGATCAGAAGAAATTGAACATGAGATAGAGAATATAGATGGAGTTCCTAAAAGATTTTGACTTTTAGCTGAACTACCGACCATGACGATAAAGGAGCAGAAATTATTAGAGCAACTCAAAAAAAAAAAAAAGAATCTGAGCCTTGGGTTGGATATGATTCCTGCTCACACTAGTTGCAACATACACATTGTGACGAACAAATTCATGAAATAGATTGGAGAACAACATAGGATAGATCTTGAGATAAAAAGTTGTTTTTGATCACATTGGAATAGATCAGACGAAGGATTTCAAATTAAGAATGGATGGAGTGTTGAGGTCCCGAGACAAAGTTTGCATTTTAGTTGATCTAACACTAAAGAAAATGGTATTGGATGAAGGGTACAAGACTCGTCTTAGTTTACATCCTGAGATGACTAAGATATACTAGGGTCTAAAGAAGTTCTTTTAGAGGTTGATCATGAAGAATGATGTTGCTCAATATATTGTTGCTCGTTTAACCTAGCAGAAGGCTAAGGTGGAGCATTAGAGACCGTGTGAGATGTTACAACAGATGGAGATTCTTAAGTGAAATTAGGATAACATTGCTATGGGTTTTGTTATCCATTTGTCATGGGAAATCATAGGGAATAATTGATTTGGGTGATTATAGATAAATTGATGAAGAGGGCTCACTTTTAGCTAGTTAACTTAAGGATTTCCATGGCTATGTTGGCCTCGTTATACATCAAAGAGATAGTATGATTGCATGGAGTGTTGTCTAGTATCATTTCGGATAGAGACCCTAGGTTCATCTTTAGATTTTAGTAGACACTACAAGAGGTGCTAAGTACCAAGTTAAGATTGAGCTCAGCCTACCATCCTTAGATAGATAGACAATTCGAGAGAAAATTATAATCACTAGAAAATTTGTTGAGATTTTGTGCAATGGATCATCTAGGGAGCTGAGATGAAATCCTTCCTTTAGTGGAGTTCACTTATAACAACAACTATCATGCCAACATTGGGATAGAACCACATAAAGCATTATATGGATAGAAATACAAGACACCTCTATCCTGGTACCATAATGGTTAACAAGTGTTAGTAAGACTCGAGTTGTTACAACTGACTACAAAGAAGAATTAAGAGATTCGGGAGAAAATGGTGACTACTGTGAGTAGGAAGAAATCATATAAAAATCGAAGATAAATATTTTTGGAGTTTAATATGGGAGAATATGTTTTCCTGAGAGTAAAGTTTAATATAAGATTTGGTCAAACAACAAAATCTAGGAAATTGACTATGAAATTCATTGAGCCATATCAAATTCTCTGGAAGATTGGTGCAGTGGCTTATGAGTTGGCTTTGTCCCCTCATTTGGAAAATCTACATAACATTAAGGAAATAAGTGCATGATCTAGTCCATAGTTTGGAGTAAGACGATGTACAAATTAGAGAAGACATCTCTATAGAAATCAAGCCGTAAAAGTGACTAATTTTCAGATGAAGCAACTCTGAGACAAAATGAATGACATGGGTTAGGTGGTGTAGAATGACCAGATGGGTAAATTTACTTAGGAACTGGAGAACCAAATGAGAGAATCATATCCATTTATGTTTGTTGGTAAGTCAATTTTCGAGGACGAAAATTTTTAATGGTGGGAAGATTGTAACACCCCAATATTTTAAATTATAAAGATATTAGAATATAAACATATTATATTATAAAGATATTTAGTTACAAAAATATTATATCATAAAGATATTATATTATAAAGATGTTCAGTTATAAAAATATTAGATTATAAAGATATTTAGTTATAAAAATATTATATTATAAAAATATTATGTTATAAAAATATTATATCATAAAGATATTATATTATAAAGATGTTCAGTTATAAAAATATTAGATTATAAAGATATTGGATTATAAAGATATTGGATTATAAAGATATTTGATTATACAGATATGAGATTATAAAGATTTTATATATTATATATTATAAAGATGTCAGATTATAAAGATAATACAATATAAAATAAAAATGAGCTAGTTGGGTAGTTTGTTTTCACATACCTCTATTCTCTCTACCTCTATTCTTTCTATTCTCTCTATTCCCTCTCTACACTCTCCTAAGGTTTAGATACTGAAATCCTAATGGTTTCTAGATCCAGAAAAAGCATTAGGAGGCTAACAGTGTAAGAAAGAGTTCTACCCGATTAGTTTTGTGAACGGATAAGTCTAAGTCCATTTATTCTTGAGAATTTTCTTTTGGAAAGTTTATGGTTTTTGAAGATTTTTCTCAATCAATTCTTTTTATGGGGAGATGTTATCCAGGATTTTGAGATAAAAGATGAGCTAAGGATTAGGATTGCAATTTTCCATCGGAGTAAGGAATAAACAAAAATGCAGGTTAGGGAAGTTAATGTTCAAAAATATATAAATTGATATTAAGAAAATTAATGTTATATACATATATAATTAGTATGTTTTGTATATTATTTTTGTATTGAGTGTAATGTGTGAAAAACTTTGTTTTTTGTATTGTTTATGATGTTTTTGTGTGGGGCCGAGTAGAGCCTGGGGTTGGTGCCCATAATCTACTTATGTGTGTTAATGAGAATGTGTATTACATGATAATATGATTTGTGTTGTTACTTTTCAAATATTAAAGATGCATTAAATTTCAAAGCATTTAAGTATGTTCTATGATGAATGTGCATGAGAATGATATGATGCAGAATACTACATGATGTTATTATTTTGTGTTGTTATATTTTTGAATGATTAGCTTACCCTACAATTGCCGATTGTTTGGCCTGCGATGATCGTGTTTTGCTACACGGGAGCAGATATCTTAATAGGTGAGCGGGATGTTTCGGAGTCCCAGGATTATATTAGAAGATCAAGTAGTAGTTATACGCATATATTTATATATATTTTTATTTCTTATAATAGAATTTTGTACTAGTAGAGATTTCCTTTTGTATTGAATACAAATACAAATTTTATATATAATGTGTTTTATTGTCAGTTAATACAAGTTACGTTTGCATACTAAGTATGATAAAAGTAGCGATTTATTGGGTCGTTACAATTACTTTTCATTTTTGTATCTAATTCAAATTAAAAAAGGCCTAATATTATGAATTGAAGTAATAAATATTTTATTACATGATATTATTTAAAAATTATACACAATAAAAATTAGAAAAATTCAAATAAACATTAGTTTAAATTAAAAAATTAAAAAATATAAAAATTATATTTATTTAATACTCATTATGTAAATTCATTTAAATAAAATAACTTATTTAAATAAAAAAGATATATACAACTTTCGAAAAATAAATAAAAATATTAAAAAGTTTCATTTTTATTAAAATTTAAAATTATAAATATATAGTTATATTTTTTTTTCGGAAACATAACTTATAATTATATTTACTAATTACTTTCTAAAGTTTGAAACTTTTAAACTAATAATTTATCACATAACATTCTACTACATAGTTTATGAGCTAATTTTGCTAAATAAATTCTATATTTGGAAGAAATAATTATAAGTAAGGAATGAAAGCAATACAGGTTTCATAAAATGTTATATTTTAAGCAGAACTCTTATATTTCAGATTTTGAATGACCCTCTTCAAATGATTTATTGATGGATGTTAACTTAAATATTAATTTTAAAACACTAACACACAAGCCATTAACCATGAAAAAAAAATTTAAATATTGGAATATTTACGAAAAAAAAAATCTTATCCTTATCAATTACTTGAAATAAAGTCAAGCATCTATATTTAATCAACATAATGATTAAAACCAACAATTCATGACAACAATTATATCATTGTTAAAGTATATAATGATATAACTTTATGACAACAATTATATCATTGTTAAAGTATATAATGATATAACTTTGTGATTATCAGGGAGCTCTTTATTCTATTTCTTTTACATAGGAAAATTCTTTTTTGTTGGTTATAAAAAATGTTCGAGTTAAGAGATATAATTACTTTTAAGCCAGAGTATTAGAAATTATATGTCTTTATCTTACCCATATAATTTTATTTATAACTAAACATTCTTGATCTTTCATTGAGTATCTTTTTTATTTATTTGTTTGTCCTTCTAATTATTTCTATTATTTATTATGAGAATAGAGCATTTTGGTTTATCAAAATTTTAAAGATTTGATGAAGTTATTTTCCTTGTGTTGAAATAATGAAGACTATGAAAATCTATATGTATGTAATTTTGTGTTTCTAGGTTGCTTTGTAAGCATCTCTCAATTAGTCAATTATATGATTATCTTGATAAGAATTATCTTGATCATCTGCATGTTTTTAATAGATTAAGAGATCGCGTTAATATGTTAAAATGTTTCTGAAGTATCAAAATTAACTTTAGTTTTATTTTTAATTGGTTAAAACATTTATTTAATGTGTTAAAAATACTTAGGATATTAAATATTTTTAAGATAAGTTTAATCTGTTGAGATTATCTTTCAATAGATTAATTATCTTTGCCTCAATTGTGAAATACTTTGGATAAGTGTTTTAGTTTATTAAAAAATTTGAAGTAGTGTATATAATTTTACTTGTAAGTAAAATTAACATGTTAAGTCAAATTTTTAATATGTTAAACTACCAGTTTTTGTGAAAACCTCTTTCATTATAAATAATTTTATTTAGGAAAATTAAATAATACTTTTAACATACTTTCTGAAACACAAATTGAGAGAGAGCATTTCTAAACAAGAAGATCTTTGTGAGCTATCCAAGAAGTGTAAAACTTAATCATTGAATTGTGTTTGTGAGTTGCATAGAATATCACACATTGATTCAGAATTTGTCTTTAAGTGTAATTTGTCCAGGTGATCTCAATCATTGTTTTTATTGCTTTTGTTTGGTTCTGGATTAGAGTTATACAGTTTATCTGGTAGGGTTCAAAGTTCTTGGTGGTTATTAGACTTAATAGGGTTGTAAGAATAATTTTTGTGATTCATGAAAGTTTAATTGTGATTGAGTAACTCAATATGGATATAGCTCTTGTGAAATAGTGAACGAGTATAAATCCTATGTATACTTCTTTATTTTATGTTTTGCACTACATTAAATTCTGGGTTTTGCAATTTGCATCTTTGTTCAATCTATCAAATCTGGAAACAAAAGATCAACAAACTAAATCATGTTTTTAACGAGATAATTTTTCGAAAGATCCATACACCCCCTCTAGATCTTGTTTATAAGTTTCAACCATTTGTTCATTGTATTATCAGTTATTTCTATTAGGCTATTTTACTTATCTTCCGATCATATTATCAGTTATTTCTATTATTAGATTATTTTAATTATTTTCCAATCATATTACCAGATGTTTCTCTATTATTCAATATTAAATTATAGGAATATGAAATTATGTATTTAATTTTTACTTTATGTTCCAATTATATTTTTCTGATATCAACTTTTTCTAATGTGAGTTGAGGTTATTATTACGAGGTAAATTAAGACTAATGTTAAATTGGAAAAAATAACTTACTGCCAAAGAAGACTCAAATTTTTTTTTGCAAGAAATGAAACAAGCTAAAGTTTTTATATTTATATTATTGATAAATTATTCTTTTAAAGTAAACATATTAAGTAAATACTATTTATAGACGTGTGACAATCTCTCAAAGTCATGGGACACCTTATCTGATTCTACAATCTCTCAAAGTCATGGGAACTACAAGAAGTAATTCTACTTTAGTTTGTTTGGATTAGGTACCTATTGAATTTGTTAGATCTTGTGAGTCAAAGTCATGAGACACTTTGTTTGATTGTATAATCTCTCAAAGTCATGTGAACTACAAGAAGTAATTCTACTTTAGTTTGCTTGGATTAGATACCTATTGAGTTTCTTAATTTGTGAATGGAAAAGAAGGATGAAAAGAAAAATATTGAAAATATTCACATACATTCGTGGAGTGATTCTTCCAATTCATAGAGTGACTTTAAACTCTTCACCTTTTTGTCAAGTAGACTATTTTCTTTATATTGCTCACTGTAAAAATAATAGTAAACCAATATATATATATATACTATTAATAAATTAATATCAAATAATGAGAATTGCAATTTACAATGGCAATGAATGTGTTGTTAGGAAAATATAAGCTTAAGTTAATGGAGGAAGTGTATTTAAAGAAGGAGAGCATAAAAAAGACATGATATGCATAATCATAATCTTGGTGTGATAGCATGAAAGGTATGACTTGGAGTTCATGAAAAATCTTCAGCAAGTTGGTACACATTTGGTGTATTTACAGCCGCACAATTGCTTTTCAAATCCTTCTCATGTTTCCCAAACGCCGCTTGGTAACTTCCACTCTGTTTGCATATATGAGATGACTATAATTGGAAGAACATATGAATCGCATTAAACACAAAATTTATGGATATTAATAAACTTTTACTTATTTAAAGTGCTTTTATATACCACATTTACTTTATTAATAATTAAAATATTATTATTTTAGTACAGATAATAAAATGATTAAATAGATAAAATATTTTAAAGAAAAGTACAAAATACAAATACAAAATAAATTGCAACAAATTGTTTACATTTGTATATTTTTTTTTTCACAATAAATTAGTATAATTTTAATTCAAATTTATTAAAATAGATTAATTCACAAAATAATATAAAAAAATTTGAAAATTAGACTTCAAGAAAAAATTATGTTTTCAAAAATACTATTTTCAAATAAAGAAGGTATGAATACATAATTTTTTGTTTTTTATTTTTCTTTTATTTGTAATGAAGTCGTACTTAATTTTTATTTTATAAATTTTAATTTTTTTAATTCAAATTAGCATATTTTTTTAAATATCTTGATTAATAAATTAAAAATAAAATAATAAAATATTATTTTATTTTAAAAAATATGTGCATATATATTTTTAATAAGTAACAATCATATTATAATTTTAATAATTAAATTATTTAAAAATATCTTACAATAAAAAAAAATTTTCATAAAAGTTTAATATTTTTCATAAAAGTTCAAAAAACATAAGAAACTTTAGTAAAATAGAATTTTTAAATTTTATTTTATTAATTATATTATTAAAAAAATTAAAATCACCTAATAGACGCTTAATCATAGACCATGAACTGTACCAATTTACCAACATAAAAAGAATAAAAAAAATAAAATCACTTAGTTTTATTTATAATGTAATCTTATTTTGTTTTCTTCTTTATCATGATCATAAATTTTCTATAATTAAAATAGGACCACCAGAAAATATTTACTGGAGGTTCTGTCACCATTTATCCATTCTTAATATGGATTATTCTAAATCTCTCTTTAACTACTTATCTAAATTACATAATCAGAATCCAAAACTATCAGGACACTTACTACTAGTATAGTTTCAGAAGTCTTATAAGACACCTTAATCCTTCTCTCTCCATTGTTCCACTTATTTGTGAAGTGTTAGGATATGTGGTTCTTATTTTTAATTCCTAATAGTAGACTTTATTTAAGCACTAATTATTATTTAATTTGCTTAAGAGTTAAAGACTTTTCATATAACCTATTTTTTTGCTTAAATTCTGAAGACTTTTCATATGGTCTATTTTTCAGGTTAAGTTTTGAAGCCTATAACATCTCCATGATTGAAAGAAAAGACAGAGAAAAACATTTAGAGAGACACACTTGGCGTATTTTTTGTGAGGATTTTTGTTTCCATTTGAGAGTTTTGTACTCTTCCTTTTATAGTGGAACTTTGTTCATTATCGTTCCGTGGTTTTTCCTCTTACATTCAAAAGAGGTTTTCCACGTAAATTCTTGTATGCTATTTCTCTTGCTCCTTTTACTTCTTTTTAATTTTCAATTGTCACGATTC
Organism: Lablab purpureus; assembly: GCA_030347555.1. Lineage (NCBI taxonomy): Eukaryota > Viridiplantae > Streptophyta > Magnoliopsida > Fabales > Fabaceae > Lablab > Lablab purpureus. Next base: position 19,176,953 of record CM059258.1, read on the forward strand.
TGTGTAATTCTGTACTTCCGCATTGGTTGATACCCTAACATAAAGCATATAGTTCATTCTATATCTCCAATTATTATTCTCTTTGTTAATGAATTAGTGTAAAAAAATCTCAAATTTTTGTATCTTTATCTTTGTATTACAACTTAGTTCACTTCTATCTTCGTCCCTCCATTCATCATATGATTAAGATTCTAAACCATTGTTAAAACAAAAATTATTTATAAGAGATTCTCCTAAAGTTAAATTTAATAAAGTTGTGCTATGAAAAAATTCTACTCCAAATAAATTATAAACAAATAAGTTTATTTGACATCATCAAGTTTTGATAAAATAAAATTTTATTTATCCTTTAATCATTATTCAAATATTAATTTAATTTATTATTAATTATTTTTTTATAATTTATCATTAATAATATATCATAATATCTTATAAAAGGATGAGAAATTTATTAATTATTTTATCTTATTCTATCTTAAATATTAAAAAGATATAAATATGATACTATACTTTATATTTTTTTATGAAAAACTGTTACTACCTTAGAGAATCTTTTGAAGGAAGATTCCTTTTTAGTATTTGATAAACAATGTGGCTTGCGAGTTTATTAGAAGATTTATAAAGCTAAAATATCTAAAGTGGTTATTCTTTCTACCTAACACTTTTCTGATAAAAATAAAAGTTAAAATGATGTTTTATTTTAAAATTAAAGAAAAATAAATTAAAAATGAAATTTTATTCTCTTATTAATTTATTTGTTTAGAAATGAGAATTTCTTGGCTTATTTTTTAATTCTGGAACACGACTAGGTTATTATTATTATTACATTGACCACTATTCATTTATTGACAGTAATTTCGGTTTAACACTCATTATAAATCCGTATTTATATAAAAAAAGTCATTAAAATACTTTTAATAATATAATAATTTAACATTATATTAAAATACTTGTAATATATTATGCTATAATGATTCTTTTACATTTTTTATTATATTATTATTATGATAATGACTATGACTACTTTATTATATATTTTGGCTATAACATCATTGTTAGGGTTCTTGTTATTTGTCTTTGGATTAGAAAAGGGACATGTATTGAAGTTCTTTGTGTCTAGTTTGTTAATGCATTCTTGGTTGTCAATTAGATTCAACAATGTATGGTTTTGTTAATTGTAATGTGGCTATCAGCTTTTTCTCTTAATTGAAATTGTTAACAACTGGGTTTACATAAAGTGTTTGATCAAACTCTTTAAAAAAATTCTCCTTTAATACATAAAGTGTTTGATCAAACTCTTTAAAAAATCCTCTTTTAAGATTGAATGTTAATCATTTATCTCTATTTATATGTGAACTTTTAACAATTAATGCAGTAAATATAAATATTAATTAAAAGAAAGAGTAGTAATTGTAGACGTCTCATCACTTGGTAAATCAAAAGGAATATATATATCACTAGAACAAAGTCATGCCAAATTGTAGCTATAGGTCTTCCTATCACTGTTATAGGAAAGACATTCCATGTCGGTTGTGGGGCATTGTCACGACGACTTCAAAATTGACGTTAAACAAGACATCATAAAAAGTAAGTCTTTTACGTCGGTTCAAAATTAACTCATGTAGAATATTTCTGATAAAACAATGTCGTTTAAACGTATAAACGACGTAGAAAGTCTGGCATACTTTTCTACGTCGCTTATACTCCTAATCGACGTAGAAAGTCTGTTCCAATTCAATAATACAACTTCTGTTTTCTCATTTCCCATAAATTTTTGTACTGAGTATTTAAAACTAGACCAGCAAACATACACATCTATACCAGACCTCAAGGCAATTTGAAAATATTTCAAATCAATTTTATATATTCAATTGTTATAATTACATAAACTTGTGTAAATCAAATTACAATATAGTCTACTGTTGCCTATTTCTAATGTCTAACATTTTTTTTGCCCATTTTTCTCTAACTTGATCGATAGACTCCTTAGACAAGGGTTGTGTGTCACTGAATACCTGGAACAAAATGAAAGCATCTTAAGTACATGACAAAGTAGGAAAATTTATTAATAGGATTTTGGAGGACTAACCTGTTATATTCCCAAAAACTATAAGCCACATCCAATATATTACGTAGTAGCCACATTTGTAGCTACCCGTTTGTCTATTAACCTATAATTAATTAAACAAATCATTAGTTGTGAAAAATACATATTCAATATTATAATGATATTAGAGAATTTAAGTAACCTTACATTTAGGATTTTCCAATGTAGGTTAGTGGCTTTGCTAATGAGCATTCCATCAATGGTACTGCACACCTTAATAGCACTGTTGAGAAGTTATTAGTCAATATATGAACAATACTTATATTTGAAAACAGAAACTTTCAAATACTTACCTATTCAAAATATTCTTCAAATCAGTATCTGGTTTTTTATTCATAGAACAAAACCAGTACACCGTCTTCTCTGGATGACTAATGAGGAAGAATTGCCAATGATGCCTAGAAAAATAACATGTTTAGAATATAACTCAATCACAATAAAAACACTAATAAATTTATATTGACTTACTGAAATAAATAAGCTCCAAGATATATTTACCTTTTGGATGCTTGAATCCAATTTTGGATATATCTTTGGACTTCTTCCCTTCTATTTCCAGCTTGTTGGATTGACTAAGGCTCAAAAAATCCATAAACATCAATTTATCATATACAGGTGCATGTGCTTGAAGAAAGCTCTCCTGACCCACATCACGAAGCATATCCTCTATTCGATCTTCCATACTAACATCCTCATCCTCCACAGTTTGTGATACTACTGGAATATCAATCAGTTCATAGTGTCATGTCCATGTGGTATAATTTTTCATGATCCCCTCACAAATAAGATGTCCTCGTATTATATCTACGGTTTGAACTCTTCCATTAACACACTTAACACAAGGACAATTGTTAAAAATAATGACAGTGCAAAATCCAAGAGGCGGGTGAATTGGGTTTTCAAAAACTTTTTGTGATTTAAAATATTTTTCCAAAACTTAATCTCAATTCCAATTTTAAGATTCAGATTTTCCTTAATCTTTGATAAAAGCAGTCGGGATAACAATTATTAATATGATCCGAATATAATAAAATAAAGAGATAGGGAAAGAGAGAATGAACACAGAGATTTATATTGGTTCAGATTTAGCCAATCCTACATTCAGTGCCCAATCACCACAACACGTGATGTTATACCCCACTATCTTTAAATGCAATTACAAACACTAATTCAGTGACAACATGTAAAAACAAATAAAGATAAACGGAAACACCTCCTTAGACACACTAAGGATGAATACACCTCCTTAGACACACTAAGGATGAATACACCTCCTTAGACACACTAAGGATGATTCCACCTCTCTTGACAGACAAGAGATGAACAAACACCTCCCTTTAAAACTGATCTAAGGGATGAATTACAACGATCAATAACCAAGAAAGAATTCACCTGATGTGTTATGGATATGAAAGCTTAAGCACAATACAATCACCACTTCTAAGAACGAAGATCAACCTTGAGAGAGCAAGAAAGCGGCTTTGAAAATATTTGAGTGAAACACACTGTAATTTTCGTGTTTGATCTGTTGTGTGTTAACCTAAGACCTTTCCATTCATTTTATAATTTGAAATTAGCTTAAAGTTTCCATTCTTAGATTGATTCAGCATTTAATTCGCAAAAACGTCATATTTAATCGATTGTATAAAAACCATAATTGATTATTTCAGAGCAAATCTGGAAAATATATTTTTCCTTATGTAATCGATTAAATTAGGAAATAATCGATTATATATAAACCTTGAAAAGATATAATCGATTATCAAAACACTTAATCGATTATTTTATTCGTTAAACTAGATTAATTCAAATTTGAAGTTATATAATCAATTCTATTCAATTTCTAATTGATTAAAAGTGTAGAAAATACTTTTTGCGAAAATATGACTTGCTTTGAAGATTGAAATGGTCTTAGGGGGAAAGTATAACTTACTCTTTTTATCCATCACCCAAAATTGAACCTTCTATACTTAGATCTTCAGCTCTTAAGAGAATCTTCAAAATCTTCTTTCTTGAAAGTATTTATTCTCTTTGAATGAATATATATTTTGCCTTTATTTCCATAATGCAACCTTCCTTTATGAGATAAAATCAAGTCTTTAATGTTGCAATATTCTCTATATCTTCATCATCAAAACACCAATCTTCAAGATTCATTTTGGATTTAATTCTTCAACAAATCTTATAAATAAATTTGCACTCTTCCTTGAATTAAATCAACAACAATAAAAATTTCCATTCATCTTTAGACCATTTTGTTTAGCAAAACTAAAAAATTCTTCAACTCCATTCTCGTACTCTTCTGATATACAACTTGCATTCATCCAACTTCGATTCATTTTCGGATTTTAGACTATAATTAAGAGTCAATAAAAAAATTATTGGTCATCAATGAATTTAATATCATTGATTACTATAATGAAAATTTAGTAGAGTTTGCTCTATAAAAGAGACAAAGCACAACATAAAAAAATTGTAACGAAATTTCAGCAGAGTTTGCTCTGTTATTTTACTAAATCCAAATTTTCAAAAAACATCAAATATATCAATAAAGTCCCATGGGAACAGGCAGATTATCAACAGCATCATGTACAAGCAAATTATCATTCCAATCAACTCATTATAGAACAACTATTTTACAAAACAATAAATTAAAAAAAAAGTACAAACCTGGTGGCGGTGGCAAAGGGGCTGACAACAAGGGGGAGGGGAGTTCACTCACGGCGGCGAAGAGGACCTACTCCGTCAAGGGGAAGCTCACACCGGCGGCGAAGGGGAGCTTCTATGTGGGCTTCGCGGCGGCGGGGTTGACGCTAGTGAGGGGGAGGAAGGCCGTCGTTGTCGTCGCAGAGGAGAGGGAAGGTCGCGATGGAGGAAGGAAGAAGAAGAGGATCGCGTGTCGACGAATAGGAAAAGTGAGGAGGGAAAGGGGGGATCAGGTTTTATAGGGTTTCTACGTCGTTTGTATCTCAGAAACGACGTTACAAGTTAAACACGAAGAGTTCTACGTCATTTAGGACCAGAAACGACGTTGTAGTTTAAATATTCTATATCGGTTCTGCAACTATACGGCATAAAATGTTCAATTCAAATATTCTATGACGGTTATATCAACGAGCCGACGTAGAAAAAGTAATTCAAATTTTTCTACGTCATCTATGTTTCAACCGACGTAAAAGGCTGACATTAAATAGTAATTATATAATAGTGTATTTCAAAAGTTTCTCTAAAATTGTTTCTTTTAAGTATAGTATTCACCAATTTAATGAAAGTGTGATGTCTACATAAAATTATGTTATTTATTACTTTATTTTAAATTTTATTAAATATATTTTAGAATATAAGTATGATGAATAGTAAAAATACACAATATAAAACAAATATAATGATTGGAAGTAAAAAATTAATACACATTGAAAGAAAATACGTGTTTTATTTTGCTCATGCTTTGTCAGGTTTGAATACTTAAGGATAGAGAAAAGAACATTTATCATCGTCAAAAGATCAAAATTTCAGCATTCACGCTTTGCATAGCTTGGCTTAATTATTCCCTTCAAGGAGGAGAGAGAGGTAAAAAAAACTATGGTTTGTTTGCCTGATATCTCTGTCATGTATTAAATTTCACAATAGTGGCACTATAGAACAATTGCATAGCAAAATTTATCGATTAGAGATTGTGATTCTGTCCACTATTGCTCCATTATCAATATTGTGGTTGTAGCATGTGTGTCTTGCGTATCTTGTCATATTGGGTGAGTCTCTAGCCAATTGAACTTATCAGTTCAAATTATACCCATTTTTTATGTATTTTAATTTTATTTTTATAATTTTTTATACATTTATAATTGATTTGTAGCATATATTTAAACTATTATGTGACTCCTGCTACATGCCTGTAATGCTATTCACTAATTTGTCCCTTATTGGCTTTTGCCATTTTCTGCAATCCACAATTGTTATTGTAACTATGTTACTGAATCACTGCCATTACATTACTTGCAACTTGTAGTATATGTTTAAAATTTTACTTGATACTTTCTTTATGCTTCACTTTATCTTTTTACCCAATGCATTTTCGTTATTATCACGTGGAGCATTTTAGTTATTGGTTTAATGGAACCTAATATTGAAATTTGGGACCTTGATGTTGTAAGTTAATTTATTGCTTATATCTTGTTGATTCATTATAATTTTGTAGAGTTCTTTTTGAAGGATACCTTATAACTTTTCCTTGTTCTCTTGAGGATAGAGAAGTAGAACCGTGTGAGCTAGTGGGTATTTCTAGAATTTGTCATTTTGGATAAAAGTTTATAAACTACTTATATGGTTCATAATCTGCATTGATGCGAACTCTTATTTTTTAATAAAGTTTTATTGTGGATTTTTTTATACTTGTCTTGTATAATTTGTTGGTTAAACAATTTTTACTCACGATCTTCACAAGATATTTATAACTCGTAAAACTAAGTCAAATTTAAAATATAATATTTTTTGTTTCTAATGTTTAACACCAAATCTAATTCAACCCAAAATTTATTTATTTTTTATTTTTATTAGTTGTGCATTATTTAATTGATTGAGTAAATTATTTATATATAAATAAATGTTAAATATTATAAAGACTTACTCTTAATAGAGAATAACAGTTTTATTATTCATCTAACTGAAACATACAAAAAGTTGCTGAATATATATAGAGTTATTAACAGAATCAATTAAATTCTGAATAACCACTAACATTCCCCCTTAATTCAGAATTTCTACAGACACAACACCCACCATATCTCTTAAAACACAAAATCTATTAATCTTCAAGCTTTTCGTCAAAAGGTCAGCAACCTGCATCTCAGAGGTGCAGTAATTCAATTTCACCTTGTTCTTGCTAACTTGATCTCGCAGGAAATGAAACCTAGTCTCAATATGTTTTGTCCTACCATGTGCAACCGGATTCATTGCCAAATTAATAGCAGATTTATTGTCTACACATAATTCAATTGGTCTCTTTAAATCTATTTTCAATTCTTCCAGCAGATTGTCAAGCCAAAGAGCCTGGCATGTAGCATAAGCTGTTGCAATGTATTCAGCTTCGCACGAGGACAAAGCTACCACGGGTTGCTTTTTTGAGCACCAACTGACAGGAGCACCTAGAAACTTGAACACATAACCTGTTGTACTTCTTCTCTCAACCTTATCGCCACACCAGTCTGAATCAGAGAACCCAATTAAGTCTGTCGAGTCAGCTTCCATCTGCGTACCCATTTTAGGAAATAGCACACCATAGTTCAATGTTCCTTTTACATATCTAAGTATTCTTTTTACTGTTTCCCAATGAGAAACCTTTGGATTTTCCATGAATCTACTAAATAGACCCACACTAAATGTGATATCGGGTCTAGTATTGCATAAGTACCTCAATGACCCAACTACTTGCTTAAATTGTGTACTGTCAAATGACTCTTCAGCATCATCCTTTATCAAGCTCAGTCCTGTTTCTACTCGTGTTAAAGCTGAATTACATGTTAGCATATCATATCTCCTTAAGAGATCATTAGCATATTTCTTTTGATGCATAACCAAACCCCTTTTAGTTTCCACAATCTCCATGCCAAGGAAATAGGTGAGAGTTCCCAAATCTGTCATATCGAACTCAGACTTTAAGCACCTTTTAAAGCTTTCAATCTCTGTTTTATTGCTTCCTGTAACTAGGAGATCATCAACATATAAGCATACCAACAACATATCTTTCGTTCCACTCCGTTTCACATAAACTCCATACTCCTTCTGACATTTATATAGACCATGCTTAACAAAAAAAAGTCAATTCTCTTATTCCGAGCTCTTGACGTTTGTTTAAGACCATATAAAGCTTTCTGCAATTTAAACACTTTGTTCTCAGCACCTTTGATTACAAAACCTGGTGGTTGTGTAACAAACACTTCTTCTTCCAAAGTGCCATTTAAAAAGGCAGATTTCACATCAAGCTGGAATAATGGTCATTCTCTGTTGTGAGCTAAAGCTATAACAAGTCTGATAGTTTCCAACCGGGCTACTGGAGCATAAACTTCATAATAGTTTAGGCCATGCTTTTGCAAGAATCCTTTAACAACAAGTCTAGCTTTATGTTTGGCAATGGTCCCATCAGGCTTCAACTTCAATTTAAACACCCATTTCAAATCTATGGAGTGTTTGTTTGGTGGAAGATCGACAAGCTTCCAGGTGTTGTTCCTCTCAATAGCATTCAATTCTTCTTTCATAGCATTCATCCAGTGAACTTGCTGCAGAGCTTCTTTGTAATCAATTGGTTCAGAATCCACCATAAACGCAGAATGAACAAACTCTTGATCTACCACTTCATCTTCTACCATGGTTAATTGGTTGAACACTTCTACTTCATAATCATCATATCGTGAAGGCATTCTTCTGTTTCTTCTAGGCCTTTGATCTTGAGTGCTTGTGGAATCATGAACACTAACTTCATTACTAAATTCATTAACAATTTCAACAGGGCATATAGCACGGTTACTGTTATTTTCTTTCATAGAATCATAGGAGTTAGTTTCATCAAAAATCACATCTCTACTAAAATGAATCTTGTGTGTCAAGGGATCATATAATCTATAGGACCCAGTAGAGTGATATCCTACAAATATCATAGGTTTACTCTTGTCTTGCAACTTTTTTCTAGTTTCATCGGGAACATGTTTGAAGCATATTGACCCAAAGATTCTTAGATGTTTTACATTGGGTTTTTTCTTGGACCATACTTCTTCAGGAACAGAATTCCTTAGCTTCTTTGTAGGACATTTATTCAGTATATAGACAGCTGTGGACACTGCTTCACCCCAAAGAGAGGAGGGTAAAATTTTTTCTTTTAACATACATCTAGTCATATTCATAACAGTTCTATTTCTTCTCTCTGCTAAACCATTATGTTGAGGGGTATATGGAGCAACAATTTCATGTAAAATACCATTCTTTATACAGTGCTCCTTAAATTCATTAGAAGTGTATTCACCTCCTCCATCGGTTCGAAAAACTTTAATAAACTTCCCACACTGTTTTTCAACCATAGATTTAAAATTGATAAACACTTTAAACACTTCACTTTTAGTTTTTATCAGATAAATCCACATCATTCTACTAAATTCATCTATGAAACTCACAAAATACTTGTTACCTCCAAGAGAAGGAACTTCCAAGGGCCCACACACATCTGAGTGCACAACACCAAGCAAAGTTGTGGCTCTAGCAGCAGATTCAGACTTGAAAGGTTTCCTTGATTGCTTACTGATCAGGCACTTCTCGCATATCTTTTCAGGAGCTTTTATCACTGGCAGTCCTTTGACAAGACCTTGTGATTGTAGCTGACTTAAGCTTTTAAAATTCAGATGACCAAACCTTGCATGCCATAGAGAGCTCTCATCTGCAAAACTCACAGATGTTAAGCACTGGTTCTCAAAAGCTTTAATATTCAGCTGGAAGGTTCGGTTCTTGGATGACGGTACTTTAAAGATGCTTGATTGATTACTATCAAACAACTCCAGAAAGCCATCCTTCATTTCTACAGTAAAACCTTTTTCCAGTAACTGCCCTAAGCTCAACAAATTGCACTTCATAGCAGGCACAAATAACACATCTCTTATGAAAATAGTGCCCCCATTTACTTTCTTAAAAACCACATTACCAACTCCTTCAGCTATAACAGTACTGTGATCTGCAAACTTGACTGTGCTCCTCTTGTCGTAATCAAGGTTAGTTAACCAACTGCTGTTGTTAGTCATATGATTGGAACATCCAGTGTCTAAGTACCAGATTCCCGATTCTGCACATACAGTTTCATTGCTGGTAGTAGTCATTAAAACAACCGTATCTGAATCTGAATCCTCATCATTTTCATATTCTTGCCTTGCTTGAGCCATATGAACTTCATTTTTGTAGCTCTTATTCCTTTCAATTCTAAAATCTTCACTGGCACACTCATTAGCAAAGTGACCCTTACCTTGACAATTAAAACAACGAATATTACTTTTATCAATTTGTTTCTTTGTTCCCTTCAATTGTGATTTTACTAACATCTTCACTCTTGAAAAATCTGATTGCTCTTTGTCAGAATTCATGTCATCTTGAATTATTGACGATTCTCCAGACTTACAATTCTTGTAAGGCTTCCACTTCGCTTTTCCTTTCCAGATTTTTCCTCTGTTATTAATTTTTTGGTTATGGACAAGTAAAGCATGCTCATTTGTTTTAACAGGATTTCTCTCATTAAGTCGCTGTTCATGAGCCTCAAGAGACCCTTGCAGCTCTTCAATCTTCATAATTTCAAGATTCTTTAATTCTTCAATAGCTACTACTATGTAGTCAAAGCGAGGAGTTAAGGTTCTTAAAACCTTTTCAATCATAGCAAGATCAGTAAATTTTTCGCCACAATTTTTCATTTGATTCACAATACCAAGAAGCTTTGTAAAATAATCACCAACCTTTTCTTCATTTTTCATTTGAAGAAGTTCAAATTGACGTCTCAAAGTCTGGAGCTTGACTTTCTTGATTTTGTTATCCCTTGCACATGCTTTAGCTAGAATGTCCCATGCCTCCTTCGATGTAACAGCATTAACAATTTTCTCAAAATGCGCAGAATCAACATACTGATGCAAGAAAAACATAGCCTTGCAATCTTTCTTTCTGCTCTCATTGTAAAGTTGTTGTTGCGCCTCAGAAGAATCAACTTTACACTTTTCATATCCATTCTGAACAATTCCAAGAACATCTTGAAAACCAAATAGCGCTTTCATTTGTACACTCCATTTGTCCCAGTTCTTGCCATCAAGAACTGGTAGATTCCCAGGAATATGATTGTTCATGGTGATCGCAAAAGAATCGAACAAATCAAAACACAAAGGAAGAAAATACTCAAAAATATAAGCACTCCACAAAATCTCAATACTCAACACAAAACACCTCAACCCGTGGAACGTGAGGCTCTTGATACCATAATAGAGAATAACAGTTTTATTATTCATCTAACTGAAACATACAAAAAGCTGCTGACTATATATAGAGTTATTAACAGAATCAATTAAATTCTGAATAACCACTAACAACTCTTAATTCATAAATTTTGCAAGATGAATACAAATTAAAATTAAAAACTATTTAAAATATAAGCTAAATAAATATTTTTTTAATAATACAATTTTATGTGGGTGACAACTTAAAACGAAAGACTTGTGCATATTCTTGCTCTAAGTGACACTAATGATGAGAAAACGACATAAAAAATTTTAATTTTCAAAATAATTTGTTTATTCGGTTCATATTTTAAATATATGTATTTTAGTCATTTCTTTCGATTAAAGTTTGATTTAAATCTTTTATACGAACTCAATTTATTTTACTCTCCAATAGTTGTGGTTGCATGGAACAAAGACTACAGTTTAATTAAATTTAAAATTTTGTTATGCTGTTATTTTTTCTTTTCGAAGTTTTGTAGAAAATAAAGTTTTCATTTAATAATTTCTTGTTAACTCTCTTCCTTTGGGATTTATTCTAAAAGATATATAGGAATAAGTTGTCAGTTTCAGCATGACAAGCGTGGGAAGTGTGAAATTAAAATGAAGCATCACTCAGACAAGGCAAGAATTAAGTTAGAAAGGAAATACTTTTCATTTGGAGATAATTTTATTGATCCTTTTAACTTTTTTCTATTGTTCACCTTATTTTTGAACTGGTAGAAAGTTAGAACTTCAAAAATGTTATTTCTACTTTTTATAAATTTAGGCAATCTTTATCAAACAATTATGAACCAGGATGTATGATAGCGGCCAAACAATGAAACACATCATGGCCACTAGAAGAATTTTAGGATAAAATGTATTTTAGTTTTTTTAAATCGTTTAAAATTTTAATTTTAGGTTTGCAATAGCTTATAGTATTTTAGTCCTCTGAATAAATAATTTTTGTGTATGAATGAAAAATAATTTAACGTGTGTGGAAGACTAAAAAGTTGTATTTTAAATTAAAAGGACAAAAGAATGTAAAAACATATTTGAGCTTATTTTAGAAATTATTTTAAATGAATGAGAGCCAATTAGATGCTACATGGGTGTGTTATGAGAAGTATAGGGATAACATTGGGAGATGAAACATTTTTCACTTTTTTATTTCTCTCTCTACAATAAAAATTTATCTTCATATATGCTTCTATAATTAATAAGTATGGACTTTTTTTTATTTCCATTAGATATGGTATATCCCAGAATAACATGTATAATCTTACTTTATTATTCAATATATTAATTAAATATTTTTTATAAAAAAAAATAATATTATAAATAATACAAAGTCAAAATAATACACATCTTTTTTTTATAATAATAAATATCAATGAAAAAATTCATAAATATCAAATCAAGCATCATCAAATAATAATAGAATAAAGATTAAATAATTATAAAAAACTAAAAAACTGACCAAATTAATGAGTCAAGCGAGCTCCTACTGGGCTAAGTTGTGTAGGACCCATCCAAACTAAGTTGAGTTGGGTCTTTCACAAACAAAGTAGAATTAAATGTTTAGGATCGAGTAATGTTGAACCAATCTGGTTGAGTCAAGTCAAGTCCGTCTTTGTCTGAATCGAGTTGGCCCAACGTCAACCAAGTTGAATTGGGTTGACATTGGCTAAGTTAAATTAGGACGACGTCAACCAGGTCGAGTCGGTTCGTCGTCAGTTCAATTAATTCAAGCCGACATTAGTCATGTCAAGTTAGGCCCACGTTAATTGGGTCGAGTCTAGCCAATGTGAACTAGGTTGAGTTGAGGACATGTGGGCCTTGTCAAACTAGGTTCCATTTTTTCACCACAGCTTATGTTCTTCAATTTCTTTTTCTTTTATCGGAGAGTAAGCATTATTACATTTTTAAGAGGTCAGCAAATTCTACAAAAGTAAATCTACTCAGTTTGTGGTTTTTTAGTGTATGCTTTTGAGTGTTTCAATCGATTAATATCACACACTTCCACTTTTTGTTTCTTCTCAGACCGATGATACCGTCACTTCACATCTATTGGTTAGTTTACACATTGATAATAATAATTAACCAAAGATAATGAGAAGAATCACATCAAACCTCAGTTTCTTCTTATCCAGAAATCGTTTCCGCATCCAAAACCACCTTCGAAATGTTTTGATTCTCCAATCCCATCCCTGCATTTCCAAAAGACAAAACAGTAGCGGAGAGGTTAAAAATGGAAATGATTCCATAATAGCTAAATTTAGAATATTATGTATTTTTTTATGAATATTTTTTTCATTTTTCAAGTATTTTTTGCTATTATTAAGTAATTCTTTTGTTTAAACTATTAATAACATATTATGCATTAGTTATTGTTGGGATCAAATACTTCATTTCATTTGAAAGACTACATGTTAATTGATATTGAATCTATGTTCATTTTAGTTATTATATTGGTTAATTTTCACCTTATTTTTTTCCATTAAACAAGACCATCAATTAGCTAGACTGAATAAAGATGGAGTCAGAAAAATGCCAATTATGACTACTCTGCTAAAATATAATGGGAATCAAACACAATATTAATTATGATATTTATAATATTTATACTATGCTTTTAACAATGTATAATACGAGTATTATTAGGAGTTACTGATCATACTTATTTATGGGAATCTCATCGACATAAAAACAAGTTCCTTAGGTAAGTGGGTTGTCTTTTCATCTTGCATTGCACATTTACACTTTCTGGTGCAAGTCAAACCTTAGAAAATAGTTTTTTCTTTCAAGTTAGTCAATTTGTTGATATATTTTGTTGTATTTTTAATTTGAAGTATGTTACTGTATACCGAGACTCGAAGATTATCTTGTAAGTTCATATTGGTAGTTATGTTTGTTTATTTTCAACTGTATAACAATAATGTTATTAGCAAATATTTTAGGCTAAGGTTCAAAATTGATATTTAACAAAATTAACTCTGTCCACATCTAATTCTTATTCAAAACTACGTTGTAATTAATATCATTCATTAAAATGATTATACATGCTTCAAATAAAGAATTTTTTTCGACCAATTAACTTTGTCTTTTATTTTTCTTTATTTATTCTATTCTTTCTTATAAGTGGAGTTGAATGTGTGATTATGGTATTTTCTTCCTTTTTTAACATGTGTCTTAAGAGTTAGTAGCTTTATGTTTTATTATTTTTTATTTGGACCAGGAAGAATTCGCTTGAAGTTGTACTGATGATTTAAACCTTTTGTTTTAATGTTAGTGGTGAATGCAGACTTGTCTGATGATGAAAACAAACATTTATCGCACTTCACAGTGGATGGGAAACTTGATGCTGTCAAGTGGAATCCTCTCAACCAGAACCAGGTTTCAAATAAACTAAGTTACCTTTTTACTCGGCCGTACCCAATTAATATTTGATAATCTCTTTATTATTAATATCGCAAATGATTGATTGAATTATATTTAGCTATTATCCATTTCACATGATTTCATTTCAGGTTGTGTGTGCATCTGAAGACCTTGATCGATTACTCATATATGATGTTCAACATGCACAATTTGAACCATCTGTAGGTTTTGTTTCTATTCTCAGCTGTTATTTTGCTTTCGTGTTGCAACATGTTGCCATTATATTATTTTAATGGTGTTATGGTGTAAAGAAATAAGAAATGAGCTCACACGCAGTAGAAAATAATTGCCAATAGGAATTAATACATTGAGTATAATGTTTGTTGATATCATTACATTTTGTTCTTATCTTTAAGGATATACGTATATAGGTATTTTAATATATATGTCAGTTGAACTAGTATTTTTCATTGAATCACATGATACAGGTGTACAGAACAACCTTAGATGACGAAATACTTTTAAATGGCGTTGAGATGTGGAGGTTTTAGATAGTGTTTGCTACTGTTAGACTCATTGGTTGTATAATTCCAATAAATACATGAATTTGAGACATATAAATGAAGATACTTGATATTAGTTCATATTTTTGTGTATTGATTAATTTTTCTGAATATGTTTGTGAATTTTAACAGGACATTAGCTTCTTATTACACTGGAGGGTCTCTCTATGTTTGGGATACGAAAGAATTACAAGAAATAATATCTATATCTATATATAGTTTTACTTACATAAGTAATAAAATGTAGGTAAAACTAATATTTTTTTTATCACACACAAATTTAATGTAAGTAAAATTCAAAAATCTATACTTATATATATTTAGTATTAATAAAACTTAATAACACTAATATCTACATTTACTTAATATATTTAAATCATATATATATATATATATATATATATATATATATATATATATATATATATATATATATATATATATATATATATATATATATATATATATATATATATATATATATGATTATAACTGCTAAAAATAGGATAAATCCAAAAAAATAATATAATAAATAAATATTTGTTTTTAATTAATAATCTCTGTACGCTTGATTTTGAAATAGGTATGGAAATATCAATTCTCATATTTCCGTTTTTTTTTTCTTTTTCCCTTCACTGCTTCGACGTGCACACACGGTGAATTCACTCCTCTCTCTTTCTCTCTCGTTTTTTCCTTTACTGCTTCCCTTCACTGCTTCGACGTGCACGCACATTTGCAGGTGAATTCGGGTATGGCTCCGACGGAATATTCAGATCTCTCAGACCTTCAATCGTTTTCCCCAAACAACCCAACCTCTCACTCGTTTCCCACCTCTTCAACAGAGTCGCACCGTTTCCCTCCAAACACGCCCTTATCGATGCCGATTCTTCCCAAACCCTTTCATTTGCGCAGTTGAAGTCCCTCACCGTTAAAGTCTCGCACGGCCTCCTCCGTCTCGGCGTCGCCAAAAACGACGTCGTTCTCTTCCTCGCCCCCAACGATATCCGCTACATCGTCTGCTTCCTCGCCGTCACTTCCCTCGGCGCCGCCGTCACTACCGTCAATCCCACCTACACCGCCGCCGAGGTCGCCAAACAGGCCAAAGACTCCAATCCCAAACTTGTCGTCACTGTCCCCGAACTGTGGGACAAGCTCCAACACCTCAACCTTCTCGCGGTGTTCCTACACTCCCATGCGCCCTCCCACGCGACTAGCTTTGACGCGCTCGTCCAACTCGCAGGGTCGCCGACCGAGTTTCCGAAGGTTGACGTCAAGCAGAGTGACACGGCGGCGCTGCTGTACTCCTCCGGGACCACGGGACTGAGCAAGGGCGTGGTTCTCACGCACGGGAACTTCGTGGCGGCATCGTTGATGATGGGATTGGACGATGATTTGGCCGGGGAGATGCATAGCGTGTTCCTCTGCGTTCTGCCGATGTTTCATGTGTTTGGTTTGACGGTGATTTCGTACGCCCAGCTTCAGAGGGGCAGTGCTGTGGTGTCTCTGACGAAGTTTGAGTTTGAACTGGTTTTGAAGACGATTGAGAAGTATAGGGTGACTCATTTGTGGGTTGTGCCTCCGATTATTCTTGCTTTGGCTAAACATGGTTTGGTCGATAAGTATGATCTTTCCTCGCTGAAGCATATTGGTTCTGGTGCTGCTCCTCTTGGGAAATAGTTGATGGAGGAGTGTGCTAAAAGTTTCCCTCGTGCCACTGTTTCTTAGGTAGAAGACAATGTTTGTAGCCAGTGAGGTTTTGATTTGGATTGTACTTATGAACCAAGAGAATTTTGGTTCTAAATAACTTTTTGCACTCTTTTAGATAAGTTAAACAATGAAATTTCTGCACAAATCAAATACATGCGTTGGTTTTAGCTTATGAATAATGAGAGAAGTTTGATTTAGTTCTTTTTATGAGTGCTTAGGAAGAAAATAAATTTATTTATTTAAAGTGGGGTTAAAATGATTTGAAGTTGAAGTATGAATTTTGTGTTGGTTGTTATTGTGATGCAAGGTACACTCCCTGCAATGTGGGGTTTACTATTGTATTGTATAGTTGACATGGCCCGTAGTAGAAAGTGATTGGAAAAACAGATGTATTTTATGCTGTCTTATCTGTAGGGAGAGTCTTAGGTAGACAGGTTAAGTACATCTGGTTCAATACTGTGCTTGAATCTGCCTATTCCGTTTTATGCTGCCTTATTCTTGGCGTTTTTATGGTAAGATTTTCACCCATCTGAACTATTTAATATTTGCGTCATCGTTCTATAACTAGGTTGCACCAGCAGAACTTGAAGGTCTTCTTGTTTCTCACCCTCAAATACTTGATGCTGTTTGTCAACAGAACGTCGGTGTGTTGGATGTGAAGCATTTTCCAAACAAGGGAAGCGATGTTCACGAGATCGGGGAAGTAGATGCTAATTCGCCTCCGAGTTTTGACCGAGTTCGTGTGACTGAGTTGGTCTCCACCGAGTTACTCACTTCACAACAAGTTAGATTTTGGACTCCCTTTTTCATTTTTTTCTTGTGATTTTTTGTCTCTGTTGTTGGATGTCGTAGATGATCATAGGGCTGATGGGGTTCTTTAATTCTGTTTGCTTGCTCAATCATGTGAATTCTTTGATTTCTCTTTCTCGGATCAAGTCCCTTCAAGAAAGAGATTTTTCTTGAAACTTTTGGATCAGGGGTTAGCGTGTTTGTTGAGCTTGGGTGAAGATAGCTGAATTTTGTTGATTTCGGTTAGGTTATTTACTTCCTTGCTTTACTTGTTAAATTTTGGAAAGTGTGTTTAGATTAACGGCTTGTTTGTGGAGATTCCAATTGTGTCTTAGCAACAATAAGGGAATCTCTCTGTTCATTTGAAGTTGAATTTATTGGTTGAGATGGATGTGTCTGGGATGGATTTTGTTGTGGTTGGTACCTATAGAAGGTAACATTGTTGCTAGCTAAGATCTGTTGCTGATCAAATCCTCCATGAAGATGTTCATAATTTTGCAGTAGATTTTTTAAATTGTGATTTGATTATTAGCTTGTGGTCCTTTTGTGGTTTGGGGCATCAATGTTTCTAGGAAATTAACAAAGTTTTTGTCAAATAGTACCATCTAGTCCTTCGACATATTGATTCTTGTTTTTCTGATTTGTATTTAATTGTCCCTGTGTAGGATGTTAAGTCTGCAGACAGGATCTCAGATGCTGCTCTTGAATCTGCGGTTCTGCAGTTTATAGCTTCCCTCCGTTCAGGTAGTTTTGCTGACATCGGGCCACGGAGATACATGGAAGATGAACATATAAGGATAGATGATTTGTCATCTCATATGGTATCACTATACAACTTTCCCAAGCCAAGTGCCTTTTATGGGGTAATCAATTTTTCACCTGTCTCTTGAACTTGTTCATTCTTATTCTAAATTTAATTAAAGTTTTGCAATGTCCTAGGTGTTTGACGGGCATGGAGGACCTGAAGCTGCAGCTTATATAAGAAAAAACGTGATAAAATTCTTCTTCGAAGATGTCAGTTTCCCACAGACTTCTGAAGTCAATAATGTATTTCTGGAAGAGGTAGAGGATTCCCTCAGAAAGGCATTTCTTTTGGCTGATTCAGCTTTGGCCGATGATTGCAGTGTGAATAGTTCATCAGGCACCACGGCCCTTACTGCTTTGATATTTGGAAGGTAATCTATTATATACATTCCTGGTTCTTCTTTATTGGTACACTAGCAGCATCGTGAATTATATTTATCTATTTTAAGTGGATTATTATATTTATCTATTTATGAAAATGGTAAATATCTATACCAAATATAACTCATGTTATCATTAATTCTGACTTGCATTCATGAAATTATATGCTCTTTGCCTTGTGAAGCCACAGTGCAAACCAAATGGGGTTCTAAAATAAAGTTGAGTGATTAAAAAAATATGTCTTTAAAGTGATTTGCCACTCTCTCTTTGGTTCTGTATTTGTATGGATGCTTTTATGGCCAATTGAAGGCTACACAAACAAGAGGGGCCTATTAACGTCTCATAAATCACATCCCATCTGTTCCCGTTAGTAATACTGGATCCTCAGTCATCACTGTTATTCCTTAATGCAGCATTAGTTCTGTATATACCCGTTTTTATTGACCCTTGTTTTGTATTTGTTTGCAGGTAGCACCTTTCAAAAGATTACGAAGAGTGTCATTCATCAATGCTGTTCCTAAGACAGCATCAGGAAAAATTCTCCGAAGAGAGCTTATTGAGAAAGTAAGATCCAAAATATGATGCCAGGATATGATTCACTTTTTTCAAAACCATTCTGAAGTACAATGCAAAGATAGAGCGAATCCCGAAAGGTATGATGGTTGTGGTAGTGGAAAATGGAATAAAAATGTAATCTTAAAGTAATAAAATTATATAAGTAATTCTTCAAATATTGAATATCTATCAAGTTAACGAGTACTTGTTATGATTTCTAATATTTAGAGATTATTTATATGATTTTCTTACTTTAGGAGAGAGAGTGTCTCGGACGAGTACTACTGAAAACACTTGCATATTAGCCAGCAACGATGGAGTACTCAATATTGCTCACAAAATAATCAACTCTTGTAAAATAACTGATTTGCTATTAATTAAAATGAGCAATTACTTCAAAATTTGAATAATATGAAAATTGTAGTCATCTTATCTAATTTATGTTGTTTATATTTTTACATTGTAAATCCAAATATTCAATTAGAGAAGGTATTTGGAAATCTTTTATCATTTCTTCAAGCACGATTTTCAGGGGATCAAGAGATTCATGATATTATACAAGTTGTAAATCAAGAGGTAAAAACTCTAACAATTGCATTTGATCACTTATAAAAAAAAATTTAACATTAATATGATATTTATAAAGATGTATTTTTTTATGTAGATGCCTAATGTTGGAAGTGATCGAAGTGATCAAAATGATTCTAATGGTAATGTTCAAACAACAAGTGGAAATAGTTAAGTGATATTAATCATGATTTGAAAATTAATTTGAAGTCATAATTATTTCCTTAGTTGTCTCTAAAATCAAAATTCTAATGTGATTGCAGATACGCTATAAATGATGTGGATTATGTGGATTTTGCATGCTTATGGACATATGAGCATTATTGCTGGGAAACAACGTGTTTAATAGTGATAATAGTTGAACATTTACTTTTAGTATTTGTAACATACAAAAGATGATCAATATGCAATAAATGTGAATATCTCATATGAGATCATGTGATTAACATTTCTGAGTTAGTATGACTCTTGTGGTATATAAAATGATTTTTTTAGGATTTGTGTTTGATATATCACTATTTTTATAGATGTTTTTGCATTTGTTATTTATTAATTTGGTGTTGATTTAAAGCTAAAATTGTTGATCTTGATTGATTAGATCATCCATTTGCAATATAATGACAAATTTATTCTCACAATTGAGAAAAGTGTAGGTATATGTTGACAAATTTATTCTCACAATTGAGAAAAGTGTAGGTATATGTTAAGAAATTTATTCCTACAATTGAAAAAAGTGTAGGTATAAACTATAGTGACACACCACATATGTTGTTAAATCTCATTCAAAATTTACATTAATATTGTGTGTGGGTATATGTATAAAAGTCATATATCCACATATATTATATCTATGGTGATATTTTTTATATGTCACTAAATGTTATATTTGTTGTAGTGTGGGGAGTCTACCTTGCCTTCAGATTAAATCCAACAATGACCGTTTGACCAGCATTCAATTAGATGTGGAAGATCAGGTTATGAATTATTTACGTTAGTCTATTGCATCATTTTGTGATTATCTAGGAAATATAATTGTGTCGTCAATATCATTCTATACTATTTAGGTTATTTTTGAGGCCGAGTTGTGTGGAAATGTGTATTCGTCGGATATTCGCGGCGGAAGAGACTTTGACTAGAATTTAGTATGTTTAATTAACATATGACTTCTAGGACAAATGTTACTTTTAAATTTTACAATATTTACAAGTGATGTTATTCTGACTTATTTGGCTTTCTAGGTAACAAGGTGGTCAACAAAAATGATACAAAATTTAAAATCTTTTCGGGTGAGACTTTTCATATATGTTGCATTTGCATATTAAAATGTGAGCAGTATTGCCTCTTTTGTGTGATGTGTAATTCTAATGTGAAGATTCAAGATATGCTAAAGCATTTGTATATATTGTCACGTAGGGGATAAAATATAATATTTCTCCAATTATTAGCAGCATTCGTCTGAATCCTTCTTCTCCAAATCAATTAGCTTTTTATCTTGTTTTCGGCTGGTAGGTTGCCTTCGTGTAAAATAATTACCTATTTATCATTGAATTTGCGTGCTAAATAATAACTGCTTCTATGAATAATATTGTATATAACTTTTCCTGAAAATTTTCATGTAGGTCCGGCATTTTGGATATTTATAATAATTTTCAACTGACACACATTCACTACGAACCCTCTGCGGTAAGTTAGTTAATGTATGGTTGATTCACATTGAAAATTTAATGAGTCTAGAATTGATTCGACAAATTAACGTTCACATGTTATTGGTCTCATTTTAGAGAACTAATTTTAAGTTTATACGACTTTAAATACTTTCTTTTTTACATAAAAAATTTTAAGTTAAATTTAGCTCCTAACTTAATTACATATGAAAAACATATATATAAACATAAATCAATCGTGTCAATGTTCATTGAAACATACACACTTAGATTCCATACATACCTAGAGTTTCTGTGTTCATATATTTGTGAAAGGTTTTAAAAAATAAGGTAAATTTACTCCATATATAATCTTTAAAGTATGTTTTAATTTCTAAAATAGGCTCAAATATATTTTTACCTTTTTGTCCTTTTAATTTGAAATATAAAACTTTTAGTCTTTCACACACTTTAAATTACTTTTCATTCGTCCATAAAAAAATTAATTATTTGAAGGACTAAAATAATATAACTTTTCATTACTAAACTAAAATTAAAATTTAAAACAATTTTAAAAAAATAAAATACATTTTATTCTAAAAAGTTGTCTAAATAGTATGATTTTCTTTTATGCCGGTTATGGAAAGACATTATGCAAAAGCGTCATGGTTATAATAATATTATATATATATTTGTTTAAATAAAATATTAATCTTTCTCACTAGTTCCTTTTTAAAAAAGTATTAATTGTTGCCATTTGGTATTATCTTATTTTATTAACTGAATGTTATTTAGGATCTTTTATGTTTGATTATTTTTTTTATGTTATATTTGTATACGTAGATTTACATATGTTGTTTTAACATACGTAAATCTATGTTGGAAACATAATATGTTAATGTAAATTTACATAGAATGAAAGTATTTCTAGGAGAGATCAATTTTAAAATTAAAAAAAAGGGAAAATTTAAATTTTGGGTACACACCTCGACGTAAATATCTTCTGACGTAAATATCTTCTGACGTAAATATCTTCTGACGTAAATTTAAGTCGAGCTATATTTGACATAAATTTATATCATGATGTGTATGCTCCAACATAAATTTGACCATTTTTTAAAAGATATTGAACAAGTTTTGTCTTCTAACCAAAACCTGCAATTACATAAATTTGGACATTTAACAACACAAATATCTTAGTCAATCCAAATTACAAATTTAAATTGTCATCTATACAATTAAACAACATAGATTAAATCCTAAACAACATAATACAAAAGCTAACTAAAACTAATCACATATCAACCCAATTATGTAACTATCCTAAAAACTTAAAAAATTGAATAGAAAAACTAAACATTATATGCTTTGAAAGAAAAAGTTTACCCATTGCTCCCTTATGTTTGCGATTTCATTTTCGTCCAATAGGGATTGATCTTGAAAGTACTGAAACATGAATATGGTTGTTAAAATTGAAGACTCGTAAAAGTAAAC
Organism: Lablab purpureus; assembly: GCA_030347555.1. NCBI lineage: Eukaryota > Viridiplantae > Streptophyta > Magnoliopsida > Fabales > Fabaceae > Lablab > Lablab purpureus. Next base: position 19,199,934 of record CM059258.1, read on the forward strand.
AATTATAAAAGGATGTATAATTGAATTACTTGCAGTCAATTATTGATAATACTTGTAAAGATTATGACTCTCATCCAATACATGATGTAGTAACCACATGAGTACGAGTCTACTTGCATATTGCACTAAAATAAGAAATAAATCACAATATTATTTCCACTACTTTATATTGAATAATAATTATGAAATGATTTTCTAACCTTAGGATAAACGTAAGTCAATGCCTTTGTTTTGCCTCTTCCACATAGAATATTTGTTCCTGACATAACTCTACTTAAAATAAACAAACGTGTTAGATTATATACCAACATTTTTTAAATACAATGAAAAATGGTAAAGTTACCCTTGTAAGAGGCTTTTAATCTCTTGGCATGATTTTCGGTGCAATGAACAAAACCACACCACAATGTAATCCATTGGAAGGATTACAAATGGCTGCCAATGGGCCCTGCTTGGTTTCCATACGGATTCATTCCATTTGTAGCTAGTCCAATTCTTAAGTTTCTTAACTCCACACCAAATTTTCATCGAGTCATAGGAAAAAAATAAAACAAGTTTTACGTTTGTTATTGACGTGATTAAAAAATATATCGAAGATTCAGCAAAGGCAAAAAATCGAAGTGCGAGCTGGAAGTAGGATTTGAGGATCGAAGAAAATAAAAAAATTGATGATCATTCAGAAGTCAAAATCGAAGACCAAAGGGAAGTTTACACTTTTCGATAGATCAAGCAAAAGAGGGACGATCGAGCAATTCTGAGTCGATTTTAAGAGAAAGACACGTGGAAAAGATTTAGAAGAATTAAGACGTGGAGAACGTGGAAAACCGTTTTTAAACGGTTATTTGTGTGATTTAGTATAAATAAGAGGGACGAGGGACGAAAGAGGATTTAGACATACGAGTGCAAAGCCAGAAACTTACAAGAGAGAAAAATGGCAAAACACTTATGCTTCTAATGTGGGTTGTTTTACTTTCTGAATTTTTACAGCGCTTACTGTACTATCCCTGGTAATTAATAAGATTATCCTTCTTTTACCTTCAAGTCTTATTTTACACTCTAAGTTTGGTTAATGGGTTGGTGATTGTTTAGTCTTACACTCTAAGATTGTTTAGTTTTACGTTTACCATTTCTGTTCTTATTCATGTTATATATTTATTATACCGAAAAACTCAATATAAAAAGATTGAAAGTGATTACACTGTTAGCCTAAAAAAGGAATCCATAATTGTATTTGTGAGTAGATGATAAAGTAAGAAACGTGTTTTTTGGCTTAATCGATTCTATTTGCAGAAAACGAATTTTCACCGAAAACATATATACATATATATATATATATATATACATATATATACATATATATATATATATACATATATATATATATATATATATATATATAATTCGTAGTCTCATTTTGAAACATAGGAACAACACAGTTATATAAGCTCTAAGATTTTCAATTTTGAAAAATGTCCAGTATCTAAAATTGCTAGGCTTTGCATTTTATAAAAGCATGTTTTCCTATATTTTTGTTTTAAATTGAAATAATCATATTACCAATGAATTTTTTCATTCCATGCATGTGTTTCTAAAGATTCATTAAGAGGCTGTGCAGTAGAGTATGCAAAATCAGAATTTAAGAGAAGAACCAACGTTGAGATTATCAAGGTCGCGAGTGAACTCGTAAACTGACATGTAGAATCGTTTTTGGAGTAGGTTCGTGGGAAGTGAGCACACGATGTAAATTGCGAATTTAGAGTCGAATCAATGAGCTCGGTTTAACATGTGAAGGAAAAATGCATAAAATAACAGTGAATTTGTTTGTTTCTATATCATGATTTATGCAAAATTTGTTTAACCTTGCATCTCTCGGGTCATGCCTTTCCACATTCTCCAACTTCCTTTTTCTTCTCTCACCCTTTCATATAAACCAAAACCACTACAAATTAGTGGGTCAGGCCTCCTCCAACAATTTTTTTAGGTAAAATATATATTTATATAAATATATATAAATAAAGAACACTGATAAAAGTATAATATTAGAAAAATCTAAAAAATCTTTTTCAAAAATAATATACAATATGATAAACTAATAATTGTTGGACTTGAAGACTTGGTTTCAAGTGGATTTGATGTCTCCAACCACCTTTGATGATGAAGATGATGGTGCTTGAAGAATGAAGATTATGTCTTATGTTTAGAGAGTCCTAGGTTGTGTGGTATGTTGCATTTCAATTAATCTTGGACTTAATCTCGGGGTTTAAAATTATTTGAAATGTTTTAAAAAGGTTTAAAATGATTTCAAAGGTTTAACTAATTTTTAACTGGTTAAAAATCTGATTTCAACTAGTTAAATTGTTCTTCGTTTTTCAAAGCTTTGTATTTGAGAAATTTTAACTCGATCGTTTTGAAATTTAAACCGCTTAAAATCCTGGTAGCTTTGTTCGAGAATTCCAGTTCTCGAATAGCTAGTTAAAACGGGTTTTCAACCGATCGATTTCAAGTTTCGATAAAAGGATGCTCACTCGAAAATTGGTTTTAATGAAAACAACCGGTTAAAATGCGATTTCAACCGACTATTATCTTCAGAATCAGTTTTAACAGTTTTCTATATATAACTTGAAATTCAAAGAACTGAGTGACGAATCATTTTTAGAAGAACCCACTGAGCAAGAACGTTTCTTTTACACTCTAAATCAAATTGCGAATCACTCTAAGAAGTCCAAGATCCAATTGATTGCGAATTGAATCAAGATTTGTTGCATGCTCTGTTTTTTGTTCATAGTTCTTGCTCTGTTTTCGTTTCTGCACTGAATTTCCAGGTGAATTCAATCCAATTCTTTGTGTGTTTGTTAGCTGCGTGTTTGTCTCTTAATCAGGGTGATTAAGGGTTCTTGTAATAGGTTTTACAAGTGTTTAGAGGTCTTGTAGGGTTCAAGACTAGGTGCAGCTTTCTGGTTTTCGTTTTTCATGTAGTGTTCATGTAAAAATTGGTTTTTAGTGAATTGATTGAATTTGTGTGTTTAGGAAACTGGATGTAGCCTTTGTTCAAAGGTGAACCAGTATAAATCTGCTGTGTTGTTCTTCTTCCCTTGATCTTTTACATTCGGCAATTGAATTTTAAATTGTAATTGAATTGGATATATGATCAATTGATTAAAAGCATTTCAAGAACCTATTAAAACTGGTTTTCAGTCTTCATTCCGAATCTATTTTTCACATTTGGCCATTGTGTTTCGAAAATCTTTGAAAGTTTAATTCACCCCCCTCTTAAACTCAGCCATTTATTCCAACAATTGGTATCAGAGCTGGTTCTTGAAAAATATTCAAGTTTTCTGAAAAATTTCAAACATGGTCAAGGAAAATTGCCTTTTGCAGTAGGGTGCTTCTATAAACAGAGCCACCTATGTTTTCTGGGTAAACTATCCATTTTGGAAAGTTAGAATGAAGATTTTCATTGAATTAATTGATATAGGGATTTGGAATGCTATAGTCAATGGACCGTATATCCCTAAAGAAGAGAAACCATGGGAAAGTTTAAATGCTGATGAACAAAAGAAAGTGCAATATGATTGTAAAGCAAAGAACATCATTACATCTGCACTTAATCTTGATGAATTCTTTCGTGTTTCACAGCTGTTCCAATGCTAAAGAAATGTGGGAAGTGTTGGAGGTTACTCATGAAGGAACAAACTGATGTTAAAAGAGCTAGAAAGCATACTTTAATCCAAGAGTATGAGATGTTCAGAATGCTTCCAGGAGAAACTGTTTCAGATGTGCAAAAGAGGTTTACACACATTATAAACCATCCGATCGGCCTTGGAAAAGTGTTTGAGAAAGAGGAGCCGAACATCAAAGTGCTCGAAATGTTTGGATCGAAGTTGGCAACCCAAAGTAACAAAGCAATTTCTGAATCCAAGGACTTGTCAACAATGAGTGTTGCTGCACTTTTTGGAAAGCTAAGGGAACATGAGCTTGAGTTGAATAGACTTGCTGAACAAGAAGACAATGACAAGAAAAAGAAAGTGGTCGGCCTTGAAGACTTTGGTTCACAAGGAGGAGAATAGTGAGGATGAAGGACATGGAGGAAGTGATGCAGAAAATCTGAACCTCTTAGTTAGAAAGTTCAACAAGTTCTTGAAATACAAGAACAAAGATTACAAGAACAAGAGGTATAATAAAAATCTGATTTAGCTTCTTCTAACTTTACTTGTTTTGGTTGTGGAAAACAGGGACATATTAAGGCTGAATGTCCATACTCACAAAACAAAGAGAGGAATGGAGAAAAGAAGCATGAAAAATCATTCAAAACCAAGAAGGCTTACATAGCATGGGATGAGAATGATATCTCCTCTAGTGATTCTTCAAGTGATGATGAAAGGGCCAATCTTTGCCTTATGGTCGACAGGATACAGACAAGTAGTGTAAGTTCCTCAACTACTCAAAATGGTCTTCCTTATGATCACCGCTGCAAAATTTTCTCGGAATTGCATGAAGAGGCTAATAAGGTTGCTTGTTCAAACAATAGGCTTAAAGGTATGAACAATTGGCTAGAGAACAAGGTGAAAGAGCTAGAGAAAGAGCTGGAAAATTCAAAAACTGATTTTGAAAATCTGAAATGATTTACAAGGCTTCAAGTTGCAATGATGAACATGTCGAAAAATCTGCACAAACCGCAGAATTTTAGAAAATCAAATTGAGTATTTGAACAAATCTCTAGCTAAATTCACCATGGGAAGAGCCAACTTGGATACACTTTTAGACTTTAAAAATTGTGTAACGAATAGAGTTGGACTTGGATTTAAAAATGGTTTTCAAAAGAAACAAAAGCCTTATAGAAATTTCTTTTCACATAGAAAACCGTCCAACGACTTCATCTATTACATGCTTTTATTGTATGAACAAGGGACATACTTCAAAATCATGCAAAATCAGAAAATTTGGTGTTCCTAGTGGTCAATATATTTGGAAGCCAAAATGTGGTAGAAAGGTAATTAACTTTGTTGGACCCAAATTGATGTGGGTACCAAATTCTCTCCATTGATTGTGTTTTGCAGGTGTTCTTGAAGGCCAAGGAATCATTGTGGTATCTAGACAAGTGGTTGTTCAAGGCACATGTGTGGTGACAAAAGGAAGTTTGTCAAACTCACCTTGAAAAATGGAGGTTTTGTCACATATGGAGATAATAATAAAGGGAAAATCCTTGGAAGTGGTGATGTTGGTAACATTTCTTCAATCCTCATTGAAAACGTGTTATATGTTGAAGGTTTGAAGCATAATCTTCTTAGTATTAGCCAGTTATGTGATAAAGGATTTAGAATCATTTTTGAAACAAATCATTGCAAGATCATTGAGAAAAATTCTGATAAAATCTGCATGTTAGGCAAGAGAATTGAGAACATTTATATGCTTGATCTTGATCATATGTGTGCAACTAATTTTACATGTCTCATGTCTAAGGAAGATAGTTCATGGCTTTGGCATAGGAGAGCTGCACATATTAACATGAATCATTTGGAAAAATTGGTTTCAAAAGAACTTGTTTTAGGGTTACCTAAACCGAAATTTGAGAAAGATAAAATCTGTCATGCATGCCAAAAGGGTAAACAAACCAAAGTTTCTTTTAATCTGAAAAATTATGTGTCTACAACAAAACCTTTGGAATTGCTGCATTTAGATTTGTTTGGTCCATCTAGAACAATGAGTATTGGTGGAAACTATTATGCTTTGGTTATTGTTGATGATTATTCTAGGTTTACTTGGACTTTGTTTCTGAAAAATAAAAATGATGCATTTCATGCTTTTAAGAAACTTGCCAAGGTTTTACAAAATGAAAACAGCTGCAGCATAAGTGCTCTTAGAAGTGATCATGGAGGGGAATTTGAAAATGAAAAGTTCAATCATTTTTGTGAAAAATATGGGATTAAGCATAACTTTTCAAGCACTCTAGGACTCCTCAACAAAATGGTGTTGTTGAGAGGAAAAATAGATCACTTGAGGAACTAGCTAGGACAATGCTTAATGAATCAAACATTCCTAAATATTTTTGGGCGGATGCAGTAAATACTGCATGTTACATAATAAATAGGGTTTTGATAAGACCTATTTTGAAGAAAACCCCTTATGAATTGTATAAAGGGAGAAAACCCAACATAACACATCTTAGAGTGTTTGGCTGCAAGTGTTTTGTTTTAAATAATGACAAAGAAAAACTTGGCAAATTTGATGCTAAAGCTGATGATGCATTGTTTTCAGGCTATTCTTTACATAGCAAAGCATATAGGATCTTCAACAAGAGATTAGCTATCATTGAGGAATCAATACATGTTGTTTTTGATGAGACTAATGTGCAAAATGAAGGTGCAAAGTGAGTGGTGCAAGTGCAGGTGAAGAGAACTTAATTGAAGGTGTATCAACCGGACATGTAGAAACCGATAAAGTCGCTGCAGTGGAATTTTAGCCGGTGAAAATCGTAAAGAACTCGATCGAAATCCCGGCACCGTAATTAAAGTCTGCAGAAAATGATCTACCTAAAGAATGGAGGGTGCCTCGCAATCTGTCCATTGAAAATGTGATAGGAGATGTTCAGTAGAGGTGTTTCTACAAGAAGGTTTATGCATGATACATGTTTAACTCGCTGCATTTGTTTCCCAAGTTGAGCCTAAATGTGTTGATGATGCTTTATTAGATGAAAACTGGATTTTGGCAATGCAAGATGAACTGAACCAATTTAAAAGGAATGAGGTTTGGGAACTAGTCCCTTGCACACCTAACATGAATATAATTGGCACAAAGTGGGTGTTTAAAAATAAAATGAATGATCAAGGAGTAATAACTAGAAACAAGGCTAGGCTTGTAGCTAAAGGGTATAACCAAGAGGAAGGAATAGATTATGAGGAAACATATGCTCTTGTTGCTAGGTTAGAAGTTGTTAGGTTATTACTTGCTTTCTCATGCATGATTGGATTCAAACTTCATCAAATGGATGTGAAAAGTGCATTTTTGAATGGATATATAAATGAAGAAATTTATGTTTCACAACCATCCGGATTTGTTGATCACAAATTTCCTAACCATGTATATAAGCTCAAGAAGGCTCTTTATGGACTCAAGCAAGCTCCAAGACAATGGTATGAAAGGTTAAGTAACTTTCTTATCTCTCAAAACTTTGAAAGGGGCCAAGTTGATAAAACTTTGTTCATTAGAAAGTCTTTGGACAGCATTATACTGGTGCAGGTTTATGTGGATGATATAATCTTTGGATCCACTAATGAGAAGCTTTGTGAAGAATTTGTTGCAGCTATGCAAGGGGAGTTTGAGATGTCAATGATGGGTGATCTAAACTTCTTCTTAGGCTTACAAGTTAAGCAATTAGATCATGGAACATTCCTCAATCAGTCAAAATATTGCAAAGAGTCATTAAAGAAATATGAGATGGACAAATGCAAAGAATCAAGCACACCCATGGCTACCGAGCAGCTATCTTGATGCGGATGAAAGTGGTAAACCTTTTGATTCCACTAAGTATAGAGGTTTGATAGGTTCATTATTATATCTAACCGCTAGTAGGCCCGATATAATGTTTAGTGTATGCATGTGTGCTAGGTTTCAATCTAATCCCAAAGAATCACATTTTGCAATTGCCAAAAGAATCTTGAAATATCTAAAAGGAACTATTAATGTTGGTTTGTGGTATCCTAAAGGTGCTTCTTTTAATCTAGTGGGCTATTCGGATGCAGACTTTGCTGGATGTAAACTTGATAGAAAAAGCACTAGTGGAACTTGTCATCTACTAGGAAGTAGTCTAGTATCATGGCATAGCAAAAAGCAAGCTAGTGTGGCTTTGTCTCATCGCTGAAGCCGAGTATGTTGCAACTGGGAGTCATTGTGCTCAAACTCTTTGGTTAAAACAAGCAGCTTTTTTATTATGGTTTGAAACTAGATCACATTCCTATTAGGTGTGACAATACAAGTGTTATCAATTTAACAAAAATCCTATTTTGCACTCTAGAACAAAGCATATAGAAATAAGGCACCATTTCATTAGGGATCATGTTCAAAAAGGGGATTGCATAATTGAATTTGTTGATTCTAATAACCAACTTGCTGATATATTTACCAAACCACTCCCAAAAGATAGGTTTTTCCAATTAAGAAATGAGTTGGGTGTTCTTGATGTTTCAAATGTGATGTAATTCATGTATGTGATTCATTTATGCTGTTATTCATGTTGTTTTGTGTGTTTGAATGTTTAAATCTGCATATTTCTTGATTAATTCCATTTAGATTTGCATATTGTATGTTATTAGTGAAATCTGCAGTGATATTTCGAATTTTAGTTAGTTGTTTCGTGCTTTTAATCAGTTGTTTTGCCTAATTTGGGCCTGCAGTGGAAGTGCAGTGATATCTGTTTCTGTTTTAGCCAGTTAAACTGTCGAATTAGTCAGCTAAATGCATTAAATCAGTATCATGATTTTTATTTTAATCAGCTGTTTCTCACAAATCAACTAACTGAAATTGCCTGACACCATGTAAAGTTCAAAATTTGAATGAATAAACTGTTAAACTGCATTGATTCACATTTAATTGGTGCATTTAAGTTGATTATTTGAGAATTGTGCATTTGAACATGATAGATAAAGCTGGTTTAAAAGAATCTTGACTCCTATTTTGTCTTGTAGTGGCTTTGCTTTACTTTTTAGCTGGTTTCTCTCTCCAAATACGTATTGCATTCAACCAACCGAATTCCTTGGTCAAGTCTCGTGCATACTGCATTTCTCGTCCCATATATTCCAACTCGAATGCATTTTAATTGCTTTTTGATCGAATAAAGCATTGATTTGTTAAAACCTCGAAAATCGAAATGTTAAATACATGTGCGTAGCATTGTTGCATTAACATTCACCCTGCCCATGTAAAATCTGCATAATACATTCTCTATACTCTATTTCTCTGCACTTTATCTTTTCTGAAATGACATCTTCAAGCAACCCAAGGAAGAGATAAAAAAATGCTGGGTCATCCAAAAATAAGGAATCTGAAATTCCAGCAACTCATTCTTATAGACATGGGTCTATTGAAGCGTGGTTCGATGGTGATGAAGAAAGGATTGAGAAGTTTCAATCCCATATCAGTAGGAAGACTGTAAATCCACCAAAAATTTTGAGCTTTCAGTGGCTAGAGGATGATGATTAAGTTGGATCTATAGAGAAATTGCTGCTGTTGTTCTTTATTTCTTTTCTGCTGCTGTGCCTACTGATTCTGGTGGAAAATCTGTTTGCTGATTTATTGTTTGCTGCTGCTGTTACTGAGATGCAGTTACTGGTTTTTGGCTGGACTGCTACTGAAAAGCTGTGTTTGCTGGTTTTTTTGGATTGCTGTTGCTATTGCTGGTGCACTTGCTGTTATTGAAAATGCTGTTAATACTGTTGCTGTATTTGCTGGTGCACTTGCTGTTATTGAAAATGCTGTTAATATTGCTGCTGTATTTGCTGTTGTTTTGGATTAATTCTATTGCTGCTGCTGCATTACTGCTGGTGCATCTGCTGTAACTGAAGTGCTGTTGCTGTGTGCTGTTATTTTTGTAATGCTGGTTTTTGCCGTTGTTGTCGCTGGTGCATTTGTCGTTGCTTGGTGCATTAATTCAACCGTCGCTACACGATTCTACTAATGCTCGCTGCAAAATCATGCTGCTGTTGCTGTTTGCATTCATGTTTTTGCATTTCATTGTTGTTTGGTTGTGTGTTGTATGTGCTTATTTGTTGTTTTTTTTATTGGGTATAATGCCCATGTATGTTGAACAATCTTATTTTACTGCATATGCTATGTTATTTTTCTGGTGCTATTTGATGATTCCAAAGGGGGAAAAATTGTTGAATGCATTTGAAGGCACATGAAGCGCAAGCGCAAGTGAAAGGGGGAGAATCTGGTGAAAGGGGGAGTATCTGAATCTGCAACGCTGCTGCTGTGAAAGCAAAAATACTGTTCTGCTATTTCTGCTGCTGTATTTTGTTTTTGTGCAGGACTCTTACATTCTTCAAAGACAATGAATGCATCAAGTGGTTGTCATCATCAAATAGGGGGAGTTTGTTGGACTTGAAGACTTGGTTTCAAGTGGATTTGATGTCTCCAACCACCTTTGATGATGAAGATGATGGTGGTTGAAGAATGAAGATTATGTCTTATGTTTAGAGAGTCCTAGGTTGTGTGGTATGTTGCATTTCAATTAATCTTGGACTTAATCTTGGGGTTTAAAATGATTTGAAATGTTTTAAAAAGGTTTAAAATGATTTCAAAGGTTTAACTAATTTTTAACTGGTTACAAATCTTATTTCAACTAGTTAAATTGTTCTTCGTTTTTCAAAGCTTTGTATTTGGGAAATTTTAACTGACTGTTTTCGAAATTTAAACTAGTTAAAATCCTGGTAGCTTTGTTCAGGAATTCCAATTCTCTGGAATAGCTAGTTAAAACGGGTTTTCAACTGACTGATTTCAAGTTCCAGTAAAAGGATGCTCACTGGAAAATTGGTTTTAATGAAAACAACCGGTTAAAATGCGATTTCAACCGACTATTATCTTCATAATCAGTTTTAACAGTTTTCTATATATAACTTGAAATTCAAAGAACTGAGTGACAAATCATTTTTAGAAGAACCCACTGAGCAAGAACGTTTCTCTTACACTCTAAATCAAATTGCGAATCACTCCAAGAAGTCCAAGATCCAATTGATTGCGAATTGAATCAAGATTTGCATGCTCTGTTTTTTGTTCATAGTTCTTGCTCTTTGCTTTCGTCGCACCGAATTTCCAGGTGAATTCAATCCAATTCTTTGTGTGCTTGTTAGTCTGCGTGTTTGTCTCTTAATCGGGGTGATTAAGGGTTCTTGTAATAGGGTTTTACAAGTGTTTAGAGGTCTTGTAGGGTTCAAGACTAGGTGCAGCTTTCTGGTTTTCGTTTTTCATGTAGTGTTCATGTAAAACCGGTTTTTAGTGAATTGATTGAATTTGTGTGTTTAGGAAACCGGATGTAGCCTTTGTTCAAAGGTGAACCAAGATAAATCTGCTGTGTTGTTCTTCTTCCCTTGATCTTTTACATTCAGCAATTGAATTTTAAATTGTAATTGAATTGGATATATGATCAATTGATTAAAAGCATTTCAAGAACCTATTAAAACTGGTTTTCAGTCTTCATTCCGAATCTGTTTTTCACATTTGGCCATTGTGTTTCGAAAATCTTTGAAAGTTTAATTCACTCCCCTCTTAAACTCAGCCATTTGTTCCAACAATAATAATAATAATAATAATAATAATATAGTAACACTAGAAAGTTGAGGTTTAGATTTAAAAGTGTAAAATCAAACACAAACTCTTGTAAAAAGCGTCGGTTTAGTGTTTAGTATTTCAGAAATGAACGTGGGTTTATGATTTGGGGACGTGAATAGAAGAATCATTGTTGATGTTTAATTGGATTGATTGGAGTAGAATTAATGAGAAAGAAAGGAGAGGGAGAGGAGAAGAGGTGCTCCTCTATTGAGAGAAGAGAATAAAAAAAAGAAAGTCCATTTACCATTTTACTCCTGTACACAGTATAAAAAAATGTCGTGCATAAAAAATCAATTATGTCCTTATAAATAATCCATTATGCATTAGTACATTATGGATTATTTTTATATATAATGCATCCTTTATTGTACCATTTATTTAATTTTTTATTTAATGTAATTAAATTATAATCATAATAATTTAAATATTCAATAAATTAAAATTATAAAAAATTAAATTTTTTATTAGACTAAATTTAAACATTGAATTGTTATAAACCACATTGAATTATGATCTTACTAGGTCCAATGTCATACATATATACATATATGTATACATGTATATATATATATATACATACATATATATATATATATGTATATATGTATGTATATATGTATGTATGTATGTATATATGTATGTATGTATGTATGCAAGTGTGTGTGAGTGTGAGATTTTGATAAATTTTGAACAAAAGATTTTAAAGGGATTTAATTCGAGATTTAATTCGCGGTAAAACACATTGATTTGGATGTAAACCAGATTTTCAAATAGAGAACATTACAATAAAGCATATAACACTTTCTTTACTTTACAATCAAGTAGAAATTCAACTCAAGGATTGATCATAATGAGGATGAACTTGAAATTGAAAAGAAAAACTAAACTATACCCGTGGATAGTTGATGTTGGTAGATTCTATGAAGAAAAATGACATACAAACACAGTTACATAAGTATTTATGACATCACCTTTAGTCCAAAACCTTAAAACAATAAGTTTATACTTGTATCCTAATAATTTTCTCCTCAAGTGTGAGTCCATCTACATTGATACACTCTTCCTTTTTAACCATGAGTACCTTCTTGGTGATCTTATTTTGAGATATATCACCTCACTCTAACGGCCCTATTCCGTGATCCCTGACTTGGGATACTCTACCTGAACCTGGACTCTAATACCACATGTTGGGAGGTTTTAAGGAAGAGAATGAGTTACGAACACAATCACATAAGTGTCTATGACACAATCTCTAACCCAAAACCTTAAGACAATGGTTTTATGGGTCTTCTCACTTATATGGTATTCAACTTTGTCATTCCTACTTAATGTGAGACTACAACTCATACTTGTATCCTAACAGTGTGAAATACACCATGAAAACCCTCAAAAGAAAAGTCAAAGATCCTTCTTCAAAAATATCTCTTTTAAAAAGATATAACCTCTCCTTTGCTCCATCAAGTTTCAGCTAGTGATCAACCTTTTCACGATCAATTGGATAAATCAATAAATATAAAATCAATCATTCATATTTCTTCAAAAACTGAAGCTAATGGAAACCTGTATCCTCTCATTTTAGACTTTGCATTCTTTGGATTGATATTACATTCAAATAATCACTTTTCCACATATGTTTATAAGAATTTACCCACCAACTCAATCAATCAAGCTAGATTTTCTCTACAAATGATCAGTTTGATTATATTGAATTGAAATATGTTCTAACTGGTTCCACACTAATGATCCTAAAAGATAAAAAAAAAAATCCAATAACAAGATTACTCATGTACTCCATTAATTCGTCTCAAAACTACTACATAATTGACATTTAACATCAACATTCTACGTTGGTTACAACACAAACGACGTAGACAAGTTTATATTGACCATTCTACGTCGGTTGTATGCGTTAAACGACATAGAATATTTGAACTGGACATTCCACATCGGTTATTTACAGAACCGACGTGGAATGTCAAACCTACTACGTCGGTTAAGAATTAACCGACGTGGAATGCTTCGTGTTGCACTTACTACGTTGGTTATAGATTACAACCGACGTAGAAACCCCTTTAAAACCTATTCCCCCCTTTCCTTCCTCACTTTTCCTATTGTTCGACGTTCTCCTCCTCTACAACTGCGATCTCCGTTCTCCGCAACATTGCGATAACCGTCCTCCCTGCCTGTCACCGTCGTCAACCGCCGCTACGAAGAGTCCTCCTCCCTGCGCGAAGGTCATTGCCGCCGCTCTCTCCCTGCCGCCGCTTGTGAACGGTGCTCCTTGCTGTGAAGGTCTTCTTCCTTGTCTTGCCTCAGCCCTTCGCCGCCACCGCTGCCGTCGCCAGGTTAGTGGGTTTTTTATTGTTTTTTGTTTTGTAGAATATAGTTTTTGTATGATTAGGTTATTGAAATGCCTGTAGAAGATTGTTCTGATAATCTGGTTGTGCCCATGGGGCTTTATTTGATGTTGTTTATGTATTTGATGTTGTATAAAAATTTGGATTTAGTCAAATAACAGAGGAAACTCTGCTGAAATTTCGTTAGAATGAGTTTGTCTCTCTTATAGAGCAAACTCTACGTTAAAGTTATAACAAACTCTGCTGATAATTTTGATTATAGTAATCAATGATATTAAATTCATTGATGACCGATAAGTTTTTTATTAACTCTTAATTGTAGTTTAAAATCCGAAAATGAATCGAAGTTGGATAAATGCAAGTCATATATCAGAAGAGTATGAGAATGGAGTTGAACAATTTTTGAGTTTTGCTGAACGAAATGGTCTAAAGATGAATGGAAAATTTTATTGTTCCTGTGTTAAGTGTGTTAATGGAAGAGTTCAAACCGTAGATATAATACGAGAACATCTAATCTGTGAGGGGATCATGAAAAATTATACTACATGGACATGGCACGGTGAACTTATTGATATTCCAATAGTATCACAAACTGTGGAGGAGGAGGATGTCAGTATGGAAGATCGAATAGAGGATATGCTTCGTGATGTGGGTTAGGAGAGCTTTCTTCAAGCACATGCACCTGTATATGATAAATTGAAGACCGATTCGTAGACGCCTTTGTATCCTCGGATGTACAACTTTCACACGATTGTCTTCTCGTATTAAGATTGGTGAATTTGAAGGCAAAGTTTGGTTGGAGTGATAAAAGTTTCAATGAATTGTTAGAACTTTTGAAAGAGATGCTTCCAGATGAAAACACATTGCCTAACCGTATGTATGAAGCAAAGAAGATACTTTGTCCAATGGGTTTAGAATATAAAAAGATACACGCTTGTCCTAATGACTGTATTTTATACAAAAGAGTTTGAATCTCTTCACAAGTGTCCAAAATGTGGTGTATCACGTTACAAAGTCAAGGATGGTGATGGTGATGGTTTTGGTGAAGATAGTGATAAAAAGGGTCCTCCTGCAAAGGTTATATGGTATCTTCCAATAATTCCAAGGTTTAAGCGATTGTTTGCTAATGAAGAAGATTCAAAAATCTCATATGGCATTCGAGCTGCAAAGAAACGAGATGGACAACTTCGACATCCGACTGATTCTCCACAATGGAAGAAATTTGACCGTCTATTTCCAAGTTTTGGTAGTGATGCAAGAAACCTTAGACTTGGACTAGCTACAGATGGAATGAATCCTTTTGGTAACTTAAGCACTAACCATAGTTCATGGCCAGTTTTATTGGTGATCTACAATCTTCCACATTGGTCAGTGCATGAAGCTGAAATATGTTATGCTATCTATGATGATTGCAGTGTCCAAGACAGCCAGGAAATGACATAGATGTTTATTTAAGTCCTTTGATAGATGACTTAAGATTGTTGTGGGAGGAAGGAGTAGAGGTGTTTGATGCGTATCGACAGGAGAATTTCAAGTTACATGCAATGATATTTTGTACCATAAATGACTTTCCAAAGATATGGTAACTTGAGTGGATACAATGGTCAAGGGTCATCATGCGTGTCCTATTTGTCAAGAAGATACAAGTTATCTGCAATTGAAACATGGGAAGAAGACAATTTATAATAAACACAGAAAATTCCTTCCAGCTTAACCACCCATACCGAAGATTGAAGAAAGCTTTTAACGGTTGCCACGAGGATGAAATTGCTAAGTCACCGCTAATGTGTGAGGAAGTTTATGATCGAGTGAAAAACATAAATGTTGAATTTGGAAAGACCCAAAAGAAATCAACCGATAGAAGCAAGTGGAAGAAGAGATCAATTTTTTTGAACTTCCATATTGGTGTCATCTAGATGTACGTCATTGTATTGATGTGATGCATGTTGAGAAGAATGTATGTGATAGTCTAATTGGCACACTTTTTGAACATCAAAGGTAAGACAAAGGATGGAGTGAATACTCGTCAAGATCTTTGTGAATTGGGAATACGTCCGAATTGCATCCAAGATCTCAAGGCAAGAGAACATATCTTCCACCAAAGATGTCACACTTTGTCCAAAAAAGAGAAGACTAGTCTTTGTCGGTGTCTTCGGAGTATTAAAGTTCCACAAGGATACTCTTCAAATATTAAGAGTCTTGTGTCAATGAAAGATCTTAAACTAATTGGGTTAAAGTCACATGACTGTCACGTTTTGATGCAACAACTCTTACCTGTAGCTATACGTGGCATACTCCCGAAGAATGTGAGAAATGCAATTATGCGTCTATGTTTTTTCTTCAACTCTATATGTGCCAAGGTAATTGATGAAAAATCATTAGATCAATTGGAAAATGAGGCAAGCAATTATACTATGTCAATTGGAGATGTATTTTCCTCCATCATTTTTTGATATTATGGTTCACTTAATTGTTCATCTTGTAAGAGAGATACTAGCTATGTGGCCCAATTTATTTGCAGTGGATGTATCCAATTGAGCGATACATGAAGATCTTCAAAGGGTATACTAAGAATCCATACAGCACCGAAGCTTCTATAGTTGAAAGGTATATTGCGTAAGAAGCTACAGAGTTTTGTTCGTAATACTTGGCAAAAGCACAAGCCGTGGGTGTTCCTACAAGTCGACATGATGATAGGATAAATGGAAAGGGTACTCGTGGTATAAAAGTTCAAGCAAAGGATACTACTGAGTTGAGTCGAGTCACACTTGTATATTTTGAATAATACAGATGAAGTTCTTCCTTACATATCCGCTCATCAATCAATGTTGAGGACCCAAAACCCCAAAATGGGTGAACGGTTGTTGGTGAAGGAGCATAACAACAAGTTTGTCGGCTTGGTTTAGAAGCCAAATTTTTTCGGATCAAGATGCATCCGATACATTGAAATGGCTAGCTCATGGACCAAAACATAACGTCATCACTTGGACTGGGTACGACATTAATAGATATTCCTTCTACACAAAGTCACAAGATGACAATAGCACAGTTCAAAATAGTGGAGTATCTATTGAGGCCACATCCATGCACTTTTCTAGTTCAAAGGATAAAACCCCCATCATGGCATCCATAAGTTACTTTGGAGTGATTGAGGAAATTTGGGAGGTTGACTACACTAAATTTAGAGTTCCTCTATTTAAATGTGTTTGGGTCGATAGCAATACCGGTGTTCAATTTGACGAAATGGGTTTTACTACGATAGACCTTAAGAAGCTAGGTCATAAGGAAGAACCATTCATCATGGCATATCAAGCAAAACAATTTTTTTATGTGACCGACCCATGTAATGATAGGTGGTCTGTGGTCCTTCAAGGCAAAGGGATTGATGTCAACCATGAAAATGAAGATGAGTCGATGATTTCATTGTCATCCCCAATTCACCACGACCGCCTAGTAGTATTGAAGATGTAGAAGAGGATGTGGTCCATGCAACTCGTAATGATCATGATGAAGGGATATGGGAAAATTTAGTTGTCTAAGTATGTTTCTACTTGAACTTCTTTATGTATTTTTTTTATGTTTGTATATTTAAGATTTATAAATTATATTGCTTTATATTTTCTTTACAGACACATGGCATCTCCTTCAGCTCCTCCCCCGCCACCTCCTCCCTCACCTCCCTCATCTCCTCCAGCATCTCCTCCACCAAAGAGGACCAGGCAAGCTACAAGATTAGTGAGCTTGACAGCCAGACACATGGCAGGAGAGAAGATGAGTGTGTCCGTTGATCCACGCACCGGAAGGTGTCCGGTCCGCATCATACCCAGCTCAAGCAGCTACTTGGTACCGCTGCACGGGAGAAGGTAATTCTAAGTTTATATTTCAAGCTTTTTTATATATTTACATATAATTCTTCTTTTCATCTAACTAATGATTATGTTTAGGTATCTATTTTGCATCCAGACTGGGATAATGTTGAGGACACCGTGAAGAATCTGATTTGGCAGGACATTCTGATAAGTTTAAATCTATTCAATTGTCTTTTCTTGAATATTGATTTTTAATTTTGATGCTAATTATGTTTTATTTTTGCGTAAGTATTTTGATATTGAAAACTCAAAGGCAGCTAGGAGGAAGATTATGTCCAAGCATTGCAAAAATGTGGAGGCAGCTCAAGTCCACATTAACTACGAGATGGGTTTATGTTGAGGATGTCGTTAGCAAGGGACTTACTCCTTGCCAACGATATGACATATCTGAGGATGATTGGAAGAAATTTGTAGAGATTAGGACTGGCCCAGAGTAGGAGGTATGAATTAATTTATTTGAATTAATTTAAATTTATTAAGTTATTGTATTATATTCTAATATCAATTATTTTGCTGGAGAAAAGATTAAAGGCCAAGGAGATTCGTAAGAAGAATTTGACCCCCACCGTCTCGTCTCGTGGGGGTATGGTCTCTTGGTCGAGAGAATGATGGACGAGAAGGCCGCACTCATAGAAAAAGAAGCAGCCAGTTTTGGTATAAGCCAGGATGATCTCCCCCCACCATCTCCTCCTAAACGTCATGAAACTTGGAAGAGAGCTCGTCAAAAGCCTTCCGGTGAGATGACATCTGAGGAGGCAGCAGTTATAGCTGATAGGATTGTAAGTTACTATTCTTTTTAACCCTAATATGATTAACTTCTTAGACTTGTATATTTATATATATAATGTGTTAAATTTATTGTAGGATTCCTTGGAGGAGCAAAGGTACACAGTGGAACTTTCGCTCCATGTGGTCGTCAGATATACTCGACCACCGCTATTGGTAAAGATGAACACCCCGGCCGTGTTCGGGGTGTGGAGACCGGTGTGGGTATTCGACAATATTTTGGGCCACCAGTCAAGAATACCCAGAGCTCAACAATTAATGAAGAAGAGTTGGAGAAGAAGCTCACAAATGAAGCCGACACCTGGCCATCGCAACACAAAGTTCGGGAGCAGCCTACTTAGCATGTTTCCGGACTTGGCAGCTAGGATGGCATCTTCCCACCAACACGTTCATCCATCTCCTCCATCTGTTGGCACAATGGGAAGTACTTCCACTAATGCTGCTCCTATTCTAGCTTCTCCTGTTGCTGCTGCTGCACCTGCACCGATAGGTAAAATCGTTATTTCTTTTTCATATATGTCTTGATTACAAATGTAATTAATTGAAATATATCATGCATCCACAGGTCCATCTTTTGAGAAGAAACAGTGCGCCTTATTGGTGGAGGATGGGTTGCTTGAACCAAGATTGGTGGCCCTTGGTTCAGTTCAGGAAGGGGCTTCTACCATCCACAGTGTGCCTTTGGCACCTGGTTTATTGAGAGTGGTGGTAGAAGAGATTCGAGATGCTGATGCTCGAGTCCCTGTGCCTACTATATAGAAAGTGGGACAGGCCCTTCACACATTCATTGCTTGGCCCGAACATTTAGTCCGACAACTTTCAGAAGAGGTATGTATGTAATGTTTTTTGTTAATGACTTCTGAAAATGTTATTTCTGTACTAATCAGTATTGTTTTAAACATGTAGGATGTTCAGAAGCCTAAAAGTCTTGCTGCTTCTGAACATACTAAAGGAAAAGAAGCAGCTCTCCCAACAAATCCAATTGTTGAGTTGATTCGTGCCTCTGCACAATATTATGGCAACTCCTTTGAGATTCAGTGGGATGCTAGGAGATTTGGGATAGATAATGCAAGGTTCCTCTCTACATTTCATACGCTGACATCTCAGAGGTCACATTGGGTAATAGGGATCTCAACATCTCTATTTTACAACTTTGGACAATGTAAGTACATATTTATTATTATTTTTATAATTTCAATTTCATTATTTAATGTATAAGATGTTATTATTTTTCATTTTTTAAGATGATGGATGAATTGGCTGAGGAGCAGGGAGCTTCAGATGTTTATGGATTTTTTGAGCCTCAGTCAATCCAACAAGCTGGAAATAAAAGGGAAGAAGTCCAAAGATATATCCAAAATTGGATCCAGACATCTAAAAGGCAGATATATCTTGGAGCTTATTTATTCTAGTAAGTCAATATAAGTTTATTATTGTTTTTATTGTGATTGAGTTATATTCTAAACATTTTATTTTTTCTAGGCATCATTGGCAATTCTTCCTCATCAGTCGTCCAGAGAAGACGGTATATTGGTTTTGTTCTTTGAATAAAAAACCAGATACTGATTTGAAGAATATTTTGAATAGGTAAGTATTTTAAAGTTTGTGTTTTCAAATATAAGTAATGTTCATATATTGACCAATAACTTCTCAATAGTGCTATTGAGGTGTGCAGTACCATTGATGGAATACACATCAGCAAAGCCACTAACCCACATTGGGAAATCCTACATGTAAGGTTACTTTTAATTCTCTAATATCACTATAATATTGAATATGTATTTTTCACAACTAATGACTTGTTTAATTGATTATAGGTTAATAGACAAACGGGTAGCTACGAATGTGGCTACTACGTAATGTATTGGATGTGGCTTATAGTTTTTGGGAATATCAGAGATACTTGGAGACAGGTTAGTCCTCCAAAACCTTATTCCTCCAAAACTCTATTGGTAAAGTTTCCTACTTTGTCATACTTAACATACTTTCATTTTGTTCCAGGTATTCAATGATACACAACCCTTGCCTAAAGAGTCTATCAACCAAGTCAGAGAAAAATGGGCACTGAAGTTTTTAGACATTAGAAATAGGCAACAACAATAGAAATTTTATTGTAATTTTATTTTTACAGTTGTAATTATATGTAAATAGATCAAATTTAAATAACTATTCAATATATATAATTGATTTGAAATTTAACTATTTGAAATTTATGAAATTGTTTGCTGGTTTGCTGGTTTGTTTGATGTGCAGGTACTAAAATTTAGGGAAAATGAGAAAATAGAAACTGCATATCAGTTTTAGCAGACTTTTTACGTCGATTATATGTATAACCGACGTAGAAAAATATATATCTTACAACGTCGGTTATTTGTGTAACCGACGTTGTTTGGTCATGCGCTATTCAATGTCGGTTTAATTTGAACCGACGTAGAAAATATTACTTTTAACGACGTCTCTTTCAACGTCGATTTTGGGGCCGTCGTGAAAATATCCCCACAATGGACGTCGAATATGGTTCCTGTAGTAGTGTAAATTCTAAAAGAGTGATATAAATAATAAAATCAAATAAGTCACACAATTAAAATGACAAGGATTAATATATATTTATATATATGGTTAATCCAAGGTGAAAAAGGAGCTAAGATGGGTCATCAAGTGTATCCAAGTTAAAAAAAAAAAAGGGTTGTTGCTCCCATGATATGTTTTGTAGTGACAAAGTTTTTTAGGAGGTGAAAAAGGAGCTAAGATGGGTCATCAAGTGTATCCAAGTTAAAAAAAAAAAAGGGTTGTTGCTCCCATGATATCTTTTGTAGTGACAAAGTTTTTTAGGAGTAGAGAAGGCCTTGACTTTTTCAAAAGTTTTAGAATTTATTGCATATAAATAATGAGAATTAAATGCAATAATTTTTTCATTTTTTTGTAATACAAGTAATTTAATTTTAATAAATATTAAAATATGACATCAATGATAGGAATAAATAAAAAACTGAAAAAATATTTAATTTAAAATATTTTTTATATTTTCTTCCTTTACATATCTCTTCATTTCATTTTTTATACATGGTACACACTAAAACACAAACACAGATTGAAAATACAACTTTATTCTTGATTACTGGAAATAGAGAACCAAATCTATCTTTTCTATGAATAACTAAAAAAAGGAAACATTGATAAGTTCACTGCATTATTAAAAATATTAATAATAATAAATTTCAAAATAATATTAATAAAATTTTAAATAAAAAATTATAAAAGGATAATAATTAAAATAAAATATAATACTCAATTAAAATTAGTGTATAATTAAAAGGGTAGTTTAATCGGTTCATAAATATATCATTTTATAAATTTTTAAAAAAAATCTTATTTTGAAAGCAAAAACTGCGCGTTCTGCACTTTACTGCATAAGGAAGGAGTCTGGAACAAAATAGTCGACTGAGGAAGCAAACCAGTTTGCTATTTTCATTAAACCTGTATTCCTAGTACATTTAATGAAAATAGTCAACTAGAGCAACAGAATTAGTAGACTAACTGATGAATAACAAAAACAACAGATTATCATTATTCAATTGGCTAATCATATACAGATAATCTAACATCTCTAGAAATGCTAAATCAATCCAGAACCATTAATCACAAACCCATCACAATATAAACACAATCATTAAAGCTTAATAAACATCATCAAATCTCAAATCATCAACAAACTCCCCCTATTTGATGATGTCAACCTGCAAAACAAAACAAACACAAAGAGAAAAGATGGTAGATTATCTCCCCCTTTGACATTAGCAAATAGCAGGTATAGCAGTTATAGCAGTTCTAAAGTGTTTCAAAAGTGCAGATTAATCCAAAATAATAGTGCATGCAAATATTACAGACCCAATTGTTTTAGAAGCAGAAATATAATGCTGAAAATTAAAAACAGAAGCAAATAAGATCATTCATCCTCTTCATCATCGTCCTCATCTTCATCATCTTCACCATCATCATCAACATTGTCTTCTTCCATTGCAGTAGTGGGTTGATAACTGGAGTTCTGCAAGCTGTCGCTGGATTAAGTCAATCTCAGTATCGACATTGGTAAACCTGACTACCATAGTTTCATGGGTGTCACGCTGCAAGGAAGTCAGTTCATTAAGTCTAGAAATAAGCATTTGCTCAAACTCAGACATTGGTACTCCCTGGTAAGTTGGAGGTGCTGAATATGAGATTATCTGATATGCAGTGTAATCCTGTTGATGTCTTGATGAGGTTCCAGCAGTGAAGGTTGCTCCTTGTCCAGATGAGGATGCTCCAGCTTCATATGACCATTCACCATTTACCTTAGACAGTCCCATCTTGCGAAGGTAGTAGTTATCAAACATATGTTTATGGTTGACAATCCTGGTGGTCTCGCCTTCAGTAGGAAAACTAAAGTAGTCCAGAAATTTGGAGATCAAAATGGCATACGGCAGCTTGTGATCGCTCAGTCTTTTTGCCTTGAACATGTGACCCTTGATCACATATATCCAGTTTACTTTTATGCGATTCTTCAAGCAATGAATTAGAGCAAGATCCTCTTCCATCAGCTGTGCGTGATTACTCCCCGTGGGTATGAGCTGCCATGCAAGAAGGAAGGCTAGGAGTCTCTCATCACGCTTCATTCTTCCCACATTATATTTGAGGATCAGAGCCTCATCACAGTGGCACAAACAGTCTTTATACACGGCCTCCTTGTTGAAATTGGGTACTGCTCCAGTGTTCCCCTTACTTATCTTTATTCCTTCATTTTTCAACCCAGCAACTCTTCTCCACAAAGTGTTATCAATCCGCACTTCTCTGCCTCTTATTTGGGAAACAAGTGCATTGTTCTCCACCTTCATGTTAGCATAAAATAACTTGACAAGATCTATGTAGAAGTTACCTTCTAGCTCGACAAATTGCTGAAGACCTTGAGCATGAAGAGAATTCCTCAAGAAGATCAAGTTCTCATTTTCCAGCCAGTTGAATTTCAGAATTTTTGGTGTAAGAATCTGCTTCATCTGCATTCTACGTTCCACTGATTCAACTACCTCATTGTTTTCTTCTTCTTCTTCTTCAGACTCTGTTTCCTCATTAAATTCTTCTGCAGGAGGAGGAGGAGGAGGATCCATTCGTTGAGGAAGTCTGACTCTAACTTTGTATCTTTTAGGAAACCTTCTCTCTGAAGGTTCAACAGTCTGTTTTGGAATCTGAATTGGATCTGCTTGTGTTCTAGATGATGAGCCTCTGTTTCTGTTTGCTCTCCTAGATTGAGATGCAGCTGTGTGTGTTGATGTTCTGTTTCGTAGTGATCTTCTCAGCCTTTGAAACATATTGCCCATCGGTGCATCTGAGTCATCACTAGCACAATGCTCATTGTTCGACATTTCAATCTGAGAACCTGAAATGATACAGCAGTATGCGAAAATGCAGAGAACAGAGAGAAACAGTTGAAGTATGTGATATGCAGATTTATTGGAACTATATAGCGAGACAAGTATGCATGGTCAATTGTATATTAATGAGCAAATATTTTGAACAGATTCATACTCAACCACAGATGCTCAGTTTTCAGAAGATGCAGAGAATATATTGAGAAATGGAAACTCAATTCTGAAAGCCCAATAAAGTGAATACACATGCACCTATAACTCTTCATGCTTTGAATGATAGTGCACAAAATGAACGAATTTAGACAGATATGGCTTAAATTGATTTGATTAAACTCGATTTCTTGAAACTACAATTGAATTTAATTGCGATTCATGAGGATTAGTCGACTAGTCAAAGCAATTAATGGACTTGTTCTGATTTAAACAGCATCTGCAGGTACAATTAATGAAATAAGCTTGTTATTTCCTGAAAATAAGCAAACTATTTTCTGTAACAGTAAAGCACTGCTGTGAGTTAAATGAAATAAATCGACTGTTTCAAGAAATTAACACACTGAAATCTGCAACAGTAAGATATTATTGCCAGTTTAATGAAATAAACCAACTATTTCATAAACTTAATGTTGAATGATTTGAGATTTGATGATGTTTGTTGAGTTGTTAATTGTGTTTAATTCTGTGTTGGATGCGTGGTTAATACTTGTTTAAATGTTTTAAGTTTGTTCGAGATGATAGATTACTTGTATAGATTAATCATATGAATAATGATAAACAGTTGTTTTTATTATTCATCAGTTAGTCTACTAATTCTTCTTGTCTAGTCGACGTTTTTCATTAAATGTACCAGGTATACAGGTTTAATGAAAATAACACAATGGTCTATGTCTTCAGTCGACTATTATATTCTTCGCACCTTCCTTATGTAGTAAATACGTGCAGAACGCGTTTTAGCTCTTTCAAAAAGCAAAGACCCATTACGTTTCGTGGAGCCTATAAATATTACTTTCAAGGACGCTCAGAGGCGCGAAAAGATTCAAGAGAAAAACTCTCAAGAAGCTACAACTTTCACGAGCAAGAAGATCTGCATAGAGTTTTTCGTTTTCACTGTTTTGTCAAGAACTTTCTTCTGTCATTGTAATTTTTGTATTCTTTGATCTCGGGTTAGAGATTGTAAGTGGGTTTTAGAACCCTCGCGATCGTGATTGGGGTGATCACGGAGACTGCAGTTGAGTCCGTGGGTGTAAGTCTATTCTATAGTGTTTAGGATAGTTTCTTTTGATTTCTTGTAGAGTTCAAGAAGGTTTGTGTATAAAGAATACAATCTTTAATAGTGATTAGGATCTGCGGGTTGCAGATCATAGACTGGACGTAGTTCTTTTACAAAGAACGAACCAGTATAAATTTTGGTGTCATATTCTCTCTTCCCTCATCATCTGATATACTGTGCAGTAAGAACTAACCTACTATTTCGAGAATATCAGTCGGCTAATTTTCTGCAAATTGAACCAGTAGTTTTTCTTTTACGAATAAGTTTCCATAAAAGCTGCATATCAATTCAACCCCCCTTCTTGATATTATTCCGCTGCTAACACTTAACAAACTAATCAACTCAGCAGAAGAAATTTTAAGAGAGATGATTAATATTCAGGATACCCAATTCATTTCTAAGTTTGAAAAACCTATCACGACCAAGAGGTTTAATGAATATATCAACTAACTGATCATTAGTAGAGATGAATTCAATCCTACAATCCTTCTTTTCTATGTGATCTATTATAAAATTGTGCCTTATTTCAATGTGCTTAGTTAGATTGATTGCACTGGTGTTATCACATAAGATTGGAATATCATAAAGATGCAAATTGAAATCACTTAGCTATTGTTTCAACCACAAAATCTGTGTAGTACAGCTACCAGCAGCTATATATTCAGCTTCTGTTGTTGAAAGTGCAACACAAGCTTGTTTCTTGCTTGTCCACGAAATTAAACAGTTTCCAAACAAGTGACATGTTCCACTGGTGCTTTTCCTGTCTAATTTGCAACCTGCAAAATTAGAATCAGTATAGCCAACCAAATTTAACTCATTTCCAGTGGAATACCACAGTCCAACATTCATAGTTCCCTTGAGATATTTCAGAATTCGTTTAGCAGCTGTGAGATGTGATTCCTTTGGATTAGCTTGAAATCTTGCACATAAACAAACATCAAACATAATGTCAGGTCTGCTAGCAGTGATGTACAACAAAGAACCAATCAAACCTCTATACACAGTTGCATCAACTGATTTTCCAGATTCATCTATGTCAAGGTAACAGCTTGAGGACATTGGAGTATTGGCTTCTTTGCAGCTTTCCATGTTGAATTTCTTCAACAGTTCATTGTAGTACTTAGATTGATTAATGAAAGTTCCATTCTGCATCTGTTTGACTTGCAAACCTAAGAAGAAATTCAATTCTCCCATCATTGACATCTCAAATTCACCTTGCATAGATTCTGCAAACTCTTGGCAAAGAGAGGGATTAGATGATCCAAAAATGATGTCATCAACATAAATTTGCACAAGTATGAGATCATTGACAACTTTCTTGGTGAAAAGAGTTTTATCCACAACTCCTCTTTTAAAACCTTGTGATATGAGGAAAGTTGTAAGTCTTTCATACCACTGTCTAGGTGCTTGTTTCAGACCATACAATGCCTTTTTGAGTTTGTAAACATGGTTAGGAAACTTAGAATCAATAAAACAAGGTGGCTGTTCAACATACACATCCTCACTTATAAAACCATTAAGAAAAGCACTTTTAACATCCATTTGATAGAGTTTGAAGCTTTTAAGACATGCAAATGCAAGCAACAACCTAATGGCTTCTAACCAGCAACTGGTGCATAAGTCTCATCATAATCAATGCCTTCTTCCTGATTATACCCTTTAGCTACTAATCTAGCTTTGTTTCTAGTTATAATACCATTTTCATCAAGTTTGTTTTTGAAAACCCACTTTGTTCCTATCACATTCATTGTATTGTTTCTGGGTACTAGATGCCAAACATTATTCCTAACAAACTGATTCAACTCTTCATTTATAGCAGTTATCCAATTATGATCAAGCAATGCATCATGAATATTTTTTGGTTCAATTTGAGAGACAAATGCCATGTAATTGCAGAATTCATGTAAAGAGTTTCGTGTTGTTACTCCCTTTTCAACATTCCCAATGATGTTATCCAGAGACAATCCTTTATGAGTCCTCCAAGATTTAGATAAAGCATTGTCTGCTGCAGAGTAGTCAACTGATTCAGGGTTATAGTCGACTGGTTCATCCTGTCTGTGAGCATCAGCAGATTTTTCTGCATAATCTTCATTCTTTTCAGATTTCTCAGACTTTTCATCATCTGAATCTGCAAGAGAATTACCTTTTCTCTCTTTTTGGCATAAGACCTTATCAAATACAACATGAATAGATTCTTCCACAGTTAAGTTCTTTTTATTAAAAACACGATATGCTTTGCTATTCATGGAATAACCTAGGAATATACCATCATCAGCTTTTTCATCAAACTTGCCTAATGAAGCTTTTCCATTGTTTAGAATGAAACACCTGCAACCAAAGACTTTGAAATATGCAATACTAGGAGTTCTATCATTCAAAAGTTCATATGGAGTTTTATCAAGAATTGGTCTAAGCAATACTCTATTTAGTACATAACAAGTTGTAGAAATTGCATCTGCCCAAAAGTATTTTGGAAGCTTGGATTCAATCAACATTGTCCTTGCACATTCTTGAAGAGTCCTGTTCTTTCTTTCAACAAATCCATTTTGCTGTGGAGTTCTAGGTGCAGAAAAGTTGTGAGATATGCCATATTTAGAACAAAACTTTTCAAAATGCATGTTTTGAAACTCAGTTCCATGATCACTTCTTAAAGAAACAATTTTAAGATCTTTTTCATTTGAAATGATCTTTGCAAATTTCTTAAATGCATGGAATGTTTCATCTTTTGAAGAAAGAAATAATGTCCAAGTATATCTTGGAAAATCATCAACAATGACAAGAACATATGAATTGTTTCCAAGACTTACAGTTCTTGATGGACCAAACAAATCAAGGTGCATAGCTCAAGTGGTCTCCTAGTTGAGATGATGTTCTTTGACTCAAATGAGCTTTTGGACTGCTTTCCTTTTTGGCAAAATGTGCATACTTTGTCCTTCACGAATTTCACATTTGGAAGGCCTCTAACAAGACTTTTGCAGCTGATTTTGTTCAATAACTGCATGTTGATATGTCCACACCTTCTATGCCAAATCCATCCTTCATCTTCTTTGGTCAACAAGCAAACGTTCTTGAGAATTGAGGGCTCAATGTCCAGCATGTATACATTGTTTGTTCTTCTCCCAATGTGCACAATATCTGTAGTTTTACAGTTGTATATGACACAAAATTCTGCATCAAAAGTCACTTTCATACCTTTGTCACAAAGCTGACTTATGCTTAGCAGATTGTGTTTCAATCCTTCAACAAATAGTACATCCTTTATTTGTGAGGAAGAACAATTTCCAATATCTCCAGATCCCTTGATTTTTCCTTTTCTATTGTCTCCAAAAGTAACAGAACCAGCTTCATATGCTTTGAAGTTTATCAACTTTGATTTATCACCTGTCATATGTTTGGAGCACCCACTATCTAAATACCACAAGGTTCTTTTTGCTCCATGACAGATATGTAAAACAAAGTTAATTTACAAATTTAGGTCCCCAAAACCAGTTGGGTCCTTTCAAGTTAGGAGCAGCATATGATTTGGGTTTCCAATAGAATTCACCTTTTGAAATCCCAAAATTCTTGACATAGCAAAATCTAGATATATGTCCATGTTTCAAACAATAAGAACATTTCTTAAATCTGTTACTGGGATAAGATTTGTACTTAGCAGCATGATAATGTTTTCCATAACCAAGACCATTTCCATTTGAAAAACCGATTTGAGAATGTAGAAGTTGATTAAGTGTATTATGACCAATTTGAAACTTTGCCAAAGTTTTAATCAGATAACCAACTTTATTTTGAAGATTAATGCAGTTTTCACACTTTGCATAATTGATTTTATCATTCTCGGATTTTTCAGATTCGATCTGGTTTTTCAGTTGTAGAGCATTGTCTTTTAGTTGACTGTTTTCATCTTTCAGTCTGCTATTCTGATCTTCCAGTTCCAGTAGCTTATTTTCTAGCCAATTATTCATTCCTTTTAGCCGATTATATTGATACTCCATTTTCTTTGCTTCATCATGAAATTCTATGAAAGCATTAAACAAGGTGTCATAATTATCACTCATATCAGAATCACAAGAACTTACTTGACTGGATGTTTCATCATTAGCTACAAGGCACAGATTGGCACGGTTTTCAGATTCAGAATCTGAATTTGATGATCTGCTGGAATCACTGTCATCCCAGGCCATATAAGCTTTCTTGCCTTTCTTGAAGTGCTGATTTTGTTTGTCTTTGTCTCTTCTTTCATTTCTTTCTGGGCTTCTATCTTTTCTTTGATTCAAAAGAGGACAATCTACCTTGACATGTCCTGACTGCCCACAATTAAAGCAAGAGAAGTTAGAGGAATTAAAATAAGGTTTTCAGGTATACCTTCTCTGTTTTTCCTGAAACCTGTCTTTTGAATTATCCTTCCTCTTTAGAAATTTTCCAAACTTCTTAACCAGCATAGCAAATTCTGTACTCTCATCTTCTTTCTCTTCATCACTCTTGATGAACTCCTTGGCTTTTAGTGCAAGATTCTTGTTCTGTTTATCTGAATTTTCAAGTTGATCAAGCCTACTCAGCTCCAACTCGTGTTCCCTGAGTTTCCCAAACAGAGTTGCAGTGCTCATGACAGTTAAATCCTTTGTTTCAAGGATTGCTGTAAGTTTTGGCTATCAGCTCCTACTCAAGCATTTAAGAACCTTTATGTTGAGCTCTTCATCATCAAACTTCTTTTCTAAGCCAAGCAAATGATTCACAATGTGTGTGAAGCACTCCTGCACGTCTTGAATTGTCTCTCCAGGCTGCATTCGAAACATCTCATACTCTTGTATGAGGGTGTGTTTTCTTGCCCTTTTCACTTCTGTTGTACCTTCATGTGTGACTTGTAGAATGTCCCACATTTCTTTGGCTGTAGTGCATTGTGAAACCCTGAAAAATTCATCAAGATTAAGAGCAGAGGTTAATATATTCTTTGCCTTACTGTCAAACTGAGCCTTCTTATTTTCTGTATCAGTCCACTGATCCCATGGTTTTTCAATCAACTCTCCATTTTCAGTCTTCGTAGTTGGAGTATAAGGACCATTAATCACTGCATCCCACACGCCTCTATCAACAGACTCGAAGAAAATCTTCATTCTGGCTTTCCAGAAAGGATAATTTTCTCCTACAAAGAGTGGAGGTCTGTTGGTAGATGCTCCTTCAGCAAAAGGAAGCTTGTCACCCATCTTGAATCTTTCTTGAGTACCTTATAAGAACCTGCTCTGATACCAATTGTTAGATGCGGAATTATATCAAGAAGGGGGGTTGAATTGATATATAGCTTTATTGAAAACTTTTTCGTATCAGAAAATTTACTGGTGCAGTTTATTGAGAATTAGCCGACTAATAATTGCGAAATAGTATGTTAGTTCTTAATGCAGAATATGACAGATGATGAAGGAAGAGAAAATATAACACAAAGGATTATACTGGTTCGTTCTTTGTGCAAGAACTACATCCAGTTGGTGATCTGCAACTCCACAGATCCTAATCACTATCAAAAACGTATTCTTTACAACAAATCTTTTCTTGAACTCTACAAGAAAACCAAAGAACCTATTCTAAACACTATAGAATAGCTCTACACCCACTGAGTCACACTGAGTCACTGTGATCACCCCAATCATAGACACAGGGTTCTAAAACCCACCTATGAATCTCTACCCCAGAGATTAAAGAATACAAGATACAGTGAAAGAAAGAAAATCTTGACAGTATATAGTAAAAACGAAAAAAACTCTGCAGAATCCTTTTTCTTATGAATGTATGCAGCACTTGAGAGTTTTCTCTTGAATTCTTTCGCGCCTTGATACGTCCTTTAGTGTTGTATTTATAGGCAAAAGGAAAATGCTTTGGGTCTTCTTATTTTGAAAGCAAAAACTGCGTGTTCTGCACTTTACTGCATAAGGAAGGAGTCTGGAACAAAATAGTCGACTGAGGAAGCAAACCAGTTTGCTATTTTCATTAAACCTGTATTCCTAGTACATTTAATGAAAATAGTCGACTAGAGCAACAAAATTAGTAGACTAACTGATGAATAACAAAAACAACAGATTATCATTATTCAATTGGCTAATCATATACAAATAATCTAACATCTCTAGAAATGCTAAATCAATCCAGAACCATTAATCAAAAACCCAGCACAATATAAACACAATCATTAAAGCTTAATAAACATCATCAAATCTCAAATCATCAACAGTATTCAATACAAAAAGGAATCTCTACTAGTATAAAATTCTATTATAAGAAATAAAAACATATATAAATATATGTGTATAATTACTACTTCATCTTCCAATATAATCCTGGGACTCCGAAGCATCCCGCTCATCTATTAAGATATCTGCTCCCGTGTAGCAAAACACGATCATCGCAGGCCAAACAATCGACAATTATAGGGTAAGCTAATCATTCAAAAATATAGCAACACAAAATAATAACATCATGTAATATTCATCATCATATCATTCTCATGCACATTCATCATAGAACATACTTAAATGCTTTGAAATTTAATGCATCTTTAATAATTGAAAAGTAACAACACAAATCATATTATCATGCAATACACATACTCACAACATTCTCATTAACACACATAAGTAGATTATGGGCACCAACCCCAGGCTCTACTCAGTCCCACACAAACATATCGGTAGATTATGGGCACCAACCCCAGGCTCTACTCGGCCCCACAAAAACATATCGGTAGATTATGGGCACCAACCCCAGGCTCTACTCGGCCCCACACAAACATATCGGTAGATTATGGGCACCAACCCCAGGCTCTTCTCGGCCCCACACAAACATATCGGTAGATTATGGGCACCAACCCCAGGCTCTACTTGACCCCACACACAAACATATCGGTAGATTTTGGGCACCAACCCCAGGCTCTACTCAGCCCCACACACAAACATATCGGTAGATTATGGGCACCAACCCCAGGCTCTACTCGGTCCTACACAAACATATCGGTAGATTATGGGCACCAACCCCAGGCTCTACTCGGCCCCACACAAACATATCGGTAGATTATGGGCACCAACCCCAGGCTCTACTCGGCCCCACACACAAACATATCGGTAGATTATGGGCACCAACCCCAGGCTCTACTCGGCCCCACACACAAACATATCGGTAGATTATGGGCACCAACCCAGTGCTCTACTCGACCCCACACAAACATATTCCGGTAGATTATGGGCACCAACTCCAGACTCTACTCGGCCTCACACAAACATCATAAACAATACAAAAACAAGGTTTTTCACACATTACACTAAATACAACAATAATATACAAAACATACTAATTATATATATATATAAAAATAATTTTCTTAAATCAATTTATATATTTTTGAACATTAACTTCCCCAACCTGGATTTTTGTTTATTCCTTGTTCGGATGGAAAAATTGCAATCATAATCCTTAGCTCATCTTTTATCTCAAAATCCTGGATAACATCTCTCCATAAAGAGAATTGATTGAGAAAAATCTTCAAAAAGCATAAACTTTCCAATAGAAAATTCTCAAGAATAAACGGACTTAGACTTACCCGTTCACAAAACTAATCGGGTAGAACTCTTTCTTACACTGTTAGCCTCCTATTGCTTCTTCTGGATCTAGAAACCATTAGGATTTCAGTATCTAAACCTTAGGGAGAGTGTAGAGAGGGAATGGAGAGAATAGAAAGAATAGAGGCAGAGAGAATAGAGGTATGTGAAAATAAACTACCCAACTAACCCCTTTTTATTTTATATTGTATTATCTTTATAATTTGATATCTTTATAATATATAATATATAATATCTTTAATATCTCATATTTGTATAATCAAATATTTTTATAATCCAATATCTTTATAATCTAATATCTTTATGATATAATATTTTTATAACTAAATATAATATTTTTATAACTGAATATCTTTATAACTGAATATTTTTATTAATCTAATATCCTTATAATAAAATATCTTTATAATATAATATGTTTATATTCTAATATCTTTATAATTTAAAATATTGGGGTGTTACAAAAAACACCTCTCAAGCAAGCTTTTTCTTTATTAAAAAGAAGTTCAAAACTACAAGTTTCATGGTGTGTGGTTACAATACATCAAATCACTATTTACAGGTTTCAACAACGCATTTCTTCTCAGCTCAAGAATGAGTCTCTCGAAAATTCTCTAGGAATGGACTGTTCTCAGCTTGAGACCGAGCGGAACCATTCTCATCCTCATAACATGCCTACAAAAATAATACGGATTGTTCTAAACTTGAAAACGAATATTCTAACTGAAATACAACTTTTGAATTTTTTTAGATTTACTGTCCTAAAAGCTACCACTTTTGTGTTGACAATATTTAAAAAATCTTTATAAATATGACTAAGTAGCTTTTTCTCTTCTGATTTTTAAACTCATTTATCTTCCGTCAGGACAAATACGGGTGTACAAATCTTCATTATAGTTTCACTTATTTGTGACTTCTGTTTGTGTGTCTAATTATTATTAGAATTTGATGCCTCAAAACTGGATTATTTATTCTTATCTAAAACAACATAACTTGATTTAAGACTGCTGCAGTCGAGAAGTTGAAGAGACAACTTAAATTTTTTTACTGTTTTTATAATTATCTGAACTCTTGAGTGATAGGAATAAAAAATCAAATATTTATACTTTTACTTTTTAATGTTGCCAACTTTTATTTTAATATACATTGAACTATTTAGTGTATTGTTTTTAATTAAATGTTTATATTAATTTTATTGACTTTTATTTAATTATTTATTTATTCAGTTATTTTATATATTATATTTTACAATATAATTTATTA
This sequence comes from Lablab purpureus, assembly GCA_030347555.1. Lineage (NCBI taxonomy): Eukaryota > Viridiplantae > Streptophyta > Magnoliopsida > Fabales > Fabaceae > Lablab > Lablab purpureus. Next base: position 19,233,801 of record CM059258.1, read on the forward strand.
TTAAAAAAATAAAGCATATTTTAAAATCTAATATATATATATATATATATAATATATTAGAAATATTATCTAATAAAATATTTAATTTAATATGTACATAGATAATATATAAAATGTTGTCTAATATTTTAAATTTTGTCACATACAAAAAGTGTGGTCCAAAAAACTGAGGACATGTATAAAGTATGAACTTTACCGGTAAGAATATTTTACATAAATTATAGTATAAATAAATTTAGTTGTATGATAAATTACTTACACATACTAAACCCTAAATCCTAAAACAAGATAGGATGATCAAGAGAGTTTAAAATTAAACGTGGAAAATTTTTAAAAAAATTAACAAACAAAAATTAAATTAATTTTTTAAAATATAAAAAATATTTATGTTATATATATATATATATAGTTTTACTATGATAATCAATATTATTAGAAAAATTACCGTCACACATTCGGAATCTCAGATCTGCCACCCCACATATTTTGGTTTGGTGTCTATACAATTAATATGTTGCCTATAATATATTTATGATTTAGAATATATATGGTTAAATTAATAGTTTATTTAACCAGTTTATTAGCTAGTTTTATTAATAGAAAAAATTTGATAAATATTTTAAATTATTTATTAAAGAAGTTTTTAATTTATAAGTTATATATTTAATTTAACTTTTTGTATTATTTTTATATTTTAATATATTTTTACTTATTAATTTAATATAATAGATCTAATTAATTATTATATTACCTTTAATATTTATTTGATTACTTTTTATTTTTGTATCTAATTCAAATTAAAAAAGGCCTAATATTATGAATTAAAGTAATAAATATTTTATTACATGATATTATTTAAAAATTATACACAATAAAAATTAAAAAAATTCAAATAAACATTAGTTTAAATTAAAAAATTAAAAAATATAAAAATTAAATTTATTTAATACTCATTATGTAAATTCATTTAAATAAAATAACTTATTTAATTAAAAAAGATATATACAACTTTCGAAAAATAAATAAAAATATTGAAAAGTTTCATTTTTATTAAAATTTAAAATTATAAATATATAGTTATATTTTTTTTCGAAAACATAACTTTCAATTATATTTACTAATTAGTTTCAAAAGTTTGAAACTTTTAAACTAAGAATTTATCACGTAACATTCTACTAGATAGTTTATGAGCTAATTTTGCTAAATAAATTCTATATTTGGAAGAAATAATTATAAGTAAGGAATCAAAGCAATACAGGTTTAATAAAATGTTATATTTTAAACAGAACTATTGTATTTGAGATTGGGAATGACACCACTGTTCAAATGATTTATTGATGGGATGTTAACTTAAACATTAGTTCTAATACACCAACACACAAGCCATTAACCATGAAAAAATTTAAATATTGGAATATTTAGGAAAAAAAATCTTATCGTTGGTCAATTACTTGAAATAATTAAAGAAAAGCATCTATACTTAATCAACATAATGATTAAAACCAACAATTCATGACAACAATTATATCATTGTTAAAGTATATAATGATATAAGGAGCTCTTTATTCTATTTCTTTTACATAGGAAAACTCTTTTTTGTTGGTTATAAAAGATTTCCAGTTAAGAGATATAATTACTTTTAAGTCAGAGTAATAGAAATTGTATGTCTTTGTCTTATCCATATAATCTTATTTATAACTAAACATTTTTGACCTTTCATTGAATATTTCCTTTATTTATTTGTTTGTCCTTCTAATTATTTTTATTATTTGTTATGAGAATAGAGCATTTTGGTTTATCAAAATTTTAAAGATTTGATGAAGTTATCTTCCTTGTGTTGAAGCAATGAAGACTATGAAAATTTATATGTATGTAATTTTGTATTTCTAGGTTGCTTTCTCTCAATTAGCCAATTATATGATTGTCTTAGATTTCTTGATAAGAATTATCTTTATCATTTGCATGTTTTTAATAGATTAAGAGATCACGTTAATATGTTAAAATGCTTCTGAAGTATCAAAATTAACTTTAGTTGTATTTTTAATTGGTTAAAACATTTATTTAATGTGTTAAAAATGCTTAGGATATTGAATATTTTTAAAATAAATTTATTAATCTGTTGAGATTATCTTTCAATAGATTAATTGTCTTTGGCTCAATTGTGAAATACTTTGGATAAGTGTTTTAGTTTATTAAAAAATTTGAAGTAGTGTATATAATTTTACTTGTAAGTAAAATTAACATGTTAAGTCAAATTTTTAATATGTTAAAACTACTAGTTTTTGTGAAAACCTTTGTAATTATAAATAATTTTATTTACGAAAATTAAAAAAGACTTTTAACATACTTTCTGAAATACAAATTAAGAGAGAGCATTTCTAAACAAGAAGATCTTTGTGAGCTATCCAAAAACTGTAAAACTTGATCATTGAATTGTGTTTGTGAGTTACATAGAAGATCACACATTGATTCAGAATTTGTCTTTAAGTGTAATTTGTCCAGGTGATCTCAATCATTGTTTTTATTGTTTTTGTTTGGTTCTGCAGTAGAGTTATCCAAGTTATCTACAGTAAGGTTCTGCAGAGGTTGAAAATCAAGTCTTGTAGGGTTCAAGACTTGTATTCTTTGTGGTTATTAGACTTAATAGAGTTGTAAGAATAATTTTTGTGATTTGTGAAAGTTTAATTGTGATTGAGTAACTTGATATAGATATAGTTTTTGTGAAAGAGTGAACGAGTATAAATGATATGTATACTTCTTTATTCTATGTTTTGCACTACATTAAATTCTGGGTTTTGCAATTTGCATCTTTGTTCAATCTATTAAATCTGGAAACAAAAGATCAACAAGCTAAATTGTGTTTTTAACAAGATAATTTTTCGAAAGATTTATACATCCCCTCTAGATCTTGTTTATACATTTCAACAATTTGTTCATTGTATCATCACTTATTTCTATTATTAGGCTATTTTACTTATCTTCCGATCATATTAATAGTTATTTCTATTATTAGATTATTTTACTTATTTTCCAATCATATTACTAGATGTTTCTCTATTGTTCAATAAAATTTAGTTAAATTATAGGAATATGAAATTATGTATTTAATTTTTACTTTATGTTCCAATTATATTTATCTCGTACCAACTTTTTCTAATGTGAGTTGAGGTTATTATTATGAGGTAAATTAAGACTAATGTTAAATTGGAAAAAATAACTTACCATCATAGAAGGCTCAAAGAAAAATTTGCAAGAAATGAAACAAGCTAAAGTTTTTATATTTGTATTATTGATAAATTATTCTTTTAAAGTAAATATATTAAGTAAATACTATTTTATAGGCGTGTGACACTTTGTCTCATTCTACAATCTCTCAAATGGGATTGTCTGATTCTAAATCTGTCAAAGTCATGGGAACTACAAAAAGTAATTCTACTTGGATTAGATACTTATTCAATTTCTTAGATATTGTGAGTCAAAGTCATGGGACACTTTGTCTGATTCTACAATCTCTCAGTCATGGAAATTACAAGAAATAATTCTACTTTAGTTTGCTTGGATTAGATACCTATTGAATTTCTTAATTCTTGTGAGTCAAAGTCATGGGACACTTTGACTCCACAATCTCTCAAAGTCATGGAAACTACGAGAAGTAATTCTACTTTAGTTTGCTTGGATTAAGTACCTATTGAATTTCTTAGCTATTGTGAGTCAAAGTCAAGGACATTTTGTCTGATTATAAAATCTCTCAAAGTTATGGGAAGTACAAGAAGTAATTCTACTTTAGTTTGCTTGAATTAGATACTTATTGAATTTTTTAGTTCTTTATGAAGTGAAAAGAAAGATGAAAAAAAAAATTGAAAATATTCACATACATTTATGAAGTGATAATTAAAATATTATTCATTTTAGTATGGAGAATAAAAAAATTAAATGAATAAAATATTATTCATTTTAGTAGACAATAAAAAAATTAAATAAATAAAATATTTTAAAGAAAAGTATAAAATACAAATACAGAATACATTGCAAACAAATTGTTTACATCCGTATATATTTTTTTTTCACAATAAATTAGTATAATTTTAATTCAAATTTATTAAAATAGATTAATTTACAAAATAATATAAAAAAATTGAAAATTAGACTTCAAGAAAAAAATATTTTTTCATAAATACTATTTTCAAATAAAGAAGATATTTCAAATACATAATTTTTTGTTTTTTTATTTTTTTTTATTTGTAATGAAGTCGTACTTGACACATGATTTTTCTTAAATTTTTATTTTTTTAATTCAACTAAGCATATTTTGTTAAATAATTTGATTAATAAATTGAAAATAAAATAATAAAATATTATTTTATTTTTAAAAAATATGTACATATATATTTTTAATAAGTAACAATCATATTATAATTAAATTATTTAAAAATATCTTACAATAAAAATATTTTTTCATAAAAATTTAATATTTTTCATAAAAGTTTAAAAAACATAAGAAACTTTAGTAAAATAGAAATTTTAAATTTTATTTTATTAATTATATTATTAAAAAAATTAAAATCACCTAATAGATGCTTAATCATGGACCATGAACTGTACCAATTTACCAAGACAAAAAGAATAAAAAAGATAACATCACTTAGTTTTATTTATAATGTAATTTTATTGTATTTAATTTGTTTTCTTCTTTATCATGATCATAAGTTTTCTATAATTAAAATAGGACCATCAGAAAATATTTACTGGAAGTTCTGTTACCATTTATCTATTCTTAATATAGATTACTCTAAATCTCTTTAACTACTTATCTAAATTAGATAAGGAGAATCCAAAATTACACTTACCACTTGTATAGTTTCAGAAGCCTTGACACCTTAATTCTTTCCTCCCATTGTTCCACTTATTTATGAAGTATATAATTCATTCTATATCTTCAATTATTATTCTCTTTGTTAATGAAATAGAGCAAAAATATCAAATTTTTGTATTTTTATCTTTGTTTTACAACCTAATTCACTTCTATCTTCGTTGCCACATTCATCATATGATTAAGATTCTAAACCATGATTAAAAAAAACTTATTCATAAGAGATTCTCCTAAAGTTAAATTTAATAAAGTTGTGCTAAGAAAAATTCTACTCCAAATAAATTATAAACAAATAAGTTTATTTGAGATCATCAAGTTTTGATAAAATAAAATTCTATTTATCCTTTAATCATTATTCAAATATTAATTTAATTTATTATTAATTAATTTTTTTATAATTTATCATTAATAATATATCATAATATCTTATAAAAGGATGAGAAATTTATTAATTTTTTTTTTATCTTATTCTATCTTAAATGTTAAAAAGATATAAATATATAATACTATACTTTATATTTTTCTATGAAAAACTGTTACTACCTTAGAGAATCTTTTGAAGGAGGATTCCTTTTTAGTATTTGATAAACAATGTGGCTTGGGAGTTTATTAGAAGATTTATAAAGCTAAAATATCTAAAGTGGTTATTCTTTCTACCTAACACTTTTCTGATGAAAATAAAAGTCAAAATAATGTTTTATTTTAAAATTAAAGGAAAATAAATTAAAAATGAAATTTTATTCTCTTATTAATTTATTTGTTTAGAAATGAGAATTTCTTGGCTCATTTTCCAATTCTGGAACACGGCTAGGTTATTATTATTATTATTATTTTTATATTGACCATTATTCATTTATTGACAGTAATTCCGGTTTAACATTCATTATAAATCCGTATTTATATAAAAAAGTCATTAAAATACCTTTAATAATATAATAATTTAACATTATATTAAAATACTTGTAATATATTATGCTATAATGATTCTTTTACATTTGTTTATTATATCATTATTATTATGATAATGACTATGACCACTTTATTATATATTTTGGCAATAACATCATTGTTAGGATTCTTGTTATTTGTCTTTGGATTAGAAAAGGGACACTTCTTTGTGTCTATTTTGTTAATGCATTCTTGGTTGTCAATTAGATTCGGCAATGTATGGTTTTGTTAATTGTATTGTGGCTATAAGCTTTTTCTCTTAATTTTAATTGAAATTGTTAACAACAGGGTTTTACATAAAGGTGTTTGATCAAACTCTTTAAAAAATCTTCCTTTAAGATTGAATGTCAATCATTTCTATGTGAACTCTTAGCAATTAATGTAGTAAATATAAATATTAACTGAAAGAAAGAGTAGTAATTATAGACGTCTCATCTTGATAAATCAAAAGAAATATATATATCATTAGAACAAAGTCATGCCAAATTGTAGCTCTAAGTCTTCCTATCACTCCTATAGGAAAGACATTCCACGTCATTTGTGGGGGACATTGTCACAACGACTTTAAAATCGACGTTGAACAAAACATTGTAAAATGTAAGATTTTTTACGTAGGTTCAAAATCAACCGACATTGAATATTCCTAACAAAACAACGTCGTTTAAACGTATAAACAACGTAGAAAGTCTGAGATACTTTTCTACATCGCTTATACTCCTAAACGACATAGAAAGTCGGTTCCAGTTCAATAATACAGTTTCTGTTTTCTCATTTCCCATAAATTTTCATACCTGCATATTTAAAACCAGACCAACAAACATACACATATATACCAGACCTCAAGGCAATTTGAAAACATTTCAAATCAATTTTATATATTCAATTGTTATAATTACATAAACTTGTGTGAATCAAATTATAATATAGTCTACTGTTGCCTATTTCTAATGTCTAAAAAATTTTGTACTCATTTTTCTCTAACTTGATCGATAAACTCCTTAGACAAGAGTTGTGTGTCACTGAATACCTGGAACAAAATGAAAGCATCTTAAGTAAATGACAAAGTAGAAAAATTTACTAGTAGGGTTTTGGAGGACTAACCTGTTATATTCCCAAAAACTATAGGCCACATCCAATACATTACGTAGTAGCCACATTCGTAGCTACGCGTTTGTCTATTAACCTATAATCAATTAAACAAATCATTAGTTGTGAAAAATACATATTTAATATTATAATGATATCAGAGAATTTAAGTAACCTTACATTTAGGATTTTCCAATATGGATTAGTGGCTTTACTGATGTGCATTCCATCAATGGTACTGCACACCTTAATAGCACTGTTGAGAAGTTATTAGTCAATATATGAACAATACTTATATTTGAAAACATAAACTTTCAAATACTTACCTATTCAAAATATTCTTCAAATCAGTATCTAGTTTTTTATTCATAGAACAAAATCAGTACACCGTCTTTTCTGGATGACTAATGAGAAAGAATTGCCAATGATGCCTACAAAAATAACATGTTTAGAATATAATTCAATCACAATAAAAACACTAATAAATTTATATTGACTTATTAAAATAAATAAGCTTCAAGATATATTTTGGCAGATTACACAGCAAATGCAAATTCCTCTGTCGTAGGCCTGATGCTGTCATTTTAACAGCAGGAGCAAGTATAAGCTACATCAGAAGAGCTAGTGGGGCCACCGTTACCATACAAGAAATAAGAGGTGTTCCTTGGGAGGTGTTCCTGGGGAGATGACAGTTGAAATCAGTGGAACTGCTTCTCAAGTCCAAACAGCTCAGCAACTGATACAGGTATTCTGATCTTGGTCTTTTAACAACTTTAAATAAATTCAATCCGTAAGATGCCGCACGCCTTGTAAATATTTTTTCAGCGGTAGGTAGTTAGACTTTTATCATATTAGTAGTAAGAAACTATTTTGTTAAAAGCTGTTTGCAGTGTTTATAGGGGACAAAATATTCATTGCATTTTCATCAAGATTAATCTTTATAACTATAAATGGAGAAAACTATAACTTCGGAGTATCATAATAAAAAATTGGGAGTAAATTTCTAATTTATATTTTTTTTTCTTCCAATCTCTTCCTATTCAGTCTCTCTCATTTCATTTTCTATCTTATTTTGTTTACGAAGAGAATCGGGAGGTTTTTTAGTTTGATGCTAATCTTGTTGTATGTATTATAAGTCGTTTAAACTGGTTTTAAGAAAAAAGTATTTTTTAATAAAGTAATTATTTATTAGCAAATTTTACATGTTTGGGTACACTTATTTTATGCAAAAGCGTCATGGTCGTCAACAAATTCTTCCCCAACAAAATATCCTTTTTTTTTTCTTTACAAAAATTTAACCTTCCTTTAAATTTGGAACTGCCGAGTTGTTCGGCTTCTATTTACATGATGTTTATAATAATGTTATATATATGCTTAAATAAAATATTAATCTTTCTCACTAATTCCTTTTCAAAAAAGTATTAATTGTTGCAATGTGGTATTCTCTCATTTTATTAACGGTTAATAAAATTCCAACTCCCTACTCATTATGGTTATATATATTTATAATATATATATATATATATATATATATATATATTAATCATACCACATTTTAATACAGAAGATTCTAGCACTAGTGTAGAAAGAGATGTAGAAAGAGATTTTTATGTATGTTATTTAGGATATTTTATGTTTGATTATTTTTTTTATGTTATATTCATATACGTAGATTTACATATGTTGCTTTAACATACGTCAACTTAAATTACAAATTTAAATTGTCATCTATACAATTAAACAACACATATTAAATCCTAAACAACATAATACAAAAGCTAACTAAAACTAATCACATATCAACCCAATTATGTAACTATCCTAAAAACTTAAAAAACTGAATAGAAAAACTAAATATTATATGCTTTGAAAGAAAAAGTTTGCCCATTGCTCCCTTATGTTTGTGATTTCATTTTCATCCAATAGGGATTGATCTTGAAAGTACTGAAACATGAATATGGTTGTTGTTAAAATTGAAGACTCGTAAAAGTAAACGATTATAAAAGGATGTATAATTGAATTACTTGCAGCCAATTATCGATAATACTTGTATAGACTATGACTCTCATCCAATACATGATGTAGTAACCACATGAGTACGAGTCTACTTGCATATTGCACTAAAATAAGAAATAAATCACAACATTATTTCCACTACTTTATATTCAATAATAATTATGAAATGATTTTCTAACCTTAGGATTCTGCCTCTTCCACATAGAATATTTGTTCCTGACATAACTCTACTTAAAATAAACAAACGTGTTAGATTATATACCAACATTTTTTAAATACAATGAAAAATGGTAAAGTTACCCTTGTAAGAGGCTTTTCATCTCTTGGCTTGATTTTCGGTGCAATGAACAAAACCACACCACAATGTAATCCATTGGAAGGATTACAAACAGCTGCCAATGGGCCCTGCTTGGTTTCCATACAGATTCATGCCATTTGTAGCTAGTCCAATTCTTAAGTTTCTTGACTCCGCAGCAAATTTTCATCGAGTCATAAGAAAAAAATAAAACAAGTTTTATGTCTGTTATTGACGTGATTAAAAAATATATCAAAAAGTCAGCAAAGACGAAAAATCGAAGTATGAGTAAGAAGTAGGATTTGAAGATCGAAGAAAGCATAAAAATCGAGGATTACTCAAAAGTAAAATTAAAATACCAATGGGAAGTTTACATCTTTCGATAGATCGAGCTAAAGAGGGACGATCAAGAAATTCGAAGTCGTTTTTATAAAAGAAAGACACGTGGAAAAGATTTAAAGAGTTAAGACATGGAGAACGTGGGAAAATCATTTTTTAAACGGTTATTTGTATGATTTAGTTTAAATAAGAGGGACGAGGGACGAAAAAGGGGTTAGACATACGAGTTGAAAGCCAGAAACTTACAAGAGAGAAAAATGGCGAAACACTTTATGCTTCTAATGTGGGTTGCTTTATTTTCTGAATTCTTACAGCGCTTACTGTATTACCCCTGGTAATTAATAAAGATTATCCTTCGTTTACTTTTACGTTTTCCTTTACATTCTCGTTTGGTTAATGGGTTAGGGATTATTTCATCTTATATTTACCATTTACATTCTTGTTCATGCTACATGCTTATTATACTGAAAAATTAATACAAAAAAGATTGAAAGTGATTACACTGCTAGCCTAAAAAGAATCCATAGATCGCATTTGTGAGTAGATGCTAAAGTAACGTGTTTTCGGTTTAATCGATTTCGATTTGTGGAAAACCAATTTTCATCGAAAACAAATTGGCACGCCCAGTGGGACACAATTGGCTAGTTCTAAACCACTTAGAATTGTATGTTATTAAGAAGTGGTAGAGTAATTATGAATAACCAGAATAGTGTAAATAATGGTTCTGATGCCAATAGAAATGAACAAGGGAGTAATGTAATTAGTACTGGGGCACCAGATGGTATACTCAGTAATGCTAGTGCTCCTATAATTGCACAAGGCACTAATCGACGTAGAGTGCCTCTATCACTAGTCCTGTAACGACTAGTGTAGGTCCACATGTGACGACTAGGATAGAGTTGATCGCCTCCGATGTTTTACAATAACAACGCGGGGGCTGGAACCTCGACGCCCAGGCAGCAAGGGACACCACAAAATGAAAGACACCCTTGGGGCATGACGAGATGGCAACCGACGCCAAGGTCGGGTCGAGACCATCAAAGAGGGTATCAAGAAGGAAGATACACTTATAATCAAGAACAACTCGAGAAAAATTATCCCGATGTTGAAAATATTAGTATAGGGATATCGAATGCGTCCTTGGAAGCAATTCAACAACAAATGGATGATAGTAATTTCGAGATGGTGAATATGTTGACTCAGCAAATCACAATTGTGCTGAACCCGCTAGTACAAACTACTAATGATAGTTTTCAAAGGTTAATGGACCAGATGACTCGAATAGGAGATGCATTTGCCATCCCAAGAGTCAGAGAAAATATAAGAAATAGAACTCCAGTAAATGATCAAAATTAGTGACCTCAAATTCGATTGGGTGATTACCAATTTTTAAGAAGAGGTCAAAATCCAGAGAATCTCGGTCAGATTAGAAATAATGATCGAGGACCTTTGATGAATGAAGAACCACATCGGTTCGGAGGTCCGTATCAACTGGAACAATTCAATCAAGTGTTGGATAGGTTCCTGAATCAACAAGGATTGGAAATGGGGCGTGTGAAACAACCATATTTTATTTCACCTTTCCCTAACTTTGTGTTGGAGGCAGAACTCCCCAGGGGATGCAAAATCCCAAAATTTACTAAGTTTGCTGGGGAAATCGGGGAGTCCATGGTAGAACACGTGGCACGATACCAAATCGAGTGTGGTAATTTAAATATGACTGAGAACTTGAGAATGAAATATTTCCCAAGTTCCTTAACAAAAAATGCTTTCACTTGGTTTACAACTTTGCCTCCTAACTCTATATATAATTGGAACCAGTTAGAAAGAATGTTTCACGACCAATTATTTAGAGGTGAAAATAGGGTTAGTCTTGTTGATTTGACGAGCATCAAAAGGTATAATCATTAAAATATAGATGGTTACCTTAACAGATTTAGACAAATGAAATCAAGATGCTTTACTCAAATTCCTGAATATGAGTTGGTGCGAACGGCTGCTTTAGGCCTGGAATTCCCAATTAGGAAAAAACTGGTAAATTTACCTCTAAGTGATATGGCTCAGTTAGCAGACAAGGTTTGAAGAATTGAACAAATAAAATATGAAAATGAGAGGTATAAAAATTTTGATAAAACTAATAGAAAGGAGAGAGTGGCATATGTCGAAACGCCAGATTCGTTAGAAGATGAATCAGTATATGAAGAAGAAACGAATGTGGCAGAATTAAAAATAGGTCCTCCTTACACTTGTAAATTATTACAACAAGGACAAGTAAAAGACAAACTTGCAAATCGACCTATAGTTTCGATGTAACTAAAGCAGATAAAATTTTCGATATTTTGCTAAAAGACAAGAAAATTAAATTAACTAACGAGCATAAGCTACCAACTCAAGAACAAAAACAAGGGAAAAAATATTGTAAATTTCATAATGTATATGGTCATTGGACTAACAATTGTATTCATTTAAGGAATGCCATCCAAGATGCCATAGACTAGGGGAGGTTGAAGTTTGAGGAGAGGACTATGGAAGTGGACACAAATCCCTTCAAAGTCCAAGTCAATGTAGCGGAGCCTGTGCTACATGTTGATACTACTAATGGTATCAACGAATATGATGTTTTTGAGGCATTCATGGTCGACGATACTGATGATGTCGATCCAAAACACCTCAAGATGGAAATGGATGAGTTGGAAAAGGAACTGGAAGAGTTCAAGCAATATGATAAGGAAATCTATCTCAAAGCGGGAGATTCATTGCTTGATTTCCTAGTTAAGAAAAATGAAAATGATGAGACTATAGCTCTTTGCCCTCGACGTAGAACAGTATTTGACAAATCAGCTGCCAAGTCATTCGAGAACGCGAGAGAGAAGAAGTCAGAAGAATCAGAGAAAGGGAAAAAAGCCTGAGGCATAGATAATCGAATGATGTCACCTAAGACATACGTTCCCAGTGCAAGGACACCCGTAAATCAGTGAGTTCAAAAGGAAACCTACTATCCTTAATATCCAAGAGGAAGGGGTGTGAGGGGAAGAGTATTTGATCGATTATCTTATGCAAGAGGTCGAGGTTTCTAGAAGCCTCAGTATTTTTACGAGGCACCTCGGAACAACAGAACATGTCAAAGACCCAATGGAAGAAGTTCAACAAGAGGAACTTCACAGTGTATGTGAGGTCTGAGATGGGAGATTGAGTTGGACAATTGAAGGGCATTTCTCATGAAGTTGAGGAGGACGAACAAATGCATTCGGGGGTGGTGTCGATACTTCCTTCCGATTTTGCTTCGGCAGTTGAGCGAGAGCAAAGGAGAAAGGAAAGGGAGGATCGAGAAGACTACTATGAACCCGCTTTGAAATCCAATGCTATTTGGGTGACACAAGTGGCGTGTGTCTCACCGGATCGAGGCGCAGCGTTCATAGATCCTCCAAGTGAGGAAACAAGGTTTCATTTGAAACCTTTAATGCTGACTGCGCAGATAGAAGGTCTGAAGGTAAACAAGATCCTAGTTGATGGAGGTGCAGCCATCAACATATTACCAAGTAATATGTTGCACAAGTCTGGAAAGATGAACGAGGACTTAGTTCCTCATAACATAATGGTTTCTGCTTTCAGTGGGAAAGCATCGAGTTCGGAGGGAATCATTACACTCGATGTAACTATAGGTACAATGAGGAGACCCACTGTATTTGTTGTATTATACTCAAGGGCAAATTTCAATGTGCTCTTGGGGAGGGAATGAATCCATGGTGTGGGGGCAGTCCCATCTACTGCCCATCAAAAGTTATTTCTGTTGAATCGAGAGGGCCAGCTGGAAGTGGTCAAAGCAGATCAATGCGTTTACACTGCATTTGTGTCGACTGCTAAATAACCCTTGAAAACAATGGCGGTTACTCAACCATTTACTTTCGAGGATACTAGTGACTTCAACTTGAAGTTCTTTACGCCTCGTCATCTCAAGATGGATCTTGAGCGAGGTTTTCTGTTGGAAGAGGGGGCCAACCTCGAAGTGGCCAATGATGATGCAGGATAAGCTTTGCACGAATTTCTTGACTTTATTAGCATCTTATGCTAATGAAGGAAAAATTAGATCGAGTTAAGAAGTGCAAGTAGGTACGGTAGGACAAATAAAGTTGAGTACTGAAATCGACTTAGGTGTAGATGTTTGTAATAATGAGGAGATGAGGTTAGATTGTATATATGACCAATCTCCTTTAGGTTTTGAAAAAACAATCACGGATACAAGCAAGATTGGGGCACAAGATCCTCTCGAAGAGATTAATTTGGGGAATGAAGATGTGAGAAGGCCTACGTTCATAAGTAGGTTATTAAATGAAGAATCTCGAGAGAGTTTGATCAATATTCTGAAGGAATACAAAAATTGTTTTGCCTGGGACTATGATGAAATGCCAGGATTAAACAGAAGTTTAGTAGAGCATCGACTACCTTTGATAGAGGGAAAGAAGCCTATTAAACAGACACCTCGAAGATTTGCTCCGGAAGTTCTAAGCAAGATTAAAGAAGAGATCGAGAGGCTGTTAAAAGCCAATTTCATCCGAACAGCCAGGTATGTAGACTGGGTTTCTAACATAGTTCCTATAATTAAGAAAAATGAAAAAATGAGAGTGTGTATAGATTATAGAGATTTAAATGTTGTCACTCCTAAGGATGAATATCCAATGCCTATAGCGGAAATGTTAACCAATTCCGTAGCAAGCAACAAAATGTTAAGTCTTCTAGATGGATATTCAGGGTACAATCAAATTTTTATTGCCCCGAATGACATATCGAAGACAACATTTCGATGCTCCGGGGCATTAGGAACATATGAATGGTTAGTTATGCCATTTTGTTTAGAAAACGCTGGGGCAACATACCAGCGAGCCATGAATTTAATTTTTCATGATTTAATTGACAATTTCATGCAAGTTTATATAGATGATGTAATTGTTAAATCTAAATCGAAAGAAGTTCATTTCGAGCATTTAAGACTTTCTTTTGATAGAATGCGAAAGCATGGTTTGAAAATGAATCCTTTAAAGTGTGCTTTTGGTGTACATGCAGGGGAATTCCTTGGATTTATAGTCCATAAAAAAGGCATTGAAGTCGACAAGAATAAGGCTAAGGCGATTCTTGATATATCTCCCCCAAAGAATATAAAGCAGTTGCAGTCTTTATTGGGAAAGGTGAACTACCTAAGGAGATTCATTTCTAACTTAGCCGGAAAGACACGAGTATTATCTCCAATATTGAATTTGAAGAAAGAAGAAAAATTCAAATGGGAAACTCAACATCAAGAAGCTCTTGAGCAAATCAAGCAAAGTTTGAGCAATCCTCCAGTGTTGAAACCAATCACTCGAGGAAAGCCTTTAAAGTTATACATCTCGACATTCGATGATATGATAGCAAGTATGTTAGCTCAAGAGGATGAAAATGGAGTAGAATGTGCAATTTATTATGTAAGTCGATTGTTGATTAGTGTTGAAACTCGATATGCCGCTATTGAGAAGTTAGAGCTTTGTTTGTATCATTCATGTTGTAAACTCAAGTACTATTTAAGACCACATGAAGTGATTGTGTATTCAAAAAATAATGTGTTAAAGTTTCTTTTGACAAAGCCTATTTTACATAGTCGAATTGGTAAATGGTCGCTAGCATTCACTGAATTTACATTAATTTTTGAACCATTAAAATCGGTAAAGGGGCAAGTGGTTGCCGATTTTTTGGCAGATCATACCAATAATGACTTATTCGATTGTTATGTAGAGAATGATCGATGGATCTTGTATTTTGATGGATCCAGTAATGATAAGGGAACTGGAGTTGGTATTTTAATAATATTTCCAAGTCATGTTTCTACGAGGTTGTTATTTGAAATAACACCTGGTTGCTCGAATAATGAGGCTGAATATGAAGCCTTGATAGTTGGGTTGGAAACTCTTTTAATAATGAAAGCTAAGTGCGTTTTGGTAAGAGGTGATTCCCAACTAGTTATTAAACAAGTCATGAGAGAATATAAGTGTGCGAACCTTAATTTGTTTCCTTATTTATTGAAGGTGCAAGAGTTAATAAAAGGGTTCGGTAATATTCATTTCGAGCATATACATCGAGAATATAACTTAGAAGCGAATGAATTAGCCCAAATTGTGTCTAAGTATAAATTATCAATAGAAAGCTTGGAAAGAATGATAGAAATATGTAAGAAATTGTCCAAGAATCTCGATGTATTTTGTGTTAATAACTTTGACGCTAATGATTGGAGGTTACCTTTAGTAACTCATTTGAAAAATCCACATGCTCCAGTTGATCGAAAGATCATGTATCGCGCCAAGAGTTATACGTTAATTGGTGATGAATTATTCAAGAAAAATGTCGAGGGAGTATTTTTGCACTGTTTAAGTGAAAATGAAGCTTATATTGCTATTGCAGAGGTCCATAGTGGATTATGTGGGGCCCATTTAGTGGGTGAAAAAATGAAGTGGTTGATTTTGAGAAAGGGATTTTATTGGCCATCGATTAAACAAGATTGCATAAATTATACAAAATCTTGTGAAGAATGTCAATAATTCGGACCAATACAAAGGATCCCTACTAGCGAATTACACTTAGTGATAAAACCTTGGCCTTTTAGAGGGTGGGCTATTGATTTAATCGGGCAAATCCATCCTCATTCGTCAAAAGGACATAAGTTTATCATAGTAGCATTGGATTATTTTACTAAGTGGGTTGAGGCTATCCCTTTAAAAGATGTGGAACAAAAAGATGTGATCGATTTTATTGAAGATCACATAGTACATTGATTTGGGATACCAGAATTGATTATGACAGATCGAGGAACGATATTTACTGGGCGAAAAGTAGTCCAATATGCTAAATTGAGGAATATTAAATTATTAGCCTCAACACCATATTATGCGCAAGCTAATGGGCAAGTGGAAGCGATAAATAAAGTAATAATAGCTTGATTAAGAAACATATTGGTAATAAACCTCGAAACTGGCATGAAGCGTTAAGTCAAGTTTTGTGGGCTTATCGAAATTCTCCTAAGAATTCTACCAAAACAACGCCTTTTAGATTGGTTTATGGCCAAGGCGCAGTATTACTAGTTGAGATAAATTTGCAATTGATAAGAATTCAAAGGCAAGGAGAAATCTCGAGTGAAAAATATTGGAATTCAATGTTCGATGAATTAAATGAGTTGAACGAAGAAAGGTTGAATGCTTTGGAGAACATAATTCAACAGAAGAATAGAATTGCTCGAGTTTATAATAAAAGGGTTAAAAGTAAATTCTTTGAAGAAGAGGATATTGTGTGGAAAGTCATATTGTCCATTGATAAAAAATCAAAGCGTTATGGAAAATGGTCTCTAGATTGGGAAGGACCTTTTGAAGTAATAAAGGTTTTATCGGGTAATGCTTATAAGATAGTCGATTGCGAAATAGGAAAATCGGCATTAATTATTAATGGAAAATATCTAAAGAGGTACGAACCACACATGCAAGAATTATAAGAAAAGTAAAAAAAACTTCTTAATTATGTGAAGACTATACATAGGAAGAAGAAAAAATTACACATAAAAAACAAAAATAATAAATAATGTGTGAATATATACAATAAGTATCACATCTAAGATGTGACTTTATCTCGATGCTCAGAAACATGAACTTGGAAAGCACGAGCATTTTGATTCTAAGAAAGGGCAACGTCTTCAAGATCTTGTTCGAGTTTTCCTATCTCAGTCAAGGTATTTGATAAGTCGATAACTGAGGACCTAGCTTGAGATAGGGATAACTGTCGTGTCCCCTGGATTTGTTGTTTAGCAGCCCCTAATCCCTCCATCTTGGTATCGAGCTTAACAAGCCGACGCTTTAGATTGGCAATTTCGGCTTCAATACTTGCCTTCTCTTGGGAAAATGAAGCCACCTCATTATCAATATTTAACATCTGGGACACTAGATCTTCGATAGAGAGTTTATGCTCATTCAAAGTGTTTACCCCTGCTATCTTGGTGGCTTCATAGTCAGCCTTGCGGGTTTCGAGTTGTCTTCATCTTTTTTGGATATCTCGAGCATGATTGAAGAGGAAGACAAACTCTTTGACCTTGGCGTCGAAACCTGGAGGCAAGCATTGAGCTTCGAATTTGGAAATTTGCTCGACGATCTCCTAGATTTCTCATTTTAGTTGAGGAGTTTGAACCAGTGTTTCCAAAGGCATCGAGTAAGCCAGCGCTCTAAAGCTTTTGGCAATGGCATCGATGTTGGAGTCCGATGTAGACGTGGATGGTTGGGAGGTCGAGCTGCTCACCCGAGACGGATCTGACATGGTTTCCAACATGTCAAGGATCGAGAAAGGATCCTTCTCAATCTCTTCTAGTATATTTGTAAGATTGCTCAGCTCCAGGATCGTCTCGGTGGAAAGTTTATATGGGGACCCATTGTCGACACTTTCATTATCATGAGCCTCCTGATGCTCAGATATGCCTCGGGAAGGAAGAGGGTCGACTTCTTCAGCAACGACGGGCGAATTCAGAGGTAAGACCTCTTCTTCGCGACCACTGTCTTCAATAACGGGGTCGACCTCTGTGGCATCGTCGAAGGGTAGCTCGACATTGGAAGTTGCGTGACTCACTCCCGTCGAAACTATAGTATCCGCTGCATATGAATAAGAGTTAAAAGGTGAAATCGTTACTCGAGAGAGAGTACAATATGCGTCAATGATGAGGGTATACCTTCGACGATGATTAAGTCATCACCCTCAGGAGTGATAGCAGCTAGAGGCTGAGGAGTGGGTGGATTCTAAAAAGGAATAGAGATTAAGTTATTAAGTATAAGAAATTAAGGGCAAGAAAGTGTAATGTAATGTTTCTTGAGATCACACCTGAGCATCGATTATTGGATCTTGAGGGGCAGAAATCACTGGATCGACAATCGAGGTTGCCTCGATGTGTGAATCCAGGTTGCTTGATATGTTGGTTGCTGAGGTAACCTGAATAATAAAAGAATCATATTCAACATAATATAATGATAGGGATATGATTCGATAAAGCTGTAATCGAAAGTTGAAGAAAAATTATAGCTCTTGAAGTTGAGGTTCCTTGATTTTCTTCCTCACGAGAGGAATTTCTTCACTCTCCGATGAAGATACCCGAGTAGGAGTCGGATGTGACTATGAAGAAATGATGAATAAATAAGAGAAATCAGGGATGAGAATCGAAGTTAAAAGAAAAGATGGATATAAAGTGCATCGAAATATTTACCTGCGTCCTTGGGACTTTGGACTTGGAGCTAAGGGGCTTCGAAGGCTTGCGCTTCAAAGGTTTTGTAGGATTGGAAGAAGCTATTTCTGGTTGGGAAGGGGCCCCATCATCTTTCCCCCCAATCCTCGACTTGTTCAGGGAGCTTTTTGGGTTTAGCTGAAACAAGAAATAAAACCCAAAATTAATAATAATCGAGGAGTACATATCGAAAGGAGATATTAATAGTAAGAATTCTCACCCCAAAGTGTAGGAGTCAAAATCCTTGTGTACTTAATGTGTTGCAACCATGAGGGGAGCTCTTTCTCTCGACATTTTAAATAAGGAAAATAAGACAATCAAGAAACTGTTACATGGGTTTTAGGGGTATTGTCATAATCAACTCGATATAATTCTGGGGCATAGTGTAACTCTCGAACCCATTTAGGATGAGTTAAAGGTTTTGCTACTCCAAAAAGGGCTGAAGGAAAAATAGGGAGATTTTTTGGACAATATTTTCGAAAACAGTTTTTCCTAAAGGATTGATAATTTTAAAAGACTCTCAAATTTTATTAACTTTGTGTCTAAGAGAACAAGCTACCCCCAATATTGTGCCCCTCAGGTTTGTGGGATTATAGCATTCTTGGTAAAAATTCTCGAATTTAATAATCTGAAGACAGTGACTCCATTTACCTTTCTTTGATTTGCTGGGATCCTTCACAAAAGATGGAGAAGTGGTCAATTTCGATATAATTATATCGATGGTTGCATCAGTAGAGGTAAACCACTATGTCCACCAATCATGGAATTCCTTTGTACAATAGTAGGTCGACTCGAAGGGATAAGGTTCAAGAGAAAGTTTCTTCTTCGGGAGCACGACCTTTAACTCCACCTGTAGAGTTTTCTCGGTGATGACCATGTTGCGCAAATTGGGGTCACTCAACCAAGGATAGGGTAGCATTTGGCAAAGGCCAAATTTCCTCGAAAAGAGTTGTGGTTGGTAAGGGAAGAACTTTACGTCCTTCATTTGGAATCCTCCGACGATCACATCCCACGTGAGAAAATTCATCCATATATTGATCAGTTCTTGCTGAGCGCCTGGCGTCGAAGCTGGAAAGCGTTGAAGTAGACAGGTGGGCCCCTGGATGGAGGTTCTCGAGAAAGGTGCCAAATCTTCAGAAAATTTTTCCTTACTAAGGAAAAATTGAAGGCACCTCTCATAATTTTCTCGAGACGGCTTCATTTTTCGTGGGAGAAGTGTGGTTAGTGGGGGCCCCTCGAGAGGATAATCTGAAGTTGTTTTGTCGGAGGCAGGTAGGATTCCTTCAAACATAGAGTTCAACCACAACTGAATGAACCAAATCGGCCCCGATAGGTTGCCATTTGGTTTAGCGGAGTAGAGGATGTCAGAGGCTTCATGAAATGCAAAATAAACACGTGCTAGCAAAAGCTTAGCTAAACAAATTTGGGGCTTTCCTCGATGGAGAAGGCATGCCGAATTGAACATGTTGGATGAGATTTGGATCGAACGGGAGCAGAAAACTTGTGTAGTTAGCCAATACACAAGAAGGGCTATGTGCTCTGATTCCGACACAGCTGCATCGACATCTTCATTGCAATGATGGGCCAAGAAGTGGCCATAAGCTTTCTTAGACTAATCGATTTCCGTCTCAAAATCGGAATCGATGGGAAATGCAGCAAGCGTGCATATCTCTCCGATAGGCTTTAGACCTGTGATGGCGGCCATGTCGAGAAGGGTAGGAGAGATTGGGCCGCATGGAAGTTCCAAGGCGTGCAGATCCTTGTTCCATAAATGTACAGCAGCCAAGAACATAGACATATCAAAGGATGAAATGTCGAGTTTACTGAGTTGAATGAAATCGAAGATTCCAATCCTTTTCCAATGTTCCTATCCCTTGAGGTGATATCGTGAAAATCTAGTCTGATCGACGAGCCAGTAATCAAGGCTAAGCCTTCAGGGGTTGAAGGAAAAAAATCTTTGATGGAGTCTAGGGAGAAGGATGGTCGGAAAGGCCCTAAGAAGGCTGTTGGGGTACCAGAGAGAGAAAGAGGCAGTAATACCTGCGTAGACCAGAGTTTCCTGGTCTCTTCTTCAAGGTTAGGGAAAGGAAGAAATTTCTCACCGTTGAAGTCCAGCAGCTGAGCATCTGAGATGATGGAGACATCAGAGACAGCCATTTGAAGGTTGAGATTTTAGGTGTGAGCTAAAAAGCATAAGGGTTTTGGGAGATAATAGCGAAGAAGACGAAGAGCTCTGAGAGTAAGGATAAGTGTGGAGTATTGAGAAAGAAAGGTAGGGTTTTTATAAAACCCTCAGAGAGACGTTGTGGAGGGAAAAACATAAATTTGTTTTTTCCGAAATTTGGTTAGGATTCGTGAGGGATTTTCTGACACGAAGATTTGATTGGGGTAGGTAAAAAGATTTTGCGGGAATCCCAAGCGACGTCTCATTTAATGCAAGGGTCAGAGATGTCAGGAATGTTCGAGTTTAATGATATCCGGTACAAGATAATAATCGAATGCATGATGAGCATTCATGTCGATATTATCTTGGGGGCATCTGTTATTGACGTGATTAAAAAATATATCGAAGAGTTAGCAAAGGCAAAAAATCGAAGTATGAGTAAGAAGTAGGATTTAAAGATCGAAGAAAGCATAAAAATTGAGGATTACTTAGAAGTAAAAATTGAAGACCACGGGGAAGTTTACATCTTTCGATAGATCGAGCTAAAGAGGGACGATCGAGCAATTCAAAGTTGTTTTTATAAAAGAAAGACACATGGAAAAGATTTAAAGAGTTAAGACGTGGAGAACGTGGGAAAATCATTTTCTAAACGGTTATTTGTATGATTTAGTATAAATAAGAGGGACGAGGGACGAAAAAGGGGTTAGACACACGAGTGCAAAGCCAGAAACTTACAATAGAGAAAAATGGCGAAACACTTTATGTTTCTAGTGTGGGTTGCTTTATTTTCTGAATTCTTACAGCGCTTACTGTATTACCCTTGGTAATTAATAAAGATTATCCTTCGTTTACTTTTACGTCTTCCTTTACATTCTCGTTTGGTTTATGGGTTAGGGATTATTTCATCTTATATTTACCATCTACGTTCTTGTTCATGCTACATGCTTATTATACTGAAAAATTAATACAAAAAGGATTGAAAGTGATTACACTGCTAGCCTAAAAAGAATCCATAGATCGCATTTGTGAATAGATGCTAAAGTAACGTGTTTTCGGTTTAATCAATTTCGATTTGTGGAAAACCAATTTTCATCGAAAACAACATCGAAACCTTAATGATCGTACATAAAACTTGAGTTTTACGTAGGAGCAGTGAGACCCTGACGTAAAACACAGAGGACTTCAACATAAAACTTAGTTTCTCTTAATTACCAAAAGTGGTCATCGTTCTCATCGTGTTTTGTATACATAGTATGTAAGGAGATTATGTAAATTGAGTGACATAATATTCTAGTTTTGTAATAGTGTAGAAACTAGATTTTCATCTTGACGCTAATTACAATAGGAGATTGTAATCTGTTGACAACATCTCACCCACCCATGTAAACAAACTAATAATGAGAGTATCATTTAGAATCATTATAATCACAGTGGATGACAGCAGAAGCACCTGCCCACCCTCCAAAATTGCTATGACAGGTAGTGGGACGACCGTTATTTTGATCCCGATATCCAAGATGTGTATAATGTGTAAGCTTAAAAATAAAGAGAAACACCTCCACTTCAAAAAACATATTTTTGAACAATTATACATGGACCAGTAGTTCTTCCACACCCCATATACTGGTGTGGTTCGATAGCGGTTGAGAGCTCCGTAAATTTTTTTTCTTCTGATTAATATTCGTAACCAAGAGTTCAAGAATAGCAAAAGCTACACAACAACCAATCACAATTTTCATTCTATCCAATTTTCAAATATTAAAAAAATATAAACTTCTCATTAGTATTAGTTTGGTATGTTCTAACTGGTTGAGAAGTATAAATAACATTCTATTTAGAAGGATCTCATAATTTTATTAAACTAAATATAATAACAAACAAGTTACGAGTTATTCGGCTTCATCCACTTAGCAGACAATGAAATAATATTTTTCTTCGATTCAGTCATAAAATATCTATTCTCTTACTGTCCATAAAAACATAACTATAAGGTAGAAAATTCTATAAAAACCTTAATTTTTAAATGGTAGGTTTTAAGTATGTTTTCTCATCGCTAGTTCTATTGATTCACAAAATAACTGTGTTGGAATTAGTGCAGATCTTTTTGGCACCATATGAAGGAGGCATCTGGCTTTTGGATTTCTATCCCAGTGGCAAATCGTCGTTTCACATTTATTCTAGGTAAGTCACTCAACAATGAGACATATAACATTAATTAATTTAGAGTGGGAGTGGAGGAAAAATATCTAGGGAATAATTGAAAATTGAAGGTGAGATTTCCCCTATATAACTGAACTACTTTAGATATTTTCTATCTATCTGATAAGCAACGAGTAACAACCCTACTTCAAGGTGGGGATTAATCACCTCCAAAAAAATAACTATTTTAAAACGAGGGCAATGTCTGCCTTCCTTCAATAAACCTCAAGTTAAATACAACAAGGGGGTCCTTATTAATAATTTCAATTGACCATGTAATTGAGAAAACACATCACCAGTTAAACTGCAATACATAACACGAGTAACCACACAAAGTAATTGAATAGAAATGCATAGCCAAATCATATGACTAATTTACTTTTGTATTGCAAAGCTTCAACAATTGTTCTTTTTATTTTATAGGAGGGCTCATCAATATAATGTGAACAAAGAGCTTCCTTTATCTCAAAGGATCATGTCATGCACCGCTCATCCTTTCTACAATGCCATTGTGGTAGGGACGAAGGTTTATTCAAGTATTTTTGTGCTTGAATTTTATGCATTTTAAAATTAAAGATGCTTCCTTGGCTTGGTAACATATCTATACCATATGGCTTCTCTATTAATTGTTTTAACTAAAATAATTTTAAGTAATCACATAATTTTTTAGCACAACTTGACCTTTTCTGATGATTTGCTCACATGACCGGTCACACCAGCATGGGTAGTACTTATAAAAAATTAAACTAACATTATTCAAGCTTCCAACAGTCAAGTCAAGTGTGCATGTTGATGTTTGGCAACTTGATTTGTTGTCCTGTGCATGCCTAATGCTGGTTGGTTATCGGTTTCAAGACACTTCTTTATTGATGATTTCCCAACAACGTGAATCATGAAGAGATGATTGATTGGTCATTTCAGATACTCATAGTTGTTATAGGCTTTTCAAAGGAAAGGAGAGAATAACCATGAACTTCAAAACTTCATTCTTTTAATGATTTGACTTATGAATCTCGACAAACTTCTGAATCGACAAGTTTCAAACTCTGAATCTCATCACTATTATAAACCTTTCAAGGGAAAAGAATTGTTCAATGGGTTTCGTCACCATAATCCTTTTACTATTTTTTTAATTACGTTATATATATTTTTTAAGAATAAATGCCAACCAATAAAGTTGACACAATTTTAAAAATTTAATAAACATGTGGTCTTTTTTTCATGGAAGACAGAGTACTCATTCATTGTGGCCATCTTCTTTGTGTTTGGTTGATTTCTAACACAACAATTGGAAAACAAAAATTAAATTCATGTAAACAGTTTTACACACACATTCATGTAAATATATTATATATTTATATTTATATTGTTGATAAAAAATTATATTGTAGATATATTGTAATATTTTTCAATTTTTAATTAAGCTAAAAATGGCCCGTTGGCCTAACATAGGGCCAGGCCAGGCTAAAAATTGTGGCCCATTTTAAAATATAGGCCAGGCTAGGCTATCAGATTTTCTGAACTTGACCCATAGGGCCAGGCCAGGCTGGGCCAGGACGCTCGTTTTGACAGCTCTACTAATAATACATTTTTACTAATAATAAATAATGAGGAGTTAAAACAATAGCAATATTTATAATTTATATAAAAAATATATGCTGTGAAAATTTTATTTAACTAATTCGTAAGTGTTTTCACTTCTTTTCACGCAACTCAATTCCTTGTCTTTTTTCATCAATATCAGATTTTAACCTTAATCTATGTCTAAATTTCAATTTTAATTACTTTGTGTTCACTATTCCAATAGACCATCATCACCTGTTATCATCTTAGAGAAAGCCTCATCCATATTCTACGAGGAAGCACTTGCACGATCACCACGCTCATGGGAATGACCATGTTATTGGTCAAGTCATTTCCATTGGAGAATTGGTCTAACAAGAGTGATAATAGTGTCTTTATGATGAGATCGCTCTTCTTTACGATTGTATGGGACCAACCAAATGGGACATTGAACAAGTCTCTCGAAACTTCGAAAGTGGTTGGAGGCTTTGTACGTTTTAAGAAAATACGAGAGTGAAGAAAACTATGAATTTAAAAAAAAAAGTTAATGAAGTTATTTTATTTGTATTAAGATAAAAATAAAAAAATAGGAAAAAAATTGTAAGTAATTTTATTAATATGAAATTTTTTTTAAAAATTTATAAGATGATATATTTTATGAACCGATTAAATTACCTTTTTAATTATACACTAATTTTAATTGAGTATTATATTTTAGTTTAATTATTATCCTTTTATAATTTTTTATTTAAAATTTTATTAATATTATTTTTAAATTTATTATTATTAATATTTTTAATAATGCAGTGAACTTATCAATGTTTCCTTTTTTTAGTTATTCGTAGAAGTGATACATTGGTCCTCAGTAATCAAGAATAAAGTTGTATTTTCAATTTGTGTTTGTGTTTTAGTGTGTACCATGTATACAAAATGAAATGAAGAGATATGTGAAGGAAGAAAATATAAAAAATATTTTAATTTAAATATTTTTTCAGTTTTTTATTTATTCCTATCATTGATGTCATATTTTAATATTTATTAAAATTTAATTACT
Organism: Lablab purpureus; assembly: GCA_030347555.1. NCBI lineage: Eukaryota > Viridiplantae > Streptophyta > Magnoliopsida > Fabales > Fabaceae > Lablab > Lablab purpureus. The sequence continues at coordinate 19,259,606 of CM059258.1, forward strand.
TGTATTACAAAAAAAGTAAAACTTATTGCATTTAATTCTCATTATTTATATGCAATAAATTCTAAAACTTTTGAAAAAGTCAAGGCCTTCTCGACTCCTAAAAAGCTTTGTCACTACCAAACATCTCATGGGAGCAACAACCTTTTTTTGCAGTTAACTTGGATACACTTGATGACCCATCTTAGCTCCTTTTTCACCTTGGATTAATCATATATATAAAAATATATTAATTCTTGTCATTTTAATTGTGTGACTTATTTGATTTTATTATTTATATCACTCTTTTAGAATTTGAGACGAATTAAGGGAGTATATGAGTAATCTTGTTATTGGATTTTTTTTATCTTCTAGGATCATTAGCGTGGAACCAGTTAAAACATATTTCAATTCAATAGAATCAAATTGATCATTTGTAGAGAAAATCTAGCTTGATTGATTGAGTTGGTGGATAAATTCTTATAAACACATGTGGAAAAGTGATTATTTGAATGTAATATCAATCCAAAGAATGCAAAGTCTAAAATGAGAGGATACAGGTTTCCATTAGCTTCAGTTCTTGAAGAAATATGAATGATTGAGTTTATATTTATTGATCTATCCAATTGATTGTGAAAAGGTTGATCACTTGCTGAAACTTGATGGAGCAAAGGAGAGGTTATATCTTTTTAAAAGAGATATTTTTGAAGAAGGATCTTTGACTTTGCTTTTGAGGGTTTTCATGGTGTCTTTCACACTGTTAGGATACAAGTATGAGTTGTAGTCTCACATTAAGTAGGAATGACAAAGTTGAATACCATATAAATGAGAAGACCCATAAAATCATTGTCTTAAGGTTTTGGGTTAGAGATTGTGTCATAGACACTTATGTGATTGTGTTTATAACTCATTCTCTTCCTTAAAACCTCCCAACAAGTGATATTAGAGTCCAAGTTCAGATAGAGTCTCCCAAGTCAGGGATCACGGAATAGGACCGTCAGGGTGAGGTGATATATCTCAACAAGATCACCAAGAAGGTACTCATGGTTAAAAAGGAAGAGTGTATCAATGTAGATGGACTCACACTGGAGGAGAAAACTATTAGGATACAAGTATAAACTTATTGTTTTAAGGTTTTGGACTAAAGGTGATGTCATAAATACTTATGTAACAGTGTTTGTATGTCATTCCTCTTCATAGAATCTTCCAACGTCAACTATCCACGGGTATAGTTTAGTTTTTTTTTAATTTCAAGTCCATCCTCATTATGATCAATCCTTGAGTTGAATTTCTACTTGATTGTAAAGTAAATAAAGTGTTATATGCTTTGTTGTAATTTTCTCTATGTGAAAATCTGGTTTACATTCAATTCAATGTATTTTACCGCGAATTAAATCTTGAATTAAATCTCTTTAAAATCTTGTGTTCAAAATTTATCAAAATCTCACACTCACACACACTTGCATACATACATATATATATGTATACATATGTATATATATACATATATGTATATATATATATATACATATATACATATATGTATATATATACATATATACATATATGTATATATATACATATGTATGACATTGGACCTAGTAAGATCAGAATTCAATGTGGTTTATAACCAATTCAATGTTTAAATTTAGTCTAATAAAAAATTTAATTTTTTATAATTTTAATTTATTGAATATTTAAATTATTATGATTATAATTTAATTACATTAAATAAAAAATTAAATAAATGGTGCAATAAAGGATGCATTATATATAAAAATAATCGATAATGTACTAATGCATAATGGATTATTTATAAATAATTGATTTTTTATGCACGACATTTTTTTATACTATGTACAGGAGTAAAATGGTAAATGGACTTTCTTTTTTCTATTCTCTTCTCTTAATAAAGGAGCACCTCTTCTCCTCTCCCTCTCCTTTCTTTCTCATTAATTCTACTCCAATGATTCTTCTATTCACGTCCCCAAATTATAAACCTACGCTCATTTCTAAAATACTAAACACTAAACCGATGCTTAGTCAAATACGATTATTTAATCAATATAATGATTAAAACCAACAATAAAAAAGTTTATTATTATCAAATTAAAATTAATTATATAAAGCGAATTAAATGTATTTTGGTTTATTGTTGAAAACTTCTAAATCATGGTTTAAATAAAAGTTATTAATAAGAGATTGAGTCTTCATATGACCTTGTTACTTAATAAAATGGTAACATTGAAAGAAATTTTGTTGTTTTTGTGTATAATGTTTTTCTTGTTGTTTGTTATTGGAATTTATCTCTTTTAATTGCTAATATATGTCACAGGAAAAGCTTTGGGATTTGTCAAACAACCAACCATATCGTGTAGCCTCTTATTTTCCAAAAGTAATAAGTTTATTTTTCTCAACCAGAGTTGTATGTATGATGGGAAAGTACAATGAAAATAATTATATCATTATTGAAGTGATGCTAATATAATTTTTTATGGTGTTTGATAGGGTTGTTTATTCTATTTATTTTTTCGAGTACAACCTTTTTTTTTGGCTTTAGGAGGTTCAAAGAAAAATTTGCGAGTAAATAAAGCGATTTTATTGAGGTTTTCATTTTTGTATTATTGATAAACTATTATTCTTTAAAGTTAACATTGTAACTAATTATTTTATAGGTATGAGACATTGATTCTACAATCTCTCAAAATAATTGAACTAGAAGAAGTAATTTAACTTTTGTTTCCTACTATTAGGTACTTATTGAATTTATTAGCATTGATTAATAGAAAAGAAAGATCAAAAGAATAGAAAAGAGTTTATGGAATATATTACTGAAAACATTTCAAACTTACGTCAAATTAATATTTTTTTTTTTGAGAAAAATTTTGAAATTCCTATTAGATCCTTTGTTCTTTACATAGATTATAGCATAAATAAAAGACTTGTTTACTTATTTTTCTTATGTATATAAGTGCTTTGCGAATGTTTAAAACTATAAGTTTGTGTGATATCATTTTAGATCTTGTCACAAATCAACAATGGAGGATTCAAATTTCCTTTTAAAGAATTAATCACATCAACTTATCAGACAACCCGACTCTCTTTAGATTAATGATTTTGGAAAGGGTTAGGCACTCAACATGCCCAATATTGATACTCTATGATGATGTTAGCAAATAAAAATTTACTTTGAATTATTAACATTGTCTATTAATTACTGTATGTATTATGAATGATTTACATGCACATTCTATTTTATCCTACTCTATTCTATATTATTCTACCTCTACATCTATTCTACTAATGAAGCAACAAAGAGAGAAAGAAGAGAGAAAAGAGAAAAACACCTCTCAAGCAAGCTTTTTCTTTATTAAAAAGAAGTTCAAAACTACAAGTTGATAGTATAATAGTATTCTCCGTGGTGTGTGGTTACAATACATCAAATCACTATTTACAGGTTTCAGAAATGCGCTTCTTCTCAGCTCAAGAATGAGCCTCTCAAAAATGCTCTAGGAACGGACTGTTCTCAGCTTGAAACCAAGCAGAACCATTCTCATCTTCATAACGTGCCTACAAAAATAATACGGATTGTTCTAAACTTGAAAACGACTATTCTAACTGAAATACAACTTTTGAATTTTTTTTACATTTATTGTCAGTTGACAATATCTAAAAAATCTTTATAAATAAGGCTATGTAGCTTTTTCTCTTTTGATTTTTTTACTCGTTTGTCTTCCGTCATGACAAAAATACGGGTGTACAAGTTTTTTTTATTATAGTTTCACTTATTTGTGACTTCTGTTTGTGTGTCTAATTATTATTAGAATTTGGTGCTTCAAAACTAGGTTATCTATTCCTATCTAAAGCAACATAACTTGATTTAAGACTGCTGAAGTCGAGAAGTTGATGAGACAACTTGAATTTTTTTAGTGTTTTTATAATTATCTGAACTCTTAAGTAATAGGAATAAAATCAAATATTTGTAGTTTTACTTTATAATGTTGTCAATTTTTATTTTAATATACATTTAACTTGTTTTCAGTTAAATGTTTATATTAATTTTATTGGTTTTATTTAATTATTTATTTATTCAGTTATATTATATATTATATTTTACAATATAATTTATTATAAAAAATTAAAACATATTTTAAAATCTAATATACATATATAATATATTAAAAATATTATCTAATAAAATATTTAATTCAATATGTACATAGATAATATATAAAATGTTGTCTAATATTTAAAATTTTGTGACGTAAAAAAAAGTGTGGTCCAAAAAATTGAGGACATATATAAAGTATGACCTTTACCAATGAAAATATTTTACATAAATTATATATTTTACATAAATTATAGTATAAATAAATTAGTTGTATGATAAATTACTTACACATATTTTTAAAATCTTAATAATATATCTTAATAATATGAGAACCAATCATATGGACAAAACACTATCATCATAATATTTAATATTTTTAATAAAATTTATTATCTTATGTACTTTTTTATTCTGACAGAGATTTGGTTGTATATTTTTCATTATGATAAAATATGTTTTTTTAAAAATTAAGTTTGACAAATGTTTGATTAAAATTATTTGATTCATGTCTTTTAATTTTGAAATTCGTCATGTTTTTTATTTAATACGTGATTTAAAACAAGATAGGATGATTAAGAGTGATGCATTTTAAAATTAAACGTGCAAAATTTTAAAAAAATTGACAAACAAAATTAAATAAAAATTTTTAAAATATAAAAAATATTTATGTATATATATATATATAGTTTTACTATGATAATCAATATTATTAGAAAAATTACCGTCACAGATTCGGAATCTCAATACAATTAAAATGTTGCCTATAATATATTTATGATTTAGAATATATAAGGTTAAATTAATAGTTTATTTAACCAGTTTATTAGCTAGTTTTATTAATAGAAAAAAATTTGATAAATATTTTAAATTATTTATTAAAGAAGTTTTTAATTTATAAGTTATATATTTAATTTAACTTTTTGTATTATTTTTATATTTTAATATATTTTTACTTATTAATTTAATATAATAGATATAATTAATTATTATATTACCTTTAATATTTATTTGATTACTTTTTATTTTTGTATCTAATTCAAATTAAAAAAGGCCTAATATTATGAATTGAAGTAATAAATATTTTATTACATGATATTATTTAAAAATTATACACAATAAAAATTTAAAAGAAATTCAAATAAACATTAGTTTAAATTAAAAAATATAAAAAATTAAATTTATTTAATACTCATTATGTAAATTCATTTAAATAAAATAACTTATTTAAATAAAAAAGATATATACAACTTTTGAAAAATAAATAAAAATATTGAAAAGTTTCATTTTTATTAAAATTTAAAATTATAAATATATAGTTATATTTTTTTTCGGAAACATAACTTTCAATTATATTTACTATTTAGTTTCTAAAGTTTGAAACTTTTAAACTAAGAATTTATGACGTAACATTCTACTAGATAGTTTATGAGCTAATTTTGCTGAATAAATTCTATATTTGGAAGAAATAATTATAAGTAAGGAATGAAAGCAATATAGGTTTCATAAAATGTTATATTTTAAGCAGAACTCTTATATTTGAGATTATGAATGACACTCTTCAAATGATTTATTGATGGGATGTTAACTTAAACATTAATTCTAAAACACCAACACACAAGCCATTAACCATGAAAAAAAATTAAATATTGGAATATTTACGAAAAAAAATCTTATCTTCGATCAATTACTTGAAATAAAGTCAAGCATCTATACATAATCAACATAATGATTAAAACCAACAATTCACGACAACAATTATATCATTGTTAAAGTATATAATGATATAACTTTGTGTTTATGAGGGAGTTCTTTATTCTATTTCTTTCACATAGGAAAACTTTTTGTTGGTTATAAGCGAGAGTATTAGAAATTGTATGTCTTTGTCTTACCCATATAATCTTATTTATAACTAAACATTCTTGACTTTTCATTGAGTATTTTCTTTATTTATTTGTTTGTCCTTCTAATTATTTCTATTATTTGTTATGAGAATAGAGCATTTTGGTTGATCAAAATTTTAAAGATTTGATGAAGTTATCTTCCTTGTGTTGAAGCAATGAAGACTATGAAAATCTATATGTATGTAATTTTGTGTTTCTAGGTTGTTTTGTAAGCATCTCTCAATTAGTCATTATATGATTATTTGATTGCCTTGGATTTCTTGATAAGAATTATCTTAGAAATTATCTTGATCATCTGCATGTTTTTAATAGATTAAGAGATCGCGTTAATATGTTAAAATGTTTCTAAAGTATCAAAATTAACTTTAGTTGTATTTTTAATTGGTTAAAACATTTATTTAATGTGTTAAAAATGTTTAGGATATTGAATATTTTTAAGATAAGTTTATTAATCTGTTGAGATTATCTTTCAATAGATTAATTATCTTTGGCTGAATTGTGAAATACTTTGGATAAGTGTTTTAGTTTATTAATAAATTTGAAGTAGTGTATATAATTTTACTTGTAAGTAAAATTAACATGTTAAGTCAAATTTTTATTATGCTAAAACTACCAGTTTTTGTGAAAACCTCTTTCATTATAAATAATTTTATTTACGAAAATTAAATAAGACTTTTAACATACTTTCTGAAACACAAATTGAGAGAGAGCATTTCTAAATAAGAGGGCATATTTCAAGAACAAGTGTTGATGAAGTCCTCTCAATTTTTTCATGAAGATTTAAAGTTTTGATGATGAAGATTTAAAGTTCTCTAAACAACATTAAAGACTTGTGTCATCTCACAAAGGAAGGTTGATGAAAAAGGCAAGACATAAAGGATGTTTAAAGCTTTCAAGAGAGAAGATTGATGAAGATTTTCTCAAGTGCTGGAGTTTCAAGTTTAGAAGTTTGTGTATTGGGTGATGAATGAAAAGAGTAAGTCATAAATCCCATTCAAGACCATTTCAAACTTGAGAGCAAGTAGTTTTCTCGCAAAAATATTTTTCTACGCTTTTAATCGATTAAGATACGAAGTCTAATCGATTATTTCACTTAAAATTTGAATCAAAATAGTTTAACAAACAAAATAATCGATTAAGTGTTTTTTATAATCGATTATATTGATTCTGGGTTAATATAATCGATTATGGCCTTAATCTAATCGATTATATCAGGCAAAATGTGTTTTCCAGTTTTTAACTCTGATATAATCGATTAAGCTTTTTAGATAATCGATTAAATAAGTCGTTTTTGCGAATTCAATGCAGAATCAACCTAAGAATGGAAACTTTGATGTATTTTCGAATTATAAAATGAAAGAGAATGTCTTAAGTTCAACACATATGATAAAACACAATATTCAAAGTGTTCTTGTGTTATAGTTTCTCAAAATCGCTTTCTTACTCTCTCAAGGTTGATCAAAGTCTTTGGAAGTGGTGATCATTGTGCTTAAGCTTTCTTTTAGCACTCAATCAGGTGTTTTCTTTTACTGTTTTCTGAACGGGTATAATTCATCCCTTGGATCTGTTCTAAGGGAGGTGTGTTCATCTCTTGTGTGTCAAGAGAGGTGGGAATCATCCTCAGTGTGTCTGAGGAGGTGTTTCATCCTTAGTGTGTCTAAGGAGGTGTTTCCTTTATCTTTATTTGTTATTTCATGAATTGGTGTTTGTAATTTCAATTAAAGATAGTGGGGTGATCATCACGTGTTTGTGGTGATTGGGAATTGGACGTAGGATTGGCTAAATCTAATATAAATCTTTGTGTTCTTTCTCTTTCCCTATCTCTTTTTATTGTGGATCATATTAACAATTGCAATTCAAACTGCACTCATCAAAGGTTAAGGATAATCCGCATCCTAATTTTAAAACAGTTATTTAAAATCTGGAAAAATTGTTTTAAAGAGAAAAGGTTTCTTAAAAATCCAATTCACCCTCTCTTGATTTTTACACTGCCGTATATTTCTAACAAACCTCTTTCATTATAAATAATTTTATTTATGAAAATTAAATAAGACTTTTAACATACTTTCTGAAACACAAATTGAGAGAGAGCATTTCTAAACAAGAAGATCTTTGTGAGCTATCCAAGAACTGTAAAACTTGATCATTGAATTGTTTTTGAGTTGCATAGAAGATCACACATTGATTCAAAATTTGTTTTTAATTGTAATTTGTCCAGGTGATCTCAATCATTGTTTTTCTTGTTTTTGTTTGGTTCTGGATTAGAGTTATCCAGGTTATCTGCAAAGGTTAAGAATCAAGTCTTGTAGGGTTCAAGACTTGTATTCTTGGTGGTTATTGGACTTAATAGGGTTGTAAGAATAATTTTTGTGATTTGTGAAAGTTTAATTGTGATTGAGTAATTCGACATGAATATAGGTCTTGTGAAAGAGTGAATGAGTATAAATCATATGTATACTTTTTTATTTTATGTTTTGCACTACATTAAATTCTGGGTTTTACAATTTGCATCTTTGTTCAATCTATCAAAGCTAGAAACAAAAGATCAATAAGATAAATCGTGTTTTTAACGAGATAATTTTTCGAAAGATTTATACACCCACTCTAGATCTTGTTTATACGTTTCACCCATTTGTTCACTGTATTATCAGTTATTTATATTATTAGATACTTATTTTCCAATCATATTACCAGATGTTTCTCTATTATTCAATAAAATTTAGTTAAATTATAGTAATATGAAATTATGTATTTAATTTTTACTTTATGTTTCAATTATATTTATCTGATATCAAAACTTTTTCTAATGCGAGTTGAGGCTATTATTATGAGGTAAATTAAGACTAATGTTAAATTGGAAAAAATAACTTACCGCCATACAAGGCTCAAAGAAAAATTTGCAAAAAATGAAACAAACTAAAGTTTTTATATTTTTATTATTGATAAATTATTCTTTTAAAGTAAACATATTAATTAAATATTATTTTATAGGCGCATGACAATCTCTCAAAGTCATGGGATTGTCTGATTCTACAATCTATCAATGTCATGGAAACTACAAGAAGTAATTCTACTTTGCTTGGATTAGATACCTATTGAATTTTTAAATTTTGTGAGTCAAAGTCATGGGACACTTTGTCTGATTTTACAATCTCTCAAAGTCATGGGAACTACAAGAAGTAATTCTACTTTAGTTTGCTTGGATTAGATACCTATTGAATTTCTTAGCTCTTGTGAGTTAAAGTCATGGGACACTTTGTCAATCTCTCAAAGTCATGGGAACTACAAGAAGTAATTCTACTTTAGTTTGCTTGAATTAGATACCTATTGAATTTCTTAGCTCTTTGTGAATGGAAAAGAAAGATGAAAAAAAAAAGGATTGAAAATATTCACATACATTTGTGGAGTGATTCTTCCAATTCATAGAGTGACTTTAAACTCTTCACCTTTTTGTCAAGTAGACTATTTTCTTTATATTGTTCACTGTCAAATAGTAAACCAACATATATATATATATATATATATACTATTAATAAATTAATATCAAATAATGAGAATTGCAGTGTACAACAGCAATGACTGTGTTGTTAAGGAAATATAAGCTTAAGTTAATGGAGGAAGTGTATTTAAAGAAGGAGAGCGTAAAAAAGACACGATATGCATAATCATAATCTTGGTGTGATGGCATGAAAGGTATGACTTGGAGTTCATGAAAAATCTTCAGCAAATTGGTGCACATTTGGTGTATTTGCAGCCGCACAATTGCTTTTCAAATCCTTCTCGTGTTTACCAAACGCCGCGTGGTAACTTCCACTCTGTTTGCATATATGAGATGACTATATATGTTATATGTAAACACTACTTTTATGGATACCATAAGAATTAATATACTTTTACTTATTTTAACTACTTTTATATACCACATTTACTTTATTAATAATTAAAATATTATTCATTTTAGTACGGACAATGAAAAGATTAAATAGATAAAATATTTTAAAGAAAAGTAAGAAATACAAATACAAAATACATTACAACATATTGTTTACATCCAAATTTTTTGCAACATAATCATCTTACAAGCTTCATTAATGATTTATATGACCATATTTAGAATGTATATCACTAAATTCAAACAATCCACATCTTATTACCTTTAAATCTTATTATAATGTGCTAAATCAATACAAATACAAACGTTTTCCTAAATAAATAAATAAAGGCATGTGAATCACAAATGATAACTTATTAACCATGAACTTATTTTTTAAGCACAAATTAGTTTGCAAACACTAGAATCTAAACAAGTTGGAGATAAATAATGAATCTTATAATAGAATTTGTTGTTTCATATTTTTTCTTTCACGTAAGTAGTTTCGAATAAACCTGCAAAAACAATTAATGATGATTAAGAATGTATTGTTGTACAATTTTATATTTTCGTTGTATTGATACTTTAATTTATTTTCTTGTAATGCATCTTACTTTGCAAAACACAAAAAAAATTATTTTTTCTCTTATCAATACCAAGTCTTTAAATCTTAGTAAAATGCCTTCTTTATTTTTACTTTTATTTTTTTCAGGAAATTTGTTACACCCATATGATTAAAGATAAAACATATCTTAAGTTTCTACAACAATAAAATCATTGAATATAAATTAATTTAAAATAAAAAATCATTAGTTATTATAGTGACTAAATTAGAAACTACTTTATAAACTAAAAATTATTGATATCTAAAATGATTTTTATTGTAGTAGAAACTATATTTTTTTAGCTATTGATCTCAAAATATTATGAAATTGGTTTTTATATAATGGTGGCTAAATTGGTTTCTAAATTAGAATCTAAATTTGTTTCTAACATTAGTTATAAAGGTTTTAACCACTTACTAAATTAGACTCTACATTAGTCACGAATTTCATCATTTTATAGGTCACTATAAAATGATTGGTAGAAGCAAATTCTTTTTAGTATTCGAGTCTCAAGAATCGCATCCAAAATAATACAAAATAGAATTTGCATTCATCTTACTTAAAAAGAATGAGTTACTTGTGATTAATGAGTTAATCATCTTTATTTTTCATTTTTTAATTATTTAGAATTTCAACTTTTTAGGAGAATAAAATAATATTTTAATTAAAGTTGATATTTAGTTTCTTTTTAATAATAATCACTACAAGAAAAATCAATAATAACATCGTCCAAAAGTCCATACAAAAGGAAAAAAAGCACACGCTACTTTGTTATTAGCGTCGATCTCGCATGTAACGAGCTAAAAGGCTGGAAGCTACATGACTAGCGTAGAGGGGGCTAAGGGGACACTAATAGTGTTGGACTTGAAGACTTGACTTCATGTTAATTTGATGTCTCCAACCACTTTAATGATGAAGATGATGATGTTTGAAGAATGAAAATTTTATCTTAGTGTTAGAGTGTCTTAGGTTTTGGGGTAAGATGCATCTCATTCAATCTTGGACTTAATCTTGTTTTTTAAAATGTTTTGAAATGTTTTAAAGAAGTTTTAACTGTTTTCAACTGATTAAAAATATGTTTTCAATCAGTTAAAATGTCCTTAGTTTGATTGCTAAGTCAATCTTAAACATTTTAACCAACTGGTATGAATTTTAGTATTACATTGATAAGGTCTTGTGATCTAGTACACTATTAGAAATCTTCTCACTATATTATATAATTTTTAATATTACATTGCTCACTAACTTAACCGTATAAATATATAATAATATTCTTTTGCACAATTTTATACATATTAAGGTCTTTTGGCCCAAAAATTTTTGGGTTAAAATACCCCCAATTTATTAAGGTTTAACAAAAGAGGAGCTAACTAAAAGAATTGAGGAATGCTTCTGCATGTGGAACTCGATCTGAGATTGGGACCTTAGGGCACTGAAAACCTAGAGTATAATACATTTAAGAGTACTCCTAAAAAGGAAAGAAAAAAATTCCCCTGTTGCAAAAGAGGATTGCTCTATATATGTTGAGAAACTATATTAACAAAAGGCATACACATTCTTAATATAAATTAATATAAATAAGAAGAGAGAAAGAGGAATTAACAAAACGTATTTGGTGTTGCATAGTTATATGATGAGACTGCAAAAAGTTGTTTTGTGTGGTTGTTTAATACTTTTGCTAAAGTTATGTTGGAAAAGAAATCCCAAATTATTGTGACTGACCAAGATGCAACAATGACAAAAGTGCTAGTTTTGATATTGTCAAATACATATTATCGTCTTTGTATTTGGCATTTATAACAAAATGCATTAAAGAAACTTAGCGTTGTATTTGGAAAGTTTCAAGACTTTGCATAGAAGAAGAAGAAGAGGAAGAAGAGGAAGAAGAGGAAGAAGAAGAAGAAATAGTTTATAAAAATATTAGTTTTTAATCAAATATAAATATAATATTTATAATATTTGTTAATATTAGAATTTTACTTCTAATTTTTATATTATTTATTACCAATTTTGGATATATGACAACAGTAATATTTTTTTATTTAAAATATAATATGTAAAATAATTATTTTTTATAATGTAAAAAATATTTGTTTAATTTTAAAAAATTAAATAATATGTTTTTATATTAATTTTAATTCATATTTTTATAATAAAATGTACAAATATGAACTATTTAAGAATTAAAGATAAAATTATGTTTAATTTTATTTATATATTAAGTTATTAAAATTATTATATAATTAATATTTTATCAAATTATATATAAGATGAAATATATGAATAAATAATATATATATATAAAGAAAAAATTAATATTTATTAAATAGAATGATTAATTGATTTAAAATATAATTGATATGTAATTTATGATTCTTGATTATAGTATTTTATTTTTTTATTTTTTATCTTATAGTTTTTAAATTATTTTAGAAATGATGAATAAATTTTGTAAATTATAAAATAAAATTTAAATTTAATTTAAAAAATAGTATTACTTATATCATTAAATTCTAAACTTCTTTTTATAAAATCAAATAAAAGTATTTAAATTTAATTTACTATACTGATTATATTACAAAATAATCTTGTGCGAAGAATTTTTATGTAATTAATATTTTTTTATTATTCATCAAATAAATTCAACTTTATCTTCTTATTTTAATCTTATATAACTAATTATATTTTTCATTTAAATACAATATACAGAAAAATTAATTTTTATAATGCAAAAACTTTTATTTAATTTATGGAGAAAAAAAATTAAATTATTATGTTTAAAATATTTTTTATTTTAATTCATATTTTTATGATTTTTCTTGAAGTATAATATATTATTATACATCATATAATTTATTTTAAAAATATTAAAGATAAACATATATTTAATTTATTATTTAAATATAATAGTAATTTATCAAAATTTATTATAAAATTAAATTTTATTCAATTATATCTAAATAAAAGATGTGAATAAATCATATATATTTATATATATAAAAATTATTATTTATTTGATATAATGATTAACTAATTAAAAATCTTATTAATATTTAATTTACATCTTTTTTATTATATCATTGTATAGAAAACTTTAGTCCACATCTTACTTTTTATTCATTTAAAGATTTAGCAGAGTTAAAACATTTATTCTAAAAAAAATTCATGAAAAAGTTATAGCATGTTTGGAAAAATCTTGTTATAACCTAAGTTTTATTTATTGGGGTGTTACAGTACTTAAATAATTCTAATTCATTAAACTATTATAAAAATATAGGTTTATTATTGAATAGCTAGATTATGTATCTATTTTTATTTAAATCATTAAAAGTTCAAATTTTACTGAGGGTTGTGTCATAACTGAGGTCACGACGGAACGACGAGAAAACAAGTTTGAAAAATGGAGGAGCAGAAAAATTAGAGAAAAAATCTTTGAAATAGGAATGGCCTTCGAAATCAAGTTCGGGATGAGGAGTCAATTACGCGCAGGAATGGTGTTAGCACCCTACGACGTCCATCTTAAGACGGTTACCTTTAATTAAATGTGCAAATATATATATAGAATTCTTAAAGTATTTATTTTCTTCTAAAAACAAGCAAATATATATATATATATATATATATATATATATATATATATGTAAAAACTATTTTTTAGTTATTTATTTATTTTCAAACGAGCAAGAAAATATTTAGGAAAACATTTATTTGGGCCCAACAAGGATTGACCTTGCTCATAGGTATTTCCATTAGTTCTTTTCAAAAATATTATGTGAGAATTGATAATTTTTAGTTTTAAAATTTTAATATTTTTTATGAAATTTATAATTCATGTTATTTAAAGTATGGGATAGTGAGAGAGATTATACATTCACAAATCATACAATAAATTTAAAAAGAAACTTTAATTTAAATCTTATTTTATACAAGTTATTTTTGAATAATTAAATATTGAATATAAGATTTGATCCTACATATATTTTTAAATAATTTGGTCTAAATATTTTTATATTTTTTTTAAGTTTTAAATAATTACTTTTAAAATTTATTTATTAGAATATATTTTTTTAAAGTAAAATATAAAATATAAAATGATGCATGTGGTTATACATATATTTTAAAATTTCTAATTTTTAAACAACTATTTTAAACATTTATTTAAATAATTTTTAAAAAAAAATATAAGATGACACATATGGTCATACATATATTTTAAAATGTATATTTTTTAAACAACTATTTTTAAAATTTATTTAAATAACTTTTAATAAAAATATAAAATGACGCATATGGTCATACATACATTTAAAATTTATAATTTTTAAACAACTATTTTTAACATTTAATTAAATAATTTTAATAAAAATATAAGATGACACATGATCATACACATATTTTAAAATTTATTTAAGAAATAGTGTAAAATTAATAAAATAAAAAACTTTAGTTTTATTATATTAAATAACAAATAAACGCTAGATAGAAGATGACACGTGAGTCATACGTATATCTAAACAATTTAATACATAAACGTTGTACAAACTACACAAATTATATTAAAAGAGTGAGTGAAAAAAATTATTCAAATAGATGGTCCAGTACAAGAAAATTGTAAATTACCGACAGAAAATTTTCCATTGGTAATTTTTAATTATCGACGGATTTAGTTTCGTCAGTAAATTACCGATGGATTATGATCCATCAATAAAATTCCGTCGGTAAAAATCTGTCGGTAAAGCTGGTGTCATATTGTGTGAATAAAATTCGTTGGTAAAATATTCCGTCAGTAAAGTTTGTGACACCCCAATTTTGTATGAGATTAATTAAGTATTTTTAGGAAATTTCAGAATTTTTAATGTAATTAATATATGTTTCTTTTATTATTTTAATACATAGTATTGATTTTCTTAATTATAAAATAATTAATTTTAGAATATGAGGTCTTATTTAAATAAATATTAAAGTCTTAGGTTAGAACACCAACACTTTAAGAGATAGGAAGTGAAAATCATTCTCGTTTTTTTATAGGGCTGATACAGTAAAATCAATGTTTCACATTCGTTCACCATTGGATGGGGCTGAAAATTTAACATGTGGTTGTTCACATCTAGTTCTTGATTATGACCAGTTGGATTGTTGATACAAAGTCTAAGTAGAGAGATAATCAATTCTCACAGTAGCTGTGATTTGGGATTTTCATCTTCTTTGTTCTCTATTTAACAAGGGAGAGGAGAAGGGCAAGAAGGAAATTTTAGGGTATCGGGAGCATCGCCTATACATCCACAAGGTAAGGAGGGAGTGAGAATTCACTTTGGAGTGTGGGATATCTCTTGGGTAGTGGAGTTGGCCCCCAATTCCTTAATTTGGATGTATTCTTGAAAGAGGGGTTTTTCTTTTTCTTCTCTATTTGATTCCTAATAACTCTTGTATGTTATTTATGATGTGAATTGAAGAATAATATGTGTAATTTCTTAATTTGATAATATTTTTATTGTTTGACCAAATTCGTTATTTTAGGTGTGTTCTTGAAAGAGGAGTTTTCTTCTTTCATCTTTGTTTGTTTCCTAGTTACTCTTGTAGGCTCTTTATTATGTGAATTGAAGAATAATATATATAATTTCTTAATTTGATAATATTGTGATTGCTTTAGAGCACCTTAAGGATTTTTGTGATACCCTAAGAAGGGGATGAGTCAAGGGTGATATAGTTTTAATGATGAATGAAGGATAATGTGTGTTAATTGAATATTATTATATTGTGTTATCCATTGATTATGATAAGAGTCATGTGTTAAGTGATTGTGACTGTAAATGTGAACTAATATGAAGGGAAATGTGTATGAGTGTATAAGAAGTCGTATGTGAACATGCACCATAACGTGAGATCATTGTGTATCGCTTTTGCGGTCAAGTGTGATATGATATTGGTGCCACATGCATCATAATGTGAGATCATAACATGAGATCATTGTATATCGCTGTTGCGGTCAAGTGTGATATGTGATTGGCGCCACATGCATTCATCATCATAGTGTATATATGGGTACAACATCCATTGCATATGATGCAATTATGATATGGATATGTTGAGCTTATGGATAATTACTATTGAAGTTAAATTAATTTGTTTCTCATGTTTAGATATGATTAAGTATTGATTAATTGTTTGTTGTGTGAAACTATCAGTGTCTTTACACCGCAACCTGAGTGAGATATTTCTCACTCCCTTTGTTTCGTTGTTGTGTTTTTCCTTTCTATTGCAGGTGATCTCCTGTTTGATGTTGGTGATTTTAGTAATGAAGCTTAGTGTTCATGAGACTGCTCTGTTAGCATATGTGACACCGAGATAAAACTACTTCTGCTTATTTATTTTTAATTAAGACTTCAGTTGGTTTATCTTACATAATGTAATGTTATTAGTGAATGTGAATCTTTTACCCTATGTGTTAGACAAATAGCATCAAGAGGGGGGGTGAATTGATGAGTTTAAAGATGTTTACCCTTTTTCGATTAGCCTGAAAACGTTAAACGGAGCGGAAGCAGTAAACAAATATAAAAGGATAAGGGAAGAGAAGAACACAAGGATTTATACTGGTTCGGGTATAGCCAACCCTACATCCAGTGCCCAGTCACCTCAATCGAGAATGACTTCCCAAAAACTATCTTTAGAAAAATTGTTACAATCAATATTACAATTGAACTTGTAAAAGAAAATCTAAAGACTGAACACCTCTCTTGAAACCCACAAGAGATGAAAACACCTCCCTTGAAAACTCACAAGGGATGAACCACTACACCAACACTGGTGTTGATAGATATATGAAAACAAATACTAGTGTTGGCATTTTGCAAGACCAGAGTTTTATGAAGACCTAAAGTTTTGATGATGAAGTTTTAGAAAGTTTTAATCAACATTAAAGACTTGTGCCATCTCACAGTGGAGCTCAGTTGGAGTTGTTAGCATCGAATCATTCTGGAATAAGAGAAATCGAAACTAACAAACTGATCCAGGACTCTTTCACTCGTGATCGTTTTTATGAGTAAATCTGTTTTTAAATTAATCGATCGATATAACATATTCGATGGTTTTAATACAATCGATTATGTTGTGCTTTTCAAACAAACCTTTTTACATCGATTCGATTATATCTTTTTGATACAACGTAGTTGACTCGATTATGTCATTATGTATATAATGAAATCGACTCGATTATGAAGTGTTGTTTTAAATTTTTTCTAAAAACTTTCACAGAATCGTTTTTGTGCTTAACATGATCAACAGTTTTTCGAAAAGTATTTTGAATTTCAAATTGGCATTTAAAATCATGAACGTTTTCAATTATTATACAGATCTTATGTTTTTAGACATCATAAACAGATTTTAGATGTGTGAACATTTCATAAATGGTTTTTAATTCTGTGAAAGGTTTTCTCAGATTTTATTTCCTATATAAAGAGGAAAATACACGTTGATAGACATAAAGCGAACCTTAAGCACAAAATCATTTGTTTACACTCTCTGGTCTACAACATTTCTTTATCACTTGTGAAAGGAGCTAACGATCAGTAACGTTGTTTTTGGATTCTCTCTTTCCAGGTGATACTGTTCTAGTATTTGTTTTCATATATCTGTCAACACCAGTGTTGGTGTAGTGGTTCATCCCTTGTGAGTTTTCAAGGGAGGTGTTTTCATCTCTTGTGGGTTTCAAGAGAGGTGTTCAGTCTTTAGATTTTCTTTTACAAATTCAATTGTAATATTGATTGTAACAATTTTTCTAAAGATAGTGTTTGGGAAGTCATTCTCGATTTGAGGTGACTGGGCACTGGATGTAGGGTTGGCTATACCCGAACCAGTATAAATCCTTGTGTTTTTCTCTTCCCTTATCCTTTTATATTTTTTTACTGCTTCCGCTCCGTTTAACGTTTTCAGGCTAATCGAAAAAGGGTAAACATCTTTAAACTCATCAATTCACCCCCTCCCCCCTCTTGATGCTATTTGTCTAACAAGTGGTATCAAAGCTTGGTTGGATAAGTTTTTTCTAAAAGATCCTTAAGATGTCTATGCAGAATCAGGTTTACAGGGAAGGTGCATCCATCAACAGGCCACCACTCTTTGAAGGTGACAATTACCCCTTTTGGAAGTCAAGAATGGAGATATTCCTACAAACTCTCGATTATGGAGTTTGGGATGTTGTTCTAAGTGGTCCCTACGTACCAATGGTAATGGTTGCTGAAGGAGAAACACCAAAGGCGTTTCATCAGTGGACACCAGATGAGAACAAACAGCACAATACGATGTAAGAGCTCGTAACGCTATTGTTTCTGCTGTTACTCGTGATGAATTTTACAGGATATCAAGCTGTAAGACGACAAAATAGATGTGGGATACTCTGGAAGTGACTCATGAAGGAACGGACGAAGTAAAACGAGCAAGGAAGAACACGCTTGTCCAAGAATACGAGTTGCTTGCCATCGGTCAAAACGAAAGCATCAGTGATTTCCAGTTGCGATTCACCCATATAGTAAATCATCTAGAAGCACTGGGAAAAAGCTTTTCGAATGAGGAGTTGAACACCAAGATTCTCAAGTCTCTCGATAGGAATTGGCAACCGAAAGTCACTGCCATATCTGAATCTAAAGACTTAACAAAGATGAACATAGCAACTTTGTTTGGAAAGTTGAGAGAACATGAAATGGAGCTTCAGAGATTAAAAGATGGAGAAGACAATGTTAAAATAAAAAACATTGCACTCAAAGCCGAGAAATCAAAACAAGACATTGAAGGTGAGTTTTCCGATAGTGATATTTCCTTAATGGTAAAACGATTTTCCAGGTTCATGAAGAACAGGAAAAAGGGTCGATCAACAAAGAAAGAAAATGACCAAGCAACAAACTATAAATGCTACGGATGCAATCGATTTGGTCATATAAAGTCAGACTGTCCCTATACCAAAAAGGAAGATAAGGAAAAGGAAAAGAAGAAATCAAAGAAGCCCTTCAAACCATACCAAAAGAAGGCATACATTGCATGGGAGGATAATGAATCAACAACCTCTGAAAGTTCGATAGATGACAGTGATAGAGAGGAAGAAGCAAACTTGTGTTTAATGGTAAACAGTGAAGATGAAGCCACGTCAAAGGTAAGCTCTACTAACTCTGAAAATGAATATGATGAATTACATGCAGAGTATCAAAATCTTTACATGAATTTCAATAAATTGATTAAAAAGCATTCTGTTTTGAAACAAAATTTTCATGCTTTAGAAAATAAACTAAGTCTTGTGAAGAAGGAAAATGAAGGTTTGAAAAATGATTTTGAAAAATTTAAATCGATATCGAAAAAATAAAGAAGTGATAATACCTTGTGAAAATTGTATTCATCTTGAAAATAAAATTTTTAAGCTCTAAAAGACTTTAAATAAATTTTCAGATTCAAGACAAAATCTCGAAAATATGTCAAGTATACATAGGGGGAGCTCTAGTAAAGCTGGACTTGGTTATATTCCCAAGAAAAGTCTAGGACCCCATAAAACTATCTTTGTAAAAGAATCGAAAGAAACAAGTTTTCGAGAAAAACAACATTTTCACAAAAATTCTTTTAAAACTCCTCCACAAAGGTTAAGTTGTTTTTATTGCATGAAAATTGGTCATTCATCTAACAAATGTTTTGTAAAACATATTGGCGTACCAAGTGGAAGATTTAAATGGATTCCTAAACATCACATATATAAAAACTGCTCTCATTAAAATCTTTTTCGATAGCATTTAATCGATTATAACATTTTTTATTGTGGCATAAATCGATTATGACATTCTCGATTTTTTTTAAAAACTCGATTATGACGTTTTCGATTATGACATAAATCGAGTATGTCAATATTTTCGATTAAATGACATTAGTTTTTATATTGTCAATAAAGGTTGAGAAAGTTGTTTCTACTAACTACTAAGGACCCAAGACTAAAAAGGGTACCTAGATTATTATATTTGTGATGCAGGTAATTGGAGCAAAATGGATTTTCAGGAACAAGCTCAATGAAAATGGCAACATAACCAAGAATAAGGCAAGACTAGTAGCGAAAGGATATAGTCAAGAAGAAGGAATTGACTATGACGAAACATATGCCCCAGTTGCAAGGCTCGAAGCAATAAGAATCCTACTAGCTTACGTAGCAATTATGAAGTTTAAGTTATATCAAATGGATGTGAAAAGTGCTTTTCTGAACGGATATATCAAAGAAGAAGTTTATGTCTGTCAACCCCCTGGATTTGAAGACTATAAACATCCGAATCATGTCTACAAGCTAAAGAAAGCACTATATGGACTTAAACAAGCCCCCAGATCATGGTATGAAAGGCTAAGTAATTTTCTGGTAAGCCATGATTATCGAAGAGGTAAAGTAGATCCAACTCTATTCATAAAAGCATCGAAGAACAATATTATTATAGTTCAAATTTATGTTGATGATATTATATTTGGATCGACTAACAATGATCTTTGCCAAGAATTTGCTGAGATAATAATGCAGGGTGAGTTCGAAATGTCGATGATGGGCGAGCTAACATATTTTCTAGGTCTACAAATAAAGCAAAACATCGAAGGTATTTTTATATCATAATCGAAGTACTGCTCAGAACTTTTAAAGAAATTCGATTTGGAAAATGCAAAAGAAGCAGCTACCCCGATGTCAACATCTTGCTACTTAGATCAAGATGAAAAAGGTAAGATGGTGGACCAAACCAAATACAGAGGTATGATTGGTTCCTTACTTTATCTTACAGCAAGCAGACCAGATATTATGCATAGTGTGTGTGTTTGTGCTAGATATCAATCTAATCCTAAGGAATCACACCTAGTTGCTGTTAAGAGAATAATAAAATATCTAAAAGGAACACAATCGTTTGGTCTTTGGTATCCCTCTGGAGGTTCACCTAGCCTTATAGGATATTCAGATTCATATTATGGAGGATGTAAACTGGACAGAAAAAGTACAAGTGGGACATGTCACCTACTTCGTTGTTCACTTGTTTCTTGGCACTCCAAGAAACAGGCTTGTGTTGCTCTATCCACAACTGAAGCTGAGTATATAGCAGCCGATTTTTGTTGCTCACAGCTTTTATGGATGAAACATCAGTTAGAAGACTATAGTATTTTCTTAGATCATATCCCTCTTAAGTGTGATAGTACTAGTGCAATTAATTTAACTAGAAATCCTATAATGCATTCTAGAACTAAACACATAGAGATTAGGCATCATTTCATTAGAGACCATATCTTAAAAGGAGATTGCATAATAGAATATATCGATACCAAACATCAGTTAGCAGATATCTTTACCAAACCTTTGCCTAGAGATAGGTTTTATGATTTGCGTATCGCATTAGGAATTTTGGATGGTAATTTGTTTTGAAATTTCAAGTTTTTGTGTGAACATCGATAACATGTTTTTATTCGATTTTGTTTTTATCTCTCCGTATGTTTTTCGATGATTATCAATAAAAAGGGGGAGAAAAATGTAATATGTTTTTGAAAAGGGAGTACAGTAATATTTACCCAAAATAGGGGGAGTACAGTTTTATTATGTTTTACGCTAACTCTACTAATCTTGAGCTGACTTCAAAGTCAAGCAAATTTTTCTTCAAACTCTTCTTAAATAGGTTTTCTTGATCATCATCAAAAAGGGGGAGAATGTTACCAAAGAGGATCATGTCAAGTCTCTTTGAAGGTATATCGAGTTTTGATGTTTTCTCAAGCAAGCCAGATCGAAGTTTCGAAAAGATCAAAGAGTTGAAGTTTTGAAGAATCGATGGAGCTCAGTTGGAGTTGTTAGCGTCGAATCATTATGGAATAAGAGAAATCGAAACTAACAAACTGATCCAGCACTCTTTCACTCCTGATCGTTTTTATGAGTAAATTTGTTTTTAAAACTATTCTTATAAATTTTAGTACTTATGATGTTACTTATAAATGTGTTACTTTTATTCTCATGATATACGATGTGGGGTAGAAGGTGTCATAAAGTTGGCACTACATTGTGCGAAATAAAATCCGTCGGAAAAATATTTCATCGGTAAAAATCCGTCGGTGACTTAAATATTTATACATTTATACATTTAAATACTTAAATAATTTATATATTTATATATTTATGTATTTATATATTTATGTATTGATATATTTATGTATTGATATATTTATGTATTGATATATTTATGTATTGATATATTTATGTATTGATATATTTATGTATTGATATATTTATGTATTGATATATTTATGTATTGATATATTTATGTATTGATATATTTATGTATTGATATATTTATGTATTGATATATTTATGTATTGAAATATTTATGTATTCATATATTTATGTATTCATATATTTATGTATTCATATATTTATGTATTCATATATTTATGTATTCATATATTTATGTATTCATATATTTATGTATTCATATATTTATGTATTCATATATTTATGTATTCATATATTTATGTATTTATATATATTTATATATTTATATATATTTATATATTTATATATATTTATATATTTATATATATTTATATATTTATATATTTATATATATTTATATATTTACATATATTTATATATATTTATATATTTATATATATTTATATATTTATATATATTTATATATTTATATATTTATATATATTTATATATTTATATATTTATATATTTATATATATTTATATATTTATATATTTATATATTAATATATATTTGTACATATTTGTATATTTGTACATATTTGTATATTTGTACATATTTGTATATTTGTACATATTTGGATATTTGTACATGGAAGAACCTAGAAAATAATTGACTGAGAAAGGGATAGAGTATTAAAATATTGAGGAACAAAGGAGTGGGACCCACGTCCTTAAGTATTTAATTCCTTTTGTTCTTCATTATTCAAATAACACTATCTCTCCTCTTTCACTCGTTCTCTAGAGCTCTTTTCTCTTCTTCCTTTCTCCCTTCGATTTCTTGACGGTTTGTTGTCCGATTGAAGAGCGGAGACCGCCTACTGTGACGAGCGTCACGAGAGCAACGTTTTGCACCGATCGAGAATCTTCGATTAGGTGAGTTTTCAAATTCGCACCTTTTAGGGTTCCAATTTGGGGATTTTTCGTTCTTCGCGCAATTTCATGTCGCGAGCGCTGTTTTTGGGCTTGCTCTTCCTCTGTGAAGTGTTGGGACAGTGCTAATGCTCGTCGTTTTGCGTTTAGGTACCCCTAGAGTACTAAGTGAGCACTTAGAGGAAAAAGGAGCACTTTTGGCGATAGAGGAGCTGCAGGAGCAACAGGTAAGGGGAAGTCTTAAATTTAGTCTCTTTAAAAGCTTCAATGAAAAGTGAGAAATTCCCAGTTGATTGAGGGATTGAATTTGCTTAGGTGCCTTTTCTAGCTAAGGTGAAGCGAAAGGCATTTTGTGCGTGAAATTGAGTTTCTCTTTTGTGAGCTTGATGCATTATGTTGAAATACCATTTAGTTCATAAATTGTTGAATTAAACTTGATTTGAGTAGAAGTGAATTGGAATATACTGTTATGTGTATGATGGATTTCATTTGGATATGAATTTGATTGAATTTCAACTTGTTGTGATGAATGTGAGTAGTTAATGAGTAGAAATTGGCAAGAATTGTTCTATGTGATGAATGAATGTTGAATGGGATGACCAATGCCCCAAGCCGAGTATGATTGTATTGCTTTAGGCTGGTGATGAGCTATGCGCTATAAATTGTGTAAATTGAGCGAGGTCAAAGTTGGAAAATGATCAAGTTTTAGGGGAGATGTTGTCCAATTTTGGTCGGCCCTCGCCCAGCGAGCCCTGTTCTCGCTTAGGCGAGATTCTTCCGATGGCAAGAGTTGGTCTCGCCAGCTCTCGCCCGAGCGAGCCCGGTCTCGCTTAAGCGAGACCCTTCCAGTGGCAAATAATTGGTTACGGTCTGGTCTCGCCTAGGCGAGATATGTTCTCGCCCAAGCGAGAACCCCTGCACCCAGATTGAGTTTCTTTTATGAAATTGAAGAATGTATGACTTGTGTTATATGAGATTGATATATGTTGAGCTATATGATGTGAAATTGAGGAATGATATGTTGTGATGAAGATATTTGAGGGGTTACTTGGCGGTAAGGCCGGAGGATAATTTCATGAGGTACCGGCGAGTAAGGCCAATGGATTATATTGAGGTCGAACAAGTTTGAATGATTGTGGTGTGTTGTGCTTGTATGTGATAATAGTAGTGTGTATGGACTAGGGATTTCCTGATGGAATATCCGGACTTCACTGATGATCAGAGTCACGTAGACACTGTCATCAGTTGTGAGAAGTCGACGGAGATTGGATTAGGATGACCTACGGGAAAAGGCCTAATTCTTTCACCCTGACTCACATGGTGGTAGAGGTTGAGATATAATATTTAATCCCCATGTCGTGTATCGGTGTTAGTTCCAGTATGCTGAGTCCATACTGATCTTCGGAAGTCGTCGATCTTATGTGTGTGATTGTGATTGCCATAGCCTTCGGTAGGGTGATTGATTGAATAGTGTGGATGATTAAATTAATGTTCATGTATAGACTTAATTAAGGAAATATTGATTTTTGGCTTACCCCTTTTCTTTCATGGTTTGAATTTGTACCTGCTATGATTGTGTTTTGACACGGGAGCAGATGACAGGAGAGACGTGGATTCGAGCGGTGGGGCCAAGTCTGGAGAAAAGCTAGACCCCTTAGTTGCTTTATTTCTTTTATGATCTGAGGCGCACGCTTGTCGGGGCATGTGTTTAACTTTGTACAACTTTTTGAGGATGATTGTATATGCATATATTCATCTTTTGCTTGTATGATCCTTATCTGAGTAGATGTTATTATGATAATGATGATGCATGATTTAGTGAATTACTTTGTTTATTTGTATTTTTGGGGTGTTACATTTATGGTATCAGAGCACTTAGATTCTCAGGATAACCTAGAGGGTTGGGGCTTGTTATGCTAGTTGTGTGTTAGAACTCTGATGTGTTTCTATGATAAGTGTTTGACTTCTCGATTACATCTTGTATTGTTAGAATGCCACCCAGACAGTCTCTTCCCCTCGACGAGATATGAACCGGATGTTCGAGCCATAGAGCTTATGGCTACTACCATGCACGATGGGAGCGCCATGGCTCAGCGAGGAGCTGCCATGGCTCAGCAGCATCAGGATGCTATGCAGGAGTTGCAGGCTTCTAGAGAGGCTACTTTGGCGGCCACGACAGCAGCATTGCAAACCCACCGACCTCATCTTCGATCGATCGACCACAGTACAGGCTTTCTTGGCGGACTTTCTAAAGCATGGGCCTCCTAAGTTTGCGAGGAGACTCCACTCCGGATCAAGCTAACCTCCGGATGGAGAATATAGAGAAGATTTTTGATGTTACGAGAATGCCCGGAGGAGAAGAAGGTAGGCTTTCTTTGCCTACATCTTTGGAGGGAGAAGCGAGTTACGGTGGAAAGGGGTGAAAAGGCGATGGTTTCCGGAGATGAGGAGATTAGGTGGGAGGGTTTCGGGAGAAAGTTTCTCGACAAGTACTTCCGACTAGTGCCAAGTTTGCCAAGGAGGCTGAGTTTATGAAGTTAGAGCAGGGCAGCCTAACAGTGCATGAGTATCTTTGCTCGCTTTGAGCATCTATCAAGATTTTACTCACGAGTGCTGCGAGGAGTGGTTGTGCGGCAAGTTTGAGGAGGGCTGAGGCAAGAGCTGAAGGTGATTGTGGTACCTATGTATGTCACGGACTTTTCCGTCTTGGTGGAGAGAGCCAAGGCTGCGAAAGAGCGGTGGCCGAAAATGTCGGGGCCGTGAGGCCTCGAGTGGGAGGAGCCGGTGGTAGGCGGGGCTAGAGCTGAGCGAGAGGACGCCCTACACTCGCCCCAGCGGTTGAGGGTAGTAGTTCGGTGCAGCCCCGTCACTGTGGGGATGAGATGTTTCGGATGCGGAGGACAACACCTAGCTCACCGGTGCCGGTCCGGTCGGGACCACGGGAGGTGTTTCACTTGTGGCGGGATAGGACACCTTGCCAAACATTGTGGTGAGAGGAGGGAGCTGCTCCTATTAGAGCTCCGCGACCGGCCCATCCGATGGTGGGGTTAGACCTAGAAGCGGCGAGGCGAGTGTTTGCCATCACGGGTGCGAAGCTTCTCGGTCAGGCCAGTCCGGTCCAAGGTGCGTGCTCTATAGGCTGGTCATGTGTTGCATGTGTTGTTTGACTCCGGGGCGACACACTCCTTCGTGTCAAATAGATGTGTGGAGGAGCTGAGGCTACCGATTCGGGATCTCGAGTTAGATTTATGTGTTTCTACACCAACATCTAACTTGGTGATTGCTTCTAGAGTGTGCATAGAGTTGCTCGGTGATTGTTGAAGGACGCAAGTCAAAGGTGAACTTAATTTGTTTACCTTTGAAGGACCTAGATGTGATTCTAGGCATGGATTGGCTATCTACCAATAGGGTTTTGATAGGCGTGGCTTGAAGCGAGTTGGTTTTCCCGGACCCGGGGAATGTAGAGTTGGTTTCATTTCGGCGAGGCATGGAAGGATATAGTTGATGGAGCTCAGTGTTTTATGATCCTAACCCTTGTGGAGGAGGAGAGGGACCAGGGAGTGGATATACTGGTGGTTAAAGATTTTACGAGATGTATTTCCGGAGGAAGTGCACGGTTTACCTCCTAAAAGAGAGGTGGAGTTTTCTATAGATCTAGTACCTGGAGCAGGACCGGTTTCTATGGCACCTTACGGGATGGCTCCAGTGAGGTGAGTGAGCGAAGAAGCGGATAGAAGATCTTCTAGATAAGCGGTTCATCGAGGCCTAGTGTATCACAGTGGGGAGCACCGGTGTTCTTGGTGAAGAAGAAGGATGGAGGATCCAGGCTGTGCATAGACTACCGGCGAGTTGAACAAGTTGACCATCAAGAACAAGTATCCATTGCCTAGGATAGATGACTTGATGGATCGGTTGCATGGAGCTACTGATGTTCTCCAAGATAGATTTGAGGTCAGGATACCATCGAGTTTTGGTGAAAGCGAAGATGTGCGAAGACAACTTTCAGGTCTAGATATGGCCACTATGAGTATGTGGTAATGCCATTTGGGGTGACTAATGCTCCAGCCATCTTCATGGACTACATGAATAGGATATTCAAACCCTTTCCGGATAAGTTTGTGGTAGTCTTTATAGATGACATCCTCATCTACTCGCATAGTGTTGAGGAGCATGGAGAACACCGAGGACAGTTTTGGGCATTACGAGAGAGAAGCGGTTGTATGCCAAACTGTCCAAATGTGAGTTTTAGGCTGAGTGAGGTGAAGTTCTTGGGGCATGTTGTATCGGCGGAGGGCATTTACGTGGATCCCTCCAAAGTGGAGGCGATACTTCGATGGGAGCGCCCTAAGTACGTGTCGAAATAAGGAGTTTTGTGGGTTTAGCGGGCTACTACGGGAGATTCATAGAGGGCTTTTCTAAGATAGTAGCCCCTCGACCGGATTGACCAGGAAGGATCAACCTTTCGCACAGACGGACAAGTGTGAGCGAGTTTCTTAGAGTTGAAGGAAAGGTTGACCGGTTCTCCCATCCTGGTTATCCCAAACCCAGAGGACACTTTTGAAGTCTTTTGTGATGCATCTCTTTTGGGGTTGGGTTGTGTTTTGATGCAGAACAATAAGGTGGTGGCTTATGCTTCTAGACAATTGAAGAATCATGAGAAGAACTATCCCACCCATGATTTGGAATTGGCAGCTGTGGTGTTTGCCTTGAAGATCTGGAGGCATTACTTGTTTGGGGCCAAGTTTGAGGTGTTCAGTGATCATAAGAGTCTGAAATACCTCTTTGATCAGAAAGAGCTGAACATGAGGCAGAGAAGGTGGATGGAGCTCCTAAAAGATTATGACTTTCGGTTGATGTACCACCCGAGGCAAGGCCAATGTGGTTGCGAGATGCTTTGAGTAGGAAGACCATTGGCATGTATGCACTGATGGTAAGGGAACATGAGTTGATTGAGCAGTTTAGAGACCTTAACCTCAGTGTAGAGTTCTCTGCTGACCACATCAGTTGCAGTAAACTGGTAGTCACCAGTGATTTTATTGAGGTGGTCAAGGAAAGGCAAGCGGTTGATGCCCACTGAGGGGCATAGTTGGCGATCTCGGTGAGGGACGGCCTCGGGAGTTTCTAGTGGGGTCGGATGGGATCTTGAGATTCGAGGGCGGGGTGTGTATACCGATGATGCAGCGATGAAGAAGTTGGTCCTAGAAGAAGGGCACAAGAGTAGGCTTAGTACGCATCCTGGCATGACTAAGATGTATCGGGACTGAAGAAATCCTTACGGTGGCACTGGTATGAAGAGGAGATAGCCATGTATGTGGCTAGGTTGTTTGACTTGTCGGAAGGCAAAGATAGAGCACCAAAGGCCGGGTGGTATGCTTGGCGATTAGAGTACCGAGAATGGAAGTGGGACGAGTATAGCTATGGATTTCATCACCCACCTATCACGGACAGTCAAAGGGCACGACTTAGTATGGATGATTGTGGACAGACTGACTAAGAGTGCACACTTCCTACCGTGAACTTGAGGACCTCTATGGACGAGGCTAGCACGATTGTACATCGAGAGAGATAGTAAGGCGCACGGCATCCCCTCCGGTATAGTGTCGAGACAGAGATCCCGGTTCACCTCTCGTTTTGGCGAGACTCTACAAGCGGCCTTGGGTACTAGATTGAGATTGAGTATAGCCTATCACCCTCGAGACGGATGGGCGGTCCGAAAGGGCGATATGAGACTTTGGAGGATCTGTTGAGATCTTGTGTGCTAGACCATCTTGGTAGGCTGGGATGAGATCTTACCCTTGGTTGAATTCACTTATAATAATAGTTTCCACTCTAGCATTGGGATGGCACCCTATGAGGCGTTGTATGGGAGGAAGTGTAGGACTCCCTTGTGTTGGTTTCGGGATGGAGAGAAGGTAGTGGTGGGGCTGAGTTACTTCGGCGGACTGCGAGAAGGTGAAGATGATTCGAGGCAAGGATGAAGACTTCACGAGTCGTCGGAAGTCATATGCGGATCAGAGGAGGAGACCACTTAGAGTTTGAGGTAGGAGAGCATGTGTTTACGAGGGTGACACCTATGGCTGGAGTAGGCGAGTCATGAAGCCAAGGAAGGCGACTCCTAAGTTTATTGGGCCATATCAGATTCTCGGGAGGATTGGACCGGTAGCTTATGAGCTAGCTCTACCTCCCCTCTGTCCGGATTGCATAGTGTTTTTCATGTCTCCCGATTGAGGAAGTACATATTTGATCCAGTCACATTTTGGAGTCGATGAGGTACAGATCGAGAGAGGACTTGTCTTTTGAGGCCACTCCCATCGGGATCATAGACGTTCGGCTCGGGCGGCTCGGGAGAAAGACCATCGATATGGTCAAGGTGTTGTGGGATACTAAAGCGGTGATTCCACTTGGGAGTTGGAGGAAGCGAGATGAGGAAGGTTTACCCTCATCTTTTTGCTTAGTGAGTTTCATTTTCGTGGGCGAAAATTTTGTAGTTAGGGAGAATGTAAGAACCTAGAAAATAATTGGTGAGAAAGGGATAGAGTATTAAAATATTGAGGAACAAAGGAGTGGGACCCACGTCCTTAAGTATTTAATTCCTTTTGTTCTTCATTATTCAAATAACACTATCTCTCCTCTTTCACTCATTCTCTAGAGCTCTTTTCTCTTCTTCCTTTCTCCCTTCGATTTCTTGACGGTTTGTTGTCCGATTGAAGAGCGGAGACCGCCTCTGCGACGAGCGTCACGAGAGCAACGTTTTGCCGTCGAGAATCTTCGATTAGGTGAGTTTTCAAATTCGCACCTTTTTAGGGTTCCAATTTGGGGATTTTTGTTCTTTGTGCAATTTCATGTCGCAGGCGCTGTTTTTGGGCTTGCTCTTCCTCTGTGAAGTGTTGGGACAGTGCTAATGCTCGTCGTTTTGCGTTTAGGTACCCCTAGAGTACTAAGTGAGCACTTAGAGGAAAAAGGAGCACTTTTGGCGATAGAGGAGCTGCGGGAGCAACGGGTAATGGGAAGTCTTAAATTTAGTCTCTTTAAAAGCTTCAATGAAAAGTGGGAAATTCCCGAGTTGATTGAGGATTGAATGCTGCTTAGGTGCCTTTTCTAGCTAAGGTGAAGCGAAAGGCATTTTGTGCGTTAAATTGAGTTTCTCTTTTGTGAGCTTGATGCATTATGTTGAAATACCATTTAGTTCATAAATTGTTGAATTAAACTTGATTTGAGTAGAAGTGAATTGGAATATCTTGTTATGTGTATGATGGATTTCATTTGGATATGAATTTGATTGAATCTCAACTTGTTGTGATGAATGTGAGTAGTTAATGAGTAGAAATTGGCGAGAATTGTTCTATGTGATGAATGAATGTTGAATGGGATGACCAATGCCCCAAGCTGAGTATGATTGTATTGCTTTAGGCTGGTGATGAGCTATGCGCTATAAATTGTGTAAATTGAGCGGGTCAAAGTTGGAAAATGACCAAGTTTTAGGGAGATCTTTGTCCAATTTTGGTCGGCCCTCGCCCAGCGAGCCCTGTTCTCGCTTAGGCGAGTTTCTTCCGATGGCAAGAGTTGGTCTCGTCCAACTCTCGCCCGAGGCGAGCCACTGGTCTCGCTTAAGCGAGACCACTTCCGATGGCAAAGAAGTGGTTACGGCTGGTCTCGCCCGGGCGAGATATGTTCTCGCCAGCGAGAACCCTGCACCAGATTGAGTTTCTTTTATGAAATTGAAGAATGTATGACTTGTGTTATATGAGATTGATATATGTTGAGCTATATGATGTGAAATTGAGGAATGATATGTTGTGATGAAGATATTTGAGGGGTTACTTGGCGGTAAGGCCGGAGGGATAATTTCATGAGGTACACAGCGGTAAGGCCAATGGGTTATATTGAGGTGGAACAAGTTTGAATGATTGTGGTGTGTTGTGCTTGTATGTGATAATAGTAGTGTGTATGGACTAGGGATTTCCTGATGGAATATCCGGACTTCACTGATGATCAGAGTCACGTAGACACTGTCATCAGTTGTGAGAAGTCGACGGAGATTGGATTAGGATGACCTACGGGAAAAGGCCTAATTCTTTCACCCTGACTCACATGGTGGTAGAGGTTGAGATATAATATTTAATCCCATGTCGTGTATCGGTGTTAGTTCCAGTTGTCCGAGTCCATACGAGTCTTAGGAAGTCGTCGGTCTTATGTGTGTGATTGTGATTGCCATAGCCTTGGTAGGGTGATTGATTGAATAGTGTGGATGATTAAATTAATGTTCATGTATAGACTTAATTATGGAAATATTGATTTTTGGCTTACCCCTTTTCTTTCATGGTTTGAATTTGTACCTGCTATGATCGTGTTTTGACACGGGAGCAGATGACAGGAGAGACGTGGCTTCAGGCAGTGGGGCCAAGCTGGAGAAAAGCTATACCCCCTTAGCTGCTTTATTTCTTTTGTAATCTGAGACTGCCTGCTTGTCGGGGCATGTGTTTAACTTTGTACAGCTTTTTGAGGATGACTGTATATGCATATATTCATCTTTTGCTTGTATGATCCTTATCTGAGTAGATGTTATTATGATAATGATGATGCATGATTTAGTGAATTACTTTGTTTATTTGTATTTTTGGGGTGTTACAATACATATTTGTATATTTATACATATTTGTATATTTATACATATTTGTATATTTATACATATTTGTATATTTATACATATTTGTATATTTATACATATTTGTATATTTATACATATTTGTATATTTATACATATTTGGATATTTATACATATTTGGATATTTATACATATTTGGATATTTATACATATTTGGATATTTATACATATTTGGATATTTATACATATTTGGATATTTATACATATTTGGATATTTATACATATTTGGATATTTATACATATTGGGATATTTATACATATTTGTATATTTATATATTTACATATTACATGTTTACATGTTTGTATATTTACATGTTTGTATATTTACATGTTTGTATATTTACATGTTTGTATCTTTACATATTTGTATGTTTACATATTTGTATGTTTACATGTTTACATGTTTGTATGTTTACATGTATTGTATGTTTACATGTTTACATGTTTGTATGTTTACAGGTTTACATGTTTGTATGTTTACATGTTTACACGTTTATACGTTTATACGTTTACACGTTTATACGTTTATACGTTTTATACGTTTATACGTTTATACGTTTATAGTTTATACGTTTATAGTTTATACGTTTATAGTTTATACGTTTATACGTTTATACGTTTATACGTTTATACGTTTATACATTTATACGTTTATACGTTTATACGTTTATACGTTTATATGTTTATATGTTTATATCTTTATATGTTTATTATGTTTATATCTTTATATGTTTATATGTTTATATATTTATAAGTATGAATATTTTAAATAACACTTTTTAGTTATTAGATATTTTAATTTACATATAAGCCAACGGAAGTAGGAATAAGCAAACAAAAGCATACCAAATGTATCACCTTATCCTTCATCTCTTTTTGTGTGTTGGTTTCTTATGTGATTGTGTTCTCTCTTTTTACTGTCCATCTCTTATTTGTTTAGCTTCTCTCTTGTATCTCTGAAAAACCCTCAAAATCCCCCCTCTCCACTCTTATACCCCTCTTTATATGGTTTGATGAAGAGAGAAAAAAAAATAAAAACTAAAGATTTCAAGATTAGTGGGATATGGGTAGTGGAGCTGTGGAGAGTAGAAAAAATCACGTAAAAAAGAGGAGAAAAAGAAAAAGAACAGGAAAAGGAAAAACTAAAAAAAGAATTTATGATATATTTAAATCACAAACTCTCTCCCTTTTTATTTTAAATTATCAATATTATTTTACTATATATATACATTTATAAAAGAAAATATTTTTATCATCTTATTAAAATAAAAACATATTTTCTTATAAAAATATTTCTATTTTTTATTATCTATTTATTTTTTTTGTATTTAAGATTTTAATTAATAATTTTTTTTCTATATTTTAGACTTAAGTCTATTTTATTGATTTATTATTTTTATTATCTTCCGGATGAAATTGAGTGTTGAAAGGTTGTGATTGTAAAGGTAGAGGTAGTATCTGCAATCCAATCTTGGGAATATGTTTCCACTTTTGTAGATCCATTTTCTCAACTCTCTTTTCAACATCACCTAAAGATTTTGTCAGGTAAGTTTATGATCACAAATTCTATACAGTTTGTGGTATATTCTATATATAATTATATTAGAAGCTAATATAAAATGGTGATATTGGGCTTGGTCATTTCTTAAGAAGTGTCTTGATATGTAAAGGTTTAGTGTGGATCTCTATAGGA
Organism: Lablab purpureus; assembly: GCA_030347555.1. Lineage (NCBI taxonomy): Eukaryota > Viridiplantae > Streptophyta > Magnoliopsida > Fabales > Fabaceae > Lablab > Lablab purpureus. The sequence goes on from CM059258.1 coordinate 19,293,541, forward strand.
ACAAGTTTTTTGTATTTAGGATAGTTGATTATGACATTACACTGTAAAACACTAATGCAGACAAAAGAAATTGTATGGTGAAGAAGATTGCCAGAGATATGGGAATTTTGATGTGAATGAACCATTCCTGGATCAAATTTTAGAATGTTCTTATCTCTGTGGTGTTTTTCATTACTTTCATATTATTTTGAACATTTGACAATGATTTCCTAATAGGAAAAGATGGATTGTTTTGTCTGTCACTTTAGTGCTGGTATTTTTGTTGTAGAGTCTATCTCAAGGTTCCATTTAGTGAGGGTAAGAAAAAATATTTAAAATAAACAAGACAAAAAGACTAAAGTTTAATACCAGGTGTGACATGAACTTTGGTTGTTGTATAAAAAGATCAAGTTCGCACCTTACTTTTCACCCATTTAAAAATTTAGCAGAGTTAAAACAATTATTCTCTAAATTTTTTTATAAGAAAGTTATGGTATATTTGGGTACCTCTTTAGTAAACATAATCTAAATTCTATTTTTTGGAGTGTTGCAATGCTTAAATAATTCTAATCATTAAACTATTTTAAAAATGTGGATTTACAATTTAATACCTAGATTATGTATTTACTTTATTTAAATAATTAAAATTTCAAATTTTTTAGACGCTTTAATAGCAAAAAGACAGGAACAATAACTATAATCCAATCTCAATAACATATTGTAACTTTTGTACATCAATTTTTCAATGCCTTTATAATATTAATTTATTAAAATTTGTTATACAATTAATTTTTTATCCTATTATATATAAATAAAGTATGTAAATAAATAATATATTACAGTTTATTAAAAAATTTAAAAACTGTACAAAATAAATATTTCATTTTTAATCACATTAATATACTAATATAAAAATTTAATAAATATTTTAATAAAAATATATAAATGTTTATATTTTATATAGTAAAAAATATTTCAAACATTCGGAAGATTATTATGTGTTGTGTAGAGAAATAAATAAAAAAAATTCTACTTAAAAGTTGGATAAAAACTTTTATTAAAATTTTGTACTTTATCTTTAGAAAAATTAATTTTTGTTTCATATTTTTTAATTTTAAATATATATTTGTTAAAAAAGTAATATAAAAAATATTACTTACAACGCATAAATATTAAAATTATTTTTATGAAATTAAATAAAATGTTTATATTTAACTTATTATAATGAATATTTTACAAAATAATTTGGAAGAAAATATTAAAATAATTTTTATGTTAATAGATTTTTAATTATTTATAAAAAAATAATCTGTTTTATTATCATTATCTTCTAAAATTAGTGAAAAAATAATTTTAGAAAATAATTATACATTTTTATTAATCAATATGAATTTTTAATATTTATTTTACAAACATAAATAATTTTAATGTATATATTTAAAAATAAAATTATACAATAAATATATTACAGTTTTATAAAAAGTTAAAAAAATTGAAATAAATATTTTATCTTTAATCACGTTAACATATTAATATAAAAAATTCAATAAATATATTAATCAAATATATAAAATATTTATATTTTATTTATCAAAAAGATTTTAAAAAATCAAACAATTATTATGTTGCATAGAACCTGAGCCGCCCAAGCTAGTTGTAATTAAAATGTATTAGATGATTATGAGTTTGTTTAACTACAAGCAAATGAATAAATGCAATCCTTTCATAAAAATCATCACAACTATAATAAAATATTAATCAAGGCATATAATAACATTCCAAATGTTTAAGTGCTACCACATTCAAAGAATTGCATAGAAAAAAAAAAATTCCCTACACAAAAAGACACATTGAATATTAAACACTTAATGTTATTATTACACGATTCCAAGGAGTATGGAGTACCCATAACAACACTAAGAGTGAAGTGTGTTAGTTTCACAGAAAGTCAGAACTCAATTCGACCAAATTGCTTTCTATAGTTAAATAAGTATGACTTTATAAACCTCATTTGCTTACAATCTTACAAAATGCAAATAATCCTATTCTAAATTAAATCTGAAAACTAGAAATAACCCTAACCCATTATTTAGACCAATTTGAAAATGACGAAATGAGTAGGTAATACGAGAAAAGTAACAAATAGCACAAGAAAACTCATCTTGAGCTTGCAATTTCCTCCTAACTCCAACAAATTCACCACACTTTAGACACTTTCTGTGAAACTAAATAACTTGTTTCTCTTTCTACAACACTTAAGGGTCCTACACTGTGGTAGCATATGAATAAGGAAAATAATACAGTTACAAATAATTTGATAATCTGTTCAGGAGATTTAGGATTTAAAGATACCCCAAAACCTAAATGGTTAGATTACGAACATACCAATGGTGGAAAAACAACACTATGAGCATTGCAAGCACAAACCGATGGAGAACGAAGACGGAAAATAGCACTGTGAGCACGAATGTCGAAATAAACACGAACCACCACAACCTGTCGAAGAACAAATTCAAGAATACAAAATTGTCACCGCACCACTAACTATAACAGCTGAATTACAATTATCATAATAAGTCATCACAGAATTCAATTTTTCTAACTTCATGAAGTTATCATGTAGGTTTATTCTCTCAATTTGAAAAGGATCACGATGAGTTCTTGAATTCAAACTCTTACTCTCGATTATCACGTCCTCAAATTATACAAAACTTTTAAGTTTAATATATTAAAATATTTATGATATTTGGTTAGACTTTTTGATATTTTACAAACAATGACTAAATTAATAAAATGAATAAAACAATATAAGAAAGAAGAACCAAAGTTTTCAGTGTAAAAAATGTTAAAAATCAAGAATCATAGACTAAGGGTCAATTTTCTTGATTGGTAAAAGATTAGAAATTGAGACTTGACCCCCTCGATTTTAAAGGGATCGAGAATCTTAATTAAACTTTTCTATTTTTTATCAAACTATGATCCATGTTCCTTCGATTAAGAAAATTTGAGATAAGTCTCTTGATTTCAAACTCTCTCTCTCTCGATAAGCATGTCCAATCGAGGATCAAGTAAGTTTCGATGAAATCCTTCTATCATCAAGATTAAAGGAAGGTGTTTAAGGAGAGCATTTGATACCAGTTGAAAGTATAGAGTCAGACTCTCAATGAAAAAGTTTTAATCGAAAATCTACTTGGACTTTGGAGAAGAGACTTCGATGGAGAACCTAGTAAATTCTCTATTAGAAATATTCAATGTTTGTATAATCGAGTTTGACATATCTAATGAAATTAGATTATTCTATATTTTTCATGAAGCTTCTAGTTTTAGTTCTTTTGCAGTTGAATGATCTGGTTTCAGATCCTTGTCTCTTGAAAGCTATAAATTGGGTGCATACAGAAAACTGGATAAACAAAACTTAAACTAGTGATATATGTGTGTATTATTGCTTTGGTTGATGATAGTGATAACATTATGTGTTGTCTGTCCCTTAATCACAGGAATAGGAAATATTCTTGCATTAAAGTATTGTCCTTTTGCTTTGTTTTCCATTTTGTGTGATTAATTCAGATGTTGTGCAATTGGACTTTATTGAGTATCCATCTCATGGTTGTTCTGATTTCACTGAAATTGGGATAAACAAGGTATTTTTCTTTATTCACTTTATCAAGATCTGTTGTGTTGTGTTAGCAGATATTAATAATACAATATGTGGGTGTTTTTGAGTTCTTCACAAGGCCAGATTTGTTCTGTATTCTTAATTTGAGCTTGTGATTTCTGAACAAGAGAAGGGTAAGAAAAGGATGGGACATGAGAATCCTTTGATTACTGATATTAATTATGTTGGAATTTCACTTGGAAACCAGCATTTAAGGTTAACAAGCCTCATGACAAGCATGCAAAAGATAGCACAGGATCAATTGAGTGACAAATTCTTTATATGTTATGCATAGGAAGCGCTGGTGAATTTGGAAACTGCATATGCTTAGATTCCAATACAACTAAAAAAACAATCTACTGGCTGATACATTCTTGGAATCTTTGACGATTTATGTTATATATAGGAAGTGCTGGTGAATTTGAATACTGCATATGCTTAGATTTTTAATTTTTGTCTCATCACTCTACCCTACAACATATTCACAAATTTGTGCTCTTGTTAATATTTTGTGTCCTTGTTAAGTTGGAGATGAAAGTTAGTCAAATATGAAATTTAAAACTAAAAATCAATCTAAAAGATGAAAAAGTAAAATTCAAGATAACTAAATTTAAGAGGTTAATCTCAAAACAAAATTGGGAGAGGTGTAATTTTTTTAGAAAATATTGGTTTGAGAAGAATCAAAGAAAAAAAATGGATGAAATCTATTTTAAAGTATATTTGATAAGATTTAACTCCTTAAAAAAATTTACTAAAAAAATATTTAAATATAAAAATTAAAAAATTAATAAAACAGTTATTGAAAAAAAAATATAAGTCCAGATTGATAAAACTTTTATATTTTAAAAGATTGTAAATGTAATGTAAGCTTTATATATAATTATTATTTATGTTAATATAAATATAATAATTATTTGTATGAATCTATATCTTTATACTATTTTGTAAATATTTGTTTAATTATATGTAATAGTTAGTCATTTCTAAACAAAACTCATAGATAGGTTATAAACAAAACAAATGTTTTTAAGTGAGTAAAATTCACACTTTTGATTGATGAGAAAATAAAAATAAAAATAAAATAAAATAAAAAGAAATATTGATAAACAAAAAAAAGGAAATTCAAGATTTGTTTAATATAAAGAAATATTAAAAAATGGAAATAAAAAAAAATATTTTTAAAAGACTATAACATTCTTGTGATAATATTAGATTTTTTTATTGATTTAATAACAATTATTTAGCGGGGCAATTGATACATCTTTTAAAATGTGTTTTAAGGTTGTTTGAAGAAATAAAAAATAAAATATTTATAAAAAAGTTATTTTATATATATATATATATATAAAAGAATAAATATATAAATAAAAAATATTAATATTAATATAAAATTTAAAATTATTAATTAAATAAACTAATTTTTAAAAAATCTTACACTTATTCTTTATTTGTTTCAAATAACACATTTGTATAGATAGACTTATAATAAAGAAAAACAAAATAAAAAAATAAAAAAAAAAAAGAATAATTTTATACAAAATATTAAACAAAATCATTTTATACTTGCATGACAACATAGATTTATAAAAAAATGTGATTTATTTTATCAAAATAAAGTACTTTATATCGTTAATATAAATTACATATTTGAGTAAATAGTAAATTGTTTTACTTTATATTGTTAATATAAATTACATATATTGTTAATATAAATTACATATTTAAGTAAATAGTAAATTGTTTGTGGAAGTACAATTTCAAAATGAAAGAAATCATGTTTACTTTGAATTAGCATAATTTTTTTTATTAAAATTGTGTTTAAAAATATATTTTTTATTTTTTTATTTTTTTTAAATTGTGCATGTACTTTTAGTTTTTAGTTTAAAATTAACTTTTATCATTATTTAAAAAAAAAAGTTATTTGCACTGAAATAGCAAAAGAATGACTATTTTACTGGATTTTCTTCTAAAACTTTTTAATTGACTATTTGATTCTTTTATTCAAAATACTTACCTAAAAATAAAAAAATTATCTATGATTTTTAATTTAATATATATTCATTCAATATTTTTTTATAGTATGATTTATTAATTAAAAAAGTAATATAATTTCAATGTAATTTAAAGAAAAAAACTAGAGTAGATCAATAAATATAAATATTAAATTAAAAGTTAAAAATTATATATAAACTTTTTACTTTTCAAAATAAATATTTTAAATAAAAAATCAACCAACAATTTTAAATATTTTTAAAAGTTTATTTAAAAAATTAAAAAAATTAAAAACACATTTGCATGCAGGATTTAAATAAAAAAAATCAGAAATATATGATTAAAACAATATAAAAATTTATATTCATTCAAAATCGTGCATTGAAACACAATTTATTTATTTTTAAAAATTGAATTTTTAACCACGATTTATTCAAACAGGTGATTATTTTAAAATTTGTTCATTTATATAATTATGAAATACAATTACACGGTAAAAGAGGATAGGTATACAAACTATATATATAATTAAAATAAATATATATTCTAATAATAAATAATAAATTAATAATATAAAGTATTAACAAGAAAAAATAATAAAATTAAAATTATAAGTACTGAAAAAAATTTAAATAATAATAAAATTATATAATAATAAAAAAAAATATTTAATTAAAATGAATTTATAATCACAAATAAAAAAGTAATAATAAAACTAAAATTATAAAATAATAATAATAAAAAAAGTTAAAATAATAATAAAATTATATAATAATAATAATAAAATTAATTTGTAATCACAAATAAAAATAATTTAATATTTAATAAAAAATAATTAATAATTTTTTAAATATACCTATCAAATTATTTTTAAACTTTCATAAAAAAAATTCTTCACTTCTCATTCTTTTTTTTAATTTAAATAATTTTATTTTCCAACTCTTTTTTTCCTCTTTGAAATGTACTTCCTAATAAAAAATACCCTTTAAAATAAAAATAATTATTTTTAAAAATATAAAAACATTTTTAAGGTTTTATTGTATTAAAACCGATATCTCTTTCTTTATTTTTTCCTTTTTACCTTTTATATTTATTTTTATTCTCTATTTTAGTATCACGGTCTAAAAGAAAAAAAATTATTTATTTTTCTTCAATTATTTTCTTATATTTACATTTTGAACCAAAATATAAATGAAACTTTAATATTAATTATATCTTACAATAAATTGCAAACGTTAATGTTAATAATAATGATTAAATATAAATTATTTTTTATTAAGAATGTTAAAGACAAAAATATAATTTTATTTATATATTAATATATAAATATAATATGAATGGAAGAGTTATTCGATAAATTACTAATACATGTAAAATTGCGATAAAACATATTTATCTTATCAATTAATATAAATTTTATTTAAATTAAAATAACATAAAAATATAATATATTTTGTTTAGTTATAACCATTGTAATTTTTATACTCTTCTTTGAATTTAAAGTTACAAACTACAAGTTGTTGTCTAAATCATTCAAATTTAGATTTTGGAAGTGTCTTAATAAAAAATTGTGTGTTTTGATAATATGTTTAGCATTAGAATAACTTCCTTCTTTTTTTTTTTAAATTGTTTTAGAAGAAAACAATTTATCTTAAAATATTTAGTTTTTCTATGAAACACTTTAACATATTTTTTTACTATTAATCTTGTCGTGTATTTGTTTGTAGAACTATTTGTATAAAGTTTGGTTTTATAAAATTATTTCATTCATAAGTTGTTCATGTTAAAGGCTTTCCACCATCTTTTGTGTCAATTTTTCTAATCATTTTAAGTTTTTTCTTTGCAATTTCATTCCATTTTTCATCCTTCAATTTTTCTAAATCACCTCTGTTTGGAATGTCATCTACATCATCATTAAGGAACTTTGGGATATGCAGCGGATACTTCTTTATATTATATTTCAACTTCATTATTGATTTTTCATGAATTTGACATCTTTAGTCACAATAATTTTTTTATTTTGTGATTGGAAATTATGTAAGCTTTGAAAGTGATGTTGTAACCAATGAAAACTTTGGATTCAACCTTCTTGTCAAGTTTGTCTTTTTTAACATGTGGCACATAAGAGAAACAATCACAACTAAAAATTCTCAAAATTTATTGTGAAAAATAGGAAAAAACATAAGAAGAGAGGGTTGAATTGTGTTCTAAAAATTTTCTCAGTTTTTCGAATATCATTTGAAAACATAGGGTTCGCCAAACGATAGATTGGATCAATAGAGGAACAAAGTTGCTCAAAAACTATTTTCTCAAACAAAGAATTTTGTCAAATATTTTCCTTTTTAAAGTTAGAAAAAAACAATAATATGCAATTGAAGGAGATAAAGGAAAAGAGATAATACTCAGATTTTTATACTGCTTTGCTTGAAATCATAGACTACATCTAGTTCTCAATCAACATGATGGAGTTTCACTAACATATTAATGCTGCAAACCACAAGTATTCTTTCGGCTCATAGTCACTTTTGGCTAACCCATACAAGTATTCTTTCTTACAAAACCACTTCTGACTAAACTAAGTATTCTTTCTTACAAAGCCACTCTTGGGTCAACAACAAGGGTGATTGAAAAAAGGTTGTGATTTAAAGTTACAACATTTTTTTCTAGTTTAGAAAATTTACGTCTTAGAAAGGAAAAAGGTAATTTGATTTGGCTTCTAGAGGTAACAAATAAACACTGACAGTTTTCTTCTAAAGCTTAATGAAGAGTTTTTAAACAAGTAGAGTTCTAGCACAAATTTTTAATAGTCTTTTTTCCATGCTCTTCAAGATGAACTTGATCCCTTATATAGTGCATGAGCGACTAGCTGTTACAGATTTGTTCCAACATCTTCAACTTTTGGTTGAGGTTTGAACGCTTCTTCTTTTAGCGTTTGATGAAGGCTTCACGTAGGTGCATTAAATGCACTCCTTCATGCATTAAATGCATACTTATTTTTCTCTCACCAAACCTGATAGCTTGTAGCATTTATCTTCAGCGAATTTTTCTTCTTTTGGTGAAAGTAGCACTTACATGACAAGTGTACTTTAAGAGTTGACAAAAACTTAGGCGCGTCAGGAATTTAGTGAAAAAAACAACTTTTACTTTTCTTAAGGAAGGCGTTGTGATGGGACACGAGAACCACCTATGTACTTGATCATCATACTAACTAAAAAAATGTTTCTGAAAATTAAGGAACAAACCTTTAATGTTAGTCAAAACAAAATATATATCATCTTATGAATTTTTATTTGATGATTTTTTTGAGGTATCATCTGTCTGACATTACATACATGCATGATCTGATGAGAGTCTGTTTATCAAGACTCTTCATCAGTTGAGACTTATCATTTGTCAAAACTCATTGTCTTCAAGACTTATCATTTGTCGAAACTCATCGTCTGTCAAGACTTATCATCTGTTGAGACTCATCGCCTGTCGACTTTCAACATTAATTGTTTCTAAGCATTGATTCAAAATCATGGACTGTTGAATTTTTTCCTAGCATTTATAAATCTGGTTTATTTCTAAACCAGTCTTCTATATATCTACTCACTAATAACATCTCATTTCAGAAAATAAAATTGACTTCAACCACCACATACACTTGACTCTACTCCAAAAGACACATGTGTTGAATTTAAACTTAGAGATCTGCACCTATCACACACCATTCACTAAGTTGTCATCACACCAAAGCTACATAATAAGATCAACTTTTCTCTCATGTGAGAGTGGAAATTTCTATAACCTACCAGACCAGTTATTTTCACAACACAGACTAGGTCATAGGAACCTCCTTCGATTCTCACCACTTGATATTTTTCTCTATGTGAGTCCAACATCAGTAGAGTTAGGATATGTCCTCCTCGAATCCCCAATGCAATACATTACGTACATCTCAACATATTGTTTCATCCTTGAATTAACTATGTTTCCAATACATTACATTTTACATCACAACCATAATATCATACACTTATTCATATACATTTCATTCCAGTTCAAAATATGATACAATTCCATATCCTATTCACATTTTCATATAACACTTATGAGACATAATTCATTATATGATAACTATTAAAGATAACAATGCATACCTACTTACACTCATTAAATCATACCCAAATATAATTTATTACAAAGTTAAAAGGATAAGTTTCAACTTCTACGAAGACCTCAAGTTCAAAATGAATCACCTACTTACTGGAAAAGTTTAAAAACTATAACAACTTCAACTAAAATTGACAATTTGAACTTTGTTCTCGAAAACAAACATAACTTGAGTTTTAGACATCCTTTTTAATTAATTCCAAATTCATTGAGAAGCTAACATCAAAGGCTACAACTTTAATGCGAACCACTGAGTCTAATTCTAAAAGCTCCGATCCACTCAACGCCTACAAATTCATTGAGTGGATTTGACAAGAAAATTCTTCACATACTCTTGAGCTCAAATCTATTGGTGCATAGGGGAGATGTTGAGCGGATTTGTGACAGTAAAGATCCATCCCTCTCAGGTTCAAATGTGTTGGGCGGATAGGGGAGGTGTTGCGTGGATCTATGACAGTAAAATTCACTCCTTCTCGAGTTCAAATACACTGAATTGATGGGGGAGATGTTGGGCGGATTATGCAAAAGTTTTCTAAGGTTTGTAGGGTTCTAAACTTCTCATACACGTCAAATATAACCTATTATGGTTAAAAATGATCATAAAATCTAAAATCAAATGAAAACCAATAAGAAACAACTATATATTTTCAACTCATAACATTAAACCTTAAATTCCACCTTTACGATACAATCAAACAACATGTAATCCTTACATAAAACTCAAGATATTGTGATCACACCAGCTTCACATCCAGCTCATCTACTCTAAGGTACTATCGAAATCATAATTAACTTCTATTACCTATTAATATTTGCTTTTCAAGATTGAGCCTCCAAAATTTTCTATGTTCATAGAGATATAATAGCTTTTGTGAGATGAAGTTTGAATAATTATATTTTTTATTTATAGACTTTTTAACTTAAACAATAAAATATTTATACTTCATTTTAGTTAAATCACTTATGCTCTTAAAATATATTTTTTTAGTCCTTGTAACAACCCAAAAAATGCATGAAAGAGAAAAGGAAATTTAAATTAAGATTCATACAGTCATCCTTAGAACAAGTATTTCAAATATGAAAATAGAACAAAAAGGGGATAGAACCCCACACATAAAGAAAAAGAACTAGAAGTCTATATTAATTCCAAAAAATGCATTCCAAAGATAGAAAATCATTGCCTTGTGAGCCCAATTCACTAGGACTTACCATCACCTGCATCAGACTTGGAATCTGCTCACGTGTAGAACACGATCATGGCAGGATCCTAAGAGGATCAACATACAACAAAAACAAGGGTGAGCCAATTTATACAGAATAACACTTCAATCATGATTTAAAGAAAACAATTATTTACAATCAATCCTAACTAGGACTCACCAGAGAGCCTAGTATCTACAACCACATACACACAGACAGACGCCTTCCGGAAGACTGTGCAGAACTCGGACAAGTAGGGTTAACCACCTGATGAGGAACAGTGGGCCTCATGCCAATATTGATATCATATAAAGAATCATCTCAGTCAGGGTAGCACCGTCATAGGTATTGCACTCCGGCCGAAGCCTACTATCAATCCTGTGGGGTACCTCCTTCAACTCTACACCACAAGTGACTGGTCTATGTGACTCGAGATCACCTTAGGAGTCGGGATGCCCTATTCGGCTTTTCCTTAGTTACGCACACACTAAGCTATCATACAAGCACACATAAGATAATTCCCATTTCACGACCAATTTCTAATCGCCAAGATTCACATTTGCGAGTACAAGACTATATAATCCACACAATGGCATTCCACAATAACATGTACTCAAGCACTAACTCATTCCAAACAGATAAACATAGTAATTCATCAATACTTTCTCATAAAACATAAACAAATATCATTACACAGGTTCACATGGATATAATTACCATCAATACCAGTAAAATCAAATAACAATTCTCTACTACACAGGTACTACCAAAACAGCAGAAATACCTAAATCTAATAATTATCCCAATTGGAAATTTCTTCACTTAAACATATCAAACTGCCTAGAATTGACCAAAGCAAGACTCCCCTTACCTGAAATTAGGGAAAAGAGCTTCTCCCAAGCTCAAAACAGCAAAGCCCCAAATTGTATGTGCGAGCACTCTGTTCCAGCTACGCAAAAAAACCTAATTGTACAAAATTCTGCCCCAAAACGAAAATTAGACCCCTATACATGAATTTGGGTTGCAAAGGAACACAAAAGAGCTCCCAATTTTGAAATCCTACTCAGAAATGCAAAAAGCCCCAAATGCCTACCCCTTAAACCCTAAGTTACGAAATCTTACCAAAACGGGAAATTGTTCGGTTGAATGTCTCTGTCTCGTTCCAAGGAGCACAAAAGTGGCTTCAGCTTGAGGAGAGGATGGACAGAGAGTGGCGTTCTCTGAAGAAGAAGAAGATGGAAAATGAGGGTTTTGAAGGAAGAAGAGGGAAGAAGGTTGGGGAAGAAGGAAATCTGATCTTTCTCTCTCCTCTCTCTTAAAAAAAAATTGAAATGTTACAGTCCTTACATAGTATATATGTAATTTTCATTAATGTCTTAAATAAAATTGTCTTTTGGAAACTTATGTTCTTATCTCATTTACTACAAAGTATTAGTTTCATATTACAACATATCTCATACATGAGGATGAGATTTTATGATTCTTGTACAATTTTTTTTCATCTCTAAAAAATATTTGAAATATTTCATTTTTCCCTTTAAGTTCTTACAATCTAATTAATATAAGTGTTCTTAATTTTTAAAATATTTTTGTATAAATATTTTTTAAAAACATAATGAAATTTGTTATTTTTTTTATAACTCATGTATCCCATTATTTAATTATATTTTTGTAGCTTATTTTTAGATTTTAAGAGGAAAGTCTAAGTATATTTTATTTAATTTATTTTATTTTACATTTTATTTTATTATTTTTATTTTTATTTTTCATATTTCTATATTTATAATAAAAAAATATTTTTTTAATAAAAATTATAAAAATAAAATTACAAAACACAATGAAAGATAAATCTTTTATTGATCATTTACACTGAAAAATAAATAACTAAAAAAATTTAATTTTGATTTTATTGCTAAATTCTAAAATTTAATAAAAGAATGCATAACAATAGTTAAAAAATGTGATTTTTTATAATTATTTTATTATATTATTAACCATAATAGTTTATATAAATTTAAAATAATATTATTTTGTCACTTCAAAATTATTGCATAATTCACCGTTCATTGAAATTATGATAAGAAGAAAAAAAAATTCATATATACTACTTCAAACTAATTACAATTTGAATTTGATGATTCGATCGAAATATCTACTGGATAAGATTATTTTCTTTTATAATTCATTTTATTAGACAACTATTCAAGATCTATTACAGAAGAATTCTCAAAATTTCAAGAAAAAAATTCTTTTTTAACTTCGTACCAACAAAAATCAAACGATTAAAAACAACAAAAGTTTACTTAAAATTTCAAAGAAAATTCTCCTTTCAAACTAAAATTATAAAAAAATCTTATATCTCAACCAAAAACAATATAAAATCTGATAATTCACCAAATAAATACAAAATATCAAAATTAAAATCTATCATTAAAGATGATGTTAATTACATAAATATAAACACTGAATCGAGCAATAACTAAAGAAATACCCAAATCAAATGAAATAGAGTTGAATAATCTACTCCTAATTGCAGTATTTAGTTATAAGAAATAAACGTAGAACTATTTAGATTCTTATTTTTTATAAATAATTATGTTTTTCATTTATTTTAAAATTGTTAGGGTGTTTGTGGGTAGAATTGAGTTTTATCAAACCTATTGTGCGTTCTACTATACTAAAACACTTTGACTGAAGTTGAGTTAAATTTAAATCATTTATCTATTAATTCCAAATCAAATCATAAATAGTAAGTTGGAATAGACTTAATCAATCAATATAAAAAAATTCATTTATTTCAAACTTTTTAAAAGTATTATTTTTCTTGTGTTCATCACATTTTGAAATATATTTTTGTTTTATTTAATTATTGATCTAGGTCTTATCCGATTAAATAAATAATTAAAATGTAATATTAGGAGATGGTCCTTAGGTAAGTTTGAACAGATTTGTATGATTAACTTAAATATAGAATAATTTGTAAAATGTAAACAATTATAAAAAAACAAATTGATTTCCTGATTTAATAGCAAATTCCCTTATCCTAGTTACACAGAAAAACAAACTTTGTTAATCTTAATCCTCATTACAATCCAAATCAATCAAATAAACGAAAATTAACCCGAGGATTCCTTACGTAAATTAAGCAAACATATACATCATCCAATCTTTAATCAATCACATAATTAAGCAAACTGCGAAAACAATATTCATTAAGCATGAACGAAAATATAAGCACAGAGATTAGAAGATGGAGAATCAAGAAGAACAAAGAGAAAACGTGAATTAAACCTCAAAATTCATAGTAATCTACTCAGAAAATCAAATTTTGAAAATTAGCTCTCCATGGAGATTCAAAACAAAAATCATTGGAGAAAAGAATAAAGACGAAAGCTGAAAGCTGAAAAACGAAAGCCGAAAGACGAAAATGTAAGCAGCTGTGCATGAATGTATATTTTGCTTCCTCTCCTAAGGGTTTTGTAACCCTAGGTCAGCCCCTTTCTCCTAAAACGTCTGGACCTCATAAAAAAATTACTGTCTGACCCAAATTACAAAAATATAGAAAAATGAAATTAAAATCCTAAGTGGAGGCTGACGTGGCAGAAATTTCTTTAAGTCCAGAATATTTTCCATGTCCCCCATGAAAAATAAAACAAAAAAAAATTAGATAAATAAATTCGAATTAATAAAAATCTGAATTATTGGCCCAATAAAGTACAAATAATAAAAACGTGTCAATAGTGGATAAATAATTATTCATCAATTATACATTTTGCAATCAACTATCACTGGTTTACAAAATTTAACATTCAATTTTTCAGTCATTATATCGACTCGTTAGATTTTTAATATAGTGATAATTTGTTATGAAAAAAAGTTGTAGAAAAAGATATTTAAAACAATAAAATTAGTTTTGATCTTTAAAAAAATATTCATGTTTAAATATTAAAATTAAAATTTGTATCCATAAAAACTTTCTAATTATTATTTCATCCAAAGTATAAATTGGAGAATAAATATGTAAGTAATGTTTTTTATCAATAGAATCCAACTATGAGATATGTAAACTATATCGTTAACTGAAGTATATAGATAATGACAAGATAATTCGAGTGTTTTTTTTAAAGAAAAAATCTTACTTTAATGATATATTTTAAAATAGAACAATGATATTTTCGATAACACAACAAAATCATATAACCATTTGATATTTTATTACTTTTTTATAATTATAAAAGTTTATTTTTTTCTATGACTATATTACTCTTAATAGATTCTCAAATTATTGTATGATTATTAAAATATATTTATTTAATGGGTTAAATATGTTTTTAGTCTCTGAACTATTTGTCAAAATTGTGTTTCATCTTTGAGGCAAACTTTAGACCTATTTCATGTTTATGCTTTATAAACTAATATAAATGATCCTTGATGACAAATAAAAACATCTTTATGCAAAGAAAAATGAAATAGAAGAGAAAAAAAAAGGAGTAAAAGAAGTTTAGGAAACATATGATAGTAAAATAGGAAACTATGAAAAAGGAAAATAAAGAGATAAAAAAGAATTCTGACATATTATCAAGGATCTTTTACATGATTTTATAAAGTATAAGAATGAAATAAGTCCAAAATTTATTCTAGGGACAAAACACAATTTTGTCAAATAGTTAAATAAAAATATTTACTTCTTATAATTTTTGTAATCTTGTTTACTAAAATCTGTGTTCCCAAGTTATGCCATATTTTTTAATTTCTGAATAGGGTATAATGAATTATATAATTAATAAATAATTAAATAGATAAAAAGAATAAAAGAGAAAATTCTTGATTGGAAAAACAAAATCGAGAATGGGGAACTTTGTAATTGATCGATGTAAATATTAGACTCAAGTAATAAAGCATGGAAGGACATATAAAATTCAATCAAAGATCCCTAAATTAAAAAATAACTTATTATATTAAAATAAAATGGAATAATTTAACTCAGCTGTAATAGATGTACCATCCAAAGAAATATCTTATAACTATGGAGAAGGTTAGCTAAACTATAACACAAATTCGTTTTTTTTTGTAGAAAAATGTTAAGATAGAGAGAGGAGATTATTATAAGAATAATAATAAACACAATTGACAATGACACCTCGCAAATCGCAGTAGGAACTGGACAACAAGTTAATTCCCTTCAATCCTATTCCTACCTTTGTGTCAACCTCTAGAGCTACAATGCAATTTTTACTGATGATAAGCCAGGTCCACCTTAAGGTCCAAGTAAATCATTTTAGGTTAAAAGAAAACTCTAATTTTTTTTAAGTACTAATATACTTTTATTAAATTAATTATAAAATTATATTTGAAAATAAAATTTAATTAAAATATTATGAGTGTTTATTAATTTTTATTGATACTAAAAATTATATTTAATGAATTAACAACTTTTTTCAATAAATCATAATTTTCTTTAAATAAAAGAGATTTGTTAGTTAATACTAATAGCTACAAAAGTTGAGAGTTTTTTTCATCTATATTATTTTACCAACTAGTTTATATATTTTTCTTTTCTCTCACTGTGACTTCTCCTTTCCAATCCTAACTCTAGAGAAGCTCTGACTTCTCTCTTCCAAATTCGCAATCTCTAATCTTTTTTTAAAATAAAAGTATACAAGTGTGATATAGAGAGGGAGAGGAGTATTTCTACCCGATAAACTTCGATTTCAGGTAAGTTTTATCTCTCTTTGTGTTCCCTCTTTTTCTATTCTTCTGTTCTTGAGGTGTAAGCTTACATGTTTGAATTGGACCTTGTAAGATCATTAGACACTTGGCTTGAGGTGTTATGAGAATATTATTTGATGTGATGATATATATATATATATATATGTGTGTGTGTGTTAAGAATTGTGATTTATTTTATATTAAATGGTTTATAAATGGTAGAAATTTTATATTACCCCTTTTTTGAATTATTTCTATAAACTACAATGATCAAGTTAATTATACATGGAAACATAAAATATTTTAGAGATAGAGTCTTAGAGAAAGTATTTAAAAACATGTTGTCGCAACCGAGGTCACAACCGGACAACAAAAATAAACACTCTCTAAATACAGAAGAGTCGCCACTATAGTTTATTTAGGAAAACTACAGAAAACCTTATTTAAAAAAATTTGGTCTTTGGAACCAAATTCAGGTTCGGGAGTCAGTTACGCGTAGGGAAGATGTTAACACCCTTACGACGTCCGTCATAAGACACCTTTAATGAAATATGCAAACTAACGTAATTCTTAAAATATTTATTTTTTCCCAAAATCAAACAAATACAAATGTAAAATTTTTAGTATCTATTATTGTTAAAGTAAGAAAATATTTTATGAAATTATTTATTTGGGCTCGACAAGGATTGACCTTGCTCTTACGTATTTCCGTTCGTTGTGGAAAATCAGGGTTACGTTGTAACGACCCAAGAAATCGCTACTTTTATCATACTTAGTATGCAAAACGTAACTTGTATTAACTGATAATAAAACACATTATATATAAAATTTGTATTTGTATTCAATACAAAAGGAAATCTCCACTAGTACAAAATTCTATTATAAGAAATAAAAACATATATAAATATATGCGTATAATTACTACTTCATCTTCCAATATAATCCTGGGACTCCGAAGCATCCCGCTCACCTATTAAGATATCTGCTCCCGTGTAGCAAAACACGATCATCGCAGGCCAAACAATCGGCAATTGTAGGGTAAGCTAATCATTCAAAAATATAACAACACAAAATAATAACATCATGTAGTATTCATCATCATATCATTCTCATGCACATTCATTATAGAACATACTTAAATGCTTTGAAATTTAATGCATCTTTAATAATTGAAAAGTAACAACACAAATCATATTATCATGTAATACACATACTCACAACATTCTCATTAACACACATAAGTAGATTATGGGCACCAACCCCAGGCTCTACTCGGCCTCACACACACATATCGGTAGATTATGGGCACCAACCCCAGGCTCTACTCGGCCCCACACAAACATATCGGTAGATTATGGGCACAAACCCCAGGCTCTACTCGGCCCCACACAAACATATGGGTAGATTATGGGCACCAACCCCAGGCTCTACTCGACCCCACACAAACATATCGGTAGATTATGGGCAGCAACCCCAGGCTCTACTCGACCCCACACAAACATATCGATAGATTATGGGCACTAACCCCAGGCTCTACTCGGTCCCACACAAACATATCGGTATATTATGGGCACCAACCCCAGGCTCTACTCGGCCCCACACAAACATATTGGTAGATTGTGGGCACCAACCCCAGGCTCTACTCAGCCCTACACAAACATATCGGTAGATTATGGGCACCAACCCCAGGCTCTACTCGGCCCCACACAAACATATCAGTAGATTATGGGCACCAACCCCAGGCTCTACTCAGCCCCACACAAACATATGGGTAGATTATGGGCACCAATCCCAGGCTCTACTCGGCCCCACACAAACAGATCGGTAGATTATGGGCACCAATCCCAGGCTCTACTCGGCCCCACACAAACATATCGGTAGATCCCCCTCAGGGTATTCTTCAGTTGGTGGAGTATATCCTGGAGGCAGACCATATGGGGGAAAGGGTTGTGCTTGAGCGTCTTGATGAGATGTGTATGCATTAGGGTCCATCCCCGTGTAGAAGCCCAAGTGGTAGGAAGAGGTTCCTTCTTTGTTTCCAACAGTAGGAGTTTCTCTAGTGGTCTTCAAGGTTTTTAACATTTCCAGAATCTGATTCATTTGGTCTTTCAGCTGGGAGATGTCCGCTTTCAATGCCTCTTGTACTTCTTCCCATTCTTCCATGACTTTCTTATTGGCACGAGTCCTATAAGGGTGTTGTGGTGGTTTTGTCATTATATTTATGCTTAATTTTTCCTATTATTTTATTAACATGCATTAGATACTGAGAAAAAGAGAAAGGAAAAAAAGAAAAAGAATGCGAGAAAATAAATGACAAAAAAAAGATATAAATAAAAAAATAGCGGGAAGTTATGGAGCCAAACGAGTAGTAGTGTACTATTTGATCATATCAACGAGGGAAATTAACATGAGGCCAAAGTCAAACAGATTTTCATTAACGACTTCATCCAATATAAAATGAGTTAGAGTTCAATATGTCTTTCTAACAGCAGTGCATAAATAACAAATACAATTAGGAATTTCTAGACCTAGCGACCAAATTCTTCATTTCTCATACCAACCACTTGCAATGATTAATAAATGTTTTAATCTCCTTGGGTGGATCAAAGACTTGCGCCATCCCATCAGCATCAGACAACATTCTAGGAACATCCTCAATTGCCCCATTTTCTAAAGCAGCTGAGAAACATTCTTTCCAGTGTTTTGTCATATCTTCTTGTTTTGCAATATAACTCTCCATTTGCGTTACCATAATTTGATGTCTCTCTTCAGCATCCATTAATTGCCATCGTTCCTTGTTATTCTCTAACTCGCATGTTGCGGCCACATCTTTCATTTCTTGTTCTAAATTGCCAATTTTTACTTGCATGGCACGCAACCTTCTCAAGGCTTCCTATTTATCCCTTTTGACTTCCTCATATAGATGCTTCCAATGGCTTTCGGCTCTCAATGTTGTGTCTCTCTCTTGTGCTCCCATGGCCAATTCAGTGTTTGCTACGGCAAGGTCTTGCTTGATTCGGGTAGTGTAATCTCTTTCAGACTTCTGGATCCTAAGAATTTCATCATATGCTCGTGTCTTCTCCACATTCTCTCTTCGGATATTGATAAACAGATTTTTGGTCGCACAAAATTTTGATCAAAGAAAACAAGTTAACTAATGTAATATAGCTAACCTGTGTTGAATCTCACAAGGACACAATTGTAAGAGTGTAACCATTGTTAAACATCGTTCTCCAAAGAAAAGTTAAAATGAACAACAACAACAATAATAATAATAATAATAATAAAGGGGATTTTGTCGAATTGATAAAATTAACAATGCAGAGTAATAATTGTAAATAAATAATTAATAAAAACTATAATTAAAAACACATAGTAAAAAAATTATAAATAAAATAATTAAGTGAAACTAAAATTAAAAACAAATATGAAAATTAAATTATTTAAATACGAAAAACTAATGCATGCAGAATTAAATTGCGATGCTAAGAATTTAATAATGAGATCAACGTATAAATGCTTATATGATTAAAATAAATAAATTAAAAGACAAATTTAAAGGCAAAGCAATAATTAGAATGAAATTCTTATGCTAATTCAAATTTAAATAAAAATAAATAAACAATTAATAGTTAAATCATAGATTTTAAGACAAAACAATAATTAGAATGAAATATTGATGCTAATTTAAATTATAATAAAAATAAATAAATAAATAATTAACAATTAAATGAAAAATGTATGCAAGTAACAATTAAAATTTAAAATGAATAAGTAAAATACTGAATTTAAAATTTAAAATGTAGGCTGGAATTATAAAATACTGAAATTAAATTAAAAGTAAAATGCTAATAAAATTACTGGAGTGTGAAGAATAAATGGATATCTGTGAGGTGTTAAATAAAGACGGCAGTGTAAAAACCAAGAGGGGGGGTGAATTGGATTTTTAATAAAATTTTCTCTTTTAAATAAATTTCCAGATTTTGACATTCTTTCAAAAACTCGGATGTGGATTTTTCTTATCCTTTGATTAACGCGGTTTGAATTTGCAATTGTTAAAATGATCCACAATTAAAAGAGATAGAGAAAGAGAAAGAACACAGAGATTTATACTGGTTTGGATTAAGCCAACCCTACGTCCAGTTCCCAACCACCACAAATGCGTGATGATCACCCCACTATCTTTAAATGAAATTACAAACACCAATTCATGCAATAACAAATAAAGATAAAGGAACACCTCCTTAGACACATTAAGGATGAAACACCTCCCCAGACACACTGAGGATGAAACCCACCTCTCTTGACACACAAGAGATGAAACACCTCCCTTAGAACCGATCCAAGGGATGAATTTTCTCGTTTATAAAAATAGTAAAAGAATACACCTGATAATAGTTTTGGATAGAAAGCTTAAGCACAATGATCACCACTTCCAAAGACTTGATCAAACTGAAGAGAGCAGGAAAGCGGTTTTGAAATGCTAAGGCGCAGAAACACTTTGAATATTTTGTGTTTAATCAGACGTGTTTAACCTAAGACATTCTCTTTCATTTTATAATTCGAAAATGCTCCAAAGTTTCCATTCTTAGGTTGATTTGGTATTGATTTCGCAAAAACGACTTATTTAATCGATTATCTAAAAAGCTTAATCGATTATATCATGTTTAAAAAAACTGGAAAACAAATTTCGTCTGATATAATCGATTAGATTAAGGCCATAATCGATTATATTAACCCAGAATCAATATAATCGATTATCAAAAACACTTAATCGATTATTTAGTTCGTTAAACATTTTTAATTCAAATTTTAAGTTAAATAATCGATTATCTACGTATCATAATCGATTAAAAGCGTAGAAAAACGTTTTTGCGAGAAAACACCTTGCTCTCTTGTTTGGGAAGGTCTTGAATGGGATTTATGACTTACTCTTTTCATCCAACACCCAAAACAAAACCTTCTACTCTTGATCCTTCAACTCTTGAGAAAAATCTTCATCAATCTTTTCTCTTGAAAGCTTTGAATGCGCTTTATGCCTTTCCTTTTCTACCAAGCAACCTTCCTTTGTGAGATGGCACAAGTCTTTAATGTTGATTGAATCACTCTAAAACTTCATCATCAAAACTTTAGGTCTTCATAAAAAAACTGGAGGACTTCAAAAACTCTTGGTCTTGAAAAATGCCAACATGAGGGTGTGAATGTGAATGTGAGAAAGTAGAGCATACAAAATTTAAATTATTGACAAGAATTAAATAAAATGAAGGCTAAAATATGAAATTAAATAAATTAAAATGAAAGAAAACAAAACTAGGAAAGTGTAGCAGGAGCTCCTAAAACTTTCCGCAACTTCACCCCCAAAGTAACAACAAAACTATAATGAGAGAAAGAGAGAGAGGATGAAGAGAGACTATTGCTTTGCTGAAGTGTGTTTTGTGTTGCATCTAAATCTCCTATTTATAGGGAATTAGCCAAGGTCTTATTACAAATAAAAATCTGAAAATTAATTACAATT
The DNA here is from genome assembly GCA_030347555.1 of Lablab purpureus. Lineage (NCBI taxonomy): Eukaryota > Viridiplantae > Streptophyta > Magnoliopsida > Fabales > Fabaceae > Lablab > Lablab purpureus. Next base: position 19,315,746 of record CM059258.1, read on the forward strand.
CAAGTAAAATATTTCTTCCCCGGATTTGATTTTGCTGATTAGGAGATCCTCTATCAAGAATAGAAATAATTGCTCTTCAGAATAAATTTAATGCTTCGATTTGATTGTGGATCTGGATTTGCAGGAAGGGAATTCTGAAAATGGAGAGTTGATTATGCACGAATTTCAAATTTTCAAATGAAGCTGACCCACGCATTGAATTAGGCCACATTGAATGCGTCTAAGTTGCACCTTGTGTTGGTTTGATGATAAATGGGCCGCAAAGAATTTAATTTGGAAGATTGAAAAAGTGTTCCCCACCAAAGCACATTGGGCTCATCTCAAAATAACTTCAAGTTCTTTTTCTCCTACAAGAAAAGTATCAACCAGAGAAACAAAAATATATGCAATATGAATGTATGTTTTGATGTTAAAAATATGTAAAATGCAATAAATTTACTAAACTTAAATTATGTCATTGTTTTTATGAAAATGTGCAAAATGCATGGTTTAAGAATAAAACAAATGGCTTAGAAAGTGTTAGATCAAAAAATAAAGAGTAAAATGACATACATCAAATACTCCCCACTTTTGCTCTTTTGCACTTCCAAGCAAAAGATAAAAGAAAATAAAATAAAAGTGTGCATGCATGAAAAATATATATTGCAAAGATGAATACTGCTGCAAATGTTGGTGAGATCCTGAAAATTGCAATTTTCAAGAAAAACTTCATTAATGAGAAGTAAAAGCATAAAAATGATCAAGATCATAACTCACAAAGTATTTCCATGGCCAAGTACTCTTTAATGGTTCAATGAATCAACTCAAGAGGACATCCTCACATGGTCAAGTGTTTACTCTAATCTCTCAAGTGTTTAGGTTGAAAATTCCACTCATAATCACATATGACATTATCCTTTACCATAGGCTTGAAAGAACTTCTAATTTCCAACCATTATAACATATACCCCAACAGATCGATAGGACTTTTATTCGGCTTGTAATGGAGCTTAGGGTTATGGGTAAGTTAGGAAAATAGGCTAAGGCTTTGGGTAGAATAAAGAACATGGATCAATGCACCTTGAAACTCTGTTCCAGTTCCATGTTTTGCCACTACTTCTCTTACTTTTGCATTGGAGTTCCTTCCAAGCTTATTCATTTATTGCTTTGTAATGCTCGACTTCTTTTTCATTTTTTTGGCACTTCACTTTTCTAACATTCTTGATTTCTTGTAGAACTGGATTTTTAATGATTTTCTTCAATGATTCCAAGGTCCATACTTCCCTTTAGGTCTGGGTGTGGATGGTGTCTAAGTTAGGAGGCTTTAATTCTCGGGTATAAATCCAAGAAAAGGCTAAGGCTCAAAGGTAGGTTCAAAGGATATATTTAGTTAAGGGTAAGCTATTTGGCTAAGTGGCTAAGAACAAGAAGGCCTAAATCATTCCTATTCTTGTATGTGTTCCGTTAGTGTCAAAGAGAAATCAATCAAGTTCTGGAAAGTTCCAATGTCATGAGTGTTTCACACAAGAATAAATAAGGCTCAAAACTCACTTGGGGTGCTTTGTTCCACCTGAAATTGACACAAACCAATGTTACTGTAACTCGACCATGGCTTCCTAAGTGAGCTAAACCTTTCAAAATTTGAATTCTTCCTCCTGATCAAGTTGGTTTTCCTTTTTCCAGAACATATTTCAGTCAATCTAAAACATCAAGTAGCAGTTGAAACAAAATATGAAATGAATCATTATGTATGAAATGTAAATGCTCCCCACTTTGAAGTCAACATTGTCCTCAATGTAGAGAATATATGTTATGCAAATGCAAACGCAAATCTTCAGTGAGGTAAAGCAACTCGAATCCTGGGTCTATCTCCTCAAATGATATAGGTGCCGAGGTCGTCAAATAGCAACTCGGCTCAACTGGTGGGAGGATTTGATTCTCATGGAAAATCTTCAATTGATGATCGTTCACCTTGAATGTCCTACCATCCTTCATGTCTTGAACTTTTACAGCTCCATGAGGGAAGACATTAGTGACGATGAACGGTCCATCCCACTTAGACTTTAGCTTTCCTGATATCAGCTTCAATCGAGAGTTAAATAGCAGCACCTTCTGGCCAATCTCGAACTCCTTCTTCGGAATCTTGCTATCATGAAATTTCTTGACCTTCTCTTTGTAGATCCTGGAGTTCTCATATGCTTGCAACCTTATCTCTTTATCTTCATTTTGCACAACTGTCATCCCACTCTTCTTTGGAACAACTTGGACAGGAGATACCCAAGTGCTATCTGAGATGGGATATATAATGGCAACCTTCAGTAACTAGGTCACCTCTTTCTTCACCACATCAAGGATAGTCGGATTCATCCTTCTTTGAGGTTGCCTAATAGGTTCGCGATCATCCTCCAACAAGATATGATGCATGCAAACTGCTGGGCTGATCCCAGTGATGTCTTCCAAACACCAACCAAGTGCCTTTTTATGCTCTTTCAACACCTTCAATAACATATCTTCTTGATTCTGTAGAAGATCATTAGAAATTATCACAGGAGACTTCTCTCCTTCATCCAGGTAAGCATACTTCAAGTGGGCTGGTAATGGCTTAAGCTCTAATTTATCAGGTTGTTGTGGTGAAACAATTTCCAAGCTTGGACTAGGTGGTCCTGTGTTTGGACGAGCTTCCCCTACAAAAGAAGAATCTATTCCTAGATAATCATTAACATCTTCTGTGCAATCATACTTTGTCACTTCTTCTTGGTCAAGGTTCAATAAGTTTAGAAAGTGATCAAATTCAAAAATCAGTTTCCTCATTTTCTTGGTCACAATCGCACATCTCTATTTTCTTCATCACCGAGTAGTGAGTGAGTCTTGGTAGGATACTTCATAAGATATTAAACATCGCAGTCTCCTCCCCAAATTCCATGGGCAAAGTGCCTGTGTGCACATCAATTTTGGTCTTTGCCATCATCAAGAATGGTCTTCCAAGTATAAATGTTGACTTTTGCAAGGATCCTTCATCCTGCATGTCCATAATGTAGAAGTCAACTGGAAAAATCAGTTGGTTCACCTTAACAAGTACATCCTCCAATATTCCCAATGGTCGAGCTGTACTCCTATTTGCTAATTGGATGATCACATTATTTGGCTTCAACTCCCCTAAGTGCAAGCTCTTGCAAAGGGTCGACGACATAACATTGATGGATGCTCCTAAGTCCAGTAAGGCATCTGCAATTGTGAGTTTACCAATAGTGCATGGGATAGTGAAAATTCCTGGATCATCACACTTTTGGGGAAGGCTTCCTTGAGAAAGAGAGGATACGACCTATGTTTGCTTTTCCTCAGACCTCTCTTGTAAGTGCACAACTCCTTCAAAAACTTGGCATACTTGGGTATTTGTTTGATGGCATCCAATAATGGCATATTGATTTCCACCTTCTTGAATGTGTTGAGAAACTCCTGATCTACTTCCTGTTTCTTTGAAGATGAAGAAGCTTTAGAAGGAAATGGAGGTGGAGTTTGTCGAGTTGTTGGTGGATCGTCCTCCAACTGTTGTGAAGTCGGTGAGCTTGGTTGATCTACTGGTGAAGGAGTACTAGTGGCTTCTGGGGTCTTCTGTTCGGCCTGTACTTCTTTGCCACTTCTTAAAGTAATGACACTCACATTCCCTTTAGGATTGATCACTGGTTGTGAAGGAAGTGTGTTGGACCCTTGTCGTATGGTATTCATCTCGGTAGACAACTATCCAATCTGGGTTTACAAGTTATTGATAGTCGCATTTTATGCTGCCATTTGTTGCGTTAATTGCTTCATCAAATCTGCCAAGGCTGTTTCATTATTTTCATATGTCAGTTGATGATTGGGCTGTATAGGTGCATGATTCTGACTTGCCTGTTGTCTCATTGGAGGGGGCTGATATTTTTGTGGTGGTTGTTGGTACTGTTGTTGTGGCTGCTGGTACTGTTGTTGAAAGGCCTGGTTACTATGTTGATATGAAGGTCTTTGTGGTGGATTCTGTGATGGACCATATCTTAGATTTGGATGTTCTTGCCCACCAGGGTTATATTTAGCCGAGTATGGATCATACTGTTGATGTGGCTTGAATGAATTTGATGACCCGAACTGCTGTTGTCCGAGATACATGCCAGCCACTGTCTCTATTGGAGAGTTTGGCGTCACTTGAAGTTGAGGACAAGCATCAGTGGGATGATCTACAGAAGTGCATATCCCGCATAAATGATGTTGCAGTTGAGATGCGTGCTGGTTCATAGCCAACTGTCGTACCAAAGATGTTAGCTCAGACAATTTGTTCTCCAGCCTCTGATTGTCGAATTTTGTTGTCTTGCTTGGTTTTATTGAATAGACTTGTTTGACAGACATTCGAGCACTGTTGAACTATTGAGAATTTTCCACCATATTTGAAATTAGTACCCGAGCAGTTGCAGGTGTTTTATCCATTAATGCACCTCCACTTGTTGCATCAATCATATTTCTTTCCATAGGCATCAATCCTTCATAGAAGTACTGTATCAATAATTGTTCATAGATTTGATGATTTGGGCAAGTGGCACATAGTCTGGTAAACCTCTCCCAGTATTCATACAAAGACTCATCTTGCAGTTGTTGAATACCACTAATCTCCTTCCTGATTGCAGCTGTTCTTGAAGCTGGAAAGAATTTCTCCAAGAATCTTCTCTTCAAGTCGGCCTAAGTAGTGATTGGTGTTAGCTGAAGGTATAACCAATCCTTTGTCGTGTCACATAATGAAAATGGGAAGGCCTTCAGTTTGGCATAGTCTTCTACAACACCAATTGGCATAGCCTTAAGTACCAAGTCTTTCTCTAGCCAGAACCCTTTTAGACATGCACTGTCACACTACCAAACCCCGTCAAGAAGTTTCTACAAGAATGGTTAGGGACAAAACTTAAAAAAAATAATAATAAATGTTTTTTTTAAATTTTTTTATTAATAAATGTTTTTTTTTCAATTTAATTTTTTTTAAAACTTTTTCTTTTCAAGGAAGAATAATATCTAGCAAAGGGACAGAACATAATGTGTCCTCGGCAACGGTGCCATTTGATAAACAAATTTTTGGTCGCACAAAATTTTGATCAAAGAAAACAAGTTAACTAATATAATATAGCTAACCCGTGTCGAATCTCACAATTGTAGGAGTGTAACCATTGTTAAACATCGTTCTCCAAAGAAAAGTTAAAATAAACAATAATAATAATAAAGGGAGTTTTGTCGAATTGATAAAATTAACAATACAGAGTAATAATTGTAAATAAATAATTAATGAAAACTAAAATTAAAAACACAGAGTAAAAAAATTATAAATAAAATAATTAAGGGAAATTAAAATTAAAAATAAATACGGAAATTAAATTATTTAAATACGAAAAACTAATGCATGCAGAATTAAATTGTGATGCTAAGACTTTAATAATGAGATCAGCATATAAATGCTTATATGATTAAAATAAATAAATTAAAAGACAAATTTAAAGGCAAAGCAATAATTGGAATGAAATTCTTATGCTAATTCAAATTTAAATAAAAATAAATAAACAATTAACAGTTAAATCATAGATTTTAAGGCAGAGCAATAATTAGAATGAAATATTGATGCTAATTCAAATTATAATAAAAATAAATAAATAATTAACAATTAAATGAAAAATGTATTCAATTAACAATTAAAATTTAAAATGAATAAGTAAATTACTGAATTTAAAATGTAGGATGGAATTATAAAATACTGAATTTAAATTAAAAGTAAAATGCTAATAAAATTACTGGAGTGTGAAGAATAAATGGATATGTGTGAGGGTGTAAATGTGAATGTGAGAAAGTAGAGCATAAAAAATTTAAATTATTGACAAGAATTAAATAAAATGAAGGCTAAAATACAAAATAATGAAATTAAATAAATTAAAATGAAAGAAAACAAAATCAAAAAATTGTAGCAGGAGCTCCTAAAACTTTTCGCAACTTCACCCCCAAACTAACAACAAAACTATAATGAGAGAAAGAGAGAGAGGAAGAAGAGAGACTATTGCTCTGCTGAAGTGTGTTTTGCTTACATCTAAATCTCCTATTTATAGGGAATTAGCCAAGGTCTTATTACAAATAAAAATATGAAAATTAATTACAAATCAAGTAAAATATTTCTTTCCCGGATTTGATTTTGCTGATTAGGAGATCCTCTGTCAAGAATAGAAATAATTTCTCCTTTAGAATAAATTTAATGCTTCGATTTGATTGCAGATTTGGATTTGCAGGAAGGGAATTCTGAAAATGGAGAGTTGATTATGCACGAATTTCAAATTTTCAAATGAAGTTGACCCACGAATAAAATTAGGCCACATTGAATGCACCTAAGTTGCACCTAGTGTTGGTTTCATGATAAATGGGTCGCTTAGAATTTAATTTAGAAGATTGAAAAAGTTTTCCCCACTGAAGCACATTGGGCTGATCTCAAAATAATTTCAAGTTCTTTTTCTCCTACAAGAAAAGTCTCAAGCAGGGAAAAAAATATATGCAATATGAATGTATGAATGTATGTTTTGATGTTAAAAATACGTAAAATGCAATAAATTTACTAAACTTAAATTATGTCATTCTTTTTATGAAAACGTGCAAAATGCATGGTTTAAGAATAGAACAAATGACTTAGAAAGTGTTCTTAGATCTAAAAATTAAGAGTAAAATGACATACATCATATATCCATGTAGGCATGATGAACCCTTTCAAGTTCTTTTGCCATCTCTTCATTCTTTTCCTTCATCTTCTCTAACTTAGCTTTTAATTGCCTCACCTCTTCTCTTTCTAGATCATTTGTGTAACGACCCAAGAAATCACTACTATTGTCATATTCAATGTGTAAATGTAACTTGCATTAACTGATGATAAAAATATTATATATATATATATATGATTTGTATTCAATACAAAAGAAAATCTCTACTAGGACAAAATTCTATTATAAGATATAAAAACATATATAAATATATGCATATAACTACTACTTCATCTTCCAATCTAGTCTTGGGACTCCAAAGCATCTCTCTCACCTATTAAAATATCTGCTCCCGTGTAGTGAAACACAATCATCACAGGCCAAACAATCGGCAATTGCAAGGTAAGCTAATAATTCAAAAATATAACAACACAAAATAATAGTATTCATGTAATATTCATCATCACATCATTCTCATGCACATTTATCATAAAACATACTTAAATGCTCTGAAATCTAATGCATCTTTAATAATTGAAAAGTAACAACACAAATAAATATTATCATGTAATACATATAGCCACAACATTCTCATGCACATTCAAAATGTCCTAAAAAGAAAACATCTTCCGGAAGACACGACTACTATTCCCGAACTCAGAGACTAACACTTGTGGGTCACATTGTGGTCAGCTACTGTACCGGCACAATAACACTCTGACCACCCTACCCACAGGGTAGGACTATTGTCAACCCTACTCTGGCCCTGGCCTACCTCAATGTAGCCTCAGAGCAGGTCTTCAGCATCCCCCCATCAGCTCGTCACCACGTGGCATCTTAGTCTACGTGACCGGGACTATCAGTGGAACCTGGGATCTCATTGAATCTGCTCTAGCACAGCTCACCACCTAAAATGCAAGTTGTACCTCCCCGGGTACCAAACATCTCATTAACACACATAAGTAGATTATGGGCACCAACCCCAAGCTCTACTCGGCCTTACATAAAGTTGTACCTCCCCGGGTACCAAACATCTCATCAACACACATCGGTAGATTATGGGCACCAACCCCAGGCTTTACTCGGCCTTACATAAAGTTGTACCTCCCCGGGTACTAAACATCTCATCAACACACATTGGTAGATTATGGGCACCAACCCCAGGCTCTACTCGGCCTCAAACAAAAACATCATAGGTCATACATAACCAATCAATTTTTCTCAATTTTATTTAGAGATAACAATCTAAATTTATAAACAAGAATAAGATCGAGACCAAAACCCTCTAGGGAAAGAAACTTTCGTTTCTACCCCTCAAACAAATTTTCCATTCCACTGATTTTCAACAAACATCCAAATATCAACTTAAACATCATAAACAATACCAAAAACAAGGTTTTTTACACATTACACTCAATACAACAATAATATACAAAACATACTAATTATATATATATATAACATTAATTTTCTTAATATCGATTTATATATTTTTGAACATTAACTTCCCTAACCTGGATTTTTGTTTGTTCCTCGCTCAGATAGAAAAATTGCAATCCTAATCATTAGCTCATCTTTTATATCAAAATCCTAGATAACATCTCCCCATAAAGAGAATTGATTGAGAAAAATCTTCAAAAACCATAAACTTTCCAAAAGAAAATTCTCAAGAATAAACGGACTTAGACTTACCCATTCACAAAACTAATCGGGTAGAACTCTTTCTTACACCGTTAGCCTCCTATTGCTTCTTCTGGATCTAGAAACCATTAGGGTTTCAATATCTAAACCTTATGGAGAGTGTAGAGAAAATAAAGAGAATAAAGAGAATAGAGAGAATAGAGGTATGTGAAAACAAATTACCCAACTAACCTTTTTTATATTGTATTATCTTTATAATCTTATATCTTTATAATATAATATATAATATCTTTATAATCTCATATCTGTATAATCAAATATCTCTATAATCCAATATCTTTATAATCTAATATTTTTATAACATAATATCTTTATGATCTAATATCTTTTTAACTAAATATCTTTATAATCTAATATTTTTATAACTGAATATCTTTATGATCTAATATTCTTATAACCAAATATCTTTATAATCTAATATTTTTATAACCAAATATCTTTATAATCTAACATCTTTATAACTGAATATCTTTATAACCTAATATCCTTATAACAAAATATCTTTATAATCCAATATTTTTATATTCTAATATCTTTATATTCTAAAATATTGGAGTGTTACATTTTGGAAACTCATTTTTTGTTGCACAAGGGGAAAATGGCAATTTTATTTGCTTAACTCTTTCAGTTAACCATTGTCGGTGACTAATTCCACCTTTACCATCTCCAAATCTTGAACTCTTACCCAGGTACACAATCTTTCCACAAGCCTTCCGGATTCTTTCAATCATCTCGGTAACATGGCCATCTTCGTAATATACTACGAAAGGAGTAAGTGACCCCGGTGCAGGTGATCCTTTTATAGGATAATCAAATTGACTCTGAGCTAAGATGGGATTATAATTGATGCAACATCTAGGACCTATGAGAGGTACATTTGGATAATCTCCACAATACAGCATGAGACTCGTTCTCTGTTGCTATGACGGGTGCCATCTGATCCTTTCTTCATTCAAGCTAGCAAAATGTTGCGCCCAATCATTTCCTCCTTTAACATCTGGCTTACAATGTAATAACTCGTCCACAATGCATTTAATGTTAATGGACTTCTTAAATATACGAGTAATAAGCCACACAAACAACACTGGTAAACAACAAAGGATTTTCTTTCCTTTTCTTTCTTGACAATAATGCATGGTGCCATAAACATCAACCAATATTGTCGTGACTGGATTTTCTGACCGATTCCTATTAGCTACGAACACATTGATTGCAGCACTATCTACGAAGTTTTCAATACTCAGAAATAATACTATGTCATAAATCGTGAGAGCTAAGACATCCATGAAAGTATCTCATTCTTCTTTACTAGCCAAGTGATGCAAGTACTGCTCCAAGTATCCTTGTGTAAGGCCTTTTACAAGATTTTTTCTCACTAGTCTGCCCTCTAGCTCCTTTGGATGTACATTCATGATTCTGGCGATTGTTGAGATGGAAGCATGTTGTTCTATATGTCGTGTTAGAGTTATAGAGAGATATCAAGAACGGGGGATGAATTGATACCTGATTTTCGTCAAAATCTGTCAAGTATCAGATTTCACATTTGGTTCCAAGAATAAATTAGTTTACTTATTCATTAAAACAGTTGATTAGTTATATCAGCAGATCATAAAAGATTGTTAAGGAAGAGAAAGAAGGCACAAGAAATTATACTAGTTCACTCTTTTTCAAGAGCTACGTCCAGTTTTAATTTGTCATTCTAACAGATATCAATAACACTAATTGAAAATGTCTTTACAAGAACCCCTCTTCTAAAGACTATCTAAACCTGAATGATAAAATCCTAAACACTATAGAATTCAATCAACAATACTAGACTCACCCCAAGTCTATTGTGATCACACCAATCAAAAATACAAATTCAGAAATATACTAAAACACTGCAAGATGGGTAAAAACAGTAAAGATTTCACTGATACAGTTTTTGTTCTAGATTCTTCCTAAGACTTAATTCTCCAATGAAGTTGTAGATGAATTCCTTTTCATATTTCTCTCTTCTGTCTTGGATCTTCCAAGTGGCTTGCTTTTATAGAGAATGAGAGACTTGACTCCCAACAGCTAATATTCAGTTTTGAGTTATTGGAAGAATCTGGAAGAAAATAGTTTGCTAAAACAGAAAAAAGTTGACTTAATTCATTAAAACACATTCCAAGCATGTTTCCTGTATTAATGAAAATAGCATACTAATATTTCAAATTAGCTAACTAAACAAAGATAATCTGCCATCAACTAAAAACAGTAGTAACATCATCAAATCAAAAAATACTGTAGCAACATCATCAAATCAAAATTATCAACATGGCGGTATGGACATCTATTTTCTATTTGCCAATCCAAAATTTGCTCAAACTCCTCCACTATTGGGGCCAACTGGAAGTCTTGGAAAGTAAAACACCTTAGCGGTGGATCATAATATTGTGCCAATGCAGTAATTGCAGATTCTTGTACTTCTATTTCCATTAGGTTTAACAAATTCCCATATCTTTTTCTAAAGGCATCCCTTTTTATCGTCTTTAATTTCCATTCGAGATCCTTCAAACTAGCTTTGTCAGCTTTCTGTGCCTTCAATTGTAGCTTCTTTCTCAACCAAGTTGAATTTACTTTTTTTCCAACCTCGTACCCCATGTTAATTTCCATCCTTACAATAATACTCAAAAGTTCCAAAAAAATTTCCGCCTTACATAAATAACAAAAAACAAGGTAAAAAAATGAGAAAAGAAAGGGAGAGAGAGAGGAGCAAAAAAAATGCATGTCATGCTTTTAGAAAAAAAAAATAAAAAATTGAGCAATGTTCATCCATTTATTCTACTCTTTTGATGTTATGATGTTATGATGCAAAATAAAGTGACCATGTTATGGATGAGATGCAATCAACAACATGCTCCTTGTGTGTGTATTTGTGAATTGTCCTTCTATGCCCGTGATCATCAAGGCCAAGGCAATGCATATCTTTAGGAAACAATGGTGAGGAGTAACATGATTGAATGTTCTCCCTTTGTGCCTAGATTAAGGTTCATAAGAGTAACAATCAAGGGTCTAAGGCCACTTATGCATACTCACAAAAGGGTGGCTCCTAAGCTTAAGGATACAAGGTTATTGGAACTATGGCTCACTTCACAGTATTTCCCATAACACTTAGAAGTCAACTAGGTGTGGGAAAACAAATGAAGAGAACAAGCTCCAGTTGGGATTCTCACAATAGCCAAACAGGAAGTACATCCCAAGTGACATTGCTACACAACCCCTCTACTTCTAAGCTTACTCAGACCCAGGTATAGGGTCCCACTCAATGCAAGATATGCAATAATGTGTGTGTGTGAAGGGAGCATATTATACATACCTAAACCCTCACTTGCAAAACAACCAGAAAAAGTCTCAGACATATATAACATTTGTTCTCTACCCTAGGGTCCAGTGATTCAATAACACGATGAATTCAAACACATAAAGATGATATCAAAACAAACACATGAAAATTCTAGAAAAGGGAAAAAAAGAACAACGTACATTTGCATATTTAACTAAATAGGTTTGAATCTCTAAAAAAAATGTCCCCAATGGAGTCGCCATCTGTCACAACCGGGGTCACAACAGGACGACAAAAATAAACACTTTCTAAAAACAGAAGAGTCGCCACCATAATTTATTTAGGAAAACTACAGAAAACCTTCTTTAAGAAAATTTGGTCTTTGCAACCAAATTCGGGTTCGGGAGTCGGTTACGCGTAGGGAAGGTGTTAGCACCCTTATGACGTTCGTCCTAAGACGGTTTACCTTTAATTAAATATGCGAACTAGCGTAATTCTTAAAATATTTATTTTTCCCCAAAATCAAACAAATACATATGTAAAAAGTTTATTATCTATTATTATTAAAGTAAGAAAATATTTAATGAAATTTTTTGTTTGGGTCCGACAAGGATTGACCTTACTCCTACGTATTTCCGTTCGTTGTGGAAAATCAGGGTTACGTAGTTCTTTGATAAATATTATGTAAGAATTGATAATTTTTAGTTTTGAAATTTTTAATATTTTCTTATGAAATTTATAATTCATATTATTTAAATCATGAGATAGTGCAAGAGACTATACACTTACAAATCAAACAATAAATTTAAAAAGAAACTCTAATTTAAATCTTATTTTATATAAATTATTTTTAAATAATTAAATATTGAATATAAGATAACGCGAGTGGTCTTACAAATATTTTTAAATAATTTTGCTTAAATAATTTTATATATTTTAATTTTTAAATAATTATTTTCAAAATTTATTTATTAGAATATATCTTTTAGAGTAAAATATAAAATATAAGATGACGCATGTGGTCATACATATATTTTTAAATAATTTAGCTTAAATATTTTTATATATTTTTAATTTTTAAATAATTATTTTCAAAATTTATTTATTAGAATATAAAATATAAGATGATGCGTGTGGTCATACATACATTTTCAAATTTCTAATTTTTAAACAACTATTTTTATCATTTATTTAAATAACTTTTAATAACAATATAAGATGATGCATATGGTTATACATATATTTTGAAAAGTATAATTTTTATATAACTATTTTAAACATTTATTTAAATAATTTCTAATAAAAATATAAGATGATGCATATGGTCATACATATATTTTAAAGTGTAACTTTTAAATAACTATTTTTAACATTTATTTAAATAACTTATAATAGAAAAATGACACATATGATACACACACTTAGAATTTATAATAAATTTTTTATGTAGACAAGTAGTGCAAACTACACAATTATATTCAAAGAACATGTTATATTTAACCACAAAATAATATACATTAAATTATTAAAATTTAATTAACTTAAAGATTATATTATATTAATAAGTACTTTAAACATGAAATATAAGATGATACATATATCCTAAAATGTTAAATTTATTTACAAAAGTGATAGTAGGATATAAGATGACGTGGACGGTGATACATATATCTAAAATTTATTTAAGTATATATTTTTAAAACAACATTAAATATTACATATAAGATGACGTATGTAGTCATTAGTATAGATAATTTTTAACTTTCAAAACAACTATTTATTTACATAACTCTTAATAATAAAGTATAAAATATAAGATGACATGTATATCATTCATATAATCTAAGAAATTATTTAAGTGTAAGATTTTTTAAGCTTTTAAATAACTATTTTTAAAATTTATTTATTAAAATAATTTATAAATAATGAGAAGTATAATATAAGATTACGTGTGTAGTCATATATATATTCTAAATAATTTATCTTTTACAAATGATTTATGTAAAAATATTCTTAATGATTAGATATAAGACATGTGTTTGAAAAAATTATGATTTAATATTTTTAACTTTATATTCATAAAATAAACTATTTTATTATTTAATAACATGTGCAATTAAATCTTATCAATTGTGTATGTAAACTCTTACTGTAACATTTTAAAAGTAATGAATGAATATTTCAATCAAGATTATAAAAATAATAAACAAAAGGGTAAAAAGTGAAATGAGACCACCTTTACCACTTACATAATTTTAAAATGGCCATGTTTCAGTACCATCCCCTCTATTTCAAAAGGAATGTATTCCTCATTATTGCTACAAAACGAAGAAAAGGAAATTGCTGTCTCACTCCACTATATGTGTAAATAAATCATGCTCAAGTTATGCGTATATTAAATTTGCTTTCACATTCAAATAAACTATGCACAAGAATAAAAAAAAACCATGTATTCATGAGCTTTTATTCGTGCATGCTAACTCAAGAGAAATTGGTGCGCTTATATAATCAGAACTCGCTCCCTGTTCATCCTTTACATGATGTACTCACATGTATAAGAAAACATGCAGGCATGAAAATGTATAAAATGAACCATCTAAAAACTCTATCATAGCAGAATAGCAGGAAACGTATCATTGCAGCAAGGTTATACACACCAATACAATCATACATGCTACACTCAAGCTTCTATTCGAAACACAACAATTAATGAAATCATATCAATATAAATGTATTCATCACTTTTAGTGTGACCTTTTCTCTTATATAATATACAACCTCATGAGTAAAGAAGAAAAGACAAAAAACTTTTAGTGTAATGTTTTCTCTTTCTAATGCTTCCACTTGTTTGCCTTTTCCGTTTCTGTGAATCTGCTTTTTTAGGTTTTCTCCCTTGTGATTACTTTAATCTGGCAGAAATTTCTTTTAAATCCAGAATATTTTTAATGTCTCAGAAAAATAAAAAAACAAAAATTAGAAAAATAAAAATTTGAATTAATAAAAATTTGAATTAATAAAAATCTGAATTAGTGACCCAATAAAGTCCAAATAATAAAAACATGTCAATAATCAATAATTAGACACAAAATAATAATTAAAATAACTATAAAAAGTTAAGAAAACGTGGATAAATATTTATTCATCAATTATATATTTTGCAATCAACTATTACTGGTTTACAAAATTTAACATTCAATTTTTCGGTCATTATATCAAATCATTGGATTTTTAATATAGTGATAATTTGTTATGAAAAAAGATGTAGAAAAAGATATTTAATACAATAAAATTAGTTTTGATCTTAAAAAAATATATTCATGTTTAAATATTAAAATTAAATTTGTATACATAAATTTTTTTTAATTATTATTTTATCCAAAGTATAAATTGGAGAATAAAATATGTAAGTAATGTTTTTTACCAGTAGAATCCAACTATGATATATGAAAACTATATCATTAACTGAACTACATAGATAATGACAAGATAATTCGAGTGTTTTTTTAAAGAAAAGATCTTACTTTAATGATATATTTTAAAATAGAACAATGATATTTTGATAGCACAATAAAATCACATAACTATTTGATATTTTATTATTTTTTTATAATTATAAAAGTTTATTTTTTTCTGTGACTATATTACTCTTAATAGATTCTTAGATTATTGTATGATTATTAAAATATATTTATCTAATAGGTTAAATATGTTTTTAGTCTCTGAACTATTTGTCAAAATTGTGTTTCATCTCTGAAGCAAACTTTAGACCTATTTCATCTTTATACTTTATAAAATAATATAAATTATCCTTGATGACAAATAAAAACATCTTTAAGAAAAGAAAAATGAAATAGAAGAGAAAGAAAAGGAGTGAAAGAAGTTTAGGAAATACATGATAGTAAAATAGGAAACTATGAAAAAAGAAAATAAAGAGATAAAAAGGAATTCTGACACATTATCAAGGATCTTTTACATGAGTTTATAAAGTATAAGAATGAAATAAGTCCAAAGCTTGTCAAAGCTTGTTCTAAGGACAAAACACAATTTTGACAAATAATTCAATAAAAATATTTACTTCTTATAATTTTTGTAATCTTGTTTACTAAAATCTATGTTCCCAAGTTATGCCATATTTTTTTATTTCTGGATATGGTATAATGAATTATATAATTAATATATAATTAAATAGATAAAAAGAATAAAAGAGAAAATTCTTGATGGGAAAAACAAAATCGAGAATGGTGAACTTTCTAATTGATGAATGTAAATATTAGACTCAAGTAATAAAGCATGTAAGGACATATAAAATTCAATCAAAGATCCCTAAATTCAGAAATAACTTATTATATTAAAATAAAATGGAATAATTTAACTCAGTTGTAATAGAAGTACCATTCAAAGAAATATTTTATAACTATTGAGAAGGTTAGCTAGACTATAACACAATTACTTTTTTTTTGGTAGAAAAATGTTTAGATAGAAAGAGGAGATTATTATAAGAATAATAATAAACACAATTTACAATGACACCTCGCAAATTGCAGTAGGAACTCGACAACATGTTAATTCAATCCTATTCCTACCTTTGTGTCAACCTCTATGGCTACAATGCAATTTTACTGATGATAAGCCAGGTCGTCCAAGTAAATCATTTTAGGTTAAAAGAAAACTCTAATTTTTTTAAGTACTTATTATATACTTTTATTAAATTAATTATAAAACTATATTTGAGAATAAAATTTAATTAAAATATTATGAGTGTTTGTTAATTTTTATTGATTCTAAAAATGATATTTAATGAATTAATAACTTTTTTCAATAAATCATAATTTTCTTTAAATAAAAGAGATTTGTTAGTTAATACTAATAGCTACAAAAGTTGAGAGCTTTTTTCATCTATATTATTTTACCAACTAGTTTCTATCTTTTTCTTTTCTCTCTGTGACTTCTCCTTTCCAATCCTCACTCTAGAGAAGCTCGGACTTCTCTCTTCCAAATTCATAATCTCTAATCATCTTTTTTAAAATAAAAGTCTACAACTGTGATCTAGAGAGGGAGAGGAGTATTTTTACCCGATAAACTTCGGTTTCAGGTAAGTTTGGCTCTCTCTCTGTGTTTCCTGTTTTTCTATTCTTCTGTTCTTGAGTGTTAAGCTTGCATGTTTGAATTGGACCTTGTAAGAGAATCATTAGATAATTGGCTTGAGGTGTTATGAGAATATTATTTGATGTGATGATATATATATATATATATATATGTGTGTGTGTGTGTGTTAAGAATTATGATTTATTTTATATTAAATGGTTTATAAATGGTAGAAATTTTATATTACCCCTTTTTTGAATTATTTCTATAAACTACAATGATCATGTTAATTTTACATGGAAACATAAAATATTTTAGGGACAAAGTCTTAGAGAAAGTATTGAAAAACATGTATTTACATATCTCTCTCTCTATGTGTATATATATATATATATACACACACACACACACATATTTGTGCATATTTGTATCACAAAAAACTCAAAAAATAAATTTTAAATACAATTACAACACATTTTAACATAAAGTTTTTTTATTAGTAAATAAAAATGTCTATCTAATTTTTTAAGTTTGTTTTAGGTCTCTTAAAGTCCTGAGCCACCCCTATGTTAAGCTACTTGTAATTGAAATGTGTTAGATGATTATAAGTTTGTTTAACTACAAGCAAATGAATAAATGCAATCCTTTCATAAAAATCATCACAACTATAATAAAATATTAATCAAGGCATATAATAACATTGCAAATGCTTAAGTGTTACCACATTCAAAGAATTGCATAGAAAAAAAAACAATTCCCTGCATACAAAGACACATTGAATATTAAACACTCAATGTTGTTATAAATACACGATTCCAAGGATTATGGAGTACCCATACCAACACTAAGAGTCAAGTGTGTTAGTTTCAGAGAAAATCAAAACTCAATTCGACCAAATTGCTTTCTATAGTTAAAAAAGTATGACTTTATAAACCTCATTTACTTACAATCTTATAAAGTGCAAATAATCCTATTCTAAATTAAATCTAAAAATCAGAAATAACCCTAACCCATTATTTAGACCAATTTGAAAATGACGAAATGGGTAGGTGAGAAAAGTAACCAATAGCACAACAAAACTCATCTTGAGCTTGCAATTCCCTCCCAACTCCAGCAAATTCACCACACTTTAGACACTTTCTGTGAAACTAAAGAACTTGTTTCTCTTTCTACAACACTTAAGGGTCCTACACTATGGTAGCATATGAATAAGGAAAAGAATACAGTTGAAAATAATTTGATAATCTGTTCAGGAGATTTAGGGTTTAGAGATACTCCAAAACCTAAATGGTTAGATTACCAACATACCAATGGTGGAAAAATAACACTATGAGCACTGCAAGCACAAATCGATGGAGAACGAAGACGAAAAATAACACTGTGAGCACAAATGTCAGAATAAGCATGAACCACCACAACCTGTCGAAGAACAAATTCAAGAATACAAAGAACAAAAGTGAAGAAAGTGAAAATGGAAGTGAAGGAGTAGCAGGGAGTACGGAAGAAACACAGGAGAAGCACAGGAGCACGAAAGAAACACAAGGGATGAGCACGAGAGTCAGAGAGATGCACCAAAGCGAAATTGTGTAATAACATATTCCCTTTCTACGTTAGTTAAAAATATAATTGTCATAGTATGTACACAACTATGTGTTAAACTTATTTACTATGACATTTTTAGCGATAACTGACATAATAAATTTGTAATTTATTATAAAATTGCCATCGCACCACCAACTATGACAGCTGAATTACAATTGTCATAATAAGTCATCATAGAATTCAATTTTTCTAACTTCATAAAGTTATCATGTAGGTTTATCCTCTCAATTTGAAGTTCTTGAATTTAAACTCTTACTATCGATTATCACGTCTTCAAATTATAATTTTTTTTTAAGTTTAATATATTAAAATATTTATGATATATATTTGGTTAGACTTTTTGATAATTAATAAAATGAATAAAATAATATAAGAAAGAAGAACCAAAGTTTTCAATGTAAAAAATGTCAAAAATCAAGAATCATAGACTAAGGGTCAATTTTCTTGATTGGTAAAAGATTAGAAATTGAGACTTGACCCCTCAATTTTAAAGGGATCGAGAATCTTAATTAAACTTCTCTATTTTTTATCAAACTATCTCTCTCTAGATAAGCATGTCCATTCGAGGATCAAGTAACTTTCGATGAAATCCTTCTATCGTCAAGATGAAAGGAAGAAGTTTAAGGAGAGCATTTGATACCAGTTGAAAGTATAAAGTCAGACTCTCAATGAGAAAGTTTTAATTGAAAATCTACTTGGACTCTCGAGAAGAGACTTCGATGGAGAACCTAGTAAATTATCTATTAGAAATACTCAATGTTTGTATAATCGAGTTTGACATATCCAATGAAATTAGATTATTTTATATTTTTCATGAAGTTTCTAGTTTTAGTTCTTTTGCAGTTGAATGATCTGGTTTCATATCCTTGTCTCTTGAAAGCTATAAATTGGGTGCATACAAAAAACTGAATAAACAAAACTTAAACTAGTGATATATGTGTGTATTATTGCTTTGTTTGATGATAGTGATAACATTATGTGTTGTCTGTCCCTTAATCATAGGAATAGGAAATATTCTTGCATTAAAGTATTGTCCTTTTGCTTTGTTTTCCATTTTGTGTGATTAATTCAGATGCTGTGCAATTGGACTTTATTGAGTATCCATCTCATGGTTGTTCTGATTTCACTGAAATTGGGATAAACAAGGTATTTTTCTTTATTCACTTTGTCAAGATCTGTTGTGTTGTGTTAGCAGATATTAATAATACAATATGTGGGTGTTTTTGAGTTCTTCACAAGGCCAGATTTGTTCTGTATTCTTAATTTGAGCTTGTGATTTCTGAACAAGAGAAGGGTAAGAAAAGGATGGGAGATGAGAATCCTTTAATTACTGATATTAATTATGTTGGAATTTCACTTGGAAACCAGCATTTAAGGTTAACAAGCCTCATGACAAGCATGCAAAAGATACCACAGGATCAATTGAGTGACAAATTCTTTATATGTTATGTATAGGAAGTGCTGGTGAATTTGAAAAAATCAACTAAAAAACGATCTACTGGTTGATACATTCTTGGAATCTTTGACTATTTATATGTTATGAATAGGAAGTGTTGGTGAATTTGAACACTGCATATGCTTAGATTTTTAATTTTTGCCTCATCACTCTCCCCTACAATATATTCACAAATTTGTGTTTTTGCTAATCTTTTGTGTTCTTGTTAAGTTGGAGATGAAAGTTAGTCAAATATGAAATTTAAAATTAAGAATCGACTTAGAAGATGAAAAAAGTAAAATTGAAGATAACTAAATTTAAGAGGTTAATCTCAAAACAAAATTTGGAGAGGTGTAATTTTTTTAGAAAGTATTGGTTTGTGAAGAATCAAAGAAAAAAATGGATGAAATTTATTTTAAAGTATATTTGACAAGATTTAACTCCTTAGAAAAATCAACTAAACAAATATTTAAATATAAAAATAAAAAATTTAATAAAACAGTTATTGAAAAAAAAAATATAAGTGGAGATTGATAAAAGTTTTATATTTTAAAAGATTGTAAATGTAATGTAAGCTCTATATATAATAAGAAATCAAATTATTTATGTTAATATAAATATAATAATTATTTGTATAAACATTATAAATCAAATTATTTATGTTAATATAAATATAATAATTATTTGTATAAACCTATATGTTTATACTATTTTGTAGATATTTGTTTAATTATAAGTAATAGTTAGTGATTTCTTAAAAAACTCAGATAGGTTACAAACAAAACAAATGTTTTTAAGTGAGTAAAATTCACACTTTTGATTGATGGAAAAATGAAAATAAAAAAGATGAAAATAAAAAGAAATATTAATAAAAAAGAAGAAAAAATAAAAAGAAATTCAAAATTTGTTTAATATAAAAAATATTAAAAAAATAAAAAAAATATTTTTAATAGATTATAACATTCTTGTGATGATATTAGATTTTTTTATTAATTTAATAACAATTATTTGGTGGCAATTGATACATCATTCAAAATGTGTTTTAAGGTTGTTTGAAGAAATAAAAAATAAAATATTTATAAAAAGGTTATTCCTTTATATATACATATATAAAAAAATAAATATATAAATAAAAAATATTAATATTAATATTAATATAAAATTTAAAATTATTAATTAAATAAACTAATCTTTACAAAATCTTACACTTATTCTTTGTTTGTTTCAAATAATAAATTTACACAAACATAGAAGAACAAAGTAAAATAAATAAAAAAGAATAATTTAATACAAAATACTAAATAAAATTATTTTATACTTTCACATCACATTAAAGATTTGTAAAAAAATGTGATTTATTTTATCAAAGTAAAATACTTAATATCGTTAATATAAACTACATATTTGAGTAAATAGTAAATTGTTGTGGAAGTACAATTTCAAAATAAAGAAATCATATTTACTTTGAATTAGCATAAATCATATTTATTAAAATTGTGCTTAAAAACATTTTTTTTTATTTTTTTAAATTGTGCATGTATTTTTAGCTTTTATTTTCAAATTGACTTTTTTATCTTTATTTAAAAAAAAAGTTATTTGCACTGAAATAGTTAAAGAAGGACTATTTTACTGGATTTTTTTCTAAAACTTTTTAATTCATTATTTGATTCTTTTCTTCAAAATACTTACCAAAAAACAAAAAACTTATCTATGATTTTTAATTTAATATATATTAATTTAATATTTTTTTATAGTATGATTTATTAATTAAAAAACAATGTTAATTCAATGTAATTTAAAGAACAAAAAATAGAGTAGATCAATAAATATAAATATTAAATTAAAATTTAAAAATTATATATAAACTTTTTACTTTTCAAAATAAATATTTTAAATAAAAATCAACCAACAATTTTAAATATTTTTAAAAGTTTATTTAAAAATTTAAAAAAATTAAAACACATATACAAATTTATATTCATTCAAAATCTGCATTGAAACATAATTTATTTATTTTGAAAAATTAAAATTTTAACCACAATTTATTCAAATAGGTAATTATTTAAGATTTGTTCATTTATATAATAATGAAATACAATTACACGGTAAAAGATGATACCTATACAAACTATATATATAATTAAAATAAATACATATTCTAATAATAAAATAATAAATTAATAATAAAAAATATTAACAAGGAAAAAATAATAAAATTAAAATTATAAGTACTGAAAAAAATTTAAATAATAATAAAATTATATAATAATAAAAATAAAAATAATATTTAATTAAAATGAATTTATAATCACAAATAAAAAATTAATAATAAAACTAAAATTATAAAATAATAATAATAATAACAAAAGTTAAAATAATAATAAAATTATATAATAATAATAATAATAATAATAAAATTAATTTATAATCACAAATAAAAATAATTTAATATATAATAAAAAATAATTAATCATTTTTTAAATATACCTATCAAATTATTTTCAAACTTTCATAAAAACTTTTCTTCACTTCTCATTTTGTTTTTTTTAATTTAAACAATTTTATTTTTCAACTCTCTTTCTTTTCATATTTTTTTTCTCTTTCGAATATACTTCTTAATCCAAAAATACCCTTTAAAATAAAATAATTATTTTTAGAAATATAAAATCATTTTTAAGACTTTATTGTCTTAAAACCGATATCTCTTTCTTTATTTTTCCGCTTTTATCTTTTATATTTATTTTTATTCTCTTTTTTAGTGTTAATGTCTACAAAAAAAAATTATTTATTTTTCTCTTCCTCACATTTTTACATTTTGAACCAAGATATAAATGAAATTTTAACATTAATTATATCTTACTATAAATTGGAAAACGTTAATCTTGATAATAATGATTAAATGTAAATTATTTTTTATTAAGAATGTTAAAGAAAAAAAATATAATTCTATTCATATATTAATATATAAATATAATATGAGCATAAAATGAACGGAAGAGTTATTCGATAAATTACTAACACATGTAAAAATTCTGATAAAAGATATTTATCTTATCAATAAATATAAATTTTTTATTTAAATTAAAATAACATAAAAATATAATATGTTTTGTTTAGTTATAACCATGGTAATTTTTATGCTCTTCTTTGAATTTAAATTTACAAACTACAAGTTGTTGTCTAAATCATTCAAATTTAGGTTCTGAAAGTGTCTTAGTAAAAAAATTTGTGCTTTGATAATATGTTTTGCATTACAATAATTTCACTTTTTTTTTTGTTTTTAAATTGTTTTAGAAGAAAAAAGTTTATCTTAAAATATTTAGTTTTTCTATAAAACACTTTAACATATTTTTTTACTATTAATCTTGTATTTGTTTATGGAACTATTTGTATAAAGTTTGGTTTTATAAAATTATTTGATTCGTAAGTTGTTCGTGTTAAAAGCTTTCCACCATCTTTTATGTGTCATTTTTTCCAATCATTTTGAGCTTTTCCTTCATAATTTTATTCCATTTTTCATCCTCAATTTTTCCAAATCAAATAGGTTCTAAGATAGTTATATTGCATCTTTAATAAATCTTAGATAAAAATCACCTCTATTTGGAATGTCATCTACATCATCATTAAGGAACTTTGAGATTTTCAGCAGATACTTCTTTATATTATATTTCAACTTCATTATTGATTTTTCATGAATTTGACATCTTTAGTCACAATATTTTTTTATTTTGTGGTTGGAAATTATGCAAGCTTTGAAAGTGATGTTGTAACCAATGAAAACTTCAGATTCAGCCTTCTTGTCAAGTTTGTCTTTTTTAAT
Source organism: Lablab purpureus (assembly GCA_030347555.1). Classification (NCBI taxonomy): domain Eukaryota; kingdom Viridiplantae; phylum Streptophyta; class Magnoliopsida; order Fabales; family Fabaceae; genus Lablab; species Lablab purpureus. The sequence goes on from CM059258.1 coordinate 19,339,415, forward strand.
ATGTGGCACATAAGAGAAATAATCACAACTAAAAATTCTCAAAATTTATTGTGAAAAACAGAAAAAAAACATAAGAAGAGAGGGTTGAATTGTGTTTTAAAAATTTACTCAGCTTTTCGAATATCGTTTGAAGACGTAGGGTTCCCCAAACGATAGATTGGATCAACAGAGGAACAAAGTTGCTCAAAAACTATTTTCTCAAACAAAGAATTTTGTCAAATATTTCCCTTTTTAAAGTTAGACAAAAATAATAATATGCAATTGAAGGAGATAAAGGGTAAGAGATAATACTCAGGATTTTCATACTGGTTTGATTGAAATCATAGACTACATCTAGTTCTCAATCAACTTGATGGAGTTCCACTAACAGATTAATGCTCCAAACCACAAGTATTCTTTTGGCACGTAGTCACTTTTGGCTCGTAGTCACTTTTGGCTAACCCATACAAGTATTCTTTGTTACAAAATCACTTTTGATTCAACTAAGTATTCTTTCTTACAAAGTCATTCTTGGGCCAACAACAAGGGTGATTGAAAAAGGGTTGTGATTTAAAGTCACAACATTTTTTTCTAGTTTAGAAGATTTACGTCTTAGAAAGGACAAAGGTAATTTAATTTAATTTGGCTTCTAGAGGTAGCAAATAAACACTGGCAGTTTTCTTCTAAAGCTTAATGAAGATTTTTTAAACAAGCAGAGTTCTAGCAAAAAATTTTAATAGTGTTTTTCTCATGCTCTTCAAGATGAACTTGATCCCTTATATAGTGCATGAGCGACTAGCTGTTACAGAGCTGTTCTAACATCTTCAGCTTTTGGTTGATGTTTGAACACTTCTTCTTGTAGCGTTTGATGAAGGCTTCACGTATGATGAGCCCTTGACCACTAATAAAGGAGAGGAGTTTTCTAGGAGGATCACAAGAATCATGATGAGAGGAGACACTTCCTCCTCATCCTCTTTCTTTAGTCTTTTTAGCATTTCTAGTTTGTCTTAAAATTTCCTAGACTTATGTTTCTTTGTTGTTTTTTTGTAGGATTGCTTTTGGAACACCCTTTTTTTCTTCAAGTGGAGCCTTGTTGGGGCAAAGGAAGCACATGGGCTCAAGGCCCATGAGGTAGAACGTCCAAGGGAGTGGAGAAGGTCAACATTTGACCTTCTAGAAGGTGCTTGTGCGGGTTTGGAGGCCAAGCTTAGACCTAGCTTCTAGAATTTTGTATCTTGCCCATCAAGAGTGGAATATGCCTAGCATCTTTTCTATTGTAATTCCCTCTAGGTCCCCAACCCTTGCCTATATATGGAGGCCTCCCCACCACTTGTAAAGGGTTGAATTTTGGAGTAAAAATTAGAGAGCATTAGCTTTGAGCTTGTGTGTGTTCTTGGGAGTGTTCTTCCCCTTCTTGTGTCTTATCTTGAGCCTTGGCTCAAGTGGTGGCAATCACCACTTATCTTTGGTTGGTCCATTCCCCAAGTGGCGTGAATGCATTCCATTCCCCTTCCCCTTTCTATCATCTCTTCTTCCATTACTTTCCATGTTCTTTACATTCTTGTCATTTAATTTTCCAGCACCTATATGCAAGCTTATTACTTATTTCTTGTTATCTTGTTTAATTTCTTGTCTTTCCTTCTTCCTTGAGCTCTTGTGAAGTGAACTTTCACACTTAGATAACCTTTGGGATTATCTTCGTGTCCAGTGAGAATCTTCCTTGTTGTTTTCTTCTCTTTGTCTTTCTATCAAATACCTTATATGCTAAATATTAAAATTAACCCTTATCATTTGGTAATCAGAGCTTTGGTTTAATTTTCGTGCTTACAAGGTGTTTGTCTTCTTGTTTCATCCATATTTTATTGGTAGCTTGTGCAAATTGTGAATTCATGACAAAATCTAACCAAAACTGGTTCCATAGCTAATTTTCGTCAAAAAAAATCTTCACCTAATTCTGGAATTGTTGCTTGCTGTTTTTTGGTTTTACATGCTTAATTTTCATGACAAAATGATCCACCATGAAGTATGTTGAGTTTGTGCATGAAAGCTACATGTTTGATCACATGCTTGAGTCAAGTTTAGAGTCTTTTTGTGTTACTTTCCCTTTGCTTGAGTCACATGTCATATAATTTTCCCCTTTGAGTTTTCTTATCCTTGTTTCCAGTACTTGAACATGTTTGATAAAATGTTTAGCTAAAATTGCATGTAACTTGAATTAATTGGTTGAACCTAAACATAGGAACTAAGTGCTTCATAATCATCTACAATTATTGCAAGTGTGTATGTTAAGTCTAGAATCAATTAAAGAATATTGAGAAGAGCTAAAAATCATCAAGGTCATGAGATATATATGCTGTTTTGAAAAGAAAATTGCAAGAAAAAAGTGACCAAGTGCATGATTCTAGAATTTAACTACATGGTTGTATGCTTAAGGATGAGTATGACAAATTAGTACCATCATTTGTAGGATCCTAATCTTCTTGATATGTGTGGTTTGCTGGAAATTTTATTGCATGTTTTAAGTGTTTTCCATTAAGTCTTCCTTCAAGCTTTTCTCTTTTATAATCTATTTGTCATTTGTGTTTACCTTAGTGTGCCTCTTTCTTGTTTAAACTTTTCTTGCTTTATAATCAGGAATTTCCTTTTAAAGACTTTGTCTTTGAAGTTTTCTTTCCTTGTTTCTCTTGAGTGTTGAGGGCCAAACATCTTTCCATTTTGATCCAAATCAAGATTCAAGTTTGCTTTAAGGGATTGAACACTCTTGGTTCACAAGAGAGTTGAGTGAATCCCACCTTCAAGCTTGGAGAGCTAGCCAAAACACTTTGAGGGTTGTAATTTTTTTGTTTTGCTAACTTTTTAAAATTCTTGCTTGTATTGTGTTCTTTGTTGAATAGGTAATCATGTCTGCCACTTCCTCACCAATCTCCCCTAATGAAGCCAAAAGAGAGAGTGCTCTCTTAGAAAACCAATTAAGAGTCCAAAGTGAGTAGTAGAACTAATGAGAGAGATGGAGCTTTCAAGAAAAGAGAGTGAGAACTACATGAGGGAAACCATTGCAAGGCTTGAGAGAGAGAGAGGAGAGAAGAGAGAGCCGAAAGAGAAAGAGAAAGAGAAAGGGAAAGAGAAGAGAGAGAGAGAGGGAAAGAGAAGAAAGAGCCGAGAGAGAAGGGGAGAGAAGAAGAAGAACACACTCCCCATGAAGCCACAATGAAGAAGATGAAAGGTACTATGGAGGAAGAAGAAGAGCTAGGAGTAATACTCCTCAACACTAGCCCAACTATTCTCACATCAAGATCCCAAAATTCTATGGAGACAACAATCCAGACGTCTACTTGGAATGGGAGGCTAAAGTGAATCAAATTATGAATGTGAACCCTCTCGAGGGGCATGATCAAGTTGATGTAATAGTTGTGGAGTTTGAGGGATATGCCATGACTTGGTGGCATAAAACTTGTATGGACTATAACCAAGGGCCACCCACGGCCTCTTTGATGGATATTAAGTATTTAATGCGCACTAGATTTGTTCCTTCCTACTATAGGAGGGAAATCCTTTTGAAGCTCCAACGACTTCAACAAGGAAATATGTGTGTGGATGATTATTATAAACTGCTTGAATCTCTGTTGCTTAAGGCCGACTTGAATGAAGAAACAAATGAAGCCAAGGTAGCTAGGTTTGTGAGTGGGTTAAGGAGGGATATTCAGGACTTGGTAGAATTATATGAATATTCCTCAATTGAGAATGTTTTGCACTTGGCCTTCAAAACTGAAACACAATTGAAAAGAAAAGAGGGCCCAAGGAGGAGTAGTTCACATAATGACTACTATAGTTCTTCTTGGAAGGATAAAAGCAAAGAAAAACATGATAGGAAGCCTTCCAAATCCCACCATGACTCCACTCCTAGGGACCAAACGACTAGGGACACTCCTAACTCCTCCTCCCACCCCCAAAGGTCAAGTTCCATTAAATGTTTTAAATGTTTGGGGTATGGGCACATTGCTTCTAATTGCCCAACCAAGAGAACCATGACCCTGTGGGAGAATGGAGAAGTTGGGAGTGAACATTCTTCTCCCCCTTCCCCTTCAAGAGAGAATTCCTCCCACTCTTCCTCTAGTGATGAAGAGTTTAAGCCTTGTGAGGGAGATTTGTTGATAGTGAGGCACATATTGGGACAAGTTCAAAAGGAACTTGATAACTCCCAAAGAGAAAATATTTTCCACACCAGATGCCTCATTAACAACAACCTTTGCTCACTCATCATCGATGGAGGAAGTTGTGTCAATGTGGCTAGCACAAGGGTGGTAGACAAACTTAGTTTACCTACCATTCCTCATGCCAAGCCCTACAAGCTCTCATGGCTTAGTGAGGATGGTGAGATTGAGCTAAATAAACAAGTCCTTGTTAACTTCTCAATAGGGACTTATGAGGATGAGGTACTTTGTGATGTTGTACCTATGGAAGCAACCCACATTCTTCTAGGTAGGCCATGGCAATTTGATAAACAAACCTTTCATGATGGCCTTACCAACAAATTTTCTTTTACCTTCCATGGTAAGAAGATCACATTAGCACCCCTCTCCCCTCAATAAGTTAGTGAGGACCAAAAGAAAATGAAAAAAAAAGAGAAAATAAGAAAAAAAGGAAAAAGAAAAAGAAAGCAAGGAGGCCAAGAAGAAGGGCATCATGATCTCCCACAAGGGAGTTAAGAAGGTAATGCTTGCCAATAAAACCATGTATGTAGCTTACCCTACCTTAGAGTCATCTTCATCTTTTCATGAACCCTCAAGTTGTTCTAGGGGATTGGAATTAGTCTTGGATGACTTCAAAGATATTTTTCAAGAGCCTCTTAAGGGGTTACCACTTCTAGGATGCATTGAACACCAAATTGATTTCATTCCGGGGTCATCCTTGCCTAATAGGCCAACCTATAGAACTAACCCTGAGGAATCTAAGGAGATTCAAAAGCAAGTAGAGGAATTAATGGATAAAGGGTGGGTGCAAAATAGCATGAGTCCATGTGATATGCCAGTGATTCTTGTCCCCAAAAAGGATGAGAGTGGCGCATGTGCATAGATTGTAGGGCTATAAACAACATAACCATCAAGTATAGGCACCCTATCCCAAGACTTGATGACTTGCTAGATGAGCTACATGGTGCCACCACTTCCCACTCTCCCTTTGAGGTTGTGTATGGATTCAATCCCTTAACACCTCTTGACCTTCTCCCTCTCCCAACTCATGAGGCATGGACTAGCCAAGATGGGTTGGAAAGATCCAAGATGATCAAAGACTTGCATGCTCAAGTCAAAACTCCAATTGAGAGGAAGGTTGGTCAATACCAAAAGCCTGCCAATAAGGGAAGTTGGGGATTGGGTATGGCTTCACTTGAGAAAGGAGAGGTTCCCTACCTGAAGGAAGTCCAAACTCAACCCAAGGGGTGATGGACCTTTCCAAGTTGATAGGAGAATCAATAATAATACATGAGTTAGATTTACCATCCGAGTATAATGTCAGTACCACATTTAATGTTGGTGATCTTACTCCTTTTGATGTTGGTTTTACAAATTCGTGGTCGATTTATCTCCAAGAGGGGGAGGATGATGAGCCTTTGACCACTAATAAAGGACAGGAGTTTTCTAGGAGGATCACAAGAAGCATGATGAGAGGAGACACTTCCTCCTCACCCTCTTTCTTTAGTCTTTTTAGCATTTCTAGTTTGTCTTAAAATTTCCTAGACTTATGTTTCTTTGTTGTTTTTTTGTAGGATTGCTTTTGGAACACCTTTTTTTCTACAAGTGGAGCCTTGTTGGGGCAAAGGAAGCACATGGGCTCAAGGCCCATGAGGTAGAACATCCAAGGGAGTGGAGAAGGTCAACATTTGACCTTCTAGAAGGTGCTTGTGCGGGTTTGGAGGCCAAGCTTAGACCTAGCTTTTAGAATTTTGTATCTTGCCCATCAAGAGTGGAATATGCCTAGCATCTTTTCTATTGTAATTCCCTCTAGGTCCCCAACCCTTGCCTATATATGGAGGCCTCCCCACCACTTGTAAAGGATTGAATTTTGGAGCAAAAATTAGAGAGCATTAGCTTTGAGCTTGTGTGTGTTCTTCCCCTTCTTGTGTCTTATCTTGGGCCTTGGCTCAAGTGGCGGCAATCACCACTTATCTTGGGTTGGTCCATCCCCCAAGTGGTGTGAATGCATTCTATTCCCCTTCCCCTTTCTATCATCTCTTCTTCCATTACTTTCCATGTTCTTTACATTCTTGTCATTTAATTTTTCAGCACCTATATTCAAGCTTACTACTTGTTTCTTGTTATCTTGTTTAGTTTCTTGTCTTCCCTTCTTCCTTGAGCTCTTGTGAAGTGAACCTTCACACTTAGATAACCTTTGAGATTATCTTCGTGTCCAGTGAGAATCTTCTTTGTTGCTTTCTTCTATTTGTCTTTCTATCAAACACCTTATATGGTAAATATTAAAATGAACCCTTATCAACGTAGGTGCATTAAATGCACTCCTTCATGCATTAAATGCATACTTATTCTTTTCACACAAAATTTGATAGCTTGTAGCATTTATCCTCTATTGGACGGTAAATTTTTCTTCTTTTGGTGAAAGCAGCACTTACATGACAAGTGTACTTTTAAGAGTTGACAAAAACTCAGGCGTGTCAGGAATTTAGTGAAAAAAACAAATTTTACTTTTCTTAAGGAAGGCGTTGTGATGGGACACAAGAACCACCTATGTACTTGATCATCATACTGACTAGAAAAATGTCTCTGAAAATTAAGGAACAAACCTTTAATGTTAGTCAAAACAAAAATATATATCATCTTATGACTTTTCATTTGATGATTTTTTTGAGGTATCATCTGTCTGACAATACATGCATGATCTGATGAGAGTCTGTTTATCAAAACTCTTCATCAATTGAGACTTATCATTTGTCGAAACTCATCATCTGTCAAGACTTATCATCTGTTGAGACTCATCGTCTGTCGACTTTCAACATTAATTATTTCTAAGCATTGATTCAAAATCATGGACTGTTGAATTTTTTCCTAACATTTATAAATCTAGTTTATTTCTAAACGAGTCTTCTATATACCTACTCACTAATAACATCTCATTTCAGAAAATAAAATTGACTTCAACCACCACATACACTTGACTCTACTTCAAAAGACACATGTGTTGAATTTAAACTTAGAGATCTGCACTTATCACACACCATTCACTAAGTTGTCATCACAACAAAGCTACATAATAAGATCAACTTTTCTCTCATGTAACAGTTTAATTTCTATGACCTACCTACTGTTAAACGATTTTAAGAATATATTTTCAGCAAGTTTACTGAATCAATGTAGCATTTACAAGTGTCGTATCCACAAGGACTTATATTTAAGAAGAATTATAATCTCTTTTCTAACTTAATTTTGAATATGTAAAAGAAAATTTCTTTTATATTGTTTTTAATAATAAAATTAAAAAACAAATAATAATAAAGCAATATTAATATGATAATAAAAAGGTATTGAGATTGAATTTCATCTATCTCACTCTTCTATAATCCTCTGATTATCAATATATTTAATCAATTATTTAGTGTTATTGAGGTTACCAAATTTCGTTCTAAACCAATCCCTTGATTTAAAATATCTAAGAATTAAATTATAGCAATTGATTCCTCAAATTATCATAATAAAACATTTACTTTAAGTTCAAAACCAATTCAACCTATATATTTAAATCTATTCCTAATATTCAAACATATAAGATGATTTAATTCAAATCGGATTTAAGATCAATTTTCCAATATAACTGTAAATCATAAATCAAAAGATGAGTGATCAATTCATCTCCGCATTAAGAACAAAATTAAATCATTAACACTGAATAAAAGACATCATATATATCAATCAAGAATAAAATAGAAGAGTTTGACAAATTACATTCAATCTCAATACAAAGGAAAGTTAGCCACTCATGATTATGAGCAACTTATATACCCGGATGGATGTGGGGATGAGAAATTAATCTTGAATCTTCTTTCTAGTTGATCCAGGACCTCTTCCTTCTCCTTTTCACTCTTTTCTAAACACTCTTGATATTCACAAAGACGAGATGCCGACACAAGAGCTTTTGAGTCCTTTATATAGGAGAAAATTAGGTTATTTTTAGCTTAAGTGAGAATAACCAACTTAAGTGAAAATAGCCCACTTTAGTGAAAAGGCCCACTTAAATGAAATTAGCCCAATTGTTGACCTAATTTTGCTCATGACTTTTATGTTTCCCATTCCTTTCAACTTTTGCTCTTTCTTCCCTTGATTTTTTCTTTTTTCTTCTATTTTTTATATCTACTCCTGCATACATATACAAACAAAATTTTCTCCATTAGGAGAGGTTATCTTTGCTTGTTTTTAGGAATTTCTAGTTGCTAAGTGCCTAATAAATATCAATTTTTATTTAAATTTTACCACTTAACACCTACCAGACTAGTTCTTTTTCACAACACAGACTAGGTCATAGGAACCTCCTTCGATTCTCACCACTAGATATTTTTCTCTATATGACTCCAACATCAGTAGAGTTAGGATATGTCCTCCTCGAATCCCCAATGCAATACATCACCTACATCTTAACATATTGTTTCCTCCTTGAATTAACTATGTTTCCAATACATTACATTTTACATCACAACCATAATATCATACACTTATCCATATACATTTCATTCCAGTTCAAAATATGATACAATTCCATATCCTATTCACTTTTTCATATAACACTTATGGGACATAATTCATTATATGATAACTATTAAAGATAACAATGCATACCTAGTTACACTCATTAAATCATACCCAAATACATGTTAAATAAAGACGGCAGTGTAAAAACCAAGAGGGAGGGGGTGAATTGGATTTTTAATAAACTTTTTCCACTTAAAATAAATTTCCAGATTTTGAATTATTTTCAAAAACTAGGATTTGGATTTTCCTTAACCTTTGATTAGTGCAGTTTGAGTTGCAATTGTTAATATGATCCACAATAAAAAGAGATAGGGAAAGAGAAAGAACACAGAGATTTATACTGGTTCGGATTAAGCCAATCCTACGTCCAGTTCCCAATCACCACAAATGCGTGATGATCACCCCACTATCTTTAATTGAAATTACAAACACCAATTCATGCAATAACAAATAAAGATAAAGGAAGCACCTCCTTGGACACACTAAGGATGAAACACCTCCCCAGACACACTGAGGATGAAACCCACCTCTCTTGACACACAAGAGATGAACACACCTCCCTTAGAACAGATCCAAGGGATGAATTTTCCCGTTTATGAAAACAGTAAAAAAGAATACACCTGATATAGTGCTGGATAGAAAGCTTAAGCACAAAGATCACCACTTCCAAAGACTTGATCAAACTTGAGAGAGCAAGAAAGCGGTTTTGAAAAGGTAAGGCGCAAGAACACTTTGAATATTTTGTGTTTTCTCAGATGTGTTGAACCTAAGACATTCTCTTTCATTTTATAATTCGAAAATGCTCCAAAGTTTCCATTCTTAGGTTGATTTAGCATTGAATTCTCAAAAACGACTTATTTAATCGATTATCTAAAAAGCTTAATCGATTATATCATATTTAAAAACTGGAAAACTCATTTCGCCTTATATAATCGATTAGATTAAGGCCATAATCGATTATATTAACCCAGAATCAATATAATTGATTATCAAAAATACTTAATCGATTATTTAGTTCGTCAAACAATTTTGATTCAAATTTTAAGTGAAATAATCAATTATCTACGTATCATAATCGATTAAAAGCGTAGAAAAATGTTTTTGCAAGAAAATAACTTGCTCTCATGTTTGGAAAGGTCTTGAATGAGATTTATGACTTACTCTTTTCATCCATCACCCAAAACAGAACCTTCTAAACTTGAAACTTCAGCTCTTGAGAAAATCTTCATCAATCTTCTCTCTTGAAAGCTTTAAACACTCTTTATGCCTTTCCTTGTCCATCTAGCAACCTTCTTTTGTGAGATGACACAAGTCTTTAATGTTGATTAGAGCATTTTAAATCTTCATCATCAAAACTTTAAGACTTCATTAAAACTCTGGAAGACTTCATTAACACTTGGTCTTGAAATATGCTAACAATATAATTTATTACAAAGTTAAAAGGATAAGTTTCAACTTCTACGAAGACCTCAAGTTCAAAATGAATAACCTACTTGCTGGAAAAGTTTAAAAACTATAACAACTTCAACTAAAATTGACAATTTGAACTTTGTTCTCTAAAACAGACATAACTTGAGTTCTAGACATCCTTTTTAATTAATTCCAAATTTATTGAGAAGCTAACATTAAAGGCTACAACTTTAATGTGAACCACTAAGTCTAATTCTAAAAGCCTTGATCCACTCAACGCCTACAAATTCATTGAGTGGATTTGACAAGAAAATTCTTCACATACTCTTGAGCTCAAATTTATTGGTGCATAGGGGAGATGTTGAGCGGATTTGTGACAGTAAAAGATCACTCCCCCTCAGGTTCAAATGTGTTGGGCGGATAGGGGAGGTGTTGTGTGGATCTATGACAATAAAATTCACTCTTTCTCGGGTTCAAATACACTGACAGATGAGGGAGATGTTGGGCGAATTATGCAAAATACTATGATAAAGAAAACTAAAATCTAAACATACCCTCACACTCTCTAACTAAAATATATTCATCTTTACCTTAGAAATATAGAAAAATATAACTAAAATATATTCATCTTTACCTTAGAAATATAGAAAAATATTATAGAGATAGTTTTTGTGAGATGAAGTTTGAATAATTATATTTTTTTATTTATAGACTTTTCAAATTAAACAATAAAATATTTACACTTCATTTTAGTTAAATCACTTATGCTCTTAAAATATATTTTTTAGTCCTTACATAGTATATATGTAATTTTCATTAATGTCTTAAATAAAATTGTCTTTTGGAAACTTGTGCTCTTGTCTCATTTACTATAAAATATTAGTTTCATATCACAACATATCTCCATACATGAGGATGAGATTTTATGATTCTTGTACAATTTTTTTTCTTCTCTAAAAAATATTTGAAATATCTCATTTTTCCCTTCAAGTTCTTACAATCTAACTAATATAAGTGTTCTTAATTTTTAAGATATTTTTGTATAAATATTTTTTAAAAAAATAATAAAATTTGTTATGTTTTTTTATAACTCATGTATTTCATTATTTAATTATATTTTTGTAGCTTATTTTTTAGATTTTAAGAGAAAAGTCTAAGTATATTTTATTTAATTGATCTTATTTTACATTTTATTTTATTATTTTTATTTTTATTTCTCATATTTCTATATTTACAATAAAAAAATATTTTTTTAATAAAAATTATAAAAATAAAATTACAAAACACAATGAAAGATAAATCTTTTATTAATTATTTACACTGAAAAATAAATAACTAAAAATTTTAATTTTGATTTTATTGATAAATTCTAAAATTTAATAAAAGAATAGATAACAATAGTTAAAAAATGTGGCTTTTTATAATTATTTTATTATATTATTAACCATAATAATTTATATACATTTAAAATAATATTATTTTGTCACTTCAAAATTATTGCATAATTCATCGTTTATTGAAATTATGATAAGATGGAAAAAAAATTCATATATACTACTTCAAACTAATTACAATTTGAATTTGATGATTGGATCGAAATATCTGCTGGATACGATGATTTTCTTTTATAATTCTTTTTATTAGACCACTATTCAAGATCTATTACAGAAGAATTCTCAAAATATCAAGAAAAATATTCTTTTTTACCTTCGTACCAACAAAAATCAAACGATTAAAAACAACAAAAGTTTACTTAAAATTTCAAGGAAAATTCTCCTTTCAAACTAAAATTATAAAAAATGTTATATCTCAACCAAAAACTATATAAAATCTTATAATTCACCAAATAAATACAAAATATCAAAATTAAAATCTATCATTAAGGATGATGTTAATTACATAAATATAAACACTGAATCAAGCAATAACTAAAGAAATACCGAAATCAAATAAAATAAAGTTGAATAATCTACTCCTAATTGCAGTATTTAGTTATAAGAAATAAACATAGAACTATTTAGATTCTTATTTTTCATAAATAATTATGTTTTTCATTTTTTTTAAAATGGTTAGGGTGTTTGTGGGTAGAATTGAGTTTTATCAAACCTACTGTGCGTTCTACTGTACTAAAAGACTTGAATTTACATCATTTATCTATTAATTCCAAATCAAATCAATCCTATCAACAATCAATTAAATTAGATTGGATTTGTATTACTCATCTCAAATATTCGAAATCAACTAACTCATAAATAGTAAGTTGGAATAGACTTAATCAATCAATATAAAAAAATACATTTATTTCAAACTTTTAAAAAGTATTATTTTTCTTCTGATCATCATATTTTGAAATATATTTTTATTTTATTTAATTATTAATCAAAGCCGTATCCGATTAAATAATTAATTAAAATGTAATATTAGAAAATGTAATATTAGGAAGTGGTTCTTAGGTCAGTTTGAACATATGATTAAATTAAAATATAGAATAATTTGCTAATTGTAAATAATTATAAAAAAAACGAATTGATTTCCTCATTAATAGCAAATTCCCTTATCCTAGTTATACAGAAAAACATACTTTGTTCATCTTAATCCTCATTCCAACCCAAATCAATTAAATAAGCGAAGATTAACATGAGGATTCCTTACACAAATTAAACAAACATATACATCATCCAATCTTTAATCAATCACATAATTAAGCAAACTGCGAAAACAATATTCATTAAGCATGAATGAAAATATAAGCACAGAGATTAGAAAATGGAGAATCAAGAAGAACAAAGAGAAAACGTGAATTAAACCTTGAAGTTCATAGCAATCTACTCAGAAAATCAACTTTTGAAAATTAGCTCTCCATGGAGATTCAAAACAAAAATTAATGGAGAAAAGAATAAAAACGAAAGTTGAAAGATGAAAAACAAAATCCAAAAGACGAAAATATGAGTAACTGTGCATGAATGTGTATTTTGCCTCCTCTCTTTAGGGTTTTGTAACCCTAGGTCAGCCCCTTTCTCCTAAAATGTCTGGACCTCATAAAAAAATACTATCCGACCCAAATTACGAAAATATAGGAAAATGAAATTAAAATCCTAAGTGGAGGCTGAGGTGGCAGAAATTTCTTTAAGTCCAGAATATATTCCATGTTCCCCCTAAAAAATAAAACAAACAAAAGTTAGACAAATAAATTCAAATTAATAAAAATCCCAATTACTTACCCAATAAAGTCCAAATAATAAAAACGTGTCAATAATTGATAATTAGACACAAAATAATAATTAAAATAGCTACAAAAAGGTAAGAAAACGTGGATAAATAATTATTCATCAATTATACATTTTGCAATCAACTATCACTGGTTTACAAAATTTAACATTCAATTTTTTTGTCATTATATCAACTCGTTGGATTTTTAATATAAAGATAATTTGTTATGAAAAAAAGTTGTAGAAAAAGATATTTAAAATAATAAAATTAGTTTTGATCTTTAAAAAAAATATTCATGTTTAAATATTAAAATTAAAATTTGTATACATAAAAACTTTTTAATTATTATTTTATCCAAAGTATAAATTGGAGAATAAAATATGTAAGTAATGTTTTTTATCAGTAGAATCCAACTATGAGATATGTAAATTATATCATTAACTGAACTACATAGATAATGACAAGATAATTCGAGTGTTTTTTTTAAAGAAAAGATCTTACTTTAATGATATATTTTAAAATAGAACAATGATATTTTGATAACACAATAAAATCATATAACCATTTGATATTTTATTACTTTTTTATAATTAAAAAATTTAATTTTTTCTATGACTATATTACTCTTAATAGATTCTCAAATTATTGTATGATTATTAAAATATATTTATCTAATGGGTTAAATATGTTTTTAGTCTCTGAATTATTTGTCAAAATTGTGTTTCATCTCTGAGGCAAACTTTAGACCTATTTCGTGTTTATACTTTATAAACTAATATAAATTATCTTTGATGACAAATAAAAACATCTTTATGGAAAGAAAAATGAAATAGAAGAGAAAGAAAAGGAGTGAAAGAAGTTTAGGAAACACATGATAGTAAAATAAGAAACTATGAAAAAAAAATAAAGAGATAAAAAGGAATTCTGACACATTATCAATGATCTTTTACATGAGTTTATAAAGTATAAGAACGAAATAAGTTTAAAATTTGTTCTAGGGACAAAACACAATTTTGACAAATAGTTCAATAAAAATATTTACTTCTTATTATTTTTGTAATCTTGTTTACAAAAATCTATGTTCCCAAGTTATGCCATATTTTTTTATTTATAGATATGGTATAATGAATTATATAATTAATATATAACTAAATAGATAAAAAGAATAAAAGAGAAAATTCTTGATGGGAAAAACAAAATCAAGTATGGTGAACTTTCTAATTGATCGATGTAAATATTAGACTCAAGTAATAAATCATGTAAAGACATATAAAATTCAATCAAAGATCCCTAAATTCAGAAATATCTTATTACATTAAAATAAAATGGAATAATTTAACTCAACTACCATCCAAAGAAATATCTTATAACTATTGAGAAGGTTAGCTAGACTATAACACAATTACTTTTTTTTGGTAGAAAATGTTAAGATAGAGAGAGGAGATTATTATAAGAATAATAATAAACACAATTGACAATGACACCTCGCAAATTGCAGTAGGAACTAGACAACATGTTAATTCCCTTCAATCTTATTTCTATCTTTGTGTCAACCTCTATGGCTACAATGCAATTTTACTGATGATAAGCCAGGTCCACCTTAAGGTCCAAGTAAATCGTTTTAGGTTAAAAGAAAACTCTAATTTTTTTAAGTACTAATATACTTTTATTAAATTAATTATAAAACTATAAAATTTAATTAAAATATTATGAGTGTTTGTTAACTTTTATGGATGCTAAAATTGATATTTAATGAAGTAACAACTTTTTTCAATAAATCATAATTTTCTTTAAATAAAAGAGATTTGTTAGTTAATACTAATAGCTACAAAAGAGAGCTTTTTTCATCTATATTATTTTACCAACTAGTTTTTATTTTTTTCTTTTCTCTAACTGTGATTTCTCCTTTCCAATCCTAACTCTAGAGAAGCTCGGACTTCTCTCTTCCAAATTCACAATCTCTAATCATCTTTTTAAAAATAAAAGTCTACAATTGTGATCTAGAGAGGGAGAGGAGTATTTCTACCCGATAAAATTTGGTTTCAGGTAAGTTTTGTCTCTCTGTGTTCCCTCTTTTTCTATTCTTTTGTTCTTGACGGTTAAGCTTGCATGTTTGAATTGAACCTTGTAAGAGAATCATTAGATACATGGCTTGAGGTGTTATGAGAATATTATTTGATATGATGATATATATATGTGTGTTAAGAATTGTGATTTATTTTATATTAAATGGTTTATAAATGGTAGAAATTTTATATTATCCCTTTTTTGAATTATTTCTATAAACTACAATGATCCTGTTAATTTTACATGGAAACATAAAATATTTTAGGGACAGAGTCTTAGAGAAAGTATTGAAAAACATGTATTGACATATCTCTCTCTCTCTCTATATATATATATATACATATGTACACACACATATTTGTGCATATTTGTACACCAATATTGTTTAGATTTTTTAGCTATTTTGAGTGATTGTGATCAACATGATATAAGTTAAAGGTTGTATGTATAATTTTCCTAAGAGAAATATTAAATGAAATTAATTACGACAATTTAATAGATAATTTTGTATAACAGAAAACTCAAAAAATATATTTTAAATACAATTATAATACATTTTAACAAATTTTTTTATTAGTAAATAAAATGTCTAATTTTTTAAGTTTGTTTTAGGTCTCCTAAGTCCTAAGCCGCCTCTATGTTAAGCTACTTGTAATTAAAATGTATTAGATGATTATTAGTTTGTTTAACTACAAGCAAATGAATAAATGCAATCCTTTCATAAAAATCATCAACACTATGATAAAATATTAATCAAGGCATATAATAACATTACAAATGCTTAAATGCTACCACATTCAAAGAATTGCATAGAAAAAAAAAACAATTCCCTGCACACAAAGACACATTGAATATTAAACACTCGATGTTATTATTACACGATTCCAAGGAGTATGGAGTACCCATAACAACACTAAGAGTCAAGTGTGTTAGTTTCACATAAAGTCAAAATCAATTCGGCCAAATTGCTTTCTATAGTTAAAAAAGTATGACTTTATAAACCTCATTTGCTTACAATCTTACAAAGTGCAAATAATCCTATTCTAAATTAAATCTGAAAACCAGAAATAACCCTAACCCATTATTTAGACTAATTTGAAAATGATGAAATGGGTAGGTAATACGAGAAAAGAAACCAACTAATAGCACAAGAAAAATCATCTTGAGCTTGCAATTCCCTCCCAACTCTAGCAAATTCACCACACTTTAGACACTTTATATGAAACTAAAGAACTTGTTTCTCTTTCTACAACACTTAAGGGTCCTACACTGTGGTAGCATATGAATAAGGAAAAGAATACAGTTGAAAATAATTTGATAATCTGTTCAGGAGATTTAGGGTTTAAAGATACCCCAAAACCTAAATGGTTAGATTACCAACATACAAATGGTGGAAAAACAATACTATGAGCACTACAAGCACAAACCGATGGAGAACAAAAACGGAAAATAGCACTGTGAGCACGAATGTCGGAATAAGCACGAGCCACCACAACTTGTCGAAGAACAAATATTTAATAATACAAAGAACAAAAGTGAAGAGTGAAAATGACAGTGAAGGAGTAGCAGGGAGTACGAAAGAAACACAGGAGGAGCATGAGAGCATGAAAGAAACACAAGGGACGAGCACGAGAGTCAGAGAGATGCACCAAAATGAAATTGTGTAATAACATATTCCCTTTCTATGTTTGTTAAAAGTATAATTGTCATAGTACGTACACAACTATATGTTAAACTTATTTACTATGACATTTTTAGTGATAACTGACCTAATAAATTTGTAATTTATTACAAAATTACCACCGCACCACTAACTATGACAGCTGAATTACAATTGTCATAATAAGTCGATGTAGAATTCAATTTTTCTAACTTCATGAAGTTATCATGTAGGTTTATCCTCTCAATTTGAAAAGGATCAAGATGAGTTCTTAAATTCAAACTCTTACTCTCGATTATCACGTCCTCAAATTATACAAAACTTTTAAGTTTAATATATTAAAATATTTATGATATTTGGTTAGACCTTTGGATATTACACAAACAATCACTAAATTAATAAAATGAATAAAACAATATAAGAAAGAAGAACCAAAGTTTTCAATGTAAAAAATGTCAAAAATAAAGAGTCATAGACTAAGGGTCAATTTTCTTGATTGGTAAAAGATTAGAAATTGAGACTTGACCCCCTTGATTTTAAAGGGATCGAGAATCTTAATTAAACTTCTCTATTTTTTATCAAACTATGATCCATGTTCCTTCGATTAAGAAAAATTGAGATAAGCCTCTTGATTTCAAACTCTCTCTCTCTCTCGATAAGCATGTCCAATTGAGGATCAAGTAACTTTCGATGAAACTCTTCTATCGTCAAGATTAAAGGAAGGAGTTTAAGGAGAGCATTTGATACCAGTTGAAAGTATAGAGTCAGACTCTCAATGGGAAAGTTTTAATCAAAAATCTACTTGAACTCTCGAAAAGAGACTTCGATGGAGAACCTAGTAAATTCTCTATTAGAAATACTCAATGTTTGTATAATCGAGTTTGACATATCCAATGAAATTAGATTATTCTATATTTTTTCATGAAGCTTCTATTCTTTTGCAGTTGAATGATCTGGTTTCAGAACCTTGTCTCTTGAAAGCTATAAATTGGACGTATACAAAAAACTAGATAAACAAAACATAAACTAGTGATATATGTGTGTACTATTGTTTTGTGTGATGATAGTGATAACATTATGTGCAGTCTGTCTCTTAAGCATAGGAATAGAAAATATTCTTGCATTAAAGTATTGTCCTTTCGCATTGTTTTCCATTTTATGTGATTAATTCATATGCTATGCAATTGGGCTTTATTGAATATCCATCTCATGGTTGTTCTGATTTCACTGAAATTGGATTAAACAGGGTAGTTTTCTTTATTCACTTTGTCAAGATCTGTTGTGTTGTGTTAGCAGATACTAATAATACAATATGTAGGTTTTTGAGTTCTTCACAGGGTCAGATTTGTTCTATATTCTTAATTTAAGCTTGTGATTTCTGAACAAGTGAAAGATAAGAAAAGGATGGGAGATGAGAACCCTTTGATTACTGATATTAATTATGCTACAATTTCACTTGGAAACCAACATTTAAAGTTAACAAGCCTCATGACAAACATGCAAAAGATAATACAGGATGAATTGAGTGACAAATTCTTTATATGTTATTTGTATAAACCTATATTTTTATATATGTTAATTTAAATATAATAGTTATTTGTATAAACCTATATGTTTATACTATTTTGTAAATATTTGTTTAATTATATGTAATAGTTAGTCATTTCTAAAAAAACTCATAAAAAAGTTACAAACAAAACAAATGTTTTTAAGTGAGTAAAGTTCACACTTTCGATTGATGGAAAAGTGAAAATAAAAAAGATAAAAATAAAATATTTATAAAAAATTTATTTCTTTATATATATATATAAATATATATATATAAATAAAAAATATTAATATTAATATAAAATTTAAAATTTAAAATTATTAATTAAATAAACTAATCTTTAAAAAATCTTACACTCATTCTTTGTTTGTTTCAAATAACAAATTTATAGAGATGGACCTATAGTAAAGAAGAACAAAGTAAAAATAAATAAAAAATAACAATTTAATACAACATATTAAACAAAATCATTTTATACTTTGGCATGACAACAAAAATTTGTAAAAAAATTGATTTATTTGATCAAAGTAAAGTACTTTATATAGCTAATATAAATTATATATTTGAGTAAATAGTAAATTGTTTGTGAAAGTTTTTTAATTATTATCAATAAGGTAATTTAATATATTTCCTAATAATACTTTGGGTTATTAATAAAACATTTCGAATTACTTAATGTTATTCTAAGCTTATGTTATTTCTATATGTTTTCTTTGTTTTTTTTTTTGTTTTTTTTTTAATTTCAAAATGAAAGAAATTATGTTTACTTTGAATTAGCATAAATCTTTTTTAATTAAAATTGTGCTTAAAAATATTTTTTTTTATTTTATTTTTTTAAAATTGTGTATGTGTTTTTAGTTTTTATTTTAAAATTAACTTTTACCTTTATTTTAAACAAAGTTATTTACAGTGAAATAGTTAAAAAATGACTATTTTACTGGATTTTTTTCTAAAACTTTTTAATTGACTATTTGATTCTTTTATTCAAAATACTTACCTAAAAATAGAAAACTTATCTATGATTTTTAATTTAATATATATTAATTTAATATTTTTTATAGTATGATTTATTAATTAAAAAAATAATATTAATTCAATGTAATTTAAAGAAAAAAAATAGAGTACATCAATAAATATAAATATTAAATTAAAAGTTAAGAATTATAAATAAACTTTTTACTTTTCAAAATAAATATTTTAAATAAAAAATCAACCAACAATTTTATATATTTTTAAAAGTTTATTTAAAAAATTAAAAACACATTTACATGCACGATTTAAATAAAAAAAATCAGAAATATATGATTAAAACTGTATACAAATTCATATTCATTCAAAATCGTGCATTGAAACACAATTTATTTATTTTTAAAAATTGAACTTTTAACCACCATTTATTCAAATAGGTAATTATTTAAAATTTGTTCATTTATATAATAATAAAATAAATTACACGGTAAAAGATGATAGGTATACAAACTATATATATAACTAAAATAAATACATATTCTAATAATAAAATAATAAATTAAAAATAAGAAATATTAACAAGAAAAATAATAAAATTAAAATTATAAGTACTGAAAAATATTTACATAATAATAAAATTATATACTAATAAAAGTAAAAAAGTAATATTTAATTAAAATGAATTCATAATCACAAATAAAAAAGTAATAATAAAACTAAAGTTATAAAATAATAACAATAACAAAAGTTAAAATAATAATAAAATTAATTTATAATCACAAATAAAAATAATTTAATAATTTAAAACTTATTTATTTTCCTCCACTTGTTTTCTCACATTTACATTTTGAACTAAGATATAAATGAAACTTTAACATTAATTATATCTTACAATAAATGGAAAACATTAATCTTGATAATAATGATTAAATGTAAATTATTTTTTATTAAGAATGTTAAAGACAAAAATATAATTTTATTCATATATTAATATATAAATATAATATGAACAGAAGAGTTATTCGATAAATTACTAACCCATGTAAAAATGCGATAAAACATATTTATCTTATCAATTAATATAAATTTTATTTAAATTAAAATAACATAAAAATATAATATATTTTGTTTAGTTATAATAATTGTAATTTTTATATTCTTCTTTGAATTTAAATTTACAAACTATATGTTGTTGTCTAAATCATTCAAATTTCAAATTTAGGTTTTGGAAGTGTCTTTGGTAAAAAATTGTGTACTTTGATAATATGTTTTGCATTATAGTAACTTCACTTTTTTTTGTTTTTAAATTGTTTTAGAAGGAAAAAGTTTATCTTAAAATATTTAGTTTTTCTATGAAACACTTTAACACATTTTTTTACTATTAATCTTGTCTTGTATTTGTTTATGGAACTATTTATATAAAGTTTGGTTTTTATAAAACTATTTGATTCATAAGTTGTTCGTGTTAAAGGTTTTCCACCATCTTTTGTGTCCTTTTTTCCAATCATTTTTAACTTTTTCTTCACAAATTTATTTCATTTTTCATCCTTCAATTTTTCCAAATCAAATAGATTCTAAGATAGTTATATTGCATCTTTAATAAATCTTAGATAAAAATCACCTCTATTTGGAATGTCATCTACATCATCATTAAAGAACTTTGGGATTTGCAGCGGATACTTCTTTATATTATATTTCAACTTCATTATTGATTTTTCATGAATTTGAAATCTTTAGTCACAACAATTGTTTTATTTT
Source organism: Lablab purpureus (assembly GCA_030347555.1). Taxonomy (NCBI): domain Eukaryota; kingdom Viridiplantae; phylum Streptophyta; class Magnoliopsida; order Fabales; family Fabaceae; genus Lablab; species Lablab purpureus. The sequence goes on from CM059258.1 coordinate 19,360,770, forward strand.
GTGGTTGGAAATTATGTAAGCTTTGAAAGTGAAGTTGTAACCAATGAAAACTTCGGATTCAGCCTTCTTGTCAAGTTTGTCTTTTTTAACATGTGGCACATAAGAGAAACAATTACAACTAAAAATTCTCAAAATTTATTCTGAAAAATAGAAAAAAACATAAGAAGAGAGGGTTGAATTGTGTTTTAAAAATTTACTCAGTTTTTCGAATATCGTTTGAAGACATAGGGTTCGCCAAAGGATAGATTGGATCAATAAAGGAACAAAGTTGCTGAAAAACTATTTTCTCAAACAAAGAATTTTGTCAAATATTTCCCTTTTTAAAGTTAGACAAAAACAATAATATGCAATTGAAGGAGATAAAGGGAAAGAGATAATACTCAGATTTTCATACTGGTTTGCTTGAAATCATAGACTACATCTAGTTCTCAATCAACTTGATGCAGTTCCACTAATAGATTAATGCTCCAAACCACAAGTATTCTTTTGGCTTGTAGTCACTTTTAGCTAACCCATATAAGTATTCTTTGTTACAAAATCACTTCAGATTCAACTCAGTATTGTTTCTTACAAAGTCACTCTTGGGCTAACAACAAGGGTGATTGAAAAAGGGTTGTGATTTAAGGTCACAACATTTTTTTCTAGTTTAGAAGATTTACGTCTTAGAAAGGACAAAGGTAATTTGATTTGGCTTCTAGAGGTAGCAAATAAACACTGGCAGTTTTCTTCTAAAGCTTAATGAAGATTTTTTAAACAAGCAGAGTTCTAGCAAAACTTTTTAACAGTGTTTTTTTCATGCTCTTCAAGATGAACTTGATCCCTTATATAGTGCATGAGCGACTAGCTGTTACAGAGTTGTTCTAACATCTTCAGCTTTTGGTTGATGTTTGAACACTTCTTCTTGTAGCGTTTGACGAAGGCTTCACGTAGGTGCATTAAATGCATTCCTTCATGCATTAAATTCATACTTATTCTTTTCTCACAAAACCTAATAGCTTGTAGCATGACAGTGAATTTTTCTTCTTTTGGTGAAAGCAACACTTACATGACAAGTATACTTTAAGAGTTGACAAAAACTCAAGCGCATCAGGAATTTAGTGAAAAAAATAACTTTTCCTTTTCTTAAGGAAGGCGTTGTGATGGGACACGAGAACCACCTATGTACTTGATCATCATATTAACTAAAAAAATGTCTCTGAAAACTAAGGAACAAACCATTAATGTTAGTCAAAACAAAATATATATCATCTTATGACTTTTCATTTGATGATTTTTTTTAGGTATCATCTGTCTAACAATGCATGATCTTATGAGAGTCTGTTTATCAAGACTCTTCATCAGTTGAGACTTATCATTTGTCGAAACTCATCGTCTGTCAAGACTTATCATCTGTTGAGACTCATCGCCTGTCGACTTTCAACATTAATTGTTTCTAAGCATTGATTCAAAATCATGGACTATTGAATTTTTTTCCTAACATTTATAAATCTAGTCTGTTGCTCTTATTATCCCTAACCAAAAAAGTTTTATCATATAGGAAATCCTGTATGTTATCGGCACCTACTAAATAATCAAAAGAATTATAACTAGAATTATCACTATCATCCCAATTATATCAGTTAAAATTTTGGGTTCTTCGCTTAGACTGGTACTCTCAAAATGACCAAGACTCTCCATTGATTTACTTAATTCACACCTGTATTCTAACTTCCTAATAAGTAACATAGAATTGAACCACCATTTTTCCATAGAGTTTTTTCCTGTATTTACATAAAAATATAATAAATGTATAGTCTTTCTAAACCAGTCTTCTATATATCTACTCACTAATAACATCTCATTTCAAAAAATAAAATTGACTTCAACCACCACATACACTTAACCCTACTTCAAAAGACACACGTGTTAAATTTAAACTTAGAGATCTGCACCTATCACACACAATTCACTAAGTTGTCATCACAACAAAGCTATATAATAAGATCAACTTTTCTCTCATGTGACAGTGTAAATTTCTATAACCTACCAGACCAGTTCTTTTTCACAACACAGACTAGGTCATATCCGTAGATTATGGGCACCAACCCCAGGCTCTACTCGGTCCCACACAAACATATTGGTAGATTATGGGCACCAACCCCAGGCTCTACTTGGCCTCACACAAAAACATCATAAACAATACAAAAACAAGGTTTTTCACACATTACACTCAATACAACAATAATATACAAAACATACTAATTATATGTCTATATATATAACATTAATTTTCTTAATATCAATTTATATATTTTTGAACATTAACTTCCCTAACCTGGATTTTTCTTTATTCCTTGCTCGGATGGAAAAATTGCAATCCTAATTCTTAGCTCATCTTTTATCTCAAAATCCTGAAAGAGAATTGATTGAGAAAAAACTTCAAAAACCATAAACTTTCCAAAAGAAAATTCTCAAGAATAAACGGACTTAGACTTACCCGGTCACAAAACTAATCGGGTAGAACTCTTTCTTACACTATTAGCCTCCTATTGCTTCTTCTGGATCTAGAAACCATTAGGATTTCAGTATCTAAACCTTAGGGAGAGTGTAGAGAGGGAATAGAGAGAATAGAAAGAATAGAGGTAGAGAGAATAGAAAGAATAGAGGCAGAGAGAATAGAGGTATGTGAAAACAAACTACCCAACTAGCCCCTTTTTATTTTATATTGTAGTATCTTTATAATATATAATGTATAATATCTTTATAATCTCATATCTTTATAACTGAATATTTTTATAACATAATATCTTTATGATCTAATATCTTTATAACTAAATATCTTTATAATCTAATATTTTTATAACTGAACATCTTTATAATATAATATCTTTATGATATAATATTTTTATAATTAAATATCTTTATAATATAATATTTTATAAATGAACATCTTTATAATATAATATCTTTATGATATAATATTTTCATAACTAAAAATCTTTATAATCTAATATTTTTATAACTGAACATCTTTATAATATAATATCTTTATAATATAATATTTTTATAATTAAATATTTTTATAATATAATATTTTTATAACTGAATATTTTTATTAATCTAATATCCTTATAATAAAACATCTTTATAATATAATATGTTTATATTCTAATATCTTTATAATTTAAAATATTGGGGTGTTACATACGTAGTTCTTTGATAAATATTATGTAAAAATTGATAATTTTTAGTTTTGAAATTTTTAATATTTTTTTATAAAATTTATAATTCATATTATTTAAATCATGAGATAGTGGGAGAGACTATAACTTACAAATCATACAATAAATTTAAAAAGAAACTTTAATTTAAATCTTATTTTATATAGATTATTTTTTAATAATTAAATATTGAATATAAGATATGGTCCTACATATATTTTTAAATAATTTAGCTTAAATATTTTTATATATTTTAATTTTTAAATAATTATTTTCAAAATTTATTTATCAGAATATATTTTTTAGAGTAAAATATAAAATATAAGATGACGCGTGTGGTTATACATATATTTTTAAATAATTTAGCTTAAATATTTTTATATATTTTTTAATTTTTAAATAATTATTTTCAAAATTTATTTATTAGAATATTTTTTAGAGTAAAATATAAAATATAAGATGATGCGTGTGGTCATACATACATTTTAAAATTTCAAATTTTTAAACAATTATTTTTGTCATTTACTTAAATAACTTTTAATAACAATATAAGATGATGCATATGGTCATACATATATTTTGAAATGTATATTATTTAAATAACTTCTAATAAAAATATAAGATGATGCATATGGTCATACATATATTTTAAAGTGTATAACTTTTAAATAACTATTTTTAACATTTATTTAAATAACTTCTAATAAAAAAAATGACACATATGGTCATACATACACTTAGAATTTATAATAAATTTTTTATATAGAGAGGTAGTGCAAACTACACAATTATATTCAAAGAACATGTTATATTTAACAACAAAATAATATACATTAAATTATTAAAATTTAATTAACTTAAAGATTATATTATATTAATAAGTAATTTAAACATGAAATATAAGATGATACAAATGATCATACATATGTCCTAAAATGTTAAATTTATTTACAAAAGTGATAGTAGGATATAAGATGACGCGGTCATACATATATCTAAAATTTATTTAATTAAAATAATATTAAATATTACATATAAGATGACGTATGTAGTCATAGATAATTTTTAACTTTCAAAACAACTATTTATTTACATAACTCTTAATAATAAAACATAAAATATAAGATGACATGTATATCATTCATATAATCTAAGAAATTATTTAAGGGTAAGATTTTTTAAGCTTTTAAATAACTACTTAATTTATTTATTAAAATAATTTATAAACAATGATATGTATAATATAAGATGACGTGTGTAGTCATACATATATTCTAAATAATTTATCTTTTAGAAATGATTTCTGTAAAAATATTTTTGATGATTAGATATAAGACATATGTGTTTGAAAAAAGTATGATTTAATATTTTTAACTTAATATTCATAAAATAAACTATTTTATTATTTAATAACAGGTGCAATTAAAATTTGTTTGTTATCAATTGTGTATGTAAACTCTTATTGCAACATTTTAAAAGTAATGAATGAATAGTTTAATCAAGATTATAATAATAATAAACAAAAGGGTAAAAAGTGAAATGAGACCACCTTTACCCCTTACATAATTTTAAAATGGTTATGTTTGAGTATCATCCCCTGACTCTATTTTAAAATGAATGTATTCCTCGTTATTGCTACGAAATGAAGAAAAGGAAATTGCTCATGTCTCACTCCAATGTATGTGTAAATAAATCATGCTCAAGTTATGCGTGTATTAAATTTGCTTTCCCATTCAAATAAACCATGCACAAGAATAAAAAAAACATGTATTCATGAGCTTTTATTCGTGCATGCTAACTCAAGAGAAATTTGTGGGCTTATATAATCAGAACTCACCCCCTGTTCATCCTTTATGTTATGTACCCACATATATAAAAAAAACATGCAGACATGCTAATGTATAAAATGAACCATCTACAAACTCTACCGTTATGAACTAGAATAGCAGGAAAAATATCATTGCAGCAAGGTTATACACACCAAGACAATCATACATGCCACACTCAAGCTTCTATTCGAAACACAACAATTAATGAAATCATATCAATATAAATGTATTCATCACTCTTAAGTGTGATCTTTCCTCTTATACAATATACAACCTCATGAGTAAAGAAAAAAGACAAAAACCTTTAGTGTGATCTTTTCTCTTTCTAATGCTTCCACTTGTTTGCGTTTTCCCGTTTCTGTGAATCTGGTTTTTTAGGTTTTCTCCTGTGGTTCCCCAATCTGATTTCTCCTTTTCCTATTTATAAGCTAGGTGAAGAGAGAGAGAAAAAACTGAAAAACTTGAAAGAGAGTTGGGAATTTGAGAAATATATGGAGAGAATAGAAGAGATAATGGGTATTATGGGAGAGAGAAAAAGTATTCTGTTGATTGTGGGAGGATTGAGAGTTAGATAAAATAAATATATATATATATATATATATATATAAATAAAAATAAATAAATAAATAAAAATATATAAAGTAATATTAAATAATGACTTATACTTAAATATTTTTATTTTAAATTATAAACATTATTTTATATTTTTAAATATTTATTATTTAATGAATTTGTTTGTTAAAATAAGTAGAAATATATTTGAATATATACTCTTTTCTATATTTTTAGTTTAACCTTTTGAATTCTATAAACTTTTGTTTCTTTAATATTTTTCTAATTAATTATATTATATTTTTTTTATATATTTGACATATTTTAAAAGTAATCAAACAAAATTTGGGCAACACACATGTATTGACATATCTCTCTCTCTTTCTCTTTCTCTCTCTCTCTCTATATATATATACATATTTGTACATATTTGTACACCAATATTGTTTAGATTTTTTAGCTATTTTGAGTGATTGTGATCAACATGATATAAGTTAAAGTTTGTATATATAATTTTCCTAAGAAGAGAAATGTTAAATGAAATTAATTACGACAATTTAATAGATAATTTTGTATCACAAAAAACTCAAAAAATAAATTTTAAATACAATTATAATACATTTTAACATAATTTTTTATTAATAAATAAAAATATCTAATTTTTTAAGTTTGTTTTAGGTCTCCTAAAGTCCTGAGTCACCCCTGTGTTATGCTACTTGTAATTGAAATGTATTAGATGATTATGAGTTTGTTTAACTACATGCAAATGAATAAATGCAATCCTTTCATAAAAATCATCACAACTATAATAAAATATTAATCAAGGCATATAATAACATTCCAAATGTTTAAGTGCTACCACATTCAAAGAATTGCATAGAAAAAAAAAAATTCCCTACACAAAAAGACACATTGAATATTAAACACTTAATGTTATTATTACACGATTCCAAGGAGTATGGAGTACCCATAACAACACTAAGAGTGAAGTGTGTTAGTTTCACAGAAAGTCAGAACTCAATTCGACCAAATTGCTTTCTATAGTTAAATAAGTATGACTTTATAAACCTCATTTGCTTACAATCTTACAAAATGCAAATAATCCTATTCTAAATTAAATCTGAAAACTAGAAATAACCCTAACCCATTATTTAGACCAATTTGAAAATGACGAAATGAGTAGGTAATACGAGAAAAGTAACAAATAGCACAAGAAAACTCATCTTGAGCTTGCAATTTCCTCCTAACTCCAACAAATTCACCACACTTTAGACACTTTCTGTGAAACTAAATAACTTGTTTCTCTTTCTACAACACTTAAGGGTCCTACACTGTGGTAGCATATGAATAAGGAAAATAATACAGTTACAAATAATTTGATAATCTGTTCAGGAGATTTAGGATTTAAAGATACCCCAAAACCTAAATGGTTAGATTACGAACATACCAATGGTGGAAAAACAACACTATGAGCATTGCAAGCACAAACCGATGGAGAACGAAGACGGAAAATAGCACTGTGAGCACGAATGTCGAAATAAACACGAACCACCACAACCTGTCGAAGAACAAATTCAAGAATACAAAGAACAAAAGTGAAGAAAAGTGAAAATGACAGTGAAGGAGTAGCAGGAAGTATGGAAGACACACAAGAAGAGCACGGGAGCACGAAAGAAACACAAGGGATGAGCACGAGAGTCAGAGAGATGCACCAAAATGAAATTGTGTAATAACATATTTCCTTTCTATGTCAGTTAAAAATATAATTGTCATAGTATGTACACAACTATGTGTTAAACTTATTTACTATGATATTTTTAGTGATAACTGACATAATAAATTTGTAATTTATTACAAAATTGTCACCGCACCACTAACTATAACAGCTGAATTACAATTATCATAATAAGTCATCACAGAATTCAATTTTTCTAACTTCATGAAGTTATCATGTAGGTTTATTCTCTCAATTTGAAAAGGATCACGATGAGTTCTTGAATTCAAACTCTTACTCTCGATTATCACGTCCTCAAATTATACAAAACTTTTAAGTTTAATATATTAAAATATTTATGATATTTGGTTAGACTTTTTGATATTTTACAAACAATGACTAAATTAATAAAATGAATAAAACAATATAAGAAAGAAGAACCAAAGTTTTCAGTGTAAAAAATGTTAAAAATCAAGAATCATAGACTAAGGGTCAATTTTCTTGATTGGTAAAAGATTAGAAATTGAGACTTGACCCCCTCGATTTTAAAGGGATCGAGAATCTTAATTAAACTTTTCTATTTTTTTATCAAACTATGATCCATGTTCCTTCGATTAAGAAAATTTGAGATAAGTCTCTTGATTTCAAACTCTCTCTCTCTCGATAAGCATGTCCAATCGAGGATCAAGTAAGTTTCGATGAAATCCTTCTATCATCAAGATTAAAGGAAGGTGTTTAAGGAGAGCATTTGATACCAGTTGAAAGTATAGAGTCAGACTCTCAATGAAAAAGTTTTAATCGAAAATCTACTTGGACTTTGGAGAAGAGACTTCGATGGAGAACCTAGTAAATTCTCTATTAGAAATATTCAATGTTTGTATAATCGAGTTTGACATATCTAATGAAATTAGATTATTCTATATTTTTCATGAAGCTTCTAGTTTTAGTTCTTTTGCAGTTGAATGATCTGGTTTCAGATCCTTGTCTCTTGAAAGCTATAAATTGGGTGCATACAGAAAACTGGATAAACAAAACTTAAACTAGTGATATATGTGTGTATTATTGCTTTGGTTGATGATAGTGATAACATTATGTGTTGTCTGTCCCTTAATCACAGGAATAGGAAATATTCTTGCATTAAAGTATTGTCCTTTTGCTTTGTTTTCCATTTTGTGTGATTAATTCAGATGTTGTGCAATTGGACTTTATTGAGTATCCATCTCATGGTTGTTCTGATTTCACTGAAATTGGGATAAACAAGGTATTTTTCTTTATTCACTTTATCAAGATCTGTTGTGTTGTGTTAGCAGATATTAATAATACAATATGTGGGTGTTTTTGAGTTCTTCACAAGGCCAGATTTGTTCTGTATTCTTAATTTGAGCTTGTGATTTCTGAACAAGAGAAGGGTAAGAAAAGGATGGGACATGAGAATCCTTTGATTACTGATATTAATTATGTTGGAATTTCACTTGGAAACCAGCATTTAAGGTTAACAAGCCTCATGACAAGCATGCAAAAGATAGCACAGGATCAATTGAGTGACAAATTCTTTATATGTTATGCATAGGAAGCGCTGGTGAATTTGGAAACTGCATATGCTTAGATTCCAATACAACTAAAAAAACAATCTACTTGCTGATACATTCTTGGAATCTTTGACGATTTATGTTATATATAGGAAGTGCTGGTGAATTTGAATACTGTATATGCTTAGATTTTTAATTTTTGCCTCATCAGTCTGCCCTACAACATATTAACAAATTTGTGCTCTTGTTAATCTTTTGTGTTCTTGTTAAGTTGGAGATGAAAGTTAGTCAAATATAGAATTTAAAATTAAGAATCAACCTAAAAGATGAAAAAGTAAAATTCAAGATAATTAAATTTAAGAGGTTAATCTCAAAACAAAATTTGGAGAGGTGTAATTTTTTTAGAAAAGGTTTGAGAAGAATCAAAGAAAAAAATGGATGAAATTTATTTTAAAGTATATGTGATAAGATTTAACTCCTTAAAAAATCAACTAAAAAAATATTTAAATATAAAATCAAAAGGTTAATAAAACAGTTATTAAAAAAAATATAAGTAGGTATTGATAAAAAATTTATATTTTAAAAGATTGTAAATGTAATCTAAGCTCTATATATAATTAGAAATCAAATTATTTATGTTAATATAAATATAATAATTATATGTATAAACCTATATGTTTATATTATTTTGTAAATGTTTGTTTAATTATATGTAATAGTTAGTCATTTCTAAAAAAACTCTAGGTTACAAATAAAACAAATGTTTTTAAGTGAGTAAAATTCACACTTTTGATTGATGAAAAAATGAAAATAAAAAAATATTAATAAAAAAAGAAGAAAAAAAAGAAATTCAAAATTTGTTTAATATAAAGAAATATTAAAAAAATGGAAAGAAAGAAAAATATTTTTAATAGACTATAACATTCTTGTAATAATATTAGATTTTTTTTATTGATTTAATAACAATTATTTGGTATCTGGTACATCTTTCAAAATGTGTTTTAAGGTTGTTTGAAGAAATAAAAAGTAAAATATTTATAAAAAAGATATTCCTCTTTATTTATATATATATATATAAAAGAATAAATATATAAATGAAAAATATTAATATTAATATAAAATTTAAAATTATTAATTAAATAAACTAATCTTTAAAAAATCTTACACTTATTTTTTTTTTCAAATAACAAATTTGTACATATGGACATATAGTAAAAAAGAACAAAGTAAAAAAAAATTAATACAAAATACTAAACAAAATCATTTTATACTTCATCACAACAAAGATTTGTAAACAAATATTTATTTTATAAAAGTAAAGTACTTTATATTATTAATATAAATTACATATTTAAGTAAATAGTAAATTATTTGTCAAAGTACAATTTCAAAAATAAAGAAATCATGTTTACTTTGAATTAACATAAATTTTTTTATTAAAATTGTACTTAAAAACATTTTTATTTTCTTTTTTTTTTAATTGTGCATGTATTTTTAGTTTCTATTTTAGAATTGACTTTTATCTTTATTTAAAAAAAAAGTTATTTGCACCGAAATAGTTAAAGAATGACTATTTAACTGGATTTTTTTTTTAAAACTTTTTAACTGACTATTTGATTCTTTTATTCAAAATACTTACCTAAAAATAAAAAACTTATCTATGATTTTTAATTTAATATATATTAATTTAATATTTTTTTATAGTATGATTTATTAATTAAAAAAATAATATAATTTCAATGTAATTTAAAGAAAAAAATAGAGTATATCAATAAATATAAATATTAAATTAAAAATATAAAATTATATATAAACTTTTTACTTTTCAAATTAAATATTTTAAATAAAAAATCAACCAACAATTTTAAATACTTTTAAAAGTTTATGTAGAAAATTAAAAAAATTAAAAACACATTTGCATGCAAATAAAAAAAATAAAAAATATATGATTAAAACAATATACAAATTTATATTCATTCAAAATGTGCATTGAAACACAATTTATTTATTTTTAAAAATTGAACTTTTAACCACATTTATTAAATAGGTAATTGTTTAAAATTTGTTCATTTATATAATAATGAAATACAATTACACGGTAAAAGATGATAGGTATACAAAATATATATATATAATTAAACTAAATACATATTGTAATAATAAAATAATAAATTAATAATAAAAAATATTAACAAGAAAAAAAAAGTAAATTATAAGTACTGAAAAAATTTAAATAATAATAAAATTATATAATAATAAAAATAAAAAATAATATTTAGTTAAAATGAATTTATAATCACAAATAAAAAAGTAATAATAAAACTAAAATTACAAAATAATAATAATAACAAAAGTTAAAATAATAATAAAATTAATTTATAATCACAAATACAAATAATTTAATATTTAATAAAAAATAATTAATATTTTTTTAAATATATCTATCAAATTATTTTTAAACTTTCATAAAAATATTTCTTCACTTCTCATTCTCTTATTTTCAATTTAAATAATTTTATTTTCCAACTCTTTTTTCATCATTTTTTCCTCTACAAATGTACTTCCTAATTCAAAAATATCCTTTAAAATAAAATAATTATTTTTAGAAGTATAAAATCATTTTTAAGGTTTTATTGTCTCTTTCTTTATTTTTCTGTTTTTACCTTTTATATTTATTTTTATTCTTTCTTTTAGTGTCACTATCTAAAAGAAAAGAAAAAAACTTATTTATTTTCCTTCTCTTATTTTCTCACATTTACATTTTTAACCAAGATATAAATGAAACTTTAACATTAATTATATCGTACAATAAATTGAAAATGTTAATGTTGATAATAATAATTAAATATAAATTATTTTTTTTATTAAAAATGTTAAAGACAAAAATATAATTTTATTCATATATTAATATATAAATATAATATGAGCATAACATGAACAGAAGAGTTATTCCATAAATTACTAACTCATGTAAAAATGCGATAAAACATATTTATCTTATCAATTAATATAAATTTTATTTAAATTAAAATAACATAAAAATATAATATATTTTGTTTAGTTATAACCATTGTAATTTTTATGCTCTTCTTTGAATTTAAAGTTACAAACTATAAGTTATTGTCTAAATCATTCAAATTTAGGTTTTGGACGTGTCTTGTTAAAAAATTGTGTGCTTTGATAATATGTTTTGCATTACAGTAACTTCACTTTTTTTTTGTTTTTAAATTGTTTTAGAAGAAAAAGTTTATCTTAAAATATTTAGTTTTTCTATGAAACACTTTAACATTTTTTTTTACTTGTCTTGTATTTGTTTATGGAATTATTTGTATAAAGTTTGGTTTTATAAAATTATTTCATTCATAAGTTGTTCGTGTTAAACACTTTCCACCATCTTTTATGTGTCATTTTTTTCAATCATTTTAAGCTTTTTCTTCACAATTTTATTTCATTTTTCATCCTTCAATTTTTCCAAATCAAATAGGTTCTAAGATAGTTATATTGCATCTTTAATAAATCTTAGATAAAAATCACCTCTATTTGGAATGTCATCTACATCATCACTAAGGAACTTTGGGATTTGCACAGCGGATACTTCTTTATATTATATTTTAACTTCATTATTGATTTTTCATGAATTTGACATCATTAGTCACAATAATTTTTTTATTTTGTGGTTGAAAATTATGTAAGCTTTGAAAGTGATGTTGTAACCAATGAAAACTTCGGATTCAGCCTTCTTGTCAAGTTTGTCTTTTTTAACATGTGGCACATAAGAGAAATAATCACAACTAAAAATTCTCAAAATTTATTGTGAAAAACAGGAAAAAACATAAGAGGAGAGGGTTGAATTGTGTTTTAAAATTTTTCTCAGTTTTCCAAATATCAATTGAAGACATAGGATTCGCCAAACGATAGATTGGATCAATAGAGGAACAAAGTTACTTAAAAACTATTTTCTCAAACAAAGAATTTTGTCAAATATTTCCTTTTTAAAGTTAGACAAAAATAATAATATGCAATTGAAGGAGATAAAGGAAAAGAGACAATACTCAGATTTTTATAGTGGTTCGCTTGAAATCATAGACTACATTTAGTTCTCAATCAACTTGATGGAGTTCCACTAACAAATTTACAGAGGTGTAATTTTTTTTAAAAATATTGGTTTGAGAAGAATCAAAGAAAAAAATGGATGAAATTTATTTTAAAGTATACAATTTTATCCATATATTAATATAGAAATATAATATGAGCATAATATGAACGGAAGAGTTATTCGATAAATTACTAACCCATGTAAAATTACGATAAAACATATTTATCTTATCAATTAATATAAATTTTATTTAAATTAAAATAACATAAAAATATAATATATTTTGTTTAGTTATAACCATTGTAATTTTTATGCTTTTCTTTGAATTTAAAATTACAAACTACAAGTTGTTGTGTAAATCATTCAAATTTAAGTTTTGGAAGTGTCTTTGTAAAAAATTGTATGCTTTGATAATATGTTTTGCATTACAGTAATTTCACTTTTTTTTTAAATTGTTTTAGAAGAAAAAATTTTATCTTAAAATATTTAGTTTTTCTACGAAACACTTTAACATATTTTTTTACTATTAATCTTGTCTTGTATTTGTTTGTGGAACTATTTGTATAAAGTTTGGTTTTATAAAATTATTTCATTCATAAGTTGTTCATGTTAAAGGCTTTCCACCATCTTTTATGTGTCATTTTTTCCAACCATTTTAAGCTTTTTCTTTGCAATTTTATTCCATTTTTCATCCTTCAATTTTTCAAATCACCTCTATTTGGAATGTCATCTACATCATCATTAAGGAACTTTGGGATTTGCAGCAGATACTTCTTTATATTATATTTCAACTTCATTATTGATTTTTCATGAATTTGACATTTTTAGTCACAATAATTTTTTTATTTTGTGATTGAAAATTATGTAAGCTTTGAAAGTGATGTTGTAACCAATGAAAACTTCGGATTCAGCCTTCTTGTCAAGTTTGTCTTTTTTAACATGTGGCACATAAGAGAAACAATCACAACTAAAAATTCTCAAAATTTATTGTGAAAAACACGAAAAAACATAAGAAGAGATGGTTGAATTGTGTTTTAAAAATTTTCTCAATTTTTCGAATATCATTTGAAGACGTAGGGTGCCAAACGATAGATTGGATCAATAGAGGAACAAAGTTGCTAAGAAAATATATTCTCAAACCAAGAATTTCGTCAAATACTTCCCTTTTTAAAGTTAGACAAAAACAATAATATGCAATTGAAGGAGATAAAGGGAAAGAGATAATACTCAAATTTTTATACTGGTTCGCTTGAAATCATAGACTACATCTAGTTCTCAATCAAATTGATGGTGTTCCACTAACATATAAATTTAAACTTAGAGATCTGCACCTATCACACACCATTCACTAAGTTGTCATTACACCAAAGCTACATAATAAGATAAACTTTTCTCTCATGTGACAGTGTAAATTTCTATAACCTACCAGACCAGTTCTTTTTCACAACACAGACTAGGTCATAGGAACCTCCTTCGATTCTCACCACTTGATATTCTTCTCTATGTGACTCCAACATCAATAGAGTTAGGATATGTCCTCCTCGAATCCCCAATGCAATACATCACCTACATCTCAACATATTGTTTTCTCCTTGAATTAACTATGTTTCCAATACATTACATTTTTTACATCACAACCATAATATCATACACTTATTTATATACATTTCATTCTAGTTCAAAATATGATACAATTCCATATCCTATTCACATTTTCATATAACACTTATGAGACATAATTCATTATATGATAACTATTAAAGATAACAATGCATACCTAGTTACACTCATTAAATCATACCCAAATACAATTTATTACAAAGTTAAAAGGATAAGTTTCAACTTCTACAAAGACCTCAAGTTCAAAAAGAATCACCTACTTACTTGAAAAGTTTAAAAACTATAATAACTTCAACTAAAATTGACAATTTGAACTTTGTTCTCTAAAACAGACATAACTTGAGTTTTAGACATCCTTTTTAATTAATTCCAAATTCATTGAGAAGCTAACATCAAAGGCTACAACTTTAATGCGAACCACTAAATCTAATTCTAAAAGCCCCGATCCACTCAACGCCTACAAATTCATTGAGTGGATTTGACAAGAAAATTCTTCATATACTCTTGAGCTCAAATCTATTGGTGCATAGGGGAGATGTTGAGCGGATTTGTGACAGTTAAAGATCACTCCCTCTCAGGTTCAAATGTGTTGGGCGGATAGGGGAGGTGTTGGGTGGATCTATGACAGTAAAATTCACTCCTTCTCGGGTTCAAATACACTGAACAGATGGGGGAGATGTGACACCCCAATTTTTATAAGATTAATTAAATATTTTTAGAAAATTTCAAGATTTTTAATTTAATTAATATGCGTTCTTTTTATGTGATTTTAATATATAATATTCATGTTCATAATTATAAAATAATTAATTTAAAAATATGAGGTCTCATTTAAATAAACATTAAAGTCTTAAGTCATTTAGAACACCAACATTGTGAGAGATAGGAAGAGAAAGTCATTCCTGTTTTTTCATAGGGCTGCAATGGTAAAACTACTGTTTCACATTCGTTCACCATTGGATAGGGCGTTCTTCACATCTAGTTCTTAATTATGACCGGTTGGATCGGTGATACAAAGTCTGAGTAGAGAGATATTCAAGTCTCACAGTAGCTGTGATTTGGGATTTTCATCTTCTTTGTTCTCTATTTAACAAGGGAGAGGAGAAGAGCAAGAGGAAAATTTTAGAGTATTGACCCAATTCATTATTTTAGGTGTGTATATGGGTACGACATGCATTCATCATTATAGTGTATACACGGGTACGACATGCATTGCATATGATGCAATTATGATATGGATATGTTGAACTTATGGATAATTACTGTTGAAGTTAAATTAATTTGTTTCTCATGTGGATATGATTAAGTATTAATTAATTGTTTGTTGTGTGAAACTATCCTGCAGTGTTTTTACACCGCAACCTGAGTGAGATATTTCACACTCCCTTTGTTTCCTTGTCATGTTTTTTTCAGGTGATCTCCAGTTTGATGTAGTGTTCATGAGACTGCTCTGATAGGATATGTGACACCGGGATAGAACTAGAAAATTAGAACTTTTGTTTATTTGTTTTTAATTAAGACTTTAGTTGGTTTATCTGACATAATATAATGTTATTAGTGAATGTGAATCCTTTATCCTATGTACACTGTTATTATAGATTTTATTAATTATGAGGTTACTTATAAATGTGTTACTTTTATTATCATGATATACGATGTAGGGTAAAGGGTGTCATAGGAGATATTGGGCGGATTATGCAAAAGATTTCTAAGGTTCGTAGGGTTCTAAACTTCTCATACACTTCAAATATCAACTATTATGGTTAAAAATGATCATAAAATCTAAAATCAAATGAAAATCAATAATAAACAACTATATATTTTCAACTCATAACATTAAACCTTAAATTCCACCTTTATGATACAATCAAACAACATGTAATCCTTACATAAAACTCAAGATATTGTGATCGATCACACCACCTTCACATCCAGCTCATCTACCCTAAGGTACTATCAAAATCATAATTAACTTCTATTACCTGTTAATGTTTGCTTTTCAAGATTAAGCCTCCAAAATTTTCTATGTTCATAGAAAACTAAATTTGTACATACAATACTATGATAAAGAATCTAAACATACCCTCACACTCTCTAACTAAAATATATTCATCTTTACCTTAGAAATAAAAAAAATATTATAGAGATATAACAACTTTTGTGAGATGAAGTTTAAATAATTATATTTTTTATTTATAGACTTTTCAACTTAAACAATAAAATATTTATATTTTATTTTAATTAAATCACTTATGCTCTTAAAATATATTTTTTGAGTCCTTATATAGTATATATGTAATTTTCATTAATGTCTTAAATAAAATTGTTTTTTGGAAACTTATGCTCTTATCTCATTTACTATAAAATATTAATTTCATATTACAACATATCTCATACATGAGAATGAGATTTTATGATTCTTGTACAAATTTTTTTTATCTCTGAAAAATATTTGGAATATCTCATTTTTATATAAATACTTTTTAAAAACATAATGAAATTTGTTATGTTTTTTTATAACTCATGTATCCCATTATTTAATTATATTTTTTAGCTTATTTTTTAGATTTTAAGAGAAAAGTCTAAATATATTTTATTTAATTGATATTATTTTACATTTTATTTTATTATTTTTATTTTTATTTTTCATATTTCATATTTTTATATTTACAATAAAAAAATATTTTTTCTAATAAAAATTATAAAAATAAAATTACAAAACACAATGAAAGATAAATCTTTTATTGATTATTTACAATGAAAAATAAATAACTAAAAATTTTAATTTTGATTTTATTGATAAATTCTAAAATTTAATAAAAGAATAAGATAACAATAGTTAAAAAATGTAATTTTTCATAATTATTTTATCATATTATTAACCATAATAATTTATATAAATTTAAAATAATATTATTTTGTCACTTCAAAATTATTGCATAATTCATCATTTATTGAAATTATGATAAGATGAAAAAAAAATTCATATATACTACTTCAAACTAATTACAATTTGAATTTGATGATTCGATTGAAACATTTGCTGGATAAGATGATTTTCTTTTATAATTCTTTTTACTAAAACACTATTCAAGATCTATTACAGAAGAATTCTCAAAATTTCAAGAAAAAATATTCTTTTTTACCTTCGTACCAACAAAAATCAAATGATTAAAAACAACAAAAGTTTACTTAAAATTTTAAAGAAAATTCTCCTTTTAAACTAAAATTATAAAAAATCTTATATCTTAACCAAAAACTATATAAAATCTTATAATTCACTAAATAAATACAAAATATCAAAATTAAAATCTATCATTAAAGATGATGTTAATTACATAAATATGAACACTGAATCAAGCAATAACTAAAGAAATACCGAAATCAAATGAAATAAAGTTGAATAATCTACTCCTAATTGCAGTGTTTAGTTATAAGAAATAAACATAGAACTACTTAGATTCTTATTTTTCATAAATAATTATGTTTTTCATTTTTTTAAAATGGTTAGGGTGTTTGTGGGTAGAATTGAGTTTTATCAAACCTACTGTGCGTTCTACTGTACTAAAAGACTTGAATTTACATCATTTATCTATTAATTCCAAATCAAATCAATCCGATCAACAATCAATTAAATTAGATTGGATTTGTATTATTCATCTCATATATTCGAAATCAACTAACTCATAAATAGTAAGTTGGAATAGACTTAATCAATCAATATAAAAAAATACATTTATTTCAAAATTTTAAAAAGTATTATTTTTCTTTTGTTCATCACATTTCGAAATATATTTTTATTTTATTTAATTATTGATCAAGGTATCCAATTAAATAAATAATTAAAATATAATACTAGGATGTGGTTCTTAGGTCAGTTTGAACAGATTTGTATAATTAAATTAAAATATAGAATAATTTGCAAAATGTAAACAATTATAGAAGAACAGATTGATTTCCTGATTCAATTGCAAATTTTCTTATCCTAGTTACACAGAAAAACACACTTTTTTCATCTTAATCCTCATTCCAACCCAAATCAATCAACTAAGCGAAGATTAACCCGAGGATTCCTTACACAAATTAAGCAAACATATACATCATCCAATCTTTAATCAATCACATAATTAAGCAAACTGCGAAAACAATATTCATTAAGCATGAACGAAAATATAAGCACAGAGATTAGAAGATGGAGAATCAAGAAGAACAAAGAGAAAGTGTGAATTAAACCTCAAAGTTCATAGCAATCTACTCAGAAAATCAACCTTTGAAAATTAGCTCTCCATGGAGATTCAAAACAAAAATCAATGGAGAAGAGAATAAAGACGAAAGCTGAAAGATGAAAAACGAAAGCCGAAAGACAGAAATGTGAGTAGTTGTGCATGAATGTGTATTTTGCCTCGTCTCCTTAAGGTTTTGTAACCTTAGGTCAGCCCCTTTCTCCTAAAACGTCTGGACCTCTAAAAAAAATACTGTCTGACCCAAATTACGAAAGTATAGGAAAATAAAATTAAAATCCTAAATGGAGGCTGACATGGCAGAAATTTCTTTATGTCCAAAATATTTTCCATGTCCCTGAAAAATAAAACAAACAAAAATTAGAAAAATAAATTCGAATTAATAAAAATTTGAATTACTGACCTAATAAAGTCCAAATAATAAAAACGTGTCAATAATGGATAATTAGACACAAAATAATAATTAAAATAACTACAAAAAGGTAAGAAAAAGTGAATAAATAATTATTCATCAATTATATATTTTGCAATCAACTATCACTGGTTTACAAAATTTAACATTCAATTTTTCGGTCATTATATCAACTTGTTGGATTTTTAATATAGTGATAATTTGTTAAGAAAAAAAGCTGTACAAAAGATATTTAAAACAATAAAATTAGTTTTGATCTTTAAAAAAAATATTCATGTTTAAATATTAAAAATTAAAATTTGTATACATAAAAACTTTTTAATTATTATTTTATCCAAAGTATAAATTGGAAAATAAAATAGGTAAGTAATGTTGTTTATGAGTAGAATCGAACTATGATATATGTAAACTATATCATTAACTGAACTACATAGATAATGACAAGATAATTGGAGTGTTTTTTTTAAGGAAAAGATCTTACTTTAATGATATATTTTAAAATAGAATAATGATATTTTTTATAACACAATAAAATAATATAACCATTTGATATTTTATTACTTTTTTATAATTATAAAAGTTTTTTTTCTATGACTATATTACTTTTAATAAATTCTCAAATTATTGTATGATTATTAAAAATATATTTATCTAATCGGTTAAATATGTTTTTAGTCTCTGAACTATTTGTTAAAATTATGTTTCATCTTTGAGACAAACTTTAGACCTATTTCGTCTTTATACTTTATAAACTAATATAAATGATCCTTAATGATAAATAAAAACATCTTTAAGAAAAGAAAAATGAAATAGAAGAGAAAAGGAGTGAAAGAAGTTTAGAAAACACATGATAGTAAAATAGGAAACTATGAAAAAAGAAAATAAAGAGATAAAAAAGAATTTTGACACATTATCAAGGATCTTTTACATGAGTTTATAAAGTATAAGAACAAAATAAGTCCAAAGTTTGTTCTAGGAACAAAACACAATTTTGACAAATAGTTACTTCTTATAAATTATGTAATCTTGTTTAGTAAAATCTATGTTCCCAAGTTATGCCATATTTTTTTATTTCTAGATATGGTATAATGAATTGTATAATTAATATATAATTAAATAGACAAAAAGAATAAAAGAAAAAATTCTTGATGGGAAAAACAAAATGGAGAATGGTGAACTTTCTAATTAATCGATGTAAATATTAGACTCAATTAATAAAGCATGCAAGACATATAAAATTCAATCAAAGATCCCTAAATTCAGAAATAACTTATTATATTAAAATAAAATGGAATAATTTAACTCAGCTGTAATAGAAGTACCATTCAAAAAAATATCTTATAACTGTTGAGAAGGTTAGCTAGACTATAACACAATTACTTTTTTTTTGGTAGAAAAATGTTACTTTTTTTTTTTGGTAGAAAAATGTTAAGATAGAGAGAGAAGATTATTATAAGAATAATAATAAACACAATTAACAATGACACCTCGCAAATCGCAGTAGTAACTGAACAACATGTTAACTCCCTTCAATCCTATTCCTACCTTTATGTCAACCTCTATAGCTACAATGTAATTTTACTGATGATAAGCCAGGTCCACTTTAAGATCCAAGTAAATTGTTTTAGATTAAAAGAAAACTCTAACTTTTTTAAGTATTAATATACTTTTATTAAATTAATTATAAAACTATATTTGAGAATAAAATTTAATTAAAATGTTACAAGTGTTTGTTAATTTTTATTGATACTAAAAATTATATTTAATGAATTAACAATTTTTTTTCAATAAATCATAATTTTTTTTAAATAAAAGAGATTTGTTAGTTAATACTAATAGCTACAAAAGTTGAGAGCTTTTTTCATCTATATTATTTTACCAACTAGTTTCTATTTTTTTCTTTTCTCTCTCCGTGACTTCTCCTTTCCAATCCTAACTCTAGAGAAGCTCTGCCTTCTCTCTTCCAAATTCGCAATTTCTAATAATCTTTTTTAAAATAAAAGTCTACAAATATGATCTAGAGAAGGAGAGGAGTATTTCTACCTGATAAACTTCAGTTTCAGGTAAGTTTTGTCTCTCTGTGTTCCCTCTTTTTCTATTCTTCTATTCTTGAGGGTTAACCTTGCATGTTTGAGTTGGACCTTGTAAGAGAATCATTAGATACTTGGCTTGAGGTGTTATGAGAATATTATTTGATGTGATGATATATATGTCTGTGTTAAGAATTGTGATTTATTTTATATGAAATGGTTTATAAATGGCAGAAATTTTATATTACCCCTTTTTTGAATTATTTCTATAAACTACAATGATCATGTTAATTTTACATGGAAACATAAAATATTTTAGGGACAGACTCTTAGAGAAAGTATTGAAAAACATGTATTGACATATCTCTCTGTGTGTGTGTGTGTGTGTGTATATATATATATACATATACACACACATATTTGTGCATATTTGTACACCAATATTGTTTAGATATTTTAGTTATTTTGAGTAACTGTGATCAACATAATATAAGTTAAAGTTTGTATGTATAATTTCCCTAACCCATTATTTAGACCAATTTGAAAATGAAGAAATGGGTAGGTAATACAAGAAAAGTAACCAATAGCACAAGAAAACTCATCTTGAGCTTGCAATTCCCTCCCAACTCCAGCAATTCACCACACTTTAGACACTTTCTGTGAAACTAAAGAACTTGTTTCTCTTTCTACAGCACTTAAGGGTCCTAGACTGTGGTAGCATATGATTAAGGAAAATAATACAATTGGAAATAATTTGATAATCTGTTTAGGATATTTAGGGTTTAAAGATATCCCAAAACCTAAATGGTTAGATTACCAACATACCAATGGTGGGAAAACAACACTATGAGCACTGCAAGCATAGACTGATGGAGAACGAAGACAGAAAATAATAGCACTGTGAGCACGAATGTCGAAATAAGCACGAATTTCGAAATAAGCACAAACCACTACAACTTGTCGAAGAGCAAATTCAAGAATACAAAGAACAAAAGTGAAGAAGAGTGAAAATGACAGTGAAGGAGTAGCAGGGAGTACGGAAGAAACACAGGAGGAGAACGGGAGCACGAAAGAAACACAAGGGACAAGTAGGAGAGTCAGAGAGATGCACCAAAATGAAATTGTGTAATAACATATTCCCTTTCTATGTTAGTTAAAAATATAATTGTCATAGTATGTACACAACTATGTGTTAAACTTATTTACTATAACATTTTTAGTGATAACTCACATAATAAATTTATAATTTATTACAAAATTGCCATCGCACCACTAACTATGATAGCTGAATTACAATTGTCATAATAAGTCATCATAGAATTCAATTTTTCTAACTTCATGAAGTTATCATGTAGGTTTATCCTCTCAATTTGAAAAGGATCAAGATGAGTTCTTGAATTCAAACTCTTACTCTCGATTATCACGTCCTCAAATTATACAAAACTTTTAAGTTTAATATATTAAAATATTTATGATATTTGGTTAGACTTTTTGATATTATACAAACAATCACTAAATTAATAAAATGAATAAAACAATATAAGAAAGAAGAACCAAAGTTTTCAGTGTAAAAAATGTCAAAAATCAAGAATCATAGACTAAGGGTCAATTTTCTTGATTGGTAAAAGATTAGAAGTTGAGACTTGACCCCCTCGATTTTAAAGGGATCGAGAATCTTAATTAAACTTTTCTATTTTTTATCAAACTATGATCAATGTTCCTTCGATTAAGAAAATTTAAGATAAGCCTCTTGATGTCAAACTCTCTCTCTCTCGATAAGCATGTCCAATCGAGGATCAAGTAAGTTTCGATGAAATCCTTCTATCATCAAGATTAAAGGAAGGAGTTTAAGGAGAACATTTGATACCAGTTCAAAGTATAGAGTCAGACTCTCAATGGAAAAGTTTTAATCGAAAATCTACTTGGACTCTCAAGAAGAGACTTCGATGGAGAACCTAGTAAATTCTCTATTAGAAATACTCAATTAGGTCAAGATTGAATTAAATTCTTGATGAAGACTGTTCGATCATAATTAAGTTGGCTCTTGATGGAAAATGCTTGATCATTGAGAATGAGTGATAGAGAGGTCTTCTCATCACATTTTTTATCGGAATGCTCAATTTATTGAAGCGATATAGGTATATCAAAAAATCGAAAGAACCAAGAGTAAGTAATCTTATATGAATGATTCGATACATAGGTTGGGAAGAGATTACACAACACCTTAGGATAATCAAATTTGATACAAGTCCAATTGTGTAATGTCTCAATTAAGGTGAATATAATATTACAAATTGAAAAACAAATAAGATGAGAAAAATCCGATAGAAGTGTAAAAGACTTTTGGTGTGTGCATACACACACACACACACACACACATATATATATATATATATATATACATATAATTTATTACTTATGATACTTCAATCACCATGACATTACAAACTTATAAGATAGACCCTACATTAAGAGCATTTAATAATTTTGTACTACATTTTATCTCAAACCAACTACTAGTTACAAACTAACCAAAAAGGAATCTTACCTTAACCAAGTAATCATTGCACAAACTAGTATAAATAGGGGTGAAGAAAATCCAATTACACACGAGAAAACAAGAGAAGTGTAGGAATTGTAGCCCTGTCTTCTCACTCTCTCTATTTTCATTTCACATCACTTTTTGCCTTTCCATCTCTAAAAAGCTTATTTTGTTGGTTATTTCTTTCAATCCCTCTTGATAATATTTCAAGAGCGAACAATTCTACAGGTAAGGAAAGCTAACTATTCCTTTTTAAATAGTTTTGATTATTGCTGAAATCGATGTGATTGAATGAATCCTACAATTTGTTATATAAAAAATTGTCTTTGTATCTACTATAATTTGTTTAATATATATATATATATATATATATACATTCTCCTCAAAGAGAAAACCTATATATATTTTATTAAGAGAAAGGAATTGATATACAACAAAATTAAGCATGACAAGGATACATATATATATATATATATCTTATTAAGAGAAAGAATTTAATATTTGAATATCTTATTGAGAAAACAAAATCGAGAAAGACATCCCAAGGTGTAATGCCTGGGAATCGGATTGGGTGAGGAAAACCATGTATGATTCATCGAGAAACACCATCGAGACATGAAAAGCTTATATTGCATCGAAAGGATAAGAATAAATATTCACACATAAGATATCTATAAGGACTTCGATGAAAATAGATTGAAAAATGACCCTGAAACATTTCAACACCATCGAAGCTTACTCATATAAACATTTATGATAATGTTCATCACATTGAGAGAATAAAATAAAAACTTGAGTTACCGTTTAAGGTTTTTACATATATTATAATCAAGAATTGAAGTATTGGTAGTAGACCCTTTTATCAAGAAAATGAAAATTCTCTCATAGGGTATGTAAGAAACTTCAATGACTATAAATCCAAGACCATATAATCTATTGCTCTCTATTTAGTGAATATTCAAAACAATCTATATCAATTTAAAAATAAAAATAGGATAAAGTAACACCATATGAAAGAAAAAAGATCAACATACACAGGGATGGTAATTGAAGTAAATTATATTTGTTATTCAATGCATTCTTTTCACAGAGAAATGAACCTAAATATATGATGTTTTTTATCTATATAGAAGAATAAACATAGTATTGAAATAAGATGAAATAACCCTATATATGTTTTTTATAAAATAAAATCGATATAAACTAAAAGTATTCAACATTGTATAATTCTTCGATGAAATAAAATCGAAGTATTTTATTGTTATATAAAGAATCTCATGATTGATGTATGAAAATATGAAGACTAAATGTATATTGAATTATTTTGATACTGAATGATGTTGTGATAGATTATGTGTTATCATGGAACATAAGGGACATTTATTACACATTGTGACATGACTTCGATGTACAACATATTGTGTATTGAACTATCCTATGAATTGGAGGTCACAAATTTGGGATGATTGATGTTGTGTATTAAGTAATGACACTTATGTTGTAATAGAGATCCCTTACTTAATCGTCTAAGTCACATAGACTAAGAGATTAGGTAGTGAGAAGTTGAAGGGAGAGTTATTACACACTGTGACATGACTTCGATGCAGAACATATTGTGTAAAGAACCTATTCTGTAGATTTATGAGCTAATCTACCTTGTGACTCAGATCGAATAGTTGGTCTTTGATGAAACATACTTAATATGTGTCATCTAGGAGGTGTATGTTGATATTCTAGTTTTAATAACAAGAATTATATGTGATTTATGTTGGTTAACATGTTTGTATTGATATATCTATAAATGAATAATTTTACTATTTTGATAAAAAAAAATTTGATAGTTTACCTTTGTACTTGTTGTTTGTGTGATGATTGCAATAATTATATTATGTAACAAGTAAATATAAGTGCAAATATAATACAGTTGCTGAAGCTCATTAGAAATAAAATTAAAGATTCACTATAATTTATTTTTGAATAAAATTGTAATAATATATTATATTATATGAAATACTTAATGGTTTGTATATGCAATTTATTTATTGAGTTATATATTAATGGTTTGCATATGCAATTTATTTATTGAGTTATGTATTAATGGTTTGTATATGCAATTTATTTATTGAGTTATGTATTATGGTTGTATCCTATTATAAGAGTTTAATTTGATTAATTCATAATCTAGTTGACCCACAACTAATAATTTCATATATTAGTTGAAGTCATGTCGGGCACCCAATGGCTTCTTCGTTAGCAGCTAGACCACTCCAAAATACCTCATTTTCAGCATGAGCATTTAGTGCACAGTAAATACCTCACAAATTGTTCTTTGAAAAAATCTTTTCCAATATCTACACACATGCCCTTTTTAAATAAATACCCAAATCAATTCCTAAAAGAAATAGTCACACCCAATTTAGTTCTTGAAAAGATCACGCTAAATAGGCTCTCAACATTATAAATTTAAGACGTTTTAGCTCTTTATCTGTTTTAGTTAACATTTTTAAGGACTAATTTATGTTGCCAATGATGTTTTCGGATATTAAACTTGTGCATATTAATCTTTTAATTACTAACTATGCATTAAAAAAAAAAAACTAAAGTGTCTTACGTTTACAAAATTTTAAGGAATTTATTTGATTTTTTTTTCTCAGATAACTGAATTGGTGGTTGAATATTTATTTAAAATATATTTTCCTTTGTCTTCAATTGAATATTCTTACTTAAATTATTAATTTTCTGAAATAGGAAATACGGTCAAATAAAAAGTCCTTCACAATATAATCCTAATATTACAGGTTGGATCAGTAAGAATACAAGTGAAGGAAGATCCCCCAGGGTTTTGAATTAGAAAAAGAAAAAAAAAATTGAAACCATGGGAAACAAAATAAGCTTTAACAAAAAAACATGAAATTTACTTCAATAACAAAATGCATTATCTAACAATACATTATGAAACTGATATGTCAAATAAAAATTATAAGCCTGCATAAATATACTGATAGGAACTGGAGAATCACAGAAGACTGTTTGCTAGAAAAAGTAGAAAGGAAATTTTCAATTTACTGCAGAACTTCTAGAGTCTACATTGCAACGCACAAGGTCCTAACTCTTCTTAATTGAGAATATACAAGTCTCTTTTCCAAAATCCCAACTAACATAACTGATTGACAACTAACAGCATTGTAATAACGTATACTATTAGCTTTGATTGGTTCATTTGGTTGTGGAATCATCAACAGGAAGCCAGTATCTGTTGAAGAACCACATGGAATCAGCTGTAACAGCATAGTCATCTTCATTTCGGTGCCAGCTATAGTGAGCATGTGTTCTGTTCTTTATTTCGAAAGTGGCATGGCCAAAACTTGCTTCCCTGTATGCAGAGTACTCAGGTTGTGGATTTGTCATGCTGCAGTGCAAAGAAAATACAAACATCAGTGGTCAAACTAAACCTCTTTCAGAAGAGAATTAAGTGGTTAATACAAGGAAGAAAATTTCTGTACAGCTTACTTCGTTGCTAAGCCTTCAATGTTCCCTCCATCACCAATGTTTATGTATACAGGAGCTGGCAGGTCCTTCGAAGGTCCACATCGACCATTAATAAGGTTGTATTCAATGTTGGATATACGTTCCTGATGTAGGGTGCATAATAATTCTGGTTAAAATATTCTGTGGTCTAATCATAAAATGAAAGGGACAATTTTTAGCACTTACACTTCGTTCATAGGCATGGACGTGACCAGCGAACACAACATCAACCTTGTACTTCACAAACCAAGGCTCAAAAATGACCCTCATGCTTTCCCCTTCCATGTAATGATAGTTGTAGCTATTATACCATGGTGAATGCACAAGAACAATCAACCAAGGGCTCTTGCTTCTATCAACCTTTGTTAGTTCTGCCTCAAGCCATTCATATTGGGGAGTATATTTACCTGCAAAAGGAAAATTATATTAGTGCAGAAAAGGTGTATGTTATAAACACTAAGCAAGACTTGAACATTAAAAAGTAATATCAAGAGAAATCTTTTTTAGGGGTGTATAAAAATATTACCATATGCTGAATATGAAGCCAACACTATTATGTGTGCAGAAGCTATCTTGACAGAATACCAAAAGGGTTCCGTACTTCCTGATGCTTTGTAAGGGACATGATAACGGTGGCGGAAAGGCTTGAAAGGTTCTGTTTCACCCTGAAAAGTATCATCAATTTCGCTCTTTAGAATTTACTTCTGAACTAAGATTTGCACGCACTTAGTAGAAGAAGCATAACATGAGACTCATAATTTCTAATTTGAGGAATTACTTTGTGAGGTATGTGTTTGGACAGTTTAATGAAGTCTTAGGTTCTAAGCTCATTACCTCGTTATATACATAAAAAACAAAAGTAGACAACTTACAAGTTCAGGAGCATAGTCAAGTTCATGGTTCCCTGTAGCCCAAATCCAAGGTTGATAAGCATTACTTCTTTCAACGAATCTTCCCCATGTATCCCATCTAACATTATCATGATTTGGATGATTATCTGCATAAGAGAGATCTCCCACAAACAACACAGCTTGCCCTTTGCTAGGGTTTGATTCGTAGTGAGCAAGGGTCGTGTTTGAATCATAAGTTTGACCTAGGTCCCCTGCAAACAAAAGCCCCATCAAGTAAAATTAATTCTGACATTCTTAAAACACGATATATAAACATTATAGTTTACTATAAAGTAAGTGTAAATCAAATAAACATCACAGTTTTGAAAGAATATAAACTTACCAATAAGACCAAATGTATAAGGCGCATCTGGGTGAACTTCAGGAGGTGTCACAAACCAAAATTGTCTCCTTGTATGCCCGATTCCAATCTCATAATAATATTTTTTGCTATGCTGCTAGAAAATGAAAAAATTGAGTTAACAGTCGAACTCATAAAACATGCTTAAATTGTCGAACTCTTGTTTTTTCTCCATTGGAAGAACCATAACATGCAGCAACTAATGATCTCTTACCTCTAAATCTCTAAGGGTGCAGTGATGAATAAAACCAGAGGAGTAATTGAAGAATCTATAGGTAACATGATTTCCCTTTGCCAACTCCTTCTTGTGGGGAAAGTCCTCTCTCCAGTAAAGTACTACACTGTTTCCTGGTTCGTCCATGGTCACCCATGATACAATCATGGCCCTTCCCACATGGTCACCTAGTGTTATATGAACCTACAAAACAAAACACCAACACAACTTAGTTGGTCTCAAATTAAACACTTCAATTAATGCCACATGAACACATGGCTAGTATAGACAATATTCACTCAGTCATCAAACTTTTAGAGTTGAATCAAATCAAAATCCAAATATTAAAATAATACTAAAGTTTTTTAATGTGTTTTTTAACTTTATTGAACTGTTTATTATATATCAGTCTAGTAGAGTTAATAAAAAAATACTCAATCCAGCAATAAGGGTCTAGCCGAATTAAAACCATTTAATCTATATGGATTAAGAAAATAAAAGAGTCAATTTTGATTTATGTATGGATTAACAAATCATGAAACATATGGAAATTTGAACCCAATGGAACCAAACCACTTTCCACCTTTCATTCACAGATGAAACTGATCTATTTGACAGGTTTATAGCAAATAAATTATTATTTTAGAGATGCTAAACTTATGACATGAGAAAAACCTTATTTAAAAGATGTTTGTAGGAGGAAAAAGAGGTACCTGCTGAGGAGCATTGTAGCCAGAAGGGGCAAGAAACACATTACTATGAAGTGGCATGTCCTCAGCCCTGTTAACCTTCCTGATGAAAGGGCTTGTCTTGCCTCCATGGCAAACCACAGCCACATTCAGAAGGAGCAAAACCAATGCTGCAGCCATTGCTGCAAACCAAGAGCAACTCTTCTTTGCACCCAACATACGTCTGTCTCTCTAATTCTTGATGAGATGTTGAAGTGTTCAACACTTGGTTCTTCTCAGGCTATTTATAGTAGAATAATAGATACACATCATCTTAACGACCCTTTTCTCGTTGGAAAAACGGCCTAATCTTTTTTATCTATTAAGAAATTGTTATTCATGATTTAAAAACGGCCTAATCTTTTTTTATCTATTAAAAAAAATTATTATTCATATGATTATTTACGAAATTAGACTACTTACAATTCATTAATAAAAATGGACCCGAAGAATATGATTTGCGAAAGGCATTGTTTAAACGTTTTTTTTATGCTTTTCCTGTTGATTCGCCAGGAAAATCGGTCCACCACCAGAGTTTTTTTTAATGTATTTAAAAATATTAATAATTTAAATAAATATTTTGAAAACTAAATTTATTTATTCTGTTAATATAAATTATTAAAAGATATATTTTAATTAATGTCAATATCAAAATAATTTAAATATAAAATACTAAACTAGTGAATAAAATTATTTTAAGTAATTTGAAAATTAATAATATTAATTTTAACAGTTTAAATATATTTCGATATAACATATTAAATTTTAATTTTAATATAATATGATCATTTTAGAAAATAATAACATCTTTAAATAACTCTTCTCGACCGAAACCAGTTTGGGATTTGGCTAGTAGCAGCCAACTTCTTAACTGGGTTTTGGAAAAAAAAAATATGTTTACGAAAATGTTAAATTTTTTAAGATATTTATTTAATAAATTTTAAACCATGCATTAATGTTTTTTAATACTATAATCCAATTGTTTAAGTAGATGAAACATTTTCCTCATGAAAAACTATAGGGATGAGATTGTTGCAACAGCATACTTTCAATCATATTGGTTGTAATTAGAAGTGAGACAACTTGTACGAAACAAAATTATGTATCCTAAACAGGTGTTAAACTAAATTTAATGTATTTAATGTATCATACTTTGAATTATTTGATCAATAAAATCACATTCTTTTTACTATTTTTTATATTATAGTGTTAACCTTTTTAATACTTATTGACCCTAAATGATATTATTCGATTAAAATGATATAAAAAGTACACAAAACACATTCAATTTTATAAAAAAGATAAAATTATCCACAAGAACGATTTGTCAAATTTTTTATATTAGTAACTAAAAGTTATTCGTTTAATAATTTATATAAACATTTAATTTTTTAATTATTAAATATAATTGCAAAACTAATGATTAAATTTATATTCACACCCGTTTAAATTATGGATATAAACTATTAATATTTAAAAAATGCAAGTAAGATTTAAATTAATAATAATTATAAAATTTTTAATTCATTATATAATAATTTAGATTAATATTTTAAATTTCATATTTTAAAATAATGCTCTTTGTATTTTAAATATTTTTATTAATTTTATGGTAACATAATTTTAAAATAATTAATAATTATTGTCACTCAAAAAATATATCTTATATTTTTTAAAATACTCATAAATTTAAAATTTAAAATTAATAATGATTAATCATAACTATTTCATTCTTATTAAAATATTTTTTAATATTTATAAAATTTACATATGATTTTTTAAAATTAATTAAAATATATCAATTACTAATAAAATTTATCAAATGGCTTTTCAAATTTTATTTCTTAAAATTTTATTTTCTATTTATACTTAGAAAACCAGTTTGAAATTTGATTCGAATTTTGAACTGCTTTCTAGTGAAGAGTTATTAAAAAAATGTGATTAACATTTTAAATTGTTAAGTTAAATTTAAATGTAATATTTTATATCAAAGTGTATTTAAATTACTAAAATGAATTATTAATATAATTTTTAACTTTTTAAACATATCATTATTTATTAATACTAGTGAGAAAAAATAATAATTATATAAAAAAATTTGTGGTGAAACTTCTAAAAGGTTTGTAATCGGTATTTAAATCATTTTTATTTTTATTTTAAAATATATCTAAAAATAAAATATAAATATGAGACATATATATTAAAAATAAAAATTTATATTTCGATATCTTTATATCCTTGAATAAGAGCTGATTTTAATATCTATATATTAATAATTTAATATGCAGATATATAGATCACATATCTACTTATCTTATATATACTTATTCTTTTTTTTCATATAAATTTAAATATTTCAGTGATTATTTTTTTTCTGAAATAAAATAAATAATCTATTTATTCATATACAATTAATATAACCGAATTCAATAATATTAAAAAAATTAAAGTAAAATTAGACATTTATTAAAAAATAAGAAATTTTTTAATATTTATCAAAATTTACTTTAAAAACTAAATACTAATAAATAATCTTTTTAAAATAAATCATTTTAATAATTTGTAATTTATTTTTATTTTAAAATATAACTAAAAATAAAATAAAAATATAAAATATGTATAAAAAAATAAGAATAATACTATATATGGATGATATTTTTTATTAATACTAATTTTATTTTTGGTATTAATTGTAATTTTTAATAATATTAAAATTATGTTATTTCAATAAATGAATTTAATTTTATAAATATTTATTATAAAATTATTTTCAAAATTATTAAATATTTTTTAAGACATTTAGAAGAAGAAAAAAACAATAGAAATGGACTGGCGAAAGCATAAAAAAAGGTTCACGCAATGTCTTTCACAAAGGGTTCCGGGGACGATTTCCTTAAATAGGTTTAGTCTTGTAAATAAAATTTGGAGATAATTTAGTCTTAGTAATTTTTAATTTTTTAAAATAATTCATATATTTGCTTAAATGGTGAAATATCATACATTTAATTCTATAAAAAAAATTTACAGCTTTAAATATATAATGTTTATCATCCAAAGAATACATATAATGCTAATAAATAATCCAAAAACCATCTTTTTCTTATTAAATAGTCCTATAGAATATTTTTAAATTAAAACTCATAAAATTGAAACTAATAAAATTTTCTTCTTAAAAAAAATAAAAAATAAAATAATACTTATAAGAAAAAAAATCCTATTATCATAAAATTTATTTTATTTTTAATTAAATATCACGCATAAAAACTCAAAAATATTAATTTAAATTGAAAAAAATTAGTTCATGATTTATTCACACCTAAATCGCTGTTTTAAAAACCTAATTTACCTAAAAACCTACCAATATCTATCAAATGGATGATTTAAATAAACCAAATAATCGACCTAAAAATTGATTAAAGAATTGAAATACACAGATAAAATATGGTTAGCAGAAGAATTTTTACGAGGAATCAATAAAAAGGCTTAATACAAATGTTACTTCTTCACCTTTTCATTTATTATAAAAAAATATTTTTTGACGAATTAAAAATTTAGTAATTGTGTTTGTTATACGGTAATTTTAGGCATCAAAACTTTTATTTTAACTCGAAAAAGTTATCCTCATGAAAATTGATTTTATGAAAACACTTCATGAAAAACACACTCTCAATAAAATATAATTTAAAAAAGCAAACCAAGCAATGAAAAATATACTTTCATGTTCCCAAAAGCTAAAAAGAAAAGTTATCTTTCCTAATTATTATAAAAATATTAAATATATTTTTAATTTTTAAATTATTTATTAAAGTTGTATTTAATGTAGAATAAATTTTGAATTTATTTTATTTTTATGTTTTATATATTTAAATAAACATATTTTGATGGTCTGTCATTTTTTTATTTTTTTACTGTTTTTTATATCTTATTTTATTATTATTTAACTTTTTAGTCTTTTTAATTTTTTTTATTTTTATCTTTTTAAATATATTTTTATTTATTATCAATAATTATTTACATTAATTTATAAAATATAAAAAGTCTAAAATTTATTTAAAAAATAAAATAAAACTTTAACAAATAATTAAAGTCATATTTAATCTTTATAAAAATAAACTTATTTAATCATTAATTTCAATTTTATATGTAAAGATAGCGTGATTTGAATGACTAAGGAGAGCTAGAAAGAAAATAATAAATTATAATGAGCATTAAAGATTTCACATAATTTAGATTATGACTTTGACCATATGGTTTAGGAATTTTGGGTAACTAATGCGCCTCATTTGAATTTCGTTTCTTTAGAATGCATTGTCATCGGTGGACATTGAAAGTTCATAAATGTAATGTCAATGGTAGTACTTAATATATAATAAAAAAATTATGATTAAGTGAAATGGAAACAAAACTTTCACAAATCATCATTACCAAAGACTAAAAAACACTATTCAAATTAAACATATTCAAAATGACCAATTGTAAGTAATCAAAGCTATTTGAATATGTGAAGATTTGGTATCTTTTTCATTATATATGACAAAATTGTTAAATTGTGTACAATATCAAATTTTAAGAAACTTAAATCTCATCTAATGGCTATAAGTAATTATTTTTTATATAACTTTTTAAAATTGTATGTTATTTTAAAATTATAATATCATATAAAATAATATATTTAACATTCCTTCTTCAATTTTTATACATTATTCCATATTTTAAATGATAAAAAATTAACTGAAAGATTAATGGCACAATTAGTATTAAAGTTTTTATAATAATTCGTAAAAAATTATGAAGGAACATATGTATACATAATAAATGCTTAAAAATATATTAAAATCGTCATAAATAGTTTATATAAATTTGTATTTATATCTGGGATTTTTAATTTTTAGTGTTTATTTTTATATTTTTTATTTTATGCTTAATATATTTTAAAATAAATATCTATAATTGTATATAAAAAAATTATTCTTTTTAGTGTATATCTTTCATGTTTTTATTTTATTTTTAATATATTTTAAAATAAAAATAAAATAAAATAAAATAATTTAAAATTTAAAAATAATCACAAATATTTTAACATATAATTATTTGTTTTTTATGTAACCATAATTGTTAAACAATCATTTAAAATTAAAATTAAAATTATTTAAATCTTAAAATTGATCATAATCACTTCAAAAATATAAATACTTAATATATATATATATATATATATATATATATATATAAATTTTAAAATATGTAAACGCATACATTGCTTCTTCCTCATTAGTAACAGAGTAATTTCTTTTATTATCTTTTTAGTTCTCTTTGTAAGAATTCTAAAAAATATTTAAATTACAACTCATCCCACCTTTAGTTATATTACTATTAAACAATTAAAGAGAACTATAATATTTATATAATTATTTAGAATCTCAACAAAATAAACTTCCCTTCTCATAAGGATTTATATACATATAAAAAAAAAATAAAAGATCTATAAACTAATATATATAAAAATATCTTATGTTTTAATTCATTCTGAACTTTATCACTTGATGTATCTTTTGTTCATGTGTAAAACACGATCATCACAGAAGGAAAAAAAAACACATTCATAAAAAGGATAAGCTAGTGATTTAGAACTTGAATACATGTACATATCAACACTATATAAATATATTTTCTCAATCTATAAAATCCAATCACATTTCATCCATACATTCTCATGAATACATACTCAATTCATTCATTCAATATCTATAAAAAAAATCAAGTGTCTAACTCTCAGCCCATCAGCTACTTCTCATGTCATAAATCACAAACATCAAATCACAGACACTTGACTCTACTTCCGGAAGACACATGCGTTGAATTTAGACTCAGAGATCTCCTGTCACAATGTCTTCACCAAGTTGTCTCACACAACAAAACTACATAAAAGAACTCATCCACCTCATATGACAGGGTCAATCCCCATGACCTACCAGACACAATTCTTTTTCACAACATGCTTGGGTCATAGGAACCTCCTTCGACTCTCACCACCAACACCAGTAGAGTCAGGATATCTCTTGAATCCCCAATTCAATACATCACATAGACATCACAACATAATATTTCCTCCCCGAAAATAACTATGTTTCCAACACATCATAATCATAACAACACACACCATTATTCATATACATTTTATATTAATCAAAATCATGATATAAGCTAACAATTCATACCACATTATACTCACTCAATCATAGTTAAATTAAATACTGCAAACATTTGAAATTTCATCATACTAAGTTATACTCATAAAATCAAGCTCAAATATAACTCATTACAAAGATAAGAAGATAATCTACAACTCTTATGAAGACTTCAAGTACTAAATAAAACATTTACTTAGCTTAAAAGTTCCGAAACCACTACAACTTGACAAAATTTGACAGTTTGACCTTTTCTCACTAAAACAAGCATAACTTGAGTTCTAGATCTCCTTTTTAATTGATTCCAAAGCCATTGGAAAGCTAACATCCAAGGATAAAACTTTCATGAAGACCATTAAACCTAATTCCAATAGAATTGTCTTTCCCAGTGAGATCTAACTCGCCCAACGAAACAAACTACTGGAGATTTAAATAAAAGGCTCGTCCAACGAGTATTATGGTCGCTCAGCGTAAAAACCTCTCGGGTTTTCAATTAAATGAATTTCGCCCAGCGAGAGATTGACTTGCCCAGCGCTCTACATAATTAAGAAAATCTACAGAGTAATAAAGGAGTCCTAACTTGGTTCAAACTAAGTTATACTACCTGTCCTATGCTAAAAATAAATATTTTGTTTCAAATTAACACTTGCCTGAACCAAGTTGATCCCAATTATAACATTCTAACATATAATGGATAAGCATATAACATATTCCCTTTCAATCTACAAAATTCCAATCACATCTCAAACATTTCAAACATGTTCAAACAAACACAATCCTGCACAAAAATTAGATAGTGTGACCATGTCACCTTCACATCCAGATCTTCTACCTTAAGGTACTATCAAAACACAACTAGCTTCCCTTACCTGTTAAGGTTTGCCTCTCAAGCTTAAGCTCCCAGAATCTTCTATGCTCACAGGAAAACTAAAATTGTACATAAAAGACTCTAATCAATGATCTAAACATACTCTCATACTCATTGTTGACTAACAGAGATTCATTTTTTCCCTAGAAAACCACACATGCAACTACTATTATCCAAATGTAACCAAAAATCAACTCTAACTTAAGAAAATAGGGCAAAGAGAAACTTACTCTAAAATAAATTTTGATAAGTTAGAACTGTTCTATTCTCTACCAGGATCTCTAAGGTGGGCTTTGATCTACAAAAAGATGAGCGGATCTTTCAGAATCTTAGAGAGAAGTCAGAGAAGAATATTTTAGAGAGATAATAGCTTTTTTGAAATGAAGTTTAAATAAATAAACTTTTTTATTTATAGGCTTTTCAACTTAAATAATAAAATATTTATATTTCATTTCAGTTAAACCACTCCTCCTCTTAAATGCATTTTTCTTGATCTTTACATTCTCTCAAACAAACAAAATTTCGTCCTTGAAAATTGACTTACTAGGAAAGAGATAAGGATATTTTTCTCTCATGCTTTCTTCCAACTCCCACGTGGAATCACCATACTTAGCATTCCACAATACCTTCACCATACTGATGGTTTTATCTTTGAGTTTATGGAGGTTTGCCAATTGAGGTGGTAAGGCAATCTCATAAGCTACTAGACCAATCCTTTTGAGAATCTGGTATGGTCCAATGAACTTGGGAGATAGCTTCCTAGATCTTATAGCCCTCCCAACACCCTTGGTAGGTGTCACTCTCAAAAAGACATGGTCCCTAACTGCAAACTCCAAAGGCCTTTTCCTCTTATCTACATAAGATTTTTGTTTGCTTTGAGAAGTCCTCATCCTTTCTTGGATCTGTCTGACTTTCTTAGTGGTTTGTTGAAGCAACTCTGGTCTCACCATCATAGATTCTCCATCTTGATACCAACATAGGGGAGTTCTACACTTCCTCCCATACAAATCCTCATAAGGTGTCATTCCAATGCTAGCATGAAAACTATTATTGTAAGAGAACTCTACTAAAGGTAACATCTCATCCCAGCTTCCCAAATTATCCAAAACACATGTCCTCAAGAGATCTTCTAAAGATTGGATTGTTCTCTCAGACTGGCCATCTGTTTCAGGATGATAGGCAGAACTCATTCTCAACCTGG
This sequence comes from Lablab purpureus, assembly GCA_030347555.1. Taxonomy (NCBI): domain Eukaryota; kingdom Viridiplantae; phylum Streptophyta; class Magnoliopsida; order Fabales; family Fabaceae; genus Lablab; species Lablab purpureus. Next base: position 19,398,513 of record CM059258.1, read on the forward strand.
TTCCCAAAGCATCCTATAAGGTTTTCCAAAACCTGGATGTAAACCTTGGATCCCTATCTGACACAATGCTGGAAGGCACTCCATGTAGTCTCACCACTTCCCTGATATACAATTGTGCCAACTTTACCATAGATATCTTCAAACTCACTGGTAAGAAATGTGCACTCTTTGTCACTCGGTCAACAATGACCCAAACTGCATCATGACCTCTCACTGATCGTGGTAAATGGGTAACAAAGTCCATAGAAATGTTATGCCACTTCCATTCGGGAACATTGCTGCAACATTCCTCCAGGTCTCTGATGTTCCACCTTAGCTTTTTGACAAGTTAAACAAGTAGAAACATATTGAGCTACCTCTTTCTTCATGCCAGGACACCAAAAGGACACCTTCAGGTCCTGGTGCATCTTAGTCATGCCTGGGTGCAAACTAAGACGACTCTTATGACCCTCATCAAGGATCATCCTCTTCAACTCTCTCTATCTGGAAGTACACGAACTCTACCCTGAATCTCAACACACCATCCACTCCAATCACAAAATCCTTATCCTGATCTGTACATGTTAACTCAATAGTACGTTTTAGACTAGGATCTACCAACTGTTTTTCCTTAACCATTCCAAGGAAATCATTAGTTATAGCTAACTTGCTACAACTAATGTGATAGAAATGCAAGTCTACTCCCAAGTTCAGCATGATTTGTTTTAAAATATTTGCTAAATAATATATATATATATATGTAAAACTTGTGATCTTAATTCTCATTAATTATTGAATTGATTGTCTAGTGTTAGAGCTATCAAAATAGATTTAGTTTGACAACTGGCTCACGTTAAAAAATAGTGGCCTAAATATTTTTCAATTTTCAATTGATAAAAAATAATTTTTTTTCTATTTAAGAATGTAATAATTCCTTTTTCTTAAAGAATTTTAAAAAAATATTTAATTTACATGCTAACATTTTTGTAGTAATACGTTAGAAAAATAGTGCAGGTAAAACAAACCAAGAGGAGGAGTGAATTGGTTTCTTAATAAAAATTAAACCTTTTCAAAAATTAATCTTGTTAAAACAGAATTTAACAAAATTTCCAAAATAAAATTAAATTTGGCTTTATTAAAATCAGAGTATAAAATAAATAAGCAGAGAATAAACTTAATATAAATGAGAGTAAGGATAGAGAGAAATAAACACAGATGTTTATACTGATTCGGATCAAAACATATCCTATGTCCAATGATTTATCACCTCAAATGAAAGTGATTTCTACTGACTATCAAACTTACAGTGCAGCAGAATAAGTAAGATAGCAGGACGATTTACAAAAACATCTCCTTTGTACAAAACAAATAATGAACAACACCTTTCTAACACACAAGAGATGAACAAGCACCTTCCTTGAACACCACAAAGGAATGAAGACACCTCCTTTGAATAACCACAAAGGATGAACACCTACTTTGAATAATCACCAAGGATGAGAACGACACATTTTTTGAAAACCTAAAACGATGAACACCTCATTTGAATAACCACAAAGGATGAAACAAGTTTGAACACTAGCAGCAGAGCAACTTTTTGATCTCTCTCTATTATTTTTGAAAGCTTATACCTCTTATGTATTTATAGGCAAAGAGGGGCACAAGGTTTTGTAGAATATGAAAAGGTTTTCGCAAAAACGTTTAGAATAATCAATTATTTCTTAGGATAATCAATTATTCCAGAGAGCAAATTGAATTAACAAAACAATGCGAGATAATCAATTATTGTTCGAGATAATCGATTATTTCGATGTTAAATGTTTTTTACAAAAAATAAAAGGTTTTTTCAAAGTTTAAGGGAGGGTTGTGTGCATGTTATGATCTTTAATATAATTCCTAACTATTACAAGCAAACATATACACAAAATACAAATTTAAAGCTTCCACAATACTTCAAGACTTCACGACTTCAATCACATGATGTCATTTTCGTTCTTTTAGAGTCGTCGTCATCAAAATAATTATCCTTTAGATATTTATAAAAATTCTTTCTCATCTTTAGATTAACATAATATAGTTTGTTTTAAAATACTTGTGTTAAATAAAATATATTGATGATATTTCTTTACGTGAGACAAATGAAAATTATAACAACACATCAAAATAAGTATACACATAAAAATCAACACAAAATAAAATCAATCAAAAATTTATTATAAAATATATAAAATTAAAATTAAAATATTCATACTAATAAATTATAAAAAAAGTGTTTAATCTTAGAGACATTTTAAATTTAAATAATACTTAATATTTATATTAAATTTAAAAAAATAAGATTCCATTAATGCAATATCATAAAAATATTATTATGAAATAGATAACAAACACTTTAAATAGAAAATTCTCACAAATGAAACCATACAATTTGTCTAGAAATTAAGCTTACGAAACCCAGTAACATAATGTTTAAAACATACAATGTTAATAATAACATATACAAATTCTAGCATATGTAAGAACATATGCATGGTCATATTTTCATAAGTTTAATACCTAAGTTTTATAAAAAAAAATTATTGAATATTACTAAAATTTTTTATATTTTATGATAATTTTCTTGTAAATTTATAAGAAATTTATAAAAAAAATAATAAGAAACTTTTTTTTATGAATTTTCATAATAAATTTGTAGAAAAATTCTTATGAAATATAAAAAATTCTAGTAGTGGAAGTATACTGACTTGAGGAGAAAAATATGACCCATAATCTTAGAATCATAAAATAAAATATTAGTTATTATTTGTATTAAATACAATTATGATATAAAAAAATTGATAATTGTTAAATAGAAGGTTTATCAATAAACCAAAAATTATAACTATTAATTAAGACGTAACTTTTTTTTACTTAAAAACTAATACGAAATTGTTGAATTGAAAGAAATATAAAATCTTAAAAGTAATATGAGATTATAAGACCTACAAAAATAAATTAAAATGACTCATTGCAATGGTGATGTAGTCAATATCTCAATAAAATATCTAAAATTAACTAAATGACATACTTACTGGAACGTTTACAATGATTGAATTTATTAATTATGCTATAATAATCCTAATCAAGATAATTTATAACAATTAACTAAAAATACACGTCTAGATCTTTTAATAATTATAGGTAGTCGTCTTTTATTTTTAAATCTATTTGACTAAAAATGAGAGTCATCAATATTTTTTAGTATTAATTGAAATACTAATTTAGTTGATATTAATTTTTTAGCACATTATACTGATAAATTTGTAATATATTATCTAATATTAATTGTAGTGTTGATTTAATTTAACCAAATTAATTTGAGCAGATTATAATCTTAGTTCTAATATTAGTTTTTTAATATTAATTTAATTGAAGTTATTCTTAATTTATAATCCCCTAAAATTGTAACCTCAACTTTTATATCAATTTTAATCTTAATTAACTAATTAGTTTTAATTTGTAGTATCTAAAATTAAAATCTTAATTCTAATCTTAATTTAACTAAAACTATTCTTAATATGTAGTCTCTTAAAATTGTGACCTTATTTTTTACAGTTATTCTAATATTAATTTAAGATTAATTTTAATTTGTAATCTAAAATTGTAATTATAATTATAATCTTAATTTAACTAAAGTTAATCTTAATTTGTAGTGCACTAAAATCCTAATCCTAATTATAATTTTCATTTAACTAGAAATAATCTTAAATATCATCAGTCTCTAAATGTCTAATCTTAATTCAATATTAATTTTTAAAATATTAATTGAACTAAAACTAATTATAATTAGAGTTAAAATAACACAAATATATATATTAATTGTTGTCATATTTTAACCTTAACATATAAAATAAATTTAATAAAAAATAGACATGAGATACTTTTGGGAGAGAGAAAGTGAGAGAACATAAAAAAGAAGGAAGAGAAGCAAATACAACTTCAATTTCAATAACATGAGAGGATAATGAAAATAAGAGAGGGCACTACAACTTCAGCTTCACGACAACAGTGAGATTAGGCACAAAGAAAAGGAAAAAGAGAATGGAAATAGAGATGGCGACAGAATTAGGAGCAATGGAAAAGAAAGAGAGAATAAGAAGGAACAATGACTTATAAAATTTTGCTTTCTTTAAATAAAATTTGATATAAATAATGATAATAAAGAATGAATTCTATGAAGGAGGAACGATGCACAACAGCATTCAATTAAAAGAATCGTCGATTGAGAATGAACTCGCCCAGATCAAATTGAAAATGCATATCTTAAACGAAGTCTTTTATAAAATTTGGTGTGGTGTTAGAGATGAAGAAAGGAAGAATCAAACCAATGAAAGTGAGGGATGAATGATTGAGGATTTTATGTGTGCATACCCTTCTTTAAAAATAAAAACAATTTTTTCAAAAAAATATCCATTAAACTATATTTGGATTTTCATTAATATTCAATTATGAGTCTGTGAATAAGCGTATTAAAGTAAATTATAAAGCATATTTTAGCTTATTTTTAACTTTTTGTTATTTTAAAAAGTTTAAGCAAAACTTGAAAAAATATTTGTCCCAGTCGGAATTAGACGAGTTGGTGAAAAAGAAAACAAATTAATCGTTATCAATATTTATTAGAAAAAATATTAGAAAAACCATTATAAATAAAGATTAGTCTCTCAAACTAGATTTTTAAGTATGAAAATATAGAAAATATATTAACACCCTATTATTTTCATTTTATTTATAATTAATTAAATATATAATTTATATTTTTTTAAATATTTATTTTACTCTAAAAAATTAAAACATTAATTTAAATAAAAATTAATTAGTATTTTATAATTAAAGAAGTTATTATTATTATTATAAAATATAGTATAAAAAAATCAAAGTCATGTAATTATTGTATAGAAAAAAAAAATTTAAAATTTTTATTATTATATAAATTCTATAATATTTAAATTGTTACACTTAAATATGATTGAAAAAATTGATAGAGTTGTATCTTTAAACCAATTTAATAAAATATTCTATTATTTTATTATTAATATTATTAAAAGAAAAATTAAGTTAGAGAAATACTTTCAATTATATACTGTAACAACTCACATATATGTAATGTCGTATCTAATTAACATATTTTTTATCTTATATATATTATTATAATTAAAAAATTATCAGATATCTTATTTAAATTTTAAATTAAAATAAAATTAAAACAACATATTTTAATATTAAATAAAAAATTATTAAATTTAAATAATTAATTATTTTTATTTATATTTTTATTTATATAAAAAAGTTTGATTTTAAAATTTTATAACAAATTTTAATATATTAAAAAAATATAAAGTTATCACTGTACATTTTTAAATCTTAAAAATAAGAAAATGTTACATCTATTAGTTATTTTTTAAATATTTTATTTTAATCTTTTTTAATATTTATGACATATAATAATATTTCGATGTTTATAATTATTATAATAAAACTTAACATGTTTTATAATTTATGTGTAATTACTACAAATAATTATTATTATAAAAGAATGTCCAACCTTAAACTATTATAAATTACGTATATAAAAATAAATACTGTCATTTAACTATATCTATATATATTTATTAATACTATTATTTTATAATTATCATATAATCTTAATTCATTTAATTATTAACTATTTTTTATTTATAAACATAGCATACTAATAAGCTTATATATTTCACATCCTCTAAAGTTCTATTTTAATAAAGATTAAATATGTTTTTAGTTTCTTAACTATTTGTTCAAATTGTGTTTTATTCCTAAAACAAATTTTGAACTTATTTTATTCTTATAATTTATAAATTGGTGTAAATGATATTTGATTATGTGTGGGAATTCTTATCTATATCTTTATTTCTCTTCTTTATAACTTCTCACTTTGTTATCATCTAACTCATAAACTTGTCTCACTCCTTTTTCCTTTCCTTTCTTTCATTTTCCTCACATCAAAACTATTTTTATTTATCATCAATGATCATTTATACTAATGTATAAGTATAAGGAAAAAAAGGTGCAAAGTATACTCCAGAGATCGAACATGATTTTGACAAATATTTAAGGGACCAAAAACATATTTCATACTTAATTTCTATGGAATAAATTTGAATGACATTGTACCAATATCAATATTGTATGTAACAAATCTACTTAATCTAAAAACTAGAGCTGGATATTTAGGCAAAAGTCCATGGACAACTTGTATTACCCGCAACCCATGCGAGTGCAGGCTCATATTTTTTGGAAAAATTTTTAGTATTGGGTTTTTTATACCTACATTACACAACCTGCAGGTTAAGTAGTTTTTACCCGCGATCTCTATGGGCTACCCGCAACCCATAATACTAAGTCATATTCAACAAAAAAATCTAATATCCATTACTTCCGTAGGTTATCACTAAGTTTAATTTAATCTAAATCTAATATTTTTTGCTTCTAATAGTTATCACCAAGCCCAATTCAATCCAAAATTTATTTATTTTACTTTTATTGGTTGTGCATTAATAAATTCATTGACTAAATTATTGTTATAGAAATGAATTCTAAAAAATATTAATATATATTTATGGGTGTGGGCTTATCTGTTTAACCTGTAGGTTTTATGGGGCGGATGCGATTTATGAAAATTAAAACTTGTTTAAAATGCGGGCTAAACGGACAGGTTTTTATATAGTGCATATTTATGCGAGTGTGGGCTTAAATGGACAGACTCACCAGTATACCCAACTCTACTCAAACCTTATTCATTCCTGAGTCATTCTTCCTGCACCTCTAAATTTTCTTCCTACACCCCCTAAAAAATTAAAATTTTAACATTGTCCTTGTCATGTTATATAGCATAGTGAAGCATTTTGAGGTTGGTGGAGACTGTAATGGTGTAGCGTTTTGTATAGTTTGGTGGACGACGATGGATCTTGGTGGAGGTAGGGAAGCTGCACAATGGTTGCTGGTTGTGGGTGGGGGTTGAACGCGAAAAGAAGAAGGTAAATGTCGTTATTCAATTTATTTCTAATTTCAGATTCTACAAATCCGAAAATCCCTAGATTACAAATTTTGTAAACTTCTGGATTGTACAATACAGAAGCAAAAACTGATTTAAAGGCTCAACTACACATTATACTGAGTGGAAGTGAAAAAGTGGTTTCCGGACCCTAAACACCGGAATGAAAAATTACATGATAGGTGTTGGCTTTCGGATTACAAGAAGCGAAAGTCAAAAACTGACTTTCGGATTGTAGAAATCGGAAGTCAAAAAGTGACTTATGGATAGTAGAAGCCGGAAGTCATTTTTTGACTTCCGGTTTCTACAATCTGGAAGTCACTTTTTAACTTCCAGTTTCTGCAATGCGGAAGCCAATACCCAAAATATAATTTTGACAACTTTAGTTCAGTATTGACTTTGTGATTTTTTTTGTTTAGAATTTAAGTTGTAATTTTTGTTTTATTGAAATTGAATCCCAGATTTGAATCAAAATGTTAGATAAAGTTGATAAGGTGTCTGACTTGTACGAAAAGCATGATACTGTGAAATTGGAGTTAAGAGAAGATGAAGTTGATAGGGGGAATTGTGGTGAACATTTCACAACTGATGAGGTAAGTATAAATAGTGGTTATTTTGGTATAAAATTGCACCCAATTGATGTGGTTATGATGTAATGTACATGCGTAGGTTTTTATTGCACGGAATGACTTATTTCAATGGGTCCGCGTAGTAGCATTTGGACTTGGATTTGTAGTTGTCATTTTGAGGTCTGATATAACAAATGGAAAACTATGAAGAAATACATATGTGCTGTAAATGAGGAGGCAAATATAGAAAATACAAAAGGGTTCTACAAATCACGATAACTGAGACAAGAAAATGTGACTGTCCATTTAAATTGTGAGGTAAACCAGTTTGTAATGGAGGAGAGTGGGTTTTAAAGGTAATATGTGGTAGACATTAATCATGAGTTGGCTCATACATTAGTAGGTCACCCATATGCTGGAAGATTAAAACCCAATTAGCATTCAATCTTGGTTGATATGACAAAAAGTTTAGTAAAGCCTGTGAATATTTTACTTACTTTGAAGGAACACAATGAAGACAATGTGACCACGATAAAACAATTGTACAATGCTAGGTATGCCTATAAGAGATCACAAAGAGGGCCAAGAATAGAAATGTAGCAGTTGATGATGTTTTTAGAGTGTGACATGTATATTCATTGGAGTAGGTTTGATGAGTCCTCAAAAGTTTTTATTGATCTTTTTTTAACACATCCCAATTAAGTGAAATTGCTAAATGCTTTTAGCATTGTATTGTTGATGGATAGCACATACAAAACCAACAGATATAGGCTACCTTTACTTGAGATTGTTGGTGCTACGTCCACAGGTTTGACTTTCTTCATAACTTTTGTGTTGTTATCAAGTGAACAAAAAAACAACTTCATATTGGCTTTAAGAGTGGATTTCTTCCCCAAAGTAATTGTTAGTTACAGAGATCTTGCCCTAGTCAATGCAATTAACATTGTGTTTCCTAAAGCTTTGAACCTTTTGTGTCTGTTCTACATTAATAAGAACGTGAAGGCAAAATGTAAAATGTTAGTGGATTCTACACAGGCATGGGAAGTTGTTATGGATGCATGGGGAGGTGTAATGGATTGTTTTGATTGTGATACATTCGGGGAGTGTGTTAAACATTTTCAAATTGTCTGTTCACCATGGCCATTATTTTTTGAATGTCAATAACACATGGGTCATTCCACATAAGGAAAATTTTTTGAAGGCGTGGACAGATAAGGTTATTCACTTAGGGAATACAACCAGTAATAGGTATGTTTTTGTGAGTTTATTATTTATATTCAAATAAATGTTAAAACTTGTCAAACACATTTTGTTGTATTTGACTTTGTAGGGTTGAATCTGCTCATTAGAACTTGAAGAGGGTGCTTCAAAATAGTATGAGAGACTTGTGTAACTGTTTGGATGCGATAAACAACGTCATAACATTGCAACATAATAAAATAAAAGCATCGTTTAAGCATAGTCTACACGTTGTTGGATACATGTTTAATGTGAGGTTGTATAAAAAATTACAAGGGTTTGTATCTAAGCATGCATTGATCCATATTTCTGAAGAGTTTAATCGAGTTAAGTATGTTGGTATTGATAGTCAACACAATGTGGATCCACACTTGGACGTACTCACGGTTTACTATGTGCATGTGAGTTAGCCAGATATGCCCTTGGTAGTATACCACTTAATGCAATGCATGTCATGTGGACTAGACTTAGCTTTGCCGATATGTTATGCAAGCAGTCAGTGTCTGAAACGTCTACTAAGCAACAATTTGATGTCATTGCTAAATGTTTTGAAGAGGTTGAAATTGTAGGAAAATGCAAAATTAAGAACAAGTTGTGTGAAATTGCATATTTAGATATGACATCCATGTGTGCACTAGTGCACAAGGTACAAACGAAGGGATCACAAAAAAAAAAGGTGGTAATAAGGTTTCAAGATTCACAAAGCGTGACCCATCATATTTTGAGCATGTTGATGACATCCATTCTATACATGACAAATCTTCTAGGCAACCAAGTACAAGGGAAAAATTTGAGTGTCCGTGGACATTAAAGAAGTTTCGATGTTAGATCAATTTCTTCCCACTTATCACCCATACATACTTGATGTTATTGATGTAAAATCTAATGGTCATTGTAATTTGTTGCTACCATGTTGGGAATGGGTGAAGACTCATGGCCGCTTATGAGAGCAAATTTATTTAAAGAAATTAGCCAATGGCATGATGAATATGCAGCCATATTTGGAGGTTATGAATGGGTTGGCCAACTAAAAAGGTCATTACTTGTAGATGATATGTCAATGGTAATAATGTTGTATGTTATTAATTTATTTGCAATTATAACTAATAATGCTTCCCTAACATACATTATGTTATTTGTAGGCCAGTGGAGATAAGTGGATGACGATACAAGATATGTGATATGTCATTGCTAATATGTACAATGTTTTGTTGGTGTGTTTATCGAAGAAGCAAAACATGACTATATTCTCTTTACAAAGTAAACCACCAACAGATGTTAGTCCGCATCAAATGTTGTGTATTGGACATGTATTTGGTAGTCATTTTGTTTAGGTAATGTGATAATATGTTGTCATATTCGTCAATATACATGATATTGGAATTAACATTTATGAAACCTGTGCAGGTAAAGTTGCAGGATGGTTGTCCCATACCGAATGTAGACATATTGTGGTCTACTTATTCTTATATAGAGGCTAAGATGTGGACATCATTTTAAGCTACTCGGATGCAAGTTTTTCACAAGTTGTAAGGGTCTCACATGATTATGTTAGCATTGTAAATGATTGAAACGTATTTTGTATATTCATTTGTAATAGATAACTAAATTCATTTGTAATAGATAACTAAATTAATTTGTACATGATTAATACATACGAAGAATGTCAAAATACATAACTAAAGTCAAAGTATTTAAACATAGTTATAGCAAAAGTAATTAAACATCAGTAATCAATGTCTGCCCCGTGAACCACACTAGCGCCTAGTGTACATAGCGCCATCTTCCGTCACTCCACAAGCTAACTGGAGTGCATCATGGTTTTCTTTTCACGCAGGAGTTCTCTCCTAAACATACCTACAATCAATCATCCTTTGTAGTTTTTTAGCTATTCGTCTAAATATACCTAGCAATCAGTAAAAATGAATATCTTAGTAAAAAAAACTTAAAGCAGATTTCAATAATCAATATCAACTCATCGGACATGCATGCTCCTGTTCTGTCACGGCTGCATGACTAGGGTGACGACGTGTGTGCACCATGGGTCGATCTTCCTTAGCCCTCGGAAACATGTATGGATGTGAAACAAATGTATACCAATCCATATAACCATCCTGATGTGATCTCAATTCATGAAGAACCTCAACCCATGCAAGGAGGAGTCACCATAAGAAAATAAGAAAAAAGAGCTTAAAAAGAATTTTGAAGAAAAGGAAGGAAGAAAAACAAGGAGAATGTACAAAAGCTTGAAGAAGAGAATAAAAATATTAATAGCTCTTGTAATTTCCTTGTAAATAAAAATAGAGTTAGTTTAGTGTCTTTCTTTGAAATAGAAATAAGAGGCTAGTTGTTTGGACACATGGATAGTATATAAAACAAAGGCCTTGTTTGGGAAGATTTGGAGCATCTTCCAAACATGGCCTAACCTTTGAGAATTTCACCCATGTGCATGTATTTTCGTGCTCCCCTCTCTATATAAGGGTGTGAGTCTCATTTGTAACATAACTTTGAAGACTAATAGATTGCAAGAGCAAATTCTCTCTTTGAAGTTCAGGAGGTAAGTCTCATTTCTAGAATCTTATCTTGAGTTTTTCATAATTCAAGTGGTGATTGCCCTTTGCACTTATCTTTCTTTATGAAAGTGGCGTGTTCTTCATCTTCTTGTCTTGTTCATCTTTTTCTTTTATTTGTTTTTGGTTTCCTTTCATGGCTGCACCATTCATGGATCATTTCCATCCATTTTCACCGATTAAAATCATTGAAAACAACTTCTAATGCTTCCTATGACTTGTATCTTGAATTTAATCAGTTGAAACTTCTTAAAACTTTTTTTCCTTGAATTGTACCGATTGAAACCCATAACAAAGGGGCTGGTTTTGTTTTTGATATTTCTCAATCAATTGAACTGATTAATTTCATTGTTTTCATCTTCTATAACTTCATATGGGTTCTATCTTGAATTTAATCGGTTGAATTGAATTGTTTTGCAATTTTTAAATTTGGGCCGAATTTGAACCTTAACATTTGGGGAAAATTCTGATTTCATGTTCTTCCTTGCAATTATACATGCTATTTTGATTCCATATGCTTTTACACATGTTTGAAAGATCTTACATCACTTGTAATGCCTTCTAGGCCTTCATCACATCCACACATGTAGATGCATGTGTAGCTTCCTTACAGAGGTGACTAGGTGGTAACCAAACAAATGCCACATATCATCTCCACAGATATTGTCCGACCTTGAACTGAACTAGGTGGTCGGGGAATGCTCTGCTCATATCCAAAATGTTACAGCATGCGTTCAAGAAGATGTAGATGTGTACACCCCAAATCTAATATAACCAGAAAACATGTTGATGGACTCGAATAGTCTACTATGGCGGTGGACTTGATATGGCATCCAACTTACCCCAGCATGGGTCAACACATCAATCTGCACCCGCACAACTGGAAGTGTACATATATTACTTCAAACAACATATCAGGTTGCCCTAGGTTGCGTCTCATCATAACTGCGATTTAAATCCCTCCTACCCAGTCATGGAAAATGCTCATATATCCATGTCTGCAACAATTTCAAAACATGATTAAACAAATAAATATTGTGCAAACAATTTCTAAACTCATAATTCATTATTTGATTTACTTGTAAAAATGTGGCATAACCAGCTATCTGTTTCGTCTATGCCAAACTTGAATCTGAAAGTTGTTTGTATACCCCATGAATAACCTCCAGACATAGGCAAATCCTCAAATAATGGTATGACACACTTACTGATGTCGCACTTTTATCAGCAAATATCGTACATCCGGCAAGATGCAACATGAATGCTCTAACAGCACAATCCCATCTACAATGGACGCATGCTTCCTCATAGACCGCTTTGACTAAGCCAACTAAGTCTCACATGTGCGCCCTGACATTTCCTTCTCTCTGTCGAGGCTTTGCCAAAAACCACACCTAGAAGGTTCGCCAAACTCGCATATGAAAGTTGTTTGTACATATTCGTGAGTGCGAAAAATCCCCAAGAATAACCTCCAGACATAGGCAAATCCTCAAATAATGGTAAGTATGACGCACTTACTAATGTTTCACTTTTATCAGCAAATATCGTGCATCCCACAAGATAAAACAAGAATACTCTAGCAACATAGTCCCATCTGTGATGGATGCATGCTTCCTCTAAGCCAACTAAGCCTCACATGCGCACCCCGACATTTCCTCATCTCTATCGAGACATTGCCAAAATCCACACCTAGGAGATTAACCAATACTGTTATAGTTGTCGTTGAATCTAACATGATGTAGGAGCAAAATTGTCCAACAATGGGAATGTGCAAAAGGATGGACACATCATCCAGACTTATAGTTATCTCTCCAATGTGAAGGTGAAAACTATTTGTTTTTGCATGTCATCTCTCAACAAAGGAAAACACCAACCCCCTATCAGCCACTTCATAGCTTATGTTGCACAAGGGCAACAATCCTATATTCTCCACCATCTGAGGTAGTCTTTTTTTTTCAGGATACGAAATGAAATAACCAACTCTTTTAGTGAAATTAACTGCTATGAGAGCCCAATTTTCACAGCAAGTATCCTGGTTGGACGACATACCATTGGAAAAGTGGACACGAGCATATGACGAAGGCAAAAGATATGGACATATGACGAAAAATTTGGTCAAGGCCATGAACTCTATATTAAAGGGAGCAAGAGCTTTACCTATATATGCCATAGTTAAAGCAATATTTTAGAAAACCATAACTTGGTTTGTCGAACATGGGTCAAAAGCAGAAATGATGTTACGAGCAGGACATCAATATTCAGAAGAAATTGCTTCCTTACTTTGCGAGAATCAAAATCGCGCTCGCATGTGTTGTGTTGAAACATACAACAGAGAAAATACAGAATTCAATGTCCAAGAGTTAACAAATCCCCATCATCGCCGAAAAATAATCAACTGCACAGTTAGATTAAATTATTGGTGGTGTGACTGTGGGGAATTTCAAGCTCTTAGATTGTCTTGCTCTCACGTTGTGTTTTCATTTTGTCATTTACAATTAGGTATATACGTGGACCCTGTCTATAACTTAGACAATATTTGTAAAGCTTACGAATTACAATTCCATCCCGTTCCAAATGAAGATTATTGGTCTTCTTATATGGGACCAAATTTTATTCCTAACCCAACTACGCGACAACATACTTCTGGAAGACCTTCAACTCGTCATATAAAGAATGAGATGGATGAGTCAAGCTCATGAAGTTTGATGCAATGTGTCGAATGCAGAATACTGAAAAGAGATCATGTCATTGAAGTTATTTAGAAGCCAAGGCGGATAAGATTCCGGAACCTTTGTCTGTTATCATGCATAAATTTGGTTGAGGAGTAACGTGTTGCTTCAGCAATTGGAAGAACCCTAACAAAGCTTCTTTGGTTTCCCCCTCAACGATTGCATATGCCAATGGAAAAATATTTCTATTTCCATCTTGCCCAGTGGCAGTTAGTAAAGTGGCATGATAATTATCTGTTAAGAAGGTTCCATCAACTTGAATGAGTGACTTGCAATATTTGAATCCTTCAATGCATGGCTTGAATGCCCAAAATACACGTTGCAATACGTAGACATTGTCATGATCCTCAATACGGGAACCTATGTATCAAATAATGGTTCCCGGATTTGTTTGTTGAAGGGCTTCCATCCATCTTGGAAGAACGTTGTACGATTCTTCCCAATCTCCGAAAGCCATGGCTATTGCTTTGTTTATCCATCCATGCTTTTCTGTACGAGATAGTATAGCCATATCGGTCTTTTATGTATACAATTAGACTTTTAACCGGAATTTTTGTGCTAACCAATTGATAAATGATATGAGCAATGTGTGTTGAATCGAGATTGCGGTAATCAGGGTGCAAAGTTGTTGTTAAACAAGAATGAGAAGCTTCAATTTTCTTGATTTGTCACTGTTTGTGTATCTTGCTATACGATGCTCTAATGCACCATTGACACCCATTGTTATAATGTACACAACGAGCAATATATTTGTCGAACTTCGATTCAAGAATCGAAAAGTTGTAACCTTGCTCAATGTGGAATTGTTTGATAACTGTGATTGCAACATCCTTTGAGTCAAAACACATTCCCACCCATATTTCTGTTGTATGTGCACGTCCACTCGATGACTCTGCTAATTGATTAATAATGTCATCATCCTTTCAGTAGTATTCTTCATCTTCCGAACTAAAATCTTCGATTATGTCAGCACGATTCATTTTTTCAAAAGAAAATAATGTAATTGCATATGTACGACTTTGATGTAGGAAAGAATAAAACTTGACACAAAGTTGTAATCGTAATTGCAAGAAGTGAAGTTATCAATAGAGATAAGCTATTGAAAACACTCCCCGCAGATATACAGCATGGGAGGAGGGAATAAGGTCTGAAACATTTCATTACGAAAATTTGATTTTATTAATATAAATTTTTTGCTAAAATTATTTTATAAATATCTATTTTAAATTTCATGTTATTAATATAAAGTTTTTGCTAAAATTATTTTATAAATACCTATTTTAAAATTTGATTTTATTTATATAAATTTTTTCTAAAGTTATTTTATAAATAGTTATTTTAATTTTATTTAAGCTTTTAATAATAATGTAAATAAATTAAAGTTATTTAATGTGTGGAAGTCGTGCACCCCTGGCATGAAACTCAATCAATTGGAAGTCGTGCATACGTAGCACGACTTCCCTTTCTCTCTGCGCCAACCCTGTTCGTCCTTGGGGTCGCAAGCGCGGCACATGCGGTAGCAACGTCCAACACCATCCAATAGTTGCAGCAGCGTCCCAGACACATGGGAGTATTGAATTGTCCGTGAATGCACAGTTCATCCACACCTTTAAAACCAGCCATAGGTTTTCTTCCTTCCCGTGTGCTATCTCTTTATTCAGCAGTGTTCTCCCTTCCCTTTGGTTGTAGTTCGCGCCCTCTGGTTCTAATTCGTGTGTTGTGTGCTTCTGGCGTGTTGTCTTCTCCGCAGGCGGTCTTCTGTGGCAGGCGGCCTTCTTTGGGTGTTTCGTAGCATTCCATCCCATTAGCACAGCATCTCCAGTCTCTCTTTCAATACCAGTCCTCCATCCCATTACTACACCAACGTCCACGAACTGCAAGCAAGCAACCTGTGTGCACGTTACTTGGTTACCTAGTTTTTATTCTCGTGTGATATAGATTCGATTTAACTTTCCCTCTATGCGTTTAATTTATGTTTCTGTTTTTTATTTGATTTAGGTTTTATTAATTTTTTTTTCTGTTTCTGTTTTGTTTTTTATTTCATTTAGGTTTTGTTAATTTTTTTTTAAATTCTAAAATAAAAAATATTGGATTTAGTTTTCCCTGCATGTGTGTGTTTTTTTCTGTTTCTATTTTTTATTTCATTTAGGTTTTGTTAATTTTTTCTGTTTCTGTTTTTATTTGATTTAGGTTTTGTTATTTTTCTTAAAATTCTAAAATAAAAAATATTGGATTTAATTTTTCCTCTGTGTGTGTTTTTTCTGTTTCTGTTTTTATTTAATTTAGGTTTTCTTAATTTTTTTAAATTTTAAAATATTTTTTAAAAAAATACTTGCTTTGGATTAGTAAAATTATTTTTTTCCAATATAAGACCATTTTATCTCAAAAAATGATTACATTGTATAATATATTATTATATATTTAGATTAAATATATTTTCATATATATTTTTTTATATTATTTCAGTTTTGTATATTTTATTAACGTCATTTAATATTGTATATTGTTGCAGTGGCATTTACTTGTAACCTTCCATCGAATATGTCTTTGCTACGATTGCAAGACAAACATGTTACAAAGACGGTATAGGAGGGGAATGAATGATTATTGTGACCTAGGCGTCATAAAGTCTGGGTTGCAAAACATTCCCACATATTGGACTTTCATGTAAGAAACGCAATTCATGTAGCAGGGTTTGGATCCTTGTTGGACATGGGAAATGTTGACGTTAACCATCATTTAGTCACGACCTTGGTGGAACGATGGAGAACTGAAACTCATACGTTTCACTTCTCGATTGGTGAGACCACCGTAACATTAGGAGATGTTGCGCTGCGACTTGGTCTTCTGATCAATGGCCAGCCAGTCACCGGTCTGTCTAGTGGCAATTTCATTACCTTATGCGAACCACTATTAGGTTCGCTTCCACCAGAAGGGGTTGCAAAGAGCAACTCAATAAAACTCTCTTGGCTGAACAATGCATTTTAGTAACTCCCGGATGACGCAACTGACGTCGTTGTTGCACAACATGCTAGGGCGCATATAGTGACCATTATAGGCAGTCTACTTATGCTAGATACATCTGCATCACAAGTACATTTGATGTACTTATTATTACTTGAAAACTTAGCCTCAGTTAGAAACTATAGTTAGGGATCAATTGTACTTGTGCATGTTTATGCAGAGCCTTAAATCATGGAGTAGACGTGACTCAAGACAATATTGGTGGATGCATGCTACTCCTGCAATCGTGGGCATGAGACCGCATCACTTGCATTTGTCCAACCATCCCCGCCTTAACTGCTATTGAGATTGCTGAAGGCCACGATTTCCCTTTGGCAAGGAGGTATATTCTTATTTTAATGACCTATTTTTTATATAAACAATGCATTTTATTTTCAATTCAATTTGTTATATAAATTGTAGGTGGTCTAGACCTGGTCTAAGGTCTAATATCATCACATATACGTTATCATCTCTGCGGGTCAAATTTGACCAGCTTAAGCCAAAAGAGGTATTGCATTTGATATTTTATAAATATGTTTTATATATTTGAATGTTGTTGTACATTTTACTATCTTGTGTATAAAATGCAGTTTTATGGACTCCTTATGCAAGGAGTCATTTAAGGGACTTAATAATTGGTGATGTCCCTCCTGTGACTTGTGCCATTGTTCCCATGATCTGTTTCACCACTGTTGAGCCTCATCCAGCTGATAGGGTTATGCAGCAATTTGGTCTTAGGCAGATCATCCCTCAAGATCCAATCAACTTGGACGAGCTACATAAGCAGGACATGAGAGGGAAACGGATAGAAATTGGCCTCAATATCATGAAAGATGGATCACAATGTGGAATGATCGACAAAATCGTTTAATTGAAGGAGTCGGCTTCCATGGAAATGGCCACCTCAGAGAAAATACGCCATATATGCAATGGTATTTTCAAAGGATTATACGTTATATTTCCCCTCCTAAAGACGACGAAACAAATGACGACGAGGTAAATATATACAATACTCTAGTGCTTCTAATTTTACACTTCTTTTGTACTAATATTTCCTATTTTGTTTTCACCAGTACGACACACAGGAAGAACAACCACCACCATAATATGCTCAACAAAATTGGAAGTCTAGTGAACAATGTGACAACAGTCACCAACTTCTTGGACAAAGCAGTCAGCAGCCCTTTCCGTATTATGGACATATGCCACACTTGCAACCCGGCTCACCATCGCAATTTGGAGGAGTGCCTTCCACCTACACCATTTTCCCGTTTCAACAAAGTATGTTCGACACCTCTTCCATGACACCTCCATCTCCATACTATCAATCTCCTCCACCTCCATCAATGTATAATTATGGGAGTAGTATACCTTTTCACATGCCTACCACAAAGCAAAATGAAGAAAGGGAAGCTGATGAGCAACCTAGCCCAAACCAAAAAGGACAACCTAGACGCCAAACTCAAAGACCACGTTGTGGGACAGGTGGTCATCATTGAATGTATTAATTTGTTGACGGTGTTGTAATATTTTTTTATGTTAATACTCACTTTACTTTTTATTTCAGCAAGTCAAACTAATTTATATTTTAATTATATGCAAAACATGATTCATAACAATACAACACGTAAAACAAAATCTCATCACACAAATTGAAATAAATACTATCATATTAACAATAACATAACTCTCTAGCTTTTAAAAATACACAACTCTTTCATTAACATCAAATAACAAACCCAGTACATTAATTGATAAAATCAATAAACAAGTCACCAATCAGTGACTCCACTAGTATATGTGGAAGCTCCACAATTAATTTCTGGTGGCTCAACCTTGATTGACTTTACAAATAGCTCCATTTCTTCACCTCTTCTAACCTCTGAATTCCAACCAATCACCTTATTAACATCTTCATCAATAAATATTTGCGCAAGGCCATGTGTTTCAACCGCAGTAACAATAGGAAGGGGTTAACAATAAAAGACATTTGTAAAAACTCTATCATTTGTACAAAATACTTGACTACCAATTATTTCCTTCAAATGGTTAAATGTAATACCATTTGAAAACCTGTATAATGATTGAGTGTTATTGTCATAATATACTTTAGCATAAAATGAGTTCAAAACATTTAATTCCTTTTTAAAAACCATATTCACTATGAAGAGAAAACCAATTTTTTAATAAATAAGAAATGAAATTGAAGAGTGAATCTAGACCTCATACAAAAATGAAATTTAAGAGAAGAGAAAATAAAAAAAAAGATGAGACAAAACAATGTCACAAAACCCGAAAGGGGAAAGGGAGGGTGCAAAGGAAACTAGAGCAAAGACGAACTTGAAGGTGCAAAGGAAACGTTGAAGCTGGAAAGGAAATACGACATATATAGGATAGCAAATCGTGCTACGTAGCACAACTCTTTGTGAAAGTCGTGCTACGTAGCATAACTCCTAATCCAAAATAAAAAAATTAAAAGGGAGCAAATTGTACTACGTAAGCACGACTCCCTATTAAAATCGTGTTTACCTAGTACGACTCCCTATTTTGGATGTAGGAGATAGGAACTCATGTTATGGAAACACGACTCCTTCACAGGATTTGTGTTATGGTAACACAACTTACTCCAAATCGGAAAAAAAATAAAAAGGGACCTCAATGCGTAATTTTTCAACAAATTTAACCCCCTGTCATATAAAAGCCAAAATTACCAACCTCTAGGCATTGAAATTCTCTCAAAGTGCCTACAGTTCCAAAAATTTTTCTCTCTAAAAACATAGATGGTGTGAATGCTATAGAAGAGAGCAGATTTGGTGACCTTGAAGCACAGAGCATATGTGGTATTTATAGGGCTCTGTCCATCACAGAACTCTAAAAATGTGGTACCCAGATTTATGATAATTGCTTGATAGTAGCTTGAATAATGGACCACTTACACATAATGTGGGGTAACTTCTTATAACGTGGGTTTTGTTGGTTTCTAAATACCAACGTTTATCTCTCACTTACCTACAACATAGGAAGTGATGCTTACGTGCAAACATATTCAGCTTCCTGCCATGTGAAATTAACTTCAACTCTCCACAATCCTAAAAAATATAATTAGTCATTACTGGACATACAAAGAAATATCCACACATAACGAAAATCACAAGTAAACACAATTTTTTACTTACTTCTCCCTCCCACAATCTCTTCACAACATGATCAACATACCCCGTCAATAGCGATGTATCCCTTGGTTCCTCGAGGAATCCTTTAGTGTGCACACCAACTTCTTTGGGTGCCTCCAATACATGAGTACCACTACCATCACCATGATTATTAGCTTGTGGAACCCGATCTCTCCTACGAATAGAGGCTGTAGGTCGTTGTCTACCATCGTCATGTGAGGAACCACCTCTTGTCTTGGCCATATATGTAAATTAACCAACATTCAATGAAACCAACAAAAGCTAAGAAAAATTGGCTTCTGAATTGTACAGCACAGAACTTGAATGTGGAAAATTGCTTCCAGATGGTACAGGACAGAAGTCATTCCAGAAGTGACTTTCATACTGTAAAACACGAAAGCCAAAAAATCAAATTTTTTTGCTCCCGGCTTGTACAGACCGGAAGGCATTACCACATCCAGAGTTGACTTTCATACGGAAGCCATAAAAATTGGATTTCTTTTGCTTCCAGTTTGTAGAGATTAGAAGTCATTCCACATTTGGAATTGACTTTCGTTTCGTACAATGCGGAAGCCAAAAAATTGGATTTTTTTTCCTTTCGTCTTCTACACATCGGAAGTCATTTCACATCTGGAATTGACTTTTGTGTTGTACAACGTGAAAGCCACAAAAACCCAATTTTTTTTTCCTTCTGGCTTGTACAGACCGAAAGTCAATTCTTGATGCGGAATGGCATCCAGTCTCTACAAGCCAAAAGCAAAAAAATCCAATTTTTATGGTTTTTGCGTTGTACAGACTTCCGGTTAGTACAAACCGGAAGCATTTTTTTACAACATAGGAAATTCCGAAAAATTGATTTCAACGAAAATGAAATGCTTACTCGTGCTCACGATGCAGTCTTTTATGGTTGCCTGTAGTGGGTGGCAGCACCAACACGAAGAACTAAAGAAAGGAAACAAATGGAATCAAGTAATGAAGCAACACCAAGAAGAACTGAAACTCAGAGAAGAAGATGAAGTTTAACTGGAAGCGGAAAAACAACCTCGTGAGTGGGGTGCCTGGCCAACACATACTATACTTTATTTAGTTTAAGGATAGTTTTGTCATTTTAGGGATTTCTTTAGGGTGCAAGAGGAAATTTGTGGGGTGCAGGAAGAATCCCCTTTCATTCATATTTGCTAATATAAGAAGACTTTTATATGACTAAAAAGATTCCAAACAAATTAAAATGGTCTTGACCCGACCAAAATGGAAGTAGAGAAAGTAAAAAAAAATCAACTTTACATATAGCTGTGAAATGAATCTCATAAGCCCTAAATCTAAAAGTTGCACATGAAGTTGAGAAGAAACTCTCCCGTGTGGATGCAGCGGCCAATCATATATATTTTATGTTTTCATTCATCCTACCATGCGCAGGGTCTTTATGATAAAAGAGAATAACCAACATGTACCACATGAAGTGCGACTAAAAGGGTCAAGAAGCAATCAGGTCCGGATATTTAAAAAAAATGAATAAAGAGAGTTAGGGAAGGATGATAACAGGTGAATTATGTATGCTCACGATCACTGTAACTTATTTTATTTTATTTTTTATTGATTTTTTAATTTACATTTACATTTGATTGAGGAAATATATTTAAATTTTTGCATACCATCAACTATGAAACTTGTTATTTTAATATGAGAGCATTGAATTAATCATATAACTAAGAATCAATGCAAATGAAGTTTGAACCACAAAAGTTTTACTACGTCTCTAATCTAGTTCCTTTTGTGTTTGGGGTCCTTAATCTTCTCCAAATTTCTTCTTTTTTTTCCTTTTTATTAATTTTTTCGTACTCCTTTCTTATTTGATGTACTAGTATTTATAGTGTAAATTTTTTTTGAATTATTTGAATTTACTTCAAGGTTTTGTTAACTGTAATAGTACAAAATTTTCAACTTTGATAAAGAAAATTGTAGTGTTGAAGAATATGCATTAATACAAGTTTTGTTTGTGACCTCTGTGACCAATTGTAGGAATTACGGCATTGTCGCCAATAGGATAAAACTTGTTGTATTTTTGTGTGGTTATTGTAAAATCTAGAGTTCCATATTGTTTACATTTCACCTTTCTAAAGGATTGATATATCAATACACACTTTACATGTGAAAAGTGGGTAACAAGGAGGTGGGTCCTTACACAGACAAAGCTTGGGTCCAAATTGGGTTTTTCGTGGTTCATTTGTCTATGGGAGTACTTGCGCGTACGATAAAGGGGTGAAAGTTCTTTTTGGCACTTGATTTATTTTGTTTTTATTTTTGTCTTTGAAAGCCTTATCTGGAATTCATATGCCTTCTAGAGGGACCTTGTGAATGTTGGAGCTTCTAGATGCTCACATTCTGAATGTTGGAGACTTGGTCTCCAGGCTACCTATGTTGGCTTGCACTTTTTCATGAATGTCGAAGATTTTTGCAATGTTACTCGATGAATTCTGTAACCTAGAGGGATCATAGGAGCCTTTCGATCTCTACAAATAGACCCTCTACTCCTTTACAAATCACACCACAACTCACTCATCTCTACTTCTCTCTATTTTGGGTTCTCTACTTTTTAAAGCTTGTTGTTATGAGATTCTCTATATACCACCCAAGAAGTTTTTGTTGTACCTAGGGGGCTTGCGTGATACACCGCAGATAAGTCCTTATGGGCAATACTCTCACACATCTCTTAGGAAACCTTCAGTCGCTTTTCTACAGTCATCCAATTCCAACTATCTGACAACATGGAGATTGACCCTTGCACCCCAACAAATTCAAATCCCACACCATAAAAATCAAACGATGTTTCGGCGACTCCAACCATCTATGTGAAATGTTTTCTAGATGTGTCCAAGATCAAGGTCTTCACCGGACTTTTTTATGCTGGTAGGAACATGTCTTCACACTACTAGACATGTACAGAGTTGCGCTCGCTCTTACCATCGCCAAACCTGACTCTGGCGCAAAAACATAAATCATCTACAATTGGACGCATGCGAACAAGAAATGTTGCCACACATTGTTAAGTGCACTGTCTAATAAGTTGTTTGATGTTTATTATTCGTACAAGGAAGGAAAGGATATTTGGGACTCCCTGCTCCTAAAATACACTATTGAAGATGTGGTCCTACAAAGATTCATCATCGACAACTACTACCATTAGGAAATGATCAAAGAAAAGGATATATATATTCAGATCAACTAGTACCACAAGTTACTTGAAGATATAAAAGTTGAAAACATCGCACTATCAGATGAATTCGTCTCAAAGCTATTCATTGAAAAGCTTCCAGAATCATGGACAGACTACAAAAAACAGTTGAAGTACAGGCACAAGTAGATGTCGTTGTCCGATATGATCACTCACATCATCATCGAGGACAGCAACAAGTAGGAATGTCTTGTTGCATGGGCAAAGGCGTTATCTACTAGGATAACATGGTGGTAGAAGACAAACCTGCACAAAAGTGATACAAGAAAAAAATCTAATCATAAGAAAAATAAGTTTAAATTTTCCCGCACAAAGGACATTTGTTTTGTCTGTGGAAATTCCAGGTCACCATGCACCTCAACGCAGGAAAAGAATTAGAACGACAATCCTCCTATGGCAAATATAGCTGAAGGGGATGATATTATTGTTGCGGTCATTTCACAGGTCAACATTGTGACCAATGTGAGCAAGTGGATGGTACACTTTGGGGCTACCAGACACATCTGTGCTAACAAAAATGTCTTTTCCTCCTACACTAGTGTGGGGAATGGAGAAGAATAAGTATATCTCGGTGATTCTAGATCAACTTTGGTTCTAGGAAAAGGGAAAAAGTTCTTCTGAAGCTCACATCTAGGAAGACTCTAGCTCTTATTGATGTGCTACATGTGCCCAATATTAGAGTGAATCTAATATCTGTAGCACTACTGGAAAATGTTGGGCTTAAACTGTCATTTGAATATGATAAGATTGTTATGACAAAGAATAATGTATTTGTGGGAAGGGATATTGTAATCATTGTCTGTTTGAACTAAACATTTATGAAAATAATGAATCTGCATTTATGATGTGTGGAATGCTAAATTAGGACATGTAAATTTTTCGTATGTTATGAAATTGTAATGATTAGGATTAATTAATATGTTTGCTAAACAAAGTAGCAAATGTGATATATGTGTAGAATCTAAAATATCAAAGAAAACATGTTATTTTGTAGAACATCAAACTGAACTTCTTGGTTTAATACATACTGATCTAGCTTATTTAAAACCAACTATGTCTAAAGGTGGTAAAAATTACTATGTAACCTTTATAGATGATTATTCTAGACATACCAAAGTATACTTAATCAAACATAAGGATGAGGCGTTTGATATGTTTTTAACTTATAAAATTGAAGTAGAGAATCAATTAAATAGAAAGATTATTAATTCAGATAAAGGTAGAAAGTATGTAGTATTTAATGATTACTGTGTAAAAGAATGACTAATTCATGAAGTAACCCCACCATATTCACCTGAATTTAATGGAGTAGCTGAGAGGAAAAATAAGACTCTTAAGGAAATGATGAATGCTATGCTTATTAGTTCTAATCCTCTTGATAATCTTTGGGGAAAGACATTTCTTACTAGAAGTTCTTTTTGGCACCTAGTTTATTTTGTTTTTGTTTTTGTCTTTGGAATCTGTGAAAAATAGGAAAAACACAAGAAGGGAGGGTTGAATTGTGTTCTAAAAACCTTTTGCAGTTTTTCGTAATTCGTCTAAAGAAGCTGAGTTTGTCAGATGATAGTTTTGATCTTATAGACGATGAAGTCTATAAGTCTGCAAACATATTTCACAAATAAGGATTTTTAGGAGAAACTTCCTTCTTTGGTCAGAAGCAAATAATAAAATGCAATAGAGAGAGCTCAAAGGAATAAGAGGATTACTTTGAGATTTTATATTGGTTCGTCTGAAATCTCAAACTACGTCCATTTCTTTAATCAATAGAGATTGAGTTCCACTAGCAAACTACCACTGCAACTTACAAGTATTCTTTCGGCTTGTAGCCACTTCTGGCTAACCCATTCAAGTATTCTTTCACACAAAACTACTCCTGGCTTCAACAAGTATTCTTTAACAGAAAGTCACTTCTGCCTTCAACAACGGTATAAAAAAAGTTTGTGATTAAATCATAGGGTTTTGAGCTACACTAGAAGATTTATGTCTTATAGATGAACAAGAGATTTGGTATAGCTTCTAGAGTGATGGATGCCTAAGAGGCATTATAAGTGATGTAGGATCTATCAAACATGTGTATGAGCATATGGAATCAAAACAACATGTAAAATTGCATGGAAGAACATGAAATCATATTTTCCCCAAATGTTAGGGTTCAAATTCGGCCCACACTTAGAAATTGCAAAACAATTCAATTCAACCGATTAAATTCAAGATAGAACCCATAGGAAGCCATAGAAGATGAAAACAAACATTTTAATCGGTGGAAAATTGATTAAAATGAAGAATAAAGGCGCAGCTATGAAGAACATTCAAGAAAATCAAAAGAGAAAACATGGAGAAGACAAGAGAATGAAGAACACGCCACTTTCATAAAGAAAGATAAGTGCAAAGGACAATCACCACTTGAATTATGGAAAACTCAAGATAAGATTCTAGAAATGAGGCTTACCTCTTGAACTTCAAAGAGAATTAGCTCTTGCTCTCAATTAATCTTCAAAGTTATGTTACAAATGAGACTTACACCCTTATATAGAGGGGAAAACGAAAATGTATGCACATGGGTGGAAGGTGAATGGTTTAGGCCATGTTTGGAGATGCTCCCAAGCTTCCCAAACAAGGCCCTTGTTTTTTATACTATCCATGTGTCCAAACAAGTAGCCTCTTATTTCTATTTCAAAGAAAGACATTAACTAACTCTATTTTTATTTATAAGGAAAGTACAAGAGCTATTAATATTTCTAATCTCTTCTTGAAGCTTCTTGTACATTCTCCTTGTTTTTCTTCCTTCTTTTCTTCAAAATTCTTTTTAAGCTCTTTTTTCTTATTTTCCTTTTCTTGTTTTTTTTTTTTTTGTGGTGACTCCTCCTTGCATGGGTTGAGGTTCTTCATGAAATAAGATCACATCATAGAGGTAGCAAAAACAACACTAGCAATATTCTTTTAAAGTTGGCTTGAAGAGAAAAAAGAACTTGGAGAATTTTCTTGCAACAACACATTTTCTTAGCTTGTGTTCTATGTGTTATGTATGTCTTCAAGATGCAAATGTTCCCTTTTTATAAAGAATGAGCAACTAGTCATTAGAGATTCGTTCTGACATCTTTAGCTTTAGGTTGATCTTGAGCAAACTTCTTGTTGCTTCTGATGAGGGTTTTACATTCAAGCATTAAATGTGGTTCTTCATGCAATAAATGCATACCTCCAAACTTCACATAAATCCTGATAACTTGTAGCACTTATCCTTCATTGGACAATGACTTTTGCCTCTTTTGATGAAAGAAACGCCTCCGTACATGGCAAGTGTACTTTGAGAGAAGACAAAGCTTTGTCCACGCATAGATTTGGTGAAAAGGCAACTTTTACTTTTCATAAGGAAGGTATGATGTGATGTGAGAACTTCGCTTGTACTTGTTCATCAAACTGCTATAAAGAATGCCTATGTAAGCTTCATAAAAGTAAATTTTCAAACGTTAGTAAAGATTAAAACGTATCATTTGATGACTTATTATCTGATGATCTTTTTAGGTATCGTCTAACAGACGATACATTCATAATCTGATAGTCTTAAAGATATGCTACGTCTGGAGGCTTAGAACGTCTGACTTAGCATTTAATTATTATAAGTATTATTTAAAATTATGGAGTGTTTGCACTTTTTCTCGACAGAAGCCTTATCCGAAATTCCTATATTTTATTCTTCTAGAGGATGAGACCTTGTGAAAGTTGGAGCTTCTAGATGCTCACGTTTTGAAAGTTAGAGATTTGGTATCCAGGCTACCTTCTAGATGTTCCATGCATTTTTTGGACGTTGGCTTGCACGTTCTCATGAATGTTGAAGATTTTCACAACGTTACTCCATGAATTTCATAACCTAGAGGGATCATGGGAGCCTTCCGGTCTCTGTAAATAGACTCTTCTACTCCTCTTCATATCACACCACAATTCTCTCCTCTCTACTTCTCTCTTTTCTAGATTCTCTGCTCTTTAGAGCTTGTTGTTCTCAGATCCTCGGTATACCACCTGAGAAGTTGGGGGCTGGCACGATACACCACGGATAAGTCCTTATGAACAGTGCTTTCACACACACCTTAGGAAACCTTCAGTTGTTTCTCCGCAGTTAGCCAATTCCAACAAAACTAACATGTCTCATGACGGTTTAAACCTAGCTCATGTTCCTTATTGGTGGGTAAACAATCCAACACTTGGTGAATTCTGCTTCATAATGATAGGAAAAATCGACATAAAAAGATAAAAAAACAATGTCGTTATGAACACTTGGCTGTCACACGTAAGTTATCTGTGTGGTAACTTTTCTGACACCTTTACATCTTAAAAATATTTGTTTGGAGCTATTATACCACCTGTTCAAAGACTCTTATTAAATCACCCATAATTATCTAATCACATGTTTAATGAAATGTTAGGATATTTTATCAAAAGAAAATATAAATTTAGTGATATATTTAAATAAGAATGAAAATAAAAGTTTGCCTATTTGTATATTAATGAGAGATGCTAAAGAGGTGGGATGAAGATATTGCTACATTGAAATTCAAGTAATATCTATATGTGTGATATATGTTAAACCAATTTGTTATTTTTATGTTTTCTAAAACCCCTATAAGTTTTAAGTTTACTTTTTATATAGCCGCATGGTGATTACTGCTATAAATGGGTGCTCATCTTTTGTTTCTATCGAATGTTCCTAGAAATTCTTCTTTTTCGAATTTCTAGTACCTATTTAATTATAAATAGTTATGATTTAAAAAAAATAACTTTATCACGAAACTCACATAAACTAGGACTCGGATGGGAAGTATTATTTTTCTTTTTTTTTATTTTAAAAAGTAATACTCTCCTCCATTATTAACTTTTTTATAGATATATTATTTTAAATCTTAACTATCTTTTATCTCTTGTGTAAATATAACCAGATTTGAATTTGATATTCTAAATTGTTAATTTTAATCCTTGTAAAATGTAAATTGTTTAAAATAATTTTTATCCCATTGTTTTTAGTATATACATTTTTTTAAATTTTACTTTTAATGTTATGGTAATTATATTTTTATCTTTAATGTTATTTGTATTAAGAGTTTTTCGTTACACTAAAAAAATAAGTGACATGTCTATCTTCTCCAATAGTAAAGTTATTTGGAGTAATTATAGAAGAATATGAATACTTTCACAAAATATGCTCTAACTATTCAAATTGGTACTAAATCTAATATCACGAGTTTAATTCAAAATGAAATGATCACTTATGGAAAATTCTCGTTGGTTATATCAATAGGTAAACTAAGTCACAATTAAATTATGTTTAATTTCTAGTGGAACAATTTCTAAGGAAAAGATTGTTGTAGGTTACACAAATTGTCTCATGGTAATTAAAGATTTAGTGAAAAAAGTTACAATTGAATTATAGAAAATGAAATAGAGACTAACATTAATTAGAGAAATGCAATTTAGAGTGAGAGAATTAAGGTAGTTAATATGCATGCGGTGAGTTTGTATTTATTGCTAAAAAAAATAAGGGTGACAAAGTAGATTTTGGTTTGCGAGTAACTTTTGGCGGGTTAGGTTAAGATTTTTAACTCGCTAGTCTATTTTGACACTTTCTTTTTGACAAAGCTAAAGGCGGTGCGAGCTAGCTCACCAGCCAATTTGTTTTAAATTAAAAAATAAAATAAAAATTAATTTAAAAAAATAATTTTATGTATTATATTATTTAAAGAATACAAATGTATAATAATATTGTAACTTAAATTATTACACCTACAAAATAAATTTTAATATAATTTATTTTCTAAAAATAATTATTTTAATTCATAGACTTTATTTTTTTTTGTTATTACAACATACTTAATTTCTATAATGAATAAAACAATAATCTTTTATATTTGTAGAATTTAACTAATAGTTATTGTACCAACAATAAAAATGTAATTAGTGAAACTCTTTTATTTTAGACTTCATCTTTAAAGTCATATCTAATTTGTATCTTTAATTATTCTTTACCAAAAATAAAAAAACTTCTATATAGATGTTTTGTAAATATCTAAAATCCACTCTATTGTTTTCCAATGATCTTTACTTACATTCGACATAAACTTAGTTACATCTCTTATTGTCCTACTAATATTTAACTAATGTTTAGTTTTATACAAACAATTGTATAGCAAACTATACCACATGTTAGTTATAAATAATCTTTTTTCATCTTTAAGTTATTATGAAAATAACTAGATAAAAAATGTATCAACCAACTTGACATTTATTATATTAAATCTTTATAAAAAATAATAAATATATTTTATCAAGTTATTTTTTATTTATTTTTTATTTATTTTTTTAATTTTGTCTTAAATATCTTATTTAATAAATTTCAGTCTTTCTATTTGTTTGATGTAAGCGATATTAAAAAATAAAAAGTGAACAGAGAGATTGTAAAAAAAGTTAATAGTTATATATTTTATAGTTTGAAAAAATAATTACACTTAAAAATAATTTGAAAAAATATAAAAAATAAGTGATCCTTTTTTCTAGTAAAATGTTAGAAGTTGTTCTTTTCTGTTGTCTTTTCAAATTTGTTCCTTAGCATCACTTCTCTTTTCTTTCACCAGCAAATCCGAAAACCTATGTTATACTTACATTCTTTCATAAACACATGTGAAGCGTTAATTTTAAAATATATAAATCCAACGGTATAGATCTATTTCCCACCGTGCGAAGCGTTAATTTAAAAATATATAAATCTAACGGTATAGATCTATTTCCCACCGTGCGAAGCGTTAATTTAAAAATATATAAATCTAACGGTGTAGATCTATTTCCCGCCGTAGAGATGAGATGGTCACTTTTCACCCTAGTTTCAGCTAGAACTAATTATAAAAATCAATTAATAAAATTAGGACACATCTGATTGGAATTTAAAATATAAAAAATAAATTAAAATTAAAGTATTACCTACCACATCTAAAATACTTAATAGTTCAGTTATACAACTATTAAGATATAAAATAAAATTTAATAAATTGGTTATCATATCTATCATGGGAAGAGATATATATAACAAATTAAAAGAGAAGATAAAACAAACATTATAAGTCTTATTTTCTATAATAACGAAAATTAATTAAGATTACGATAATCTAAAAATTCAGTTTATTTGAAAAAATAACGTCAAATTGATAGAATATATCCATATTTAAAATATAAATCAAACTAAATTTCAAATTTAAATAAAAATAGTATTTAAAGGTAACAAAAATAAAAAGTATATAGTATTAATTACAAGACGGGTGCTTTCATGTTTATAATATACGAATAAATCATTTAACAAGTGAGTTATTTTTCTAACTTAATTTTTTTTACCATGTTATTGTATGAAATATCCATCCATAGGTATTAATTATTATTATTTTTTTCCAAAAAAGTCTGCCTAGCCTATTATATTTTTTTTCATTCATAAAATTTAAACCCTACAATTTACTCAATTATTGTTTATATCATCAATCCAATACATTGAATTAAAAGAAATATTCATTTATTTACTTAAAAATAAAGAAATTTAATGATTTTCTTAATGTTGGAAACTTATATAAATAAAGATAATGCATTCAATTAGAGATCATGATGTGAATATCCATGTTGAGTCCATTATAACCAAGCACACTAACCATAGTTAATAGTAGATCAAAAAAACAAAAAACCATAGTAAATGATATTATTTAAGTAAAATGCAAACACTAAAAAACAACCCTCTAATCTTTTATCTAACTTCCTTCATCTACTCATATTTTTGCTGATTTTTTTCATTCTCCTTTTGGCTTCAACCAAATTTGAAGAGAGACATGGCAATGGAGATGAGATCAACCATGGCTCTTCGATTTGCATGCAAATGTTGGATGGCACTAGAAAATTGGGTTTCTTTTTGTTTTTCTATGGCCGAAGACATTGCTCGTTTTCTGTGGACTCAAAACCTAAACTATTATCAACATTTTCATTATGAATCATCCTAAAGTTTCTTTTGTAAGTATGAATTTTTAATTTTTTTTCTTACTTTAGGGGTTTTGATGTAGACAAATTCGTATTCAATTTTGACATTTGAGTAATTGACTTATTTTTCACAATTATATATTTTCATCATTAATTATTGATTTTATCATGTTAATATATAATCTATAAAAATATTTGTATTAATAGTCTTATTTAGCATTAAACATATTATTATTTATAAATATTTAATTCCATCTTATATCATTCTAAAACATAAAATGATTTTTTTTACTTTCTTTTATCTAAAATTGAATATGTAAACACCGATAACATGAAACATATAACAAATAAATTATTTATTTTTTATAAGATATCTTGTATGTTTTTTTTTTGTTTCTTATTTTAGCATGAATAATAAATACATACAAATCAAAGTTATACAAAAATAAAATAACAAGAAAGAATCAAAATTATTTAGAGTAATTATAGAAGAATATGAATATCTTCACAAAATATGCTCCAACCATTCAATAATTGGTACTAAACTAATGTCACAAGTTTAATTCATAATGAAATGATCACTTATGAAAATATTCTTGTTGGTTATATCAATAGGTGAACTAAGTCACAATTAAATCATGTTTAATTTTTAGTGGAACAATTTCTAATGAAGAGATTGTCGTGGGTTACACGAGTTGTCTTATAGTAAAGATTTAGTAAGAATATGATTGAATTATAAAAAATAAAATAGATTTGGTGGATTAGGTTGAGATTTTTAACTTGCCAACCCTGTTTTGGCTCATTCATTTTAACAAGGCTAGAGGTGGTGCGGACTAGTCCACCAACCAATTTGTTTTAAATTAAAAAATAAAATAAAAATAATTTAAAAGATTAATTTTTTGTATTATATTATTTGAAGAATACAAATGTATAATAATATTGTAACTTAAATTATTATACCTATAAAATAAGTTTTAATATCAATTATAACAGAGTAATTTATTTTCTAAAGGTAATTATTTTAATTTATCTAATTAGAGATATTAATTAATCAATTATAAATCTTAAAATATTTATATGATTAAGTATGATTTAAAATTATATATATTAAAATAAAAATATTTGAAATAATTAAAAATACAAAATAAAAAAAAGATAATATTACATTTGCACAATATTTTAGTTTATTTTCGAAAATATAACATTTTTACAATATGCTGAGAGTAGAAAACACTCCAATAGTCCTACTTCCAGAATAAGAACGAAATTGAAAAATAATAAAAATAAAAGAAAAACCAATTCTTTGATAAGATTTCTTAAATTTAATGAAATAAATATAATTAAAAAAACAGTGAGGAAAATTTGATCGATTTAAATTATTGGTGTACTATTTTTCGGTTTCCTCTTAGAGTGAAGTTGATATTGCAGTTATTTCTTTCTATTTATAGATTATAATCTATCTGCAATCTGAACTTCTCATTCCAATTGTAGTTATTGTGAGGCAACTAACATTTATCTTCAATCAGATTTAATATCCACGTTATATTTTTTTATATAATTTAATATGTGTTTTTTATATTTATTATTTTAAGAAAAACAATTTTTGGATATTATATTATTAAATTATATAATTAATTATTAATTTAATTAAAAATAAATTTAAAATCTAATTAAGTAAGTTGTTAAAAAAAATTTGGTAATTAATATTAAAAACTAATTTAAATTTTGATTTAACAATTAATTTAATTACTATTATATAAAAACTAATTTATATCTTTTAAAATTAATAGATATCAAAAGATATAATTTCTAGTTATTTTATTAAATAATAAAAATTATTTTAAATATTAATAATTTGTAATTCATAAAATTAATTTAATTAATATAAAGATGAATTATTTTTAATTTCCAAATTAGTTTATATTTAATAGTTTTTTATAGTAATATCATAATTATATTTAAATTAATTTTTAATTTATCAATGTTTGTAATTTATGTTTCAAGGCATATTATATGATATTATCTTAATAAATATATTTTTTTTAACATTTGATCCATAAATTTTTTTTTTTTAAAACGCATAATTACATTTTATACTTAGTCACTGAGAATTTATTTAAATATTATTAATCAGTTATAGTTAAAGTTTTTCAAGATCTTATTAGTAATAAATATCATAATATTTTATAAGATGATAATATCTATTAATCTTTTATTTTATTTATTTTTAACTTATTTATTAAAGATTTAAAATATTATGATATTATATAAGATAATAGTAGTTATTTATCTTTTATCTTATTTTATCTTTAACTCATTTATCAAAGGTTTTAAAGTCTATAAAAACTCATTAATTTGAGAGGAAGTTCTCATCATTCTCCTCTATTCCTTATCATTCAAAAATTTTTATTTGAAAAGGTTGGAAACTCTTTTGCATAGGTTTTTCTTCAACTTCAAGGAGTTTTTAAGTTCAAGAAGGACAAATTATTTCTTCTACAATTCGATTTAGCAACTCTTGATATTTGGTAAGAACACGAATAAATTTGCTAGATGATTGTCTTTAGTATATAATATGTTCATAAATACATGTTTTTAATGCTTAATTAACACTTATTTTTTTTTATGAAAAATACACAATCACGTCACGTATGAAATAAATTTGTAAGTGTTTTTGACATGTAATTTCATATCTTCGTGCTTCTAATATATAATTGAATGATAATTTGAGAGATTTGTTTATAGAAATACACAATAACACTCTAAATATAAAATTATATATTGGTGTATAGGTGCTTCTAAATTATTTTTTAATTTATCCGTGTTTGTAGTTTGTGTTCATAATATATGATATTTATCTCAATAAATATTTTTTTTTAATATTTAATCCATATAATTCTTTTAAAAAAATACATAATTACATTTTATATTAACTTATTAAGTGTTTGTTTAAATATTAATTAATGAGTTATTAATTAAATCCTTTCAATATCTTATTAGTAATAAATATCATAATATTTTATGAGACGGTAATATCTGTTAATCTTTTATCTTATTTTATCTTTAGTTTATTTATTAAAAAAATTTAAATATTATAATATTTTATAAGATAACAATGTCTGTTAATCTTTTATTTTATCTTTAATTTATTTATTAAAGGCTCCGAAGTCTATAAAAATACATTGATTTGGAAGAAAGTATTAATTATTTTCATCTATTAATTATTATTATTACTCAAAAGTTTTTGCTTACTTGAGAAGGTGGAAACTCTTTTTGCATGTAGGTTCTCCTTGGATCTACGATTTCCAATTCAAAACTCAACCTCAAAGAGTTTCTAAATTCGGGAAGAAAATATTATTTCTTCTACAACTCTTCATATTTGATAAGAACACATCCAATATGTAATATATTATTTTGATATATATATATATATATATATATATATATATATATATATATTTGTTTGTGTGTGTTTTTAAGTATATAATTTATGTTTTAAGAGTTTTTTTAATTACAAAATTACATTCTAAATAAATTTGTAATAAATACATGTTTTTAATATAAATACGTCCTTCTAATATTTGATAGATACTTAAAAATATAATTTTTAAAATGCATAATCAGATTTTAAATAAATTTGTAAAAGAGTAATATTTTTAGTATATAATATGATATCTTGATGAGAATGTGCTTCTAATATTTAGTTGATATTTAAAATATTTTTTAAAAGAATACATCATCACAATCTAAATAAATTTATAATAGATAAGTGTTGTTAGTATAAAAAATCTAATATCTTATCATGATAAATATGTGTTTTTAATATTTATTTATATAATATTTTTTTTAAAATAATTACATTCAAAATTAATTAATTTCCAATATACAAGTGTTAACTATTATGTATATAATTTTTTTTGAAGGTTTCAAAAAAACGGAAGCACATGGAGAAAAATTTGTCTAATATGAAAAATATTGATGTTGGAGTCCAAGAATACTCAGAAAATGAATTGTTAGTATTTTAGCTTCTAGATGTTATGAGTAAAGAAAAAGATCCTCAAATATGGCATGAAAATATTTTTTCCACTAAACAACTCCAAAATTTTGTTGGAGAATCATCAAGATCAATATCCAAAGATGAGGATAATAACCCTTCTCCACCTCTTGGAAACTTTAGAGACTTTGTCTTAGAGCGTGGCGAACCTCTTGAGAAAAAACTCACAAATAGTGATATAAATATTAATCTAAATAGATTTCTTCTTAATAAAAAACAAGCAGAACAATATTTTTTACCATTATTACAAAATGGTGAAAACATTGAAGAAGGAATAGAGGTCCATGCCTACTATATTCATGAGAATGTTTACTCTCTAACTTTCAAGAAGTGGGCAAACAAGTACTATGTATTGAATGGTGAATGGAAAAACTTCTTCCAAGCTCATAAATTGCAAAAGAATGATACAATCATAGTATGGATGTTTCGTCACTCCAATCATAACAAGTTATGTCTAGCTCTTGAATACAACTTGAATGTAATAATCTCTAAATTTAGTAGAATCAATTGTTAAAGTTTAAATAATTTGTATAAGATTATACATTTCAATATTATTATGTTATTGTTAAAAACAAGTTTAGAACTATTTTATTTTATAGAAAGATTTTTAAAAGATGATTATTACTCATTATTTCCAATTCATGTACTTATTTTTATATTACATTTTTTATTTTTATGTTACTTTTGCTCAAACTTATTTGATATTATAAGTTCTATTTTAACCATGTTTATATTTTTTATCGCGGTATGTTAATTTTAATTCTATCTTTCTAAATGATATATATATATATATATATATATATTATATTATATTATGAATATAAAATAAAATATACAGTTATCATTATTCAACACGATACATATAGTTTTTTTTATTTTTTATTTTTTTACATTATAGATATTGAGAGTTAGTAAGGATATTAATATTAATTACTAAATAAAGTTTCTTTTTATGTATTATAAAAGAAAAGGCTTAAACATATTTTAAATATAATTAAAAATAAAATAAAATAATTGACATATGCTAAATAAAAAAATCTCATTATATTATTATAAATTATAGATTACATTTTTTTAATTATTCACCCATTAGAATGAAAATAATGTAACATATTTGAAAATAAAGTTTATGGAATATGTTTATGAAATAATTATAATAATAAACTTTTTTTCCTAACTAAATAATATTCTTTCATTTTTTAAAAAATCATTTAATATAACCGGAAAACAAAAGAAAAGGAACAAATAAATAAGAATAGAAAGGCGGCTAAAAATATTGTTTACCATAAGTACATAAGTATAATGTTATTTATATTAATATACTAGTTAATATATATATATATATATATATATATGTATATATATATTTTAAGTTTTAAGAAAATGTAATATCACATTAGTATTCTCTAGTTTCGCAACTATCATTCATAATGTTATTTTTTTTTGTTGTGAGAATTTCGCGTTTAAGGATATTTTTTCTTTTTTTTTATTTTAGTTTTTTAATAGTGACATCCTTTCATTTTTCTATTTATTTTCTTTTTTCTTTTTAAATTCTTGTCTTTATTATTCGTCCTTTTTCAATGAGATAATACCACCTAAAAAGTAGAATACTATAAAACATTTTTATCTCATTAGATTTCTCACGTAATAAGTTTATTTTTCTTTTATAATTTCTTTTATTTTTTATAATTTACTCTAATTATAACTCATTCACCTTTTGTTGATTCACCCAATTGAAATTTTTTATTCTTTCAACTATTTTTTTATTTATATTTTGTTATTTTTTGGGATAAATTTATAGATAACCTATGTTTTATAAGTCATGTCATATATCATAATATTGTTTGAAGAAAAAAATATGTAATTAATGTTACATAAAGAACATTTAATATATCTCTAGAGATAAACGTGGATGAATACAACATAAAGATAAAGAACTTCTTAGATGCTAACAACGGTTAAAAAGGATATTCAACAATTTGTTATCCTCTATAAATAGAATATACTTTTAGGAAGATAGATTGATACTTCAAACAACTCTTGTGATCTTTAAGCAAAAATAAATCATTTTATTTTACCTTGTAAATTTTGTTAAAATAATGTTTGCAATAAGTCTCTATTAGCTCCATATTGAGACTTTGAGAGATCCACATTGATCCAAGTCTATAGGGATGCTCAATTGTGGATTGCATGCACTGCTATAATTTTTTTCAATTACTAAATGACATCAATCGAATAGGGAGATGTTATGATTTGGTTTGTTTCAATAAATTATACCCACATTTTGAAAAAATATATAAAATTAACATGTGAGGACGAACTACGAGAATTAGTTGATAAAACATTTAAAATGAATTAATATGTAGAATAATAAACTTGAGCTAATGTTGACTAGTCATCCAATATAGTCACCATTGTTTCGTAAAAGAGAATACATGAAATGGTACATTACCAATTTCATATATTTCTTATCAATGTCACAATGTCACAATTACTGCAAGACCCAACAAAATTCACCAACTCCTCCCACATTTTAAACTAATAACACCTCAACTTCATCGTTTCAAGAACCTCACCAAAATTCCACCATAACTCTAGAATTCTTCATACTTGCATCATAACCCATTATGGATGAAAAATGACTTTTGATTACATCAAGTTCAAATGATTTATTGTCAAACTTGTTTGCATTAGATCTTAAAACACCAACTTCAACTTGTGCTTACATGCAAATCTCTTTACCTACAAAATTTCCACAATGAAGTTTGCAAGTTGTTTACTTCGTTCCAAAGTTTTGGTGCTTATAAGCAAATGTCTATGCAAAATCAAAATGAGATATTTGATGTTGATGTTCAAGGACAATCCTCCAAACAACAACTATAGTTACGAAACCAAAACTTAGAACATAACAAATGTCACCGTCATTGTAGAATAAAACACTATTACATAGACTAAATATTTATCATTGTAATAAAAATTTTGTCTACCAAAATGCATAATTATAATTAATAAGATGTCATAAGGAATCTTATTTCAAAGAACTTAACTTCATAGTAATTAATGTACTTTACCTAATTTCATTATTTGGTTGTAAACAACATAAATATTATTGCAAATAAAATGATAAAGACACATTGCACCAATTCTCATGAAATTATTTTTCATGTCCTTTTACAATTTAGTGACAAAAAAGTTCTATCCACATTGCATCAACCAATATATTAATCATTAATGCACTTACACATAATTTTATTATTACAAGTGAGAAATTTTGTTGTGATATACATCCAAGTTTACAATAACAAAGATGCCCACAAATCAATTAATTAAAACATAGTTACTAATGTTGATAAGATATTAAAGTCTTAAACCAAACACAAAATTTATTTTATAAAAATAAAAAGATAAGATTAAACTATTTATATTAAAAATTTCTATAAAATCACATTAAAAAACATGTTAAGTGATTGTTTTTGTTACTATAATAAAAGTAAACAAAAAAATAAATCATGATATGCCATTCAAATTTTAATACCTAATATTTTTTTATTTTATTCATTTCATCTAATTTCTATTTTTGTTACATCCATGTTAGCGAAAATTTATTTCATATGTCTTCGATAAATAATCAATTAAAAATTTACTTTTATCTATAATAATAAAATTATATTATTATTAATAACATTTATACATGTATTATTATTATAACAAAATAAATATAACTAATATTTTAAGTGATTAATTAATATTCAATATTATTACTCAAATTTTTTTGTTCAATTTTTATATAAAATAGCAATAATAATTGTTATTCAAAATAAAATTTAACCACAACATTTAGTATTAATTTATATTTAAATACTTTTGGCAATATGTTATATAGAAAATGTTTCAATTTCCCAAGGTGGGAAACATCCCACCACACCGGCTTAAAACATAAAGCCATTTCACTCATTCTCGTTTTCCTCGTAACCCTTGTCATCGCCGCCGTCCATCTCCGTTTCGATTTGGTACGTCATTTTCCACTTCCACATTTTTTCCCTCTGTTCTCCCTCTCACTGTTCGGTTCACCATAGAAAGCTGAACCGAATCAAATCAGATTATGTAACTATTTCTTCGGATGTTTCGATTTTTTTAACTTTTGATCTTGTTTGGTTTATGGTACCGTGGTTCACTAATGTTTTTGGAACAGTCATGCATGCATCACGAAAATGAATCAAACTTAACCAAAACGAACTGAAAAAATGATGCTTCCTGAACCGAATCAGAGAAGGTCCGAACCAAATCTAACTGTTCTTTTTGGTCTGGTGCACTGTTGAAAATGATTCTGTTTTGGACATCCTAAAAAAATTTAGATGTTCTGCTGACCCATTTGCATGTGCTGTTAGGCCACAACTTTGCATGTTTTTTAAAACTGTCTGGTTCTTGTGCTGAGTCTCGGCAACTCCAACCCAGTACTTCATGTTTGGTCCTTTTGGCAGCAAAAAATGAATAGTTGAAAAATGAAGAATAAAAATGAGTGTTTGATTTGAGAAAAAAAAAGGAGTAAAAATAAGTAAAAAATAGGTATGGGTTTCATAATTTTAAATTTCTTTCCTTTATCTGTAATCAAATACATCTCTGCCTTTATATTTTTACCATGTTTTTTCTTTTTCATTTTATTTGTCTTCCATGAAAGGAGAAGTTGTGCCCCTCTTAACAAATTTTAACTGATCGAGTTGCTAATTAGTATAAGTGGAGGACCAAAAGGCAATAAATTAAAATAATAGGTTAGACCAAAAAATCGAAGGAATTCTGGGATTTTTTCTTGATACAAATATTTTTATGCATACCTCTTTGGGTTGATTTATACCATACTCTATTCTTGTAAGATGATATACACTAGCTAAGAGTCCTCCGGGTGCTACATCATAGGCACATTGGGAACGTAGATAATTGTAACCATATACATATAAAATGACAGCAATGGAATGCCAATCCTCGGGCTTTATTTGTAAAGTCTCTATTTTCAAATTATAAGGCCTATATGACAAATTCTCACATACCAAATAAAATAATTATTTTGTTATTTTTTTTATAAATCTTTCATCTTTATCCTTATTAATTACTATTAACTAAATTAATTGAAATTGAATTAGAAATTTTATAAAATGAATTAATTTTTTAATAAAATTATACATTAATTGAGATTATAATTTTAAAAGTTTTGAATTTATTTCAGAATTATTTTTAAATAATTTAAAATCAAAACTACTAATTTTTTAATTAAAATTTTTAATACCCATCGATCTGCAAATGATTATACTAAAATTTTAATCAAAATCTTTAATTCCTACCAAATTGTAAATGACTATACTCAAAATTTATTTTAAAATTTTACTCAAAATTTTCAATTCCCACCAAAATGCAAATAGAAATATTCAGATAATGAAGATGAATCTAATTGATTTGAATGGAAACAAAACATTGTTGATAGTCACTAAATATGGAAGAGGAAAGAAATGTTGAATTGGATAATATTATACTATCTAAAGGTATTAAATTTTTAAATTATGTTACTTTTTTTAATTGTTTTAATATTTAGATATAATATTTTATTACTTACCTTGAAAGATAAAAAGTCTATTGAATAAACAAACAAAAATGAACATGAAAAGGTAAAAGTTAAATTAGTACTTCTGAAGATAAAGATAGATATTAATAGATGATAATGAAATATAAAGAGTCAGACTAATAAAAGATAATTAATTTTTAGTTCCTGATTTTAATTTCTCTTTTTATTATTTAATATTAAAACAGATAATCATGTTATTAATAGAAATATATATAAAAAAAAAAAGTTACTGAAATTTTAAAACGCTTATATTTCTGCAGTTTTTTTCTTTTAATTATTTTTTTGTATTCAACATATTGTTGAAATTGTTATAGCTTTATCTGGGTTGTTGCATTTTGGCCGAGTTTTAGTTTACCACTGTGCTTTGTGTGATTATATATTTTTTCCTTTTGATTAATCACTAATGATATTTGGCTGTCTTTTTTAAGAAAAAAAAAATCTCCTAGTTTCGGTCTGTTCAGTCATCGATTCCTCCCAGGTTTTATAACTGTTAACGTGTTTGAAAGATGGATTGCTTTTTTTGGTTTCTAAAATCTAATAAGTTTTGGTCCGAGAGCATGTTTTTGAAGGGCATTCTATACTGATGCTTAGATTGTAGTTTGGCTCCCTTTTTTAGGAATTTGTGTTGAGGTTGTTCGATTTATCTGTGTCTGTGTGGCCTACTACTGAACCCAATTTTCATTTTCTTGAAGCCATTGTCCATTACTCTGTATTATGATTATGTTGTATGAATTGGCCAATCTATGATTTGATCTGTGAGGTAAGGTGAGAATGCTGTAATTAGGAGTCTATGTTTTGAATTCCATTATGATGCTTAAAATTGCAGAACAAAAATATCTTATGCAATGTTTACCACTCCACACACTTGTTCGAACTCTTAAATTTAACAGTTTTATTATGCATTTTTGGTGAGACCGGTTATCCCTAAGATTGTAAATCCTCTTTCTGAGACACATTGAGAAAAAGGGAGGAAATGTCTGCATCATCATTGGTAGAGTCTCTAGTTCTTCAACTCCATGAGATCTCTGCTGTCAAATTTGGCAACTTCAAGCTGAAATCTGGCATCTTCTCACCAATCTACATAGACCTCCGCCTCATCATATCTTACCCTTCTCTCCTCCAGCAAATCTCTCAAACCCTTATTTCCTCAGTCTCTTCCACTTCCTATGATCTTGTATGTGGTGTCCCTTACACTGCCTTACCAATTGCTACATGTGTCTCCCTTGCCCAAAACATTCCAATGGTCATGCGCCGCAAAGAAATCAAAGATTATGGCACTGCTAAAGCTATTGAAGGTGATTTCAAGCCTGGCCAGAGTTGCTTGATCATTGAGGATTTGGTTACAAGTGGCACATCGGTTTTGGAAACAGCAGCACCACTGTGTGCTTCGGGGTTGAAGATCAGTGATGCTGTTGTCTTGATTGATAGAGAGCAAGGAGGAAGAGAAAACTTGGAGGAGAATGGCATCAAGCTGCATGCAATTATTAAATTGACTGATATGGTGAAAATTTTGAGCAATCATGGGAAACTTGATGACGAGATGGTAGGAGTTGTTACAAAATTCTTAGAGGAGAATCGGAAGGTTGCGGCTCTGGCAAAGGTGGAGAAGCCTGCAACAAAGGTCAAGGCTTTGCCATTTGAGGAGAGGGCTAGGCTCTCAAAGAATCCAATGGGAAAGAGGTTGTTTGAGATAATGGCTGAGAAGGCGAGTAATTTGTGTCTGGCTGCTGATGTTGGCACTGCAGCTGAATTGCTTGAAATTGCTGAGAAGGTAGTCTTGATATAATTTTTTATGGACTGAAGTATTTTGCTCACTCGGATCATCAGCTTGTAGAATGATTTCTTGCTTTTGTACTTCGAAGAATCCTGTTTTCTCTGACTTATAAACATCAACTGGATTTTAATTAGAAGATTGACTATGATCGTATACTTTCTTTTGACAATTTGGTTGGTTTTCTCTCTCAGGTTGGACCTGAGATATGCCTGCTGAAGACTCATGTGGATATTTTTCCAGATTTTACTCCTGATTTTGGTTCAAAGCTTCTCTCGGTATAGTGCTGAAAGAGCTCTATTTTTTTGTTCATATGCTTTTCTTTTCCGGATAGCACAAGAAACCTTTTGGTTCCTGATATTATTGACATAAGCACACCTAGACGATTTGCTTGGATTGATTCAAACAGGATGGTGATTCCTGCCTTTAACCTGTGATGATAAGGGTGTTATGTATTTTGAGCATTGTGTATAATGTTTCAGGCAATCTTTTACATTTCCCAGCCAGTTTAGTCTAATCTATGATTTATTCTATTTCCAAGATTGCAGAAAAACATAACTTCTTGATCTTTGAGGATCGGAAATTTGCTGATATTGGTAACACAGTGACCATGCAATATGCAGGGTAAGACTGCTCAACTGTCATGTAATCCTTTCTGGGATTCCTCTCATCCATTTCTGCATTCAATATGACTTGTTTGTTTCTATTCCATGTCTCAGAGGGATCTTTCACATATTGGATTGGGCTCATATAGTAAATGCTCACATAATCTCAGGTCCAGGAATTGTTGATGGATTAAAATTGAAGGTCTGTAGTAGTATTAAATTTAATTATTTTATACCATAGCAACACCTCAACTCATGGCCTAACATGTTTCTTGAACCATGCTCTCAGGGTTTACCTCATGGCAGGGGTCTATTACTGCTTGCTGAAATGAGTTCAGCAGGTAACCTTGCCAAGGGAGATTATACTGCAGCTGCAGTAAAAATTGCTGAGGATCATTCTGACTTTGTGATTGGCTTCATCTAAGTCAATCCTGCATCATGGCCAGGAGCACCTATAAATCCCTCTTTCATTCAGGCAACCCCTGGAGTTCAAATGGTAACTGGTGGTGATGCTTTAGGGCAGCAATATAACACTCCATATTCTGTAAGTTCTGCTTAAGATAATGATTTGCAGAAGTATTTTACCCCATTATACCAATCTGCAGATAGGATTTTTGATAAAACCTTG
This sequence comes from Lablab purpureus, assembly GCA_030347555.1. Classification (NCBI taxonomy): domain Eukaryota; kingdom Viridiplantae; phylum Streptophyta; class Magnoliopsida; order Fabales; family Fabaceae; genus Lablab; species Lablab purpureus. Next base: position 19,442,740 of record CM059258.1, read on the forward strand.
ACATGAAATAACTTTTATACCAATCTTAGCCTATGAAAAAGTTGATCATAGTTTTCTTTTTTGTTCTTCTGCAGATGGTTCATGATAGGGGCAGTGACATAATCATTGTGGGACGTGGCATCATCAAAGCAGCAAACCCTGCTGAGGCAGCTCGTGAATACCGTCTTGAAGGGTGGAAAGCATATTTGGCTAAGTGTTCTTGATGCCTGCACCCATTGAGAATAATAAGAGGATGAGTCAAAATTATGTTTTAATGTTACATCTAATCTCACCCAGAGGAAGATGGTTTTGGGTACAATATAACATTGATGACATTTTTCAGCTGGAATATTAAAGGATTTTTTTTGTTAACTTTCTGAAGGAAATTAGATAAAAAATAAAGACGATTGGTCTACCAGACTGTTTTTTTTTTTTTTTTTAATTTTATACTATATATTTAAAATATTAAATTAGATTTATTAAAATTAAAATAGAAAGAACTATACTAATTACAATTTGTGTTATATTTAAATATGCGAATATATAAAAGTATTAATTATTTTAATTTATTTAATTAAAAAGATTTATTAATTAAATAACATTAAAAACTTGTATAATTAAGAAAGATTTAAAATATTTATATACTTAAAAAGTTGTTGTTGAGCTAGTTTGTTAGTCTGTTTTATCTACGAGGTGAGTTAAGATTTATTACGAATTTGTCTCAGATAAAAATATAAATTTATAACTTAAAATAAAAATATAAATTTATAAAATTAGATTGAAAATAATTCTTCAATTTTTAATATTTTCCTAGGCAACAACTTTATTAATTTAATTCGTAATATATTTAAACAAAATTCACCGACATCATCAGGTTAAACAGCAAGATATATGTCATTAATAAGAGATTAATTAAAATACCTGTGTATTAAAAGTATCATTGAAAAAATAGTTACTTAAGATTTATTGCAAATTTTACTTACAAGTAGGAATATTTTTACCTTGTTGAAGAATGATTTTAGAAAACTTACCTTAACCAAATATTCTTCTTCTCTTGTCGGTGTTATTTCATCTGATTCTTCATCAAATCTTTGCTGCTTCAATGTTTTTTGTCAGAGGCCATGTTTTGTTTCAAACAGAAGGCTATTATATATATATATATATACGTGTGTATATATATAACTTTGATCTGCATTATCCCAATATATGAGATTGTGGTATGCATGTTTTCATGTTTGGGTCAACAACATTTTTGTTTATTCAATATTTTGCTCATGCCATATCAACTGTTAGATAGTTTAAAAAAATGTAAGAGTTTATGAAAAATATTATTATTTAAAAAATATTTAATTCCATCTTAAATCATGCTAAAAAATAAAATGAATCTCTTTATTTGCTTTTATCTAAAATTAAATAATAATATGACACATGACATATTGTATGTTTTATTTGTATTTTCTTTTTTTACGTGAATGATAAATACATAGTCATCATTTTATCTTTAGTTGATAGGAAGTTACTTAAATATTAATTAATTAGTTATCGGTTAAATTTTTTTAATAATTTATAACTAAAAATATTATAATATCTTATAAAATGATAATATCTAACAATTATTTTATCTTATTTTATTTTAATACTCATTATTTTCATTTATTCCTTATTATTATCACTAAGAAATTTTTGTTTACTTGAAAACATTGAATACTTTTTTGCATATTGGTCCTTCTTTGGTCTACAATTCATCTTCAAAGAGTTCATAAGTTGGAGAAGGTCAAATTATTTCTTTTACAACTCTCTTTGGCAAATCTCCATATTCAGTAAAAATACATTCAATTCAAAACATATTTGTGATGAATAAGTACGTTTAGTATATAATATATTGATAAATGCATGCTTCTGATATTTGATTCACACTTTTTTTAAGAAAAATACACATTTGTGTTTGAAATAAATTCATAATAGATGAGTGTTTTTTATATACAATTTTGTATTTTGATAAATATGTACTTTGAAAATTTGAATGATTTTTTTAAAAAAAATACATGATAACAATCTAAATAGAATTATAATAGATAAATATTTTTAATATGTATTATTCATAGATATGTGTTTCTATTATATATGCTTTAGGAGTCTTTTTTTAAAAAAATGCATAATTATATTCTAAATAAATTTATGATGAATAAGTGCTTTTGGTATAACTACTTGCTTCTCATATTTGATGGATACCTAAAAAGTTATTTTTAAAAGTACACAATCACATTTTAAATAAATTTGCAAAAGATAAATATTTCTAGTATATAATATTGTATGTTTGATAAATAAGTGTTTCTAATATTTAATTAATACTTCAAAAGATTTTTTTAAAAGAATAGATCATCATAATCTAATATAAATAAAGTTGTAATAGATAATGTTTGATAGTATACAAAATATAATATTTTATGATGATAAATATGTGTGCTTTAATATTTGATTGATATTTTAAAAAATTAAAAAAATATATGTAATCATATTTTAAATTTGTAATATACAAGATTTGTAATATTTTATCAATCACAATCACAATCTAATCTAACTAAATTATTAATAATATTTGATTGATATTTTAAAAGATTTTAGAAAAAAAAAATATAATCATACTCCAAATTAATTTGTAATATATAAGAGAATTGATAATCACAATCTAATCAAAATAAATTTGTAATAAGTTTGTTGAAAGAAATTGATTAGTATTTGGATCTATAATTACAATGTTCATAATATATGACACTTTTTTATTCCCTTTTATCCCATTGTAGAATTTAAATCATTTCCTATGATTTCTTCTTACTTTTTCAGTAGAACTTTTGATCTTATTTTTTAATTTTCAATTCAAAGTAGGAATTTTTTTTTTTCTAGTCATCAACTTTTCATGGTTTTCGTATTTTATCCCTTCCACATTTTTAGTTTTATCGATCATTCAACGAAAAATGTGGAAAACAATCTTACATGATGTTGGTATTTCATCATTTGATAATCGACCATTAGATCTAACATTAAAAAAAAAATCCACATCATAAATTTTTATGGTGGTGCAATTAGGGTTTAAGATTTAGGGTTTTAGAAATTTTCACCACTTGAATCACTTTTTTTGTTGGGTGTTCTTGGTTTGTGTTTTATTGTTTTTCGCTGATCCTACAAGAGTGTTACAGTTAGACATGTTTGAATTTCCTTTTGGAACATGAAACGTGAATTAAAGTCTTGCAAATAAAAAATTGACGCAAGCAACTACAAATGATTGATCCGTGTTATGATATCTATTAAGACTTTTACTCTAATATCAAAGCTAAATAATATTTGTCATTATAAATGATACAACATTTATAAGACTTAAACACTTTTGTTTCAACTATTCTAAACATAATGGATGACTCTTATATCTATTTTAATAATAACAAATACAAATGAGTTTTTAAAAAATAATAAATAAGATAACTTCAAATAATAAAATATACTTTACTATTTACTCACTCAATTACAATGATTATTTATCTTAATATAATCTTATCTTTTAAAAATAACCAAAAAATTATAAGTTTTAATATCAATTATAATAGAATAATTTATCTTCTAAAAATAATTATTTTAATTTATCCAATTAAAGATATTAATTAATCAATTACAAATCTTAGAAAATATTTATATAATTAAAAATGATTTAAAATTATATATATTACAATAAAAATATTTGAAATAATTAAAAATACAAAATAAAAAAAAAAGATAATATTACATTTGCATAAGATTTTAGTTTATTTATAAAAATCTAACATTTTTTCAAGATGCCGAGAGTAGAAAATAAGAACGAAATTGAAAAATAATAAAAATAAAAGAAAAACCCATTCTTGGAGAAGATTTCTTAAATTTAATGAAATAAATATAATTAAAAAAAACAGTGAGGAAAATTTGATAAATTATTGGTGTACTATTTTTCAGTTTCCTCTTAGAGTGAAGTTGATATTCCAGTTATTTCTATTTATAGATTATAACCTCTCCCCAATCTGAACTTTTCATTCCAATTGTAATTATTGTGAGGCAACTAACATCTATCATTTAATACCCACTTTATATTTTTTTTATATAATTTAATATGTGTTTTTGATATTTATTGATCCTTTAATTATTTTAAGAAAAATAATTTTTAAATATTATATTATTAAATTATATAATTAATTTTTAATTTAATTAAAAATAAATTTAAAATCTAATTAAGTAAGTTATTAAAAAATTTGGTAATTAATATTAAAAACTAATTTAATTTTTTATTTAACAATTAATTTAATTACTATTATATAAAAACTAATTTTTTAAATTAATAGATATCGAAAGATATAATTTCTAGTTATTTTATTAAATAATAAAAATTATTTTAAATATTAATAATTTGTAATTCATAAAATTAATTTAATTAATATAAAAATTAATTATTTTTAATTTTTAAATTAGTTTATATTTAATAGTTTTTTATAGTAATATCATAATTATATTTAAATTAATTTTTAATTTATCAATGTCCGTAATTTATGATTCAATGCATATTATATGATAATATCTTAATAAATATATATTTTTTAACATTTGATCTATAAAAAGTTTTTATTTTTAAAACACATAATTACATTTTATACTTAGTCACTAAGAGTTTGTTTAAATATTATTAATCAGTTATAGTTAAAGTCTTTCAATATCTTATTAGTAATAGATATCATAATATTCTATAAGATGATAATATCTATTAATCTTTTATTTTATTTATTTTTAACTTATTTATTAAAGGTTTAAAATATTATGATATTGTATAAAATAATAGTTATTAATTTTTTTATCTTATTTTATCTTTAACTCATTTATCAAAGGCTTTAAAGTCTATAAAAACTCATTAATTTGAGAGGAAGTTCTCATCATTCTCATCTATTCCTTATCATTCAAAAGCTTTTACTTGAAAAGGTTGAAACTTTTTTGCATAGGTTTTTCTTCGACCTCAAGGAGTTTCTAAGTTCGAGAAAAACACATTATTTCTTCTACAACTCGATTTAGCAACTCTTCATATTGGTAAGAACACGAATAAATTTGTTACATGATTGTCTTTGGTATATAATATGTTCATAAATACATGTTTGTAATGCTTAATTAACACTTAAAAGTTTTTCTTTTATGAAAAATACACAATCACGTCACGTATGAAATAAATTTGTAAGTGTTTTTGGCATGTAATTTCATATCTTCATAAATAAGTTATTCTAATATATAATTGAATGATAATTTCAAAGATTTGTTTATAGAAATACATAATAACACTCTAAATACAAAATTATATATCGATGTATTGGTGCTTCTAAATTAATTTTTAATTTATCCGTGTTTGTAGTTTGTGTTCGTAATATATATGATATTTATCTCACTAAATATATGTTTTTTTAATATTTAATCCATATAATTTTAAAAAAAATACATAATTACATTTTATATTAACTTATTAAGTGTTTTTTTAAATATTAATTAATGAGTTATTAATTAAAGTCTTTCAATATCTTATTAGTAATAAATATCATAATATTTTATGAGAGAGTAATGTCTATTAATCTTTTATCTTATTTTATCTTTAGTTTATTTATTAAAAAAATTAAATATTATAATATTTTATAAGATAACAACGTCTATTAATCTTTTATTTTATCTTTAATTTATTTATTAAAGGCTCCGAAGTCTATAAAAATACATTGATTTAGAAGAAAGTATTAATTATTTTCATCTATTAATTATTATTATTACTCAAAAGTTTTTCTTACTTGAGAAAGTGGAAACTCTTTTTGCATGTAGATTCTCCTTCAATCTACGATTTCCAACTCAAAACTCAACTTGAAAGAGTTTCTAAATTTGGGAAGAAAATATTATTTCTTCTACAACTCTTCATATGTGGTAAGAACACATCCTGAATATGAAATATATTATTTTGATATATATATATATATATATACAAAATTACATTCTAAATAAATTTGTAATAAATATATGTTTTTCATATAAATACGTCCTTCTAATATTTGATAAATACTTAAAAATATAATTTTTAAAATGCATAATCACATTAAAAGAGTAATATTTTTAGTATATAATATGATATCTTATGAGAATGTGCTTCTAATATTTAGTTGATATTTAAAATACTTTTTAAAAGAATACATCATCACAATCTAAATAAATTTATAATAGATAAGTGTTGTTAGTATAGAAAATCTAATATCTTATCATGATAAATATGTGTTTTTAATATTTATTTATATAATAATTTTTTTAAAAAATTAATTACATTCAAAATTAATTTCCAGTATATAAGTGTTAATTATTATGTATATAATTTTTTTTGAAGGTTTCGAAAAAAACAGAAGCACATGGAGAGAAATTTGTCTAATGTGGAAAATACTATTGTTGGAGTCCAAGAATACTCGGAAGATGAATTGTTAGTATTTCAGCTCCTAAATGTTATGAGTAAAGAAAAAGATCCTCAAATATGGCATGAAAATATTTTTTCCACTAAACAACTCCAAAATTTTGTTGGAGAATCATCAAGAAGATCAATATCCAAAGATGAGGATAATAACCCTTCTCCACCTCTTGGAAACTTTAGAGACTTTGTCTTAGAGCGTGGCGAACCTCTCGAGAAAAAACTCACAAATAGTGATATAAATATTAATCTAAATAGATTTCTTCTCAATAAAAAGCAAGCAGAACAATATTTTTTACCATTATTGAAAAATGGTGAAAACATTGAAGAAGGAATAGAGGTTCATGCCTATGATATTCATGAGAATGTTTACTCTCTAACTTTCAAGAAGTGGGCAAACAAGTACTATGTATTGAATGGTGAATGGAAAAACTTCTTCCAAGCTCATAAATTGCAAAAGAATGATACAATCATAGCATGGATGTTTCGTCACTCCAATCATAACAAGTTATGTCTAGCTCTTGAATACAACAAAATTTGAATGTAATAATCTCTAAATTTAATAGAATCAATTGTTAAAGTTTAAATAATTTGTATAAGATTATACATTTCAATATTATTATTTTATTATTAAAAAAAAGTTTAGAACTATTTTATTTTATAGAAAGATTTTTAGAAGATGATTATTACTAAATAATGTACTTATTTTTATATTACATTTTTTTATTTTTATGTTACTTTTACTCAAGCTTATTTGATATTATAAGTTCTATTTTAACAATGTTTATATTTTTTATTGCGATATGTTAATTTTAATTCTATCTTTCTAAATAATGTATATATATATATATATATATTATATTATATTATGAATATAAAATAGAATATACAGTTATCATTATTCAACACGATACATATAGTTTTTTTTAATTCTTTTACATTATAGATATTGAGAGTTAGTAAGGATATTAATATTAATTACTAAAAAAAGTTTCTTTTTATGTATTATAAAAGAAAAGGCTTAAACATATTTTAAATATAATTAAAAATAAAATAAAATAATTGACATATGCTAAATAAAAAAATCCCATTATATTATTATAAATTATAGAAAAAGACATATTCCGTAGTGGCTAATAACATCCAATTCATACATAGAACGAAAAGAGAAATTACCGTTATTTATTCGACTCATCCATTCAGCTGTGTCGGGAAGACGCAAGTCACGTGCCTAGAAGACCAGAGCAACACAAAATATAGTTATCATGAAAAACCATGATTATTAACTCGCCAAAAGCCAACCCACCATCTACAGTCACCTCTTTTCTCATGTACAAGTTTCAAACATTACATGTTTGAGGGAGTGAATCCCATCTCGACAAAGATTTTAATACATACAAGTATAATTATTGGAAGACAAGTTTGAAAATAAATTATTTAGTCAAAATTTATCAACAATTACATTATGTAATGTTTACAGGAATGTTGATGTTACCTAACATACATGAATTTCCGAGGGATGCAACATTTACACGTATACAATTAGCTTTTTCACTTTCCGCGTTATATATCTATGTCCACATCAAGGACAAAATCTGACTGAGCGAGGCCATTTTTCTCCTAGTGCTTCTGATCATGTCTATACTCTTTACTCCTGATAAAACATAAGATATTATAAAAATGACCAAGAGCCCCACACACACACACATATATATATATATAATCTACATGTATAACTTTTCACTAAACTTATTAAATAAGCTCACATAATAACTTAGTTATCATGTACCTCAGGAGGATGAGAAGATGTGGTGGATATCACTTCTGTAGGCATTATAGACTCCGAGCTTTTTGCTTCTGATTTTTCATTTGAAAATCTATTGATCACAAGCCTATGTTAGAACCAATGTAGAATTTTCACATGAAAATGCAGGAAAAACTGGAAACTTTTTTAATTTTAGACTGCTAAAATCAATCAGCCTTGGCATTCTCTGCGCAAGCATTGATAGAACCAGGTGAATTTTCTAATTGACTTTAATACAGAATCTCCCCCCCTCCTCCATAAAGAAAATAAAATGAAATATTCTCAAAACAATTAGTTAGAGCCATCTTATAATCTAGGAGAATAAAGTGCAGCAGGCAGATAGTACATTTTCAACTCCACAACTTCTGCTTGTCATTATACAAGGGAAACTTCTATACAGAATTCATCTTCAAAACTCAAAAGCATACGGAAATAAAAACTGTAAAGGCTAATCTTAATAAGATCAAATTTCATTGCAATTTACAACAGCATCAGATGGAAATAATCATGAAGTTATTACTATTCAAATTTTGATAAGTAGTAATTGAAAACAAATCCAGATTAACATACGTTGAAAGTATGGTCACCCAAACAAGCTCTACGATGTCCACCCAAAGAAGTCTTTGCTCAACTGGTATCACACCATAAGTTATGAGATGTGCAAATGGCCACAGCTTCCAACCTGCCTGTGTAAGAAAATATAAGAAAGCATTAGAGTTTCAAATAGCAACATCCATTCCAGGTATAAGCCAAATAAATAGATAAAGTGGACAACTAGCAATGCTAATCAAGCATACTAAGTCAGTATGTGGTAGTAGAACACAGCACCAAAACGGTGTGCCCGTGTTCAAAGTTTTCTCAGAAAAATAATGATTTCAATGAAATAAATATGAAAAGCCAGAGGCTCTCTCACCGTCAACATGGGAAAAAACGTAGCTTTCAGTTCATTTAAAATACTGAGAGGGGGATCGAGACGTAGTAATGCAACTACGGTATAATATATGCTGTTCCAAATTGCTGACCAAGCAGTTTGATCAAAGGCAACTTTGGCAGGAACCACCCACCATTCTTTGTAAGGAAATAGGTCCTGTTTAAATAAAAAGTTGCTCAGTACATCAACGCAAATTCCAAGAGCCAAACCGAGCTAGAAAAAGAACATTATAATTATGCAATACCTCGCAAAAATGGTAATAGTAATGAGAAAGAGAACCATGAAGAGTAAAACCAACAAGTCCCGATCTGAACATACGTGCTCGGTCAAACTCAAACAGAGGTTTTCCTTCAAAGCACTGCAAAACCAGGAATTGTTAGATCACAATGAACTATCTTTCATTTTTTAATTTTTGGTTTACACAGTGACCTTTCTTTTTTAACAAAATTCTATCAAGAGTAAAAATAACGCAGAAATTCACCTGCGCAATCCAGTCCCCTACAGAGTAAACAATCCCACTAATCATCATCTTCGCAAGAACAGGATTTGTCTTAAGAGCTTCCTCATAAGCAGACCAGTTGTGCTGAGGTGCATATCTTAGTATCTCATAAAGCGTCCAGCCCTGTATGTATGATATCGAAAATCACAAGCCATAGCAAATCATGAAAACCTCAACACCAAAAGGCATACACGTACAATAAAGTTTTTTATACTATCAACTAAATACAGACCATGATGTAAGGTAACCATAGTAACAACTATATAGTTATCCATAGTAAAAACAAACAAATCTTAGATACAGTTTTTAGGTGCTTTTGATAGTTTTTAGGTGCTTTTGATAGATCAAAGTTACAGTTCCAGATTCATGATCTCTCCACAATAAAGGTTTCTATTAAATGAAATTAACGAGGTCAAACTTCTAATTCTGATAGGAGAATTACTAAAGAACTACTGCAAGTAAGTTTTATCATTCTATTAAACTCAAAACTAATTAATCAAATTTCAGCGAGTTCCAAGTTCATCTAAAATTATCAAACTAATTATGCGTGTTCATGATCAGAAGAAACAATTACTTCATTTTCTCATAACTAACTTCGAAGCAAAGAGCAAAATAATAAACCATTAATCCTTACATCTTAAAATAATACAAATTGAATTGAAGATAAGCACTTATCTTCGTTCCACGTTTTCACTTACATGCCAGTACTCACTATCAATGGTGAGAAGTTTGGTGATGGCGAAAGCACCAGCGGCAAGCACAATTGTAGCGTTGATAGTTCTATCAATCAGCTTCTCCACGTCCTCCTCGCTCTCACTCCCAACCAACGGCGAAGAGGAAGAATAAAACCCTTCCAACGATAACAAACCGTCGTTCGCTCCGAATCCGCTCACCTGCGTCACCAATTCACCATCTGCGCCATCAATCTCGACGCAACTCACCACCACGCCTTCCTGCTGGTCCGTAATATCGTCGCTCTGCACCGATATCACGTCGAACTCCTCCCCCACCGCGCCCGCAGCCACCGCGCGATTGTTTCCCGAGAAAATGCCTCCTCGAGAAAATCTTGGAAAGTCATGCGCGCCGCCGCTGGCGAAGGATTTTGTGTGAGGAGCCCTCGGCTTGAGCTTGGAAATCGACGGCAGGAAGGCGCGGGGAGCGACGGTGCTATGGACAGAAGCCATCGCCGCACGTGGTCTGCGAGTTGCGAGTGAAAACGACGCTGAGTTTACTTCTCCAAGTTCGGAGCTGCTAAACGCGAGCGGTTGTTGTCGTTTAGTGGTGCGCTAGGGAAAACACCGCGGGAAAGGGATGATGTTAGAGTATTTAGCAGAATGGAAGCTATCGTAAGTTTGATTGGTCCAGTGATTCAAAGAGTCTGTGGAATAACAGAGTCCACACAAACTCGTTGATCCATTCGATATCACCAAATAAACAATTAAATATATATAACGTCCACTAGAAGGTTTTTGGTATTTTTCTATAGAAAATTCAAGAATAATTATATTTGAGAGAAAATTTTATTATTTATAATTTTTTTGGATAAAAAATGTCTAAACTTTTATTTCTTGTCTTTTATGTTCACACTAATGATAGCAGAATCTGGAGAATCAGAATCTCTCTAGTCCAGGTTGGACTTAATTATGTGGGCCTCCTAGGAACTGAAACAAAGTCCAGACACACATTATTCATGGGCCACAACTACGAGTCCATGATTTATGAGATCCACGACCTTAGAAGTAAACAAATTATGATGTTTCTATCATGGATAGCTGGTTTAGGCTTCATAACACATTTTGTTCAACAATTTTAATACAAGCCACTCAAAATGCCAAGGTTCTAGCCAAATATGCAACAGATATTTTTGTTGGCTATTCAAAAATGCTTTATTATTTTTGTAAGAATCAAGCAAATACATAATTTGAAGTTGAAGTTTTCATTCATGTATGTATTGTGGCCCAGAGGGAGAGAGAGAGGAGTGGAGGAGGTAGCTGGCCAGAGATATTCATGTCATGTCCAACCAGAAAGCATGTGCTCTTTATCAAAATTTGTTCTGAATCCATTTTTTATATAAAAATTATTTTAGTTATTATTCCTTTTAAATAAACTTGTTCTTAAAAATGTTTACCTTAAAGAAAAAAATGTACCTTTTGCACAAAGATGAAAATTTTACAAGCAGCACGTTCTAGAAATAGATGACAAAAATCCATATTAATGAAAGTAAGAATTAAAATAACTTCTTTTATATTTCGACTAGGAATAAGAATTAAAATAACTTTTTTTTATATTTCGACTAGGAATAGATGACAAATGAATTCATTATTATGAGTACGATCCAAATTTGTTCTGATTATGATCGAAAATTTTTATATTAATTGAATAGGAATATGAATATAGGTAATATCTAAATTTTTAAATTGGGTAGGGGAACAGGGATAAGAATGCAAATATTTATTCCGTCTTCATACTCATACTCATTTCAATATTTATTCTAATTTTAAATTACTAATTTTTAGTTTATTAAATAACTTAAAAAATTATATTAACTTTTCTTTGGTTCTTAGTTCGGTAGGGTATGCATACTAAAATTTATACTAACGTTATTACCTTTCTTCTATTTATTCTTTTATAAACTATCTATGGGTGTTGGAGAATAAAATCAAGAGTATCCAAAGAAATTCTTGTGGGGCTAGGACAGGGTTGGTAGGAAAACAATTTAGGTGAAATGGAAAACGGTATGCAAACCAAAGTTAGAAGGTGGGTTAGACGTGAAAGATGTGAAAATATTCAATATAGCCCAGCTTGCGAAATGGGTCTAGAAATTACAAGATGAGTCAAGCTGTTTATGGAAAGAGATAATATGGTCTAAGTATGGTGATAGATCAACTAGTAATGAGGGATTCGTTTGGTGGAAAGACATTAAGAACATATGCTTGGATAATATGGGAAGAAATTGGGTGGATGAGAATATATCTTGGAAAGTGGGAAAAGGGAACATTATAAAATTTTGGGAGGATTCATGGATAGTTGAAATTTCGTTGGTTGTTAGGTACCCTAACATTTATAGTAACATATTGTCAAAGAATGACCATTTAATTGATGTTGGTGTGTGTTGTAATGATAGATGGGTTTTGGAGCTACATTGGAGGCATAACTGGTATGAATGGGAAAAACTTTTACTTGATGAATTTTGTTATGAAATATGTGGGAAATGCCTGAATAGGTTGATGTAAGATAAGAAGATATGAACATCTTGTGAATCTCTAGTTTACATAGTGAAATCATCATATAATATGTTGATGAGTAGATCTATTGGGATGACTAATAATTTTATGGGTGAAATCTAGAAAGTTAAGGTCATACCTACAACACATATATTTACATGGAGAGTATTCCTTAATAGAATAGCTACCAAAGATAATTTAATGAAAAGAGAGGGGTCACAAGTGGTAATGTGTGTGTTGTGTGTGATAAAGAGGAGGAAATTGTAAGCCATCTACTCTTCGTGTGTAAGGTGGCTACTTATGTATGGGACATATGTTATAAATGGGTAGGAATGTGCTATGTATCACCCTGTACGACCTTATTACACTTCCAACAATTTTACTTACCACATTTGAACCTTAAAGGCAATTAGGTTTGGAAAATACTCTAGATGACAATAGTATGGGAATTTGGAAACAAAGAAATGTCATCCTCTTTAATAATGCAAGTGTAGATGTTGAAGCTATCTTTAGTGGTGTTCAATCAAGGGTATGTGTGTGGATACGTAATAAGTTCTCAAATGTTTTATTCTCCTTTGCAAAATGGTTTAATAACCATGTTATGTGTATGAAAATTCTACAAACCTAATGTAGGGAGACTTTATGTTTTTCTTATATAAAATTTGTTTTGAGAGGAAAAGTAAAGTTGGCTATAACCAATATATGATTATTTCGAGGGTTAGTAATCTATCTCTTTCAGGTGATTGTTAGAATTCTTGAATATGCTGCCATATAATTATAAGATATGGGTTATTGTATAATTTGTTAGAATAAGGCCTAACTTTAAGGGTTGAGTGCAAGAGGTTGACATGCTTTGTCAATAATCTATGTTAGGATGTGCCTTGTCTAATTTGGGTGGTAATAACATTAAGGCATTTGTTGTTATTTTGTATCATTTGTTTCCATGGATAAGGCAAGGTATTGCCTAGATTTTGAAGTTACAAGTTTGGAGGTGAGGTAGAAAGAAGTTAGCTAGAGGAGTATAGAAAGAAGTTAGCTAGAGGAGTATAAAAAGAAGTTAGCTAGAGGAGTATGGAAAAACATAAATAGATCACAAGGGATTAGTAGTCAAAGCTAGGGCAAGAGCCTTTGTTATTTAGTATAGCAGTTGTGGGTGCCCTTTCTTGTTAAGTATTACAGCTTCATTTGTGTATGAATCCAAAGCAAAGTTAGTGGGATGTGGAGCTACTAAAAACAAATACATGTTTGTTAGGCTACAGAGAAAGGTTTAAAACCCACAAATCTATGGTTGTAATTTGACACCACATAATTTGTTTGTTGAACATGAAAGAGTAAAGAATGCTCTCATAAATTCTTTGTATATGAATTTGAGCATCCCTTTCTGCACATATCAATGAATTTATTCTTTGTTGGTAAAAAATTGAGTTCCTTAAAAGTTATTAAAGTCTTCACAAGTTTTAAGATATTTAAATATATTAAATGTATATTGTTTTATTTTTCAAATATTTATTAATATAAAAAATAAAATTTTAATTTTAATTTTCGTATTTGAATAAAGTATTCCGATCATTATGAACTAAAAAAAATGGTAAAATAATAAATAATTATTCATAAATTCAAAAAAAAATTATTAATAATATTTTTTATTTGATTGTTTGAGATTTTTTTCAACTAACATTAACAAAAAAATTTCTCAATTAGCATTTGTTGAGATTTTTATTAGTTGATGTCGACTATAATTATTTAAGTGTGATTCAATTGAACTTATTTCTATGATGTCATTGGTTAAGATTATTTCTCCATTTGATATGAGTAAAAAGAATAATCTTAATTAATGTCGATTGAAAATTTTCTCAATGTCAAAAAAAATTTGAATAAACTATTGATAAATAGTAACATAACTATCATTAATAAAAGCATAATGAGTGAAAACATGGAAAAGAAAATAACTATAACAAATGTCAATTGAAAACAAATATAATTTGTAACTAAAAAAAGTAGTCACCCTTATAAAACCTTAACTAATATCAAGCATAAAATAAGAATGGTCCAAGACAACGACAAAAAATAATCATAACAATGTAAATAAAAAGTAACTCCCATTAACATCAATAAAAATATCTCACTTCCCATTAACATCAATAAAAATATCTCACTTGACATCAATTGAAAAGTAATTATTCCAACATTGACCAGAAAAATACTAACAAACATTGATAAAGAAATAACTCTAATTAAAATATTGGTTGAAAATGTCATGACTAACATCAACTGAAAATAATTTCACTTGATATAAATTTAAGAAAAATGAGTTAGACAACACCAAATTTAGAATTTTTTTGAGAAAAATATATTTTAAAAATTAGAGTAAAATTAACTTCAAAATATACAATCCATGAAAAATTTGGTCATCAACTTTATTTGATTTTACCTTTTGGAGTCAAACATGCTTCATCATATGAATGTTCATTGACTCTGTCATTTTTATCTTTTGGATTGAGACCCACTTTATTCATAGGAATAGTCATTGCCTCCATCTTTTTATCTTTTGGATTAAGAGTCCACTTCATTCATATGAATGACCTATATATATATATATAAACCTCTACATAAATCATGATTTTCACACGCTTATACCTTTTCTTAAACTCAAATAAAATTGGTGTTTTGTCTTTACCTAAATCTTACTATGATAATATGAATACACAAATTTTCATATTATAAAGTAAAAGATAAGTGAAAAGGGACAATTGTCAACACTCAATTTCATCCAAGTAATAAAAAAACATGACAACCTTCCTCAAACTCAACTTTTGGATTAAGGTCAATTAGGAATGGCAACGGGACAGGGCGGGTGCGAGTTTCACTATCTCATCCTCATTTTCAAGATAAAAATTCATCATCGTCCTCATTCTCATCCCCATACCCAACGGGTATGAAAATTTTATCTCATCCCTATCGGGTAACGGGTATATACCTATACCCATGTTCTTACCCACATTCTTATTATCTTATTATTCTAAATATTAATTCAATAATTTTTTACAAAAAAATAAACAAATCACAAAAAAATAATTATTATATTATTAAAGATTTAATATCCAATATAAAAAATTACAATTTCATAAATCTCAAATTAGAGTACTAAATAACAATTGCACATTATCCTTCCTTTTTTATACTAATAAAGATTATAATATACTATACGAAAAAAATTGCACGGGCAAGATTAAATTAATAATAATAAGAATTTATAAATGCATCTTTGATCTTTTTAAAAAATATTTATGACAATAAATAATTATATTGTAATATATGTAAAAGGGTTAAAAAGTAACTATAATTATATAAAAAATAAATTTTATTCAAAATTAAAAATTTGAGTCATACATTCTTACCTAATAAAAATAAACAACAAATAAAAATATTATAAAGAAGTCAAAGTAATCAAATATATGCTCTAAAAACAATTTGATTCAATGAAATTGAAGTTTCATTATATTATTTCCTGGAATGCAATACACATACACCGTTTGAACAAAATTACACAAAGAAAAAACATGTGTATCAAGGTTGTGATGATAGAAGGGAACATACCTTGAAAATCTTAGTACACTTGGTAGATATTGAATGAGTCTTGTTGGAAAAGAATGAAAAATTTTGTAGCAAAACAAAAACTAAACATAAGGTCAAAGAGGACAAAAAAGATAATTTTTTTTATGTTACCCTGAGATTGAGAGTTAAATGTTCTCATGTTAAAATGTAAATAATAAATAAAAATATTATAAAGGAGTAAAAATAATCAAATTTGTAATCTCGAAAATATTTGACTAAATGAAATTGAGGTTTGTGTTTTCTAAAATGCAATATTGAACCAAACCGCACAAAAGAGAAAAATGTATAATCAAGGTTGTGATAAGAGGGAAAGTATCTCGAGATCTAAGTGAATTTTGTGGATTTTGAAAAAGTTGAATAGTTGAGAGAATAAAAGAATTGTGTAGTGAGAGAGAAAAGAAGGGTTGCAAATCTAAGAACCAAAGAGAAGAATAGATATAAATATTTTAAATTATCTAATAAATTATAGGTGTTTTAGGAATTTCAAATGGGGATGGGTATGAGGGCGGGTATGGGGATGGGGACAGGGACAGGGTGGATATGTACATACTCATCCCCGTCCCCATACCCAATTTAAAAAATCGGGTATTACCCATACCTAGTCAATGTGGGGATTTCTCGTTAAACTCGGGGCGAGTTTGGTTAATATCCACGGGGACAGGTTTATTTGTCATCCCTAAGATCAATCCTTTATTCATATGAGTTTGAATGATCTTTCAAGTTCAACATTATGACATTGTTGTTGAACCTTGTTTTCTTCATTGTTACATTCTCCAAAAGATCCAATACTTCAATTTGAATTGATCCACTAGTTAGTGGTAATTTGAAAGAGTAGAAAGTAACCTTTAAACTTTGAGCATAACATTGTCATGTTATTCGGGATTGGCTCCATTCTCGCTAGAGAATTTCATTGTCATGTGTTGAGTGGACATTATGGCTCCAAGCTTATTGAGCGTTGTCATCCAATAAGGATGTTATAAGAAGTATTAACCTCCACAAGAATTTATTGAACATGTGATGTGTCTCACTAGCATTAAACCATGAGTGTGCACTCTTTTCCCAACAAACTCAAGTAAAGGATTTGTGTATGTTTTGTGTCAGTTGAGCTTTCTTAGTTGATAAGTATTTTTCTCACTTGCCAATTAGCTATTATGGTTGTAATAATGACTATATCATCTTTTATAGGGTCATTTATACAAAAGTCCTCGTTTGAAAAAGTAATTTGTGGGAAAAATGACGAGGAGGAAGCTTACTAAGTTGATGTTTTAAATATGCTATTCCTTACTGAATTGGAACTTCTCATACTAGCAAATCCACCAATAATAGTATTTATGATTGCTTTAATCTCACCGAGATTTTGTTAAGGTTAGTCTACTATTAGCTACTTTTGATTAGCAATTTGGACTCCTTGTTCGTCCTAATAATTTGCATGTCCTCTTCCTTATAAACCACCGCTTTATCCTTCTCGTTCTTCCTCTCATTTGTTACCTCTTTCAGCTTGTTTGTGTTGCACAAAACAGGCTAATGTACTAATATACACAAGTTCTTGATTCTCTCAAGTTAATAAGAACTAAGTATAGTAGATTATTGAATAATAAGTGATCAATTTATGTGGTATATAGTGTATTTATAAGTTTTTTAGCCTTTCATAATTAAGATAAAGATAAATTAAAATAATAAAAATTAATAGATTTGTTATCATCTGATAAGAGATAATGATACATAATTAATAATAAATTATGAAAGACTTTAAAGTAGTATTTGGATGGAAATTTTTAAGAGTGTATAGAGAATTTTAAATTTTTTAAAACAAAAGTTATTATTGGGATAAATAATTTAAAAAGAAATTAAAATTTTAGAATTTAATGAAAATAATTAGATTACTTTAAAAAAATAAATTTCACTTAAAAATAAATAATTTGAAATTTTTTATATTTTTAAGCTTATGTATATTCTCTTATCAACTAATTTTGGTCTTAGAATAGTAAATGTATCTAATACTAAAACATTATTTATAGTGTTTTTTCATTATATTATTCTTTATAATAATTTGTTTGTATTTTTTAAAATATTTACTGAAAAGATTTTCAGCTAACATTAATTCAAGAAGTGTGATATTTAAATATTATTTTACATTTAGTAGTAATTAAAATATTTTATTTAAATAAGAACATTAAAATTTAATAAATTTAAATTGATTCATTCAAACAAAACATTTAAAAAGTAAAATATTTTAAAATGAAATGAATTCAATTTAAATGTATTTGAATATTTTATAAATTGTAAATTTTTTTATCCAAATTAATATTTGATTAAATAATAGTGTTTATATATTTGAGCATATGATATAGAAATAAATATGAAGGTGTTGCAAAGTGAAAAATCAAAGGAAGAGTAAGGCAGTGGGGTCTGGAATGTTTGTGGTATGGTCTATTAATTGCATGAATGATAACACAGTCTTTTCTTCTACATAGAGTCAGGATTTGTAAGGACATTGAATTGAATTTCAACATTAAGTATTAAGTGTAACACTGCAATCATTAAGAAGATGAAGCATATCAATGAAGAGCAACATCAATATCTCATGGAAGAGATGGGAAGGGTCAACTTAAACAAATTGTCAGCACTTATATGACAATAAAATTATGATACAAAAGTTGTTTTCCAGTTTTTTTTTTTCATCCTGTTTTTTTTATGTATTTGAAGATGTTTACTTGTAAGGAAGGGATCTGCTTATTTGTTATTTATGGTTAATGTGTTTAATCATATATATATATATATATAAATTATAAATTTTTATAAATATATATATATATATATATATATATAAATTATAAATTTTTATAAATAAATATATATATATATAAATTATAAATTTATATATATATATATATATATTAATTTTCTATATTATTTATATGAAAGATAATTACATGAGATATTAAAATAAAACATTAAAACAAAAATTATGATACACATATATTTCTACTAGTAAATATAATCATTTTATTAATCTGTAAAAGAACTTCACATTATAGATATGAAAAAATTACAACTGCTTAATTGTATAATTTTAATAAAATACAATTTTTTATGTACACAGTTTTTATAATTTCAACATAAATTTAATAATATTTTTATATAATAATTATTACAATAATTAATTTTTTAATTACATATTTTTTTTGGGGATAGATTGCAGTGTGTATAATTTATTGTACTAACACAATTTAACATTTGCTCTATCACCAAACTAGCAGTACTGTATAATCACAAATCAATATATTATAAATTTACAGGTTATATAAATCTATGAACTATAAATTTATAGTTATTATTATTTAATAAACATGGATATTAAAGTATTATATAATGTATCATTTATATAATAATTTATATCACAATAAACAATGTCTGGTATATTAATTTATAAATTCATATAACAATATATGCTAACATAAAAATTTATAACATACAATCTAAGTTTGTTCATAGGTTATGTAAGTATAACATAAAATAATTTTATTATTCAATAAAATATATTCTCCATCTAAAAATAATCATATAACTTATATTTTATTTCTACAAAATTTATTTATTTTTTATATTTTAATATAATAGAAAGATAAACTGTTGTAAGAATGTAGGAACTCATTGTCTTTTGTCAGAATCAATTATTTACCTATTAATCTGCAAAATAGATTCATTGCACTTCAAATAAAAGGAAGAAAAAAAAAAAGAGAAGGAGAGGGAAAAATCTGAAGACTAAAAAGATGATCCCCATGACTTGATATAAAAAGTATAGAACTTTCATTTCTTTTTTCCAGTCTGCAACCTCCTTTAGAATAAAACAGCATCCAAAACTGTCACGCAACCGCAAAAAGTCATTCTTGGTCTGAACAGAGAATTAATAGCAATGGAAAGGAAAGAAGAGATCTCAACTTCATCCTGCAAAGACATTCCCAATCTCCTATCATCTTTTGTTGACACATTTGTTGATTTCTCAGTCAGCGGCCTCTTTCTTCCTCCGCCGCGGCCATCTCCACCGGTGCTCCCAACACGTTTTCCCTCTCCTCCGCGCCTGGTCGCTATTGGTGACCTCCATGGAGACCTCGAGAAGTCAAAGCAGGCCTTACGCCTCGCGGGTCTCATCGATGATACCGATCGCTACATCGGCGGCACAACCACTGTGGTGCAGGTCGGCGATGTCTTGGACCGTGGTGGTGAAGAGCTGAAGATCCTCTACTTCCTCGAGAAGCTAAAGCGTGAGGCGGGGCGGAGGGGAGGCAGAATCATTACCATGCATGGCAACCATGAAATCATGAACGTTGAAGGCGATTTTCGCTTCACAACAGAATCTGGCGTGGAGGAATTTAGGGTTTGGTGGGAATGGTTCCGAGTTGGGAACAAAATCAAGAGCCTTTGCCAAGGTTTGGAAAGACCCAAGGATCCAATGAGAGGCGTTCCCTCATCCTTCCGCGGAGTGAGGAAAGAGTTCCATGATGGATTTCGGGCCCGGGTCGCGGCGTTGCGGCCCAACGGCCCAATTGCAAAAAGGTTTCTGGCTGAAAACGTCACCGTTTTGATAGTTGGAGAATCTATTTTTGTCCATGGGGGCTTGTTGCCTGAACACACTTCTTATGGTTTGGAGAAGATTAACAAGGAGGTTCGCGATTGGGTTAAAGGTTCCACTGGTCATTTTTCGCCCCAGTATTGTCGGACTGCAGACGGTGTCCTTTGGTTGAGGAAATTCTCCCGCAGCAAGGTGCCAGAATGTGATTGTTCCACCCTTGAGCATGTTTTGGCCACGGTTCCTGGTGTTAAGAGGATGGTGATGGGACACTCCATTCAGAAGGTGGGAATTAACGGCACTTGCGACGACAAGGCAATTCGGATAGATGTGGGTTTGTCGAAGGGGTGTGGTGACGGTTTGCCTGAGGTTTTGGAGATTAGCGACAATTCGGGATTAAGGATATTAACGGCCAATCCCTTATATCAGAATAAGGTCAATGCAGCTATGATGGATGTTGGAAAGGATCAAGGGCCTGGAATGTTGCTTGGGGAACACGGTGGACCTAGGCAAGTGGAAGTCCAGTCTTAAAGAAGGGATACTGGATTGCAAATAGCATCATTGATTGGGCAGGTCTTTGATTTCCAATCACTTTGTACCACTGTAGATTACTGGTATGTTTAGTATGTTTGGTTGTGTTTGGAGCTACGCATCCATATTTCAGATTTGAAAAAATGGAAATTATTTAAAATAGTTTCATCTTAGGTGATCTCCTTTTACTTCTGAAAGGAAACTAAACATGGATATGCACGCATGGATTGGTTGATTGAATTATATAATGTATAATTACTTTTCAGTTGTCTTGGTTCAGTGGTAAAGTTTGGGTCCTGGTCACCCAAAACAGCTCCTTTGTCTATTTCTTTTTGCAAATTATAGAAATGAGAGAGAAATGTAAGGGTAAAAATGAAAGTATGTTCTTTCAGAGAAGGGAAACTCATAGCAAGACAATTTTATAGTTACCCACCCAGTTGTTAAAATCATAAGCGCAATAAGATCAGGAGTGCTTAGGGAAAATGAGGTGTGATTACTTTGTTTGACTGAAAACACGTGACAGATAATAAACAATTGATGTATTTTGATTAAAATTAACTGCTAAGATTTTAAGAACTTCTCAGTGCTGTTTTTTAAGTAATCCATAATCCTGTATGTTAATGTTACATAAGTTGTCTTGAGCTTAAGCCCTCCACCAATATGTTTACTTGCATTTACTTGGGACTTATAATTGGTGATGGATTGAGTGAAATTTCAAAAAAAGCTAAGAGGTCAGATTAATTTTGTGGTGGCAATTGGTTGAGAAGTTCTATGTTAGTTCGTACTCAATGATTTACCAGTCATTAAAACTTGAAGGATGCTTCCCGTCTACTGTCAAATTCAAAGCATTCATAATACCGATTTTCTTATGTAGTTTTGATTGAATATGATTGTTTGTAAGTTTCCATAGCCTTGAATGAGCTTCTTCTGTCAATTTTGTTCAGCATCTATCCATATAGCTGACCAGGGTTTGGTTTTTTGTTGTTTACTACCTGCTTCTTCTTCTTCACTGTTTCGTTTTTCTGGATTATTCTTTCTTTCATTTTTTCCTTCACTAGTACTTCATAGTTGATTGGTGGTCCTTCCTCTGTTGTATTTAACAAAATTACAATTAATTTCTTACCTGTGTGTTGTTGTCTTTCTTTTGAGGTGCATGACCAGGATTCCTTGAATGACAAGTTGGGGATAAAAAACGAGGAGAGAAACATCCTTAAATGTAAGATATAGAGAGCATCAGTTATAGTAATAAACATGTTTAGACTGGTGCAAACTACTTATCATTCAGAACCCCTTATTATGATCATATTATTCTGATCCGTGAACTTTTTGCCAAAATATGATTAACTGTCCACGAAAGCATAGTATTGGGAATTTTTATATGCAAAAGAACCAAGCTGGCATGTGTATGTTTTTTTCCTGCGTAGGAACAACTGATTCGATAAGAATCCTCCTATGCAACCATGATAAAATTATGGGTTCAGAACAACACTGTTAGTATACGACATTTTTTACAAGAATTATGATACTGAGAGGATCTCTAATGCATAGTAATAAATAGGGGTCTTAAATTTGAGATCCATGTCCTCTAAAAAGAAACTTTTATTAAACATGTTGATATGATATTAGGAGCGACTTAAAATTAAGAATGGGACCTTATATAAGATGTTGACTTCTAAGAATAAAAAGGAATATGTCAATAGTTAAATTATTTTTAAATTATGAAAAGTTGAAATACTAATAAAACACATAAATTTTAATTCATTTTAAACATTTTTTCAAAAATAATTCCAAACGGTTTAGTACAGTTTAAAATAGTTTAGTTTTAAAATGTTCAAAATAAGTTAATTGATATAAAAATATAACTCAATTTAGTTTGCATGAAGAATAAAAGGAATTTAGTTCAGTTCAAATTAACTACATTTTCAGTTTGGAGCAATCTTTTATATATTCATTTTAGTACATTTGTTTTTTCCAACCTTAGTATTTGAACACAAGAGGTATGTTTTTGTTATGTATTAAGTGTTTTTTATTCTTAATGAAAACAGAAAATAAATATAAAACATGTTTCTTCTAAAATCATTTCTTTAAAAAGTACAATAGTATTTTGAGGTCTTTTTCATATTACATACAATAAGGGGTAAAAACTCTAAATATTCAAATTCAATTCATAATTATTTAAATTTATATTATTTTAAACCTATTTTAATATATTTATCTTAAATTTAAATTTATATTTTTAGACTTTAAATCTAATTCATTTAACTGGATTTGGATTGGATTTTGAAAATCCAAAATTAAAATAAGTTTCTAATTCAAGTTATAAAATAATAGGTTAAAAGATTATGACTTGAAATCTTCTCCTCTTTTTCAAATCAACTTGACATTAGGTCTTACTTATATATTTGGAAATGTTTAGCGTACAATCTTAATTTGCATACACTCTTATGATACCATGATGTGACCTCTAGAAATGATTTTTTTGAGGCGAGTGGGTGAATCATTTGCTTACTCATTAAATGTTGAAGGATGAAAAGTAAGAAGCAGAAAACAGACCTACATGCGAAACGTGAAACATAACCCAACCCTTAAATGAACAAAAAGTTTACACTGTAGCACAAAAGAAACATGTAACTACGGTGACAACAAAGACGAAGAGAAGAGTGTGGATAAGGAAGGGGCACACTGACATAGCAACATGATAAAGGAAATGCGCAACAACATCGCACGATGATGACTCAACGAAGGAAAGTTGGAATAGTAAGGTTGATAAGGTTCATTTTAATATTTAGTAAAAAAAAGTTTGATGGAATGTAAATTAAAAGGAAAGTCTCAAGAAAGATTCTCACTGGACACAAAGATAATTCATGATATCTAAATGTGAAGGTTCGCTTCACAAAGAGCTTAAGAGGAGAAGAGAATGACAAAATATAAAAATCAACCAATACAATTTAAGACAAGACTTAAATCATAAAGACATAAGAGTAAATGACATAAAAGTAAAGTGCTGGAAATTAAAGAACATGAAACAACAATGAAGGAAGAGATTGAGAGAGGGGGGAGGAAAGTGGAGTGCTACATGCCACTTGGGGGATGGTCCAACCCAAGATGAGTAGTGCTAGCCGCCACTTGAGCCAAGGCTCAAGATAAGACTCCAAGAAGGGGAAGAACACCCAAGAACACAACACAAGCTCTAGGCTATGCAAGAATGCTCTCTATTTCATTAATGTTCAACCCTTTTACAAGAATGAGAGGCCTCCTTATATAGACTTGGGGTGGGGACTTAGAGGGAATTACATTGGAAAAGATTCCTAAGCATATTCCACTCTTCGTGGCCAAGACTCATACATTCTAGAAGGTAGGGCAACAAAAAACGGGTGGCCAATGATTGGGATGATGAGAAGACGTTTTTCAAGGGTTCTAGAAGGTCAAGATTGGCTTCTTCACCCCTCCTTGGACGTTCCAAACTTGGGCCTCAAGCCCAAGTGCTCTTTGCTCCAAACAAGGCTCTACTTGTAGAAAAAGGGGTATCAAAAGCAATCCTGCAAAACAAAAAAAAACATGAGTTTAGAAAATATTTAACAACTAATAGAAATGTTAAAAAGGCTAAATAAAAGGGGAGAGGAGGAAGTGTCCCTTCTCATCATGCTTCTAGTAATCCTCCTTGGACACTCCTCTTCTTTATTTGTGGTCAGGGTCTCATCATCCTCCCCTTCTTAGAGAGAATTCGACCATGAATTTGCGAAACCTGCATCAAAAGGAGTAAGATCACCAACATTAAAAGTGGTACTAACATTATACTCTGAAGGTAAATCTAACTCATATGCATTATTGTTGATCTTGGGCACAACTTGGAAAGGTCCATCACCTCTAGGGTTAAGTTGGACTTCCTTTGATTAGGGAACCTTTCCTTCCTCAAGTGAAGCCATACCCAATCCCCTGGTTGGAAGATGACTTCCTTCTTTCCTTTGTTGGCACTTTGTTGGTATTGACCAACCTTCCTCTCTATCCTAGCCTTGACTTGAGAATGCAAGTCTTGGATCAATTTTGACCTTTCCAACCCATCTTGGCTAGTCCAAGCCTCATGAGTTGGGAGAGGGAGGAGGTCAAGAGGAGTTAAGGGGTTGAACCCATAAACAACCTCAAAAGGAGAGTGAGAAGTGGTGGAGTGAACCACCCTATTGTATGCAAACTCTACATGAGGAAGAAGATCTTCCCACTCCCTAGGGTTCTTGGAGATCATGCATCTCAAGAGTTGAGACAAAGTTCTATTGACCATCAGTTTGGGGTGGCAAGTGGTAGAAAAAAGGAGTTTAGTTCCAATTTTCCTCCATAAGGTCCTCCAAAAGTGGCTTAAGAACTTTGTATCTCTATCAGATACAATGGTCCTAGGCAACCCATGCAGCCTAACAACTTCCTTAAAGAAGAGATTTGTAACTAAGCATGCATCATCATCTTGGTGGCATGGAATAAAATGAGCCATTTTTGAAAACCGGTCCACTACCACAAAGATAGAATCCTTTCCCTTCTTTGTCCTTGGAAGCCCAAGCACAAAATCCATGGATATGTCTATCCAAGGCAAAGTAGGGATAGGCAAAGGGGTATAGAGTCCATAGGGTTGGGCTCTAGACTTGGCTTTCTTGCATGTGATGCAATTCTCACAATGTTTCTCTACATGCTTTCTCATGTGTGGCCAAAAGAAATGTTCATTCAAAATGTCTAGAGTCTTAGAAGCCCCAAAATGTCCCATTAAACCTCCCTCATGGGACTCTTTCACTAGTGATGCTCTTAAGGACCCCTTGGGTATGCAAAACCTTCTACCCTTGAAAAGATAATCTTGGTGTAGTTAGAAGTCTTTGTAACCCCTTTTGGAGCATTCATTGTAGACTATAGAGAAGTCATCATCATGAGGATACAATTCCTTAATGTGATCAAAACTAAGAAATTTAGTTTCAAGAAGAGTGAAAAGTGTGGCGCCTAGATAAGGCATCCGCCACTATGTTACTCTTCCCTTGCTTATGTTTGATCACATAAGGGAATTGTTCTATGAATTCTACCCACCTAGCATGTCTCTTGCTAAGCTTGCTTTGGCCTTTCAAAAGTTTAAGGGACTCATGATCACTATTGATCACAAATTCCTTTGGAAAAAGATAATGTTGTCAAGTTTGCAAAGCTCTCACAAGGGCATACAACTCCTTGTCATAGGTGGAGTAGTTGAGATGACTACCCTTAAGCTTCTCACTAAAGTAGGCTATGGGGTGGCCTTCTTGAAGTAAGACAACCCCAACACCTACATTAGAGGCATCACACTCAACCTCAAATGACTTGGTGAAGTTGGGTAGTGCTAAAAGTGGTGCATTGATAAACTTTTCTTTCAAACTAGCAAAGGTCTTTGCTTGATCAATGCCTCATTTGAAGTCGACATCCTTCTTCACTATTTCACTTAAGGGGGCAGCTATGGTGCTAAAGTCTTTTACAAACCTCCTATAGAAACTAGCCAACCCATGAAAACTCCTCACCTCACTCACATTCCTAGGAGTTGGCCAATCCCTAATAGCCGCCACTTTTTCTTCATCTACTTGAACTCCATTGGAGCTCACCACAAACCCTAGGAAGACTACATGATCCATGCCAAAAATGCACTTCTCTCTATTAGCATACATAGTCTCCTTCCTAAGGGTCTCAAGCACCCTTCTCACATGATGCATGTGCTCTTCTATAGACAAACTATATATTAAAATATCATCAAAATAAACCACAACAAACTTGCCTATAAAGGGCCTAATGCATTAGCTGCATGAAGGTACTTGGTGCATTAGTTGGCCCAAAGGGCATGACCAACCACTCATATAATCCAAGCTTTGTCTTGAAGGAGATTTTCCATTCATCTCCTTCTTTGATTCTTATTTGATTATAGCCACTCTTCAAGTCAATCTTAGAAAATATGGTGGCACCACGTAACTCATCTAGCAAGTCATCAAGTCTTGGGATAGGGTGCCTATACATGATGGTTATGTTGTTTATAGCCCTACAATCTATGCACATGCGCCAACTCCCATCCTTTTTGGGGACAAGAATCACTGGCATAGCACATGGACTCATGCTATTTTGCACTCACCCTTTATCCATTAATTCCTCTACTTGCTTTTGAATCTCCTTAGATTCCTCAGGGTTAGTTCTATAGGCTGGCCTATTAGGCAAGGATGACCCCAAAATAAAATCAATTTGGTGTTCAATTCCTCTTAGAGGTGGTAACCCCTTAGGAGGTTCTTGAAAAACATCTTTGAAGTCATCCAAGACTAATTCCAATCCCCTAGAACAACTTGAGGGTTCATGAAAAGATGGAGATGACCCTAAGGTAGGGTAAGCTACATACATGGGTTTATTGGCAAGCATTACCTTCTTAACCCCCTTGTGGGAGATCATGATGCCCTTCTTCTTGGCCTTCTTGCTTGCTTTTTCTTTTTCCTTCTTTTCTTCTTTTCTCTTTTTTTTCATTTTCTTTTGGTCCTCACTAACTTCTTGAGGGGAGAGGGGTGCTAATGTGATCTTCTTACCATGGAAGCTAAAAGAAAATTTGTTGGTAAGGCCATCATGGAAGGTTTGTTTATCAAATTGCCATGGCCTACCTAGAAGAATGTGGGTTGCTTCCATAGGTACAACATCATAAAGTACCTCATCCTCATAAGTCCCTATTGAGAAGTAAATAAGGACTTGTTTATTTACCTCAATCTCACCCTCCTCACTAAGCCATGATAGCTTGTAGGGCTTGGCATGAGGGATAGTAGTCAAACCAAGTTTTTCTACCACCCTTGTGCTAGCCACATTCACACAGCTTCCCCCATCAATGATGAGTGAGCAAAGTTTGTTGTTAATAAGGCATCGGGTGTGAAAAATATTTTATCTTTGGGAGTTGTCAAAATCCTTTTGGACTTGTCCCAACATGCGCCTTACTATCAACAAATCTCCCTCACTAGGTTTGATGTCATCATCACTAGAGGAAGAGTGAGAGGAGTTCTCTCTTGATGGGGAAGGGGGAGAGGAATGTTTACTCTCAACCTCACCATTTTCCCTTAAGGTCATGGTTCCTTTAGTGGGGCAATTTGAAGCAATGTGCCCATACCCTAAGCATTTAAAACATTTGATTGAACTTGACCTTTGGGAATTGGAGGGGTTGGGAGTGCCCCTAGCCGGATGGCTCCTAGAAGTGGACTCTTTGTGAGAGTTTGGAAGGCTTACTATCATGTTTTTCTTTGTTCCTATCCTTCCAAGAAGAGCTATAATAGTCATTGTTTGAGTGACTCCTCCTTGCACTATCTTTTCTTTTGAGTTGAGATTCAATTTTTAGTGCAAGGTGTAAAACATTTTCAATGGAGGAGTACTCATACAATTCTACTAAGTCTTGGATGTCTCTCCTCAAGCCACTTACAAACCTAGCTATGGCCTCATTAGTTTCATCATGCAAACCAGCCTTAAGCAGCAAAGACTCCAACAATTTAAAGTAGTCATCCACACATAAATTTCCTTGTTGAAGTCGTTGGAGCTTCAAAAGGAGCTCCCTCCTATAGAAGAAAGGAACAAATCTAGCGCGCATCAAATGTTTAATGTCCATCCAAGAGGCCACGGGTGGCCCTTGGTAATTATCCATACAAACTTTATGCCACCATGTCATGGCATAACCCTCAAATTCTACCACTATTACATCAACTTGTTCTTGCCCCTCAAAAGAGTTCACATTAATTAATTGCTCTACTTTTACTTCTCATTCCAAGTAGACATCCGGATTGTTGTCTCCATAGAATTTGGGAATTTTGATGTTGTGGTTGGGCTTCCTTTGAGGGGTGTTGCGCCTAGCCCTCCTTCTTCCATAGTAGCCCCAATCTTCTTCTTCCTCTCCATTGTAGCAAGGTGGGGAATGAGCCCACCTTCTCTCCCTTTCGGCTTTCTCTTGCTCAAGTCTTTCAATGGTCTCTCTCAAATGTCTTTTACTTTCTTTTCTTGAGATTTCCATCTCCCTTAGCAACTCCATGAGAGGCAATTCAGTTTGGGACTTGAGTTGGGCCTCCAAGGTGATGCTCTTCTCTTTGGCTCCCTCGGGTGAGATAGGAGAAGATATGGAAGACATGACTCCTACAATCAAAAATAAAATAACCAAAAACAACTAGACAAAGGCCAAAAAAAAGATTTAATGGTTAGAAGGGAAACAAAAAAAAATAACTCTCAAAGTGTTTGGCTAACTTCCCAAAGATTGATGGTATGTTTCACTCAACTCTCTTGTGTATCAAGAGTGTTCCAACCCTTAATGGTGAACTTTTAATCTTGAGTGAACTCAAATGAAGGATGTTCGGCCACCACACTCAAGAAACAAAAAAGAAAACTTCAAAGACAATACTTATAGAATTTCCTAAAGACAAAGCAAGAAAAGTTCAAAACAAGAAAGAAGCACACTAAGGAAAATACAATCAACTTAACAAGAGATTATAAAAGAGAAAAGCTTGAAAGAGAACTCAATGGAAACACTTAGAACATGCAAAAAAAATTTCCAGCAAACCACACATATCAAGAAGATTAGGATCCTACAAATGATGGTACTAATTTGTCATACTCATCCTTAAGCATACAATCATGTAGTTAAATTCTAGAATCATGCACTTGGTCACTTTTTCTTGCAATTTTCTTTTCAAAATAGCATATATAGCTCATGACCTTGATGATTTTTTAGCTCTTCTCAATGTTCTTTAATTGATTCTAGACTTAACATACACACTTGCAATGATTGTAGATGATTATGAAGCACTTAGTTCCTATGTTTAGGTTCAACCAATCAATTCAAGTTACATGCAATTTTAGCTAAACATTTTATCAAACATGTTCAAGGATTGGAAGCAAGGATAAGAAAACTCAAAGGGAAAAATTATATGACATGTGACTCAAACAAAGGGAAAGCAACACAAAAAGACTCTAAACTTGACTCAAGCATATGACAAACATGTAGCTCTCATGCAATTTTCAGTCCAAAAATAATGTTCCATGGCCCTCACTTATGCACATACTCATCATACTTCATGAAAGGTCACTTGGCATGCATTTAGGTAATTTAAAACACAAATTCCAGCAGCCAAAAGCTCAAAATACAGCAAGCAACATAACCCAAAATAGGTGCAGTATTTTTTGACGAAAATTAGCTATGGAACATGTTTTGGATAGATTTTGTCACGGATTCACAATTTGCACAAGCTACCAATAATATATGGATGAAACAAGAAGAAAAACACCTTGTAAGCATGAAAATTAAACCGAAGCTCTGATTACCAAATGATAAGGGTTCATTTTAATATTTAGCACATAAGGTGTTTGATGGAATGTCAATTAGAAGGAAAGTCTCAAGGAAGATTCCCACTGGACACAGAGATAATTCCGGAGGTTATCTAAGTGTGAAGGTTCACTTCACAACGAGATCAAGAGGAGAAGAGAATGAAAAAATATAAAAACCAACCAACACAATTTAAGACAAGACTTGAATCATAAAGACATAAGAGTGAATGACATGAAAATAAAGTGTTGGAAATTAAAGAGCATGAAAGTAAAGAACATGAAACAATAATGGAGGAAGAGATTGAGAGAGGGGGGAGGGGAGGGGAGTGCTACACGCCACTTGGGGGATGGTCCAACCCAAGATGAGTGGTGCTAGCCGCCACTTGAGCCAAGGCTCAAGATAAGACTCCAAGAGGGGAAAGAACACCCAAGAACACAACACAAGCTCTAGGCTATGCAAGAATGCTCTCTATTTCATTAATTTTCAACCCTTTTACAAGAATGAGAGGCCTCTTTATATAGACTTGGGGTGGGGACTTAGAGGGAATTACATTGGAAAAGATTCCTAAGCATATTCCACTCTTCGTGGCCAAGACTCACACATTCTAGAAGCTAGGGCAACAAAAAACGGGTGGCCAATGATAGGGATGATGAGAGGACGTTTTCCAAGGGTTTTAGAAGGTCAAGATTGACTTCTTCACCCCTCCTTGGACGTCCCAAACATGGGCCTCAAGCCCAAGTGCTCCTTTGCTCCGAACAAGGCTCTACTAGTAGAAAAGGGGGTGTCAAAAGCAATCCTGCAAAACCAAAAAAAACATGAGTTTAGAAAATATTTAACAACTAATAGAAATGCTAAAAAGGCTTAATAAAAGGGGAGAGGAGGAAGTGTCCCTTCTCATCATGCTTCTAGTAATCCTCCTTGGTCACTCCTCTTCTTTATTTGTGGTCAAGGTCTCATCAAAGGTGGTGGCTGCAAGACACAATGTTAATGTGGCACGATGAAGGAGGGATCGACGCAACAGTAGGGGCACGATAATGAATGAATAGTAATGGTATAACAGTGGTTAAATCAATTCAAAACAATAACATTTGGTTAAATTTTTGTATCAGTTCAGAAATAGTTATGAATGTCATTAAGAAGCTATTTTTCATGTCTTTGGCACATTTTTGGGTGAGGTCTCATCGAATGAATGGTATAGTTGCATTGTCAGTTTGGTGGTTGGCTTCACAACATTGTGAAACAATAGTGGTTAAATCAGTTCAGAAAACAAGTTAAATGCGTTCAGCATTCGGTTAAATTTGGCTATTAGTTCAGGTATACTTGTGAAGCTTATTAGGAAGCTATTTTTAATCTCTTTAACACATTGGTGGTTGATGTCTCATTGAAGGAATGACATACTTGCGTTGTCAGTTTAGTGAGTGCCTTCACATCATTACCAAATAACAGTGGTTAAATTACACTACTACAGAATTAACAATTAACGTCGTCATTCTAAGTCGGTTTAAATACAAACGACGTAGAACGTTTGATTTGACCATTCTACGTCGGTTATATATGTAAACCGACGTAGAATGTTTTGAATTCTACATTCTACGTCGGTTCTGCAACTAACCAACGTAGAATGTCAAAAGTACTACGTCGGTTGTTGTCTAACCGATGTAGAATGTAGAATTTAAAACATTCTACGTCGGTTATGGATTACAACTGACGTAGAAACCCCTTTAAAACCTATTTCCCCTCTTTCCTTCCTCACTTTTCGTATTGTCTTCGACCTCGAGCTCTGCGATTGCGATCTCCAATCTTCGTTCTCCGCCTGTCGCGGTCGTCGTCGCCGCCACCGCTGCGTCCTGAAGAGCCTGTCCTTGCCCGTCGTCGCCGCGAAGAAGCTCCTTGCCGTCGCCGCCGCGAAGCTCCCTTCCTCCGCGAAGGTCATTGCCGCCGCTCTCTCCCTGCCGCCGCCGCTTGTGAACGGTGCTCCTTGCTGTGAAGGTTGCCTTCCCTCAGCCCTTCGCCGCCGCTCTCTCCCTGCCGCTGCCGCCGCCAGGTTAGTCTGTTTTTTATTGTTTTTATTGTTTTTTGTTTTGTAGAATATAGTGTTTGTATGATTTAGGTTATTGAAATGCCTGTAGATGATTGTTCTGATGGTATCTAGTCATACATACATATAATAAAAAAAATCGTATGGTATGCAAAATGATGCAATTAGGACAAAAGAACCTGCAACTATGAAATTTGTAAGATGTAATGGCCTGATAATTCTCTGTTTGGTATGACACAACTCCACAAATTTTTGCAAAATTTTCTGACAAGTGCAAGTTAGTGACATAAATGCCCAAAATTTAGGAAAATAGGTAAAAAATACTAAAATGATAAAAAAGTTATAGTAAATGGAGGATTTTTGAAAATTCTTTTCCTCAAATCCCCTTTGGGATTTGCCAACAGCTTCGTTGGGTCTTTTCCAAAAACTTTCATTTTTTACGCATCTCCATCCGAGGTCCGTAGCAAAAGTTACGATCGTTTGAAGTTTTTCTACACCTAAATTTTGTATTTTCAAAACTATGATTATTTTGGGGGATATGAGGCCTCTTTATTCAAGTACACATCAAAAGAACATAACACAACAAAAATTAACGGAAAATTCAATGTCTAACTATTTTTTATGATTTTTTCAAGATCGATTAGATCCTCGGATTCATGGAACATTCTTGTAAATTGTTCTTCTAAATTGCTACAAGTAGACCAAATCAAGATTCTCTAATATCACTATAATATTGAATATGTATTTTTCACAACTAATGACTTGTTTAATTGATTATAGGTTAATAGACAAACGGGGAGCTACGAATGTGGCTACTATTGGATGTGGCTTATAGTTTTTGGGAATATCAGAGATACTTGGAGACAGGTTAGTCCTCCAAAACCCTATTCCTCGAAAACTCTATTTGTAAAGTTTCCTACTTTGTCATACTTAACATACTTTCATTTTGTTCCAGGTATTGAATGATACACAGCCCTTGCCTAGAGAGTCTATCGACCAAGTCAGAGAAAAATGGGCACAGAAGTTTTTAGACATTAGAGATAGGGAACAACAATAGTAATTTTATTGTAATTTTATTTATACAATTGTAATTATGTGTAAATAGATCAAATTTAAATAACTATTGAATATATATAACTCATTTGAAATATTTTGAAATTTAGCTATTTGAAATGTATTATATATGAAATTGTTTGCTGGTTTATTTGATATGCATGTACTAAAATTTAGGGAAAATGAGAAAATTAGAAACTGCATTGCAGTTTTAGCAGAGACTTTCAATGTCGGTTATACATATAACCGACGTAGAAAGTTTGCTCCACTTACAACGTCGGTTATACAAATAACTGACGTTGTATGCTATGTGATATTCAACGTCGGTTCACTTTGAACCGACGTTGAAAATATTACTTTTAACGTCTCCTTATTCAACGTCGGTTTTGGGGCCGTCGTGAAATTATCCCCAGAACCGACGTGGAATGTGGTTCCTGTAGCAGTGTTAGTTCAGAATTGTGGTTAAATGGGTTCAACATTTGGTTAAATTTGCGTATGAGTTCAAGATTAGTTATGAATGTCATGAGGAAGCTATTTTTCATGTCTTTGACAAATTGGTGGGTGATGTCTCCTTAAATTAATGATGTACTTGCATTGTCTCTTTAGTAGATATCTTCACAACATTGTCATATAATACTGGTTAAATCAATTAAAAAAAATGGTTAAATGAGTTCAACATTTTGTTAAATTTTTATATTAGTTCAGAAATAGTTTTGAATGTCATTAGGAAGCCATTTTTCATGTCTTTGGCACATTGTTTTCGGTTTGGTGGGTTAACATAGTTATGAAATATGGTTAATTGTATTAAAAATTTAGCTAAATGAGTATTTCAATTTGAAATCATGGTGATTGACCTAAGAATTGTTAATCTAAAGATGAAGAAGGATCTTTAGAAATATCTAAAGGATAATTATTTTGATGATGATGACTCTAAAAGAAGAAGATGAACATTCATGATTGAAGTCTTGGGGTCTTGAAGTCTTGTGGAAGCTTTAATCTTGTAGTTTTGTGTATATGTTTGATTGTAATAGTTAGGAATCATGTTGAAGATTACATCACACACTAAATTCTCTTTAAACTTTGAGAAAGCCTTTTGTTTTTTCGTAAAAAGCTTTTAACATTGAAATAATCGATTATCTCCTAGAATAATCGATTATCTTACTTAAAATAATTGATTATCTTGCAAAATAATCGATTATCATCAGCAGACTTTTATTTTTTCAATTACTCTCTAGAATAATCGATTATCCCAAGTAATAATCGATTATTCTAAACGTTTTTAGAAAAACCCTTTCATATTCTATAGAACCTTGCGCCCCTCTTTTTCTATATATAAGGGGTCAGAACTTTCAAAATTAACCTAGAGAGATCAAAATGAAAGTTGTTATGTTGCTAATGTTCAAACTTGCTTCATCCTTTATGGTTATTCAAAGGAGGTGTTCATCTTTTGAGGTTTTCAAAAGAGGTGTTTTCATCCTTTGTGGTTATTTAAAGGAGGTGTTTTTATTCTTTGTGAGATTAAGGAAGTGGTTGTTCGTTCATCCTTTATGGTTATTCAAAGGAGGTGTTTTCGTTCCTTGTGGTGTTCAAGGAAGGTGTTGTTTATCTCTTGTGTTTTCAAGAGAGGTGTTGTTTCATCCTTTGTTCTGTACAAAGGAGGTGTCTTGTAAATCTTCCTGCTGTCTTTCTCATTCTGCTGTACTATAAGTTTGTAAACTTTATTATTAAGGTAGTTAGTAGAAATCACTCTCTATTGAGGTGATAAGTCACTAGATGTAGGATCTGCTTTGATCCGAACTAGTATAAATACTTTGTGTATTTTTCTCTATCCTTACTCTCTTTACATTCAGCTTATATTATGTTTATTTGTGTTATACTCTAATTTTTATTAAGCAGAATTTAAATTTATATTGGGGTTTTTGTTAAACTCTATTTTAACAGGATTAAATTTGAAAAAAGGTTTAATTTTTTATTTAGAAACCAATTCACCCCCTTCTTGGTTGTTTTACCCGCCCTATTATTCTAACAGTTGGTATCAGA
Source organism: Lablab purpureus (assembly GCA_030347555.1). Taxonomy (NCBI): domain Eukaryota; kingdom Viridiplantae; phylum Streptophyta; class Magnoliopsida; order Fabales; family Fabaceae; genus Lablab; species Lablab purpureus. Next base: position 19,478,827 of record CM059258.1, read on the forward strand.
GCTGGTTTTTTTATTGTTATTACAAAACAGATCAATAATGGTAGGTCAAAATCAAACTTTTGCTGAAGGTGCTTCTATTAACAGACCTCCTCTTTTTGCTGGAGAAAATGATCCTTTCTGGAAAGTTAGGATGCAAATATTTTTGGAGTCTGTTGATAAAGGAGTTTGGGATGTTGTTGCAAACGGTTCTTTTGTTCCTATGAATGGTCTTGAACTGAAAGAGTACTCTGTATGGACAACCGAGGAAAATAGAAGAGCTCAGTATAATGTAAGAGCTAGAAATATTATTTCTTCTTCACTAACTCTTGATGAATTTTATAGGATCTCTATATGTAAATCTGCAAAAGACATGTGGGACGTGTTTCCTGTCACACATGAAGGAACAAATGACGTGAAAGGGCCAAGAAGAACACTTTCATCCAACAATATGAGATGTTCAGAATGCAACAGGGAGAAAATATTTTTGATGTGCAAAACTGTTTTACGCACATCGTAAACCACCTCGTCGGTCTCGGTAAGTCTTTTGATACTGATGAGTTAAATATTAAAATTTTGAAATCTTTGAATAGGTAATGGCAACCCAAAGTTACTGTCATCATGGAATCTCGAAACCTTGAGAACATGTCCATGGCTGCTCTGTTCGGAAAGCTTAGAAAGCATGAACTGGAGTTGGGAAGGCTAATTGAAGAAGAACATGAAAGACAAAGGAGAAATATAGCCTTCAAACCTGAAATTTCTAAAGAGCAAAGTTGCGAGGAAGAAGATGACTTTGGTTGTGAAAATATGGAACTTACGTTGAAGAAATTCACTAAGTTCATGAAAAACAAAAGTAGGAGTCATCATAAAGAGTTCAAAAATGAAGACCATGCTCCTACTTCAAATTGCAAATGCTATGGATGTGGAAAGAAGGGTCACATCAAATCAGACTTTCCAAATCTAAAGAAAGGAGACAATAAAAGGGATATGAGAGTCATGAAAAAAAAGAAAGTCTATTTTGATGTTCACTCAAGCTCTTCTTCAAGCTCAAGTGAATCTGATGAAGAAGCAAATCTTTGTTTTATGGCGCAAAGTGAGTTTTCATCTAGCAAGGTTAGTAATTATAGTTTTTCAAATAATTATGATAAATTACTTTATGCTTTTCAAAAACTTTGTGCTGAATCTAAAAAGCTTTCAACTTTGCATAATAAGCTGAAAATTGAATATAAAGTTCTTGAAGAAAAATTTGAAATTTTAGAAGAAGAGAAAAATGTTTTAGAAAAAGAAAAAGTTGAAAGTTTTGAGTGTAAAAATTGTAAAGTATTTGAAAATAAAATTATTTGTCTTGAAAACTCCCTTGCAAAAATTACTGCTGAAAATTTTTCTACTTTAGAAAAAGAAGAAATTGTTGATTGTGCAAACTGTAAATTTTGTGAAACAAAAAATTTTGAACTTGAAAAATCTGTTAAATTTTTTTCTAAAAGTAAAAATAAATTGAATGATGTTTCTCTTTCAAAGAAGAAAAAAATTAAAAATAAACAGTATACTAAAAATAAATTTTCTCATAGGAAAAACCTTGTTAGAGATGAAACATCCTCTAAGCCTATGATTTTTATTTGTTTTTACTGTTTGAAAGAAGGGGCATACTTCAAACAAGTGCAGAATCAAACATTTTGGTGTCCCTAAAGGAAGATATATTTGAGTTCCAAAACTGAAATAATTTTTATTCTAACCCTAAAAGGATCGAAACAAGTTTTTAGAGACCAAAGCTTCTCTCATTTGTTTTATAGATTGTCTCAAAAGCAAGGATGTCTCTTGATAACTTCATAGGAATTTCGGAAGAGAACTTGCTTATTTAATGAAGGAGGAGTTTTGAGATGTCTTGATTTGATAGGAGACCTAAAGAAAAAATTGGTGAAGTTTTGCTGTTAGGGAACAATTTTTTCTCTCCTTGTGTCATATTTTTATTATCTACCCCTAAAATGATTTAGTTGAAATGTTTGTCTCTGCTTGCATTTTCTGTCTTGAAGATTGCATCTGTTTAGGTTGAGTTTTTAAATTAAAGGGGAGATATTTGAAAAAAAATTGGGTTATGAAATATATTCCCTTAATGTGTTCACTTTCTCTCTAACAATCTTTTTATGCCTCTGTTGTTTGCTCTCTATATTTTTTTATATACTTCATCTAAGTAGGGGGAGCATTTTATTTAGAAGGAGCTGTTGTTTCATTCAAATTGGGGGAGATTTTTTATTTTCATTTTCCTTTTTATTCTTATAAAAAATTGGGTGAGAAAAATTAGACTTTTGCATGCTTATGTTTGCTAACTATCTATTTGCTTAAGATGAACATATTAAGGTTGCACAAGTCTTCAAGAATTTTTTATCATCATCACAAAGGGGGATATTGTTAATCTAAAGATGAAGAAGGATCTTTAGAAATATCTAAAGGATAATTTTTGATGATGATGGCTCTAAAAGAAGAAGATGAACATTCATGATTGAAGTCTTGGGGTCTTGAAGTCTTGTGAAAGCTTTAATCTTGTAGTTTTGTGTGTATGTTTGATTGTAATAGTTAGGAATCATGTTGAAGATCACAGCGCGCACTAAATTCTTCTTAAACTTTGAAAAAGCCTTTTGTTTTTTCGTAAAAAGCTTTTAACGTTGAAATAATCGATTATCTCATGGAATAATCGATTATCTTGCAAAATAATCGGTTATCATCAGCAGACTTTTATTTTTTCAATTACTCTATGGAATAATCGATTATCCCAAGTAATAATCGATTATTCTAAACGTTTTTAGAAAACCCTTTCATATTCTATAGAACATTGCGCCCTTCTTTTTCTATAAATACATAAGAGGTCAAAATGTTCAAAATTAACCAAGAGAGATCAAAGTGAAAGTTGCTCTGCTGCTAGTGTTCAAACTTGCTTCATCCTTTGTGATTTTTCAAAAGAGGTGTTTTCATCCTTTGTGGTTATTCAAAGGAGGTGTTTTCATTCTTTGTGAGATCAAGGAAGTGGTTGTTCGTTCATCCTTTGTGGTTATTCAAAGAAGGTGTTTTCATTACTTGTGGTGTTCAAGGAAGGTGTTGTTCATCTCTTGTGTTTTCAAGAGAGGTGTTATTTCATCCTTTGTTCTGTACAAAGGAGGTGTCTTGTAAATCTTCCTGCTATCTTTCTCATTTCGTTGTATTGTAAGTTTGTAAACTTTATTATTAAGATAGTTAGTAGAAATTGTTGGACTTGAAGACTTGGTTTCAAGTTAATTTGATGTCTCCAACCACTTTGATGATGAAGATGGTGATGCTTGAAGAATGAAGATTTTATCTTAGTATTACAGTGTCTTAGGAGTTGGGGTAAGATGCATTTCATTTAATCTTGGACTTAATCTTGCTTTTTAAAATGTTTTGAGATGTTTTAAAAGTTTTAACGGTTTTTCAACTCATTAAAAACATGTTTTCAGTCAGTTAATATGTTCTTAGTTTAATGGCTAAGTCAATCTTAAACATTTTAACGAACTGGTATGGATTTCAGTTAACTAATATTCTGAACTGGTGTTTATAAGTTTTGTTCTGGCTGAATTCAACTAATTGTTTTCAAGATTTTAGTCAGCTCAAATTCTGGAACTGTTGTTTCTAAATTTTACTTCCAGCTGATTTCTGCTAGCTATTTTTCAGAATTTAAATCAGTTAAAATTCTGAAGCTATTCTTAAGAAATTCATGCTCTCTGGAAAATCTAGTTGATTCGCATTTAAACAGGCTAAAATCACTTCAAGATTTCTCTTTAACGATTTTTACCAGTTTAATCGCGTTTTCAACTGACTATTCTCAGTTTTCAGATTTTGGGTGCTCTTTGGAAAATTCAATTTAATGAAAACAACTAGCTAAATCGCGTTTTAACTAATTGATTTTATCAGTAACAATTTTAAAACACTGAACCAGTTCTGTTTTAAATACTTTGAGCTTTAAAGAACCAGGCAACAAATCAATTACAAAAAAACTCATTGTTTAGAAAGAGTTTTCAAGTGTTCTAAATCAATTTGTGAAATCAATCAAGGAGTCCAAGATCAAATTGAATTGAGAATCTTTCCATAGAAAGTCATCACCTGAATTTTTTCCTGTTTCATATACTGCAAGTGTAAATAAGGTGAATTCGTTCCACAATCTTGTGTAATCTTGTACTGGGTTTGTTTCTTCTTAATCAGGGCGATTAGGGTGTTCTTGTAATAGGATTTTACAAGGGTATACAGATCTTGTAGGGTTCAAGAGCAATTGTATTGTTTTGTTTTTTAGTTTTTTCATGTAGGGTTCATGTAAAAACTGAAATTTAGTGAATTGCTTTTATTTGGGTGTTTAGGAAACTGGATGTAGCCTTCATTGGAAGGTGAACCAATATAAATCTCTTGTGTTGATCTTCTTTCCCTGCTTCTTTAGTTTTTGTAATTGATAATTGAATTGCTAATTGAATTGGATATATGATACATTGGTATAAGCATCTCAAGAATCTTTAAAGAATTGATTTCCACCTGCAACTGCAACCTATTTTTCTGAAATTGGCCAAGGATTTCGAAAATCTTTTGAGAGTTTAATTCACCCCCCTCTTAAACTCAGTCATTTATTCTAATAGAAATCACTCTCTGTTGAGGTGATAAGTCATTGGATGTAGGATCTGCTTTGATCAAAACCAGTGTATTTTTCTCTATCCTTAGTCCTCTTTACATTCAACTTATATTCTGCTTATTTGTGTTATACTCTGATTTTTATAAAGTATTTATATTGGGGTTTTTGTTAAAATCTGTTTTAACAAGATTAAATTTGAAAAAGGTTTCAGTTTTATTCTAATAAGAATGACAATAATAACTAGGTGAATACCTTTTAAAGCCAATGATTCAATTATTGTTTATCTTTCAAACTTGGGTGACATAATTTTATCAATTATTGCATTACACTTAACTGGAAGGATGTAATTGATTACAACATCACACCTATTAGAAAAAAATTGGATTAATATAATTCTTAAATGTAATTAACTTTATTTCATAATTGGGTTAACTACTCAAAATTGCTCAAAATTTATAATATCTTAGACGAAGTCATATGAAAATTGTTAATGCTAAAATATGAAAATTGATATATCTAATTCCAAATATATAATAATAACAATTTGTATAAAAGAAAGTCATCATTTAAATTCTCATAATATTTCAATTTATAATATAACAATAGCTAGAAATCCTAACAAGGATGTCTAATGCTTCCTTCATTGACCAGTGTCGACAAACTTCTCGAGCTTCATCAAGACTTGTTTGTCTAAAGTGATCATAACAAAAAAGACATAGTAAAAATTTAATTGTAATTTATATTAATTTATTGTTTAATTTTTCCATCTAAATGAAAGTGAAATCTTAATTATGTTTCCATCATTCACATATGTTCACAAATTTTATGATATGATGCCACCACTAGATTTTGATTCGTATAATGATCATCATGCATAATTTTTTTAAAGAATAACAAATGTTTAACTTAATAAGTTATATATATATAAATTTTAGAAAGTGACTAATGCTTACAAAGAAACTAAATTAACATCTTAGAAAATGATGCAACCATGATGATGAGTATATTGAAATATTGCAACCATGATATTGTATTGAATATTATCCATTAAACCGATTAAAACTATTTTTTTACTAATTTTATAATTTATTCAAACCTGTTATCTAATCATTTTTGTCGTCCAACCAACTGGTTTGGTTTTTGAAATAAAACAAGTAAAAAAAATTTCTTTATGGTTAATCTTTTTGACACATTGGTGGGTGATGTCTCATTGAAGGAATGACATACTTGCGTTGTCGGTTTGATGGGTGCTTTCACATCATTGCCAAGTAGCAGTGGTTAAATCAGTTTAGAAAAGTGGTTAAATAGGTGATAATGTTAATTTTTACCACTTCTTTTAGTATTTTCACATTAACAAAATCAACTCTTTCTTAAGCTTTTAACTTGTTTGGTTCTCTTTTTGATACTTTTTGTAAGTAATTTGAAATTGGTTACTCTTATCTAATTATACTACTAATCCCTATATTTTTTGTCTAACAATGGTATAGGATGCATTTGAGGTTGAAAGAAGTAAGTTTGGAATCTTAGGGATGGAGAAGGAAGGCCTTAATGGAAAATTAAAAAAAGTTTCTAGCGTTGGGCACCCCCTGAAGCAGGCCCGATGTTATGTGGGCAGAGACTAGATTTGTCAACGGGGTCGGGCGCCAACCTGAGACCGAGCGCTAGACTCTAGGTTCACCTGAGGCCGGGCACCACTCTAGTGAGGTCGGGCGCTAGTTAGGCCGAGACCATATATGCATGAGTGCGTCGGGTGCCAACTTGCTGACATGGCACCCTTATGTCTATTTATTCATACTCTTTGAGAGAGAGGGGAATTTTTGGCAAAAACTCGAGTTGGAACACGATTTGGAGCTTCTAGGGCTTCCTTGGAGACCATCTTCCTCCTCTTGGGTTATCATTCTTCTTCCATTGCTCATCTTTTATTTTTTCTACTCTTCATGATAGTGAAGAGCTAAAGCCCATTTTGTTGGGATTAGATGTAGCCAAACAACCTCTCATGTAATATCTTTGTTTATATATATATATATATATATATATATATATATGTCTTCCATTCAATGTTAGTATTTTGATTCTATGCTTAATGCTTGTTGTGGTTTGATCACCCATAGCTTGATATTTGATTCATTAGGTTTTGGAAATTATCTTTTGTAATCTTGGATTGAAGCAAAATACCTAATGAAAATTGTATCTAGGAATGGAACTTGATTCATTAGTTGTCTTAAACCCTTGTCATGATTGCAAATTTGCTTATTAGGGGATCAAGGAATTGACTCATAATTGGAAAACTTAGGCTCATTTCACTAAGGAATTAGGGTTTAAGTACACTAGTGGTTTGACATTTACATTAAAGTGGAGAGAAGTTGAGTAATTATATGCATGAAGGTGAGTTTGGGTGAAATCTAATCCTAACATTTACATTCCATATCACTTCATATCTTTATCGCCTGCTAAGTGTTTGTGAAAATACCAAAAAGGGTTTTTATTGTTGTTTGCACAATTTTATATCTTTTAAACACTAAAACAAATTATGGAAATATTCTTTGTCTAATTTAGTTATCAATTGCAATTATTGTCGTATATTGCACAAGTCCTGTGGGAAATAATACTCGAACTTTCCGAATTATTACTTGAACGATTTGGTGCACTTGCCAAAAAGTTAACAATAGGTTAAGCATTTGGTGAAATTTGCGTATAAGTTCATGATTAGTTATAAATCTTATTACCAAACTATTTTTCACGTCTTTGACAAATTGGTGGGTGATGTCTCATTGAACTAATGGTGTACTTGCATTGTATGTTTGGTGGGTGTTTTCACAACATTGTCATATAATAGTGGTTAAATAGATTCAACATTTGGTTAAATTTTTGTATCAGTTCAGAAATAGTTATGAATGTCATTAGGAAGCTATTTTTTATGTCTTTGGCTCATTGTTTGGTGATGTCTTATTGAATGAATGACATACCTATGTTGCCAATTTGGTGGTTGGCTTCACAACATTACAAAATAATAGTGGTTAAATCAGTTTAGAAAATGGGTTAAATGTGTTCAACATTTGGTTAAATTTATTAGTTCAGTAATACTTATGAAGCTTATTAGGAAGCTCTTTTTAATCTCTTTGACACATTAGTGGGTGACGTCTCATTGAAGGAATGACATACTTGCGTTGTCTGTTTGATGGTTGCTTTCACATCATTGTCAAGTAGCAGTGGTTAAATTAGTTTAGAAAAGTGGTTAAATGGGTTAAGCATTTGGTTAAATTTGTGTATAAGTTCATGATTAGTTATAAATCTCATTACTAAACTATTTTTCATGTCTTTGACAGATTGGTGGGTGATGTCTCGTTGAACTAATGGTGTACTTGTTAATCATAAACAATTGCCCAGCAAAGTAGACAAAAGAAAAATGATGACAATTGAGTTAATGAATGAGAACCAATGAACTTGCTAATGAACATACATCAAGGAATCCCTTGAATATATATCCATCTTGTTCTCAAAATGTATGTTAGTGGCACTCTAGGTAACAAAATAACTGAACTTAACATCAATACCAACAGTTTTACTAATATCTAAAGCACAATTTGAATCACTAAATGAATTTACTTGAATGATTTGATTCTCATTGTAAAGAACATCAAATTGAACATGTGTAAAAAGGTAATAGTTTGGTCCTCCTCCACCAGGAGTCCACCTGTCATCCTCTTCAAGTTTCCCAATGAACCCATAAAATAGAAAATCATCCAAGTAAAATTGGAAGTAAAATTCACAGTTTATAACTCGCTTAAAGAGGGAAATTGATCAATTGTAAGCTTCCTTGGGCACAAGGTCTCATCAATCCTTTTACTCTCCCAACTTGAATTCATACAAAGCATTACTCAAACGATCACCATTGAGAACTTCCCCAGGAACTCTTTCCTTTTGACAATTGGGACTATGAAAAACATAACCTTTTCAAAATCCAAGTGGTTCAAATTGCCAATCCAATGATCATTTCATCCCACTTTCAACACCACGAGATTAAAAAATTAAATCTTAAACCTAAGACCAAGAGTGACTAACCTGCAGCGCAGAATGACAAATCATAATATTCACAGATCTCACTGCCACAGAGCAATTGCGTAAAAAGAAATTTAATGAAGCTGAACATGAAAAAGCAATAAGAGAAAGAATAAAAGTTGGGGTTATTGGACACACCCATGTTGAGGTAGAGGAAGCCTTTATTGGCAACGTAGGTGATGCACCATTCAATATTCTCGGACCATGATATAAATAAAGTAACCGCTTCTAGAAACGGTGCGGTGCGGTTCAAGCGGTTCCCATAGTATATAATTGGGTTTTTGGACTTTTGTAAATATAGAAATTGTGATTCAACATTTTTACCTCTCTCAATGCTATTCTGATAACCCACTATTTGGGTTCTTCTATTCTTCCTATTCCTTCTATTCTTTCGTTCTTCCCTTTCTTCCTTCTAGCTTTTCTCTTATCAATTGGTATCAGTAGGTCCTTCCTAGGAAACTCACATGGCAGACGCTACCCGTTCGACTCAGGCAATAAAAGATATGGAGGAACGTATGTCTCAAAAGATGGATGCTCGATTTATGGAATTAGTTGCTTCTTTGAAACAAACAATGCAAGAATTGGTTACGCAGAAAATTGTCGAGAGTAATACCAATTCTTCCAGTGATAATATGTCGCGGGGTGCACGTTCAACTCCAAATTATGTATGTGGAACTCGGCTGGCACGTATTGATTTTTCCATATTCAGTGGCGAAAACGTGAATCAATGGATACATCAGTGTGAAAATTACTTTCTCATTAATAATACCCCAGAAAATTTCAAAACGAAGTTAGCAATTGTGCATTTGGAAGGCAAAGCGTTACAGCGGCATACTGCTTTGGCAAAATCTTGTTTGGATTCTTTTACATTTTCTTGGACTGAATTCAAGAAACGCTTATGTGATAGGTTTGGCGATGTGTGTGACGACCCTATGGCAGAATTGATGCATTTACGGCAAAAGAAATCGGTGGATGAATATCATGAAGAATTTGATTCAATTATTACAAGATTGAATCTATCGGAGGAGTATGTACTAAGTTGTTTTTTGGGTGGGCTAAAGAAAGAAATTCAAATGATGGTAAGGATGTTCCAACCCAGATCCGTACAACGTGCCTTTACATTAGCACGAATGTATGAATCTGCAAATTCAATCAACACTTCTGCAAGGGTCCAAAGGGGAGTTTTGGGTCCTGTTCCATCACCTACACGAGTCACGACGACAGCGTCTACTGTAATTTCACAACCTAAAATGCAAAGGACCTTAACACCAGCGTATATGTCGGAAAGAAGAGCTAAAGGGCTATGTTATTTTTGTGATGAGCCTTATTCCCCAGAACATGGTTTGGCCCACAAGAAATTACAAATTCATGTAATAGAGGCAAAAGATGAGGTGGATACTAGTGAGGTGTCTACGGATGATGGAGAAACCCAATTACTTGTTCAAGAACCACAAATTTCAGTCAATGCATTGACAGGAGTAGCAGGATTTAGAACTATGAGGATTATGGGTTATTACCAAAAGAAACCCTTACACATTTTGATCGACAGTGGGAGCACTCACAATTTTCTGGACACTCAAGTAGCAGCAAAATATGGGTGTGCAGTAGAAAATATTAATCCCTTGAATGTGGTTGTAGCGGATGGCTCCAAAATCAAGATTTCGACAACGGTCAAGAATTTCATTTGGAATATTCAGCACACTACTTTTACAGCTGATATGCTTCTTTTACCTCTAGGATGTTGTGATTTGGTACTGGGAATTGAATGGCTCATTAAATTGGGTGATATTTTGTGGAACTTTGACAAACTCACAATGGAGTTTCAAGTGCAAGGAAGACGACATGTGTTAAAAGGATCCACTAATACCAAGGTTAAAACTACAACCAAACAGCAGTTGTGCAAGGCTTTTACAGAAGGGGTACATTTGTCTATGATGCATCTTTGTGCCTCCAAGGACGATTTACTGTATTCATTGACTACACATGCGGATCAAGTAACTTTACAGGTGGGAGTTGAAAATTTGTTGCAAGAATTTGCGGATGTATTTCAAGAACCACAATAGTTGCCACCCTTTAGACCAAGACATGATCATAGTATTCCTCTCATGCAAGGAGTTAATCCGGTTAACAAAAGACCTTATAGGTATGCTAAGGATCAAAAGGATATTATTGATAAACTCATACAAGAATACTTGCAATCTGGTGTTATTCGGGATAGTTGCAGCCCTTATGCCAGTCCAGTCGTTCTTGTAGGAAAGAAGGATGGGTCATGGAGGCTTTGTGTGGACTACCGAGAATTGAATAAAGGAACGGTAAAAAATAAATTTCCTCTTCCTTTAGTAGACGATTTGTTGGATGAATTGGTAGGATCTACTATTTTTTCAAAGATTGACTTGCGTGCGAGGTATAATCAAGTTAGGATGAACCCGGATGATGTGTGGAAAACAACGTTTAGGACCCATGCGGGGCACTATGAATATTTGGTGATGCCTTTTGGCCTTACTAATGCGCCGGCTACATTTTAGGGCTTAATGAACACTACTTTTTAGAAGTTTTTGAGAAAGTTTTTACTGGTGTTTTTTGATGACATATTGATAAGAGAAAAGCTAGAAGAAAGAAAGGGAAGAACGAAAGAATAGAAGGAATAGGAAGAATAGAAGAACCCAAACAGTGGGTTATCAAAATAGCATTGAGAGAGGTAAAAATGTTGAATCACAATTTCTATATTTACAAAAGTCCAAAAATCCAATTATATACTATGGGAACCGCTTGAACCGCACCGCAGGGTTTCTAGAACCGGTTACTTTATTTATATCAATACCTTGCCCTAGAAAGAATCCTTGTCCTCAGGGATTAAAATTGGGAAATTTTCTCTTTAAATCATAGAAGAATTCCCATACAACCTCTACCCATTCCCCAAACTATTTGGCAGCATATTACCATGGACTTCATTGATGGACTACCGAATTCAGAAGGCAAACATGTGATTATGGTAGTGGTGGATAGGCTTAGTAAAGCAGCTAATTTTATGGCCCTAACTCATCCGTATTCAGCAAGGGATGTTGCACAATCTTTTCTAGACCATGTGTTCAAATTACATGGATTTCTTGAAACTATCACTAGTGACAGGGATTCGGTCTTTGTTAGCCAATTTTGGCAGGAATTTATGGCAGTAAATGGGTTGCAAGTCCAGCTGTCCATAAGTTATCACCCTCAAACAGATGGGCAAACGGAGGTTGTAAATAGGTGTTTGGAAACCTATCTGAGATGTATGTGTAATGATTCACCCCACAAATGGGTGAAGTGGCTTCCCTTAGCGGAATGGTGGTATAACACAACATACCACACGGCTATTAAAGCTACACCTTATGAAATTGTTTACGGTCAGGTTCCTCCTATTCACCTACCTTATCTACTTGGGGAATCTAGTGTAGAATTGGTGGACAGAGGTCTCACTAAAAGAGAAGAGATGCTGAAGGTAATTAAATTTCATTTGAAGAGAGCACAAGAACGGATGAAGCAAGTAGCTGACAGAAACAGATCTGATAGAGCGTATGAAATTGGGGACCTGGTTTACGTGAAGCTACAGGTCTATAGACAAATTTCAATAACCTCCAGACCTAATGCCAAATAAAGTCCCAAATACTATGGGCCCTACAAGATTTTGGACAGGATAGGAGAGGTAGCTTATAAGCTAGAACTTCCTGTGAATTCAAAGATCCACTATGTATTTCATATATCGCAATTGAAGAAGCATGTGGGGGAGGCAATAGTTTCTACGGAGTTGCCTTATCCAGCAGAAGGAAGGCTGCAACAGAAGGAACCAGAAGCTATTTTAGACAGAATGACAGTGAAGAGAAGAGGGATGGTCGTCACCAAAGTTCTGGTGAAATGGAAACACCAGCTGCTTGAAGATGCGACATGGGAATTTTTCTATGATTTAAAGAGAAAATTTCCCAATTTTAATCCTTGAGGACAAGGATTCTTTTTAGGGCAAGGTATTGATATAAATAAAGTAACCGCTTCTAGAAACGGTGCGGTGCGGTTCAAGCGGTTCCCATAGTATATAATTGGGTTTTTGGACTTTTGTAAATATAGAAATTGTGATTCAACATTTTTACCTCTCTTAATGCTATTCTGATAACCCACTGTTTGGGTTCTTCTATTCTTCCTATTCCTTCTATTCTTTCATTCTTCCCTTTCTTCCTTCTAGCTTTTCTCTTATCAGACCACTCGTTGCAATCATCGATGATGCAGTTGCCAGGCTCGAGGTGTTCAAAAATAGCGGCGATAGTTTGGTTGACAAGGGCACCGTCCTTGATGAGGATGATGACGGATCTAGACCACTGATGGGAGAGGACAAACTCGCGAGCAACATATTAACTACCCGATCATCGTCTCGTCTACCTCAAGATTTTCTCCCCAACCCTTTCAACATTCAAACCCTAGTTGAATTACTTGTCTACCTTAAGCATTTAGATATTACTTGTCCAAACATCATTGCCAGCTCACATGAAAATTGTCACCTAATGGTGTAGGAGAAGTGTATGACATGTACTAGTGTACATGTATCAACACTCCTTATATATTACATAGTAATCACTCTTAAGATGACTCCATCGAGATGCATTTCCGTGATGGAACCATTGTACCAAGGCTTCCGCTTTTCCCACCTCCATAGCTCCTTCTTCCATCCTCATATAATTATGAAAATGACAAAAATATCTCCTAGCATTTGTTTTTCCATTTTATTGCATATTAGGTTGCCACTGTTGTTGCACCCTAGGCTTTTGCTACCATTACCCACCCAGGCCCCTGTCGCCACACCTGGCCCTCGCTGTCACCGCACTCCAACCCTCGCTGTCGCCGCACTCCAGGCCCCGCTGTTGCATCTCATTTTCTATTCTCTCTTTCATTTTCCTAAGAATCCTAGAGATTTAGGAAGAAGAGTACATGACAGAGAGTTTGATGAGTTACCAATGATCATAAGTAGAAGGGAAGAGAAAAAGAGACTTCCATGTAACGAGGTGCTGTGGTGCTGCCAAGAGAAGAGAAGAGAAAAGAAGACTTCTATGAAATGTTGAGATTTTGTTTCTCGAATTCCACGATTTGAAAGATAATTTGGACTTATGAATTGTATAATTCAAAAAGCTTTTGGATTACACAATTCAAAAGTTAATTTTGTCATCTAAATTATATAATATGAAAGATAAAATTCTAAATACATTTTGATTTTTAGATTTTTAGATTGTATAATTTAAAACTTAATTTAACTTCTGAATTGTATAATCCAAACATTAAAATTAACTTTCAAATTATATAATTTAAAAATTAAAATATAATTCATATTGGACTTTTAAATTGTTATTGAATTGCACAATTTAAAATGAACTTGAACTCAAAAAATAATATTGAAATTTTAAATATTATGAATGGGAAATAAAACTATTTAGATATAGAAAGAATCACCATTATAGGAAACATAAAATTAAATGGGCTTGTATATGACGAATACATATTTTTGAATTCATTAGACTCAAAAGACAAATGTTTTCCCAAATAGATAACTAGTTAATTAGTATTATATTGGAAATAAAAATTATGATTTTAATATTAGAAAAAGTAATTTTTTATATGGACTAAAACTTACTTATTTTCATGATTGGAAACATATTTATAATCTATATCAATATATAATACAGATTTTTCCATTTTATGTTCTTAACTTGTTTTTCTATTTTATTTTTAATAATATTTTAACATTATAATACAAAATTTACAATTGAACCACACTAATATAAAAAATAAGAAAAACAAATTATTATATAATGAAAGCGAACTGAAAAATCTAAAATAGTAAGAAAATAAAAAACTCCTGTATTGTACACACTCCTTATTATATAATTAAAAATATAACTTTACTCTAATGTATAATACGTAATATATCTAACTATTTTAATTTTATAATTACTATATATATTATAAATGAAATTATAAGACAAAATAATAAAAAATTCGAAAAATAAAGCCACGGTGTTCGTTAAAAATAAAAGATCCAAATTTTAGAAGAACTAACAGGTTTTTTAAAAAAATTTACGGTATTAACTCTGCTTATTCTCAAAAGCAAAGTGCAGTTAGCATCTTTCCAAAAGAAAAAAAAAGAAGAAAAGAAGTATACATAGAGAGTGACATGACGGCTGAGGCAGCGGTCTGATGAAATGTGCGAACGGTGATGGTGTACACCGCGAAGCACTAGATCTGCGGGCCGTGACCTCTCCGAACTCCATACTCCAACTAGCTCTTCCAACTCGCTCATCCAACTCAACACTCTCACTCACTGCACCACCGTACTCTCTTGTCTCTCTTTCTCCGTGATTTCATTTCCATGGATCTTTCCTGATTCTTCAGATCCACCATGGCCAACTTCCTCGCTCAGTTCCAGGCAATAAAAAACACCTCCGATCGCCTCGTCATTTCAGGTATTTCATCACTATCTTCTTCTCGTCGCTTTGTAACCGAAGATCCCATCTCCTCCGTTTTTCGCTCGTGGTTTCCAAGCATTGTGCTATTCGCAATCACATCGAAACGCTCCATTTCTTTCCGTTTTTTATCTTTAACGGTGCTCTGTATGGGTTTTAGATCGTAGTGTAGGGCTTTTAGTTGCGTTTCTCTGCAATTTATTGTTCTGCCTCCGCGATATTAGTATTGTTGGTAATTGTTGATTGTACTAATCGAAATGAGGTGAAAACCTAATAATCGAACTTAGTAACACTTCAATTTCAATGTATTGTGATGATCGTTTTAAGGTAAATATTAGAGAGGTCAATTGGCAACTGCAAAAATAATCTCAATTGTTGGCATTGTTCACAGTGAATAGTCACGGTAGAAGCAGAAACATTAATTAACAATAGTATTATTGATCTATATGTGTGTGTGAGAATGTATGCATGTGACATTATATTGATGCTTTATCAAATTGATTCTCAGTGGAGGATGTGAGTGACTTGTGGCCAACTGTCAAACCTGCTTTTGAGGGGCGTTTGCCGTTCAAACGGGCTACTTTGAATAATAAGACGCGGAACCCTGTCTTTGTTGACACATTGCCAGCCGAGTTCATATTAACTACTGATTCAAGACTACGCAGCCGTTTCCCTCAGGAGCAGTTTTTATTTTGGTTTCGAGAGCCTTACGCAACAGTTGTACTTGTCACCTGTGAGGTAACGAGAATTCCAGTTGTTTACATTGTTTAGGTTGTGGTAGAAAGTTGCATGTTTTTATTAGCATCTGAGGTTAGATGAGGGAGGTCCACTATGATTTTTACCCCGTGTGTAGTTTTTTGTTACATTTTGATTCATTTACTCCTTATGGATGCTTGATATATAACTTAGAAAGTGTATGGAAAAGCTTTTACGAATATTATTTGATCTTCTGACCTTTCTAAAAGTTCTTTTTAGCTCATTTCAATAATCATCGTAGGAAAGCTCATGATTAAGCCCTCAGGTGACAAACTTTTATATATTAGTTCTTACACAAGTCATTTACTCAAACACGTCTTTAGTGATGCTACATTTTGTGCAACTGAATAGGAGATAAAAAACAGAGGTAACAGGTAAATAACATGCAAAGCATATTGGTTCAATTCTTAGCAAGTGGAAAGAAAGGTGTTTACTGGGTTAGTGAATAACATATAATTGGATTATGTTCGATAAAACTGATCACAGAGAAATGTACTTTTGTTTTTACTTTTGATAGTAAGAATTTGTAATGACTTATCCCTTTCCTGTTGGGAAAAAAATATCTGTCACCAAATATAACATCTTTTCTGTTTTACATACATTCTTGGGCTTGCACTTAACTTTTGAGCTTTTAGTTAATATGACTGATTTCTTACATGGTAATTTTTTAATTAGGGGAGCTGAAATTTGATCCTAGTTAATCCTTTCTTATAATTATAGTATTTTAGCACAAGGTAATGTTGTTTGTATTCTTTGTCCATGCTTCAATTTCCAATGAGCTTTAATGTGAAGTGCTTTCTTGGGAAAAACAACATTTTTGGATTTGCACCTGACTTCTTTAGCTTCTATGATTATAAGTTGCATGACATCATTTTTTTTTTATTTAAAATGTTCAGTCTTGAGATAGTTGCTATCATGAATCCATTTTAATTCATTGGATTTGACTAGGTTTGTTTCTGCATGCATTTCTTGCTCACCATTTCTAATTTTTGTTGGCATGAAGTTTTCATTTTAAATGCTATTGCCTTTTGGTTATGTTGAATTAACCTGACGATCCCTGATTCCTGGTGTTTCCTTGCTTCTTTTGAAAAGCAATTCTGATCTCTTTTTACCTGTTTTTGAAAGTTTTTTCCAATGTTGGAACATAAATTATTGTTAATCTGATGACCAAATCCATTATAAGGACTTTTATGTCACAGATTAATCTATAATTGGTTAATAAATATCATGTTGAATTAGCCAGATTGTGGTTAGTTTTCTTGTTTGTGAAAAACAATACTTATATTTTTTATATGTTTTTGGGAGTTCTTCAAATTCTGGATCAGTGTGTATTGGTAATCTGATGCCAAAATCCATCATAAGAGCTTAATATGATGGTTTTAATATGTTATTAATGTATAATCCTTTCAGTTATTGATTCAGTTGTGGGATCTATTGTGTAGTTTAACTCTTTATTTTATTCCCAGGATCTGGATGAGTTCAAAACCATCCTTAAACCACGTCTGAAATTAATTGTCCAAAATGACGAAAGGGAGTGGTTTGTTGTATTTGTATCTAAAGCTCATCCAGCTAATGATCAGGCAAACAAAATGGCGAAGAAAGTATATGCTAAACTTGAAGTTGAGTTTAATACCAAAAGAAGAGAAAGGTAATTTGAAAAATTAGACTTGTAAGGTGTACTCTCCCGTTCCCCAGTAGAATTTTGAATGTCTTGGTTGATAGTTTGCTAACCCTTTTTTCAAGTCAATATGTTTTGTCAACTTTTTCATAGATATTACAGAATATGATCAACATGTAGCAATTTAAGCTATTTAATTGCTTACTATTTTGCTTATTATAAACGTGATGTGACAATATATAAAGCAAAAATGGTGCTTGGAAATTTAGCCTCAAGGTTCAATCTTATACTTTCTATCAATAGGATTATTTGATCAATACTGTGTCTTCTTTCTTCCATAAATAAATATTATGGAATCATCCGATAACTTCCTTTTTTATTGAAAATTTTATTTCCTTCTTGTTTGATGCTTTTAACACAGTTTCTTCCTCATCTAGATGTTGCAAATATGATATACATTTCCCTGAAGCAAACTTTTGGGAGGATCTAGAATCAAAGATAATGGAATGCATCAGAAATACCCTGGATAGACGTGTACAATTTTATGAGGATGAGATACGAAAGCTCAGTGAACAGCGCCTCATGCCAGTCTGGAACTTCTGCAATTTTTTCATTCTGAAGGTTAATGCTATTTTGATGAATTATACTTAAAAGTGCAATAAATGATTCTGACTTATGAAAGTCCAACCTTTGTTGTTCTATATAAATTTCCCCTTTCTGCTTATTCTAGGAGCTTTTGGAGTCTTTTAATAAATTTATATTCTGTGCTCAGGAAAGCTTGGCTTTTATGTTTGAAATGGCTCACCTTCATGATGATGCATTACGGGAATATGATGAGCTGGAACTCTGCTATCTTGAAACAGGTGCTTGATGCTTAGTTTCCTTCTCCGTTGCTGTTGTAGCCAAGTAAAGTTGATTTTTATAGATTGACAATTTTGTGCTTTATAAACCCCCTTCATGGGACGTTAAATGTTGTATCTGACAGACAATCTACTGTGAACAATGAAAATTGATTCAAATATGACTGATTGCAGTTAACATGAGTGGAAAGCAGAGAGATTTTGGAGGGGCTGATCATGGTGATGATCAGGCAGCATTGGTTAATCCAAGAAATAAAGCATTGACACAGATGGTTCAGGAGGACTCCTTTAGGGAGTTTGAATTCAGACAGTATCTATTTGCATGCCAATCAAAGGTTTGCCCTGCCCAGAGCACTTGTATAACACTAAACATGTTATTTATATTGGCAGCATAGTTGTAAAACAAATTTAGATTGATTTTGCCCTATTGTCTTATGAGGTTCTGAGCTTGCCTGCTTCTTTGATTGTGTTATTTATGATATGCTATGATTTAAGATCATCGTTCTCAAAATCAGACCAGATCAGCCGGGTATACTGAAAATCAGTCCTGGTCTACTTAAGTTGTGGTACACAACCGGTGATGTACAAAACCAGTTATTGGAGATCCCATATTGATTAGAGATGAGGTTAATTTAGTGTATATAAGTGGGTGCAAACCTCACCTTACAAGCCGGTTTTGTGGGGTTGAGTTAGGCTTAAAGTCTACTTCTTAATATGGTATCAAAGCCATATAAGTCTATTCTAACAAGGTTGTTGGGTCACTCATATTCAAGCTGTTATCGGATCATCTATAAATTTGTAGTCGCATGCTTGAGATGTCCAGTCCTTAGCGTGAGCAGGTGTGTTGGAGATTCCACATCAACTAGAGATGAAGTTAATTTAGTGTATATAAGTGGGTTCTTACAAGTCTGTTTTGTTGGGTTGAGTTAAACTTAAAATTCACTTCTTAATACTAGTGTCAAACTAGTGAACAGGTAAGAAAACCAGTCAAACTGGTAAAAGACCAGTTCAACCGAAAATAATAATAAATTACAATTTGAACTTCTTTGTTCTTTCAATTTGAGTGATATATACTTATTTAAACTTTTATATGCATTTTAAATGTTAAGAACCTATAAATTTGAGTTCTATTTTAGTTTTGAGCGTGATAAAATTGTGATATTATGTATTTTTGTAATATCATCTTGTGTTTTAATTATTAAAATAATTTTATAAGTATTAGTTTGACCCCAATTGAACCATTAAACCTTGAACACTACCTTGACTGGTTTTACAGCCGGTTTGGTTTTAAAAGCATTGTTTAAGATGCATCTGAATTTTGCCTTTTGCATTCAATTAAAATAAGTATAAAATAATTTACTTGAAAACAGGAAATTTTTGTAGTCCAAAAAATAATATGCCGTTGGAAAGCCATCTGTTTTTTTATTATAATATTCCTTCATTGCCCCTTTTGCATGCCAGTATACACACCTTGATAGCTTTTGCATAATCAAAGGCGTTTGATAGTTCAAGTGCTTTAAATAATGTCTAGACAGGGCAGCCCATAACCATCTTTTATAGTGTTTTCTTATGATGCGTGTTTTTTATCTTAGTTGTTTGAAATGTGGTATAATTATTTCCTATGTCATAATCCAAAGAATATACTAGTAAATCCTGCTTAAAGTTTATATTTTTTCTTTTCTTTAAATGCTTCACGAAGTTAATTCTGTTATCTAGTAATATTTGAACAAATATTTGTTTGATTAACAAATAGTAATACTATTGCTGTAAATTACATAATAATAAACACGTTTCACATTCCAAGTTGTCTGGATTCATTTTAACTTGGAGAGTAGAGTTAGAATTATTAGCCCAATTATTCTTTCAAGTAAATTGCATCTTGTATTTATTTTTCCTATTGTCCCGAACAAATACATCCCTTACTTGAGAGTGCTTTTCACTCAAGCAAATTTCAGTAAAGTATTCGCTCAAATATTCTCTGCTTGTTTGGAACTTTAAGTTAAACAAATGCTGGATAACAAGCCTTTTCTGTTTCTAATTGATCATCTTTTAATATTACAGAGACTTTATTAATTAAATATCAGAGCATTTGCTGAGATCCAGAATACCTCGTACATACTAAAGTGTGCATTTCTTTGAAATTTAGAAAAACATATCAAATGGTTCAAAACTGTCGTTGTGTTTTCATGTTGGCTGTATGATTAAATTTCTAATTCAGTTTTGTCCCTGTTAAAGATATTATTTGATCATGTTAAAGATATGATTTGATTGTTAGTTATATGATTTGATTACATTACATAAGGAGATATAATATGATTTAACAGGGAAATATCTTACCAAATATTTTTCATTATTAGATGTTTGATTTTGTTCCTTATTATTGCATCTTTTCTTTATAATAAATAAGAATACTCTTGTATATACACAACACACGGAACTCATTATTTTCGGTTTCTCTCTTCTCAACATGGTACCAGAGTGGTACATCCTCCATGACCTGTTTTGTAACTAATCCTTTCAACTGTCCCTAAAGTTTGATTTATTTGGTCTTTGTCACTTATTTAGAGATGTTTTTACTTCAAAAATTGTAATGTTTGAAGCCTTTTAATGACGGTGTGATAGAATTGGGATCAGATTAGAAGCAAGAAACACTAACTAAAAAAACAAGAAAGTCTTTATTGATATTAAAGAACTTTCTCAAACAACATAGTTCTCACTTGAATTGTGTTTAGGTAATTCAAGGAACCTAGACCCTCTCACAGAAAACTATACAATTGAATGTTATTCCCAACTACTAACAACTTCTCCTATTAATAGACTTTGCTCACTAACTGACAGCTGTCCCCTAAAATTACACATTAAAATTCTTCTTATTCTTCCTTTGATACCCATATTTAATAGAAGGTTGTTTTATTCTATCACTGTGTTTGTGTTGTCATTGACTTTTGGTTTCAAGTACTATATTGCAAGGAATCGTCCTTTTAAGTGAATTATGTGGCTTACTAAATTACTTTCATTTTGCAGCTCTTATTCAAGCTAAATCGTCCCATTGAGGCTGCAACACGAGGCTATTCATTCATAATCAGCTTCTCTAAATCCTTGTCATTGCATGAGGTAATTGATTTACTGTTTTTGGTTTGAATGCTCTCTTCATGTGTGTATATTGCTATATTATTCCAGTTTGAGTTGTATTATTTTTTTGTTTCTTCCATTTTGACTTCACTGTGATATTTCTTCGCAGCGTATTCTGCCTTTTTGTATGCGTGAAGTCTGGGTAGCAACTGCTTGCTTGTCTTTAGTTGAAGCAACCACTTCTAATTATAATGATGGACATGTGGCACCTGATATAGAGAAGGAGTTTTTTCGTCTTCTGGGTGACTTATACTCACTAGCTAGAGTTAAGGTAGGATTCTCATGAAGTTGTTAAATAGATTGGACATCTATTTTGTTATGATGTGCTCTTCAAATAAGACAACTCTAATGACAAATTTACCATTTAGAAATGGAGTTGAATCAAAGGCATCTTTTTCCTCCTCATTTTCTCTGTCATGTTGATTACCAACTACATCGATATTGTGTGCCATACCATTGTTAACAAGGATTGTTTTATACATCTTGGCAGTTCATGAGGCTTGCCTATTTAATTGGATATGGAACTGATATAGAAAGAAGTCCTGTCAACAGGTACATTTTTTTGTGATTGAAGACCAGCACTTTTGTTGCATCTTCTTATTCAGATCATATTGTATTCCTTTAATTAATAGTGTAATGCATGATTAGTTACATCGCAGTTGGTATAATGCTCCCTGTTTCTTGTTTAATAGTTGTTTATTTTCCTTTGAGCAGTGCTTCCCTCAGCTTGCTTCCTTGGCCTAAGCCAGCTGCGTGGCCTTCAGTTCCTGCTGACGCATCTACAGAGGTGCTTGAGAAAGAAAAGGTATTGTAGTCATAATTATGGGAATGACATCAAAATTTACAGGATTTTGTGACCCAAAAGAAAGTGTAATTAACAAAAGAATTGTTCACCCCTTAATATGCCACTATGATTTCAGCTGGAGCGAACAGAGTATGAAAAAGGATCTTTATTAGGAATTTGTCTCCCCTGACCTGGTACCTGTGTGGTGTAGAGTAGAGAAAAACAGGAATGAATACAGTAATTGTCACTGGTATTTGAGAGACCATTAATTTCCCCCTCAATGTGCTCATGCAATATCCATTGACTAACTCCTCTCCCTTCTCCTTTCCGATTCACTAACTGCTCTTAATCTTTTACATGGTTGTTATCTATTATTCTAACAGAATTATTTTCTGTTGTCTCTGTTCCTCCTCACATAAACCTTCTTAATAGGGGGTTGTGGTCAAAATTTGGTTAAAATTCACACCTGTTAAAATTCAGTTGAATGTTAACACTGATTACTGGCATTGGAATCCCAAGCCCAGTTCCATGTGTATAAAAAAGGAGGGTTATATGATGCAGCCATAGCCAACATAAACTATTTTAGAATCTTGACATCGGAGTTTATTTGAATTAATGTAATTTGTAGAAGTCATGATATTTTTTTCTAACTGGTCTGTCTGGTCCCCATCACTAAACAATTCACTAGTTATTGGAATTGAAAGATATTCCCCTAGAAGCCCACATAGTTTGCACCAGCCAAAGGCACCAATGAACAGCATATGTCAATGTTTTTCTTGCAATTGTTTTAAACCCACTTTTTTTATAAACTTGTTCACTTCTTGACTGAAGGCATTTCATCATTTCTTTTATGTCAATATCATAAATTGAAAATATTTTTTTATTCTATAGGAACTGAATTTACTGTGGCATGATATAGAGAAAATATTTTACCCAAACGATTGCGTAACTTCTCTCATTCCCCCTTTCTTCCCTTGTAATGCAAACTGACGATTCTTCCCACACTTGTTGCCACATATGCCAGTTTGTTAGTCTATAATCCCTCCCCTTTAGTCCCTTACTCGTATTGGAGCATTGTAAAACGTTCTTTTAGTAGAATTAGAATAGTAAGAAAAAATTTACATATGAAATGGGATGAGTTGAGCTTATGTGGTATGTTTTAATATTATTATTGTTGAAATGTGCAAGATGTATTAGGATTTCTGTTTATAATGTAGTGGGCTTAGACCCATCTCTTGTATTTTTCCTATCAATTTCCAGAATTACTCTTGGAATTTTTAAGTTTTTTTAAACTTGTGTGGTGCTACTGCCCACTGCCGTGCCCTCACGTGCTGCATCTTCGTCATGCGTTCAACCTTCACACAGTCGTCAACCACCACACACGGTGACGTGCTCACCACATTTTTTTTTGGCGTGGAAGAAGAGGAGGAGGTCAGAATATACTAGGAGGATGTGGTGGTAGGAGTGGACGTCTTCAATGCTCATTGAAGAAAATGGGTCATACCCAAGAAAATTGTTATTCCTTGCATGGAATTCCAGACAAAATTGCTTGTGTCTAAATATGAAAAATCAGAATCTAGAATTCTTGATGAATAGTACCAAGAATTCCTTTATTATAGAGAAACATGGTATGGGTCATTTGATTGGAGAAGGACATGAGTCACGGGGTCTTTATTATTTGAAATTGGGTCCCTCAGTATCCTGTTTTGCAACTGCTGCCCCAAAACTTTTGCATGATCGTTTGGGCCACCTAAGTTTATCTAAATTGAAGATGATGATTCCTAGTCCAAAACACATTCAAACTTTAGATTGTGAATCTTGTCAATTAGAAAAACTTGTTAGATCTTCTTTTCCTAGAAAGTCTGAGACACGTAATTCTATTTATTCTAATATTCATTCTGATATTTGGGAACCAGGTCATATCATTTCTTTTGATTTAAGTATTTTGTAACTTTCATTGATGAATTCTCTCGATGTACTTGGGTTTATTTAATGAAGGACATCTCTGAACTTTTATCCTTATTTATGTCTTGCTTCAATGAAACTAAGAACCAATTTGGGAAGATAATTAAAATTCTTAGAAGTGATAATGATAAGGAATATTTTTCTACTGCTCTTTCATCATTCTTATCTTCCCAAAGAGTTTTACATCAGTGAACATGTGCTCACACTTGACGACAAGATGGTATCGCAAAGAGGAAGAATAAACATCTTATTTCAATTGCACGCTCTATAATGTTGAATATTAATGTTCCTGTTCATTATTAGGGAGATGCAGTCCTCAGTGCCTGTTTTTCCTAACTAATAGGATGCCTCCTTCCTCTCTTGAAAATAAGGTTCCTCATTCCATAATTTTTCCAAATGACCCTCTATATCATATCTCTCCACGTGTATTTGGATGTACTTGTTTTATTCATAATGTCTCTCCAAGTTTGGACAAACTTTCTGCAAAAGTTATTAAATGTGTCTTTTTGGGATATTCCTACTTTCAAAAAAGGGTACAAATGTTATTCTCCCTCAACCAAAAGGTATTATATGTGAGTTGAAGTTACCTTCTTTGAGGACACACCTTTTTTGTTGTCCTCCGTGGAGCATTCTTCATTTGTTCAACAGATCCTTGTTGTACCATCTTGTGATCCATTGATTATTGATTATTCCTTCTTTATCTGAACTCAATCTGAAAGTGCAGATGACATTATTCCACCACCTCTGCTCACATACAGTGTCAAGCACAAGTAATTCCTTCATCCTTGCTTGAAGATTCTTATGACTCAAATCCTCCACCACCAACTTCCCATACCATGGATCCTTCATCCTCCTTGCCTTTCTTTGACTCTGATCATGCTTGGCTTATTTTTCTTAGAAAATGTATTCAATCTACTCGTTATTTATATCCTTTTATAATTTCTTAAGTTATCATCATTTATCTCCCTTATATTCCTTTTTTGTTTTCTCCTTGTCCACCATTAATATTCCTAACAATGTTCATGAGGCACTCACTCATCCTAGATGGCGACAAGTCATGATTGATGAAATGCATGCACTTGAACATTGTGGTTCTTGGAAGTTTGTCCCTCTTCCTCCTAGTAAGAAGCTCGTGGGTTTTAGATAAGTCTATGCTATTAAGGTTGGTCTTACCGGTGAAGTAAATCGTCTTAAAGCTCATCTAGTAGCTAAGGGATATACTCAGATTTATGGCCTCGACTATTGTGATACCTTTTCTCTTGTGGCTAAGATCAACACGGTTTGTCTTTTCCTTGCTATGGAAACCATTCTCCATTGGCTTCTTCACCATTTTGACATTAAAAATGCACTTCTTCATGGTGATCTGGAAGAGGAGATTTACATGAAATAACCTCCTGGATTTGTTGTTCAAAGGGGGTCTATTTTAGTCTGTAAATTACATCGATCTCTGTATGGCTTGAAACAATCACCCCGAGCTTGGTTTGGTAAATGTAGTCATATTATGTAGATTTTTGGATTGGAATGAAGTGAGGCAAATCATTCAATGTTTTAATATCATACTTCTTCTAGGAAGTGTATTTATCTTGTGGTCTAAGTTGATGATACTGTTATCATGGGAAATGATATCATTAAAATTGCTCAATTGAAAAAGCATTTATTTAGCCACTTTCAGCCCACAGACCTAGGCTATCTAAAATATTTTCTTGGTATTGAAATGGCTCAATCAAAAGGTGTCATCATTTCATAGAGAAAATATGCTCTTGATATTTTGGAGGAGACTGGCTTGACAAATTTCAAGCCCATTCAAATCAAAAGCTAATGAGAGACCAAGGTGAACTTTCTCAGACCCAAAAAGATATAATGTTGGTGGGAAAACACATTTATCTCATTATAACAAGATTTGATCTTTCTTATCCAGTGGGAGTTATGAGTCAATTTATGCAGAACCCTCACAGTGATCACTAGAATGTTGTGATTCACATTCTCAGGTATGTAGAAGGAAACCCAGGACAAGGATTGTTGTATGAGAATGAGGGAAATATTCAAGTCTGAGGCTGTTGTGATGTAGGTTGAGTTGGTTGTCCCATTGATAGAAGATCTACTACAAGATATTGTGTATTTCTTGAAGGGAACCTTATATCTTGGAAAAGTAAGAAGCAAAGTGTTGTCACTCCATCTAGTGCAGAAGTTGAATACAGGTCTATGGCTCTAGCTACATGTTTAGCTACAAGTAAACTTGTGTGGATTAAACAACTCCTTCAAGAGTTGAAGTTTCGTGAAAATGGGTAGATGAAGTTGTATTGTGACAATCGGCTTTTCATATTGCCTCCAATCCGGTGTTTCATGAGAGAACAAAACATATAGAGATTGATTGTCATTTTGTTAGAGAGAAGTTGTTGTCCAAGGATCTTATTACTGAGTTTGTTAGCTCTAATGAACAACTTACAGAATTCTAACTAAATCTCTGAGGACCTAGAATTGAGTTTATATGTTCCAAACTTGGTGCATATGATCTATATGCTCCAGCTTGGGGGAGTGTTGAAGTGTAATGTTATTTTCTTTTATTATTGTCTTTTCTCAGCATACCCAGCTTTAGGGTTAGGGTTTAAGGTGAGTGCCTTGCCTCCTTTTGTAACATATATATACAAATAAATAGAAAGTACAACAGTGGAGCCGTATACACTGTTTTCTCTCACTCTCTTTTATTCAAGTATTATTATTGATATTATTTGCTTCCCAAGATTTATTACCCATCATATTTTTACATTAAATAATGTGATTATATATTCTGCAGCTTATTCTCCAAACAACTTCCAGACCCAAGCACTTTGGTATCCAGAGGAAACCCCTGCCCCTTGAACCTACTGTTCTACTTCGAGAGGCCAACAGGCGTAGGGCTTCACTTTCAGCTGGAAATGTGTCTGAAATGTTTGACAGTCGCCAGGGTCCGATGGATGGGTAATGAAATGATATATATTGTTATAGATGGATTCCTTTTTCATGACTTGTCCATAAATCTTATTTTTCCTATTACAATTTGTGTTTTTTTATCAATCTGATTTGTATGCTGACAGATCAGGTTCTGATGCATCCACAAGAATTTCACCACACAAAGCACCTGCAAATTCCATGTCACGTACAAATTCTTCACCAGGAAACTTCGATAGTTCAATTGACCGACCAATGAGGCTTGCTGAGATTTTTATTGCTGCTGAGCATGCTTTGAAGCAAACCATTTCTAATCCAGATCTGTGGAAATCGTTATCATCATCTGAGGAGTTTGAGGTATCATCTTGGTGCGATGCATAGTAAAAGCTCAATGAAATTACTTTCTAGGATCCCTCAGTGAGAGTTTCTGATTATTTATATCCAAGTCTCTGATTGTGTTTTACATTTGCCTTGTATTGAATGCTACTTGAGTCCTTGTAAACATGTTTGTTAATATTTTACCACCACTTGATTAGTATGTATCTTGGTTGTGGGCAGCAAAAATATTTAGAGCTTACTAAAGGTGCTGCTGACAATTACCATCGTTCCTGGTGGAAAAGACATGGTGTTGTCCTTGATGGTGAGATAGCAGCTGTTGCTTTTAAGCACGGGAATTTTGATCAAGCTGCAGAGTCATATGAGAAGGTTTGTGCACTGTATGCTGGTGAAGGATGGCAGGATTTGTTGGCTGAGGTTCTTCCTAATTTAGCTGAGTGTCAGAAGATGCTCAATGATCAAGCTGGCTACTTATTATCTTGTGTGAGGTTACTTTCTCTTGATGAAGGATTATTTTTTACCAAGGAGCGCCAGGCCTTTCAGTCAGAAGTTGTTCGTCTTGCTCATAGTGAAATGAAGGACCCTGTACCTCTTGATGTATCATCATTAATAACATTTTCTGGAAATCCTGGGCCTCCTTTGGAGTTATGTGATAGGGATCCTGGTATCCTTTCTGTAACTGTATGGAGTGGGTTTCCAGATGATATAACTCTTGATTCAATCAGTCTTACATTAAATGCAACATATAATACTGATGAAGGTGTAAAGGTATTTGTTGTTAGGAGCTATTTTACTCTTCTCAACTACAGTATGAGAAGTATATAATTTTCAATTATTTCTTCTCTGAATAACTCTCTTATTAAATTGTTTTAGGCATTGAAGAGTTCTACAGCTATTGTGTTACACCCTGGTCGGAATACTATTACCTTAGATCTACCACCTCAGAAACCAGGATCTTATGTTCTTGGAGTTCTTACTGGTCAGATTGGGCAGTTGAGGTTTAGATCTCACAGTTTTTCAAAAATTGGTCCTGCAGATAGTGATGATTTTATGAGTTATGAAAAGCCAGCTAAACCCATTTTGAAGGTAGACTTTTAGCAAGATGAAAAAATAGAGGATAGGGATTTTTCATTCATATTAATTTACTTCGTTCCTGTTTTCCTCTTGATCTGTACATAACTTGAACTTAAATTGATTTTAGATAGGTTTCTTGTAATTACAATCTACCATTTGTTTTCAGTAGTGCTGTTTATCTTTTCAGTGACAAAGAAGTTAGTTAAGTGTCTAATCATGCCTTTTTATACTTTTTTAGGTTTTTAAACCTAGAGCTCTTGTTGATCTTGATGCTGCTGTTTCATCCGCTTTGTTGATAAATGAACACCAATGGGTTGGCATTTTAATTCAACCAGTAAAATACTCCCTCAAAGCTGCTGTCTTGCATATCGATACTGGTCCAGGGTTGGCGATTAAAGAGTCACATGTAATTGAGATGGAAAGTTATGCTGGTGTATCACAGAATGAAGATGACCAGCTTCAGAATGGTGATCAAATAAATTCTGATAAAAAATTTGAACGTTTGACTCTTAATGATGGAAAAATAGAATTTCCAAATTGGGCAAGTGACAATCCTTCTATTCTTTGGGTTCTGGTTCGTGCCATCAGTGCCACACTCAGCAGAGGATCTTCTTCAGGTTAAGATGGTGACACAAG
This sequence comes from Lablab purpureus, assembly GCA_030347555.1. Lineage (NCBI taxonomy): Eukaryota > Viridiplantae > Streptophyta > Magnoliopsida > Fabales > Fabaceae > Lablab > Lablab purpureus. The sequence goes on from CM059258.1 coordinate 19,508,051, forward strand.
TTTTGATGGCTCCATACATGTCCTTTTTAAATTTAACGATAAGTACTCATTTTGGTTTTTCTTTCCAGCCACAACTAGGAGAGAGAGCATTGTAGATGGAATGAGAACAATAGCTCTGAAACTTGAATTTGGGGCATTCCACAATCAGATATTTGAAAGGTTTTTCCACTTTCCTTCATCCTTATGTTTTAATGAACACGATATATCATACAGTTGTTGAATTTTGCATGTCATGCATATGACTTTTAGATACTCTGCCACTGGTTACGTAATAATCTCTTACCTTTATATTCAGGACCCTGGCAGTGCATTTTACGTATCCTTTCTATGTGAGGACACGTGTTACTGATAAATGCAATGATGGCACCCTGCTTCTGCAGGTATGGATATTTACTTTCATGATTGTTTAATTACACTTGATTATGACTAATATGCTGATAACTATCATGAATTAAAAACATAAGGGAATCAAAGCATAAAATATAGTCCCTTCCATTGCTTTTAGCGCCAAAATTGAAAACAATACATCTATTGCCTTTTATGATTTGACTAACTTTGACTGCTACCTGGAGAGGGAGAAAAAATTGAAAGATAGATTGAATATGTAAATCTCAAGGAGTTTTCATATACTTAACCATCATGAAAGAATGTCCTTTTAGCTCTCATTTTTTTGCATTTAGTTGTTAAATGCTAATTTATGTACCTTCACCAAACAGATTAAGCTTTTAATACAGCTAGTTAATGACATGATATCCGAGTGTCTATGACCTAGTTGTCTGGAAATTGATCATTATTGTTCCCATTCTTCCAACAAGAAATTGAATTTAAGCAGAATGTAGAGTCCACACTTCAAGACCGAAGGGCTCTTGCATTACATGGTATTTTAAATATGTTATTATAAAACCGTTCATTGGCCCTTACCTAACAAATTAGGGGGAATGTATCATACTATATTCCCAGGAATCACATTCCCAGAAATATTGTAACCAGGGATGTTATTCTTGGGTATATATAAAAACATGCTTTTTTACATTTTGATATTCCATGGAATACCTTTATAATTTTAAAAAATTTAAATAAACATTAAGCAGAAGTGAATGTTACAGGTGTGTTAAAAGTAACTTCAGTATTTCCAAGGGAATATTGCTTTCCCACTCCTCTCCCTGGGAATGAAAATGTAGAAAAACACTGAAAATAAAGTTACAACTTTCCCAGGAATAAACAATCTTGGGAATAATTTTTCAGTAGTTATAACAAACATGGGAATATTACATTTCTGGGAATTAACTTCTAATCCGTGAAACAAATGCACTCTATGCTTTTTGGAATGGTTGATCATCTATGACTAATGTCGTAGTTCTGTAAGGTCAGGTCAGTGACAAGGTTTCAATTGAAGCTCATTGTAAGATGCTTCAATAAGACCATTGTTGATTTATTTCTGGGATGATTGATTTGACATGTTATCACACCCTATAACTTCCTGCATTGTTCTAAATAAAATTTCCAGCGAAGTTATTGTAGACTTGAGCACCGTTCATGTTTCAAATCCAAACTGAGGGGATGTGTTATATATAAATCATTCATTTGCCTCCCCAAATAGCTTAAGCTTTTGGATGGTCTATTCTTTATGACAACATTCAACTGGTAATATTATGCAAACATCTAAGTTATTTTGAGCTTTTTCTAGTTGTATGAAGATTTTTATGTATCTATAAAAAAAATATAACTATTATTTCTCATGGACTCATTTAATCACCAAAATTCAATGATTTCATCGTATTAATTTTCATTGATAAAGTACGCAATTGTTCATATGACTTCTAGGTAATACTTCACTCTGAAGTTAAGGCTACACTGACTGTATATGATGCTTGGCTTGATCTTCAAGATGGATTTGTTCATACTGGACAAACTGAGGGTAGGGCTAATTCAAGTTTCTTCCCGCTAATCATATCTCCCACTTCCAAAGCAGGAATTTTGTTTAGTATCTGCCTTGACAAGACGGATTCAGAAGGTAATTTCATTTTGTTGGGGAGGTCACTGAAACGATGATATTGTTGCTTTTAATATTTTTACACCAAATAATTTGATAGATGCACTGATTAATCACTGCAGAATTTGGGAACTCTGATCCCACCAATTTTCAGAGGTTTCTGATTGGTTGCCTCATCCTATTTTGAGTTTAATAATTTGTGGCCAATTGCAGCAGTCAATGACTACTAACATTTCTTTTTCTTTTGAAATTCAGTGTTGATCTTTCTTAACTGGAACGAAAAATGTTTGTTACTTTGTTCTTATATCTTTAACATGTAGCCTATGTTAAACAGTAACATAGTGTTTGGTTGGAGGGAAATGGCAAGGAGGGAAGGGGAGGAGTTTTGTAAACCTTTTTGTTTGGTTCAATGTTTAGAGGGGAGAGGAAGGAGCAAAACCCCTCATCTAATTTTTTCTCCCCGCCATCATTGGGGGGATTTGAAAGGGAGGTGATTTAAACATTTGAAGTGTACTTACAAAAATAACCTTATTTATCTTTTCAAATAGAGTTACAAGGGTATGAAAGTAAATTTCTTAAGATATCTTCCCTCCACTTGTAAACCAAACAAGAAAAGGACTGCATCCCCTCCTCTCCTCAACCAAATATATGTCTAATTAAAACCTCTCCCCTCGGTTCTCTTCTCTTCCCCTTCCCTTCATAAAATCCCTCCCCTCCGTCAAACCAATCAAACCATTAGGTTTCATTTCTAGCGTTTGTTAGTTCCACAGGCACAACTGATCAGTGATTTTGATTATGTTACTACCTTGTTGGTCATATTTTCATTTTATTATGTTTTTTTGAGTGTTTTTACTCATTAAGCATGAGTGCCATGTCAATAGAATGTTATACTATAGATATATTAAAGTACTATGACATTCTTTGTTTTTCAGACATGTTAAAAATTGACAAGCTGAGGGATATTCTGATTTACCTGTCGTAAAAAATTTTGCCCCAATAAAAGTATTTGATTTATGCAGTTAATAAGCTGATTTGATTTTTCAAAACAAAATGCAGAAGCCAGGAAGCAAGCAGAGAGCATATTAAACATCAAATACGGAATTTCTGGTAATAGAACAATTGGGGCCCACCCTCCTGTTATGAATGAATCTACTGGAGTTGATGATGCCAGACAAGAGTTAATCTTCAGAAGTGCAATTACTTTGCAAAGGCCCGTGCTTGATCCTTGCCTAGCTGTTGGTTTTCTTCCTCTCCCTTCGGAAGGCCTAAGAGTTGGACAACTAGTTAAGATGCAATGGAGAGTGGAAAGGTTAAAAGATTTGAATGAGGAAGGAGTTTCTAAACGGAATGTAAGTCCAAATGAACAGAACAATTTTGATACCATTTCAATTCAGCATTTTTATTATCTCTGGTGCTGCGGATTTCAAATAGCCAACTTCAACTTATTTGTGTTTTTACTTTTGGTTTCACTACTAAGTGAAGATACAAATACAACTTATTTCTTTATTTGATATTTTTTTAACCATCCTAGGTACCTTAACTTGGGAACAAATTGAGACAGGACAGAAAATAGAGGCTCTTCTTTTCTCTTTAAACACATCATGAGAGAACTGGTTATTTAGAGGGAGGGCGTTACATTTTTCCCTCTGTTGTGAAACAACTGAGCCAATACAGATGTTAGTAGATAACCTTACGTTGTTAGGGAACAACAAAAATGCAAGAAAGAAAAGTTATTTGTACAAATACAAACCTTCCATTGACTCATATTTTGCATCAATTTAAATGGGCCCATCATAAAAAAAGACCCTTTATTGGCGCTTTCCATGATATTCTCTCCAATCTTCCAAATGTAGTAATATATTTCACCTCTTCCTATTCCTCCCTCAACAATATTATTCCTCCATCCTTTTCCCCACCACTAAGCATACATGGTTATTCTTATAGAATGATGGCAACATGCGGCATGCTTTTCTTTGAAGAAACAGGAAAGGAAGCGTCGGTTAAATATGTGGTGTCTAAATAGTTGTTTAGTCCTGAATCTAGATAAATACTGTGAGATTATTGTGCGATCTTCAACTCTTAATGTATTCTGTTTGATGCCACAATTTTGTTTTTGATTTTGACAGGATGAAGTGCTATATGAGGTAACCGCAAATTCTGGAAATTGGATGATAGCCGGGAGGAAAAGAGGATACGCATCTCTGTCCTCAAGACAAGGTACTTGGATCCATTGACGGTTTGGAAAATTATTGTTTCAGTAACCGAGAAACATATTTTCCACTGTTGAATGATTTGCAATGTGCTATGCCTTTGTTGATATTTGAATTTCGTTCTTGTCATGACAGGCGCAAGAATTATTATCTCAGTATTATGCATGCCACTGGTGGCTGGTTATGTTCGCCCTCCCCTACTAGGGTTGCCAGATGTTGATGAGGCAAATATAAGCTGCAAGCCTGCTGGGCCGCATCTGGTTTGTGTTTTGCCACCGCCTCTCAGCTCTTCATTCTGCATTCCTGTTAATTCATGAGTTTTGACTGTGTCATGGCTCAAGTTTGATTGAGTTTGTGTTCTATAGGAGTTTAGAATGTTTGAGGGAAAAAAATTATTTCGGTAAAGTAGGAAAGTGTAACTTTGTGCCTGTTAATTTCATTGCATGAAAAAATCTCCGTAGTTGGATTTGTGTTGCCTGTAACCTCCATGCAGTTTTCAGAGTTTCAGCAGCAGCAACCCTGGCGCATGTACAGTAGAATTTTTGTGCTCTTGTACGATAGACAGATACACGGATCATAGCATTCTTTTGTCTCATTATTATATATAAAATTATAAAAGTTAGCAGGAACCACCGTATACAATTTTCATCATTTTTCTTCCCTAGAATCGAACATTTTCTTGATTCCCTCCGCTCCCTAACTCTCTCCCATGTCATTAATCAATTAAATTTGTAGTGTGAACAATGGACTAATTGCACATATTTTTCTTTCATGATTGCTTCATTATTGGTTTTCTGTTAATCCATATCATATGGCTGATTTAGCATCAATATTACTTAAATATATGTTGAAGTTTTAGAAGTGTAACGGTAAGAATCTCACTTTTTTTGCATATTAGGTATTGACTCTATAACTAGGCATGTGATTCAGTTATTCAATTTTTAAAATAGAAAGTTTACGCATTTTATTATTAGGTATTTTTTTCACTTGCCTAATTAGAACGTTTTTACTGTGACACTAACACTTAAAAATCATGAACGAATGTATAATACCTGGTTGTTTTGAAGACAATTATTTGTATATTTCATAATCAAATGGGATACCGTTTAAATTAATTTGATTTTCATTTTATTGTAAGATTTTGTTTTAAAGTCTGATCTTATGTCAAATATTATTCTTAATTGCGCTTAGTATGCAATTCTTTCTTTGTAAACTAGCTTTGCGTTTTTGATAAGATATTGATCCCAATTTCCAAATTAAATGATTTTAGTGTAAATTGCTTAATGCAATGCAATAAATGGAAAATAATGTTTTTATCTATAAGTTTTTATAAATTTAAAATGTTATTTTTTGAGTTTAAACGCAATAAATAAACAAGTACTTACGAGAAGTATGAAAGAATATTTTTCATCTTCTGAATATCAGCACTATTTAAAACTTTCGATCTTAGAAAGCTGCTGACCAACAATGAGGTATATTATGTTAGGATGAAAAAACTAGTTAACTAGCAAAGGACTTCACCCTCCGAATTCAAGGGTCCTTTCAAACAATCTTTGTTGCATGCTCAACCAAGCTCACGCATCGACAAATTGTTTATCATAGAGAACTTGTTCTCTTCGTTCGCCCTAACTTTATATTCATCAAACAATTTTTATGAATTTTCTTTCGAGGCTCTACGCAGATTATTTTCCAGCACTGTAACTCCTAGTGTCCACTTATTACAGAGTAAAATTCGATTCAGAAGGGCTTATATATTTTTTCTCAGAAATATTTAAAGATTCAAACTCTAAGCCTCTGTTCCTTTCCGGGGGAGTGCTATTCCCGCAGACGGAATAGCGGATGACTCCCTCGTTTCCTTCCACAGAAGTGCGATAATTTGAGAGCACGGATGTAAGTGAATTTGGAGGAGGAGCGTATGGCCGAAGAAAGGAAGGAAAATACAGCTGTCAAGTGTGCAAAGACATATTTGCTCCTCTTTTTTTCACAGAGATTCCCTGCACGGTGCACTGTAGCTGCTCATGCATGGCATGACAGAGATTCCCTCCCAGACTGAGCGCACCAGCAGAGACAGACGAGCAGCAGAGATTCTTCGAAGACTTTGACTCGCCATTATAAATCACAGTTGTTAAGTGCTTGGTGGTTGTGGAGTTGTGGAGAGCATTTGTTTTCGTTGGTGGTTGCTGGTGCTGCGTTTGCGGTGGAGAGCGAAGTGCAGTTCGTTGTGCGTCGTCGGTGGTGCTGCGGTGGTGGTTCGTTGGAGGTTGTCGCGGCGGGTCGTGGTGGTTGTTGTTGGTGGTTTGTGGTGCTGTTCGTGAGGAGTGGTGGTTGCTGGTGCAGTGCGTGGTGGTTCATGGTGCAGTGCGTGGTGCTGGACATCCTTGGCCGGAGTGTTCTGTGGTGGTGGTCGTGAAGAGTGCGCGGAGGTGGTCGGTGTTGTTGGTGGTGGATTCTGGTGCTGCTCGCGGTGGTCGTCGACGGCGAATACGAAGTGAGTGTGAGACATAATCGGTTAGGGGCGCATGCATAATCGATTATGCCACGGCCCCTAATCGATTATGCTTTTGCGTTTTGCGTTGTTTTGTGTCCTCTTTCGCTGCGTTTCGTGTATAATCCATTGATAGTCTTGTGTGTTCATGATTTTTTCCTGGTTCATCTTGCTTCTCTGTGTTTGGAATTGTCTGTGCTTGAAATCGTTCATTTTGCAATTTGGCTTCTGCAGTCTGGGATTCAATATCACACTGTGCATGCGAATCTGTTTCATATTTTGAATATTATTATTTTTATGAATCTGGCTTCTGCATATTGAATCTGTTTCAATATCACACTGTGATGCGAATATGTTATTTTGAATATTATTATCACGTATGAATCTGGCTTCTGCATTATCACGTATGAATCTGGCTTCTGCATATTGAATCTGTTTCAATATCACACTGTGATGCGAATCTGTTATTTTGAATATTATTATCACGTATGAATCTAGCTTCTGCATATTGAATCTGTTTCAATATCACACCGTGATGCGAATCTGTTTCATATTTTCATGCAATTTGGCTGCTTCTGCAGATTGAATCTTAGATTCAATATCACACTATATACGCATATATTGTGATTATTTTGGATATTATTATTTTTATGAATTACATGCATATTCAATGAAAAAAATCAAAATAAATACTAATTTTAATCAAAAAGATGGTCACAAAATTATATTAATATTTATACATATATATAAATTATTTTTTAAATGTGTAAATATTAATAAATTAGAAAATATTTTACTGTTAATATATTATGTTATAATTAAGAAATAAGAAATAATTACTACATAATTATTTAAAAATATTCATAATATTTTAATATAATATAAATTATATTTAAAATTATATTAATTCCATAAAACTTAATTTATTACATTTACACAGTAAACATAATTATATTAAAATATTTTGAAATTTTTACGTTAGTAATTATTTGTTATTAAGAAATGAATATTTAAAATTAATTTATACTAATTATATTTTTTGGAATTTCAATATTATTTACAATAATGAATTATAATTATAAAAAAATTGAATTATGTTTTTAAATTTGAAATTATATTTGTGATTTGTATAAATAATTTTAATTTATATATAAAATTTAATTGGAATCGTTTTGCAATTTGGCTTCTGCATAGATTCAATATCAGACTGGGCATGCCAATCTGTTTCATATTTTGGATATTATTATTTTTATGAATTACATGCATATTCAATGGAAAAAAATCAAAGTAAATACTAATTTTAATCAAAAAGAGGTCACAAAATTATATTAATATTTATACATATATATAAATTAATTTTTAAATGTGTAAATATTAATAAATTAGAAAATATTTTACTGTTAATATATTATGTTATAATTAAGAAATAAGAAATAATTACTACATAATTATTTAAAAATATTCATAATATTTTAATATAATATAAATTATATTTAAAATTATATTAATTCCATAAAACTTAATTTATTACATTTACACAGTAAACATAATTATATTAAAATATTATGAATATTTTGAAATTTTTACGTTAGTAATTATTTGTTATTAAGAAATGAATATTTAAAATTAATTTATACTAATTATATTTTTTGGAATTTCAATATTATTTACAATAATGAATTATAATTATAAAAAAATTGAATTATGTTTTTAAATTTGAAATTATATTTGTGATTTGTATAAATAATTTTAATTTATATATAAAATTTAATTGGAATAGTTTTGCAATTTGGCTTCTGCAAATTGAATCTGAGATTCAATATCAGACTATGCATGCCAATCTGTTTCATATTTTGGATATTATTATTTTTATGAATTACATGCATATTCAATGGAAAAAAATCAAAGTAAATACTAATTTTAATCAAAAAGAGGTCACAAAATTATATTAATATTTATACATATATATAAATTAATTTTTAAATGTGTAAATATTAATAAATTAGAAAATATTTTACTGTTAATATATTATGTTATAATTAAGAAATAAGAAATAATTACTACATAATTATTTAAAAATATTTATAATATTTTAATATAATATAAATTATATTTAAAATCATATTAATTCCATAAAACTTAATTTATTACATTTACACAGTAAACATAATTATATTAAAATATTATGAATATTTTGAAATTTTTACATTAGTAATTATTTGTTATTAAGAAATGAATATTTAAAATTAATTTATACTAATTATATTTTTTGGAATTTCAATATTATTTACAATAATAAATTATAATTATAAAAAAATTGAATTATGTTTTTAAATTTGAAATTATATTTGTGATTTGTATAAATAATTTCAATTTATATATAAAATTTAATTTATAATTTTTATTGAAGTTTGAGATGACAGAAGAAAACACTCAAATGATTGAATTGGAAGATGAAGATATGGAGAATGTGAACTTGAATTTAATTTCACACCTACAAAAACAGTTACAAGTGCGAACTGAAGTAGGTGCAATCGCAATTCTCCGTATTGTAGCTTATGGACTGAATTTGTTACGTACTTCGAGTACTACTACATGTAGTATTATTAACTGTTTTCCTGAGAAGGAGCGTCGTAGGCAAGAGTTAATGTCATACCTGATTCACACGGAAAAATGTCGTGACATTATTCGCATGGGACCTGAGGCATTCATTAAGTTGTGCCAACGATTAAGGGCAACAGGCATGGTGAAGGATGCCTTTCGATTGACGGTTGAAGAACAAGTTGCTAAATTTTTGCATATTGTAGGACATAACGTAAAGAATAGAAGTGTTTCATTTTTTTTCCATCGTTCCGGTCATATCATGAGTCGACACTTTCATAATGTCCTGAATGCGATAATTACGTTGGAAGGAGAATTCTTAGTTCAGTCATCAGGAAGAGAAGTGCAACCTCAAATACTGAACAATAGTAGATTTTATCCATACTTTAAGGTGATCACACAACAAACTATAGTCTAATGTGACATACATTTATGATGTGAACACTAAAAATAATGACTTACTTTCATTTTCATACCCATTAGGATTGTTTAGGGGCTATAGATGGAACTCATGTTCGTGTTAAAGTTCCAAGGGCTGATGTGCCACGTTTTTGTGGAAGAAAGGATTGGCCAACACAAAATGTGTTTGCAGCTTGTGACTGTGACATGAAATTCACATATGTTCTAGCAGGATGGGAAGGAACAGCATCTGATTCAAGAATATTAAAGGATGCTCTTCGTAGACAGGATCCACTTATAATACCTGAAGGTCAGTTAATTTTGATTTGGTATAGTTAATATGTGGTGACATGATGACGAACTTCTAATTAGTATGAAATCAATGGTTGTAGGTAAATACTACCTTGGTGATGCCGGATTTATGTTAAAACGACAAATCATTACACCATATCGAGGTGTTAGATACCATCTTAAGGAGTACTCTAGAAGAGGTCCACAAAACCCACGAGAGTTGTTTAACCATCGTCATTCCTCACTTAGAAATGTAATTGAAAGAACATTTGGCGTATTGAAAAAAAGATTTCCTATAATTGCAAGTGGGACAGAACCGCATTATTGTTTTGAAACTACAAGCAATATAGTTCTAGCATGTTGTATTCTGCATAATTTTTTGCGAGACGTGGATAATGATGATTCTCTACTGGATGAAGTGGATAGAGACTTAATGGAACATGAAGTGGATGTCTCCTGCACACAATCTCGGGAAGATGATTATAGGGAAGGGGGAGCCATTAGGGATGTCATAGCAAATGAAATGTGGACAGATTATCAAAACAATTAGCATTTTGTAATTATTTGTTTTCAATAAAACTTGCCTTGATGTTTCTATTAATGTATTATATTGTTTATTTATTGTTTAATAATATTAGTTGGCTGTGAAAGGTACAAGATGAATAGAGGAAAAGGTGTAGCTGCAGATTCTACAATTGACATTCGAGAGTTTACTAAATGGACTGAAGATATGGATTATCACCTGTTGACTGCTATGGTTGATGAGGCCCGGTTGGGTAACAAGGTTGATGGAAGCTGGACAACCCAGGCATACGCTAATATTGTTGAAGCCTTGAGACACTCAGGGTTAGTAGGTATAACTAAGAACAACGTTAAAAACAGACAAAAAAGTTTGAAAGACAGGTGGCGTGAAGTCCACAATTTGTTTAGTGGACTTAGTGGATTCGCATGGAGCGAATCTACTAAAATGTTTGATGCGAGAAAGTGAAGTATGGGATGACTGATAAAGGTAAAGCCGATTCAATTAATAGTGTTTTGAAATGGTGTTGTCTGTCAATTAATTTCAATGCATTATCCATGGTTTTTATGGCGGGCAAAAGCTTCAGCCGCAAGATGGAGAGTTACTCCCATCCAGACACTATGATTTGATGGAAGAGTTGTGGGGTGCTGATCGTACTCTCGGCCAAATGGGCGAACAACGACGACGAGTTCGAAGAAATTTGTCAAACGCGGGTTTAAGGGTGGACCTGAATGATGAGGTCGAGTACATCCCTGAACCATTCGCTGTTGCACCTGATGAAGGTCCTCGGTCCCCACCGCAGGTGGACTCATATAGTCCTGGTCCAACTCAATCTGTGCCATCTACAGGAACTTCATCATCACGGAGCACAAAGAGAAAGGCCCCTATGGTTGATGTAATGGATGCCCGGTTCGACAAATTAACAACGGAACCGGACAAATTTGCAGATTACCTTGGTGAAGGTAATGCCCTAACAAAACAAGCTGGTCTGAAATAGCCGAAAGACAAGTGTTGGTTGGAGAAAGACGAAATGATATTTTGAGGCAGAGCTCGACCTTCCAACACTCTGAATCAGATATTTGGGACATGTTGGTGGCTATGAACATCCAGGATCACCAAGTTGTGTTGCAATGTTATAATTTTCTCTGCAACAATCCATCACTTACTAGGCAACTTTTCAGCTTGCCCCCACAATTCCGCCTAGACCATTTACTTCAATTAATGCATGGAAATAATTGAATTTCCATTTAACTTGTTGTACTACTTTCTTAATTTTTATTTAATTAGTTGTTATCATGCATCAACTTTGTAAGAAATTTTCAGTCTTTATTGTTAATTATTATTGTTATATGATGTACAATTTAATTGAACTTTATATTTTTTACTATAGTCCTCATCCACTCAACGTCATGGACCCACAGTGGCAGAAAGTTAAAGATAAATTGCAAAAATTGGAAAAAGAAATTCATGAAGGAAATCAGATGCTTGAACAAATGACGAAGAATATTGAAAGCCAAAGGTCACTCATGCAAAGAACAAATGACCTAATGAACCGGCAACTCACCATGATCACAACCAACTCAGACAAACATTCAAAACATGAAATTTGGAACATGATAGAGAAGATGAACCTACAGGATGACACAATTTCGCTTAACTGTTATGAGTTCCTCTGCAATAACCCATATCACACTAATCAACTGTTTGAATTGCCCCCTCATATGCGTCAGAAGCATTTGTTTGACCTAATGAGTGGAACTGCTTCATTTTAGACTTAATATATGTTGTATTCTGTTCTAATTGTTATGTTTAATTATTATGTAATGTTATGAACAATATGTCAGAACTTGTATTTCATTTTAATGTTATTTGAACTATGTCACAATGTGTTTTAATTAAAATATGTATAAAGTTAAATGTATGTTATGTATAAATAATTATGCAATGTATGTATATATTGTTAATAAATTTTTGCAGTTTACCAGGAATGGCCTCATCTTCAACACCCAAAAGACAGAGAAGTGCAAGGGAAAGGAAGGGAAAAGCCCCTGCCGCTAGTCATAACATTTCTAGTAGAAAGCTACCAAGCATTCAGGAAATGTTGAATCATACACGTTTCTTTAGCAAACATGATCAGATGGTTGAATATGGTCACAATTTCTACACCAGGACAATCCTTACACCAAAGAGAATGGATTTTCCATATTTTGCAGACTCGGGACTATATTTCCATCATCACTTACTATTTCAAGGTTTAGAACAGTTTTTAATGCTGAGAGTTCCATACTACCAAGACCTTATAAAAGTCTTTTATTCAAATTTGAGAGTCAGTCAAGCTGGTACCCTCTACAATGAAGTTAGTAAGAAACAGATAAAAATGAAACCAGCTGATTGGTTAACTATAGCTCATCTCAAATATCAAGGGCAAAAACTTTCTTTTTCAGATATCCCTGAGGAACTCGAGTATGATCGTGATAATGCCTTGAGTTCCATGATCAGGCCAGAACTGCAGGGTCAAAATGTTAGAAATGTAGGTAGTCTGAATGTTAATGACAGACTTCTGCATTACGTATATGTTCATATGTTGAGTCCTCGGTCCAGTAATTTTGCACAAGTATTGCAGGAGGACATTTTCATGTTATGGGCCATGAAAAATAACATTTTGATTAACTGACCTCATCACATCATGGAACATATGATTAAATGTCGGGACACGGGTATGCCTCTTCCATACACCATTCTAATTACATGTATTATGGCTCATTATGGCGTAGACTTATCTGTGGATGCAACCGATAGGTTAGGGTGGAAACACTTTTTTAATAAAAATACTTTGAAAAAAATGAATGTTGTTAATGTAAATGGTGTTTGGCAACACGGTAGGGTCAACCAGGATGTTGAAGAAGACACGGACAATGACGAACCACTAATACCGAGGACCCACCAATACCGAAGAGCCAACAATATCTCGAGCAACATCGGGTTCGCATGCTCCAAGCCTAACCCCAGTCCAACATGATCCTCAAATGCTTGATCAAATTTGGCATGGTATTCAGGGGTTGCAAGAAGGATTCAAATACATGAATATAAATATAAATAATCGTCTTGTGGGGTTGCAACAAAGACTAAATAACATGAACACAAACATGGATAGGGGTTTTGAGAGACTACATCAAAAGTATGATGATCTGGAACAAAGATTCCGTGACTTCCAGGACTCTTTTGAATGAATGATGTTGTGGAACAAAGACTCTTCTCAATGAATGATGTTGTGCAACTTTATTTTTTAGAATTTTTTTTTATTATTGTAGTGTTTGTATGTTTAAGTTTAATGATATTTTAATTTTAATTTTTATAAATTACATTTTTAGCATCTTTGCATGTACTCACGGTGACAGATTATTCAAAATTATTTTTCAGTTCGGTATTTGGAATATGAAATGGAAAATAAGTTTAAATAAATTATCAAAATCCATTTTATAATTAACTTTGTAACAAAGGGCAAAATAGTCATTTTCTCATTTTATCAATTACAAAATTAATTTTAAATTATCACATCAATTACATCACTCACAAACTTTCCCTTCACTTTCCACTATCTTTCTCTTAAAACAAATAACTTCACTTTTCACTCTCTTTCCCTTAAAATCCACTCATTTCCTCTTCCTCATTTCCATCTTCAAAAGGGAACAAGGCATAAATCTAATAACTTCCACTATGTATGATGTCAGTTGCAACAATCCCAACATCCATTTGAAATAAAAGAGAAAGAGCTTTTATGAAACCTTTAGGTTTAGTTGTAATTTTGTTCTTATTTTTTAGGGAATTCAAAATTTTGGTCCCTAGATTTTTTTTCCGCAATTTTAATCTTTATCTTTTACAAAATCTGCAGTTTTGCTTCTGAATTTATTTTTCTCAATTTTAGTCTTTTAATTTTTAACTCTCCATAATTTCATTTAGTTTTATTTTTAGAACATTTTATTGTGCAGATGAAAGAGAGACCTTTTTTTATGCATATCATATTAATTTTTCTTACTTTTAGTAAATTATGAATTATCCTTTTTAATAAATGAACTTGATATAAGCGAGTTTCTTCTTATTTTTAAGGATTACCACGTCTAAATTGAACAAGAAGGAAATAATCATCGTAAAAACTGAAAATTGAACAAAATATAAGTTAATTAAAATTAAAAAATTAAAATTATCAACAAAAGATCAGAGATCAAAGTTACAAAATTTGCAAAATATAAGAACCAAAATTGCATAAAAAAAGTCATGGACCAAAATTACGAATTTTACAAAATGTAGACATTAAAGGTATAATTAAGCCAAAACTTTATCCTAACAACCTTATTCGTACCTTCTAATAAATTTAACTACAGTTTTCATGTTTTAAGCCATTTCAGTCTCAAAATTTATCGGTAATGGCAAATAGAAACTAATATTTAATTTGCTATCAACAAAATTCTGTATTGTCCCTTTTAAAGCTTGATTGATTCCTTGTTGTACATATATAGCACTTTTATATCTTTATGCTTTCTAATTTGTGCCAGTCATATCCATGACTTGTGTTGGGCAAAAAAAGTTTATTCCTTAACCATGTGAGAGCAAGTTGCTTTGACAATATGTTAATTGAGTTTAAATTTTCAATAAGAAGACAATTTTTCCTAACACTGATCTTCTTGATGCCCTTTTCACTTCCTTCTCCTGGAAGACTCCCACTCTGCCATGCATATGCTTCAACCAAAGGTCCATTCCTCTTTCCAATAATCAATAATATTCACAAAAGAAAGTTATATTTTACAAGTGGTAACATCACATCAAACAAGACAATTTTGAGCTTTTCGAATTTTAACCAAATAAGAAATTTAACAAAGAAAAACTTTGGCAAACACCTCAGGTGAACTGCGACACAAATGGTTTAATAAAAAGAATCTCCAATTTTGATCCACAATTGTGACGACCCCAATTGAACAATTCCAACATAAAGAAAAAAAAAAAGTAAACTTATAAAAAATTAAAATGATATATTACAAAGAAGTAATGAAGCAATGTTCACACTGCATGTTGAAGACAAAGATCAAAATAAAAAAATCCATCCATGATTGCAAAAAGTGTTTCATCCGTAAATGTCCATGCATACTCTCTTATTATGGCTTTGTGCTTCGTCAAAATGAAAACTTATAAATAAATAAAAAAGCAACACCCCAACAACAATTTTTTTCTTTGAAGAGGAAAGAAGAGGCTTCTCATCTTTCTCTATTCTCTAAATATATTAAATAATTTGGAAATTCAAATTGATTTAGTTTATTTGTGATGAAATGTTGAAATCTATCTTTTGGAGAGCTTCTAATTGAGAAAGACTCGTTCAAATTTATTTTGGTATGTCACATTTGTCTTCCTTGATCACATTTGAAATTTCTTTATCCTCCTCACATCAGTCCATATTCATTATTCATTATTTATTCATTGAACCACTCAAACAATTAATAATTCAAATTATTTCTCACTACTTGAATCTCCCATTTTCTTGTTCGTCATTTGTAAATTGTTATTTTTTTTAAAAGTAAAGATGATACGAATGAACAACATAATTGAAGTTCCTCAAAATAACCATTTTTTTATATTTTTTTTGTTGAGTGAACCCAACTTAAATAAATTTTTTGTTAAAACATTAAATTGGATAACTATTTTAATTTCTAGATTGATATAATACAAAAGAGAAAAAATATTTTCAAAATAAATTTGGATGGTGTATTAAGAGAAAAAAAAACTCCACCCTTAGTCACAAAAACATCATATATTCTATATTGTTGAGGCACTAAAAACTAAAGGTATGGTAATATTCAATGAGACATGCTTAATAAAATAAAGATGGAACTTATTTTAACAAAAGAAACAACTTGAGTTGAGATTCTAAAAGTTACATAGGGGAAGATGTGTTGAATAAGAAAAAAAATAACAAAATTTTACATGGTAAATTTTCAATTTTCTTTTATTATGTGATCCAACAATCCTAAAATATGCATGAAGATTGGTTTAAGAAACTAAAAGTAACAAAAGGATGATCATGACATAAAAGAAGGAAATATAAATTGGGATTTAAGGTTACCAATAATATTTATTATAGAGGAATATGAGAGGTAGATGAATAAAGACAAATGCGATTTAAAAAGATTTAGTTTATTATTATGTAAAGTTAGGAGAGATTATGAGTTTCTCTTATATTTTGTGTGTGGTATACCATGAAGTTGTAGCAGCTTGCATGAAGATAAAGGATTTGATGAAGTTAACCTCCAATCTTTTTGGTGATGAGCCATGAAGACTTTTGAAAACTTAAAGAATTTCCTGAGTCTATGATTTTGTTTTTCTATGATGTTATGTAAGCTTTTCTCTTTTAAACAATTAGATGATTGTAGACACCTCTGGGCTGAAGAAGTAAGACCTAATAAAGACTCAAGAGGAGCAAATCGTGAAAGAAAGTCTTTTCTCTAAAGAGTCTCGAAGACCCAATAAAGAAACATGGGTAACATTTAGGAAAAAAAAGGTGTAAAAATGTAATGTCACACATTTAGGAGAAGAATAGCCCATTCTCAGGCACACGAGAACAAATCGTTCTCATGCACACAAGAACGATCGTTCTACGTCTTGAAAAATGTATATAAATAGGTTAGCCTACCACACAATTACACACACAGTATAAGATACGCTGGGAAATTGAAATTGTAGCTCTGATTCTCTTTCTTCTCTCTTAGTAATAAAAAGCTTGTTTTGGAGGTTCTTATTTCTCCCTTCTCAATTTTATTTATCATCTTTATGGTCTTCATTGTTGCTTCTGGCTATTGGTTGTCATCTTTTACCTTCTTTTAACCCTTTTGTCCCCGAAGGAGTTAGGGAAAGAATTGTTGTAGTCCCTTATAGGAATTGGGAAAGGAGTGGTTATCATCTAGATTAATTGTTCTCATCTCTTTACCCCGATAGGGGTTAGTGCACAAAAATGCTACAATTTCTTATAGGAATTGGCAAAAGAATAATTATCATATAGACAAATTGCTCTTGTATAACCCTCTTCCCCTCGCAGGAGTTGGGGGTAAATAAAGATAAAGGTTAATTGATCTTTCTTAATTAATCATGAATATATCCCTTTTACCCTCCATTGGGTTAGGGTAGATAAAGATTATTTAGAAAATAGTATTCTTTTAATAAATTAATTGATCTCTTTTATTTTCCTATGAATAACTACTCATTTTTATTGCTACAATGATAGGGTAGAAACAATAATTTGAAATTTGATTTTGATTGCGGATTCATCATAAGGTACCAATAATGGGAGTTGTGGGGGTGCCTAACCTCTTCCCCAAACGCGACCGATCCCCGAACTCAATTTCTGGTTGTGTTGACCTAAAATTGTTTTCTTATTTAAAATTTTTCTTTTTCTAGTGTTTTGAGCAAAATAGTGGTAGAGACTCCTAAAACTCTAATTTTCCAAAAGGGAGTCTCGGGCACCAGAAATCCGTTGGCGACAATGATCGTGATGTTAATATAGGTTTTATTATCCTGATCATTTGCACATTTTTAATAGATTAAAATGTTAATCTAAAGATGAAGAATTGTCTTTAGAAATATCTAAAGGATAATTATTTTAATGATGATGACTCTAATTAAAAGAAGGAGAAGGGCATCCTTGAAGTCTTGAAGTTTTGTGGAAGCTTTAAACTGGTATTTTGTGTATATGTTTGCTTGTAATAGTTAGGAATCATATTAAAGATCATAGAATGCACACAATTCTCCCTTAAACTTTGAAAAAACCTTTTATTTTTCGTAAAAAACATTTAACGTCGAAATAATTGATTATCTCGAGCAATAATCAATTATCATAAGTGAAATAATTTATTATCTCGCGTTGTTATGTGAAAAGCCTTTCATATTCTACAGACCCTTATGCCCCTCTTTGTCTATAAATACATAAGGGGTCTGAGCTTTCAAAAATAACCTAGAGAGATCAAAGTGAAAGTTGTTTTATTGCTAGTGTTCAAATTGATAAAATGCAGAAACAAAATCTAGATGGTGGGTGAATAGATCTTTCGAAAAAATAATATGTTAAAAACGCGAATTAACTTGTTGTTTTATTGTATCAGATTCAATTAAAAGGAATAAAATGCAGATTGCCAAAAACCCAAAAATCAATAAAGTGCAGAAAAGAAAATAAAGAGGTACACAAATGATTTATACTAGTTCACTCTTTCACAAGAGCTACATCTAGTTACCCAACCACAAATAAGATTTCACTAATCTGAAAATTTGTTCTTACACACACTTACAACCCTAGTAAGCCTAAGAACAAACAAGAACACAAGTCTTGAACCCTACAAGACTTACAGTCAACCACTGCAGAATCCTACTACAGTTCCATTAGATAATTCCAATCTAGAAACGCTTACAAGAAACACAAACAAGAAATGAAATCACCTGGTTTACAGATAAAGATTAAAACAAAAAATGAATGATGATGTTCTATGCAATCTCCTCAAGAACCAAATTCAAGGATCAAATCTCAAAGTCTTGGATTGTCCTCATAGTTGTTCTTGCTTAGAAAGATTCTCTCTCAAATCGCGTTTCAAAAAGATCTGTAAAAGATTTTTTTTAATTTTGAAATTCAAACTATTTATATAGAGAGGTTTTCATAAAAACTGATAGTTTCAACCAATTAAAAAGTCGAATTAATCTGTTAATTTTATGTAACAGTAAAATTAATGGACCAGTTCAAATTTTTAATAATAAAACGAATCCAAACTATAAAATATCTTAACCAAAGACAATTAATCTATTGAAAAATAATCTTCAACAGATTAATAAACCTGTCTTAAAAATATTTAAGATCTTAAACATTTTTAACACATTAAACTGATATTTTAACCAATTAAAATTACAGCTGAAGTTAATTTCAATACTTCAAAAGCATTTTAACATATTAACGTGATCTTTTAATCTATTAAAATATGCAAATGATCAAGATAATTTCTAAGATAGATTTCATCAACACATCCAAGACTATCAAATGATCATATGAATGGCTAAGGGAGAGATGCTTACAAGGCAACCTAGAAACACAAAAATACAATCACATAATGGTCTTCATAAGCTTCAATGAGGTTGACTTCATCAAATCTTCAAAGCTTTGACCAACCAAAAGGCTTCATTTTTATCACAAACTTACTTCACCCTTTGTGATTATTCAAAGGAGATGTTCATCTTTTAAGGTTTTCAAAGGAGGTGTTGTTCTCATCCTTTATGGTTATTCAAAGGAGGTGTCTTCATTCCTTGTGGTGTTCAAGGAAGATGTTTGTTCATCTCTTGTGTTTTCAAGAGACATATTGTTTCATCTTTTGTTTTGTACAAAGGATGTGTTTTTGTTAATCCTACTATCTTATCTATTCCACTGTGCTGTAAGTTGTAATTTTTTAACTTAAGATAGTTAGTTTCTATCACACTCTTTTGAGGTGATAAAATCACTAGACGTAGGATCTGCTTTGATTCGAACCAATATAAATACTTGTGTTATTTTCTCTCTATCTTTGCTCTTTTTATATTCAGCTTATATTTTGTATTTTATATTACACTCTAATTATTTTAATCAAACAGGACTTAATTTTATTTTAGGGTTTTTGTTAAACTCAGTTTTAACATTATTAAAATTGAAAAAGGTTTAATCTTTATTAAGAAACTAATTCACCCCCTTTAATTTGTTTTCCTACCCTATTATTCTAACATAAAATATCACGTTAATTTGTTAAAATGTTTTTGAAGTATCCAACTTTGGCTTCAACTAATATTTTAATTGATTAAGTCATCAGTTTGATGTGTTATAATTGCTCAAAATCTTGAATATTTTTAAGACTAGTTTATTAACATGTTGAAATTATTTTTCAGTAGATTAATTTTCTTTGGCTCAGATTGTGAAATATTTTGTTTAAGTTTTAGTTTGTTAAAAATTCAAACAGATCCATTAACTTTACTGTTAAGTAAAATTAACAGATTAAGTTGTTTAATATGTTAAAAATGTTAGTTTTCTTCAAAAACATCTTTTATTTAAATAGTTTGATTTACAAATTTTAAACAGATCTTTTACACAATTTTCTAAAAAACGTTTTTGAGAGAAAGTAAGTATATCTGAACAACTAATTGTTACCCAGTTCATGAACATTCATGCTATTTAAACATAACTAGTATCAATGTTTTAAAACTGTTATTGAGAAGAGAAAAACAGTTGGTTAAAACACAACCTAGCTGGTTTATTTCACTTAAGAATGATCTTTAAGTAATTTCAATTGGTTCATTTTGTGATTTATCTAGATTTTCCAAAGAGCACAAAAAATGTGAAAATTGAAATTAGCTTATTGAAAACACTAAAGATAAACTTTAAGTGATTTCAGCTAGTTTAAATTGCAAATTAACTAAATTTTCCAGAGAACGTGGATTTTTTCAAAAACAATAGTGCCAAAATTTAAGCTGGTTCAAATTTTGAAAACAATTAATTGAACTCAACTTGAAACAAAATTTAAAAACAACAACTCTAGAATATTAGTTGATTGAAATTCATGTCAGTTGGTTAAATTGTGTTAAGTTTTACTTGTCCTTCAAACTTAAAATAACTGACTGGAAATATATTTTTAATGAGTTGAAACAACTTAACATTCTTTAAAACATTTCAAAATATTTTAAAACACAAGATCAAGTTCAAGATTAAATGAAATGAAACTTACCTCCAAAACCTAAGACACTCTAACATTAATACAAAAATCCTCATTCTTTAAACTTTATCATTTTCATCATTAAATCATCAAAGTGGTTGGAAATATCAAATTTAAATGAAGTTAAGTTTTCAAGTCTAACAAAAATCCCAACCACCTACCTATCTATGTAATCGTTGTTTTGTTAGGGCTCGACTCTTTCACCATAGTCTGTTGATATATGATCGATATTCACTCGGTTGATTACCCGCAACACCTTAACTAACTCAACACATTCACCAAAAATCTTTTAATATATGACCGATCTTAGAACTAGGAGTATCTCTCCTCGGATTTTGGGTGAGCACCCAATACCTAGACCAATTTTGAAAATGAAACCAATTACACTATTATATAAAGTAACATTACCGCATAATATAATTTGTTTTAAGATAGAAAACATAAATTTCACTTCATTAACTTGTGGTACATTCTTTATCACGCCGAAAAGTTTAGAAGATTTATGTTCTTCTTCATATACATTATTGATTTCATACCCTAGTTTGTGATCATATCATATGATAAATAAAAATTTAAGGCCTCAGCATATTAAACGTTCCTAAATAAAAGTCATGTTATCTTTCACAGTATTGATTCACATCTTAACCTTATTTGAAGTTTAACAACAAAAGTACACCTATTTTATAAATAACAAAATATCAATAAAGTACAAACGTTGACAAGCTTAGGTCATTTTTATGTGTAAGAATCATTATATGCAATTTTAATTTCGTTATTGTGAATTCTACGTTGTTATATCATTTTAAAAATATTTTTACAACTTTTATTCCAGTAAAAAAAAGTTTATAAGACTCACTTTATTTATTATTTTATTTGATAGCTAATGTTTTTAAAAAAAATAATTTATTATGATAACTCCAATTCTTATTTAAGACTCATACTATAGCATTAAAGTTATAATTTAAGTATGACATATGATGGTGAGTATAACTTATGGTTAAGGTAAGAAAACCGAAAAATATTCGAACTAAATATTGAATTTCACATTAAATTTGATTACCTTTTTCTTAACACTGAAGAACTATGTTAACAAATATGACAACAAAAAATGGCATTGACTCTCAGTCACATGCTGCATTGCTGATTGCGTACAATAATCATTCAAACAAATTGGTGAGGGTGCAATTCAGAGATGGAATGCACCACCAAACTCTAGAGAATGAGCTCAAACCCAAACAAATCAACTAATTTTCAAATGACACCTTAACATGGCTATTTAATTTTTCTAGAGATGCTGTAAGAGAGATGGGAGACATATGAATGGAAGTAGTGACACATGGATGCAAGCAATGTGATGCATTAATTTGGTGCTCTTTTATTTATTTTTCCCCCAAAATATAAGCACGAGTTAATATCCACATGGAAGAAGCAATGGGGTCGTGGCTTGGTTCTCTTTGGCATTCATCACACGACACTGCAAGCTCCCTGTTTGCTAAATTTAAATTGTTCACGTCTCGTCTTTGGCTTCTTTCTGATCTCACAGTGCCAAATTTATCCAATTTGTTTTTAGTTTTCATCTTTCTTTAGTAAAAGATTTGGACTGAAACTGTGTTAACATGTACTCCATCACTACTGTGCCCAGGGCACAAAGTGACCAAAAGTGCATCAGAATTAAAAGAAGAAAAAAGCACGAAATCTTTTATAGTTGTCTTTGTTACATTGACGTAGACAGAGAATATGTGAATATTATTTTCAACATATATTAATGTGAGATGATAAAATACATGTTATACAAAAGAATGTATTGATTCCTAGTTAATAGTTATACATGTCCAACTGTTTTTCTCTTTTGATCGTTTCCAAATAGATTGCTTGCAACTTGCTCTTGTAGCTGACCACGACTGTTTCAAAATGGGGCAAGGTTCGCAAACCGTGTACGGTATATGTATGAGAAGCTTCTTGGTTTGTACCTTTTTTTCATTAAAAAAATCAACCATTGATCTCACTTTCAAAAGGGTAAAAGAAAAATGATCTCAGCTCTCAGCAGAATTCATCGTGTCTATGGCATTTGCTGACCCTGCATTAAAGTTTGGATGAATGTTTTTCTCTCCACGCTATAGACTTACACATTAGATGGGTTAGTTGTGAGGCGTGTCTCTGGTCCCCAAAGGAAAAATAAATAGCGACATAGATATATGTATCACTGGAGTGCAAGATTATCATCTTCAATTAGCCTTAATCAGTGCTGATGCTTTACCTTCATCTATGTTGATCATGTTATCGTGTTTGCTTTTAAGTAGAAACAAGCATTTGCAATTTTTTATTCAAATGTTGATCCCAATTTTTAATGGATTTCAATTTTCGAATCATGAAGGATATATGGTTCCGGGCAACGATCTCTAACGCTAAGTTTTGCTATCAAATTAGCAAAGAATTTTGTAATATAAGTTTTAGAAGTAAACGAATTAAAAAAGATGTTTTCTTTAGCGCATCTGACAAATGCTTAACGACAAAAGCCTTGTTTAGTTCGGCTCTGACTTCTGACTCCGTCCAAAAGTGACACATTATGAAGGTATTTATCTATCCTTCTGATTTTCATATCAGGAAAGATGAAACAACTTATGACTATTATGGAAGCACGATGCAGTGATTTCTGAATCCTTATCGCTACTTTTAATTACAATGGAAAGGATTGAGACTATATGGTATGGATAATTCAGAAATTGTGATGTTCCATTAAAATGAGATACCTACATTGAACCTAAGAAAGGAAATGATGGCCTCATTGATGCCAAGTCCCTAGTGGTCATTGGTTATGGGATAGGCAGTATGGCCCCAGACTCCTCTGGTGTCAGATTAGAGGAGCACATGCACCATGTGGTCCTGTGAGAGCCTCCTATTTTAGATAATCTAAGTTATTATAATGTCAATGGGGAAAAAACTTAACCATATAATCTTCACTTACTGCTTTTGATTTGAGAGTAAGCAATACAAATCAGTAACAGTGACAACGACACTTCCCCCTAATAAATTCAATTGGTTACGCGGGACATGAAATGTAAATGCGAGATAGATTTTCCACAATGCCATTTTCCTATCCTCTCTTCTTCCCCATCTTATCAAACATACCACACCTCTCTCATTCATTAAACAGAAGCACCAAAAAACAAACAAGGCCAGGATAAAAGAAGTAAATCTCTGCTGTAATTCCACTTGAGCACATCTTGTCTTTCAAGTGTTTGCTACCAAGTAGCAACTGAAGCAACAAAGACAATGCAAGTCATAGCTCAACCAATTGAGCATAATTACTTGTGAACAAAATACCAGTAATTTTAAAGTATTAGGTAGAACCAAAACAAAGTAAAATGACTAGAACGACCAAATGGCTAGATTAAATATTTGGTAAACTATTTCAGCTCTCTATCACTGGCTAACACTCCTAAGCATGAGATGTAAACTTCCAACAAACTCGCGCCAGCATGTTGTTAAAGCTTCACCATCGAAAATATCTGATTGTGACTCTCCAACGGGGTCACCAATCCTCGCCATCATTTCAACCCAGAACCTCCACAAAGTTGAACTGTACTAAAAAGAAATATCACTACTTTCTTTTTCCCATCCATTCATCGTCAATTAGCTTTCAATCTTTTCTAATAGAATCCAACCTCACATGGAGAGAAGAAACCCGAAACCCCAAAAATTAAATAAAGACAACGACATCTTCAGGCTAAAAAAATTAAATTCAAAAGTTACCCATCTTACTCCTTGTCTTCACTGTTCATCTATTCAACCCACAATCACCGGCTTTTCCCAAGTGATAATTAAACTCGTTTGAACAACTCGCAACCATAGCAAAATCAGAAAAAACGTATTCAAAGACATAAGACAAGCTTTCCACAATCACGCACCAAAATGTTTCGCCAACAGTTACCACTCTAAAAGATCAAGTTCTCTACAACCAATTTCACAAAAAACTAAAAAAAAAAAAGAACAATTACTGCGAAAGTGCTAAAATTTCATTGCTATCTATATAACCATCAACATATACAAAAATTCGGTTCGAGATCTAATATCAAATTATTACACTATCCATTTTTTGTTTACATTTTTTTTTTTGAACATCTGGTTCGACTTCGCCTCCCCAGCCATAACTTAACCTTAAGATATTCACTCATATATTTCCTTTTTAAAAAAAGAAAAAGCATTTTAACAAAACATTTCTGAGTATAATATAAATTTAATATTTCTCTATTCAGTGTGAAAAATTCCACCGTCAGCATAATCTCCAATCCAGGCGAACCTCCGCGGGGCCATGCACGTGCTGACTGGGCTTCCGGAATGATACGATGTGGCTGCTCACCATGAAGGCTGTTACACGCTCGGAGACTCTCACATCTTCCATCTTAAGCTCCTGCAACCGGAGCACGTACTCCGGCACGTGCAATAGGTCCCACACCACTCCCACTCCACCAGGTTTCATTACTCTCACCAACTCCGCCACCGCGCGCATCCTCTCAGCAGCGGCCTCCGCCGTGCGCGAGCCGTACTCCCTCCCGACCGTGTGCACGAACACGCCGGACACCACCACGTCGAAGTAATTATCCGGAAACGGCAGGCGCCTGGCGTCGCCCTCGCGGCACGTCACGTACTCACCGACTCCTTCCATCTTCGCCGCTCGCAGCGTCGACATCGTTGTGCGCTTCGACCGGTCGAGGCCGACAACGCGGCCAGAACTCCCTTCCTTTTTCATCTGCGTCGCCACCGCGTTCAGCAGGATACCGCTGCCGCAGCAGCCGAGGTCCAGCGCGAGCTTCACGGAGGACCAGTCGTGCACGGCGGAGACGATGCGCTGCGCCATGTCGAAGTGCAGAGGCACGGAGGAGTAGAAAAAGTTCGCCGCAGCAAAGAAGAGGCACAGCGCGGAGAGCGCCGTGACGGAGCCAGTGATTCCAGCCGCAAATCGCGCGGTGCCTCCGGCGCCGGAAAAGATTTGCTCGAAAAAGTTGCAAACGAGATCAAAATAAAGAAGATACAAAACAGACAACACAGAGAAGAGTATCGCCTGGCAGAGGAGGAAAATCAGGGTTTGGCGCTGCTCCATTCCGTAGATCGCGTACATCTGCGTCCAGTCTCTGTTACCGTTCGTGGATTTTCCCATTCGGTTCTTCTAGAACCTTCTCCTGGCGCTTCGGCTCACTGCTTCAGCGAGTTGCTGAACAGAATCTGCAATAATTCACAGCGAGGCTTGTGAGAAAATCGTGCTTTTAGTTTTAACCTTGATAGCGAAATAAAAAAAGTGTGTGAATCGTTTGAATGTGTCTCCTGAGAATAATTTGAAGATTTTGAGAATGACCAAGTCAGATCCATTTCCGTGGCGGTGAAATGAAACAAAATAACGACGCAGTAGTGACAGTCACGACCATACCGTCGATGATTTTCCACTGGTACAGTTGTCAGTAACGGCTCTCTTCCAAACGCGCTTTGCTTCGTCGTTTTGCGTCCTCCAAAACGGCAACGCTGTTCTGCGTTTCAGTGTCTCTCTCTCATCTCGGTGTCTGGTTGGGAGTAGCAGAGCACGGATTTCAAGAGTGGCGAAAGAGAGAGTGAAATATTATGAATGCCAAATGGGATGGGACCTTCTTGTTGGTTGCGATTCGTCAAGAAATAGTTATATAGTGTGTACGGCGATGAAGACCCTTTGAAACTCTCAAGTGTT
Source organism: Lablab purpureus (assembly GCA_030347555.1). NCBI lineage: Eukaryota > Viridiplantae > Streptophyta > Magnoliopsida > Fabales > Fabaceae > Lablab > Lablab purpureus. Next base: position 19,535,017 of record CM059258.1, read on the forward strand.
TACCGGTTCACCGGCTTAGGTGGTTGCCAACTCCCACTCGCCACTCGCGTGTGAAAAGTGGGAAAGAAAGAGCGAAACTGTTATGTATGATCGGCTCCTTGTAACGTTTCCTCGCTCACTCGTTTACAGCACACCAACCTCTCAGAGCTTCGTAAAACTCTAATTAATGCCAATAATTTTCTGTATCACATATTTGGACTTTTCACCTTCTGTGTGGAGAAACGAAGCAAAACTCACCCTTTCCTTTCCAAGCATAACATTCATTGGCTGCTAATTTCCTTGTTACTTATGGTTCTTAATTCAACAATATTACCACTCCTTGTGTGTGCTTAATTACGGCAGAATTTCAGATCAAAATTATTAGCACTTCACGGTTTACTCGCTTTGCAAAAACTAATTTTCAATTCGTTAATTCTTCTGCCAAAATTTGGTGTCACGCTTGCCCTTTTCTTGCATATACTATTCCTCATTTACCTAATTAATAGGTAACAAGTTCCGCCAACCGTCATTTTTTTCGGGTGTTTCCGTTTCATAACAAAACTATAATAATAATAATAATAAATTTGTAAATTGCACTACATATTCCCTTTATTTTATATTTTCTTGTTATACTCGAATGGTGAATATTTGCTTCATTACATTATTATTACCATTTTGATGACAAGATCTAGTTTTAATTTGTTCCATAATTCTTGTTTACCCAACTTTTTATTTTATATATATGAGTATTAACGCGGAGCATAATAATGAGGCAGAATCAATTTTCCAAAATAACAAAACATAATAAGACAATAATCATTGCATATTTCTTTCCAAATCGAATGTGATTTTGAGATTTTTAGAACCAATAAGCATGTTATTTGGGTAAGAAATTATTTTGTATTTAAATTATGATTATGATTATGATTATCACTACTTTATCCTACCAAGCTAGCTTTAATTGACGCTTTGATATAATATAACTAGTTTTGGGGCTTTAACTCCACTATAGTGATTTGTAGTAACGTATTGGGGTAGGTTGCTTCCCCCTCATGATTTTTTAACTAACCACTGCAGTAATTCACTCTTATGTTGTACTTAATCCATGTCAGTTTCAATACATTAAATATATAGTTTTAATTATTTAAAAATAATTATTAATTGCATATTTTTTTCTTTTTATCATATATATTAAAGCGCATAATGATTTTTTTGCAAGAGTCTCACCTAGGGTTAGATTAGGTGGGAAACTATGAATAGGAGAAGAATCAGGTGGAGTCAATGGTTGAAATTATTAGTTAGCTTGTACCTAAGATTGTGTTTTGGGGGAGAGTTTGAGAATGTCATAAACACACATTCAAGGACCACAAACTGTGATCTGATTTGATTTTTTTTATACAGTTTGGTTGAATTAAATGAAAAAATTAGACAGTTTTTGATATAAAAAGAATTTAATATCTCAGGAAACTGAAATTGTAATCTATGTGTTTATTATGATGGTAAAGTTGGGGAACTTTCATGAGATACTGTTATTTGCTTGAAATTCAAAATAAGTAGTGAACAAGTAACCCACTTTATAGATTTTTCCATCACTCAAATGATCTAGGGCGACAAAGATGCCATGTAGTGTCCTTTATTCAAGCATCACAGTTCGCAAATCACACTTTTCCTTTTTCTTATTCTCTCTTTTTTCATAAGAATATTCTGATTTAGCCATGTAGAAACACGATAAATTGCGTCCGTCCACATACTAAAAAAATTTGGTAAGTAAACACAATTAAGTGTGCATTTTTGGTGCACTAGCAATAAGCTATTTTCTAAATCAACAATGGACAATATTGTATAATTAACTAAACCAGGAAAAATAAAATCCAATCATTAAACTATTACCAAAACCCAAATTTGAGGTACATAGGTTTTTTTTTTCTATGAAAAAGGGATTGAAATTGTAAACAATAGGTGTGCCAAATGTATCATTCTTAGAGGGAAATATGGAAAAATATTTATCAGGTCAAAACCTCTGCCTAGACTTTCCTTTTGTGTGGTGACAAAATCGTCTCCATTGTGAAAATAAAATTAATAGATTATACACTCGTATTAATTAAGTGATTTTTCAAATTAATGCACCATGAATTGATTGGAAAAGAACTATTATTCGTTTAATTATTTACAAATAAAAACTAAAAAAGGGCGAGATAGAGTTTTATACATGTTATAGTCTGGAAAAAGATGTTAGCATATCATAAAATGAGTTATTTGAACTTTTAATTGTTTATTCATTGTCCATACATTTAAAATCATTGTCCATACATTTAAAATATTAGAAGTTACTTACAAACTTTAAAATTGTCTATACATTTAAAATATTAGAAGTTACTTGCAAATTTTTTGGACGATTCATTTAAAATAATATTGTAATTTTTTTAAAATTTACCAAAATAATAAATTTTTAAAAAATTATATAAATAGATAAGTAGTGTTCAAAGAATACGATTTTACAATTTTACAATTGAAGTCATATTTTAAAAATACGACTTTTATACATAAAAAAATAAAAGTTGTATTATGAAAATATAACTTCATTTTAAAATCGTATTCACATTATACAACTTACCTACTTACATAATTTTTAAAAAATTTACAATTTTAAAAATTTTGAAAAAAAATTACACTAATTTCATAAATAAACCACTTTTCTCACAAACTAATATTAACACAAAAAAATAGAATTTATTTTTCATGCATTATTAGTTTGATCTAGGAATGGTATCAAAGTTTCATTTTCTCATTCTCATTCTTGTCTCCATATTTAATAGGTATCAAATTTTTGTTTCATCCTCATTCTCACTTGGTATGGTTATTTCCATCGGTAACATGTATAATTATATTCGTTATTTTACTATTCCAAATATTAATTAAATAATTATTTTAAAAAAATAAAAATCACAACAAAGAAAATATAATATTATAAATTATTCAAAATCAAAATAATACACAATTTTTCCAATAAAAAATATCAATAAATAAATTATAACTGCATAAATATTGATTAGAGTATCATCAAATAATAATTAAATAAAAATCAAATAATTATAAAAAAGTAAAAGAAAAATATCAAATATATATTATGAAAATAAAAATAAATTATAAAATTAAAAACTAAAAAAAAATTAATATAAATTTTTTAAATTACTTAATAAACTAAATGTGTTTTAGTAATTTTAAACAAAAATGAATATAAGACATGAAGACATATATGAAAACTGAAACAAAACAAATATATACATTCTCATAGTCATACTCATTCTCAATCAAATGCAAAAATTCTTCGTATGTCATTTATCCTTAGTTTTATTTTTGTTAGTCATGGATTATATATCTTACATTAATACATTATTTTGAATATTTTAAATATGACATAGTTTTTGAAGTTTTAAATTCTTTTCTATTAACTTATAATTTTACCTAATTTAATAAATATCAGTACCATGAAAGGAAACTGTGTAATGTTAAATATATTGATTGATTGATGTGAAGTGTATCAAATGACAATATTATTTAATCTAAATGAAAAGATGCCGTTGTAAATGGTTGCTTGAAATTCTGAATTTGTCTTGATAAATAGTATTTATTATAGTAGTGAATTTGAAAACAAAACTGGAAAAAACCTTGTGGTTCAGACAACCATGCATGTTAACATGATTAGGTACCTTTCTTTCGCCATACTCTGCGTGAGGGAAGCGGTATGCTCATAACTTTGCACACCCGAGAACCAGCAAAGAAAAATCATAGAACCTCATCATTTTCGGACTTCGTTTTATCACCTTTTCTTTAACATAATATTTCGAGTATTTGCATATATACATATATCAGTGGTTTTTTTGTTTTACTTAGGTTTAAGAAAATTAACGAATTTAACAACAATATTAAGTGGATCATATTTACATAGAAAGAAAATATGTTTTTATGTAGCACTATGGTTAGAGTAAAATAGACGTGATCAGCACCAAAAAATAAAAAGAACTCGTATATAACTTTAAGTTATTGTTTTTACTAAGACAAGGATTAAACACCTCAAAAATTAGCGCACCGACATTATGTGTGTGTGTGTCACTTTTTTAGATAACATCTTACGTAAATTATAAATGGAAAAAATATAAATATTAAAACGTGTCTTCAATTCTGACTAAAGCTTTACTAATCAGGCTGAAAAGTCTTTTTTTAATATCGTGTGAACCTCGTAAAGAAATAAAAACGAAAGCTAAGAATTTAATTTTTTATGTACGCTACTAAATTACTAAAAATTATATTAAAAATTAATAGTTATTATAAATTTCTAATAATGAAAAATCCTTTTCAATATTAATAATATATTCCACTAAATTGTAAAAAGTATTGATTCTTTTAGCTACTATACTATATCTCGATATTTTTAAAAATTTTATATTTGTTCTTTTTATTGCGTTGAGATTTTTTTAAAATTTGACTGATAAAAAGTACTCTGGAAAAATATTAATTGTATATTTAAAATAATAAATACATAATTAATTAAAAAGATATATATTGATATTTTTATTTATTTATATTATTTTGATGTGTTTGTTTAAAGGTTAGATGAACACTATGTTATTGTTTTTCTTCTAAAGTCTATTATAACCTTAAGGTGTTGTACCTTTCTCTAAGTAGATCTTATGAGTGAATGTGTGTTTGCCTTAACTTATAGGTTGTCAATATATTAATAAACCCTTGGATTTGTATGATCTTAGGTTATTCATTTTACATGCTTGTCCTAAATTATCTGTTTCACATGCTTCTTCTAGTTGCCTGAACTTGCCTATAGATTCTTAGGCTCTACCTTCATACATAAATTGTAGATACATATCAAGATGATCATAACGCTAAACTTTAACTACAAGTTGAGATCTTCTAAACACATCATGTATGGGTCAAGATGATCCCGACATCAACATGTACACTAGCCCCAGACTTGAGTTTTGTTAAGAGTTTAGGTTTTGAAAGAAAATCTGCCTTTGCGGACTTTTCCTTGACCCATGGTCATCTCGGATATACAATACCTTACACTAACCCTCAGGCTCAAGGGAAAAGACTTGAAGAGACATGTTGTACAAGACATTTGGTAATGACGTGGTCCTCGAGAATTATTAGCGTCTAATCATGGTGGCTGTTAGATCTCGCTTGATCAAATATGTGGTGGATCACTCAATGTGGACCACACTTGTTCCTTATAAGAACTTCGAGATCCGAGATTGGCTAGGTGTTTTCCCTTCCCCGAATCTCAAGTTAGTGATGTCTTTCTCCTTAAGCTCTTCTTAGTAACTATTGAGAGTGTGAACTTAGTTTTGGATGTGGAGTTCTTATATCATCCTGATACTGCCAACAGGGCCCTTGAGCTTGCAATCAAACAGGAGGAGAGTCATATTCCTCTTCAACTTGGTTATGACCGGGTTGATTTGTGTGTCATCGAGTACTTTTCCAAGTATAATTGGTCTTCCATGATCGAGTTGTTTGCATCTAGTGCCTCTGTTGTTGATAGCTGCTGAGGTGGAGATTGTTTCTATTGAGCAATGTTGTGTCATAGACAACATATGTCATAATCGAGAAGGTTATCCAAAAGATTTTTTTTATATGTATGTATGTTTATTTCAAGACATTCATGTGTGACTTCCTTTTGACGAATTTATCGTGAGTGTGTTGCATGTAGAGCTGTCAAAATAGGCCTGGCCCGATGGGCTGGCCCGTATAGCCTATGATTCAGGTCAGGCTAAGCTTAAAAAATTGTGGCCTAGATAACATTAGGTCTTTTTTAGCCTGACCCGATGTCCATATGGGCCAAGGCCAGGCTGGCCCGTAGGCTAATGGGCTGGCTCGTTTATTTTTTATATTAAATTTTTGTTCTTAATTGTTATGTTGTTATACTAAATAAAGAAATCCTAGTGTCTCAGAGTCTCTGTTTTTTTCTCTTCCTTTCTCACAAGTTTTTTCATCTCCTCTACTACACTGCTTCTCTATCCTTATATTACCTTCACCACCACACAGTTTCTGATATAACTTCTCTGTTTCACATTACGTTAGGTTCTTCCTTATTTTTTTGTTAATTTATATTATTGTTTTTTGCATTTCTAATCAAAACTTTATATCTGCTTTGTTTTCCTCGTCATCATGGGTTTGTGTTATTTTCTTAATATTTGTTGAATTATATAAAGTAAAATTATTATAAGTATTAAATAAGTTTTTATGTTTTTTTATCTCTTAGATTGTAGAGTTCTTATTTCCTATGACAACATTAAGGAATTACTCCTCCAATTAGTGATTCATCTGATGATAACAAAAGAAATAATGTTGAACAAAGTTGTGGAGAGACTAAGAAAGCAAAAGAAATATTGTAATATTTTTTAATTTTTAATTAGGCTAAAATTGGCCCGTTGGCCTAACATAAGGTCAAACTAGGCTAAAAATTGTGGTCCGTTTTAAAATATAGGTCAGGTTAGGCTATCAGATTTTCTGAACTCGACCCGTAAGGCCAGGCCAGACTGGGCTGAGCCGCCTGTTTTGACAGCTCTAGTTGCATGCGATGGGTCGGTTCGACCCAGTTCCACCCAAATAGTTGGGTGTCTTTAAAAGTTTTTGAGATATTATGTGGTGTCTTGGAGTTGACTCCTTTTCCACAAATTTTTTTACATTTTTATATGCTTAGCCAACCAACCCAATTGTGTCTTTCACTTCCTAGTTAGTTTGAAATATGTCTTCTTGCATATTTACTTTCTCGTATAAAAATTTTCCTCGTATAAAAATTTGAAGAACGAAAAACTTTAGATATTGAAACTTTAAATTATTATTTAAATAAAAAATGTATAAATTTTAGATAAAATACCAAATAATTTTTGCATGTATGCTAATCATAATCACAACAAATATAGTTACTATCAACAACTAAATTTTATTTCGTTATTAAAAAAATATTTCTAAAATATTTATATAATTTTTTAGAAATAAAAATAATGATATTTTACTAATTTTTATAATTTATTTCCATATTAAATGTTGTCATAAAAATAACATGACCTTTTTTAAGTGAAATTTTTATTTCAGCTCAGAAAATTTATTTTCGCCTCATGTTTTTATGCAAAACTTTACTGAATTTTTATTTTTTAAAAGATTAAGTAAACATAAAAAAAACATAATTTCTTAATCTCATATCGTAAAAAACGATTTGTTTTCAATCAATGGCCATGAAAATATAATTTATAGATTTTGAAATTGAATCTGGTTTTTAGCATTGTCCGTATATTTTTTTATACTAATTTAATTTTAGTTTGAACACCTCTTTAACATGTATTTTCATTGCATCACTCAACCAATCTTTTTCTTCTTTTAATATAATTATAGTCTTACAATAAATTTGCAATTTTTATAATTAAGAAAGCGATAAACATTAAGCAAATGGTATAATAGAAATAGAAAAAGTAAATTATACAAGAATATAGGACATTTGTTTATCTTCTCATATTATGCAATTATGGATACTGGACAATAAATAATAATTCGAAAAAAAAATCTATTTTGATTTCCCAATACTCCACAATAAAAAAAAGTAAAAAACACTATGATGAGTTGATTTGACCAGGGAATCCATGTTAACTTATTACATAGCTAAAGCCGTTCAACATGGTTTTAGTATAATTTAAAGCTTTTTATTGGTTATACTTTACCAATTATCATCTATTTTGTGGTGTGTAGGAGTAGAAATATTACAAAGAAAGAAAGACAAAAAATATATATATATATATATATATATATATATAATTAAAAATAAATGTTAATTGAGTTTTATATTTGTTAAGGTTGATTTGAATGAATTTATAAAATAATAAAGAGAAAAATGGTTTCTAAATTTATATATTTTTGCTATGATTTGTTCTATAACTTTCCTAAAACATGGCTTATATTAAGGAATTAATTTGGATTTGGTACGGAAAATAGTAACACTCCAGCTTTCTCCCCCAAACGAGGGCAAATCCTTAGAAAAAGAAGAAAAGGCGCTGGTTTGTGGCTTTATTCCTAAAATGCCACTGCCGTTTCGCAGCAGAATGAGGTGAGTTGGCCACCAACTACGCTTGACTTTTATTTCTGCGTTTTCATTGGAATTAGGGTTTTGAAAAAGAAAAAAGATAGATACTTCTGTTTTTGTGTTCTTGCTCAATCCCATTACTTTACATGTCAACGCGGTTCTTACTTTAATTAAATAATAATGAAACCAATTCCCATGAATCAACTTGTCCTCTTCTTTTGGTCCCCAATTCCAGATATACTATTCAGTTTCTGCAGATTCTTCAATCATTTTACCTGTTTTACCTGTAATTTAATGGTCCATTTACGTTTCTTGTCAGGGAAATTGGATAAAATGCAGTAAAAAAAAAATTTCCAGTGATAAGAATCCACATGATTAAATAATTGTAAGAAAATTATCACATACTGACAATGCACTGGTTCATGTAAAGCTTTATTTATGTGAGAAGAAGAAACACAGAAAACCTTAGGAAAGAAAAACAAAACATGAGCTGGCAGAAGAATTTATAGAGAACGTAGTTTAGTTAGTACTAAAAAAGCAATTTTAAGATTCGATTAATTAATTCAAATTGAGTCAAATGAACTCACTTCAAAATGAACTTGTTCAAATACCTGATTCATTTTACAATATGTAAAATTTTATGTGCTCCCCTTTTCTTGTTCTTCTTCTTTTTCTCAAAGCAAAATAAAATGTTTTCAAATTAGAAATATCAAACATAGTAACAAGAAAGTATATACTCATGTAATAATGTTATAATTGTCATCTTTATTCTTCTATTGTCTTAAATAATTAAGCATTTCCTTTAACACCAATACACAACCATGTGTCTTTTGATTTTACTTTAACTCGTGAGATAATACAATTTCCTATAAGAAAAAAATAAAATAAAAGAGTCAAATCGCATAATATAAAAAATTAAAATTTAAACAAATTATAAATAACTAAATTTGAAATTATATATTTCCATTAAAATAATGTATATGGAAGAATAGGTCAAAAACTCTACAACTATATATATATATATATATATATATATATATATATATATATTTGTTAAGTTAATATATCATATTTGTCAAAGTGGTTATTAAGACAAAGTATTAATTGTTGAAATTTTTTGAAGGAAGATACATACAAAATTCAACACCAAGGAAGAATGAAAAAAAAATTATATAGTATATTAAAATATTACTTTTAACTCAAAATTTAAAATAATAAATTTGTGAGTTTTTTTATGTGTGATTTATTTTGTTTATTTTTATTTCAGATAAAAATATCTAAAACTCTAAAGTTAAAGTTTTCTAACTAAAACATTGAAAGTTTATTCATATTCTTGACCTCAGATTTCATATGATTTGATCTTGTTTATTTATTTATTTAATAAGGCAGTTTTGAATGTAGAGTTAAATTCCTATTATGAGCTTGATGAAAGTGAGAAGTGGTGTAGGCATTTGTGATGGAAAAAGAGGGTATTGTGCAGTCTTTAATTGAAATTTTGATGGGTATTAAAGTAAAAGTCAAAATGGTGGGGAGAGAGTGTGTTTAAGAAAGGGAAGCAAGTGGGCCCAAAAGATGGAGAAGAACACGGCAATGCAAAAAAAAAAAAAAAGCGATTGCGCGTAAGTCGAAGCTGGTTGGCACCCATAACACTACCATCCAATAAACATCACTCTCTTATCTCCAAAACCCTTTTTATTCTAAAATTTCCAACCAAAATCCAACTTTTAAAGAGACTCCTCCTTAACCATTTTTGGAATTAAATATTATAAATGGAAAAAATACACCACACACACACCCTTATTATACATATCTAATGCTTTAGCTAAAATTATTTATTATCCATAATCTTAATTATATGCACTTATTATTATCCATTACTTCATTAAACTCCCTTCATTAGTTATTATCATTAAAACCGCGCATATTTAATCACTTTTAACTGCCTATAAGACAAGTTTTATTAGATAAAAATAACATCATTATTAATAAGAGAGTATTATGATTAACTGACTAAAAGTGTTATTTAATTGTTGAATAAATTAATATTAATTATAATTATATGACATTTTCGCTGATAAATATGCTGTTGTTAACTATTATTTTTATCCATAACAATTCAACCCATGTAAGAAGATTTTACAACAATTCTCAAGCACCAGTTCTAATAAAAGGAATCAACTTCTCACTAAAAATATAATATTTGCAATTTTTGTGGACTTAGTCGCAATTTATTAATTTATAACCATCTATGTTAATCAATCAAATCTGTGTAAATGCGTAATCTTATTTTTAAGTCAGTGTCAACCGTCCATATTTACAAAGTCAATTTTTTTTCTCTATAATATTATTGAATAGTTTTGAATAGTTTTCGTTCCAGTTGTTAACATAACTATACAGTACTAAAACACTAAAATTAGTCACAGAACATATGACGGCATGTTTATTTCTGACAATTTTGAGTATTTTGTTACAAAGATAAATTTTATTTTATTTTTTTTAACTGTGGATTTATGTTATCTAGCAATTGAATTGCTAGCCGATTTTTTTTCTCTAAATAATTTCTCAATAAATAAATAGAATTCTTTGACGTTTACCAGTGAAGATTGTGATAAATCGTTCTGTCTCCAAATATCTTTTTCAAAAGTATAAATTAAATTATCGGCTAATTATAACAATTTTGAAATATAATTTATTTACATTGTATGACTACTTATATATTTTTTATGTTTTTAATTTTTATAAAAATTAATAAATATTATATCATTTAGCCATTATACCAATTAAGGACATAATTGTGAATAATGATAATTATTTCAATTATTTGTATAAGATTTAATATTAATTTATTAATAAATTTTAAAATGAGTTAATTATGCTATATGTTATAACGTTTATAAATAAAACTATGTTGATTTATTACTTCATTTTAAAATTTAAAATTAACTTTTTTTCATATTATTTCAAACAAAATAAGTTAGTGACTTTATATTTCTTTTAAACTGGGATTCTAAAGAACTGGTGAAAAATAAATTATATATCAAAATTTGGTTATTGTAATTAGTTTTATCTTTATTAATGTTTTAAGTTATTTTCTTCTATTTTTAAGAATGAATAGTTAAAAAGATGATGATGTGACTAAAAGGTAGGATTTTTAAAGACTTATTTGCATTATTGGAAGATGTTTTTAAAAAGATTTTTGGACTAAGGAATGCATAGGGGAGCTAATAACATTTGTGTCACTTTTGTTAGTTATTTCAAAAAGCAAAAATAGTATGAAATGTGATAATATATAAATGTTGTGGTAAGAATTTGTTATAATATAAATTGTTGTTGAAAGAATAAATATTTTGGTTCAATATGATTAAATGTATAAGATTGTTGTTGTTTGTTGAAAAAGCTTTTGATGTGTTATATTTTCATTATTTTAGATTCTTTTTAGGTTGGATATCACTCTAACAAAGTAAGGTTGTTCGAGCAAGTAAACTAGTGTAAGTTTACTATGTTATTTGCATTCAATATTAAAAATTTAAAATTTTTCAACTATTAAAATCAACATCAAATTCATCCGACTTTTATTTATAATCATACAATTAAACACAATCATTTTTACTAATTGTATTCTCAATTTCACTCAAGTTCCTTAAGAATTTAAAGAACTCAAATTTAACTTGTGATTGAACAACTTATAAAACATGTAGTAATATTTGATTCAAGATTTAAACTCACCTACACATAGAGAAAGTTCACAAACATTTAAGTAATTCTTTGCAAATATTCAACTAGTATCCAGGTAGAAACCTCTATCGGCTTATAACAAAAATGTTAATATAAATAATATAAAAATTTGTGAAACATAAATATCTCTTCTCATTAATCTCATTAATGACTCTACTACTCAAACACACTACCATCTATGTAATTGTCACTTACATCAATCCAATATCACATAAAAATATTTAATTACAAGTATTAAATAAGTATTCAAAATGTACTTGTACTTAATAAAAAAAATAACTATAAATGTCTAATTCATTAAAGAATATAAGTAAATAATAAAATTTCAGTTTTTTTGGATAAAAAAGTTGATCAAGAAATACAAATTTTTATTAGATCCAATTTAGTGAAAGACTTTTCATAATTATTTTTTATTTTTCATTTAAGTGATTTTTTTCAACAATATTTTAATTTATTAAGCCAAAGAATAAAACTGTTAGACAAATTTAAAATTAGTTTAGTGGATTATGCTAAAAAAAATTATATTTATATAGAATTTATCCAAAATTATTCCATACCTATTGAGTCCAATGTTTATTACTAAACTTGTTTAGCATGAAAATCTAGTAATTTAAACATCATAATTCAACTTATGTAACCTTAGTTTTAGAACAACTCATGTGACTTATAATATCAATACATGAGTATTTGCACCAAATTCTATCAAATATCAATATCAATTTCAATTAAATTTTTAAACCTGTTTAACATCCTCAAACTTAAATATGAAACAATCCTTAAACATAAAAAACTTAAAATTAAAGCAAAAAATGTAACTTTCCTTACCTGACATTAAATTGGGCTCAACCAAAGAATCCAAAAAATTGAACCACTCACAAAAGCTAATCACCTACAAGTCTAACGCTAAAAATAATCAAAACACAAATGAATAGGGGATCTAGTTGAGGAAACCAAGATTCTTACCTACCAAAAATAAGAAAATGTTAATCATTCATATAGAACTAAATTTTAAGGAACGAAGAGACTACAAAATAAAATTGAATTTACTCTGATGAAGAATCCAATTCAATAAAAGTGTTTTCTTTTATCCTGCTCTGATTAAAGGATAGGATGTGATTGTGAAATAAATAGAAATTAAAATAAGGAGTATGAAAAGAAAAGAAAAAAGAAAAGAAAAGAAAAGAAAAATATAATTAATCTCTTTTCCTTCTTTAGAAAATGAAAACATAAATAAAAGAAAAAAAATGTGATAAAGAATTTTTTTTATTAGTATTTAGCATCATATAGTTACTACTTTTATTACCATCTTCAAACGAAAAATGTGCGGACAAATAAATATACCTTTTCTTTAGATGAAGTTTGATCACTTGAAAAAAAAGTGTTATCCATTTGTGAGGGTTTTATTTTTGTGACCAATAATGTAGATTTGATGGCATGATACCTTATGAGAGTTTTAATGTTAAAGAAACAAAATGCATTAATTAAAATAAAAGTTTCCAGTTTGCTGTAATTTGGAAGAAAAAAAGGATAGATAATAAGGTTGTTGAATATGATGGTGATGACAAGGATCCAAGTGTGTGGAATCTGGAATCATTATTTATATGTATATGAAAGAAAAAACAATGTGAAAAACAGGGTTAGGATAAGAGAGAACGTGATTGCATGGCACCCTAACTAGTTCTTAGATAGCAACCTCGCCTAACGGAGAAGACTTTTTTTTTGGTTTTAATGGTTACCTAATGCAGACAAATGATGGTAAGAGAATCGGACCAAACCTTTTTGACTTATGTTCATCACACTTTCATTTCAACTCTTCAACTTTCCCACTTCCATTCTTTCTCCATGAATCACTGCAAACCTTTCTCTCTCTCCCAATACAATTCATTCACTACCATTTTTGTTCTTCTTCATCAAATCAACACCAACTTTGCATTCACACTCTACCCGAAAACAGTCAAATATAAGCCTAATTAGATTTTACACTATTATATATTTATTCTACATAATTAAATTTAACCTAAATAAATAATTTTGAATATACAAAATATGATTTATATTCATGAAATATAATTTATATTTTGATTTACGAGTATTTGTAACTATTTTAATTAAATTTAATTTAAAATAAAGGTGAAAATAATGAATTTAAAAAGATAAAAAAGTTAAAAAATCATATCTATAAATCTTAATTAAAATCTAATAATGATAGTAAAAACACGTTTTAATTAAAAGAATTATTTAAATTTATGTATGTAAATAAAGTATTAGGAATACAATGGTCAACCTTGTGACATGCACTGAATCCTGAGATCACATTTGGGTTTTGTTGGATATATAGCCACTTTTGGGCCTAATTTTCTGGTCAGTGGCAAACATAGATTACAACTTCTATATTATCTTAGTAGTATTAGTGTAATAATACTCTAATAATTAGTTTCAAGGGCACTTTGTTTCCAGGTATTATATACTAATTATAATTAGGTTTATTCAATTCAGTAATTTCATTGTGTGGTTTTGTTGATTTTAAAAGTCCTTATTCAAACTAGAAAAATAACATGTGGTTTAGGTTGGTTAGAATTAAGTGTACATTAAATTTAATTTAATTAAATTAATTTTGTAATTTGGTTTGGTTGGATATAGTGTTTTTTTAAATTATTAATGTAAAGACTTAGGAATTATAATTATGTCAACAATAATATCTTGGATTGACTAAACATAAAATATGTATTGTAATTATATTATTTATTATACTAATAAGGAATTATTTCAAAATATATAAATACAATTATATATAGACAGGATAACATGAAAATTTATTTCTGTTGTCCGAATTCTCTTTAGAATCATCTAATAACATATATGCTTTCATCTATACATATGACCATTGCATGTCATAATACGTGCTAGGATAAGTATTCATTAAAAAACAATAATATTTAGAAGTGATTTACTAAATAAAGCATGAAACTAACATTTCAACTCATTCAACCACATGTTATCATATTGTATTAATTATGACCACATATGCACCCAAAATACATCACATATCATGATTGTCTTTTGAAAGACAAAGACTGCTATATCCAAGCTTAGAGGCTAACATCTGAGTCACATTGTGATTGCCTACTACATATCGATTGGACAACTAGAACCTAGATCACCCTATCTACAAAGTAGAATCACTAACCCCATCAACCACTCTTAGCATACCCCATCTCGTAGCTCTAGGTAGGTCTGCCAATGATCCCCCATTGGCTCATCACCACCTGTATCTTAGTCTATGTGGTTAGAACTACTAGTGGAGCATGGGACCTGATTGAATCCATGCAAGTACAACTCACCACACTACTATAGTGTACCACCCTGAGTACCATGCATACACAGATACACCATATCTTAATCATGCAAGTAGTCTATGGTATCTTATCTTAGACTTCACTCAACCTATCAAATCACTCCATAAATTTTAGACATCAATCTTAGATTCTATTAAGCCTATCACATTACTTAGTAAATTTTGGATAACAATCTTTGACTACTCAACCTAATTTATCTCATATAAGCATATTTAAATTTGCTACATTTCCAACTAGTTGACAACCTGACATTTTCTCACTAAAAAGAACATAACTAGAGATGTAGACCTTTATTTTAATTGATTCCAAGCCATTGGAAAAATAACAGCTAAAACTAACTTTCATGAAAACCACTAAGTTTAATTCCAAAAGCCTGATTCGCTTGAGTGAAAATAAGTCTAATAACAACTTTAGTACTAGTACCATTTTCGCTCGTGCTAAACTTTTGCAACTTGAGCGAAAATTGCATCGCCCCAACACTGCCTTACTTGTGCTTGAGCGAAAATTTCGCCGTCTTCACTTACAACAATATTGTCTAAGTTCCACTTGAGTGAAACTAGACCTGAGAGCAAACCCAGGGACGAAGAAACCATGATTTCTCCTCCCCAACCATCCAAAATATACATTGCATGCATAGTTTAAAATTATACGAATCAATCAAACAATCATATGACTCATTTATAGCAATTCTACCTTATTTATATAATTTATTGCACTTCTATTGTACTGTTCAAAACACTCTGAATCTTATTTATATTATTTTTAAATGAAAACTTTCCTAACCTAGATTCTTATGGCTTTTCGATTTCTTTAGAGAATAATCTTTCACCCTCAAATCCTTTATCTACTCAAAACATGAGCAACATTTTAGCTTACCTATGGTTAGTTTCTCATCCACACGAAGGCAAAATACACTTTTAACTAAAACTTAGAAATCAATCAGTGAAACTAACTTGTTTTGCAAAACTGATGAGTCAAATATCTTCTTTATGCTTTCAGTGACTTGTTTCGTTTCATTTTGTAAACATGTTTCAGTATAATTTATAAAAAAATCTAAAGAAGAGACTTGAGAAAAAAAATATAATTTAGTTATATACTTATTTATAAAGTCCTCAAAAAATAAAATACTATTTTTATTTATTTTTTCATTCGTTGCAATTAACTCAATGTATAATTCAATAACTAATGAAGTTTACATAATTATTATATTTTACTTTTCTAAAAAAACAAAATTCCTATTTCATCTTTATTTTAGTCGAAAATAATATTTTTAACCCTATTTAGTATTATTCATCAGCTGTAAACTTTAATAGAGTAACAAAAAGTCGAATGATAAATCATATAATTCATTTCATATTAACAATTCGTTTCTATCTATAAAAATAAAACATAAAATTTGTAATAACTCACTCAACTGTTCAAGCAGTTGAACTAGACTCACTTAACTAACAACATACTATTTGCGAATTTTTTTAACATAATGTCATTATTTAAGTGAATCATATTTTTTTAGTTGTGTGTGTGAGAGAATTACATGATTTTTTTAATAATAAGTAATATACTATTAATACTCTTTTCGGAAACTATGGATACTTGAGTTGCTCTTCAAGAACAACAAGGAGCTAGGTTTTATTCTCTATTTAATTTTTGTTTAACATATTTTTCTATTTTATTTATTAATTAAATCGCTAATTTAGTGCAATTATATAATATAAATATGAATGACAACAAAAATTATACAAATTTTTTGGTCCATCATGTTAATGATGCTAAATATCTATCAATTATGTCGATAATTAATGTCTATAAAAAAATTGATGCATTATTTTGATTGAAAAAATAATTTATTTGACAACACAAAATCAATAAAGTAAATCTTATATATCATATCAATTATAAATAATTTATATTTCATTGACTGTTTATATTTTTTTAATAACTAAAATCTTCATGCACTTTAAATATTTTTACTCTTTTGAATGTTTTGTTAGTTCTTTAAAAATAACCTTTAAAAATAACCCATTTTAATTTGTGATTTTTTATTTTCAAGAAATATTTTTTAATTAAAAGACTAAAAAATAATTAAGGTTTATTGAATTTAATGCATGTCAATAAATGGAGCATGAAATACGCTGCTAAAATAAAACGAAAGTCAAATTTCAACCTTTATTAAAGCCAACTTTAATGAGAGGAAAAGTATTCCTATATGTTGACTCATCTTTATTTAAAGAATTTTACAGTTGGATCAGTATTGATTCAAAATTTAATAATTTAATTATATTTAGTAGTATTGTTTAATCTTAAATATTAAATTAAATGAAAATAAGACAATATTCATAACTTAATATTAGAATTAACCTTTTTTTAAATGTTATAGTTATTCATTATTCATCACATATACTATTAAACTTGTCACACTATTAAAGTTGGATAACTCATAATAATATGTATTAATAGCTAAAATTATAAACTAAATAAACACAATTATCTGTTATCATTAGGAGATAATAGTATCTACTAACCATACTTATAAATTAAATAAAGACAATTATTTATTTTATTTAGGAGGCAAGAGTATTTACAAATAGTTATGATTATAAACTAAGTAAACATAATTATTTATTATCATAATTAGGGATATAAATAAGTCGATTTCACTTGCAACACAAATGGTGACTCCAATTTGACTCACTTAATAGTCAAGTTTAATTAACTTTAATATTAAGTTTAAGGCTGATTTTTTTAATTTATTTGCATTTTATTTTATAAAATTTGTCTTACTTTTTTTAACTTTACTAATATAGAAATTAAAATGTCATTTGCTATTTGCTTAATTCTTATTTTAGTTTAAATCACAAAATATTGTAAAGATAAAATAAAAAATTACTTTAAATGGAAAAGTACAAATAATTAAGTATATGTGTATGTATAACTATTTGTATGCAATATAAATATAAACGAATTAATTATAAATATTAATGTTAAGCTTTTAACATTTGGGTTTAACTTATTTAAATAATTAAGTCTAATTAAAAATGAAAATTTAATTAATTAATTAATTAAATGAGTTCGAATGAATAATTAATAAAGTGAACCCGAATAATTTAACATTAGTTTGGTTGATTGATATTCTTGATCACAATATTAATTAAAATTCTATTAATGATGTTAATTACAAAATATCTCCGAAAGCAAACTAGTTTAGGTTTTGATAAATTTTGTTTGGTTTGTCCAATTTGAGACCAATTTAATAGATTTTATTTTTGTACCATTTTGTTTTTGCAAGACTAGTTTTAAGATTATACGAAACTAGTCGATAATCAGTTTCTTATTCAATATACGTTTGAAAGTTGATACAGAGATTTTAAAAATATTTTTCACTCTTACAAGAACAATTCTTTATTCTTTATTTTTTTCTTTGAAATTCGAAAATATGCATTGATATTCCAAAAATATGTTCTCAAGTTTTATCAAAGTATAATTCTCAGTTGGTTGTAAGTACACTTTGATTTTGAAAACATTGGTTTATAAAAGCAACCTAAAAATAATAAGCCAAAAATATTTTTATATTTTTATAAAATTTCTAATAATGTTGCTCTGACATGTAAAAAAATACAAGCAGACCTCCTTTGGAGTGTAGGAGTACTTTAAAATAATGTTCAAAATGATGCCATTTCCATAAGCACAGAACTATGAACAACCCTTTTGTGTAGACCAATAAAGCTCAGAAAACAGACTTTGAGGCTATGCTCATAGGCCCAAACAAACCCTTGTTAATGTCTTGGGCCAAAATTATTTGAGAAAAAAGAGATTTCGGACATAGCAGGCCCAAATGGAATGTCCTTTGTAACGGGCTGAGGTATCATTAGAAAGCACGACCAGAGAAGAAGAAAATTTCTTTTTGCACCCTCATATTTTACTTCTGCACTTAATAAATATGAAAGTTCCCACTTTGTCTTCAGAAGCTTCTTGGATTGTGTTTGACTTTCGTATTACACAATTCAAATCAATAATTTTAAATTTTATTTTGATTTTTGAATTGTATAATTCAAAAAATAAAAATGTATTCCAAAAATCATTTTTTATATAAAAGAAAACTTTCAAATTGTACAATTTTTTTTTTTGTTAAAAAAACTTTTGTATTATATAATTTAAAAGCCATTTATTGCATTAAAAATGTCTTTAGAATATACAATCTAGAAGTGTCTTTTAAATTGCGCTCGAGAACTTGTTCTACATAAAACGAGTTGTAGGGAAATTTTGTCTTTTACTTACATCCATGGATGTGCAAGAGGAAATCATGGGGTGGGAAAAGAAATTCCCAAAAATGTAATGAACCATTGTATGCCAAAATATTCAGAGTAGGCCCATGCTATTTATACGTACTCTTTTTGTTTTTCACACTCTCTTTAGTTTTCTCATTACCATTTTTTATTCTCACTCAGTTTTTCTCTGATCTTAGAAAATTAGTTTTATAATATAGTAAAACATAATTATATTATGAAAATTAATTTTTGTAAAAGGGTTTCTAAAAAGGGTTTAGTCATAAGATTATTTTAGCCTCTCAAGGTGGGTTATCCAACAACAAGATGATTACACGAGACAGAATTTGTTAGAATTATACTTTATTTTTCTATAAATAATGTAAAATTGGATTATGTGGACACAACTGAAAATTTGCTTATTAAATAATTTAATTTTTTTTTGTGGTTTTTTCTGCCTATTATCATTTCTTCTCGTCCATTGGCAATTATTTATGCTGAAGTTGGTAATTTGCACAAACATCTTTAGCACATTGCTTTCGATCAATTGTTGCCATGATTTACCCTTTTCGAACTTACAATTTTCTCTGATATTTGAGATATGTTTTTCCTTATCAATGACTATATTTGGTTAACTTTGGAGAGTTTTTGTTCTCTAGATAATTAATATTGCTTTAAAATATTGGTGAAGACAGCAACACTATATTACGTCCACTTTTAGTCACGAATGTTCCTTAACACTTAAGAACATTGAAGTTTCCCCAACCACATATGAGCGGTCCTTTCGTAACTTTTTGATAATGTACTTTTATTTTGTTGAGTTAAAGTACTTTTGCCAATGCATTTATACTATAGAAGTCCTATAGTCTAAATTTATGTTGTATAAAAATATCATTGCATTTTATATACAATACACAAAATATTATAATAAGTGAAATTAATCAAATCATGTGTGTGTCCTTTGTGAGATCAAATAGGGTCTTGGAGATTTACTCAAATTTATTATTTTTGACAGCTATTACAACGAGAAAGGTTGATTGATCTTGATGTAAGGTAGTTAGTGAAAAGCTCTTAATCAGTAGTGGCTAGTAGTTCAGTTCCTGAATTCAATGTGACTTTTGTGATTGAGAACAACATCATAAACAGTGAAGCTCACGTGACAAAGAAAAGCCATGGTGAGTCTATTATGGAAATAAAGAAACTAACTCTTTCCAAATCTATCTACCAATAATGCAAATGCGATAATAGAAAATCAATACCAAATCATAGGTAGAAAGTAAATGAAGCAATTAAGAAATAACACATAAGTAGTGGAGTTTAATTGAAGTATTAATGGATTTTAATATATGTTAATGATAAAATTTATCTTTAGGTACATTAAAATATAAAGTTTTTTTTATTAGTTAACTCAATCTTGACAGTGTAATAATAATTAACCTTACAATTCTCGTTTAATTATTATAATACACATTTTTTATAGAATGATCTCATAAAGTTATATGATTAGAAATTTTTATAAAATTTTACCTAATCATGTTGTTATGTAAAAACAAAATTTAAAGGAAGTAAATAAATCATTCAAAAATTTAGTTTGTCGAAAAATGTAAATTAGTTTATTATAAAATTTTATTGAACCATATTGTTATATAGAAACAAAATTGAAAGAGATTGAATAGATTATTCGAAAATTTAATTTATCAAAAATCGTAAATTAGTCTATTAAAATTTCGTTTTCTTTTTTTATTGAGAGAAACATGATGCAATTGGAAAATTCAATTCTTAATGCAGTGCAGAGAAGAAAAAAAGAAAAGTGTACAAATGATTTTTATACTAGTTCACTTTTTACAAGAGTTATGTTCATAGACCTAATCAAATATTAATCTTCCACTAATCACAACAAGTCTTACAAGCAATTGCAACCATAGTAAAAACCTAAGAATCAAACAATAATCCAAGTCTTGAATCCTACAAGACCTGATTCCTAACCTCTACAACACTTTGTTGCAGACCCACTAGATAACCCTAATCCAACAACACACACAAGCAATGTACAAAGGAATGAGATCACCTAGATAACCTTTACAAAATGCAACTTGAGGTCAATGTGTTTCGTTCTTTCTTAGTAGACTTGGTGGACTCATGATAAGGCCCACCATAGAAGTAATAATAGGGGATATGAACAAGCAAAATATAAAGGTAAAATTAAAGGGCACAAGGAACGAATGATCCAAATGAAAGAGGTTAAATTGATTTAACTAATAGGACATATAAGAAAAGCTACAAAACTCAAATACTTAACCCAAACGAAGCAGAAGGGTGCAAAAAACAAGATAGGCATTTTCGACATGAGAGGATAAATCTTGGCAAAGGTCAAAGCTTACTAGGGGTATAAAAAATAAATGAAAGGATAATGGTGGTAAGTGATTAGATGTGGAGAGACAAAAGTGATTAGAACTGATAACTTGATTTCTATACTCATACCTTGTGGCTCATTGCACCTCCTTGAAGTTTTCAATTTCACTTTCTTTGAATATTAAGTTGAATTTTATAGTTTTCATGAATGTAGGTAAATAAATAAAATAGGGTGTTATATTTTCATTTTATAGCTGAAAAAATAAAATTTAAATGATTTAGCTTTAACTTGCAATTCCAATTCTAATTTTCTTAAATGGCTACATTGAGCTGAACCCTTTGATGGTAAGATTGACCCTTGAATGGGATGGAATGAGACGGAGATGTGCACAAGCTATGAACTGCATTGCATTTAGTCCAATTAAAGCAAGAAAGGGGAATTAGCAATGCAGCCCAATTGCTGGCCTCGTACAGCAGTGGTGAACAGTAAAAAACCCAATACTTTTTGTAATTCACCAAGGCAGCTTTATGTATGGCCATTGGTTGATGATGCGGGGCCCAACTGGAGGCATTAGGGCAGCCTTTGCAGCGGAAAAGAAAAGGGAGGTGGCGCTGAAAGCAAGGAGTAGAAGAAAAAATAGAAACAGTAGAAAAGAAAAACCAGAAACAGTAGAAGAGAAAAACAGAAACTGTAACGACCCAAGAAATCGCTACTTTTATTATACTTAGTATGCAAATGTAACTTGTATTAACTGATAATAAAACACATTATATAAAATTTGTATTTGTATTCAATACAAAAGGGAATTTCTACTAGTACAAAATTCTATTATAAGAAATAAAAACATATATAGATATATGCGTATAACTACTACTTCATCTTCCAATATAATCCTGGGACTCTGAAGCATCCCGCTCACCTATTAAGATATCTGCTCCCTGTAGCAAAATACGATCATCGCAGGCCAAACAATCGGCAATTGTAGGGTAAGCTAATCATTCAAAAATATAACAACACAGAATAATAACACCATGTAGTATTCATCATCATATCATTCTCATGCACATTCATCATAGAACATACTTAAATGCTTTGAAATTTAATGCATCTTTAATAATTGAAAAATAACAACACAAATCATATTATCATGTAATACACATACTCACAACATTCTCATGCACATTCAACATGTCCTAAAAGAAAATATCTTCCGGAAAACACGGCTACTATGCCCGAACTCAGAGACTAACACCTGTGGGTCACATTGTGGTCGGCTACTGTACCAGCACAATAACACTCGACCACCCTACCCACGGGGTAGGACTACTCGTCAACCCTACTCCGGCCCCGGCCTACCTCAATGTAGCCTCGGAGCGGGTCTTCGACGATCCCCCATCGACTCCTCACCACCTGGCATCTTAGTCTACGTGACTGGGACTACCAGTGGAACCTAGGATCTCATTGAATCCGCTCTAGCATAGCTCACCACCTGAAATGCAAGTTGTACCTCCCCGGGTATCAACACATATCGGTAGATTACAGGCACCAACCCTAGGCTCTACTCGGCCTCACACAAACATATCGGTAGATTATGGGCACCAACCCCAGGCTCTACTCGGCCTCACGCAAACATATCGGTAGATTATGGGCACCAACCCCAGGCTCTACTCGGCCCCACACAAACATATCGGTAGATTATGGGCACCAACCCCATGCTCTACTCGGCCCTACACAAACATATCGGTAGATTATGGGCACCAACCCCAGGCTCTACTCGGTCCCACACAAACATATCGGTAGATTATGGGCACCAACCCCAGGCTCTACTCGGCCCCACACACAAACATATCGGTAGATTATGGGCACCAACCCCAGGCTTTACTCGGCCCAACACACAAACATATGGGTAGATTATGGGCACCAACCCCAGGCTCTACTCGGCCCCACACATAAACATATCGGTAGATTATGGGCACCAACCCCAGGCTCTACTCGGCCCCACACACAAACATATCGATAGATTATGGGCACCAACCCCAGGCTCTACTCGGCCCACACACAAACATCATAAACAATACAAAAACAAGGTTTTTCACACATTACACTCAATACAACAATAATATACAAAACATACTAATTATATATATATATATATATATAACATTAATTTTCTTAATATCAATTTATATATTTTTGAACATTAACTTCCCTAACCTGGATTTTTATTTATTCCTTGCTCGGATGGAAAAATTGCAATCCTAATCCTTAGCTCATCTTTTATCCCAAAATCCTGGATAACATCTTCCCATAAAGAGAATTGATTGAGAAAAATCTTCAAAAACCATAAACTTTCCAAAAGAAATTCTCAAGAATAAACGGACTTAGACTTACCCGGTCACAAAACTAATCGAGTAGAACTCTTTCTTACACTGTTAGCCTCCTATTGCTTCTTCTGGATCTAGAAACCATTAGGATTTCAGTATCTAAACCTTAGAGAGAGTGTAGAGAGGGAATAAAGAGAATAGAAAGAATAGAGGTAGAGAGAATAGAAAGAATAGGGGCAGAGAGAATAGAGGTATGTGAAAACAAACTACCCAACTAGCCCCTTTTTATTTTATATTATATTATCTTTATAATCTGATATCTTTATAATATATAATGTATAATATCTTTATGATCTAATATCTTTATAACTAAATATCTTTATAATCTAATATTTTTATAACTGAACATCTTTATAATATAATATCTTTATGATATAATATTTATATAACTAAATATCTTTATAATATAATATTTTTATGATATAATATTTTTATGATATAATATTTTTATAACTAAATATTTTTATAATATAATATTTTTATAACTAAATATCTTTATAACTGAATATTTTTATTAATCTAATATCCTTATAATAAAATATCTTTATAATATAATATGTTTATATTCTAATATCTTTATAATTTAAAATATTGGGGTGTTACAGAAACAACAGAAAAGAAAAACTAGAAACAGCAAAACAGTGAATGGCATGAACAGGGGCTGCTGTGTTTTTGCCTCTTTGGTTTTCATTAGAAAGAAAAAAATTGATGTGAGCGGTGCAGGGGTAGCTGGAAGAGAAGAGAACCAAAAAAAAAATATACTCTAACTTGTTTACTCTTCTTAGTTTTCAATTCAGCTGATGGGATTATGGATTTGTTTCAAATTGCATTTCACTGTTTTAAGAATCATGAATGAACCGCTTGAATTTTCTTCTCAACTGCATGTAAGTTAGGTAGCTGAGTTTGGTGTTCACTGTCCCATTGCATCTTGGTATTTACTGTTTAATTGAGATTAAGCATTTACTATTTTTCATTTTGCGTTTTACGTTTACTGTTTTGCTATTCATAGATTTCTTTGGTTTGCTGATTGTTTCCATATTTTGCTGTTCAGTTTAAGGTTGATATCACTATGATGACTTATTGCCTTTTTTTCTTTTATTTGGTTTTGTTCCACTCTCTGTTTTATTAATTTTGATTATGTTTTAAATTAAGAGCAGCACACAACAGTAGTTAAGCTGCTCTTTTATTTTATTTTCTTCTTTTGGAAAACCCCCCTTTTTTTTGGATTAACATGAATTTCATCAATCTGTATTTTGGCATAACACTCCTTGGATTGACTCGAGTTGATTCCTATATTACGCTAGTAGTGATTAGTCAGTTCAAAATTCTTTGAAAAGTTTGCGCGACACAAGCTTTGTCAATGCAAAGCTACAAAAAGAGAGGGTAGGTCAAGATAACCAAATGATTATAGTGGACCATTCAAAAGTGGATCCTTATCTTTCATTCAAATTTGTGTGATACATTACACTAAGTGGACCTTAGTTTCCTATTTGAGAGTCAATATAAAGATCGAGTACTATCTCTTATTTAAATTGTCCCCATGTTTTGTTTTATTTAAAAACAAGGGAAAAAATACTCTAATTTGAAGATGGACCATAAAGTAAGAATGTTCAAGGTGCAATTTGGTTTGATTTTGGCTAAAATTACATCCAAACCAAATATAAAAAATTGATGCAATTTGGTTTGGTTTGAAAGAAAAAGTATTTAAACCAAATGAAACCAATTTATGCAATTTGATTTGGATTAGTTTATGTGGTTTTTAATTTCTATTTTTTTTTTATTAAATATTTTCTGATTCTTTTCATCTTTCAAATTAAAATATAATAATATAAAATATGTTACTCAAAATATAATAAATATATCGAATAATAACAACTACAAAGGTATGCACAAATTTATTCATAATTGAACAAGAAAAAAAATATAAGTGTATTTTACTATAGATCTTTTTCCTAAGTATTTCACCCATACAACATTCATCTAGATCTATAAACCAATCAAAATCTGTGAAACTTGGTTGCTCTCATTTCTCCTAACAGTTAGCTTCTATCCCTGTTTTGACTAGTCAATCCACTTTTTTATGTATCTGGCCTTGTTACAATCAAGCTTTACATAATTTTTATTTACTCTTTACTAAAATATTCTCCTCTTAACTTAAGTACTCTTACTCTAAGAATCTTTTGCGTGCTAAAATCAATGACGATGACAAAGTGAAGTGAGAGTGCATATAGTGACGAAGTCAAGTGAGAGAGTAGAGTTGATAACACCTCCTTCAAGAGGAGTTGACAACATTGTTGACAATGAAGAGGAATAAGAAAACTCACAAATAAAATATGTGAAGCAGACCAAACAACTTTGTAAGGAGATATAGGTTAAAATGTATAATTTATTATTATTATTGTTATTATTATTAATAAAAAATATATATTGAATGTATGTTGCAGTTCAATTTGGTTTGAATTGATTTTAAAAATTCAAACTGCAAACCAAATTGACTCTTGTGATTCTTAGAAAAAAATTCCAAACCAATCCAAAAGTTTTCAATTTTTTTATAGTTCGGTTTGGTTTGGATCAATTTTCAATTTTTCTTTTATCGGATTAGTTTTGAACACCCCTACCATAAACCATTAAGGGAAATGACATCCAAGAGGTTAAAAGAGATTGCAGAACAAATTGTAAGGTCACTCTTTGTACATATTTTTTGAGTTATAAGTATATTTCATTATGATATTGTTTATTACAAGACATTATGAGTGAGTAGAGTGAGTAGTGTTTGCATGATGCATTTGTCTCCTATGGCCATCACAACATATTGACCACTATTATTGATACTCTAAAACACATTGGTCATGTGTATATTGCTAGTTTTGTGTGGCCAGTATTTTAGAGAAATTGCTCACCCTAGCTATTTTAGAGCTAGAAGAAATGGTGCAACCAATAACAACCTTAACGTGGGGTTGACACCATGATTAAATAAGTTTGTAGATAATAGAACAACTTATAATTGAGTTTGATCAACATTTGGAATCTATAGGAATTTTCCATAGCCTACTCCAGTTAAGATAAATGTAGGTTTATCTCATACCCATGTTAGTACAAAAAGTAGTTGTGTTGATGATGTGGACAAGGTAGACACAAATATCTCCTTTTAGGCTCAATTGTTTGCTAAAGAAGCAATGTTTATTGGAAGATTGTATTATGGAGGGTCAACCATATATGCAATGACCATGCAACCTACTTATACAAGAAGGGTGGTAGAAGATGCCAGAGATGTCACTACTCCAGCCCTAGTGCCTAGTAAGGAAATTCAATTAATGCAATCTTTGGTGTGGATATCAATTATACCTTTGTACATAAACATGCATGATGCCTTTGGAATAAGGCATTTTCCGTTTAAGTACCACCTTATTGCAACTTCACCTATGCTAGGAGGATTGATAAATACCTGCATATAGAAGCTTAGTCTTTTTTTAAACTTTGCGATAATTTTTGTTAAGAGACATTTGTAGCCCATTGTCTTGTTAGAGTAGTGTAGTTTGACACGTATAGAAATTAAAGGAGCTTCTTACGTAAAAAGGTGTTTGACTTGTTTAATTTTTAAAAGTACAATTAGTTTAATGTGATTAATAAACAATTTGGCATTGGATTTAGTCCGTTAGGTAAGGTCTCTTCGAACTTCGAACCTTGTGATGCAAAAAGGTAGTTTAGAGGTGCGAGTAAAAGTGGTCAATAAAGTTTCTTGATTAAGATTATTTGTGGACAAACGTGGTGGGATGAATGCTCAAGTTGCGTTAAATTGAAACAAGGATCTATGAAACATGATTTTAGGCATGTGATAACAATTCGATCAACATAATTGATTTAGAAATGGGTAAAAACGCATCCAACCCCTAATATATGGGTTTCAATCTGTAAAAATCAATTATACAAGTTTGTATGAAGTTTTAACCGATTAAATTCAAGATAGATGTCATAGGAAGCCATAGGAAGTGAAAAAAAAGCATTTTAATCGGTGCAAAATGGATTACATGAAGATGTATGGTACAACTATGAAGAAAATTCAAGAAAATGAAAACAAAAAACATGGAAAAGACATAGAGATGAAGAAAATGCCACTTTCATGAAGAAAGATAAGTGCAAAGGGAAATCACCACTTCAATTTAAAAAACTCAAAATAAGATTCTAGAAATGAGGCTTACCTCTTGAACTTCAAAGAGAGAAAATGCTCTTGCAATTCATTCAAGCTTCAAAATCAAGTTACGAATGAAACTCACACCCTTATATAGAGACAGAGAGCGAAAATACATGCACATGGGTACAATTCTAAGAGGTTGGGTCATGTTTGGAAGATGCCCTAAAGCTTCCCAAACAAGGCCCTTATTTTTTATACTGTCCTTGTGTCCAAATAACTAGCCTCTTATTTCTATTTTAAAGAAAGACACTAAACTAACTCTATTTTTATTTTCAAGGAAATTACAGGAGCTATTAATACTTTTAATATATGTTTCAAGCTTCTTGTACATTCCTCTTGTTTTTCTTCCTTCCTTTTCATCAAATTTCTTTCTAAGCTTTTCTTTCATATTTTCCTTTTTCTTCCTTCTTGTGGTGACTCCTCCTTGCATGGATTGAAGTTCTTCTTGGAATGAGATCACATCATCCTCCCTCTTGAAAAGAATTCGTCCTTGAATTTGGGTACCTATATCATACAAAGATAAATCACTCACATTGAAACTATTGCTATTATTTACTGTACCTTCCAAAGAAAGGATTACAAGTATTATTTTGCGAGAAGAAAAGCTACTAATAGTATTTAAATACTTGTTTACCTTTTCATATTCTTGGATCAAATACAAACCAATGCATTCTAAAAGTTATGAAATATTTTTCAAAATCTTTTGATTTTCCTAAACTTTTATTATTTTTACTAAAAAGATTTCATTTGAATTATAAAGGATGAAGTTTCTATGCAAACAATTTTTACAACAATAAAAGCATGTAATTTGTGTTGGACTTGAAGACTTAGCTTCATGTTAATTTGATGTCTCTAACCACTTTGATGATGAAGAAGATGATGTTTGAAGAATGAATATTTTATATTAGTGTTAGAGTGTCTTAAGATTTGGGGTAAGATGCATTTCATTTAATCTTGAACTTAATCTTTCTTTTTAAAATGTTTTAATAAAGTTTTAACTGTTTTCAACTCATTAAAAATATGTTTTTAGTCAGTTAAAATGTTCTTAGTTTGATAACTAAGTCAATCTTAAACATTTTAACCAACTGGTATTGATTTTAGTTAACTAATATTTTGAACTGATGTTTTTAAGTTTTGTTATGACTGAATTCAACTAACTGTTTTCAAGATTTTAATCAGCTTAATTCTAGAACTGTTGTTTCTGAATTTTACTTCCATCTGGTTTCAGCTAGCTATTTTTCATTATTTAAATCAACTAAAATCCTGAAGTTGTTCTTAAGAAATCCATGCTCTTTGGAAAATCTAGGTTATTTGCATTTAAACAGGCTAAAATCACATAAATATTTCTCTTTAATAATTTCCACTAGTTTAATCGCGTTTTCAACTGTCTGTTTTCAATTTTCAGATTTTGGGTGTTATTTGGAAAATCTATTTTAAAGAATTGATTTTTACGTGCAGCTGTAAACTGTTTTTTTGAAATTGGCCAAGGTTTTTGAAAGTTCTTTGAGAGTTTAATTCACCCCCTTCTTAAACTCAACCATCTATTCTAACAAATTTGTCCATAAAGATTAGCACACATGGTAGAATGTCCATTCAAGTTCTTAGAGTCATATACAAAAATATTAGAAACATTTTTGTAATCATTTTCTTCCATGTTTGTGCTTTTGTCTTCTATGATCTCCTCTTCTTTTCCCCTTTGTTTTGGCCATTTATCTTTAATATACAAGTCTTCCCTAGGCAATAAAACAAAAGGAGACAATTTAGTAATTTTTTTCAAAGAAGAATTAGAATCACGAATTAAAGGAGAAGAAGAGTTTAAAGTTGTGCAATCCCCCTTTACGGATTCATTCTCAATCATATATGAAGGGGGTGTTATAAGAGACTCTTTCCCTTTTCTAATTTTTTCTAGCATTTTCTTTTCTTTCTTTCTCCTTTTTTTCTTTATTTTTTCTTTTTTTTCCTTTCTCTTCTTTTCTTTCTCCTCTTTTTCTTTTCTTTCTTTCTTCTCTTGTTTTGCTTTTTCTAGTTTCTCTAGTTTTTTTCAATGCTTTCTTTTCTACCTCTTTCAAGTATTCACAATAATTCTTGAGGTCTTCATCATTATTGGCAAATGATTCCAATTAGGACATTAATGAGTTTCATGTCCTTGACCTTCACATTTGGAGCATATAATAGAACTTGTTTTGATCCTTGAACTTGATTTTTCTTTATGCTTGTGCTCCTTTCTATGATAACGGAGTCCACTATTCAACTTTAATATTCTTGAAACAATTTTGTTAGTGTATTCTACTCAAGTCAAATCCATACCTACAACAAAAAGTTAGAAAAGCAAGAACTAGCATAACAAAAGAAATGGTTAGCACAAGTAATATAGAAAAAATAAGATGGACTTCACCACTTACTAAGTATTTACACTCAAATCACTTGTGTATCACTCTTGAAGAATTACACACTCTCTCACTTAAATTCCTCTCAACTCTTAGCACTCAAGCTCTCATTCCATTCTCAAGGTAATTCATCAAGTCAAAGAATCCACTTAGTATCAATTCAAGTGAAAGATGAAATAATTGGCCAAAGCACTTAGAATTTCAAGAAAATTATGACAATTGCAAGACAAAACTTTAGGAATATTTTAAGACTAAAAACTAGAAAGGGTAAAGAAAGAATTAGGAAAACAAAAGAATAACCACAATGTGACAATATGGAACAAATATAAAAGAGAAAGCACCAAAGAAAATTGGAAAGACTACTCAACAAAATTTAGAACAATTTCTAATCAAAATTACTTATGAAAAGAAGTACAACAACAACCACAATGATAGGATTAATTTGCCAAACCAATGAGCAAGGATTATGGAATTTTCTTAGAATTGAATGCACATATTGCTTGGCCTCAAATTGGTTTAGGTTCAGCCATGTACAAATTTTTCATGTTATTTGTGTTTTTGGATCCAATGCTGAAACACATATATCAAGAGTTGATCTAACATAGTTTGAACGCTTAACCCCTATGTTTAGAGTCAATTGATCAATTCAATTAACAAGTAATCTCAACAAGAAATTTATACTAAACTAAATTAACATTAGATGTAAAGAAAACTTAACAAACATATGACTCAAAGCCAAGAAAAAGGATGACTCAAACTAGTGGTAACCAAAGATTAATGAATGTCATTTTATCAAACACTTCATATGCATCAATTAATAACAATTCATTAATCAAGATTAACCAAGAACTTATGACTAATCAACCAAACAATTTTCAGATTTGCAACAAAATTTTCAACAACCAAAAATCAGTCATGGAAATAGCTATGGAAACAAAATTGGAGACTAATTTTGCTGCAGATTTTGTGACTGAAATTTTCAGATTTCATGTAGTTCCAAGTTTTGAACATCCAAAAGTCACCTAATGGCTCTAGAACTTTTAGGACCGCATAATAACCATATACCATGTTCTTGATTCACATACCTCATGTTTGAAACCTTAGAGCTTTGATACCAAATGATGAATGCTCAAGTTGCATTAAATTGAAACAAGGATCTATCAAACATGATTTTAGGCATGTGATAACAATTCATTCAAGCTTCAAAGTTATGTTACAAATAAGACTCACACCCTTATATAGCGAGGGGGGGGGGACGACGGCAAAAATACATGCACATGGGTGTAATTCTAAAAGGTTAAGGCATGTTTCGAAGATGCTCTAAAGCTTCCCAAACAAGGTCCTCGTTTTTTATACTATCCTTGTGTGCAAACAACTAGCCTCTTATTTCTATTTTAAAGAAAGACACTAAACTAACTCTATTTTTATTTATAAGGAAATTACAAGAGATATTAATACTTTTAATATCTTCTTCAAGCTTCTTGTACATTCCTCTTGTTTTTATTCTTTCCTTTTCTTCAAATTTCTCTGTAAGCTTTTCTTTCATATTTTCCTTTTCCTTTTCCTTCCTTCTTGTGGTGACTCCTCCTTGCATGGATTGAGGTTCTTCATGAAATGAGCTCACATCATGGTGATACTCCATCTTAATAATATGGTTACAAAAAAATAATGGAGAAGTTTGCCTTAAAAAAATAGTATATTATTCATTATATCACACCCTTCTCAGAGATTGATAGTTATGAATGATATGATTGGATATAATGAAAGAAAAAAAAATAATAATGCATTTTGTTTCTCTTACTTGTGGAGAAATATAATAAAATAGGAGAAAAAAAATTGATTTTAAAACTAAAGTTCAAGAGTTCCTTTCCTTTTGAAAATGTTACAGGAAAGAAGGAGAGTTGCCTATGATAAAGATATCATCGATATATACTAATTCTTAAATGTATTTAAAGATATAAGTCTTGGTCATCTTTGTTTTCTAAGACATATATATATATACATATATATATATATACATATATATATATACATATATATATATATACATATATATATATATATACATATATATATATATATATATATATATATATATATATATATACACACACACACATTCCTCTGGTGTTTCTAACATACACAGATATATTTATTAACTTATTTATGGTAGAGTTTTGTATGGCCTTCAATTTACTTAAAACATGTAAAACTGGTCCTACCTTTGTAGTCTCCAAATTAACTTCACATGACATTTTTGCATATGTAACTGTAACATGAAACAATTAAAATATAGCATAATATTGGTTGTTCAAGTTGTAGTATTAAATGTCCCTGCTTGTGGTACATAGGTAAGGAGTGGATGAAAAGACAAATTAGAAAGATAAAAGACCAAGTTTTTTACCAACTAAAAAATCAAGTGCAACCTGGTAATTTGATTTTTGGAGATCTTTTATATTGCTATTTTACTTTGTGTACTTGTAAGAATCCTATTTTTTTCCACTTATTATGTATAGGATGACAAATGTATTGCTATCAATTGGACAATGATACGCACTTGATTTTTTAGAAGCATTAGTGATTTGATATATTTATTTAACGTTCTTTCTATTTTTGAGAAGGTAAATATATTGACAAATGTATTCACAAAAAAATTCTACCTACAAAATGAGAGGGTTAACAAATCATTTATTTCATTTTAATAGCAATGGAGGGTTTGAATCTAAGAAGAAACCTTGCTTCATCTATTAACTCCTTTAGGTAGAGTTTTGGGTTCTGTTTAAAGATAATTGTCTCATATGTGTTTTAAAGTGTGAATAATTGATGTGGAAGACTAAGTTTTGTAGAAGTTCATAGAAATAAGTTTTATTTTCTAATATTTATTATAAGTTTTGTTCGATTATGCTTAAGTTTTGTTGTTAGTTTATGTGAGATATTAGAGATTGTATTAGATTTCTGAGTGGATGTCTTTTGTGTCATGCGTAATCGATCTTTAGTGACATATATTTCTTGGGAAAAGAAAAGAAAAAGAAGGCATATATTGCTTGGGAAGATAATGGAGTGAGCTCTTCTCGAAGTTCAAGTGATTCAGAAGAAGAAACAAATATTTGTCTCATAGCGGATGATGCTAAATCTACATGTAGCAAGGTAAGTGATTCTGGTCTTCCAAATAATTATGATAAATTACTTGAAGAATTTCTTGATTTGTGTGAAAAGTCTGAAAAACTTACATCTCTTCACAATAAACTAAAAAATGATTACAAAATTCTTGAAAAGAAAATTGTTGATTTAGAGGAAGAGAAAAAGGTTTTGAAAGATGATTTGGAAAAGGCAAAAATTCCATGTAAATGCAAATAAAAAATTCCTATTTGCGAAGATTGAAATTTTTTTGCTAATAAAGTATCTTATCTTGAAATGTCTCTTTCAAAACTCACCATGGGAAACCAAAATTTAAACAATGTTTTAAATGTGCAAAAAGGCATGTATCAAAAGGCAGGACTTGGATATACTTTTAAAAGTAATCAAAGACCTACCAAAACTATTTTTGTAAAAGGTGAAACATCTAATACAAAGAAGGTTTTTTAAAAGAAAAATTTCTCAAGCAAACCAAAAGTTCCAACATGTTTCTATTGCATGCATAAAGGTCATTCCGTAAATAAATGCAATATATGACGTTTTAGTGTTCCTAAAGG
Organism: Lablab purpureus; assembly: GCA_030347555.1. Lineage (NCBI taxonomy): Eukaryota > Viridiplantae > Streptophyta > Magnoliopsida > Fabales > Fabaceae > Lablab > Lablab purpureus. Next base: position 19,569,446 of record CM059258.1, read on the forward strand.
GAAATACAAATGGGTTCCCACAGGAAAAATTGTTTCTAACCCATAAGGACCCTAATAAGTAATTTTAAGGGACCTAAATATTTTTGCTTATGTTGCAGGTTGGTCCCAAGTCCAGAAAATTCCTATGGTATCTTGATAGTGGATGTTCAAGACATATGACAGGAGATAAAATCAAATTCAAAAGCTTCAAAAAGAAAGAACAAGGTTTTGTAACCTATGGAGACAACAATAAGGGAAAGATCATCGGTAATGGAGATATTGGAGATACACTAAAGATCCATGATGTTCTCCTTGTAGATGGTTTGAAGTACAATTTGATAAGCATTAGTCAACTTTGTAATAAAGTCTTAAAGGTAATATTTGATAGTGATCTTTGTAAAATTCATCACAATGATACTAATCAAATCACCCTCATTGGTAAGAGATGTAATAATATTTATCTCATTGATATTGATAATGCATCGTCATCTAAAATTATATATATTGTGTAGTAGCTAAAGAAGAAGATCTATGGTTATGGCATAGAAGAGCTGCTCACATTCATATGCCACATCTAAGTAAACTCATATCAAAAGAGTTAGTAATTGGTTTGCCAAAATTGATTTTTGAAAAAGATAAAATATGTGCAGCTTGTCAAAAAGGGAAGCAAATTAAAAATTCTTTCAAATCCAAAAATGTTGTTTACACTTCTAAGCCATTGGAACTATTGCACATGGATTTATTTGGTCCTTCTAGAACAAAATGTTTTGGTGGCAATTATTATGCTCTTGTGATTGTTGATGATTACTCTAGATTTACATGGACACTTTTTCTTTCATCTAAAAGTGATGCTTTCAAAGAATTTGGAAAATTTGCCAAGGTTATTCAAAATGGAAAAGATTTGAAAATTAAAATTTTAAGAAGTGATCATGGAGGTGAATTTCAAAATGCATCTTTTGAAAATTTTTGTGAAGAATAAGGCATTTCTCATAATTTTTTAGCACCAAGAACACCACAACGAAATGGTGTAGTTGAAAGGAAAAATAGATCTTTAGAAGAACTTGCAAGAACTATGTTAAATGAAAGCAATTTACCTAAATATTTTTGGGCTAATGCTGTAAGCACCGCATGCTATGTTTTAAATAGAATTTTGATAAGACCTATTTTGAAATTAACTCCATATGATTTTTTCAAGGGAAGAAAACCAAATATTTCTCATTTTAGAGTTTTTGGTTGCAAATGTTTTGTTTTGAATAACGGAAAAGATAACCTTGGAAAATTTGATTCTAAATCCGATGAAGCTACATTTTTAGGATATTCCTTGAGTAGTAAAGCATATAGAGTTTTTAATAAAAGAACTTTAAATGTTGAAGAATCTATACATGTTGTCTTTGATGAATATCTAGACCTTGAGAAAATCCCTCTTGAGTCAAAAAGAATTTTTGTAGATGATGAAGGAGAACAGAAACAAGAAACTCCTTTGGCAGAAGTTATTGAAGAAATCAATTTGGATGATAATCCTCCTCAAGATGAAAGTCTACCAAAAGAATGGAGACCACCAAAAGAAGTATCTTTGGACAATGTCATTGGAGATATCTCAAAAGGTGTAAGAACAAGGAGGAACATCAATAATTTCTGCATGAACGTTGCGTTTGTTTCTTAAATTGAACCAAAAACCATGGAAGAAGCCTTAAAGAATGATCATTGGTGCATAACAATGCAAGAAGAGCTAAATCAATTTGAAAGGAATTAGGTATGGGATTTAATTCCTATAATTCCTAAAACTAACAATATGCATGTTATTGGCACCAGATGAGTTTTTAGAAATAAACTTGATGAAGAAGGAAACATCACCAAGAACAAAGCTAGGCTGGTTGCAAAAGGATATAGACAAAAAGAAGGAATAAACTATGATGAAACTTATGCACCTGTAGCAAGACTAGAGGCTATTCGTTTGTTGCTAGCATATGCTTCCATTATGGGATTCAAATTGTTTCAAATGGATGTAAAAAGTGTTTTCCTAAATGGATACATTAAGGAAGAAGTCTATGTAGAACAACCTCTAGGTTTTGAAGATTTTAAGAATCCAAATCATATCGACAAATTGAAGAAAGCCTTATATGGACTAAAGCAAGCTCCAAGATCTTGGTATGAAAGGTTAAGTAATTTTTTACTTGATAATTGTTTTAGAAGAGGTAAAGTTGATTATACTCTTTTCATTAAGAAATCGCAGAAACATATTCTGATTGTTCAAGTTTATGTTGATGATATCATATTCGGTTCAACTAATGGTGATCTTTGCAAGAGTTTGCAAGTAATATGCAGGAAGAATTTGAAATGTCCATGATGGGAGAATTAAATTTCTTTCGTGGTTTGCAAATCAAACAAATGAAGATATCTCTCCAGAAGAAGATAACACATGTTCTTCAAAAGGGAAACAACCAGCTGAACACCATGAAGATGAAGAGGATGGGGATAGTGAGAAAACCGATTAGGATGAAAAATCACTTGCCTCTTAGCTCTATTTTTTTTTCAGTTGCTATTTTTTTCTCCATGTTTTCTGTTTTTTTTAAATGCTTATGCTGTGAAATCTCATTTTCTGTAATATCTTTTTGATTATGTTAAAATTAAAGGGGGAGAAAAATATATGTTGATTGATAATTGATTAGAAAATATCAAGAATATCTTAAACATTAAGAGCAAAGTTTAAGGGGGAGAATAAGGAAATATTTCTATGCATTAAATCTCTTGAAATTTAAATATTTGAAATTCAAATTCAAATTACAAATTGAATGCTATAAGATTGCCTATATTATTTCCTTTGTGGACTAACATTTATGATGGAGATATCCATACAATATTTTCTAAGTTTTTTTTCCAGGATATCAATCACAAGTCTTTAAGATTTTTTTATCATCACCAAAAAGGGGGAGATTGTTGATTTAATTCGAGCATGAGTAAAAATTTACTCATAAGTTTTGGTGAAGAATTAAACTCAAATAAATCATGAAGATTGGAGTTTTGATGATGAAGATACAAAGGATTATTGCAATATTAAAGACTTGATTTTATCCCACAACGGAAGGCTACATCATGGAAATAAAGGCAAAATATATTCATTCAAGGAGAATAAATGCATTCAAGAAAGAAGATTTTGAAGATTCTCTCAAGAGCTGAAGATAAAAGTTTAGAAGGTTTAGTTTTGGATGATGGATAAAAAGAGTAAGTCATAATTCTCATCCAAGACCTTTCCAATCTTGAGAGCAAGTCATATTTTCGCAAAAACTTTTTTCTACGCTTTTAATCGATTAGGAATCGAAATAGAATCAATTATATCACTTAAAATTTGAATTAAAAGAGTTTAACGAACTAAATAATCGATTAAGTGTTTTTGATAATCAATTATATTGCTTCTGGGTTACATATAATCGATTATGGCCTTAATCTTATCGATTATATCAGGAAGAATGTGTTTTCCAGTTTTACTCTAATATAATCGATTACAACTTTTATATATAAATACAACGTTTTTGCAAATTCAATGCTGAATCAACCTAAGAATAGAAACTTTGAACTGATTTCAAATTATAAAATTAATGGCAAGGTCTTAGGTTTATACACATATGATTAAACACGAAATTACAGTGTTCTTGCACTAAAGTTTTTCAAAACCGCTTTCTTACTCTCTCAAGGTTGATATAAGTTCTTGGAAGTGGTGATTGCATTGTGCTTAAGCTTTCATATCCAACACTCATAAGGTGTTTTCTTTACCGTTTATTGGTTTATGTAATTCATCCCTTAGATCGGTTCTAAAGGGAGGTGTGTTCATCTCTTGTGTGTCAAGAGAGGTGGGATCATCCTTAGTGTGTCTAAGGAGGTGATACTATTTATCTTTAATTGTTTTTACATTATGTCACTGATTAGTGTTTGTAATTGCTTTCAAAGATAGTGGGGTTATCATCACATGTTTGTGGTGATTGGGCACTGGACGTAGGATTGGCTAAATCCGAACCAGTATAAATCTCTGTGTTCAATCTCTCTTTCCCTCTCTCTTTATTTTACTCACGAATCATATTAACATTTGTTATCCCAACTGCTCTTATCAAAGGTTAAGGAAAATCTGAATCTTGATTTTAGAAGTATTTTTAACATTTGTTATCCCAACTGCTCTTATCAAAGGTTAAGGAAAATCTAAATCTTGATTTTAGAAGTATTTTTTAAAATCTGGAAAATTATTGAAAAAGAGAAAAAGTCTTTTAAAAATCCAATTCACCCCCTCTTGATTTTTACACTGTCATTATTTCTAACAATAAATTCACTTCATTGTTACATAATCTATATTGTTACATAATCTATGTTGGATTTATCCTAAGGTATTTAACTATCATTAAAACTATCAGAATCAAGCTTACATTGTTAAAGAATTAACTTATTTAAAATTCATATATCAGTGCAACAAATAATGAGATAGCTTCGAGTGTGACTATTACATCATGCATTGGTTGTCGACAATAACTTATGAGGGTATTCAGATTCCTGAGATAAGATAATGACATACATGATCAATTTTTCTCTTATAGCTAATTTTTGAAATATTTATTATAATAAAAACTAATATCAATTTTCTTTAGGGTAATGTTTCACTTACACTATAAAGTGTCAATACACTAGGTTGACACTACCTTATTAGTATTTTATATTTAATTTATTATGCATTTAATGAAGTGACACAAATTCATTGAATATATACAAGGTGTAGATATGCGGTATGCCACCTGGCGTGGTATATTTATCGTTTTTCTTTTCTTTATTGTAACTTTTCACTAAGGAACCATTAAACACATAAACAATTAAAGAAATTTGTCATGAGTGAGGATTTTTTTAATACATTAGAAATTAATATTTTAGATCTTTACTATTTTAAGTTAAATATAGATAAATCTACATTTTTTCATGGAACTTTTTAGTATTTACTATGTTAGTTTTTATTTATTGTTGAACTTTTTAGCATTTATTATGAGGAATTTTGTGTTACAATTCTTTTACTTGAAAAGTACATATATTTGGTATATGTTGGCTGGTTGTGTACAAAATTTTTTAATTTATATATGTAAACGTTGCCAAAACAAACTAACTTAAAAAGTAATACATATTCCATCAATTTTGTTACTAACCAATGTAGCATGGAACATTTTACGTCGATTATGTGATAGTTGCTATTAAAAGTCTTACATACAATAATGGTTCTTTGTATAAATGATGTTATTTGCCTTTTTCATGACCACAAAGCAAGCAAACATGCATTTTCTTCATAGATTATTTATTAAGCTGATGTAAAAAGTGTTACATGTAATATTGACTCTTGAGATAACTAATGTAAAAATTTTACCGCGGTTGACAACTTATGTAGAAACTCCTCAACTTTCTATGGAATAACATATTAATTGTATAAAGGGGAGGTTGAATAGAGCTATTAAAACACTTTTGCAAAACCATTCACAAATAACCTGTTAGTCATTGTGTCTGAATCATCTATTGATTTTATAAAGCATGTTCACTTTCCTTTTGAAAGGGATAACCAACAAATACTTTATTGTGTAATGAAAAGATCAACAATAACAATATTTTATGTTAGCTCACCCCAACTTGGACTATATCTAGTTCTCCAATGTAAATTACAAAGACTTCCACTAATTAAATCATATTAAAAGTATTATTACAATCACTCTAACCTTATCACAAGTACATAAAGTCACTCTTAGCTATTCCAATACTCAACGTCTTTCCAAACCAAGTACGTAAAGTCTCTCCATGATATATGTTAAAACCTCACTTGAGTTTAAGCACAAGTACACAAGGTCTCTTCAAACAAAATACAAAATGTCTCTTTAGCTATATAACAAATTTTTTTTTAATTTACAAGGTTCACACTCAAATGAGAGGCTATGAAATTATATGCTCCTTGATCTAAGATATAAATTCACAACAATGAAGGATTTACAATATACACTTCTCTTTATCTATGTCGCCTAAAAGGCAGATGATAGTTAAAGTGCTTGAATGTTTTTAAACACTTTTTATTATGCACGTGAGACTCATTAGTTATGTCTTGGAACCTTAGTTACTTTTGCATGGTAGTGCTTCCTTATAAGAATTCATAGAGGGTTATTGTAGTTTCCAAGTTTCAAAGCGTCATGGTTCATAACTTTATCAAAGATTCATGACCTTCTACTAACATACTTTATCATGTAGCATGATGAGAAAAGTAAGACACTCTTTTTATCTTTGTGATGTCTCTATATTACTAACAATACCAAATATAACTTTTCCACATTGATGAATGGTTCTTGTGTCAAAATCTTCCTTGAAAAGTGTTTCTAGTTAACTCATAGAGATTAGATGATGTGACATAAAGATGGGTCTGGTACATAGTACTTGATGTGTGTGTCTACTCTTCTTACCTAGAGAAGGATTGTCTCTTGCTTTGAGCTTTAATAATCTTGCCTATACTTGCTTGATAGCGTCTAGCGTAGCATAAATATGCTTTTTCTAGATACATTTATTCTTCAACAAAGTCTTGCACTTTCTAAAGCCCCTTTTAGAGATATATGTTTCAAAGAGATATTTCATGTCTTTTGTGTTTTTGTCATGTAAAAAAACTTGTGTCAATTGATAAGATATTTTATCAGAGTAATGTGTCTACTAATTTGCAAGCTCGCTTAGTTTTGGCACAGTCATCTAGTGTTTTATACTTTGAGTTTGACTTTCATTTTTGAAAAATTAGTTTTAAGACACTCACGATCTTTACTCATCCTACCACAAATTTATCCTTCATTAAGAATACATCTTAAAATGCGAGGAAGTTATTAATATTAAGCTCAAAACTATAAACAAGCTTCAAATAAAAAAAAATTCAAGTATGATAAAAAGAAATGAAACAAAAGAGAGATTATGTGAAAAAATGATAGTTTTTAGAATGATCAAAATAAAATAAAATAAATAAAAAATAGAAAAAAAAGAAAGATTATTGTTCTCATTTTTTTCATATGTTTTCCCTTATGCTAACCTTCCAGGTTTAGTTATCCATATATAAAGAATAAAAAACACGAAAAAATAAATAAAAAGATAATTCTAAAAATTGAAAAAAAAGAAAAATAAAAAACAAATTCTAAAATGATAAAACTTTCCGGTTCAAAGTATAATTAAAATATTTATATCATATATAATCTAAATTAAACATAAACATTAATTAGGTTCACAGGCTCATCTAATTTATTACTATTAATAAAAATTATTTAAAATTAAAAATAAAATATTTTAAAAATAATTTTCAATGTATAACAAAAGGAAACTCAAAATATAAGTTATAACATGAATACTAAATGAGGAAGGAAAAACATAATCAAAGTTAAATTTATGATGTTACATGAATAATACATTTGTTCTCTTTCATTTTTTCTTTTTTTATTCCTCATGAAAAAGAATATTTTAAAATAAGACTGCTAAGTCATTCTTTTTTTTCTATTTTGTTTAACCCAACAAACTACTTTTTCTCATCCACTTCTTTCATCTCAAGTTGTTTTGAAGAAAAAAAGCGAGTAGATAGTGTTGCCATGATCATGAAGTAGAAGTATTTGGTGATGGAAACAACTCCTGTTGATATTATCTCACAAGAAATAATTATTCACATCTTCTTTACTCTCATTTACTCATTCACAACCATAACTTCACGTGCCAAATGTTCAGCCATCATTACTCACCATCATTCAACCAAAAAGCCATTCATTTCCCATCAATACGTGAAAAAGTAAGCCACGTGTCATACATCCATCACCTTTCTCCAACACGTGTCGCTCATCTAATGCAGCCAAATTCAGTTTCCTCGCCCCATTCAGTTGATGTGACTTCCCTTACTATAAATAACCGTTTTGAAATGACATATTATGAGTCAGCACAAGCAACCATTAAAGTCTCTCTCCATTAAAAACACAACTTTTTCAAAACAAGTGAAGGAGTGAAACAGAACAACGTAAGACTTGGATCCAACAGAAATGGTGTGTTTCTGTTTTCTGGTGGATCAGAGGAGGAGGGTGCGGCGGAGCAAGCCGGCGGCGGGGACGTGCTCGCGGTGCGGCGGCGGAGCTAGCGTGGCGGATATGATGACACAAACCAGATTTTGCTGCATTCCATTCTACTCCAAATCTTGGAAAGCTATTATTTGCACTTTTTGTGGTGCCACTCTCAAGTCTTACAGATGAGCATCACCTTAATATTCTCATTTCTTAACGTGTCACAATATATTTAATATATAATATAATGTATATTTTCGTTTATTAGTTAGTTTCCTCTTTGTCTTTTGTTTTTTAAGATGCTTTTCTGTTCTACAATCTTTTCGTGTCTCCTCTGAAAGGCAACAAGTTAGATACTCGTGCTACTGTGGACAGTGCATTTTCTACATAAAAAGTTTAAATATTGTACTTTTTTTTATCTTTACAGTATTTATTGTCACACTTTTGTTTTTCTGATGGTAGAGAAAATCACTAAATGCTGATATTTTTCATCATAGTTATTGTACTTATATGAACTTCTCAATATAATTAAACAAAATACTTACTTCCACTGTTTATTATGCAGTTTTTAGGAACGTGTGTTGCTTCGAGTGGCAGAAGAAATTGCTATATCTTAAACTCGTGTATATAAAAAGGAAATTATTAAGAAAACTAGTTTCTGCTTTAATATCACCCACTACCTAACGCATCTTGTTTCATAAATATTTTTGTTTATTTTATAATTTTATAAAATTTAATTAATAAAGCATATTAAATGTATTTTAACGATCCCATAGCTATCGTGTCATTTTCTTTTTCAATTGTTATTTGAGTTCTGATATAAAACCTTATTGGTCCCATGTTTTAGGATGGAGTATTTTTTCGGAAATTGGAAAAGACATTAAGACTCTAAAGTTAGACAAGTATTTGTTTGGGATTTTTAATATATAATTTCGTATTTTAATGTATGAATTAAGAAGGAAAGCTTTGTTATTTTTGAAGTGAAAGTATTTTTGAGTTATTTTAAGTTTAATTCAACACTTTTGTTGTTATTTTGGCATGTTGCAAAAATAACTAGTTGAGGAAACTATCAAAGTTGTTGTTATATGTTGGGCATATTAATGAATGATTAATGTGATGGCCAAAGTGCTTCTTTATCATCATCATCCAAATTCGTTGTGACAAGATAAATTTCATAAACAGTTTATCTAGTTTTTGCATTTACATATCTTTTCTCCAAGCAAGCACAAAGTCATGGCCAAAAATATATCTTTTGTTATAATAACACATTATTATTCGAAAAATGCTCTAAAGATGCATTGGATTCACATAAACCACTAACATTTACGAGAATTTTTTTTAAATCTTTTGTATTATTCAATAGATTGGACCCAACTGGATGAGAGAAAATCTACACTTAGACATAACCTTCATAGGAAGAATAAGTAATCATATTTCTTCTATGTATAGGATAAACACAAGACCATTAGAGGAAGCTATTAGTTCTTATGGTACACAATTTCTACCTGCCCAAGCCTTCACAAGGAGAAATGAAGGACATTTATGGCAAACACACTTGCCTAGAGAAGAAAATAATCCAATAACAGCCCCTTCATCTGCTATTCTACATAACATATCTAGAGGACTTAGTCTAAGCTTTACAGAGTACACAAAAGTACCACGTATGGACCTAGAACAAGATAGGCCAACAGAAAACAGGCATAACACTTCAGCCATTCCTGATAGTGAACATATTTCTATGATGAATATCATACAATATGAAGAAGAAGAAAATGATGAAATGACTGATGAAGAATGGAATCATCATCAGGCAATTATAGCCATGTACAGACAATGATCTTTAGATTCCTCTATAAATACAAATATTGAAAACATTTATGAAGAAACAGATGATATCATAGATCACTTTCTTGATAGTCTGTGTTTAGATAAAGAAGATAGCTCTTCAGTAATATCAGAACCTTTATCTAAAATAGGTTTCGTTAATACAAGTGTAGGATCAGTAAATCCTAACAGTTACCAATTAGAACATATTGGTACACAAAGTTATTCTACTGGATTCATACCTAAAGAATCCCCAACAAATGTCACTTTTTCAGACAATCAATATACATCACACGGGAAAAGGCTCCCAATAGAACCAAATTTCCCATTACCAAATCTTCTATTAAACATAGGAGGAATTGACCCTCAATTGTTACCAACATACATTGAACAATGGACTGCAATTGTAATCCGTGATTATGGTATCCATTACGAAAAAGAAGTTCAGACTTCACAAGACATGATTACCAAAGGTGAAACCTACTTAGGTGATATAGCCAGAGCATGTTGGGAATCTTTTAAAAAGAATTACCCAACAGAATTGAATACGTTAGTGATCGAACTAGGTCCTAACATTTACAATATTTGTTCTTTAATACAAAGATTACTCACTTCTCAATCTGCAAAGGATGGAAATACACTCAGACAACAGATTTATTTAGGGCATCTAGAAAGATTGTCGATAACATATTTTGGAAAAATTAAAGAATTTTTACAAGATTATCTCATGTATGCTTCCATAGCCGGATGTTTTCATGATATAAATGTTGGAGAAGAGATGTTTCTCAAACTCCCAGGAAAATTAGGTCAGAAAATTAGAGAATCCTGGAAAAATGATGAGGTAACTCCCATGTTAAATAACCTCTCAATAAGAATACAACATATTATGAAAGTAATGGAAGATACATGTACACATATTGCAATACAAAAACAATCGAAAAATTTCGATTCTGAATTTGTAAACAAATATACACTCCTCAACAATACAATCAAAATAAACCTAACAAAAGATATATGTCTAGAAGAAAACCTAGATATACCCAAACTTACAATCGGAGGTCTCGATCGATCGTACGTAAAACCCACAAATTCTAGAAAAACTTATACTATAAGATCTTCAAGCTCTAGAAAACCCACACTAAATCCTCGACGGACACGTTAGGAAATACAGAGAAAATAAAAACTACAAACAAGCATTAAGATGTTATGCTTGTAACCAAACCGGACACTTCTCAAGAGACTGTCCAAACATAGAAAATCAGTACACAAAAGAGGCGGAACTTATCAAATCTTGTCACATGAACCTTCTTCCCATTGATGAAGATGTATCCACCGATTCTCGAAATATTATCAGTAGTCAGTATAACAGAATACGATGATACAATTAATTTAGATAAACAACCCAAAAACTATGATTTAATAAATGATTTCACACATAATGAATTTATTCATATGTATCCCAAAGAAAATGATTTCGAATTAAACGATAAATACAATGAATTAGGTGAAATATTAGACGATTCTGGATATTACCTAATGAATATAATGTAAACAAATATTTGTTCTCATACATTACAATACTTTTCAGGACCGGGATCTATTCCTTGTCGAGATTGTGATAGATATTTTCATAAATCTCAAAGGGCTCATTGTCCCCAATGTTACAAAAACTTCTGTATCAAATGTATTAAAATACACCGACAACACAAGAAATACCAATTTTCTTAGAACAAAAAGAAAATGCAAAAGATAAAAATATAATTGATACTAGGACTTCAATCTTAGAAACTAGATTGAATAATCTTGAAGAAAAACTTCTTCGACTAGAACAAATAATTTATGATCAAGAAGCAAATATTGTTTCACAAAATATACAAAATAACATGATGGGAACTATAGAATGTATCCCATTAGTTTGCAATGAAAAACAACTAATATCTGTCAAGGTATTAGTAAAACTAAATTTTCCTAAAATAAACAAAAGTCCTGCTAAGGAAGAAATTATACAAGCTCTTTTAGATACATGATGTTCTGAGACTGTTATCTGCAGGACAATAGTACCTCCATATTTGATTACTAAAAGTAAACATATACAAAAAACTAGAACCATGTCCGGTGCAGTAATAATAAATGACGAAGAAATAAATAATATTTCTCTACAGTTCAGTACAAATTGTGACCTATTCGGCCAAAAAATACATGTTAAAACCATGCGTGTGGAAAATTTAGTCCCTTCTAAACAAAGCATGATTATTGGTTTAGATTTTATTTTAGGCCAGAACAGGACTATCACTATAAACAAAGATTATGTAACTATTAGTGATAGATCACAAATGTCCCCCATAATTAGTGGAGACAATCATACAGAACAACCTTCTAAGGACTGTTCGTGTAAAAACCCTGAATCTTCTGAAAAATGTGATTGCTCAACAGAAGATTTTGAATTTATAGATTATTATTATCCAAATGACATTATGGATTCTTTTTCATCCATAAAAATATCTAAAACAATAACTTTCGATAATATCCAACAGATTTTGGATAGATTAAATAAGACAAGTATAATAGGAGAAGATCCTACCAAATTCTGGGATCGTGATCCTGTTACTTGCAAATTAAATATAATCAATCCTGATTTGATTATAAAAACTAAAGACATACAGTTCAACAATTGGGAACAAGAAGAATGTCAAACGCACATTAATCTTCTTCTAAAATTGAAAGTAATAGCTCCAAGTGAAAGTCCCCACAGGAGTCCGGCTTTCATAGTAAATAAATCTTCCGAACAAAAAAGAGGTAAATCTAGGATGGTTTATAATTACAAAAGATTAAACGATAATACAGTTGAAGATGGATATACAATTCCATCTAAAGAAATTCTTATAAACCGCATTCAAAATGCAAAATGGTTTTCAAAGTTTGATCTCAAAAGTGGGTTCCATCAAGTAAAAATGGAACCAGAATCTATAAAATGGATAGCTTTCTCTTGTTCTGAAGGATTATATGAATGGCATGTAATGCCTTTTGGTCTTAAAAATGCCCCAGCAATTTTCCAAAGAAAAATGGATAACATTTTTAATGACTGCAAATCTTTCACATGTGTCTATATAGACGATATACTTGTTTTCTCGAAAACAAAAGAAGAACATTATCTTCATTTAAAACAGGTTTTATACAAACTTGAAAAATATGGCTTAATCATATCAAAAGGAAAAATGGAAATTTGTAAAAATTTCATAGAATTTCTTGGAACAGAAATCGATAACGGAACTATAAAACTCCAACCTCACATTTCTAAGAAAATCCAAGATTTTCCTGACAAAATGGAAGACATAAAAACACTAAGATCCTTTTTAGGATTACTAAATTATGCTAGAAATTTTATCCCAGATTTAGGAAAATACACTTTCCCTTTATACAACAAAACTTCTCTAAAAGGAGAAAGAAAATTTAATTCCGAAGATATAAAATTGGTTCAGAATATAAAACAAAAGGTAAATAAATTACCTACATTACAACTACCATTAGATTCAGATTATTTAATAATTGAATGCGATGGATGTGAGTTAGGATGGGGAGCTATTCTTAAAAAGAAGAAAAATAAATATCTGTCAAAAGATACTGAACAAATATGTAGGTATGCCTTCGGGAAATATACTACTAAACCTCAAGTTTACCAAACTAGCACTGACTATGAGGTCAATGCAATTATACACGCTCTAGAAGCATTTAAATTATTTTTGATAAATAAACCAGAAATAACCATTAGAACAGATTGTGAAGCAATTGTTTCTTATGGAAAAAACCAAATTAATAACGACAAAAAACCCCACCGAAAGTGGTTACTTTTTAGAGACTATATGAATTCTGGAAAAATCATAAATTTTGAACATATTAAAGGATGTGATAATATGTTTGCTGATATCCTTTCCAGGTACATCTTAGAAAAATAAAGACTCATACTTCTTCCATATATGGACATTTTACACATTGAAGATCCTGAAATCCCTCCTGGATTCCGGGCCATAATACAACCAATACATCCTATACGGATTAGTCCTTTTTTTAGTCCTAATCCTGCCATTGAAATCTCAAAACGGATAAAAAGGGTCAAAAGAAAGTTAACCAAACTCAGACTACGAAGAACCAAATTGTTTCAACACAACCCTTTTCGATATACCCATACACTTGCCTCATACAGAGGACAAATCTTAGCTCTAGAATATACTTATACAAAACCTGAGCCATTTTATTGCTTAATCTATTTATTTCCATATTGCAGGTACAAATATCCAGAAATGGATTTCATACAAAATACAAAGAAAGGACCTCCAGGTCCTAAAACAGTAAAATCCTCTTTTATGGTGGAACAATACATAAAGTATGGCAAACAAGAATTGCCAATACTTACAAATATCTACCATTTTAATGGAAGAGATAATACAAATGTCAAATTAAATGTTTTAATTGACAACATTTGGAATATTCCAAAACATACAGCTCAGAATGAGCACCAGGTTGCAAAGGTTAAACAAAGCATTATTAGTGCTTTATATAACTTCTGCAAGCACGCATAATAAAGGAGTTCTGTTAACTTCTCCAACTCTCTCCTTCGAGAAAAGGTTTTACACATTTTGCCTTAATAACAGGGCCCAACAAAGGAGTTTATACTTCATACAAAGACCTCTCTGAGGCAAAACAAGACCAATTTTGGTCTAGTTACAAAGGATTTCATTCAGCAGAAGAAGCCCAGATGGCTTTAAAATTACAAACCATTGATGAAGAAAAAATTAAGGCAGGCCTCGCCCTAGAACCAAAAACCCAAACACATACTTATGCTTCATCTTGTAGCATCCCAACACAGATCAATCCAAACATTCTTCTAGCAAAGTTTGGAATCATACAGGAATTTCTTTTTGAAGTCCACTCTGAAGCCCAAAACCTTAATGGGCTTTTTGTCAAAACACAAACATATTTTAACTGGAGAAACCCTTGTTTAGAATCTTCGGAATATTGTAAAACTGTAAACACAGACTGTACCTATCAGATAAAATTCATTATCCGGCGGGCCCAAATCGACCTCAAAACCTTTACAAGCCAGTTATACAGGGACCTTGTTATAAGTCCCCAATTATTGTTAGAAGCTGGTTGTTTACAAACCATTTCTATTCCCCCTACAGAGAGATTTCATGCCTTAACACCAGAAATAAACTCTGTAGTAAATGAAATACAAGCTGAACACATGAACAATGTGTTTCTACACATAACCTCTTCCCCAAGAAGTGCCACTTCTCCCACCAGTACAGCAACCCATGTAATTAAGCTGTATACAGACACAAGTCCGGAGACCTACTCTTTTATAGAAAATGATCCATTCAAAGGATTATCTATTAACAGAGACAAAATATACCAATATCAACCTTGGAAAGCATACATAGAAGGATCAAATTGGAATTTTTCCAAGAAAGATATCTTGGAATTCATCCTCCTCAAAGAAACACCTGACAAAATTATACTGAAAAAAGCATATGGGAAACAAATTCCATCCTTTCCCTATTGAAGCCAGTCCAGTATTGGTAAAACATTTTGAAAGAGAAAGAATTTACAAAGAAATATATGAACAAACAGGACATCATGGACAAGAGACTCCAGGTCCTTCATTTCCATCAGACAACGAAGATCCCGATTACACAGATCACATGCTTGAAGAAGAGCTTGGTGAGTTAACCTTTGTAGCTGTAACTCGGAAGTGATCATAAATGTTTTTACTTGAGACAAAGTAATTTTACTCTTTCACGGGAGTAATAGACTGAAGGGTAAAAACCGGATATACAGGTTTTCGGTCAATTGCTGACCTATTTAAAAGGTTTCCAGTAACCCTTGAACCGGTTCAACAGGTTGCAGGTTTCTTTTCACATCTATAAAAAGGCTCATAAGTCCCTTATGCTGGGCAGAGTTCCCCCCACTCCCCCTCTCTAAAATCTTCTCTCTACCCTTTTCTCTTTGTATTTACTCTCTTCTTCCAATAAATAATTGAGAAGTTCTTGAAGTTCTTTTGTTGTTCACCCTCTCCTTCACCCAAGTAAGAAGTAAGCATCTCCTTTATGGAGTAGTTTTATTTTTGGGCATCCACGGATGTCTTAAGTAATATTTATCTAAAGATGCGATAACCATTTAAAGACTTAATATTTATGTCTGTATAGCTTTATTTCTTTTGCTTTCATAAGCTTATGAGAGAATATCTAACCGGCTTTGCCAGATTTATATTCTCATAATCTTATACGAGCGTTTATTTATTTCTCTTGTATAGTCTTTTCCTGAACTCTATTTAATCTTTTGACTTACTCGATAAAGGGCTGATCCATTAACTAGGCTATTCCAAGCTGTAGTGACAACCTCCTCGCACTCGCTGTGGCTCAGCCACATCGACTCGAATCGAAATCACTTCTTCTGGGGCCTGGATACCCTTGGTTGACCTTGAATATTAAGTAGTCTAGGATCATGATCTCAAGTAGAGGCTACCAGATGTTTGACCACAGCTAGGGAAAATAACTCACACCAACCCAGAAGCCGTAGCTCGATCTACGCGCTCTCGTACTTCTCCGCCGGCCTTTCTTCGATTTGACCATTTGAAAGCATGTCCCATATACCCAAGATCATGTAGGGTACAGTCTACCAACGCCTCTTTGAAGGCTCGCATTAAACTCGGGGCTCGATCTTCCGACCCTGTCGTTTCACACTAATGTGCAGAATTTCATTAGAATCACCGATAAAGAGAGAGCCATGGGAGGTTTGACTGGTTGCTTAGTCTTCGAGTTGCCAATAATGTTTTCTCTGCGAGGCTTGGGGATGTCCATAGAATCCAGTTAAAGGCCAACGCTTAGCCGGATCGTGACTCTCAATCATAGCATCCACAAAGCCAGTGGAATACTAAAAAATGCGTAAGTCAACCTCGTCTTTCCAAAACAATGCTAGACCCCCCTTCTTGCCACAAGGGTCAACACATAAACCATTCTTAAACTTCGTTATTCTTCTGATGTCATCTACCTTTCGGGACCGGATCCGAGTCTCCATAAGGAAAACAACGTCGGGATCTTCAAGTCTCACCAGATCGATGAGAGATTGAACTGTCCGGGGGTTCCCAAGCCCCCTGCAGTTTCACCTTAATGTTTTCATGGCGCTCGACGGGACTGGGAACCAGTCGCCGCCGTTTCAGTAGTGTTTGGAGTATCCAGATCCATTGCCTCATATCTACTTTTCTTTGGACCATCTACAGGTTGAACCCGAGAGGAGCGCTCAGTTTGTTTCCATTTCTGACTTGTGCACCAGCCACTCCTAGCACTAAGCATAGAAAGCTCTCACGCGCGAAATAGGCGGCTTATAAAGCCGCCCAATTCTTATATTACACCTCCATAATTTAGATAATGAGGTGGGTGTAATGGAAGGCTAATTGAATCGTGTACCGTGAGTGAGCTATTGGCCCTTCCCGGAATCTTCTTGCTATGCGTCCCGCCTAAAGTGGTAAGAAAGCCAAAGGGCGCCCTTAAAGCGAAAACGGACAACCCATGGGATCTAGGCTTCGCCGACTGAGGATACTTGCTGTGGGATCTAGCGGCTCTAGCTGCGTTGACGATATTCCTTCGCGACTTATCTTGCACGATCAAGATCAAAGTGTCCGTCTGTTCGGTAAGTCAGCCAGTCGTCATCTTATCTTGCACGAGCATCGTCGTCCTTATCACTTCCTCATCCTCTAGAGGAGTTTAAGATACTTCTTTGTTCCTCTTGTTCTTACTTTTGCTCTTACTTCTTCTCATCTAAGCATTTGCTTCGACCTACACTCTAGCCGAGCGGGAATATCAAAAACAACTCGAACAAGACTGGGGTCAACCGACTTAGAAGAAGACACGGATATAGATGGGTCAACAGATTCGGAGGTAGACTTTTCAAGCGACACGTAGACACGGGTACATAAGGAATCACATCATCGCCTCCTCCTTGCTTCTTCGCGGACTTATTTTTTCTCGGCTAAGGATGTGGATCAAAGACCACCGATGCAGCTCTATAATAACGAACCTCGTGGCCAATGGGAGCCTGTGACTTTCCCAAATGGAAGTAGACCGCCAACAAGCACGCACTTGCAGCCTTGGTTGATAGGAATCAGTGGAAAGCCTAATTGAGCATTTCGGGAGCCAGGAGTGAAGTCAAGACTCGGTCAGCAACAAGATCACCTCCTTTTGCATCTGTCTCCCAAGCGAAGCTTCCCAGTAAGTTGGTCATAAACAACTCAAGGAATAAAACCTTCAGCCACAGAATCGAAAGAAAAAAGCTACACTTATCGCAAGTAGCAAGCCATAAAGGGGAGGGGGAAATTCTAGTTCATTATGAGCAAGTAGGGGGCGACAACTAAAGAGGTAGCGAGACTAACCGCGTAGGAATATATTTAGGGAATCTTTTACAATAAGACCTGGAGCTTAGTCTGTCGACTCTATGAAGGGAAGAAAGAATTATGATCGATCATCATCAAAGAGAAAAAGTGCATCCCTCCTGGGATGAAATTTAGCTAATTCAGTAAGAGCCATGCCATGCGCCTATCTAGCGCATGATAGTTGTTAGGGATCCGCTTCCTTCTTAACTCCGGATAGCAACTCTACGATGTAGTAGTCTAGGAGATATCAATAGCTATAGTTTGCATTGGGTGCATCTAAATCCGCGTTTTTCTACCTGCATTTTACAGTGAAGCTCGAACCAACTTTCGAATCGATCGACTTGAAGATAGGGCCGATCGGATAAGTTCCCAAAGGCCCCCGAGTGACCAGCTAAGTATCCGATTGGAGGAGTCTCCGGCATAGTTTTGAATAAGAAACCGGTGGTTGAAAGCTGGAAATAATTCTAAAGATCGGATTCGTCTTTAACCGCGGAACGTACTGACTCATCTTATCAAGTTTGATAAAAAGCCAATAGCCCGAGAAGAAAAAAAAGAGATCATATACGAAATGATCGCTACATAGCGAATAAACCATCTTTTCACTAAACAGGGCGGTGAAAAGAATAGGAACTGGTTAGACTTTATAAATAATACCCGTGGAGTAAAGCTCGTAAAAATGATAATTTCCGGAACGGGTGAAACCCTTTCGCTCGTGCATAAAGATATGGATAGGGATGTCGTTACCAACCAATAGTAGTAGTAAGAAGCCTGTATATTCGCTCAAGCAAGAAGGAGCAGGGTTTGATCAAAGTAGAATGCCTTTTTTGAATAAAAGCACCGGTGTGAAAAGAATATATATATATACTATACCGGCTGGCCTTTTTCAAGGCAAGGGGAGCTCATCTATTCATTTCCCTCTTACGAGCCTATGCTCAGGATGTTCTTCGATCCCAGCAAGTTCTTCGCTCGTGGGCTACCCTCTTAGCCCGTTCTAAGCTTAGATCAATACCTAATGATACATGTTCCGTCAATTTAATTTCCTCGGCCTTTCGCCAGTTGGAAATAGAGGCAAGAGGGAGCCAAGCCAGCAACTGTGGTTGTGCCATTTGGGGGGCTAAAGTAGTCTAGCGGCGGTGAAGAGACGATGGTAGACCAGACGGGGACACCACCAGAACACCCGAACAAGGATCCATTTTCGTTTGCAGCTATAGTACATATGCGCACTTTATATTTCTGTCTAACTAATAATATTCCTTAGCGTACTGCAAGACAGGTCAAATTCAATTTCACGGTTCTCTTAGAGGTCGAGATCGGCGATTACAGAAGCCTTACCCAATTTTATGTGATCAACGCCCCAGTGCAGTACAACGTACTCTTGGGAAGAGAATGGATACACAGGAAGATGTGTGTACCATTGTGTTATGAACAAACTAGAATGATAGAAGCACTAGAAGAAGAAGAAGAGAGTCCAAGAAAAGAAGTTTCTGATATTATTCAAGAATGAGAAGAAGAAGAAGAATTACAAGAGAGAAGATGAATTGTATTTTTTAGCACCCCTGAACTCTGAAATTGTTCCCTTTTATAACAACTAACTATTAACAGAATCAGTTAGTTGTTTTAACAATTTTCAAACTCAGCCACGCTTCTAATATTTCATAACAATGCTCCCATCTTTACAACATCCTTGTCCTCAAGGATTAAAGTGCGGATATTTCTTCTTAAGATCATAATAGAATTCCCAAGTCGCCTCCTCTGGTAATTGATGTTTCCACTTTACCAAGACTTGAGTTGCAGCAGCTCCCTTTCTTTTGACTGTCCTCCTCTCAATGATGTAATCTGATTCCTTTTCTTCCATAATGGCTTCTGCTTGATAAGGAAGGTTACTGGCGGTGATTGAATCTCCTACATGTTTCTTGAGTTGAGAAACATGAAAAACATTGTGCACTTTAGACTGATGTGGCAGATCCAGTTTATAAGCTACAACCCCTATTTTGTCCAAGACCTTATAGGGACCAAAGTATTTAGGACTGAGCTTCATGTTGGCCCTTCTTGCAATCGATACTTGTCTCTGTATGGGTGGAGCTTTACATAGACAAAATCTCCTATTTGGAACTGTTTGTCCGACCTCTTCTTATCTCGCTAATCTGTTTCATTCTATCTTTAGATCTTCGCAGGTGGAACTTGATCGGTTTAAGCATTTATTCTCTCTTTACTAAGCTTCATCAACTAATTCAACCTTGGACTCATTATGTAGATATGGTAGATGAATGGGAGGTGCCTCGTCCATAAACAATCTCATAGGGAGTAGCCTTAGAAGCCGTGTGATAGGTAGAATTATACCACCATTCAACCAAAGAAAGCCACTTACTCCACTGATGAGGTGTATCAGACACACATGCACCTAAGGTAGGTTTCCAAACATCTATTGACCACTTCAGTTTGGCCATCGATCCGTGGGTGATAACGGTAGAAAGTTGGATCTCGAACTCCTTGGATGGACATGAACTCCCGCCAAAAATTGTCGACAAAAACCGGGTCCCTATCACTAGTGATTGTGCTTGGGAAACCATGTAATTTAAATACATTATCCAGAAAGGCTTGAGCCACTTCCGCAGACTGTATAGGGATGAGATAAAGCTATGAAGTGTGCAGCCTTACTAAGTCTGTCCACCACTACATAGATAACTTGCTTTCCAAAGGAGTTAGGTAACCCCTCAATAAAATCCATAGTCAAGTGTTGCCATACTTGATCAGGAATGGGAAGTGGTTGTAAGAGACCTGGACTAGTCGTAGTTTCATACTTGTTCTGTTGGCATACTCGGACGAGTGAAACACATATTTCTTAACATCCGTAGACATTCCCTTCCAATAAACTCATCGCTTTAATTCACTGCAGAGTTGCATTGATTCCTCGAATGACCTCCCACGCTCGAATTATGTAACCACCTTAAAAGGTCTTGTTTTAATTTCACATTACTACCCACCACTAACCTTCTCTTCCTTCTAAGCTCCTGATTATGCCAAGTATAATGTTTATGAGGTGCAGTATTCTGTTCTACCTCCCCAACCAGTTTCGTAAATTAGCATCGGAGGTCCAACTATCTTTAATTCTTTCTACCAATTCAGATTGTAATCGATAAGTGTTCATAGTGCAAAGCATTCCAATTGTTCAATTCTAGAAAGAGCATCCGCCGCTACATTTTCCCGGCCTTGTTTATACTCAATTGAAAAATCGAACTCCATTAACTTCGCTAACCATTTTTGCTGAAAAACTGTAGTGAGCCGCTGGTCCAATAGGTACTTCAAGCTGTAATGGTCAGTTTTTACAGTGAAATGTCTATTTATCAGGTAATGTCTCCACTTTTGTACTGCAAATACCACAACAAGTAACTCTTTTTCATAAGTAGATAGAGCCTGTTGTTGCTGGTTAAGTACCCTACTTATATATGCTATAGGGTGATGAGATTGCATTAGTACTGCTCCAATACTATGACCTGAAGCATCCACCTCGACTACAAACTCCTTTGAAAAATCTGTAATGCAAGCACAAGTGCACTAGATAGCAGAATTTTCGGTTTTGAGAATGCGTCCTTCGCCTGCTCAGTCCATTCAAATCCATCCTTTTTAGCATGTTGGTTAAGGGTCTAGCTACCGCTCCAAATCCTTTTATAAAACGTCTGTAATAACCTCGCCAAGCCTAGGAATCCTCTTAACCGCTTGATGTTCCGAGGTAGGGTCCAATTTTTCATAGTTGCTACCTTATCGGGATCTCGTGGATACCCCTCTCGCGAGATGAAGTGTCCAAGATACTCCACTTTACTAACCGCAAAAAACATTTAGATTCCTTGGCAAATAAGTGGTTAGCTCTTAGAGTCTGTAATACTTCCCTTAATTGTTTAACATGATCTTGCAAGTTGGGGCTGTATACCAAGATATCATCAAAGAAGACCAACAAAAATTTCCTCAGATATTGTTCAAAGACTGAGTTCATAAGCCCTTGAAAAGTAGCTGGGGCATTGGTCAACCCAAAGGGCATGACCACATATTCATAGTGCCCACCATGAGTCCTAAATGCAGTTTTATGTACATCTTCCCGATTCATTCTCACCGATTATAGCCACTCTAAGATCAATCTTAGAAAAATAGTTGATCCATGCAACTCATCCATCAAATCCTCCACCAGAGGTATAGGAAATTTATACTTGACCGTGTTTCTGTTTAATTCCCTATAATCAACACAAAGCCTCCAAGATCCATCCTTCTTTCCTACTAGTACTACAGTGACTAGCATAGGGATCTGGAACTGCTCGAATTACACCGAATTCAAGTATTCTTTCACAATTTTGTCAATTTCATCCTTCCGGTTCTTAGCATATCTATAAGGCCTTTTGTTAACAGGATTTTCTCCCTGCACTAGAGGAATTTTATGATCAAATCCAGGCCTAAAAGGAGGTAATCCATTAGGTTCTTCAAACACATCCGCAAATTCAACCAATAGTTCCCTAATACAGTTAGGCATTGCTTGTTGACCAGCATGAGTAGTTAAGGATTGCAGCAATCCTTGCCCATCTCGCTCACAAAGCTGTAACATAGAAAAATGGACACCCTCACGCAATGTTTTACCTATCTGTTGTTTTCTTACAGAATGTATGGCAGCCAGTTGAGAACCCTTTAACACTACTCTGTTTTTATTGATAATAAACTCCATCTGCAACTTATTAAAATTCCACTTAATATCACCCAATGTCACCAACCATTCAATGCCCAAAACTAAATCACAGCAGCCCAAAGGAATTAATAGCATATCTGAGTGGAAGATAGTAAGTATTATGTACGGTCCAAGCAAAATTCCTGACCATGGATGTTATACTTAGCTTATTTCCATCTGCGACTGTTACCGTAAGTGGGTCAATATTTTCTATCGTACAACCAAATCTTCTCGCTGCCTCAATGTCCAAGAAATTGTGTGTACTACCACTATCAATCAATATATGTAATGAGTGTTTTCTAACATGACCAGTTACACGCATGGTGTTAAAACTAGTAATACCTGTTAGAGCATTTACAGAAATTTGTGGGTCCTCCAATTCATTCCGAGCACATTCTTCAACTGATGCACCTTGTTCCTCGTCCTCATCATCCAAGACTTCTAACACATGAATCTGAAGTTTTTTTTGTGTGTCAAGCCATGTTCAAAACTATAGGGTTCATCACAAAGATAACACAACCCTTTAGCCCTCCTTTCACTGATGTATCCTGGTGTTAAAGTCGTTGTAGACTTGGCCGTAAGCTTGGAAGAATCTTATTGAGATTGAATCACTGATGGTTTATCAAGCACAGCTGGTTTAGTACCCAAAATTCCTTTATAGGCCCTAGGAATTGCAATGGTATTAGCAACGGTAGAATGTTGTTTGGACAGCGTTAAATTGACAGGGGAATTTGCGGCTTCGTACATCCTTGCCAATGTAAATGCTCTTTGCACTGAATTGGGTTGAAACATGCGCACTAGCATTTGAACATCTTGTTTAAGGCCACCCAAAAAACAACTCAAACTGTATTCTGCCGATAGATCTAAACGGTTTATCAGCGCCTCAAATTCTTCGTGATATTCAGCTACTGTTTTCTTTTGTCTTAGCTTCATAAGATCTGCCATGGGATCCTCACATATATCTCCAAACCTTTCCAGAACTAGTTGCTGATATTCATCCCATGATAATAAAGAACAATTCTTGGTTTTAGATAGTGCGGTTTGCCATTGTAATGCACGACCTTCCAAATGTACAATTGCCAATTGGACTTTTACATTATCAGGTGTACGATCAATTTGAAAGAAATTGGTGCATTGGTAGAGCCACTGATTCACATTTTCACCATTGGAACGGGGAAAATCAATTCGAGCTAACCTTGTGCCGCAAATGTAAGAAGATGATCCTAGAGCATTTGCATGGAACGAGTTTGTAGTATTGGTTCCATTTGAAGATTGACTCAGTAACCCCGCTCGGATCTCTGTGCGTAAAGAATCGGCTAGCGTTCGTTGGATTTGCCCTGCGAAACTAGCCAAACGAATCTCCAAAGTTGCATCGAACGCTTGTGTCTGATTCGCAAAATGTACTTTCAATTTTTCTTCAAGAACACGAGCCTCTTCAGCCAAACGTCCCTCTAAACGAGTTTCCAATCTTGTTTCCAGTTCCTTGATCAATTGAACTGTTCGCGTTGATTCTGAAATTGCCCAAAGAATCGTGCAGGCTGATACCACTTGTTATGAACAAACTAGAATGATAGAAGCACTAGAAGAAGAAGAGAGTCCAAGAAAAAAAGTTTCTGATATTATTCAAGAATGAGAAGAAGAAGAAGAATTACAAGAGAGAAGATGAATTGTATTTTTCAGCACCCGTGAACTCTGAAATTGTTCCCTTTTATAACAACTAACTATTAACAGAATCAATTAGTTGTTTTAACAATTTTCAAACTCAGCCACGCTTCTAATATTTCATAACACATCGAGCCTCAACCAGTGCATCATGCTATGGCATAACAATTACGTTAAAGTTTTCCCCGCGGACCCAAGGCCCTTTTCATACGAAGCCAAGGCAGCGGAAGTCTACGCTGATGCTTATTACTATTCAAAGGGCGATCTTCAAATCAGGTTTTTCGGTCTGATCGACCGATCGCCGCTATTGAAGCCCCATCGAAGACACCAGTCGATCGGGCCTCGACGACACAAACAAGTCAGTGATGCTAGACTGGTATGGAGATGGAGTGCCGAACAACCAGTAAAATGAAGAAGAAAGCATTTGGTTCGGCTGTAGTTTCATAGATCTACATGGGAATCCTCTTGAGATCGATCATGCAGTTACGGCCAATCAAGCAGAGATTCGATTGGCCTTCCAGAGAGCTGACATTAGAGGACTTACACCCAAAGCACCAGAAAAGTTGTACGACATACGATCAGAAGTTCAAGATGATGTGATCGAAGTCAACCTATAGGCAAAAGCAGAACCTCGGCCCACATATGTCAGTAAGAATCTATCTAGTGAAATGGCCGAAGCGATTGTCAATCTTTGCAAGAATACAAATACTGCTTTACTTGGGAGTCTTCATAAATGCCTGGCCTTGATAGGAATCTGGTCGAGCACCAGTTACCGATCAAGCAAGGCTTCAAACCTTACAAGCAACCACCCACAATAGAATTTCATCTGCCCTTTTCAGCAAGTCTGATCTATAGGTAGGGGAGGGCACCTTGGTATGACCTAAGGAGTGGACTGTCACTGAATTCCATCAAAATCCAATGAGCAACCCCCATTAGAAGAGAATAAGGGGTTACAACAATCATGTTAGACTAAGAAGAGCCTTGGGATCCAGTCCCTTGGACAGACCGATGCTGCGCCTCATTAGACAGCAGCGAAACATACAACTCGATGTTAATCAAAGTTGGTACGCTCCACAGCTTAAAAAGAAGGGCTAGCAAGCTTGCGAGGGTTGGTAGTGGCACGTAAGGCGCGCCCTTATGTAAATGGCCTCCTGTCTTTGCTTGTGTTGTGTAGTATGACGTCCACGTCGTCTTTTACTCTTGTTCCTTAACTCGTCCCTTCGCGTAGCCCACGGAGCGGTTCGTAGGTTAGCTCGTTAGTAAAGCAAGGAAATCCTACTGGCGGGCGGTAGCGGTTGTACCTTTGACCTATGTCTAGTCGCTTCTTTGATCATCGCATTCATTATTGATTCACATTCTATCCTCGGGCGGGAAGTCTCAAAGCTCTTTTGCCAGCATTGAGGAACCTGATAATTTTGATTAAAGTAGTTATCCGATAGACGCAATTTGACAATTAGCGGAGGTGTCACCTTCTAAACCTACTTTTCTTGAGTCAATAGAGTACGACCTGGATCAACAAAACCCATCCCCGTCTGAGTAGAGACTTCCTAAGAAGTTTTCAAAGCAAGGGAGGAATGAACTTCTAGCTTGATTACCGGGAACCCTCTCTTGATAGATGAAGAACCCCTGGCCAAGCGCTCGGAAAGTGCTCCTCCAGCTGTCTGTCCCGCAGAGAGGTAGTTAGAATAGACTCCGAGACAAGAAGCTGACAGAGAAGCAAGGGTCTTGAGGGGTGAGCCCTATGACTAAAGATACACGAGCTCCTCTACACCCATTTCTTTCCTCGGAAAGCCCTTTTGCCAGCTTAGCGTAGAGAGATAGCCCCATTAAAGGAAGAATCTATGGGTAGATCAAAGCCGGCTGAAGGCCAAGAATGGGATACGGGGACGAAAGCTCAGAGACCATTTGTTCAACTTCTCTACCAGAAGCGGAAGATGAACCCATATGAATTTAGTTCTAAACCACCTGATTGATATCATGGCGTAGATATAACATGATTCTATTTCTTAGCGGGAAGAGCCTCTCCAGCCTTAGGGGAGAACCAAAGACCCCTTTCTCTTCTCTACTTAGCCGCGGGCAGAAGATCTCCTCCCTATAAAGAAGGGAGCACGGTCTTCATTCGAGAGAGCTTCTTTTCAGTCTTTTCCCCGAATCAGCACGATGGTCATCTCCTTCCTACCTGACGAGCACATCAGACAATCGGCTCTTTCATGACTCCATAACAACTACCTTATCCATTGATCTCTTGTGAATGTGAAGGTCCCAAGAACTACCTTCGCTTTTCAAGCTGCAGCTATTGCTATTGTTGTGCTTGGGAATTGTTTGAGCTTATATCGATCGTTAGCTTCACTAATCTCCCCACGATTTATCCTGCGATTTCTCTTTACTGAACCTGGCCAAAGGATTTCTTTTACAATGTATATGTCTTAGTTGACAAAGCTGTTTACGTAATAGGCTGCTGGCTAGAAAGATAGGAATTTGGAACGTTGAGATGACTGGTAAGTTTATCGAAACACTCGAGTAGATGCTTTCAACAAGCCCCGCTCACAGATAGCTAATGAGCTAGCTCTTTTAATTAAAAAG
The DNA here is from genome assembly GCA_030347555.1 of Lablab purpureus. Classification (NCBI taxonomy): domain Eukaryota; kingdom Viridiplantae; phylum Streptophyta; class Magnoliopsida; order Fabales; family Fabaceae; genus Lablab; species Lablab purpureus. The sequence continues at coordinate 19,596,696 of CM059258.1, forward strand.
GAACCAGCAATACTGGATGCGATGTTTGGAACAAAAAGACCACCAAAGGTTCCCGAAATGTTCGCAAATGACTTGTCATATGGCCGTACAGAAGAACACGCAGACATGGACAATTTAAAAAAAAAATGATTTATTAGACTCGGGTTCACTCCAAAAGAAGAGCTTAGCAAAGAAAGAAAAAGGGTGACCTCCGTTTTGGTAATGAAAAAAAGATCCCTAGCGGTTGTTCTGACATGTGATTAACCGAATCAGCTGCGTAGCCCTCTTTCACAGGGGGGGTGTGGCGGCATAGCCTGCTTCCAGAAAGTCATTCATGTTGAAGATGGTCGCCCATTTACTTCGTTTTAAGCACTTCTTCTTATATGCTCACTTCGATGCTCGATTTTTGCCTTGCTTCAGGCCCTCGCCCGGAGAAAGCTGGAGACGTTGCAGACATGTCCAAAGCAGAACGACCATGCTCGGAAACCACAGGTGGCGTGGAAGACAGGTTCCCGAACAGAATTAGTTGAAAGCGAAAATAGAGAGTCCCAGAAAGAGAAAGAAAGGGTGAGGAAGGAAAAAGGGGCCCATCGACTGGATTACTAGACTGCCTTCCTTGCTTGCCTGCCATGGTACACTTCTAGTATGAGTGTACAGATCTATTCCACCAACATCAACTGAGGCAAGAGCGTCTTTCACAGCTGATTCAAGAACAGCCATTCTTATTCTTTATTCTCCCGGGATCAGAAAAGGCTAGGCACCAAGGCTACGAAACTAGGCTATGAAAGCAGAGAGAACTCAAACTCCTAAACTAAACCTAAGGCAGCCTTTCTCCTTATTATTAAATTAAAAAAAAAGAAGAAATAGCACCAGCCTAATCCAAGAATGTCGACTCTGATCTTTACTATTTTGCTATTCAAAGCAATCTGCCCAATGAGCTACGGGTATATGAGCTAAGGCCAGTGGATTCCTCTCTTTAAATTCCTTAAAAAAGAAAAGAAGACAGGACAGACAGACTTGATCAATCAAGTCAGCAAACTCAAAGCATGAGTTCTACCCTTTGATCGCTATTAGATATCTGATATCAGAAAGATACGCGGACGACTTTACTATAGTATAGGTCGGATGTTTCCGTGAGCAGTAAGCAGCAGATCTCCCCTTATTGATTTTGGGAAAGCTGGTGGCCGCCTGTGAATTCAAGGCAAGGGGCGGCCTGATTCGACATTGTTGTTTACTCTGATCCGGTCGAGGTGGTTTTCGTTTACCAGCGCGTAGGCGGTCTAAGTTCCTATGACCGAGTCTTTCTGGCCCCTGTGAACATCTTTTCTTAATGTATTAAAGAGGGCCTCTCTAACCGGTGAAAAGTGGTGGGTGTCCACTAACGGCCATTCCTGGCTCGGCTCCGATAACGCAATTCCGGAAGGAGTCGGTAGTTGGGCACTGGATCCCTTCGGACCTGGAGAACGTGTGACGCTGGGTCGGGGTTTGGTGAACCAACTGGTCGCTCCTCTAGTTGAAGTATCGGGCCCCTTTTTCTTTCGTTGCCTAGGTTACACCTTCGGAATACCCCAGAAGGGAATTTTTATCTATTTCCCTCAATCTTCACTTTACGCCAGGCCTCCCAGTTCAAATACGTCATAAGGCGTGGAATTAGACCAAGGGGAATCTCCATAGGAACTAGTCCCTCAGATTTCGCACGTAGGAGATCGAGACACAGCCCCACCCAGGGCTATGAGGAAAGATGTAGATCGATCGCCTCAGATAGACAACTACATAGAGGGTCTCTACAAGTCTATATATATATTCTTTTATATTTCGTTCCCCCCGTAAGATCACCAATGAGGTCTGTTTCACATCTAAGTAATACCCGATCCGATAGTTTACGATATATATTTAACAACATTCTAAGCTAAGAAAGGAGATTTTTAGATATCGGTAGTTGTCCGGTCGTACCCAAACAGTAAGATTCCAGAGGAAAATGCACCTAAGATCAAATATTTCGAGCCGGCTTCCGTGGAAAATTCAGACTTTCTTTTTGATGCTGCCATCACATAAAAACATAAACTTTGAGGCTCAATAGCTAAATACATGGCGATTGAATCATGAGCCGAGATCATAAAGAGCATACTGCGAGTAGGAAGTGGAATTAATACAATGAATTCAAAAGCATCAAACCTCTCTTGTTCGGAAGAATCGAAACACATCGAAATGGTACCAGCCGTACTTAATAATAGAAGGATTTGGCAGAAATATGTAAAATTGTCTCTCCTAAAAAGATTATTCCGGAATAAATGGGCAACAGTTAGGAGAGGTGCGCCAGCGGCAAGCAGAAGCAAGGTTATTAGATACCTCAGGAAAGCCCGGCCAGAACCACACGTGCAAGTTTCCCTGCATGTGGCTCGTCCGTGATAACTTATTCGGATTTGCGCGAACTAGCGGACCGATCACTAAGTGGGGATGCTCCCTCCAGCATGAGCGAACCTTTTCGAAACTTGTTAGGAATGGGCGTCACTATCCCAGCCCTGATCCAGCCAGGTTCTATTGATCATGTCCCCTTCCCCCTTGTCTTGGGGCGTCTTTGGCTTTACGAGAGAAAGCCCGCCATAAAAAAAAGTCTTTATCTTCTCGTCCTGGATCATATTCCTTCCGGTGCGTCCACAGAAGAGGAAATCGCAATGCATCTTGCTCAGCTGGCAAGGCGTAGCTTGGAGTGGGAGTGTAGCGTGGGTAAGGTAAGGAGGAAAGTGGCCGCCAGAGAGGAAGCCGGCCTATTAAGCGCAGCTAAGCTAATATGCGCCGGATAAAGCCAGGTGCCGGAGGTAAGCTCTATTCGGCCCGGAGCATTGATTCCCCATAACGAATAGGCTAGCTCTATCTCTCAATTGCCTATCCTGTGCTCGAGAAGGTCCCCCAGTTCCTCGGCAGCACCTCGAGGTGCATTTAGTTGTCTTACATGAGACTCGGGATATTCCTCACTCCATGGCACCTTTCGCTCATCCATTCCGCCCGTCCAGACGCGGCGCCCTTTTTCATTATCATCTACCGCCCTTTCTTTCCTCCCGGCTATTCACGCATGAAGATCGTCGTATGTATGCTCGACTTCGGTTGCCGGTGCGTGTAGGTAGGAGTACATTATGGCAGGATCAGTCACCCGGGCAAACCAACCCTCCTCCAAGAAGAATTGTGCTATGCCCTCCCGATCCCTATAGAGCGAAAGAGCTGCCTGGTGATCCCTAGGTTGCAGCACGTCCGGTCGTTAACTCCTCGCGCTGCTGCCGCCGTTTCTAGGACCGACCGACGCCTCGCCTGCACAGGTACCTACGTAGTGTAGTGTCGGTCGCACATTCAACATAGCGTTCGGACTCATGTGCCTTCCAGAACCAGGGGTCTTCGAGCCAGCTGCGTACGATTAGCCAGCCTTGCGGCTGCAAAAGGATTAGACATCCTCCCATGCTACGGTTCCCTGCGGTCCGAACCCGGTGCCGCATTAGGTTAGGGAGCTGGGCTTTTTTCGCTCCTCTCACATTCATTCGTTCGAGCTGCTTCGCTCCTCCGCATCCCAAAGCGCGCTGCCCTCCTAGGCGCGCAACACTAAGTAATCCAAGCCAACCCACATTACTGACTAACGGTGGATAATCATATTTCTTAGAGGTACTAAATACAACTCCATGAATGAGCAAAATGGAGGTTGCATTAATGATAAAGATCTCTGGGTAAACCGCTAAAAAAAGATTGAACATGTGGGAGGATCCGAACGAATTCTGTTTTCATTTTCCCCGTATGGAGCACTGAGTTACAAACGTTACGATCTTCAACAGGCAGGCTGCACTCTAGGCGGCTAGGAGGGATCACTAGACCAGCAGCCAGACCAACAATGCCTGTTTCAACCAAGTTTATCCATCCTTGAGTAATAAAAGGTGCCTCAGCGTCTATGCTTCTCCAGGGCCTTTAAAACCCGAAGATAGACGTCGCTCTCTCCTGGATTTTTGAATTCTCCAAGCAGACGTTGGAAGTATTCCCTGGTGGCACCCACTTCAGCGGTCGTTCCCTTCCCCTCCAAAACGAGGCGTTGTGCGATATCTTGCCATGTAAAGCGGTCTCTTGATTGGTTTTTAGAGAAGGATTCTAGAAGAATCGCACACTTATCTCTAATATCGTTTATGGTATCGTTTTGATCCTCGGTTGGAAGATCAACCTCTTCCACCCAGTTGGGAATTGGTTTTGGAGGCGAAACAGAATGGCGTCTTGGGTTGGGGTGAAACAACAAGTCCAGGTAGAAATCCTATATACTAAACTAACCAATAAATAGAAAAAGATGAACCATTTCATAATAGAAAGAGCCCGCTGTAACTTGGGCCTTGTTAGATAGAAGCAAAAGACTTTCACTTCTAAATCCAAAGGGAGAATGAACCTAAGAATAACATAGAAAGTCAAGAAGAAAAGGCATAACTTTCCAATACCTACAGCAGCTCCCGCTGAAGCAATTGTAGCAGCTCCGGCACCCATTGATTTTGCACCTTCTAACATCTCGAATTGAGATATACCAGTCACCTTATCCTTACCCATGAGGTTGATCCTTACGAGGGGGCTGGCTTCCATGACGGTGCCGTATATTGAGTTCTACGCCCCTCCAAGAATATTTGAAATAGATATCCACCCCTTCTTTCTCAAATGCAATCCTTTCCAGTTCTTTTCGATCTTTACGATGCATATACAAGGCTAGAAAGATATATAGTAGGAATAGCCCCTGGATACACAGGAAAAGCCAATAAAAGAGAATGTCTCCTTTGGTTAGGAATTCTACGAAGTTTAATTCCGACATAATATGAACTCAAAAAAGTGAGATTTTTGAGTAATTCAAATGATATAACAGAGCCCTATGGGGGTACTCACCCTTCCTTATACTTAAGTCTAAGGGCTTATTCTTTCTCTTACTATTTTCATTGCTGCTGCAACTTGTACTTGTACTAAACTTTTTGCAGGGTGAACGGATGACAAAATTTGTCTTTGTTGCAGACGGAACAAATTCTTTATAAAATGTTTTCTGTTTGTATAATGGTTGAATGAAAAAAGTTTCATTGTGGTAGCCCATAAGCTTGCAAGAATGGTTAGCATTGAAGAAAGACAAACCAAGGTCAGTGGTTTGCTGTAAACAGTACTTACTTGGAGCAAGGTAATACCAAAATGTATGTAAAAGAAATATGAAGAAATAAAGCAGGAAAGGATTTGAGAGAAGCAATTTGACAAATTGCTAAAGGGTGTTTTCTTGTCAGTGATCAATTCAGAATTCGTTTTTCACCCTTCTTCTTAATACATTAGTTGCATTTATTATATTGTGGGTTGTATTTGATGTCCCTGTATGGTATGGAATGCTTGTATTTAAGTGTATAAAATCAGAACATGTAATAGTTTTGTTTTTGTTTGTTTAAATAAGGATAACATATACACATATGAAACAGTAATCCCTTAATGGTTAATTAAACTTTTAATTTTCATAGTAAAGTTATCATAATTGCCAAGAAATGAGATTTTAACAAATAATGTTTCATCTACACAGTACAAAATAAATGGAAAGAATAAACAATTATAAAGGACTTGAATATAAATATTTGAAGTTTTAATACTAAATAAAACTCATCTCAACTTAACGCGAAGAGCATGAAATAAATCATGTGAAATGTTTCATAATAAACTGAGTAGAAAAACATAAAAGTCAAACAAGAGTCATATTTTAACTAAAAAAAGTCAGCAACAATCCAAAATATGGTATTTATTAACAATAATTGTGGTGTGAAAGTTCACATATTGTCATTCTTTAAGTGATTCATGAAGGAAAATTCTTTCCAACCTCTTCCAATCTTCACTAGTAAAAAAAGGAATTAATAACAATTTATTATAACGGTTGTTATCCATCTATCATAATATATAACTCAATGACATATTTGTAATTCTGATAAAAGTTATTAAGTCAATTATAGGTTAAACCGACATAATAAGAATTTATTATATTATGTTATATTTTAATCGTCATAATAGTTAGTTACTACGTTTCTCCAATTTGGAACTGTCATAGTAAGTATTGTGTTGGATTAAAATAAAAATAATCAATATTCGTATTCAATTCATGTTGGTTCCCTAGTTCTTGCTTCTTTTTGTTCTCTTCCTGTTGTTTCTATTCATTGCATCACCAATGTCATAATCTATGGTTCTCCCTTTTTGTGTTCCTCTATCGTGCTCCTTCAATCTTTGCATGTTGCAAGTCTTCTCTTTGGAGTTGGGTTTTCTTAGTGCTAGGATTTTTCTTGGGCGAGTTGGGGCTTTTATTGGGTTATTCAATGTAAATAGAAAATGGGTTGAATGTGAATAATTGGAGTTTTGTTTGACATTTCACTACATAATAGAATATGTACGTAAGACATCAAAGCGTTTGTGAAGGTTTCTGAATAATATGTGTTAGACTTTCATTTTTGCCTCTAGCTTTCTAGCTTCACGGGACACACAAATTTGCTCAGGCTAACAGTTAGCGTGCCTTTCGGAGTTTGGGGGTTAAACCACAAGGTGTCGTCACGCCCTTTGGGTATGGGAGTGTTTTGCATTGGGGAATAGACAAGCACGCTTGTAGATAAATAGATATTTTTTATTTATAATTAGAAAAAACTTTAATTCATATAGATGGTTATTGAAGTAGGAAAACCATTTAGACTTATGCTTTATGATTTTCTCATTGCCAAGCAAAAATTTTTGGTTAGTGACTCTCTTCCTCTAACCAGATTTTTGGTGGATAATTCATTCTGTAGTGGTGCATCAATCATGTTTCTGCCACCTACACTACTTCCCATCACACTCTCCATGGTCAAGTTGGCCCCCACTCCCTCTCTCTCATCACAAACCTTAATCATGTTTAAAGTATTTTTCTATACACACATGAGTTTGAATTTGTAAAAATAAAAATAAGATTTAATTGATATTTTGGTTTGAATATTTTCTGAAAATTTGTAATGTTTTTTTATATTTAATTTTTTTTTTCAATTAAGTCCTAAATTTTATTAAAATCTTCAATATGATTTCTTCTATTATATTAATGTTAACGGTGTTAACTATATGAGACATAACACATTCAAATTAACTCGTGAAACGTGAATAATGACAAAAGAGTATGAATATAAACACTACAGTATGTTATGCAGATTTTTGACAAAAAAGGTCACGTTGACAGATTTAATAAAATTTGAAACTCAATTAAAAAAAAAAAATTTGAGACTCATAAAATAGTGAAATCAAAATGTCTATTAAACCTAAAAATAATAATAAAATGAAGATTAAAAGTGATAAGTCAAATTTTCAACACAATTTAATCCATACTTGTATATTCAAATGCATAATATTATTGTGTTTGTGGAGAGGATTGATCCATGAAGAACTATTGTTTTAAAATTTCTCTTACAAACAAATTTTGCAAAATTTGGTGGTAAGTTCTGCAAAGAAATAAGGCAGGTATTGAGGTGTATTTGGTCAAGGAAACATGATACAGAAGAGATTCACAACACAACGCCATTTCCGCTAATACGGCATTCATACGTAAAAGATGTTGAAAACATACGTAAAAAATGTGTAAAACCACATCACATACTGAAATTGAGAGTAACCTAATATTTATAACAAAAGAAATGATTTCAATGGATCAGACAAATGTTTCAAGAGAAGTATACACAAATGAAAAAGTAGTTTAGTAAAGAAAATAAAAACTTTTGTTGAAGCAATGGAAGCTCCTATGAGAAATAGATTGTTATGCTCCTTTATTTTTATTTTTTGAGAAACGCTTTTATTGTTGTGGCCATCTTCACCATGATAGGACATTGTAACTTGATGGACAAATACCTACATTTAAGTTAAAATATCTAAACACAAGAAACAATTAAAATATAAAATATAAAATAAAATAATAACCAAGTGACAAAGCGTTTTAAGTGTTAAAGTGGTCTACCTTTTAGATTTCCATAAATGAAACTGAATTTGTAAAAATTCATTAAGTAATTAATTAATTAACATAATGAAAAAAATTAATAATAATTTAATATATTAATAAATTAAATAATTAATTAATCCACTAATAATTTAATTATGTAGTAAATGATAAATAATAAAATAAGTACATAATAAATAACTAAATAAATTAAAACATAAAGTAATACATTACTATATTAGTACATACAAATGCGCGGGATGACGAGTTTTTAAATTTGAAAAAAAGTAAGATCACCTTCAAACAAAACCTGCAAAATAGACTTTAGGATAGATTGAGGCTCATAAATAAGTGATTAAGATAACTAGTAAAACTAAGCGCTTGCCATATTATACATTAACTAGTAAAAAAACCAAAACCATGCCATATTAAGGACAAAAAATGAAACCCTTACCCCTTTTTCAAATATTATTGTAAAAATATTACTAAAACAAGAAACCATGCAAATATTAACAAGTCCAAAAATCATCCGCATGAAATATTAAAGATAGATTGATTTTTCCAGTTGCAGTCAAAGACGAAAGAATATAAGCTTAGTTTACCCACAATTTCCTATTTGGTGCTTAAGACCTTACAAATATGAGAAACAGTGTGTCGAATGCAGGAAACTAGTCGCCAACGACAACGACATCTACATAAGATATGAAAATAGAAAGTTTAGATCTCGGCATGCGAAAGAGAAAGAGAGATAAAGTTCAGAGAAGAAATGAGTGTGAGAGAAAAGAAAGAATCTATGAGAGAATATAATAAGGTTAAGAAAAGAGAGAGTTGGTCTAAGAATTCAAAAGAACAAAGAAAGCTGAGAGAAGAAATTTGTGTGAGAGAAAAGAGAGAATCCGTGAGAGAAGAAGAGGGTTAGGCAAAGAGAGATAGTGAGCTTGAGAATTCAAGAATACAAAGATGGCCGAAAGATGTGAGAGAAGAGAGAGAATCCGTGAGAGAATAAGAGAGTTAGGCAAAGAGAGAATTGAAATGAGAGAGAACACAGACAATAAATGTGTGTTAGTAAAAAGAGAGAATCAGTGAGAGTGAATAGTAACATGAGTGAAATGGAGACGTGGTGGTGTATCCTTTGGTTGCCACACGACAAAATTTCCTTTTATGGTTAAAAGAATAAGTTTTTGTTTTTTTCAATTATTTTTGAGAATTTATGTGGAGGTAACGCATGGCGAAAGTTGCCATATGTGTTAACTCTATTTGTGTGTATATATATATATATATATATATATATTTGTATATATATATATATATATATATATATATATATATATATATAAGGTTTGACCTATAAAAGTGATCTTGATTGGGTGGTTGCTTGACTCCTCATGGGTGATATAGGTATATCCAGAATAGTATTCTATATTGGATGACAATGATAGAAACTCATATTAACAAAGGTATTATGGTTTTAATGTTTTCTAGTCATGCAAACAAGACTTTAAGTGAGAGAAAGCTGAAGGACTTACATTTAACTTGGTAGTAGTTTCCATATGGTTTGGTAGTACATCTACACTTGGTTTGGTAAGAAATACTTTATATCACTCTAACATCGGAAACATAGGTCAACTAAGGTCTTGTGGGTTAAAAATATGATATGTATCAATCTTTGGTGGAACTTGTTTATCATAATTTTAGAGTCTTTCAAAAGACACTTCATATTTGATCATAACATGATATATGACTTCATATGAATTCATATACATAATTTCGATATGGAAAAAATAAATTAAACATGATAATTAATAACTCCCTTTTTGTGTGTTATTGTGATGAAGATAGAGTTGTCAAAATAGGACTGGCCCGATGGGCTGACCCGTATAGTCTATGATTCAGGTCAGGTTAGGCTTAAAAAATTGTGGCCTAAATAACAATAGACTTTTTTTAACCTGGTCCATTTGGCCCGATGCCCATATGGACCAAGACCAGGCTGACCCGTAGGCTAATGGGTTGGTCCGTTTATTTTTTATATTAAATTTTTGTTCTTAATTGTTATGTTGTCATACTAAAGAAAGAAACTCGTGTAGAGTCTCTGTTATCTTCTTTATCTCTTCTCTTCCTTTCTTATAAGCTCTTTCATCTCCTCTACTACACTGCTCTTCTTTCCTTGTATCACCTTCACCACCATAGTTTCACGCTTTTGCCATAACTTCTCTGTTTCACATTAGGTTAGATTCTTCCTTATTTTTTGTTAATTTATATTATCATTTTTTGCATTTCTAATCAAAACTTTATATCTGCTTTTGTTTTTATTTTGGATTTGTGTTATTTTGTTAATATTTGTTGAGTTATATAAAGTAAAATTATTATAAGTATTAAATAGGTTTTTATGTTTTTTTATCTCTTACATTGCAGAGTTCTTATTCCCTATGACAACATTAAGGAGTTACTCCTCCAATTAGTGATCCATCTGATGATAACAAAAGAAGGAGTTACTCATGGAAAGACTAAGAAAACAAAAGAAATATTGTAATATTTTTTTAATTTTTAATTAGGCTAAAAATGGCTCGTTGGCCCGTTGGCCTAACATAGGGTCAGGCTAGGCTAAAAATTGTAGCCCGTTTTAAAATATAGGCCAAACTAGGCTATCAGATTTTCTGAACTCGGTTCGTAGGGTCAGGCCAGGCTGGACCGGACCGCCCGTTTTGATAGCTCTAAATGAAGAATATAACACATACAAATTGATTTTAGATTAATTATTTAAATGTAAATATTAAAATGAGAAAATAAACTTTAGTGGAAGAATCTCAGTTGTCTTATTTTTTTCTCTTTTTAAAAGGTTTCAATCTAAAACTTTTGAACTTAAAACTTTCCTTTAAGACTAAGTTCAATTTGCTTGGTAAGTACATGCAACATGACTTTAGCTATCTCCTTACGGTCTTTACAAGGAATTTGTTATTCTTATATCCATATTTTTTTAGAGTTTTTTATCTATACCATAATTATACTTAGTTAAAATTCGAAATATAAAATAGGATGGTGAAAAAATTAAAATAGATTTTTTAGCTGTATAATTCCAGTAAGTAATTTATTTATTATTTTATATAAATTACATAATTATGTATGATTTGTTTTTAATTGCGAATTATAAAAGTAATTTTTATATTACTTTTATTTAATAATAATTTTTTTTTAAAAATTACTTAAAGAAATTAATTAAATATAACTTTAATTTTCATTTCTTTATTATTTTATATATAAAAGTCAATCAATAACAAAATATTTAATATAAAAAAATTATATTACTTTTTAGTTATGTTGTTATAAAAGGAAATAAAAAATAATTCCTAGTTTTATATTACATATATCATTTTAAAATATTATAATGAACCGTTATAAAAATATAAAATACATTTAACAATTTTATTACATGTTAGATTTGAAGATAACTTAATCATTTGTGATATCTTAAATAGACAAATTATATTACAATAATTCAAAATATCAAAATTAATATAATAAAAAATTATAAACGTATAAGTAAATTATTATTCAGGAAAATATAATAATAAAATTAAATGATCATGTAAAAGTAAATAAGAATAATATTAAAAATTATGAGAAAAATATTGATAATTTAATAAAATTTAAAATAAATTATACATAATTATCTTATTATAATAACTAGACAACTTAATAATATTGTGTAATAATATATACATCATGAAAAGGTTTAAAATTTATTTCATAAATTGAAAGCTAGTTTACTTCCACCACTGCTATTTACAATAAAGTAATACTTTATTTTAATTTAATATTATTTTTTAAAATTAATAATTAATAATTAATAATGTAATGTTTACATAGCTTGTCATTTGTTTCTTTTACATAATTCTTATGTTAAATATATTTTTTAGATATAAATTAAATTAAATATATTAATTTTTTCTTACAAATAATAAATAATATAATAATATTTAAATAATTAAACTTTATTTATTTTAAATCAATTTTAAAATGTTAAACTAGAAACCAAACTAAATAATTAATTCTAAAAAATCCAAATAAACAAAAAAAAATTAATTTTAATTAATTTTTTAAATAAAGTTTTAATTACTTTTTTTAAGTCATTCAATTCTAAACTTCAAAAAATATACCAAAAAAATATCACTGTACCTCATGTAATGCCAAAGAAGAATTTACAGTCATTGGAGCAAACACCCTCTCAAAAAATATAAAAAAAAAGGAATTAGATAAAAAAATTAATCAGGTAAACATTTTATTTTAATAATTACCATTACCAAAAAAAACATGACAAAAATAAGTATAATATAAAACAAAAAAATAATAAAACACTAATGTAACCTTCCATAAAATAATTATCATACTAATCGAGTAATGATAATATACAGTGATTCAAATATATATATATATATATATATATATATATATATTATAATATTACCATCTAAACTATAGCTTCTCTTCTAGAAGTCTGTTCATTTTCACTAACATTTTTAATAAAATCTAATCACGTACATTATACGATCATAATAGTGTTATCCATTAGACAATAAAGGTGAGCTAACTATTATAAATGTATTATATCAATAACATAATAATAATTAATCAACATATCAAACAATTGAGATATATCACCAAACAACGTAATTCAATTAGATAACATAATCTTATACTTAGTCACCATTTCTGTTATGACTAAATATAAGGAGTCTTCCGGAAGACTCTATTCATGGTAAACAAGTCCCACCAGAGGCTAATTGATGCATGCCTAGGAGGCATTACATGTGTGGTAGCATCTCTTAAACATGTGTAGAAACATAGGAAATCAAAATAACATATATATTAGCATGGAAGAACATGACAACTGAAAATTCCCCCAAATGTTAGGGTTCCAATCGGTGAAAAAACTTTAAAATTGAAAAACAAATCAATTCAACCAATTAAAATCAAGAACACATGCATAGGAAGCCATTGAAGGAGTTTCTATGAGTTTTAATCGGTGCAAATTGAAGGAAAAGGTTCATACATGGTGTGACATTGTTAAAGAAAGCAAGAACAAGAAATAGAAAACATGGAGAAGGAAAATGAATGAAGAACACGTCACTTTTCAAGAGAAAAGATAAGTGCAAAAGATAATCACCACTTGAATTTAGGAAAACTCAAGATAAGATTCAAAGAAAATGAGGAATATCTCTTCAACTTCAAAGAGAATTTGCTCTAGCAATGTATTCAAGCTTCAAAGTTATGATGCAAATGAAGCACACACCTATTTATAGAGTCCTATAGGTGTGGCACATGCACATGGGAGGAAGATCAATGGTTTAGGCCATGTTTGGAGATGCTCCCAAGCTTCCCAAACAAGGTCCTTCCCACTAGTTTCTATCCTTATGTCCAAACACCCATCCTCTTGTGTTTATTTGTGACAAAGTCATAAAAGAGACTAAACTATTTTTATTTTCAAGGAATTTACAAGAACTATTGATATTTCTAATGTCTTCTTCCAATTTCTTGTACATTCCTCTAGTTTCTCTCTCTTCCTTTTCTTCAAATCTTTTTGTAAGCTTTTCTTTTGCCAATTCTTCTTTTCCTCTTCTTGTAATAACTCCTCCTTGTGATGAACTAGGTTCTTCATGATTTGAGATCATATCACTAACACTTGACCCCCAACGTTGTTCAGACTGAGGCACCTAGGGTCAAGGTAGCACAATGCACCTACTATCGAGAGCTAAGTGTACGCCTACTCCGAGAGTGATATGATCCCAAGTCATGAAGAACCTAGTTCATCACAAGGAGGAGTTGTTACAAGAAGAAAAGAAGAAGAAATGATGATAGAGAAGCTTACAAAAAGATTTGAAGAAAAGGAAGGAAGAAAAACAAGAGGAATGTACAAGAAATTGGAAGATGACATTAGAAATATCAAAAGTTCTTGTAAATTCCTTGAAAATAAAAATAGTTTAGTGTCTTTTGTGACTTTTTCAAAAATAAACACAAAAGGAGAGGTGTTTGACATATGGAGAGGTGTTTGACATAAGGATAGCATCCAAAGGGAAGGACCTTGTTTGGGAAGCTTGGGAGCATCACCAAACATGGCCTAAACCATTCACCTTCCTCCCATGTGCTCATGTGTCACACCTATGTCCTATAAATAGGTGTGTTTCATTTGTAACTCAACTTTGAAGCTTGAATTAGATTGCTAGAGCAAATTGTCTTTGAAGTTCAAGAGGTATTACTCATTTTCTTTGAATCTTATCTTGAGTTTTCCTTAATTCAAGTGATGATTGTATTTTGCACTTATCTTTTCTCTTGAAAAGTGGTGTGTTCTTCATTCCTTGTTTTTTCCATGTTTTTTCCATGTTTTCTATTTCTTTTTCTTACTTTGTTCCATATGTGCGCACCATGTATGTACCATTTCCAATCATTTGCACCGATTAAAATCAATCTAAACTCTTTTTGTGGCTTCCTATACATGTGTTTCTTGCTTTTAATCGGTTGAATTGAATTGTTTTGCAATTTTAAAGTGTTTGGACTGATTGGAACCCTAACATTTGGGGAAAAAATTGATTTCATGTTCTTCCATGCAATTATACATGTTATTTTGATTCCATATGCTTCTACACATGTTTGAAAGATCCTACATCACTTGTAATGTCTCCTAGGCATGCATCATTTCGTATCAAAGGTTTAAGGTATCAAACATGATGAGTAAGGATAAAAAACATGAAGAACATGGTGTGTAAGGTGCAGTTTCTCATTTTCCAGATTTCTTGCATGGTTTATGATGTGTTCAAAGTTTCAAAGCTAGTTGAACATTGAAAACCGTAACAAAATTCGTGGGTAATAGTTTCAGTCTCTAAATTTTCATCTCTAATTGTTGGTTGTTGTTTTTCCGTCTCTAATTTCCATCTCAATTTTCGTTTCTAGTATGGTCTCTAAGTGTTTTTGAGTTCTTGAATTTTCCGTGAGTAGTTTTTGGGTTTCCAAATCTGTTTTTGAGTTTTTGTTCATGCTTTGTTGGTTAATCTTGGTTAAGGAAATGATGTTCTTTGAAGCCTATTAAGTGTTTGATAATAGGACATTCATTAATCATTTGATTACCACTAGATGAGTCATCCTTTTGTTTTTTTTTGAGTTATATGTTTGATAAGTTTTCTTTACCAATGATGTGATCTCAATTCATGAAAAACCTCAACTCATGCATGGAGGAGTCACTACAAGAAAATAAGAAAGAAGATCTTACAAAGAAATTCCAAGAAAAAAAGAAGGAAGGAAAACAAGGGAAATGTACAAGAAACTTGAAAAAGAGATTAGAAATATTAATAGCTCTTGTAATTTCCTTGTAAATAAAAATAGAGTTAGTTTAGTGTCTTTCTTTGAAATAGAAATAAGAAGCTAGTTGTTTGGACACATGGATAGTATAAAAAATAAGGGCCTTGTTTGGGAAGCTTTGGAGCATCTTCCAAACATGGCCTAACCTTTTAGAATTCCACCCATGTGCATGCATTTTCATTTTCCCCTCTATATAAGGGTGTGAGTCTCATTTGTAACATAACTTTGAAGATTAATGTAGAGCAATAGCTAATTCTCTTTGAAGTTCAAGAGGTAAGCCTCATTTTTAGAATCTTATCTTGAGTTTTCCATAATTCAAGTGGTGATTATCCTTTGCACTTATCTTTCTTCATGAAAGTGGCGTGTTCTTCATTCTCTTCTCCATGTTTTCTCTTTTCATTTTCTTGAATGTTCTTCATAGCTTCACCATAAATCTTCATTTTAATCCATTTTTCACCGATTAAAATACTTTTTTTCACTTCCTATGGCTTCCTATGACATGTATCTTGATATAATTGAGTTTACACCGATTAAACCCTCCAAATAGAGGCTGGATGCGTTTTTGCCATTTCCAAGTCAATTGAACCGATTAATTTCATTGTTTTCATCTTCTATGGCTTCTTATGAGTTCTAACTTGAATTTAATCGGTTGAATTGAATTGTTTTGCAATTTCTAAGTGTGGGTCGAATTTGAACCCTAACATTTGGGGAAAATTCTGATTTCATGTTCTTCCATGCAATATTAGATGTTATTTTGATTCCATATGCTTCTACACATGTTTGAAAGATCCTACATCACTTGTAATGACTCCTAGGCTTTTATCATTTAGTATCAAAACATGGGTATTTTGAATTCAAAGGTAGAAGAAATCAATTGGCAACCATATGAAAGAAGAAGAAGAACTCCTCAAGTTGAAAGTGATGGATCAAATGAATATCATTACCATACACATAGAGCAAGAAGAGGAGGAAGAGACATGTACCAAGAAAGGCTCAATAAAAGCAATGTGAAATTCCCTAAATTTCTTGGGGATAGTAATCCTAATTTATATTTTGAATGGGAAATTGATATGATCCCAAATCATAAAGAACCTAGTTCATCACAAGGAGGAGTTGTTACAAGAAGAGCTAAAGAAGATTTGGAAAGAGAAAAGCTTACAAAAAAGATTTGAAGAAAAAGAAGGAAGAAAAACTAGAGGAGTGTACAAGAAATTGGAAAAAGACATTAGAAATATAAATAATTCTTGTAAATTCCTTGAAAATAAAAATAGTTTAGTCTCTTTTATGACTTTGTCACAAATAAACACAAGAGGAGGGGTGTTTGGACATAAGGATAGTATTAGTGGGAAGGGACTTGTTTGGGAAGCTTGGGAGCATCTCCAAACATGGCCTAAACCATTCACCTTTCACCCATGTGCATACATTTTCGTTTTCCCCTTTATATAAGGGTGCGAGTCTCATTTGTAACATAACTTTGAAACTTGAATACATTGCTAGATCAATTCTCTTTGAAGTTCAAGAGGTATTCCTCATTTTCTTTGAATCTTTTCTTGAGTTTTCGTAAATTTAAGTGGTGATTGTCTTTTGTACTTATCTTTTCTCTTGAAAAGTGGCGTGTTCTTTCATCTCTTTCTCTCTTCCATGTTTTCCTTTCCATGTTCTTGCTTTGTTCTTCATGTGCTGCACCTATATGGATCAATTCTAGCCATTTGCACCGATTAAATTCAAGTTTAATTCATTTTATGCCTTCCTATGCATGTGTTCTTGATTTTAATTGGTTGATTTGATTTGTTTTCAAGTTTAAAAGATTTTGCACCAATTGGAACCCTAAGATTTGGTGGAAATTTCATTTTTCACTATTTTGATTTCCTATGCTTCTACACATGTTTGAGAGATCCTACAACACATGTAATGCCTCCTAGGCATGCATCAAAAACAAAAGTTGAGCAAATTTTGAGTGTGTATGTTTTTGAAGATTTAATTCAAGTACAACTTATTACTCTTGAATTTGAACAATATGCTTTAGTGTGGTGGAACCAAATAAAAAAAGAAGTTCTTAGTGGTAGGAGGTTAGCCATTACTTCATGACATGATCTTCAAATGTGTATGAGAGATAGGTTTGTTCCTTCTTATAGGAAAATGTACTCGAGAAATTCTTCCTACATTGCAAAAGATTGTGAAAATTATGGAGATAAGGAGCACAAATATAAAGAGCAAGCAAGCTCCAAGATTAAAACTAGTTCTATTATATGCTCCACATGTGAAGGATATGGACATAATTTTCATCAATGTCCTAATAGAAAACCCATTAGTGAGCAAGATTTGGAGGATTATTACAAAGTATTGAGAAAGAGAGAAAAGAAAGAATTGAGAGAAAAGGAAATAAAAGAAAAAAAGGAGAAAGAAAGAAAAGAAAAAGAGGAGAAAGAAAGAAAAGAAAAAAAAGGAGAAAGAAAGAAAAGAAAAAGAGAAAAAGGAAGGGCTAGAAAAAAATTAGAGAAGAGGAAGAGTCTCTTATAACACCCCTTTCAGACATGATTGAGAATGAATCCTTAAAGGGGGATTGCACAACTTTGAACTCTTTTTCTCCTTTAATTCTTGATTCTAATTCTTCTTTAAAAAATATTACTAACTTGTCTCCTTTTGTGTTATTGCCTAGGGAAGACTTGCATATTAAAGAACAATGGCAAAAACAATGGGGAGAGGAAGAGGAGATCATAGAAGACAAAAGCATAAACATGGAAGAAAATGATTGTAGAAATGTTTCTAATATTTTTGTATATGACTATAAGGACTTGAATGGACATTCTACCATGTGTGCTAGACTTTATGGGAAAATTGCATGCTTTTATTGTTGTAAAAATGGTTGGTTTGAAACTAGATCACATTCCCCTTAGGTGTAACAACACAAGTGCTATCAATTTAACTAAAAATCCTATTTTGCATTCTAGAACAAAACACATAGAAATAAGACACCATTTTATTAGAGATCATGTTCAAAAAGGTGACTGCATAATTCAATTTGTTGATACACATAACCAACTTGCTGATATTTTTACCAAACTAGTCTCTAAAGACATATTTTTTCAATTAAGAAATGAATTAGGTGTACTTGATATCACCAATGTGATTTAATTCATGTGTGTGACTCATTCTTGTTGTATTACATGTTGTTTTGTGTGTTTGATTGTTTAATTTTTCATGTATGTTAATTGATTGTAGTTATGTTTGCAGTTTATGTGATATTTAATGAAATCTGCAATGACATTCATTTTTTTAGTTAGTTATTTTGTGTTATAATCAACTTATTTCACTTAATTTGGGGCTGCAGTAATTTTAGTCTCTGATTTAGTTAGTTTAATTGAAATAACTAGTGAATTTCATTAAATGTGGATGTGCTAAAAATTTGTGCTTTCTGATTTAGTCAATTAATTTCATTAATGGGTGTTAAACTAGTATCAGACTATGAGTTTTAATAAGCTATTTCGCATAAATCAACCAACTGAATTTGTCTAGAAAATACAAAATTAAATGCTAGAACCAATTAGGTGATAAATTGAATTGAATTACATTCAATTTATGAATATAAGTTGATTGATTGATAGTTGTGCATCAGTTACTTCTGAAATATAACTGGTTAAAGAATTTTGACTTCTGTTTTGTCATTTAGTGCATTTGAGTTTCATATAACTGATTTCTCTCTCCAAATTCTAAATTATCTTAATTGACTAAATACTTTGGGAAAAGAAAACCTGCTCCATACCTCTGCTACAAATACAGTTTCTGATTGCTTGTTTGACCACACAATGTATTATTTTTTTTAATCTAAAAGTTGTTGATTAAAATTGTTTAAATACACATGCTGAACAATTCTCATCTGCACTGCTATTTGTAATTCTCTTGTGTGAAAACTTTGTAAACATTCTATTTCATTCTCTGTATTTTTCTCTGCAATGGCTTCCTCAAGCAATCCCAGAAAAGACCAAAGAATGTTGGGTCTGCAAGCAAATCATCGAAACAGAAAGAACCTAAAGTTTCAGCACCATCTTCATATAGACCTGGTTCTATTGAAGCTTGGTTTGATGGAGATGATTAAAGAATTGAGAATTTTCAGTCGCATATCAGTATAAAGGCGATGAATCCACCAAAATTTTTTTGCTTTAAGAGGCTAGAAGATGAAGGGATGGTTGATATAATCATCGTGCTGTAGTTTCAAGAGCTGCAAAAATTCCTTGAACTCAGTGGGTTCATCTATCCAGATTTAGTGAAGGTTTTCTACACAAACCTTAAATATGATGGTTCAGTTCTCACCTCCAAAGTAAAGGGAAAGGATATTACTATAATGACAACAGTGTGGACAAGAGTTGTTGGAATCAAATCCGATGGGGTCATTATAAGTAGGGGATATTCTGGTGCACTGGAAGACTTAAAAAAATTCAGACTTATGGGGAATTCTTACGGGATCCTCAAGGTTTTGTAAGGGGATTTCATGTTTGAGGTCTAACATTGACAACTAGGATTCTCACCTTCATAATAACTTGGATGCTTACACCAAGGGGAAGTAACGATGCTACCTTAAATGAAGGTGATTTAGTTTCGATTTTTAGCTTGTTGAAATTTGTAAAAGTCAATTGGATTCATATTCTAAAAGATCACATGCTGAAATCAAAGAGATTATCTGATTATTGCCTTCCTTATGCATTGCTAATTTCAAAATTTCTTGAGTATTTTCGTGTGGACATAAGAGGAGAACAGAAAATCAATATAGGAAAATTTCATCAGTTGGACAATAGTTTTTTGTACAAGTTTGGTTTTAATAAAAAGGATGGTTAATGGGTTGCTGGAACTACTGGACAAGCCTCTGGGTCTGCTAGAACAAGTGTTGTTGCTGCTACTAATGCTCCTGTTACTGTTGATGCTAGTACTGAAGAGTCTTCAGTGATGGTGACATTGTGCCATATGTTCCTCCTATTGATAGTGACACTCCATTATCTCAATTTTAGCAACGATTTGATACTCTTCAATCTCACCAGATATATCATCATTCATATTGCATTGAACGTTTTGGGCACAATAATCAAAGTATTAAGGACCTGCATCTCAACTGGCTTAAATTAATGTTGGACATAATATTTGTTGGACTTGAAGACTTGGTTTCAAGTGGATTTGATGTCTCCAACCACCTTTGATGATGAAGATGATGGTGCTTGAAGAATGAAGTTTGTGTCTTAGGATTAGAGAGTCTTAGGTTGTGTGGTAAGATGCATTTCAATTAATCTTGGACTTAATCTTGGAGTTTAAAATGATTTGAAATGTTTTTTAAGGTTTTAAAATGTTTTCAAAGGTATTAACTGTTTTTTAACTGATTAAAAATCTGATTTCAATCAGTTAAACTGTTCTTCATTTTTAAAGCTTTGTATTTTGGAAATTTTAGCTGACTGTTTTCGAAATTTAAACCAGTTAAAATCCTGGTATCTTTGTTCAGGAATTCCAGTTCTCTGGAATAGCTAGTTAAAACGGGTTTTCAACTGACTGATTTCAAGTTTCAGGAAAAGGGTGCTCTCTGGAAAATTGGTTTTAATGAAAACAACTGGTTGAAATATTCAACCGACTATTCTCGTCAGAATCAGTTTTAACAGCTTTGCTATAAATAACTTGAAATTCAAAGAACTTAGTGACGAATCATTTTCAGAAGAACCCACTGAGCAAGAACGTTTCTCTAACACTCTAAATCAATTTTCGAATCTCTCCAAGAAGTCCAAGATCCAATTGATAGCGAATTGAATCAAGAAAAGTGTGCTCTATTTTTCGTTACTGCTCTTGCTCTGTTTTCGTTTCTGCACTCAATTTCCAGGTTAATTTAATCCAATTCTTTGGGTGTGAGTTAGCTGCGTGTTCGTCTCTTAATCAGGGTGATTAAGGGTTCTTTTAATAGGGTTTTACAAGTGTTTAGAGGTCTTGTAGGGTTCAAGACTAGGTGCAGCTTTCTGGTTTTCGTTTTTCATGTAGTGTTCATGTAAAAACTGATTTTTAGTGAATTGATTGGATTTGTGTGTTTAGGAAACTGGATGTAGCCTTTGTTGAAAGGTGAACCAGTATAAATCTGCTGTGTTGTTCTTCTTCCCTTGATCTTTTACATTCGGCAATTGAATTTTGAATTGTAATTGAATTGGATATATGATCAATTGATTAACAACATTTCAAGAACCTATTAAAACTGGTTTTAATCTTCATTCCGAAACTGGTTTTTCATATTTGGGTTTTGAATTTCGAAAATCTTTGAGAGTTTAATTCACCCCCCCTCTTAAACTCGGCCATTTATTCCAACAGTATTGTGGTTGATAATGATGATGGAGAAGATGATAATTGATTTTCTTCTACTGATAGAGAGGAATTGTTGCTGCTAACTGAAGAATTGTTGTTGTGCTTGCTGATTTTGAAGTGATGTTGTTGTTGTTGCTGCTGCATTTATGTTTTGCATCTTATTTTGCTTTGTGTGTGCTTGTTGCTAGTTTTTAATTGGGTCTCATGCCCATATCTGTTGAACAATTATCATTTTCCTGCATATGCAATATTTGTCTTTTTCTTCCTCATGCTATTTTATGATTACAAAGGGGGAGAAATATGTAAATAAGGGGGAGAATTTGTGTCTGCTGCTGTGTTTAATTTCAAGTCTGCTACATTCTTCAAAGACAATGGATGCTTCAAGTGGTTTTCATAATCAAAACGTCCGCCGAGCTTCCTTGGTCAATCTGTATCTTCCGTACTCTCCAGTTGGCTATGGTTGCAGTAATTACCATAGGATCATCCGAGTCTGGATCATTCGAGGAGAAGTCCCTGTCTGTGAAAGTGATGGAAGGAATCGTTCATGGTGCTAGGGTGTCTATATTATTGATACTCCTGAGGTGTCTTTGTCTGGCCGAACTGGTGCTGCCCCACCTGCGAATCCGCCAACAATAGTGTTTATGGTACCTAGAACCTCTACGGGATTTCGTGTGTTTTCGTGCTCCCGCTCTGGTTCAGCCGATTGGGGGGAATTCTCCCTTTGGTATCCTCGACCTCGTCTACGTTGATCCGCTTGGAATCCTTGGCCTCGACCACCACGCCATCCATCTCGGCCTCTACTGCGACCTCCACCTTATGTGCCCCGGATAAAGTGCGATAGTGTCGCCGATCTGACCAGTTCCTCGATGAGATCACATACCTTTGTACACTATTCGGTAGCGTGGCTAGTATTTCTTATGGTAAATATATTTGCGGACGAGAATGACATTTCTTAGGGAGGGCATTAGAGGAGGAATGGGTATCAACTCCAGGTTGAATGCTTCTCTGAGGATGACCTCTTTGCTGGCGTTCAGGGGGTGTATTGGTCGAATCTTCCCTCTCATCTTCGCTTGAAGGAATTTTCTTGGTTATCGTGAGATGTGGGCTTTATCATCTTCTTCCACATTTATGAGTTTTCCTCTATGCTTATGTACCTTGCTTCTCATACTTTAAGAGCATCCATATCATTAGGGGGGTCGGCAAAGAGAGTATCTAGGAACTTACTTGGTCGTAGGCTGACTATCAGGGCATGTGTTGCCACGGCGGGATGTAAATATGGAATGCCAAGGCAGGCTTTGGCAAACCAGGCCATATACTGCCGAAGTGGTTCATTCTGTCCTTAGATCACGCCTTGTAGTGACATCTAGTTTTGCGATGACTGGCTTGCAATCGGTGAACTAAGCTGTGAACCTGGCACAAAAAATTCTAAACGAATCTATAGAATTTCAGGGTAGGGAGTAATACCATTGCAAGGCGGGTTTTGTCAGCGTGGTCGGGAAAAGTTGGCAATGTATGGCCAGATCCCTCGAGAAAAGGTTGGCCTGTGTTAGGAAGGTCTTTATATGAAGGGTCTGTGGACCCATCGTACCAGTCCAGGAAAGGAATCTTCAGTTTCTGAGGTAGGGGAATGTTAAATTTTTCTTAGAACTTAGTTAATGATCTAATAGCTAAGTATGAACTCAAACAAAGGAAAAAAAAATCATATAATTTTCAGTTTAGGAGCTAGAAAAGTATAAAAAAAAATTGGACTACTTCAAGAGAATTTATGACATGTTAAGGAACTAAACAAGACTCTAAACAACTAAGGAGATTCAAAAATGAAAGCTAAGACACACCTAGACTTAATATCAAACACATAGAAGACATAAAAACATACAACATGAATTAGGAAACCTAACAATATTGATTCAAGAATAGAACAAGTAAATAAATTAATTCTAGAAAATTTCAGCATTATGACACTACTTCTAATTCTAAGGAAACCTTAAAAAAAATTATGAACAAGACTAGAAAACTAAATTAAGAAACTAAACAATACAAGAAAGGAAAGAAGATGACTTATCTCTTAAAGACCTCCAAAGCTGGCTCTTGATGCCAAATTGATGGAAGCATCCTCAAGGAGCAAAGACTCATGAAAATTTTAACTATTCCTAAGTTCCTCTTGGGAACTTAAGATTGAGTTCCTCTCTCAAGGAAGGTTCCTTGGTGATAGCAACCCGCTTTCCAAGGGACCAATCACAAGAGCCATGTCCAAGAGAATTCAAGAAGACTGGGACTCAACTGAGTTGGATAGGCCCAAGATTTTATACATGGACTAGACTCTAATCTATAAATATTGTATAGAGTAGAGTAGGTTTCTTTGGGCCTCTTTGAGGGCTTAGTAGTGTAGAATAATTGGGCCTTGTATTTGGGCCAAGTAGTGTCGATTTTGGGCTTGTATTGGGCCGATTAGTGTAGATTTTGGGCTTGTATTTGGCCTTGTAGTGTAGGGCATGGCTTGTATTTCGGCCAAGAGGTGTAGATAGTAGAATAAGGTGGCAAGAGCAATGGTTGGACGAAAATGGGAAGGCAAGGGATGTCCAAGGCTCACACTTCCCACATGAAGCTCATGTTTTGTGCATGAGTGAAGTGTGGAAAGCATGTGAGCTTAGGTGGCTCTTCTTTTCAAATATTCTGCCACTTTTGGAGGGAATTCAAACTTGAATTTCCTTCCTTTCTTTGCTTCAAGTTTCAGTCCACCCAATCTATAAATAGGACCTCTCATCTCTTGTAAAATCACTTTGAGTTGAGTATAGAAATGTTGTCCAATTTGGGCCATTCACTTAAACTTTGAGTCCTCCCTAGGTTAGTCTTCTTCTTAGGCTTTCCTAGACTTCTTCCTAGAGAGTTGGCCTCACCTCTCCCTAGGTTTCCTTACCTTGATGCACTTCAAATCTCATCCACATCCAAGCTTCTGCAAGGTCTCATCCATCTTCCTCCATGGAGCATCATCTAATCACAAGAAGGAGTCTATCACTTGGAGAAGATCCCATGAGGAGAATACTCCCATTTGGGGACTTTAAAGAACAAGAAGACAAGAAATTTATCTTTATCAAATTCTCGTTCAATTCAAAGTGCATTTACAAGAGGTAAGAGGTTCTATTTATAGCTCCACCTCTCCCTTTGCTCCTATGAAACAAAAGATGTGGGACTAAATATAAGAGAGCAAAATTTTGCAGTTGCATACTTAGTATTTTCAACACTCTAAAACCATCCCTAAGACCATCCAAACAAGGCCCTTGCACAATTACACTAAAACACACATATTCTAACCTATGTGGAACTAGTTTTCTTCATGTAAGTCTTTACTAGTGTTTGGCTCCAAAAGTGCTTTCCTTCTTGAATGTGGACAATCCAAGGGGGTGTGGACAGCAGCTATGTGACATCCCAAAAAGCTCCAAGGGGCGTGAAGAGCAAGCCCAAAATTCTACACTACTTGGCCCAAACACAAGGCCCAATTATTCTACACTACCAGGCCCTCAAAGAGGTCCAAAGAAACTTATTCTACTCTATACAATATTTAAAGATTAAAGCCTAGTCCATGTATATAAAAGCTTGGGCCTGTCCAGCTCAATTAAGGCCCAATCTTCTTGAATTCTCTTGGATATAACTCTTATGGTTGGTCCCTTGGACAAATGACGGAAACATCCTCAAGCAACGGAAGAATCATGAAAATTTTAACTTTTCCTAAGTTTCTCTTGGGAACTTTGAATTGAGTTCCTCTCGTAAGGAAGGTTCCTTGGAGAATATTCTATAAAGAGAATACTCCCATTTGGTGAATTTAAAGAATAAGAAGACAAGCAATTTAGCTTTATCAATTTCTCATTCAATTCAAAGTGCATTTACAAGAGGCAAGGGGTTAGCCCCACCCCTCCCCTTGTTCTTATGCCACAAAAGATGTGGGACTAAATATAAGAGAGAAAAATTATACAACTGCATACTTAGTATTTTTAGCACTCTAAAACCATCCCTAAGGCCATCCAAACAAGGCCCTTGCACAATTACACTAAAACACACATATTCTAGCCTATGTGGGGCTAGTTTTCTTCATGTAGGTCTTTACTAGTATTTGGCTATAAAAGTGATTTTTCCTTCTTGAATATGGACTATCCAAGGGGGTTTGGACAGCAGCTATGTGACATCCCAAAAAGCTCCAAGGGGTGTGAAGAGCAAGCTCAAAATTCGTCCCACCTTCATGTGCTCTTATGCGCAAGTTTGACCCAATTTTGGGTCCAATTGGAGTCCAATTTTAGGCCCAATTGGAACCCAATTTGAGACTCCTAAGCTATTTTATCTCATACATTTTTCAATAAAGAAAACCAGAAAATAAAACTCCTATACAAATATTTACAAGACTAAGAAGAAAGAAGAAAAAATCCTAGTTCTATTCTCCAAAATAGAAGAGTCTTCATCCTTGAAGCTTCATTCTCTTCTATCCTCTTAGCCATGGAATGTGGGCTGGATGGTTTTTCATCAGCCTTAGATTCTTTTGTAAGAACAAACCAGATCCTTTAACCAGATGATATGATACACTAGATCGTCTAACACTAAAAGAACCAACACAAGATCTTTATATTGGTTCCCCAAAACTCACGAGCTACATCCAGTTCTCCCTTAAGAACTCTTCTTAAGAGATTCCACTAATCAAACAGATGATTACAAACAAGTACACAAACCACTCCTAGTTATACCAATCTTAACCTTCCTCTAAGATTAAGACCTTAAAGTAGAAAACATAAAGAACCTCTCTTCAAACAAATGAGAGTACAATTTTAGGTCATTAGGTACCACTCAAGATATTACAAGAATTTTTTCTTACACCCACTTATAACTATTAGAAGCTTTGCTGACAAACTTTGATAGCTCATACGCTTTGAGCTTTTTTGGCTCTTGTGACTTTAACTTTCAATCTTCAAGTCTTCTTTTAGATTTTGCAAATTCGAACGTTACTTGAAACTTTAATTTGATTTTTAATTAGTCCTTGATCTTTGCTTTGCAAAATCAAAGATGATACCTAGTATATCCTTCTTGTTAGAATAATAGGGTAGGTAAAACAAACCAAGAGAGGGGTTGATGAGCCCCTGACCACAAATAAAGAAGAGGAGTGCCCAAGGAGGATTACTAGAAGCATGATGAGAAGGGAAACTTCCTCCTCTCCCCTTTTGTTTAGCCTTTTTAGCATTTCTATTAGTTGTTAAATATTTTCTAAACGCATGTTTTTTTTGGATTTTGCAGGATTGCTTTTGACACTTCTTTTTTCTACAAGTAGAGCCTTGTTTGGAGCAAAGAGCACTTGGACTTGAGGCCCAAGTTTGGGACGTCCAAGGGGGGGTGAAGAAGTCAACCTTGTCCAAACTAAGGAGTTACTTTAAGGAATACATGATGATCTTCTTCAAACTCAAACTCTTTTCTCCTCTTGTAAAGCTTGGTCAACCTCTTCAAAGGATACCTAATATTGATAAAAATGAGGTGAGCGAATTTGGTAAGTTTATCTACAATGACCCATTTGGCATCCAGGCTCTTGATATCCTAGCAATCCAACTTCAAAGTTCATAGAGATAGTATCCCATTTCCACATTGGTATATCTAAGGATTACATCCTTACATACTTTTGGTGTTATATCTTTGATTGCTGGCAAACTAGACACGCATACAAACTTTTATGTTTTTTTTTCATCTTAGGCCACCATGTACCTAAACAAAATTATTAATAAAAAAAAAGCCATTACACGCATGTTATACAATAGCGAGTCTAGATTTTAACCATGTCCACAAGTACCTAAATAATAACTGAAATGCTATTCTCGTAACCAACTCGATCAGTCATACAGTAACATGACAAACATTTGGGGAGACATGTGTTTGTTGGCAGAATAACTAAAGAAACAGGTTATTGACAAAAGAAAAAAATACATTTGTTAGTAGGTTAAAACACTTCAATATAAACAAAAATAATCACCTACAAGCATGAACCATAATCTCAATGTGTAAAAGCCACTTTTTTTTCTCTCTCTCTCTACCTTTTAGGAAATGCGAAGCAACACTTTTTATATTTGTGGGGTTAACATTCACAAGTAAAATACATGTGAACTTGTAGAGTGGGTTTTAGATCCAAGGCCCCATTAAAATTAGGACCACTGCTTCATCCATTTTTGCATGCCATATAAATATATATGCATAACTTCAAAAGAAAAGTCAACGTAATAGATTAATTGTCATAGGGTATACAATATTAAAGTAAAAGAAAACATTATTGGAACAAATTCTTTCAGCAAAATTTTCACCAACTTAATTTAGTATGAAGCCTAATGCACTTATGTAAAATGTATGCCAACGGTCGTTAAATATTCCAAATGACCAAGAATACATTTCCACTAGAAAACTAACAAAATGAGAAAATTTCAATGGTTAGAACTACAATATTAAGTGAAAAGAAAAACTACTGGACATAACATCAACAATTGAAGACCTATGGTTTTAAGATATGATCCTAAATAATGCCCATTACTGCATACCCTATCTGAGATTTAAAACATTGTTACGTATATGAGGGAGCATGCTTTACTTTGCATAAGCACATTCTCTTTAACTTCATGGCAAATAATGAGAAGTAGCATTTAACACAATCAACACGTGTCAGCTAAGAAAGCATGAAACCAAACATGTCAACCATCACTGAACAAAAAAGTAGCAATGAAAATCCCAAAAAAAATATCAATATAGTGAAACCGATTGTTTTGTATGAGACTTGATATTTATTACTTATTTTATTAAAGTATTAGATGTCCAAATTTCATCTCAAGTTATACCTAATAGCATAACAGAAAAATAAACCAATCCAATGTCAATAACCAAGGTTTTAAATTGCAATCGTGATTGATATGGTAGAAAAGCTTAGACAAATACCGCCGATATGACCATATTGTAACAATGGTAGTTCCATAATTGGACTACAATAAAATTTTAAATTATCGATAGAACTTTATCGATAAAAAATTTTCTGTCAATAACTTTTAATTATCAACAGATTTTACTGATGAATTTAGTTTCGTCAGTAATTTATCGACAGATCACAATCTGTCGATAAAAATTTATTGGTAAAGTTCGCATCATATTATGTGAAATAAAATTTGTTAGTAAAAATTCGTGAGTAAAGTTCATGTCATATTATGCGAAATAAAATCCGTCGATAAATTTATTGGTAAATCCTTCGATAATTTAAATATTTATATATTTGTATATTTGTATATTTGTATATTCATA
Organism: Lablab purpureus; assembly: GCA_030347555.1. Classification (NCBI taxonomy): domain Eukaryota; kingdom Viridiplantae; phylum Streptophyta; class Magnoliopsida; order Fabales; family Fabaceae; genus Lablab; species Lablab purpureus. The sequence goes on from CM059258.1 coordinate 19,625,611, forward strand.
TATTCATATATTCGTATATTCATATATTCGTATATTCATATATTCGTATATTCATATATTCATATATTCGTATATTCATATATTCATATATTCATATATTCATATATTCATATATTCATATATTCATATATTTACATATTTATATATTTACATATATTTATGTATTTAGATATTTATATATTTACATATTTATATATTTACATATATTTATGTATTTAGATATTTATATATTTACGTATTTATATATTTACATATTTATATATTTATCTATTTATATATTTATGTATTTAGATATTTATGTATCTATGTATTTATATATTTATTTTTTTACAATTTATATATTCATATATATATATATATATATATCTTTATATATTTACATATTTATATATATAAATTTATATATATATATATATATATATATTTATATATTTACATATTTATATATATATATATACATTTATATGTATTTATATATATATATATATGTATTTATATATATATATATATATGTATTTATATATATATATATATAATTATATATGTATATATGTGTATGTATATATATAATTATATATGTATATATGTGTATGTATATATATGTATATGTGTATATATATTTATGTATTTGTATTTATATATATATATGTGTGTGTGTGTGTGTATGTGTGAAGTTTTAATTGAAAATCATTTCAACTTAGTGGTTGAAGTGTCAGCCTTCAACTCTAAGGTCTTGCACATGTGACACCCTCTACCCCACATAAAATATAACGAGAATAAAAATAACATATTTCATAAGGTTTGGAATTAGGGATGGCAATGGGGCAGGGCGGGGATGGATTTCACTTTCCCATCCCCATCCCCGTAGTAAAAATCCATCTCCATCCTCATCCTGATTCCCATACCCAGCGGCCCTACCAAGTACGGGTTATCCCCACCAAGTAACGGATATAATCGTATTCGTCTTTTGTTATTCCAAATATTAATTAAATAATTATTTTACAAAAAAATAAAAATCATAACAAAAGAAACTTGATATTATAAATAAATCAAAGTTAAAATGATACATAGATTCTTTTTCCCAATAATAAATATCAATAAAAAATTATAACTGCATAAATCTCAAATTAAAGTATCATCAAATAATAATTAAATGTAAGTCAAATAATTATAAAAAATTAAAAATATTATAAAATATATGCTATAGAAATAAATTACAAAACTAGGAATTAAGAAAAATTAATATAAGCTTTTAAAATTACTAAATAAACTAAATATATTTTAGTAATTTAAAACAAGAATAAATATTGGGCATTGGGATGAGTATGGGAGCGGGGACGAGGTGGGCATGTACATTCCCATCCCCTTCCTCATACCCAATTTAAAAAATCGGGCATTACCCATACCCATACCCAATCAATGCGGGGATTCCCCGTCAAAATCGGGACGGGTTCGAATAATATCCACGAGGATGGGCTCATTTACCATCCCTATCTAGAATGATCTCATAATTAAATTTTATAATACTAGAATACACAGGATAAAAGATTCACATTCACTAATAATAACACATAAAATTAAATAATGTGCATACGTAATGAAAAATAAACCAATTAAAAGTCTTAATCCAAAGTAAATAAACAAAAGCAAGGTCCTAATTTCCTAGTCTTATCCCGGTGTCACACATCCTATCAAAGTAGTCACATAATCGGACCTGGGTCAACTTGCGTCAATCTGGACCGAGACGACTCAATTTGGTAGAGCCTAGGACGACTCGGGTCCACTAAGGTCGATCAGGCTTGGGCCGACTCGGGTCGACTCAGGTTGATCGGGCTTGGGCTGATTCAAGTTGTCTAAGCTCGCATCCTCCTGGGTCAACTGAACTTTTGTCAACTTGCGTTGATCAAGCTTGGGCCAACTTGCATTGATCGAGTTTGGGTCAATTTACATCAACCAGGCCTGGGCTGACTAGGCCTGTTTACTTGAGTTGACCTGGGCCCCATCGACCCGAGTTGGCCTGGGCCCAATCGACCTAAGTCAGCTAAGGCCCAATCGATATGCGTGTTCTCAAGCCTAATTTACCTAAGTCAGCCTAGGCCCTAGTCGGTCTTGGCCTAGTCGTTGCGAGTTAACCCAATCCCGATCAGCTCTAGTAGGCCCTGTTAGATGCGAAAATATAACAAGAAGAGGGGGGTTGAATTGATATATGGATTTCTTGAAAACTTTTTCGTTTCAGAAAATTTTACTGATGCAGTAGACTGAGAAACAGTTGACTGATTATTGCAAAATAGTAGATTAGTTCAACATGCAGAATATAAAGGATGATGAAGGATAAGAAAATATAACACCAAGGATTATACTGGTTCGTTCTTTATGCAAGAACTACATCCAGTTGGTGATCTGTAACTCCAATAGATCTTAATCACTATTAGAAATGAATTCTTTACAAAAATCTTTCTTGAAGACTACAAGAAATACAAAAAATCTATTCTAAACTCTATAGAACAGATCTTAACTCCTTGACTCACACTGAGTCAATGTGATCACCCCGATCACAGATAACAGGGTTCTAAAACCCTCTCAGAAATCTCTATCCAGAGATTGAAAGAACACAAAGAAAAGTGAAAACAAGATTCTTCTTGAAAAGCTAAAAGCTGTAAACAAATTCTGCAGAAATCTCTTGCTTCTGATATTATGCAACTCTGTATGTATTCTCTTGAATTCTTTTGCACTCAGATTCATCCTTGAGAGTTGTATATATAGGTAAAGATAAGAGTTATGGGTCGTGCTCTGTTGAAAGGAATGAAACGCGTTCTGTTGTTTTCTGCATAAAGGAGTCCTGGAACAAAATAGTCGACTGAAGCAGCAAAGCAATTAGCTATTTTCAATAAACTCATATTCCTGGTACATTAATGAAAATAGTCGACTAATGCAACAAAATTAGTAGACTGATTGATGATTAATATAAACAGCAGGTTATTATATCTCAATCAGTTAACTCTTTAACATATAATCTAACATCTCCACTAAGCTGTATAATCATAAACCATTAATCAAGGTTCCAGCAACATCCTTAAAACATCATCAAATCCAAAATCATCAACAAACTCTCCCTATTTGATGATGTCAACCTGCAAAACCTGTAAAATCACAAAGAGAAGAGATGGAAGATTATCTCCCCCTTTGACATTAGCAAATAGCAAATATAAGCAATTATTAGCAGGTTTAAAAAGCAGATATTAGCAGAAAGTATGTGTATCAGTAATATTACAGACCCAATTGTTCAAATTGCATAAACATAATATCGAAAATATTAAAAGATCAGAAATAGATAAGATTAGGCATCATCATCATCTTCATCTTCATCATCCTCATCATCATCATCATCTTCAGCATCATCCTCTTCCATTGCATCAGATTTTGGTGCATAGGAGCCATCAAAGCTTTCCGCTGTAACTTGAAGTTCAGAGAGTTGCTGTTGGATAAGCTCAATCTCATAGTCTACATTTGTAAACTTGGCTACCATAGTCTCATGTGTATCTCGCTGCATAGAAGTAAGCACATTAAGTCTAGAAATTAACATGCGTTCAAATTTAGACATAGGAACTCCCTGGTATGTAGGAGGTGCTGAATATGGAACCATTTGATATGCATAATAGTCTTGCTAGTTCCTTGATAAGGTGCCATCATTAATGGTTGATCTTTGTGCAGAAGAAGAAGATCCAGATTCGAAGATCCATTCATCATTGATCTTGGACAGGCCCATCTTTCTGAGATAGTAATTGTCAAACAGGTGCTTGTGATTGACAATCCTTGTGGTTTCTCCTTCTGTTAGGAATTTGAAGTGGTCCAGAAACTTGGAAATGAGAATGGCATAAGGGAGCTTATGATCATTGAGTCGCTTAGCTTTGAACATATGACCTTTGATTACATATACCCAGTTAACCTTGATATTGTTTTTCATGAAATGGATCAAGGCTAAGTCCTCCTCCATGAGTTGAGCATGGTTGCTCCCCCTGGGAATAAGCTGCCAAGCAAGAATAAATGCCAATAACCTTTCATCACGCTTCATCCTGCCAACATTGTACTTGAGAATAACTGCTTCATCAACATTGCGCATGCAGGACTTATAAACAACATCTTTGTTGAAGTCTGGTACTGATACTGTATTTCTTTTGCTAATTTTTATTCCTTCATTCTTTAGTCCAACAATCCTTCTCCATAAAGAGTTGTCTATTATGATTTCTCTTCCTCTCACTTGAGATATCAGCACATTGTTTTCTGCCTTTAGGTTAGCATAAAACAACTTAATCAGATCAATATAGAAGTTACCTTCCAGTTCAACAAACTGTCGCAGTCCCTATGCTTAAAGAGTGTTTTTCACGAAAATCAGGTTCTCATTATTGAGCCAGTTGAACTTCAGTATCTTTGGAGTGAGAATCAGCTTTCTCTGCATCTTTAACTCCACAGCTTCAACTATTTCATTTTGTTCTTCAGGTTCTGATGCAGTCTTTTCTTCTGAGTCACTTTCAGCAGGAGGCACTGGTTGAGGAAGCCTCACACGTACTTTGTACCTTTTTGGAAATCTTCTTTCTGTTGGATTAGAAGGTCCATCAGCTGATTCTGGAACCTGAATTGGTCGGGCTGGAGATCCAGATGTGGAACCTCTGTTCCTGTTAGTTCTAGCTGGTTGATGAGTAGCAGCCTGTGTGGGTACACGATTTCTTGATGACCTTCTTAGTCTTTGAAATGCAGTAGCAATTGGTGCATCAGATTCATCACTCTCTACTAGGAAATACTCATTTGTTGACATTTTAGCTGAAGAAAAATGAGAGAGTGCAGCAGTACTGTAATGCGAAAATGCAACGAGAGAGATGCACAGTTGTAGTATTTGATATGCAGGGAGATTAGAATTATATAGAGAGATTGATAGACATGGTCAAACGAATATTAATCAGTGAATATTTTGAACAGATTTGCACTCAATCACTGATGCTCAAGGTCAGAAAATGCAGAGAGAATATGTTGAGAAATGGAAATTCAGTTTTGCAAACCCAATAAAGTAACCTCGCATGCATCTAAAACTGTTCATGCTTTGAATGACAGTGCACCCAATGTACGAATTGGTCATTAACTAATATGGTTTGAATTATTTTGATGAGATTTAAACTGATTTCTTGAAAATTCAATTGAATTTATTTGCAGTTAATGGAATTATTCAACTTGTCAAAGCATTTAATAGGCTATTCTGATAAAAATAACACCAGTAAGCACATTAAATGAAATACGTCTGTTATTTCATAGAAATAGGCAAGCTATTTTATGCAACAGTAAAGCAATTGTGTCAGTTAAGTGAAATAAGTCGACTATTACAAGAAATTAACACACTAAAGTCTGCAGCAGTATAATATCTTTGTCAGTTAAATGAAATAAGTCAGCTATTTCATACAATTAACAAATTGTTTAACTCAGCAGTAGAAAATTTAAGAAAGATGATTGATGTTTAGGATACCCAATTCATTTCTAAGTTTGAAAAACCTATCACGACCAAGAGGTTTAGTGAAAATATCAGCTAACTGGTCATTAGTAGAGATGAATTCAATCGTACAATCTTTCTTTTCTATATGATCTCTTATAAAGTGCTGCCTTATTTCAATATGCTTAGTTCTAGAATGGTGAATAGGATTCTTAGTTAGATTGATTGCACTAGTGTTATCACATAAAATTGGAATATCAGAAAGGTGCAGATTAAAATCACTTAGCTGTTGTTTTAACTATAAAATCTGTGCAGTACAGCTACCAGCAGCTATATATTCAGCTTCTGCAGTGGAAAGTGCTACACATGCTTGTTTCTTGCTGGTCCATGATATCAAGCAGTTCCCAAAGAGATGACATGTTCCACTTGTGCTTTTTCTATCTAACTTGCAGCCTGCAAAATCAGAACCAGTATAGCCAACCAAATTTAATTCATTACCAGTGGAATACCATAGCCCAACATTCACTGTTCCTTTGAGATACTTGAGAATTCGTTTTGCTGCAGTAAGATGTGATTCCTTTGGATTAGCTTGAAATCTAGCACATAAACACACAACAAACATTATGTCAGGTCTGCTAGCAGTGATGGCCAATCAATCCTCTATACATGGTTGCATCAACTGATTTTCCTTTATCATCTAAGTCAAGATAGCAACTTGAAGACATAGGAGTAGAGGCTTCTTTGCAGCTTTCCATGTTGAACTTCTTCAATAACTCATTGCAGTATTTTGTTTGATTTATAAAAGTTCCATTGTGCAGTTGTTTAACCTGCAATCCTAAGAAGAAGTTTAACTTTCCCATCATAGACATCTCAAATTCACCTTTCATGGACTCTGCAAATTCTTGGCAAAGAGATTGATTAGATGAACCAAAAATGATATCATCAACATAAATCTGCACTAATATGAGTTCATTATCAACTTTCTTTGTGAAAAGAGTTTTATCAACAACTCCTCTTTTAAAACCTTGTGATATGAGAAAAGTTGTAAGTCTTTCATACCATTGCCTAGGTGCTTGTTTGAGACCATACAAAGCCTTTTTAAGTTTGTATACATGATTAGGAAACTTAAAATCAACAAAACCAGGTGGTTGTTTAACATACACATCTTCATTTATGAAGCCATTTAGAAAAGCACTCTTGACATCCATTTGATATAGTTTGAAGCCTTTAAGACAAGCAAAAGCAAGCAACAGTCTAATAGCTTCTAATCTAGCAACAGGTGCATAGGTTTCATCAAAATCAATGCCTTCTTCTTGATTATAGCCTTTAGCTACTAATCTAGCTTTGTTCCTAGTGATTATTCCATTTTCATCAAGTTTGTTCCTAAAAACTCATTTTGTTCCTATAACATTCATTTTGTTATTTCTAGGTACTAGATACCAAACATCATTTCTAACAAGCTGATTCAACTCATCATGCATAGCAGAAATCCAGTTATCATCAAGCAAAGCATCATTTATGTTCTTAGGTTCAAATTGTGATACAAAAGCCATGTGATTGCAGAAATCATTTAAAGAGTTTCGAGTTGTAACTCCCTTTTCAACATTTCCAATGATGTTATCCAGAGACAATCCTTTTTGAGTCCTCCAGGATTTAGATAAGGCATTGTCTATTGAAGAGTAGTCGACTGATCCAGAGTTATAGTCGACTGGTTCATCTTGTCTGTCAGCATCAGCAGATTTTTCTGCATAATCTTCATTCTTTTCTGATTTTTCAGACTTTTCATCATCTGAACCTGCAAGGGAATTACCTTTTCTCTCTTTTTGACATAAGAATTCATCAAATACAACATGAATTGATTCTTCTACAGTTAAATTCTTTTTGTTAAAAACACGATAGGCTTTGCTATTCATAGAATAACCTAAGAATATACCATCATCAGCTTTTTCATCAAACTTGCCTAAAGATGCTTTTCCATTGTTTAATATGAAACACCTGCAGCCAAAAACTTTGAAGTATGCAATACTAGGAGTTCTTCCATTTAAAAGTTCATAAGGGGTTTTATCAAGAATTGGTCTTAGCAATACTCTATTAATCACATAGCAAGCTGTAGAAACTGCATCCGCCCAAAAGTATTTAGGAAGCTTGGATTCACTTAACATGGTTCTTGCACATTCTTGAAGTGTTCTATTCTTTCTTTCAACAACTCCATTTTGTTGTGGAGTTCTAGGAGAAGAAAAGTTGTGAGATATGCCATGTTTTGAGCAAAACTTTTCAAAATGAATGTTTTGAAATTCAGTTCCATGATCACTTCTTAAAGAAACAATGTTAAGATCTTTTTCATTTGAAATGATCTTTGCAAATTTCTTAAATGCATGGAATGTTTCATCTTTTGAAGAAAGAAATAATGTCCAAGTGAATCTTGAGAAATCATCAACAACGACAAGAACATATGAATTATTTCCAAGACTTACAGTTCTTGATGGACCAAATAGATCAAGATGTAATAGCTCAAGTGGTCTCCTTGTTGAGATGATGTTCTTTGACTCAAATGAGTTTCTTGATTGCTTTCCTTTTTGGCAATATGCACATACCTTTTCCTTCACGAATTTGACATTTGGAAGGCCTCTAACTAGACTTTTGCAGCTGATTTTGTTTAATAACTGCATGTTGATGTGTCCACATCTTCTATACCAAAGCCATCCTTCATCTTCTTTGGTCAATAAGCAAATGTTGTTGAGATTTGAGGGCTCAATGTCCAGCATATATACATTGTTTGTTCTTCTTCCAATGTGCACAATATCTGCAATTTTACAGTTGTATATAACACAAAATTCTGCATCAAAAGTGACCTTCATGCCTTTGTCACATAGTTGACTTATACTTAGCAGATTGTGTTTCAATCCTTCAACAAATAGTACATCCTTTATCTGTGAAGAAGAGCAGTTTCCTACATCTCCAGAACCTTTGATTTTGCTCTTGCTATTGTCTCCAAAAGTAACAGAACCAACTTCATATGCCTTGAAATTTATCAGCTTTGATTTGTCACCTGTCATATTTTTAGAGCAACCACTATCTAAATACCATAAAGCTCTCTTTGCTCTTTGACAAATTTGGCTAGATGTTTCTTCATTTGCTACAAGGCACAGATTGGCTTGATTTTCAGATTCAAAATCTGAAGTTGATGATTTGCTGGAATCACTTTCATCCTAGGCCATGTATGCTTTCTTGCCTTTCTTGAAGTGAGAAACACGTTTCTCTTTGTCTCTTCTTTCCTTCTTTTCTGGGCTTCTTTCTTTTCTTTGACATGTCCTAGTTGCCCACAATTAAAGCAAGAGAAATTAGAGGAATTGAAATCAGATTTTCTGGTGTACCTTTTCTGATTTTCTTGAAATCTGTCTTTTGGGTTATTCTTCCTCTTTAGGAACTTTCCAAACTTCTTAACCAGCATTGCAAATTCTGTATTGTCATCTTCTTTCTCTTCATCACTCTTTAAGCATTCCTTGGCTTTTAGTGCAAGATTCTTGTTCTTTTTATCAGAACTCTCTAGTTGATCAAGCCTGCATAACTCCAGCTCGTGTTCCCTTAGTTTCCCAAACAGAGTGGCTGTGTTCATGACAGTCAAGTCCTTGGTTTCAATGATTGCTATGACTTTCGGCTGCCAGCTTCTACTTAGGCACTTGAGAACTTTAATGTTGAGTTCTTCATCATCAAATTTCTTTCCCAAACCCAACAGATGGTTTACTATATGTGTAAAGCGTTTCTGCACGTCTTGAATGCTCTCTCCAGGTTGCATCCTAAACATTTCATACTATTGGATAAGGGTGTGCTTTCTTGCTCTCTTTACCTCTGATGTACCTTCATGGGTAACTTGTAGAATATCCCACATTTCTTTTGCTGTTGTGCATTGAGAGACCCTAAAAAACTCATCAAGATTTAGAGCAGATGTTAAAATGTTTTTGGCCTTACTGTCAAACTGAGCTTTTCTATTTTCTGCATCAGTCCATTGTTCCCATGGCTTTTCAATCAATTTTCCATCTTCAGCCTTCACTGTTGGAATGAAAGGACCATTAATCACTGCTTCCCAGACGCCTCTATCAACAGACTCGAAGAATATCTTCATTCTGGCTTTCCAGAAGGGGTAATTCGCTCCTACAAAGAGTGGAGGTCTGTTGGTAGATGCTCCTTCAGTAAAGGGTAGCTTATCACCTATCTTGGATCTTTCTTGAGTACCTTTCAATTACCTGCTCTTGATACCAATTGTTAGATGCGGAAATATATCAAGAAGGGGGGGTTGAATTGATATATGGATTTCTTGAAAACTTTTTCGTTTCAAATTTTTTTACTGATGTAGTAGACTGAGAAACAGTTGACTGATTATTGCAAAATAGTAGGTTAATTCAACATGCAGAATATAAAAAATGATGAAGGATAAGAAAAGATAACACCAAGGATTATACTGGTTCGTTCTTTATGCAAGAACTACATCCAGTTGGTGATCTGTAACTCCAACAGATCTTAATCACTATCAGAAATGAATTCTTTACAAAAATCTTTCTTGAAGACTACAAGAAATACAAAAAATCTATTCTAAACTCTATAGAACAGATCTTAACTCCTTGACTCACACTGAGTCAATGTGATCACCCCGATCACATATAACAGGGTTCTAAAACCCTCTCAGAAATCTCTACCCAGAGATTAAAAGAACACAAAGAAAAGTGAAAACAAGATTCTTCTTGAAAACCTAAAAGTTGTAAACAAATTCTGCAGAAATCTCTTGCTTCTGATATTATGCAACTCTGTATGTATTCTCTTGAATTCTTTTGCACTCAGATTCGTCCTTGAGAGTTGTATATATAGGCAAAGATAAGAGCTATGGGTCGTGCTCTGTTGAAAGGAATGAAATGCGTTCTGCTGTTTTCTGCTCCTGGAACAAAATAGTCGACTGAAGCAGCAAAGCAGTTAGCTATTTTCATTAAACTCATATTCCTGGTACATTAATGAAAATAGTCGACTAATGCAACAAAATTAGTAGACTGATTAATGATTAATATAAATAGCAGGTTATTATATCTCAATCAGTTAGCTCTTTAACATATAATCTAACATCTCCACTAAGTTGTATAATCATAAACCATTAATCAAAGTTCCAGCAACATCCTTAAAACATCATCAAATCCAAAATCATCAACAAGCCCGATCCAGGTTGACCCAAGTCGGGTTACCTAAGTCTACTCGGGCTTGATCAACCCAAGTCGACCCAGGCACCGTCGACCCAAGCCCAGTCAACCCGAGTCAGCCCAAACTTGGGTTGTCGACCTCTGTCAACCTAGGCCCAGTCAACCCGAGTCGACCAAGTTCTAGTTAACTCGACTCAGCCCAAGTCCGATCGACTCCAGTTGGCCTAGGTCCGGTCGACTCGAGTCGGCCATAGCCCAGTCGACCCAAGTCGGTCTGAGCCCAGTCGACCTGAGTCGGCCTAAGCCCGGTCGACCCGAGTCTGCCTGAGCCCGGTCGACCCGAGTCGGCCTGAACCCGGTCGACCCGAGTCGGCCTGAGCCCGGTCGACCCGAGTTAGCACAGACTTGAGTTATTGGCCTAAGTCAACTCGGGCCCAGTCGACCTAAGTCGTCCCACATCCAATTGACCTAAGTCGTCCCGCGTCCAATTGACCTAAGTCGGCTTGAGTCAACCCAAGCCTGATCGACCAGAGCCGACACGACCTTGATACACCATCTAAGCCTAGTCACCACGAGTTCGATCATCCCAAATTGGCTTGGAGCCGGTCGATGTTAGTTGGTCGAGCCTAGTCTATGCCAAACAACTCGTGCCGAGTTTTACTGTACTCAAATTTCTAAATTTAAACCTCCTCTGAAAAAGTGAATCAAAATTTAATCTAATTAAGAAAGTGGATTTAATTTGGATTTAATCTTATTTGATCTACTTAAATTGGATTAGAAAAATTCAAATTATTTTGATTTAATTAAAATGGATATGGATTTTGATCCAATCTATTTTATTGGATCTAAAATGGATTTTGAAAAATTCAATCCATGCCCACCTTTAGGAATGGTTGGTTGTAATTTATCTTCTTTTTCCATAATTATATAGTTTTCCCCTCTGGTAAAATATAAGTTTCTCTTCTTCCCATCAAATAAACATTTCTAAAGAGTCTAAAACATTTTTTAGTTACAATAATCTTTCCTCTATAATTTTTAGGTTTAAAAGTTTTACCACAAAAATTTTAATTTCAAATATTACTGAAAAAGTTTAAATTACCACAAAAAATTAATATTCCAGCTAATTTTGCTTTCCATTGAGTCTTCACTTTTCCTATTTTTCATTTTTTTGTAGTTTTAATTTAACATCTCTTTTTAATAAAATAAATTAGATTTATTAGAAAGAAGATTGATAAAGAGATGAAATACTAATTTTCTTGTAAATTGCAATTCTAATAATATTTTAATGTTGTTTGATTTTAAAAAATAGATAAAATAGGAAAAAAGTAATTTGGTTGATATAACATGTGGTCTTATTTAATGTACTATAAGGTGCATTAATTATCCACTAACATATAAAATAATTAATGTTTTTCAATTTTTTATTATTTTTTCTCACTTAACTAAACTCTACGTTTATTATCTTGTTTTTCTATACTTTTCCTCCTTTATTATCTTTTATGTTATTTGTTTATTTATTTTCTTCTACATAACAAATAATGATAAATTAGTTTCGATAATATAATGGAGCAACAACAATTTTATTGACTTGAATATACTTTCTATTAATATAAAATTTCAAATCATATATTTTTATTAAAATTTTAAATTATTAGTAGTATATTGTTTTATTTTAAAATTGTTTTATTATTAATATATTACTTTATTTTGAATTTATTATTTTATTAATAATATATTATTTTGTTAAAATGTATTGCATAATTGTAAATGTTAGAAGAAAGAGAAATAAAGATGAAAAAAAATAATAATAATTAAAAGAAAATTTAAATATATAATTAATGATATAATAATAAAATAAAAATAATTAATTAATGCACCTTAACCTATGCATAAGAGCACAGCTTAACCAAAACTAATTAATACAATCTTAAAATATAAACAAATTTAAAGAAAAAAAATAATTATTAAAAAAATAGAGAGAATATTTGTTAATATTAAATTACATATATTATAAAAATATTAAAAAAATTATTTAAGTGTCATTATTTATATACATTGAATTCTAAGTATGAAGAGGTCAAATCCACTCTATCCCTAAAATGTTCCACCTTAACTTATAACTAATATTTCATTAAATTTCTCAACAATTATAATATACATTAAGAATTTCTTATTTCAAATTTTCTACTTATTTGTCTCAATATGAAAAAATGACACAAACCTCAATTATAGAAACACAAAATTTCACATCTAATTAAAATAAACTTTATTTCATACTTTCACATACAAATATAAGTTCGTATATTTCTAGAATCTAAAACTCTAATCAGAAAAGTTCTAGTTTCTCTTGTCATGGTTTGAGTTAAGCGAGTAATGTACATGGGTCTACTAAATGCTACCCCTATTACGCATTAATGGAAAACCTCATGTAATAAACATATATGAACAACTTATACAAATAATTGAATTTGACCTCATCGTGGACTCTTCAAATACATTAATCCAATTTCTAATTCTTTACCATTATAAAAATCGACAAATTTATCATGTATAAAATATTATAATTAAATGAGAGAATTTAAAACATGGTTATACCTTAAACAAGAATAAAAAGTTATCTTTTAACATATCACATTTATTAAAGAAAGATCACAACAAGATATTTATAAAATATGTAGAAATTAGAATTTTTCTACTAAGTTTGACAGAGTCCAAATTAACAATGAATTGGATCATATTTATAATCGATGAATTTTAATCGAAATTGCCAAGATAGTTCAAATAAAATCTAAATCCACATTTCTACCATCTTTGTTTCTAAGATGTTGCTTCTTCAAATCTTCACTTGTGTTGGGGGAGATAGTGTTGTTGAGGAAACCAGAAAACCATTGAACAGAAATTTTGGGAATTCGTTCAAGAGTGTTTCTATGCACATAGTAGAGCCCAAATCTCATGTCATAGCCCCTTGCCCATTCAAAATTGTCCAACAATGACCATATCATATATCCTCTTACATCTGCACCTTTTCTATACATGACATAATAACCTCGTCTAAACAAATAAAGTAATAAAAAATAACCTTAAACAAGGATGATGCTAATATTAGTCCTCATTACTCACCTTATGGCTCTAAGAAGAGCTGTGAGATAGGCTTTATGATAATCTATTCGTTTGAAATCTTGTAATAGATAATTTGTTGTCATATCCTGTTTGAGTGGTAAACAATATCCTGAAACAATTTTGAATTGATAATTCAAAAATTGTTAATAAACTCATTCCTCAAAACCCAGCTAACAACTCAGAAACACATTAGGCTTCCATTATCAGCTTTGAAACATTGTATGGATCAAATGTTTACGCACCATTTTCTGTAATGTACATGGGTATATTATGGTATCTTATCTTTATGTAGTCAACAATTTTCTCCATGCCCTTTGGAACCACAAAGAATAGTGGCATTCCTGTCTGCTTAAAAAAAAAGAAATTGTATCAAAGATTATGTTCAATGCCTATTCCTTTATCAAATATTTGAAACATAACTTAATGAAAAGAGCATCTGTACGACATAATAAGGGAACCTGGTCACCAATTGGAATGCCATCCCTTATTCCAGTTGTTTCTACAAAACCTGTTATTGGATGATCAGCTCCAAGAGAACAAGCAGAGAGGGAACAGTCCTTGGCATAGAGAGATCCATAGTGATTGATGCCAATGAATTCTATGCTGCCTTTTATGAGTCTCTTCTCCTCAGGAGAGAACTCTGGCAACTGATTTCCAAGGATAGAGTGCATCTCAGCTGGGTACTTACCAAAAACCAGGGGATCTAAGACCCTTCATATACCAAAAGAGCAGAAAAAGTAAACAAAAAAGGATTGTGTGCAGCTAGTTCTCTTCAATAATAATCTACTACATCATAGTTTATTAAGCATGATTGTCATAAGAAAAACCCTTTGATTATGTTGCAGGCATTAAATAGCACTTATTAACTACTTACCAGCCTATAACAAAAGCCAAGACCCTTTTCACAGCTTGTCTATCACATTCTTCATTTCTAAATGGTTCATACATGAAGGTGTGTGCGACAATGCCAATGGTTCCGCCTTGCTTTGCCTGGATTAACATGAGTTGTATTATAATTAAACTACAATCCTGGCCTTTAGTCCCTCTTTCTCCTTGTAGTTTAGGGCATTGTTTTGTTACCTGAAAGTTTTTGCGGTATAATTCAACAGCCTTGGCATGTGACAGTAACCTATTGTGCATGACAATGAGGGGCTCAACATCAGAGTTACCAGATGAACAATTTCCAAAAGGGGGAGAACAGTGACCAGGGGGGTATGTTCCTTTCATATAGGCGTTGATTGTAACCAGGCTTGGCTCATTGATGGTTGTCCAGTATTTAACCCTGCCTCCAAAGCTCTTGAAACAGATTTCAGCAAAATGAACAAAATCTCTCCTACAACAAAGGAAGTATACAGTTATAGAAGTTTCTCTATGATTATGCGTGGGATTCATCAGCTTCAGACAGCATGATAACAACACCAACAAAGTCTTATTCCACACATCCAATAAACGAAGTTGATGACTTGAATCGTGCGAGTTAGTTAAAAACCAATGCATAAGGTTACAAAACATTTCATTGAAAAACTGATAAAATGTCAAATCGTTTAGCTTTATATATTAAGAGTAAACAAAAGTGAGAGTTGCAAATTTACTGTATTAAGGGACTCAGCCAACCACCGTATCTTTCTTCCAGTTCTTGAGGCAGGTCATGATGATTTATTGTCACGAAAGGCTCAATCCCTGTACCAAGTACACCATGTTTATATTTGGGTACAACCTAGGATAATATCACGTTGTTATATATATATATGTATATATATAGAAAACTGTGAATGGTCTTTTAATAGATCTGGCTGATACTATCTTCTGAAATAGTTTAGGTCTAATTCAACTCTATGAAACTTTTTTATAATATAAGAATTATCTCTACTCATACTGTACTTTCCAGTATTCCAGGTTTGGCTTAACATCTACTTTTTACTTTCATGGATGTTATTTCTCGTCTTGACTCTTGTCACATACCATGAGTGAATAGTATCACTCTCAACTCAAGTCAAGACAAAGTAGAACTATGGATATAATGAAGCACATGAACATTGACATTGTTACTTCACCTTTAAGCAGAAGATTGTTTATTATCTTGTTGTAAAACATTATTCCACTTGGATTTATGTCCCCGTATATTCCTCCTGTTAAGGTTCATGCAGATCAAATTAAGCAGAAATTTTGAAAATTAAGATTATGGTACTGAACTAGTATGTAGATTTAGATACTTACTAGGTAGAATCCTCGTCCATGAGATAGAAAATCGATATACATCTACCCGAAGAGACGACATCAACTCAATGTCTTCCTGTCAAACGTCACAAGGAGAACAGTTAAGTGTCAGATACTACTCACTAGTCAAAGTATAATAAGTGCATGCCAAATACGAAACTGATATTTACCAGATAACGATGATAATGATCATCTGCAATGTCCCCATTCTCATCATTGTTTATCTTACCTGAATAGATCAAATTCAATAGTGATTATTCAGGTAATTCTATATCTCTATGCACGACAAGCAATCAAGATAGTGTGAAATAAGATGACTAGTGAACACTATTTTTAACCTGGTATATGGCTAAAAACATCCCAGTTGCTTAAACCTTTACCATCTTCAAAAGGTGCCCCTTCAATCTGTTGTTGTTTCAGAAAATTCCATTAACAGAAACACCATTTTAAATGTCAAGAGGGAAAAGAACGAAGTAACCCTTCTGAGAAAAATAAACTACTTTAACGTGTATGGAAGCAGAGAAAGCAAAAATAAACACTAAAGATGTGCCTGGTAAGAGGAAGTGCTTGTTCCAAAGATGAACCCTTCTGGAAAATGAGATCTACTGATTCCATCTTCAACTTCATCACAGCTTTGGACAAGAAAATGAACACAGCATAGCAGTATCATTACAACACTCAATTGCCTCTCCATCATTTTCGTTTTGTTTATCTGATTAGCGGTATCACTCACTCAACATCAACACTGGCTCAAGTTATGGGTACCACAAATCATGTACAATTTTTATGCTTGTTCTAATATTGAGATATATGTGTGTTTTTCTTTCTTGCCTTTTTCTTGTTTTACTTTTTTTGTCGTAATTATATAAGGTGCTTTTTCTCACTGTACACCTCACTTTTATATTTTTATCATATCTTATTGTATGACTTTATCTCTGCTATTTATTTGCGGAAGAATTAATTTTACAAGTTTTTATTTCACTGGTAAGAAAATTTTAGGAATTAAAATGTGAAAATGAACACAACCCATTAAATAAAAATATAAATTAAAAGAAAAACAAAGATTCATAAATATTTAGTTATAAGATTTTATATTGAAATTGAGTTATATTTTTTTTTATATTTTTTCTCAAAAAAAATTTCAACAAAGACGAATAATTTTTTTTCTCACTTAAAAAAATATTTAGATTACTCTCTCTCATATATATATATATATATATATATATATATATATATATAAAATATAGTGACTTAAATTCCCTTTTTAAAATAGTTTTGTGAAGGTTTACTTTTGGTCTTTATAAAAATTTAATTATATATTTAATTTTTTTGATAATATTGAGCACATGGACTGTAACACCAGAGCATGTGTTCTGATAAGCGTCAATTATCCATGTCTCAATTCAAAATTATGTGAAATTAAAAAAATGATGTTTTATTAGTTTTTAATCTGTGAAATATAATGATTGGATACAGTTTTTTTATGTGTGTTTTTTTATAATTTAGAAGGGATTCTTGGAAGTACTTGTTGGATTTGGGAATATTTTGTGATATAATTGAATTTGATTGGTAGGTCAATTATACAACTAGCTTTCATAGTACGTTTCATTAAATAAAGGTAATAATATAATGTTTGATTGAAAAAATAGTAGTATGTATTATTACTATCTTACCCATTCCCTCACTTTGAACGTTCCAATTAGTGGTTGGTTAATATTATAAGGCTAGTTTGATTGCACTACTAAACATCAACTTTTTTTTTCAAAACTAAATATTACACAATAAGTCTCTTATCAAATTTATCTAAAAAGTAAAATATATAATTAAATTTAACATATAAAAGAAAATATATTTATTCTATTGTCCAAATAATATTTAAACAAAGCCTAAATTAACCACGGGACTAAATTAGTATTTTGCTTATAAGCTTCAACATGCATAATTTTTATTAAAATTTATATTCTATCGTAACCTTAAATATAAACGAAATAAAATATGAAAAAATCATTTCCTCCCAAAATTAAGGTTATTTTTGTAAATATAAATTAAACAATTAATAATATTGAAAAACTAATCAATTATAAAATACCGATAATCAACTAATCAATTAATTACTTATAGATAGAAATGTGACACTAAAAAGTTAACAATTAACACGTATGATTGTAAGACAATGAAAAGAAAAAAAAATTAAACTTATTTTATTTTTATATCATAATTTCTATTTTGAAAGATAAATTTGTCTTAGTTCTTTTTCGAACTCACTTAAAATAAGAAAGTTATATCTAAAAAGTGATAAATAATAATTAAATTATATATAACTTTTAAAATAAATTTAAAACATTACTCTTAATGACCATTTATTTCATTTCAAATCAACAATTTATATTAAATAATTAAATCTCCTCATATGACCAATCTTAGTTCAGAATCAACGTTTTCTTTATGTTAAATCAATTGTCCGCTATCAAAAAGCTCTCAAAGAGAGTTGTTCCATAGTCAAAAGTAGTTATAACAAACAGATAAGACAATTCTCATTAAATGTGTTCAGCATCATAAATTTTTTTAAGCCTTTACATCTTACTATATCTTTAATTTTTTATTTGTAAAAGAAAAATGTTAGAAAGTGATGTACACAACAGATAAGATTAGGGAGAAGGCAGTTCTGCATGTAGTGTGGTTGTTCTAGAATTTTTTTATATTAAACGTTATAACCATTAATATGTCTCATGAAATTGTATAGCCATGATTCAGAGCTCCTAATCAGCATTGGATGATTCTTTCTTTTAAATTATTCTCTGACCTAATATATTTTTAAGTTAAAAAATTAGATAATGTATTGAGAAATAGAAAAAGTATATAATGACAAAATCCAAATCTATTTTAGTTACATTAAATTAATTTGGACTTTTACCAATCTAATTAAAATAAATAAAATAAGATCAAATCTATATTGAATTCACTACTAAATATTT
Source organism: Lablab purpureus (assembly GCA_030347555.1). Taxonomy (NCBI): domain Eukaryota; kingdom Viridiplantae; phylum Streptophyta; class Magnoliopsida; order Fabales; family Fabaceae; genus Lablab; species Lablab purpureus. Next base: position 19,644,582 of record CM059258.1, read on the forward strand.
TATACAAATTGACCTTGACAAAATTTGAAATCAGAACCTCAAAGTGGAATGATAACACTTCAAGAACTAAATTTTCATTTAAAATATTATATATATATATATATATATGCATACATAGGTATATATATAAATAAATAATAAATATATAATTAAATATATAAATATATAAATATGTCAATATATAAATATATAAATATGTAAATATATAAATATATAAAAATATAAATACATAAATACATAAATACATAAATACATAAATACATAAATACATAAATACATAAATACATAAATACATAAATACATAAATACATAAATACTAAATACATAAATACATAAAAAAATAAATACATAAATACATAAATTATAAATATATAAATATGTAAATATGTAAGTATGTAAATATATAAATATGTAAATATGTAAATATGTAAATATGTAAATATGTAAATATGTAAATATGTAAATATGTAAATATGTAAATATGTAAATATGTAAATATGTAAATATGTAAATATGTAAATATGTAAATATGTAAATATGTAAATATGTAAATATGTAAATATGTAAATATGTAAATATGTAAATATGTAAATATGTAAATATGTAAATATATAAATATGTAAATATGTAAATATATAAATATATAAATATGTGTATATATTTATATATTTACATATTTACATATTTACATATTCACATATTCATATATTCATATATTTATATATATAAATATGTAAACATATAAATATATAAACATATATATATATAAACATATAAATATATAAACATATAAATATATCAACATATAAATATATCAACATACAAATATATAAACATACAAATATATAAACATACAAATATATCAACATATCAACATATCAAGATATCAACATATCAATATATCAACATATCAACATATCAACATATCAACATATCAACATATCAACATATCAACATATCAACATATCAACATATCAACATATCAACATATCAACATATCAACATATCAACATATCAACATATCAACATATCAACATATCAACATATCAACATATCAACATATCAACATATCAACATATCAACATATCAACATATCAACATATCAACATATCAACATATTAATATATCAATATATCAATATATAAAAATTATATAAGTATTTAAATATTTAAATGTATAAATGTATAAATATTTAAATTTAAATTGTCGACGGATTTTATTTCGCAAAATATGTCGTCAACTTTACCGACGGATTTTACCGACGGAATATTTTACCGACAAATTTAACGACGGATTTTATTTCGCACAAGATGGTGTCAACTTTACCGATGGATAAGAATCTGTCGGTAAAATCCATCGTTAATTTACAATTTTCTTGTAGTGTTTTTTAAATTAGATTAAATTTAGATTTAATGATATTTAAATTCAGAAACTTGAGGACGGTCAAACTCAACATGACCTAGTAAGAATGACAAGGGGTAGTGTGACCCTATCCCCTCTCATGACAACTCTCTCTCTCTCTCACACCTTTCCATTTTATTCCTTTCTTCATTCTCAATCTCTCTAAAAGTCTTGCTTTGTTTGTTATCTTTTTCAATTCCACCTTTCAATATCTGGTGAATTAAGGATAACTTCTATTTTATCAATTTCTTAATCAGAGTAAGTGTCTTTTAACTCTAGAAATCTTTAGATCCTCATTTCTTGTTAGGTTTGACGTTAATTTCAGTTTTGGTAGTTGGAAAAAATGATCCTCTAAACTAGTTTAATAATGCCTGAAATTTGGTTGCTTTCTATTATATTGGTTAAATCTTGAGATTTTTTATAGAGATTTCTCAATTCTTCCTTGGGATTTGTTAAGTTTAGGCAATTTTATAGGTAAGGGCAACTAACTATCTTTCTTTAAGTAGTTTTGGTTGGTGGTGGTTTGATTTGATTGAATGAATTATATAAATTGTTATACGGGGTTTGTTGGAACTAGAAAATAGATGCTTCTATGTATGTCTTCTTGATTATATTATGTATATAAGGTGTGTTAGAAATATATATGCTCTTGATATATATATATATATTTGTTATTGTGATGCATGACTTCTGGTGTGCAAGTTCAGAGCCTTCTATGGGTGGCGATTGGAACCTATAAAGGGTGGTGGACTCTTTTATAAATTGCTTACATGCATGTATATAGTTGTGGTGTACATGCATGTAAAGTTTGAAACCCTTGATAGGTGGTAATAAAATAATGTTTTATGATGTGATGATAATGATTATGGTATGCTCATATGCATGTATGATGAATATTATGTTGCATATTGTCGTTAACCTACTTTCAATGGTTGAGACTTCCATTTGAAAATTAGTCACATTAACCTAAAATTGTTAGATAACTCGACTCTCCCTAGGTTAATGGTTTTGAAAAGGTTGTACGGAGTCACTGCTAGTATTTTGCACAAAACACTGGAAAAAGAAAAGGTTTTCACAAAACCAAGCTTTGTTCATGATAGTCATAGTTTTGATTCTGGGGTCAGTTACGAGTGAGGAAAGTGTTAAGCACCTCACTCACCCATTACTAGTACCCTATGATAACATGCGAAATTCAAAACATTACTTCAAGTTACTATTTTTATCCCATGATTATAACATGCATATTCAATTATTTATCGCATGGTTATTAGGTTATTTCTACTATACTCTACTAAAAAAGCAACAAATTAAAGCTTAAAAGAGAGAAATTGGAACCTTCAAAACAAGTTTTTTTCATTAATCAGCAAGAAAGAATTAGAGATTACAAGTGTATTTTCTCAATACAACTATTGAATATCTAACTGCGGTATGTGATTTCACATGTGAGAATTTCTTATTTATAGTACTATTTTCGAGGCGCAGAACGATCGTTCTCTACTTGAGAACGGTCGTTCTAATCACCCACAACGAGTACTATTCTTACCAGAGAGAGGTTGAAGAGATCTTCAATGAAGGAGAATGATGACTCTTCGACATCAAGGTGTTTTACTATGCCGAGATGTTGATAGACCGGTGGGTGGTTTACCTACAAAAGACTCTCCGACGCTCAAGTTAGTAAGAGTACTAATATAAGATAGATAATAAGGAGTAAAAGTGAATCCATACTTCCTGAAACATGAATGTATATTTATAAGTCTCTATGGGCTTTAGATTAAGCCTTATTAATCGAATTGGTTAGGTTGTTTTAGTAAATATAAACAACTTATCGTATAAGCTTAACAATAACCAAATTGGTGATTTCTAACCATAATTGCTGAGTTGTTATGATATTGTATATTGTATATCATAATTCATATCTCTTAGGATATGGGGAGTACATCAGCCCCCTCCCAAGCTCGAAGTCTGAGGACGAAGCTTTAGGTAAATCGAGTTTGAATGGATGAACAAGTTTGATAAATGATCGACCTGTTGGGAGGTCTTTGTATGATAACCTCAGTGGGAACTAATGTCCGAGGTTTTAAGAGGTCGGTATTTGTTACCTCAAATTCTGAACTTGGTATATTCGTAGTGTCATATTATCTATATGAGGAGTTTTTCTACATTAATGAGGGTTTTTCTTTAATGATGATAGCCTAGTCACATCATGTCAGGTGCCATCATTGCGTTACACGTGACTTTTTGTAGCTTTTACAATGACATTTTGCATTCATGCCCTAGGGTTTTATATTTCCATTTGAATTTGATTCAAATTCCATCCCCTTTTAGAGGTGAAACATTTTCATTTCTTCTCTTTCGCTTAGTCCTCTTCTTTGAGTGTTCGGTGCGTCTTACTCCTCTCGTGTTTCACTTAGGTACGTACTCATCTCTTCCCAATCTTTGTTTTCTGATTCTGATACAGTTAGGTCTAGGTCCCCTTTAGTTGAATGGGATGTAGTACCTATAGGGGAGGATACTCCTTCTTCTAGCCATACAGAGTCGTTCTCCATAGAGGGAGACTCTCCTGAGGAGCCACAACCCTCGTCTACCACCTTACCTGCGGTTCCGGTGACTATAGAGGCAGCCTTAGTTGCTGTCATTGGAACCTTCAGAGGTAAGCGCAAGCTTGCCTCAACTAGTACAGAGTGGAGTCCATCGAATATGGGTAGGAAAGATTATCCAGAAATTACCGGCTTCAAGTATTTGTGGTTGTTGGAAGAGATTGCTTCCTATCGTTCTGAGTTTATCACTATTGAATATGTTGTAAACTTCCTTTCTTCTATTGATGTTTGCGTAGATAATTTAGCTAATTTTGTTGTTGCCGAAAACTGTAAGAGCTCGGATAGGGTGTACATGAAACCTCCAACTGATGGTGAGGAGGATTTCATTTTTGTGTACGAGTTCTTTTTGAAAGATCTTGATATAATATTCCCTCTTTTCGAGTTTAAGTGCAGGATATTGTCAGCCATAAATGTGGCTCCTAACCAACTCCATCCAAATAGTTGGACCATAAAGCATTCCAAATTTTATGTAGTTGTCTATGTATCACACCTATTGTAAATAAATTCATATAAATTCATGTATTTTTATCAACTTAAGCGTGGTGCTAAGGTTGACTGGGTATCCTTGAACGATGTCCATCATGGTCCTCTTTTTACCCTTTATTCATCTTCCTTCAAATGTTTTTCTTCTTAAATTTTAAAGAAAAATAATATTATTTTCTGATATCACAACAATGAGTCCATTGGACCTATAAACACATGAGGTCTACTGATAAGTTTAAGAAACAAAAAGAAACTAATTCTAAGGAACCAAATCCCAATAATTATGAGATTTTTTTTAAATACACAATCACATTATTAAAGACTATAATATAAAGAATATAAATATTTCCTAAAATACATAATGAGTTGCACAATTTTAAACACTCCCGCTCAAGCTAGTGAGTAAATGTTATTCTCCATTCCCAGCTTAGATATAATTCTTTAAAAGTTAATACAGTTCAGTCCTTTGGTGAGAATATCTGCAAGCTGATTTTGAGTGGACAGATATGGGGTGCAAATCAATCCATTGTCTAGCTTTTCCTTGATAAATGTCTATCCACCTCAATATGTTTAGTTCTATCATGTTGCACTGGTTTGTGAGCTATACTGATTGCAGATTTATTATCATAATATAACCTCATAGGCACATCCCATTTTATCTTCAGATCTCCAATATAATCTTCAACCATAGAAGTTCACATATTCTTTGGATCACAGCTCGAAATTCTACTTCAGCACTCGATCTGGCTAACATTCTGTTTTTTGCTCTTCCAAGTCACTAGATTTCCACCAAGGAAGGTACAATATCCAGTAGTTGATCTCCTATCCGCAAATGATCTTACATAATTTGCATCTGTATATGCTTCAAGACTTACATTGTTGTTTCTTTTGAATAAAATCCCTCTTCTTGAAGTACTAGCTAGTTTAAAGGTTGTCTTACCTGTTTCTCTAAGTAAGTCAATAATATACTTTTGTTGAGATATGTAGATTCCTTTCTTGGAATGAGCCACTTCACTTCAATCCCCCAAAAATATTTAAGTCTTCTTCCTGATATCTTAATCTCAAATAAATTCTGTGGCAAGATGTTGACTTAACATTTGTTGCTCGTTTTTGTCATCCCCAGTTATTATAATATCATCTACGTACAACAAAAAAATTGTTACTCCTCCTGGAATTGAGCGTTTGGTGAATAAAGTATGATCCCTTTGACTTTGTTTGTAACCTAGACTTGTCATAACCTTGGTAAATCTACCAAACCACGTTCTTAGAGATTGCTTCAGGCCATATAAAGCCTTTCTTAACTTGAAAACAGTTCTAATAGCAACTTGTCCTTCATAACCTGGGGGTAACTCCATGTGTATTTCTTCATCAAGATGTCCATGTAAGAATGCATTCTTCACATCAAATTGCCGCAAATCTCAATCATGATTTGTTGCTAATGATTATTCTGACCGTGTTCATCTTAGCAACCGAAACAAATGTCTCCAAGTAATCCACTCCATAAGTTTGAGTGAATCCTTTAGTCACTAACCTCGCCTTGTAATGTTCAATGGTCCCATCAATTTGATATTTTACTATATACACCCACTTACATCCCAAGTTTTGATCTTGTTTAATGCCCCCATTTCCACATCCACGGCTTGTTTCCATTTCTTGTCAGATAATGCTTTAGATACAGAGGGAGGTGTGGTTATAGAGTTTAGGTTTGTAAGAAAGGTTTTGTGTGTTAAAGAGAATTTTCAAATGACAGGAAATTTGACAGATGGTAACGTGTATGTTGGGTGCATGTCCTGATTCCCTTTCTAAAGGCAATAGGAAGGTCTAGGTTTTGGTCCACCTGTGCTTCTGAATTTTCATAAACAAACTCATTAAAATTATCAAAATGTATAGGATTAGAAATAGTTACCTCATGTAATGATGGTAGGTTGGATTCTTGGACATGAACACATTCTGAAATGGCCTTATTAGGGGTAGATTCAAGTGGTGCAATTTTTGTAGGTGAAGAGGTTCAGGTGATTTAGGAGGAATTTCTGTAGGTTCAGGAAGTGGTGCAACTTTTGTAGGTTCAAGAGGTTCAAGTGATTAAGGAGGTTTAAATATTATATTTGGAAGTTTGAGACTCATCATCCTTTATTATTATATTCTCCCCTGAAGATGAGGTTGTTTGAAGTAATTCTCTTGTTCGTTGAAAGTGACATCCTTGACACATAAAATTTGTTTGATGGGGTGAAAACATTTGTATCCCTCTTGTGTGTTTGAGTATCCCAAAAATACACATTTGACAGTCCTAGGATCCAATTTTCATCTTCCGTTACTATGAACATGTACAAAGGATACACACCCAAATATTCTAGGTTTGAGTTTATTTGTAGGGTCTAAGAGGATAGGACTTCCATTGGGCTCTTTGATCCTAAGAGAGAGTTTAGAGGGTAACCTATTGACGAGGTGGTAGTTAGAAGGGCTTCCTCCCAAAATTTCTTAAGAACATTATATTGAAAAAGTAAAGCTCTAGTTTGTTCTAATAAGTGCCTATTTTCTCTTTCTGCAATCCCATTTTGTTGAGGTGTGTTAACACATGAAGACTCATGGATTATCCCTTCCTTTGGATAAAAAGAGTTTAACTCAAGATTAAAGTAGTCCTTGGCATTATCAGACCTAATTTTCTTAATATTGATCCCAAATTGATTTCTAACCATGGAGAAAAATTGAACAAAAACAAAACTAACCTCCAATTTTTGTTTTAATAGAAAAAACCCAAGTCACCCGGGTACAATAATCTATAAAGGTTATAAACCATTTAGAACTTGAGATATTAGGGACATTAGCAAGGCCCCCATATATCAGTACGAAAAACATGGAAAGGAAAAGAACTCATCTTATTGCTAATGGGAAAATTGACACCTTCTATTTAGCAAACTCACACACCTCACAATGGAGACTTTCCACATTTAAATTTTTAAATAAGGAAGGGAAAATCAATTTTACAACTTGAAATGAAGGATGTCCCAGTCAACAATGATATAGTTGAGCTTTCTCTTCACTGGTCATGGTGGATTCAGATATGAGAGAGTGACTATTGCTAAGTTGATTAGGGTCCTCCATGTAATAAAGGTCATTATTCTTTAGCATGTCCAATTGTCCTCCCCGAGTTATTTTCCTGTAATATACATGAATTGTTATTTAAAATAACTTTACATGAAAGATCTTTTGTGAGTTTTTGGACAAAAATCAGATTGGTGGACAAGTTAGGGACATGAAAGAAATTTTTTAATGTTATAGATGAGCTTATTTGGACCTCTCCTTGTCCTGCTGTAGTCATAAGATTTCCATTTGTTGTAGATATTTTCTTTTTACTAGGACACGGAGAATATGTGGAAAAATGTTTAGGTAGTAGGGTCATATAGTCAGTGACTCCAGATAAAAATTTGAATTTGAATTAAGACCAAAAGAAAATAAAAATTTGCCAGAATATAGTAGGGAGCACATACCTCTAGGCTTCTCCAATTTACTAAGGAAGGATAATGTTCATGATTCAGTTGGATAGGGCTAGGGACAATGCCAGAATTCACGATCTCAGCCATACAGGTGGATTGTGCAACAATGAAGGCTACAATAGGAGCCTAAGTCATACAATAATGATGATTAGGGTTGTTCAGTATTGCATATGCAGGCTGAGTTTTAGAGTTTACAAACACGGTCAAAAACTCCCAAAAGTTAGGAGCTCTGATACCATCTTAAATTTTAAAGAGAATAATATTATTTTCTGATATCACAACAATGAGTCCATTGGACCTATAACTACATGAGGTCTACTGATAAGTTTAAGAAATAAAGAGAAACTAATTCTAAGAAACCAAATCCCAATAATTATGGGATTGTTTTGAAATACACAATTTGAGTATTAAAGACTATTCCAGTCAAATTTAAGTCTCGGGTCGAGCACATTTTATCGAACAAGGAGAAAGTGGACATAGAGATTTTAAAGAATCTTCCTCTTCCAATGACAACTCCAGTTTCTTCTTAATGTACCTCTCGCTGAGGACCCTGAAGCCTTTTTTCAAGGTAAACAGTGATTGTTTTTGTGTGGGGTGTTGTCTATTTAGGCTGAATTATTATGTTTTGCAAAGATTATGGGCAAGGATTTTAACTATAGGAGATTGCGAGCTAGGTTGGGTGCTCCTCCTACAAATGATCAGCCTGAGAGAGTGAGTGAAAAAGGCTAAGATAGTTAAAAGAGTCCTTGCTGCTGTAATGATGGCAGAGGACTCAGTTGATTATGGGATTATGTCATCATTGTTATCTTGAAGCAGGTCTTTGCACCACATGTCAAGTTGCATACCACTGTCCTCTCCAACTCTGTAGTTGTCACCTTTTAATTCTGAACAATGACCACCCCTGTCTAGGCTGATCTATAGAGGGAAAGAGCCTCTAACTCGCGTTGGCCACGTATCAACTGTTGCTACTGATGCCAAGTCCTTTTGGCATGTGAATATGAAGGCTGATGAAATGAATTTTAGTCCTCGCTTTCCTGGGTCATATGACACAGAGTTATTAAACATCGTTGGGCCTTATGGAAGCTTGGACTCAGTGAAGATTATGTTGTCGATGAGTATGGCTATTATTCACCATTGGAAAGGTGTTGTCTCTGCGCAAGCAAGAATGGCTTTTCAAATTGAGGAGTTAAAGAAAATAGATAAAGAATGGGAGAGGCGACAAAAACAATGGACAAAGGAAAAAGAGAAGTATGAGCTCGAGCTGTCTTCAAAGGCGTTGCAGGTAGCTCAAGGACAAGGGAGGATTAAGATGTTGGAAGCCGAAGTGGCGATGGCTGGGAAGGTGGAAGAGAAGTTGAAGCAAGCTGAGGAAAGCGCTCATCATTTTCAAGAAGTTAAGGAGTTGGCCAAAACCATCAAGGTGCTAAAGGCAGAAAATGAGGACTTGGCTAAGGAAAAAGATGCTTTGAAGATGGAAAACGAGGCATTAAAAACCGATAGTGAAGACTTGGCTACGGATGCTCTACGAGGCTGTGAGGAAGGGTCCAAGAAGGTTGTACGTCAGGCAACGTATCTCATCCCCACTCTTGAATCTTCAAAGTTTGATGTTGACAAAGATGTAGTGGACAGGAAATGGGTGGACGATGTATGAATTTTAGAACAATACCAATATGTAATAGTTATATATATATATATTTATATATGTACGTGCATGTTTTACCATAATACAAGTAGGTTGTGTGGATGATTTTGGCCCGTCTATTGTTAATAGTTTTCGTGATGTATCTTGAATAAGTTTGATCCAAGTATCTCTTTGTCGAACAACTTTTGATTCGAGTGATGTAAACACGTCGGATAACTTTGATCTACGTAAAACTCTGAAAACTGATTCGAGTAACCTGAATACTTCGGATAACTTTGATCAAAGTAATAAATTTCTTCGAATAACTTTGATTTGAGTAATGTAAATACTTTAGATAACTTTGATACGAGTAATAAATTTCCTTTTCATTCGTGTAAGCACTTCGGATAACTGTGATCCGAGTAATAAATTTCTTCAAATAACTTTGATTCGAGTAGCTTGAACACTTCAAATAACTTTGATCTGAGTAATATATTTCTTCAAATAACTTTGATTCAAATTGTATAAACATCTCATATAGCTTCTATTTGCGTAGTAAATTTGTTCGAATGACTTTGATTCGAATATTGTAAACAACTCGGATAACTTTGACTTGAGTAACAAATTATGAGCATCGAGTTGATATCTCTTCGGCCCAAAGACTTTTGGCTTGACCTAGCTTCTTCTTCAGCTTGTTGAGTATGAATTTATTGGCTGCTTCAACCTGCCCATTAGATTAGGGGTGCTCAACTGAGGTGACTTGGTGTTTAATTTTGAGTTGGTGTAGAAATTGCTAAAACCCAACATTGAGGAATTATCGACCATTGTTGGTTACTATTGAGTGAGGGAGACTGTGCCTGCAAATAATGTCTTCCAGGAGAACTTTTGTACCTGATGTGTTGTGATTATGCCTAGGGGCTCGACCTTTATCCATTTAGTAAAGTGATTGATGGTGACAATAATTTTTTTTACCTAACCTTTGGCTAACGGAAAAGGATTGAGGATGTCCATTTCCCATGTCGTGAACGACCATGGTGTAGTGATGGACCATGTTTTTGGCATTCGTGACACCTTTCTAAAAAAGTATGCCCATCCTTCTTGAGTGTTGGCCAATAGTATCCTGCTCAGATGACGCGAGCAGCCATACACCGAGCATTAGAGTGCATTCCCGCATATGCCTTTGTGGAGCTTGGCTAGTACATATTGTGCTTGAGCATGATCTAAGCACTTCAATAACAGTGATGCAATACCTCGTCAGAACAACTCGCCATTATGCATGATATAAAATCAGGCTTGTCATCGTATATATCTGGCTTCTTCGAGCTTTGAAGGAAGTATGTCATCTTCAAGATATTTGATGATTTGCGACATCCAAGTAGAAACACCTTGGTTTAATTGCATCAAGTCGACATGATCCTAGCTAGGTGTCTTTAGCTTTTCTTGTATAAGGGTCCTATGATGGCCTATTTTTTTAGTGCTTGCAAGTTTGGATAGGACGTCGACTCTGTCATTATCAGCTCGAGCTATGTGATGGATATTGAATTTTTTGAACTTTTTTATTAAAATCATGGTAATGTGGTGGTATTGTTGAAGGGAGGGTCCTTAGCTCAATATTCACTGTTTATTTGTGTCGTGATTAGTTGAGAATCACTCTGGAAGTGTAGTTGTTTGATGCCGAGCTCTTGTGCTAGTGGTAACCCAACGATGAGTTCTTCACATTCTGCTTGATTGTTAGATGCTTCAAACTTGAAGCGGACTACCTATTCAATAATCATATTGTCCAGGCCTTCCAAGATTATCCCTGCCGCACTTACTTTCTTATTTGAAGAGTCATCGATACTCATTAACCACCATTCATGTCTATCTCCAATAGGTGGGAGCTCGACGAGGACGTCGACCAGAAATTGTGCTTTCACAGGGCCTTGGTTTTCACAATGAAGACCAAATTCCGACAGCTCAACTGATTAGGCCGATGATGAGTCATTATTTATCCACGTTTTCTTACCTTTTAATACTTATCTTAATTATTGTTTTGTGTATAATTATCCATTATTTCTACGTTTTTATTATTTGGACTTTATTGGACTTGTAACTCAAATTTTTATTAATTTGAAATTATTTATCTAATTTTCGTTTACTTTTATTTTTCCGAATAATCTTGGGAGCAATTCTGGGCATGAAAAATATCTTGGACTTGAAGAAATTACTGCCACATCAGCCTCCACTTAGGATTTTAATTTCTTTTTCTTTTATTTTTTTAATTTGGGCCAGACAGTTTTTTAATGACGCCTAAGCGTTTTGGGAGAGAGGGGCTGACCTAGGGTTACAAAACCCTAAGGAGAGGAGACAAAATTCATTCATGAACAATTGCTCACATATCTGTCTTTCAGCTTCCGTCTTTCGAATTTTATTTTTCGTTTTCTGTTGTTGGTTGTGTTTTCGTCTTTATTTTTCTCTTTATTGATTTTTATTTTGAGTTTCCATGGAGGGCTAATTTTGAGAGGTTCATTTCCTGAGTAGATTGCTATGAACTTTGAGGTTTAATTCACGTTTTACCTTTATTCTTCTTGATTTTTCATCTTCAAATGTTTGTGCTTATACTTTTGTTCATGCTTACTGAATATTGTTTTTGTAGTTTCCTTAATTTTCTGAATGGTTAAAGATTGGATTTTGTATATGTTTCCTTAATTCGTGTAAGGAAATCTTGGGTTAATCTTCGCTTAGTTGATTAATTTGGGCTAGAATGAGGATTAAGATGAACAATGTGTGTTTTCTATGTAACCAGGGATAAGGGAAATTGCAATTGAATTAGGGAATCAATCCATTTTTCATAATTGTTTACTTTTTATCAATTGTTTTGTGTTTTAATTTAATTAAACAAATTTGTTCAAACCCCCCACCTTTTCTGCCCCATTCACGCGTTGATCCTTTGCCTTAACCATGGTCCTTGGGAGACGACCTAGGGATCACTTCCTAGTATTACATTTTAACTATTTATTTTATCGAATATGACTTTGATCAGCCGTCACGTTTGACTAGTTCAAGCTTTTGAAGAACCTTTTAAAGGATAATTAGTACGTACCACAATGTCGAAACTTTGGAAGTAATGGTGTAGCCTCTGAGCTAAAATCACGATAGCTAGTATGAGTGTTTTGATGACTTAATATCTCTCTTCAGCTGGTTGCATTTTTGGATTTGACCACCATGTCATCCACTTAAACTTCCATGGTGGTATCGGTAAGATCTTTGAAGACCTTATCCATAAGCCTTTGATATGTAGCTCTTGCATTCTTTAGTTCGAACGACATTACTTGGTAACAATAGTTCGCCCCTTCGGTTATGCAGGCATTTTTCTCTTTGTTGGGGGATACATTGGTATTTGATTGTATCCCCAATATGCATAGAGGAAACTGAGCAATCCAAAACCGAACATGTTGTCTACAAGCCGATCTATGTTCGGTAGAGGGTATGTATCTTTTGGGAAGGCTTTGTTGAGGTCCGTGTAATCGACACACATCTTCCATTTGTCGCTAGACATTTTGACCATTACAATGCTTGCCAACCATGTTGTATATGTGATCTCTCTAATGAATCCTGCCTCAAGTAGTTTATTGACCTCCTAACTGACGGTGTGGCATCTTTCGTCACCAAGCTTCTATTTGCTTTGAGAAACTAGGCTTGAATTCGGGAGAATAACCAATTTGTGACAATTGAAATCTAGGTCGATACTGGGCATGACTGTTGGGCTCCATGCAAAGAGGTCGGCATTCTGGATTATTGTACACCTAATCTCATCTCGCAAATGGGGAGAGGATGTGTAACCCATTCGGGTTACATGTTGTGGTGTTTCATCGAGGTGTATGTCTGTCATTGGCTTATCAAACCGGGTGTTGGCTTCCTCATGCTCGACACTTGGGTTGAGGTCTATTTTTGGATTGTCGGTTTGGGCTCCAGCAACTTATTCGTCAGGTATGATATCTATCAGGAGGCACTACTCGTGGTTGTCTTTGTCTTCCTCTACACGGTAGGCAGGGGACTCAAACCCCTTGGTTTGTGTAGTATGATCAGATGTCGAGTTCTTCAAGGTATAGGGGATCACCTTGAGCGATTGGGCGTAGCATTGTCATGCTATTTTGTGATTGGCCCTTATTATGATGATCGCCCGCCTATCTGAGGGAAACTTCATTACCATATGTGGTGTGGACACAACTGCACCAAGCTTGTTCAATATTCGACGCTTGATTAACACATTACATGAGGTGTCGGCCTCTACCAATATGTATCTCACCGTCAGGGTTTGATAAGATTTCGGGCTGCCGAAAGTAGTGAGGAGATTGACATATCCTCTAGTGTGGATCCTTTCTTTGGCAAATCAGACCAATGGGTCTAGAAAGGATTTAATCAATGAGGTCGAAACGTCCAACTTTAGAAATGTACACTAATAGAGGACATCGGCCAAACTCCCCTGATCGATGAGGATTTTTCTAACCCATCAATTTTTTCCAATGGTGCTTTGAAGATGGTGGTGATGAAATATAATGGACGGACCACTACTTCAAAGAAACCCTCATACATAACTAACAATGAATAAATTAATGGCAACCTGTCAAATATAGATATACAAACATAAACAAATAAAATTGCAAAACAATCCACCATACACTGAAAACAACTTCAAGACCACAGAAAAAGCAATTTTGGACCATAGAGAACAAACACTTGCATGTGGAGGGACAACCAAACCCTGATAAAGTCACAAAGTGCATTCATAGTACCTAATTGTTGACAAATTTCAAGCATGAGTAAAAAAGTTACTCAGAAAGTTTTGATGAAGGTTTAATCTCAATTAAATCATGAAGATTGGAGTTTCGATGATGAAGATATAAAGTTTTATTGCAACATTAAAGACTTGATTTTATCTCACAAAGGAAGGTTGCTTCATGGAATTAAAGGCAAGATATAAAGGAGTATAAATGCTTTCAAGAAAGAAGATTGTTAAAGATTCTCTCAAGTGCTAAAGATACAAGTTTAGAAGTTTCAGTTTTGGATAATGGATAAAAAGAGTAAGTCATAAATCCCATTCGACCATTTTAAACTCTAGAGCAAGTCATATTTTCGCAAAACCTTTTTTCTACGCTTTTAATCAATTAGGAATCGAAATAGAATCGATTATATCACTTAAAATTTGAATTAAAAGAGTTTAACAAACAAAATAAGCGAAGTGTTTTTGATAATCGATTATATTGCTTCTGGGTTTCATATAATCGATTATGGCCTTAATCTAATCGATCATATCAGGAAAAATATGTTTTCCAGTTTTGCTCTGATATAATCGATTACATCATTTATATAATTGATTAAATACGACATTTTTGCGAATTCAATGCTAAATCAACCTAAGAATGGAAACTTTAAGCTGATTTCAAATTATAAAATGAAAGGCAACGTCTTAGGTTAAACAACATATGATCAAACACGAAATTACAGTGTTCTTGCGCTAAAGTTTTTTTTTTAAAATCGCTTTCTTGCTCTCTCAAGGTTGATCTAAATTCCTTGAAGTGGCGATTGCATTGTCACTGCTACAGCAACCACTTTCCACGTCGGTTCTGGGAATCATTTCACGTCGGCCCAAAAACCGACGTTGAAAGAGGCGACGTTAAAAGTAATATTTTCAACGTCGGTTCAATCTGAACCGACGTTGAAAATCACAGGACCTTCCACGTCGGTTAAGGCAAGAACCGACGTTGAAAGTGTCCCAGACTTACAACGTCGATTCTTGCCTTAACGACGTGGAAGGTCCTGTGATTTTCAACATCGGTTCAGATTGAACCGACATTGAAAGTTTCCTCTACAAATGCAATGCAGTTTCTAATTTTCTCATTTTCCCTAAATTTTAGTACCTGCATATCAAACAAACCAGCAAACAATTTCATAAATTTCAAATAGCTAAATTTCAAATGAATTATATATATTGAATAATTATTTAAATTTGATCTATTTACAATTGTATAAATAAAATTACAATAAAAGTACTCCTATTGTTCCCTATTTCTAATTTCTAAAAACTTCTGTGCCCACTTTTCTCGGACTTGGTCGATAGACTCTGTGGGCAAGGGTTGGGTATCATTGAATACCTGGAACAAAATGAAAGTATGTTAGGTATGACAAGTAGGAAACTTTACCAATACAGTTTTGGAGGAATAGGGTTTTGGAGGACTAACCTGTCTCCAAGTATCTCTGATATTCCCAAAAACTATAAGCCACATCCAATACATTACGTAGTAGCCACATTCGTAGCTACCCGTTTTTCTATTAACCTATAATGAATTGAACAAGTCATTAGTTGTGAAAAATACATATTCAATATTCATTAGAGAATTAAAAGTAACCTTACATGTAGGATTTCCCGAGTGTGGGTTAGTGGCTTTGCTGATGTGCATTCCATCAATGGTACTGCACACCTTAATAGCACTTGTTGAGAAGTTATTAGTCAATATATGAACATTACTTATATTTGAAAACACAAACTTTAAAATACTTACCTATTCAAAATGTTCTTTAAATCAGTATCTGGTTTTTTATTCAAAGAACAAAACCGAGTATACTGATCTTCTCTGGACGATCGATGAGGAAGAGTTGCCAATGATGCCTTGAAAAATAAAATATTTAGAATATAATTCAATCACAATAAAAACAATAATAAACTTATATTGACTTACTGGAATAAATATGCTCCAAGATATATCTGCCTTTTAGAGGTGAGGATCCAATTTTGGATATATCTTTGGACTTCCTCCCTTCTATTTCCAGTTGCTTGGATTGGTGAGGCTCAAAAATCCATAGACATCTGAAGCTCCACTGCTCCTCAGCCAATTCATCCATCATCCTAAAAAATGAAAAATAATAACATGTTATATATTAAATAATGAAATTGAAATTATAATAATAAATATGTACTTACATTGTCCAAAGTTGTAAACTAGAGATGTTGAGATCCCTATTACCCAATGTGACCTTTGAGATGTCAGAATATGAAATGTAGAGAGGGAAGCTTGCATTATCTATCCCAAATCTCCTAGCATCCTAACGAATCTCAAAGGAGTTGGCATAATATTCTGCAGAGGCATGGATCAACTCAACAATTGGATTTTTTGGGAGAGCTGCTTGTTTTCCTTTAGTATGTTCAGGAGCAGCACGACTTTTAGGCTTCCGAACATCCTACATGTTTAAAACAATACTATTTAATACAAAAATAACATTTTTAGAAGTCATTAACATAAAAAATTACATACCTTTTTAGAAACTTGTCTCACTAAATGTTGGGGCCAAGCAATGAATGTGTGAAGGGCCTGTCCCACCACCTGTACCTCATCAGTAGGCACAGGGACTCGAGCATCAGCATCTCGAATCTCTTCTACCACCACTCTCAAATAACCAGGTGGCAGAGGCACACTGTGGATGGTAGAAGCCCCTTCCTGAACTAAACCAAGGACCACCAATCTTGGTTCAAGCAACCCATCCTCCACCAATAAGGCGCATTGTTTCATCCCAAAAGATGGACCTGTGGATGCATGATATATTTCAATTAACATTTTTAATGAAGACATATATGAAAAATAAATAACGATTTTACCTATCGGTGCAGAGTGCGAGTGCGGCGGCAGCAACGGGAGAAGCTAGAATAGGAGCGGGATTGCTTGGAAGTACTTCCCATTGTGCCAACGGATGGAGGAGATGGCTGAGCATGTTGGTGGGAAGATGCCATCCTAACTGCCAAGTCTGGAAACATGATAAGTAGCTGCTCCTGAACCTGTGCTACGATGACCGGTGTCAGCTTCGCTGTGAGCTTCTTCTCCAACTCTTCTTCATTAATTGTTGAGCTCTGGGTATTCTTGACTGGTGCCCCAAAATAATGTCGAATACCCACACCGGTCCCCACACCCCGAACACGGCCGGGGTGTTCATCTTTACCAATAGCAGTGGTCAGTATATCCTGACGACCACATGGAACGAAAGTTCCCTGTGTACACTGCTCCTCTAAGGAATCCTACAATAAATTTAACACATTATATATATAAATATACAAGTGTAACAAATTAATCATATTAGGGTTAAAAGAATAGTAACTTACAATCCTATCCGCTATATGTTGAGCCTCCTCGGATGTCATCCCACCGGAAGGCTTTTGACGAGCTCTCTTCCAAGTTTGATGACGTTTAGGAGGAGATGGTGGGGGGAGATCATCCTGACTTATACCAGAACTGGCTGCTTCTTTTTCTCTGAGTGCAGCCTTCTCGTACATCATTCTCTCAGACAAGAGATCATACCCCCCACGAGACAGACGGTGGGGGGTCAAATTCTTCTTCTGAATCTCCTTGGCCTTTAATCTTTTCTCCTGCAAAATAATTGATATTAGAATATAATACAATAACTTAATAAATTTAAATTAATTTATACCTCCCACTCTGGGCCAGTCCTAATCTCTACAAATTTCCTCCACTCCTCCTCAGATATGCCATATCGTTGGCAAGGAGTAAGTCCCTTGCTAACGACATCCTCGGCATAAACCCATTTCGTAGTTAATGTGGACTTGAGCTGCCTCCACATTTTTGCAATGGTGGACATAATCTTCTTCTTAAGCTGCCTTGGAGTTTTCAATATCAAAATACTTCTGCAAAAATAAAACATAATTAGCATCAAAATTAAAAATCAATATTCAAGAAAAGACAATTGAATAAATTTAAACTTACCGGAATGTCACGCCAAATCAGATTCTTCACTAGTGTCAGTCAACATTATCCCGGTCTGGATGCAAAATAGATATCTAAACATAATCATTAGTTAGATGAAAAGAAGAATTATATGTAAATATGTAAAAAACTTCAAATATAAACTTAGAATTACCTTCTCTCGTGCAACGGTACCCAAGTAGGCTGCTGAGGCTGGGTATGATGCGGACCGGACACCTTCCCGGTGCGTGGATCAACGGACACACTCGAGCTTCTCTCCTGTCATGTGTCAGGTTGTCATGCTCGATGATCGTGTAGCTTGCCTGGTCTTCTTTGGTGGAGGAGGTGGTGGAGGAGATGAGGGAGGTGAGGGAGGAGGTGATGGTGAAGGAGATGCCATGTGTCTGTAAAGAAAATATAAAACAATATAATTTATAAATCTTAAATACACAAACATAAAACAAATACATAAAGAATTTTAAGTAGAAACATACTTAGACAACTAAATTTTCCCATATCCCTTCATCATGATCATTACGAGTTGCATGGACCACATCCTCTTGTACATCTTCAATACTACTAGGCAGTCGTGGTGAATTGGGAATGACAATGAAATCATCTGACTCATCTTCATTTTCATGGTTGACATCAATCCCTTTGCCTTGAAGGACCACAGACCACCTATCATTACATGGGTCGGTCACATAAAAAACTTGTTTTGCTTGATATGCCATGATGAATGGTTCTTCCTTATGACCTAGCTTCTTAAGGTCTATCATAGTAAAACCCATTTCGTCAAATTGAACACCGGTATTGCTATCGACCCAAACACATTTAAATAGAGGAACTCTAAATTTACTGTAGTCAACCTCCCAAATTTCCTCAATCACTCCAAAGTAACTTATGGATGCCATGATGGGGTTTTTATCCTTTGAACTAGAAAAGTGCATGGATGTGGCCTCAATAGATACTCCATTATTTTGAACTGTGCTATTGTCATCTTGTGACTTTGTGTAGAAGGAATATCTATTAATGTCGTACCCAGTCCAAGTGATGACGTTATGTTTTGGTCCATGAGCTAGCCATTTCAATGTATCAGATGCATGCTTGATCTGAAAAAATTTGGCTTCTAAACCAAGCGACAAACTTGTTGTTATGCTCCTTCACTAACAACCGTTCACCCATTTTGGGGTTTTGGGTCCTCAACATTGATTGATGAGCAGATATGTAAGGAAGAACTTCATCTGTATTATTCAAAATATACAAGTGTGCTGACTCAACTCGGTAATATCCTTTGCTTGAACTTTTATACCACGAGTACCCTTTCCATTTATCCTATCATCATGTCGACTTGTAGGAACACCCACGGCTTGTGCTTTTGCCAAGTATTACGAACAAAACTCTGTAGCTTCTTACGCAATATACCTTTCAACTATAGAAGCTTCGGTGCTGTATGGATTCTTAGTATACCCTTTGAAGATCTTCATGTATCGCTCAATTGGGTACATCCACCATAAATAAAGCTGGGCCACATAGCTAGTATCTCTCTTACAAGATGAACAATTAAGTGAACCATAATATCAAAAAATGATGGAGGAAAATACATCTCCAATTGACATAGTATAATTGCTGCCTCATTTTCCAATTGATCTAATGATTTTTCATCAATTACCTTGGCACATATAGAGTTGAAGAAAAACATAGGCGCATAATTGCATTTCTCACATTCTTCGGGAGTATGCCACGTATAGCTACAGGTAAGAGTTGTTGCATCAAAGCGTGATAGTCATGTGACTTTAACCCAACTAGTTTAAGATCTTTCATTGACACAAGACTCTTAATATTTGAAGAGTATCCTTGTGGAACTTTAATACTCTGAAGGCACCGACAAAGACTAGTCTTCTCTTTTTTGGATAAAGTGTGACATCTTTGGTGGAAGATATGTTCTCTTGCCTTCGGATCTTGGATGCAATTCCGGACGTATTCCCAATTCACAAAGATCTTGGCAGTATTCACTCCATCCTTTGTCTTACCTTTGATGTTCAAAAGTGTGCCAATTAGACTATCACATACATTCTTCTCAACATGCATCACATCAATACAATGACGTACATCTAGATGACACCAATATGGAAGTTCAAAAAAAATTGATCTCTTCTTCCACTTGCTTCTATCAGTAGATTTCTTTTGGGTCTTTCCAAATTCAACATTTATGTTTTTCACTCGATCATAAACTTCCTCACATGTTAACGGTGACTTAGCAATTTCATCCTCACGGCAGCCGTTAAAAGCTTTCTTCAATCTTCGGTATGGGTGGTTAGCTGGAAGGAATTTTTGTGTTTATTATAAATTGTCTTCTTCCCATGTTTCAATTGCGAGATAACTTGTATCTTCTTGACAAATAGGACACGCATGATGACCCTTGACACTTGTATCCACTCAAGTTACCATATCTTTGGAAAGTCATTTATGGTACAAAATATCATTGCATGTAACTTGAAATTCTCCTGTCGATTTGCATCAAACACCTCTACTCCTTCCTCCCACAACAATCTTAAGTCATCTATCAAAGGACTTAAATAAACATCTATGTCATTTCCTGGCTGTCTTGGACACTGCAATCATCATAGATAGCATAACATATTTCCGCTTCATGCACTGACCAATGTGGAAGATTGTAGATCACCAATAAAGCGGCCATGAGCGTGGTTAGTGCTTAAGTTACCAAAGGATTCATTCCATCTGTAGCTAGTCCAAGTCTAAGGTTTCTTGCATCACTACCAAAACTTGGAAATAGACGGTCAATTTTCTTCCCTTTGTGGAGAATCAGTCGGATGTCGAAGTTGTCCATCTCGTTTCTTTGCAACTGAATGCCATGTGAGATTTTTGAATCTTCTTCATTAGCAAACAATCGCTTAAACCTTGGAATTATTGGAAGATACCATATAACCTTTGCGGGAGAACCCTTTTTATGACTATCTTCACCATCACCATCACCATCCTTGACTTTGTAGCGTGATACACCACATTTTGGACACTTGTGAAGAGATTCAAACTCTTTTACGTATAAAATACAATCATTAGGACAAGCGTGTATCTTTTTATATTCTAAACCCATTGGACAAAGTATCTTCTTTGCTTCATACATACGGTTAGGCAATGTGTTTTCATCTGGAAGCATCTCTTTCAAAAGTTCTAACAATTCATTGAAACTTTTATCACTCCAACCAAACTTTGCCTTCAAATTCACCAATCTTAATACTGAGAAGACAATCGTGTGAAAGTTGTACACCCAGGATACAAAGCCGTCTACGAATCGGTCTTCAATTTATCATATACAGGTGCATGTGCTTGAAGAAAGCTCTCCTGACCCACATCACGAAGCATATCCTCTATTCGATCTTCCATACAGACATCCTCCTCCTCCACGGTTTGTGATACTCTTTGGAATATCAATAAGTTCACCGTGCCATATCCATGTAGTATAATTTTTCATGATACCCTCACATATTAGATGTTCTCGTATTATATCTACGGTTTGAACTCTTCCATTAACACACTTAACACAGGGACAATAAAATTTTCCATTCATCTTTAGACCATTTCGTTCAGCAAAACTCAAAAATTGTTCAACTCCATTCTCATACTCTTCTGATATACGACTTGCATTCATCCAACTTCGATTCATTTTCGGATTTTAGACTACAATTAAGAGTTAATAAAAAACTTATCGGTCATCAATGAATTTAATATCATTGATTACTATAATCAAAATTATCTTATAGTAGAGTTTGCTCTATAAGAGAGACAAACTCATTCTAACGAAATTTCAGCAGAGTTTCCTCTATTATTTCACTAAATCCAAATTTTTATACAAAATCAAATACATAAACAACATCAAATAAAGCCCCATGGGCACAGGAAAATAATCAGAACAATCATCTACATACATTTAATAACCTAATCATACAAACACTATAACATTATTTAGTACAGTTTACTATAGACAAACTCATTCTAACGAAATTTCGGCAGAGTTTCCTCTGTTATTTGACTAAATCCAAAATTTTATACAAATCAAATACATAAACAACATCAAATAAAGCCCCATGGGCACATCCAGATCATCAGAACAATCATCTACAGGCATTTCAATAACCTAATCATACAAACACTATCTACAAAACAAAAAACAATAAAAACAATAAAAAACCCACTAACCTGGCGGCGGTAGCGGCAGCACGATGGCGGCAGCGGCGAGCACGGCGAGGCGGCAGCGGCAGTGCACTGGACGATGACGGGGTTCGCGGCGGCAGCAAATGAAACCTGCAAGGGCGCGGTTCGCGGCGGCAGGGGAAGGCGGTGGCAGCGGAGGCTCGCGGCGCCGGCGGCAAAGGTTGACGGCGACTGCAAGGACAGAACGGAACGGCAGCGGCGGCGGCGGCACTGTGCGCAACAGAGGTGAAGAGACGAAGACGAAGACGAAGAACGAAAAATGAGAAAAAAAGGGGGGAACGCGTTTTTAAAAGGGGATTCAACGTCGATTATGGGGATAACCGACGTGGAATGTGTGCGTCAAACACATTCTACGTCGGTTATCCCCATAACCAACGTTAAATCCCCTTTAAAATCCCTTCTACGTCGTTTGTAGTTTAACCGACGTAAAATGGCGACTTTAATTCCTAATACTGTAGTAGTGTGTGCTTAAGCTTTCATATCCAGCACTCATTGGGTGTTTTCTTTACTGTTTACTGGTTTATGTAATTCATCCCTTGGATCTGTTCTAAAGGGAGGTGTGTTCATCTCTTGTGTGTCAAGAGAGGTGGGGATCATCCTTAGTGTGTCTAAGGAGGTGTTTCTATTTATCTTTAATTGTTTTTACATTGTGTCACTGATTAGTGTTTGTAATTGATTTTAAAGTTAGTGGGGTGATCATCACATGTTTGTGGTGATTGGGAACTAGACGTAGGATTGGCTAAATCTGAACCAGTATAAATCTCTGTGTTCAATCTCTCTTTCCCTATCTCTTTATTTTCTTGCGGATCATATTAGCAATTGTTATTCAAATTTCTCTTATCTAAGATTAAGGAAAATTCGAATCTTATTTTTAAAAGTTTTTTTTTAAAATCTGGAAATTATTTTAAAAGGCAAAAAGTTGTTTAAAAATCCAATTCACGCCCCCCTCTTGATTTTTACACTATCATTATTTCTAACACTAATCACAATCTTAAAGCCACAAAAACCCTTTAAAACAATATTTTCATACAACCCTTAACCCCCAAACCAAAGTCGTCAACAACAATCAAAAAATCACAAAAGGGCCACCGACACTAACCTTACAAACGAAAAACGAATCCACTCTCTACCTCCAGCCACACGAACAAATGATTGGTCTCTCACTCCAGCTACTATAACAAATCGATCTTTAGGAATCCGACAATGGTGTCTCCAACTCTACAGATCACTGATGAATCACTATTTATCCACATTTTCTTGCCTTTCTGTACTTGTTTTAATTATTGTTTTGTGTCTAATTATCCATTATTGGCACATTTCTATTTTTTGGACTTTATTGGACCAGTAATTCAAATTTTAATTTATTCAAATTTATTTGTTTAACTTTCATTTGTTTTTATTTTTCAAAATAATCTTGGGGCATTTTTAAGCATGGAAAATATCCTGGACTTGAAGAAATTACTGCCATGTCAACCTCCACTTAGGATTTTAATTTAATTTTCTTTTATTTCTGTAATTTGGGCTAGACAGTATTTTTTTTATGAGGCCCAGATGTTTTCAAAAAGAGGGGTTGACCTAGGGTTACAAAACCCTAAGGAGAGGAGGCAAAATTGATTCACGCACAACTGCTCACGTTTCCATCTTTCGGTTTCCGTCTTTTGCCTTTTGTTTTTTCTTTTCCACTACTACTTGTGTTTTCGTCTTACTTCTTTGTCTATTGATTTTCGTTGGAATCTCCATGAAGGACTAATTTTCAAAGATGTATTTGTTGACTTAATTCAAGCATGTGTTAAAAGTTACTCAGAAGTTTTAGTGAAGAATTAATCTCAAATAAATCAAGAAGATTGGAGTTTTGATGATGAAGATACAAGTTTAGAAGTTTCAGTTTTGGGTGATGGATAAAAAGATTAACTCATAATTCCCATCCAAGATCATTTCAAACTTGAGAGCAAGTCATATTTTCACAAAAACCTTTTTCAACGCTTTTAATCAATTAGGAATCGAAATAGAATTGATTATATCACTTAAAATTTGAATTAAAAGAGTTTAACGAACAAAATAATTGATTAAGTGTTTTTGATAATCGATTATATTGCTTCTGGGTTTCATATAATCGATTACGGCCTTAATCTAATCGATTATATAAGGAAAAATATGTTTTCCAGTTTTACTCTGATATAATCGATTACATCATTTGCGAATTCAATGTTGAATCAACCTAAGAATGGAAACTTTGAGCTGATTTCAAATTAAAAAATGAATGGCAATGTCTTAGGTTAACACACAACAGATCAAACGCGAAATTACAGTGTGTTGCGCTCAAATATTTTCAAAGCCGCTTTCTTGCCTCTCAAGGTTGATCTTAGTTCTTGGAAGTGGTGATTGCATTATGCTTAACCTTTCATATCCAGCACTCATCAAGTGTTTTCTTTACTGTTTACTGGTTTGTGTATTTCATCCCTTGGATCGGTTCTAAAGGGAGGTGTTTGTTCATCTCTTGTCTGTCAAGAGAGGTGGGATCATCCTTAGTGTGTCTAAGGAGGTGTTTTCATCCTTAGTGTGTCTAAGGAGGTGTGTTCATCCTTAGTGTGTCTAAGGAGGTGTTTCCGTTTATCTTTATTTGTTTTTACATGTTGTCACTAGATTGGTGTTTGTAATTGTATTTAAAGATAGTGGGGGTATATCATCATTTGTTGTGGTGATTGGGCACTGGATGTAGGATTGGCTAAATCCGAACCAGTATAAATCTATGTGTTCGTTCTCTCTTTCCCTATCTCTTTATTTTATTATATTCGGATCATATTAACAATTGTTATCCTGACTGCTTTTATTAAAGATTAAGGAAAATCTGAATGTTGAAATTGAATTAAGATTAAGTTTTGGAAAAATATTTTAAAAGGAAAAAAGTTTTTGAAAACCCAATTCACCCCCCTCCCCTTATGGATTTTGCACTGTCATTATTTCTAACATGATTTTTTGAGTAGATTGCTATAAACTTTGAGGTTTAATTTACGTTTTCCATTTGTTCTTCTTGATTCTTCATCTTCTAGTCTTTGTGCTTATATTTTTGTTCATGCTTAATGAATATTGTTTTCACAGTTTGCTTAATCTTGTGAATGGTTAAAGATTGAATGATGTATACGTTTGCTTAATTCATGTAAGGAAATCTTGGGTTAATCATCACTTAGTTGATTGATTTGGTCTGGAATGAAGATTAAGATGAACAAAGTGTGTTTTAGCAACAAAAGGAAAACACACTTGTAACTCTCGGTTTTGTCTCTCAAAACTCACACAAAGATTTCTCTCACTTGCGGCAATTAACCTTAAAATTCTCAAGATAATATTTCAACTAAAAAATCCACTTAGTTATCTATTCAAGTGAAAGAGGAAATGATTGGTCAAAGCACTTAGAATTTCAAGAAAAATTATGACAACTTCAAGACAAACTTTAGGAATTATAAATCTAGGGTTAAATATGTTTTTAGTCCTTGAATTATTTTTCAAAATTGTGTTTCATCCCTGAGGCAAACTTTAGACTTATTTCGTCTTTATGCTTTATAAACTTATGTAAAAGATCTTTGATAATGTGTCAAAATTCCTTTTTATCTCTTTATTTTCCTTCTTCATAGTTTCCTACTTCACTATCATCTATCTCTTAAGTTTCTTTCAGTCTTTTCCTTCCATTTCCTATCATTTTCCACTCTTTAAAGATATTTTTATTTGTCATCAAGGATCATTTACACCTGTTTATAAAATATAAGGACGAAATAGGTCCAAAGTTTGCTCCAGGGACGAAACACAATTTTGAAAAATAGTTCAGGGACTAAAAACATATTTAACCCTAAAAACTAGAAAGGGTAAAAGCAGGAATAAGACAACAAAAGAATAACCACGATATGACAATACGGAACAAATAGAAAAGAGAAAAGCACCAAAGATTACTTAACAAGTTTAGAACAATTTCTAATCAAAATTACTTGTGAAAAAAAGTTCAACAACATCCACAATGTTAGGATTAATTTACCAAACCAATAATCACCTAATCAACAATGTATCTAAGCAAGGATTTAGAACTTTTCTTTAACTTTTGATGCACATATGATTCGGCCAATGCTTATTTAGATTCGAACATGAATTTTCTTTTCATGATTTTTGTGCTTTTGTAATCCAATGCCTAAACACATATATCAAAACATGATCTCATAAATTTTAAACACTTAACCCCTATGTTTGGAGTCAATTGATCTATTCAATCCACAAGCAATCTAAACAAGAAATTTAGACTAAATTAATCAAGTAATACAAGAATTTGATGTAAAGAAAACTTAACAAACATATGACTCAAAGCCAAGGAAAGATGACTCAAACTAGTGGTAACCCAAGACCAATAAATGTCATTTATAAAACACTTAATATGCTTCAATTAACAATAATTCATTACTCAAGATTAACCAATAATTTATGAACAACAAGAAATCAAAAGCATATTTGCAAAAACACCAAGTTACTCACGAAAATTCATTCAAAGCACATTAAAGATTGAATTAGAGATCGAATTTCCCACGAATTTTGTGACCGATTTCGATGTTCACTAGCTTTTCAACTTTGAACACATCACAAATCATGTATGGGTTTGGGAACATGAGTATTGCACCTTAACCACATGTTTTTCATGTTGATGATTCAAATATATCATGTTTGATACCTTAGTGCTTTGACACCAAATGATGAATGCCTAAGTTGCATTAGAAGTAAGATAGGATCTATCAAACATTATTAGAGACTTATATGTGCACTTTAAACGGTTCAAATGATTATTGGGTTACAAACGAAACCAGCCCCTTGTTGATGAATTTAATCGGTGCAAGCTCAAGGAAATCAAGTTTTAAGATGATTCAATTGATTAGAATTAAGATACAAGTCATAGGAAGTCATATAAGTTGATTTCAATCACTTTAATTGGTGCAAATGGAAGAAAATGGACAACACATGGTGCGGTCACAAAAGGAGATTCAAGAACAAGCAAAAGAAAAACATGAACAAGGTAAGAAGATGAAGAACACGCCACTTTCCATGAAAAAGATAAGTGCACAAGGACAATCACCAGTTGAATTAAGGAAAACTCAAGATAAGATTCTAGAAATAAGGATTACCTCTTGAACTTCAAAGAGAATTTGCTCTTGCACTCAATTGATCTTCAAAGTTACATTACAATGAGACTTATGAATCATTATTTATCCATGTTTTCTTACCCTTTTGTACTTATCTTAATTATTATTTTGTTTCTAATTATCCACTATTGGCATATTTTTATTATTTGGACTTTATTAGGCCAGTAATTTATTTTTTTATTAATTCAAAATTATTTATCTAATTTTCATTTGCTTTATTTTTCAAAATAATCTTTGGGCAATTTTGAGCATGGAAAATATGTTGGACTTGAAGAAATTATTGTCACGCCAGCCTGCACTTAGGATTTTAATTTCATTTTCTTTTAATTTTGTAATTTGGGCCAAACAGTATTTTTTTATGAGGCCTAGGCATTTTGGGAGAGAACGGCTGACCTAGGGTTACAAAACCCTAAGGAGAGGAGGAAGAATTTATTCACATGTAGCTACTCACGTTTCTGTCTTTCACCTTTCGCCTTTCGCCTTTTGTTTTCCATTTTCGCTACTGTTTGTGTTTTCATCTTCTCTCCATTGATTTTCATTTTAAATCTCTATGGAGAGCTAATTTTCAGAGGTTGATTTCCTGAATAGATTGCTATGAACTTTGAGGTTTAATTCACGTTTTCCCTTTGCTCTTCTTGATTCTCCATCTTCTAATCTCTATGCATAAATTTTGCTTCATGCTTAATGAATATTGTTTTCGCAGTTTGCTTAATTCTATGAATGATTAAAGATTGGATGATGTATACATGCGTTTGCTTAATTCGTGTAAGGAAATCTCTGGTTAATCTTCACTTAGTTGATTGGTTTGAGCTGGAATGAGGATTAAGATGAATAGAGTTTGTTTTTCTGTGTAACCAGAGATAAGGGTGTTAAATAAAGATGGCAGTGTAAAAACCAAGAGGGGGGGTGAATTGGGTTTTTAAAGAAATTTTCTCTTTCAAAAATCAATTTTAGGTTTTGAAAGACTTTCAAAAACTTGGATGTGAATTTTTCTTAATCCTTTGATTAACGCTGTTGGGATTAGCAATTGTAATAATGATCCACAATTAAGAGATAAAGAGAAAGAGAAAGAACACAGAGATTTATACTGGTTCGGATTAAGCCAATCCTACATCCAGTTCCCAACCACCACAAATCCGTGATGATTTTCCCCACTATCTTTAATTGAAATTACAAACACCAATTCATGCAATAACAAGAAAAGATAAACGGAAACACCTCCTTAGACACACTAAGGATGAAACACCTCCCCAGACACACTGAGGATGAAACCCACCTCTCTTGACACACAAGAGATGAAACACTTCCCTTAGAACAGATCCAAGGGATGAATTTTCCCTTTACAGAAAAAACAGTAAAAGAATACACCTGAAATGTGCTGGATAGAAAGCTTAAGCACACTGATCACCACTTCCAAAGACTTGATCAAACCGAAGAGAGCGGAAAGCGGCTTTGAAAAAGCTAAGGCGCGTAAACACTTTGAATGTTTTGTGTTTGTTCGGATGTGTTAAACCTAAGACATTCTCTTTCATTTTATAATTCGAAAATGCTCCAAAGTTTCCATTCTTAGGTTGATTTAGAATTAATTTCGCAAAAACGACTCATTTAATCGATTATATTAAAAGCTTAATCGATTATATCATGTTTAAAAACTGGAAAACAAATACGTCTGATTTAATCGATTAGATTAAGGCCATAATCGATTATATTAACCCAGAATCAATATAATCGATTATCAAAGACACTTAATCGATTATTTTGCTCGTTAAACATTTTTGATTCAAATATTAAGTTAAATAATCGATTATCTACGTATGGTAATCGATTAAAAGCGTAGAAAAACGTTTTTGCGAGAAAACACCTTGCTCTCTTGTTTGGGAAGGTCTTGAATGGGATTTATGACTTACTCTTTTTATCCTACACCCAAAACAGAACCTTCTACCTTTGATCCTTCAGCTCTTTAGAAAATCTTCATCAATCTTCTCTCTTGAAAGCTTTGAAAGCTCTTTATGCCTTTCCTTTCTTATCAAGCAACCTTCCTTTGTGAGATGTCACAAGTCTTTAAAGTTGATTGAAACTTCCTAAAAACTTCATCATCAAAACTGTAGGTGTCCATAAAACTCTAGACTTGAATTATGCCAACAATCTCCCCCTTTTTGATGATGATAAAAAGAAACCTAGAGACTTGTGATAATATCCTGAAAATCTTGAAAATAATGTATGGATATCTCCATCATAAATATTAGTCCACAAAGGAAATAAAATAGGCAGTCATATAGCATTTAAGTTTCAATTTGAATTTTGAAAAAGAGATTTCAAGGAATTAATGAGTGGAAATTATTTCTAAAAGCTCCCCCTTAAACTATGCTCTTAATTGTTTAAGCTATATAAGGCACTTATTTGAATTATTTCCTAAAGTTCCCTTGAAATTAATTTTCTTAAAAGCTATATTAACTAGACAGATTTTCAATCAAGACAAATATTTTCTCCCCCTTTATTTTTATCATTTTCAAAAAGATTACATTTTCAGAGATAATTACAGCAGAAGCAAATTAATACACAGAAAATAATAGAGAGAAAAAAAAATACAGCATTTGGAAAATAATGAAGAACAAGCTAAGGAAAAGTGAACTTGTAGCCTATTCAGTTTCTTCACTATCTTCTTTATCTTCCTCAACATTGGTTGGCTGTTTGCCTCTTGAGGATGTTGTATTATCTTCTTCAGGAGATATTTCTTCAATGTTCATCTTTCTTTCAACTCTATACATCCTTCTATTAAGCCTTGAGAGTTGATGAGAAAGGCCTTGAAATTCCTTGGAGTGAAGATTCATCATAGAATCCATTCTTGATATGAGAAGCTCCTCCACCGATCCTGGTTGAGGTTGAAATTGAGGTGGAGGTTGAGGTTGGTCTTCATCATCTTCTTCCATGGCAGCAGCCTCCTTCTTCTCTTTGGGTAAACCTCGTTGCCTTGTTCTATGAGGCCCATATGCCTTAGAACATTTTTACCAATTTTGCTATTGCTTAGCAAAATCTGTTTATTCTCCCCTTCAAGATCAACACCTTTGTATTCTAGAATCTTAGAAACAAACACAGCATAGGGTAATGCAAAAGAGGAAAGCCTAATGGCTTTAAACATATTATCAAGGATAATTGAGGGCCAATCTATGCTCACATTATTAAGGAATCCATACATTAGAAGAATGTCTTCCTTAGAAAGTTGGGCATGATTAGTGCCTCTTGCAACTAAAATCCAAACAATAACATAATGCAACATTCTTTCATTTAACTTTACATTACCAACTTTATACAAGTTCTCAACTTGTAGGTTAGGATCCTTGCAGAATTTTCTCGAATTCTACCAACTTGTTGAAGTCCTCAAAGCCATATGTGATGTTTATGCCTTGAGTTGAGAGACCAGCTACATTGTTCCACAAATCTTCATCAAGGAAGATCCTTACACCTTTCACTTTGGTGCTTGGACTTGCAGTTCTTGATGTCAAGTTCATGTAGAACACTCTAACCAAATCGGGTAGAATGCCCCTTCCATCTCTACAAATTTTTGTAGTCTACTTCCTACTAAAAATTCCTGAAATTGAAAACCATGAGATCTAAAAAATTCACAAGACAAGAATTTAGGGGTAAGAATTTTTCTATCCTTCCACTTGTTAACAAAGGCAATTTGCAGATCTTCATCCGAAATCCAACCGACTAGAGTTGGAGGTCTCCTTTCTTGAGAAGTCATTGGCTCCTTTCCCTTTCTCCTTGATGGCATCTTCCTTCTTCTTTGATCAGCCATTTCGGTGATATAAAAGACAAGAGAAATTGCACAACAAGATAATGGAATAACAGAGACAAAGACAGAGAATTAAAATTCGCACAAGACAAAGAAATAACAGCTAGAACAAAGCAAGAGTGAGAGAGAGAGTGAGTGAGTCACTTTGATTCTCAAACCAGCTATTTATAGAATGAAATCCGGTCATAAAACGTTGATTTAATGAAAATATATCCGTTGGGAACGAATATAGCCGCTTAGAAAAGACAAAACACGTGGAAAACATGGCCAACGCTCGAAAATCAGATTTGCGTAAAAACACGAATCGGTGCATTTAATCGATTATATTCTCATTTAATCGATTATTTTCCTTCAAAATTTTTCGTAAAACGAAAACTCAGAAATTTAATCGATTATGTGCATTCCTTAATCGATTAAATTGCTCCTCAGCGATTTAATCGATTATGTCATAAACGTAATCGATTATATTGTAAAACATTTTCATAAACACCGCGTTTAATCGATTAACACACGAAACTTAATCGATTAAATACGTAAATTTTCGTAAAACGCTGAAATAACATCAAAATCAACAACAAACATCAATTAAGCAACAGATTTATCACAAACAATCCCTAGATCTCTTCTAAGCTCATAAAATCTATCTCTAGGTAAAGGTTTGGTGAAGATATCAGCTAGTTGATGTTTGGTATCTATATATTCTATAATGCAATCTCCTTTAGCTATATGATCTCTAATGAAATGGTGTCTAATTTCTATATGCTTGGTCTTAGAATGCATGATAGGGTTCCTAGTCAGGTTAATGGCACTAGTGTTATCACACTTAAGAGGAATATGATCTAGAAAGATATCAAAGTCTTCTAATTGTCGCTTCATCCACAGTATTTGAGCACAACAACTCCCTCGCCGCTATATACTCACCTCCGTGGTTGAAAGAGCAACACCGGCCTGCTTCTTAGAATGCCATGAAACTAAGGAACATCCTAAAAGATGACATGTACCACTAGTACTCTTCCTATCTATTCTACAACCACCATAATCCGAGTCCGAAAAACCTATGATACTAGGTGAGGCTCCCGAAGGGTACCATAAACCAAAGGATGTTGTTCCTCTAAGATACTTAAGGATTCTCTTAACAGCTTTTAGGTGAGACTCTCTAGGGTTGGCTTGAAACCTAGCACAAACACACACACTTTGCATTATATCAGGTCTACTAGCAGTAAGATAAAGTAACGATCCGATCATACCTCGATACCGTGTTTGATCTACCGCCTTACCGTTTAAATCTTGATCTAGATAGCAAGATGTAGCCATGGGGGTCGAGGCTTCTTTCGAGCTTTCCATTTCAAATTTCTTTAAGAGTTCCTTGCAATACTTTGTTTGACATATAAAAATACCTTTCTTTAATTGTTTGATTTGCAAGCCAAGAAAGAAATTTAGTTCTCCCATCATGGACATTTCAAACTCTCCTCGCATATTCTTAGCAAACTCTTGGCAAAGATCATCGTTAGTTGATCCAAAAATAATATCATCAACATAAACTTGAACAATGAGAATATGTTTCTTTGATTTCTTAATAAAAAGAGTAGAATCAACTTTACCTCTTCTAAAATTATTTTCAAGTAAGAAATTACTTAACCTTTCATACCAAGATCTTGGGGCTTGTTTGAGTCCATATAAAGCTTTCTTCAACTTGTAGACATGATTAGGATTTTTGAAATCTTCAAAGCCTGGAGGTTGTTCTACATAGACTTCTTCCTTGATATACCCGTTTAGAAAAGCACTTTTTACATCCATTTGAAATAATTTGAATCCCATAATGGAGGCATATGCTAACAGCAAGCTGGATAGCTTCAAGTCTTGCTACTCGGAGCATAGGTTTCATCATAATCTATGCCTTCTTCTTGTCTATAACCTTTGCAACCAGCCTTGCTTTGTTCTTTGTGATGTTTCCATCTTCATCAAGCTTATTTCTAAAGACCCATCTTGTACCTATGACCTGCATATTATTAGTCTTAGGAATTAAATCCCATACCTGATTTCTTTCAAACTGATTTAGCTCTTCTTGCATTGCAATACACCAATGTTCATCCGTTAATGCTTCTTCTACATTCTTTGGTTCAACTCGTGAAACAAAAGCAACATTCATGCAGAAATTATTCATGTTCCTCCTTGTTCTTACACCTGTTGATATGTCTCCAATGACATTTTCCAAGGAAACGCTTTCTAGGTGGTCTCCATTCTTTTGGTAGACTCTCATCATGAGGAGGATTCTCATCCAAACCGATTTCTTCAACGGCTTTTTCAAGAGGAGTTTCTTCTTGATGTATTCCTTCATCATCTACAAAGAATCTTTTTGACTCAAGAGGGGTTTCCTCAAGGTCTAGATATTCATCAAAGACAACATGTATAGATTCTTCAACAGCTAAAGTCCTCTTATTAAAAACTCTATATGCTTTACTATGCAAAGAATAACCTAAAAATGTAGCTTCATCGATTTAGCATCAAATTTTCCAAGGCTATCTTTTCCGTTATTCAAAACAAAACATTTACATCCAAAAATTTTGAAATAAGAAATATTTGGTTTTCTCCCTTTGAAAAGCTCATAAGGAGTTAATTTTAAAATAGGTCTTATTAAAACTCTGTTTAAAACGTGACATGCGGTACTTACTGGCATCGCCTCAAAAATATTTAGGTAAATTATTTTCGCTCAACATAGTTCTTGCAAGTTCTTCCAAAGATCTATTTTTCCTTTCAACCACACCATTTTGTTGAGGTGTTCTTGGTGCTGAGAAATTATGAGAAATTCCATTTTCTTCACAAAAATTTTCAAAAGAGATATTTTGAAATTCACCGCCATGATCACTTCGTAAAAACTTGATTTTTAAATCCTTTTCATTTTGAATAACCTTGGCAAATTTTCTAAATTCTTTAAAAGCATCACTTTTAGATGAAAGAAAAAGAGTCCAAGTGAATCTAGAGTAATCATCAACAATCACAAGAGCATAATAATTGCCACCAAAACTTTTTGTTCTAGAAGGGCCAAATAAATCCATGTGCAGTAATTCTAAAGGTTTTGAAGTGGAAACAACATTTTTGGATTTAAAAGAACTTTTCGCTTGCTTCCCTTTTGACAAGCTGCACATAGTTTGTTCTTTTCAAAAACCAGTTTTGGTAAACCAATCACTAACTCTTTAGATATGAGTTTACTTAGATGAGGCATATGAATGTGAGCAGCTCTTCTATGCCATAACCATGGATCCTCTTCTTTCGCAACTAAACAAGGCAGATTATCAGATGTAGATGCACAATCAATATCAACCAAATAAATGTTATTATGTCTCTTACCAATGAGGGCGATTTCACTTGAGTCCTTGTGATGAATTTTGCAAAGATCACTATCAAACGTTACCTTTAAACCTTTATCACAAAGTTGACTAATGCTTAGCAAATTGTGCTTCAATCCATCAACAAGAAGAACATCATGAATCTTTAGGGAATCTCCAACCATTCCGCTACCAATGATTTTTCCCTTATTGTTGTCACCATAGGTTACAAAACCTTGTTCTTTCTTCTTGAAGCTTTTGAATTTGCTTTTATCACCCGTCATATGCCTTGAACAACCACTATCAAGATACCATAGTGACTTTTTGGACTTGGGACCAACCTGCATCATAAGAAAAAATTTAGGTCCCTTAAAGTCACTTATTAGGGTCCTCATGGGTTAGAAACAGATTTTCCTTTGGGAACCCATTTGTATCTCCCATTAGGAACACTAAAACGTTTAATATTGCATCTATTAACCGAATGACCTTTATGCATACAATAAAAACATGTAGGAACATTTGTTCTTCTTGGTATGTACGCATTTTTATAAAACTTCTTTGTAGAAACGTTTTGTTTAAAGGAATTAGAATTTTCATAAACCTTATTTGAATTAGACGATTCTCCTTTCACAAAAACAGTTTTAGTAGGTTTATGATTATACCTGAAATTATAACCAAGACCTCGCTTTTCATATAAACCTTTTTGCACTTTCAAAACATTGTTTAAATTATTATTGCCCATCGTGATTTTTGAAAGAGATGTTTCAAGATAAGAAACCTTGTTAGCAAGAACACTACAATTTTCGCAAACAGGAATTTTTGTTTTGCATTTGCAAGGGATTTTTGCATTTTCCAAATCATCCTTTAAAACAATTTTCTCTTGTTCCAAATCTGAAATTTTCTTTTCAAGACTCTTGTAGTCATTTTTTAATTTATTGTGAAAGAGAGTTAATTTTTCAGATTTTTCACATAATTCCAAAAACTCTTCAAGCAAATCATCATAATTATTTGGAAGGCCAGAATCACTTACCTTGCTACACGTGGATTCGGCATCATCATCATCATCCACCATAAGACAGATATTGGCTTCTTCCTCTGATTCACTTGCACTAGAAGAACTCACGTCATTATCTTCCCATGCGATGTATGCCTTCTTTTTCTTTTTGTCAAAAGGCTTCTTGTATTTCTTTGCCTTTTCCTCATCCTTCTTGATGTTAGGGCAATCCGACTTCAAGTGTCCCCTTTTTCCACAACCATAGCATTTAAAATTATCAAGAGAATTTAGGCTTTCAGCTTTTCTTACCTTTCTTGTAATTCCCTTTGTTCTTGTTCTTGATGAACTTTTTGTACTTTTGACAAACAAGCTTATGTCACTCGCATTCAAGATCATCATCCGTGTCACTACTCTCATCTTTGTGGGATTCCGCTTTAAGAGCAACACCTTTTCTTTTGACTTCTTCTTCTTCTCCTTTGAAGCGCCCAAGTTCCATTTCATGTTCTCTCGAGTTTCCGAAAAGAGTTGTCATGTTCATGTTTGATGAGTTCTTTGATTCCGTGATGGCCGTCACTTTAGGTTGCCAAGTCCTGTCCAAAGATTTCAAAATTTTGACATTTAATTCTTCAAGATCGAATTTCTTACCCAATGCCTTGAGATGATTTACGATGTGAGTAAATCTCTTTGTACGTCGCATATGGCTTCTCCTTTGCTCATACTGAACATTTCATATTCCTGCATCAAGGTGTTCTTCCTTGATCGTTTCACTTCTTTCGTTCCTTCATGTGTGACTTCTAGAGTGTCCCACATCTCCTTTGCAGTTGTGCAATCCGATAACCTCGTAAAACTCATCAATGGTTAAGGCAGATGCTATCATGTTACATGCTCTTATGTCGCATTGATTCTGGTTGTATTCATCCTTGCTCCAATTTGCTTTCTTCTTAGGTACCTGCGCTTCTTCAACAACAACCATAGGAATAAATGGACCATTTACAACAAAGCATCCCAAACGCCTTGATCATTAGACCTTAGAAAAATTTCCATCCTCTTTTTCCAAAAAGGATAGTTTTCACCTGTAAAAGTGGTGGTCTATGAATAGATGCACCTTCAAAGAAAAGTTTGATTTTTGTTCGCCATAAGGATCTTGTTTTTGAATAACTTTCAAAAAACCAGCTCTGAGGCCAATTGTTAAATAAAGATGGCAGTGTAAAAACCAAGAGGGGGGGTGAATTGGGTTTTTAAAGAAATTTTCTCTTTCAAAAATCAATTTTAGGTTTTGAAAGACTTTCAAAAACTTGGATGTGAATTTTTCTTAATCCTTTGATTAACGCTGTTGGGATTAGCAATTGTAATAATGATCCACAATTAAGAGATAAAGAGAAAGAGAAAGAACACAGAGATTTATACTGGTTCTGATTAAGCCAATCCTACATCCAGCTTCCCAACCACCACAAATCCGTGATGATTTTCCCCACTATCTTTAATTGAAATTACAAACACCAATTCATGCAATAACAA
Source organism: Lablab purpureus (assembly GCA_030347555.1). Taxonomy (NCBI): domain Eukaryota; kingdom Viridiplantae; phylum Streptophyta; class Magnoliopsida; order Fabales; family Fabaceae; genus Lablab; species Lablab purpureus. The sequence goes on from CM059258.1 coordinate 19,681,948, forward strand.
GAAAAGATAAACGGAAACACCTCCTTAGACACACTAAGGATGCAACACCTCCCCAGACACACTGAGGATGAAACCCACCTCTCTTGACACACAAGAGATGAAACACTTCCCTTAGAACGGATCCAAGGGATGAATTTTCCCTTTACGTAAAAAACAAGAAAAGAATACACCGAAATGTGCTGGATAGAAAGCTTAAGCACAACGATCACCACTTCCAAAGACTTGATCAAACCGAAGAGAGCAGGAAAGCGGCTTTGAAAAAGCTAAGGCGCGTAAACACTTTGAATGTTTTGTGTTTGTTCGGATGTGTTAAACCTAAGACATTCTCTTTCATTTTATAATTCGAAAATGCTCCAAAGTTTCCATTCTTAGGTTGATTTTTTATTAATTTCGCAAAAACGACTCATTTAATCGATTATATTAAAAGCTTAATCGATTATGTCATGTTTAAAAACTGGAAAACAAATACGTCTGATTTAATCGATTAGATTAAGGCCATAATCGATTATATTAACCCAGAATCAATATAATCGATTATCAAAGACACTTAATCGATTATTTTGCTCGTTAAACATTTTTTATTCAAATATTAAGTTAAATAATCGATTATCTACGTATGGTAATCGATTAAAAGCGTAGAAAAACGTTTTTGCGAGAAAACACCTTGCTCTCTTGTTTGGGAAGGTCTTGAATGGGATTTATGACTTACTCTTTTTATCCTACACCCAAAACAGAGCCTTCTACCTTTGATCCTTCAGCTCTTTAGAAAATCTTCATCAATCTTCTCTCTTGAAAGCTTTGAAAGCTCTTTATGCCTTTCCTTTCTTATCAAGCAACCTTCCTTTGTGAGATGTCACAAGTCTTTAAAGTTGATTGAAACTTCCTAAAAACTTCATCATCAAAACTGTAGGTGTCCATAAAACTCTGGACTTGAATTATGCCAACAAAGGGAAATTGCAATTGAATCAGGGAATCAATCAACTTTTCTTAATTGTTTACATTTTACTAATCATTCTGCGTTTTATTTTAGTTCAACAAATCCGTTCAACCCCCCCTCCCTTTCTACCCCATTTACGTGTTGATCCTTTGCCTTAACCACGGTCCCTAGGAGACGACCTAGGGATCACTTCCTAGTATTACATTTTAACTATTTATTTGATCGGATCTGGCTTCGATCAGAGACTCACACCCCTTATATAGAAGGAAAGGTGCGGTCAAGAGGCACATGAGAGGAAGGTGAATGGTTTAGGACATGTTTGGTGGAGGTCCAAAGCTTCCCAAACAAGGCCCTTCCTTTTGGATGTTATCCCTGTGTCCAAACACCTCTCCTCTTATTACTATTCTAGAAAAAAAAATTATTTTCAAGGAATTTACAAGAACTATTAATATTTCTAATGTCTTCTTCAAGTTTCTTATACATTCCTCTTGTTTTTCTTCAAATATTTTTTAAAGCTTTTTTTTCATATTTTCTTTTTCTTTCCTTCTTATGGTGACCCCTCCTTGTATTGATTGAGGTTCTTCATGAAATGAAATTGCATCAAGTTCTAACTATTCTCATTATTGCAAAATCTCCACAATGACAAATAAGTACATCCACAAACATGCTCTCACGTCCAAGACAGAAACTGCATTGTTTTTCCAAACCCAATCATTATTTGTTGTAGAGTGTCCATTAAAGTTACAACTAGAAGAAGACGACTGGCAATAACCCATTCAAAACGACTTATGGCCAGATCAAAACATACAACAACAACATGAGATCAAAAGGAACAAAGATACCAGATGAGAATGTAGAGGAACAAAACCTAATTGGAAGGATGCGAGAAGGAATGATAAAGGTGAAGGAAACCTAACATATAAAAGGGCCAAAAGGGAATGATAAAGGTGACGTGTTCATATTCGTACCTTTTTGTCATTATTCACATGCCATGAGTTAACTTGCATGTGTCACGTCCTCATTCAATTAACGTCATTAACATTAATCTAACGAAAGGGATCACATTGGCAGATTTTAATAAAATTTGGAACTCAATTAAGAAAAAAAATATGGAAAAACATTGCAAATTATCACAAAATATTTGGACCAAAATACATATTAAACCTATTAATAACAATTAAAAGTTTTCTTTTTATTTTTCAATTTCTTCGTTCACATTAAAGGTTTGTAACTTCTAATTTCATTGATTTCTCTTCTTTTGTCTCTAAAACTCTATCTAATTGTTAGGCTTGATTCTGCTATGAACAATTCTCATTCTCTATCTTAAGTTGACAAAAGTTTATGAGTGACCCTATTTCTTGACTTACATATTAATGAATGGTGATATATATAAGGTTATTGAATTTTTATAGTGTGTAAGGCAAGATCTTTTCCTATCAAATGAAGAATTTAGTTTTTTAAATATTATGGAACTATTTTTCCTTGATTGCACTGTTGATTATTGATAGTTGTTAACTAATTTCAAAGTATGTAATTATTGACTTTATGAGTGTTAAATAAAGACGGCAGTATAAAAACCAAGAGGGGAGGTGAATTGGGTTTTTAAATAAATTTTCTCTTTTAAAAAAACTTTCAAAAACTTGGATGTGAATTTTTCTAATCCTTTGATTAACGCTGTTGGGATTAGCAATTGTAATAATGATCCACAATTAAGAGATAAAGAGAAAGAGAAAGAACACAGAGATTTATACTGGTTCGGATTAAGCCAATCCTACATCCAGTTCCCAACCACCACAAATCCGTGATGATTTTCCCCACTATCTTTAAATGAAATTACAAACACCAATTCATGCAATAACAAATAAAGATAAATGGAAACACCTCCTCAGACACACTAAGGATGAAACACCTCCCCAGACACACTGAGGATGAAACACCTCCCCAGACACACTGAGGATGAAACCCACCTCTCTTGACACACTGAGAGATGAAACACCTCCCTTAGAACAGATCCAAGGGATGAATTTTCCCTTCTACGAAAACAGTAAAAGAATACACACGAAATGTGCTTGGATAGAAAGCTTAAGCACAATGATCACCACTTCCAAAGACTTGATCAAAGCGAAGAGAAGCGGAAGCGGCTTTGAAAAAGCTAAGGCGCGAAACACTTTGAATATTTTGTGTTTGTTCGGATGTGTTAAACCTAAGACATTCTCTTTCATTTTATAATACGAAAATGCTCCAAAGTTTCCATTCTTAGGTTGATTTTTTATTAATTTCGCAAAAGCGACTCATTTAATCGATTATATTAAAAGCTTAATCGATTATGTCATGTTTAAAAACTGGAAAACAAACATCGATCGATTTAATCGATTAGATTAAGGCCATAATCGATTATATTAACCCAGAATCAATATAATCGATTATCAAAGACACTTAATCGATTATTTTGCTCGTTAAACATTTTTTATTCAAATTTTAAGTTAAATAATCGATTATCTACGTATGGTAATCGATTAAAAGCGTAGAAAAACGTTTTTGCGAGAAAACACCTTGCTCTCTTGTTTGGGAAGGTCTTGAATGGGATTTATGACTTACTCTTTTTATCCTACACCCAAAACAGAACCTTCTACCTTTGATCCTTCAGCTCTTGAGAAAATCTTCATTAATCTTCTCTCATGAAAGCTTTGAATGCTCTTTATGCCTTTCCTTTCTTATCAAGCAACCTTCCTTTGTGAGATGGCACAAGTCTTTAATGTTGATTGAAACTTCCTAAAAACTTCATCATCAAAACTTTATGTCTCCATAAAACTCTGGTCTTGAAATATGCCAACACCAACTTGACTCGATTTAGTGCGAGTCTAATTTGACTCTGCCCGGGGTGGGCCTGCCTCGACTCGACCTTGGGCAGGACCGACTCAACACGACCCAAGGATGGGCTAGCTCAACTCAGTCCTGAACCCAGCTCGACTCCAACTCAGGCTCAACTTAACTCGACTTAGGTCAGGCCCAATTTGACTTGACCAAGGTCAGGGATGACTCGACTTAACCCAGGCTAGGCTTCACTCGACCAGGGTCAGGCCCATCTTGACTTGACCCAAGTCGGGCTCGACTCAACTTGTCCAACCTGTGGACCCGACTCAAAGTGGCTCGAGTAGGGCTCGACTTGATTTGACCCAAGTTGACCCGACTTGAATCATCTCGGCTTGGACCCAAATTAACTTGTCCAAGGTATGGCTCGACTCAACTTGTTTTGGGTCAGGTCTGACTCGATTAGACTCGGAGTGGGCTCAGCTGGAATTGACCTAGATTGAGTCCAACTTGAATTAACCTAGGTTAAGCCCAGTTAGAGTCGACTCAAGTTGGGCCCGACTCAAGTTGACCCTGGTTAGGCCTGGCTAAAGTCGACCTACATCGGGCTCGGTCCGACTCGACCCAGGGTGGGTTTGGCTTGACTTAGCCCGAGGCAAGTCCGTCTTGACTTATCCTAAGGGAGGTTCGACTCAAGTTAGCCCCTAACCTAACTCAACTTGGCCTCTGATTGGCTTGACTTTGCCTGGGGCAAGGCTGGGTTGGGCCTGACTCAAGCCTACTAGGTCGGGCTCAGCTTGAGTTAACCTAGGTCGAGCCCGACTTGAGTCAACCTTGGTTAGGTTCGACTTGACGTGCGACCTCAAGCGGGTCCGACTCGACTCAGCTCACAGTGAGTCTAGCTTGACTCGACAATGATGCACCTAGCATGACTCAGGTTGAGTCGGGTCCTCCTTGACTTGTCCCAACCCAGTTTCACTTAGGTCAGGTCAGGGGTAACTTGGCTTGACTTAACCCGGAGCAAGTTCAACTCGACTCGGTTTAGGAAGGGTCTGACTGAACTCGGTTTGGGATGACCTAGCTAGATCTAGTAGTGGAATTTCAATTTCTTTCTTTTTTTAGTGTATTTCAAATTTAATTATTTTAGTTATTTAAAATATTTTTTCAAAATTTCTAAATTTTAATTTCCTATTAATTTTTTATCTAAACAAATCATTTTATTAAAAAATATTTAAAAATTTTCAAATAAATGAATTATCTTTCTACTTTGTTGTTTGTGTATATAGAAATTTCATTAAATAGTTTTTTGCGCTTTCTCTGTATATACAAAAACTTTTTACATGAAAAGAAGTTGTATGATGTATCAATAAATTATACAATTGACAGGTACACAAATGGAAATTTTTAACATCTATTAAAATTGAAAAAAAAAATCAAAATTAAAGAATTATGAAAGTTTACTATAAATAGGTATTTTTTGGACACGTGGCACACTGAGGAAATGAGACATGGTGCGTTCTTCTGCTGACATGCATCTCACTCACCTCACTCACCCTAAACCTAAAATCTCTCATGATACTTCTTTCTCTGCACGCCTGCCTCTTCATTTCTTCTTCAAAACACCTTTTTCTTCATTTCTTCTGCAAAACGCCTCTTTCTTCATTTCTTCTGCAAAACGCCTCTCTCTTCATTTCTTCTCCAAAATGCTTCTTTCTCTCACGCCTGTCTCTCACATGTCCATCTGAAATCCTTATTACTGTATCAGATCTTTCCAAAAGCATGCTACAAGCACTACCAAACCCTGAAATCAAATGCGCACCACCATTTTTGCTTCACTGTGAAATCCTGCAGTAGCATGGCACATGTTACCACCATTTATTCGTTCGCTGCTTTTACAGAGTTGTTCTATGTTGAGTTTGCTTCAATGGTGTTACAACGAGGTAAAGTGTTATGCGTCCTCTTCTAGCATACCATACATAGTTCACACTTTTTGTGCAATTTAAAAATTCCAATATTTTGAAATTTAGGGTTCAAAAGATTCCGATTTTGGCACAAAGTTTGGTTGTTTGGTGTGAAAAGTTTTCAGAATTTCTAAACTTAGGTTTTCTTTCTTTTTGGCATGATTTAAAAAACCTAGTAATTTCAAATTTAGGGTTGAGAAGATATCCATTTTGGCACAAACTCTGCTTTTTTCGTGTGAAGGATTTTCAAGATTTCTAAAATTAGGTTTTGGTAATTTATTTTTTTTCATTTTTTTAATGTTTAGGGTTACAACTTGATCTATATATATGTGTCATTACTTGCTTTATATATGAGTACTTGCGTTTCACTTTGTTGGTTTTAGTATTGACCATGTCGGCTACGAACAACAAAATGAATTCCATAGAAGCTGCAAATGTTATTATTGGTATTCATTTTGCAAAAGTAAAAGTGTTTCAAGGTATATTTTGCAGTTTTCATTTTTAATATTCACTTTCCATTATAAAATTTTGTAAGTTGTTCATTAAAGTATTTATTCTTTGTACGATTTAGAAAAAGTTTATGTTCAAAATTGCATTGATTGCACAAAGTTAGATTTCCAACCGGATTGTGAGGAGGCTCTTGAATTGAAAAAAAAAAAGGTAAGTTGTACTAAGTCAACTGTCTGATGCTAGAAAACAAAGCATTGACGAAGATTTTCTTCAACTTAAATCCAGAATACTATTGAAGGATTAAAGGACTCCAAGGAGGTTTAAAATAAGTTATACAATTAATGTTCATCGTTTTATCATTTTTATCATATGAGGGTTTGACGTTGTTTTATTTTGTAATTTGTAATTGGACAGGAAATGACCTATATTGTTTTAGCTACCATTAAGCACATTGTAGATGATGATGAGTGGTGGTATACTGCTTGCACATGCAACAAAGCTGTATACCCAGATTCGAAGATGTTCTTCTGTGAAAAGTGCAACAAACATGTGTTGAAAGTGTTTTCTAGATAATAATAATAAGTTTTGTACATTAAATGCATTGTTGATAATGGACTTAATATGATGTTTGGTTGTATTTTAGGTACAAGTTAAAGGTTTGTGTGATGGATGAAACAAAGTACACAACCTTTGTTTTGTTTTTTTTACAAGGATGTCACCCCACTGTTGAATAAATCATGTGCTGATATTCTTGAAGCTTACAACAAGGTTAAGTTTTGGCTGTAAAAATACATGTGTAAAGTTATTTTTCGCTATGAATGTATTAATTTATTTGTGGATTTAATGGAATATTTATTTTCTCAATAAATGTTGTTGGACCAGAATGTTGGTGGTCACTTCTCCAAAGAATTTGTACTAATGAAAATATCATTGACAAGTTCCTTGACACAACCATGAATTATGTGGTTAGTGACTTTTTTAATGTACATGCTTTGATAGATTTCATATATAAATTCTAAACCATGTCAACATTGTAATAACATTTACTTTTTGTGCAAGGATAGACATTCTCAAAAGCAAAAAAAAATTCTATGAAGAATTTGAAAAATGATGCAGTTACTATTAACATTGTTGAGGTAGTGATTCAGAATGGTAGGCAAAATTTATTTTTGCATGATTTGTATTGTCAAGAAGGCAACATCCTTCAAAGTTGTTAATACAAACAGAAAAAAGTATTTATCTTTTCATTTATTTTGTTATAGTATACTTCAATTCTTATTTTTACAAATTAAACCAATTGAAATATTATACTAAAACAGTTCAAGTTCATGTCAAACCTATCTTCTCCTCCACTCCACATATACCAAGTCATTACTTCAAAGTTATTTGGGAGAAATACAAACAACACAAGTGCATATCTTTTTCATTTATTTGTTATAATATACTTATGTTTATGAAAATTTGGATGACTTGAAATCTTCTACTGGAACAGGTCATTTCGTGGCAAGCTCGCTTTCTCCTCCAAATATACCAAGTCATTACTTTGAAACTATAGGTACTCCTTCATAGAGGACTCAATTAAAAAATGTATCATTTTTTAAGTGTTTTATTCTGACATAAAGTTGATATTTTTTAATCAAATGAATTTTAAGAGGACAATATATTTTTTCTATCTACCAAGTCATCACATCAAAGTTTTTTGGGAGAAATACAAACAACACAAGTGCATATCTTTTTATTTATTTTGTTATAATATACTTCAATTTTGTTTGTGAAAAATTGGATGACTTGAAATCTTTTACTGGAACAGATCATGTTCATGGCAAGCTTGTCCTTTCCTCCACACATACCAAGTCCTTACTTTGAAACTCAGTAATGTAGGTATTCCTTGATAAAGGACTCAATTGAAAAAGGTATCATCATTTTCTAAGTGTTTTACTCTAATGGAAGTTGGTATTTTTAACCAAATGAGTTGTAAGATGATAATATATATTTTTTTATCTACTAAGTCATTTATTTCATTTTCTGATTTTCAACTTTTTAGTCTTTTTACAACTATTAGAAATTATCACTAAGGAATTTATACTATAAATGTAAATATGACTATTTAGCTTTTGTTGAAATGAATTTGACTGTTCTTATCCTGTTTTAAAGATTTGCTAATGTTGCTTCTAATAACCAAGAAATAAGTTTAACAGTTTTACCTATTATTTTCATTTTCTTTAAGAGTTTTATTGCGTTGTTCACTAATTAGGATTATGTTTTATTGTTTCAGGCTCCAAATTCATGGTTGAATTTTGTGTTGCTATCTTGCTGAATTAAGTTTGTTAGACTATGATTGCATGAGAATTTTTCCTTCTATTGTAGCAACTTCTGTTGTATTTTTTACTATATTTTTTGAAGTTCATCCTTAAATAAATGTTTTGTTATAGTATTATTTTAGAACTATAAACTATTTTCTTTTTGTTTCAAGATACTTAATGTTCAAAATCTATTGGAGACATCTTCCTGTTGAATTGAAAGGATGTGTCCTCAAGTTGCATAATAATTTGTATTGTCAAGAAGGCAACATCCTTCAAAGCTATTCAACAGAAATACAAGCACTAGAAAGTGCTTATTTTATTTATTTATTTTGTTATGGTATACTTCAATTCTTATTTTTACTAATTGAATGAATTAAAATATTCTACTGAAATAGTTCAAGTTCAAGAAAAACTTGCATTCTCCTCCACATATACCAAGTCACTATTTATTATATAAATAACTTTTTTACTAAATTAAATATAAAATAAAATGTGTGAATAAATAATATATATAAAAACGTATAATTTATAAAGTAACTAATTAATTGATTATGATCTTATTCACATCTAATTTATATCTAATTCATTGTAATATTTATATTTTATTTGTTATCTTATATAATTTCTTTCAATTTTAAGAATTAATGAATATATTTTGTAAAAATATAAAGTGAAATTTAAATTTAATATATAAAATAATATTATTAAATCATATAAATATCTAAATTATTTTCATAAAATCAAATATAAACACATATTTAATATTTATATTTACTATTATTTTAATCTATATTTTTACTACTTTTCTTATATTATAATGCACAAATATCAACTATATAATTTTTAAAAAATAGAAATGAAATTATGTCAAATTTAATTTTTAAATGTGGGATTGATTTATTATTAAAACTTATTATACATGAAATAAAATGATTGGGTAAATATATATATATATTATTTAACTAATGGAATGGAATGATTAATTGGTTTAAAACTACAATATATTTATTTTTTACTTTTTTATTATAACAATGTTAGTTTTTATGTTATAATTTATGTAATTCTATAAGTATTATTTTTGGAATGAGTGAATAAATTTTACAAAATTTCAAAATGAAATTTAAATTTAATTTATAAAAAATTATGTTACTCATAATTCATAAGTAAATGGCAAAATTATTTTTATAAAATTAAATAAAAATATTTTCAAGACATGTTAATACTATGTTATTAGCTTGGTTTGAGGTTAATAGGATAAGGGATGAACCATAATTTATGCTGAATTTCTAAGTAGGTTTCTTTGGATGTCTCAATAAAGAAAATGAAAATAAAAAAGCAACACATGTATCTGGTGAATTGTATATGAGGTTATTCTTAACAATTCAAAAGGGCTGCACTGAAATATGATAGCATACCAAGAGGCTTGCTATGTTTTAGGACTACTCTCGGACGATAAAGAATTTATTGACACAATCAAAGAAGCAAGTCATGATACATCTAGAAATGAACTAAAAATGTTATTTGTATACTTATTAACCATGAATACAATGTCTAAACCAGATGTAGTCTGGGAATCTACTTGAAAATTGCTATCAGATGGAATCTTATATCAAAATAGAAAGGAGTTCAATTTATCAGGTATTAAATGTATTCATAACTCAAAGTTAATTAATTATATCGTTAGAAAAATAAATTATGAATTATGTTTTGTAGGTCTCCGAATTGCAAAAGATAACCTACACAACATGTGTCTTCTAAAGGTGGATGAGTTATTATTGTCAAATGGTAGGTACTTAAAAGATTATCTTTATCTACCAGTTTTTTCAGATTCATTACTATTCCAAAATAGATTTATTATTGATGAGTTGAACTATAATAAACAAGAGATGACAACACTACATCCATCACCTTCTGCAGTTGCTCACTAATGAGCAACGACATGTTTATGAAGATATAGTGATCAAGTTATTTCATAAGTAGGAGCATTATTTTTCCTATCTGGTTATGGTGGAACAGGAAAAATATTTATGTGGAAAACATTGTCAGTTGCTATTAGATCGAAGAGAATGATTGTGCTTAATGTTGCTTCGAGTGGAATTGCTTCGTTGTTACTTCCTGTAGGAAAGACAACATATTCCACATTTTGTATCCCACTGGTAATAAATGAAGAATCAATTTGCAACATAGCACAAGGAAGTCTCTGTGCTAAGGTATTAATTGAAGCAAGATTGATTGTATGGGACGAAGCACTCATGATGAATAGATTTTGCTTTGAAGCATTTGGTAGGACTTTGAGAGATACAGTGAGAACTCAAAATGAAGAAAATAGCACAAAACTTTTTTGGTGGAGAAGTCGTTGTTTTAGGAGACAAGTTTAGGAAAATCTTGCCTGTTGTAAAAGGTGTTGAGCCTTTTCCAAAATGCGAGATTGAACAATGCAAAATGTGCATATATTGCAAGAGATATTAAAGAATTTGCATATTGGATCCTGCAAATTGGAAATAGAAAAATGGTCTTAAATGAAAATGATGAAGACAATCTTCAGATACCACAAGATCTTCTGATTCAAAATACTTCATCACCTTTATTGTCACTAGATGAATTTGTTTATCCAAAATTTATGCATAATATGATGTCTCCTGGATTTTTCGGAACAGTACTTTCTCGCAATAATGAATGTGTGGAAGAAGTAAATGATTTTACTCTCTCTAAAATACTTGGTGAAGAAATAACTTATTTAAGTTCAGACACACCTTGCAAATCTTATGAAGATCAAGAAATTCAAAGTGAGTGGTTTACATTTGAGTTCTTAAATGACATAAAATGTTCAGGTATCCCTAATCATACACTTAAATCGAAAGTTGGTGTACTTGTAATGCTTTTAAGAAATCTTGATCAAGCAAACGGTCTGTGTAATGGAATAAGATTGCAACTCAACATTCTAGGCAAGAATGTTATTTTTGCAACAATTATTATAGGAAAGAACGTTGGTGATAAAATTTTCATGACAAGAATGGATCTTATGCTTTCTGACTCGATACTTCCTTTCAAATTTCAAAGGAGACAATTTCCTATCTCTCTATGCTTTGCGATGACAATTAATAAGAGTCAAGGACAATCACTCTCTAAAGTGAGACTTTATCTACCATGTAGTATTCACACATGGATAATTATATATGGTTATTTCTGGAATGAAGTCGAAGAAAGAATTGAAAATTCTTATTCTAGATGAAGACGTAGATTTAACCATAATGACTAAAAATGTGGTGTACAAAGAGATTTTTTAAAATCTTTAGACGAAACACTTACAACAATACATCACAATTGTCAGGTATAAATCATATTTTATTACATTTAACTATAATCTTTTACTTATAACAATTAACTTCATTATTTCTTATTCAATTAAATGTAGGAGGATAAAGTTCATGTTAATTTGAAATTCTTGCTACAAAACCTTATTTCATTCTTATGAAATATATGCTTCTACTAATGGTAATTTAAACTCCTTACTTAATATAATATTTTTAATATAAAGTTTTGTATTTGTTTGTTTCTCATTTTATTTTTTTCTTCATATTCTAAAGAGGTTAATGAGTGTTTATTTTTCATATATCCAATGAGATAGTTACAACAAAATTTTACCTGAGATTATTAATACAATAAATTGTGAGTCTTTTTTATACATATACTGTCTGTTACTATCTTTTGTATTATTGGAAAACATATATATACTTATATTAACTTTTCTCAAAATCCATATACATTATTGCAAAATAATGTTTTAAGTCATGTGTTACACGAGTAACAAAACTAGTATTATAAATAAGAATCACGCGTGGGTTGTTGGTCTATAAATATGAAATGATGATGGAATTTTGACTTAATCCGCTTCCTTCTTCTTTTTTTTTCAAAATGTTTGTTGCAGCAAAAGTTATATGCATGAGATATAAATAATGATGTACAAAGCAAAAATAAAAGTTTCAATATCTATTTGATTTAACTTTTGTTGGTTAATTATATTTTATTGCACTAAGCATTATGATTAGAATAGAAACAAATCTTTACAGAGTATATTATTAAATAAAAAATTTATATGATATTTACTTTACAAAGAGAAACTTTTAATCTTCAAGTAAACAAAATTTTATGAAATATATTATTAATTTGACTGAATTATTATTGATTAACTATATTTTTTTATTTTTAAATATGCTAACATAATATAATTTAAATTTTAGAGATGAATAGATTGGACAAAATGTGTTAATATTTACTTAATAGTTAGACTGATATCTTTGATATTTTTTGAATGTACTAAACTGATTTGATGTTATTTTATTAAATTCAATAAATTGTTTATATATTTATATATTATGCTATTTTTATATCTAATAAACTGAGTTAATATTATTTTATTAATAAAAATGTGTGATGATTTATAATATATTATTATTTTAAAATAACTGTTTATTATATCATAGAATTAGACTATGAATTCTTTTTATGGATAAAACTATTAATAATATTATCATACTTTAAAATAATTTAAATAAAATAAATAATTTAATTATTAGTTATAAAATTATTAAAAATAATAATTAGTATTTATAAGAATGATGAAAAATTTTAAAAAGTATTTTAAACAATTTTAACGATTTAAAATTTTTTGTTAGTATTAAATAATAAGGGTTAAATATATTTTTAGTTCTTGAACTATTTGTCAAAATTAGATTTTGTCTCCGAGACAAACTTCAGACTTATTTCATCCTTATGCTTTATAAGCTCATGTAAACAATCCTTGATGATGTGTCAGAATTCTTTTTTATCTTTTTATTTTTCTTATTCATAGTTTTTTACTTCTCTATCATCTGTTTCTTAAGCTTCTTTTACTCATTTTCCTTTCATTTTCTCTCATTTTCCTCTCCTTAAAGATATTTTTATTTGTTATAGAGGATCATTTATATATGTTTATAAAGTATAAGAACAAAATAGGTCCAAAGTTTGTCCCAGGAGCGAAACCCAATTTTGACAAATAGTTTAGGGACTAAAACAATATTTAACCCTAAATAATAATAAAATATAATATATTTTAAAGTTTTTTTAATTTTTAAAATATAATAAAATCAAATTAATTTTTGTAGCAGTTTTTAACTGCTAGGAATTATTTCTTTCATTAAAAATACCAACTTTTCAAATAACTTTATGACAATTTATTCTTCACATGTGTAATTTTAACAACTATTTTAATTGTAAAAACTTTATTTGTAATGATTTTTAATTTTTAAAATTTTTAATTTTAACCTTCACAAATATTATATATTTTAATATAAATTAAAATTTTAATTTATATATTAAAATATGTCATATAATTTTAACCTTTATTTTTAATCCATCTTGGTTAAATAAAAAAAATTCTTACAATTATAAATATCAGTATATATTTAAATAATTTTATATTTGGACGTACTTCTATAAATATATTTTCATTTCATAACTATTTCAAATTAGACATATTAATTTTGATAGTTATTATTTTTATAAATATTATTTTTTTACATAACTTCGATAAAAAAAATTTAATTAGTGATATTAATGTTCATAATATTTCAAATTATATTTTATAATTTTTAGTTTTACCTTTATAAAGTGAATTTAAGAAACATTGATAGTCAAATTTGCATAATTAATTATTAGATATATTTTATTAGCACCTTATTTATATTTTTTTCTATATAAATGTATGTTTGTTTCATTATTTTACATGTTATATTAAAGCTATTTCCGTATATAAGTAACATTAGCACTTAATTCCAATAACTATACAAACCACGGTTGAAACCGACAATAGTTACAAAATATTAATACTTACAGTATCAAATATGATTTGTACTATTTATATTTATTTTTGTTTTATTACATTCTATCATGAGAACTTTCCCTTTTCACCAAAAAATTTTAATTTTGCTTACATATTATGTATTTGTTTCTAATAGTTAGACCTGTAATTCAATTATGTTTTTTTTAAAAAAGAATACAAAATGAATTTATTCATATGATTTAAATTTATATATCTATTAAATGTGTAATTATAATAATGTTACTAGATTTATTCATATATTTTATATTATTTATTTAATTTTACATTTAAACAACGTTCTCATCAAAATATAACATTTTGTATTTTTATATTAAAATTTATAATTGAGTAACAAGTATAATTTTTAAAATTATCATACGTAATAAATAAATCCTTGAATTTATCAAAAAAATAAACCAAAAGAATACTGTTGTATTAAAATCATAATAGCAGTTGCAGAATTACGAGAGTTAGTTAGCAGACAGTACTTTTTAATCATATGATAGGATCATATTTTAAGAGCAGAAGGTGAGCCACGTGCTCCAGTTAGATAATGTTTTCAACATTTTGGCCAACACTACTAGTCACGACAGAAACGATTATGTTGGAAAAGCAACTGGTTCTTGTTTTGATACTAGTTTGCTGTGTTCCTTTTCAAGTCCAAAGTTGTCTTGGAGTAGAAGATGGAATCAGCAGATCTCAATTTCCAAAAGGGTTCTTCTTCGGAGTATGCACTTCCTCCTACCAGGTACTTGTTTTACTTTACTTTTCCCTGCCTTCAAATCAATGTTCGAATCGAGTTACTCTGAACTTCAACTTTTCCTTGAAATATTCCAAGTTTGTTGGACTTACATAGGTTGCTTCCTTTTCCTTTTTCTGTTTCTAAAATAACTGAAAAGTTGCTGTTTTTATAATGGGATTTCTCTTTTTTCTTTCAAATTAAAAGATTGAGGGAGCACCTCTGGAAGATGGCAAGGGTTTAAGCAACTGGGATGTTTTTAGTCACATTCCAGGTGAATTGTGTCCGTTGGATATCCGAAGTCTATCTTCATTTCTTGTTGTGCATAAAGTTATGGAATTATAATGATGAACCAGAATGATCATTACTATGCAATTTGATAAATTTTCAGGAAAGATAAGCAATGATGAGAATGGTGACATTGCAGATTATCATTATCATCTATATTTGGTAAATATCAGATTCATATTTTACCTGTTTTTGTTATAATCTGAATATCATAGTTGACTTTCTTGATCATTGTCCTTCTTACTTGACAGGATGACATCAAGTTGATGTCCTCTCTGGGGATTAATGTGTATCGATTTTCTATTTCATGGGCAAGGATTCTACCTAGTAAGTAATTAACAATACACATAAATAGTTCTTGTGTCATCTTATCATTCAAAATTTTCTGATCAATTTGGTCTTCATTAACAGGAGGTATATATGGGGACATAAATCCAAGTGGAATAAAGTTTTACAACAAAATCATAGACAATCTGCTGCTTAGAGGTGAAGTAAAATTTCCCACGTGGTTCTTTATTCCATAATGATGCTACTTTGTTTTGACGTCGGATTGATGGCATTCACTTTTAGCAAGACACAAGAACTAACTCTCCCTAGAAAAGAAAACTACAGCTGTTTTGTGGAACTTCATAGTTAATATTTTTGTTTATAACCACATGACATTGTCCTAAGTTGTACCTAAATCTGAGCATGGTGTGCGTAATCCAGGAATTGAGCCATTTGTGACAATTCACCATCATGACTTGCCACGAGAACTGGAAGAAAAATATGGTGCTTGGCTTAGTCCCCGGATACAGTAAATTCCTTGTTCCTACTATTTCATTCCAGATATAAATGTTAGTGATTTTGGAAATTTGCCTTTTCTAAAAATTGTCCTCTAACTGATGAATTCCTCAGCATAACCGTAGCCTGAAGCTTAAACTATGTTTACAGTAAAACTTCGATAACCGTGTATTCTTTTGTTATAGGAGAGATTTTGTTTATTTTGCTGAAATTTGTTTCAAGAGCTTTGGAGATAGGGTTAAGTACTGGACTACCATCAATGAACCAAACCTGGTTGCAGACTTTGCCTTTATAAGAGGAACATATCCCCCTGGTCACTGCTCCCCACCTTTTGGAAATTGTTCTACTGGTAACTCTGATGTTGAGCCTCTCATTGCCATGCACAATATGTTACTTTCACATGCTAAGGCTGTTGAGTTGTACAGAAAGAAATTTCAGGTATTTGTTGTCACATTTTCTAGTTTAGGGGAAAAAGGATTAAAGGCTAAGATGGGTTTCTAATTCGTAAACTAATCCAGGAAAAGCAAGATGGAATCATTGGCATTGTTGCTCATACCTTCATGTATGAACCTCTTAGAGATGAAGAATGTGATAAACAAGCTGTGAAAAGAGTCTTGTCTTTTGTTGTGTCCTGGTAAGTTGTGTTAGTAAGTACCATCATAAACTATTATGCACTACATCAATGAAAAGAATAAGCAGCACCAGATCCTTTCTTTTTGTGTAAAAAGAATTCTGATATTTTGTAGGTGCTTAGATCCCTTGGTTTTTGGAGAGTACCCTGCTGAAATGCGCTCCATTCTTGGGAGCCAGTTGCCAAGATTCTCTCCTGAGGAGAAGAACCTCATAAAAGGCAGCTTAGACTTCATTGGCATCAATAACTATGGAACTCTTTATGCAAAGGACTGCTCCCTCTCTGCTTGTCCTCTAGGAACAGATCGTCCAATCAGAGGCTTTGTAGAAACAACTGGAATAAGAGATGGCATTCCTATTGGTGATCTGGTACTACTGTGTCCTCCAGCTGTTCTTACCATTGTGTTGTACTGTTTACTTAAATGTTTGATAAAGGAATAAGCATTCAACATAATCTGTGATACATTTTCTTTTGCTTAAGTAGACAGGAAACCCAAGGTTCTTTGTGGTTCCCAGGGGCTTGGAGAAGATTGTAGACTACATCAAGACAAGATACCATAACATGCCCATGTACATTACAGAAAACGGTGAGTGAAAACGAAATACATTTTTCATGATATAATTTTCTCCCATTTTGTTATTTTCCTGGGTTGTTGTTTGATCAATGAATGAGTAATATAATCTCGAACATTTTACCTTGCATTAAGGAACAAGGAACCTTAACTATTGAGGGTTGTTTTTGTGAAGGTATTAGTTAATAACTTATGAATGGCCACATGAAATTTTTTTCAGGATATTCATCACCACCCAAACCGGATGTGACAATGAATGATCTACTACAAGATTTCAAACGAGTAGATTATCATAAAACTTACCTTGCAGCTCTGCTTAGAGCCATAAGGTGGGTGATGGCGAATGGAATATGAGTAGCAACATTGTTTATGGCTTATTCTTAGTTCCTTTGTTGACAAGGAGAGATTTTATTATGTGCAGGAAAGGTGCAGATGTAAGAGGATATATAATATGGTCATTGATGGACAACTTCGAATGGGCAAGTGGCTATGACATTAGATATGGTCTTTATTATGTGGATAGAGACACTCTTGAACGGATTCCCAAACTTTCTGTTCAGTGGTTTTCTAGTTTCCTCAACAACACTAGCAACGCCAACAAACAAGGCTTGAGTGAGCAATAAACTTAGTATTTCATGAGTGTCACTCATGATTTCATAGTTTCCAAAAAAATTTAATCAATATCAGAAAGCATGTTTGAAAAATCGTATTAGTAGCACTCATCCTTTGTATATCGCATGTTTTGTTGAAGAATATGAACCCACAACAACAGCAGCAAGCAAAAAGGCTCTTGTAAGACAGACAAATTCACAAATTTGAACCACCATTGTGCAAATGTTTGAATTGATTGTTGAATGATAAAAGGGCTTCAAGAGCCATTGGCCCAGACATGGGGTGGAGGAGAAGGATTTGTGATGTGGAAAGTACATGTAAGGAAGAAAAAGAGAGGGGATGTGAGTGATGAGGTGGCAACCATAGGGGGTAAGGGTAGTTAGAGGAAACAGAAGGAATAATTCTGTTATTTGATAGCAGTAGTGGGAGAGCACATTCTGTTTTTGTGAATCTGAGGAGGGTAGAGAACTTTTTGGGGTGTCTCTAAAGGAGATAGGCTCTGGGACAGAGGAGACTTTCTCCTTCTGTATTTCCTTGGTTTTTTTATCATCTAATACAAGCATATTTTCCATTCTTTTTGCATTTTTTGACTCTAAGCTTATCTGTTTTGCATGGATTGTATCAAACTGGTCCAACCTGCCGGATGATATCGTCCGTGGATGCCACCAAAGAAAAAAAATAGTAGACTGAGAGCAGCGACCATCAAGGAAACAGGTAAAATGGAGGCTAGAGTCGGAAACGTCAAAAACGAAATCATGCGTTTGCAACCAGTTGTGGAGGACATAAAAGTGCAGAACCAATCGACCTTGTAAGCCATGAGAAAGGAGGCAGCGGAGGTCTAATAAAAAATGTTAGAGTTGATGATGAGGAATCAGGAGAAGAAGTCAGTGGGATCACCCAGTGGATGGAAGCCATTAGTTGGAGGATCCCTCGATGAGTTTCGTCAATCTATTAAGAAGATTCAACTCCCCATGTTTAATGGGAAAGACCCAGTTGTGTAGCTGACGAGAGCTGAGACATACTTTAGAGTGTAGGAAACGAGTGAAGAGGTGAAGGTGAGCCTGGCACAACTATGTAGGGAAGGAGGAACCATACATTTTTTCAATGCTCTGCTCAATGACTACGAGAATTTGACTTGGGATGATTTTAAGAGAGAATTGATGGAACGATTTGGAGGATTAGGAGAAGGAAATGTACATGAATAGCTTACCACCCTGCATCAATCTGAAAGTGTGGACGAGTATATCCATAATTTTGAATCGTTGATTGCTCAGGTCCCCAAGCTTCACGGTCATCAATATTTTGCTTATTTCATTCACGGATTACGTGAAGAAATATGTACACGGTTGCGAAGTATGAATGTGGTGCAACCGTTATCTCGTGGATAGATGATGAACACCACACGTGCGGTGGAGCTGGAATTAGGAGGGAGAAACAGAGGTGTGTGGGAAAAAGGAGAGCCTTGAGGAGGTGGAGGAAGCTATGCAGGTCAAAAACTCGCTTCAAATTACATGAGTCGTGTGACCCAGAGGGTGCAGGGCATATGAGGTGGTGTTAATGGGCCATACCTAAATTAGAAAAAGGTAGGAAATGAAAAAACACGAAATGGGCTACGTGAGAAGGGAAATAAACATTTGACCTACCAGGAGCTTCTAGAACAGTGACAAAAAGGCCCGTGTTTCAAATGTGGTGGACAATATGAGCCATCCCATCAATGCCCTGTGAAACAATTGAGGGTAATTTTAATGGACGATGAAATCAAAGTCACATGTGACGATGAGGAAGCAAGTTAAGGGACAGGTGGAAGTCGAGAGGACAAGGACGATGAACCCGATGGAGAATGCAGTGCTTTGTGCCTTAAAAGCTTTCAAGCATGCAATGGAAAAAATCCTCAAACTTTGAAGCTGTAAGGTAAGGTGAATGAAGTCCCTATGCTGATTTTGATAGATAGTGGAGCTACCCATAATTTTATATCTCGCAAGTTGGTGGAAACGATGGGCTGGGAGTGGGAGTCCACGAAGAAGATGAGAATTTTAATGGGAGATGGACACAAAACCGAAACTTTTGGTGTTTGTAAAGTGATTAAGGTGGCGATAGAGGATGAGGAGTTTCTAATTGATGCCCTCCTATTTGACCCAGGGGATCTAGATATGATCCTAGGCATGGTGTGATTGATTTCTTTTGGAGAAATGACCATAGATTGGGGGAAACAAGTGTTGAGTTGGGGTACTATACATGGCCAGAAGGTTCTAAAAGGGGTATCACACAAGGAATGGAAAAGTTCTTCATTGTAAGGGTTGTTGGGGTCAGGTGTCAATGAGAAAAAAGAGTTTTTGAATGAGAAAAACAAAATGTTGAGTTAGTCACATTAGAAGAAGTTAGAGGAGGGGTTGGCTCAATTTGACGAGGTGTTCATGGAGCCAAAGGGCTTACCCCTACATAGGGCCAAGGAACATGCCATAAACTTGGTTCTAGGGCAAGGTCCCATTAATGTAAGGCCATATTGCTACCCCGATCTCCACAAAAGTGAAATAGAGAAACAAGTTCAAGAATTGTTAAGGAAGGGACACATCTGTCACAACCATAGTGCTTATTCTAGCTCATATTGGTGAAAAAGAAAGATAATAATTAGAGGATGTGTGTTGATTATAGGGCTTTAAACTGGGCCATGGTTCTAGACAAGTTTCTAATACCTGTGATTGAAGAGTTATTGGACGAATTACATGAATCCAAGTTTTTTTCTAAGTTAGATCTAAGGTTTGGGTATCATCACCAGGTGTTCTGCCTGTTGCTTCGGGAGGTATTCACGTTTGGCATATGCCTGCTCTGACCGAAATCTTTGGAGATGATTCCGTACTTCAATTTGGCGGAGGAACTTTAGGACACCCTTGGGGAAATGCACCAGGTGCTGTAGCTAATCGAGTAGCTCTTGAAGCATGTGTGCAGGCTCGAAATGAAGGACGTGATCTTGCTCGTGAAGGTAATGAAATTATCCGTGAGGTTAGCAAATGGAGTCCTGAATTAGCTGCTGCTTGCGAAGTATGGAAGGAGATCAAATTTGAATTCCAAGCAATGGATACTTTGGATTAATTGCAATTAAACTCGTATGAAGGAAGAAACGTACCTAAAACTGTGTTTAGAACCCATGGGGTCATTACGAGTACTTGGTAATGCCTTTTAGGTTGATGAACACACCTTCCACTTTTCATTCTCTCATGAATGAAGTCTTTTATGGAGTGCTCTAGAGGTATGTTCTTGTATTTTTTTACGATACCCTTATATACAGCCGAGATTGGCATTCCTATCTAAATCACTTGAATGCCTTAAGTACCCTGAAGCAACAACAGTTATATGCCAATAAAAAAAGTGTAGTTTCGGTCAGATGAGTGTTGAGTAATTAGGACACGTTATTTTTGTCCATGGGGTTGAAGTTGATCCCGAGAAGGTAAAAAATGTGATTGAATGGCCTATTCCTTTGAATGTGAAGAGTGTTCGAGGATTCTTGGGGCTTACGAGGTATTAAGGAAGTTCATCCATTACTATGGCTGACTGAGATGACCAAAAAGGAGGGGTTTAAATGGAATCCTAGGGCTCAAGAGGCTTTCGAAGAACTAAAAAGAAGAGTGAACATAGTCTGAATTTTAACTCTACCAAATTTTGAGAAGGAGTTTGAGTTAGAATGTGATGCGTCAAAACTTGGAGTAAGGACAATCCTGATGCAAGAAGAGAGGCTCATAACTTATTATAGCAAGGCTTTGGGAAGTAGGAACCTATCAAAATATGCCTATGAAAAAGAATTAATGGTTGTTGCTTTAGTCATACAACATTGGAGGCCTTACTTGTTGGGAAGACGATCTAAGGTTTATTCAAACCAGAAGAGTCTCAAGCAGCTCTTACAGCAACGTATAATGATTGGAAATCAATAGAATTGGGTTGCTAAGCTGATGGGGTATAATTTTGGGATTATATATAAGCCCGATCTAGAGAACAAGCAGATGCTCTCTCTTGATGTATTGATAAAGGGGAGCTGTGTATACTGGTTTATTTCCATGTATGGTTGGATTCTCAAGCTTTAATAGCTGAGGTACATGAAAATGACAGGCTACAAAAGATCATTGAAAAGGTACAGAAAGGGTCTGAGGCATACCCAGAATATTCTTACAAGCAAGGAGTATTGTTCTACCAAGGTAGATTTGTCATATTTGAACAATCCAAATGTATTCCCTTATTGCTGAAAGAGTACCATAATGCCCCTACAAATGGACATTCAAGTTTCTATAGAACCTATAGATGCATGGTAGCCAATATTTATTGGTTGGAGATGAAGGGCAAAACTCATAAGTATGAGCAAAAATGTGATGTGTCCCAACATCAAAAGTACTCTACCATAGCCTCAAGAGGTTTGTTGCATCCTCTCCCTATAACTCATTAGATTTAGGAGGATATTTCCCTTGATTTCATTACTAGACTACCAAAATTGAAAGATCATGAAGTCGTTTTATTGATAGTAGATAGGCTGACAAAATATAGTCATTTTCTTCCACTGAAACATCCATATACAACAAAGGTGATTGCAAAACTATTTGTCAAGGAAGTTGTTAGGCTTCACGGTATCCCTATTTCTGTGGTGAATGATAGAGACCCTCTCTTTATGAGCATGTTTTGGAAGGAATTCTTTGTAGTCCAAAGAACTGCACTCAAAATGAGTATGGCTTATCATCCATAATCAGATGGCCAAATTGAAGTTATAAATAGGTGCCTACAGACCTATTTAAGGTGTTTTATTACTAACCAACCCAAAGGTGGGTTCATTGGTTACCTTGGGTGGAGTATTGGTACAATACTACATTCCATGAGTCTATGGGAACCACTCCATTTGAGGTTTTCTATGGTCGTCCTCCACCGATGATTGTGAGGTGTATGCAAGGGGAAATAAGAGTTATGGTTGTGCAAAGAGAGTTACTTGATAGAGATTAAGCTCTTAAACAACTTAAGGAGCATTTAAGAAGAGCTCAAGATCGAATGAAAGTGCAGGTGGATAAACATAGAAAAGAGAGGAGTTTTGATGTAGGAGAGTGAGTACTTTTGAAACTAAAGTAGCATTGGCAGCATTCCTTGGCTTCCAGGATCAGTCCAAACTTGTCAGTAAGATATTATGGACCTTTTGATGTTGTGGAAAGGGTTGGTAAAGTGGCGTATTGTCTGAATTTGCCCTCTTCCTCCAAAGTACATCTTGTGTTCCATGTATCTTTATTAAAGAAGGCTATGGAGAATTCCACTGTAGAATCTAAGTTAACTACATGATTAAAGGTGAAAGGCTTGAAAGCAATTGAACTTGTCTCAGTATTAGCCTCACTAAGCATATTGAAAAGGGGTGAACATGTGAATCAGTACTTATCCACTAGAAAGGGAAGCCAATAGAGGAATCTACTTAGGAGGATGAGATTGTAATCCACAGTCAATTTCCTACCCTGAGTCTTGAGGACAAGACTCATATTCGTCGAGGGGGTATTGATATGGCCCAAGTGAACAAAGGGCCTCAAGAGCCATTGGCCCAGACACGGGGTGAGCGTCAAGGATCTGTGACGTGGAAAGTATATGTTAGGAAGAAAAAGAGAGGGGATGTGAGTGATGAGGTTGTAACCATAGGGGGGTAAGGGTAGTTAGAGGAAACAGAAAGAATAATTTGGTTATTTGATAACAGTAGTGGGTGGATGAAGGGGCACATTTTGTTTTTGCGAATCTTAGGAGGGTAGAGAACCTTTTGGGGTGACTCTATAGGTACTAGGCTTTGGGACAGAGGAGACTTTCTACTTCTGTATTTTCTTGGTTTTTTTATCATCTAATACAAGCATTTTTCCCATTCTCTTTGCATCTTTTTACTCTAAGGTTATATGTTTTGTGTGTGTTGTATCATTGAACCTACACAATGTACTGCTAGGTCCTTCACAACTTTTTTTTCTAAAACATTTTCAATATCTTTTACCAATATGCTTGAAATATCTTATATCCACCACTACTACAGGAAAGTCATTCCACGTTGGTTGTGGGGGCATTGTCACGACGGCTCCAAAACCGATGTTGAACAAAACGTTGTAAAAAGTAAAAATTTTTACGTCAGTTCAAAATAAACTGATGTTAAATATTCATGACAAAACAACATCGGTTTAACGTATAAAAGACGTAGAAAGTCTAGCATACTTTTCTACGTCGATTATATGTATAACTGACATAGAAAGTTTGTTCCAATTCTATAATACAGATTCTGTTTCCTTATTTTTCATAAATTTTCATGCCTCCATATTTAAAATCAAACCAGCAAACACCAACAAACAATTTTATATATCAGACTTTAAGCAATTTGAAAACATTTCAAATCAATTTTATATATTCAATTGTTATAATTACATAAACTTGATCGATAAACTCTTTAAGCAAGGGTTGTGTGTCACTGAATACCTAGAACAAAATGAAATCATCTTAAGTACATGACAAAGTAGGAAACTTTACTAATAGGGTTTTGGAGTAATAGGGTTTTGGAAGACTAACCTGTCTCCAAGTATCTCTGATATTCCCAAAAACTATAAGCCATATCCAATACATTACGTAGTAGTCACATTCGTAGCTACCCGTTTGTCTATTAACCTATAATCAATTAAACAAATCATTAGTTGTGAAAAATACATATTCAATATTATAATGATATTAGAAAATTCAAGTAACCTTACATTTAGGATTTCCCAATGTGAGTTAGTGGCTTTGTTGATGTGCATTCCATCAATGGTACTGCACACCTTAATGACACTATTGAGAAGTTATTAGTCAATATATGAACATTACTTATATTTGAAAACACAAACTTTCAAATACTTACCTATTCAAAATATTCTTCAAATTAGTATCTATTTTTTTATTCATAGAACAAAACCAATACACCGTCTTTCTTGGACGACTGATGAGGAAGAATTGCCAATAATGTCTACAAAAATAACATGTTTAGAATATAACTCAATCACAATAAAAACACTAATAAATTTATATTGACTTACTGGAATAAATAAGCTCCAAGATATATCTGCCTTTTGGATGCCTGAATCCAATTTTGGATATATCTTTGGACTTCTTTCCTTCTATTTCTAGCTTGGTGGATTGACTGAGGCTCAAAACATCCATAAACATCTAAAGTTCCCTGCTCCTCAACCAATTCATCCATCATCCTAAAAAATAAAAAATAATAACATTTTATATATTAAATAATCAAATTGAAATTATAAAAATAATAATAAATAAATATATGTACTTACATTGTCCAAAGTTGTAAAATAGAGATGTTGAGATCCCTATTACCCAATGTCACCTCTGAGATGTCAGCATATGAAATGTAGAGAGGGAATCTTGCATTATCTATTCCAAATCCCCTAGCATCCCACTGAATCTCAAAAGAGCTGCCATAATACTGTGCAGAGGCATGGATCAACTCAACAATTGGATTTTTTGGGAGAGCTGCTTTTTTTCCTTTACTATGTTTAGAAGCAGCAGCACTTTTAGGCTTCTGAACATCTTACATGTTTAAAACAATACTGATTAATATACAAATAACATTCTTAGAAGTCATTAACATAAAAAATTACATACCTTTTCTGAAAGTTGTTGGACTAAATGTTCGGGCCAAGCAATGAATGTGTGAAGGGTTTGTCCCACTTTATGTACCTCATTAGTAGGCACAGGGACTCGATCATCAGCATCTCGAATCTCTTCTACCACCACTCTCAATAAACCAGGTGCCAAAGGCACACTGTGGATGGTAGAAGCCCCTTCCTGAACTGAACTAAGGGCCACCAATCTTGGTTCAAGCAACCCATCCTCCACCAATAACTGGCATTGTTTCTTCTAAACAGATGGACCAACTATGGATGCATGATATATTTCAAGTTACAATTGTGGGTGGAAGTTGTTTCTTATGCCAATGCAACAAGGAATGTGGTGATAAAAATCATAAAAAGGTAGTTGATTTGTAGGTATGGACTTCCTAGAGGGATTATTACAGACAATGCCACCAATTTGAATAATAAGATGATGAAAGATTTTTGTGAGGATCTCAAAATTCAACATCATAATTCTTCCTCTTACCGGCCGAAGATGAATGGGGCAGTCGTGGCTGCAAATAAGAATATCAAGAAAATCATACAAAAAATGGTGGTAACATATAGGGATTGGCATGAGATGCTCCCTTTTGCTTTACACAGGTATCGTACTTCAGTTCGAACATCAACGGGGGCAACTCCATTTTCGTTGGTATATGGAATGGAGGCAGTTCTTCTCTTTGAGGTTGAAATCCCTTCCCTGAGGGTGTTGATGGACACCCAGTTAGAGGAAGCAGAATGGGTGCAAGCCCGATTTGATCAACTTAACCTTATTGATGGGAAGAGGTTGACAACAGTATGCCATGGCCAATTGTACCAAAGAAGGATGAAGAAAGCATTTGATAAAAGAGTTTTTCCTCGGGAGTTCCATGAAGGGGATTTGGTGTTGAAAAGGATTTTGCCAATTCAAAAAGATTGTAGAGGGAAGTTGACTCCAAATTATGAAGGGTTGTATGTGGTAAAGAAAGCATTCTTCGGAGGAGCCTTGATTCTCACTAGGATGGATGGAGAAGATTTACCCCTACCAGTTAATTCTGACGTAGTCAAGAAGTTCTATGCATGAGATGATTGCATGAAAGTGGAAGTTTCTATGGAAAGATATTAACATTGTTTATTTTTCTGATTTGCTAGGATTTGCATCATCTTGGTAGCCTATTTGTATACACTAGACTTTTGTTACACCGTTGTATATCCCCACATATCATTGTCTAAATTTTGTTCAATGCTTTTGCATTCTATGTCACACTGAGTTTTGAAGTATACATTTGTCAGTAAACACCATGGTTATGTTTGCAGAATTCAAGTTTTAGGAGATCATTCTCGAAACAAGTCTTGAAGGGTGTCGTGAATAAAAAAATACAAAAATGATTGCAGGTTGAGTTAATTGTTCTCTTAATTAATTTTCAAATTCATGAAATAAAAAAATGATGGAGAAATGAAGAAATAATAATGAAAAATGAGAGAAAATAATGTGGGAGACGTCATATCTTTCTTGGTCTAATGTGTTAATGTAGGAATTCCCATTTAGGTTTTCTTTTGAAGCATTCACATGCATCTTGCTTGGAACCCTTCACACTCCTTCCCTTCCCAAAAATAAAGGTTTTGCCATAATAAATGTTTATTGCCCTAGATAAAAATCTACTGGGACAGGTTTGCTACTTTTGGTTGTTCTCTACATCTATTTGGGACAAGTAAAAAGAAATAAAAAAAAGAGGGAGAAAGAATAAATTTGAAGAATAAAGAAAGTCCATTAAACTGAAAACCTGCAAAAGGCGATCTAAAAAAATCATAACACAAAAAAATAAAAGAGAAAAAAGGAGGGAAATTTTGAAAAGCGATACATGTTGAAGTCATCACATTTTGTTTTAGGATCAATTAATGTGAAAATAAAGCAGTTGTGATTTGAAATGATGTATGGTCGTATTTCTCTATCCAAGAAAAATGAAAAATATCCTTTGTTACCTCTTCGAGTCAAAAATATTTATTTTCTTTCGAATTATCCTTAAACAAGGATCATCCTCACATCAAAAGGTCAATTCAATGTTTACATCAAATGCATTTAATTGTTAAATGTAAGAATAAAATAAAATCATCAAGGAATGGAATGAACCAAGAGTCGAAAAATGTTCTGAAAGAAAACTACAAAGTGATGAAAAATTGTGTCATCCAAAAGAAGGAGAAAAAAGAAAAGAAAGAAAGTAAAAATGATCGTCGTGAGAGTAAATGATGCTTGCTTTTTTTAGTTGACCAAATCCTTGTTTCAAATAACCCTTAAATATTTGTTTGGGCCTTAATATCCCTTCTTTCATAACCCTTTAACCCTTGACCACATTACAAGCCTAGTAAAGTCATATGGATTGAAAATTGACTGTTGTGGTTTTCATAAAGCTTGATCCTACGATAAGATGTTTTGACTAATGCTATAGTCGTTTGAAAAAAAAAACAAAGAAAAATAGAAAATGAAAAAAAAGGAAAATGAAAAAAGAGAAAAGTGTTTGAAACGCCTTAAATAGCAAGAAATACCCTTGTATTAATCATTAAGGTAAGTGAAAGAAAATCACATTTGGACAATCCTTTTTGTTTCTATATCCTGACATCATCAAAATAGAGTGGTACATATTTTCTTTTGCCCTCACTTTAACCTTAAGTCTTACCCTATGAGTCAAAATTAGGGCAGTTTTTTTATGATCCATGCACATACTCCCTTGAGGATGTGTTAGAAACCACTTCTCTACACATTTTATTCTAACCATGTCAATTCCCTTTGGGATAATCTCGTTGTATTCACATTATTACCATTTATTCAACCCAGTCTTGTATTATCACAGCACAAACAAGAAATCATTTGAGTTGATACTACCCACACCCAACCACCCATGTTTTCCAATCATGTCTACTCAAGCATGCATACAAATTTAACAATGCTTCAAAAGAAAAAATTAGATGTGCAACACCTCAATTACTGCATTGAGCCTTGAGATTCACAATGTTTCTTGCATTAAAAAATGGTAGAAATTTTGGAAATCAAACAAGAATCAAGAAAAATGATGAATTTATATGAATTTGATGATTGTAAAGAGAACAGAAGATTCAAATTGCATGTCTTTTTGCAAAAAAAAAACAATTCAGTCAAAAATACAAAAAGATAAAAATGAAAGAAAAACAAGTTTTTCATTATTTAAATTTGCATTAGAACATTCATGTACACCATGTATACATCGACATTCATTTGCAATTTATATCTAAGCCTAGTACTTGCATCTAAGCCCAGTATCTTCCTGGCACCTCCATATACATCCTGTTGTTTATGTTTCGAATTGAAGGCCTGTCTCATCCACGAGCGACCTATACATCCTATTGTTTATGTTGCGGATTGAAGGTCTATTTCATCCACGAACAACCTATACATCCTTTTGATTTATGTTTCGGATTGAAGGTCTATTTCACTCACGAACAACCTATACATCCTTTTGTTTATGTTTCGGATTGAAGGTCTGTTTCACCCACGAACAACCTATACATCCTTTTGATTTATGGTGTGGATTGAAGGTCTATTTCATCCACGAACAACCTATACATCCTTTTGTTTATGTTTTGGATTGAAGGTCTGTTTCATCCACGAACATCTATACATCCTTTTGCTTTATATTTCGGATTGAAGGTTTGTTTCATCCACGAACGACCTATACATCTTTTCGTTTTATGTTTCAAATTGAAGGTCTGTTTCATCCACAAACAACTTATACATCCTTCTCTTTTGGTTCAAAGTTTACATAAAACAAGGTTTCCACACTTTTTCCTTTACCTTGAATTTCGAACGAAATTGATGTCTCTATCTTTACTTATCTTCTACTATAATAATAAAAAAACACAAATTTTCATATTATCTAGTAAAATATAAGTAAAGAGATACAGTTGTCAACATCTAATTTCGTCCGTTTTTTTAATTATTAAAATAAACAAAAAGTAAAATTAACTTGAAAAATACAAAAAAATTTAGCAAATACAAAATATCTTTTCAAAAATTAGCTTCTTTGGAAAATTCTAAAAAATGTTATTTTTTTTACACTTAAAAATCAAATAAATAAAAAGATAATAAAAATATTTAAAGATTAAAAAGTTTTTTAATAGTTTTAATTCAATAAAAATATAAAGAATATCTCTCTCTAACCTTTTTATTTTTCTTTTTTCTCTCTCTCCCAATGAACTAACTTTTTCTTTTTATCCATTTTGTCTTCTATGTAATAAAAACAATGTTGCTTTTGTTGGTACGGAAGATCTTCTCCCTCTACACCTGCACACCAAGCACGTTACACCTTCTGCCTCGGCTGCCAAGTTGAAAACAAAATGGTACAAAGCTGTTTTTTTTTTCGACCAGTGGAGAGGGAGTACCTTTTGTTGATGAGGCCCAAACCACAAAAATATAAGGGGGAGTTTTAACCTAGCAGTGGAGGAGAAAGAAGCGGAGCAGCAGAGGGGAACGATTTTTTGAAGTTCTATTCTCATAACAAAAAGGACATAGGTATCTTTTTTTCCCCTTGGACTCCTGGTGTTCATTTTCTTCCACTATGTTATCTGTCTTTAAACCCCTTTCATCCTCCTGCACGTTACATCTTCTCCTAAGTATATGCATTAAGCCTTTTTGTTAGTTGGTCATATAAATTGTATGGAGTCAAGTTGATAGATGCATGTGTAAGCGATATAGATGAATAGTAAAAGGATTCTCCTAATCTTAATATTTGGAAGGTTTAATAGACATCTTGGTCTTAATATTTGATGAGAATTTATAATGTTTTCTCACATTTAATTTTTTTCTCAATTAAATCCTAAATTTTATTAAAATCTTTAATATGATTTCTTCTGTTAGATTAATGTTAACGGTGTTAACTATATGAGACGTAACACATTCAAGTTAACTCGTGGCATGTGAATAATAACAAAAGGATACGAATATAAACATAAATATGAACACTACAGTCTGTTAATTTTGTAAATTGAGAAAAAAAAAATTTGAGATTCAATGAAAAAATATAAAATTTGGAACTCAATGGAAAAAAAAATAAACATAAAAAAACATTGTAAATTCTTATTAAACCTATTTGAAAATATGTGAAACAAAATCCAAGCTCGTCACTTTAAAGGGGCGGAGGAAATAAGAGAGTTCAAAGTTCTGGTTGCTTTTAGATGATAAATCTTTTTCGCCGGGTTTAGAAATGGAAGGAGATGTCATGTTTCTATTAATCCTAAGGAATATTGTTCCTGCTAAGAAGGAAGGTTTTTAAATTTAAGGTTACAAGAGGTAAAACTTGAACCACAGAACGAATATTGTTCCTAAGGAATATTGTTCTTGCATTTAATGCACGATCCCAACTTTCCATTCAATCTCCATTGATGGGTGGAAGATATCTCAGGGTTTTGTTTCTTATTTCTCTTTTTCGTGGGCCCTAGTTTCATTATGTTATATGTTAGTAGTTTTAATGTGGGTCCCATTCTATCATATTTACACATCTGCATGGATCATAATGCCAATTTAGATTTCCAAAAGAAACACGCGGGAGTTGACAGCCAGCCTTGGTGAGTACTCTTTAATCCCGCAAATATTAATCTTGGAGATTTTAGGGTTGTCAAAGATCCAAGGGAAGAGGATGCGTTTTGATTATGTGTACCAGCGGGTAGTCTTGATCATGTACCTGATGTGATTTTTTTTATACGATTATACTTTTATGAATGGTACTGATGCTTTTACCAAAAAAGTGGATGCATGAAGGATACCTTTTTTCACATTAATTAGTAAAATATTCATCCATGTATATGTAATTGGAATAGCATTCTATTTCCTCACTGCTATGTCATGTATAAGATAAATAATCCATGCATGTTTTTATTTAACAATTATTAAAATGCATGTAGGTTAAACTTGAGATTTATACACATTTAGTAATTTGGGCCAAACTTAGTTTTAATAGAAATCCTAATTGAGTGGGTGCATCATTATTTTAATTATAAAATTATTGAGAATTATTCTCTAAAGTTTATCTTATATGCCTAATGCGATTGTTACCCTTTTATTGCATTTGGTCTTTGTATTTAATAAAAAAAGGAAAATATCCATGTTACATTATTTTATTATTTTGTTGAATGATTCTATTTGTGTTGCTTACCTCTTTAGTATATTGATTTTGACATAGGTTTATAATTTTTCATATTAAATAATTAGTTAAATATAACTAGGGTCAAATGTGCCATCTAATTAAAGTTTTTTTTCATCGATTTTTTTAATATAACTGTGTACTATACATTGTCTCTATATATTAAAGAATTGTTTAGATATATGTGTGACTACATGCGTCATCTTATACATAGTGTCTATTTATTAAAAATTATATCTATATTTAATATTATGAAACTAAAGTTTCTTATCTTATTGATTTTACATTATTTCTATACACTTAAATAAATTTTAAGATATATGTGTGATTATACACGTTGTCTTATATCTTATTATTTAAAGATTTAGTAAATAAACTTAAATAAATTTTAGATATATGTATGACCAATCGCATCATCTCATACTCTATATTCTATTACCTATAAATCTCTTTAATTAGTAAATTAAAAAATAATAATAAATATTTTAAGGTATATGTGTGATCGTGCGCATCATCTTATATTCCATATTCAATATTTTTCTAAACAATATAATTTAAATATAATAAGTCTTACAAAAGCTGAGTATTTTCTCCAAATAAAATACACGCGATAATTTACGATATTGATGTATAGTTTACACTATCTTCATTCATTGTATGATTTATAAGTTTATTCAATATAGTCGCTTGAACTGTCTTACACCCCAAATGCCTTAACTAGATTATGTTTTTTTTTTAATGTGTAGTAAAGTTATGGATTCCAAGAAGTTAGATCAATTAGAAAATGATGTTGTAGTCATATTGTGCCAATTGGAGATGTACTTTCCTCCATCATTTTTTGATATTATGGTCCACTTGATTATTCATTTGATTAGAGAAGTTAGAATTTGTGGTCTAGAATTCTTACGATGGATGTACCCTATTGAGCAATTTATGAAAATATTGAAAGGGTATGTCAAGAACCAATATCGTCCTGAAGCATCAATTGTTGAAAGATATATTGCAGAGGAAGCTATTGAGTTTTGTACTGAATACTTGTCATAAGTTGAAGCTATAGGGGTACCTAAGTCTTGTTACCATGGAAGAAGTGGTGGTAAGGGTATTTGAAGTGCAAAAGTTATGACATTGACACGAGATGAAGTTCTTCAAGCTCATCTATATATATTGAATAACACTGAATAAGTCATCCCGTACTTAAATGCGCATAAAGACATTGTGAAGAGAAATAGTCCACGTATGCCTAAGAAGTGGGTGATTAATGAACACAATAAAAGCTTCTTGAAGTGGTTCAAATAGCAAGTTCAAAATGAAAATACAACTTTTGATATATTAAATTAGCTAGCATGTGAGCCAAACTTTGATGTCATATGTCGGAGTGGGTATGATATAAATAATTATTCATTTTATACAAAATCTGAAGATGAAAAAAGCACCATGCAAAATAGTGGAGTAATGGGGTGGCTGAATCAATGCAAGTCTCACTAATATCAAGTATTAAATCATCATTCTCATGAGTACCATGCACGGTTCTTCCTTGGAGCACCATTGACCATCTTTTGTTAGCGGGATCAGTGACATAAAAATTTTTTTTTGCTTGAGATGCCATGATGAATGGCTCTTCAGTATAACCTACCTTTTCTAGGTCAACCAAGGTAAAACCTAGATCATCAGTCTTGACGCCACTATTACGATCAACCCACTTACATTTAAAAATAGGTACTCTCAAACTTGTGTAATCTATTACCCAAATGTCTTCAATTACACCAAAGTAGCATATTGATGCCATAATCGAATATTTATCCTTTGAATATATTCGATTATGGCATCAATATGCTACTTTGGTGTAATATATTCGATTATGGCATCAATATGCTACTTTGGTGTAATTGAAGACATTTGGGTAATAGATTACACAAGTTTGAGAGTACCTATTTTTAAATGTAAGTGGGTTGATCGTAATAGTGGCGTCAAGACTGATGATCTAGGTTTTACCTTGGTTGACCTAGAAAAGGTAGGTTATACTGAAGAGCCATTCATCATGGCATCTCAAGCAAAAAAAAATTTTTATGTCACTGATCCCGCTAACAAAAGATGGTCAATGGTGCTCCAAGGAAGAACCGTGCATGGTACTCATGAGAATGATGATTTAATACTTGATATTAGTGAGACTTCGTCTTTCTCCTCAAATATGTCAGCCTTGAATGTTGATAATGATGAAGTAGATGATGTGCATGCCACACGTGATGACCATCACGAAGGATTGTGGGAGAATGTTCCAACTTGACAATGTATAAATTTATTTATTTATTTATCTTTATGCTTTATACTGTGATAATTTTATGTTTGATTTCATTTATTAAATTTCATTTATATTTGAATACTTTGAATAGAGATATGTCTGATCCATCTGGTAGCCCTCCTCCTTCACAAGGTGGGCAATTTGTCTACCAAGAAAAAGGGTGGGCGTGGGACTGTTGAGAGAGTTAACTGTTAGTCGAGACGCTAATCAAAGACTGCCAATAGAATTTGATATGCATACGGGTAAAGCTTTGGGAGAGCATAGTACAAAATTCATCAGTTATGTGGCCTTGCTTGGTAAAAGCAAGGTTAATATTCTTATTGATGATTGGGACCATGTTCCTGAGACAGTGAAGAACCAGATCTAGCAGAGTATCATGGTATGAAATCTTAACTTATTTAATTTATCATAAACATATATAATTGATATTTAATATATATAATTTATATTTATTGTATAGGTCACATATGACGTCCCAAACAATAATTTGTTGAGAACAAAATGGGTTTCGTATGCTGGGACATGATGGAGGGGTTTTAAAAGTGACCTTACTAGTCACTATATTTATGGTCCACTAAGTGAAAAAAACCCCTATGAGCAGTATCAGTTCCTTGATGAGGAGACATGGCAGACTTTTCGGGACAAACGATTAGATCCTACCTTTCAGGTAAATTCACATCATATGTTGGTTAAGTTTTTAATTATCTTGTAACATAATTATTTAAGTAATGTAAAAAATAGGCTAAGCGAAAAGTAGCACAAGACATTCAAAAAGAGAATGTCCACCCCCATAGATTGTCTTATGGGGGTTATGATAAGTTGGAACAAAAAATGATAAAAGAGGCATCATCCTCTCATCCCACTGCAAACTCATATCTGAGTATTATAAGTTGCCCGCCCTGCCATGATAAGTGGAAGAGAGCTCGCCAAAGACCATCAGGGAATTACACGTCTAAAGAAGCT
This sequence comes from Lablab purpureus, assembly GCA_030347555.1. NCBI lineage: Eukaryota > Viridiplantae > Streptophyta > Magnoliopsida > Fabales > Fabaceae > Lablab > Lablab purpureus. The sequence goes on from CM059258.1 coordinate 19,716,948, forward strand.
CAGAGCGTAGCTAAATGCATTGTAAGTAATTCACACAATATATTATGTTTGAATCCTTATTTACATAATTGCTAAAATATGCATTTAAAATTTTGTGTTGTAGGATGACTTGGTAGAGCAAAGCACGCAGGTATCATTCGTCTCTGATGGAAGCATCCTCAAGCAACGGAAGACTCATGAAAATTTTAACTATTCCTAACTTCCTCTTGGGAACTTAGGATTGAGTTCCTCTCTCAAGGAAGGTTCCTTGGAGAAGATCCCATGAGGAGAATACTCCTATTTGGTGACTTTAAAGAACAAGAAGACAAGCAATTTAGCTTTATCAAATTCTCATTCAATTCAAAGTGCTTTTGCAAGAGGCAAGGGGCTCTTATATATGGATGCCTTGGATTCCTTGCACTCTTTACTACAAAAGATGTGGGACTAAAAGTGAAAACACAAAAGAATGGGATGAATACTAGCTAGGGACGAAAATCCTCTTGGCCAAACAAAGCTCTTCCCATTTTAGCCTAAAATGACACTAATTTGCTTGATGTGGGACTTGATTCCTTCACGCTCTTCCCTTCACTTGTTTAGCTAAAAAATGAGTTTCCTACCATGCCTTAGTAGCCCCTACGAAGTGTATTTAGAAACCTTTGGTCAGCCATTGGATGCCCTTTGGTCCACTTCATGTGCAGCCCAAAATGTGGCCCAATTGGAGCCCATTTAGAGACTGAATTGGAACCCAATTAGAGGCTACTTATGTTATTCAAGTACAAGTGAGCCTATTTTATCTTATACATTTTTTCTACAAAGAAAACAAGAAAATAAAGCTCCTATACAACTATTTACAAGACTAAGAAGAAAGAAGAAAAATCCTAGTTCTACTATCCAAAATACAAGAGTCTTCATCCTTGAAGCTTCATTATCTTCTATCCTCTTAGCCATGGAATGTGGGCTGGATGGTTTTCCATCAGTCCCACATGTGACACCCTCTACCCCACATCATATATCATGAGAATAAAAGTAACACATTTATAAGTAACCTCATAATTAATAAAATTTATAATAATAGTGTACATAGGGTAAAGGATTCACATTCACTAATAACATTACATTATGTGAGATAAACCAACTAAAGTCTTAATTAAAAATAAATAAACAAAAGTTCTAATTTTCTACTCCTATCTCGGTGTCACATATCCTATCATAGTAGTCCCATGAACACCAAACTTCACTACTAAAATCACCAACATCAAATTGGAGATCACCTGCAATACAAAAGGAAAAATAGGACAAGAAAACAAAGGGAGTGAGAAATATCTCACTCAGGTTGCGGTGTAAGGACATTGCAGGATAGTTTCACACAACAAACAATTAATCAATACTTAATCATATCCAAACATGAGAAACAAATTAATTTAACTTCAATTGTAATTATCCATAAGCTCAACATATCCATATCATAATTGCATCATATGCAATGCATGTCGTATCCGTATATACACTATGATGATGAATGCATGTGGCGAAAATCACATATCACACTTGACCGCAAAAGTGGTACACAATGATCTCACATTATGATGCATGTGGCGCCAATATCATATCACACTTGACCGCAAAAGTGATATACAATGATCTCACGTTATGATGCATGTTCACATAAGTCCAAGGACTTCTTATACACTCATACACATTTCCCTTCACATAAGTTCACATTTATATTTACAGTCACTTAACACATGACTCTTATCATAATCAATGGATAAAACAATATAATAATATTCAATTAACACACATTATCCTTCATTCATCATTAAAACTATATCACCCTTGACTCATCCTCTTCCTAGGGTATCACAAGAATCCTTAAGGTGCTCCAAAGCAATCACAACATCATCAAAGTAAGAAATTATACATGTTATTTTTCAATTCACATCATAAAGAGCCTACAAGAGTGACTAGGAATCAAACATAGATAAAAGAGGAAAACCTCTCTTTCAGGAACACACCTAAAATAATGAATTGGGTCAAACAATCAAAATATTATCAAATTAAAAAATTACACATATTATTCTTCAATTCACATCATAAAGAACATACAAGAGTAATTAGGAATCAAACAAAGATGAAAGAGGAAAACCCCTCTTTCAAGAACACACCCAAATTAAGGAATTGGGGGCCAACTCCACTACCCAACAAATATCCCACACCCCAAAGCGAGTTCTCACTTCCCCCTTACCTTGTTGATGTATAGGTGGTGCTCCTGATACCCTAAAATTTTTCTCTTACTCTTCTCCTCTCCCTTGTTAGATAGAGAACAAAGAATATGAAAATCTCAAATCACAGCTACTGTGCGAATTGAATATCTCTCTACTCAGACCTCGTATCAACAATCCAACCGATCATAATCAAGAACTAGATGTGATGAACCACCTTTTAAATTTCCAGCCCAATACAATGGTGAACGAATTTGAAACAGTGATTTTATCGTAATAGCCCTATGAAAAAATGGGAATGACCTTTTTTTCCTATATCTCAAAGTGTTGGTGTTCTAAATGGCCTTAAGACTTTAATATTTATTTAAATAAAACCTCATATTCTAAAATTAATTATTTTATAATTATGAAAATCAATACTATATATTAAAATAATAAAAAAACATATATTAATTACATTAAAAATTCTTAAATTTCTTAAAAATATTTAATTAATCTCATACAAAATTGGGGTGTTACACCACAGGGGCGTGAGGACATATTGGCAATTGCAATTGGTTGTCCAGAGCATCCAGGATGTGTTCGTACGGTTGGACGAGGGGTAGGCATCCGACAGTTCTTTGGTCCCCCATCTCGATGTTATAGTAAAGCATATCTCAATGAGGTCAAGATGGAGTCCCTCAAAGAAGAGATTAGGAAGGAAATTAAGTGGGAGGTATACTTTGGATTAAAGGCAAAGTTATTATTAAACATGCGAACAGAGTTGGCATCCATGTCCGTTCAATGTTCTCCTACCCCTCTACAACCTTCCCCTATTTGTATCAGCACAAAGGGGAGTTGTGATGCTCCTGAGGGAAGGTAGATGTTGCTACCCCTACAGACTACGAGTTGTACATTAATGACCCCCCTGAGCACTTGGTAGCCTTAGGTAATTTTTATTCTAATTATATTGCTTGAAATATATTTGGTTTAGTTTAATATTGTTTGATTTATTTTAATTATATTATTTGGTTACCTTAGGAAAAATGTACACATTAGGGTCAACCATCCACCACAAGATGATTGCAGATGATATGATAAGGGTGGTGGTTGTAGATGTTCGAGATGCTCAAATTCCTATGCTAACTGAAGAGGTTCTTGGGAATTTTATCCTTTGGCCAGTTAGATTAGAAAAACTGATTGTACCAAGGGTAATTTTCCTTACTTGCTTGAATTAAGCATTTCTCTTTTTTAGCTATTATAATTAATTAAATTGATGTATTATGATGCTATTTAATTTTTTTATATATGCATAGGATGATTCTAAAAGAGAAAGGGAAGTTTTCAATCATTCACAACCACATCAGAGTACTCTTTAGCGACTCGGTGCATTGGCAGCGACTATCGGGATGCAACCTGTACAGTTAGACATGCCTCCCGAAGTCGTAAGCAGGTCCAAAAGTATCCCTTTCTTCATATGTCAAAGGGAAGTTTTCGATATTCTTAGCGGTATTGATATCATATGTGTATCTGTAATACAACTTTGGTTGATGTAAGTAAACTTTTATTAACTTTTAACAAGTTTTAATTTATTTATTACATTATTGCAAGATTTTTTTTTCAATGATCAAGGTATTTACATCGTCTATGCATTGAGAGGAAGAATTCTTACATATATGGATTCCTTGACCCTGTTGTCATTCAAAGTGTTGGGAATAAAGCTAGTGAGGTGCAAACATATTTAATAGAGACATTTGAAAATGGAGGCAAAGAAATGTACTTAGCACCTTACTTGCATCAGTGAGTATACATTTTATAAATTAATGCACATTTATGTAAAACTTAATTGTTACTAATATTATTTATGTTGTAGGGGTCATTGGCAATTGATAGTAATTATTCCTCGACAATCTCTTGTAGTTCTCGTGTTCATTGCACAAGAAAACTAACAATTTGGCAATTAGAAATATACTAGATGCGTAAGTTTTTTCTTATAGTATTTCCTATGTTACATAATTTAATATTATGAAATTAATAGTTAATATAATTTTGGTGTACATTACATTTTATAAAGTCGTGGAAGCTCATTTGAGGTTGTGGGGCCTTCCTCAAGTTGCTAGAAAGAAGTTGTAGTACATTGCACCAAATGTAAGTAAATTGTCTTATTGTTATTCAATAAGAATGTATCAATTATTTATATCATATTGTATTATATTATGTGTATTTTAACTTGTAGTGCTCACGACAATCGGGAAGCTATGAGTGCAGGTATTATGTGATGAGACACATGCATACATTAGTGACTCATGGAAGGAGGTAATATACAATTAACTCAAATATGTTAAATGTTTAAATGTTAATTTCATCTTAAAAATTTGATTTTGTAGATATTTAATGACCCTTCTCCATTGAAGGATGAAACGCTACAAGAGGTTCGAGAGCAATAGGCATCATTTATTTTAGCTATTTGTTGTAAATGATCATATTAAACAACTTTGTAAGGTTATTGATTTTTGTATATGGTAGAAGATATTAACCTTTACTAAATTTTATAATTTTTTTATGAACTACAAAGTTTATTTTGAAAATCTCTATTTGGGAAATATATTTATTATGCAGGGTGTTTGTTAAGTAGGAAGGGAGATAGTTCCATTTCAATTTTTCTTAAAAGCACACACTTTTTATGATAGTTAAAACTAAACTTCTTATAGAAAATTTAATATTCTATGACAGGTGTAGCACTATCCATCATAGAAAGTAACACATTCTATGATGGTTAAAACTCTACCAGTCATAGAAAGTGCACTTTTTTTATGGGTGTAGTTTTAACCGTCATAGAAAATAGTCCAGAAAGTATATATATCACATATTTTAATGCTTTTCTGTGATGGGTATTTGAAAATCGTCATAGAAAGTATACTTTCTATGACAGTTATGCAATCGTCATAGAAAATAAAAACTTTCTATGTCGTCTGTATCTATGACGCTTCTCTAACCGACATAGAAAATCCTTTTTAATCGTCATAAAAAGTGTCATCTATATTAGTGTATAAAAAAATATTAAAACTATAAATTAAAAAAAAACACCCAACACACTCAAAAATCCATTTTAACAAAGAACTAAGTAACCTTGATTTTCCATTGTGGACGGAAATACGTAGGATCAAGGTCAATCCTTCTCGAGCCGAAATAAATGTTTTCTTAAATATTTTCTTACTTGTTTAAAAATAAATAAATAATTAAAAATAGTTTTTACTTATATCTTTCTTTACTAGTTTTTTGGGGAAAAACAAATATTTTAAGAATTATATATATTTGCACATTTAATTAAAGGTAATACCTTCCCTACACGTAATCGACTCCCGAACCCAAACTTGGTTTCATAGACCATTCTTTTTTAAGGTTTTTCTATAGTTTTCCTTAATAAACTATGGTGGTGACTCCTCTGTTTTGCAAACGTTGTATTTTTTCGTTGTCCCGCCGTGAACCCAGTTGTGACAGGAGGCTATCCGTTTGTTATTAGCATATGCATCCATGATGGGATTCAAATTATTTCAAATGGATGTAAAAAGTATTTTCCTAAATAGATACATAAAAGAATAATTTTATGTAGAACAATCTCCAGGTTTTGAAGATTTCAAAAATTCAAACCATGTTTACAAATTGAAGAAGGCTTTATATGGACAAGTTGCTTGATAAAGGTTTTAGAAGAGGTCAAGTTGATTCTACTCTTTTTGTTGAAAAATCTAAAAAACATATTCTTATTGTTCAAGTTTATGTTGATGATATCATATTTGGATCAACTAATAATTATCTTTGCCAAGAGTTTGCAAGCCATATGCAAGGGGAGTTTGAGATGTCCAAGGATGGGAGAATTAAATTTCTTTCTTGGATTGCAAATCAAAAAAATGAAGAATGGCATATTTATATGTCAAACAAAATATTGTAATGAAGTTCTAAAGAAATTTGAAATGGAGAATTCAAAAGAAGTTGCAACTCCCATGGCCACATCATGTTTTTTGGATCAACATTTAAATGGTAAGCCTGTTGATCAAACAAATTATAAAGGTATGATCGGATCTTTACTTTATCTTACAGCTAGTAGACCGGATATTATGCAAAGTGTATGTGTTTGTGCTAGGTTCCCAAGCCAACCCTAGAGAGTCTCACCTAACGGTTGTTAAAAGAATTCTTAAGTATCTTAGAGGGACAAAATCAATTGGTTTATGGTACCCTTTAGGAGTCTCTTCCACTGTTATAAGTTATTCAGACTCAGATTATGGGGGTTGAAAGATTGATAGAAAGAGTACTAGTGGGACTTGTCATCTTTTAGGATGTTCCTTAGTATCCTGGCATTCTAAGAAGCAAACTAGTGTTGCTCTTTCAACCACAGAGACTGAGTATATAGCAGCTGGTAGTTGTTATGCTCAAATTTTGTGGATGAAGCAATAATTAGAAGACTTTGATGTCATTCTTAAATGTTATAACACTAGTGCCATTAACCTCACTAGAAACCCTATCATGCATTTGACAACCAAGCATATAGAAATTAGACATCATTTTATTAGGGATCATATAGCTAAAGGTGATTGCATTATAGAGTGCATAGATACCAAACATCAATTAGCTGACATTTTTACCAAACTTTTACCCCATGATAGATTTTATGAGCTTAGAAGGGATCTAGGTATTGTTCATAGTAATTCTCTTGATTGAATTATGTTTATTGATGTTTAAACTAATTAATTTGATGATTGATTGCTCAAAATTGATAGAAAATTCGTATTATTGATTTATTCTCTATTATAATCGATTACTTTTGTATCATAATCGATTATATGCACTGTTTGTGAAGGTGTTTTCGGAAATAATCGATTACATTATGTTATAATCAACTATATATGTTGTTCTGTGTTTATTTTTGAAAAACTCTTAGTTTTAATCGATTATTTGCACTTCATAATTGATTATTTTTCTGCATTTTCGTTATGGGTTGAATTTTTTAGCAAATAATCGATTATGCTCAACACATAATCAATTAAATGTGTCATTCTGTGTTTTTCTGCAAACTATTTTTGAACGTTGGAGCTTTGGAACTTGAATTATTCGTCCTATAATGACGATTCCTACAAGAAGGAAGAGCAAAGCCCTTATACATTCCCAACAGCATGAACCCAAATGTTTCAATCAAATCTTAGTGGTTAGATCTCTAATGAAGATATTCGAAGAGCTTATCTAGATCATTGGAAGGATAGGAAAATTATTACTCCTCAATTTTTATCTTGTGATTTTTTCCACTCTCACGGATTTATATTTCAGGAACTTTTAGTGTCAAGTGGGCTGAAAACCTTTATGGAAATGGAGGGCCCCTTCTATCCAAATTTGGTAAGAGTTTTCTATATTAATTTAACTTCTTGTACAAGTACTCCTAGCACCAAAGTGAAAGGAGTAAGGATCATGCTTGATAAAGAAATATGGCACAATGTGGCTAGATTTTTTGCGGAAAGAGGAATCAATATTACTTATGGTTTTGAAGGTTTCAACAAACTTGCAGAATTTAGAAAATTTTGCAAAGACCCAAATCTTAGGGTGGACAGTCTCTATAAAGTCAGTAATGCTAAACTAAATGAAAGAATGTTACATTATATTATTGTATGGATTTTAGTCGCAAAAGGTACTAACCATGCTCAATTAACCAAAGAAGATATTTTCATAATGTATGGTTTCTTTAATAATGTTAACATTGATTGGCCAGTTATCATTGTGGAAAACATGTTCAAGGCAACAAGATTATCTATTTTTGCTTTACCTTATCCTATGTTTATTTATAAGATTTTGGAATACAAGGGTGTAGACTTGACAGGTGAAACCAAACAAATATTGTTCAGCAACAACAAAGTAGGAAAAAGTGTTCTTAGGCATACGAGCATAGTAGAACAAGGAAACAGTTTTATGCAAAGAGTAGAAGAAGCTCGTATGGAAGAAGATGAAGACAATGAAGAACAACCACCACCAGCCTCAATTGAAGCAAACATTTACTCAAGAATGGATAACATTCTTACTTAACCTACAAATTCAGCATTATGATGATATATGTTCAAGACTCTCAAGATTAAATAGGAAAGTATATAGAGTTGAAAGAAAATTAGAGATTGAAGATTTATCTCCTGAGGAAGATGAAGTGAGATCTTCCAAAGGCAAACAACCAGCTAAAGAGAGTGAAAATGAAGAAGAAGAAGAAGATGGAGAGAGTGAAGAAACTGAGTAGGATGTTTAAATTACTTGGTTCATTGCTCCAATGTTTTCCCCTCTTTGAGTATTTTTTTTATTCAGTTGTTGTTCATGTTTATTCTCTCCATTGTATTTATGTTCAATGCTATGTTTATTCATAAAAAGTATTTCTGTTGTGTTTCCATATGCTTTTGTGTGCAAATTCTCTTAACTTTTTTATTATGTTCAAAAAGGGAGAGAAATATATGTGATTGATTGAGGGATTCATACCATAATTGAACCTAAGCATTAAAAGGAAAGTTTAAGGGGGAGAATAAGGGAATTTTTTTTAAGATTAATTCTGAAAATTTGAAATTTGAAATTTGAACATATAAACTCTGATTGCAAAATTGATTGATATAAGATTGCCTATATTATTTCCTTTGTGGACTAACATTTATGATGGAGATATCCATACAATATTTTCTAAGATTTTTTTTCAGGATATCAATCACAAGTCTTTAAGTTATTTATCATCATCAAAAAGGGGGAGATTCTTGATTTAATTCAAGAATGAGTGCAGATTTTATTAGAAGAATTATTGAAGAATTATATTAAAAAAGAATGCTGAAGATTGGTGTTTTGATGATGAAGATATAAAGTATATTACAACATTAAATACTTGATTTTATCTCAAAAAGGAAGGTTGCATCATGAAGATTAAAGGCAAATCGAATATTCAATCATGGAAATTTAAAGTAATCAAGGATGCAAAACCTAGAAGATTTGCTCAACCTCTGAAGATTTATGTTTAGAAGTTTCAGTTTTGGGTGTTGGATAAAAAGAGTAAGTCCCATACTTTTCCCCCAAGACATTTTCAATCTTGAGAGCAAGGCATATTTTCGCAAAAAGCATTTTCTACACTTTTTATCGATTAAGGATCGAATAGAATCGATTACATCACTTAAAGTTTAAGAAAACAAGTTTAACAAATAGAATAATCGATTATATGAACTTGATAATCGATTATATTTTTTCTAGATTTATATATAATCGATTATTTTAGGAAAAACATGTTTCTCCACTCTTTTTTGGAATAATCGATTATGGTTATTATACAATCGATTAAATAAGACGTTTTTACAAATTAAAAGCTGAATCAACCTAAGAACGTAAAGCCTAAGCTAAATTTGAATTATAAAATGAATGGCAAGGTTTTAAGTTCACACACAATAGATCAAACACGAAAATACAGTGTTCTTGCACTCAAATCTTTTCAAAGCCTTTCTTGCTCTCTCAAGGTTGATCTTAGTTCTTAGAAGTGGTGATTGTCTTGTGCTTAAGCTTTCATATCCAACACACATCAAGTGTTTTCTTTCTTGGTTACTGGTTTATGTAATTCATCCCTTGGATCAGTTCTAAAGAGGGGTGTTTGTTCATCTTTTGTGTGTCAAGAGAGGTGAGATCATCCTTAGTGTGTCTAAGGAGGTGTTTCTGTTTATCTTTATTTGTTTTTACATATTGTTACTGAATTGGTATTTGTAATTGCATTTAAAGATAGTGGGCAAAATCATCACGTGTTTGTGGTGATCGAACACTGGATGTAGGATTGGCTAAATCCAAACCAGTGTAAATTCTCTGTGTTCATTCTCTCTTTCCCTCTCTCTTTATTTTACTGCATTTGGATCATATTTACAAATTGCTATCTCAATCGTTTTAATCATAGCTTGAGGAAAATCTAAATCTTGGCTTTTATCTTAAAATTGAAATTAAAGTTAAATTTGAAAATTTATTTTAATACTGAAAAGTTTTGAAAACCCAATTCACCCCCTGTCTTGGATTTTGCATTGTCATTTCTAACACTATAATCAAGAAGAGATCGAAACATTACATTCATCACTCTTTCAATTACTTACTGATTAGCAAGTGCATGTTTATCAAGACATCATTGTCATCAAAAGGTGCCCGACAGCTAGGCCTCCATATTGAAAATAGTTTGAAAAGGGTTTTATGGAGTCGCCACCAATATTTCACTCAAAATATTGGAAAAATAAAAGGTTTTTACAAAGCAAACTTGGGCCAAGATAACCAGAGTTTGGGTTCAGGGGTTGATTACGTGTGGGAAAGGTGTTAGGCACCCCACGACGTCCATTCCTGGTACCTTATGACGTTATTCGCAATTAAAACATATTCTAAATTATTATTCCTACCTCATGACTATGACAAGCAAAACTTGATTATTTATCTACATGCCTAATATTCTAATTTTACCCTAACCTATTACTAAGAAAATAGTAAATAAAAGCTATAAAGAGAAAAAAGAGAAATTAAAACCTCTGAAACAAGTTTTTTATTACTCAAAGAGGGAGAAGAAGTATCAGAGCTATAGTTTCCAATTTTAGAGTCCACTGACTAGTATTTTGAGTGGTGTCTGATGTAACCGTCAGACTGCTCTATTTATACACAAATTTTGAGGTGCAAAATGGTTTGTTCTCATGGGATAATGACCCATTCTCATCCCCCATAGATGGCATTAAATTAGGTAAGAATAACTTGTTCTCTTGATGAGAATGACACATTCTTAACGTGAGAACGAGTCATTCTTCCCTTGAGAACGGGTTGTTTTCCTCCTAAAACAAAACATTACATTTTCACACCCCTTTCCCTAAAGGCTACCCAAGTCTCTTTAGTGGATTCTTGAGATTCTTCAAGGATAAGGCTCTATTCCTCTTCTGCTTTCTTTGAGTCTTCAATTTAGTACTTTGCTTCTACCCGGAAAAAAAAAAGGTCTCCAATCATGACAATACACAAGTATGAGGATTCTATTTTCTATCTAGTTATGGTGGCACAAGGAAACATTCATGTGGAGAACATTGTCAATTGCTTTTAGATATAAGCAAATAATTGTTTTAAATGTAGCTTCAATTGCAATTGCTTCATAGTTGTTTCATGGAGGAAAGACAACGCATTCCACATTTTGCATACCATTAGTTATAAATGAGAAATTAACTTGTAACATAACACAAAGAAGTCTTTCTGCTAGGCTCTTGATTGAAGCAAAATTAATTATATGGGACGAAGCACCCATGTCAAATGGATTATGTTTTGAAGCATTTGACAAAACATTGTGAGATATAATGAGAACCCAGAATGAAGAAAATAGCAAAAAACCATTTGGTGGAAAAGTCGATGTTTTGGACAGAGATTTTAGGCAAATTTTGCCCGTTGTAAAGAACAAATCAAGATATGATATTCTAAAATCATCAATTAACTACTCAAAATTGTGGAAAAATTGCAAAGTCTTGAAACTTTCACACACAAAATATAAGATTGAACGATGCAAAATTTTTTGAAAGCACAGGACATATAAAAGAATTTTTTGATTGAACTCTCTAGATTAGAGATGATAACATGGGTTTAAATGGTGAACCAATATTCAGATACCAAATTTTTTTTTAATTCAAAACAGTCCATCACCTTTACTCTCCTTAGTTGAGTTTGTTTATCTAAAATTTATACATAACATGATATCTCCTGGGATTTTTTTATAATGGATCAACACTTTGTTTGAGAACTAATTGTGTGAAAGAAGTAAATGATTTCATTCTATCTTTAATATATGGGGAAAAACCATGGCAATCTGATGAAAACTGAGAAATTCAAAATGATCAAAGTTAGTGAAATTAAAGGTATTCTTCATCATAAACTTAAATTAAAAGTGAGTGTACCTATCATGCTTCTAAGAAATCCTTATCAAGCAAATAGTCTTTATAATGGAACAAGATTGCAAGTGAAACATTTGAACAAAAATATTATTTCTGCTACTATAACTATAGAAAAAAACATTGGTCATAAAATTTTTATACCAAGAATAGATTTGTTGTCTTCTAATTCATGATTTCCTTTCAAGATCCAAAGAAAATAATTTCTCATATCTCTCTATTTTGCAATGACAATAAATAAGAGTCAAGGACAATCATCTTTTAGAGTTGGGTTTTATCTACCACATATAATATTCATACATGGGCAATTATATTTGTTGTTTCAAGGGCGAAATAAAAAAAAGAGAGTTGAAAATCCTCATTCTGAATGAAGATGGAAATGTAATCACAAAAACTAAAAATGTGGTGTAGAAAGAAATTTTTGAAAATCTTTAAAGAACAAGATATATAACGCTCCACTATAATGCTTTTGTATAAAACTTATTTCATATATAATATATTTAACTCTTATTTATTATTTATCACAATTAACTTTGACTATTCAATGTGCATATACATAAATTTATTCTCCATTGAAAGACTTATTTAGTTCTTATCAAACACATCTCCCCATCAATGATACTCTAAACTCATTTTTTACTAAAAAATTTAACTTTTCAAACTATATGTCGATTTTTTGCTGACATGTTTCTTCTCTTGATGTTTTAAAGGGATTTATAAATTTTTATTTTATACATATATGATCGCACAAATAAAAAAAATATATCAAATATTATTATTCAAATTAATTATAAAATTTTACTATACATAAATTATGGAAACTTATATTCATTACATATTTTTTCAAACACCACGTATATTTATATTAATCTAAAAATATACAATAACTTTAAAAAAGATAAAATATTATCGTGATTGGCAAAAGTACAAAAGACTTAGCGTGTACAATGAGAAGATGATAAGAGAAGACTTAAATGTATAAAGATTCAATGGTGATAGTATGTTGTTTAGGTATAATGAAAATATTAATATATTATGAACATATGTATAATGTAAAGCTGGAATAGCTCAGTTGGTTAGAGCGTGTGGCTGTTAACTACAAGGTCGGAGGTTCAAGCCCTCCTTCTAGCGGGTTTATTTTTTTATGTTATATTTTAGTTGAACAATTTTATGCTTTAATATATAAAAACTAATTAATTTAATAAAAAATGTATACACATATACTTTTAAGTGAAATAATTTTCTCTTTTAATAAATAAAAATTAATTATTTTTTCAATAAACTAAATATTTAATTAACTTCTCTCATTTAAAATAAGAAAATAACTTCTCTTTTTAAAATAATTAAATAACTTCTTCTTTTTAAAATATAATTTTCTTTTCAAATTTAAATTCAAATATAAAAATCATAAATAAAATAAAAATTATTTTTCTTTTTAAATCAAATAACTTCTTTTATTTAAAAACTAGCAAAAACACATTTGTTCACGCGTTTGTGTGTTTGCCTTTTTTAATATAGAAATATAGTAAAAATAATTTTGTATAAGTATATTTACATTAATTTTAATTAAAAAAACATTTAATTTAATTCTTTTATTGTATAATTTAAAAGAAATATTTAATTTAATTCTTATTTGTTCCACTAAATAGTAAAAAATTAATTTCATATTATAGTATTTCTCGTATATTTATAAAAAGTATACTAACCTCTTTCAATGTATTGCATTTGTCATGAGCATTACTTGGTCATGTTTCATCATCATTAGATCCTTGAAATCATTGTAGTATAAAATTATAATCTATCATCTTAGATAAATAAATAAAATTATATCATATGTGCGTATATTTATATTTATTTGAATGAAAAAATCATTCATAATGGTAAAAAGTATACTAACCACATTCAATGTTATTGATCCTACTTCATTTTCATTAAATCCTTGAATTCTTGTCATGTTAAATAATTAAATAAAATTATAAGAGAAATTATAACAATGTTAAGTTATCCGTACATTTTTATTTTTAAAATTCACAGTCATACTTTCCACAAATAACAATGTTGTAAGATAATAGAATAATTATGAATTTGTTATGTTATATGAGATTTGTATGTTAGTTGCATTATTTCTTGACCAAGTCAAGTGTCAAATATATGTTAATTAATCTCATTCTTGGAGCAATATAAGTAGTGTTAATTCTCCTTTCTTTATAATTTCTTCTTCTTGTTCTATGTATTTCATCCTGTTACCAAAGAGGAGAAAATCAACACTCTTTGAAGACAAAATTATAAGTTTTGATGAATTCTCAAGCAAGTCAAATCAAGATCATTGAATGAAGAATTGAAGCTCAAGCTGAAGAATTTGGTGTGTCAAATCATTCTGGAATAAGAGAAATCAAAAAAGAAAAACACAGATCAAACACTCATTCACTAGTGAACCATTTAAAATGAATAAACTTGATTTATGCACACATAATCGATTATGCTCATAACATAATCGATTATGATACTGCTTTTTTTGAAAGAATGGATCTATTATAATCGATTGCGTGGAAAACATAATCAATTACATAATCAATTATGTTACTATTTGAAAATGCCGATATTGGTGCTCACATAATCGATTATGTGCATAATGTAATCGATTATGTCAAACAGATTTTCAAAAATAAAATATCTTTTAAATACAAACTGATTTTTAAAAGATAAACCTCTTCCCATATTCTCTCCTAAAAGTTATTCTTCAGTTTTTTAGAGAATTAAAACTGATTTTCGAAATTATTTTGATTTTATTTTTGAATTATTTTTATTAAATTAATTCAACATAATGCCTCTATAATTAACCTAATATAGGAGGCAAGAAAAAACAGAAAGAACATACATTGAGCACGACAATATTCAGGCTACCAAACTTTGTTCTACACTTTTGATTAAGTCACTTATGAAAGGAGCTAACGGTTTGTGCTACCATTTTAGATTCTCTCTTTTCTGGTGATATTGTTCCTAATATTATTTGATTATTTATAATTGGTGTATTTTTTATCCCTTGTGATTTTTTCAAGGGAGGTGTTTCATCTTTTGTGAGATTCAAGAGAGGTGTTCAGTCTTTATGTTTACTCTTTTGCATGTTTCAATTGTAATATTGGTTGTAATTGAATTTTCTAAAGATGGTGAGTGGAGAGTCATTCTCAAATTGAGGTGACTAGAAACTAGATGTAGGGTTAGCTATACCCGAACAAGTATAAATCTTTGTGTACTTCTCTTCTCTTATCTCTTTATTTTATTTTTGCTTCCGCTTAAGCACTCACTTAAAACAAATTAAGTAAATTTATTAGTAACATCTTAAAAACATCAATTCACCCCTCTCTTGATGCCATTTTGTCTAACACATTCTATTTGCAGCATACAATCTCAATCTTTCTCTTTGTTGATTTTGTGTTGATCTTTTATTATTTATTCCATTTTGTTACGTATATTATCTATTAAAAGTTCAAAAAACACAAATATCATGTTAAGAGTAAATTTAAATGAGATGCAATCATTCTATGTAATCCAAATTAAAGTGATGCTATGTAAAAAAATGTTAGTTAAAAAATATAAAAGTCAAAATAACCCTAAAGTGGAGAAAAATAGAAAGAAAAAGTCTCATAAGAACCAATTAAAAAAAATAGTGTAAAGAATTCAATTCCCTGAAAAACTTAAAGAATTTTATTCACTCAAGAAACAACTTGATTCACATAACCATTATACGTTTGATGAAATTTCTCGTATATGGACTCAAGAAAGAATGAAACTTCACGACTAATTAAGCATTACTTTAAAAAAAAAACCTATTTGAAATAAAAAAAGACAAAAACAATTATATCAATATAAAACATGTTTAGACATCCAACCATGATATGATAGAATTAAAATATATATATAATTTTGGTGATATAACCCCAACAACACATTACATTTTGATTACATTTTGACAATAGGAATAAAGTATATAACTCAAAATAAAGAAAGATTTATAGACCATATAACAAAATTGCCAACAATAACTTGACAATAATTATAAATAATAATATAATTATTTTTAATATTTATATTAAAATAAATGTTAATTAAATAAAGATAAAATTTTATATAAAACAAACAATTACTATTTTTCTGTTTATTCATAATATGAAATTGAAAATATATTTATTATTAATAAACAAAATAAAATAAAAAGATAATATAATTTTTTTAATATATAAGAGTTCTTTATAGTAATATTTGAACAAACACTTTTAAAAATATAGTTAAAATTATGTTTTCGAAATATTCTAAACTCTTTGTATGAAGTATTTTCAAGCTATTTGAAATATTTAAAACAATTTTAAAATCAAACACTATTTTAAAAAAAATATTTAAAATATAATACTTACTTTAAATATTTAATTTTTTTTAAAATTATTTTTAATTATTTAAATAATTAAAATTATATTAAATATTTTTAGGACATATAAAATTGTTAGCAAATTTCACATAAAAAATAAGTTTTATTTTATAAAAAAAGCAACGTTAAGATCAGAAAATAAAAAAATAGTATTTTATATTTGAAAAATAAAGAAAATAAAAAATAAAAAAGTTACATTTTAAATTTTATAAAATAATTTAATTTAATAAATAATAGTTAAAAATATTTTAAACTGATTTAAAACAATTTTAAAATTTTTTATAGAAACGGTTTTATACCGTTTAAAAACAGTAAAATATTATTTAAATTATTTAAACTGTTTAAAAATATTTTCTAATATTCAAATAATTTAAAATTGCTTGAAAAATATCACATTAAAAATATTTTTATATAAAAAAATATAAATGAAATTCAGAAAATAAAAAATTATATTTTAATTAATTACATTTTAAATGGAGAAAAATTGTTTTGGAAAAACAATTAATCATTAAAAATATTATATTTTAGAATTTATGAAAAAAATTAAAACAAAAATAGAATTAAAATTCAGTAAATAATAATAAAAAATAGTTTTAAACAGTTTGAAAGAAATGGTTTTATACTTTTTCTTTAAAACAGTACAATATTAAACTATTTTAAACCGTTATTGTTTTAAAAACTTTTTAAATTTTTTAAAAATATAATAGCCGGTTTAAATATTTAAAGTTATTTTAAATTAATTTCAAAATTGAAGTAATTCAAAATTATGAAAAATAATTTTAAAATATTTGAAATTGTTTGAAAAAAATATCGTATTAAAATTAATTTTTATTAAAAATTAAAAAATTGTGATTTATATTTAATGGAAAAAATTAAAGAAAATTAGAAAAATAATAATTATGAGAGAAACAACTTTTGAAAATTTATAATAAAAAATAAAAATAGAAATTATGAAAAAATAGTTGCATTTAGAATTGGAGAAAGGAGGAATGATAAAAAAGTTTTAATAGAATAATAAATAACTCTAAAATAAGAGAAAAAGAAATGATAGTAGTGTTTTTGTTACCATACATGAGAAAAAGGAATGAAAGAAAAATCTTTAAAGAATAATAAATAACTCTAAAATGAGTAAACTTAATTGTTCCCTATATGAGAAAAGGGGATGATGATAATAGTGTTTGTGTAGTTAAAACTACTAATAATCATAAAATAATTACCATTTTAAGAATAAGAAATAACCTTAAAATGTAAAAATTTAGATAAGAATATTATCTTTTACTATCTATCGTTTGATTTTATAGTTTTTTTCTAATATTATTTATGCGTTTTTTATTTTTTTCGTGTAAGCACCACAATTTACAATATTGTAAGGTAGGAAAAGAAGGATGATGATTTTGAGATAAGAATTTTTTTTTAAAAAAAAGTAGAATGTGAAAAGTTAAAAACATAAAAAAGTGATTTTTTTTAAAAAATTAATTTATTATTTAAAAATCATTTACAAAGAGTAAAATTGAAATATTGAAATGTATATACTAAAAAGGAATCCCTTTATATATTGTTATAGAAAAAAGGAATCTCCTTTATATATTGTTATAGATTATACAATTAAAATTATTTTTAAATATTTAAATAATTCAAAATTGTGAAAAGTATTTTTTAAATATTTGAAATTGTTTGAAAAAATATTACATTAGAAAAAAAAATCATATTTATATTTTATGAAAAGAAATAAAGAAAATAAAAATAAAAAATAATAAAAAGTTACGAAGAAAATAACTTTTCAAAAAAAATCATAGAAAAAAAATTATATTTTAGATTTTATAAAAAAAAAATTAAAATATAAAATAAAAATAAAATTTAATAAATAATAAAAAATAGTATTATTTTATAGAATTAGAGAAACAACCATAAAATAAATTTAGAAACAATACTACCTTTTATGTCCATCTCTTTGAATCCTTTTAAGCTTTTTATAAACAAAAGAAAAAAGACTTTTAGGTAAAAAATAATAAAATAAAAAACAAAATAAAATATAAAATAAAATTAAAAAAATATAAAAATAATTAGATTTTACGTAATAAAAAATAATAGTACAATAAAAAATTCTAATAAAAAAGTATTATCTTGTATGCCTCTAACATCTCCTTCTTTTATATATTATATATTATAGATTATATATATAACTATTTTGCTGTAAATATGCCATTAAATTTAAATATTAAAGATACTTTTTGAATTTTTTTGGATA
Source organism: Lablab purpureus (assembly GCA_030347555.1). NCBI lineage: Eukaryota > Viridiplantae > Streptophyta > Magnoliopsida > Fabales > Fabaceae > Lablab > Lablab purpureus. The sequence continues at coordinate 19,735,731 of CM059258.1, forward strand.
CTTTATTTTCAACTTTTTCTATTTTAAGTTTGAACTCCCTAGTGTCGTATTCAACTTTATTTTATTATAACTTATAACTTATAATTAACATAAGTCAATTTGCATTTGTAAGCGTTTTTTTAAATAATAATTAGCTATCTTTATTGATATGAAAAATAAATAATTGATTAATATGTCATTAACATTTTTTATGTGATAATATTTATGTCAATATTAAACATATTATCAATAGAGATAATTGAAACTCAAGTAAAAATATAGTTATGATATGAATATCGGTCCATTTTTTGTTATTATATCAAAATAAAAAAATGATAATATATTTTACATGAAAAATGTATAGTTTATATCTATATCTATTTTCCGATAAAGATAAATGTTTGTTTTGACAATTTTCTACCCACGCACTTATAAGAGAAAAGAAAAATAAGAAAAAAAATAGTTGAATTTATAGCTTGTGAATTAGTTAATTTGTAGAGGATGTCACACATGTACTTTGTCTAGATTCTTATATTAAATTGTGTATAAAATATTTTTAACTTAAAAAAGGATAAATTTGTTTATCATGTTTCATTCTTCTACGTGTTTTTAGAAAAGTTTGTCTAAACATACTTTCATTTTCATCCATTCTGAGATTTAAAATTGATTAAACATTCTTTTTATACATGTAGTTTATTTTGAGTCTTTAGTATAATATAAAAAATTGATCCGAGTGTACACTGTAACTATGATTCCATTTGATTTTTAATCACATTATTATGTTGATTTTTTATAAAAGACTCATTATTTTAGAACTTAAAATTGTTAAGTCCTCTTAGAGTTGAAATATGGTTCAGTAAATAATGCTCAACAATTTTGAATTCTAAAAGAAAAAGTATTTAATTTTTTATGTAGTAATATCTTGTATTTTAAAAATTAATATAGTTAACAATAATGCAAAAAAAATCACTTAACAAACTTTACACAAAGTAATTAAGATGTCACTTATCTTCTTTACATGGTAACATTCAAATAAATAATTAAAAGGTTTCTGGAATTGTGTTAAAAACAAAAATCTTTTAAGAAAAACAAACAATGGGCTAATACCTTATAATATTTTCTATAATAATCAGATCATCGTTTAAGGGCATAATAAATGTCATCAAAACCGTATAAAGTCGGTTAATTTTTGTTATTGTAATAGGACAAACAAGGACAAACAAAATTGACAATATATATAATATATATATATATATGAAAAAGTATATTTTATAATCTTAAAAGTTTATACACTAAAAGTTTATTTTATACTAAAATTTTAAAATCAAATTAATTTTATTTCAAAAATAAATTGTGTAATAAATTATCTAAGTCTTTTCTTAAAAAAAATATGTGCCTGTATATTTTTAAATTGATGAATTTAATTTTGTTATTTTAGAAAATATTTGTATTTTCCTTAATTGGGCTTTCAGGCCCATTTACTAACTTAACTGGGCCTCTAATTCAATCATAGTCGCCGAAAAAAAAACCGTTCTCATTGTTGCTCTTAGCATAACTAAAACCCTAATCCAATCTTCGTTTGGCGGTTTCGCTCTCAGTGGTAACAAACCAACTCGAATCTCTCTTTCTCTCTGCACTGCAATGGCGAAGAAGAAAGAGAAGAAGGTGAACGTCTCCGGCAAACCGAAGCACTCTCTCGACGTTAACCGGAGCAATGATGCGAAGAAGGAGAGGCGCTCCGCCGCCACCGTGCGCCGCCTCAAGATGTACAACACCAGACCCGTGCGCGACCGAAAAGGAAAAGTCCTCTCTAACGAGTTTCAGTCCAAGGAGCTTCCCAGCACACGAATCCAACCTGATCGCCGATGGTTCGGTATGTCCAAGTTCGTAATAACAATCACTTAATTGCTTAATGTAATAATTATAATGGCGTTTCGTCAACTTGAGCTTGCGAATGTCACAATCCGCAGGGAACACGCGTGTTGTGAATCAGAAGGAGCTCGAGTTCTTCCGGGAAGAGCTGCAGAGCCGCATGTCGAGTAATTACAATGTGATTCTTAAGGAGAAGAAGTTGCCGCTGTCGCTTCTCAATGATCACCAGAAGGTTTGTTTGTTAGGCTCTGCGTGATTGGTGAATGAGTTTTTTGCGTTTTTTAAAATAAAGATGAAAATGAATTTAGTAATAGTTTATGGATTTTGAATGTAGCAAGCTAGGGTTCACCTGCTTGATAGAGAACCTTTTCAAGATGCCTTTGGACCTAAGACCAAAAGGAAGCGCCCGAACCTCTTGGCGGCTGACTACGAGTCCTTGCTGAAGAAAGCTGATGGTTCTCAAGGTAAAAGGACGGTTTCTCTGTGAATTTGTAGGTTGGAAGTGCAACGGGGTTGTGTTGTTATCTTTAAGGGTTAGGGTCTGTTTGCTTGTGTGTGTGTTCTGAGAAAAGCGTTTTTAAGTGAAAAAAATTCATGAAGGCTACGTAAGTTTCTCCAAATTAGGAAATCTCAAGAACAAAGAAATTTATTTATTTATGTCTTGCTTGTTAACTCTTTTTCTGCAGTAGTTTACTATTTTCTAGAAGATATCTGTTCTACATTTCACCTGATCACTTCAGGAAACAGGAGATGGGAAATGCTTTTCTAAAAGTTAGAAATAATAGCTCAAAAATCTATATTATAAAATTGAGATTTGTTTCTTATCTAAAGCACCCCTTGGTCTATTACTTGTTTTATGATGGTGTACTTAATAAATTCATTTAATTGAAACTGAATAGTAACCCGTTTTGTTTCTTTTGTGGGAGTTCTTGTTTTATGTGATTGGTAGTTTCTTTCTACAGATTAATTGTGTTTTACTTAGTGTGAGATTATTGTCATTACTTCATTGCTATGGTACTTTTCAGATGCTTTTGAACAGAAGTATGGTTCTAGTGCATCTGGAGAAGCTGATGATGGAGATGGATTTAGAGATTTAGTGCGGCATACCATGTTTGAAAAGGGTCAAAGTAAACGCATATGGGGTGAGCTTTACAAAGTGATAGATTCGTCGGATGTTGTTGTTCAGGTAGTATCTCATTTTTTTTCCTTTAGAAATTCTCATGTCTATGTTTCTGAAATGGTGTGCATGTGTGTTTCTATTAGATATGATTGTGCCATAGAAAGATGTGCTTTATGATGGGCATTTCTGTCGTTATGTTGCTCTGTCAGTGTATGGTAACCTGTAGGCCCTTTTTTGAAGTTGAAATTTTTTTGTCTTGGTTAATGATGGCCATATTTTAAGCAACGTTCTTTGTGTATCTTTTGTGCTTTGTTTAGATAAAGAGTCTATGGTAGGTCAGATTTCTTTTAATTCGACTCCATGAAGTTGTCCTACAGATCCATCTTCTCTTCTCAAAGTTTGAATACTTTATGTATTCTAATGCAGGTTCTTGATGCAAGGGATCCACAAGGCACAAGATGTTACCATTTAGAGAAGCATTTGAAGGAAAATTGTAAGCACAAACACATGGTGCTTTTATTGAACAAGGTCAGTGACAACATTGTTTGTTTTTAGCATTGGTCTAGAATGTTAAATGCCCTATATTGTTAATATTTGACTTAAAACAAAATTAATTTTATTTCCCCCTTTTCAGTGTGATCTAGTTCCTGCTTGGGCAACGAAGGGATGGCTTAGGGTTTTGTCTAAAGAATTTCCAACTCTAGCATTCCATGCAAACATTAACAAGTCCTTTGGAAAAGTATTTCTGATACACATGATCTTCATTTAGTTTGTTTACTTTATCTGCCAATTTTGTTGATTTATGAAAGAAATATAACTGAAATTTGATATAGCTATTTTGGGTCTCCTGCTATATGCTATTTTCTTATTTGTCATTATTGTGCTTAGGGTTCTCTTCTATCAGTGCTTAGACAATTTGCACGGTTGAAACGGGATAAGCAAGCAATATCTGTTGGATTTGTTGGATATCCAAATGTTGGGAAGTCATCAGTAATCAACACTTTGCGTACAAAGAATGTAATAGTTCTATCTCTTTATAACTTCTCTTGTTTTGCTTAAGATGTTTACACATTTATGTGGACATTAATGCATTCACATAATCACTAATCTTTTGTTGCAGAGTAATACTTTAACAAATTGACTAACATGTATCTAATTATATGTAATAAAAGGTCTGCAAGGTTGCTCCAATTCCAGGGGAAACGAAAGTCTGGCAATATATAACACTTACGAAGAGAATCTTTTTGATTGATTGTCCTGGTGTAGTTTACCACAACAATGATTCTGAAACAGATGTTGTGTTGAAGGGTGTGGTAGGTTTACCTTCTGGTTTCTCTAATTTTGGTTGTCATGTGCTTTTATCAAGAATGTTTTGTTCAGACTTTTTTGGTGGTAATTTAATTAATAGATGTAGTCGCTTAATCGTTGTAGGCAATTTCACCCAGAGGGAAAAGGTTTCATTGTTGCAATTTGCTGATAAGGGTTAAGCAACAGTGTAGTGATATAGTGTAATCTAATTAACCTAGTTGTCTTCTGTGATATGTATTTGTTGGGTTGTTTTAAATTGTGATTTGTTGGACTCAAGTGCTGAAAATTATTCTTTTATTTTGAAAGGCCGCAATGACTAGTATATTATTTAGTTGGGTGTTATATCAATGTATCGACACAAGTTATACTGTCCAAAACTTTAATGTCATCAAAATATGAGGGTGGTCAATGTTGCTTATCTCTTGTTGATTTACCAGAATGGTGACTATCCATTGGTGATATATGATAGTATATTTGAGTAAGAGGAAGCTAGTTGTCTTCTGAGATATCATGTATTTGTTGGGTTGTTTTAAATTGTGATTTGTTGGACTCAAGTGCAGAAAATTATTCTTTTATTTTGAAAGGCCGCAATGACTAGTATATTATTTAGTTGGGTGTTATATCAAGGTATCGACACAAGTTGTACTGTCCAAAACTTTAATGTCATCAAAATATGAGGGTGGTCAATGTTGCTTATCTCTTGTTGATTTATGAGAATGGTGACTATCCATTGGTGATATATGATAGTATATTTGAGCGAGAGGAAGTTAGTTTCAACCTGGCATCTCCTGAACTATCATAGTTTTTGTTTACTCACGTGATATTATATTGTGATTTTCAGGAGTCATACTTGTTTTGCTTGTCCAGTGGATAATTTACTCTTTGCTTTTGCTTGTGGAAGTGGAATTAATATTGCTTTAGTTGGTAATTATATTATTATTATTATTATTCAATTCAATTCAGTCATGCTAATACACATGTTACTTTCAGGTGCGTGTGACTAATTTGAAAGATGCTGCAGACCATATAGGTGAGGTTTTGAAACGTGTGAAGAAAGCACATTTGGAGAGAGCATATAGAATAAAAGAGTGGTATGGTTCTGTCTCCTGAACTTAATGGGGGAAGATGTGTAAAGTCTGTCCTCCGTTTGTATTCATGTGCTTGTTTGATGAAAATATCCTAAGTTTGCCATTCAAATGATCAATCTTCAACTTTGATAAGGTGTTGTAGTTCATAGGGAACCTTTTTGTGCCATGGCATACAATCAACCCACATGCAAACTATAGACTAGAGAAAATATAGGCAAACAAAAAATGACAGTATTTTATCATGCAGCAACCTTTCACCCTGTTTTCTGGTTCTGGCATCTCAAGAATTTTTTGTTGTCACCAGGGATGACGAAAATGACTTCTTACTGCAGCTTTGCAAATCAAGTGGCAAACTTCTGAAGGTATTCCTTTTGTGTTAATCTGAATCCTTTTAGTTTAATATCTGATAGTTATTTCGTGATAGAATTGTTGTCGAGACAGGTGGACAGCTATGCTAATGTATTTTGGCTCTGCTCAATTTGGCCAAAACTAGATATACTTTCTGTATGCATTCCATGTCTGGGATTGACTATTGATAATTACAAACCGATAATGAACTGAAGTAACATATGTTTCATCTCTTCATACTCTGCTTCTGGTTCTATAAAGTGAGAGAGATGCAATTTAGTGATCCTCCGTATATGGCACCTATTGTAAAAAGATTTTAGTATCTTGCCTTGGAATTTTTTGGGCATGTGGAGAGTAGAAGCCCCATTAAGGAGTGTAAATCAGATGAAGGATAGTTCAATAGTTAGAGGTAGAGGGAAACCAAGAAAAAGTATCAGCCAGATCATCAAGAAGGATTTGGATTTATATGGTCTGTTCTTAGTCGATAGATTATATAAATATGGCAGGATATCATGAAATTGTTTGATTCTTGTATCGAACCCTGCTTGGTGTTTTTCTTGACACTTTTTTGCTCTGCTACTGAACTGAATGGTGTCTTGTGATCCGTTTAACTGACCTCATCTAACGGAAAGAGAATTCTGTTGTTGAAGTTTTTTGCTCTTCTGGTAAGATAGGATAATGAATGTCTGTGTGACTGTTTCATATATTGGTTGTTTCAGGGTGGTGAGCCTGACCTGATGACTGGAGCAAAGATGGTACTTCATGACTGGCAGAGGGGTAGAATTCCCTTTTTTGTTCCTCCTCCTAAGCAGGAAGAAGGGTCTGAGGAACCTAATGTTAATGGTGTTGACTTAGATGATGCAGTTGATGGTAATGAGGCATCTGCTGCTATTAAGGCTATCGCAGATGTTCTTTCATCACAGCAGCAAATAAGTGTGCCTGTTCAAAAGGATTTATATAGTGAGAGTGAGTTGAAGGGGGAAGCCACTGACCAACCTCCTAACCATAATGCTGACGATGATATTCCAACACCTGATAGTGACACATCTGAACAGGATTCAGCTACTAAGATTCCATCTGAGCCGCTTCTTTCTGCTGAGCCGGTCCCAATCAGTGAGTCATAACTTTCGGTCGCATTGCAGTTATAGCTGTTGGAAAACTGTAAATTATAAGTTGGTTTTATTTCCATCCTCTTGAAAGCTTGGACGAGAACAGCTCCTTTTCCCTTCGGATCATTTCTGTGAGGCGCCAGCTTCATTTGGGGACTTCATCTACCTCACAATAAAGCTTGTCAAATGCATCGATTTTGCCTTCGGGAATGTTGTTTTGGTCATCTAAACTGATCTTTGAATTCATGAGATAGAGAAAGATACTGCTATGTGCTATGATCATAAGAGCATTGGTTTTATTTTTAACTATTATTTAAGCATTTAGTTTTAGCGATATAGCTTTTGTACCATGGTGGAAATTTTGTTTTATTTGATAATATGCCTTATATGATTCTAAGTTGTAAACGAGGATAGTGAGACATTATCTAATTTAATTCAAGCCAATATTTTGCCATTCATATGTTGGGAGTAGCGTGGATTGATTGCTTTATTCACCATGCGGATATTTAATTTAAATGTTGAATTATATAGTCTTTCTCACCAAGTAACCTTGTTTGTTGTATACTAGTACTTGTACCCGACACGGGTATTAATTTTATGATTTAAAAATTATAGTTTTAATGTTATATATATGAATAATTATTTTTTGTAATAATTTGAAAGAATAGATATATAAACAAATAAACAAATATGAATAACAATGGATAACAATTTTTAATATGCTGTATATACTATTAATATTAATCTAAAGGATAATGTGGTATATTTTGGTTGTAATTAATTTAATATAAAGAATAATGTTTGTTCGTAATTAATTGATTTAAAGTGAAAAAAAAATGATAAATTTAGAATACGTGTATAAGATTTAAGGAGTAATTGGAACTTTGAACAAATAGTTTGAAATTACTTTTAAGATTATGTATATCTAGTTGTATTTTAGCATGTTACATATATTGTCTTTTTAAAGATTCTTAAAAATTTATTTGTAGATTATATTTTTTGTTATGGTTATATTTTTATCTTCATTTAGGATTAAAATTTTTAATCGCTTTTTTGATTTGACTCTAGAAATAACAATGTATAATTGTCCATGTATGAATACTGGACGTGATAGATAAAGTCTATTTTTGGAAAGAGATTGACCTTAGCTCTGGTAGATAAAGTCCAACTTTGAAAAGAGATTGACCTTGATTATGGTAGATAAAGTCCAACTTTGGAAAGAGATTGACCTTGATTCTTATTGATTGTCATTGCAAAATAAAGAGATATTGGAAATTGTTTTCTTTGAAACTTTAAAGGAAATCATTTACCTCTTGCACAGAATCAATTGTAGGACAAAATATTGCTCCATCATAGAAAAATTAAGGAGACATCATGTTATGAATACATTTTGGATAAACAAATTCAACCAAAGGTAGTAGAGGTGATGCACTATTTTCAATTAGAAGATTTTCTGGTATCTAAATATTGACTTCACTATCTTCATTTAAATCCATCTTACCATCTCCAATGTCAAGAATCCAATCAACAAATTCTTTAATATGTCTTGCGCTTTCAACAGATTTTGCACAGTTCAATCTCATATTCTGTGAAAGCTTTAAAACTTTGCAACTGTTCCACAATTCTGAGTAGTTAATTGAAGATTTCAGAATATCATATCGTGATCCATTTTTTACAACTGACATGATTTGCCTAAAATCATCACCCAATGTTAGAAATAATGACAGTGCAAAAACCAAGAAGGGGGTGAATTTGGTTTTCAAAATCTTTTTCTGATTTAAAATATTTTTCCAAAACTTAATCTTAATTCCAATTTCAAGATTCAAATTTTCTTTAATCTATGATAAAAGCAATCGGGATAACAATTGTTAATATGATCCGAATATAATAAAATAAAGAGAGAGGAAAAGAGAGAATGAACACAAAAATTTATACTGATTCGGATTTTGTCAATCCTACATCCAGTGCCCAATCACCACAACATGTGATGATATACCCTACTATCTTTAAATGCAATTACAAATACTAATCCAGTGACAACATGTAAAAACAAATAAAGATAAACAAAAGCACCTCCTTAGACACACTAAGGATGATCCCACCTCTCTTGACAGACAAGAGATGAACAAATACCTCCCTTAGAACAGATCCAAGGGATGAATTACATAAACCAATAAACAAGAAAGAGACACCTGATGAGTGCTGGATATGAAAACTTAAGCACAGTACAATCACCACTTCCAAGAACTAGGATCAACCTTGAGAGAACATGAAAGCGGCTTTGAAAATATTTGAGCGCAAGAACATTGTATTTTCGTGTTTGATCAGATGTGTTTTAACCTAAGACCTTGCCATTCAATTTATAATTCAAAATCAGCTTAAAGTTTCCATTCTTAAGTTGATTCAGCTTTTAATTCGTAAAAACGTCGTTTTTAATTGATTGTATAAAAGCCATAATCGATTATTTCAGAGCAAAATTGGAAAACACATTTTTCCTAATATAATCGATTAGATTAAATCCATAATCGATTATATATATAACCCAGAAAACGATATAATCAATTATCAAAACACTTAATCGATCATTCTATTCGTTAAACTTGTTAAATTCAAATTTTAAGTGATATAATCGATTCTATTTATATTTCGATTTCTAATCGATTAAAAGCGTAGAAAAAACTTTTTACAAAAATATGACTTGCTCTCAAGATTGAAATGGTCTTGGGGGAAAAGTATGACTTACTCTTTTTATCCAACACCCAAAACTGAAACTTCTAAACTTGATTCTTCAGCTCTCGAGCAAATCTTCAAGATCTCCATTCTTGATTACTTTGATTCTCCATGATTGAGTATTTTATTAGCCTTTATTTTCCATGATGCAGCCTTCCTTTTTGGGATAAAATCAAGTTTTTATTGTTGCAATAGTTCCTGTATCTTCATCATCAAAACACCAATCTTCAACATCCTTTTTAATTTAATTCTTTTACTGAAATCTGCATTTATTCTTGAATTAAATCAACAATCTCCCCCTTTTTGATGATGATAAAAAACTTAAAGATTTGTGATTGATATGCTGTAAAAAATCTTAAAAATATTATATGGATATCTTCATCATAAGTGTTAGTACAAAAAGGAATAATATAGGCAATCAATTCTTAATAAGCAAATATCAAATTTCAAAAATTTTAAATTTTTAGAAAAAAAAAAAATTACTGCATAGAAGAATTTCCTTATTCTCCCCCTTAATATTTGCTTTTAATGCTTAAGATATTTTTGATATTTTCTCAATCAATCACATACATTTTCCCCCCTTTTTTAACAGAATAAAAAAGTTACAAAAAAAAAAAAATACAAAGTCACACAAGAGAAGCACAAAATTTAGCAGAAAACATTGAGAGAAGAAAAAACATACAGGTAGCAGCTGAAAGTAAGAAAAAAATAGAAAAAAACAGTGGAGCAATGAGCCAAGTGATTAAGCATTCTATTCGGTTTCTTCACTGTCCCCATCTTCTTCATCCTCATTATCTTCAGCTGGTTGTTTGTCTTTTGAGGAGCTTGTATTATCTTCTTCTGGAGATATGTCATCAATTTCCAATTTTCATTCAACTTTATATACTCTTCTATTGATCATTGAGAGTCTTGAACACAGATCATCATAGTGTTGAATCTGTAAGTTTAGGATGTTGTCCATTCTTGAGTATATATTGGCTTCCATGGATCCAGGTTGTGGTTGAGTTTCATTTTTTTCAACTTCCTCTATGGGATCTTCTTCACCTATTTGTATGAAGCTATTGCCTTGTTCAATTAACCCCATATGACGTAGGACACTTTTTCCTATTTTGCTGTTACTTAGCAAAATCTGCTTTGTCTCCCCTGTCAAATCTACGCCTTTGTATTCCAAGATTTTAGAAATAAATACTGGATATGGTAGAGCAAAAGTAGATAACCTAGTGGCCTTGAACATGTTTTCAGTTATGATGGCTGGCCAATCAATATTAACCTCATTGAAAAAACCATACATTAACAAAATATCCTCTTTTGTAAGTTGAGCATGGTTAGTTCCTTTAGTAGTTAAAATCCAGACAATAACATAATCTAACATTCGTTCATTTAGTTTTACATTACCAACTTTATAAAGACTGTCCAGTAGAAGATTTGGATCCTTGCAAAATTTGCAAAATTCCGCTAGTTTGTTGAAACCTTCAAATCCATATGTAATATTTATCCTGCCTTCAGTGGATAAACCAGTCACAGTTTGCCAAACGTCTTCATCAAGAAGGATCCTTACTCCTTTTACTTTTGTGCTTGGAGTACTTGTACGAGATGTTAAATTTAGATAGAATACTCTTACCAAATCAGCGTAGAAAGGGCCCTCCATCTCCACAAAAGTTTTTAGTCCGCTTGAGACTAAAAGTTCCTGAAAAGTGAAACCGTGAGATCTGAAAAAATCACAGGCTAGGAATTTTGGAGTAAGAATTTTCCTATCTTTCCAGTGATCCAAATAAGCCCTTTTGATGTCTTCATCCGAAATCCACCCAAATAAGATTAGGTTGCCTCATTTCTTGTTCTTGCTGATGAGAGCTCATTGGGGCTTTGGCTTTTCTCCTTGTAGGCATCTTTCTTCTTCTTTGATCAACCATTGAGTGAACGATGAATTGTGGGAACAAAAAATGATCTAACAACACTAATATAGAGCAGATAATTCATGCACAAGATATAACAAAAAGAGTAATAACAGCAAGACAACAAGAGAATAGAAAACTGAAGTGGCCCTTTGATTCTCAACCTTGGTATTTATAGACGTGTAATCTGTCTCCAAATCACTTAATTTATGTTAATAGAGCCGTTAGGGAAGGAATATAGTCGTTGTAGGACGAATATCACAAGTTTCAAAGCTCCAACGTTCAAAAACAGTGTGTAAAAAAAAACTCAGAACGACACTTTTAACCGATTATGAGATGAGCATAATCGATAATTTGCTCAAAAACTTACCTAGAACACAAAACCCAGAAACATAATCGATTATGAAAGTTGAATAATCGATTAAATCATAGAAATTTTCAGAAATAGAACAAAACGTTACAGATAATCGATTATGAAATAAAGTAATCGATTATGGACGAAAATAATTTCACAAACAACGCTTTTAATCGATTATGATTCGAAATGTAATCGATTATATTTGTGATTAAACCAGTTTTACGAGAAATCATGTAATTTCAAGCAATTAACATCAAATTTCATCAATAAACATAAATTAAGTAAGAGATTTATCATCAACAATACTTAGATCCCTTCTAAGCTCATAAAATCTATCTCGTGGTAAGGGTTTGGTAAAGATGTCAGCTAGTTGATGTTTGGTATCTATATATTCTATTATGCAATTACCTTTAGCTATATGATCTCTAATAAAATGATGTCTGATTTCTATATGCTTGGTTCTGGAGTACATGATAGGGTTCCTAGTTAGGCTAATGGCACTAGTGTTGTCACACTTAAGAGGAATATGATCTAGAAAGATGTCAAAGTCTTCTAATTGTTGTTTCATCCATAAAATTTGAGCACAACAACTACCAACTGCTATATACTCAACCTCTGTGGTTGAAAGAGCAACACTAGCTTGTTTCTTAGAATGCCATGATATTAAGGAACATCCTAAAAGATGACATGACCCACTAGTACTTTTCCTATCAATTTTACAACCCCCATAATTTGAGTCTGAAAAACCTATAATACTGGGAAAGGCTCCTAAAGGGTAGCATAAACCAAAAGATTTTGTTCCTTTTAAGGTACTTAAGGATTCTTTTAACTTACATTAGGTGAGACTCTTTAGGATTGGCTTGAAACATAGCACAAAGACACATACTTTGCATAATATCAGGTCTACTGGCTGTAAGATAAAGCAAAGATCCGATGATACCTCTATACTTTGTTCGATCAATGACCTTACCATTTAACTCTTGATCCAAATAACATGATGTGGCCATGGGAGTTGCAGCTTCTTTTGACTTTTCCATCTCGAACTTCTTTAGAAATCTCATTGTAATATTTTGTTTGACATATGGATATGCCATTCTTCATTTGTTTGATTTGCATTCCAAGAAAGAAATTTAATTCTCCCATCATGGACATGTCAAATTCTCCCTGCATATTATTTGCAAACTCTTGGCAAAGATCATTGTTAGTTGATCCAAATATGATATCATCAACATAGACTTGAACAATTAGAATATGTTTTTCCGATTTCTTAATAAAAAGAGTAGAATCAACTTTACCTCTTCGAAAACCTTTATCATGTAAGAAATTAATTAACCTTTCATACCAAGATCTTGGATCTTGCTTTAGTCCATATAGGACTTTCTTTAATTTGTAGACATGGTTTGGATTTTTAAAGTCTTCATTGCCTAAATCCACTGCTTGTAATTCTGAATCATTTGATGCATTGGAGAACTTTTTTAGCAAATCCTGAGAAAATATTCCAGTTAGTTATTAAAGAGTAATGCATTTTGGAAACATATAAGCAAAAATAGAATAAAAACAATTAGTACCTCTACAATGTTAGCACATGTTCCATCACTGGTGGCATTCTTCACCTTCGAGAAATGTCCACTTTTAGAATAAGTATCCTTCAAAAAGACATAAACAATGTTAGTATGTAATTAATGTAAATGTAAATGTAAATTGGCAACCTAAATAACTATCTTTGTTTTGAAGACAAACCAACTTACACATGTCTTCGTGCAAGTATAATTAAACTCGCTAATGACATTTTCATCAGTACAAACTCTCTTAACTCTATATAATTGGTCAAATTTGAAACTTTTATCCTTTGCAGACTCCACCTTGAAAAGGATATCCCTATCCATCAACACTGAAAAATCCTTTCGAATTTTGCTTACGGTGTTCTGTAGCATAAGATTAAATAATTAAGTAATTCAACAAATGAAATAATTGAACGCATCAAATGTGTACAAAATCAAAGAGGAGGGAATTTTCATCTAACAAAATTGACCTTGTCTTGACATTCTAAGATCTCTGCACAGGATTTGTTCAACAATGTTGTGGCATCTCTATCAAACAACACAAAGGTTGTGGAATCTGTTTGATCAATTACACGAACTTTAATTTTATAAACAAATATGTATTAGACCAATACAAACATCAGTTTATTAGACAAATACAAAAATCAATTTATGAAATAGAACATTATGACTAAATAAACACTTTTGTACCTAGGCATCACTTTCAAGACATGCTTGATGCACTTTTCACAGAAGAACATTTTGGAGTTTGGGTAAACGGCTTTGTTGCACATGCATGCAGTATACCACCAGTCGTCATCCTCGAGTATATGCTTAATCGTGGCCAATACAAAAAAAATTGTTTCTTATTACAATAGCAGAAATTGTAACTTGGATATCAATTAAAATAATATCTTCGATACCACAAATTGTAACTGTTAAAATATAAACCCATTAAATGTGATACCTGCTTGCAATCCTTTAGACCTTGGATTGAGTTCCTAGGAGTGAGCTTTAGAAACTCATCTTCAATACTATGTTTACATGACTCAGTCAACTGACTTAAACCTTGGAAAGGTGAGTCAGTACTATCAAACATCCTACAAAGACAAACAACAAATTATATGCATATACATATACATTATATACATTATACTACCAACACACTATGTCTATGTTACCTTTTCTTCAGCTGGCTCGCTTCTTCACAATCTACATTGTACACTATCTTTGTACAATCAATGCAGTTCTGCAGATAAACCTTATCTAAAAGTTAAAGATAAAAAAGTCAATGAACATAAATAAACTTTACAGAAACCTGAATAATAAATAGAAGAATACCTTGGAGAACCTTGGCCTTAGCAAAATGTATACTGATGACAACATTGTGATCATCTCTAGAGGATAGGAATGCATTAAAATCATCCACATAGTTCCCAAACAATGTGCATTCAATACGAAAACTAATTCCAGAACATAAAATAAATTAAAGTATGTTAAGAAAACAATACCCTAAACTATAAAGAACAAAACTTGAATATTACCCATAAGCTTCTATAGATATTACATTTAACTTTGTCTTTTTTCCATTTCTTTCCAACTCCCTCTCAATTCCAACACCAGTCAGTAATCCCATCACATCTACAAAAAAAAAACCAGCAAAACCCATCATTGAACAATAGAACAACTCTCATTAACAAAAATATCAAAATATCACAATAAACTCACCTACTAAATAATTTGTGTCAAACCTAGCAACAATTATGATTGAAATAGGTATATATGGTGTTACTGGAACCAACTTACTTTCAAGTATCTCAACCTTCGTTGCAAACTGGAAGCTAATCTTATAATTGTGGTGGGCTGTTCTAAATGATCCACCATTTCCAGAAAGACTAAAACATTGGATAGAATATACATTACCCTTACAAATTTCATGTTGAAATTTGTAAATCAGAGTTCGTTTGACAGAAGCATGTATGCGCAGTCCCTACAAGGCAATTTGTAAAAGACATTACATTATATTAGTATAAATTGAGAATAAACAAATTATTAATCTGAGAAGTTTAACTCTACATCTTGTAAGACCATATCCATTAAGAAAGGGAACTTCTATTTTGTAAAATCTGCAACCAACCACAATCGTAGAACTCTGACCATGACATTCTAGTTTTCCTTTTCTGATGTGAGCTGTTGTATAGAGTGGTATTGCTTTTATGCAGTGGACATGATTTGGAACAGAGGTGGAGTAGTGAAATGCAAGTTTGAAGGAATATGTAAATGTATCAACAGTGGTTTGAGTTGCAGTAGATTTAAATAGATGTATGTACAAAACAGAAAACCCTAAATCTCTAATTTGAGATCCAAATCATATAAGCATGGGTCAAATATTTCCTGTAAAAGTCTAATTTGAAATCTAAATCCATATTAACATTAATGCTTCACTCAGAAAAGGCAAAATTGGGAATCAAAAATGAAAATATCTTTCGAAACAGAAACCCTAAAGCCCTAAATGTTTCCCAAAAAACCTAAATCTCTAATTTCATATCGAAATCAGGTTTTCATGGCTCAAATATTACATATAAAACCCTAATTTGAAATTTAAATCCATATTAACATTAATGCTTTACTCAGAAAAGGAAAAATTGGAAATTGGAAATCAGAAAAGCTTTACCCTATATTGGAAACCCAAAATCGTGCCACAATGATCCATAATCCACCCATTCAAAATTTCAATTTGAAATCTTTCCTTAGTCACGCCTCAAAGAAAGCCCAAGACGGAAATGGAAAATAGTGTGCTGGTACACTTCCTTGGCAGACTCACCGAAACACAAAATAAGTTATCGGTGCGGCGCATGGAGATGAGGCTGACAGAATAGTGTCAGGTGAAAGCCGAACATCACAGCGTGTCGGTCTTGGTGTTTTTTTAGCGTGTGAAGACATGAGTGTAAGACTGTGCAAGATAGGTGTGAAGAGGCGCGAGTGTGGTGTGGGTGCACAATGAAGACGTCGAGTGAAGGGTGCGGTCAGTGCTGTGGGTGCAGTCAGTGCTGTGGGTGCGGTGAAGAGAGTGGTGAAGAGAGTTGTGTTGTGCACGAGTGAAGAGAGTGTGGAAGTTGGATGAAATGAAGAGGCACGAGTGTGTGCGCAATAGGAAGAAGTTTAAAAGCCCAAACACGTGGCAAAATGTGGAAGTATCACTTGTCGACCTCACATTCAAACATGTTTTTTCCTATTACGGTAAAGTTTTGGAATGAATGTTTTTTAAAAAATTTGTGAACAGTTGTTGATCCCGAGAAATGTATTATTCATTGATTAGCACTTTTTTTGGTGATTGATTTTTCTCGTGTTCATGTATACATAGGATAATTGTTGGAATAAATGGCTGAGTTTAAGAGGGGGGTGAATTAAACTTTCAAAGATTTTCGAGATTCAATGGCCAAATGTGAAAAACCAGATTCGGATTGAAGATTAAAACCAGTTTTAATAGGTTCTTGAAATGCTTTTAATCAATTGATCATATATCCAATTCAATTACAAAACCTCCATTCTTCAAGGTGAGTTTGACAAACTTTCTTTTGTCACCACACATATGTCTTGAACAACCACTATCTAGATACCACAATGATTTTTTGACCTTTAAGAACACCTACAAAACATAATCAATGGAGAATATTTGGTACGCGCATCAATTTGGGTTCATGAGAATTAGTTACCTTTCTATCACATTTTGGCTTCCGAACATATTTGCCACTAGGAACTCCAAATTTTCTGATTTTGCAAGACTTTGAAGTATGTCCTTTATTCATACAATAAAAACATGTAATGAATGAAGTGTTGGATGATTTTCCATGTGAAAAGAAATTTCTATAAGGCTTTTGTTTCTTTTGAAAACCATTTGTAAATCCAAGTCCAGCTCTATTTATTACACAATTTTGAAAGCCTAAGAGGGCATCCAAATTGGCTCTTCCCATGGTGAATCTTGCTAGAGCTTTGTTCAAATACTCAATTTTATCTTCCAAAATTTTGCAGTTTTTGAAAACTTTTTCAGCATGATCACAATTGGAATTTGAAGCTTTATAAATCATTTCAAGATTCTCAAAATCAGTTTTTGAATTTTCAGGCTCTTTCTCTAGCTCTTTCACCTTGTTCTCTAACCAATTATTCATACCTTTAAGCTTATTGTTTGAACAAGCAACTCTATTAACTTCTTCATGCAATTCCAGAAAATTATGCAACAGCTGATCATAATTTGCACAATTTGGAGTTGTTGAGGAACTTACACTACTTGTTGTATCACAATCAGCCATAAGAAGAAGATTGGCCTTTTCATCCTCACTTGAAGAATCACTACTAGAGGAGACATCATTCTCATCCCATGCAATATATGCCTTCTTGGTTTTGGATGATTTTTCATGTTTCTTTTATCCATTCTTTTCTTTGTTTTGAGAATATGGACATTCAACATTAATATGTCCCTGTTTTCCACAACCAAAACTAGTAAAGTTAGGAGAAACCAAATCAGATTTTTTATTGTACCTCTTGTGTTTGTAACCTTTATTCTTGTATTTCAAGAACTTGTTGACCTTTCTCACTAAGAGGTTCAGATTTTCTGCATCACTTTCTTCATGTGTTTCATCGTCACTAATCTCCTCTTTATGAACCAAAGTCTTCAAGGCCAGCCCCTTCTTTTTCTTGTCACTTTCCTCTTGTTCAGCAAGCCTGTGCAACTCAAGTTCATGCTCCCTCGACTTTCCAAAAAGTGCAGCAACACTCATCGTTGTTAGATCCTTAGATTCAGAAATTGTTGTCACTTTAGGTTGCCAATTTCTGTTCAAATACTTCAGCACTTTTATGTTCAACTCTTCTTTCTCAAACACTTTGCCAAGACCTATTAGATGATTTACAATGTGTGTAAATCTTTTCTGGACATCTGAAATTGTTTTTCTTAGCAACATCCTAAACATTTCATATTCTTTGATCAAAGTGTGTTTCCTGGCTCTTTTAACATTAATAGTGTCTTCATGTGTTACTTCCAACACTTTCCACATTTCTTTGGCATTGACACACTGTGAAACACAAAAAAATCTATTAAGATTAAGTGCAGATGTTATAATATTCTTTGCTCTACAATCATACTGCACTTTCTTTTGTTCTTCAGTATTTAAACTATCCCAAGGTTTCTCTCCATCTTTATCCTTGTCTTTAGGGATATATGGTCCATTGATTATAGCATTCCAAATACCTTTATCAATTGACTCAAATCTTCATTTTTACTTTCCAAAAAGGGTAGTTTATACCTAAAAACATTGGTGGCCTATTTATAGAAGCACCCTCTGCAAAAGGTAATTTCCCTTCAGCCATGTTTTTGAAATTTTCAGAAAACTTGAATATTTTACAAGAACTAGCTCTTGATACCAATTGTTAGAATAAATGGCCGAGTTTAAGAGGGGGGTGAATTAAACTCTTAAAAGATTTTCGAAATCCTTGGCCAATTTTAGAAAAACAAGTTGTAATTGTAGGTGAAAATCAATTCTTTAAAGATTCTTAAAATGCTTATACCAATGTATCATATATCCAATTCAATTAGCAATTCAATTAGCAATTCAATTAGCAATTCAATTATCAATTAAAAAAATTAAAGAAGCAGGGAAAGAAGATCAACACAATAGATTTATATTGGTTCACCTTCCAATGAAGGTTACATCAGTTTCCTAAACACCCAAATCAAAGCAATTCACTAAATTTCAGTTTTTACATGAACCCTACATGAAAAACTAAAAAACAGAACAATACACTTGATCTTGAATCCTACAAGATATGTATACCCTTGTAAAAACCTATTACAAGAACACCCTAATCACCCTAATTAAGAAGAAACAAACCCAATACAAGATTACACAAGATTATGGAACGGATTCACCTAATTAACACTTGCAGAAAATGAATCAGGACAAAATTCAGGTGATGATTTTGTATGAAAAGATTCTCAATTCAATTTGATCTTGGACTCCTTGATTAATTTCGCAAATTGATTTAGAACACTTGAAAAGTCTTTCTGAACAATGAGTTCTTTTGTAATTGATTAGTTACCCAATTCTTTAAAACTCAAAGTATTTAAAACAGAACTAGTTCAGTGATTTAAAACTGTTATTGATAAAATCAATTAGTTGAAACACAATTTAGCTAGTTGTTTTCATTAAAATGAATTTTCCAGAGAGTACCTCTGATGTGATCTCAATTCATGAAAAACCTCAACCCATGCAAGGAGGAGTCACCACAAGAAAATAAGAAAAGGAAAATATGAAAGAAGAGCTTAAAAAGAATTTTGAAGAAAAGGAAGGAAGAAAAACAAGGAGAATGTACAAGAAGCTTGAAGAAGAGATTAGAAATATTAATAGCTCTTGTAATTTCCTTGTATATAAAAATAAAGTTTAGTTTAGTGTCTTTCTTTGAAATAGAAATAAGAGGCTACTTGTTTGGACACATGGATAGTATAAAAAACAAGGGCCTTGTTTGGGAAGCTTTGGAACATCTTCCAAACAAGGCCTAACCTTTTAGAATTCCACCCATGTGCATGCATTTTCGTTTTCCCCTTTCTATATAAGGGTGTGAGTCTCATTTGTAACATAACTTTGAAGATTATTTGAGAGCAAGAGCTATTTCTCTTTGAAGTTCAAGAGGTAAGCCTCATTTCTAGAATCTTATCTTGAGTTTTCCATAATTCAAGTGGTGATTGTCCTTTGCACTTATCTTTCTTTATGAAAGTGGCGTGTTCTTCATTCTCTTGTCTTCTCCATGTTTCTCTTTTCATTTTCTTGAATGTTCTTCATAGCTGCACCTTTATTCTTAATTTTAATCAATTTTCCACCGATTAAAATGTTTGTTTTCATCTTCTATGGCTTCCTATGGGTTCTATCTTGAATTTAATCGGTTGAATTGAATTGTTTTGCAATTTCTAAGTGTGGGCCGAATTTGAACCCTAACATTTGGGGAAAATTATGATTTCATGTTCTTCCTTGAAATTTTACATGTTATTTTGGTTCCATATGCCTATACACATGTTTGATAGATCCTACATCACTTGTAATGCCTCCTAGGCATCCATCAACCTCAAATCTGAAAACTGAAAACCAGTCAGTTGAAAACACGATTAAACTGGTAGAAATCATTAAAGGAAAATCCTTAATTGATTTTAGCCTGTTTAAATGCGAATCAACCAGATTTTCCAAAGCTTGGATTTCTTAAGAACAACTCCAGAATTTTAGCTGATTTAAATTGTAAAAAAATAGCTAGCTGAAATCAGCTGGAAGCAAAATTCAGAAACAACAGTTTCAGAATTAAAGCTGATTAAAAACAGTTAGTTGAATTCAGCCAGAACAAAACTTAAAAACACCAGTTCAGATAATTAATTAACTGAAATCCATATCAGTTGGTTAAAATGTTTAAGATTGACATAGCCATCAAACTAAGAACATTTTAACTGACTAAAAACATGTTTTTAATGAGTTGAAAAACAGTTAAAACTTTTAAAACATTTTAAAACACAAGATCAAGTCCAAGATTAAATGAAATGCATCTTACCCCACATCCTAAGACACTCTAATCCTAAGATAAAATCTTCATTCTTCAAGCATCATCATCTTCATCATCAAAGTGGTTGGAGACATCAAATTAACTTGAAACCAAGTCTTCAAGTCCAACAGTTCTCACATGAGAATAAGTTGTTCTACGCCTAGAGCACTTTGTCAGTCATAATCACACACCACTCATAATACTTAGGAATAGGCTAGGTAGAATTAGAATATTAGGCATGTTGATAAATAATCAAGTTTCATTTGTCATAATCATGAGGTAGGAATATTAATTAGGAATATGTTTAATTGTGAATAATGTTATAGGGTACCAACAATGGATGTCGTGGAGTGTCTAACACCTTCCCTACACTAAACCAACCCCTGAACCCAAACTCTAGTTATGTTGGCCTAAGTTTTCTTTTTCTTTTTCTAATGTTTGGAGTAAAATCTTGGTGGCGACTCCATATAACATTTTTCAAACTATTTTCAAACACGAAAACCCAACCGTCAGGCATGCCAGTCGGTGACACACCCATAAAGTGTTTCTCCTTAAGGAGTTTCGATCTTGTTAATAAAAAAGAATGATAAGTCATTAAGACTGTATATTAATTTTAGACTGCTAAACAAACTAATTATATAAAACAATCAAGAATTGATTATTTATTATATTAGTTACATCAAGCAATTGTATTTTCTAAAATTGATATGATATGAAATTAGAGTAAAGATTGATGATGTGCATAAAACAATTTTGAACATATGTGTATCATTGTTCATAGTGAAAATAATGTTATGTAAAATAGTAAAGTTTGAATACAATGAAAAATTATTTCAAAATATCATGTAAAAAGTATATTTTAAATGTAGATAATTTTAACTAAAAGTAGATAAAACCTCTTAAACGGAACTCATAAAATTGAGCTATTAAATATACTTTTTGTTAAGTCTTTTGAAATAATGAAAACCAAACAATTAAAAAGCTAAATAAAAAACATGTATCGAATATAATAAATAAAGGTAAAAAGAGTCGAAGAGGATAAATTGTTTCTTTGAAATTAATTTTCATTCTAAAATTTAAATATATTTGCTTTATAATTTCTTTTGTAGGAGAATTGACGAAACAATAAAAAACATAAATGGTGTGAATTTGTTGTCTTTGTCCCACATAAATAGGTGTCCCTGCATGATAAATGATGCACCTAAAATTGCCAAAATCCCACGTTATGTGCCCCAAAGTTGGCCTGATGTTGTCTTGGTTGAAACTCTGCAGTGTAGTGAGTTGACATTTGGTAGCAACCTTTTGATGTGATTTATGTAGAAGTATTGGGTAGAAAGCTAAAAGCGTAGGTGCAGGTAAGATTTAACAGGGTTGCAATAATTTAGGAAGTACGCCCAAGCTTTAAACAGCCTGGCTATGACCTGGTTGGTGAAGATGAGAATCAACCTATTCATCCATCCACATCTTTTAGAAGCTGTTCATTGATATTCAAAGACCACAAACATACATGCACGCTCCATCTTCTTTTATACTGAGAAAGATATAAAAATGTAAATATAAGAAGGCTATAAATACATGAGCTGCAATCTATATGCACTCACCTCCTTAGCTTCTAATCCACACGTGTGTGTGTGTGACTTTATCGTTCATATAAAATGCATGCTTGGAAAGGTTTCTCTTTTCATAATAACTCTCTTCATTAAATGAACATTATTTAGAATACATTATACTAAAACACTTTCACAAATTTTGTATAATTGTTTCAAAAATATTCCACAAGTACTTTATAGATTAGGTTTCGTATTTGTGCATTACATTAATATTTTCTTTATTTTTAAAATATAATATCAGCTACCTTGTTGTAATTGTTAAAAATCACTAGATTATATGTATTAAGTTTTGATTGAGTTATGTTTGGACGAATCATAACTCTTTCATATTTTTTAACAGATAAGCTTATATTTTACATGTTTATTTTAAACGATCGATTTTGTATGAAAAGATCAACAACAAAGAAAAGAAAGTTCAAAAATCAAAAGATAAAAAATAATTTAACACAAAATACGAAATAAATTTTTGACGTTTCTTTTTCCTTTATTGGAATGAAGATTTACGAAGAAATGTTGTATAATCAATTCAAAAATATAAGTAGTCGATTATATAGTATAATATATAATTAAAATCAATATACATTTTCATAATAAAATAATTATTAACAAAAATAATAAATTGATAATAAAAAATGTTGACAAGAAAATAATAATAAAATTAAAATTATAAAATAATAATAACAAAAATATAAATAATAATAAAATTATATAATAATAAAAAATAAAAAATAATATTTATTTAAAATCAATTTATAATAAAAAATAAAAAATAAAAAATATTAATAAAACTAAAATTAATAATAATAATAATAATAAAATTATACAATAATAAAAAATAAAATAATAATAAAATAAATTTATAAATACAAGTGAAAAAATAATTAATCATTTTATTAATATATCTATAAAATCATTTACAAATTTTTATAAAAAAAATTCACCTTTCACTTTTTTTCCTTTAATCCAAAGAGTCTCACTTTTTACTTTTTTTTACTTAATTTTATTCCTTTTGCACTCCCTCAAATCTACTTCCCAATCCAAACTGTTGTGTTCCTTTCTGGGGGAGCGTTGTTCACGCATACGAAATAGTGGGTGACTCTCCCGTTTCTTTCAAATAATTTTGCAAGAAAATGCTGGCGACAATTTGCAGGAGAGGATGAGAATGTGATCGTCACTAAACCAAGTAGAAAGGGTGAGAAAGTCAGGTGTCATGTGTAAAGTTACCAAACTACCCATTTCCTTTTCCTCAGAGATTCCTGCAAAGATTCTTGAGCTCCCTCCTCCATAGGTGCAGTGTTCATTGCATGCGAGATTCTTGACTCCTAACTAGTGCATGGCATGGCAGTGTTTGACCTAAGCTTTAACTACACCATTATGGAAGTAAGTTGTGGCTGCACCTACCAAGATTTATCAATATCACTGTGAATATGAGAATGGGTGAATTTGAGAGAGCTTTGTGAAACCCAGAGAGCTTTGTGAATTCTAGAGTCGAGTTGAGTGTTGTTTTGGTTGCCTTATACATGCTCGTGGTCATTGCCTTGTGTGGTGGTGGTGGTGGTTCGTGCTACTATCGTGGTTGCATAGGACTCATCGAGGGAGATCCAATAAGCATAACTTTGTTGTTGTATATGAACAAGTAAGTATTTGAAAACTTATTTGTTGCATGATCATCAACAGTAGGTGGGTGGTCCGACTCGACCATTTTTTTCGGTGGTTCATGGAGTATGAAGTTTTTTTTTGGGTGCAAGGGCGGGCCATAATTGATTACGACATTGTGATTTTTACATTTTCTGTGTTTGGTTTGACTCTATTTGGGCTCATAGTTCATGAACTCTCTCGCACAATGTTCACTGCTACAGAAACCTAATTCCACGTCGGTTCTGGGGATGATTTGACGACGGTACCAAAACCGACGTTGAAAAAGGAGACGTTAAAAGTAATATTTTCAACGTCGGTTCATTTTGAACCGACGTTGAAAATAAGACTTTCAACGTCGGTTCAATAAATAACCGACGTTGAAAGTGGGCAAGATTTCACTTGTAAATGGATTGGCTTTAGATGCGGCTCATAACCACTGCTTGTGAACAGCTTGACTCTGCCCGGCTACGATGCAGATTGTGCCAAAGACAGCTCGCTCCTGCTCAAAAATCACACAATAAGCCAAGGCAAGGCGGCCGGTTCTAATCTAATCTAGCTATTTCAAAACAAATTCTCATCTCAGGAAGACAGATCGAACTATTACAGATAGAACAGATAGAACAGATAGATTGGTGTAGGCTCTAAGCCAAGCCTATCTCGTGTGCTATAAAATACACAACGTACTTTCCCGAGCCTTTCTCAAGCTATTATCTTCAAATCATCCTCACTATCGGTGTCCCAATCATCGCCCTCGCCTCCTTCTTCAGCCGGCGCCTCGTCGTCAAGCCCGAATAACCGGCTCGAGCCGTCGCCACCGTCGTCCTCCTCCTCGATGTCGAATTTCACGTCCCTGTCGATCGGATCAATTCCCGCATCAGCGCCGACGAGGTTTGAATCCCGCCGAGGTTCCGCGTCCGGAATTTTAGGCGGTTCCTCGGCAGCCGAGGAGGCGGTTCTTGCGAGTCGAGGGAGGAAGCTGGTTTGGTGCGGGAGAAATAGCGTGGGATGCATCGGTGGGGATCTGTGCGGCGTTTAGATTGATGTTGAGATCGATTGAAGGGGCCGCAGGAGAAGATTGGTGGGGCTGGGGCGCAGAGGATGAGGGTGAAGCGAAGGGACGGAGAACGTCTGTGTATAAATCTCCGAACTCGTCATCGTCTTCCATTGGTGAAGAAGAGAGATTGAAAGAGAGAGAGAGAGAGAGAGATAGAGTGCGCGTGCGTGCGTCTATGTTGAAGAGAGGAAAAATGAGGAAAAAGAGGCGCGGGAAGGTATTAAAAGGGGGATGAACGTCGGTTATAGGAATAACCGAGCGTTGAAAGTGTGGGAGACACACTTTCAACGTCGGTTCATGAAGAACCGACGTTGAAAGTGTTTCTCCCACACTTTCAACGTCGGTTATTCCTATAACCGACGTTAAAACCCCTTTAAAATCCCTTCTACGTCGTTTGTGTTTTAACCGACGTAAAACTGCGACGTTAATTCCTATTCATGTAGTAGTGGTTATTTATGTGTTGTTTTGGTGATTGTTGTGTCTTGTGTGTGGCGCATGAGGTTTGTTGCAACTATGACAGTTTGTAGTTGCAGTCATGACAATTTGCTTGTAGGGACATTGATGATGAGAGTGACGAGTGCAGGTTTTGTTCATATTACTTGTATTTTATAAAAGGTTGTCATATCTAAGAATGAATTTTATTCTGAATGAAACTTGAGAATGTTGCATGGTTATTTTTTATCCATGGCATCCGTCTTTGCATTTCATCCATGAAGCCATATCAATTTAAAACTCATATTGACTAAGGTTAAATTGTTATAATGTTTGTGTTTATTATATAATCTTGTATTTTTTCTAAATTCTTAGTTAGAAGAAACATTATATTTAAATTTATATGTAATTTAAAATTAAAAATGTAAATATAAATTAATATTGAAAAATGTGTAAATATTAGTAAATTAGTAAATGTGTGATTAGTGATTTTAATAAATTTTATTAAATTGTAATATAATTTAAAATGTAATTTATATTATAATTTAAATTAAATTATTAACAATGTTTTCAAATCATTAAAAAATGAATATTTGAAATTATTATATAGTAATTACACTTTTTAATTTTTTTTATTAAATATTATTTAAAATAATAACTTTTAATTATAAAAAATTAATTATATTATAATTTAAAATTTTATTTGTAATTTATATAAACAATTTCAGTTCGTGTATAAAAATTAATTTATATTTTTTTAAATAAAGTTTGAGATGACAGAAGAAAGTGTTCCTATTTTTAATTTGGAAGATGAAGATGTTGAGAATGTCAGCTTGAATTTAATTTCACACCCATAAAAACAGTTACGGATGTGAATGTGAACTGCACTAGGTGCAATTGCAATCCTTTATATCATAGCTTATGGACTCAATGTGTTGTCTACTTTGCATAGTACTACATGTAGTATTAAGGAGTTTTTTTTCTCTGAGAAGGAATGTTATAGGCAAGAGTTAATGTCGTACCTGATTCACCCGAAACAATGTCGTGACATAATTTGAATGGGACCACGAGTGTTTATTAACTTGTGCCAACGATTAAGGGTGGTGAAGGATGTCTTTCGATCAACTGTTGAAGAACAAGTGGCTAAATTTTTGCATATTGTGGGACATAATGTAAAGAATCGAAGTATTTCACTTTTTCCATCGTTCTGGTCATATTGTTAGTCGACAATTTCATAATGTCATAAATGTGATAATTATGTTAGAAGGAGAATTTTTAGTTCAGTCATCAGGAAGAGAAGTGCAACCTTAAATATTGAACAACAATAGATTTTACCCATACTTTAAGGTAATCATATGAAAATCTATAGTATTAGGTCACATACATATATATGTGAACATTAACAATAATGTCTCACTTTCGTTTTGTTACCCTATAGGATTCTTTAGGGGACATAGATGGAACTCATGTTCGTGTTAAGGTCGCCAAGGCCGATGCCCCACGTTTTCATGGAAAAAAGGATTGACCAACACAAAACGTGTTTACAACTTGCGATTGCAACATGAAATTCACATATGTTCTAGGAGGGTGGGAAGGAACAACATCTAGAATATTATACGATGCCCTTAGTAAAGATTATCCACTTATAATACCTAAAGGTCAGTTAATCTTGATTTGGTATAGTCATGTGTGGTGACATTATGAAGAAATTCTAAATAGTATTACATAAATCATTCTAGGTAAATACTACCTTGGGGATGTCGAATCTATGTTAAAACGACAAATCATTACACCATATCAAGGTGTTAGATACCATCTTAAAGAGTACTCCCGAAGAGGTCCACAAAATCCACGAAAGTTGTTTAACCATCACCACTCCTCACTTAGAAATGTAATCGAAAGAACATTTGGTGTATTGAAAAAAAGATTTCCTATAATTGCAAGTGAGACAAGACCGCATTATTCTTTTGAAACTATGACCAATATAGTTCTTATATGTTGTATTCTGTACAGTTTTTTGCAGGGTGTCGACAATGATGATTTTCTAATGGATGAAGTGGATAGAGACTTGATGGAACAGGAAGTGGATGCCTCCTCCACACAATATCGTGAAGATGATTATAGGGAAGAGGGAACCATTAGGGATTGCATAGAAAATGAAACATGGAGAGATTATCAAAACAATTAGCATTTTGTAATTATTTATTTGTGTTAAAAGTTGGCTTCAAGTTTGTCTTAAATTGTTCAATTATTTATTGTTTAGTAATATTAGTTGTCTGTGAAAGGTATAAGATGAGTAGAGGCAAAGGTGTTGCTGTAGATTCCATGATTGCTATTTGTGAGTTTACTAAATGGACCGACGATATGAATTTTCGTCTCTTGACTATGATGATTGATGAAGTCAAGTTGAGTAATAGGATTGATGAAAGCTAGACAACCCAAGCATATGCAAACATAGTTGAAGCCCTGAGACAGCCAGGCTTTGTTGGTAAAAAATAGACAAAAAGGTTTGAAAGACAGGTGGAGTGAGGTCCACAATTTGTTTAGTGGACTTAGTGGATGGATTTTCATGGAACGAATCCACAAAGATGTTTGAGGCTGAAAGTGAAATATGGGATGACTTGATAAAGGTAAAATTTATTTAATCAATATTGCTTTGAAATGATCTTGCCCATTAATTAATTTCAATGCATTATGAATGGTTTTTTTTATGTACAGGCAAAAGCTTCAGCTGCAAGATGGAGAGTTACTGTCATCTGCCACTATGATTTGATCGAAGAGTTCAGGGGTGTTGACTATGCCACTGGCCATATAGCAGAATAGCACAACAAGTGCGAAGAAATTTGCCTAGCACAAGTTTAAGGGTGAACCTAAATGATAAAGTCGAGTACATCTCTGAACCATTCATTGTTGCATCTGATGAAGCTCCTTGGTTACCACCATAGGTGGACTCTTGTAGTCCTGGTCCTACTCAATTTGTGTCATCTGCTAGAACTTCATAATCACGAGGCACAAAGAGAAAGGCCCACATAGTTGATGTGATGGATGCCTAGTTTGACAAATTAACAATCAAATTGGACAGATTTGCAAATTACCTTGGTAAAGGCAATGCCTTGACAAAACAATTGATTGAAATTGTCGAAAGACAATTGTTGTTTGGAGAAAGAAGAAATGAGATTTTGAGGTGGAGCTCCACCTTCCAACACTCTAAATCAAATATTTGGGACATGTTAGTGGGCATGAACCTACAGGACGAGCAAGTTCTGCTCTAGCATTACGGATTCCTTTGCAACAATCATCACATACCAGGTGACTGTTCGGATTGCCCCCACAATTTTGCCTAAACCATTTACTACGACTAATGGGTGGAAGTGGTTGATCTTTTGCCATGTATTATATTGTACTATTTTTTTTTTGTTATCTTTATTTAATTAGTTACGTTGTATGAACTATGTACAAAATCTTTGAATTTATTGTGTACTATTATTCTTATGTGGTGTACAATTTAATTTAACTTTATATTCTTTCCTATAGTCCTAATCTATTGAACGTCATAGACGTACAGTTCAACAAAATTAGAGCTAAATTGCAGAAATTGTCAGAAAAAGTTCATGAACATAAAGAGTTGATTGAAAAAGTATCTAACCTTATTCAAAGAAAAACATTAGCCTTGCAAAGAAGAAA
Organism: Lablab purpureus; assembly: GCA_030347555.1. Classification (NCBI taxonomy): domain Eukaryota; kingdom Viridiplantae; phylum Streptophyta; class Magnoliopsida; order Fabales; family Fabaceae; genus Lablab; species Lablab purpureus. The sequence continues at coordinate 19,765,069 of CM059258.1, forward strand.
TGACCTAATTAATCAGCAGGTCAACATCGTTAGAAGCAACTCATCGTTCCAACATTCAAAATATGACATTTGTACATATTAAAGAACATGAACCTACAAGATGACACAATTCGGTTCAGTGTTATGAGTTCCTATGTAGTAACCAATGCCAGACTAAGAGACTGTTCGAACAACCAATCATATGTGTCAGAAGCATTTGCTTAAGCTAATGAGTGAAACTATTTTATTTGTATATTTTTTATATGTTGTATTTTGTTTTAATTGTTCTCTTTAATTAATATATAATCTTATTATAAGTATGTCACAACTTGTATTTAATTTTAATGTTATCTGAACTATGTCACAATGTGTTTTAATTAAAATATGTTTTATTTCAAATGTACATTAGGTATATTTCATTATGCAATTTGTGTACATATTGTTAATTAATTTTTTCAATTTAGCAAGGATGACTTCATCTTCATCATCGAAAAGACAGAGAAGTGCAAGGGAAAAGGAAGGGAAAAGGAAGGGAAAAGCCCCTGCCAGCACTAATGGTGTTTCTGGTAGAAAGCTACTAGACATTGAGGACGTGTTGAACCAAACACGTTTCTTCAACAAGCATGATCAAATGGTTGAATATGGCCAAAATTTCTACAAGAGGACAATCCTTACACCAAAGATAATGGATTTTCCATATTTTGCAGAGTCAGGACTGCATTTTCATCATTATTTACAATTTCAAGGTTTGAAACAATTTCTAATGCTGAGATTTTCATACTTCCAAGACCTTATCAAAATGTTTTACTCAAACTTGAGAGTCACTAAAGCCGGTACCCTTTATAGTGAGGTTAGTAAGAAAATAATCAAAATGAAACAACCTGATTGATTAATTGTCGCTCATCTCAAATATCAAGGTAAAAAAATTTTCTTTTTCAAATATCTCCGAGGAGCTAGAGTATGAGTGTAATATGATTTTGAGTTCCATAGTCAGGCCACAAATGCAGGGTCAAAATGTTAGAAATGCAGGTATTTTGAATATTAATGATAGACTTTTGCATTATGTTTATGAACATGCCATTGATAATGTTCACAAGCGAAAACTTTAAAGGCATTGAATCAATGTAAGATGATCCTATGATCACCATGATTGAAATGCCTAATGATGTAGTTATGAAAATGCTTAGAGATGAAGGTATCTCAGTCAAATCTACTATTACAAGACTTTCCTAGAACTCAAAATCCCTGAATCAGAGCTAAAGGCATACAACATCTAATTACTAGAATTTTTCAAAGAGAAGATGGATACCCAAGACTACATCAATCTTCATATAAAGTTTGGTAGCATGGGAGCTTGTGAAACCATCAAAGTTTTATATGTAGCTATTAAAGTCTTCACCTCCTACAACATGATCCTCAGTAAGTCATCCCTAACCTAACTATGAAATTTCCTTTTGACAGTTAATTGTCATAATGAATATCAACCATAAAGCAATAAAATACTAATTGACATATAAATGTTGTTAACAACTCGACAACCATCATTGATCTAAAGTAGATAACTCCCTTAAACCTTTGTCAGAATGAGAAATTATGAATAAAACTTAAAGAGATCTCAATAAAAGTAGAGACAAGACTAGGATAGGAACTACCCTAACCATTGACACAAAAATAGTTATCATCAAAGTTATATAATGACGACCCATTTGCATCAATGGCAATTGACACGTTCAGATTGACCCCTTACTATTGCCTCAAGATGGTGAAATCCTAAGAATAAGATGAAAAACATGGCATAAATGTTCTCCATGGTTTTGAAACATAACATTGACTTGATCCCATGATATTACAACATCTAAATTTTCTATAAAATTTTACAACCTAGAGCACAATTTATATTGATTCTCAAATTACACATATTTATTGTATTCAATTATTTTTTCTATAGAAATTAATTTGGGAGTTTTAAGAACAAAATAGAAATTGAAAATGAAATGAACTAAAACCGAAATTCAAGGAAAACATAAGGTTAGTTCGCATATTAAAAGATTTACACAATTCCTCTTATTGGAGTGTCTAAAGATTCATATCAAAGTTTGAATAATTAACTTCTTCAATTGAACAAACATCATTAAACTATAAATCTAGATAATCAAAATATCATTCAATTTCATTCATATCTAATTATCAAATTAATATTCAATAGATTTCTAATTTAATTTATATAATTAGAAATGTAAATTAATATCATAAAGTATAAATCTAAAGTTAGAGAGATGAAGAACAAACTTAGAGCATTAATCTATTGGTGTAAAACTCAATTTAGCTTGTGTGCTTTTGTTTCAGTTAATTGAACTTTAAGAAAATAAAAAAGACCATTCTAAAATTGGGAAAAAAAGAAGACGAAGAGACCTTTTTGAACTTCAAAACTAAACAAATGAATTTCATTTATGAAACTAGAGCTCATTTGGGTTATATATGTTCTCTAATGTGCTATAAACATGATCCTAAATCTGGGCTCCGATAAGATCTATAAGCTCAATTACAAAAGTCAAAGTTAAAATAAAAGAAATCAAATATGTATGAGTTTCTATACAAATATTCATCAAATTTGTCTCAACTTCTAAAAATCATATAAAATATCATGAGACTCCAAATCCAACAAAACATGTGTTCATTTTGAAGCACTTGAAATTTAGAATCTAATGTAACTAGAATTAATAAAAATTAACATCTACATAAAAAGTTATGACCAAAAGAAAAAATTAATTACAAAATACAAAATTATAGCAATTATGTACATTGAATCCAATTTAATTACAAATGAAATATTTAAAAATTAAAAATAAATCATATTAAAAGTTTTTTAATGTACAATAAAGTTATAAATGTATGCACAAATTATGTGTCATCAAATTCTGTGACACCCTGATTTCTATAAAGATATTTATTACTTAGATAGAAATTAGGAGTACTTGTTTGATCGAACTTTTACCACTAGACCAAAAGTTATAGTCATTAGTTAGAGTGAAACTTTTTGTTGAGTATGTGGAGTTTGGAGGTTTTATTGGGTCTGGCCCATTTACTTGGTCGTTTTACAAATACTCTTGTAATTGTAAACCTAACTAATTAATCTAAAATACTATCTACTACAATCGTGGACGTAAGTCATTTTGACTGAACCATGTAAATCCTTTGTGTTCTTATTATTTACTTTTGTCTTATAATTGCTTGTGTGTGTGCTTTTGTGATCCCCAACAACTGGTATCAAGAACTTATGTTTTTTCACGCAAGTGGGAGCAATGGTAGAAGATGGAAGATTGACAAGTTCGGGGAAAGTGATTTTGGATTTTGGATTTTGAAAGATATAGATTGAAGATTACCTGTATCAGAAGAAGTTATATCAACCCTTGTTTGAGAACAAACAAAAAATGATGTCTCAGGCAGATTGGAAGTTCCTAGACAGACAAGCTTTGAGCGTTGTCAGATTAACATTGGCGAATAACCCTGCTTACAACATTGTTAATAAGATGACATATGGCTTGATAAAGGAATTATCAAACATGTACGAGAAGACGTCAACATCAAACAAGGTACTTTTGAATTGTTAGTTAGTTAATATGAAGATGTGAGAAGGTGCTTGTGTTACAGATTATGTGAAAAAATTTAATTCATTATTGTCGAGATTAATTTCAGTGGATATAAGTCTTTCTCACTAGAAAGTATTTGGTTGTGTTTCTAATGTTCGTATTAGAAATGTTCATAGGGACAAACTTGATTTAAAAGCTCAAAAGTGCATTTTCACTGGCTATGGAGCAAATAATATGGGATATTGCTTCTAGGATGATCAAAATAGAAATATCATTAGAAGTAGAGATGTTACATTCAATGAAAATGCAATGTATAAGGACAGACTTGAAATAAACACTGAAGCTGAAAAGAAACTAATAAAGAAGGAAAAGGTAGTGTTAGAGAACATTACAAAAGACCATCTTGCAGGAAAAAGTGGGAGCTCAAGAGACAGGACAATTGACGAGATCACTCCTGTCACCTCAGTGGTTGAAGTGAGGAGATCCAGCAGTGTTATTATACCTACTCACAAATTCTCTCCTTCAGCAAATTACTTGTTGTTAACTAATGATGGGGAGCTCGTGTTATCATGAGGCATTGCAAATGTATGATGCAACTCAGTAGGAGTTAGCCATACAGGAGGAGTTGAACTCATTTGAGAAAAATAAAACTTGGTGTTTGACTAACCTACTAGCAGGAAAGAGGGCATTGTAGAATAAGTGAGTGTTCAGGATCAAGGAAGAACATGATGGCAGCAACAGATACAAGACAAGGTTAGTGGTAAAAGGACTTCAACAGAAAAAATGTATTCATTATAATGAGATTTTCTCTCCTGTGGTTAAAATGACTACCATTAGACTTGTATTGAGTATTATGATTGTAGAGGATCTACATCTAGAGCAGTTAGATGTCAAAACAATGTTCTTACATGGTGACTTTGATGAGAACATCTACATGGTGCAACTAGAGGGTTTCTGATACGAGCATGGAGATGACAACTGTAGTTTTAGGATTTCTAAATTTAATTTTTAATATTTTGTAATTTGGATTTAATTTTCTTTGTGGGCCTCTATTGGTTGGGCTTTGTATTTTTGTTCTTTTCCTGTTTTGGGCCTAATTAGTTAATGGGCCTTGTATTAGGTCCATTAGTATAAATAGGATTCTCATAACTCTTTGTACTCAGAATTCAGATTTTAAGGAGTTGAGACTTTGGCTCCGTGAATTCTCTCGGTTCTCGAGTAGAACTTTAGATTCTTATCTGTGAATTTTCGAATTCAGAGTGCCCAATCCTCACTGGACTTATCAGTCAGAAATGATTGTGGCGTCTTCTCCCTTCCTAATCCCTTTCCGCATTTTCGATTTTTGATCTTTGGTTTGAGGGAAATTTTTTGAAACGTTATGTTCACCCCTTAGGTGAGCATTTTCTCATCATTTGGTATCAGAGCTTGTTTATGATATTTTCTCAGCTTTTCCTCGACAATTTCCAGAGTGTTTTCGCAGCTTTTCCGTAAGGGTTTCGAGATTATTTTTGCTAGTGTTTTGAAACACCGATTCCTTTCCAAATCCTTACCGAAGCATTTTGGGGCAAGTTGAAGCAATCCAAATGGGTGTTGTTTTCTACCTTCGCTGAATTGTGTTTATGTGGTTGCGTCCTTTGATTCGTTACTTGCAGTAAAAACCGTGCTCATTTGGTGTGGTTCGCGTGGCTCTAAGAATTTAGGATTGAAGAACAATTCCTGATTGAAGCACAATCGTAGCAGTGAACTCCTGAATTGTTCTCGATTGCAAACTGTACACCCAAATTTGAAGCATTTTTGTCGAATAGTTGGAGTGCAATTGAGGAAGTGTTGTCGCAGATGAAACGAAGCTAGACCATTCGACACAGATTGTTGCAGATGTTGATCGAAATAATACCAGTCTGGTCAGTGCACGCGTTCTGGCGATTTCAGTGAACTTGGTGTTTGGAACAGTGTGCTCGGTGATGTTCAAAATAACGAGTGAGAATCCAGTGTTGTGATTCAATTTTGAACTTCTGGAAACAGTGACTGGGTGTTAAGTGGTGCACGAGTTTAGTCAGAATAGTGCCTTACCCTCTCGGTGGAAATCAATTTAAATTGGAATTGCACTTTCCATCTCGCCGTCAGTCTTATTTGCCTTTGTTATTATTGTTGTTTTGTGCAGTGTTGATTGCATCCTTGCTGAATTCAATAAATTTGGTTTTAACATTTTATCAAGCGCTTGGCACGCAAGTTTAATTGTAGAAGAAACCGTGTTGCTGTTGATTTGGTGAAGCCATTTCGTCAAATTGGAGGCAATTACAAGTCAATCAATCCCAATTCAGCTTTAATCTGAAGAATTTCCAATGCAATCAGGTTTTTAGTATACTAATTAGAACCAAGTAATACATGCGTGATTCTTGCTGTAATTTTCCCAAAATAGCTTCTTCACGTTTGAGACTGTGTTGTCCACGCCGTGAGTGATGTATGGTGATATAAGAACAATTGACTTTGAGGTTGAACCACTTGAAGGAAAATGGTGCAGTACATGCGGGACTAGCAATTGAGCTTTGCAGAATTGGGTTCAATTAAAAAGCAAATTGAATTACCTTGCAATTTGAGTGAACGTAAATTGTTATCTCATTGTTGGAGAATTAAAGCTGTGGTGGGACCTGGCACAAAATTTGTGGAGCATTAAATTGTTAGATTAGCTAAAATCAATTTGGTTGGAGATCTGCAATTCGAGATGGGGCCTGCGCTTATGAATTAAATTGAATTATTCCAATTTGTAGAAGATCATTTCAGTGATGGGTTATGAATTAATGAAGAATTTGAATCCATGCCCACTTCACAGTAATTTTTAATCACGTGAATTCTTGGAGAGTTGAATGCTCTTGATTTGTGCTTAAGCAATTGTAACCATGGAGGACAATGAGGATTTGAGCTGGAGCAAAATTAAATGCTCGTGGGACCCATTGATATTGATTTGATTTGGTGAATTGGAATGTACGTGGGGTTCCTTGGTGGATTAAATTGATTTGATTATTCATGGATGAATGTGCACACGTGGGACCCAATTGGTACTTTTGATCCAATTGGTGTTAATGTGAATTAGGGAGAATTGCAAACGTGTGGGGTCCACGGTTGTGGAATGAATTTAGTTTTTATGCATGAAATTGAGAGCTGCTCATGGTGTTAATTAGAAGCTGCAGAAGCTACAAATCTGGTGGATTTATGTGGTATACTGGTTGCTAATATGGTGTACATCGTGGTGCTTAAATCTAGTTTGACCATTCCTATTCTCTTGTGTCATTTTTTTTATTTCTTGTTTTGAGTTGAGTCATATGTCTATAAATTTCCTTTGAGATTTTGTTTTCCTTGGATTCTTGTTTGTGAAACATAGTATTGGGAGTTGAATTGTTGGAAAGTCTTGATTGTTTGAGATTGAATTTTGAGATTACACAATTAGGAGCTAAGTGTAGCATCTAGGTTTTGAGCATTCTTTTAAAACTTGAGTTTAAGTCTTGAGAAACTTATAAGCACAACGTAAGAAAATTGCATAAGTGTGGGTGGATGCCTAACTAGCTTTCATTCATCTCAAGTGTGATAAGCAAAAAAAAAAAAGTGTTAAAGTGCACATTTCATGTTTCTCTTGTGACTTAGATTTAATTTTAATTGAGTTCTCTATTGGATGTCCAAATTAGTTCCATTTATCTAGGTAGACTTGATTCATTTCTTACAACTTGATTTTCTAATTGTTTAGCTTACTTGCTTTGTTTTACGTTTCTAGTGGTAATTCTAAATATACTATTTAGATTACCCTTGTCTTTAAAGTGTTTTTCTCTTTGTCACGTTCTTAGTTTTGTCACATCTTACTTCCCTTTGGTTTAGCTTATTTCTTGATTTTGTGCTTTTTAGTTTGTCTTTCTAAATTCCTTGGTTTTTGTCATAGAGTTTTCAATTTTCTTGACCTCTTGAGTTCAATGTGGATTTGTTACATCTTTCACTTTGAATGTACAATTCTTGATAAGTTGACTGGAAGTTCTCCTTAAGAACTAAAGAGGAATTTGAGTGAAGAGAGTGAAAATAGTTTTTCAAGAGTGATACACGAGTGACTGAGTGCAAACACTTAGTGAGTGGTGAGGTCCATATTTTTCTGTTAATTGTGCTAACCATTTCTTTATGATTTTCTTGTTTTGTTTCTAACATTTACTTGCAATCATGGGGTTGACTATAGAATATTTGAATTCAAGACTCATTCCAATAGTACAACAGTTGGAAAGAAAAGTTTATGAGCATAAAAGGCTAAAGAAGGCGGAGCATAAATGTAACAACGCATCAAGTTCAAGGATAAAAATAAGTTCTATTAGATGCTCCAAATGTGAAGGCTATGGGCATGTTTCTCTTGAATGTCCTAATTGGAAGTCAAAACCCATAAATGATCAAGATCTTAAAGACTATTACCAAGTGGTTGCGAGAGAGAAAAGAAAGCATTACAAAAATTAGAGAGGATAGAAAGAGAGCTTAGAGAAGAGAGAGAACAAATGAGGAGCTTATGGAAAAGGGAAAAGATTTGTAGAAAGTGAAAATGATTTTATAAGAAGAGAGAAAGAGTTTGGGGAAAAAGTGAAGGAAATTCTTAGGAAAAGAGAGGAGAAAATTGAAAAGGAAGAAAAAGAAAAGTTTTATCAAAAGATTAGAGAATTGAAAGAAAAGACTGAGGAAGGAAGTAGAAAATTTGATGAATTGTTAGAGAAGGCAAAAAGAATAATAGAAAGAAAGGAGAAAGAAAAGATAGAAAGAGAAGAGAAAGAAAAGAGAGCAAAGGAAGAAGAGACTAATGATAATATTTGTTCTTACTCTGACTCTATAATTATTTGTGTGGATTCTCCTTTGCAGGAAATTACTAGTGATGAGCTTTCAAGTGATTCATACAGTATTAGAGAGAAGAACATATGGGCTTCCACTACATCTTTGGAATTGTCTGATGTGTATCATGAGCAAATTAAAAATCCTTGTGAATTGTCTATTGCTTTTGATATGCATACTATTGTTTTAGGTGGTGATGCCAAGTCCTTGAATGATGAGATGCATACATATCCTGTGGACTTGAATGTTCATGATCATCTTTTCTCTATGTGTGTGAATTATCAGTAGGTTGATGAAGAGATTAAGCATAATCATGTTAGATCTTTAATCTTGTTACGCGAACTGAAAAGGACATTAGATACCATATATTTGTATTGGATTGATGTATTTGACATGCTTATGATTAGTCGTTTGATGTTCTTATTGTTTGATGTGTTTTATAAGTTGGTTTATGATCCTGGAGGAAGATATTTACTACACTTTGATAATAAGAGATTGGACTCTCATTAGCTCCACATCTCCATTTAGATAGTTTTTCTCGTCTTTGTTTAGATGATGTTAAAATTGAGTTCTTTTAGTCTTATGTTTGTAAGTTTGCTTGTAGGTACAAAGAGCTAAATTCGTGGACGAATTCTCTCCAACCTGGGAAGGATGATACGAGCATGAAGATGACAACTGTAGTTTTAGGATTTCTAAATTTAATTTTTAATATTTTGTAATTTGGATTTAATTTTCTTTGTGGGCCTCTATTGGTTGGGCTTTGTATTTTTGTTCTTTTCCTGTTTTGGGCCTAATTAGTTAATGGGCCTTGTATTAGGTCCATTAGTATAAATAGGATTCTCATAACTCTTTGTACTCAGAATTCAGATTTTAAGGAGTTGAGACTTTGGCTCCGTGAATTCTCTCTTGGTTCTCGAGTAGAACTTTAGATTCTTATCTGTGAATTTTTGAATTCAGAGTGTCGAATCCTCACTGGACTTATCAGTCAGAAATGATTGTGGCGTCTTCTCCCTTCCTAATCTCTTTCCGCATTTTCGATTTTTGATCTTTGGTTTGAGGGAAATTTGTCGGAACGTTATGTTCACCCCTTAGGTGAGCATTTTCTCATCAGTTTCCAAGTGACAAGGAAGGAGAACTTGGTTTTCAATTTGAAAAAGAGTTTGTATAGGTTGAATCAAACACCAAGGCAGTGGTATTTGAAATTTGACAATTTTATGAGTAGAAAAGGAAACAAGAAGTATGCGATGGATCAATGTTGTTATATGAAAGATTTTGGTCCATCCAATATCATATTATTACATGTTGATGACATGTTAGTTGCAAGCTCTAATATTGATGAAATTAATAGTTTGAAGGAACAGTTGTCTAAAGAGTTTGACATGAAGGGTTTGGGTGCTGCAAAGAAGATTTTGGGCATGAACACCAGTAGAAACATGTCTAATGGTTCCATAATATTATCTCAAGAGAAGTATATTGGGAAGATGTTGGAGAAATTCAGTATGTAAGATGCTAAGATCGTAAGTACACCCTTGGGGATTCACTTTAATCTTACCAAAGAGCAGTCTCCTAAGACAAATGAAGAGAAGACAACAATGACTGAGACTCCTTATCCATCTACAGTTGGTAGCTTCATGTATGCAATGGTATGCACGAGACCAGACATTGTTCATGCAGGGGGAGTTGTTAACATATTCATGTCTAATCCAGGAAGGAAGCATAGGGAAGTTGTCAAGTCGTTGCTATGCTACTTGAAAGGTACTTCTAAAACTTCATTATGTTTCAGTAAGAATGATATTATCTTTGAAGGATATTCTGATGCAGATTTGGGAGGTATTTCAGACACAAGGAAGAGTACTATAGGATTTGTTTTCATAGTAGGTGGCACAATAGTTAGTTGCATGTCTCGACTTCAGAAAAGTGTTACACTTTAAACCACAAAAGCATAGTACATGGATATTTTAGAAGTCTATAAGGAAATGATTTGGTTGAAGAATTTTTTCGAGGAGTTGGGAAAAAAACAGTGTCACAGTGCTCTCTATAGCAATAGTCAGAGTGTCATTCATCTTGCTAAAAATTATGTGTTCCATGTAAAGACAAAGCACATCCAGTTAAGATACCATTTCATTAGAGGGTTAATCAACGCTCAAACTTTGTTCTTAGAGAAGATCCTTGGATCAAAGAATCCTGCAGATATTCTGACCAAGGTGGTTACTACTAAGAAGTTGAAGCTTTGCATAGATTCAATTGCCCTTCATGGTTAATTTTTGAGAAGGCATCGCACTAGTTTGGAGATGTTACAGTTTTGAGGTTCACTAGATTTACTTTGGAGTGCACTTGATGTAATGAGTCTCCAAGTGGGAGATTGTTGAGTATGTGGAGTCTAAAGGGTTTATTAGTTCTGGTTCTTTTACTTGCTCCTTTTATAAATACTCATGTAATTTTAAACCTAACTAATTAGTCTAAAATACTATCTAGTGCAGTTGTGGATGTAAGTCATTTTGACTTAACCACGTAAATCCTTTGTGTTCTTGTTATTTACTTTAGTCTTGTAATTGCTTGTGTGTGTGTGCATTTATGATCCCCAACACTCTTTGACCTCTGACTCACTTGGCCTTTGCGATGGGATGATTGAAGTCACCTGCAATAATCTTTCCCTTAATTGAACTTATGATCTTGACTTTGATACCAATTGTTAGATCAAGCTCTTACTACTAGAAAAGCTATAGCGGTTAGTTAGGATGTATCTCTTTGGCTTTTGGACCACCTAGCCTTCACTACAAGACAATTGATGTCACTTGCAACAATCCTTCTCTCAACAATTGAACTCGTAACCTTAACTCTGATACCAATTGTTGGATTGAGCTCTTACCACTAGACTGAAACATATAACCGTGAGTTAGCATGCAACTTTTTCTAATTAAGAGCATAACAATCCAAATGCCATTATTCAATTTGACATGGCTCACGTGGCCTTTGCCACGGGACAATCGTAGACCCTTGTTTTTGTCCGGACCAAAGACAAGCCAGCGGAAGAATTAGAAGAGAAGAGAAGAAGCTACAAAGTGTTATTTATAAATATTCTTTAAAAGTTGTCAATACAAAAAGTGATAGATTTTAGTCCAATAAATGTAAAAATTCAAAGTTGTGGGAGCATAAAGGCTGAGAACGACCATTCTCAAACGATCGTTCGCAACATAGAACAACTCGTTCTTAGGTGAGAGTTATCGTTCTTAGTTGAGAACAACCCATTCTTGGTGTTTTCGTCGTAGGCTCGATCTCAAGCTAAGAATAACCATTCTCCGCCTCTGACGCAACTATTAAAAGTAAATTTTATGCATTGTACATATGCATTACTTAGAATACTTCTATACTCTCAAACTGTAACTCTGAACTGCTCTTTTAGTAAAGATAAAGTTAGCTTATGAGGTTTCTTTCCCTTTTGTCTCTCCCTTCTCTCTTCATTGCTTTCTTATTAGAGTAGAAGTAATATAGAATAGAATACAATAGAGTATAATAGAATCTATATGCATGTAAATAATTCATAGTAAAAATAATAATAGGCAATGTTAATAACTTGGAGTAAATTTTAATTGTTAATATCATCATAGAGTACTAATAATGGGCGTGTTGGGTGTCTAACCCCTTCCCAACATGTAACCGACCCCCGAACCTAATCTCTGGTTGTAATGATGAAGATTATCTTATAAAAAGCTCTTTTCTTTTTCCAGTATTTTGAGTAAAATATTGGTGGCGACTCCTAACCCGTTTTTCAAAACCATTAACCTAATGAGGATCGGGTTATCTAACATCTCTAGGTTGATGCGGTTATTTTCAAAAGGAAATCTCAATCATCGATTGTCGGTTTGCGATAGTGAAGATTTTCATTTAGAGAATATAAGTCATAACATAACTTCATAAATATATATATATATATATGTATATATATATATCAACATTTTACATCTTTATATTTATTCAAAGTACATAACTAAATATATAGGTGTATGTTTGTAATATTTTTAAATATTAAGAGTTCTACATCTGGATAGTGAACTATTTATATATTTAACATCCCCTGATGATATTATAACTAAATTGTCCAGAAGCAACATCATAGAGAAGATTTACCAAAACTTTCCCAAACAACTTCTATTGAGTAGGTTCATCTTCTACTCACACTGCATGCACATTCAACAAAAAAATATTGAAAGGAGTGAGGTCTTCGTAAATATCAATCTTAATAAACTTAACATACAATAATAAATTATGGGGACCTAAAATTTGACCTACAACTGTAAGACTCAAACTCACTTTACCAAACATATGGATCCATATTCCACTTTTGATGATCCACCATAAACATCAAAAGTTACTTGGGAAGTGATTAAGTAGTTGAGTTATTTCTTATTAAATCATTAAAAAATCATAATTATTTTTCTCGAGAATATCGATCATTTTTCATGCCACAAAAGAGATATGTACTCACTACCTAACTTTGACAATGTCAAGCATATATAGTTTTAGGTTTGACCTGTGAAATATCCTAGTCTTGGACACTAATCCAGGTTTTCTCCTACTTGGTAAGTACTTCCTTAGACTCCACCATGGTCTCTAACCTTTCTTCGTGCAATGTACCAAACTGTTACTTCCTAATTATAGACACCCATGCATCAACACGTCCCAACTCATCACAAGAGAACATATGACTCTTTTTCAATTCAACTGACATACTCATTGACATTTTCAAATATTACAAAACTTTATTACCCTTAAAATACACCATATTTTGTATTCACTAACATTAAAATAAATATAAAATAAAAATAAATAAAATATGAATTAAAGCAAGAACTTTAAATAAATAATTAGTTATGGATAGAAATAATTTAAAACAAAGGAACATAAAATAAATGGATGAATTAATATATCATGAAAATAATTAAATAACACACATATATATGAATTAAAAAGAAAAGAAAATATATTATTCATAAATCATTAAATAATAAGAAAATAAAAATAAAAGAATCATTATATTACAGAAAGAAAATTAAATAATAAAAATGTAAATAAATAAAAGGACCATTATATAACTAGAAGTAAATGACATAAATATAAACAAAAAAGGATCAACACATAACTAGAAATAATTAAAAGACATAAATATAAATTGCTAAAAGGGACAAGTATCAAACTAAAAATAAATTAAATAATATAAATATAAATTGATAAAAAATATTAAGACATAACTACAAATAAATTAAATAATATAAATATGAATTTGTGAAAAACAGGTAAAATACAAGAAGGAATGATTGATATGTGTTTTAAAAACTTTTGGCCAAATTTTCAAATATCGTCTGTGGTAAAGTGTTTGACAAACGATACATAGGATTCAACAAATGAACAAGGTCTGTTGCTTGAAATAATATTTTGAAATTTATTTGTTAAAGACAAAATCTCCCTTTAAGGTTAGACAATATATTAAGATGAAATTGAAATGAGATTAAGTGAGAGATACTACACAGGTTTTTATATTGGTTCACACACAAAGTCTAGTTCTCAATCAACCTAATTGAGTTCCACTACGCATAGATACAAGTATTATTTCGGTTCGTAGCCACTTTTGGCTAACCTGTACAAGTATTGTTTCCAAATGTCACTTCTGGATCAACCAAGTATTCTCTCAACAAGCCATTCCAGGCTCAAACCCAAGTATTCTTTCTAACAAGCCACTTTCGACTAAAAAACCTTTTAAAATGGGGATATTTGTGATTTTGCAATCACAAGGTAACTAGTCAAGGAGGTGTTTTCGTCTTAAAGAAAAATACAAGAATAACATCTCCTTCTAGATTTCGATAAACACACAAGATGTTCTTCTTAAGCTTTACAAAGATGTAAGGAGAAAACAACAAAATTTTTTGCCTTTTAGCTTAGGATCGTGTTCCTTCTGTTTTTCTTCGTTGAAAAAGGAATCTTATATAGTGCTCAAAAGAAACTAGTTATTGGAGTGTCATTCTGACATTTTCTAGCTTTAGGTTGGCTTCACAAGCTTGATCTCCTATCGCTTGTAGAGGCTTCACGTAGATTGCATTAAATTTTCATACTTCATGCATTAAATGCATGTCCTTCTTTTTACACAATTCATGATAGCTTGTTCCACTTATCCTCCATTGGACAGTGAGTTTTACTTCTATTTCTGTGAAAGCTAACATTTGTACTTGGCAGGTGTGCTCCAAAATGACAAACTGCATAACATCCTTCAATTTATAATGTAAATAAATAAATAATTAACAATTAAATGAAAAATGTATTCAATTAACAATTAAAATTTGAAATGAATAAGTACTTGATATACTGGCCTCCATGATTAAATTAGAATTTAAAACCAATTAAATTGAAAATGAAACTAGATGAATGTAGGATGGAATTATAAAATACTGAATTTAAATTAAAAGTAAAATGCTAATAAAATTACTGGAGTGTGAAGAATAAATGGATAAGTGTGAGGGTGTGAATGTGAATGTGAGAAAGTAGAGCGTACAAAATTTAAATTATTGACAAGAATTAAATAAAATGAAGGCTAAAATATGAAATAATGAAATTAAATAAATTAAAATGAAAGAAAACAAAACCAGGAAATTGTAGCAGGAGCTCCTAAAAATTTCCGCAACTTCACCCCCAAACTAACAACAACACGAGAAAAAGAGAGAGAGGAAGAAGAGAGATTATTGCTCTAGTGAAGTGTTTTTGCCTTGCATCTAAATCTCCTATTTATAGGAAATTAGCCAAGGTCTTATTACAACTAAAAATATGAAAATTAATTACAATTCAAGTCAAATATTTCTTCCCCGGATTTGATTTTACTGATTAGGAGATCATCTGCCAAGAATAGAAATAATTTCTCCTTCAAAATAAATTTAATGCTTCGATTTGATTGTGGATTTGGATTTGTAGGAAGGGAATTCTGAAAATGAGGAGTTGATTATGCACGGATTTCAAATTTTCAAATGAAGCTGGTCCACGCATTGAATTAGGCCACATTGAATACACCTAAGTTGCACCTCTTGTTGGTTTCATGATAAATGGGCCGTGAAGAATTTAATTTGGAAGATTGAAAAAGTGTTTCCCATCGAAGCACATTTGGCTCATCTCATAATAACTTCAAGTTCTTTTCCTCCTAATAGAAAAGTCTCAAGCGGAAAAACAAAAAAAAAATAGAGATATATGCAATATGAATGTATGAATGTATGTTTTGATTTTAAAAATATGTAAAATGCAATAAATTTACTAAACTTAAATTATGTCATTGTTTTTATGAAAAGGTGCAAAATGCATGGTTTAAGAATAGAACAAATGGCTTAGAAAGTGTTCTTTTCTTAGATCGAGAAATAAAGAGTAAAATGAGATACATCACGTAACATTGAACATAATACATTCAGAGAATAAATATAGGCAGCAACTGAATACATAAAAAAAACAAGGACGGGAAAACATTGGAGCAATGAACTAAGTAATTAAACATCCTACTTAGTTTCCTCACTATCCCCATCTTCTTCATCCTTATTTTCATTTTCTTCAGCTTGTTGTTTTCCTTTTGAGCATCTTATTTCATCTTCTTCAGGAGATACATCATTAATTTCCAGTTTTCTTTCAACCCTATATACTCTCCTATTGAGCCTTGAGAGTCTTGAACAAAGATCATCATAGTCTTGAATTTGTAGATTTAGAATGTTGTCCATTCTTGAGTAAATATTGGCTTCCATGGATCCTGGTGGTGGTTGAGCATCATTTTCTTCATCTTCTTCTATGGGAGCTTCTTCACCTCTTTGTATAAAATTTTTGCCTTGTCCTACTAATCCCATATGTCTTAGAACACTTTTTCCTATTTTGTTGTTGCTGAGTGATAAATGATATTTCAACTCAATTGTTTATATAAATTCACCCTCTTTATTTGTATTTTTGTCATGATCTCTTCTATTTTGAGTTAAAGATTACAATACTTCTATTTTTTTTAAAGAAAGTAATTACTACTCACTTTGTTAAAATTCTTGTAGAGAAATGAGAGTTTGAAGATTAAGTTTTGGAAGTCTGCTACTTCTCGCCCAGCCACAAGTTTTCCAGCCCAGCGAATAGATGATCGGGTTGTTGGGCAGCCAGTACTCTCGCTGGGCGACGAACATTAAAATATGGTTTTTACACGTGGACTCTTGCGCAGCGAGAAGTAACTTTTTGCACCACTTTTAAAAAGTGATCTTTTGGATTCATTAGGAATTTTTTGGGCGAAAACAGATAGCACAGTAAGGAAAGGAAATGAAGGGATGAACCAAGGGCTTGGGAGAAGCTTTCTTCTTGAAGATCATCCATTCCTTATCAAATTTTTTTGCTCCAAATGTCTAGGAGTAGCTAGCTCCCCTTCTCATTGGGGTTGGATGTAATGAACTCAAACTTTGTGTAGTTCTCATTGATATATATATATATATATATATATATATATATATATATATCTTTTCATACTCTTTTCTTCCATCTTCCTTGTCTAATGTGCATGGCTTGATCATCTATGCTTTATGTTGTTTCTTATCATTGAAAAATGCTTTTTGAAACTTAGAACTCAAGATGGAGCAATGTTGGCTTATAATACCTTGGACTTTCACTTTATTACTTGAATGATTTGGTGCACTTGCCAAAGAGTTAACACTGAGCAAAATCTGTTTTGTCTCTCCTGTCAAATCTACACACTTGTATTCCAAGATTTTAGAAATAAACATAGGATAGGGTAAAGCAAAGGTAGATAATCTAGTTGCCTTGAACATATTTTCAGTCATGATAGCTGGCCAATCAACATTAATGCGATTAAAGAAACCATACATTAAAAGAATATCTTGTTTTGTTAGTTAAGCATGGTTAGTACCTCTAGCAGCTAAAATCCACACAATAACATATTGTAACATTCTTTCATTTAATTTAACGTTACCATCTTTATAGAGACTATCCACCCGAAGATTTGGGTCTTTGCAAAATTTACGAAATTCCACAAGCTTGTTGAAACCTTCAAATCCATATGTAATGTTTATTCCGTCTTCAGTAGATAAACTAGCTACATTTTTCCAAATTTCTTTATCAAGAAGGATCCTCACTCCTTTTACCTTTGTGCTTGGAGTACCTGTACGAGATGTTAAATTTAAATAGAACACTCTTACCAAATCCGGATAGAATGGGCCTTCCATCTCCACAAAAGTTTTTAGTCCACTTGAGACTAGGAGTTCCTGAAAAGTAAAACCATGAGATCTGAAAAAATCAGAAGATAGGAGTAATAACTTTCTTGTCTTTCTAGTGATCCAGATAAGCCCTTTGGATATCTTCATATGAAATCCAACCACTAAGATTACACTGTCTCATTTCTTGTTCATGCTGGTGGGAGCTCATTGGGGCTTTGCCTTTCCTTTTTGCAAGCATTTTTCTTCTTCTTTGATTAGCCATGAATGTAGGATGAATTATAGTAAAAAATCTGAGGTAACAACACTAATATAGAGCAGAAATTTCGTGCACAAGAGATAGCAGGAAAAAAAAGAACAACTAGAGAGCAGAAAAACTGAAGTGACCTTTTGATTCTCAACCATGGTATTTATAAACATGTAATCTGCCTATAAATCATTTAATTAATGTTAATAAATCCGTTGGGGAAGGAATATAGACATTTTAGGATGAATAACTCAAGTTCCAAAGCTCCAACGTTCAAAAACAGTGTGCAGAAAAATTATGAACGACGCATTTAATCGATTATGGGTCAAGCACAATGGATTATTTGCTCAAAAATTAACCTAGAACGAAAAAACCCAAAAAAAATTGATTATGAAGCTCAGAAAATTAATTAAATCAGAGAATTTTTTAAAAACAACACAAAACGACATAGATAGTCGATTATATCATAACGCAATCGATTATTTACGAAAACAACTTCACAAACAACGCTTTTAATCAATTATGGTACGAAATGTATCAATTTTATGAAAATTCACTCAATTTCAAGCAATTAACATCAAATTAACCAGTTTAAACATCAATAAATACAGTTCAATCAAGAGAATTACCATCAACAATACCTAGATCCCTTCTAAGCTCATAAAATCTTTCTCAGGGTAAGGCTTTGGTAAAGATATCAACTACTTTATGCTTATCTATATATTCTATGATACAATCACCTTTAGCTATATGATCTCTAATAAAATGATGTCTAATTTCTATATGCTTGGTTCTAGAATGCATGATAGGGTTCTTAGTTAGGTTAATGGCGCTAATGTTATCAGACTTAACAGGAATGTGATATAGAATGATATCAAAATCTTCTAATTGCTACTTCATCCATAAAATTTGAGCACAACAACTACCACTGCTATATACTCAGCCTCTGTGGTTGAAAGAGCAACATTAGCTTGTTTCTTAGAATGCCATGAAACTAAAGAACATCCTAAAAGATGACATGACCCACTAGTACTTTTCCTATCAATCTTACAACCCCCATAATCTGAGTCTGAAAAACCTATAACACTGGGAGAGGCTCCTGAAGGGTACCATAAACCATCAGATTTTGTCCTTCTAAGATACTTAAGAATTCTTTTAAATGTCATTAGGTGAGACTCTTTAGGGTTGGCTTGAAACCCTAGCACAAACACATACACTTTGCATAATATCAGGTCTACTAGCTGTAAGATAAAGTAAGGATCTGATCATACCTATATACTTTGGTTGATCAACTCATTTAAATCTTGATCCAAATAACATGATGTGGCCATGGGAGTTGCAACTTCTTTTGAATTCTCCATTTCAAACTTCTTTAGAATCTCATTGCAATATTTTGTTTGACATATGAATATGTCATTCTTCATTTGTTTAATTTGAAATCCAAGAAAGAAATTTAATTCTCCCATCATGGACATCTCAAAATCCCCCTGCATATTACTCCCAAACTCTTGGCAAAGATCATTGTTAGTTGATCCAAATATGATATCATCAACATAGACTTGAACAATTAGAATATGTTTTTCATATTTTTTAATAAAAAAGTGGAATCAACTTTACCTCTTCTAAAGCCTTTATCAAGTAAAAAATTACTTAACCGTTCACACAAAGATCTTGGAGCTTGCTTTAGTCCATATAATGTGACACCCCAATTTTTTATGAGATTAATTAAATATTTTTTAGGAAATTTGAAGATTTTTAATTTAATTAATATACATTTTTTTATTTTATTTTAATATATAGTTGGTTTATCTTACATAATGTAATGTTATTAATGAATGTGAATCATTTACCCTATGTACACTGTTATTATAAATTTTATTAATTATGAGGTTACTTATAAATGTGTTACTTTTATTCTCATGATATACGATATGGGGTAGAGGGTGTCACATATAAAGCTTTCTTCAATTTGTAAACATGGTTTGGATTTTTAAAGTCTTCAAATCCTGGAGGTTGTTCTACATAAACTTCTTCCTTTATGTACCCATTTAGAAATGCACTTTTTACATCCGTTTGAAATAATTTGAACCCCATTATGGAAGCATATGCTAATAAAAAATGGATAGCCTCCAATCTTGCTTCTAGTGCATAGGTCTCATCATATTCTATCCCTTCTTCTTGTCTATATCCTTTTGCAACCAGCCTAGCTTTGTTCGTTATGTTTCCTTCTTCATCAAGCTTATTTCTAAATCCCATTTGGTGCCAATAACCTGCATATTGTTAGTTTTAGGAATCAAATCCCATATTTGATTTCTTTCAAATTGATTTAGCTCTTCTTGCATTGCTATGCACCATTGATCATTCGCTAAAGCTTCTTCTACGGATTTTGATTCAATATGAGAAACAAATGCAACATCCATGCAGAAATTATTCATGTTCCTCCTTGTTCTTATACCTCTTGAAAT
Organism: Lablab purpureus; assembly: GCA_030347555.1. Classification (NCBI taxonomy): domain Eukaryota; kingdom Viridiplantae; phylum Streptophyta; class Magnoliopsida; order Fabales; family Fabaceae; genus Lablab; species Lablab purpureus. The sequence continues at coordinate 19,785,413 of CM059258.1, forward strand.
ATCTCCAATGACATTATCCAAGAAACATATTTTGGTAGTTTCCATTCTCTTAGTAGACTTTCATCATGAGGAGGATTCTCATTCAATTGCATTTCTTCAATAGCTTCTTCTAAGGAAACATCCTTTTGTTGCAGCTCACCTTCATCATCATCTACAAAGATTCTTTTTTACTCAAGAGGGGTTTCCTCAAGGTCCATATATTCATCAAAGACAACATGCATGGATTCTTCAACATTTAATGTTCTCTTATTAAAATCTCTATATGCTTTACTACTCAAAGAATATCCCAAAAATGTAGCTTCATTAGATTTAGAATCAAACTTTCCAAGATTATCTTTTCCATTATTTGAAACAAAACATTTGCAACTAAAAACTCTAAAATGAGAAATATTTGGTTTTCTTCCTTTGAAAAGCTCTATTATAATAAATATTAAATGTAGTTATTTTATGATTACCTATAAGTTGTACTATCTCTGCACCTAGGTTTATAATTTAGTCTTTTATGATCTTTGGCTTTCCATCTTCCATTGTATCTATATATATATATATATATAAGATCATGAGAGTGGTGTGATTAAGTCCTCTAAATACATTTCTATTATATTTATTTAATCATAAGTTGGTATCAAAGCAGGTTGATCCCGCTCTACTGGTCTTAGTTGTCTGGCTCTTATCGCCGCCTCCACACGTCGGTGAAGCTTCCGCTACTGGTCAGCGCCTGTTGCTCACGCGCCTCCCTTTTCACGTCAGATCACCGTCGTGCCTCTTCATCGTAGCTCGCCGGATCTCATTGCTGCTGTTGTGCCTCCGGTTCTTTGTTTTTTGGTAGTATCCTAAGATTTTTCTAGGAAAAATCTATCTTCTCTATTTTTTGTCCACTGTATTTGTTCATTGTTATTGTTGGTGGTCTCCTATATATAAAAAAAAATCCAGCAAACATGTCTTTTGGACTTGCTATCTCTTTCTCAGGCACTCCTACCATTACTTCTGAAAAATTAAATGAAAAAAATTATCTTTCTTAGTCTGCCTCCGTGGAAATGTGGTTCCTTGGCCAATGTTTCCATGACCATCTTGAAAAAGATATAGGCATTGTGTTGTCTGATCAAGTTGAACCGTGGAAGAGAATTGATTTTCAACTTTGTGCATTATTGTGGCAGTCTGTGGAACCCAAATTATTGGGTACTCTTAGATCTTTTAAAACATGTAATTCTTTCTAGAAAAAGGCTCAAAGTATTTTTGCAAATGATATTCAACATCTGTACGACTCTGCAGATAGACTTGTATCTCTTAAACAGTCTGATCACGATATGATGTCCTTCATGAGTGAAGCTCAATCAACTGTTGAAGAGTTCAAAATGTTTTTGGAAGTGAAGTCTCTAGAAGAAATAAAAAAGAAATTAGATAAATTCTATATGGTGATGATTCTTCGTGCCATGCATCCTGACTATGAACATGTTAGGGATCAACTACTAACTGGAGATGAAGTCCCATCTCTGGAGGGCCTGACCACTCGTCTTCTTCGTGTTCCCACTGTTCAAAATAGGAATGCTCGTGAACTTACAGAATCTTCTATCAAGATTTTCAGTCGTGGAAGAGGAGGACGTCATGCTAGAGGAGGACGTGGTGGTCGAGGTCGTCCTTAGTGTTCATACTGTAAAAGGATGGGTCATGCTTAGGAGAATTATTTCTCTTTGCATGGTTTTCCTGACAAGACTGGCCATATCTCTAAAACCGATGCTGCTGATACAAAATTCTCAGATGAAGAAAACCAAGAATATCTGAGGTTGAAATCTAACAGCTTGGCGTAATCATCTACAACTCCCAATTCATCAACAACATGCATCTCTCAAACTATGGCAGGTCAGAGTTCCTGGATAATTGACTCAGGTGCTTCTGATCATATTTCCATTAATACCTCTTTGTTCTCATCCCTTTCTTTTCAAAATAATCCTCATTTCATCACTTTAGTCAATGGGTCCAAAGTTTCACAAAAGGGAGTTGGTCAAGTTTCCCTTTCTCCTTCCGTAAATCTGAAATTTGTCTTTTTTGTCCCTTCTTGTCCTTTCAATCTTATTTCATTAAGTCAATTAACAAAGTCTTTAAATTGCTCAATAACCTTCAATGCCAATTCAATTGTAATGCAGGAATGTGGCATAGGGAGACGGATTGGAGAAGGACATGAATCTAGTGGTTTATACTATTTTGGAGCCAACCCACATTTGTCTTGTTTTGCATCTCCATCTCCAAAACTGTTGCATGATCGTTTGGGTCACCCTCACTTGGCAAAATTAAAACAAATGGTCTCAGGAATTAGTAGTCTTTAGACTTTAGAGTGTGAGTCATGCCAACTAGGAAAACATGTTAGAACCTCTTTTCCTAAAAGAACTAAATCAAGATGTAATTCTGCTTTTTCCATTGTTCACTCAGATATTTGGGGACCAAGTCGTGTCTCATCTTTTGGGTTTCGGTATTTTGTCACATTTATTGATGAATATTCTAGATGTACTTGGGTTTATCTTATGAAATATCGTTCAGAATTGTTATTCATCTTTACATCCTTTTTGAATGAAATAAAAAATCAATTTGGTCAAGTTATTAAATTTTTCAGAAGTGACAATGCCAAAGAGTATTTTTCCTCTAATTTCTCTACAGTTTTAAATTCACATGGCATTTTACATTAGTCTACATGTCCTCATACTCCTTAACAAAATGGTATTGTCGAGAGGAAAAATAGACACTTAGTTGAGACAGCTCGTACCCTATTGCTTGGTGCCAATTTACCGGTCCATCATTGGGGAGATGCTATCCTAACTGCGTGTTTTCTTATTAATAGAATATCATCTTCCTCTCTCAATAATAAGGTTCTTTTTCCCATTCTTTTTCCAACTGATCCTCTCTTTTAGGTGTCTCCAAGTGTGTTTGGTTGTGTATGTTTTGTTCATGATATGTCTCCAGGGTTAGACAAACTCTCTGCCCATGATGTTAAATGTGTCTTCTTAGGGTATTCTAGGCTTCAAAAAGGGTATCGGTGTTACTCTCCTGAAACCAAGCAGTACTACATGTCTGCTAGTGTCACTTTTTTTTAACAAACTTCCATCTTTACTTCATCGCTTCAGGATGTTCAATCCATCCAACAGGTCCTCCCTATCCCACTCGTAGAGACCATTATTCCTAGTGCATCTAATAATCCCAATTCTCCTACACCCCCATCATCTCACCAGCCCCTAACAACATGTCCCCTGCTCCAAGATGATTCCTCTTCCAGTTCTTCTCCATCGTTCATTCGTACCACGTCTCTTAATTCTGATGACTCAGCATGGCCCATTGCCCTTCGCAAAGGTACTCGTTCTACCCACAATCCTCATCCTATTTATAATTTTCTAAGTTATCACAGGGTGTCTCCTTCCGTTCTTTTTTATCTCCAGTATCCTCCAGTTTTGTTCCAAAAAATGTGATTGAAGCACTTGATCATCCTAGATGGCGACAAGCCATGATTACCGAGATGCAAGCTCTTGATGAAAATCACACATGGGAGTTGGTGCCTTGTCCACGTGGGAAGAAGATAGTTGGTTGTTGATGGGTTTACAGCATTAAATTTTGTCCCAATGGTGAAGTTGATCATCTCAAGGCAAGATTAGTTGTCAAAGGATATACACAGATTTTTTGCCTTGATTACAGTGACACCTTTTCACTAGTGGCCAAAATGACGACTATACGTCTTTTCTTTGCCATGACTACCATTTGCCATTGGTCCCTTCATCAACTCGATATAAAAAACACCTTCCTTCACGGTGATCTCGAGGAAGAAGTCTACATGGAGCAACTTGCTAGTTTTGTTGCTCAGGGAGAGTCTGGTTTGGTTTGTAAGTTACGCCGCTCTCTTTATGGTCTCAAACAATCACCACGTGCTTGGTTTGGGAAATTTAGCCATATTATTCAAGGATTTGGGTTAAAGCGTAGTGGAGCTAATCATTCAGTCTTTTATTGCCACACCTCTCCTGAGAAATGTGTTTACTTAATTGTATATGTTGATGACATTGTTATGACAGGAAATGATGCTGCCAGAATATCTCAACTAAAAGAACACTTATGTAGTCATTTCCAAACTAAGGATCTTGGGAGCCTCAGATACTTCTTGGGTATTGAAGTTGCTCAATTAAGAGAAGGGGTTGTTATTTCTCAAAGAAAATGTCTTAGATATTCTAAAGGAGACAGGTATGATTATTGTAGACCAGTAGACAGTCCCATGGATCCAAATCAAAAGTTAACAACATAACAGGGTGAATTGTTTTCTAATCTAGAAAGATATAGAAGACTGGTTGGAAAACTTATTTATCTCACTATTACCAGACCTGACTTATCATTTGTAGTAGGTGTTTTCAGTCAATTTATGCAGGCTCCTTGTACTGATAATTGGAATGTTGTCATTCGTATCTTGAGATATCTCAAAAAGGCTCCAGGACAAGGTCTGCTATATGAAGATAAAGGAAATACCCAAATATCTGGGTATTGTGATGCTGACTGGGCAGGATCCCCTACTGATAGACGGTCTACTACAAGATATTGTGTTTTCCTTGGAGGAAATATTGTTTCATGGAAAAGTAAGAAACAAAATGTAGTGGCCTGATCCATTGCTAAAGTTGAATATAGGGCAATGGCTTCTCTTACTTGTGAACTTATATGGGTGAAACAGTTCCTTCAAGAACTTAAATTCTATGATATCCAGACAATGAAGATGTACTGTGACAACCAAGTTGCTCTTCACATGGCCTCCAATCTAGTATTCCATGAGAGAACCAAACATATAGAGATTGACTGTCATTTCATTCGGGAGAAGTTGTTGTCAATGGAAATTTGTTTTGGAATTTGTTACATCTAATGATCAACTTGTAGAAGTGTTGACTAAATCCTTAAAGGGACCCCAAATTGAGTTTATTTGTTCCAAGCTTGGAACATACAATCTGTATGCTCTAACTTGAGGGGGAGTGTTAGAATAAATATTAAATGTAGTTGTTTTTATGATTACCTGTAAGTTGTACCTATCTCTGCACCTATGTTTTTAGTTTAGTCTTTTCTGATCTTTGGCTTTCCATCTTCCATTGTATCTATCTATATATATGAGATCATGAGAGTGGTGTGATTAAGTCCTCTAAATACATTTCTATTATATTTATTTAATCTTAAGTAGCTCATAAGGAGTTAATTTTAAAATACGTCTTATTAAAACTCTATTCAAAACATAGCATGCGGTGCTTATGACATCAACCCAAAAATATTTAGGTAAAATTGCTTTCATTTAACATAGTTCTTGTAAGTTCTTCTAAAGATTTATTTTTCCTTTCAACTATACCATTTTGTTGTGGTGTTCTTGGAGCTGAAAAATGATGAGAAATACCTTGTTCTTCACAAAAATTTTCAAAAGATTCATTTTGAAATTCACCGCCATGATCACTTCTTAAAACTTTAATTTTCAAATCTTTTTCATTTTGAATAACCTTGGCAAATTTTCTAAATTCTTTAAAAGCATCACTTTTGGATGATATAAAGAATGTCCATGTAAATCTAGAGTAATCATCCACAATCACATGAGCATAATAATTGTCACCAAAACTTCTTGTTCTAGAAGGACCAAATAAATCCATGTGCAATAATACCAATGGTTTAGAAGTGGAAACAACATTTTTAGATTTGAAAGAATTTTTAATTTGCTTCCCTTTTTGATATGTTGCACATATTTTATCTTTTTCAAAAATTAGTTTTGGCAACCAATTACTAACTCTTTTTATATGAGTTTACTTAGATGAGGCATATAAATGTGAGCAGCTTTTCTATGTCATAACTATGGACTTCTTCTTTAGCTACTAAACAAGATATGTTACTAGATGAAGATGCATTATCAATATCAATGAGATAAATATTATTATGTCTCTTACCAATTAAGGAGACTTGATTTGTGTCCTTGTGATGAATTGTGCAAAAATCACTATCAAACATTACCTTTAAGCCTTTATCACAAAGTTGACTAATGCTTAGCAAATTATGCTTCAAGCCATCCACAATTAGTACATCATGAATCTTTAGGGTGTCATCAATATCTCCACTACCAATAATTTTTCCCTTGTTGTTATCTCCGTAAGTTACAAATCCTTGTTCCTTCTTTTTGAAACTTTTGAACTTGTTTTTGTCTCCTGTCATATGTCTTGAACATCCACCATCAAGATACCAAAGAGACTTTTTGGATTTGGGACCAACCTACAAAACAAACAAGAATTATTTAGGTTCCCTAAAATTACTTATTAGGGTCCCCATGAGTTAGAGACAATTTTTCCTTTGGAAACCCATATATACTTCCCATTAGGAACACTAAAACATTGGATATTGCATCTATTTACTGAATGAACTTTATGCATGCAATAAAAACATGTAGGAACATTTGGTTTTCTTGAAAACTTTTTCTCTTCAAAAACTTTCTTTATGTTGGACGTTTCACCTTTCACAAACACAGTTTAGGTGAGTCTTTGATTACCCTTAAATGTATATCCAAGCCCTCCTTTCTGATACATGCCTTTTTGCATATCCAAAACATTGTTCAAACTTTGTTTTCCCATAGTAAATTTTGAAAGGGACATTTCAAGATAAGAAATTTTATTTGCAAAAATTTTACATTCTTCACAAGTAGGAATCTTGGATTTACACTTACATGGGATTTTTGCCTTTTCCAAATCCTCTTTCAAAACCTTTTTCTCTTCTTCTAAATCAATAATTTTCTTTTCAAGATTTTTATAATCATTTTTTAATTTATTGTGAAGAGATGTGAGCTTTTTAGATTTTTCACACAGATCAATAAATTCTTCAAGTAATTCATCATAATCATTGGGAAGACCAGAATCACTCACCTCATTGGATGTGGATTCAGCATCGTCTGCCATAAGGCAAAGATTAGCTTCCTTTTCTGATTCACTTGAACTTTGAGAGGAACTTACTTCATTATCATCCCAAGCAATATATGTTTTATTTTTCTTTTTGTTGAAGGATTTCTTGCTTTTCTTTTCTTTCTCTTCTGACTTCTTGGGATTTGGACAATCTAACTTCAAGTGTCCCCTTTTTCCACAACCATATAGTTATAAAGAGAATTTGAATTTTCAGATTTTTTACCTTTCTTAAAATTGTCTTTGTTTTTGTTCTTGATGAACTTCTTGTATTTCTTGACAAACATGTTGATGTCATTGCATTCTAGATCATCATGAGTATCACTGCTCTCTTCTTTAATAGATTCAGCTTTGAGAGCAACACCTTTCTTTTTTATATCATCTTCTTCTCCTTTGAAGCGACCTAACTTCATCTCATGTTCTCTAAGCTTTTCAAAAAGAGTGGTCATTGTCATGTTGGTAAGATTCTTTGACTCCACGATCGCTGTCACTTTAGGTTGTCATGTCCTGTCTAAAGATTTTAATATTTTCACATTTAATTCTTCAGTGTCGAATTTCTTATCTAACACCTTGAGATGATTTACAAGTGAGTAAATCTTTTCTGAACATCATAGATAGTTTCTCCTTTGCTCATGCGGAACATCTCATATTCTTGAATCAAGGTATTTTTCCTTGATCCTTTGACATCCTCCATGCCTTCATGTGTGTATTCAAGAGTGTCCCACATTTCTTTTGTTGTTGTACAATCAGATAACCTATAAAACTCATCAACAGTTAAAGCAGATGATATCATATTACAAGTCCTTATATCACATTGATGTTCATTGTACTCCTCTCTTGTCCATTGAGATTGCTCCTTTGGTACCTGCACTTTATCAACAGTAATCATAGGAATAATAGGACCTTTTACAACTGCATCCCAAACACCTTGATCATTTGACCTAAGGAAAATCTCCATCCTCTTTTTCCAAAAAGGAAAGTTTTCACCGGTAAAGAGAGGTGGTCTATGAATAGAAGCATCTTCAATAAAAGTTTGATTTTTACCTTCCGTAAGGATCTTTGATTTTGAGTAATTTTAAAAAACCAATCTGAGGCCAATTGTTAGAAATAATAACAATTCAAAATCCAAGAAGGGGGGTGAATTGGGTTTTCAAAACTTTTTCTGGTTTAAAAATAACTTTTAACTTTAATTTTAATTTCAATTTTATTATAAAAACCAGGATTTAGATTTTCCTTAAAATATGATAAAACCAATTGAGATGGAAATTTGTAAGTATAATCCGAAAGCAGTAAAATATAGAGAGAGGGAAAGAGAGAAAGAACACAGAGAATTATACTGGTTTGGATTTAGCCAATCCAATATCCAGTGCCCAATCATCACAAACACGTGATGATTTTTCCCATTATCTTTAAATGCAATTACAAACATCAATGCAGTGACAATATGTAAAAACAAATAAAGATAAACATAAACACCTCCTTAAGCACACTAAGGATGATCCCACCTCTCTTGATACACACAAGAGATTAACAAACACCCTCTCTTTAGAACTGATCTAAGGGATAAATTATATAAACTAGACACCAAGAAAGAAAACACCTGATGTGTGATGGATATGAAAGCTTAAGCACAAGACAATCACCACTTCCAAGAACTAAGATCAACCTTGAGAGAGTAAGAAAGCGGTTTTGAAAAGATTAAAGCGCAAGAACACTGTATTTTTGTGCTTTATCAGTTTGTTAACCTAAGACCTTGCCATTCAATTTATAATTCGAAATCAGCTTAAAGTTTTCATTCTTAGGTTGATTCAGCTTTTAATTCGCAAAAACATCGTATTTAATCGATTGTATAAAAGCCATAATTGATTATTCTAGAGAAGATTTGGAAAAACATATTTTTCCTAAAATAATCGATTAGATAAAGACATAATCAATTATATGCGAACCCAGAAACAATATAATTGATTATCAAAACACTTAATAGATTATTTTGTTTGTTAAACTTGTTTAATTCAAATTTTAAGTGACATAATCGATTCTATTTCGATTTTTGATCAATTAAAAGCGTAGAAAATGTTTTTTGCAAAAATATGACTTGCTCTCAAGATTGAAATGTGTTAGAAATAACGACAGTGTAAAAAATCAAAAGGAGGGTGAATTGGATTTTTTAAAAAAACTTTTTCCCTTTGAAAATAATTTTCCAGATTTTAAATAATTCTTTTAAAACCAAGATACAGATTTTCCTTAACCTTTGATAAGCGTAGTTTGAATTGCAATTGTTAATATGATCCACAATAAAATAAAGAGATAGGGAAAGAGAGAAAGAACACGGAGATTTATATTGGTTTGGATTTAGCCAATCCTACGTCCAGTTCCCAATCACCACAAACACATGATGATCACCCCACTATCTTTAATTGCAATTACAAACACTAATCCAGTGACCACATGTAAAAACAAATAAAGATAAACGGAAACACCTCCTTAGACACACTAAGGATGAAAACACCTTCTCAGACACACTGAGGATGATTCCCACATCTCTTGACACACAAGAGATGAACACACCTCCCTTTAGAACAGATCCAAGGGATGAATTACAGCAATCAATAAAAAAGTAAAGAAAACACCTGATGAGTACTGGATTGAAAGCTTAAGCACAATGATCACCACTTCCAATAACTAATATCAACCTTGAGAGAGCAAGAAAGCGGTTTTGAAAACTTTAGCACAAGAACACTTTGAATTTTTGTGTTTGATCAGATGTTGTTGAACCTAAGACGTTGTCTTTTATTTTATAATTTGAAATTAGCTCAAAGTTTCCATTCTTAGGTTGATTCAGCATTGAATTCGCAAAAACGTTGTATTTAATCGATTATATAAAAGGTGTAATCGATTATATCAGAGTAAAGCTGGAAAACATATTTTTCCTGATATAATTGATTAGATTAAGGCCATAATCGATTATATGAAACCCAAAAGCAATATAATTGATTATCAAAAACACTTAATCGATTATTTTGTTCGTTAAACTCTTTTAATTCAAATTTTAAGTGAAATAATCGATTCTATTTCGTTAGTTAATCGATTAAAAGCGTAGAAAAACGTTTTTGCGAGAAAACGACTTGCTCTCAAGTTTGAAATGATCTTGAATGAGATTTATGACTTACTCTTTTTATCCATCACCCAAAACAGAAACTTCTAAACTTGAAACTTCAGCTCTTGAGAAAATCTTCAACAATCTTCTCTCTTGAAAGCATTTATTTGCCTTTATATCTTGCCTTTATTCCATGAAGCAACCTTCCTTTGTGAGATAAAAACAAGTCTTTAATATTGCACTAAACTTTATATCTTCATCATCAAAACTTCAATCTTCATGACTTATTGAGAGAAAACTTCATCAACACTTATACTTGAAATATGTCAACAAAATGGTCTTGTGGGGAAAGTATGACTTACTCTTTTTATTCAACACCCAAAGCTGAAACTTCTAAACATGATCCTTCACAGGTTGAGCAAATCTTCAAGATTTCCATCCTTGATTACTTTAACTCTCCACGATTGAGTATTTGATTAGCCTTTATTCTCCATGATGCAACCTTCCTTTTTGGGATAAAATTAAGTCTTTCATGTTGCAATATGCTTTGTATCTTTATCATCAAAACACCAATCTTCAACATTAGTTTTTAATTTAATTCTTCAAATAAAATCTGCACTTATTTTTGAATTAAATCAACACTTTTAGTTTTGAAGCAATATGAGACATCTCCATGATGTACTCCTAATGTTTCCTTTTCCCATATATTTCTTTGAAATTAGGTTTGCTAAAAGTGTACCTATCTCAACCTTTTCATTCTTAACAAACCTCTTTTCAATTTCCACAAGGAAATCTTTACCTGTATCAATGTTTTTAGATATTGTACCCTAAAATGCTTCAAGAATGGCCTTCTTCATGATCATAAGACTTGTACGATTTGACTTTTCCCACATTTTCATTTCCCTCTTATTTTCAGAGGTACTCATATCCATAATAGGTGAGTCTATCCTTAGCGCAAGGTCAAAATCCATCATTCCTAGAACTATCAAGACATTTTCTTTCCAGGACTTGAAGTTTGAACCATTTAATACAGGAATAGAATTGATATTGGCAATAATATTCGCAGGACCATTCATAATTGAATTGAGAACAACAAACAAATACACTCATATCAGTCTAAAATTAAATAAATTAACTTCAAATACAAATTATTCCCATTTTAAGATATCAGTAATACATTAACATTTTATCTTTGAACAAAATTTTAGTTATTCATTGATACCTTGATATGGTCATAAAACACTAATAATAAGAATGTGTCAAATAATAAACCTTCCTTTGGACTGACTTAATATTTACATGCAAAACTGAATAATTATTACACATTTATAACCACAAGTGCACATGTAATTATATAAAATAATAGTTTTCCTTTGAACTAATTAATACTCACATAAATTACAATATCACAACCTTTTATATTTTAAAATAAATTAATCTTTGCAAAAGAGATCACTCTCGTGACATGTTGTTTCAACTAATTAATTTAAAAATAAAAAAACTTTCTTTAGTATTTGAATTTTAAAAAAATCAAAAACCTTGACTTAGTAGTTAATATTAAATAACAATAATAATAAATATTGTAAAAAAATAGTCTTGATTTAGTGTATACAAAATGAAAGAATTAAGTTAATTGCTTAATAAATATATACATTTATTGATAGTAATTAAATTGTTTTTATTCTGAAATCAATTACTAATTAAAATACACCATTATAATTAGAGAAAAAACTAACAACTTAAATCCATATATATATATTCACCATAAATCTATAAAAGAAATGCAATGAAAGAAAAGCTTTAATCCTTAATGATTAAGTATGATATAAGCTCTGATACTAATTATTAAAACCAAATTTTTAGCTTTTGATAAAAATTATCATCTAAATCTATATATTCCATAATCTTTATCATGTCAGTCACTAAAAATTTATAAGTAAGTGGAAGCATATCTGAATTCATGATAATAAGGAAAAATGTTGTGTTTTAGCCTTCCAAATCAACACCTTCTATCTTGAGAGAATCTTTTAATTATCTCTTTGTTTCTCTCTGATAATGACATGTCAGAATAGAAAGAACATAGTGTGACTTAGGGGCCTAACCTATGTATAGAAAAATCATTACAAAATGACTTTTGATATTTCTATCTTTTGTCCATCACAAAATAAAATAACCCTTTAGTTACCACACATTAAAGGTTCATAACATTTCAAATATATAACTCCAAACAATTTATGCTTCATTAGATCACTTTTAATTTTGGCAACCATATATATTTTTATTATATAATTATTTACATATAAGACCGATGTTGGATTATGGATCTAACATGAAAATGTAAAGTTGTTATTTAGAGAGTGAGAACAGTCGCTCTCATGGTTAGAACAAACATTCTCCCTCTAAGAATGGGTCATTCTCTTCAATAATGGTGTTTGTTTTGGGTGATGAGAATGATCGTTCTCAAAACGGTTATTTTGCGCCTTGAAACTAGTACTATAAATAGGAGCTCTCACATGTCATATCACACACCATAATCAAATGTTACAAATTGCCTTATACTTAAGTTTTTGCATTTCGAGACAAAAGAAAACTAAGAAAAGAAAAATATTAATAAGGTGAAAATAAGAAAACAAATTTTTCAATAGAACCTAAAAGGAAAACCACGTGAGAAAAAGAAAAATTAATTATACAACCAAAGTGTTAAAGAATCAAGACAATAAAAATTTTATTCAAAAACATAAAAGTAAATAAGAATAACAATCAAATTAAATAATGGATCCAAAATGGTAAAATTATCACACACATGTGTATTACTCTTTCTCTAGAGTATTTAGGATTGTGTTTAGACTCAAATGCATATAATGAAAGTAAGTATTATAATATGCTTGACAAACTTTTAAGTTAATCTACTTAAAACACATGCAACTAAAGATCTAAAGGACTTTTATTTAACTTGTGATATGACCAAGGTAAAGGTAGGATAAAAGAAAGGATTAAAATCTACAAACCGAAGAGAAAAGAGGAGTCATGGAGAATGAGTTAAAATAAATAGAAAGCTACCTATCATTAAACTAGAATCTAACATTAAATCTTTATTTCTTTTCTTTTCTTTTTCATCCATTTTTTCAAATTTTTTTCTCAAACTAGATATACAATTTTTGTTCTTATTTTTTTCATGTTTTTGTTCCAAACTACATCAAATCAACAAAAAATTCAAGGTAACACCCTCACACTTATTTTTAACCAATTCCCAAAATAATTCCAAAACTTCTTTAATCTCTAAGGTTCAACATATAATGGTTTTTCACTTTCTAAGGCTTGTAATGACCTACAAAATTATAACAAAATGGTTATAAGACTCAAATAGGTATACAAGTGAGTAGGTCAATTTCAGTAGGTAGAGAAAAATGAAAGAATGTCTAAATCATATCAATTAGCGCTTGCAAACTAAAAGTATAAAAAAGAGTCAAGTCAAGTTCTAGAATACCTACAAACATGAATGATTCATATAAGAAAGAAAATAGGCACAAATCTCACCAAGGTATATTCTAAAAAAAAATTAGCAACAACTTCATGTAAGTTTATTATGCTCATATGTAATAAACAAATCTACTAAGCTTGAAACTTATAACTAAAAATGATGAAAATAATATTGCTCACAAAAATTTTAAAAAGGTAGGTATCCATTGACAAGCATGTTAAACAATGCAACATATAAACTAAACTAACAACAATACACCCCACACTTGAATCAAACATTCTTCTCAATGTGGGAATGTACTTAAAAAAGAAAACCAACAAACAAACCAATTCAAATCAAAACAATGTAACAAAAAAATTAAAAGAAAACTCATTGAAATGTCTAATTAGACATATCATCAACTAAGATAGGCTCCATCAAATCTTGAGCCTCATCCATAAACATGATCTCATAGAACAATTTCTACAATATCTATTAAATCTCTCTTTTAAAAACCCAAATTTGTCCATTAGTTTGGAGATATGGAGTAGAAACTCTATGAGTTACCACATATATATATATATGGAACAAATCTACTATAATCTCATTGCAAAAAAGGCCCCCTATCACTAATGATAACTTTCATCACACCAAATCTATAGAAAATGTTAGATCTAACAAAATTTGAAGAAAAAAAATTAGAATCATTAGTCTTGATGGCCTTAACTTCCATCCATCTATATACATAATCAACCAAAAGTAGAATTATTTGTTGTCAATTTGGTTTGATGATAATATTTTAAATCAATTAGACCAAATCAATTCATGATGATGAATTATTTTTGTTTAAACTAGCAAACAATAATTTTTCAATCTGAAAAAGTGTGAAAATAAGTATATGAACAAAACATAACAATGCAAATATATGTAAGCACTTAATAATTTTTTTATGATTCAATGATTAATACAAAGTCAATGTGTACACCAAAGTCATCATATATTTAACAATTATATCTACTTCTCCAATTATTTTTTGAACATGAATATTCATTAAAAACTCATACATTTTAAAGAAATAAACACTTAAAAACACCCACAAACAATATTAAAATGAACCTTAAGAAAGTCATTATGAAGATAGAACAAAGTAAATGATTCAAAAAAAGTAATTTACTTCCAAAATAAATCATTTAGAATGTAAATGACTTGAAATATAGGTGACTTGAAAGGTAAATATTTTGAAAATTAAATTAATTGAAAGATAAATTGTTTGAAAAGTATTTAAATTACAAGAACTATAAATTTGCAAGAAATGTAAAAGCATAAAATTAAATTACCAAGAATAGAAGAAAAATGATGAAAGAAATCAACAAGAACAATGACTTAAATTGTCATAAATCTCACTTGATTAGTCATTGTCCTATTGGTAATGTTTCTCAAAGTATCAATTTATGAATATAATTTATCACCCTTATTTCTAATGTAGATATCCTATTTAAACTTCCTATTATTTTACCGTTAAGCCAACTAAATTAAGAAAATAATAAAATAAAATAAATTACATAATTAATTGTCTATTTGCTCTTGATGTTGCTACATTCCATATCTTTTTTAGGATGTTTCAGCATGGGCTATTAATATGTAACTATTGAAAACAATATTTGAGGATTACAAATTTTCTTTAATGTTCCAATCTTTTATAGATGTAACTTTCTTTCAATGCACTCCCTGGCCTTTTAAAATGATATTTTTTTTTATATATTTCCCTTAATAACTTAACTTTTTCAAAAGTTATAACAACCTTTTGATATAATATCATCAATGCTTTTAATAAATTTTCTTTTTTAATTCACTTTCATAGACTTTTATCATTTTGAATATCTCTTTATTCAATTATATGGATAAGTCCATACTATTACATTTAGATATAACAAACAATTTTATCTAATTTTGATTTTTTATATGATTTCTTTTTTCTTTTTCATCGACATTTTTTTTATTTTAAATCATTTCTTGAATTTTTCTATAATCTATCTTCACAATTACTCTTACTCTAATCATTTGTTATATTTTAGATGTAATAAGAATGTAAGAATAACCAGACCCATAAAGTCTATATTCCAAACATAATCTCACAAAAATATAATGGGATGTTGAGAGCATTCCTGTCTTTAAGTAATAAATTCTCGTACCTTCTCCAACATCTCCCACAATGGTGGTCATATGATGTGCATATACTAAGATAATAAACTAGTAAACTTCATTATCAAACACTGTCATTGTTTTCTCTTGGAACCAGAGTTACTTCCTACAAGTGTGACATGACATAAAAAAATATAACCAACACAGTTAACAAAAGTAACAACAAATTGGAGAAAAAAATAGAGATGACAAAAAAAGAGAATAACAGGAAAAATGAAAAACACAAATCATTCATCAATGATGAAATTGAGAAAGAAAAAGAAAAGAAATTACAACATAAAATAAAACAACGACAATTATAAAAACAAGTAAAACAATACAACGGGATTTAAAACAGAATCTAAACAAATTTTTGCCCAAATTGATAAAAAAAAAATAAAAACCCATTGTAAATAAAACTATCACATAATTAAAATCTATAAAAATAATAACAAAAATTAAAAAGAAAAAATAACATTAACAATTAAAAATAACATATATATCCGACCACCACGTCAATTTGATTTTTAATATCATCTTAAAATCAAATATCTAATTGTTTTATAAAATTTTGCCACATATTTATAAGACCTAAAAACCAAGCTGGTAAAAGAAAAGAAGAATATATAAAATTGTTTGTTTCATTTTTGTTTCTTTCACTTTTACATAAAAAATACCTTGCCTTTTTTTTTGTTCATTTTCCTTTAAAATATAATTTAAAATTTTGTTCTCTTTATTCTGCTCAACCTAGTATAATAATTTTCAGACATGCTTGGGGACGCACGGTTATCCATTTAAATTATACTTAAAGTAATAATAAAATGATATTAGTAATTAAGTTATATACACGATAACATTAAATAAAATATTATAATTCAATAACACTGAAAAATAAAATAACATATTTTATAAATTTTAATATTTAAAATACGTATAAAAAATAAATTATTTCATAATATTTAAATTTAAAGAAAATATTGTATTTTTTTCATAAATGACAAATACTATTTTTTTATTTTTGAGAAAAGAAAAACAAAACAACATTTAAATATTTGATATGTGTCACCGACATATTTGAATATGGATTGAGATTTGCATTAAACCTAACACTCTTAACATCACCAACTTGTGTGCTTGTTGGAAGATATCATTGACTTCACGTCACTAACAAATCACCAACATCTAAACTTCCTTTCATGTGTAATGTCTTAACACTGTTTATACTGCGAATAACACATTATACCAAATTTCATTAAACTTTTCTTTAAATAAATAACTCACTATTTTTAATATAGGTTTTAAAATGAAATCTTATTTATATAACATTTATTTATTTATTACTGATTTCTTTTCAAGCCTTTCTCTATATATCTCTACCACAAAATTTAAATACAATTTCATATTTTTCTTCTTTCATGATTTGTTGTACCGGTAAATTTTTATTTTATTAAAAAAAATTACTTTTATCAATCATATTAATAATCTTTTAGTAATTTATAAACTGATGAAATTATTTTTTAATTAAATTAGAGATTGATTTAAAATTTAATATAATAAATTACTTATAACTAATATTAAAAATACATTTAAATTTTAATTTAAAAATTAATTTAACCATTATTATATAAAAATTAATTTTATAATTATAATTTTTTTAAATTAATGATAAGAAATATATAATTTTTATTAAAATAAAGATTATTTTAAATATTAATAATTTTTAATTTAGTTATTATAATGAGTATAGTTTATATTTAATAAAGTTATTGTATATAAGATTAAAACTTATTTTTTATTAAAAACAGTATAAAAATGTTAAAGGAAATGCATCCGAGATATACTTTGTACCTACCATTATTCATCATTTAAATTTATAGATTACAAATTAAAATTCCTTTTGACCAAAAACAATTATTAGTTATATAGTTACCCGAATAACACTATTAACAGTGATGTTTTTTTTATCTGTTCTTTTTATGGTATATCATGTTACTTGTTTTATCTTATAAATAGAACTCATCTAATTTATTACATTATTGGTAAACGAAATAACTAAACTTAATAATAGAGATTCATTTTGAGATTACTGTTTCAGTATATATATTTTGTAACCTCTTGTGTTTTTAATTGATTTTTTTTTATTTTTCTATAAACTTAACTAATATTTGTTATTTTAACAATTATTATAATATTTACGTTTTAAATTATATTTTTATTTTTTATGATAAATAAAAAATAAACATATGTTTTAAGCATTTTTTTTCTGGTAGAAATAGTAATAATAAAAAAAAGGTAGAAAAATGTTAGATTGATGCAGCAACGACAAGTGCGGTAGACATGTAATGCAGCGCGAAAAAAGATAATAGCAGCAGAGAAACACGTGCATGCTGCATGAACATTTTTTTATAGTTCTATTATTTATTCATCATTGTGTAATCATAATACTTTCGTACTTTATTAATTAATATAATATGACGCTACATAATTATAAATTACTTTATCATATATATTATTTTTATTTTCTTTTAATATAGAGATACTTTTTCCACAATCATTATAAAGAAAATAAACAATTAAAATGAAAAATAATTCTAAAATTAGGAATAAAGTAATAATGACTCACAAGTCAATCCAAATAAGAAAATTCATATCATTTTATCTTAAAATAATAAGTTTATGAATTTTCTTTCTTAATATGACATTCAATCTACTCATTCTATCTAATGTTCATGTTTAGTTTGAGTCTCACATTTAGTAGAAATGAGAGTAAATTGACTCACAAACTCATTGTCTTAAGCTTTTAAATTGAGAGTGGTGTTAATTTCTCTTATGTAGGTTGACTCATGACTCATTGGTATCGTATTCTGCAGCATATCCCCATCAAAAGACTTAACAGTGGTATTAGAGTCAATGATTAATAGTTTAAGATTAGTACAAATACAATGAGAGTGAAGTAGTGGTCATGTATCAAAAGTTTTCCTGATGAAGGTTTCATACTAGCATGTTCCGTTGTTAATGATAGTATAAGTAAGGATTCCTACTATGGTACTTGTGATTTAAAATGTTTTCGCTCCAGGGGGAGAACTCACTCTTAGAAATCCAAGTATGAGTGAGTCTCACATTTGAAAAAAAAAGAGTAAGTTGAGCAACATATATGAAAGAAGACTCATAAACTTGTTGTCTTAAGATTTTGGGTTAAAGGTGATGTTAATTTCCTCATGTGAGTTGACTCGTGGTTCATTGGTGTCATATCCCGATGTATTCTCCTATAAAAGAGCCAACAGTAATAAATGAAATAGTATCCGATTAAAAGTCTTTTTGATAAATGATTTCAGACAAAAAGAAAAATTTACACTTAAAAAAAAGATTATTGGATTACAAGTAATGTCAATTCTCATTATATAAATTGACTCATGACTCTTCATAAAGTAGCATGTCTACCAATTTTATAATAGCAACATACTTAAGAAAACATAATAACCAAATTTGAATAGATTGTCAAGAATTAAAAAATAATTAAAATAATATATTTAATTTGTTTACTAAACTTTAAATAAAATTAAAAAATTAAAAAATTCTATTAGAATCTATTTGTAGAGCCTAGAAAGACCTAACATAATATATATAATCACAAATAAAATTTTAGACTTGTGTGTATAAGTTAGCTCTCCTTTAATAATACGGAGTTAAAGAAAAATACTCAATTATATATTTTTGTTTGTATCAAGGAATTTTTTATCAAAAGACTAACTTTTTTATAAAAGCATAAAGACTATCAAGATGAAAATTATTTTTAGTTATGTTGGGATACTCATTTTGAGTGGGTTCGGTGTTCCTAACCGTACTAGTGCTTCGAGCGATAATTAATTTTTACTGATATTATAATTAAAAAGAAATTATCTTTAGCCTTTTTTTTCTTTCACGTAATTTGAACTTACCTGCATAAAGAACACAACACAAGTATCCACCGAACCGATGCGGTAGATGTGGTTGATTAGAATATTATATAGTGCATGAGTGGGAGTTGGCACGCACCTGTGGCCCATTGAAGAGATACTGAACAGTGTGCATTGCATTGGCATTGACATAATATTGCAGCTGGAAAAGACGCGCTTTGCCCCTCATTTTATATGGGAACCATAAAAGTGCTTGTAGTTTTCGGTGAACTCATTCAATGTATGTAGGAACAAACAACCAGTTTGTTAGTTACAGCTTGTGACTATGTGAGAAAGAGATCTTCAGATTTAACTCTTCTGGGTTCACTTGTTACAAAGTGACGAGTTTCATTTTGAGTTTCCTAGATTCCTGACAGCGGTTTAAGGTTGTGGGTACTTTATGTTGGGAAAAAAGTTGTGGCCTTTACTCTCATTGGAGAATGTCTGAATCTGCTTGGCACTGTCGTTGAAGTTGAACGAAGGAAAATATTGGGCTTTAAAAGAACTAGTAACGTGTATTTGGAATGTGAGCATGATTTGCAAATGGGGTTGGTCTGAATAGCTCACAAGAGCTCTCAGGAAGGAAAAGACAGAGCCATGTGTTTTGTTTGCTTTTTTATTTTCTTTCGAGAGTGAGAGAACAGGTCAAGGAAATTTCTTTTCACCATCTTTGTTATATTGGAAATAGTGTTTTTTTTTCTGGAATAGTCTGTGATGGTTATGGAAGATTTTGACATGCAGTGAGGATCAGGTTCATTTGGGAGCTTTGCCAAAGTTTTCTTTGGTAGCAAGTGGTATGTATTTGTGTCTATGCTCAACCTTGGAGTCAATGATGGAGAGATTGGAAATTAGAGCTTCCATTTGGGTTTTGTTCCTTTGATCAGTTGTATCTTTGTATTTGTATGTAAATTAGAAGTCAGGATCACTACTTGCAATTGTCTATTGATGAAAGATACCGCCTTTAGAATTTCTCCTTATGGGATTCAGTATTACCCCATTGATTTATAGGCTGATTAAGGGGTGCGCTATGAGTTCTGTTTGTATAATTTTCCAAGGAGATCTTTAAATAGACTATGTCTTAAGTCAATTGAAGAAGCTGGCCTGTGAGTTTATTAGGCATAGCCATATTCAAGGTTTGGTCTGTGATTTGGGTATTTCAAAATGGAAGAAAATGTACAAGAAACAAGATCATTGGCCTTGACTCCTACATGGTCTGTTGCTACTGTGTTGACTGTCTTTGTTGCTGTCTCTCTGCTAGTGGAGCGCTCCATTCACCGTTTAAGCAATGTAAGTAATAGTTAGACAGACTAGAATCTTTGCTGGTTCTTGATGTTAATTTCTCTAGTGTTGTTCAAAGTTGCATGGTAGAAGTTGGAAGTTTGTTCAATTTTCAAGGCATTTTGCAGACTTACGGTTAAGACTCAAGCTACCATCAGACTTGTCAATGAGTTTAGAAAGGGAAGGGTAGAGGTAAAAAATGTCAAAAGAGAAAAATGAGTATTTTGCCTTACAACTACTTAACTATATGTTTAGAAATTTCATTTCTGGGTGGAATGTAACTGTAAAATAAATTTAACAAGATGTGCATTAATTGACATGGAGAGAAGTTTTCACTCTCTTAACATGGATTTGCACTGGCATGTTTAGATTTATATTTTTCATTTTTTGTTTGAACTTTAAAGCTTGATTCTAGCTTAATTATGTATGTGTCTTACTTGTGATTGAAGAACCATCCTTTTATTAAGTGTTAATTAGGCTGTTTTTTGTGGTTGCCTTTGGCATGAATTCTGATGTGTGATTATGTTTTTCTTTGGCTGCAGTGGCTGCGGAAAACTAATCGAAAACCATTGCTTGCAGCTTTAGAGAAGATGAAGGAAGGTGTTGTGCATTAAATTATACCTGAATTCGTTTAACATATAAACAAGAATTCTTACTGATCAGTTCTCATTATTTTGGAATTTTATCTTCAGAATTGATGTTACTCGGGTTTATATCACTCTTATTAACTGCTACCTCACGCATGATAGCTAATATTTGCATTCCGTCAAAGTTCTACAACAGTGCTTTTGCTCCATGCACTCGATCAGAGATTGATGAACAAATGGAAGACAATGGCTCTGAAGAGCGTAAATTATTGATGGCTTCGGCTTATCGTGTATTTGGGAGGATGTTGAATGGAATAAATAGAAGCACTTGCAAAGAGGCATGAGCAATATACCTTACATGTATAAAAATTGATTATCACTAGCTTTTACTGCTCTAAATTAATGTAGGTTAATTTGCATTTTTCTATTTTGCTCAGGGTTATGAACCATTTGTTTCGTATGAAGGTCTAGAGCAGTTGCATCGGTTCATTTTTGTCATGGCAGTAACTCATATATCTTACAGTTGTCTAACTATGTTGTTGGCCATTGTGAAGGTAAACTATTGTTTTCTATTTATAGATTAAGCATGTCTGCCACATATTTAACGTTGTTAAAAAGAATTAATAAAATTGCCAAAGAACAATTACTTACAACTAGGTTGTATGTACTATAAAAAACTTTTTGTTAACACATCCAAAGTTCAGCTCCTTTCTACTCTGCTAATTTAATGGGGGCACTCTTTAGTGTGTTCAAGGTTATTGGTATAATGATTCGTTAGAATATATGAACATGTCTTATCGTATATTTAGAATATCTTACCTTAGCCTCTACAATTAGTTTCCCATTTTATTATCTCTTTGGATTTACCACTGTATTTCTTTGTGAATACAACATCTAATGCATCCCAGTTAATTCAGTTTTTCATGATCTCTTATATCACTTCCTCTCTCTCTCCACTTAAAATCCCAAAATTTCAACATACTGCACAATGTCAAGAAACTTGCTATGAATTCTTCTTTTGAAAATTTGTTAAACAATCAAACTCTCTCTTCTATACTTAACCATATAAGTAGAGTGTCGAATAGTTATTTGTACTGGCAAATTATGTTGTGAAGAATCTGAGAAAAGAAACAGTAATCTATTTTGTGTTACAAGTGAATCATAGGAATTCTGGTCCTGAGCATAGTGCGTAAAAAGCAGAAAGAAAATGTAAGGTCTCTAGACAATTTAAGAGTGCATAATCTCTTCCAAATCCCAGCCAATTATCTATGTCAATCACAGCCAATACTCTCCCCCTCCAAGTCCTTAAATGTGTCTTCCACCTAATTTAGTCCTTAAAAGAGTGAAAGATCTTATTTAGTTCTTGTATAAAAAAAATTCAACTTAGTTCCTAATACCATAGCTTCTAGACAAAATCATCCTTAATTGACGATAAATTGGTCCTTAATTATATTTTAATGACCAAATAATTCCATAAAACTTGACAATAGGACAAAACTGTAGGTCTTTTCATTATTTTAAAGACTATATTGACAAATCCCCACACATTTAAGCACCGAATTGATCATTTACCTTTTTTATTTTGGACTCTTAGTGTCAATAAGTGAATTCCGTTCTGTTCAATATTTTAAATTAATTTATATTGCATTGAAAATAATAGTGTGAAACAATATCAATGAGATATTTTTAACTTCGTGAATTTCATAATTTAAAGGAAATTAAAATAAATTCAATTTGAATTACTTTCTGATCAAATTATTTTAATTTAAAATATTTTATTTGGATAAAATAATCAAATACATAGGTTTATTTTAATATTAAATGATATTTAATGATTTTAAAACATCAAATCCGTGATATTTTTTAGTTGATATTAATTGAAAGTTACTTTTTATCAAAGTCTGGCAAGATATTTTCAACTGAGGTTAAAAGGATTTTTTCCAATTATCATTACTAGTTAAGGTTATTTTACATTTATAGAGAATTTCAAATGTGAAATTTAGAATTCTCTAATTTTAACTAATGAAATTACTTATAAATTTCTAAAATCTAGATTTTTATAAAGTTTCTCGTCTAAATATAACATTTTAAATTTTCTATAGAAATGAAACATCCAAACACATTAAGCTTTATTTATTGAGTTGGCTCTGAGAGGTAAAGCATTCAGGTGTTATCACTTTGGATTTTGTTTGACATAGTAACACTAGTAGTTTAAACCAGATTCACAGTTGGAGAGCGTGGGAGGATGAGGCTCACATGGATCGGCGTGATTCATTATCTGGTAAGCACATTGCCCTTTGAATGAAAGCTATTTCTATTTATATTATGTTATCCTCTTTAGCCCTTTGAAATGTTGTTTCCAGTTGTATCATTGACTATACAAACCTACAAAGCACCTCGATCAGGTTTTTTGTTATTCTTTAATGCATCTCTTCTCTACCAGTTATGTAGTTGTCGCAGATAATACAATCTGTTACACAATTAAAATTCAAAAGCATTTCTGTGTTTGATCTATTCCCTCCACTCTCCTAATTCACTTCACTGATCTTGTTGAGCAATTATGTTTGGTTTTTGCCTGATAGCCATTGAAGTTAAGTTAATAAACAAGCATTTTGGATGACCAAAACCTCCCAAGATTTCATCCAGTGATTTATGATGGATAGAAATTCTAATTCTAATATATATAAATGTTTATTTACCTGTGAGCTCTAGCTTTTATGATAGTCTGTCCTTGATGTAGTATTACATTACATGTAGTCAAGACTTTGATCCCTGCTTTAATATTTAACTTTTAACTTAGTTCTTATTCATTGTCCACGCTCCCAGCTCAAGAGCTTCTGTAAGGGAGCATGCTAAAAATGTTCATATACCTCTGTACTTGACAGTTTAGTAAGCATTTAGGAGAGTGGTCATAGACAGAAAATATGTGGTCATGAAGTGCATGGATTAACCATATTTATGAGTTGATTTTATTTCTTTTGTTTCAACAGAAATTACAAGAGAGTTGACTATGCGAAGGCAATCAACCTTTGTCAAGTCTCATGCATCAAATCCTTTGTTCAAAAACAGTTCCCTCATTTGGGTGGTAATTACATATCTCCCTTTGTTTCCTTGTTTCCATTTGGTTTCATTTCATCAATGATTTCTTTAACATCCCAGTTTCGTAAATTTATTTGATGAAGGAACTATATATGACGAATGTTTAGAATCAAAATATACAGAAAATAGTTTACCATCTTTGCATAGTTAACTTGGTTAGATTTCTATTCTTTTGATCAAATTGTTTTCCGAAACAAGTTTGCAACAGGAGTTTGTTGCAACGGTCAATTAAGTTGGATAAATCATTTCAAAGTTCTTCTCTCAAGGAAGCAAGTTTGTTGTGTAAAATATAATCGAAATTTCAGTGATGACTTTTTTGAAGTTGTCAAACATATGGGAATTCAATTTGTGATTTTCCGAATACTAAGTGCTAACAGTTCATTGGAGCTAATTGCATGAATCTCCTATAACTCAGCATTTTTTGAGAACAATCATATGAATCTTTGATTCTTACCTTGTACCCTTTACTACTCAATTTATATATATAATTTTAATCATCTATGTAATTCAGGTTTCATTTTGAACCATTTACTCTGTGCTATTATATAGTATATCTATCTTTAATTTTAATTGAGCTGCAGACATGCTTTTTCCGACAATTTGCACATTCTGTGGTTCGTGCTGATTATCTTACACTTCGCAAAGGATTCATCATGGTATGCAGCATTGCAATAAATTTTTTCTTTGGTATATATGGTTTTTATTCACAAGTTGTCTAATGTGGTTCTCTTCTCACAATTATCACGTTTTCCCCAAAGTTATGCTATATGTTATTTAGACTCCTATCCCACCGTATGTTAATATGCAGAATTTAACAAACTTTTATCTTAAGAAAATTCTGGCTCCAAGTTCCTAGTGGAAACCGAAAAGACTATTTAACAATAGATAATTTATGCATTTTCTTAATATTAGTTTTTTACCTTCTGATTTTAAGTCTGTAATTGCATGAATTGTAATTTTAAACAACGATCCCCATGGTAGTTGTATGTCAGGTTTCTTGGAACCATGTAGTGTGTGCACTACTATTTTGTGAATGTGAACCACTTACTGTGTTTTCATTCTTAATGGCAGAATCACCACCTTTCATTAAAGTATGATTTCCACAGCTACATGGTTCGGTCTATGGAAGAGGAATTCCAAAGGATAGTTGGTGTGAGGTTAGTAATAGTCGAGATTCAGCAGTCAGTTTCATGATTTTCTCTTCGGACACCAATTTCCGTTATTGCAGTATTACAACATCTCTAGTGCACTTTTATGTGCATTCCCATCATCTTAAATTTCCAAGATGACCTGTTTTACTAGTAAATTGTTGGAAACAAAATATCTATTCATTTATAAGTGTTTTAAGAGGTAGTTTAAATTTTCTATGCCATATTAATTGCAAATAATCAATATAAGGAGTCAAGAATATGTCTTAAATTCTTAAGTTGAGCATCTTGGACTTATTCTAGTTACATTTTTATTGCTTTAGTTTTTCAGCTACTGATTTTCATGAAGAAGTTGAAAGCTGATTATGTCTGTAAAATCTCTTGCAGTGGCCCGCTCTGGGGATTTGTTGTTGCTTTCATGCTTTTCAACATTAAAGGTATAGCCTATTATAAGCAGTCCAGGTGAAAATTAGTTTACAATAATTTTCCTTTAACATGCTTCCTCACCGTCCCTTCGCTCTAAAAATCTCCTTATGCTTATACTTTTGTCCCTTTTCTCAGTAAGATTTACTGAAGCATTGTGGTCAGGTCATCCTTGGTTTTGTATGCTGTTGAAACTTACAAATGGTTATTTTTTGGGGTGGTTATGCAGGATCTAACCTATATTTCTGGATAGCTATCATTCCTGTATCGGTAAGTTCCTTCACTATTTCCTTCATTTCCTTTAAGTTATCCTAATTGCATCAAATGCCAGTGTGGTGGATAAACTGAACTTTTAAACTTTTGTTCCAGAACCATTTAGATGCTGTGAATGGCATGTGGTTGGTTCTTTGTGACCTAGTTGGTGGGTTTTTCTATTGAATTGAATTTGAATCGAATACACTGCTTTTTGGTTAACCTGCTTAAATTATGGCCTTATTCACGGAAATGATATATGATTTTTATGTGCTAAATAAATTAGTTGAGTAAATTATTGAAAGACACTCAACAATACAATCATTATGTTTCATGCACAGCTTGTGCTATTGGTGGGAACTAAGCTACAGCATGTTATTGCAACCTTGGCATTGGAGAATGCTGGAATTACAGGGTTCTTCACAGAAGCAAAGTTGAGGCCTCGTGATGAACTTTTTTGGTTTAATAAGCCTGAACTATTGTTGTCCTTGATCCATTTCATTCTCTTCCAGGTTGGCCATGGTTCGTCTACATCTTATGCGATAATTTCCTACTCAAGTTTGTTATTTTCGTATTAACTTCTGATTCCTTGTTCTTTTTGGCAGAATGCATTTGAGCTGGCTTCATTCTTTTGGTTCTGGGTACTTCCTTATCCCTTTTACAACCTAGAATTAGGCCATGGAGTAATAGGAATTATATTGTTTCAAGGTTGAATTATGAAAAAATAGTTACATTGCTTCGAAATACATTATCCAAAATCGTAAGCAAGATTCAGTTTTAGGGAGTTTAAAAAAACAAGATCCAACTATATGTTTGTGTTAATGAATATAATACACATTGCTACTTTGAGCTTTTTCATTTGACTAAACTAGCAAAATGTGTTTTGTGACTACAGTGGCAGTTCGGATACGATTCTTGCTTTATTAGGAATCACCTTCTCCTGTATTTAAGGCTAATATTGGGGTATGCAGAAATCAACACTTTTTCTCCCTTCTTCAGGATTTTACATACAATACTTCTGTAAACTAATTCAATAAAGAATTGACATGCCATTTTTTCAAATATAAAATAACTACTTGCATGGACATTATTCAACTATTTAATGTAAAATGTCAGCATTGGATATTCACTGGCTTAGTTTACACAAATCCACAAATTAACATGCACCTTATATTTCAACTTTGCAGGTTTGCAGGACAGTTTCTTTGTAGCTACAGCACCTTGCCATTATATGCACTTGTTACACAGGTAGGTAACCCCGGTTAGAAAAAGGAAATATAATAATGTCTTACTATGGATTTGTTTGCTTCTCTTCTCATCTTTTGGTTTTAAAAACTGTTTTCTAGAATAATTCCACACTACTCAAAAATCAATTTTTCATCCGAAAACAAGGAAGTTCTGAAAATTGTTCCTTAAACTTCTTATTTAAAATCCAAAGAACAGAAACAAATAGGAGATGTTTTCTCATTTTTTACAACTTTTCTATTAATTACACTATCTGTTAGGTGTCTTGCATGACCCTCTCATAACAATTTTTTTGAAAATGTAAATCACACTACATATGACAATTTTGAACTTTAGGTCTCAAGCTAATTAAGATGTTAGTCTCATAACAATGCTAAACATGGTTTAACAAAAAAATGACAAGTTTGCAGTTTTTGGAAGTCTCAAATTATACAAACGAATAATATATCTTGTGTTGCTTGGAAAATGGATTTAATACATTGAGTGAATCATTTTAGTGAAGGGTTTTTGCTTTTGTCACTGTAATGTTCTATGCAACAACAGCTTTTCAATGTTTATATCAGATGGGAACAAACTATAAGGCAGCATTAATCCCACAGAGGATAAGAGAAACAATTCACGGATGGGGCAAGGCAGCCAGGAAGAAGAGAAGACATGGTATGTTCCCTGATGATTCCACCATTCATACAGACACAAGCACTGTGTTGTCCATTGAAGAAGATGATCAATTAATTGATGCCCCTGAAGTAGAATTACAACCAGTCACAGCTGTAACATCCACCCCTTCTCCCATTGCTAATGAAACTTCGAGTAGGGCTGCTACACCCCTCCTAAGACCCTCTGCCTCAATATCTTCAGTGCAATGCAGTTCTAAAGCTGAAGTAGTTCCAAGATGCTCCTCTATGCCAAGTGGGAGATAAAATATGTGCAATGGAGGAAATAAAAAAAGTTAACTGGTATATTGATAAAGATAGTATCATTATCAAAGATGTATAAGATTTACAAGGTAATAGTGCTTTTGGACATTACTAATTTATGTGGGACAACTATAGAATATGGGTGACTTTTGTTTGTAACACTGGAATATGGAAAAGTACATCATAATTTGTTTTTTTTTTAATTTTAAATAGTGTAAATTGTTAAAGTTGATTACACATTAAAGAAAATGGATGTCAATGCAGTCTGCAGAAAACTCCTTGATCCTTATGGGGCTGTGCATTACTTGTGGAGAGTTCATGGGTATGGATGCACAATTTATGACAATCTTTATTATAGAATTGCATCATTTGATACTTACCATGTTAGATGAATGAAATGGTGTAATTCTATCATGAATATGAATTACATCATTCAACAAATATTTCCCCCCCTTTTCTCCCTTCCGTCTCCCCCTCTAACCATTTCACGAGTTAATCAAACTTTTACTACTTTTTAATATCTGAATATGAGAAACAAAATATGTATTCTGATATAAAATATAAGCAAATCTTAATCAATTTTACCATATTTAATGAAACCATTTTTCTATAATGTTTTTCATCTAATAATGGAGATTCTACTTTTACTGAGACACTTTGGGGGAAAAAATATTTTTTTCAATGAGATTAGTAATAAGTGTTTTTGTTCAAGCAATTAGTAACCACGATTATATATTTTTTTAATATAAAATATTTGAATAACATTTAATTCTTGCTTGGTATTTTATTTTATTTCATCTATGTTAATTTAATGCATTGTTTATCACGTTAGATGAAAATAATTGAGTGGATGGAAATAAGTTTGTGACATTTGACATCATTGATTTAGAGAAAGATTAATTTGGAATTAGTGAACCTGCGATATTATTTCTCATTTATTTATTTTTAGTTATTTCTTTTCTTTTATTTTTTTCTCCAATCAAACACCTTTAATTTTTATTTTATTTCCTAATAATTTTCATCTGTTCCATTTCTCTTCTCTTCACTAAGTATATAGAGTTTAAAAACTATAAATAATTTCATATACAAGACTTTATTAATTTTTCCCTTGTATTACATAATTTTATTAAAAATTATTTGTGAATTAAAAGTTATTTATTAATCTTTTTTAAAGTGGAAAACTAAATTAGGAATATTAGATAATGATGTTTGATACACAGACAAATATTCTCTCTTTTCTTTGCCTTTAGCTTTTGGAATATTGATTATGATCCTCCAATGTTAGACGACTATATAGATCAAAACATGTCACTATATAAACCTAGAGATAAGCAAACAAATATGATTTTATTATATATATATATATATATATATATATTAATCATACTTTTTAAAATATATACTAAAATGTAGAGGTTGAAATGTATTTAGTAGATGATAAAAGACCTTTTAAAAAAGAATGTGATTCAAAATTGATAATAGCCATGCAATAGAAACAAATTTTGAGACACACATATATATATATATATTAATTAATTATATTTTGTTGAAAATCTCCCCATAATATAATCAAATTATAATATATAGATAAGAATGTAAATCACATCTTATTTTATAAATTTAAGTTAAACTTAAATTACACTTTACTAACATGGTTTGGTAACTATTAATATCTAACACATTCTTATATTTATTTAATTTAACACTAGACTCAAGGTTATACTTGGTGGAATAATATTCCTAAATTTATTTGTCCTAAATTTTTTAAGGATGAATTTGATTTACCCTGAGTTAAGGACTACTGGGTGAGGTTTGATCCCACACTATTTTTTTTATTCCATTCTTTTTTTTTATGATATTTTGAGGTGATACACATAATTGGTGTTTGTAGTAGGTGAGAGGAAATTCTCCAAAACTTTTAAAATTTAATATATATATATATAAATAAAATAATTTTTATACTCTTTTATAACTCACGTCATTTAATGATATTAAATACTTTATTTTTTTATAGTAATTTAAGATTAAGTTCCATGAAATTATTAAATTTTATAATTTATAATAAATTTATTAATTTTTTTAAATAATACCATTGTTTTTTTATATTCTCTCTAGATTGTAATTTATCTTCTCTTTCATAATAAATTATTATATTAGTATTTTTTTCTATGATAAAATGCAAGTTTTTCTTTTTTTCATAGTAGATACATTTTTTTAAGAATTTAAAATATTTTTTCTCAAAACAATTTTTTCTTTATAATTTTTAGTCCTCAAAAATTTACCACAATAAATTTTGATTTAAAAATTATTAAAAAATTAACTTTCTAAAAAAATTTAACATCCCGTCTAATTATACTTTATATATTTATAATCTTATGTTTAAAAAAATTACAACTTCACAAACATAATTAAGAAAGATAGATTTCGTTTTCTTATATAAATTTAAATATTAAAATTTTAAATTTAAAAATTAAAAGTAAAAGTGTTCAAGTTATTTATGTAAAAGAATTCTAGTATAAATGTTTTCAATGCCAAACTTATTCTAGACTCTTCAAGAAATTTTATTGTTTATTGTATATATTTTTTTCATCTGAAAAAAATATTTTGAATGTTTTTTTGTTTTTTTTAATTCTTACCATTTAACTAATTCAAAAATTTTAGTATTTTTTATTTTAAAATTTTGATATGAAAATTCTTTTTAAATATATAATAAAATATTAAATGTTACATTTTTATAAATTACATATCTTATTATTTAATTATATTTTTATAGTTATTTTTTAGTATTTAATTTTGATTATATATGTATATATGGATGAAAATAAAAGAATATATTCATTTTATTGTGAAGATTATAAAAAAATTACGAAATAAAATAAAAGATAAATTTTTATAAATATGATTATTTGATGAGTTAAAGAATTTAAAAAATAAAAAATAATTTTTTAATTAAATATGATTTTTTTATAATTATAATTATATTAAATTATATATTATTTTTTTGTTATTTATATTATGTATGTTTTAAATTTATTATTTTGATCCCTCTAAATTTGTTCGTTAAGATTCGGTCACTGTTTGTGGTGCCAATATAGGAGAACATTATCATATCTTCGCATCCTCACTTCAATTAAAAATATATATAACGGTGTGATTCCTCAATAACGGCTGGATTAACGCAAAGCGAATGTCTATAAACAATTTTTCTTAAGAAAAGTTCGTGTAGCAAGATATGAAAAGCAAACACAAACTCCAGAATTGACAATCAAGAACCTACAAGGGAAGATCTTATAACTCATCACAAGATGCAAGTTTGAGAAAGGTTATAATTACACAAGAACAATAATTGAATTTGTTCTGGTTGTGGCCATAACATGATATCCTAGCGTAACTCAATTGTCAAAAAGTAAAACTACCTAAAGAGCTGCCTTAATCATAGGAAACCTTTGTTAGCATATATACAAGGAGAAGAACAGAATAGAAAAATTAAGCACCTTAACAAAATTATAAATCCTGAAGCCCTGTTAAAATTCATCACAGAGAAAAATAGAACAAGGAAGTACTTCATTGGGGTCCTTGAGTAAGTCTCTGCATCTCATTTTGGTCTCCCAGAGTCTCAATGAGAAGAGGTGGAGCATACTGTGCTGTTCCATGCTCTTCAGAATCTTGGCAAAATGAGAGAATGATGGTGTCTATTGACATCTCTACAACTGCAAAGAAAAGAGTTGCAACAACATACCCAAGAGCCCAGCAAACCTGCATTGCAAA
The DNA here is from genome assembly GCA_030347555.1 of Lablab purpureus. Taxonomy (NCBI): domain Eukaryota; kingdom Viridiplantae; phylum Streptophyta; class Magnoliopsida; order Fabales; family Fabaceae; genus Lablab; species Lablab purpureus. The sequence continues at coordinate 19,817,732 of CM059258.1, forward strand.
AAATTACAATTCAACATTAAAGGTAGAATTAATATAGATATATTTTTTGCAACTATTTTGCGGCTCTTCATCCTTTAAGTGAGCATGTTATGCATTATGGTCATGCTGAATACATAAAGTCAATCTTTTACTCAGTGGTGCATATTGTAGATCAACAAATTTAACTCTTTATGATTAATGAAAAAGCAAGTTCTATACATAGCAGTTAGTAACAAGTCGGCGAATTTAGGCTGAAAATGATTTTGAATCAATCAGTTTATTTGAATATTCTCAATACTTTGGAACTAAAACCTATGGACATACTGAAATATTTTGACCAACTATCCATCTAAATGAGAGTCCACTGCTATAGATTAAAAATTGAATTCCCATCTTTCATGCTTTGGCTAAACCAATTGATTTTCAAACCCTACTCTTATAAGATTATAAACATACCACAACAGGCAAAAGTGGAGATGAGATCTTGTTATGTGCTGATCTGTACTTGTGTGTGTCCAACATGAGGAAAGCAAAAACAGCACTTGAGAGGCTAACACATAGTTTTCCAAGGAACAAAATAACATCTCCAATCACATTGACACGCCCAATCCGTAGGATGTTACTCATGATCAATTCGGTTGCAATAGCAGAAGCTTTAAAGAAACTTTTACCCGTTATAGCAATCTGCAGAAGTGAGACAGATACTTCAGAAGTAAATCGCAGAAAGAAAGAAATTATACAAGTCAACATTAGCAAAAATTGTTTTGCCCTATATTTTTAATTAAACCAATATGAACACATGAAATATCTATATGCACTCCTGCCTCTCCCATACTTGCTGAGTACAATATTACAAGGCAAAAAGTACATTAAAGTTGGTTTTTCCATCTATTTGTCTGCCCTTACTTGTTAAATAGCAATTGTTCAAAATTAACGTATGCACATATCCATCTGCAAGATACAGACAGAAATGGCTTACGGAAGATTAGCAAAAATTACCATGATGTAAGCATTTCGGTTCACTGATTTGATGGTCCACTCAATACATCTTTGAAAGCATTGAGAAGATTGATAAGCAGCCTTGCCAATCCAACTATCAGGTACATGACTGGATACTTTTAGTTTCCGTCGAATAGATTCGAGCAGGAAGCGGATTGACTCTACAAATGACACAATCACAGAACCCAGAGCCACAGAACCAAGATTGTAAAGCATAAGCCTCTTCATGGAGGAAAATACTGAAAGAAAAGGAATTTCAGGCTGCATTGAGAAAAATGAAATACATTTAATATCAGCCAAACAGACAAGAACCTGATGTTTGTCATTTAATCTAAATTTGGTCTTCATTTTATTATGAAGCTGAAAATTTGCCCTGACATAGGGAAATTTACAATCTTGTTAAGTCCAATAAATTATTGTGATAAATTGATACTTCCTCTTTCCCTCTTAACCTATGTGTAATATCCTTAAACATCAAAGATATGAGGAGCTAGTAAAATGATATTCATATTTCAACAATTTCTAATCCTACACTAGTATACCTTATACCGATTAAGAATCATTTCTGAGCCAAAATGCAAACCATGGCACTGTTATTGCTGGGACTACAAATTATATAATCTCATAAAGCTTTAGTAGTTTTTTCAGCATATAACCTTACCATACCACATCATCAGGATTATTCTAAGAACCAGAATGTGAGGTTGGCTACTGGGTCAAACAGTGCCGTTGAACTGAGTTGAAAACCAATTTATTAGTGACATTATTCACCGTGAAATCTCCTTTAATAATTTTCTCTGGTGTTCTTTTTGGTCTCGTTTTATCCATTTTCATGGAGCTAAAAATCAAGCAATCTACTTTCGTTACGGTGGATCCTCAGAATTATGGCAAAACAAATTCCTCTGAATTGTTCCTTTCTTTATGAACATGGTATCTTTACTTACAGATGCTTCACCATGGGCCCAATAATAAGAGGCAACAGATCCAGCAATCACTGTTGACAAGCAAGCTATGAAAAATTGTGTAGCCCAATAACAGCCAAATAGGTGAAAAAGGATTGCAGCTCCAATATGTGGCGTGTAATGAATGCTATATCCACAACACCGATCACATATCACCTTTTTCACGAAGAGGTCATATGCGCAGCAGTTAGAATTGCAGTTATTCTGAACAACCTGACCAGAGCTGAACAAATGAAGAGCAGCAGAAATCCAGAACATATAGAAGACAGCAAGAATACCATAAGGTATGATTGGAAATATAATAAGTGCTTGAACTTCACCTATCACTTTTGCAGCAACCTGTGAGAAATATTTGCATTAAAATCAATTGAATTGATTGTCTATGTCAATGAGTCATAAGGGAAACAATGCAGTATCATCATTCCACAATTATTAATAATTCTAGCATTGCTAAGTTGTATCATACGATGTGACTACGGGCTCTGTTATCTGTGAGAATTTTGTGAAATAGAAGTTATGCATAACTTAGTGACAACTGGATGTGAAAACTAACATATTACATGGGATTGTAGGTTACAGAACTTATGAAATAAATATTCCATAACCAGGATATATATCACACATTGGAAATTAAATTGTTATGATCAAGCATTGGCAAAGTAAAGGATAAAATATTAAGCATCCATTCGTTAAATAGTTAAAAGAGAACAATGGATGCTCAAATTGATATGACCAAAGTTTGGTTATGTTGTGTGAATTCTACTGCTGCCAGAGGGACGTAATTTGATACAGGAAGGAAAAGAGATAGGAGCGGGACACGTGGTAGTTCTAGCAGTCTATAGAGTCTGTTACATTTCTGTTTTGGAAAAGGGGATTGGTTAGTTAGTTAGAGATTGGCTATATAAGGCAAATTGTAAATAGCTATCTGAGGCATTCAGATAAAAAACAAATTCTTCTCTGTAAACTCATTGTTCTTCTCGAGAGTAATAAAATTGGATCGGAATTCCTTCTTTTCTCGTGAATTCCCTTCTTCTTTGATGTTCTTCGATTGCTTGTCTTTCCTAGTTCATCCTTATCAAGTGGTATCTTAGAGCCTTACCTTCCTTCAAGAATTTATGACCGAGAATACCAGACACCAGATGGCGATTCGTGAGGTTGAAGATCGTCTCACTGCAAAAATGGAGGCGTGATTTCAGCAGCTGGATGGGAGGTTCGTGGACTTAGCGGCGAGTCTCAACAACTCTCTTCAAGAAATGTTCCAGCAACACTCTTTGGTTAGCCATCCATTTCGAGGTGACAAATCTTCTTCCTACTCGTGTAATACTCGTTTGGCTCGTTTAGATTTTCCAAGATTCAGTGGTGAGGAAATAAAACAATGGTTAATTCAATGTGAAACGTTCTTTTTGATTGATAATATTATAAGGTAAAATTGGCAGTTGTGCATTTTGAGGGGAAGACACTTCAGTGGTATTCTGCATATGTCAAATTGGTGGGGATAGGGAATTTACCTTCTTGGCAGGAATTTACTCGGATTTTGCTGGATAGATTTGGTGAGGTCTGTGAGGACCCTATGGCGGAACTAATGAAACTAAGGCATAAAGGGACTATGTTAGAGTATCATGAGGCTTTTGATGCAATAGTTTCCAGGGTTGAATTGTCTGAAGAACACCAATTGAGCTATTTTCTTGCAGGATTGAAACAAGAAGTGCAAATGGTTGTCAGGATGTTTCAGCCAGATTTAGTTAGAAAAGCATTTTCCCTTGCAAAGATGTATGAGTCCTCTACTGTAACTCAAGCCCAATCCAAACCTTTTGTTAAGCCACAAAAATCAACCTTCACTACCAAACCACCCTCCTGCCTAACCCACCCAAACAACCTAATAACCCTTACCATAACCCTCTGCACAAAACACAAACCACTAGAAGTTTAACACCTGAATATATGGCTGAAAGAAGGTCCAAAGGGTTGTGCTATTTCTGTGAGGAACCCTTCACCCCTGAGCACAACTTGAAACACAAGAAGCTCCAAATTTATGTGCTGGAAGTTGAGGAAGATGCTGCTCTACAGATTTCAGAAAATTCTATTAGTGAAGAGGAGGGAGATCATCAAACGGAACCATTAATATCTGTCCATGCTTTGACTGGAGTAGCTAGTTTTAGAACAATGAGGGTGACTGGACAGCACAAAAGAGATCATTTAACGTCCTAATTGACAGTGGAAGTACACATAACTTCCTTGATGAGACAGCAGCTAAGAGGATGGGATGCAGATTGGAGCCCATGCAATCTGTAGCTGTTACTGTTGCTGATGGAAATAAGGTTCAAGTCTCTAATATGGTTAAGAATTTCAAATGGTCCATCCAAAACACAACTTTTATTTCTGATATGATGATATTGCCTCTAAGTTGTTGTGATTTAGTATTGGGGATTGAATGGCTGGTGACCTTAGGTGATATACCTGGAATTTTAATAAGCTGACCATGGAATTCTATGTACAAGGAAGAAGACATATTTTGAGAGGGAATACAAGTACAGGGCTACAAACAATTACGAAGCAGCAGTTGCACAAGACCTTGTCTAGTGGTGTTCATTTATCCATGATAAGCCTTGCGGACTCCGATGCAGATTCTTTGTTGCATTCCCTGACTACTCATGCCACCCAACTACCTTTACACCATGACATTCAGAAACTGCTGGATGATTACAAGGATGTGTTTGAAATACCTACTGAGTTACCACCTAGTAGACCTGACCATGATCACAAAATTCTTTTAACACAAGGAGTCAACCCTGTCAATAAGAGACCATACAGATATGCAAAGCAGCAAAAGGATATTATTGATGGTCTAATCCAGGAATACCTTAAAACTGGAGTGATTCAACCTAGCAACAGTCCTTATGCAAGCCCTGTAGTTTTGGTAGGAAAGAAAGATGGATCTTGGAGACTTTGTGTGGATTATAGAGACTTAAACAAAGGCACTGTTAAGAACAAATTCCCAATTACATTGGTGGAGGATTTGATGGATGAATTGCATGGATCAACTATCTTTTCTAAGATTGATCTCAGGTCTGGCTATAACCAAGTACGAATGGATGAGGCTGACATCCATAAGACAACATTCAAGACTCATGGAGGCCATTATGAATATTTGGTTATGCCCTTTGGGCTTACAAATGCACCTGCAACATTCCAGGGCTTAATGAACACAGTTTTTCAGGCCATTTTAAGGAAGTTTTTACTAGTATTTTTTTATGACATCTTAATATACAGCAAGACTTTCCCTGATCATATCAGTCATCTTCAGCAGGTTTTAGAGACAATGAAGAACCACAGCTTATTTGCCAAACAATCTAAGTGTTACTTTGGTGTGGATAGAGTAGAGTATTTGGGTCATTTCCTTTCTAAAGATGGTATTGCTACAGATCCTGCAAAGATTGAAGTTGTGCAACAATGGCCTCTCCCTCAAACCTTGAAGCAGTTGAGAAGTTTTTTGGGCCTAACCGGTTACTATGGAAGATTTGTTTACAGGTATGGTACTATTACTAGGCCATTGACAGATATGTTGAAGAAGGATAATTTCGCTTGGACTCCTCAGGCCAAGGAAGCATTTCAACAGCTTAAACAGCAACTGGTTCATGCACCAGTTTTAGCCATGCCTGATTTTTCTCAACAGTTTGTAGTTGAGGTGGATGCATTTGGACAAGGATTAGGTGTTGTTTTGATGCAGAATCAGCATCCAATTGCTTATATCAGTAGATGCTTAAACAAACAACAACAGTCTCTATCCATGTATGAGGAGGAGCTCTTGGCTGTCATGTTTTCAGTCCAAAAAATGGAGACACTATTTGCTCAATAGAAGATTCCTCATAAAGACTGATCATAGGAATCTAAAGTATATACTGGACCAAAGATTAAGTACTGCATTTCAGCAAAGATGGTTGGTGAAACTTATGGAGTTTGACTTTGATATTGAATATAGACAAGGTAAGGAGAATATTGCAGCGGATGCTTTGTCCAGAAGGGAGGCAATGGAATGCAATGCTATATTGAGCATGGAACCTGATTCAGACATGTTGGTTAGAATTAAGCAATCTTGGTCTGATGATTTAATCCTGCAGAAGATCATTTCAGACATCAAACTAAACCCTACTTCACACAAGCATTACTCTTGGGAGAAAGATGAGTTAAGAAGAAAACACAGGCTAGTGGTAGGTAATAATGGCGAGTTACGATGGGAAATACTTGTTTGGGTGCATGGTTCTGCTACTGGAGGTCATTCAGGGAGAGATGCTACACTGTAGAGATTGAAACCTGTGGTTTATTGGAAAGGGATGTCTAAGGATGTCAAAAGATTTGTTGCTCACTGTGTCACTTGTCAAACTAACAAGTATGAGACTGCTGCATCTCCTGGTTTGTTACAGCCGCTACCAATTCCAGGACAAGTGTGGCAACATCTAACTATGGATTTCATCGAAGGTCTTCCTAATTCATTTGGCAAGCAAATTATTTTTGTGGTTGTTGATAGATTGAGTAAGGCAGCACATTTTATGGCCTTGTCACACCCCTTTTCAGCAGCTGATGTAGCTCAGTGTTTCTTAGACAATGTCTTCAAACTCCATGGATTTCTTGCTTCAATCACAAGTGATAGAGATCCCATTTTTACCAGCCAATTCTGGAAAGACTTTCTCTCCTTGCAGGGCATACAACGGCAGATGTCCACAACTTATCACCCTTAGACTGATGGACAGTCTGAGGTTGTTAATAGGTGTCTTGAAACTTATTTGGGATGTATGTGCACAGATTCTGCTTCTAGCTGGTCCAAATGGCTTCCACTGGCTGAATGGTGGTACAATTCTTCTTACCACAGCACCATTAAAGCTAGTCCTTATGATATTGTGTATGGTCAGCCACCTCCCCTCCATTTACCTTATCTTCCTAGTGAATCCAAAGTAGCTCTGGTGGATAGAAGTTTGCAGAAGAGAGAAGAGATGCTTAAATTGATCAAGTACCACATGCAGCAAGCACAACATCGTATGAAGCAGCTGGCTGATAGACACAGATCTGACAGAGATTTCATATTGGAGATTTGGTGCTGGTAAAATTACATGCTTACAGACAGATCTCTATGGCTTTCAGAAACAATGCCAAACTTTCTCCCAAGTATTTCGGGCCTTTTATGGTGGTAGATAAAGTGGGTGCAGTAGCTTATCAGCTAAAGCTTCCTCCAGGTTCTCAAATTCACAACGTGTTTCATGTTTCTCAGCTCAGGAAATTTGTTGGGAACTCTTCTATTTCTCAAGATTCTCTTCAACATATCACTGATCTTGTATTGACAGAACCTGAGTGCATATTGGATCGTATGACTGTTAAAAGAGGGAATAAGGTTGTTACTAAGGTTCTTGTTAAATGGAAGCATCAATTGGAAGAGGATGCCACATGGGAGTTTTATTTTGATCTGAAGAAAAAGTTTCCAAATTTTAATCCTTGAGGACAAGGATTTTCTTGAGTGGGGGGATTGATACAGGAAGGAAAAGAGATAGGAGCGGGACATGTGGCAGTGCTAGCAGTCTATAGAGTCTGTTACATTTCTGTTTTGGAAAAGGGGATTGGTTAGTTAGTTAGTGGCTATATAAGGCCAATTGTAAATAGCTATCTGAGGCATTCAGATAAAAAACAAATTCTTCTCTATAAACTCATTGTTCTTCTCGAGAGTAATAAAATTGGATTGGAATTCCTTCTTTTCTCGTGAATTCCCTTCTTCTTCTTTGATGTTCTTCGATTGCTTGTCTTTCCTAGTTCATCCTTATCATAATTCTCTTGCACTGGTTTCTTTGCGTAGGATCAATCGCAAAGGGACCTAAAGCAGGCATATTGTTTCTACTACAATTCCATTCCCTGCTATTTATTCTTTTGCTAGTACTAGGGTCCCACCATCATTTGAGGATTGACATAACTAATTGGGGCACCCAAACTCTATTATTTAAACCCATTTAATAAAATATAGTTTGTTGGGAAATAAACATAGTCTAACTCATCGTTTAAATGCTCTGTGTGCAAACTAAAAAGCAAGACTCTTCCCTTTTCCACCCATGCTCATCATCTTGAAAAATATTTTGAAATTATTTATTGTGATGTTTGTGGCATCTCTCCTACGTTATCTCATGCCAATTATAAATACTTGTTGACTAAAACTGATTCAATTGGGTTTAATCTCTTCATTCTAAAGCTCAAGTTTGCACAATGTTCAAGAATTTATTGGCTTTGATCGAAAACCAATTTCACACTAGCATTGAGATTTTACACTCTGACTCTCTAGTGTGGAGTTTCACATACCTTTTGTGATTACGTACCACTAAAGGGTATTTTGTCTTAGCATTGTTGTCCCTACACATCGCAACAACTCGTTCCTTGCTTCTTTCAACACCTATCCCTCCTGTGTTTTGGGTTGAAGCACAGTTAATAGTTGTTTTTCTAATTAATTGCCTTCCTTCTCGAGTTTTTGGGTTTCATTCTCCTTTCTTTTGCCTTTTTCATGAATATCTTGATTATACTAATTTATTCTATTTGGTTGTGTATGCTTTGTCCACCTTCCAACTCCTAAACGTAATAAACTAGGGGCTCAATCTTTCTTAGACCCTAAGGTCTACCTTGGTTCTAAAGGAATTTTTCCCCATCAACAAACGTATATTGTAGATTTGCTTTCATTGGTTGCCTTGCTTCAGCTACACCAATGGATACTAATCTTGAGGTTAATGTTAAGTATTATTATGTTGAGGGTGATCTATCATCTGATCCTTTATTATATCATCAGTTGGTGGGTAGCCTTCATTATTGACCATTACACATGCTAATATTGCCTTTGTTGTCCAACAAGTTATTCTATTAATGCAGAGTCCTGGTCATCCTCATTAGCCTATTGCTCATCACATCATTCGTTAGTTGAAAGGCACCTACACTTGAGGCCTACTCTTTTCTCTTGAGCCATCTCTTAGTTTGGTCGGTTATAGCTATGCAAATTAGGATGGTTGTCCTAATACACAATAATCAGTTACTATGCATGGTTCTTGGTCTTACATTATTCTCGTGGAAGAGTAAAGAGGCAGTCTCTTGTCTGAGTCCTCAACCCAATTTGAGAATCGAGCTATGTCTACAACATGCTTTGAAATCATTCAGTTTAGTGGTCTTTTGACTGAGTTTGGCTTCCCTTAAACCACTGCCACACCACTATGCTAGCAATACAAGTGTCATTCAAATTGCTAAAAGCCCAATTTTTAAGGAACACACTAAGACTATTGAGGTGGATTATCATTCTATTAGGGAAGCATTGGACAGTAGTTCAAAGAGAACCATAGGAAACAACTTTGCAGATCTTTGCATAAAGGGTAAAGAGGACCTTCAACATAAAGAAAAAGACATTTTTTATACCTCCAAAAAGAAGAGTACGCCACCAGCATTTCAAATAAAAGATGAAACAGACTAGGATAGGTGTTATAGTTTTGGGTCTCCACCCTATTACCAAATAAAACATACTGCTTATAGCAGGTGTTAACATAAGTATATGAATCATTTAGTATGTAGAGTAAGGCTAAATGACTTATATGAATCAATTTAGCGTCATCTAGAAAGAAAACCACTCAATTTCAGCAATCTGCCACAAAATCCATCGAAAACTAAGTCACCAAATTTGTCACAAAACATTACTGAGAGATATAGATCAGTGAAAATTCTGGTGCCAAACCTGATTGATGTTGTTCGTGGTTTTGGTTCAGTGGTTGATTGTGGTGCTAATCTTCATTGTGGTTCTGGTACTGTTTCTAGTGCTAATACTAGTTCAAAATGGCTTGGTCAAAATTCCAACCAAGGTGTCTAAGCTGTTGTTGGTTCCGGTCCTTTGGTGCCTTTGTTGGTGTGTATCACAGTGTAGTTTAGTGCTGGTTTTGGTGCCTAGATTGATTCAAGATTCTGGTTCAAAAATTGGCTTAGCACTTGAGCATATTTCTGTGGGGCTAAGAGAAACTAGGTGCGATTAACTCATGAAAATCACAATGGTTTTACCTCTCTCCTCTCTCTCTCTCTGTGTTAGATTTTTAGTAATGAGTTTCTCACACATGACCTTAGTTTGACCTTTTCTCCACTTTAATAAATGAGGCAAATGGGCTTACACATTTGAGTCAGTTCTTCACATAGGAAGGGAGCCCAACAAGCATAGCTTAAACTGGCTTCATTGAAATAGTGCAACAAAGATGTAGGTGACGGTGATTCACCTTAATTTTTTAACATTCACCAACTTCATGACAAGGGTTCATCTAAAGCAATTTTTAACAAAAAAGAATGTTTGTGTTACTTGTTGAAGATCCCACATCAACTAGAGATATGACCAAATCATGATATATAATGGAGTGCAAACCTCACATTATAAGTTGATTTGATGAGGTTGAGTTAAACATAAACACACTTACTGAATTTTTTTTTACCTCTATCTACATAGGCCTAAAAGCATAAACTACTCAAGAGAGAAAAATGCAAAAATAAAACTTGTTGTGTTTAGGAGAACAAGACACTAAAATCACTCTAAGAGTGATTAACGAACTACCCTAATGGTACAACAAAAGATATACCATATTGGTACAAGACAAACACCCAAACACCAATGGCTGAAAATAAATATATTGAAAGTCCATTCGTTCAAAGCGAGCTAGAGGAGACAATTTTTCGCAGGTCTTTGCAAAAAGGGTAAAGAGGATCTTCAACATAAACAAAAAGACACTTTTTATATCTCCAAAAGGAGACTAACAATGGCCATCAACATTTTAAATTTCAAATAAAAGACAAAATAGACCAAGATAGGTGTTAGAGTTATGGGTCACCACCCTGTTACCAATCAAAACATATTCCTAGTATTAACATAAGTAGTAGAACAAAAGGTTTGGACATATATCTAGTCAATGTCGGATCTCCAATACACCCATTCACATTGATGAAGAACATCTCGAGTGTGAAATTAGACATTCGTGGGTGGTCTAACAGGAACATCTGGTTGCAGGTGATACAATAATTCCAACAAATCTCGCTAAGATAGACTTTTTAATCAGGTCTTGATACCATGTTAGTAAATGGGTTTATGTCTAACTCAACCTCACAAAACCAGCTTGTAAGATAAGGTTTGCACCTCACTTATATATTATGATTTGGTCATATTTTAGTCGATGTAGAATCTCCAACATTTCTTGAGAGATAGTTAAAAATGTGATAAATCTGACCATAATGGGAAGTTCCGCCACAAAAATATTTTTTAGATTAAAAGTACACATAATTGCAATCAGAAATCAGTCAATGAACCAAAAGAATAAACTCAATCATGTTTCATAATTGCATTTAATAAAGTGATGCTTGCCTTAAGGACAGAAGTTGCCATAAGTATGCGTCGAACAATAGCAATTGATGTAAGAATAGCAACAAGCATGATAAAGCTCATAAGGACTGTAACAACCCGTAGATGAGTCAACTCCTGTGAATGATTTCAAATGATAAATCAATAAACATAAATCATCAATGTAGAGACATAGAATAAATATATTAGAACGTGATCAAGAAGATACTTACCCTCACAAATACATGAATGTAAGGATCATGCTCACCAATGATGGGGGAAATAGCATCATTTCCTATCCAGCCAACTGAAAGTAAAGAAGTCGGCATTAGTATTATTGCTTGATTAGTGCCCGCTCAAAATCTACAAAAAAAGTCTGGCTAGATAATTCAAAACAAATAAAAGCAAGTAGAACAGACTTCAAATTTAATCACCAATGCATTATGTGCATTAGTTATACACATTCTTTCATCCTACATTTGAATATTTCTTTTTTCGTTGTTCCAATGCCCAAAATGCATAGAAAATCAGGGATATCTGGATTGTTTCCAAGTCCCAATGAATGGATATGCTATCATATACAAACTCCAAAAATTAGCTGTATCATCAAATATTTATTTAACAAATCAAAATATAATAAAAGAAAGTACATTACAAATAAATTGTCCGGTTCTATTCAAAGAGCCCCTGCCTCATACCAGAAATCATAAAATTTACCATAATTATGTCTAGAAAACTTCTAGTGCTGGTTCAAAAATTCCTTTTTAATTTTTGGTCTAGATTGTCACACAAATAAATAGTTGGTAAGTGTCTAACCATGAGTTTGCTACATGTGTCAAACTAAAAATATGACCAGAGAAGTCTTGTGTGCTTGATTGGATACATACAACTCATGCAAGGGTGTTTATGAAAATGGTGATCTCAAAAATGAATAAGTCATGCAACTGACAAGGAAGTAAACATTAAATATACAGGGGGCAGAGAAAAGAAAAATGAATATAACAAAAAAAAATCATATGTTGGTTATCTCCTGTATATGCTACTTCATTAAAAAAGCATGCATTTGGAAATCAAAATATCCTAGCAGAGATTCTAACCTTTAAGGTAGAAAAACATCGTAACTGATACTATTAGAACATTAAACAAAATCACTGTAACCCAAGGCATAGCAGCAACAAAGTGCCGAATCATCAGCAGCCAAATCACAGACAGAAACATTGGTAAAATCCCTCCACAAACAATCAGCACAGGCCATGACTTTCCTATGTCAGCCATGTATCTCTGCAAATAAAAGTATCTTTGAATCTTCAAATTTCTGTAACACATAATACAATGCTTAAAGGCAGGTAAAATGAAAGAAAGTACAAAGCAAAATTTTATGTAATTGTAATTAGTAAGAGTAAAAGTGTCAAAAAGGGTGAAGAAAAGGCAATGTGAAAATAGGTAAGGTATAAGATTCATAGCAGAATGCATATCATCAAGCCTCCATAACTTTTATTTGTTACAACTGTCGGGAAGTTCCACATCACTTACCTAAATTCTTAGAATGTGGGTTATATATTTGTTGGATAATTTCACTTAATATCAATTCGTTTTAAAATGAAATCTGACATAGTATCAGAGTCTATAGCTCATCTTGAAATTGTCTATTCTAGTAGGCTTGTTAAGTTTGGCAATTGGTTTTAGGATAAAATCTGACAACAACTATCAACATAACCAAGGAGATGAAACTTCAAATAAATTTGCGGAGACCTCCTTGTCCCAAACACTTGCTTCTTTTAATTTCTTATTTCTTGTGTTACACTTTCAAACCAAGTTGCTGGTAAGGGGCTACGCTTTTCTAGGGAAAAATCACACTCATAACATCAATTAAAGAAAAAGGTTGAAAGTACAAAAAATTAACCTTTAAAACAGCTGACTGAGAATTGATGTATTCATGAATGGACTTATCAATAACAATGTCTTCATTGATGTTAACTCCACCCATCTGCTGCCAATGCTTTAAAGATACATTTGATGCTCTGGCGATGAATTGGCAACTCCAGTAAACTAGACAAAAAAGTATGCTTTAAGAACTTCATAAAACTCATCATATGTATTACACCCTATCAACTCCCATTTCAAAAAAAATAAAACCTAAACATGACACCTTGCTTACAAGGTGCACAATTAGCAACCATGGTAAAAGTTCAAAGTAATGTATCCACAAAACAGAAGCATTAGCAGCATGCAACAACCAGTGTTATCAATGGCGGAAGGCCAAAATTCTGCCATATAACCATGCATTGTGGTCTATAGCACTTCCATAGGAGGCCTCCTTTCACAAATTGCATATGGCAGGCAACAAAAGTTCCACCGCACCAACTTGCCACCATTTAATAACATTGGCAACAATGTGACATTAATGAATGCATTAGGAATGCAAAAGTTTTCTCACCATTTACACTAGGAAATATGACAGGATAACAAGGGCCCTGAAGTTGAAGTGAAGAGTTTCTCATTTCTGGCGTAAGGAACTCAAAATAATCATAGTTCATATCAATCCAATCATTCAATGAAACGTGAATATCTCCTTCAGGATAATCACACACCCAAGTAAGTGAATCCTCAGAAGGTATAGGGCAATCCAGCAAGCATATACTGCGGGCATTGGCAAGTTTGAATTGGCTATCCTTCAATCCACTTTGATAAACCTGATTAGGATTTAGCCAGTATTTGAGCTCCAGTTCTCGAAGATCTAGAGCAGCATGCTTCTCACCACATACATTTCCTTTGTAGTCCAGCCCATAAGTAAGCCTAGTAAGACATAAAACCAGTGACTACAACTTACACAATCATAACAACAAACGCTTGAATAGATAATTACATGTTTCATGTTACTATACAACCAAGTTTCACATCTTTCAGTTCCTCAGCAACCAATAAATAACAAGATTTACACTGGACGACAACATGCAATAACAGAAGATCTAATAAACATCTGATTTTTTGGTATATTAGTTGAACAATTAGTCAAATTAAAGAGCCAAAAATTTGAAAGAAAAGGATAAGTAGAAAATATCGGACCGCAAGAAATTCCCCCTTCCCCAACACTCACATACAAACAAGGGAATCTATAAATTGTTAAAAGTTAACCATCCATGGAAAAATTACCAAAAAAAAAACTACGAAGTAGCCCTTTGATAAATAACAAGACAATATTTCATTCTTAAAACTACAGCTTCCAATTACAGCGCAATGCACAATCAGATAAAGCTGCAAACTTTAAGATCCTCACCTTAATGGGTTTCCTCGGCTGAAAGCAAAGCTGGAGTTGACAATCATGGCAATCCAGAAAGCTATAAAGACAATAAGAACAGCTATGTCTCTGCATTTTCTGTTGTGCTTAATGATTCCACCCAAATGGGTGGTTCCATCACTTGAAGGGTACCTCCCTATGACTGCACCCAAAGGACCCCTCATTTTGAAGCCCTTGTATATATGTATGTATCACTCTAAACAACTACAAGTAACAAGCTTGGGTGGTTTAGTTCAGTATTTCAGGGAGAGATGCAGACATCATAAAGAAGGGACAGAAGTGGAGTAGAAGGTAGGACACTGTTGAAGCTTCTGTAATGAGCAAAGGTTTAGATTTTGGAATATTGAATATTGATAATGATTAAATTTTTCATTATTTTCCCCATCATAAGACAAAGATATTCTCTAAAGTCTAAAGTGCTCTTTGAAAAATAAAAAGACGAGAGTCCTTGTCTTGTTATGGCTCACTTCATAAACATATTATGTCCGAGCTGTGAGAAGTGGTGTGTCGGCTCAAAGGAAAGTTATGGGTCCGATTTCCGAGTCTAAGATTGACATGTCAGAAAATTATATTCAATGGTCGCATATTAATATTTTTAATAGTATTACAAACACAAACTTATATATGTTTTTAAATTAATTGTACTATAAATGGAGAAACATATTTATACATGCATCGTACGAGTACATTATCATTAATTAAGTCAATCTAAAAGGAGATTTAAATTGATACTGTAATAATTTTAAAAGATGACATTAAAAAATTTACATGACCAATTAAGTAATTTAATTATTTCAAAGTAAAGAATTATAACTTAACAAACCATTTTGTTCCAGCTTTTATAATCTGCGTAAGGCGGATTGGTCCGCGGCCGATCAACTGACTCAATTTCTTTGCTCGTTCCACCAGTTATTTTTTTAATTTTATGTTTTTTTAAATTTTATGTCTTATTTTAATTATGTAAATATTTTTTTAAAGTTTAATTAATTAATTAATATTTTTAATTGGATAAAATAAAACGATTATCATTATAAAATTTTAAATTATTATATTATAATTAATAATTAAAACTTAATTTATAATAACTATTTATTTAACTTACAATATTATTATATATTTTTATTTTTAAATAATATAATATAAAATATTAATATTTTAAATTAAATTTTGAATTATAAAAGTAAGTCGACAACGGATGAATCAAAATTCAATTTTTCACTTCCTAATAATCACCATAATAACAAAATATTTAAATAATATATAGAAAGTCTTAAAGTCTAATATTATTCATAAAAGAAATAACATACTTTAACTCTTTAAAATAAATTATAACACTACCATTCTCAACCATCCTTGTTAAGTTGTTATAACTTGATAAGTAAGTTAAACTTATGTAATAATTTTGAGTTAGTTTTGTTTATTGAGGGTACTTTCCAACTCTATTTTTTACACAAATTTAATTGATATATTTAAAATTTAAATAATATTACTTTTTACTATTATATATATATATATATATATATATATATATATATTATACAAGACTATATTATTAATGTCATGAAATTAATACTTTAATTACTTCATGAAGTGTATAAAGGACATCCCATAAATATTTTTTGCAAGAACAAAACTATAAAAGAAAATTAACTTGTCTATAACTATAGAAATGAAAGTTCCACAAATTAACTTTCCTATAAATTAATAAGTTAAGAGACGAAAAACAGATGTCATTATGCACATTGAAAAGTGTTTGGAAGTATTTAAGACATCTCGAATGTAAAATTTTAAATTTAAGTATTGATGGGGAATAATAAAATTTTTAAATTTTAAATCTAAATGTTAGATAGTAAATTTTAAGAAAAAAAAATCATAAAGTAATTTTCTAGGTGATGAAAAACTTGAAAACAAGTAAAAAAAACTACAATTGTGATATTTATAAAATCTTCTTATTAAAATAAAATTTAGAAAAAATAAAATAATATGATATGATAGAGTCATTATTCTAAAAACGATGAATAATGTTATATTATATTAATTGTAGTGGAACATTGTTAAAAACTTGATGACATTGTTGAAATTAATTTATGCATATACTAGATCGATTTTTGTAACTGTTATATGTTTTGATTTAATATATTAATAATATTTCTTTCTACTTCTTCACTTTCACGTTGTTGTTCTTCATTCCTATTTCCAAATAACTTACTTTATAATTTTGTTTTCAATTTGTAGTTTTAGTAGTTGTAGTAATAATAGTTAAAATTTTGAAATGATATTTTGAACCTACATTACTTTAATTAGAAAGAATGTAGGCTTCAGAATAATTTGATTTAAAAAAAAACACAATTAAAAATTTGAAGCGTGTATTGATCTATTTTTTACATTTAACATATGTTTGGTTGCACTGTATACAAATATTTTTAAATGAGATTCAAGATAAATAACAGAATCTTTATTAAGAAAACAATTTCTAAATTGCTTTTATCAATATCAATTTAGAAAGTGACATTACATCTAGTTAATTAATAACTTATGTAAAGAGTGTCAATCTCTAGTATATTTGAGTTTGTATAAGATATATAACATCGATTTTAAAAATTAACCAATATGATATATCTACTTTCTACCTCAATTAATAATCAATATAAAAATTTTGCCATTTCTTATGTAAAATATTTAAAATAACTTATATAAAAAGTATTTTTAGTAATAAACTTATTTAAAATAAAATAAATTATCATAAATATTATAAGAATCTTGAAATTTTTTATAAGATAAATAAACTATTATATTTTAATATTGTAATCTAGGATAGAATTTACACGAAAGTCTACAAATTCCTCGTATTATTTGTAATTTATATGAGTTTGTATTTTGTGATAAATATTTAGGATGAAATTTTTTATATTAACCTGCATTTATAGATTAAACCATTTTTACTTTTAATCTTCATGAATTACATGTAATCTGGAATACTAAATTAAATATAATTCAAAATATAATATTTATTGTTTTTAATAGATTATCATTAAATTTAATTTAATCTAAAATATAATATATTTTTAATTTTAATTTTTATTAATTATCATTAAATCAATTCAATTCAAAATTTATTTATTTTAGTTTTATTGATTATGTATTATTTAATAAATTAAATAAATTATTGTTATAAAATAAATACTAAAAAGGTGAGGTCCCAGAATAGGGTCACCATTGAGGTGGAGTATCCCAGGTGAGGGATCCCAGGTTAGGGCCACCAGTGAGGTAAGGTATCCCTGAATAGGGTCACCAGAAAGGGTACTCATGATTAAAAAGGGGGAGTGTACCAATGTGGATGGACTCACACTTGAGGGGGAGATTGTTAGGATACTCTCTTTACATAAATAAACTATTATATTTTAATATTGTAATCTAGGATAGAATTTACACGAAAGTCTACAAATTCCTCGTATTATTTGTAATTTATATGAGTTTGTATTTTGTGATAAATATTTAGGATGAAATTTTTTATATTAACCTGCATTTATAGATTAAACCATTTTTACTTTTAATCTTCATGAATTACATGTAATCTGGAATACTAAATTAAATATAATTCAAAATATAATATTTATTGTTTTTAATAGATTATCATTAAATTTAATTTAATCTAAAATATAATAATATATTTTTAATTTTAATTTTTATTAATTATCATTAAATCAATTCAATTCAAAATTTATTTATTTTAGTTTTATTGATTATGTATTATTTAATAAATTAAATAAATTATTGTTATAAAATAAATACTAAAAAGTCTCATTATATTTTTATAAATATGACTAAAGAGAACAAATTTATTTTAGACAATATAAACACGAATGTAAGATAGAAAAATTAATTAATTAGTTGATTACTTAAATAAATAATTGTGGTCCTTTCCTTTTGATTACCATAATAAGTGACTGGAAAATGTTAAATAATAATATCTTTCATGGAATGGTGTGTGGTGGTCCACCCAACATTTCTATCCTGTCTGCTCCTTCAAAGTCACAAGGAAAATTATTGTTTCGTTCCCACTTTTTTCATGTAAAATAATTATGCTTTTGGTAAAACATAATTGAGTCTCTCCTTTTTATGAAAAATATAAAAAAAAACAAAGACTATGTTGAAGAAAGATGCCTCAGAATGATATGTTGGATAAAAGAAAAGAAAGGAAATAGGTGAAAAAAAATGTGAGAAATAGAGGTATTTATAATTTGTCTAGTTCTTTTTTTTTCAATGGAAGAAGAGATATAAGTGGATTAAAAACAATAGTTTTTGGTAAATTGCTTTAAAATGCAGTTAAAAGCATTTTGTAAATAACTTGACTCAATTTATTTTTATTATTTAATTTGTACTAAATTAGATTAGATTATGAGTTAAAATTTATTAATTGAACACAGTGTGTACCACTTGTCAAATAAAGTATCGTTTAACTTATGAATAGAGATAAGATTACAACGTTATAATCTTTATTAAATTTTATACTATTAATAATTTTACATAAAAAATCAATTTTGTTTGTCTAATCATTAAGTTGGAATTTTATATTACATTACTTTTTGTTAAAATTGAGCAATAATAATAAAAGAATAAAATCTAAATTTTTATTTATATAAATAAAAATTTAAATAATTTTATATTAATAGAAAATGTGAATATATAATTATGTAAAAAATAAGAATCTAATAGTAAATTTTGAAAAAAATAATAAAAATATTAAATAATATAATATTTAATCAATTTTATTAGTGATTTTGATATCTTCTCTCATAAAAATTTATTAAAATTTAGAACATTTAAATATATGGTAAGGATTTGATATTTATGATTATAATTTATCAACATTATTTTAGGATTACTACAAAAGTTACTGCTTGACATGTATTTATTTTTTTCTTTATTCTTTTCAATCAAGTTTCATGCATATTATTTAGAATATATATTTTTCCTTTTTTTTATTTTAAATTGAAAATGTTATATATTATACATTATAAGTATGGAAAAAGTAAACAAAGTTTAATTTTAACTAAGATTATTTAACCATATAAACAGGGACATATTACATTTTCAAAAACAATTTTTTGAATTTTAATGTTATTTTAGTAATCAAAATAACCTTGTTTCATACTTTTTAAAGATCAATTTGAAGTTTCTTCCGTAATTTAAATTAACAAATAGACTATAAAAAAATTAGATCTTTTTACTTAAAGTCTTTGTCACATATTCTTATTAGTTAAATTTCAATTAAAGCTGAGTTTGTTCTATTAATTAAACTACAAAATATTACATTTATGTCCTCTCAAAAGATAAAATGAGTGACTCTAGTTGTATAAATATTGAACACATGGAATAACATAAGCAACTCTAGTTGTGTAAAGGTTGAAAGATAAAGACAAAATAAGTGATTCCAGTCATGTAAAGGTCAAATATATAAGGCAACATAATTAATTTTGGTTGTGTAAAGACTGAAAATGTAAGGCAAAATAAACAGCTCCATTTGTGTAAAGGCCAAAAGAGTTAGGATGAAGCCAATAAAAGTTACACACACTAGTAAACAAGAAAAAATTAGTTACAAAACTTGTTCAACCCAATTTGATTTTCAAAATTTTAAGTATATGTGGCTGATTGGAAAAGTCGATCCCTGAAAAATTCAAATAATATTGATACGTGTTTTTTCGACTAGATTTTTAGTCTCATCACTTGTCTCATTGCTCAAAACTGAGAAGCTATGTATCAATAAGAAAATTTTTGACCTAGTTTACAGTTTTATTGCTCACTTTGTTGTTCGAGATTGAGAAGTTGTCTACAGATTGGAAAATTTCGACCAAGTTTCTAGTCTCATTGCTGGCTTCGTCACTCGAGACTGAGCTGATAGAAAAAATTCTGACCTAGTTTCTAATCTTATTGCTTGCTTCATCGTTTGAAATTGAGAGACTCTGTACTGTAGAATAACTTTCTGACTCATCTAACACGACTTCAGGACTTAATTTACAATATTAATTATAAAATCTCGCAATTAGAGAAAGTTTCAATAATTAAATTTTCAAATTATATGATTATAAAAAGAATAAGAAAATAAAGTACCAATCAAATAAATAATATTAAATTTCACTAATTTAGTTAAATATGATTGAATAAAAATATCTAATCATCAAAAGATAAAATAAAATAAATTAATAATAAAAATATATGATAATATGATTAAAAGATAAATAATATAAATTAAAACATTTAATAATAAATAAAATAAATTAATAAAAAAAAGAATTGATAATACGATGAAATGACAAATTATAAATAAAAAATGTATTAAAAAAATTCAAAAATATTTAATCATAAATAATACTATCACCATTAAATAAAGACAAATAATTATAATACTCTGAATTAATTATTGTGATATTTTTCTTACTAGAAGAATACTCTACCAGTGCATTATCAATCATTTATATCTTTAATGGAATAATTATTAATTTACTCATCTACAATTTTCTAAAAGTATTTTTTTCTTAAAAATCTTTTTTATGTGAAAAAGATATCTAATTATTCAATTGATAATCTTTCAGCATGTTATCAAAACTTTTAATTAATCAATTATAATCAATGACCTATGTACTAGTGAGTTATCAGTGTTTTATTTTATTAAGTTTATATTAATATAAAAAATTAAGTAGAACAAATAAAACGTCTAAATTTAGATAATATACATATACAAATCAAAAATAGAATTTGACGCTATGAATTAAAATAAAGGAATCTGGTTGTTTTGAAATTAAAACAATTACTCTAAAAAAATTAAGAGTTAAATATGTTTTTAGTCTTTGAATTATTTGTCAAAATCGTATTTTGTCCTTGAAACAAACTTTAAACTTATTTCGTCCTTATACTTTATAAACAGGTGTAAATGATCTTTTATGACAAATAAAAACATCTTTAAAGAAATGAAACTGAGAGGAAATGGAAGAGAAAATAGTGAAAGAATCTTAAAAAATGTATGATAGTGAAGTAGGAAATTATGAAGAAGGAAAATAAAGAGATAAAAAATAATTCTAATACATCATCAAGGATCATTTACACGAATTTATAAAATACAAGGTTTGTTGAATAAAATAAAATATATTATGAAGTTAAATTGTTCAAAAATAATTATATTTTTTAATAAATAAAAATCAACAAAATTTACAGAAATTGGATAAAGTAATTGTACAGATTTGGGATGTCCTGTTATTTGTACTTTCAGGAAAATAATGTTTTTAAATTTATACTAAAGTTGAAAAATCATAATAACTACATAAATTTTATGGAAATGAAATAAATATTTAATTACTCTATCATGAGTAAAAACAATATTTTCTGAAAATATGTTAAAATATTATATTTACTTAATTATGTCTTTAGTTCTTCAATAATTCTTACTTTTGCTATTAAATTTAAAAAAAATATATTTTAATTTCTCAAAATGGACAAAACTGTGGTTTTAGTCCTAAACGTTAGATTTGATGGATTAAAATAAACTGTGTTTGAGTCTTTGAAATTTAGTGTTAAGAGACTAAAATCATATTCTACTAAATTTGGGGATTAAAAGAGTTTTATTTGTTATGATAGACTAAAAAGTTATTCAAAATTTTAAAGAGTAAAGAAAACAAAACTATTTTAAAAAATCCATCATGCTGATGTTGAACCTGTAAAATCAACTTAATTGGTGAAGGAAAGAGAATTATAATAGAAGGTTGAATTATTTGAATTATATTAAAGAGAGTCGATGATGAAAAATAAATAAAAAATTTGTAAGTGTATGTGATTAACTAAACTCATTTAAACGTACAATTAGGTCATAGCTTCATTTAACTTATCAATTATTAATATATAATTTTTCGAATTATTATTTTTCAAATAAATCATTTCACATATCTTATCTCCGTTCCTCTCTCTCCAACGATAAATTAATGGAAGCAAAGAACGACTTAAGTTATGCATATACTCAATGCATATGGATATATATATATATATATATATATATATATATATATATATATATATATATATATATATATATATATATATATATATATATATATATATATATATATATATGAAATTATTTTTAAAAAATCTAAATGAATAAGTATTTTTATATTTTGGATTTGAAAATATTTAATGTATTTCTTATCAACTTTCAAATAACATTTTCAATTTCTTTTAATTTCTTTTTCATTTTAAATCGTTTTAAATTATACTATAAAAAAATCATATAATGTGATAGATGGTAGATAGAAATATATGTTAGGGTACAAGTGTGATGTTGGAGTTCCACATTGGGTAGGAATGAGTAAGTTGAACAACATATAAGTGAGAAGACCCATAAACTCATTGCCTTAAGGTTTTGGGTTGAAGGTGGTGTCATAGACACTTGTGTGGTTGTGCTTGTAGCTCATTATCCTCCCCAGAATCTCCCAACAAGTGGTATCAGAGCCCAGGTTCAGGCTGAGTACCTATGTGAGGTCCCAGAATAGGGTCACCAGTGAGGTGGAGTATCCCAGGTGAGGGCCACCAGTGAGGTGAGGTATCCTTGAATAGGGTCACCAGGAAGGGTACTCATGGTTAAAAAGGGGGAGTGTACCAATGTGTTGAACAACATATAAGTGAGAAGACCCATAAACTCATTCCTTAAGGTTTTGGGTTGGAGGTGGTGTCATAGACACTTGTGTGGTTGTGCTTGTAGCTCATTATCCTCCCCAGAATCTCCCAACAATATAATTATATAGGTATGTGATCGTTCTTTGAATTTTGATAGTGAAACAATAGTGCGATGAACACATACAATTTTGATGAATGTTTGAAAATCAATCTGCATCAAATGCATAGATTATTACACGCACAAACATATAATAATAGTGGAGACAAATGTTCCGTGTTCCAATCCCTTTACGCGCTACAGAGACACGAAACCTGCGCATGTTGGAACATAAAGCAGAATCCGAATGGGGTCGAACGTGTCGTGGATTTTTTATGCTGTGCGGCGCAACGATGAGAATCCTCAAAACCATCGTTGAATTGAGTTTGAGGTCGGAGGGTTCGGTTACTTTACTCCTTAATTCTTGTCTTGTTTATTTGTCTTTTCTCATGAAGGTACCCTCATCCCACTTATAGCCTTAATTAAAGGTGCTTTTGTCCTGTCCTCGAAGACTTCCATGTGCATCAAGTATGGCTGAGAAAAATAACCCATCCCTTAATTAGTATCATCCAAGGGTGTCCTTTGTGGAGACAAATATATATTTTGGAAATTGGAAAGGCATGTAACGTGAGTTCTCGATATCTTTTTTGGTTAAGTCTTTTTCACGTTCATCATTTTTAAAAAAAATATTTGATAATTATTTAAGATATATGAGAAACATTTTAAGAAAGTTCATAATTTACATGCAAACTCGGTTTTGTAAAGTTAAATTAAATATAAATTCATTTGTTAAATAAAATATAAATTCATTTTCTAAAATAGTATCACAATCATATAAATATATTCTAAGTTTATTTAGAGCTTTGTATCAATCTTAAGAATACTTTTAGAGGTTGAAAATAACTCTTGTATAGTTGCACTGGCCAGTGCATATTTGTGATTTTCTCGCATGCGTTGCGTAGTATTTTCTGCAACAAGATACAAATTCATTTCTTTGATCAACTCAATTCATTATTGAACCAACATTCAATTCGTTATCAAGATACATATAGATATATAGATATTGTGTTATATTTTTCCATAGTTTTTTCATAATGGTTTGAAACTCTATTAATTAGATCTGTACTCTTATCTATTCTCTTTTTCATGTATAACACCATTGTGTATTAAGAACAAAGATTTAGAAATCTTTTTCATGTATAACACCATTGTGTATTAAGAACAAAGATTTAGAAATCAGAAACATATAATAATGGATGGAAATTCGTTTTTCAACTTATTCATTGAGAATTAAATTAGTGTCGATCTTTCATATTAGTCTAAACTCCACATTAGTATTTCATTTCAAATAGCAAAACTAGTGTGTTTGTATGTGGTTCAATGAGATAGATAATTTACTATATGTATGATTGAGTTAACTCGATAATGATACGAATGAAGCTTTTTGGTTGATCATAGTCATGAAGATTTGATAAGGTCAACCTCATTGAAGTCTATGAAGACCATTATGTAATTATATTTTTGTGTTTTTAAGTTGTTTTGTAAGCATCTCTCACTTAGCCATTCATATGATTATTTGATAGTCTTGGATGTGTTGATAAAAATTATCTTAGAAATTATCTATCATTTGCATATTTTAATATATTAAAAGATCGTGTTAATCTGTTAAAATACTTCTGAAGTATTGAAATTAACTTCAGTTTATTAATTTGTTGAGATTATTTTTCAATAGATTAATTATCTTTGATTCAGGTGTTTTACACTTTGGATATGTTTTATTACTAAAAATTTGGATTGGTCCATTAATTTTACTATTAAGTAAAATTAACATATTAATTCGAGTATTTAATAGGGTAAAACTATCAATTTTATGAAAACCTCTCTCTATAAAAATAGTTTGAATTTCAAAATTAAAACAAATCTTTTACGAATATTTTTGAAACGTGATTTGAGAGAGAATCTTTCTGAGAGAAAGAACAACTGTGTGGGCAATCCAAGATTTTGAGATTTGATCCTTGAATTTGGTTCTTGAGGAGATTGCATACAAGATCATCATTCATTTTTTGTTTTGATCTTTGTCTTTAAGCTAGGTGATTTCGTTTCTTGTTTTTGTTTCTTGTAAGCGTTTCTAGATTGAAATTATCCAATGGAACCGCAGTAGGGTTCTACAGTGGTTGGGTGCAAGTCTTGTAGGGTTTAAGATTTGTGTTTTTGTTTGTTCTTAGACTTACTAGGGTTGTAAGCCTCTGTAAGAACAAATTTTTAATTTAGTGAAATCTTATTTGTGGTTGAGTAACTGGATGTAGCTCTTGTGAAAGAGCGAACCAATATAAATAATCCGTGTACCTCTTTATTTTTTGTGCACTTTATTGATATCTGGGTTTTAACAATCTGCACCTTATTTTTCTTAATTAAATCTGATAATGATAAAACAACAATTTAATTTGCATTCTTAACAGATTAATTTTTCGAAAAATCTGTTTACCCCTCTAGATCTTGTTTCTGCATTTTATCATATAAGAGATTTTAAATTTTATGCTAAATATTTCAGAGGAGAGTTTTCTGACGTATAATTGTGAACAATGATTTGACCCACCTTGTTGCGCACCTCCATTTGAATTATTTTTAAATATTTTAATTGTGTTTTGTAAAAGAGAAATAGTGTTAGATAGGATACAATCTTATATGTCCATGTATCATCCTCATAATTATTATATCTAATTCAAAAATGATCATGTATATTTTAATAAATAATTTAGTTGTCTAGCATTCATGTCTCTTTCTATCTTATTCATAAAATTTTGACACATAGTTAGGATAGACATGTATGCAGTTCGATCACATATGTTTTTTTTTTTCTTTCATTTTACTCACTTGCATTTAAATTTTATATGTCTAACATTTATTTTTTTTAACTACATTTCAAATATAACAACTTTAACATTACTGTTAGTTATCATTTTTCAATAATATTTATATTATTTAATTAAATTTTTTCATCTTATAATGATATATATTAATAATAAACAAATTTTCATATCAATAACAAATACCTAAATTTTAATTATGAATGAATTAATTCTTATAATAATATATATTATGAAATAATTTCTCGTATCAATAAATGTAAATTTTAATTAGAAGTGATTAAATTTTAATTCTCATAACTCAATCAATTTTAATTGTAAGTGAATCATTCTTAATTTTAATTCAAATGATATTAATAAGAGAAAGTTAAAGGTCTATGAAAATACAATAGAAAGTAAATAAAGAAAATTTTGAAGAATGATTTATATTTTTTTAAAAAATACTCTTCTAATTTATTGTTATTATTTTAATGCTTACATAATAATATCTACTATCAAATGATTTTATTAAATATTTATATTAATTTGATATTAATGTGAAATTTATATTTTCTGCATTTGAGGAACTGGTGTAAAGGATCCTTGATGATATAGAATTTTTTTTCTATCTCTTCATTTTCCTTCTCCATAGCTTCCCATTTTGTCATCCTCTGCTTCTAAGTTTGTCTCTTTTCTTCTCTCTCTCCTTCCTCTCTTCTCAAAAATATTTTTATTTATTATTAACAATCGCTTATACGAGTTTATAAAATATAAAGATAAAATAAATTCAAAGTTTGTTTAAAAATAAAACAGAATTTTAATAAATAGTTTAAAAACTAAAAATATATTTAATCTTTAATTTTTAGTTGAATTAGACTTATGATGCAAATAGTTATGTAAAATTCATTTTAATATGTGAATTATACGAATTGGGTATAGAAAACGTACATTGAAAATAAATCTACTAAAAAAATACAAACTGTCACCTATAAGTACTTTTGTCCAAATATAACTAGCATAATAAAGATTAAATTATAGATTTCTACATGAGTAACAATAATGATAAGGATTAGGATAAACGGATAATAATGATAATTCAAATGGTGATGTGAAGAGAGAATTAATAATTCACAAAAGCATCGTGAAATATATCAAAAAATTATAAAGAATTAATAATTCATGAAAGCACTGTGAAATATATCGAAAAATAAAGAATTAATAATTCAAATTGTTATGTGAAGAAAGAATATAATAATATAATTATTAATTCGAAATCTCTTGTTTCACTACTACACTATTAGGAATTAACGTCGCCATTTTACGTCGGTTAAACTACGAACGTCGTAGAAGGGTTTGAAAGGGTCTTTAACGTCGGTTATTTGGAAGAACCGACGTGGAATGTGGTGGACTTCACATTCCACGACCACATTCCACGTCGGTTGCTATCAAAACCGACGTGGAATGTCTGATCTTCTACGTCGGTTCTTATAGCAACCGACGTGGAATGTGAAGTCCACCACATTCCACGTTGGTTCTTCCAAATAACCGACGTTAAAGACCCTTTATAAACATTCCCGCGCCCTCTTCTTCCTCACTTTTCGTTCTTCGCGTTTTCGTCCCAGCTGTTTCCCTGCCGCCGCCGCGAACGCCCTTCCTTCCCGAAGACAGTCCCTTCCGCCGCCGCTGCGAACCGCCCCTGCCGCCGGCAGTGCGAATCCTTGAACCTAGCTCGCTGCGCCGCGAATGCACTTGGTTTCTCCTCGCTCGCTACGCCGCGAACCGCCGCCTGTCCTCGCATTGCTGCGCTACTGCCGCTCTGCACGTGCCGCTGCGCCGTTTTTGAACCGCCCTTGCGGTGCGAAACTGTGAGCACTGCGAACCAGGTTCCTGCCGCACCGCTGCCGCTTGCCCCTGCCGCGCTTGCCATTGCCGCCACCGTCACCACCATCGTTGTCGCCGCTGCCGCTGCCAGGTTAGTGGGTTTTTTAAATGTTTTTATTGTTTTTTTGTTTTGTAGATAGTGTTTGTATGATTAGATTATTGAAATGCTTGTAGATGATTGTTCTGATGATCTGGCTGTGCCCATGGTGCTTTATTTGATGTTGTTTATGTATTTGATGTTGTGTAAAAATTTGGATTTAGTCAAATAACAGAGGAAACTCTGTCGAAATTTCGTTAGAATGAGTTTGTCTCTAGTAAACTGTACTAAATAATGTTATAGTGTTTGTATGATTAGGTTATTAAATGTCTGTAGATGATTGTTCTGATGATCTGGCTGTGCCCATGGGACTTTATTTGATGTTGTTTATGTATTTGATTTTGTATAAAAATTTGGATTTAGTCAAATAATAGAGGAAACTCTGCTGAAATTTCGTTAGAATGAGTTTGTCTCTCTTATAGAGCAAACTCTACTAAATGATAATTTTGATTATAGTAATCAATGATATTAAATTCATTGATGACCGATAAGTTTTTTATTAACTCTTAATTGTAGTCTAAAATCCGAAAATGAATCGAAGTTGGATGAATGCAAGTCGTATATCGGAAGAGTATGAGAATGGAGTTGAACAATTTTTGAGTTTTGCTTGAACGAAATGGTCTAAAGATGAATGGAAAATTTTATTGTCCCTGTGTTAAGTGTGTTAATGGAAGAGTTCAAACCGTAGATATAATACGAGAACATCTAATATGTGAGGGTATCATGAAAAATTATACTACATGGATATGGCACGGTGAACTTATTGATATTCCAGTAGTATCACAAACTGTGGAGGAGGAGGATGTCAGTATGGAAGATCGAATAGAGGATATGCTTCGTGATGTGGGTCAGGAGAGCTTTCTTCAAGCACATGCACCTGTATATGATAAATTGAAGACCGATTCGGAGACGGCTTTGTATCCTGGGTGTACAACTTTCACACGATTGTCTTCACGTATTAAGATTGGTGAATTTGAAGGCAAAGTTTGGTTGGAGTGATAAAAGTTTCAATGAATTGTTAGAACTTTTGAAAGAGATGCTTCCGGATGAAAACACATTGCCTAACCGTATGTATGAAGCAAAGAAGATACTTTGTCCAATGGGTTTAGAATATAAAAGATACACGCTTGTCCTAATGACTGTATTTTATACAGAAAAGAGTTTGAATCTCTTCACAAGTGTCCAAAATGTGGTGTATCACGTTACAAAGTCAAGGATGGTGATGGTGATGGTGAAAATAGTCATAAAAAGGGTTCTCCTGCAAAGGTTATATGGTATCTTCCAATAATTCCAAGGTTTAAGCGATTGTTTGCTAATGAAGAAGATTCAAAAAATCTCACATGGCATTCAGTTGCAAAGAAACGAGATAGACAACTTCGACATCCGGCTGATTCTCCACAGTGGAAGAAAATTGACCGTCTATTTCCAAGTTTTGGTAGTGATGCAAGAAACCTTAGACTTGGACTAGCTACAGATGGAATGAATCCTTTTGGTAACTTAAGCACTAACCACAGTTCATGGCCGTTTTATTGGTGATCTACAATCTTCCACATTGGTTGTGCATGAAGCGGAAATATGTTATGCTATCTATGATGATTGCAGGTCCAAGACAGCCAGGAAATGACATAGATGTTTATTTAAGTCCTTTGATAGATGACTTAAGATTGTTGTGGGAGGAAGGAGTAGAGGTGTTTGATGCAAATCGACAGGAGAATTTCAAGTTACATGCAATGATATTTTGTACCATAAATGACTTTCCAGCAATATGGTAACTTGAGTGGGTACAGTGTCAAGGGTCATCATGCGTGTCCTATTTGTCAAGAAGATACAAGTTATCTGCAATTGAAACATGGGAAGAAGACAATTTATAATAAACACGAGAAAATTCCTTCCAGTTAACCACCCATACCGAAGATTGAAGAAAGCTTTTAACGGTTGCCGGGAGGATGAAATTGCTAAGTCACCGTTAACGGTGAGGAAGTTTATGATCGAGTGAAAAACATAAATGTTGAATTTGGAAAGACCCAAAAGAAATCTACTGATAGAAGCAAGTGGAAGAAGAGATCAATTTTTTTGAACTTCCATATTGGTGTCATCTAGATGTACGTCATTGTATTGATGTGATGCATGTTGAGAAGAATGTATGTGATAGTCTAATTGGCACACTTTTGAACATCAAAGGTAAGACAAAGGATGGAGTGAATACTCGTCAAGATCTTTGTGAATTGGGAATACGTCCGGAATTGCATCCAAGATCCGAAGGCAAGAGAACATATCTTCCACCAAAGATGTCACACTTTATCCAAAAAGAGAAGACTAGTCTTTGTCGGTGCCTTCTGAGTATTAAAGTTCCACAAGGATACTCTTCAAATATTAAGAGTCTTGTGTCAATGAAAGATCTTAAACTAGTTGGGTTAAAGTCACATGACTGTCACGTTTTGATGCAACAACTCTTACCTGTAGCTATACGTGGCATACTCCCGAAGAATGTGAGAAATGCAATTATGCGTCTATGTTTTTCTTCAACTCTATATGTGCCAAGGTAATTGATGAAAAATCATTAGATCAATTGGAAAATGAGGCAGCAATTATACTATGTCAATTGGAGATGTATTTTCCTCCATCATTTTTTGATATTATGGTTCACTTAATTGTTCATCTTGTAAGAGAGATACGGTTATGTGGCCCAGTTTATTTGTGGTGGATGTACCCAATTGAGCGATACATGAAGATCTTCAAAGGGTATACTAAGAATCCATACAGACCCGAAGCTTCTATAGTTGAAAGGTATATTGCAGAAGAAGCTACAGAGTTTTGTTCAGAATACTTGGCAAAAGCACAAGCCGTGGGTGTTCCTACAAGTCGACATGATGATAGGATAAATGGAAAGGGTACTCGTGGTATAAAAGTTCAAGCAAAGGATATTACCGAGTTGAGTCGAGCACACTTGTATATTTTGAATAATACAGATGAAGTTCTTCCTTACATATCCGCTCATCAATCAATGTTGAGGACCCAAAACCCCAAAATGGGTGAACGGTTGTTAGTGAAGGAGCATAACAACAAGTTTGTCAGTTGGTTTAGAAGCCAAATTTTTTCAGATCAGCATGCATCTGATACATTGAAATGGCTAGCTCATGGACCAAAACATAACGTCATCACTTGGACTGGGTACGACATTAATAGATATTCCTTCTACACAAAGTCACAAGATGACAATAGCACAGTTCAAAATAGTGGAGTATCTATTGAGGCCACATCCATGCACTTTTCTAGTTCAAAGGATAAAAACCCCATCATGGCATCCATAAGTTACTTTGGAGTGATTGAGGAAATTTGGGAGGTTGACTACAGTAAATTTAGAGTTCCTCTATTTAAATGTGTTTGGGTCGATAGCAATACCGGTGTTCAATTTGACGAAATGGGTTTTACTATGATAGACCTTAAGAAGCTAGGTCATAAGGAAGAACCATTCATCATGGCATATCAAGCAAAACAAGTTTTTTATGTGACCGACCCATGTAATGATAGGTGGTCTGTGGTCCTTCAAGGCAAAGGGATTGATGTCAACCATGAAAATGAAGATGAGTCAGATGATTTCATTGTCATTCCCAATTCACCACGACTGCCTAGTAGTATTGAAGATGTACAAGAGGATGTGGTCCATGCAACTCGTAATGATCATGATGAAGGGATATGGGAAAATTTAGTTGTCTAAGTATGTTTCTACTTAAAATTCTTTATGTATTTGTTTTATGTTTGTGTATTTAAGATTTATAAATTATATTGTTTTATATTTTCTTTACAGACACATGGCATCTCCTTCACCATCACCTCCTCCCTCACCTCCCTCATCTCCTCCACCACCTCCTCCACCAAAGAAGACCAGGCAAGCTACACGATTACTAAGCATGATAGCCAGACACATGACAGGAGAGAAGCTGAGTGTGTCTGTTGATCCACGTACTGGGAAGGTGTCTGGTCCGCATCATACCCAGTTCAGCAGCTACTTGGGTATCGTTGCACGAGAGAAGGTAATTCTAAGTTTATATTTGAAGTTTTTTACATATTTACATATAATTCTTCTTTTCATCTAACTAATGATTATGTTTAGATATCTATTTTGCATCCAGACTGGGATAATGTTGACGACACGGTGAAGAATCTGATTTGGCAGGACATTTTGGTAAGTTTAAATTTATTCAATTGTCTTTTCTTGAATATTGATTTTTAATTTTGATGCTAATTATGTTTTATTTTTGCAGAAGTATTTTGATATTGAAAACTCCAAGGCGATTAAGAAGAAGATTATGTCCACCATTGCAAAAATGTGGAGGCGGTTCAAGTCCACATTAACTACTGAAATGGGTTTATCGTTGAGGATGTCGTTAGCAAGGGACCTACTCCTTGCCAACGATATGGCATATCCGAGGAGGAGTGGAGGAAATTTGTAGAGATTAGGACTGGCCCGAGTGGGAGGTATAAATTAATTTAAATTTATTAAGTTATTGTATTATATTCTAATATCAATTATTTTGCAGGAGAAAAGATTAAAGGCCAAGGAGATTCAGAAGAAGAATTTGACCCCCCACCGTCTGTCTCGTGGGGGGTATGATCTCTTGTCTGAGAGAATGATGTACGAGAAGGCTGCACTCGAGAGAAAAGAAGCGGCCGGTTCGGTATAAGCCAGGATGATCTCCCCCACCATCTCCTCTTAAACGTCATCAAACTTGGAAGAGAGCTCGTCAAAATCCTTCCGGTGGGATGACATCTGAGGAGGCTCAACATATAGCAGATAGGATTGTAAGTTACTATTCTTTTTAACCCTAATATGATTAATTTGTTACACTTGTATATTTATATATATAATGTGTTAAATTTATTGTAGGATTCCTTGGAGGAGTAGTGTACACAGGGAACTTTCGTTCCATATGGTCGTCAGGATATACTGACCACTGCTATTGGTAAAGATGAACACCCCGGCCGTGTTCGGGGTGTGGGGACCGGTGTGGATATTTGACATTATTTTGGGGCACCAGTCAAGAATACACATAGCTCAACAATTAATGAAGAAGAGTTGGAGAAGAAGCTCACAGTGAAGCTGACACTGGTCATCGTAGCACAGGTTTAGGAGCAGCTACTTAGCATGTTTCCAGACTTGGCAGTTAGGATGGCATCTTCCCACCAACACGCTCAGCCATCTCCTCCATCTGTTGGCACAATGGGAAGTACTTCTAGTAATCCTGCTCCTATTCTAGCTTCTCCTGTTGCTGCTGCTGCACCTGCACCTGCACCAATAGGTAAAATCGTTATTTATTTTTCATATATGTCTTCATTAAAAATGTTAATTGAAATATATCATGCATCCACAGGTCCATCTTTTGGGATGAAACAATGCGCCTTATTGGTGGAGGATGGGTTGCTTGAACCAAGATTGGTGGCCCTTGGTTCAGTTCAGGAAGGGGCTTCTACCATCCACAGTGTGCCTTTGCCACCTGGTTATTTGAGGGTGGTGGTAGAAGAGATTCGAGATGCTGATGCTCGAGTCCCTGTGCCTACTAATGAGGTACAGGTGGTGGGACAGGCCCTTCACACATTCATTGCTTGGCCCCAACATTTAGTGAGACAAGTTTCTAAAAAGGTATGTAATTTTTATGTTAATGACTTCGAAAATGTTATTTACGTATTAAGTAGTATTGTTTTAAACATGTAGGATGTTCGGAAGCCTAAAAGTCGTGCTGCTTCGAACATACTAAAGGAAAACAAGCAATTCTCCCAAAAATCCAATTGTTGAGTTGATCCATGCCTCTGCGAGAATATTATGCGAACTCCTTTGAGATTCGTTGGGATGCTAGGAGATTTGGGATAGATAATGCAAGCTTCCCTCTCTACATTTCATATTCTGACATCTCAGAGGTCACATTGGGTAATAGGGATCTCAAAATCTCTATTTTACAACTTTGGACAATGTAAGTACATATTTATTATTATAATTTCAATTTCATTATTTAATATATAACATATTATTATTTTTATTTTTTAGGATGATGGATGAATTGGTCGAGGAGCGGGGAGCTTCGGATGTCTATGGATTTTTGAGCCTCGATCAATCCAAGCAATTGGAAATAGAAGGGAGGAAGTCCAAAGATATATCCAAAATTGGATCCTCACCTCTAAAAGGCGAGATATATCTTGGAGCATATTTATTCCAAGTAAGTCAATATAAGTTCATTATTGTTTTTATTGTGATTGAATTATATTCTAAACATTTTATTTTTCAAGGCATCATTGGCAACTCTTCCTCATCGATCGTCCGGAGGAGATCGTATACTCGGTTTTGTTCTTTGAATAAAAACCGAGATCTTGATTTAAAGAACATTTTGAATAGGTAAGTATTTTAAAGTTTGTGTTTTAAAATATAAGTAATGTTCATATATTGACTAATAACTTCTCAACGAGTGCTATTAAGGTGTGCAGTACCATTGATGGAATGCACATCGACAAAGCCACTAACCCACACCTGGAAATCCTATATGTAAGGTTACTTTTAATTCTCTAATGAATATTGAATATGTATTTTTCACAACTAATGACTTGTTCAATTCATTATAGATTAATAGACAAACAGGTAGCTACGAATGTGGCTACTACGTAATGTATTGGATGTGGCTTATAGTTTTTGGGAATATCAGAGATACTTGGAGACAGGTTAGTCCTCCAAAACCCTATTCCTCCAAAATTGTATTGGTAAAGTTTCCTAACATACTTTCATTTTGGTAAAGTTTTCTACTTGTCATACCTAACATACTTTCATTTTGTTTCAGGTATTCAATGATACCCAACCCTTGCCCACAGAGTCTATCGACCAAGTCCGAGAAAAGTGGGCACAAAAGTTTTTAGAAATTAGAAATAGGGAACAATATGAGTGCTTTTATTGTAATTTTATTTATACAATTGTAAATAGAACAAATTTAAATAATTATTCAATATATATAATTCATTTGAAATTTAGCTATTTGAAATTTATGAAATTGTTTGCTAGTTTGCTGGTTTGTTTGGTATGCAGGTACTAAAATTTAGGGAAAATGAGAAAATTAGAAACTCAGATGAAGAGGAAACTTTCAACGTCGGTTCAATTTGAACCGACGTTGAAAATATTACTTTTAACGTCGCCTCTTTCAACGTCGGTTTTTGGACCGACCTGAAATGATCCCCAAAACCGACGTGAAAGGTGGTTGCTGTAGCAGTGTTTGTACTGTGGCCTTTATTATCAAAATCGACACATTAATCAAAATTGGAAGAATATAAATAAAAAAGAATAGCATAATAGAGTAAAAGGATAAGTAATGTTATAATATAATGAGTGAAGACAGTTAGGTTTGCGAAATAAAGGTTTTGCTCTATACAATATTTTTTGCATTGATACTCTCCATATGGCCAAAAGTAAGTTGACAAGATTGGTAGTCTATATGTAGTGTCATATTTTTTCATTCTTTCATGCCATCAGGACGTGTTTTGCTTACTAGGTGAAGATCCCTTTGGCCTCGCTTTTACTATTGACCTTTATGATCATGAATATAATTGGATTTGCCCTATATTCGAAGAAATAACCCTTCAATATATTCTAGCCAGTATCTTAAGTCAACGCAAAGAAAATGGCTTTCTCTTTCAAAATGTTACGATGCCTTTAACGTAGAGTTAAATTCCTGGACAAATGCTTGCAACTTGGGAGCACGGTTCACTGGTCCAATGGTAGGGGCCCGAATACACATCCAAATGTGACTAGACAGCACCAAGTGGAGCTGAAACGTAGAAGTTATATTTTTTTATAGTCTATATTGTTGCTTTATAGATTTTAGTTAAGGGTAGACAAAAAAAATCTAGTTAGGCAGATGTCTTCCACTTTTGTTTTAAATTCAACAATTAACAATTCATTAAATTAAATCAAATTTTTGTTTTATTTTATATTTTATAATTTTTCATATCAGATTTTGATTTTTTTAATATGAACTTTAAAAATCAGAAAATTTAGATTTTTAATATGAATTATAGACTATTCAAAGCAAATCAGGAAACTTTTCATCTCTTTTTATTTGATTCACTCTCAAATTTGATAAACTCTAGTTCATGATGGAAAAAAATGATACTTCTTGTTATATTTATGTAGTTTTTCGATATTTCTCCTCTGAGATAATAATACACAATCATAAGTAGAATCATAAGCTCAATTAACATAAGGTCTAGTGAGAGTCTCGAAGCGAAGGTTGAAATGTATTGTATGAACAAATTTATCGTTTTTTGCTTGCATAAAGGCAACACGTCTTATCTAGTTTGATCGGATGAACTGACAAGTAGTCACTGAATCCAAACTAAGCACCAGATGTTGCTCCGCCACTAAGGAGCGAAAGAACCAAGTGGTATTTTTTTTATAATCTATACTCTTGCTTTATAGATTATAAGTAAGGATGGACAAAAAATCTAGTTGCGACCATCTGTTCCAGTTTTACTTTGAACTAATCCATTCAAAATCCATTAAATGAAATATGGTTTTTGTTTTCTTTTATATTTTATAATTTTTCAGATCAATTTTCAATTTTTTAACATGAACTTTAAAAACTAGAAAATCTAGATTTCTAATATGAATTATATACTATTCAAAGCAAATAAGAAACCTCCTTGTCTCTCTTTCTTTATCTGATTCTCCCCAAAATTTGGTAAAACCTAGTTCATGATGAAAAAAAATATTAAATCATCTTTCCCACATCTTTGCAGTTTTTTTGGCATATCTCCATTGAGTTAATGACACACAACTATCAGCAGAATCATAAGTTGTATGACATCAATAGTATGGTATGTTAAGGGTCTCAAAGTGAAGGTTGACACGTATTATACAAACAAATTCATGGTTCTTTGCTCCCATAGGGGCAACACGTCTTGTCGAGTTTGGTCGGATGAACTGACAAGCATTGGTCACTGAATTTGAACTAAGCACTAAGCCGCTTCGCTAGCAAGGAGCGAAAGAGCCAAGTTGAGTTTATATTGTTGTTTTATAGATTTTAGCTAAGGGCGGGAAAAAATCGAGTTGGGGCGATCTACTCCACTTTTGCTCTTAACTGATCCATTATAGACCCATTAAATTAAATCTGGTTTTTGGTTTTTTATATTTTATAATTTTTTCATATCAGATTTGTCTTTTTTAATATGGACTTTAAAAATTAGAAAATCTAGATTTCTAATATGAATTATATATTCTTCAAAACAAATTAGAAACCTCCTTATCTTTGTTTCTTTATCTGATTCACACCCAAATTTGGTAATGTGTAATTCATGATTGAAAAAAAATGAATCCTCTTTCTCACATCTTTGCAGCTTTTTTGGCATATCCCCATTAAGTTAATGACACACAATTATCAATTGAATCATAAGTTGTATTGACATCGACAATGTGGTCTGTTGAGGGTCTCGACCTAAAGTTTGAAATGTATTGTAGAAACAAGTTCATTGTTCTTTGCTCCCATAGGGGAACCGCATCTTATCTAGTCCAGTTCGATGAACAGACAAGCAATGATCACTCAATT
This sequence comes from Lablab purpureus, assembly GCA_030347555.1. Lineage (NCBI taxonomy): Eukaryota > Viridiplantae > Streptophyta > Magnoliopsida > Fabales > Fabaceae > Lablab > Lablab purpureus. The sequence goes on from CM059258.1 coordinate 19,855,443, forward strand.
TGAACTAAGCACCGGATGCCACTCTGCCAACAAGGAGCGAAAGAACCAAGTGGTATTTTTTTATAATATGTACTGTTGCATTATAGATTTTAGCTTGCATTATAGATTTTAGCTAAGGGTGGGCAAAAAATCAAGTTAGGTTGATCCGCTCCACTTTTTCTTTGAACTGATCCATTACAGACCCATTAAATTAAATCTGGTTTTTGTTTTTATCTTATATCTTATAACTTTTTTAGATCAAATTTCTATTTTTTAATATGGACTTTAAAATCTAGGAAATCTAGATTTCTAATATGAATTATATACTATTTAAAACAAATCAGAAATATGCTCGTCTCTCTTTCTTTATCTTATTCACAACCAAATTTGATAAGCCTTAGTTCATGATGGAAAAAAATTGAATCCTCTTTCTCACATCTATGCAGGTTTTTCAGCATATCGCCCCATTAATTAGTGGAACACAAGAATTAGTAGAATCGTAAGTTGTATCAGCATCTGCAGTAAGATTTATTGAGGGTCTCGAAAGGAAGGTTGCAACGTATTGTACAAACAAATCCATCGTTCTTTGCTTGCATAGGAGCAACACGTCTTATCTGGTTTGATAAGATGAACTAACAAGCATTGGTCACTAAATCCAAACTAAGCACGGGATGTTGCTCCACTAGTAAGGAGTGAAAGAACCAAGTGGTATTTTTTTTATAATCTAAACTCTTACATTATCAATTATAACTAAGGGTGGACAAAAAATATAGTTGGTTTTTTCAGTATTTTGCCCGTTAGTTTTTTTTGGCATTTCCCCCGTTAGTTAATGGCATACAAGCACTAATGGAATCATAAGTTGTATCGACATCTGTAGTAAGGTTTATTGAGGGTCTCTAAGTGAAGGTTTATTGTAGAAACTAATTCATCATAAATTCATCATTCTTTGCTTGCATAGGGGCAACATGTTTTATCTAGTTTGGTCAAATGAATTGACAGGCACTGGTCATTGAATCCGAACTAAGCATAGGATGTTGCTCCGCCAATAAGGAGCAAAAGAACCAAGTGGTATTTTTTTTATAATCTATACTCTTGGTTTATAGATTACAAATGATGAATGCTCATGTTGTATTAGAAGGAAATAAGGATCTAGCAAACATGATTTTAAGCATATGATGACAATTTTGTTAGAAATAAACGACAGTGTAAAAATCAAGAGGGGAGGGGGGTGAATTAGATTTTTAAGAAACTTTTTCCCTTTAAAATAATTTTTCCAGATTTTAAATAAATGTTCTAAAACCAGGATGCGGATTTTCCTTAACCTTTGATGAGCGCAATTTGAATTGCAATTGTTAATATGATCCACAATAAAATAAAGAGATAGGGAAAGAGAAAGAACACAGAGATTTATACTGGTTCAGATTTAGCCAATCCTACGTCCAGTTCCCAATCACCACAAACACGTGATGATCACCCCACTATCTTTAATTGAAATTACAAACACCAATTCATGCAATAACAAATAAAGATAAAGGAAACACCTCCTTAGACACACTAAGGATGACACACCTCCTCAGACACACTGAGGATGATTCCCACCTCTCTTGACACACAAGAGATGAACACACCTCCCTTAGAACAGATCCAAGGGATGAATTTTACCCGTTCAGAAAAGTAGTAAAAGAAAACACCTGATTGAGTGCTGAATGAAAGCTTAAGCACAATGATCACCACTTCCAAAGACTTAGATCAACCTTGAGAGAGCAAGAAAGCGGTTTGAAAAACTTTAGCGCAAGAACACTTTGAATATTGTGTTTTTAATCAGATGTATTGAACCTAAGACATTCTCTTTCATTTTATAATTCGAAAATACTCCAAAGTTTCCATTCTTAGGTTGATTCAACATTGAATTCGCAAAAACGACGTATTTAATCGATTATCTAAAAGGTTTAATCGATTATATCAAAGTTAAAAATTGGAAAACTCATTTTACCTGATATAATCGATTAGATTAAGGCCATAGTCGATTATATTAACCCAGAATCAATATAATCGATTATCAAAAACACTTAATCGATTATTTTGTTCGTTAAACTATTTTGATTCAAATTTTAAGTGAAATAATTGATTAAACTTCGTATCTTAATTGATTAAAAGTGTAGAAAAACGTTTTTGCGAAAAAAAAACGACTTGCTCTCAAGTTTGAAAAGGTCTTGAATGGAATTTATGACTTACTCTTTTCATCCTTCACTCAAAACAGAAACTTCTAAACTTGAAACACCAGCACTTGAGAAAATCTTCATCAATCTTCTCTCTTGAAAGCTTTAAACATCCTTTATGACTTGCCTTTTCCATCAAGCACCTTTCCTTTGTGAGATCACACAAGTCCTTAATGTTGTTTAGAGAACTTTAAATCTTCATCATCAAAACTTTTAATCTTCATGATATATTGAGAGAACTTCATCAACACTTGAACTTGAAATATGCGAACAAATTTAAACGGTGCAAATGATTTAGAATGATGAACAAAACGTAACTGGCTACCAAATACAAGGTTTTCAATTAGTACATTTCAATTGAAACATGATTTATGAAGTTTCATCTGATTAAATTCAAGATAGAAGTCATATGAAGCCATAGAAATGGAAAACAATGAGTTTAATTGGTGGAAATTGAATTAAAATAAAGATTAAAGGTGCAGTCATGAAGAACAGGTAAGAACATGAAAAGAGAAAACATGGAGAAGATTAAACAATGTAGAACACGCACTTTCAAGAGAAAGATAAGTGCACAAGGACAATCACCACTTGAATTAAGGAAAACTCAAGATAAGATTCTAGAAATGAGGCTTACCTCTTGAACTTCAAAGAGAGAAAATGCTCTAGCAATTCATTCAAGCTTCAAAGTTATGATACAAATGGGACTCCATGCCTTTATATAGGCAAGGGTGCAACATATAAGAGTGACATGGGTGGAATACCAATAGGTTAAGCCATGTTTGGTGATGCTCTAAAGCATCCCAAACAAGGCCCTTGTTTTTACTACTATCCTTGTCTCTAAACTACATGCTTATTTCTATCTTAAAGAAAGAAACTAAACACTCTCTATTTTTATTTACAAGGAAATTACAAGAGCTATTAATATTTCTAATTTCTTTTTCAAACTTCTTGTACATTTCTCCTTGTCTTCCTTCCTTTTTTTTCTTGGAATTTCTTTGTAAGCTCTTCTTTCATATTTTACTTTTCTTATTTTCTTGTGGTGATTCCTCCTTGCATGGATTGAGGTTCTTCATAAATTGAGATGACATCACTAAGGGTGGGTAGAAAATCTTGTTAGGCCGATCTGCTTCACTTTTGTTCTAAATTGATTGATTAAAAATCCTTTAAATGAAATTCAGTTTTTGTTTTATTTTATATTTTATAATTTTTTCAGATCAGATTTCAATTTTTTAATGTGGACTCAAAAGAGATGAACAAACACCTCCTTAGACACACTAAGGATGATCCCACCTCTCTTGACAGACAAGAGATAAACAAACACCTCCCTTTAGAATTGATCCATGGGATGAATTTACAACAATAAAAAACCAAGAAAGAATTCACCTGATGTGTGATGGATATGAAAGCTTAAACACAATATAATCACTACTTCCAAGAACTAAGATCAACCTTGAGAGAGAAAGAAAACGACTTTGAAAAGATTTGAGTGTAAGAACACTATACTTTCGTGTTTGATCAATTGTTTTCTGAACCTAAGACTCTTTTTATCCAACACCCAAAACTAAAACTTCTAATCAGGATTCTTCATAGGTTGAGCAAATCTTCTAGATTTCCATCCTTGATTACTTTAAATCTCCATGATGGAATATATGATATGCCTTTAATCTTCATGATGCAACCTTCCTTTTTGAGATAAAATCAAGTCTTTAATTTTGCAATACTCTCTGTACCTTCATCTTCAAAACACCAATCTTCAAGATTCATTTTGGATTTAATTCTTCAACAAATCTTCTAAGTAAATATGCACTCTTTTTTGAATTAAATCAACAATCTCCCCCTTTTTGATGATGATAAAAAATTTAAAAGACTTGTGATTGATATTTTGAAAAAAATCTTAGATATGGATATCTCCATCATAAATGTTAGTCCACAAAGGAAATAATATAGACAATCTTATATCAATTAAGTTTGCAATCAGAGTCTATATATTCAAGTTTCAAACATTTAAATTTTAAATTTCCAGAGTTAATTTCAGCAAACATTAAAAAACTTCCCTTATTCTCCCCCTTAAACTTTCCTTTTAATACTAAGTCCAATTATGATATGGATCCCTCAATCAATCATATATATTTCTTCCCCTTTTTGAAAATAATAAAAATTTTAAGAGAATTTCACACACATACATATTGAAGCACAACAGAAGCACATTTGACTAATAAGCATAACATTGAACTCAAGATTAACATAATACAATGGAGAAAATACAAAAAAAAAAAAAGAAGTATCCACTTGATTCTCAAATATGCTAATTATAGAAGCGTAAATCTGCCTCCAAATCATGAAATTAATGCAAATAGATCCGTTAGAGATGGAATATTACCATTGTAGGACGAATAATTCAAGTTCCAAAGCATCAACAATACCTAGATCCCTTCTAAGCTCATAAAATCTATCCCGGGAGTAACGGTTTGGTAAAAAATATCAGCTAATTGATGCTTTTGTCTCCCATCATATGTTTTGAACACCCGCTATCAAGATACCAAAGAGACTTTTTGGATTTGGAACCAACCTACAAAACAAACAAGAATTATTTTGGTCCCTTAAAATTACTTATTAGGGTCCTCATGAGTTAGAGACAATTTTGCCTTTGGGAGCCCATATATATTTCCCATTAGGAACACTAAAATGTCGGATATTGCATCTATTTATTGAGTAACCTTTATGCATGCAATAAAAACATGTAGGAACATTAGGTTTTCTTGAAAAAAAAATTTCTTCAAAAACTTTCTTTGTATTTGACGTTTCACCTTTCACAAAGATAGTTTTGGTGGATCTTTGGTTACCCTTAAAGATATATCCAAGCCCTACTTTTTGGTACATACCTTTTTGCATATCTAAAATATTATTCAAACTTTGTTTTCCCATAGTAAATTTTGAAAGGGACATTTCAAGATAAGAAATTTTATTTGCAAACACTTTGCATTCTTCACAAGTAGGAATCTTGGATTTACACTTACATGGTACCTTTGATTTTTCCAAATCATCTTTCAAAATCTTTTTCTTTTCCTCTAAATCAACAACTTTCTTTTCAAGAATTTTAGAATAATTTTTACAGACTTTCTTTTTACAACTCCATAAAACCAAACTGCTACCATGTAAGTGACATGTCCCACTTGTGCTTTTTCTGTCCAACCTACAACCTGCAAAATTAGAGTCACTATATCCAACAAGTTCTATAGAAGTACCTGCAGGATACCATAAACCAACATTTATAGTTCCTTTGAGATATTTCAAAATTCGTTTTGCAGCTATATAGTGTTCTTCCTTTTGATTTCCTTGAAATCTTGCACACATACACACTACAAACATGATGTTTGGTCTGCTGGCCGAAAGATATAAAAGAGATCCTATAAGTCCTCTGTAGTTTGTTGAATTAAAATCTTTTCCATTATCATTTATATGAAGATAACAATTCACAACCATTGGAGTTGCAGCTTCTTTGCAAGATTTCATATCAAACTTTTTAAGAACACCTTGACATTATTTTAATTGACAAATGAATATGCCATTTTTCAATTGCTTAATATGTAGACCAAGAAAGTAAGAAAGTTCTCCCATCATTGACATCTCAAACTCCCCCTGCATATCTGTAACAAATTTCTCACACATTTAACAGTTAGTTGAACCAAAAATTATGTCATCTACATACACTTGAACAAGCATAATATATTTCATTGATTTCCTTATAAAAAGAGTCTTATCAACTTGTCCACTTTCATAACCTTTAGAAAGAAGAAAATTTGTAAGCCTTTCATACCATTGTCTAAGAGCTTGTTTAAGTTCATACTAAGCCTTTTTTAGCTTATAAACATGGTCAGGAAATTGATGATCAACAAATCCTTGTGGTTGACTAACATATATATCCTCATGTATGAACCCATTCAAAAATGCATTTAAAATGGATTTTCTAGAGAGAACCCAAAATCTGAAAACTAAAAATAGTCAGTTGAAAACGTGATTAAAATTGGCGGAAATCATTAAAGAGAAATCTTTAAGTGATTTTAGCCTATTTAAATGCGAATAAACTAGATTTTCTAGAGAGCATGGATTTCTTAAGAACAACTTCGGGATTTTAGCTGATTTAAATTCTAAAAAATGGCTAGCTGAAATCAGCTGGAAGCAAAATTCAGAAACAACAACTCCAAAATTTAAGCTAATTAAAGTTTTGAAAACAGTTAGCTAAACTCAGCCAAAACAAAATTTAAAAGCACTAGTTTAGAATATTAGTTAACTGAAATCCATACCAGTTGGTTAAAATGTTTAAGATTAACTTAGCCATCAAACTAAGAACATTTTAACTTATTGAAAACATATTTTTAATGAGTTGAAAATAGTTAAAACTTCTTTGAAACATTTCAAAACATTTTGAAACGTAAGATTAAGTCCAAGATCAAGTGAAATGCGTCTTACCCCAAATCCTAAGACACTCTAACACTAAGATGAATTCTTCATTCTTCAAACATCATCATCTTCATCATCAAAGTGGTTGGAGACATCAAATTAACATGAAACCAAGTCTTCAAGTCCAACAAACTCCCTCTATTTGATGATGACAACCACTTGAAGCATCCATTGTTTTTGAAGAATGTAGCAGACCTAAAATTTAAGTACAAAGCAAAAACACAGTAGTAGAAACAGATTCTCCCCCATATTTACATATTTCTCCCCCTTTGTAATCATCAAATAGCATAGGGAAGAAAAAGCCAAATATTGCTTATGCAGGAAAATGATAATTGTTCAACACATATGAGCATGAGACTCAATAAAAACCAACAACAAACACACATAAACAACACAAACAAACACGCAGAATAAAGCTAAGCAAAATAAGATGCAAAACACAAATGCAGTAGCCACATATGCAACAACAACAACATCATCTTTACAAAACCAACAAACGCAACAAGAGTTCTTTAATCAACAACAGAAATTTCTCTTTATTAGTAGTAGGAAGAGATCAGTTAGCATCCTCTCCATCATTATCATTAACCACAGTACTATATCCAACATTAATTTGAGCCAGTTGAGCATGTAGGTCCTTAATACTTTGATCAATGTGCCCAAAACGTTTAATGCAATATGAATGATGATGATACATTTGGCGAGATTGAAGAGTATCAAACCATTGCAACATAGTTTTCTCAAATTAAGATAATGGAGTGCCATGATCAACGGGAGGAACATATGGCACAATGTCTTCCATCATTGAAGACTCTTCAGTAGCAACATCAACAGTAGCAGCAGCACCACTCGTTCTAGCAGACACAGAGGCTTGTCCAACAGTTCCAACAATCCATTCGCCATCCTTTTTATTGACCATCCTTTTTATTGAAACCAAACTTGTACAGAAAACTATTGTCCAGCTAATAAGATTTTCCTATATTGATTTTCTGTTCTTTTCTTATGTCCACATGAGAATACTCAAGGAATTTTGAAATTAGAAATGCATAAGGAAGGCGATAATCAGATAATCTCTTTGATTTCAGAATGTGATCTTTCAGAATATGAATCCAATTGACTTTTACAGATTTCAACAAGCTAAAATTCAGAACTAAATCACCTTCATTTAAGGTAGCATGGTTACTTCCCCTTGGTGTAAGCATCTAGGTGATTATGAAGATGAGAATCCTAGCTGTCAAAGTTAGACCTCCAACATGAAATCCCCTTACAGAACCTTGAGTATCCTGCAAGCATTCCTTGTAAGTTTGAATTTTGTTGGAGTCTTCCTGTGCACCAGAATATCCCCTGCTGACAATGACCCCATTAGATTTGATTCCAACAACTCTTGTCCACATTATTGAGGTTATAGTAATATCTTTTCCCTTTACTTTGGAGGTGAGAACTTAACCATCATATTTAAGGTTTGTGTAGAAAACCTTCACTAAGTCTAGATAGATTAACCCACTTAGTTCAAGGAAATTTTGCAGCCCTTGAAACTACAACATGGTGATGATATCAACCATCCCTTCATCTTCCAACCACTTAAAGCATAAAATTTTTGGTGGATTCACTGTCTTTTTACTGATATGCGACTAAACTTCTCAATTCTTTCATCATCTCCATCAAACCAAGCTTCAATAGAACTAGGTCTATATGAAGATGATGCTGAAACTTCGTGTTCTTTCTATTTTGATGATTTGCTTGCAGACCCAACATTGTTTGATCTTTTTCTTGGATTGCTTGAGGAAGCCATTGCAGAGAAAAATATAGATAGTGGAACAAAGAAAATGTTCGCAAAGTTTTCACACAAGAACAATACGAATAGTGTTGATTTAGAAGATTTTTTGAAGAATTAAATCCAAAATGAATCTTGAAGATTGGTGTTTTGATGATGAAGATACAGAGAATATTGCAACATTAAAGACTTGATTTTATCTATAAAAGGAAGGTTCCATCATAAAGATTAAAGGAAAAATCAAATATTCAATCATGGAGAATTAAAGTAATCAAGGATGGAGATCTTGAAGATTTGCTCAATCTCTGCAGGATCATGTTTAGAAGTTTCAGTTTTGGGTGCTGGATAAAAAGAGTAAGTCAGACTTTCCCCCCAAGACCATTTCAATCTTGAGAGCAAGTCATATTATGCAAAAAGTTTTTTCTACGCTTTTAATCGATTAGAAATCGAATAGAATCAATTATATAACTTAAAATTTGAATTAATATAGTTTAACGAATAAAATAATCAATTAAGTGTTTTGATAATTGATTATATCTTTTCTGGGTTTATATATAATCGATTATATCCTAATTTAATCGATTATATTAGGAAAAATATGTTTTCCAAATTTGCTCTGAAATAATCGATTATGGCTTTTATACAATCGATTAAATACGACGTTTTTGTGAATTAAAATGCTGAATCAACCTAAGAGTGGAAATGTTAAGCTGATTTCGAATTACAAAATGAATGGCAAGGTCTTAGGTTAACACATAACAGATCAAACACAAAAATTATAGTGTGTTGCACTCAAATATTTTCAAAGCCGCTTTCTTACTCTCTCAAGGTTGATCTTAGTTCTTGGAAGTGGTGATTGTATTGTGCTTAAGCTTTCATATCCATCACACATCAGGTGAATTCTTTCTTGGTTATTGATTGCTGTAATTCATCCCTTGGATCAGTTCTAAAGGGAGGTGTTTGTTCATCTCTTGTCTACCAAGAGAGGTGGGATTATCCTTAGTGTGTCTAAGGAGGTGTTTTCATCCTTAGTGTGTTTAAGGAGGTGTGTTCATCCTTAGTGTGTCTAAGGAGGTGTTTCTGTTTATCTTTATTTGTTTTTACATGTTGTCACTGGATTAGTGTTTGTAATTGCATTTAAAGATAGTGGGGTATATCATCACGTGTTGTGGTGATTGGGCACTGGATGTAGGATTGGCTAAATTCGAACAAGTATAAATCTATGTGTTCATTCTCTCTTTCCCTCTCTCTTTATTTTATTATATTCGAATCATATTAACAATTGTTATCCCGACTGCTTTTATCAAAGATTAAGGAAAATCTGAATCTTGAAATTTGAATTGAGATAAGTTTTGGAAAAATATTTTAAATCAGAAAAAAATTTTGAAAACCCAATTCAACCCCCCTCTTGGATTTTGCACTGTCATTATCTTTTTCTGGGATTGCTTGAGGAAGCCATTGCAGAGAAAAATATAGAGAATGGAAAAAAGAAAATGTTCGCAAAGTTGTCACACAAGAGAAATACGAATAGCAGTGCAGAAGAGAATTGCTCAACATGTTTATTTAAACAATTTTAATCAACATCTTTAGATTAAAAAAAATTCAATACATTGTATGGTCAAACAAATAATTAGAAACTATATTTGTATTAGAGATATGGAGCAGGTTTTCTTTTCCCAAAGTATTTAGTCAGTTAAGAGAATTTTGAATTTGGAAAGAGAAATCAGTTATATGAAAGACAAATGCACTAAATGACAAAACATGAGTCAAGATTCTTTAACTAGTTATATTTCAAAAGTAACTGATGCATAACTATCAATCAATCAACTTAAATTCATCAATTGAATGTAATTCAATTCAATTTATCACCTAATTGAATTTGGCATTTAATTTTGTATTGTTATAGACAAATCCAGTTGGTTGATTTTTGTGAAATAGTTGATTAAAACTGATAGTCTGATACTGGTTTAACACCGATTAATGAAATTAATTGACTAATTCGATAATGAATTGACTAAATTAGAAAACACAAATTTTTAGCACACCCACATTTAATGAAATTCACCAGTTATTTCGATAATTAAACTAACTAAATCAAAGTCTGAAATTACTGCAGCCCCAAATTAAGTAAAATAAGCTAATTATAAGATGAAATAACTAACTAAAAAACTGAATGTCATTGCAGATTTCATTCTATATCACATAAACTGCAAACATAGCAACAATCAATTAACATACATGCAAAATTAAATAATCAAACACACAAAACAACATGTAAAACAACAAGAATGAGTCACACACATGAATTAAATCACAATGGAGATATCAAGTACACCTAATTAATTTCTTAATGGAAAAAGTATGTCTTTAGAGAGTGGTTTGGTAAAAATATCAGCAAGTTGATTATGTGTATCAACAAATTCAATTATGCAGTCACCTTTTTGAACATGATGTCTAATGAAATGGTGTCTTATTTCTATGTGCTTTGTTCTAGAATGCAAAATAGGATTTTTAGTTAAATTGATAGCACTTGTGTTGTCACACCTAATAGGAATGTGATCTAGTTTCAAACCATAATAAAAAGATTGTTGTTTTAACCATAAAGTTTGAGCACAATGGCTCCCTGCTGCAACATACTCAGCTTCAGCTGTGGACAAAGCCACACTAGCTTGCTTTTGTTAGAAATAGACGACAGTGTAAAAATCAAGAGGGGGGGGGTGAATTGGATTTTTAAGAAACTTTTTCCCTTTAAAATAATTTTCCAGATTTTAAATAAATGTTTTAAAACCATGATGCGGATTATCTTTAACCTTAGATTAGTGCAGTTTGAATTGCAATTGTTAATATGATCCACAATAAAAAGAGATAGGGAAAGAGAAAGAACACAGAGATTTGTACTGGTTTGGATTAGGCCAATCCTACGTCCAGTTCCCAATCACCACAAAAACATGATGATCATCCCACTATCTTTAATTCAAATTACAAACACCAATTCGTGCAATAACAAATAAAGATAAAGGAAACACCTCCTTAGACACACTAAGGATGAAACACCTCCTCAGACACACTAAGGATGATTACCTCTCTTGACACACAAGAGATGAACACACCTCCCTTAGAACAGATCCAAGGGATGAATTTTACCTGCTGAGAAAAACAGTAAAAGAAAACACCTGATTGAGTGCTGAAAGAAAGCTTAAGCACAAAGATCACCACTTCCAAAGACTTTGATCAACCTTGAGAGAGCAAGAAAGAGGTTTTAAAAAGCTATAGAGCAAGAACACTTTGAATATTGTGTTTTAATCAGATGTGTTGAACCTAAGACATTCTATTTCATTTTATAATTCGAAAATACATCAAAGTTTCCATTCTTAGGTTGATTCAGCATTGAATTCACAAAAACGACTTATTTAATCGATTATCTAAAAAGCTTAATTGATTATATGAGAGTTAAAAACTGGAAAACTCATTTTGCCTGATATAATCGATTAGATTAAGGCCATAATCGATTATATTAACCCAGAATCAATATAATCGATTATCAAAAACACTTAATCGATTATTTTGTTCGTTAAACTATTTTGATTCAAATTTTAAGTAAAATAATCGATTAGAGTACGTATCATAATCGATTAAAAGCGTAGAAAAACATTTTTGCGAGAAAACTATTTGCTCTCAGGTTTGGAAAGGTCTTGAATGGGATTTATGACTTACTCTTTTCATCCATCACCCAAAACAGAACCTTCTAAACTTGAATCTCCAGCTCTTGAGAAAATCTTCATCAATCTTCTCTCTTGAAAGCTTTAAACACTCTTTATGCCTTGCCTTTTTCATCAAGCAACCTTCCTTTGTGAGATGACACAAGTCTTTAATGTTGTTTAGAGAACTTTAAATCTTCAGCATCAAAACTTTAAATCTTCATGAAATATTGAGAGGACTTCATCAACACTTGTTCTTGAAATATGCCAACAACTTTTTGCTATGCCGTGATAGTAGACTACTTCCTAATAGATGACAAGTTCCACTTATGCTTTTCCTATCCAATTTGCAACCAGCAAAATCAACATCTGAATAACCTACTAGATTAAATGATGCACCTTTTGGATACCATAATCCTACATTAACAATACCTTTTAGATTTTTTAGGATTCTTTTAGCTGTTGCAAAGTGTGATTCTTTAGGATTGGACTGAAATCTAGCACACATGCATACACTAAACATTATATCTAGCCTACTAGCAGTTAGGTATAAAAGAGAACCTATCAAACCTCTATATTTAGTGTAATCAAATGGTTTACCACTTTCATCAGCATCAAGGTAGCTGTGGGTAGCCATAGGAGTGCTTGATTCTTTGTAGTTGTCCATGTCATACTTCTTTAACAACTCTTTGTAGTATTTTGATTGGTTAAGAAATGTTCCATGATCCATTTGCTTGACTTGTACTCCTAAGAAGAAGTTTAGATCACCCATCATTGACATTTCAAACTCCCCCTGTATAGCTGCCACAAATTCTTCGCAAAGCTTCTCATTAGTGGACCTAAAAATTATATCATCTACATAAACCTGCATAAGGATTATGCTGTTCAAAGACTTCCTAATGAACAAAGTTTTATCAAGTTGACCTCTTTCAAAATTTTGAAATATAAGAAAGTTACTTAACCTCTCATACCATTCTCTTAGAGCTTGCTTGAGTCCATAAAAAGCCTTTTTGAGTTTATATACATGATTAGGAAACTTGTGATCAACAAATCCAGATGGTTGCAAAACATAAATTTCTTCATTTATATAACCATTCAAAAATGCACTTTTCACATCCATTTGATGAAGTTTGAATCCAATCATACATGAGAAAGCAAGCAAGAGCTTAACAACTAGAGCTGTTAAAACGGCGGCCCAACCTAATCGGGCCTGGCCTTACGGGCTAAGATAAAAAAAATCTAACAGCCTAGCCTGACCTATATTTTAAAACGGGTCGTAATTTTTGGCCTAGCCTGGTCCTATGTTAGGCCAACGGACCCGTGGACCATTTTTGGCCTGATTAAAAGGTGAAAACATATTAACATATCTATAATATAATCTTTTTTCACCAATAAATAATATATAAATATTTATTAAATTTATATTAAAATTTGTGTAAAATTGTTTATATTTGAACAACTTATAAAACAAACTTAGAGCACCTACTAAGCACTTCCTTAAGTATTTCCACTACTTCAATATTTATTTACTGTAAAAGATAAGGTCCAATTGATTAAAATAATTATGTAATTATGGACCTCTTTAGATATATTATCCTATCTTTTCCACTTCTTTAGAAATACAAAAAAAATTGTCAATTAAGAGTTTTATAACAAGCAAAAATAAATATTATATCAAAATCAATAATAACTGGTTTAAGATAAATGAGGGTTTAGACATTGGTAAGGAGTAAACAATAGAACCAATTACGAGTACAAATGAGGGTTTACACAATGGCAAGGAGTAAACAATTTCTATAGTTATTTAAGATGTGATCATCAATACTAAATGAAGATTTTGAAGCCACTGTTGTGATAGGAATGCTTAAAATGTCACAGATATTAACAAATTCTATATAACTCACCAAATATTAACAAAAGAAGACAACCCACATGATTATATGAAGAAAACAAAAGCAGATCTAAAATTTTGATTAAAAATGTAAAATGTGAGAATATAAATTAAAAAGAAAAGAGTAAAGAAGAATCTAACCTAATGTGAAACAGAGAAGTTATGGCGGAGGCGTGAAGTTGTATTGGTAAAAGTGATCCAAGGCATGATGTCTAGTAGAGGAGAAAGAAGAGATTGTAAGAGAGAAAGGAAATAGATGTTAAATATAGACGGCAGTGTAAAAATCAAGAGGGGGGTGAATTGGATTTTTAATAAACTTTTTCTCTTCAAAATAATTTTCCAGATTTTAAATAAATGTTTTAAAAACCGGATGCGGATTATCTTTAACCGTAGATTAGCGCAGTTTGAATTGCAATTGTTAATATGATCCATAATAAAAAGAGATAGGGAAAGAGAAAGAACACAGATTTATACTGGTTCGGATTAGGCCAATCCTACGTCCAGTTCCCAATCACCACAAATGCGTGATGATCACCCCACTATCTTTAATTGAAATAACAAACACCAATTCATGCAATAACAAATAAAGATAAAGGAAACACCTCCTTAGACACACTAAGGTGAACCCAGACACACTGAGGATGATTCCCACCTCTCTTGACACACAAGAGATGAACACACCTCCCTTAGAACAGATTCAAGGGATGAATTAAACCCGTTTAGAAAAATAGTAAAAGAATACACCTGATAGAGTGCTGAATAGAAAGCTTAAGCACAAAGATCACCACTTCCAAAGACTTTGATCAACCTTGAGAGAGCAAGAAAGCGGTTTTGAAAAACTATAGCACAAGAACACTTTGAATATTGTGTTTTATCAGATGTTTGAACCTAAGACATTCTCTTTCATTTTATAATTCGAAAATACTCCAAAGTTTCCATTCTTAGGTTGATTTAGCATTGAATTCGCAAAAACGACTTATTTAATCGATTATCTAAAAAGCTTAATCGATTATATCAGAGTTAAAAACTGGAAAACTCATTTTGCCTGATATAATCGATTAGATTAAGGCCATAATCGATTATATTAACCCAGAATCAATATAATCGATTATCAAAAACACTTAATCGATTATTTAGTTCATTAAACTATTTTGATTCAAATTTTAAGTGAAATAATCGATTAGACTACGTATCATAATCGATTAAAAGTGTAGAAAAATGTTTTTGCGAGAAAACTACTTGCTCTCAGGTTTGGAGAGGTCTTGAATGGGATTTATGACTTACTCTTTTCATCCATCACCCAAAACAGAACCTTCTAAACTTAAAACTTCAGCTCTTGAGAAAATCTTCATCAATCTTCTCTCTTGAAAGCTTTAAACACTCTTTATTCCTTGCCTTTTTCATTTAGCAACATTCCTTTGTGAGATGACACAAGTCTTTAATGTTGTTTAGAACACTTTAAATCTTCATCATCAAAACTTTAAATCTTCATGAAATATCTAGAGGACTTCATCAACACTTGGCCTTGAAATATGCTAATAATCTCCCCCTTTTTGATGATGATAAAAAGAAACATAGAGACTTGTGATTGATATCCTGAAAAACTTAGAAAATAATGTATGGATATCTCCATAAGAAAAAAATTAGTCCACAAAGGAAATAATATAGGCAGTCTCATAACATTTAATTTGAAATTTGAAATTTAAATTTCAAGGAAATTAATGCATGGAAATTATTTCTAAAAACTCCCCCTTAAACTTTGCTCTTAAATGTTTAAGATATACTAGGCAATTATTTGAAATATTTCCTAATACTCCCCCTGAAACTTTAATTTTCTTAAATGCTTGAGATATATAGACATTTTATCAATCAAAACAATATATTTTTCTCCCCCTTTATTTTTATCATTTTCAAAAAGATTACAAATCAAGAGATTAATACAACAGAAGCAATTAATTACACAGAAAATATGGAGAGAAAAAAAATACAGCAGCTGAAAAAAATTGAGCTGAGGGAATTAGTGAACTTGTAGCCTATTCTGTGTCTTCACTATCCCCTGCATCTTCTTCTTCTTCTTCAGCATCTTGAGCTTATTGTTTTCCTCTTGAAGATCCAGTATTGTCTTCTTCTGGAGAGACATCTTCAATTTCCAGCTTTCTTTCTACCCTGTAGACTCTCCTGTTTAGCCTTGAGAGCTTGGAGCAAATGTCTTCATAATGAGTTAGTTGAAGACTCATCATGGTGTCTATCCTTGAGACTATGTTTGCTTCTATTGAGCCTAGTTAAGGTTGAGGTTGAGGCTCTTCATCTTCATCATCTCTTTGCCTGAACATGTTCCGTTGTTCAATAAGGCCCATGTGCCTTAGAACATTCTTTCCAATTTTGCTATTTCTGAGCAAAATCTGCTTGTTTTCTCCATTAAGATCCACACCTTTATATTCTAAAATCTTGGATATAAACACAGCATAGGATAAAGCAAAAGATAATAGCCTAGTGGCTTTAAACATATTATCTAAAATTATTGTAGGCCAATGAACACTAACATTATTAAAGAAACCATACATCAAAAGAATGTCTTCCTTAGTAAGTTGAGCATGATTAGTTCCCCTAGCAACAATTATCCAGACAATAATATAATGCAACATACGCTCATTTAATTTTACATTACCAACTTTATACAAGTTCTCCACTTGTAGGTTGGGGTCTTTGCAAAATTTGCGGAATTCCACCAGCTTGTTGAAATCTTCAAATCCATATGTGATGTTGAGTCCTCCTTGTGTGGATAGGCCAACAACATTGTTCCACACATCTTCATCAAGGTGGATTCGGACTCCTTTCACCTTGGTACTTGGATTTGCTGTTCTAGAAGTCAAGTTCATATAGAAAACTCTTACCAAATCTGGATAGTAAGCACCTTCAAGCTCTACAAAAGTTTGTAAACCACTTGCAACTAATAATTCCTGAAATGAAAAACCATGAGTTCTAAAAAATTGACAAGAAAAAAATTTAGGAGTAAGAATCTTCCTGTCTTTCCAATAATTAACATAAGCAATCTGCAAGTCTTCATCAGATATCCACCCAGCAAGAGTTGGTGGTCTTTCTTCTTGCTGTTGGGAGGACATGGGAGCTTTTCCTCTCCTTCTTGAGGGCATCTTTCTTCTTCTTTGATCAGCCATGCGAGTAGATAATTGACAAAAGATGAACAAACACAAAAGATAACACAGAAACAGCTAACGAAATTCGCACAACAGTGATTATATCAGCAGAGAATCAGCAAGAGTGAGAGAGAGTGAAAGTGGCACTTTAATTCTCAATCTATGTATTTATAGGCAAAGATTCTGATCACAATTCATTGATTTAATGCGAAAATAGCCGTTAGGATTCCAATATAGCCGTTAGTACTGAAAACCACGTGATTTGGAGGCTCAACGTTCAAAAACCAGTGTGCAGAAAAACGCTGAACGTCGCATTTAATCGATTATGTGAAGAACGTAATCGATTATTTGCGTGCAAATTTTCCAGAAAAACAAAAACCCAGGAATTTAATCGATTATGTGCATTCCTTAATCGATTAAATTGCTCCCCAACGATTTAATCGACTATTTTATGAACTTAATCGATTATGCTTTAAAACATTTTCAAAAAGAGCGCTTTTAATCGATTACTATACGAAAACTAATCGATTATATACGGAATTTTCGTAAAAACACACATTTAACATCAAAACTCATCAATAAACATCAATCAATCAATAGATTTATCATCAACAATTCCTAGATCTCTTCTAAGCTCATAAAATCTATCTCTAGGCAAAGGTTTGGTAAAGATATCAGCCAATTGATGTTTTGTATCTATGTATTCTATAATGCAATCTCCTTTAGCTATATGATCTCTAATGAAATGATGTCTAATTTCTATATGCTTTGTCTTAGAATGCATGATAGGGTTTCTAGTCAAAATAATGGCACTAGTGTTATGACACTTAAGAGGGATATGATCTAGAAAGATATCAAAGTCTTCTAATTGCTGCTTCATCCACAGTATTTGAGCATAACAACTGCCTGCTGCTATATACTCAGCCTCGTGGTTGAAAGAGCAACACTACCCTGTTTCTTAGAATGCCATGAAACTAAAGAACATCCTAAAAGATGACATGTTCCACTAGTACTCTTCCTATCAACTCTACACTGCCATAATCTGAGTCAGAAAAACCTATAATACTAGGTGAGGCTCCTGAGGGGTACCATAAACCAAAGGTTTTTCTTCCTCTAAGGTACTTAAGGATTCTCTTAACAGCCTTTAGGTGTGATTCTCTAGGGTTGGATTCTCTAGGGTTGGATTGAAACCTAGCACAAACACACACGCTTTGCATAATATCAGGTCTACTAGCAGTAAGGTAAACTAATGATCCGATCATACCTCGATACCTTGTTTGATCTATTGCCTTACCACTTAAATCTTGATCCAGATAACAAGATGTAGCCATAGGAGTTGCAACTTCCTTGGAACTTTCCATCTCAAATTTCTTTAAGATTTCGTTGCAATACTTTGTTTGACATATAAATATGCCTTTCTTCAATTGTTTGATTTGCAAACCAAGAAATAAATTTAATTCTCCCATCATGGACATTTCAAACTCTCCCTGCATATTACTTGCAAACTCTTGGCAAAGATCATCATTAGTTGATCCAAATATGATATCATCAACATAAACTTGAACAATAAGAATATGCTTCTTTGATTTCTTAATAAAAAGAGTAGAATCAACTTTACCTCTTCTAAAACTATTTTCAAGTAAGAAATTACTTAACCTTTCATACCAAGATCTTGGAGCTTGTTTGAGTCCATATAAGGCTTTATTCAACTTGTAGACATGGTTTGGATTTTTGAAATCTTCAAAGCCTGGAGGTTGTTCTACATATACTTCTTCCTTGATGTATCCATTTAGGAAAGCACTTTTTACATCCATTTGAAACAATTTGAATCCCATAATGGAGGCATATGCTAGCAACAAACGAATAGCTTCAAGTCTTGCTACGGGAGCATAAGTTTCATCATAGTCTATGCCTTCTTCTTGTCTATAGCCTTTTGCAACCAGCCTTGCTTTGTTCTTAGTGATATTTCCATCTTCATCAAGCTTATTTCTAAAAACCCATCTGCTGCCAATAACCTGCATATTGTTAGTTTTAGGAATTAAATCCCATACCTGATTTCTTTCAAACTGATTTAGCTCTTCTTGCATTGCTATACACCAATGATCATCCGTCAAAGCTTCTTCTATGGTTTTTGGTTCAATCTGTGAAACAAAAGCAACATTCATACATAAATTATTCATGTTCCTCCTTGTTCTTACACCTTTTGATATATCTCCAATGACATTGTCCAAAGATACTTCTTTTGGTGGTCTCCATTCTTTTGGTAGACTTTCATTTTGAGGAGGATTCTCATCCATTTTGATTTCTTCAACAACTTCTTCTAAAGGAGTTTCTTCTTGATATTCTCCTTCATCATCTACAAAGATTCTTTTTGACTCAAGAGGGGTTTCCTCAATGTCAATGAGGGCGATTTCATTTGAGTCCTTGTGATGAATTTTGCAAAGATCACTATCAAAAGTTACCTTTAAACCTTTATCACAAAGTTGACTAATGCTTAGCAAATTGTGCTTCAACCCATCAACAAGAAGAACATCATGAACCTTTAAAGATTCTCCAATCACTCCACTACCAATGATCTTTCCCTTGTTGTTGTCCCCATAGGTTACAAAACTTTGCTCTTTCTTTTTGAAGCTTTTGAATTTGCTTTTATCACCCGTCATGTGTCTTGAACAACCACTATCAAGATACCATAATGACTTTCTAGACTTGGGACCAACCTGCATCATAAACAAAAATATTTAGGTCCCTTAAAGTCACTTATTAGGGTCCTCATGGGTTAGAAACAGATTTTCCTTTGGGAACCCATTTGTATTTCCCATTAGGAACACTAAAACGCTTAATATTGCATTTATTTACTGAATGACCTTTATGCATACAATAAAAACATGTAGGAACATTTGTTTTTCTTGAAACATATGCATTTTTATAAACTTTCTTTGTAGGCACATTTGGTTTATTAAAGAAATTTATATTTTCAAAAACCTTATTTGAATTAGATGATTCTCCTTTTACAAAAACAGTTTTGGTAGGTTTATGATTATATCTAAAATTATAGCTAAGTCCTGCTTTTTCATATAAACCTTTTTGCACATTCAAAACATTATTTAAATTTTTATTTCCCATTGTAATTTTTGAAAGAGATGTTTCAAGATAAGATACTTTATTTGCAAGAACATTACAATTTTCACAAACAAGAATTTTTGTCTTGCATTTGCAAGGAATTTTTTCCTTTTCCAAATCCTCTTTCAAAACCTTTTTCTCTTCTTCCAAATCAATAATTTTCTTTTCAAGACTCTTACAGTCATTTTTTAATTTATTATGAAAAGAAGTAAGTTTTTCAGATTTTTCACATAAATCAAGAAACTCTTCAAGCAATTCATCATAATTATTTGGAAGATCGGAATCACTTACCTTGCTACATGTGGATTCAGCATCATCATCCGCCATGAGACAAATGTTTGCTTCTTCTTCCGAATCACTTGCACTTTCAGAAGAACTCACTTCATTATCTTCCCAAGCAATGTACGCCTTCTTTTTCTTCTTGTCAAAAGGCTTTTTGTGTTTCTTTGCTTTTTCCTCATCTTTCTTGATGTTGGGGCAATCCAACTTCAAGTGTCCCCTTTTTCCACAACCATAGCATTTAAAGTTATCAAGAGAATTTAAATTTTCAGCTTTCTTACCTTTCTTGAAATTCCCTTTGTTTTTGTTCTTGATAAACTTCTTGTTGTTGGCATATTTCAAGACCAAGAGTAAATGAAGTTCTCCAGAATTTTAATGAAGTCTTAAAGTTTTGATGATGAAGATTTAGAATGATTCAATCAACATTAAAGACTTGTGCCATCTCACAAAGGAAGGTTGCTTGGTAGAAAAGGAAAGGCATAAAGAGCATTCAAAGCTTTCAAGAGAGAAGATTGATGAAGATTTTCTCAAGAGCTGAAGGATCAAGAGTAGAAGGTTCTGTTTTGGGTGTTGGATAAAAAGAGTAAGTAATAAATCCCATTCAAGACCTTCCCAAACAAGAGAGCAAGGTATTTTCTCGCAAAAACGTTTTTCTACGCTTTTAATCGATTATGATATGTAGATAATCGATTATTTAACTTAAAATTTATATTAAAAATGTTTAACGAACTAAATAATCGATTAAGTGTTTTTGATAATCGATTATATTGATTCTAGGTTAATATAATCGATTATGGCCTTAATCTAATCGATTATATTAGACGAATTTAGTTTTCCAGTTTTTAAACATGATATAATCGATTAAGCTTTTAATATAATCGATTAAATGAGTTGTTTTTGCGAAATCAATACCAAATCAACCTAAGAATGGAAACTTTGGAGCATTTTCGAATTATAAAATGAAAGAGAATGTCTTAGGTTTAACACATCTGATTAAACACAAAATATTCAAAGTGTTTCTGCGTCTTAACTTTTCAAAACCGTTTTCCTGCTCTCTTCAGTTTGATCAAGTCTTTGGAAGTGGTGATCATTGTGCTTAAGCTTTCTATCCAGCACTATTATCAGGTGTATTCTTTTACTGTTTTTATAAACGGGAAAATTCATCCCTTGGATCGGTTCTAGGGGAGGTGTGTTCATCTCTTGTGTGTCAAGAGAGGTGGGTTTCATCCTCAGTGTGTCTGGGGAGGTGTTTCATCCTTAGTGTGTCTAAGGAGGTGTTTCCTTTATCTTTATTTGTTATTGCATGAATTGGTGTCTGTAATTTCATTTAAAGATAGTGGGGTGATCATCACGCATTTGTGGTGGTTGGGAACTGGACGTAGGATTGGCTTAATTCGAACCAGTATAAATCTCTGTGTTCTTTCTCTTTCCCTATCTCTTTTTATTATGGATCATATTAACAATTGCAAATTCAAACCGCATTAATCAAAGGTTAAGAAAAATCCACATCCTAGTTTTTGAAAGAATTTCAAAATCTGAAATTTTATTTAAAAGAGAAAAGTTTATTAAAAATCCAATTCACCCCCCTTCTTGGTTTTTACACTGCTGTCTTTATTTAACACTTGTATTTCTTGACAAACAGGTTGATGTCACTGCATTCAAGATTGTCATCTGAATCACTACTCTCATCCTTGTAGGATTCGGCTTTAAGAGCAACACCTTTCCTCTTGACGTCTTCTTCTTCTCCTTTGAAACGTCCAAGCTCAATTTAGTGTTCTCTAAGCTTACCAAAGAGAGTTATCATGTTCATGCTTGTGAGATTCTTGGATTCCGTGATAGCCGTCACCTTGGGTTGCCATGTCTTGTCCAAAGATTTTAAAATTTTCACATTTAACTCCTCAATGTCAAATTTCTTACCTAACGCCTTGAGGTGATTTACAATGTGAGTAAATATTTTCTAAACGTCGTAGATGGTTTTCCCTTTCCTCATCCGGAACATCTCATATTCTTGAATCAAGGTGTTCTTCCTTGATCTTTTGACATCTTCTGTTCCTTCATGTGTGACTTCAAGAGTGTCCCACATCTCCTTTGCAGTAGTGCAAGTCGACAACCTGTAAAACTCATCAACAGTTAGCGCAAATGATATCATATTGCATGCCCTTATGTCGCATTGATACTCATTGTATTCGTCCTTTGTCCAACTTGCTCTCACTTTGGGTACCTGCACTTCATTAACAACAGTCATAGGAATATATGGACCATTTACAATTGCATCCCAAACGCCTTGATCATTAGACCTAAGGAAAATCTCCATTCTCTTTTTCCAAAAAGGATAGTTTTCACCTGTAAAGAGTGGTGGTCTATGAATAGATGCACCTTCAGCAAAAGATTGATTTTTGCCTGCCATAAAGATCTTGATTTTGAGTAATTTTCAAAAACTAGCTCTAAGGCCAATTGTTAAATATAGACGACAGTGTAAAAATCAAGAGGGGGGGTGAATTGGATTTTTAATAAACTTTTTCTCTTTAAAATAATTTTCCAGATTTTAAATAAATGTTTTAAAAATAGGATGCAAATTATCCTTAACCTTAGATTAGCGCAGTTTGAATTGCAATTGTTAATATGACCCACAATAAAAACAGAAAGGGAAAGAGAAAGAACACAGAGATTTATACTGGTTCGGATTAGGCCAATCCTACGTCCATTTCCCAATCACCACAAATGTGTGATGATCACCCCACTATCTTTAATTGAAATTACAAACACCAATTGATGCAATAACAAATAAAGATAAAGGAAACACCTCCTTAGACACACTAAGGATGAAACACCTCCCTAGACACACTTAGGATGATTCCCACCTCTCTTGACACACAAGAGATGAACACACCTCCCTTAGAACAGATTCAAGGGATGAATTAAACCCGTTTAGAAAAACAGTAAAAGAATACACCTGATAGAGTGCTGAATAGAAAGCTTAAGCACAAAGATCACCACTTCCAAAGACTTTGATCAACCTTGAGAGAGCAAGAAAGCGGTTTTGAAAAACTATAGCACAAGAACACTTTGAATATTGTGTTTTATCAGATGTTTGAACCTAAGACATTCTCTTTCATTTTATAATTCGAAAATACTCCAAAGTTTCCATTCTTAGGTTGATTTAGCATTGAATTTGCAAAAATGACTTATTTAATCGATTATCTAAAAAGCTTAATCTATTATATCAGAGTTAAAAACTGGAAAACTCATTTTGCCTGATATAATCGATTAGATTAAGGCCATAATCGATTATATTAACCTAGAATCAATATAATTGATTATAAAAAACACTTAATCGATTATTTAGTTCATTAAACTATTTTGATTCAAATTTTAAGTGAAATAATCGATTAGACTACGTATCATAATCGATTAAAAGCGTAGAAAAACGTTTTTGCGAGAAAACTACTTGCTCTCAGGTTTGGAAAGGTCTTGAATGGGATTTATGACTTACTCTTTTCATCCATCACCCAAAACAGAACCTTCTAAACTTGAAACTTCAGCTCTTGAGAAAATCTTCATCAATCCTCTATCTTGAAAGCTTTAAACACTCTTTATTCCTTGTCTTTTTCATTTAGCAACCTTCCTTTGTGAGATGACACAAGTCTTTAATGTTGTTTAGAACACTTTAAATCTTCATCATCAAAACTTTAAATCTTCATGAAATATCTAGAGGACTTCATCAACACTTGGTCTTGAAATATGCTAACAATAGAGACTCTCAAATACTAGGTTTCTTTCTTTAGTATGACAACATAAAAATTAATATAAAAAATGGACTAGCCCATTAGCCTGCGGGCCGGCCTGGCCTTGGCCCATATAGGCCTTGGGCCAAATGGGTCAGGCTAAAAGATGCCTATTATTATTTAGGCCATTATCTTTTAAGCCTAGCTTGACCGGAATTATAAGCCACACGGTCTAGCCCATCGGGCTAGACCCATTTTGATAACTCTACTAACAACTTCTAATCTAGCTACAGGAGCATAGGTTTCTTATAATCTATTCCTTCCTTTTTATTATAACCTTTAGCCACAAGCCTAACTTTATTTCTAGTTACTATTCTTTGATCATTCATCTTGTTTTTAAACATCCATTTTGTTCCAATTATATTCATTTTAGGTTTGCAAGGGACTAGTTCCCAGACCTCATTCATTTTAAACTGATTAAGTTCATCTTGCATAGCTAAAATCCAATTTTCATCAAGTAATGCATCATCAACACACTTAGGCTCAAATTGGGAAACAAATGCAGCAGTTAAACATGTATCATGCATGGATCTTCTAGTAGAAACACCTTGCTGAACATCACCTATAACATTTTCAATGGATATCCCACGAGGTACCCTCCATTGTTCGAGTAAATCATTTTCTGCAGATTTCAGTTCTGTTGCCAGAATTTCAGCCTGATCTTTTTGATTTTCACCAGCTAAAATTTCGTCTCCTACAGCTTTATCAATTAGTGATTGTTCAGCTGATACACATTCAATTAAGTTTTCTTCTCCTTCACCTGCATCACTTACTACACCCTCATTTTGCACATTAGTCTCATAAAAAACAACATGAATTGATTTCTCGATGATAGCTAATCTTTTGTTATAAATCCTATATGCTTTGCTATTAGAAGAATAACCTAAAAACAATGCATCATCAGCTTTAGCATCAAATTTGCCAAGTTTTTCTTTTCCATTATTTAATAGAAAATACTTGCAGCCAAACACTAGAAGATGTGCTATGTTGGGTTTTCTACCTTTATACAATTCATGAGGGGTTTTCTTTAAAATATGTCTTATTAAAACTCTATTTATTACATAACAAGCTGTATTTACTGCATCTGCCCAAAAATGTTTAGGAATATTTGATTCATTAAGCATAGTCCTTGCTAATTCTTCAAGTGACCTATTTTTCCTCTCAACTACACCATTTTGTTTAGGAGTTCTGGATGCTGAAAATTATGTTTAATTCCATATCTTTCACAAAAATGATTGAACTTTTCATTTTGAAATTCCCTTCCATGATCACTTCTTAGAGCAATTATGTTGTAGTTGTTTTCAATTTGTAAAACCTTAGCAAGTTTCTTAAAAGCATGAAATGCATCATTTTTATTTGTAATGAATAAATTCCAAGTAAATCTAGAGTAGTCATCTACAATAACTAAAGCATAATAGCTTCCACCAATACTCATAGTTCTAGATGGACCAAACAAATCTAAATGCAGCAATTTCAAAGGTTTTGATGTAGACACATAATTTTTCAGATTAAAAGATACTTTGGTCTATTTTCCTCTTTGGCATGCATGAAAAATTTTATCTTTTTCAAATTTTAGTTTTGGCAGCCCCAAAACAAGCTCTTTTGAAACTAGTTTTTCTAAATGTTTCATTTTTATATGTGCAGCTCTTCTATGCCAAAGCCATGAGTTATCTTCTTTAGACATGAGACATGTAAAATTATTTGCACTCATATGATCAAGATCAAGATTGTAGATATTTTCAATTCTTTTTCCTAGCATGCAGATTTTTCCAGAAATTTTCTCAATAATTTGACAATGGTTTGTTTCAAAGGTAATTTTAAAACCTTTATCACACAACTGGCTAATACTAAGAAGATTATGCTTCAAACCTTCAACATATAACACATTTTTAATAAGGATTGAAGAAATGTTACCAACATCACATCTTCCAAGTATTTTCCCTTTGTTATTGTCTCCATATGTGACAAATCCTCCATTCTTCAAAGTGAGTTTGACAAACTTCCTTTTGTCACCATACATATGTCTTGAACAACCACTATCTAGATACCATAATGATTCTTTGGCCTTCAAGAACACCTACAAAACATAATAAGTGGATAATGTTTGGTACCCACATCAATTTGGGTCCATGAAAATTAGTTACCTTTCTATCACATTTTGGCTTCCAAACATATTTTCCACTAGGAACTCAAAATTTTCTGATATTGCAAAACTTTGAAGCACGTCCTTTGTTCATACAAGAAAAACATGTAATGAATGAAGTGTTGGATGGGTTTTCCATGTGAAAAGAAATTTCTATAAGGATTTTGTTTCTTTTCAAAACCATTTCTAAATCCAAGTCCAACTCTATTTATTACACAATTTTGAAAGCCTAAGAGGGCATCTAAATTGTCTCTTCCCATGGTGAATCTAGTTAGAGCTTTGTTCAACTACTCAATTTTATCTTCCAAAATTTTGCAGTTTTTACAAAATTTTTCTGCATGATCATAATTGCAATTTGAAGCTTTATAAATCATTTCAAGATTCTCAAAATCAGTTTTTGAAGTTTCAAGATTTCTCTAGCTATTTCACCTTGTTCTCTAACCAATTATTCATACATTTAAGCTTATTGTTTGAACAAGCAACTTTATTAGCTTCTTCATGTAATTACACAAAATTATGTAGCAGCTGATCATAATTAGCACAAATTTGAGTTGTTGAGGAACTTACACTACTTTCTGCATCACAATCAGCTATAAGACAAAGATTCGCCTTTTCATCCTCACTTGAAGAATCACTACTAGAAGAGACATCATTCTCATCTCATGCAATATATGCCTTCTTGGTTTTGAATTATTTTTCATGTTTCTTTTCTCTATTCTTTTCTTTGTTTTGTGAATATGGACATTCAACCTTAATATGCCCCTGTTTACCACAACCAAAATAAGTAAAGTTAGGAGAAACCAAATCAAAAATTTTATTGTACCTCTTGTGTTTGTAACCTTTGATCTTATATTTCAAGAACTTGTTGAACTTTCTCACTAAGAGATTTAGATTTTCTGCATCACTTCCTGCATGTGCTTCATCATTACTTATCTCCTCTTTATGAACCATAGTCTTCAAGGCCAACCCCTTCTTTATCTTATCACTTTCTTCTTGTTCAGCAAACCTATTTAGCTCAAGTTCATGCTCCCTCAACTTTCCAAATAGTGTAGAAACACTCATTGATGTAAGATCCTTAGATTCAGAAATTGTTGTCACTTTAGGTTGCCAATTTTTGTTCAAACACTTTAGCACTTTGATATTCAACTCTTCTTTCTCAAACACTTTGCCAAGACCTATTAGATGATTTACAATATTTGTAAATCTTTTCTGCACATCTGGAATTGATTCTCCTGGCAGCATCCTAAACATTTCATATTCTTGGATCAAAGTGTGTTTCCTAGCCCTTTTAACATCAACAGTGCCTTCATGTGTTACTTCCAACACTTCCCACATTTCTTTGGCATTAGCAAACTATGAAACACGAAAAAAATTCATCAAGATTCAGTGCAGAGGTTATAATATTTTTTGCTCTACAATCATACTACACTTTCTTTTATTATTCAGCAATGAAACTATCCCAAGGTTTCTCTCCATCCTTATCCTTGTCTTTATGGATAACCACAACCAAAATAAGTAAAGTTAGGAGAAACCAAATCAAAAATTTTATTGTACCTCTTGTGTTTGTAACCTTTGATCTTATATTTCAAGAACTTGTTGAACTTTCTCACTAAGAGATTTAGATTTTCTGCATCACTTCCTGCATGTGCTTCATCATTACTTATCTCCTCTTTATGAACCATAGTCTTCAAGGCCAACCCCTTCTTTATCTTATCACTTTCTTCTTGTTCAGCAAACCTATTTAGCTCAAGTTCATGCTCCCTCAACTTTCCAAATAGTGTAGAAACACTCATTGATGTAAGATCCTTAGATTCAGAAATTGTTGTCACTTTAGGTTGCCAATTTTTGTTCAAACACTTTAGCACTTTGATATTCAACTCTTCTTTCTCAAACACTTTGCCAAGACCTATTAGATGATTTACAATATTTGTAAATCTTTTCTGCACATCTGGAATTGATTCTCCTGGCAGCATCCTAAACATTTCATATTCTTGGATCAAAGTGTGTTTCCTAGCCCTTTTAACATCAACAGTGCCTTCATGTGTTACTTCCAACACTTCCCACATTTCTTTGGCATTAGCAAACTATGAAACACGAAAAAAATTCATCAAGATTCAGTGCAGAGGTTATAATATTTTTTGCTCTACAATCATACTACACTTTCTTTTATTATTCAGCAATGAAACTATCCCAAGGTTTCTCTCCATCCTTATCCTTGTCTTTATGGATATATTGTCCATTGATTATAGCATTCCAAATACCTTTATCAATTGATTCAATGAAAATCTTCATTCTTACTTTCCAAAATAGATAGTTCACACCTGAAAACATTGGTGGCTTGTTTATAGAAGCACCCTCTGCAAAAGGTAATTTCCCTTCAGCCATGTTTTTAAATTTTTTAGAAAAACTTGAATAATTTACAAGAACCAGCTTCGATACCAATTGTTAGAACAAATGGCTGAGTTTAAGAGGGGGGAATTAAACTCTCAAAGAATTTTCGAAAACCTTGGCCAATTTCAGAAAAATAGTTTACAGTTGCAGGTAAAAAACAATTCTTTAAAGATTCTTGAAATGCTTATACCAATGTATCATATATCCAATTCAATTATAAATTATAGAAACTAAAGAAGCAGGAAAAGAAGATCAACACAAGAGATTTATACTAGTTCACCTTCCTATGAAGGCTACATTCAGTTTCGTAATCACCCAAATCAAAGCAATTCACTAATTTTCAGTTTTTACATGAACCCTACATGAAAAACTAAAAAATAGAACAATACAATTGATCCTAAACCCTACAAGATTTGTCTACCCTTGTAAAAAACTATTACAAGAACACCTTAATCACCCTGATTAAGAAGAAACAAACCCATTACAAGATTACACAAGATTTTGGAATGAATTCACCTGATTTACACTTGCAGTATATGAAATAGGAAAAAATTCAGGTGATGACTTTCTATGGAAAGATTCTCAATTCAATTTGATCTTGGACTCTTTGATTGATTTCGCAAATTGATTTAGAATACATGAAAAACTCTTTCTGAACAATGGGTTTCTTTGTAATTGATTTGTTGTCGAGTTCTTGAAAATTCAAAGTATTTAAAACAGAACTGGTATCAATGTTTTAAAACTATTTATTACTAAGAAAATCAGTTAGTTAACACGCGATTTAGCTAGCTAGTTGTTTTCATTTAAAATGGATTTTCGAGAATGCACCCAAATTTTGAAAACAGTTAGTTGAACTCAGCCAAAACAAAATTTAAAAAGACCAGTTTAGAATATTAGTTAACTTTGATAAACAGATTTTTGGTCGCACAAAATTCTGATCAAAGAAAACAAGTTAACTAATGTAATATAGCTAACCCGTGTCGAATCTCGCAAGGATACAATTGTAGGAGTGTAACCATTGTTAAACATCATTCTCCAAAGAAAAGTTAAAATAAACAATAATAATAATAATAATAATAATAATAATAATAATAATAAAAGGGGTTTTAATTGATAAAATTAACAATGCAGAGTAATAATTGTAAATAAATAAATAATGAAAACTAAAATTAAAAACACATAGTAAAAAAAAGGTTATAAATAAAATAATTAAAGGAAACTAAAATTAAAAACAAATATGGAAATTAAATTATTTAAATATGGAAAACTAATGCATGCAGAATTAAATTGCAATGCTAAGAATTTAATAATGAGATCAATGTTTATAAATGCTTATATGATTAAAATAAATAAATTAAAAGACAAATTTAAAGGCAAAGCAATTGGAATGAAATTCTTATGCTAATTCAAATTTAAATAAAAATAAATAAACAATTAACAGTTAAATCATAGATTTTAAGGTAAAGCAATAATTAGAAAGAAATATTGATGCTAATTCAAATTATAATAAAAATAAATAAATAATTAAAAATTAAATGAAAAATGTATTCAATTAACAATTAAAATTAAAATTTAAAATGAATAAGCACTTGATATACTAGCTTCCATGATTAAATTAGAATTTAATGTTATAAATAACGACAGTGTAAAAATCAAGAACGGGGGAGGGGTGAATTGGATTTTTAAAAAACTTTTTCCCTTTAAAAATAATTTTCCAGATTTTAAATAATTGTTCTAAAAACAAGATTCAGATTTTCCTTAACCTTTGATAAGCACAGTTTGAATTGCAATTGTTAATATGATCCACAATAAAATAAAGAGATAGGGAAAGAGAGAAAGAACACAGAGATTTATACTGGTTCGGATTTAGCCAATCCTACGTCCAGTTCCCAATCACCACAAAAACGTGATGATCACCCCACTATCTTTAATTGCAATTACAAACACCAATTCAGTGAACACATGTAAAAACAAATAAAGATAAACGGAAACACCTCCTTAGACACACTAAGGATGAACACACCTCCTCAGACACACTGAGGATGATTCCCACCTCTCCTGACATACAAGAGATGAACACACCTCCCTTTAGAACAGATTCAAGGGATGAATTACACCAATCAGTAAAACAGTAAAGAAAACACCTGATGAGTGCTGGATATGAAAGCTTAAGCACAATGATCACCACTTCCAAGAACTTAGATCAACCTTGAGAGAGCAAGAAAGCGGTTTTGAAAAACTTTAGCGCAAGAACACTTTGAATATGTGTTTGATCAGATGTTGTTGAAGCTAAGGCGTTGCCTTTCATTTTATAATTTGAAATTAGCTCAAAGTTTCCTTTCTTAGGTTGATTCAGCATTGAATTCGCAAAAACGTCGTATTTAATCGATTATATCAGAGTAAAAACTGGAAAACACATATTTCCTGATATAATCGATTAGATTAAGGCCATAATCGATTATATGAACCCAGAAGCAATATAATCGATTATCAAAAACACTTAATCGATTATTTTGTTCGTTAAACTCTTTTAATTCAAATTTTAAGTGAAATAATCGATAAGATTTTGTAACTTAATCGATTAAAAGCGTAGAAAATGTTTTTGCGAGAAAACGACTTGCTTTCAAGTTTGAAATGGTCTTGAATGGGATTTATGACTTACTCTTTTTATCCATCACCCAAAACAGAAACTTCTAAACTTGAAACTTCAGCTCTTGAGAAAATCTTCAACAATCTTCTCTCTTGAAAGCATTTATTCTTCTTTATGTCTTTCCTTTTATTCCATGAAGCAACCTTCCTTTGTGAGATAGAAACAAGTCTTTAATGTTGTTTGAGAACTTTAAATCTTCATCATCAAAACTTTAATCTTCATGACTTATTGAGAGAAAAACTTTATCAACACTTATACTTGAAATATGTCAACATTTAAAACCAATTAAATTGAAAATGAAACTAGATGAATGTAGGCTGTAATTATAAAATACTGAAGTGTGAGTCTTCCCCCTCAAGCGGAAGCATACGAGTACCTTACGGGTGACCCTTACATGTACCGCACTGTAGGGTCTTTAGAGGGAGGATACATTAGGGGAGACGACACCAAATGAGCCACGAGCCAATGTACGTAAGGGAATTGGCACCACCTTCAACCCAAAACCTTAAGGCAATAGGTTTATGGGTCTTCTTCCTTATATAATGCTCAACACATTCATTTTTCCCCAATGTGGGACTTATACTCACACTTGGATTCCCAACAGATGGTATAGTCATTAGATGATATAATCTAACAATCTTATCTCAATTGTTTAATCTAATCAGTCTAGTCAACATATTGGCAAAAATAAATCATATTCAAATTCATTGAAAGTTTTCCTAATTAACAATCAAATAAATTATCATTAAAAAAAACACATTTGTCATTCCAAAAAAAATGATGTTAAGTTGTAAAGGTCTTAACTCAGTTCAACAAATAATATCTTCATTCCAGTTGAGTTGATGACATCTTAATTATAGTTGAGTTAATGACATCTCAACCAAAGTTAAAATTTTGAAAAAATATTAAAAAAAAACATAAATGTAGCATAGGAGAGAGTATACAAGTTTTTAACTTTTTTTTAAAATAAAACATGATATTTTATAATATTATATACTTTCATAAATTTTTTAAATTTGATTTTTGAAAAAATTTCTTATTAACAACATATTTTTATTATAAAACATTTCAATTTTTTTATAAAAATAAATTCTTTCGAAAATTTTCCATTCAAACATACTATTGATTTTTGGTAATTTTTGTTTTTAAAATCACAAGAACACATTTTGTTCGTGTAAACTTTTAAAGCAGTCTTGTTAATATTTTTGACAGTAAATCCCAACATTAATTGTTTTTTACTCGTATATCAATGGTATTTATGAATTGATTTTAAGATAATATTTATTGCTTTATTAATGTAAATTAAATGAATTTTTGAAAAAGAGAACTTCTCATATGCAGTTTTTACTGAGCTTGTGTTATACTTATTTAACTAAAATTGGATTTTTTTTTTCACCTTATGACTTATACTAACCTTTAACGCAAACCTTCAATTATCAAGACGAAACTTCAGTATTCCAGTCAGACAATTAAATCAAAACTATCGATATTTCATTTTTTTAATTATATTATTTATATTTATTCACCATTAAATATACTCATGTTGGAGACCCTGAGTCTATATAATGTCTGTACTTCCCTTATAACATATTTTATTTTATTTCCAAAATAATGTCAAAACTGTTACCATTTATATTAACCAGAGCAATTTATTATTTTTATATTCTTAATACACACGTTTTAATGTCAGTATTGTATTTGCACAATTAGTCAAAAGAAACTGATAATTATTAAATAATTTAATAATAAAAATAATAAAATATCATTTTCTTTCATGTGATATTAATTATCATAATTAATATTTCTCATTTGAAATGGTTTAAGATATACAAAATGTTTGAGAATTACTTAAAGCTAATTTCCATTATTTAATTATCACATACTTCCACATCTCGATTTGTGTTCAAGAAAATTGGATACAAAAAAGAGAAATTGTATTAGAGGAACCATTCATTGGATGAGACGTATCTTTTCTATATATTTCCAGTTCCTTTGCAATCAAAACACATACAATCTTTCTATTGTTTCATATTTATATTTTCAAATTCTTACAGTTTACAATGCCTCTTCGAGGTTCAGTTCTAAGTTGTTTTTGTTTATTCCCTTTTTCTGTATCCCCAAAGGACAAAAGCAGAAGCAGCTGCAAAAAAAAAAATGGTTTTACAATATCAAATCAAGAAGTCGATAGGATTAGTTCTCTGCCAGATGAAATTATTTGCCATATCCTTTCATTCCTCCCAACCAAGGAGGTTGTTACCACCAGTGTTTTGTCCACCAGGTGGAGAACACTTTGGACTTCAGTCCTTACTCTTGATTTTGAGGATAATTGGCCTTGTTTTTTCAACACAACCTTTGCTTCAATTGTTGGAAGTATCTTAGATCAACGTAAAGCAAAAAGCATCAAACGACTTTGTCTCCATAACCATAACACATCCTTAGACTTGATTGGCACATTGGTTTCCACAGCTGTGTCCCAAAACCTTCAGGAGTTGGACCTCTTTTGCTATTATTATTTAGAGGTTGCTTTGCCCAACACACTATTCACTTGCAAAACCATCTCAATTTTGAAGCTGTCATTTGGCTCAACAATCAATCTAAATGCCATTTCATCCATTCATCTTCCTTCACTCAAGGTTTTGCATCTTTATCTTTTTTACCTTGCAGATGATGAATCTATAATGAGGTTTTTCTCTGGGTGTCCAATCCTTGAAGAACTTTGTTATGAGGAAGTGAAGGCTAACAATTCAACTTCTTTTAAAATCTGTTTGCCTTCATTGAAAAGGTTACATCTTAAGTGTCATGATAAAAGAGTGCAGATTGTAACCCCTTCTCTTGAGTACCTTCAAGTGCAAGAAACTAGAGTGTGTGACTCTTTGGTTTGCAACTTGCCTAACTTGATAAAAACACATGTTGATATCTACTTTGACCTGTGTGAAAAAGAGTATGTGTCTAAGCTCTTCAATGGAATTCATCACACTAAATTTTTGGGGTTGTCTACTTATACAACAGAGGTAAGGTTCATTTTGCAAATCCTTTCTTGCCATCACACCAGCACACTTAGTTGTTTTCACTTTTTATTTATGTATGAAATAATGTGTAGATGTTATTCATAATTCTTTGTTATTCTCATCCACATACAGGTTCTTGCTGATTCTAGCTTCGGATTTCCAGAATTTCACAATTTGGTTCATCTAAAGATTTGTCTGAGTCCTATTAACTATTGTTTTCTAATACAGTTGATGCTTACAAAATGTCCCAAGCTTGAAATTCTTGACATTGATAAGGTTTGCTGACTTTTGAAGTCCAGTTTTGTTGTTTTGTTGATATTATTAATCATGATTTTTATTGTTTTTAAAATCAATTTTTTATATTCTAAAATTTGGTTGCCTCCTAGCAATTTTTTAAAATGTTTGTTGCTTGAGTACATATTTCTTTTTTTTTATGTTTAACCGATTACATTTAAATGAAAACTTATATTACAGAGGTCGATTTTAAGTTTAACATCTCCAGTACCCCTTGTGCTGGTAATGGATCTTGAGCATTTATACGACTGATAGAATGGTGATTCAACAAACAAATTTTGTCAAAATATACTTTAATAATATATTAACAAAAAGATTACAATATAATTCAACCTCCCAAAATAAATACTAAGATAATGTTTGTATTATAATTTAACCATATATATATAACTAATGTGAGATTTCTTATAATTTAAAAAATAAGAAAAAAAAGCGTTTTAGTTATTATGTTTTTTAAAAATTGTGATGAAAATAATTTTCAAAATTTTATATATTTCTCAAGAAATTGATTGTTTAAATAAGCTCCTTTAGTAGTAGAAAAATTAATAATAGTTGTATATGTTTCTTCAACAGGTTTACCAAGAAAGTGAAAGAAAGAGGACACTGCTAACAACAACACCAGTTCCTGATTGCCTTAGCTCACATCTTAGTGTGTTCAAATTTAGAGAATATGGTGGCTCCAAAGATGAATTGGAACTTACAAAATATATTCTAAAGAATTCAAAGGTCCTGAAGACAGTCACAATTCAGATGGAAAAATGGTTAGAGCCAAAGAAAGCAAGTCAAGCAATGTCGAAATTGCATGCGTTACTGTCAGCCTCAAAATATTGTCGTTTAATAAAATATCAAATTCTTTGTCAACATTGATGTATTCAATTTCTTCAA
Source organism: Lablab purpureus (assembly GCA_030347555.1). Taxonomy (NCBI): domain Eukaryota; kingdom Viridiplantae; phylum Streptophyta; class Magnoliopsida; order Fabales; family Fabaceae; genus Lablab; species Lablab purpureus. Next base: position 19,891,175 of record CM059258.1, read on the forward strand.
GTATTTGTGTGAAATCTAACATTATGGTATTAAAGAGCATTTGGTAATTCAAGTTGTATTCAAAAGAAATGTCTTTCCATCTAAAATACACACTTATATTTTGAAATTGTATGTAAGTTCTCACTTTAAACATAAATTTTCCTTTTCATTATCTGGTGACAAGCAGTGACCACTATGTGGTGACAATTTGAATGCCAAAAGAGTGTGTTAATAACTTTATATTTATTATTTAGGTAACATGTAATAAAAATAAATAAATGCACCACTTTAACAATGTAATTAATAAATAATAAATTAAAAGCTTAACAAAATTTATTAGAGCATATTTTTACAAAAGTCATAATTAGAATCATTAGTTTAAGATCTGATATTTACAAGACTGATATATAGACACTGCAATAAAAATTAAACGTAAGATCTTAAGTACAAAATAAAAAAATATTTATTTATATTAAATATAATTATGATATGAAATAATTAATAGATTAAAATGTCAACAATATTATTAAATAAGATTTTATAAATTTTTTATATTTAAAAAAAAGTAGATATAATATCCAAAAGTGATGTGATATAATATGATTTATAATAAATGAATTATGATATGAGATTTTAAAAATTATCTAATATAATATAACCTAATTAAAACCTTTATAACCTTTTGAATAGATATACATTACTTATATAAATATAAAAATTACATTTTAAATAAGAATGGAGAGAATCATATATCTTTGCTAGTGTTGGTTAATGGTAAGTTTCATTAAATTAAGTTAATCCCTCACTCCAATAACCTTAGTATTTGACTGAATTTTTTCTATAGTGTTTAATTAGAAAAACCAAATTCTTTGATACTTAAATTAAAACAAATTGTAATTTATTTCAAAATATAATTATGTATATAAATTATACAGATATTTAAATTACATTAACAAACGTAGAAATTATATATTTCTAAATATGGTTTTATGAAATAATTGGTACAGTGGTTTCAATCATGTTTTACCAAACACATAATGTTATAGAGATTTGTTCGAATAGTTACAAGACACAATACAAAGTGGAAACCAGTGGTAGTCAAGTGTAAGCTGAAGGCTTTTTTTTTTTTTATGGTTACAGAGAGAAAGTCTTCTGATGCTTTTTTGCTTGCCTTGAGCTAAGATAATACCTTATCTGATTGTGGATGAGATGTGAAGAAATATTAGTTTATGTAATTTTACGATAGACATTAACTGTATATAGTTAATTAATGTACTTAATTTCTATCTTATGAACAATTAATTAAACAAATTAATAATATTTATTGCAAACTTTTATTACCAGTGATAATTTTAATATTAAGTAGCAACATTTGTAACGCCTAGAAACTATATGATCACTATACTAGCTGTTAAACATATACAAAGTAGTATATAATGAAAACTATGTAATATATAACATCAACGTTACTCAAACAAAAAATATAAAATTATATATATTATGCATTTCTAGCTTTTACAATATTATAACATTCTTTTCTAATTTTTCTTGGCTTTATTTGTGCCACATGTAGATCCTCTAACATGATATACATAACAACACATTCTTACACTAAAGAATATTATAATAAATTATATTTGAATTACCATTTAACTAGGACTCCTTAAATATATTTTAATGACTTAGTAACGTGTTAAACTCATTATAAATTAATATATTTATTTGAAATATATTAAAAATTCATCCTCAACTCTTTATATTAAGATAATTTGTTGTATCCATTTTGTAATATTTAATATACAAATCTTCTTCTGCTTTCTTATCACTTAATGTCTTAATTATATAATTTATATTATTATTGAAATTAAAATATGTCTTTTCATATAATGATTTTCATGCTTAATATTATCGATACAATTTAAGATACCTCTCTCACCACATATCTATAAAAGGGTTAATATATGTGAAAGAGTTATAACATTCGCAAAAAGGTCATTATATGATACCAAGTATATCATACATTTGAATATACATATACATGCATCTTATTTGTTAGAATAATAGAGCAGGTAAAGCAAATCAAGAGGTGGGGTGAATTGGTTCTTAATAAAAATTAAATCTTTTTCGAATTTAATCTTATTAAAATAGAGTTTAACAAAAATCTAATATAAATTTTAAGTTCTGCTTTATAGAAATCAAAGTATAAAACAAATAATTAGAATATAAGCTGAATGTAAAGAGAGTAGAGATAGAGAAAAATACATAGAGTATTTATACTGGTTCAGATAAAAAACAGATCCTATATCTAGTGACTTATCACCTCAATAGAGAGTGATTTCTACTAAATATCTTAATAATAAAGTTTACAAACTTACAGTGCAGGCGGAATGAGAAAGATAGCAGGAAGATTAACCAGACACCTCCTTTGTATAGAATAAAGGATGAAACAACACCTCTCTTGAAAACACAAGAGATGAACAACACAACGTCTTTCTTGAAAACCACAAGGAATGAAGATATCTCCTTTAAATAACCACAAAGGATGAACAACCACCTTCCTTGATCTCACAAAGAATGAACACCTTCTTTGAATAACCACAAAGGATGATGACAACACCTATTTTGAAAACCTCAAAAAATGAACACCTCCTTGAATAACTACAAAGGATGAAGCAAGTTTGAACACTAGTAGCAGAGCAACTTTTTCACTTTGATCTCTCTGGGTTATTTTTGAAAGCTCTAACCCCTTATGTATTTATAAGCAAAAAGGGGTGCAAGGTTTTGTAAAATATGAAAAAGTTTTCGCAAAAACTTTTAGAATAATCGATTATTACTTGGGATAATCAATTATTACAGAGAGCAAATTGATTTCATAAAGTAACGCGAGATAATCGATTATTTTGAGAGATAATCGATTATTTCACTTATAATAAGCGGTCATTCCTCGAAATAATCAATTGACACTAAATGCTTTATACAAAAAACAAAAGACTTTTCCAAAGTTTAAGGAGAGTTGTGTGCATGATATGATCTTCAACAAGATTCCTAACTATTACAATCAAACATATACACAAAATACAAGATTAAAGCTTCCACAAGACTTCAAGACTCCAAGATTTCAATCATGAAGGTCCATCTTCTTCTTTTATAGCCATCATCATCAAAACAATTATCCTTTAGATATTTCTAAAGATCCTTCTTCATCTTTAGATTAACATTATCATCATCATCAGTGATACACACACACATACAAAATACACATGTATAAATCAACACAACAAAATTTCACCACTACAGGTGCATTAGCTTTAGTGATCTTGCTTCATTTAACAAGGGAAGTCTTTCTTACTTTACCAACTCCAAAAGAGAGAGAATTGATATGATATCTCTTGCTTGAGTGGTCTCTCATTGCTTGAGCAACCATCTCTAAAGGAAAGAGAATTGGTTCACCCTCTTCCTCACTCAAACATTCATCCATCTGTTGAGCAACCACTGCTTTATTGTTATCTCAAAACTGAAGTGATGATACTTCTTGTATAATATAACAAATTTCAAAATCACTAAGCATATCACCTTCTCAACTCTTGAGCGACCACATTATCGCTTGAGCGATATTATGTACTTGGATAATCTCACATGTTCTAGAACCTTAAGCAACCGTCACACCTTAATGCTTGAGTGATCTCTCTTCACACATGTGTCACTTGTTCTAGAGGAGAGAGAATTGAATTTTCATCTCTTTTACTCAAGCCTAAAGTCACAGCTTAAGTGATATGCCCTCTCACTTGAGCATTCATGCTAGTGCTTGAGTGACATCGAACGATGCATGCAATGATAACTAATCGCTTGAGCAATATCAATCCAAAAATACATATTTTACAATTTGAAAATTACTTCATGTCTATTTCAACACATATAATATATTTAAAATATGTCACTTTAAAAATAGAGAGAAAAAAATATTTTATTTATTACATATCATATCAATTACATTCTTAATTCTTTTATTTGTAATAAGCACATTCTCTTATAAAAGGAAATAAAAATCGATTGAAATAAACATATAGATTCTAAGGATATTTTTCCTAATAATTTATAGAGATATAAGGATATTTTTATTCTAATAATTTCCTATTTACAACACTCCCCCTTAACTTCGTAAATGAATATCAAACATTCCCAACTTATCTACAAGATCTTGAAATATGCTGGGAGGAAGTCCCTTGATGAAGATGTCTATTAACTAAAGTCTTGTAGGGACATGAGTTGTAACCATTAGACTCTGTCAAGATTATCCTTGATGAAGTGCATGTCAATTTCAATATGTTTTTTTCTTATCATGTTGTATTGGATTACGAGCAATGTTCATGGTTGACTTATTATCATAATACAATTGCATAGGGATGTAAACTTTTATTTCAAGATCATCTAATATAATCTGATAAACATATTTTTTGTCGCACAAAATTATGATAAAAGAAAACAAGTTAACTAATGTAATATAGCTAACCTGTGTCGAATCTCACAAGGACACAATTGTAGGAGTGTAACCATCGTTAAACATCATTCTCCAAAGAAAAGTTAAAATAAACAATAATAATAATAATAATAAAGGGGATTTTGTCGAATTGATAAAATTAACAATGTAGAGTAATCATCGTAAATAAATAATTAATGAAAACTAAAATTAAAAACACATAGTAAAAAAAATTATAAATAAAAAAATTAAGGACAACTAAAATTAAAAATAAATATGGAAATTAAATTATTTAAATACGAAAAACTAATGCATACAAAATTAAATTGTGATGCTAAGAATTTAATAATGAGATCAATGTTTATAAATGCTTATATGATTAAAATAAATAAATTAAAAGACAAATTTAAAGGCAAAGCAATAATTGGAATGAAATTCTTATGCTAATTCAAATTTAAATAAAAATAAATAAAAAATTAACAGTTAAATCATAGATTTTAAGGTAGAGCAATAATTAGAATAAAATATTGATGCTAATTCAAATTATAATAAAAATAAATAAATAATTAACAATTAAATGAAAAATGTATTCAATTAACTATTAAAATTTAAAATGAATAAGTAAAATACTGAATTTAAAATGTAGGCTGGAATTATAAAATACTGAATTTAAATTAAAAGTAAAATGCTAATAAAATTACTGGAGTGTGAAGAAAATAAATGGATATGTGTGAGGGTGTGAATGTGAATGTGAGAAAGTAGAGCATACAAAATTTAAATTATTGACCAAAATTAAATAAAATGAAGGCTAAAATACAAAATAATGAAATTAAATAAATTAACAAGAAAGAAAACAAAACCTGAAAATTGTAGCAGGAGCTCCCAAAACTTTCCGCAGCTTCACTCCCAAACTAACAACAAAACTATAATGAGAAAGAGAGAGAGGAAGAAGAGAGACTATTACTCTGATGAAGTGTGTTTTTCTTGCCTTGCATCTAAATCTCCTATTTATAGGAAATTGGCCAAGGTCTTATTACAAATAAAAATCTGAAAATTAATTACAATTCAAGTAAAATATTTCTTCCCCGGATTTCATTTTGCTGATTAGGAGATCCTCTGCCAATAATAGAAATAATTTCTCCTTCAGAGTAAATTTAATGCTTCGATTTGATTGCAGATTTGGATTTGCAAGAAGGGAATTCTGAAATTGGGGAGTTGATTATGCACGAATTTCAATTTTTCAAACGAAGTTGGCCCACACATTGAATTAGGCCACATTGAATGCACCTAAGTTGCACCTCCTGTTGGTTTCATGATAAATGGGCCGTGAAGAATTTAATTTGAAAGATTGAAAAAGTTTTCCCCACCGAAGCACATTGGGCTCATCTCAAAATAACTTCAAGTTCTTTTTCTCCTATAAGAAAAGTCTCAACCAGAAAAACATAAAAATAGAGATATATGCAATATGAATGTATGTTTTGATGTTAAAAATATGTAAAATGCAATAAATTTACTAAAATTAAATTATGTCATTGTTTTTATGAAAACGTGCAAAATGCATGGTTTAAGAATAGAACAAATGGCTTAGAAAGTGTTCTTAGATCAAGAAATAAAGAGTAAAATGACATACATCAATAATCCTCATCCAAAAGTCCTTCACACATGCCTTGAGCAAGGACTCTAAATTCAACTTATGCACTTAAATCAGATACTGTATCATGTCTTTTTTACTTCTCTAGGTAACCTGACTTCCTCCTAGAAACACACAATATCCCAAGGCATATTTTCCATTAGTAATGTGCATAGTATGCATCAGAATATATCTTCAAGATCAAAGATTCTTCTTTCCTAAATAGTAGTCCCTTTCATGGGCTTTATTGCGGAAATGGCTCAAAGAAAACTAAAATGCACACTAGAATGTCCAACACATAAACTAACTAGAAAACAGATTACAACAAAGTACCACAATTTGGATAGGTAGAGGTTAATAGTGTAAGGAACAAGAAAGAATCACACACAAAAAATAACGTGGTTCAATTGAAGTCTTAACGATCTTTAATCTACATCCACGACAACATTCACTAATCAATAGAGATAACAACTTAAAGTTACTCTCTTAGTAAACTCTTGCTCAATACAAAGTGAAATGTTTAAAAACTCAAGGTTACATAAAACGTGATACAAGGTTCCCTTAAATACCCCAGGCCATTACAACTAACTCTTGTAGAACACACCTATACTAGAGTTGAGGACATGTGAAGCGTGCCTCACTTATAGAACTCTACACATCACTAGACAGTCTACCACATGCACCCAGAGACTAGAGGTCTAACACCATTAGACGATCTAGTAAGATTTTCAACCATATATAGAAGCTTGATCTTCTACTGGTTGACGATACAGAGTTAGAAGGTCTGAGAACCTTGAACAAGATTTATATTGGACTAATCTTCCCAAGTTTCCACCTTGGTTCAACATAAATCTTTTGAGTGAGAATCACTTCTTGCCACTAAGCCCATCATAGGCTCAAACTCCAAGCAATGAAAGAACTTTTTTCCTGGAAGAAACTTCGTGATCATATCAAAGGAATTATGATCTGTTGAGACCTTCATCACCTTCATGGACCCTCCAACAATCACCTTTCTTACGAAATGCAGTTTGATATTGACGTGCTTCATTCTTTCATGGTAGACTTGGTTGTTTGACAATTGAATAACACAATTTTATCATAATAGACAATGATCGTTTGGTCTTGCACCTTTAGCTCCTTGGCTAGACCCTTCAGCCATAAGGTTTCCTTCATTGCTTTCATCATGGCAATGTACTCTACTTCAGTGGTTGACAAAGTTACTACCTTCTATAGACTAGCCTTCCAATAATTGCAATACCATAAGCAATAAACACATAACCGTGAGTGATTTTTTAAATGTCCAAACACCCAACATAGTCTGAATCAACAAAACCTTTTGTGGGAGTATCACTAGCAGATCATCTAACTCCACTATAAACTGGAACTCTACCAAGAGAAACCTGCAAGTAACAAAGAATCCATTTAAGAGCTTGCTAGTGAGCTCGCCTAAGATTTTCCATGAACCTGCTAACAATACTCACTGCATAGGCTATGTCAGGGTGAGTGCAAACCATTGTGTACATCACAATGCCAAGAATGTTTACATATGCCATATATCTATATTCCTCCACTGTCTTAGGAAACTTTTCATAACTAAGCTTGTAATGAGAAGCAAGTGGTGTTGACATATGTTTCAAGTTTGCCATCCCAAACTTGTCAAGGATTTTCCTAAGGTAGGTCTCCTGAGACACCGCTAGACACTTTAGCTCATGTCGTCTAATGATATCAATCCCCAATATCTTTTTGGAAGATCCTAGATCCTTCATAACAAACTTGCATTTCAGCTCAGCCTTAATTTTCTCAACCTTAGGCTTACTATTGGTAGCAATCAAAATAACATCAACATACAACAACAATACTATGAAGTGACCTTTTACAAGAAACTTGGAATAGATGCAAGTTTCATACTTTCTGCGTTAAAATCCAATGCTGGCAATAAATTCATCAAACCTCTTGTTCCATTACCTTGGGTTTTTTTTAAAACCATACAAAGAACTGTTTAGCTTGCAAACATACTCCTTCTTGTCTCCAACCTCAAATCCTTCTAGTTGCACCATGTAGATCGTCTCCTCTAGTTCTCCATAGAGAAATTCAATCTCCACATCCATTTGTTCCAGGTCAAAGTTAAGCTTTGCAATCATGACTAATAACATCCTTATGGATCTATGCTTTACGATAGGAGAGAACACATCATTATAATTAATTCCTTCTTTATGTGTAAAACCTCTAACCACCAACCTCGCGTTGAATCTTTGTTGATCAGTTCCTACATTGCCATCTTTACGCCTAAAGATCCATTTTAGTTGACCAACCTAGATCCCACAAGTCTTTGAATGAGAGTTTGGGTATTGTTCAGACGTAGTGACTTCATCTCCTCATGCATAACATCTAGCCACTGATTTTTTTCCTTACTCGTTAGAGTAGAGGCTACACTAGGCAGTTCATCGTTTAACACCTCACTAGAAACTAGTAAGGAGTATGCAATAAGCTCTGCATATACATACCACTTTGAAGCTTTGATGATTTTCCTTACTCTATCTCTAACAAGCTGGTAGTCATCGACACGTCTATTCTTATTAGAAGATTCTTCTCTATCATCTACTAGACCATCTACCTCATCAGTTAGTAGGAACTTAGACACTTTTTTATTATCAGAATCCACCTCGATGTTCACCTTCTCACCATCTTGGTTACTCATAGGCTCACATTATGAAACTTTAAGCTTATGAGCCATCTCAGTTTCATTCAAAATGATGTATCTACTGATGATGCACTTCTTGAATCCTGATTCTAGACACCATAGACGGTACCCCTTTATGCCCTTTAGATACCCTAGAAACATGCATTTAACAACACGAGCATCCAACTTTCCTTGCCTCATTTGAGCATAGCCAAAGATTCTTAGATTATCAAGGTTTAGGGAATGCCCTGACCAAATCTCCTTTAGGGTCTTCATTTCTAGCATAGTTGCGGGACAACGATTGATTAGGTAGGCAGTGGTGGCAATAACATCAGCCCAAAATACCTTTGGAACTTTAGCATTTAGTAGCATACATCTCACTCTTTCCATAATGTTCCTATTGAACCTCTCAACTAGGCCATTTTGTTGAGAGTCCCAGCTACTGTCTGGTGCCTTGCTATGCCATGGTCCTTGTAGATGGTGTTGAACAATTATGAAAAGAATTCAAGACCGTTATGTTAGAAATAATGACAGTGCAAAAACCAAGAAGGGGGGTGAATTGGGTTTTTCAAAACTTTTTCAAGTTTAAAATAATTTTCCAGATTTTAAAAACAATTCTAAATCCAAGATTCAGATTTTCCTTAACATTTGATGAAAGCAGTCAAGATAACAAATGTTAATATGATCCGAGTATAATAAAATAAAGAGAGAGGAAAAGAGAGATTGAACACAGAGATTTATATTGGTTCGGATTTAGCCAATCCTACGTCCAGTGCCCAATCACCACAAACATGTGATGATAACCCCATTATCTTTAAAACCAATTAAAAACACTAATCAGTGACACAATGTAAAAACAATTAAAGATAAACAATATCACCTCCTTAGACGCAATAAGGATGATCACACCTCTCTTGACAGACAAGAGATGAACAAACACTTCCCTTTAGAACTTATCCAAGGGATGAATTACATAAACTGGTAAATAGTAAAGAAAACACCTGATGAGTGCTGGATATGAAAGCTTAAGCACAATGCAATCACCACTTCCAAGAACTAAGATCAACCTTGAGAGAGCAAGAAAGCGGTTTTGAAGAACTTGAGCGTAAGAACACTGTATTTTCGTGTTTAATCAGATGTGTCTTATGTTGGCATATTTCAAGACCAAGCGATAATGAAGTTCTCCAGTGTTTTAATGAAGTCTTAAAGTTTTGATGATGAAGATTTAGAATGATCCAATCAACATTAAAGACTTGTGCCATCTCACAAAGGAAGGTTGCTTGGTAGAAAAGGAAAGGCATAAAGAGCTTTCAAAGCTTTCAAGAGAGAAGATTGATGAAGATTTTCTCAAGAGCTGAAGTTTCAAGAGTAGAAGGTTCTGTTTTGGGTGTTGGATAAAAAGAGTAAGTCATAAATCCCATTCAAGACCTTCCCAAACAAGAGAGTAAGGTGTTTTCTCGCAAAAACATTTTTCTACGCTTTTAATCGATTATGATACGTAGATAATCGATTATTTAACTTAAAATTTGAATTAAAAATGTTTAACGAACTAAATAATCGATTAAGTGTTTTTGATAATCGATTATATTGATTCTGGGTTAATATAATCGATTATATCAGACGAATTTAGTTTTCCAGTTTTTTAAACATGATATAATCGATTAAGCTTTTTATATAATCGATTAAATGAGTCATTTTTGCGAAATCAATACCAAATCAACCTAAGAATGGAAACTTTGGAGCATTTTCGAATTATAAAATGAAAGAGAATGTCTTAGGTTAAACACATCTGATTAAACACAAATATTCAAAGTGTTTCTGCGCCTTAGCTTTTCAAAACTGCTTTCCTGCTCTCTTAAGTTTGATCAAGTCTTCGGAAGTGGTGATCTTTGTGCTTAAGCTTTCTATCCAGCACTATTATCAGGTGTATTCTTTTACTTTTTTTATAAACGGGAAAATTCATCCCTTGGATCGGTTCTAAGGGAGGTGTGTTCATCTCTTGTGTGTCAAGAGAGGTGGGTTTCATCCTCAGTGTGTCTGGGGAGGTGTTTCATCCTTAGTGTGTCTAAGGAGGTGTTCCTTTATCTTTATTTTTTATTGCATGAATTGGTGTTTGTAATTTCATTTAAAGATAGTGGGGTGATCATCACGCATTTGTGGTGGTTGGGAACTGGACGTAGGATTGGTTTAATTCGAACCAGTATAAATCTCTGTGTTCTTTCTCTTTCCCTATCTATTTTTTATTGTGGATCATATTAACAATTGCAAACTCAAACTGCGTTAATCAAAGGTTAAGAAAAATCCGCATCCTAGTTTTTGAAAGAATTTCAAAATCTTGAAATTTATTTAAAAGAGAAAAGTTTATTAAAAATCCAATTCACCCCCCTCTTGGTTTTTACACTGCCGTCTTTATTTAACATCTTAACCTAAGACCTTTCCATTCATTTTATAATTTGAAATCAACTTAAAGTTTCCATTCTTAGGTTGATTTAGCATTGAATTTAATGTTGCAATAATTCTTGTATCTTCATCATCAAAACTCCAATCTTCAAGATTCATTTTGAATTTAATTCTTCAACAAAACTTCTGAGTAAATCTGTACTCATCCTTGAATTAAATCAACACGTTATCCTTTCTTAACCTCTTCACTGTCTTACCAGCTTGGTTCTCTACTAAACATTTCCAATCCTTGAACTTCTCAAAGGCTTCATCTTTGGTCTTCTTAAGGTAGACCCATAGCATCATCGAACAATCATCAATTTTTTAGAGGAAGTATCTAGCTTTAAAGTGTGAAGGAGTTGAAGCTGGTCCCCACAAGTTAGCGTGAACATAATCAAGGGTGCCCATCGTTCTTTACTACCCTTGATTGAACCTAACCCTGTAAGCTTTTCCTTGGACACAGTGCTCACAAAATCTCAAATATTCCATTTTTCACTTCCAAACAAGCCTTGCTTCTTCAACTCCATGAAACCTTTTTCACTTACATGGCCTAATCTTTTATGCCATAACTTTGTCTTTGACAAGACGATGTATTTAGCAGTAAACAATGAGTCAGACACTACTGCATCTTCTAGGGAATACAAACAATTCTTTCTCACACCCTTCATCACTACCATGGATCACTTTTTCTGGTTGTTTTACAGTTAAGGGTTTGGGTGTTACTCCCTTCACATACACACATTATTGCAGATCTTGTACTAAGTGGGACCCTATACTCGAGTCTAAGTGAACTTAGAAGTAGAGGGGTTGTGTAGCAATGTCACTTGGGTTGAGAACCCTCGCTGATGGAAGACCCCTGACCAAGGGACTGACATAATTATAAAAATACTAAGTTTTCCCCTAATGTAGTATAGGGTTAACCTAGGTATCAATCCAAGAACACATCTCCGTTTATGTCCATTGTTTCATACTCTCCTTCCAAATACAATTTAAAATTGGAGAATTGTAAATCTTAGAATTCAAAAACAGTAAAATACAGAAAACAAAAATTGACATTAAATGCAAAACAGAAACAAAAATTGAAATTTCAAAATAGAAATAGGAATTGAAATTCAAAACAAAAATAGAAATTGAAATGCAAAACAGAAACTGGAATTGAAACTGAAAACAGAAACTGAAATTAAAATTCTAAAACAGAAACAGAAATTGAAATGTAAAACAGAAACAGAAATTGAAATTCTAAAATAGAAACAGAAATTGAAATGCAGAACAGAAACAGAAATTGAAAGGCAAAACAGAAACTGGAATTGAAACTGAAAACAGAAACTGGAATTAAAATTCTAAAACAGAAACATAAATTGAAATGTAAAACAGAAACAGAAATTGAAATGTAAAACAGAAACAGAAATTGAAATTGCAACATATAAACAAAAATTAAAATTGGAAACAGAAACTGGAATTGAAATTGCAAAACAGAAACAAAAATTAAAATTGGAAACAGAAACTGAAATTGAAATTTCACGTAAGCATTGAATGTATTTTGTTATGTATTTCACTCTTCCATATAAAACCACCGATTGATCAATCGATAATTTCACAGAATTGGTTTTGATGAAGAATTGAATCCAATTCTACAACATTTTATGCAATTACCAATCAAAAACAACAATGTAAAAGTTCAAGAGAGAAAATAAACTTAAAGCTATCGATCGGTCTTTATTCCCATGCTTCAACTGTGAAAAGGAGAATTTGGAAACTTGACTTTTCATAAGTTTCTAAAGAAAAATAGAAAAAAATGGAAATGAACTCCTTAACTTCCCACACACACTGTTATGAGCATTTTAACACTTATATAGCAGTTCTAGGAAGTGGAAACGAATGGTCAAGTTCTGGATACAATGAGCCTATCAAAACTTATTTACAACCCGCAAAGAAATACACTATATTTTTGCCTAACTTCTAAAAATAACTAAAAATAACTCCAAACTCCAAATGTGACGTTCCAGGTGTCCAAATTGAAGCCCCAAAAGTGTAGAATCCAACGCAAAAAGAATCAGCCCAAACGAACACCTATAGAAAAAGTTATAAGCAAAACAAGGAGCAAAGATCAGAGCTGAAAAATACAGAAATACAACACAAAAATACAGTATAAGGACATATTTACAAAAACTCCTATTTATTGCTGAAAATACAAATACATGCTAAATGAAAGAAATAAGAAAAGAAGAAATACTTAGGAGATGAAATAAGACTATAAAAGTGTGTATAGAAAATGAGTCATCAAATACCTCCACACTTAAGCTTTTGCACTCCCTAGCAAAAGGGAGAAAAGAAAACAAAGAAATTTTTTTTCAATGGATCCTTAAATGGACTGTGTTGTGAGCAAAAATGAAAAAAAAAGAATTCATCAATCAAAGTGTTAAAGAATCAAAACAATAAAGAGTAAATTTCACACACAAAAGTTGATAAAGGTTCATTTTAATATTTAGCATATAAGGTGTTTGATAGAAAGACAAAGAGAAGAAAGCAACAAGGAAGATTCCCACTGGACACGAAGATAATCCCGAAGGTTATCTAAGTGTGAAGGTTCACTTCACAAGAGCTCAAGGAAGAAGGGAAGACAAGAAATTAAACAAGATAACAAGAAACAAGTAAGAAGCTTGAATATAGGTGCTGGAAAATTAAATGACAAGAATGTAAAGAACATAGAAAGTAATGGAAGAAGAGATGATAGAAAGGGGAAGGGGAATGGAATGCATTCACGCCACTTGGGGGATGGACCAACCCAAGATAAGTGGTGATTGCCGCCACTTGAGCCAAGGCTCAAGATAAGACATAAGAAGGGGAAGAACACTCCCAAGAACACACACAAGCTCAAAGCTAATGCTCTCTAATTTTTACTCCAAAATTCAACCCTTTACAAGTGGTGGGGAGGCCTCCTTATATAGGCAAGGGTTGGGAACCTAGAGGGAATTACAATAGAAAAGATGCTAGACATATTCCACTCTTGGTGGGCAAGATACAAAATTCTAGAAGCTAGGTCTAAGCTTGGCCTCCAAACCCACACAAGCACCTTCTAGAAGGTCAAATGTTGACCTTCTCCACTCCCTTGGACGTCCTACCTCATGGGCCTTGAGCCCATGTGCTTCCTTTGCCCCAACAAGGCTCCACTTGTAGAAAAAAAGGTGTTCCAAAAGCAATCCTACAAAAAAACAGCAAAGAAACATAAGTCTAGGAAATTTTAAGACAAACTAGAAATGCTAAAAAGACTAAAGAAAGAGGGTGAGGAGGAAGTGTCTCTTCTCATCATGCTTCTTGTGATCCTCCTAGAACACTCCTCTCCTTTATTAGTGGTCAAGGGCTCATCAAAAGTAAACAAGAATTTCAATCAAATTAGACTATGGATCAAAAGATGGTAAAATTCTCACATGGGTATGTGTATCACTCATCCTCTCAAGTGTTTAGGTTGGTATTTACACTCAAAGCACATCATGAAAGTAAGCATTACCATAGGCTTGAAGAGCCTCTTAATTTCACTACTTGAAACACATGCACCAAAGATCAAAAGGACTTTTATTAAGCTTGTAATGTGGCTAAGGTAAGGGTAGGATAAAAGAAGGGAAACAAAGCTATAAACCAAAGAAAAAAGATGAGCAATGGGGAATGAGTTAAAATAAGTAGAAAAAAACCTGACATTAACTCTTTATTTCTCTTTATTTCTCTTCTTTCCTTTTTCATCCATTTTTGTTCTTTTCTTTTTCTTCAAACCACATATTCTTATATTTCATCTTCTTTTTCTTTGTTGTTCACATGATTTTTCTTTTGAGCAATTTTTCCCATCAACTCACAACGCACCAAGATCTCCCAAAATTCATCAATAATGCATAATGTAGTACCCCCACACTTATTTTTAACCCACTCCCAAAATAATTCCAAAGCTCATCTAATCCCAAGGTTGGGTATATCATGGTTTTTCGGTTTCCAAGGCTTATATTGAACTATAAAATCATCAAGAAAGAGGTTAATAAGGCTCAAAGGGGGTAACAAATGGAATTAATCACTACAACATATTTAACATTTAGTGACATATAGATAATGTCACTATAGATGTAATATATGTGGGTATAGGATTGTTATACATATATCTACACACAATATTAGTGTAAATTTTGAATGAGATTTAACAACATATGTGGTGTGTCACTATAGTTTATACCTACACTTTTTTCAATTGTAGGAATAAATTTGTTAACATATACCTACACTTTTCTCATGAGAATAAATTCGTCAACATATACTTACATTTTTTTAAATTGTGAGAATAAACTTGTTACCATATACTTACAATTAGAGTGTGTTAATATTGTTAAGATAATGTCATTATAACCAATCAATCAAAAGTCTACAATTTTAGCTTTAAATCAAATACCAAATTGATAAATAACAAATACAAAAACATCTATAAAAATAGTGATATATCAAACACAAATCCTAAAAAAAAATCGTTTTATGTACCATAAGAGTCAATGCATATTAACTCAGAAATATTAATCACATAGTCTCATATGAGATATCCACGTTTATTGCATACTCATCATCTTTCGTATGTTAGAAATACTAAAAGTAAATGTCCAACTATTATCACTATTAAACACATTCTTTTCTCAGCAATAATGTTCATATGTCCATAAGCATGCAAAATCCACATCATTTACAGCGTATCTGCAATCACAATAAAATTTTTATTTTAGAGACAGCTAAGGAAATAATTATAACTTTAAGTTAATTTTTAAATCATGATTAATGTCACTTAACTATTTCCACTTGTAGTTTTTTGAACATTACCATTAGAATAATTTTGATCACTTCCAATACTAGGTATCTACATAAAAAAATAAATCTTTATAAATATCGTATGAATGTTAAATTTTTTTATAAGTGATCAAATGCAATTGTTAGAGTTTTTACCTCTTGATTTACAACTTGCATAATATCATGAATCTCTTGATCCCCTGAAAATCGTGCTTGAAGAAAAGATAAAAAATTTCCAAGTACCTTCTCTAATTTTTGAATTCTCTCTTCTCCTATAGAACTTTGAGATGAAGTATTTGAATCTTTAGTTGGTGGAAGTTTCCCAAGACAACGCACATATCCTCTTTTTTTTGGCCCTTTAACTTTTGAATAGATATCATCCTTCCAATTTGTATAATCATCAGTGGTGGTCTGAGAACCTCCTAAAGAATAAATTAGCAATGTGACAAGCATCATCTACTTTATGGCATGGAATAAAATGGCCATTTTTGAAAAACGATCCATTACCACAAAAATAGAATCATTGCCTGTCTTAGCCTTTGGAAGGCCCAAAACAAAGTCCATAGACAAATCAGTCCAAGGCATATTGGGAATGGGGAGGGAATGTACAGTCCATGAGACAAACTTTTGTACTTGGCCTTTTTACAAACAATACATTTTTCACAAAATTTTTCTACATCTTTCTTCAAATGTGGCCAATAGAACTGGTCCTTCGCCACCTCCAAAGTCTTTTGTCTTCCAAAGTGCCCCATCAACCCGCCTTCATGAGCTTCCTTCACAATTAAAATTCTTAGAGATCCTTGAGGAATACACAAACAATTATATCTAAAAATATAGCCCTCATGGATGAAAAATACCTCTCTAGATTCCTTAGAACATTCATGAAAAATAGAAGAAAACTCAAGATCATTCTCATACAAACTTTTTATGTTTTCAAAACCCAAAAATTTTGTTTCAACCATAGTAAGCAAAGAATATCTTCTTGACAAAGCATCCGCTACTATGTTGACTTTTCCTTTTTTATGCTTGATGATGTAAGGAAAATGTTCAATGAATTCAACCCATTTAGCATGTCTCTTATTGAGCTTGCCTTGACTTTTCAAATATTTCAAAGCTTCATGATCACTATGAATGATAAATTCTTTGGGAAGCAAGTAATGTGCCATGTATGCAAAGCTCTAACAAGATAATACAACTCCTTATCATAAGTTGAACTAAGAACCTAATAAAATATCAAACAACATTTTTAGATTAATTAATAAACAAAATATTTTAATAATTTAAAACATAATAAATATGAAAGCAAAGACTTAATAACAAACAGTTATATGAAGATTATATATAAGTACTTACAAAGTGGTACTGCTCTGGACAAGCTTGAAATATTAGAAATTTAAAATTTTAAGATTATATATTCTTAAAACAACAATTTGTTTGGTCACTTTCTTTTTCTTCCTATATAGATTTTGTAAAATGTAAAATATAGTCTTTATACTTAATTATAAATTTCTATAAAATCGTACTATTTTGTACAAAGTTAAAATATTGAAAATTGAAATTCAATATGAAGACATTCACAAAACTACAAATTGTTAGGTTACTTTTTTCTTCATATATATATATATATATATTAATTTATAAATTCTAATAATTTTATTAATTAAAGAGAAAATGTTTTAATATTTCTTCTTCTTAATTACTTTTGTTTGAGATTTTCTCTTTATATTATTGTGTCTATTTAATTACACTTTTTTTTATTTCTATCCTGGATTGATTTATCAATTTAGAAGAATAACATAATAATAAAAGTTTTTTAATATTTTATTAAAAAAACATTAGTTTTAATGACATTAATTTGTAAATAGTACTTAATATTTTATTATTTATAATTTATATATAAGGTTATAAAAAAAAATTTATTGCAATAAATTATTAAAACATACTTTTTTTATATTTTGACTGTTTTTAATTGTTTAATACAGAAAAATTATATTATAATATCTATATATGTATTATATTATATATATATATATATATATATATATGCAAGCAGTTACAATTACAAAGTAATATTTTTATTGAATATTTTTTTTTCTAGAGGAAACCTTCTTAAATTAAATTGCAAATAGTTATTAGTGGTTACTAGAAGTAAACTCTCACCTATATAAAATGCTCATCGTGATTGAATATTCGAATTAAGTGTAATAAACTCTAGAGGAGTAAAGTAAAATACAACCTATTATTAGTGAGTCAAAGGTTAATGCATGTGTACGTGTTCTCTCTTTTTATTAGTAAGTTTAGAATTACTAATAATTCATAAATAACAAACTTAGATTTATAAAGAGTTTAATTTAAAAAAGACACAAGTATTATACTCATGATATGTACAGTTGGTACAGTAAAAATATTATTTATAAAAAAAATAATTGTTGAAGATTATTCAGACTTAAGTCTCCCTAACAACAAGAAATATAATAATTAATAATATACGTGTTTTTTTAACTATCCATTAATATAATATATTTTGTAACATAAATATTAATAAATTATTTTTTAGAAAAATGTTATTTCTTACTGTTGGATAGATACAAAAGTTATTCAAGTTTCAACTCCATAATTTTTATAAATAATTTTTTATGAACTAATTTTATTATTAGTACATAAATTCTTTGGTCAAAAATATAATTTTATTATTTTACTACTTATTTATAAATATTAAAATATATTATTTAATTTTCATTTATAAAATAAATAATAAATAAATAAATATAATGTTTAGTATTTATTTATAAAAATTGAAGTATAATAGTTAGTGTTGTTGGAAAAAAAAAATATAGTTAGTGCTTAGACTAAGAGTTATTAGATTTTTTTTCTATAATCATAAGGTTACAATGTTTAGTGTTTTATAAATTTAATGAAATGGTTAGTGTATAAATTCATGCACAAGAGTTAATGTAGAGTTTATTAATATTTAATCATAAATATATGAGAGTAAACTTGTTATTTACTATTTAATTAAAAGATATACACTTTTTAATATTAAAGGAGAAAAACTGTTTATTGAAAGTACATTGTTTAGTGTTAAATAAAAAAAGATTGTGCTTTGTTATGTATAATAAGTAAAACATATTATTTATAATAAGTAAAACTCTTTAAATTTATATCACTTTTTATTAATATTCAAACCAATTATTAATATTATTAATATTCAAACCAATTATTAATATTATTAATATTCAAAGCACACTTTTTATTCAAACCAATTAGAACATATTATTTATAATAAGTAAAACTCTTTCAATTTTCTATATAGTTTATATTATAACTTTACTATATATTTGTTAGAAGCATTTAAGTTCTTATATAATACAATTTTTAGCATAAATTAAAAGCGTTTATTTATTGTTTAAAATAATGTAGTATTCTTTCACTTGTTTACATAAAAGAAAAAGAATTAATTAAAGTAGAATATTATCTATGGATACTAAAGTGGTAAAGTTAAGTTAAAAATGTTCGAAACACAAAATTCAGGTAAAGAACCTTTAATTGTAGAATCAAGTTATAGATAAGATGTGGAACTAAACTAGAGATCCTTAAGGCACGAAACGAAATCAAGTAAAAAATGTTCAAGACATAAAATCAAGAGTTGTTCAAGAATCAAACTAGAGTTGTTCAAGACATAGAATCAAACAAGAGTTGTTCAAGACATAGAATCAAACTAGAGATGTTCAAGACATAAAGTCGTGTTAGAGATGTTCAAGTGTAACTAAGTTAAAAATGCTTAATAATATATCATAATCCTTTTAGAAATAGATATTATATGAAAGACAACATCATATTTATTAATTAATTTATTTAAATATTTATTATTATCTTATTAAATTTTAACAGACTAAAAGTTTATATAAGAAGGTCACTATCAAATTCATACTCCATCAATAATATTATTTATTTATTATTTTATCAATTTAAATGATGAAGAATGTTGGGTAGATACACTTTTCTTCTATCAGAACTTATTTTTCAAAAATTCATATCTTTAAATAAAAGTCATTCACCTCCAAATACTTATTAGCAATAATTCATACTTTGATAATACTATCAATTTAAATCAAAGTAGCAACTATTAGTGTATCACAATTATTTTGAAATTACTAAAAAAATTTACTCTAAATAGTTATATTTATATATTTTTTTATCTTATGATAAAAAATCATAAAGTTTTTATACTTGTAAAAAAGTTATCTTAATTTATATATTTTCTAGATTGATATTTCATTCAATTACACACCTTTATATTAGGTTAATTTTTATTATTTATATGGATGAACGGTTTACATAAATAAAATGCACAAAACAAAGTTAAAAACATAAAAAACAAGATTAATTTTAAATTAAAATTGATAAATACAATATCAAAACAAAGTTAACTGATTATGTTTTTTTTTCATATTTGAACAATTATGTACATAAATAATAGTAAGATATTTATGACATAATTAATTATGTAAAAAATATAATTAATTATGTTGATTATTTTGTATAATTATATTAATTATAAACATTAATTTTTTTAATAATTTTTTATTAATATATTATATATTATAATAAAATAAAATATTAAAATAAGAAATAATATAAAATAAATTTAATATATATTTTTCAGTAATATATTTTATATTATAGAAATAAATAATTAAATAAAAAATAATAAAATAAAATATTAAATATTAAATAGTAAATAAAATAAAATAATTAATTTCATATTTTATTAATAGTTATATTTTATATTATATATAAAACAGAATTAAAATAAAAAAATGAAAATAATAAATAAAATAATTTAAATTTGACTTTTCAGCTTATTTTTATTAATATTTTTGTATTATGAAATACACTTCTTTTATCTATTAAAATTTTATAGTGATATTTTATTTCAGTTTAAACTTTATGTTAATTCTAATTTTTATTTTTAAAAATTAATTTTTAAAACACATTAAAATCTCACAAATACGTACCAGTAGTTCAATGTTAAAAATCACTAAAAGTCGTATAGATAGAGATGAAAATTGGTAGGATTGGAACTATTTTTCCTTTTTTATTCCGATTCTCACATTAATTTATTTACTTTTATATATTTAATGGATATAAAATTTTTGTTTCATTCTCATCCATTACTATTAGATATTATAAATGTTAATTAAATAATTTTTTATAAAAAATAAAAATCAGTAACATGAATTCAATATCAAAATTATACATATTTTGATTTCTCCAATAACATATTAAAATTATAATAACATAAACTTTGAATTAAAATATTATCAAATAATATGTTTTAAAAATAAATTAGAAAACTAAAAACACAATAAAATTTCAAATAACATTTTTAGATTAATTTAAAAACTAAAAATATTTTAATGATTTTAAAGCAAAATAAATATGAAAGCAAAGACTTAATAGCAAACAGAGTTATAAGAAGATTATATATAAATACTTACAAAGTGGTACTGCTCTGTACAAGCTTGAATATTAAAAATTTAAAATTTAAGATTATATATTCTTAAAACAACAATTTGTTTGGTCACTTTCTTTTTCTTCCTATATAGATTTGTTAAAATGTAATGTTATATTAGTTTACTAAGTCTATAAAAGACATTTTATGTACCATAATTTTATTTATTAATATTGAAGAAAATTTTTAACTCTCTTCATCTTAATTATTTTTATGTGAGAGTTTCTCTCTATATTATCATCTCTATTTGATTAAAGGGTTATATTACACCTGGTAAGATCAAACACTAATTTATAAATTTGTGATATTCAGTATTAAAAAATATTGAGGGTGAGAAGAATAAGAGAATTTTCACTTTATAAAAAAATAGTTTATTTGAGAAAAAGAGATGGTCATAAAATATAATATTGTTTGATTGACCCCAAATTATATGGAAAATTAAATTATTATTATTGGTCATTGTTAATGTTCACTTATTTGAAAAGTTACAATATTTGGAGCTTTAATGAACTAGGTCCCAGAATGTAAACGAAGAAGTCTTGAAGAGTAAAAAGTAAACTTGAACAATATAAGTGTTAGATGCGGAATTATATCAAGAAGGGGGGTTGAATTGATATAAAGTTTTATTGAAAACTTTTTCGTATCAGAAAATTTACTGGTGCAGTTTACTGAGAATTAGCCGACTGATAATTGCGAAATAGTATGTTAGTTCTTACTGCAGAATATGACAGATGATAAAGGAAGAGAAAATATAACACCAAGGATTATACTGGTTCGTTCTTTATGCAAGAGCTACATCCAGTTGGTGATCTGCAACTCCACAGATCCTAATCACTATCAAAATCGTATTCTTTGCAACAAATCCTTTCTTGAACACTACAAGAAAACTAAAGACCCTATTCTAAACAATATAGAACAGATCTTCACCCACTGACTCACACTAAGTCACTGTGATCACCCCAATCACAGACACAGGATTCTAAAACCCACCTACGAATCTCTAACCCGAGATCAAAGAATACAAGATACAGTGAAAAGAAAGAAAAATAATCTTCTTGAACAAACAACATAGTAAAATCTTGAAACTCTGCAGAATCTTTCTTGCTTCTGAATGTTGCAGCACTTGAGAGTTTTCTCTTGAATTCTTTCGCACTGAGATACGTCCTTGAGTATTGTATTTACAGGAAAAAAGGAATTGCATTGGGTCAGCCTATTTTGAAATCTTTAAAACCCGCGTTCTGCACGTTTTCTGCAAAAGGTAGGTGCCAGGAACAAAATAGTCGACTAAGGAAGCAAACCAGTTTGTTATTTTCATTAATCCTGTATTCCTGGTACATTTAATGAAAATAGTCGACTAGAGAAACATAATTAGTAGACTAACTGATGAATAATAAAAACAACAGATTATCATTATTCAATTGGTTAATCATTTACAGATAATCTAACATCTCTAGTAAACCTAAATCATTTCAGAACCATTAACCATACATCCAACACATTATAAACACAATCATCAAAGCTAAATAAACATCATCAAATCTTAAATCATCAACAAACTCCCCCTATTTGATGATGTGAACCTGCAAAACAAAACAAACACAAAGAGAAGAGATGGTAGATTATCTCCCCCTTTGACATTAGCAAATAGCAAGTATAGCAGTTATAGTGTGTTCAATAGTGCAGATTAACCAGAATAACAGTGTATGCAAATATTATAGACCCAGAATTGTTCTTAGTGCAAAGAAATAATGCTGAAAACATAAAAAGTAGAAGCAGATAAAATCATTCATCATCGTCCTCATCATCATCATCTTCATCATCATCAGCATCGTCTTCCTCCATTGCAGTTGTGGTTTGATTATTGGAGCCATCAAGACCATCCACCGTGACTTGGAGTTCTGCAAGCTGTCGCTGGATTAAGTCAATCTCAGTATCGACATTGGTGAACCTGGCTACCATAGTTTCATGGGTATCACGCTGCAAGGAAGTTAGTACATTAAGCCTTGAAATAAGCATTTGTTCAAACTCAGACATTGGAACTCCCTGGTAAGTTGGAGGTGCAACATAGGGAACCATTTGATATGCTGCATAATCCTACTGATATGAAGTTCCAGCTGTGAAGGTTGCTCCATGACCAGATGATGATGCTCCAGCCTCATACGACCACTCACCATTTGTCTTAGTTAATCCCATTTTGCGAAGGTAGTAGTTATCAAACATATGTTTATGATTGACAATCTTGGTTGTTTCGCCTTCAGTGGGAAAGCTAAAGTAGTCCAGAAATTTAGAGATCAAGATGGCATATGGCAGCTTGTGATCGTTCAGACGTTTGGCCTTAAACATGTGACCTTTGATCACATAAATCCAGTTCACTTTGATGCGATTTTTCAGGCAATGTATCAGAGCTAAATCTTCCTCCATGAGCTGTGCGTGATTGCTCCCCCTGGGTATGAGCTGCCACGCAAGAAGGAAGGCCAGGAGTCTCTCGTCACGCTTCATTCTTCCTACATTATACTTGAGGATCATGGCCTCATCACAGTGGCGCAAGCAATCTTTGTACACGGCTTCCTTGTCGAAGTTGGGAACTGCTCCAGTGTTGCCTTTGCTTATTTTGATTCCATCATTTCTTAAACCAGCAACTCTCCTCCATAGGGTATTATCGATCCGCACTTCTCTACCTCTTATTTGGGAAACAAGTGCATTGTTTTCTACCTTCATGTTAGCATAGAAGAGTTTAACAAGGTCAATGTAGAAATTACCTTCAAGCTCTACAAATTGCTGAAGACCTTGTGCATGGAGAGAGTTTCTCACAAAGACCAAGTTCTCATTTTCCGGCCAGCTGAACTTAAGTATTTTTGGTGTAAGAATTTGTTTCATCTGCATTCGGCGTTCTACGGATTCAACAACTTCAACCTCATTGTTTTCTTCTTCTTCTGCTTCAGACTGTTTCTTCATTGGGTTCTTCTGCAGGAGGAGGAGGAGGATTCATTCGTTGAGGAAGTCTGACCCTTACTTTGTATCTTTTTGGAAACCTTATCTCTGAAGGTTCAGCCATCTGTTCTGGAATTTGAATGGGATCTGCTTGAGTTCCAGATGTTGAGCCTCTGTTTGCTCTCCCATATTGAGATGCAGTTGTGTGTGATGATGTTCTGTTCCTTAGTGATCTTCTCAGCCTTTGAAACATATTGCCTATAGGCGCATCTGAGTCATCCCTAGCACCATGCTCAAAGTTCGACATTTCAAATTGTGAACCTGAAATGATAAGCAGTATGCGAGAATATAGAGTATAGAGAGAAACAGTTTAAGTCTGTAATATGCAGATGTATTGGGACTATATAGGGAGAAAAGTATGCATGTTCAACTGTAAATTAATGAGCAAATATTTTGAACAGATTCATACTCAACCACATATGCTCAGTTTTCAGAAGATGCAGAGAATATATTGAGAAATGGAAACCCAATTCTGAAACCCCAATAAAGTGAATACACATGCACCTATAACTGTTCATGCTTTGAATGATAATGCACAGAATGCACGAATTGTACAGATATGGCTAAAATTGATTTGATTAAGCACTGATTTCTTGAAACTACAATTGAATTTAATTGCAGTTACAGAGATTAGTCAGCTAGTCAAAGCAATTAATGGGCTTGTTCAGATTCAAACAACATCTGCAGGACAATTAATGAAATAAGCCTGTTATTTCCTGAAAATAAGCAAGTCATTTTCGTAATAGTAAAGCACTGTTGTCAGTTAAATGAAATAAATCGACTGTTTCACGAAATTAACACACTGAAATCTGCAACAGTAAGATATTATTGCCAGTTTAATGAAATAAGCCAACTATTTCATGGAATTAACAAACTAATCAACTCAGCAGAAGA
Organism: Lablab purpureus; assembly: GCA_030347555.1. Lineage (NCBI taxonomy): Eukaryota > Viridiplantae > Streptophyta > Magnoliopsida > Fabales > Fabaceae > Lablab > Lablab purpureus. The sequence goes on from CM059258.1 coordinate 19,916,592, forward strand.
AATTTTAAGAGAGATGATTAATATTCAGGATGCCCAATTCATTTCTAAGTTTGAAAAATATTTCACGACCAAGAGGCTTAGTGAAAATATCAGCTAATTGATCATTTGTAGAGATGAATTCAATCCTACAATCCTTCTTTTCTATGTGATCTCTTATAAAATGGTGCCTTATTTCAATGTGTTTAGTTCTAGAGTGTTGTATAGGATTCTTAGTTAGATTGATTGCACTGGTGTTATCACATAAGATTGGAATATCTGAAAGATGCAAATTGAAATCACTTAGCTGTTGTTTCAACCACAGAATCTGTGCAGTACAGCTACCAGCAGCTATGTATTTAGCTTCTGCTGTTGAAAGTGCAACACATGCTTGTTTCTTGCTTGTCCACGAAATCAAACAGTTTCCAAACAAGTGACATGTTCCGCTGGTGCTTTTCCTGTCTAATTTGCAACCTACAAAATTAGAATCAGTATATCCAACCAGATTTAACTCATTACCAGTTGAATACAATAGCCCAACATTCACAGTTCCTTTGAGATACTTCAAAATTCGTTTTGCAGCTGTGAGATGTGATTCCTTTGGATTAGCTTGGAATCTTGCACATAGACATACAACAAACATAATGTCAGGTCTGCTAGCAGTGATGTATAACAAAGATCCAATCAAACCTCTATACATAGTTGCATCAACTGATTTTCCAGATTCATCAATATCAAGATAACAACTTGAGGACATTGGTGTATTGGCTTCTTTGCAGTTCTCCATGTTGAACTTCTTCAACAATTCATTGCAGTATTTGGATTGGTTTATGAAGGTTCCATTTTGCAACTGTTTGACCTGCAAACCTAGGAAGAAATTCAATTCTCCCATCATTGACATCTCAAATTCACCTTGCATTGATTCTGCAAACTCTTGGCAAAGAGAGGGATTAGATGATCCAAAAATTATGTCATCAACATAAATTTGCACAAGTATAAGATCATTAACATCTTTTTTTGTGAAAAGAGTTTTATCCACAACTCCTCTTTTAAAACCTTGTGATATGAGGAAGGTTGTGAGTCTTTCATACCACTGTCTAGGTGCTTGTTTAAGACCATACAATGCCTTTTTGAGTTTGTAAACATGATTAGGAAATTTAGAATCAATAAAACCAGGTGGCTGTTCAACATACACATCCTCATTTATAAAACCATTAAGAAAAGCACTTTTAACATCCATTTGATAGAGTTTGAAGCTTTTAAGACATGCAAATGCAAGCAACAACCTAATGGCTTCTAATCTAGCAACTGGTGCATAAGTCTCATCATAATCAATGCCTTCTTCCTGATTATACCCTTTTGCTACAAGTCTAGCTTTATTTCTAGTTATTACACCATTTTCATCTAGTTTGTTTTTGAAAACCCACTTTGATCCTATCACATTCGTTTCATTGTTTCTAGGTACTAGGTGCCAAACATCATTCCTAACAAACTGATTTAATTCTTCATTCATAGCAGTTATCCAATTATGATCAAGCAATGCATCATGGATATTTTTAGGTTCAATTTGAGAAACAAATGCCATGTGATTACAGTAATCATGTAAAGAATTCCGAGTTGTTACTCCCTTTTCAACATTTCCAATGATGTTATCCAGAGACAATCCTTTATGAGTCCTCCAGGATTTTGATAAAGCATTGTCTGTTGCAGAGTAGTCAACTGATTCAGGGTTATAGTCGACTGGTTCATCCTGTCTGCCAGTTTCAGCAGATTTTTCTGCATGATCTTCATTCTTTTCAGAATTCTCAGACTTCTCATCATCAGAACCTGCAAGGGAATTACCTTTTCTCTCTTTTTGGCATAAGATCTCATCAAATACAACATGAATAGATTCTTCCACAGTTAAATTCTTCTTATTGAAAACACGATATGCTTTGCTAGTCATGGAATAACCTAGGAAAATACCATCATCAACTTTTTCATCAAATTTTCCTAATGATGCTTTTCCATTGTTTAGTATGAAGCACCTGCAACCAAAGACTTTGAAATATGCAATACTAGGAGTTCTATCATTCAAAAGTTCATATGGAGTTTTGTCAAGTATTGGTCTAAGTAAAACTCTATTAAGTACATAACAAGCTGTAGAGACTGCATCTGCCCAAAAGTATTTTGGAAGCTTTGATTCACTCAACATAGTCCTTGCACATTCTTGGAGAGTTCTGTTCTTTCTTTCAACAACTCCATTTTGCTGTGGAGTTCTAGGTGCTGAAGAGTTGTGAGATATGCCATATTTAGAACAAAACTTTTTAAAATGCATGTTTTGAAACTCAGTTCCATGATCACTTCTTAAAGAAACAATTTTAAGATCTTTTTCATTTGAAATGATCTTAGCAAAGTTTTTGAATGCATGGAAAGTCTCATCTTTTGAAGAAAGAAAAAGTGTCCAGGTATACCTTGAGAAATCATCAACAATAACAAGAACATATGAGTTGTTTCCAATACTTACAGTTCTTGATGGACCAAACAAATCAAGGTGCAATAGCTCAAGTGGTCTCCTAGTTGAGATGATGTTCTTTGACTCAAATGAGCTTTTGGACTGCTTTCCTTTTTGGCAAAATTCACATACTTTGTCCTTCACGAATTTTACATTTGGAAGGCCTCTAACAAGACTTTTGCAGCTGATTTTGTTCAATAACTGCATGTTGACATGTCCACACCTTCTATGCCAAAGCCAGCTTTCATCTTCTTTGGTCAACAAGCAAACGTTCTTGAGAATTGAAGGTTCAATGTCCAGCATGTATACATTGTTTGTTCTTCTCCCAATGTGCACAATATCTGCAGTTTTACAGTTGTATATGACACAAAATTCTGCATCAAAAGTCACTTTCATACCTTTTTCACAAAGCTGACTTATGCTTAGTATATTGTGTTTCAACCCTTCAACAAATAGTACATCCTTTATTTTTGAGGAAGAACAGTTGCCAATATCTCCAGATCCCTTGATTTTTCCCTTGCTATTGTCCCCAAAAGTAACAGAACCAGCTTCATATGCTTTGAAGTTTATCAACTTTGACTTATCACCTGTCATATGTTTGGAGCAGCCACTATATAGATACCATAAAGTTCTTTTTGCTCCATGACAGATCTGCAAAACAAAGTTTAATTTACAAATTTAGGTCCCCAAAACCAGTTGGGTCCTTTCAAGTTAGGAACAACATATGTTTTGGGTTTCCAATAGAATTCACCTCTTGAAATCCCAAAATTCTTGACATAGCAAAATCTAGATATATGACCACGTTATAAGCAATAAGAACATGTTTTAAATCTGTTACTGGGATAAGATTTGTACTTTGCATCATGATAACGTTTTCCATAACCAAGACCATTTCCATTTGAAAAACCGATTTGTGAATGTAGAAGTTGATTAAGTGTATTATGTCCAATTTGAAACTTTGCCAGTGTCTTAATCAAATAACCAACTTTATTTTGAAGATTAATGCAGTTTTCACACTTTGCAGAATTGATTTTATCATTATCGGATTTTTCAGATTCTTTCTGGTTTTTCAGTTGCAGGACATTATCTTTTAGTTGACTGTTTTCATCTTTCAGTCTGCTATTCTGATCTTCCAGTTCCAATACCTTATTTTCTAGCCAGTTATTTAGTCCTTTTAGCCGATTATTCTGATAGTCCAGTTTTTTTGCTTCATCATGCAATTCTCTAAATGCATCAAACAAGGTGTCATAATTCTCACTCATATCAGAATCACACGAACTTACTTGGCTAGCTGATTCTTCATTGGCTACAAGGCACAGATTAGCTTGATTTCCAGATTCAGAATCTGAACTTGATGATTTGCTGGAATCACTGTCATCCTAGGCCATATAAGCTTTCTTGCCTTTCTTGAAGTACTGATTTCGTTTGTCTTTATCTCTTCTTTCATTCTTTTCTAGGCTTCTATCTTTTCTTTGATTCAAAAGAGGACAATCTACCTTGACATGTCCTAGCTGCCCACAATTAAAACAAGAAAAGTTAGAGGAATTAAAATCAGGTTTTTGGGTATACCTCCTCTGTTTTTCCTGAAACCTGTCTTTTGAATTGACCTTCCTCTTTAGAAATTTACCAAACTTCTTAACCAGCATAGCAAACTAGTACTCTCGTCTTCTTTCTCTTCATCACTCTTGATGAACTCCTTGGCTCTTAGTGCTAGATTCTTGCTCTGTTTTTCTGAACTTTCAAGTTGATCCAGCCTACTCAGCTCCAATTCGTGTTCTCTGAGTTTCCCAAACAAGGTTGCAGTGCTCATGACTGTTAAATCCTTTGTTTCAAGGATAGCTGTAACTTTTGGCTGCCAACTCCTACTCAAGCATTTAAGGACCTTTATATTGAGCTCTTCATCCTCAAACTTCTTTCCTAAGCCAAGCAAATGATTCACTATGTGTGAATCGCTTCTGCACGTCTTGAATTGTCTCACCAGGCTGCATTCGAAACATCTCATACTCTTGTATGAGAGTGTGCTTTCTTGCCCTTTTCACTTCAGTTGTACCTTCATGTGTGACTTGAAGGATGTCCCACATTTCTTTGGCTGTAGTGCATTGTGAAACCCTGAAAAATTCATCAAGATTAAGAGCAGAAGTTAAAATATTCTTTGCCTTACTGTCAAACTGCGCCTTCTTATTCTCTGTATCAGTCCATTGCTCCCATGGTTTTTCAATCAGCTGTCCATCTTCACCTTTCACTGTAGGAATATATGGACCATTAACCACTGCATCCCACACGCCTCTATCAACAGACTCGAAGAAGATCTTCATTCTGGCTTTCCAGAAAGGATAATTTGCTCCTACGAAGAGAGGAGGTTTGTTGGTAGATGCTCCTTCAGCAAAGGGAAGCTTGTCACCCATCTTGATTTTATCTTGAGTACCTTGCAAGAACCTGCTCTTGATACCAATTATTAGATGCGGAATTATATCAAGAAGGGGGGGTTGAATTGATATATAGCTTTATTGAAAACTTTTTCGTATAAGAAAATTTACTGGTGCAGTTTACTGAGAATTAGTCGATTTTTGCGAAATAGTATGTTAGTTCTTACTGCAGAATATGACAGATGATAAAGGAAGAGAAAATATAACACCAAGGATTATACTGGTTCGTTCTTTATGCAAGAACTACATCCAGTTGGTGATCTGCAACTCCACAGATCCTAATCACTATCAAAATCGTATTCTTTACAACAAATCCTTTCTTGAACACTACAAGAAAACTAAAGACCCTATTCTAAACATTATAGAACAGATCTTCACCCACTGACTCACACTGAGTCACTGTGATCACCCCAATCACAGACACAGGGTTCTAAAACCCACCTACGAATCTCTAACCTGAGATCAAAGAATACAAGATACAGTGAAAAGAAAGAAAAATAATCTTCTTGAACAAACAACACAGTAAAATCTTGAAACTCTGCAGAATCTTTCTTGCTTCTGAATGTTGCAGCACTTGAGAGTTTTCTCTTGAATTCTTTTGCACTGAGATACGTCCTTGAGTATTGTATTTATAGGCAAAAAGGAATTGCATTGGGTCAGCCTGTTTTGAAATCTTTAAAACCCGCGTTCTGCACGTTTTCTGCAAAGGTAGGTGCCAGGAACAAAATAGTCGACTGAGGAAGCAAACCAGTTTGTTATTTTCATTAATCCTGTATTCCTGGTACATTTAATGAAAATAGTCGACTAGAGAAACAGAATTAGTAGACTAACTGATGAATAATAAAAACAACAGATTATCATTATTCAATTGGTTAATCATTTACAGATAATCTAACATCTCTAGTAAACCTAAATCATTTCAGAACCATTAACCATACATCCAGCACATTATAAACACAATCATCAAAGCTAAATAAACATCATCAAATCTTAAATCATCAATAATTATTAATATTCAAAGCACACTTTTTATTGAAACCAATTAGAACATATTATTTATAATAAGTAAAACTCTTTAAATTTTCTATATAGTTTATCTTATAACTTTACTATTTGTAAGAAGCATTTAAGTTCTTATATAATACAATTTTTAGTATAAATTAAAAGTGTTTATTTATTGTTTAAAATAATGTAGTATTCTTTCATTTTTTTACATAAAAGAAAAAGAATTAATTAAAGTACAATATTATCTATGAATACTAAAATGGTAAAGTTAAGCTAAAAATGTTTGAAACACAGAATTCAGGTAAAAAAACCTTAAATTGTAGAGTCAAGTTATAAATAAGATGTGGAACTAAACTAGAGATCCTTAAAGCACGAAATCAAGTAAGAAATGTTCAAGGCATAAAATCAAGAATTGTTCAAGAATCGAACTAAGTTGTTCAAGACATAGAATCGAACTAGAGATGTTCAAGACATAAAATCGGGTTAGAGATGTTCAAGTGTAACTAAGTTAGAAATGTTTAATGTATAAATTCAAGCTAAACATATTTTCCTACTTATTATGTTTAATGTATAAATTCAAGCTAAACATATTTTCCTACTTATTAATAAAAAGTAACTCAAGACACGAGATTAAGTTAAAGATGTTCAAGATTTAAAACCAAGATAAAGATCCTTAGTTTGTATAATTAAATTAAATATACACTTTGTACTTATTTATAAATAATTGCTCATATTTCCAAGTTAAATTAGTGATATTCAAAACATCACAAAAAACTAAAAATGCTCAAAACCTAGAGCTAAGCTAATCATGTGATAAATAACATAAAAATTAAATATCCAATAAATTCTAAATACATTATTTCACATAAATCAACCCCGATGTATTAATGTGTTTCTTCATTTAATTAAATAAAAAAATATAAATATAACAAAAAAATGTGATGATGTATATACTTCTTTTTAATAATATATCATAATTCTTTTAGAAATAGATATTATATGAAAGACAACATCATATTTATTAATTAATTTATTTAAATATTTATTATTATCTTATTAAATTTTAACAGCCTAAAAGTTTATATAAGAAGGTCACTATCAAATTCATACTCCATCAATAATATTATTTATTATTTTATCAATTTAAATGATGGAGAATGTTGGGTAGATACACTTTCTTCTATAAGAACTCATTTTTCAAAAATCTATATCTTTAAATAAAAGTCATTCACCTCCAAATTCTTATTAACAACAATTCATACTTTGATAATACTATCAATTTAAATCAAACTAGCAACTATTAGTGTATCACAATTACTTTAAAATTACTAAAAACAGTTTGCTCTAAATAGTTATATTTATATTTTTTTTTATCTTATGATAAAAAATCATAAAAATTTTATACTTGTAAAAAGTTATCTTAATTTCTATATTTTCTAAATTGATATTCCATTAGACACTTTTATATTAGGTTAATTTTTATAATTTATATAGATGAACTGTTTAAAAAAAATGCGCAAAACAAGGTTAAAAACATAAAAAACAAGATTAATTTCAAATTAAAATTGATAAACACAATATCAAAACAACGTTAATTGACTTTTTTTTTCATATTTGAACAATTATGTACATAAATAATAGTAATATATTTATGACATAATTAATTATGTAAAAAATATAATTAATTATGTTGATTATTTTGTATAATTATATTAATTATAAACATTAATTTTTTTAATAATTTTTTTTAATATATTCTATATTATAATAAAATAAAATATTAAAATAAGAAATAATATAAAATAAATTTAATATATATTTTTTAGTAATATATTTTATATTAAAGAAATAAATAATTAAAACAAAAATAATAAAATAAAAAATAGAATAGTAAATAAAATAAAATAATTAATTTGATATTTTATTAATAGTTATCTTTTATATTATATATAAAACAGAATTAAAATAAAAAAATGAAAATAATAAATAAAATAATTTAAATTTCGATTTTTCAGCTTATTTTTATTAATATTTTTGTATTATGAAATACACTTCTTTTATGTATTAAAATTTTATAATAATATTTTATTTCAGTTTAAACTTTATATTAATTCTAATTTTTATTTTTAAAAATTAATTTTTAAAACACATTCAAATCTCACAAATAGGTACCGGTAGTACTTCAATGTCGAAAATCAATAAAAGTCGTAAAAATAGAGATAAAAATTGGTAGGGTAGGGTTAGGAATATTTTTCCTTTTTTATTCTTATTCTTGCATTAATTTATCTACATTTGTATATTTAATGGATATAAATTTTTTATTTCATTCTCATCCATCACTGTTAGATGTTACAAATATTAATTAAATAATTTTTTATAAAAATTAAAAATCAGTAACATGAATTGAATATCAAAATTATATATATTTTGATTTCCCCGATAACAAATATTAAAATTATAATAACATAAACTTTAAATTAAAATTATCAAATAATAATTGAATAAAAAAAATAATTATGAAAACATAAAAAATTATCAAATATATATTTTAAAAATAAATTTATAAAACTAAGAACCCAATAAAACACCAAACAATGTTTTTAGATTAATTAATTAACTAAAAATATTTTAATAATTTAAAACAAAATATGTATGAAAGAAAAGACTAAATAACAAATAGTTAACAGGGGGTTCGTCACATCTAGTTCTTGATTATGACCGGTTGGATCGTTGATATGAAGTTTGAGTAGAGAGATATTCAATTCGCACAGTAGTTGTGATTTGAGATTTTCGTCTTCTTTGTTCTCTATTTAACAAGGGAGAGGAGAAGAGCAAGAGGGAAATTTTAGAGAATTGGGAGCACCATCTGCACATGAAAAAGGTAAGGGGGGAGTGAGAACTCGCTTTGGGGTGTGGGATATCTGTTGGGTAGTGGAATTGAACCCCAATTTTTTAATTTGGGTGTGTTCTTGAAAGAGGTGTTTTCCTCTTTCATCACTGTTTGATTCCTGATTACTCTTGTATGTTCTTTATGATGTGAATTGAAGAATAATATGTGTAATTTCTTAATTTGATAATATTTTGATTGTTTGACCCAATTCATTATTTTAGGTGTGTTCTTAAAATAGGGGTTTTCCTCTTTCATCTCTGTTTGATTCCTAGTTACTCTTATAGGATCTTTATGATGTGAATTGAAGAATAATATGTATAATTTCTTAATTTGATGATATTGTGATTGCTTTGGAGCACCGTAGATTCTTGTGATACTCTATGAAGGGGATGAGTTAAGGGTGATGTAGTTTTAACAATGAATGAAGGATAATGTGTGTTAATTGAATATTATTATATAGTTTTATCCATTGATTATGAGATAAGAGTCATGTGTTAAGTGATTGTGACCGTAAATATGAACTTATGTGAAGGGAAATGTGTATGAGTGTATAAGAAGTCCTTGGACTTATGTGAATATGCATCATAACGTGAGATCATTGTGTAATACTTTTGCGGTCAAGTGTGATATGATATTGGCACCACATGCATCATAATGTGAGATCATAACGTGAGATCGTTGTGTATCACTTTTGCGGTCAAGTGTGATATGATATTGGCATCACATGCATCATAATGTGAGATTATTGTGTATTGCTTTTGTGGTCAAGTGTGATATGATATTGACACCACAAGCATCATAATGTGAGATCATAATGTGAGATCATAACGTGAGATCATTGTGTATCGCTTTTGCAGTCAAGTGTGATATGATATTGGCGCCACATGCATAATGTGAGATCATAACGTGAGATCATTGTGTATCGCTTTTGCGGTCAAGTGTGATATAATATTGGTGCCACATGCATCATAATGTGAGATCATAACATGAGATTGTGTATCGCTTTTGCGGTCAAGTGTGACATGTGATTGGCGCCGCATGCATTCATCACCATAGTGTATATATGGGTACAACATGAATTACATATGATGCAATTATGATATGGATATATTGAGTTATGGATAATTACTGTTGAAGTTAAATTAATTTGTTTCTCATGTTTGGATATGATTAAGTATTGATTAATTGTTTGTTATGTGAAACTATCCTGCCGTGTTTTTACACCGCAATCTGAGTGAGATATTTCTCACTCCCTTTGTTTCCTTGTCGTGTTTTTCTTTTTGTATTGCAGGTGATCTGCAATTTGATGTAGTGTTCATGGGACTGCTCTGATAGGATATGTGACACCGGGATAGAACTAGAAAATTAGAACTTTTGTTTATTTATTTTTAATTAAGACTTTAGTTGGTTTATATTACATAATGTAATGTTATTAATGAATGTGAATCCTTTACCCTATGTACACTATTATTATAAATTTTATTAATTATGAGGTTACTTATAAATGTGTTACTTTTATTCTCATGATATACGATGTGGAGGTAGAGGGTGTCACATTTAGTGGTATCAGAGCCAGGTTGTCCAAAATCAGACTTGTGTGTTATGAGCCTACTATTGTTTCTGTTGTGTTCTATGATAGTGTTATAATTTTAGGACTTGCATTTAATTTATTTGTTACTTTTCTCCAAACATGGCTTGTAAAATTGATTGTGTAATAGTTAACACTCTTAAAGTGTTAGCACAAGCTATAGGTAATGGTAAAGCTAAAATCTACTCCTTAATGGTTAGAACATTTTCTGTGTAACCATCCATCCTTTTTTAAGGGATGACATGATCCAGATGACACTATGGTTTGATTGACTGAAGTAAAGAAGATCTTTAGAGCAATGAAATGTTCCACTAGTATTTCTAATAAGTAGTTTTAGTTGACTTGATCTGTTTGCATCTTAGTCAATCAACATTATTCTTGGTATGAACTGGTTATCTTCCAACTATGTCTTGTTGAACTATTTTGATAAGTCAATTTTGTTTTGTGAAAGTAAAAGTACAAAATTTCTAAGTGTTGATAAAATTAAAACTTGTTTAAAAGAAAATGATAACGTATACATGATTTTAATCTCCTTGAAACTTGAGAAATATAATGAGCTTAGCGAGATTTATGTAGTGAGTGAGTAAGGATGTGACTATTCTAGCACCTGAGAGAGAGATTGATCCTCCATAGATTTAGTACCTGGTACCGCACCTATATGTATAACACCCTACAGAATGTCCCCTAGGGAGCACCAATGTTATTTGTTAAGAAAAAGAAAAAGGATGGGAGCATGGGATTGTGCATGAACTACTGCCAATAATAGATGACTTGATATATCATTAAGAACAAATACCCTTTACCTACAATAGATGACTTGATAGACCAATTAGTGAGATTAGATACAATTTGTATGGTTATCTCTCTATCAACTCAAAATAATAGGGAAAATTCATCAATGAATATTTGAAAGAAGAAGTGTATGTTAAAAAAACTGTGAGATAGAAATCTACAAGTTAAAGAAAGCATTGTATGGTTTAAAACTAGCACATAGTGTGTGGTACAAAAGGATTAATTCTTACTTTACGTAAAAGGGTTTTTTAGAGATGTTTGTTGTTGAGAATATTTGTTTAATATCTTTTTTATTTAAATTAGTTTTCAGGAAATTTTCTAGATTCTATTTTAAAATATCGTTTCCATAAAGATGAAAAATATATTCATTTATTATTTAGATTTAAGTAGTTATTATTGAGATATTGTTAATATTTGATATTTTGTTACATTTTTACTTTATATATAAAATACATGAATAATATAAAGTGCAACTCCTCCATACAATATATCTCTTATATCTTATATATCTCCATAACATATTTTCAAAAATCCTAAAAATCTCATCATCTGTAGCATTGTATGATTTAAAACAAGCACACAATGTGTGGTACAAAAGGATTGATTCTTACTCTGTGTAAAAGGGTTTCTTAGAGATGTCTGTTTGAGCATACTCGTATATCAAATTTGTTGAACCTAATTATATTTTTATTTTGTGACTGTATGTTGATGATCTAGTCTTTATTGGCAACAATCCGAAGATGATTATAGAATTCAGAGAGACTATAATTAGATTTTTTGAGATAACAAATTTACATCTTTTGTCATACTTTCTTACCATTGAGATCATTTAGTAACATGATAAATTTTCATCTTTGAAAGAAGTATGTTGCAGACATTTTTGAGAAATTTAAAATGGAAAATTCAAAATCAATATCAAAAGAAGTATATTCATTAAGATGAATACAGATTCATGGAGGAGCCACAATCACCACTTGAATTTAGGAAAACTCAAGATAAGATTAAAAGAAAATGAGGAATACCTCTTGAACTTCAAAGAGAATTGCTCTTGCAATGTATTCAAGCTTCAAAGTTATGTTAGAAATGAGACTCACACCCTTATATAGAGGGGAAAACGAAAATGCATGCACATGGGTGGAAGGTTGGTTTAGGCCATGTTTGGAGATGCTCCCAAGCTTCCCCAACAAGGCCCTTCCCACTAATTGTTATCCTTATGTCCAAACACCCCTCCTCTTGTGTTTATTTGTGACAAAGTCATAAAAGAGACTAAACTATTTTTATTTTCAAGGAATTTACAAGAATTATTGATATTTCTAATGTCTTCTTCCAATTTCTTGTACATTCCTCTAGTTTTTCTTCCTTCCTTTTCTTCAAATATTTTTGTAAGCTTTTCTATTTCCAATTCTTCTTTGGCTCTTCTTGTAACAACTCCTCCTTGTGATGAACTAGGTTCTTCATGATTTGGGATCATATCATCCTCCCCCTCTTGAAAAGAATTTGTCCTCGAATTTGGGGTACCTATATCACACAAAGACAAGTCATTAACATGGAAAGTATTGCTATTATTTATTGTACCTACCAAAGAAAGTTTTATTTTGCAAGAAGAAAACTACTTATAGTATTTACATACTTGTTTACCTTTTAGTATTTCTGGATCAAATACAAACCAATTCATTCTCAAAGTTGTGAAATATTTTTCAAAATCTTTTAATTTTTTGAAACTTCTATTATTTTTACTTGAAATTTTTTTATTTGAATTATTATAAAGGATGAAGTTTCTATGCAAACAATTTTGACAACAATAACATGTAATTTGTCCATAGAGATTAGCACAATTTAAAACAAAAAGGAAATCTAAGGCTGAATTCAAACAAGCCTTGGTTGAATACTTGTGCATCAAAAATCAAAAAGAAAATCAAGTTTCCTTGTTTATACACATTGATTGATTGTTTGGTCATTGGTTTGGCAAATTAGTCCTATCATTTGTGGATGTTAGTGAACTTCTTTTCACTTGAAATCTTGACTAGAATTTGTGCTAAATTTGTTGAGTAATCTTTCCATTTTCTTGGTGCTTTTCTTGTTTTGATTTGTTCCAAATTGTCATATTATAGTTACTCTTTTGTGTCCCTTTCTTGCTTTTACCCTTTCTAGTTTTTATTCTTTAAAATTCCTATAAGTTTTGTCTTGTTGTTTTCTTTTCCTTTGGAACTCTAAGTGTTTTGGCGAAAATCTTTCACTTGAATAGAATACCAAATTGGGTTCTTGGATTTGAAGAAGCATCTTGATTCCTTTTAAGAGATTTGCTTAAAATGAGAGAGAGTGAGATTTTGCAAGCCTAATATCACTAAGGCCGAGACATAAAAAGTGTTTTTGCTAACCCATACTTGTAGTTGTTTGTTTTTTTCTTGTGTTTGTTCATTTTGTAGGATGTCTAATAAACAAGAAACTCCTCCTTTGTCTCCAAGGCATGCCCAACTATATACAAGAGTTGAGAAACTCACAAGGCAAATTGCCCAAACTCAACTCAATTTGCAAGCCTATGAGGGGAGTAGAAGAAGAGGTTATCATGAAGAGAGTGATGATGACTCTTATGATGATCATCATCATCGCAACCATCATAGGGCTAGGAGCGAAGGAAGAAATTTATAACAAGAAAAATTAATCACAAACAATGTAAAGTTTCCTAAATTTTTAGGAGAAAGTGATCCAATTTGTACTTTGAACGGGAGGCAAAGGTTGAACAAATTTTAAGTATGTATTCTTTTGAGGACTTAATTCAAGTCCAACTTATAACTCTTGAATTTGAACAATATGCCTTGGTATGGTGGAACCAAATCCAAAAAGAAGTCCTTAGTGGGAGGAGATTAGCCATCACTTCATGGCATGATCTTCAAGGGTGTTTGAGGGATAGATTTTTTCCTTCCTTTTATAGGAAAGAATTATATCTAAAAATTAAAATACTCTCCCAAGGCAATAGAAGTGTTGAAGAATACTTCAAGGATTTGGAATCTACTATGGCAAGGGCAGATATCAAGGAGAGTATGGAGGCCACCATGGCTAGATTTCTTAATGGTCTCCATAGAGAAATTCATGATGTGCTTGAGTTGCAAGAGTACCACTCCATGGAACAAATGGTCCACCTTGCCACCAAGGTGGAAAAGCAACTCCAAAGGAGAGGATCACAAAGAAATACTTACAACACCTCTTGGAAGGATAAGGGAAAAGGTAAGTGGGAAGACAGAAAGCCATCTGAATTCCAAGGTAAGTCTTCTTTCCCAAAATCTCATGAAAAGTCCATTCATGTCATTCCTTCTAATTCAAGATCAAGTTCTACTAAGTGCTTTAAATGTTTGGGCTATGGTCACATAGCATCTGAATGTCCTTCCAAAAGGAATATGATCTTGAAGGAAGAAAAGGTAATGAGTGAACATACTTCAAGGGAAAGTTCCCCTAATTATTCATCAAATTCTTCTTCACTTCAATCAAGTGATGATGAGTATGCACCTCCAAAAGAGGGTGATTTGTTGGTGGTGAAGCGTATGTTGGGCCAAGTGGCCAAAGAATTTGATGAAACTCAAAGAGAAAATATTTTCCATACAAGATGCATCATCAATGAAAAATTGTGTACTCTCATTATTGATGGTGGAAGTTGCACCAATGTGGCTAGTAAGAGGTTAGTAGAAAAACTTAATTTGAATATTATACCTCATGCTAAGCCATATAAATTGCAATGGTTAAGTGAAGAGGGGGAGATTATTGTTAACAAACAAGTTCTTGTTTCTTTTTCAATTGGAAAGTATAGGGATGAGGTCTTGTGTGATGTGGTTCCTATGGAGGCTAGCCATGTACTTTAAGGGAGACCATGGCAATATGATAGGAAAGTTTATCATGATGGTCTAAGCAACAAGTTCACCTTTGAGTACATGGAAAGAAAATTGTTTTAAAGCCACTCACACCAAAGGAGGTACATGAAGACCAACTCCAAATGAAGAAGAAAAGGGAGCAAGAACAAAGGGAGGTTGGCCATGAGCTTCAAGTTTCCAAATCTTCCAAGAAAAATCCAGCAAAAGAATCAAAGAAGGCTAGCCTCTACATGACTTCCAAGGAGGTTAGGAAGGTAATTAACACTAACAAAGTTTGTTTTTTAATTATGCCTAACCAAGTTTGTTTGTCTTCATCTTCTTCACCATCTTTTCCTTTAGAAGTGGAGGCTCTAGTTGAAGAGTTTGTAGATGTTTTTCAAGACCCTTCAAAAGGACTTCCACCTTTGAGGGGAATTGAGCATCATATGGACTTGATACCGGGGGCCACTCTTCCAAATAGGCCAACATATAGGAGTAATCCTTAAGAAACAAAAGAAATTCAAAGACAAATTGAGGAGCTCCTTGACAAAGAATGGATAAGGGAAAGCATGAGTCCTTGTGCTATACCCGTCATCTTGGTGCCAAAGAAGGATGGATCATGGAGGATGTGCATTGATTATAGAGCTATTAATAACATTACCATTAAGTATAGGCATCCTATTCCACGTTTGGATGATATGCTTGATGAACTCCATGGATCCAAAGTGTTTTCTAAAATTGATTTGAAAAGTGGATACAATCAAATTAGGATTAGGGAAGGAGATGAATGGAAAACAGCTTTTAAAACTAAACATGGACTTTATGAGTGGATGGTGATGCCTTTTGGACTTACTAATGCTCCTAGTACTTTCATGAGATTGATGAATCAGGTGCTTAGATCTTTCATTGGTGGATTTGTTGTGGTTTATTTTGATGATATTCTCATATATAGTATTGCCATGAATGATCACATTTCTCATCTTAAGTTGGTACTTGGAACTTTGAGGCAACATTCACTTTATGCTAACAAAGATAAATGTTCATTTTGCCTGGATAACATTATTTTTCTTGGATATGTGATTAGTGACAAGGGTGTTCAAGTGGATGAGGAGAAAATCAAGGAAATTCAAGATTGGCCTACTCCTTCCACTATCAATGATGTTAGAAGTTTTCATGGGCTAGCAAATTTTTATAGGAGATTTGTTCCAAATTTTAGCACTATTGCATCTCCTTTGAATGAAATTGTTAAAAAAGATGTTGGTTTTAAGTGGGATATGGAGCAACAAAATGCTTTTGAAAAATTGAAAGAACTTTTAACTCATGCTCCTATTCTTGCTCTTCCTAACTTTTCAAAGTCTTTTGAGATTGAATGTGATGCGTCTAGCATTGGGATTGGCGCTGTTTTGTTACAAGAAAATCATCCCATTGCTTATTTTAGTGAAAAGTTGAAGGGGGCACATTTGAATTATTCCACTTATGATAAGGAGTTGTATTCTCTTGTTAGAGCTTTGCATACATGGCACATTACTTGCTTCCCAAAGAATTTATCATTCATAGTGATCATGAAGCTTTGAAATATTTGAAAAGCCAAGGCAAGCTCAATAAGAGACATGCTAAATGGGTTAAATTCATTGAACAATTTCCTTACATCATTAAGCATAAACAATGCTTTGTCAAGAAGATATTCTTTGCTTACTATGGTTGAAACAAAATTTTTGGGTTTTGAAAACATAAAAAGTTTGTATGAGAATGATCTTGAGTTTTCTTCTATTTTTCATGAATGTTCTAAGGGATCTAGAGAGAGATTTTTCATCCATGAGGGCTATATTTTTAGATCTAATTGTTTGTGTATTGCTCAAGGATCTCCAAGAATTTTAATTGTGAAGGAAGCTCATGAAGGCGGGTTGATGGGGCACTTTGGAAGACAAAAGACTTTGGAGGTGGTGAAGGAGCACTTCTATTGGCCACATTTGAAGAAAGATGTAGAAAATTTTTGTGAAAAATGTATTGTTTGTAAAAGGGCCAAGTCCAAAAGTTTATCTCATGGACTGTACATTCCCCTCCCCATTCCCAATATGCCTTGGACTGATTTGTCTATGGACTTTGTTTTGGGCCTTCCAAAGGCTAAGACAGGAAATGATTCTATTTTTGTGGTAGTGGATCGTTTTTCAAAAATGGCCCATTTTATTCCATGCCATAAAGTAGATGATGCTTGTCACGTTGCTAATTTATTATTTAAAGAAGTAGTACGCATGCATGGGCTCCCAAAGAGCATTGTTTCTGATAGAGATTCTAAGTTTGTTAGTCACTTCTGGAAAACTTTATGGGGGAAGTTGGGTACTAAACTTTTATTTTCTACAACTTGTCACCCACAAACTGATGGACAAACAGAGGTGGTAAATTGAACTTTATCTCAACTACTTCGATGTTTAATTTCTAAAAACTTGAGAGAGTGGGAGGAACTTCTTCCTCATATGGAGTTTGCTTATAAGAGGGTAGTGAACTCTACAACTTCCCATTCTCCTTTTGAGGTTGTTTATGGATTTAATCCTTTAACTCCTCTTGACCTGTTGCCTCTTCCCAATTTTGAAGCTATGATCTATCATGATGGTTTAGAAAAAGCAAAATTTGTGAAAGATCTACATGCTAAGGTCAAAGCTCAAATTGAGAAGAAGGTTGAAAAATATGCAAAGTCAGCAAATAGTGGAAGACGGAAAGTGACATTTGAACCTGGTGATTGGGTATGGATTCATTTGAGGAAGGAAAGATTTCCTACTCAAAGAAAATCTAAATTATTGCCAAGGGCAGATGGACCTTTCCAAGTTCTTGAAAAGATAAATGACAATGCATAAAAAATAGATTTACCTTCCACATATGAAGTAAGCAATACTTTCAATGTAAATAACTTGTCTTTGTGTGATATAGGTATCCCAAATTCGAGGGCTAATTCTTTTCAAGAGGGAGAGGATGATATGATCCCAAATCATGAAGAACCTAGTTCATCACAAGGAGAAGTTGTGACAAGAAGAGGAAAAGAAGAAATGGCCAAAGAGAAGCTTACAAAAATATTTGAAGAAAAGGAAGGAAGAAAAACTAGAGGAATGTACAAGAAATTGGAAGAAGACATTAGAAATATCAATAATTCTTGTAAATTCCTTGAAAATAAAAATAGTTTAGTCTCTTTTATGACTTTGTCACAAATAAACACAAGAGGAAGGGTGTTTGGACATAAGGATAGCAATTAGTGGGAAGGGCCTTGTTTGGGAAGCTTAGGAGCATCACCAAACATGGCCTAAACCATTCACCTTCCCCCCATGTGCATGAGTGTCACACCTCCACTCTATAAATTTTTTGTTTCATTCTCATCCATCACTATTACATGTTATAAATATTAATTAAATAATTTTTTATAAAAAATAAAAATCAGTAACATGAATTCAATATCAAAATTATACATATTTTGATTTTTCCAATAACAAATATTAAAATTATAATAACATAAACTTTAAATTAAAATATTATCAAATAATATATTTTAAAAATAAATTATAAAACTAAGAATCTAATAAAATTTCAAACAACGTTTTTAGATTAATTAATAAACTAAAAATATTTTAATGATTTAAAACAAAATAAATATGAAAGCAAAGACTTAACAAACAGAGTTATATGAAGATTATATATAATTACATACAAAGTGGTACTGCTCTGTACAAGCTTGAAATATTAGAAATTTAAAATTTTAAGATTATATATTCTTAAAACAACAATTTGTTTGGTCACTTTCTTTTTCTTCCTATATAGATTTGTTAAAGTATAATGTTATATTAGTTTACTAAGCCTATAAAAGACATTTTCTGTACCATAATTTTATTTGTTAATATTGAAGAAAAATTTACTCTCTTCTTCTTTGTTATATTTATGTGAGAGTTTCTCTCTATGTTATCATCTCTATTTGATTAAAGGGTTATATTACACCTAGTAAGATCAAAGACTAATTTATAAGTTTGTGAGATTTAGTATTAAAAAATATTTAGGGTGAGAAGAATAAGAGAATTTTCACTTTATAAAAAAATAGTTTATTTGAGAGAAAGAAATGGCCACAAAATATAATATTGTTGGATTGACCCTAGATTATATCGAAAATTAAATTATAATTATTGGTCATTGTTAATATCCACTTATTTGAAAACTTACAATATTTGGAGCTTTATTGAACTAGGTCCCAGAAGGTAAACGAAGAAGTCTTGGAGAGCAAAGTAAATTTGAATAATATAAGTGAGGACGAAATAAGCTCTGTAGGTGAAAATATATATTTTACAGCAGGTTGTGGCAGCTTGAGGTGAAGAGGTAGTTATAATTTCAATCAACAATGGAGAGAAAACAACAATTTTAGGCCACTTAATCAAAGAAAAGGCACATACAATTTCATATCTACCAACTATAGAAGAGGAAGAGGCAACAACTACTGAAATGAAAATTTTCAATTGTTATCATATTAGAGAAAGGTCGGACACAAAGCTACAAAATGTAGATTCTAGCAAGCAAATATAGCCAAAAAACAATATATATCAGTGAGCCTTTTGATAACCCATAAACTTTTCTTCTAGTGGACAAACAATTTTGCAAACAATGGATACATTTGGTACTTAGATATTGATCGCAACCACATGTGTGGGAAAAAGGAACTATTTTTCTTATAAGATCAATTAGTAAAATTTACCGTGAAATTCAAAAGTAACTCAAATTATTTGATTTTGGAGAAAGAAAAGTTATTGGATTGAAGGATGGTTCTCAAAATTTTATTTATGATGTTTTTTATGCTTCTAGTTTTCATCACAACTTTCCTTTGAAGATGCAACATGATAAATTTTCATGCTTAAGTTCGATTATACAAAACCATAATTGGTTATGCATATGCAATTTGAGAATTATCACCTTTTTAATAATCTAGAAAAGAGTATGTATCTAGTTTGCATGTTATAAACATTCCTAAAGATGTATGTGAGAGTTGTGAAATTGGAAAGAAGCATATAAAGTCTTTTCAAATCAAAAAAATCATGTAGAGCATTTGAAGCTATTGGAGATTATTTGTTCATATTTATGAATGGTTGAGGGTGGTAGCAGATATTTCATTACTTTTATTAATAACCTTAGTAGAAAAAGCTTGGATGCATTTTTTGAAACAAAAATTAGAAGAATGTGATGTCTTTAAGTCATGTAAGGCATTTGTGGAAATACAACACTTAATGAGCCAGAAACACCAAACAAACCAAAGAGACAACAAATGCTACTAGACCAGATTGGAGGCTTATGTTGTGGGTAAATATGATAACCCATATGATAAAGAAATTATCAACTTTATTTTATTTTCATATTTTGAACCAATATCCTTTAAAGAAGTTATTGATGATCAAAATTTGGAGAAAAACAATAAATGAAGAAATTCATGTCATTAAAAAGAATCAAACATGGGAATTGAAAAAATTGCCAAATTGGAGTAAAGTGGATGTACAAAACTAACTACAAATCCAATGGAGAAATTGATCGCTTCAAAGCAAGATTAGTGGTAAAATGATATAAGCAGAGGTTAGATATTGATTATTTTTTAGATATTTGCGCTTGTAGTGAGATTAGATACAATTCGTATGCTTATCTCTCTATCAACTCAAAATAATAGGGAAAATTCATCAATGAATATTTGAAAGAAGAAGTGTATGTTAAACAACCTGTGAGATATGATATTAAAGACAAAGAAGATAAAAATCTACAAGTTAAAGAAAGCATTGTATGGTTTAAAACTAGCCCACAGTGTGTGGTACAAAAGGATTAATTCTTACATTGCGTAAAAGGGTTTTGTTTTTTTAGAGATGTTTGTTGTTGAGAATATTTGTTTAATATCTTTTTTATTTAAATTAGTTTTCAAGAAATTTTCTAGATTTTATTTTAAAATATCTTTTCCATAAAGATGAAAAATATATTCATTTATTATTTAGATTTAGGTAGTTAATATTGAGATATTGTTAATATTTGTTATTTTGTTACATTTTTACTTTATATATAAAATACATGAATAAAATAAAGTACAACTCCTCCATACAATATATCTCTTATATCTTATATATCTCCATAACATATTTTCAAAAACCCTAAAAATCCTATCATCTGTAGCATTGTATGATTTAAAACAAGCACACAGTGTGTGGTACAAAAGGATTAATTCTTACTTTGTGTAAAAGGGCTTTTTAGAGATGTCTGTTTGAGCATACTAGTATATCAAATTTGTTGAACCTAATTATATCTTTATTTTCTGACTGTATGTTGATGATCTAGTCTTTATTGGTAACAATCCGAAGATGATTATAGAATAGAATCAGAGAGACTATAATTAGATTTTCGAGATAAAAAATTTATGTCTTATTTCATACTTTCTTACCATTGAGATCATTTAGTAAGATGATAAATTATCATCTTTCAAAGAAGTATGTTGCGGACATTTTGGAGAAATTTAAAATGGAGAATTCAAAATCAATATCAAAAGAAGTATATTCATTAAGATGAATACAGATTCATGGAGGAGCCACAAGTTTGCCACTTACAAGTACGTAGCAAAGAGAATTCTTAGATACATCAAAGGTACTATGATTGAAGGAATCCTTTATGTTAATAATTTTAATGTAAATTTGGTTAGATACATAGAAAGTGACTCAGCAGGATATTTTGAGACAAGAAAAAACATGTTAGGATATGCATTTAACCTTGGAATAAGTGCAGTATCATGGTCCTCAAATGAACAAGCAACAATTGCACTCTCAACAGCTCAAGTAGAATATATAGTTGTAACAAGTTATGTTATACAAAGAGTACGGATGAGAAGGATACTTGAAGTAATACATCACAAAACAAGACATTTTCATGGACAAATCAAACATATAAAGATCTTATTTTACAAAATCCAAGAGTTAGTAGATGAAAAAGAAAAAAAAAGTAGTGATCAACTAAAGAAAAAGTTTGGAATGATTAATATATGCACACTTAGTTTAAGGAGGTAATGTGAAAAATAAATTAAGTACACCATAAATTTTTATTGAACAAAAATTTATTTTATTAATAAAACAACCAATTCTTATTTGAGTTAATATATTATAATTAATTATAAATCTTTATAAAATCGTACTATTTTATACAAAATTTGAAATATTGGAAATTGAAATTCAATGTGAAGACATTCACAAAGCTACAAATTTGTTGAACCTAATTATATTTTTATTTTGTGTCTGTATGTTAATGATCTAGTCTTTATTGACAATAATTCAAAGATGATTGATTATAGAATTCATAGAGACTATAATTAGATTTTTTGAGATAACAATTTTTCATCTCTCAAAAGAAGTATGTGGCAAACATTTTAGAGAAATTTAAAATGGAGAATTCAAAATCATTATCAAAAGAAGTATATTGCATTGAGATGAATACAGATTCATGGAGGAGTCATAATTTGCCACTTGCAAGTAGAAAAGAGAATTCTTAGATACATAAAAGGTACTCTAAAGACATCTTTTATGTTGATAATTCTAATGTAAATATTGTTAGGTACATGACTGTAGAGGAGATATTGAGACAAGGAAAAACATATTAAGATATGCATCTCAACTTGGAATAAGTGCAGTATCATGGTCCTCAAGTGAACAAACAACAATTGCACTCTCAATAGCTGAAGCAAAATATATAGTTGTAACAAGTTATATTACACAAGGAGTATCGATGAGAATGATGCTTGAAATAATACATCACAAAACAAGACACTTTTACAATAATTTATGTTATAACAATTATACTTCTAAAAATTGTTTTTTATGGACAAACCAAACATATAGACATTTGATTTCACAAAATCTAAGAATTAGTAGGTGAAAAAGAAAAAAAAAGTAGTGATCAACTATTGTCCCATTAAAGAATAAACTACATATAATTTATAAAGTCGCTTAAAGTTAAGTTATAATACAAATTGAAAAAATGTTTAAAATGATTAATAGCACACTTAATTTAAGGAAGTAATGTATAAAATAAATCAAATACACCAAAAAAAAAATTATTGAACCAAAATTTATTTTATTAATAGAGGAACGAATTCTTATTTGAATTAATATATTATAGTTAATTATAAATCTCTATAAGATCGTACTATTTTGTACAAAATTAAAATATTGAAAATTGAAATTCAATATGAAAATATTCACAAAACTTCAAATTACTAGGTTACTTTTTTATTCATATATATATATATATATATATATATATATTAATTTATAAATTCTAATAATTTTATTAATTAAAGAGGAAATGTTTTAATATTTCTTCTTCTTGATTATTTTTGTTTGAGTTTTTCTTGTGTCTATTTAATTACACTTTTTTTATTTCTTTCCTGGACTGATTTATCAATTTAGAAGAATAACATCACAGTTGAAGTTTTTAATATTTTATTAAAAAAACATCAGTTTTAATGACATTAATTTGTAAATAGTACTTAATATTTTATTATTCATAATTTATATATAAGGTTATAAAAAAATATTTATTGCAATAAAATATTAAAACATACTTTTTTTATATTTTGACTATTTTTAATTGTTTAATACAGAAAAATTATATTATAATATCTATATATGTATTATATATATCATATATATATATATAAATGCAACCAGTTACAATTACAAAGTAATATTTTTATTGAATATTTTTTTTCTAGAGGAGACCTTCTTAAATTAAATTGCAAATAATTATTAGTGGTTACGAGAGGCAAACTCTCACCTGTATAATATACTCATCGTGATTGAATATTCGAATTAGGTGTAATAAAGTCTAGAGGATTAAAGTAAAATACAACCTATTATTAGTGGGTCAAAGTCAATGCATGTATACGTGTTCTCTCTTTTTATTAGTAAGTTTAGAATTACTAAGAATTCATAAATAACAAACTTAGATTTATAAAGACTTTAATTTAAAAAAGGCACAAGTATTATACTTATGATATATACAGTTGGTACAGTAAATTATAAAAAAATTAATTGTTGAAGATTGTTTAGACTTAAGTCTCTTTAACAACAAGAAATATAATAATTAATAATATACGTGTTTTTTTAACTATCCCTTAATATAATATATTTTGTAACATAAATATTAATAAATTATTTTTCAGAAAAATGTTGTTTCTTACTGTTGGATAGATCCAGAAGTTATTGTTAAGTGGTAAAATTTAAATAAAAATTGATATTTATTAGGCACTTAGCAACTAGAAATTTCTAAAAACAAGCAAAGATAACCTCTTCCAGTGGAAAAAATTGTGTTTGTATTTGTATGCAGGAGTATATATAAAAAATAGAAGAAAAAGTAAAAATAAAGGGAAGAAAGAGCAAAAGTTGAAAGAAATGGGAATCATAAAAGTCATGAGTAAAATTAGGCCATCAATTGGACTAATTTCATTTAAGTGGGCCATTTTCACTAAAGTGGGATATTTTCACTTAAGTTGGTTATTCTCACTTAAGCTAAAAATAACCTAATTTTCTCGTATATAAAGGACTCAGAAGCTCTTATGTTGGCATCCCATCTTGGTGAATATCAAGAGTTTTTAGAAAAGAGTGAAAAGGAGAAGGAAGAGGTCCTTGATCAACTGGAAAGAAGATTCAAGATTAATTTCTCATCCACACATCCATCCGGGTATATAAGCTGCTCATAATCATAAGTGGCTAACTCTACTTTGTATTGAGATTGAATGTAATTTGTCAAACTCTTCTATTTTACTCTTGATTGATATATATGATGTCTTTTATTCAGTGTTAATGATTTTATTTTGTTCTTAATGAGGAGATGAATTGATCATTCATCTTTTGATTTATGATTTACGATTATATTGGAAAATTGATCTTAAATCCGATTTGAATGAAATCATCTTATATGTTTGAATACTAGGAATGGATTTAAATATATATGTTGAATTGGTTTTGAACTTAAAGCAAGAGTGTTAGACAAATAGCATCAAGAGGGGGGGTGAATTGATGTATATAAGATGTTTACCCTTTTTCGATTAGCCTGAAAAACGTTAAACGGAGCGGAAGCAGTAAACAAAATAAAAGGATAAGGGAAGAGAAGAACACAAGGATTTATACTGGTTCGGGTATAGCCAACCCTACGTCCAGTGCCCAGTCACCTCAATTCGAGAATGACTTCCCAAACACTATCTTTAGAAAAGCTGTTACAATCAATATTACAATTGAACTTGTAAAAGAAAATCTAAAGACTGAACACCTCTCTTGAAACCCACAAGAGATGAAAACACCTCCCTTGAAAACTCACAAGGGATGAACCACTACACCCACACAGGTGTTGACAGATATATGAACAAATACTGAAACAGTATCACCTGGAAAGAGAGAATCCAAAACAACGTTAATGATCGTTAGCTCCTTTCTCAAGTGATAAAGAATGTTGTAGACCAGAGAATGTAAACAAATGATTTTTGTGCTCAAGTTAGCTTTGTGTCTATCAACGTGTATTTTTCCTCTTTATATAGGAAATAAAATCTGAAAAAACCTTTTACAGTATTAAAAACAATTTATGAAATCGTTTATGCATTTAAAAACTGTTTATGATGTTTGACAACGTAAGATCTGTATAATAAATGAAAACGTTCATGATTTTAAATGCCAATTTGAAATTCAAAATACTTTTCGAAAAACTGTTGATTTTGTTAAGTATAAAATCGATTCTGTGAAAGTTTTAGAAACACTTTAAAACAACACATAATCGAATCGATTACATTATATACATAATTGAATTGACTACGCTGTATCAAAAGATATAATCGAATCAATGTAAAAAGATTTGTTTGAAAACACATAATCGATTGTTAAAAACCATCGAATGTTATATCGATCGATTTGTAAAAACAGTTTTACTCTTTAAACACTATCACGTGTGAAAGAGTGCTGGATCAGTTTGTTGGTTTCGATTTCTCTTATTCCAGAATGATTCGACACAAACAGCACCAACTTCGATCTGAGCTTCACCGATTCTTCAACTCTTCAACTCTTCGATCTTTCCAACCTTCGATCTGGTTTGCTTGATAAAACATCAAAACTCGATACATCTTCAAAGAGACTTGACTTGATCCTCTTTGGTAACATTCTCCCCCTTTTTTATGATGATCAAGAAAACCTATTTGAGAAGAGTTTGAAAAAAAATTGCTTGACTTTGAAGTCAGCTCAAGATTAGTACAGGGTTAGCATAAACCATAATTAAACTGTACTCCCCCTATTTTGGGTATTACTCAAAAACATATTATATTTTTCTCTTTTCAAAAACATATACATTTCTCCCCCTTTTTATTGATAATCATCGAAAAACATATTATAGATAAAACAATATCGAATGAAAGCATGTTATCGATGACCAAACAAAACATGAAATATCAAAACGAATTACGATCCAAAATTCCTAATGCGATACGCAAATCATAAAACCTATCTCTAGGCAAAGGTTTGGTAAAGATATCTGCTAACTGATGTTTGGTATCTATATATTCTATTATGCAATCTCCTTTTAAGATATGGTCTCTAATAAAATGATGCCTAATCTCTATGTGTTTTGTTCTAGAATGCATTATAGGATTTCTAGTGAGATTAATGGCACTAGTACTATCACACTTAAGAGGGATATGATCTAAGAAAATACTATAGTCTTCTAACTGGTTTTTCATCCACAAAAGCTGTGAACAACAAAAACCGGTTGCTATATACTCAGCTTCAGTTGTGGATAGAGCAACACAAGCCTGTTTCTTAGAGTGCCAAGAAACAAGTAAACAGCCAAGTAGGTGACATGTCCCACTTGTACTTTTTCTGTCCAGTTTACATCCTCCATAATCTGAATCTGAATATCCTATAAGGCTAGGTGAACCTCCAGAGGGATACCAAAGACCAAACGATTTAGTTCCTTTTAGATATTTTATTATCTCTTAACAGCAACTAGGTGTGATTCCTTAGGATTAGATTGATATCTAGCACAAACACACACACTATGCATAATATCAGGTTTGCTTGCTGTAAGATAAAGTAAAGAACCAATCATACCTCTGTATTTGGTTTGATCCACCATCTTACCTTTTTCATCTTGATCTAAGTAGCAAGATGTTGCCATCGGGGTAGCTGCTTCTTTTGCATTTTCTAAATCGAATTTCTTTAACAGTTCTGAGCAGTACTTCGATTGTAATATAAAAATACCTTCGATGTTTTGCTTAATTTGTAAACGTAGAAAATATGTTAGCTCTCCCATCATCGACATCTCGAACTCACCCTGCATTATCTTTGCAAACTCTTGGCAAAGATCATTGTTAGTTGATCCAAAAATAATGTCATCAACATAAATTTGAACTATAATAATATTGTTCTTCGATTCTTTAATAAAAAGAGTTGGATCTACTTTACCTCATCGATAACCATGGCTTACCAGAAAATTACTTAGCCTTTCATACCATGATCTGGGCGCTTGTTTAAGTCCATATAGTGCTTTCTTTAGCTTGTAGACATGATTCGGATATTTATAATCTTCAAATCCAGGAGGTTGACAGACATATACTTCTTCTTTGATAAATCCGTTCAGAAAAGCACTTTTCACATCCATTTGAAATAACTTAAACTTCATGATAGTTGCGTAAGCTAGTAGGATTCTTATTGCTTCGAGCCTTGCAACTGGGGCATATGTTTCGTCATAGTCGATTCCTTCTTCTTGACTATAACCTTTCGCTACTAGTCTTGCCTTATTTTTGGTTATGTTGCCATTTTCATCGAGCTTGTTCCTGAAAATCCATTTTGCTCCAATTACCTGCATAGAATTGTTTCTCGAAACTAGATCCCACACTTCATTCCTTTTAAACTGATTTAACTCTTCTTGCATCGATTGAATCCAATATTCATCTTGTAAAGCTTCTTCGATGCTTTTGGGTTCGACTTGTGAGACAAAAGCTACATTCATACAGAAGTTGTTTATTTGGCTTCTTGTTGTAACTCTTCGATCCATATCTCCTATAACATTATCCAACGATAGTCCTCTCGGTGTTCTCCATTCCTTTGGAAGTTCTTGAACTGTTGTCGGTTCATCGAGATTCAAATTCTCGAGGCTTTTTCTGAGGTTTTCGACACTTTCGTCTTGTGGTTGATCTTTCTCGATAGCTCCCTGTTCTTCTTCTATATCTATTGATTTCTTCCTCGACTCAAGAGGGTTTTCCTTAAGGTCCAAAAATTCATCAAATGTTACATGCACAGATTCTTCTACATGTAATGTTCTCCTATTATAAACTCTATATGCTTTACCGGTTAAAGAGTATCCTAAAAATATTGCTTCATCTGCTTTTGAATCGAATTTGCCAAGATTACTCTTTCCATTGTTTAAAACAAAACATTTGCACCCAAAAACTTTAAGATGAGAAATGTTTGGTTTTCTGCCTTTAAAAAGCTCATATGGAGTTCGTTTCATAACGGGTCTTATTAAAGTTCTGTTCAAAACATAACATGCGATGAGACACTTGCATCCGCCCAAAAATATTTTGGAAGATTGTTTTCATTTAACATGGTTCGGCTAATTCTTCCAAAGATCTATTCTTTCTTTCTACAACTCCATTTTGTTGAGGGGTTCTTGGACAAGAGAAATTATGAGAAATTCCTAGTTCTTCACAAAAGGTTTCAAATAACTCATTTTGAAATTCCCCACCATGATCACTTCGAATAAACTTGATTTTTAAATCTTCATTTTGAATAGCCTTGACAAATTTCTTAAAAGAGTTGAAAGCATTATTTTTAGTTACCAAAAAGAACGTCCAGGTAAATCTAGAATAATCATCTACTATAACTAATGCATAGAAATTACCACCTAGGCTTCTTGTTCTAGAGGGACCAAATAAATCCATATGCAAAAGCTCTAAAGGTTTTGATGTAGAAACGATTTTCTTACTTTTGAAAGATGTTTTTGTTTGCTTTCCTTTTTGACATGCAACACAAATTCTATCTTTTTCAAAACTTAATTTTGGAAGACCAATTACCAAATCTTTTGAAATTAAACGACTTAGATGATGCATGTGAATGTGTGCAGCTCTCCTATGCCATAACCAAGGATCCTCTTCCTTAGTTACAAGACAGGAGATAGACCTAGATGAACTGCTAAGATCAGTAACATAAATATTGTTTAGTCTCGTACCTGTCAAGACAATTTCATTTGATTCTTCCTTTATAATTTTGCACGTCTTTGACTCAAAGATAATCTTAAGTCCTTTGTCACATAATTGACTTATGCTTAAAAGATTATGCTTTAAACCTTCTACCAGCAAAACTCCTTGAATCAAAAAGTCATCGTTGATCTTGATTGTTCCTGAGCCAAGAATTTTTCCTTTGTTGTTATCACCATATGTAACATAACCTTGGCTTTTCTTTGTGAGACTTTGAAACTTTTCTTTGTCACCGGTCATGTGTCTTGAACATCCACTGTCAAGAAACCAAACTGATTTTTTATGCTTGTAGATTGCCTGCAACACAAATATAATTATTTAGGTACCCTTTTTAGTCTTGGGTCCTTAGAAGTTAGTAGAAATATCTTTCTCAACCTTTTATTGACTATAAAAAAAAACTAATGTTATTTAATCGAAAATATTGACATACTCGATTTATGTCATAATCGAAAACGCCATAATAAAAAAAAATCGAAAATGTCATAATCGGTTTATGCCACAATCGAAAATGTTATAATCGATTAAATGCTATTGAAAAAAAATTTAATGCGAGCAGTTTTTATATATATGATGTTTAGGAATCCATTTAAATTTTCCACTTGGTATACCAATATGTTTTACAAAACATTTGTTAGATGAATGACCAATTCTCATGCAATAAAAACAACTTAACCTTTGTGGAGGAGTTTTGAAAGAATTCTTGTAAAAATGTTGTTTTTCTCGAAAACTTGTTTTCTTCGATTCTTTTACAAAGATAGTTTTATGGGGTCCTAGACTTTTCTTGGGAATATAACCAAGTCCAGTTTTACTAGAGCTCCCCCTATTTAAACTTAACATATTATCGAGATTTTGTTTTGAATCTAAAAAATTATTTAAAGTCTTCTCGAGCTTAAAAATTTTATTTTCAAGTTGAATACAATTTTCACAAGGTTTGATCACTTCTTTATTTTTCGATATAGATTTAAATTTTTCGAAATTATTTTTCAAACCTTCATTTTCCTTCTCCACAAGACTTAGTTTATTTTCTAAAGCATGAAAATTTTGTTTCAAAACTGAATGCTTTTTAATCAATTTATTAAAATTCAAATAAAGATTTTCATACTCTGCATGTAATTCATCATATTCATTTTCAGAGTTAGTAGAGCTTACCTTTGACGTGGCTTCATCTTCACTGTTTGCCATTAAGCACAGATTTGCTTCTTCCTCTTAATAACTATCATCTATCGAACTTTCAGAAGTAGTCGAAGCATTATCTTCCCATGCAACGTATGCCTTCTTTTTGTATGGTTTGAAGGGCTTCTTCGATTTCTTCTTTTCTTTTTCCACTACTAAAATTTTTAATATTTCATGAGAATTTTCCTACAAATTTATAGAAAGTTTATAGGAAAAATAGCAAGAAACTCTTTTCTTACCAATTTTTATAACAAATTTGTAGAAAAATTCTCATGAAAATAAAGAAATTCTAGTAGTGTTCCTTATCTTCCTTTTTGGTGTAGGGACAGTCCGATTTTATATGACCAAATCAATTGCATCCGTAGCATTTGTAGTTCGTTGCTTGGTCATTTTCCTTCTTTGTTGATCGGCCCTTTTTCCTGTTCTTCATGAACCTGGAAAATCGTTTTACCATTAAAGAAATATCACTATCGGAAAACTCACCTTCAATGTCATCTTTCGATTTCTCGGCTTTGAATGCAATGTTTTTTATTTTAACATTGTTTTCTCCATCTTTTAACCTCTGAAGCTCCATCTCATGTTCTCTCAACTTTCCAAACAAAGTTGCTACATTCATCTTCGTCAAGTCTTTAGACTCTGATATGGCAGTGACTTTCGGTTGCCAATTTCTATCGAGAGACTTGAGAATCTTGGTGTTCAACTCCTCATTTACAAAGGTTTTTCCCAGTGCTTCTAGATGATTAACGATATGAGTGAACCGCGTCTGGAAATCACTAATACTTTCGTTTTGTCCTATGGCAAGCAACTCGTATTCTTGAACAAGCGTGTTCTTCCTTGCTCGTTTCACTTCGTCCGTTCCTTCATGAGTCACTTCCAGAGTATCCCACATCTCTTTTGCCGTCTTACATCTTGATATCCTGTAAAATTCATCACGTGTAACAGCAGAAACAATAGCATTACGAGCTCTTACATCGTATTGTGCTCATTTGTTTTCGTCTGAAGTCCACTGATGAAACGCCTTTGGTGTTTCTCCTTCAGCACCTGTCACCATTGGTACGTAGGGACCACTTAGAACAGCATCCCAGACTCCATAATCGAGAGTTTGTAGGAATATCTCCATTCTTGACTTCCAGAAGGGGTAATTGTCACCTTCAAAGAGTGGTGTCCTGTTGATGGATGCACCTTCCCTGTACACCTGATTCTGCAAAGACATCTTAAAGATCTTTTAGAAATAACTTTTCTGACCAAGCTCTGATACCACTTGTTAGACAAATAGCATCAAGAGGGAGGGTGAATTGATGTATATAAGATGTTTACCCTTTTTCGATTAGCCTGAAAAACGTTAAACGGAGCGGAAGCAGTAAACAAAATAAAAGGATAAGGGAAGAGAAGAACACAAGGATTTACACTGGTTCGGGTATAGCCAACCCTACGTCCAGTGCCCAGTCACCTCAATTCGAGAATGACTTCCCAAACACTATCTTTAGAAAAGCTGTTACAATCAATATTACAATTGAACTTGTAAAAGAAAATCTAAAGACTAAACACCTCTCTTGAAACCCACAAGAGATGAAAACACCTCCCTTGAAAACTCACAAGGGATGAACCACTACACCCACACAGGTGTTGACAGATATATGAACAAATACTGAAACAGTATCACCTGGAAAGAGAGAATCCAAAACAACGTTAATGATCATTAGCTCCTTTCTCAAGTGATAAAGAATGTTGTAGACCAGAGAATGTAAACAAATGATTTTTGTGCTCAAGTTAGCTCTGTGTCTATCAACGTGTATTTTTCCTCTTTATATAGGAAATAAAATCTGAAAAAACCTTTTACAGTATTAAAAACAATTTATGAAATCATTTATGAATTTAAAAACTGTTTATGATGTTTGACAACGTAAGATCTGTATAATAAATGAAAACGTTCATGATTTTAAATGCCAATTTGAAATTCAAAATACTTTTCGAAAAACTGTTGATTTTGTTAAGTATAAAATCGATTCTGTGAAAGTTTTAGAAACACTTTAAAACAACACATAATCGAATCGATTAAATTATATACATAATTGAATTGACTACGCTGTATCAAAAGATATAATCGAATCGATGTAAAAAGATTTGTTTGAAAACACATAATCGATTGTTAAAAACCATCGAATATGTTATATCGATCGATTTGTAAAAACAGTTTTACTCTTTAAACACTATCACGTGTGAAAGAGTGCTGGATCAGTTTGTTGGTTTCGATTTCTCTTATTCCAGAATGATTCGACACAAACAGCACCAACTTCGATCTGAGCTTCACCGATTCTTCAACTCTTCAACTCTTCGATCTTTCCAACCTTTGATCTGGTTTGCTTGAGAAAACATCAAAACTCGATACATCTTCAAAGAGACTTGACTTGATCCTCTTTGGTAACAAAGAGTTTTATTATGATAATTTGACGAATCAATTTTTATAATTTAATTCTTAGACATTTAAAATCAAATGATTGATTTAGAACGAAATTTGGTAACCTTAATAACACTAAATAATTGATTAAATATATTGATAATCAGAGGATTATAGAAGAGGGAGATAAATGAAATTCAATCTCAATACCTTTTTATTATCATCTTAATATTGCTTTATTGTTATTTGCTTTTTAATTTTATTATTAAAAATAATATAAAAGAAATTTTCTTTTACATATTCAAAATTGAGTTAGAAAAAAGATTATAATTCTTCTTAAATATTACACAAGTCTCTGTGGATACGACACTTGTAGATGCTACATTGATTCAGTACACTTGCTGAAAATATATTTTAAAAATCATTTAAGAAATTTTTGGGGCCGTTGTGTCGGAGACTTATGTCAAGATATTTAGTAGTATTATAATCACTTTTAGTCTTACTTTTGAATATTATTTTTATTTTTATCTCTTAATTTTGTTTCTCATTCAATTTATTTTATTTGTTATTTTATTTTATTTTGAGAATTGTTATTATTTATTTTTATTCACTGTTATTATTCTTATTTGTTTTTTTTTTCTGTTTAGTTGTCATTTTTATTGTTTTATTTTATTTTTTTCAGTTTTTTTTATCTTTTATCTTTTATTTATTTATTTATTTTTACTTTATTTTATTTTATTTTATTTTTTATTTTATTTTTTTGTTATTTTATTATTTTACTTTTTATTTTTAATTTTATTTCATTTATTTTGTTATCCGTAAGGTCTTATATCATTTTTTTTATTTTTTTTCTGTTAACTGTTTTTTTCTTTATTTTATTTATTTTGTCAAATTGTCAGTTATTTATTTATTTTATTCTATTTTATTATTTATTATTTCATCTCAATCAGTTTGTTTCTATTTTATTTTCAGTTCTATTATTATCAGTTTTGATTCAAGTTTATTTTATTATTTATTTTTAATTGTTAATTTTTATTGTTATTATATTTTATCTTTTATCTTCAATCTTTAATTATTATTTTTTTCTCTTTCTCTTATTTTATTATCATTTATTTATATTAAATTTTATTATTTTATCTTTATTTGTTTTAGTTTTTATTTAGTATTTTTTCTCTCTCTTCATTTTTAGTTTTCTGCTTTATTTCTACTATATATTTTTAATTGTTTTATTTGATTTTGTTTTTATTTATGTTATTAATAAGTTATTATATATTTTTTCAGTTTAATTTTGATTTATTATTATTATTATTTTTTCTTTCTTCTTGTTCCTAATTTTATTTTGATATTTCTTTCTTTTAATGATTTTTATTCTTGTTGCATTTAAATTTTTTTTTCTTGTTTACTTTTGTTTTTATGTGAGGTAAAATTCCGACAGAGCAATTGTTGTTTGATCTGGAGATAGAAAAGACAGCAAGGCAAAATAGAGGCAGAAAAAGAAAGGAGAAGCAAGAAGAATTGTCCAGCTCACGACACTCACTTACTCATTCAGACCAAGAATTCATTCAGCCAGAACTAGAACTTGAAGAAATGGTTGATGAAAGACAAAATCCCCCTGTCAAGAGGACACTTGGAGACTATGTTATGCAGCAAGGGCCAAGACATTTTTCAAGCATAGCAATATCAAACACAAAATTCTTGGAGATGAAGCCATCCTTCTTGAGTTTGATTAGTGATCATCAATTTACTAGGATGGATCATGAAGACCCATATACTTTGGAGAAATTCATGCAAGCTTCCTTGTCCAACTAGAAAAACACTTAAGCTTCCATTAGAAATCTTGAGACACAGGTTGGACAGCTAGCTAAGCAAAGATCAATAGGAAGGACAATTCTCTACCAACACACAGACCAACCCTAAGGAGCATTGCAAGGCAATCACTACAAGGAGTGGTAAAGTTGTAGGTGTAGGGATTGGTGAGAAGCTAGTTGTTGAGGAGAAGAATCTTGAAAAAGATGAAGAGGTTGAAAAAGAGAATGATTATGAGGAGAATGAGGAGAAAAAGAAAAATGAGAAAAAAATGGAGAGAAAGAGAAAGAGAGAAAATTGAGGAAGATAGAGAGAGAAAAAGAATTGAGTAGTCCTCCTGTAAAAGGTTTACCTTATCCCTATGCTCCATCGAAGAAGGATAAGGAGAGACAATTTATCAGGTTCATGGATATTATGAAGAAGCTGCAAATCAATATTCCTTTTATAGAAGCCATGGAACAAATGCCCACATATGCAAAAAATTTTAAGGAGTTGTTGACAAAGAAAAGAAAAATTCAGGAGGATGTTCCAATTGAACTAAAAGTTGGATGCAATGCCATTTTTCAAAAATCTCTACCTAAAGAGTTTAAAGATCCTAGGAGTTTCACAATACCAATAACTATTGGTAATCTCTCAGTGGGGAAGGCATTGTTACATCTCGGAGCCAAAATTAATCTCATGCCTTTATCTATGCTAAAGAAGATAGGAGAGATAGATGTGAGACCAACTAGAATGACTTTACAGCTGGCAGACAGGTTTATAAATTATCCACATGGCATTGTGGAAGATTTACTGGTAAAAGTTGACAAATTTCTTTTTCTAGTAGATTTTGTAGTTATGGATATGGAGGAAGATTCAGAAGTTCCTCTTATTCTTGGACGTCCTTTTATGAAAACTGCTAAAGTTATTATTGACGTGGATGATGGAAAGCTCAAAGTGAGAGCTCAGAATGATGAGGTGAATTTTAATGTTTTGAGGCTTCCCCGCACTCCAATGGTAGAAAAAACTATTTAAGGATAGATTCACCAGATGAAGCTTTTCCTATAACAAAAAAGAAATTGTCCACTTCGAATATGTTGGAGAAACACTTAAATTGTTGTATTCCACAAGTAGTTGAAGAAAAGAAAGAGTCTTTATTGCATGAATTTGTGGAAACGAAACTCAATGCTAATAAGCTCTCCATATTGTTCAAAGAGGAGGAAGTCAAGGTTCATCATGACAACATTATAAGGAAAAATGAACTTAAACCAGGTCAACCAATTCTATTTGGTAGCTCCAACTCCAAGATGAAATTCCTCCCTAGGACATTAAAGTCAAAATGGTCAAAATTGTGGATTGTTAAGGAAATCAAGGTTAATGACACCGTGGAAATTGAAAGTCCATATTCTAGGAGAACCAAAATTGTGAGTAGGAAAATGTTGCAACCGTATTTGGATCATGAAGTGGAGACACTCAACCCAAGGACCTACCCACCATGATTAAATCACAGGCGTCGAGCTAAAAAGACGTTAAACAAGCGCTCCTGGGAGGCAACCCAGTGTTTTTATGCTTTACTTTGTTTTTCTTGTTATTTAGAATATTTTTCATAAATAAAAGTAAGTTTTTATTTTGGTGTTAAAAAAAATCTTCATAAAAGTTTCTACATGTTCTCTATTCACCATTATCAAAACCCAACAAAATGGTTAACCCTAGATAAAATTTCTTCTTATATTGTGGTCTAGGGACAAACCAACTTTTCTGGAGGGGAGTAGAGCTGCTAATGATGTTGAAGATGACAGAGAAGATGAAGACCTCCACGATCCGCATGATGATATAACTGGTGGAGAGTAACAATTTTTCTTTCTTTTACTATATTTATTTTTTTTATTTGTTTTTTTTTTGTTATTTGTGATATACCTGAATAAGACTAAACAATTACCTCAAGTAAATTGATGTACATTTTCTATATGTGCTTAGGAAAATAATTGAGGATGGTAGAGTGAAATCAATTATTACATGTTAAATCCAAATAGAGGAAGAGTGTGCATGGACATTAAAAGAAATTATTTTTGAAACTAAGGAATTGACTTTATTCAAGAAGTATATTGAGAGTCAAAGTGAAAAAATTAACTCAGAGAGATTGAATACCATCACTTCAAAATAGTAACTGATATTGCTTGATTCTTTACTTATATTACTTGTTAAGAAAAGACTTGAAAATGATAAAGGCACATTTTTGTTGAGTGAGCTAAACCAGAGCCAAATAGCCAACCTTGAGAGAATTAACATTTTTTACCCCTATTTGAGCTTGAATTTTTTTAGAAAAATAAACCTTTAGCCATGTAAAAAAAATAAATTATCCCAACCTTTACTTGAAGGATTAAAGAACTATGAGAGTTGAAAAAGTTATAAAAGATAAATATGAATTATGACTAATTATTGAATGTTGTGATAGTTTCTTACAGGATCATGTATTATGGCTATTGGAACCAGATAAGAATGTTCTTCTGCTGTTTAAAAAAAAGAAAGAAAAAATTAAAAAAAGAAAAGAAAAAAAAAAGAAGAGAAAATAGCAGAAGAGATAATATGAATGTCAAAGTCATTTAAAAAAAAGGTTGTGAGAATATTTAGTCAAATTGTAAGTTGAGGTGTTGGAAAAACAAAATCATTCATATTTCTTTAATCCTTCAAATATTTTGTTTATGCAGGAAAAACCAATATTTATTCTTAGCCTCAGCCTCATTACAAGCCTAAAAAGATCTTATTGATTCAAGTCTTGATTAACAAAAGTGATTATTAGTTTAAGATGAATATCAATTTTAGATTGCTTGATTGAAGTGGTTGGTTGAGAGAAACACTTTTTGGTGAGATGAATTCAAATAAGAAAGATTGCTTCTTTGAGAAAAGTTAATGAATTGTTTCTTTTATAATTTTTGGAAGTTGAAGTGTACACTCACCTTGCTTTTACTTGAAGTGATAAAATTATTTTCTATTGAATTGGATTTTGAAAAGAACTTATTTTGTGAATCTTATAAGAAGTGATTTCTTTCTAACCTTTTGTGTCATACATTACAATCTAGTACAAGATTAAAATTACATCACTTTACTTGAGGACAAGTAAGATTCTAGGTTTGGGGGAGTTGTTAAGTGGTAAAATTTAAATAAAAATTGATATTTATTAGGCACTTAGCAACTAGAAATTCCTGAAAACAAGCAAAGATAACCTCTCCAAATGGAGAAAATTTTGTTTGTATTTGTATGCTGGAGTAGATATCAAAAATACAAGAAAAAGAAAAAATCAAGGGAAGAAAGAGCAAAAGTTGAAAAGAATGGGAAACATATAAGTCATGAGTAAAATTAGACCATCAATTGGACTAATTTCATTTAAGTGGGCCATTTTCACTAAAGTGGGTTATTTTCACTAAAGTGGGTTATTTTCACTAAAGTGGGTTATTTTCACTAAAGTGAATTATTTTCACTTAAGTTGGTTATTCTCACTTAAGTTAAAAATAACCTAATTTTCTCGTATATAAAGGACTCAAAAGCTCTTATGTTGGCATCCCATCTTGGTGAATATCAAGAGTGTTTAGAAAAGAGTGAAAAGGAGAAGGAAGAAGTCCTGGATCAACTGGAAAGAAGATTCAAGATTAATTTCTCATCCCCACATCCATCCGGGTATATAAGCTGCTCATAATCATGAGTGGCTAACTTTACTTTGTATTGAGATTGAATGTAATTTGTCAAACTCTTCTATTTTAGTCTTAATTGATATATATGATGTCTTTTATTCAGTGTTAATGATTTAATTTTGTTCTTAATGAGGAGATAAATTGATCACTCATCTTTTTATTTATGATTTACGGTTATATTGGAAAATTGATCTTAAATCCGATTTGAATTAAATCATCTTATATGTTTGATCACTGGGAATAGATTTAAATATATATGTTGAATTGGTTTTGAACTTAAAGCACGGGTTTTATTATAATAATTTGAGGAATCAATTGTTATAATTTAATTCTTAGACATTTTAAATGAAGGGATTGGTTTAGAACGAAATTTGATAACCTAAATAACACTAAATAATTGATTAAATATATTGATAATCAGAGGATTATAGAAGAGGGAGATAGATGAAATTCAATCTCAATACCTTTTTATTATCATCTTAATATTGCTTTATTATTATTTGCTTTTTAATTTTATTATTAAAAACAATATAAAAGAAATTTTCTTGTACATATTGAAAATTGAGTTAGAAAAGAGATTATAATTCTTCTTAAATATTACACAAGTCCATGTGGATACAACACTTGCAGATGCTACATTGATTCACTAGACTTGCTGAGAACATATTTTAAAAATCGTTTAACAGTTATTCAAGTTTCAACTCCATAATTTTTATAAATAATTTTTTATGAACTAATTTTATTATTAGTACATAAATTCTTTGGTCAAAAATATAATTTTATTATTTTAGTACTTATTTATGAATATTAAAATATATTATTTAATGTTCATTTATAAAAATAAATAATAAATAAATAAATATAATGTTTAGTATTTATTTAAAAAAATTAAAGTATAATAGTTAGTGTTGTATGAAAAAAAATAGTATAGTTAGTGCTTAGACTAAGAGTTATTTTTTTTCTATAATTATCAGTTTACAATGTTTAGTGTTTTATAAATTTAATGAAATGGTTAGTGCATAAATTCATGCACAAGAGTTAATGTAGAAATTATTAATATATGAGGGTAAACTTGTTATTGACTATTTAATTAAAAGATATACACTTTTTAATATTAAAGGAGAAAAACTGTTTATTGAAAGTAGGTTGAAGTATATTATTTAGTATTAAATAAAGAAAACATTGTGTTTTGTTATGTATAATGTAACACCCCAAAAATACAAATAAACAAAGTAATTCACTAAATCATGCATCATCATTATCATAATAACATCTACTCAGATAAAGATCATACAAGCAAAAGATGAATATATGCATATACAGTCATCCTCAAAAAGTTGTACAAAGTTAAACACATGCCCCGACAAGCAGGCAGTCTCAGATTACAAAAGAAATAAAGCAGCTAAGGGGGTCTAGCTTTTCTCTAGCTTGGCTCCACTGCCTGAAGCCACGTCTCTCCTGTCATCTGCTCCCGTGTCAAAACACGATCATAGCAGGTACAAATTCAAACCATGAAAGAAAAGGGTAAGCCAAAAATCAATATTTTCATAATTAAGTCTATACACGAACATTAATTTAATCATCCACACTATTCAATCAATCAGCCTACCGAAGGCTATGGCAATCACAATCACACACATAAGACTGACGACTTTCCGGAAGACTGTATGGACTCAGACAGCTGGAACTAACACCTGATACACGACATGGGGATTAAATATTATATCTCAACCTCTACCACCATGTGAGTCGGGGTGAAAGAATTAGGCCTTTTCCGTAGGTCATCCTAATCCAATCTCCGTCGACTTCTCACAATCGATGACATTGTCTACGTGACTCGATCATCGGTGAAGTCCGGATATTCCATCGAGAAATCCCTAGTCCATACACACTACTATTATCACATACAAGCACAACACACCACAATCATTCAAACTTGTTCCACCTCAATATAACCCATTGGTCTTACTTGTCGGTACCTCATGAAATTATCCCTCTGGCCTTACCGCCAAGTAACCCCTCAAATATCTTCATCACAACATATCATTCCTCAGTTTCACATCATATAGCTCAACATATATCAATCTCATATAACACAAGTCATACATTCTTCAATTTCATAAAAGAAACACAATCTGGGTGCAGGGGTTCTCGCCTAGGCGAGACCAGGCCGTAACCAATTCTTTGCCACTGGAAGGGTCTCGCCTGGGCGAGAGTTGGACAGAGACCAACTCTTGCCACTGGAAGAATCTCGCCTAAGCGAGAACAGGGCTCACTTGGGCGAGGGCTGACCAAAATTGGACAGCATCTCCCCTAAAACTTGGTCATTTTCCAACTTTGACCTGCTCAATTTACACAGTTTATAGCAGACAGTTCATCACCAGCTAAAGCAATACAATCATACTCAGTTTGGGGCATTGGTCATCCCATTCAACATTCATTCATCACATAGAACAATTCCTGCCAATTTCTACTCATTAACTACTCACATTCATCACAACAAGTTGAGATTCAATCAAATTCATATCCAAATGAAATCCATCATACACATAACAGTATATTCCAATTCACTTCTACTCAAATCAAGTTTAATTCAACAATTTATGAACTAAATGGTATTTCAACATAATGCATCAAGCTCACAAAGAGAAACTCAATTTAACGCACAAAATGCCTTTCGCTTCACCTTAGCTAAAAAAAAGGCACCTAAGCATATTCAATCCCTCAATCAACTGGGAATTTCCCACTTTTCATTGAAGCTTTTAAAGAGACTAAATTTAAGACTTCCCCTTACCTGTTGCTCCTGCAGCTCCTCTATCGTCAAAAGTGCTCCTTTTTCCTCTAAGTGCTCACTTAGTACTCTAGAGGTACCTAAACGCAAAGCGACGAGCATTAGCACTGTCCCAACACTTCACGGAGGAAGAGCAAGCCCAAAACAGCGCCTGCGACATGAAATTGCGCGAAGAATGAAAATCCCCAAATTGGAACCCTAAAAGGTGCGAATTTGAAAACTCACCTAATCGAAGATTCGATCGGTGCAAAGCGTTGCTCTCGTGACGCTCGTCGCGTAGGCGGTCTCCGCTCTTCAATCGGACAACAAGCCAGTCAAGAAATCGAAGGAAGAAAGGAAGAAGAAAAAAGAGCTCTAGAGAATGAGTGAAAGAGGAGAGATAGTGTTCTTTGAATAATGAAGAACAAAAGGAATTAAATACTTAAGGACGTGGGTCCCACTCCTTTGTTCCTCAATATTTTAATACTCTATCCCTTTCTCAGTCAATTATTTTCTAGGTTCTTACATTCTCCCCAACTACAAAATTTTCGTCCACGAAAATGAAACTCACCAAGCAAAAAGATGAGGGTAAACCTTCCTCATCTGCTCCTCCAACTCCCAAGTGGAATCACCAGTTTTAGTATCCCACAACACTTTGACCATACTGATGGTCTTTCTCCTGAGCTGCCTGAGCTGAACGTCTATGATCCTGATGGGAGTGGCCTCAAAAGACAAGTCCTCTCTGATCTGTACCTCATCAGACTCCAAAATGTGACTGGGATCAAATATGTACTTCCTCAACTGGGAGACATGAAAAACACTATGCAATCTGGACAGAGGGGGAGGTAGAGCTAGCTCATAAGCTACTGGTCCAATCCTCCTGAGAATCTGATATGGCCCAATAAACTTAGGAGTCAGCTTCCTTGGCTTCATGACTCTGCCTACTCCAGTCATAGGTGTCACCCTCAGAAACACATGCTCTCCTACCTCAAACTCTAAGGGTCTCCTCCTCTGATCTGCATATGACTTCTGACGACTCTGTGAAGTCTTCATCCTTGCCTGAATCATCTTCACCTTCTCAGTAGTCTGCTGAAGTAACTCAGGCCCCACCACTACCTTCTCTCCATCCTGAAACCAACACAAGGGAGTCCTACACTTCCTCCCATACAACGCCTCATAGGGTGCCATCCCAATGCTAGAGTGGAAACTATTATTATAAGTGAATTCAACCAAGGGTAAGATCTCATCCCAGCTACCAAGATGGTCTAGCACACAAGATCTCAGCGGATCCTCCAAAGTGCAGTATCGTCCTTTCGGATTGCCCATCTGTCTGAGGGTGATAGGTCGTACTCAATCTCAATCTAGTACCCAAGGCTGCTTGTAGAGTCTGCCAAAAACGAGAGGTGAACCGGGGATCTCTGTCTGACACTATACTGGAGGGGATGCCGTGCAGTCTTACTATCTCTCTGATGTACAACTGTGCTAGCCTGTCCATAGAAGTCCTCAAGTTCACAGGTAGGAAGTGTGCACTCTTAGTCAGTCTGTCCACAATCATCCATACTGAGTCGTGCCCTTTGACTGTTCGTGGTAGGTGGGTGATGAAATCCATAGCTATCTTGTCCCACTTCCATTCCGGTACCTCTAGCTCGTTGAAGCATACCACCTGGCCTTTGGTGCTCTATCTTTGCCTTCGACAAGTCAAACAGCTAGCCACATACATGGCTATCTCCCTCTTCATACCAGGCCACCAGAAGGATTTCTTCAGGTCCTGATACATCTTAGTCATGCCAGGATGCAGACTAAGCCTACTCTTGTGCCCTTCTTCTAGGACCAACTTCTTCACTGCTGCATCATCAGGTATACACACCCTGCCCTTGAATCTCAAGATCCCATCTGACCCCACTAGAAACTCCAGAGGTTGTCCCTCATTGAGACTGTCAACTATGCCCCTCAGGTGGGCATCAACTGCTTGCCTTTCCTTGACCACCTCAATAAAATCACTGGTGACTACCGGTTTCATCGCAATCGATGTGGTCGCAGAGAACTCTACATCGAGGTTAAGGTCTCTAAACCGCTCAATCAACTCATGTTCCCTTACCATCGGTGCAAACATGCCAATGGTCTTCCTACTCAAAGCATCTGCAACCACATTGGCCTTGCCTGGGTGGTACATCAACTGAAAGTCATAATCTTTCAGGAGCTCCATCCACCTTCTCTGCCTCATGTTCAGCTCCTTCTGATCAAAGAGGTATTTCAAACTCTTATGATCACTGAACACCTCAAACTTGGCCCCAAACAAGTAATGCCTCCAGATCTTCAAGGCAAACACCACAGCTGCCAATTCCAAATCATGGGTGGGATAGTTCTTCTCATGATTCTTCAATTGTCTAGAAGCATAAGCCACCACCTTATTGTTCTGCATCAAAACACAACCCAACCCCAAAAGAGATGCATCACAAAAGACTTCAAAAGTGTCCTCTGGGTTTGGGATAACCAGGATGGGAGAACTGGTCAACCTTTCCTTCAACTCTAAGAAACTCTGCTCACACTTGTCTGTCCAGGCGAAAGGTTGATCCTTCCTGGTCAGTCTGGTCAGAGGGGCTACTATCTTAGAAAAGCCCTCTATGAATCTCCTGTAGTAGCCCGCTAAACCCACAAAACTCCTTATTTCGACCACGATTTAGGGCGCTCCCATCGAAATCTGCCTCCACTTTGGAGGGATCCACGAAATGCCCTCCGCTGATACAACATGCCCCAAGAACTTCACCTCACTCAGCCAAAACTCACATTTGGACAGTTTGGCATACAGCTGCTTCTCTCTCAGAATGCCCAAAACTGTCCTCAGGTGTTCTCCATGCTCCTCAACACTATGCGAGTAGATGAGGATGTCATCTATAAAGACTACCACAAACTTATCCAAAAAGGTCTGAATATCCTATTCATGTAGTCCATGAAGATGGCTGGCGCATTAGTCACCCCAAAAGGCATTACCACATACTCATAGTGGCCATATCTGGACCTGAAAGCTGTCTTCTGCACATCTTCAGTTTTCACCAAAATCTGATGGTATCCGGACCTCAAATCTATCTTGGAGAACACTCGTAGCCCCATGCAACCGATCCATCAAGTCATCTATCCCGGGCAATGGATACTTGTTCTTTATGGTCAACTTGTTCAGCTGCCGGTAGTCTATGCACAGTCTGGATCCTCCATCCTTCTTCTTCACCGATAACACTTGGTGCTCCCCACTGATGATACACTAGGCCCGATGAGCTGCTTATCTAGAAGATCTTCTATCCGCTTCTTCGATTCACTCAGCTCAGCTGGAGCCATCTTGTAAGGTGCCATAGAAATTGGTCT
Source organism: Lablab purpureus (assembly GCA_030347555.1). Classification (NCBI taxonomy): domain Eukaryota; kingdom Viridiplantae; phylum Streptophyta; class Magnoliopsida; order Fabales; family Fabaceae; genus Lablab; species Lablab purpureus. The sequence continues at coordinate 19,961,055 of CM059258.1, forward strand.
CGCTCCGGTACTAGATCTATAGAAAACTCCACCTCTCTTTTAGGAGGTAAACCGAGCACTTCCTCCGGAAATACATCCGTAAAATCTTTAACCACCGGTATATCCACTCCCTGGTCCCTCTCCTCCTCCACATGGGTTAGGATCATAAAACACCGAGCTCCATCAACTATATCCTTCCATGCTCGCTGAGCTGAAACCAACTCTACATCTCCCAGTTCGGGAAAAACAAGCGCTTCAAGCCACGGTCTATCAAAACCCTATTGGTAGATAGCCAATCCATGCCTAGAATCACATCTAGGTCCTTCAAAGGTAAACAAATTAAGTTCACCTTTGACTTGCGTCCTTCAACAATCACTGAAGCAGACCTATGCACACTCTAGAAGCAATCACCAAGTTAGATATTGGTGTAGAAACACATAAATCTAGCGGAGATCTGAGCTCAGTAGCCTCGGTTCCTCCACACATCTATTTGACACGAAGGAGTGTGTCGCCCAGAGTCAAACAACACATGCAACACATGACCAGCTATAGAGCACGCACCTTGGACCAGACGGTCTGACTGAGAAGCTTCTGCACCCGTGATGGCAAACACTCTGCCCGCTGCTCTAGGTCTAACCCCACCATCAGGATGGGCTGGCTGCGGAGCTCTAATAGGAGCAGCTCCCCTCCTCTCACCACAGTGTTTGGCAAGGTGTCCTATCCTGCCACAAGTGAAACACCTCTGTGGTCTCGACCGGACCGGCACTTGGTGAGCTAGGTGTCTGTCCTCACGCATCTGAAACATCTCATCCCCATAGGACGAGTGTCATCGAACTACTACCCCTCAGCTGCTGGGGGCGAGTGTAGGGCGTCCTCTGCTCAGCTCTAGCCCTGCCTACCACTGGCCCTCCCACCTGAGGCCTCACGGTCCTGACATTTCCGGCCACCAGTCTTTCTGCAGTCTTGGCTCTCTCCACCAAGACGGAAAAGTCCATGACATACATAGGTACCACAATCACCTTCGGCTCTTGCCTCGAGGCCCTCCTCAAACTTGTCTGCACAACCACTCCTCAGTGCGGCTCCGTGAGTAAAATCCGGACGGATGCTCAAAGCGAGCGAGCATACTCATGCACTCGTTAGGATGCCCTGCTCTAACTTCGAAACTCAGCCTCCTTTGCAAACTTGGCACTAGCTGGGAAGTACTTGCTGAGAAACTTTCTCCTGAAACCCTCCCAGCTAATCTCCTCATCTCTGACAGCCATCAGTCTTTTCACCCCTTTCCACCAGAACTCTGCTTCTCCCTCCAGCATGTAGGCAGCAAAGCCTACCTTCTTCTCCTCTGGGCATTCTGTAACATCAAAAATCTTCTCTATATTCTCCATCCAGAGGTTAGCTTGATCTGGGGTAGAGTCTCCTGCAAACTTAGGAGGCCCATGCTTCGAAAAGTCTTCCGATGAAAGCCTGTACACTGTGGTGGTCGACCAGAAGATGAGGTCTGGTGGGTTTGCAGTCTGCTCGCTCTGTGGCTGCCAAAGTAGCCTCTCGGAAGCTCGCAACTCCGCATAGCGACTGATGTCTGCTGAGCCATGGCAGCTCCCTGCTGCTGCATGGTAGTAGCCATAAGCTCTATGGCTCTGAACATCTGGTTCATATCTGGCTGAGGGGGAGGAGACTGTCTGGGTGGCATTTTAACAATACAAGATGTAATCAAGAAGTCAAACACTTATCATAGAAACACATCAGAGTTCTAACACACAACTAGCATAACAAGCCCCAACCCTTTAGGTTATCCTGAGAATCTAACTGCTCTGATACCATAAATGTAACACCCCAAAAATACAAATAAACAAAGTAATTCACTAAATCATGCATCATCATTATCATAATAACATCTACTCAGATAAAGATCATACAAGCAAAAGATGAATATATGCATATACAGATCATCCTCAAAAGTTGTACAAAGTTAAACACATGCCCCGACAAGCGAGCGGTCTCAGATTACAAAAGAAATAAAGCAGCTAAGGGGTCTAGCTTTTCTCTAGCTTGGCTCCACTGCCTGAAGCCACGTCTCTCCTGTCATCTGCTCCCGTGTCAAAACACGATCATAGCAGGTACAAATTCAAACCATGAAAGAAAAGGGTAAGCCAAAAATCAATATTTTCATAATTAAGTCTATACACGAACATTAATTTAATCATCCACACTATTCAATCAATCGACCTACCGAAGGCTATGGCAATCACAATCACACACATAAGATCGACGACTTCAGGAAGAGCTGTATGGACTCAGGCAATTGGAACTAACACCGATACACGACATGGGGATTAAATATTATATCTCAACCTCTACCACCATGTGAGTCGGGGTGAAAGAATTAGGCCTTTTCAGTAGGTCATCCTAATCCAATCTCCGTCGACTTCTCACAGCCGATGACAGTGTCTACGTGACTCGATCATCGGTGAAGTCCGGATATTCCATCGGAAATCCCTAGTCCATACACACTACTATTATCACATACAAGCACAACACACCACAATCATTCAAACTTGTTCCACCTCAATATAACCCATTGGTCTTACTTGTCGGGTACCTCATGAAATTATCCCTCCGGCCTTACCGCCAAGTAACCCCTCAAATATCTTCATCACAACATATCATTCCTCGGTTTCACATCATATAGCTCAACATATATCAATCTCATATAACACTAAGTCATACATTCTTCAATTTCATAAAAGAAACACAATCGGGTGCAGGGGTTCTCGCTCGGGCGAGACCAGGCCGTAACCAATTCTTTGCCATCTGGAAGGGTCTCGCTAGCGAGACCGGGGCTCGCTCGGACGAGAGTTGGACGAGACCAACTCTTGCCATCTGGAAGAATCTCGCCTAAGCGAGAACAGGGCTCACTTGGGCGAGGGTCGACCAAAATTGGACAGACATCTCCCCTAAAACTTGGTCATTTTCCAACTTTGACTCTGCTCAATTTACACGATTTATAGCAGACAGTTCATCACCGACTAAAGCAATACAATCATACTCGGTTTGGGGCATTGGTCATCCCATTCAACATTCATTCATCACATAGAACAATTCCTGCCAATTTCTACTCATTAACTACTCACATTCATCACAACAAGTTGAGATTCAATCAAATTCATATCCAAATGAAATCCATCATACACATAACAGTATATTCCAATTCACTTCTACTCAAATCAAGTTTAATTCAACAATTTATGAACTAAATGGTATTTCAACATAATGCATCAAGCTCACAAAAGAGAAACTCAATTTAACGCACAAAATGCCTTTCGCTTCACCTTAGCTAAAAAAAAAGGCACCTAAGCATATTCAATCCCTTAATCAACTGGGAATTTCCCACTTTTCATTGAAGCTTTTAAAGAGACTAAATTTAAGACTTCCCCTTACCTGTTGCTCCTGCAGCTCCTCTATCGTCAAAAGTGCTCCTTTTTCCTCTAAGTGCTCACTTAGTACTCTAGGGGTACCTAAACGCAAAACGACGAGCATTAGCACTGTCCCAACACTTCACAGAGGAAGAGCAAGCCCAAAAACAGCGCCTGCGACATGAAATTGCGCGAAGAACGAAAATCCCCAAATTGAAACCCTAAAAAGGTGCGAATTTGAAAACTCACCTAATCGAAGATTCTGATCGGTGCAAAACTTTGCTCTTGTGACGCTCGTCGCGTAGGCGGTCTCCGCTCTTCAATCGGACAACAAACCGTCAAGAAATCGAAGGGAGAAAGGAAGAAGAGAAAAGAGCTCTAGAGAATGAGTGAAAGAGGAGAGATAGTGTTCTTTGAATAATGAAGAACAAAAGGAATTAAATACTTAAGGACGTGGGTCCCACTCCTTTGTTCCTCAATATTTTAATACTCTATCCCTTTCTCAGTCAATTATTTTCTAGGTTCTTACATATAATAAGTAAAACATATTATTTATAACAAGTAAAACTCTTTAAACTTATAACACTTTTTATTAATATTTAAACCAATTATTAATATTATTAATATTCAAAGTACATTTTTTATTCAAACCAATTAGAACATATTATTTATAATAAGTAAAACTCTTCAAATTTTCTATATAGTTACTATTAGAAGCATTTCAGTTCTTATATAATACAATTTTTAGCATAAATTAAAAGCGTTTATTTATTATTTAAAATAATGTAGTATTCTTTCATTTTTTTTTATATAAAAGAAAAAGAATTAATTAAAGTACAATATTATCTATGGATACTAAAATGGTAAAGTTAAGTTAAAAATGTTCGAAACACGAAATTCAGATAAAAAATCTTAAATTGTAGAATCAAGTTATAGATAAGATGTGAAACTAAACTAGAGATCCTTAAGGCACGAAATCAAGTAAGAAATGTTCAAGACATAAAATCAAGAGTTGTTCAAGAATTGAACTACAGTTGTTCAAGACATAGAATCGAACTAGAGATGTTCAAGACATAAAATCAGGTTAGAGATGTTCAAGTGTAACTAAGTTAGAAATGCTTAATGTATAAAGTCAAGCTAAACATATTTTCCTACTTATTAATAAAAAGTAACTCAAGACACGAGATTAAATTAAAGATGTTTAATATTTAAAACCAAGATAAAGATCCTTAGTTTGTATAGTTAAACTAAATATACACTTTGTACTTATTTATGAATAATTGCTCATATTTCGAAGTTAAATTAATGATGTTCAAAACATAAAAAAACTAAAAATACTCAAAACCTAGAGCTAAGCTAATCATGTGATAAATAACATAAAAAAAACAAGATTAATATTAAATTAAAAGTTATAAATACAATATCAAAACAAAGTTAATTGAGAATGTTTTTTTCATATTTGAACTATGTACATAAATAATAGTAAGATATTTATGACATAATTAATTATGTAAAAAATATAATTAATTATGTCGATTATTTTGTATAATTGTATTAACTATAAACATTAATTTTTTTAATAATTTTTTATTATTATATTCTATATTATAATTAAATAAAATATTAAAATAAGAAATAATATAAAATAAATTTAATATATATTTTTCAGTAATATATTTATTATAGAAATAAATAATTAAAACAAAAAATAATAAAATAAAAAATAAAAAAGTAAATAAAATAAAATAATTAATTTGATACTTTAATAATGGTTATCTTTTATATTATATATAAAATAGAATTAAAATAAAAAAATGAAAATAATAAATAAAATAATTTAAATTTTGATTTTTCAAATTATTTTTATTAATATTTTTGTATTATGAAATACACTTCTTTTATGTATTAAAATTTTATAATAATATTTTATTTCAGTTTAAACTTTATGCTAATTCTAATTTTTATTTTTAAAATCTAATTTTTAAAACACATTCAAATTTCACAAATAGGTACCAGTACTTCAATGTCGAAAATCAACAAAAGTCGTACAGATAGAGATGAAAATAGGTAGGGTGGGACTATTTTTCCTTTTTTATTCTTATTCTCGCATTAACTTATCTACATTTTCTATATTTAATGGATATAAAATTTTTGTTTCATTCTCATTTATCACTTTTAGTGTTATAAATATTAATTAAATAATTTTTTATAAAAAATTAAAATTAGTAACATGAATTCAATATCAAAATTGTACATATGTTGATTTCTCCAATAAAAAATATTAAAATTATAATAACATAAACTTTAAATTAAAATATTATCAAATAATATATTTTAAAAATAAATTATAGAACTAAGAACCCATAAAGTTTCAAACAACGTTTTTAGATTAATTAATAAACTAAAAATATTTTAATAATTTAAAACAAAATAAATATGAAAGCAAAGACTTAATATTAATAACAAATAGTTATATGAAGATTATATATAAGTGGTACTGCTCTGTACAAGTTTGAAATATTAGAAATTTAAAATTTTAAGATTATATATTCTTAAAACTACAATTTATTTGGTTACTTTCTTTTTCTTCCTAAATAGATTTGTTAAAATGTAATGTTATTTTAGTTTACTAAGCTTGTAAAAGACACTTTTTTACCATAATTTTATTTGTTAATATTGAAGAAAAATTTTAACTCTCTTCTTCTTAGTTATTTTATGTGAGAGTTTCTCTCTATATTATCATCTCTATTTGATTAAAGGGTTATAAAAGATTCAGGGTGAGAAGAATAAGAGAATTTTTACTTTATAAAAAAATAGTTTATTTGAGAGAAAGAAATGGCCATAAAATATAATATTGTTGGATTGACCCCACATTATATGGAAAATTAAATTATAATTATTGGTCATTGTTGATGTCCACTTATTTGAAAAGTTACAATATTTGGAGCTTTATTGAACTAGGTCCCAGAATGTAAAGGAAGAAGTCTTAGAGATGGAAAGCAAAGTAAATTTGAACAATATAAGTGAGGACGAAATAGACTCTGTAGGTGAAAGTACATATTTTACAGCACGTTGTGGCAACTTGAGGTGAAGAGGTAGTTATAATTTCAATCAACAATGGAGAGAAAACAACAATTTTAGGCCACTTAATCAGAGAAAAGACATATACAATTTCATATCTACCAATTATAGAAGAGGAAGAGATAACAACTACCGAAATGAAAATTTTCAATTGTTATCATATTAGAGAAAGGTCGAACACAAAGCTAGAAAATGTAGATTCTAGCAAGTAAATATAGCCAAAAATCAATATATATCAGTGAGCCTTTTGATAACCCATAAACTTTTTTTTAGTGAACAAACAATTAATTAAAGAGAAAATATTTTAATATTTCTTCTTTGAATTTATTTTATTTATAAAGCAAGGAATTCTTATTTGAATTAATATATTATAGTTAATTATAAATAGATCGTACTATTTTGTACCAAATTTAAATATTGAAAATTAAAATTCAATATGAAGACATTCACAAAACTACAAATTAATAGGTTACTTTTTTCTTCATATATATATATATTAATTTATAAATTCTAATAATTTTGTTAATTAAAGAGAAAATGTTTTAATATTTCTTCTGAATTACTTTTGTTTGAGTTTTTCTCTTTATATTATTCTGTCTATTTAATTACACTTTTTTTTATTTCTTTCCTGAGATGATTTATCAATTTAGAAGAATAACGTAACAGTAGAATTTTTTTAATATTTTATTAAAAAAACATTAGTTTTAATTTGTAAATAGTACTTAATATTTTATTATTTACAATTTATATATAAGGTTATCAAAAATATATTTATTGTAATAAAATATTAAAACATACTTTTTTGATATTTTGACTGTTTTTAATTTTTTAATACAGAAAAATTATATTATAATACCTATAAATGTATTATATATATATATATATATATATATATAACCAGTTACAATTACAAAGTAATATTTTTATTGAATAGTTTTTTTCTAGAGTAGAACTTCTTAAATTAAATTGCAAATAGTTATTAGTGATTACGAGAGGCAAACTCTCACGTATATAAAATGCTCATCGTGATTGAAGATTCGAATTAGGTGTAATAAACTCTAGAGGAATAAAGTAAAATATAACCTATTATTAGTGGATCAAAGTCAATACATGTGTACATGTTCTCTCTTTTTATTAGTAAGTTTATAATTACTAAGAATTCATAAATAACAAACTTAGATTTATAAAGAGTTTAATTTAGAAAAGACACAAGTATTATACTCATGATATATACAGTTGGCACAATAAAAATATTATTTATAAAAAAAATAATTGTTGAAGATTGTTCAGACTTAAGTTTTCTTAACAACAAGAAATATAATAATTAATAATATGCATATTTTTTTAACTATCCATTAATATAATATATTTTGTAACATAAATATTAATAAATTATATTTTTAGAAAAATGTTATTTCTTACTTTTGAATAGATATAGAAGTTATTCAAGTTTCAACTCCATAATTTTTATAAATAATTTTTTATGAACTAATTTTATTATTATAGTACATAAATTCTTTGGTCAAAAGTATAATTTTATTATTTTAGTACTTATTTATAAATATTAAAATATATTATTTAATGTTCATTTATAAAAATAAATAATAAATAAATGAATATAATGTTTAGTGTTTATTTATAAAAATTGAAGTATAATAGTTAACGTTGTTGGAAAAAATATAGTATAGTTAGTGCTTAGACTAAGAGTTATTAGATTTTTTTTCCTATAATCATCAGTTTACAATGTTTAGTGTTTTATAAAATTAATGAAATGGTTTGTGCATAAATTCATGCACAAGAGTTAATGTAGAGATTATTAAAATTTAATCATAAATATATGAGAGTAAACTTGTTTTTCACTATTTAATTAAAAGATATACACTTTTTAATATTAAAGGAGAAAAAGTGTTTATTGGAAGTAGGTTAAAGTACTAATTTAGTGTTAAATAAAAAAACATTGTGCTTTGTTATGTATAATAAGTAAAACATATTATTTATAACAAGTAAAACTCTTTAAATTTATAACACTTTTTATTAATATTCAAACCAATTATTAATATTCAAAGCACATTTTTTATTCAAACCAATTAGAACGTATTATTTATAATAAATAAAACTCTAATATAGTTTATCTTATAACTTTACTATTTATTGGAAACATTTAAGTTCTTATATAATACAACTTTTATTATAAATTAAAAACGTTTGTTTATTATTTAAAATAATGTAGTATTCTTTCATTTAATATGTGTTTCTTCATTTAATTAAATAAAAAATATAAATATAACAAAAAAATATGATGATGTATATACTTCTTTTTAATAATATATCATAATTTTTTTAGAAATAGATATTATATGAAAGACAACATCATATTTATTAATTAATTTATTTAAATATTTATTATTGTCTTATTAAATTTTAACAGGCTAAAAGTTTATATAAGAAGATCACTATCAAATTCATACTCCATCAATAATATTATTTATTATTTTATCAATTTAAATGATGGAGAAGGTTGGGTAGATACACTTTTCTTCTATCAGAATACATTTTTCAAAAATTCATATCTTTAAATAAAAGTCATTCACCTCCAAATATTTATTAGCAACAATTCATACTTTGATAATACTATCAATTTAAATCAAACTAGCAACTATAAGTGTATCACAATTATTTTAAAATTACTAAAAAAATTTACTCTAAATAGTTATATTTATATATTTTTTTATCTTATGATAAAAAATCATAGAGTTTTTGTTAGACATAGAGATATATCAAGAAGGGGATGAATTGATATTGGATTTTCTTTGAAAATTGTGAAGTTTCAGATTTTTCTGATGCAGTCAAGAACAGGAGCTACATCCAGTCTCGATGTGTAACACTAACAGATCTCAAATCACTAAAATGATAAAGTCTTTACAAGAACCCCTCTTCTAAAGACTACCAAAACCAAAAGATGAAATTCTAAATCCTATAGAATTGAATCTAACCCAGACTCACACCAAGTCTGCAGTGATCACCCCAATCACCAAGATACAAGTTTTATAACCCCACAAAACAATCTCAACCCAGAGATCAATACAAATACGAATATACTAATCAAGACTCTCTTCTTGATTCTTTCTAAAGTTGAATTCTTCAAAGATTTGTGAGTAAGTTTTTCTTGATTCTCTCTTCTCTGTTCTCTCTCTATTCTTTCGCAATTCTTTCGTTCTTCTCTCACGTTTTGAATGTTGCTTGAGACTTATATTTATAGAGAAAGAGATGAGCTCAAACAGGCGCTATTCTGTTTTCTGCATACTGGGAGGCCTGGAACAAAATAGTCGACTAAACAACGAAATAGTTAGCTAATTTCATTAAAGGCACATTCCTGACATATTAATGAAAATAGTCGACTAATATATCATAATTAATTGACTAATTGAAGATTAATGAAAACCAGACTAATATATCAGAATTAGCTAACTAATAACAGATAATCTAACAGCTATTCAAAAACTGCATAATCATCATTAATCACCAATGTTCCAGCAACATCATCAAATCAAATTCATCAACAGTTTTTATACTTGTAAAAAAAGTTATCTTAATTTATATATTTACTAGATTGATATTGCATTCAATTACACACTTTTATATTAGGTTAATTTTTATTATTTGTATGGATGAACTGTTTAAAAAAATGCGCAAAACAAGGTTAAAAACATAAAAAACAAGATTAATTTTAAATTAAAATTGGTAAATGCAATATCAAAACAAAGTTAATTGACTATGTTTTTTTCATATTTGAACAATTATGTACATAAATAATAGTAAGATGTTTATGACATAATTAATCATGTAAAAAATATAATTAATTATGTTGATTATTTTGTATAATTATATTAATTATAAACATTAATTTTTTAATAATTTTTTATTAATATATTCTATATTATAATGAAATAAAATATTAAAATAAGAAATAATATAAAATAAATTTAATATATACTTTTTAGTAATATATTTTATATTATAGAAATAAATAATTAAAACAAAAATAATAAAATAAAAATAATAAAATAAAAAATAAAAAAGTAAATAAAATAAAATAATTAATTTGATATTTTATTAATAGTTATCTTTTATATTATATATAAAACAGAATTAAAATAAAAAAATGAAAATAATAAATAAAATAATTTAAATTTTGATTTTTCAGCTTACTTTTATTAATATTTTTGTATTTTGAAATACACTTCTTTTATGTATTAAAATTTTATAATAATATTTTATTTCTGTTTAAACTTTATGTTAATTCTAATTTTTATTTTTAAAAATTAATTTTAAAACACAATCAAATCTCACAAATAGGTATCAGTACTTCAATGTCGAAAATCAACTAAAGTGGTACAGATGGAGATGAAAATTGGTAGGGTTGGGACTATTTTTCCCTTTATTTATTCTTATTCTTTTATTAATTTATCTACATTTGTATATTTAATGGATATAAAATTTTTGTTTCATTCTCATCTATCACCGATGTTATAAATATTAATTAAATAATTTTATATAAAAAATAAAAATCAGTAACACGAATTCAATATCAAAATTATACATATTTTGATTTCTTCAATAACAAATATTAAAATTATAATAACATAAATTTTAAATTAAAATATTATCAAATAATAATTGAATAAAAAAATTAATTATAAAAACATAAAAAATTATCAAATATATATTTTAAAAATAAATTATAAAACTAAGAACTCAATAAAATATCAAATAACATTTTTAGATTAATTAATAAACTAAAAATATTTTAATAATTTAAAACAAAATAAATATTAAAGCAAAGACTTAATAACAAACAATTATATGAAGATTATATATAAGTACTTACAAAGTGGTACTACTCTGTACAAGCTTGAAATATTAGAAATTTAAAATTTTAAGATTATATATTTTTAAAACTACAATTTGTTTGGTTACTTTCTTTTTTTTCCTAAGTAGATTTGTTACTCTGTACAAGCTTGAAATATTAGAAATTTAAAATTTTAAGATTATATATTTTTAAAACTACAATTTGTTTGGTTACTTTCTTTTTCTTCCTAAATAGATTTGTTAAACTGTAATGTTATATTAGTTTACTAAGCCTATAAAAGACACTTTCCGTACCATAATTTTATTTGTTAATATTGAAGAAATTTTTTAACTCTCTTCTTCCACTACTACAAAATTGACATTTAACATCAACATTCTACATCGGTTACAACACAAACGACGTAGACAAGTTTATATTGACCATTCTACGTCGGTTGTATGCATAAAACGACGTAGAATTTTTGAACTGGACATTCCACGTCGGTTATTTACAGAACCGACATGGAATGTCAAAAGTACTACGTCGGTTAAGAATTAATCGACGTAGAATGCTTCGTGTTGCACTTACTACGTCGGTTATAGATTACAACCGACGTAGAAACCCCTTTAAAACCTATTCCCCCTTTTCCTTCCTCACTTTTCCTACTGTGTTCGTCGCTCCCCTCTACTCTGCGACTGCGATCTCCGTTCTTTGCCGCACTGCGATAGCTGTCCTCCCTGCCTGTCACCGTCGTCAACCGCCGCCGCAAAGAGTCTTCCTCCTTGCGCGAAGGTCATCGCCGCCGCTCTCTCCTTGCCGCCGCTGGAGCAAGTCGTCGCCGCTTGTGAACGGTGCTCCTTGCTGTGAAGGTCTTCTTCCTTGCCTTGCCTCAGCCCTTCGCCGCCACCGCCACCGCTGCCAACGCTGCTGCTGCCAGGTTAGTGGGTTTTTTATTGTTTTTATTGTTTTTTGTTTTGTAGAATATAGTCTTTGTATGATTAGGTTATTGAAATGCCTGTAGAAGATTGTTCTGATAATCTGACTGTGCCCATGGGGCTTTATTTGATGTTGTTTATGTATTTGATGTTGTATAAAAATTTGGATTTAGTCAAATAACAGAGGAAACTCTGCTGAAATTTCGTTAGAATGAGTTTGTCTCTCTTATAGAGCAAACTCTACGTTAAAGTTATAGCAAACTCTGCTGATAATTTTGATTATAGTAATCAATGATATTAAATTCATTGATGACCAGATAAGTTTTTATTAACTCTTAATTGTAGTCTAAAATCCGAAAATGAATCGAAGTTGGATGAATGCAAGTCGTATATCAGAAGAGTATGAGAATGGAGTTGAACAATTTTTGAGTTTGCTGAACGAATTGGTCTAAAGATGAATGAAAATTTTTATTGTCCGTGTGTTAAGTGTGTTAATGGAAGAGTTCAAACCGTAGATATAATACGAGAACATCTAATCTGTGAGGGGATCATGAAAAATTATACTACATGGACATGGCACGGTGAACTTATTGATATTCCAGTAGTATCACAAACTGTGGAGGAGGAGGATGTCAGTATGGAAGATCGAATAGAGGATATGCTTCGTGATGTGGGTCAGGAGAGCTTTCTTCAAGCACATGCACCTGTATATGATAAATTGAAGACAGATTCAGAGACGCCTTTGTATCCTGGATGTAAAACTTTCACACGATTGTCTTCTATATTAAGATTGGTCAATTTGAAGGAAAAGTTTGGTTGGAGTGATAAAAGTTTCAATGAATTGTTAGAACTTTTGAAAGAGATGCTTCCAGATGAAAACACATTGCCTAACTGTATGTATGAAGCAAAGAAGATACTTTGTCCAATGGGTTTAGAATATAAAAAGATTCACGTTTGTCCTAATGACTGTATTTTATACAGAAAAGAGTTTGAATCTCTTCACAAGTGTCCAAAATGTGGTGTATCACGTTACAAAGTCAAGGATGGTGATGGTGATGGTTTTGGTGAAGATAGTGATAAAAAGGGTCCTCCTGCAAAGGTTATATGGTATCTTCCAATAATTCCAAGGTTTAAGTGATTATTTGCTAATGAAGAAGATTCAAAAAATCTCATATGGCATTCAGTTGCAAAGAAACGAGATGGACAACTTCGACATCCGGCTGATTCTCCACAGTGGAAGAAATTTGACCGTCTATTTCCAAGTTTTGGTAGTGATGCAAGAAACCTTAGACTTGGACTAGCTACAGATGGAATGAATCCTTTTGGTAACTTAAGCACTAACCACAGTTCATGGCCAGTTTTATTGGTGATCTACAATCTTCCACATTGGTTGTGCATGAAGCGGAAATATGTTATGCTATCTATGATGATTGCAGGTCCAAGACAGCCAGGAAATGACATAGATGTTTATTTAAGTCCTTTGATAGATGACTTAAGATTGTTGTGGGAGGAAGTAGTAAAGGTGTTTGATGCGTATCGACAAGAGAATTTCAAGTTACATGCAATGATATTTTGTACCATAAATGACTTTCCAGCATATGGTAACTTGAGTGGATACAGTGTCAAGGGTCATCATACATGTCCTATTTGTCAAGAAGATACAAGTTATCTGCAATTGAAACATGGGAAGAAGACAATTTATAATAAACACAGAAAATTCGTTCTAGTTAACCACTCATACCGAAGATTGAAGAAAGCTTTTAACGGTTGCCAGGAGGATGAAATTGCTAAGTCACCGTTAATAGGTGAGGAAGTTTATGATAGAGTGAAAAACATAAATGTTGAATTTGGAAAGACGCAAAAGAAATCAACTGATAGAAGCAAGTGGAAGAAGAGATCAATTTTTTTTGAACTTCCATATTGGTGTCATCTAGATGTACGTCATTGTATTGATGTGATGCATGTTGAGAAGAATGTATGTGATAGTTTAATTGGCACACTTTTGAACACCAAAGGTAAGACAAAGGATGGAGTGAGTACTCGTCAAGATCTTTGTGAATTGGGAATACGTCCGGAATTGCATCCAAGATCTGAAGGCAAGAGAACATATCTTCCACTAGCATGTCACACTTTGTCCAAAAAAGAGAAGACTAGTTTTTGTCGGTGTCTTCGAAGTATTAAAGTTCCACAAGGATACTCTTCAAATATTAGGAGTCTTGTGTTAATGAAAGATCTTAAACTAATTGGGTTAAAGTCACATGACTGTCACGTTTTGATGCAACAACTCTTACCTGTAGCTATACGTGGCATACTCCCGAAGAATGTGAGAAATGCAATTATGCGTCTATGTTTTCTCTTCAACTCTATATGTGCCAAGATAATTGATGAAAAATCATTAGATCAGTTGGAAAATAAGGCAGCAATTATACTATGTCAATTGGAGATGTATTTTCCTCCATCATTTTTTGATATTATGGTTCACTTAATTGTTCATCTTGTAAGAGAGATACGGTTATGTGGCCCAGTTTATTTGCGGTGGATGTACCCAATTGAGCGATACATGAAGATCTTCAAAGGGTATACTAAGAATCCATACAGACCTGAAGCTTCTATAGTTGAAAGGTATATTGCAGAAGAAGCTACAGAGTTTTGTTCAGAATACTTGGCAAAAGCACAAGCCGTGGGTGTTCCTACAAGTTGACATGATGATAGGATAAATGGAAAGGGTACTCGTGGTATAAAAGTTCAACCAAAGGATACTACTGAGTTGAGTCAGGCACACTTGTATATTTTGAATAATACAGATGAAGTTCTTCCTTACATATCTGCTCATCAATCAATGTTGAGGACCCAAAACCCCAAAATGGGTGAATGGTTGTTGGTGAAGGAGCATAACAACAAGTTTGTCAGTTGGTTTAGAAGCCAAATTTTTTCAAATCAGCATGCATCTGATACATTGAAATGGCTAGCTCATGGACCAAAACATAACGTCATCACTTGGACTGGGTACGACATTAATAGATATTCCTTCTACACAAAGTCACAAGATGACAATAGCACAGTTCAAAATAGTGGAGTATCTATTGAGGCCACATCCATGCACTTTTCTAGTTCAAAGGATAAAAACCCCATCATGGCATCCATAAGTTACTTTGGAGTGATTGAGGAAATTTGGGAGGTTGACTACAGTAAATTTAGAGTTCCTCTATTTAAATGTGTTCAGGTTGATAGCAATACCAGTGTTCAATTTGACGAAATGGGTTTTACTACGATAGACCTTAAGAAGCTAGGTCATAAGGAAGAACCATTCATCATGGCATATCAAGCAAAACAAGTTTTTTATGTGACCGACCCATGTAATGATAGGTGGTCTGTGGTCCTTCAAGGCAAAGGGATTGATGTCAACCATAAAAATGAAGATGAGTCAAATGATTTCATTGTCATCCCCAATTCACCACGACTGCCTAGTAGTATTGAAGATGTACAAGAGGATGTGGTAATGATCATGATGAAGGGATATGGGAAAATTTAGTTGTCTAAGTATGTTTCAACTTGAACTTCTTTATGTATTTTTTTTATGTTTGTATATTTAAGATTTATAAATTATATTGCTTTATATTTTCTTTACAGACTCATGGCATCTCCTTCAGCTCCTCCCCCACCACCTCCTCCCTCATCTCCCTCATCTCCTCCAACATCTCCTCCACCAAAGAGGACCAGGCAAGCTACACGATTAGTGAGCTTGACAGCCAGAAACATGGCAGGAGAGAAGATGAGTGTGTTTGTTGATCCACGCACTGGGAAGATGTCTGGTCCGCATCATACCCAGTTCAACAGCTACTTGGGTACCGTTGCACGGGAGAAGGTAATTCTAAGTTTATATTTCAAGTTTTTTACATATTTACATATAATTCTTCTTTTCATCTAACTAATGATTATGTTTAGGTATCTATTTTTCATCCAGACTGGGATAATGTTGAGGACACCGTGAAGAATCTAATTTGGCAGGACATTCTGGTAAGTTTAAATCTATTCAATTGTCTTTTCTTGAATATTGATTTTTAATTTTGATGCTAATTGTGTTTAATTTTTGCAGAAGTATTTTGATATTGAAAACTCAAAGGCAGTTAGGAGGAAGATTATGTCCAGCATTGCAAAAATGTGGAGGCAGTTCAAGTCTACATTAACTACGAGATGGGTTTATGCTGAGGATGTCGTTAGCAAGGGACTTACTCCTTGCCAACGATATGGCATATCTGAGGACGATTGGAAGAAACTTGTAGAGATTAGGACTGGCCCAGAGTGGGAGGTATGAATTAATTTATATGAATTAATTTAAATTTATTAAGTTATTGTATTATATTCTAGTATCAATTATTTTGCGGGAGAAAAGATTAAAGGCCAAGGAGATTCGGAAGAAGAATTTGATCCCCACCATCCGTCTCGTGGGGGTATGGTCTCTTGGCTGAGAGAATGATGGACGAGAAGGCTGGACTCAGAGAAAAAGAAGCAGCCAGTTCTGGTATAAGCCACGATGATCTCCCCCCACCATCTCCTCCTAAACGTCATAAAACTTGGAAGAGAGCTCGTCAAAAGCCTTCCGGTGAGATGACATCTGAGGAGGCTAAAGAGATTGCTGATAGGATTGTAAGTTACTATTCTTTTTAACTCTAATATGATTAATTTCTTAGACTTGTATATTTATATATATAATGTGTTAAATTTATTGTAGGATTCCTTGGAGGAGCAGTGTACATAGGGAACTTTCGTTCCATGTGGTCGTCAGGATATACTGACCACTGCTATTGGTAAAGATGAACACCCCGGCCGTGTTCAGGGTGTGGGAACCGGTGTGGGTATTCGACAATATTTTGGGCCACCAGTCAAGAATACCCAGAGCTCAACAATTAATGAAGAAGAGTTGGAGAAGAAGCTCACAGCGAAGCTGACACTGGTCATCGCAGCACAGGTTTAGGAGCAGCTACTTAGCATGTTTCTATACTTGATAGCTAGGATGGCATCTTCCCACCAACACGTTTAGCCATCTCCTCTATCTGTTGGCACAATGGGAAGTACTTCCACTAATGCTGCTCCTATTCTAGCTTCTCCTGTTGCTGCTGCTGCACCTGCACCGATAGGTAAAATCGTTATTTCTTTTTCATATATGTCTTGATTACAAATGTAATTAATTGAAATATATCATGCATCCACAGGTCCATCTTTTGAGAAGAAACAGTGCGCCTTATTGGTGGAGGATGGGTTGCTTGAACCAAGATTGGTGGCCCTTGGTTCAGTTCAGGAAGGGGCTTCTACCATCCACAGTGTGCCTTTGGCTCCTGGTTTATTGAGAGTGGTGGTAGAAGAGATTCGAGATGCTGATGCTCGAGTCCCTGTGCCTACTGATGAGGTACAGAAAGTGGGACAAGCCCTTCACACATTCATTGCTTGGCCCGAACATTTAGTCCGACAACTTTCGGAAGAGGTATGTATGTAATTTTTTATGTTAATGACTTCTCAAAATGTTATTTTTGCACTAATCATTATTGTTTTAAACATGTAGGATGTTTAGAAGCCTAAAAGTGCTGCTGCTTCTGAACATACTAAAGGAAAAGAAGTAGCTCTCCCAAAAGATCCAATTGTTGAGTTGATCCGTGCCTCTGCACAATATTATGGCAACTCCTTTGAGATTCAGTGGGATGCTAGGAGATTTGGAATAGATAATGCAAGGTTCCCTCTCTACATTTCATACGCTGACATCTCAGAGGTCACATTGGGTAATAGGGATCTCAACATCTCTATTTTACAACTTTGGACAATGTAAGTACATATTTATTATTATTTTTATAATTTCAATTTCATTATTTAATATATAAGATGTTATTATTTTTCATTTTTTAGGATGATGGATGAATTGGCTGAGGAGCGAGGAGCTTCGGATGTTTATGGATTTTTTGAGCCTCGATCAATCCAACAAGTCTGGAAATAAAGGGAAGAAGTCCAAAGATATATCCAAAATTGGATCCAGGCATCTAAAAGGCAGATATATCTTGGAGCTTATTTATTCCAATAAGTCAATATAAGTTTATTATTGTTTTTATTGTGATAGAGTTATATTCTAAACATTTTATTTTTCTAGGCATCATTGGCAATTCTTCCTCATCAGTCGTCCAGAGAAGACGGTATACTGGTTTTGTTCTTTGAATAAAAATCCAGATACTGATTTGAAGAATATTTTGAATAGGTAAGTATTTTAAAGTTTGTGTTTTCAAATATAAGTAATGTTCATATATTGACCAATAACTTCTCAACAGTGCTATTAAGGTGTGCAGTATCATTGATGGAATGCACATCAGCAAAGCCACTAACCCACATTGGGAAATCCTACATGTAAGGTTACTTTTAATTCTCTAATATCACTATAATATTGAATATGTATTTTTCACAACTAATGACTTGTTTAATTGATTATTGGTTAATAGACAAACGGGTAGCTACGAATGTGGCTACTACGTAATGTATTGGATGTGGCTTATAGTTTTTGGGAATATCAGAGATACTTGGAGATAGGTTAGTCCTCCAAAACCTTATTCCTCCAAAACTCTATTGGTAAAGTTTCCTACTTTGTCATACTTAAGATACTTTCATTTTGTTCCAGGTATTCAATGATACACAGCCCTTGCCTAAAGAGTCTATCGACCAACTTAGAGAAAAATGGGCACAAAAGTTTTTAGACATTAGAAATAGGCAACAACAGTAGAAATTTTATTGTAATTTTACTTTTACAATTGTAATTATGTGTAAATAGATCAAATTTAAATAACTATTCAATATATATAATTGATTTGAAATTTAGCTATTTGAAATTTATGAAATTGTTTGCTGGTTTGTTGGTTTGTTTGATATGCAGGTACTAAAATTTAGGGAAAATGAGAAAATAGAAACTGCATATCAGTTTTAGCAGAGACTTTCTACGTCAGTTATACATATAACCGACGTAGAAAAGTATATATATCTTACAACGTCGGTTATTTGTGTAACCGACGTTGTTTGGTGATGCGCTATTCAACGTCGGTTTACTTTGAACCGACGTAGAAAATATTACTTTTAATGACGTCTCCTTCAACGTCGGTTTTGGGGCCGTCGTGAAAATATCCCCACAACCGACGTTGAATATGGTTCCTGTAGCAGTGTTCTTAGTTATTTTTATGTGAGAGTTTCTTTCCATATTATCATCTCTATTTGATTAAAGGGTTATATTATACCTGGTAAGATCAAACACTAATTTATAAGTTTGTGAGATTTAGTATTAAAAAATATTGAGGGTGAGAAGAATAAGAGAATTTTCACTTTATAAAAAAATAGTTTATTTGAGAGAAAGAAATGGCCATAAAATATAATATTGTTGGATTGACCCCAAATTATATGAAAAATTAAATTATAATTATTGGTCATTGTTAATGTCCACTTATTTGAAAAGTTACAATATTTGGAGACTTATTGAACTAGGTCTCAGAATGTAAACGAAGAAGTCTTGGAGGGCAAAGTAAATTCGAACAATATAAGTGAGGAAGAAATAGGCTCTATAGGTGAAAGTATATATTTTACAGTAGGTTGTGGCAGCTTGAGGTGAAGAGCTAGTTATAATTTCAATCAACAATGGAGAGACAACAACAACTTTAGGCCACTTAATCAAAGAAAAGGCACATACAATTTCATATCTACCAACTATAGAAGAGGAAGAGGCAACAACTACCGAAATGAAAATTTTCAATTGTTATCATATTAGAGAAAGGTCAGACACAAAGATACAAAATGTAGATTCTAGCAAGCAAATATAGCCAAAAATCAATATATATCAGTAAGCCTTTTAATAACCCATAAACTTTTCTTCTAGTGGACAAACAATTTTGCGAACAATGGATACATTTGTTACTTAGTGTTGCAATTGTTAACCAATAGTTTAGGTGGTATTCCGTATTTTAAGAAAGGGAAATTATTACCATTATATTAAAAGGATACTTAATTATAGGATACAAAACATGAGGAGTATATGCATTGCGTCATGTATAAATATTTATTTGCGTAAAAGGTTAGTATGTAATTAGTATTCCAACGTGAATAAGAGAGAGAGAACAAAAAGAGAAAGAGAAAGAAAAAGAAAGAAGAGAGAGAGGGAGTTTATTTGGGTTGTGAGTTGAGTGTTCTGTAAATACCTGTTGTAATTTTCTCTTTCAATAGAATATCTGCAGCAACCCGGAGACGTAGCCATAATTGGCTGAACTCCGTTATCAATTTTGTGTGTGATTATTCTGCATTTATATTGTTTCTCATAAATCTGATTATAGGAAATGTGCGTTATTTCCTAACAATTGGTATCAGAGCTTGGTTGTTACTATTGTTTATTGTTATAAACAATCTTGAGGGAATCAAATTTGAGTGGGAGCAATGACTGCAGAGGAAGGAATGGTGAAAATTGAAAAGTTTGATGGTGTGGACTTTGGCTTTTGGAAGATGCAAATTGAAGATTATTTGTATCAGAAAAAGTTGTATCAACCTCTCTCAGGAAACAAACCAGAGGGCATGAAAGATGAAGATTGGGCTCTTCTTGATAGGCAAGCCCTGGGAGTTATTCGATTGATGTTATCCCGTAATGTTGCATTCAATAGAAGGTGCATTAGTAGCACACCATCTCAATGAACTCAATATAGTCACAACCCAATTGAGTTCAACTGGAATCGAATTCGATGAAGAAGTACGAGCATTGATACTTCTGTCTTCTCTACCAGAAAGTTGGAACGCTACAGTCACTGCTGTAAGCAACTCATCGGGAAGCAATAAGTTGAAATTTAATGATGTTCGTGATCTGGTTCTTAGTCAAGAGGAAGAAATTTAACCAGAGGATATGGATATGGTAAATCCAAAGAAAGAAGGTCTGGATCCAAGAATCATCGTAGTTTCCATAACTCAAAGACGATTGAGTGTTGGAATTGTGGAAAGATTGGACACTACAAAAATCAGTGCAAGAATGCACCAAAGAATCAAGAAGTTAAGGCAGAGGCAAACGTTACCTCTACCTCGGGAGTGGATGATGCGTTGATATGTTCTTTAGAGAACAAGGAAGAGTCTTGGGTGTTAGACTTTGGAGTATCCTTTCATGCCACTTCCCAAAAAGAATTCTTTGAGAATTATGTCCGAGGTAATCTAGGAAAAGTTTACCTTGGTAATGAACAATCTTGTGAGATTGTTGGAAAAGGTACAGTGAAGATTAAGTTAAATGGGTCTGTATGGGAATTAAAAAATGTTAAACATATTCCTGACTTGACAAATAACTTAATCTCAGTAAGTTAGTTGGCCGATAATGGCTACCCGATAGTCTTTCATGGAAATCATTGGAAAATTTCAAAGGATGCAATGACAATTGCTCGTGGTAAAAAGAGTGGTACTATTTACAAAACTACAGGAGCATGTCATTTGATTGCAATTGCAACAAATGAAAATCCCAATCTATGGCACCAAAGGTTAGGCCATATGAGTGACAAAGGGATGAAGATCATGCACTCAAATGATAAACTACCAGGTCTTAAATCAATAGAAATTGATATGTGTGAAGATTGTATACTTGGAAAGCAGAAACGAGTTAGCTTTCAGACAAGTGGAAGAACCCTAAAGAAGAAGAAACTTGAGTTGGTTCACTCTGATGTTTGGGGTCCAACAACGGTTTCATCCATTGGTGGAAAACATTACTTTGTGACTTTTATAGATGATCATTCCAGGAAAGTATGAGTTTACTTTTTGAAGCACAAGTCAGAAGTATTTGAGGCTTTCAAAATTTGGAAAGCCATGGTAGAAAATGAAACAGGATTGAAGATTAAAAAGCTTCGATCTAACAATGGTGGTGAGTATGAAGACAATAGATTTAATAAGTTTTGCTATGAGCACGGGATCAGAATGGTGAGGACTGTGCCAGGTATGCCTCAATGCAATGTTGTAGCTGAGCGTATGAGTCGAACATTGACTGAAAGAGCCAGAAGCTTGCGTTTGCAATCAGGCTTACCAAAGCAGTTCTGGGCAGAAGTAGTCAACACAACAACTTACTTAATCAATCGAGGTCCATCAGTACCATTGGAGCACAAAATACCAGAAGAGGTATGGAGTGGAAAAGAGACAAAACTCTCACATCTTAGAGTTTTTGGTTGTGTAGCATATGTGCACATTAGTGATCAAGGTAGGAATAAACTTGATCCTAAGTCAAAGAAGTGTACCTTCCTCGGTTATGGTGAGGATGAGTTTTGCTACCGCCTATGGGATAATGAAAACAGAAAGATTATCCGTAGTAGAGATGTGATCTTCAATGAAAGAGTGATGTACAAAGATAGGGGCAACACATACACTAGAAACATAGAAAAAATTGACCCAATGTATGTAGAGGTGGATGATGTCCCAGAAACTCTGATAGTTGATATTCCTCAACCAGAGGAATCAATTGAAACTAACAATGATCAGTAACTTGGCACACCAGGGCATTTTACACCAACTCCTGTTTTGAGAAGGTCTTCTCGACCTCATAAGCCTAACAGGAAATATTTGAATTATATATTACTAACTAATGAAGGGGAGCCTGAAAATTACGAGGAAGCATGCAAGACGTCAGATGCTAGTAAGTGGGAGCTTGCTATGAAAGATGAGATGATGTCCTTAGTATCCAATCAGACATGGGAGCTTGCTATGAGAGTTTCCTATTGGGAAAAAGGCACTTCACAACAAATGGGTGCATCGAGTAAAGGAGGATCATGATGGCTCTAAGACATACAAAGCTCAATTAGTTGTCAAAGGATTTCAGCAAAAGGAAGGAATTGACTACACTGAAATCTTTGCTCCAATTGTGAAACTCAATACTATCAGGACAATCTTAAGTATTGTTGCTAGTGAAGGGCTCTCTACCTTGAGCAATTGGATGTAAAAACTGCATTTCTTCATGGAAACTTAGATGAGGAAATTTATATGTACCAACCTAAAGGTTTCTTAGAAGAAGGGGAAAAGATTATGGTGTGCAGATTAAAGAAAAGCTTGTACGGGTTGAAACAAGCTCCAAGACAATGGTACAGGAAGTTTGATAGCTTCATGCACAAGGAAGGTTTCCAGAAGTGCAATGCTGACCATCGTTGTTTCTTCAAGAGATATAAATCTAGTTATATCATTTTGTTACTTTATGTCGATGATATGTTAGTAACGGGTTCAAATATGGATGAGATTAAAAACTTGAAGATGCATTTGTCAAAAGAATTTGACATGAAGGATTTGGGTCCAGCAAAGAAAATCCTTGGAATGCAAATCACGCGAGATAAGCAAAAGGGAATTTTATAGTTATCTCAAGTAGAGTATATCAACCGTGTTTTTCATAGATTTAATATGGGAGATGCCAAACCAGTTAGCACACCTTTGGCTAGTCATTTTCGTCTATCCAAAGATCAATCACCCCAGATTGAAGAAGAAATAGAATTCATGGCTAAGGTTTCATATGCTTCATCCATTGGAAGTTTGATGTACGCGATGGTTTGTACAAGGCCAGATATTGGCAGTGTAGTGGGAGTTGTTAGCAGGTTCATGTTAGATCCAGGTAAGGCTCATTGGGAAGCAGTTAAATGGATTTTGAGGTATCTGTGAGGCACTTCAGGGAAGTGTTTGTACTTTAGTAAAGGAGAATTAAAAGTACAAGGTTATGTAGATGCAGACTTTGGAGGTGAAGTTGATCACTAAAGAAGTACCACTAGTTACATTTTCACTGTTGGTACTACAGTTGTCAGTTGGATGTCACAAATACAAAAGATTGTTGTTTTATCCACTACAGAAGTTGAGTATGTAGCAGTAATAGAAGCTAGTAAAGAATTGATATGGCTTCAAGGTTTGTTAACCGAATTGGGATTCATCCATAGTAGTGTTTTGCATAGTGATAGTCAGAGTGCAATACATCTGGCAAAGAATTCAATATTTCATTCTAGAACAAAACACATTTATATTCGTTATCACTTCATCATATCTTTACGTGAGGATGGAGTACTAACATTGAGAAAAATTCTAGGTAGTAAGAACCCAGCAGACATCTTGACAAAGGTGGTAACCATTGACAAATTGAAGTTGTGCTCAACTTTAGTTGGCCTGCTAGAATAACATACAAGAAAAGGTTGTTGCATTGATCGAGGTGTGAAGACAAATTGAAATTAGTCTTCAAGTGGGAGATTGTTGGAATTGTTAACCAATAGTTTAGGTGGTATTTCGTATTTTAAGAAAGAGAAATTATTGCCATTAAATTAAAAGGATACTTAATTATAGGATACAAAACATGAGGAGTATATGCATTGCGTCATGTATAAATATTCTTTTGCGTAAAAGGTTAGTATGTAATTAGTATTCCAACGTGAATAAGAGAGAGAGAAGAAAAAGAGAAAGAAAAAGAAAGAAGAGAGAGAGGGAGTTTATTTGGGTTGTGAGTTGAGTGTTCTGTAAACACTTGTTGTAATTTTCTCTTCCAATATAAGATCTGCAGCAACCCGAAGACGTAGGCTTAATTGGCTGAACTACGTTGTCAATTTTGTGTGTGATTATTCCGCATTTATATTGTTTCTCATAAATCTGATTATAGGAAATGTGTGTTATTTCCTAACACTTAGATATTGATTGCAACCATATGAGTGGGATAAAGGAACTATTTTTCTTATAAGATCAATCAGTAAAATTTACCATGAAATTCAAAAGTACCTCAAATATTTTGATTTTGGAGAAAGAAAAGTTATTAGATTGAAGGATGGTTCTCAAAATTTCATTTACGATATTTTTTATGCTTCTAGTTTTCATCACAACTTGTTGAACATAAGACAATTATCAAAGAAATGCTACAATGTCGATTCATGATGATTGTTGTAAGTTGATTGGGAAAAATGGAATATTCATTGTCAAGGTAAAAGTGACTCCTAATCATCTATTTCCTTTGAAGATGCAACATGATAAATTTTCATGCTTAAGTTCCATTATACAAAACCATAATTGGTTATGCATATGCAGTTTGAGCATTATCACCTTTTTTAATAATCTAGAAAAAAGTATGTATCTGGTTTGCATGTTATAAACATTCCTAAAGATGTATGTGAGAGTTGTGAAATTGGAAAGAAGCATATAAAGTCTTTTCAAATCAAAAAATCATGTTGAGCATCTGAAGCTATTTGAGATTATTTGTTCATATTTATGCATGGTTGAGGGTGGTAAAAAATATTTCATTACTTTTATTAATAACCTTAGTAGAAAAAGCTTGGATGCATTTTTTCAAAAAAAAATTAGAAGAATGTGATGTTTTTAAGTCATGTAAGGCATTTGTGGAAATACAACACTTGATGAGCCAGAAACACCAAACAGACCAAAGAGGCAACAAATGCTACCAGATCAAATTGGAGGATTATGTTGTGGGTAAATATGATAACCCATATGATGAAGAAATTATCAATTTTATTTTATTTGCATATTGTAAACCAATATCCTTTAAAGGAGTTATTGATGATCAAAATTTGGAGAAAAAAATAAATGAAGAAATTCATGTCATTAAAAAGAATCAAACATGGAAATTGACAAAATTTCCAAATTGGAGTAAAGTGGATGTACAAAACTAACTACAAATCCAGTGGAGAAATTGATCGCTTCAAAGCAAGATTAGTGGTAAAATGATATAAGCAGAAGTCAGATATTGATTATTTTTTAGATATTTGTGCTTTTTGTGAGATTAGATACAATTTGTATGCTTATCTCTCTATCAACTCAAAATATTAGGAAAAATTCATCAATGAATATTTGAAAGAAGAAGTGTATGTTAAACAACCTGTGAGATATGATATTAAAGACAAAGAAGATAAAAATCTACAAGTTAAAGAAAGCATTGTATGGTTTAAAACTAGCACACATTGTGTGGTACAAAAGGATTAATTCTTACTTTGCGTAAAAGGTTTTTTAGAGATGTTTGTGTTTGAGAATATTTGTTTAATATCTTTTTTATTTAAATGAGTTTTCAGGAAATTTTCTAGATTTTATTTTAAAATATCTTTTCCATAAAGATGAAAAATATATTCATTTATTATTTAGATTTAGGTAGTTAATATTGAGATATTGTTAATATTTGATATTTTGTTACATTTTTACTTTATATATAAAATACATGAATAAAATAAAGTACAACTCCTCCATACAATATATCTCTTATATCTTATATAGCTCCATGACATATTTTCAAAAACCCTAAAAATCTCATCATCTGTAGCATTGTATGATCTAAAACAAGCACACAATGTGTGGTACGAAAGGATCAATTCTTACTTTGCATAAAAGGGTTTTTTAGAGATGTCTGTTTGAGCATACTCGTATATCAAATTTGTTGAACCTAATTATATTTTTATTTTGTAACTGTATGTTGATGATCTAGTCTTTATTGGCAACAATCCGAAGATGATTATAGAATTCAGAGAGACTATAATTAGACTTTTTGAGATAACAAATTTACGTCTTATGTCATACTTTCTTACCATTGAGATCATTTAGTAAGATGATAAATTTTCATCTTCCAAAAAAGTATGTTTCAGACATTTTGGAGAAATTTAAAATGAAGAATTCAAAATCAATATCAAAAGAAGTATATTCATTAAGATGAATACAGATTCATGGAGGAGCCACAAGTTTGCCACTTGCAAGTATGTAGCAAAGAGAATTCTTGGATACATCAAAGGTACTATGACTAAAGGGATCTTTTATGTTAATAATTTTAATGTAAATTTGGTTAGATACATAGAAAGTGACTCAGCAGGAGATATTGAGACAAGAAAAAACATGTTAGGATATGCATTTAACCTTGGAATAAGTGCAGTATCATGGTCCTCAAGTGAACAAGCAACAATTGCACTCTCAACCGCTCAAGTAGAATATATAGTCGTAACAAGTTATGTTATACAAGGAGTACGGATAAGAAGGATACTTGAAGTAATACATCACAAAACAAGACATTTTCATGAAAAAATCAAACATATAGAGATCTTATTTTACAAAATCCATGAGTTAGTAGATGAAAAAGAAAAAAAAAAGTAGTGATCAAATATCGTCCCATTAAAAAACAAACTACAGTTATTATAGGAGCTAAAGAAAAGTTTGGAATGATTAATATATCCACACTTAGTTTAAGGAGGTAATGTGAAAAATAAATTAAGTACACCATAAATTTTTGTTGAACTTAAATTTATTTTATTAATAAAACAACCAATTCTTATTTGAGTTAATATATTATAATTAATTATAAATCTTTATAAAATCGTACCATTTTATACAAAATTTGAAATATTGGAAATTGAAATTCAATGTGAAGACATTCACAAAGCTACAAATTTGTTGAACCTAATTATATTTTTATTTTGTGTCTGTATGTTGATGATCTAGTCTTTATTGACAATAATTCAAAGATGATTATAGAATTCAGAGAGATTATAATTAGATTTTTTGAGATAACAATTTTTCATCTCTCAAAAGAAGTATGTGGCAGACATTTTAGAGAAATTTAAAATGGAGAATTCAAAATCATCATCAAAAGAAGTATAAGTAGTCACAATTTGCCATTGAGATGAATACAAATACATGGAGGAGTCACAATTTGCCACTTGCAAGTAGCAAAGAGAATTCTTAGATACATAAAAGGTACTCTGAAGAAATCTTTTATGTTTTTTATGTTAATAATTCTAATGTAAAAATATTGTTAGATAGATAGAAAGTGACTGAAGAGGAGATATTGAGACAAGGAAAAACATATTAGGATATGCATTTCAACTTGAAATAAGTGCAGTATCATGGTTCTCAAGTGAACAAACAATAATTGCACTCTCAATAGCGGCAGCAGAATATATAGTTGTAACAAGTTGAATTACACAAGGAATATCGATGAGAATGATGCTTGGAATAATACATCACAAAACAAGACACTCTTACAATAATTTATGTTATAACAATTATACTTCTAAAAATTGTTTTTTTATGAACAAACCAAACATATAGACATTTGATTTCACAAAATCTAGGAGTTAGTAGGTGAAAAAGAAAAAAAAGTAGTGATAGAGTATTGTCCCATTAAAGAATAAATTACAGATAATTTATAAAGTCTCGCTGAAAGTTAAGTTATAATACAAACTAAAAAAATGTTTAAAATGATAAATAACACACTTAATTTAAGGAAATAATGTAAAAAATAAATCAAATACACCAAAAAAATTTATTGAACCAAAATTTATTTTATTAATAAAGCAACGAATTCTTATTCAAAATTAATATATTATAGTTAATTATAAATCTGTATAAGATCCTACTATTTCGTATAAAATTAAAATATTAGAAAATTGAAATTCAATATGAAGATATTCACAAAACTACAAATTGCTCGGTTACTTTATATATATATATATATATATATATATATATATTAATTTATAAATTCTAATAATTTTATTAATGAAAGAGAAAATGTTTTAATATTTCTTCTTCTTAATTACTTTTATTTAAGTTTTTCTCTCTATATTATTGTGTCTATTTAATGACACTTTTTTTTATTTCTTTCCTGGGTTTATTTATCAATTTAGAAGAATAACATAACAGTAGAAGTTTTTTAATATTTTATTAAAAAAACATTAGTTTTAATGACATTAATTTGTAAATAGTACTTAATATTTTATTATTTATAATTTATATATAAGGTTATCAAAAAAATATTTATTGCAATAAAATATTAAAACATACTTTTTTTATATTTTGACTGTTTTTAGTTGTTTAATACCGAAAAATTATATTATAATATCTATATATGTATTATATATATATATATATATATATATATATATATATATATATATTATATATACATGCAAGCAGTTACAATTACAAAGTAATATTTTTATTGAATATTTTTTTTCTAGAGAAGACCATCTTAAATTAAGTTGCAAATAGTTATTAGTGGTTACCAAAGACAAACTCTCACCTATATAAAATGCTCATTGTGATTGAATATTCGAATTAGGTGTAATAAACTCTAGAGGAGTAAAGTAAAATACAACCTATTATTAGTGGGTCAAAGTCAATACATGTGTACCTGTGCTCTCTTTTTATTAGTAAGTTTAGAATTACTAGGAATTCATAAATAACAAACTTAGATTTATAAAGAGTTTAATTTAAAAAAGACACAAGTATTATACTCATAATATATACAGTTGGTACAGTAAAAATATTATTTATAAAAAAAATAATTGTTGAAGATTGTTCATACTTAAGTCTTCCCAACAACAAGAAATATAATAATTAATAATATATGTGTCTTTTTAACTATCCATTAATATAATATATTTTGTAACATAAATATTAATAAATTATTTTTTATAAAAATGTTATTTCTTACTGTTGGATAGATACAGAAGGTATTCAAGTTTCAACTCCATAATTTTTATAAATAATTTTTTATGAACTAATTTTATTATTAGTACATAAATTCTTTGGTCAAAAATATAACTTTATTATTTTAGTACTTATTTATAAATATTAAAATATATTATTTAATGTTCATTTATAAAAATAAATAGTAAATAAATAAATATAATGCTTAGTATTTATTTATAAAAATTGAAGTATAATAGTTAGTGTTGTTGGAAAAAAAAATAGTATAGTTAGTGCTTAGACTAAGAGTTATTAGATTTTTTTTCTATAATCATCAGCTTACAATGTTTAGTGGTTTATAAATTTAATGAAATGGTTAGTGCATAAATTCATGCACAAGAGTTAATGTAGAGATTATTAATATTTAATCATAAATATATGAGAGTAAACTTATTATTGACTATTTAATTAAAAGATATACACTTTTTAATATTAAAGGAGAAAAAGTGTTTATTGAAAGTAGGTTGAAATACATTATTTAGTGTTAAATAAAAAAACATTGTGCTTTGTTATGTATAATAAGTAAAACATATTATTTATAAGTAAAACTCTTTAAATTTATAACACTTTTTATTAATATTCAAACCAATATTAATATTATTAATATTTAAAGCACACTTTTTATTCAAACCAATTAGAACATATTATTTATAATAAGTAAAACTTTTTAAATTTTCTATATAGTTTATCTTATAACTTTACTATTTGTTTGAAGCATTTCAGTTCTTATATAATACAATTTTTAGCATAAATTAAAAGCATTTATTTATTGTTTAAAATAATGTAGTATTCTTTCATTTTTTTTACATAAAAAAAAAGAAATTAATTAAAGTACAATATTATCTATGGATACTAAAGTGGTAAAGTTAAGCTAAAAATGTTCGAAATACGAAATTCAAGTAAAGAACCTTAAATTGTAGAGTCAAGTTATAGATAAGATGTGGAACTAAACTAGAGATCCTTAAGGCACAAAATCAAGTAAGAAATGTTCAAGACATAAAATCAAGAATTGTTCAAGACATAGAATCGAACTAGAGTTGTTCAAAACATAGAATCGAACTAGAGATGTTCAAGACATAAAATCTGGTTAGAGATGTTCAAGTGTAACTAAGTAAGAAATATTATAAATTTAAAATTTTAAGATTATATATTTTTAAAAGAACAATTTGTTTGGTCACTTTATTTTTCTTCCTATATAGATTTGTTAAAATGTAATGTTATATTAGTTTACTTAGTCTATAAAAGAAACTTTCTGTACCATAATTTTATTTGTTAATATTGAAGAAAAAATTTAACTCTCTTCTTCTTAGTTATTTTTATGTGAGAGTTTTTCTCTATATTATTATCTCTATTTGATTAAAGGGTTATATTACACCTGCTAGGATCAAACACTAATTTATAAGTTTGTGAGATTTAGTATTAAAAAATATTGAGGGTGAGAAGAATAAGAGAATTTTCACTTTATAAAAAAATAGTTTATTTGAGAGAAAGAAATGGCCATAAAATATAACATTGTTGGATTGACCCCAAATTATATGGAAAATTAAATTATAATCATTGGTTATTGTTAATGTCCACTTATTTGGAAACTTACAATATTTGGAGCTTTATTGAACTAGGTCCCAGAATGTAAACAAAGAAGTCTAGAAGAGCAAAGTAAATTTCAACAATATAAGTGAGGACAAAATAGGCTCTATAGGTGAAAATATATATTTTACAGCAGGTTGTGGCAGCTTGAGGTGAAGAGGTAGTTATAATTTCAATCAACAATGGAGAGACAACAACAATTTTAGGCCACTTAATCAAAGAAAAGGCACATACAATTTCATATCTACCAACTATAGAAGAGGGAGAGGCAACAACTACGAAATGAAAATTTTCAATTGTTATCATACTAAAGAAAGGTCGGACACAAAGCTACAAAATGTAGATTCTAGCAAGCAAATATAGCCAAAAATCAATATATATCAGTGAGCCTTTTGATAACCCATAAACTTTTCTTCTAGTGGACGAACAATTTTGCGAACAATGGATACATTTGGTACTTAGATATTGATTGCAACCACATGTGTGGGAAAAAGGAACTATTTTTCTTATAAGATCAATCAGTAAAATTTACGAGAAATTCAAAAGTAACTGAAATATTTTGATTTTGGAAAAGAAAAGTTACTAGATTGGAGGATGGTTCTCAAAATTTCATTTATGATGTTTTTTATGCCTCTAGTCTTCATCACAACTTGTTGAGCATAGGCCAATTATCAAAGAAATGCTACAACATGTCGATTCATGATGATTGTTGTAAGTTGATTGGCAAAAATGGAATATTCATTGTCAAGGTAAAAATGACTCCTAATCATCTATTTCCTTTGAAGATGCAACATGATAAATTTTCATGCTTTAAGTTCCATTATACAAAACCATAATTGGTTATGCATACGCAGTTTGAGCATTATCACCTTTTTTAATAGTCTAGAAAAGAGTATGTATTTGGTTTGCATGTTATAAACATTCCTAAAGATGTATGTGAGAGTTCTGAAATTTGAAAGAAGCATATAAAGTCTTTTCAAATAAAAAATCATGCAGAGCATTTGAAGCTATTGGAGATTATTTGTTCATATTTATGCATGGTTGAGGGTGGTAGTAGATATTTCACTACCTTTATTAATAACCTTAGTAGAAAAAGCTTGGATGCATTTTTTTAAACAAAAATTAGAAGAATGTGATGTCTTTAAGTCATGTAAGGCATTTGTGGAAATACAACACTTGATGAGCCAGAAACACCAAACAAACCAAAGAGGCAACAAATGCTACCAGACCAGATTGGAGGATTATGTTGTGGGTAAATATGATAACCCATATGATGAAGAAATTATCAATTTTATTTTATTTGCATATTGTGAACCAATATCCTTTAAAGGAGTTATTGATGATCAAAATTTGGAGAAAAAAATAAATGAAGAAATTCACGTCATTAAAAAGAATCAAACATGGGAATTGACAAAATTGCCAAATTGGAGTAAAGTGGATGTACAAAACTAACTACAAATCCAGTGGAGAAATTGATCGCTTCAAAGCAAGATTAGTGGTAAAATGATATAAGCAGAGGTCAGATATTGATTATTTTTCAGATATTTGCGCTTGTAGTGAGATTAGATACAATTTGTATGCTTATCTCTCTATCAACTCAAAATAATAGGGAAAATTCATCAATGAATATTTGAAAGAAAAAGTGTATGTTAAACAACCTCTGAGATATGATATTAAAGACAAAGAAGATAAAAATCTACAAGTTAAAGAAAGCTTGTATGGTTTAAAACTAGAACACAGTGTGTGGTACAAAAGGATTAATTCTTACTTTGCATAAAAGGGTTTTTTTTACAGATGTTTGTTGTTGAGAATATTTGTTTAATATCTTTTTTACTTAAATTAGTTTTCAGGAAATTTTCTAGATTTTATTTTAAAATATCTTTTTCATAAAGATGAAAAATATATTCATTTATTATTTAGATTTAGGTAGTTAATATTGAGATATTGTTAATATTTGATATTTTGTTACATTTTTACTTTATATATAAAATACATGAATAAAATAAAGTACAACTCCTCCATACAATATATCTCTTATATCTTATATATCTCCATAACATATTTTCAAAAATCCTAAAAATCTCATCATCTGTAGCATTGTATGATTTAAAACAAGTACACAGTGTGTGGTACAAAAGGATCAATTCTTACTTTGTGTCAAAGGGTTTCTTAGAGATGTTTGTTTGAGCATACTCATATATCAAATTTGTTGAACCTAATTATATTTGTATTTTGTGACTGTATGTTGATGACCTAGTCTTTATTGGCAACAATCCGAAGATGATTATAGAATTCAGAGAGACTATAATTAGATTTTTTGAGATAACAAATTTACGTCTTATGTCGTACTTTCTTACCATTGAGATCATTTAGTAAGATGATAAATTTTCATTTTGAAAGAAGTATGTTGTAGACATTTTGGAGAAATTTAAAATAAAGAATTCAAAATCAATATCAAAAGAAGTATATTCATTAAGATGAATACAGATTCATGGAGGAGCGACAATCACCACTTGAATTTAGGAAAACTGAAGATAAGATTCAAAGAAAATGAGGAATACCTCTTGAACTTCAAAGAGAATTGCTCTTGCAATGTATTCAAGCTTCAAAGTTATGTTACAAATGAGACTCACACCCTTATATAGAGGGGAAAACGAAAATACTTGCACATGGGTGGAAGGTGAATGGTTTAGGCCATATTTGGAGATGCTCCCAAGCTTCCCAAACAAGGCCCTTCCCACTAATTGTTATCCTTATGTCTAAACACCCCTCCTCTTATGTTTATTTATGACAAAGTCATAAAAGAGACTAAACTATTTTTATTTTCAAGAAATTTACAAGAACTTTTGATATTTCTATTGTCTTCTTCCATTTTCTTGTACATTCCTCTAGTTTTTCTTCCTTCCTTTTATTCAAATCATTTTGTAAGCTTTCCTCTTTCCAATTCTTCTTTGGCTCTTCTTGTAACAACTCCTCCTTGTGATGAACTAGGTTCTTCATGATTTGGGATACGGAGGATGTTAAGAGATCAAGGAAAAGTACCTTGATTCAAGAGTATGAGATGTTTTGTATGAGCAAGGGAGAAACCATCTATGATGTCCAGGAAAGATTTACTCACATTGTAAATCACCTGAAGGCATTAGGTAAGAAATTTGATACCGAGAAATTAAATGTGAAAATTTGGAATTCTTTGGACAGGACATGGCAACCTAAAGTGACAACGATCACAGAATCAAAGAATCTTACAAGCATGATAATGGTCACTCTCTTTGGAAAGCTTAGAGAACATGAGATAGAGTTAGGTCGCTTCAATGGTGAAGAAGAAGACATAAAAAGGAGAAGTATTACTTTAAAGGCTTAATCCATTAGAGAGGAGAGTAGTGATACTGATGATGATTCAGAATGTGATGATCTCAACAAATTTGTAAAGAAATACAAGAAGTTCATCAAGAAGAAAGGAAAACATAAGAAAGG
The DNA here is from genome assembly GCA_030347555.1 of Lablab purpureus. Lineage (NCBI taxonomy): Eukaryota > Viridiplantae > Streptophyta > Magnoliopsida > Fabales > Fabaceae > Lablab > Lablab purpureus. The sequence goes on from CM059258.1 coordinate 19,995,863, forward strand.
TAAGAAATTTGAAAATTCAAATTCTAATGATAACTATAAATGTTATGGTTGTGGCAAAAAGGGACACATGAGATCAGATTGTCCAAATCCCAATAAATCTAAAGAAAGGGAAAAGAAAGGCAAGAAATTCTTCAAAAAGAAGAATAAAGTATATATTGCTTGGGATGATAATGAAGTAAGTTCCTCTCAAAGTTTAAGTGAATCAGAAGAGGAAGCTAATATTTGTCTTATTGCAGATGATGTTGAATCCACATGCAGCGAGGTAGGTGATTATGATCTTTCTAATGATTATGATGAATTGCTTGAAGAATTTCTTATTCTTTGTGAAAAATCTGAAAAACTTACATCTCATCACAATAAATTAAAAAATGATTACAAAACTCTTGAAAAGAAAATTATTGATTTAGAAGAAGAGAAAAAGGTTTTGAAAGATGATTTGGAAAAGGCAAAAATTCCATGTAAATGCAAATAAAAAATTCCTATTTGCGAAGAATGCAAAGTATTTGCTAATAAAGTATCTTATCTTGAAATTTCTCTTTCAAAACTTACCATGGGAAACCAAAATTTAAAAAATGTTTTAAATGTGCAAAAAGGCATGTATCAAAAGGCAGGACTTGGATATACCTTTAAGGGTAATCAAAGACCTATCAAAACTGTGTTTGTGAAAGGTGAAACATCTAATACGAAGAAGGTTTTTTAAAAGATAAATTTTTCAAGAAAACCCAATGTTCCTACATGTTTTTATTGCATGCATAAAGGTCATACAGTAAACAGATGCAATATTCGAGGTTTTAGTGCAGGGCCGGCTTAAGGACCAAGCAAGTAAAGCACTCGCTTTAGGCCCCCTAAAAAAAAGGCTCCAAAAATTTTTTTTAGTACTAATATACCCTATTAAATTAATTATAAAATTATGTTTAAGAATAAAATTTAATTAAAATATTGTGATTTTTTGTTAATTTTTATTGGTACTAAAAATAATATTTAATGAGTTAAACACTCTTATCAATAAATCATAATTTTCTTTAGAAAAAAGAGATTTGTTAGTTAATACTAATAACTAAAAAAGATTTAGAACCTTTTTATCTCTATTATCTTACCAACTGGTTTCTATCTTCTTCTTTTCTCTCCCTGTGACTTTTCATTTTCAACCCTAATTTTAGAGAAGCTCTAACTTCTCTCTTCCAAATTTGCAATCTTCAATCATTTTTTTCAAAATCAAAGTCCACAATTGTGATTTAGAGAAAAAAGTATTTCTACCCAATAAACTTAAGTTTTAGGTAAGTTTTGTCTCTCTCCATGTCCTTTCTTTTTCTATTCCTCTGTTCTTAAGGGTTAAGCTTACATGTTTGAATTGAATTTATGAAAATATTATTTGATGTGATAATAATATATATATATATTATATGTGTGTGTAGTGTGTTAAGAACTGTGGTTTATTTTATATTAAATGGTTTATAAATGGTAGAAATTTTATATTATCATGTTACAGTGATTGATCTTTTCAATTGTGTTATTGGATCTTGATGGATTGGATTTATTTTCAGAATTAAATATCTTAAAGGAAATTATAGGATTGAAAAATGATAAACCAATTGACATTCTTAATTATATAAAAAGAATAAATTCTTTTCCAAATGCATATATAGCTTATAAAATAATGTTAACAATTCCATCATCAGTTACCTCAGCTGAAAGAAGTTTTTTAAAACTAAAAATAATAAAAATTTATTTAAGATAAAAAATATCTCAACAAAGATTAAACGGATTAGCTTTATTATCTATTGAAAAATAAATGTTAAATGAAATTAATTATAATAATTTAATAAATAATTTTGTATTGCAAAAAGTTCGAAAAATAAATTTTAAATAAAATTATAATACATTTTAGCATAAATTTTTTTTAATAAATAAAAAGGCCTCATTTTTTAAGTTTGCTTTAGGCCTCATAAGGTCTTGAGCCACCCCTGTTTTAGTGTTCCTAATGAGAGGGTCCATATTATCCGGACTTTGTAAGAGTTTTCTATCTTAATCTAACTTCTTGTACAAGTAATTCAAGCTCTAAGGTAAAAGGAGTAAGGATTCATCTTGATGAAGATGTGTGGCAAACTGTGGCTGGTTTATCAACTGAAGGAAGCATCAACATCACTTATGGCTTTGAAGGATTTAACAAGCTTGCTGAATTTAGAAAATTCTGCAAAGATGCAAACCTTCAAGTGGAAAGTCTCTACAAAGTCGGTAATGTAAAATTAGATGAAAGAATGTTACATTATGTATTGTTTGGATTCTTGTTGCAAGAGGAACCAATCATGCTCAGCTAACCAAGGAAGACATTTTACTAATGTATGGTTTTTTCAATGGAGTTAGTATTGATTGGCCAGCTATTATTCTTGAAAATATGTTTAAAGCCACTAGATTATATACCTTTGCTTTAACCTATTTAGTTTTCATTTCTAAGATTTTAGAATACAGAGGGGTAGACCTAATAGGGGAGACAAGGCAAATTTTGCTAGGTAACAGCAAAATTGGAAAGAGTGTTCTGCGCCACATGGGACTCATTGAACAAGGTAATAGTTTTAGACAAAGAGGAGAAGAAGCGCCTATGGAAGAAGATGAGGACAATGAACATCAACCTCAACCAGGCTCCATGGAGGCAAACATCTATTCAAGGAGGGACAAATTCTCAATCTTCAAATACAACATTATGATGACTTATGTCCAAAGCTTTCAAGACTTAATAGAAGAGTACATCGCGTAGAGCGAAAATTACAAATTGAAGATATCTCTCCAGAAGAAGATATCACTGGTTCTTCAAGGGGGAAACAACCAACTGAACAAAATGAAGATGAAGAGGACGAGGATAGTGAGGAAACCGATTAGGATGAAAAATCACTTGTCTCTTAGCTCTATTTTTTTTCTTCAGCTGCTGTTTTTTGTTTTTCTCTCCATGTTTTCTGTTTTTATTAAATGCTTCTGCTGTGTAAATCTCTTTTTTTGTATCATTTTTTTTATCATGTTAAAAATAAAGGGGGAGAAAAATATACGTTGATTGATAATTGATTAGAAAATATCTAGAATATCTTAAGAGTAAAGTTTAAGGGGGAGAATAAGGAAATATTTCAAAATAATTGAATCAAGAATATCTTAAACATTAAGAGAAAAGTTTAAGGGGGAGATTAAAGAAATGTTTCTATGCATTAAATTCCTTTCTATGCATTAAATTCCTTGAAATTGAAATATTTGAAATTCAAATTCAAATTGCAAATTAAATGCTATAAGATTGTCTATATTATTTCCTTTGTGGACTAACATTTATGATGGAGATATCCATACAATATTTTCTAAGTTTTTTTTTTCAGGATATCAATCATAAGTCTTTAAGTTTTTTTTATCATCATAAAAAAGGGGGAGATTATTGACTTAATTCAAGCATGAGTAAAAATTTACTCAGAAGTTTTGGTGAAGAATTAATCTCAAATAAATCATGAAGATTGGAGTTTTGATGATGAAGATATAAAGATTTATTGCAACATTAAAGACTTGTTTTTATCTCACAAAGGAAGGCTACATCATGGAAATAAAGGCAAAATATAATTTCATTCAAGGAAAATAAATGCTTTCAAGAGAGAAGATTTTTGAAGATTCTCTTAAGAGCTGAAGATACAAGTTTAGAAGTTTCAGTTTTGGGTGTTAGATAAAAAGAGTAAGTCATAATTCCCATCCAAGATCATTTCAAACTTGAGAGAAAGTCATATTTTCACAAAAACCTTTTTTTACGCTTTTAATCGATTAGGAATCGAAATAGAATCGATTATATCACCTAAAATTTGAATTAAAAGAGTTTAACGAACTAAATAATCGATTAAGTGTTTTTGATAATTGATTATGTTGCTTCTGGGTTTCATATAATCGATTATGGTCTTAATCTAATCGATTATATTAGGAAAAATATGTTTTCTAATTTTACTCTGATATAATCGATTACAGCTTTTATATAATCGATTAAATACGACGTTTTTGCGAATTCAATGTTGAATCAACCTAAGAATGGAAACTTTGAGTTGATTTCAAATTATAAAATGAATGGCAATGTCTTAGGCTACAACACATCTGATTAAACACGAAATTAAAGTGTTCTTGCACTGAAGTTTTTCAAAATCGTTTTCTTGCTCTCTCAAGGTTGATCTAAGTTCTTGAAAATGGTGATTGCATTATGCTTAAGCTTTCATATCCAGCACTCATCAGGTGTTTTCTTTACCGTTTACTGGTTTATGTAATTCATCCCTTGGATCTGTTTTGAAGGGAGGTGTGTTCATCTCTTGTGTGTCAAAAGAGGTGGGGATCATCCTTAGTGTGTCTAAGGAGGTGTTTTCATCCTTAGTGTGTCTAAGGAGGTGTGTTCATCCTTAGTGTGTCTAAGGAGGTGTTAACGTTTATCTTTATTTGTTTTTACATGTTGTCACTGGATTGGTGTTTGTAATTGCATTTAAAGATAGTGGGGGTATATCATCACGTGTTGTGGTAATTGGGCACTGGATGTAGGATTGGCTAAATCCGAACCAGTATAAATCTCTGTGTTCATTCTCTCTTTCCCTATCTCTTTCAAAATTCACTGTGGGAAAACAAAGTTTAAATAATGTTTTAGATATGCAAAAAGGTATGCATCAAAAGGCAGGACTTGGATATACTTTTAAGGGTAATCAAAGACCCACTAAAATTGTGTTTGTGAAAGGTGAAACGTCCAATACAAAGAAGGTTTTTGAAGAGAAAATTTTTTCAAGAAAACCTAATGTTCATACATGTTTTTATTGCATGCATAAAGGTCATTCAGTAAATAGATGCAATATTCGACGTTTTAGTCTTCCTAATAGGAAATATATATGGATTCCCAAAGGAAAAATTGTCTCTAACTCATGAGGACCCTAATAAGTAATTTTAGGGGACCAAAATAATTCTTGTTTGTTTTGCAGGTTGGTTCCAAATTCAAAAAGTCCCTTTGGTGTTTTGATGGCAAATGTTCAAAACATATGATGGGAAACAAAAGCATCAATTAGCTGATATTTTTACCAAACCTTTATCCCAGGATAGATTTTATGAGCTTAGAGGGGATCTAGGTATTGTTGATGGTAATTCTCTTGATTAAATTGTGTTTATTGATATTTAAACTGGTTAATTTGATGTTTGGTTGCTTAAAATTGATTGAAAATTCTTATAATTGATTAATGTTCTGTTATAATCGACTGATTTCGTGGTATAATCGACTATATGTGTTGTTTTGTGATTTTTTTGAAAAGCTTTCTATTTTAATCGATTATCTATATTTTATAATTGATTATTTTTCTGCATTTTTATTCTTTGCTGCATTTTTGAGCAAATAATCAATTATACTCGAAACATAATCGATTAAAAGCGTTGATCTCTGTTTTTGAACATTGGAGCTTTGGAACTTGAATTATTCGTCCTACAATGGTAATATTTTATCCCCAACGGATATATTTGGAAGTAGATTTACATATACATAGCAGATTTGAGAATCAAGTGATTTTTTTCTTATTTTCTCCATTATGTTATGTTGATCTTGAGTTCAATGCTATGCTTATTAGTCAAATGTGCTTCTGCTGTGTTTCAAAATGTATTTGTGAGAGATTCACTTAACTTTTTTATTATGTTCAAAAAGGGGGAGAAATGTGATTGATTGAGGGATCCATATCATAATTGGACTTAAGCATTAAAAGGAAAGTTTAAGGGGAAGAATAAGGGAAGTTTTTGAATGTTTGCTGAAATTAACTCTAAAAATTTAAAATTTAAATGTTTGAAACTTGAATATATAAACTTTGATTGCAAACCTAATTGATATAAGATTTTCTATATTATTTCCTTTATGGACTAACATTTATGATGGAGATATCCATACAATATTTTCTAAGATTATTTTTAGGATATCAATCACAAGTCTTTAAGTTTTTTATCATCATCAAAAAGGGGGAGATTGTTGATTTAATTCAGAAAGAGTGCAAATTTACTCAGAATATTTGTTGAAGAATTAAATCCAAAATGAATCGTGAAGATTGGTGTTTTGATGATGAAGATACAGAAAATATTGCAACAATAAAGACTTGATTTTATCTAAAAAGGGAAGATTCCATCATAAAGATTAAAGGCAAAATCAAATATTCAATCATGGAGATATAAAGTAATCAAGGATGGGGATCTTGAAGATTTGCTCAACAGCTGAAGAATCATGTTTAGAAGTTTCAATTTTGGGTGTTGGATAAAAAGAGTAAGTCAAACTTTCCCCCCAAGACCATTTCAATCTTTGTTATAGAGAACTTGTTGTGCATTAGCATGGGCATCTCACTGACTAAGACAATATATGTTGAGTCACACCACTTGGTTGGTATCTAAAATGGACCCAATCAAGTATATTTTTTAGAAACCAACCCTTACTGGTAGAATAGCTCGATGGCAGATGTTATTATCAGAATATGACATCCTGTATGTCAGCCAAAAAGCTATCAAAGGCATTGCTTTAGTAGAATACTTGGCTCACCAACCCATCGATGATTATAAATCCATGTAACCTGAGTTTCCTGATGAAGATATTTTAGCTCTCTTTGATGAAAGTAAAATTGGTTCAGATAAGAACAAATGGGCATTATTCTTTGATGGAGCTTCAAATGCATTAGGACATGGAATTAGGGCAGTACTCATATCTCCACAAAACCAATATATTCCAATGACAGCGAGGTTGTGCTTCAATTCTACTAACAATGTCGCAAAATATGAAGTCTGTGTTATGGGCGTTCTAGCAGCAATTGAATCAAAAGCAAAAAATTTAGAGGTATATGGCGATTCAACATTGGTCATCCACCAATTGAGAGGAGAATGGGAAACAAGGGATCAAAATTTGGTCCCTTATTAGGCCTATATCAAAGGATTGATGGAGTATTTTGACACAATTATATTTCATCATATTCTAAGAGAGGATAATCAATTGGCTGATGCTTTAGCCACATTGTCGTCAATGTTTGAACTAAACCAAGATGAAAAGCTGCCATTAATAAAAATGGAGAGTCATGAGCAACCTGCCTATTACTTTTTAATCACTAATGCAGAAATTGGAATCAATGATGACTTACTATGACAGGTGTAGTTCACCTGTCATAATAAGTGGGGCGGTTGCAATTTTGTAATATATTTAAAATTTATTATGTCAGTTCTAATATAAACAGACATAGTAAATATTTACTATGTCAGTCCAATTTAGAACCATCATAGTAAGTGACTTACTATGTCAGTTTTAATTTCACCTGACATAGTAACTTTTTTTACTTTAAACACTGTTTTCCAACACCAAAGTCTATTCACGTTTCTCGTCTCTCCAACACAGAACTCTACTGTCAAAACCCTAATGTTGTTTAGATTTCGTGGTCGTTAGTTTCTGATTTGTAATCTTGATTCGTTTCTGTAGTTGGTGCTTCCCGTTTTGTGTTCATCATTCGTGTTTCAAACCCTAATCTTGTTGATTCGTTTGATTTCTTGTGGCCGTGATTCGTTTTTCTAGTGAGTCTTCGTGGTCGTGATTTGTGCTTGGAACCCTAATCTGGTGATTATTTTACCTTCGTGCTTATCATTCATATTTTCGTACTTTGTTAAAATGTGTGTAAATTAATGAAATTAATACATTTTTTTGTTCTTTCAATTTTTCAAGTCATATGATGGTGGATTTGGATTAGTTCGTGGTGCAGAATCTCACGGTGAGTTCAAACAATTTTTTATTCTTTCAATTTTTCAAGTCATATGAAGATAAAGCCATTTACTTTGTCTCATTTTAATTTTGACTGATTGATGTGTGCGCGAATATTGTGATTGCATAATCTGAGCATGAGTGACTTGTTGGATTGCATAAAACATTGATAGATTACATCTTCATGTAAGAGGCTTCTGTGAAAATAGCAAAACATTTGGAGAAGTATGTGGAAAATTTTCCCCGTATTCCTTTTCCCATTTCTAGAGATTGTTGAGAAAAGTATATATAGAGCTAGATTTTAATTTGTAGGCCAATGTGTTATGAGGTAGAGGAATTTGGAGCCTGGGGAGATGGGGAAGGAGTAGTTCAATTGGGAACAGGACAAGCGTGCTGTTGAGAAGAGAATTGGGAACGGGACAAATGTGTATGTATTGCTTTAATTTATATTACATTGATTTTTTTTACCTATAGGAGCCCATTTGATTGCTTTTACATTGCATAAATTTTAGTATTTTTGTATTTGTAAATTTATAAGATGGATTCCAACAATCATAATAAAGAGAGATATCAATTTTAAATAGACAAATGATGTTAGGTTGAAGTTGCAGTTGTAGGAAGGTTAGGAGGAAGAAAGGAATATGCAGTTTGTTTGTTTGCAAAAGACCACTGCGAGTCTATACAATTGACGGTTTCTTCTTCCATAATAGACCAAACACAACAAAAATACAAAAACAAAAAAAATCAAAAGTTGTTAATGTCTTAGCTACGTAGTGAAAACAAAAAATTAAAGAAAACGGAGAAGGTAAAATCATATTTTGTTTTATTTTAAGTACTAGCAAAATGACATTTTAAAAATTGAGGATGATATAATATAAAATTATTTTAGTTTCAAATCTGGATGATATATTATATTTTAAATTTAATTCTATCAAACTCTCTGTTTAGTAATATTATATTATATGTTTATTACTATAGGTTCCTGTTATGTCACAACATTATTGAAATTTTAAGGTTCAGACATGTTTTTACCCTTTTTAAATGGAAAAGTTTAGTTTAAGAGGATAAAATATTTTAGTAATTTAGTTTAATTCTTTTAATATTATTTTTATTATATTAGAGAATTAAATTGATAAAATTTGAACTTTTTAAAAAAAAATTCTTAAAAACTATATAAGAAAACTTTCACATTTAAACTATACAATTACTTGCACCTAACGTAACTTATTTATCTAACTATTATTTGATTATAATATAAAATATATTTTAATTATTTGTGTGTGATTTGTAGTGTCCACATCAATTGGGGAACTATGAGTGTGGATACTATGTGATGAAGCACATGCACACAATCACATCTGCAAATATCACTCACTCATGGAGAGAGGTAACATAAAATAAAGTCAAACACCCTTAACTATTTAAGTGTAAAGTTAACTTTTTCATTGATTAAGTAAATTTCTTTTGTAGCTATTCAATGATTCATCTCCATTGCAGGACAAAGATATGGAAGACATTAGAATGCAATGGGCTTCATTTTTTTTAAGTGTTTTTAATAAGTTGTAGAATTTTTAGTTTATTTAAATATATAACCAAATATTACATGTTAGTCTTTTTTTGTACAATGTTTATAGGATAATACCATCTAATTATCAATGAACTAGTTTGTTTGGAAATTGTAGATTGTTATATGCAAGTTGATGAAACAATTTTGAATTGAGAACAACCAGTAAAACCAACTGAATTTTTTTAAAAAAACACTAACTTACTATGACGGTTATTGCGTCAACTGTCATAGTAAGTCATAGATACTTTGACAGTTATAATAATAGCTGTCATAAAATGTAACAACTAAAAAATTATTTTTGTACGTGGTCAAAATACTATGATAGTTATTACAAAAACTATCATAGTAAGTGAAACTTTCTATGACAGTTCTCATTAGAACTGTCATAAGAAGTATTGCAGAAAAATCATTTTTTACATTGATTCTACACATTCTATGACGGTTTGATCGCAACCGACATAATAAGTTCACTTATTATGACGGGTTGTTAACTGACATAGAAAGTTAAACTTTCTATATCTCCTATATTTATATCACTGTTTTAATCATCATAAAAAGTTCCGTAGAACTGACATAAAAAATCCCAACTGCAGTAGTGAATTGAAGAAGGGTTAGATGGGAAACCTTCGTATTTTGATATCAAATGCTACCTCAAAGATCGAGAATATCCCGAAACAGTCTCTAAAAATGATAAGAGGACATTAAGAAGACTAGCTTCAAGTTTCTTGATGAATGGAGACATTCTTTATAAGAGCAATCACAATATGGTACTCCTCAGATGCATTGATGCGAAAGAGGCAGAACAAATATTAAGGGAAGTTCACGAGGGGTCTTTTGGAACTCATATGAATGCGTATGCCATGGCTAGAAAGATTTTAAGGGTCGGTTACTTATGGTTAACAATGGAAAATGATTGTTGCATTCATGTGTGAAGATGTCACAAGTGTTAGGCATATGTTAATAACATCAATATGTCACCTACATAATTGAATGTTTTGACAGCACCATGGCCTTTCTATATGTGGGGAATAGATGTTATTGGGGATATAGAGCCAAAAGCCTCAAATGGACATCACTTCATCTTAGTCACAATTGATTATTTTACCAAGTGGGTTAAGGCTGTTTCATTCACCAACATCACAAGGAGTGTGGTGATAAAATTCATGAAAAAGGAGCTTATTTGTAGGTATGGACTGTTAACAACAGGTATGTCACTAAATAACACTTCTCTATATTTCTTCTGGTGTATTTCACAATATCAGTACATCCTCTATTTATAATCTCACTCTATGGGCCTTTTCTCTCTAAGCCTTCTCAAAATTAAAACACAATCAATGTCCCTAATCAAAATGTAATCTCCCCAATAATTACAGAATCAATCATACTCTCCCTAATAAAAAAAATAGAATCCCAAAAATCTCCTAGATATTATTTTACATTTAAGTTTATTCAACAAAATTCCCCCGTAAACTTAAATGTCTCTTCTATCCCTTATCCCAATACTCTTAAAGCATAGTTCTCAGCATATTAGCAACTTGAGCTCGGCTGCAGACGTCCTGCTCTATCGTTGACCTGTTGTCAACTCGGATCACAGTCTCATCTTCTTGTTTCACCTTAAGCCGATCTTTGTAGCGCTCTACCTCACCATCCGCATTCATCTTCCTTATGGGTCGAGCTCCTTTAGGCAATTCAGCAAGCTCCCTCGTTTTGTTACACTCAATTGCATCGATCTCCTCATCCATTGCCTTTTTTCACTTCTCATCCTGCACAACCTCTTCGAAGCTCAAATCTTCAGAGTCTGCCCAAAGACATATAACGTGCACCTCCTTGGTGGAATTGTATATGTCTTACAGGCTTCTCATCCTCGGTTGTCGAGGTTCATCTTCCTCCTTAGCTAACTCCTCAATTACTATGGTGGGGGTCACAGCAATCTCTGAGCTCCCTCTCTTTGCAGTCTCCTCTTCCGAGTTGTTCCAGTTCCACTCGCTTGCTTCATCAACCTGCACATCTTGGCTCACTATGAATTTTTTGTTTATTGGATCATACAATTTGTAAGCCTTTGATCTTTCATCATACCCAATGAACACATACTTCTTGCTCCTATCATCGAGCTTTGTTCTCTACTGAGCTGGAACATTTCCATAAGCCACATTACCGAACACCTTGAGATGTTACACACTCAGCTTCCTTCTGCTCCACACTTCTTGAGGTATCTTTCCACCCAACTTCACATGAGAACACCTATTCTGCACATAAACTGAACATTGTACACCTTCAGCCCAAAACTCCTTTGGCATGTTCTTGCTTTTCTACATAGCCCGGACCATGTCAAGAATGGTCCTGTTCTTCCTCTCTGCCACTCCGTTTTGCTAAGGAGAAAAATCTCCTTATTCTGTGCTCCTCGCAATACTCAATGAACTCGACTGCAGTGTACTCTCCTCCTCGGTCAGAATGCACTGACTTAATTGGCTTCCCGTTTCCTTCTCAACCATCACTTTGAACTTCTTAAACGTCCCGAACATCTCAGAATTCTCTAATAAGAAATATACCCATGTTTTCCTAGAGAAATCATCTACAAAAGAAATAAAGTACCTTTTACCACTAAAGGACTCAGGGGCAATAAGGTCCACACAGATCGGTATGGATTAATCTGAGTTGTTCATGTGCTCGGAACTTAGCAGTCCTCGAAAATGGCGTCCTCGAATGTTTGTCAAGCGCACACTCCTCACAAAATCTCTTCTCGAACTCCATTCTTGGCAATCTGTGCACTCTCTCATTCTTTACCAATTCGGTTAGTCCACCAAAGTGTAAATGACCAAACCGAAAATGCCACATCATAGCCTCATCCTTCACATCCAACTTCATACACCTACCTCGGACTATCTTTAGATCCAACTTATACATCTTGTTCTTCTTCCTCTCTACTCAGACAATCAAACGTCCGAGTTTATCCCTCAACTATACAGTTCGGTCCTGCATCAGTACTGAGTACCCTTTCTCCATCAGTTGTCCCACACTTAAAATGTTACTCTTCAAATCAGGTACATAGTACACGTCTCTAATTTCTCCAACTCGGCCATCCTTCTACAGGTACTGGATTGTACCTCGGCCTCTCACTGCTACCTTGGATGCTTCTCCAAACAACACGTGCCCGACCTCCCCTTTATAGAGATCCTTGAAAAGGTTCTCGTCTCTGCACATGTGGTTACTCGCACCTGCATGTCGAGTTGTCTGAAGAACTCAGGCTACCATTACCCGAATTCAACATTAACTCATCACACAAGCTCAGACTAAGCTCGGTTCTTGATGTCATCATCAGAATTACCTCTTCCTTCTTGTCCTCCTTATCTTTTGTGAGGAAATTGGTTTCCCTTTCCTCCGACCAGCAGTCTTTTGCAATATGTCCAACCTCTCCACAGTTATAGCATTTCACCGAGTAGCAATCTTTTGCGTAGTGGCCAAACGTCCCACATTTGAAACACTTGATGCCAGTGTTGTTTGACTGACCTCCTCTCTAGTTTCCTCGTCCTCGGCCATGCCAATTTTCTAGGTCAGTTTGCTCCTTGTCTCCCTAACCTCTACCACCTTTGCCATCTTCTCGTCGACCTCGTCCTTTACCACCTCGGTTCTGGGTGTTCTAATCATTGGACTCCTTGTCTTTAGCTGACACCTTTGCTTGGCGTGCTTGACCGAGATTATCACCCTTCTTCTTCTTCCTTTGCTCATGTGCCACATGTGACCCAGCGAGCTCTTCAATCAAGTTCTTTGACAAGTCCTTGGACTCCTCAGTTGCTCACACCACATTCTCAAAGTCGTCAGTTAATGACCTTAAGACTTTCTCCATTACTCGGCTAGCGAGTAGTGTTTCTCCGTTTGTGCCGAGCTAGTTCACCATGGTCTGAACTCCGGAAATGTAATCGGCCACTTTTTCATTTTCTTTCATATACATTGTTTCAAGCTCGCCTCTGAGAGTTTAAAGCCTGATCTACCTTACTTAGTTGTCTCCTTTGTACACTTTCTCCAGTATTTCCCACGCTTCTTTTGAAGTTTCATATTTTGCTATCTTCTCAAAGTCGGACTCATCAACAGCTCGGTACACCAAGTACAAAGTCGTCTTGTCCTTCACTCGTAATGCTCTCAGCTCGGCAAGCTTGGGTCTAGAAATCTGTTCGTCTTCTTATGGCTCATCATAACCCTCGTCAACAATTTCCCAAACGTCCTGGGAACCAAACAGTATCATAATTGACATCATTTTTCAACTTAGGAATGGGTAGGCTATTTGTAAGGTTAAGGTTGGTCATCTCACACTACAAGCTCGGTAACTCGTTACACCGGAAGTCGGACACTCAGATTCTCTCAAAACTTTGATGCCAATATGTTGACAACAGGTATATCACTGAATAACATTTCTATGTATTTCTTCTAGTCTATTTCACAATATCAGTACATCCTCTATTTATAGTCTCACTCTATGGGCCTTTTTCTCTCTAGGCCTTCTCAAAATTAAAATGCAATCAATCTCCCTAATCAAAACATAATCTCCCTAATAAAAAAATAGAATCTAAAAAATCTCCTAGAAATTTTACATTTAAGTTTATTCAACATGGATTACCTAGCACGATTATTACAGATAATGCCACCAATTTGAATAATAAAATGATGAGTGAGTTATACGACAACTTCAAGATTCAACACAATAATTCTTCCCTTTATCTTCTGAATATGAATGGGGTAGTTGAGGCCGCTAATAAATGCATTAAGAAAATAATATAGAAGATGGTGGTAACATATAAGGACTAGCATGAAATGCTTCCTTCTGCTTTGCGTGGATATTGCACTTCAGTTCGAACATCAACAGGGGCAACCCCATTTTCATTAGTATATGGAATGGAGGCAGTTCTTCCCTTCGAAGTAGAAATTCCTTCTTTGAGAGTTTTGATGGAAACCAAACTAGAAGAAGCAAAATGGGTTCAAGCCCGATTTGATCAGCTCAATCTTATTGATGGGAAGAGGCTAAATGCAATATGTTAAGGCCAACTATATCAAAAGAGGATGAAAAAAACATTTGAGAAAAGAGTTCGTCCTCAAGAATTCCACGAGGGTGATTTGGTGTTGAAGAAAATTTTGCCTATTCAAAAGGATCATAGAAGGAAGTGGACTCCAAACTATGAAGGGCCATATATGGTGAAGAAAGCTTTTTTCGGGGGATCCCTAATTCTCACAAAAATGGATGATGAAGACTTACCACTTCCAATCAATTCAGATGTAGTGAAGAAGTATTATGCTTAAGGCGATCTCATAACAACAACTTTTTTGTAAAAGGATATCAACATTGTTTATTTTATGGATTCACTTGCACTTCTTTTTACCAAGTCATTGTATATTCTCATGAATATCATTAATCCTAAGTTTTCCAGTACCATTCTGTTTACATTCTATGTGATACTAATACTTGAAATGTATGTTCATCGATTAAGATCATGGATTTAGTTCATGGAATAAGTGAGTTCCATGAAATATTGGTCGAGCCGAGTTCTGAAGGGAGTCGCAAAATAAATAAATAATTACAAAAAAGATTGTCTATTGAGTTGATTGTTCTTCTTAACAAATCATCAAGTTCATGATGTTCAAAACACAATAAAAAGAGGAAATAAAATAGAGAATAATGCATTGGAATGTCATCTCTCTTCTTGGTCTAATGTTTTAATAAAGGTCCATAAAGTAATATTTTCTTTGAAGCGTTCTTAAGCATATCGCTAGAAATCTTCTAACCTCTCCCCTTCCTAAAATGTGAAAAGATTTGTCTTAGCAAGTATTATTGTAGCCCAAAATAAGAAAAAGAATCTCATACTAGGGCCAGTTTATCCCATTCGAGTATTGATCGGTGATTCCCGAAAAAAATATTTGAGGTCTGTAACAATACATTTTGAAAATAAAGAAAGTCCTATAGACTAAAAACTTGTAAGGACAGTCTAGGCAAAATTAGGAAAAGAAAGTGGTATGTACTAAAGCCATCAAATTTTGTCTTAGGATTAATCTTTGTGAAAAAAGGCAATCATGATTTGAGATGATGTGTGGTCATGTTTCTTTATCCAATAAAATATATATATCCATTGTTACCCCTTTGAACCAAAAAATAATACTTTTTCTTTCAAGTTACCCCCAAGTAAGGATTATCTTTACGTCAAAAGTTAACACATGGTTGACATTAAATGCATCTGACAAAGAAAAGAGAAACAAAGAAAAAGAAAGAGAAAATCAATCATAAGAAAATCACAAAGTGATGACAAATCAAGTAGCATAAGAAAAAAGAAAAGAAAATAAATGTTGATGAAAAGAAAGTTTTTCAAAGAGTTGGGTGCACTACTTGATAATCCTGTTGCAAGTAACCTACAAACACTTGTTTGAGCTTTCATAGCCTTTTTAACCTTCGACCACGTTACAAGCCTAATAAAGTCCACACTAATTAAAAAATGGTTACTCAGATTTTCATAAATCTTAATTATAAGATAAAATTACTTGGCTATGTTCCTAAAACTTGAATGAATGAAAAATATGTTCAGAATACCTCAAGTGGTGGGGAACACCATCATAACAAAAAGTCAAACAAACGAAGATCCCACTAGGGCAATCCTTTCGGCTTTTATGGAAATCCTTGTTCTTGTCTATCCACACCTTAACCTTAAACTTCACCCGTAGGAGTCAAAACTGGGGCAAATTTGTTGGTTTCATCCCTAGGACCTACTTTGCCTCCGACCTATTAGGATGTATTAAAGACCATCTCTCTACACATTTTAAGTCATACAAGCTTCTTTGAAACCATTCCACTCATATTCTTGTGGTCATAATAGTTTGGTTCAATTTTGAATTTACTCCACATTAATCTTGAATCTGTCAAGTAATAATTGGAACCAATATCACATATGTCCAGCTACTCCTGTTTCAAACAAGTGTATTCGTTCATGGATTAAGAAATGTTTTCGAAGAAAGTCTTACGTATATGACACCTCAGTTATTGCATTAGACCATAAGAGTCACAACATTTCTTGATTTGTTCTATAGAAGAATCAAATGACATAAATGATGATTCATCAAGAATAAAACAAGAAAATGACGAACTTATACGAATTTGATGATCACAAGGAGAACAACTTATTCAAAGTACATGTCTTTGTGTATAAAAAGCATAAGTAAAATACATGCAACAAACTTGTCTTTTTGGTTTATCTCATGCATTGTTGTGTCTTATATCAACACCTGCATACTAAGGCCAGCTTACGACTGACACTCACCTGTTTATTTTTTCCATACTAAGCCCAACTTACGACTGACACCTACATACTAAGCCCAACTTACAATTGGCACCTGCATACTAAGTCCAACTTATGACTGGCACCTGCATACTAAGCCTGGCTTACGACTGGCACTCACATGTTTATTTCTGCTAAAGTTCAACTTATGACTAGCACTTGCATATCAAGCCCAGCTTATGACTGGCACCTGCATACTAAGCCCAACTTACGACTGGCACTCACCTGTGTATTTTTTGCATACTAACCCAGCTTCCGACTAGCACCTACATACTAAGCCCAACTTATGATTGGCACCTGCCCTCCAACCCTAGCTTATGTCTAACACTAACATTTTTTTTTTGCTAAAGCCCAGCTTATGACTGGCACCAACATATCAAGTCCAGCTTACAATTGGCACTTGCATCCTAAAGACCAATTTCCATTAGCATGTCATAGAAACCTGAACAAAATTAGTGTTTCAATCTTTACTTAACTTTTACTATAACTAGATGAAAACACATACTTTTCATATTATCTAGTAAAGAGGGACAACTGTCAACACCTAATTTCGTTCGAAAGATAATAAAAATAATAAATCAATAAAATATACTTAACTCTAAAATATAGAAATAAAATATTATTAATTAAAATCTCAAATAAAATAAAGATAATTAAACAGATAATAAAAAATAGAAATATTTTTATAAGAAAATATGTTTTTATTTTAATAAGATGATAAAAATATTTTCTTTTATATATGTATATATGATAAATTAATATTTATAATTTAAAATAGAAAAGGAGAGAGTTTGTAATTTAAATATATCATAAATTCTTTTTTTTTGTTTTTTATTTTTGTTTTCTTTTTCTTTTTCTTCTCCTTTTAACAAACCAGTTCGGAAACGGAAGCACCCGACACTGGCATCGAATCTAAGACTGTGTCGCCCGCCACCATAACTTTCACTTTCTCACAACCTCTACTCTTTCTAGAAGACTTGCTCTCCTTATATTTCTCTACTACCCATACCCACTAACCTTCAAATCTTCAGTTTTTATTTATTTATTTATTTATTTCATTTTTTCTCTCTTCACCCAACTCATATAAATAGGGGTATAAGAGTAGAGAGATTTTTGGGAAGGAAGAAGAAAAACCTAGAATTGAAAAAGGCGGAGATCAGAGTTTTCTTAAAGGAGAGAAGTTAAAAGAAAGAGAGAATACATTTTTTTTCTAAGGAGAACATAAGACTCATAAAAGAAAAAGATAGGAGAATATTGAAGCATCAAGAGTAGCCTTGTTGAAGATTTATCAAGAAAAGGAAATCCTTATAGGTATTCTTTTTTCATTCTGTCAACATTCCATTTCGTCCGAAAAATGATAAAGATATGAAACTAATGAAATAGACTTAACTTAAAAAATATAAGAAAAAATTAAAATATTAAATAAAAATAAAGGTGAGTAAACAAATAATAATAAAATAGAAATATTTTTATAATAAAAAAATATGTTTTTATAATAAAAATATTTTCTTTTTATTTAACATATATGTATATATAATAAAATAATATGATAATTAAAAATAAAAAGGAGAGATTTTGTAATTTAAATATATCATAAATTCTTTTTTTTAGTTTTATTTTTTATTTTATTTTTCTGTTTTTTCTTTTTCTCCTCCTTTTTAGGTGATTTTTATTCTCCCACAACTTCCACTTTCTCATAACCTCCACTCTTTCTAGAAGACTTATTCTCCTTATATTTCTCCACTACCTATATCCCACTAACTTTCAAATATTCAGTTTTTTATTTTTTTATTTATTTTATTTATTTTATTTTATTTCTCTCTCTTCACCCAACTCATATAAATAGGGGTACAAGAGTAGAGAGAAGGGGATTTGGGGGATTTTTTTTTAGAAAGAAAGAGAAAAAACCTAGAACTGAGAGAGGGAGATAAAAGTTTTCTTAAAGGAGAGAACTTGGAAGAAAGAGAGAACGCAATTTCTTTTCTTCTTTCTAAGGAGAACATAAGACTCAAAGAAAGGAGATAGGAGAATATTGAAACATTAAGAGAAGTCTTGTTGAAGATTTGTCAAAGGAAGTCCTAGAGGTATTTTTCTCATTTCATGTGTTTAACATATTATATATACATATATCCAATTGTTATTATGGGTGCAAACGGTTACTTGTTTTTGTAATGATTATATTTTTATTAATGAGTAGATTGCATTAAATAAGAGTTATCTTCCTAGCTTTTAGTATATTAATTGTTGGTTTAAATACAAATTTTTTTATGTTTAGTACTATATAGGATGAAAACTCTAGTTCTTTCATTTTTAATTTTGCATTTATTAATTAAGAATTCTTCTCTTGATGAAAAATATATAATGTATTGAGTTTTCTTTATCTTATTAATTATGATGTGATAATAAATTATAAAATTTTGTATTAATATTTAATTAATTCTTAATAGTAGATTTGATATATAAGTGTATTTTACTTCATTTTGATATATGAAATTATTAATTAAACATATTATTTTGTGTATTTTTTTTAATGTAATTGTGTACCTTACAATATATATATATATATATATATGACTAAGCACATAATCTTATATCTAGTGTCTATTAATTAAATATATATTTATACTTTAACATGATAAAAATAGAGTTTTCCTTTATTAATTTTTATTATTATTATTATTTCTAGACTATTCATAAATTAAATAAATCATTTAGATATATGTATGATCATACGCATCATCTTATATCTCGTATTTTTTATATATAAATAAACTTTTAAAAATAATTATTTAAATTTTAGAAATAATTTAAATATAAGAAATTAAGGCAAATCATTTAGATATATGTATGATCATACGCATCATCTTATATCTTGTATTTTTATATATAAAAATAAACTTTCAAAAAAATCATTATTTACAATTTAGAAATAATTTAAACATAATAAATTAAAGTAATCATTTAGATATATGTATGATCATATGCATCATCTTATATCTTATATTTTTCATATAAATAAATTTAAAAAAAAATAATCATTTAAAGTTTAGAAATAATTTAAACATAATAAATTAAAATAAATAATTTAAAATATATGTATGACCATATACGTCATCTTATATGTAATAGATAATGTTGTTTCAAAAATATATACTTAAATAAATTTTAGATATAGGTATGACCGCCCGTGACATCTTATATTCTACTATTAAAAAAATCACTTTTATAAATAAATTAAATATCTTAAGATATATGCATGACTGTGTGCATCATCTTATATCCCATATTTTTTTAATATAATTTAAATATAATAAGTCTTACAAAAGTTAAATCTTCTCTCCAAAGAAAATTCATGCAATAATCTACAATATGGATGTATAGTTTATACTATCTTCACTTATTGTATGATTAGTGAGTGTATCTAGTTTGGTCATCCACACTATCTTACACTTTAAATCGCGTGAATTAAACATAAATCTTATCAAAATACCAAAAAATCTATTAAAATTTTAAAACTAAAACATATTCAACACTCATATTCTTTTTTACAAAAAGAACTACGTAACCTTGATTTTCCATAACGAATGGAATACATAGGAGCAAGGGCAATCCTTGTCGGGCCAAAATAAATAATTTCATAAATATTTTCTTACTTTAAAAATAATAAATAATTAAATTTTTACACATGTCTTTGTTTGATTTTTGGGGAAAAATAAATATTTTAAGAATTACACTACTTTTGTACATTTAATTAAAGGTAACCGTCTTAGGACGGATGTCGTAGGGTGTTGACACCTTCCCTACGCGTAACCGACTCCCGAACCCGAATTTGGTTCCAAAGACCAAAATTTTTAAAAAGGTTTTCTGTAGTTTTCCTAAATAAACTATGGTGGTGACTCCTCTATTTGTCAAATTTGATTTTTCACTGTCCCGTCGTGATCCCAGTTGCGACACATTCCGGTCGACATTACATGCGAGTTGCCTTTATTTACACGTTATCATAGACATGCTTAAATACATCCTTCCCGTAAACCATAGCATGGTATACTTGTTTTGAATATAATTATTGGTTAGTATGTAATGATATTTCTCATTTTAAACTCCATTAGGGTTTCGTTCGGTATGAATATGAAATTGTTGCAATGACTTTGATTTATTACTATGTTTTGGTTGGGAAATAGTGTTAATGGTTGGAGGTTTTTGTAGAAACACTTTAAAGTGTGATGATTATATATTCAACATTGTACCACCCTTTTTATATATACATATATCAAACTCTTATTATGGATGCAAATGGGTACTTGTTGTTGCAATAATTATGTTCTCGTTAGTGAGTAGATTACATTAAATAAGAGTGTATTTCCTAGCTTTTAGTATATTAATTGTTGGTTTGGATTCAAAACTCCTTGGTTAGTATAGTATAGGATGATAAGTCTAGTTCTTTCCTAATTTTTTATTTATGACTTAAGGCTTGTGCTAATGAAGAATATATAATGTATTGAGTTTTTTTTTACCTTATTAATTATGATGTGATAATAAATAATAAAAAATTTGTATGACTATTAAATTAACTCTTGATACTAGCTTTGATATATAAGCGTATTTTACTTCATCTTTATATATAAAATTATTAATTAAATATATTATCATGCATACTATTTTTTTTTCTTTCAATTTTTTTATTTAAAAATCTTCTTAATTTAATTGTGTATCTTACAATATTAATATATATATATATATATATATATATATATATATATATATTAAAGAGTCATTTAGATATATGTATGACTATACACGTTATCTTGTATCTAGTATCCATTAATTAAATATGTATTTATACTTTAATATGATAAAAATAGAATTTGTTTTTGATAAATTATTTTTATTATTATTTCTACACTATTCACAAATTAAAATAAATCATTTAGATATATGTATGATCATACACATCATCTTATATATTGTTTTTTTTATATAAAATTTTTAAAAATAATTATTTAAAATTTAAAAATAATTTAAACATAACAAATTAAAGTAAATCATTTAAATATATGTATGATTGTACGTATTATCTTGTATCTCGTATTTTTTTATATACAAAATTTTTAAAAATAATTATTTAAAATTTAAAAATAATTTAAGCACAATAAACTAAAGTAAATCATTTAGATATATGTATGATCATACGCATTATCTTATATCTTGATTTTTATATATAACATTTTTAAAAATAATTATTTAAAATTTAGAAATAATTTAAAAACATAATAAATTAAAATAAATCATTTAGATATCATCTTATAATTTATATTTTTTATATATAAAAAACTTTTAAAATTAAGTATTTAAAATTTAGAAATAATTTAAACATAATAAATTAAAGTAAATCATTTAGATATATGTATGATCATACTATCATCTTATATCTAGTATTTTTTATATAAAATTTTTAAAAATAATTATTTAAAATTTAGAAATAATTTAAACATAATAAATTAAAGTAAATTATTTAGATATATATGTATATAATCGTACGCACCATCTTGTATTTTTTATATATAAATTTTTTAGAAAAAATTATTTAAAATTTAGAAATAATTTAAACATTATAAATTAGAATGAGTCATTTAAAATATGTGTGACCATTTGCTTCATCTTATATCTATATGTAAAAAAATTAGAATAATTGAATCATAAAAAAGATAAACTCATTAAATACTAAAAATATTATAATTTCACAACTAAAATCTCAAAATTTCAAACCTAAAATATATCAACTCTCATATAATCTTTTATAAAGAAACCACATAACTCTGATTTTCCATAATAAATAAAAATACATAGAAATAAGGTCAATCCTTGTTGGGTTCAAATAAATAATTTTATAAATATTTTTCTTACCATAAAAAATAATAGATAATAAAAATTTTACATACGTTTTTGTTTGATTTTTGAAAAAAAAAATATTTTAAAAATTACACTCGTTAATTTTATATATTTAATTAAAAGTAACCGTCTTGTATGAATGTAGTAAATGTTAACATCTTTCCTATTAATAATGGTGAATGATTGTATATAATATAAATAAAATAGTTTAGTAAGACGTTATTTTTCCGTTTATTTATTTTAAGTACTAATTTAATAATTTTGCAAGTATTAATATTGATAAAATAAATAAATAATTTATAAGTTATTTAATCATTTTAAAGTAATATGAAAATTAAAAATTATATATATATATTTAAAAATTATTAAAATTTTCTGCGAAATATTTTGCAAAATATTACTAGAAAGAACATACTTACAAATTCAATTTAGGTGGAAAAAATAGTTGGAAAATACTTTTACCTGTGAATTTAAATTAGTGAAAAAATTACCTACAAAATTTAAATTTATAGTAAGAAAATATTTGCTATTTTTTAAAAAAAATTAAGGAAGTTATATGCAGATTTTTTTCAGCAAGTTTCTTGTCAATTTTATATTCTTGAATAATTTATCATCCACAAAAGAAATTGGCAGGAAAAATCTCATAAAATATAAAAATTTTAATAGTGGATGGACCGGAGTAATCTCCTTCACTGTTTCAAAATATTTATTTATTTTAATTTTTACTATTAAACAAATAATTAAAACAAAAGAAAATTTATAATGATATTCTACCATATATATTTGAAAGATAATTCAAATAATTATTTTAAAAAATAAATAATTTGTAATTTTTTCGGTATATAAAAAAGGAAAATAGTCCAACGTTCCAATAAATTATGTATATATAATATACTAGTCGCAATAATTCTTAAAAATCTGGAGAATTGAAAAGGAAGAGAAGGAATAATTTTTTTATATATATAAAGCTTCTTAATATTTTATTTCCAATTTTATAAAATCATATTAATTTACTAGTCTAAACAGTATTAATTGAAGAACTAAATGTTCCAACAAGTCTTATTTTTATATATAAAATATATTTGTGTTAATATATTAATTTCTAGAAATAGAATGACAAGCCTAAGAAATTTATATTTTAAAATTTGGTAATTAATATAATTTTAATAAAAGAAATATTTAAATTTTGAATATTTTAATTATACTTATTATTATAACTAAAATGTGTAATACAGTGAAAACTGTATAATTTAAATAATTTTTCATTAAAATTTTAATATCTCACTCTTAGTGTATTCATTAATATTTTATTACATTTTTTATGATGATATATTAATTTATTATCAAAATAATATTAAATTTCTTTATATATATATGTGTATTTCTTTTACTATCATATAATGATATCAGAAATTAATTTAAAATATACTGATATTAACTAAAAAATTTTTGTCAAATAACTCAATAAAAGAAATCAATTATTTTATCTTCAAAATTCAAATAAGTTTCTATGTCAGTAAAACTGTCTCTTTTATATCTTTTTTGTTTGAATTTTAATATTTAAAATATTAATCCAGTTAATTAAAATTAAAATAACATTAAAATAAAATATAATTTATTTATCATAAATATAAATATAAGTTATATATTTTAAAAATATTTATTTAATTATTTTTATAAATTTTAATTATAATCTAAGTTATATATTTAAAAAAAATACCCAAAGTTGCTTTGGTTATATAAAGAAAACATTTAAAACAAAGGAAAATTCATGGCCATAGCCATATATTACAATTAAAGAAATAATTCTAAAAGTTAAGTATTGATAATATTTGGTAATGCCTTTTTTATTTCTCTAATCAATATTATGAAAAAAGAAAAACAGAATTAGAGTAGCACGAGAGAATTGAATGAAAGGATGAAAATCTTTATAAATAGTGACATTGTTGCACTCCAATCACATTCCTTCGACAAAAACAAAACACAATGGCCACGAAAGATGAGAAGTGTCGAAATGAAATGGGTGAAGAGAGAAAGAAAGAGGAGAAAGAGTGTGATTCAACAGAAGCAGTAGACATGATCGGTAATTTACCTGATGACATAATTTCTCATGTCCTTTCGTTCCTTCTGACCCGTGAAATGATCAGAACAAGTGTTTTGTCCAGTAGATGGAGATCTCTTTGGAAATCTGTTCCTACTCTTGAGTTTTCTGATGACTTTGATGCTTGGTCTAATGGTGATGTTACTGTCAGAAGTATCTTAGCTCAACGCGAAACAAAACTCACGAAAAGCCTTGTTATTGAGGACCCTTTCAATAGCTTATCGCAGAATGCGACCAACACACTGGTTTCCGCAGCCGTATCGCAAAACGTTGAGGAGATAAGCTTCTATCGCTCCTACGAAATTCCTTCAGATTTTACTTTGCCTAACACACTTCTCACTTGCCAAACCCTCACATCCCTCAAACTATCATTCGAATCAGTCTCTTCAACCCAAGATTCCATTCATCTTCCTTCACTCAAGGTTTTGCATGTCTTGCTGTGGAAAGATGACGGATACATGGCCAGGTTTATATCTGGGTGTCCAGCTCTTGAAGAGCTTCTCTATCAGGATCATTTTCATGGTGAAATGAGAAATTTTTATATGAATCAGAAAGGGCTAAACTGTGATCAGTATCTTGATAGAAGAGGAGAGCATACAGATACTCGTCACCCTCTCGTGAAAACGAAAGTTGGTAACATGTCGAACCTGCTTCAAGCATATGTTAGTGTCGAATTTGAAAAAGAACATGCGACTATGTTTTTCAATGGGATTCGTCAAACCAGATTTCTTGCGCTGAATTATTACAGGGTTCTTCTTCAAATCTCTTTTCTTCATCATCATTCAAGCATAGTCTACATGTTTTCCTGATTTTCATTTAATATAATGGTTTCTTGATTTTCTTTGTTAAAATCAATGACATATGCAGACTATCCCTGGGCCTTATGCTGGCGTTGAATATCCAGAATTTCAGAATTTGGTTTATCTAGACCTTTGTTTCTACCACTCTCCGTATGGTTCTATAATAGGGCTACTTGCAAAATGCCCCGTGCTTGAAAGACTTGAATTTTATCGGGTTTGTGATTATTTTCATGTTTCTTTGGTCTTATTCCCTCTCTCTCTATTCAATAGGATTTTTTCTAAATGATAGTTGTATCTTTCCTTTTGCAGATCCGTGATGATCGAACTGATAAAATTTATAATAGCTCAGTGTGGACATATCCAGACTTTGACCATATATATTCATTCGAAGAAGCAGAGTGCACACGTGTGACAGCAACGACACCAGTTCCTACTTGTCTTAACTCGCATCTTACCTCGTTTACATTTGAGGGATGTGGTTTCTGGCCCAGTGATATTCCACTTACAAACTATATCTTAAAGAATGCAAAGGTTTTGAAGAATCTATTCATTGAGATTCCTCAACCGTACAATTCAGAGGCAAGAAGTGTAATTCTGTCAAAATTCTATCTATCACTATCTACAGATTGTAATTATCAAATTTTTTGAGGTTTAATTTGATGCATGCAATTCCACCAGATACGGATTCCAGCATTTTAATAAAAATTAGCAATATGTAGCAATTTGTCTTAATGCAATCCAAAAATTTATCGAAATTTTAATATTTCTTTCCATTAATAGTTTCTACGTATATTTAAGATGAAAAAATATATTTTGACATCTCTTGTTAATACTTAACAATTCTAAAAATATAATATAATAATATAAATGGAAGAAAGATTTGACAGGTACATTTAAAATTGCAATATCAATGGTTCAGCTTTTGGTTCTAAAGTACATATATTTAATATGAATAAATACACGTATCACGACCACTACTCAATACCTATATATTCTTTTTATTGGATAATTTAAAATAATTAAAAATTAAAAAACAAATTAAAAATATTATTTAAAAATTAATAAAGAGATCAAATTTTTTCCATTTTATATTTGAGTTTTCTTGCCGCCGAAAAGAGTGTAATGCAAAGCATAAACTCTGGAACAGCATGCAGAAATTCTGTTGATTTATACTTATTATTATTATTATTATTAATATTATTATTAATATTAATAAGTAAAAGAGTTGATGATGGCAATGTTATTATGAAGATGAGTATTGATGAATATAAAATATTTTGAAATTAAATTAAATATTATTTCAGCTTCATTTTAACCACATGCATGTTATTTTAGAAATTACATGTAAAAGTTACATGACATATCAAGATAAGAGTGGAATACAATCGAACATATTCTCATATGAATGAACCTGTTGATTGATAAGCATTATTTATGTTAGTCCACCATTAATCATGTATCTATTTAACATAACGAACAAATATTTTTAAGTGTAAAATAATTTATCATGAAAAATACCTTCTGTGTAAAATAATACTGCAAGAAATACTCTTTGCTGACCTCCCAATCATCATTACTGTTATCCTTGATGTTAAGTTTTAAATTATTTGAACATTATAATTTATTATAGAATTAAAATTTCTTTAAAATTTTAAAATAAAATATTACAATAACACTAATAAGTTTAATAGAGGTGCATTCACCCGTGCGGGATCATGAATGTCGTATTAGTTATAATGATAATAATAGTAAAAGAGTTTATGATGGAAATGCTATATATCAATATAAAATATTTTGAAATTAAATTAAAAATCATTTCAACTCCATTATAGCCAAATGCATTTATTTTAGAAATTACATGTACAAAATATTCTCATCCACTTCAAACGGACCTTAGAAATCCATTTTTATTTTAAGTAAATAGGAAGTAAAAGTAAACACATCTTTAAATCGTGAAAAAAAATTTAAAAAAAATTCAGAAACATCACATGAAACAAAAATATATAATATTTTCTCAACCAAAGAGCATCCTAGCTTCTTCATTTTCAAAGTGAATGATGACAATTATCTTCCATGGAAACAGTAAGCCATAACAACTATCGGTGGGTACAGAATACAACAGCACGCCTCAGATTGCAACTTCTGTTCTTAATCTCCCATTTCAAGATTTCCTTCTCTCGATTTTCACTCAAACATGTGGTAAGAAATAATGTCAGACAAAAGATCATTTGAAAAGATGAACTGTAAAATAACTTTTTTACTGACGAGACTGTACGTATAGCTGTATGTCCGAATGATGAGTAGTGAACAATTTTGAAGCCATGCATGTAGCTTGAACTCTACTGGTTTGAAATGGTCACTTGTACAACTACATGCCAAAATCTCCATCATGTGAAAAAGCATTACTCTTCAATTAGGAAAAGTAGTATAGAAGAGACGGTTACAGTGAAAATTTACTCAGCCATCGGAACAAACCCATCCACGGCATGCTAACACTACGTCAAAAGACACAGATGGCAGAAAATCAATCCTTGTGGCGACAGGATCATCATTACACCGCTCATGGTGATGGCATTATTTCTGCCCTATCAACCCAATTCTTCGTTTACAGCAAGTAATGTCCAGCTATATGGCAGCATCAGGATCCAACCTTCTTTGGATAGCAGCAGCAGCCTATAGTGATAAAATAGCAGCAAGTTTTAGCTGAGGCTTAAAAGCTAAAATCCGGTTTCAATAGAGGAGTTTCTCATGTAATTCTGACCTCAAAGTTTCCAAGCTTGTACTGGTAAGCCATCTCCTCCCTAAGTTGAGCTTGCTCTTTCATTGCCTGTGCCTGTAAATTATTGCATTCCATCGTTACAAAAGAATCTTACCATTAACAAAATGACTAGATATCAAATTGCCATAAAAGCAGTCCAGCAAGAAACCCAACCATTCCAGTTTGCATGGAGTGCTTCAATGCCATCACTTGCTCTTCCTTGTGCTTTTCACGAGCCTGCAACAGTTCTTGCCTAAAATGAAATAAAAAGATTATTTTAGCAGGGTTAAGCAATTCAGGTCAACATAGATAATGACTGTTACGTCTGTCATAGCTACATATAAATAGCACCAGAAAGGAGATAACGAATTGAAGTACAAATATATAAGTTACACTGTCATGGATAATAATTTAGAGATCATAGTCTGACAACTTCAAGAAATCTTCAAGTAGTCTAGTACGGTATGATTTTGCAAAATGAAAAACGGTTGACTAAGAGTGAAAAGTAGTTATTGAAAATCTAAATATCAAGAACAAAAACTAGAAGACAGTCAACAATGTTGCTTGTTAAAGAAAATAAAATCAAATAACAGCAGATGAAGTAATTTGAAAAGATAAAGGTTACCAAACAAATTTAAGATTAAATATGTAAAAGCAGCATTTACAAAAGTATACCTGCGCTGTTCTTCATCATTGAAAACAGTACGCTCTGTTGCATGGACCTTCTTAAAACCTTTTTTCATCTCTTTTTCCATTTGACGCCTGTAGTAAGCATCAAGATTATAGTACCTGCCACATTAAACCATTTGTTAAACCATATAGAAACAAAAAAAAATTATTCATTCAAGATATCAAATCTGGGTCATCATTGCAAAAATAAGGAGTTTGAATTGATGAGCACAGCACAGATAAATCAGAAAACAACAATATTCCCAGATACCAAATAACAGGTATTTGGGCATATATTATTTCTTATTTAGAAAACTGAGAGCACAAAGGAATGCACGACTTAAATAAGCTAAACTGACACTCTGCAAGATCTTACTTCTTGGAAGGAAAAGTAGCTGTGTTGTGATCCTCCATGAATCTGCATATCAGGAATTAGATTACAGTTAAATAAACACATATGCACCCAAGAAAAGAAATCAACACAATATATGTACCCAAGAAAAGAAAACTAACACATTAAACGTAACAATTAACATTTGAATAATTGGTTAGTCAATAAGTCCCATCAAGGTGGGAGTGAAAGAAACCACTAAGGACATATTAGGATTTCTTTGAACTTAAGGCATAGTTATCAGAATCTCAAGATTCAAGATTCGAATCTTACAATTCAATACATTCTGGTCATCTACCGATCTATATTCCAACATGAATCTTAAATGACTTTCAATCTACAATACATGAATGAATCTAAGTAACTTCATATCACCAATACAATTCACACAACGATTAATATTTTTTACGTTTTCACAAATTCTTGTGAAAAGAATCAAAAAGTCATTTGAGCTTAAATTTTTACATGAAAAGGGATTTGAAAGAACACTTGTGAACTTATCCTACATGATTATTCAAAAAAAAAATTGTCACTCATCAATGCGGGTACTCAATTTAGTTTGATTGTTTTATTTCATTCTTCTAAAATAAAGACGTTACAAACTTATATATAACTAATAGCTTTTTTTCACTTTCCTTAAGTTGTTTTATCTGGTTATGGAATATTTTACGTCGAACACCATATATCATCTATATGATATATATTTGAAATAATTTATCACTGTAACTGAATCTTACGATTTGATACAAAACTATGACTCAAGATTCAAAAAAATAGCTTGGTAGTTCATAACTATTCAAAAAATAGGTTGGCAGTTCATGATTTAAACCTTGACTCGATAACCTTGACTTTCAGTACAATGTTAATAGTAAACTTAACAGTTCAGCAACTTTATATTCTATCCCCCCAAGTTTAGGTGCTTTGCTTACTCTTTGAACATCTGTTTTTCTTCCCAATTGGACATATTCTCCAGATTCACCTGTTAAAATACCACAATTACAATATAGAATATGTTTATATAACCATCACATGATATAAATTAGGACTCAATACTTGAAAGGAAAAAAAATCTACATTTGTAGTTTTCTTGTCAAATTGATCAAGTCCAACACACTTTAAGGCAAGAAGCAAACATCGTCTAATTATTATGTAGATCTGGTTTCTCAAAGAAAACAGACGACCACAAACTTAATTTGTGTGAATATATAGAAAACATTTCCCTATATAATATTAAAAAAAACAATTATTTTTTTGCAAGAAAGGACAGAGGAACACCATGGAAGAACAAACATCGTACATGCTTAGATTCCATATAGAAAGTAAACCAATAATCACCTGCTTTACTTCGGCCAACCATGCAGTGAACTCTGGTCGTTTGGTCCTGTAATATTCATAGGTTCATAGCATCACTCACTGAACGGGATGACAAGGTCATCGTTTCACAATATATAAAAGGTAATTAGCTAGTTATTAAATTTAGGCTACACCCAAAATGCAGGATGTTTATTTACTTCAACTCTACCACAAACATTAGAGTTGAGAGCTTTGAGACAAATTGACGCTTCCAGAAGGAAAGTAAAAGTATGATCATAATATCCAGTAAACATGTTAACCAATTTTACAATTTTTTCAGTTAATTTATCTTCTAAAGTCTAAACAGAGAAATACATGGTAAATCGCCATAAACATCAAGTAGAAATTGCTATGTTTAAACCCTTTCAACAATAACCCCAGTTAAGAAATTTCTGCTGCTGCTCCTCTCCATTATGTAAGGTAAGTG
Source organism: Lablab purpureus (assembly GCA_030347555.1). Lineage (NCBI taxonomy): Eukaryota > Viridiplantae > Streptophyta > Magnoliopsida > Fabales > Fabaceae > Lablab > Lablab purpureus. Next base: position 20,026,872 of record CM059258.1, read on the forward strand.
AAAAACTGTCACCTTCGCATTTGTCAACACCTTCCTACATACCATAAGTTGTGGCATTGGCATGATGCCAACAAACTTCAAAATTGTCAAATCCCTAAAAACTAGAAATCATAATCAGGAGTGTAAAGTATAACCTACTGCCATGCAATGAAATGACTTGTTAAGATCAGTTAAAATATGATAGTTGAGTTTAAATTTTTGTTGTAAGCAAATGAATTGATTGATAGGTTGTTTTGCAGCACGTGGAATTTTGTAGATAAATCATTGACTTTCGTATCGCTAACCTTACGGTTCTTCTTGTCATGTGAAAACATCAAATCCAGTTCTTAGTCATTGCCCTTAATAATCTTACAAAGGTTCATATAAAAGTACAACACTGATCAATTTGGAAACCTACAATCCTCGATCCCATATCATTCAATCAAATTCTACAGCCTTGTCCAATCAAGTCTACAAACCGCACATTCAGTCCCGTCCCTCAAACAACAAATCACGCAAAACCCAATTAACATAACACTGGCAAAGATTTCAAAACCTACATTCTACAATACTGTTAGTCGTCACTATTCACAAACAATCAATCAATCTCTAAGGCCACAAATTGAACTAATGATCCCGACAAACAATCATCTCTCACATTCCAATCAACAATCAAACACAACAATTAACAGATAATAAAAAGGAATTAATCTCTCACCACATATCAGTTTCTCTAATAATCCCATACTTCCCCCAAGAATTCGTCACAGCTCCCTTCTTCCCCCTCTCCTCCCTCTCCTTTTTCTTTTTCTTCTTCTTCAACTTCTCCTTCTTCCTCCGCTCCTCCTCTTTCTCTCTTCTCCGCCTCTTCCTCTCTTTCTCTCTCCGCCTCCGCTTCCTCTCCCTCTCATCCTCCTTCTCTCTCCTCCTCCTCTTCTCTCTCCTCCTGCGGTCCTCCTCGCTCTCCGATTCCGAATACTCCGAATCCGAACCGGACCGCTCCGACTCGGACTCCTCCGAACTGGAACCTGAGCCGGAACCGGAATCCGACTCGCTGTTGTAGCGCCGCCGCGATTTCCTCTTCCTCCGGTGTGGTCTGTCTCCGTCGTCGTAATCCGAGCTTCCTCCTCGCGATTTTCTACGCGAAGTGCTGCGCCTTCTCTCGGTTTCCGAGTCTACCTCCGAATTTTCTCGCACTTTTTTGGAATCTCTCCGAGACGGAGCTTCTCCTTCTTCTTTCTCTGAAGTCGTAACTTTTTTTCGCAGAGCATCGTTTTCTTCATCTCCCGACATTTCCTTTCCGTTTGGTTGAGCTATGGGTTTTGCAGTGAGTTAAGTCACGGAAGGGGGTGGCACCGTTAACTAGCCGAGGAGTTATTTGGTGGATTCTGATCAAATGGGCCCAATATCTATAAGGCCCTCGATTATGTTTTGGATGATTCTTTCTAGGCAGATTCTTCCTGCACCTCCATTTATTTCTCCCTGCACCCCAAGTGCACAGTGGAATTACCAAAATACCCTCCAATCCTAAATCATATGCACCCCTCTTCCTTCTCTTTTCGTTCCGCTTTCATTCTTACCTTTCGCATTCTCTTCCGGTTCTGACGTGCTCCCTTTCCATCTCCTTCTTGCATTTCGTCTCTCTCCTCCTCCTTGTTGTTGCATTTGGTGGTGAGAAGCAAGCCCTTCCGACTGCACACCGACGCTAACACAGGTAAGTTCGTTTTGTGCTTTTCGCGTTTTTCTGGTTTGAGAGAATGACTTCTGGCATGTACAGACCGGAAGTTAAATCGGATACGGAGTAGAAATTAGCTTTCAGTCTGTACAAGTCGGAAGCAAACAAAATTCGAAGTGCTTCTAGTTTGTACAGACCAGAAGTCATTCCCGCATCCGGAAATGACTTCCGGTTTGTACAAGCCAGAAGCAATTTTTTTTTACTTCCGGTTTGTACAGACCGAAAGTCATTTTCAGATGCGGGAATGACTTCCGATCTGTACAAGTCGGAAGCCAAAAAATTAGTTGACTTTCGGATTGTAGAAATCGGAAGTCAAAAATGACTTCCGGATTATAGAAACCGGAAATCAAAAAATGACTTTCGGATTGTAGAAACCGGAAGTCAAAAAATGACTTCCGGGTTCTAGAAACCGGAAGTTAAAAATTGACTTCCAGATTCTACAAACCAGAAGCCAAAAAGTGACTTCCAGATTCTACAAACCGGAAGTCAATAATAAGGACAATGTTAGAATTTTAATATTTTTGGGGGTGCAAGAAGAATCGCCCTTCTTTCTACCATCATCCTTTCAACCTACACCATCCTTATGATATTAAAAACATTTTCAATTATTTTTATATCTTTAGTGATTTTGATGGTACGAGATCATTTTCCATTATATAATATAATCGGGTGATAATTTAAAGTTAAAAAGTGTATTTAAAATTTTCTTTAAAATTATATAATTTAAAATTTATTTTTAGTTTTAAATTACAAAATAAAAAATAAAAATATTATAATATATTTAAAATTTTAATTTTTAAATTAGTAATTTTAAATTTTAAATTATACAATCTAATATTATTCTATTTTTAAAGTTAACTTTTGAAATATATAATTTAAAAGAAATCAAACTTTTAAATTATACAGTCTAAAAATAAAAATAATAAATTAATTTAAAAATTAAAATTAAATACACATATTGCTTCAACTAATTAAATATTTATCTTCAAATTATAAATAAAAACTAAATTACATATTAACGAGAAATGAAAAATAAAAATTATAAAATCCAAAAATAAAATTTAATTATCAAATTGTATAATCAAATAATAAAATATACTTAAAATTTTATATTTTTAACTTCTGCAATTCAACATAATTTTTGAATTATATAATTTGACAGCCAAAAATAATTTTTAGAATATGTAATTTAAAAATTAAAAATAACTTTTAAATTTTATATTCTTAAAGTGAAAAATAACTTTTTAGATTAATTTAAAAGTCAAAATTAAACATATTACTCCAATTAATTAAGAGTTGGTTTTCAAATTATGAATAAAAAAGTGAATTCTAAATTAGCGAGAAATGAAAAATAAAAACCATTAAGGGTGCAACAATATCGAGGATGTTTTGATCTTTTAAATTGGTCATGGAATGCAACTTGAAGTGAAGGATTTGGAGAAAGAAGCATCCTTATGTTTAAGATACGACCCATGTGTCGAAGTGAGGCTTTGATAAATATCTGTAGCCAAATTTATGATTTCGTTGCCATTTATATTGAAATTTTGATTTAGAACAAGTGAGTGTGATGCATGTGAGTGTGATGCATGTGAGAAAAGAAGTTAAGCATAGTACTCATGCTTTTGCAAGAATATCACGATTAAATACTTGTCGCCAAATTTATGATTTTATTCTCATTTATATTGAAACTTTTATTACAGAATGAAATATTACAAAAAAATCTATGAGAAAATATAAATTAATTAATTACCTTTTTATTTATTTAATTTTGATAAGAATAACATATAAATAATCGTAATGATACAAGTTATAAATAATTTAACTATTGCATTCATAAATTTTATTCTTTTTTATATATAATTGTAATCAGTAAAATAGTTGGTTAAATATAGATGTAATAAGTTTTTTTCCTAATTTTTTCGGTCATTTTGTAATGTTTTTTTCTAATTATTTTTTTTTCTCAGTTAAGTTTTAATTTTGATTAAAAATAATTAATATGGTATCTTCTTTTAAATTGGTGTTGATAGTATTAGAAAAGTAAAGACTTGTTACATGCAACATATATAATGACAGGTGGTATATGCAGTGGGATACATGTGTTGTGTGTTTTTTCTCTCTTACTTTATTTATCTTCTCTTTTCCTTTGTCTTCTTCCTCTCCTCTCTCTCCCCTTCTTCTTCATCTCTCACTCTCTCCTTTCTCACTCCTACCTCTACTGACTATATATCCATATGACATTATGGTGAACCCCAATGGAAGAAGCAACACGTAAAGACGAAACAACGGTTCGACAATTATGTGGAGTAGGGGCTTCTGTGTAGCGCAAATGGGCTGCAACACTTGATCGTGAGCGCGGACCAGAGACACTAGGATGAATTCATCACTCATGAATTCTCTTCTATTTCTGTGTTTTTTTCCTTCCTCACTTTTATTCACTTTGCTTTTTTCTTTTTTCCTTCTTAAATAAGATAGAGGAAGTCTGGTGGAATGTTTATGCGCTCATTTTGTATAATTTTCTAATGCACTGTCACAAATATTTAGTTAGGTACAGGGGTGAAGGAGTATACTATGGTGTAACCATCGTTGGTGTCTCTGAGAAGAAGGGTGTCATTGGAAGTGATGACACTAGAGGAATACTCTGTCAATGCAAAGGATGAGGGATGATGAATTGAAGAAAGAGAAAGAAAACTAAAAATAGAAAGAGAAAGAAAAGATTTACCAAGGAGAATATGACACGTGGGTAGCATCTACAACATGTTAATCTCTTAATACAGTTAAGACCAATTTAACAAAAAGAATCACATTAAGTGTTTTTAATCAAAATTGAAATTTGATTGAGAAAAAAAAATAATTAAAGAAAAACATTACAAAATGACCTCAAAAATAAATAAAAAAAGCCTATTAAACCTTAAATATATATAATTCTCAATAATTAATTAATTATTAAAATATTATATCTAATCAAAATTTATTTATTCAAAATAGTTTTTTATTTAAATTTAGTATTTGATTACGAGCAATTTATGCTTCAATTAATATATCATTCTCTTTATTTAATTTCTTTTAAATGCCGTGAATGCTATCCCAACAAAATACGTCTTTGAAAAAAATACTTATTTTAAAATAAGATATCTACTAACAAATTTATAGAAAGAGCTTCGAAATCCATCATAAAATATATTTCCTCTTTTATTTTAAATTATTTATTTATTTTTGAAGGAAAAAAATTATTTCATCTACTATAATACTAAGAAAACAAGGTATTAGGTAAAATATTCAATTACCCTAACACATGTCCGAATTTTTTTTATCCTTTTTGTCATTTAATTTACAGATTTAACTATTTTGCCCTTACCTGTTCCGTTAATATGTATCCCTGATTTTTTTTTCTGTCATTTTTTATTTTTTATTGCAAAATGACCTTTTTGTCTGTCTGTGTTTTGGTCCACCGTATTTTACAAATGGTATTTTGGTCATTTTGAATGTTTTGTTTTTTCCAGTTTTTTTGAGTTTTGAGAGTTTTCTCTACTGCATTACTGTTGCTTGAAAGATATCATGGAGGCGCTATTGATTTCCCTTGCTCCGAAGCCTTCATTCCACATCCATTGGTTATGCAAGTGAAGATCCTACTTTTCGGGTCTTTCGTTCAACAATCGCATTTCTAGTATGTTTCGTTGAATAATCTCACAAGAGTAAGTGTTTTATATATTTTTAGGTTCTCTTTCATTTTGAATTTTATGTTTTTCTATGGTTGGTTTCGTTACTTCTCTTTTCTTATCGCAATTTCATGTTGGTGATGCTTTTTTTTTTTTTTTGTGGTAAGTTTTTTTTGTTAAAAAAGACTGTGAGAGAACCAGTTTGAAGATTGAAACACTAAATTAACATGTAAGATTTTAGGATTTTATAATTATGATGTGTGTTTTATACAAAGTAGTGTTTTAATATGTGTTTTTGTGTTTAAAAAATTTGTACCTACTTCGTTTTCTTATTTATGATTTGTTAAAGATTCCAATTTCGTTTAACAATTGCAATTAGAACACTCAAACGACATGATACATTTTACAATTTGTTTATGTATCACTTGTTTGTGCATTTTGCATTGTTTTAGATATAAGATTCTTATATTAATCACACTGATAATATGTTATATTTATAATAAATTTTGATTAAACAGCTTATTATAGTAAATATTACAAAGTTTAATTACATCAAATATATTAATGAAAAAAAAGAAACATTGAAGTTAGGTGTCTATATATCTTATTTATGGATGGTTAAATTTCAATAATCCAGTAAACACAAGATAATTTCTTTTGGACAATAAAATACATACGATATATCATTCATTCATTCATGTTTTATGACAAATGTACGTAATTAGAAATGATAATGTACCATAAATATAAGATAATATATAATTATTGTATATAATTATAAAGTGATAGCATATTCATAATGGTTAGAAAAAAGAATGTCACTTTTGTTGTGAGTAACATTAATTATTCTATGACGAATTTTTTTATTATAATTATATATAATTTTATTATTGTTACTTTATAAATTTAATTTGATTTGTTAGTATTTTAAAATTTTATTAATATTATTATTTATAATTTTTAATTATTATTATATAAATTTACTTATATTTTTATTATATTTTATTATTATTATTACTATTTAATTATTTTATAGTATTATATTATATAACATATTATGTTAGATGTGATAACATAAACATATAATTACTGAACATAATGGTTATATTGTTTCAGGTAATCGATAATGCTTTCTAAAATTATATTGTCACTTGTCACCAATCATGCTAACATCATCAAGTGTTGTATGAACATATAACATGTATAACATGAGTAAAAAAAATGTTTTCAAATTCATTTTTATGTTTAAAAATCAATATAGCAATCATGGTTTTTTCAACCAACTACCACAACACCATTTTCACACATACAGAAATTATCATGTTAATTTCTTTGGATAGTAATGGAGAAAATAGAAGGATAATTTTGTAATATCTTTTGTGTCAGCTATGTTTTTCTTCTTTTTTTCTCACATTCGCGAGAGACCCAAATCTTCCATTTTTCATAAATTCATTATTTCTTCACACATCACCTTATGCAAACATGAACAATCTGTACTTTTTCTATTTTCATGATCAATAAACACCCCTAAATAAAGACAATGATAATACCTAGGTCTTAAGCTTATGACTCTAAGAATGACCTTTACCATAAACATGCTCTAAGTTAGATTTTTTATTTCAAATATAGGTATTTAACATTCATTTATTCAAAAATAAGATTTTTATTTAATCATTCAAGTTAAGACATTACTCAAATATTAATTTTAATTTTGCATGAAACATTCTAGTTTACATGATAATAAAGTTATTTGTTTATTTTAAGCTAATTAAAATACAAATATTTGCATATAAGTGTAACATAGAAAATTATAAAATAAAATAATATTTTTATTCTTTGAAAAACCTTATAAATAAGGAAGTTGAAATAGTTCATTTGTTATAGAAAACCATATTACTCTCTCAAACCCATTCTTCTTTTCTATTTGAATTTCATATTGAAACTCTACCAGTTTGCAGAACAAGAAGAGGCGCGTCAAAGCTAAAGGTACAAGGAAGGATTCTAACCAATCAGTTCTACAAAAGACATAAGTTTTCCCAATCATTTTCTAAGTTATGATTGAAAGCTTATTTTGTCTTCCTATGGATAAGGAACTAACTATAGGTAAGGTGAAATGTTACCAAATTTTGATTAGACAGAAAATCTATTCTCTAGAGGAGTCAGGAAACCACAAAAATCTAAGTTAGGGAAGCTTTGAAAATGATCAAAATAGAATTCATGATGTTTTAAACAATGCAATAGAAGTAATGAATTATATGAATCGGTAGAATTGCAAGAAATAATTCATATGATAGTTTGATTGATTTGTATAATGTTAAATGATGCATGGAACATGTATTTTGGTTGGTTTGGGTGGAGAAACCATGGTTTCTTTGTCCCTAAGTTTGTTGTTCTGAACATCCTCGCTCAAGCAATGTATGGTCTCTCAAGTAAGGTTTAGGTGTTGCATAATTAATACACTCATCGCCTTAGGTTGCTCTACGTACTGGTCACTAAGCAACATCCTACATTGCTCAATGTCCTGCAGCTCGAGCGGGAGAGATGTTAAGACGAATCTCTCTCCTCTGGAGAAATATCATTCAAGCGTTGGTTTCAGTGCTCAAGTGACATGTTTGGTTGCTCAAGCAAGGTCTTGGTTGCTTGAGTGAAGTTGGAAACAATGTACATGTGTCCTAAAGGTGTTTCGGAGCATGACACATGAGTTTCGATCACTTAAACAGTGATGTCGCTCAAACCATGGGTTGGACGCTCAAGCCATGTCGTCGCTTAAGTTGTGACGACAAGACACATGATAATTCGTAGTAAAATTACACTATGTTAATGGTAGAATAATTTATACATGTTCATTTTATGATGATGTGAGATTATTTAAAGCTTATATACATGAGATATTGGTGATATGATGTATATAAGATAAATTAGGAATATATACTTTTGATATATATGTATATATATATATATATATATATTTGTTATTATGATACATGTTTAGGAATGCGTGATGTTTGATATCGTGTTATAAAAGGTGTATTACGCCTAGTAGAATATGAGATTGTTGTTCAAAATCTATTGAATGATGTGATAGATCGAGTAGAGCCTGAAATTGTTGTCCAAAATCTATTGTATGATGTGATAGGTTGAGTGAAACCTAGGGTAAGATCTCATAGACTATTTGCATTATTGAGATATGGTATACATGTGTATGAATGGTACCTGGGGTGATACACTATAGTTGTGTGGTGAGCTATGATAAAATGCAAAAACAGGATCTAGAAAGCGGGTGAATAGATCTTTCGAAAAATTAGTATGTTAAAAATGCAAATTAACTTATTGATTTTTCGTTTCCAGATTCAGTTGAGTGAATTAAGATGCATGCAAAACCCATAAATCAATAAGGTACAAAATAGAAAATAAAGAAGTGTACAAATGATTTATACTGGTTCACTCTTTCACAAGAGCTACATCCAGTTACCCAACCACAAATAAATTTCACTAAACAGAAAATTTGTTCTTACAAACACTTACAACCCTAGTAAGTCTAAGAACCACCAAGAAATTGAACCCTACAAGACTTGTACCCAACCACTCAGAACCCTACTGCAATTTCTTTGGATAACACTAATCCATAAACGCACACAAGATACAATTTAAGAAACAAGATCACTTGGTATGTTTACAAGCAAAGATCAATTCTGAAAATTGAAGGATGATCTCCTATGCAACTTCTCAAAAACCAAATTCAATGATCAAGATCCAATTCTTAGATAGCCCACAAAGATATTCTTGCTCAGAAAAGTTCTCTCTCAATTTGCATTTCAAAAATATTCGTAAAAAAATTATTTTAATTTTGTAATTCAAACTATTTATATATAGAGAGATTTTCATAAAAATTGATAGTTTTAACCTATTAAAAACTTGAATTAATCTGTTAAATTTTACTTAACAGTAAAATTAATGGACCAGTTCAAATTTTTAATAAAATACAACTTATCCAAAGTGTATAACACCTGAGCAAAAGACATTTAATCTATTAAAAAATAATCTCAATAGATTAATAAACTTGTCTTAAAAATATTCAAGATTTTAAGCATTTTTAACATATTAAACTGAAGTTTTAACTAATTAAAATTACAGCTGAAGTTAATTTTAATACTTTAGAAGCATTTTAACATATTAACACGATCTTTTAATCCATTAAAAACATGCAGATGATCAAAATAATTTCTAAGATAATTTTCATCAACAAATCTAAGACTATCAAATAATCACATGAATGGCTAAGTGAGAGAGATGCTTACAAGACAATCTAGAAACACAAAAATACAATCACACAAGGTCTTCATAGGCTTCATTGAGGTTGACTTCATCAAATCTTCAAAGCTTTGATCAACCATAAAGCTTCATTCTCATCAAGCTATACTTATGTGGATTCAATAAGGTCCCAAACTCCACTAGTAGTCCCGATCACATAGACTAAGATACCAGGTGATAAGGAGCCGAGGATCATTAACAGACCTGTCCAGGGTAACGAGATGAGGTACACTGAGAATGGTTGATGAGGCTCAATGAGCCTACCTTTTGGTAGGGTGATCTGGATTCTAGCTGTCCATTGATGCCCCTGGTGCAATATGCAATCATAATGTGACTTGTAGATGCTAGCCTCTATGTTCGGGTATAACAGTCTTAGTTTTGCGAAAGATAGTTATGATATGTGATGTATGTGAGGATAATGTTTGGTCATGATGAGAATATTATGATAATATATGATTGAGAATTCATTAGGTTGTGATTTTTAAATTGGTGTTTTGTTTAACAAATCAATTATATTATTGTTTTTAAATAAAAGTTTATCCTAACATGTCTAGTAACCTGCAATGATCATACATGAACACAAAAATAAATACATTCTCCGCACAAAGGGTTTGGGACACATAAATGATTAATTTATCATATATATTTATTTGTATTTCTGTATTTTGAAGAATTTCTTATCAATAAATGTTACTGATTTATAGGTTCGTTAGACTAAACATTATAACAAATTAAATAGAACTCTACATAAATCCCTTTAGCGTATGTTATGCGTAAATCAAATTAAATGTTTAAGTAGTAATTTAGAAGGTAAAATTAAAATCACTTCTTTCGAAAAATTACGAATTAAAAAATATATATCATAATTGAATTTTTGTTTATTTTTATTTAGAAAGCACTAGGCATATTTTGCAAGAAAATAAAATTTGTATAGAAGAATATTCGTGACTAGTTGAATTTATCCATTATATTTAGCAAGAAAATAAAATTTGTATACAACATGTATATATTAATTAAAAAATACTCATGAATAAGATATATAAATATCTATGAATAGTTTGAATAGATTTTGTATTATTTATAAATAAGGTAGAAATGAATTATATATTATCTGTAAGGATATTGGTTAGTTTGACTATACAATTTTTTAAATGTATATTTATTAATATAAACATGTGTTTAACTTTTTAATTTATATTTTAAAAAGAATAATGTTAGATAACCGTGATAAATTTATATATTTATATTTCCAAAAAGTTTAAAACTAATTAAAAAAATTATTTTCAAGAAGTATACATATAGTAGTACTCATACATTTTCTTTTAGTTTTATATAAATTTATAACAAAGCAAGTATGAATAAATTTTTTGTACAAGAAGCAAGTATACTAATGGAAGCTACTATGTATGTGTGACCAACACACATCTCTAGAGTTTTGGTTCAGATTTTTACTTTTGAAAATTCAATTCAAAGATTTCTGCTATTAATAAAGAGACTATTCTTCTATTTCCTTTACACTAAAACTAATAAACAATAATATAAATTAAAATAACTATTTTAAATCGATCTTTTTTAGTTATTGTTTTATAATAAGAACTTTCTACTAATATCTTTTTACAATAACATATTAAGAAAAATTAATCTCTAATTTTAATCTATTATTTGCAATACTTTTTTAATTCAGATTTAAATTTTAACATTTTAAAACATCACCAATAATTAAAAACTGAAATTGAATCATAATATAAATTCTTTTCATAAATTTAAAATTTGTTTTACATGTTCCAAATGTTAATTTATTATAAATTTTGATTAACATGGTATATATTAAAAATATTTATTTATTATATATTTTACTTATACGAAACACATATTTCTTATGTGCACTGCACAAACTAGAACTCTACTAATATTTAACTTATAAAAATTTGTTTGTAGTGATTTAATACATATTTTATTAATTTCATAAAGAACTATTTTAAAATAGTATTAAACATAATTATCAATTTTTTGATAATATATAGCCATATATGTATATTCAAAGAAAAAGAAATATTATTAATTAAATATTTTTCGTATCGTATAATAAAAATAATTGGTAAAGTATTAAATTTTATTTTATTTAAATTTGTTTTCTATCTTATTTTTGTTTTAAAAAAATAAAACTTGTAGGTAGTTCCTAAAAGAATCTTTCCGTTTTCTTTTTTCAATCTTAAAGGGAAAATATTGTTTTTATTAATTTCTTTTATTTATCTTATTCATCATCGGATAAAGAAAGGCATGAAACTTGATTTATTTGTGTACAAAAAATATGATAAAAAGAAAAAAAAAACTAAAATCCTATTTTTTGGCATTATCTAAATTTAATTTATAACTGTTATTATAGTATATATTACGTAACACATTAATGTAATATTTATTAATTAATTAAAAAGTATTAACTTTTAAAGTAATTATAAAATCAGCACTATTAATGACTGGTGGAGTCACAGTTTGGTCAGCTATCAAGAAGAATCGAACATGATATATAGATGCTTTCTCCATCACAATCAACCCTCATTACTCACATATATATATATATATATATATATATATATATCTGTAATATTTGTGTATTTATTTAAATCTGCTAAAAGTTTAAATACTCTATACCATTAATTATAAATGGTCGTGTAATTAAAATTAAAATTTATTAATTTTTAATAATTATTTTAAAATTACATCTATCAATGTAAAAATTTATTATGATGGTACATAAAATTAAAATCTAAAATATAAAAATATGATTATTTTCCTTAATTACTAAAATATACTTAAAATAGATACTATGCACGATCCTTTCATAATTTAGATAATTTTCTATGATTATTAATACGATTGATTATTTTGTTGGTGATATATATCATATATGCCGATTTTAATTTTTATTAAACGAAAAATATATCAATATAATTGATCTAACATCCATTGATAACGCACCACATTCTTTTGCAATAAATAAATGAAAATTATACAGTTTCAAAAAAGTAAAAAAAATAAAAATAAAAGAAACCCTGAACTCATTTTCAAGTTGAATTAAAAAAACATGGTCTGATAAGTGCTTATCAAGTCTTGTCATCGTGATCTCATACTTTGACCCTATGTTACTATCCAAATGCGGAAAGCGAAGAGAGTATACGATAAATTACATGAAAGTTCGTAAAACGAGAAAATGAAATATTATAAACTACAAAAAATAAAATATTTCTTTTCATGCTTTACTTCTTTTTTTCAGTTGGATAAATTTGAATAGATGTATTGTTTATAATTTTTTAAAATAATTTTAATATACTAAAAATAATATATAATTAATTGAAAGTATACATATAATTGATTATAATACAAGGTAATAAATTGTGTATAAATTATTTTTAATATATTTATATTGAATTATTAATATTTTATTAATATATATATATATATTTATATTATAATAAATTTAAAATAATAATAGTAATAATATGTTTATAAAATAATAATAATAATAATAAAATAATTATCATCATAATTTAGGTATTTATAAATATATCATTTTATATATTTTTTTCAATTTATTATATCAATCAAATCATTCATAATTTTTTTATAAATTTTTTATATTTATAATAACTTTTTTATGTATTTTTATTTTTATTTATTTTTTTCAAGTTTAATTTATATTAATTATTGTTCTTATCGAAAAGAGATTAAAAAGGTCTTCCAAGATTGAAAGATAATCTATTGTTAAAATCTGGGCTCTACTCGATGACTATGTCACAAATTTGGGTTGGATTTAATATATCTAAGTTGTAGACCGGCAGGTGGTTTTTCTGCGGAGGACTTTCCAATGCTTAAGTCAATAAGAGTATAATATAAAAGTATTTATGAATAGAGTAATAATTAATAGAATGAATACTTTCTTGGATATTGATCTCTATTTATAAGCCTTTGTGAGCCTTGTAATTGATAAAAGATTGGGTTGGTTGCCCAATTATGATAAAACAAATCATAACCGATTTATGGTTAACAATAATTAAACTATACAGTCCTTACTGAATTAATTGATATGTTAGGATTTGTAATAATAATGTATTTTGTTGTTATATATATATCTTATAAGATATGGAGGAGTACATAAGCCCTCCAAGCTCGGAATCCGAACATGAGATTTGCAAGTAAACAAATTTATGATGATGAATGAGTTTGATACTTTAACCAAGTTGTTATTTGTTTTTCTATTATAACTCGTAGAGCCAAATTGTTTGAATGTCGATGTTTGTTACCCTCTATCTAAACTGTTATGAGACTGATGTTTCTTGCTTTTGGCTCGCCTTCTATCCGAGTTGTTCTTGAGGCCGATGTTTGTTGCCTCTGGCTCGGGCTTGATTTCTTAAGCATGTGTCATATAAATCATAACACATTTATAAGGGGTTTTTTCAGTGATGATGACTTTGCCTTTGTTTTTTCTTTTTCTATAGACATGCTAGCCTAAGGTGCTATATCATGGAAGAGTGTTAAACAATCTTTAATAGCATCTTCTACTATGGCAACTGAGTTCATAGCGTCTGTTGATTTAATTCAAGAATGAGTGGAGATTTACTTAGAAGATTTGTTGAAGAATTAAATCCAAAATGAATCTTGAAGATTAGTGTTTTGATGATGAAGATACAGAGAATATTGCAACATTAAAGATTTGATTTTATCTAAAAAAGGAAAGTTGCATCATAAAGATTAAAGGCAAAATCAAATATTCAATAATGGAGATATAAAGTAATCAAGGATGGAAATCTTGAAGATTTGCTCAACCTCTGAAGGATGATGTTTAGAAGTTTCAGTTTTGGGTGTTGGATAAAAAGAGTAAGTCATACTTTCCCCCCAAGACCATTTTAATCTTGAGAGTAAGTCATATTTTCGCAGAAAAGCATTTTCTACGCTTTTAATCGATTAGAAATCGTAATAGAATTGATTATATTTGAATTAATTTAGGTTAACGAATAAAATAATCGATTAAGTGTTTTTGATAATCGATTATATCTTTTTGGGTTTTTATATAATCGATTATTTCTTAATCTAATCAATTATTTCAAGAAAAATATGTTTTTCCAAATCTTCTCTGGAATAATCGATAATGACTTTTATACAATCGATTAAATACGGTGTTTTTGCGAATTAAAAGTTGAATCAACCTAAGAATGGAAACTTTAAGCTAATTTCAAATTATAAATTGAAAGGCAAGGTCTTAGGTTGTAATACATTTGATCAAACACAAAAATACAGTGTTCTTGCGCTCAAATATTTTCAAAGTCGCTTTCTTGCTCTCTTAAGGTTGATCTTAGTTCTTGGAAGTGGTGATTGTATTGTGCTTAAGTTTTCACATCCATCACACATCAGGTGAATTCTTTCTTAGTTATTGATTGTTGTAAATTCATCCCTTGGATTTGTTCTAAAGGAAGGTATTTGTTCATTTCTTGTGTGTCAAGAGAGTTTGGATCACCCTTAGTGTGTCTAAGGCAGTGTTGTCATTCTTAGTGTGTTTAAGGAGGTGTTTTCATCCTTAGTGTGTCTAAGGAGGTGTTTTCGTTTATCTTTATTTGTTTTTACATGTTGTCATTGGATTGGTGTTTGTAATTGCATTTAAAGATAATAGTAGGGTATATCATCACGTGTTGTGGTGATCAGACACTGGATGTAGGATTGGATAAATCCGAACCAGTATAATTCTCTGTGTTCTTTCTCCCTTACCCTCTCTCTTTATTTTATTATATTCGGATCACATTAACAATTGTTATCCCGATTACTTTTATCAAAGATTAAGGAAAATCCGAATCTTGAAAATGGAATTAAGATTAAAATCTGGAAAATTATTTTAAACCTGAAAAAGTTTTTGAAAACCCAATTCACCTCCCCTCTTGGATTTTGCATTGTCATTATTTCTAACAGGTCACGGAATTTGGCTACAAAATTTTGTCACAGGTGGAAGGTATAGAACGACCACTTAAGTTTTTTTTGTGATAATAAATCAACAATTCTATTTTTCAACAACAATAGGAGCTTAATGAAGTCTAAACACATATACGTCAAATTTCTAGTTGTTAAAGAAAGAGTTCAAAGTAAACAGTTGTTTATAGAATATATTGGCACAAACCCCATGGTTGTGGATCCACTAGGATTAACACCGAAAATGTTTCATGAGCACATTGCTTGTATAGGAGTTATGTCTTTAAGTGATGTTCATTTTTAGTGGGACTTTGTAATTTCTAGATGCTTCTATGGCATAAATATATTTTTTATATATGTATGGTTTAAGTATATCTTTTGCATAAATAAAGTTTTGGTATATTGAAACTCTGTTTTTGTCATGATTTGATCTCACTAAAGTTTTAAGAATGACCTAATGGAATTAGGCATGTTAAGATCACATTACATGAAAATTCCATACTACACATCCATATCATGATTCATGTTATTCATTTGTGTCAACATATGTGACCATTGATGAGTTTAGTTATAATAACAAAAACTACTTCGATCCTGTGTTGGTTAATTTGATTGATGAACTAATTTGGTAAAAGATATATTAAGAATTATATAATTATAAGGTTATACATATAGTCCAAGTGGGAGATTGTTGGATCCATAATCCAACATTGGTCTTGTATGTAAATAATTGTATAATAAGAATACATAAGGTTGCCAAAATTATAAGTGATATAATGAAACATAAACTGTTTGGCTAGTTATATATATGAAATGTTATGGACCTTTAATGTGTGGTAACTAAATGATTATTCTATTTTGTGATGGGTAAAAGATAGAAATACCAAAAGTAATTTTCTAATGACTTTTCTATGAATAGGTTAGGTCTCCAAATCACACTACATTCTTTTCTATTCTGACATCCCATTATCGGAGAGAAACAAAGAGATAATTAAAGAATTCTCTCAAGAGAGTAGGTGTTGATTTGGAAGGCCAAACCACCACGTGTTTCCTTATTGTCATGAATTCAGGTATGCTTCCGCTTATTTATAAATAAATTTCTAGTGATTGACATGATACAGATTATGGAATATATAGATATAGATGATAATTTTCATCAAAGGCTAAAAGTTTGGTTTAAACAAGAATTATATAAGAAAACTTGACACTACATCTAACATTAAACCTTAAGATTCAATGTTTCCAATTTTTTCTTTTTATTATACACAACTCAATCTTATTATTTCTATTCAATGTGAGACTTTACTTATACTCTTACATTTGAATTTCTAACTATATAGACTTGAATTCCTAATAATATAAACATTTTGAAGTTTTCTTGATACTATAAATGTATAATATTTTCTTATAAATTATAAATTACTGTTTCTTTCTTTTCACTATTTCTTTTATATTGGAAGAGACTGATGAATGGTTACAACCAAGGTAGTTAAAATCGAGATTATATTTAAAATCGTGAAGGGTTCACAAAATCATAAATCGTGAAATCGTAACACGAATCCTAGATTTTACTTTCTACAAATTTTGTTAAAATGACATCCAACTTATCAATGAACAGGACGGTGCAAAGCAAAGCAAAGTTATGAAGAAAAAGAAAGAGTTTTAATTTTAGTTTTAGAAGAGGAAAGATTTTAATTTTTAATTATTTTTATTAGGCTTAAAAAGTTTTAAAATTGTTTAATGTTTAAAAAAGTGAAACAATCTTCTGAATTAAATGTTAAAATAATCTTAAAAAAAATTGTTCAGCTCCTAAATTAGTGAGAACAATATTACTAAATATTAAAAAAATATAAAAAACCATTAAAAAATTAAAAACTGTTCACCTCCTAAATTAATGGGAAGAGTCCTCAATGTTAGCCAATTAAAAACCATTGAAAGGAGAGTAGGAACAGTGTTCAATACTAAAGAAATTAAAACCCATTAAAATAAAATTAAAACACATCCACTGCCTGAATTTGTGAAAACTTTAAAATCTTCTAATGTTTTTTCCAATTTTTCTCTACAATTACACTGTATTACGATTATAAGTATACTTTAATACAAAATTAAAATAAAAATCGTACGATTTTACGAGTAAAATCTCGTGTTAGAATTGAAATAAAAATCATACGATTTTACGAGTAAAATATCGATTTTGACTACATTAGTTACAACAATACTGAGTACTTTTGAAAGTTATGATTACATATAAGTATCTTACATAAAACATTAATTATTTTTATAAAATAAACTACCCACTCAAGTAAAAGTTCAATTATTCGAATTATTAGGTAGCTGGAATAAAATTTCTTTTAGTTTCTTAACTAAAGTCACTGTTTCATTCATTATTTAAGTAGATAATATATGATACTCAGATATTGATTTTAATATATACAACACCTTACTTTCAGAAGAACTTTCGTGAATTTTTAACTTAATATGTGATTCAATATTGAATGGCTTAACAATCTTATTAGAATAATCAATTAAATTTTAAATATAATTCAATCCGATAAAATCAGTTTATAAAATAAGATTTATAGTTTAGAGCTGTCTCGAAATAACTTTATTCGTAACTTAAGTGCATAATTCAGTCGTTATGCACAGCCACAGAGAGTACCAGAGTACAGATACAGTTCTGACATGAAAGTAATAGTATAGTACATAGTTCATAGATGCAGTGCTAGTTTTATTCTATATATATAGGTTTTTATTTATAAAATGCCCTGCATGCACGCTTCTTTACATTGGAGAGACTCCACTTAACAGTTTCTGGTGCACCAACACCGGAAATCATCCCTGCACCTGCCACTTAACAGGTGTTCTTTGTTCTTGCAGTGATCATCGCAGCTGCCAGTGGTGAAGCATGGACCCCTGAATGTATCAGCCAGGTTCTCGCAAGTCTTTGCCTCAGTCTGCAGCACAACTTCTTCTGCATGTTCAAGTAAGTTCATTGGTAGTAATCATGATAGAGAAAAACGACTAAGTTCACCATAGAGCCATTACTAGCTTAACCTTGTACAAAACTAAAAGTTATACACCATATAACAAAGTATAGTGAGAAAAAATAAGTTATATCCACTTATAGTAAAAATAAACAAGCAGACAAATTGATTTTTTCAGTAATTAACAAAAGGGTTAAGTTAAGAATTATATTTTCTTATCTATACAATAATTACACTAAGAATATACAGCTAGAGGCATATGCAGATTATGCATCATAAGCATTGATAAATAATATAGTAATAGACATGCAGAAGAATGAAGATGAGAATAGCGGCTTACGAGCAACAAAGAGAACAATGAAGAGGAAGCATAAGCCAGCTAATGATTTCTTCTCCATGGCTTCTGCTATGGTGTGTTTGATGGGGGAAGATGAAGGTACAATGAATGGTTTGTGTTAATTACACACGGTATATATAGCTCTGAGGAGTTGAAAAGTACACAGTGATGAAGTTGCTAGAAGAAACTGATCCATGAACATGTAAGGAGGTTTCGGTGGATATTTGTATTTTGATGGTTTGAAAAGTCAACCCTGTGCCTACTTATGGGCAACTTATCAGGATAATTTCAATATTTTTTTTTCCATTCATCTTCTCCGAAGAACAATAAACTTTCATATAAGATTTTTTTTAAAAATTAAATGAAATTAAATTTTTCATAATCTACAATTACCATGAATTTATATGCAAATTAAGTTATAAAAATAATTTTTAAATTTTTTTTCAAATTTTTATTCTTAATTTGTGTAATCTAATTCAAATTGTGTAATCAAATTTTACTCTAAATTTTCATTCAAATTTTTAAATATTTTTTCCAAATATTTCTTTACTTGTCTTCTTTTGTAGTTGGGTAACAAAGTGAACTACTTAGTAGATTTTTCTCCATTACTTATATACCTAAGAAAAGGAAGTATATTGTAAAAGTTAAAAGAAAAAAATAATAACCTTTTGTAGGTATATGTTGATCAATTAGTCAATGGCGGCTCGATTTTCATGTTAAGATTCGAGAAGTATAGGAATTAATATTTTTTGTGCCTATTGGGTGAGTAAGTAGTTATTTTATATAGTTAAAATTTATCATAAATATATTTTTTAAGTATATATACATTAAAAATAAAATTATACTAAATATAATATTTTTAATGTAAAAAAATTATTTTGAACTTATAATAAATAGTTTAAATTATAATATAAGGTATTAAACTTTTGGATTTATTTAATAGAGATCAAGATAAAAATACATTGAAATAGGTTGATAGTTAAGAAGATTGTAAAAGGAGGATCAGGACATCATAGAAATACAATTTTTGGCTAGTTGCACATGTGTACTGTTTGAAATTAACAGTATAAGAGAACAAAAGTTGAGAATGTTTAATTAGAAGTGAAGATAGTATTAAGTCTCGTCTCCAAATTATTGTTTAATTGGTGAATATATATATATATATATATATATATAAAATTATAAATATTATATTTTTTAATATAGATCAATAGTATATTTTTTAGGGTTAAATATGTTTTTAGTCCTTGAATTATTTGTCAAAATTGTGTTTTGTTCTTGAGACAAACTTTGGACTTATTTCGTCTTTATGATTTATAAATTCGTCTAAATGATCCTTGATGATGTATGAGAATTCCTTTTCATCTCTTTATTTTCCTTATTCATAGTTTCTACTTCAGTATCATCCATCTCTTAAGTTTCTTTCACTCTTTTTCCTTTTATTTTCTTTCATTTTCATATGCTTTTATTTGTCATCAAGGATTATTTACACCTGTTTATAAAGTATAAGGACGAAATAAGTCCAAAGTTTGTCACGAAATACAATTTTGACAAATAATTCAAGGACTAAAAACATATTTAACCCTATTTTTTAATATGATTTGCTATTTTTCTTATTTCATATGTGGTATGTATGTTGTTTTTTCCAAATCTACTAAGATAACTTAAAATTTATTTCATTTTTCTGTTATTATTATAACTACTTTAACCACTAGCGTAGGAAAGAGTTTTTACGTTTGTTATTTAAAACTTTTTTATGCTTGGCAATTTTATGATGTTATATATGTAGACGTAGATTTATGTCTATTGTTTTAATAGACATAAATTTACGTTAGAAACATAGTACCATGATGCAAATTTGCATTGGATGAAAGCATGACCGACGATGGAAAGATTAATTTTGAAATTTAAAAAAAAGTGAAAAATTTACATTTGGAGTTACACACCCGGATGTAAATTTATGTTGGGGTATGTATTCCTCGGTGTAAATTTGATCCATTTTTTTAAAAAGAGAGTAGGTTTTGGCTCTTAACAAAAATCTGCAATTACATAAATTCGGATATTTAACCGTATTAATATCTCAGTCAATCCAAATTACAAATTTAAATTGTCATCTGTGCAATTAAACAACAGAACTTAAATCCTAAACAACATAATACAAAAGCTAACTAAAACTAATCACATATCAACGCAATGAACAAAATGTAATCCCATGGAAGGATTACAAACAACTGCCAGTGGGCCCTGCATTGTAAGACGAACAAATTAGTTAAAAAATGAATATGATTAAAAAAACAACTGATTGAACTAACCCTTCAATGTATAAAGCCAAGTATATTTGTCTCTGTGATTCACTCATCCATGTTTGCATGTATTGCTGGATCTGGACATTTGTATTCCCAGATCTTTGGATGGACTAAGGCTCAAGAAATCAATACATTTATGATTTTTTTACTCCACACTTAATTTGTCCATGTGCCTGAGACAATGAATTATTCGTTAAATATATAGTAATGTTAGACACGTAAACGAAAATATCATTAGAAGTATGACTTACATGGCCCACAACTGTATAATAGAAATATTTAACAGGGAGTTTCCCCCAATAATCTCCAATGCATCAGACATAGAGATGTACAATGTAACAATAGAGTTGTCAACTCCGAAAACTCTATCATTCCATTTTATCTTAATCAGTCTCTTCTTCAACCGTGGCAGTACGGACAGAAGCATAGTTAATGCGTCATTCCCACCTTCTGTCATATCCTCATCACCCTCATCAATAACAAGTGGTCTTTGAACCTTCTTACCACGGTCGACCAGTTCATGAAAAAATGAGTAAAGTGAGTTAAACATTGATACAATGATAAGAATAGAAAAAATGAGTAAAGTGACTTAAACGTTGATACAACGTATATACCTTTGCTTGATCCGAGAATGTTGTCACCAAACTTCTTGTCCACTAGTCGAACCTATGTGGTAGGCAGAAGCACTGCAGCTAGCGACATATACTACAATATCAACTACAACTTGTGTCCAGTTTGGCTGTAGTGAGATACCATGAATGGTCGAGCCACCCTAAAAATTCTTCTAGCGGCCACAAGATGTAGACGATCATCTTCAACATATAGGTCACATTGATTAGTGTGACCCAAATCCCCTGAGGGGTGTCCAACAACAATAAGAGCAAGAGCATCACAACTTCCTCTAGTGCTCACTCGAATAACATCATTAGGAACTCTTTAACTCTACTGTTGAGAATGAGTAAGGGATTCAATCTTTTCCTCCAACTGTCTTTTCATTTCTAGCATTTCTTGTTCAAGCTACAACCTCACTTCTTCTCTAACCTCTTGTTTAACCTCTGCACGTACTTTATTCAATACCTCCTGGCTACAACACTCGGCATTGCTCCTCCGTGATTGTGGACCGAAGTAATCACGAAGGCTCCAAGATCCACTAGTACCACGCACCTGTCCTAGATGCTCTGGTATTCCTGTGGTCATTGTAAGAATGTCTTCATGACCATGGGGAACAAATGACCCCTGAGTAGCTTGCGAAACTAAATCATCCTACAAAATAAAAACATGTCATTCACTCCATTACCATGGAGTTATACATGAATTGTCAAAACTTAAACTTTTACTTACAATTCTACTTACAATAACCTGTGCAGACTTAAAAGTCATTTCTCCATTGGATCTTGTACGAGTTGCCTTCCACAACTCGTAGGAGGACTGGCGATGCAAGCTCAACAAACTCAACACCTTCTGATTGTGCTTTGTCCTACATCATGCATTTCTCCAGCAACGCATACCCCCCACGTGATAGAAGATGAGGTGCATCATTTAATCTCTATCTTTCTTGAGTAACAACTCTTTTCTCTTGTAATGAAAATATTAATAAAATGAGATTAGAAAGTACCATAACTTAATCATGGTTTAATACAATAATTATGAACTACTAACCTACCAAGAGGGGTCCAATCTACTAGCACGCAACTGAGCCCAATCCTCCTCGCTGATAGGATATTTCAGACATGGACTATCACCCTAGTGCTTTCCGAAGACATACTCTTGTGTCAAGCACGTCTTGAAGTCCCTCCATCTAGTGGCAATGGAGGACAACACCTTCTTCCTCACCGTCTCAGTGTTGGGGATGTTAAAATTTTGCTATGTGTATAACAAACGTTAAATACAATAATTAAATTACATTAATAGAATAGAGATATGAAAGTACCTAAATATCCTACCACATCAGGTTTTTGTCTCTCTTCTCAACATTATCTCATGATGGAATGGTGATAGAGACATGTCCTCGAGCTATCACTCCCAGATAACTCCTAAAGGTATTTGCATTGTTAGACAAATAGCATCAAGAGGGGGGGGGGTGAATTGATGTAATTAAGATGTTTACCCTTTTTCGATTAGCCTGAAAAACGTTAAACGGAGCGGAAGCAGTAAACAAAATAAAAGGATAAGGGAAGAGAAGAACACAAGGATATATACTGGTTCGGGTATAGCCAACCCTACGTCCAGTGCCCAGTCACCTCAAATCGAGAATGACTCCCAAACACTATCTTTAGAAAAACTATTACAAACAATATTACAATTGAGACTTGTAAAAGAAAATCTAAAGACTAAACACCTCTCTTGAAACCCACAAGAGATGAAAACACCTCCCTTGAAAACTCACAAGGGATGAACCACTACACCAACATTGGTGTTGACAGATATATAAACAAATACTGAAACAGTATCACCTGGAAAGAGAGAATCCAAAACAATGTTAATTATCGTTAGCTTCTTTCACAATTAATAAAGAATGTTGTAGACCAGAGAGTGTAAACAAATGATTTTGTGCTTGAGTTTTTAGCTCTGTGTCTATCAACTTGTATTTTTCCTCTTTATATAGAGAATGAAATCTGAGAAAACCTTTCACAGTATTAAAAACTATTTATGAAATGTTCACACATTTAAAATCTTTTTATGAAATCTGAAAACGTAAGATCTGTATAATAATTGAAAACATTTATGATTTTAAATGCCAATTTGAAATTCAAAATACTTTTTGAAAAACTATTGAACATGTTAAGTACAAAATCGATTCTGTGAAAGTTTTAGAAAAACTTTAAAACAACACTTCAAAATCGAGTCGATTTCATTATATACATAATGACATAATCGAGTCGACTATGTTGTATAAAAAAGATATAATCGAATCGATGTAAAAAGCTTTGAAAAGCACAACATAATCGATTGTGTACAGACCATCGATTATATTATATCGATCGATTAGTAAAAACAATTTTACTCATAAAAACGATCACGAGTGAAAGAGTGCTGGATCAGTTTGTTAGTTTTGATTTCTCTTATTCCAGAATGATTCGACGCTAACACCTCCAACATCGATCTGAGCTCCACCGATTCTTCAAGACTTCAACTCTTCGATCTTTTCACACTTCGATCTGGCTTACTTGAGAAAACATCAAAACTCGATATACCTTCAAAGAGACTTGACTTAATCCTCTTTGGTAACATTCTCCCCCTTTTTGATGATGATCAAGAAAACCTATTTAAGAAGAGTTTGAAGAAAATGCTTGACTTTGAAGTCGGCTCAAGATTAGTACAGAGTTAGCGTAAAACATAATTAAACTGTACTCCCCCTATTTTGGGTAAATATTACTGTACTCCCTTTTCAAAAACATATTACATTTTTCTCCCCCTTTTTATTGATAATCATCGAAAAACATACAAAGAGATAAAAACAATATCGAATAAAAGCATGTTATCGATGTTCACACAAAACATGAAATATCAAAACGAATTACCATTCAAAATTCCTAATGCGATACGCAAATCATAAAACCTATCTCTAGGCAAAGGTTTGGTAAAGATATCTGCTAACTGATGTTTGGTATCGATATACTCTATTATGTAATCTCCTTTTAAGATATGGTCTCTAATAAAATGATGCCTAATCTCGATGTGTTTAGTTCTAGAATGCATTATAGGATTTCTAGTTAAATTAATTGCACTTGTACTATCACACTTAAGAGGGATATGATCTAAGAAAATACTATAGTCTTCTAACTGGTTTTTCATCCACAAAAGCTGTGAGCAACAAAAACCGGCTTCTATATACTCAGCTTCAGTTGTGGATAGAGCAACACAAGCCTGTTTCTTAGAATGCCAAGAAACAAGTGAACAGCCAAGTAGGTGACTTGTCCCACTTGTACTTTTTCTGTCCAGTTTACATCCTCCATAATCTGAATTTGAATATCCTATAAGGCTAGGTGAACCTCCAGAGGGATACCAAAGACCAAACGATTTAGTTCCTTTTAGATATTTTATTATTCTCTTAACAGCAACTAGGTGTGATTCCTTAGGATTAGATTGATATCTATCACAAACACACACACTATGCATAATATCAGGTCTGCTTGTTGTAAGATAAAGTAAAGAACCAATCATACCTCTGTATTTGGTTTGATCCACCATCTTACCTTTTTCATCTTGATCTAAGTAACAAGATGTTGCCATCGGGGTAGCTGCTTCTTTTGCATTTTCTAATTCAAATTTCTTTAACAGTTCTGAGCAGTACTTCGATTGCGATATAAAAATTCCTTCGATGTTTTGCTTAATTTGTAAATCTAGAAAATATGTTAGCTCTCCCATCATCGACATCTCGAACTCACCCTGCATTATCTTAGCAAATTCTTGGCAAAGATCATTGTTAGTCGATCCAAATATAATATCATCAACATAAATTTGAACTATAATAATATTGTTCTTCGATTCTTTAATAAATAGAGTTGGATCTACTTTACCTCGTCGATAATCATGGCTTACCAGAAAATTACTTAGCCTTTCATACCATGATCTGGGCGCTTGTTTAAGTCCATATAGTGCTTTCTTAAGCTTGTAGACATGATTCAGATATTTATAATCTTCAAATCCAGGAGGTTGACAGACATATACTTCTTCTTTGATATATCCGTTCAGAAAAGCACTTTTCACATCCATTTGAAATAACTTAAACTTCATGATAGCTGCGTAAGATAGTAGGATTCTTATTGCTTCGAGCCTTGCAACTGGGGCATATGTTTCGTCATAGTCAATTCCTTCTTCTTGACTATAACCTTTCGCTACTAGTCTTGCCTTATTTTTGGTTATGTTGCCATTTTCATCGAGCTTGTTCCTGAAAATCCATTTTGCTCCAATTACCTGCATAGAATTGTTTCTCGGAACTAGATCCCACACTTCATTCCTTTTAAACTGATTTAACTCTTCTTGCATCGATTGAATCCAATATTCATCTTGTAAAGCTTCTTTGATGCTTTTGGGTTCTACTTGTGAGACAAAAGCTACATTCAAACAGAAGTTGTTTATTTGGCTTCTCGTTGTAACTCTTCGATCCATATCTCCTATAACATTCTCCAAAGATAATCCTCTCAGTGTTCTCCATTCCTTTGGAAGTTCTGGAACTGTTGTCGGTTCATCGAGATTCAAATTTTTTAGGCTTTTTCTGAGGTTTTCGACACTTTCGTCTTGTGGTTGATCTTTCACGATAACTCCCTGTTCTTCTTCTATATCTATTGATTTCTTCCTCGACTCAAGAGGATTTTCCTCAAGGTCCAAAAATTCATCAAACGTTACATGAACAGATTCTTCTACATGTACTGTTCTCCTATTATATACTCTATATGCTTTACTGGTTAAAGAGTATCCTAAAAATATTGCTTCATCTACTTTTGAATCGAATTTGCCAAGATTACTCTTTCCATTGTTTAAAACAAAACATTTGCACCCAAAAACTTTAAGATGAGAAATGTTTGGTTTTCTACCTTTAAAAAGCTCATAAGGAGTTCGTTTCAAAACGGGTCTTATTAAAGTTTTGTTCAAAACATAACATGCAGTAGACACTGCATCTGCCCAAAAATATTTTGGAAGATTGTTTTCATTTAACATGGTTCTGGCTAATTCTTCCAAAGATCTATTCTTTCTTTCTATAACTCCATTTTGTTGAGGGGTTCTTGGACAAGAGAAATTATGAGAAATTCCAGTTCTTCACAAAAGGTTTCAAATAACTCATTTTGAAATTCCCCACCATGATCACTTGAATAAACTTGATTTTTAAATCTTTTTCATTTTGAATAGCCTTGACAAATTTCTTAAAAGAGTTGAAAGCATTATTTTTAGTTACCAAAAAGAACGTCCAGGTAAATCTAGAATAATCATTTACTATAACTAATGCATAGTAATTACCACCTAAGCTTCTTGTTCTAGAGGGACCAAATAAATCCATATGTAAAAGCTCTAAAGGTTTTGATGTAGAAACGATTTTTTTACTTTTGAAAGATGTTTTTGTTTGTTTTCCTTTTTGACAAGCAGCACAAATTCTATCTTTTTCAAAACTTAATTTTGGAAGACCGATTACCAAATCTTTTGAAATTAAACGACTTAGATGATGCATGTGAATGTGTGCAGCTCTCCTATGCCATAACCAAGGATCCTCTTCCTTAGTTACAAGACAGGAGATGGTCCTAGATGAACTGCTAAGATCAGTAATATAAATATTGTTTTGTCTCGTACCTGTCAAGACAGTTTCATTTGATTCTTCCTTGATAATGTTGCACGTCTTTGATTCAAAGATAATCTTAAGTCCTTTGTCACATAATTGACTTATGCTTAAAAGATTATGCTTTAAACCTTCTACCAGTAAAACTCCTTGAATCACAAAGTCATCATTGATCTTGATTGTTCCTGAGCCAAGAATTTTTCCTTTGTTATTATCACCATATGTAACATAACCTTGGCTTTTCTTTGTGAGACTTTGAAACTTTTCTTTGTCATCGGTCATGTGTCTTGAACATCCACTGTCAAGAAACCAAACTGATTTTTTATGCTTGTAGATTTCCTGCAACACAAATATAATTATTTAGGTACCCTTTTTAGTCTTGGGTCCTTAGAAGTTAGTAGAAACAACTTTCTCAACCCTTTATTGACAAAATAAAAACTAATGTCATTTAATCGAAAATGTTGTCATAATCGATTAAATGTTATCGAAAAAGATTTTAATGCGAGCAGTTTTATATCTTTGATTTTTAGGAATCCATTTAAATATGCCATTAGGTATGCCAACATGTTTTACAAAACATTTATTTGATGAATGACCAATTTTCATGCAATAAAAACAACTTAACTTTTGTGGAGGAGTTTTAAAAAAATTTATGTGAAAATGTTGTTTTTCTCGAAAACTTGTTTTCTTCGATTCTTTTACAAAGATAGTTTTATGGGGTCCTAGACTTTTCTTAGGAATATAACCAAGACCAGCTTTACTAGAGCTCCCCCTATATGTACTCAACATATTTTCAAGATTTTGTCTTGAATCCGAAAATTTATTTAAAGTCTTTTCCGAGCTTAAAAATTTTATTTTCAAGATGAATACAATTTTCACAAGGTTTGATCACTTCCTTATTTTTCGATGTTGATTTAAATTTTTCAAAATCATTTTTCACACTTTCATTTTCCTTCTCCACAAGACTTAGTTTATTTTCTAAAGCATGAAAATTTTGTTTCAAAATAGAATGCTTTTTTATCAGTTTATTGAAATTGATGTAAAGATTTTGATACTCTGCATTTAATTCATCATATTCATTTTTAGAGTTAGTAGAGCTTACCTTTGACGTGGCTTCATCTTCACTGTTTGCCATTAAGCACATATTTGCTTCTTCCTCTCTATCACTGTCATCTATCGAACTTTCAGAGGTTGTCAATTCATTATCCTCCCATGCAATGTATGCCTTCTTTTTGTATGGTTTGAAGAGCTTCTTCGATTTCTTCTTTTCCTTTTCCTTGTCTTCCTTTTTGGTATAGGGACAGTCCGATTTTATATGACCAAATCGATTGCATCCGTAGCATTTGTAGTTCGTTGCTTGGTCATTTTCTTTCTTTGTAGATCGACTCTCTTTCCTGTTCTTCATGAACCTGGAAAATCGTTTTACCATTAAGGAAATATCACTATCGGAAAACTCACCTTCGATGTCATCTTTCGATTTCTCGGCTTTGAATGCAATGTTTTTGACTTTAACATTGTCTTCTCCATCTTTTAATCTCTGAAGCTCCATCTCGTGTTCTCTCAACTTTCCAAACAAAATTGCTACGTTCATCTTTGTTAAGTCTTTAGACTCTGATATGGCAGTGACTTTCGGTTGCCAATTTCTATCGAGAGACTTGTGAATCTTGGTGTTCAGCTCCTCATTCGAAAAGCTTTTTCCCAGAGCTTCTAGATGATTTACTATATGGGTGAACCGCGTTTGGAAATCACTAATACTTTCGTTTTGTCCGATTGACAGCAATTCGTATTCTTGGACAAGTGTGGTCTTCCTTGCACGTTTTACTTCGTCCGTTCCTTCATGAGTCACTTCCAGAGTATCCCACATCTCTTTTGCAGTTTTGCATCTTGATATCTTGTAAAATTCATCACGAGTGACAGCAGAAACAATAGCGTTACGAGCTCTTACATCGTATTGTGCTCGTTTGTTCTCATCTGGTGTCCACTGATGAAACGCCTTTGTGTTTCTCCTTCAGCACCTATGACCATTGGTACATAGGGACCACTTAGGACAGCATCCCAAACTCCATAATCGAGAGTTTGTAGGAATATCTCCATTCTAGACTTCCAGAAGGGGTAATTGTCACCTTCAAAGAGTGGTGGTCTGTTGATGGATGCACCTTCCCTGTAAACCTGATTCTGCATAGACATCCTAAAGATCTTTTAGAAACAACTTATCTAACCAAGCTTTGATACCACTTGTTAGACAAATAGCATCAAAAGGGGGGGGGTGAATTGATGTAATTAAGATGTTTACCCTTTTTCGATTAGCCTGAAAAACGTTAAGCGGAGCGGAAGCAGTAAACAAAATAAAAGGATAAGGGAAGAGAAGAACACAAGGATATATACTGGTTCGGGTATAGCCAACCCTACGTCCAGTGCCCAGTCACCTCAAATCGAGAATGACTCCCAAACACTATCTTTAGAAAAACTATTACAAACAATATTACAATTGAGACTTGTAAAAGAAAATCTAAAGACTGAACACCTCTCTTAAAACCCATAAGAGATGAAAACACCTCCCTTGAAAACTCACAAGGGATGAACCACTACACCAACACTGGTGTTGACAGATATATAAACAAATACTGAAACAATATCACCTGGAAAGAGAGAATCCAAAACAACGTTAATGATCGTTAGCTTCTTTCACAAGTGATAAAGAATGTTGTAGACCAGAGAATGTAAACAAATGATTTTGTGCTTGAGTTTTTAGCTCTGTGTCTATCAACTTGTATTTTTCCTCTTTATATAGAGAATGAAATCTGAGAAAACCTTTCGCAGTATTAAAAACTATTTATGAAATGTTCACACATTTAAAATCTTTTTATGAAATATGAAAACGTAAGATCTGTATAATAATTGAAAACATTTATGATTTTAAATGCCAATTTGAAATTCAAAATACTTTTTGAAAAACTGTTGAACATGTTAAGTACAAAATCGATTCTGTGAAAGTTTTAGAAAAACTTTAAAACAGCACTTCAAAATCGAGTCGATTTCATTATATACATAATGACATAATCGAGTCGACTACGTTGTATCAAAAAGATATAATCAAATCGATGTAAAAAGCTTTGAAAAGCACAACATAATCGATTGTGTACAGACCATCGATTATATTATATCGATCGATTAGTAAAAACAGTTTTACTCATAAAAATGATCACGAGTGAAAGAGTGCTGGATCAGTTTGTTAGTTTCGATTTCTCTTATTCCAGAATGATTCGACGCTAACACCTCCAACATCGATCTGAGCTCCACCGATTCTTCAAGACTTCAACTCTTCGATCTTTTCACACTTCGATCTGGCTTACTAGAGAAAACATCAAAACTCGATATACCTTCAAAGAGACTTGACTTGACCCTCTTTGGTAACATGCATGTGGGCTCGATGCAGTGCCAGAATGAGGATGCACATCAACCTGTGTACTCTCACAGGCAATACGCCTCGCAGCTACTCCAGTAAATCGAGTGACAAATCTACAACGGTCCCTGTTACCACTGCCATGCTATGAATCGACCATAATCCTGAAAAAATAATTATAATTAATATACATGCAACAAAATAAATACATTATATCAATAACAAAATAACTATTGTAATAGACAAAGACCTATTAGGTTGACATGTTTTCCCATATGCCCTCATCATGATCACTTCTAATTGCATAAATGTCATCGGCTTCATTGTCGACAACATCACTAAAGGTTCTTGTTTAGAAATATGGTGTATTATGCATATCTAGAGATTCATCTTCATGAGTTCCATGCATGCTTCTACCTTCGAGAACCATTGACCATCTCTCATTACAAGGATCGTTGACATAAAATACTTGTCTCACTTGAAATGCCATAATAAAAGGTTCATCCTTATATCCAGTCTTTTTCAAATAGACCAAAGTAAACCCTAAATCATCATTTTGCACACCGGTATTGCCATCAACCCATTTATATTTGAATACAGGCACTCTGAATGTAACATAATCAATTTCCCATATGTCTTCTATAACTTCGAAATAACTCATGGATGCGGTAATAAAGCTTATGTCTTTAGAACTAGCAAAGTGCACAAACTCAACTTGAATTGTAACCCCACTGTTTTGTACTCTACTTTCTCTGCCTTTGTATAGAAACAATACTTGTTAATTTCATACCCACCAAATGTAATGGCATCGTTGTTAGGACCACGAGCAAGTCTCAAAAGTGTATCGGAAGTAGTAACTTCTGTTGGAATAAATGGCTGAGTTTAAAAGGGGGGTGAATTAAACTCTTAAAATATTTTCGAAATCCAAGGCCAATTTCTGAAAAACAGATGTTAAATGAAGAGGAAAATCAATTCTTTAAAGATTCTTGAAATGCTTATACCAATGTATCATATATCCAATTCAATTAGCAATTCAAATATCAATTACAGAATTTAAAGAAGTAGGGAAAGAAGATTAATACAAGAGATTTATACTGGTTCACCTTCCAATGAAGGCTACATCCAGTTTCCTAAACACCCAAATCAAAGCAATTCACTAAATTTCAGTTTTTACATGAATCCTACATGAAAAACTAAAACCAGAACAATACACTTGATCTTGAACCCTACAAGATCTGTATACCCTTGTAAAACCCTATTACAAGAACACCTTAATCACCCTGATTAAGAAGAAACAAACCCAGTATAAGATTACACAAGAATTTGGAACGAATTCACCTGAAAATCACTTTCAGAAACTGAAACAGAGCAAAAAACAAGGGATGACTTTCTATGAAAGATTCTAAATTCAATTTGATCTTGGACTCCTTGATTGATTTCGCAAATTGATTTAGAACACTTGAAAAGTCTTCTTGAACAATGAGTTTCTCTGTAATTGATTCGTTGCCTAGTTCTTTAAAACTCAAAGTATTTAAAACAGAACTGGTCCAGTGATTTAAAGCTGTTTCTGATAAAATCAGTCAGTTGAAACGCGATTTAGCTAGTTGTTTTCATTAAAATGAATTTTCCAGAGAACACCCCAATTCTGAAAACTGAAAACAGTCAGTTGAAAACGCGAATTAACCAGATTTTCCAGAGAGCTTGGATTTCTTAAAAATAGCTCCAGAATTTTAACTGATTTAAATTCAGAAAAATAGCTAGCTAAAATCAGCCAAAACAAAGCTTTAAAACAGTAATTGGTTAAAATGTTTAAGAATGACTTAGCCATCAAACTAAGAACATTTTAACTAATTGAAAACACATTTTTAATGAGTTGAAAAACAATTAAGACTTTTAAAAACATTTCAAAACATTTAAAAATATTTCAAACCATTTTAAAACACAAGATTAAGTCCAAGATTAAATGAAATGAATCTTACCTGATGAGCCCCTGATCACAAATAAAGAAGAGGAGTGTCCAAGGAGGATTACTAGAAGCATGATGAGAAGGGACACTTCCTCCTCTCCCCTTTTATTTAGCCTTTTTAGCATTTCTATTAGTTGTTAAATATTTTCTAAACTCATGTTTTTTTTGGGTTTTGCAGGATTGCTTTTGACACCCCTTTTTCTACAAGTAGAGCCTTGTTTGGAGCAAAGGAGCACTTGGGCTTGAGGCCCAAGTTTGGGACATCCAAGGGGGGGTGAAGAAGTCAATCTTGACCTTCTAGAACCCTTGGAAAACGTCCTCTCATCATCCCAATCATTGGCAACCCGTTTTTTGTGCCCTACCTTCTAGAATGTGTGAGTCTTGGCCACCAAGAGTGGAATATGCTTAGGAATCTTTTCCAATGTAATTCCCTCTAAGTCCCCACCCCAACTCTATATAAGGAGGCCTCTCATTCTTGTAAAAGGGTTGAACATTAATGAAATAGAGAGCATTCTTGCATAGCCTAGAGCTTGTGTTGTGTTCTTGGGTGTTCTTCCCCCTCTTGGAGTCTTATCTTGAGCCTTGGCTCAAGTGGCGGCTAACACCACTCATCTTGGGTTGGACCATCCCCCAAGTGGCGTGTAGCACTCCATTCCCCTCCCCTTCTCTCAATCTCTTCCTCCATTATTGTTTCATGTTCTTTACTTTCATGCTCTTTAATTTCCAGCACTTTACTTTCATGTCATTTACTCTTATGTCTTTATGATTCAAGCCTTGTCTTAATTTGTGTTGGCTGGATTTTATGTTTTGTTATTCCCTTCTCCTCTTGAGCTCCTTGTGAAGTGAACCTTCACACTTAGATAACCTCCGGGATTATCTTCGTGTCCAGTGGGAATCTTCCTTGAGGTTTTCCTCCTAATTGACATTCCATCAAACACCTTATGTGCTAAATATTAAAATGAACCCTTATCATTTGGTAATCAGAGCTTTGGTTTAATTTTCATGCTTATAAGGTGTTTGTCTTCTTGTTTCATCCATATATTATTGGTAGCTTGTGCAAATTGTGAATCCATGACAAAATCTATCCAAAACTGGTTCCATAACTAATTTTCGTCAAAAAAATCTGCACCTAATTCTGGAATTGTGGCTTGCTGTTTTTGGTTTTACATGCTTAATTTTCATGCCAAAATGATCCAACATGAAGTATGTTGAGTGTGTGCATGAATACTAGTCATAGAACTCAAGTTTGGACTAGTTTTTGCATGAAAGCTACATGTTTGATCATATGCTTGAGTCAAGTTTAGAGTCTTTTTGTGTTGCTTTCCCTTTGCTTGAGTCACATGTCATATAATTTTCCCCTTTGAGTTTTCTTATCCTTGTTTCCAATACTTGAACATGTTTGATAAAATGTTTAGCTAAAATTGCATGTAACTTGAATTGATTGGTTGAACCTAAACATAGGAACTAAGTGCTTCATAATCATCTACAACCATTGCAAGTGTGTATGTTAAGTCTAGAATCAATTAAAGAACATTGAGAAGAGCTAAAAAAATTACCAAGGTCATGAGCTATATATGCTGTTTTGAAAAGAAAAAATTGCAAGAAAAAAGTGACCAAGTGCATGATTCTAGAATTTAACTACATGGTTGTATGCTTAAGGATGACTATGACAAATTAGTACCATCATTTGTAGGATCCTAATCTTCTTGTTATGTGTGGTTTGCTGGAAAAATTTTCTGCATGTTCTAAGTGTTTCCATTGAGTTTTCTTTCAAGCTTTTCTCTTTTATAATCTCTTGTTAAGTTGATTGTATTTTCCTTAGTGTGCCTCTTTCTTGTTTTGAACTTTTCTTGCTTTATCTTTAGGAAATTCTATAAGTTTTGTCTTTGAAGTTTTCTTTCTTGTTTCTTGAGTGTGGTGGCTGAACATCCTTCATTTGAGTCCACTCAAGATTAAAAGTTCACCATTAAGGGTTGGAACACTCTTGATACACAAGAGAGTTGAGTGAAACATACCATCAATCTTTGGGAAGTTAGCCAAACACTTTGAGAGTTATATTTTTTTTGTTTCCTTTCTAACCATTAAATCTTTTTTTTTTGGCCTTTGTCTAGTTGTTTTTGGTTATTTTATTTTTGTTTGTAGGAATCATGTCTTCCACATCTTCTCCTATCTCACCCGAGGGCCAA
The DNA here is from genome assembly GCA_030347555.1 of Lablab purpureus. Taxonomy (NCBI): domain Eukaryota; kingdom Viridiplantae; phylum Streptophyta; class Magnoliopsida; order Fabales; family Fabaceae; genus Lablab; species Lablab purpureus. The sequence continues at coordinate 20,061,961 of CM059258.1, forward strand.
AGAGAAGAGCATCACCTTGGAGGCCCAACTCAAGTCCCAAAATGAATTGCCTCTCATGGAGTTGCTAAGGGAGATGGAAATCTCAAGAAAAGAAAGTGAAAGACACTTGAGAGAGACCATTGAAAGACTTGAGCAAGAGAAAGCCGAAAGGGAGAGAAGGCGGGCTCATTCCCCACCTAGCTACAATGGAGAGGAAGAAGAAGATTGGGGCTACTATGGAAGAAGGAGAGCTAGGCACAACACCCCTCAAAGGAAGCCCAACCACAACATCAAAATTCCCAAATTCTATGGAGACAACAATCCGGATGTCTACTTGGAGTGGGAAGCAAAAGTAGAGCAATTAATGAATGTGAACCCTCTTGAGGGACAAGAACAAGTTGATGTAATAGTGGTAGAATTTGAGGGTTATGCCATGACATGGTGGCATAAAGTTTGTATGGATAATTACCAAGGGCCACCGCGGCCTCTTGGATGGACATTAAACATTTGATGCGCGCTAGATTTGTTCCTTCCTTCTATAGGAGGGAGCTCCTTTTGAAGCTCCAACGGCTTCAACAAGGAAATTTATGTGTGGATGATTACTTTAAATTGTTGGAGTCTTTATTGCTTAAGGCTGGTTTGCATGATGAAACTAATGAGGCCAAGGTAGCTAGGTTTGTTAGTGGCTTGAGGAGAGACATCCAAGACTTAGTAGAATTGTATGAGTACTCCTCCATTGAAAATGTTTTACACCTTGCACTAAAAATTGAATCTCAACTCAAAAGAAAAGATAGTGCAAGGAGGGGTCACTCAAACAATGACTATTATAGCTCTTCTTGGAAGGATAGGAACAAAGAAAAGCATGATAGTAAGCCTTCCAAGTCTCACCAAGACTCCACTTCTAGGAGCCATCCGGCTAGGGGCACTCCCAACCCCTCCAATTCCCAAAGGTCAAGTTCAATCAAATGTTTTAAATGCTTAGGGTATGGGCACATTGCTTCAAATTGCCCCACTAAAGAACCATGACCTTGAGGGAAAATGGTGGGGTTGAGAGTGAACATTCCTCTCCCCTTCCCCTTCAAGAGAGAACTCCTCCCATTCTTCCTCTAGTGATGAAGAGGTTAAGCCTTGTGAGGGAGATTTGTTGATAGTGAGGCGCATGTTGGGACAAGTTCAAAAGGAACTTGATAGCTCCCAAAGAGAAAATATTTTCCACACCAGGTGCCTCATTAACAACAACCTTTGCTCACTCATCATTGATGGAGGAAGTTGTGTCAATGTGGCTAGCACAAGGGTGGTAGACAAACTTAGTTTACCTACCATTCCTCATGCCAAGCCCTACAAGCTCTCATGGCTTAGTGAGGATGGTGAGATTGAGGTAAATAAACAAGTCCTTATTAACTTCTCAATAGGGACTTATGAGGATGAGGTACTTTGTGATGTTGTACCTATGGAAGCAACCCACATTCTTTTGGGTAGGCCATGGCAATTTGATAAACAAACCTTCCATGATGGCCTTACCAACAAATTTTCTTTTAGCTTCCATGGTAAGAAGATCACATTAGCACCCCTCTCCCCTCAAGAAGTTAGTGAGGACCAAAAGAAAATGAAAAAAAGAGAAAAGAAGAAAAGAAGGAAAAGAAAAAGCAAGCAAGGAGGCCAAGGAAAAGGGCATCATGATCTCCCACAAGGGAGTTAAGAAGGTAATGCTTGCCAATAAACCCATGTATGTAGCTTACCCTACCTTAGGGTCATCTCCATCTTTTTATGAACCCTCAAGTTGTTCTAGGAGATTGGAATTAGTCTTGGATGACTTCAAAGATGTTTTTCAAGAGCCTCCTAAGGGGTTACCACCTCTAAGAGGAATTGAACACCAAATTGATTTCATTCCGGGGTCATCCTTGCCTAATAGGCCAGCCTATAGAACTAACCCTGAGGAATCTAAGGAGATTCAAAAGCAAGTAGAGGAATTAATGGATAAAGGGTGGGTGCAAAATAGCATGAGTCCATGTGCTATGCCGGTGATTCTTGTCCCCAAAAGGATGGGAGTTGGCGCATGTGCATAGATTGTAGGGCTATAAACAACATAACCATCAAGTATAGGCACCCTATCCCAAGACTTGATGACTTGCTAGATGAGCTACATGGTGCCACCATATTTTCTAAGATTGACTTGAAGAGTGGTTATAATCAAATAAGAATCAAAGAAGGAGATGAATGGAAAACTGCCTTCAAGACAAAGCTTGGATTATATGAGTGGTTGGTCATGCCCTTTGGGCTAACTAATGCACCAAGTACCTTCATGCGGCTAATGCATCATGTGCTTAGGCCCTTTATAGGCAAGTTTGTTGTGGTTTATTTTGATGATATTTTAATATATAGTTTGTCTATAGAAGAGCACATGCATCATGTGAGAAGGGTGCTTGAGACCCTTAGGAAGGAGACTTTGTATGCTAATAGAGAGAAGTGCATTTTTGGCATGGATCATGTAGTCTTCCTAGGGTTTGTGGTGAGCTCCAATGGAGTTCAAGTAGATGAAGAAAAAGTGGCAGCTATTAGGGATTGGCCAACTCCTAGGAGTGTGAGTGAGGTGAGGAGTTTTCATGGGTTGGCTAGTTTCTATAGGAGGTTTGTAAAAGACTTTAGCACCATAGCTGCCCCCTTAAGTGAAATAGTGAAGAAGGATGTGGGCTTCAAATGGGGCATTGATCAAGCAAAGGCCTTTGCTAGTTTGAAAGAAAAGTTGATCAATGCACCACTTTTAGCACTACCCAACTTCACCAAGTCATTTGAGGTTGAGTGTGATGCCTCTAATGTAGGTGTTGGGGCTGTCTTACTTCAAGAAGGCCACCCCATAGCCTACTTTAGTGAGAAGCTTAAGGGTAGTCATCTCAACTACTCCACCTATGACAAGGAGTTGTATGCCCTTGTGAGAGCTTTGCAAACTTGGCAACATTATCTTCTTCCAAAGGAATTTGTGATCCATAGTGATCATGAGTCCCTTAAATTTTTGAAAGGCCAAAGCAAGCTTAGCAAGAGACATGCTAGGTGGGTAGAATTCATAGAACAATTCCCTTATGTGATCAAACATAAGCAAGGGAAGAGTAACATAGTGGCGGATGCCTTATCTAGGCGCCACACTTTGCTCACTCTTCTTGAAACTAAATTTCTTAGTTTTGATCACATTAAGGAATTGTATCCTCATGATGATGACTTCTCTATAATCTACAGTGAATGCTCCAAAGGGGGTTACAAAGACTTCTACCTACACCAAGATTATCTTTTCAAAGGTAGAAGGCTTTGCATACCCAAGGGTCCTTAAGAGCATCACTAGTGAAAGAGTCTCATGAGGGAGGTTTAATGGGACATTTTGGGGCTTCTAAGACTCTAGACATTTTGAATGAACATTTCTTTTGGCCACACATGAGAAAGCATGTAGAGAAACATTGTGAGAATTGCATCACATGCAAGAAGGCCAAGTCTAGAGCCCAACCCTATGGACTCTATACCCCTTTGCCTATCCCTACTTTGCCTTGGATAGACATATCCATGGATTTTGTGCTTGGGCTTCCAAGGACAAAGAAGGGAAAGGATTCTATCTTTGTGGTAGTGGACCGTTTTTCAAAAATGGCTCATTTTATTCCATGCCACAAAGATGATGATGCATGCTTAGTTGCAAATCTCTTCTTTAAGGAAGTTGTTAGGCTGCATGGGTTGCCTAGGACCATTGTATCTGATAGAGATACAAAGTTCTTAAGCCACTTTTGGAGGACCTTATGGGGGAAAATTGGCACTAAACTCCTCTTTTCTACCACTTGCCACCCCCAAACTGATGGTCAAACTGAGGTGGTCAATAGAACTTTGTCTCAACTCTTGAGATGCATGATCTCCAAGAACCCTAGGGAGTGGGAAGATCTTCTTCCTCATGTAGAGTTTGCATACAATAGGGTGGTTCACTCCACCACTTCTCACTCTCCTTTTGAGGTTGTTTATGGGTTCAACCCCTTAACTCCTCTTGACCTCCTCCCTCTCCCAACTCATGAGGCTTGGACTAGCCAAGATGGGTTGGAAAGGTCAAAAATGATCCAAGACTTGCATTCTCAAGTCAAGGCTAGGATAGAGAGGAAGGTTGGTCAATACCAACAAAGTGCCAACAAGGGAAGGAAGGAAGTCATCTTCCAACCAGGGGATTGGGTATGGCTTCACTTGAGGAAGGAAAGGTTCCCTAATCAAAGGAAGTCCAAACTTAACCCTAGAGGTGATGGACCTTTCCAAGTTGTGCGCAAGATCAACAATAATGCATATGAGTTAGATTTACCTTCAGATTATAATGTTAGTAGCACTTTTAATGTTGGTGATCTTACTCCTTTTAATGCAGGTTTTGCAAATTCGTGGTCGAATTCTCTCCAAGAAGGGGAGGATGATGAGCCCCCGATCACAAATAAAGAAGAGGAGTGTCCAAGGAGGATTACTAGAAGCATGATGAGAAGGGACACTTCCTCCTCTCCCCTTTTATTTAGCCTTTTTAGCATTTCTATTAGTTGTTAAATATTTTCTAAACTCATGTTTTTTTGGGTTTTGCGAGATTGCTTTTGACACCCCTTTTCTACAAGTAGAGCCTTGTTTGGAGCAAAGGAGCACTTGGGCTTGAGGCCCAAGTTTGGGACATCAAGGGGGTGAAGAAGTCAATCTTGACCTTCTAGAACCCTTGGAAAACGTCCTCTCATCATCCCAATCATTGGCAACCCGTTTTTGTGCCCTACCTTCTAGAATGTGTGAGTCTTGGCCACCAAGAGTGGAATATGCTTAGGAATCTTTTCCAATGTAATTCCCTCTAAGTCCCCACCCCAACTCTATATAAGGAGGCCTCTCATTCTTGTAAAAGGGTTGAACATTAATGAAATAGAGAGCATTCTTGCATAGCCTAGAGCTTGTGTTGTGTTCTTGGGTGTTCTTCCCCCTCTTGGAGTCTTATCTTGAGCCTTGGCTCAAGTGGCGGCTAACACCACTCATCTTGGGTTGGACCATCCCCCAAGTGGCGTGTAGCACTCCATTCCCCTCCCCTTCTCTCAATCTCTTCCTCCATTATTGTTTCATGTTCTTTACTTTCATGCTCTTTAATTTCCAGCACTTTACTTTCATGTCATTTACTCTTATGTCTTTATGATTCAAGCCTTGTCTTAATTTGTGTTGGCTGGATTTTATGTTTTGTTATTCCCTTCTCCTCTTGAGCTCCTTGTGAAGTGAACCTTCACACTTAGATAACCTCCGGGATTATCTTCGTGTCCAGTGGGAATCTTCCTTGAGGCTTTCCTCCTAATTGACATTCCATCAAACACCTTATGTGCTAAATATTAAAATGAACCCTTATCATTACCCCACATCCTAAGACACTCTAATCCTAAGATAAAATCTTCATTCTTCAAGCACCATCATCTTCATCATCAAAGTGGTTGGAGACATCAAATTAACTTGAAACCAAGTCTTCAAGTCCAACAACTTCAGTATATACGTTTTTCTTAAACCAACCCAAGAAACTCTTGTTATGTTCATTCAATGCCCATTTTTCATTCATTCAGGGGTGTGCTACCTTGATTTCATTAATGTGTTGCGATATGTAAGGGATTACTTCATTAGTGTTGTTCAATATGTACAAATGTGTCTGCTCTACTTCTTTTCGACTGACATTTCTAATCTTTAAATTGCGAGTACCCTTACCTTCACATCTCACATCATATTGTGATTTTGACATTTATCTTGAACAAAAATCAATGGCTTCTTCTGCAATATACCTCTCCACAATTGAAGCTTCTGGCCGATATTGATTTTTCACATATCCTTTTAAGATCTTCATGTATCTCTCAACAGGGTACATCCATCTAAGATAAACCAGCCCACACAAGTGAATTTCCTCGACCAAATGTACTATCAAATGGACCATGATATCTAAAATTGAAGGTGGAAAATACATTTCTAGCTGACACAAGATTGTGATTGCTTCATTTTCCAACTCATCTAACTTTTGAGGGTCAATTACTTTCTTATAAATGACATTGAAGAACAAACACAATCGAGTAATAACAACTCTAATAGAAGTTGGTAAGATATTACGAATAGTCACAGCCAAAAGTTGTTGCATCAACAAGACAATTGTGATATTTTAAACCTACTAACTTCAAATCTTACATTGACACCAAATGTTTAACATTTGAAGAGTCCCCCTGGGGCACTTTCACATTCCATAAACACTCACAAAAGTTTTTCTTTTCTGTTTTTGATAGAATATGACAAGCTGGAGGCAATTAAATGTGTTTTCCAGTCGACTGTGGATGTAACTCGGAACGTATACCCATCTCCACCAAATCTTGTCGTGCTTTCACTCTATCTTTTGTCTTCCCTTTTATGTTCAGCAAAGTCCCAATGAAACTATCACAAATATTTTTCTCCACATGCATCACATCTATACAATGTCTAACATCTAACTTGCACCAGTAAGGAAGATAAAAGAATATAGAACATTTCTTCCATACAATCTTCTCAGTCGACTTCTTCTACGTCTTTCTGAACACAATGTTAATGTTCTTCACCCGCTCATACACTTGTTCATTGTTGTGCAGTTTCGGTGCAAATTGACCGTCTTGACAACCATTAAATGCTTTTTGCAATCTATGATAAGGATGACTATGAACTAGGAACTTGCGATGCCTAGTGTACGTGATCTTTTGCCCATGTTTCAATTGTGTATAACTTGTGTTTTCTTCATAAACAGGGCATGCATAATGACCCTTCATACTGTAACCACTCAAGTTACCATATTCCAGAGAATCATTTATTGTACAAAATAACATCGTACATAACATAAAATTATCTTCGCAGTATGCATCAAAAACCTGCACTCCTGTTTCCCATAACATCTTCAAGTCATCAATCAAAGGACTCAGATACACGTCTATCTTCTTATAGCAAAATCATTTTCGTACAATACACAATCATTAAGACATACGTGTATCTTCTTGTACTCCAAACCCATTGGACATAGTATCTTTTTTGCTTCATAGTTATGATTAGGTAACATGTTATGTTTTGGAAGCATTTCCTTTAGTAACTCCAACAATTCTGTGAAACATCCATCAGTCCATCCATTTCTTGCTTTTAAACTGAACAATCTTAAAGTTGTTGTTAATCTTGTAAAGTTAGTGCATCCTGGGTACAACTGTTGCTAAAAATCAGACTTCAAAGAATCATACACATATGCTCTTTCAAAATCTTCTTCCCCCATATGACGTATCATCTCCCCAGAATTATCATCCACGATTTCTTCAAAATTTTATGTTGTCAACATAGTCGACATGTGTAATATTTCTCCGTGCTATTGTCCATATTGTATAACTCTTTAGAAAACCAAACACAAACAAGTGGTCACGCATCTCATCAACTTGCTGACGAAGCTGATTCACACAACGAGCGCATGGATAGTAATATGCTCCGTTGATAGGTTTTCCATTCTCACGAGCAAATTGTAAGAACTCATCAACTCCCTTTTCATACTCTTCACTAATGCAACGTGCATTCATCCAATTTTGGTCCATAACTACGTAGGTTACAAACTCCATCATCACCAACCATACAATGTCATTCTTAGTTTGTAATTGAAGGTGGGACCCTACCCATTCAAGAAAGCATTTCTTAGAATTCGTTAAGACGTACAAACCAAGCCTATTATCTTACATTTCATAAAATTTTGACAGCATTTCGCATTGGTCTTCCCAAGTACACAAAATGAAAGTGGTGACAAAAAACACACCACAATCAATTATGCACCCAGAGAACAACACAAGATTATCTGAACCGAAATAATACAAAATGTAAGGTTAGACTAACATGTGTATGTATTAACAAATTATGAAAAATAGTTTTTCCAAACTGTCCGATCGAACAATTCAAGATTTAATATAAATAATTAATGCTTTATTATTTGTACTAAATCTCAAACAGGAACTAAGATTCGCTTAATGTGTGCTTCAAAAAAAATTAATCATAAAATGAATTACTACAACAAAGCCATGTACATCAAACACATTACAATACATTTGAACCCTACCACCATTTTAAACTAACAATTTCTATAATTTCTGGAAACACAAAATGGCCAAAATTTAAACCCTGAAATTTAAATAACTTCTAGAACACTAATATACATCTTCATATTCACATATAATTCACAAAAATAATTTTTTAAATTAATTTTAAACTTAATCAACTGATCTAAAAATTAAAACCAGTCATTGCAATATTAATCAAAATCCAACAACAATTGGAGACATTCATGCATTACCATGATTGAGATCCCCAAAAAAATCATGTTTATCATTTTCAATACAAATGGGGATTAAGAGCACTAACCTCAATAACACAATGTACGCTCAAATATGCAAATCCAATCAGATAGAGAAGCCCCAAATCGAAAATTGGACACAACCACTCCTTCATTGCTTGTTGTAGCAGCCAAAAAACGCTGCAGGTCTCACGGAGGAGCCGTTGGAGTTCGAAAATCGGAAAAGGCTTTCGCACACGTGAGGGAGATGAAGTCTTGGTGGGAGGGGGGACTATAGCAAGTTTTACGTCAGAACCCTTAAGGTCAGACGTAAAACTTGTGTCACTTAATTACAAATTGTCATTATGTTTTGTATGTGTCGAATGAAAGGAGATCAGACGTAAATTTGATGACGTAATAGCCTAGTTTTGTACTAGTGAACCTTAGAACTTTTTTCTTCTATAAACCCAAAATAAAAACAAAATTCCTAAATAGACCCATATAACATTTTTTAATTTTTATTTTCCTGTTGAAAATAGTTATTCCACGAGTTAATTTTATTATGACTTTTTAAATTTATTTATTATATTTAACAAATATTTAACAAAATTCAAATAAGAATTTTAAAATTAAATTTATTTATTTAAGTAATAATTTGTTAAGATTATTAAAGAATACATAAAGTTATTATGATATTGGATTTTGGGAAAAAAAGGGAGGTAAAGAAATTTGATAAGCAACAAGTCCTCTTTTTCTAAGAATTTGGTAACGTCCAATTAATTGAGGGGTGAGTTTCTTTTATTTCATCACTTGACCAATTCTAGTTATTGGTGTAACTCTAAAAAATATATGATCACCTTCTTGGAATTCTAGAAGTCGTCTTATTTTATTAGCATAACTTTTCTTTTTGCTCTGAGTTGTTCTTAACTTTTCATGAATTATTTTGATCTTTTCTGTGATTTGTTGAACCATTTCAGGACCTAAGATTAAATTTTCTCTAGTCTCAAAACAAAACAAAAGGGTCCTACATTTCCTTCCATACAGTGCCTCATAAGGTATCATACTTATGCTAGAATTGAAATTGTTATTGTAAGTGAACTCAATCAATGGCAAGTATTTATGCCAACCACCTGGATCCTCTAACACACAAGCTCTTAACAAGTCTTCTAAGGATTGGATAGTTCTCTCGGATTGTCCATCTGTTTGGGGATGATAAGCTGAGCTAAGTCGGAGCTTAATTTTTAGAGCTTGATGTAAACTTCCTGAAAATCTAGAAGTAAATCTAGGATCTCTATTAGACACTATACTAGATGGAACTCCATCTAATCTAACAATTTTTCTTATGTACAATTCAGTTAATTTTTCTACAGAATACCTAATGTTAATAGGTAAGAAGTGAGCAAATTTAGCTAGTCTATCCATGATAACCTATATGGAATCAAATTTCTAAATTGTTCGTGGTAAGCCAACTATAAAATCCATTGCAATAATATCCTGTTTCCACTCAGGTATGTTTAAAGATTGTAAAATTCCCACTGGCTTTTGGTGTTTTATCTTAGCTTTTTGGAAAACTAAACAAGATTGTACATATTCTGCTATATCTCTCTTCATCTGGGGCCACCAAAACATTTTCTTAAGATCTTGATACATTTTTGTTGTTCCTGGGTGTATGCTCAACTTGCTCTTATGTACTTCTTCTAAAATTATTTTCTTAATTTCCATATTATTAGGCACACAAATCCTATTTTTAAATCTCAAAATCCTTTCCCAATCCATACCAAATTTCTCTTAATTCTCTTGTCCTGTTAACTTCTTTTTCTTTTGTATGAATTCATCATTTGCTTGAGCCTCTTGGATTTGTCTTTGTAAATCATTAGCAACCTGAATTAAGTTTATTTTCATTCTATTGTGGCCTACTGTACATGATAGATTCATATCTCTAAAATTTTCTAACAAATTCATCTTCTGAACCATTAATGAAGAGATATGTAGGGATTTTCTACTTAATGCGTATGCCACTACATTTGCTTTTCCTAGATGATACTGTAATTCAAAATCATAATCTTTCAAAAATTTCATCCACATTCTTTGTCTCATATTCGATTCCTTTTGATCAAACAAGTATTTGAGACTCTTATGACCACTAAAAATCTCAAACTTCTCGTCATATACATAATATCTTCATATTTTAAATGCAAAAAAAATGGTGGCTAGTTCTAGATAATGGGTTGGGTAATTTTGTTCATGTGCTTAGTTGCCTAGAAGCATAAGCTACTACCCTTCTATCTTGCATAAGAAAACATCCAAAACCCATCTTGGAGGCATCACAAAATATCACAAAATATCACAAAATGTCACAAAATGTCCAGTAGAATTGGGTAATGCTAACACAAGAGAAGTGGTTAATATTCTTTTGAGTTCCTGTAAACTATTCTCACATTTTTTTGTACATTCAAAAACCTTACCTTTCTTGGTGAGTTGAGTTAAAGGCAAAGTCGTTTTAGAAAACTCTTCAATAAATCTCCTATAATACCCTGCCAAACCCAGAAAACTATGAATTTCAGTTACTAACTTTGGTGGTTTCCATTGTAGAGGTGTTTCTACTTTGGTTGGGTCCACTTTATTCCTTCTCTTGAAATTACATGTCTCAAGAATTTTATTTCTTCTAACTAAAATTCACAATTAGAAAACTTAGCATCAAATTGCCTGTCTTTCAAAATCTAAAGAATAATATGAAGATGTTCCTCATGAGTCCTAGAGTAAATGAGAATGTCATCTATAAAGACAACTACAAAATGATCTAAAAATGGATGAAAAATCATATTCATATAATCCATGAATACTGCATGAGCATTTTTCATACCAAAAGGCATTACTTGATATTCATAATGGTTAGTAAATCCTTAGTAAATCCTTCGGTAAAAAGATATGTCAGTAAATCCATCGGTAATTAAATATTTATATATTTATATACTTACATATTTGTATATTTACATATTTGTATATTTACATGTTTGTATATTTACATATTTTTATATATTTATATGTTTGTATTTTTAGATTTTTGTATATTTATACATTTATATATTTATATATCTATTTATATATATAATTATATGTTTATGCATGTATATATATATATGTGTGTGTGTGTATGTGTATGTATATATGTGTATATATGTGTATGTGTATGTGTATGTTTATGTGTATGTGTATGTATATGTATATGTGTATGTGTATGTTTATGTGTATGTGTATGTATATGTATATGTTTATGTGTATGTGTATATGTATTTATATATATGTGTGTAAAGTTGTAATTGAAAATCATTCCAGCTTAGTGGTTGAAGTATTAGCCATCAAGTCAAATTTTTTCATATCAGGACAAATTAATTCTATTTAAGAAGATCAAATAAAAATTATATTTGTAGTGGCTAGTTAGGATAAATGAGTTTCACCATGATCATCAATAGACTACAAGATTAATTTATCTTGAGTAACATCTACTCATTTAAATTTTCAAGGTGTAGTACATATCTATTAAATGCCATTAATTTTAACACAAGTTTGTGACGTCATGGTAAAATTTAATTCAATTTTATGTTAATCGTGACATTATTGAATAGACTTTGTTAAATTAAACTGTTTTACTTCATCCAGGACCAAGTACCAAGTTGTTGTTGACCAAGCTTCGAGTTGTTATTGGTCGAGCTATTGTTGGTTGAGTATCGACTTATTGTTGGCTGAGCTCCAGGCTCTTGTAGGCCAAGCTTTGGGCGCTTGTTTGCAGAGCTATTGTTGGTCGAGTATCGAGCTGTTATTGGACTAGCTCTAAGCTCTTGTTGGTCGAGTATGTAACACCTTATTGATATCATACAATAACAACTTGATAATTAATTATTACGTTATGATACTTTTAAATGTAACATTTTTTTCTATTTTATTTATAATATATTTAAATTTCAATGAGTAGTATGAAATTTTCGTTTTTTTTAATTGTATTAAGAAAAAATTATCAAGGGTCATGGACCTTTTATTCTGATCTTGTAAAGAAAATAAGACTTATTTATTTAAAAAAAATAATTATAAAATATTTGAAATCCTATTTTTACCAATTTTTATTTCTAATTTGTATGATATATTTTCAATTCTTAGTATGGGCTATTACTAAAATAATAATTTACACACCAGTAACTATTACTTAATTTTCTATTTATCTTGGGAAAGTTAAAAAAACATAAAATCTTAATTTTACATTTGTTATAGTACCTAACTAACACACTTATATTAATACATAAGGGAAGAAAAGAAACTTCTTATTTAAATACAATTTCTTTCATTCTTTCTATCTTAATTTCGACATGGTTGAGAATAGATTAGTTAGAGGATTAGTGTGAATGGTGGGTAGCATGAAAAAGGTAACTACAATTGGACTCTCCAGGGTAATGGGAACTTGAGGGTTCAATGCAAAGACAAGGTTTAACCGTCCCGTTCCTCGAAAGGTGACCAAGTTGGCTAGAGTATCGGTGTTTCAACTTGTTCCGGGAAATATGGCAGTAATTACTACAGAGAAGGGGTTTGGAGTATTTGGTGTCTCCATCTTTACATTTTGATTTGGGTATACATATTCATATAGAAACAGAGTAAGGAAGTGAGCACAAATACCTTATGAAAAATAATTAAAAATAAATAAATAATTATATATAAATATATATGATTTTTAGAGAATCTTTATTTTAAGTTTTGGTTTCTTTTATTCAATATATATATATATATATATATATATATAACATTTTTTCAATTTGTTTATCTCGACATGCATAAAGATTTTCTTTATTCTCATTAAATTTCATGTAATATTGCTTTCCTTAAACTATTAATAATTTTTTTTAACATATTTGGGTATATATATTTTTTTCGATGCTACTGATTACTTAATTAATATATATATATATTTGCTTTCAGAATGTATGCATATGAATTGTCACGACAATCTTGATGAATATTTTAAATTGAATGTTATGAATTTGCACCACCATTTTTTTTTATGTGAAACACATATCCAAGAGCTTATATTTGAATACCATATTTTTTTCGATATACACATATACAAATAAAACTTGAATGTTTGTATTAATTTATTTAAGAAGCTCAAGTAGAAATTTTATTTGTAGTGATTAGTTATAACAAATGAACTTTTATCATGGCCATTAACATATTACAAAATTATCAATCTTGGGTAACATGTACTCATTTAAATCCCCAATATCCAACCTCTAACTACAAATATTTATACTTGAGTTCTTAAAATAAATTTAATCTGAATGCATATATATATATATATATATGTTGATTTCTAGAATTAGTTTCATCCCTCCATCCACTCTCCGATTTCGAGATATTTCGAGATTGATATTCGAAATCGATATCATCCTTTGATTTCGATTTCCGAAATTGAAAGTCTTCTATTAGTTTTCGAAATTGAAATGAGAAATATTCATAAATATTTAAAAATTTTATTGCAAATAAGATTTGAACATAATGCCTTATACTCAAATGCTCCTTACAAACCACTCGTTACATGCATTTCTCTAATATAATATTCACAATTTATATATTTAAATACATTCAAAAATTATATTATTGTTTATTATTATTATTATTATTATTATTATTTATATATATATATATATATATATATATATATTCTTCTTTTATAAAGAATGTTAATAATATATATATATATATGATTATAAAAATAAATAACATAGTTATTTAAAAATAGGGATATCTCTCATTATTCTCCTTCTTTTAAGAAAATGAATAAATAAATAAAATTATTATATAATATCTAAAAATTCACAACCTAATTATTTTAAATATTTTATACATAAGATATCATAATTATATTAAATAGAAAAACATGATATATATAATTTGAGTTGTTATAGAGTATTATTGGTCGAGCTCTTGTTATATGTAGTTTGGAATTTTCATTGATGAAATTAATAATTAATATTATTTGTATAAGATGTGATTGTAATGTGATGATATGTCATACTTGCAAGGTTTTAAATTCTAGTTTACTTTTTTTTTTGTGTGTTTTGTGGTGTTGATCATCTACAATAATAATGTGTTACAAAGGAATATATGGCTGTAGGAGGACAATCTCAACAAAAATAACTAAAAATAGATAAAAAATATTTTATTCATGTTATGTTCTTTTTTTAAAATTATATATATATATATATAAAACTTGTTTTTACTACCAAATTATTGATCCATAAAATAATGAAATTGGTTACTGATTTTATTAGAGACTAATTTAGAATTAATTTAGTAAGTGACTAAAATCTTAGTAATTAATATTATATAGAAACTAATTTTATAAATTTTTAAAATCAATAGTTACACAAAAAATATAATTTTTATTATAATAAAAACTATTTTAAATATTAATAATTTTTAGTTTATAATAATTTCTAATTTCTAATTTAAAACTTAAGATTTAATAATTAATTATTTTTTATTTCTAAATTAATTTATATTTAATGAATTTCTTGATATATATATATATATATATATATATATATATATATATATATATATATATATATATATATATATATATTATTTGCTGAAGTTTTATTTTGGAAAACAATTTAGGAATAGACATGTAAACATATATATATTTATGTGTGTGAGATGATGTTTATATGCTAGTTAATGTAACTCCTAAAAAAAGATGTTACAGCAATTTTTCTTTTTACACTTCCTATTTTGCTTTATTTAATTCTAATTAAATCTTTATGTATATTATTCATTTGAATTAAACAACAAATTATCAAAATTTCGTTGGTTTACGTTTACAAGTTTTTTAACAAATAAAAAATGAATATCAATACAATATCCATAAAACAAATTCTTATTACAATTATTTTAATTATTAGGACATTTATTTATATTTTTAAAAAACTATCAGTATAAGAAAGAATTATTTTCTTAAAAAATATTAAGAATGAAGTTTCTTTAGTTCCGCGTTTAATTAAATTTTGTAATATGACATGTTTACCTATTGTATCGAAAAATAGTTAGAATTCTATTTTTAAGGAATCGAATTAATTTATATAATAAGAAAATTAACATTGGTAATTAATGTGACTATAAAATTAATTTGAATATAAAATATTAATATGAAATTAAAATATGATAACTTATATTACTGATAAGCAATTAATATTTTTATTTCTTAATAATTTTGTTATTACTATATATTAAATATAATAATAAATTTAAGTATTTGGATAAAATTAATTAAGAAATTTATATAATAATATTTAATGATAAAGTATTTAATTTGTAAAATTTTCAAGAGACTATAATTTTTAATTAATGAAAAATTATAAAACCTTGACTTTTAACTTTTTGAAAACTTCTTTTCTTGATTTTCAATTTTTTAAAATATAAATAAATTTTCTAATGATTAAAATAAATTTTTTTTATTTAAATTATTTGAAAAAAATTACTTTATATTTTTAAAACAAATAAAATGATAACCTGAAACCTAATTTTGACTAGTTTCAATTAGATGAAGACGAGTTAAATAACTAGAATTCGGTGTCTGTCCACCAAATTCTAGCTAAGACACACGTGTCATGGAATTATTTTATAGAATATGCCATCTCGAAAAATTAAATGCGAAAATGCTCCAGAAGACAAAAGATTCTGCATTTGTAGGCTTCTTGGTGACATAAATCATTAAAAAGAAAATTTCTATTAATTATTTTAGTGATATAAAAGTAATAAAAATTAAAAATTAATGTAAAATTTATTTATTAAATAATTAAAATTTAATAATTAATATTAAAAATAAATTTTAATTTATAAATTAATTTAATTATCATTATATAAAAATATATTTTATAATTTTTAAAATGAATAATCATAAAAATATAATTTTTATTATAATAAAAATTATTTTAAATATTAATAATTTTTAATTTATAAAATAATTTATAATTAAGTTATTATAATAATTAATTATTTTTATTTTTAAATTATTTTATATTTAATGAATTTATTGTAGTAAATTAACATGGATGAGAAAAAAACAGATAGTGATACTATATATAGGAGGAAGTTGCAGAAGAAAGGAGGAAGTTGCAGAAGAAAGACGTAAGTAGAAACTATAACATATGGATAGAAGCAGTTTCAACAATCAATTGTGATCATTTGCGTATTTTGATGGAGAAAAGTCAACAATGTACGTGCCTGGTGTGCGACTCAAGAGTTTATCATAATAATTTCCTGCAATGTTCCAATTAGGGTTTGTTCATATTTAACTTTGTCTGACATCCATGTTTTGTTATACAGAAAAAGGAGAGTAGAGTTTCTTTCTTTTTATCATATAAAGTGAAGCATGATGTAGGTTCCTATTTATTAATTATTAAGTAGCCGCTACACCTTTTACTTTTCAAATTGTGCATACACTTTTATATTTGACAACATAGATAAGTTTGGATGATCTTTATAAATTAAAATTATTTTTTTATCATGTATATTATTTTTTATGTTAAGATTTTGATTTAGATTAATCTCACTCATTAAGAAGGTAAATAGATCTAATTAATATTTTTTTAAGAATGGAACTCACACAATATTATTTAAACTATTTGACCTTAGGTTTAAGATTAATATCCTATTCTTTGGTTAAACCAAAATTACTTGCTGTGTATATATAAGTGCATTGATAGAAACTTTCTTGTTTCGTTTCTTTAAATTTAATTTTTAAATTATACATAAATTACCTTTAATTTGTCTAGAAGTTAATTATTTTTTTTATTTTTTTAAAGTGCTTATGGAAAAGTTTATTCTAGCTAAATTATGTCAAAATTTAAGAGGAAGTAATAGAAAGTTTTAAAAAAATATGAAATATTACATAATAAATAAGGATGAAAAAATATATATGAGCATCAAGTTAAACTTAGAAAAGAAATATTAGTACTTAAAGTGGTAGGAGAGTCTTATTTGGTTGGTGGCTTCAAGCCTTCAATGATGAGTTTGTGAACTTAATTACTCAATGGATTTGGTGAAATGGTCCCATATCTGCCTACCTATTTGTATTTAGCATGCAACACAATTTTCACTCTATCTTGACTGAAATACTACAAACAAAAATAATTAATTTCATATTAATTATATAAAAAACTAATTTTATATTAATAAAAAGTGTAAGTTAAAAATGTTCAATTTAACTAATATATTTTTTCTTCTTCTAAATATATCTCTATTTAATACTTCATATCATTGTGGAACAAATTTTGCATTAGCTTTTGGTTAGGTCAATTTTGAAAAGTCTATATGTAAAGACAACTACTCAATCGACAATTTATATAATATATGTGCTTGATATGAAAAGATATACATTAAATTATACTATTTTTTTAATCTCTTAATTAGTTTAATATTTATATTTTTTTCCCTTGTTTTTAATTATAAAAGTAATAACATTGAGCCAAATTAACTTAAATAATTCCTGTTGGATATTTAAGTGTTTGATTTTACTCATGTCAATCCATTAAAATTTGTTATGTATAGATTAATTAAGCATTTAATTTTCGCACCTGCTTTTCAAGCACAAAGTTACAAGTTTTAAGATAATTTTTTTATTTTGTTTTTTTTTTCTTATTTCAACTTTAAATTAAGACAATTACTTTTTTTAAAGAAACATATTTTCGTAAATGTATGAAAGAGTTGAACCCTAGTTCACTCATATATAATGTTTTTTTTATCAAAGTAAGAATATAACTACACATAATAAAATAAGTCCTCCCTTTTCACTATAAGAAATTTTGTAGTTAGAATAGATGAAAAAAACTAATTTAAAATATGAAAAGTGAACGCTAATAAAAAAATAATATCAATTTTTATGTTATATAAAAAGCAGATTTTAAAAGTATAAACATTAATATACTAGTGTCGAATTCTATAAACAAATATAAATTGAAAAAAATAATTTACTGTCTTCATTCTCATATTTAAAGAAATATTTTTTAAACAAAAGAACTAAAAAAATAAAATTAAAACAATAAATAAATATAAAAAAATAAAATTTAAACAAAAAAATAAATGAAAATAATTTGTGAATTTAATTGAATTGAGGAGATAAGAGTAAAGAGATGGGTGTGAATAAAGGAAATAAGTGTAGGAGACCTGTATGGATGAAAAAGATGAATATGAAGATAGGATTTTGGATGATTGTGAAAAACATGAAAAACACAATAAGAGAGAGTTGAATTGTGTTTTAAATCCTTTTCCTAAATATTTTAGTTATAGTTTGACAGAAATATCTTATCAGACAATATATAGACATATAAGACAGAGCGCATCAAGAGTTCAAAAACACTTTTTGAAAACAAACTTGTTGAGTTATAAGAACTCCCTTAAAGAGTTAGATGGTCTCAATAATATGCAATTAATAGAGTTAAAAGGAAGAAATACTTAACACTAGATGTTAATATAAAGATGAAGAAGGATCTTTAGAAATATCTAAAGGATAATTATTTTGATGATGATGGCTCTATAAGAAGAAGATGAAACTTCATGATTGAAGTCTTGGAGTCTTGAACTCTTGTGGAAGCTTTAATCTTGTATTTTTGTGTATATGTTTGTTTGTAATAGTTAGGAATCATGTTGAAGATCATAACATACACTTAAATCTCCTTAAATTTTGAAAAAAAAACCTTTTGTTTTTCATAAAAAGCTTTTAAAGTTGAAATAATCTATTATCTCCTGGAATAATCGATTATCATACTTAAAATAATCGATTGTCATCAGCAGATTTTTATTTTTCAATTACTCTCTAGAATAATCGATTATCCCAAGTAAGTAATAATCGATTATTCTGAACGTTTTTGTGAAAATCTTTTCATATTCTACAGAACCTTACACCCCTCTTTTCCTATAGATACAAAAGGGGTCAGAGCTTTCAAATTTAATCTAGAGAGATCAAAGTGAAAGTTGCTCTGCTGCTAGTGTTCAAACTTGCTTCATCTTTTGTAGTTATTCAAAGGAGGTGTTCATCTTTTGAGATTTTCAAAAGAGGTGTTTTTTTCATCCTTTGTGGTTATTCAAAGGAGGTGTTTTCATTCTTTGTGAGATCAAGGAAGTGGTTGTTCATTCATCCTTTGTGATTATTCAAAAGGAGGTGTTTTCATTCATTGTGGTGTTTAAGGAAGGTGTTGTTCATCTCTTGTGTTTTCAAGAGAGGTTTTGTTTCATCCTTTGTTCTGTACAAATGAGGTGTCTTATTAATCTTCCTGTTATCTTTCTCATTCAACTGCACTGTAAGTTTGTAAACTTTATTATTAAGATAGTTAGTAGAAATTATTCTTTGTTGAGGTGATAAGTCATTGGATGTAGGATCTGCTTTGATCCGAACTAGTATAAATACTCTGTGTATTTTTCTCTATCCTTACTCTCTTTACATTCAGCTTATATTCTGTTTATTTGTGTTATACTCTAATTTTTATAAAGCAAAATTCAATTTATATTGGGGGTTTTGTTAAAATCTATTTTAACAAGATTAAATTCGAAAAAAGCTTAATTTTTATTAGGAACCAATTCATCCCCCCTCTTGGTTTATTTTACATGTTATTCTAACACTAGATTTTTATACTGGTTCATTTGATAACAACATACTACGTCTAGTTCACAATCAACTGATTGAGTTCCACTAGCAGACTAATATTGCAAGCAACAACAAGTATTTTTTTGGCTCGTAGCTATTCCTGACTAAGTCGTACTTGTTTCCCAAGCCACTCCTAGCTCAAACCAAATATTCTTTCAACAAGTTACTTTTGGCTTAACCTAAGTATTTTTTGGGAATGTAACTACTCCTAGCTAACCCCTTTATAGAGAAATGAAAAGATGTGATTAAGGAATCACAAGGTAGCTAGTCTAAAAGATGATAGAATTTCCTTTCTAGATGTTGCTAAGAAACACAAAAGTGTTCTTCTAAGGCTTTTAAGACGTGAGAGAAGAAAACAACAGAGTTTCAACACTTGATCTTACAATTGCGTTCTTTGTTTTCTTCATTGAACTAGATCCTTATATAGTGTTCAAAAGCAATTGGTCGTTAGAGTTCCGTTTTGACATCTTCAACTTAAGGCTAACTTCAAAAACTTGATTTTCCATAGTTTGTTATTGTTAATCCAAAAAGAATAAGGTGTTTTGATGATGATGAATCTACAAAAGAACATATGGAATCTTGAAGTCTTTATGAAGTTGAAGATTTATATTTATGTATATGTTCTCTTATAATTATAGCAATTACAGTAAAGAATCCTAGCAAAGCACAATGCTCTTTCTATGTTTTTTAAAACAAGCTTTAATCTTCATAAAAAGTAATTAACGTTGTAATAATCGATTATCCTTAGTCATAATCGATTATCAAAGTTTTTAAAAACATGTTCTGTCTGGAATAATCGATTATCCCGAGCAATAATCGATTGTCATAAGTCTAATAATCGATTATCTCGTATGATAATCGATTATAATGTGTTGATTTTCTAGAGTTCAAATTTCTCTCTCGAATAATCGATTATCCCTTCAAAAAATCAATTATTCTAGTCGTTTTTACGAAAACCTTTGGTATTCTTCTGAAAACTAGGTATTCTTGTATCTATAAATAAAGTAGGGTTTGAACTCTTAAAAATATACAAAACATAAGTGTTTTTGTTCTGTTTAAGCTTGTTAGAAACCTAGTCTACCTTCTCTAAAAGTGTTACTTGAGAAAGTTGTGTTGCTGCTAAGGTTGAGCTTGTTTCATCCTTTATTGTGATTTTTAAAGGAGGTGTTTCATTCCTTGTGGTATTTAAGGAAGGTGTTGTTCATCCTTTGTTCTTTACAAAAGAGGTGTTTTGTTAATCTTTCCTACTATCTTACTCTTTCCGTTGGCCTGTAAGTTGTATACTTATTTTCAAGATAGTTAGTTGTTGTCACTCTCTTTTGAGGTGATATAATTACTGGACGTAGGATCTTTTTGATCTAAACCAGTATAAATACTCTGTGTGATTTTCTCTATCTCTATTCTCTTTACATTCAACCTATTTTCTGCTTTTACATATTTGGTACTCTAATTTACTTAAAGCAAAACTTAAAGTTATATTGTCTTTTTGTTAAACTGTGTTTTAACAAGATTAAAATCGAAAAAGGCTTAATTTTTATTAAGAACCAATTCACCCGCCCCTCTTGGTTTGTTTTTACCTGCCCTATTATTCTAACAGTTATGGCTTCATGTGGAATGCATTAAATGTTTGTCCTTCTTTTAGCACCATTCTTGATACCTTGTTGCTCTTATCCTCCATTGAATAGTGAGTTTTACTTCTCCTTTTGTGAAAGTTGACTTCCGTATATGAGAGATGTGTTTCAAGAGTTGACAAACTGAAGTGTTAGGAATTTGGTAGACATAAGCAGTTTTAGCTCGTCTTTTGAGGCATGCTTGAAAGGATGTGAGATAGCCTTGTACTTTATACTCAAGATGATCTAAAGAATGTTCCTGCACTTAAAAGAGAGTCATTAATGTTAATCCTTATAGACATGCATATCGTCTAATCAAATTTTCATTCATTCAGATGATGTGGAACAATATGGTCTGTCACAAAATACATGCATGATTTTATGAGAACTTAATCGTTTGTCGAGTACATCGTCTATTAGACGTAAGTCCCTTTGCATTTTTTGACTTATTGTTTTTAGCCATTTACTAGAAACTCTAAAGACTTAATTGTTTCGTGGAATGATCTTAAAGACTTATTTTTTTCATATAGACTTGTGAACACCTAATTTTGTCCCTATCTATATATAATTTTTTTTCTCCATAATTTTAAATGTAATTTCTTTTTCATAATTTAAATTTTCTTTTTCATCAGATGAAGATGAGGATCTGTCTTACGAAGATCTTCTCAACCAATGCAACACTCTCTCAAAGAAATATTTAATATTCAAACAAAAGTTTTCTGAAATTCTTCATGAAAGTGAAAAGAGAGAAGGTTGCATCAATTGTGAAAATCCAGATCTTAGAACAGACAAAAGCATCAGAAGATGAACAAATAAAAACTTTTGAAAAACAAATTGAATGTTGTAAAAATAATTTCAAAATTTTTTTAAAGAGCTCAAGGCTCTGAAAATGCTTACGTTCATCACCAGACATCCGTATGATAAATCTGGTCTGGAATATGATCTGAAGAGTAAAACAGATCAAAAGAAAAGTTCTCCTCAAAAATTCGAGAGGGCATGTTCCCATTATGGAAAGCACGATCATCCTAGCATGAAGTGCAGACACAGGAAACATGTAAACAAGCCTAATAAGAAAGGACCCAAGAAAACCTAGGTATAAAAACATCTCATAATTCCTATTGCAAATGTGCTATATGGGAAAAGGAATGAGGTCAAAGTTATTCTTGGAAAATGAATGCTCGCATCACATAATGGGAGAAAGGTCTACATTCCTAGACCTCCAAAAACATGAAGGAGGAAAAATTTCCTTTGGAGGCAAAGGAAAGAGTAAGATTGTCAGCATTGGAACAATAGGTATCTTTGCCCTTATGTCAATTAAAAATGTTTTATATGCTAAAGGATTGAGGTACAGTCTATTAAACATAAGTTAATTATGTGACAATGGATATACCGTATCCTTTGACAAAGATAGATGTGAAGTCTCATCACCTAATGGAAGACTATCTTTTCTGCCAGACGAAAGAATAATCTATATAAGATTAATCTGTTTGATTTGAGCACTCAAAAGGTCACATGCTTGTTTTCAAAAGAAGATGAGAGATAGATTTGGCACAAAAAGCTGGGGCATTTAAACTTAAAATATATTTCAAAACTTGCTAAGAAAAACCTCATAAGAGGATTGCCCAACATTTCTTGGAAAACCCACCTCTTGTGCGAAGCTTGTCAAGAAGGAAAGCAGGTAAAACCTTCTTTTAAATAAAAAAAATGTGTTTCCACAACAAGACCTTTAGAGTTGCTGCATATAGACCTCTTCGGTCCTACTTGAACACTGAGTCTGGAGGGAAAGAGATATGATCTGGTTATCGTTGATGACTTCTCCATATTTACATGGGTTTTCTTTCTAGTCCACAAAAAATGAATCTTTTCATATATTTGAGATATTTTGCAAAAGAGTACAAAATGAGCAGGGTGTCTGTATCTCAAGTATCAGAAGTGATCATGGGACCGAGTTTGAGAATGGAGAGTTCAACATTTTTTGTGAAACAAATGGTATACACCACAATTTCGCTTCACTGAGAACACCTTAACAAAATGGGGTTGAAGAAAGAAAGAACAAAACTCTTCAGGAGATGGTTAGGACCATGCTCTATGAAAACAATGTGGCCAAGCAAAGTCACCCTTCAGATATGATAATCTCTTATCATTCTGAACAAAGTCATTAGCCTAGAAGTGCTTCACCATATTGTTTTCACAGAGCATGGTCCTAGCCATCTTCTGAAGAGTTTTATTCTTTCTTTCCTTAACCCCATTTTGTTGAGGTTTTCTCGATGAAGAGAAATTGTGGTGTATACCATTTGTTTCACAGAACATTTTGAACTCTCCATTCTCAAACTCAGTGCCATGATCACTTATGATACTTTAGAGACAGGCATCCTGCTCATTTTGTACTCTTTTGCAAAATATCTCAAAAATATGAAAAGATTCATTTTTGTGGGCTAGAAAGAAAACCCATGTAAATCTAGAGAAGTCATCAATGATTACTAGACCATATCTCTTTTCCCCGAGACTCAGCGTTCGAGTAGGACCAAAGAGGTCCATATGCAACAACTCTAAAGGGAGGTCTTGTTGTGGAAACATAGTTTTTCGATTTAAAAGATGGTTTTACCTATTTTCCTTCTTGACAAGCTTCACATAAGAGATGGGTTTTCCAAGAAATATTGGGCAATCCTCTTACGAGGTTTTTCTTAGAAAGTTTTGAAATATATTTTAAGTTTAAATGACCTAGATTTTTGTGCCAAATCCATCTTTTATCTTTGAAAACAAGCTTGTGACCATTTGAGTGCTCAAATCAAACAGATTAATTTCATAGAAATTATTCTTTCGTCTAGCAGAAAAGATAGTTTGTCCATAAGATGATGAGACTTCTCATTTTTCTTTGTCGAATCCATTGTCACATAATTGACTTATGCTCAATAGACTGTACCTCAATCCTTCAACATATAAAACATTTTTAATTGACACAAGGGTAGAGATACCTATTGTTCTGATGTCGGCAATCTTACCCTCTTCTTTGCCTCCAAAGGAAACTTTTCCTCCTTCATGTTTTTGGAGGTCTAGGAATATAGACCTTTCTCCCGTCATGTGACGCGAGCGTCCACAGTCCAGGAACAACTTCGACCTCATTCTTTTTCCCATACAACACATCTGCAACAAGAATTATGAGATGTTTTGGTACCTAGGTTTTCTTGGGTCCTTTCTTATTAGGCCTGTTTATATGTTTCCTGTGTCTGCACTTCATGCTAGGATGACTGTGCTTTCCACAATGGGAACATGCCTTTTTGGATTTTTGAGGGGAACTTCTTTTTTATCTGTTTTACTCTTTAGATCATATCCCAGACCATATTTATCAGATGGATATCTGGTGATAAACGTAAGCATTTGCAGAGCCTTGGAGCTCTCTAAAAACTTCTTAAAATCATTTTTACAACATTCAATTTGTTTTTCAAAATTTTTTATTTGTTCATCATCTGATTATTTTGTCTTTTCTAAGAACTGGATTTTCACAACAGATGCAACCTTTTCTTTTTTCATTTTTTCATTTTCATGAAGAATTTCATAAAAATTTTGTTTAAGTTTCAAATATTTCTTTGAGAGAGTGTTGCATTGGTTGAGAAGATCTTCGTAAGACAGATCTTCATCTTCATCAGATGAAGAAGAACAAGAAGTAAAGTTTGAGTCTGAAAGTACCTCTTCATCAGCATCTGCCATCAGGCACAAGTTGGCATGCTCTTCAGCGTCTGAACCTGAATCAGACTTAGAGTCTTCCCACGTTGCCATAAGACTCCTTTTCTTGTAAAAGGGCTTCTTCTTAAGCTTAGGACATTCAACTTTGATGTGTCTAGGTCTTTTGCATTTATAGCATAGGATTTCTTTTCCGTCTTCTTCGTTTCTGGATCTTCCTGAGCTTTCTCTCTTCTTGTAAAGAAACTTCTTGTTCCCTTGTCCTCTTCGTTTAAGCATCTGCTTAAACTTTCACGACATTAAAGAGATTTACTCATCGGTTGAGTGGTCAAACTCAACCTCAGACTCAACTGGCTTTTCTTCAAGAGCTTTCAGTGCCTTGACTCCTTCCATCTATAGGTTCCCTATTTTATCTTTGCAGGCAGACCTTTATCAACTGACATGGAGGCCTCTTTGGAGCTTTGATCATTGAGGAACTCTCAGGATAGCTTGAAGCTCGTCCCATGGAAGCCTCTTCAGATCTCTTGCTTCAGATACAAATGTTGTTTTAAGTTCCCACACCTTTGGCATGCTATCCAACATCTTCAGGTTTCTCTAGGCCTTAGAGAAGGTTTGTCCTAGAACCTCCAAACTGTTTAGAAGAATTTGCATTCTTCCAAACATGTCATCAACACTTTCTCCTTCTTTCATGGAGAAAGACTCGTATTGTCTGGTGAGGGTGGCAGTTTTCCAAAGTTGGACGTCTTCATTCCCTTCGTAGTTAATGATGAGGGAGTCCCAGATCTCCTTGGTAGTTTTTAACCTACAAATCATTTTGTATTCATTTGAAGACAAAGCACAAATTAAGGTGCACCTAGCCTTGTTGTTCTTAAGCTGGTTTTGAAGAGAAACAAAGAACTTAGAGAATTTTCTTACAACAACACATTTTATCAGCTTGTGTTCTATGCATTATGTCTCCCTTCAAGATGCAAATGTTCCCTTTTATATTGTATAAGCAACTAGCCATTAGAGATTCGTTCTGACATCTTTAGCTTTAGGTTGGTCTTGAGCAAACTTCTTGTTGCGTCTGATGAGGGCTTTACGTTGATGCATTAAATGTTGTTCTTCATGGAATAAATGTATGCCTCCAAACTTCATACAAATCTTGATAACTTGTAATACTTATACTTCATTGGACAATGGGTTTTGCCTCTTTTAATGAAAGAAACGCCTCCATACATGGCAGGAGTACTTTGAGAGAAGATAAATCTTTGGGCACGTTAGGAATTTGGTGAGAAAGTAGCTTTTACTTTTCATAAGGAAGGCATGATGTGATGTGAAAGTTGCACTAGTACTCGTTCATCAGACTATTACAAAGAATGTCTCTAAAAGTTTCATAAAACAAACTTTCAAACATTAGTTAAGACCAAAAACATATCATCTAATGACTAATCTTCTGATGATCTTTTCAAGTATCGTTTGACAGATATGTTCATAATCTGATAATTATGAGGAGTTGCTTCATCTGGAAGCTTAAATATTCTAACTTAATATTTAATTATTTTTAGCATTATTCAAAATTATGGAAAGTTTGAACTTTTCCTCAACAAAACCAAATTAAGAACAAACCAAATTAAGAAGCATACCTTTCTTAGTATGCCATGCATATAATTATTGTAATGCTTCTTCACATGCCCTACAACTCCACAAAAGAAACAACCATTGCCTTCAAATTCATTTGATTTCCTTAGTTGTTTCCTTTTAGGTGTTGCAATTGGAGTTTCCTTATCCTTTT
Source organism: Lablab purpureus (assembly GCA_030347555.1). Taxonomy (NCBI): domain Eukaryota; kingdom Viridiplantae; phylum Streptophyta; class Magnoliopsida; order Fabales; family Fabaceae; genus Lablab; species Lablab purpureus. The sequence goes on from CM059258.1 coordinate 20,089,008, forward strand.
TTTTTCCAGTCCATTTCCCTTATTTTTTGAGGTACAGGCTTGATGAGTACTTTTTGTGTTATCTTGCTTCAATCTTTCTTCTTCCTGTACACAACTCATTCAGAGACCAAGTCTCTTTTTGAGAATTATAGCTAACTTTAAACTAACCAAACTGTGTTGGAAGAGATATTAGAACTAAATGCACTAATAAGTCCTCAGAGAGTTCTAATTTGACTGCTTTTAGTTTTAAAGCAATATGAGACATCTCCATGATGTACTCTCTAATGTTGCCTTTTCCCATATACTTATTTGAAATTAGGTTTTCTAAGAGTGTACCTATCTCAGCCCTTTCATTCTTAACAATCATGTTTTCAATTTCTGCAAGGAAATATTTAGTTGTATCAATGTTTTCAGATATTGTGCCCCCAAAATGATTTTGGAATGACCTTCTTCATGATCATAAGACTCATGTAATTTGACTTCTCCCACATTTTCATTTCCCTCTTATTTTCCTATGTACTCAAATCCATAATAGATGAGTCTATCCTTAACGCAAGGTCAAGATCCATCTCTCCCATACATATCAAGACATTATCTTTCTAGGACTTGAAATTTGGGCCATTTAATATAGGAATAAAATTTACATTGACAGTAATATTCGCAGGATCATTCATAATTGAATTAAGAACAACAAACAAATACACTCATATTAGTCTTAATGAAAAAATTAAACTCAAATACATATAATTCTCATTTCAAGATATCACTAATGCATTAACATTTTATCTTTTGACAAAATTTTAACAATTCATTGATACCTTGATGTGGCAATAAAATGTTAATAATAAGAATGTGTCAAATAATAAACCTTCCTTTAAACTGATTTAATATTTACTTGCAAAACTTAATAATTTATTATTCATTTATAATCACAAATGCATATATAATTATATAAAATAAGAGTCTTTCTTTAAACTAACTAATATTGACATAAATTACAAGATCACACTCTTTTATATTCTAAAATAAATTATTTCTCACAAAAGAAGTCACTTTAATGACATATTACTTTACTATATATAAACTTTCTCCAGTATTTGAATTTAAAATTCTTAACACGTTAATATTGAATAATGATCCTAGATATTATAAAACTAACCAAAAAATATCTTGATTCAATGTATAAAAAAAATGAAAGAATCAACTTATTGTATAATAAATAACAATTAATTGCATAATAAATAACGAAAAACAAGTTACTTCAAATTTAAATGTATGAAAATAATTATATTGTCTTAATTGTGAAATCAATTAACATAAAGAAAAACTATGATGACTTTTATTCTGTTTTTCGTATACTAATTAAAATACATTATAACAAAAAAAAACTTAAATCCAATGATGACAATTATTAATATTCTCATATATATATATATATAATTCAAAATGATTTTTTAATTATATAAATATGTGTTCATAAAATCTTAATTCATGATAAACTAAAAATGTAAATGAGATATATGTAATAAAAAAATATCCTTATTTCCTAATAATTAAGCATAATATGGACTCTAATTTTAATTAATGAAATCAAATTTTAGTTTTGATAAAAATATCATATATATATATATGTATATATATATATATATCCTATAATCAGTGTTGTGTTAATTACTAGAAATTTATAGGAAAGTGAAACTATACTGGATTCATGATAATAAGGAAATATGCGATGGTTTGATTTGACTCTCCAAATCAGTACGCCTATTCTTTTTAGAGAATCCTTTAATCATCTCTCTAATTCTCTTTGGTAGTGAGATATCAGAATAGAAAAGAACATAGAGTAATTTGGAGCTCCAAATCAGAACACCTACTCTCTTGAGAGAATCCTTTAATTATCTCTCTAATTCTCTTTGGTAATGAGATGTCAAAATAGAAAAGAACATAGTGTGATTTGAAGACCTAACCTATTTATAGAAAAATCATTAAAAATGACTTTTGGTATTTCTATCTTTTACTTATCATAAAATAGAATTACCCTTTAGGTCCATAACATTCCAAACACATAACTAGTCAAATAATTTATGCGTCATTAGATCATTTTAATTTTGACAATCTTACATATTCTTATTATATAATTATTTACATGTAAGAACAATGTTGGATTATTAATCCAACATGTCATTCATACCCTTTATGTTTAAGGGTTTGATAAACAAAGAACAATTGAAGTTCCATAAATTGCTAAAATAATAAGGAGCAAATCAAGGTTGGACAACCTCTTGACCAATTGTTTGAACAAGTTCCTCAAGAAGGTGATGAAACAACCTTAAGAAGATCTACTAGAGTAAAAAAAAATCAACATTGTATATCGATTGCGTAATGTATTTACAAGAATCAGACTATAACATTGAAGTAAAAAATTATCTCGAAGCATTTTTGCAATCCATGAGTTCTATAAAATCATATTTGTGGTCTGATGTGATGAAAGATTAGATGAATTCTTTGACATTTAACTAAATTTAAAATCTTGTTAAATTTCCTAATGGTGTAAAAGTTATTAGAAGTAGATAGGTCTTTAAGACAAGGAAAAACTTATAAGAAAACATTGAGGGATATAAGACAAAACTTATTGCCAAATGGTTCACTCCAACAAAAGGAATCAATTATAAGAATACATTTTCTTTTATATTTAACAAAACTTTTTTACAACTAATTGTCACAGTAATAGCTTATTTTTTTATTGAGTTACATAAAATGAATGAGAAAATAAAATTTCTTAATGGTGATTTAGAAGAAGAGGTTTGCATGAAACAACTTAAAAGATTCTTCTCTAGTGATGGTGAACACTTAGTATGCAAGCTTAATAAAGACATATGAATTGAAACAAGCCTCACATCGATGATATTTAAAATTTCACAAAGTTGTTTCTTCGGTTTAGTTTGAAGAAAACATCATGGATCAATATATATATACCAAAAGGTACAGGAGCATAATTTTCTTTCCTGTTTTACACATGGAGAACATCATTCTTGCAACTAATAACAAGGGTATGTTATATGAAGTGAAATAGTTTCTCTAAAAAAACTTGTATAGGTGTGGGCAAGATATTTTATGTCACACACATTAAGATTCATATAGAAAGATTTCGAGGCATTTTAGGCTTATCTCAATAGACTTATCTCAATAGACTTATATCAACAAAGTTATGGAGAGGTTTAACATGAAAAATTGTTCATCAAGTGTAGCTTTCATCATAAAAGGTGAATAAAACTGAGTTAATGCTTGAAAAATAACCTTGAAGAGAAACACATGAAAAATATTTCATATGATTTAGTTGTTGAAAGCCTTATGTAACCCTAGGTTTGCACTATATCTGACATTGTATTTATAATTGGAGTTTTGAGAAGATATAAGAGTAGTCCTAATGTTGAGCACTAAAAATTTGAAAAGAAAGTAATTAAGCATCTTAAAAGAATAAAGAATTGTGTCATTATGTATAAACAAACTAAGTTGTTACCAAGAAATCAACATTTAGTTAAATTTTTATGTTAACTAGGAGAGTTATATCTCTAAGTGCAAAGTGATCTTATCTTCTGCATCTACTACGAGTTGGTTTCTTCTTTTAAGGTTACCTCGCATAGTGTATGATGATTAAAAAGCTTTATTCATTGAGTTAAGAGTTGAAATTGAGAGACTTGATATATTGCAATACATTAGAGATAATACTTATTATTATATGACTTGTCACCATGATTTATATAGGTTTCTTGTTAATAGAAAACTTAACTAAGGAGAAAATGTTAGAAATTTTTCAATTTTTTTAAGATTGCTTTCGTTTTGTCAAGTGCATTACTTCAAGTTCCATTAATTTTCAAAATAGTTGTAAGTCCCTCTAAACTTGATATTTTTTATATTATTCAACTCATTATTATGTAACTTATAAGATTATATAGGTTGAATGTATCTTTGCAAAATATACGCCACACTTATTTGATTTATATTAAGGTTAAAGTTCTATAAATATTACATATGTTTTATACTTTTTGTTACTAAATTTATTCTCTTCTTCATCATACAACAACATCAAATATTAAGATTAAGGGTTCAAAAATGTGAAATACAAATCAGAGTAGTTGAAAAATAATAATTAAAAATTTATTATTCATAAATTTATTTATGTTTACAAATTTTAATAAATAAACGGGACATTACAATAGTTAAACTTTTATTTCAGTTGACCCTTGAATTATATGTAATTCTCTTTACAAATTTTGTTCCACAAATTAATTATAAAATATAAAAAATAAATATCTATGATAAGTTTAAATAAATTCTATATAACTTATTTATAAATAAGGTAAATATAAATATTATATTACCTGATATCGGTTAATCTCATTATTTTGACTAATATAAATATGTGTTCTATTTCAATTTATATTCTAAAAAGAATAATTTTAGATAACCATCTTTTCTGAAATGTAAAAATTTTAATGTAAAAAAAATTTTTTGAAATGTAAAATTTTAATGTATATATTAAAAAGAATAATTTTTTAAATGTAAAAAGAAATTTTTTAAGAAGAATGATTATTGGCTAGTAATGTAAAAATTTATACTGACGGTACATAAAATTAAAATCTAAAAAATAAAAATATGCTTATTTTCCTTAATTACTAAAATATACTTAAAATAGATACTATGAACGATGTTTTGATAATTTCGATAATTTTCTATGATAATTAATATGATTGATTATTTTGTTGGTAATATATATCATATATGCCGATTTTAATTTATATTAAACGAAAAATATATAAAAAAATTGATCTAACATTAATTGATAATGTGCCATTATGCCATATTATTTTGCAAAAATAAATGAAAATTATACAGTTTAAAAAAAGTAAAGAAATTAAAAAAAAATCACGAACTCATTTTCACATTGAATTAATAAAAGCATGGTTGGATAACTGCTTATCAATTCTTGTCATCGTGATCTCATACTTTGAATCAGAATATTTGTGACTGATATTTCAATTCCCAAAAACTCTCTTGAAAAGAAGCTAAATGAATACAAAAATTGTCTTTACTCTCTTTACGAAGACATTTAATTTAATCTAATCTAATTAATTGAATTGAATTTAATTTAATTTAATTAAATTAATTTTGTTTATTCGAAAACTATCCTGGACCACTTTGAAATTAACTGACTCTCACCTAGCTGTGCAAAGAGACATCAATGATCCACCACATTGAGGAGTGGAGAAAATTGGTCCATGAAATATATTTAATATTTTTTATTTCCATAAAAAAATCGGTCTTATCTCTATAGGAAATTTTTTAAACAAATATAAAATATAAAATAAAGAGTACACTAATATTAATTACGTCACATTATTTTTTTTATTTTTATCTAACTAAACAAACAGTAAAAATTGTATATAACCTTTTTAAAGTATAAAAATGGGTAAAGAGAGTTATAATTTTTAAGAATATTTAGGCATTTGCAGTTTCTTTTTTCTCGATATTATAAATGTATAATGTTTTTTTATAAAAATACTATAAATTACTGTTTCTTTCTTTTCACTATTTTTCATGATGGTTACAATAATCTTGTGTACTTTTGAAAGTATTATGGTTACAATAATTTATCGTACATAAAAACATTAATTATTTTTTATAGAATAAACTACCAAATCCAATCAAGTAATAGCTCAATTATCCGCATTATCTATCAACTAATTAATTAGGTAGCTGGAATAAATTTATTTTACGGTGTGCTTATTTCAAGCGACGGATTTATAAAAAAAGATATAAAACGAAGAAAAAAAAACACAGAAATTAAGAAATAAAAAACAAAAAACAAGACATGAATTTGACAGTGATTTTTTGTCGTAAAGATGTGAAGATTTGCAAATAATCGATTAAGCTAAATGTATAATTGATTATATATATATATATATATATAAATATAATAAAATATTATATGATAATAATATTTTATTATATTTGTATGTTTATAATTATTATATTATTTATTTATTTTTTAATTTAATAATATTTAACTTTTGTTATCTTATAATAAAATAAACATAATTAATTATATATTATAATATAATAAAAATAATAAAACTATAAATAATAATAATAATGAAATAAAAACTTTAATAATAAAAATAAATTTATATAATAATAATAAATATCATAATCTTTAATTATTATTATTATTAATTTTTTATTAATATCATTATAAAATTTATTTAATAATAATAAATAAAAATATTATTATTAATTACAAAAATTAATTTTAAATTATTACATCAATCAAATTATTTATAAATTTTTAAAAATTTTCTTTTTCTTTCTTCTCAACAAACAACTTGACTTTTAACATTCTTTTTCTTCAAATTCATCATTTTTCCATTTCTTAAATCTATCCTTAAAAAAAAGTCTTAGTTTCTTCACTAATGTCACTGGTTCGTTCATTATTGAAGTGGGTGATAGAATATGATAATCAAACATGCGTCTAATATATACAACAAGTTACTTTCAGGAAAACTTTATTCATAACTTGAGTGCATAACTAAGCCGTTATGCACAGCCACAGAGAGTATCAGAGTACAGATACAGTTCTGACATGAAAGTAATAGTATAGTACATAGTTCATAGATGCAGTGTTAGTTTTATTCTATATATATAGGTTTTTATTTATAAAATGCACTGCATGCACACTTCTTTACGTTGGAGAGACTCCACTTAACAGTTTCTGGTGCACCAACACCGGAAATCATCCCTGCACCTGCCACTTAACAGGTGTTCTTTGTTCTTGCAGTGATCATCGCAGCTGCCAGTGGTGAAGCATGGACCCCTGTATGTATCAGCCAGGTTCTCGCAAGTCTTTGCCTCAGCCTGCAGCACAACTTCTTCTGCATGTTCAAGTAAGTTCATTGGTTATAATCAGTAGTAATCATCATAGAGAAAAACAACTAAGTTCACCACAGAGCCATTAATAGCTTAACCTTGTACAAAACTAAAAGTTATACACCATATATAGCAAAGTATAGTAAGAAAAAATAAGTTATATCCACTTATAGTAAAAATAAACAAGCAGACAAATTGATTTTTTCAGTAATTAACAAAAGGGTTATGTTAAGAATTATATTTTCTTATCAATACAATAATTACACTAAGAATATATAGCTAGAGGCATATGCAGATTATGCATCATAAGCATTGATAAATAATATAGTAATAGACATGCAGAAGAATGAAGTTGAGAGTAGTGTTGGAATTTTTCCTATCAAGTAGTGGCTTACGAGCAACAAAGAGAACAAGGAAGAGGAAGCATAAGCCAGCTAATGATTTCTTCTCCATGGCTTAGTTAGTGAAAATTCAGTTATATGTATCTGCTATGGTGTGTTTGATGGGGGAAGATGAAGGTACAATGAATGGTTTGTGTTAATTACACACATATATATAGCTCTGAGGAGTTGAATAGTACACAGTGATGAAGTTGCTGAAGAGAAACGTAAGTAGAAACTAGAAGAAACTGATAGATGAATGAATATGTAAGGAGGTTTCGGTGGATTTGTATTTTCATGAAAAGTCAACACTGTGCTTGCGTGTCCACCATGAACTTACCAGGATAATTAAATGCTAGGCTTCTAGCTGGAATTTGTAACACAATAAATATATATTTGGAGTATATAAATACATTATAAGTAAATCATAATAAATATAATATTTTTAATGTAAAAATTATTTTAAACTTGTAATAAATACTAGTTTAAATTATAATATAAGGTATTTTTAAACAAAGACATTTTTTAATGGTTTTAATTTAGTTTGATTACTTTTAAAAATGTTATATTTTTAAAAAATTTACGGTAATGACATTAATACGAATAAAATTTAAAAAATTACCATAATTAAAAGAAAAGAAACTACTTAATAAATTTTTTATATATAAATCCGTTGAATGTAAAAAAATATTTTGTAATGGTTGTGTAAAAAGTCATATGTGTAATAAGTATTTTTGTTTTAATATTTTAAGGTTTTTTTCAATGTGTTTCTTACAAATTCTTTTGTTAATTAAATTTTTATTTTAGTTAAAAATTATTAATATAATTTTTTTCTGTTAAATAGATGTTATAAAGATAAAAAATTTGATGATAAGACAAATATATAATAACATTTGAAAGATGTATAATGACATCCGATAGATATAGAGTAATACATAATAGAATTCTCTCTTGTTAACATGTCAATATGCATGTTATTTGTTACTATTCTTATATAATATATTATACATAATATATTATAGTGTATATGTCACGTGTTAGTATGTAACTGTGTTATTATGCAGCTACCACATCATCTCTTAATATTATTAATATTGAGTTAACAAAAATATTACATAAATTATTTTTAATTAAATGAAAACTTAATTGATAAAAAATTAATAAAAGAACAAGAACATCATAATATTGAGGAAAAAAACCTATCATCTGAAAGTCACAACTTCAAATACTTTGATTTAGATAAGGTTTCTCCAAATGTATTTTCACTTGTGTGAAAACATCAATAAGCGGTCACCATTACAGCCATTACAAACACATCATCGGTATATGTCATGCCAACCATCACCTCTCTTCTCTGTTGCCACCATGACCTCATATGCCGAAACCATAGAATAGCCGTCTATAATATATATATATATATATATATATATACACACTAGAAATATTATCTATGCTATATAGATCTACAGTATATTTTAAATATAGATTTAATAATTTTTTTATTTCATATATGTTGTATGTTGTTTTTTCTATATGTACTAAGCTAACTTAAAATTTATTTTATTTAGCTGTTTTGGACTTTTAGATCTTTATACTGTGCTGTTGTTGTTGCGTTGTCTTTTAATAGAAATTATTTTTCTAAAAAATTATATTTTTATATTAGATACTAAACAAATTGACGTAATTAAAACCTTTTTTACATGCGCAATAAACTGATCTTTTTACATCAATTTACTAGTGGTGTAAAAAAAAAAATTGTATAGTGTGAATCTATAACGACAGTAGAACTAATATAAAATGTTAATTTTAACTCGTATGAAAGTTTTTTTTTGTCAATACTATATGCAGACCTCCATACAAATGGCTTGTAACATTTATAATAAATTTTTTTTGTTAAAGTTGTATTTCGTAGCAATATGCGAGTACCTTATTGTATTTTATATTAAAAAAATTATTAAAATAGATTGGTAGGTGAAACTAGATTTTTAAACTTGTAAATGGATTATGTATATGAAATATGCTAGCACCCTATTATATCCATTATAAAGATGATTAATCATATTTAATTTAAAGTATATCATTTATATTTTTTAAAATATTTATCTCATTTCAAAAATAATTAAAACCTTAATCATCATTTTAAATAAAGATTAATTTATATTTTATTATTTAAAAAAAATATAATTATTATTGTTATTATATGAAATATGAAATAAAAAATATTATATCTTTTATATACTTAACTTGAAAAGAATGTAATCTTATTGTACATAAAGTACAATAATAATATAATTCTTATAATAGATGTAAGATTTCTTTTTTTTAAGAGAGAGAGGAGAGAGAAAGATCAGATTTTCCTTCTTTCCCAACCCTCTTCCCTCTTCTTCCTTCAAAACCCTCATTTTCCATCTTCTTCTTCTTATTCAGAGAACGCTGCTCTCTGCTCATCCTCTCCTCAAGCTGAAGCCACCTTTGTGCTCCTTGGAACGAGCCAGAGACATTCAACCGAACATTTTTCTGTTTCGGTAAGTTTTCGTAACTTAGGGCTTAAGGGGTGGGCATTTGGGGCTTTTTGCATTTTTGAGTAGAATTTCGAAATTGGGAGCTCTTTTGTGTTCCTTTCCAACCCAAATTCATGTATAGGGTCTAACTTCCGTTTTGGGGCAGAATTTTGTACAATTAGTTTTTTTTTTTGCATAGCTGGAACAGAGTGCTCGTGCGTACAATTTGGGGCTTTGCTGGTTTGAGTTTGGGATAAGCTCTTTTTCCTAATTTCAGGTAAGGGGAGTCTTGCTTTGGTCAATTCTAGTCAGTTTGATATGTTTAAGTGAAGAAATTTCCAATTGGGATAATTATTAGATTTAGATATTTCTGCTGTTTTGGTAGTAGCTGTGTAGTGGAGAATTGTTGTTTGATTTTACTGGTGTTGATGGTAATTATATCCATGTGAACCTGTGTAATGATATTTGTTTATGTTTTATGAGAAAGTATTGATGAATTACTATGTTTATCTGTTTGGAATGAGTTAGTGCTTGAGTACATGTTATTGTGGAATGCCATTGTGTGGATTATATACTGCAAATGTGAATCTTGGCGATTAGAAATTGGGTTAAACTGATACAGGTACATGAAACTTTGGATAAATCCAAGTTTCAAAGAACTACTGTTCAAAATCTTTGTAATGTGAATTTTCTGATGATTGGAACTGTATATCTTGAACATGTATTTTCTTGTGAGATTGAATATCTGGGATTTTATGTAGTATGAATGATTATATTGATGTCTATGTTTATGAGTATAAGGCAGTAAGACCTGATGAGTTAAGACAGAGGCAATGAGACCTTGATGAATTAGAAATTGACTGTGAAATGGGAATTATCTTATGTGTGCTTGTATGATAGCTTAGTGTGTGCAGAACTAAGGAAAAGCCGAATAGGACATCTTGACTCCTAAGGTGATCTGAGTCACATAGACCAGTCACTTGTGGTGTGGAGTTGAAGGAGGTACCCCATAGGATTGATAGTAGGCTTTGGCCGGAGTTCAATACCTATGACGGTGCTACCCTGACTAAGATGATTCTTTATATGATATCAATATTGGCATGAGGCCCACTGTTCCTCATCAGGTGGTTAACCCTACTTATCCGAGTTCTGCACAGTCTTCCGGAAGGCGTCTGTCTGTGTGTATGTGGTTGTAGATACTAGGCTCTCTGGTGAGTCCTAGTTAGGATTGATTGTAAATAATTATTTTCTTTAAATCATGATTGAAGTGTTATTCTGTATAAATTGGCTCACCTTTGTTTTTGTTGTATGTTGATCCTCTTGGGGTCCTGCCATGATCGTGTTCTACACGTGAGGAGATTCCAAGTCTGCTGCAGGTGATGGTAAGTCCCAGTGAATTGGGCTCACAAGGCAATGATTTTCTATCTTTGGAATGCCTCTTTTTGGAATTATAGGCTTCTAGTCTTTTTTTTATGTGTGGGGTTCTATCCCCTTTTTGTTCTATTTTCATATTTGAAATACTTGTTGTAAGGATGACTGTATGAACCTTAATTTAAATTTCCTCTTCTCTTTCATGCATTTTTTTTGGGTTGTTACAATTTGGTATCAGAGCAGTAGTTCTTAGGGAACCTTAGGATTATGGACCCATTATGCTGGTTGTGTTGGACTTAGAATACTGTGGTCAACTTTTGGGATTCTAACCTTGATGCTTTCATGATGTCTAGGATGGCGCCTAGACCTCAGCCTCAGCCTCAGCCTCAGCCTCAACCCCAGCCTCAGCCTCAGCCCTAGCTTGATGTGAACCAGATGCTCAGGACTATTGAAGTCATGGCAACCACGATGCAGCAGCAGGGAGATGCTCTGACCCAGCAGGCAACAGTCATGGCACAATAGCACCATGCTGCTATGCCGAAATTGCAAGCTGCTAGGGAGACCATCGTAGCGGCTGCAGTGGCAATAGCAACAGCTTCAGCTGCCAATCCTCACTCAGCCTCAGAGCAGCCACAGAGTCAGATGTTGTTGGAGAACTTTTTGAAGTATGAGCCTCTTAAATTCTCTGGAGACTCCACTCCGGATAAGGCGGATGAATGGATGGAGAATATTGAGAAGATTTTTGAGGTGACTGGGTGCCCTGAAGAGAAGAAGGTGACTTTTGCCACATATCTGCTTGAGGGAGAAGCAGAGTTCTGGTGGAAAGGAGCTAAGAAGTTGATGACTACCAGGAACGAAGAAATGAGTTGGAAAAATTTTAGAGAGAGATCCATGGGGAAGTATTTCCCAAGAAGTGTCCGCTTTGCCAAAGAAGTTGAGTTTCTGAAGTTGGAATAGGGAGACTTGTCAGTTCATGACTATGCCACCAGGTTTGAGCACCTGGCCAAATATTACACCCAGTCAAGTACTGAAGCTTGGCTGTGTAGCAAGTTTGAGGAGGGTCTACGACAGGATCTGAAGGAGATAGTAGTGCCAATGTTTGTAGCAGACTTCCCTGTTTTGGTTGAGAGAGCCAAGACAACTGAGAGATTGGTGGCTGGTAGAGCCAAACCAGTTGTGCCACTAGTGACTGGATCCTCTATCAGTAGAACGAGATCTTCTAGTCGGGTTGGACCCCAGCACGACAGTAGGAGACTTGAGCAGAGGACCCCCTACAGTCGTCCTAATCCCAGGAGGGGATTTGTACCTACTTCCCATCAGTCTTCTGGGGTAGTCAGTTGAGAGGGAGGGGTCCCTTTTTCCATCAGCAGCAGCCCGCCCAGAGTTATACCAGGTGTTTCAGATGCTAGAAACAGGGTCATTATGCGAAGGACTGCAGAGAAGTTTTGGCAGTAGCTCCACCAGGGAGTCAGCAGTCCTATGGGCATGAGAGGGATGCCCAACCGAGAGCAGTTGTTAGGGTCTTCACCATCAGGGGATCTGAAGTTGCTAGGTCCAGTGATCTAGTGCAAGGTTTGTGTTTCCTTTCTGGTAGAAAGCTGAGAGTCTTGTTTGATTTTGGAGCGACACATTCCTTTGTGTCTCTCAATTGTGTGAAAAAGCTAGACTTGCCTGTTAGGGACCTTGCTTGTGAACTGTTTGTGTCTACACCAGCCTCTGATCTGGTGGTAGCTTCCAAGGTTTGTTGTGGATGTCCTCTGGTTATAGAAGGTCGCAGATTCAAAGTGAATTTGATCTGCTTGCCCCTTAGAGACATAGATGTGGTACTAGGTATGGATTGGTTGGCTCAGAACAACGTTTTGATCGACTGCGGCCAAAAGAAGTTGTTATTTCCAGAGTCTGAAGAGTTTGGGGTGTTGTCTGCCTCCCAAGCCTTAAGGGAGATTCGAGAGGGAGCTCAGTCTTATGCTATTTTGACTCATGAGGAGCAGCTAGATAGTGATGAAGAATCAGGGATTTCGGTGGTGTGCGAGTATGCGGATGTGTTTCCGGAAGAAGTACCCAGATTACCTCCAAGGAGAGAGGTTGAGTTCTCCATAGATCTCGTGCCTGGAGCTGGACCAGTGTCCATGGCACCTTACAGGATGGCTCCAGCTGAATTGGTTGAGCTGAAGAAGCAGCTTGAGGAGCTACTGGATAAGCATATGATCAGACCCAGTGTGTCACCTTAGGGAGCACCAGTATTGCTTGTTAAGAAGAAAGATGGTGGTTTTAGGCTGTGTATTGACTACAGGCAATTGAATAAGCTTACGGTCAAGAACAAGTATCCTCTGTCTCGGATAGATGATCTTCTGGATCAGTTGCATGGAGCGGTTGTGTTTTCTCTTTTAAGATAGACTTGAGATCTGGATATCACCAGATTCTGGTAAAGGAAGAGGATATCCAGAAAACTGCTTTCCGATCCAGATATGGCCATTATGAGTTTGTAGTCATGCCTTTTGGGCAGACGAATGCTCCAGCTATCTTTATGGATTACATGAATAGGATCTTCCACCCTTTCTTGGATAAGTTTGTGGTCGTCTTCATAGATGACATACTTGTCTATTCCCACTCGCATGAAGAGCATGAGCAGCACCTGAGAACAATGTTAGGTATTTTGAGAGAGAAACAATTGTATGCTAAATTGTCAAAGTGCAAGTTTTGGATGGAGGAAGTTAAGTTCTTGGGGCATGTGGTATCCGCCCAAGGGATATCAGTGGATCCCGGCAAAGTGGAAGCGATTTTGAGTTGGGAACGCCCAAAGTCAGTGATTGAAATCAGGAGCTTTGTTGGGTTGGCAGGTTACTATAGAAGGTTTATTGAGGGGTTTTCCAAAGTAGTAGCCCCTTTGACCCGGTTAACAAGGAAGGATCAGCCTTTCATCTGGACGGATCAGTGTGAGCAAAGTTCTAGAACTCAAGCAAAGATTGACCAGTTCACCTATATTGGTCATACCGGACACAGACAAGCAGTTTGAGGTATTCTGTGATGCATCTCACCAGGGGTTAGGGTGTGTTCTGATGCAAGATAAGAAGGTAGTGGCCTATGCCTCTAGGCAGTTAAAGAATCATGAGAAGAATTACCCCACTCATGATTTGGAGCTAGCAGCTGTGGTTTTTGCTTTGAAGATTTGGAGGCATTATCTATATGGGGCCAAGTTTGAGGTTTTCAGTGACCACAAAAGCCTGAAGTACCTGTTTGATCAGAAAGAGTTGAACCTGAGGCAAAGGAGATGGATGGAATACATAAAAGATTTCGATTTTCAGCTGATGTACCATCCAGGAAAAGCCAATGTGGTGGCAAATGCTTTGAGCAAAAAGGTGATTGGGGTTTCTGCACTGATGATCAAAGAGTTGGAGTTGATAGAGAGGTTCAGGGACTTGAATCTTGGACTTGAATCTTAGCCTTGAAATCTCTCCAACCAGTTTTAGCTGTGGCATGATGACCATCACTAATGGATTCTTGGAGTATATTAGAGAGGGGCAAATGAAGGATCACAGTCTGGATAAAATCAGAAACTTCTTGGGCACGGAGAAGGCCAAGGACTTTGTTTTGGGGACAGATGGTATCCTCAGGTTTAGAGGCAGAATATGCATTCCTGCTAGTGTTGAGTTAAAGGGGACAATCCTAGAGAAAGGGCATAAGAGCAAGCTAAGTATACATCCTGGAGTGACTAAGATGTACCAGAACTTGAAGGAAACCTTCTGGTGGCCTGGTATGAAACAGGATATAACTAAGTATGTGGTGAGTTGCCTAACCTGTCAGAAAGCTAAGGTGGAGCACCAGAGGCCGGGTGGTATGCTTCAGCCATTGGAAATGCCTGAATGGAAGTGGGATAGCATGGCCATGGACTTGGTTACCCACTTGCCTAGGACGGCCAGAGGGCATGATTCTATCTGGGTCATTGTGGACAGACTGACTAAGAGTGCTCATTTTCTGCCTATCAGCTTAAGAATTCCTATGGACAAGTTGGCACAGATGTACATTAGAGAGATAGTGAGACTACACGGGATACCCTCCAGTATTGTGTCAGACCGAGATCCCAGGTTTACTTCCTGGTTCTGGCAATCCTTACAGGCATCTTTGGGATCCAGACTAAAGCTTAGTACAACTTATCACCCTCAGACCGACGGGCAATCTGAAAGGACAATCCAGACTTTGGAGGATATGTTGAGGGCGTGTGTGTTAGACCACATGGGAGCTTGGGATGAGATATTACCTTTAGCAGAATTTACATATAACAACAGTTTCCATGCTAGCATTGGGATGGCATCGTTTGAGGCCCTGTATGGAGGAAGTGTAGGACTCCCTTGTGTTGGTTCCAGGATGGTGAGAAATTCATTGTGGGCCCTGACTTGGTTCAGCAGACCACAGATAAGGTGAAGATGGTCCAGAGTAGAATGAGGACTGCCCAGAGCCGCCAGAAATCTTATGTGGATCGAAGGAGGAGACCTTTGGAGTTTTTAGCTGGTGACCATGTATTTCTCAGAGTTGTCCTTACAACTGGTGTTGGAAGAGTCTTGAGACCCAAGAAGCTGGCCCCTAAGTTTATTGGACCGTATCAGGTTATCAAGCGCATTGGATCTGTGGCATATGAGTTAGCCCTCCCCCTTCCTTTAGCCAGACTACATAATGTCTTTCATGTATCTCAGTTGAGGAAGTACGTGCCTGACCCAAGTCATATCCTGGAGCTGATGAGATTCAGGTGAAGGAGAACTTGTCTTTTGAAACTACTCCAGTAAGGATTGACTCTCAGCTTAGGCAGTTCAGGGGCAGAACAACCAATGTGGTTAAAGTAATTTGAGACACCAAGTCAGGCGATGCTACTTGGGAATTGGAAGAAGACGTAAGGAGAAGATACCCTCATTTGTTTTTCTGGTAAGTATAATTTTCGAGGACGAAAATTTTTGTTGTTGGGGAGTATTGTAAGATTTCTTTTTTTTTAAGAGAGAGAGGAGAGAGAAAGATCAGATTTTCGTTCTTCCCCAACCCTCTACCCTCTTCTTCCTTCAAAACCCTCATTTTCAATCTTCTTCTTCTTCAGAGAACGCCGCTCTCTGCCCATCCTCTCCTTAAGCTGAAGCCACCTTTGTGCTCCTTGGAACGAGCCGGAGACAATCAACCAAACATTTTTCTATTTCGGTAAGTTTTCGTAACTTAGGGTTTAAGGGGTAGGCATTTGGGGCTTTTTGCATTTTTTAGTAGAATTTCGAAATTGGGAGCTCTTTTGTGTTCCTTTGCAACCCAAATTCATGTATAGGGGTCTAATTTTCGTTTTGGGGCAGAATTTTGTACAATTAGGTTTTCTTTGCGTAGCTGGAACAGAGTGCTCGTGCGTACAATATGGGCCTTTGCTGGTTTGAGTTTGGGAGCAACTCTTTTTCCTAATTTCAGGTAAGGGGAGTCTTGCTTTGGTCAATTCTAGTCAGTTTGATATGTTTAAGTGAAGAAATTTCCAATTGGGATAATTATTAGATTTAGATATTTCTGCTGTTTTGGTAGTACCTGTGTAGTGGAGAATTGTTGTTTGATTTTACTGGTGTTGATGGTAATTATATCCATGTGAACCTGTGTAATGATATTTGTTTATGTTTTATGAGAAAGTATTGATGAATTACTATGTTTATCTGTTTGGAATGAGTTAGTGCTTGAGTACATGTTATTGTGGAATGCCATTGTGTGGATTATATACTGCAAATGTGAATCTTGGCGATTAGAAATTGGGTTAAACTGATACAGGTACATGAAACTTTGGATAAATCCAAGTTTCAAAGAACTGTTGTCCAAAATCTCTGTAATGTGAATTTTCTGATGATTGGAACTGTATATCTTGAACATGTATTTTCTTGTGAGATTGAATATATGGGATTTTATGTAGTATGAATGATTATATTGATGTTTATGAGTATAAGGCAGTAAGACCTGATGAGTTAAGACAGAGGCAATGAGACCTTGATGAATTAGAAATTGACTGTAAAATGGGAATTATCTTATGTGTGCTTGTATGATAGCTTAGTGTGTGCAGAACTAAGGAAAAGTCGAATAGGGCATCCTGACTCCTAAGGTGATCTGAGTCACATAGACCAGTCACTTGTGGTGTGGAGTTGAAGGAGGTACCCCACAAGATTGATAGTAGGCTTTGGCCGGAGTTCAATACCTATGACGGTGCTATCCTGACTAAGATGATTTTTTATATGATATCAATATTGGCATGAGGCCCACTGTTCCTCATTAGGTGGTTTACCCTACTTATCCGAGTTCTGCACAGTCTTTCGGAAGGCGTCTGTCTGTGTGTATGTGGTTGTAGATACTAGGCTCTTCTGTGAGTCCTAGTTAGGATTGATTGTAAATAATTATTTTCTTTAAATCATGATTGAAGTGTTATTCTGTATAAATTGGCTCACCCTTGTTTTTGTTGTATGTTGATCCTCTTGGGGTTCTGCCATGCGTGTTCTACACGTGAGTAGATTCCAAGTCTGCTGCAGGTGATGGTAAGTCCCAGTGAATTGGGCTCACAAGGCAATGATTTTCTATCTTTGGAATGCCTTTTTTTGAAATTAATATAGGCTTCTAGTCTTTTTTTTTTATGTGTGGGGTTCTATCCCCTTTTTGTTCTATTTTCATATTTGAAATACTTGTTGAAAGGATGACTGTATGAACCTTAATTTAAATTTCCTCTTCTCTTTCATGCATTTTTTTTTTGTTACAATAGAATTTAAAATTTATTATTTTATTAAATATCAAGACATTTTAATTGTAACCATTCATAAATCTTAAACATAATTAATGTACAACCAAGTTAAACTATTGAAAAAATTTCTTAATTTTTTTTTATTATTATTACATTTTAAATTAATTTAGAAAAAAACATTAAAATTACACATCGTCACGAAATATATATCTTTAAAACTTAACATTCTATTAATTTATTCTTCATCTTTATATATTAACATGACTTATTTTTGCTTAAATTTAATATTATATTCTATTATTCAGTATATTATTATTGCTATTTAAATTTAAATAGTTAAAATTTTATTTTTTATAATATTTAAATATTAAAAAAGCAAAAAATTAATTTTTAGTAACTATGATAAGTTTTATTAGTGTTATTATTATTTTATGATTTTAATTTCTTTTAAATAACAAGTTCTCACAATTTGTATTCAGATAATTTTTTATCTATAAAAAAATAGTTGATATTTTTAATTATAAATTTGTAAATTTTAATAATAATTATAATTCCTTTTTTAAGGATTGCTAACGTGATTAAATGGTTCATATCTAAATAATCTATTTTTTCAATGTTCTTCTTATTTTATAATTAAATTATAAAACTCTATCTAATTACAAATAGGAGTTATTTTATTTAAAATTAGTTATGATTCACACCCATTCACTGAATATTATTACTTCTTGTACTAACTCAAGAGAACAGTTATGATGATTTTAAAATACTTATTTATTTATTTGTTTATTAGAGTGATGTCTAATATTCTGGTAACTTTCTACATACATCAAAATGTTATAGGAATATATTGTTCCCAAAAACATGAAAATGCATGAAACATAATCAATTCTTTGCACATCATTCAACGGAAATAAATTATTCAAACACATAGGGTATATGTAACACCCATAATCTAATTGGAACATTTTTTTATAGAGAATTGATATTGAAAACTATAATTTTAATTACTATAAGCTAATATCCATTTTTATAGAATGTTGTCATCAAAATGTAAGCTATCTCAATAGAATAAAAAACCACCAGTTCAGTCATTCTTTTCATCGATTTATTCTCTAGAATCATTTCTTAAAAAAAAATACATAGTAACATCTATGCACAAGAAAGCTTAAAATTATAATTTACAATATTGTTTACGGGATATATTTGTATAGATACACATGTTAAAATTAGTATATTTTGTTAATTAAAGATAAAAAATATCTTTAGAAATATATAGAGAATAATTATTTTGATGATGATGACTTTAAAATAAGAAGATGTACTTTCATGATTAAAGTCTTGGAGTCTTGAAGTCTTGTAGAAACTTTAATTTTATATTTTTGTGTATATGTTTGCTTGTAATAGTTAAGAATCATTTTGAAGATCATAACATGCACACAACTCTTCTTAAACTTTAAAAAAGCCTTTTGTTTTTCGTAAAAAACATTTAATGTCAAATTAATTGATTATCTCTCAAAATAATCGATTATCTCGCGTTACTTTGGGAAATTAATTTGCTCTCTAGAATAATTGATTATCTCAAGTAATAATCGATTATTCTGAATGTTTTTGCAAAAACCTTTTCATATTCTACAGAACCTTGCGCCCCTCTTTTCCTATAAATACAAAAGGGGTCATAGATTTCAAATTTAACCTAGAGAGATTAAAGTGAAAGTTTCTCAACTGCAAGTGTTCAAACTTGCTTCATCTTTTGTGGTTATTCAAAGGAGGTGTTCTTTTTTTGAGGTTTTCAAAAGAGGTATTGTTATCATCCTTTGTGGTTATTCAAAGGAGGTGTTTTCATTCTTTGTGAGATCAAGGAAGTGGTTGTTTGCTCATCCTTTGTGGTTATTTAAAGGAGGTATTTTCATTCCTTGTGGTGTTCAAGGAAGGTGTTGTTCATCTCTTGCGTTTTCAAGAGAGATGTTGTTTCATCCTTTGTTCTGTATAAAGGAGATGTCTTGTTAATCTTCCTGCTATCTTTCTCATTCCATTACAATCTAAGTTTGTAAACTTTATTATTAAGATAGTTAGTAGAAATCACTCTCTGTTGAGGTGATAAATCATTGGATGTAGGATCTGCTTTGATCTGAATCAATATAAATACTTTGTGTATTTTTCTCTATTCTTACTCTCTTTACATTCAACTTATCTTCTGCTTATTTGTGTTACACTCTGATTTTTATAAAGCAGAATTTAAATTTATATTGGGATTTTTGTTAAACTCTATTTTAACAAGATTAAATTCGAAAAAAGGTTTAATTTTTATTAAGAAACCAATTCACCCCCTTCTTGGTTTGTTTTTACCTGGTCCATTATTCTAACAGTTGGTATCAGAGCTGGGTTTTTTTTTTATTATTTCAAAGGAGATCAGTAATGGCAGGTCAATATCAAAGTTTTGCTGAAGATGCTTTTATTAACAAACCTCCTCTTTTTTGCTGGAGAAAATTATTTTTTCTGGAAAGTTAGGATGCAAATATTTCTTGAGTCTGTTGATAGAGGAGTTTGGGATATTGTTGCAAATAGTCCTTTTATTCCTGTGATTGGTCAATAACCAACGGAGTTCTCTACTTGGACTGTAGAAGAAAATAGAAGGGCTCAATATGATGTAAGAGCTAGAAATATAATTTCTTCTACACTAACTCTTGATGAGTTTTACAGGATCTTTGTTGATAGTTTTGATTTGATGATGTTGCTGCAATTTTTAGTTGATGGGAAGATTATCTTTTTTTAGTTAGCTAATTTGAAATATTAGTCTGCTATTTTCATTAATATAGGAAACATGTTTGAAATATGTTTTAATGAATTAAGTCAACTATTTTATGTTTTAGCTAACTATTTTCTTCCAGATTCTTCCAGTAACTCAAAGTCTGAATATCAACTGTTGGGTGTTAAGTCTCTCATTTTCTATAAAAGCAAGCCTCTTAGAAGATCCAATACATAAGAGAGAAATACGAAAAGGATTTCATCTACAACTTCATTGAAGAATTAAGTCTTAGGAAGAATCTAGAGAAGAAACTGCATCAGTGAAATCTTTACTGGTTTTTACCCATCTTGGGGTATTTTTAGTGTATTTTTGAATTTGTATTTATGATTAGTGTGATCACAATAGACTTAGGGTGAGTCTAGTATTTTTGATTGACTTCTATAGTGTGTACGATTTTATCAATCAGGTTAAGATAGTCTTTAGAAGAAGGGTTCTTGTAAAGACATTTCAATTAGTGTTTTTGGTATCTATTAGAGTGACAGATTAAACTGGACATAGTTATGTAAAAAGAGTGAACCAGTATAATTTCTTGTGCCTTCTTTTTCTTCCTTAAAAATCTTTTATGATTTGCTGCTATAAATAATCAATTGTTTAAATCAATACGTAAACTAATATGTTACTGGAAGCAACTGTAAAATCTGATATTTGATAGATTTTGACAAAAATCAGGTATCAATTCATCCCCTTTCTTGATATTTCTCTATAATTCTAACAATCTTTATACGTAAGACTGCAAAAGACATGTGGGACATGCTGGCTGTCACACATGAAGGAACAAATAATGTGAAACGGGCCAGGAAGAACACTCTCATCCAACAGTATGAGATGTTTAGAATGCAATAGGGAGAAAATATTTATGATGTGTAAAAATGCTTTACACACATTGTAAACCATCTCGTCGGTCTCGGTAAGTCTTTCCATACTGATGAGTTAAATATTAAAATTTTGAAATCTTTGAATAGGTCATGGCAGCAACCTAAAGTTACTGCCATCATGGAATCACAAAATCTTAAGAACATGTCCATGGCGGCTCTATTTGGAAAGCTTAGAGAGCATGAAATTGAGTTAGGAAGGCTAACTAAAGAAGAACATGAAAGACAAAGGAGAAATATAACCTTCAAATATGAAATTTCTAAAGAGCAAAGTCATGAGGAAGAAGATGACTCTGATTGTGAAAACATAGAACTTATGTTGAAGAAATTCACTAAGTTCATGAGCTTGAGTTAGGAAGGCTAACTGAAGAAGAACATGAAAGACGAAGGAGAAATATATAGCCTTCAAATACGAAATTTCTAAAGAGCAAAGTCATTAGGAAAAAGATGACTCTGATTGTGAAAACATAGAACTTATGTTGAAGAAATTAACTAAGTTCATGAGAAACAAAGTAGGAGTCATCACAAAGAGTTAAAAAATGATGACCATGCTCCTGCTTCAAATTAAAAATGCTATGGATGTGGAAAGAAGGGTCATATCAAAACAGACTGCCCAAATCTAAAGAAAGGAGACAATAAAAGGGATATGAGAGTCATGAAAAAGAAGAAAGTCTATTTTGATGTTGACTCAAGCTTTTCTTCAAGTTCAAGTGAATCTGATGAAGAAGCAAATCTTTGTTTTATGGTGCAAAGTGAGTCTTCATCTATCAATGTTAGTAATTCTAGTTTTTCAAATGATTATGATGAATTATTTTATGCTTTTCAAGAACTTTGTGCTGAATCAAAAAAACTTTCAACTTTGCATAATAAGCTAAAATTAATATAAAGCTCTTGAAGAAAAAGTTGAAATTTTAGAAGAGAAAAATATTTTAGAAAAATAAAAAGTTGAAAGTGTTAAGTGTAAAAATTGCAAGGTATTTGAAAATAAAATTATTTGTCTTGAAAACTCTCTTGCAAAAATTACTGATGAAAATTTATCTATTTTAGAAAAATAAGAAATTGTTAATTGTGCAAACTGTAAAGGTTGTGAAACAAAAAATTTTGAACTTGAAAAATATGTTAAATTTTTTTCTTAAAGTAAAAATAAATTGACTAATGCTTCTTGTTCAAAGAAGAACATTTTTAAAAATAAACAGTATACTAAAAATAAATTTTCTCATAGGAAATACCTTGTTAGAGGTGAAACATCCCCTAAGCCTATGATTCTTACTTGCTTTTACTATTTGAAGAAGGGACGCTCTTCAAACAAGTGCAAAATCAAGCAATTTGGTGTTCCTAAAGGAAGATATATTTGGGTTCCAAAATTAAAATAATTTTTCTTCTAACCACAAAGGACCCAAACAAGCTTTTGGGGACCAAAACTTCTCTCATTTGTTTTGCAGGTTATCTAAAAAACAAGGATGTCTCTTGGTAACTTCATAAGAATTTTGGAAGAGAACTTGCTTATTTAATGAAGGGGGAGCCTTTGAGATGTCTTGATTTGAGAGGAGACCTAAAGAAAAATTGGTGAAGTTTTGTTGTTGGGGAACAATTTTTTCTCTCCTTGTGTCATACTTTTATTATCTACTCCTAAAATGATTTAGTTGCAATGTTTGCCTCTGCTTACATAGTCTATTTTGAAGTTTGCATCTATTTAGGGGGAGCTTTTAAATTAAAGGGGAGATATTTGAAAAAAAAAGTTGGGTTATGAAATATATTCTCTTAATGTGTTTACTTTCGCTCTAAAAATCCTTTTATGCTTCTGTTGTTTGCTCTCTATAATTTTTTGTATATACTTCATCTAAGTAAGGGGAGCACTTTATTAAGAGGAAGTATTGTTTCTTTCAAATTGGGGGAGCTTTCTAATTTTCATTCTTCTTTTTTATTCTTATCACAAAATGGGGGAGAAAAATTAGACTTTTGCATGCTTATTTTTGCTAATTATCTATTTGCTTAAGATGAACATATACAGGTTGCACAAGTCTTCAAGAATTTTTAATCATCATCAAATTGGGGGAGACTGTTAATCTAAAGATGAAGAAGGATCTTTAGAAATATATGGAGGATAATTGTTTTGATGATGATGACTCTAAAAGAAGAAGATGGACCTTCATGATTGAAATCTTGGAGTCTTGAAGTCTTGTGGAAGCTTAATCTTGTATTTTTGTGTATGTTTTCTTGTAATAGTTAGGAATCATTTTGAAGATCATAGCATGCACACAACTCTCCTTAAACTTTGAAAAGGCCTTTTGTTTTTCGTAAAAAGCATTTAACATCAAAATAATCGATTAGCTCGAGCAATAATCGATTATCATAAGTGAAATAATCTATTATCTCTCAAAATAAGTGATTATCTCATGTTGCTTTGTGAAATTAATTTGTTCTCTAGAATAATCGATTATTTCAACTAATAATCGATTATTATTAACGTTTTTGCGAAAACCTTTTCATATTCTACAAAACTTTGCGTCCCTCTTTTCCTATAAATACAAAAGATGTCAGAGCTTTCAAATTTAACCTAGAGAGATCAAAGTGAAAGTTGCTCAACTGCTAGTCTTCAAACTTGCTTCATTCTTTGTGGTTATTCAAATGAGGTGTTCATCTTTTGAGGTTTTCAAAAGAGGTGTTGTTATCATCCTTTGTGGTTATTCAAAGGAGGTGTTTTCATTCTTTGTGAGATCAAGGAAGTGGTTGTTTGTTCATCCTTTGAGGTTATTCAAAAGAGGTTTTTTCATTCCTTGTGGTGTTCAAGGAAGGTGTTGTTCATCTCTTGTGTTTTTAAGAGAGATGTTGTTTCATCTTTTGTTTTGTACAAAGGAGGTGTCTTGTTAATCTTTCTGTTATCTTTCTCATTCCGCTGCATTGTAAGTTTGTAAACTTTATTATTAAGATAGTTAGTAGAAATCACTCTCTGTTGAGGTGATAAGTCACTAGATGTAGGATCTGCTTTGATCTGAACCAGTATAAATACTTTGTGTATTTTTCTCTATCCTTACTCTTTTTACATTCAGCTTATATTCTACTTATTTGTGTTATACTTTGATTTTTATAAAGCAGAACTTAAATTTATATTAGGGTTTTTGTTAAACTTTGTTTTAACAAGATTGAATTCGAAAAAAGGTTTAATTTTTATTAAGAAACCAATTCACCCCCTCTTGGTTTGTTTTTACCTGTCCTATTATTCTAACATATTTGTTATCAATACATACAAGAAAAGAAGAAATTCGTTATTCATCATTTATTTATAATCCTTCTTTTCTTCTATCTTTAATTTTACATGAGTGGAAATAAACAAATTTTTGGATTGGTTTGGATGGTAGGTGGTATGTAGAAAGTGACCACAATTAGTTATTTCAAAACAATCGGTACATCTATGTTTGAAGCAAAGGTCAAGTTTGACAAACTAGTTCCTTGAAAAGTAGCAGAATTGGTAACCTAATTTGTATTCCAACTGGTTCCTAGGAAGACATATGTGGAAACTACAAAAGATGGGTTGAGAATATTCGATGCTTACATCTATTTGTATCTATATGTATATATGTAAGTGTATATTATACAAAGACAAATTAAGGAAGTGAGAGCAAATACCATATGAATTGAATAATATAAAGACAAATTATTCGATATATAAATACTTTGAATGTCTTTTATTTATCTCATTTTGTATTGATTTCATTATCTCGAAGAAATATTCAGAGTTACTTCATCTCATTTCGATCCTTTCATTATTCGATATATAAACCTCAAATGTCTTTGATTTGTCTACTTATGTATCAATTTCATTCTCTTGATGAATATAGAGTTACTTCATCTCATTTCAATCCCTTTACTATTTGATATATAAGCCTCAAATGTCTTTTATTATTTCCATATATCTTAATTTCATTCCCTTTAAGAAGAATATGTATTCAGTATATAATACAAAAGAAAATAGATCATTCGATATATATGAACTTTCAAGTGTCTTCCATATATATATGTGTGTGTATGTATGTGTGTATATATGTGTATGTATGTATGTGTACTATGTGTGTATGTGTGTGTGTGTATATATATATATGTATGTATGTATTCGTTGTTTTTCCTTTACTTCTTATGATGTTAATTGAGTTCTGTCGCAACTAGGATCACGACGGGACAGCGAAAAATCAAATTTGACAAACAGAGGAGTCGCCACCATAGTTTATTTAGGAAAACTACAGAAAACCTTTTTAAAAATTTTGGTCTTTGGAACCAAATTCGGGTTCGGGAGTCGGTTACGTGTAGGGAAGGTGTCAGCACCCTACGACGTCCGTCCTAAGACGGTTACCTTTAATTAAATGTACAAAAGTAGCGTAATTCTTAAAATATTTATTTTTCCCCAAAAATCAAACAAAGACATGTGTAAAAATTTAATTATTTATTATTTTTAAAGTAAGAAAATATCTATGAAATTATTTATTTTGGCCCGACAAGGATTGCCCTTGCTCCTACGTATTACCATTCGTTATGGAACATCAGGGTTACGTAGTTCTTTTTTTAAAAGATTTGTGAGAATTGGTATTTTTAATTTTGAAATTCTAATACTTTCTAGTATTTCAATGAAGTTCATGTTTTTATAATTCACGCCATTTAGAGTATAAGATAGTGCGAGAGACTATACTTGATATACTTAAATCGCATAATGAGTGAAGATAGTGTAAACTGTATATCAATATTGTGGTTTGTCACATAAATCTTATTTAAGAGAAAATATTTAATTTAAATCATATTATATATAAAAGTAATGTAAGATGATGCGAATGGTGACACATATATCTTAAATAATTTTTTTTAATTTTTAAATAACTATTTGTTTAAAATAATAATAAAATATAAGATGATGTATATGATCATACATATATTTTTAATTTTAAATAACTATTTTTAAATAATTTATTTACTAAAATAATTAAATAATAGTAAGATATAAAATATAAGATGACGCGTATGGTCATACATATATTTTTAATTTTAAATAATTATTAATTTTTAAAATTATTTACTAAAATAATTAAATAATAACAGGATATAAAATATAAGATGACGCGTATGGTCATACATATATTTTTAATTTTAAATAATTATTAATTTTTAAAATTATTTACTAAAATAATTTAATAATAACAGGATATAAAATATAAGATGACGCGTATAGTCATACATATATTTTTAATTTTACATAAAAAATTACTAAAATAATTAAATAATAATAAGATATAAAATATAAGATGACGCATCATACATATATTTTATGATTTTCTTTTAAAATATAAAGAGTAGTAACAATTATTATATTATAAAAATTTGATGTATAGATCTAACAAATAACAGTTTGATCTCTTTTCTTAAAGAAAGTATATAAATAAATAAATAAAAATTGTTAAGCATTTATGTTATGTTAAAAAAAAAATAAGAAATTACAGTAACTTTTATTCACTAGAAATGGTATAAAACCTTCATGCATTAATGCAAATTGTATATTGATAAAAAAAGAATCTAAAAGCAATAAAAGACTTATCTTAATTCAAGTAAACAACTTATGTAACAAAACAAAAAGCATAAAGAATAAATCAACCCTAATCCACAAGCAAAACACAACAAAAAAAAATTCTATAACAACCCCGTGTCACAAGAAATTCTGGTGTCTCTATCACAACACAAAACCATAAATTATGGGGAAAAAAACAAAAGAAAAGTGGATTTTGGAGAAGAGAACATGTGGGCACGAAAGAATGAAACTTAACCAAGCAAAGAAAAAACAGATCTGGGATTTAATTTGGGGTTACCTTGTTAGGAATTTGAAGAAAGAGTAAGAGCAAACTGGAACATTAGTCGGAGCACTCAAAACCTTTAGTGAGATTCTTTCCTCCTTGACTCTTGACCTTCTACTACCTTTTTATGTCTACTGTTTTTTTTCCAATCTTTTTGGTTGTCTCCCCTCCTCCCCCTCTTGTACCCCTATTTATATGGGTTGAGTGAAGAGAGAGAAATAGAATAAAATAAATGAAAAAATAAAATAAAGAAAAAAAAGATGAAAATTTGAAGGTTAGGTAGTGGAGAAATATAAGGAGAGTGGGTCTTCTAGAAAGAGTGAGATAGTGGAAGTTGTGGGTCTTCTAGAAAGAGTGAGAGAGTGGAAGTTGTGGGAGAGTAAAAATCACCTAAAAAGGAGGAAAAAAAAGAAAAAACAGGAAAATAAAAACTAAAAATTAGAATTTATGATATATTTAAATTATAAACTCTCTCCTTTTTATTTTAAATTATCATATTATTTTATTATATATACATATATGTTAAATAAAAAAGAAAATATTTTATTATAAAAATGTATTTTCTTATTATAAAAATATTTCTATTTTATTATTATTTGTTTACAAACCTTTATTTTTATTTAATATTTTAATATTTTCTTATATTTTTTAAGTTAAGTCTATTTCATTAATTTCATATCTTTATCATTTTTCGGACGAAATGGGGTGTTGACAGTTGTCCCTCTTTACTTAACTTTACTCAACAATATGAAAATAAGTGTCTTCATATTGTTATAGTAAATGTTAAGTAAAGATAGAAACACTAATTTCGTTCGGATTTATATGTAAATGTCCATGAAAGCCCACTTCAGGATGCAAGCGCTGATGATAAACTGGGCTTGATATGTGGAACATGTGAGTGTCATTCGCAAGTTGGGCTTAATATGATGGTGCCAGTCGTAAGCTGGGCTTGATATATGTGTGCCAGTCATAGGTTGGGCTTGATATGTCTGTGCCAGTCATAAAATGGGCTTGATATGCAGGTGCCATTCGTAAGCTGGGCTTGATATGCAGGTGTCAGTCGTAAGCTGGGCTTGATATGCAGGTGCCAGTCGTAAGCTGGGCTTGATATGCAGGTGCCATTCGTAAGTTGGGCTTGATATGCAGGTGCCAGTCGTAAGCTGGGCTTGATATGCAGGTGCCATTCGTAAGCTGGCTTTGATATGCAGGTGTCAGTCGTAAGCTGGGCTTGATATGCATGTGCCAGTCGTAAGATGGGCTTGATATGCAGGTGCCAGTCGTAAGCTGGGCTTGATATGCAGGTGTCAGTCGTAAGCTGGGCTTGATATGTAGGTGTCAGTTGTAAGCTGAGCTTAGTATGTGGTGCCAGTCGTAAGCTGGACTTGATATGCAGGTGCCAATCGTAAGCTGGGCTTGATATGTCTGTGCCAGTCGTAAGCTGGGCTTGATATGCCTATGCCAATCGTAAGCTTAGCTTGATATGCAGGTGCCAGTCGTAAGCTGGACTTGATATGTGTGTGCCAGTCATAAGCTGGCCTTGATAGGCTGGGCTTGATATGTCTGTGCCAGTCGTAAGCTGGGCTTGATATGCAGGTGCCAGTCGTAAGCTGGGCTTGATATGCAGGTGCCAGTCGTAAGCTGGGCTTGATATGCAGGTGCCAGTCATAAGCTGGGCTTGATATGAAAATGTAAATGTCAATGAGACATGAAGATTCATAGGTGCAAGAGATAGAACAAAAAGACAAATTTTTGTTGTATATATTTCTTTGGCTTATGCTTTTTATACGCAAAGACATGTATTTTGAATCAGTTGTTCTCCTTGTGATCATCAAATTCATTTAAGTTCTCCATTTGCTTTTTTCATTCTTGATGAATCATCATTTATGGCATTTGATTCTTCTAGAGAATAAAATCAAGAAATGCCATTATTCTTATGGTCTAATGCAATAACTGAGGTGTCGTACGCGCAACACTTTCTTCGAAAGCATTTCTTAATGCATGCTCAAATAAACTTGTTTGGAAACAATAGTAGTTGGACAAACTCAAACTCAATGTGAAGTAAATTCAAAATTGAATCAAACTATTATGAACACAAGAATATGAGTGGAATGGTTTGAGAGAAGTTTGTATGGCTTACAATGTGTAGAGATGTGGTCTTTAATACAACCTAACAGGTTGGATGCAAAGTAGGCCCTAGGGATGATACCAACAAATTTGCCCCAGTTTTGACTCTTATGGGTGAAGTTTAAGGTATGTGTGAGTAGACAAAAACCAGGATTTTCGAAAGGATTGCCCCAGTATGATTTTTGTTTATTTGACTTATTGTTATGATGGTGTTCCCCACCATTTGAGGCATTCTAAACATTTTTCATTCATTTGAGTTTTAGGAATGTACTAGTAGCCAAGTAATTTTATCTTATAATTAAGATTTATGAAAAATCAGAACAACCATTTTTCAATCAGTGTGGACTTTATTAGGCTTGTAATGTGGCTGGGGGTTAAAAAGGTTATGAAAGAAAGGTTATGAAAGCTCAAATAAGTGTTTATGGGTTATTTGCAACAGGATTATCAAGTAGTGCACCCAACACTTTCTTTTCATCAACATTTATTTTCTTCTTTTCTTTTCTTATATTATCTGATATATCATCACTTTGTGATTTTCTTATGATGTATTTTCTCTTTCTTTTTCTTTGTTTCCCTTTTTCTTTGACAAATGCACTTAAAGTTAACCATGTGTTAACTTTTGATGTAAAGATAATCCTTGCTTTGAGGGTAACTTGAAAGAAAAAGTATTAATTTCTTTTTTGGCTCAAAGGGGTAACAACGAATATATATCTTATTGGATAAAGAAACATGGCCACACATCATCTCAAATCATGATTGCCTTTTTTTTTCATAAAGATTAATTCTAAGACAAAATTTGATGGCTTTGGTGCATACCACTTTCTTGTCCTAAATGCCTAGACAACCCTTACAGGTTTTTAGTCTAGCGAACTTTCTTTATTTTCAAAATGTATTGTTACAGGCCTCAAATATTTTTAGGGAATCACATATCAATACTCAGACGGGATAAACAGGCACTAGTATGAGTTTTTTTTTATTTCAGGTTACGATAATACTTGCTAAGACAAATTCTTTTGCTTTTCAAGAAGGGAAGAGGGTAGAAGATTCTGAATGATATGCATAAGAATGCTTCAAAGAAGATATTACTTTATGGACCTCTATTAAAACATTAGACCAAGAAGAGAGATGACATTCCAAGGCATTATTTTCTATTTTATTTCCTCTTTTTATTATGTTTTGAACATCATGAATTTGATGATTTGTTAAGAAGAACAATCAACTCAATAGACAATTTTTTTGTATTTATTTATTTATTTATTTATTTTGCGACACTCTTTAGAACTTGGCTCAACCAAGATTTTATGGAACTTACTTATTCCACGAACTAACCCCATGGTCTTAATTGATGAACATACATTTCAAGTATTAGTATCACATAGAATGTAAACAAAAAGGTACTAGAAAACTTAGGTTTAATTTATGAGAATATAAAATGGTTTGATAAAAGGAAGTGCAACAACCCATCAAAATAAAGCAAATTCTAGTATTTCTGTAAAATAAACAATGTCAATATCCTTTCGCAAAAAGGTTGGTTGCTATGAGATCGCCTCAAGCATAATACTTCTTCACTACATCCGAATTGACTGGAAGAGGTAAGTCTTTGCCATCCATTTTTGTGAGAATTAGGGCTCCCCCGGAAAAAGATTTCTTCACCACATATGGCCCTTCATAGTTTGGAGTCCATTTCCCTCTATGATCCTTTTGTATAGGCAAAATTTTCTTCAACACCAAATCGCCCTCGTGGAATTCTCGAGGACGAACTTTTTTCTCAAATGCTTTTTTCATCCTTCTTTGATATAGTTGGCCCTGACATATTGCATTAAGCCTCTTCCCATCAATAAGATTGAGCTGATCAAATCGGGCTTGAACCCATTCTGCTTCTTCTAGTTTGGTTTCCATCAAAACTCTTAAGGAAGGAATTTCCACTTCGAAGGGAAGCACTGCCTCCATTCCATATACTAATGAAAATGGGGTTGCCCCTGTTGATGTTTGAACTGAAGTGCGGTATCCATGCAAAGCAAAAGGAAGCATTTCATGCCAATCCTTATATGTCACCACCATCTTCTGTATGATTATCTTGATATTTTTATTAGCGGCCTCAACTGCCCCATTCATCTTTGGACAATAAGGGGAAGAATTATGATGTTGGATCTTGAAGTTTTCGCACAACTCACTCATCATTTTATTATTCAAATTTGTGGCATTATCTGTAATAATCTTACTAGGTAGTCCATACCTACAAATAAGCTCCTTTTTTATGAATTTTATCACCACACTCCTTGTCACGTTGGCATATGAAGCGACCTCAACCCACTTGGTAAAATAATCAATTGCGACTAAGATGAAGCGGTGTCCATTTGAGGATTTCGGCTCTATAGCCCCAATAACGTCTATTCCCCACATTGAGAAGGGCCATGGTGTTGTCAAAACATTCAATTGTGTAGGTGGCATATTGATGTTATCAGCATATGCCTGACACTTGTGACATCTTCGCACATGGATGCAACAATCATTTTCCATTGTTAACCAGAAGTAACCGGCCCTCAAAATCTTTCTTGCCATGGCGTGCCCGTGCATATGAGTTCCAAATGACCCCTCGTGAACTTCTCTTAATATTTGTTCTACCTCTTTTGCATCAACGCATCTAAGGAGTACCATATAGTGATTTCTCTTATAAAGAACATCTCCGTTTAGTAGGAAACTTGAGGCTAGTCTTCTTAATGTCCTCTTATCATTTTCAGAGGCTGTTTTGGGATATTCTCGATCTTTGAGGTATCGTTTAATATCGAAATACCAAGGTTTCCCATCTGACTCCTCTTCAATTAAAAGGCAATAAGCAGGTTGTTCATGACTCTCCATTCTTATCAATGACAGCTTTTCGTCTTGATTTAGTTCAAACATCGATGACAAGGTGGCTTAAGCATCAGCCAACTGATTATCCTCTCTAGGAATATGGTGAAATGTAATTGTATCAAAATACTCCATCAATCCTTTGATGTAGGCCTGATAAGGGATAAATTTTTTATCCCTCGTTTCCCATTCTCCTCTTAATTGGTGGATGACCAATGCTGAATCACCGTATACTTCTAAATTTTTCGCTTTCGATTCAATTGCTACTTGAACGCCCATAGCACAAGCTTCATATTCTGCAACATTGTTAGTACAACTAAAACACAACCTCGCTGTCATTGGAATATATTGGTTTTCTGGAGATATGAGTACTGCCCCAATTCCATGTCCTAATGCATTTGAGGCCCCATCAAAGAATAACGTCCATTTGTTCTTATCTGAACCAATCTTGCTTTCATCAAAGAGAGGTAAAATATCTTCATCAGGAAACTCAGGTTGCATGGGCTGATAATCATAGATGGGTTGATGAGCCAAGTATTCTGCTAAAGCACTGCCTTTAATAGCTTTTTGGGTGACATACAAGATGTCATATTCTGACAATAACATCTGCCATCGAGCTATTCTACCAGTAAGGGCTGGCTTCTCAAAAATATACTTGATTGGGTCCATTTTAGATACCAACCAAGTGGTGTGACTCAACATATATTGTCTTAGTCGATGAGACACCCATGCTAATGCACAACAAGTTCTCTCTAACAAAGAATATCTTTGCTCACAACTTGTGAATTTCTTACTTAAGTAATAAATAGCATGCTCCTTTTTACCTGTTTCATCATGTTGACCCAAAACACAACCCATTGATTCATCCAATATTGTCAAATATAGTATAAGGGGTTTCCCTGATATTGGTGGGAGTAGTATAGGAGGCTCTCGTAAATACTGTTTGATCCTCTCAAATGCTGTTTGACAATCTTCATTCCACTCCATGACGTGATTCTTACGCAACAGTTTGAATATTGGCTCACATGTGGTAGTTAGCTAGGAGATAAATCTAGCAATGTAGTTTAATCTAACCAAGAAACCACGAATTTCTTTTTCTGTGCGCGGTGCTGGCATTTCTAGAATTGCTCGTACCTTGTCAGGATCAACTTCTATTCCTTTTTGGCTGACTACAAACCCCAACAATTTTCCAAATTTCACGCCAAAAGTGCATTTAGCGGGATTTAGTCTAAGCTTAAACTTCCTTAACCTCTCAAACAACCTCCGTAGATTAGCAATATGCTCATCCTCTATCCTGGATTTGGCGATCATATCATCCACATAAACTTCAATCTCCTTGTGCATCATATCATGAAACAAAGTCACCATGACTCTTTGATAAGTTGCTCCTACATTCTTTAATCCGAATGACATCACCTTATAACAAAATGTTCCCCACAATGTGACAAATGCGGTTTTCTCCATGTCTTCGGGTGCCATTTTAATTTGATTATAGCCAGAGAAGTCGTCCATAAAGGAGAAAAGCAAAAATTGTGCGGTGTTGTCAACCAAAGTGTCAATATGCGGTAAAGGGAAATTATCTTTGGGGCTAGCCCGGTTCAAGTCTCGATAATCCACACACATCCAGACTTTTCCATCCTTCTTTCGGACTGGGACTACATTAGCTACCCATTCGAGGATATTTTGATCACTGCTAAGAAACCAGACATCAAATTGTTTTTCACTTCCTCTTTGATCTTTAGAGACATCTCGGGTTTCATTCTTCTCAATTTTTGTCTGACTGGGGGACATTCAGGTTTTAACGGAAGTTTGTGTTGCACTATAGCGGGATCTAGCCCAGGCATATCTTGGTAGGACCAAGCAAAAATATCCTTAAACTCTTGCAACAAATAAATCAACCTATTTTGTGTTTCCTTTGTTGCATTAGTGCCTATCTTAACTTATTTTTGCTCACTTTCATTCCCCATATTAATTATCTCTGTTGCCTCTTGATGTGGTTTTATTTCCCTATTTTCCTGTTCCACTAACTTTAATAACTCAGGGGAAGGATCCAAACTCTCTTCATAATCATCTTCTGTATTATCAATAGGATGTGTGAAATCATGATATTGAACATTGACATTGTTATTTTCACAAGATTCACTATTTGATCTGCATTATGAATAAATGGAGGGAAAAAATGAAAAATGGATGAAACGATGAAATGCATTTATTGATGTCAATATTAAAACAAAAAGTGAGCCCATACAAACGAAATCCTAATGCCTTGGACAGAGTAATAAATTTATTAAAAACAAAGGTCATAATAAAAACTATTACATTTCATCGTTATTAAACACCATGGGTAGTTCAATGGCTTTCCAATTATTGAGCTCCACGCTTGAAGAACATGGATGCACCAAACTTGGACCTCCTTCATTTGAATCTTCTTCTGCAACTGCCACTTGGTCAATATTCACCCATCCAGCACTTTAGAAACTCCGTTTGATGTCGCAAATGGGAATCCTTCCTCCCCTTGGCTCACATCTCTCTACACGAGCTAAATTTTTCTCCCTTTTCTCTTCCATGATCCTCTTTCTATCTTCTCGAGTGGGCTTATATCCCAGGCCATACCTACCTTTGTTATCAGAGATTTCCAACAAAGATGTAGAACCTTCACCATTTCTTCCTAAGCCATATCCGTGCTCATATCCTCCTTTCAACATGATCTTAGCCATCATTAAAGATGCACATGATAGATGCAGTTCTATCAAGATTGATTCAACATAAGCAGTGTCAACAATTTCTAAGGCTTGGAAAGAAGTTTCCAATGCCTCCTTAGCAACATCAATGTAACGGGTGGATGATGGTCCACTCACTATCAAATCTTCTTCCCCAGATACTATAATCAACTTATTCCCCATCACAAATTTCAGCTTCTGGTGCAGAGTGGAAGGGACCACCCCCGCAGAGTGAATCCAGGGACGACCCAACAAGCAACTATAAGCAGGCATGATATCCATTACTTGAAACACTATTTGAAAAACGCATGGGCCTATCTGCACTTGATAGTTCAATTTCCAAAGTGGTTTTTGGCATTACATTCAAGGAGGAGCCATTATCTATGAACACTCACGCTATAAAATGATCGAGACATTTGATAGATACATGAAGAGCCTTGTTGTGTCCTCTCCCCTCGGCTGGGATCTCATCATCAGTAAAAGTGAGGTAGTTGCTAGCAGTAATATTGCCAACAATTCCTCCAAACTTATCAAGAGATATGTCTTGCTCCACATGAGCCTCACTCAGGATTTTCATTAACAACTTTCTATGAGTTGTAGAGTTCATTAACAACTCCAACAAGGAGATTCTAGCTGGCATACAATTCAGCTAATCCACTACCTTATACTCACTTTGTTGTATAAACTTGAGGAACTCACAAGCTTCCTCATCAGATATTTCTTTCCTCACTTGCCCCTTATCCTTTTTGGGGTCTTCATCAACTAGCACTGTTTTTCCTTTCAAGAACTTTTTTGCCTCTTCCGTCATAATTTCCTCATTTCTTCTGTTATCCTTGTAATTTATTTCCCTTGTTAGCTCGGGTGGTGTAAAGCAACGACCACTTCTAGTCATACCACTTATTCCAGATATGTTGCTAACAGCTGTAGTGTCAACATTAGGAACCTTATTCATTGATTCCTCCTGTAGTCCTTCATTCACCACTTTTGCATTATACTTCCATGGGTCTGCCTTGTTATCCTTGTAAGGAAAGGAAGATGGTGTTTGTAATATCAAAGGTTGTTGTTTTTTAGGCATGATGGGAGATTTATTCTTAGTGAAAAGAATCACTAATGGCTAGGGCGCTACAAAATCTCCCTCTTCATTGGATTGCATCAAAACTTCTCCATCATCCTTCTTATAGCTAATTTGCACCAGGTGCATATCCATTAAGTTTTGCAACATTTCCTTAAACTCTTCACATTGCTCAATAGGATGTTGTGCCTTAGGATGGAGACCACATGCATTTGCTTCATCATATTCAGATTGTATCATTCCGTGCTTACATAACTCTTTGAAAACAAAACTTATAGGAGTCTTGACTTCATCCACCTTCTTGACCACCTGATATCCATTTTCCTTTCCAATAGAATTTGACGAAGCACCCCCATGTCCTGATAAGGGATTATTTTCAACACTAGGTTTGTCTTCTTTGAAGCTCAACCACCCTGAGTCTATCAATGATTGCACCTTACGCTTGAGAGCTAAACATCTGTCAGTGGAATGTCCAATAGCCCCACCATGATACTCACATTTTGCATTTGCATCATAACTCTTAGGATACGGGGGTTGCAACAGTCTCATAGGACATACAGCAACTAATGCATTGCGGAGAAGGTTTGGTAGCAATT
This sequence comes from Lablab purpureus, assembly GCA_030347555.1. Taxonomy (NCBI): domain Eukaryota; kingdom Viridiplantae; phylum Streptophyta; class Magnoliopsida; order Fabales; family Fabaceae; genus Lablab; species Lablab purpureus. The sequence goes on from CM059258.1 coordinate 20,125,764, forward strand.
ATGTATATGTCATTGGAATAGGAGTGAAATTTTCAAACCGCCTATCTTGGTTAAAACCCTTTTTCTGGTTTAAGTCTTGATCAAGGCCTTGATCAGAATTCGGGTTAAGACTAGGCTTCCATGTTTGATTGGGAAGTGGTGTCAAATTATGGCTAGACTGTGTTTGATGGTTAGCTTGGGATGGGAAGAACGTCCCAGTTTGGTGAGGTGGAGAGTGATAAGCGGGCATGACATTAGCAACATAAGGAAATTGAGTGGTTGGATGTGGATGTCCATAAGGAACTGGAGTATATTTTTCCCATGTTGATATCGAAGATGTTGCATGAGCTTCGGCTTCCTTCTTCTTTCCAGAATTAAATCCTGACTTCTTTGCACTTGATGCCGCGGACGGGCAATGTGCAATTTTCCCACTCTTCATTCCAATTTCTACTCTTTCCCCAATTACAACAACATCTGCGAAATTTGAAGAAACGCTACCCAACATATAATCATAAAAGGGAGATTGTAAGGTGTCTATGAACATAGCTACCATCTCCTTGTCATGAAGAGGAGGTTCTACTTGTGCAGCTACTTCTCTCCAACGTTGAGCATACTCTTTGAAGGTCTCAGATTCCTTCTTTGTCATACTTTGCAATTTTAACCTATCTGGAGCCATATCAACATTGTACTTATATTGCTTCAAGAATGCATCTACTAAGTCTTTCCAAGATCGAATCCGGGCAGGTTCAAGATGCATGTACCAATTAAGAGCCATGCCTGCCAAGCTATCTTGAAAGAAATGGATCAACATCTTATCATCATAGGCATGTGCAACCATCTTTCTACAGTACATAGTTAAATGGCTCTTTGGGCATGTGGATCCTTTATACTTTTCAAACTCTGGAACCTTAAACTTTGGTGGTATCGTCACATCTGGAACTAAGCATAACCCCGCAGCATCACCAAACCCATAACTTCCTGTTCCCTCTATATCCCTCAGCCTTTCCTCTAGAATTTCCAACTTACCTCTTGCCCCGAGATCTTCAGCAGTTATCTTTTGGGATTCTTTTCCCTTCGCCAAATGCAAAGCCTTTGGCTGTATAATAACTTGACCAGCTTTTCCATTCACATTTCCTCCTTCCATATGAGTTGAAGGCACATGGTTGGTGGATGTGTGAGTTTGAATTGGGATCAAAGTATGTTCGTGAGTAGTTGCTTGAGGCTTGTTGTTGCTCGCATGATTTGCAGTGAGTATAATTGGATCCCCTTCAGGGTATTCTTCAGTTGGTAGAGTATATCCCGGAGGCAGACCATATGGAGGAAAAGGTTGTGCTTGAGGTTCTTGATGAGATGTGTATGCATTAGGGTCCATCCCCGTATAGAAGCCCAAGTGGTAGGAAGAGGTTCCTTCTTTGTTTCCAATAATAGGAGTTTCTTCAGTGGTCTTCAGGGTTTTTAACGTTTCCAGAATCTGGCTCATTTGGTCTTTCAGTTGGGCGATATCCGCTTTCATTGCCTCTTGTACTTCTTCCCACTCTTCCATGACTTTCTTACTGGCGCGAGTCCTATAAGGGTGTCGTGGTGGTTTTGTCGTTATATTTATGCTTAATTTCTCCTTTTATTTTATTAACATGCATTAGATACTGAGAAAAAGATAAAGGAGAAAAATATGCATGTCATGTTTTTTTTTTTAAAAAAGTTTAGATTGAGTAATGTTTATTCTTTTATTCTACTCTTATGCTGCTATGATGCTACCATAAGTATGATACAAAATAAACTGACCATGTTATGCATGAGATGTAATAAATAAACAATCCTTGTGCATATATTTGTGAATTATCTTTTTATGCACATGATCATCGAGGCCGATGCAATGTATATCTTTAGTAGGAAACAATAGTGAGGAGTAACGTGATTCAATATTCTCCCTTTGTGCCTAGATTAAGATTTATAAGAGTAATATTCAAGGGTCTAAGGCCACTTATGCATACTCACAAAGGGTGGCTCCTATGCTTAAAGATATAAGGTTACTGGAACTATGGCTCACTTCACAGTATTTCCCATAATAGTTGGAAGTCAACTAGGTGTGGGAAAACAAATGAAGAGAACAGGCTCTAGCTGGGATTCTCACAATAGCCAAACAGGAAGTACATCCCAAGTGACATTGCTACACAACCCCTCTACTTCTAAGTTTACTCATACCCGGGTATAGGGTCCCACTCAATGCAAGATATGCAATAATGTGTGTGTGTGAAGGGAGCATATTATACATACCCAAACCCCCACCTGCGAAACAACCAGAAAAAGTCCCAGGCAGATATAATATTTTTTCTCTACCCTAAGGTCCAGCGATTCAATAACACGATGAATTAAAATACATAAAGATGATATCAAAACAAACACATACGAAAATTCTAGAAAAGGGAAAAATCAAATATAAAAAAGAACAACATACATTTGCATATTTAACTAAATAGGTTTGACTCTCTAAAAAAATGTCCCCAGTGGAGTCACCATCTGTCACAACTAGGATCACGACGGGACAACGAAAAATCAAATTTGACAAACAGAGGAGTCGCCACCATAGTTTATTTAGGAAAACTACAGAAAACCTTTTTAAAAATTTTGGTCTTTGGAACCAAATTCGGGTTCGGGAGTCGGTTACGTGTAGGGAAGGTGTCAGCACCTTACGACGTCCGTCCTAAGACGGTTACCTTTAATTAAATGTACAAAAGTAGCGTAATTCTTAAAATATTTATTTTTCCCCAAAAATCAAACAAAGACATGTGTAAAAATTTAATTATTTATTATTTTTAAAGTAAGAAAATATTTATGAAATTATTTATTTTGGCCCGACAAGGATTGCCCTTGCTCCTACGTATTTCCATTCGTTATGGAAAATCAGGGTTAGGTAGTTCTTTTTTTAAAAGATTTGTGAGAATTGGTATTTTTAATTTTGAAATTCTAATACTTTATAGTATTTCAATGAAGTTCATGTTTTTATAATTCACGCCATTTAGAGTATAAGATAGTGCGAGAGACTATACTTGATACACTTAAATCGCATAATGAGTGAAGATAGTGTAAACTATATATCAATATTGTGGTTTGTCACATAAATCTTATTTAAGAGAAAATATTTAATTTAAATCGTATTATATATAAAAGTAATATAAGATGATGTGAATGGTGACATATATATCTTAAATAATTTTTTTTAATTTTAAATAACTATTTGTTTAAAATAATAATAAAATATAAGATGATGTATATGATCATACATATATTTTTAATTTTAAATAACTATTTTTAAATAATTTATTTACTAAAGTAATTAAATAATAGTAAGATATAAAATATAAGATGACGTGTATGGTCATACATATATTTTTAATTTTAAATAATTATTATTTTTTAAAATTATTTACTAAAATAATTAAATAATAACAGGATATAAAATATAAGATGACGCGTATGGTCATACATATATTTTTAATTTTAAATAATTATTATTTTTTAAAATTATTTACTAAAATAATTAAATAATAACAGGATATAAAATATAAGATGACGCGTACGGTCATACATATATTTTTAATTTTACATAATTATTATTTTTTTAAAATTATTTACTAAAATAATTAAATAATAATAAGATATAAAATATAAGATGACGCGGTCATACATATATTTTATGATTTTCTTTTAAAATATAAAGTGTAGTAACAATTATTATATTATAAAAATTTGATGTATAGATCTAACAAATAACAGTTTGATCTCTTTTCTTAAAGAAAGTATATAAAAAAATAAATAAAAATTGTTAAGCATTTATGTTATGTTAAAAAAAAAAAAAAAAGAAATTACAGTAACTTTTATTCACTAGAAATGGTATAAAACCTTCATACATTAATGCAAATTGTATATTGATAAAAAAAGAATCTAAAAGCAATAAAAGACTTATCTTAATTCAAGTAAACAGCCTATGTAACAAAACAAAAAGCATAAAGAATAAATCAACCCTAATCCACAAGCAAAACACAACAAAAATTCTATAGCAACCCCGTGTCACATGAAATTCTGGTGTCTCTATCACAACACAAAACCATAAATTATGGGGAAAAAAATAAAAGAAAAGTGGATTTTGGAGAAGAGAACATGTGGGCACGAAAGAATGAAACTTAACCAAGCAAAGAAAAAACAGATCTGGGATTTAATTTGGGGTTACCTTGTTAGGAATTTGAAGAAAGAGTAAGAGCAAACAGGAACATTAGTCGGAGCACTCAAAACCTTTAGTGATATTCTTTCCTCCTTGACTCTTGACCTTCTACTACCTTTTTATGTCTACTGTTTTTTTCTCAATCTTTTTGGTTGTCTCCCCTCCTCCCCCTCTCTACTCTTGTACCCCTATTTATATGGGTTGAGTGAAGAGAGAGAAATAGAATAAAATAAATGAAAAAATAAAATAAAGAAAAAAAAGCTGAAAATTTGAAGGTTAGGTAGTAGAGAAATATAAGGAGAGTGGGTCTTCTAGAAAGGGTGAGAGAGTGGAAGTTGTAGGTCTTCTAGAAAGAATGAGAGAGTGGAAATTGTGGGAGAGTAAAAATCACCTAAAAAGGAGGAAAAAAAAGAAAAAACAGGAAAATAAAAACTAAAAATTAGAATTTATGATATATTTAAATTATAAACTCTCTCCTTTTTATTTTAAATTATCATATTATTTTATTATATATACATATATGTTAAATAAAAAAGAAAATATTTTATTATAAAAATGTATTTTCTTATTATAAAAATATTTCTATTTTATTATTATTTGTTTACTCACCTTTATTTTTATTTAATATTTTAATATTTTTTTATATTTTTTAAGTTAAGTCTATTTCATTAATTTCATATCTTTATCATTTTTCGGACGAAATGGGGTGTTGACAAGTTCTTTTTTCTTAGTTTTCTATTTCCCCCTTCTCTTCCCTATTTATACTAATTTTTGTAATGATGACTTAGTTAGGGTAAAAGAAATTCCTTATATTTAGGTTAGTTTGTAACTTCTAATTGATTTTTAGATAAGATGTAGTACATAAATTCATAATCATTAAATGTCTCTGATGTAATAACAGTAAAGCTTATTCCATGTAATTGTGATGTCAAAGTATGATTCAATCTAATTTAATGAGATATTATACTTAGAAAGGAAACATTAGTAGCTAAATTTGATATATCGTGTACAATTTTCAACAATTCTAATTTTTAATCCTTTCAAATTTGAGACTTTGTTTGATCCTCAATCAAGTATTTTCATTGAGAATTTGATTCAAGATTTGTGTTTGAGAAAATTTACTTGATCATCAATTGAGCATTTTCAACGAAAATTTGATTCAAGATTTGTGTTTGAGAAAATTTACTCAATCATCAATCGAACATTTTCATCGAGAACTTGATTCAAGATTTGTGTTTGAAAAAATTTACTTAATCCTTAATTGAGCATTTCCATCAAGAGTTTGGTTTTAGGCTTGTATTTGAGAGAATCGACTGTAATTTTGGATTATGATTGAACGTTTTGAGAATTGATTCTTTCTTTCTTTCTTCTAATTTATTTATTTATTATTTTTTGAAATAGTTTTATCCATATGTAATATATTTTAATACATCAAATTTGAAATGTCGTGTATAACTTTATATATATATATATATTGTTCTTACCAGAGAGAGGTTGAATAGATCTTCTATGATGGACAATGATGACTCTGCAGTACCGAGGTGTTTACTATGTAGAGGTGTTGATAGATCGACAAGTGGTTTACCTGTAGAAGACTCTCCAATGCTCAAGTCAATAAGAGTATAAATATAAGATAGATAATGAGGAGTAAAAGTGAATGAATACTTCTTGAAACACGAATGTATATTTATAAGCTTCTATGAACCTTAGATTAAGCCTTATCAACCAAATTGGTTAGACTGATTTAGTAAATATAAACAACTTATCGTATAAGTTTCACCATAACCGAATTGGTGATTCCTAACCATAACTGTCAAGCTACTATGATATTGTCATGTATCTTAGAATACAGTATATATATATATATATATATATATATATATATATATATATATATATATATATATATATATATATATATATATATATATATATAATACAATAAAAGCATAGAAGTTGAGTTGTGGGTCTCTCGGTATTAAGAAAAAAGAAAGTAAAATCTTGAATGAGTATAATAAAGAATAATGAAACACTAACTATAGTGATATTTAAAAAGTGTAAAAACTATATATGATACCTTTAAGAGAGTTTAGACTAGAAATCTCGCTCTAAATATATATATATATATATAATACAATAAAGGTATAGAAGGTGAGTTGTGGGTCTCTCGGTATTAAGAAAGAAAATAAGATCTTGAATGAGTATAATAAAGAATAATGAAACATTAACTATAGTGATATTTAAAAAGTGGAAAAACTATATGTCGTACCTTTAAGAGAATTTAGACTGAAAATCTGGCTCTATATATATATATAAATATATATATATATATATATATGTAACAATAAAAAGCATAAAAGGTGAGTTGTTGGTCTCTCGGTATTAAGAAGAAAGAAAGTAAGATCTTGAATGAGTATTTTAAAAAGTGGAAAAACTATATACGATAACTTTAAGAGAATTTAGAATAAAAATTTGGTTCTAATATATATATATATATATATATATATATAATACAATATAAGCATAAAATGTGAGTTGTGGGTCTCTCGGTGTTAAAAAGAAAGAAAGTAAGATCTTGAATGAGTATAATAAAGAATAATGAAACACTAACTATAATGATATTTAAAATGTGGAAAAACTATATATGATACCTTTAAGAGAATTTAGATTGAAAATCTGGCTCTAAAAATGTTATTTGCATCCTCTTAGAATTTACATATTGTGTGATCTATAAACAATATAGTGGGTATAAGATATTTGATTTTGATAATATATGTTAACACTTCATTTCGTCTGGAAAATAATAAAGATAGGAAACTAATGACATAAACTTAACTTACAAAAATTAAAGAAAAATTAAAAATATTAAATAAAAATAAAGATGAGTAAACAAATAATAATAAAATAAAAATATTTTTTTTATTTAACATATATGTATATATAATAAAATAATATTGATAATTTAAAATAAAAAAGGAGAGAGTTTGTAATTTAAATATATCATAAATTCTTTTTTTTTGTTTTCAGTTTTTATTTTTATTTTTATTTTTCTATTTTTCTATTTTTTTTCTTTTTCTCCTCCTTTTCAGTGATTTTTTTACTCTCTCACAACCTCCACTCTTTCTAGAATATCTACTCTCCTTATATTTCTTCACTATCCATATCCCACTAACCTTCAAATCTTCAGTTTTTATTTTCTTATTTTATTTTTCTCTCTGCACTCAACTCATATAGACAGGGATACTGTGACACCCTAATTCTTTTATGAGATTAATTAAATATTGTTAGAAAATTTCAAGATTTTTAATTTAATTAATATATGTTTTTTATTTGATTTTAATATATAGTATTCATGTTCATAATTATAAAATAATTAATTTTAGAATATAAGGTCTTATTTAAATAAATATTGAATTCTTAGGTCATTGAGAACACCCATACTTTGAGAGAGAGGAAGAGAGAAAGTCATTCCCGTTTTTCACAAGGCTGTTACGGTAAAACCATTGCTGCAGATTCATTCACCGTTAGATCGAGCTGGAAATTTAATAAGTGGTTCGTAACACCTGGTTCTTCATTATGATCGGTTGGATCATTGATACCAGGTCTGATTAGAGAGATATTCAGTTTGCACACTAACAGTAATTTGGGGGTTTTCATCTTCATTGTTCTCTATTTAACAAGGAAGAGGAGAAGAGCAAGAGGAGAAATTTTAGAGTATTGGAAGCACCATCTGCACATAAAAAAGGTAAGAGGGGAGTGAGAATTCCCTTTGGGGTGTGGGATATTTGTTGGGTAGTGGAGTTTACCCCAATTCCTTAATTTGGATGTATTCTTGAAAGAGGGTTTTTCCTCTTTCATCTTTGTTTGATTCCTATTTACTCTTGTATGTTCTTTATGATGTGAATTGAAGAATAATATGTGTAATTTCTTAATTTGATAATATTTTTATTGTTTGATCCAATTCATTATTTTAGGTGTGTCCTTGAAAGATGGGTTTTCTTCTTTGTTTGATTCCTAGTTACTCTTGTAGGCTCTTTATGATGTGAATTGAAGAATAATATGTATAATTTCTAAATTGGATGATGTTGTGATTGCTTTGGAGCACCTTAAGTATTCTTGTGATACCTTAAGAAGGGGATGAGTTAAGGGTGATATAGTTTTAATGATGAATGAAGAATAATGTGTGTTAATTGAATATTATTATATTGTTTTATCCATTGATTATGATAAGATTTATGTGTTAAGTGATTGTGACTGTAAATGTGAACTTATGTGAGTGTATAAGAAGTCATTGGACTTATGTAAACATGCATCATAACGTGAGATCATTGTGTATCGCTTTTGCAGTCAAGTGTGATATGTGATTGACGTCACATGCATCATAATGTGAGATCATAACGTGAGATCATTGTCTATCGCTTTTGCGGTCAAGTGTAATATGTGATTGGCACCACATGCATTCATCATCATAGTGTATATATGGGTACGACATGCATTGCATATGATGCAATTATGATATGGATATGTTGAGTTTATGGATAATTCCTGTTGAAGTTAAATTAATTTGTTTATCATGTTTGGATATGGTTAAGTATTTATTAATTGTTTGTTGTGTGAAACTATCCTGCAATGTTTTGTTGGGTTAGGCTCCCAACTATGTGTCTAAAAGGCCCAAACTTGTCAAGCCCATTTTGTCTCACTTAAGACAAGTGGAGAGGGGTCAGTTAGGTCAAGAGAGTGTTACTTTTCCGCAGCCACTAGGAAGAGAAAGAAGAGAAAAAGAGTGCAGAAAAACTGGTTCGCATACACACAGACTGGTTCCCGTAAAATCACGATTCCCTCTTCGTTCACCGTTGGATCGGGCTGGAAATTTTACAGCAGGTCCATAACACGTGGTTCTTCATTCTGACCGTTGGGATTGTGAATTGGAGGTCTGCAGTTGGAGATATTAATTTCGCACAGTAGCTCTGTTTTGAGGTTTCTTCTTCTTTTGTTCTTCAATTTGGAAGCTTTATTGCTTTGTGGAATTGGCTGGTTGTAAGCATTTCTTTATGCTTTTGATTAGACTCTCTTTTATCCTTATTTGATCATAGTGGAGATTGATTGACTGGCTTGTGCCCGTGGGTTTTTACTTCTCACTTTGAGAGAGTTTTCCCAGGTTAAAATATTTGGTGTCTCTTTTGTGATTATTTCTGCAGTTTTTCTATTGTTGTTGCTCCTCATAGATTCTTGCAAGTTGGGGGAATTTTTCTGCTGCATAATTTGGTAATTAGTTGTCAAGTTGTTGTTTCCCCATCAGAGTGGTATCAGAGCTCTTTGGTTTGGGGTTATATTTACTTGTTTGAATGATGGAGGCAAATACAAAGATGATTGCTTTGAATGGTGCAAATTATCATTTGTGGAAGGGTAAGATGAAAGACTTGTTGTTTGTGAAGAAATTGCATCTTCCTGTCTTTGCTACACAAAAGCCGGATTCTATGTCTGATGAAGAATGGGACTTTGAACACCAGCAGGTGTGTGGTTTTATTCGGCAATTTGTAGAAGACAATGTTTATAATCACATTGCTAATGAGACACGTGCTAGAACTTTGTGGGAGAAGATTGAGTCTTTGTATGCTTCTAAGTCAGGCAATAATAAATTGTATTTGTTAAATTGCTTGATGAATTTGAGGTACAAGGAGAATTCTTCCATTTCAGATCATTTAAATGAGTTTCAAGGGCTCTTAGATCAATTATCAGGAATGGGCATCAAATTTGATGATGAAGTTTTGGGACTATGGCTACTAAATACTCTACCTGAGTCTTGGGAGATATTTCGGGTTTCTATTACAAACTCAGCCCCTAATGGTGTTGTTTCTTTCCAAACGGCAAAGAGTGGTGCTCTTAATGAAGAGATGAGAAGGAAGACACATGGTTCTTCATCTCATTCTGAGGTGCTTGTCACAGAAAATAGGGGGAGAAGTAAGAAAAGGGAACTGAATGGTGGTAGAGAGAAGAGCAGGAGTAAGTCCAAGTCCAGATACAAGAATGTGGAGTGTCATTATTGTCATAAAACTGGACACATCCAAAAGTATTGTTTTCGATGGAAAAAGGAGAACAAAGAAAAGAAAGACAAGCAAAAAGAGAAGGATCATGATAATGATCGTGTCACTACTACTACAAGTGGTGATCTTGTTCTTCTTCAAGACCATGAGTCTATTAATCTTGTATCAGATGAGAGCATGTGGACAATTGATAGTGGTGCTACATTGCACGTTACACCGAGGAAGGAGTTCTTCACATCTTACACTCCTGGTGATTTTGGAGTGTTGAAGATGGGTAATGATGGTGTCTCTAAGGTCATTGGTGTTGGTGATGTTTGCTTGCAAACCAACATGGGAGTGTAGTTATTGCTCCTCATAGATTCTTGCAAGTTGGGAGAATTTTTCCGCTGCATAATTTGGTAATTAGTTGTCAAGTTGTTGTTTCCCCCATCATGTCTTTACACCGCAACTGGCTTGTGCCCGTGGGTTTTTACTTCTCACTTTGAGAGAGTTTTCCCAGGTTAAAATATTTGGTGTCTCTTTTGTGATTATTTATGCAGTTTTTCTATTGTTGTTGCTCCTCATAGATTCTTGTAAGTTGGGGGAATTTTTCCGCTGCATAATTTGGTAATTAGTTGTCAAGTTGTTGTTTCCCCCATCATGTCTTTACACCGCAACCTGAGTGAGATATTTCTCACTCCCTTTGTTTTCTTGTTGTATTTTTCCTTTCGTATTGCAGGTGATCTCTAGTTTGATGTTGGTGATTTTAATGGTGAAACTCAGTGTTCATGGGACTGCTCTGATAGGATATGTGACACTGGGATAGGACTATAAAATTAGAATTTTTGTTTATTTATTTTTAATTAAGAATTTAGTTGGTTTATCTTACATAATGTAATGTTATTAGTGAATGTGAATCATTTACCCTATGTACATTATTATTATAGATTTTATTAATTATGATGTGGGGTAGAGGGTGTCTCAAGTACAAGAGTAGAGAGGAAGGATTTTTTGGGGAAGCAAGAAGAAAAACCTAGAATTGAAAAAGGGGAAGTCAAAGTTTTCTTAAAGGAGAAAACTTACAAGAAAGAGAGAACATAGTTTTTTTTTCTAAGGAGAACATAAGACTCATAAAAGAAGAAGATAGGAGAATATTGAAACATCAAGAGTAGTCGTTGAAGATTTGTCAAGAAAGAAAGTCCTCATAGATATTCTTTTTTAATTCCAGTGGACATCTCATGTGAGTTGTCTTTATTTACACGTTATAATAGACATGATTAAATACATCCTTCCGATAAACCATTGTATGGTATACATGTTTTGAATATAATTATTGGTTAGTATGTAATATTTCTCATTTTAAACTCCATTAGGTTTCGTTCGTTATGAATATGAAATTGTTGCAGTGACTTTGGTTTATTACTATGTTTTGGTTAAGAAATAGTGTTAATGGTTACAGTTTTTTTTTGTAGAAACACTTTAGAGTGTGATGATTATATATTCAACATTATACCACCCTTTTTATATATACATACATTCAACTATTATTATGGGTGCAAATGGGTACTTGTTGTAATAATTATGTTTCCATTAGTGAGTAGATTGCATTAAATAAAAGTATATTTTCCTAGCTTTTAGTATATTAATTGTTGGTTTGGATTCAAAATTCTCCTTGGTTAGTATAATATAGGATGATAAATCTAGTTCTTTCCTAATTTTGAATTTATGACTTAAAGCTTGTGGTGATGAAGAATATAAAATGTATTGAGTTTTTTTATCTTAATAAATTATAAAAATTTTGTATTACTATTTAATTAACTTTTGATACTAGCTTTAATATAGAGGTGTATTTTACTTCATCTTTATATATAAAATTATTAATGAAATATATTATCACGTGTACTATTTTTTTTCTTCCAAAATATTCTTTATTTAAAAATACTTTTAATTTAATTGTATATCTTACAACATATATATATATATATATATATATATATATATATATATATATATATATATATATATATATATATATATATATATATATATATATATATGTGTGTATGACTATATATGTCATACGTCATATTGTATTCGGTGTCTATTAATTAAATATGTATTTATATTTTAGTATGATAAAAATAGAGTTTTCTTTTATTAATTAATTTTTATTATTATTTCTATCCTATTCATAAATTAAAATAAATTATATAGATATATGTATGATCATACGCATCATCTTACATCTTATATTTTTTTATATAAATAAACTTTAAAAATAATTATTTAAAATTTAGAAATAATTTAAACATACTAAATTAAAGTAAATCATTTAGGTTACATATCATCTTATATCTTGTATTTTTTCATATAAATTTTATAAAAATAATTATTTAAAATTTAGAAATAATTTAAATATAATAAATTAAAGTAAATAATTTAAAATATATGTATGATCATATGTACCATCTTATATCTTGTATTTTTTTTATAAATAAACTTTAAAAATGATTATTTAAAATTTAGAAATAATTTAAACATAATAAATTAAAATTAGTCATTTAAAATATATGTGTTCCCATTTGCTTTATCTTAAATCTATGTTTAATAGTTTTAGAATAATTGAATCATAAAAAATATAAACTCATTATATACTAAAAATATTAAAATTTCACAACTAAAATCTCAAAATTTCAAAGCTAAAAAATATCGACTCTCATAATCTTTTATAAAGAAATACATAATCCTGATTTTCCATAATAAATGAAAATACATAGGAGCAAGGTCAATCCTTATCATGCCCAAATAAATAATTTCATAAATATTTTTCTTACCTTAAAAAATAATAGATAATAAAATTTTTACATATGTTTTTGTTTGATTTTTGGGAAAAAATAAATATTTTAAGAATTACACTAGTTTGGTACATTTAATTAAAGGTAACAATTTTAGAACAGACATGGTAGGGTGCTAACATCTTTCTTACATGTATTTGACTCTCAAACTCGAATTTGGTTCCAAAGAACATTTTTTAAAAAAAATTTCTATAGTTTTCTTAAATAAGCTATGGTAGAAACTCTTCTGTCTTTTCAAACTTTATTTTTCATTGTCCTATCGTGACTCGGTTGTGACAATATATAGCAGGTAAGTAGGTTATATCTAGACATCTGAAGAGAGTTTTTCAATTAAATTTTTTTATTTCAACCTTTACAATTACTACTAATTTTTATATTTTACTTATTTGTTGGTATTATTATTTACCATCATACTTTATATAATATTATTAGTTTATTGTTATTACTTTTAAAAAAAGTCTTCATAATTAAAAAAGAAAAATATATAATATTAATTTTAAATTAATTTAAATTACAACATAATATGCAAAATAATTATTCAAGTAATACGGTTCATTATAACTATTCAGAATTCGATTATCAGAAATCTAATTGGGTCATAATTATTTTGGGAGGAAAACTAGCCGAATATTGGTTTCCAAGGAATAAAACTCTGAACTTTTTTTTGCAAATACTTTTAAAGGGTTAGAGAAGGAAAACAAAATAAAAATAAAAATAAATAATAGGAAGTGTTTTATATAATTTAAATTATATATTTTTTGAATAATAAGTATAATAGTTGAAATATTCCCAATGTAATAATTATTTTAAAAATTATTTATGTATAAAATAATTATTTAGATGATTTTGTGTATGATACTAAATAACATAATTATTATTTTAATCTCATATGCTAATATGGTAATTATTTTAATAATTGTGTGTGATGAAAAAAATATAAAAAAGGTATTAAAAAGAAAATATTGATAATTAATTTGAAAAAATTATATAATCAAATAATTTCGTTATAAATTTATTGAAAAAGTTAAAAATAATTAATAATGAATAATGTAGGAAAATTAAAATTTAAAATTGTATAGATAAGAGAGTTTAAAATTTACATTGATTTATTTTATATATTTTTATTGAGCTGTATTAATAAATTTATATGATAATATTTGGAAAAGACTTAATTAAAGAATATATAAAATTATGTTTACAAAAAAAGATTTTAATATTTAGTTAAGAATATTTGAAAATTTTTATTTATTTTAGAATTAAAGATGTAAGGAAAGAAAGTATACCAAGTTGAATAATATAAAGGGTTAAATATGCTTTTAATTCTTGAACTATTTGTAAAAGTCATGTTTCGTTTTTAGGACAAATTTTTGCCTATTTTGTCCTTATAATTTATACTAGTATAAATGATCTTTGATGACAACTAAGAACATGTTTAAAGAGAGAAAAATAAGAGGAAAGAGAAGGAAAAAGAGTAAAAGAACCTTAGGACACAGATGATAGTGAAGTAGGAAATTACGAAGAAGGAAAATAAAGAGATAAAAATGAATTCTGACACATAATCAATAATTATTTACACGAGTTTATAAAGTATAAGGATGAAGTAGTCCAAAGTTTGCCCCAAGAACAAAATACAATTTTGAAAAAATAGTTCAAGGCTAAAACATATTTAACCATGATATAAATATAATTCAAATAAAAGGGCTAGACATTCAGTTAAGCATGAATTTTGTTATGTCATAGTACTAGATATATGTTAGCAGCGGATTAATATCAAGAAGGGGGGGGGTTGAATTGATATGTGGATATTATAGAAACTTCTTCGTAAAAGAAAAATACTAGTTCAATTTACAGAGAATTAGTCGACTGATGAACGCGAAACAGTAGGTTAGTTCTTACTACCCAATATACCAGATGATGAGGGAAGAGAGAAAGTGACACCAAAATTTATACTGGTTCGTTCTTTGTAAAAGAACTACGTCCAGTCTATGATCTGCAACCTGCAGATCCTAATCACTATAAAAGAATGTATTCTTTACACACAAACCTTTCTTGAACTCTACAAGAAACCAAAAGAAACTATCCTAAACACTATAGAATAGACTTTCACCCACAGACTCTACCAGAGTCTCTGTGATCACCCCAATCATAGTCGCAGGGTTCTAAAACCCACTTACAATCTCTAACCCGAGATCAAGAATACAAAATTACAGTGACAGTAGTAGGTTCTTGACAGAAACAGTGAAAATGTAAAAACTCTATGCAGATCTTCTTGCACATAAAGGTTGTAGCTTCTTGGGAGTTTTTCTCTTCTATATTTTTCGCTACTTGGAGCGTCTTCGAAGATTGTATTTATAGGCAAAGCGAAATGTAGTGGGTCTTGGCTTTTTGAAAGAGTCAAAACACGTTCTGTACGTAATACTGCATAAGGAAGGTACGAAGAACAGAATAGTCGACTGAAGATATAGACCAGTGTGTTATTTTCATTAAACCTGTATACTTGGTACATTTAATGAAAAACGTCGACTAGACAAGAAGAATTAGTAGACTAACTGATGAATAATAAAAACAACAGTTTATCATTATTCATATGATTAATCTATACAAGTAATCTATCATCTCGAACAAACTTAAAACATTTAAACAAGTATTAACCATGCATCCAACACAAAATTAAACACAATTAACAAGTCAACAAACATCATCAAATCTCAAATCATTCAACAAACTCCCCCTATTTGATGATGTCAACCTGCAAAACAAAACAAACACAAAGAGAAGAGATGGTAGATTATCTCCCCCTTTGACATTAGCAAATAGTGTTCAAATAAGTGCAGATTAAGCAGAAAAATAGTTTGTAAAAGTTATTACAGACCCTTAAAGATTGTTCTTAAAGCTGAAATAAAATGTAGAAATCATAAAATAACAGCAGATAAGATCATTCTTCATCTTCATTGTCCTCATCCTCTTCTTCATCCTCTTCTTCATCCACTTCCATAGCTTCCGAAGTGGTTTGCGCATTTGTACCAGCAAAGTTCTCAGCAGTAACTTGCAACTCAGCAAGTTGGAGTTGGATTAATTCGATTTCTTCATCTATATTGGTGAACCTGGCCACCATAGTTTCGTGAGTATTATGCTGCATAGATGTTAGATCATTAAGACGAGACAAAAGCATTCTTTCAAATTCAGACATAGGGACTCCCTGATATGAAGGTGGTGCACAATAGGGAACCATCTGGTATGCAGTGTAATCAGTCTCGGGTGCTGATGAGGTTCCTGCATTAGAAGCCCCTCCATGTCCAGACGAAGTGCCACCTTCGTGAGTCCAATCTCCATTGATTTTGGACAATCCCATCTTCCGCAGATAATAATTGTCAAACATGTGTTTGTGGTTGACAATTATTGTAGTTTCAGCAACAGTTGGAACATCAAAGTAATCAAGAAATCTGGATATCAGTATGGCATAGGGAAGTTTGTGATCATTTAACCTTTTTGCTTTAAACATGTGGCCTTTTATCACATAGAACCAGTTCACAATGATCCTATTCTTTAAGCAGTGCAGCAGGGCCAAGTCCTCCTCCATAAGCTGTGCATGATTGCTCCCCCTGGGAATGAGCTGCCATGCAAGAAAGAAGGCTAGCAATCTTTCATCCCTCTTCATACGACCAACATTGTACTTGATAATTATGGCCTCATCACAATGCCGTAGGCATTCTTTGTAAACAGTTTCTTTGTTGAAATTTGGCAGTGAACTTGTGTTGCCTTTACTGATCTTTAAACCATTATTTCTTAATCCAGCAATACCACTCCATAAGGCATTATCAATGCGAATTTTCCTGCCTTTCACATTGGACAGAAGAACACCATTCTCTACTTTCAAGTTATCATAGAAAATCTTAACCAGGTCAACATAGAAGTTACCTTCAAGTTCTACGAACTGTCGAAGATTCTGTGCTTGTAGTGAGTTTCGCACAAAGTTCAGATTTTCCATCTCCAACCAGCTAAACTTCAATATTTTTGGAGTTAAAATCTGCTTCGTCATCATCCTTTGCTCTACTGAAACAACAACTTCAGTGTTTTCTTCTTCATCAGCATCATCTGATTCGGTCTCCTCATTTGCTTCCTCTGTAGGAGGAGAAGGAGGTGGTGAAGGATTCATCCTTTAAGGGAGTCTCACCCTCACTTTATACCGTTTGGAAAATCTCCTTTCTGAAGGATCAGCGGCTTGTTCAGGAATCTCAATAGGATCTGTTTGTGTCCCGGATGTAGATCCCCTGGTTCTTCTACCTGATGAAGCAGCTGTTGTGCGTGAGGATTTTTTGTTCCTCATTAACCTCCTTAATCGTTGGAATAAGTTTCCAATAGGTGCGTCGGAGTCATCGCTGTGTGTCATTTTCAATTTGGAGAGAAAGAAGATCGAACAGATAGAGATTATACAGAAAAAACAGGGTATAGAGAATGCAAGTTTAGTCTGCTAAAAATATCAACATATATAGACCAAGTAGGAGATACGTATGCATGTTCAATCTGTGAATTAATGGTCAAAATATTTTGAGCAGATTTGGACTCAACCACGAGTGCTCGGACTCGCGAGAGAATACATTGAAAAATGGAAAGTTAAAGCGAGACCCAATAAAGCGAATGCACATCCACCCATTACTGTTCAAACTGTGAATAACTATGCACTGAATACAGAGATTGCAAAGAAGTGACTTGAATTTGATTTGATTAATCACTGGAATCTTGGAATTGCAATTTGAATTTTTTGGTTACAGAATTTTAATCAGCTACTTAATGCAATTAATGGGTTGTTCATATTCAAACAACATCTGCACAAGCAATTAATGAAATGAATCTGTTATTTCAAGAAAATAAGCAGGTTATTTTCATAACAGTACTGCCTTGCTGTCAGTTTAATGAAATAAATCGACTGTTTCATGAAATTAACACACTGAAATCTGTAACAGTAAGATAACATTGTCAGTTTAATGAAATAAGCACACTATTTCATCCAATTAACAAACTAATCATCTCAGCAGAGGAAATTTTAAGAGATATGATTGATATTCAGGATACCCAATTCATTTCTAAGTTTGAAAAATCTTTCACGACTAAGTGGGTTAGTGAATATATCAGCTAGCTGATCATTTGTAGAAATGAATTCAATCCTACAATCCTTCTTTTCAATATGATCTCTTATAAAATGATGTCTTATTTCAATGTGCTTGGTTCTAGAATGCTGTATAGGATTTTTAGTTAAGTTGATTGCACTGGTATTATCACACAAGATTAGTATATTAGAAAGATGTAGATTGAAATCACTTAGTTGTTGCTTCAACCATAGAATTTGTGCTGTACAACTACCAGCTACAATGTACTCTGCTTCAGCTGTTGAGAGAGCAACACATGCTTGTTTCTTGCTTGTCCATGAAATTAAGCAATTACCAAACAAATGACGTGTTCCACTGGTGCTTTTTCTGTCTAATTTGCAACCTGCAAAATCAGAGTCAGTATATCCAACAAGATTTAACTCATTACCAGTTGAGTACCATAGTCCCACATTCACAGATCCTTTGAGGTATTTTAAGATACGTTTGGCAGCTGTGAAATGCGACTCCTTTGGATTTGCTTGGAATCTTGCACAAAGACAAACTGCAAACATGATATCAGGTCTGCTAGCTGTGATGTAAAGCAAGGATCCAATCAGCCCTCTATACATGGTTGCATCTACAGATTTTCCAGATTCATCAATATCTAGATAACAGCTTGAAGACATTGGTGTATTAGCTTTCTCATCAAATTTACCTAATGATGCTTTTCCATTGTTGAGTATAAAGCACCTGCATCCAAAGACTTTAAAATATGCAATACTAGGTATTTTATCATTCAAAAGCTCATATGGTGTTTTATCTAGAATAGGTCTAAGTAACACTCTATTGAGTACATAACAAGCAGTTGATACAGCATCTGCCCAGAAATACTTTGGTAGCTTTGACTCACTCAACATTGTCCTTGCACATTCCTGTAGAGTCCTGTTTTTCCTTTCAACAACTCCATTTTGCTATGGAGTTCTAGGTGCAGAAAAATTGTGAGAAATGCCATATTTAGAACAAAACTTTTCAAAATGTATATTTTGAAACTCAGTTCCATGATCACTTCTTAAGGAAACAATTCTCAAATCTTTTTCATTTGAAGTGATCTTAGCAAATCTTTTGAAAGCATGAAAAGTTTCATCTTTTGAGGAAAGAAAAAGTGTCCAAGTATACCTAGAGAAATCATCAACTATCACAAGTACATAAGAGTTGTTACCTATACTTACTATTCTTGAAGGACCGAACAGATCAAGGTGCAGCAGTTCAAGAGGTCTCCTAGTTGATATGATATTCTTTGATTCAAATGAACTTTTGGACTGCTTTCCTTTTTGACAATATTCACAGATTTTATCCTTCACAAATTTTACATTTGGAATCCCTCTAACAAGACTTTTGGAGCTTATCTTGTTCAACAACTACATGTTGATATGACCGCACCTTCTATGCCATAGCCAGCTATCATCTTCTTTAGTTAACAAACAGATATCCTTGTGATTTGAGGAGTTGATGTCCAGCATGTAGACATTGTTTACCCTTCTCCCAATGTGCACTATATATGCAGTTATACAATTGAAAATGACACAGAATTTTGCATCAAAGGTGACTTTCATACCTTTGTCACATAGCTGACTTATGCTAAGGAGATTGTGTTTTAGTCCTTCAACATAAAGTATATTTTTAATCTGTGAGGAAGTACAGTTGCTAATATCTCCAGATCCTTTAATTTTTCCTTTGCTGTTATCACCGAAAGTAACAATACCAGCTTCACATTCTTTGTAATTCATCAACTTTGATTTATCTCCTGTAATGTGTTTGGAGCATCCACTGTCCAGATACCATAAGGTTCTTTTTGCTCCATGACAGACCTGCAAAACAAGGTTTAATTGACAAATTTAGGTCCCCAAAACCATTTGGGTCCTTTCAAGTTAGGATCAACATATGTTTTGGGTTTCCAATAGAATTCACCTCTTGAAATCCCAAAATTCTTGACATAGCAAAATTTAGATATATGACCATGTTTCAAACAATAAGAACATGTTTTAAATCTGTTCTTGGGATAAGATTTGTTCTTTGCAGCATGATAACGTTTTTCATAGCCAAGTCCATTTCCATTTGAAAAACCAATTTGAGAATGTAAAAGTTGATTTAAGGTATTATGGCCAATTTGAAACTTTGCCAATGTTTTGATCAAATAACCAACTTTATTTTTAAGGTTAACACAGTTTTCACAATTCTCAGATTCATTTTTATCAGTTACGGATCTTTCAGAATCTTTCGAGGTTTTTTGTTGCGAGTACATTATCTTTTAGTTGACTGATTTCATCCTTCGAGTCTACTATTTTGATCTTCCAGTTCCTCGCACTTTATTTTCTAGCCAGCTATTTAGTCCTTTTAGCCGATTATACTGATATTCCATATTCTTTGCTTCATCATGAAATTCAATGAAAGCATTAAACAGAGTGTCATAATTCTCACTCATATCAGAATCACATGAACTTACTTGACTAGCGAGTATCTTCATTGGCTACAAGACACAGATTGGCTTGATTTGCAGATTCAGAATCTGAACTTGAAGATTTACTGGAATCACTATCATCCCAGGCCATATAAGCTTTCTTCCCTTTCTTGTAGTACTGATTCCGTTTGTCTTTTCTCTTATTCTTTTCTGGACTTCTTTCTTTTCTTTGATTTAACAGAGGACAATCTGCCTTGAGATGTCCTAGCTGTCCACAATTAAAACATGAAAAGTTAGATGAATTAAAATCTGGTTTTCTGGTATACCTTCTCTGAAATCTGTCCTTTGAACTGTCTTTCCTTTTAAGGAATTTACCAAACTTTTTGACCAGCATTGCAAACTCAGTACTGTCATCATCTTTCTCTTCATCACTCTTAATCGACTCCTTGGCTTTTAGTGCTAAGCTTTTACTGTGTTTTTCTATATTTTCGATTTGATCCAGCCTGCTCAGTTCCAATTCATGTTCTCTGAGTTTCCCGAACAATGTTGCAGTGCTCATGACTGTCAAATCTTTAGTTTCCAGAATGGCTGTAACCTTTGGCTGCCAATTCCTACTCAAGCATTTTAGAACCTTTATATTAAGCTCTTCATCATCGAACTTCTTCCCTAATCCAAGCAAATGATTCACTATGTGCGTGAATCATTTCTGCACATCTTAGATGGTTTCACCAGACTGCATTCGAAACATCTCATACTCTTGTATGAGAGTATGCTTTCTTGCCCTTTTCACTTCAGTTGTGCCTTCGTGTGTTACTTGAAGGATGTCCCACATTTCTTTGGCTGTGGTGCACTGTGAAACCCTGAAAAATTCATCAAGATTAAGAGCAGAAGTTAATATATTCTTAGCCTTACTGTCAAATTGAGCCTTCTTGTTCTCTGTTTCAGACCACTATTCCCATGGCTTTTCAATCAGCTTTCCATCTTCACCTTTGATGGTAGGAATATATGGACCATTAACCACATCATCCCACACGCCTCTGTCAATCGATTCGAAAAGATCTTCATTCCGGCCTTCGAGCGAATAGTTTGCACCTACAAAAGAGAGGGTCTGTTTGTAGAGGCACCTTCGGCAAAGGAAGCTTGTCTCCCATCTTGATTTCTACTTGAGTACCTTACAAGAACCAGCTCTAGATACCAATTGTTAGCGACGGATTAATATCAAGAAGGGGGTTGAATTGATATGTGGATATTATAGAAACTTTTTCGTAAAAGAAAAATACTGGTTCAATTTACAGAGAATTAGTCGACTGATGAACGAGAAACAGTAGGTTAGTTCTTACTACCCAATATACCAGATGATGAGGGAAGAGAGAAAGTGACACCAAAATTTATACTGGTTCGTTCTTTGTAAAAGAACTACGTCCAGTCTATGATCTTCAACCTGCAGATCCTAATCACTATAAAAGAATGTATTCTTTACACACAAACCTTTCTTGAACTCTACAAGAAACCAAAAGAAACTATCCTAAACACTATAGAATAGACTTTCACCCACAGACTCTACCAGAGTCTCTGTGATCACCCCAATCACAGTCGCAGGGTTCTAAAACCCACTTACAATCTCTAACCTGAGATCAAGAATACAAAATTACAGTGACAGTAGTAGGTTCTTGACAGAAACAGTGAAAATATAAAAACTCTATGCAGATCTTCTTGCACGTAAAGGTTGTATCTTCTTGGGAGTTTTTCTCTTCTATATTTTTTGCTACTTGGAGCGTCTTCGAAGATTGTATTTATAGGCAAAGCGAAATGTAGTGGGTCTTGGCTTTTTGAAAGAGTCAAAACACGTTCTGTACGTAATACTGCATAAGGAAGGTACGAAGAACAGAATAGTCGACTGAAGATATAGACCAGTGTGTTATTTTCATTAAACCTGTATACCTGGTACATTTAATGAAAAACGTCGACTAGACAAGAAGAATTAGTAGACTAACTGATGAATAATAAAAACAACAGTTTATCATTATTCATATGATTAATCTATACAAGTAATCTATCATCTCGAACAAACTTAAAACATTTAAACAAGTATTAACCATGCATCCAACACAAATTAAACACAATTAACAAGTCAACAAACATCATCAAATCTCAAATCATTCAACAATATAGGTATTGTTTTGTAAGTTATGAATAATTTCTTTAGTGGTTTTCCTACATATAGGGATGACAATTAAATTCACACTTGGGGGCGACTGAATCAATTTGACCAGGTTTGGGTTTTCCCTCTTTACGAATTTGGATTCAGGGTTGGTGATGGTAATGCAATCCCCACCCCGTCCTCGTATCCATTCCTGCCCCGTCTTTAAATTTAAACCTAAACTCTAAAATATTAATCTTATTTCTAGCATCTTTTTTTTACTTTTCACACATAAAGAGCTACCATTTCTTTTTTGTTCCACACTCTTCTCTTTTCTTCCACCCTTCACTCACTCCTTTAACTTCCTCAGTGTCTGCAACCAGATAAATGCATTCTTTTGTTTTGTTTTGTTTTTAATTTATTTCTTTTATATAATGTGTTTTCAAATAATTAATAGTTAAGAATTATTTAATTATTAGTGATTTTAAATATGTATTTGATATTTATTTTGAAGGATTGTTAGACTTTAAATGATACTTGTTTCCATTATATTATGTGTTTTGAAAATTGATAAATTAAACTTGATCTGTATAAAACAAAAAGACATTATCAAACACTCTTTTTAGATAGATATTTTAATATAAAAATAATTAACTAAAATATACTTCATCAATAAAATAATTTAAAATTTGTAACATTAGAATTATTAATTTATGTATAAGAAAATAATATATAAAAGTAAAATATGTTTATTATTAAAATATTTAGTCTTTATAAATTTATCTTTAGTACTCTATTTTTGTGACTAAACTATGTTATATATTTATTATAGTCATACTTAAATTTTTAAGTTTATTTAAATATTTTTTAAAATTTATATTTTAAAGAATAATATTTTAAATTATATTTAAAACAATAAAATGGGACGAGGATGGGGCGGGACAGGGAAATTCGACTCCCAATGGGATGAGTGTGGGGAGTAAATTTCTATTCCTGACTAGGATCAAGGATAGAGGCGATGATAATTAAGTGAGTCGGGGATGGGAGGCGTAGAGGAAAAACTCGTCCCTGCCCCCACCCAGTTACCATACCTACCCACGTACATATATTTTTTGGACAAACAATTCTATGTTGCCCCATGATTGTTCACATTGCATGCTCAGGTGAATAAGTTGAGTTCTTTTCTATTGGTTGATCATTTGTGCGACATTAGTGTCAATTTCGGCTTTATTGAGGTGTGAATGATATTTTGGTTAACGACTCAAACCAGATGTTAGTAGTTGACTTTTGTGACTATTTTACGATCTCTGTTGTTGTACTTTTGTTATGTTGTGAAATTTTTTATCAAAAGATCAATAATGTTTGATTGTCATTCTTCTAGCGTTAAAACATTTGTAGGTAAGACCATCATTTTGACACTCTATTATGGTAGCTCGTTGGATAAGTCCTTCAAAGTATAGTATTACTTCGGTGAAAGTGATGGGATTGAGATTGGTGGAAGAGATTGCACTAGGTGGGTTTAGAAGTGTCATAATTTCTTTTGTAGTCTTGCTAAGTGTGACACCCTCTACCCCACATCATATATCATGAGAATAAAACTAACACATTTTATAATGCCTATAGTAACCTCGTAATTAATAAAATTTATAATAATAATGTACACATGGTAAAGGATTCAAATTCACTAATAACATTACATGTTGTAAAATAAACCAACTAAAGTCTTAAATAAAATAAATAAACAAAAGTTCTAATTTTCTAGTCCTATCCCGATGTCACATATCTTTTCAGAGAAGTCCCATGAACACTAAGCTTCACCACTAAAATCACCAACATCAAACTAAAGATCACCTGCAATATGAAAGGAAAAACTAGACAAAGAATCAAAGGGAGTGAGAAATATCTCACTAAGGTTGGAGTGTAAAGACACTGCAGGATAGTCTCACACAACAAACAATTAATCAATACTTAATCATATCCAAACATCAGAAAAAAATTAATTTAACCTCAATAGGAATTATCCATAAGCTCGACATATTCATATCATAATTACATCGTATACAATGCATGTCGTACCCATATATACACTATGACGATGAATGCATGTGGCGCCAATCACATATTACACTTGACTGCAAAAGCGATACACAATTATCTCGCGTTATGATCTCACATTATGATGCATGTGGCGCCAATCACATATCACACTTGACTGCAAAAACGATACACAATGATCTCATGTTAACGGTGCATGTTCACATAAATCCAAAGACTTCTTATACACTCATACGTATTTCTCTTCACATAAGTTCACATTTACAGTCACAATCACTTAACACATGACTTTTATAATAATTAGTGGATAAAACAATATAATAATATTCAATTAACATACATTATCCTTCATTCATCATTAAAATTATATTACCCTTGACTCATCCCTTAGGGTATCACAAGAATCCTTAAGGTGTTCTAAAAAAATCACAATATTATCAAATTAAGAAATTATACATATTATTCTTCAATTCACATCATAAAGAGCCTATAAGAGTAACTAGGAATCAAACAGAGATGAAAGATGAAAACTCCTCTTTCAAGAACACACCTAAAATAAGGAATTGGGTCAAACAATCAAAATATTATCAAATTAAGAAATTACACATATTATTCTTCAATTCACATTATAAAGAACATATAAGAGTAATTAGGAATCAAACAAAGATGAAAGAGGGAAACCCCTCTTTCAAGAACACACCTAAAATAAGGAATTAGGGGTCAACTCCACTACCCAACAAATATCTCACACCTCAAAGTGAGTTTTCACTCCCCCCTTACCTTTTTCATGTGCAGACGGTGCTCTCAATACCCTAAAATTTTCCCTCTTGCTCTTCTCTTCTTCCTTGTTAAATAGAGAACAAAAAAGATGAAAAACCCCAAATTACTACTACTGTGCGAACTGAATATCTCCCTACTCAGACCTCATATCTACGATCCAACCGATCATAATAAAGAATCAAGTTTCATGAACCCCCTATTCAATTTTCAGCTCGATCCATTGGTGAACGAATCTGCAACACTGGTTTAGCAGCCCCTGTGAAAAAATGGGAATTATTTTCTCTCTTCTTCTCTCTGAAAGTACTGGTGTTCTCAATGACCTAGGACTTCAATATTTATTTAAATAAGACATCATATTCTAAAATTGATTGTTTTATAATTATGAAAATGAATACTATATATTAAAATGAAATAAAAAATATATATTAATTAAATTAAAAATCCTGAAATTTCGTAAAAATATTTAATTAATCTCATAAAAAAAATTGGGGTGTCACATTAAGCTTTGTGTATAATTCTATGATTGTATCAAAAGGAAATTAAGACTTAAAATATATAATTTGACATACATGGACATTTTTTAATATCTTAGCAACATGATGTGTAACCAGATCATCATATGTAAGTTGAGGCTTGCGGTAGTACAAGTTCTTCAATGTTATGTCATCAGGAAGGTCCGAAGTAGTGAATATTTTTCATTCAAGTGGTGAAGGTTTCATTGTATACGCAACATATACAATGACTGAGTCTCTACTACTACAACATAATAAGGGAAGCCAATCCAGAAGCCACAAATTGGATTGACTAAATTCCTAGAAATAAGTGGGCACCTACATGGGATGAATTAGACAATGGGGACACCTGATCACCAACCTAGTTGAATTCATCAATTCAATCACTTAAAAAACGACGAATCTTCCATGGTCTATGCTACACTTACCAAATAACAAATTTTTCGCCCAAAATGGGAAAGAAGTGATCACAATGATTAGTGTTGGTCATTTCTATTATGAAGTTACATAAAAGGCACTGAAAGATGCTTAAACACAAAGATCATTGCCTAACTCATGAAGATCCACAAGTCTACATGTGAAAAATAGGTAAAAGATAAGAAGACAGGGTTGAATTGTATTTGAAAACTTTTTGACAAACTTTTGAAAACATTTGTCAGACGACACTTAGGGCTCAACAGATGCATATAGTCTATTGATCAAGAAAGACTTTGAAAAAAAAAACTTTCTTTATTGAAAACAAAATATTGCTTAGAGTTAGACAAACAATAATATGCAATGGAAAGAAGATTAGGAGAAGAGATACTACGCATAGATTTTTATACTAGTTCATTTGAAATCCATGGACTACGTCCAGTTCTCAATCAACCTGTTTGAGTTTCACTAGGCAGACTCACGCTGCAAAGATACAAGTATTTTTTTGATTCGTAGTCACTCCTAGCTAACCCGTTCATGTATTGTTTCCACAAGCAATTTCTAGCTCAACCAATTATTCTTTCACACAAGTCACTCTTGGCTTAAACCCAAGTATTCTTTCTAATAGGTGACTCTTGGCTCAACAACCTTTTACAAAGAAATGTGTAATTTTACAATCACAAGATAGCTAGTCTAGGAGGTGTTTGCATCTTAAAGATATATATAATTTTAAGATATTTTATTAGATTTTTCTAAATAAACACACAAAGTGTTCTTCTAAAGTTTATACAAAGATGTAGAGAAAACAATAGAGTTTATACACTTTAGCTTAGGATTACGTTCTTGTTTTCTTCTTTGACAAAAAGACTCTTATACAGTGCTTAGAAGTAACTAGTCGTTAGAGTCTTATTCTGATATCTTTTAGCTTTAGGTTGGCTTCACCAACTTGATCTTTTATCATCTGGAGAGGCTTCACGCAGAATGCATTAAATACCACTCTTCATGCATTAAATGCATGTCCTTCTTTTGGTGCAATTCTTGATAGTTTGTTTCATTTATCTTCCATCGGAGAGAGCTTTACTTATATGTTTGTGAAAGCTAACTTTCGTACTTGGCAGGTGTGCTTTAAGGGTTGACAAAACTACATATGTCAAGAATTAGATGGACTTCAAAAGCTTTAGCTCTCCTTTTGAGGTGGGCATGAGGAGACATGACATAGCCTTTGTATTTTAAGCACTGGACATGTAAAAGAATGTTCCTGCACAAGAAGGATACTCGTTGAAGTTAATGTTGTGTGTGCATTTCATCTGATCAAGAAGCTGTTAGGATCAAATGACATAGAATCATATTATCTGGCAGACGATACATGCATGATCTGATGAGATGAAACATCACCTATCAGATTAAGCATCATCTGTCATACCAACATCTTTTATATTTTATATTTTATTATTTTTAAACATATATTTAAAATCATAGAGGATATTGGACATTTTCCTAACACTACCCCAATCCAACAACAAAAAAAGTTCCAAAATTTGTCCAAAATTATCAAATATTAAGATTGAAATCTATATCATAGAACAAAGTCATCCAAAGTAATATTCCTATTATCAAACTTTAGAACCCTCAAGAAAGTATTGTCCTGACTTTCAAGACCAAACTTCCACCAATATGTATTGTATTTTTGTAATATGTCATTAACATAAAAAAAATCAAGAAGTTATTTACTTATAAACATTGTTTTAATTTAAATCCCAATTTATCTTTTTACTTCTTCCCATTATGCTTTATTTAATTCTATTTAAATCACTATATATATATATTACTAATTTTAATTAAATAAGAAACTATCAAAATTTCGTTGTTAAATATTTCAGATTTACAAGTTTTAAAAGAAATTGATAAAATATTTATATATTAAATTTTGGTTACAGTTATTTTAATCATTAGAACATTTATTATATTTAAAAAACTGTAACTATGAGAAAACATTATTTTCAAAGAAAATTTAAATTAAGTTCTTTTAGTTTTATTTTTAATTAAAATTTTTAATATAAAATGTTTGCATATTGTATTGGATAAGAAGTTGGAATTTAGTTATTCGGAAATCGAATTTTGGTAAGGTGTTTTAAATTTTTTAAAATGAAAATAAATTTTTTCAAAATAATTTATATAATAAAAAATTAAAATGAACAACTAATTTAATATATAAAATTAACTTGAATATTAAATAATAATATAAAATTAAAATAGAATAACATAAATTATTGATAAGAAATTAATAATTTTATTCTTTATCAATAACTTTATAATTATTGTATATTAAATATAATAATAAATTTAAGTAATCATATTTAACAAAATTAATTAATAAGTTTATAAAATAATATTTAATGTAAAATTTGCAAACCTAAGACACTATAGTTTTTAATTAATAACAAAATTATAAAACATTAATTTTTAAATTTTTAAAAATAATTTTTTCTTGATTTTCAATTTCTAGAAAGTATAAATAAGTTTTATAATGATTAAATAATTTTAACAAAATTCTTTATTTAAATTGTTTAAAAAATAATTATTTATATTTTTAAAATAAATAAAATAACTACTAAATATATTATATATGGTAACATTAAAAAATATTAAAAAAATTAGTGACAATTTTTAATAAGAATGTAACATTTTTAAAATATCTTATATAATAACGTATTTTTCAAATATTACCAAAAATGTTCAGTACTCCCTCCGTTTCAAATTATAAAGCATACATGACAAATTCTCACATACCAATAAAAGTAATTAATTTGTTCAGTTTTTTATAAATCTTCCATCTTTACTCTTATTAATTACTATTAACTAAATTAATTGAAATCTCTTATTAATTACTATTAACTAAATTAATTGAAATTGAATAAGAAGTTTTATAAAATGAATTGATTTTTTAATAAAATTTTACATTAATTGAGATTAGAATTTCAATAGTTCTAAATTTATTTCAGAATTATTTTTAAATAATTTAAAATCAGAACTACTAATTTTTTTAATTAAATATTTTAATTAAAATTTTTAATTCCCACCAATATGCAAATGACTCAAAATTTATTTTAAAATTTCACTCAAAATTTTCAATTCCCACAAAAATGCAAATAGAAATACTGTATTAAAATGACATAGATACTGTAACTTCAGTCTATATTACAACTTCAAAATGTCAGTTGATATAAATTTGAATATTACTCCACTCCATAATATTACTCCACTTCATTGAGAGAATGAAGATGAATCTAATTCATTTGAATGAGAACAAAACACTATTGATAGTCATGAAATGGAGGAGGAAAGAAATGTTGAATAAATTTAGATATGATATCTGATTACTTACTTTGAAAGATAAAAAGTCTATTAAATGAATGAACAAAGATGAACGTGAAAAGGTAAAAGTTAAATTAGTACTCCTGAAAATGATATTAGTAAATGATAATGAAATATGAAGAGTCAGACTAATAAAAAATAATTAATTCTTAGTTCCTGATTTTAATTTCTTTTTCTACTATTTAATATTAACACAGATAATCATGTTATTAATAGGGGTATACAAGGAAAAAAAGAAAAAAAGTTATTGAAATTCTAAAATGTCTTATATTATGAAAAAACTTTTCTCTCCAAAGTTCGTCTTATAATTTGAAACGGAGGGAGTAATATTTTTTTAATGTGACTAAAAGTTATTAAAATGTTATTTATTACATGAGTTTTGTAAATAATTTTTCATATATTATTCACGTAGGATTTTTAACTCTACATTTTAAATTTTTTACAATTTCTTACTTTTTTTATATATTATTTATTTATTTTTAATGTGAGATCTTTAACTTTATATGTGAATATGTGAGTATCTTCCTCTTAAGTATAAGAGGCATATGTCACTTTCTACTTATTTTTATTTGATCTCAATTTCATATTTAAAATTTTTTTTATTAAAAAATATAACTTTTTAAAAAAATAATTTCTTAAAAAAAATAATGTGTTTTCAATAATGCATTTCTTTTTTTTTAACCTTTTTAAATAAAAATTTGACTAAATAATTTTTTCCTAAAGGGATTAAAATGTGATTAATAAAAAAATTAATCAATTTTTTTAAAATTACATTTTAGTAATGATACTATATAGTAATTTAGTTTCATCTATAGAAATTTTTTTTTTAATTTTTTATATTATTTATAGTTGAATTTATTTTAAAAAGTATTATTATATATATTGTATAAAATTTAGCTATAATAATATTTTTAATTAATATATCTAAGAAATGTTATAAATAGTGTCGTTATCTAAACACCAAATTCGACTCGTTTCAATTAGATGGACAGATGTTAAATAACTAGAATTCGAGTATTTCTCTTCCAAATTCTAACTAGCACATGAAAACATATTATCATGGAATTATTTATAGAATATGCCATCTTGAAAATTTAAATGCAAAAAGATTCCATGAAGAAAAAATAATGTTATCTCCCACTTCTAAAAAATCTCATGTACAATAATACTTGACTCTCAAAATCTTAGTAATCACAATATGGGGTTGGAAGATATTCTCAATCCTAGTTTTCTATCAACACTAAATTAAGATTATATTGATCATAAAATGGAAATAAAGATATATGGTGGAGAGACATGTGGAGAGAGATTTTAGACGGAACAAAATCACGGAGCTGAATCAAAGTATGAATCATTATGGTGGAGTGATATCAAAAAATCAACGGAGTAGATAGTAACCAAAATTAGTTTGAGTCAAAAGTAAAAAAGAAATTACGGAGTAAAACAAACATAATCTTTTAGGAAGATAGGAGGGTTGTAGTAAGCCCTCTAATAGAGAAGTACCCGAAAATATATCTAAACTCTAAAAATGTCTTGGTAAGCAAGATGGGGAATAAGAAATAATAACTCTTGGATCTAGAATATGAATTGGAGGAGAGAGTGGATCCAATGTGAATACTCTCAATTTGATGCTTTCATGTTAGATATAGATATTGAACCAAATGAATAGAGCAAAGAAAAATGAGTCTGGGTTGGTGATGAATAAGAAAATTATACAGTTAAATGTGCTTACCAGATATTACTGAATAATAGTAGCGGTGAAGTTAGCAAATTTTATAAACAAAACTAGATGTTGAAAGCTACCCCAAGGGTAATACATTATGTTTGGAAATTAGGTGTGAACAATGTGGCAACCAAATTTAGTCTCATGGAAAGGAGGCTATTGATCACAAAACTTATATGGGTTGTATGCTACAGAGAATGAGATTAACCAACACTTACTTTTTGAATGTAGAGTGTCAAACATAGCATAAAACTCATGTAATAAATGGTTGGGTATTCTAAATGTTCACCACAATCAAACAAGCATGCATTTTGACTATTTTTTTATATCAAGTGTGATTTATAAAGAGAACAAATTTTGGAAGATTATGTTGGTAATGACATTTGGGAGTAGAGAAATTCTATTATTTTCAATCATGGAAAACAGGATACTGACGAGACTTTTGATACGATTTAAATGAAAGTTTGGGTTTGGCTTAAGAACAATTCTTCTAAAGCTAACTTTTTATACTCTCATTCGCGTTTAAACCCAATAATTTGCATTCAAGGGATAAAATAGTTTTTTTCTTGGAAAACTTTATGATGTTTACATTACTAGAAAAATTAGGTGCGACCACATCTAGTGATTGAATTTTTTTTGTCATAATTAGCCACCGAAATAGCTGCTGAAATATTTTGGTCGCAATTAGTTGTTGATTTAATTCAAGGAAGACTGCAGATTTATTTAAAAGATTTGTTGAAGAATTAAATCCAAAATAAATCTTGAAGATTGGTGTTTTGATGATGAAACATTAAAGACTTGATTTTATCTAAAAGAGGAAGGTTCCATCATAAAGATTAAAGGCAAAATCAAATATTCAATCATGGAGATTTAAAGTAATCAAGGATGGAGATCTTTAAGATTTGCTCAATCTTTGAAGGATCATGTTTAGAAGTTTGAGTTTTGGGAGTTGGATAAAAAAAGTAAGTCATACTTTCCCCCAAGACCATTTCAATCTTGAGAGCAAGTCATATTTTCGCAAAAAGTGTTTTCTATGCTTTTAATCGATTAGAAATCGAATAGAATCGACTATATAACTTAAAATTTGAATTAATCTAGTTTAACGAATAAAATAATTGATTAAGTGTTTTGATAATCGATTATATCTTTTCTGGGTTTATATATAATCGATTATATCCTAATTTAATCGATTATATCAGGAAAAATATGTTTTCCAGATTTGCTCTGAAATAATCGATTATGGCTTTTATACAATTGATTAAATACGACGTTTTTGTGAATTAAATACTGAATCAACCTAAGAATGGAAACGTTAAGTTGATTTCGAATTATAAAATGAATGGTAAGGTCTTAGGTTAACACAACAGATCAAACACGAAAATTACAATGTGTTGCGCTCAAATATTTTCAAAGCCGCTTTCTTGCTCTCTCAAGGTTGATCTTAGTTCTTGGAAGTGGTGATTGTATTGTGTTTAAGCTTTCATATCCATCACACATAAGGTGAATTCTTTCTTGGTTATTGATTGTTGTAATTCATCTCTTGGATCAGTTATAAAGGGAGGTGTTTGCTCATCTCTTGTGACTTGTCTGTCAAGAGAGGTGGGATCATCCTTAGTGTGTCTAAGGAGGTGTTGTCATCTTTAGTGTGTCTAAGGAGATGTGTTCATCCTTGGTGTGTCACAGGAGGTGTTTCCGTTCATCTTTATTTGTTTTTACATGTTGTCACTAGATTAATGTTTGTAATTGCATTTAAAGATAGTGAAATATATCATCACGTGTTGTGGTGATTGGATACTGGATGTAGGATTGGCTAAATCTAAACCAGTATAAATCTATGTGTTCATTATCTCTTTCCCTATCTCTTTATTTTATTATATTCGGATCATATTAACAATTGTTATCTTGACTGCTTTTATCAAAGATTAAGAAAAATTTAAATCTTGAAATTGGAATTGAGATTAAGTTTTGAAAAAATATTTTAAATCAGAAAAAGTTTTTAAAAATCCAATTCTTCCCCTTTTAAGTTTTGCCCTGTCATTATTGTTAACATTAGTGACTTAGATAGCAACCGAAAAAAATTTTAGTCTCATAATTTTATTGAAGGATCGAAATAACGACTGATTTTTCCAGTTGCAAAATTTTGGTCACTAAAAGGCTAGTTGCATTTATGACCAAATTTATATCAGTCGATAAAGAGTAATGTATGTTTTAAAGTAATGACCAAAACGAAATCAATCCCTAAAATTAATGAAAACATTTTGCAATTGAAACTTTTCATCGCGAAATCAATAGCTATAGCAAATTAGAGGAACCTAGTAATTTAGTAACCGAATTTATGACTAATTGGATGGTGCAAATAGCGATCGAAACTATTTTTGATGACTAAATAGTCATTATAATTTAAAATAACGACCGAAACTATTTTTGATAACTAAATAGTCATTATGATTTAAAATAACGACAAAACAAGAATCAATCACTAAATCTAATAAAATAAATTTGGAACTAAAAACTTTTTGGTTGGAACTAAAAACTTTTTGTCAGTAAATCAATCACTATAACAAATTAAATGCATTACTCTTTTATATTAATATCAAGAAAAATAATATAACCTAATAAAAATATTTAACGAATATATTTAATTTAAATATTTTAAAATAAATATTTCAAAAATTACCAAAGAAATAGAAAAAAAAATTATAAATTAAATAATAAATCTTAATAACAGATTACTAAATTAATATAAAATATTAATTTATAATTTCATTAGTAAATTAAGAATTAAGTCTTACTAAATTATTAATTTCTTAATTGTACTAATTGATTACTTCACTCCTTTTATTAAACTATTATTATAATTATTTATTATAAAATATTATAAATATCTTTTTATTCCTTTAACAAACAAATAAAGCACTATTAATATTAATTTTTGAATAAAAATTGATTTAATAATTAATTTTATTTAATTTTTTATTACAAAATTATTGCGTATGCTAATATTTAGATATTACTAGATAATAATAAATTTAATATGATAAAAACATAATAAATAAATATTTATTGATTAATATTAATCACTAATTACTAATAACAACTCCTAATACTATAATAATACTAATATTAATATTATACTAATACTAATATACTAATATATTATACTAATACTAATAAACTACCCCAATAGATTTTTTTCCTAACATAGTACCATTTTCCTATTTATTGTCCTAAGTACCATACTAAAATAGTTTCCTATATTGTATCAGAATCTTCAATATGATTGATCAAATAATTATTAAAAATATATTTAAATTTGGATTCTCTAGCAATTAAATTTTAGACTAAAGTTAATTCTTTTTAACTCTGTTTTTCAAAAATAAGATGAGAAAAAATTTAAAAATAAAAATAATTTATAAAATAAATAAGTATTAAGAAATTGAACATTAATTTTAATTTTAAAAAGTAGACTAAATATTTTTCATTGAAAATTAAACATTTTATATTCAAGAATTATTATAAGGAAAGATTAATATATAAATATAATAATTGATAATAATTTTTATACAAATTATGTAACAAAGGCATTCTTTCTTAATCATAGTCACAAGATCTCCTACTTTGGCTGTCACCATCAATTTCTTTAACTTGATCATCCATTTAAAAGAAATAAAAAGGCATTCAAGAAGAGGTTTGTTGAGACTGACCTCACTCCTCTACGTTTGTCTAGTCTTAATATTTGGAATAGGGTTGCACACTTACGAGTTTGTTATGAATTAAAAGAACAAGAAAATATTCATGAATATAGTATTACACATAATTGGAAGAAACAAAATAATTTGTGGAGGTTGCGTTATTGGAAAACCTAACTTTTTCATTATTGATGTTATGCACACAAAGAGAAATGTATTCATGAATGCGTTTAACACTGTGATGGATATCAAAGGCAAAACTAAGGATACAAATAAGGATTGATTAGATGTAGCAGAAATATGCAATCGAAAAGAGCTAAAGTTGAAAGACATTGGACGCGGCAAAGTTATCAAACCAAAGGCAACATATGCATTCACCAAATCCCAAAGAGTCTTTATTTGTAAGTGGGTTAAAGAACTTAAGTTGCTAGATGGATATGCTTCTAATTTGGGTAGATGTGTCAACCTAAATCAAGGAAAGTTACATGGGATGAAAATGCATGACTGTTATGTTTTTGTTGAACTTGAAGACTTTGGCTTGGTGTGAGTTGCATGTGATTTGATGTCTCCAACCATCTCTTGGTGATCATGAATGAAGATTTTGAAGCTTGAAGAATGTGAAGATTGAAGATCTTAGTTTTAGTGCTAGTGTGTCTTAGATTTTGTGGGTAAGATCCTTTTCATTTAATTTTGGACTTAATTTGGGTTGTAAAATGTTTTACAAATGTTTTAGAAAGTTTTAAAGGAAGTTAAGTATTTTCAGCTAATTGAAAATATCTTTTCATCCAGTTAAAATGTTCATTGTTTGATGATTAAATCAAGTATAAATATTTTAACCTACTAATAGTTAGCTAAAAGTAGAGAGTCGTTGATTGCAAAAATTGCTCCAAGCTAATTTCAACCAATTGTTTTGAAAATGAACCAACTTAAATATTGGAGCTGTTATTTGTTGAAAAACCATGCTTTCTAGAAAAGCCAGTTGAATTGTGAGTTAAGCAGGTTAAAATCACTTAAAATTTATCTTTAATGATTTACACAAGTTGAAACGCGTTTTCAGCCAACTAAATCCAACTTGCAGGATTTTGATGCTCTTTATAACATCCAGTTGAATCGTGAAGCAAACCAACTAAAATAACTTAAAATCTATCTTTAAGTGAAATAAGCCTGTTAAATCACGTTTTTAACTAGTTGTTTATATAAGTAAATGTCTTAAAAACACTGGAGCAGTTCAGTTTAAATTGAGATTTCCAAAACTACTAAGAGATTCTTTTACAAGAAAACTCGTGATTGAAAGTGTGTTTCTAAGAGTTCTAAACTATTTTTCGAAATTAATATTCCAAGAAGTCCAAGATCTAGGCGATTTGAATATTGTCTTATGGAAAAATATTTGTTTTTGAACAACTATTGTGTGATACTTGTCCAGGTGATTTTGTTCCATTTTACTATGTAATTGCTTTTAGGTTTGTGTCTTCTTGATCGGGGTGATTAAGAGGATCTTGCAATAGGACTTTGCAAGGTGTTTGTGATCTTGTAGGGTTCAAGATAAATTGTTTTTGTTCTTTTTTTGGATTTTCATGTAAGGTTTGTGTAAAAACTAAAAATTAGTGAATTATTTGATCAGGGTGATTAGGAAACTGGATGTATCCTTCTTGGGAAGGTGAACCAATATAAATTTCTGGTGTCAATGTCTTCTTTCCTACTCTTTTAATTTCTACAATTGTTAATTGAATTGTTAAAAGAGCTGAATATATAATTCATTGGTCAGGCATTTCAAGAACCTTTAAAGAATTGTTTTAGATGCAACTGTGAGCAAAAATCTTATATTTTTCTGAAATTAGCCAAGATTTTCGAAAATCTTTTAAGAGTTTAATTCACTCCCCTCTTAAACTCATCCCTTAATTCTAACAATGTTTTCATGCAATGATTTCTTCCAATTGCATTTGACTAATTTCTAAAATCAATTTGAAAAGTACTTGTTGAGCTTAGCCTTTTCTATAGAGAATTAACTTCCACAACACTAAATGTTGAATACTTAAGAGTTATGGAAGAAAATAAACTTGTGTTATTGTGTAAATTGGAACAAATATTTCCACCAAGCTTCTTTGATTCAATGGAACATCTTCCAATTCATCTACCTTATGAGGAAAAAGTTGGTGGTTCAATCTAATATTGTTGGATGTATCCATTTGAGAGGTATGTTTAGACTAATAAATTTTACACTATTTCACAAATATTGTTCAATATTTTAAAAAGTCCATGTTTATATTCATTTTTAGGTTCTTACACTCTCTGAAAAAGAAGGTAAAAAATAAAGTTAGGATGGAGGACTCTATTTGTGAAGCTTACTTGGTGGAAGAACCATCTAACTTTGCCTCCTTCTATTAGCATGATCATGTTGAAACAAGAAGGAGTAGGATTCCTCGCGATGTTGATGTTCGTGAAGGTTCTTCATCCACTCCTCATATTTCAATTTTCAATTACTCAGGAAGAGAAACTGAAAAATCTCAAACATATTTTCTCCACAAAAGAGACTTTGATGCTGCCCAATTATATGTTCTTCAAAATTGTGAAGAGGTTCAACCATACTTTGAGTAAGATGTTGTTCACTCTTTTCATATAGAAGTTACTTATGTTACTTTCTGTGGTTTGAGTAATTTGTTACTTCTTTGTAGTATTTATAATGAATATTTAAGAGAGCTCGATCCTACTATATCTACTGCCTAAATTGACTAAGACATTTCATCCCATTTTCCTACATGATTCAAACAATATGTAAGTTTTAAACTTATGTTATTCAAATGTTATTCTATTTTACATAGTCTAATGTATAATGTCATTGCTCTTTTATTTAGGTTCTAAATCCAGAAAATAATATTCAAGATCCACTATTGGTTAATTTGGATGGGATCCTCATGGCCTATGTATATTATTAATGGATACAAATTCCACACTATTCTTTGGAGTAAAGGCATGAATTCCTCTAACTATGGTGTTTATGTACGAGGAACTAATGGTCAATTAGAGTCAGATTCTATGGATTATTGCCAAATATTATTCAATTGGAGCATACTGGCTTGCCAATCATGAATTTAGTTCTCTTTCAGTGTGAATGGTTTGGTAATATTCTTAACTTAGGAACCAAAGTAAATAATAAGTATGGAATCGTTGAAGTAAAGCAATCATGAAGGTATAATAAAGCATATGATGCTTTCATTTTTGCACAACAAGAAGAACAAGTTTATTACACAAAATATCCAGAGGGACACCAAGGTTGGTTAGGTGCAATTAAGACAAAAGCTCGTAGTAAAATCACTAATAATATAGTAAGTCTAGTTGAGCACGAGACTCCATATCAAGATGACAAGCTTCTACAACTTCAAGTAGTACTACATGTTCATCTAGACTCCATTAATGATTCTCTTGCTCATGTTGATAATAAGGGAGAAGAAATAAACATACAATTACTAAATCAAACAAACATAGATGAAGATGAAGAGGAATACATTTCTAGTGAGGGTGAGATTGAGAGTGATTTTGATTATACAGATACCTCTTCGGTTTTCGTGCATCAAAATTAGTTATTGTTGTTAAAAAAATTATATACATTTGGTTAATGTTGCACATTTATCAATAATATGATTATAATTTGTAATAATTGTAGTGAATGAGAACAAAAATAACTAACACGTTTAGGTGTAGAAAAAATTATCAAGTTTGAGTCTTTTCATCCTAATTAGCTTATTTGTTTACTGAAAATTCATTATTGAAGGTTATTTAATTTCTTAATGTTATATATGCAATAAGTTCCACTTGCAGATGCTATAAACGGGTAGAGGTGGTGGTCGTAGACCACCGACCACCTCATCGTGGTGGTTGAGGTGTTAGTGTTGGTGAGAGAACTTCACTTAGCACCAACTCTCTTGGTTCTTCTGTTCATCCAACAACCATGGAGTCTACTTATCCTATTCTTCAAAAGGACCCACCATTCCTACAATTTTGGAGGAAGAAGCTGGACCTATGGTTGGAAAATCAATTCCTTCTACCTTCTCTACGGAGGCCACTATGAATCAACCTACACTAAGAAATGTGTCACTTACACCTCAGTACGAGTTTGACAATTTAGTTGATCAAAAGCCTTGGCTATCAATAGACCAAGGAGAGTAAGTATATTTTAATTTAATTATTATTCTTTAATATGTCATTTTGTACATGTATCAGTTTGATAATATGTTTGAACACAGATTGACACCAACAAATGGTCCTCCTACTATAATCTCCCGGATCATCAAACAAAATTTTGATGAACCAAGTCCCACTTGGAAAAAGGTTCAACATGCTCTTCAAAATAGATGGTTTGGAGAGTTTAAGGTAATTTGAATTATAGTTACATTAAAAATGTCATTTTATTATTCTATTATGTTTCTTTGCTAACTGATCTTTTCATGTAGAAAGAGTATAGGTGGGATTCGGAACAAGAGCAACTCATAAGATCTACTTTTGATGTAAAAGGCTCACAAATTTTTAAAAATTCAATGAACAAAGTTAGGAATGGTCAAGATAAAAGGAGTGGATTCCACCAGTTGTTTGAACATTGTTGGACCTACATTGGAGTTCTACAGAATTCCCAAACAAGAGTGTCATTGTTAAGTGATATGATCCCGGATAGAGAAGTATTTTTTGAAGATAGAGAAAAGGAACTTAAAGAATAAATACATGAAACATGACAAGAAAAGGAACAAAAGGAAATAAAAAGGAAGATTTCACAAAGATTCTTCGAAAGATTCGCAAGAGGGAGACTAAAAAAGGAGAGAGAAAGAAAGAAATAAAGAAGAAATTTGAAGGAAGATTGACAAGAGGAAGACTTCAAGCTTTAGAAGAGGAGATTAAAAGAAAAATAAATACATAAGATTCTAAAGAATATTCCAAGAAAAATGAGGTCCAAAGTTTCCTCAAATTTTGAACAAGTGTCTTTTGGAAGACTTGATAAGTGCGTTTTTGGAGAATGACCCTTCATGCTTTAAAGAGTCACTTCTCTAATGACTCTTGGCACATGGGGCACCTTTTTTCCATGTCTCTTGGAGATCTCTTAACCTTTCCCACATGCAAGGATCAAATGTAATCATTACTTTTCCTAGATTCAAGGAACACCCATGTGACTTCTCCTAAGTTTGTGGGATTAATTGTACTAATCATGATTAAGGAAAGTTAACTCTAGGATCTTTTATTGACTCTTGGCACTCTTTTTGGGCATCACCTTGTCCTATAAAAGGATAACTCCTCTCATTGTAAAAATCACTTTTGAATATTGAATGAAATTGTCTCTTTGTTAATTCATATTTGAAGGTCTTTCCAAGGGTGTTTCTCTCTTGTTTTTGGGTTCTTATCTCTAGAAGCTTTCTCAAGTGGCGGATCTTCTTGCACTTATCTTTGAGTTTTCCCAACCAAGGTGGCGTGTTCTTCCATTCCTTCTCTTTTAATCCATTTTCTTTTTCAATTGATTACTTGTTCTTATTTCTATTTCTTGCTTTGTTTGAATCCGCAAGCATTCTCCATGGTTCTTCAAGCTTCTGCAAGTCTCATCCGTTCTTCCATGGAGGATTATGCTTCCTTCATCTCCCTGGGTTGATCAAGATCCATCCATCTTTCTAAGGATCGTATCACCAAGGCAAATCGGGCTCTTAAGAAGGGAGCCTCAGCCTACTGTGGTGGTTCCATATCTACTGCAACTCACTTTGAGAAGATGGTAATTTTATTATATTTTTTGTATATTTAATTTAAATATAATTAGACTTAAGGTGCTGAGTTTTATCTTGTGTTTAAATATATGTAGACTAAGGAGCTTCAACGACAACCAACTGTTTGGAAGGTTGTTGAGAGGACAAAGAAATTAAAGACTGGAGAATGTGTCAATGATAAGACTCGTGAATTTGCAGTGTGATTAACCTCTAAGTTATAATTTAATTTTTGTTATGTGTTTTCTTCACAACAATTATAATTGACTTCATTTTCAGGAGAAATATAAGCAACGCAGAGAAGAAGCCCAACAACATAACTTGCTTGAAGGCTCATCTTCACAAAACTCTCTTGTTGTCTCCATTGATGACAATGAAATATACTTATTAGTTGTTGGAGGTGGAAATAAAAAAGGGAATGTGTATGGTCTTCGTGCATTGAGCAAAAAGTTCACTACTTCAAGTGCTCAGTTTTCTACAAGTCAAACTCCAATCGTTCATCAAATAGAAGAAATGTGTGACTCTATTTAGAAGTTAAATATTGAACTTATAGCACAAGATGTCAAGGAAAGGACACATGAAGAAAAGATGGAGCCATTGATGAAAAATCATCAAGAGCAAAGTGAATGCATATGCCAACAAGATGAGCATATGAAATTTATATCACAACACATTCAAATGAAAAATCTCATGTTTGACCCTACTCATCCTACTATGAGTGGAGATGACATATTAGGCCACATTAGTGATAATATACCAGAGGACTACTACTTACATGTTTAATTATATAGTGACTCTAAATCTTGTTTGGTTGTTTAGTAATACTTTAATTTTGGTCTTATGTTAGATGATTTTTAATCATGTCTTGGAGTTGCGTGTTTGTATTTTAATAGTTACATTATTCTTCACTAAATTATATACTGAAGTTTATTATAATTTAGTATGATCAAATTTTTAACATTTTATAAGCAGGTGAAATAAGTACGTACAAATATTATTTGTAAATTGGTAAAAATTACATGAAACAAAAAAAAATGTTGTTGTTGAAACAAGATTAGCTACCAATTTTTTCGTTGCGCTAAAATTACTACCGAATTAACAACCGAAAATAATTAATATTTTAAAAAAATGTTGAATGAATTAGTGACTAAATTTTTCTGTTGCTATTTATTTCTTATTTTGTCATCAACTTAGCAATAAAAAATATTTAATATTTAAAAAATGTTAAATGTATTAGCATTAGAAAAATTTTGTCATAATTTCTTTCACTATTTTACATCGATTTAGTAATAAAAAATAATTATTATTTAACAAAAATGTTTAATGCATTAGTGATCAAATCATCTGTAACTATTTTTTTTTTCTGTTTACCACTGAATGAGCGATTGAATTGATAAACAATTTTTTATCAGTAACTTAGTCAGATACATATATGACAAACTATTTAGTAAATAAATAGTGACCAAATTTTTTGTAGCTATTTGACTATCAAAATTAAATTTAGTTGCTAAATTTTTTGCAACTAAAATTTTCAGAAATTTTTTTCAGTAACTAATTAATTTAACAGTCAATTTTAATATTTTTGCGATAAAAAATTAGTGGTTAGTAAAGTACAATTATCTTGTGCTATCCAATTTACCTGGATAGCATTAATACATATCTCTCTTTGTTTTATGCATATGATGTTTGGACGAGAGAGAGGAAATGCAGTTTTTTCCACAACAAAAATTTCAAGACAAAAAGCCATGACCTATATCAACATGAGTAAAGAAATTTGTGTGTGAAGTGCTATGACAAGACAATGCAATGGTTGGGATGTGAAAGACTAAGACTGGATATTGGTGTATCGGGCCCGCTGCGCCAAATCCGAGACGTTGGTCCATCAGACAACCTAATATGCATAATCCTTACGTAGATGAAGCTTTTACCATCCTGGTTTAATATATTTGTGACTTCTTTTGTGGTTAAATTGGTGCTATTATGAGGTATTTGGTTTTCAAATCATTGTGTCATGGGTTGGTATGTGTACCCACTTTCTAGCTGTCGTGTTTAGTTGGTTTTTGTATAAAAGAGGTAAAAAAAAAATCTTCTTTTATCGATTTGGATTTTTTTATTGTAAAATCGGATTAAGATTTGTTATGTAAGATCACTTTTAAATAAAAAAGTCGTGAATACAGTATAACTTTTGCTTATTTTTTTAATTTTTTTAAGTAAAATCGTATTATGTAACATAATTTTAGTTTAATTCTTTTTATTTTTTAATAGAGTTGTATTATATAATACGATTTTAAATATTGAAATCCAAATATATATTTTTTATTTTTTTACCTTAATACGTATAAAAAACTGTTTAGTTTCTATCGGTACTTAATATGTTCTAACATACCATCTATTTATGACCAAGTTGTGTATGATCTTGGAGTCTGGTTGGTTTATAAATATACGTACATTTCTTGAGACTTTATATAGGATTCAGACTTCCAAATGTTTTATTTATCTATAAAATATTTCTTATTAATAAATTAAATTAAAAATGTTGACATTTATCAACTCCACTTCCTTCTTCACATTAACTTATCTCAAGACATTGTATTTAAATCATATTGATTATTCAAAAGGAAAATATCAAAGAAATGATTGCATAATGCCACAAACAAGCATATTCTTAAGCTGGTAATTATTATAACTTAATTATCTTACCATCTTAACAATAAAATACATTATAATATATAGCAATATATAAAATAGTGATAGTGATACTATATATACAAGGAAGTTGCAGAAGAAAGACGTAAGTAGAAACTAGAACAAAAGCATTTCAATAGTCTATTCTGAACATTTTCAAGGAGAAAAGTCAACAATACTTGCCTCGTGTGCGACTCAAGAGTTTATCATAATAAATTCCTACAATGTTCCAATTAGGGTTTGTTCATATTTAACTTTTTCTGACATCCATGTTTTGTTATACAGAAAAAGGAGAGTAGAATTTCTTTCTTTTTATCATAAAAAGTGAAGCATGATGTAGGTTTTTATTTATTAATTATTAGGTTTAATAGATATTTTTATTCTAATATTTTATGAGAATTTATAATATTTTTTTATATTTTTTTTTCTTAATTGAATTCCAAATTTTATTAAATTCTATCAATGTCATCTTTTTTGTTAGATTAATGTTAATACATTAACTCTATAAGACGTGGTGCATCTAAGTTAACTCATGACACGCGAATAATGACAAAAGAGCA
The DNA here is from genome assembly GCA_030347555.1 of Lablab purpureus. Taxonomy (NCBI): domain Eukaryota; kingdom Viridiplantae; phylum Streptophyta; class Magnoliopsida; order Fabales; family Fabaceae; genus Lablab; species Lablab purpureus. The sequence continues at coordinate 20,170,050 of CM059258.1, forward strand.
CGAATATAAACATGAATACAATATTATAATATATGAATTTTTGACAAAAAAATCACATTAATAGATTTTAATAAAATTTGGAATTTAATTAAAAAAAATAAGCATGAAAAAATATTACAAATTTTAACAAAATATTGGAACCGAAATACCTATTAAACCTAATTATTAAGTATCGTGAACCTTTTACTTTTCAAATTGTGCATACACTTTTATATTTGACAACATAGATAAGTTTGAATGATCTTTAAAATAATTATAAATTAAAATTATTTTTTATCATGTATATTATTTTTCAGTAATGTAATCTGACTCATTAAGAAGGTAAATAAATCTAATTAAGAATTGTTTTTTTAAGAATGGTACTCACATTAATATTTAAACTATTTCACCTTAGGTTTAAGATTAATGTCCTATTCTTTGGTTAAACTGAAATTACTTGTTATGTATAACTTAATTGGTAGAAACTTCTTGTTTTTTGACTTATACATAAATTACCTTTAATTCTGTAGAATTTAATTAGTTATTTTCTTATTTTTTTAAAGTGTTTATGGAAAAATTTATTCTAATTAATATATCAAAATTTAAGAAAAATAATAAAAAATTAAAATAAATTACATAATAAATAATTAAGAAATTTATTAAATATAAACTAATTTAAAAAAATAATTACTAACTAATATAAAAATTATTTGATAAATTAAAAATTATTAGTATATAAACTAATTTTTATTATTAATAAAACAAATAGAAAGTACATTTTTTATGGGTATTTGATCTTAAAAAATATAAAATAGATTATATATAATAGTAACTAAATTTATTTTTAATTAAAATTTAAATTAGTTTCTAATATTAACTATCAAAATTTTAATTATTTATTAAATTAGATTCTAAATTAATTTATAATTAAAATTAATAATTAATTTTATTATTTTAGAATTAATAATAGTATTTTTTTAGTGAATATATATATATATATATATATATATATATATATATAAAAGGATGGCAAAATATATATGAGCATCAAGTTGAACTTAGAAAAGAAGTAGGAGAGTCTTATTTGGTTGGTGGCTTCAAGCCTTCAATGATGAGTTTGTGAACTTAATTACTCAATGGATTTGGTGAAATAGTCCCTATTTGTATTTAGCACGCGACACAATTTTCACTCTATCTTGAAATACCACAAACAAAAGTAATTAATTTCATATTAATTATATATAAAAAATAATAATTTTATATTAATTGAAAAGGTAAGTTAAAAATATTTGATTTAACTTATATTTTCTTTACTGAAATATCTCTCTTCAAAACTTGATATCATCAACAAAAATAGAATTACTTCTGAACAATTTTTGCCTTGGCTTTGATTAGGTCAATTTTGAAAAGTCTATGAAGACAACTCAATCGACAATTTATAGAATATCTGTACTGGTTATGAAAAGATAAACATTATGTTGTACTATTTTTTAACTCTCTTAATTAGTCTAATATTTTTTTCCCTTGTGTTTAATCATAAAAGTAATTAGATTGAGCAAAATTAACTTTAAATAATTTGAGTTGGATACTTAAATAATTTGATTTTACTCAAGTCAGTCCATTAAAATTTGTCATGTATAGATCTATAGATTCGACCATGGATATGATTTTTGGACCTGCTTTTGAAGCATAAAGTAACAAGTTTTAAGATAATTTTCTTATTTTTTGTTTTTTTCCTTATTTCAACTTTAAATTAAAAAACTAATTTTCTTCTTAAACATATCTTTTTGTAAATGTATAAGAGTTGAACCCTAGTTTGCTCATATATAGTATTTTTATTAAAAAATAAGGTTTTATGAGAATTCGTAGTGTTTTCTCATGTTTATTTTTTTTACTTAATTGAGTTTCAAATTTTATTAAAATCTGTTAGATGCGAAATTATATCAAGAAGGGGGGTTGAATTGATATATAGTTTATTGAAAACTTTTTCGTATCAGAAAATTTACTGGTGCAGTTTACTGAGAATTAGCCGTGATTATTGCAAAATAGTAGGTTAGTTCTTAATGCAGAATATAACAGATGATGAAGGAAGAGAAAAGATGACACCAAGGTTTATACTAGTTCGTTCTTTGTGCAAGAACTACATCCAGTTGGTGATTTGCAACTCCACAAATCCTAATCACTATAAAAAATGTATTCTTTACAACAAACCTTTCTTGAACACTACAAGAAAAATCAAAGAACCTATTCTAAACACTATAGAACAGTTCTAAACCCACTGACTCACACTGAGCCACTGTGATCACCCCGATCACACACAACAGGGTTCTAAAACCCACCTACAAATCTCTAACCCGAGATCAAATAATACAAGATACAATGAAAGAAAGAAATTATTCTTGAACAGTAAGCACAGTAAACGAAATTCTGTAGATTCTTTTTGCTTCTGAGTGTTTGCAGCTCTTGGATGTTTTCTCTCGAATTCTTTCGCGCCTTGATACGTCCTTTAGTGTTGTATTTATAGGCAAAAGGAAATGCTTTGGGTCATCTTCTTTTGAAAGCAAAAACTGCGCGTTCTGCACTTTTCTGCATAAGGAAGGTCTGGAACAAAATAGTCGACTGAAGAAGCAAAGCAGTTTGCTATTTTCATTAAACCTGTATTCCTGGTACATTTAATGAAAATAGTCGACTAGAGCAACAAAATTAGTAGACTAACTGATGAATAACAAAAACAACAGATTATCATATTTCAATTGGCTAATCATATACAGATAATCTAACATCTCTAGTAATGTTAAATCAATCCAGAATCATTAATCACAAACCCAACACATTATCAAAACATCATCAAAGCTTTTAAAACATCACCAAATCTCAAATCATCAACAAACTCCCCCTATTTGATGATGTCAACCTGCAAAACAAAACAAACACAAAGAGAATAGATGGTAGATTATCTCCCCCTTTGACATTAGAAAATAGCAGGTATAGCAGATATAGCAGTTCTAAAGAGTTCAAAAGTGAAGATTAATCCAAAATATCAGTGTAGGAGAATATTATAAACCCAAATGTTTTAGCTGCAGAAATATAATGCTAAAAATTAAAAAAACAGAAGCATATAATGCAGAAATGATCAGTCATCCTCTTCATCATTGTCCTCATCTTCATCATCTTCACCATCAGCATCAGCATTGTCTTCTTCCATTGCAGTAGAGGTTTGATTATTGTAGCCATCAAAACCATCCACAGTAACTTGTAGTTTTGCAAGCTGACGTTGGCTCAAGTCAATCTCAGTGTCTACATTGGTAAACCTGGCTACCATTGTTTCATGGGTGTCACGCTGCAAGGAAGTTAGTTCATTAAGTCTAGAGATAAGCATACGCTCAAATTCAGACATTGGTACTCCCTGGTAAGTTGGAGGTGCTGAATATGGGATCATCTGATAGGCTGAGTAATCCTGTTGATATGAAGTTCCAGCAGTGAAGGTTGCTCCTGATGCAGATGATGATGCTCCAGCTTCATAAGACCATTCACCATTTACCTTAGTCAATCCCATCTTGCGAAGATAATAGTTATCAAACATATGTTTATGGTTGACAATCCTGGTGGTCTCGCCTTCAGTGCGAAAATTAAAGTAATCCAGAAACTTGGAGATCAAAATCGCATATGGAAGCTTGTGATCACTCAGTCTTTTTGCCTTGAACATGTGACCCTTGATCACATATATCCAATTGACCTTTATGTGATTCTTCAAACAGTGAATTAGAGCAAGATCTTCTTCCATCAGCTGTGCGTGATTACTCCCCCTGGGAATGAGCTGCCACGCAAGAAAGAAAGCTAGGAGTCTCTCATCACGCTTCATTCTTCCCACATTATATTTGAGGATCAGAGCCTCATCACAGTTGCGCAAACAGTCCTTGTACACTGCCTCCTTGTTGAAATTGGGTACTGCTCCAGTGTTGCCCTTACTTATCTTTATTCCCTCATTTTTCAACCCAGCAACTCTTCTCCACAGAGTGTTATCAATCCGCACTTCTCTACCTCTTATTTGAGAAACCAGTACATTGTTTTCCACCTTCAAGTTAGCATAAAACAGTTTAACAAGATCTATATAGAAGTTACCTTCTAGCTCGACAAATTGTTGAAGACCTTGTGCATGAAGAGAATTCCTCACGAAGTTCAGATTTTCATTGTCCAGCCAGCTAAATTTCAGAATCTTAGGAGTAAGAATTTGTTTCCTCTGCATTTTGAGTTCCACTGCTTCAACTATTTCATTGTGTTCTTCTTCTTCTGATTCTGTTTCTTCATTAGACTCATCTACAGCAGGGGCCATGCGTTGAGGTAGCTTGACCCTAACCTTGTACCTCTTAGGAAACCGTCTTTCTGAAGGTTCAACATTTTCCTCAGGAATTTGGATTGGTTCTGGCTATGTTCCAGAGGTTGAGCTTTTGTTTCTGCTAGGTTGAGGTGCAGCAGCTTGAGTTGATGCCCAAACTCGTGATGATCTCCTCAATCTTTGAAAGGCATTAGCTATCGGTGCATCTGAGTCATCACTCTCAACAGCACAGTACTCATTGTTCGACATTTCAATCTGAGAGCCTGAGATGATACAGCAGTATGCGAGAATGCAGAGAATAGAGAGAAACAGCTGAAGTATGTGATATGCAGATGTATTGGAACTATATAGAGAGATAAGTATGCATGGTCAACCGAATATTAATGAGCAAATATTTTGAACAGATCTTTACTCCATCACAGATGTTCAGTTTCAGAAAATGCAGAGAATATATTGAGAAATGGAAACTCAATTCTGAAAGCCCAATAAAGTGAATACACATGCACCTATAACTGTTCATGCTTTGAATGATAGTGCACCGAATGAACAAATTGGATAGATATGGCTTAAATTGATTTGATTAAACACTGATTTCTTGAAAACATAATTGAATTTAATTGTAGTTAATGAAATTAGTCAGCTAGTCAAAGCAATTTAATAGACTTGTTCTGATTGAAACAACATCTGCAAGTACAATTAATGAAATACGTTTGTTATTTCCTGAGAATAAGCAAACTATTTAATGTAACAGTAAAGCACTATTGTCAGTTAAGTGAAATAAGTCGACTGTTACAAGAAATTAACACACTGAAATCTGCAACAGTAAAATATTACTGTCAGTTAAATGAAATACGTCAACTATTTCAAAGAATTAACAAACTGTTTAACTTAGCAGAGAAAATTTAAGAAAGATGATTGATGTTCAGGATTCCCAATTCATTTCTAAGTTTGAAAAACCTATCACGACCAAGAGGTTTAGTGAATATATCAGCTAACTGATCATTAGTAGAGATGAATTCAATCCTACAATCCTTCTTTTCTATATGATCTCTTATAAAATGGTGCCTTATTTCAATGTGCTTAGTTCTAGAGTGCTGTATAGGATTCTTAGTTAGATTAATTGCACTGGTGTTATCACATATAGGCGGGGCGGGCTAGCATTTTCAACCCACCAACCCGTATCAGCCCGGCTCGTCTAGCCCGCCAACCCATCGGGCCAGGGGCGGGGCGGGCCAGCCCACTAGCCCACGAAAAAAATATAACACCTCATTCACTCTCACTCATTCTCTTTAAATTTGGGAAAGTAGCTATACCTAGAGTTCCTTCAACACCTCACTGATTGTAATTTCTTTTGTAATAAACATTACGTCTTTTAGCTTGCACTTTTTAAATGTCATGTCACCATATACATCTTTAATATATTGTTGTAATTACAAAAATTCATTTAAATTGGACACAAACAAAATAGTTGCAAAGAAAAAAAAAGTCCAATTTAAAATCAAAGATCAAAAAATAAAATAAAAAACCCAAAAAATAGATTTTTCAAAAAAATGAAAAACAAAAAATATAGGCGGGCCAGCCCGCCTTATGACGGGGCGGGTTAGAAATTTTGGCCCGTATCACTGTGGCGGGCTGGCCCGCCCCGCCCCGTTTTTGGTGGGCTCATGGTGGGGCGGGCTGGCCCATTTTGCCACCTTTAAGTGCAGCTACCAGCAACTATATATTCAGCTTCTGCTGTTGAAAGTGCAACACATGTTTGTTTCTTGCTTGTCCACGAAATTAAACAGTTTCCAAACAAGTGACATGTTCCACTTGTGCTTTTTCTGTCTAATTTGCAACCTGCAAAATCAGAATCAGTATATCCAACCAAATTTAAATCATTCCCAGTTGAATACCACAGCCCAACATTCACAGTTCCTTTGAGATACTTCAAAATTCGTTTTGCAGCTGTGAGATGTGATTCCTTTGGATTAGCTTGAAATCTTGCACATAGACATACAACAAACATAATGTCAGGTCTGCTAGCAGTGATGTATAGCAAAGAACCAATCAAACCTCTATACATAGTTGCATGAATTGATTTTCCAGATTCATCTATGTCAAGATAACAGCTTGAGGACATTGGAGTATTGGCTTCTTTGCAGCTTTCCATGTTGAACTTTTTCAGCAGTTCATTGCAGTACTTAGATTGATTAATGAAAGTTCCATTTTGCATCTGTTTAACCTGCAAACCTTGGAAAAAATTCAATTCTCCCATCATTGACATCTCAAATTCACCTTGCATTGATTATGAAAACTCTTGGCAAAGAGAGGGATTAGATGATCCAAAAATTATGTCATCAACATAAATTTGCACAAGTATGAGATCATTAACAACTTTCTTAGTGAAAAGAGTTTTATCAACAATTCCTCTTTTAAAACCTTAAGATATTAGGAAAGTTGAAAGTCTTTCATACCACTGCCTAGGTGCCTGTTTAAGACCATACAATGCCTTTTTGAGTTTGTAAACATGGTTAGGAAACTTAGAATCGATAAAGTCAGGTGGTTGTTCAACATACACATCCTCATTTATAAAGCCATTTAGAAAAGCACTTTTAACATCCATTTGATAGAGTTTGAAGCTTTTAAGACATGCAAATGCAAGCAACAACCTAATGGCTTCTAATCTAGCAACTGGTGCATAAGTCTCATCATAATCAATGCCTTCTTCCTGATTATATCCTTTTGCTACAAGTCTAGCTTTGTTTCTAGTTATTACACCATTTTCATCAAGTTTATTTTTGAAAACCCACTTTGATCCTATAACATTCATTTCATTGTTTCTAGGTACTAGTTGCCAAACATTATTCCTAACAAACTGATTCAACTCTTCATTCATAGCAGTTATCCAATTATGATCAAGCAATGCATCATGAATATTTTTTGGTTCTATTTGTGATACAAATGCCATGTGATTACAAAATTCATGTAAAGAGTTTCGAGTTGTTACTCCCTTTTCAACATTCCCAATGATGTTATCCAGAGACAATCCTTTTTGAGTTCTCCAGGATTTGGATAAGGCATTGTCTACTGCAGAGTAGTCGACTGATCCAGAGTTATAGTCGACTGGTTCATCCTGTCTGACAGTATCAGCAGATTTTTCTGCATGATCTTCATTCTTTTCAGATTTCTCAGACTTCTCATCATCAGAACCTGCAAGGGAATTACCTTTTCTCTCTTTTTGGCATAAGACCTCATCAAATACAACATGAATAGATTCTTCCACAGTTAAGTTCTTTTTGTTGAAAACACGATATGCTTTGCTATTTATGGAATAACCTAGGAAAATACCATCATCAGCTTTTTTATCAAATTTGCCTAATGATGCTTTTCCATTGTTTAGTATGAAGCACCTGCAACCAAAGACTTTGAAATATGCAATACTAGGAATTTTATCATTCAAAAGCTCATATGGGGTTTTATCAAGTATTGGTCTAAGCAAAACTCTATTAAGTACATAACAAGTTGTAGAGACTGCATCTGCCCAAAAGTATTTTGGAAGCTTTGATTCACTCAACATTGTCCTTGCACATTCTTGGAGAGTCCTGTTCTTTCTTTCAACAACTCCATTTTGCTGTGGAGTTCTAGGTGCAGAAAAGTTGTGAGAAATGCCATATTTAGAACAAAACTTTTCAAAATGCATGTTTTGAAACTCAGTTCCATGATCACTTCTTAAAGAAACAATTTTAAGATCTTTTTCATTTGAAATGATCTTAGCAAATTTTTTGAATGCATGGAAAGTTTCATCTTTTGAAGAAAGAAAAAGTGTCCAAGTATATACCTTGAGAAATCATCAACAATAACAAGAACATATGAGTTGTTTCCAATACTTACAGTTCTTGATGGACCAAACAAATCAAGATGCAAAAGCTCAAGTGGTCTCCTTGTTGAAATGATATTCTTTGAATCAAATGAGCTTTTGGACTGCTTTCCTTTTTGGCAAAATGCACATACTTTGTCCTTCACGAATTTCACATTTGGAAGGCCTCTAACAAGACTTTTGCAGCTGATTTTGTTCAATAACTGCATGTTGATATGTCCACACCTTCTATGACATAGCCAGCTTTCATCTTCTTTGGTTAACAAGCAGATGTTCTTGAGATTTGAGGGGTTAATGTCCAGCATGTAAACATTGTTTATCCTTCTTCCAATGTGCACAATATCTGCAGTTTTACAGTTGTATATGATACAAAATTTTGCATCAAAAGTGACTTTCATACCTTTATCACATAGTTGACTTATGCTTAGCAGATTGTATTTTAGTCCTTCAACAAAAAGTACATCCTTAATCTGTGAAGAAGAACAGTCTCCAATGTCTCCAGATCCTTTGATTTTGCCTTTGCTAATGTCTCCAAAAGTAACTGAACCAGCTTCAAATGCCTTGAAGTTCATCAACTTTGATTTATCACCTGTCATGTGTTTAGAGCAACCACTATCTAGATACCATGAAGCTTTCTTTGCTTTATGACAGATCTGCAAAACAAAGTTAATTTACAAATTTAGTTCCCCAAAACAGGTTGGGTTCTTTGAAGTTAGGAGCAGCATATTATTTGGGTTTCCAATAGAATTCACCTCTTGAAATCCCAAAATTCTTGACATAGCAAAATCTAGATATATGACCATGTTTCAAACAATAAGAACATGTTTTAAATCTGTTACTAGGATAAGATTTGTTCTTAGCAGCATGATAACGTTTTCCATAACCAAGATCATTTCCATTTGAAAATCCAATTTGAGAATGTAGAAGTTGATTAAGTGTATTATGACCAATTTGAAACTTTGCCAATGTTTTAATCAAATAACCAACTTTATTTTGAAGATTAATACAGATTTCACACTTTGCAGATTTGATTTTATCATTCTCAGATTTATCAGACTCGATCTGGTTTTTCAGTTGTAGGATATTGTCTTTTAGTTGACTGTTTTCATCTTTCAGTCTACTATTCTGATTTTCCAGTTCCTGTAACTTATTTTCTAGCCAGCTATTTAGACCTTTTAGCCGATTATTCTGATAGTCCAGTTTCTTTGCTTCATCATGTAATTCTCTGAATGCATCAAACAAGGTGTCATAATTCTCACTCATATCAGAATCACAAGAACTTACTTGGCTAGATGTTTCTTCATTAGCAACAAGGCACAGATTGACTTGGTTTTCAGATTCAGAATCTGAATTTGATGATTTGCTGGAATCACTGTCATCCCAGGCCATATATGCTTTCTTGCCTTTCTTGAAGTGCTGATTTCGTTTGTCTTTATCTCTTCTTTCATTCTTTTCTGGGCTTCTATCTTTTCTTTGATTCAAAAGAGGACAATCTACCTTGACATGTCCTAGCTGCCCACAATTAAAGCAAGAGAAATTAGAGGAATTAAAATCAGGTTTTCTGGTGTACCTTCTCTGGTTTTCCTGAAACCTGTCCTTTGAGTTATTCTTCCTCTTTAGGAATTTTCAAAACCTCTTAACCAGCATAGCAAATTCTGTACTTTCATCTTCTTTCTCTTCATCACTCTTTATGCACTCCTTGGCTTTTAGTGCAAGACTCTTGTTCTGTTTATCTGAATTTTCAAGTTGATCAAGCCTACTCAGCTCCAGATCGTGTTCCCTGAGTTTTCCAAACAAAGTTGCAGTGCTCATGACAGTCAAATCCTTTGTTTCAAGGATTGTTGTGACTTTCAGCTGCCAGCTCCTACTTAAGCATTTAAGAACCTTTATATTGAGCTCTTCATCATCAAACTTCTTTCCTAAGCCCAGCAGATGATTGACTATGTGTGTGAAACGCTTCTGCACATCTTGAATGGTCTCTCCAGGTTGCATTCGAAACATCTCATACTCTTGTATGAGGGTGTGTTTTCTTGGTCTTTTCACCTCTGTTGTTCCTTCATGAGTAACTTGAAGAATGTCCCACATTTCTTTAGCTGTTGTGCATTGAGAAACCCTGAAAAATTCATCAAGATTAAGAGCAGATGTTAATATATTCTTTGCCTTACTGTCAAACTGGGCTTTTTTATTTTCTGCATCAGTCCACTGTTCCCATGGTTTTTCAATCAACTCTCCATTTTCAACCTTCATAGTTGGAGTGAAAGGACCATTATTAATCACTGCATCCCACATGCCTCTATCAGCAGACTAGAAGAAGATCTTCATTCTGGCTTTCCAGAAGGGATAATTTGCTCCTACAAAGAGTGAAGGTCTGTTGGTAGATGCTCCTTCAGCAAAGGGAAGCTTGTCACCCATCTTGAATTTTTCTTGAGTACCTTACAAGAACCTGCTCTTGATACCAATTGTTAGATGCGGAATTATATCAAGAAGGGGAGGGTTGAATTGATATATAGCTTATTGAAAACTTTTTCGTATCAGAAAATTTACTGGTGCAGTTTACTGAGAATTAGCCGACTGATTATTGCAAAATAGTAGGTTAGTTCTTAATGCAGAATATAACAGATGATGAAGGAAGAGAAAAGATGACACCAAGGTTTATACTAGTTCGTTCTTTGTGCAAGAACTACATCCAGTTGGTGATTTGCAACTCCACAAATCCTAATCACTATAAAAAATGTATTCTTTACAACAAACCTTTCTTGAACACTACAAGAAAAATCAAAGAACCTATTCTAAACACTATAGAACAGTTCTAAACCCACTGACTCACACTGAGCCACTGTGATCACCCCGATCACACACAAGAGGGTTCTAAAACCCACCTACAAATCTCTAACCCGAGATCAAAGAATACAAGATACAGTGAAAGAAAGAAATTCTTCTTGAACAGTAAGCACAGTAAACGAAATTCTGTAGATTCTTTTTGCTTCTGAGTGTTTGCAGCTCTTGGATGTTTTCTCTCGAATTCTTTCGCGCCTTGATACGTCCTTTAGTGTTGTATTTATAGGCAAAAGGAAATGCTTTGGGTCATCTTCTTTTGAAAGCAAAAACTGCGCGTTCTGCACTTTTTTGCATAAGGAAGGTCTGGAACAAAATAGTCGACTGAAGAAGCAAAGCAGTTTGCTATTTTCATTAAACCTGTATTCCTGGTACATTTAATGAAAATAGTCGACTAGAGCAACAAAATTAGTAGACTAACTGATGAATAACAAAAACAACAGATTATCATATTTCAATTGGCTAATCATATACAGATAATCTAACATCTCTAGTAATGTTAAATCAATCCAGAATCATTAATCACAAACCCAACACATTATCAAAACATCATCAAAGCTTTTAAAACATCATCAAATCTCAAATCATCAACAAAATCTGTCAATGTGATTCATTCTGGTAGATTAATGTTAACGGTGTTAATTGTATGAGGCATGGTGCATCCAAATTAATTCGTGGCACGTGAATAATGACAAAATGGTACAAATACGAACACAAATATAAACACTACAATCTCTGAATTTTTGATAGAAAGAATCGCATTGACATATTTTAATAAAATTTGAGACTCAGTTGAGAAAAAAAAATATGAAAAAACATTACAAATTCTTACAAAATATTAGAATCAAAATGTCTATTAAATTAAAAAATAAAAATATAATTATGTATAACGGTATTAAGAGGTGTCCATACTTTTCCAAAATTAAAAAGAGTCCTTAATTGGATATATTGTATTTAACCATTATTACATAAATATAGTCTAACCACTTATACTCAATAAATTTTCAAAATACAAACCTAATTTACGTAAAAGCTTAATGTAACACGCAATTTTTTATTTGTTGCACCATTTCCTTCATGTGGAATTGCAGTTCATGGAACATTAGACCTTATTTATGAAAAATTATCACAACAAGGATCAACCCTCTAACTTAGTGAAAAATTAGTCTTTATTCACACCCTTCAAGTTTAAGGGTGTGGTATACAAACAACAATTGAAGTATCACAAATTATTAAAAAAATATATTATAGATCAAGTTGTTAAGAAACAAATTAAGGTTGAACAACCTCCTTAATAACCATTTAAACAAGTTCTTAAAAAAGGTAACTAAATAACCTTAAAAGGATATATTAGAGTCAAAAAGTAAAAAAAAATAGGGATTGTGTAATGTATTTACAAAACCAAACTATACATTGAAGATGAAAATGGTCTCAAATTGTTTTCACAAGTCATGAGTTCTATAAAATCATATTTGTGATATAATGCTATGAAATATTACATGAATTCTATGACATTTAACTAGGCTTGGAATTTTATTGAATTTTCTAATTGTGTAAAAGTCGTTGGATATAGGATCATTTAAAATCGAACTAATCCAAAGAAAAATATGAAAAATGATCCTAACCAAATCGAACTAAAAAAAACTAAAAGATTTTAGATTGGTTTGGATATTTTTCTAAGAACCATGCAATTCGGTTTAGTTTATAGTTTGAATTTTTCAAAACCAATCCAAACCAAATTGAACTGCAATATATATTCAATATATTTTTTTATTAATAATAATAATAATAATAATAATAATAATAAATTATAGATTTTAACATAAATCTCCTCACATGGTCGTTTGGTTTGTTTAAAAAATTTAATTTGTGAGTTTCTTGATTCCTCTTCACCATCAATAACATTGTCAACTCCTCTATGGTGGTTCCATCAACTCTACTCTCTCGCTTGACTTCATCATTATGTCCGTTCTCATTTCAATCTAGTCATTCTCATTGATTTTAGCACACAAGAAACCCTTAGAGTAAGAATGCTTACAATTAAAGCAAGAAGAGAATATTTTAATGAAGAGTGAACAAAAATTAGATAAAGCTTGATTGCAATAGAGTCAGATACATAAAAAAATGGCTTAAGTAGACAAAATAGAGATAGAATCTAGTTGTTAGGAAAAATGAAAACAACCAAGTTTCATAGGTTTTGATTGGTTTATAGATCTAGATGAATGTTGTATGGGTAAAATACTTAGGAAAAAATTTATCGTAAAATACATTTGTATCTTTTCCTTATTCAATTATGAACATATTTATGTGTATCTTTGTAATTGTTATTATTCAATATATTTATTAGATTTTGACTAACATATTTTATATTATTATATTTTAATTTAAGAGATGAAAAGAAAAGAACGAGAAAATATTTAATAAAAGAAAAGTAATTAAAAATTAAAAACTACATAAATCGATCCAAACCAAACTGCACAAATTGGTTTGGTTTGGTTTGGTTTGAATATTTTTCTTTCAAAATGAACAAAACCAGACCGTGAACACCCCTAATTGGATAGTTCTTTAAGGCAAAGAAATGCTTACAAGGAAACATTGAGAGATATAGGACAAAACTTGTTATCAAATGATTCACTAAAGAAAAATAAAGGGGACATTTTCTTTATATTTAAGAAAACTCTTTTACTAGTAGTCATGATATTTGTATCACATTTTGATTTTGAGTTACATCATATGGATGAGAACACAACATTACTTAATGATGATTTAGAAGAAGAGGTTTACATGAGACAACTTCAAGGATTCATCTCTAGTGATTGTGAGCACTCAATAAGCTTAATAAATTCATCTATTGATTGAAACAAGCCTCACGCTGTTGATATTTAAAATTTTATGAAGTTATCTCTTCATTTGCATTTGAAGAAGTTAGATGTCTTTAAGGAACAAAGGATTACATGATTATATATAGAAGAAATAATTATTTGGAGATGATAGGTTACTCTGATTTAGACTTTGTTGGTTGCATTGTTACTAGGAAATCAACATCTGGAAAGGATACCCTATCTTCTACATCCTCTACGAAGGTTGAATTTAGTACTTGGTTTAAGGCTACCTCACATGAAACAATTAAAGAGTTTTATATCTAAGCTTAGAGTTGTAGACTTTATTTCTACATCATTTAACTTTGTATAGTGAAAACTTTGTTACAATGTTTATTGCTAAGAATAACAACACTAGAAATCAAAGTAAAAAAGTTCAACCTCAAATATATAACCATAATAGAATGTGTTAAAGAAAAGAAAGTGGTTATTGAACACATTAGTACTGAGTTGAAGATCATTGATCCTTTTAACTAAAGAATGCCACCAAAGAATTTTGAGGATCATGTGGTGCAAAAAAGACTTGATTCCATTATGAGATATTCATTGTATGTACATTTGTTGTTTCAATAACACTCTTATTCAGTTTGATATTTTCTCATTTTTTGTATATTTTTTATTTATCATATTTTTTTACCTACGATGTGTTGCAAGTTGCATCAATTGTCCTGTGGCATAGCCAATGGGCCAAGGCACAATTGAAGAGTTACATTCCTAGCAGGACAATTACTAAGGGGATGATTGTTGTAGGTTACATCAATTATCTTGTGGCACAGGTCAGGTGGGTCAAATCACAATCAAATAATTTAATTCTTAGTGAGATAATTTCTAAAAAGGAGATTGTTGCATGGTGCATCAATTTTCCTATGGCAGAGGCCATTTGAGCCAAGTCACATTCAAATTGTGACACTCTGAGTATCAACTATAGTTTTTGATGTAGTGGTAAGTGCTTGATTCAAAAGTCAGTATCAAAGGCAAGATCAAATTTTTTATTCTTAGTGGGACAATTATTGAGGAAGATATTATTGTAGGTTGCATCAAATGTCTCATGGTATAGGCCAAGTGAGCCAAGTCACAATCGAAGAGTTTGATTCATAGGGCGATAATTGTTGATAAGGAGTGATGTGATGACTCATATTTTGTACACACTTTTATAGTCTTATTACATCTCCTAAGTATTTCTTCTTTCCTTATTTCGTATTTTTAGAGTGTATTTTTAATTTTCACAATAAATATGAGTTTTTTAAATATGTTCTTATACTGTGTTCTTGTACTGCATTTTCGTATTTTTCAGCTTTGGCATTTACTCCTTGTTTTGCTCAACTTTTTTTGTAGGTGTCCTTTTGAGTTGATTTTTTTTGTCGGATTCTAAAATGTTAATTTAAAGATGAAGAAGGATCTTTATAAATATCTAAAGAATAATTGTTTTGATGATGATGACTCTAAAAGAAGATGACCTTCATGTTTGAAGTCTTGGAATCTTGAAGTCTTGTGGAAGCTTTAATATTGTATTTTGTGTATATGTTTGATTGTAATAGTTAGGAATCTTGTTGAAGATCATAGCATCACACAACTCTCCTTAAACTTTGAAAAAAATTTGTTTTTCTTAAAAAGCATTTAACATCAAAATAATCGATTATCTAGAGTAATAATCGATTATCATAAGTGAAATAATCGATTATCTCTCAAAATCGTGTTGCTTTGTGAAATTAATTTGCTCTCTAGAATAATTTATTATCTTAAGTAATAATTGATTATTCTAAACGTTTTTGTGAAAACCTTTTCATCCTTTGTGGTTATTCCAAAGAGGTGTTTTCATCCTTTGTGGTTATTCAAAGGAGGTGTTTTCATTCTTTGTGAGATCAAGGAAGTGGTTGTTTGTTCATCCTTTATGGTTATTCAAAGGAGGTGTTTTCATTCCTTGTGGTGTTCAATAAAGGTGTTGCTCATCTCTTGTGTTTTCAATAGAGGTGTTGTTTCATCCTTTGTTTTGTACAAAGGAAGTGTCTTGTTAATCTTTCTGCTATCTTTCTCATTCTGCTGCACTGTAAGTTTATAAAATTTATTATTAAGATAGTTAGCAGAAATCACTCTATGTTGAGGTGATAAGTCACTGGATGTAGGATCTGCTTTGATCTCAACCAGTATAAATACTTTGTGTATTTTTTTCTATCCTTACTCTCTTTATATTGAACTTATATTCTGGTTATTTGTGTTATACTCTGATTTTTATAAAGCAGAACTTAAATTTATATTGAGGGTTTTGTTAAACTCTATTTTAACAAGATTAAATTTGAAAAAGGTTTAATTTTTATTAAGAAACCAATTCACCCACTCTTGGTTTGTTTTTACCTACCCTATTATTTTAACATAAACTTTTGGAGCTTCAATTTGAACACCTGGAATGTCACATTTGGAGCTCGGAACTATTTTTAGTGAATTTTATAAGTTAGGAAAAAACATAATGTATTTTCTTGCCGATTGAATTTTGTAATTGGACTCTGTAGGGCCAAAAATGGCATAATTGTGCCCATTCATTTTCCTTTCACTTAGAGCTTATATAAGTGCTCAAATAGTCAGATTCAAGACACTTAAGTAGTTAGTTAGTTGATTTTCTATTTTTACAGTTTATGCACTTTTCATTTTCCAAATCTTTTCTTCTCTCATTCTACATTTATCTGCATGTTTCTTCTTCCTTGACTTTTCAATTCTACAACAATTAATCATTCAAGTATGGTTTGGAGTGAAGAATTTTCTATTACACGAGCGAAAGCATGAGTTGGAAGATCGATTCATTGATTTTTGGGTTCGCCTCTTATTTTGAACTTGTTAGAATAATAGGGCAAATAGAATAAACCAAGAGGGGGGGTGAATTAGTTTCTTAATAAAAAAACTTAGCCATTTCGAAAATTAACCTTGTTAAAGACAAAACTTAACAAAAACCTAAGTTATTTTTAAGTTCTACTTTATCAAATAATCAGAGTGTAATATATGTTGGACTTGAAGACTTGGTTTCAAGTTAATTTGATGTCTCCAACCACTTTGATGATGAAGATGATGATGCTTGAAGAATGAAGATTTTATATTAGTGTTAGAGTGTCTTAGGAGTTGGGGTAAGATGCATTTCATTTAATCTTGGACTTAATCTTGTTTTTTAAAATGTTTTGAAATGTTTTAAAGAAGTTTTAACTATTTTCAACTCAAAAAATATGTTTTCAATCAGTTAAAATGTTCTTAGTTTGATTGCTAAGTCAATCTTAGACATTTTAACCAACTAGTATGGATTTCAGTTAACTAATATTCTAAACTGGTGTTTTTAAAATTTGTTCTAGCTGAATTCAACTAACTGTTTTCAAAATTTTAATCAGCTTAAATTCTGGAACTGTTGTTTCTGAATTTTGGTTCCAGCTTATTTCAGCTAGCTATTTTTTAGAATTTAAATTAGTTAAAATTCTGGAGTTGTTCTTAAGAAATTCATGCTCTCTGGAAAATCTAGTTGATTCACATTTAAACAGGACAAAATTACTTAAAGATTTATCTTTAATGATTTCCACCAGTTTAATCGCATTTTCAATTTACTGTTTTCAGTTTTTAGATTTTGGGTGCTCTCTGGAAAATTCATTTTGATGAAAGCAACTAAATAAATCGCGTTTTAACTAACTGATTTTATCAGTAACAATTTTAAAACATTGAACCAGTTCTGTTTTAAATACATAGAGTTTTAAAGAACTGGGCAACGAATCAATTACAAATAAAACCCATTGTTCAAAAGGACTTTTCAAGTGTTCTAAATCAATTTTTGAAATCAATCAAAGAGTCCAAGATCAAATTGAATTAAGAATCTTTCCATAGAAAGTCATCACCTAAATTTTGTCCTGTTTCATATACTGCAAGTGTAAATCAGGTGAATTCGTTTCATAATCTTGTACTGGGTTTTTTTCTTCTTAATTAAGGTGATTAGGGTGTTCTTGTAATAGGTTTTTACAAGGTTATATAGATCTTGTAAGGTTCAAGATCAATTGTATTGTTCTGTCTTTTAGTTTTTCATGTTAGGTTCATGTAAAAACTGAAATTTAGTGAATTGCTTTGATTTGGGTGTTTAGGAAACTGGATGTAGCCTTCATTGGAAAGTGAACCAGTATAAATCTCTTGTGTTGATCTTCTTTCCCTGCTTCTTTAATTTTTGTAATTGATAATTGAATTGCTAATTGAATTGGATATATGATACATTGGTATAAGCATTTCAAGAATCTTTAAAGAATTGATTTTCACCTGCAATTACAACCTATTTTTCTGAAATTGGCCAAGGATTTCGAAAATCTTTTGAGAGTTTAATTCACCTCCCCTCTTAAACTCAACCATTTATTCTAACAATATAAAAAGCAAAATATAAGCTTAATGTAAATGAGAGTAGGGATAGGGAGAATAAACACCAAGTTTTTATACTGGTTTAGATCAACATATCCTACATCCAGTGTTCAATCACCTCAAAGAAAGTTATTTCTACTAACTATCTTAAAAGTTTTACAACTTACAGAGCAACAAAATGAATAAGATAGTAGGAAGATTAGCTAAGACACATCCTTTGTACAGAACAAAGGATGACCAACACATCTCTTGAACATACAAGAAATGAAAAACACCTTCCTTAAAAGCACAAGGAATAAAAAACACCTCCTTTAACAATCACAGTAAAGGATGAACACCTCCTTTGAATAACATAAAGGATGAACAAGCTCAAACCCTAGCAGCAGTAAAACTTTCTTAAGTAAACCACTTAAAGAAAATAAACTAGGTTTTCCAACCTTTAAAACAGAGCAAAAAATACTTATGTTATGTAGTATATGAAAAGTTTTTCACAAAAACGTTCAGAATAATCGATTATTTCTTAAGATAATTGATTATTCCAAAAAGTAATTGATTTATGAAAAGAGTGCAAGATAGTCAAGTATTCCAGGATATAATTGATTATTCCATTGAGCTCAGGTTCTTAAAAAGTTTTCCAAAGATTTAATAATCAATTATTTAAAGAGATAATTGATTATTTTGACGTTAAATGCATTTTAGGAAAAATAAAATTCTTTTTCAAAGTTTAAGGAAGAGTGGTGTGCGTGTTAAGATCTTTAACATGTCTCCTAACTATTACAAACAACATATACTTCATAATACAAGTTTTGGATGCTTCCAATGGACTTCAAGACTCCAATCTTCCTCTTCAAGATTCATCATCATCAAAGCATTCACAAGATTTGATAGCAAAGCTCCCTTCAAATCTATAGAACTCCACAAATTGCTTTTCTTGATTGAGAATTGCAAGACAATGTTTTGGAATTTGATTATGTTGATTTAATTCAAGAAAGAGTGCATATTTACTTAAAAGATTTGTTGAGGAATTAAATCCAAAAAGAATCTTGAAGATTGGTGTTTTGATGATGAAGATACAGAGAATATTGCAACATTAAAGACTTGATTTTATCTCAAAAAGGAAGGTTCAATCATGGAGAATAAAGGAAAAATCAAATATTCAATCATGGATATTTAAAGTTCTCAAAGATAGAAATCTAGAAGATTTGCTCAACCTCTGAAGGATCATGTTTAGAAGTTTCAGTTTTGGGTGTTGGATAAAAAGAGTAAGTCATACTTTCCCCCCTAAGACCTTTTCAATCTTGAGAGCAAGTCATATTTTCGCAAAAAGCTTTTTCTATGCTTTTAATCGATTAGAAATCGAAATAGAATCGATTATATAACTTATAATTTGAATTAAACTAGTTTAACGAACAAAATATTCGATTAAGTGTTTTCATAATCGATTATATTGTTTCTGGGTTTATATATAATCGATTATGTCGTAATTTAATCGATTATTTCAGGAAAAATATGTTTTTCCAAATCTTCTCTGGAATAATCGATTATGGCTTTTAAACAACCGATTAAATACGGTGTTTTTGCGAATTAAAAGATAAATCAACCTAAAAATGAAAACTTTAAGCTGACTTCGAATTATAATATGAATGGAAAGGTCTTAGGTTCATACACATCTGATCAAACACGAAAATGCAGTGTTCTTGCGCTTGAATCTTTTCAAAGCCGCTTTCTTGCTCTCTTAAGCTTGATCTTAGTTCTTGGAAGTGGTGATTGTATTGTGCTTAAGCTTGCATATCCATCACACATCAGGTAAATTCTTTCTTGGTTATTGATTCTTGTAATTCATCCCTTTGATTAGTTTTAAAGGGAGGTGTTTGTCCATCTCTTGTGGGTCAAGAGAGTTGGGATCATCCTTAGTGTGTCTAAGGAGGTTTTTTCATCCTTAGTGTGTCTAAGGAGGTGCTTCCATTTATCTTTATTTGTTTTTACATGTTGTCACTGGATTGGTGTTTGTAATTGCATTTAAAGATAGTGGGGTATATCATCACGTGTTGTGGTGATCGAGCACTGGATGAAGGATTGGCTAAATCTGAACTAGTATAAATCTCTGTGTTCATTCTCTCTTTCCCTCTCTCTTTATTTTATTATATTCGGATCATATCAACAATTGCTATCCCGATTGCTTTTATCAAAGATTAAGGAAAATCCGAATCTTGAAATTGGAATTGAGATTAAAATCTGGAAAATTATTTTAAACCAGAAAAAGTTTTTGAAAATCCAATTCACCCTCCCCCACTTCTTGGATTTTGCATTGTCATTATTTCTAACAGATTAGATTCTTCAACAACTACTAAACCCAATAACTCCAATTGATTAATCGATGTTTTTGTGTTCAAGAGTGGAACAAATTAGGAATAACACCTTGTGCTTATCTTTTTTTATTCGTTTTAATTCACAACTCCTTCATTCTTGTTTTCAATTAGTAAATCACAATTTAATCGGTGCAATTCATTTTTTTACCGTTTTTGCTCTATTTCACAATTTTAATCGATTAGAATTACAATACACATATCTTTGATTTCTTTTGTTTCTTCTGCTAGAGTTGTTTTCAATATTGCCTCAATTAAAATTTCTGTTCATTGTGATTTTGCTTTCTTGAATTAAATCGATTTCTACTTGTTATAGTTTTTAGTTTGCTTGTTAATTCTTTTACCAATCTCAGTTTGTGATTACATTCCCTGTTTGTGGTTACTTGATTCTCAAATACAGTTTCCATTTTGTAATTCATTTGTTAATCTCCTGTGTGTGAATTTTTTACTATGAACAAAACTTTGATTTTAAACTCATGAAATGGAGAAGCATGAAGTAATATACATGAATGTTGTGTGTCCTTGGATGTTGACCTAGGTCAACCATATGCTACATTAGAGTTTAGGGGGACTTAGTAATTTTTATCAATTTCACACATGACAGTGGATGTCACAAGGAGATTGTTGCAGGTAGTATCAATTGTCATGTTATTGAATCAAACACTTACTACTAGGCCAAAAACTATAATTAATAATTAGAATGCTTGATTACACTCTCAACAGGATAAACACATGGTTTATTCAATAAGTTAAAATTTGGAATTAAGAGACTTGATATATTTTAATACATGGAAGATAATACTCATTATTGGAGAACTTGTCACTACAATTCATATATTTGATTTCTTATTAATAGAAAAATTGATCAAGTGAAAAAATGCTGGATTTTTTTTCAAATTTTTCAAAATTGCTTCCATTTTCTTTAAGAGAACTACGTAAAGTTCCATTTATTTTCAAAGTAGTTGTGAATCCATCTAAATGTGGTCCATTTTTTTTACTTCATTCAATTGATTATCATGTAAAGTATAGAAAATAGGATTATGTGGGTTGAATATATATTTGCCAAATATACTCTTCATGTTTGATTTTTATTGTGGATAAAGCTCAATAAGTATCACACATGTTTTGTGTTTTGGTCATTGAATTTGCTTTCTTTTTCCGCATACAACACCATCAAGCATTAAGAGTAAGAATTTGAAAATGTCAAGTATGAATTAGAGTAGTCATAGAACAATGATTGGAGGTTTGTTATTCATAAATCTCATTTCTGCTTACAAATTTTTAATATATAGACACAACATTGCAATATTTAGATTTTTATATTAGTTGAAGTCAATATTGAGTTACATCTAGTTCTCGTTAACAAATTATGAAGGATTCCAATAATCAATTATTGATTATAAGTATTTTCATTGCTATTTTTTTCTTTCAATAAGTATAAAATGTAACTCATAATTATCTATTTTATCAAGTATTTTTTTTAAAGTCACTTCTAGATTTTCCAAGTATTCTTTTAGTGTCACTTCTAGCTATAACAAATTCTTTTACAGAGTATAAAATATTAATGTTTCTTGTTGGAGAGGGAAAACTTCACACGGTGAAGATTTTACAAATAAGAAAAGTTCTCTTTATCATTTATTTAGATGTTGTAGTGATCTCTTTATCCTTTGCTTAAACGTTATAGTGACCTTGTGTTTTCACAACATTATTTCATGATAAGAGCTTTAATTCACACAGAATCACTTGTTTCATTAACCTTTTTCTACATGGGACAATTTCTATATATAGATGTCTTGAATAAGATTATTGGAGATGGCATGTTTTATCAAACCTCAACAAACTTTTAGTTGACACATTTTCTGTTTCACTAAACTTGTTATGCAGAGTAAACTTTTCTCTAAACATCCCTTCATAATAATGATAACACCAAATTGAATATATAATATTAAGATGAGTTTATCTAAAGTGTGAGAATCAATGTGAGAAAGAATCTGAATCAAGTTTATTAAAGAGTAAACAATTTAACAAATTAAATTTGACAATAATGTTTACTCCTTAGTTATTACCATCTTCTTCTGGATGTTATCTAGTTGATGTACATGATATAGACATAATTATTTTAAAGAAACCTAATTGTTTTAAAGAGTTTGATGAGGTTTAAGATTTAAGATTTATAGGATTTAGAGTTAGATTATCTTACTTTTTTTTTAAACATAAGATTTTTTTTTTAACATTTAAAAAAGATATTATTGGATCAATAAAATTTAATATTATTTATTAAGATCAAAATCATTATCTTACAAAACCATATTAATTGATAAATATTAGACTATGTGTGATAAATAATAACCAAACCAGATTAGCCTAATTTAAAGATAATTTAATTTAACTCAATTTATATAATTTCAATTGGATTGGACCATACTTTTAGTCAAAATTGATGGAAGATCATCGGCGTGAATAACCCTTTGTATATAAGATGTTGTCCATTTTATATCAAGAAATAAACTAATTGTTCCTAATTAATTGGAATATTAAACATAATCTAAGGATTCATTTGCTATTAAAAGAAAAGAAGAGAAAAGGAAAAAATAGAAAAAAGAAGGAAAAGTCTAATATTTTGAAGTGTATAAGAGTAAATAAGTGTTTGAAAAAATAATTAGACCTGCCTAAGATTTCCAAAACGAAAAGAATTGTTTTAGAAATATTGCTGCTCCAACTTAAATGGATTATGTCCAGTTTTCCAATCGATTTACTTTTCGGCTTCCATATGCACTTCCTCACCGAATCGTCTTTTATTATGCTCTTTTGCCCCATTTATTATGATAATAATCATAGAAAAATATTAATAATAATAATAATAATATAATGATATAATCAGTAATAATAAAAATAATATTTATTTTCTTTCTAAAATAATCTTAAAAAATAAGTTTTAATTTATTTTTTCAACCAAACAATTTGTTTTCAAAAGAAATTTAAATATATTATCATTTTTCTGTTTTTCTCTCACGCCGCCATATATTCCACTTATAAAGATCTTAGTTATTCCGCTATGTTAAATTATTTAATTTAATTACCAAATAAAATAACTTCTATAAAGATGATATCCTCAGTTGTATGAAATTTCTCTGTACTAAACTAACAGGAAATTAATAAAAATAATTATCAAGATAGAAGTGTAGCAATAAAAGAATGATATAGTATTTCTTTTTGTAGTTATGTGATCTTATAAATTAACTTAGTTTCATTTCTCTAAATATAAAAATATTATATCATTCAACTTATAGTTTCAAATTTAGATTTTTAATTTATAAATAACTTACAAAGAACTAATTTAAGTTTTTGAAAAAATTATCTAAACTAACCAATCTTTCTTAATATAAAAAGCTCCCGAAGTTGTGACAGCGTGAAGTTCAATTCTTCTAAATTTTTCATTGAAATTAACATTATAGTATGGTATTGAAGCACCAAAAGAGTTTTCGATCGTCACCTTTTAATCTCATGCCAAAATTTTCTTTTTCTTCTTATATAATAAAGTTGTATCTAACATAAATCCATGGGTTAGATTAATTCCTCTTCGCATTAAGTCGAGCTACCAAAGGGTAAAGTGCTCCTAAATGTTGTGACTTCATACCCAAAGGGAGATCGATCCCACAACCATGGTTTAGAGACAAGAATGTTTAACCACTCACTCCAAGCAACATTTGGTCTCTCATGGCACATCCAGTTACAGAGTATCCCATGAATGATATAGATTTCATCCACTTCGGAGAAAA
Organism: Lablab purpureus; assembly: GCA_030347555.1. Classification (NCBI taxonomy): domain Eukaryota; kingdom Viridiplantae; phylum Streptophyta; class Magnoliopsida; order Fabales; family Fabaceae; genus Lablab; species Lablab purpureus. Next base: position 20,194,451 of record CM059258.1, read on the forward strand.
TACAACTTTGTTTTTCAGTCACCACCTAGATGGAAGAAACTACTATCCCTAGACCACATCAATGATGGTATTGCTTTCTGAGAACAAGCAAGAGCATTTGGATGTTACTATTGAACTTCCATTCACCACGGTGCTAGCATGGAAATTATGCAACACAGGTTTTACTCACGAATACATCCATCAATCAGAGAAACAATTAAGTCAAGCATAGGGACAGATAGATCCATGGAGGAATTTGCGTGGGCATTATCACACGACATGTTTCATTATGTTAGAGACATAAATATTCATTAACAAGTTTTCAATTAATCATTTTAATAAAAAAAAATTTAACTACATTTGTATCATTTTAATAAGAATTTGGTTTAGAGCCCCACGTGGCCACACAATCTTCAGCCACTTCAGTGAACGGTTAAGAAATAAAGAAACAGGAGCACGATGTAAAATAGATTTAAATAGTGCTATAATAGATGGCAAATTTACGCACCACATTGGTAACTATAACTATCTAAAGAAACCAGAAAATATGGTTTGCATCCATAACTATACAAGACCATAAATGGTTATTAAAGAAACAAATCATCCCAACCTGAGATATTTGGCTTAGATGAGAGGAAGCTAACGAGAAAAATAGCTTTACTTCCAGCTGAAGCCTTCGCTCACAGGAATTTTTCTATGCTTGAGGTCAATGTTGACTTGGGCACAGCTCCAATAACTGTATCTTTCTTCTCACCATTCTTGAAAATAATGACAGTGGGGATACTTCGAATCCCATAACGGCTAGCAGTTGACGGGCTCTCATCAGTATTGAGTTTGTAACACTTCAGCTTATCAGAATATTCCTGGGCCAGCTCACCAATTATTGGATGGATCATTCGGCAAGGACCACACCATGGAGCCCAGAATTCAACCAGCACAGGAGACTCAGATTCCAGCACAAGTGATTGCCAATTTTCGTCAGTAATAGCGGCCACTACAATATTCAATGATACAAAATGTTTCACTTTAGTAAGTATTTCACTGAGAGATGCAACAATACTCTGGAAATGTAAAGCAGCAGCTAATTAGGATCCACGTGCTTCACATAGAGTACAATGATGAGTGATGATGCTAAAATGTAAAACATGCCCACACCAGCCAAATGAAGTACAGACAAGCAAAATGAAAATACTACTAAAGATTAACAATACATGTTTAGGTTGTCTAGCAAAGAAAAAGAAAAAAAAACTGTAAGTCTTGCTTCAACACTGCCCAAAAAGCAAACCTTCTAAGTAAGCTCCTCCAAACAAAGCAAAGCAAAAACACAAAAAGGGTAGCAGTCAAAGACCTGTAAAATGTCACTTCCTTGACATCGTACCAACAAAAAGACTAGTATTGGTGTTCTATCTGTCCATCAATCCCCTTCAAAAACTATTAGATTAATTTATATTAGAACAAGATATCATAATTCATAAAAACTACAAAGTAGAAAGCTTCAAACCCAATTTTGTATGAAAGCTAAACCACTTTCATGACTAAATTTCTTTCTCTTGATATTCTCTGAATGGTGGTGAAACCTAACACACCATAATCATAGCCATATCGGACAGAAGAACAAATCCAAAAAGGAACCTAATAGCTGTAATCTCATCTTTTGATAAGACAAGAACCTTACTTGAAGATTGGAGTAAGACCATACATCTGATATTCAATTTCTCCTCTATTACTATGAACTAACCTCTAATATTCTAAAACAGCTTCTTTGTTTCTCTCTTCCAATGAGGTTAGGAATACCCATTGTAAAGAAGTTCCAATTTTCATCAATTTGACAATTTTGGCACAAATTCCACAAATCTATGCAATTGCAGTCAACATAAACTTCTTTGTTGCTCTATCTTCCCTCATTGACCAATGTAATATAGACCAAATAAAATGACTTTACCATATGTTTCAATGATGCAACGAAAGTAATCATATAGAATATGTAAGGTGGAAAGTAATCATACGAGTTATGTAAGAGCGTATGGTAAAGAGTGTATCGCCTACTCATCTAGTGAGGAGCATTTTGTCTACCCGTCTTAATGAGCATTTTTTTTCGGTGAATTTCACAACAAACTAGTGCGATGAATGTGAAAATGTATTCAATCATCATGAATTATCCTAAATATGACATTGAGAAGTTCACTGGATTTAATGATATTGTGACAGTTGAAGATGCATGCACTTTTGTTTCAACAAGGCCTCTTGGAAGCTTTCGAAGATAAAGTCAAGCTTGATTTTTCATGAGAAGGATTAAAAAACATAAAGCTCATAGTGCAATTGTCCTGAACCATGGTGATAAGGTGTTGAGATAAGTCTCAAAGGAAAAGACAATAGTGGGACTATGGAAAAAGCTTGAAAGCTTGTATATGATGAAGTCCGGTTAATCTTTTATATCTTAAGTAAGCATTGTACTCATACAAGACTAGAAGTAAAAAGACAATTAGCAAATAGTTGAATGAGTTCAACGAATCAACCCTCATTGAGAGAATATTGACATACAAATGAGTGACAAAGATTAAACGTTTTTGTTGTTGTGTTCATTGCCTAATACATGTGACCACTTCAAGGAGACCTTTCAAGCGAAAGAGAGAGAGTCTCTCTCTTAAAGAAGTTCAAGTGGCTCTTAGCTTGAAAGAGTTGAACTAGAAGTTTGACATAAAGGTGTCTAGTAATAGAGTGGCCTTGTAGCAAAGGAAAAAACATCTACCAATGAGAATAGAAACATAATAAGGTTGAAGACAAGGTTAAGAAATGGTGGTGGAGGTAATTTATCTAACATTAAATACTACCACTGCAAGAAGGAAGTACACACAAGGAGTTTACATCCTCATAGACAGAAGAAAACTAACCCACTTTGACATGTCCTTTGGACCTAGTAGACCATATGGGTCTAACAAACCGTTTATGTCAAGCGAAGCAACTCTTGTTGAAGACAATTATAAATTATATGTCCTTATGGTGTCAAGTAATGTTAATGATATAGAATGGATAATGGATTATGGATATTCATTTCACATGACACCAAACCATCAATGGTTAAGTTTACATGGCTTGAAGGAAGTTTAGTTCCCCTGGGATATATAATGAGGGTTGTAAGATAATTGGAGTTGGAATCATTAAATTTCATCTACATGATGGAACTGGAAAACTACTAGATTAAGTTAGGTTTGAAGAGAAGTTTTATATCCCTTTTATGAGCTTGAAAATAGGGGGTATGTATTCAAAGGTTAAAAGGAAATACTGAAAGTGATGAGAGGATCCATGATTGTGATGAAGGATGGGAGGAAGAATAACTTGTATGCCTTACAAGGTGTAGTAGTATTAGACTTGTTGATCCTAGACGGATCAGTTGTAATTAGATTTTCAAACAAAAGGATGGAATTCGAGGAACTCGGTAGAAAAGAGATTGGTGGCTAGAGACTTTAACCAAAGGGGAGGAATTGACTATAATGATATGTTTGTGTGGATATTTAACCTTACATTTGATGTAATGGGTCGATGTGAAACATGCCATAAGAAAATGAATCAGCCTGCCAGAGTGACTTTAAGTGATGTAGTTTCTGTTTTGATTATTTGCTAAACTTATGACATGCATGATACACTAACACTGTAAAATTAGTCCTGTTGCCAATAGAGATAGAATTAGGTTATAAAACACAGGTATATGCATATACAGCGAGAAAGCCTTCAAACAATTCCAGTTATTCCATTTTGTCTCACCATAAAACAGATCATTATGCAAGAAAAGTTTCAAGCTATGCACACAGTTGTAAGCCACAACCAAAACACTAGAAGTCCAGATCTACAACATATTAGGCGTCAAATAAAAATCAGAATACAAAAAGAAAAAAAGATATCAAATGTAAAAAAAAAAAAAAAGTTTCAGTGTTTTTTTTTAGCTTCACTCGCCAAAATGCTCAAAGGCTCAAACAGTTAGCATCATCGTTAGAATAATTCAATCATTCTAACATTCCACATCCACACAGCGCACATGAAATTTCACAGAACATTTAATAATCCAAAAAACATTACAAAACTCGCATAGAACCATATCCCTAAACAACAAATCTTCGCAACGAAATCAATCCTAACCTTCGAAAGTGGTCTTCTGTACCTCGCAAGCGACGCGTCCACCGCGAGGAGCGGTTCTCGAGGCGGCGCGAGTCGAAAAAGTGGTCCGAGCGGTGGGTCGGAGACGGAGGCCGGAGTAGCGCGGCAGCGCAGCGGAGTTGCGGCGGCCGGTAACGGCAATCGGAGGAGAGGAAGTGAGGGAAGGGAGTGCGGCGGAGCGAGCGAGGGTTAGGCATTGGAGTTGCATGGTGGCCATGGATGCAGCAGTGGAGAAGAATTGTGGAATCGAAAGTGTTGCGTTGAACTCTGTAACGATCCCCAATATTATTTCTATTTTATTTTTATACTAATTTTGTTTTAGTTTGGAAGATATTGGAACTATTATCTTGTGGATGAGATTACACTGATGCCACACTAATACGCTCCCATTGGTCACATCTTACAACTAGTTTTGTTTTCCAACACACCATCTATCAATCTTTTCTCAATTATTTATGAAATAAAAATAATTAAACAACTTTTTAAAAGCCAACTCGTTCATGAATTTATAATTATTTTAACTATATTATAATTAAGAATTAATAGACGGTTTAATATAATTTCCAGTAATTTTAATTTTTTTTCTTTTACTTAAGTGATGGGTAGACTTTCCTCTATTTTATTTAGTTTATATTACTTTTCGTTCTTACAACAAAAATATATTTCTAATTTACCTTTTAACTGATATCATGCTCAGTGTTAAAAAAATAGGAAAATATGGAAAGTATTTCTTACATAAAATTATCAAATAATTAATATAATTAATATAAAAATTATTAATTATTCACTAAGACATAAAATGATATAAAATAATTAATATTTTTTAACTTTTTATTATTTTTTCTCTTTTAATTAAACTTTACTTTTATTATTTGTCTTTTTATATTCTTTCATATTTATTATTTTTTTATTTATATATCTTCTTTTACTAATAAATAATGATGAGTTAGTTTTGATAATATAATATACTTTGTATTAATATAAAATTTCAAATCATATATCTTTATTACAATTTTAAATTATTAATAATATATTATTTTATTTTAAAACTGATATATTATTAATAATGTATTATTTTATTAGAATGTAAAAATTATAAGAGAAAGAAATTAAGATAAGAAAATAAAATAATATTTAAAAAAGAAAAATAAATAAATAATTAATGATATGAAAAATAAATCAAAAAGTAATTAATGTACCTTAATTTGTGCATTGCATAGGTTAGTTAAACCGAATAATAATTACCTTTAAAGTCATTTATATTAAAACTAATTAATGAAATATATTTCATAGTTTTTTACATTAGTTAATAATACTTTTTAATATGTATTTATAAATATTCTTTCTGTTTTTTTTTTTAATAAGTGTGTTTTAAATTAGTATACATATAATTAAAAACATTAAATTTTATTATTTATAATAAATTTTAAATTTTTTTATAATACAATTTATTGATTAAGATAGATGAAAAGATAAAAAACAATTTATTAGTATAAACATTTGAAATTTTGTAAAAAAAATTAATTATTTTTAATATTTTTAAATTTAAAAATATAATTAAAGTAATTAATACAATATTAAATTTTATAAACCATAAATAAAAAACAAAACTCCTTTATACTTATTAAAAACAGAGGAAATAAATACATATTAAAAGGATATTAATTTATAATACACAATTGGTATGGTTTAAAAAAATATACAAAAATAGAATTATTATACTTAGAGATATGATATATCTTGACAACTCATTTTGCTATAAAATCATTATCCAACCTAGGGATGACAACCACAGAGCGAGTTTTGCCTTGCCTGACTCACTTGATTATTCTGGTTTTCGCCTTTCTCCAATCCTTGCTGAGGATAAACATTTAGTTTCCATACTCACATCTCATTAGGGATGAAGTTTTCGAGTTCCACCCAACCTATCCCCTACCATGTTTTTAAAATATAACTTTAAAAAATTATTTTTTAAAATATAATATTTTAAAAATAATTAAATAAATATAAAAAATTAAGTATAACTATAATTAATATATATATATATAAATAAATCATTAAAGATAAATTTATAAATAATAAATATATTTAATATTAAATATTTTTTTAAAATATTATTTTGTTATACACAAATTAATATTTTTAATATTACAAATTTTAAATTATTTTAATAATAAAATATATTTTAGTTTATTATTTTTATACCATAATATATATATATATATATAAAAGTATTTTATAATAATATTTGTATATTTTAATATTATTTACTTTGTCAGTTTATTTTACTATAATTATTTTAATCATCTTATTGAAGAAATAATAGTTTTTAGACTTTTCAAAAGTTGAAATATAATAAAAGAATATATTTAAAATAAGAATTTAATTAGACTGCAAAAAAAATATAAGCAAAAATTGCACTTGTAACTTATTCTAAGTTAAGATTTACTGTAATAATCAATTTAAAATTATAAATTATTAATTATTCAATTTTGTTGTATTTAAGTCTTATTATTTTGCTATGTATTATTATTAGAAGTTTTATTTTATTACAAGTTTGGTTACGAGAGAGAGAGGATTAAGATATATAATAAAAAAATTAAAAATTTTATTTATATAAAAAGATTATTCAAAAATCTAAGAGCTACTATTTTTATTTTTTAAATAACTTATTATACAATACTTTATTAATTAATAATATAAATAAGATATCAAAATAAATTTAGTTTGATACCCTAAATCTATCTACATAGACTAAATTTTAAAAATAATAATCTAAATAAAAATAGATATTTTTTAGTACAATGTGTTTAATATAAAGTTTATATAAATTAAGATAAAATTGATTTGATATTAATTAATTGATTTCTTATTTTAATTTTTATTTTATTTTAATCAAACTTCGAAATTAAGAAACATTAATATAATTATTTTTAATAATATTACACAAAAATATATAAATTATATCTATTTTAAGATATGAGTCGGATTGAATGATTAAATTCTTTATAACTTAACTCATATAAAGAGATCAAATTGGACCAAATTCATCTTGATAAATTTTATATCAAGAGATAAAATAATAAATTTTTAAAAATAGTTGTTTTTGTAACTTTTATTATTGAGTTTGACGGCTATATTAAATAATTTATATTATTAATAAATAAAACTTACATATAATATAAATTTTAAATTTAAATATATTTTTAATTTTAAGGTATTTTGTTTTATAATTTTTTCCGAAAAAATTGTTTGGTAAAGAGGCACTATATGTGTGTATATTATTTTTCTAAATATGTTTTTAACTTTTAAATTGTGTGTTTCGTCTCTCATATAAATAAATTTATTTTATTCTTATATTATATAAATAAGTGTAAATAATTTTAAAAAAAGAAAAATTTTAAAAATAGATAATAATAAAATAAAAAACTATTATCAAAACTAAAATTAAAATCACAAATGCTAAAATAAATAACTAAAATAAGCCAACAAAACTACAATTAACTAACTTTACAAAATATTTAATTTTAACCTATTTACATAGCAGAGCATTTAAATAACAAAACTGATATATTCAACTGCATTTATAGATTATTTATACGTTAAGTATAATTTTAGTCCCATATTTTATAACTTAAATTTAAATTTTTACACTTTTTAATATGGTTAACTCGTTTTAATTTTTAATTATCAGTTTTTTTTTTAATTTATTACTTATTCCAAAAAAAATTCAATTTTCAATTAAAAAAACATTCAATGACTGTCAAATTATATCTTATTTTTCCATTGCCACAATTTTCAACTATGTAAATTACAGATAATTAAAAGTTATAGTAAAATTTTAGAAACAAATATTAAAAATTAAAACTACGGAATTTATCAAATATATTGGAAAAAATAAAATTTTGTTTGAAGAAAAAATCTCTTAAATACTCAAACTAAGAGTAATATGACGAATTTTTTTCCTAAATAATATTTAAAAAATCCAAAAATATCATGTAAGACTTTATTTATCTTAGTAGACTTATTTACTGAGCCTAATTCTCATCTTCATTTTTTCATCTTTGACCCAATTTTACCTGTCGAAATTCAATCATCTGAAAACTGAATTATGAATAGTTTTTTTTATTTTTCTTTTCATTTAAATTTATTTATAAAAGTATTATATATATATATATATATATATATATATATTTAAATTTATTTATTATATTTCATATTATATGTTATATTATATATATTTGTAGAAATAATAATTATATATTTTATATTATATATGTTATATTTAATTTAAATCTTATTTTTTTAAATATGATATTACATAAACTTTTGAAAAGTGAAACAATTATTTTCATTTAAAAAATTAAAGTAATTATATTTTTTAAATAAGATGAAGTAATAATATTTAGAAATATAATTTGGCTTATATTTGACAATTAATGAAAAAATGTATAAGAAGTATAAAAATTAATAATAATTTATAGAGGTTGAGCAATGATGAACAAACACCTCCCTTTAGAACTAATTTAAGGGATGAATTTACAACAATCAATAACCAAGAAAGAATTCCTTGATATGTGATGGATATGAAAACTTAAGAACAATACAATCACCACCTCCAAGAACTAAGATCAACCTTTAAAGAGTAAGAAAGCGGTTTTGAAAATATTAGAGCGCAAGAACATTGTATTTTCATGTTTTATCAGTTGTGTTTGAACCTAAGACATTGTCATTCATTTTATAATTCAAAATCAGTTTAAAGTTTCCATTCTTAAGTTGATTCAGCTTTTAATTTGCAAAAATATCGTATTTAATCGATTGTATAAAAACCATAATCGATTATTTCAGAGCAGATTTGGAAAAACATATTTTTCCTGAAATAATCGATTAGATTAAAGCCATAATTGATTATATGTAACCCAAAAACAATATAATCGATTATCAAAACACTTAATCAATTATTTTGTTTGTTAAACTTGTTTAATTCAAATTTTAAGTTATATAATCGGTTCTATTTCGATTTCTAATCGATTAAAAGTGTAGAAAAAGTTTTTTGTGAAAATATGACTTGCTCTGAAGATTGAAATGGTCTTGGGGGTAAAAGTATGACTTACTCTTTTTATCCAACACCCAAAACTGAAACTTCTAAACATGATTCTTCAGCTGTTTAGCAAATCTTCAAGATTTTCATCCTTGATTACTTTAATTCTCCATGATTGAATATTTGATTTTTCCTTTAATCTTTATGATGCAACCTTCCTTTTTTAGATAAAATCAAGTCTTTAATGTTGCAATATTCTTTGTATCTTCATCATCAAAACACAAATCTTCAAGATTAATTTTGGATTTAATTCTTCAACAAATCTTCTAAGTAAATCTACACTCTTTCTTAAATTAAATCAACACATCTTTCTTTAGTGTGACATTTTTTAAATTTCGCATGAAGTTCTATGCAATATGTCTAATGCAGTAGACATGCAATATGTCTAAGTAAATCTGCACTCTTTCTTAAATTAAATCAACACATCTTTCTTTAGTGTGACATTTTTTAAATTTCGCATGAAGTTCCATGCAATATGTCTAATGCAGTAGACATGCACAAAATTATTTTCCATCCAACCACTTCCACTTCTACAGTATGTACTTCGTATGACTTTGTGACAATCAAATATGAGGCACAACCCTTCTTGTGGTGTAATGTACCTCCGTAGATTTTTAAGGAAAAAAAACCAAACATCACTACTTTCACCCTCTACAACAACAAAAACAATTTAAATTATGTTTTTTTCATCTTGTGCAACTACAACCAACAAAGTCTCTTTGTACTTGTCGTAAAGAAAGGTTCCGTCTACTTGAACAATTGGCTTGCAATGATGAAATCATCAATACATGGTTTGAAGGAAGAAACACGGGCTGAGTTACTTGCAACAAAGAAGGCAACTTCTTATATGATTCTTCCCGGTTACCAAAAACTGATTCAATTGCCTTCTGTTTGGCCAACCACCCCTTTCTATAGGTAATCATATATCACATTGTTGATTTGATGTGTCCAATGATGGTGGAGATGGGTATTGAAGGATCAGCCTCAACAATTTCACGAATTGTTTGTGAAATTATTGCATATCCCAACTTGTGTTAGCTAGGGGGAGTTTGTATTTGATTATTGCAATCAAGCTTCTTCAACTATGATGGTGGCTCATCAAGCAACTCTAGATTAGTTTTTTGTTTTTTGATCTGTAAGTCTCACTTCCATTTAAATTAATCTACCTTATTTGAGAGAGATTTTCTAACATTGTTGTTGCATTATTTTGCATTTAAATTTCTTCATAAAATTGGAATGATTAAACGATTAAACTGGAATTATTTCCTAGACTCAAATCTTTTTTAATTGAAGATGTATTCAAATTTTAATTTTATTTTTAATGTATTAATTTTATTAAATCAAAATCTGTTAAACCCTAAACCCTAAAATCTGTTACAGACTTAACAACTTTATGTTTTATAAATAGATCTTTTACACACTATAACAATGATGTTTTAGAAATTACTGAGAATGAAAAACATAGAGACTTACTGATTTCAAATTGATCTGAATTCGAAAAAACTTTATCATCAAAGAACTTTCTGATCATCAAAGGTTTTGAAAAGAGTTGTCTCTTCACTGGGCCAGAACAAATTCATTAGTTTAAGGGAGTTCTTTCTTTCCTATTTCTTTCTTTTATCTTTCTTTGTTTTCATTTTTCTGATTGTATTTGCATTTGTGTCAGAGAAAAGGTGTTTGTATAATTGTTTTCTTTTAATCTTTTTAAGAGATTTGTAATTTCTTGGATTGGGTTTCCAAGAGCTGATTTTACAGTAGAGTGTTCTAGGTTAAAGGATTAATCTTGTAGCGTTCAAGAACATATTCCTTTGTGTGTTGTGTGATTGTTTGTAAAGAATTCTTGATATAGTGGATATATTGGACGTAGCTCTTTATGAGTGAACCAATATAAAAATTATCTATGTGATCTTTCTTCTTAATCATATCTTGATACTGCTGGAGTTGATATTTCTGTTTTGAAAATCTGATGCGCCTTTAATCCATTAAGACTCGAATTGTCTTGATTAATCAAATCAGCAATTAATTTCCATTAAACTTCAATTCACCCCCCCCCCTCTTGAAGTTATCTATGTGTTTACAATTGGTATCTAGAGCTTCTACTTGTAATTTCTTCAAGTGTGATCCTATGTGTTGCATGATGACTGATAATGGAAAGCATTTTGCTGAAGGGGCCTCTGTTAATAGACCACCTTTGTTTAGTTGTGTGAATTATAAATTCTGGAAAATTAGAATGAAAATCTTTGTTGAATCTATGGATGATGGTATTTGGGATGCTATAGTTAATGGTCCTTTTGTTCCTAAAAAATAGTTGATGGTGAATAGATTGAAAAACCTTGGAGTGATAAAATTGATTCTGAATAAAAAAAAGGCAAAGTATGATAAAATTGCTAAGAATCTTATTGTTTATGCATTAAATTCTGATGAATTTTTTAGAATATCTCAATGCAGCACAGCTAAAGAAATATGGGAGACCTTAGAAGTTACACATGAAGGCACCACAAAGTGAAAAGAGCTAGAAAGCATGCTCTCATACAAGAATAAGAAATGTTCAGGATGAAACCTGCAGAGACTATCAATGATGTCCAAAAACGCTTTACTCATATAGTTAATCATCTGATAGGGCTTGGAAAAACATTCAAAAAGGAAGAGTTGAATATAAAAATCCTCAAATGTCTTGATAGAAATTGACAGCGAAAGGTTACAACAATTTTTGAGTCAAGAGTGTGACACCCTCTACCCCACATCATATATCATGAGAATAAAAATAACACATTTTATAAAGCCTATAGTAACCTCATAATTAATAAAATCTATAATAATAGTGTACACAAGGTAAAAGATTCACATTCACTAATAACATTACATGATGTAAAATAAACCAACTAAAGTCTTAATTAAAATAAATAAAAAGGGTTCTAATTTTCTAGTCCTATCACGGTGTCACATATCCTATCAGATCGGTCCCATGAACACTAAGTTTCACCACTAAAATCACCAACATCAAACTTGAGATCATCTACAATACGAAAGGAAAAACAAGACAAAGAAACAAAGGGAGTGAGAAATATCTCACTCAGGTTGCGGTGTAAAGACACTGTAGGATAGTCTCACACAACAAATAATTAATCAATACTTAATTATATCCAAACATGAGAAACAAATTAATTTAACCTCAACAGGAATTATCTATAAGTTCAACATATCCATATCACAATTGCATCGTATGCAATGCATGTTGTACCCATATATACACTATGATGATGAATGTATGTGGCGCCAATCACATATTACACTTGACTGCAAAAGCAACACGTAATGATCTCACGTTATGATCTCAATTATCATGCATGTGGCATCAATCACATATCACACTTGACCGCAAAAGTGATACACAATGATCTCACATTATGATCTCAAGTTATGATGCATGTTCACTAGTAATTCTTATAACACATTTCCCTTCACATAAGTTCACGTTTATAGTCACAATCACTTAACACATAACTTTTATCATAATCAGTGGATAAAACAATATAATAATATTAAATTAACACACATTATCCTTCATTCATCATTAAAATTATATTACCATTTACTCATCCCCTTCTTAAGGTATCACAAGAATTCTTAAGATGCTCTAAAGCAATCACAATATTATCAAATTAAGAAATTATATATATTATTCTTCAATTCATGTAATAAAGAGCACAGGAGAACAAATAGGAGTCAATAGAAATAAAAGAGGAAAACCTCTCTTTGAAGAACACACCTAAAATAAGGAATTGGGGTCAAATAATCAAAATATCATCAAATTAAGAAATTACACATTTTATTCTTCAATTCACATCATAAAGAAGAACCAGGTGTTGTTGGCATATTTCAAGACCAGAGTTTTATGGAGACCTACAGTTTTGATGATGAAGTTTTTAGAAAGTTTAAATCAACATTAAAGACTTGTGTCATCTCACAAAGGAAGGTTGCTTGATAGGAAAGGAAAGGCATAAAGAGCATTCAAAGCTTTCAAGAGAGAAGATTGATGAAGATTTTCTCAAAGAGCTAAAGGAGCTAGAGTAGAAGGTTCTGTTTTGGGTGTTGGATAAAAAGAGTAAGTCATAAATCCCATTCAAGACCTTCCCAAACAAGAGAGCAAGGTGTTTTCTCGCAAAAACGTTTTTCTACGCTTTTAATCGATTACCATACGTAGATAATCGATTATTTAACTTAAAATTTGAATTAAAAATGTTTAACGAGAAAAATAATCGATTAAGTGTCTTTGATAATCGATTATATTGATTCTGGGTTAATATAATCGATTATGGCCTTAATCTAATCGATTATATCAGACGATATTTGTTTTCCAGTTTTTAAACATGATATAATCGATTAAGCTTTTAATATAATCGATTAAATGAGTCATTTTTGCGAAATTAATTCTAAATCAACCTAAGAATGGAAACTTTGGAGCATTTTCGAATTATAAAATGAAAGAGAATGTCTTAGGTTTAACACATTTGAACAAACACAAAATATTCAAAGTGTTTCTGCACCTTAGCTTTTTCAAAGCCGCTTTCCTGCTCTCTTCAGTTTGATCAAGTCTTTGGAAGTGGTGATCATTGTGCTTAAGCTTTCTATCCAGCACATTTCGGTGTATTCTTTTCTTGTTTTTACGTAAAGGGAAAATTCATCCCTTGGATCCGTTCTAAGGGAGGTGTTTCATCTCTTGTGTGTCAAGAGAGGTGGGTTTCATCCTCGATGTGTGCAGGGAGGTGTTTCATCCTTAGTGTGTCCGAGGAGGTGTTTCCGTTTATCTTTATTTGTTATTGCATGAATTGGTGCTTGTAATTTCAATTAAAGATAGTGGGGAAAATCATCACGGATTTGTGGTGGTTGGGAACTGGACGTAGGATTGGCTTAATCCGAACCAGTATAAATCTCTGTGTTATTTCTCTTTCTCTATCTCTTTTAATTGTGGATCATTATAACAATTGCTAATCCCAACAGCGTTAATCAAAGGATTAGAAAAATTCACATCCAAGTTTTTGAAAGTTTTTCAAAACCTGAAAATTTATTTAAAAGAGAAAATTTCTTTAAAAATCCAATTCACTCCCCCCCTCTTGGTTTTTGTACTGCCGTCTTTATTTAACAGGTGTGACGAACTACCTATTAAAAATAGTGGTTTTACCGTAGCTTCCCTATAAAAAAACAGGAATGACTTTCTCTTTTCCTCTCTCTCAAACGTAATGGTATTCTTAATGACCTAAGACTTTAATATTTATTTAAATAAGACCTCATATTCTAAAATTAATTATTTTATAATTATGAAAATGAATACTATATATTAAAATAAAATAAAAAATATATTAATTAAATTAAAAATCCTGAAATTTCCTAAAAATATTTAATTAATCTCATAAAAAATTAGGGTGTCACAAAGAGACTTGTCAATAATGTTTATGGCATCTTTGTTTGGGAAGCTGATTGAACATGAATTAGAGATGAACAGATTAACAGAGTAAGGAAACAGTGAAAAGAAGAAGAATAGTCTGACTTTAAAAACAACAACTACAAGGAGAAAAGATTTGAAAGAAGTTTTAGAATCTGATTCAGAAAATGAGAACCCAAACATGCTAGTCAAGAAGAAGAAGAAGGACATGGTAACTAGAAAAAAAGGTATCATTTAAAAAGAAATGATTCTAATATATCTAACTATACCTGTTTTGGATGTGGAAAATCAGGACACAAAAGGAGTGAATGTCCAAGAAATCCCTACAAGGATAAACATGTTGATATGAAAGCTGAAAACAATTATGACAGAAGGTTTGAAAAAGGTAGCAGAAATAGGAAGGCGTATATGGCATGGGAAGAATCTGAAAATTCTACAAGTAGCAGTACCTCTGATGATGATGAGGAGGAAGTCAATTTGTGTCTCATGGTTGAAGATGAAGACACAAACAACGTAAGCAGTATTTGTAGCAATAATGAAAATTATGATCAATTGCTTGATGCTTTCAATGAAATGCATGATGAAGCCAAAAAAAATTTCTTATTCAAACAATAGATTAAAAGGTTTGAATAATTGGCTTGAAAACAAAGTTTCTGAACTTGAAAAAGAGATTGATGTTCTGAAAACTGATTTGGAAAATATAGATATGATTTACAAAAATTCATTCTACAACTACGAAAATGAATCCAGTAAAACTGAGTGTAAAAACTATGAAATCTTGCAATCTCAAATCTGTTATCTAATTAAAACTCTTTTGAAGTTTGCTAATAGGAAAAATAATCTTGATAATATTTTGGGTTCACATATATCAGTTTTAAATAAGAATGGCTTGGGATATATCCTTTTTCAAGACACTTAAAAATCTTAAAACTCTTTTTCTCAAATAAAACAAATTACAAAACTACATTTGTTACATGTTTTTACTATATGAGAAAAGGACATACATCCAACATTTGCATATTAAAAAAGTTTGGTATTCCTAATGGTGATTTAGAGCTGTCAAAACAGGTGACCCAACCTAATCGGGCCAGGCCCTATGGGGCCAAGATAAAAAAATCTAACAGCCCATCCTGGTTTATATTTTAAAACGGGCTAAAAATTTTGGCCTAGTCTAGCCCTATGTTAGGCCAATAGGCCAATGAGTCATTTTTGGCCTAATTAAAGTTAAAAAATATTACAACATATTACTAATATAATATTTTTATCAACAATAAATAATATATAAATATATAATAACTTTATACAAAAGTTTATGCAAAACTGTTTATATTTGAATAACTTATAAAATAAATTTAAAACTCCTATTAAACACTTCCAAGATAGTCAAACATTTCTAGTACTTCACAACTTTTATTTTCTTAGTCTTTTCATATTTTTATTCAAAATTATTTCTCTTATTATTATAGATGGATCACTAATTGGAGGAGTAACTCTTGGTGTTGTCACAGGGAGCAAAAATTCTATAATACAAAAGATAAAAAAGCATAAAAACCTATTTAATATTTTACAACAACTTTACTTTGTATAATTCACTAAATATTAACAAAATAAGAAAAATTCTCTTAATGATATGAGAAAAACATAAGTAAATATAGAGTTTTGGTTAAAAATGCAACAAATGAGAATATAAATTAACAAAAAGTAAAGAAGAACCTAAACTAATATGAAACAGAGAAGTTGTGATAACTGCAATGGTGAATGTAATATAAGGTATGAAGTGAAATAGAGGAGAGGGAGGAGCTTGTAATAGAGGAAGGAAAGAAATGAATGAGACAAGAGAGACTCTAAGATACTGAAATTTCTTTCTTTGGTATGACAACATAAAAATTAAAACTAAAAATTTAATATAAAAAATAAACGAGTGAGTCCATTAGCCTACGGGCTAGTCTGGCCTTGGCCCATATAAGCATCGGGCCAAATGGGCTAGGCTAAAAATGGCCTATTGTTATTTAGGCCACTATTTTTTAAGCCTAGTCTGGCCTGAATCATAGGCCACACGGGCCGGCTTGTCGAGCCAGACCCATTTTGACAGCTCTAGTGATTATATTTGAAAACCAAAAGGCAGAAATAAGTGTCTAACAATGATGGACCCTTGAATAAATAGGTACCAAGTTAAATTAATCTTTGTTTATGAAGCTATGTCACAAAAACATGTTGTATTTGGACAATGATTGCTCCAAGCATATGAGTGGAGACAAGAGCAAATTCAGTAATCTTTTGCTTAAAGATGGAGGATTTGTGACACACGATGAGAATAATAAAGGCAAGATTTTGAGCAAAGGAAATATAGGAATTGAATCTACAATTCTGATTGAAAATGTATTGTATGTTAATGGATTGAAACACAATTTGTTAAGTATCATTCAACTGTGTGACAAGGGTCACAAAATTACCTTTGAACCCAATCATTGCATGATCTATGATGCCAAAGTAGATGGTATACTCATGATTGGTAAGTGTGTTAACAACATTTACATGCTAGACTTAAATTCTGCATCTGATAGCAGTCTGTCATGTCTCATTTCATAGCAAGATAACTCATGGTTATGGCATAGACGTGCAACACATATTAACATGCATCATCTAGGAAAATTAGCTTCTAAGGAACTAGTAATTAGATTACCTAAACTCATATTTGAGAAGGACAAATTGTATGGCGCATGTCAAAGAGGCAAACAAACTAAAGTTTCTTTCAAATTGAAAAATATTGTTTCAACATCTAGACCTCTTGAACTGTTACATATGGATTTAATTGGTCCTTCAAGAACTATGAGTCTAGGCAGTAATTACTATGCATTATTAATTGTAGATGATTATTCTAGTTTTGCATGGACATTATTCTTATCTTTAAAAAGTGACTCTTTCAAAGCCTTTAAGCATCTTGCTAAGATTTTACAAAATGAAAAGAATTTGAAAATCTATTCTATTAGGAGTGATCATGGTGGAGAGTTCAAAAATGATTTGTTTGAAAATGTTTGTTATAAACATAGAATAAACCACAATTTTTCTGCTCCTAGAACCTCCCAACAGAATGGTGTTGTTGAGAGAAAGAACATATCTTTGGGTGAAATAGCAAGAACTCTTTTAAATGAAATTGGTTTGCCAAATACTTTTGGACAAATGCTATAAATCCAACCTGTTATATTCTAAACAAGATGCTCATTAGACCAATTCTTAAGAAAACTCTTTATGAATTATTTGAAGGAAGAAAACCTAATGTAGCACACTTGAGAGTTTTTGGTTGCAAATGTTTTGTTCTTAACAATGGAAAAGAATCTCTTGGCAAGTTTGATGTGAAAGCTGATGAAGCAATCTTTTTAGGATACTCATCACACAGCAAAGCATATAGAGTGTATAATAAACGTTTAATGACAATTGTGTTAGACAAATAGCATCAAGAGGGGGGGTGAATTGATGTATTTAAGATGTTGACCTCTTTTTCGATTAACCTGAAAAACGTTAAGCTGAGCGGAAGCAATAAACAAAATAAAAGGATAAGGGAAGAGAAGAACACAAGGATTTATACTGGTTCGGGTATAGCCAACCCTACGTCCAGTGCCCAGTCACCTCTATTCGAGAATGACTTCCCAAACACTATCTTTAGAAAACTGTTACAATCAATATTACAATTGAACTTGTAAAAGAAAATCTAAAGACTGAACACCTCTCTTGAAACCCACAAGAGATGAAAACACCTCCCTTGAAAACTCACAAGGGATGAACCACAACCCCAACATTGGTGTTGACAGATATATGTAAACAAAAGACTGAAACAGTATCACCTGGAAAGAGAGAATCAAAAACAACGTTAATGATCGTTAGCTCCTTTCACAAGTGATAAAGAATGTTGTAGACCAGAGAGTGTAAACAAATGATTTTTGTGCTCAAGTTAGCTCTGTCTATCAACGTGTATTTTTCCTCTTTATATAGGAAATGAAATTTGAGAAAACCTTTCACAGTATTAAAAACTATTTATGAAATCATTTATACATTTAAAATCTGTTTATGATGTTTGACAATGTAAGATATGTATAATAATTGAAAACGTTCATGACTTTAAATGCCAATTTGAAATTCAAAATACTTTTCGAAAAACTGTTGATTTTGTTAAGTATAAAAACGATTCTGTGAAAGTTTTAGAAACACTTTAAAACAACACATAATCGAATCGATTACATTATATACATAATCGAATTGACTACGTTGTATCAAAAGATATAATCGAATCGATGTAAAAAGATTTGTTTGAAAACAACATAATCGATTGTGTTAAAAACCATCGAATATGTTATATCGATCGATTTGCTAAAAACAGTTTTACTCTTTAAAAACTATCACGAGTGAAAGAGTGTTGGATCAGATTAGTAGTTTCGATTTCTCTTATTCCAGAATGATTCGACACTAACAACACCAACTTCGATCTGAGCTTCACCGATTCTTGAACTCTTCAAACCTTCGATCTTTCCAACCTTCGATCTGGTTTGCTTCGAGAACTCATCAAAACTCGATACATCTTCAAAGAGACTTGACTTGATCCTCTTTGGTAACTTTCTCCCCCTTTTTGATGATGATCAAGAAAACCTGTTTAAGAAGAGTTTGAAGAAAAAAAATGCTTGACTTTGAAGTCAGCTCAAGATTAGTACAGAGATAAACTTTGAAGTCAGCTCAAGATTATTACAGAGATAGCGTAAACCATAATTAAACTGTACTCCCCCTATTTTGGGTATTACTCAAAACATATTATATTTTTCTCTTTTCAAAAACATATACATTTCTCCCCCTTTTTATTGATAATCATCGAAAAACATATAAACAATATCGAATGAAAGCATGTTATCGATGTTCATACAAAACATGAAATATCAAAACGAATTACCATCCAAAATTCCTAATGCGATACGCAAATCATAAAACCTATCTCTAGGCAAAGGTTTGGTAAAGATATCTGCTAACTGATGTTTGGTATCGATGTATTCTATTATGCAATCTCCCTTTAGGATATGGTCTCTAATGAAATGATGCCTAATCTCTATGTGTTTAGTTCTAGAATGCATTATAGGATTTCTAGTGAGATTAATGGCACTAGTACTATCACACTTAAGAGGGATATGATCTAAGAAAATACTATAATCTTCTAACTGGTTTTTCATCCACAAAAGCTGTGAACAACAAAAATCGGCTGCTATATACTCAGCTTCAGTTGTGGATAGAGCAACACAAGCCTGTTTCTTAGAGTGCCAAGAAACAAGTGAACAGCCAACATGTCCCACTTGTACTTTTTCTGTCCAGTTTACATCCTCCATAATCTGAATCTGAATATCCTATAAGGCTAGGTGAACCTCCAGAGGGATACCAAAGACCAAACGATCTAGTTCCTTTTAGATATTTTATTATCCTCTTAACAACAACTAGGTGTGATTCCTTAGGATTAGATTGATATCTAGCACAAACACACACACTATGCATAATATCTGGTCTGCTTGCTGTAAGATAAAGTAAGGAACCAATCATACCTCTGTATTTGGTTTGATCCACCATCTTACATTTTTCATCTTGATCTAAGTAGCAAGATGTTGCCATTGGGGTAGCTGCTTCTTTTACGTTTTCTAAATCGAATTTCTTTAACAGTTCTGAGCAGTACTTCGATTGCGATATAAAAATACCTTCGATGTTTTGCTTGATTTGTAAACCTAGAAAATATGTTAACTCTCCCATCATCGACATTTCGAACTCACCCTGCATTATCTTAGCAAACTCTCGGCAAAGATCATTGTTAGTTGATCCAAAAATAATGTCATCAACATAAATTTGAACTATAATAATATTGTTCTTCGATTCTTTTATAAATAAAGTTGGATCTACTTTACCTCGTCGATAATCATGGCTTACCAGAAAATTACTTAGCCTTTCATACCATGATCTGGGCGCTTGTTTAAGTCCATATAGTGCTTTCTTTAACTTGTAGACATGATTCGGATATTTATAATCTTCAAAACTAGGAGGTTGACAGACATATACTTCTTCTTTAATAAATCCGTTCAGAAAAGCACTTTTCACATCCATTTGATATAACTTAAACTTCATGATAGTTGCGTAAGCTAGTAGGATTCTTATTGCTTCGAGCCTTGCAACTGGGGCATATGTTTCGTCATAGTCAATTCCTTCTTCTTGACTATAACCTTTCGCTACTAGTCTTGCTTTATTCTTTGTTATGTTGCCATTTTCATCGAGCTTGTTCCTGAAAATCCATTTTGCTCCAATTACCTGCATAGAATTGTTTCTCGGAACTAGATCCCACACTTCATTCCTTTTAAACTGATTTAACTCTTCTTGCATCGATTGAATCCAAAATTCATCTTGTAAAGCTTCTTCGATGCTTTTGGGTTCTACTTGTGAAACATAAGCTACATTCATACAGAAGTTGTTCATTTGGCTTCTTGTTGTAACTCTTCGATCAACATCTCCTATAACATTATCCAACGATAATCCTCTCGGTGTTCTCCATTCTTTTGGAAGATCTTGAACAAATGTAGGTTCATCGAGATTCAAATTCTCGAGGCTTTTTCTGAGATCCTCGATACTTTCATCTTGAGGTTGATCTTTCTTGATAACTCCTTATTCTTCTTCGATATCTATTGATTTCTTCCTCGACTCAAGAGGGTTTTCCTCAAGGTCCAAAAATTCATCAAATGTTACATGCACAGATTCTTCTACATGTAATGTTCTCCTATTATATACTCTATATGCTTTACTGGTTAAAGAGTATCCTAAAAATATTGCTTCATCTGCTTTTGAATCGAATTTGCCAAGATTACTCTTTCCATTGTTTAAAACAAAACATTTGCACCCAAAAACTTTAAGATGAGAAATGTTTGGTTTTCTGCCTTTAAAAAGCTCATATGGAGTTCGTTTCAAAACGGGTCTTATTAAAGTTCTGTTCAAAACATAACATGTAGTAGACACTGCATCTGCCCAAAAATATTTTGGAAGATTGTTTTCATTTAACATGGTTCTGGCTAATTCTTCCAAAGATCTATTCTTTCTTTCTACAACTCCATTTTGTTGAGGGTTCTTGGACAAGAGAAATTATGAGAAATTCCAGTTCTTCACAAAAGGTTTCAAATAACTCATTTTGAAATTCCCCACCATGATCACTTCGAATAAACTTGATTTTTAAATCTTTTTCATTTTGAATAGCCTTGACAAATTTCTTAAAAGAGCTTAAAGCATTATTTTTAGCTACCAAAAAGAACGTCCAGGTAAATCTAGAATAATCATCTACTATAACTGATGCATAGAAATTACCACCTAGGCTTCTTGTTCTAGAGGGACCAAATAAATCCATATGCAAAAGTTCTAAGGGTTTTGATGTAGAAACAATTTTCTTACTTTTGAAAGATATTTTTGTTTGCTTTCCTTTTTGGCATGCAGCACAAATTCTATCTTTTTTAAAACTTAATTTTGGAAGACCGATTATCAAATCTTTTGAAATTAAGCGACTTAGATGATGCATGTGAATGTGTGCAGCTCTCCTATGCCATAACCAAGGATCCTCTTCCTTAGTTACAAGACAGGAGATGGTCCTAGATGAACTGCTAAGATCAGTAACATAAATATTGTTTAGTCTCGTACCTTTTAAAACAGTTTCATTTGACTCTTCTTTAATAATGTTGCACGTCTTTGACTCAAAGATAATCTTAAGTCCTTTATCACATAATTGACTTATGCTTAAAAGATTATGCTTTAAACCTTCTACCAGCAGAACTCCTTGAATTATAAAGTCATCATTGATCTTGATTGTTCCTGAGCCAAGAATTTTTCCTTTGTTATTGTCACCGGTCATGTGTCTTGAACATCCACTGTCAAGAAACCAAACCAATTTTTTATGTTTGTAGATTTCCTGCAACACAAATATAATTATTTAGGTACCCTTTTTAGTCTTGGGTCCTCAGTAGTTAGTAGAAACATCTTTCTCAACCTTTTATTGACTATAAAAACTAATGTCATTTAATCAAAAATATTGACATACTCGATTTATGTCATAATCGAAAACGCCATAATAAAAAAAATGAAAATGTCATCATCGATTTATGCCACAATCGAAAATGTTATAATCGATTAAATGCTATCGAAAAAGATTTTAATGCAAGCAGTTTTTATATATATGATGTTTAGGAATCCATTTAAATTTTCCACTTGGTATACCAATATGTTTTACAAAACATTTGTTAGATGAATGACCAATTCTCATGCAAGGAAAACAACTTAACCTTTGTGGAGGAGTTTTGAAAGAATTCTTGTAAAAATGTTGTTTTTCTCGAAAACTTGTTTTCTTCGATTCTTTTACAAAGATAGTTTTATGGGTCCTAGACTTTTCTTGGGAATATAACCAAGTCCAGCTTTACTAGAGCTCCCCCTATTTAAACTTAACATATTATCGAGATTTTGTTTTGAATCTAAAAAATTATTTAAAGTCTTCTCGAGCTTAAAAATTTTATTTTCGAGTTGAATACAATTTGCACAAGGTTTGATCACTTCTTTATTTTTCGATATAGATTTAAATTTTTCGAAATCATTTTTCAAACCTTCATTTTCCTTCTCCACAAGATTTAGTTTATTTTCTAAAGCATGAAAATTTTGTTTTAAAACTAAATGTTTTTTAATCAACTTATTAAACTTCATATAAAGATTTTTATATTCTGCATGTAATTCATCATATTCATTTTCAGAGTTAGTAGAGCTTACTTTTGACGTGGCTTCATCTTCACTGTTTGCCATTAAGCACAGATTTGCTTCTTCCTCTTGATCACTATCATCTATCGAACTTTCAGAAGTAGTCGATGCATTATCTTCCCATGCAACATATGCCTTCTTTTTGTATGGTTTGAAGGGCTTCTTCGATTTCTTCTTTTCTTTTTCCTTATCTTCCTTTTTGGTCATTTTCCTTCTTTGTAGATCGACCCTTTTTCCTGTTCTTCATGAACCTGGAAAATCATTTTACCATTAAAGAAATATCACTATCGGAAAACTCACCTTCAATGTCATCTTTCGATTTCTCGGCTTTGAATGCAATGTTTTTTCTTTTAACATTTTCTTCTCCATCTTTTAACCTCTGAAGCTCCATCTCATGTTCTCTCAACTTTCCAAACAAAGTTGCTACGTTCATCTTCGTCAAGTCTTTAGATTCTGTTATGGCAGTGACTTTCGGTTGCCAATTCCTATCGAGAGACTTGAGAATCTTGGTGTTCAACTCCTCATTTGAAAAGCTTTTTCCCAGAGCTTCTAGATGATTTACTATATGGGTGAACCGCGTTTGGAAATCACTAATACTTTCGTTTTGTCCGATTGACAGCAACTCGTATTCTTGTACAAGAGTGTTTTTCCTTGCACGTTTTACTTCATCCGTTCCTTCATGAGTCACTTCCAGAGTATCCCACATCTCTTTGGCAGTTTTGCATCTCGATATCCTGTAAAACTCATCACGGGTTACAGCTGAAACAATAGCATTACGAGCTCTTACATCATATTGTGCTCGTTTGTTTTCGTCTGAAGTCCACTAATGAAACACCTTTGGTGTTTCTCCTTCAGCACCTGTCACCATTGGTACGTAGGGACCACTTAGGACAGCATCCCAAACTCCATAATCGAGAGTTTGTAGGAATATCTCCATTCTTGACTTCCAGAAGGGGTAATTGTCACCTTCAAAGAGTGGTGGTCTGTTGATGGATGCACCTTCCCTGTAAACCTGATTCTGCATAGACATCTTAAAGATCTTTTAGAAATAACTTTTCTGACCAAGCTCTGATACCACTTGTTAGACAAATAGCATCAAGAGGGGGGGTGAATTGATGTATTTAAGATGTTTACCTCTTTTTCGATTAACCTGAAAAACGTTAAGCTGAGCAGAAGCAATAAACAAAATAAAAGGATAAGGGAAGAGAAGAACACAAGGATTTATACTGGTTCGGGTATAGCCAACCCTACGTCCAGTGCCCAGTCACCTCAATTCGAGAATGACTTCCCAAACACTATCTTTAGAAAAGCTGTTACAATCAATATTACAATTGAACTTGTAAAAGAAAATCTAAAGACTGAACACCTCTCTTGAAACCCACAAGAGATGAAAACACCTCCCTTGGAAACTCACAAGGGATGAACCACAACACCAACATTGGTGTTGACAGATATATGTAAACAAAAGACTGAAACAATTTCACCTGGAAAGAGAGAATCCAAAACAACGTTAATGATCGTTAGCTCCTTTCACAAGTGATAAAGAATGTTGTAGACCAGAGAGTGTAAACAAATGATTTTTGTGCTCAAGTTAGCTCTGTCTATCAACATGTATTTTTCCTCTTTATATAGGAAATGAAATCTGAGAAAACCTTTCACAGTATTAAAAACTATTTATGAAATCGTTTATACATTTAAAATCTGTTTATGATGTTTGACAACGTAAGATATGTATAATAATTGAAAACGTTCATGACTTTAAATGCCAATTTGAAATTCAAAATACTTTTCGAAAAACTTTTGATTTTGTTAAGTATAAAAACGATTCTGTGAAAGTTTTAGAAACACTTTAAACAACACATAATCGAATCGATTACATTATATACATAATCGAATTGACTACGTTGTATCAAAAGATATAATTGAATCGATGTAAAAAGATTTGTTTGAAAACAACATAATCGATTGTGTTAAAAACCATCGAATATGTTATATCGATCGATTTGCTAAAAACAGTTTTACTCTTTAAAAACTATCACGAGTTAAAGAGTGTTGGATCAGATTAGTAGTTTCGATTTCTCTTATTCCAGAATGATTCGACACTAACAACACCAACTTCGATCTGAGCTTCACCGATTCTTCAACTCTTCAAACCTTCGATCTGGTTTGCTTCGAGAACTCATCAAAACTCGATACATCTTCAAAGAGACTTGACTTGATCCTCTTTGGTAACAAATTGAAGAGTCTGTTCATGTTGTTTTTTATGAGTCTATTCATGATGTTCAAGAAAAGACAGGTTCATTTAATGACAGTCTTGAAGATGAACTTCTAGAGAAGTTTCAATTGATTAATTTTCGAGGTAAAAATGATGTTGGCAATACAGAACCTGATACAACAAGCTCAAGGGAACTGCCCTGAGATTGGAAAACTCCAAGATATCTTTCTATGGACAAAATTATAGGAGACATTAATAAGGGAGTTTCTACTCATAATTCCTTGAATCATTTATGCAACACCACGACATTTGTATCTCAAATAGAACCTAAAAATATTGAATATGCATTATTAAATGAACATTGGGTTTTAGCAATGCATAAGGAACTTAATCAATTCATTAGAAATGATGTTTGGGAATTAACTCCTAGGACTAACAACATCAATATAGTAGGTACCAAATGGGTTTTCAAAAATAAACAAGATGAACATGGTACAATTACTAGAAATAAAGCAAGGCTAGTAGTTAAAGGGTATAACCAAGAAGAAGGAATTAACTATGGTGAAACTTATGCTCCGGTAGCTAGACTTGAAGTTGTTAGGTTACTGCTTGCATTTTCCTGTTTAGCTGGTTTTAAATTGTTTTAAATGGATATCAAAAGTGCATTTTTGAATGGCTCCATACATGTATATATGTTAATCAACCACAAGGATTTATGGATCATCAATTTCCTGACCATGTTTATAAGCTAAAAAAGGCTCTTTATGGGCTTAAGCAAGCTCCTAGAGAATGGTATGAAAGACTTACCAATTTTTTTCTTTTTAAAGGTTATAAAAGAGGACAAGTTTATCAAACTCTTTTATAAGGAAATAAATGAAAGACATTATGTTTGTTCAAGTGTATGTAGATGACATAATTTTTGGTTCAACTAACTGTCAAATGTGTAAGAAATTTGTAGCAGATATGTTGGGGAAGTTTGAGATGTCAATGATGGAAGAACTGTCCTACTTCCTTGGTTTGCAGATCAAGCAACTGGAAAATGGCACATTCATTAATCAATTAAAATACTGTCAAGTTGTTCTTAAGAAGTTTTATATGGAATCTTGTAAAGAAGCTATAACTCCAATGACAATGAATTGTTATGTTGACTTGAATGTTAATGGGAAAGCTTTTAACTCAAAAAAATACAGAGGATTTATAGGTTCTCTTTTATATCTTTTGGCCAACAGACCAGACATCATGTTTGCAGTGTGTATGTATGCAAGATATCAATGAAATGCAAAGGAAAAACATTATATAGATGCAAAACGCATTATGAAATATGTAAAAGGAACTATGAATGTTGGTTTATGGTATCTTGTACTTACTTTTATAGAACTTGTTGGATACAATGATTCTGATTTTGTAGGTTGTAGATTGATAGAAAAAGCACAAGTGGAACATTTCACTTACTTGGTAGCAGTTTGGTTTCTAGGAGCTATAAAAAGCAAGCCTATGTTACTCTTTCAACCGCAGAAGATGAGTATATTGTTGTTGGAAGCTGTTGTGCACAAATTTTATGGTTGAATCAACAACTGTGAGATTATGGAGTAAAACTATCCAATAATCCCTTGAGATGCAACAACACCAGTGCAATAAATCTGACCAAGAATCCTATACAATGTTCAAGAACCAAGCATATAGAGATAAGACATCATTTTATTAAAGATCACATTGATAATGGTGACTGCTGTATTGAATATATGTGTAGTGAAAAACAACTAGCAGATCTCTTCACCAAACCCCTCAATAAAAAGAGGTTTAATCAACTCATAATTGAACTTGGAATCCTAAATTCATCAAGCATCATCTAAGCTTTCACAGGTTCTGATAACTCTCTCTATGGCTTGTACACAAATTTATTTGAATTTTTTAACTCGTATTATAATCCATTAATTTGAGTAGCGGGTCAAATTTTTATTTTCACTTAAACTTTGACAATTTTAATTGGTACGTTTTGTTTGCATCTGAAACTAAATTTTTTACAGCTAGTATTGTCTAATTAAGTTGTTTGAACAAATTACATTTACTGCAAATAGGTTCACATTAAATACGTCTTGAAACAATACATTGCTTTTCAACTACTTTATTAAATGAAACATTTCAGTATATGCTTACTATCTACATTATAAAATTACATTGCTCATTGCATTCAAGTCTTCCGCAAACATACCCTTTGATTTGCAGATGGAATGGGGGCAGAGTGTCGAACTTTAGGAATGTACTCCACAATGTTGTTGTAGGGTACAAAAATACGTTTGATCACATTCCAGGTGATCAGGTAAACTTTTTTGACATAATTATTAATTATTTTTTTTTCTTTGAGTTACCATGTCAATAACAATATTTATTTTTTTGTGCCTGTTTTTATGGGCTCCATATAGGGGCCTCCAAAGTTCATCACTAATGCAAGCATATAGTCATGCGCAACTCTGGACTTCGTTTACAACATTAATTTGTTTCCAATTATCAGATAGGGTGAAGCTGCAATTTGGTTTGTTCCAAGAAGTTCCATTTGAACCACATAATATGGTTGAGTTGCATATGCTTGACATGAGGGGAAGACAAGATGAAAATTGGAATAACAAGACATGCCCAATGGATAGATGTTTGGAACAAAAAAAGTCAGCACATATTAATGGGTTATCCAATGCAAGGTCCATTATTTCACACCACAGAGTACATGGAATGGTACATGGCCAATTTAATTTATTTCCTATATGTGGAAACCCTAATCCAAAATCCTAGGCAATCCTTTCAGCAACCCACACAAACACAAGAAGTTCCTTTTCGTCCACACTATGTAACACTAGAACCCAACATTAATATTGATAGAAGACATCCATTTGCAACAAGTTCTGAGGAGATGTTCAGTAACTCGTTTGCTGTTGATTTGTCAACTCCAGCTTCAGCACATGCATACATGACTTTTCTTTACCAATCGGATTATCACAACCAAAGAGGGAGTTCCTCATCTGCATTGCAAAATCCAACTGCTGAAGAAGGAGAGCATGTTGTTGACAATCCTCCTTAACTTCAACAACAACAACAACCACAATGAAGAAATGCACCACATAATAGACGTTGACGTATGTCATTTTACTCTTTATTTCTTGATCTAAGAACACTTTCTAAGCCATTTGTTCTATTCTTAGACCATTCATTTTGCACGTTTTCATAAAAATAATGACATAATTTAAGTTTAGTAAATTTATTCTATTTTACATATTTTTAACATCAAAGCATACATTCATACATTCATATTACATATATCTCATTTTTTTTTGTTTTTCTGGTTGAGACTTTTCTTTTAGGAGAAAAAGAACTTGAAGTTATTTTGAGATGAGCCCAATGTGCTTCGGTGGGGAAAACTTTTCCAATCTTCCAAATTAAATTATTCGCAGTCCATTTATCATGAAACCAATAAGAGGTGCAACTTAGGTGCATTCAATGTGGCCTAATTCAATGTGTGGGCTAGCTTCATTTGAAAATTTAAAATTCGTGCATAATCAACTCCCCATTTTCAGAATTTCCTTCCTACAAATCCAAATCCGCAATCAAATCGAAGCATTAAATTTATTTTGAAGGACCAATTATTTTTATTCTTGGCAGAGGATCTCCTAATCAACAAAATCAAATCCGGGGAAGAAATATTTTACTTGAATTGTAATTAATTTTCAAATTTTTATTTGTGATAAGATCTTGGCTAATTTCCTATAAATAGGAGATTTAGATGCAAGGTAAAAACACTTCACCAGAGCATTAGTCTCTCTTCTTCCTCTCTCTCTTTTTCTCCATTATAGTTTTGTTGTTAGTAGGGGTGGCAAAGTGGGTTGGGCCCGGCGGGTCGGCCTGCCAACCCGATAGCATATGGGCGGGGCGGGTTAGCATTTTAAACCCGCCAACCCATATTAACCCGGCTCGTCTAGCCCGCCAACCCGTCTGGTCACAGGCGGGGCGGGGCGGGCCAATGGCCCGCGAAAAAAAATTTACTGCACTTTCAAGATGCCATGTCACCATATAGATCTTTAATATATTATTGTAATTACAAAAATTCATTTAAATTGGACACAAACAAAATAGCTGCAAAGAAAAAAAAATCCAATTTAAAACCAAAGATCCAAAAATAAAATAAAAAAAAATAGACTTTTCAAAAAAAATGCAAAACAAAAGAAATAGGCGGGCCCTGCCTTATAACGGGGCGAGATAGAAATTTTGGCCCGCATCACTGTGACGGGCTGGGCCAGCCCGGCCCGTTTTTTGTGGGCTCATGGCGGGGCTGGCCCGTTTTGCCATCCCTAATTGTTAGTTTGGATGAAGTTGCAGAAAGTTTTAGGAGCTCCTGCTACAATTTCTTGGTTTTGTTTTCTTTCATTTTAATTTATTTAATGTCATTATTTCGTATTTTAGCCTTCATTTTATCTAATTTTTGTCAATAATTTAAATTTTGTACGCTCTACTTTCTCACATTCACATTCACACCCTCACACTTATCCATTTATTCTTCACACTCCAATAATTTTAATAGCATTTTACTTTTAATTTAAATTCAGTATTTTATAATTCCAACCTACATTCATCTAGTTTCATTTTCAATTTAATTGGTTTTAAATTCTAATTTAATCATGGAGGCTAGTATATCAAGTGCTTATTCATTTTTTAAATTTTAATTGTTAATTGAATACATTTTTCATTTAATTGTTAATTATTTATTTATTTTAATTATAATTTGAATTAGCATCAATATTTCATTCTAATTAATTCTTTGCCTTAAAATCTATGATCTAACTGTTAATTGTTTATTTATTTTTATTTAAATTTGAATTAGCATAAGAATTTCATTCCAATTATTGCTTTGCCTTTAAATTTGTCTTTTAATTTATTTATTTTAATCATATAGGCATTTATAAATATTGATCTCATTATTAAATTCTTAGCATTGCAATTTAATTCTGCATGCATTAGTTTTCTGTATTTAAATAATTTAATTTTCATATTTATTTTTAATTTTAGTTTCCCTTAATTATTTTATTTATAACTTTTTTTTACCATGTGTTTTTAATTTTAGTTTTCATTAATTATTTATTTACAATTATTACTCTGCATTGTTAATTTTATCAATTCGACAAAACCCCCTTTATTATTATTATTATTATTATTATTATTGTTTATTTTAACTTTTCTTTGGAGAATGATGCTTAACAATGGTTACACTCCTACAATTATGTCCTTGTGAGATTCAAGACGGGTTAGCTATATTACATTAGTTAACTTGTTTTCTTTTATCAGAATTTTGTACGACCAAAAATCTGTTTATCAGACATCAACCTCATTGTGGAATTAAGCATTATTACGGAGATTAATGTCAATGTAAATATTTGTGTTCTTCAATATTTGGGTCTAAATGGTGTTGTAATGATGTTATTTGTTGAGGAAAAGTCCAAATACTCCATAATTTTGAATAATGCTAAAATTAATTAAATGTTAAGATAGACATTTAAGCTTCAAGACGAAGCAGAACTATCAGATTATGAATGTATCATCT
The DNA here is from genome assembly GCA_030347555.1 of Lablab purpureus. NCBI lineage: Eukaryota > Viridiplantae > Streptophyta > Magnoliopsida > Fabales > Fabaceae > Lablab > Lablab purpureus. The sequence goes on from CM059258.1 coordinate 20,225,718, forward strand.
ATCAGACGATACCTGAAAAGGTCATCAGATGATATGTTTTGGTCTTAAGTAATGTTTAAAAGTTTGTTATATGAAGTTTTAAGAGACATTCTTCGTAGCAGTCTGATGAACAAAGTACAAGAGCAGCTCTCATGTCAAATCATGTCTTCTTTATGAAAAGTAAAAGTTGTTTTCTCACCAAATTCCTTACGCACACCAAAGCTTTGTCTTCTCTCAAAGTACACCTGTCATATACAGAGGCGTTTCTTTCATCAAAAGAGGCAAAACCCACTGTCCAATGAAGTATAAATGCTAAAAGTTATCAAGATTTGTGTGAAGTTTGGAGGCACACAATTATTGTATGAAGAACAACATTTAATGCATCAACGTAAAGCCCTCATCAGATGCAACAAGAAGTTTGCTCAAGACCAACCTAAGTTGAATATGTTAGAATGGATTTCTAACGACTAGTTGCTTATGCATAATAAAAGGGAACATTTACATCTTGAAGAAAGAGAGACATAACACATAGAACACAAGCTAAGAAAACGTGTTTTTGCAAGAAAACTCTCTAAGTTCTTTCTTTCTCTTCAAAACCAGCTTTAAAAGAAAACTACTAGTTGTTAGAAATAACGACAGTGTAAAAATCAAGAGGGGGTGAATTGGATTTTTAAAAACTTTTTCCCTTTTAAAATAATTTTCCAGATTTTAAATAATTCTTCTAAAATCAAGATTTGGATTTTCCTTAACCTTTGATAAGATCAGTTTGAGTAACAATTGTTAAAATGATCAATAATAAAATAAAGAGATAGGGAAAGAGAGATAGAACACAGAGATTTATATTGGTTTGGATTTAGCCAATCCTACGTCTAATTCCCAATCACCACAAATACGTGATGATCACCCCACTATCTTTAAATGTAATTACAAACACTAATCCAGTGACAACATGTAAAAACACATAAAGATAAACAACAACACCTCCTCAGACACATTAAGGATGATCCCCACCTCTCTTGACACACAAGAGATGAACACACCTCCCTTTGGAACAGATCCAAGGAATGAATTACAATAATCAATAAACAGTAAAGAAAACACCTGATGAGTGTTGGATATGAAAGCTTAAGCACAATGCAATCACCACTGCCAAGAACTTAGATCAACCTTGACAGAGCAAGAAAGCGGTTTTGAAAACTTTAGCTCAAGAACACTTTTAATTTCGTGTTTGATCAGATGTGTTTAACCTAAGACGTTGCCTTTCATTTTATAATTTGAAATTAGCTCAAAGTTTCCATTCTTAGGTTGATTCAGCATTGAATTCGCAAAAACGTCATATTTAATCGATTATCTAAAAGGTGTAATCGATTATATCAGAGTAAAACTGGAAAACATATTTTTCTTGATATAATCAATTAGATTAGGGCCATAATCGATTATATGAAACCCAGAAGCAATATAATCGATTATTTTGTTCGTTAAAAACTTTTAATTCAAATTTTAAGTTAAATAATCGATTCTATTTCGATACCTAATCGATTAAAAGCATAGAAAAAGGTTTTTGCTAAAAAACGACTTGCTGTCAAGTTTGAAATAGCCTTGAATGGGATTTATGACTTACTATTTTTATCCATCACCCAAAACTAAAACTTTTAAACTTGAATTTTCAGCTCTTAAGAAAATCTTCAACAATCTTCTTCCTTGAAAGCATTTATTCTTCTTTATATCTTGCCTTTATTTCCATGAAACAACCTTCCTTTGTGAGATAAAATCAAGTCTTTAATGTTGCAATAAAAATTTATATCTTCATCATCAAAACTCTAATCTTCATGACTTATTGAGATAAAAACTCCATCAATACTTTCTGAGTAACTTTTTACTCATACTTGAAATATGTCAACACTAGTGTTTTCTTAGCTACCACTAGAAGTTGTGTCAAAATCTCTTGTTCGTTTGTAAGACGTAACTCTTCTAGTGTAGCTCAAAATCCTGTGATTTAATAACAAACCTCTTTTTTTACTTATTGAAGTCAGGAGTGACTTTGTGTTAAAGAATACTTGTTGAAGCCAGGAGTGACTTTATGTTAAAGAATACTTGTTCAAGCCAAGAGTGACTTTGTGTGAAAGAATACTTGAACGAGTTAGCTAGAAATGGCTCGAGCCGAAAGAATACTTGTAAGTTGCAGCAGTAGTCTGCTAGTGGAATTCAATCTTTGTTGATTAAAGAACTGGACGTAGTCTGGGGTTTTAGACAAACCATTATAAAAACCTGAGTAATCATTTTTTCCCTTAAGCTTTCTCAATTGCATTTTACTACCTACATTTAACTAAAAATGGAACCCTTTTTAAGAAAGTCCTTATTTGCAAAAACATTTTGGCTTATAGACTTCATCGTCTGTAAGTTCAAACTATCGACTAACGAAATTTACTTCTTCAGACGAATTGCGAAAAACTGCAAAAAGTTTTTAAAACACAATTCAACCATCATTTCTTGTGTTTTTCCTATGTTTCACATTATTTATGACAATTCTTTTAAAAACTCATTTTCTTCAGTCTTCTTGTATCCTTTAAAATAATGAAAGTAATTAATTTAATTATGCATAAAATTATATAATATATTACATTAGAACATATACATTACAAATATGCATTATCAATAATTAAAGTAGTACATCACAATTTAAACAAAAACACAACAACACAGTTGAAAAACAAACAAAAAAGGTAATCATTCCACATGTCAACACCACATGTCATCTTGACTTGTTGGGTCTCATCATGTCAGAAACATTGATGCTTGCTTGGGAGGGAGAAAGGATTGGATGCGTCACAACGATTCATGACCTACTCTCAATAAATTGTTAATCTAAAAATGAAGAAGGATCTTTAGATATATCTTAAGGATAAATGTTTTGATGATGATGGCTCTAAAAGAAGGAGAAGGACATCCTATGATTGAGGTCTTCAAGTCTTGCGAAAGCTTTAAACTTATATTTTGTGTATATGTTTGCTTGTAATAGATAGGAATCATGTTAAAGATCATGGCATGCACACAACTCTCCTTTAATCTTTGAAAAAGCCTTTTTATTTTTCGTAAAAAGCATTTAACGTCAAAATAATTAATTATCTCAAAAAATAATCAATTATCTCGTGTTGTTTTGTGAAATCAATTTGCTCTCTGAAATAATTAATTGTCCTAAGCAATAATCGATAATTCTGAACATTGTTTTGAAAAGATTTTCATATTCTACAGACTCTTGTGTCCCTCTTTGCTTATAAATATATATGGGATTTGAGCTTTCAAAAATAACCTAGAGAGATCAAAGTGAAAGTTGCTCTGTTGCTAGTGTTCAAACTTGCTTCATCCTTTGTGGTTTATTCAAAGGAGGTGTTCTTCATTCCTTGTGGTGTTCATCTTTTGAGGTTTTCAAAAGAGGGGTTGTTCTCATCTTTTGTGGTTATTCAAAGGAGGTATCTTCATTCCTTGTGGTGTTCAACAAAGGTGTTTGTTCATCTCCTGTGTGTTCAAGAGAGGTGTTGTTCATCGTTTATGTTGTACAAAGGAGATGTTTTTTGTTAATCTTCCTGTTATCCTACTTATTATGTTGGACTGTAAGTTGAGACTTCATTTTAAGATAGTTAGTAGAAATCACTCTTATTTGAGGTGATAAATCACTGGACGTATGATTTATTTTTATTCAAACCAGTATAAACCTCTGTGTTTATTTCTCTCTATCTTTACTCTCATTTATATTTAGCTTATTCTTTGCTTATTTATTTTATACTCTAATTTTAATCAAGCAGAACATAATTTTATTTTGGGGTTTTTGTTAAACTTTATTTTAGCAAGATTAATTTTTGAAAAGGTTAATTTTTATCAAGAAACCAATTCACCCCCCCCCCTCTTGGTTTATTTTATCAGCCCTTTTAAATTAACAATTGGCATCAAAGTTAGTCCTTTTATTGTTATTTCAAATACATATCAGTAATGGCAGGTCAAAAATGAAACATTTGCTGAATGTGCTTCTATTAACAAACCTCTTCTTTTTTCTAGAGAAAACTATCCATTCTAGAAAGTTAGAATGCAAATCTTTTTGGAGTTTGTTGATTGTGGAGTATAATGGCCTATTTATCCAGTGAATGGTCTAGAACCAAAAGAGTTCTCTAGTTGGATTGCCAAGGAAAACATAAGAGCTCAATATTATGTAAGAGCTAGAAACATTATGTGTTGATTTAATTCAAGGAAGAGTGCAGATTTATTTAGAAGATTTTTTGAAGAATTCAATCCAAAATGAATCTTGAAGATTGGTGTTTTGATGATGAAGATACAAAGAATATTGCAACATTAAAGACTTGATTTTATCCAAAAAGGGAAGGTTCCATCAAAGGCAAAATCAAATATTCAATCATGGAGATTTAAAGTAATCAAGGATAAAAATCTTGAAGGATCATGTTTAGAAGTTTCAGTTTTGGGTGTTGGATAAAAAGAGTAAGTCATACTTTCCTCCCAAGACCATTTCAATCTTGAGAGCAAGTCATATTTTTGCAAAAAGTATTTTCTACGCTTTTAATCGATTAGAAATCGAATAGAATCGATTATATAACTTAAAATTTGAATTAATCTAGTTTAATGAATAAAATAATCGATTAAGTGTTTTGATAATCAATTATATCTTTTTTGAGTTTATATATAATCGATTATATCCTAATTTAATCGATTATATCAGGAAAAATATGTTTTCCAGATTTGCTCTGAAATAATTGATTATGTCTTTTATACAATCGATTAAATACAACGTTTTTGCGAATTAAATGCTTAATCAACCTAAGAATAGAAACATTAAGCTGATTTTGAATTATAAAATGAATGGCAAGGTCTTAGGTTAACACACATGTTAGATTCAGAGATATATCAAGAAGGGAGGGATGAATTGATATAGAATTTTTTTTCGAAAACTGTTTAGTATCAGATTTTTCTTTTGCTGTCAAGAACATATTAGTTTACTTATTACAGAAAACAGCCGGTTAGTTATATCATAAACTTATAAAAGAAGATTAAAGAAGAGAAAGAATGCACAAGAATTTATACTGGTTCACTCTTTTTCAAGAGCTACATCCAGTTTCAATCTGTAACACTAACAAATCACAAAAATACTAATTGAACAAGTCTTTACAAGAACCCCTCTTCTAAAGACTAACTAAACCAAAAGATGAAATTCTAAACACTATAGAATTCAATCTAAACTAGACTCACACAAAGTCAACAGTGATCACCCCAATCATAGAAATACAGATTTAGTAATTTCACTAAACTATCCCAAACCAAGGAAAAACAAAATTCAGAAATTTCTAATGAAGACTCTTTTCTTGATTCTTTCTAAAATTGAATTCTTCAATAGATTTGTGAGAAAATGATAGCCTTTTCGTAATTCACTCGTCTATGTTCTCTCTTCTTTTGAATCTCCCATGAGACTTGTATTTATAGAGAAAGAGACAAACTCCAACAACTGATATTCAGAACAGACCTATTGAAAAAGTCTGGAAGAAAGCTAAACAACAAACAGTTAGCTTAATTCATTAAAACACATTCCTGGCATATTTCCTGTATTAATGAAAATAGCAAACTAATATATCAGAATTAGCTAACTAACTAAAGATAATCTGACATCAACTCAAAACTGCAGAGACACCATTGAATCATCACTTGTTGTAGCAACATCATCAAATCAAAATTATCAACAACACAACAGATCAAACACGAAAATTACAGTGTGTTGCGCTCAAACATTTTCAAAGCCGCTTTCTTGCTCTCTCAAGGTTGATCTTAGTTCTTGGAAGTGGTGATTGTATTGTGCTTAAGCTTTGATATCCATCACACATCAGGTGAATTCTTTCTTGGTTATTGATTGCTGTAAATTCATCCCTTAGATCAGTTCTAAAGGGAGGTGTTTGTTCATCTCTTGTCTGTCAAGAGAGGTGGGATCATCCTTAGTGTGTCTAAGGAGGTGTTTTCATCCTTAGTGTGTCTAAGGAGGTGTGTTCATCCTTAGTGTGTCTAAGGAGGTGTTTTCGTTTATCTTTCTTTGTTTTTACATGTTGTCACTGGATTGGTGTTTGTAATTGCATTTAAAGATAATGGGGTATATCATCACATGTTGTGGTGATTGGGCACTGGATGTAGGATTGGCTAAATCCGAACCAGTATAAATCTCTGTGTTCATTCTCTCTTTATTTTATTATATTCGAATCATATTAACAAATGTTATCTCGATTGCTTTTATTAAAGATTAAGGAAAATCTTAATCTTAAAATTGAAATTGTTTTTAAAATCTGGAAAATAATTTTAAAGCGGAAAATTTTTTTGAAAACCTAATTCACCCAGATCATATTAACAATCTGTCATTATTGTTAACATTATTTCCTTTGCACTAACCTTGGATGAATTTTACACTATCTCTATCCACAAATCCGCAAAGGAAATGTGAGGCATTCTTGCTATCACACATGATGGAGAAAATATTTATGATGTTCAGAATGACAGTAAGTCTTTCAATAATGATCAGTTAAATATTAAAATTTAAAATTTTGAAATCATTAATTAGATTTCGGAAACCTAAAGTTACTGTCATCATGGAGTCTCAAAACCTTGAAAATATGACCATGGCAGCTCTGTTCAGAAAGCTTAGAGAACATAAGCTGGAGTTGGGAAGGATGACGGAAGAAGAAGATGAAAGGCAAAGGAAAAATATAGCCTTTAAATATGAGATTTCTAAGTGTAATTTTCATATGGACACAATTTTTTAACTTTATGCCTAATCCATCACCACCACCAAAGCCATCATTTATTTTGGCAGACCTTCCAACATGCAACCATTATGGATTGCCCATAAAATTTTTAGCTTGTAGTTTTTATCCTACAAAATGCTCATTCAACACAACTAGAGTTTCATTGAGCTTATTCACAAAATAAGTTAGGTCCTAGGTTATGATAACAGAAAAAAAAATTACAAAAGTCAACTATAGACGACTGGCACGAGTTGTTCATCAACAGCTAAAACATGACTCCATTAAAATCCAAATTGATGATGATGTGCAACAAATAATAAGAAAGTGGGAAATTTCATTCCAACTTCTGTCAAATATTCAATGGAGCGCAATGTAAAAGAAGATTGAATTATTCAAACTATAGACCTTCATCTACCAACACCTCAAAAACAACATGATTATAAAGACAAACTCTATATTCACAATACTAGAACAAAAACATCAACACTTCTCAATATGATATGAATATATTTTGTTGTTATTTTATTTCAATGTTTTATTGTTAATGTGTTATTTTAATATTTTATTTCATATTATTTTAATGTTTTATTCTAATATCTCATTTTAATTTAAGTTTTATTACATATTTTATCTTATGTATTTTTGTATTTCTAAACATACACTTAGTAATTTAAAAGTCTTATTATACATTTTAAAATTTTAAAATAATTATTTCTAAGTAAAAATGTAATATAATATGTATTATAATCATATAAAATATATATTTTTATACAATAAATTAAAAATTTATAATATAGTATATTAATTTTATAATAAATAATATAAATTATATTATCATAAATATAATTTTTAAAATATATATTATAATATATATATATATATAAATTAAAAATAAAAAATAAAAGAAATTAATTTTTAACAAATTATGTTATTAACTAATAAAAATATATAATTATTATTTTAAAAATATATATAATATAATAAATATTTTTAAATATAAATATAATTCTTTTATAAAATTTTGAAACAAATATAAATATAAAAATATATAACAAATACTCTCTCTGTTTCTAAATAAGAGTCGTTTTAGAAAAGTGATTTTGTTTCTTTTTATCTGTCGTTTGTAGAGTTTAAGATTGCATTAATTGTTTTTTACCAATTATACCCTTACTTTTGAAAATATCAATAACAATTAAATTCTTTCTTTTATGAGACTTTAAGTAGTCTGCTGCTTATATCAACCAATTACTTAATACAATAATTTATTATTTCTACCTTTTCATCTACCTTCTCTTTAATCAATAAAATGTATCTAATTTTAAAAAAAAAAAAGAGGTTAGAGTGAAATTATAAAGGAAATAGAAAGAGAAGTTGGTGCTTACACAGAAAAATGAAGACAGAAGTTGACAATTATATCATAGAGAGAATTGAAGACTCCTTTGATAACACACATTGATAATCTATCTCCAATACTCATATTTGTAGAATGATAATTTTTTTAAAGTTTAGATTCAATATATATATATATAGTGAAACTAAGAGTGATATGAAATTTTTTGGTGGGAACAAAAATATTCTTCAAATTTTTAAATCAAAATTTCTGGTAGTGAAATTTTTCAGATTAAAAGTTATAGAGGGAAACTTAATTTCATGGAGATGAGAAAAAAATGTTTCATAGTGTATTGTTGAGAATTGAAAGGTTTTTTTTAAGTGGAGAGATAATACATTGAGTACTCTTTATTATACTTTATTATAGAGAGAAAAAAAATACACTTTTTTAACCTTAATGACAAGGGTATTACTGGAAAAAAAATTAAAAATTTATTACAAATACTAAAAGTTATTGCTTTTATTGGTCTGTGTACCAAAACCTTAAAGGACTCTTATTTAGAAACAGAGAGAGTATATACAAAATAATATAATTTCTTTAAATAATATATTAAATAAAAAATAAAAAAATTATTTAAAATTTAATTTTCGAAAAAAATCGAATTCTGATAAGTCAAATTTCTCCAAGAATAAGAAACAAAGATCAAAATTCAACTTCTCGAAAATTCAATTCTGACTGTAAACAACAAAGGAGTATATGTGTAAATAATATTTACAGAAGTTCATTTGGAGAATTTTTGTTTAAGAAAATATTATTTATGAAAAAATTCTCCATATGATAGTGATTTGATTGAAGTATAACAAATAGTTTCCTCCCAAATTTTATATAATAGAAATAAATTTGACAGTTTGGAAAAGAGAAATCAGTCTGATCTTTTAGCAGAGACTCAAAGGAAAGAAGAAGCAGAGTTGCAGGCAAGACACCTCAGTCCTATTTGTATGGTCACTCACCTAACCCTCTCTTCTTTCTTCTGTCAGTATTCAAAACCTAAAACCCAACAAACACAGTTCTTCAAAATTCACTCACCATATTCCTTTTCATATCCATTTTCTCATTCAATTCATAAAGAAAAAAAATCAATAATTTAGAGAATAAGAAAAACATTTAAAAAGGGACATGTGATTTTGAATGTGTTCAAATTAATGTGTGATCACTTTCTAGTGGTACAAAAAAATGCATGAAATTCTCATTGTCATGTCCTACACATTTATCTAGTCAAAGTTGAAAGTTGAAAACCACCCTTATAGTACCATGTGTATCAAACACAACCCACTTGTTCTCAACCTTGTCTTTGACTTCCCCTACCTACCCATTTCACATTAATGCAAAAGCACCCTTCTTCTCTGATGCATTCCATCACCATGGAAGAACAAGAATCAAAGGCAGTCAAAGATCATGGCTCCAAGGAGAAGAAGCACACCATGCACACTCCCAATCCCAACCCTTCTCAAACAATCATGAGACTGGCTTCACTTGCCATCAGCTTCAACGTGAGGTTGAAATCATCCGACATGCCTGTCCACATGCAGGAACATGCTCTTCGCCACACAAGATCACTCCTTCCTCTTCCCCCTCCTTCTCCCAAGCCATCAAACACTCTCATAGCTAGAGCTCTCAAAAAGGTATAGTGCAACCTCTGGAAAGCACTTTCTGTGTACCCTTTCTTGGTTTCCTATACTAATGATGTTCAAGATACTGTCAGATATTAATAATATGCTCGATTTCTATGTTTTGAAGCGTGATTTTCAGAAACTAATAGTTGTATTCTTGTTTTGAACCTTATTTTTCTCTTATATGTAAGCTTCTTAAGTATGATTTTCTATGGGATATAAGTATAAAGATTCATAATTGAATCATTCTCTTACTCAATTAAGTAGTTTACTATTGATATTTTGTATCAATTCCAGGAGTTTGACACGAAGTATGGATTAGCGTGGCATTGCGTGATAGGGAAGAGTTTCGGTTCCTTTGTGAGTCACACTAGTGGAGGGTTCATCTACTTCTCAATTGACTCACTTTCTGTTCTTCTTTTCAAGACTGAGGTCCACTTGGTTAGGCAACCTCCTCCTCATTAATTTTATTTATTTTTGGTTAGTTATTTTGACAAATGTTCCTTAAAATGTATATACTTGTAGTATTTTTTATATCAATGACAACTCAGGTTGAGTCTTGTGTTAATGAATGAGTGACTCTGACTAACTGGTGCATAACATGTTACCATGTTCTTCTAAAGGTTGACAAGTTCATTGTGAAACACGAGACACAGTGAAACTTCTGTGTATGCATGTGAAGAAGTTGTGTTCAAAATGAACTGTGAAAAGAAGCTGAGCAATTAGTTGATTGGTTGAGAAGAGTGTCATTGTAGAGATTGGTCGTATTTGACATGATTTCATTAATGGTTTATTGGATTTCATTGAAAACTGAAGCCTACAAATGAACAGTGCTTTTGGCATGCTGTCTATTGGTAGTAGTAACAAAACACCGACCAAGAATTTGCAATTTACCTCTTGTTTGCTGGACTTTGCCACGTTTAATTTCATTCATTTCACATGTCCCCTCCTAACTTTTCTACTATATTCACCCCTTATGAATTTCATAAAACTGTTTTCGTTCTGGGTCCAGATTTCTGACTTTTGTTCACCTTTTATTCTGCTTGTTTCCCGATAAAGGAACTCTTGTATTATACTCCGCATGTTTGATAAAGTACTTTGTGGTATCTTTTTTTTTAATTTTCAAAAGAAATCAGATCATGCTGGTCTATGATTATATGAAAATTAGTAAGAAGATTATGTTGTTACTTACCAAATTTATTGAAAATAAACTACAATCCTCTTTATATTTCCTATTAGGAATTCAATAATTTCTAACTTTTTTTAATTGTCCACGATGTATATTTTCTAGCATTTTGGACTATTTGATAATAAAATATTTATACATTTTCTTACCCGAAAACCTATTTCTTAACCATAATATAACTTTAAAACTATTAACTAAATTTATATAAATAATATAAATTTGTTAGCCACATTTCATATTTAAAAAGTCTCATTTCATATTTATTGAAAAAAAGAATAATCTATGCACCTTTATAGAGGAAAGGCTAGCTTGTTTTAATTGTAATGTGCAAGTAATTTTAAACTTTTAAAATTATTTAGTTTTAATCACACATGATCCAATAAAATATTCCAAGATATTGATTTTGATCTCATTGCAATGGATGTGCAGACCATTATGAAACAGAGAAGAGAAGGTAAGAAACTGCCATAACCAACTAAAATATTGCATTCAAGATTGGTTGCATAACTTCAATAAAATTGGACAGGCAATGAATAATTTTAATAAAGGATTAAATAGTACTATTAATCCCTTCCAAATTTTTAAAATTTATCCCTAACTTCTAAAACAATAAGTTTCACACCTATATTAAATCTCTAACACTAAAACTAACACTTCTTTCAATCTAGGAATAAAAATTTTGCTATTTCAAAAAATACAGACATTACATTGAAACTAATGATTTAATTGGGGAAAAATCAAAATTGAAAAAGTCACATGTATTAAACCCACCATTAACCTCAAATAATAATAGATTCCTGATCTTCAACAAACCAAAGGGCATCACTATGAAATCATTGGCAGGAGTGACAGGAATAAAGCTCCATCTTGAGTCGTGTGATAACATTGGACTCAAATTTGCTTTTAGTCTGATGATGCCTTGGACTCAAATTTGCTTTTAATCTGGTCTGACAACATTGGACTCAAATTTGCTTTTAGTCTGATGATGCCCTGGACTCAAAAATTTGCTTTTAATATGATGATGCCTTGTTCCTTCGTTTTCAAACCTCTGATCATATTACAATCCCCACGAACTTTGTAAGAAACCTTCCAGCAACTTGACCTATGGCCTAACAATATGGTCCAATAACCTGACCTATGGCCTAATAACTGTTGTCTCCTAGTTGTGATTTTCTCTTCCTTCTCTTTTTTTTCTCCTTTTCTTTTCTAGACCCACTCTCTTCATTTCCTTTCATCTGAATATTCTCATTTTCCTTTAGTTTCTTACTGAAATCCTTTGAATTTGATTTTCTCTTCTTCGTAGAAGAACGTGAGCTAGGCTCTGCACTAGCATCGTGTCCCCGAGGCAGGGATTCTTCTTCATAGTCTAACTGCCAATTACATAACATATCCTGCTCTCCATACTGTTGTTGTAATAGCTCGCCAGCACCAGGAAGCAACTTATCAAAAGTCACATCCCCATTCAATCCTCCTTTACGCCCCAGCAACACAGGATCTGGTCTAATTATAGTGCCTAGAATACTCCTGCTCGGTCCTAAGGTCATGATGATCTTGGGATTTGTCAAATTTTTAAACGCCATTGAAAAAGCTGACCTAATCTGGAAAAAACAATAAATATTTAATTTTAGCCACTTACAAATGATCACCAAAAGTAAAATAATAAATACATAATAAGTGTGATAATATTGTCAGATTTAATCGCAATTTTATCCATAATTATAGCCCATTAGCTATTATCATCTCCCCCACAACCTTTGGCTTCAATTATCCCACAATTTATTAATTAAACACTTTCAAGTGTTAGTTTAGCTTATGTTTGAGAAGATAGTTGCTTGATTTTAGAGGTTATCAAAGGAAAGGCATAAAGGAAGGCTATTATATATAAGCCAAACCAACTGTCAATCTGAGTTACTAACTTCTAATAACAGAAAATAACTAACATGGCACAATTTTCACATGATTCTGCTATGCAACTCATGTAAAAACAATTTAAGAAATAATACAAAAAACAATTTAAGAAATAATACAAAAACAATTTAAGAAATAATACAAAAACAATTCAATGGATCATACATTTTGATTCATTTTAATCACATGTCACAATGGACCCTTTCATATGACCAAGTCAGCTAAACACCTAAACACCACACAAGTCAGCTACTTCCATTAGTAATTGGATGATATTATACTGACAAAAGGACTTTCTTGGCTTAAAGGAAAATTTGGCAGACTTCATTACAGTAAAAAATTATTAGGGGACCAAAAATTACAAACACCATATCAGAAGATTCAAAAGATGTATGACAAACATGTATATACGAAAAAATGTATTGAAAGTCAAATAGAAAAGAACTATGCATAGGGTACACAAACATTTTTGCATCATTTCTCAACACTTGAAAGAACATTATCTAAAACTATTATCATAAATATAATTTACAAAGAAAGAGCAAACAAACCTGGAAATAATTAAAGGAGTTCTTCCCAATGTCATTTTCTGGTGCCTGATTCAGTCAAAAAGCTGTATCAATCACCTAACTGAATGATAATAATTTGTCTGAATATGCACACAGTGTTAAACTTTATAATATATAAATGCGTATGTAGAAAATAATTTGCAAGCAATTTACTAAAGAAAACAAAAAAGACAGACTTCTATGTACTGCTTAGATATTTTGTAGTTCACTATCCAATTATGATTAGATCTACCTAACATTTTGGTTGGCAAATATCCCCAATTTCCACTTTTCATATATTCCTCCATAAATATTCAGCAATTGCTCCAAAAAGGAAGCAAGTAATGACTTTGGAAATGGAAATAGAAACTCAAAATATTCACTGTTTTGAAAAATTAGAAAGACCATGTAAAGAGAGACAGAGACTTTAGAAGAATGCAACCTAGAGCACATAATGACTAAAGGAAGATTATCAAATATCCTCCAATGTAGACAGAGAACCAAAAGATATCCAAAGAAGCCAGAGAATACAACATAACTCTGTTCAATCTCTATCAGAAATCGAGACTCCACTAAAAACTGACCACAGCAACAAACAAACCCATTTCATCCCCACCCATTAGAGAAAAAGACCCGAGGTCCAAATATTCAACAATAGTGTATTTGGATAACATAATCAATTTTAACCCAAAAAATCATGGTGATAGCATGAAAACGTAGAAGCAAGCAACTATTTGCTGCTTTACCTTCATGAAAAAGTAATTGATCATTTCTCACCATAAAGCCAGTCCAAACACACTAATTATCTCATAACTGATAAATACAAACATAAGTAGGGAGATCACGAAAAATTCATCATGTACAGTCCACTTTCTTGGTTCGTATAATTGACTACACACACATGCATTCTACAAAAGCAAACAGGAGTTCTTCAAATAAAACCTGTGGATCCTCAATGGAAATAAGACTTGGCCGTGCTTTGTTTAAAAACCTGAAATGACAATAGGAAAAGTTTAATCACCTATAGGATAAATATACAGCATAATTAAAAATAACCTTACTTCAAATATACCCACAAATTCTTTATTACCCTTTACTACTCTTCACAAAAAAAGTGCCTGTCCCATTACAAGACACACCAACATGTGACGTGTTCAATTTGCGTCCATAGAAATCAAAAAAATGCACCTGATTTCAAAATGGAAAAATAAAATAACACTATCAGAATGGTAAATTGATATATTTCTTACTTTTCATTCCATAAAGGAATCATTTATCAAAACAGAGGCACATAGCACATGATTATTGTGCATGTTTCTCTTCTTTAAACTGCTAAATTGCATAAAAAACTCATCAATCATGGATGAGGGCCCATATAACAGCTTGGAACAATAAAAACAGATTCAAATCAAAGCAGTACTTCAGAATCAGAAGATACGCACTAAAAGGACTCCCAGGTTGTGCTCTGCAGAAGCTTGGCTCTGGCGAAGATTCTGAAGCATACACAGTCACAAACTTAGATCGTGATCTTGGCAAAAAGTTCCAAGTTTAAGCAGTGCAAAAAATATTTAAAATATTACAAAGAAAAAAGTGAATTTATTTATTTATTATGTCTCATGATGCAGAGAGGTGGACTATATGCTGAATAGGGAAAGCCTCATGCTGCAGGCCAGTGAAAAACACTAAACTTATAAGCATATGCAAGAACCACTAACCCGCAACATTGCCATCAGCATGGCAAGAAGGGCATAAGAACCAATCCCACCAGAATATACCTGCATACTTTACAAGAATCTCAATTAGGCAGACTGGAATCAGAACATTACAAGAAATATACATATTATAGAGAACTCATACCTCATTCAGCTCTCTTTGCTGCAAAAATACTTTCAAAATCAAGCACAAGGGCCTTAAAGGTGGCCACTTAACTACTGCTTCCTACAAATTCAACAGTACAACCATGAAAAAGAATACACATAATGTTCCATCCAACACAGGACACTTAGTAGAATATGTTCTGTTTTGTATTAATTTTTCTCCTTTTTAGAATTTTACTTCCAAGGTACTATAAATATTTTATCAGTGCAATATGAGCACAAGGGATCCCATTCCACATTTTGAAACCAAAATAATACAATATTGAATCCAAAGACTTCCAATAGAGGATGCTCTAGTCAAGCAAAGCAATTTCACATGGCAGAAGAATTGCAAGTCTAAGACATAAAAGTTATTAATTTGATCCTACACGACTCGATGTTCTTTACCTTTAGGAATAGCGTTCACCAATTTCCATGAAATCCTTTTCCATAAACAGAAGAATGATCTAATAGTGGTTTTATTATAATTGCATCAGGGATGTTGTATTCGTTTATTTATCAGAGACTATGATAGGACACTTTTACCCAATTTTGATAATGACCAAGAATTGGATCAGGTACCAAAACTGGATCAAGGGAGGCCTATCATATGAAGGGTATATTTGAGAAGGAAGAAAGTGGGTCCAGTACAGAGAGAATTAGTGGAGTCATGGCATGTGGTTAACACATGGGCAGTGGGAAATTCTGTTAGAAGAGATCTAATAGAGTCATGCTTTTAATTGGACACTTGGGGGATTCATGCTGATCATATTGAAGTGGTTAGGAGAGTATCTCTTTGGATAGGAGCCATAGGCTCTAGTTGTCTTTTACATTCCCTGTATGAGCTCTTGTAGCTCCTCTTTTTCATGAAATAATACTATCACGCTAGAAATCTTTCTGGGATTTCTATTAGACAACCTCGTTAACAACTTGATTAATAATAAGGTTCACAATATAGCTTAAACCCAATATCCATATTGAATCGGACACAATCACTTCTTTCCTTGTCTAGTTGATTCACATAAGACCAATTATATAAATTTATGTTCAATGTTGTTGGATGGCAGTGCCATGGAAGAATGGGGTGGTAAATTTTTCACCATCTGCCATCGATAATTTGTGAAGAGAAGCCCGCTATGGTAGCACATTAAGCCAGAATGGCATGATTTTGGCCTTCTGCCATTAACAACAATGCTTATGTCCAACATTTGTATTGATTCCATTTATGTATGGGTCAAATGATAATTATGCAGTTTACAACAATTATAAATTATAAATTTAAAACAGCACAGCATCACAAATAAAAATAAAAAAATGCATAGTGAGATCAAGTGGTGGGGAATAATAAAACAAACCTGAATATACTCGGCCGCTTTGGGTCCATTGTCAATGTCAAAACTGAAAAAGCATAATTAGTTGTTGGATAAATGATATTCACAAAAACATCATACCGAAATCATGGATCAATCTATTGTATACAATAAATCGACTATACTCTGAATAATGTGGTTGGGTGCTAAACCTATAGGTATTCAACTACTTATTAAGAAAAATGAATGCATGAAGGAAAAACTACAAGGGTCTCCTCCTGGAAATGCATGTAACAAGTGAATTAAGAAGAATCTTCATCTATGAGACAGTGATAGATTAATCTACAAGAAGCATCAAAGGACTGGACTTCATAAGGTAGGTAGATATTATATCAAAGAAAATTATCTATGATAGAAATATTATAAAATCATATATTCAAATAAAAATCAAGCAGGAAAATGATGGGAAATCAAAGTTTAAAGTTGAACCTTATGTCAAATGCAAGACCACTCCTCTTCTCAACAAATTTAATAATTGGTACTCGAGCCTTTCCAATGACCTGGCAGAAGATTCACAAGCAAAATACTAAACACTCAATTTTGACAGCATTGATTAATACTTTCTGGCAACAAAAATACAGATATTTAAGCGTCCCAGGCAAACCTGGATCTTTTTAGCCATGCTCCTTTGCGACAAGGCTTTAGAAATTGCATTCAGTCCGCTCTGAGGATTTGGCAAGCCTGATTTCAGAATCACAACCTGCATTCAAAGAATTTGGCCATAATGCATCAACCACTCAGATGCACGGATTCATGAGGAAAAATTACTATCAGTACATCAACCAGACTTACATCAATATCACTTGTGGGAAGATACAGCCCTGTCCTAAAAGACCCAAACACTTCCACCTGAGAGTAACAAAAACGAACAAATAAGAAACCTTGTTGAAACATAAAGCCCTACAAGAGAAATGTGCAATGCAATAACTAGCAATATTGATACCTGGCAATGAGGCCATATATGTTTTATAACTCCAAACACAGATTCTATTGCCATATCCCGTGCAGCTTTCTCTTCAACAGTTGGTGACAAAAACTCACAAAAATCCACTATCTCTGCAAAACAAGCATCGTTAAATCATAAACAAATTCCAAAACCGTCAGTAACAATAAGAGGGTTGTCTGCTTTCATGGTGGAAATAATGGAAATTGATTTTGACTGCACTCAACGTCGATTTGATTTTATATATATATATATATATATATATATATATAGAGAGAGAGAGAGAGAGAGAGAGAGAGAAGTTTTGTTATTCTAAAATTGATTTTACTAGAAGCGATGAAATGTCGCTTTCCCGTTGGACTGCGTTATAGCAAACTTGCTCTCAAGATAAATGTACCAGACCATAAATCACTTCACTTGAAAATCAATTCTGGCCAAAATCCAATTCCACAAAATCAGTTTTGCAAACGCACGTCCAAACACCTTAAATCTCCACTCTATTTTTTCCTAACCGGGTTCTACAAAATCAAAACTAAATAGAGTAGGTTATGTGATGTGTGTGCTGTTCTCCAATTAAAATTAAAGATTACATTAAGTGAAACGCTATAATCAATTGGCTACCTTTATGCAGCTGAAGCATAGGACTCTTAAATTTGCAATTCCCACCGAACCAGACACTCTCGAGCTTCGGCTCGGGTGCAGGAGTCGGCGTCTTCGGTTCGGGAGCTGCGGTGGGCGGCTCAGGGAGGGAATCGCGGGCGGAGGCCTCGGAAGCAACATCGAGGGAGAAGAAATCAACGGTGGTGGTGGTGGGTGAGGCGCACTGGGGTGTGTCGACTGAAATCTCGTTCCGAAAAACGGAGTAAGGTTCACGGTGGTCGGGGAATGGGGAATTGGCCGGGGATAGAGCGAGGGGACTGAGAGTGTCGTAGACGAAGGTATTCAGCGATTGCTCCTCCATTGAAAACCAAGAAGGTGGAAAAGTAAAGAAGGAGAAGAAGACGAAATATAAGGGCAAGGGATAATATGAATCGAAATTAGGGTTCTGTTTTAGGGTTTATGTCCGACGGGACGATTCTAAACATATCTTAGTAAGAGAGATTTCACTTTTTAGGTAAATAGATAGTAAAAAATTAATTTTAATATTTTTAAAATTAGTTGGTGGGATACTTTCGATTTTTGAAAAAACATTTTTTAAATAATTTATATTGTGAAAATTCAATTTACAAATAAAGATTGAAAAAGTGATAGATTGAGTTTAAAAGCGATAAAATTTTAAAAAAAAATACATCTCTAAAAATATTTGTTATAAAAGTAGGAAACATACGTCCTGCTCGTGTGGTATTTATTTTATAAAAAAATAAAAATTAACTATTATAATTAATTTTTTTATTATGTATGTGATTTTTTATTGTGAGGAGTTAATTGAGTTTTAAAAAATAGTTATAAAATTTAAAGGATAAAATCATAAGAATTAAAATAATTATGAAAATAAATAATTTTTATAATTTTAGTATAATTAGTTTTTTTATTGTGTAAGTAGTTTTTTATTGTGAAAAAATTAATTAGATTAAAAAATAAATATAAAATTTTAAAAGTAAAATTGGTAAGAATTTATATACACAAAAAGTAATTAAAAATAAAATCAATTATAGACATTAAATATATTTTTATTAAATGATAATTTTTTAAGAGATTAAGAAATATTTATTAAAATAATCTAAATCAGGATATGTTAATTTACAAAATGCACGTGTATCTTTAATTCTTAATCTAGTGCCTTATTTATATTTATTTATGCTTATTTTTATTTATTTATGTAAAATCTTTAAGCTACATAAATTACAGTTCACACGTCTATATTTTTTTATATTTTTCATTATCAAATCTATATTATTTAAGAAATTAGGCTAGTAAAATTAATTTTAACTTTTTTAATCATTTACACGTGTACTTTTTACATGATTTTTTTTTTACATTTTATAATTTTAAATAAAATTAAATTAATAAAATATTTTAGTGTTGTAAAATATTTCATACTTGAATAGTGGCATCAATTGTCCCGTAACGGAGGTTATATGAGTCAAGTCATAATCCGAATTGTTATGCTTAGACTGTTACGTTTTTAAGTAGAAAGTTGAGCTTTAACTAATAGTTATAGCTTTTGGTTTAGTGGTAAGTACTAAATCCAACAATTGGTATTAGAGCTAATATGAGTTCGATTCCTAGCAGAACAATTGCTAAGGTGGAGTTGTTTGGGGTGGGTGCGGGTTTCACTATCCCATCCACATCCCCATTGGGTATTCACTTGGTCTATAAAAGGGGAGTTTTTCTCATTGTAAAAATCACTTTTGAATATTGAATGAAATTGTCTCTTTGTGAGTTCATATTTGAGAGTCTTTCCAAGGGTGTTTCTCTCTTGTTTTGGTTCTTATCTTAAGAAGCTTTCTCAAGTGGTCAATCCTCTTGCACTTATCCTTGAGTTCTTCCATTCAAGGTGGGTGTTCTTCCCTTTCTCTCATCTCAATCCATTTTCTTTTTCAATTGGTTACTTGTTCTTCTTTAACTTTGTTGTTTTGAATGAAATCTCCACGGGTTTACATGCTTCCACAACTCTAATCTCTTCATCCATGGAGGATTGTGTCTCCTTCATCTCCTTGGGCTGATCAAAATCCATCCATCCTTCTAAGGATCATATCAAGTGGTTACCAGAGCAAGGAAGATCAACCCATTCAAAGGAGATGCTCTTCACATTCCAAGTAAGTGTTCTTCATGAATGGGTATGAAACCCATTTTTGTTGTGTGTGAATCTTGATGTTCTTGACCTGGAAGAATGTTATATCATATGTTTAGAACATGTTTTTAATTTTGTTTCATTGTTTAATCCATCGATCAAGCCATTGTATGCATATCTTGAAAATTAGCCAAAAATCTTCTAGGAAAAATGGGTATGATGTTGATACTTGGTTGATTTTGGGTATGTTTTGTTGTTTTCTTTGAGTTCTTGTTTTGTTCTTGAGTTTTCTAGAGTCTAAAAGTGTTTTGATCTCTCTTGAAAGAATTTCTTAAAAGAAACATGTTTAGAGGTTGATTTGAGACTCACAAACACTAGGTGCAAGTGTTGTAGATTCAATTATCTTGTGGGTTTTGCTTTGAGTAAATTGTTTCAAGAAGATAATCATTTTGGGGGTTGTAAAACCCAGAAAAACAAGGTATGTGTGCTGGAAAACCCAGAAAAATTTTGAAGAAAAAAACATAGAAGAAAGTAATCAAAAGTTAAAAACAATAGCACATGTCTCTTGAATTTTGCCCCTAAGTTTTCTTGAATTCTTTGCTCATTTTGGTCCTTGGATTTGCACAAATCGCACCAACCATTTGCAGTGGGTTTTGTCACTTTGAATGTGTATGTTTTAGGTGTCTTTCATTAGATATTAAATCATGAATCCCATAGGTGAATTGAGTACATAAAATTTGCCTATTTTAGTGTCTTTTTCAAGCTTTTCTTTGCAATTTTTGAGTCAATTGTCATATGAAAGTTGTTTAATCTTTGGAGCCATTTCTTGTTCTGAATTTTAAGTTTTTCTTTCTTGGATTCTCTGAGTTTTGTCTTGATTTTTCAGATTTTTAAAAACCCTCTAAGTGCGTTAAGATTTGTTCCTCCTTCACTTAAGAAAAAGCCTTCCTAGTGTAGAATTTTGAGGCAAGATTGTAACACTTTTTGGGGAACTTTCTTGAGTGATTTGAGTGCAGTAAAATTTTCAGTTTCATTCCTTGTTTTAATGAGAAAAACCAAAACATTTGAGTGGACACACTTTGGGGAAAGTTTTGTTGTAATTTCACTAACTATTACACTAGTTTTTATGCTGTTTTGGTGTTGTTTTGTGTTGATTTTGTTGATTTTGAGTAGGTTGAATGATGACTATGAGTCCACCTAAAAGTTCAAGGAAAGAAGGGAGTGTCAATATGGAGGGAAAGAGGATCACCATGGAAGAACTCCTATATCGCCTAGAACAACAAAGATTGGAAATTGAAAATCTCAAAGTTGAAAGGAAGGAGAGAAGAACTTCAAGGCATTCAAGAGCCACCTCTACTTTTCCTAGAAACATGGATGCACATTATGATCATACTAGAAGACTTTCTAGGAGGGAGAGGGCTGGACGTGATCCCTATTAAGAAGACAAACCCCTTAAACCCCATGTAAAATTCCCCAAATTTGTAGGTAGTTTCGATCCCGATGTGTACTTAGAATGGGAGAGGAAATTAGATCAAATTTTCTTTTCTTATGGACTTCCTCATATGGACTTTGTTAAATTTGCTACTTTAGAATTTGAAGAGTATGCTTTGTTTTGGTGGAACCAAGTGACTAACAACATTGAAAGTGGTCATAGAACACCAATAGTTACTTGGGGTGCTTTAAAGGATTGTATGAGAAAGATTTTTACCTTCTTACTTCAATAAGGAATTAACCCTTCAACTCCAAAGATTGAGACAAGGGAGCAATAATGTTGAAGATTATTTTAAAGAGATGGAAATGCTCCTTGCCAAGTGTCATATTAAGGAATGGTTGGACCAAAGCATGCAAGATTCGTGCATGGTCTAAACTCCAATATCCAAGAGGTTGTGGAGTTGCACAATCATGAGACCTTGGAGGAACTTGTCCACCAAGCCATAAAGGTGGAGCAACAATTTAAGAGGAGGAGCTTTTCTCATTGTAAAATTCACTTTTGAATATTGAATGAAATTGTCTCTTTGTGAGTTCATATTTGAGAGTCTTTCCAAGGGTGTTTCTCTCTTGTTTTGGTTCTTATCTTGAGCAGTTTTCTCAAGTGGCAAATCCTTTTACACTTATCCTTGAGTTCTTCCATTCAAGGTGGTTGTTCTTCCCTTTCTCTCATCCCAATCCATTTTCTTTTTCAATTGGTTACTTGTTCTGATTGCACTTTGTTGTTTTGAATGAAATCCCCATGGGTTTACATGCTTCCGCAACTCTAATCTCTTTATCCATGGAGGATTGTGTTTCCTTCATCTCCTTGGGTTGATCAAGATCCATCCATCCTTCTAAGGATCATATCAAAGAGTTAATCAAAGTTAATTCCTAAATCTAGAGTTAAATCTCCTTAATCTTAATTAGTACAACTAATCCCGCAAAATTAGGAGAAGTCACATGGGAGTTCCTTGAATTTAGGAAAAGTAATGATTACACGTGACCCTTGCATGTGTAAAAGGCTAAAAAGAGTTCCAAAAGCCAATGAAAGTGGCGTCTAAAGCTAAGAATGACCTTTCAAGCTTTCAAGAGTCACTCTCCAAAAGACTCCATATACGCCCGATGTGCAAGTCTTTAGGAGAAATGGCTCTTCAAACCTCCAAAGGTCACTTTAAAAAAACACTTCTATTTTTAAACTTTGAGGAATCTTGGACTTCATTTTTCTTGGAATTTTCTTAAAATATTCTTCATGCATTTAATTCTTTCTGGATCTCCTCTTCTAAAGCTTGAAGTCTTCCTCTTGTTAGTCTTCCATTAAATTTCTTTTTAATTTTTTCAATTTTATTTTTCTTGGTCATGCTTCCTGTATTAATTCTTTGAGGTTCTTCGTCTCTACCTTCATTAGTTCCTTCTTCATCCTGGATCATATCACTGAGGCTACCTCTTCCTTAAGTTTGCCCAAGGTTCTTGCTGAAGCATATGCTCCAGTTATAGTGGTGGATGAAGATGCCTCTCCATATGCTAGATTGTCACAAACACTCTCACCAAGCAGAGCCTATACCAGAGCATGCATCTAAAGCTACATCAATGGTTGTTGACGAAGTTAGCAAGGTTGCGTCTTGTCTCGCTTCATTTGCTCCAACAATCCAAGTCGTTCCAGCTGCACCTACTAAAGATGAAGTACGTTTTTCCCCAGTACTTTGATCTCATGAAGTAGTACCATCGGACATAATGGAAGTTGATCCCATTGTTGTTTTTCCAATTGAGGAAATACGCAAAGCCATTGTGGTGCATCT
Source organism: Lablab purpureus (assembly GCA_030347555.1). Taxonomy (NCBI): domain Eukaryota; kingdom Viridiplantae; phylum Streptophyta; class Magnoliopsida; order Fabales; family Fabaceae; genus Lablab; species Lablab purpureus. The sequence goes on from CM059258.1 coordinate 20,249,293, forward strand.
TCCACATGAAACTGTGGTTCATAGGGCTTTTCTCATGCCACCACCACCTCCCTTCGCATGGCTTCTCGATGACAAGCCCTCCCAATTCATCTCCAACATAATTGGTGATGGAGCTTTCTGCATCAAAGAAACTATGGGATGATTGCCAATGGGAAGACACCCAAATGATCATGGCAAGAATCAACTTGTTGAAGCTTTCTTGAGAAACTACTTGAAAGGAAAGAAGGTAATTGGTTATGAGTTTGTCTATGGATGCATTACTTCATCTACCACCTTCTCAGTATGCCAGACGCTTTTCATTTATACAAAGCCAAAGAGGTGAACAATTAAATATTGTATTATGTATATGTTTGCATAATTCATGTAAGAAAATCACGAGTTAATCTTTGCTTAGTTGATTGATTTAAGCTAGAATGAGGATTAAGATGAATAGAGTGCATTTTTCTGTGTAACCAGGGATAAGGGAAATTGCAATTGAATCAAGGAATTAATCCGTTTTTCATAATTTTTTTCAATCATTCTGCGTTTTATTTTAATTCAACAAATTCATCCAACCCCCCCTTTTTATTTACTCTTTACTATTTATGCGTGTTACATTGGGAACCTTTGCCTAAAACATGGTCCTTGGGAGACGACATAGGGATCACTTCCTAGTATTACATTTTAACTGTTTATTTGACCGGATACGACTTCGATCAAATTTGGCGCCGTTTTCGGGGACTATCGGTTTTCATCAAGGGTTTTAAATTTTTTTAGGGTTTGTTTCCGTTTTTTGTTTTCGTGTATGTTTTAGGGTTTCCGTTTTTTCGTTTTTGCTTTGCTTTTGGATTTGTGTTTCGGTTTTCGTTTTTTCGTTTTTGTTTTGTTCTTTGATTGTGTAGGTTGATTCGGCTGAAGAATCAAAGGATTCACTCTATTCTGTTTGCAGCAACCGTACATTAACATCAACACAAGCTATTATGGTATTTTGGGTTTTTTGGTTTCAATAATTTAGGTTTGCATAGCTACGGGCTGAATATTTGCATAAAATTTGGTTTTGCCACTTCTTGCATTCCATATTGATTGTTCCATACCCTAGTCCCACTTAATTTGTTATTTATTGTGAGTTATTAAATTGTGTTAACCGTTTTACTATAAAAACTTAAACTAGCAATAACTTTTGACACGAGCATCAAAATTTGACAAATTTCACATGCTTTTGGGGTAGAAAAATAATTATGTGCCTCACTTCGTCTTGCCTCTCCCTTAAGTGCCCTACATCGACATATCCTACCCCCGTGCTCAAGCAAGCCTGTGTCGGACTTGCAAGACTTATCTTTATTCGACACAAACACAAAAGGTCTTCATCGTCTTGCTCCCTTGGTCTGAGTTCATCTTTTATCCTCAGCCATTGGTCGCATCATCCTCCTTCTTGGAGTCTTAGAACATGTGTTTGAAGGTCAAGCTTGAATCCACAAGGGATGCCTTCGAAACTTAACAGGTTACAGTTCAAGAAACTGCAAAGTGGAAAGCCTACACATTCTTTCTACTTAGTCTACGTCCGCGAGTTGATGGTATGGAAGAAGTGGACTAGAATGCCCCTTGTTTGTTGTTGCTTAAACCAAAGGGTGAAGAAGAAGAAAAAGAAGAAGAAGAAGCAGCTAATGCATCTTCTGAGGAGGAGTTCAAGAAGATCTGAAGTTGAAACTGAAGAAGGGAAGATCAAGATCATCTGTTCAGGGGGAGAACAAAGTTTTGCCTGATTTTTCTTTGTATTTATCTTTGATATTCTTTCATTGTATAAACAAGCTAAAATATAAAGTCTGATTTTATGTACAAAGTTTGTCTAAGACTATGTATTTGTATTCTGAATCAACATTAGACGATATTACTTTGATATATGTCTAGATGAATAAAATGAGTCTTGGAAATGTTTATTCAAGTTTGATGGCTTATCAAACTATTTGTGCTTATGTGCTGAATGCATTATCTACTAAAACAGTTTGTGAAAAGCCTCTCTTACGAAAACTTGATTTTATGAACCTTTTTGAAAACCTTTCTCTTTTAACATAAACAGTTTTAAGCATAATCAAAAAGAGGGAGATTGTTAAGGAAAAATCCAACGCTCCATAATTTTGAATCATGCTGAAAAATAATTAATGTTATTTTAGAACAGACAAACAATCTTCCAAATGAAGTAACCTATCTGACGAGGAATACAAAGTTCTATCCTACATCAGATCATGAGTGTATCGTCTGTCAGACAATACCTTAAATCAAATGATAAGTAGAGCTGTCAAAACAGGCTGTCCGGCCCAACCTGGCCTAGCCTTACGGGCCAAGTTAAAAAAAATCTGATAGCCCAGCCTAACCTATATTTCAAAACAGGCCACAATTTTTAGCCTAACTAAAAATTGAAAAAATATTACAACATATCTATAATATAATTTTTTTATCAACAATAAATAACATATAAATATAAATATATAATATATTTACATGAATATATGTGTAAAACTGTTCACATTTGCTAAGCACTTCCAAAAAAGTCAAGCACCTGCTAAACACAACATATCCATAATATAATATTTTTATCAATAGTAAATAATATATAAATATACAATATATTTATATGCAAGTTTGTCGAAAACTATTCGTATTTGAGCAACTTATAACAATATTACTTTTTATAACTCACCAAATATTAACAAAATAACACAAACCCATGATGATACGAGGAAAACAAAAGCATGTTAGAATCTTGATTAGAAACGCAAAAAATGAGAATATATATTAATGAAAAAATATGGAAGAACCTAACCGAATGTGAAACAAAGAAGTTGTGAAGGAGCCGTGAAACTGTGGTGGTGAATGTGATACAACACAACAAGATAAGAGGTGGAGTGCAGTAGAGGAGATGAAGGAACTTGTGAGAAAGGAAGAGAAGAGATGAAGAAGAGAAGAAAGACTCTGAGACACTAGAGTTTATTTCTTTGGTATGACAACATAAAAATTAAAAACAAAAATTTAATATAAAAATAAACGGACCAGCCCATTAGCCTATGGGCTAGTCTGGCCTTGGCTCATATGAATATCGGGCCAAATGGGTCAGGCCAAAAAAGGTCTATTGTTATTTAGACTACAATTTTTTAAGCCTAGCCTAACTTGAATCATAGGATATAGGGTCAGCCCATCGGGCCAGACATTTTGACAGCTCTAATGATAAGTCATCAAATGATATGCATATGGTCTTAACTAATGTTTGAAAGTTTTCATTTTAGCTTTTAGAGACATTCTTCCAGACTGTCGATGATCAAGTATTGAAGTAGTTCTCATGTCGCATCACAATGTCTTCCATATAAAAAGTAGGTTTAATAGGCATTTTGGTCCCAATATTTTGTGAGAATTTGTAAATTTTTCCCACGTTTATTTTTTTTCTCAATTGAGTCCCAAATTTTATTAAACTCTGTCAATGTGATCATTTCTGTTAGATTAATGTTAACGACGTTAACTGTATGAGACGTGACGAATTTAAGTTAACTCGTGGCACGTGAATAATGACAAAAAGGAACGAATATGAATACGAATACGACATTACAATCTGTGAATTTTTGACAAAAAATGATCACATTGATAGATTTTAATAAAATTTGGGACTCAATTGAGAAAAAAAATAAACATGGGAAAACATTACAAATTCTCACAAAATATTGGGACCAAAATGCCTATTAAACCTAAAATGTAAAAGTTGTTTTCTCACCAAATTCCTGACGCGCCTGAATTTTGTCAACTCTCAAAGTACACCTGTCATGTACGAAAATGTTGCTTTCATTAAAAGGATTAAAGTTCATTGTCCAAAGGAGGATAAGTGCAACAAGTTATCAAGTTTTGTGTGAAAATTAGAAGCACGCATTTATTGCATGAAGAAGAGCATTTAATGCATCTACATGAAGTCTTCATCAGATGCAAAACAAAGATGTGCTCAAGACAAACCTAAAACTGAAGATCTCATAACGGTTCTTTAACGGCTAATTGCATATGCATTATATAAGAGATCGAACTCATCTTCAAGAAAATAAGAAACAAGTTGAGAAAAACATGTTGTGACAATTTTTTGTGCTCATCTCTCCTTTGAAGCTTTAAAAGAACACTGCCAGTGTTTCTCAGCTACCTTTAGAAGTTGATCCTTTATTTCAACTTGTCTTCCAGACATAATTCTTCTAAAATAGCTTAAGCATTTTGTGATTCTATCACAAACTCTTTCATAAATCCTTTGTGTTTAAGCCAAGAGTGGCTTAGTAAGAAATAATACTTAGTTGAAGTCAGGAGTGACTTTGTGTGAAAGAATACTTGTATGGCTTAGCCAGAAGTGGCTATGAGCAGAAACAATACTTGTATGTTGCAACGGTAATCTGCGATTGGAACTTAATCAAGTTGATTGAGAATTGAACGTAGTCTATGATTTCAGACGAACTAGTATAAAAATTTGAGTAATCTCTCTCTCCTTTAACTCTTTTAGATTGCATATTATCTTCTGTGTCTAATATTAAAAAAGGGAGATCTTTAAGAAAAAAAATATTTATTTGCGATATTTTATTTAACTAATAGATTCTTTCGTCTATAAAGTTCAAATTATCATCTGACGAACCTTGCATCTTTAGAAGAATTGTGAAAAACTGCGAAAAGTTTTTAAAACACAATTCAACCTTCTCTTATGTTTTTCCTGTTTTTCACCGTCCAAGATTATAATGGAATTGATCAACTCTTGGGTGTTCTTCATTTGGTTATTGATCTCTTGTTTTTAGTTGCAATGTTGTGTAATTATCCAAGTGACTTTGTTCCATAATTTTCTTTCTAATTATTTACTAGGTTATAATTTTTTTATCAAGATGATTAAGAAGAGTCTTGTAATAGAATTTTACATGGTGATACTGATTTTGTAGGGTTCAAGATCAAGTGTTCGCAGATTTTATTTTCAAGTAGATTCCTAGAAATAAAATTAGATAATTTGAAACACTCCCTAATAGTTATTTATTTATATTTTTGCATCTCAATTTTAAGTTTAAATTAGGAAAAAAAAAGGAGTTAGATTCAAAATATTGATCTGTCAGTCAACTCCAAAAAGAATGTTACTATTTAAAAAAATTAATATTCACATAAAATGCAAACTAAATTATTGATATATTATATATTATTTAACTAAATTTTATCCATTTAAATTGATTTTGTAAAGTTGGTAATTTTAACCTTTTTTTTCTTTTATTTACTTTAAGAGCCTAAATTTTTTATCCATTTTTAAACTGATGAATCAACCTTTCTTTAACCAATTTTTGATAGATTAGAGATAGGTCCAAATACTTCGGTCTAGACTATTTTTGTCATCTTTTGATAAAATTAGATAATGTCCTAAATCTAAATAATAAGAACAATATTCATATGAGCAATAATTTTTTTTATATTGAATTGATTGTATACGTATAAACAGATATTTAACTGTTTTTCAACCGTTATGATAAGGTTATTGAAATAAGAAATAATGTAATCATGAGAAGGAGAACCTTCTTTTTCACACTCCTCCATACCAAATTCCAATACCTAACACTACATTCTGGTTTTAAGGTTAAAATTACAATACGTGTCTAACCAAATCTGCCAGCCACAATACGTGTCTTACCAAATTGTTAAGAACAACTATAAAACTATATGCATAATTAGAATCACACACCATGCATTATCTATACACGTAACAGTTTATTTTCACAGCTATAAAACATTACACAAATTCTCATTCTCATTGCCATACACTCCATTGATCATATTCACCAAAGCTACACAGATGGCCGAGTTCACAGAATTGTTCCCCTTGGGCCAACAAGTTGATGGTTTGATGCACATGTGTGAGTATGTCATCACTTTTGATCTTCCAACTCTCACCATTGTTCTATTGGTACTCACATTGTTGTTCTTCATCCTACACCAGATTCTAAACGGGTTGTTCTTCTGGGTAATGGAAGTGAGGCCAAATGAACATGATCTTGAAGAGGGAACCAGTTACGGGGAGCAACCCTCTCACCATGTTACCATCTTTCATGCCCTTGTGCATACCAACTTGCATGCTTGGACATTGGTGACTGCATTTGAAGGAGTTTATGCCAGAATAGGACAAAATCTTAGAGCTTCCAAGAAATTGCCCCCCTTGGTGAACTATGGAATGCATGGTAAGACAATAAGTTGTGGGGAATGTGCCATTTGCTTGGAAGAATTCAGAGTCAATCAATCATGTCAAGTTTTTCCTGTCTGCAAACATATTTTTCATTCGGATTGCATAGACAACTGGTTGCAGAAGAAATTAAACTGCCCAATATGTCGTAGTTGTATATAGATGATAATTTGTAATTGTTGTAAAAACTGTGTATATTTGTATATAAATATAAATTAAGTTGAACAATTTAGTTTTGGTGCTTCTAATTCGATCATGCTGCAAGTATTTTTGTTATAGAAAACATATAACTAGTTGGACAGATTTTTATATGTGAACAACCAAAAATATCTCAAAAAGATTAATTATCAACAAAATTCTATAGAAATTTCACACTGATATCATGATTATGTAAAGAAAACCGTGGAATATCTAATGGTTCCGTAAGACTGATAAAGTCATTGCCTAGTCCTTTGAAAAATACTCCTTCATGGGATAATTGATTTTCTTGTAAAATGAAAGAGAAAAGAAAGTTAGATTATTTGATGTGTTTCATAAATGGGATCGAAAAGGGTGATTAGAAAAAACGTTATTTGAAAGAATTACAGCAAAATTCATGTCAATTCGTTAAACTTTCCTAAATATGTTTTTTTCTGCAAATCAGCATTTTCCTTTCCATATACATATTTATACTCTGCCACTGAGATTTAAACTTAGGTCATTTACCTGGAAAAGAAGGGTTCTTCTCCATCTTTTATATCCATGTTAAGCTTCGTAAAAATTGTCTCACTTTTATTTATTTGTTTTTCAGTTTGCAAACTAAAGTTTCTTTTTACAAAATACCAGCAAAAAAAGATAAGAAAAAAAGATGAATCCCTTTCTAGTTCCTACAGACTACAGTTGAAGGGTTTAAGAAAGGGACATGAGATGCAGGAAAAAATTTATATCCAGTTTTATAAGTGTTGATTTACAATTAAAAATGAAACTTTTATACGTATCATTTTCAATTAAATTGAAGTTTTATTTCAATATTATGTATTGATCCTTAACTGATAATTTATTATCTAAAATATCAAGATAAATTTTTAATTTTAATTAGAAAAAAGGAAAAGTGAAAAGTTTTTGTGATAGCATATTTGGAAATGAAAGGGAAGGCTGATTGCCAGCAGTTGGAACAACGATAACACACATCAGACAACGAATCAAACAACTAATATTTGAAATCGTTACCTAAATATTATGTAATAATGTCACAAGATTCTACGTGAAAGGTTGTCAATCTAATCATATATGTCATCAAAACTCTATTAAAAGCCTGTCATCTTTGCGAGATAATATTTTTCTACAGATAATGATTTTATGCAAATTCAGACATCTATATTTGGTATTTACAACAAATTCAATATGCTATGTTCCAAACATCCTCTTTTCTCAATAAAACTCGAAGAGATTTGACATTCAACCCATAATACAACTTTCATAAACCAAAAAAAGTTGTTTCTCAAATCATGAACACGATGATTACTGTTTCTCAAGCATTTTCTCCTCAGCCTGCCCCGGACATTACCTTGTCATATGTTATTGCCAATGCTTCCAATGTGATTCTAATATTGTTCTTCTGTCTTTGTGTGGCCACCATATTTTCAACAATAGTTGTTCTTCTCCTATTGAAATTATGTGAAATTATATCCGACATTCTTCTTGAAACACTTGAGGATGATGCTGAAGAAGGAAGAATAACTTTGGTAGTTGAGTCTTTTCTGACTTACCAAAGTGATACGAGGGAAAGATTACAATCATATTCACAAACTTTTGAGATGAGATCAATTCATAAAGGTTCATCACTGAAAGTGCCACAGCTTGTGATTTATGGACAAGATAAAAATGGGTTAAGTCCATTTTGCAGTGATTGTGTCATATGTTTAGAGAGCTTCATCACCGGGGAGTCTTGTCAAATTCTTTCACCTTGCAATCACTTATTTCATTCTTACTGCATAAAGCATTGGTTGAAAGACAATGTCACTTGCCCCATTTGTCGAAGTGTTTATTAGAAATATGATAACATAGAAAGCGGATGATGTAAGTTTTGTAGCAAAAAAAATTTGATAATATAAAGCTGTTCATTTCTTTCCTTTTGTTGGGAGAATTTCTTCATTGTATATATGTCCTTTGTAAGTCCTACTCATTACATTTCATTCATTCATCTTATTGCCTAGCAAAGGTGTGAAAAAACCCAAAATGAATCAAATCAGCAAAATAACCAAATCGAAACAGAATTGAAACACTTTATGAAGAAGCTAGTTTGAAGTGAATTTTTTATAAAACAGTTCAATATTTCGATTTGGGTTGGTTTCTTGAAAAAAAACTACTTTTTTGCTCACCCTTTATTGCCTAGTGGCATGTGAAGTGTAATGAGATATTACATGCTCATATGGCTCAACAAAGAGATGCAAATAATTGTGTTGATCATGGATGAGAAAGTTAAGAGACAAAATGAATTAAACAAGTTTCACCTCAAACAAAGAAAAAAACCTCACATTGGAGACAACGAAAAATTTTCTTTGTTTAAATTCAATTACTACTAAGTAACTTTCGTTGTTTTTAAAGTTCTTTTGGCTAAATATCGAACCATTTTGTCGTTAAGTTAGCAGAATCTTTAAGAATTTTTCTTTCTATCTTTAGCTGCAGTCTTATTCTCTCAGGTTCATATTGATGTGTGTGTTTCATTCTCTTGTGACAAACTTGACTTTTTGGTATATTCAAAAGCTTTTTACTTTTGTTAGGTAAAGGGCTTGAAAAACTTGTTGGTTTTTAAGCAGAAAGATAATTTTAACATCTTCAAGTCTAAATTAGAAAAATAAGATCGACGACGACGTCTTTATTTCAATAGCATCCTAAAGATTAGAAATATACCTAGCAAATTCCTAAAAACTAAATTACCTATTTTGAAGCTACAAATATTCAGGCATGTATTCATATACTTTGATAGAGTCTTAGGAATCAAATTTCTCGTAATTTGAAAAACATTATCTGTAGAATCAATATGATCCAAGTCTGCCACCTACCTAAGTACTTATACTGAGCCTGTATTTTGGATTAAAAGTTTCCAAGCATACAAAACTTCTTTTAATCAGCCACATGACAAGTCCTTTACTGTGTAACAAAATTTATTTTGCATACACTATATATATTGCAAACAACACAATTTCATAGATAAAATACATGAAATGATAAATGGCCTAATCTTGATTCCCCATGATTAGACCATTTTCACTTGGGTGTAAAAGAGTGCATTTTACAAGTTGGTGGTCTCTACTTCAGCTTCTGACTCAGCAACCACAGGCACCTTTTCATAAACCTTAAACCCTTTGAGTTTTTGAGGCAGAATACAGTGAGCGCCAAAACGTTGCTGCAAGTAGATAATGATAGCAAAAACGATACCTCCCAATGGAATGACAATATCCCAAGAAGTGGAGTAAAAATCTGCACTTGGATCTGCATAGATGTATGATCCATTATCTAGTTGAGCATAATTGTGAGTCCTGAAAAGATCATAGGCATGTGGCAACAGCCTCACAAAAGTAGTTCCAAAGTAAAAAAAACGTGAAAGAACATTCTCCCCCATGTTGGAAAACAGATTTAGAATGATCTGTGGCAAGAGAAAGCCATCCAATACCAAACCACCGTAAGATTTTAAGTTCTCCCAAGATGAATGATGTTGGTTCACTGCAGTAAGCATAGGAACCTCTCCGTCTCTCTTCAACTTCAACAGCAATGCAATCAATAAGCCAGCAGCATACAAGGGTAGAGTGACATAAGCAGCCTTCCTCTCTGCAATCCAGAGGCCTTTGTTGCTTTCATCACTCTTTCTTGATGACCAAGTTAGTTGAAGGAGTCGGAATTGCAACAAGAAAGCTACCATGGTGATTAGCCTTACAGCTATTTCATTCACTTCAAGCCACCCAACAATTCCAAACACAAAGTTTTTGTTGTTAGGATTTTGAGCAAGAAGTGCTTCGAAGTTCAGAACAAGGGGTACCATGTGGCCCAAAGTAAGCATTGTCATCATTACAAGTGAGAGCAACGGGAGCACATTGGGGTGTTTCTTCACATGGTAGATCTGCAATCCAACAAAAACACATGCTAAAGTGGTAGATATCAGAACCATGATGGTCTCCATATCCATTCTCCAAACTGCCTTTTTAGCTGCTTCAGTGTAAAATGAAGCAGACGATAACTCCAAAGTTTTGAAGTAAAGAGGATCTGATTTTTTGCGTGTGCTTTCAATGCTTCCCTTAATGAAGATTCCATTTTTTGCATCCAATGGTGGTAGCTGAAACTTCACTACAATCTCACAATCCACAGAATGAGCTGTTGGTATGAGAGGGTTTGAGCGAAGATCACGGCAACCTATCATACACAAGTTTCCTGATCCAGCATCATAAATTCCTTCAGCAGAAATCCTCACTGACGGAGAGGACTGATTAAGCAGGGAATTCCTGACATTGGTTGAATTAAACCACAGTGAGATTTTGTAACTAATGTTAAACAAGCCACCAGTGTTGAGTTTTACCTCACGAACTTCTACCATGGAGACATTCATACCCCAGGAAGAGACCTCATTGTTGGATCGGCACTCATCACCAACAGCCAAGGGAGATGAATAACCCCAGGCTACTCTTTTATTGGACTCTCTAACTGCCATGTCAAATCTCATGTCATAAGAATAAGCATCTGGATATCTTTTCCCCTTGTTCTTCACAGGCTTGTGTGTTGGGCATGACTTCTTAACTCTTTCCAGTTGGCTATACTCATACTTTGTAGCCTGAACACTTCCCAGCGTACCGTCCTCTTCATTCCTAAATGTTATCATCTTGAAGTAGCCTTCATCGTCACTACTCTTGTTGCTCCAAATTTGGCCAACTAAGCTACTAGTGCTGTTGATTGACCAAGTTGAGGGGAATCTCAATCTTAGTCTGGTTGAACAATCACCCACATGAGAACCAGCCAAGGATGATCCCTTGGCCATGATATGACAAGCCACTACACACAACATGCTTTTCTTCTCATCCCACCATCCCTCCCCTACCAACGTAGTTTTGGGATTGAAACTTTGGCCAATCCAATAATCACTAGTATTCAAAAACGTTACTATAACCCGCAACCTATGTTTGTTGTTGTCAGCAAGAGAACACTCAATGCCTTTCAAAGACATTAGAGATGGCAGTTGACCAGAACTCTCACTAAAAGGAGTGCAGTTCTTTGAAGGATTGCACTGAGGAGAGAACTCTAATTGAAGCCTTCTAATTTCCCTTGAAAGGGGACGTGAACAAAAACTCAATGAATTCAATGGAAAACCTCCCTTTGAAGCATCACTCCCAGAAGAGAATTCATTGGCAACTTCTGTGGAATCCAAGGTATAACTGTAATTCCCTTTCGGAAACATCAGCACAGAAATGGGTTCAAAGTAGCTCTCATCCTTTTGAGAACTCAAGCTCTCCAAACTTCCACTAACCAAGCTAGTGATATTGCTTACTTTGAACACATTATCAAGCTTAAACACAACATCCAGATTAAGATACTTACCTTGCTTGGAATAACCATTTCCAGTCCCTACCATGCATACCTTCCCTGAAGACTCAGACCAGAACCCTTCAAGCTTGAAGTTTACATGGCTTCTACCGTACCGATGCTGACGCCCATACCTCAATCTGTCATTATAACTGAAATTCCCTTCACGGTAGTAGTAAGTTATGCTGGAGGTGAGTGATACAGAGCCTTCAACTTTGAACAAGTCAGAGGACTGAGTGGCACGTACGTAAACTGATTTGAGGGTAAAGTATTGGTACAAGGAAGTTCCACCATCGATGATGCTATCACCTCCTGTGAAGTAACCTCTGTGATGATCATCAAAAGGGAAAGAGTTGGGGATGGGTTCACTAGCAGTTGACTCTGGAACTATGGAACCACAGTGGTCTTTGTAAGGCAGCTGTGAAGCAAAGGAGGAGACATGGTTGAAGGAAGAGACAGTGAGAAGAAAGAAGAGGATGGAGAGAAGAGAATCCATGGCCATGATCAAAGGTAGAGGAACAAAGCAGAAACTCAGTTCTCTGTTACATATAACAATTTAAACTATTCCTTTAGTTAAGGTGTTCCTTTGGTTCTAATATCAAACAACACTTTCTAACCATGTAAAACCAGTTACAAATTTTTCCTTAAACTGTTCAGCAGTAAAAATTACTGTTCTAATCTAAGGCACAAATAAATAGTTTAACATATATAATATGTTTGTGCTATAGGTTCCACTGAATGGGACTGAAAATGTGACTGGTATGCTAAAGTCATACAAAGCTTTTTTCTTTGACAAAAGTTCTAGGAAGTTTCTGAGTTTGGACTTTGAAAATAACGTATTAATTGTTCATAATGGCTTGGATGGACCCACTTTGGCAGTCTTGTTTGGATGACTTGGTGAATATTGTAGCATTCACGATCAATGAAGATATGATGATTTATTTTCATTTAATAGGGTAGATTCCCACTTGATTTTTACTATTTTTAAAAGAGAGTTTGTGTGGAATAATAAACTCTTGTCAAAAGTTCGATGATGTAGGAACTCTTGAAATAGATAAGAATCATGTAAATTCCTTTAAGCATGATATTAATTCAAATCATAAAAATTTTCTGAATCTTATATATTATTTAAAGAATTTCTCACATAATTTTACAGTTTTTGATAAAAAATGTGTTGTCGGCCATTTTTCTTATAATTTTTATTTTTTTTGGCCACCATACCATTCCAATATAAGTTGTCTTGAAAAGTGCCTTTTTTGTGCTCAAGCATTGACTTTTCTAAGGCCCTCATAAACCACTATTAATTCATTCATCCTTCTAAACATAGTTTTTCTCTTCTTTTTCTCTTTCTTTATCTTTTGAGAGAAAATAAAATCCAAAGATAATATGTATATTTTAAGTTGGTTTTTTTAAGATTAAGTTTGAAGTCATAGAGCATAATTTAAGCACAAATCAAATTTAAAACTTGTTAATTGGGTTTATATAAATCGACAAATGGATTAAATCACTGACGTCTCAAGAGTTTGAAAGATCTAAAGCAAAGTTAAAAATGAAACTTTTTTATTAACTAATAATAAAATAATTTATGTTAAAAAGGATTATAATTTTATTTAAAATTTATTTTTCTATTATTTTGTGACCATAAATTATCCATTAAATTGTCGTAATTAATTTCATTTAATCATCATTGAAACATTGTTAATCTTAAATAAGTTTATATTATCTTTAACTTTGAAAAATTCCTTTCAACTGACTGATACTAGAATTGTTAACATAATTCTAAAAGTTATATATACATTTGAAAAAAAAATATTCTTTTTATATAATTAAAAATGTCAATTGATTTATCATTTTTCAATCTTATAATTTCCTTTAAGATATTTAATTCTAAAAATAAATTCAATCCATCAAGATCTAACAAATTATTATGTTTCAAAGATTTTTCAAGCTTTAAGCATTTTTCTTTCAAAAGTATACTTTCTAATGACTTTAATTTTTTAATATTAAATAAAAAAACCAAAAATATCTTCATATATTTTAAATTGTTTAAATCTACTTTAAAGTGCGGTAATTGTTTTACGTATAAAAAGTAATAAATTCTAAATGATTCTTAAAAAGATTTTACAATTTCATTCTCAACATTTTCATCAGATTGTGTCTTTTTATGATTACTTAGTTCTTCATGAAACTTAGACTCTATATTCATTTCAAAAGCAATTTCCTTAACAGAAATTAATGCATTTTTCAAATCCTTGACAGAAATTAATGTAAAAATATTTGTATATATATATATATATAGATGTCAATACATGTTTTCCAAAATAAATTCCTTCTTAGAGAAATTATACATACAAACTTTAACATGTATCATATTAATCACAACCATTCAAAATAATTATTTTTCTTTACTCTTCAATTTGATATAAGATTCTGTCCCTAAAATATTTTATGCTCCAGACATTGGAGTTTATAGAAATAATTCAGAAAGATATAATCTAAAATTTCTGTCATTTATAAATCATTTAATAAAATAAATCACAATTATTTAACACACACATATATATATATATCATCACATCAAATAATATTCTCATAACACATCAAATCAAGTATCTAATGATTCTCTTACAAGGTTCATTTAAACATACAAGTTTAACGCTCAAGAACATATAAATAGAAAAATATGGAACAAAGAGAGAAACAACAAAACTTACCTGAAACAGAAAAAGAAAAGTCAGATAAAGGAGAATTGAGAGAGAGAAAAGAAAAGATAGAAAACAGTTAGTAAAATAATAAGGATAAAATAAAACTTTGAAATTTTTTTAACTATTAATATTAACTAATAAAAAAAATTAAATAAAATTATAATTTATTAAAAAAAATTATCAACATAATAAATATCATTTTTAGTACTAAAGATTAACAGTGACTCATAATATTTCAATTAAATTTTATTGTTAAACATAATTTTATAATTAATTTAATAAAGATATATTAGTATTAAAAATAATTTAAAAATACTTTTATTTGGAGAATAAAACGAGGGTTTTACCTTCTTAGGCGGGTCGTGGAATAAATTTGGGAAAGTTTTGTTTCATGTTTGAAAGTATGAAGTGAAAGGACAAAGGTGTTGCCGGCAATTTCCACAGGTGACAATGAAGTGATAATGTTATTGGGTATTTTATAATATTTATTTGTGGATATTGACACAAGAAGGTGTTCTAGTTCAACCCCACCAAGACTTTGAACAAGTATAACTCTGTATCTAGTCAATAATAAAGAAGACGTCAAATAGTAATTTATATTGGATTTGTTTGTTTCAAATCTTATATGAGAATAGGGAGAATTTTTTTATAAATTTAAATTAATAAAAGTTCTTCCATATAACTTTTTTTTTTACATTTTATCTTTCAGTTTAGACGTACACTAATTTTAATTTATGAAATCATTCATTTTATCTTTTTTTATGAAATATATTTCTAATTTAATCCAAAAATAGGTTGACATGTATGTTTGATGTTGTTTCAATTTTCTTTTAGTGCTAAATCTATTTATATTGCATAAAATATTTAGATTTTTTTTTGTATATTCTTCATTATTCAGATAAGAGCACACTAAGATGAACTTTCCCCTGCTTATAAAAAAATACTAAACCTCCATAAAGAGTATCCAATTATTTGAAAATATGATCCATAGATTCATCAGTATCCAATTCTATAATCCACAAAAGCGCACAAGTAATCTAATTTCAAAATAAGAGCAAGGGCACAAGTCATGTCACAAATTTACCCAAAAAAAACAAGAAAAGAAAAGATTACATAAACAACACTGCAACAATACAAGTTCATAAAATAACTAAATAAAAGATTAAAATACATTAACATTGAACAGAACTGCTTGAGAGTGGTCAATGGTCATTTGCACTTGGAATGATAGGGGGCATTTTACTTGTTGGTTGTCTCTACTTCTGCTTCTGAATCAGTAACAACAGGCACCTTTTCATATTGCTTAGACCCTTTGAATCTCTGAGGCAAAATATAATGAGCACCAAACCGTTGCTGCAAGTAGATAATGATAGCAAAGAGGATACCTCCCAGTGGAATGGCAATATCCCAAGCGGTTGAGTAAAAATCTTCACTTGGATCAGCATAGTAGTATAGCCCATCATCTAGGGATGCATCAGTATGAGTCCTGTAAAGATCATAGGCATGGGGCAACAGTCTCACAAAAGTAGTTCCAAAGTAAAAAGAACATGAAAGAACATTGTCCCTCATATTTGAAAACAGGTTAAGAATGATTTGTGGCAAGAGAAAACCATCCAAAACCAAACCACCATAAGATTTAATGTTCTCCCAAGATGAAGGCTGGTTGTACCTAGGGATATACACTGAATCCCTATCTCCATTCTTCTTCAACTTCACCAGGAATGCAACCAATAACCCTGCTGCATACAAGAGCAAAGTGACATAAGCAGTCTTCCTCTCAGCAATCCATTGGCCATTCTTGCTTTCACCACTCTTTCTTGCTGACCAAGTGAGATACAGGAGCCGGAATTGCAACAAGAAAGCCACCATGGTGACCAGTCTCACACTTATTTCATTAACTTCAAGCCATCCATTATTTCTAAATACCCTCGTTTTGTTGATGGGATTTTGAGTGAGAAGAGCTTCAAAGTTCAGAACAAGGGGTACCACGTGAGCCAAAGTAAGAATTGACATCATGATCAGTGAGATGAAGGGGAGCATATTTGGTTCTCTCTTCACCTTGTAGAGTTGCAACCCCACAAAAACACTTGCAAGAGTTGTAGATATCAGAGCCATGATCACTTCCACATCCATTCTCCAAACATTTCTTCTTGCTGTGTCCCTGTAATTTGGAACTGCAGATATGTCTAAAAGCTTGAAATAAAGAGAATCAGATTCTTTACGCGTGCTTTCAATACTTCCCTTAATGTAACTTCGATCATTTGAGTCCAATGGTGGAAACTGAAGCTTCAGAAGAATCTCGCAGTCCGCAGGATGAGCCACTGGTGTCTCATTTTTTGAGTTTGAGATAAGTTCACGGCAACCTACCATGCACAAGGTTCCTGCTCCAGCATCATAAACTCCTTCTGCAGTGATCTTCACTCTCTCAGAGGACAAATAAAACACAGAATTTTTGTCAACTGACTTTGAATGGAACACGGAGAGGCTAATCTTGTAGCTCATGTTAAACAAGCTACCATTGTTGATGTCAACGGTTCCATCAGGAACTTCATATGAGAGGAAAGAATAAGATGATCTATATTGGGAAAACTCATAGATTTCATCATCAATAGCTATGGGCTCTGAATAACCCCAAGCTACTCTTTTCGTGGACTCTTTAAGTGACATA
Organism: Lablab purpureus; assembly: GCA_030347555.1. NCBI lineage: Eukaryota > Viridiplantae > Streptophyta > Magnoliopsida > Fabales > Fabaceae > Lablab > Lablab purpureus. Next base: position 20,266,415 of record CM059258.1, read on the forward strand.
TCAAATCTCATGTTAGAAGAATAAGCCTCAGGATATCTTTTCCCCTTGTCATTAGGCTTGTGTGTTGGGCTTGGACATGATTTGTTAACCTTTTCTAGCTGGCTAAACTTGTATTTTAAGCCATGACCCCCCACTCCATAATCCTCACCATTTCTAAATGTTACCATCTTGAAATATCCTGAATCACTTACACTCTTATTGCTCCAAATTTGGCCCACCATGCTACTAGTGTTTTTTATTGACCATATTGAGGGGAATCTCAATCTTAGTCTCACTGAGCAATCACCCACATGAGTGCCAGCCAAGGATGATGAATCGCCCATGATATGGCAAGCAACTACACACAACATGTTGTTCTTCTCATTCCACCGTCCTTCCCCTACTAACATAGTTTTGGGATCAAAACTCTGGTTAATCGTATAATAACTATCCAGAAATTCCACCAGAACCCTCAATCTATGTTTCTTAGCAGTCAGAGAACATCCAATGCTTGTCAAAGACATTAGAGATGGAAGTTTACCAGAACTCCCACTTATACTGCAATTCTTAGAAGAATGGCACTTAAGAGAGTACTCTAATTGGAGTCTTGTAAGCTCCCAAGAGAGGGGAGACTTGCAAAAGCTTGTTGAATCTAAACTCATTGCTAATCCTTGCTCAGCATCACTCCCATCAGAAAACTCATTGTCAACTTCTACAGAATCCAGGGTATAATAGTATTTTTCATTTGGAAGCATCAACACAGAAATGGGTTCAAAGTAGTTATTATCACCCTTTTCAGAACTCAAGCTCTCCAAGCTTCCACTAACCAAGCTAGTGATATTACTTACATTGAACACATCATTAAGCTTAAAAACAGCATTCATATTGAGAGAGTCACCTTTTTTGGAGTAACCACTGCCAATCCCCACCATGCAAACCTTCCCTGAAGGTTCATGCCAAAACCCTTCAAGCTTGAAGGTTACGTAACCTTTACGGTAACGGCGTTGACCACCATAATATGAACCATCACTGAATGTGTTGGCACTTCTAAAGGATACAGTGCCTTTAAGTTTGAAAAGGTTTGGAGTTTGAGTTGCATATGTGCTCCTTTTTGTGAGGTGAAAGGAGAAGCGGTTCCAAGAAGCGCCAACATCAATGATGGTATCACCTCCTGTGTAGAAACCGGTGTGATGATCACCAAGAGGGAAAGGGTTGGGGTAGAGTTTGGTGGTGGGGGTGGAGTCAGGAACTGTGGAAGCACAGTGCTCTTTGTAAGATGTTTGTGAGGCAAAGGAGGTGACAAGGTTGAAGGAGAAGAAAGTGAGAAGGGAAAAGAGAATGGAGAGAAGAAAATCCATGGCCATGATAAGATAAACTATAGTTTGGTTATTAGGAAGGGTAGAGAAAGTGAGAAACAAAGCAACAATTCAATTCATTTATAACATCTATCTGCAGCAGCAGTGCCTACTGACTTCTAACCATCATCACATTGCGCAGTTTCACTCAAACCATACAAAAAATTACAAATCTTATCTCAGGAGTTTAATAATCACAAATAGGAAAGATAATTCAAGAAAAAGATATATTATCTTAAAATGTAGATGATGAAAGAAAAAGAAAGAAAGAAAACAACCAGTAAACTAAAAGCCAAAATCTCATATAACACTCAGGAATCCTAGATAGATTCCTAAACAGACAAAGATCTACTAATGTATCTCCCTTTAAAAAAGTCTTATTGTATAAAGAAGCAGAGTATATTATTTTTTTCTAATAATTATTTGAATAATTACTTTTATTGGTTTAATTAATATGTTCTGTATTATATATTTCTTTTCTGGTTGATTTTCATCTCATTTTCTAAGATTGTTCTTGAAACCAAATTTTCCATTCTCACTAGAAGATTAAGTGCCTTTATTTTAAGTTTCTTCAAATTTATCATCAATGAAAATTAATAACTTTAACTATTATATTACATCAAAAAATTATATAAGATTATAAAGGTTTAATTAAGTTTAACTTCTCATAAATTTAAATATTTTAATTAAATTTTTATTACAAAGTATCTAAAATTTTTATATTCTTAAATTTACTATGTGTCCTTTTATTTTGCCATTTTAACTTTTATTTTGCCATTTGAATTACAAGCTGTTAGTGTGCATCATTATATAAAATAAACAAAGTTTTAAGTTTCCTGTAAATTTTGATATTTCAAATTAAATTTTTATTAAAAAATTTATTTTATTGAATGTTTAAAATCTTAAACTTTTTAATTGAGTTATTTTTGTTTGACTTTATTGTCAATTGAAATGTGTAACCATTTGATTTTATACTTACAAGACTACAAATTCTAGTAAAAACTTGATATCATATTTTTATTATTGTCCAATTGAAACTGTAAAATCAAATGTCAACAAATTTAGTTGACAATAAAAACTTAATTAAAAAATATAAAAAAATTTCAATACTATTTTTTTAATAAAAACTCAATTGAAATATTTCCATTTATGAAAAATTTAAAATTTAATTAAACTAATTTTATTGTTTGTCTGGTGATATGTAAATAATAACAATTTAAGGTAAAAACCACATCACTCTAGTTAAAGATATAAAATCAAACAAGACAGACTCAAAATATAATTATTTTAAGAATCCAATAGAATAGATTTTTTAATAAAAATTCAATTAAAAAAACTTAAATGCAAAAAAGATTTAAAATTTAATTAATCATATTATAAACAAACTAAATGTGGAAGGATTAGTGTTAATCAAACTTCATTTTGTTGTCAGGGTAGATTTTCACATATTTTTATTATGTGTCGAAGATAATTATATTTGAAAGAGGGTTAAAGTGAAAAAATGAACAAGTAAGAAGTTATTGTGCTTAAGGTTGTAATAAGATTAATTGTAGTTTGTCATTTAAAAAATGTAGCTTATGTTGTGTTCTTTTCAAATTTTGTAGTTTATTTTATATATTTATTTTTTCTACTAATTTTGTAGGATATACCGTAGTGTCTAATGATTCTAAATCAAACACGAATTAAACAAAATTATTTAACCTTCTAAAATTTAAAAAAATCAATTTAATTTTTTTTATTGTGTGATATCATTTAATTAAGAATAGATTAAAATTATATTTCAGTTTAATTCTTTTTGTAGTGTGATAATCATTTAATTAAGTTTATATTGTTAGGATTCTTAATCCATTGATAGGTTTACATATAAATAATTATACATTACTGTTGTACTAAATTAAAAATGATAAAATAAAGTATTAAATTATATTGACAATTAACATGTTAATTAAAAAGCAATTCTATTTTGTAGTAGGTAATACAAATTGAAAAATTATTTTATTTGTAAATAAATAGGTTAGATCTCATATCATATAATAAAGAATGTGTTTATTTGAAAAGTCAAATGATTATATATTCTTATCATTATAAATTTAAGTATGTATCCCATATTAGTGAATCAAGATTCAAATACTAATATATGAAAAAGGAAATATAGATTTTATAAGTAAAGAAATACTGAATGTTATTTTTTGTAAAATTACTACTATTAAAATTTTACTGTATGATATTGGATTTTCTAATTGTCCTATTAATTTGGTATTATGAACACAATAATTGTGAGATTATGTACTAATTTTTGTTATCAGATTTAATAAAGAGTTCAGTTACGTCAACACACAAATTTTAAAGGCATTTATTAAATAAAATATTATGAATATAAAGAATAGTGGATAACATCTTGCAATGGCATAAGACTAATATGCACACTTCATATTATAAAATTTAAATAAACTCAAAATTGTTAGATTTCTGATATTAAAAATTAACATAATATATATAATTGAAATGTATGAAAATAACATACTTTTTTTTTCCTTTTTAATTTCTTCTTTTTTTTTTGGTCCCATTCTCTTCATCCACAACCACCACAAGGAACAAGTAGTCGCGTGATTAACTCGTCAGGGATACATAGAATTAAAGCTTAAAGCCAAAACCAAAGAAAACGTAAAGAAGACTTTGTGGTTACAGTCAATGGAAAAAATAAATAATTAAAATAATTAGATTTTACTATTAATAATATTAATAACCAAAATTAAATGTAAAAATTGCATGAGCATTTTAAAAGTCGAATAATTTTAAAAACAGACCATAATTTTAAGGTTTTTGTAAATTTCACTATTCATGTATAATAATTATGTGACTTGACTTTATTTTTCTTATTTTGGTATGGTTTTTTTATTACATATGCCCTTGTCCAATTTTAATACATATTTAGTAGTAATTTTTTAAAATTACTCATTTTTTGTTAATAAAATAATTATTTCTTCAAAGTAAACATTTACTTGTTTAAAGAGAGCATGATATGTGAAGTAATCTAATTGTTTCCAAAAAGCCGTTTATTTAATATGTGAAGTAGAAAACACGGAAATGCTGTGATGTCCCCTCGACTTGGAAAAAGAAGTCAATTGGACCTAACTTTAGGGGCAGATAGGGACCACCAACGATCTTCTAAGCCATAAACTAACCTAGGATAGAATTAAACATTAAAAATAATATAAAAAATTTAAATATATTTTAATCTCTTAATTTTTTCCCAAATTATAAATGATTGACACAAATTATAGTACTTTATTTCTTAATCAAATGGTTTAGTACTACTCCACAAATTAATCTTTTAAATTCTAGTTGGAAAAGTGTAAAACAAGAGTGTTATTTTTCAAGAGAGTTTAACTAATACCAGCTAGTTTCAACTTTCAAAGGTGATATTTCCTTGCAATAATGCATGGAGACAAAAAGTTTCATATCATTGACTATAGTTTTATTCAGAAAAATTGTTCATCACAACCATGTGCTTATAGATTCCATTAAAGAGAAAAAAGATAGAAAAGAGATATCCACAAAAGAAAAGTATATGTAATAAAACACATGCAGTTTTTTAGCACTTCTTTTTTTTATATAAAATACGTTATCCGGCTTCACTGAAAAAACAAAAGACTTAAATAAAAACATCTTTTCATGTAAAGTGGCAAGATTTTAGATCAGTTAAAATTTCAAATCCAAATTTTGAGAAGTGATCAAAACCAGAACCATCGGAAAATATAAGAAAATCTAAACGAAGCTGATGCAAAAATATTCAAAAAAACGATCAAATTTGCAGTAAAAACAACCCCTTTCATAAAAACAGCTCTTGCTACAAATTTGCTAACCCTTTTGCTCAAAATGAATGAAACAACACAAAAGATAACAAGCAAACACAGTTTAGAATAATATGATCAGGGTTATTATTATGTCATACTAGCAAGGCATTATATTTTTATTTGCAACTATATACAATTATGAGCAGGCATTGTTCTATGTTCATGAAAACAAGAGCAGATAACAAAAGTATCAAACATTAAACAGGAAAGTGCCATTAGGTGAAATAGATGTACTAAGTAGTTTTGGTGTATGTATCAATCAAGCCCCAAAATTTGGTTTATCCAACAGAATGTTCAGTTCAGGTTGCAGCCTCAAGCAACAACACCCCTGATGGCTTGTTCACTGGTACTGTTGTTGCCGCTGGAGGTAGGAATTTCTCAACGTCCTTTGCTCCAGTTTGAGCAAACTCTCTGACAAGCATGCTCATATATCCAGATAAAGAATTCTTGAATTTCTGTGAGCAGCTTCTGTCTCCCTCATCAACGTCCTGGACCCCTCCTTTGGCCAAACACCCAACTTGAGCACCTTCCATGTATGCCTTACATGCCACCAGAATATCACTAGCTCTGCTGCAGAAATGCCCCTTAACAAAATCCTCAAAATTCTGAAACCCAATATATAATAGCATTGAGCATTTTAGTTTTGAGCCCCAAAATATAGAAAAATAAAAAACATGTTTGAGAGAACAGTCATTTAAATTGTCTGTGTGAGTGTGTGTTACAGCTCTTGCCCTACTCTTCATTCATATGATTCCCATTTTCCAAAGATCGTTACGTAGGGCCATGGGCATATGTTGATAGGACAAAGGATGCATCACTATTGATGGCTTACAATGATAGTTAAGCTCAACAAACTACAAAAGCACAAATATGTTGAAAAGCCTAAACAGAACAAGGTAAGAAGATACTAGTGCCTCTACCCTGAGAGCTGTATTTGAGCAGGTTCAGGGATTTTTATCCTAAAGAGACAGATGAAAAGCTCATCCAAAAGCATGATTTCTTTTTATTTCATTTTTAAAGTGGGATACAGAAACTAATCTCTCGAAATACTGAAATCTATTTAGGATACTAACCTCTCTACAGCACATTGTGGCCAAATGGTTAAAAAATCACCTCAATTACTGACACAGATGAAAACCCATGCATAACTCATCCTTTTTCTTAATATGTGAATTTATACCTATCTTAATCTCACAAACTAACTTGTAAGGTGAGGTTTACACCCTACCTATATATTATGATTTGACATATCTCTATAATGTGGAATCTCTAATACTTTTAACACTAAATGAAGCCATCAAGCATTTGCTTTTGTATGTAACATGCCAAGTCTATTCTAAAATTTAACATTTGATTCCTACATGATCTATAACACGGTACAACTCTTTTTTCTCATTTTCCACCAAAGGCACAAGTATGCCTAGGCATTGCTTCTTTAGTTGCCCCCTAACCCTTCCCCTTCACCCCTTCCCCAAAGAAGAAAAGGTAAAATGGGTACTAAAAATGAACACGGCAAGACAACCTTGCTAGAGATTTAAAAAATTGAACCATGACTAGAAATGAAACCTTTGGAGGCCTTCGCATCATATACATCATCGTCCTCAGTGATAGAATGAAGGTGTCCTCATTATACTGAAAGGACATCTTTTCACCATTTACTGAACCACTCATGTGAGCATATCCAGGTTCATTGAAGTAAGGCTTTGTATTCAGAATTAGACCCTGTATGGAGACCAAAACCTGTAGAATCGTGGAAACACCTGGAAGCCACTTCTCATTTTTGTTGCCGCTCCAGGTGTTAAGCAGACTAAGGCATACTTTGCCACAATTATACAAATTTGGGTTGAGCCGCAGACCTCCAGAGTGGTAATGCACTTGCTGCAATGAAAAATGCCCCTTGTGTCACACTTGATAAAATGAGGATGAAAGATAAAATATTGCCAGTCAGATATACTATTCCCAAACACATACCGGTGGGACACTGGGATAACCACTGGGAAAGAAAACATCGAAAAAGAATAGACCATCATGATATGGAGTCCCTTCTGCTCCAATAATGACAGCCCTCAGAAGATCCATGCTTGACTCATAAACTCTGACAAATATTGAATCTGAAGGTGACAAATGGAAGAGACAAAGAAGAGATTCAGCACAGTGCCACTGGCATGTAGCACATTATGGTATTCAGATCACAATTATACAGTTCTTTCTACATTTAACAACCAACTTCAGAACAAATATATGGAACCTTCTAATAAAAAGGTTAATAATATGCACTATTCTATAAGGATAAATCATAAATTAGAAATGAAAATGCTCATTGAAGTTTATTCAGAACGGCCCTATCAGAAAAATAATAATGCTTGAAAATAATTAAAGACTAAATTGGATAAGGCAAGGAAAATAGTACAGCAATTTTGAAGCAGGAAATACTGAAACAAACTCACCTGGCAGATCCTTCTGCAAAATCTTCCACTCTTCCTGGATTTTTTTAGCCCAATTCTTGGGAGGCTGTTCAAGAAATATGTTAAATGTAAACCCAAATAATTGAGCACAAAACTGAAACAAAGAGCACTTCAAAAAGTTTACCTGCTTCATTGAAGAACTGCTGCGGACAAAGTAATGATCTGAAGTGTCCTCAACAGTGTCAAATTGTTTAAAACTTCGAAATTTCCTCATAATTTCATCTCTGGCTTCATCTGTAATTGTAACAATAGGGCCATCCACTGCTTTTACATTAAATCCATCTCCAGCAGCAGAATCGTGAACCCAGTTATCAAATCCTTGTTCAGCTTGGACAATGAGAGGATCAAATGGATAATAAATACCATTATAAATATTTTTTGGATTAATAGGAAATGGTTTAGCATTTTGAGAAATCTTCAACCAAGATTTTGCTGAATCTGTTGCCTGAGTATGCAATGATCCATGGTGTCCAATGAAATTTGAATGGGAGGAAACGCTACTGCCATCAGCCATCATAGTAGTTTTAAGTTGCCCCCCATATGGTGGCTGACCTGCATGTGACAGCTTCGCAGCATCCAAAGTATCAAATAAACTTAGGTATGCGGAAGCAGGCTTCTTTTTATTATGGAAAGGCCCCGAAAACCAGTGAGACTTAGATGATTCTACTCCAACTGAAGCATTTGAGGTACGTCCTCTGAGTTTTGAAGTAGCTAATTTCTTCTTAGAAGGTGCAGATTGAGAAAAAAATTGAGAAGATAACTCTATTCCAGAGGAATAATCAACATCATCCATTTTGATTTGAATGTCAGTACCACCCATTGAAGATGCTTGAATTTTAGAATTAGTCGGCTCTAATGGCACAGAAGGCTGAGAAGCAGGTGTCACGGGGTTTAATCCAGCATTTGATTGCATCTGATGCCAAGGATAAAACATACTATTTCCAGTCTTCTTAAAACCTACATCATATCCTGGTGGCAACCATGTAAAAGGTGCTTCAATTCCAGGAGGTATATCCACATTATCAAAATGTTTCTGTAATAATGCATACTCATCAACATCCATATAATCTTCCGACAAAATATCAATGTAGTCATCATCATCATATGATAGATCAGAACCATGACCATCAACATTGATTAAATTATTTGACACCGAAGGGAGATTGTTAGAAGATGTAATCCCGCTAACTGATCCAAAATTTTCGGCGTCAGGCAGCGAGAAAGGATAATCAGACATATTCTGAAAATGATTTCAAGTAAAATGTTAGATTCATCTTCATGTTGGAAAAGATACTGTCCTCTGAGGCAAGAAAGAACAAAAGCAAATCTTATACAAACCACGCCTGGGAGATCATCATGAACAGCATCAATTGTCTTCCCTTTGCTACTATTACCAACTTTTTCACCAATTATCACTACATCCTCAGAATCATCATCATTGTCAATGTCAATCACATCATGCAAAATGACCTAGAAAGTAAAAAATCAAGTATTTTATGTTAGTAAGAAAAAGTGCACTCATAGAAACATTCATGAACAAAAAAAACAGTAATAAGAGAGCAGAAAAATATATCAAAGAAAAAATCAGTGCTTGTTCAATTTTCAAACTGAACAAAAGCAAAAACAAAACACGGCAAAACAATCTTCCTTTTATTTTACTCTAAATTATACAAAAGAGTTGTCGCTGGTATTCTTTCCATTGTCAAACATTGGACTCTGATTTCTGAAGGTACTGGTAGCTTCATAAAAACAAAGAGTACACATGGAATCTCCTTAAAGAAAATCTCCTCTATACTGTGAAAACCAACACAAACATTCCCAGACTGAAATCATACCTTTGTAAACCTACAGAAACCTCCCTTTACTTTTCTTTTAGTCCAAAAACTTCACCTATTAGTAAAAGATTTGTCTCCAAAAATAAAGGGCACATTTATGTAATAAAGAAAAAATCAAGGCAAATGAGTGCAATTTAGTCAAGAACATATTATGGTGGATAAGATACTAAAAGAAAATGATCAAGTAAAAAACCTCACATACACTAGAGGAAAAGGAAAAATGAATCTATACTATTACAGAAAGGATTCCTAACTAAGTATCCATTTACTTTTCCTAAAATCTCTTTTGCTCGTGTTTACCACGGTGACTCAACAGTTACACACATTCATAGCTTGAGTGACAGAGTCACATAACTATTTACACGTAGGATACAGGCAGAATAATAGAAAAATTAAGGCATCTAAACTTACAAGAAAAAACTAATTAAAAAAATAAAATAGTGCTATCCAATTCACACACTGTTTGATCCCACAATCTCTTATGTGCAGGTGCTAGGAGGTAGGAACATTTCATTTACAACAGAATTGCACATAAATGACACAATATAGTAGGCCTTGACAAGTTCATCTTATCTAATGCTAACAGATAAACAATGGCATTTCACAATCAGAATAATATATATATATATATAATAGTACATAACATAAATATCAAATTCAGCACGCTGGGGAAAACTACGGTGAGATTAAACAGCAGAACCGTAGTGATGGTCACAACACCCTATTACCATGCATATATAAGCTCTACTATCTTGATTAAAACAACTAACGGTGAAATATTACCGTTTTAAACAAAAGTCTCTAACCAAATAAGAGAGGTGATTTATTTATCTACTGCTCACTGAATCAAATTGGCCAATTCTGATGACCAGTTGCAATTTAGACTTAGAAAGAGAAAATAAATAAACTAATAGACTCAACACAAATTTGTTTAGTCCATCTGACCTAGCCATGTGTGAACAAAACAGTAAAATTACTTTTTAATTTTTCCATGGTTTGAGACAGTATACTGGAAAATGCATTGACACAACCCCAATTTGCAATAGCATAAAAATTATCCTTAAAGGCCCTAGGAAATAGGGCCAACCATAAACACCAACCCACTGCCAAGTTCCCTCACAACAAAACTCACATAACCTTACTATTATCCGTCTAAATCATTCCAAAAACATATCAGCAGCAATTCACATGCACAACACGAGCGTACTGCCATAATAGATCAACCAGAGAAGAAAAACTGTGGGATTTGGAAGTTTCTAAATCAAATGAAAATCTATTCTTAGGTAACAACACGGAGAAGGAGAAAAAAAGGTTATAATTCGACTAAAGTTACAAAAGGATTTAAACAGAAATCATTACCAACTTATTACCAAAAGGCTATTTATAGCGTAGTCCCTTACCATTCCAAGGAATACAACAAAAGCCCCTAAACTCCAATCCCTTGGGGTAGCAACAACGTGATCATCAAATGAAGACCCAAAAGGCAAAGAAGAAGATAAGAGAAACACACAATCCACAACATATGAAAAAATTACAATGTCAGAACGCACACGTCACTACTAAACCCGTTCCATTCCAATAAATAACAAACCGCATATGCAGCAACAAACACGAAAAGGTGGTCTCAACAACAGCAAAAGCAGCTACTCTATAGCAGAAAAGGGCGAAATCGTGTTAATGAAAACAACACAAAACAAAACAACACGATCATGGCAGAAAAGTGAAGACCCAGATAAAGATTTTTCAAAAAGATCAAAACTTTGAACAAATAGAAGACCCCCATCAGAGGAAACACGATTGATTAAACTTTGAATCGGTGGCAGCAGCTTGCCTTGTTGTTGTGATAGAAATTTGAAGAGTGGTGAATTGGGGGAGGAATCTCGATGAAGTCAGGGTCCATAGTGCTACCCGAATGTTGAATTGAATGATCCTTTGGCTATTTGTTTGAAGGAAGAGAGAAAGAGTGAGTGAGGGAAGAGTGAAGGATGTGGATGCTGGTGTTATATATTGTTATGGTGAACAGAGAGAGAGAAAGAAAGTGTGTGAAAGATAAAAATAAAAGAGAGAGAAAGACAAAGAGACAGACCCTAACCTTAGTGTTGTGTGTGAGATGTGGGAAGAAAGGAAAATTCAGAGTTACTTGGATAGTGGGCACTTGCTAAGGATTATTCTACAATTGTGGAATGCGGATAGAGTGTTTTAGAAGACAACGTGTTTCCACAATATGACTCAGAAAAAAAAAAGTGAAATTTAAGCTATACAGAATTAAGAAATGGAGATTGCTAAATCATTTTTAGTTATGAGATGTGCCATTTCAGATTTTTTTTTTACAGATCCAGAATTATAACATGTATATTACTTTTCAGAATAATTTTACTACAATCATTTCATTTTCTTAATAAATATATTATTTTTATTGAAACAGAAAGCGTAACCAATTTGAAATAAAAAAAAGTTTTTTTAAGACTACGAAAATAATTCAATTTGATTTTTTTAAAATCTTAAAAGTACAATCATAAAATATTTTATTTTTTGAAAAGTATATTATTCTATATTTATATCAGTCTTTTTGAAATTATAAAATTTTAAAAATTACATTCCATTAATTGCCTTAGTTAAAAATCCACAAAATAATATAACTTAAATGATAATATTAAAATTTATTTAACTAATGAAAATGCAATTAATGCCTGTGATCTATTTTTCTTAATTGTATGTCTGGTATAGCATTTCGTCTAGATTATTATAAATGAATTTGGTAGATAATTTTTTTATAAAATTATTTCATTTATGTTTGATCAAATGCTTTTTTAATAGCTTTCAGCTTGTTTCAATAAATTATTCATATTAGTATGATTTACTATTATACTTTATTGGATTATTGGTTAAATCTTACACTTATTTATTACTATTTTAAATTCAATTATTTTTTATTTTAAATAAAACATTTATTTATTTTATTGGGGAACGATAGTTATTTTTAATGATAACAAAGAATAAATTTTTATACAAATATTACATGAAATTTAATTTATATAAATTTCTATTATAAAAATAAAATAAAAGTAAAAACTATAAATTTCTAACTATTAAAAATATATAAATATTTAATATTAAAATTTAATTCAATAATTAAACTTACCTTTATTCATTATTTTATAACTTTAAATTTTAGTTCATTACACACACATATATGTGTATATTATGTTGAGATCTTTTTTTTAATGCTTATAGTTTAATGTGTTTTCCAAACGTTTTAATTTCTTATTAATATGAAATACTCATCTTAATAAGCTCTTTTTTTCTTTTTCAAAGTTGATTTTTAATATTTCTTGTAAATAATATTTTGGAAATATATAATTAAAATCTATACAAGTGATAAAAGTTAATTTCTGTTTTTCTTTATTCAAAAAGACATATTAATATTAATTGTTATACAAACCAAACTTAATTTTTTTATAGTTTATCATAAAGTAAAATTAACTATTTTATATAAATTTGTTTGACCTATTCATCATTTAAATTCTAAACTTTTGCAGGTTGTTGTAAAACTTACAAATCATATTTATATTAGTTAAATTGAAAACTTATAAACCAAAAGTTACCTGAATTTTTTTTAATCATATTTTTGTTTAGATTATTAAAAAGGTAATATTCAAAAATAAACTTAAATATAATGAATAGTTTATACTCTTTGGAAATCAAAATTGTCTTTATTTTTTATTTTCTTAAAAAAATAAAACAGATTGTGAATATGAGAGAGACATGTTTCTTCCCATAAATTACGCCGAAGTTGGACGCTGCTGGTAATGACAGAAAGAGACATCATTTTTAATTTATTTACTACTTTACCATCATAGTTTCAATATTTCAGAACCCATATTTTCTCACAAAACTAACTTTGATTTTTTATATATAAATTTATTATATTATTAAGGGGTTGACTCAACAAAATAATCTTCACTTGTTTTCTCATGTTAGAATATGTTATGTTGCTAATGAAAATATATTGGTATATCTAATTTACCAAAAGAATTAAAAAAACTAATTTATATTATAAGCTTATGCTTAATAAAATAAACATAACTTAGGGTGTTTCTTTTATGATCTCTTTCTTTCTAAGAACAGAAAAGTTAAAAAAGATAAATAGGAAAAAAAGTAAAAAATTAAGAAAAAATAAAAATGAATGCACAAAAAACGAAATAAAAATTTTCTCAAATCTTTTTTACAAAGAAGAAGAAGAGATTTACTGAGAAAATACACAAATCAAAATTTTAAAATATAAAATATTTATTTATACTACATATTAATTTAATTATTTTTTTGAATATATTAATTATTAATTTTAAATTTACATGATATAAATAATTAAATAAAAAATTAAAATTTTAAAATTTATTATATATAACATAATTAAAAATAGATTATATATTATATTATAAGATATAATTAATTATGTTATTAATTATATTATATAATAAAAAAAGTATAAAATTGTTTAAAAATTATTTTAAAATAAATTTATATAATAATAAATATTAAATAAATAATAATAATAATAAATATTAAATAAATAATTATATAAAAATTTTAATTATTTTATCTCACATCATTCACATATTTTTATAAATTTTATTTTCATTTCCATTACTTTTCCCTTAAAAAAAATAATTTCATTTTCTACTCTTTTTCTCTTTAAATCTATTTTTTTCTTTTTTTTCAAATTCATCCTTAGAAAGAAAAAAACATTAAAGAGGACTATTGGAGTGTGATGAATTTGAAGAAAAAAAAGTAAAAAATGAAATTATTTGTATTAAGAAAAAATATATAAAAGCTTATTAGTGTTTTGATTGATATGATAGTTTAAAAATAATTTTGTAATTAATAATTTAGTAATATTATTAATTTACCCTTAGGTTAAAAATAAATTTAAAATAAATATTAATAATTTTTATAATATTAATAATATTTAAAAATTTTATACAAAAGTTTTAGAATATAAAAATATAGAAGATAAATTTATATAACAATATTATGTATTTTTATTTAATTTTTTTGTTGCAACTGTAATTTTTTTCAATTCTAGTTTTAATTATTTTTAATTTATTGATGAATTTAATTAAAAAGTTCTGTAAAATTTGATAATAGAAAAAATGGATATTTTAATAATCTGATGTGGCTTTCCTTTTTCTTTACTTTCATCTTGACATTTCTAATTAAATTTACCAAAAGGAACAAAAACTTTCTTCCCATTTCTTTCTTAGATACAATACTTATTTGGAAAGGAACAAAGCATTAGAGATCAATTATCGTCAACTTTATTATAAATATTATTTGTTATTATTATGCAAACTGTCAGATTTGTTTTCTGGGAAATGGTTAGTTTTCTACAAACTTTAATAATAGCTAAGTTTAATGGCCTAAAACAAATATGAAAGACTTTTAATTTACTTTAGAGATTAATTCAAATGTTCAAAGTTTGTTAAAAAAATGAGATTTAAATTTTTTTCAAAATTTATTTTATGGGATAGAAGTTTAAAAAACTAAAGAATGTTTTAATTGACTTTTTTATATTAAAAAAATACCTTTGTTACTCTTTGGCACATTTTTAAACAGAAATATCAGTTTTTTATGAAAAAAATTAAAATAAAATAATTCAGGAAATTTTACATGAATATCAATAAATTCAAATGAAGCCATTAAGGCCACTAATGAGAAAGTCCAAAATTTAAATATTTATGTTATTTTTTATTTTTAATTATACTAGTTTTTTTAGATGAAACTAGTAAGGTTTATTGGGCTAAATAATTTGGTGACTCAATCTGATTTTATATATTTTAAATCAAATGAATTTTATTTTCTTTTCGATTAAAGGAAATGTGGCCCAATTCAATTTTAAACAAGTTTCCGTTCAACGAAAACCTAACTCAATCTACCAAAATTTTAAATTATTTAATAATAGTATAATTATTTTTTAATTTATTATATTATTTTTTAAATATAAAATTATTTAATTTTTAAATATTAAATAATGTTATCTATTTTTTAAACATTATTTTAAAATCTAAGATTTTCTTTTAAATTACAAACTTTAACAATAAACTCGAAACATGTAATCCAATTTATCCAATCTAATAAAATATGGATTAACTTTAATTAAGTTTAATAAAAAAAAGTACAATAATCGACGAAACTCAAGATAATTTTTTTTATTAGATTAGATGATAATTTGTACAAATTTCACTCAATTCAACTTCTCTACACCCTTTGTCAAAAATGCTTTTTGTATAAAAGCTATTTAGTTAACTCAATTTTATTCATAGAATAATTTTTTTATGAGTAATCCCTCATGGTTCCTTTTTAAGGAAAACTTATTCCTCTTCAATTTTCATTTTTAAAATTTTTAAATAACATATTTTTTCTAATTATATAATTATTTTCATTTTTATTATGTATTGGAAGTTGTTTGAAAGAAGAAAACTAAGAAATTTATAATAAATAATTTATATAAAATTACAATAAAAAATTAAAAAATGCTTTTCTCAATTTAAGTGAAAGAAATTTAAAAAATTATTATATAAGAACATTGGAATATAATACTTTCATTCGAATTTACTTTATTGCATAAAGATGGGTTACGATATAAGATTACCATCTAGGCATCTTTTTAAAATATTTTAAACCTTGACTTTTTAGTCACGAATAAGGCTTACCTTCAAAATTAAGAAAATGCTAAATTAATAAATTAAATTATTCATAATTATTTTAAAAAAATCGAAATATCAAATTAGATATCTATTAAAAAATATTTTACAAACCTTTCCGTCAGTGGCGTAGAAGTGCCTTTATCATTGATTATTTTTAATTTTAATAATATATATATATATATATATAATAAAATTACTTTTTTGTATTTTTTATTTTTGAAAAGTTATTTTATTTTTATAATTTTTATTTCTTTAAAAAAATACTTTATTATTTACTACGACGATATTTGTATTCTTTTTCATTCACATGAACATGTATCATCTATTCTATTCTCTCCTTACTTAAATATGTACTTTCAAGCCAGATTATTATATTATTATTATTTAAGTATCAAAATTTTTTTGTAATTATAAAGTGAAATATAGCAATAAATTATTTAATTTAAAAGTCAAATACTATCCCTACATAATTATGCATGTAATAATATACGGTTCAACTTGTAAATTAGGTTATTTTATATATATTTAATAGTTTTGTTATATCTAAATAGGTAGAATTTAATTTTTCTTTCTTTTAATATATGATGTTTAAATCAAATTAGACAATTTTTTTTGAGATATTTGATAATTTTATTCTTTGTTAAAATATAAATTTTCTATCATTAATATAAGTGACTTTTATTGGTATCTTTTAATTCTAAATTGTTAATGTTTTGTTTTTTCAAATTCAATAGATTTATCTGGTTTATAGATATAATTAATTGTATATCTTGGTCAATTTATTATTTATTATAATTTATTTATTTTTTAATATTATTCAGATATTATTGTTTATAGAGCTGTCAAAATAGGCCTGACCCGATGGGCTGACCCGTATAGCCTATGATTCAGGTCAGATTAGGTTCAAAAAATTGTGGCCTAGATAACAATAGGCTTTTTTAGCCTGACCCATTTGGCCCGATGCCTATATGGGCCAAGGCCAGACTGGCTCGTAGGCTAATGGGCTGACCCGTTTATTTTTTATATTAAATTTTTGTTCTTAATTGTTATGTTGTTATACTAAAGAAAGAAACTCTAGTGTCTCAGAATCTTTGTTCTTTTCTCTTCCTTTCTCACAAGTTTTTTCATCTCCTCTACTACACTGCTTTTCTTTTCTTATATTACCTTCACCCACCACAGTTTCTTATATAACTTCACTGTTTCACATTAGGTTAGATTTTTTTCTTATTTTTTGTTAATTTATATTATTATTTTTTGCATTTCTAATCAAAACTTTATATCTGCTTTTGTTTTCCTCATCATCATGAGTTTGTGTTATTTTCTTAATATTTGTTGAATTATATAAAGTAAAATTATTATAAGTATTAAATAGGTTTTTATATTTTTTTATCTCTTAGATTGCAGAGTTCTTATTTCCTATGACAACATTAAGGAGTTACTCCTCCAATTAGTGATTCATCTGATGATAACAAAAGAAATAACATTGAACAAAATTGTGGAGAGACTAAGAAAGCAAAAGAAATATTGTAATATTTTTTTAATTTTTAATTAGGCTAAAAATGGCCTGTTGGCCCATTAGCCTAACATAGGGTCAGGCTAGGCTAAAAATTGTGGCCCGTTTTAAAATATAGGTCAGGCTAGGCTATCAGATTTTCTGAACTCGGCCCGTAGGGCTAGGCCAGGATGGGCCGGGCTGCCCGTTTTGACAGCTCTAACTGTTTATGTCTCTCACTATTTCTCAAGAGTCTCTTTTGAATAGGAACCACACTATTAACATTGTCTTCTCATGGATGATCTCATTTATTAGACAACCATAAGAGATTGCATGCATGTATACACATGTACCACCTCTCTCTTATTTAATGTGTTGTCCGTCAAATACGATATTATAACAACGTGTTCTCCATTCATTACTAACCATGTCAATTGAAATCTCTTTGCATTTTTTTCCTTTACTAAAATTTGGACTTAGTTTGAACCTCTCTTTACCACTTAGTGACATATTTTTGGCTTTGAGTATTATTTGACATTTTCTATAATGCTTACTTATTTAGTAGTGATGTCACTATACCATTTTCATCTAAGTTGTTGGATAATAATAACTACTTCTCTTGGATTTCTCACATTGAGCTTGTTTAACAAGATTATGAGACACATCTCATTTAAACAGAAGAAAAGTTTTCCACAACATCAACATGAATGTAAAAGAAGAACCACATTGACTCATTTTAACTAAATTTGGGACTAAATTGAAAACAAATATTAGGATTACATTGAAAATAAATAAATATTAGGACCACTAAACCTATTTAGCCCCTATAATATGACAATATCTCTCATATATAATTACTGGGCTACATAATTAGTTTACATCATTACCGAGTCCAATTGGACCCATGTCGACCTAGTCAAGTCAGACCCACGTCAACCAAGTTGAGTTAGGTCCATGTCGACCAAGTAGAGTCAAGCCCAAGTCAGTCAAGTTTAGTTAGGCCCATGATGACTGAGTCTAATCGAGCTCATATCGGTTTACTTAAGTCGGGCCCACGTTGGCCAACATGAGTCAAACTCATATCATTCAAGTTGAGTTAGACCCATGTAAGTCAAATCTAGTTGGGCTCATGCAGATTGAGTTCAATTGAGCCCACATTGGTTAGGCCGAGTCAACTCACACCAACCGACTTGAGTTAAACCTACATCGATTAAGTCAAATTGATCCCAAGTTGGTTAAGTCAAGATGTGTCCATGTTAGTCGCATCGAGTCGACCCACGTCGACCGAGTCAATTCGAACCAACGTTGGCCAAGTCGATTTGGATCTAGGTCAACGGAGTCGATTCGGGCTCACGTCGGCTGGAGTCAGACTCACGCCTCCATGCCTACCGGAATTGGGCCCATGTCAACCAAGTCTAATTCAACCCAAGTAGGCCTAATTGAGTTAGGCTCATGTTGGTCGAGTCGAATGACCCATGTTATCCAAATCAAGTTGGGGCCATGTTGGTTAAGTTGATTTAGATCCACATTAATCATATCAAATCGAACCCACGTCAATCAAGTGCAATAGAGCCCATGTCGTTCAAGTTGGGTCAACACCCACGTTGGTCAAGTAGAATCGAGCTCACATCAACTAAGTCGAGTTAAGCACACATCAACCTAATCGAGTCGGGCCCATGTCGACCTAATCAAGTAGGACCCACATCATTTGAGTCTGGTTGGGCCCACATCAATTGATTTCTGTTAGGTCCATATCGGTCAATTCAAGTCGAGCCCACATCGGTCGAGTCAAGTTGAACCCACGTCAGACTAGTTAAGTCAACTCATAGTTGTCAAGTCCAATGAAGCTCATGTCATTCGAGTTGAGCCGAGCTCACACAGATTGAGTCTAGTTGGGCCCATGTTGATTGAGTCTAGTTGGGTCTATGTTGACCGAGTCGATTTGCACGTTAGTCGAGTCAAGCCCATGTCGTCCTAGTTAAGTCGGTCAACATGAGTTGAGTTTACGTCAGGTCAAGTTGACTAAGGTCTATTTTGGACCAAGTTATGTTGGGACAACATCGAGTTGAGTAGAGTCAGATCCACATCAGGTCAAGCCGTTTTGGGCCATGTCTGGCTACCTCGAACCCAATAACATCTTAAGGACTCGTACAATTCTAAAAAATATTTAAAAATTAGTTGAAGTCTTGTAGTTGACCAACCGTATTTTGTCCCTGACCCTAACCTACTTTGTGTGGAGACTTTGTGGACTGGGGTTTTTTTAACCGAATCATTTGGGGGACTGATAAAAAGGAGGTTTTTTTAGTAGGCTGGGGTTAGACCATGGGTCATGAGTCAAATTCACACCTCTATCTATTTACAACAATTATATACAAGAGATATTGTATGAGCACTAATGCAAATTTTGTATATAACGACAAAGAGTGACAAAGGTTTATCGTCCATTGTCATTTTAAATGGCACCGTGTAATAGGCGTTGAAATAAGGCGATGATTATACCTGGATTTGTCATCATCTAGCTATATGATGATGATAAAATGCAAAAACAAGATCTAGAGGAGGGTGAATAGATCTTCCAACAAATTAGTTTGTTAAAACCCAAAAATCAATAACGTGCAAAACAGAAAATAAAGAAGTGCATAGATAATTTATACTGATTCACTCTTCCACAAGAGCTACATCCAGTTACCCAACCACAATTAAACTTTCACTAATAAGAAAATTTGTTCTTACAAATACTTACAACCCTAGTAAGCCTAAGAACCACCAAGAACACAAATCTTCAACCCTACAAGACTTATACCCAACCACTATAAAACCCTACTGCAGTTCCTCTCGATAACACTAATCCAGAAATGTGCACAAAATACAAATCAAGAAATGAGATCACCTAGTATGTTTACAACACAACATTATTTCTAAAAGCCAAGTGCAATCTCCTAATGCAATCCCCAATTCACAATTTGATGATCAAATAAATCAAATCTTGGATGCCCACCAATATGTTCTTGCTCAGAAAATACTCTCCTTTAATTCGCTTTTCAAAAATATATATAAAAGTCTACTTAATTTTCGTAATTCAAACTATTTATATAGAAAGAGATTTTCATAAAAAAATTTAGTTTTAACTCATTAAAAACTTGACTTAATCTGTTAATTTTACTTAATAGTAAAATTAATGGATTGGTACAAATTTTTAATAAACTACAAACGACAAACATGTTTCATAGACTGAGCACAGATTAATAAAACTATTGAGAAATAATCTCAACAGTTAAAGATGGTTCTTAAAAAAAATTTCAAGATCCTGAAAATTTTTAACACATTAAACTGATCCTTTAATAAATTAAAATACTAGTTAAAGTCAATCTTGTTACTTCAAATGTATTTTAACATATTGTCTATCTGCTTGATGATTTCAAAATATGTTACAAAAGAGTTCGCTACCATATCATGACAATCAATCAACCATCCAAATTTCAAATCAAGTGTTAAAATTATAGAGATTGAATGACATGTAATTCGAGAGAAGATTATTTCATGTTTAGTAAAATTTATGTCAGTATCCATTGTACAAGTTGCAGACATCTTGACTAAAGCATTTCCATAATCTATGTAGCAAGGTAGGATTGTTTGATTTGTACTCCCAAGATGAGGGAGATCTAAACAAAGTGGAGAAAATAAATGTTATACACGATATAGCTAAGCGCAACCTATATTTTCCTTAATGTTGCAAAGTATTTTATTTGTTTGGTTTAAGTGCAATATATAGCCAGCACCTGTTGTATTTCATTACCACTAAAAATATAACACACTGCTTATCCATTTCTTCCTTGTTCTCATATTCAGTTACGTTGAACCCATACAAGATAGAATGAGTTTTTGATAACCACATCATCGACATTATGTTTCTTTTTTATAAATTTGTTACTCTTTTTGTTGTCTCAATAAGTAGAATTCATAATATACTTTGGTAGATTCATTGTTCATCAAAATCTATTTTTTTTCATCTTATTTTCATATTAATTGCTTTTCACTGGCCTCTAATGACAGGCAATATATCATCAACATTGTCTCTAGGCACACGTAACAACATAGTGACTACTAGTACGTCCCTAAAACTCAAATGAATGAAAATATGTTTAGAATGCCTCAAATGGTGGGGAACACAATCATAACAATAAGTCAAATAAACGAAAAATCACACAGGGCAATCCTTGTTTTTGTCTACTCACACCTTAAACTTCACCCATAGGAGTCAAAATTGGGACAAATTTGTTGGTTTCATTCCTAGGGCCTACTTTGCATCCAGCCTATTAGGTTGTATCAAAGACCATCTCTCTACACATTTTAAGTCATACAAGCTTCTTTCAAACCATTCCACTCATATTCTTGTGTTCATAATAGTTTGATTCAATTTTGAATTTACTCCACATTGAGCTTGAGTTTGTCCAGCTACTCTTGTTTCCAAACAAGTTTATTCGAGCATGCATTAAGAAATGTTTTCGAAGAAAGTGTTACGTGTATGACACCTCATTTATTGCATTAGACCATAAGAGTCACAAAATTTCTTGATTTTATTCTCTAGAAGAATCAAATGACATAAATGATGATTCATCAAAAATAAAAAAAAGCAAATGATGAACTTATATGAATTTGATGATCACAAGGAGAACAATTGATTCAAAATACATGTCTTTATGTATAAAAATCATAAGCCAAAGAAATATATACAACAAAAATTTGTCTTGTTGTTCTATCTCTTGCACCCATGAATCTTCATGTCTCATTGACATTTACATCTGCATATCAAGCCCAGCTTATGATTGATACCTGCATATCAAGCCCAGCTTATGACTGACATAGGTATATCAAGCCTAACTTATGACTGACACCTGCATATCAAGCCCAGCTTACGACTGGCACCTACATATCAAACCCAACTTATGATTGGCACAGGCATATCAAGCCCAGCTTATGACTAGCACAGGCATATCAAGTTGAGCTTATGACTGGCACCTGCATAGCAAGCCAACTTATGATTGGAACCTGCATTTAAGCCCAGCTTATGACTGACACCTGCATACTAAGCCCAGCTTACGACTGACACATGCATACTAAGCCCAGCTTACGACTAACATTGTCCTATATTTTTTTTTTTCATATCAAGCTCAGCTTACGACTGACACCCGCATACTAAGCCCAACTTACGACTGGCACTATCTTGTATTTTTTTGCATATCAAGTCCAGCTTCCGACTGACACCATCATACTAAGCCCAACTTGCGAATGACACTCACATGTTCCACATATCAAGCTCAGTTTATGATTGGCACTTGCATCACGAAGCAGGCTTTCATAGGAATTAACATATAAATCCGAACGAAATTTGTGTTTTTATCTTTACTTAACATTTACTATAACATTATGAAAACACTTATTTTCATATTATCAAGTAAAGTTAAGTAAAGAGGGGCAATTGTCAACACTCCATTTCGTCTGAAAAATAATAAAGATAGGAAACTAATAAAATAAACTTAACTTAAAAAATATAAAGAAAAATTAAAAATATGAAATAAAAATAAAAATAAGTAAACAAATAATAATAAAATAGAAATATTTTTATAATAAGAAAATATGCTTTTTATAATAAAAATATTTTCTTTTTTATTTAACATATATGTATATATAATAAAATAATATGATAATTTAAAATAAAAAAGGAGAGAGTTTGTAATTTAAATATATCATAAATTCTTTTTTTTTAGTTTTTATTTTTTTTATTTTATTTTTCTGTTTTTTCTTTTTCTCCTCCTTTTTAGGTGATTTTTACTCTCCCACAACTTTCACTTTCTCACAACCTCCACTCTTTCTAGAAGACTTATTCTCCTTATATTTCTCCACTACCTATATCCCACTAACTTTCAAATATTCAGTTTTTAATTTATTTTTTTTATTTCTCTCTCTTCACCCAACTCATATAAATAGGGGTACAAGAGTAGAAAGGGGATTTTTTTTTTATTTTTTTGAGAAAGAAGGAGAAAAAACCTAGAGTAGAGAGAAGGGGATTTTGATTCTTTTGAGAAAGAAGGAAAAAAACCTAGAGTAGAGAGGTGGGATTTTTTATTTTTTATTTTGAGAAAGAAGGAGAAAAAACCTAGAATTGAAAGAGGGAGATAAATGCTTTCTTAAAGGAAAGAACTTGAAAGAAAGAGAGAACACAATTTTTTTCTTCTTTCTAAGGAGAACATAAGACTCAAAGAAAGGAGATAGGAGAATATTGAAACATTAAGAAAAGTCTTGTTGAAGATTTGTCAAGAAAGGAAGTCCTTATAGGTATTTTTTTTCATTTCATATATTTAACATATTATATATACATATATCCAATTTTTATTATGAGTGCAAACGGGTACTTTGTTTTTGCAATGATTATATTTTCATTAATGAGTATATTGCATTAAATAAGAGTTATCTTCCTAGCTTTTAATATATTAATAGTTGGTTTGGATTCAAAATTCTTGATGGTTAGTACTATATAGATGATAAGTCTAGTTCTTTCCTTCCTAATTTTACATTTATGACTTAAAGATTCTTCTCTTGATGAAAAATATATAATGTATTGAGTTTTTTTTATCTTATTAATTATGATGAGATAATAAATTATAAAAATTTCGTATTAATATTTAATTAATTCTTGATAGTAGATTTGATATATAGGTGTATTTTACTTCATCTTGATATATGAAATTATTAATTAAATATATTATCATGTGTATTTTTTTTAATGTAATTGTGTACCTTATAATAATAATAATAATATATATATATGACTATACACATCATCTTATGTTTAGTGTCTATTAATTAAATATGTATTTATAATTTAACATGATAAAAATAGAGTTTTCTTTTATTAATTTATTATTATTATTATTTCTACATTATTCATAAATTAAAGTAAATCATTTAGATATATGTATGATCATACACATCATCTTATATCTCGTATTTTTTATACATAAATAAACTGTAAAAAATAATTATTTAAAATTTAGGAATAATTTAAATATTATAAATTAAAGCAAATCATTTCGATATATGTATGATGATACACATCATCTTATATCTTGTATTTTGTTTATATATAAATAAACTTTAAAAAATAATTATTTAAAATTTAGGAATAATTTAAATATAATAAATTAAAGTAATCATTTAGATATATATATGATCATACGCATCATCTTATATCTTGTATTTTTTATATAAATAAACTTTAAAATATAATTATTTAAAATTTAGAAATAATTTAAGCATAATAAATTAAAATAAATCATTCAAAATATTTGTGTGACCATATACGTCATCTTATATGTAATAGTTAATGTCATTTCAAAAATATATACTTAAAATAAATATATAAATATTTTAAGAATTACACTAGTTTTGTACATTTAATTAAAGGTAAACTGTCTTAGGACAGACGTCGCAGGGTGCTGACACCTTCTTTATGTAATTCACTCTCGAACCCGAATTTGGTTCCAAAGATAAATCTTTTTTAAAAAGGTTTTCTATAGTTTTCCTAAATAAATTATGGTAGGGACTCCTCTGTTTTTAGAAAGTTTTTTTCGTCGTGACCCTGGTTGCGACAGAGATTACATTCCTGCATATGCATCACTTCTCTTTTATGTCATATCTTGTTCACCCAAATTCGTTATGTGTAATTATTAACAATGTCAATTGATATATGTATGCATTTATTTATTGAGATATGTATGCATTTTTTTCTTAACTAAAATTTTGACTTAGTTTGGTGTTTGAAAGTCTCTTTACTACTTATTGTCATATTTTTTGTTGCTAGTATTATTTGGCATTTTCACTCTTCTTATTCTGCCATTGACATTGTGAGTCATGTGTCACGAATACCATTTTTATTCAAATTATTGAATATTATAAAAAAATATCATTTAAACATAAAACGAGTTCCGTAGTGACAACATGAATCTAACGAAATAACTACATTCATTCATTTTAACTAAAATTAGAACTAAATTAAAAACAGAGATTACATTAGAAAATAGACAAAATAAGGACTACTAAACTAACTTACTTAGCCTTTACTGAATATTTTATATAGAAGCGTATATAATTAACGTACATAATTAAATATATAAATAAATATATATATATATATATATATATATGTGTGTGTGTGTGTGTAGAGTAGGTATTTATAAACAAGAGATATGGTGATAAATATTTCAAATTATGAAATAAAAGACATAAATTTGCAATTTTAAATTATAGACATAGATAACTGTTAATAATTTTATTAAAATATAAAATAAGATGTAACAATAAATGATTTAATCATAATAAACTATTTTCCTACTTAGTCAATATAACTTCAATAGTTTTATTGTGATTTTGATAAGTAGAATTCATATTATTATTATTATTATTATTATTATTATTATTATTATTATTATTATTTTCTCTTAACATGTTATTAGGTTATTTTTTAATATTTTGATAAATTCATTTGGTTGGAATCTAATTTTCTTTTTCTTATGTAATGCGTTGTTGATTCGTCATGTGTAACAACATGCCAATGACTCTCAGGGGTCTCTTCTAACTCTCAATCATATTGTTAAAATATGTTTTATTTTCTAAAATTCAATAGTTTTGTTATGGTTTATTCAAGAAGAATTAAGTGTATATCTTGATGAATTTATTTTTTATCATAATTTATTTTTATATTACTATCCTCTCATCACTAGTTTCTTTCTGATATCTTTTAATAAGCAATCACACTATTAACATCGTTTATATAACCATTGTGATTATATGCATGAACATGTCAACCTCTCTCTTATGTCATGTCTTGTCCCAAATTCACCACACTTAATAATATGTTTTCTGTTCATTACTAATAATGCCAATTGTAATCTCTCTGTATTTTTTTCTTTACTAAAATTTGGACTTAGTTTAGTATTTGAACTTCTCTTTACGACTTATTGTCATATTTTATGCTACTTGTATTATTTGACATTTTCACTCTTCTTACTGCACCATTGGCATTGTGATGTAATGTCTAATGCTTACCTATTTATTAGTCATGTGGCATTATACCATTTTCATTTAAATTGTTGGATAATAATAACTATTTCTCTTAGATTTCTAAGATTGAGTTCCAAGTTGATTCATTTTAACTAAAATTGGAATTGAAATGAAAACAAATATTTGGATTACATTATAAAAACAGACAAAAAATTTAAGTCTCTTTAGCCTCTATACAGTCTTATATATATAATTAGCATGGGACATAATTAACAGTTAATAATTTAATTCATTTAATGTATTTATATACAAGAGATATGATAGGAGATGAATATTTCATTCAAATTATAGAATTGCGATAAAAGACATAAATCTACAGTTTTCAAATCAAATCATAAGAATTTACAACTAATAGTAATTTCATAGAATATTTAATTATTTAATTATAATCAATTATTATTATATTTAATCAGTAATTATAGATAGTACACCTCATCTTATCTATTATATTTCTTTTCTATGACTTCAATAATTTTATTTTGATCTTAATGGATAGAATTTCTTTGATGTGGTTGTTATTATTTTTATTATCATTCATTGTTTTTGGATATGTAGATAAATTAATTGTTTGTTGGAATATAATTTTCTTCCTCATTATTAACACAGTTGACTCTCACTTATCTCTCTTATGACTCACACCATTAATATCTATCCTTTTTATAAATTCAATAATATTATAAATAGGTAACATTCATCCTATACTTTGATAAATTCATTGTTCACCGAATCTATACTTTTTATTATTATTATTTTGACATTAATTGTCTTTCATTAGTTATTTATGACAAACAACAAACCATCAATATTGTCTCCTCAAAACTAGTTAATCTCGTTCACTTAACAACTATACATAGATTCATTGTTCACACGAATCTATATTTTTCATTATTATTTTGACATTAATTATTCACTTGACAACTATGCATCTAATGTGTTGGATCACACACGCATAATCTTGCACAATCTTGTAAAAACATGTACAAAATTACATGAGAAAATTATTACTAAGACTAAAAGTATTATTTTTTATTCTGAATCATGTACTTGTATTTATAGTACATTAAACACATTTGAATTAACCAGCATCTAACATTAACAACATTGAATTAATCTCTTAAAAAATCATTTAATCTAATGTATATGACGACACTACATTCAACATGCTTCTGATGATCTGTTATCTGCAATTTTGACTTGCATTACGCCAACTCAAATCTTCCTTTCTTTACTTGATAGCACAGAAAATTATACTTAGTCTCAATATGCTTGCTCTTTCCATGTGCCACCAAATTCTTTGTTAAGTTGGTGGTTGACTTGTTATCAATCAAGAATTGCAATAGATCCTGCAATATCACTTATCTTGAATAGAGACAGTTGTATGTAATGCAGCAAGTTTGCTTATTGGAACACTAAGTGTTCTATAGAACTTAAATAGATATTTCATAATGTTTTTTTTTGTCCACTTTGTCACACCAATCCGAATTAGAAAATTTAAAATTAAGCCTTCAAATAGTATCTTATGTTTTCTTTGCTACCACTAGATGAGACTTCCAAGGATCCTCCATAAATCTAGGATCCTCCATAAATCTACTTACGAGGCCAACTATATATGAAATGTCTAGTATGTTATTGCAAATGTACCTTAGTGAGCCATTATTCACTAGTTTCTACTTATCATCTTTCAAAAGTTTGATGTTTGCATCATCTATAGTTGATGTCACATTGTACTATGACATATTAAACTTCTTTGACACTCACTTCATATATGTACTTCTTTTGATGCAGAAGAATCCCGTGATCAACTCTTGTAAACTCTATGCCTAAAAATTAAGTGAGGATTCTTAAGTCTATCATCTCAAACTTACGCCTTGTTCCTTTCAGGGGGAGTATTGTTCCCGCGGATGGAAGAGCGAGTGACTCCCCCGTTTCTTTCTACGGAATTGCACCGATTTGAAGATGCGGATGTGTGTGGATTTGGAGGAGGAGCATCCTCGGTCACATACGAAGAAAGGAAGAGAAATACACGTGGATTATGTGCAAATACGAAATTGCCCTTCTCTTTTTGCACAAAGATTCCCTGCACCTGCACCCGCACCAGAGATTCCTTCCCCAACAGCAGACCCAAACAGCAGAGATTCGCATTGATGAAGTTTGACTGGGCATTGGGCATTATAAATGAGAGTTATGTTGGTAGGTGCTTGGTGGTTGTGAAGTTGTATTGTGCATTTGAGAGTGAGTACGTTGGTTTAAGGTGCTGCGGTGGTGAGGTGCTGGTTCTGCGGGGTGGTGACGTGTTGGTTCTGCGGTGGTGAGATGCTGATTCTGCGGGGTGGTGAGGTGCTGGTTCTACAGGGTGGTCAAGTGCTGGTTCTGCGGGGTGGTGAGGTGCTGGTTCTACGGAGTGGTGAGGTGCTGGTTTTGTGGGGTGGTGAGGTGCTGGTTCTGCGGGGTGGTGAGGTGCTGGTTCTGCGGGGTGGTGAGGTGCTGGTTCTGCGGGGTGGTGAGGTGCTGGTTCTGCGGGGTGGTGAGGTGCTGGTTCTGCGGGGTGGTGAGGTGCTGGTTCTGCGGGGTGGTGAGCTACTGGTTCTGCGGGGTGGTGAGGTGCTGGTTTTGCGGGGTGGTGAGGTGCTGGTTGTGCATGGTGATGAGCTGCTGGTTCTGCGGGGTGGTGAGGTGCTGGTTCTGTGGGGTGTGGTGAGGTGCTGATTCTGCAGGGTGGTGAGGTGCTGGTTCTGCGGGGTGGTGAGGTGCTGGTTCTGCGGGGTGGTGAGGTGCTGGTTGTGCATGGTGGTGAGCTGTTGGTTCTGCGGGGTGGTGAGGTGCTGGTTTTGTGGGGTGGTGAGGTGCTGCTTCTGCGGGGTGGTGAGGTGCTGCTTCTGCAGTGGTCGACGGTGGTCGTCGTGGTCGTTTTCGGTGGTGGTGGCGGTGGT
Source organism: Lablab purpureus (assembly GCA_030347555.1). NCBI lineage: Eukaryota > Viridiplantae > Streptophyta > Magnoliopsida > Fabales > Fabaceae > Lablab > Lablab purpureus. The sequence goes on from CM059258.1 coordinate 20,296,155, forward strand.
CTCGTCGAAGAACGAAGTGAGTGTTCTCCTCCCTGATGACGCATAATCGATTAGGAGGCCATGCATAATCGATTATGCTTCACGTAGAAGGCCATAATCGATTATGCTGCAAGGCATAATCGATTATGGCCTTCTACGTGAAGCATAATCGATTATGCCACGGCCCCTAATCGATTATGCTCTGCGTTTTGTGTTGTATTTCGCTTCGCCTGCTCTGCGTTTTGCGTTTTATGTTGTGTTTCCATTTACTCCATTAACTGTGTTGCTAGGTTGATAATTGTCTTGCTTGATTCATATTATTGCACCTGTTCTGTTTGTTTCTGTGTGTCTGGAATGGTTCGTTTTTTAGCATTTTGGTTGTAGGAGATTGACTATCAGAGTGCATGCTTGTGATATTTGAGTTTCTTGAATACTGATTAGAGAGGAAACATGAGGAACAAATTATATTAATTTTTATATGTATTTTAAAATTGAAAACATATCTATAAATTAATTTTTAAATTTATGTAAATATTAATAAATTAGAAAATATGTTTTATGAAATTAATATGATTTTAAATGTAATTTATATTATATTAAAATATTATGAATATTTTAAAATTATTATATAGTAATTATTTGTTATTAAAAAATGAATATTTGAAATTCATATATACTAATTATATTTATTCGGAATTTACATATTATTTACAATAATAAATTATAATTATAAAAAAGTTAATTATGTTTTTAATTTGAAATTGTATTTCTGATTTGTATAAATTAAGAAATGAATATTTGAAATTAATATATACTAATTATATTTTTTTTGGAATTTAAATATTATTTACAATGAATTATAATTATAAGAAAATTTAATTATATTTTTAATTTGAAATTATATTTCTAATTTGTATAAATTAAGAAATAAATATTTGAAATTAATATATACTAATTATAATTTTTTTTGGAATTTAAATATTATTTACAATAATAAATTATAATTATAAGAAAATTTAATTATGTTTTTAATTTGAAATTGTATTTCTGATTTGTATAAATTAAGAAATGAATATTTAAAATCAATATATACTAATTATACTTTTTTTAGAATTTTAATATTATTTACACTAATGAATTATAATTATAAAAAAATTTAATTATGTTTTTAATTTGAAATTATATTTCTGATTTGTATAAATTAAGAAATCAATATATACTAATTATATTTTTTTTTGGATATTAATATTATTTATAATAATGAATTATAATTATAAAAAAATTTAATTATGTTTTTAATTTAAAATTGTATTTCTGATTTGTATAAATTAAGAAATGAATATTTGAAATTAATATATAGTAATTATATTTTTTTTGAAATTTAAATATTATTTATAATGAATTATAATTATAAGAAAATTTAATTATGTTTTTAATTTGAAATTATATTTCTGATTTGTATAAATTAAGAAATGAATATTTGAAATCAATATATACTAATTATACTTTTTTTAGAATTTTAATATTATTTACAATAATGAATTATAATTATAAAAAATTTTAATTATGTTTTTAATTTGAAATTGTATTTCGATTTGTATAAATTAAGAAATGAATATTTGAAATCAATATATACTAATTATATTTTTTTGGAATTTTAATATTATTTACAATAATGAATTATAATTATAAAAAATTTAATTATGTTTTTAATTTGAAATTGTATTTCGATTTGTATAAATTAAGAAATTAATATTTGAAATGAACATATAGTAATTATATTTTTTTTGGAATTTAAATATTATTTACAATGAATTATGATTATAAGAAAATTTAATTATGTTTTTAATTTGAAATTATATTTCTTATTTGTATAAATTAAGAAATGAATATTTGAAATTAATATATACTAATTATATTTTTTTTGGAATTTAAATATTATTTACAATGAATTATAATTATAAGAAAATTTAATTATGTTTTTAATTTGAAATTATATTTCTGATTTGTATAAATTAAGAAATGAATATTTGAAATTAATATATACTAATTATATTTTTTTGGAATTTAAATATTATTTACAATAATAAATTATAATTATAAGAAAATTTAATTATGTTTTTAATTTGAAATTGTATTTCCGATTTGTATAAATTAAGAAATGAATATTTGAAATCAATATGTACTAATTATACTTTTTTTGGAATTTTAATATTATTTACAATAATGAATTATTATTATAAAAAAATTTAATTATATTTTTAATTTGAAATTGTATTTCTGATTTGTATAAATTAAGAAATAAATATTTGAAATTAATATATAGTAATTATATTTTTTATGGAATGTAAATATTATTTACAATAATGAATTATAATTATAAAAAAATTTAATTATGTTTTTAATTTGAAATTGTTTTTGTGATTTGTGTAAATAATTTCAATTTATATATAAAATTTAATTTATAATTTTTTATTGAAGTTTGAGATGACAGAGCAAAACACTCCAATTATTGAATTGGAAGATGAAGATATCGAGAATGTGAACTTGAATTTAATTTCACACCTACAAAAACAGTTACAAGTGTGAACTGAAGTAGGTGCAATCACAATTCTCTCTATTGTAGCTTATGGACTGAATTTGTTGTATACTTCGAGTACTACTACATATAGTATTACCAACTTTTTTCTTGAGAAGGAGCGTCGTAGGCAAGAGCTAATGTCGTACCTGATTCACAAGGAAAAATGTCGTGACATTATTCGCATGGGACCTGAGGCATTCATTAAGTTGTGCGAATGATTAAGGGCAACAGGCATGGTGAAGGATGCCTTTCGATCGACGGTTGAAGAACAAGTTGTTAAATTTTTGCATATTGTAGGACATAACGTAAAGAATATAAGTGTTTCATTTTTTTTCCATCGTTCCGGTCATACCGTGAGTCGACACTTTCATAATGTCCTGAATGCGATAATTACGTTGGAAGGAGAATTCTTAGTTCAGTCATCAGGAAGATAAGTGCAACCTCAAATATTGAACAATAGTAGATTTTATCCATACTTTAAAGTGATCCCACAACAAACTATAGTCTAATGTGACATACATTTATCATGTGAACACTAAAAATAATGACTTACTTTCATTTTCATACCCATTAGGATTGTTTAGGGGCCATAGATGGAACTCATGTTCGTGTTAAAGTTTCAAGGGCTGATGCGCCACGTTTTCGTGGAAGAAAGGATTGGCCAACACAAAATGTGTTTGCAGCTTGTGACTGTGACATGAAATTCACATATGTTCTAGTAGGATGGGAAGGAACAGCATCTGATTCAAGAATATTAAAGGATGCCCTTCGTAGAGAGGATCTGCTTATAATACCCGAAGGTCAGTTAATTTTGATTTGGTATAGTTAATATATGCTGACATGATGATGAACTTCTAATTAGTATGAAATCAATGCTTGTAGGTAAATACTACCTTCGAGATGCCGGATTTATGTTAAAACGACAAATCATTACACCATATCGAGGTGTTAGATACCATCTTAAGGAGTACTCCAGAAGAGGTCCACAAAACCCACGAGAGTTGTTTAACCATCGTCATTCCCACTTAGAAATGTAATTGAAAGAACATTTGGTGTATTGAAAAAAAGATTTCCTATAATTGCAAGTGGGACAGAACCGCATTATTGTTTTGAAACTACAACCAATATAGTTCTTGCATGTTGTATTCTGCATAATTTTTTGCGAGGCGTGGACAATGATGATTCTCTACTGGATGAAGTGGATAGAGACTTGATGGAACAGGAAGTGGATGTCTCCTGCACACAATCTCGGGAAGATGATTATAGGGAAGGGGGAGCCATTAGGGATGTCATAGCAAATTAAATGTGGACAGATTATCAAAACAATTAGCATTTTGTAATTATTTGTTTTCAATAAAACTTGCCTTGATGTTTCTATTAATGCATTATATTGTTTATTTATTCTTTAATAATATTAGTTGGCTGTGAAAGGTACAAGATGGATAGAGGAAAAGGTGTAGCTGCAGATTCTACAACTGGCATTCGAGAGTTTACTAAATGGACCGAAGATATGGATTATCGTCTGTTGAATGCTATGGTTGATGAGGTCCGGTTGGGTAACAGGGTTGATGGAAGCTGGACAACCCAGGCATACGCTAATATTGTTGAAGCTTTGAGACACTCAGGGTTAGTAGGTATAACTAAGAACAACGTTAAAAACAGACAAAAAAGTTTGAAAGACAGGTGGCGTGAAATCCACGATTTGTTTAGTGGACTTAGTGGATTCGCATGGAACAAATCTACTAAAATGTTTGATGCAGAAAGTGAAGTATGGGATGACCTGATAAAGGTAAAACTGATTCAATTAATAATGTTTTGAAATGGTGTTGCATGTCAATTAATTTCAATGCATTATCCATGGTTTTTTACGGTAGGCAAGAGCTTCAGCCGCAAGATGGAGAGTTACTCCCATCCAGCACTATGATTTGATGGAAGAGTTGTGGGGTGTTGATCGTGCTACTGGCCAAATGGGCAGAACAGCACGACAAGTTCGAAGAAATTTGTCAAACGCGGGTTTAAGGGTGGACCTGAATGATGAGGTCGAGTACATCCCTGAACCATTCGCTGTTGCACCTGATGAAGGTCCTCGGTCCCCACCGCAGATGGACTCATATAGTCCTGGTCCAACTCAATCTGTGCCATCTGCAGGAACCTCATCATCACCGAGCACAAAGAAAAAGGCCCCTATGGTTGATGTAATGGATGCCCAGTTCGACAAATTAACAAAGAAATTGGACAAATTTGCATATTACCTTGGTGAAGGTAATGCCCTGAAAAAACAACTGGCTGAAATAGCCGAAAGACAGGTGTTGGTTGGAGAAAGACAAAATGATATTTTGAGGCGGAGCTCGACCTTCCAACACTCTGAATCGGATATTTGGGACATGTTGGTGGCTATGAACATCCAGGATCACCAAGTTATGTTGCAATGTTATAATTTTCTCTGCAACAATTCATCACTTACTAGGCAACTTTTCGGCTTGCCCCCATAATTTCGCCTAGACCATTTACTTCAATTAATGCGTGGAAATAATTGAATTTCCATTTAACTTGTTGTACTACTTTCTTAAATTTTTATTTAATTAGTTGTTATCATGCATCAACTTTGTAAGAAATTTTCAGTCTTTATTGTTAATTATTATTGTTATATGATGTACAATTTAATTGAACTTTATATTTTTTATTATAGTCCTCATCCACTCAACGTCATGGACCCACAGTGGCAGAAAGTTGAAGATAAATTGCAAAAATTGGAAAAAGAAATTCATGAAGGAAATCAGATGCTAGAACAAATAACTAAGAATATTGAAAGCCAAAGGTCACTCATGCAAAGAACAAATGACCTAATAAACCGGCAACTCACCATGATCACAACCAACTCAGAGAAACATTCAGAACATGAAATTTGGAACATGATAGAGAAGATGAACCTACAGGATGACACAATTTCGCTTAACTGTTATGAGTTCCTCTGCAATAACCCATGTCACACTAAGCAACTGTTTGAACTACCCCCTCATATGCGTCAGAAGCATTTGTTTGAGCTAATGAGTGGAACTGCTTCATTTTAGACTTAATATATGTTGTATTCTGTTTTAATTGTTATGTTTACTTATTATGTAATGTTATGAACAATATGTCAGAACTTGTATTTCATTTTAATGTTATTTGAACTATGTCACAATGTGTTTTAATTAAAATATGTATAAAGTTAAATGTACGTTATGTATAAATAATTATGCAATGTATGTATATATTGTTAATAAATTTTTGCAGTTTACCAGGAATGGCCTCATCTTCAACACCCAAAAGACAGAGAAGTGCAAGGGAAAGGAAGGGAAAAGCCCTTGCCGCTAGTCATAACGTTTATGGTAGGAAGCTACCAAGCATTCAGGAAATGTTGAATCATACACGTTTCTTTAGCAAACATGATCAGATGGTTGAATATGGCCACAATTTCTACACCAGGACAATCCTTACACCAAAGATAATGGATTTTCCATATTTTGCAGACTCGGGACTATATTTCCATCATCACTTACTATTGCAAGGTTTAGAACAGTTTTTAATGCTGAGAGTTCCATACTACCAAGACCTTATAAAAGTCTTTTATTCAAATTTGAGAGTCAGTCAAGCTGGTACCCTCTACAGTGAGGTTAGTAAGAAACAAATAAAAATGAAACCAGTTGATTGGTTAACTATAGCTCATCTCAAATATCAGGAGCAAAAACTTTCTTTTTCAGGTATCCCTGACGAACTCGAGTATGATCGTGATAGTGCCTTGAGTTCCATGATCAGGCCAGAACTGCAGGGTCAAAATGTTAGAAATGTAGGTAGTCTGAATGTTAATGATAGACTTCTGCATTACGTATATGTTCATATGTTGAGTCCTCGGTCCAGTAATTTTGCACAAGTATTGCAGGAGGACATTTTCACGTTATGGGCCATGAAAAATAACATTTTGATTAACTAGCCTCATCACATCATGGAACATATGATTAAATGTCGGGACACGGGTATGCCTCTTCCATACGCCATTCTAATTACATGCATTATGGCTCACTATGGCGTAGACTTATCTGTGGATGCAGCTGATAGGTTAGGGAAACACTTTTTTAATAAAAATACTTTGAAAAAAATGAATGTTGTTAATGTAAATAGTGTTTGGCAACACGGTAGGGTCAACCAGGATGTTGAAGAAGACACGGACAATGACGAATCACCAATACCTGAGGACCCACCAATACCTAAAGAGCCAACAATATCTCAGCAACATCAGGTTCCGCATGCTCCAGCACAAACCCCAGTCCAACATAATCCTCAAATGCTTGATCAAATTTGGCATGGTATTCAGGGGTTGCAAGAAGGATTCAAATACATGAATATAAATATAAATAATCGTCTTGTGGGGTTGCAGCAAGAACTAAATAACATGAACACAAACATGGATAGGGGTTTTGAGAGACTACATCAAAAGTATGATGATCTGGAACAAAGATTTCATGACTTCTAGGACTCTTTTGAATGAATGATGTTGTGGAACAAAGACTCTTCTCAATGAATGATGTTGTGCAACTTTATTTTTTAGAACTTTTATTTTATTATTGTAATGTTTGTATGTTTAATTTTAATGATATTTTAATTTTAATAAATTACATTTTTAACATCTTTGCATGTACTCACAGCGACAGATTATTTAAAATTATTTTTCAATTCGGTATTTGGAATATGAAATGGAAAATAAGTTTAAATAAATTATCAAAATCCATTTTATAATTAACTTTGTAACAAAGGGCAAAATAGTCATTTTCTCATTTTATCAATTACAAAATTAATTTTAAATTATCACATCAATCATATCACTCACAAATTTTCCCTTCACTTTCCACTTTCTTTCCCTTAAAACAAACAACTTCACTTTCTACTCTCTTTCCCTTCAAATCCACTCATTTCCTCTCCCTCATTTCCATCTTCAAAAGAGAACAAGGCATTAGTCTTGATCTTCAACTTAAAGGACACAATATTTGTTTGGAACTATTCTACCACCTATTTAAGCATTCCTGTTATATAACCCACAATTATCTAATCACATACTCTTAAGATATTCATTCCTTTACATGAGAAAATGGATTGAAGATCCTACATCAATTAAAAATAAAATTATATTAAAATTTATAAATGCATATCTTACTTTATAAGTCAATTCTATAAAGTTAAATTAAATATAAACTCAGTAAGATATTCAATTTTTAAAATAAACATTCTTTTGACTTTCTACTCCCATTATATTGTTGTGTTCTACTTTATTGCCCCCGTCTTCTCACACTTCTAATTAAAGATAAACTTGATTGAATAAAACAACTACAATATAAAAGACATGCAGTGTCAATAACAAGAGAACATCCTTTTGTTCCGATTATTGTTTTACTAGTGTTTCTGATTGTGTACTATTACAATTATTTATGTAATACCAAAGATACTGTGGTTTTTATTTTGCCACTGTAGTCAAATACAGACTATGTCAACCGAAAAAAAAAATACCAAAAACTAACTCAAGTCTTGTAAACAGAGGTAACATTTTGATAGATAAATTAATTTGGCTTTTCCAAAAATATTTTCCTACTAATTCCGCAAGCACTAAAAGTACTCGAGGCAGTCCTAATGTAGTTAAACTTCAGTGACATTTAGGCGTATGAAATCTGGACCTCATCATAGCCACACAAAGCTGCTGCTGCTGCTGCACAGGAATTCTTCGTTCCTTCCAAGTAGAGCATAAGATAAATTCTCAGGCAATCTTCAAATTGCTAGGCAAACAAATCAGTGTCGTCATAGCACATAAATAAGAAAGAAGCAATCAGAGTTATGCAAAAATGGGCTTTGGTGTTCAAAATAATATATCTTGCATATTTGTTCATGTATGACATCTCTTTGAAGGTGTGTCTACTTCGACCATAAGGTGGAAAGGAGCTTCCCCTTCCGGCATTCTGTAACACAATCAAGTATAATCTCTTGCAACTGTTTCTCCACATCTTCCATGGATTGGCAAGCATCAACAACCTGCTTCAAACCAGTGGAATGAAATGCAAAAAACAAAAATAAAAGGTTTAAGAATATGTGGCATGGTACCAATAGGAACAAAAATGAGGCATTGCCATTTGCCAGACAGAAAGTAACAAAGAATCATTTAAAACTGTTGATTTTAGGAGGAAAGGCTACATAAGCAGTTAATTACCTTCCACGATACATCATGAAGAACTTTGTAACAATCAGCAACTTTTTTCTGAAACTCCAGCTTTTCATATCTCTCACCTCCATACCCTCCTCTTTCCGCAGCTTTCTGATTGAATTTGTAGGGAATATAAATGTAAAATTTTAAATAGGCAAAAGACGGTTATATGCACGAACCAAGCTACTACATGCTAGCTAAATAACAGTGAAAAAGAACAGAAATCTAGATGCATAAATTTTACAAACAAGATAGAACATATCTATATATTCGAACTTGAACCACTCGGTTTGAAAGAAACACATCAAACTTCTGTAAATCAACCCCCACCCCCTCTTTACTTTAAAATCTTAGATCCTCACGTCATGGAACATAGAAAAGGAAACAAGAAACAGTTTATAGAAACTAAGCATCACTTTCTGGTGTACAAACTGTTTTAGCGGCAAGAAAGAATATAAACTAATCTAAACAAAAAATTGTTTACAAAACAAACAAAACAGCTTTAAGACTATCTTAAAATATAACCCCATAAAGCACTATTCACACAGAAAACAGGAGTTGCATACCTCAGGAGATATGTCAAGGTATACTGTCACATCTGGTGCCAACAAACCAATCTCTGGCGCCTGAAAAAAAAAATCACTGTTTAACCAATACTAGTAAGAATGTAAGTAACTGTGTAAACTCTAAACGGTACTAGAATGGAAATTCTCATGTTGCACACGTACTTCTTTTTTTTGTGGCCTATAAAGAAACAAAGAACCATGTTAAATCTTTTACCTTGCACCACTCAATATCAAGTCCCTTGGCAGATGAGAAAGCCACCCCAGAATAAGAATAACGGTCAACAATGAGAGTTGTTCCAGTTTTCAGTTTTGTTTCCATCAATGACCTGCAAGGACAACACAACTTGTTTGATGATATTGAAATGTAATCTTAGTATTTTACTTGTCATCAAAAGTACTAGCAAAAATGTCAGCAATGAAGCCCCCAGGAAAAATCAGCTATTAAGCAGAGTGTTTCAGGATCTATACATAACAGAAAGGCATGACATCACCAAGTGACCAAAAGTCATAACTGCCACAAGGTGGATCTTGACAGAATATGTTGAAGTGGGCAATATAGTTAAATGATATACCTAAAATTATTGAGTCTTAATCATTAAAAAATACATATACTCATTTAACAAAAAACAAAATAGAAAAAAAAATGCAGAAACCTCTTTTCCCAACGATTAGCACTGAAGAGGAGATGAATAGTATGGTCATCCAACTGAGATGTGTTAGTAAGATAGGCAGATATCATTTGCCCAACATTTGTAGTTCTGTCAGGAAATCTCCATAATTCAGCAGAGATCCCTTGTCCCTCCAAGAAGGACACTAGTCTGCTACACTGAGAAGATTTCCCAGAACGATCCAAGCCTTCTACGACAACCAAGGCGCCCCTAGACTCCTTTTTGTTTCCAGCTATGCTACTATTAAGATTATTTTCCATTCTTATCTTCCTTGGAAAACACTTGGAGGAGAATTTTACTCGAGAATTCAATGACTTCTGCAACACTAGCGCTCTGAAAATCCAGCAAAAAGAAAAGGCAGTTCTTATACATGCAGACATAAAAGGAAAAATGTCATAAAAAAACTACTTCCTTCTATCCTTTGTTGCGTCATTCAGAGCCCCCCCCCCCAGTAAAACTATAAACATTCAAATTAAAACTGCAAGTTTTTGCATTTTCTTCCAGAAAAAAAAAAACAATATGACACGTACTAAACAATCTTCAGACTTAATTAAAATTAAAAAATAGTATACAAAAATTGAAAAAAAAAAGGCAGGACAAGTTATTATATACCAAAAAAGGTATAACATGTAAGTTGTAACATTGTTCCGGGATTACAACTTTGTATCAGCAAAAAACACTGTTTCTTCAATGTTATAACAACATATTTTTAAGGTAAAAACCAAAAGAATCAACTAGTTCTTACAGTGACTTGGAAGCTGTTACACAAGTTCCATAGATCATATCCTCAGAAAGCCCTTAAACTGAACCAAAAGAAGAAAAAAATAATTAAAATAATAGCCGAATTACCTATGACGAAAGTAAGGACTGCCACAAGAAGCAGGGTTTATGCATCGAAAAACAGGGTTTATTTCATCTTCCAGTGATAACATTGACAAAGTATGCCAACCCACCTACCATTGTAAAAGCAAAAAATAGGGCAGGGAAAGATTGATCAATACTTCCCTTTTTTAAGGGGGTTGGCCTAGTAATTAAAAGAAAAGACAGAAAAGCTTAAATTAAATAGAAAAACAAGACAAGAAATCATAAATCAAACAGGAAAAAGATAGATTAGAGAAGTGTCAATGAAATATAAGCTGAAGCCTGAAACTGGTTTAATACAATGGAGGGATATAACACTAAACCCTAAACATAAACCACAACAAGGACATCTGTGTAAACATAACATATGAGGAAGAAAGCAACAGATTAGAACATGTAACGACCAGAAGCACAACTGACTTAGACATGAAATGCAGGAAAAAAACAATAATTTTGGGCATCAGATTCCAGCGACAGAGATGGTCGGGGATCGCAATGTGTGACACTGGGCACACTGTGCGAGGCGCTAGGGTTTTACTCTGCCAGAACTGTTACATGTTAGGAAAGTTTTTCTAACTAATAATACTTTATCGTCAAGCAGAAAATGTTATAAGAAAATTTTAAACTTAAATTTAGTTAACATAAATAAATTTAAACTTTTTAAGTATGTGTTTAGGTTATAGTGGAAAAAATTAAATTGAATTGAATTTATTTAGGGTCTAGGATTTTGAAATTATTTTTTAAAATTTAAATTTAGCTAAAAGTGAATTAAATTAATTTTATGAATGAATATTTTTATTTTAAAAGTATTTTTTATTAAAAGAATACTTGTTAGATGATTATAATTGAAAGTAGTTTGAAATATATCATTACTCAAATCGATATGAATTTTATAATATAATATAAATATTATTTTAAATATAATTATATCACTATCAATTAAGAATTATTAAATTAATTGTGTTAAAGTATAAATGTTCCATTTCAGTCAAATATTTATTAATTTAATTAAAAAATATTTTTATTAAATAATCTAATTAATTGTTTTAATTTTATTTTTGGTAAAAAAATAAAAAATATTTAAATTTCCTTTTAAATATTAATATTATTTAAACTTTAAAATTTATATATATAAATATATTAAAAAAATTATAAATTAATAAAAAATATTTTAAAATTTTCATTCTTTAAAAAATATATATAATATATTTTTTAATATAATTATATGAAAATTGAAATCTCATATTTCTATCATAAATTTTAAAATTATTGTTATTGCTTAATTTTATTTATGAATATTCAATGCTTATAGATAGAAAGTAAAACAAAATAAATTATGAAATTATTTTAAATTTATGAATTTTTAATGTTGGTAAATAGAATTATAAGTTAGAAAATAGTAGGTAAAATTAATAATTTTAATTTAAGAAAACACTTCACTTATTGCTTTAAATAAAAGGTAGGTTAGAATAGTCCGTTCAAGTCTCTAAATAGCTATTCAAAGACACACTCTTAGATGTGTGTAGACTAATAATTATCTTTGAGTAGTAAATGTAAACACACATATCACTTTAAGAGCGGGTGAATTGAAGTTTAAAAAAAATTAATTGCTGATTTGTGTAATAAAGACTATATTCAATCACTTCGTTACACTTTTTAAGGATTAATAGCACACCAATTTTTTCAGAAAATAGTATCAAGATTAGGAAAGAAGAAAGAATAAATAGAAAATTTTTATACTGGTTCACTCATGTCCAGTTCATACACTATTATCAATAATTCTTTTACACATAACACACAAATGGATTTGTTCTTGAATTCTACAAGAACAATCCTCTATCTTGTAGCACCCTACGCAAAAATATGTTCTTAGAAACCCACTCCAAGAAATTTACAAAACTCTTTAAAAAGATTGAAAGAAACAATTTTACAAACACCTATTCACTTATATAGATACAAATATTATCAGAAAGAATTGAAACAGAGAAAGATGAATGAAAGAAAGAAAAGACCCTCTTTAATCCAATGAACTGTTCTTGCCCAGATGAGAGAGAGAAAGAGTCTTTCTAAAAACAATGTTCTTCGATGTAAACTTTTGAAAATGAGATCAATTTGAAATTTTTGATCTCTGTGTACTATTCAGTAAAAAGTATGAAATCTTGCTTGTTGTTACAGTTTATAAGAAGTCTATTTATAAAATATAAAAAGTTCATAATAGACTCTGATTTAATGAATTTAATACATTAAAAGTTGAATTAAAAGTTCAACGTATTTTCAATTAAAATTGATTTGAGTTTAGAAACTTCTCTAGTTTTATGAAAAAATTAAATACAAAATAATGGAGTCATAATTTTCTAAAATCTCTCTCAAATAAGCTAAATTAATTTAAATGGAAGAGAGACTCACACAAAACAAAAACTAATCTAAAATTGCCTATTAGGCCAGCAGAAAGATCCTTTCAAAAGGAGGTTGGATACTCACAGTCACGAACTTTTCCGAATCTCTCTTCTACCTTTTTATTAAGGTTAGAACCTAAATTGAAAAAAAAATATTATAAAGTTACTTAAAAATTAAAATTTAATTTATTTAAATAATTAATTATATGTAAATTTTTTTCGTATGCCAATTTGAAAAATTAAAGTATAATAAAGAATTATAAATAAGTAAATGGAAATTACTAGTTAAATTGAAAATATAAAACAAATTTTAAATCCTATTTCATATCTTAAATCTATACTTAAAAATATTAAATCTTAAATTAAAAATAAGATAGTTTATTTCAAGAGCATTCTTACCTCATTACATGTTGTAACATTAATGCATATATAATGAATAAGTTCAAAAGAAGGTAAAAGAGTGCAAGAGATTATATTTGAAGTCATAAATTATGTTTTTTTTACTTTATTATGAGTGGACATTCAATGTTTATGAGAGCTTTCAAAAAAACATATTTAATGAAAGTAGTTGTTATAATAGCTAAGAGTTAGTTTAAATAATTTATTATTAAAATAAAATAATATGATATATGAATTTATTGATAATTTTAAAAAAATTATTTTTTTAAGTAATTCTAAACAATGAAGATTTAATTATAGAACTAATATTTTATATTTCTCAAATTAAAAAAATAACTCTTTTATTAAAAATATTCCTATTAAAAAATATCTTTTTATTAAAGACACTCTTAACTCACAAAATAAAAAGTGACTTTTTAAACACAGAAAAAGTTAAAAAAACATAACATCTTTCATATATTTAATTTCTTATTAAAATTTTTTAATAAAATTAGGGTTAAATATGTTTTTAGTCCCTTAATTATTTGTCAAAATTGTATTTCTTTCCTAGATAAACTTTAAACCTATTTCGTTCTTATAATTTATAAACTCGTGTTAAAATTGTGTTTCGTCTTTTTTCTTAAAGGCATTTTTATTTGTCATCATGGATTATTTATGTTTTACAAAATATAAGGACAAAACAAGTCTAAAGTTTATCTTACGAATTAAACATAATTTTAACAAATAATTTAAAGACTTAAATTATATTTAACCCTTAAAATTATACTTGAAAAATGAAAAGTACTGTGGCATTGTATTTTTCCTAATCCTTCTCAACAATACATAAATGAAAATTGAATGTTAGAGAATGATAAAAACAAAGAAAAAAAAAACAAAAGAGATGAAAAGTAAATTTGTTTAAACAGAAAAAAATATAGTAAAAAAACAAAAAAAGTTTAAAAAAATATAAAATATCTACAATTAATATGATTAATAAGATAATTATTTAAAAAAATATAAAATAATATATTTGTAAAATAACCAAATTACCTTTACGATTATAGATTATTTTTAATTAAATATTAAACTATAATTTTATTATTATTATTCTATAAATTTATTTGTATTATTATTATTATTACTATTATTTTTAATTTTATTATTTTTATTATTACTGTTAATATTTTATGGTTTAATTTTTATTAATATATTTATTATTATTTTATGATTTTATTATTAGTATTATTATTATTATTATTATTATTATTTTATAGATATTTATAACTTTATTATTATTATTTTCAATATTTTCTTTTTTTATTTATAATTTTATCATTATTAATATTTTCTTTTTATCATATAATTATATCAACTATATAGTATATTATAATGATTAAACCTCAACAAATTATTTTAAATAGTTCAAAATCAATTCGTAAAATAAATTAGATTGGTACGAATTTATGTGATAGAAATGAATTGTTAATTTGTATATATCAAATCCAATTAATAATATATCTATTTTATTTTCTTATTTTATTATTACTGTTATTTTTAGTTTTTTATTTATTTATTACATAATATAATATAATTAACTAATTAACCTAATTAATTATATCATATAGTTAACATAATCAATTATATAGCCAATTATAATTATTAGACCTCAACAAATTATTTGAAATATTTTAAAATACTTGTAAAATAAATTAGATTAGTACGAGTTTATGTGATAGGAATGAATTGTTAATCTGTATATATCCAATTCGATTAATAATATATCTATTTTATTTTCTTATTTTATTATTATTGTTATTTTTTTTACTTTTTTATTTATTTATTATATAATATAATATAATATAATTAAGTAATTAACCTAATTAATTATATCATATAATTAACATAATCAATTATATAGTAAATTATAATTATTAGACCTCAACAAATTATTTTAAATAATTCAAAATCAACTTGTAAAATAAATTAGATTGATATGAGTTTATATGGTGGGAATGAAATTTTAATGTGTATATATCCAATCCAATTAATAATATATTTATTTTATTTTCTTATTTTATTATTACTGTTATTTTCAGTCTTTTTATTTTTATTTATTACATAATATAATATAATTAAGTAATTAACCAAATTAATTATATTATATAATCAACATAATTGATTATATAGTCAATTATAACAATTTGACCTCAACAAATTATTTTAAATAGTTCAAAATCAACTTGTAAAATAAATTAGATTGGTACGAGTTTATATGATGGAAATGAATTTTTAATCTATATATATTCAATCCGATTAATAATACATCTATTTTATTTTCTTATTTTGTTATTACTGTTATTTTTAGTCTTTTTTATTTATTTATTACATAATATAATATAATTAAGTAATTAACTTAATTAATTATATTATATAATCAACATAATCCACTCTATAGTCAATTATCATGATTAGACATCAACAAATTATTTTAAATAGTTCAAATTAACTTGTAAAATAAATTAGATTGGTACGAGTTTGTACAGTGGGAATGAATTTTTAATATGTATATATCTAATCCAATTAATAATATATCTATTTATTTTCTTATTTTATTATTTCTGTTATTTTTAGTCTTTTTAATTTATTTATTACATAATATAATATAATTAAGTAATTAACCTAATTAATTATATCATATAATTAACATAATCGACTATATAGTCAATTATAATGATTAGACCTTAACAAATTATTTTAAATAGTTCAAAATCAACTTGTAAAATAAATTAGATTGGTACGAGTTTATGTGGTGCGAATGAAATTTTAATTTGTATATATCCAATCCAATTAATAATATATTTATTTTATTTTCTTATTTTATTATTATTGTTATTTTTAGTCTTTTTATTTTTATTTATTACATAATATAATATAATTAAGTAATTAATCAAATTAATTATATCATATAATTAACATAATCGACTATATAGTTAATTATAATGATTAGACCTCAACAAATTATTTTAAATAGTTCAAAATCAACATGTAAAATAAATTAGATTGGTACGAGTTTATGTGGTGGAAATGAAATTTTAATTAGTATATATCCAATCCCATTAATAATATATCTATTTTATTTTCTTATTTTCTTATTACTGTTATTTTTAGTCTTTTTATTTTTATTTATTACATAATATAATATAATTAAATAATTAATCTAATTAATTATATAATATAATTAACATAATCGACTGTATAGTCAATAATGATTAGACTTAAAGAAATTATTTTAAATAGTTCAAAATTATAAAATAAATTAGATTGGTACCATTATCTGGTGGAAATGAATTTTTAATCTGCATATATCCTATCCCATTAATAATATATCTATTTTATTATAAAATTTTAAATTATGATTTTAATTGATTTTTTTCAATTGTGATTTTTTTATCTGTTTGAAGTCTTTTGATAAATATAATGTTAAACTTTTACTTATTTTATAATTACAAAATATTCATACAACATACTTATTAAGTTATATAAAATTTTATGGAAATTATTAGCATTAATCCGTTGAAGTTCATCTCTCCTAAATGGATAACTAGATATGGTGTTAATATCTTATATTATTATGTATAGATACCATTAAATATGTAAGTTTGTTCAAATTCATGTAACATTTAATATATATATATATATATATATATATTAAGTTTAAGTTTTATTTTTATATTTTATATAACTATTTATATTACTGAAGGTTCAATATTTACAATTAAAATTAAAATAAATAAATAAAAATTATATTTTTTTATTAAATTTAGGGTTAAATATGTTTTTAATATTTGAATTATTTGTCAAAATTGTATTTCGTTTCTAAAATTTTGAACTTATTTCGTCCTTATACTTTATAAACAGATGTAAATGATTCTCGATGATAAATAAAAACAGCAAGAGAAGAAAATGAGAAGGAATGAAAGAAAAAAAGAAGTCAAAGAAGCTTTTAAGAGACGAATGACACTCAACTAGAAAACTATAAAAAAGGAAAATAGATAAATAAAAAAGAATTTTGACACATAATGAGAGATTGTTTACACACATTTATAAAGTATAAGGATGAAAGAAGTACAAAGTTTATCTCAGAACAAAACACAATTTTGACAAATAATTCTAAAACTAAAAACGTATTTAACTTTTAAATTTATATTCAATTTTAATTCTACCTAAATTAACTCGTAATTCCAAATAATCAATATCCAATTAATTCGATGAATAATTGGCTAAATATAGATTTTAAGAAATTAAATTCAGATTAGGTCGGATTCAACAAATTCAACTCCTAATTGTAATTGATCCAATCCGACTAATACTTAAGCCTAATAATAATGATACATAATACCAGAAACAAGTTATAATTGATTAAATAAATTCATATCACTTAGTGATTGTGTTAACTTTTAGTATAATTGATTGATTATGTGATAATTAGAATTAATGATGTATTTGAGCATGGCTTATCACAAATATATTCTTAGAATATATTTATGCTATTATTTTACGGTAAAAAGAACTTCCAAGCAATAAAAATAATAATAAGGAAGATATATGAAAGTTAATGCTAAAATAAAAAGGAAATGTTTTTTTTAATACTGAAAGCATGTTTATTGTATAGGTTATATTTATTATTATAATTAGAATAGGTGGACATGACAATAAAAATAAAACTAAAAAACTTAAATAAAATCTTAGGTTATAAAATAAAATATTATAATATTATTTATTTGTAATAAATGCAAAATTTTGATATGAGATAATTGATAAGTTAAAATGTAAAAGATACATTATTAAATGAGGTTCTATAAGATACTTAGATAAAAAGAAAAGTAAATATAAAGTCTTAAGAATAATGTGAGATGATAGGACTCATAAAAAATAAATTGAAACTCTATATTATAACTCTTACAATGAAGATATGTTAAAGAAAAAAAAAAGAAACAACACATGACAACTAAGATTCTTAGGCTTTGTTCCTTTCAAAGGAAAGATTCCAGGGAGAGAAAAAAAATGAAAAGTGTGGTTGTTAATTTTGAGGGAAAGATACTAGAAAGTGAAAGAAAATGAAGAGAGAAATTGTGAAAGTTTTTGAATGATTTGATTAATGTGTAGATTAAATTTAATTATACATTAATATATTTAAAAAATACTTTACTTTTTTTAAGTATGAAAGCAATTTAATATAAATAAAATAAGTAGAATATTTATATTTTTTAATCATTCATCTAATTTTAATATTATAGTTGTTATTAAATATATAGAAAATAAATTATAAATTTTGAGTAAAATATAAGTCTTTTAAATAAACTACAATGTTAAAAATAAAAATTTAAATGAAAAAGTTAAAATAATATTTATAATTATTTTATTTTATATTAAATAGTATATATTTTACTTAATTAAATTATCTTTCTAAAATATAATTATCTTAATTTGAAATATCATTTGTTATCATAACTATACTAATTAATATATTTTTTAGTATTAAACTAAACATGTTATGAATTTAAAACTACTAAATATTTTTGTAAAAACTTAAAGGCAGACTGAAATCATATTTATAAGGACTAAATAAGTATAGCTGAATAAAATTTAAATTAAGGTGCATTTATAATATATATTTTTAAACAAAACATCATTAGTAATATAATATCATTTTATTATACAAAATGTTATTAATATAAAATTGTTCAAAACAAATCTTGTACTTTTAAAGTGACTATGGAATAAAAATAAATGTTAATGTTGTTGTTAATTTAGTTTTCCATAAATGAAACCAAACACGTTATAATAAATCATCATTTGTTATGAGAAACTTCAACATGGTCTCATCAGGTTTACTGTCAATTTCATCATCTAAGACTGAGAAACCTATTGATATTCTCAACAAAATATTTTAGTTTTGCTTCTCACAAAATCATTTATTCTAAGCTAAAAATATTCTATATTTATTTTCCAACTTAGAAAGGGTCTCAAGTGATAACACATTTCCCACATAATTTAATTAAATAACTTTAACTCAATTAGTTATTAGTTAGAATTTTTTTCTTTTGTTTCTTATTATATATATTATATATATACACACACTTTAGTGGTTTCAAGTTCAATTTTAAAATCATTTTCTGGTGTAAACTACCCCTATCATGTGTAATCACTTTTTTTTCTTCATCCTGGTTCCATTCCAGATTGTGTTAACATGGATTACTAAAGTTATAAAAAAAAACATATAAATAAAGACAAATGAATAGATAGATTGAATTATACAGTAACACCATTAATAAAACTAAAAGATGTAAACAATATATATATATATATTGCAAATAAAAAGAGTAAAAGATAAAAGCATATCATGTTTGATAACACTCTAATTAAATATGAGCATGGATTAAATGTTTTAAAATCCAGTTTAGATGCAATCAAATAGATTGGATCAAAATCAAAATCTATTTTTACTAATCAAAATAATTTAGATTTTTTTATTTTAATGATTTTTTTATTTTAATTAAATTAAAGTAGATAAAATTCAAATTAAAACCATTTTTTTATTTAGATTAAATTTTGATTCATCGTTTCAAATAAAGTTCAAAATTTAGAAATTTGAGTGTAGTAAGACTCGACACGACATAGGCACGACTCGGTTGGAGTGAATCGGGCTCGACCAACTCACATTGACCAGCTCCCAAGCCAATTTGGGACGACCGAGCTTGTAGCTAGGCTTAGGAGGACTCATGTGTACTAGGCTCATGTCGATTCTTGTCGACTAGGCCCAATTCCACTTGGGTTAACATGCTTAGGCAAACTCAGGTAAAAAACCCAGACCTAACGCGACTCTATTCGATTGAGCTCTCGTCGACTGAGCCCGAGTTGATTTAGGTTGACAACTTAAGTTTACACTGACTCAGGTTGACTGGACTTGAACCGACTCAAATTGACCAAACCCGTTCCAGCTCGAGTTGACTCGACCCAGGTTGACTAAGGTCGACAACCCTAGTGCGTGCTGACTCTGGTTGATTGGGCTTGGGTCAACTGGGACCGAGCAGACTTGGATTGATCGAGACCAAGAAGACTTGGATAAATGAGTCCGGGCTTACTTGAGTCGACCGGGACCGAGTAGACCTGGATCGATTGGGCCCTAACCAACTTGGGTCGAATGGGGCTAGGCCAACTCGGGTCGACCAGATCCAGTCTACCCGGGCCTGGTCGATGCAAATTAGTCCGTGTCCAATCAACACAAGTCGACCCAAGCCTGATCGATGCAAGTCGACCCAAGCCCGATCGACCAAAGAGGATGCGAGCTCCATAAACCCGAGCCCGATTGACTTGGGTCAACCCGAGTTAGCCTGGGCCCGATTTACTTGAGTCGACCCGAGTCATCCTAGGCCCAACTAAATTGAGTCGTCCTAGGCATAATCAACTTGAGTTTTCCCAAGCTCGATCGACGCAAGTCGACCTAAGACCGGTCTACCCAAGTTGGCCCAGGTCCGGTCAACCCGAGTTGGCATTAGTCAACTTAGGCCTAGTAAACCAGGCTCGAGCTGACTAGGGTCGACTAGACTTAGGTTGATTGGGCTCGAGCTGACTTTGGTTGATTAGGCTCACAAAGACTAGGGTCGATTGGGCATGGGTTGACTCTGGTCGATCGGGTCCGGGTAGACTTGGATCGATTAGGACTGAGTCGACTCAGGGTGACCGAGCTTGGATCGACCAGGTTCAATCGATCTGAGTCAACCTAGGCTCATTTAGCCCCTATCAACCCTGGCCTGGTCAACCCAGTCAGCCTGTGCTCGGTCGACCCGAGTAGGCCTAAGCCTAGTCAACTTGAGTCTGTTTGGGCCTGATCAACCTGAGTCAACTCGGGCTTCGTTGACTTGAGCTCTACTGACCCAAGTCGGTCCGACCTCGGTCAACTACACCAGTTTGACTCAGGTCGATTAGTCCCATGTCAACTTGGCTTGAGCTCACATCGACTTGGGTTGATAGGCTTGGGTCGACTTGCATTGGTCAGGCCCGAGACCAATCAAGTCGATTGGGCACGAGTTCACTCAAGTCATCTTAGGTCGATCGGGCTCGAGTTGACCTAGTATTTTATAACTTGAAATGATTAAGACACATCTTCATTTTGGATCTTCAAAATTAAAAAAAAATCCAATCCAAATCCAGTTAAATGGATTGTATTTAAAATTCAAGAATATGGATTTGGATGTAAAAGAAATCCATTAAAATGGATTGAATTTAAAATACAAGAATATGGATTTGGATTTAAAAGAAATCCATTTAAATGGATTTAAAGTAATATGAATTTGGATCAATATGGATTGGATTTGAGAATTTGGATTTTGGGCCCACCCTTAACTTTGATAGATACAAGAAAACAAACATGGCACTATGTAATTGAAAAGATGCATGGGTTTGGATCTGACTTCGTTTTTCATGCTCAAAATTTCCTTCAAATCTCCAGCCAAAATCTTGTATGGATTTCCTTCTAGTCCTTTCTCTATTAAGAACCTCTCTAACCTCTTTGACCTTAGCCATATCCAGTTCAACATTCTTCTATTGGAAATCTAAGTATGAGTTTGAGTCCCGCATTGAGAAAAAAATGAGTGTGTTGAGCAACATATAAGGAAGAAGACTCATAAATCCATTGTCTTAAGGTTTTGGATTGAAGGTGGTGTCAATTCCATTATGTGGGTTGCCTCTTGGCTCATTTGGTGTCGTATCCCCGACATATCTTCCCTCGAAAGATCCAACAGTGGTATCAAAGTTGATGGTTAGCCGACTAAAACGAGTGGGTGAAGGAGTCCCTCTATCAAAAGTCTTCCTGACAGAGGTACTTGTGGTTTAAAAATTGCTTCTGCTCGAGGGAGAGATTGTTAGGAATCCAAGTGTGACATTGTGAAGAAATGAGTGTATTGAGTAACATATAAGGAAGAAGACCTATAAATTCATTGCCTTAAGGTTTTGGTTTGAAGGTGGTATCAATTACCTTGAATGAATTAACTTTTGACTCATTTGATCTCATCTCCCCCAACATGTCCTCCCTTGAAAGACCTAACATCTCCATACCCCATATGATAAGAAGAATCATTATCAAATGCATGAACTAGTGGTCAATAATGCTTCCATTTCTCAATCTAAATTTGTGGGATCATGGAAATCAAATGAAGTTGACCAAGAAAGAGATTTCACATAATTCAATTGAATTGAAGAGATTTAGTTTTCAAAGTAACATTATGTTTTTCAAATTCCACCAATTTCTTTTGTCTTCTTTGTTTTTTTTATTAAAGAATTGAATTACCATTTTTCTCTATCTTTAAATTACTTAAAGTTATATATGAATGTTATTGAGTAAAAAATTTCTAAATTTTATGAAAATTAAAATAATTTAAATTTGAATTATTTTTTATTTCTCTTACACAATAATTTTATTAATTTTTGTCTTTGAATAGAGTTTTTAATTATCATCCGAACAAAAGAATTACTCTAATATTAAATTATATTTAATAATAGAAAATATTACCAAACTGTCAAATTTTTGAAATCATATGATTTCAATTAAAGTTATTTTTTTAGTTTATATGAAATATACTATTTCAACTAACATTTTTAGGTAGTTGATTAAATTTTTCTTGTTAATTGTTTTTTTACTTATACATGCTCTAATATTTTCTTTTCTTTTTTAATGACTTATTCTTTTTCATAATTTATTTATTTATTTCAATTTTATTTCGCTATCATGAAAAATTTAAATTTGATTTTTATGTTTTTAAGAATTAGGTCAATGTTTTTCACTTTATTAAATTGATATAGATAATGTTTAAGGAATGCTAAGGTGAGATTGTGACTGTGAATGTGTGATTTTGTGAATTATTAAGAAAAAAAGGATTGACCCACCTTCACCATATTCAAAAATGTTTTTTTTTAATTCCGGAAATATAAGATAGATTTCATAGTCCAGAAGAGATTAAAGTAAAGAAAAGGTTGGATAGGTTTTAAATTCGAAATTCCTTTATAACAAAATTTAACATTTGTCTATTAAAAAAAAATAATCATTTCAAGAACACTATCAACAAGTTCTACAATAATGGAAGGGTTGCAAAACTATAATAACTAAGATAGGGTTGTTTATGACTTTAAGGTGTTTGATTATGGTGATTAGTAATCATTGTTTTGTTTCTATTTTAGGTACCTTCATGTTGTTATGTTTTTTTATTGCAAATTTTGTAATTTCTTGCTTTATTTTTCACCGGTCCATCCGATTGAGGATGCACATTTATATATAAGCCTATATTATAAAAGAATTATTTATATAATTAATATTTTAAATAATTTTTAATTGAATAAAATGAGTTAGTTCTCACTTGTAAATATTATTGAATTTTTTAATATTTATTTATATAATAATAATATACTCAGTTTATTAAATAATATATTATCAATAAAATTAAAATAAATAAATTTTTAATTTTAAACTTATAAATAATAAATAAAAACAAAAATTTATTAATTTTTAAATTAAATTTGACTTAGAAATAATTTATACATTTAATAATTATTAAATTTTCAATTAAATTATTAAATTTAATATTATGGGTTGTGAATGATTAATAGAAACTGCGAGTAAAAACTATTTTATCAACAAAATACACGTTTATACCCTGACAAATTGAGATTAAGTTTATATTCTGACAAATAGAGAGTAATCTTAATTATAGATAAATTTTTACTCAAATATCAAATATCGAAAATCTCAACTATAGATAAACTTTTAGTCAAATATCAAATATCGAAAAGTCAAAGTTTGATTCTTGATAAACTAAATTTTTGACATTTTTTCTTTTAACCAAAAATGTTTTATGTAACACCCCAATATTTTAAATTATAAAAAATATTAGAATATAAATATATTATATTATAAAGATATTTAGTTATAAAAATATTATATCATAAAGATATTATATTATAAAGATGTTCAGTTATAAAAATATTAGATTATAAAGATATTTAGTTATAAAAATATTATATTATAAAGATATTATGTTATAAAAATATTCAGTTATAAAGATATTAGATTATAAAGATATTGAATTATAAAGATATTTGATTATACAGATATGAGATTATAAAGATTTTATATATTATATATTATAAAGATGTCAGATTATAAAGATAATACAATATAAAATAAAAAAGGGTTAGTTGGGTAGTTTGTTTTCACATACCTCTATTCTCCTACCTCTATTCTTTCTATTCTCTCTATTCCCTCTCTACACTCTCCCTAAGTTTAGATACTGAAATCCTAATGGTTTCTAGATCCAGAAGAAGCAATAGGAGGCTAACAGTGTAAGAAAGAGTTCTACCCGATTAGTTTTGTGAACGGGTAAGTCTAAGTCCGTTTATTCTTGAGAATTTTCTTTTGGAAAGTTTATGGTTTTTGAAGATTTTTCTCAATCAATTCTCTTTATGGGAAGATGTTATCCAGGATTTTGAGATAAAAGATGAGCTAAGGATTAGGATTGCAATTTTCCATCCGAGCAAGGAACAAACAAAAATCCAGGTTAGGGAAGTTAATGTTCAAAAATATATAAATTGATATTAAGAAAATTAATGTTATATATATAAAATTAGTATGTTTTATATATTATTGTTGTATTGAGTGTAATGTGTGAAAAAACTTGTTTTTGTATTGTTTATGATGTTTGTGTGGGGCCGAGTAGAGCCTGGGGTTGGTGCCCATAATCTACCGATATGTTTGTGTGTGGGGCCAAGTAGAGCCTGGGGTTGGTGCCCATAATCTACCGATATGTTTGTGTGTGGGCCGAGTAGAGCCTGGGGTTGGTGCCCATAATCTACCGATATGTTTGTGTGTGGGGCCAAGTAGAGCCTAGGGTTGGTGCCCATAATCTACCGATATGTTTGTGTGTGGGGCCAAGTAGAGTCTGGGGTTAGTGCCCATAATCTACCGATATGTTTGTGTGTAGGGCCGAGTAGAGCCTCGGGTTGGTGCCCATAATCTACCGATATGTTTGTGTGTGGGCCGAGTAGAGCCTGGGGTTGGTGCCCATAATCTATCGATATGTTTGTGTGTGGGGCCGAGTAGAGCCTGGGGTTGGTGCCCATAATCTACCGATATGTTTGTGTGGGGTCGAGTAGAGCCTGAGGTTGGTGCCCATAATCTACTTATGTGTGTTAATGAGAATGTTGTGAGTATGTGTATTACATGATAATATGATTTGTGTTGTTACTTTTCAATTATTAAAGATGCATTAAATTTCAAAGCATTTAAGTATGTTCTATGATGAATGTGCATGAGAATGATATGATGATGAATACTACATGAAGTTTTTATTTTGTGTTGTTATATTTTTGAATGATTAGCTTACCCTACAATTGCCGATTGTTTGGCATGATGATCGTGTTTTGCTACACGGGAGCAGATATCTTAATAGGTGAACGGGATGCTTCGGAGTCCCAGGATTATATTGGAAGATGAAGTAGTAGTCATACGCATATATTTATATATGTTTTTATTTCTTATAATAGAATTTTGTATTAGTAGAGATTCCCTTTTGTATTGAATACAAATACAAATTATATATATAATGTGTTTTATTATCAGTTAATATAAGTTACATTTACATACTAAGTATGATAAAAGTAGCGATTTCTTGGGTCGTTACATTTTATCCTTTCTGCATTCAACTCTGCTCTTGTAAATATAAAAAGAGGTATGCTCCATGATTTTTTTATTAACTGGTCTAAAGATCCGTGCGTACACGGGCCTATTTTTTTAATATTTTATTTTAAATTTTTTTAGAATATATTTATGTTAACATTAAAATTATTAAAAAATTTGGAAATTTATTAAATATTATGTAAAATAGTAATTTATAAATATTAGTCTTTATATTATGATTTTAATAATAATTTGTAAGATTGTTATGACATGAAATTATAAAATATTATGTATAATTTTTAAATTTGTTATCTAATTTTATATTTAAATTAAATTTTAGTTATTAAGTTATTAATTTTCTTTTCCCATTCATAGTTGTAACTTATCTATATTAAAAATTAAAATATTTAGTTAATAGTCATGATTTGGAATATTTGTTATAATTATTTATTTTTTGTAATATGTTTTAGTAGTTGGAATAAAAGAAGAAAGATAAACAAAAATAAAACATGAATAATGCTTAAACCCTAATGAATCTCATTATATTTCTATTCCATAAATGGATAAGTTAAGCTAACAGACAAACTTTCAAGAAGAATTAAATTTGTGATCTATAACTTATGCATGCAAGATACAAAATAAAGAAATCAAGAATGACAAAAATACCAACTTTTTGGACTACAATCAACATAATAGCACAATTATAAAGCTAATGTTTTTAGTTGTAATGACAAAAAAGTCAATATTCTCCATTTTTTTTTCAAATTGTCAAAAGGCTTGCTACTTTGAATTCTATATGAATTGAATATGGTTATATTATTAAAGAAAATAAGGGTATGCAAGATTTTGAATTAAGAAAATAATTGATGATTATTCAAGAAAAATAACTTTAAGATTATGATAGTGTGTCATATGATATGACGATCTACGAGACTATGACATGGTCAATAGTTTAACGGATTATGATAAGAGCACCAATCTTGAGTGTGATTTTAGGGTTTAACGTAGTTGAAGTAGTTAATGAGTTTAGAAATTTCGGAGTAATTCTTTCATATGTATTAGTGGATCTTGCATCTAAATTATCAACGAAATCAAAGCTAAGATTTCTTTTTGTTGCCTTATAATAATTAAGATGATATGCACATGAAAGACTTATTAATTAAGTTGCAATTAATATATTAATAATTGTAAAATATTACATGGAATTGAGGACAACAGGTGTTCATTGATCTCATCGTCAGTCTCAATTTTGCTAGCCAATATGACTCTGGACTGCAAAAACTTTTCATTTTTATAATTTTCCATTAGTGCTGGATGAGTGCTTTTAACTATAACTTGAATAAGATCATCAATATTTGAGATCAACAATTCTAATGGAATCTAAACTTCTACGAATCCATCATATAGTTTACCTAAGTTTCCATTTCAAATTTCAACTATCCAATCTGAAAACTCCTTCATTAGTGCTTTTGTTCTGGTGTGTCTGCCTATTCAAGACCTTCTACAGAGGGTCTGGTGGTGAAGATCTTCTATAGATGGTCTCCCAGAGGAAGACCATATGATAGTCTAACAGTACATGCATAATCTAGCTATTAAATTTTGGGTTAAATATGTTTTTAGTCCTTAAATTATTTGTCAAAATTGTGTTTTGTCCCTGAGGCAAACTTTGGACTTATTTTGTCCTTATGTTTTATAAACTCGTGTAAATGATCCTTGATGATGTATCAGAGTTCCCTTTTATCTTTTTATTTTCCTTCTTCATAGTTTTGTACTTCACTATCATCCGTTTCTTAAGCTTCTATCACTCTTTTCCTTTCCATTTCCTCTCATTTTCCTCTCATTATAGATATTTTTATTTGTCATCAAGGATCATTTACACTTATTTATAAAGTATAAGGACGAAATAGGTCCAAAGTTTGCCCCAGGAACGAAACACAATTTTGACAAATAGTTCAAGGACTAAAAACATATTTAACCCTTAAATTTTAAATATACAATTTCAGAATAGTTTATTCATTTAAAGTATATTGAGCACTACAAAAGTTTCAGCAAGCTTGGATCATCTAATATGGAGATTGTTTGCCTATTCAAGACCTTCTATAGAGTGTCTGGTGGTGAAGATCTTCTATAGATAGTCTGCTTGAGGAAGACCATCCGACAGTCTAACAATACATGCATAATCTAAGTATTAAATTTTAAAAATACTATTTTAGAATAGTTTATTCTTTAAAAAAATATAGTATGCACCGCAACACTTTCAGCAAGCTTGGATCATCTAATATGGAGAGATCGGCTGCTTGTTTTAGACCTTTTATTGAGCGTTTGGTGGTGAAGATCTTTTATAGATGGTCTGCCTGAGGAAGACCATCTGACATTCTAACAATACATGTATAATCTAACAATTAAATTTTAAATATACAATTATAGAATAGTTTATTCATTTAAAATATACTTAACATTGCAACACTTCTAGCAAACTTGGATCATCTAATACAAACATCGTCTGCCTGTTCCAGACCTTCTATAGAGCGTCTAATGGTGAATATCTTCTATAGATGGTTTTGCCTGAGAAAAACCATCTGACAGTCTAATAGTACATGCATAGCCTACCTATTAAATTTTAAAAATATAATTTTAGAATAGTTTATTCATTTAAAAAAATACATTAAGGACTGTAACACTTCCAGCAAGCTTGGAACATTTACCATGGAGATCATCTGCATGTTCAAGACCTTCTCTAGAGGATCAGTTGGTGAAGATCTTCTATAGATGGTTTGCGTGAGGAAGACTATCTGACAATCTAACAGTACATCCACAATCTACTTATTAAATTTTAAATATACAATTTTAGAATATTTAATTCATTTAAAGTATACGAAGCACTACAACACTTCCATCACGCTTGGATCATCTAATATGGAGATCATCTACCTGTCCAAGACCTTATATAGAGCGTCTAGTGGTGAAGATCTTCTATAGATGGTCTGCCTGAGGAAAACCATCTAATAGTCTAACAGTACATGCATAATCTACCTATTAAATTTTAAATATACAATTTTAGAATAGTTTATTCATTTAAAATATATTAAGCACTACAAAAGTTTCAGCAAGCTTGGATCATCTAATATGGAGATTGTTTGCCTATTCAAGACCTTTTATAGAGTGTCTGGTGGTGAAGATCTTCTATAGACGGTCTGCTTGAGGAAGACCATCTAACAGTCTAATAGTATATATATAATCTACCTATTAAATTTTTAATATACAATTTTAGAATAGTTTATTCATTTAAAATATATTAAGCACTGCAACACTTCCAACAAGCTTGGATAATGTAATATGAAAATCGTCTACCTATTCAAGACCTTCCATAGGGCGTCTGGTGGTGAAGATCTTCTACAGATGATATGCTTAAGGAAGATCATCTGAGAGTCTATCACATGCGTAATCTACCTATTAAATTTTAAATATACAATTTTAAAATAGTTTATTCATTTAAAATATATTAAACATTGTAACAATTCCAATAAGCTTGGATGATCTAATATGAAGACATGTGCCTATTCAAGACCTTTTATAGAGTATTTGATGGTGAAGATCTTCTATAGATGGCCTGTGTGAGGAAGACTATTTCACAGTCTAATAGTACATGCATAATCTACCTAATAAATTTTAAATATACAATTTTAGAATAGTTTATTCATTTAAAATATATTAAACACTATAACACTTCAAACAAGGTTGGATCATTTAATATGAAGATCGTCCCAATACCTTCTATAGAGCTTATGGTCATGAAGGTCTTTTATAAATGGTCTGCCTGAGGTGACAGTCTAATTGTACATGCATAATCTACCTATTAAATTTTAAATATACAATTTAAAATATGTTAAGCATTGCTACACTTCTAGGAAGCTTAGATAATCTAATATGGAGATTGTCTATCTATTCAAGACCTTCAATAGAGCCTCTGGTGGTGAAGATCTTCTATAGATGGTTTGCCGATGAAGACCATCTAGGAGTCTAATAACACATGCATAATCTACTTATTAAATTTTAAATATACAATTTTAGAATAGTTTATTCATTTAAAGTATATTAAGCATTGTAACAGTTCCAACAAGCTTGGATGATCTAATATGAAGATATTGTGCCTATTCAAGATCTTTTATGGGACGTTTTGTGGTGAAAATATTCTATAAATGGTTTTGTGGATAATAATACACAACTAATAAAAGCAAAATAAATAGATTTTGGATTGAATTGAACTAGTGGATAACCAATAGAAACAAAAAATTATTTAATTTTGGATTGAATTAGACTTGGAAATAACTTATACAATAATTATTAGATTTTGGATTGAATTATTAAACTTAGTGTTGTGGGTTGCGAGTAACCTATAGAGACTACGAGTAAAAGTCACTTAACTCGTGAATTGTGCATGTGGATATAAAAAAATTCATATTAAAAATTTACCAAAAAATACAAGTTTCCACCTGCATAAATTATGAGTACCAAGTAATAGAAGTGGTACGTAACTTTTATCCAAATACCCAAAAATCAAAATTTGATTCTTGATAAACTAAATCTTGACATTTTTTCTTCTAACCGAAAATGTTTTATCCTTTCTACATTGAACTATGCTATTGTAATTTCTTTTAATAATATGTATGTTAGTTGAAAAAAATTCACATTCTTCTCTTAACCATTAGATAATGTTAACTAAAGGAATTATATTGAGTTAATTTATAAAATACTAAAACCAAACTGAATTTTTAAATGTTATTGAAAAAAATATTGCCTAATTATAACTATTAAATAAGTAAAATAACAATGATAATGGAGTTTAATTTCTTTTAAAATTGCTCTTACAATATTTTACATCTCCTCGGGAATTATATGATATAATATGTAAAAAATAATATATAAATAGGTCCATCAATCGTACTTGTGTTTTGTTCTTGGAGCAAACTTTAGATTTATTTCGTTCTTATACTTTATAAACAGGTGTAAATGATCTTCGATGACAAATAAAAACATCTTTAAGAAAAGGAAAATGGGAAGAAATAGAAGGCAAAAAAATGAAAGAAACTTAAGAGACGGATGATAGTGAAGTAGAAAACTATGAAGAAAGAAAATAAAGAGATAAAAAGAAATTCTGACATATCTTTTGATCATTTACATAGGTTTATAAAGCATAAAGACGAAATAAGTTCAAAGTTTGCGTTAAGAATGAAACACAATTTTGACAAATAATTCAAAGATTAAAAATATATTTAACCCATTTTTAAAAAAGCCCAAAACTAAAGTTTTTTTACTTACATAATTTAAAAAAAAACTCTAAGCATAATCTTTTTAGTAAAGTTAAGACAAATTAACCTAAAGTAGGTTTTGTCATTAATATTTTTCTTCTTCTATTTTCAACTATTTTGGAAACAAATTATTCTTTAATGATTATGGACTACTATTATCTTACAAAATAATTTAGTGAATAATATAAGATATTTAAGTTTAGATAATTTTTTATATTGATTAATAATAGTTTTTGTGAAATATGGTTGATAAATATGTCAAATTTTACTATAAATTCCAGAAGATTCTTACTGTAACATGTAAAAAAATTAGGAATTGTTATTTGTAATTTAGATATTTGAAAAAATGTTTAATTTCGTATATGTAAATTTATTCTTTATATGTTGCTTATTAAAATTAGTGATTGTTATTTGTAATTTAGATATTTGTAATCATTTCAAAAAATACAAATATTTCATAAAAAATTTACTGAAATTCACTTTTAGTCATCATAGTTATGTAAATGTGCAATTTTTATTTTTATATTTAATTGGATATCTGGTTCTTCAAAATTATTATATGGAATGGTTGGGTCAAAATTGTTTAATTTTTGAAAAATTTAAAAACTAAATGTGATATTAAATTTTTGCATAGATTAAAATTATACATTGAGAAAACTATATGAATTAAAAGTGAATTTAAGTATATGAATTTTAATACTTGTTTATTTATTCATTTGTGGTCTCCCAAAACACTACACCCCGTATTTTGAAATATAAATTTTGTCTTCCAGAATGAAAACGGAGCGCTGAATTAAATTTTTGTGGTGCAAACAGAAATTACAAAATCTACTACATATTGGGCGAACCAAACTTTGAGCCCACAACTAAGTAAAACTTTGGTTTCGTTACATGTGATATATAAAACAGGTTTATATATACATGGTTGTATTAAAAAGTTATAATTATTTATAGTTAATTTTGACGTGACTTTTAATTAAACAATTTTACCTTCTATTAAATAAAATAATTTCTTTATTTAATATAAAGTACAATCATATAATTTCTTAAATAACTTAATTAAAAGTATATATATAATTACTCAATTTTTTTTAAATTAGATATATTTTTAATTTATGATATATTTGTCAAAATTATATTTTATTTTTAGATTTATTTTTATATTTTTTAAATTAGTGTAAATAATTTTTAATAATATATTATAATTTTTTATTTTTCATTTTTTTATAATTTTTTATTTTATTATCATTTATTTTTTAAATTTGTTTTATTATTTTTCTTTTTTTATTTTTTTACTCAAAAATAATTTTATTTGTTATTAAAAATAATTTAATAAAATATAAAAATAAAATATATTAAGAGTTTGTGAGAAACATCTAACATAATTTTAATAAATAATTTAGTAATTAAAAATAAATTATTTTTTATATATGTTTTTAAATTATATGTTTTCATATAAATGGAAATGCAGCTATCGGGCACGTATGTCTTCACTATATCTGTAATATATAATAATAGGGATTCTGTTATTTGGTGTATTTTTTTCTTCAAAATTACTTTTAACTATAATTCTTTATTTGTAGGTATATAATTCTTAATTTTTCTATATAGCTGCTCCATTCAATTTTTATATTTAATATATTATATAATAATATATATACGAATCCTCTCTAATCACATTTTTTTCTAAAATTATTATTAAGTAGAATTATTTCTTCTAAATATAAGTCATATAATATTTAATTTTTTTTCTATGACGACCCCATTTAGTTCTATCTTTCAATATCTCATTAAATAAGTAGAAAAGGCAAATAAACATATATTTTAAAGAAATTTTTTTATTTTTTATAAAAAAATTTATATTAAATAATGGTTAATTCTTTTTAATTTAAAAAAAAATGTAAATACGCATCGGTTTTCACCCTTAATAATAATCTTCATTGATTTACACATTTTTATTCCAAAAATACATCCTTAGAATTAGTAATTTCTTCCAGGATAAAAAGGTCTTTTACTTGTATAATTGCTTTTAGCAACCTACTCATGTCTACATTTAACTCTCTTTTTTAAAAATCACTCAGCTTTATTTTTTAAGTTTCAGTTGTTTTGTTTATTTCCAAAATTTTTATTTTACGACACTTTAAATTAATATTTTTTTTATAAAATTGTGTATGAATTTTATTATAATGTAATAATTTTATTTTATTTTTAATGTTTGAGTACATTACAATACCACAATATGGTACAAAATAAACTTATATTTAATTATCTTATTACTATATAATAAAAAAAGATAGTTAAAATAAAAATTAACATTAACTTTTAACCCGTTTAAATAAAATATTATGATTAAAACGCGAATCCATAGATGGAGAGCCTCAGTTTTTTATTAGTACAGGAAAAAATGAATAAAAGATTGGTAAGAGTAGGAATTATAATAAATTCAAATAAAGCAAAAAATAAAAACTTAATTGTTACCAAAATTTCAGCAACATTGGAAAAGAAACTACTTGCTCCAGGAATAATTTATTGATCAAGTAAAAAAAAAACAATAAAAGATTAATGTTTTTTTTTAAAAAAAGACAAGTTGTTTTGGTATAAACCACAAGGATTTAGAAATGAGGAGAAAAAGAGTGTGCAAGTGTCTTCTGTTTTCATTTCTCTAATAAACCAGACAGAAAAATAGAAATGGCTAATTTGATAATACAACAGTGTTCTTTTAGTTCTTTTGTTAGATATTAAATTTTAGATTAACAAGTATATCAAAATTCTAAAATATTAAAATAATATGAATCATACAAAAATAGGAGAACTAAAACCAATTTTTGACATTTAAAAATATAATTAAGCAAATCTATATAGTATAAGAAACCAAAGGTTTGCTAGGGTTTTGAGAGAAACAAATAAGCATACTACCCTTTTACACATAAGTGGTTCAACATTGAGTAAGAGTAGTTTATTATCATATTCCTTCATAAAGAGAAAAAAAAAGTGAAGCAAAAACAAGTTATGGAATCTTTAAAATTGTCTTTCTCAAGAACCATATTGACTTGAGAAGAGTGGAAGAGATGTTGCCACTTGCCATGCCCCATCATTTGGATTCCTTTGTAAAGCCATGTGGTTCTCACATAGGTCCATAGCAAAATATTCTTCAATCATGCTCTTTGATCTTTTAAGGATCAATTTTCTATAATTAGTAGTTTAGATATTCTCACTAACATTATAATTACTCTCAACTCATTAAATTATAATTTCACTCAACTGATTAATCCTAGTTATTCATTATAAAAAGTCCATTGACATGTTTACAAGCATAACACACATTACTTTCAAAAGAGTGTTGTGCAAATACTGTCCAAAAATCTTAATTTACTATGTTGTGAGAGGATGAACAACTTCTTTCACCAAACCTAGGCTTAGTTGAAATGTGTTAAAATGTCAATCAAACTAAACTTATTGTGTGTATTAATTTGGAGTGTGAAATATGGATTCATTTACATTGAAAACATACACATGTATACAAATGAATCCAACAAACAACAACAACACAAAACCTAAGATTTTTCATGGGATGTTACACTTTACCATATAGCAACCAACTAATCATACTTCTCCCTCCACATGAACACAAGAAAGAAGAGCCAGGAGGTGGCCAATGCAATGTCCCCAACAGCATGTCTTGGCCAGTCATGGGCAAGATCTTCAAGCTTCCTCCCAAAGTAGAATCTCCACACTGCCATGGATATGTGAAGAAATACACACCCTTTGGCAAAGAAACTTTGGAACTCCCAGTCCTTAACACAAGCAACCATGAACACAAGGAACCCAATTGTGAACAACAGCAAGCCAGAGAAGGAATCTGAGGTTTGAATCAGTAACTGATCATGGGGTGTTGACCCTTGAAGTTTGCTTGCTGTCTTTGGTCCATGCCCCAACACACAAATCTCTTTGGAATAAAACACCATCAGGGCTCCACAAGTCAAAGCTATTGCAGAATGCAGAACACATATTAGGAAAAAGCAAGAAGAACCCATTGCTCCAAATTCCAAAAACCTTACTTTTTTCACACTCAATTCAGCTTCTTCCCCAGTAAAGACAGTTGAAATTTCAAGCTCTAGTTACTTCACTTACCAGTAGTATAGTAATAGTAATAACAACAATAGAGCCAAAGCTGTGACATGACCAATCCTGATTCTAGTTTGAAGCATGATAACTTCTTTTATGATCACCCTTTAGGATTTCAACCATACAAATCAGAAGCTGCAATAGATTATGGCTTAGTCTACTCAACTTTTCAAACATAGTATCGAAAGGATGCTGAAGTTCACCTTGATCACAACTTGTTGACAAATTTCAACAAACCAATTTCAATTTTCTACATAAAGAGTGTTCATCTTCAGTGTAAAGGCTGAGAGGACTTACATACAGAGGGAGAGGAATAGAGGGTTAAACTTTGTGATTGAGTATACAAAGAGCTTGATGAACCAAAATTGATTGTTATATTACCATAAATGCCTCATAAATTAGATCCATACTTCATGCAGAAATTGCCATGCTTTTCTGGTGGCCTTCTTTCTTGTTTGTTCCACTAAGCAGTTAATTAAATGCATGGTGGGTCATAGAAATGGGTCTACATGAGATTATTCAGCAAATCTTGTCGTTATATTTGGTCTTTTCAACCTTGTAGGCCACATTTGGAGTTGCTTGGTTGGTCTATTTGTATATTTTTCAAAATACCAAGGGCCTTTCATGTCTGATATCATTCGTAATTTTGTACTTATTTAATCTTAGGGATAAGTATGCCAGAAGTCTATGATCTGCCACTGCAATTCTAAATATCTTCTTTTGTTTTTTGTGTGTGTGGCACTGTGTGAGAAATTTTACTCTTATACATTTTTATACTTTTCATAATTGGCATAAAAGAAAATGAAATACGTGGCAGAGAAAGATAAACA
The DNA here is from genome assembly GCA_030347555.1 of Lablab purpureus. NCBI lineage: Eukaryota > Viridiplantae > Streptophyta > Magnoliopsida > Fabales > Fabaceae > Lablab > Lablab purpureus. Next base: position 20,332,801 of record CM059258.1, read on the forward strand.
GAAAAAATAAATGAAAAAAATTCATCAAAATATATTGTGGGAGTAATTGATAGAACTCTTGCATTCGCGTAAATTGTTCACAAAAAATATATTTGTGAGAGATCATTGTATATTCTTAGAATAGTTAGCAATGATTACATAAAAAGAACAGTTATATAACATCGATCAGTTGAATTTTTTTTATTAATCTTGATAAGGAATTTAAAATTTTGAATTCATCTTTAAAATCTATAAAATTGATGATAAGATGTTCAAATTAACTATTAGTGACAGAGAAAGGGGAAACTATCTTTAAAAGTATAATTATAGTTATCCATAATGTAATAAAAAGAGGAAAATATAATTTCTGAGATTGGAAAAGAACTTTGTAATTTTAAGTATATCTCTAAGAGTATAGTTTACTTTTATAAATATAATTATATATATTTAGGTATCATTTCATTGGTGTCACTTAGAAAAGGAAAAAAAAATGTGAAAAATTGAAGAGTTTTCAATTGTAACCTGGAAATGACAAAGTTGTAAGTTTGTGAAGGTTTCAAGAAGATTGAAAATGGAGAAAATGTGAAAATTTGACTAATCCAAATATGGAATATGAAAAGAATTTGCTTAAAGAGATTTTTAGAACAAAAAAAAATGGTGTTTAGATGTTTAAAGTTTCAGTATAAGAAAATGGCCGTGTTGGAAGATACTTGAACAATGAAATATTTCATGTCAAGCGTGTCGAGAGTTACATCTCTTTCAAAAGTTAGTAACAAATTATCCACAACGCACGTGTCAAGATATACAAATAGTTAAGTTTGGACAATTGTACTATATATATATATATATATAATATGTAAGTATGTATATTTTATTTTTTAACCATTGAGAGAAAAAAAACTATAAATAGCTAACCATGGTATCTTTTTTCCTTTATTAAAATACTTTGACCAACAACACCACCTTATGGATTAATCTCTCTTCGTTATTGCCAATGGTCACTGATTCTAATTTATCATTTCTCATTTATCTTTCTGAATTTTTTTATCAGATATACGTTTGAGTTATCTTAAAAATATTTTTCTTTGTCTTAAATTCCAAGTTTACTAAATCAGAGACAAATCTCATTTATAATTTTTGCTTGTCCAATAAGTTTTCACACAGCAAGTGTCCACACAAACCCTTTCTACACAAATCATCCCTACAACTTTTGAGAACATAATTACTCTTTTTTAAAACTGATATATTTCCAGCTACTCTATGTTTCTTAGAATCTATTTCTCTAAACCAAAGATAATTAACTATATATAATTATAATTTCTTATAACTACACTATTTGATAATTTCATTTTTAAACATTCTTGTAAATAAAGATATTTAATTTTAATGAATGGAATATTTCTTTTATCAGCTTAATGAATGGAGTATAACCTGCTCTATATGAACATTTAGTAGAAAACTATATAAACCATTAATCTTAGCATGTTCGGTTTTACTTATGGGCACAAAAATAACGAAACATTTAGTCCAGAAGATTTTCTTTTTCTAGAATACTAATCTTTCAAAAACTGTATTACAATACTCATTAAAAAATTATTTATCAAAAATAAATCAAACCATACAAACTGTTTTTTCCACACGCCAGTTTTTATTTCTGTAATTTTTCAAGCATTATTACGAACATAACACACAAACTAACAGCACCCAAACACGTTCTACAAATAAAGCTAATGTAGGGTAGAGGAGAAAAAAATGAGTAATAATAAGTATGCAAAATACACTACTGAGAACCCCCTTTTTTTCTTTCCTTTTGGAAAAAGGTGGTAAAGATCTTATCAGTTATATCAAAGATATTTACAATTCATTAAGCAACAGCTTCAAAATTGTTGGGAGCTCTTTGAAGTATAAATTTGCAACAAAAGAATGCATGCATTTACACTTAATAAAAAAGAAACCAAAAAGCCTCGTGGAAGAAGAGAACACTAAATCAAAATGTGGTTCAGAACAGTGCCGAATACTCTATGATGATGCTTTGAACCAGATCTCCTATCTACTCTCCCACGTCTAGGACGATTCCTCATCTGAAACCTGTTATTATAATAAGCCGGTAGACTAGGAGGCCGGGTTACAACAACTGGCGGTGGAGGCATGTGTTCCAATATGTCTCTATGGTAAGCCTAATAGTTTCATCACAAACCACCAACATCAAAATCCAAACCATTGAAGAGGAAACAAAACACATGCTAAAAGACCTTTAGTTACTTTTCACAAGAAATGGAAGTACAAACATTTGGAAGTGCATGTTGACTTAAAAACTAGTAGGCTTTTCTAACAACTAAACACAACACAAGGCAAGACGCAAATACAAACCTGTATCACAAAGTTACGTCTTTCACAATCCATAAACATGTTAATATTCCAACCAGTTTTTGCCATTATTTTGTCTCTTACTGTGGAAAAGCTTAATTGATCCCTGGAAGTAAAGCGATCAACTTCGTTGAACCATAAGCAAGTAAAGAGATTTGTAATTGGAATGTGTTCTCTTATGATAACACACCCTTCAGGAACATCTGCAGAAACTCAGCCATAAGCAATACTTCAGATTTTAAGATGGAGGAAGCAATTATATGCAAGCACAGGCACACATAAGAACACAATCCATTTTACATGTGCAGGCATGAATATACCGAAAAAGTTCCTACCACTAGTTATAGGAAGCTTGTCTCTGGAATAATGAGTTAAACCATCATACAATTTATAAAATTGAATTTGGTTATCAATGGAAGCATTTTCATATTTCCCAGCAGCTTTATTAGCCTCAGCTTCAACAAATACATCAAAACGTCTATAGTGCCTTGAAATCGCAAAAGTTGCATTTGGGCGCCACAAGAACCTGGGGAATGTGAAAGGCAATGACAATGAAGATATTAGAAATATACACTTACAATTTATGGTTGACATATATCCTCTTCATATATTGTGCTATAAAATAAAGCCAAATGACCAAGATATTAAATTAAATACTATCACTTTCCATGTAATACTATATGTTTTAACTCCTTAGCCATTGTGCTAAGGGTAGTTATTAACGATGCTCAAGTTACCTGTAGTTCACCAAAAGTAAAGATAATACGAGTCATTTGATGATCATTAACTTAAATATAGAAACCCGCGTCCTTATAATGTAATAAGACGATTCAATTTAGAAAAATGGATATGTGGATTGATAGCAATTTATAAGATTTAACAAAATATTCAATTCTTCTTAGAAAATACCAAGAGAACTATTTGAAATTTCCCCGTACTATATATATTATAGATCAAAATCAATATACAACTAAATGAACGAACAAAATCATATATTTTCGTCAGAACATAATTTGAAAGCAAGCAATGTCATTGTATATTCTCAATTCTAAATGATGGTAAATAGAATAAATAATGGCAAATAAAAATTTATCCCACTAAATACAAAAGAAATAAAAACCAAATTATTTTTAATAAAATAGAGAGCAGAGATGGCTTTTACCTCTCAAGAATTTGATATGGATCCGCGACGAGCTCAAGCTTCCCATCAATCCATATAGAATATCGGGCATTAGGGAAGATCCTGTGCAAAAGAAGCTTTGGAACCTGCAATAAGTTTAGAGGCATCGTGAGACCATATAAAGTAAGTTCCACAAAGCGGAATGTATAAAAAAAATCATATTCAACTCAGAGGAATATATATCTAATTATTTTGTTAATTCTTCATAAAAAGCAGTAATTCAGAACTCCTCACTACTTTTTTCCTTTTCAGCTTTCCTCCTAAGAAGTTTCTATTAGATTTAAGAATTCATAACACGAAGTACTCTAGTACAAAACAGTCTACATTATGAAATCAAATGCTACAAGATATTTAAATATATAAAGAAATCAATTCCTCTAGTTTAGGTGCATGAAAGCCAGAACTCTTTGCGGATTTAATGAAGTGCCTGTATACGTGCTCTAGAACAAAAAACCAATTCATTGTACACACACAGAGGTAGGTAGCACCAAACCAACCTCTGCAATTAGTTTGGACTTTAGAGTAAGAGAGTCGTAAGCTAAAGCTCCCAACTACAATTCTATACACTCTGACTGTGTTATTAATACTGCATCAACTAGTAAAATCATTTCCCCAATCACCAAAATATGGTGAAACGTGGAAGAAAATGGAAACAAACAAAAATACGGGCTGAGGTTAGTCCAGAAATCAGAAGCTTCAATTGAAAAGGAGGACTGTGTCCAGAAATCACAGAATATCTGCTGAAAATGGTACAACTTTCAAGAATGCGAATGATAGATTTTAAAATAATAAATAGTGAGAAGCAAAAGGTAAGCAATAATCAACCTTTCCGTTACGCCGAGAATCAGCGTAAGGAATATTATGGACAACAATGATTCTCCATAATCCAACTCTCCTGCTGCTACTCAAAATGCTGGCATTCTTCATATACATTTCTGTTTCTTCATCAATAAACATATAGAAAGGAATGTTTCTCTTTGCTTCTGAACTGATGTTCCTGGGCTGCTGTATAACATCATAGTTTCCTGGCATAGATGCAAGGAGCTATGTGAAGAAGAAAACAAACAATAAGATGTATCTCTGTAGGACATTAGTCATAAGCCATACCGAATATGGCAGATGCAACGATGACATCATGGTACTTATCCAACTCTAAGAGATCTGCCTCGTCAAAATCAAATCCAGTCCGGCGACCAGGTCTGCTTCCTTTGACAAAACTGATAAGAGTTTATGCCAATGCAGGAAAAGGAATAAAAATACATTCAACAAACAAAACACTAATACTAATGTGTGTGACTTTTAAAAATTCTTCCAGGAATATTAATCTCCAGGTTGTGAGAAATTAAATACAAATAACAAATAATGAGCTAACCCGCAGTGCACTGTCATGGTCTCTTTAACATCAAAAGCAGCATCCCTTTCTTCCAGGGAAGGGTATCCACCAAAATCAGAGCCACCACGTCGTTCACTTTCTATTGGATTTTCATCATGCACATATGTCAAACTACGAAGTACAGGAGACTTTGATGGAGAACTTGGCATACTAGCTATAGCTTGCTCCACTGGAATATAACACACAGGGCATGCTGAAAAAGAAGAGAGCAAGAACCCGGTTAACAGAATTCTAGAGGGACAATAAACTAAATGTGCAGTGTGTGTTGTACATGAAAATAAGATGCTAATACTCATATTCGAGATAATAGTTTGAGTTAAGAAATGAAATCAAGGCCAAATGGAAAAATAAGACTTACGGCGTGGTCCAGGTCGTCTTCTATCTGCTGGTGGAGGAGGAGGAAATGCAAAATGGTCACAACGATGTCCCCGAGTACGAAAATATACCCTTTTGCCTTTAGACTTGGACAAGGATAGTGAATTAGGAGCAGGAGGTGGTCTAGATGTGCTTCTATATCTACTTGTCAATGAGAACACTCTAGAAGAATTACTATCCCGGCTTGTCAATGACAACACTCTAGAAGAATTACTATCCCGGGACTTATCTTCTACTACTCTAGGTCTTAAAATTCCATACCTAGTAATAGCATAAGATCTATCTTCAATTTCACTCGTGATGCTTCCACCTAATTCATCACAATACCAAAATACATAATAAAACATACAAATTCTAAATTGCAGATCATCCAAAGGTTATGAAGATAAACACAGGCATAAGACCAGGGAAAGTCCTAAATCAAAACACTATATCTCAAATGATGCCTTAACTCTTAAATATAACTGTAACTTTAGAAACAAAAACAAAACAATCGGACAAACAAGACAGGGACTAAGAGTGCCAGGTCAGAAAGATCAAAACTGAAACACGTTATACAATTACTTATTTATCTTACAAATTTATAAGATGCAAATTATCATTGAAATGATAGCAAACGAAATTCTACGGTACACCACATTATTTCCTCCATCCTACAATGACAGGCACATTTAGCCTTCTATAAAGAATCCAAAATAGATGTGTTCTCACATTTCAAGCATTAATATTTTTTTTAATTTTTCCTAAAACTAACTATTCCCTCTATTTCAATAAAAGTAATGTATTTATTAGAAGTAATAGTATGTTTTGATGAAAAATTCTAATGCAAATATTTTATTTTATAAAGAATTTTAAATATTTTATGATAAAATACCTTGTTTTGACAAAAATTTTAAAAAGATATATTAAAATTTTAGAATTTATAAAAGTAATTTGATTAAAAATAGAAAATTTTAAATTTTAAATAAAAAGTACAAATTTGAAATTTTTCATATTTTCTCTTCTATCAAATTGATGTTTCTTTTATTCATACTCTTTTATCGACTCTGACTTCAGCCAAAACATAGTGGGCTTAATATATATGGTTTTGCTAGTGAAATTTTATTGACATGAACATTATATTACATTTTATAAGTACCAAACTAACATTTTAAAAATAACTTCATTCGATGTTAGCAAAAATAATTATGCATGACATCAATTAAAAATAGCATCGACTGTCAATTAAAAAATTTAACTGACTTTAATGATACGTTGAATTATTAAATATTGTTTAATATTAAGATAAACCTTATGTATTTGTTTATAATTCAAAAACTCCATCCAAAAAGTCAGTAAATTTGAATTATCTAAACAAAATGCTTAAAAAAATAAAACAATAGTTCAAATTTAATATATTTTTTATTTTCTAAATTATGAAATTTTCAATCTAAAAACACTCTAAGACTGTTTTAGTAAAATTTGTTTCAAGAACTGATAATATTTTGCTGTTCTTAATATGTGTGAAAGAAACTTAAATTGGAGTGATTGTAGGATGGAATGAATATTTTACACAGGTACAAAGTAAAGTGTGTTTCAAGGTTTGAAAATGTATTCCAGAAAATGTGAACTTGGGAACCGAATATTTCCATGTTCTTCGTTAGCTTTGAAACTATTCCTACGAAAGTGTTTGTTTCAAGGAATAAAGAATTTTTTTCTGCACAAGGAATGAAGTTTTATTTCTGGGGATATAATTTCCATGTTTGCAATGAATTTGAAACATTTATTCCCATGTATTATTCATGTATGAGAAAGTAATAATACTTCGTTTTGCTTCATTTTTAATCTGATGAGGAGTGAGAAAGTTATATTCCCTAAGATATATGGGAATTTATTTTCTAATCTAATCATTATTTCCATTTATATTCTTAGTTTTTATTCTAATATTTAAATTTTGAAAATAATTCTAGGAATATTAAAATTTAACTAATCATAGTCTTGAAATGTTTTTAGGAATATTATCCCTATTTATAATATTCTTAGAAATGTGATTCTAGAAGATGTAATATTGTACCTTTAAACAAACACCCCTTGAGTATTGATCATGTCCTAGAAAGTATATACGAGGTATTTCCCTTCATTTTTATTTCCGCAGTGAAGGATGAAAAGGCATTATCTAACCCAATCACAACTTACTCATCCCTTCTACTATAACTACATTATTATATCTTGAAACAGATGTCAAGAATTCCAACAACTCCACAAAGAGTATCTATATAAGCAATTTCAATCCAGAGTGAATAAGGGATTAAGGAGAAATTATCATACTTTCTAGAATTCTAATGGCCTCATCAATTTTTGAAGTATCATTAGTTATTTCTTGTAAATTGAAAAAATGTGACTACAATGTAGAACTTGGCCGCTATCATAAACATGTGTGGTTTCAACCCATCTAATCATTGATTCTTAGTTACTCCATCCACTTAATTAATGTTTTGTCACAGGAAAGCAATAAATCAGTCCAATAGAAACAATTCATATATGAATAGCTTTTTATATTGAAAAATCGTATTTGTAATTCCTCTCTATCATGTCATCACTAATTAACTTACACTTAATTTTATTTCAATAAAAAAACTGCAGAGAAATCCAAACAACTTATAATTTCATATTTTTTAATTTATATATGAAATTTGATAAACTATTATGTTTTCTTTTTAAAGAACTGTTGCTTGTAGAAGCATATAAAAAAGAATTTGAACAACTCTAAACATCATGCTAGAATGTCCTAATGGAAAAAATATTTCAGACAACAATTATTTATCCTAAACAATTTCTAAACATACACTAAACAACTTCTAAGCATTTGAGATGCTAATAATTATAAAAGCTTTACTAAAATTTCACTACACTCTTCTTTATTTTATTCTTAATTGTTACTTTCATAATATAGAAAAAAAAAATAGACTAGTGTGAATATTTATGAAAAATAATTATCAAAATAAACTTAGAATTATAACATGATGAAAATGGTGGGAGTAATACATATAAGAAGCATTGATAGGGTGAAAAAGAAAAGAGAAACGTGAAGAGTAAGTAACTAACCTTTGTAAACAGTAAAACAGCCAAAAACGAAAACACAAAGGCCAAGGGCAAACAGAAGGAGCATTGCGACCCTGCCTCGCCCAAGGAGCCGGCAAATATAAAAGCAACCCCTCTCTTTCTCTCTGGGGTTGTAAAGGAGCGTCTTTGAAGGTCTACGCACAAGCATGGGCACGGAAACGTTGCCGTTTTGCAGCGCCCCATAGCTCCCCGTGCGCACACCCAATGACACCCCACTCATCTTTCTTCTCCCTTCAATACCATCACCTTCCACAACTCTCCTCTCTCTGCTACTATGTTCCAATTTCCCCAATCCCTTTTCCTCCGCAATATCAAATTATTTAATACTAACAATAATCAACAATTGATAATAATGATAATAACAATAATAACTAAAAACATTTAAAACACCCGCGAAGTGCCAACAACCTTAATCTCTTCCCATCACGTTGTTTCGCACCCGTTCCAGGGTTCGCGATTCGTTCGGGGAGCTGCATTCGTCTGGGCGCGCGTGGGGTATCAAAAACGGGACATTGATCGGAGGAGGGTGGGATACGTCGGGGAATGGTGGAAACGACGACGTCGTGGGCGTCGCCGGCGCTGTGGCGGTGGCGAGGTGGAATCGGAGATCGGAAGTGGAAATGTGAAATAGTGGAATCTGATTAGGGAGCGTGGAGAGGATTGGAGACAGATCGAGGCGTAGCGAGAATGGAGGGAAGATGCAATAAACACTTTTACAAGAGGAGGTAGATGCACGCAAATTTTTCATGGGCCCCGAGGCCCAAATTGACGTTCCTCCAAAAACAAAAGTCCAAACTTAGCTTTTCACTCATGTGAATGGCCCATATTTTTTTAAATATGTAACAAATGGGTCCAAAATATAAGTTTTCATCATGTAACTATATAAACTACTTCAATAGATTGCATTTATCATAAAAAGTAAGACGAGAACTGAAGATTGATCTCATCCAAAACTAGTTTAGGTAGGTTCAACTGGAAATGTAAAGGTCAACTTTGTACTAATAAATTTAGTCAATAATAACTCAATGATTGATTTATCTTGGGTGTAAATTGGTTGATAGAACCCTAATCTATTTTAAAGTGTGATTGAAAAGTACGAGAATGGTGCAATTGAGTACGAATAATTTGTAGTAAACCCTAGTATTTGAAAATTGGTTGGTTATACAACACTAGCATAAGAATAGTGTAGACTTTTTTGTGTAAGACCTAAAAAGGTGTGTTAAAGTTTACCAAATGTGAATGTAAAGTTAAGTGCTACCAACCATAGTAATTACTAGCTAGCTCCATAAAGCCTTTGTCACTTTTCAAAAGGTAAACCTAACTTATTTTTAGTTTTCTTCTCCATGTATGCAACTATCTCAACTTTTCTTTTCTATAATCTTAAACATGGCTACAGTACACTCAAATTTTTAATTTATAAACTCATAATGAAACTTGTAAGGTTTGTGGGTAATTCATATAATTAAAGTGCAGAAGTAATGTTGATTCATATAATTGACATAATAATTATGCAGAAAGTACACAGAAAGTTGCAATACAACACGCTAAAGCACTTGCAAGTTGAAGCATAGAAGTGTTGAATGAAAAAATAAGAAAAAAGTTTAGAGTACTTTGTGTTGGGACCAAGAAAGATAACTTTTTGAAGCACTTGATAAAAATCTTCAACTTGGGGCAAATCATTTGGGCATGAGAAGTGGTAAAAAGTGTTGGACATTTTTGTTATGAATGCAAGGTTTTGAGGAGTGTGATGTGAAAGAGACCACTTAGCTGAATTGGTAATCATAAGCTTAGTTGAAAAACATGGTTACCCAATGCAACTACACCATTTCCAACGAAATATAAATGCCAAACATGATTCATATCGCCATCATAATTTTGACATAGAATTATCTCTCCAACCATTTGTCTTGGAAGCTAATGATGCTCTTTTAAGACCCACCTAATTCAAATTCCTTTTTATACTTGCAAGTGCTTTTTTTTTTCTATTCTAGCTTTAGGCCACTCTATTGGTGCAAGTATAAATGCGTTAGTACAGTTAATTAGAGTGGTTGCAAATTGAGGTGGAAAGCAATCAAAGCATGACATTTTCATCATTTTATAATGTGGCATGATTTTTTTTTAAATGACAAAAAGATGTGAATTAAAAGGTTGATTTTTCATTTTTGTTTTGGGGAGGTAGAAATAAAATTTGAGTGAAGAAGTTTTGTTGAGACTAGACTTACCTTGCATGGACATGGTAAACCAAAACAAAAACAGAAAATGATAAAGACAATGAGATGATGCACACAAACTCTCAAGACCTAGAAAAGCTAATGACAGAAGCAAGGTTGGTTTGTCCCAATCTACCTTTTTGTGTGTGAGTATTTGACTTTGTGTAGGCATTATGAAAACAAAATTGGGGTTGTCCATTGGGTAATGTACAAAGCAGAAGTTTATGATTGTTAAGAGCTCCATCTTATGTTAGAGGGCATGCAGACACAAAAATACACAGAGACAACACAGTGGGCCCCTTAGTAACCATGCCCATAACTTACAAAAGGGACCCCACATCCTCCTTACATGTCTCAATGGCACAAGGCAGGGACATAAATTTCACCCATGAATGATTTATTTGGAAAACTGTTGAATATTAAATGTCCTTAGACAAGTGTTGTGTGAGGTGGGTCATGGCAGAGGGTAAGCTCACATTCACCATGCACAAATCTTCCTCCTATTGTGTTGTTGGAATTGGAAGGATTGGTTTTGGTTCACATCTCTCTCTCCTTATTGGATTCTCACCATTTGGACTTCATCCTTGTTTAGTCACTTCTTGCTGATTCTGTTGTCTAGTCACTCATATATTCCTATCCCTTCAACACCATCACCTTTATTCCATTTTCAGATCTGGGGATTGGGTAAATATCAAATTCATTCAATCAAATCCCCAACATTTTAATCATCATCATCTTCAATCTTGCTAATTAGTGTATTTATCATTTATCATATATGTTATGTTATGCCCAATTTCATCATTTCATGCCATTCTAACCCTCTTGGAGCAAAGAAAAGGGCACATGAGAGTGGCTATTATTGGCTTATTGTTGTTCACCCACTTATTCACCCACTTATCTAGGGTAAAGGGTAGTGAATGAACAACAACATCAAAACAAGAATTGGTTATGAGGGGACACATGATTCTTGCACAACCTTATCTGATTTTGTACTTCTCAAATTTCACCTCAGTAATATTCTTGGTGTGAACAAGGACATTCATTGGTTAGAAATTTAGGGTTAATATTTTGAAGTCCTAGAGTTTATTTAAAGATGTGTATATTACATATATATTATTATGTTATATAGATAAAACACAACATCATGCGTAGACAAATATGAAATGAGAAACAAATTTATACGGTAGTGTAAGTTTTTTCAGAATGCATGTGATGTGCTGTGTACTTCTCTTTATTTTTATTTTCTTTTTGAATGATAAAAAAACCAAAAGAAATAGTAAAAATAGGAAACAAGTTCTATAGGTAGGGCGTGATGCCCCAAAACTGAAAACAACGTTTCAAGAGAATTTGTGAAGCCAAAACTATTGAAGAATATTTTATGTTTTTTTTATCTTATTTAGTAAGAAATTCTGAGAATATGATTGGAGGATGGATCTCTACCGTTGGATGATAGAGCAATCCAACGGATAAACGTGTTAAGAGGAACAAGTGGGGTCCTTGATAGTACTCACTCAAGCGTTGGATTTTACTTACGGTGTGGATGCTGTATAAGTTGCGTCAACTCAACCCATTTTATAAAACACTTTTTTTGTTATTAAAAGTACAATAGAAATATACATATTTAATATATTTTAAACTATTAACCAAAATTTATATAAAAATGTATAAATTTAGGAATCAAGTTTATTCAATAAGAGTGAAAACTCACGTGTTAAAATTAATCTAAATGATGTGAAATAGAAGAAAAAAATAGCTCCAAATGGCTCGAATAATTAGTTCTCTCCAATTTTTTAAGGTGGGAAAGTTTTATTGAAAACTCAAACAAAATTAATCTATAATTAAATTTTTAAATTATTTATTGGATTGATTTAATATTTTTTTATTTTAAATTTAATTTAATTTAATTGGATATAATTTAAGTTATTGTTTGTTTATTGTAAATCACGACTTTGTTAACTTGATCCTATCAATATTATATAACTACAGTTTTACTAGAGAGTTATAAGTTCAATTTTAGTTAAAATATTATTGATTCAATCTTATTTTGATTGCATTACTAATTCACTTTTAATGAGGACATTGTCTCCTCAACCATAATTAACGTGATCCAATTCAATAATGATATATTAGCTTAATTAAATGTTAAATTACAACTTTAAACTAAATTTAAAAATAATATTGATTTAATGAAAAAATTATTTTAAAATAAATTTAAATTATTTTTGTCTAATTATATATATATAGATATGTCTATATCACAATTATAAATCTATTCAATTTTATTTAAGTTTTGTTATCAAATATTTAGATTAAGTACTTGATAAACAATAAAGTATAAATATGATTGTGTCAAGTCTTTAAGATAGAAGACAATATTTATAGTAGATCATAAAAGTACAAGTGTTTCGTTTGATAGATGATGCAACGTCATATTTTCTTTTCAAAGTTTGATATGTGTTGACATGCTTAAACGATGAGCGCTCAGTTAAAAAATAACATTGTATTTCTCGAATATATTCTATTTGCTTATTTTTGTGTTGCAAATAATGTATCCATCTTCCAATCACTAAGATGATCCTCCTACATGTCAACTCTAGAAAAATTGTTTGACTTACACGGTCTTTTGTTTTATTCAATTTAAATTAGAGTACAAAACTTTCTCGGTGTTGTCAACCATTAGGATTTTTCTTGAAAAAGAGATAAATATTTAATATTGCATGGAATGCATTTAATGCATCATCTTCCTTGCTCATTTAAACAATGGAAAATGTCTCCTTTGAGTTGAAGCTTTTCTACACTAAAAAAAGGATTTGTAACAATTATTTCTTCATGATGTTATTTAAAGTTATTGTTCAAGAAGAAATTAAAAAAACATTAATCATTAGTGCAAAAACGTTACTAATTTTTTTTGTTCTCTACGCCCTAAAAGTTTCTCAGGGAAGTTACTATATTCATTTTTGTTTCTAGGAGAGTGATTTATCTTTGTATACATCACAATATGCTATCTTTGTCTAGTTAGCCAAAACCGTGATTTTTTTATACCAGATATTGTTAGAAGAATCTTTGTTTAGCTAGGAGTCAAAGAATACTTAGTTTTAGACATGAGTGGTTATTGTTCCAAACAATATTTAGGTTGTCTAAGTAGGAATGACTGTGTTTTAAACAATACTCGGGAGATTTTAGCTAAAAGTGATTATGTTCCAAAAAATAATTGGATTTAAAAGTGGATGAGTTTCAAATAATACTTGGGTAGCTAGTTTTGACTAGGCATGACTAAGGTCTAAAGAATACTCATCTTGTATATTTGCAACATTAGTCTGGTTAGTGGAACTTGACTTATTGATCACAAACTGGACTTAGTATGTATTTTCAAATGAACCAATATGAAAATATTGAGTTAAGTCTTATAGCCTTAAAATCTTAATTATATTTCATGTGTATAAGATTTGTACTAACTAAAAGGAGAAACATTACAAGAAATATTTTTATAACATTTTATTAGATAGATTATCTATCAAATGTTAAACTTATGCCTGACGTTGTATTATCTAACACAAATTTACGAAAATTATTTAAAAAATTTAAATCACGATTTAATCATTCATTATTATGTATTTAATTTATTTTCACATAGTTGGATATAATATAATCAATATTTATTCTTACTCCTTTTTAAGCTTCCAACTTAATATGTTACTTAGTATGATAATATTTTAATTTTTATTTAAAGAATTTTTAGTGAATTACATACTTATATTCTTTAAATTATTACTTTTGACTCAACTAAATAAAGAGAAGAAAAATATTTTTTTCTTTTATTTTTTAATGTAAACCATTTAAAGAAAATCAACTGTAACATCCCACAAAATAAATAAAATTGTTCTGGTCAAATAACTAATATATATATATACACCACTTCATAATGTTCTCAAAAACAAAAACAACACAAAATAAACTCTTACATTATCATCCTCTAGAAGTCTACTCGCTTCTAATTCCTTCCTGTAGAAAAATTTGTGTCAACGCAAAGTATGAAAATAATAGTAACATACAATAACATGCAAGGGTAAACTAATATATTTAAAACATTCCATCATAAAACTCATCACATTTCAATCACCACACATATATCTATATCATGCACATGAACTCATATTAGTCATACATCAAGTTAGGACTAAATATGAGACATCTTTTGAATTTTTTTTAAAACCATCATAAATAAGTCGACTAAAGGTTAACAACTAATAGATCTAGGATCCACCGAACATTACCCAACATGTCCCTGATGTCAGGATGACACAAGCATATGTTATCAAGAGTTAGATTTATACTTGCTATCGAGAGTTAGACCTCCCTCAACTTCTCATCACCTAAAGCCCTATCTACATGACTAGACAATAGTTAAGTTAGAATGCCCTTAACGTGATATGTTCCAAATTTATCACCACCACCCAAGGTCTGATACCACCTAGGGTATCCCCACATCACCCATTAAAGGCCATAAAATTATCCAATTAGGGCCACCCATCCAATGCTAAACCTTATATACACATATATTAATATATATGTGTGTGTGTATAAGCGATCTCAACATCAATTATATATATATGTCTAGAACAAATATAATTAATTTCACCTGTTATACATAATAACATTATCATAAACATAAATATATATAAAAGCATACATCACATCATTATAAACATAAACATGTATAAAAGCATACATCACATCATCGATCATGGCATAACATCATTATCAACCTAACGCATTGTCGCTTAAGTGTCATAATCCATGCTTGGGTTATATGCACATGTTGGAAACAAATTCTACAAATTTTATAATGTAATTCCACCACTCATTACTACTTGTGTTATCTCTACATCTTGAGCAAGGAAATAACTTCAACAAGGATATAACTTGAGCGAGGATATAACTTGAACGCCCAAAATCCCCATGTCATGCACTAGGATATGTTCAAGACATTTGTACAATGCCTTAACATCACTCACATGACCGAAATGATGCTTGAGTGACCAAATATATCGCTTGAGCCACCCAACATATCACTTGAGTGATATAAAATGTCGCTTGAGTTACCAACACATAGCTTAGCAACTTAAGAGGATTAGTGTAATGATAACACACCACTTGGGTCTCGTTTGAGCAACCATATATTGTTTGAGTGTTATTTAGCTCGTGAGCAACCCCAAACAACTTCCATACATAATTTCCATTGATTTTCCAACACTTCCAACATTGTCTTCCTTCCCAAACTCATTTATAAAGTAAAAATTATGCTAATAACATGTACAACAACAAAACCAACAATCACACCATAGAAAATCGTGTTGAACCACTAGAAAGTCTAATAATGTTATTGTGAAAAATAGGAAAAACACAAAAAGGGAGGATTGAATTGTGTTTTAAAAAAATTCGCAGTTTTTTGTATTTCGTCTGAAGACGCAAGGTTCATCAAACTATAGGTTGGACTAACAGACGAATAAAATTTTTAACAAAAATAATTTCGCAGACAAATATTTTCATTTAGAAAGCTCCCCTTTTTAACATTAGGCACACATGATAAAATGAAATATACAAGAGTTAAAAGGTGAGAAAGATTACTCAGATTTTTATATTGGTTCGTTTGAAACCACAAACTACATCCAGTTCTCAATCAACTTGATTGAGTTTCACTAGCAGAATAATATGACAAACTACAAGTATTCTTTCGGCTCATAGCCACTTCTGGCTAACCCGTACCAAGTCATCTTTCTTACAAAACCACTTTTGGTTCAACCATGTATTCTTTCTTACAAAGTCAGTCCTAGATCTACTACAAAATATATTTTTTTAAAAGGGTTGTGATATAAAATCAAAAAACTTTTTGAGCTAGTCTAGAAGATCTATGTTTGGAAGATTAAAGGATTGAAAAGATTATGCTCCTAGAGATAGCTTAGAAACACTATCAATGTTCTTCTAAAGCTTAGAGAAGATATTTAAGCAAGAACAAAATTTTCACAATGCGTTTTGCTTAACTTGTTTCTCTATCTCTTCAAGATGAACTTGATCCTTTATATAGTACATTCACAACTAGCCGTTAGAGATCCGTTCTGACATCTTCAACTTTAGGTTGGAGTTAAGCACATCTTCTTGTTGCTTCTGATGAAGGTTTCACGTAGGTGCACTAAATGCTCTTCTTCATGCAATAAATGTGTGCTTCAAATTTTCGCACAAAACCTGATAGCTTGTTGCACTTATCCTCCATTGGACAATGAATTTTACTTATTTTGGTGAAAACAGCACTTCCATACATGGCAGGTGCTTCAAGGTTTTTATGATCACTTTTTAATTTGTTGTGAAGAGATGTAAACTTTTTAGATTTTTCACAAAAATCAAGAAATTCTTCAAGTAATTCATCATAGTCATTAGGAAGATCAGAATCACTTACCTTGCTACATGTGGATTCAACATCATCCGCCATAAGACAAAGATTAGCTTCCTTTTCTGATTCACTTGAATTTTGGGAGGATCTTACTTCATTATCATCCCAAACAATATATGCTTTCTTTTTCTTTTTGTTGAAGGATTTCTTACTTTTCTTTTCCATCTCTTCTGGCTTCTTGGGATTTGGACAATCTGATCTCAAGTGCCCCTTTTTTCCACAACCATAACACTTATAGTTATTAAGAGAATTTGAATTTTCAGATTTTTTTACTATTCTTAAAATTGCCTTTCTTCTTGTTCTTGATGAACTTTTATTTCTTGACAAACATGTTGATGTCATTGCACTTTAAATTGTCATCAGTATCACTACTCTCCACTTAATAGATTCAGCTTTGAGAGCAACACCTTTCTTTTTTATGTCTTCTTCGACCAAACTCCATCTTATTTTCTTTAAGCTTTCCAAAGAGAGTAGTCATGTCATGCTGGTAAGATTCTTTGACTCTGTGATTGTCGTCACTTTAGGTTGCCATGTCCTATCCAAAGATTTTAATATTTTCACATTCAATTCTTCTGTATCGAATTTTTTACCTAAAACCTTGAGATGGTTGACAATGTGAGTAAATCTTTTCTGAAAATCATAGATTGTTTCTCCTTTACTCATGCAAAACATCTCATATTCTTGCATCAAGGTATTTTTCCTTGATCTTTTTACATCATCCGTGCCTTCATGTGTGACTTCAAGAGTGTCCCACATCTCTTTTGTTGTTGTGCAATTTGATAGCTTTTATCAACAGTTAAAGCAGATGATATCATATTACATGCCCTTATGTCACATTGATGTTCATTGTATTCATCTCTTGTCCATTAAGATCTCTCCTTTGGTACCTGCACTTTATCAACAATAATCATAGGAATAAAAGGACCTTTTAAAACTGCATCCCAAACACCTTGATCATTTGACCTAAGGAAAATCTGCATCCTCTTTTTCCAAAAGGGAGTTTTCACTCGTAAAGAGTGATGGTCTATGAATAGAAACACCTTCAATAAAAGGATGACCTTGCACTGCCATGAGGATCTTTGATTTTGAGTAATTTTCAAAAACCAGCTCTGTGACCAATAGTTAGAAATAATGACAACGCAAAATCCAATAAGGGAATGAATTGGGTTTTCAAAAACTTCTCCTGGTTTAAAATAATTTTTCAAATTTAATTTTAATTTCAATTTTTTGATAAAAATCAAGATTCGAATTTTCCTTATGCTATGATAAGAACCATTGAGATAACAATTTGTAAATATGACTTGAATGCAAAAAAAATAAAGAGAGATGGAAAGAGAATGCCTGATCACCACAAACACGTGATGATTTTCCCCACTATCTTTAAATACAATTACAAACACAAATTCAGTGACAATATGTAAAAACAAATAAAGATAAATAGAAACACCTCCTTAGACACACTAAGGATGATCCTACCTCTCTTAAATCTTCATGGTTGAATATTTGATTTGCCTTCAATCTTCATGATGCAACCTTCATTTTTTAGATAAAATCAAGTCTTTAATGTTGTAATATTCTTTATATCTTCATTATCAAAACACCAATCTTCAGCATTCTTTTTTAATTTAATTCTTCAAATAAAATCTGAACTCATTCTTGAATTAAATCAACAGTTGTATCTTTAAGAGAAACCTTAAGACCCTAGTAGGTCTCTATTAAGCCTATTAGACGATCTAATAGTAGGTATTTGCAAAAGAACTAAAATAAGAAAGTTGAATCACAAACTGATTTTATACTTGCAAAATTATGAAGATTTTACTTGAACAAAATCATATCATGGTTAAAAACGTTAGAAGAATTAATTGCAGAATAATCCAACGTTCAAAATGAAGAAGAAAAGAAAATAGATGATATTGCACTAAATGAATTAACTCTGTGATATTATCTTATTTTGTTTGAATTGCTTCGTTTTAGGAATTAGTTAACAAAATTTGAAATCATCAAGCTTTTCCTTTTTTAGTGTCCAACGGCACTGAAAACGAAGATTTCGCAATGTAGAAGGATATAAACTATGATGATGCAAAGCGTAAATCAAGGACAAAATCGAAAAAAAAATTAAAGCTTCAAGCAATGTTTGGATTTGTGAAAGTTATAAGACAACTTTGAAGATCAAAAGCTAAAGACAAGAACAAGAATAAACAATTATTAAAACAATAAGAGTTATCAAAGCCTATCAGCAAGTGTCTAATAGTTATAAGTGGTTGTGAACGAAATTTCTTGTAATATTCTTGAGTGAATACCTAGTGAGCTTAATTTTTTCTCTCCTATGTATTTTGAGAGAAATCACAATCTTTCTCGTTAAGGTCTTAATCTCAGCGGGGGGTTAAGACGAGTGATAACCAAGAGCGATTTGTCTACTCGTGATCACTAGGAGTGGTTTGTGTACTCACTTGTAGTCATTTGTTTGATTAATGGAACCTCTTAAGAAGTGTTCTTAAGAGAGAATTGGACTTTGCCCGTGAGTTTTTGGTGAACCAGTATAAAGATCTTGTGTTGCACTTTCAGTGCTTAGACGATCTAATCTATCATACCATTTGGTTAGACGGTCTGGTGTGTTCTCGCGAAAAGAATCTAAGTCTCTATTCAACCCCCTTCTAGAGCCACCTTTATCAAAGAATCACATATAAATCATTTTTATACATTTTATACAACCAAACAATTATCATTATTGTAAAGAGATATTATTAGCCCCTTACTTAGACTGGAACAACTTAATCCAGTAACTTCTTGTAAAATGCTCCAAGAATTATGAGTAAGCTCCGAAAACTAATTCTTATAAGGGAAATATCTCCACTTAACCATTCATTTCAAGAGAAAAACGAGAAGAGAAGACTTAAAACACCAATAAAGATAAAACCACTTACAAAATCAAATTCCTATTGATCCAACTTTTTCTACTCATCACTAGCTTCACGAGGCTCTAATCCGTAAAAAAGAAAATGTAGAGAAGATAAGTTTCTAAAAATTGGAAATTTTAGAATTACTTAAGAAATAAACGTCTAACTCTTATTTATAAATGTTATAACAAATATATTAATAAAATATTATTGGGTCTTACATCAATCCACTTTGTTTACTTCTTTTTCATTTTTTCTCCAAACTTTCCTTTCTAAACTAAACAAAACATTTTTATTTGTTTCGTGAGTATGTAATGCATAATAGACTTCCTTTTGAACGTGTGCATCAACAATTGTTTTACCATTTTCTTTTATTGTTGTTTTACCATGTCTTTAGGAATTTATTTATTTAATTACTCAATTACATTAGTGGTTATTATTTAGGGAGTATGTTATTTTGCTTCTGTTACAAGATCTGTATTTTTAAAACAGATTATTATTGAATAAAGTAATCATCATTTTTCTTCCTATAAGTTACGTTCTTCACCAACAAATTGGTATCAGAGCCTTCTTCTTTAGAGGGACCTGTGAGTGAACAGAGTGTGACCCACCACCAAAAAAAGCCGAAACACCTTGCTTCAATTCATCAAATAGATGGATTCTGAAACACCATACACAGCTTTAGCACCCCCTGTGTTTAATGGTGACGATTATCTGGGCAGCAAGAATGAAGACACATCTAGAGTCAAACGATGTCTGGGAATCTGTCGAAGAGGACTACAAAGTTCCTCCCCTACCATTCAATCCAACATTGGCGCAAATGAAAAATCACAAGGAAAAGACAAGAAGGAAGTCAAAGGCAAAAGCCTCTTTGTTGATTGTTGTCTTGAAAGACATTTTCACTAGAATTATGATGATTGATTCAACATTTAAAATCTAGAATATTCTGAAGGATGAATATGAAGGAGATGATAGAATTAAGGGAATGCAATCCCTAAATTTGATTTGAGAATTTGAGATGTAGAAAATGAACGAGTCTGAAATGATTAAAGCATATGCTAATAAACTCCATGACATTGCTAATAGAGTGAGATTGTTTGGTTCTCAAATTCCTTATTCAAGAATCGTTGAGAAAATATTGGTGATTGTCCCTGAAAAATTTGAGGCTACCATTATTTCCTTGGAGAATACAAAAGATCTGTCAAAACTTACCTTGGCAGAACTAGTAAATGCTTTTCAAGCCTAGGAACAAAGAAGGATGATAAGAGCTGAGGGTTCTGTGGAAGGAGCACTACAAGCTAAATTGCAACTTAACCAAGGAGATAAAAACAAATGGAAGAAATGGAAGAAGAAGAACTTCGGCACACAAGATGCAACCAACAAAATAGTGGAGACAAAAACAAAGGATTTCCTCCTTGCAAGCATTGTGGTCGATTGGGTCATCCTCCTTTCAAATGTTGGAGAAGACCTGATGTTAAGTGTGAAAAATGCAACAAGTTAAGACATCATGTGAGAATCTGCAAAAGCAATCTTCAACAAAATAATGAGGCTCAAGTTGCAGATCAACAAGAGGAGGAGCAATTGTTTGTAGCAACATGTTTCTCAAGCAGCAGCTCAAGTGAATGTTGGTTAATGGACAATGGTTGTACCAACCACATGACCCATGATGAAAAGCTTTTCAGAGAGTTGGATAGATCACAAGTATCAAAACTTAGAATTGGCAATAGTAATCTGATTGTTGCTAAAAGAAGGGGCACTGTAGCCATTGCAAGTTGTGTTGGTACAAAATTAATTTATGATGTTTTGTATGTACCAGAGATTGATCAAAACTTGCTAAGTGTTAGTCAATTGGTTGCGAAAGGATTTAAAGTCATCTTTGAAAATAAGCTATTTAGATTCAATATAACTATTAACTCTATTTCTTCTTCAATTTAAATGATATTCAGTTTCATTATTTGTGTTTGATTTTTTTTCTTAATGCTTAATTCAGTTTGATCAATCATTTTACAATCTTTGGTTTTTGAACTCTATTGGAAAATGTTTTCCACAACTTAAACTAAATCACACACCTAACAAATCTCTTGTTCTAGGAGTAGACTTCATTTTGTTAGCCACATTTGTCCAAGTTATTGTTTTTAATGCAAAGAGTTAATCTTAAATCATAAAGGAATCATATTTAGGATTGATCACTTTAGGACTCAATTTTGAGAGATCTAGTTGAGTAACTTAATTAATGTGGAAGTAATAAAATTGGAATCATATTTATTCAATGAAGATAAAAGAGCTAGAAAGTGCATCTAAATCCAATCTCTTTTTTATATAAGGTTTCCTCTTAATTTTTCACCATTGCTTTTATTTCCTCTATCATAAATTAATATTCCAACCATCTTTCTGAGTTCTCTATACTCACAAGATGGGAAATTACTAATGTCACCAAATCTCTAAAGATGATATCTAAAATACTACATCGAAACTTGGTTCACTTGCTAAGCATGTTGAGAAAATTTTCACCAATAACACATGGTTTTTATATCAAATCTCAAACAGGAAACTATGGTTTACTCGATGCAATATAATACTATTTCACTTATCGGGGACCAAACACTCTCATGCTCAATACCAATTTGTTAAAAAAAATCAATGATACAACAATCAAAATATAAACCAATAATTAATTAAAAATTAATTATTCAATACATAATTTAAAAAAATGCTAACAAGAAACTAAGGTTGAGCTCATGCGATATTACTTCACTTGTTAGAGGTTGGACACTCTCAGACTAAATACTAATTCCTTGAAACAATTCAATAATACAACAATCAAAATATAAACCAACAATTTCAAAGTAATTACTCAATACATAAATTTAAAATAATAAAAAAGTTAAAGGAAAACATGAACATACTTGGTGGTGTCCCACATCGAAAAACTGTGCAGCGAAAATGACAGGTGAGGGGTAGAGCAACAACTAAGGACCAACGACAAGAAGAACGCAAACATCTCCTTATACATAACCAATGACACCACCGAGAGAGGGGTAACAACCAATAACGACTAAAAGCAACTGATGACGACAATTGGGGGCGATTGGCGGTGAAGAGAAACGAAGGAACAATGTAGGCGTACAAGAGGAAGAAATTGTGGGTGAGAATAATGGCGGTGCAAGGAAGAAAACGATATAAGTATAGCAAATACGATGACAATTTTCTAGTAACTGTCATCATATCTTTCGTTTGAATTACAAAAAGGGTGAGGATACACAAACCCCTCACAAGTTTTCTTATAAAAATATTGTCATATATTCGTTAATGATGATCTTTGAAGAACCATCATTCATACCAATCAATCACTAAATTTATATTAATAAGAAAAAATGACAAATAAAAAAAATATATTTTTATTATTTTTCTATATTATTTTACAAGAAGGCACAAATATTATTGTAATAAAAACCTTTAATAAGATGTAAAATTAACTATAGTTCACAAAATTAAGTATAGTTTATTAACATTTATCTCTTCTCTCTCGTACCAACTATTATCGGTTAGTAAATAACAAGTTTTTGAGGCTGATAGAAAACATTCTTCACATAGTTACACGTTTGTTGTCATTAACCTTTCACATGTTAAATTTAATTTATTAATATATATATTATTCATCCAAATTTCATTTGATAATATCTAATACTGTACAAGAGTTTTGAAGCATTTGTCATCATCTATTGGTGATGTAAATAACTATTCTCTTTTGTCATGAGATGCATAAGACGGGGATGAATTGAGATTGAAAATTCTAAAAACATGTAATAATTGTGTCTCTGTCTTTCACTTGTCAAGCACAATAATTCACATGACATGTCACCCATTTGCTTAATCTGAAATTACAACCTTTTCAAATTTTTAAATAAAAACAAACTCAATAATATAATAATTTTCTAAGCAATATCATTATCAAATTATCATAATTGTATACTATAATACAAATACAACTATGAAAATATATGATATAATCACTATAATTATAGTATTTATATACTGCAATTAAATACTATATAATATAAATGTTTTAAATTATGAAATGTGCTTTTAAATTAAAACAAAAAATAAAATTATATAAAAGTTAGATTAACAAAATAGAATTAAGAAAAAACAAATAAACTATTAATCCACGAAACATATCATCATAAAAATAAACTTTTATCATTTATGGATCAAAACTCGATTTACATATCTTAACATCGATTTAACCTTTTAAAATAAATACAAACAGTAAAATGAGGCTTGAAATTGCATAAGAAATCACTAAATCTTAATTAATTGCTTCAAAAAATTCTAATTAATTATTTTCAAAAGACCCCATATTTAATTTGTTTATATCCAAAGAGAATGTGTTGAGTCATAAATAAACTTGTATATTTATCTATTATTTGAATTCTTATTTATCTATTTTTTTCATTCCTTTCACCACTAGACGAGAAATATATTTCACTTTTTAAATCGAATTTGATGGCATTAGTTATATTCACATATTCATTCTATTTATATTCACATAATAATTTTTATTTTAAATTATTAAAACATTCTCATTTTATTTTAAATTTTATACAACTATAATTTTATTATGATTATCATTAAACAATAACAATAAAAAGATGTGTGCTATTTTAATATTGATTTATTGATAATAGTATGTTTTGTTTATTTTGATTTTTTCTTTTATAAAAAATCAAATATTTGAACAATATAAGTGTATAGATACGACTATATATACACTATTAAACGAATATGAGAATAAAATAAAAATACATATCTCTCATATATTGATGCAAAATAAATAATTATATATATATATATATATATATATATATATATATATATATATATATATATATATTTGTGAAAGCTTTTACTTTAAAGATCGAAACAAATTGACACATGATATTAGAGAGATTTTGTCCACTTTATTCATTTTAAATAGTGCCAAAGAAGTGGCATATCTCTAAATTTATTAATTTTTTAAAATATTATTATACATTAAAATTTAGTAATTATATTTTTAAAAGTTTGTAATTATTTTTAATATTTAAATAATATTTTTATTTTTATTTTTAAATATGACTATGTGTAAAATAAAATTATGAAATATATACACAAAAATCAAAACCCCATCATATATTATAATAAATTTATTTTTATTTTAAAATATAATTAAAAATAAAATAAAAGTGTAAAATATACTAAAAATAAGAATTTCCATTATAATTATTGTAGATTTATTTTTATTTTAAAGTATAATTTAAAAGATATAAATATAAATTACGTATATTAAAAATAAAAATCTCTATTATATATTCTATTATATATTGTTGTAAATTATAAATAATTATTTTGTAATACGAAAAGTGAACATAAAAAAAGCAATATCTTTATATAGAATTATAAAATTATATATTATTGTAAATTATAAATTTTTATTTTAAATTATATTAAAAGTAAAATAAAAATATAAAAAATAAAAAAATTCTCCTTATAGATATATTTAATATTTAGTTATCCAAATATCAACATTGCAAAAAAATATTGACGAAATAACATGTTCTCTAATATTTATAAAATTACAAAGAGAAATTAATTACTCGATAACCAATTCTCAACACTTTTAAAATTTAATATTTTTTAAATATTTTAAATAATTGAAATCAATTGAAAAAATATTAATAAAGTTTAATATTTTTATGAATGAGTTTTTTATTTTATAATTTCATAATAAATTAAAATAATTTTTCTTAATAATTGTAAATATATGTACATGTTTATTTAATTTTGCATAATTTCATTTAGTAAATATATACAATTAAATAATTTATTTGTATTAATTAATATTTTATTGAAGTCAAAGAAATTAAGTATGAGTAACAGAAGCGCTATATAATGAACTAGAGTGTTGTAAGATTTTTCGTTTAATTAGTTATACTTTGGAGAATGTGAGTGTATTAAGATCAAAACTAATGAAAGAGTAGTCTATACATTATAAGAATTTTAATATAATATTATTTTCTGATTGTCTTTAGACAAGAGTCATAATATTTTTTTTTGATTTTAAAGTTTCTATGTTATATTATTTTTATTGTATTTATTTTATTTCTTTATTAAAAGTATTATTCTAAGATAATCCAACATATTTTAAAATAATATTTTTATTGTAAATTATATATTTTTCAGAAGAACAATATTCTTACGTATATTTGCTAAGAATTCTACATCTCTCTATTAAAAAAATACAAACTCCTCTTGGAACATCAACATTTGAACTAATGGACTTGAGTATTACTTATATTATGTTTTTTTGCATTGTGTTTGATTATTTTTTCATCTTTATATATCCCATAAACTTAAACTCAATCAAATCTTATTTACTTTGTTGGAATTCTTATAAGTTTAACAACTCTTTTATACTTCAAAAAATAATTTCAATAATAAAATAGTATATTAGTTTATTTATAACAGCAACCTAGCTATAAATAATATTATTCATAATTAAAACTTAATATTTTACACTATTATGAACCATAATATTTTTATTCAATATTTAATTTAATTATAAAATATATTAATTGCTTAATTTTATACATTTATTAAATAATTCATAAAATTACACATCCATACACATATATTTACATTTTTTTAATTTATTAGAAAAAGTTATTCATAAATATTATGTTATATTTTAATAATAATAATAATAATGTATAATTATTTTGATTAATTTTAACTCATTAAAATTGGTTAGATATAAATTATTGAATAGAAATAAAGATATTATTAAAAAGATTAATTGATCATACTTCTAAGGTGGGTGATGATAAAAATCCTGACTTGCCAACTCCAAGAGTCAGAGATTAGATAAGAGAGGTTGACTTGCTAACCTGATTTTCAATAAAAATAAAAATAAAAATAAAATTAAAAATATTTTAAATATTATTTTTATTATAAAATAATTATATCTTAAATCATTAAATCTTACCCAATAAATTATAATTATTCATTATAATAAAGTAATTTAATATGTAAATAATAAATTATAAAAAATTACAGAACTAGTCTCCCAACATACCTTTAATAAAAAATACAAGATTTTTCAAATGTAATGAACCTCCTATTTTTTTTTAATGAACCAATTCTAACAGATCAAGTGATCTGTTTGGTTACCTTACTCATTTCTTATCTCAACAATTTTAAAATAATTCAAAAACATAGTGGAGGAATAAAGTTTTACCAACTAATTTTTTAACCAAAATATGTCATTTATATAAAATAATATAGTTTATGATATAGTTTTTATGTTGATGAATAAAAATAATATTACTTTGGTTTATCTTATTCAAAAAATAAAAGAATTAGGACTGAGTAAAACAAGAGATATATAATGTATTTTTCACCTGTTTGGTTAAAATAAAACAAGGAAGAAATTGATAAATTTCATTAGTTTCATTCAGAAAATCCTAATTCTTTTTAAGAAAATAAGTCTTTTTATTGGTGTAATGGGTTGTAAATTAAGGGTATTTTTCTTTAGTTTTATAAAAATGACATATAATTTGGTTTGAATGTAAAAAGAATAAATTTAATTAAACGAATTTTTATAATTTGATTTAAATTGATTTTATAATTTAATTATCTAATTTTTTTATTAATATATATTATATTATATTTATATATTATAATATAAACATTAAATAGTTAATATTTTTAAATATTTTATATATATTTATATAAAATTTAAAATATAAATATTAAAATTAATTATTTTATATTGTTACCTTTAATTTAATTTTATTTTAAAGTTTTTTTCTCAAAAAATTAATAATTTACTTTTGAGACAACAACTCTTTTTTCTTTTTGTTTATAAGTTAAATATATTATATTATTCTATATCACATATTTATAAGCATAAAATTATATATATTAATTTTTTCTCAAATACACATATATTATATAAGTGAAATAATAAATAATATATAATATTTAAATAATTAAATTTAATTAATTCTAAAATTTTAATTTAAAAATTAATCTAAATCCCATTATTCTAAATGAAAAGTATTCATATCGATAAATTCTTTTTTAATTTAAATCGATTATCAAATTTTTAGATGATTTTTAATTATTTTTTTGAATCAGTTATATAGATATGTAGAGGTTGGTCTAACTCACTTTATAATTTGAGTTGGATTTAATCATTTAATTTCTTTTAAACTTAATAGTAATTGAATTGGCTAATCAATTCATTTTAAATTTTAAATTCAATAATTCTATCTAACCAAATTACATAATACAATTTCTCTAATAACTTACTTAAAAACAGTTTTATTTTTATCTTATAAATATTATTTATAAAAAATATAGTCATTTTTTACAAATATTAAAAATATTTTTAATTAAAAAGGATTTTTTTTTTAAATTTTCAACCTAGTGATTAGAGCCAATTAACTGAATTGAGTTAAATGGTAGTATCACGAAACATATATAAATTTCACTTAATTCAACTAAATTTAATTTAAAAATATTCATAATTTGCTGTAATTTTTTTAATAAAGTCTAATCAAACAAAACAAAACAAAAATTAGATACAGTTTGGTTATATTTTAATTTAAAATAAAATATAAATCAAATCAGTATGTTTTACGGTTTTTTTAACTGTAAAATTTTATAACAAAATTTTGAAAACAAAAGCTTTGCTATTAAAATTTTAATATATTTATTATTATATTTATACTATCAACATGATGCATAATAAAAAAATCGAAAATAAAATAATTTAATTAGTTTTGAATTGATTAGATGTTGAATTGAATCAGCCTAATTTGGGTAGATTGGGTTAGATTAAGGAAGCAACTTAACCCCTTAATGCTTCTTCGGGCTTTGATACTCTCTCTCTTCACATATAGATGCTGTGCAGGGGACACTCCCTCTTCACAACATAAATATGCGCCGTGACAACATTAAATATATATTTTTTTCCTAAGTGTTTTTTTATTAATTATGTGGCATAAATAATTGAATATCAATATAATTTTTTTTTACTACGTTAGTTAGTTCCATTTCTTCATCTTCCAAAACACACTCCCACGGTTCTCTCTACCCTGCTTGCCCTAGATCCATGGCTTTCTTCTCCATCTGTTGCTTCTTTTGCTGAGTTTCAGTGCTACCCTTTTCCACTCTTTCCCTTTGGGTGCTGAAAAATCCTTCAGGAGCTCTGTATCAAGTTGGAAATCCACTCTCACAAGGTTTTTAGGATCTGGGTATTGTTGTAAATTTGTTAGCTTTGATATCGTCTGGATTGTAAATTAGCAGGTTTTGCACTGGGGAAATTGTTGTGCTGTGCAAGTAACTCTCATTTTCAAGTTATCACTGTTTTTTGCTTCAAGTGGGTAGGGTAAAGAAGTGATTTTTGTGGCCTTTGAGGTTTGATTTGTTGAATTTGAGGGTTTATCTGCTAGTTAGATTGTGTATCTTCTTGGTGTTTCATGGATGGGTTATGTGTTTTGTTTGCTGATTTGTGACCAAATCTGGGTTGCTACAGTAGCTAATGTTGTGATTTATTTTGTGTGACATGAGTTTGGTGGTTATGGGTACTGAAGAAGAGGATAATAAGATAGAAATATAGAAATCTGGAAATGCTATTGAAGGGTTGAATGTATTGAGAGTGGAGGCTGGTTTTGTGAGAAGGAGGGTTGGTTGGTTGGTGGGCATAATGGGTGGCATGTGTTGCAAACCCTCTGCCATTGAAGACAGTAAGGAGAGTCCAAGGGAGCGTTTATCAAGCAAAGCTGTGTCGGACTTGCGTGTATCTCGGGGAACTTCATCGAGGAGGGAGGAAGTGTTTCGGGTAAAGGATAGATATGATAACAATGAGGGAAGAACTGCATTGATTGATAAGCAAGGGAATGGTTCTGTTAGAATGCAAGGTGATAGTGTTGAAAGGAAGAGGGAGAAAATGGAATATGCTGTTGCTCAACATCCGGGGATTGGTAGTGTTCCCAAAGCCATGGAAGGTGAGCAGGTTGCAGCTGGATGGCCCTCATGGCTGGCAGCAGTGGCTGGAGAGGCTATCAGGGGATGGCTGCCACGGCGTGCAGATTCTTTTGAGAAGTTGGATAAAGTAAACTTCTTTCATTCATTTGGCTGCTTAATTACATTATGCAAATCTTGGCTGAATTCTCTTTCATAGTCACGTGTTCATCCTTCAAATTGTTGATCCACATTGCTTAATTTCTCTGCATAACTATTATTAATTTCTCATCTGATAATAAGTCTTTGTAAAGAAACTGTCTCTAATTGATTTGGAATCCCCCCATCTTTTTTTAATCAATATTCTTAGTGTCTGTTGTTTGCCAACAATCCTAAGTAGTACATTCTGCAAGCTACCATTTTTATATTGATTTTTGATCATTAGGATCTCATAATGTGACGGTAACACAAAATTCTGGAATTTTATTAATGATTGAATAGATATTTGAAATACTGATGATGTTATGCTTCTTTATGCTACTACCACTATGTTTGTCTGTCATGTATCCTCAATTTGATGATCTCATGCGTTTGAAATAAAATAAGTAGAATACGAGAATTGTTCACATGTAATTTTCAGATATTTCTAGTTATCTTTCTCCTTGATTTCAGGTTACTTCAATGTGAATAGATCTCCTGTATGCTAGGTAACCGTGAATGATAAATTGATAATTTTTTCCTTTCTGGAATGTGCAGATTGGACAGGGAACTTATAGCAATGTTTATAGAGCTCGTGATCTTGAACAAAAAAAGATTGTTGCTTTGAAAAAAGTGAGGTTTGATAATCTTGAGCCTGAGAGTGTTCGCTTCATGGCAAGGGAAATTCACATTCTGCGCAGGCTTGATCATCCAAATGTCATAAAATTGGAAGGCTTGGTTACATCAAGGATGTCTTGCAGCTTATACCTTGTTTTTGAGTATATGGAGCATGACTTGGCTGGGCTTGCATCACATCCTGGAGTGAAGTTTACGGAAGCTCAGGTGTTATGTAGCATCCTTATGTTTTATTTCTATCTATCCATTTTATTGCAAATCTAACCTACCATGTATTCTAGGGAGCATATTACTTCCTCTAATTTTATTTGATGTGATAGGCAACCAAAGATTTCTTTTAACGTGATGTTTGTACTTTTAATCTAGTTGCTGATGCTCCCATTCCTAAATGAATTCTCTGAAATTTACTTCTTTTTTTCTTTTTCCATTGAAAATGAGGCCAATTAAAGTAAGTGGAAGAAATTAAATGAAGAATAAAATTTCTTCTAAAGACTAACAATTAAATAAAATAGGCTACAAGATAATACAAAAGAAAAGAAATAGAAAGAATCAAGTTTTAATTATTGATTTCTTTTAGTTTGAAAAGTAAATGATTAAAATTTAGAGGAAGAAACTTAATGAAGGGTAAAGATAAACCTATTTTTGGAAACAGAAGTGCTATGCTACAACACAGATAAAAAATTCAGAGATTTAATTTCCTATTGGATCTTGGCAGGTTAAATGTTACATGCAGCAACTTTTACGTGGACTTGATCATTGCCATAGCTGTGGTGTACTGCACCGTGACATTAAGGGTTCTAATCTTTTGATCGACAACAACGGGATATTGAAAATTGCTGACTTTGGTTTGGCAAGCTTTTTTGATCCCAATCAAGCTCAACCATTGACAAGCCGGGTTGTCACTCTTTGGTATAGGCCACCAGAGCTTTTGCTTGGAGCCACTTATTATGGCACTGCTGTAGATTTATGGAGTACAGGTTGCATACTTGCTGAGCTGTACGCTGGCAAGCCTATAATGCCTGGGAGAACTGAGGTATGCGA
Source organism: Lablab purpureus (assembly GCA_030347555.1). Taxonomy (NCBI): domain Eukaryota; kingdom Viridiplantae; phylum Streptophyta; class Magnoliopsida; order Fabales; family Fabaceae; genus Lablab; species Lablab purpureus. The sequence goes on from CM059258.1 coordinate 20,364,635, forward strand.
GCTTAGATGATTCTGTTTAAATTTGGCTTTTGAGCATTTTCCTTCTTTTCATCTGTTAAAAAACTACGGTATACTAACTTTGTTGTTTACAACCGGTTAACTGGAAGAAAATGTTGGTAGTAGGTGAAAATAAACCATTTCTTAAATATAATGTTATTCACATTTATTTTGTGATGTTATGAATAAATAAGTAACTTGGTTGTATTATAAAATAATTAGAAACTACAATTTTCTGTTTTGCAGGTGGAGCAATTACATAAAATTTTTAAACTTTGCGGTTCACCTTCTGAGGACTATTGGAGAAAATCAAAGTTGCCTCATGCAACAATATTTAAGCCTCAACAGCCCTATAGGCGATGTGTTTCTGAAACATTTAAGGACTTTCCTACACCCGCAATAGAATTGATAGAGACTCTTTTGTCCATAGATCCTGCTGATCGAGGAACTTCAGCATCTGCTTTGAGTTGTGAGGTGTGAAATTCTTGAGTGTCTATTATATTATTCACTACTTTTCTGTTTTTTTAACTCAAGGCAACTGTATCAACAGAGAGTGGATGTTCATGTTGGTGTTGGATTCCTCTACTAGTTGCAAATTAAATGTCTTTTTGACATCTTTGTGCTTATATACATGTTATATAAAAATCTCTAACCCTGTACTGTATCATCTCTTTATCTTGAGTATTACACAAATATATGCCAGTATTGTGGCTATTGTCTCCACAGCCTTAGTATGGTAAAAAATTAATTTGTATAACAGCAAATCGGTGTGTTGGTTGGTAGTTGTTCACTATATCTTGCTCAACTAACGTTTTGCCGTGCATTTTATGTTTCTAGTATTTTTTTCAAACTTCAGTATGCACTGCTCTTGACTCTCTCCTATTGGTTTACTTGTAATTTAGTTCTTCTCAACAAAGCCTCTACCTTGTGATCCCTCAAGCTTACCAAAGTATCCTCCTAGCAAAGAATTTGATGCCAAAGTACGGGATGAAGAAGCTAGAAGGTGTGTTCAATTTTGGTGTGGAATTGCACTTTTGAAGGGTACTTGTGTCTGTTTTTCTTTTTGAAACAATCTAATTAAATAATCCATGTCATTGTTGTTGTGTCTAAGTGATTAACTTTGGGAAAATGGAAGAAAGGAATCTTCTAGTATTTGTTTAAACTAATCTTCCAGATACTACCCAGTCTCCCCTGCCCTTAACGTCCAAAATTTACTTCCAAAATGCAGGGTGACTGCAACAACGTAGTCAAAGTTACTTATAGAGCAGAGAATAATATATTTTTAATGTTCCTTATGATTCATAATACGAGTGTGTACAGAAATTATCAATAAGTGTAGCTGAAATATACTGGTTCTCAAAATTAGACTGGTCCTTGAGTGCTTGCTTATAAAGGTGAGTGTTAGAATTTTGCTTATGGTTTTGGTTATGATGTCTGCAGACAAGGAGCAGCAGGAGTCAAGGGCCAGAGGCATGATCTTGAGAGAAAAGGCACAAGAGAATCACGAGCAGTTCCTGCACCTGATGCCAATGCTGAACTGGTCTTGTCAATGCAGGTTTGTGCATTTTTAGTTGTTAAACTAACCCCTCTAGGTCATTGAGATTTGTCAATTCTGTTTGTGGATAATATTTTCCTCAGGGTGAAAATCAGTTAAATTTTAAAGTACATGAATATCTTTTTTTGGAATAAGCTTTTTCTTGATTGGCAACTTAATATCTGTGTGACATTTTGGAGAAACAATGATGTTTTAGTAGGTTTGTCTCTACATTTCTGACTCACCTATGAGAGTATTTCACGTTAGAGCAAAAGACTCAGAAGCCACAGATTGTAGCTTTGGTCAGCCTTGGACCATGTTATAATGTGCATCTGAACATGCAGTTATTCCACTCGTAGTGTCTTAGGAGTTGAACTGAAAAAAAACAGAATGAAAGAGATTATTGTTTTCTTGGGCATCTTTGAATCACCTCTTACTGTTTCACAACTTGCTAAGTCTGTACACTAGTGCACACTGAATGAGATGGAAACTGTTTATGCACCTACCGCGTACTGTAATGTCCTTGTCATGGAATTCTTCCTTTGCTGAATATTTATATTATTTTCCTGATAATTGCTGAATTTGTTTCACATTTCCTTTTGAATATCTTTATCTTTGCATTCTGTGTACTCTTTCATTTTTTTCTCATCAGATTTGTTTTTCTTATAGCTGAATCCATAAATAACCTTTTTATTTTGCAGAAGAGGCAAGGGCAGGCTAATTCTCAGAGCAGGAGTGAGAAGTTTAACCCTCATCCTGAAGAAGTTGCTTCCGGATTTCCCATTGACCCCCCTAGACCATCACAAGCTGCAGGAGTAAGTGTGGATCCCCCTGTTCATCAACATAAAAGAGCCTCCCATTCAGGTCCGCTGACTCACCGTGCAGCATGGGCTAAAGCCGGGAAGAACCAGGATGAAGCTCCAAAGATTTCAATGGGGGGCGACTTATCAACATTATCGGGTTTAGTTGCAGCAAGAAGGAGTATGTTGTCTGACGATCGCAGAGAAAGGTCTGGATCGTCACAAGCAGAGACCCAAAAACTAATAAGCAGGTTCCCAGGATCCTTTAAGGAGGCCTCTGAGTCAATGATGCAACAGGATCAGAAGCATCATGCACATGCGCCTCAAAAGGAAGAAGGAAGAGGCAGCAGCAACAACAAAGACTCAAGTCTTGTAAGTAGTTTCCTTTCTTCCTTTCCTACCTTCTCTATCTTGATATTTTCTTGACTGCTTATGTGTCCACCTGGATATATGGTTATTTATATGTGTAAATATGATTAACTTTTTCTCACAGGTGCATAAGAATAAATAAAGTAATTATGTACACTTGAGAAGATTAAAGAGAAGGAAAACTGTGTTTTTAGAGAGCTTAATTCACCTGTCCTGTCTTCTCATATTGATGATAGTTCACAGACACAATAAGAAGATGGAAAGTCAAAAGACATATTCTAGAAGCTCAATACAGATATACATACAGCTGCCTATTTAATATCATTAGGATCCTAGGTACATAGTAGGTCCAACTCAAAACAGCTTTTTTACATAGTTATCTAACATGTACAATTAACAATACACGGTTAATAGTGGCATGAGTTTATTGAAATGCTGATGGTGGTAGTAAACTTTGCCTCATAAGTGGTTTAGTAGAATCAAGTTATTGAGTGACACATGTGGTTAACTACATGTGTAAATGTGGTGAACTTTGCCTTAGTAGTGGTTGAGAACAAATAAATGTGGTTGTATATAATCATTGATGTGGTTAATAACACAACACTATTGAAATGTTTACCTGTAGTTAACTTTGTCATGTAAGCGGTTAATAGTGTCATATGAGGTTATTAAAATGTCTAATGGTGGTTAAATTTGTCTCACAAGTGATTAATATTAATCACAAATCAGTAATTAAATACAATCACGTTCATTTATTCTTGACTACTTATGCGGAAAATATAATCATATTTATACATCTTGATATTCACATCTTGGTTTTAGTTGTCTAAATGTTGTGCTTGCATTATCTTTTCACAATCCTGCAGGTTGGTTATGGCTCGAAGGGTCATAAAATTCATTATTCTGGCCCTCTGCTAGTTCCATCAAGCAACATGGATCAGATGTTGAAGGACCATGACCGCCAAATCCAAGAGGCGGTTAGAAGATCACGATTAGACAAGGCAAAGATGAGAAGACTCCAAGCTGAGGGGAACCAGATAACCAATTCATTATTTGTTTCTGGTCGTTGAGTTGTAGAACCTGATGCTGCAAAGCATCTAAGCATCATTTAAGAATATTTGATTCTTTTTTTGCCTCTTTTTTTTTTTTTTTTCTTATTTTGCCTGTACAGGGAGTTAGTATCCCTCAATGCCCCTCTGTGGCCATGTTAGGTAACTCTAGCTCAGAACTCTTCCTCCACTTTGTCACATCGCCATGTATTTTCCTTCCACTTACAATCATTATATGGCCATTCTTCCAAAGCTTATCAACATAAGCTGTAGTAGAACATGTCTTCCCTATGTTTAACGTATGATAGAGTAATTATCACTGTTGTTAAGATATGCATTTATGTATATATGTGTATTCTCTTCTTTCTCTCACTTTTCCCTTCTCTCAAGGATGCATAATTTTTTAGTACATGATTGCATGTATAAAATGCATTTAACAGAAAATTCCAAGCCTTTTTAGGGTGTTCTAAATTTGGTGACAATTGTTTTTGGACACACTAAAAGGAGTTGTTTTAAGAGGAATTTTACTGTATTTTGTTCTGTAAATGACAACTTTGGCCTGAGATTGATTAGAAGCTAATGTAATTAGAGTAGAATTATTGCCAAAAAGGAACCTCACAGAGGACATAACAGGGTGTCTACATAAACTTAGCACATTACCGAACATAGATCTATAATAAGTTGAAGAAGGTGGAATGAATTACCTTATTTTTCTCTATAAAGGATTACTGTACACTTTCAATCTGCATTTCCAAAACTATGTTTCATGCAAATACCAAAAATAATGTAACATTTGATGCTTTTAATATTTTTAATACATTCTTTCTAATTCTCTATTATTGATTGGATTTTATTTTAAATTACAAAATAATGCTGGAATCCATCAAATAAGAAATGATATCGATAAATTTTGGTGACTTTTAACAAATATTACTTAATGAGTAAATGATTTTTAAATAAATCTCAATAAATAAGATTGTTCAAAGAGTGTCACGTGCAATTTTTCAGATAAAATAGTTACTTGTCTCAACACTCATTTCACTGTAAAGGCTTTCGGTTCCTCGATCACCATTAAAATTAACATTTTATCTTTCATACTCTATTTGAATAATGTATTTTTTTTGGAACTTTTTCAAAACAAGCTTTCCAGAAGTTTTATGAAACCTTTTCGGAACATGTTTTTTGGAAAATTTCTATAATAGGTTTTCTAGAACAAGTTTTTCAGAAAATATATTATGAAACAAGCTTTTGGAAAACGTTTTGGAACAATTTTCTCAAAAAATAATTTTCGAAACAAGTTTTCTAAAATAACATTTTCAGAAACTATTTTTTAGAACAAGTTTCCTGGAAATATCTGGAACAAATCTTTCAAAAGGTAACATTTAAATGAGGAAAGACGTGAGGTGCAGTGGAGGTAAGGTATTTTAGGTTTTTTTACCATTGATATAGGGTTGCAGGAAGCAAAAGCCTCCTCCAAATTCAAAGCTTTTGCATTGTGAGGTGTAATTAGTAACAGGGTAATTCTTCCTGCACTTCCCTATTTTCTTTATGTATCTCTAAAATTTTCAAAATACTAAAAATTACCTCCAAAATTTGTTTTGATTGGTTTTCGAATTATAAAATCCGGAAGGTAAAAATATTTTTCAGATTTTAGAATTTAAAAATAATTTTTTTAATTTGTAAATTTTACAATCCAAAAAGTAAAAGTGTTTTTTGAATATTGAAGTGTAGAAAAGAAACTAAAAGACATTTTTTTATCAGATTTAATCTAAAAGTCATGTTTAAATATTTTTTTTTCAGATTATATAATATTAAAGTCATTTTTAATTATGTAATTATGGATATGACTTTCAGATTATATAATCCAAAATTCTTTACTAGATTATACTATCCGAACAGAAAATCAATATGAAAACATAAAGGTGTAGAGATAATTTGATACTATTAATTGTATTTTGGAGGTGCAGAAAAAAAAGGTGGAGGTGCAGGAAGAATTATCTTGGTAACATTGCGTTAAGCCTATTGGTAGATTATACATTTGGGTTAAGAGCCCATCATATTTTCAAATTCAGTACAGAAATAAAATACTCTAACGTGATTACATGAACAAGTCAGAGAAGAAAAAACACAATCTGTTGGATCAACTAACAATCAGAAAAAAAAAAGACATCATTCAGCAATGTCTATCTTAACTTTAAGCACTTTCAGAAAAGAAAAGTTTTAAAATTTGAAATTAATTTTTCCCTAAATTAAAATCAAATTAATTTATAAAAATTCTCTCATACAACTTTTCTATATTTTGATGTGTATAAATTAATTTTAACTTGTAGATAATTCATATATTTTTATTTTACCCCTACAAGTGTTTATGAAAAACTTGTCTAAACATAATCCAAATTATTTTGATGGTATAATGTATATAAAATTCCACTTTGAAATGTCCTAAATTCAAAATAACACTGAAATGAAAAGGAGTATTCGGCTAAATTCTTTTAGAAAAATATTGTGCCGAGTGTCCAGAATATAGTGAGCCATAGTACCATTAATACTAATATAAGCTATCCAACCTATATCCATACTTAATTGGAGTTATGATTAGTGTCAAGACATGGAAGATTTTAAGTAGTTTTAAATAAATAAAATATTTGTCTGTAGAATAGAGTTTATTTTGAATCTAATTTTTAGAAATTAAAATTTATTTTAAATATATTTTTTTAATTTGTAAAATAGGTGTAAATAACAATTTTTATATTTGGATCTATTAAGTCCAATAAAAAAGTTAGGAGGTGTAGAAATTGAAAGACAAAAAAAATAATGAGAATTTTGAACAACTAAGCTGACTTAGAGTTTGATTTAAAGTTTTGCTTAATCAAGTTAAAATAAAGGAGAAGATTAAGTATCATTAACATAAAATATGATTTAAGCATTAGAAGCATGAATCTCATCTTACCAATTATGATTTTGATTTAATCCTCTGTTGAATGTTTAGCCCCACTACAATAGTTAATGTGATTGTCTTTTGGCTTATCCATTCAGTTTCAATTTCCTTTCATCATAACATTGTATGGATGGATTATGCTGATGAAATTAGGAAAGATTTAAAATCTCGGTACTATCGTAAGGGGTTCTTCTTTGCGTTTCTGATCTTCATACGAAGCTTCTTCAATGCACCAAGGAGAGCTTTTTGTTACTAATTACTTCAGTAAACTAAGGACTATTTGAAATGAACTTGGGAATTTTTGTTTAGATTTGATCTGCACTTGTTTTATCAAGTGGTCGTGCAAAGTTTCTTCTTTCATTAGTCAATGAATAATGAAAAATAGGACATCCAATTTTTATGTGGTTTAAATGTTCAGTATAACAATGTTAAGTCACATGTTTTACATATAGATACTTTACTTCGGATTTCTATGATTTTTTTATGTAACTCAACATGAATCTCAATTACTTGGAAACATTATTTCTAATACTAAAAAAACACTTATGAATATTATGGACACTACTGGTTCTTGCACTCATTATGGTTGTACAGTTCATACCGAGATTGTTTGCTATTATAAGCATGAGTTTCCTTCCAATATTGATGATTGTTTGGTAGTGTAAGCATGAGTTTCCTTTCAATATTTATCATAGTGGAAAGATTTGTAAACATTGTGATAAAACAGACCATACAATTGATGTTTACTGTAAAAGAAAACATGGGTTTTTGCTTGAACACAGATGGTGCAATACCAAAGACAGCATAATTAACAACAACACGACGGATAATAGTCGATTGCATAACGTTTCATACTCTCTCTCTCTTCCTCCCGATTGCATAAATATATTATTGTTCTTTATTATCTTATTTTGTTTTAGGTCTTATCCTATTTTTATATTCATTTTCTCTTCTTAAAAACAAATAAACTTTCACATTTTAATAATTAATGATATGAATTAAAGGTGTGTACAGGACAAATTTCTAAGAATTATTGTTTTATCTTTCAATTTGAGTTGCTATTATTCTCTTTTATATTCATGTTCTTATTTTGGATACAAACATTCATATTTATATAATTTTATGAATTAAATTTAAATATATTAAATATATTAAATCAAATTGAAAGATAACAAAAATTGTCTTAATTTCATAAAAAAATATATTAAATCAAATTAATTCGAAGTAGATAAAATTTTCTTAAAAAAAAATACACAACATGAACGATTAAAATTAAACTAAAACCTCGACCACATTTTGGTTGTTTTCTCTAACAATAATTAGAGTTTTAATTTAAAAGTGCATGGTGATATTTTGAATATAAATATAGTTGACAGGAATTATGAAACTGAAAGTGATTGAGAAAAACTTAAAAAATATTGCATTTAAGTGGTGCAATGGAGGAAGAAATGGTCCAATATAAAAGGTAGAGATGATTGAAGAGAGACAAATTATTGATGTTGTGTGGGACTGTCTGCATTCATAACCAATATAGGAAATTGTGGTGCCATTTCCTACATCAATGGCTACACATTAATACATTTGGTGCTCCAATATTAACAAAAATTAAACGTGTTATATTATTGTGGTCACTTATTTTTTTTGTTTTTCTAAATAGAAAATTGCATTACATCATTCCTTATAATAAGTGAACACTCATAATTTTTCTATTATAAATTATATTGTCATAAAGATCTTGGTTAGCAAGGTTTTGTGGGGGAAATTATTATCTCTTCACATATAATCAAATGAATGCAAAACTCAAAATATTAGGCAATAAAAAATATGCAACTGTATCAAATAAATTTCATTACATATTAAACATCACAAGTTTTCTGGACAAACTTGAGAAATTCTCCCTAATATGAAAAAAGATCACTTTTTTCTCATTCCTTTAGGGTGGTAACCTTCTCTCTCTCAATTGGGTGTATCTTTTTTTTTCTTCTTTTCTACATATCCATTTAGATAGCAAAAGTTCAAAACTTTTTCACGAAAACTCAACAAGTTTTAATTCTAATTTGTTCATCGATCTAGATTTCATAATAAGATTCACCAAGAATAAAGATTCACCAGTTATTGGAATGCTCTTCTTGATCTTTCACTTTCTTGTATTATAATGTTTGGAAAATTGAATTGACTACTTTTGTAACACACTTATCCATTTTGATACCTTTGTGTTCACATTTTTTTACGTCATAAACTAATCAATTATTTTTTTCATTCATTTTCAAATGTTTTTAAGTTTTTTTTTATAAATAGAAAAGGTTACAAATTTTTTTACTTTTAAAAAATATTTACAAATATTTTTCATGAATGTACACACACTCATATATATATATATATATATATATATATATATATATTTGTTTATATTTAATTTTAGAGACGCCATTTTAATTGAATTAGTACAAAAAATAATGAAGGATTAAGTTAAAAGTGAAGATCATGTTACACATGTGAAGTCAATATTCAAAATTGAGAGACAGTGTAGGGCTGGGAGTGGAGATTCTCACGTGCACATATGAATGGTGGAAAATGTTGGGAACATTGCCCTAAACATGTGTTTATGGTGTTTTGTTGACAACACCACAAGAAATCAAGAACCCTAACTTTTAATTTCCAAGGTCAGACATAAACATTTCAAGAGAAATCACCATCTCTTTTCCTGTACCAGACTTTCTGCCTCTGAATTTCTTCTTTACTGTGGACCTTTGGACCAGTTAATGTCAAATAAGTAATGCTCATCACAAATTTGTTGTCTTAATTAATCTCCTTTTCTAAATCTACATCCTCAAACTTCATATACTGCACAAACGTATGTACAAAATGTTCTGATATTTCATATAAAGATATAAGTTTATACTTATATTATCAATAACTTTGTTCTAGGTCTGTGCTTGGAAGTACGATGAATCACATTAAACAAATCATAGTTGTTTTTTCAAATAATAATATAGTAGTGTTTTTACATGATAGAGTACCATGTTTTTCTGTGATTACAAGTGTTCATTGTGTTTGGAATATGATGAAATTGTTCACATGCCACAAAGTGAATTTGGTTTGGAAGACATGTTACTTTGGCTTAATATAAAAAACCTTTTTGAGATATTTGGCAACATGGTTTTGATATAAGACGAGGAAGGAAGATTAGTATGTTGCATATCTATATCTATCTATCTATCTATCTATATATATATATATATATATATATATATATATATATTACAAATTTTAATTCGTCATTAATTTAATTAAAAATTAATTTAAAATATAATTTAATAAAAAATTTAAATCTTGGTCATTAATATTAAAAATTAATTTAAATTATAATTTAAAAATTAATTTAGTCACTATTATATTAAAATTAAGTTCAATAATTATAAAAATTATAATTTCTATTATAATAAAAACTATTTAAATACTAATAATTTTTAATTTTTAATAATTTTTAATTTTAATAATTTAATCATTATAATAATTAATAATTTTTAAAATTTATTTATATTTAATGAATTTATATATATATATATATTAAAGAGCAACCAAATACATATTATCAAATTATATTCATTGCACAAACATATAAGTAGGAAAGTCCAAAGAGTAAACCAACCAAAGCCTAACTTTTTAATTTTGAAGCTGAATATAATAAATAAGTGTAATAGCAGTAAACTAGGTTTATTCCATAAACCTAATTAGTTTGGACAATCTAAACCATATATTAAAAAAAAGTAAAACAAATAAAGCCTAACTCTTTGGTCTTTAAGCTGAATATAATATTTTCTAAAGTTCTCAGTGAATAAATAGGAATGATTCTCCTTGAATACTCTAAGTCAAACATAATACAACTATAGTTGAGATTTTCTGAGTTCGTAAAAGACTTTTAAGACTTGTTAGTGGCGTATTCTATGGCGTGAATAATAATAATAATAATAATAATAATTATTCCTCACTTTCAAATAGAAGAAGAAAAGAGACAATAATTAAAATGATTTGCTCATGTTTAATTTTTAATCCTTAAAATACTAAGTTAAAGTCTGGATTCTAATCTAACCCTAATATCTGAAATTAAGTATTATTTTATAATTTTAGGGAAAGGTAATTAAAAAGAGGATTAAAGCAATGAAAATAGAATGTGTTGGAATCCGAGGCAGGCCCTGAGAAAAAGAGGATAAGTTTTGGTGTAGGAAAGAAGGTTGAAGTAAAGTGTGGAAGAAAAGATGTGTGAAATAAAGGAAGAGATAAGAGCCACACTTCAAGGAAAAGGTGCAGAGATAAGCAAAGAAGAAGCAATAAGAACAGGTAGATGCATTTATTAGATAGGCTATGTTGTCTCTTACATAAAATCTCACACTCTCCTCATATCTAATGTTGTGGTCCAAATCAAAACATGAGGCCCTTTCCTTTCTACTCTCTCTCTCTCTCTCTCTTTCTCTCTCTTTCACCTTCATCAAACATTACCTTTTACATCTCTCTTGGATTGTAAGTGAGATGACAAAAGTTTTTTGGTGGAATGGGTACTTTTTTTTCTTCACAAAATTGCAAAGAAATGTATGAAAATGACCATGTATGCAACATAGTTATTTTGATGAGACATTTGTAATGTTTACTTGGATATTTCAACTTGGTTAGGGAAATGTGACAAAGAAGAGGGAAATACATGAGGGATTATGATAGGAGGGATAGGAAGAGTTTCAATGAGTTCATTATGATATGGAAGTGGAAGATGTATCTTTGATGGGTAAATCCTTTACATGCTAAAAATTAAACATGAGGGCAACAAATAGAATGGATAGAGTGCTAATATATCATTTGAATGGTTGAATGATGTTATGCAATTAGTTTTAAATGGGGTTATATGTCACCATTGTGTCATATCATGGTAAAAAATAATGGTCCAACATTGGGGTCAAAACCTTTTAAAGTGATAAATTAGTGCTTTGAATGTAAAATGTTCAAACTTTTTGTAGAGAACGCTTGGTAGGGTATGTCTTAAAAGAAAATTTGAAAGGTCTAAACATAGTTTTTAAACAAATGGAATAAAAGCTAATTTGGTGATATTTAAGGAAAAAACTAAACAAATTGTAAAAAAAATTAATGAACTCAATGAAGTTGCAACAAAGAGTTCAAGAAAATTTTCAAGTATAATGAGTCAATACTTAACTAAAAGTTGAGACTCAAGTAATTAAGACATGAGAATAGCGACAATTCTTTAATTCTATTATTAATTTGATAAAGAGAAAAATAAACTAAAAGATGTTTACAAGAATGGTATAATTGGGTAGAATAACTATATATCATAAAATAAGTTCAGAAGTGTTTTAAGTAATAGTAGATATTAACTAATAATTTTAGAAATGTTAAAATAATAAATTTAAAATTTATACATTACAAATAATAAAAACGATTACACAATTTAATATAATTATAAGTGTAAAAATCACATTTAATTAAAATATTATATTTTATTCTTTCAAAGTCTTTAACTTGTAATAATTGAATTTAAATTAAAATTTTTAGCTGTTATTTTAACATAAATAACGATATTCTTGGTAAAAAAATTTAATCTTTTATTGTATTTTGTAAGTTTATTATGATAATTTTTATTGTAGTAAATGAATTTTTTATTTTATTTTTCATATATATATATATATATATATAATAAAAATTAAAAACTAAAAATTAACTATAAAAATATGATTAAATATTAAAATAGGTAGATTATAACATGACAGTTAAGATTTTATTATGTACCTAAAAAGAATTTTTATACCAGAATATTTTAAAGTATAAAAATATTTAAATTACTTAGATGGTAAAAACTTAGAAAAGACAAAAAAATATTCAAAACATCATGTTTGTATAAAAAAATATATATACAATAAATAATAAAATTTCTTGAAAATTCTAGAATAATATTGAGATTGAAAACAAAATTTTCTTCTATAACAATATTTAAGTTCGACAAAAGATACTGAAATTACTTTTGCAGAAATAATTTAAGCACCTTCACTTTCAATTTCTATATTTAAAATTTCAATATTTAAATTTATATAAAAAAATAAAAATTTATCTTTATTAGTTATGTTTCTTTGTAATTTTTTTAATCATAAATATATAAAGTAAAATTAGATAGGTTATTAATTTTCTTCTAATAAATTTTTAAATAAAAAAATTATGGTAAAATTTTTAGGACTAAAAATTGTGAAAAAAAGATTGTTTTGAAAATAGATGTTTCATATTTTTGAAAAAACATATTTTTTATGGAAAGAAGATAACTTACATTTTATCTTATAATTAATATTATTTAAATTTTTATTATAGTAACTATAATAGGTAGTTATATATCATGCTCTAATTTAATTATATATTAATATAAAAATTTTATGGTTGCATAATGAAAATTGCTTATCTCAAATGTGGAATTGTAGAATTAATAAAAATCTAATAATAAATTAACCCATCATTATTAGAATAAGTTTTATTTGTTTTACTAAAAAAGAATGAGTTTTGTTGTTATTTTATAATTAGAATATAACTCAATCTCAAAAACTAACTTAAGAAAGATGGTAAGATGAGATTTGAACAATATTTCTTTTACACCAAATCCAGTATGCTTGCATTTGGAACAAAACATCCAAATATATTGGTTTTTAAAATTAATTTTGAAAACCCTAATGCAAGTGTAGAAAAGGAGTGATTGAAGTAATATATATATATATATATATATATATATATTTGTTTACTAAATAAAAGTGATTGAATTTTGAAAGACATAGATGTGGTACAAAATGAAAAGATAAGAAAAGTACCAAATTAATAAGACAACTCATTTAACACACAGAAAAGAGCAAAATGTACCATACTCAGATAAGTTGAGACACCTTATCCAATGCCACCATCTTTATGTTGGGGGAACCAAACCACATGCTCTTCCATTCATCTCATTCAAAACATAACAAAACAATTCAAATTTCTCACATCATCAAATATTTCATCTTCTCTTTTCTTACTTCTTAATACCTTTTTCTTCTGTTAAATCACAATATTTCATCAATGTGGGGACAATTCTGAAAATAATTTCTGGAAAAGTGAAATTTCTAAGCCCAATGAAAGTCAAAAAATAAGAAACATAATCATAAATGAAATCCTATTACTTTTTCACATTCACTATAGTTTTTTTGTATAACCAGTCATTTTTATCATAGCTATCCAAATTAAAATTTTAAGAACTTTCAAGACAATAATAACCCCCACACCCTAAATTAAAGACTATTTTTGATTTTTTTATATTTTCCCATTTCTTATGAAAAAGAAACTTAAAGAGCTTCCTCACGTTGGCTATTTCTTTTGGCAAATAATTACAAAAGTTTCTTTTCAAACATCATTTTAATCTATCTTTTTTCTCCTTTTATTTATTTTTTCTTGATTAACTACTTTAAGGGAAAAATTAATTAACCATCTCACAAAATGTTAAAAAAGGTGTAAAGGTTTTTCCTATAGCACTTTTTCCCCATTATATGACAAAAAGAGGGTGTTTTGTCTTGAGATGGTAATTATATTTGAACATAGTTACACCTGTGAAGGTTTCCTATTTACTAAAATAAAGAAAACTATTTATTAAATGAGTCTGAATTTAGTAAACAGGAGTATTATAAAATAAGAACTTAACAACAATTATTTGTAAGATATTATTTAGAATGTTTGGGAAAAAATCGTAGTTCAATTAATTTATGAAAACAACTTATAGTTTTATGAGTTATTTTTTAATTAAGTTTATTGCTGTATCTCATTAAATAGGTTTCTATGATATAAACTATAATGTAATATAAACTTATTAAATGAGAATTGAATTACATTTATTATCAAATCTAAATTCAAGTATGGAATACGAAATAATTAGCACTTGTAAATATACTGTAAATATACGTATTTTACTTCAACAATAAAAAGATAATCTATATACATATATATATATATATATATATATACATATATATATTAAACGAAATTAAAAGAGATTGTTATATGGATAAATTAAAAGGATGTAATACGAAAACAATACGTTTAAGTTTCTTGAAAACCTCTTTTATATAAATAATTTTAAATAAAATTATCTTAATAATTTTTAATTATATCAATCAATTAATGTTATTGATCCAGAGTTTAAAAGAGACCTAATTAGAATTTTCAAATATTATACATTTAAAATTATTTCACAACATCAATCAAATCCCACTTGAATAAGTAAAAGTGAAAATTACTGCAGAATATTTACATGAGTTTGTGTTTCATTACTTCTAACCTTAACGAAAAAAAGAAATTAACCATTTACTTTAGTAAGAATAATTTTTATGGATAAATTTTGATGAATATTTAAATAGATCTCTTTTAGTTGTGATTGTGAGAATTCTAAATTTATTTTGCCAGCTAATAATATAACATATCCTACTTGTGTTTTCTTATAAGAATTTTATACGAATTAAAATAATAAATATCAATAAGTTTTTTAGTTTTTTTTATTATTTTGGTGAAATTTTAAACAGAAAATTTTGGAATATATAAAATTTAAGTTAATTACAACAATAGACATATCATATCCAGTAATGTACAACTTTATTAAAAAGAAGTCATATTTTGGCGACTTTATTAAAGATGTTTGAAAATCATATCATCTTATGATAACTTTGGTTTGTGATAAGTGCCATTAGTTAACCAATTCATATTCTCTTTTTGGTCACTTAAAGGTTTTAAATGCAAATTTTGAACTGATAATTATCCCAATTGTTAGAATTATTTAACTTAAGCGGTTAATGGTGAATCATGCTCAAAAGGATCATTTAATCTCAATTTTTGTTGAATTATAGGTGATCAATGAAGAAAGGAAAGAAGAAAACATTGATGAAGACTCCAAGAGAAGAATTCAAGCCTGCATTCAAGTATTGGTAGTCTAAACTGAATCATCTCAGCTAAAGAGGAAAGTGACGCACTGGAGAAGACTCGCTTAAGCGAGAAATCCTTCGCTTAAGCGAGATTGGAAAATCTGATGATTGCCACTGGAGCAGTCTCGCCCGAGCGAGACTCCTACCGCTTGAGCGAGATCACCTGTTTCGCCTGAGCGACATTTGCTGGCTTGAGCGAAAAGTCACTAACCTAATTGCGTTTTAGGTTATAAAATCGAGAAAAGGCGGAGCAGTGAGGCATCCAGGGAGAGGCGCAGCTATAGCCATCAGGGAACTCTGCAGAGGCGTTGAATGCTATTGGGAGAAGGCAAAGACACTTCATTTGAGGAGTCTGGATTATTCTCTCTCTGTTTCTGTCACTGGTAATGGCTACCATGAGTAGCTAAACACTTTCTTTGGGATTAGATGTAATCTATAGAACTCGAATATGTTTCAGTGAATTATAGATTTGTGCTGTTTAGTTTTATATACAGTATTGGTAATTCATCTTGTTTTTATCGTTTTACATAATTCTATTTGATCACTAGTTTTGTGTTTCTAGGTTTTTGAATTTGACCGGAAGGTATTTTTGAAAACTGGATTTAGATGAAATTACTTGTCATATTGTGATGCTAGGAATAGATTACATTATTTCAATAGCTGAAAACATTTGAACTTAATGCGGGATGATTTATGAGTAATCAAGGAATTGATGCGAATGAATTTATCTTTTGAATTATATTTGTGAGGAATCAAGATATATGATTTTAGAGTTGTTGAATGATTTGAGATTTGATAATGTTTGTTGACTTGTTAATTGTGTTTAATTTTGTTTAATTTTGTGTTGGATGCATGGTTAATACTTGTTTAAATGTTTTAAGTTTGTTCGAGATGATAGATTACTTGTATAGATTAATCATATGAATAATGATAAACTGTTGTTTTTATTATTCATCAGTTAGTCTACTAATTCTTCTTGTCTAGTCGCGTTTTTCATTAAATGTACCAGGTATACAGGTTTAATGAAAATAACACACTGGTCTATGTCTTCAGTCGACTATTCTGTTCTTCGTACCTTCCTTATGCAGTATTACGTACAGAACGTGTTTTGACTCTTTCAAAAAGCCAAGAACCATTACATTTCGCTTTGCCTATAAATACAATCTTCGAAGACGCTCCAAGCAGTGAAAGAATAGAAGAGAAAAACTCCAAAGAAGCTACAACCTTTACGTGCAAGAAGATCTGCATAGAGTTTTTACATTTTCACTGTTTTCGTCAAGAACATTCTCTCATCACTTGTAATCTTGTATTCTTGATCTCGGGTTAGAGATTGTAAGTGGGTTTTAGAACCCTGCGACTGTGATTGGGGTGATCACAGAGACTCTGGTAGAGTCTGTGGGTAAAAGTCTATTCTATAGTGTTTAGGATAGTTTCTTTTGATTTCTTGTAGAGTTCAAGAAAGGTTTGTGTGTAAAGAATACAATCTTTTATAGTGATTAGGATCTGCAAGTTGCGGATCATAGACTGGATGTAGTTCTTTTACAAAGAACGAACCAGTATAAATTTTGGTGTCTCTTTCTCTCTTCCCTCATCATCAGATATATTGTACAGTAAGAACTAATCTACTATTTTACATTCATCAGTCGACTAATTTTCTGGGAATTGAACCAGTAGCCTTTCTTTTACGAAAAAGTTTCTATAATAACTGCATATCAATTCAACCCCCCTTCTTGATATTAATCCGCTGCTAACAAGAGTGTTGCTTCAATATTGTGAAATTGAACAGTGCATATTTATCTTTTATTGGAACATTGAAGAGGAAAATAGAGAACATCTAATCCCAATATTTCCACCTTTATAACCCTCAGATTTAATTCTTGTTTTTTTTCTATTAAAATTATATAAACCCAACACATATTCCTTTTTACAATGAAATTTATTGATTGTCTTATATGCTTAATGAGTAAAATTATTACAGTTTGAATTAACAATTCCTCGTGGGAACGATACTCTTACTCATTTTTATTATACTACGATTGACATTTGGTACGCTTGCCAATAGTTCTAACAAGTATTTTTGGCGCCGTTGCCGGGGAGTTGTTTTTTTTGAATTGTTTAGTTAAGCTCATTAAGTATTGTTAATAATTTTATTTATTTAATTATTTAATTATTATTATTATTTTTTATTTTTTTATTTTATTTAAATTTTAATTAAATTATCATCTGCTTGCTAATCCTTGCTTGAGTGTCTTATAGTAGATGCGTTTGAGAGGTCAGGTTCAGAAAGAGCATTTGGAATTTGATCCGGAGATAGAAAAGACAGCAAGGCGAAATAGAGGCAGAAAAAGAAAAGAGAAGCAAGAGTCCAACTCACAACACTCACCTATTCATTCAGATCAAGAATCCATTCAGATAGAACATAATCTTGAAGAAATGGCTGAGGAAGTACCAAATCCCCCTGTCAGGAGGACGCTTGGAGACTATGTTATGCAGCAGGGACCAAGGCATTTTTCAAGCATAGCAATAACAAATACTAAAGCCTTGGAGATGAAGCCAGCCTTCTTGAGTTTGATCAGTGCTCATCAATTTACCGGGATGGATCATGAAGACCCATATACTCATCTTGCAACTTTTTATGAGCTGGTTGGAACCATGGGCTTTGCAGCGGGAGACATGGAGGCAGTACATCTGAGGTTGTTCCCTTTTTCATTAGCGGGAAAAGCCAAAGAATGGTTGATCTCACATCCTAATCAGAGTTTGACCAATTGGAATGATGTTGTGGAGAAGTTTTTGAAAAGATTTTTTCCACCAGCCCGTTATATAAAGGCAAAGTCAGATGTGTCTAATTTCAGGTAAGGATCAGATGAGCCATTTTGTGAAGCTTGGGAAAGATTCAAATCTTTGCTCAGGAGATGTCCCAATCATGGATTTGAAGATATAGCTCAGCTGAGTATGTTTTGCAATGGTTTGAGGCCTGATACTAAAATGTTAGTAGATGCAGCAGCAGGAGGAACAATGATGTCTGTAGACGCAGAACAAGCTACAAGAATCATTGAGGCATTAGCTTCTACAGATCAACAAGCTCAACATGATAGACATACTGTTCAAAAGAGGGGGATGCTTAATCTTAACACTTCAGATGCCCGACCCTCTTAGCTCAAAATAAGATTTTGACTCAGCAGATTGAAGCGTTGACAAAGCAGATGTCTAATTTGCCTCAACAACTACATGCTGTACAATTTTCTTCTCCAAACCAGCAGTTGAGATGTGTTTTTTGTGGAGGCAACCATCCAGATGGACATTGTTCACATCAGAATAGCTCACAAGAAGAGGAAGTCCATTATATGAGCAATCAAGGGAGGCCAGGAAACTTCTCCAACAATAATAATTATTCTAACAATTTTTCGCAGGGTTGGAGAAACAATCAAAATCAAAATTTTGGTTGGAAGCAGGATGCTGGTTCATCTAACAGGCAGCCACCATTTCAACATCAACAACAATATCCTTCAATGCAAGATAGAACAACCAAGTTGGAGGATACTTTGGAGAAATTCATGCAGGTTTCCTCGTCCAACCAGAAAAATACTGAAGCTTCTATTAGAAATCTTGAGAAAAATACTGAAGCTGCTATTAGAAATCTTGAGATACAGGTTGGACAGCTAGCTAAGCAGTTAGCGGATCAACAAGGAGGACAATTGATACGAGCATGAAGATGACAACTGTAGTTTTTAGGATTTCTAAATTTAATTTTTAATATTTTGTAATTTGGATTTAATTTTCTTTGTGGGCCTTTATTGGGCTTTGTATTTTTGTTCTTTTTCCAATTTTGGGCCTTGTCTTAGGTCCATTAGTATAAATAGGATTCTCATAACTCTTTGTACTCAGAATTCAGATTTTAAGGAGTTGAGACTTTGGCTCCGTGAATTCTCTCTTGGTTCTCGAGTAGAACTTTAGATTCTTATCTATGAATTTTCGAATTCAGAGTGGCGAATCCTCATTGGACTTATCAGTCAGAAATGATTGTGGCGTCTTCTCCATCCCTAATCTCTTTTCGCATTTTCAATTTTTGATCTTTGATTTGGGGAAATTTTTGTATTTTTGGGCAGACTCGCATCATTTGGTAATCAGAGCTTGTTTATGATATTTTCGCAACTTTTCCGCAACAATTTCCATAGTGTTTTGCAACTTTTGTCGTAAGGGTTTGGGGATTATTTTCGTTACTTTTCCGAAACACCAATTCCCTTCCAAATGTTTTCCGTGAAGCATTTTTCAGATGCGATTCAAAAGGATTACACCAGATTCTAACCAGAATTGTTTCTGCAACGCCTTCTTCCAGCATTTTGGCACTGCAGAATCGAATCTAACGATACAGCGTTTGGGTTTTCATTCTTTGCTCACAATAACCATTTTTTCCTGTGGCGTTTAATTTGATTTATCACGAGCTGTTTCTGTGTTTCGCGCGATGATGTGGTGCTGACAGGAATCGCAATTAGAGGAGCTGAAAGTGAACAAAATCTTCGGGAAGCTCTTTCATTGTTGCAATTATCTTTTAATGTTTTCGGAAACAATAGTGGTTTCATCGTTCATTCCTCAAGCAAGCCTTTTACTACATTCGGTGGTTTGATTCTTCTGGAAAAGTCGGTGGAAGAATAAATTAGCAGTTTGAGTTCAATCGTCGAAGCTTTGAAGTAGCAGATTAAATCAGAAGTGATAATTGTCTTTGAAGCTTTTCATCAAACATATGGCAGGCAGGGAAGAATGGGTTCAACTATGTCGCTAGAACTGAAATTATTTAATTCCCAGTGATTGAAACAATCTAGAATTAGAGTTCTGGTTCCTTCTATCGCAGCTGCGTTCAATTGATTCAAGTTGAAGTGGTACGCACGGTAATTCATGAAAAAAACAGCTCAAAATTATAATTGGTGTAATCAATATGTTTGTCCAATGTCCTAAGAGGTGCTGGAAATGTGCTACAAATTGAGATTGGAGTTTGGCACGTTGCAGACAAAGTTCGAGATCCGTGTTGATTTGATTAGGTGATATGCAGCATGAAATGGGTTTGCAGCTTTGATGAATTGAAGGTTTCTAATTGGCGCATGCAATGACAAATAATGTGCAGCTAATTGAAAAATTGGTAGTGGGACCCACATCTTAAGATTGCATTTATAAATTGATCCAATTTGGTGAATTGGAATGTACGTGGGGTTCCTTGTTGGATTAAATTGATTTGATTATTCATGGAAGAATGGTACACGTGGGACCCAATTGGTACTTTTGATCCAATTGGTGTTAATGTGAATTAGGGAGAATTGCAAATGTGTGGGGTCCATGGTTGTGGAATGAATTTAGTTTTCACTGGTTCCTATGCATGAAATTGAGAGCTGCTCATGGTGTTAATTAGAAGTTGCAGAAGCTACAAATCTGGTGGATTTATGTGGTCTATTAGTTGCTAATATGGTGCGCATCCTAGTGGAGAACTCGATGCTTAAATCTGGTTTGACCATTTCTATTCTCTTGTGTCATTCTTTCTTCCTAACTTTGATTTGAGTCATATGTCTATAAATTTCATTTGAGTTTTATTTTCCTTGGATTCTTGTTTGTGAAACATAGTATTAGGAGTTGAATTGTTGGAAAATCTTGATTGTTTGAGATTAAATTTTAAGATTAAACAATTAGGGGCTAAGTGTAGCATCTACATTTAGAGCATTCTTTTAAAATTTGAGTTTAAGTCTTGAGAAACTTAAAACACAAA
This sequence comes from Lablab purpureus, assembly GCA_030347555.1. Lineage (NCBI taxonomy): Eukaryota > Viridiplantae > Streptophyta > Magnoliopsida > Fabales > Fabaceae > Lablab > Lablab purpureus. The sequence goes on from CM059258.1 coordinate 20,386,055, forward strand.
GTAAGCAAATTGCATAAGAGTGGGTGGATGCCTAACTAGCTTTCATTCATCTCAAGTGTGATAAGCCAAAAAAAAATGTTAAAGTGAATATTCCATATTTCTCTTGAGATTTAGATTCAATTTTAATTGAGTTCTCTATTGGATGTCCAAATTAGTTCCATGCATCTAGGTAGTCTTGATTCATTTCTTACAACTGGACTTTTCTAATTGTTTAACTTACTTGCTTTGTTTTACATTTCTAGTGGTAATTCTAAATACACTATTTAGATTACCCTTGTCTTCTAAAGTGCTTTTCTCTTTTTCACGTTCTTAGTTTTGTCACATCTTACTTCCCTTTGATTTAGCTCATTTCTTGATTTTGTGCTTTTCAGTTTGTCTTTCAAAATTCCTTGGTTTTGTCTTAGAGTTTTCTGTTTTCTTGACCTCTTGAGTTTAATGTGGATTTGTTACATCTTTCACTTTGAATGTAAAATTCTTGATAAGTTGATTGGAAGTCTTCTTAAGAACTAAAGAGGAATTTGAGTGGAGAGAGTGGAAATAGCTTTTCAAGAGTGATACACGAGTGATAGAGTGCAAACACTTAGCGAGTGGCGAGGTCCATTTTTTCTTTTAATTGTGCTAACCATTTGTTTATGATTTTCTGGTTTTGTTTCTAACATTCACTTGCAGCCATGGGGTTGACTATAGAATATTTGAATTCAAGAGTCATTCCAATAGTACAAAAGTTGGAAAGAAAAGTTTATGAGCATAGAAGGCTAAAGAAGGCGGAGCGTAAATGTAACAACGCATCAAGTTCAAGGATCAAAACAAGTTCTATTAGATGCTCCAAATGTGAAGGCTATGGGCATGTTTCTCTTGAATGTCCTAATTGGAAGTCAAAACCCATAAATGATCAAGATCTTAAAGACTATTACCAGTGGTTGCGAGAGAGAGAAAAGAAAGCATTACAAAAATTAGAGAGGATAGAAAGAGAGCTTAGAGAAGAGAGAGAACAAATGAGGGGACTTATGGAAAAGGGAAAAAGATTTGTAGAAAGTGAAAAGGATTTTATAAGAAGAGAGAAAGAGTTTGGGGAAAAAGTGAAGGAAATTCTTAGGAAAAGAGAGGAGAAAATTGAAAAGGAAGAAAAAGAAAAGTTTGATCAAAAGATTAGAGAATTGAAAGAAAAGACTGAGGAAGGAAGTAGAAAATTTGATGAATTGTTAGAAAAGGCAAAAACAATAATAGAAAGAAAGGAGAAAGAAAAGATAGAAAGAGAAGAGAAAGAAAAGAGAGCAAAGGAAGAAGAGACTAATGATAATATTTGTTCTTATTCTAACTCTATAATTATTTGTGTGGATTCTGCTTTGCAGGAAATTACTAGTGATGAGCTTTCAAGTGATTCACGCAGTATTAGAGAGAAAAACATATGGGCTTCCACTACATCTGTGGAATTGTCTTATGTGTATCATGAGCAAATTAAAAATCCTTGTGAATTGTCTGTTGCTTTTGATATGCATACTATTGTTTTAGGTGGTGATTCCAAGTCCTTGAATGATGAGATGCATACATATCCTGTGGACTTGAATGTTCATGATCATCTTTTCTCTATGTGTGTGAATTATCAGCAGGTTGATGATGAGATTAAGCATAATCATGTTAGATCTTTAATCTTGTTACGTGAACTGAAAAGGACATTAGATACCATATATTTGTATTGGATTGATGTATTTGACATGCTTATGATTAGTCGTTTGATGTTCTTATTGTTTGATGTGTTTTACAGGTTGGTTTATGATCCTGGAGGAAGATATTTACTGCACTTTGATAATAAGAGATTGGACTCTCATGAGCTCCACATCTTTATTTAGATAGTTTTTCTCGTCTTTGTTTAGATGATGTTAAAATTGAGTTCTTTTAGTCTTATGTTTGTAAGTTTGCTTGTAGGTACAAAGAGCTAAATTCGTGGACGAATTCTCTCCAACTTGGGGAGGATGATACGAGCATGAAGATGACAACTGTAGTTTTTAGGATTTCTAAATTTAATTTTTAATATTTTGTAATTTGGATTTAATTTTCTTTGTGGGCCTTTATTGGGCTTTGTATTTTTGTTCTTTTTCCAATTTTGGGCCTAATTAGTTAATGGGCCTTGTCTTAGGTCCATTAGTATAAATAGGATTCTCATAACTCTTTGTACTCAGAATTCAGATTTTAAGGAGTTGAGACTTTGGCTCCGTGAATTCTCTCTTGGTTCTCGAGTAGAACTTTAGATTCTTATCTGTGAATTTTTGAATTCAGAGTGGCGAATCCTCATTGGACTTATCAGTCAGAAATGATTGTGGCGTCTTCTCCATCCTTAATCTCTTTTCACATTTTCAATTTTTGATCTTTGATTTGGGGAAATTTTTGTATTTTTGGGCAGACTCGCATCAACAATTCTCTGCCAACACACAGACCAATCCCAAGGAACATTGCAATGCAATCACAACAAGGAGTGGTAAAGTTATAGGTGCAGGAATTGGTGATAAGATAGTTGTTAAGGAGATGGCTTATGAAAAAGAAGAGTTGAAAGAGAGTGATAAGAGTGAAAAAGAGAGTGATAGGAGTGAAAAAGGGAGTGAGAAAATGAGTGAAGAAGAAAAAAGTGAGGGGGACAATACAAAAAAAGATAAGGGTGATGGTAGAGGAGAGAAAGATAGGAAGAGGGAGAAGGATGAAGCACAAATCCCTCAGATGAAGAATTTACCATATCCTCACAATCCCTCCAAGAGAGATAAGGAGAGGCAGTTTGCAAGATTCATGGATATATTCAAGCGACTGCAGATAAATATACCTTTTGTTGAGACACTAGAGCAAATGCCAACTTATGCCAAATTTATGAAGGAGCTCTTGACTAAGAAAAGGAGATTCACAGAAGAGACAGTGGAGCTAGAAGCAGGGTGCAGTGCTATAATTCAAAAATCTTTGCCTCAGAAATCTAAGGACCCTGGGAGCTTCACTATTCCAGTCACTATTGGAACACTACCGGTGGGGAAGACATTACTTGACTTGGGTGCTAGCATAAATTTGATGTCGTTATCTATGGTAAAGAGAATAGGGGATCTTGAGGTGAGGCCTACAAGAATGACTTTGCAGTTGGCTGATAGGTCCATGAAGTACCCCTATGGAGTGGCAGAAGATGTGTTAGTTAAAGTTGACAAATTTGTGTTTCCAGTAGATTTTGTTGTCATGGATATTGAAGAGGATGCTGAAGTTCCTCTTATACTGGGAAGACCTTTTATGGAAACTGCCAAGGTCATCATTGATGTAGATGATGGCAAATTAAAGGTCAGAATGCAAGATGATGAAGTCAACTTTAATGTTTTTAAGGCCATCCAGCACCCCAAGGAAAAACAACAATGTTTCAGAATGGAGGCTACTAATGAATTAATTTTAGCAAAGAAGAAGCAGCTGACAACATCAAGTCCTCTAGAAAAAGCTAATGAAGGTGCAATAGGGTGGGCTTTATCTGATTTAAAGGGTATCAGTCCCTCTTATTGTGTGCACAAGATTCACATGGAACAGGATTATAAGCCGGTAATTCAACCGCAAAGGAGATTGAACCCCACCATGAAAGAAGTGGTTAAGAAAAAAGTGCTGAAATTGCTTGATGCTGGGATGATCTATCCCATATCTGACAGTGCCTGGGTCAGTCCGGTCCAGGTAGTTCCTAAGAAGGGAGGTATGACTGTTGTATGTAATGAGAAGAACGAATTGATTCCCACAAGAATAGTCACCGGGTGGAGGAAGTGTATTGATTATAGAAAGTTGAAAAAATTACCACCATTATTCTACTGGAAGAGAATTAAAGATACAGGCGTCAAGCTATATGACGTTAAACGAGCGCTTCCTGGGAGGCAACCCAGTTTTCTATTACCTACCATTTAGTTCATTTGTTCGCAATTTTTATTTTTTATTTTTTATATTTTTTTATTTTATTTTGAAATAAGTTTGCATTTTTTTTTATTTGTTCGCATTAAGTTTTGGGTGCACTGATGCACATCTCGCCTAGGCGAGTTATGCAGAAGAAATTTTTTTCTAAAAACTGATATGGTCGCCTAGGCGAGCAAAGCTGTCGCCTAGGCGAGATTCCCTGGAGAAAATGGTTGCTCTCTGGAATTGGCTCGCCTAGGCGAGGGATTTCGTCGCCTGAGCGAGAAGCTCTGCACGTTCAGGGGTGCTCTCTGGTTTTTGGTCACCTAGGCGACGAAGGCTGTCGCCTGGGCGAGAGGTTTAAATGAGGCCTGCCATGTCAGCATCGCCTAGGCGAGTAGTGTGTCGCCTGGGCGACTGTTCAAAAATTCCCAATTTAAGCGAGGGTTTCGAAACCCCTTTTACGTTTTTACTCTCTTTCACTATTTTCTCTGCTTTTCGAGTGCCATTGTGTTCGGTCTTGCTCATTCACTTGGTTTGCTTCCATTATTTCAACTCTTTGCTCTTATTCTTCACTGGACAAAGGTACGTGCTCTGTTCTTGTAGCTTTTCAGTGGTGCGGTTTAGGTGGATTCTATGTGTGCTTGTTCTGCTCATTTTTCGTGCTTGTTCTGTACAAATTGATGTTGGTTTGGTGGCTGTATATTGTTCTTGGGTAGACATTGAAAATTTGTGCTCATACGGCTAGGTTGTATGTAAAAACCTTAGGTTTCCATTCCAAATTAAACCAGTCAACCCTAATTTCGTGCACAAGTCTGGAATTTGTAGTAGGTATGCTCATTTTGTTGGTTGAAAGTGAAATTATTGTTGATTTATGTTGTTATTGCAGTATGGGGCGTACAAAAACAACCGCAGGAATAAACCCCAATGTGAGCAGTAAAGGAAAGCGCACCAGGCTACAATTCACGTCTCCTGATCCTCCCCTTAGGAATATTTTCAGAGACAGGAGAAGACAAGAGTGGTACGAAGAAATCAAGAGTTGGTCCTTCATCTCTGAGAGGTAGGTGAACCTCTCCCCAGGGCAGTGTGACCATTTTCTGACAGGACTGATGAGAAGGAATTGGCTAAACTTAGCCAATCCACTGCCCAAGTATGATCCTGAGATAGTTTTGGAATTCTATGCAAATGCTTGGCCAGAGGAGAATGGGCCAAGTGATTACAGGTCTCGGGTGAGAGGCAGGTGGGTTGCCTATGACAGAGAAGCCATTAATGAATTTTTAGGCAACCCCATGCAGATAGGGGAGGATGAAGTATGTGATTACCAGAGAATGAGAAGTGCCTGCAACAGTTTTAATGAGGTACAAGTGGCTCAGACACTTTGCCTCCCTAACCGGTCATATCAGCTGGGTCAGAGTGGAAATCCTCTGATAATTAGAAGAAAGGATATGAAGACAGTCACCCAAGTTTGGATGACATTTCTGTTGGCAAACATTGTCCCCATTGGACATGTTTCTGATCTTAATGTGCCAAGATGCCACCTCCTCTATTGTTTGATGAATGAGGACATTTCTGTTGATGTGGCAAAAATCATATCAGAAGAAATACACAAGTTTGTCATACTAGAAGCCAACAGAAACAATGAAAAGGTGAAAGGTTCCTTTGGATTTCCAGCTCTTATTACCGCTCTGTGTGCAGCTCAAGGGGTGGAGGTCAATCCTACTGTGAGGATCAAGCCTACCATAGATAGAAGATTCATTGAACAAAACTGCACAAATCCTGATGAGGGCGAACCCATGGAGCAGCCTCAGCAGCAACATTATCCCTCACCTCCAGCACAAGAAGCACATCTAGATCCAGGTCAGCAGTAGCAGCAGCATAAGCTACAACAAGGATCAACTCAGTGGATGACGCAGGAGATGACACGTCTCTGAGAAGGCATGGAGCACACTCACCTGCAGAACACAACCATCTACAGAGGTATGTTGCATATGCACCAAGGGCTCTATCACTGAGTACCACAAGGAGAGCCCAACCCTTGGATGAGACCAGAACAGTTCCTCCCGTATGTATCATGGCCTGGGGACAGGTACTTTTCTGCAGGGGAGAGTGGCTCTGGGCATCACTATGGTGCAGATGGAGCATCTGGGCAGAATTATGGAACAGGTGGAGCATATGGACCAACTGGTCCATATGGTGGTGAGTATGCTGCAGCTTCTCAGTTTAGAGAGGAAAATGCTGGAGATGGTGCAGGAGACACAGAGGAGCTTGCTGAGGAAGACTTTGATATGGACTGATCAGATCATGGAAGGAGAATGAGAATTTAACTCTCATTATGCAGGCCTATGTTTTTTTTATGTTTTATTTATTTCTTGTTATTTTTGTTATTTTTATGTTTATTATTTTCATGTTTTCTTATCTTCATGTTTTATTTTCATGTTTTCAGTTGGAATGTATTTGAGTATGATTTAATTGAGTCTGATGTAATTCTGATGTAATTAAGCCTGATGTATTTGAGTGTCTTATCTGTGTGATTATTGTGGTTCATTTTGTTCCTTGGCACTTAAATATGTTGCTTGAAGGCTTTTGAAAAAGTTTGATAGAGTAGTTCAAGAGAATGAAAAAGTAGACTTGATTTAATTGGAATAGCTCAGTAGATGGAAATTTAGGTGAAACATGCAGAATTGTGTTTGAATCCCTAATCTAGTTGGATTTAGGATAAGGGTGTTTGATTTGAACAAATTAAATGGCTGTGACAATAATTGACAAAACAGAGGCCTTAGACAATAGCCATGTGAGTGAGTGAATCCTGATACAGTTTGAGAGTTTCCACTGTTGAATGTGCAGTTATTGTTTCTTGATTTTCTGGTCTTTTTGCATTACATAAGGAATCATGGAAGTGATTAAGGCATTTTTTTTGTGAATATCTTGTTAAGTCCAGGGCCAAACAGGTAACCTGTATACATTGTGACAATTTTTTTGGTACCCCAGTTTAGCTGATTATTTTATTGTACCCTAACCTTGAATGCATATATTTTTTTCTTACCTTGAGTCATGCTTAGGGAAAGGGAGCATAGGTACATTTCATAATTTTAAGCTGGAATTTGTTTATGTTAGACAGGTTATAAAGTGAGTGAAAGAATCAAATAATTCACTCTTTACAATTTTTTTTTGAAAGTTTGGGTGTGAATGAATAAATCAAGTGTTCCACTCCTTTTCTCTTTTCATAAAAAAAATAAATAAATAAAAAATAAAATAAAAAAGAAAAGAAAAGAAAAGAAAAAAGAAAAGAAAAGAAAAGGAAAAGAAAAAGAAAAGAAAAGAAAGGGAAGAGGAAGAAAAAGGGGATTACAATTTTCAAAAATTTTAGGGTCCAATAATGGGTTAGATAGAAATTACAAATGAAGCTTTGAGTCAAGTATAAATATGCTCTCTTTCTTAAGCATGCATTTGAAATCCTGAAAAACCAATTCTTTTTTGGAACCCAGCCCCATTACAACCTTTGAAAAGACCTTATGATCCATGTTGACTTTGTGTGTTTGTGATGTGACTGGAAATGAAAAGTAACTTTGATTTGCTCAGATTCAGTGGATGTAGAGAGAAACACTCACCTGTGAGGTTTTAGAGAGAATTTTTTACATGTTAATTTTGTTGCAGCTGTTTATTTGGGAGTTGATTGCACCTGAACCTTATCTTAATTGGGTGTTGGAAACATATGTAGTTCTGCTGTGATCCTTGATCCTTATATGAAAGCTGTTTCGATTGAATCTTGTGAATGAACTGTTAATGTTTGAATGTTTCTTTGAACAAACTCTATTTTCAGTAAGTTACTTTGCTTGAGGGCAAGCAAGATTCTAGGTTGGGGGGAGTTGATAAGTGCCATTAGTTAACCAATTCATGTTCTCTTTTTGGTCACTTAAAGGTCTTAAATGCAAATTTTGAACTGATAATTATCCCAATTGTTAGAATTATTTAACTTAAGCGATTAATGGTGAATCATGCTCAAAAGGATCATTTAATCTCAATTTTTGTTGAATTATAGGTGATCAATGAAGAAAGGAAAGAAGAAAACATTGATGAAGACTCCAAGAGAAGAATTCAAGCCTGCATTCAAGTATTGGTAGTCTAAACTGAATCATCTCAGCTAAAGAGGAAAGTGACGCACTGGAGAAGACTCGCTTAAGCGAGAAATCCTTCGCTTAAGCGAGATTGGAAAATCTGATGATTGCCACTGGAGCAGTCTCGCCCGAGCGAGACTCCTACCGCTTGAGCGAGATCACCTGTTTCGCCTGAGCGACATTTGCTGGCTTGAGCGAAAAGTCACTAACCTAATTGCGTTTTAGGTTATAAAATCGAGAAAAGGCGGAGCAGTGAGGCATCCAGGGAGAGGCGCAACTATAGCCATCAGGAAACTCTGCAGAGGCGTTGAATGCTATTGGGAGAAGGCAAAGACACTTCATTTGAGGAGTCTGGATTATTCTCTCTCTGTTTCTGTCACTGGTAATGGCTACCATGAGTAGCTAAACTCTTTCTTTGGGATTAGATGTAATCTATAGAACTCGAATATGTTTCAGTGAATTATAGATTTGTGCTGTTTAGTTTTATATACAGTATTGGTAATTCATCTTGTTTTTATTGTTTTACATAATTCTATTTGATCACTAGTTTTGTGTTTCTAGGTTTTTGAATTTGACCGGAAGGTATTTTTGAAAACTGGATTTAGATGAAATTACTTGTCATATTGTGATGCTAGGAATAGATTACATTATTTCAATAGCTGAAAACATTTGAACTTAATGCGGGATGATTTATGAGTAATCAAGGAATTGATGCGAATGAATTTATCTTTTGAATTATATTTGTGAGGAATCAAGATATATGATTTTAGAGTGTTGCTTCAATATTGTGAAATTGAACAGTGCATATTTATCTTTTATTGGAACATTGAAGAGGAAAATAGAGAACATCTAATCCCAATATTTCCACCTTTATAACCCTCAGATTTAATTCTTGTTTTTTTTCTATTAAAATTATATAAACCCAACACATATTCCTTTTTACAATGAAATTTATTGATTGTCTTATATGCTTAATGAGTAAAATTATTACAGTTTGAATTAACAATTCCTCGTGGGAATGATACTCTTACTCATTTTTATTATACTACGGTTGACATTTGGTACGCTTGCCAATAGTTCTAACAGTTTGTTGTTTATTGGTTGAAGTCGTGTTCTGATTGTACAATTTTGATTATACTAATTTTAATGAAATTGTGCCTTTAAGTTATAATTTCCTTTTTTAAGGATGTCGTGCATGAGGGATACCATTTCATAACTTGGTGTGCTCCCTTGAAGAAGTCATGGAAGAGAGTACAACTTCTTTGTAATGTTGCACTTTTAGTTCTTTAAAGGCATGTAGTGGGTACATATCTTTCTCCTCATCATCTTCTATCTTCTCAATATGCTCTATCACTGTTCTTCACTCAAACTTTGTTAGTCCCTTCAATTAGTATTCACATCTTTATATAGTTTTTATATATAATTGTCTTCTTTGATAATCAACCAACCCTCCAAACATTCTTCTTCTTCACTTTCGCCTTCTCAAGTAATATTCACTCACCTCACTTTCCTTTTATTGTTTCCACCACACCATTTTTGCCACTTTCATTCCCATTCCAATATTTAGAGACTAACATTACCTAATTTACCTTCTCTTGCCTAAACCATGCCACGTAGACCTTGCACCACCTTCTCTTACCTAATTTACCTTCTTTTACCTATCATTAGTACAAAAACAAGAAACAATGACGACTTATTATGATAGGTGTAGTCCACTTGTCATAAGAAATGGTGCGGTGGCATTTTCATAATAGACATTAAACTTGTTATGTCAATTGAAATTAGAACAAACATAGTAAGTTCTTACTATGTTAGTTCAGTTTAGACTATCATAGTAAGTTACTTACTATGTTAGTTTTTATTTTAACTCACATAGTAAGTCCTTTAGATTTTCATGCTCACTTTTTCAAATTCTAGATTATCTTCTCCAAATCCAAACTCTTTATTCTCTTTTCCAACAAAAAACTCTCATCAAACCTTAATATGTGATACATTGTCTAAGCTCACATTCCATGCTCATTTATTTGAGATTCGTGATCGTGCTTCCAACCCTAATCCTAATCTTGATACATTTTATTCTTTAGGGTCGTAGTTAGTTGTGGCTATGTTTCGTGCTTCACTCAAACCTTATCTCAGACTTCCTTTCTTCGTCATCTTCATTTCACTCTCTTCGTCTGTCATTTTTGTTGCTCAACATTACCAGAACCAGAACAGGTTTTGTCCATTTTTCCATTTCACTCTTGCTCACTGATATATGTTTAAATGATTATGTTTTATTTTATTTTACTTTAATATGATTGAACTTCGAATTGCGAGAGTGAATTTGGTTAGTTTGTTGATGAAATCAAAGGGATAAAGATTGAAAATATCATAGGGAGGGGGAATATTAGAGTTTTGAGTTTGTGATGGTTGTGGCATATGGGGGATCTAAGGGTTGAGAAACTGAAAATTCAAGGCAACAACAAGCTCTTAAAGGTTGATGGAATGGTTGTAGAATTTACATATGTTAACGATGAGATGGAAGCAACTGGAAAATTCAAAATGTAAAGGAAGAAACTTTTTGAGAGATCAAGTATTGTTTGGAAAGATACCAAATATGTCAGAAATGTGTTTGGTTTGTAGGGTTTGTCCAATTTCAGCAATGTTACAGGAGGCAACACATGCTCTACCTCCACAGAAGGTCATTTATCTATCGTTATCGAGACTTGTACTTTTCCATCATTGCCACCTCTGGTATCTCTGATGGATTTAAGTGGGTCACAAGTATATGAGCGTGTGATGGACATCTAAGTTGCGGCCGAAAAGAGGTAAAAGCAAGCCACAGGAAGAAACATATGGAAGAAAAGATCCATCTTCTTTGACCTCCCATATTGGAGGGTGTTTGATGTGAGACACTAAATAAATGTCATGCATGTATAGAAAAATGTGTGTTGTAGTGTTATTGGAACACTTCTTAATATCCAAAGCAAGACAAAAGATGGTGTCAATACTCGTTTGGACATGGTTGAAATGGGTATAAGAGAACAATTAGCTCCACAGTCTCACGGTAGGAAGACATACTTGCCTCCAGCATGTCACACATTGTCTAAACAAAAGAAGAGAAGTTTATGAGTTTTTATGGGGTGTGAAGGTTCTACAAGGTTACTCTTGTGAAAAGGCTTGTATCCATGAAAGATCTAAAATTACTTGGGTTAAAATCTCATGATTGTCATGTTGTGATGCAACAACTCCTACCTATGGCTATTCGAGGGATATTGCCTAAGAATGTCAGATATGCATTAACTAGATTATGATTATGCTTCTTTTTTAATACAATATGTAGTAAAGTTATGGACCTTGGGAAGTTTGATCAATTAGAGAATGAGGCTACAATTATATTGTGTCAATTGGAGATGTACTTATGATAAGTGTACCCAACTGAGCGATACATGAAGATATTAAAAAGGTATGTGAAGATCAAATATTGTCTTGTAACATCAATTGTTGAAAGATATATTGTAGAGGAAGCTATTGACTTTTGTACAAAATACTTATCAAAAGTTGAAGTTGTTAGGGTACCTAAATCTCGCCACCATGGAAGAGTTGTTGATCAAGGTACTCAAACTACAAAAGTGATGAAGTTATCCAAGCACATTTTTATATACTAAATAACATTGACATAATCATACTATACTTAAGTGCTCACAAAGACATTGTGAAGAGAAATAATCCATTAATGCTTGAGAAGTGGGTGATTAATGAGCATAACAAGAGTTTCTTGAAATGGTTCAAAGAGAAAGTTCAAAATGAGAATACAACTTTTGATACATTGAAATGGTTAGCATGTGAGCTAAACTTTGTTATCATATTTTGGAGTGGAATCAATATAAACAATTGTTCATTTTATACAAAATCTGAAGATGTAAAAAGTACTATGTAAAGTAATGGAGTAATGGTGGTGGCTGAATCAATGCATTTCTCTAATTCAAAAGATAAACATTCTATTATGGCTTCAATGTGTTACTTTGGTGTAATTGAAGACATTTGGGTGATTGATTATACAAGTTTTAGAACACCTATTTTTAAATGTAAGTGGGTTGACAATAATAGTGGTGTAGAGACCGATGATTTGGGTTTTACCTTGGTTGATCTAGAAAAGGTAAATTATATTGAAGAGTCATTTATCATGGCATCTTAGGCAAAACAAGTGTTTTATGTCAGTGATCCTGCTAAGAAAAAATGGTCAATTATTTTCCAAGGAAAGACCTCACATGGTACTCACGAGAATGACAATTTAGTACTTTAGGGTAGGTGTGTGAGTAGGCTAAGAGAGATGATTGTTAGTCATAATGCTGATCAGAGATTGTCGATTGAGTTTAATATGCGTACGTGGAAATCTTTAGGAGAGAATAACACAAAATTCACTAGTTATGTGGCCTTACTTGATAAAAGTAAGGTTAGTATTCTTATTGATGATCGAGACCACATTCCAGAGACAGTGAAGAACCAAATATGGTAGATTATCATGGTATGCAAATCTTAACCTAAGTAATCCAATCATAAACAAACTTACAAAAACAACATATATATAATTGATATTTATTATGCAGCTCACATATGATGTTCCAAATAGTAGCGTGTTGAGGACAAAATGGATTTCATATGCTGGGCAACGTTGTAGGGGTTTTAAGAGTGACCTTACCAATAATCATATTTATGGTTAACTGAGTGATAAAAACCCTTGTGAGATATACTAGTTCCTCGACGAGGATATGTGGCAGGCTTTTTAGGAGAAATGATTAGACTTTACCTTTCAGGTAAATTGAATTTTATATTTAAGGTGTAATATTTTAGTTGTTTTGTTACACGTCTTTTCATTAATTCTTTATATGTGTGATGTAAATAATAGACAAGGAGAAAAGTTGCACAAGACATTAAAAAAAGAATGTCCACCCTCATGGGCTGTCTCGTGGGGGATATGATAGGTTGGAGCAGACTATGACTCATAAGGCCTCTTCCTCAACTCCCACTGATGATTCAAGTTTGAGTTTGATATCTCCACCTCCCTGCCATGACAAATGGAAGATAGCTTGTAAAATATTATCAGGAGATTACACATTTGATGAAACTCGGATCATAACTGAACGGATTATAAGTAATTCATGTTAGGACTTATTTTAATGTATTTATTAATCTTACTTTTAGGATGTATTTGGTAAAATGTGCATTAAAATGTTTGTTTTGTAGGATCACTTGGTGGAGCAAAGCTCTCAAGGATCACTCATTGCGCAAGGGCGTGAAGACATATTGGTGGTTGCCATTGGTCGTCCAGATCATCCAGGATGTGTTTGTGGTACTGGACGAGGGGTGGGCATCAAGAAATTCTTTGGTACTCCAACTTGACATATTACTATATCACAACTTAGTGAAGTCGAGAGGAAACTCCTCAAAGATGAATTTAAGAAGTAAATGTTCCCCATATTGAAAGATGAGTTGTTTTTTAATATGCGATCAGAGTTAGCATCCATGAGAATGTCCATTGAGTGTCTTACTGCCCCTCACCTCTAGATTTAGTTTCTTTTATTGTTGTCAGCACAAAGGGAAGTTATCCTGCTTCAGATGAATCAAGGGAGGGTGGTGTTGATGTCCCTACTAACTGTGAGTTATACATTGATGATCCCCCTAAACATTTGATGGCCTTAGGTAATATTTATTCTAGTTATATTTTGTTTGGTTTATCTTTTGTTTATTTTCATATATTTTTGTGGTCTTAGGTAAAATTTATATGTTGGGATCAACCATCCACCACCAGACTATTAAGGATGATATGGTGCAAGTGGTGGTTGTAGAAGTTCGAGATTCTACTGCTTGAGTTCCTGTGCCAATTGAGGAGGTTCAAATAGTGCGACAAGTCTCGGAGAATTTTGTCATTTGGCTAGCTAGATTGATAAAGCCGCTTGTAGTGAGGGTTATTCCATACTTGCTTTAGTTATCTATTTATCTTTTGTAATATCTTAACATGAGTTATATTTGTATGCTAATTTTATTTAAATTTAGGATGATTCTAAAAAATAAAAAAGTTGTTAGCCCTCCAAAACAACAAGTGTCTTCTCTCCAACGACTCGGTGTAGTAGTAGCGACAATAGGGAAGCAAACTGTACAATTAGATATGCCTCCCAAAGTCTTAGGTAGGGCCAATAGCGTCCCTTTTTCTATATGTTATAAGGATGTTTGTGAAATTGTTACTGGTACTAATCTCTTACGTGTATCGATTCTACAACTTTGGTTGTTGTAAATATACTTGCATTAACCTAAAAAATAGTTTAATATATTCAATACTATATTTTAACATTGTTTTTTTTCCAATGTTCAAGGTATTTACATCACCTCTGCAAAAAGAAGAGGAATGCTTGTATTTGTGGATTTCTTGACCATGTTGCCATTCAGAGTGTAGGAAATATAGCGAGTGAAGTGAAAATATACTTAACAGAGACTTTTCAAAATGAAGGAAAAGAGGTGTGTTTAGCATCTTACTTGCATCAATAAGTATACAACTTTAAATTATAGTATATTAATTTAACACTTAATTGTTAATAATAGTATTACAACTTGTAGGAGTCATTGACAGTTGTTAGTCATTGTTCCTCGCTATTTTTTCGTGGTTCTCATGTTCATTGCACAAGAAAACTAACACTTTGGCCATCAAGCATATACTAGACTTGTAAGTTTTTTATTATATTGTACTTCCTAGGTTAATTATTAATATGATTTAATGAATGTCTACTTTTAATAGGACTATGAAAGCTCAATCTAGGTTGCAAGTGCTTCCACATGTAGCTAGGAAAATATACAATTAATTGCACTTAATGTGACTTTTTTGTCTTATTACTATTTAATTATAAGATAAAAATGTATTTTCATTATTTGTATTTAATTTGTACTATCCACATCAATCTAGAGAATCATGAGTGTGGATATTATGTGATGAAACACATGCACACAATCATATATACAAGTATGACTAACTCATGGAGAGAGGTAATACAACATAAACTCAAACACTTAATTATTTAACTGTGAATTTCTCTTTTTATTTTATTAAATCAATTTTTTGGTAGTTATTCAATGATCCCGTTGAAGGATAAAGATATAGAAAACGTTAGGATGTAGTGAACTTCATTTTTTTAAGTGTTTTTGTAAAGTGTAGAGTTCTTCATTTTACTTAAATATACAACCAAATGCTATATTTTATGTTTTTTTGCACAATACTTATTAGATGATATCATTTAATTATCAATGAACTAGTTTGTTTGGGAGTTGTGTATTATTGTTATATGCAAGTGAATGATATTATTACAAAGGGATGAAAACATGTAAAACAACTTTTTAAAAAAAAACACTAACTTACTATGACGATTATTGCTCTAACCATCTTAAAACAAAATTATTAGCATTAATTGTAATAGTAAAACATACTTTCTATGTCAGTTATAAAAATACTTGTCATAGAAAGTGACATCTGAAAATGAATTTAAGCATGCGCTAAAGATACTATGACAGTTAAAACCATACCTATCATAGTAAGTCAGGCTTTTTATGATGGTTCTCACTAGGACAGTCATAAAAGGTGTTGTAAAAAATTATTTTTTCATATTCTATGATGATTTGTATACAACCATCATAATAAGTTGAACTTATTATGACCATTTTTTAACTACCATAGAAAATTCACACACTCTATATCGTTTATGTCTATGAAGGTTGTAGAATCATCATAGAAAATCTTGTAGAACTGTTATAGAAAGTTTTGCTGCACTAGTATATCTCTTAATGCAATTCCCACATGGCCACCCTACTCCCACCACCTAAAACTAAACATGAATACCCTTCTCCTTCTTAAGACCATCATCAACACTAACAAACTCACTCGTTGAACACACCACATCTCCTTTATCAAGAACTTTATATCCACAATTTTAGTTTTCATCCCCAATTGGGAGATTCTAGTCAACATTGCACCAACCACACCCTTATCCTCCTCTAACCAACACCACTGCCTTTTCCCCAACAGTGCTAAGTCATCCGCCGCATTCTCTAACTTCTTGCCCTTCACCAACCAAACCACCTTCTAGTGTGCCATGTTTGAATCCATTCGACATTGTCGCATGATCTCCCAACCCATGCTTATCGCAGGAACTTCAGAGAGCAAGTTCCCTTCATCAGTGCCAAAACTCATGAAGTGAAATTTTCTTATGTATAAGTCTTTCACACAACAAAAATAATTGAGAAAAAAAAATAAAAAAATAGAAGTCGTGCGCCCATGCACGACTTCTATATAAACAAGAATAAGAAGTTGTGTTCCTGGTGCATGACTTCTACGTAAAATTTAAGTAGAAGTTGTCATCACCGTGTACAACTTCATTAGCTTATGTGAAGTTGTCCCTTCCAAACACAACTTTAATAAACAAATTAAAGTTGTTTTCAGTATGTACAATTTCATTAGTTTAAGTGAAGTTGTCCCATTCAAACACAACTTCTACAAACAAACTAAAGTCATTTTCATTTACAATAAGATCGTATTCATAAGAGACGACTTCTTCAATATAAAGTCATGCAGCTCAGACATAACTTACTCAATCTTGTAATAATTTTAAAATTTATCCATTCTAGTAATTTCATTCAAAAGTTACACAAAAATGATAGACTTTTCGAATCTTAGCAACTTGTATAATATATAGTATTTTCTCAAACCTTATCTTTTAAATTAATTTTACCTATTTGTCTTACTTTCATAAATTATTCCAATTATTTCATTTATTTTTAATAATAAAATATAGTAACTCAAATAAATTTATTTTAAACAATAAAAATAAAAAAACTTAAAATATGTATTCAATAATCACAGTTAAAAGAATTGCTATCATTATCAAATCCATTCTTACAAATATAAAATGTCAAATGAATTGTGAAATGAATCATATTTTAATATTTTCAATTGAAAATTATGCGTAAGATATGTTATGTTTTAAATAACTTCTAGTATGATATGTTAATCTAGTTTATCTGAGTTTTTTTTATAGATTTAGACATAATTTTAGTAAGTTTTAAATTATATTATTTTGGGATTTATTATTATTTTTAACAAAAATATGAGGAGGACTTTACAGGGAGTGATTTAAGGTGAGTTATCTTTTATTTTTATGCAAATGCATAAGACAAGTGTTTTGGATTTAATACACTAAAGTATGGTAGTTTTGAAATGGTTAAGTATTTATGTGAGTATGCACACAAATAAATATATATATATATATATATATATATATATATATATATATATATATATGTGTATAATGTAATATTTTATTTATAATTTTATATATTGTAAAACAGTGAACATCCCTTATCTATTTATATCATATACTTTTAATTTTTCTGACAAATGAAAGAAGTTTAGATGCATTTAAAAAAATTAAAAAAAACATAAAAATGATATATATTATCTTTCAAAATTGTCATGTTTAGTTTTAATTTCATCTCAGAAACCTTAAGATATCACTAAGTGTCACTATGCTGTTTCCTTTATGTACAATTAGGAGAACCCCACATAGGTAGAATAATTGGCATGTTTTTATTTTAGTTTAATTAATGATTTAAGCATAAAATTGTATAAAATATTTTAATTTTTCATTCGTTATGATAAGTATATCCAATTTTAAAAAAAAAACTAATTTAATATGCTTGTGGTGTCTTCACTAATCCAACCAACTGATTAACAGTGACACATTAAGCAATTAAGTAATGATTACTCCTGAAATTAAGAAATACTTGTCTCCTGCATTGAAATTGTGGATCAAGTAGACAATTTAAAAACTAAACCACCAAAAGGGATTATCTTAATGTTTAAACTGCTCAATTAGTATCTTTATCAAGATCCATGTTATATGACCACATAAGACCGCACTTTGCCTAACTCTAAATTTATTGTTTATTAGCTTAATCTTTCTGTCACTAATAACCAAAAGGATTTGATTTTTCCACTTTGGGATAGGCATGTGTTTCGAAATCTGATACCAGATACTATATATTTGCTACTCCCTCTTCTGTCACATTTTATCTATAAAAGAAATTACTCGATTAATTGGCAGTTTATAATATTATTTTTATAATTGGTTTATTTTATTATATTCATAACTGTTCATTATGGAATGAGTAAATAGAAAGTTTATGCTAGAAAAAATCTACTTATAGCAGAATACAGTCTATAATAAGATTAAAAAATTTTCAAATAAAAATGTGATTAGAAGTGAAAGAACAATGATTATAGGAAAATATAGTACTTGTTAGCAGAATCTTAATAAAATAATAGATGTGTGCGTCACTTTTTGGAAATTTCAAAGATGACCACTGAGTTATTATAATAAAAAATTATCTCTCTCTTTGAACCCTTTGAGGCCATGATAGAGCCACGTATGAACCACACAGAAAGATAACAAAGATGAAGAGGAAATGAAATGCAGAGCCCCGAACTCGACGCTGAAAAGGGTAATAAAATGATGGATACCCAATATGGAAACAAAGTGAGCTGCGATCAGAGGCTAAAGAGTATGCAAAATATGGCAAAGCTTTACTTTTGTTAATTCTAAAACATTTATTTATTCTATTATCAGTTTTTATATATTATTGTTACTGTTGTTTGTGTGGGGGAGGTTTTGTTTGTTCTGTACTTTTGTTTTATTTTTTTATTGTGTGTTTTTTCTGTTTTATGAGATTTTTTATAATAAAAAAATGTTTGGAATTTATGAGGCTGTGGAGCTTCAGTGTGCTTGTGTGCAACTAGAAAGTTTTTGTTGTGTGGTTCTGTTGCGAGGTTGGCCTAGCAGAAACAGGAGATCCTCCTATGGTGTCACTGGTACACCTCTCTCTCTCTCTCTCTTCTTCCTCTTTCTCTCTCTGTCTCTCTCTGTCTCTCGCTGTCTCTACAACATGTATCTCTTTCTGCCCATTTACTAACTCTGGGCGGGTGGGTGGTGAGAAATTTTGATCAATTTGGATAAAGTTTGGTGCTTTTTTTGGAGGGTCTGTGTTTGTTTTCCGTAGTGTTGGAGTTGAGAAACCTTTTAACTTCTGTGGGAATACTGTTTCTTTTTCTTTTGGTTTGGTTTGGTTTGTTTCCTGAATTTTATTCTGTCCCTGTTAAAAATTTGCCTTTTTGCTGTACTTATCTAAATATATATTGGTTTTTTGTTTAAAGGAATAGATTGCATACTGGAGAGTTTGTGAATTGATGGTGCCCACTTCACAGGAAGTTGTGATCGTATTAAGTGTGAAAAGGTTGATTTTGATACGGGGGTGTTTGTGGTTTTTCTGGAGCCAGTGAAATGAGTTTGGGGTATAATGGTGATGGTGGAGGTGCAAGAGTGTGAGAGAAGTTGGAGGAGGATCATAGTTTTTGTACGTGTTGTTGTACTTGGCCTACATGCAACACTAACTGGATAAAGATGGAGGGTTCTTCAGGGTCTGCTTTTCAGAATTCTGGCAGTTCTAGGGCTTTGAATAGTTCTGGAGTCTCGGATAGGAACCAAAGGGTTCATTATCCTGAAAGGAACCATTTCTCGGGTGAGGCATCGCAGGATTCGGGGTTTAAAAAGGAAAGGGAAAGGGTTGTGTTGGGTCAAGTTGATCAGCCTAAAAATTTGGGTGGTGGTTTTTCTGGGTTATGTGGAGATGAGGTGGAGGTTGATCCCTTTTATGGTGCTGTGGAATGGGGTGATATCAGCTTGAGGCAATGGTTGGATAAATCTGAACGATCGGTGGATGCCTTTGAATGCTTGCACATATTTAGGCAAATAGTAGAAATTGTTAGTGTAGCGCATTCTCAAGGAGTTGTAGTTCATAATGTGAGGCCTTCATGTTTTGTCATGTCTTCTTTCAACCATATCTCGTTTATTGAATCAGCATCTTGTTCAGATACTGGCTCCGATTCTTTAGGAGAAGGATTAAACGACCAAGGTGGTGAGATGAAAACTCCAACATCTCTCTGTCCCCATGATATGCATCAGCAGAGCTTGGGAAGTGAAGATTTTATGGCTGTCAAGACTTCAACAACTACTGCTCGATCAGATTCTAGTTGCATGCTGTCGAGTGCTGTGTATGCAGCTCGTGCATCTTTGATAGAAGAAACAGAAGAAAATAAAATGAAAGATAGGAGGAAGGATGAAGAAGTAGAAGGAAAGAAGCAATCATTTCCAATGAAGCAGATACTGCTAATGGAGATGAGTTGGTACTCTAGTCCTGAAGAGGTTGCTGGTGAATCTAGTTCTTGTGCTTCAGATGTTTATCGATTGGGGGTTCTCCTTTTTGAGGTTCGTAACAGAAACTGTACAACTCTTCAAGTTCTTATATTTTAATAGGGTGTTTGATATACTTTATCTTCTTCACTTTGTTGTTACAATGGATGTAAGATATATAGTGTTGAAAGTTCCTATTTACATTTTTATGTACTCTAATTCTATTATTTTACATGTGACCAGCTATTTTGTCCGCTAAGCTCGAGAGAAGAAAAGAGTAGAACCATGTCTAGCCTTAGACATAGGGTTCTTCCTCCACAGTTACTTCTAAAGTGGCCTAAAGAAGCTTCCTTTTGCCTATGGTTACTGCATCCTGACCCTAGTAGTCGTCCAACACTGGGGTAATTATCTTCATCACATGGTTTCTACTTTTTTCACATTACATAACCAAATTCCAAGTTGTTTGTGATATGTCCCAATCACCTGCCATTTGAATGCCTGGTTTTCTTATCCCTTTTTAGTTTCAATTCTTTATTTTATGAGATGTTAAAAAGTTTTGATTCTGCTAATTGGCAATTTATTTTGAATTAAGTCTTTATAAACTGTTTTTGCATTAAATTCCTGAGATTATATAAGCTTTAAACTGTCTGATTTACTTATCTCTCAGATGCAAGGTCCACTATGAAGTGTCTATTCCAGAAACTAGTTAAATAGATTCGATATTAGTATAGGATGAGCATGAGAGTTTATGTGGTAACTTTTGCCCTAATATTGTTGTGTTGGATTGAAATAGTTTTGTTAAAGAAGTTTTATATATGATATTTATAATTGGCTTAATTAAGTTTTAAGTCCCTTATAAATTTATGTGGTTTCAATTGGATATCTATTAAAACTTTTTCATTAGGTGAAATATTGTGTCGGTTACCTTGTATTATTGAGATTCAAAATCTTTACATTTTTTAATTAGTCCTTATTGTTTGATTTTACCGAGCAATGTAACTGTTTAATTTTGAAATTTCAAACACAACGCCATGAACTTGGACAAGGATAAAAATAGAGCTCTAACCTAATTATCTTTA
This sequence comes from Lablab purpureus, assembly GCA_030347555.1. Classification (NCBI taxonomy): domain Eukaryota; kingdom Viridiplantae; phylum Streptophyta; class Magnoliopsida; order Fabales; family Fabaceae; genus Lablab; species Lablab purpureus. The sequence goes on from CM059258.1 coordinate 20,407,406, forward strand.
TAAAAAAGTTGACATCGTTCACATTTTGTGGGTTTTAGAGCTTGGACAACGATAAAAATTGATTTGTAGGATTTAGAGCTTGGACAACAATAAAAATTGATTAATAATTAGGGTTTAAAACTTTGTTTTTATTGTTGTCCAAGTTCGTGTTGTGCTTGAGATTGTAAAATCAAATGGTAATGTGGCTCCAATTAATGATAAAATCAAAGGATAAGTATTCAATAGGAAATTTTTTTTAATAGAGAATCAATTGAAAATCTTAAATTTATGAGGAGTTTAACTTAGTTAATTCAGTTTTTATTTTTCATATGGAAATATAACTCTATAAGTTAATAGACACGTCACCTTATTTAACCTTATTTACCTGACAAATAATGGTGACTCAATTGAAAAATATAAATATTTTGAATACTAACCAACAAGTTTAATAGGAACTCAATTGAAAACATCCAAATTTAAAAGGAACTTAAAACTTAATAAAGCCTTTCTAATTTTGTTGAAGTTGGAAGATAGGGAATAAATCATTTGCCAAAACAAATATGACTGACATATTGAACTTGCTTACTTGTAGAAATATTTTAGGAATTTCTACCCTAAATAATTTTTTTTAATGTTTCTCTCTATAAGCATTAATGGGAATTTGAAGCTTTAATTGGCTTTTGTTCAACTTGAAGAATCAACAAATTTTTGCACCATATACTTGATGGATACAACTACTGTCCATTTTTAGTCCTGTAAGAAACGTTATATATTTTTTAAACCAATTGTTCACTTGTGTTGCAGGGAGTTGTTGCAGAGCGAGTTCCTTAATGAACAAAGAGATGATATGGAAGAACGTGAAGCAGCGATAGAGCTGAGACAAAGAATAGAGGATAAGGAGTTGCTGCTAGAATTCCTTTTATTACTTCAACAAAGAAAACAGGAAATTGTTGAGAAGATGCAACATACTATCTCTTTTCTGTGCTCAGATATTGAAGAGGTGACTAAGCAGCAAATTAGATTTAAAGAGATTACTGGTACTGAACTGGGGAGTGACGAGCGTTCAGCATCAAGTTTCCCATCAATGACTGTTGTTGACAGTGAGGATTCTGCATATTTAGGGACTAGAAAACGGGTCAGACTAGCGACACATGTTAAAAACATTGAGGAATGTGATGATAATGTTGATGATGATGGAGGAGATGATCAGAAAAGTAATGGAAGTTTTCTTTCAAAAAGTTCACGGCTAATGAAGAACTTTAAGAAACTTGAGTCAGCATACTTCTTAACACGATGTAGACCAGCTTATTCCTCTGGGAAACTGGTGACTAGGCATCCTCCTGTAACAAGTGATGGTAGAGGTTCTGTAGTTTTGACTGAAAGAAGTTGCATCAATGACTTGAAATCAAAAGAGCAGTGCAGGGAGGGTGCAAGTGCATGGATAAATCCTTTTCTTGAGGGTTTGTGCAAGTATTTATCATTCAGTAAGATAAAGGTTAAGGCTGACCTAAAACAAGGGGATCTTTTGCATTCATCCAACCTAGTATGCTCACTCAGTTTTGATCGTGATGGGGAATTTTTTGCTACTGCCGGTGTGAATAAGAAAATCAAAGTGTTTGAATGCGATTCAATCATAAATGAGGATCGTGATATCCACTATCCAGTTGTGGAGATGGCTAGCAAGTCAAAGTTAAGCAGTATATGTTGGAATGCATACATCAAAAGTCAAATTGCTTCAAGCAACTTTGAAGGTGTTGTACAGGTAAGTCCATTGGCATCCATGAACTGTTTATGGTATGTACGACAAAATTGTAACTTGTCTTCTTATTCAGTTATGGGATGTGACAAGAAGTCAAGTACTGTCTGAAATGAGGGAGCATGAGCGGCGGGTGTGGTCCATTGATTTCTCCTCAGCAGACCCAACAATGTTGGCAAGTGGGAGCGATGATGGTTCTGTCAAGCTATGGAGTATCAATCAGGCAATTCCATTTTTGCACTTGGTGGATGTCAGCTTTGAAACTAAACGTACTGCAGTCATCTGTTGCATGTTTTATGTATATTATGCTGGATGTATAATGAGTTGTTTCTCTCACCTGGGATGTTTCTGCAGGGAGTTAGTGTTGGTACCATCAAAACCAAGGCAAATGTCTGCTGTGTTCAGTTCCCTCTGGATTCTTCTCGTTTCCTTGCTTTTGGTTCAGCAGATCATCGAATATATTACTACGATCTCCGCAACCTAAAAATGCCGCTCTGTACTTTGGTTGGACATAACAAGACTGTCAGCTACATCAAGTTTGTAGACAGTGTGAACCTTGCCTCAGCTTCCACAGATAACACTTTGAAGCTTTGGGATTTGTCTGCGTGTGCATCTCGAGTTATAGACTCACCTATTCAATCATTCACAGGCCACGTGAATGTTAAGGTATATCTTTTGCAAAAATAATTTGTGTCTTCACTGTCATTAGTTCTCAGTTATAATAAGGACTTCTGCATTAATCCTTGTTCATGTCATGGAGTAGCATTTCTTGGTCTTTATGTTTGGGATCCATATCCTGCTCAAATTGTGTGACTATGAATGAAAAATTACATTCCAAGTTAAGGTCATTTATTATTAATTTCCATACATTTTTGTATAAGCCACTTTTTCAATCTTGAGGCATTGTATATTATGTTGCTGATGCATCTGTCCTTTGTTGCAGAACTTTGTGGGATTATCTGTATCTGATGGTTACATTGCCACTGGTTCAGAGACAAATGAGGTAATTCATACATGTCCTTGTCTATCAGTTTTCCTGTTGATTGTACAGTACTACTGAAGGTAACCTTCTGTGTGGATCAGGTGTTCATATACCACAAAGCCTTCCCCATGCCAGCACTGTCATTCAAGTTTCAGAACACAGACCCTCTTTCTGGTCACGAAGTGGATGACGCCGTGCAATTTGTGTCATCAGTTTGTTGGCGGGGACAGTCGTCCACCTTGCTCGCCGCAAATTCCACGGGGAATGTCAAAATTCTGGAGATGGTTTAGGTTGTTGGCCTCTACACAGCATTCTACAAATGATACAAAGTTTGCTGAGCATGAGGTGACAGAACCTTTGTTTGAGATTGGCTTCTGTTGCCACTAAATGATATACAAAGGAGTATATAGATTCCTTGATTATTATTTGCAAGTTGTAACATAACAAATTTTTGCATTAGTAGTTCATAGCGGAAGCAGTTAAAGAGAAGAGTGAGGTTGATCTCTTGGAAAACAAACAAGTCCTGTAGATAGTGTTACATGGAAAAAGAAAGTGAAGGTCAAAATCTATATCAGATTATATTACGTTTATGATCCATATTCAATTTCATAGTGATACATTCACCTAGTGGAACCTACTATTTCTGTGTAGAATTCCATAATATCCTCAGATAAAAATCTATTGCATTTTCAAAACATCTATTTTTTTAATCAAGTTTCTCTGTAAAATAAATTTAAATTATACACTTCTTTAATGAGAGTTTAGTAAATTAGTTTAGTTAATTTTAGCATATGAAGAGGGTTTTTTTTTCTATTTTCAGTAGAAACTCATTCAAAGAGTCCAAAATGCTTCCTATTATGACATGAAATGACTAAATTTGGCCAAAGATTATACGTGGTGGCTATTCATTTTAATTAAAATATTATTGAATTGATTGGCAGTTTTAAATAATTATATTAATATTTTCTTCGTTGACTTTTTTACCTGCGGACTAGTTATTTTTCCTTTGTAAATGGGTTTGTAATTTTTATGTAATATGTTGAAATTACTGTAATGTAAATATTGAGGCAGTAAAACGACATGTTGCAGATTTATATTTTGAAATTAGATGGATTTAATATTATGATGTGTTATTCATTTCTAGATATTATTCATTTTCAGGAAATTTATGTTTAACCCACTTATCACTTTTATTACATCTCTGTTAAAATTTTACAAAAATATTCTTAAGAATCTTGAAACAATCAAAATAATGTTCCTAAATCCTAAAAATAATATTAGCACCAATGTGAGTCCAGAAAACAGTCTCAGATTGAAAGAGATGCGCCTGAGCTAAATAATACGTGGTCTCTTACCTACTAAGAAGTCATCATCTGCGACATACCAGAATCATAAGCAAAGACAACGAATAAGATTATGCTTTCTTCCCCCATAAATCCTTTCCAAATTGTGTAAACATGTCATGATATGTCTGTTAACCATTACTACTAAACTACAGAAAAATAAATAAACAAACAAAGCCAGAGGTATAGAATCCACTGAAATGTTGATCGTGATAAATAAATTATCCAAAATCTGTTATAAAAAAGATTGTGAATCGTGAGACATGAAGTAACGGAAACATAAACAAAAATGTATAAATTCCGAGATCACGATGCAGCTAAAAAATTGTGTTACCTCCAAGTAAACAAGACCTACAAAAAGAATGATGATCCTCATGCGATGAACTTCAAATAGAGGCAACTAACTACAGCTAAGTTCGGGATTGATCACTGATTTGCTATATTATGAATGATAGCAATTTCAGTCTAACCTCCAACAATTTGTCTCCCTTCAAGTCGGTGCTGGAATACTAATTATCTGGTTATAAACATAACCTTCATCTATCCAGCTCTTTCATTGCCAACCACAAAAGTTCTCATTAGGATCTATCTGCACTGATCCTCACCGGATTTAGCCTTCAAAGTTAGTCCCAAGACAAGGCGATGAAGCCTTTGAGACGCTGGACCAGGTTTGAGTTTATAAATGTTCCCGATCTCAGAACATTTGGGTTTACCGGTGCACCAACCGCCAAGAGGGAACAATCCATTTCTCCTGTGGAGAATTTTTTTATCAATCATATCCAAGGAGGGATCATCTTGACTAAATTTTCTAGCAAAGGCAGCACCACTTTCAATCATTTTGTCTGTGTCGTTCATGTTAAGGACATGAGGGTGCTGTTTAGGAGGGTTGTCCCAGGAAATATAGTGCAAGTCATTATTGACAAGGGTTTTAGCTAACTCTGGCACATTACATGCAACAGTCTGAAAGTAGCCTTCAGGCGAAGACAGAAAATTGGTGTAGTACATGAGAAGGGTTCTTGGCAGATTGTCCCATCCCCATATAATATATTCAACAAAGTCATGTGACAAAACCATCCATGCTGAACCTGCAAAGTGTGTAAAATAATAATTCAACAAAAAGTCTTCAGAAATCAAAGTAAAAAGAATACACAGTATATCTACTAATAGTGTTAAGGACTTTTACACTGTCAACCAATAAAAAATTATCATGTCTGATTGTTAAGTTAACGTCTACAATGACTATCTTAAAAATCATCGCTAACATGATTTAACATTGGTTAATGGTGTAATAAGAATGAAAGTGGGAAAAAGATGGTAAGCCAGAAATCAGTCATTGGGCAATTTATGTGGACTAGAAGGGGAATAATTTGATTTAAGGTTAAAGATTGATCAATCTTCACTCCCCAGCCACAAAGGGGGAATACAATTTTTCCTAGTCCAAAAGCCCCAAGGGAGAATCTTTCATGAAACAAGCACATGTCACTTAAGTGTAAGAACATAAGTTATCTAAAATACACATGGATACAGTTTAATTCCGGCCTGAGAAGCTATGTCCTTCAAGAAAATTAAATGAACCAGATAACTTGTTGAGATATCAAAACCAAGGTTATACCATGCTCCAAACTTGTATGTGAACCTTTAGAAAAGTGACCAATGACAAAGAAATAGACAGAAAAAAGGAGAAAACTAACCAGTGAATAGTTTAAATGCCGTTGGCAGAGGTCTCTTAGGTTCTACCCAAAATACATCAGATTTGGTTGACATGTAAAGCCCGGGGTCTACAATTAAAGGCATTGCTCGTTTATCACTGCATATGGTTCAATTTATCAGCATGTGTAAATACAGGTTTCATATGTCATGGGGGGAGGGGACAATTCATTATCCATGTCAAGGCTGTTTGTATCATGTGAATAAGAGAAGAAAAAACTTACAACTTCCATCCTAACTGACTTGTGTGCTCAATGAAGTTAAGATCTCTATCTAAATCAGAAAAGGTATATAGTAGATCTGCACAATTGTAAAGTCATATTAGTCTTACAATCATTGAGCAGCAAAAATAGCAATCCTGAAAAGTTTGAGTCGGAACAAATTCTAATAGAAACAACCACGTAGGAAAATAAACTAACCATCCTGAGTCACAAGAGGATAGTCTGAAGCACTGAGATTAATGAACCAATCCCAATCTTTACTTTTCTTGAGCAGAATGGCACAAGCATGAAGAGTATTAGAAACCATCGTTGGTCCTCGGTAAGTGACCATGTTAGCCTTTGTGATTACGTAAACGTTTCCAACCTCAGAGAAGACATGTTGTCTTTCAATTCTATGTGCAATCTCCATCCTTTCCTCTACCGGCGATTCAAGGTCCATATGAACAACATAATGGTTTAGTGGATGATAAAGTGCATGGAGAGTTCTCCAAAGCTTTTCCAAATCACCTTTGGAACCAGAAATCAAATAAGCAAAACGAGGAATCGCAGGCCTAGACGGCGCTGGCGCTGGGGGACCAATCTTCATCACTGTAGGGGGGGAAGTCTGGTTCGAGCGTAAATGGGATGGAAGAAAAAAGAATAGTGAATTTATAGAGTGTATTGAAGAGACAAGACCCATGTTGAAGGATGTAACAAGTAAGAGCATGCATATGGCGGAGCAGACGAGGGGAGGATATATCCATTTCATCTCTACTTTTAGGAACCCCATATCTGAGAACTATCATGGATAATACTTCACAAATTGACAATTCACTATCAAACAGCCACTACAACACACATATTTAGCATCCTCTTCAGATATCTTCTCAACAATCTCTGCCTTGGAATAGTGTCTGTTGCATCAAAATCAAATATTATATTCAGGAATTTGTATAGTTCTCTGATTATTTAATAAATGAAGGAATCAAACAGGTTAAGCACCAATAAAGAAATCCGTAATTAGAAAAACTAAAAGATACGCATCCAAGCATGTCTGGTAAAACCAGACAATCCAGAACACAATAAAGGAATCGAAAAAAAAGTGACCAAAGAATATTAAAAGCATTAAACAACAATAGATTTTGTTCCCGACAATGACGAGGTAATAAGAAAAAAAAATGAAAACGAATGGTAGAACGAAATCGATTACCATAAAACAATAGCTAGAAAAGGCAACGATCTCTAACAAATCGATAATTACTGGAATTGAATCAACATAGATTTTAGCTCAAACAATGGTCCAAAAATATTAATCAATAGAAAGCGTGATCATCAAAAGAAACAAAACAACAAGAAAAGAAAAAAAAGGAGAAACCCCAGATGAACAATTCATTGATTCAATCTTTCACAACCCATGAAACAGCAGAAACACACAAGAATAAAGAAAGAGAGAGAAAAAAAAAACCTGCATGCGGAAGAACAACAACAGGAGCTGAAACTGAAGGGTAAGCATAGTCAAATATGAAAGGATTAAACGAAAACTGTGAACTGTTAATTATTATTATTACGCAGATCACAGTAATGAATTTACTGCAGAGATAAAGACGAGATACAAACCAGTTCTGTGATGCAGGACTTGTCCACGTCTTAGAATGACATGAGAGAGAGTGAGAGAGTGACAGAGAGAGAGGATCTAAGGTTGAACACATAAATTGAATAAGAGAAAGGAGTTACTTTTATGGTGTAACCTGTGACTTATAGTTTCTAAGGTGTACCTTCATTTTACACTGCTTCAATCTACGTGTCAGACAAAGCGGTTCTATTTCTTTTTGGACTCATGTATCATAAAATAATCATATCCTAAGTCTCATAGAGAAATTGCTAATGATCATATATTTGAAAAAGTTTTTTTTTTCTTTAAATAGTTCATATGAAAAAATTGTCCAAATATATTAATACTATTTCTTTCATGCATAGCCGTCTAATTCAGCAATGAGTATTGTGTACAAATGAGTGATTTTATTCATAAAAGCTACTGATATTGTTTAATATATATACTTACTTGTTGTGGGCATGCACGATAATGACTATGGATCAATGAATCTATGAATATTACTTGTGATGAATAGGGCAGTTATTTGTGATGAAAGTTTCCACTCATGTGTTTGTGTTGGTTAATAATTTCGATTAGGTTAACGTTGAAAATAGATTATTAAAAAAATTGATGTTAGTAGGTGTCTCTCCCTATCGTTTTCACTATGTCTGTGTTGTTGTTGTGGGGAAAGTGTGTTTGTGTTAACAATACGATAAGCCAAACTCAAGAGGGGTGATTGAGTTTGTTAAAAATATTTACCATAATTTTTCAAAACTTGTGAAGATTTAGATACTAAACACTTAGAACCATTCTACTAATGATAATTTGGAAGTCCAATTAAAAGTATTGAAATTAGAAGGGAATTAAATGTGGAAAAGAATTGAAATTGCAAAAACTTTTAATCAATGTCTTATACATGTTTAGTTTTTTTAACATGTATAAGATTCTAAGTTTTATCAAGTCAAGTGATTATATATTTTAATGAAAATATTATGCATTGAAGAATTAAAGGTATAGAATTATCAAAGTTTAATATTAAATATTTTTAAAATTGTTCAAGATAATTATTATCTATTTGAATATTGATTACTGTTTAAAATAACTGATGTATTTTTAATTAGGATTTTATTTAATTATTTAATTATTTAATTAGAATAAAATTAATTATAAATTAAATTATAAAAAATAACAAACTTTAATTGACATTTTCTTTGTAGAAAGAATGATGACATTATCTTTTTTTTTTTAATTACAAGTTATATAATTAGTCACTTGAGTATCATTTTATTACTTGAAAGACATACTGTGGTTAGTGCAATTACTAGAATGATATTCATTTTGAAAGTATTCTTAATAGTCTTAAGATTATATTTTTCATAAATCTTTATCATGTTCAATAGGTTTTACACATTTTAACTCATATAATAGTAAACAACAATAGAAACTAGTAATCCTTATTAGTCAAATCTCTCCAATTTTTATACTTGTTATACATTTAAAACAATCATTATATTGTATAGAAGAATTATTATTTCCTCTTATTTAGACTAAAACACATATTCTCTAATAATCTATTTCTCTAAACAACTTTATCAACAACACATATCAGCTCCTTAAAACTTCCTACACTGATAAAACATCTAAAAAACCCTTAAAATATCAATAAAAACAAAAATACTTACATGAAAAAACAAACCCACTTTATTAGCTCTTTAAAATTTCAATCTAATAAGAATTTAGCAATTAATTATAAAATATATATATAAAAAAGAAACTTTAAAAGATAAGTGATTTTAAAATTAACTAGAAAATGAAGATGTAACTTATATTTATATAAATCATAATTAATTTATTTAAAGTTTATTAATAAAATACTTATATTTATTTAATCAATTTTAACTGACCAATTTTTTTGTTATATATTTGACCATGAATATTTTTTAAGGAAGTTTATGCTATAGACTTAATAGCATGAACTAAGAAATATTTTAATAATATTAACTAGAAAAATATTTAAATCAATTAAAAAAATTATGTTACTTTTAAATTATAGTTTTCTCTAAAATACTATTTTTTTATATATTATATTTCGTTGCTTAAAACTAAGCATATTTATAATACTTCAATCACTGTTTAAATAATTCAACTTTACAGTCACACATACTTCATTCAATCGACTTAATTTTGTTTCGTGTTATTTGATCATTGGACTCACTTTTCATGTATATCTTTATCAACTAATAATTACGTGAAAGAAATATTTTCTTCCAATTCCAAGTAAAAGCATAATAGTGAAAGAAGTTGACAATGCTAACAAATAATTACATTCATTCAGTGAATTTTAAATAATGAATAACTTCTAGCCAAATACTACTCAAGTAGCCACTTTGAAATTGTATAATTATGGTCAATTTTCTTTACAAACAAAGAAAAATAAGTAAAAACATAAAATAATTTTGTAACAATTAAAAATAGTTAGCTTATACACAAGTTTAAGATAAAGAAAATAAATTTAACAACTTTTACAACTTAATTCATGCCTAAGTTTAATTTATTAAAAAAAGTATTTATCTTTTATAGAAATGTTAAAAAATTATCTAAACTGTGCAAAAAAAAGAAAATGTTTTATGAATATTTTCCAGTTTTCATTCATTTTTTAAGTATTTAGTAAAATAATAATATTTTTATTTTTTTAGTTATTTCATCTAAAAAATTATTTTATATTTTAATATAAAAATGTTATATCATTGATATTGAATGAGTGTTTTACAAAGAAAAATATTTCATAAATATCTTTCAATTTTCATTCATCTTTAAAATATTTAGTAAAATAATATTATTTTTATTTTCTTAAGTTATCATATCACTAGTAATAAATGAGTGTTTTGTAAAAAAATAGATATTTATATATCATCACCCATAAAAAAAATGGAAATATGCTATTAATTTGATTGTATTCTACCCAGATTGTCCAATCATAATATTGTACTAAGTGACAATCAAGCACCAAAGTTCAGATCTTCATCCAATTTATGAAAGATACAAAAAAAATTATATCATATTTGCATAGTCTTGTCAATTCATAGAATACAACCAAGGGTGGGGATATATATTTTTTGAACATGTTTTTATTCTAAAAAATTTAGAATATTTTTTCACTATAATTTTAAAGTTGTTTTTAACTGAATTGTTTTACTATAATTTTAAAGTTGTTTTTATTTTAAGCATTATTTGGAAGCACAATGGGAGACAAGAGTTGTAAATATTGAAGCGTATAGAAAAGATCAGAAATCAAACAAAAATGTTAGCAGTATGAACTCTTCAAACTTTACAAATCAATACATTTTTAAAATTAAAAAAAATGGACAAATTTTAATCACCAAGTAGGTATGATCTTTATAATTTTAGAAATGAACAGTTTTTAATAAAAAAAGTTATCAAAATCGTTTTAATAAATTGATTAATTTATTTTTATGGTAAAAATTGATAAATTAATAATTGACATATTTTTAAAATGAAAAATTGAAAATATTCATCTTTTATTTGTTATTTTTATTTATTATGTGGAGTTAAAAATTTATATAAAAATATGAAAAATGTATGTGTTATAATTATATATAAATATAAAATAAGTAATATAAAATATTATATGAACTTAATTTTAAAAACCAAAATATAAATATATACAATATTTTTAAAAAATATCAATGAAATAAAATACAATATCAAATCATCAATAATTCTTTTTATTGAATATTACACGTCACACTTTATAACCTTAATTTTGCACTCCTATTCTCAATCTCATTTAGATTATTTTATAAATACAAGTGTTTAGGAAAGTTCATTAGAATTAACTAATTTAAAGGAAATGTCTATTAATGACTGAGAAAAGAAAGTAATTCATAAGAATTAAGATAACTCCTAATACTTAATATACTAAGTAATAAATATTCATCTATATGGTTTAAATTTTTATGAAACCTAGATATCTCTTGTCATCAATGGTTTCATCATTGAATGCACACCATATATTCAAGCAAACACTATTTCCATATATAATATCCAATTAACTTTAAATCTCAATGTATAGAAATCCAATTAATATAGGAAGTTCAAATAATGGTTCAATTATATACATTTACCAAGTAAATCATGTAAATCAAATTTAAAAAAAAATTATTAATATACTTTAAAAATATTACGTGAGTCACTAATTTATTGGGTCCACATTTACTAAATTAAAGAAAAAATAATGTTATTTATTCAGGGTTATCCAAGACAGTTAAAAATCGAAGTTATATTTAAGATCATGAAAAATTCACAAAAATCGTAAATCATGGAATCGTAACCTAGATCGTAGATTTTACTTTTTACCAACTTTGTTAAAATGACATCCAACTTATCAATAAAAATGATATAAATAATTAAAACAAAATCAATCTCATTGTCAATAGTTCATCAAACTTAAGTTCATAAAATCAACCTCTTTGTCAATACTTCATCAAACTTAAGTTCATCTAATATAAATAATTCAAATTAAAATGAAAAGTAAAAGGATCTTCATTAGCTCTATCTCCTTCTTGAAGCACATTAATAAGAATATTCTCCTCCTCTAAAGGTGGGAGGGTAAGAACATCATCCTCTTCTCCACCACCTTAGGCTTGACCTTCAACCAAGTGTTCATAATCTTCATTTGAATTGGGAGCATCATTTAAATCTATATTTTCATTTTCTCCTCCTCCTTCAACATTTTCCATAACCCACTCATCACTAGATGAAATATCATCAAGTTCAAACTCTTCAAGTGACCTTCTTCTACCTTCAAACCATGACATAAACAATATCATTCATAGTTTCTTGTTTCAAACAATTTCTTCTTTTGGTGTGGACCTAATAAATATAAATGCAAACATAAATATAAGTAATTACCACTTTAGTCTGTTTTAATTGTAATCTCACAGTTTTTAAGTTCTTACCATTTCAAATGCACTCTAGTTACATTCACATCCAGAAGAACTACATGTCAAACTAAGTACATGAATAACAAACCTTTAAGGTTGTGGATGTTGATCTCCATAAGACTCTCACCAAGTTGCTAGAGTTTTTTTCCCAATCGCCTTAATAGCCAAAGAGTTATCAAACAACTTTTTCTGGTTCTTAAAATCTTCTAATTGCAAATCAATCAAGTGTTTCTCATTTGGATCAACTACCATTTTTTGTATACATTGCAAAAGGCCAATTTTGACTTTTTTTTATCAAATTTAAAATTAGGAGAATAATGCAATTTAAGATTTAGAAATGCAATGGCCTATGGAGCTGGTTTGCCCAGTGATTAACAGATTTTTGGTCGCACAAAATTCTGATCAAAGAAAACAAGTTAACTAATGTAATATAACTAACCCGTGTCGAATCTCACAAGGACACAATTGTAGGAGTGTAACCATTGTTAAATATCGTTCTCCAAAGAAAAGTTAAAATAAACAACAACAACAACAATAATAATAATAATAATAAAGGGAGTTTTGTCGAATTCATAAAATTAACAACGCAGAGTAATAATTATAAATAAATAATTAATGAAAACCAAAATTAAAAACACATAGTAAAGAAAATAATTAAGGGAAACTAAAATTAAAAACAAATATGAAAAATAAATTATTTAAATACGAAAAACTAATGTATGCAAAATTAAATTACGATGCTAAGAATTTAATAATGAGAACGTTTATAAATACTTATATGATTAAAATAAATAAATTAAAAGATAAATTTAAAGACAAAGCAATAATTAGAATGAAATTATTATGCTAATTCAAATAAAAATAAATAAACAATTAATAGTTAAATCATAGATTTTAAGGCAGAGCAATAATTAGAATGATATATTGATGCTAATTCAAATTATAATAAAAATAAATAAATAATTAACAATTAAATGAAAAAATATATTCAATTAACTATTAAAATTTAAAATGAATAAGTAAAATACTGAATTTAAAATGTAGGCTGGAATTATAAAATACTGAATTTAAATTAAAAGTGAAATGCTAATAAAATTACTGGAGTCTAAAGAATAAATAGATATGTGTGAGGGTGTGAATGTGAATATGAGAAAGTAGAGCGTACAAAATTTAAATTATTGACCAGAATTAAATAAAATAAAGACTAAAATACGAAATAATGAAATTAAATAAATTAACATGAAAGAAAACAAAACCTGAAAATTGTAGCAAGAGCTCCTAAAACTTTCTGCAACTTCACCCCAAACTAACAACAAAACTATAATGAGAAAAAGAGATAGAGGAAGAAAAGAGACTATTACTCTGGTGAAGTCTGTTTTGCCTTGCATCTAAATCTCCTATTTATAGGAGATTAACCAAGGTCTTAATACAAATAAAAATCTAAAAATTAATTACAATTCAAGTCAAATATTTTTTTCCCCGGATTTGATTTTGCTGATTAAGAGATCCTTTGTCAAGAATAGAAATAATTGCTCTTTTAGAATAAATTTAATGCTTCAATTTGATTGCGGATTTGAATTTGCAGGAAGGGAATTCTGAAAATGGGGAGTTGATTATGCACGAATTTCAAATTTTCAAATGAAGCTGGCCCACACATTGAATTAGGCCACATTGAATGCCCCTAAGTTGCACCTCCTGTTGGTTTCATGATAAATGGGTCGTGAGGAATTTAATTTGGAAGATTGAAAAAGTTTTTCCCACCGAAGCACCTTGGGCTCTTCTCAAAATAACTTCAAGTTCTTTTTCTCCTACAAGAAAAGTCTTAACCAGAAAGAAAATATATATATATATATATATATGCAATGTGAATGTATGAATGTATGTTTTGATGTTAAAAATACGTAAAATTATGTTATTGTTTTTATAAAAACGTGCAAAATGCATGGTTTAAGAATAAAACAAATGGCTTAGAAAGTGTTCTTAGATAAAAAATAAAGAGTAAAATGACATACATCACCCACCTTTCATTAATAATATTCCACAGATCTTCATAACTAAGAGTAAAAAAATAAAAATTTGAATTAATGTCTTTCAAATCTAAAGATAAAATGAAATTTCAATTTGGAGATTAGTAAAATTACTTGCCTTTTCTTATCACCATTAAACTCCTTTTGTATCTTTTCTTTAGCTTGATCCATTGCCTCGTAGATGAAAATCATGGCTAGTTCATCATCAAAGTCTACCATTCTAAGCACTTGCGTTATAGAAAATGTACCCTTCAAACATATGACAATACTCTTCCAAAATTCTTTATCCAAAACCACCTCTTCAACTAAATTTCCATCCCTTGTTATTGAAAAACAAGTATTCTTCCATTCATCACTAGTAAACATTCTAATCAAAGGGCCTTTATGGTCCAATAGACAACTTAATGTTAAATAAGAAGTGGCAAAACGAGTTAAACTTAGCCTCAATAAGTCTCTCCCCTATGTGAAGTGATGCAACAACAAAATCAAAGATGTCCTAAAATAAATATAAGTAGTAATTTTTCTACCTTTCTGAATAGTATCTTGATGAACAGATATCTTCTTTTCAAAATCTTCTAGCATCAAGTCAATACAATGTGTTGCACATGGGTCTAATAGAGCCTTTTCCTTTTTCTCATTAACAATTCACCAACTGCTTTATAATTGGCAGCATTGTCTGTTACAATTTGGACAACATTATCCTCATCAATTTCTTCAACAATGTCATCCAACATCTTACAAATTTTATCAATTGTTTTTTAGATGGCAGATTCATTAATAGATTTAAGAAAAATAGTTCCTTTTGGATTGTTAACTAAGAAGTTCAATATAGTTCTTCTCCTCTTGTCAGTTCATCCATCAGTCATGAGTGCAATCTGTTTTCTTCCATGCAGTCCTATGAACTTCCAAAGCATCTTTTGTTGCCTTAACTTCTTCCTTAAAGTACTTTACTCTGATCTTATGGTATGAAGGTGGCTTAAATCTTGGACCATCATTTGAAACTAAATCAATCATTCTCCTAAATCCTCTACTTCTTGAAACATTAAATAGTATGGCATTTTCATAGAAAAAATTTGCTACATCTCTACAAGAACTTTCCCTTTGATCCTTCTTGAATAGTTGATTAATTGTGGTCTGTGAGCTTATTGCCCTCTTCTTAAAAATATTTCTACTGCAACTCACATCCTCTTCTTTAGTCCTCTTTCTTTTTTCAGTTTTGACATCATCATCCTCAATATCAAAATCTTATTTTTTTCATTAATCTTTGCTGCAAACCTACAACAACATCAAACATTTCTTTTTTTACTTCATCAGTCACACTTTTGTAAGCAATTACATCCTTTTAAGTTGTTGCTAAGTGATGCTTCAAATGATAAACCCCTCCTGTTATAATCTTTTGGAAAAATTTGCATTGAATCTTTCTTGGATCTCCATCAATACATATCCCACGCTTCCAAGCCAAGTTTGTTCTACTACTTGGAGCATTTTTTGCCACTTTTTTAAAGTGAACATTTTTTAAGAAGGAATTATCAACGACAACATCACTAGAGGGAAGGTTAGAAGACCCAACTCTAGAAGTCATTATACGTAATAGTGTTGTGATTCACAACTTGAGATTTTGCTTTTTATTTTGTAAGTTCAATGTAAGAGGATGCAAACTAAAGAGAAAAATGAATGAAGTAAAAATGACAACAAGGAGGTGTGAAAGTGAAAACAAACCATGACTTGAAATGCGAAAGAAACCACTCACGGAGGAAGACAAAAATGAACAGTTGAAATGCGACTACACTGCACTAGACTGCACCGCACTATGACACACTGCATCGCGCCCCACTGTACTGAACCGAACTGTTAGACTATAACGAGCCTCGTACACTACATCAGACTAGACTAAGAAAAAGAGAGAACATGCAAAGCAAAGTCCTGAAGAAGAGGAAAGATAACATTTTAATTTTTATTTTCAGAAGAGAAAATATTTAATTTTTTGTTAAGCTTAAAAACTTTAAAAATTGTTTAACGTTTAAAAAAGTAAAAACAATCTTCTGAATTATGTGTTAAAATAATCTTTCTAAAAGAAAATTATTTAGCTCCTAAATTAATGGGGACAATATTACTAAACATTAAAAAATATTAAAAATCATTAAAAAATTAAAAATTGTTCACCTCCTAAATTAGTGGGAACAATGCTCAACGTTAAAAAAGTTAAAAACCAATGAAAGAGTTAAAAATTGTTCGCATCCTAAATAAGTGGAACAGTGCTCAATGTTAAAGAAATTAAAACCTATTAAAAAGAAATTAAAACCCATCCACTTCCTACATTCATGAAAACGTTAAAATTTCCAATTCTACATTTATTCGATTTTCCACTATGATTTCACGGATTATACTATGTTACGATTATAAGTATACTCTAACACAAAATTAAAATGAAAATCGTATAATTGGACAACGTGTAAAATCGCGATTCTGAATACATTGGGGTTATCAACCAATTATGCTATTTAAAGAATGCATCCTTATAAATTGTGAGAGTGCCTCTGGTGAAAGAAGAAGAGAAGCCACCAAGAGAAAAATAGAGGTCAATAGTAACCAGTGTATCCTGTACAAATGTGTGCAGAGGAGTAGCTAGATACCCATATGGGTTTTCTTGTGTTTTTATCCACCTTGTTGGTGAAGAGAACCTTTTCTGTTGATCCTGGAGGTAGCTCTAAGAGAACTTGGTCTGTACCCATTAATTCTTACTAGTAGAAGTTTTACTGGACTATGTCCCATGGGTCTTTCTTTCATATTGAGGTTTTTCCACGTTAAAAGTTTTGGTGTCTATTGGTTTCTTTCTCTCGTACTTTTGTTTGGCGCATTCCATTGTTTTGGTTTCTATTATTTATATAGGAAAAATTTTGATATGGGTTCTGCTCCCGTGTTTGTTATTTTTGTGATCTTCCTAATAACCGATATTGGAGCTTTGATTAGGAGCTTTGGTTTGTGCTATGAAGATAGGAGATGGTGATAGTATTGGAATCATGATAAAGTTGGATTCTACAAATTATTCAATCTAGAAATTTCATATGGAAGATTTGTTATTTTGCAAAGACTTGTATCTATTAAGGAACATGATATTAAACCAGCGATAAATCTAAGGGAGATTAGAAGGATTTAAATAGTAAGACTATTGGCATGATCAGACAATGGTTAGGTCAATTTGTTTATCATCATGTATCTAGTGAGACACTGTGGAAGAGATTAAACAAGTTGTTTGAGTATAAAAATTCCTTGAACAAGGCTTTCCTGGTTAGGAAGTTGGTAAACTTGAAATACAAGGATGGTTTCTTTATGGCTGAGCACTTGAGTAGTTTTCATAATATGGTGAATCACTTTAGCACTATGGATTTTTTGTTAGATGATGGGTTACTTGCATTGTTGTTACTTAGCTCATTACCAGATAACTAGGAGACATTAGTAGTATCTTTGAGCAACTCTACTCCTAACGAAAAACTGACCTGACATGATCAAGCTTATCCTTTTAAATTAAGAAGGTGGGAGGAAGAGAAGTATTATGATTGGCTCCTCAACTCAAAATGAAGCTTTAGTTATAGATTCTAAAGGAAGAAATGTGTATAGAAATTCTCAAAGATTTCAAAATCACAGCAAGTTAAGAGAAAATTCAATGTCAAAGAAAGACATCACATTCACATGTGTCAATTACAATTGCAATAAACAAGGACATAGAAAACAAGATCCTCAAGCAAGAAAGATCAAGGGGTAGAGGTAATAATAGTATAAAAGAGGATAAAGATAAAGTCACTACTGTAGTTGTATCTTATGGTGAAGTTGTCATTGTTTATAAATATAATTGTGTTAATATCACCTCCTAGGAATATGAATGAGTTATTAATTCTACTGTCTCATCTCATGTTCCACCACACCGTGATTATTTCACATCCTGTACTATTGGAGATTTTGGGCATGTGAATATGGAAACTCAAGGGGTAAGCAAGGTTGTTGGAGTTGGAGAAAATTGGTTAGAGACTAATATCGGTTGTAAGTTCCATCTGCAAAACGTCAGACACATCATTGAATGTTAGACACATCACTGATATATGCCTCAGTTTGATCTCAATACAGGTACTTGATGAGGATGGCTATCATAATTCTTTTTTGTGATGGCAAATGGAAATGCACCTAAGGAACATTGGTGGTAGCAAAAGGAGAGAAGTGAAATACTCTTTGTTAGACATCAACAAAGTTGTTTACACCTCAAGTGAATGCAATTGAGGATTGTTTAACATAATTATGGAATAAATAACTTAGTCACTTAAGTGAGAAAGGCCTTGCTACTCTTGCAAGACAAGGGTTGTTTTTTATTAGAGGTACATCTCTTAAAACTTGTTTTGATTGTCTTGTTAGTAAGCAACGTAGAGTTTCTTTTTGCACTTATCCTTTACGTAGAAGGCCAAATGTCTTAGACTTAATTCACATTGATGTTTGAACTAAGGATGCTAAATCAATTAGTGAATGCTCTTATTTTATCACTTTTATCAATGACCATTCTAGAAAGGTTTAAACTTTTGCTTTGAAATTCAAAGTCTAAGTAGTTGATGTGTTCAAGCATTTACATGCAAGTTTTAAAAGAGAAACATGCAAATTATTGAAATATGTTAGAACAAATAATGGTGGTGAATATATAGGTCCTTTTGAGAACTATTGCGAGGAACATGACATCAATCTTGAGAAGACAACTTCATAAACACCTCTCAACACAATGAAGTTGCAGAGAGAATGAATCGCACAATTAATGATAGAATTATATGCATGCTCTCTCATGCAAAATTGCTTAAAGCTTTTTGGGGTGAGGCATTAAGAACTATAGTGGTCTTGATTAACCTTTCTCTTTCTATTTCTCTTGATGATGATGTCCTTGACAGAGTGTGGAAAGGGAAAGACATTTGTTATATTCATTTGGTTGTAAAGCATTTGGTCACATCCCTGGATATGAAAGATCTAAGCTTGATCAGAAGTTTAAACAATGTATCATCCTAGGTTTTGGTCGTGATGATTTTGGTCATAGATTTTGAGATCCAGTTGATAAGAGGATTATTAGGAGTCGAGATGTTATTTTTCTTGAGTGTTGATTTGAAAGAGGTTGTGCTACAAATCTTGTTGAAGTTTTGATAGTGAATGGTTGAAGATAAGAAGTGAAGTCGTGGACCTAACATCAAATATGGAAGAGCTCAACTTGAAGCCCTTTGAAGTGTTTGGAAGCCCTTGGAAGAGAGTTTTCTAAGTTGGTGTCTTAGGTTGTAAGTCTTGGATGACATGGTGAAACCCTAAGTGAGGGCATGATCTCAATCAACCTTAAAAACAACCTTGTTTTTCATAAAATCTATTTTCTGCAAAGATTTAATTGAATGAATGTTGCCAAAATAGATTAAATCTTTTCGTAATCGATTAAATCTTGCAATAATTGATTAAACTAGAGTGAAACTATTTTTGAAATGCTCTCTGAAATAATAGATTAAACAAAGTGATAATCGATTAAAGTTACCGTCTTCACACTAAACTAGGTTTTCAATGGGCTAAATGATTTCTTTATCTATATATACAAACTAGGTCGAAGCTATGAGATACAACACAGAACTTTACAATTTACTTTGCTCACAACCTTCTTTTGACCTAATTTTATCAAGCCACTTTCCAAAAGTTCCTCCAAGGTTGCTTTGTTGAGAGAAAGTGTTGCTTGCTTGGACTTATGCTTTGATCATCCTTCACATTCTAGGTGATATTGTTCCTCTTATTCTTTGTAAAATTTTTTGCACCTGTGTTATTTAATCCTTTGTAGATTTTGTAAAGGAGGTGTTTCATCCCTTTTGGATTTTCAAGGGAGGTGTTTCATCTCTTGTGGTTTCAAAAGAGATGAGTTTCATCCTGTGTTGATTAGCAAAGGAGGTGTTTTCATTATCTTTTCAAGTGTTGCATGTTTCACTTGTCAAATATAGTGAATTTTGATCACGCTCAATTTGAGGTGATTGAGCACTGGATCTAGGATTGGATGTAATCCAAACCATTATAAATTGTTGTGTGTAGTAATTTCTTTCCCTACTCTTGTTATTTTACATTTACGGATAAATTTATCATACATTGCGTATTTCTGCTGAACCATAAACTCAGATTATGAAAAGTTTTAATGAAAACCAATTCACCCCCCTCTTGATTTTGTCCAACCATTCCTTTTCTAACAATTGATCTCAGAGTTGGTTTTTAATAGTCTTTCAAATAAAGATCTTTAAATGACTGGACAAAAACAAACTTTTGTTGAAGGTGCTTTTATTAATAGACCACCTTTGTTTATGGGTGAAAACTATCCTTTTTGAAAAATAAGGATGCAATTTTTCTTGAATCTCTAGATAGAGGAGTATGGGATGTTGTGGTAAATGATCCATTTATTCCTATGCATATTGTTGACAAAGTGCAAGTAACCAAAGAATTCTCCACATGGACAGTGAATGAAAAGAATAAGACTCAATATGATGTAAGAACAAGGAATATAATAATATATGTTTTAACCCTTGATGAGTTTTACAAGATTTCTATTTGCAAGATGGAAAACGAAATGTGGGATGTCCTTCAAGTTACTTATGAAGGCACAGAGATGTGAAAAGATCAAGGAAAAATACTTTAATCCAAGAGTATGAGATATTTGTAAGGAGAAACCATCTATGATGTGCAAAAGAGAATCACTCACATCGTTAATCACCTTGTGGCCTTATGTAAGAAATTTGACACTGAAGAATTAAATATAAAAATCTTGAAATCTTTGAATAGGTCTTGGCAACCAAAAGTCATTGCCATCAAGAAATCAAAGAATCTCACAAGCATGAACATGATTACCCTCTTTGTTAAGTTGAGAGAACATGAGTTAGAGTTTGGTAGACTAAAGAAGGAAGAAGAGGATCATGAGAAGAAAAAGTGGATTTCAAATCCAAAATCCCTAAAAGTGAAGGTTATGGAGATACGAAAGATTCAGATTGCAAGGACATGAATTGCATGGTAAGAAAAATTACTAAGTTTTTGAAAAATAAAAATAAAAACAGTAACAGGAGATTCAAGAAGAAGAGCAAAGTTCTACATCAAATTAAAAATGCTATGGATATGGAAAGATGGGTCATGTCAAAATAGATTGTCCTAACATTAAGAAGGATGAAGACAAAAAGGGTAATAAGTTCTAGAAAAAGAAGAAAACCTACATAGACAATGACTCAAGCTCTTCTACACATTATTGTGAATTTAATGAAGAAGCAAATCTTTACTTAATGGAAGATAATGCGTCTACAAGTAGTGATGTTAGTAATTCTAGTTTTTCTAATGATTATGATAAATTACTTTATGCTTTCTAAGAACTTTATGTTGAATCTAAAAAGCTTTCAATTTTGCATAATAAGCTAAAAATTGAATTTAAAGCTCTCAAAGAAAAATTTGAAAAATTGGAAGAAGAGAAAAATGTTTTAGAAAAAGAAGTAACAGGAAAAGAAAAGGTTGAAAATATTGAGTGCAAAAATTGCAAGATTTTGGAAAATAAAATTACTTATGTTGAAAATTCTCTTGCAAAAATTACTATTGGAAATAATAATTTCAATGTAATTTTAAATCTTCGAAAAGGTGTTTTAACTAAAGTTGGGCCTGGTTTTACACATAAACATCAACAACCTCACAAAACTGCTTTTGTCAAAGGAAAATCATCATATGAACTTATTGTTAAATCTTATGCACCTAATTTCAAAACATTTGTACCAAATTTTAAACTTGAGTTGATGTGTTTCATCCTTTGTAGGTTTTACAAAAGAAATGTTTCATCCCTTGTGGCTTTTTAAGAGAGGTGTTTCATCTCCTGTGATTTCAAGAGAAGTGGGTTTCATCCTTTACGGGTTTTCGAAGGAGGTGTTTTCATTATGTTTTTCAAGTGTTGCATGTTTCACTTAGTATTAGTGGTTGTAATAACTCGTCAAAGATAATGGATTGTGATCACGCTCAGTTTGAGGTGACTAAGAATTGGGTGTAGGATTGACGGTAATCCAAACTAGTATAAATTTTTGTGTGGTAATCTCTTTCACTACTCTTGTTATTATATTTTTATGAGTAAGTTTATCATACATTATATATTTTTTATGCACCACAAATTCAAATTATGAAATGTTTTTAAAAAGGGAAAAATTTTAATTAAAACCAATGCACCCCCTTCTTGGTTTGGTCCTACCATTCCTTTTCTAACATTGAGGACCAAACCATTAAAGATATTGACAATAAAGAGAAACCAAAACAAGTTACCCCTAGGTACATTGATGTGGAACCAGAACGTTCTACCATAGTTATTGATCATGGGAGAAACTTGAATATAAATTTGGAGAATGCAATTGACATGCCTGAGACTCAAGTCAATAAACCAACTAAAATAGTTCCTCCAAAACCATTATGGAGTCTTAGTTGGAAACATTTACTAGAGAGAGTCACCCTCCAAATAAATATTCCCTTATAAGTTTGTTTTGTTAATTGATGGGGAGAGCCTGAAAGTTATGAAGAATTTATGTAGCATGAAGAGAAAGACAAGTGGTACAAAGCCATGCCAGAGGGATGAAATCCTTACATGAGAGCAATACCTTTGAGTTGGTGAACTTGTCCCAAGGCAAGAGAGCACTGAGAAATAAATGGGTGCTTAAATTGAAATCAGAGGAGAGTAGCTCACAACCAAGGTATAATGCAGGGTTGGTTGTGAAGGGCTTTAGTCAAAAGAAAGAAATTGATTTTGAGGAGATATTTACACATGTGGTCAAAATGTCTTCATTAGAGTTGTAGTTGGCATGACAACAAGTTTAAATTTAGAAGTTAACCAACTCAATGTGAAGACATCTTGCCTTCACAGTAACTTGTATGTAGAGATCTATATGGGACAACCTAAATGTTTCATAGTCAATATTTCTATGATCTTTCCAACAAAAACAAACATTAAACCATAAAAAAATATTGATTGAGCGAGGTCTCTTTACTCAAACAATATTTCTTAAGAGGAGAGATAATTGGTTCGACTTCTACCTTGTTCAAATGCTAGATTGGTCACTAGAGTGTCCAATATGACATTTTAGCAAACAAACTCTTAAAGGAAACATAATTGTTACGACCTCTCTCCTGCTCGAGTTATCATCCATTACTCAAGTGACCAAAATTGTAAAGAAGAGACAATGTAAATGACATCATCACATAAGTGATAAGTCTCTAAAACAATGTTTAGTATCACCATTTAAATCTCTTATTGTTTAAACAAGATATGTAGATATCATAACATAAAATTGCACTCAATTGAACTAAAACTTGAAATTTAACCATTTAAAATTATTTTCACATCAATTTTACTAAGATATAAACCTAGGTTCAAATTATCTAATTCTTGTAAGCCATAACATTCAATATAAAATATTTAACATATTTATATTAAAAAATAATAAACAAATTTACTATCAAAACAAACAATTTAGTTTGATTAAATAATCCAAATAAATCTATCAAGTAAGAATAATTTAAAACCATGTCAAAAATTAAAACATGTAAAAAATAACCAATAATTTTGACATTTCTTCTCATAATCCTTCTCAAATTAATATCAAATCAAAAAATATCATCATATCCTCATATATTATCTAAAATTAGATCTTCATTTCAATAGTTTTTTTCTTACAACTCAATTCATTTAAAATAACATTTTAATTAACTTTTCTTGCGTCAAAATAACTTAATTTTTTAATAAATTTATTCCTTAAAAGAAGATTGAATTCAAGATGTCTAAAGATTTTTAGTTTACTATAAGAAAATCAAAGCTAATAAATAGTACACTACTATAACAAAGATTCATTTTTTTTTTAGTTGAATATACGTGGCTAGATTTTGTGCTACATGCAAACAAAGACAAAAGAGCTTGGAATATGAAAACAGCAAAAACTTTACCCAAATCAAAATTTGTTTGGATATTGTAATGAAACAATTAGAAAAATAGTTAAATATAATTAATTTTTTTATATATTATCAGTAAAAATAGCATAAAATTGAAATAAGAATAAAAGTAAAAAATATAGAAAAAAAATACTAACCTAAAATTGCTAAATCAAATGTATTATATTAACACTCATGGATCTTTAAAATAAAACATAATAAAAATGAGAAGCAAGTATTATAAGAATAAAATACGTGGATATCAAGCTCCTTTATGACCAATTAGGGTTAGATGCAAAAGGTTGGTTGCAAACTCGACTTTTCTTCTTTGCTAAAAAATAACAATAAAAAGTATATGAATGAAAAAAACATGTGTGAAGAAGAAATGAAAACATAAAAAAGTATCTAAATTGAAGAAGAAGAAGAAACAAGTGTATACAATTTTATGTGTAAGGTTCAGATTCTCGACTATACTTATATAGAAATTTGGTGAGAATTGAATTTATTAAGAGAAATAAATAATTATGAAATCATTGATCAAATTTATTTACTTTGTCATTCATTACCACTAAAGGTTTGAATTGTATTCTATTTTCAAACTTAAATATTAAGCATTTTCAAGATTTCTTAATATTAAATATATTTTGATTACATTATATTATAATTATTCCTAGAGAGTAGAGAGACAAAGATTAGGAGGTTCAAAATTAGAAAGCAATAACTATGATTCAAAAATACATTGATTGAAACGTGTTAGAATATGTATGAATTTATACAAATGTGTATTAATTGTGGACAAAACATGAATCCTCAAGTCAAAAGAAGATATCCAAGGAACAAAACCCACCTTGGTAAACAACTAGAAAAGTTAAAGTACATGGATGGTCAAAATATGATTCAACATTGGAACATCTTCAAAGGTATGGTGAATTAACTAATGAATGTTAAAGTGAAGATATAACAAGAGTTGCAAATTCTTTTACTCTTCAGTTCTCTGCTTGAGAATTGGGATAATCTAGTTGTCATTCTTAGCAAATCTATTTTAGATGGAAAGCTCATTATGGATTGTATTACAAACAAATGGTTGAATGAAAAGTCAAGACAAAGGGAAAGAACCAATTTGAAGCTAATATTGTTGAAAATATATGAAGGACTAAGAATATTGAAAAAATACAAGGAAGATACAAATCTAGCACTAAACTAAGTATGGCAAATTAGGTTGCAAGAAGTTTGATGGAGATTCTTGAAGAGACACCAATATTTTGAAACAGTCCATCTTGATCAAATTGACTTAAAGAAAAAGGAAGATGGAACAATTAATACACTAACTTTAAATTATGAGAATACATTTTTTGTTGGAGAAAAAGATTATTTAAGTCTTGCATCATATGATTGCATTTAGATAATTGACATAAAAGTGTCCTTCCATATCTCATGGAAAGTTATTCTTAACATTCATAAAGGGAGATTTTTGGTATGGTGTATATTGATAACATTCTCACAAGCAAGATGAAGTATCAGATAGGCTCTAGAAGAATGGTTGAATAAAGCCTTAAGATCTATTCTCACGAATTAGTAGATCGTTTAACAAGTATCATCTAATAGAAAATAAAAAAATATCAAAATATTTATATTGGTTTGCCCATAAATCTTTAGTTACATCCAATTCTTCCTTAAATCAATCATTAAAAGGTTCCACTAATAAAAAAGTTGATTACAACTGACTACATAAATCACTATTGGTTACTCTATCTAAGTCTCCTCCTAAGATTAAGAACACAAGTATTCTAACTACCAATCTTGGCTACAAAATAAAAGATATTTAGTTGAAGGAAGGTAACTCTTAAAGAGAAGATATCTAGATGGCTTCCTCACAAGTTGGCAACTTCCTAAGGTGAGGAATACAAAGGTTTCACACACTCCTGCAAAAAATTGATTACACACAAACAAAGCTTAAGATCAATGAGTCATATCAAAATATATTTGTTGTAGTTTTTTTATGTCTCGAACATGTAGAAGTTGTCTTTAGATAGGTTTCAATAAAGTGATCGTTGTTATATAATTTTCATGAGAAATAATCTTGAAATGTTAAATAATGTAATCTTTTAAATCTTCTTATAAAAATTTCCTTAATTTGCATTACTCTTGTGATAAGGACCTTTGTATAAAAGGTTGAGTTTCCTTTTAAGTCTTCACGTTACAAATAAATAAATAATACAAACATATATATGACAAATACATATTTTAATCATGTTTGAATTTGTTGTTTTTCACATTTGTAGTTAACTTTAAGAAGATCAATTGTTCTCTTATATAATTTTTGGGTGAGGATACACAGACCGCTCACAAGCGGGTATCGTGATCCTACACTTGAACTTGAAAGTAAAATTTTAAAAATTTAATAAAAAAATCAAAATCAAATGTAGGTGTTGGTAGGTGGTTGAATAAGGATCCATGGATTTTTTTTCCATGCTGCTATAATTCTTCCTTTTTTATATAGAATAATACTTATTGAATATTCATTATTATATTTATATATTTTTTAACAAATGCATATTATTAAATATGTATTTTTTTTAAAATATAAAAATAAATTAGACATAATTTATATTTCATAATAGTTACCCTTTAACTTTAACTAATAATAGACCTTATTATATAATAAAGGGTTAAATATGTTTTTAGTGAACTATTTGTCAAAATTGTGTTTCGTTCCTGGGGCAAACTTTGGACCTATTTCGTCCTTATACTCTATAAACAGCTGTGAATGATCCTCGATAACAAATAAAAACATCTTTAAAAAGAGGAAAATGAGAGAAAATGAAAGGGAAAAGAGTTAAAGAAGCTTAAGAGACAAATAATAGTGAAGTTAGAAACTGTGAAGAAGGAAAATAAAGAGATAAAAAGGAATTTTGGCACATCATCAAGGATCGTTTACACGAGTTTATAAAGTATAAGGATAAAATAAGTCCAAAGTTTGCTTCAGGGACGAAACACAATTTTGATAGATAATTCAAGGACTAAAAACATATTTAACCCTATAATAAAAGATATAATAGAAGATTAATAACAATTCAATCACAAGAATATATGATGTAATGTACCAATACTTCAATTTGTGTCACATATCCCTATCTAACACTTATCATATTAGATACCCTATATTTTACCAATACTTATTAATGAAGTATCCAATTTATAAAGCACTAATATTTCTATGATGACAATAATTTATAATTTTTTATTTTGATAATGTCTAACAAATGTGATTTTAGTTTGGATAATATTAGAGCTGTCAATTTGGCTCATCCACAGGGCCAAAAAGCCCACACAAAAAAGCTTACAAGGCCAAAATACCCACAAAAGCCCTATAGGCCAAGGCCAATCCATGAGCTTAGGTCAAATTAAACTACATTAACACCATGTCAAGTTGGTTGAGATGGCCCATGTCAGATCTAGTAGGGTTGGGCGCATGTCAGGTTCATGTTAGCTTATTCGAGTTGAGTTTATGTAAATCGGGTCAACTTGACACACGTCAATCGAGTCGACTGGGCACCCAACAGATGATTCGACCTGACCCACATCTGTCGACTCAACTCAACTCACATAAGCCAAGTTGAGTTTGTCCAATGTTGACCGAGTCAATTCGAAACGAAGGGCCAAAGTTAGCCAAGTCGAGACAGGTTGACTCAGGACAACGTTGGTCAGGTCAGAATAACGAGCTGATGCCAGCCAAGTCGAGTCGGTTCGACGTTAGTTGGGTCGAGTTGGCACGATGTCGATCAGGTCGAGTCGGGACAATGTCGAACGAATCAAGTTAAAACGACGGGCTGACATCAGTGCAGTCGAGTCAAGTCGACATCTTCAAGTAAAGTCAGGTTGACACCGGCATGGTTGAATCAGACCAAAATCGGCTAGGTCAAGTCGGGACAATAGGCTGATGATAGGCAACTCGACTAAAGTCAACATTGGCCAAGTTGAGTCCAACCGACGTCGACAGGTCAAGTCCAACTAATGTTGATAGGTCGAGTCCGACCAATTTCGGCAGGTTGACTTTGGTCGATCAAGTCGGTCCAACGTCGATCGAGTCGAGTTGAGCTGATGTTAGTTGGGTCTAGTCGAGTCAATGTAGAACTAGTCGAGTTTGACTAACATTGACTGGGTTGAGTCGGGTGGACGTCGGTCAAATCGAGTAAGACCAACATCAATCGATTTTGAGGGGTCAAGTCCGACCGACTTTGGTTGGTCGACTTCAACCGACTTTGGCCAGTCAAGTTGGGCTGATGTCAACCAAATTGATTTAGGTTGATGTCCATCAGATCAAGTTGGGCCAATGTCCATCGGATCAAGTCAAGTTGACATCGCCTAGGTCTATGTATGGACCAAATTGACAACTCTATGTCTGTAGTATCTAAATCACATAAAACAAAAACAATGTGTTTAAACTCATCCTAAATAATGGCTTAGGCTTGTTTGGATAAGGGCGAGAGTAGAAAGGAAAAGAAAAAAGAGAAAAATGAGGTTGTTTGGATTAATGAAAAGAAAGTAGAAAGTAAGTGGAAAGTTTGTAATAGATATGATATGATAAATTTTTATATATATTTAAAAATATTTTTCAAATAAATTTGATATAAAAATAATTTTTAAATATAAATTAAAACAAAAATAAATCTAAATTAAAAAACCATTATTCTGATAAATACAAAATTAGATTTTAAAATAATAATATATTAAAATAAAACATTTTTAATAAAATATAAAATATAAAATTTAAATTATTTTATTTTATTTTATTTTATTTATTATTTTAACTTATTCATTTTATTATACTTTTATTTATATTATTATAATATATTAATAAATTATTAAATATTATAATTATAAAAATAATTTAATATAAATATAATATTTTACATACATTATCCCTTTTTAATAATTTTTTATTGAAAAAATATCATTTCCTCTATTTTACGGGATTTTGGAAAACCTTAAAAATTTAGTTTTTTAATTATATATTTCATTTTTAATAATTTTTTATTAGAAAATATCATTTTTTTTTCTTTTTCTACGCTATTTTAAAAAACCTTAATAACGTTATTTTTAAATTATATATTCCATTTTTAACAATTTTTAATTAAAAATATCATTTCCTCTACGAAATTTTGGAAAAGCTTAAAAACTTGGTTTTTAAATTATATATTACATTTTAAAATATTTTTTGATAAAAAATATCATTTTCTCTATTTTTACAGTATTTTAGAAAATCTTAAAAATCTGATTTCTGAATTATATATTCAATTTTTAACAATACTTTATTAAAAAATATCATTTCCTCTATTTTTATGGAATTTTGAAAAACCTTAAAAATCTAGTTTTTAAATTATATATTCCATTCTTAACAATTTTTTATTAAAAAATATTATTTCTTATATTTTTACGGGATTTTGAAAACCTTAAAAATCTAGTTCTGAAATTATATATTTCATTTTTAACAATTTTTTATTAAAAAATATTATTTTTTATTTCTACGGAATTTTGGAAAACCTTAAAATCTTGGTTACATATTTCATTTTTAATAACTTTTTATTAAAAAATATCATTTCATCTGTTTTTACGAAATTTTGAAAAACCTTAAAAACCTACTTTTTAAATTATGTATTTCATTTTTAACAATTATTTATTAAAACATATCATTTCCTCTATTTTTTTCAGGATTTTAGAAAACCTCAAAAACCCGGTTCTTAAATAATATATTCTATTTTTAACAAATTTTTTATTAAAAAATAACACTTCTTCTATTTTTCAAAGATTTTGAAAAACTTTTAAAAATCTAGTTTTTAAATTATAAATTCCATTTTTAACATTTTTATTAAAAAATATCATTTCCTCTATTCCTACAGGATTTTAGAAAACCTTAAAAATTTAATTTTTAACAATTTTTTATTAAAGAATATATTTTTTCTATTTCTACGGTATTTTGGAAAACTTTAAAAACTTGGATTTTAAATTATATATTCCATTTTTAATATTTTTATTAAAAATATGATTTCTTCCAATTGGAATTTTGGAAAACCTTAAAAATCCAGTTTTTAAATTTTATATTCCGTTTTTAATAATTTTTTATTAAAATTATCATTTCCTCTATTTTTAAGGGATTTTGGAAAACCATAAAAGCCTAGCTTTTAAATAATATATTTCCTTTTTAAAATATTTTTAATAAAAAATATCATTTCTTCTTATTTTTACGGATTTTTGGAAAACCTTAAAAACCTAATTTTTCAATTATATATTCCTTTTTTAACAATTTCTTACTAAAAAATATGATTTTCCCTATTTCTACAGGATTTTAGAAAGCCTTAAAAATCTGGTTTTTAAATTACGTATTTCATTTTTATCTATTTTTAATTCAAAAATATCATTTTTTTTTCTATTTCTACAGTATTTTGGAAAATCTCAAAAACTTGATTTTTAAATTATACATACTTTTTTTAATATTTTTTTATTAAAAATATCATTTCTTCGAAATTTTGGAAAACCTTAAAAGCCTAATTTTTAGACTATATATTCCATTTTTAACAACTTATTATTACAAATATTATTTTATCTATTTCTACTGTATTTTGGAAAACCTTAAAAATCTGGTTTTTAAATTATGTATTCTATTTTTAATAATTTTTTATTAAAAAATGTCATTTCTTCTATTTCTACAAGATTTTTGAATACTTTAAAAATCTTAATTTTAAATTATATAATCCATTTTTAAAAAAAATTTGTTAAAAAATATCATTTCCTCTACTTTTACGGGATTTTGAAAATCCTTAAAAATCTAGTTTTTTAATTGTATATTTCATTTTTAACAATTTTTTATTAAAAAATATCATTTTCTCTATTTTTACGATATTTTGGAAAACATTAAAAACCTGGCTTTTAAATTATATATTTTATTTTTAACAATTTTTAATTAAAAATACCATTTCCTCTACGAGATTTTGGAAAAGCTTAAAAACCTTATTTTTAAATTATATATTCCATTTTTTAAATTTTTTTTTACTAAAAAATATCATTTTCTCTATTTTTACGATATTTTGGAAAACCTTAAAAATTTAGTTTTAAAACTATATATTTAATTTTTAACAATTTTTTATTAAAAAATATCATTTCCTTTATTTCTAAGAGATTTTGGAAAACTTTAAAAACCTTATTTTAAATTATATATTCCATTTTTAACAATTTTTTTATTAAAAAATATCTATTCCTATATTTACGAGATTTTGGAATCTTAAAAATCTAGTTTTTAAATTATATATTCTATTTTTAATATTTTTTTATTAAAAAATATCATTTTCCTTATTTCTACAGAATTTTTTAAAACCTTAAAAATCTGGTTTTTAAATTATATATTCCATTTTTAATAAATTTTTATTAAAAAATATCATTTCCTCTATTTTTACGGAATTTTAGAAAATCTTAAAAATCCTCTTTTTAAATTATATATTTTATTTTTAACAATTATTTACTAAAAAATATCATTTCCTTTATTTTTACAGAATTTTTGAAAAACCTGAAAAACCTGGTTCTTAAATAATATATTCTATTTTTAACACATTTTTATTAAAAAATTACATTTTCTCTATTTTTACGAGATTTTGAAAAACCTTAAAAATTTAGTTTTTAAATTATAAATTTTATTTGTAACAATTTTTTCATTAAAAAAATCATTTCCTCTAGTTATACGGGATTTTAGAAAACCTTAAAAATCTAGTTTTTAAATTATATATTTTATTTTTAACAATCTTTTATTAAAAGATATCATTTTTTCTATTTCTATAGTATTTTGAAAAACTTTAAAAACTTGGTTTTTAAATTATATATTTCATTCTTAATATTTTTTTTATTAAAGATATCATTTCTTCTAATTTTACTGAATTTTAGAAAACCTTAAAAACCCGGTTTTAAAATTATATATTCTATTTTAACAAATTTTTATTTAAAATATCATTTCCTCTATTTTTACAAGATTTTGAAAAACCTTAAAAACCTAGTTCTTAAATAATGTATTCCACTTTTAAAATTTTTTAATAAAAAATATCATTTCCTCTATTTTTACGAGATTTTGGAAAATCTTAAAAACATAATTTTTTAATTATATATTCCATTTTTAACAATTTCTTATTAAAAAAATATTATTTTCTCTATTTTTACTGGGATTTTGAGAAACCTTAAAAACCTGATTTTTAAATTATATATTTTATTTTTAACAATTTTTTATTAAAAAATATTATTTTCTCTGTTTCTACAGTATTTTGGAAAAACTTAAAAGCTTGATTTTTAAATTATATATACCATTTTTAATAATTTTTTATTAAAAATATCATTTCTTCCCTTTTTACGGGATTTTCAAAAACCTTTAAAGTCCGATTTTTAAATTTAATATTCTATTTTTAATAATTTTTTTATTGAAAATGTCATTTTTTCTATTTCTACGGTTTTTGGACAATCTTATAAATCTTGTTTTTAAATTATATATTTCTTTTTTAATAATATTTTATTTAAAAATATCATTTTCTCTATTTTTACGAAATTTCAAAAAATTTTAAAAATCTGGTTTTAAAATTATATAATCCATTTTTAACACTTTTTTGTGTCTTGTGATCGTGTGAAAGAACTGAAGCTTCCAGTTCGAGATCTTCAATGTGATTTGATTGTGTTTACACTAGCTTCTAACCTAGTGATTGCTTCTAAAGTGTGTGTTGGTTGCCCTATTGTGGTAGAGGGGTACAAGTTTAAGGTGAACTTGATTTGTTTACCTCTAAAGGACTTAAATGTGATTCTAGGTATGGACTGGTTGTGTTCAAATGGAATTTTAATTGATTGTGGCCGGAAGAGAGTGTTATTTTCTGAACCTAAGGTGTCAGAATTTCTATCAGCTCATCAAGCCTGGAGAGAGTTGTTGAGTGGGTCTCAATGCTTTGTGATACTCACTCATATGCAGTCAGAAGGAAGCTCAGATGGTGACATACCAGTAGTGAAGGAGTTTATGGATGTCTTTCCTGATGAAGTACCCGGGTTACCTCCTAATAGAGAGGTTGAGTTCTCTATAGACCTAATGCCAAGAGCAGGACCAGTGTTCATGGCGCCTTACAAGATGGCTCCTGCAGAATTGGTAGAACTAAAGAAGCAAATAGAGGACTTGTTAGACAAACAAGTTATCATACCGAGTGTGTCACCTTGGGGCGCACCGGTGTTATTGGTGAGAAAGAAAGATAGAGGAAGTAGATTGTGCATAGATTAACAAGCTCACTATAAAGAATAAGTATCCTCTGCCCAGGATTGATGACTTGATGGATTAGTTGCAAGGAGCTATCATTTTCTCCAAGATTGACTTAAGATCTGGGTACCATCAGATTTTGGTAAAGGCTAAAGATGTTCAGAAAACAACTTTCAAGTCCAAGTATGGCCACTATGAGTATATATGGTCATGCCATTTGGGGTGACCAGTGCACCTGCCATCTTTATGGACTACATGAACAGGATCTTCCGTCCCTTTTTGGATAAGTTCGTGGTTGTTTTCATTGATGACATTCTCGTCTACTCCCATTACTTGGACAGACCGGTGTGAGCAAAGTTTATTGGAACTGAAGCAAAGATTCACTAGTTCCCCAATTTTAGTAATTCCTGACACCAAGAAGCCATTTGAAGTTTATTGTGATGCCTCATTACAAGGTCTAGGGTGTGTATTGATGCAAGATAAGAAGGTGGTGGTCTACGCTTCAAGGCAGTTGAGGAATCATGAGAAGAATTATCCCACTCATAACTTAGAGCTGACAGCTATGGTTTTTACTCTAAAATTTGGAGACATTATTTGTATGGGACCAAATTTGATGTGTTCAGTGATCACAAGAGCTTGAAGTATTTGTTTGATCAGAAGGAGTTGAACATGAGGCAAAGAAGATGGATGGAATTCCTTAAGAATTATGATTTTCAGCTGATGTACCATCCAGGGAAAGGAAACGTAGTGGTTGATGCCTTGAGCAGGAAGGTTGTCAGTATGTCTGCTCTGATGTTAAAAGAGTTGGAGATGGTAGAACAGTTTAGAGATCTAAACCTCTATGTGAACATCTCCCCACATCATATTAGTTGTGGAAGTCTAGTTATCACTAGTGATTTCTTGGGATTGATTAAAGAGAAGCAGAAGTTAGATAGTGGTCTGAGAAAGATTATAAGCTTGTTGGGTTCAAAGCAGGCTAGAGATTTTGCTTTGGGTCCAGATGAGGTGCTAAGATTCAGAGGAAGATTTTGTGTTCCGGCAGACACCGAACTAATAAGG
This sequence comes from Lablab purpureus, assembly GCA_030347555.1. NCBI lineage: Eukaryota > Viridiplantae > Streptophyta > Magnoliopsida > Fabales > Fabaceae > Lablab > Lablab purpureus. The sequence continues at coordinate 20,442,257 of CM059258.1, forward strand.
GTAATTTTGGAAGAAGGTTATAAAATTACACTTAGTCTACACCCTGGCATGACTAAGATGTACCAAGACTTGAAGGAGTCTTTTTGGTGGCCTGGAATGAAGAAAGACATAGCTTTATTCATGGCTAGTTGCCTAACTTGCCAAAAGGCTAAGGTAGAGCACCAAAGGCCTGGAGGGCCATTGCAATCGTTGGATATACCCGTTTGGAAGTGGGATAGCATAGTTATGGATTTTGTTACCCACTTGCTTAGGACGGTTAGAGGTCATGACTCGGTGTGGGTGATTGTGGACCGGTTGACTAAGAGTGTCCATTTTCTGCCAATCAGTTTGAGGATCTCAATGGAGAAACTAGCCCAGCTCTACATTAAGGAAGTGGTGAGACTGCATGGGGTTCCTTCTAGCATCATCTCTGATAAAGACCCTCGGTTAACCTCACGTTTATGGTAGACCCAACAGACTGTTTTAGGTACTCAGCTTAGGCTTAGTTCTGCCTACCATCTGCAGAAAGATGGGCAGTCTGAGCGGACTATTCAAACCTTGGAGGATCTGCTTAGAGCTTTATATTAGATCATCTGGGTTCCTGGAATGAGATGTTACCTTTGGTGGAGTTCACCTACAACAACAGTTACCACTCAAGCATAGGGATGGCTTCTTATGAAGCACTGTACGGTAGGAAGTGCATAACCCCACTTTGTTGGTACCAAGAAGGTGAAAGATTTGTTATGGGACCGGAGTGATTCAGTAAATGACTGAGAAGGTAAAGATGATTCAGATGAGGCTGAAGGCTTCTCAGAGTCGCCAGAAATCCTATGCTGATAAGAGGAGGAAGCCCTTGGAATTTGAGGCGGGTGACCATGTCTTTTTTAGAGTCACACCCATGACTGGGGTTGGAAGGGTCATTCGGTCCAAGAAGCTAACTCCTAAGTTTATTGGTCCATTCCAAATTCTCATAAGGATCGGTCCAATAGCCTATGAGATAGCCTTGCCACCTCCTCTCTCCAAATTGCACTGTGTTTTTTATGTCTCCCAACTAAAGAAGTATGTCCCTGATCAGAGTCATATTTTGGAGGTGGATGAGATTCAAGTCAAGGATGATCTCTCTTTTGTTGTTGGTCCGGTAAGAATTGTGGATACTCAGACAAAGCAGCTTAGAGGCAGGACCATTGGGATGGTCAAAGTGTTGTGGGACACAAAGACTGGTGATACCACATGGGAATTGGAAGCTAGTATGAGAGTCATACCCTCGACTTTTCTTGGTAAGTACAATTTTCGAGGACGAAAATTTTGAAATTGTTAGGGAGTATTGTAAGGATCAAAAAATAAAAAGAGAAAGAACTTTCTCTCTCCTCATCACTGTCAGCTTTTTCTCTCTCTTTCTCTTATGTTTCTTCTATTGTTGGAGCTCTCACTCCTTCTCCCTTCTCTCTAGGATTCCTCCACCTCTGGCCACCCTCTTGAAGAACTGCTATCATCGTTGCATTCCCCTCGGCGACTAGAAGAGTTTGGACCGATTGGAATCTCTTATTAGGTACGTTTTGCGTTTTTAGGGTTTTCGTAGGTCATTTGGGGATTTTTGGAGCTTTTATAGCTAGGGACGAAATTAGAACCTCTCATTCGACGTTCGTGCTTTCCTCTAGTCTAAGAGTACTTTTCTGGATTCAATTTGCAATTAGGTACGTTGTAAGTGCTAAAGGAGCAACTCAAAGTGTACTCTGTTGACCGGGTGAGGAAGAACAACTATTGAGCTTTGGATTAGCTCAATTCCAGGTAAGGGCAACTTCACTTGAACCTGTTTGGATTTTCTATAGGTTTGATTGAGAGGTTATGAGTGGAGAACTTTTTCTAAACTTGAACTGGTTTTGGTTGAACCTGTGTGATGGTTTTGTGTATATGCTGTATGAGAATCATTGATGAATTATGATGTTGTGTTGTATTGAATGTATTGGTGTATGGCATTATGCTGACTTGAATTGTTGTGTGGTATAGATACCATGGTTATATATTGTATTTTGGACTATTTGGATGTATTGGTGTGACACCCTCTACCCCACATTGTATATCATGAGAATAAAAGTAAAACATTTATAAGTAACCTCATAATTAATAAAATCTATAATAATAATGTACATAGGGTAAAGGATTCACATTCACTAATAACATTACATTATGTAAGACAAACCAACTGAAGTCTTAATTAAAAATAAATAAACAAAAATTCTAATTTTCTAGTTCTATCTCGGTGTCACATATCCTATCATAGCAGTCCCATGAACACTACATCAAACTGGAGATCACCTGTAATACAAAAGGAAAAACACGACAAGGAAACAAAGGGAGTGAGAAATATCTCACTCAGGTTGCGGTGTAAAAACACTGCAGGATAGTTTCACACAACAAACAATTAATCAATACTTAATCATATCCAAACATGAGATACAAATTAATTTAACTTCAACAATAATTATCCATAAGCTCAACATATCCATATCATAATTGCATCATATGCAATGCACGTCGTACCCGTATATACACTATGATGATGAATGTGTGTAGCGCCAATCACATATCATTCTTGATCGCAAAAGCGATACACAATGATCTCACGTTATGATCTCACATTATGATGCATGTGGCGCTAATATCATATCACACTTGACCGCAAAAGTGATACACAATGATCTCACGTTATGATCTCACATTATGATGCATGTGGCGCCAATATCATATCATACTTGACTGCAAAAGTGATACACAATGATCTCACGTTATGATCTCACAATATGATCTCACATTATGATGCATGTGGCGCCAATATCATATCACACTTGACCGCAAAATCGATACACAATGATCTCACGTTATGATGCATGTTCACATAAGTCTAAGGACTTCTTATACACTCATACACATTTCCCTTCACATAAGTTCACATTTAAAGTCACAATCACTTAATACATGACTCTTATCATAATCAATGGATAAAACAATATAATAATATTCAACTAACACACATTTTCCTTCATTCATCATTAAAACTATATCACTCTTAACTCATCCCCTTCATAGAGTATCACAAGAATCCTTAAGGTGCTCCAACGAAATCACAACATCATCAAATTAAGAAATTATACATATTATTCTTCAATTCACATCATAAAGAGCTCATAAGAATAATTAGGAATCAAACAGAGATGAAAGAGGAAAACTCATCTTTCAAGAACACACCTAAAATAATGAATTGGGTCAAACAATCAAAATATTATCAAATTAAGAAATTACACATATTATTCTTCAATTTACATCATAAAGAACGTACAAGAGTAATTAGGAATCAAACAGAGATGAAAGAGGAAAATTCCTCTTTCAAGAACACACCTAAATTAAGGAATTGGGGTCAATTCCACTACCCAACAGATACTCCACACCCCAAAGCGAGTTCTCACTCCCCCCTTACCTTTTTCATGTGCAGATGGTGCTCCCAATACACTAAAATTTCCCTCTTTCTCTTCTCCTTCTCCTCTCCCTTGTTAAATAGAGAACAAAGAAGATGAAAATCTCAAATCGCAACTACTGTGAGAATTGAATATCTTTGTACTCAGACTTTGTATCAACAATCCAACCAGTCATAATCAAGAACTAGATGTGAGGAACCCGCTGTTAAATTTCCAGCCAGATCCAATGGTGAACGAATATGAAACAGTAGTTTTACCGTAGCAGCCCCATGAAAAAAACGGGAATGACTTTCTTTTCCTATCTCTCAAAGTATTGGTGTTCTAAATGACCTAAGACTTTAATGTTTATTTAAATAAGACATCGTATTCTAAAATTAATTATTTTATAATTGTGAACATGAATACTATATATTAAAATCATATAAAAAGAACGTATATTAATTAAATTAAAAATCTTGAAATTTTCTAAAAATATTTAATTAATCTTATAAAAATTGGGGTGTCACAAATGGAATGTTGTTTGCACCCGTTCTGGTCTAAGATACAGGTTCTGCATAATCTGCCACTGCATGTGGTAATCGATTACATCCCCATGGCAATCAATTACTAGAGAAGTAATTGGACACCAATTCATCTCTGGTAATCGATTACAGCACTAGTTGTAATCGATTACCATGTGTAAAATGCCTTGTAATCGATTACAGGGACTCTGTAATTGATTACAACGGAATAGAATCAGTACATGACAGTTCAGATGCCTTATCTTCTTGTATGGAATGATGCTAAGATGCTATGAGACTATGTGAATGGTGTTAGGCAGTAAGGCCTAATGATGAGTGAGTAAAGGCTGTAAGACCCACAAAAGGAAAATGGTGAAATCTGAGAATATGAGAAATTATTATTTCATGCATGTTTTGTGTAGATTAGTGTGTATGGGATTAAGGATAGGCGTAAATGGGACATCCAAACTTCTAAGATGGTTTGAGTCACATAGACAAAGCCATTTGTGGTGAGAAGTTGATGGAGGCACTACACAGGGTTGAAAGTAGGCTTCGGCCGAAGTGCAATGCCTGAGTATGTTGTCACCCTGATGAGAGGTTTATTCAAGAGATCATTCTAGGCCTGAGGCCCTTTTCCCTCATCAGGTGGTAGTCCCACTGTGTCTTCTAGGAGTAGTTTGTTTTACTTGTGATTGTGATTGGATATGTTCAGCCTAAGGCAGGTTGATGATTGTTTATATTGTAAATGATTAAATGTTGATAATATATCTTTTGTCAAGATGTAGCTCACCCTTGCTTGTATGTGTTGTTTGTTAAATTCTGCTATGATCGTGGGTTATCACGGGAGCAGATGACAGGTTGGGTGGAAAACCTAAATGAGCTGCTGCCACGTAGTTAGAGCCACTTTTGTATAGTATAGGCCTTAATTAGTATACTTTTTGGAAATTGTATTTAAATGAACTTAGTCTATTTTGGTAGACAGTTGAATGACTGTACGCAGATACTTTTTTTTATCTTATCTCCTTTGTATTGCTATGTATGATCCAAAAGTTTAATATTTTGGGACTTTACAAAAATCCGCTTTTTAAATTATATATTCCATTTTTACGGAATTTTTGAAAAACCTTAAAAACACGGTTCTTAAATAATATATTTCATTTTTAACAATTTTTATTAAAATATTGCATTTCCTCTATTTTTATGAGATTTTGAAAAACCTTAAAAACCTAGTTTTTAAATTATAAATTTCAGTTTTAACATTCTTTTCATTAAAAAATATCATTTCCTCTAGTTATCCAAGATTTTAGAAAACCTTAAAAATCTAGTTTTAAGTTAAGTATTTCATTTTTAACAACTTTTTATTAAAAAATATTATTTTCTCTATTTCTACGGTATTTTTGAAAATCATAAAAACTTGATTTTTAAATTATATATTCCACTTTTAATAATTTTTTATTAAAATATCATTTCTTCTAATTCTACTGGATTTTGGAAAACCTTAAAAATTCGGACACCTAATTTTGTCCCTCTCTTTATATATATATTTTTTATAATTTTAAATTAATTTTTTTTTCATAATTTAAATTTTAAGAAATTTTAAATTTTTTCTTTCAAATAAACTTTTAAAAAGAAATATAGTAATTATTTTCGTTGGTCCATTTATTTCTTCTTCTTTTAAAAAAAAATATTAAGAAACTCACAATAGCAATTAAGTTTCTCTCTCTCATGTGCATATCTCTCTTCCAAACACTCAAATGCCCATAACAATTCATTTAACGTGAACTCTAAGCATTAACCTCCTGCACTTTACAGTGTTCAATCACCTTAATCAAAGCTCAGGATCTCTGCACATCTTGTTTGTGTAAAACTGAACATAAATTTTAAACTCTAGAAAAACAATCTCAAAATTTCTCCTCTATAAATACCTTTACATTAGAGAAAAGGGGGGTTGGCAGTAGAAAAGAAAGAGAGATTAAAAAAGAAAAAGAAAGGGTTCAGAGAAGAATCAACCGTTATTGGAACTACAAACAATCAGGACAACAAACAGGTAAGTTTTGTTTGTACTTAAATCTCTAGCTGTAATGTTTTGTTGTATGATTGATGCAATATATACAGTTTAACATAGAAATCACATTTGCTTAATTAAACAATCATCATACAGTATGCATGATCATCATAGGATACTTACAAAACAATCTTTAGCAAAATAAGAGTTCTGATAAAAAATAAAAATTAACACAACAGTTAAAAGTGGTAAGTTTGGAACCCAAAAGGAACCTTCACATGGCACTACATGAATCATCACAGTCTCCTTAACTCACTCATCACCTTGTTCTCCATTGGGAACATCTCTCAGAAGGAGGTAGGAATGACCAATGAAACTATTTGAGAGAGTTCTTTCTTTCTTTATTTTAAAATAGACTTGTTAAAATCAAACTTGCACCTAAGTTGTTTTTTCCAGTATATACCAGATTTGTGTCTTTATGAGATGATTGAGGAAGATTTTAATGCAAGATGTTAGAGAAGCTTCTCGGAACTCTTCTTCTTTTTCGTTCTCTCAGAAAAAATAAAAATAAAAGAAGTAAAGTGGAACCTAGTTTTTGTTTCTTATGCATTTATTATCATTTCAAAAAAAAAAAAGCTCTGACCATTTGCCAGCTGAAACAGTCATTTCCGTTTATGATATTGGTTTCTGTTTTTTTTTTAATTAATTGGTACTGTGTATACCTTATGTCTCTATGCAGATTAATTATAATCTAATTTTGTTTTCCTTTTGCACACTGTGATTTGCTAGAATTTAATGTTTTATTTTTATTTTTTTATCACGGCAAATAAAATTATAATAAGTTAACACTTTTAATAATAACATTTTCAATAAATTTATTGCTTCTTAAGTTATATTGATTTATATGTGGAGAATATATTAACAGGATGTGACATCTTTTTAATTTTAGGATTTAAAATACAAGTTGTGACAACTTGTCTATTTTCAAGTCCTACTCCTTTTTAATATATAAGAAAAAATAAGCTCTTTTATATAAATATAAATATAGACAAAAATAATTAATTGTTGCAAATAAAATTATATTAAGTTAACATTTTTAATAATAACATTTTTAATAAATTTATTGTTTCTTAAGTTATATTGATTTATATGTGGAGAATAAATTAACAAGATATGACATCCTTTTAATTTTAGGATTTAAAATGCAAGTTTGACAACTTGTCTATTTTCAAGTCCTATTCCTTTTTAATATATAAGAAAAAATAAGCTCTTTTATATAAATATAAATATAGACAAAAATAATTAATTGTTGCAAATAAAATTATATTAAGTTAACATTTTTCATAAATTTATTGCTTCTTAAGTTATATTGATTTATATGTGGAGAATAAATTAATACGATGTGACATCCTTTTAATTTTAGGATTTAAAATGAAAGTTGTGACAACTTGTCTATTTTAAAGTCCTACTCTTTTTTAATATATAAAAAAACTCTTTTATATAAGTATAAATATGGACAAAATAATTAATTGATTGAATTCATGTTTAGTAGAATAACATTTAGTTTTAGTTTTATTTTAATTTAATTTAAAATTTAAATAAGATATTTGATAACTTTTTTAAATATATAAAAGATAGAGAATGAGTTAATTGGATGCGACATCCTTTTAATTTTAAGACTCATGGGTATATGTTGTTACAATATGTAAACCAAAAGTTTTTCTCTCAATTTTTTATAATAATAATAATAATAAAATAAAAAATATTTCAATAGATTGGCTTGGGTGTATACCTCTACCGATTTTCCTGGATATATATATATGAGTTGTGACAATTCAAATATCACAGGATTTATAAAAATAATAAAAATTCTAAAATTCATCACTTTTCTTTCTATCCAAGAATTATCTAACTATGATTCTCTATTGCACTTGGAGATACGTAGGAGCAGGATCTCACTCCTGTCGAGCTAAATATATAAAAAATAATATTTTACTCATATCATATTTAACATAATAACAATAATAGTTATATTTAAAAAAAAGGATAAATTATTAATTAACCTTTGTTTAAATTAATTTTTTTTATTTTTAGGGTGAGATAAATATTTTTTTAAAAATATAGATAATATGCTTAATTAATTATGGGTAACCATCTTTATGATGGGCGTTGTAGGGTGCTAATACCTTCCCTACCTGTAATCGACTCCCTAACTTAAAAATCTAGTTTCGCAAACCAATTTTTTTTAATGATTTTTCCAATGTTTTCCCTAATAAATATTGGTGGCGACTCCTTTTTATTTTTATTTTTCGTCGACCCCATCGCGATCCCGATTGCAACAGACGGCGACTCCACTGGGGACACTTACTTTCAGAGTCAAGCCTAATATAATTAATTAAACAAATTATTTATATATTTTTTAATTGATTTATCTCATCCTTTTCTTTGTCATTTTTTATTATATGATGTGTATTTACATATATTTTAATTTTGAACCATAGGATAGAAAACCTTCTATTATATCATATATGTTGTCTATGTTTCAGAATTGGTAGTTTAGGAATTGCTTCCTTCACACACTTCACTCACACATTCACATACTTTGAAGTGAGGTCTTACACTCGGGCCTGAGTGCAACTAGGGATAAGTAAGAGGTTGTGTAGTTGTAACCTTCAGGATGTACATCTTGTTTGGTTATCATGAAAGCCTCACTTAGAGTTTGATCCTTTTAATGATATTATCACTTCTAATAGTTTACCTATTGTTGTGGTTAATACTCCGAGAGAGTATCCTTGGCTCTAGGAACCCAATGTAGAACTGTAGAACCACCCATGAGAAAGGACCACTTAAATGACCCATAGATCTATCAACTATTCAGAATACCCCTATAAAACACAATGGGAGCAGCACCTTACCCTTTCATGTCAAATGACGTAACATAAGCAAAAATAGACAAAAAAATATGCAAAATAAGTAAGTTTAGTTTATTATTCATGTTGTCATTCATCATTTCATGACAAATATCATGTATTCCATAAAAATAAGAGAAATAAAAATAAAAGGATTATAGCATCAAAAAAAACTTTTGAAAAAAACATAACATGCTTTTTATCATAAAAAAAATAAGACCATCATGACATTTTGCATTCATTTCCAAGTTGTTGGGGAACCATAAGAATTAAGACTCTTTGTGTGATTTTCGAAGAAACATGAGTTCAGATTTGAGGAAGACTTTGAAGTTGTAATGGTGTTGTATTTTTTATTTGGGTCTCTTATTTATTATTAGACCTTTAATGTAGTTCTTCTAGAAAGAAATGTAAAATAACGAGTTGTTTAGAGCAATATTAGTCATAATACTTAGAGTGCGACACTCTAAAGGAAAAAAAAATCAGATAATTGCACACCATTTCTGATTAAGTGTTTTTTTTAAGCTTAATACCTAGGACGTGACGTCCTAAGTATTGGTTGGGGAAATCTTCACAGCGAGTCATATGACATATGGTTCTTAAACAACCTTGCATTCTAAGAAAATGAATAAGGTAGTTGCATTTTCATTTCATTCATATTTTAAGCATAGCTCATGAAACCTCTTCTGCATTCAAAAAGTGAAAGATATTAAGGTTAAAATTGAGAAAAAGGAAGTCTTCCTACGACACCCTTACCAGAAACGTGCCAAAGTCAAGATGATGGAGGGAGTTGTAGATGATTTGGAACAACAAGATGAAGAACTGAAAGCAAAGTTTAATCAAATGAAGGAACATATGAACAAGATTTTGGAGATGCTACAATCAATGAAAGATGCAAATGGGAATTCCTCAAATGAAACTCAAACTATCCCTTCGCGTCCTCCTGGATTTACTCCATCTCCACAAGCTAATCCTATGCTTCCCTCTTATGGTTTCCCTCCTGGTTACATGCCACCCACCATCACTGGTGCTCTTGAAGTCAATCAACTTGTTTCCACCTCAAATCATCCCTATGGCCTTCCCCTTGGCTACACACCTTCAACAACCAACACCACCTCCATTTCAAAACCATTAAACCATACACAAACCCATGACCTAAATCTCCATAACAATGGCTTGACAATCCCTCTTCATCCATCCACATACACACCACACACACCCATATACACATCTCAAACAACTATCAAGACCCTTTCTGAAGGCCTCTCAAACCCTTCAAATCTCAATCCCACACCAACCATTGTGATACACTCCAAACGACCTGAAGACACTCAGTCTAGAGATAAACTACAATTTATAGAGGAAAGATTGAGAGCTATTGAGGGTACTGATCATTATGAGATTAATGTTGCTGACTTGTGTTTGGTTCCTGGCATTATAGTTCCTCATCAATTCAAGGTTCCTGAGTTTGATAAATACAGAGGGGACACATGTCCAAAGAATCATCTCACCATGTATTGCAGAAAAATGGCCTCATGTGCTCAAGATGATAAGTTGCTTATTCATTTCTTCCAAGAAAGCCTTGTAGGGGTTGCCTTGAGTCGGTACATGAACTTAAAAAGAGGAAGAATACACACTTGAAAAGACTTGGCAAAAGTACAACACAGGCATGGCTCCTGATCGGACTCAACTCCAAAGCATGGTAAAAAAAGAAAGGGAAACTTTTAAGGAAAACGTCCAGCGTTGGAGGGGGGTAGTTGCCCAGGTACAACCTCCATTATCAGAAAAGGAAATGGTCACGATGTTCATTGATACACTTCAATCCCCCTTTTATGATAGGATGATTGGAAATGTATCATCGAATTTCTCAAACGTAGTTGTTATCAGAGAAAGGGTGGAAATGGGGGTAAGAAGTGGAAAGATCAATCATCCATCAATCGGATCAGCAAGTACAAAGAAACCTCCAACAGTTCATGATAGGAGAAAGGAAGGAGAAACAAATGCAATCATGCAAACACCCATTATACCCAACTACAATCCTCTGCCTTTCGCACCTAGTTATCAACCCCGCTACATGTATAACACACAAATAGCAACAATCTCTCAACTACCATATCAACAACCTTACCAAACTGGAATGACCTTTCGACCACCACTACCACAAGTTCCACCACCCTTGATGCCTTAAACAAGTCAACCAAGTAGGGGTGGCAAAGTGGGTTGGGCCCGGCGGGCCGGCCCGCCAGCTCGCCAGCATATAGGCGGGGCGGGCTAGCATTTTAAACCCGCCAACCCGTATCAGCCCGCCAACCCGCCGGGCCAGGGGCGGGCCAGGGGCGGGCCAGCCCGCTAACCCGCGAAAAAAATATAACACCTCATTCACTCTCACCCATTCTCTTTAAATTTGGGAAAGTAGCTATACCTAGGGTTCCTTCAACACCTCACTGATTGCAATTTCTTTTGTAATAAACATTATGTCTTTTAGCTTGCACTTTTTAAATGCCATGTCACCATATACATCTTTAATATATTGTTGTAATTACAAAAATTCATTTAAATTGGACACAAACAAAATAGTTGCAAAGAAAAAAAAAAGTCCAATTTAAAACCAAAGATCCAAAAATAAAATAAAATAACCCAAAAATAGATTTTTCAAAAAATGAAAAACAAAAATATAGGCGGGCCAGCCTCGCCAGCCACTTTATGACTGGGCGGGTTAGAAATTTTGGCCTGTATCACTGTAGCAGGCTGGCCCGGCCCGACCTGTTTTTGGCGGGCTCATGGCGGGGCGGGCCTAAACGGGCCGGGCTGGCCCGTTTTGCCACCCCTACAACCAAGAGCCCAACACCCTAATGTGAGTAATACCCAAAAGAGATTAAATAACCAACAAAGAACCCTTTCTCCAATCCATATGGCCTACTCTGAACTTCTACCACATTTAGTTTGCAATTCCCTAGTTGTTCCTTTCCCCTTGAAACCTGTCCAACCACCATATCCCAAGAATTATGATCCAAATGCTAGATGTGACTATCACGTAGGTACTATAGGACATCCCACGGAAAAATGTTGGGGTTTGAAGCATAAAGTGCAAGATTTGATAGATGAAGGTTTGTTAAGTTTCAAAGAAGGGTCAAACATTGGGGATAATCCACTATCGGGTCATGGAAGCACATCAATTAATGCCATTGAGGAAAGTGTCAGTGGACTCATATGTAAGGTTGAGGATGTTACCAAGACTAATAAGTAAAAGATGGCCAAGGAAAGGAAGGAGTTAAGGTTGGCTCGTCTAGAGAACCAAGAGCTGAAAACTGAGAGAATTCTCATTTGTAGCCTTCACCAAAGTGTCCAAAGTGGAGGAATGATACTTACAAATCAAGTGGCTATGACTAAAGAACAACAGTGTGATGAAGATTGTGCCAACCTAGTATATCCATGTGATCCCTATGGAGAGCTTCACAATTGGAAGATCATTGAATTTCCTATGGTTTTTAATTCACTTTCAAAGTAATTGTAACACAAATTATTATGATGATGCCCATGACTTTTGTTTCACTTTTGTTAAGGGCTTGCATGTTACATTTTGGAATATCATATGAATGAAATGCAGTTTGAACTTTCCAAGTTATTCTCCTTGTTTCCCTTTCTCTTCTTTCATATAATCTTAACTTTTTTTGTATATCTTTTATAGTTATTATTGTTAACTCCCATATTACATATATAAAAATAACCATTATGAAAATAAAATTGTTACTATCTCATGCTACAATTTTGATCATCTCATTTATCAAGCGAATGAAGATGATGATGACTTGAAAACTCTCCCAAGTTGAAGTGGTTAGTTGAGCAAGAACATCAAATAATTCAACCTTGTGAGGAAGAAATTAAAATGATTGATCTAGGAAATGAAGATGATGAAAAATAAGTCAAAGTCGATACTGTTATAAAATGGGATGAATGAGACTGATTGCTTAAGCTTTTATCTAATTATGTTGATCAAGATATTCCAGGGCTCAATTCTAACATTGTTGAGCATAAATTGCCTTTGAATCCTTAATGTCCACCAGTGAAGCAAGAGTTGAGATGAATGAAACTAGATGTATCATTGAAGATTAAAGAAGAAGTAAAAGAAACTTGATGCATGATTTCTTGCAAGGGCTAAGTATCCTCAATGGATTGCGAATACAATGGTTGTTCTAAAGAAGGATGAGAGAGTCAAGATGTGTGTTGATTATAAAGATTTGAACAAGGCTAGTCTTAAAGATGATTTTCCATAGCTTCAAATAAATGTGTCTGTGGATCATATGCCAAACATGCTTTCTTCTTCTTCATTGATGGGCTCTCTAGGTACAATAAAATTAAAATGGTTCCTAAAGATGTTGAAAAGACCATATTTGTCACTCCCAGGGAACAATTTGCTAAAGGTGATGTTGTTTGGATTAAAAAAAAGTTGGGGAAACTCCACATTCTTTGGTGTGTGGGATGGAAGTTGTACTCCCAATTGAAGTTGAAATCCCTTCACTAAGGGTATTGACAAAAACAAAACTTGAAGAAGCTAAGTGGGTTCAAGCTCGCTACGATCAGTTGAACCTCATTGAAGAAAAAAAGATTAATTGCTCCGTGTCAATGACAATTATACCAGAAAAGGCTGAAAAGATCTTTTGATAAAAAGGTTCACCCTCGAGAATTTAAAGAAGGGAACTTGGTACTCAAGAAGCTTCTACCAACTCAGAATGACCACATAGAAAAATGGACTCTGAATTATGAAGGACCTTATGTTGTAAAGAGGGCATTTTCAGGAGGAGCTTTAAATTCTCACAAACATGGATGGAAAAGACTTACCATTTCCTGTAAACTCTAATGTGGTAAAGAAATATTATGCTTAAAAAAAGAAAAAAAAGAGAGAAAAAGAAAAATAATGAAATAAATAAAAAATGCTGACTAAGCTGAAAACCTGTAAATGAGGCTTAGGCAAAAGATAGAGCAACTTGATGGGTTGAAAACTCGAAAAGAGCGGCCCAAGCAAAAGATAAGGTCACAAAAAAAAAAGAGAATCTCGCTAAGTTGAAAACTTGTACAGGCGGCTTAGGCAAAGAGCGACCTAGGCAAAAGATAAGGTCACATGAAAAAATAAAGAAAGAAAGTCGCTAAGCTGAAAACCTGTAAAGGCGGCTTAGGCAAAAGACAGAGCAACCTGGTATACTCAAAACTCAAAAAAAGCAACCTAGGAAAAAGATAGGGTCAAATGGAATCTCACTAGGCTGAAAACCAATAAAGGCAGCCTAGGAAGGATTAGAGCCAATATTTGAAGTACAAAATTCACCAAAGAGTCTCCTAGACAAAGTTTGTGATGAATACTCGAAACTGGGGCAATTTGTTGATAACCACATTAGACAGATGAGTCTTTTCAAAGTTGTTGTCATCCTCAAAAGCTAGCAAATGGTTTTCTCAAAGTTGTATGCATGATAATTGACATTGTTATACCATGTTGTTACCGTTATTATCAATTCACTCTTGTTCAAGTTATGACTGTACATATCAATTTTTGCTTCACTCTAAAAGTTTACCCTTGTTCCAATCATTTCCTTCTCGAAGTAATAAAATTCTTGTTCCTCATATATCATTCATTGATATTGTTAAAATGAACCATGTAATAATATCTAACATGTGTTACAATTACAATGGATATTTTTAAAACATATGGGAAATATGATGACTTCCTAGTGAGATTCAAAAGAAGATCAATCAATTGGCAATCCAATTTTTTTAAACACATATAGTCGTAGTCCATCTTGCTTAAAGTGTTCAATATGAAGAAGGAAAGATTAACTAAAGAAAATTGATGTTGATTCATTTTGGTTCCTCGGCATGGGAGTTTCGTAAAGGTGTCGGAGGATGACAAAATGTATACACACTAGTAAAAAATTTCAAATTTCATGTCATGCTTACATGTCATTATCATGCATTGCATCTAATCAACCTTTACTTTTTAAAGTTCATTTCAAATTTATTGTTGCATGCTTGAAGCTCCTACACATTATGTTTTGGGTCCCTGTGCCCACTCTTTTATGTTTTGGGTCCCCATGCCCACTCATTTTAGGTTATGGGTTTCCATACCCATCTTTTATACTTTGAGCATCCACGCTCATTGTTTTATATTTTTGGGTCCCTGTGCCTACCCTTTTTTAAGTTTTGGGTTTCCACACCCATCTTTGAGCATCCACGCTCATTGTTCTATGTTTTGGGTTCTCACATCCATCTTTGAGCATCCATGCTCATTGTTTTATGTTCTGTCGTGCCTACCTTTTTTTTAAGTTTCGGGTTTTCACACCCATCTTTGAGCATCCATGCTCATTGTTTTATGTTCCGGATCCCCATGCCTACCTTTTTTAAGTTTCGGGTTTTCACACCCATCTTTGAGCATCCACGCTCATTGTTCTATGTTTTGGGTTCTCACACCCATCTTTGAGCATTCACGCTCATTATTTTATGTTCTGGGTCCCCGTGCCTACTCTTTGTTTTAAGTTTTGGGTTTCCACACCCATCTTTGAGCATCCATACTTGTTGTTTTAACTTTGGGTTCTCAAACCCATCTTTGAGCATTCACATTCATTGTCTTATGTTTTGGGTTCATACCCATCTTTGAGCATCCACGCTTGTTGTTTTATGCTTTGGGTTCTCATACCCATCTTTGAGCATTCATGCTCATTGTTTTATATTTTGGGTTCTCATACCCATCTTTGAGCATCCACACTCATTGTTTTTTTTTTTGGGTTTCCACACCCATCTTTGAGCATCCACGCTCGTTGTTTTATGCTTTGGGTTCTCATACCCATCTTTGAGCATTCACACTCGTTGTTTTATGTTTTGGGTTCTCTTACCCATCTTTGAGCATCCACGCTCATTGTTCTTTTTTTGGTTTCCACACCCATCTTTGAGCATCCACGCTCGCTATTTTATGCTTTGGGTTCTCATGCCTATCTTTTAGCATCCACGCTCATTGTTTTATTGTTCGGGTTCTCATACCCATCTTTAAGAATCTCTGCTTTGGGTTCTCATGCCCATCTGTGAGCATCCACACTCACTATTTTATTTTTAGGGTTCTCATATCCATCTTTGAGCATCCATGCTCACTGTTTTATGGTTTGGGTTCTCATGCCCATCTTTGAGCATCCATGCTCATCGTTTTATGTTCTGGGTCCCTATGCCCACCTTTTCTTTAAGTTTTGGGTTTCCATACCCATTTTTTTCCACTTTGAGCATTCATGATCACCCTGCATTCCCGTACCTATCTTTTTTATGCTTTGAGTATCCGCACTTACTATTTTATGTTTTGGGTCCACATACACATCATTTTATACTTTGAGTATCCATGCTCACCTTTTTTTTTTGGGTTCTCACACCCAATTTTTCTATGATAGAATTCTTGTGTTAGCTACTCTACTCTTTATCTTGTTCTTTTTAAAAGCTTTTAATATTAAACAAAATTGGTGTTCATATCTTTACTTATATTTTACAGCGTAATATGAAAACATCAAGTTATTCCTATTACTTAGTAAATTTAAGTAAAGAGGGGCAACTGTGAACACCTAATTTTGTCCCTCTCTATGTATTTTTTTTTTTCATAATTTTAAATCTAATTTTTTTTCATAATTTAAATTTTAAGAAATTTTAAATTTTTTCTTTCAAATGAACTTTTAAAAAGAAATATAGTAATTATTATGGTTGCCCATTTATTTCTTCTTTTTTTAAAAAAGAAAAAGAAAAAATATTAAGAAATTCATAATAGCAATTAAGTTTCTCTCTCCCATGTGTATATATCTCTGTCAGACACTTAAATGCCCATAATAATTCATTTAATGTGGACTCTAAGCATTAAGCTCCTGCACTTCACAGTGTTCAATCACCTCAATCAAAGCTCAGGATCTCTGCACATCTTGCTTGTAAAACTGAACATAAATTTTAAACTCAAGAAAAATAATCTCAAAATTTTCTTCTCTATAAATACCTTTACATTAGAGAAAAGGGGGGTTGGCAATAGAAAAGAAAGAGAGATTAACAAAGAAACAAAAAAGGGTTCAAAGAAGAATCAACAGTTATTGAAACTAGAAACAACCAGGACAACAAACATGTAAGTTTTGTTTGTACCTAAATCTCTAGCTGTAATGTTTTGTTATATGATTGATGCAATATATACAGTTTAACATAGAAATCACATTTGCTTAATCAAACAATCATCATAGGATACTTACAAAACAATCTTTAGCAAAATAGAAGTTATGATAAAAAATAAAAATGAATACAACAGTTAAAAGTGGTAAGTTTAGAACCCAAAGAGAACCTTCACATAGCACTACATGAATCATCACAGTCTCCTTAACTCACTCATCACCTTGTTCTCCATTGGGAACATCTCTTGAAGGAGGTAGGAATGACCAGCATGTGAAACTATTTGAGAAAGTTCTTTCTTTCTTTATTTTAAAATCAGACTTGTTAAAATCAAACTTGCACCTAAGTTTTTTTTTTCCAGTATATACCAGATTTATGTTTTTATGAGATGATTGGGGAAGATTTTAATGCAAGATGTTAGAGAAGCTTCTCGGAACTCTTCTTTCTTTTCTCTTAAAAAAAAATAAAAATAAAAGAAGTAAAGTAGAACCTAATTTTTGTTTCTTATGCATTTATTATTATTTCAAAAAAAAACTTTGACCATTTGCCTACTGAAACAGTCATTTTCTTTTATGATATTGGTTTCTGTGTTTTTTTTAATTAGTTGGTACTATGTATACGTTATGTCTCTTTGCAGATTATTTTGCATCTAATTTTCTTTTCCTTTTGCACACTGTGATTTGCTAGAATTTAATGTTTTATTTTTATTTTTATTTTTTATCATGGCAAATAAAATTATAATAAGTTAACATTTTTAATAATAACATTTTCAATAAATTTATTGCTTCCTAAGTTATATTGATTTATATGTGAAGAATAAATTATTAGGATGTGACATCCTTTTAATTTTAGGATTTAAAATGCAAGTTACAACTTGTCTATTTTAAAGTCCTACTCCTTTTTAATATATAAGAAAAAATAAGCTCTTTTATATAAATATAAATATGGACAAAAATAATTAATTGTTGCAAATAAAATTATATTAAGTTAACATTTTTAATAAATTTCTTGTTTCTTAAGTTATATTGATTTATATGTGGAGAATAAATTAATAGGATGTGACATCCTTTTAATTTTAGGATTTAAAATGAAAGTTGTAACAATTTGTCTATTTTAAAGTCTTACTCTTTTTTAATATATAAAAAAACTTTTTTATATAAGTATAAATATGGACAAAATAATTAATTGATTGAATTCATGTTTAGTAGAAAAAAAAATTAGTTTTAGTTTTAGTTTTATTTTAATTTAAAATTTAAATAAGATATTTGATAACTTTTTTTAAATATATAAAAGATAGAGAATAAGTTAATTAGATGCGACATCCTTTTAATTCTAAGACTTATGGATGCATATGTAACAATATGTAACCCAAAAGTTTTTCTCTCAATTTTTTATAATAATAATAATAAAATAAAAAATATTTCAATAGATTGGCTTGGGTGTATACCTCTGCTAATTTTCCTATATATATTGTCAATTATATATTACAGTAGCTCTTTCATTTCCTCTACTGCACTGTTCTTGATTTTGCACAAACTTTCATACAAATATATTGTCTATTTATATATTATTTACTGTTGACAAAAATATTATATTATGGATATGTTGGGTGCTTGACTATTTTGGGAAGTACTTAGTATGTGCTCTAAGTTTGTTTTACAAGTTGTTCAAATGTAAACGGTTTTAATGTAAATATTATATTATATATATATTGTTGATAAAAAATTATATTGTAGATATATTGTAATATTTTTTCAATTTTTCATTAGGCTAAAAATGGCCCGTTGACCTAACATAGAGTCAGGCTAGACTAAAAATTGTGGTCCATTTTAAAATATAGGTCAGGTTAGACTATCAGATTTTCTAAACTTGGCCCGTAAAGACAGACCAGACTGGGCCGGGCCGCCCGTTTTGACAGCTATAATTGCGACGATACTTGGTTTTAAAATTATATATTCTATTTTTAACAATTTTTTATTAAAAATATCATTTTCTCTATTTTTACGAGATTTTTGGAAAACCTTAAAAACGTAGTTCTTAAATAATATATTCCATTTTTAAAAATTTTAATAAAAAATAGCATTTCCTCTATTTTTACGGAATTTTGGAAAACCTTAAAAACCTAGTTTTTCAATTATATATTCCATTTTTAACAATTTTTTATTAAAAAATATCATTTTTTCTATTTTTACAGGATTTTGGAAATCTTAAAAACCTGGTTTTTAAATTATATACGGGATTTTGGAAAATCTTAAAAATCTGGTCTTTATTCCATTTTTAACAAATTTTTATTAAAAGATATCATTTTCTCTGTTTTTACAGAATTTTGGAAAAGCTTAAATACCTAACTTTTAAGTTATGTATTCCATTTTTAATAAATTTTTATTAAAAAATATCATTTTCTCTATTTTTACTGATTTTGGAAAATCTTAAAAAGTCGTTTTCTATATTATATATTCCATTTTTAACAATTATTTATTAAAAATATCATTTCATTTATTTTTACGTGATTTTTGGAGAACCTTAAAAATCCGTTTTTTATATTATATATTCCATTTTTAACAATTATTTATTAAAAATATCATTTCCTTTATTTTTACGTGATTTTTGGAGAACCTTAAAAATCCGGTTTTTAAATAATGTATTTCATTTTTAACAATTTTTTATTAAAAAATAGCATTTCTTCTATTTTTACAAGATTTTGGAAAACTTTAAAAACCTAATTTTTAAATTATAAATTCCCTTTTTTTTATTAAAAAATATCATTTTCTTTATTTCTACGAGATTTTAGAAAACCTTAAAAGTCTGATTTTTAAATTATATATTCTATTTTTAACAATTTTTATTAAAAAAATATCAATTCTTCTATTTTTACATGATTTTAGAAAACTTTAAAAACCTAATTTTTAAATTATGTATTCAATTTTTAACAATTTTTTATTAAAAATATCATTTCTTCTATGGGATTTTAGAAAACCTTAAAAACCTGGTTTCTAAATTATATATTCCATTTTCTAAAATATCATTTCCTCTACAGGATTTTGGAAGACTTTAAAAACCTGGTTTTTAAATTATATATTCCATTTTTAACAATTTTTATTAAAAAATTATTTTTTCTATTTTTATGATATTTTGGAAAACCTTAAAAACTCGGTTCTTAAATAATATATTCCATTGTTTTGAATTTTGTATTAAAAAATAGCATTTTCTTTATTTTTATAAAAACCTAATTTTTAAATTATATATTGCATTTTTAACATTTTTTTATTAGAAAATATCATTTTCTCTATTTTTATGGAATTTTGAAAAATCTTAAAAATCTGGTTTTTAAATTATATATCCGTTTTTAATAATTTTTTATTAAAAAATATCATTTCTACTATTTCTACATAATGTTGTAAAACCTTATAAATTTGGTTTTCAAATTATATATTTTATTTTTAACAATTTTTTATTAAAAATATCATTTTTTCTATTTCTACGATATTTTGTAAAACCTTAAAAACATAGTTTTTAAATTATATGTTCCATTTCTAACAATTTTTTATTAAAAAATATTATTTCTCTATTTTCATGGGATTTTGGACAACCTTAAAAACTTGGTTCTTAAATTATGTTTTCTACTTTTAACAATTTTTTATTAAAAGATATCATTTCCTCTATTTTTATGGAATTTGGAAAATCTTAAAAACTTAGTTTTTAAATTATATATTCCATTTTTATCAATTTTTGATTAAAAAATATCATTTTCTCTATTTTTATGAGATTTTGGAAAATCTTAAAATTTGGTTTTTGAATTATGTATTCCATTTGTAACAATTTTTTATTAAAAAATATCATTTCCTCTATTTCTATGGAATTTTGGAAAACCTTAAAAATCTTGTTTTTAAATTTTTAACAATTTTTTATTAAAAATATCATTTCCTGTATTTTTATGGATTTTGGAAAATCTTAAAAACCTAATTTTTAAATTATATATTTCATTTTTAACAAATTTTTACTAAAAAATATCATTTCCTCTATTTTTACGGGATTTTAGAAAACCTTAAAAATCTGATTTTTAAATCATGAATTCCATTTTTAACAATTTTTTTATTAGAATATATCATTTCCTCTGTTTCTTCGTCATAGAAAACCTTAAAAATCTGGTTTTTAAATTATATATATTCCATTTTTAACAAATTTTATTAAAAAATATCATTTTTCTATTTTTATGAGATTTTGAAAAACTTTAAAAACTTATTTTTAAATTATATATTTTATTTCTAACAATTGTTTTATGAACAGATATCATTTCTTCTATTTTAATGGGATTTTGGAAAACCTTCTTGATTTTTAAATTATATATTTCATTTTTAACAAATTTTTATTGAAAGATATCATTTCTTTTATTTTTACTGGATTTTAAAAATCTTAGAAACCTGGTTATTAAATTATATATTCCATTTTTAATAATTTTTTATTAAAGGATACGAGTTTCCCTATTTCTAAAAAAGTGTATATAAATCAATAAAGTATTAATTTTTATATTTTATAAAAAAATTATTTTTTTAATAATATTTTAAAAAGTTAAATATAATTTATTAATTAAAAGATAGATGAAAAATATAAAAAATAATTGATTATTTCAACATTTAAAATCTTATAAAAAAATATAATGAAATTACTTTTTATATTCTTAAAAATAAGAGTATAATTAATAAAAATAGTTAATCCAATATTAAATTTTACAAATAACAACAAATATGAAAAAGTAAATCTTTTTTCTTAAAATGAAATTTATTAAAAACAGAAAAATATAAATTTAATATTTCTATTTCAAAAGCTATGAACTATTGTAGTTAGAATCTAATCATTAATAGAAAAATTATGATACTAACATCCCCATCTTCCCAAATTTGTCTCTTCTTAAGGCACCATCTACTTGCCATTTTTTTTTAAAAAAAACAAATAAAAAAATGAACAGAAAATTGAAGTGATGAATTCAACAGACACCACCCAATTTGGCCGCACCTGTGCAACTCTTTCCTCCATGACAAGAAGCTGCAACAGTTACAGAGAAACCAAAAAGATAAAGTAGAAAACAAAAAACGTGTGAGAACACGTGGAAAAAATAGATTAGGTAGTTGAGCAAAGGTGAGGTGAGAGGGTATTTATGTAAATTCCGAACTGCTCTTGTTCCCACTTCCTACCATATCTAGGACGCGTTTCTCGATTTCAACGCCCACCTTCCTTTTTAATGCATTCACTTTCTTTTCATTACCCTTTATTTTATACCATTTTTCTACTTTATACAATTATTTTATAACTGCTTTTATTAAGTAATTTAATTTATGTGTTAATTAAATAAATTAATTTACTATTTTATTATTATAAATATTGTTAATTGCCTTTGTGATTAAGATGTGAACATCAAACTATTATTTTTTTACTTTTTATATATAAATAGAAAGATGCTTGTTTATCATAGTAATTATAAGATAAATGACATTTAAAGATAAAATTATAAAAAACTATGTATTCTAAAAAATATTCATAAATGTTATATGAAAAATTCCTTTTATTAGTTGAAGATGTGAATTATAGTAAGTTTTTCTTTTAATTTAAACTTTTTTATTATTTTCTATTTGATTTTATTTATGTAGATGCATGTGATATTTGATTATATGATAAACATAGTCATGCATGTTTGGATATATGTATGATAATGTATGTGAATGTAAGTGAACACTTGGTATGGTATTATGACTCTTTATGAGTGTATGGTGAATGATATATCAAATGATAATGTGTAGTATTAAGCACAACTCGTTAAGAAAAATAAGTATTTTGATTTCATTCATGATTTGATAGCATATATGAAAACTTTAAGTGGTGAGAAGTTAAAAGGAGATTATTGTATTAAGACTTTTTATAATAGGTGTAAAAAAGCACCATGACATAAAAATTTGAGGTTGATTTTTATTTATTGGGACATACTTAATATAATTCTTTTAAAGAAGTCAAGTGTGATAAATTATTTTGAATATGTAATTGATTATTCTTGTATTCTTGAATACAAGTCATTCAAGAGTAATTTATAATGTTGGTTATGTAGATTGGGAATGAGTGATATTTTCTTTTAGACATAAATGTGTGTTCATTGAATGTTTACATATATATTTATATAAGTTTAATGATTATTATATTAGTTCACCATTATTTCTATATGATTTGAAGTTTTGTGATAATATTTTATACAAAAGTAGATAATATTACCTAATAGTAAAGATATTAGATAAAACTAGTAAATTTTATATTTTTCTAAATTAGTTAGTATTTTTTTTATCAATGCACAATATGAGTTAAATGTGTTTAAAATCAATTTTTTTTTAAAAAAAGCTGAAAATTAATTTAAAGTTAATTTTTTATCAATTTAATTTCTTTTTTCAAAACTGTACAATTTAAGTTTGACACTTTAGAACCCATCCAAACCAAATTAAAGCCAAAACTTGTAGTGGTAGGTAATTTTCTAACCTAACTCTTAGTCTCATCGTTCATGCCTTCACTCGAGATTAAGAGATTGTATAATGGTAGGTAATTTTTCAACCTAACTTTTAGTCTCATCGCTCATGCCTTCTCTCGAGATTAGGGGGTTGTGTAGTGGTAGGTAATTTTTTTATTTCTAACCTAACTCTTAATCTCATTGCTCATGCCTTCGCTCGAGACTAGGAGACTGTGTAGTGGTTGGTACTTTTATGACCTAACTTAGTTTCATCGCTCGAGACTGAGAGACTGTGTAGTGGTAGGTGATTTTTCGACCTAACACTTTCAAGACTAGAAGATTGTGTAGTAATAGCTAGGGGTGGCAAAGTGGGTTAGGCCAGGCGGGCTGGCCCGCCAGCATATAGGCGGGGCAGGCTAGCATTTTCAACCCGCCAACCTGTATCAGCCTGCCCCGTCTAGCTCGCCAACCCGTCGGGCCAGGGGCGGGGCGGGGCGGGCCAGCCCGCTGGCCCGCGAAAAAAATGTAACACCTCATTCACTCTCACTCATTCTCTTTAAATTTGGGAAAGTAGCTATACCTAGGTTCCTTCAACACCTCACTGATTGTAATTTCTTTTGTAATAAACATTATGTCTTTTAGCTTGCACTTTTTAAATGTCATGTCACCATATACATCTTTAATATATTGTTGTAATTACAAAAATTCATTTAAATTGGACACAAAGAAAATAGTTGCAAAGAAAAAAAAATCCAATTTAAAATCAAAGATAAAAAAATAAAATAAAAAACCCAAAAAATAGATTTTTCAAAAAAATGAAAAATAAAAAATATAGGCGGGCCAGCTCGCCAACCCGCCAACCCGCCTTATGACGGGGCGGATTAGAAATTTTGGCCCGTATCACTATGGCGGGCTGGCCCGCCCCGTTTTTGGCGGGCTCATGGCGGAGCGGGCCTAAACGGGCCGGACTGGCCCGTTTTGCCACCCCTAGTAATAGCTTGGTAAGTTATTTTTCGACCTAACATTCGTCTTAATTGACCTCATAATAATAACCATGTATATCTTTCCATCAAATAAATTAAACCTCGGCTTATATAATTGTAGAAGGAGTCGATATCATATAAATATAATTAAGAAATAAAATAAAAATTAAATACATAATTTCATATTCCTATAATTTAGCTAAATCTGATTGAATAATAATAGAAATAATTGATAATATGATCGAAAGATAAGTAAAATAGTCTAATAATACAAATAACTAATAATACAATTAATAAATAATAATTAGAAGTACAAATAAATAAATAAAGATAATGTGCAATAAAAGCGCAAAATGTTTAGCTATAAATAAGACTATCTAGGTAAGACAAAGACACACACAATTTATAGTGCTTTGATTTAGAAGTCATCATATCTTTTAGCTGATATAGAACTAATTTTTAAATATTATTATATTACATATTACTTCACTCATATGATATATATGTGAGAGGAATATTTAATATGAATAATTTGGTTCATGTCTATAAATTCATGGGTGAGGAGTACCACAATATATTGCTTGAGTGGAAGAAGAGTTATTCTGATGATGTGAACATTACATTATTAGTTGAAGGAGAAAAGTGTTAAAGTTAAATAAAATTTTATTGAAACAAAATAATAAATAAAACTAATTTTGATGTTTGTATTTTAAATTTTGTACAATATTGTACATAGATGTGCATAGAGTTTGTTAGAATTTTGAAAGGTAGGTCATATGAAATTATTTATTATTTATGTCATAATGTATAACATAAGTGTTCTTTATGATTTATTTGTGGTAAAAGTGTAAATATATCTTGTTCCTTTATATTTTATTTTAGTTCATTTTCTAATAAAAAAATACTAATATGTATGAATAAATTATTTAATATTATACACAACATTGGAAAGAATAAATATTTAATTATAATATAATTAAAAATAAAATTATCCATCATAATATAACATTAGACCATTAACATAACACATAATGCATGTATTAATAAAAATTATGCACTAAAACTACAAAATCAATTTAAACTAAATTGTAAATTTTGATTTCATTTAATTTATATTTTTTTTATCTAACCATATGTATTTTCATGTTTGATTTAGATATATTTTTAATAAAAAACCACAAACACTCTAAGAATTATATTTTGGTAATTGAATTTTTTAAGATAAAAATTATTTTTAATTTTCTTTTTAAGTGTCATTGTTATAATTCTTTTATATTTTTACTTTATCAAAGTAAATGTATATTTCTTTTAATTATAATATAATTGTTTATCTAATTCTTAATTAATTTATATATTTTATAAAAAGTAAAAAAAGAAAGTACTATCCACTATTAACCAATAAATAAATACTAACATGTTTTAAAATTTTATTTTAATAAAGAAGTTTATTGTATTTTTTTAGTTTCTAAATAAAAATCTTTAAAGATAAATAAAGAATAAATGAAAGTAATTATTGTTTCTTTTATTATTATTTTATTAACACTTAAACACAATATTTTTTTTATATATTATAATATAATAGATATGAGATCCAAAATTTTTTATTCCACAATAAATAGATATGATATGTGTAAAAAAATATTAATTAAAAAATAAAAATATATTGACAAATAAATAAAAATACAATTTTTTAAAATTCACTTATAATTTAGTTCATACGCTAATTATTTCACATAAAAACATGTATTAGAGGAAATTTTTATATGATTAGAAGCAATTCAAAATATGAGATTATTGTCATAAATATATATGACTTTGATGACAACACATAATATCATATTTTAGTGTTTCAGTGTACTTAACAATTTACTTAGCGTGAAACACAAGTTATGTAACTCTATAAGTTTGAAAAACTAAGCAAAGTCTTATAAAATAATATAAAATACTATAGTCATGCATAATATGCTTTTATACAAAGTCATAAAAAAGAGTAGACAAGATTCTATAAGAAATGTCAAACACATGCATACATAATTTCCAAGAAGAGGAGATAGATGTTATAGATATATAAAGTTTATACATAGTTTACAAAATACTTTGAATGCATTCATTAATTAGATGTAGTTTACAAGAAGTGTCAAACTACTCAAAAGGTAAAGAGAAGAGATTGTACTTGAAGAATAGATAAAACACAAGTGTAAATGAAGTAGTTGAAACTTGTATATGAAAATTACAAAACACATGTGTAGATTTGAGAATATATACAAGTCATAAAAGTTGATTCACACACTCCAAATTGTAACACAACATAGATACTCATAGACTGTTATAGGCTAAGCAAGAATACAAAAGAATGTGTTGAGATAAATGTGTCACAGACTAAGAACATTAATTACAATAGTAAAAATTGTTAGCAAAAAGTCAAACATATTATGAAAAAAATTAATATATAAATAAAAAACACAAATTATAACATATTTTATAAGAAGTCTATAGATAAAAGCAAAGTCATGCAAAAAAACTATTAATGCTAATACACAAAATTATTGAAACATTACATTTTTTTTTATAAATCTTTACTATCTTGTAAAATATTTATAAAAACTATTAAGTGACTTTTTTTCAACCAAATATATATATATATATAATTTAATAAATCTTTTTATTAACTTTATTTAATCATTTTGTAATATTAATATTTTGAAAGTGAAATTTAAAACTCATTTTTAATTGGAATTTGCATAAGACTCTTTTATGTAACATATCAATCTATTTCACTAGGAGAAATCTTGAAAAGAATAGATATTTTGTTATAATATATAATATAATATATCTAAAAGCCACAAAACTTTATAAATATATATACTCCTTCTGCATAATCCTCTCAAGATTCTCATTTTGTTTACCATATCAGAATTTTATGCTTTATATTTGGATACACGTCCAATGAACAACAACAACAAACAGGTGTTAGTAAAAAAATAAAAAAATGCAAAACCCATATAACTTATATTTTAATTTTAATTTATATTTAATACCTAATTATTTAATTATTTAGTTTGAATTTATGAATTATCCTAGGTAGAAAAAGGAAAAAAATCATACTTAAAATAACAGCATCAAGAAATACAGTAGTCCAACATTTTACTTGAAGAAAAGAGGGGTGCGAAATCCACTCATTAAAAAAAAATATCTACTCACTTGTTTATATAAATAAAAACAACTATTAATTGTTGTTTCTCTTTTCTCTCTGAAACTGGTTTTGGTTTTAAGTAATCGCAGTGAGGAGGGGTTTGAGGTTCGGGTCTGAGAACTCGAGATCTGATTTATAATTCGGAGACCTTTTTGAAAAAAGAGGACTTCCTTTGCTGTAATTCTCTTCCTTCTCCATTTGGGTATTCTCTATGTCATTGTTTGTGCCGTTTTTAGTTTGTTCGGGATGGTTTTTGGGTTCAAAGTTTTTGTCTTTTTTGATGCATCCATGGTGGACCGTGGATTGATCGTTTTATTCAGATCATACCCTTTTGAATTTTTTTTTATGTTTTTTTTTCTTCATTCTCTGATTTAGATTTACACTTTGGGTTTGGTCAAATAAGAAGATGGATTTTTGCCGGAGGAATGATGTTTTTTTGTTAAATCGTGTTTTGTAGCTTTGTTGACCGTAGTTTATTTCCTTTGCATGTTTGAGATAAAGGTGGTAAGCTTTAGATCCCTTTGTTCATTTAAAGTGATTGGTTGTTTCTAATCGAAATGATGGAATTTATGAGAGAACATGTGGACTGCTGATTTCTTCAGTTTTCTTGTGCCTTCGTTCAGCATATATGTCTTTGTGTACATGTATTTTTTTGTTATTTGATAATAATAATAATAATGATGAAAGGTTAATGTTTCTGAAGTTTTTCATTTTGTTTTGTGATTTGACATTTGTATACCTGCTTATTGAGCCTGTGGATCAAAATATGGAACTGCATATGCTCATTAATCTTTCCTTTATTGCTTTGGAATTATTAGGTTCCTTGGATTTTGTGAGGCTGTCTTGTAGTTGGAGCCATGGCGGTTGAGGTTGTGGGATTTGAGATGGTGCAAGGACCAGTGGAGAATGGTGCTGAAGGAGGAAAACCTGTTTTACATGAGAAGGAGAATGGAAAGCTGGAAAAAGATGTAAGAGCTGTGGAGGCCATCAAATTTGGGTCACATGGAGATGAATCGGCAAAAGGGAAAGGGAATGATGTTTCAGAGGCAAATGTGCCGAGAGATGCTGCTGAAGAGTGGCCTGCACCTAAGCAGATTCATTCTTATTATTTTGTCAGGTGGCGGCCTTATGAGGATCCAACCATAAAGTCTAAAATTGATTTGCTTGACAAAGAGATTAGCAAGAAAAATCAAGCCCGGTTTCAGATCACTGAAGCACTGAAGGCAAAGCGGGTGAGTTGAGATGAGAAGAATTCATTTTGGTTGATTGATGAAAACTCATCATTATGTTATGGTGGTGTAAAAATACTAATTGTCAATCTTTGGGACTCTGGCAGCAAACAACACAACTAGTAGCAAACAATTGTTTTCAAAATTATATTGAAAATTAATGTAGAAAAAAATAATTCTGGTTATGTATTTCTTTCATGAACCTTCTAGATTTTGATGCCTCTTGGATCAAGGTAATGAGGACCTAGTTTCTCAAGGGTTATTTTTGCCTTTGATTAAACTGGGATTGCACTTATAAGCAAAGCTTTTTATATGTTGGAGCAGGCATGATCTCTTAGTTATACCAAATGATACATTTCTGTGGAAATTTATTCAATTTGATACTTATTGTTGCAGTGCTTATCCATATTGTCTGAATATAACTGTGTAATTTAAAAATTTATTGAGCCCATTGTAGTAGTCCCTTTGGTGCCAGCAAGAATAGAAAATATTTGTGGAAGAAATTTCACTGCAAAAATCATAAGAAAAAAATTAATGGGGCTTGCATCCTTTCCAAGAGGTATTTTTTGCTGAATGACACATAATGTGATGATTCCTTCTCAAATAATATTTAACATAATTATATTTTCATTACAGTCAGAACGAGCCGAGTTGATTTCTCAAATCAAGTCTCTAAGAGGGGACAGTAGGCAATTTCAGAGTATGGTGGATGAGAAAATAAAAGAGATTGAACCTTTGCAGCAAGCACTGGGCAAGCTGCGCAATACAAATAATGCGGGTCGGGGTGGTTTGTGTTCATCTGAGGAAGAACTTAACAGTGTTGTACGTTATGAGTCTGAGTTTTTTTAGTCCTGAGTTCAATTTGTCTAATTATCACAGCATCTATTATACATTACTCACTACTGCTGTGTGGATGCAGATATATAGTTTGCAATACCGCATACAGCATGAGAGCATTCCATTGACTGAAGAAAAACAACTCCTCCGAGAAATCAAACAGCTTGAGGGGACAAGGGAGAAAGTTATTGCCAATGCTGCTATGAGAACCAAGTTACAGGAATCTATGGGGCAGAAAGAGGCCATTCAAGATCAGGTCAAGGTAAGATGGTTTTATTTGTTTGTGTTGTGTTAATGAATCTCTCCCTGTTAAAACTGTTTTGAATAAAAGTTTATTATCATTAACTTCCATTGCAGCTTATAGGTGGGGATTTGGATGGAGTGAAGAAAGAGAGAGAAGCAATTCGGTCCAAAATCAAGCAAATCGATGATGCCCTGAAAGCCATTGACAAAGATATTCAGTCTCTACAGGAGGAACTGACAGCTGTATCTCAGAAAAGGGACAAATCTTTTGAGAGCATGCAGCAGCTGAAGAAACAGCGCGAGGAGGGAGTATGTTTCACTTTAAATATAGCCATCCCAATGTGATTTTCTTAGGATGTGCTTGGTAAACTAGGTGGAAAATGAAGAAAAAGAATATATGGAATGCGAAAGAGGATGATTGATTTTTTTTAATTTAATCTGGTAGTGAGGTAGAGAAGGTGGAGAATGAGGTGTTAAATTTTTTTTGTTGAACCTTGTTTTCCATTTCCATCTCATTTGATATGGATAAATTTTTGAAGATGGAATGCAATATGTGGTTATTTGCACCTTCATTTCTTTTACCAGCAAGCATGTAGTGATTTCTATTCTCTTTACCTATAACTTGCTGACATTATTGTGACTGGAATCTCGGAGTTCTGCCAAATTTGCAATTATTTAGCATATCTATTACTTGAAGACTGTAAAGTAGAATTTTGTTGTTGATATAAATTTCATGAAAACATGCCCAAAGTTGTCATTGATGTCAATTTCTATCTAATTTTTAAGTGATTTCTAAACTAATTTGTTTATTTCAGTGCTGTGTAGCACCCTTGGAATAATATCTGAATTTGCATTAATGTTTTCTTGTTCAGAATTCCTATTTCTACCAAAGTCGTACAGTTCTGAACAAAGCACGGGATCTGGCTGCTAAGAAAGATATTAATGCTCTTGATGAAGTTTCCCAGACAGAGGTTTGTCCTTATAATATTGGTTCTTATTAACTATCCAATTTTTAGTGATGAATTGCATTTTAACCTTCTGATAACTTTTTTCTGATATGATAGTTACGATTATATTTCCTCCCTAATTCCAGGTTGAGAAATTTATGGCACTGTGGAACAGTGACAAAGCATTTAGGAATGATTATGAAAAAAGAATTTTGGCCTCATTGGATATGCGTCAGTTGAGTCGGGACGGACGGATGAGGAACCCAGATGAAAAGCCATTACTGGAAGAACCAAAACCTGCTGAAGCTGAAGTGATACCAAAAACTGTTTCAAAACAGTCAAAGGAGGAGCCTAAGCCTTCTCCACAAGAAACTTTGCCTGCTCAGAAAGAATCCAAAAACAAAGCGAGGGATTTAAAATCCAAACCAGATATTAAGGATTCAGCAGTAACTGATGAGTATGAATTTGAAAATCCCAAAAAGGTGACCCCTGCCAAGGAGCCTGAAATTGATCCTGCAAAGCTGAAAGAGATAAAGCGTGAGGAGGAAATTTTGAAAGCAAAGCAGGCCCTGGAAAGAAAGAAGAAGTTAGCTGACAAAGCTGCAGCCAAAGCAGCAATCAGAGCACAAAAGGAAGCTGAGAAGAAGCTTAAGGTGATTTGATTCTTTATTTTTTTTGTTATCCTGTAGTTATACATTTTCCAAAACCTGAAACCGGGTTTTATAGGACCGCGAGAAGAAAGCAAAGAAGAAAGTTTCAGGTGCTGGAGTTGTTGCCAACCCCGAGGATGAACCAAAAGATGAAGTTGCTGAGGCTGCTGAACCAGAAAAGGTTAGCAATGATGTTCAAGCCCCAGCTCCAGTGAAGGAAAAGGTCCAAAAGGAGAGCGGTATCAGGTCCAGGAACCGAGCAAGAGGCCCAGATTCAGTTCCAAAAGTTATTCTTAAGCGTAAGAAGTCTAACAATTACTGGGTGTGGATTGCAGCTGCTGCTTTGTTAGTCGTCCTTTTGGTGGTGCTTGGATACATCTATCTTTTCTGAGATGTCTAGATGTAGAAGCTCTGAAAAACCAATTTTCTAAGTGGGTGGCTAGGTTTGAGGTAGCATAAGTTATATTCATGTTCTATACACCCTCTTAGGAGAAATAGATCAAACACACTTTGTTGTGCTTAGCTCCTGCAGTGGGGAGAGGTTGCATGCATACTTTTTAGCTGGATTTTGTACTTTTCAAATTTTGTTCAGTTTTCATGAGATGGTACCGAAAGCTTTAATTTGTTTCTGTAGTTAATTGGGTCACAGAACGAACTATGCTATATATACTGAACTTCATGATGAGAGATTTTCAATATTGGTTGTTGAACATGACTTGAGATGTATTGGTACAATGGTAAAGAATGTCTTTATTAAGCTACAAACAAGAGGTAACCAATATAAAATGATCAATTACTTAAGAACATCTAAGTAGAAGGTTGAAGTGTAGGCACAAAAACCGATTTAAGTACTTTACTTATGCCTGTTAGTGGGTGTGTTAAGGTTACAATGACTTATTTTGGGTAAATTAACTTTGCTTTGTTTGAATTTTTTTTTCTTATTATTTAGATCTGAATGAAAATTTTGAAATCGGAGGACTTTCCTCAGTTTAACAAATGGCTTATCCAAAGGGATTGTTGAGGGCATTGCTTTTTCTAACTTTGTTGTTGTCTGCAAAGTGCATGTTTGGATAATAGTTGAAATATGCTTGTAGTACTAAAAGTACTTTTGGATAAAATGTAATCCTTGTATCTTTGGTTTACAAGTACTTTTGAAAGGAGATTAATTGAAATCCAAACGTGCTCAAAGTCGTCCCTTCCAACCATGAGTCAGGGTTTGAGTTTCTTCTCTACAATAACAAAACAAGGATAAATGGGATCATTAGAGGCCTTGAATTTCCTTTGTGTGTGAAATTGATAAAGGACAAATGACCCACTCTGGTTTTTTGATATGGTCTAAAAATTGTCAAAAGAGTTCAGTTTATGGTTAGTTTTGTCCAATTACAATCAATTATTGAATAAGATGTTAAATCACAAACTGAATTAAAGATTTGAATTGATTCTAAAAAGTTAAACCACCAAATAAATTGAATTACTTGGTTTTTGACAAAGAATCTAAATCAGATTGAATATTTAGTTTTAATTGATTATCAATTTTTTAAATTAAATTTTAATTATTCTTTTATCAGTTTAATTTTGAACATCACTTATTTCTCATTTTTGTAATTATAAAAATCTTTCTCACTTTAACATCAATATGTTCCTTTTAATTTTTAATACTATTTATATCTTTTACATAGATTAAACTCAAGTCATTACATATATATATATATAGAGAGAGAGATAGATAGAGAGAGAGAGGTGTTAAAGTGGATAAAGAAATTAAACATATTCATTTAAATGTTATTTCAAATATTCATATGTACAATTATATGAAAATACAAATAAAAGGACTTTATTGCAATTGAGAAAATAAGTTCAACAGAAGGAAATATGAATGTTACAGGATAAATTTAGGTAGAAAACCATAAAATAAGTATGAGAGGTTGAGAAGGGTTGAAAATAAACAAATTTTAACATATATAATTATATTGATTGATAAATTATAAAATTACATATATTTTATGTAATGAGATCTAGTTATCAGATACTACACTTCTTAAAACAATCCCTTTAAATGTGATTTATTTTTAAAATTGATCTAGTATCATTATATAAAATATTTATAATAACTCTAAAATATAATTAAATTATTTAAAAGTAATTGTTTATAAATAAAAAATCATAATATAATTTAATCAGTAAAGTATTTAATTACTATAATTTTTAATCGTATAAAAGTAAATATATATAAAATTAAATCATTTAAAATAATTAAGGTTATATAGATTTTGAATTGAGTTGGAGAAATTCAATTTAATGAAAATCTTGAGATTGAATTAGTTTAGATTTTTTATATATCTTTTAAAATTCAGTTAATCTGAACTCCCTCTTCATGGATTTACTTAGTCAATTAAATTATAAACTTTAAAAAATATTAAAATTTATAATTTAAAATATGTTTTATTAAATTTTTAAAATAAATTTAAAATTTAAAAAAAGTAAAATATCATACTATTTTAATAAATAATTAAAAAATTAAAAATAAATTTAAAAAACATAATTTTAATAAATAATTAAAAGACTAAAAATATATTTAAGAAAATATATAATACTAAGTTATTTTAAATGAAATAAAATAACTCCTCGCGTGGAATTGTTGAGTTCGAGGTCATCCCAGCGAAGGTGGAACCGCCATGGCTGCAGCCACAAGCTTTGGAAATGTATGTATTCTGAGAAGAGCAGCTCAGACTTTTGCAATATCTCATTCTCATGTCCTCCACAGCAATACCACCTTCTCTTTCCAAAGGAAACTCTCCTCTCATCTTCTCTCTGTTTCAACTTCTTCAGGTCTATACTTACTTTTCCTATTTGAATTTTTCTTTATTTATTTGTGCCACCCATATTTGCTTTGATGCTGTTTGGCCTCACTTGTCCATTATGTTTATTCTCTTCAAAACTACAATCTTTTTTATAAAAGAAATTGTGGGTGACGAGAAAGTGTGTCGTTTGACCTGACTCGAGAATGCTAATAATACTCATAATACTCGTTACAAGAGGATGAGGTTTATCCCTTGCAGACACACTAAGATGGAAGTTAATAACTGTGCTGAATGTTTGAAATACCAAATTCAAACAATAAGACACAATAAGAACTTTTGAATTCAAACATTCGGGACAGATATTAAATCCCATGTCTTATCTTTATCTTCATTACCTGTTGTTTTAATTTTGAGGTGCATTATGTTTATAACTCAACGTGGATAAGAATTTATATAGCTTAATGGACAAAGGGGTTTCCTGAATTTTATATGCATGCCGTTTGTAATTTGGCAAGGGTGTTCTTTTTGTTTAACTAATCATGTTGAACTTGATACACGTGTGCTTGTTGACCGAAGGTTGTATACCTTTTACTACATCTACTATAGTGAGGGGCTTTGGTACTGATGAGACCCAAAGGGTAAGTGGGTTTCATGAACCACTAGCCCATGAAGGGAGCAAGCCACGATGGGGAAGATCATATTTGAGAAAGAAGAATCAGATGGCTGAGGTGACATGACTAGTGGGAAGGGCAGTTAGAGGATAGAATCAGTCGTGGAGGGAAGGCTGAGATCCTATTACTATTCTGTCATTCTGTTAGTTTTTGAGTGGGGGAGGTTTTTTTGGTTGCTCCAGAGGACCCTAGTTCTGGGCAGTAGGACTCGTTATCCTTCTGTATTTCCTATAATTTGCAAATAATACAGAATATCATTGTTTACTTCTGTTTTCTGCTTTCTTCTTAATTTTGAGGTGGGGATGTAACAGGTACTAAAAGAAACATTATCAAGTGTTTTGTTGTCGAGGACTCGTGTGTTATAAGTGAACCTCATAGAATAGTTTCGGTTAAAGTGCTAGATGGGTCAATTAACCAAATCAACTAGAGCTGTGATCAGTGTTTTCAAGAAGTGACCTAAAATGTAAAAGCTAAGTTTTAGCCCCAGCTGACTTCCTATAATGTAATACAGCTTTAGCTAAGATGTTTTTGGCAGTCTGGGGGAATATGTACTTACTTGGATGAAAGTTGATGGTTTTGATCTGATTGGATGATATTGGAAAATAGTGGTTGATGACTGGTGGTACAAGCAACTGAGCAAGAGGCTCGACCTGATGATGAGTGGTAAAACATTTTGAAGAAATGAGTGGTAACATGTATGACTTTGTTGGCTTTTAAAAGTAGGCTTGTTCTCAGTGACGGTGTAAGGTCGGTTGGTTTGGTGAAGATAGAAGAGTGCCAACATGTTGGTAGGCATGTTGATCTCCGAAAAATTGGCTTTGTGTGATCACGAAAATATTGTGGACTATTGATTACCGGGGAAAGGCTTCTACACTAGGAGTGTTAAGTACTAGCACTTGAGTTTGAGGGAGAAATTGGTGAGAATTGTATTGTCAGAGCAATGTGGGTTTGAGTGAACTAGTGAAGGAGTTCTAGAGTGGATATTCATGGACCAGGTAAGTAGTGTATAACGTGGAAGGATTTTTGAACATAATGCCTAAAACTTTTGAATTGAAACATAGTGTTGGCCCATGGCAGTGTTTTCCATGGTATGTCCACTGAAATGGTCATATTTATAGAAATAAGGAACTTATTCTCTATAATCTGGGATATTGTTAGAATTATAGAAATAAGGAGCAAATCCTATATAATTAGGAATATCTATATTATATATGTATTATTTGGAACATTTTTGTTTATTCTCGTATCAAATATCCTCTGTTGATTGTATTGATCCTTTTTTCTCAATATAATTAGAGCATCTGTGCTGTATCAGAGACATAATGTTTCAACTTAATGTTTTTCTCTTCCCTAGAACTTAACAGAAATATATCTCCCACTTGTTTTCGATTCCACCTAGCGTCTGAACATTGTAGCGATCTCCATTTGTTGCTACAAATCTACAATTTTAGGACCTTATGCTTTTCCTTAGAACCTGGGACACTTCGTACAAGAGTGTTTTAATGTCGTCTAGAGTACTTAGTGTCAGTGGTAATGTACATGTCAGATATTCCAGTAGTGGTTTTGACTGGATAACTTTCATTAAATCCTGTAAATGCCTCTTCTCTTTAAGTAATAACCAATTTGAGGGTATTATTATTGGTTGATTAGCGATTAGACAAGAAGTGTACTGGTGATAACAAATAAGTACTCATTTTGCCACTTTTGAGCTGCTTGTTCAGTAAAGTATGTATTATGTGGGCATCTCAATCATGATCCAGTTTCTATTTTTATTGTTTTTTGAAGTGCAGCTTCTCGTGTAAGCCAGGCAGTACAAGCTTTAAAGGGAGAAATTGATGTGTTAGTCAAGGGAGTAGGAGAAAAAAGTGTAACAAAAGAAGTAAAACATATTCTTGAGATGGTAATTTCTTGTTTTTCCCTGGTCTCTAGTCCATAAACATCATTACATCACATGTTTCATGAATGACTTTGGTACTCCTTTTTACCCTGCGTGGAAGTTTGTTCTTGATCGTCTGTCAAAAATAGATGCCCTTGGACCATTCCATAAAAGTGTTTAGTCCCCGACTTGGTTGTTGTCCATTTGTTGTAGGCTAGACGAGCATCATTGAAGCGAGAGACTCTCCATACAGATTTTCTAACACCTCCAGTGCTAAAGGAGTCTATGCAAGTTTTGGAAAAATTAGCAGACGTGAGAGCAATTGCTCAAGGAGGTTACCCTCAGGTTATCCAGATAAATGCTTTCCATCCCTCGATGCTAAAGTTATCTAAATTTGTATGTAGACATAAACACTTGTATTCTCTCTAGGCTGAACGCTGTCGGATTTCTGTTGGACATCCAGAAGAACTGACTAGTGATCCGGATATTATTTCAGCATTAAGGTAAATCTTGTAATTTCATTACCAAAAATTTTCAAGCTCGCTAGATCCATTTCTAGAATTGTTTGTATTGACATAAAATTACTTTTTTCAGCATTAAAGGGAACTTCCAGTTTGAACCTTGCTCGCATGGTGACTTCCTTGGCTCAATTCTTGGTACAGGAATTGTCAGGGAGAAACTTGGGGATATTATATTACAGGTATTTCTTTTATTAAATTTATTTCAGGAAGCTTCTGTTTAGAACTTTGCTATGTGCACAGACTAGTGCTAAGGTTGTTGTATAAATATTATTGACTTCTGATGGACATTCTGTTCATTGTACGTCATAATCTGCAATTTGTTACGTGTTATTATACTAGACATTTCCATTGTAAGAGTTTTTTAATTTGCTGATTTTGTTCTTATTTTGCTTGTCTTCTCTTTGCCTGTACAAACTAACAGATTTTTGTCTAGTGTTGCTCTTATCTCTGAAGTTAACGACTTCTCTTTGTTGTAGGATGAGACAATATTTCTATTATCTTTCTACTCAGATCAATAGAGAGAGCATTTAATAGAAAAATTACTCTCACAATGATCCAAACTAAATCAAATCATTGTGTCAAAAAGAACAAAAAAAGTCAAATCTGTCAAGAAAACAGTATTAAGAAGTGTGCCCTTTGTAGTTCTATTTAATTTGGCTGGCAACTACAATTGCAAGTTAAGCCTATAGACATGACCTGAATTACATTTTTCTTATTTGCATTCATTATGAGTTTTATTTTACCATTTTGTTCTGTTTGATTTTAGAGTGTCCATGTACAGAAGCCAACACATATTTTAGTAAACTTAGACTTTGTTACCTTTGTTATCCAGGGAGAGCAGGGCGCGCAGATAATTGTTGTGCCAGAACTTGTTGATTTTCTCATGTCAGCTTTAGTTAAGGTAATATTATTTTATATAATGCATTTTAAGATTTACTTTTCTAGATGAACATCTAATTCTCAAAACAAGTAATAGTAAATATTGATTGCCAGCCATTGATGTGGATATAAGCGTTGTTTCCAAATTTACAAGAATTTTTGAAACTCTACAATACTAGTATGGAAGGATATTCAAAATAAAATATATTAGAAATATCTATATCCAGATAGATAGTATTGCTTAAGTTCATTTATAAGAATAATATATGTCCATCCAACAAATTTTAACCTAACAAGTTCTAACATTTTGGTGTGCTTCAGAGTCACTTTTTTATTTTATTTTTTATTTTAGGATCTACTCCAAGACAATTTAGAAATAATGAACTAAAAGGATATTAGAGAAATCTTAAATAGCAAGGAGCATATAGTACGAATGTTACCGAATTCAGCTTATGTAGGTATGGTAGCAAATGCAAGTTCTGTGCTTATGTTGCTTCTTATGTGATCATGTGAGTTATAGCTTGTCCTTTGGTTCTGAAAATAAGAAGAAAAATAAAATCCCAAAACTGGCTCTGGAAGTGAATATTGCATTTTTTATTAATAAATAATGGAATTCAGTTGCCTATGTTATGGTAGTGTGGATAGTTTAGGAATGTTCTGCTTTGAACATCCTGCTGGAGACAAGCACCGTCTTTAAGCAGTATCTGTATTGCGTAATTACAACTATTTATATTCCAATTGCTTTCTTGTTATTCAGGTTCGAAATGTTCCTGTAACTTGCACCAAGATACCATTAATTTCTCTTGATTATGAACCACCAAGGTGCAGTATTGAACTGGGCTCAACTTCACATAATATTTGTCAGTTAGACTTTACTGATTTTGTTTATTGTGCAGAACAAAATCATTCAAAACTATAGAAGCATCGGTAAGAGTTGATGCACTTGCTAGTGCCGGATTTAAGATTTCACGCTCAAAGCTAGTTGACATGATAAGGTTGGTAATCTCCGACTTATGCAACATCTCATCTGTCAATTATCTGTAAATTGTTGATTTGCTAAAATACTCTAAGGAACATTTCAAAAACTTTGCATCGATTGAATGTCTCTGAATTTGATTAGTTATAATCATACCAGTTTCATGGCTTACTCTTCCCCTTTTTTTCAGTGTTGAAATGTACTCATGCTTTTGCACATAAAACTGCTTAGACTTCAGTAGCTATTTTGGCATATAACCTATCTACATAGTTAATAATAATATAGTTCAGATCTCCACTTGAAACAAATCATATTAATCAAATATGGACATTTGTGGCAAATGAACATTTTGCATGGCTTGCTCTTGATGACAAGACCTTAGTAGATATAATAACTGTGTCCTACATATGCTTGTAGCAATGGTGATGTGCGTGTCAACTGGATCCCTGTTACTACCAAAGGAACCACACTCAAAAG
Source organism: Lablab purpureus (assembly GCA_030347555.1). Lineage (NCBI taxonomy): Eukaryota > Viridiplantae > Streptophyta > Magnoliopsida > Fabales > Fabaceae > Lablab > Lablab purpureus. Next base: position 20,482,053 of record CM059258.1, read on the forward strand.
TGGAGATATTGTATCAGTTAGTGGAAAGGGAAGATTAAAGGTAACTCGCAAGAACTTTTAGTTACTGGATTATCTAAATGACTTTGGATATATTATATGTGATTAAGCTTTTTAGTTGGTTATGTTTTACTTCATTTTGGACCAGATAGGAGAAATAAACCCCACAAAGAAAGGAAAGTTTGCAGTGGAGCTCATTCGGTATTTGTAGAAGTTCAGCAAGAGCTACCTTTCCTAGGTAATTTTACTGTCCAGAAACAGTTTTTTGTGGGGAACTGGGAAGCTTTGCTTTAGCCTCATGTAAGTAAAACTTATGAAGAGAGGCAAAAATTGTACAGAGAGAGCATTCATCTTCTAATATAATTATTCCCTCCATTTCAAGACTATTAATGATCACCTTAAGCCAAGAGAAATGATACTTATGATTTGTATTTGACAGTGATCTTATTCCCAAACTTGCTTTTACAACAAATATCGAGAGAAGCTAGATCGGCTACAAAAGCCTTTCTGTTGAATTTGGAAACTTGATCATAAAAAAAACTTCTTGTTCTGAATTGAGACCATTCTTAGCAAGGAGATATGCCGTTCAACATGACCACATTTTACTTCAGAAGGTTCAACCAAGCAAAATTACTCGTTATTGTAAATTAGGTTAAATTATAACTTTTTAGTCCCAGTATAAAAAAATTACAATGTAATCTTTGTAGGAAAAATATTTCCAAATGAGTACTTATTTTTTTAAAAGTTGTAGCCGTGTTCAGTATTTTCTTTTCCATGTAAACGTTTTCTAATATATGTATAGTAAAATAAAATGAAAAGTAAACTTAAATGTAGGAATCAAATCTCAGACATTAACTTCAAACATTTTGAGACTTTAAATTATTGTGCATGAATAAAATGAATGTGGTGGAAAAAAACCCAATTAAATACAATAGAATTTATTTATTTATTAATAAAACTAGTAAATACCTTACAAATGTTTATACAACCTCGAGCATGAGATCAGTTTAATAATAAAATTAAAGTATCAAATTAAAGCTTTCAAATAAAAACTAAATTAAAGTATCAATTTCTATTTTATTAAAAGAACACCCCTCTACTATTTTTAAGATGATTGTTAAATTCAAAACTAAATCTTATAAATAATTAAAAGTAATTTCAAATGTGTAAATATTAAAATAGATAAAATCTTATTATGTAAGATAAATTTTATTTATTCTACTATATTTAAAATATATTTAAATCAATAATATATTATTATTAATAAAAAATATGATAATTTTAAATAGCTTAAACTATAAATAAATTGGTTCTAGCATTTTAATAATATCTAAATCTTAAATTCTAAATCTTAAATTAAATTATAAATAAATTAAATTATTTTGATAATAATAATTAAACTTAAATAAAATAAATAAATAATAAATTTAAAAAATTTACAGATATTTATGAATGTTAAATGATAATAATTTAAAAAAATATTTTGAAATTAACAATTTTAATTTAAAAATATCGAAAAGCACATTGACATTAATTTAATTAACTTAAAAATATCAATCATATTACTTTAAGTGAAAGTTATCTTTGAAAAAAAATCATTCGACGCAACTAGAATAAAATGCGTAAATCCAGACGTACCAATAGTCATTCTCTGTTGCTAGTTTTGTCAACACATTGCCAACCTACCTTTAATAAATCAAACAAAATTTCTTAAAGAACATTTAATTAAATTACGAGCATATTTAATAAATGCCAACTTAGAACATAAATTTAAACAAAGAACTGACTGGAAAAAATATATTTTAGTAAACTTTATAAGAAAACAAATTCATATAAATTTAAAAAAAAACTTCATCACGTGGTATGATTTCACAATCGTTCTAATTCTAACTAGGACAGCTAAATTTACACAATACATTATGTATTCACCTATTAACACTGCTCTTCGGTACATCTATTTTTTTCATCTAACAAATTGATGCTAGAACTAAAAAGAAAGTGGTAAGAATCTTATCATCAAAGCCCATATCATTTAAATCTAGGAAATTTGTTTCATAAAAGAAGACAGTCACTTCAAAGTCACAATCAGAAATATTGGTTAAAATTGTGTTCGCTGCATGACCAACGTCAATTATATCCCACAATGGAATCGATTCAATTAGAATAAATCATATAATTCATTAATTCCAAATCTCCACACTTATTTGTAGGATTGCAACACAACCATGCTTTACCCAATCTTAATTTAGATTTGGCCAATGTCATAAACGACCCTAAGGCTGCCGTAAAAGACACGTAAAAAAATCATCCTCGGATGGTTCCTCAAAAATCTCATTTTACCATCTATATTCAAAGAAAACATGAATGCAGAATGAACCTAGCACGAAAACTAGCTCTTTAATCAGTAACCATGAATGGATCCACATCCCCAAGCTCAGCAACCAATGGTTTCAAATTATCAGTATCTTCGTCTTCTGGGACAAAGTAAGTTGGGAAAGGAAGTAGAGATATGTCAGGTTTTTCGTACACAGCATCTTTTATAAAAACAAAGTTTCCTGTAGCTCCTGGGACCTGTTGTGCACATCACACAGAAATAAGCCATCGCAAATAAAGCCAAAATCCAATTTCTTTTAGTGACTCAATGGACAACTGAGATCCATAAAGTTACAATTCAACCCCAAAATTTGCGCAAGAAATTTGGCTTAAACGTAAAATGACATGTCTATAGCAGTATTGCAATGTGAATTAATTCTGATTTAAACTTTCAACACAAATTAGAGCATCCACGCCCAGTCTGATTGATTGATGTTATGAGCAGATATTTGTTATAACCTTTGGCTCCAATCTGAATGTCATAAAAATAGAAAAAAGAAATTACCTGGCCTTTCACCCACATCAAATTCCTTGCTGGATCAATTTTGTAGACCCATACATTTTTAACTGTTCTTTGATCTCCACCCATTCGCCCGGGCATCTTTTTACCTTTAAAAACCTGAAGGGTAATAGAAACTATCAGCGACCAAAAATTATTGTAGGAAAATTAGAACTCATTCAAGAAACTAAACAAACATACCAATCTAAAAGAGTACAACTTACTTTTCCAGGACCAGTTATATGACCTGTAGAACCAATGCTTCGATGGGACAATGAAGCACCGTGGGATGCTGGCCCTCCCTTAAATCCATGCCGCTTCATCCCACCCTGGAAACGAAAAAAATATATTCTTGAAATTGACACTCATGATTTTAAGAGACTTAAATCCACAAAACTGAAGAACCCTTTCGGTGCCTTCTTTACTCAGATCGAAAAATTCTCCATAGGCACACAGAAAATATAAATAAAAGGAAAACAGCATGATAATATATAGAAATAAAGCAAAAATACATGTATAAACTTCCATACATGAACAAAATCATTGATTTTTTTAAAAGAAAAGGTAAAAGCAATATTTAACATGAAGGGGAAAAACACCTGAAAACCTTTTCCTTTGGTTATTCCCGTAATATCAACATACTGGCCGGGAACAAAATGGCGAACATTAAGTGATGTTCCAACAGGAAGTAGTGCATCTTCGGTCACTGGAAACTCTTTAAGCTTCCTCTTCAGTGGAACTCCTTGCGCCCTAAAATGACCCACTTCAGGCTTGGTCAAATGTTTATCCTTCTTCTGCCCACAACCAATCTAACTAGAAACAAAACAGCCAAAGAGTCTATAATTAGATACACAAAAGCGCTTGAAACCATAACACCGATCTAAAACCCAAGCCATAGGTAAATTGAACCACGCCACAAAATATCCTAACTGTTTAAACAGTTTAATAACCAAACCTGTTTTCTTGAATCAGTTCAGTAAATTGAGCTAATTTTTAATCCAATTTGTTTAGATGGTTCTAAGTTGCAACAAGTCTAGCGAAACTGTCAGTAATGACTGCACCAACTTGAATATTGGCTTATTTTAATTCCCAATTTGTTCGTCCTAGTGTATTCAAATGCAGTTGTTCATGTACCGTTTCATTGAACTCCACCAAGAATGTACACTATCTAAACAATTCAGATTCAGACTGGCTATTGACTTCCATCTCATTTCTTTGAGATTATGCGGCACCACAAGTTTATCTTCCAAAATGCAACCCTACGGCCCTAAAGTTGCTGTTTATGCAAATCAAGGAAAAGGTGAACCACAGACATATGCTTGTGACCATTCCGTACAAACTTAATGTTACTCAGGTGAACCTTAAATTTCAAATACAGTCAAGAAGTACAGAGAACAAAAACACAAGTTTTAAGGAAGGGTAACTAGAAGAGAAGAGAGGTGTACCTGGAGAGAACAAAAACCTTCTTTCTCTGGGGTCTTAACCTGAGATACAATGTTATCATCCACCCAAAGCACGGTGATTGGGATTCTAGCACCCCATTTATCCCAAAGCGCGCTCATTCCACACTTAACCGCTATAAGCCCGGTTCGCTTGGAATTAGGGGTCATCAAAGCGGGTTTTGGATCAATAATCCGAGTCTGAATCGCTGCATCGGAACTAAGAAATCGGATCGGCGAGGGTGAATCGACGGCGAAACGTTGCAGACGAGAAACGATGCCTCTCGAAAAGGCGAGCATGGCAGAGCTACAGAAACGGAAATAGAAAGATCCGCATAAAACAAAGTGAATCGAAAACATGAACATGAGAAGAAATGCATTGCGCTTACCCAGTGAGGTGAAGATGGTGAAGATGAAGAAGGAGATCGCAGTACCCAGTTCGGTCGCACGCACAAAAACCCTAACCCTTGGCACACGTGCAACTCGGGAAGAAGGTTATGGGTTTAGGGTTTTGAGTAACCAACGGATTCAATTACAATAATAATGACGTACATCTCTGTAGAAGTAATCAGTGTATTATCGTCTATCAATCTGGTTCACCAAGTTCTTCTGGTCACATTGGGCCATTTGGGCCCTGTATTTTCCTCTCTGGGGTAATTCTTCTTATACACCCAAAAGTTTCGGATTGACTTCAAAATTGTAAAATTCGGAAGTTAAGAGTGTTTTCTAAATTTTAAAATTTTAAAATATTTTTTTAAGTTTTGGATTGTATAATCTGAAAGACAATTTTTTTCATTAGACTTTTGGATTTGGAAGTAATATTTAAATAACAATTTTTTTATTCTGGATTACGCAATTTAGAAGTCATTTTCGATTGTGTAATCATGAATATGACTTCTGGATTGTACAATCTGAAATCTTTACCGGATTACATAATCTGAAAAGAAAATCAACATAAAAACACAAAGGCGTAAGGATAGTTTGATAATTTTGATTGTGTTTTAGAGGTGCAGGAACAAAAGGTGGAGGTGCAGGAAGAATAATCCTCCTCCCTGTTACGTTCTATATTTGGGGATTTTCTTTCCATACCACCATATGTTTTTCCTATATTTCATATATATATATATATATATATATATATGAAAATTTTTATTTTCTTGCTGGAAATTTTTTGAATTGTATAATTTGAACTTCTAAATTTAGGAAGTCGATTTGACGTTCGAACGGTAATATTTAAAAGTTATATTTATGTAAAAAGAAATTTAAATTATATAATTTAAAAGACATTTTTAAGTTGAACAATTCAAAAATTATTTTTGACTATGTAATCTAAAAATCTCTCCAAACTACACAATATGGAACATGTTTTTTCATATTTTCTTCGTGTCTTATTCTTTTTCAATCATAATTCCTGTATTTGAAAGATGTTGAGTTTTGTAATTTTTATTTACTTACGTGTACACATGCACTTTTTTTTAAATTATGATTAATAATTAATATTAAAGATCTTAGTATAATCTTGAAGCTTGTGGAAATGAAGAAAGACAAGTGAGAACACATAGTTTACGGATGTGTACGACGAAATGGAAGAAGTGAAAGAGGAAGTGAATGACGACAACTGTGAAAATGTTCATGATTTGCAATTAGGTATTTGAGGGAACAATAGACTTGGGGATTTGAGGGTATACATGTTAGTATAATTTTAAATTTTAAATTTTTATATAAATTACAGGTGAATTCATTAAAGCATTTTCCACGGTCTAGTATACAAAATCTTTTAATATTTTTTCCATAACTATCTACCTCCATCAAAATTCAAAACCCACACAATAAAAATTATTCATATTTATATATATGTTACCGTGTGACTTATTATAATAGGTAAAAATATAATTGTCATAGTAACTCATGATTTAGTACGATATGTGAATTGGAACTATCATAATAAGTTGTCATTAAATGTTATTTTTCCATTGTATGGTGAGATTGAGATACATGCCTTTTTTATATGTACTCAAGGTATATAAGTTCTAGAAATAACAAGTTGATTGTCACTAAGTTAGAACATAAGGGTAGAAGAGTTTAACATGTCTCCTCTTATTCATAGTTATTTATCACATTCAAAAAAATTTCTTTTATTTTCATTTTATCCTTAATAAATTTTTACAATGAGGCTAAGACTTTTGGGTTTGATAAACTAAAATACTAGTTAAGCTAAAATCTATTTGCAATTAGTTTTACAAAGAAAAATGAAGGACACATCTCTTGGACTTGAAGACTTGGTTTCAAGTTAATTTGATGTCTCCAACCACTTTGATGATGAAGATGATGATGCTTGAAGAATGAAGATTTTATCTTAGGATTAGAATGTCTTAGGATATGGGGTAAAATGCATTTCATTTAATCTTGGACTTAATCTTGCTTTTTAAAATGTTTTGAAATGTTTTAAAAGTTTTAACTGTTTTTCAACTCATTAAAAACGTGTCTTCAGTCAGTTAAAATGTTCTAAGTTTGATGGCTAAGTCAATCTTAAACATTTTAAACAACTGGTATGGATTTCAATTGATTAATTTTCTAAACTGGTGTTTTTAAGTTTTGTCTGACTGAATTCAACTAACTGCTTTCAAGATTTTAATTAACTTTAATTTTGGAACTATTGTTTCTGAATTTTACTTCCAGCTAATTTCAGCTAGCTATTTTTCAGAATTTAAATCAGCTAAAATTCTGGAGCCGTTCTTAAGAAATCCAAGTTCTCTGGAAAATCTGGTTGATTCGCATTTAAATAGGCTAAAATCACTTAAGGATTTCCCTTTAATGATTTCCACCAGTTTAATCGCGTTTTCAACTGACTGTTTTCAGTTTTCAGATTTGGGATGCTCTCTGGAAAATTCATTTAATGAAAACAACTAGCTAAATCGTGTTTCAACTAACTAATTTTGTCCTGTTTTTGTCCTGTTTCATTTTCTAAAAGTGTTAATCAGGTGAATTCGTTCCATAATCTTGTGTAATCTTGTACTGGGTTTGTTTCTTCTTAATCAAGGTGATTAGGGTGTTCTTGTAATAGGATTTTACAAGGGTATACAGATCTTGTAGGGTTCAAGATCAATTGTATTGTTCAGTTTTTTAGTTTTTCATGTAGGGTTCATGTAAAAACTAAAATTTAGTGAATTGCTTTGATTTGGGTGTTTAGGAAACTGGATATAGCCTTTATTGGAAGGTGAACCAGTATAAATCTCTTGTGTTGATCTTCTTTCCCTGCTTCTTTAAATTCTGCAATTGATAATTGAATTGGATATATGATACATTAGTATAAGCATTTCAAGGATCTTTAAAGAATTGATTTTCACCTGCAATTGCAACCTGTTTTTCTGAAATTGGCCAAGGATTTCAAAAATCTTTCAAGAGTTTAATTCACCCCCCTCTTAAACTCAGCCATTTATTCTAACAATTGGTATCAAGAGCTGGTTCTTGTAAAATATTCAAGTTTTTCTGAAAATTTCAAAAACATGGCTGAAGGGAAATTACCTTTTGCAAAGGTTGCTTCTATAAACAGGCCACCAATGTTTTCAGGTGTAAACTACACTTTTTGGAAAGTAAGAATGAAGATTTTCATTGAATCAATTGATAAAGGTATTTGGAATGCTATAATCAATGGACCATATATCTCTAAAGACAAGGATAAAAATGAAGAGAAACCTTGAGATAGTTTAAATGCTAAAGAACAAAAGAAAGTGCAGTATGATTGTAAAGCAAAGAATATTATAACATCTGCACTTAATCTTGATGAATTTTTTCGTGTTTCATAGTGTGCCAATGCCAAAGAAATGTGGGAAGTGTTGGAAGTAACACATGAAGGCACTGCTGATGTTAAAAGAGCTAGGAAACCCACTTTGATCCAAGAATATGAAATGTTTAGAATGCTGCCAGCAAAAACAATTTCAGATGTGTAGAAAAGATTTACACACATTGTAAATCATCTAATAGGTCTTGGCAAAGTGTTTGAGAAAGAAGAGCTGACCATAAAAGTCCTGAAGTGTTTGAACAAAAATTGGCAACCTAAAGTGACAACAATTTCTGAATCTAAGGACCTAACAAGGTATGAAGAAGTTTTCCTTTTCTTTTAGGTCAACTTGAATGCTCTATCACATGCTAACTTAGTTGTAATGATATAGGTGTATCTTCATATTTGAAATACATAAATGTATGTTTTTTTAAGTATTATGGAATGGTTGATGATTTATCTTGGAGTATAATTTTATGAATCTATGAGAAAAATATTAATGAAAAACATAGAACAAAGTAATTCATATTGTAAAATTATTAAGTATTTTGTATTTTTAATATCTATTTTAACTCATTTATGCAAAAATAATTAATTATTTTAATAAGATAATCAATTATTGTAAGTGAATACTAGATTATCTTGTGTAAATAATTGATTGATTTGAATATGTTGGGTGCACACATATGTAAATTTTATCGATTACTTTAAAATAATCAATTAAATGTAGCAATAATGGTTAAGAATATTTTTTTGCTTAGAATAACCTATTATCTAATCAATTAAGTGGTTGAATCATGTTTAAATTGACTATGTGATTTTATTTAATGGATTATATCTAATGGAATATATATAAAGGTTTATGATATCAATTGAATGACTATATGAATGCTTTAAATTATTAACTAATGATACACTAAGTGATAATTGTGTATGAACTATCCTTGCATTATATTTTGATTTTCAAATGGGTTGGATTCCCAAAATATTTATGAAGGCAAAAAAGAACAGGCTAAATACTTGAGTGCGTGAGAATATTAAAATGAATTTCAATGATAAGTTGTCATTCCAAAATGAAAATGTTAATTTTACTGAAAGACTTAATAACTGTTGATGATTTGAGATTTGATGATGTTTAACAAGCTTTGATGATTGTTTTTAGAATATGTTGGGTTTGTGATTAATGGTTCTTAATTGATTTAGCACTTCTGGAGATGTTAGATTATTTGTATATGATTAGCTAATTGAAATATGATAATCTGTTGATTTTATTATTCATCAATTAGTCTGCTAATCCTGTTGCTTTAGTCGACTATTTTCATTAATGTACCAGGAATGCAGGTTTAATGAAAATAGCTAATTGGTTTGCGTCTTCAGTCGACTATTTTGTTCCAGACCCCTTTTATGCAGAAATCAACAGAACGTGCATTAGTATCTCTCAAAAGAGCATGACCCATAGCTCTGATCTTTGCCTATAAATACAAATCTCAAGGACGAATCAAGGCACGAAAGAATTCAAGAGAATACACTCAAGAGTTGCAAACATTCAGAGAAAAGGAATCTGCAGAATTTTGTTTACTGTATTTGCATTTCAAGAAGAATTTTTCTTTCACTGTATCTTGTATTCTTTAATCTCGGGATAGAGATTTGTAGGTGGGTTTTAGAACCCTGTTAACTGTGATTGGGGTGATCACAGTGACTCAGTGTGAGTCAGGTTGTTTAGAACTGTTCTATAGTGTTTAGAATAGGTTCTTTGATTTTCTTGTAGTGTTCAAGAAAGATTTGTTGTAAAGAATACATTTCTGATAGTGATTAGGATCTGTGGAGTTGCAGATCACCAACTGGATGTAGTTCTTGCACAAAGAATGAACCAGTATAATTCTTGGTGTTATCTTTTCTCTTCCTTCATCATCTGTTAAATTCTACATTAAGAACTAACCTACTATTTTGCAATAATCAGTCGGCTAATTTTCAGTAAACTGCACCAGTAAATTTTCTGATACGATAAAGTTTTCAATAAAGCTTTATATCAATTCAACCCCTCCTTCTTGATATAATTCTGCATCTAACAATTGGTATCAAGAGCAGGTTCTTGTAAGGTACTCAAGAAAGATTCAAGATGGGTGACAAGCTTCCCTTTGCTGAAGGAGCATCTACCAACAGACCTCCACTATTTGTAGGAGTGAATTATCCCTTCTGGAAAGCCAGAATGAAGATCTTCTTCGAGTCTGTTGATAGAGGCATGTGGGATGCAGTGATTAATGGTCCTTTCATTCCAACTATGAAGGCTGAAGATGGAAACTTGATTGAAAAGCCATGGGATTAGTGGACTGATACAGAAAATAAAAAGGCCCAGTTTGACAATAAGGCAAAAAATATATTAACATCTGCTCTTAATCTTGATGAATTTTTCAGGGTTTCTCAATGCACAACAGCTAAAGAAATGTGGGATATTCTACAAGTTACCCATGAAGGAACAACAGAGGTAAAAAGAGCAAGAAAGCACACCCTCATACAAGAGTATGAGAAGTTTAGAATGCAACCAGGAGAGACCATCCAAGACGTGCAGAAGTGCTTTACACACATAGTGAATCATCTGCTGGGTTTAGGAAAGAAGTTTGATGATGAAGAGCTCAACATAAAGGTTCTCAAATGCTTAAGTAGGAGCTGGCAGCCGAAAGTCACAGCAATCCTTGAAACAAAGGATTTGACTGTCATGAACACTGCAACTTTGTTTGGAAAACTCAGGGAACACGAGCTGGAGCTAAGCAGGCTTGATCAACTTGAAACCTCTGATAAACAGAATAAGAGTCTTGCACTAAAAGCCAAGGAATGCTCAAAGAGTGATGAAGAGAAAGAAGATGAAAGTACAGAATTTGCTATGCTGGTTAAGAAGTTTGGAAAGTTCTTAAAGAGGAAGAATTATCCAAAAGACAGGTTCCAAGAAAATCAGAAGAGGTACACCAGAAAATCTGAATTTAATTCCTCTAACTTCTCTTGCTTTAATTGTGGGCAGCCAGGACATGTCAAGGTAGATTGTCCTCTTTTGAATCAAAGAAAAGATAGAAGCCCAGAAAAGAATGAAAGAAGAGATAAAGACAAACGCAATTAGCACTTCAAGAAAGGAAAGAAAGCATATATGGCCTGGGATGAAAGTGATTCCAGCAAATCATCAAATTTAGATTCTGAATCTGAAAGCCAAGCTAATCTGTGCCTTGTAGCTAATGAAGAAACATCTAGCCAAGTAAGTTCTTTTGATTCTGATATGAGTGTGAATTATGACACCTTGTTTGATGCATTCAGAGAATTACATGATGAAGCAAAGAAACTAGATTATCAAAATAATCGGCTAAAATGACTGAATAACTGATTAGAAAATAAGTTACTGGAACTGGAAAACCAGAATAGCATACTGAAAGATGAAAACAGTCAACTAAAAGACAATGTCCTGCAACTGAAAAACCAGATAGAATCTGATAAATCTGAGAATGATAAAATCAAATCTGCAAAATGTGAAAACTGCATTAATCTCCAAAATAAAGTTGGTTATCTGATTAAAACTTTGGCAAAGTTTCAAATTGGTCATAATACACTTAATCAACTTCTACATTCTCAAATTGGATTTTCAAATGGAAATGGTCTTGGTTATGGAAAACATTATCATGTTGCTAAGAACAAATCTTATCCTAGTAACAGATTTAAAAAATGTTCTTATTGTTTGAAACATGGACATATATCTAGATTTTTCTATGTCAAGAATTTTGGTATTTCAAGAGGTAAATACTATTGGAAACCCAAAACATATGTTGTTCCTAACTTCAAAGGACCCAACCTGTTTTGGGGACCTAAATTTGTAAATTAACTTTTTTTTGCAGATCTGTCATAGAGCAAAGAAAGCTTCATGGTATCTAGATAGTGGTTGCTCTAAACACATGACAGGTGATAAATCAAAGTTGATAAACTTCAAAGCATATGAAGCTGGTTCATTTACATTTGGAGACAACAGCAAGGGCAAAATCAAAGGAGCTGGAGACATTGGAAACTGTTCTTCCTCACAAATAAAGGATGTACTCTTTGTTGAAGGATTGAAACACAATCTGTTAAGCATAAGTCAACTATGTGACAAAGGTATGAAAGTCACTTTTGATGCAGAATTTTGTGTCATATACAACTGTAAAACTGCAGATATTGTGCACATTGGGAGAAGAATAAACAATGTTTACATGCTGGACATTAACCCCTCAAATCTCAAGAACATCTGCTTGTTAACCAAAGAAGATGAAAGCTGGCTATGGCATAGAAGGTGTGGACACATCAACATGCAATTGTTAAACAAGATCAGCTGCAAAAGTCTTGTAAGAGGGCTTCCAAATGTGAAATTTGTGAAGGACAAAGTATGTGCGGTTTGCTAAAAAGGAAAGCAGTCCATAAGCTCATTTGAGTCAAAGAATATCATTTCAACAAGGAGACCACTTGAACTTTTGCATCTTGATTTGTTTGGTCCATCAAGAACTGTAAGTATTGGAAACAACTCATATGTTCTTGTTATTGTTGATGATTTCTCAAGGTATACTTGGACACTATTTCTTTCTTCAAAAGATGAAACTTTCCATGCATTCAAAAAATTTGCTAAGATCATTTCAAACGAAAAAGATCTTAAAATTGTTTCTTTAAGAAGTGATCATGGAACTGAGTTTCAAAACATGCATTTTGAAAAGTTTTGTTCTAAATATGGCATTTCTCACAACTTTTCTGCACCTAGAACTCCACAACAAAATGGAGTTGTTGAAAGAAAGAACAGGACTCTTCAAGAATGTGCAAGGACAATGTTGAGTGAATCCAAGCTTCCAAAATACTTTTGGGCAGATGCAGTCTCTACAGCTTGTTATGTACTTAATAGAGTTTTGCTTAGACCAATACTTGATAAAACCCCATATGAGCTTTTGAATGATAAAATTCCTAGTATTGCATATTTCAAAGTCTTTGGTTGCAGGTGCTTCATACTAAACAATGGAAAAGCATCATTAGGCAAATTTGATGAAAAAGCTGATGATGGTATTTTCCTAGGTTATTCCATGAATAGCAAAGCTTATCGTGTTTTCAACAAAAAGAACCTAACTGTGGAAGAATCTATTCATGTTGTATTTGATGAATACTTATGCCAAAAAGAGAGAAAAGGTAATTCCCTTGCAAGTTCTGATGATGAGAAATCTGAGAAGTCAGAAAAGAATGAAGATTATGCAGAAAAATCTGCTGAAGCTGACAGACAGGATGAACCAGTCGACTATAACTCTGGATCAGTCGACTACTCTGCAGCAGACAATGACTTATCTAAATCTTGGAGGACACAAAAAGGATTGTCTGTGGATAACATCATTGGGAATGTTGAAAAGGGAGTAACAACTCGAAACTCTCTACATGAATTCTGTAATCACATGGCATTTGTTTCACAAATAGAACCAAAAAATATTCATGATGCATTGCTTGATCATAATTGGTTAACTGCTATGAATGAAGAGTTGAATCAGTTTATTAGGAATAATGTTTGGCATCTAGTACCTAGGAATAATGTAATGAATGTGATAGGAACAAAGTGGGTTTTCAAAAACAAACTTGATGAAAATGGTATTATAACTAGGAACAAAGCTAGACTAGTAGCCAAAGGATATAATCAGGAAGAAGGCATTGATTATGATGAGACTTATGCACCATGACAAAGCCTGTGTCGCGCAAACTTTGCAAAGTATTTCGAACTGACTATTACTAATGTAGTATAGAAGTCAACTCAAGTCAATCCAAGGAGTGGAGTGTTATACCAAAATATAAATCGAAGAGGTTCACGTAAAAAAAAAAATAAAAGAAAGAAAAAGGGGGGTTTTGTTCGATCAAGGAAAACAACAGCAGGAGCAGCTCAATCGATGTTATGCGCTGCTCCTTGCTCGATTATAAACGAAATCACTAAAGCAGTAAATACTATAAAACAGTGAAAATCGAAATGCAAGGAACAATCGAAACTATGAATATCGAACATCAGCAATTGTGAAACGCAAAGTGCAGAATCAGTGAATGCGTGATTTTCAGCAAATAACGAAAATCGAAAAGCTATAGAGCAACGAAAATCGAAATGCGTTGAAACAATGGAAATCGAAGGACAATGAAATGCAATGAGAATCGAAATACAGAGAAAAACAATGAAAATCGGACTACAATAAAGCAAATGAAAATCGAAATGCTATGTAATGCAGTGAGAATCGAAATGTTGTTGAGCAATGAGTATCGAACTACAACAAAAGAAAAGCGAAAATCGAAATGCTAGAAAATGCAATGAAAGATAAAATATCGTTGAAATAGTGAACATCGAACTGTAAAAGAGTAGCGAAATGTAAAGGGATGCCCAAATGCAATGGAGAATTGAAATATAATGAAACAGTAAATATCAAAAAGCAATAGAACAATAAGATCGAAATGCTATTAAAAATAGAACGGTAAAAAAAATCGAAATACTGTTAAAACTTGTACGCAATTAAAAAGGAAATTTATGTGGTTCATTCACCATTCTTGAAACATCAAACACTGATCACACACTGGTATATCCTCAACGAGTCCTAGGCTCATGAAAATACAATCACTTTTTGCTTGTTCTAATGAAAACTAAAAAGGAAAATAAAAGGAAACGCAGCAACCCCCTCTGTATCACGACATCCTGAGTTGCTGTTATAGAATTCTATGCCTCTGTAAAATTCTATTTTGATGTAAGGAAATTCTGTGCGTGTGTCCCCCTTTTCTGCACTGCTCACGTAGCTTTTATAGCTGCAGAGGCTGTCCTAATGCCTTGATTGGGCCCCGCAAATTATCACCCAATGACCAATGTTGTACGAAGGTGAATTACTGTGCTGCTGTAATTTCCTTCTCTTTTTACTGTTCACCACTGCTGCATGAGGCCAGCAATTGGGCTGCTTTTTGTAATTCTCCTTATGCTTCAATTGGGCTGACTTCAATTCAATTCACAACTTATGTATCTCTCCATCCCGCTCCAGGACCAATCATACCACAAAAAGGGGGTTAGCTCAAAACAAGTTAAAGCTAAATCATTTAAATTTTATTTTTTTCAGCTATAAAATGAAAATATAACACCCTATTTTACTTATTTACCTTCATTCATGAAAACTTTAAAATTTAGCTCAAAGTTCCAAGAAAGTGAAATTAAAAATGTCAAGGGGGTGCAATAAACCATAAGGTGTGAGCATAGAAATCGAGTTATCACACCAGTTGCTAGGTTAGAAGCCATTGGATTGTTGCTTGCATTTGCATGTCTTAAAAGCTTCAAACTCTATCAAATGGATGTTAAAAGTGCTTTTCTAAATGGCTTTATAAATGAGGATGTATATGTTGAACAGCCACCTGGCTTTATTGATTCTAAGTTTCCTAATCATGTTTACAAACTCAAAAAGGCATTGTATGGTCTTAAACAGGCACCTAGGCAGTGGTATGAAAGACTCACAACCTTCCTCATATCACAAGGTTTTAAAAGAGGAGTTGTGGATAAAACTATTTTCACTAAGAAAGTTGTTAATGATCTCATACTTGTGCAAATTTATGTTGATGACATTATTTTTGGATCATCTAATCCCTCTCTTTGCCAAGAGTTTGCAGAATCAATGCAAGGTGAATTTGAGATGTCAATGATGGGAGAATTGAATTTCTTCCTAGGTTTGCAGGTCAAACAGATGCAAAATGGAACCTTCATAAATCAATCTAAGTACTGCAATGAATTGCTGAAGAAGTTCAACATGGAGAGCTGCAAAGAAGCCAATACTCCAATGTCCTCGAGCTGTTACCTTGACATAGATGAATATGGAAAATCAGTTGATGCAACTATGTATAGAGGTTTGATTGGTTCTTTGCTATACATCACTGCTAGCAGACCTGACATTATGTTTGTTGTATGTCTATGTGCAAGATTTCAAGCTAATCCAAAGGAATCACATCTCACAGCTGCTAAACGAATTCTGAAGTATCTCAAAGGAACTGTGAATGTTGGACTGTGGTATTCCACTGGTAATGAGTTAAATTTGGTTGGCTATACTGATTCTGATTTTGCAGGTTGCAAATTAGACATGAAAAGCACAAGTGGAACATGTCACTTGTTTGGAAACTGCTTGATTTTGTGGACTAGTAAGAAACAAGCATGTGTTGCACTTTCAATAGCAGAAGTTGAATATATAGCTGCTGGTAGCTGCACTGCACATATTCTATGGTTAAAACAACAACTAAGTGATTTCAATTTGCATCTTTCTGATATTCCAATCTTATGTGATAACACCAGTGCTATCAATTTAACTAAGAACCCTATTCAACACTCTAGAACTAAGCACATTGAAATAAGGCATCACTTTATAAGAGATCATATAGAAAAGAAAGATTGTAGGATTGAATTCATCTCTACTAATGATCAATTAGCTGATATTTTCACTAAACCTCTTGGTCGTGATAGGTTTTTCAAACTTAGAAATGAATTGGGAATCCTGAACATCAATCATCTTTCTTAAATTTTCTTCTGCAGAGCTAAACAGTTTGTTAATTCTATGAAATAGCTGACGTATTTCATTTAACTGATAGTAATATTTTACTGCTGCAGATCTCAGTGTGTTAATTTCTTGTAACAGTCGACTTATTTCACTTAACTGACAATAGTGCTTTACTGTTACATAAAATAGTTTGCTTATTTTCATTAAATAACAGACGTATTTCATTAAATGTACTTGCTGGTTTTTATTTCTATCTGAACAGCTTATTAATTGCTCTAACTAACTGATTAATTCTACTAAATAAAATTAAAATTCAATTGGATTTCAAAATATCAGTCAAATATTCTTCAAATCTGTTCAAACTTTGTCAGTAAATAACCAACTCATACATATTCTCTCTGCACTCTCTGTAACTGAATATATGTTCACTGATCAATTTTCGTGTGACCTTGCATCCAATCTCTCTATATAGCTATAATCTTCCTGGATATCAGATAACACTACTGTGCATCTCTCTCACTGCATTCTTTTATTGCACTACTGCTGCTCTCTCTCAAATGAAATGGCTGAAGCTGTGGAGCTTAGAATGCAGAGGAAAAAGATCCTTACACCGAAAATATTGAAATTCAGCTGGCTAGATAATGAAAATCTGACCTTCGTGAGGAATTGCCTTCAAGCACAGGGTCTACAACAGTTTGTAGAATTAGAAGGTAACTTCTATATAAACCTTGTTAAATTGTTTAATGCTAACATGAAGGTGGAAAATAATGTTCTGGTATCTCAAATAAGAGGCAGAGAAGTGCGAATTGACAACACATTGTGGAGAAGAGTTGTTGGGTTGAAGAATGAGGGTATAAAAATCAGTAAGGGAAACACTGGAGCTGTACCAGATTTTAATAAAGAAGCTGTTTACAAGGCTTGCCTGCGAAACTGTGATGAAGCAGTCATCCTCAAATACAATGTTTGGAGGATGAAACGTGATGAGAGACTTTTGGCTTTCTTCCTTGCTTGGCAGCTCATCCCCAGGGGAGCAATCATGCACAACTGATGGAGGAAGATCTTGCACTGATCCACTGCTTGAAAAATAAGATCAAGGTCAATTGGATATATGTGATCAAGGGTCACATGTTCAAGGCTAAGAGGCTCAGTGATCACAAGCTTCTGTATGCAATCCTGATTTCCAAGTTTCTGGATTCCTTTAATTTCCCCACTGAAGGAGAGACCACCCGGATTATCAACCACAAGCATTTGTTTGACAACTATTATCTTCGCAAGATGGGCTTGACTAAGATAAATGGTGACTGGACTTATGAAGCTGGAGCATCCTCATCTGCACCAGGAGCAACCTTCACTGCTGGCACTTCATCTGGAAATCAACAAGATTACTCAGCTTATCAGATGGTTCCTTATTCTGCACCTCCAACATACCAGGGAGTACCCATGTCTGAGTTTGAGCGTATGCTAATTTCTAGACTTAATGTTCTAACTTCCATGCAGCGTGACACACATGAGACAATGGTGGCCAGGTTCACTAATGTAGACTATGAGATAGATCTTATCCAACGTCAACTGGCTGAACTTCAAGTTACTGTGGATAACTATGATGGCTCCAATACTCAAAACACTACTGCCATGGAAGAAGATGATGCTGATGAAGATGAGGATGATGAAGAAGATGATGACTGATCATATCTGCTTTTGATTTTAAATATTTCCAGCATTATAATTTTGCAGTAAAAACTACTTGGGACTGTAATATTTTCACACACTAATGCTTTGCTTAAATCTGCACTTTTAAACACTTGAATATATCTGATATATCTGCTATTTGCTAATGTCAAAGGGGGAGATAATCTACCATCTCTTCTCTTTGTGTTTTTATAGCTTTTGCAGGTTGACATCATCAAATAGGGGGAGTTTGTTGATGATTTGAGATTTGATGATGTTTAACAAGCTTTGATGATTGTTTTTAGAATATGTTGGGTTTGTGATTAATGGTTCTTAATTGATTTAGAACTTCTGGAGATGTTAGATTATTTGTATATGATTAGCTAATTGAAATATGATAATCTGTTGATTTTATTATTCATCAATTAGTCTGCTAATCCTGTTGCTTTAGTCGACTATTTTCATTAATGTACCAGGAATACAGGTTTAATGAAAATAGCTAACTGGTTTGCGTCTTTAGTCGACTATTTTGTTCCAGACCCCTCTTATGCAGAAATCAGCAGAACGTGCATTAGTGATACGAGCATGAAGATGACAACTATAGTTTTAGGATTTCTAAATTTAATTTTTAATATTTTTTAATTTAGATTTAATTTTCTTTGTGGGCCTTTATTGGTTGGGCTTTGTATTTTTGTTCTTTTTCCAGTTTTGGGCCTAATTAGTTAATGGGCCTTGTATTAGGTCCATTAGTATAAATAGCATTCTTATAAGTCTTTGTACTCAGAATTCAGATTTTAAGGAGTTGAGACTTTGGCTCCGTGAATTCTCTCTTGGTTCTCGAGTAGAACTTTAGATTCTTATCTGTGAATTTTCGAATTCAGAGTGGCGAATCCTCACAGGACTTATCAGTCAGAAATGATTGTGGCGTCTTCTCCATCCCTAATCTCTTTCCGCATTTTCCATTTTTGATCTTTGCTTTGAGGGAAATTTGTCGGAATGATCTGTTGATCCCATGTTTGGGCATATTCACGTCATTTGGTAATCAGAGCTTATTTCCGACATTTTGCATAGCATTTCCGCAACAATTTCCAGAAGTTTCCGTAAGGATTTCATAAAGGAAATTTTTCCGCAACATGAGTTCTTACTGCAAAATCGATTTTTGTGCAATAGCTTGATGAATAATACTCTTGATCTTTGATTTAAAGTGCAATTACAGTACAACATTCAAGGATACCATATCGGCTGGAGAATTTCAGTGCTGATTTGATTTTTGAAACCATCTTTGTTCAGTTCTGTGCTTTCCAAGTGGAGTAAGGCGTTGAGTTTGAATTTTGATTGAAGCGCAAAGGCAGGTTGGTTTGTTTGGGAACACCATGCTAAGCAAGCCTTCATCCGAATTGAATTGTTGAAGCAATTGAAGAACTCCACTGCCAGTGATGTCTCAGGATACATTGTTTGGTTGATTCAAGTGATTGATGAAATTGGCCAAAAGAATTTTGAAGTTGTGCGTGTAGTGATTTATGAAAACCAGCTTAAAAATCAAAATTTGTGCCAGCAATTTGTTTCTCTAATGTTAGAAGAGGTGCTGGAAAATTGCTACAAGTTGAGATTGACTTTTGGCACATTGCAGACCAACTATTTGTTAAAATTCCTTACAGTAGTTGTAGTTCAATCAATTGGGGAAATGAATCGGTATTCAAAAATTAGATGTTGTAGTTTGTTCGGTGCTTGTGATTGGATGAAGAGTGGTTATTAGTGCAACGAAACTGCTCGATAATTTGCTCAAGCTGGTGTAGAGTTGGTTGTTTCGGTGATACTAAATTGGAGCCTGAGATTATTGGTGATTCACTGGCACACTCAATGGTTGCAGCTGTAGTCCAGGTGTTTGAGAAAATTACTTGTGTGGGAGATTCAAACAGGTGCAATTGTTGGTGTCTATGGTGCACTATGTTCTAGGTGGTTTATTTAATTCAATTGGTGTACTTAACACGGTCAACCAAAGCTGGTGGTTTAGAATTCGTTCTTAATTTGAAGCATAACATTACTGAAATTAAAGCCACTGATGCCTTCATCGAAGAACAATTGAGCTAGTTAGCAGTGATTTAAAGCAGGGATAATGAAGAAGGAAGATGACAATACGTTTTGTGAATTGGAATGTACGTGGGTCCATTGGTGAATTCAATTGAATGATTCATGGATGAATGTGTCAAGTGGGACCCAATAGGTACATTTGATCCAATTTAGTGATTAACGTGAAATTGGAATGCAACATCCGTGAATTCAATTGGAAAAGAGTGTTTCAATGGTTGGCCGAGAATTGATGGCAAATGAAATTAGTGGAGCCCACATTTTCACTTTAGTTGCTACTTCCAATTTATTGCTCACGTGAGTTTATGGAGAGATAAGAAGACATGTGAGTGAAACATTTGATGATGCATGGAGAATTAAATGCATGTGGGACCCGCTAGTATTGATTTGATTTTTATGATTTGTAATGTGAATTTTGGAAACGTGTGGGCCCACGGCTTTGGAAGAAGAAAAAAATTGATGCATGTGAATGCATTTGGGAATCGCTGGTGAAGTTTTTAAGTTTGGAGAATAACATGAATTGAATGAATGCGGGACTATTGCAGAGTAAAGAAAATCTTGCACTTTGGAATGCGGTGGGGTCCATGGTAGGCAAAGGATACGTGAATTGCATATAACTTCTCTATGCTTAGAGCCATTGTAACCGTGGAGCTAGTGAGAATAGAGTTTAATTAAGTAGAGATTCATTTCTGTGACGTTGTTGTAGTCAGTGATACTTTTGTTTGGCTCTTTTCTCAAACACTTGGGGTGCAGACTGGTAGAAGAGGGTTGGCTTTGAACATGTTGTTTTGTCTTTGGTGTTGATATGGTACAAGTTCCAGTGCCCTTTCTGACTCACTAGTGCACATGCTGGTGCCAAATTCTGGTTCGAATCTTTTCCAATCATTCCTATTCTCTTGTGTCAATGTTTTTTTATTCTTAGCTTTGATTTCAGTCTTATGTCTATAAATTTCCTTTGAGTTTGTTTTCCTTGGATTCTTGTTTGTGAAACATAGTATTGGGAGTTGAATTGTTGGAAAATCTTGATTGTTTGAGATTGAATTTTAAGATTACACAATTAGGGGCTAAGTGTAGCATCTACGTTTAGAACATTCTTTTAAAATTTGAGTTTAAGTCTTGAGAAACTTAAAGCTCAAAGTAAGCAAATTGCATAAGAGTGGGTGGATGCCTAACTAGCTTTCATTCATCTCAAGTGTGATAAGCCAAAAAAAATGTTAAAGTGCATATTCCATATTTCTCTTGAGACTTAGATTCAATTTTAATTGAGTTCTCTATTGGATGTCCAAATTAGTTCCATGCATCTAGGTAGTCTTGATTCATTTCTTACAACTGGACTTTTCTAATTGTTTAGCTTACTTGCTTTGTTTTACATTTCTAGTGGTAATTCTAAATACACTATTTAGATTACCCTTGTCTTCTAAAGTGTTTTTCTCTTTGTCACGTTCTTAGTTTTGTCACATCTTACTTCCCTTTGGTTTAGCTCATTTCTTGATTTTGTGCTTTTTAGTTTGTCTTTCTAAATTCCTTGGTTTTGTCATAGAGTTTTCTATTTTCTTGACCTCTTGAGTTCAATGTGGATTTGTTACATCTTTCACTTTGAATGTAAAATTCTTGGTAAGTTGACTGGAAGTTCTCCTTAAGAACTAAAGAGGAATTTGAGTGAAGAGAGTGAAAATAGTTTTTCAAGAGTGATACATGAGTGAATGAGTGCAAACACTTAGTGAGTGGCGAGGTCCATATTTTCTGTTAATTGTGCTAACCATTTCTTTATAATTTTCTTGTTTTGTTTCTAACATTTACTTGCAGCCATGGGGTTGACTATAGAATATTTGAATTCAAGACTCATTCCAATAGTACAACAGTTGGAAAGAAAAGTTTATGAGCATAAAAGGCCAAAGAAGGCGGAGCGTAAATGTAACAACACATCAAGTTCAAGGATAAAAATAAGTTCTATTAGATGCTCCAAATGTGAAGGCTATGGGCATGTTTCTCTTGAATGTCCTAATTGGAAGTCAAAACCCATAAATGATCAAGATCTTAAAGACTATTACCAGTGGTTGCGAGAGAGAGAAAAGAAAGCATTACAAAAATTAGAGAGGATAGAAAGAGAGCTTAGAGAAGAGAGAGAACAAATGAGGGAGCTTATGGAAAAGGGAAAAAGATTTGTAGAAAGTGAAAATGATTTTATAAGAAGAGAGAAAGAGTTTGGGGAAAAAGTGAAGGAAATTCTTAGGAAAAGAGAGGAGAAAATTGAAAAGGAAGAAAAAGAAAAGTTTGATAAAAAAAGATTAGAGAATTGAAAGAAAAGACTGAGGAAGGAAGTAGAAAATTTGATGAATTGTTAGAGAAGGCAAAAAGAATAATAGAAAGAAAGGAGAAAGAAAAGACAGAAAGAGAAGAGAAAGAAAAGAGAGCAAAGGAAGAAGAAACTAATGATAATATTTGTTCTTATTCTGACTCTATAATTATTTGTGTGGATTCTCCTTTGCAGGAAATTACTAGTGATGAGCTTTCAAGTGATTCATGCAATATTAGAGAGAAGAACATATGGGCTTCCACTACATCTTTGGAATTGTCTGATGTGTATCATGAGCAAATTAAAAATCCTTGTGAATTGTCTGTTGCTTTTGATATGCATACTATTGTTTTAGGTGGTGATGCCAAGTCCTTGAATGATGAGATGCATACATATCCTGTGGCCTTGAATGTTCATGATCATCTTTTCTCTATGTGTGTGAATTATCAGCAAGTTGATGATGAGATTAAGCATAATCATGTTAGATCTTTAATCTTGTTACGTGAACTGAAAGGGACACTGGATACCATATATTTGTATTGGATTGATGTATTTGACATGCTTATGATTAGTCGTTTGATGTTCTTATTGTTTGATGTGTTTTACAGGTTGGTTTATGATCCTGGAGGAAGATATTTACTACACTTTGATAATAAGAGATTGGACTCTCATGAGCTCCACATCTCCATTTGGATAGTTTTTCTTGTCTTTGTTTAGATGATGTTAAATTGAGTTCTTTTAGTCTTATGTTTGTAAGTTTGCTTGTAGGTACAAAGAGCTAAATTCGTGGACGAATTCTCTCCAACCTGGGGAGGATGATACGAGCATGAAGATGACAACTGTAGTTTTAGGATTTCTAAATTTAATTTTTAATATTTTGTAATTTAGATTTAATTTTCTTTGTGGGCCTTTATTGGTTGGGCTTTGTATTTTTGTTCTTTTTCAGTTTGGGCCTAATTAGTTAATGGGTCTTGTATTAGGTCCATTAGTATAAATAGGATTCTCATAACTTTTGTACTCGAATTCAGATTTTAGGAGTTGAGACTTTGGCTCTGTGAATTCTCTCTTGGTTCTCGAGTAGAACTTTAGATTCTTATCGTGAATTTTCGAATCAGTAGCGGCGATCCTCACAGGACTTATCGGTCGAAATGATTGTGGCGTCTTCTCCATCCCTAATCCTTTCGCATTTTCGATTTTTGATCTTTGGTTTGAGGAAATTTGTCGAACGATCCGCTGATACCAAATGACGCGAGTCTGCCCAAACATGGGATCAACGGATCGTTCTGACAAATTTCCCTCAAACCAAAGATCAAAAATCGAAAATGCGGAAAAGGATTAGGGATGGAGAAGACGCCACAATCATTTCTGACTGATAAGTCCTTTGAGGATTCGCTACTCTGAATTCGAAAATTCACAAATAAGAATCTAAAGTTCTACTCGAGAACCATGAGAGAATTCACGGAGCCAAAGTCTCAACTCCTTAAAATCTGAATTCTGAGTACAAAGAGTTATGAGAATCCTATTTATACTAATGGACCTAATACAAGGCCCATTAACTAATTAGGCCCAAAACTGGAAAAAGAACAAAAATACAAAGCCCAACCAATAAAGGCCCACAAAGAAAATTAAATCTAAATTACAAAATATTAAAAATTAAATTTAGAAATCCTAAAATTACAGTTGTCATCTTCATGCTCGTATCAATTAGTATCTCTCAAAAGAGCATGACCCATAACTCTGATCTTTGCCTATAAATACAACTCTCAAGGACGAATCAAGGTGCAAAAGAATTCAAGAGAATACACTCAAGAGTTGCAAACATTCAGAGAAAAGGAATCTGTAGAATTTTGTTTACTGTATTTGCATTTCAAGAAGAATTTTTCTTTCACTGTATCTTGTATTTTTTAATCTCGGGATAGAGATTTGTAGGTGGGTTTTAGAACCCTGTTAACTGTGATTGGGGTGATCATAGTGACTCAATGTGAGTCAGGTTGTTTAGAACTGTTCTATAGTGTTTAGAATAGGTTCTTTGATTTTCTTGTAGTGTTCAAGAAAGATTTGTTGTAAAGAATACATTTCTGATAGTGATTAGGATCTGTGGAGTTGCAGATCACCAACTGGATGTAGTTCTTGCACAAAGAATGAACCAGTATAATTCTTGGTGTTATCTTTTCTCTTCCTTCATCATCTGTTAAATTCTGCATTAAGAACTAACCTACTATTTTGCAATAATCAATCGGCTAATTCTCAGTAAACTGCACCAGTAAATTTTCTGATACAATAAAGTTTTCAATAAAGCTTTATATCAATTCAACCCCCCTTCTTGATATAATTCCGCATCTAACAATAACTTTAAGCACCTTTAGACATTAGACATAGGTTTGAAGACCATGGACTAGAGTATACTATGCCTAAATATTAAGAAACAAACAAATTTCATAAGACTTGATGTAATGATGATGGAAAGGATTGTGTGTATAAATGTTCTAATGGTGTAATAAATATGATAGACAATGTCACTTGGGTACACTATTAGAAAATTGTTGATGAGTGATTGAAATTAGTCACCAAATATGGTTACTGTCAATGACCGAACGAGTGAATCAAAGTTTTTTTATAATTTAGTGACTGCAATACTAAATTTCTAGTAAGAAAAGAATAGCTACTGAATTGGTAACTCTATTATGTTATTATTATTATTATTATTATTATTTAACATTTTTTTTTATTTTTTGACCTAATTTTTCTCCTTCTCCAAGATTTCACACGAGTTGTAAGTTCTTTAAAACTTTTCCCAAATAAAAAAACCTAAGCATAATCACTTTTGTAGTTTTTCACTACCACCAAGCAAGCTTGAATCAATTATCATTGTTAATCGCTAACCGTGGTGACTCACCTTGCCATCGTGACTCACCTCACTCTGTCATGACTCACCTCATTGTCGTAATTGTTCTCGTAGTCATAACATTCCCTTTATTACCACCTAAGAAATAAAACCTCTTTGTTGTTTTCGTTAAGTCGTGTTCTCCTCTCTTATTTTTTCCTCTTTTGTTTTTTTACGAGATTTGATTCACTAACTTTGGAATGTGTTGAAATAGGTTGCTCAGTGGATTAGTAAGAATCTTTGAGTTGCAGGGAAGGTTTCCTCAAGATATTTAACGGTTTTTATAGGAAGAGATTTTAGGGTTTCTTCCCAACATAGAGGATCTTAGGAAATTGAGGAGTGGTTGCACAAGTTTGCTTTATGTTCTAAGATTTTATTTATTTTTTACTACAACCTTTTTCTTATGTTGGAGTGTCTAGATTTTTTTTATTTATTTTGTTCATGTAAATCTAATTTGCTTGAAAGAAAGAAAGAAAATAAAGAAAAAATTGAAGCAGATAGGGTGGAGTGAACAAATTAAGTAACATGTTAGAAATTGTGAGATTGTGTTATACAACTTTAGCAAGTTGTGTTGTGTGTTTAGGGCTTGTAAATGGGTGCGTTGAGAGTATCATATGTGGATCAAATTGCTTATTCTTATCAAATATAAAACACTACTAGAAACTCATTAAATATAAATTAATTTAGAGACAAAAAATAATTAGTTATTATATTGACTAAATTAGAAACTATTATATGAACTAAAAATTATAAAATAGTTTTTACTATTAGTAAAATAAATAGAAATTATATTTTTTGTGACTATTGATTTTAAGAAAAAAATATGAATTGATGGTAACTAAATTGGTTTTTGAATCGGAATCTAAATTAGTTTTTAATATTAGTTACTAAGGTTTTAGCTACTTATTAAATTAGATTTCAAATTAGTCTCTAATTAAATCAGTGATCAATTTCGTCATTTTAAATATTAATAATGTAGTTTCTAAAAGTAATTTTTCGTGCAGTGAAAGCTAAATTGTAAATTGGATGAACCCATCCTTTTCATAGAAAAGAAAGAAAAATATAATGATACAATATTATATAAAAGAAAAGAAGAAATATAAAGTGACTGTAATCGTATCAGTAGCCTTTTTACATATTTATCATATAGGAGTGTTGATATATGTAACCTTGATTTCTTCTTTTGATGAATAATGATTCTAATGGTATGATATGATCCGTAAAAGGATGGATGGATCTTGATCAACCCAAAAAGATGAAGGAAGCATAATCCTCCATGGAAGAAAGGATGAGAGTTGTGGAAGCTTAAAGAACCATGGAGAATGCTTGAATATTCAAACAAAACAACAAAATAAAACAAAAACAAATAACCAATTGAAAAAGAAAACGGATTAAAAGAGAAGGAATGGAAGAACATGCCACATTGGTTGGGAAAACTCAAGGATAAGTGCAAGAAGATCCATCACTTGAGAAAGCTTCTCAAGATAACAACCCAAGACTAAAGAGAAACACCCTTGGAATGACTTTCAAGATATGAACTCACAAAGAGATTTTCATTCAATGCTTAAAAGTGATTTTTACAATAAGGGAAACTCTCCTTTTATAGGACAAGAGGACGTCCAAAAGGAGTGCCAAGAGTCAAACAAAGTTAATTCCTAATCCTAGAGTTAACTCTCAATCATGATTAGTACAATTAATCCTACAAAATTAGGAGAAGTCACATGGGTGTTCCTTGAATCTAGGAAAAGTAATTATTACATTTGACTCTTGCATGTGGGAAAGGTTAAGAGAGCTCTAAGAGTCATGTGGTGTGCGCCCCATGTGCCAAGAGTCTAAAGAGAAGTGATTCTTCAAAGCTTGAAATGTCACTATCCAAAAGACATTCTTTAAGCCTTCCAAAAGAGCACTTTTCCACTTCAAAACTTGAGGAAACTTTAGACTTCGTTTTTCTTTGAATATTCTTTGGAATCTTGTGTCTTTATTTCTTTTTTAATCTCCTTTTCGAAAGCTTGAAGTCTTTCTCTTGTCAATATTCCTTTAAATTTCTTCTTTATTTCTTTCTCTCTCCTTTTTTAGTCTCCCTCTTGCGAATCTTTTAGAGAATCTTTATGGAATCTTTCTTTTTATTTCTTTTTATTCTTTTCCTAGTCATGCTTCTTATATTTATTCTTCAAGTTCCTTTTATCTTCGACAAATACTTCTCCATCTAGGATCATATCATGGTATCAATGCGTTATCTACTCACAACACTTCAAATCCCTTGCTTTGTCGACTTTTACAACACATAATATCAATCTCTCTTCAACATTTTAATTGTATAGCAAAATATATGTATGCTTCGAAGATGGTGAGTCATTTGACATGATTAATAGAGGAGTGAAATTATTCAACATATAGTGAACGTACATAGCATGAATTAAGAGATTTTGATTGTTATTGTAAATGACATATCATCAATAGGATATGACATTTTCCATAATCAAATATATTTCCTGATTCATGCCAATGATTCATAAATTTTATTTTAACTCATGTTAATGTAAACATGTTATGACACTTTTTTATGTTCAATTTCTTTTGCTTACTTAAAGATCACACACAACTTCTGATTCTATTTTCTTGATAAAACAATAGAACAAAAAGAGCAACATATGAATATTTCAATTTTTGTTGTACGTGTACATGTCATACTAATGTAATACACCTTCTATTAATGATTAAGCTTAATTTTTTCTTCTTAGTATCTAGTATCTTATGTTTGGGTGTAAATTACTCTAAACCAACAACAAAGTTGAATAGCATGCAGATTGTTTTAGACAAAAAAAAAGTTGTTTCATTTGAGCCTATATAAATTTTGTAGTATAACCAAGTAACTAATTTGAACATGATCTAATCAAAGGGACTAACTAGTACAATAATTCATTTTTCTGTTAGGTAGTATTACATCCATAACTCATTACTAATTAGTTTTTGGATAACTTGTTATTTATGAGTGGTAGCTTTTGTTAAGCCATGATGCTTTATGTAGTTTTGTGTTGCAAGACATATACATATATGCTAATAAATTATTAAATTATTTTATGTGACGAAATAACTTATTCAATCTTTTAATGGTGGTGGCATGTTATAATATAGATTTTTTAATGACAAAACTTATTATTTTCTAACATTGAAAGATGAGTACAATGCTAAAGTAATTTTTTTATAAAAAATTATTCATAAACACTCAAAATATCCATCGACATTTTATACACACCTATAAAGAGAATGAAAATTATAGGTTTATACAATATATGATGTGAAATGAGAAGAAATATAAAAATAAAATAAGTGTTGGATAAGTGTATAAATGAACATGTATATGCATTATTGTCCATATTTTATTGAGTAAATAGAATTTTAGTACACTCAAATGATTACTTGAAGGTAAAAGCGATCAACTACTTCTTACAACTATTTTAGCTTCTTCTAAAATGTAACTATTTTAAACTTGTACTAGGTCAAGTTAATATTAGTACTAATATATTTACCATATTTATATTTTTTCACAAAGAAATTCAAAATTAAAAAAGAAACAAGAATTAGTGACCAATGCACTGATGGAATCAATATTTTAAAATTGGTCACTAATTTTAGTCATTATTTTGGTTATTGATTTTAGTTATAAATTTGGACACTAATTTTAATTACAAATTCAGTCCTTAATTTTGGTGACTATTTCGATCACTAATTTCAGTCACAAATTCAGTTACAGATTTTAGTCTCATATTTAGTTATTGATTAGTAATAGATTCAACCATTGTTTTCTGTCACTATTTTAATCACCAACGTTAGTCATACACCCAGTTAGTAAATCAGTCACTGCACATTAATGATGAACAAAAATAATGACGAACCCTGTTTGGTCACTAAATGAGTCACAATTTCGATTAGTAACCAATTTTAGTCATTTAGAGACTAATTTATTTTCTCATTATTTTGTTGTTTTTCTTGTAGTGGAAGCTTGTGTAATGGGAGAAATGTCTTCGTATAGTGAAATCATTTTAGTGAACCTATTTTGGTATCATTTGACTAAACAACCTACATGAGTTCTAGAAGATTAATCCCATAAATGAAATTACATCAGTAAGAAATCAATCCTCAAAGCAAAAGATGACCAAAATTAGTACCTGAGAGATGATTGTAAGGTTTCTTAACCTATCGAGGTGCAGTGTCGACACTACAAGAGAATTGTAAATTACCGATGAATTTAGTTCCATCGGTAAATTACTGACGGATCGTGATCCGTTGGTAAAATTGGTGCTACATTATGCAAAATAAAATTCGTATGTAAAATATTCCGTCGATAATTTAAATATTTAAATAAGTTATATATCTATTTATATATATAATTATATATATAATTATATGTATGCATGTATATGTATATATGCATGTATATGTATATACGTATGCATATGTATTTATATATATATGTGTGTAATTTTTAAATGAAAATTATTTCAGCTTAGTGGTTGAAGTATCAACCTTCAAGTATAAGGTCTTGGGTTCAAATTAGAGGTGGCAAAGTGGGACGGGCCCGACGGACTAGCCTGCCAACCCGCTAGTATATAGGCGGGGCGGGTTCGCATTTTGAACCCGCCAACCCGTCGGGTTACAGGTGAGGCGGGGCGGGCCAACTTGTTGGCCCGCAAAAAAAAGTGAACTTATTTTCACTCATTCTCAAATTTCATCTCTTTAAGGGAAAACATGGTTGGCTAGGAGGGGGAGAAGGCCATGGCGAAACCCTTATGCAAAAGCGTGTCCAGGTTACTGTTCATTAAATAATCGTAAAACAGTAACTTGGTTCTCCTGTTAGCACCCCATCTCAGTAGTCGTAAGATGTTCCAATGATGTTCCAATGACGGATTCGCGCAAGCGTTACAATCTCCGACGAGAATGCCCTAGTGGAGAATTTCTCGGACATTCAAAATTTCTTTACCACGATGGCGAGTCTCGTGCCTGGCAAGTTGACCCTATAAATGACATCGGAGGGTGATATTTAGTGTACTCTTCGATGAAGCTTCTGAGAGTGAGACGGTGGGGGTAGGAGGGGGAGAAGGCCATGGCTAGATTGGGTAGGTGAGAGTAAAAAATAAAATAAAAAACTGAAAAAAAAATAGATTTAAAAAAAAATTTAAAACAGAAAAAAAATAGGCAGGCCAGCCCGTCGGCCTGCCAACCCGCCTTATGACGGGACGGGTCAGAAATTTTGACCTGGATCAATGTAGCGGGCAAGCCCGACTAGACCCTTTTTTGACAGGCTCATGGCGGGGCGAGCTTAAACGGATCGAGATGACCCTTTTTGTTACCCCTAGTTCAAATCCTGTCAAGACTAGTTTGTATAAGATATTTAATATAGGCATATTGGGACCTCTAAAAATAATAATAAAAATACTGAAAATAGGACAAAAGTATAATTAAGTAAAAAATATTTTTTTCTTTAAATTTGTTATAAAAATTTAATATTTACTTTTACCGACGAATTTTGGCCGTTGGTAAAATCCAGTGTCATTACCGACTTTTGATAGTAAAATCAATTTTTCTTGTAGTGGGAGTGTTGATGAAAGATTATATAATCAACAAACCCAACAATAAATATGAGCAATCATCAATTAATGAAAGTACACCTTAATATTAAGTATAGAGAGTCTACTCCCAACAATTACTCAAGTTAAATAAAGTAAGTTTATTGAGTTTTGGTAGAAACATGCTTGATGTTACATAATATTGTATATATATATATATATATATATATATATAGAAATATGTATAAACTTTTGAAAACATCTTTAGCTTATAAAATAACGATTTGAAATATTTTCTATTTGAGTATGGAATGTAAACTGATATTCATTTGAATGTATGAAATTTTCTTTTTTTATTTGTATTTAGTATGATGAAGGAACTTTAGTCTAAGCATAATATGAGTATTTATTATTAAAAAATTGTGATTAAAACAATAAAAAAAATTATTTAAATATGGTATGAATAATAATTATGAGTTTTATTTTTAGTTTTTACAAATTTTGAACTTGACTTGTTAGGCGTGAGTGCAATTGAAAATCATTTAAATGATAATTCAAGTTTATCAAGTTATATATGATTTTTAATTTTTTTATTTGTTTTATACACTTATTAAAATTTATATCTAATTATAGGTTGATGCAAAAAGAAGAAATAACTTTCATAAAAAGATATGAATAGGTTTGTCTACGTGATGTATAACTTGAAATTGAAAAATCAACAAATTAAAAAAATATTACTTTTTCATTAAATCATATCAAGTATGATGATAAATAGAGATAACGTTAATGTTAAGCAAGCTTAAGACAAAGGTGATTAGTTGGAACACGTTTAAGTTATTTAATTCTAGATGCACTCTTAGTTTTGTATGTCAATATATATTAATATATATTTTTCATTTAAAAAGGTTTTTAATAGAATTTTGACGGTGATAAAAATAATCATGATAATGATGATGATTTTAATAATAATGAGTGTGGAGATAATGTAATTGGAGGATTGCACATAAAAACTTGAATACATTTATTTTTTTTAATTATTTAATTATTATTTCTTTAAAATTTTATGTTGTAATTATATAAATTTATTTATTTGGATTAGGTTGAACTTATATAGTAGATATGCAAAACTAGAATTAATTTAGTATTGTAATATTATTGTTTTACTTTGTGATGTCAAAATGCTAAATTGATACTCCCTCCGTTTCAAATTATAAGGCGTAATTTGGAGAGAAAAGTTGTTTCAAAATATAAGGCGTTTTAGAATTTTAATAACTTTTTTTTCCCTTATATACCCCTATTAATTATATGATTATCTGTGTTAATATTAAATAGTAGAAAGAGAAATTAAAATCAGAAACTAAGAATTAATTATATTTTATTAGTCTGATTCTTCATATTTCATTATCATTTACTAATATCATCTTCACTAGCACTAATTTAATTTTTAACTTTTCACGTTCATTTTTGTTTATCTCTGTTTATTCATTCAATAGACTGTTTATCTTTTAAGGTAAGTAATCAAATATCATATCTAAATTTATTCTGACTGAAATTTTTATTGAGTAATCAAATTTGAGTGAAATTCTTATCTTTCAAGGTAAGTAATCAAATTCTTTTTATTTTGAGTGAAATTTTAAAATAAATTTTGAGTATAGTCATTTACAATTTGGTGGAAACTAAAGATTTTGATTGAAATTTTAGTATAATCATTTGTAGATTGGTGTGAATTAAAAAATTTAATTAAAATATTTAATTAAAAAAATTAGTAGTTATGATTTTAAATTATTTAAAAATAATTCTGAGATAAATTCAAAATTTTTGAAATTTCAATCTCAATCAATCTCAATTAATGTACTGTTTTATTAAAAAATTAATTCATTTTATAAAAGTTCTGATTCAATTTCAATTAATTTAATTAATAGTAATTAATAAGGGTAAAGATGGAAGATTTATAAAAAACTGAACAAATTAAATACTTTTATTGGTATGTGAGAATTTGTCAAGTACGCCTTATAATTTGAAACGGAGGAAGTATATTATTTGTAGATATTGTATTTATTATTGTTCCTGCAATTTATGGAACTCTCACAATTCTAAGTAAACTATAAAATTTAATAACCTTAACAAATGTTATTATCAAATAGAAGAAGAACCAAAATGAAGCTTAGAATGTATGGATTAACCCAACATGGAAGAAAGAACATACAAAGAAAATATTTTATTTGACAATAATTATCATGAAGGGACTACAATTGAATATGTTATTATTATATGAGGAAAAGGGTAGTATCAACATAATCAAATAAGTTACCTAATAAAAAACGATCATACAAAAAATAGTTGATTTCACAAAAATTATAAGTGCAAATGTTATTATCATATGGTACAAATTTGTATGACCAAAATGCGAGCTTGAAAAGTAGTAGTGTGGCTATTACTAAAGAATTAGTTATGAAAGAATGGCATGCAAGATTAATGCCTAGAAGTGTAGTTAAAATTAGGAAAGTAGTCACATGGAAGCACAAGGAACGATGAGTTGAAGAAAATTGTAAGAAAAAGTGAAAAAGATGAAGTTTGTTGGAAATTAAAAAAAAATAAAAGGTTAAAATAATTTGCAAGAAACAATCAAAGAAAAAGGACTCGTAGGCAATAAATAAATAAGTAGATCAATTACTTAAGTGGTAGTAAATAAATAAAAATATTTAATGGTTTCAAACCATTTGATCACAAAATAATCCAATCAATTTCACGATTTTTTTTGTAATATATTTTGCAAGAGTATTTGAGAATTTAATCACTACTTTGGATTGAAAAAAAGGTCAGTGTTTAAATATCTTGTAATTAGTGACAAATTATTATTGTATTTTATTGAAAAGAACCAATTACTAGTTTTTTAATTTTAAAAACATAGTAGGTTACTCAAATGCAAATTTCTTATTAGACCTCATTTTAAATTTAAGACCCTTTTGAAACCCTTTAAGTTTGGAAATGCTTATAAAAGAGCTTAATAAAAAATGAGATTAAAAACAATAAAATTTTATATTATACATATTCTTTAAAAAATATATTAACAATAATAATAAATAATAAAAAGAATAAAAAATATAAAACAAAATTAATTAATGTGTTTAATATAGATTCTTATAGTATGAGAATTTAGAACTCAATAATATTCTACTTACATTCTTTTCTTCCTATCATCCAATAATCTGAATGAATCTAAATTTTCTTATTTAAATTGAGTTGAATTGTACTTATAATCACTCCTTTGAAAAGAAATTTTAATTTGATTATAATTAATAGACATAAGATGTCTAATTCGTTTCATTTACATTATATCAATTACACGAAATTGACATGCAAATTTGTTCTTCATGAACATATGAAACTATAAAAGACAACCATTTGTTATTGATTTAAATAGAGGAACAACAACAATAGCAACATGATCAAACTAAACACACAAAACCAATCACTTAACAAACTTATAAAATGTGTACACTTAAATATGAGATCATATAAGAATTCAATCCAATATCTGATCACCTTTTATTCCTTATCAATGTGCTAAAAATGTTATGGAAAAAAAAACTACAATGGGATTTCAAATGCTAGCAATACACTCCCTAACACATTTTTATTATTGATTGAACCTAACTAAAAGTCACAAATTTTGGTGAGTTCTTCACATGATAACCAATAATAAAGCAAGTGTTAGAAGATGTGTGGTTGGCATTTTCATCTTTTCATAGCTCAAACTGTTGTATAGTATATGGATCACAAGACCCCTAATTACCTTATCCTTTCATGCATACCCACAAACTCCATTCCCACATGAATCACCAGGTGAACACTTCTTGTTGCACTTGCCACAGTGATTGGCATTGGACAAAACATGAGTACAAACTCCATTACAGCATCTTTGTCCTTGCTTACACTTGTTGCCACACACCCTGCAGTTGTTCTTGTCACTAAGAACATTGCGACAATGCTTCTTGCAGCAGAAAAGTAGGTCCCTCCCCTTGTTTGCTCGAACCCCATTGCAGATGTTATTAGTCTCGAGATTACACTGTCTTCCTTTCTTTATTATGGAGGCCAAGAATCTGCTTCTTGGTCCCAGATGGGGTGTTGGGGTGTCAAGAACGTAGTTTTCTTCTTCCTCTTCATCTATGTCATGATCTTGATCTACATCAGTTGAAGAAGCAAAGTGCAGGGTCGAAAAGATGAGGAGAATGAGAATTGTTGTGAGCTTTAGGATTGTGTTGGCCATAGTGAAGAGTATGAGTTTAGGTTGATAGTTGCTATAACAAGAGCGTGTGATGATTATGGGAAAATGTTTGCAATTTAAACTGTGGTTTCTCGAGAAATACTCCATGATCTTAGGGGACGAAAACTCGTTGCTTGTAATTGCAAGGTTGAATGAGAGAAAGATTCATCTAAATTCTCGGTTTGAGCATAATTGATGTGCAAGCATGATCCTGCTGTTTAATTAATGTAAATAATGGAACAAGTTAACCTGTTTTGCTGATGTTTCAAGAAAGCTTCAAAAGTTAAGGACAAAAAAGTGAAGATGCATGATTAAGTGTAGGTAGGAATATAAGATTTTAGTTAGTGTTAAACGCAATATAGAAAGAAACATTGTTAAGTTGCATAATTAGGGTTTTTTCAGATCAATATTTAAGCTTAATTGTTAGAAACCTTTTTAATACTACTAATACTATATACAATAATACAATACAGGAGCATGTGATAATTTTTTTTCTTCCATTATTAATCTTTCATAGAAGTTATAACTTTTAGAAACACTATAAACGTGCTTAATATGTTAAAATGATTATTTGGAACCCTATCATGAGTATGGCTTAAGGCTTTTTCACTTTTTATTTGAATTTTAGATTTTCATCCCTTGACATTTAAAAATGTATATTAAATACAAAAAATCAACCTTCTCAATCATGACAAAAGAATCATCTTCTTTATTTTGAAAAAAAAAAAAGGTTTGAAACAAACCTAATAATAGACTACACTAGTAAATAAAATTTAAAGAAACATGAAGAAAAATATTAGGCAATGGAATAGTTATACCTACAATTAGGGAGGAGGAAGTGAGACCTATACCACTAAAAATATCTATCCATTTATGTAGACTAAATATTGATTTTTAAAAAGATTCATTATCTATAAAATTTATTACCTTAAGATACTTCTAATATTGTATTTAAATATTTCTTATGTTATATTTGAGTAATTTAATAGTAAAATTTTAATTTATATTTACTATTTGATATCTAAATTAAAAATTTATTATTATTAGTATAAATAATATATTTTTCAGTTTTATATTAATGCATATGATTATTTTATTACAAGAAATTCATTAAATATAAATTAATTTAGAAACTAAAAATAATTAATCATTATAATAATTAAATTAGAAACTATTTTAAAAATTAAAAATTATTGATATTTAAAATAGTTTCTATTATAATAGAAACTATATATTTTTTTAGTTATTGATCTTAAAAATTTATAAATTTAATTTTTATATAATAATGAATAAATTGATTTTTAAATGAGAATCTATATTAGTTTCTAATATTATAAATTAAGGTTTCAGTCACTTATTAATTTAGATTCTAAATAAATATCTAATTCAATTAATAACAAATTTCATCATTTTATAAATTAATAATATAATTGGTAAAAATAATTTTTTTAATATTTTATGTGTGGATATATATAATGATCAATTTGTTTTATATTTTTATAAGTTTTTAGTTATGCATTTCTCTAACTTTTGTAAACAATAATATTTTATATATTTGTGTTATTATTTATTTTTATAAATATGTTTTATTAGTCTTTTGAATCTAAGAAATAAATGGTTTTATTTTTCATATGGGATGTGTTATATTTCAAGTGGTAAAATTAAAACAAATAGTAAAAACGTTTTTTTTTTCTAAAAGTTATATTTGATTGTATATATATATATGAGAATTAATAATGAAAATTGAATACGAGTAGTTTTCCTTAAAAAAAAGGTTTCTATAATACCTACCCATTTGTGATCTCTACCTATACAATGGTTGACAACGAGATGTAATATAGGTGCATGTGTAGAGGATCCTCTTTTCCGGCGATAAGTGCGTGGTGGCCATTGCTGCTTATACAATTGTCAACCATCAACATCATAGTTGAATTTTCTTTAAACGAATCAAGACCGTTAAAAAGGTTGAATCTGTGGAATAACTATAGCTAACTAGGGTTGACCTTGACTTTACTTTCTTCTTCTTGGTTGTTGCATTGCTCTTATTGACTGTGTTGAGTGTTGAATCTTCAAACTTTTCAAAACCATGAACTTGAAAAAGAGAATTTAACAAATTGCTCTTAATTATGCTACTAAGATTGATTATCTCAATTAATTACATTATTGTAGCTTGATTCACACAATAGTTTATCATCATGACATCATTATTACTACCAAATAATACAATAATAATAATAATAATAATAATAATAATAATAATAATAATAATAATAATAATGTGTATAATATAAGGTAAGAAAATTTTCTGTATATTATTCAAAAGTTAAATTTAACAAATTTGTAATTGAAATTATGTTGTGTAGTTTCTTTTCAAACTCTAGGATAGATGCAGACCATGAATATTTGAAAGTAGATATTTTTCTATATTAATTTAACAAAAGTATGTTCTTTTAATATAATATTTTAACCCAAGACTTTGGAAAAGAAATTGAGAAGATAAAATATTAATCATTGAAATGTTATAGTAATGTAAGATTTCACATTATTACAGTAAACAAAATATTTAATCTTATATTATTAGAGTGGAGTTTTTCTAATATTAGTTCTTCATGTATGTACATCAACTAAGTTATATAATGATGTACTTTGAAACTATTATGTAGTGTTATCATTTAAAGTTTACTAATAGTAATATATACAAATAAATTTTTAAAAATAGTTTACTATAAAAAATTGAAAAGTTTCAATTAAAGTTAAAAACAATTTTAAATTAAAATAAAAGATTATTATAAAATTTCAATAGATTTAAAAGTTATATTTCAAAATAAAAATATATTAAAATAAATTAATTTAATAAATATAAAAATTAAATTAATTTTTTATTTTAACTATTTATCTTATTATAATATAAAGCATAATTATTGATACAATATGAAATCATTTTATTTATTATTTTAATTATTTACTTCTATAATATAAACTATAAAATTAATTTAATTTATTTCATTTAATTATTATTTTTATTATTCATTTTATTATACTATAACTATATTATTGAAAAACTATTAACAGATTAATCTTATGTATTTTATTATTATTTAATTTTATAATTAATTATGTAATTTGTTATGTGAAAAACTACACTCGATTATGTGTATATCTTCTTGCAAATCATCTTACTCTATTTCGGAATAAAAACATTCAAAAAGGTGATTTTTTTTTTTTGTTTTTCACACTTTCTTCTTATATGTATGAATGGTAAGTTTGAGATATTAAACTCAAATAACGACTATTAATTATAAAATTAACTAAGTTTAAAAGTAACTATGATTACGAAGGAAGATTCAATTAAATATTAGATAATTGATTTTTATCTTCTTTCATCATTTCCACACAAAGATAAGTATTTCATGTAATTTTTGAGTTAGTTAAGAGTTGTTTTCTCTTAATTTTTTAAGGAGTAAACTTTTTTATTAAATTTTAAATTCTGAATATATGAGATAATTTAAGAAATTTATTCAATTTTTTATAATAAAATTTAATTTGTTTTATCTCTAACAACAAATAAACAATCTCCATTTAACTTTCTTTAAAATTATCTTACATAAATTGGGTCAAACACATTAAAATACAAAAATAAATGTTATTCATATTTAAAATTAACTACTTGAAGAAAGTAATAGCTAAAAGAAAAAGAAAATTTGAGAAGGAACCTCTACAAATAGTTAAAAAAATTCAACAAATTATCAAAAGTTTGAAAAAAGTCAACAGATTATCAAAAGTTGATTTCATGAGAAAGATTGTTTCCTGTATATCACTTGTTTCCTTTGATTTTAAATTTATTTAAAAAAAAAGAAAAAACCAATAACTAAATTGAACATGCATCACTACCACACACATATTGTGATGCACAACATTGTGCTTTTGTAAATAATAAAAATAATAAATTATCTTAAATAATAATCAATTAGTTAATATAATTCAACATAAACTTTAAAAATAATTAATTATAAAAGAAATTATTTACTTAATTATTCTTATTGATTTTTCTTATTCAAATAAGATTAAAAAACTTGGTTGTCAATAAATATAATTGAATTAGATTAGTTTATACATATTTCAAAAATAATAAATCTTAGCCAAATATAAATCATTTATGTTATTTTTACACAATTATATATAAACTTTTTTTTCATAAATATTTGAGAAAAAGTTTTCACTTAAAGATATTAGGTGATGTTCTTATATAAGCTTTTGTTCTTATTCTTTTGGATTATTCATCTATAATATAATATATTTTTATTTACTCTTACTTCTTAGTATGATTTTTTGTACATCTAGATTTTGTATTTTCATGTAATAAATTTTTATATGATTTGATAATATTTTTTATTGATTTTTAATATCTTATTATATTTCTACATGTGAGATATGTTTATTATATGGTATTGAAGATAATTAAACAATCTCGTTAAGATTGTAAGTGATCTTAGCTTAAGTGGAATTAGTGGTGGAAAAGAGACAAATACACATCCTTATACACCAATGTGCTAGAGTGAAACATTTATTTTAGTGAAAGGTGGTTCCTTTAGTTTGTCTCTTATAAAACATTTGTATGCATTCTTGTTATATTTGTATTGTGAGCATCATAGTTGAGGATTGATACGGGAAACTAAATTTCTCTTGAGATTGATTTAGAAAAAAGTATACATGAACGACATCTGAAATGATTGTGTGAGCTTGATGTTTAGTTGTGATGCCTTTGTTGATTATATGTCTCTATTTGCCAAATTACGTTTTGTTTTGAGTAAAGATGGCAACGGGGCGAGTTGAGTTTCATTATCTCATCCCTATCTCCAAGATAAAAATTCATCTCAATTCTCATACTTAACGAGTAAAAAAAATTTGTCTCATCCTTATCCCCATTGGGTAATGGGTATATACTCATGCTCATGTCCATGCCCCCCATACGCGCATACTTATTATTCTAAATATTAATTCAATAATTTTTTTACAAAAAATAAATAAATTACGAGAAAATAATTATGATATTATTAAAGATTTAATATCAAATTTAAAAAAATGAATTTTACTTTTATAAATCTCAAATCAGAATACTAAATAACAATTGTATGTGTGATCTTTTTTTATACTAATAAATATTATAATAAACAATGCGAACAAAATTATACGGAAAAAATTAAACTAATAATAATGAATTTAGAAATGCATCTTTTATCTTTTGGATTTAAATCAATTTTTGATGTTGTTAAAAAATATTTATAACAATAAATAATTATATCATAGTAAATATTAAAGGGTTAAAAAACAATCATAATTATATAAAAATTTAAATTTTATTCAATTAGAAATTGAGAGTCATACATTCTTACATAATAAAAATAAGCAACGAATAAAAATATTAGAAATAAGTTAAAATAATCAAATATGTGCCCTAAAAACAATTTGATTCAATGAAATTGAGAGTTACATTGTACTTCCTAAAATGCACACCATTTGAACAAACTCGTACAAAGGAAAAACATGTGTATCAAGATTGTGATGGAAGAGAATGTACCTTGAAGATTTGAGTAAACTTGGTAGATATTAAATGAGTCTTGTTGGGAGAGAATGAAAAATTTTGCAGCAAAAGAAAAACCAAACATAAGGTTAAAGAGAACAAAAAAGATAAACTTTTTATGTTACCTAATAAACTAAGGGTTTAGGTGATTATTATTTGAGATTGAGAGTTAAACATTCTCATGTTAAAACATAAATAATAAATAAAAATATTATAAAGGAGTAAAAATAATCAAATTTGTAACCTAAAAAATATTTAACTAAATGAAATTGAGGTTTGTGTTTCCTGAAATTCAATACACTATTTGAACCAAACCACACAAAGGGGAAAAGTGTATAATCAAGGTTGTGATAAGAGGGAAAATACCTTGAGGATCTAAATGAACTTTGTGGATTTTAAAAAAGTTGAATAGTTGAGAAAGAATAAAAGAATTGTGTAGTGAAAGAGAAAAGGAAGGGTTGCAAAATTAAGGACCAAGAGAACAATAAATATAATTTTTTAGGTTATCTAATAAATTATGAGTATTTTAGAAATTTCAAACAGGAACAGGTATGAGAGAGGGGACGGATATTAGGACAGGTATGGGGACAAGACGAATATGTACATACTCATCCTGTCCTCCTACCCAATTTAAAAAATCTGGTATTACCCATATCCATACCCAGACTCAGTCAATGCGGGGATTCCACGTCAAACGTGGGGAGTTTGGTTAATATCCACAGAGACAAGTTTATTTTCCATCCATATGCTTGAGGACAAACAAAGTTCTAAGTTTGGGATAGTTGATAATGTCAATTTTCACCATTATTATTAATCATTTCACATTATAAAAGTCATCTCTTATTTAGCTTTTAACTTAGTAGTATCTCTTTTTTATTATTTTTCTTATAAATAATTGAATACTGGTTACTCTCATATAATTATAACATTGATCCCTATTACTTTTGTCTAATAATTCAACAAAAAACACTTGGGTCAAGCAAAGCAAGATTGGAGTCCATAAAGAGTAGAAGTGATAAGGGTTCATTTTAATATTTAGCATATAAGGTATTTGATGGAATGTCAATTAGAAGGAAAGTCTCAAGGAAGATTCCCACTGAACACGAAGATAATCCCGGAGGTTATATAAGTTTGAAGGTTCACTTCACAAGGAGCTCAAGAGGAGAAGAGAATGACAAAATATAAAAACCAGCCAACACAATTTAAGACAAGGCTTGAAACATCAAGACATAAGAGTAAATGACATGAAAGTAAAGTGCTGAAAATTAAAGAGCATGAAAATAAAGAACATGAAACAATAATGGAGAAAAAGATTGAGAGGAGGGGAGGGGAGTGGAGTGCTTGGGGGATGGTCCAACTCAAGATGAGTGGTGCTAGCTGCCACTTGAGTCAAGGCTCAAGATAAGACTCTAAGAGGGGGAAGAACATCCAAGAACACAACACAAGCTCTAGGCTATGCAAGAATGCTCTCTATTTCATTAATGTTCAACCCTTTTACAAGAATGAGAGGTCTCCTTATATAGACTTGGGGTGGAGACCTAGAGGGAATTACATTGGAAAAGATTCCTAAGTACATTCCACTCTTGGTGGCCAAGACTCACATTCTAGAAGGTAGGACAACAAAAACGGGTGACCAATGATTGGGATGATCAGAGGACGTTTTCCAAGGGTTCTAGAAGGTCAAGATTGACTTCTTCACCCCCTCTTGGATGTCCCAAACTTGGGCCTCAAGCCCAAGTGCTTCTTTGCTCCAAACAAGGCTCTACTTGTAGAAAAAGGGGTGTCAAAAGCAATCCTGCAAAACAAAAAAAAAACATGAGTTTAGGAAATATTTAACAACTAATAGAAATGCTAAAAAGGTTAAATAAAAGGGGAGAGGAGGAAGAGTCCCTTCTCATCATGCTTATAGTAATCCTCCTTGGACACTCATCTTCTTTATTTGTGGTCAGGGGCTTGATGGATGCCTAAGAGGCATTACAAGTGATGTAGGATCTATCAAACATGTGTATAGGCATATGGAACCAAAAGAACATGTAAAATTTCAAGGAAGAACATGAAATCAGATTTTTCCCCAAATGTTAGGGTTCAAATTCGGCCCACACTTAGAAATTGCAAAACAATTCAATTCAACCGATTAAATTCAAGATAGAACCCATAGAAAGCCATAGAAGATGAAAACAAACATTTTAATCGGTGGAAAATTGATTAAAATAAAGAATAAAGGTGTAGCTATGAAGAACATTCAAGAAAATAAAAAGAGAAAACATGGAGAAGACAAGAGAATGAAGAACACGCCACTTTCATAAAGAAAGATAAGTGCAAAGGACAATCACCACTTGAATTATGGAAAACTCAAGATAAGATTCTAGAAATGAGGCTTACCTCTTGAACTTTAAAGAGAAATAGTTCTTGCTCTCAATTAATCTTCAAAGTTATGTTACAAATGAGACTCACACCCTTATATAGAGAGGGGAGCACGAAATTACATGCACATGGGTGGAATTCTAAAAGGTTAGGCCATGTTTAGAAGATGCTCCAAAGC
Source organism: Lablab purpureus (assembly GCA_030347555.1). Lineage (NCBI taxonomy): Eukaryota > Viridiplantae > Streptophyta > Magnoliopsida > Fabales > Fabaceae > Lablab > Lablab purpureus. The sequence continues at coordinate 20,525,563 of CM059258.1, forward strand.
TTCTCAAACAAGGCCCTTGTTTTTTACACTATCCATGTGTCCAAACAACTAGCCTCTTATTTCTATATCAAAGAAAGACACTAAACTAAACTCTACTTTTATATACAAGGAAATTACAAGAGCTATTAATATTTCTAATCTCTTCTTCAAGCTTCTTGTACATTCTTCTTGTTTTTCTTCCTTCCTTTTCTTCAAAATTTCTTTGTAAGCTTTTCTTTCATATTTTCCTTTTCTTATTTTCTTGTGGTGACTCCTCCTTGCATGGGTTGAGATTTTTCATGAATTAAGATTACATCAGGGCTCATCAAGAAGGAAGATCAAATATAGAATTTATTAAGAGATTGCTCGTATTAGGTGCCCTTAGCTCACACTCAACGCCACAAAACTCGAGAGAAATTTTTTTCATCAAAGCTAGGTGCCACTCATCTCAAGTTGGGCACCAACTCCTAGGTTGATCTGTGTTGGGCGCCAAAAGACTCACACTAAGTGCCACTTAGACAAAGAGCCACATTTTATGCTTCCTCGTGCATTCGCCCAACGTGGTATGTCTAGTGTTGGATGCCACTTTTGTTAACACAACCCCTTTTGTTTATTTTCCCCAAGATATATATTATTTGCCTAGCTCGAGTTTGAGGGGACTTTTGAGGAGATTGATAGCTTTTAGGTTTCCTTGAAGACCTTTATTCTTCCACTCGGTTCTCAATCTTCCTCCATTGTTCATCATTTGTTTGTGTTCTTTATGACAATTAAAAGTTAATTCCATTTTTATTGAAATTAAATGTAACCAACCAAATTATCATATAATCAATATTTTTTTATTTATATATATCTTTCCATTTAATTTCATTATTTTGTTTCTATACTTAATACTTGTTTTTATTTTTATTTGATCCCATAACTTAATATTTAATTCATTAGATATTAAAAAATATAAACTTTAATCTAAAACTAAAACAAAATACCTAATAAAATTTATATTTAGAAGTAAAACTTATTTTATTAGTAATTTTTAATTCTTGTTATGATTACAAATTTACTTATTACACAAAATTTATCGATTACAAGTTTACTTATTAGAAAATCAAGAAATTAACTTTTAATATAGAAATTTAAGATCATTCCACCAAAGAATTATAATTTGAATAAACTAATGAGTACTTTGACATTAAATTGAAAAAAAAGTTAAGTACTTATACATACGAGAGTAAGATTTAGTAAAGTTTAACTTTAACAATAACTTTTAATAGAATGTAATTGGTACATTTATAATTGAACAAATCATCCTGACAAGTTTTTGACATAGTTGTCAGAAATTTGTATTCTAATAAAATACCATTTTGCATTTATAGTTATAAAATAGTACCAAACTCAAATTCAAAACTAAAGTCCAGTGAGATAAGTTCGAATGTCAACTACCAAGTAAACCCAAATTGAGTTAAAAATAAACACGTCAACAGTACTAAAATCAACAGTTTTAAACGATTTCTCAAATAAGAGTTAAACACTTATTACTTTTAATAACTACAGTAGCTGGTATAGCTGGTATAAGTTAGCACCAGCTAAATATAGAGAAAAGTACATGTAAATGAGAACATATACAAGCTTGAATTTGCATTTTCCAAATAAATCAGCCAAAATCCACTATAGGTGTTAGGGTTGGGGTGGAGACGGAGAAAATATGGCATACAGCACATGCCCATTTATAAATGTTCCTTGGACATAATGCACAGTGAAATGTGTAATTAACAAAAAATAGAATGCGTCAAGAGGATGTTAGCTTTGAGGGAGATGCAGCTCGATCGGATTCAATCATGGATTTAATATAGAATTCACCAGCCTTGTATGAAGACCTCACCATGGGCCCAGATGCCACATATCGAAAGCCCTTCATACAAAGTAGAATCAGTTCGTCATTCATACCACATCATCAAGCTATAATTAAATACCATATGCAGCTTTTATAATATTACAGTTTTTCCACAAATTATCATGATGATGGATGCAACAATTAAAAGGAGATAAATATTCCATGATTGCACCGCTTGGTGATGAATATATAGAAAAGAATGTCAGATAAAGGTTGCAGGCAGGTCCGCTGGGTCCGGGGTGAGCTAACTCCTAAGAATAAATAAGGGAATGACAAGCCTGAATTTTCCATGGATTAGCAAGATACGATTATTTTACAAAAACTGAATAAGAAAAAATGATTTTATATGCTCCAAATTTTGAGACGAATAAAAATACAGGCAAGAAGCTCAGGTGTACTAAGTTTTATGCCACTCAAATGTTTACTACACCGAGAGAACATAGAAAACAACAACAAAAAATACTACTGTACAGAACTGATATTTAAGATTACATGAAGACCAGCAAAATTGATGATAAAATATCAGTAATTACTGTTGAAATTATAGGATTTTTGGTATAGAGGGACGAAAGGAAAGGAGACTGAATAAGGAGTTACACTAAGATGGTAAAATACTCTAATTTTTTTTTATGCCAACACTACATCATAATCCTAACTAAATAAGGAGTCAAATAATGAAAAATAAGGAAACCTGGAAATCCAAGGAATACTAATGTTAATCTTTTCAAAAGAAAAAGGAAAACTAATCTAAAGATATACTCTCTAAGGTACTATTGGTATTACATATTCTAACAATTACTTTTGGTAACCAATTAATCTTGGGATATAAATGCTATCTTTTTCAACAGCTCCTAGGCAATCACCAGAATATTTCTCCGAGCCTAAACAATTTAAATCCAAACAAATGAACAGAAGACTTACCATTTCCATGCCAAGTGTCTGATACTTATTAAAGGCCTCTGGTGTAACATATTCGGATACTGGCATATGGCGCTTTGAAGGTCTCATGTACTGCCCAAATGTCATCACGTCAACTCCAGCCGCTCTCACCTTCTCCATTGTCTTCACAACCTGGTCAGGTTTTTCCCCACAACCTAACATTATTGAAGTCTTAGTGAGTGTTCCAGCAGGAGCATATTCCTTGGCCATCATCAGAACATCTAATGACTGCTTAAAATTAGCACGATGATCCCGTACAACATTCTGTAGCTCTTCAACCGTCTCAATGTTATGTGCAAAGACATCTAACCCTGATTTGGCAACCTTCTCTACACAGTCGGCATCTCCTCGAAAATCCGGAACTGTTACAACAACAATAGCGCAAAAATCATCAAAGGAAGAAATTTTGAGTTAGTGTTTAAGAAGGTTTTCATTTAAGCGTAGTACCCTGAATAATAGTTCATCTAAAAAAATACATACAAAGATTGAAACCTGATACAAAAACATTTAAATACAAAATCAAACCAAATTTATTCTCAATGACCTATAAACAAGATCTCTTTATAATTCTATTAAAAGCCACACCGTTAGCATATCACATTTCAATAATAAAAATAATATGTCTATGAAATTCAGAAAATGAAACTTCATGGGGAATTAGAACTATAGGTAACACTTGATTCACCTCACAACCTCATATCCTATAGTTGAAACAAAAGTTAACAAAAGATGGTCTTCCTTTCATACCTATTATCCACTAACTATAACTGCAATGCAAACCATATAGATGCTTAACATTTTAAATAGAACCAGGTGCCCACCTATCAAGATTAGGCTTGGATTGTTTGTCATTTGAAACAACCAGATGCCGTACTATTTTCAGAAACTAGAAATATTTAAATACCTAGGGCTTCTATCAGCATATTAGGCTTCAATGCCTTCAGCTTCTGCACTGTTTCAGTAAAATGACCGCTCCCTTGATCAGGTAAATCATCACGGTCAACACTCGTTATAACCACATAATCCAGACCCCATGATGCAATTGCTTCAGCCACATTGGTGGGCTCATCAGGGTCAGGTGGTGGAGGAGTCCTCGATGTCTTAACATTACAAAATCTGAAAATTAACAAGAAATAATTAGATGGAAGTGTTCTTGTGAAAAAACTAGTCCACTTACAACTGTAATAACCTTCCTTGAGTTAGTTCTTATTACATCCTATGCTGGTTTGGGAAACTACAGCTACCTTTCTTACCTAGTTATTTTTACTAAAATAAATCGTAGATATTGTGCCTCAAGTAGGGGCAGAACAGGTAGGAGCAGCTTCTCAAATATAAAAGGGTGTGCATTATAAAAGTACTCGGCAATGACTGAGTACATGTGTAATTTCCCGAACAAAATAACGTGTAAACTTAACAAGCAGTACCCGTAAGAGAAGTCAGTGCATGACCCCAAAGTATAGTTGTAGTTAAAGATTAGACTATAAAAATTAAAAAATTTAACATCAAATGTTGTTATACATCCAAACTCTAATTTAAAAAAGATAGAGGCTATGTTAGTGAGTGCTACTCGACCTATTGAGTCACTGATTACCGAGCCATTCTCAGATGCATTGGAAATCTCTCGTTCGCTAATGATATGACCCAAATAGTATATACAAGTGTGGGACAATTATCAGTCAACTCAATCTCTAAAATATGTTTTGCATAAAGCAATTCCAGCATTCCCTAGAATTCATAAGACTAGCAACGAACACTCCATATCATTTTTGCTACTCGTCGTATCTGCTCTGCTTATTAATCAAACCGAAACACCAACTCTACCCAATTATCCAAATCTACAACACATTTCCTCAAAGCCACTTCCAAAAACAAATAAATGCCCCAATCACAAAATAAACAAATAGTTAAACACAGAAAAGAAAGTGCAACGATTGGATTATAACCTGCAGCCTCGAGTACAAGTGTCACCGAGAATCATGATAGTTGCCGTAGCAGTACCGGTCTCGCCGCCGGACCAGCACTCGCCCAAATTAGGGCACCGAGCCTCCTCGCAAACAGTATGAAGCTTCAATTCGCGGAGCTTCTTCTTGATCTGCACGTACTTCTCACCGCCGGGAACAGCCTCCTTCATCCACTTCGGCTTCGGAAGCGGCTTCTTCTTCGTCCCGACCTCTACTGAGTACGCGCTCTCCGATCTAAGCGCGATGAAGTCCGACAGCGAGGGTGATTCCTCCTCCATCCGCGCCCGGAGCCCAGCCAGAGTCTGCGGGAATTGCGACGGCGCCACCGGAGAGGTCGCTGATGATGAACAGAAGAGTCTCGCGGCGCATTTGATGTTTGCGCCAACGCTTCTAATCCGTGAATGCATCATCATCTATCTCTGTCTCGCACAGTGCTTAACACAGATAGAGAGGAACATGAAGACGAAGACTCACGTGACACGCACACATATTCTTAGTTTTGTCAAATGCGTGCCTTATTACTTTAATGTTAATGGGTTGGGCTAGATGACACTGGGCTTCCCAGTAGGCTTTTACTTCCTGCACGCCAGAAATTACTAACTGCACGCATAAGAATAGTAAAAAGCATAAAATACCCTTGAGGTATAATCCTTAATGTTAATTCTTTCCTACCTCCACTTTTGACATTTTTGGAATTTTTGGCAGGTTAAGGTACTTGATGACGTAACTTGACCTAATCCAACTAAATAGATTGGACTAAATTTCATCTATAATTAAGATTAAGCCAAACACAATCTAAACTAACTCATTTTTATACCAATTGGGTAATGAGTCGAGATTTACTATTATACTATTATTTTTTAATATTTCATATTTTAGTATATTTTGATTTAATGAAATTAATGATTCTTTCTTTAATATTATAGTATCGAGGAATTATAGATTAATTATTATAGGATTAGTAATGAATATTAAAATTTAAAAGATAATTTATTATGATGATTATATGGATACTTATTTTAATTGGAGAAAATAAAGATAATAATGTATTTAGTGAATCTAAAGATATGAGAATTGGTTAATTAAGGATATTAATTATGGACCATATAGTTAAATAAATATTTAGTGGAGGATATGACAAGAAAAAACTAATGGTCTAGAGCATACTAAAGGAGGTAATGATTTTAAATCTTGGAATGTCTAAGTATTTTGAGTTTTGACAATTATAAGTAATTAGATATAAGATTAAAATCTTATTTTAATTAAAGATAATTTATTTTAAGTGCTTAAATATTAGATATAAGATTAAAATTTGATTCAAATTAAAGATAACTTTTCAAATAATTAAAAAATAAGATTAAAATATAATTTAAATTAAAGATAATTCATTTTAAGTAATTAGAAATAAGATTAAAATTTGATTTAAATTAAAGATAATTTATTTTAAGAAATTAGAGATAAATTAAAATTTGATTTAAATCAAAGATAATTAATTTGAAATTTGAAACAAATTGTGGAGATAAGATTATGAAGAGGTTCAACAAATATAGACATGATTTCGAATTTGAAATATTGAATTTAAATCTTCCACTAAATAATAACTATCTAATAACTCCACTAAATAATAACTACTTCATAACTCTACTAAATAATAACTGTCTCATAATTGGTAAGAGGCTAAGATTAAGAGTGCGTGCTATTTAAATTGAAGGGTGCGACCACACAAGAGAGACTGTTGCAGAAAATTTTAAAGAAACAAAGGCTAGGTGTTGTTGATCAAATCTGTCAAATTTAACCAAGTATATGTATTATTAATCAAATAGAAGACAAGGACATTAAGGTTAGTCACTTAATTTCATGTTTTAGTTTTTATATTTCACTAAAACTCACAGGTTTAATCAAATTAAAGGATTGAAGGGAGATAACAAACTATAGAAAAATTCTGCAATTGTATTTTGAGGAGCAGTAGTGTTTTGATAATCCTAGAAGGGGATTAGTCAGGTACACTTTTATGTACTAAGGGAGTCTCATTCCTATTGTATATTGTTTATAATCTTACCTTTCTTTAATTATATGAAATTAGACATGAGTAGATGAGGAATGAAATCATTATATAATGTAGAAAACTTGTTTAGTGAAAAGGTGCGATGAAATTTGTATGTTTGCACGTAATTTTGTGAGTCCTATAAGAGGGTTAGGTGGACATAATTAGTTTTCTTGATCTTCATGATAGTTGTAGCTCTAGATGTTAGCTTTCTAACACATTTAGGATAATTAAAAAAAGAGGTCATGTACTTAAGTTATAGGTGTTTTAGTGACCATGTGTCAAATTGCATGTATTGGATAGTGTTAATCATAACTACTTACGTTTAAAATTTTCTAGGTAGGAAGATTATTTATTTTGAAGTTGTTTTCTTTATGAAAGTTGTATCCCTAGATGTTATATTTCTAAAGCATTTGGAATCATTCAAAAAGGAGGCCTTGAACTCAAGTTATAGGTGTTTTAGTGACCATGTGTCAAGATGCTAGTATTGGACAATGTTAATCATAACTAATTATGTTTTAAAATTTTCTGGGTATGAAGATGATTTATTTTGAAGTTTTCTTCTTCATGAAAATTGTAGTCCTAGATGTTATATTTCTAATTCATTTGGAATCATTCGAAAAGGAGGTTCTAAACTCAAGTTATGGGTGTTTTAGTTCCATGTGTCAAGCTACTAGTGTTGAACAATGTTAATCATAACTACTTACGTTTTAAGATTTTCTAAGCATGAAGATGATTTTTTTGAAGTTGGTTTCTTCATGAAAGTTTTAGACCCAGATGATAGATTTCTAATTCATTTGAAATAATTCAAAAAGGAGGTTCTTAACTCAAGATATGAATATTTTAGTGATCATATGTTAGAATTGTAGGTTGCGTTGAGAGTGAAAATATTGGAGGTTCTGAGACTATTTTCTTATTCATCTTAACTAGTTTCTTGTATAGGTGGATGATTTTAAGACTCTTGATGGATAAGGAATATGTTTTAGCATGTGATGCCCTCATTTTGTGTAAAATACGGGTGAAATGTTTCATATTTTAATGGTGTCTAAAATTATCAATGTTTAAGTAATGCGTATGAAGGATTTCAGTAGTCGTAATGTTTGAAAGATTTATTGAGTATATGTAATGTAGTTATTACCTTTGTATGTATGAATATAAGTTATGCATTATTAATTATATGAGAATGCTTAATGATATTACATGTGAGATGATGTTGGTTAGTACATATGAGCATGTTGTATGAGATGCATGATTTACAATATATATGATGTGTATGTTGTTAGGATACAAGTGTGTGATGTTGGAATCTCACATTGGATATGAATGAGTAAGTTGAACACCATATAAGTGAGAAGACCCACAAACTCATTGCCCTAAGGTTTTGGGTTAGAGGTGGTGTCATAGACACTTGTGTGGCTGTGCTTGTAGCTCATTCTCCCCTCCTCCAAAATCTCCCAACAAGTGGTATCAGAGCCCTGGCTCGGGCTGAGTACCTAGGTGAGGTCCCAGAATAGGGTCACTAGTGAGGTGAAGTATCCCAAATTAGGGCCACCAGTGAGGTGAGGTATCCTAGAATAGCGTCACCAGGAAGGTACTCATAGTTTAAAAAGGGGAATGTACCAATGTGGATGGACTCAAACTTGAGGAGGATATTGTTAGGATACAAGTGTGTGATGTTGGAGTCCCACATTGGGTAGGAATGAGTAAGTTGAACACCATATAAGTGAGAAGACTCATAAACTCATTGTCCTAAGGTTTTGGGTTAGAGGTGGTGTCATAGACACTTGTGTGGTTGTGCTTGTAGCTCATTCTCCTCCCCAAAATCTCCCAACACATGTTGATAGACATGGATTAAGGTTATGTTTTAAAGGGAAGGATAAAAATAAACATGGGTTAAGGTTATGTTTTAAAGGAAAGGATGAGAATGGGGGAGGAGCCAATATGGACGGTTTCCTTTAACCCAAGAAAAGGAAAGGAACATGTTGGTTGGGGTGCGCCGAGACTCGGAAGATAGGGAAGGTTTGGGAGACTTAAGGGATGTTGGGTAAAACAAGAGTAACATGTTTACCCCTGGACAATAACCCGTCTAATAGAGAAATAAGATAAATGCAATAAAAATAATCAACACAAGAATATAACGTGGAAACTCCAACACCGGTGAAAAATCACAATCGTTGTTGTCTAAAGACAACCAGAGAATAACACCATGTGAAAATTCTTACAACATATAGACTAATCTCTCATACCCTTGACCTTAATACACCCACACTCTCCAAAGCAAGTAATTAAACCAAAACTCACAACACTCTACTACAAGAGTATAAGAAAAATCAAATACAAGCTTAAAGTGCTTTTAACTGGGGTGTTTAAATACCATAGATTCAAGTCCATTATATAGCTTTTGTCACCCACTTTGTTGTTTATTCAAGATTATGTGAGACTTTCAAGATGTATTATTTTCATCAACCTCAACAAGGAAAAGAAGGAATGTGTGACACTTTAATGGCTTTTCACATGGTCGTATTCACTTTCCCAATGACTTGTTGATCAAGGTCTTCATTAAAATAGATGCGGTAATGAGTTGTTGTACATCAAGTACTACTTCTAGCAGTTTTATTGGCCAAAACACGTGTTATGCATAATAGATATCCAAATTAAATCGATAATGATTAAAGTCCAAAACTTGATAAATTAAGAATGTTGAATCTTAACATATATCCCAAATTAAATCGAAAATAATTAAAGTCTGAGACTCGATGAATTGAAAATAGTGAAAGTCTGAATCTCAACAAAATCTAAATAGAAAATTCCACGAAATGAATTTTCCTAAAAGTTATTGCTAGAATAATGGATCACAAAATGAAATATATAACAATAACTCCCATTAATATCAGATCATTTCAAATTTAAAAAATATAATTTTATATAAAAAAAGAAGGTGAATTACTACCACCACCTATACCAAAATCTCTTACGCTCATGTCTTCTTGGGGATGTACAAACTTTCAACTGAGTAAAAAAATACCCCACAAATAACAGAAGTAAAAGTAGAAAGAAACACCATTAAAAAAAGTACGAAAAATAAAATTATGAGATGTAAGTTATCAATTTAGAAAGAGAAAAGGTCCAACTGCGTTTGCGAATTGGGCCAACATTATTCCAAATGCCCAAGTGTGTTTTTGGACAACTAAAGGACAATACATTGCATAGCAGCATATTAAATCTGGTGTTCTAAATCTTTGCAGTTTAAGCACACTAGCGATCTTCAACTTTTGTTGGACATTTAGTTCAAGTTAATACCTAGTTTTCTGTTTATCCAGATAACATTTATTGATAGGTGCAGCATATCATTGGAAATTTTAATGGCATGGGACCAAGAAAGACAATGTCCATATTAACATCAAATAACAAAAATTTCTCACCACATTAGTAGCCAAAATGATGGTACTTTTGTTTGGAAGTGTTTGAGTTAAAATTATAATATATAGTCAATATTTTTAAAAGATTTTTGTTGCAGTGCTAGTGGGTCAAATTAGTGTTTGAGTTGCTACATTATTATCAAATAGAAAGATATTCAACCATTTTCAATTTATGGATTAAACAATCTTAATCTATACAAAACCATTTTTTTTTTTCGTTTTCTTATTTCATGAAAAGATTCATTCAGACATAACACTGGTGTCATTTGGGTAAATGAGATCATACATAACTACAAACTTCACTTTACATATACAAAAGCTTCACCTTTTGTACCATTAGATTTATTTTTGGATATTTGCATTGCAGTGTCACGTTGAAACTCTTTTGCACCAATCCACTTTCAATAAAATGGTTATGCACATTAACTGTTTCCTTCAGCCTCTTTTATAGTTGTTCTCCACATGACATTTCCTTTTCCAAAATACTACAAAACGTGCTTTTATCTGTCTCACTTTTAGATGTTTCATATTATATCACATACATTGCATTTAAATTAATATAACATAATCACATTGTATTTTATTTTTCTGACCCATCACCTAACAGTACAGTTTAACTACAACTCTCAAATCATTTATCCTTTTTTCTTCTCCTGCTCTTCTAGTCTCTAAATCACAGTTACTTGTTTCTGTAATTTTTTTAAACACTTGGATTTCTCTTCAGAATCTTCTCCAACTTGAACCAAAGTTTCCATTGAGTTTCTTCTCTTTCAGTTATTTGTGGCTATTTAGTATATATATAGCTAAGAAAAACTTGTTATATTCATTGGTAGTAGCTACTAGCTTATTATGCACATAGAAATGCAATACAGTTAGCAATCTATGATAAATTAATAGTGTAAAATGTATACAAGATTGTCATTTGAACCAAAAGTGAGTTTTCAAACTTACGGTTTGGTACTACTTTACATCTAAACCACTCCATCACATTCATTGCATAGTGCATGTTAGGAAAGGTAACTACATTGGGACCATTTTTTTGACAGTGACAGTCTGGTTCTGCTTAACTTTAGGGATTTTGTTGATGCTTGTGAGTTAATACCACATTTATCTCTAACCAATTGGATAATTACATGATACCTATGTGTTCCAAGAAAGTCTCTCTTGACCTACATTTTGTGGCACCCCAAATGCTGTAGAGACCATCTTGATTTAGTGTTAGCCCCATCAAAGGCAGTTAAGGGAAATCAAATCCTCCTAGCTGGAAGCTTTTATTTGAACAAAATTAGAATACACTAAATGTTTGTGGGGGGTATAAGAGAAGCTTGTTCAAATTCACACATTGCATAGCATGACCACCAATTAACTGATGAAATGCTTGAATGTGAAAGTATAATAATAATGTGAGGAAGGCCTGAATGATGAAGCTTTGAAATTGCAGTAGCAAAGTCCAAAGTGGTCCCTGCTACCATGAGTTCCACCTTGTCCCCACTACAAGTGACCTACTCCAACAAGATACTATTATTACTATCCAATCATAATAATCAATAACAATCCCTTCCTCACTGTTGACTGCAATTAATCCTCTTACCCCTTCATCACGCGCCCTTCAGATCACCTTATCTTATCCACTACTTTTCTTTGAGTCCCTGATAATGTGTGGACATTTTTATCCCATTATACTACTGTATGCTTTGATATAGAAAATGGAGGAATATATTGAGTTAACCTATTCATTTCATGTGTATAAAAAATTTAGAAAATTATTGACACTGGTTAAAGATTTATATCAACTTTCTATTTCTTTTCTGGGATGTAAGTTCAAATTCATGAGTTTTGCATTGGTTCTTTATAAAAAAGAATTCTTTATTTTCCATAATGGAGATGAAAACAATTGTTTTGGTTTTGGAAGATAGAAAACAAATGTTTTACAGGAATAAAAAGCAAAACTTTCTGTTGCGGGAATGAAATAGATGTGGAAAGTTCATGATTTGGGTTACTTATTTACTATTCCTCTGATATGAGATAAAGGCAAGGTAGATGTCTGATATAGAAAAAGGAGAAATTGTTTTACAATCCTCGTAGACATCATTAGACCAATTCAAATTGAATGGATTGTAGGTAAAGTTAAACACAACATACTTTGAATAGTAATTTCAATATTGCAAGGTATTGACTGGTCTGGTCTAAACAAAATTGTTTGAGAAGACAAATATTTTAATTTACATTTTTAGTTGATTCTTAGTCATAGTAAGCACTTCTTGTCTAACCAGTTTGTTCACTGACATGGTCTTTTTTGACCTGATTATTGCAACCTCTTTGCATGTCATAAAAAACAGTAGAGAAAAAGAAAACAAGCAATGCCATTGTTCTTCTGATAGTAACTGATTCCTACCAAAATTGATCAGGTCAAACCCTTATGGATTTTGTAATAAAGAGGGGGAATAGTTATTCAATATACTTTTTTACTGTGCTGAGTACTTTCTTATCCCATGCACAATTTTTTGAATTAGGGTTGACAGTTTCACCAGTTGACATTTTTAAATAATTATTATTAATTATTGGGAATTGGTATGAAACACTTCCAATACCATTTACATTTCAATATTAGAATTGGAAATATGCAACATGGAAATTCTTATCATGAATTGTTTCTTACACAAAATGACATTTCCATGATTTGAACCTGAACTATTTAATTAAGAAAAGCAAGTCATTGTACATGTTTTGTTTTTCTTTAGAATTTGGACTCAATTTGGAAAATTAGATTGATGTGTTACCTCACCAATAATTGAAACTCAATATATCTTGATCCCAGAAGACATAATTGAATTTAGATGAGGATGGAACTCATTACAATCATGAATCACTATTATTATAAAAGGAAAATCCGTTTGAAACAACAATTCTTGTAATACTTGTTCATAGACATTCCTCTCACAGTGGTTGAAATAATTTTTAAATTCTTGTAATATTTGTTAGTGGAAGTAATTTTTTTAAAAAATAATATCACTATGAAATAAAGATATAAATTTATATATATATATATATAGATAAAAATAGAAGGAGGATAAAAAACTTGAGAAGAAATATTTATTTCTTTACCTTCATTTATTGGTAGGTGTATTGCAAACACCAACTTAAACATCAAAATCATTACATCATTACATGTATATAGGTTAAAATAGACTAGAAAACATGAAATATATATTCAATATATATTTTTAATAAATTTCACCATAAAGTTTACATAAAAAATAATATATATATATATATATATATATATATATATATATATATATATATATATGTATGAAGGGTTGTGTTTCTGAAAGGTGGTGATTTACTTTATGGAAACGTTGAAAAAAATGGGCAGTGTAGGCCCTTCACTTTGACAAAGCAACAAAACAATGCAATGAGATAGTAATTAATAGTTAATGCCATGGTTTTAATGCTTTTCACCTTTTTTCATCTCAATGTTGTTTTAAGACTACGTTTTAGATTAATTTAATTTGGCTTAGTTCACATAAATTAAAGTCTAGCAAAAAATTATTTTAAATAAGATTAAATTTGAACAGTGTCAGAAGAATATAATTAGTATTAATACATTAATCATTTGTAATCATTTTCTTCTTTATATATAGTTTTACCCTTGGCACATACCTCATAGACTTTGGTTTCTGATAAAAAAAAAGGTCGAAATGATTAAAAAACCTTGGTTCTGGGATTGGTAAATTTGTTTCGGTAAATTCAATTAAATTGAATTGGTTGGAGCATGAACAATTTTAATTTAAAATACAAAGAGAAAAGTAATTGAAACAAAATTTATTAAGATTAAAATAAGAAATTAAAGAACAGGTTATTTTTTTATTAAACAATCGGGTGTAATAAATTTATTGATTTTTTCAAGGTTTAAATATGGGTTTAGTAGTGATAAAAATTTGTTAAGTTTTAAATTTCTACTATTTTGTAACTGTTTTTTAGTTTTAATTATTAATAATAGTTAATTTGATACTAAAAATAAAAAATATTAATTAATGGCAATAAGACAAGAAAGAATTTTTTACATTAGATAATTAAATATTTGTATATATGTAATTTAGTTAAATAATATGTTTATTATTTTATAAAAATACGATTATTATATATATTTTTCTTTTTAAATCAATAATTTACTTTTAATATTAAATTTCACTGCAAATTATTATAATTCAGTCAAAACTCTATAATTTAGTTTCTAAATATTATCTTTGATATTATAATTTGGAATGATTGTAAAATAATTTATTTTGTAATATATCACAACGGGAATTTTGTCTCTAAATATCAAAATAATAAAATGTTTTACATTTTCATAATTACTAATTATAATATATCAAATTAGTATGTATTATAAAAAATATTATAATTTTTCTATTTTTATACATTTAAAATTAACACGAAATAACTTTATTCATAATATATTAAAATATTTTGTCACTGATATCTTTTGTATGTCATAATTTTATTTAAATAAAATTTTATAAATAAAAGTTATTATTTTAAAAAGAAATATAAATTTATTTTTTTATAATATATTAAAAATAAAAAAATTCGTGTACCTCTTTATGTATAAAAAAATACTAAAGATTTTAGTTAATTGAATTATACACTTAAAAATAATCTATTTATCTTTATTACTATTTTATATTTATAATAATAAATTAATTATAATTAATAATAAAGACTAAAAAGATACTAAAACCATGTCAAAAAATTTAAAATAACAAAAAGTTAATACGAGTTAAAATAAATCATACAAATATTCATAGGGACCTAAGTCGATTGCTTCCATATAAGCTTTAAATTAAGTAAGAATAGAAAAAGAATCTTGTAATGATTATTTTTATATTACATATCATTTTAATATACTATAATAATTAATTATAAAAATATAAATCATGTAGAAAATAAATTACAAACTCTAAATAAATTACGAAATACAATGTTAAAATTAAAATGAGAAAAAAAAATATACATAAGTACCTTTCTTATATTAATAAATATATTGTTTTATTAAATTACGTACCTTAAATATATAGTTATCTTAATTTGAAATTTATTTATTGTCTTGATTATATTAATTAGTATTTTTTTCGCATTAAACTACCTATAATTAATGATAGGAAAAATTTATATGTATGTTTTTATTTTTGTCAAAATTAATGTCTAGTTTGTGAGTTTTTTCCTAAAGAAATTTAAAATAATATAATAAGACATTTCTCACTCAAGTAAAAATGTGAATAAAATAAATCTCTCTTCTTTAAGAAGTTTTGTGCAAATTAAGATATTTTTTACATGAGCTAAAAATCCTGATAGAAACAAATTTTTATGGTTAAATTTTCTTAAGTAAGATTGTGTTCATAAGGAACTTTTATATGAAAAAATTTATATATTTTTAAGTTGATAATTAATGTGATGTTTTTATGTATTATTTTCTCTGTTTTAAATTATTAGGCTTGAAGGAATATTTTTTTTATAATATAAGACGTTTTAAAATTTGAATAACTTTATTTTTTTTTCTTATATACCCCTATTAATCATATTATTATTTGTATTAATATTAAATAGTAAAAAGAGAAATTAAATATAATAAATTAAGAATTAATTCTCTTTTATTAGTTTGACTCTTCAATTTTCACTATCATTTACTAATATCATGTTTTAATTTTTTTATTAAAGTTTCAGTAACTAATTTAATTTTAATTCAGTATTTGTATTTGTAATTTAGTAAGAATTAAAAATTTTGATTGAAATTTTAAAATAAAATTTGAGTATAGTCATTTGTAATTTGGTGGGAATTAAAAATTTTAATTGAAATATTTATTTTAAAAAATTAGTAATTCTGATTTTAAATTATTTAAAAATAAATAATTCAAAACTATTAAAATTCTAATCTAAATTAATTTATAATTTTATTAAAAAATTAATTCATTTAATAATAATTAATAAAGATAAAAATAAAAAATTTATAAAAAGTTAAACAAATAAATTATTTTTCTTAATAAGTAAGCTCTTATAATTTAAAACTAAGGAAGTAATAGAAAATATATTGACAAGGTTATCAATAATTTACTAGAAATATCACCTTCTCAAATATACATTTGTTAGAAGATCTACACTAAAATAAAGTGTAACTTCATAATAGATGTTAGTCTTTTATGTACAACCAAACTTAGTATTAGTCTTATATAAACAAAATATGACTTGTGATAAATAATCGTTCTCATTATTCATATATTTAATATATATATTATATGTTTGGTAAAAATATTAATTCATCCTTTATTTTATGTTGTTGTAATTATGTTATATTTGTATTTTGATGGGAGCATGTAATTAAATAATAATTTATAAAAATTTATGTTTATATACATATTTTATTGTTTTAAATGTAATATATATATAGTAAAAGATGGTATATTTAATTATATGTAAGAAATAATCTATCCTATTTTGTGTTTTTGGAATATTACAACACCTCATATACGAAATATCCTATACAATATCGAGCAGGCTAATTGGAACAGCGCGAAATTCTTGACCCACCAAGAAGTTTCCTTATCTTCTCACTCTCACTCTCTCTACCAAATATTTGTGTCATCATATGTTTCCTTTGTCCAATGTAAAACCCACAAAACCTTGCTTCTATCATGCCTCAAGCCACTACTAATATTGCAACCTACCTTCACTATTTTCCCATGCTGAATTAAACTACAGCACACATTTTAAATGTACCATATAAAAAAATCATTGCTTGATTTACCCTAACCTCACTTCATGCACCATGAGACAAACCCACATATATACTAAGAGAGGTTACTTCATTTTGTTCGTTTTTTTCTTCAAATCGTGAAAAAGGAAAAAACAGTCACTAATTCTGTGGACCTTGCCTAACAATCAATTTGAACTGCCCTACCAAGATTGTCAAACTTTTCGGCGTAACCTTATTTAGATTCAAAAACCAATCCTTCTCTCTTTCTGTCTATAAATTTTTAACTTATATGTATATATTATAATTGGTTTGGCCTTGCAGGGTCCGCCAAACTTAGGCTTTAATTATGTCACTGTCAAGGCCTGTTTAAGTCTCAATTCCTACAAACTAGGCTTATGTGTTTTGAGTTCTATGTACTTTAGTTGTCTATATCTATTTGTAATATAACATAAAATCTAACTCAGTACTGATATTTTGTAATATATTCTTATTTTGCCAAAAATGTATAACTGTTTGATAAAATATGTGAAAATTTGAAAACTTGTAAGAGTATATATGGTGTATAAAAAATATATACATGATCACATGATTCTCATTGAAACTAAGTATATATATATATATATATATATATATATATATATATATGTGTGTGTGTGTGTGACCCTATTATTCCTCCCTTTTCACCTTTGCATAAGAACCACCAGTGACACCTAATACTTTGCATTGTTTATGGCCCTATAGAGACTATAGTCAAGCAAGCCGGCCAATAACAGTTCTTATAGCATTTTCCTAATTTAATGCTGTGAATCCATTGGTTAGTTTATTGCATTTGAGATGATAAAATAGTTTATAACTCACCGTCTGTGTATGTTTAGGGAACAGATTTGTCTTCACCAATTGGCATTTGACAAGTATAATTATATGCAGACTGTAGAAATTTGTTAAAGCACGCACATGGCAGTATTTGAAGATAAATAAAAGGGCAAAGAAGTGATAAAGTTTTGGCATCACAGGTATATTTTAATGTGCTGTTTGTCTGCAAGGTTATTCCATGGTCTTGATATATATAAATATGTCCAACAGTGGGTGTTGGCGTGTCAGTGGTTTTAGGACACTATGCCCCTTTCATTGCTTCAATATATATCTACTTGTGTTTTGTGTGTGTGTGTGTGACTAAAGGCACTAAAGTAAACTTTTTATTTTAAAACTAAAACTTTCTAGCTACTGCATCAGTTGAGAAACACCCCCTTATGCATGCATGTAAGACTTTTACTATGAAGTCATTCTACCAGTAATTAGTCCATTTACCCCTTTGTAGGGTTCTTGTTCTTTTTATCAGAAGCTTGAAATTGACTCATGTAAAGAATATAATGTGTTTTGGAATGGAGGGTTATGTTCTTTTCTTGGTTTCTTCAGATAGTTACACAAGATATATAGATTTTCCCTGTTGTATGCACATTCCATCAATAATATCTCTGATTGAAGATCTTTTTCCTATTGTATATGCGAATTCTCCAATCATGTGCCTCCACCACTAGAACTGAAGAACCAAAAAAATAGGGTCATTTTCAGAAAAATAGATCATGACTTAACTTTATTTTAGTATGGTCTCTTTTGTTGCTGAAGATATCACATAATTTGGTATTGCGCTCTGTCATGTGTTCATTGCTAGTCATTCTTCAATGCTTACTCATTTCCCACTTCAAGGTGGGCATGGTATCTCACTTTCTCTCTCAAGATCCATTTGAATTTTAATTTACTCACAAACTAAACACTATATATATGTAAAAATAAACATATATATCTCACTGATTTTGGTAGCTCATCAATCGAACCCTTTTTGAAAACTTTTTTCTTCATCCATACAAATCAGTTTTTCATTTTCTCTGATTAATCACCATAAACTCAAATGGTTATGTGAATGGGAAAAGAAAAACTTTGGGGAAGATATATATCATTTTCTATGTACTCTACACTTTCACATCTAATAATTTATCCATGCTGAAAATTGAAACCATTATGACTAATGATAGCTAGTACAGTAGGTTTCTTCATTGACACTTAACCAGGTAATAAATTGACAACTTTTTTTTTATGGGAAATGAATAAATTCTCAATTTTGTTGCATAACAGAAGAGTTTAAAAATGGATTCTACATTACCCTAATAATGATCATCCATTAAAGAGTAATAAATCAATTCTTAAAAGCATTGAGTGACTTTGTCTTATTGGCATTTGGTCCCCCATCACCTCTCCTTCTTCTGCTGTCTATCTCTTTTTTAATGTAAATAATATAAACCAGAATTTGATTCCCTTTTCTTTTTTTAGCTTTTCAAGATTTTAAAGTGTGGAAAGAAAAATCTAAACCACTAACTCAAGTGGAGATATGAAATTACATATTACCAATCAGCAGCTTTGTAGAATGAAAGTTATGGAATCCACAAGTGCTCCCTGCTGCTGCACTTTGTTTTGGGAACCGAACTGATTCATATAGACCATCATCAAGGTACAAAACACCGATTAAACAATTAAATTAATGCCATTATCATCATATAACATATTAATTAGTGACTGAATTAGTGACTTTTGGATATTAAACCTAAAGATATATGTAAATTCAAATAACTCAGCATTGAAACTACTAACATTGTCATACCAGTACAAGATACTTTTGAAATTTTGAAGAAAAGAACAATCCAATATGAGAGGATCATATTGCAAGAGAGAAAAATTAATGAAAACAAACTATAATAGAATATGACTAGGATCTATGATATAAAAAACTTGTTGATTTTACTTTTATATTTTTTTTCTTACTCCATGATTCTCTCATATTAACCACTAAAAAAATTCCTTATCCAATATAATTAACCCCAGTGGACATAACATAACATTGCCCAATGTTTCTCCTTCATCATTTTCTGCAGTCATTTTTTTAAGCTCTAATATGGTAGAATACTAGATAATTACAACTTTTTATTTATTTATACAGATGTAGACAATGTTAGGTAATACACTTAGTAAATATTTTTTTTAATAATAACTAAAACTTATGAAATTGTGCAACTCACATTTCATTAAATTTCATAATTTTTAATAAATTTTAATTAATAATAGAAAAAGTTAAAGAGCATGTTGATAACACCTATCATATAAATATTAATTGAGAATAAGTCTATCTTTGAAGTATTAATATCTGAGTGCAAATTGAGTCTTTTTTTTTTTGTCTCATCCATTTTATCTTTGATAATGTTACAAGTTTTTTGGGCAAAACGAAGTTTATTTTGGAAAATATATTAGAAGTTAGGATTACATTTCAATTTCAATATATATATATATATTCAAATTAAATATGTAATTCAAATAAACATTGTACTTGGCCATCTTTTTTTAATTCAAAGAAAATAAGATAGTTAATAAAAATGCTTCGTATAGTATAGTATAATATCGTATAAGATATTGATAAAATATAAAGTATGTTTTAATATTAGTAAGATTCTGACTTAGTTCTCTTTCCAGGCTTGTACCAGTGACGCAAAATAGGGACACAATGATATTTTATTATTATCCCTAGTTGTTTCATTTCAATTTTTCTCTCAATAAAAATAAAAATTCTTTTAATTTTATTAAGAGGTAACAATATAAATATTTTATGTCGTTATTTATTTAATTATAAGTTGTTATATATGATATTTTTTATATTTTTATAATGGTTATTTTTAAAAGTATTGTCAATTATTTCTATAAGCTTGGTTTTTTGTTAAATTTTGGCTTGTGTAATTTGACCAACACTTGAACTGTACTAAATAGGTTGTGAACTTAAATGGACTTAAACTTAAAGATGGAAAATTTTATGATAAGCTTAACCTATGTTTGAATTCAATTATTATTTTTCTATTAAAAATGTTATGCTAAATTGACTCAACTCATTTCCAACTGTAAAAGCAGGAAAAGATGTAGAACTTATTATTAACATATGTGTACATATATATAAAAAAAGGGAAATAACTTATTCTACAAAATGCAAAAAACAAATATGAAAAATACTCTTCAAACTTTGAACTTTGAACAGAAATAACATTATATTTTCTTATTTTATCTCTCATTGTCATTATATTGTCTAAGTTAGGCAGGTTGCAAAGTTCACTAGTTTACATATCCATGTGAGTGTGTTAGAGTTAGATATTTGTATGTGACTGTTTGAAAGTGCACAAAGCAACACAACACAAAGCCACAATCTAGGAATGAATTGGAACATATATCTATCTATGCTTCATCATCATCTTCAATCCCATCACATATGCAAATGCAATAGTCTTGGTTGGTAGTTAGGTTTTGAAGTCAATGCCACAAATATTTTTAACACCACAACAATGATAGCTCTGCCAGTGGTGTGGTACAGATGCCTCATACCAAAATTCCCAATTCTAACAATTCCCTTGCCTTGTGTCTTTATAAACCCAAAGCCTTGTTGGGGGTATTTTCTCTCTAGCCAACAACACCCTCAAGCCCCACAAAAAAAAAATCAATTTTCAAGGGAGAGAAATATTTTATTGCTCTAAAAAAGTTTGTATAGTATGAGAAAAAGAAACCAGAAAAATAGTATATAGTATAGAAACAACAGCAAAGCAGAATAAGCAAGCAACCCTCTTTTCTTTCAACCCTCTCTTTCATTCCATAAGCCTTGTTTTTCACTCTTCCATGTATTTCTTCTCCAATCCCCACCCAAATCACCCCTAATCCTTTTGTTTCTCTCTTGTAGACAGGTATTCGTTTGTTGGTTTTGGTGGCATGGAAATCAGCTCAAGGCTTCAAGAAAGAGAGAGCCACCTTTCACCTATGAACTCTCCAACAAGCAATGTGAGCAACTGCATGAGCAGCAGCAACAGCAATGGCATCCAAATCCCAACACCACCCCTCACTCCCAAGACCATCCCCAGATCTGACTCCAACCCCTACCCTACCACTTTTGTCCAAGCTGACACCTCCACTTTCAAGCAGGTAGTCCAAATGCTAACCGGCTCATCAGACGCCACAAAACAGCCACAAGATCCAGTGCCACCTCCACCACCTCCACCATCCAGAAACTTCAACATCCCCCCAATCAAGACTCCACCAAAGAAGCAGGGCAAGCTCTATGAGAGGAGGAACAGCCTCAAGAACAGCCTCATGCTCAACACCTTGATGCCCAATTTTGCTCGCAACAACTCTCCAGGCTTCTCACCCAGAAATAAGCCAGAGATCCTCTCCCCAAGCTTGCTTGACTTCCCTTCCCTTGCTCTCAGCCCTGTCACCCCATTGAATGATGACCCTTTTGACAAGTCCTCACCTTCATTGGGAAACTCATCAGAGGAGGAAAAGGCCATAGCTGAAAAGGGCTTCTACTTGCATCCCTCTCCCATGACCACCCCCAGAGACTCAGAACCACAGCTCTTGCCTTTGTTTCCACTGACCTCACCTAGAGTCTCAGAATCACCCTCTTGAGGAGATAAGATAAGAGATTGTGTCCTGTGTTGTGGATGATTTAGATAGAGAGAATGGTTACATGGGTTTTGATTTGAATGGTTTGTGGTTTCCTCCATCAACAAGGTACAAAGCTTGGTCTAATTGTAAAAGTGGCTTTCTTACCATGAAATATGGCAACTCTTTCTTTATTCTCCTGCTTTGTTTTCCCACCTCAAAATATTGGTATCTTTTTCCTTTCCTTAAATGAAAGAAGCAAAAAAAAAAGTGTCTTTGTCCAATGATTTTTTTTTTCTCTCCAAATTTCATCTGGTTCTTCAAGGGTTATCATTGTTGTTAGGAAAACACATCTTGAGAATAATCATAAGCCAGGGTGTCTCTTTTGATTCAGTGTGATGAATTCAATGAATAAGGGTCTTCACAGTGTCTGTGTTTGTGATTGCTGTGTCACACCAACCACCACCAGTGAAGTGTGTGTCCGGATGAAGAGAATCCAAAGATGGCAAAAGAAGAGAAGACAAGGGAATGAGGTTGCTTGGAAGGGACACATATTACTGGAAATCAGTGATGGAAAGGACATAACCGTATCCTAAGTTGTCATCGTCTCAGAAAGATGCACCAAAAGGAAGGTGGGTGGGTTAACTTAATGAAGGGTGAGAGGGTCCCTCTTCTTGGTTATATGCCAATTTAGTCTAATCAATTTCTCTAGTAACTCAACCCAGATAATGATAATGTGTTTTTGCTTCTTTTCTATTTCTATTTCTTTTTTCTTTTTTGCTGACACCTATGGGAAGAAAAACCATTTTCTGTGTCAGTTTCCAAGTACAATCAGATCAAGAAGTAAAGCAAATACCACTTTTCTTTCTTTGCCTCGTTTTTAAATGCAGAACATTTATGCATAATGTCAGTACCCTACTTGTACTTCTAACAACAATCTAGACAAAGGACCTATATGTTGATCACAAAAAATTGTATGCAGTATGGAGACTAATGCATGTTTATTCATCACAATAACTTTCTGTGGCCGGCATACAGAGGCTAATGTTTTCCTAGTACTAGGGAAACAAAGACCAAAGTTTTCGCAACTGATGAATGAAGATAATACTTATGGTGTGTTGTGGTATGAGAAATCAAACAAAGAAAAACGAATTAATTGTAGTTGTGGTTCCCTAATATGCCTGTGCTAGAGTGGCAGAACGATACACATTACATTGTGCATATTCTGAACTTCTTTTCCTTGCATAATTTTTCCTACCATTACTGAAATCTTGATTTAAACTTCACTATTTTGAAGGGTCAAACTTTGAATAAATAAATATAGATCAATAATCATCTGTCGAGATTTTAACGTTTTCATAATTTATTTTATTATAATTACTGTATTAATTATTAATTAACGTATATCATTAGACTTTTGTGATCATTGAAACTGCATTTCATGCTGTAGTGGAAGTCATAAATTCTATGCAAACTGTCAGCAAATTTTCAAATAAATATACCAAGCGATTACCAATTACCAATAGTTTATTAAAGTGAGCAACCGACGAGATTTCTCCCCTCTACTTTCCCTTTGTTGGTTCTTGTTTTGTTGATTTAAATTTTCTTATACTGTAATGGGAAGCATTGAAGGGTAGACAAAATGACAAGAGTGGAGATAAGATAGAGAAAGTGGGGCTTTTGTTACAATCATCATGCTAAGAGAAAGTAAGGCCGAAAAGAAACCATATGTAAATAACAAAAGCAGAGAAAATGTGAAGACCACCCTTTTTCTTTTCTTCTCCCTTTTAGACTTTGTTTTGTCATTTAGGTACATCTAGGTTGGACCCAACTGCTTGTGCTGGTGCATTGAACACTAAACTGCCAAAGATTTTTTTATTTTTTTTCCTCCTAGTTCTTATGCATCTTCTAGTACACCACTTTTTTTGACAAAGGTAGCAAGCAGCTAATTAGGTGGTTTGTAATATGGCCAAGTTGCTAACACCATATGATATATAAATATATACATACATACTACAAATAAAATTGAAATTCTACTTGTTAAACAGGCTTGTAGAACTTCTTTTTACAAAGACATACAGACAGAAAGAAAATGAAATACAAAGTATGGAATTTGATGAGTAATGACAGAAAATCTAATGGGTGTGCCAAGTTGAGTTTTATTTTAAACTAGACATGTTGTCAACCTTTGTTAATGTGGAAAGTTGTTTTCTTTGATAATCTGTGGATGCATCATAAAGGTCCATTTTACACTCATCATGCAGCTAGTTGAATTTTGGTTAAAAGGAAATTGAGTGGCTGGTGAAAAAAAAAGATAATTATATTCACTAGATTCTGTTTTTAATGAAAAAAAAGAAATAATAAATTTGTGCAGTGGTAAGATTAAGACATGTTGGAAATTCTGGAAGAAAGCTTGATGGGTACTTATTTTGACTGGAATTGTGTTTTTGGTATGAACTGTTGTTGGTGTTTGTTGTTGACGTATACACCTTCAAAGGTTTATGATTTTTTTATTATGAGTTCAAAGATTCATGATTTTAATACTCCATAGAAAATTAACCCTTCAAAGTTCAAAAAAAACGGCATGGCATGCGTGATTAACAACGTTGCTGAAGAATTACACATGAATTCCCAACACGCAACAAAGCCTGAACACAAAGCAAAAGGAACTCCTTTCTCATTCACTTTGTTCACACCAACCTAAATATAACAAAAGTAACGTAGGAATGATGTAAAATTTATGTGAAGATATTTACCTTTTTCAAAAATGGAAATCATAGGGTGCTTTTCTTTCATTACTTTAATGAGAAGGCATCTTGACCTAATAGAGTGCAATTGGGTTGGCTTGATTCTACAATGGTATTTTTCTTAAAACAAAAAATAATCTTATTTCATTCCTAATATGTTTATATTTTACTTAATAAAATAATAAGAATAAAAAATATATATACATTTCAATAAAATAATATCTTTAACTTTACTTTTTCCCAATTAAGTGTGAAAAAAATAATATACATATATCAGTTCCTTACCAAAAAATATAAATTAACAACCTCTTAAATGTACTTTAAAACCATAGTTACTGATAATGTTTTTCTCCAATCAAATTTAAAATTTTACTATATTTTGAACCTTATTAAAAACATTAATATTATCAAGGTAAAACTTTAAATATGATTGAAAACAACACCAGCTATAGCTATTGATTGTGCTGCATGTAATTTTTTATCCTATTTTTTCTATAAACATTTATAAGAGAATAAAATACAAAGTTAGAATGAATTAAATTCCTCGTAAGTGTTAAAATTTATTTTTTGCAACTTAAGTTTTAGAAAAGTTAATTGAATTTTTTAATAAAATCTGTTTGGTTACTCAGGATGTCAATGTCTTGAGAACAAAAATGTCTTATGATAACTGAAGAAAATGTACAGTGACTATATTTAAATCATTTAAAACAGCATTGAAAGAGGCAATTTAAACTGAAAGTTGGAGAAATTGAAGCAAAATATATTACATTATTTTATACCAAGAACTGAACGTTACACTATTATTCTTAGTTATGATAACACATTTAATGCCATTCCAGACGACTGCTACTAGTCTTAGATCTCAGAGAAGGATTTGATTGTCTTGAACCCATGATTGTCTGGGAGGGGTCCATTTCCAGGTCGAATAGAAATTATCACCTCCAAACCTGAAACAGGACAATTGTTAAACAAATATATGTGCAGACAAAATAGGCAATTTCTTATTTGGTCATAAAAGTGGGATCATAGGGAAATTCCTCTACCACACCATTGGTACTATGGCCTACACAAATGCCAAGTTAAATTTTGATTTTTTGCTTGGAGTTAACCACACAGTGGTAAATGTGGGAGCAAGTGGTGTATATATAGATGAAGGACTAGAAAGGGTCCATAGATAAATAATTGTAATTAATAACAATTTTCCACAGGTTTATTTTACACAGCATCATACACAAATTATACTCATTTTCTGTTTCATGTAGTATAGATGATTTTTACACTGTTAGTGAATCAAATATTAATATAAAGCATTAATTTATAGTCTTCATTGAAAGAGAAAAAAATTACTATAATGTTTAGCTCAGTTTACTTACTCTTGCCAGCTCCCTAAGATAGCTTAAAAACATACTATTTTCCGAAAATAAGCTTTATGCAAAACATGGACTAAGTTTACTGATAAAATTTAACTTATAAATTAGATCATGGATTAAGAAAAATGTCCGTACCTGCTGCCTTTGCAGCTGTGGCTTCTTGATGTACATCAGTTACAAATAAAATATCTGACGGTTTATCAACACCGAGGGACTCAGAAATTTCAACATAACTGCGTGTCTCCTTTTTGTTCCTGCAAAAGTGAGTTTTGCGTGAATATGTGCATCTTTAGACAGGAATCGTCTAGGGGGAACATCAACATAAAAACCTTACCCCACAGTGGTGTCAAAAAACCCAGACAAATATTTTCTTAGGTCTCCATGGTTTGTTTTTCCAAATATTAGCCTTTGAGCCAACCTGCTACCACTAGAATATATGTATACCTGTTGCGTAGATCAGAAATAGCAATTGAAATGCAATACTCTCCAAATATCAATGAAAAATGCACACAATGTGATTACATTTCATTTCATTCTTGACACAACAGAGAGTAACAATTACCTCACCCTCACAAACTTTGGTCAGGTGTAGAGTTGTATATTTGAAAACTAAATGAGGCAGTAACAGAAATTCACTAGAGAAAGAAGACAGATAGGAGGCATTCAGTACCATAATTGGCATCTTAGATATCTAGAGATAAGACATCAAGTATTTATGTTTTAGACATTCAAACAGTACCATAAGCAGAAAAATTAATGCAGTCAAGTAGAATTTTTTTTATAGATAGGCCAACTCTCTTTGTTTCTATTCCTTGGTAGCTTCATAGTAGGCCTCTTAAGCCAGTTTACTGGGACCAAGGGTGAGTCAACATGTGACAGAAAGAGAAAAAGAATGATACTATGGTAGGATAAAGGAGATAAGAATGTAATGGATGGCTGGCAGACTTAAGTAAATGATACAAAGGGAACTCTTTATAGTGGGACAGTATCCACTATCCAGTCTATTTGAGGGGAGTCCTTTCTACATTCACGGTCCCACTGTGGGGCACCTAGACCAGACCAAGGAAAAAAGGAGAGTGGACAAAGATGAATGGGTTATTTATAAGAATGAAAGGTGATAAAGAAAAGGATATAATTGGAAATTCATATAAAACGGTTAATGGGTTTGGAAAGGCATCACATGCCCTCACAGCCGCACAGGTTCTTAGCTAATAGAGGGCATCTCAACCTATGGTTATCTTATACCCTTCTGCCAAACATTGGCATCAAGCTTAAGCATTAAAGATGCCTATGGTCAAAATGCAGGAAAATAATCAGCATGTGAAACTTAATAAGTGAACTAAAAAGTGGTATAGAGCTAAGAATCAATGAAAACAACCTTTACACCCAACGCATGCCACTTTTCCAGAGCTTCTGGTACATCATCAAAAACTATTCCCTCCAATTCATTATTCTCATAACCAGTTCTCCATATGTGACCCTGCATAGCTAAATGTCAGCAATACCCCAAATATGAATTGAACAGACACAAATTCAACACAAAGTTTAACTACCTGCAACTCTTTTAAGGCAGTGATTTTTCTATCAGCTTTTATCATAGCATCCACATTAGCAACGATTCCAGCAATGACTTCCTCTTTCCCAGCATCATCTGGTGGGATAGGCACAGCACCTGCAATCCCTTGTTCAAGGTCACTTTGCACCTGTTATAAAAAATGAGTGAGATTTCAATGGTCCAAATTCTCTGAAAGCAATGTATACAAGTTATTGGAGTGCACACAATTATTCTAGCCTCCGTTCGTAGGTGATTTCTTTTCCTGTAACTATATCAGTTAGTTATGACCATCTGTAACCAGTCACATCAGTGCTGAGTCAACAGTGTCATTAGCTTCTTCAGTCCGAATGCTAGAAATAGGTTCTTCACTGAATATTTCATTACCAATAAATCTTTATCTCAGTTCATATTCTCCAAATATTAGAATCTATCAGTCCCTGGTTTACTTCCCTATTACTACCATAAAGTTTATCTACACGACTTCAGGGCACACTTCCATAATAATACTTGTTTTATCATTTCTTTTACAAATTGTTGAAAAAATGAAGCAAAATTAAAGCATTGGTATTTTTGTAATCATTAATGGCAACCATTAAAAAACAAACACACCCTTAGCTTCCTCTTCATCTCTTTTCTACATTCATGGACCGCTTCTATAACTTATGCTTTAATAAACTCCAAAAAAAAAGTATAATCACTTGATGAAGAATTGAATGACATAAACCAGACAAACAATTCGATCATTAGTGTTTTGATAGCCATGGACAGAGCAGTTCAAAACCACAATCCTACTCAGTGTCAACTAAAAAGGTACAACATTCCAAAGAATTGTATTACAATTATTCAGTGTCTAAGCCAAATATTCCAATTGGAGGGATATAAATACCTTAACCATACAACCTAAAGAATCTTACTTGGGCACGAAGCAGCTCGATGTCAGCTTTGGTATCAGGGGTATCATATGTTAGAGATAGATGCTTCCCAACATTATCACGGGCATATGGGAAGAGGACCTCTGAAACAAATGATATGGGCGTAGTAGTTCCTTCAATGTCAAGAACAATGCAACGCTGCAACCCAAATAGACATAAAAATCATTAACTTAATTTGAAATCATAAGACAACCACTGCAAGATATGTGAAGCATCTTTCATTCTATGTACTGGGAACTAGAACTGTCAGTCAACTATAAGGATATTCTTTCAAGAATTTAAGAAAATAAAAAAACTCGAGTCATTTGGTTTGAAAAAAAGTTTTATATTTTTATTTTCTGTTTTCACTGCTTTCTGTTCTCAAAATTTTGTATGGTAAATAGTAAAAATAGAAAACAATAAAAAGTTGTTTTCACTGTTCTTTGCATAAACTTTTGAAAACGGAATACAGTGTAAACAAGGTGACCTTTTTTGTAATTAAATGTAAAAATAGAAAATGAAAACATAAGTATATTTTCTCAAAACAAACAGGCCCTTGTAACCTGAAGATTTTAAAAAATGGGAGGATTATGTGAACTCACAGGGAATGGATCAATTTCACCATTAGATTTCCTTGCTTTAACTGACGCATTCGACTCCCCAGCAAAACTTAGACCCCTTCTAGCACTTTGTATTGGACCATGATTTGGAGTTGACCAGTCCAATCCCATTTGGTGAAGTTTGAGAGCGGCATCAAAGAGGTAATGGTAACACTCAGACTGGAAAAAAAATCATCAATTAATAAAAAGCATGACTATAAATGCACCTTGCCCCCACCCAATTTTCCAAAAGACAATTGTCTTTTAGAAGAGTATTATATTTTATTGAAACTCGGAGAATGAGCATGGAAACTGTAAATAACACCCCTTACAAAAAACTGTTGTTTAGAGTGTTATATTTTATGGAGACTTCAAGCAGAATGCTAAAAAACATATATGAAATTGATTGCAGTCTTCCTGGGGAATGTAGCTAGCAAAAACCTGAGTTTTAGCACTGATCCACGAATCTCCCCAGACAAATACCCCATGGTTGCGAACAAGTACTGCTGTTGCTCTTGGGTAGTCTTCAATCTACAAAATGGGGGAGAAAAAATAACAAAATAAGTTACATCACCCATGGTTTTCTTTTAAGAAAAATAAGTACATAAAAATCATCCAGATTTTCTCAATAGATATTAATACATATGTAGAATCATCAGAAGAAACATACAGCTTTGGCAAAAGACTCTGTGAGCTGATACTCATGAGCCGTGTTCTCAATTATGGGGACCACAAGTTCATCATAATAGCCATGCCCCTTGATTCCTTTTATCATTTCCATGTGAGTGATCTGCCATTTGTAGAGACAACCAGAAACAAATGAAAATAGTATTACAGGAAGAGGAAATAAAAGCATGGAGCAAGACAACGTGAAAAAGAAACATATTACTTTAGAAGGGTTTGGTCTTTCTCAAAGTACTGTGTAATAAGCTACAGAAAAAATAACAACAGAAAAACATGAAAAGGATGCATGAGAAGCAGGATGCCAGGTGCCTCCCACATCCACCCTCTTACCAAAAAAAATAAAAATTATCCATTAAAAATGCTGTGTTGAAAAGTATCTGTTCTGTATATAAATGCCCGTGTCAAAATGCCCTCCTTCACAATTTTTTCAGTATTAGAAGCAGAGCTAAACTTTCCAATTCTAGGTATAAATTTCTACATAACATGTGGTAGAAGCCACACATCCAAAAACAGTGATGAACAGAAAAATGTTCATCAAGTGTCAATGTTTCTCAAGTTAATTATTTCACTGTTTTCTAGTGTCATGCATTGCTTATATTTCTGAAATAAGAGTAGCAGATAGAGGATTTCCAACCAAAAAGGATATCCCATGCAAGTTCTTAATTATATTATATTATTTGGAACTTGAATCTTTTCTCACTTAATTTTCTGGAATAAAGAAACTCCTTTTTTTTTCAAGAGATGGTTGTACATGTGGAATTGCTCACTCAATAAATAATCTTATAGTCAGGCAATGAGGCAATTTCTCAGCTGCATTCTCTATCACCAATCTAAACCCTTTTCAAAGATATATTGACATTGACAACTAATAATTATGCATCATAATTTTGAAAGTGCCTTTAATCTCAAACAAAAAACCATCCATGAACAAAATACTCACTCGAAACTCCTTTGATAATGGATTGATCATTGTTACAAGACAAGATTCTATTCCATGACTGTGGAAAACAGCCGCAGCATCTCGCATTTCATATGCCTAAAAATGGAAGTGAAAGAAATGTATGAAGCTTATATCAAAAGCTAATTTATCAAAATAGACAAGACTTGTAAGTTTCTATGGTTAGCCTACAGTGGATTTGACAAAAAGATAATTATTCCCATGAAAATTCAGTCACTTTTATTTGACAAATAGTAGACACTTCCTGCTTAAAGTAAAACTTGCAGATATTATAGCATTTATCGAATTTTATTAAAAAAACTGGTATTGAGCAACCTATCAACCAAATGTCACAGTTACTTAATGCCACCATAAGTCCATATGTTTGATACCATTAACTTTAACTCCAAAATTTAAGTGACACCACTCACATTGAAAAGTATAATAAAAACTATTGCACACAAAAAAATACAAAGAGAATATTTACAGTAGTTGAACAATGTCTCGCAACATTGTGGAAATATCCAAAGAAGAACATGTATATCAAAGTTTGCATCACTCAATTACAGTAACTAATATATTGTTAAACTAAACTTACTTTCCTGAAAAGTGGATCACAATCAGTACATTTGGGAGGCTTGTGCGGGTAAGGTTTAGGAGACGGAGCACACAAAATGCTTCCACTGTGTGATAACACATACATGTCCTCTGCCTCCATTCTTTCTTTCTGAACACCTGCACTCATTTTTCAGCAAAAAGGAAGACCAAAACGAATCAACTAAAAGTGCATAATGATAGTGTCTCCTCATCTCTAGCACAAAGAAACCATATTAAATTATCAAGGAGTGTAAGAAAGAGCTTCTACAGTGCTTATTTGAACTCATGAAAAATAACTTGTAATTCTAATGAACTCCTTTTAGTTTAGTTCAACAACCATCTACGTAAAATTTATCAATATAAGCTTTTTCTTCAGACTTATTGATTTCATCATCAAATTTATAACATGAATTATCAAAGTCATCTTTGGATAAACTTCTCCAAAAGTACTTAATGGAAAAAATAAAAAGGCAAAATGAATTGAACTTTTCCATTAGTTTAAATCAAATCAGCTTGTACACATCAGTTTTAGAGTAGTTAGATATGATAGCTTTTATAAAAGTTAAAATGCACAAGTTGATTTTAACTTGTGAAAAAAATTTAAGGTACTCTTTGGATAAATTGCTTCAAAAGCATTTATAAGAAAATCAAATAGGAAAGTTAGATGAATTGACTTTCTACTATAAGTCAAAATCAACTTATGTCCTTAACTTTCATAGAAGTTCTCTAATCTCATCTAACTTTTTCAAAAAGCTAAGATACATAAATCAGTTTGAACTTATGAGAGAAGCTAAACTCATTTTAATAAGGTCTAACTCCTCTAACATTCTTGTTTTCTTTTAAATGTGCATATAGAAAAAAGTTTATCCAATAAGAATTTAACCTATTTATCCAAGCACACCTTGAGCAATGAGGCAATAACCAAATTGAATATATAAGGTCTGTTTCGATCAACTTCTACAAAAACAATACATAAGCATTTACTGGACAAGAAAATAAAGAAAATAAACCCCCACCAAAAAAACTAACTTATTCATAAATTAAAAACCAGCTTTTAGATAAGCTTAAACGAGAAAGATTTTATTAACTTTAGAGAAGACTAATTTTCTTTTCTTCTTCTATATGGTTAAGTTTGTCTAAACTAGGTTCAAATAGACTTCAAAGGATCCTACAAGAGAGAAAGAATCTGGCACAGACCCAGAAACCAAACAAGCCCGAGAAGGCAAGAAAGCGCAAAAAAATCTAAACTTGTGACACGGAAACGAAAGGATGGGAAAAGGGAAGATACCAGAAGGGGACATGAGTATGAGCTGTTGAGGCTTGGGAATGGAGTCATCATGGACCCTCATGGTGATGCTGCCACCTGTCCCTGTGACCCATCCAAGGGTGTAGAAATGACGACAAAGTTCAGCCATCAAGGCCCTTGTCTCCTTAACGGCCTTGCCGTCAAGGTACGCCTGAGACGACGTCGTCCCCACCTTCACGCCGTTCAGACCAATGGCTGCCATGGATTCTAGAGAGAGAGAGAGAGAGAGAGAGTGTGTGAGTTTGTGTGAGTGAATATGAATGGAGCTTAATTTGTAAGCCAAAGCATTTCTCTATCTACACATCATTACATGAGTGTGTGTGCGTTTTGTCAGAATATCAAATATCTGACTCTCAGTCAAATATGGGAATTTAGGATAGGAATGTTTGGATGTTGCAATTCAATTTGTGATCTAGGGTTTTCAATAGCAGCATACTTGGTGCATAATTTGTTGTAATTACCATTTTTGTCTTTAGGTTCAAAAATAATAAAATATTGTCTTCAACTTAAATCCAACTAAAATTAATTATTTTTATGTTAATTAGTATCATTCTTATTTAATTTTATTTAAAGACGTGTGTGAAACTTGATAAGAAAAACTATAATTGTTTATATATAAATCAAGAATATAAAAAAGATATAGCTTGTTCATTTTTATGGTAATTATCTAAAAATACATGCTTATTATACTCAAATTAAAAAGAGTTATTGAAAATAACATCTTAATCTAATGATATTTTTATATTACATCTCGAATAATTGAAAGATGCCTTTAGAATGATATATAATTAAATTGAAGAATGTTTTTAAAATGATATAATTAAAATTTGTTTATGTTAAGTTTATGCCATATTTTTGTTATTGCTGATAGTTTACTCTAAAGAGATTAATGTGATTTGAGATTAGTTAATATTGGTAGTGTTAGAACTATTTTTCTTTCTACCACTTTTATGAAAAAAAATACAAATTTAGTCATAAATAAGCGTAATGTTAAGGGATAAATGTCTTGCTTCTTTTTTATAGAAATTTGGTTTTAAACAAAATATAAGTACAATAATAGTGAACATATTTTTGAAATGGTGTATGGTCTATTTTATACAAGGCATAAGTATAAAGAGTAACATCAAATCTGAACGGTTAATTTTATCAAAATCAGTTGGTTGAAATCAATTTATTTAATAAGTTACTCATTTGTCTCTCTCTTTCATATTACATTGTTTTGTTTTTCATGAAACTCTTTCCCCCATACACACCACCACTAGGGATAGTAATGCGGTCTGGCCTGGCCTGGCCTGACCTGGCCTAGCCCGCATAGACCCACCCCATTTTTGACCTACAAAAAATGGGTCAGTCCGTCCCACCCTGCATAAATTTTGTAGGTCAATTTTGCTAATTCGCATAACTAATTTTTTTATGTTATATAATATTGTTATATTTTTTTCATTCAAATTCACAATGCATACAATTTCATATTTAATATTCTTCGAACATTGAAAAATTTATTAAGTTCACTAGTAATAAATCGTTAGTACTCCTAAAAGCACCCTAAACAATTCTTTGAACATCGAAAAATTTATTAAGTTCATTAGTAATAAATCGTCAGTACTCCTAAAAGCACCCTAAACAGAGAATTTAAATATAAGAATATGCACTAATTAATCCATTTTGTTTAAGTGAACTTTTATTTAGCAAGTAAACATTCACATGTTAAAACATAGAAAAACTAATTGAACTAAGATTGCACTGCAAATAGAAATTAGAATAATTAAATAAATAAAAATTTTATTTTGCGAGTTATGCGGACCGGCCGCCGTGTCCACGGCCCACACAGGCTACGAGTTATGCGGGACAGGCTTAAACAGGCCAGCCAGCTCAAATATCCAGCTTGCCCTGCATTTTTCGTAGCGGGCTGGCGAGCCGACCCGCGCGGCTCGTCCCGCTTTGTCATCTCTAACACCCACCAACTTGTCATTAAGAAATTTTCTTTAAGACTCTTTTCATCCTAACTTAACAATATACGTAAAAATAAAATTAGTATATTCTTTTTTATCAAATGAATAAATTTTAAAAAATTAACAAAATGGACAATCGAAGCTTAGAAATAACTTCAAAATAAAGAAATTATATTTCATGATTGAACTTTAATTTGATTTTTTTTTAATTTTAGTGAAGAAGTCGTAAGAATAATTTTTTACACAATGGAATAAATTTTTGTTTTTTAATAAAATACGAAGAATTCATCTTGCATCATACTACTTTTAGTTTTAATTTTTTTAATAAAACTTATATTTAAGTATATATTGTTAAGACATAAATGATTAGATACAAGTCTACATATTTATCAACAAATTATCTTAAATTTATATGATAAATAATATTAAGTTTTGGTTTATGTAACGAGTTTGTCAAATAAAAATTAATATAAGTTGTTCAAGTCTAAAATATATACAATATTTTGTTTGTTATAACTCAAGAACCATTAGACGACCAAGGACTAAACGATGTGCAATAGAAATATAAGAAGTGAATTAAATGTTGTCATATACTATCTAAATTTGGAGTTCTCACAAAGAGACATAACACGACCCATGAAGGAGCAACAAAAGCATGAAGTGTTGAATAATCATGATCTCGCAAACGATGCACATTTTAAAATATCATCTACAAGTTTGAAAGAACATACTCACAAACTTGACCATGACACACAACCTACCCTCAGAGCAATATACATTCATCTTAATGTGGTCAATACGATCAACATAGCTACATGAACGATGTAATATGCTCATGTCATATGCTCAGATCACTTGCCTCCATCATACACTTTAATCCACTTTTCTAGTGATATTTGATCTAACCATGAAACGACTTATCGAAAATCTGACTTCATAGTCAATAGCCACATGAGTGATGTCATATGTTCATACAATCATACTCCTTGCCTCCATCATATCTCTCTCTCACACATACACATATATATACACTAAACATACTACAACCCAAACTAACCAACTTAGGGTCAAAGTGTGGTTTGGCAAATAAAAGGTCAAACTTATTGGAGAGATATGGATATGGATGAAGTTATTAGGCAAAACCCTCTTCCCTTGTGGTTCATTCTTTGCATTCATCTCTGTTCATTTCTATTCATGCTCTATAACTGCTGCTATACTCATATGTTGAGGAAAATTTCAAACACCCCATAATTTTGAATAATGCTTAAAAACAATTAAATGTTAAGATAGACGAAGCAACTCGTTAAACAAAGAAGTACCTTGTGTTCTTACCTCAGATCATGTATATATTGTCTGTTAGACAATTCCTAAAATAATCATCAGATGATATGTTAATCTTTGCTTTTAAGCTTTCAGAGACGTTCTTCACGACAGTCTGATGATCAAGTACCAAGGCAATTCACATGTCGCATCAACGCCTTCCCTATCAAAAGTAAAAGCTGCTTTTCTCACCCAATTCCTGACGCACCTGAGTTTTTGTCAACTTGTAGAGTACACTTGCCATGTACAGAAGTGTTGTTTTCATCAAAAGGAGTAAAATTCACCATCCTATAGAAGATACGTGCTACAAGCTATGAAGTTTTGTGTGATGTTTGGAGACATGCATTTATTGCATGAAGAAGATCATTTAATGCATCTATGTGAAGCCTTCATCAGATGCAACAAGAAGTTTTCTCAAGACCAACCTAAAGTTGAAGATGTCAGAATGGATCTCCAACAATTAGTTGCTCATGCACTATATAAGGGAACATTTGTATCTTGAAGAGAAACAAGAAGTAAGTTGAGAAAACGTGTTGTTGCTATATTATCTCTACGCTCTTTCTTTCTCTTCAAAACAAGCTTTAGAAGAACACTACTAGTGTTTTATATTAACTATCTCTAAAAGCTATGCCAATATCCCTTTTTATCTTTAAGACGTGGCTATTCTAGAATAGCTTAAGCTTTTGTGATTCTATCACAAATCTTTTCAATCCTCGTTGAGCTAGGAGTGACTTTGTAAGAAAGAATACTTAGTTGAAGCCAGGGGTGACTTTGTATTAAAGAATACTTTAGCCAAAAATGGCTACGAGCCGAAAGAATACTTGTAATTAAGTTGCAGTGGTAGTCTGCTAGTGAAACTCAATCAAGTTGATTGAGAACTGGACGTAGTTTGGGAATTCAGATGAACCAGTATTAAAACTTGAGTAATTCTCTTCTCCTTTAAACTCTTTCAATTGCATCTCATTGCTTGTATCTTACTTCAAAAGGGGAAATTTTCAAGAAATTTTTTATTTATGAAAATATCTTACTATCTTATAGACTTCATCGTCTATAAGATTCGAACAATCGTCTATCGAACCTTGTGTTTTTAGATGAACTTAAAAAAACTATGAAAAGCTCAACCCTCTCTTCTTGTGTTTTTTCCTGCTTTTCACAGTTGGTATAAGAGCTTAGCCTCTAGATGGTTGAGCGTCTAACCACATTAGAAGAAAAGATCCAAAGATGGCTTTTTCTAAACAACCATTCATAGCTGAGGGAGCTTCCCTATCTTGACCTCCTGCGTTCCTAGGATAGGACTTTCCTTACTGGAAAGACCGCAATTAGATGTACATCAAGTCTACTCATTACCAGTTATGGTCGATCGTAACTAAAGGAGACTTGAAGATAGAAGGTCCAAAGGAGAACTGGAAGGAAGAAGATTTCAATCTCATCCAGTTAAACAACAAGGTCAGGTACACCTTGATTTATCTAAAAGTGAATGTAAAAAAATTTGTAAGTTAAAGACAACAAAGAAGATCTGGAACTCCCTTATCGTTAACTACGAAGGGAATGAAGATGTCCAGCTCAGAAAGGTTGTCACCCTCACCAGACAATACGAATCTTTCTCCATGAAAGAAGGAGAAAGTGTTGATGATATGTTTGGAAGAATGCAGATTCTTCTAAACAGTTTGGAGGCGCCATGTCAGACCTACTCAAAGGCCGAGATTAATATGAATATGCTTTATAACATGCCAAAATTTGGGAACCTAAGACAACTGTTATATCTGAAGCTCATGACCTAAAGAAGCTTCCTTGGGATGAGCTCCAAACTATTGTAAGAGTTCATGAGGTTCACCTTAATGACCGAAGCTCAAAAGAAGCTTTACATCTACTGACAAGGGACTTCCTGCTAAGGTAAAAAAAGCAACCTACAAACTGAAGGAACTAAAGGCGTTGAAGGCTTTTGAAGAAGAGTCAATTGAGTCTGAGGTTGAGTTTGATCACTCAACCAATGATGAGATCTCTCTAATGTCCCAAAAGTTTAAGCAGATGCTTAAGCGAAGGGGACAAGGAAACACCAATTTTCCACACAAAAGGAGAGAAAGCTCAGGAAGACCCAGATACAAAGATGAAGTAAAGGATATCTTGTGCTTTGAGTGCAAGAAGCTTAGCCACATCAAAGCTAAGTGTCCTAAGCTAAAAAAGAAGCCCTTTTATAAGAAAAGGATCCTTATGGCAACATGGGAAGACTCTGAGTCTAATTCATGATCAGACGCTGAAGAGCATGTCAATCTTTGCCTGATGGAAGACGTTGATGGGGAGGTACTATCTAACTCAAACTCTATTATTTACTCTTCTTCACCTGATGAAGATGAAGATCTGTCTTATGAAGATCTTCCCAACCAATGCAATACTCTCTCCAAGAAATATTTAAAACTTAAACAAAATTTTTTTGACATTCTTTAAGAAAACGAAGAAATGAAAAGAGAGAAGGTTGCATATGTTGTTAAGATTCAGATCTTGGAACATACCAAGGCATCAAACGATCGATGGACAAATTAAATCTTTTGAAAACAACTTGAATGTTGTAAAAATGATTTTAAAAAGTTTTCAAAGAGCTTCAAAGTTCTACAAATGCTTACATTCATCACGAGACATCCGTTTGATAAGTCTGGATTGGGATATGATCTGAAAAGTAAAGCAGATCAAAATTAAAATATTTCTCCAAAATCCAAAAAGGCATGTTCCCATTGTGGAAAGCACAGTCATCCTAGTATGAAGTGCAGACACAAGAAATGTGTAAACAAGCCTAATAAGAAAGGACCCAAGAAAATGTGGGTCAGAGAATTGTCCACTCTTTCTTGGAAAACTTTTCTCTTATGTGAAACATGTCAGGAAGGAAAACAGATAAAATCATCTTTTAAATCAAAAAACTGTGATTCCATAACGATACCTTTAGGGCTACTTCATATGGATCTCTTTGCTCCTACTTGAACTTTGAGTCTGGGAGGAAAGAGATATGGTCTAGTCATTGTTGATGACTTCTCTAGATTCACATGGATTTTCTTTATAGCCCACAAGAATGAGTCTTTACACATATTTGAGATATTTTGCAAAAGAGTACAAAATGAGCAGGGCATCTGTATCTCAGGTATCAGAAGTGATCATGGCATTGAGTTTGAAAATGGAGAGTTTAAATTGTTCTATTAAACAAACGGCATACACCACAATTTCTCTTCACCGAGAACACTTTAGCAAAATAGGATTGTGGAAAGAAAGAACAAAACTCTCTAGGAGATGCCAAAGATCGTGCTCTGTGAGAACAAAGTGGCCAAACACTTCTAGGCTGAGGTAGTCAACACTTCTTGTTATGTACAAAACAGAATATTGATCAGACCCATGTTGGAAAAGAATCCATATGAATTGTTGAAAAATAGAAAATCCAACATAAATTATTTTCATGCTTTCGGTTCTTCATGTTATAATATCCTTAACATCAAAGATCAAATTGGAAAGTTTAACTCTAAGGTTGACAAAGGTATATTTCTTAATTATTCAACAAAATCCAAAGCATATAGAGTTTATAACTCTAGAACTATGGTAGTTGAAAAACCAATAAATGTAAAATTTGATGATTTTGTTCAGATTGATAAGAGATTATCAGATTTAGAAGATGACTTTGCAGATCTTCAAATATTCAAGTCAGATGATCAACCATCTGATGAACCTAACCATGAATCAGACGAAACAAGGCAAGTAGATGATGTAGTTGCTCCAGATGAAGGACCATTCGAGACCAATCAAATGAAGGATTGAAGGTATGTTTCGTCTCATCCACAAAATAAAATCATAAGAGACAAACAAGCTAGAGTTAGAACTAGATCATCCTTCAGAAAAGAATAAGCTACGACACTGGTGTTCCAAGTGGAAGCAAAGAACGTCGAAGAAGCTCTTCTTGATGAAGACTGGATTCTAGCTATGGAGGAAGAACTGAACCAGTTCACAAGGAATGATGTTTGGTCCCTTGTGCCTTCACCATCCAATTAGATGGTCATTGGAACTAGATGGGTCTTTCGCAATAAACTTGATGAAGATGGAAAAGTGGTATGAAATAAAGCTAGATTAGTAGCTCAACGCTATAATCAACAAAAAGGTATATATTTCACCGAAACCTTTGTTCATGTTGCTAGACTTGAAGCAATTAGAATATTGTTAGCCTTTGTTGCTTTAAAAAACATACAATTTTATCAAATGAATGTAAAAAATGTCTTCTTAAATGGTTTTATTGAAGAAGTCTTTGTTAAACAACCACCTGATTTCGAAGATACATCCAAATCTAATCATGTTTTTAAATTGAAAAAGACTTTGTATGGTCTAAAACAAGCTCCCAAAGCTTGGTATGAGAGACTAAGCAATTTTCTCTTGGAAAATGGTTTTGAAAGAGGCAAAGTTAACACTACTCTTTTTTTAAAAGCAACACAAAGACAAATTTATAATTGTCTAAATTTATGTTGATGATATTATCTTCGGTGCTACTAATGAATCCTTGTGTAACGATTTCTCTGAGTTAATGCAAGGTGCATTCAAAATAAGCATGATGGGTGAGCTCAAATTCTTTCTTAGTCTTTAGATTCAACAACAAGAAAATGATATAGTCATTCATCAAGAGAAGTATATAAAAAATATTAAATAAATTTAACATGTCAAACTCAAAGCCAATGAAGACATCAATGCATACGTTTGAAGCTCTTACAAAGGATGAAAATGGTAAGAAAGTAGATCAGATGATCTGCCGAGGTATGGTAGGTCCATTACTTTATCTTACTTCTAGTCATCCTGATATCATGTGTAGCGTCTATCTATGCGTGAGGTTTCAATAAGATCCAGGAGTGTCACACTTAAATGCTGTTAAAAGGATTTTCAGGTACCTCGTAGGGTCTACTAACCTATGTCTGTCTTATAAGAAACATCAAGATTTCAGGTTAGAAGGATTTTGTGATGTGGACTATGCTGGATATAGAGTTAAAAGAAAGAGCACTAGTGGAGCATGTCAATTCCTTGGCTCATGTCTCATCTCTTGGTCAAGCAAGAAATAAAACTCCATAGCTCTCTCAACAATGGAGGTAGAATATATGTTTGCAGTTGGATGTTGCTCTCAACTCCTATGGATAAAGTATCAGCTTGAGGATTATTCTAGTGCACAGATGAACATCCTTGTTTACTATGATAACACTAGTGCAATCAATCTTGCAAAGAACCCTATCTAGCACTCGAAGTCAAAGCACATTGAAGTAAGATATGACTTCATGCGTGATCTACTTCAAAAAGGTTGTATAAACTTATAATTTCTAAAGACAAATCATCAATGACCTGATAATTTTACTAAGGCGTTGCCTGTGGATAGATTTAATTTCATTTGCAAAATTTAAATCTTATAAAATTATGGGATGATTGTTAGGGGTGTTCAAAACCTAACCAATCCAAAGAAAAAATTGAAAACCGAACCGCAAGCTTTTGGATCGATTTGGATTTTTTTTCTAAAAATCGCACGATTCGGTTTGGTTTGCCGTTTAAATTTTCAAAACTGATCCAAACCAAATCAAACTGCAATATACATTCAATATATATTTTTTATTATTAATATAATAATTATAATAATAGTAAGTTATTATTGGGAATATTTGTTTAATATCTTTTTATTTAAATTATTTTCTAGGAAATTTTTTAGTTTTTATTTTAAAATATCTTTTCTTAAAAATACTAATATATTCAATTATTATTTAGATTTAGGGAGCTAAGATTGTGATATTATTAATATTTGATATTTTGTTATATTTTTTCTTTATATATAAAATACATGAATAAAATAAAGTACAACTCCATATAATATATCTCTTATATCTCATATATTTCCAAAACATATTTCGAAAAACCCCAAAAATTCTAAGAATTATACATTTTAACATAAATCTCCTTATATAGTTATTTGGTTTGCTTTACAAATTTGATTTATGAGTTTCTTGATTCCTCTTCACCATCAACAACATTGTCAACTCTTCCTGAAGATGGTGTTATCAGCTACACTCTTTTGCTTGACTTCGTCATTTTTCCACTCTCTCTTCACTCTGTCAATGTCATTGATTTTGGCACACCAAAAATCTTAAAGTAAAAGTACTTACAATTAAGGCAAAAAGGGAATATTTTGGCAGAATCATGTACATAAAAAGTGGATTAACTAACCAAAATAGGGATAAAAGCTAGTTGTTAGGTAAAAAGAGAGCAACTAAATTTCATAGGTTTTGATTGTTATAGATATAGATGAATGTTGTATTTGTAAAATACCTAAAACAAATCTATAGTAAGATATATTTGTATTTTTTTCCTTGTTCGATTAAGAATGGATTTATGTATATCTTTGTCATTGTTATTATTCAATATATTTATTAGATTTTGAGTAACATATTTTATATTATATTATTATATTCTAATTTAAAAGATGAAAAGAATGAGGAAACATTTAATAAAAATTAGAAATTAAAAAACCGCATAAACCAATCCAAACCAAATCGTAAAAATTGGTTTGGTTTGGATTTTTTTATTCTTTCAAGTCGAACCAAATCGAATTGCATATATTTTTTATGTTTGGTTCGGATGTATTTTTAGCCAAAAACCAAATCAAACCGCACCGCAAACACCCCTAATGATTGTCACCCGAGAAGACACTCAAACGATCATGACAAGGATGAAACTTGCATGTCGCGGAGTTAAGGTTCTGACCCCCTCAGCCGCTATTTATTGATCTGATGATGAATCTGAGGCAGACCCAGTGACACTTCACTCATCTGGTGAGGGATCCTTTGTTGATCCATTGTTTGTGGCATTCCAACCTGTTCGCCTTCCTCCTCAACACCTTCCAGATGAAGCCAACATCATCTTCTGCTACCGAAGCTCACATCACTGGTTTCCTGACAACACCAAAGTGTGGAGAGCTCGAGCCTATCATGATGATGATTTTCCGTTTGGTTGCTCTGTCTCCTTCAACGAGATGATCGCGATTGACACTAGCTGCTACTTCTTCCCACCATGGATCAGACACTCAAGTCCAAGTCATTTGTTCATGGAATATGAAGTTGATCCCTTCAACCTAGCTGAGACTAAAGACTACGAGTTTTGGTCTCCTCGAACTGATGTGTTTCATCTGGAGATGTTGTTTTGTATCCTTGCCAGATAATGCGACGAAAGGTGTGACACCCCAATTTTTATAAGATTAATTAAATATTTTTAGGAAATTTAAAGATTTTTAATGTAATTAATATACGTTCTTTTTTATGTGATTTTAATATATAGTATTCGTGTTCATAATTATAAAATAATTAATTTTAGAATATAAGGTCTTATTTAAATAAACATTAAAGTCTTAGGTCATTTAAAACACCAAAACTTTGAGAGATAGGAAGAGAAAGTCATTCCCGTTTTTTCATAGGGATACTACGTTAAAAATATTGTTTCACATTCTTTCACCGTTAGATCGGGCTGGAAATTTAATAGTGGGTTTTTCACATCTAGTTCTAGAGTATGACCGGTTGGATCGTTGATACAAACTCTGAGTAAAGATATATTCAATTCGCACAGTAGCTGTGATTTGGTGTTTTCATCTTCTTTGTTCTCTATTTAACAAGGGAGAGGAGAAGAGCAAGAGAGAAATTTTAGAGTATTGGGAGCACCATCTGCACATGAAAAAGGTAAGGGGGGATTGAGAACTCACTTTGGGGTGTCCGATATATGTTGGGTAGTGGAATTGACCCCCAATTCCTTAATTTGGATGT
Source organism: Lablab purpureus (assembly GCA_030347555.1). Lineage (NCBI taxonomy): Eukaryota > Viridiplantae > Streptophyta > Magnoliopsida > Fabales > Fabaceae > Lablab > Lablab purpureus. Next base: position 20,569,790 of record CM059258.1, read on the forward strand.
GTTATTGAAAGAAGGGTTTTCCTCTTTCATCCCTGTTTGATTCCTAATTACTCTTGTATGTTCTTTATGATGTGAATTGAAGAATAATATGTGTAATTTCTTAATTTGATAATATTTTGATTGTTTGACCCAATTCATTATTTTAGGTGTGTTCTTGAAAAAAGGGTTTTCCTCTTTCATCTCTGTTTGATTTCTAATTATTCTTATAGGCTCTTTATGATGTGAATTGAATAATAATATGTATAATTTCTTAATTTGATGATGTTGTGATTGCTTTGGAGAACCTTAAGAATTCTTGTGATACTCTATGAAGGGATGAGTTTAAGGGTGATATAGTTTTAATGATGAATGAAGGATAATGTGTGTTAATTGAATATTATTATATTGTTTTATCCATTGATTATGATAAGAGTCATGTGTTAAGTGATTGTGACTGTAAATGCGAACTTTTGTGCAGGGAAATGTGTATGAGTGTATAAGAAGTCTTTGAACTTATGTGAACATGCATCATAACGTGAGATGGACTTATGTGAACATGCATCATAACGTGAGATCATTGTGTATCAATTTTGCAGTCAAGTATGATATGATATTGACGCCACATACATCATAATGTGAGATCATAATGTGAGATCATAATGTGAGATCATAACGTGAGATCATTGTGTATCGCTTTTGCAGTCAAATGTGATATGATATTGGCGCCACATGCATCATAATGTGAGATCATTGTGTATCACTTTTGCAATCAAGTGTGATATGATATTAGCGCCACATGCATCATAATGTAAGATCATAACGTGAGATCATTGTGTATCGCTTTTGCGGTCAAGTGTGATATGTGATTGGTGCCACATGCATTCATCATCAATGTATATACAGGTACGACATGCATTGTATATGATGCAATTATGATATGGATATGTTGAGCTTATGGATAATTACTGTTGAAGTTAAATTAATTTGTTTCTCATGTTTGGAAATGATTAAGTATTGATTAATTGTTTGTTGTGTGAAACTATCCTACAATGTTTTTACATCGCAACCTGAGTGAGAATTTCTCGCTCCCTTTGTTTTCTTGTCGTGTTTTTCCTTTTGTATTACAGGTGATCTCCAGTTTGATGTAGTGTTCATGAGACTGCTCTGATAGGATATGTGACACCGGGATAGAACTAGAAAATTAGAAATTTTGTTTATTTATTTTTAATTAAGACTTTAGTTGGTTTATCTTACATAATGTAATGTTATTAGTGAATGTGAATCATTTACCCTATGTACACTATTATTATATATTTTATTAATTATGAGGTTACTTATAAATGTGTTACTTTTATTCTCATGATATACGATGTGGGGTAGAGGGTGTCACAAAAGGACTTGAGTACTCTGTGCATACTTGACAGGAAATAAGGTCATCGACTATGGGTCAGTACATGGATGCATTTCTGTGTCGACTACCTTTTCTGTATGCCCAGACGCTGCTCAGACCGAAAAACCTTTCCACCTTTACAAAGGCAAAGAGGTGTTGCCCATCGACCCTCTTCACGAATGCCTTGATCGAGATCCTCCTTTCAGGATCACTCATTTGGAGATTGAAGGCTACAAGCTCAAGCATCGTTCTTCATTCACCTCTCGAGAACTTGGACGTTTAGTGCGCTATTGCTATGCGTCTGCTTTCTCTTTGGGATTGAGTCCATCCAAGAAAGTTGTGCCTCACTCCTTCTTGCCCCTCCCTCCCGTGCCCTACATAGATATCTCCTTTTCCCAAGCACAAGCAAGCATCTACCAGCCTAGGAAAACCTTCATTTATTGTGGTGCTTCCCTGGTTTGAGTTCATCTTTTATCCTCAGCCTATGGTTGCATCATCATCCTTCTTGGCGTCTGAAAACCAGTGTCTCAAGGTCGAGCTTGAAGCTGCAAAGGACGCCCTAGACGCACAACATGTTGCAATTCAAGAAGCTGCAAAGTGGAAAACTTACACTCGCTTTCTACTTGGTCTAGGTCCACGTGATGAAGACATGGAAGAGTTCGACTAGATTTCCCTTTGTTTATTGTTGCTTAAACCAAAGGGGAAGTATAAAAGAAGAAGAAGAAGAAGAAGAGGAAGAAGAAGAAGAAAAGGAAGAAGAAGAACAAGAAGTGAGCTAATGCCTCTTCTGAGGGGGAGTTCAAGAAGATTTAAAGCTGAAGATGGGAAGATCGTCTGTTTAAGGGGAGAAAAACACAACTTTTTTTCTTTGTATTAACCTTTGTTGTATTTAAAATTATTTCATTGTATATACAAGCTAAAATATAAATTCTAAGTTATGTATAAATATCTAAGACTATATGTCTGTATCCATGATGATATCACATTGATATATGTTTAGATGAATAAAATGAGTCTTAGAGATGTTTTCTCAATGGTAAGCCTTACAACCAGGATCCAATGGTAGGCCTTAAAGATACCCTCATAGACTTCAAAAACTGTATATCGAGAAAATAGTTAGAGACAAGCTAGATGAAAGAATTATAAACTCTAGTACTAGTCCCTTTTCTTCACCTATCATTTTGGTGAAAAAGAAGGGTGATACATGGAGATTCTATATTGATTATAGGGACCTAAATGTTATTACTATCAAAGATAGATTTGTGACTATTGTGGTTAAACTACATGAATTTTCTAAAACTATAGTTTTAGATAGGGACAATGTTTTTACTTGCCAATTATGGCAACATTTGTTCAGGTTGAGTGGCGTCAGTCTTAACATGTCAATTGTTTATCACCCTCAATCTGATGGACAATCTAAGACTTATAACAAGGGTTTGGAAATGTTTTTAAGGTGTTTCACATTTCAAAACCTTAAAGAGTGACTCTGTTAGAATAAATGGTTGACTTTAAGAAGGGGAGGTGTTAAACTTTCAAAGAATCTTCGAAAACCTTAGCCAATTTCAGAAAAACAGTTTGCAGTTGTAGGTAAAAATCAATTCTTTAAAGATTCTTAAAATGCTTATACCAATGTATCATATATCCAATTCAATTATCAATTACATAAACTAAAGAAGCATGAAAAGAAGATCACACACAAGAGATTTATACTGGTTCACCTTCCTATGAAGGCTACATCCAGTTTCCTAAATACCAAAATCAAAGCAATTCACTAAATTTCAGTTTTTACATGAACCCTACATGAAAAACTAAAAAACAGAACAATACAATTGATCTTGAACCCTACAAGATTTGTATACCCTTGTAAAACCTTATTACAAGAACACATTAATCACCATGATTAAGAAGAAACAAACCCAGTACAAGATTACACAAGATTATGAAACAAATTCACCTGATTTACACTTGCAGTATATGAAACAAGACAAATTTCAGGTGATGACTTTCTATGGAAAGATTCTCAATTCAATTTGATCTTAGACTCTTTAATTTATTTTACAAATTGATTTAGAACACTTGAAAACTCGTTCTAAACAATGGGTTTCTCTGTAATTAATTCGTTGCCCAATTTTTAAAAATTTAAAGTATTTAAAACAAAACTAGTTCAGTGTTTTAAAACTATTACTGACAAAATCAGTTAGTTAAAACATGATTTAGCTAGTTGTTTTCATTAAAATGGATTTTCTAGAGAGCACCCAAAATCTGAAAACTGAAAACAGTCAGTTGAAAACGCGATTAAACTGGTGGAAATCATTAAAGAGAAATCTTTAAGTGATTTTAGCCTGTTTAAATGCGAATCAACTAGGTTTTCCAAAGAGCATGGATTTCTTAAGAACAACTCCAAGATTTTAGCTGATTTAAATTCTGAAAAAATAGCTGGCAAAAATCAGCTGGAAGTAAAATTCAGAAACAATAGTTCCAGAATTTAAGCTGATTAAAATCTTGAAAATAGTTAGTTGAATTCAGTCAGAACAAAACTTAAAAACATCAATTCAGAATATTAGTTAACTGAAATCCATACCAGTTGGTTAAAATGTTTAAGATTGACTTAGCAATCAAACTAAGACCATTTTAAATGACTGAAAACATAATTTTAATGAGTTGAAAATCGTTAAAACTTCTTTAAAACATTTCAAAACATTTTAAAAAGCAAGATTAAGTCCAAGATTAAATGGAATGCATCTTACCCCAAATCCTAAGACACTCTAACACTAAGATAAAATCTTCATTCTTCAAACAGCATCAAAGTGGTTGGAGACATCAAATTAACATGAAGTCAAGTCTTCAAGTCCAACAGACTCAAATTCTTCCCTTGGGTTGAATTTTGATATAACACTTCTTATCACCACAACACTAGCATGACTCATTTTAAATTCATATATGGAAGAGATCCCCTCAACTAGTGAACTATGTGCCTACATTGTTCTCTCCAAACTTAAAGCATAATCTTCATCAAGCTCAACAAATAATGAAGAAGTATGCAAATCAAAATCTAATTTTGAGGTACTTTGGTCCATTCTCAATTATTGAAAGGATTGGCAAGATTGTTTACAAGTGCTTGTTACTTGAGACTGCTAGGATTCACTCACGCTTCACAGCTTAAACTATGTAAGGAAAATCGTTATATACCCTTACCTATCATTTCAGATGATGCACAACTAGTACTTTAACCAGATGCTATTCTTTAATCTCAAGTAATTACGAAGAACATTAAGCATGTTCAACAACACTTAGTCCAATGAGAGGGATTAGATAACACTCAAGCAACTTTAAAATATCACACTACATTAGAATATGTATTTCCAGAATTCAATATTGGGAACAAGGTTATTTTTAATGGAGGGAGAAAATGTAATGAAGTTAATTACAAAAAAGGAAAATGAGGACAATTGACAATAGTCACATGGTACCTAATAAAAATGATGAACAAATAAGAAAAAACTTACAACCCAAAAATGATCAACTTAGGGTTAAAGGACTATATGTGGTGAGAAAATAAAAGGTCAAGTTTATTGGAGAGAGAGGGATATGGATGAAATTATTGGGCAAAAACCTTCTTTTCTCTTGTGGTTCATTCTTTGCTTTTCTGTTCATTTTTGTTCATGCTCTGTAGTTACTACTGTACTCATAGTAATATTCATTTTCTTGTAAGAAACATATATCCACTAAATAATACCATTATAGAGTTCTTTCTTCTCTCCTATAACTCTCTATTACTTGTGTTTACTAGTACCAATGTTATATAAAAGTAAAACACTAGGATAGAAGAATTAAATTTAGAACTTTTTTGTATAAGATTGATAACAATTTTGTATGAATTTTCTATATAGTAGAGTGATCTAAACCTTGTATATGTTGCAAGAGGCTACCTCTCTAGTAAGCAAAAATCCTTATCTCTTATATTACATCTTTTAGAAAACCTTTGTGTTTTTAGCTAGGAATGAATTTGTTTCAAAGAATACTTAATCTTAGCTAAGAGTGATCGTCTTCCAAAGAATACTTAGTCCTTAGCCAAGAGTGACTATTCTTCCAAAGAACACTTTGTGTTGTTTAATTGGGAGTGATTGTTGTCCAAACAATACTAGGATTTGTTAGCAAGAGAAATCAAGTTCCAAAGAATACTTGAGTAGTTTTTCAACCAAGATTAACTAAGATTCAAAGAATACTCATCTTATATTTTCATAACATATGTTTAATGAAACTTGACTAGTTAGTAAAAAACTAAATGAAATATACTTTTTCATACAAACCAATTTGCTTAGTGCTTTCTCTTTCTTTATCTCAATTACATTACATATTATATAAGATGTGAACTAACCAAAGAAATAAATTTCTTCTAATCCAAAGTTTATAATAAACTTTATCTTAATAAATTGTTTATCAAATCTAAACTTGTAGAGGACTCCTTGTTATCTAACACATATTTACGAAAAAAATTTATTTGTGATTTTAATTGCACAAGCCTTTCAAAAATTAAATTCATGTCTTAAAACTGATTTTAGAAAAAAAAACAACTTGGTTTGAAATACTTAAAAAACTTAAAATTTATGCATTGAAATACAACTTAAAATTAAAGTAATTAAAATACAGAGAAACATTACTTAAAAAATAATAAAAAAATAAAAAAAATTTATAATTTAAATTCTATTGGTTTGAGTATGTCTATTTTTATTTCTATTTGATTTTAATTTTCTAGTACTATTTTATTTCTATTTTATTTTTATCTTCTTAATTTTTATTTTCTTAATAATTAAATTTTAAAAGTGTCTTGGTTGTAAATTGTATCATTGTTGTGATTTTTTATTAGTTTAGTTTTATAGTTTATCTTTATCTGGTTTTGTTATGTTATGTGAGTTTTACTGTTGTTTATCAAAATTAAAATTTTATGGTCTTTAAAAAAATTATTATTAAGAAACATAATAGATAAATTGTTTTATTTTTGTAATTGCAGAAATTTTATTTCTTATTATGAAAGATATTAGAACATCACATGTTCATCAACCAATGTCACAAGAAAATCCGAACCATTAAATCAATGGTCCTACTACTATACTAAATAAAGTTCCACCAGCACAATCTAGATCATGCCATATTAATGTTTTAAATATGTATTTGATATTTTTTTGAAAGATTTTAAACTTTATCTTATGTATAAGATCAATAGATTAAACTTAATAGGTATAAAACAAAAAAAAACATGATCAAACACTTTTTTACATACATATTATAATATAAAATAGAAAACTAAAATATAATTCATCAGTAAAATAATTTAAAATTTGTAACATTATAAATATTAATTTATGTTGAAGAAAATAATATATAAAAAAATATATTTAATATTAAAATATTTAGTCTCTATAAATCTTTATTAGTTTATTTTTGTAATATATATACATATACGCACACACATATATATATATAACACACACACATATATATATATATATATAATATTATAATCATGCTTAAATTTTTATTTTATTTTTTTAAATCTATATTTTAAATAAATAATTTTTAAGAAAATAAAATGAGATGGAGATACGAGACAAAGAAATCCATTGAAATGTGTGTGAGGACTAAATTTTTATCTTCGATAAAAATAAAAAATGGAAATGATTAGAATAATTTAGTAAGTCAGGGATGGGACGGAACCATTATCATCCCTCATATTAGTCTTTAAAAGCACATTCAGAAGCTAACATTGCCCCATCTCCTTTTTACCCTCTTATTCATTTTTGTATAATAAAATTCTCTAGTATTTCTCTTATGCCCTGGTTGTTTCAACAGATGTACTATTCATGCAGATGGATTTGAGATGATATTATGAGTTTGTTTATGTTTAAAAGCAGTGATTTGAGAAGATGAATTTGAATAAAAAGTTACTTTTAACTCACTCTCAATTTAAAGAAGAAATGCAAAGAAAACCACTACAAAATTACATGTCTATCCTTTAAGTTGTAATAAAATCTCATTATTTAATTACATATACTTATACAAATAAATATTACACTATTTTTTATTTATATATAAAATAATTAATTATTATATAATTTAATAAAATATTAAATAATAAAAATATTAATAAAAAATAATAATAAAACTATTTTTCATATCTTCTTATTTATAAAAATAAAAGAATATATAATTATATTATGTTATATAATAAAATAATAACAGTAAAATTACAATATATACTAATATAAGAAATACTAATAAAAGTATAATTACAAAATAAAAAACATTAATTATATATATATATATAAATTTATATAATAATAAATAAATAATAAAAATAACGTATATAATCAATTATATTATATATATATATATATTAATAAAGAGACGTAGTGGATTATATTGGATATAATTATATATCATATTATGTATATAATATAATAAAATAATAAAATTATTAGAAATTTATAAAATATTAAAAATAATTAAAATAATAATATTATATAAAAAATATTAATGTAAACAATAATATAAAAGTAAATTTTAAATAATAATAATAAATTTGTAAATATGTATATATTATTTTAAAATATATTTTATATTTTTTATATATTAACTATGTCAAATAATATATAATTTTTTATAAAAAATATAATAATTTCGAATAAAGATTTAATATTTTTTAAACTTTTTAAATAAATGAGTTTATGGTATTTTTATTTTTTTATTTTTTACTGTTATTTTAAATATTTTAATGTATATGTATTTAATTTTAATTACATATTTATTGAAATAATTAATTTATATTATTTAAAGTTTGACTTAACATAAAATAATATTTAAATCTTTTATATAATTTATTTATTAAAATTTCATAAAAATAATTTTTAACATTTTTACATGCTAAATAATTTAATTATTTTTTAATTTAGTATAAGATATGTTAGATATAAATAATAATTCAAAAAAATTAAAAAAAAAATTTAAATAAATTATAAATATTTATTTTAAATTTATTTATTTTTATAAAAAAACAAAATAATAATCATATAATTTTATTAATTATAAAATTAGTTATAAATCATCACATCAATCAAATCACTCATAAATTTTTCTTTCACTTTTTATTATGTTTCTCTTAAAATAAATAACTTTTCTTTCTAATTTTTTTTTCTTCAAATCCATCATTCTTCTTTCTTCTTTCTCTCAAATCTACTTCTTCAAACGAAAAGAGCATTTTGCATATAAAATGTGTTGCTTCTCAAAAGCTTTCCTCAAATTTCTTATATCAACCTAAATTTGAGTAATCAATTCATTTCTTAAATTCTTTCTTTAATTATTTTAATTTCCTTAATCAATTCAAATTAATAATTTCTCAATCATCAATGGCAACTGATTTATTTTTCTTATTAAATCATGCTTAAAATTATTCATTCTCCAGTCATTTATATTAATATTAATTATTTTAATAATTAATTAATTTCTATAATTACTTTAAATCTCATAAACATTAAAACATGTAACACACATAAAAATCTTTAGTTGTAGACTAGAAAAAGTAGTTAAGCCTGTTTTGAGCTTAATTTAAACTCTTGAAATCTATTTTAATCTAATAGACTAAGTAGTCATTTATCAAGTCAAAACAAATAAATCAAACTTTTAAATCATTATCTTTTTCTGATTAGACCCAAATTTTGATTATTTAAATATGAAATAAATGAGATTTTACTTAGCAATATATATAATTAACATTTTTATATGCACATTTTAATATATTTGTTTAAGTTAAAGCAAATAAGGAAATTTTGTGTGGTAAAAGAAAATTTATATTTAACATAGCAATTGTTACGCTAGTTTTTTAACTTGAAGTCTTAAACCCTTGGAATTGTGGAATTTGAAGATAACAAAACTCTTATCTTTCTATCTTTCCATTTTCGTCGTCGTCTTCTTCTTCTTCTTCTTCACTCTGAAACTCTGAGTGAGTGTGTATGTGTTGGGTGTAGCCATGTCGAGTTCTCGAGAGCGACTGGTGAAGGCGGTGAAGAAGTTCGTGGATGTTCGGTACAAGGTTTTCAGCAATCGTTATGGCCAAAACATCATCGACATATTGGACTTCCCAATTAAGGTGGTCTTGTCTCCCTTCACTCTCGCCTTCGACATTGCAGGCTCTGCTCCTCGCGGTTTCGGCGTCCCCGAACTCATCTCCAAGCTCTCTGCCACTTCCGTCTTCGTCAGTTCCCTTTCCCCTTTTCCCTATGCAATTTTATTCTCTCTCACTTTTTCTCCTAATTTATCAATTCTTTTTATCCCCCTAGTTTCTGGAGGAAATGGAGATTAGTGGTAGCAGGGTTGCCTCTGTGGAGATACTTCTAGAGGAAACCTGTTGTTTTGAAAAATATTATTTCAATATCCTGCATTTATGTATTTATGTAGATATAGACACTAAATTAAGTGCGGTTGTTTTACCAGTTTCTCAAAAAAAAAAAAAGTTAGAATGAAAAAGCTGAAAACAATGTAATATTTTGGTAATGATTAGTGAAATTGAAAGTGAATACAAAATGATTTGTCTTAAACTAAATAAGTATTTTTGGAAATTGGATTGTTGGTTTTGATATTGGTGGAAATTGTATTTTCTGAAATTTTCATCTTGTTAGTTCTAGGTTCAGCTTTATTTTGTTTTTGTAATGATAGATGTTGCTGCATGACTTGGCTGTAGGCTATAGCTGTTCTTGGAACTTACGACATTGCATTTGAGCTGGGGAGGAAGGTGCTATGTCAAAGGTGCTTGTATTCCTTGATTGCTGATTTTGTTGTCACTTTGAATACATGATACCTGTAATATTTTATTAATTTAGTGTTGCCCTTTTGACTTTTATTAAACTCTAACTAAATGTGTGTCTCAAGAACAGGAATTGTAATACATGTAGTGGATGGCGGGCCTTACGGTGTACAATGTGCAGAGGAAGTGGGACGGTGCATTATCAAGTGAAGAATTACACCTTGAAGAGGTAAGTTACTCTCCATGTGGATAAATTTGGAGGTTGCAGTCAGTATTACTATGTAAACTGTGGTTTGTTTGGTGCTCTTGTTGACATTTTTAATAGGACCCACAAACAATTAAACATGCAAAAATTATTTCGAGGTCATAAAAGTTGAGGTTCTAGTTGAATTGGAATACTTTGCAATCTTTGTCATTTGGGGTCATGCATGATTACTTATGCAAGGAAACTAAGAATAAATAGTCACACCCATATACAAAGTTCGGATTATTAGTTTTTAACTCATACCAATTTTATGCCAGTGAATTTTTCTAATATGGTGGTTGACCTTGACCATTAAGGTCATGCTAAATTAATATATTGATATCTGGATTGCAGTTAAAATATCTGCTGTCAAGTAAGACAATGTGTATCTGATTTATATAAAAAGGGGCATGTAAGATGGTGCAGTATTTTTTCAATGGATAATTATCTTCTATTTTGATTTCTTTTAGTGTATCTTTGTTTATCGTTTTGTGAGATTCTGCTCCAATTTATTTACACCTTATATGTTCTTCAACTTGTTCACTTTTAGTGGAGAGAAGCCAACTGCTGAATCTGTAGCAGATGCCATTGCCAACAATCGGGCTGAGTTGGTGCATATACCGTCATCCTTGGATTTTCAAAAACTACTCCCTTCAAAAGAGTGCCCAACTTGTGATGGAACGGTGTGAGCCAAATCCCAAGACAACTTGACTTTTCATCCAACATTTTCTTTTCATGGATAGGTTCATTCCATCTGAAGTAGTAATTCATGAGTAAACTGTAGTCACCCCCCCCCCACACACACACCATAAAAAAAAAATTCTACTTTGATGTCAATAATTAGTCTCATATGTGCTTCATCTGGTAACTTTAACATTGCAATGTGTTTTGATATTTTTTTTAAAGAATTTATTGACTTTACACAGGGTGTAATGAGCTGTCCTGAATGCAAACACAGATTGTTGCATGTTAGGATCTCAGCAGATGATGTGAGTATTGTTGATTCTTTGGTGCTTGATATTTTTCCAGTGTTGAATTTAACCTGTTCATATTTTGTTTTGTGATGTTACCTGTGAAGTTTTAATAATCTATTTGATATATAGCGAAAGGTGGCATTGACAGTTAAACTAATCCTTTGTTTCCACACCAGTGTTTTGATTGGTGTGCCACTTGGTGATTCAATGCTTTATTTTCTCACTTTCTCTTCACCAATTTATACCCACATCAGCAACTCTAATTTTTATTTTTAATATCTTAAACGAATTAGAATCCATCAACTACATTGTATAATAACCATTGATTAGTTGAAACAGTGAGTTCTTTTGATGTGATTATGTAATTATAACAAAATAAAAATTTTCCTTCCTCAACAAATATTTTCGCAAACACTTAGCTGATTTCTCTTGTAACACTGACAATATTTAAATCTTACAAAATCTCACAACTTTTTAAATATTTATTGGATTATTTATTTTACTTCTCAATAATATGTAATATATTAAAATTAAAATACACTCGATCTAAATAGATGTTAAAACTATTTTATTGATCAACTGTTTAGCAAGTGGATGTAAAGCTAGTTCATATTGTTTTAAGCATTCTTTTCTTTGTGCAGATTATGGAGCCCCCATGGCAAGCTTATAATGTCTTGAAAAAAATTGATTACCCATATGAGGTCAGTGTTATTTCTAAATTCAAATTTGATTCTATTAAATAAGCAATTCTATTGTTGTTATTTATTATTGACAATATAATACAGATTCCTCTCATATGCAACTGGAACAAACCTTGATCCTAAGCATTTTTACTCGTTTCTTTACTGGTGTTACGCATTGGAATTCATGTTTCTCTTTACATCAACATTTCATGCAAACTTTTATTGGTTAAATAAAAGTGTCAAGAGGAGACATGAAATATAGTTTATTTTACTTCTGATTTCTCACTCTATTTTGACATTGAAATCATAACTACTTTTTCTTTTTTCTCTTTTTTCAGAACATAGTTCACAGCATGAAGGATCCTAGTATTGCTGCATTTTGGCTGATTACATTTCCTCAGATCATGGGTGGATTTACCTATGATGATGATGTGAAGCAGAAAATATGGTGGCAATACAAGGTTGTCACTTCATATTCCTTTCCATAGTTCAGTACTATTCATCTACTAGTTATTATTGTATGATAAATGATTGCTTGGTAAAAGAAGTGATGAAATTGCATACTTGCTTGAAACAATTTTTCATTGCAAGTTTGTGATGACATATGAATATAAGATGAGAATACAATGTTAAAGCTCAGGATTAAACAAGATAAATGCGTTTTTGCTTGTTTACCCTTAAATATTGGTTAGAATTGTGGTCCTCAAGGGTAATAGTATACTACAAAACTAATATATTTCTGTTCCTTTATACTTCCAGAGGGATGAGAATGATTTTCAATGACCTGGTTTTCCTTTTGTGCTGCACCCCTTCAAGTGAAAATTTAATTTCCTGTATTTTCTACTTCTGTCAATTCATTCTGACTCTCTTTGAGCTCAGTGGAACATGCACCTCTGTTCAGGGATTGGTTTTTGTAGAATTTTAATTTCGTGAAAAATACATGAAAAAACTGATCTGAATTGATATATGAAACTGTCAGCTTGTAGCTTTTTGTAGGTTTCATCCCTTTTTTCAAGCACCTACGCTGTTTCATCTGCGTAGTGTATGTGTGTGTTTTAATAGTGAAGGATTCATGGGACCAATTAACTGAATAATTCTGTGTATTTCTCTGGCTGGCAATCATTATGTGTAGGAAGATATCTATGGACAAAGTACTTTCACCTGCATGCCAGTAACTGTTTGGAATTTCAGATTGCTGATGAAAGTGGTGTGGAAAATAGGATTTAATATTTAAAATGGAATTGGAAAAAGGAATGAGGGGTATAACTATGATTATACAACCTTTCATTCGATTAACCTTTCTGAAAGTTAATCAGACATTATGCAGCCTAAATCATCATCTGTCACGTTCATGCTTTGTAGAAATTGCTCAAATCTATGTTTCTAAATATATCTATTTTCCTCCTTTTGTGAGTGAATTTAGGAATCTAGGAGGTATGATCAACTCCGAGATGTGGTGGCCAAGAGGAAACCAGGGTGGGAGTATCTGCAGGAGGTAAGCTTTTCACCCTTTGCACTAACCATGGCGATTTGGCAATGCCTAGGTCATATTTTAGATGTGGAAGAGACAAGTAATATAAATATCGGGTATGCTGGGAATTCATCTAGTTGCTAAAATAAATGAAAAAAAAACTTATTCTTTTACTATTTTTCTGATAATTATGGTAGTTTTTTTTAATTTGATTCTTGATATAGTGTTATTCATGTGGTTAATTTACTGTGGCATTCATCTTAACTTTTATGTAATTTTCTCTGGATTGAATTTTACAATGATTGTTTATTTTGAACTGATGGGTTATCATAGGCCTTGATATCCATTGATCCTGACCGTGCAAGGGATGATCCTGTCATAGTGAAAAATGTTCCTTACTACAAGGCTCAGAAGGCACTGGAGACAGAGGTTATGAAGCTTGATCCTCCACCAAGACCGTCAAATTGGGGTGTACGTGTTTAATATCTTCACGTAACATTTTGCTAGTCATTCCTTTAGTTAATGTGCACAAGTTTCTTTCAAATTATAATGTGTTTTTGATAATTGCACTCCTTGAATTCTTTATCCTCAGTTGGTTAGAATGGGCATAATTTGCGGTGAAAAAGTCTGATGTTGGTGATCCACCAAGGATAGGCTAACTCGGTTTATATTTTTCAGCTTCACAAAAGCCAACTAATAGATGTAATTTACAAACACTGTACAAGCATGACCCTTTTGAAGTGCATTCTACTACAGAACACTTCCGATGTTTTCTCCTTTTATTCTTTAAGCTGCTCAATGGAAAATCAGTGGGGCGTAAACCTTTAGAAATTTCTGGGAGCCTCTGACTCAAATGCATAAAATTAAGAATATAAATTTAACGGCATGCCAAAAGGGTCATAAAATATGCCATCACAAATTTTCACTATAAAATATATTGTTAGGTTGGTCACTCCCTTTTATATTTTAAAAAAGAGAATTAAAAAGTAGTGTAGGTTGTAGGCATATTCTGCTCAGAAATGAGACATAAACTGCAGAGAATTGGCAGGAGCTGGACCTTCCACTGAATGCATCGTCTTGGAGTGAGGAGGATCTCAAAAATCCAGAAAAGTTCTATGAAATGACTGTTCTTCTTAATGCCCAAAGAGAAATCTCTGATAAGATCTTGGATGCACAGTGGGAAACCAAATGGCGTCAGGACAAGGTTGGTGATTTTTTCTCTTTGCATCTGTTACTTACTTTGTTTATGTTGAAAGGATCAACTAATCGAAACTGACATATGTTGTAATCAGGCATTTCATATAATGAAATAATAATGTTAAATTGTGTCTACAATTGTCTTGTCTCAAGATCACACTCATTGCCTTTTTAATTTACAATGTTCATGGTATGCTTGGTTTTTTCTTCCAATTCAAGATACAAAACTGTCTGTGGTTTGAGTAGTGTACTTAACCGCTCTCAGAACTATTACATGCCTTTAATATATATTCAATTTGTGAAATATTATATTTTTTCTTGCGCACTTTCAAATGTCATTGTCCATCAATCTTTTGTGCAAGTGACTGACTTGATTTCACCTTCAGTTGAATGAGATGTTGGAGGCCAAGGTGAAGCCATACATTCAGGATATAGAAAACGCAGTTCTTCCTGAGCCTATCTTATTAAAACCACGAAATCAGGAAAAGGTCTCTCTTTTTCTCTGTTATCTGCGTTCAAACATTCTTTAAATATGCATCTTGACCAGGATAGACAACTTTTCTATTTGTGTACTGTGGAAAGTTGGATTTACTTAAATACCTTTAATTAACTAATTTTGCTTCTATTTGACATTCATTGGGTTGCGTTGTATGTTAGTTTCTAAATGCTTTTCTTCTTCGTTCTGATTTACTCTAACGTTCTATTCATGTGAACTCTTTCATAAATACTTGTAGAAAAAGAAAATAAAAGAAAGAACTTCTTTAAAAATTAAATTAACTTGTGCATAAATTAATTTGTAAAATCTTTTATATCTTGATTCTTCAAAAACTGTTTCTTAACTTGTGTATCAACTAATTTTATTTTAAGGATTTTTTTCTTCGTTTTTCCTTGTTTTTTTATAAATGGTTTTGGAGGAATTTATCAAAAACTTGTCCTAATTTATTAGCTTTGGAGGTTTTTCATTTTTCCATTTTGAAGTCTTCTGTATTTTTAGATATGTAATGTGCAGTTTGTTGCATAACATAGAATTTTCTGATTGAACTTTGTAATTTCTACTACTTAAAACCGGAGATCTTTCATCGTGTGGAAAGATATGAAGCAGATACTGAAACTTCAGAGCTGAATAAATTTTTGGAAGTTGTTTATTAGTTCTTCTTTCTTTGAAATATAAAAAGAGGAAGTCGATGTTTCCTTATTATTATAATGTTTTACTTTCTCAGCAATCTCCTGCTCCTAGTTGATGTGATTTTCTTAACTTGCATGTTGCTCCTGCAGAGACAACGGCGGAGGTGGTTTTTCTTTTGACAACAGGGGCAAAGCTACTATTTGTTTGTAGTCCTACTGTTTTTTTATATGATCTGTAACTGCATATTGTTGGAAGCCTGGATGAGCACACATGCTTTGCCTCTGTTTTGGTCATCATTTTGTTAAGGAACCAATTGTTTTTGACACAAGAAATACAACTTGTGAAAAGGAAAGTCCAGAGAAACATGCCAGAAGAAACAAAAACCTTTGCAGATGTTACATTTGTATTGCTTCAGACACGTTCCGAAGATACCATATTTAGATTATTCCTTTCAATTCTGAATTCTGAAATTTCTTGTAATTCAATCCTTCCTGTTGTTTACCACCAACTGTTCTGAGCATTGAATTATCTTCACTGCTGATATATTTGATGATTTTTACATTCACCTACACATTACGCACATAACGTGTTGAATCAAATGCCAAAATCCACTTTTTGATTCTTATAGTAATTTTGGTCAGTATACATTTGATTTTCGGTCTTTTATAATTAAGTTATTTTGATTTGACACTGGTATATAATCTGATTATTACGTATTTACGTGGTTTTTAATTTCTATCTTTTTCATTAAATATTTTCTTATTATTTGCATCTTTTAAATTGAAATATAATAATATAAATATGTTTTTAAATTGAAATATAATAATATAAATATGGTAATCAAAATTTAGTAAACATAGTGAATAATAACTAGTAAGATGCAAATGTATTTTACTTGTACATTTTTTTAAAATATTTAATTTATACAATATTTATTTATATTTATAAACTAATCTAAATTTGTGAAACAATGATGAAGTAAGAGACTATATCTAATGGTTGCTCTTATTTTATTTAATAATTAGTTTTCATATATCTTTTAATCTATTTTGTTATGTATTTAATTAAGTTTTATTATTTTTGTTGGTTTTCTATCAAAATATTTTTTTTTATTTTAATTAAGATTTTGATGTACTAAAATTAATGATAATGATAAAATAAAATAGAGAATGTAATTAATAATATTATCCTTAACCGGAATTGACAACAATATTCATAATAAAAAAAATAAAGAAATTATAAATTAAATTTATGAAACATATCAAATAATTAAATAAAAAATTTATATTAAAATATAGAATTTAATATTATCATTGTGATTATTATTATATTATTAATGATATATATATATATTTTGAATATATATTACAATTTAATTTAATTTGGATCGATTTTAAAAATTTAATCATCAAATCAAATCGAATTACATAATTTCTAAAAAAAATATTCAAACCAATAAATTTTTTTTATTTCTTTTGGGATACAGTTTGGTTTACATCAATTTTTAATTTTTTCATTTTCATCGATTGAGTTTTTTCTTTGGATTAGACTGGTCTTAAACACTCGCAATTATTGTCACGGGTCTATATAAACAAGTAAGTAACATTGTTATTATTTATGAACATATTAATGCTTTTATTTAAATTTAAATAATGGATCAATTGAAAATTAGAATTTTTTATTTTTAAAAAAATTAATAACTAAATGCATATCAAATTTTAAATTTTACCGAAGTCATTGTTTTACTATAAGTAGGCAACACAAGTGACCATAGTAGACGTAGTAGAAATTACACTCACAATCACTTAATATATGCCAAGAAAAAGTCAATTACTCACAATCACTTAATATATGCCAAGAAAAAGTCAATTTATATATTCGTATAGGCAGATTCTTCCACTTTTTGACTTCCAGTTTTTACAATCTGGAAGTCATTTTTCGACATTATGAATCTAGCATTGACTTTTGTGCTGTACAATGCGAAAGCAAAAATAAATTCCAATTTTTATGTTTTTGGCTTGTACAGATCGGAAGTCATTTTCGGATGAATGGTTTCCGGTCTATACAAGCCGGAAGCATAAAATTTAAATTTTTTTGGCTTCCGGCTTGTACAGACCTGAAGCCAATTTCTACTCCGCATCCGAATTGACTTATGGTTTGTACATGCCGGAAGTCATTCTCTCAAATCGGAAAAATGCGAAAACAAGAAAACGAAGCAACTTACCTGTGCCTGCGTCAGTGTGAAGTCGTGTCTGCTTGCTTCTACTTGTTGGAATACCTTCACACGACCAAATGCAAGAACAAGGAGAACGAGAGGGATGGAGCACGCCGGAAGAGAAGAGAGACCGAAAGGAAGATGCGAAAGAGAAGGAAAGACGGCACACGCGAGGAAAAAGAGAAAGGAAGAGGAGATGCATATGATTTAGGTTTAGAGGATATTTTAGTAATTGCACTGTGTTGTTCGGGTGCAGGGGAAAATATTTGGGGTGCAGGGAGAAAGACACATTCGTATATAGACCCATTCGCAGTCCACATGGTACGCTGTGTGAATGGAAATCCTATATATAATCTAATCCAATAAAATAGATTATATCAAAATCTAAATTTTTTTTAATTAAATTAAATTAATTTTAATTTTAATTTTTTTCAAATCAATTAAAATAATCAAATAAAATTAAATCCATATTAAATATATTTTTTCAATTACATTAAATTTAGATTCATTTTTTTAAATGAGATTTAAATTTAGAAATTTGAACATGGCAAGACTCAGCATGATCTAGCCTCAGGTCAGTTAGGGTCGATCAAGTCCATATTGACTCAGGTTAATCAACTCTCAGACTGATTTAGGTTTATTCAGGTTGACTGGGACTGAGCCCAGAACGACTCAAGTTGTTCGAGACCGGGAGGATTTGGGCCGATTAGAGTTGTTAGGCCTAGGTCGATTGAGCTTAGGTTGACTAGGGTTGATCAGGATGACTTGAGTCGACTAGAATCGATTTGACTTGGGTCAACTAGGATCAATTCGACTTCAGCCGATTGGGGTTACTAGGCCTATGTTGACTCAGTTCGGTCAGATCAGGGCCAACTAGGATCAATCAGGTTCGGTCCAGCTTAGATCGACTAGGCTCGAGCCATTCTGGGCTTAAGCCTAGTTAGGTTGACTGTGTTGTGGTTGACTTGACTTTTCTCAACCTAAGTCAGACCAATTTGACTTGACCTAGTCTCAAGCCTACTTGACTTGAATTTGGTTCGAGCCATCTCGACTTGAATTAGGCTTCAATTTGGATTGACTTTACTAAATCTGAACTTAACTCGACCTAGTATTTTATAATTTGAGATATCTGAGACACATTTTTATTTTAGATTTTAAAAGTCTAAAATATTATTCAATCTATATCTAATCCAAATCCAATTAAATGAATTATATTTAAAATAAAAAATATGAACTTAAATTTGAAAAAAATTCATTAAAATAAATTTAAAATAATATGAATTTGAATGAATAAGAATTGAATATGTGAGTTTGGATTTTTATCACCTTACAAATAGTAATACTAAATAAAATAAAATTCTATTAATTATATTAATGTTTATCTTTCATTTTTCTCATTTTTTACAATTTTTATTCCGTTTTTCTGTATTTTTTAAGCATTTTATATTTTGTTTTCTTTTATTTAAATTTAAACATCGGATTATCATGTTTTAATTATTTATAAATTTAAATTTTATTTAATATTTTGTGTTTTCAAATTTGTATACATTTTTAGAAATTGTGTTCAAATATTCCAATTTACCACTAAATATTTATTTTTAAAATTTTGTAACTCTTACTTTTACTTCAATATTTAAATGATCTCTTCATGATTTTAAACATTTACTCTCTTACAACTTTTTCATTTTATTTTAATTAAGATGTTTTGTGCGAATGATTTCCTTAACTTGTTTTTAAAGTATACAAATATATTAAATTAACTAGATATTCTTCATTTAGAAATAAATAAATAATTTTAAATCAGTAGTATAAAAAATAAGAAAGTCGCTAAAATTAGAATGTAATATTAAAAATAAGATTTTCAAAAATTATTTAAAAGGTAAATGATATAATTTAATCATGAGTAGAATTTGTACAAAAACTATGGCATCTAAATTCAATTAAATAATTAATGTAAATTTTTTAGTGTCCAAGTACTCAACAAATTTTAGAGTGTTTGATAAAGTATATAGTGTATTAATAACGTGCATTATATTGGATACTTTTTTATTATTTTTTTTACATAATGGTATATATTTTTATTTTATATTATTTTAATATAATTTTAAATGTAAATTTAATTTAATAGTTAATATTTAATAATATGCAAACTAGTTTGTAATTATATGATATATTTTGTAATATTTATATATTTTTTATATTTATATTATAAAAAAGAAGATCCTAAAAAGAATAGAAGTGTGCTCACATGCTTCATCTTCTTTCCACTCTTACTTTTCACATAGCTAACTCGTGACACATCTTACTTTCCCATTACTTCAGTGTGACACAACAAATAACTTAACCCTAATTTCAAAAAATTTACCTTGTAACTTCACGTAACCACTTCCCAATCTTCAGTGTGGTACACCAATGGGAGGTATACATGTTAAAGTTGCATCTTTATCACTTAAGAGCCATCTATGTTGTGTCTACAGATGAATGGTGTTTTGTGACTGGTTTCGGCTTTTTATTTTTCTTATTCTGTAGTAAAACTAAGTTTACATTAAGCTTATTCCACTTAAGAAGGAAAAACTTGTTAAGGAAAAAGAAAAAATTTACACCGAAAAAGAAAATGAATTAAATATAACAAATTTATTTTAAGTTGAATCTAATATGGTATCATTCTCACTTACTTATGTTATTTATCTAAAAAGTGAAAAAGATGTATTATGGACATCTAAATCTCCTATGTGTATTCATGAATTCACATTTTGAAAATGCATATTTCTTAACGTAAGGAGGAGTATTGAGGAAAAAGAAAAAACTTACACCGAAAAAGAAAATGAATTAAGTATAATCAATTTATTTAAGGTTGAAATCTAACATGGTATAAAATCACTTACTTACATCATCTATCCAAAGAGTGAAAGGGTGTATCATAGACACCCATACACTCCGTGTGTATCCCTAACTTCACGCTTTTAAGATGAATCTATTCCTTGTTGTGAGAGAGAGTGTTGAGGAAAAAAAAATTCAATTGAAAAAAATAATAATTTGACTATAACTCATATATCATTAAACAACTTCATCTATTACCAATTAGTTTTAAGTTAATATTTAACAAAACTCTTTACACAATCCATGGTACATGTGTAGTTGTCGTATATCCAACAAAACATTTGTATCTAAAAGGAATGCCTTTTCTAGTAATCGAGACAAAAATTTCATGTGAAAAAAAAATAACAAAAAATAGATAATAATGTTATTGGTTGGACAAAAAACTAATATATATGATCAACAATCATTGTAAAAAAATTACAAATACTGATAAAATTTTACTAACAAGAAATTTTTCATTGGTATAAACTACAGACAGATTTCACTGACAATTTTTATCGGTAATCTATCAATGGATTACAATTCGTCAGTTGTAAAGTTGACACCATATTGTGCGAAATAGAATCTGTTGATAAGATAATTGTTAATAAATTAAAATAATATATTATATGTATACGTTTATACATTTATATGTTTATATATATATATATATATAACCAACAACATTAAAATAGAAGACAAGTAATTGAATTTTATGATTTCTTATAAGAATTATGGGGTTCCAATGGTGCTAGTAGACCAATGGATGGAATGACTAAGACAAGTGTATTATATAATCATTTTAGACATGATCTAAGTGACAATACAAGGCTGTTGATGCCTAGGGAATATGTTAACAATATAATTATCATAAGTAGTAAGGGTTCAATGTGATATTGTTGAGCACAAATTTTGACTAGTGAAGAGTAAAAGCGAGTCCATGTTTGAATAAGTCACAATGATGAAAAAAAGTTTCAGTGTTTAATATTATGAACTTGAATAATATGATATGTTATTTGCAAGATGAAAGTCTTGAAATTTTATGAGTATTTATTCAACAATCTATCCAGATAGAAATCACATGTCTCACATTCATGTCTCCCTCTCTGTCTTACCAATAAAATTGTGACACATAATTAAAATATATAAGTCAACATTTCACTAACTTATTTTTTTTTTCCTATTTTACCTATCTACATTTAATTATATCTTTCTAACCTTTACTCTTCTCATCTCACTTTATTTCAAACACAAAAGCATTTATACTACTGATATTCTTCCATCTCCTCTTGTTATAAAATTTTTATCTCACTCATCTCTCCCTACTTTTCCATCAAAAATTTCAAAATTAAACAAGTAAAAAATATGTCATATTTTCATTATTGATATTCTTTTAAATATTTTTTCTCATTAATCTCTCCATTTTTTTAATCAAAGACTTCAAATTTAATAAAATCATTATATTATATAACTTTTAAAATAATAACGATAAATTAGAAAAGAATTTTTTTAAAATAAATAATTCTTAAAAAATTTCTTAAATTATTTTTTATTATATTCTATACATCTTTAACTACTTAAATTCAAATATTTTATGTTATCAATATCATTTTAATTAAAATAAAAAATGATTCACTCAAAATTAAAATTAACTGTAAGACATGAGAATTAAAAATTAATTCCTCATAATTAAAATTTATATGTAGCTTATTAATATGAAAAATTATTTTATTATTAATATATATTATTATAGAATTAAAATTAATTACTCACAATTAAAATTTATGTATCAGTAATTAATATAATTAATTATTTTATTATTAATATATATTATTATAAGATAAAAAAATTAATTTTAAAATATGTATCAATGTCATATTAAAATTAAAAATAATTCACTCAATGAAAATATGGCATATTTTTTACTTTTTTAATTTTGAAATCTTTTATTGAAAAGAAGAGAGAGATCAATGAGAATTTTTTTTTAGAAAAAGTAACAAGAAATGGAAAAGTATCACTAATGGAAGCATATGAAATATTCTTGTGTTTGAAATAAAGTAAGGTATGAAGATTGAATGTTTGAAAAATATAATTAAATGTAAATGGTTAAAATAGAAAAAGAAATAAGTTAGTAGAATGCTTATTTGTCTATTTTAATTACGTGTCACAATTTGATTGGTGAAACAGATAGAGACAAAAATGTGAGAGAAGTGATTTCTATCTTCTAAAAATATTTTTTGTATCTTATAAATAAAAATAATTTTCATTAAATAATTATTGTATGACATTTAAACAAGTTATGTAACTTAATTTTTTTACCTTAATTCATGTGTTCTTAAAGGAATTAATATAAAAACTTAAAAATGCTACAAATAACTTACTAATAGAATTTTTATTCATAAACTAAAGATATTACTGCCTAATCTAACAAATATTCATCTATTCAACTATAATATGACATATCGTAACAAAAATATGACATTTAATATATGAAAAAAAAAACTTATTCTAATTGAAATTATAATATGTCAGAAGTAAATCTGACTTCGTTACCGTGTCACCAACACAACTAAGAAAATTATGAAAAATAAACTTCAGAAAGTTATAAAAAAGTTAGAAATAATTTAAAAGAAATTTTTTAAGAGTATGATAAAATTTAAAAATAAATAATTAAAATTTTAATTTATATAATAAAACATCAAATTTTAACTTTTATCATATTCTAAAAGGCATTTGTACTAAATTGAAAATCCGGTAATATTTATAATTGTTTTCTGTGCAGAAATGAATTGGGATATGTTTGAATAGAATTCTCTTTGTTTTTTCTTAATGATAAAAAAAATCGTTCTTGTACTTTGTAATCGCTTAATATAAAATTCGGTTACTCAGACTATTTTATACACTCTTTATTTGTTTCTGTTGAGGAGAATATCAATTTATTTAGTTTTTATTTTACATTTATTATTGATAATTTCTTTCAAATTATTTTTTTCTAGTTTATTTTATTTATAATTTGTTATTTCAAATATTTTATAGTTTCACGACTTGCAAAATTTGAATTTCTTTTTTTCTTAAGAATTTGTTAGTAAGGAATGTTGATGATAGTTGACCAGTTGGAGAGATAATTGAAAGAGAAAAACTTAGTTAAGTAAAGATGTGAATAACTTTATGAAAAGAGTCTAATTTGCTAATAGCTTATGGTACATTTTATATAGACATCTCCTAACATTTTATATAGTCAAACATTATATAGAAATTATTGAAATAAATATTATCTCTTTTGACTAAATCCTATGCATACTTAGAATCTAAAATCAAACTTAGAATAACATAGTTAAATAATGTAGTTATCTATGAACTACTCTAGAACTTTTCAAAATTCTTATTATATTCTACAACTTGATATTCAATTTGTTATCTTATGATTGGAGCATTATAGTTTAGTTTTTTGTTGACCATGTCATTGGTCCAATTTTCATTCACATAGCGTGAACTAAAGTTTTTTGAAGTCACATCAAAATGTATGGTGTTACATCATTTTCCATAGCTAGACCTTACACTTGGAGAGAGGGTTTTGGTTGCATGTTCTTTTAATTAACCATACATTTTCCCAATTCACACTTCAATTCCTCTGCCGACACAGCTCCTTCCTTTTTTCAATATTTCTCATTCATGAACAAGATAACTCCAAAGTTCTTCTATTATTATAATCTTTCAAATTTCAAAAAGAGAAAAATTACCCTGAAATGATGGCAGACAACAAGTCAATAGTTCATTAAAGCAAAGGAAGAAACGTTGATCTTCAATTCAATGCATGGATGAGTGTTGAAGTTTTCACATTTATGTTTCACAAAATAAATGTCTTGGTTGGTAGAAGCTATGTAAATTATAATTACTTCTTCCATAATTGTGGTATTTTAAAATATTTTTGTTCTTGTGTAATACTCACTTCTTTTCTATATATAATAGTTCACCTAGACTAAAATGACACTTAATTATTTTATTTTTAATATAATTTTAACTAAGTTATCTATTGGATTTTTCTCTCTCTTAATAACTTTCATGCATGATAAAAATAGAGGCAAGGTTATGATTATTTTGAAGAAAAAGTTATATTATTTTGAAATTTTAAAAATGAAAGATAAAAATAAATAAATATTCCTTTAAAAAAGGAATATTATCAAGAAATTCATTGTATTTTAAATTTTTCAAAAAAATTTAAACAATACATAAAAAGAAATCAAGGGATTAATGAATAAAAGTTGGGTTTACTCTTTGCTCATGCTGGTAAAGTATTTCATCCATTCACTTTCATGTATATGTTTTTAAAGAGTATACGATGGATGGTTTAAATTAAAATTATTAGTATTTAAAATATAAATTATAATTATAATTATAATTATGTAATTATGTAATTATTTTTTAATAATAGATTTTACTGGTTGATGACGTCTTGCACCTTTCATCTTCTGATAATTATTTAAAATAAGTTTAAGTTTTAATCTAAATCTTTTTTTCATTTTTAATTATATTTATGAATGTCATAGTGTTTTAGTGTTTAATTAATTAAAAAAGTTATGGATTTTGTTGGTCTAGTTTCTTATAGGTGTTTTGATTGTTTAAGTAGAACCTTCATTAGATATTTAATTACATTAGAGGTGGCCATAGTGATTTGATTTAATATGTTGATTAATTATTGAGATTGAGTTTTTAATTTCTTTTGTTTGAATTTGAGTGTTTACGAGTCATATTTGAATATAAAAAGGTAATGTATGTTGTATAAACACATGTAAATGAAGCTTTTAAAAAATGTTAAAATGAAAAAAATTGATTAATTTTGATTTGAATATGATTTTTTATTTGGTAAGCATACTAAGATTATGTTATAATTTTTAAAATAGTAAAGAGTTATTCCGATACCTTTAATTCATATATCAAAATAAAAGTAACATATTTTATAAGATATTTTTGAATGACCTTATAATTAAATTCTATAATACTAACAACACATACAAAATTAAATAGTGTGTATATATAATTAAAAAAACAATTAAAAGTTTTAATGCAAAGTAAATAAATAAAAGCAAGATAGCTCCTAATTTCCTAGTTTTATCCCAGTGTCACATGTCATATCAAAGTAGACCCATGCAAACTAAGTTTCATTATCATCAAATTAGGGGTCACATACAATACGAAAGAGAAAGAAACAAAGGGAGTGAGAAACATCCCACTCTGGTTGCGATGTGAAGACATTGCAGGATAATCTCACACACAACAAACAATTAATCATACTTAATCATTTTCAAACATGAAAAAAAAGAAGTTAGTGGATGTAAAGGAATTTTTGTTTCAAATGGTAAATGTAGAAAACGTTAAAGAGAAGGAGACAAGACTATTTGGTAAGCAACACTACCAATGCTTGATAGAGACCGATGAAACGAGATGTAAGCTTACATAATTTTAGTGCTCTACCTACTCGAGTTCAAGGAGTTACTGTAAGGAATACATTATTACCTTCTTCAAACTCAAGTTTCTTTATCCTCTTTTAAAGCTTGATCAACCTCTCCAAAGGATACTTAATATTGATGGGGATGAAGTGAACATATTTGGTTAGTCTTTCTACAATAACTCATATGACATCTAGGTTCTTGGTAGTTCTAGGAAACCCAACTATAAAGTCCATGGAGATACAAATGCATTTCCACACCTGTATATCTAAGAATTGCAACATCCTTAAAGGCTTTTGGTGTTCTATCTTAAATTTATGACAGACTAGACACGTATACACAAAGTCTTCTATTTTCTTTTTCATTTTAGGCCACCAAAATATCTTCCCAAGATCTTGAAACATCTTTGTCACTCCTGGGTAGATGCTAAGGTTACTCCTATGACCTTCCTCCAAGATCATCTTCTTAAGTTGAGGTATCCAAGGAATACACAACCTATCTTTAAGCCTCAACAATCCATCAATCCCTACTCTAAAGTCATTATTGTTACCTTGATTTAGCTTCTCTACTTGGCTTAATAGGAAAGGATATG
The DNA here is from genome assembly GCA_030347555.1 of Lablab purpureus. Lineage (NCBI taxonomy): Eukaryota > Viridiplantae > Streptophyta > Magnoliopsida > Fabales > Fabaceae > Lablab > Lablab purpureus. The sequence goes on from CM059258.1 coordinate 20,596,764, forward strand.
TTTTATGGCCCTCTCTAATCTCATCAATTAAGTTATAAGTTACTCTCAGAGCTTCCAATATAATACTACAAGGGGTTAACTCATAAGATAAGGTCATATCCCTAAACTCCTCTATAAGGCTAAACTCTATAATCATTAAAGCTGACACTTGAAAGGAATTTTCTACTTAATGCATCAACTACTACATTGGCCTTACCCGAGTGGTAGCTAAACTAAAAAGCACACTCCTTAAGAAACTCCAACCACCATCTCTAACTCATATTCATTTCCTTTTATGATTACTAAACACTTCAAAACTTGACCCAAAAAGATAATGCCTTCATAACTTAAGGAGGAACACTATCGTAGCTAACTCCAAATCATGGGTAGGGTAGTTTTGCTCATGAATTTTAAGTTGTCTAGAGGCATATGCTACTACTTTACCATTCTGCATAAGCATTTTCTCTAAACCCAACTTAAAGGCATCATAGTACACTACAAATGTTTCACTAGGATTGGATTGGTAACACTAATATCAGTGCACTAGCTAACCTTCTCTTCAGCTCCTGAAAACTCTCCTCACACTTGGCATCCCACACAAACAGTTGGTTCCTCCTAGTTTAGTTAAGGGCAAAACAAACCTAGAGAAATTCTCTGTGAACCTCCTTTAATATTTGGCTAATCATAGAAGACTCCTAATGTCAAAGACTAACTTAAGTGCTTCCCAATCTAGCACAACTTCTACTTTGGCAAGATCTACAACCATCCTCCTTCAGAAATTAAATGACCTAAGAAGCTCATACTATCCAACCCAAACTCACACTTAGACAACTTAGAGTAAGGTTGTTTATCTCTAAGGCTTTGTTCCTATTTGAAGATGGATTTGAGGGAGAGGAAAAGAGTGGATTTGAAGAGAAAGAGAGTGGAAAGTGAAATTGTTTCTTTTAAGGAAAAAATAAGGGAAAGTGAAAAGAAAGTTTGTGAAAATTTGTGAATGATTTGATTAATATAATAATTTAAATTTAATTATATAGTAATATACTTAAAAAATAATTTATTTTAAAGTAATTTAATATAAAAATAAATATTCTAAATCTAATTTAAAAAAAAAAATAAAATAATTATTATAAATTTTTAATATATAAAAGATTACTTTTTAGTTATATATTAGATTATATTAAAAGCTTATTTAATATTATTATATAAATTTAAGTAAATTATTATTTTTTTAATATTTATTTTCATTACATAAATTTAATTTATAATTAAATCTTTCATTTAAAATAACTTTTTCATATTTTTAAAATTTTTTTATTCCATTTTATAACAAATTCAAAATATATTTTTATAACTAAATCTTTTATTTAAATTTTTTTTAACATTTATACAGAACATATAATCGATTATGTTATATAAATAATCGATTATATATTATAATATAATGGATTAATTATAATATAAATAATTTTAAAATTTATTTATTTTATTTTAATTATTTATATTATAATACAAATTTATAATTAATTATATTAAAAAGTTAATTAAATTAGTATATAATGTAATTAAAAGTTTTATGAAAAATTTATTGGTTTTTGTGCTTTCTTCGCAAATCTTCTCATATTTGTGAAGAAAAATTTTGAACAAATATGTTGTCCGTTTTTCATGTATATATTTTTGTTTGTTTTCAATTTTTTAACTTTCTGTTCAATTCATTTTTCTTCGCCTTTTCACGCTTGGAAAAGAACAGATGCTAAGGGTTTATAGGACAAACCTGAAGTGTTTGATATGCTCTTCTTAGAGTACACTAGGATGTCATCTATGAATACTCCTACAAATCTATCATGATATGGGTGGAATATCTTATTCATGTAATCTATGAAGATACTGTGTACATTGGTCACACCAAAAGACATAACCAAATACTCATAGTGCCCATAGTGGGTTGTAAAAACGGTGTTTGAAATATCCTAAGACCTCACCCGAATTTGGTGGTAACGGGATTTCAAGTCTATCGTACTGAAAACACATGCCTCAACTAACTGGTCCATCAAGTCATCTATCCTAGGTAAAGGGTACTTATTCTTAATGATAGCTTCATTCAATTGACGATACATACAATCTCATGCTCCCATCCTTTTTCTTAACTAGTAACACTGGTGTTCCAGTGGTGCTCCCCAGTGTGATACACTTGATAAAGATCAAGCCTCTAGCACAAAGAAAGATTGAAGACTTGATAAAGATTTGATGAAGTCTATTCAACTCATGGTGTTTTGTAGTCTGTAGTTTCTCTCTTTAAGATGCTATGTAAGCTTTCTTCCATTATCAATTAGGTGATCAATATATTAATTTGGATTTCATACTAAGAACTATCTTAGAAATTATCTTGATCATGTATACGATTTTAATAGATTAAAAAATCGTGTTAATATGTTAAAATGCATCTAAAGTATGAGGATTGACTTCAGCTAATGTTTTAATTGATTAAACCATCAGTTTAATGTGTTAAAATTACTAGGATCTTGAATATTTTTAAGATAAGTTTTAATATGTTGAGATTATTCTTCAATAGATTAATTAATCTGTGCTTAGTCTGTGAAATATATTTGTCAAGTTATAGTTCATTGAAAATCTAAATTGATCCATTAGTTTTACTATTAAGTAAAATTAACAGATAAAGTCGAGTTTTTAATGAGTTAAAACTGTCAGTTTTATTAAAATCCTCTATCATTTAAATAGTTTGAATTGAGAAAATTAAATAGATATTTTACATACTTTTTTAAAAGAAAATTAAGAGAGAGTACTTCTAAGCAAGAACAAATCAGTGGACATCCAAAATTTGAATTCTTTGATCATCAAATTGTGCATTAGGAATTGCATTAGGAGATTACACATAGTTTTCAGAACTTGTGCTTTGCTATTAACATACCAGATGATCTCATTTCTTGATCTATAATTTAAGTGCATTTTTGGATTAGGGTTATCCAGAGAAATTGCAGTAGGGTTCTGCAGTGGTTGAGATCAAGTCTAGTAGCGTTCAAGACTTGAGTTCTTGGTAGTTCTTAGACTTACTAGGGTTGTAAGAACATTTTTGTTATTAGTGAAAGGTTAATTGTGGTTGAGTAATTGGATGTAGCTCTTGAAAAAGAGTGAACTAGTATAAATCATTTATGCACTTTTCAGTTCTTTTATTAATTGAATTCTAGGTTTTTCAATTTGCATCATAAATCTATCTTTCAAATCTGGAAACGAAAAATTAACAGGCTAACTTGCATTTTTAACAGACTAATTTTTCGTAAAAGCTATTCACTGCCCTCTAGATTTTGTTTCTGCATTTCATCAACACTAGGCCTAAAGAATTATTTCTCCTAAAACTTCTCTATTTGCTTTTTAAGCTTGGTCAACTCCCTAAGGAACATTTTGTAGAGTTTTATAGATATAGGTGAGGTACTAAATCTGGAGAGAACTCAGTCTCTCTCTCAGGTGGTAGACTAATCACATCCTTAGGGAGAACATTGAGGTACTCACTCACTATAAGAATCTCATTAAGCTCATTATTTTTCTCAAGTTTCAAGGAGGCTAAAATCATGTATACCTTATCATTTTCTTTTTAACAAGTTTTAATTTTAGCAGCACTTAGAAATTTTGTACCCTTACTTTCACCAAATGAAATTGACTTATCAAAACATTTCAATAGGAAATAGTTGGAAGATAACTAGTCTATACCAAGAATATATCTAATTGACTAAAAAGAAAACAGACTAAGTCAACTAGAAACTTCCTATCAGAAATACTAATGGGACATTCCATTACTCTAAAGATCTTCTCCAATTCAGTTAGTCAAACCATAGTGGCAGTTGGATCATATCCTCCCTTAAAAGAGGGCGGATGGTTACATTAAAAGCATTCCAACCATGAAGGATCAACTTCAACTCTACCATTACCTATAGTTTGTGTTAATGCTTGAAGAGTGCTAGCTATCGTGCAATCATTCCTACCAACCATGTTTTGAAAAAAAGTAACAAATATATTAAGTGCAAGTCATAAAATTATAACAATATCAAATAATACAACAGAAACAACAATAGGCTCATAACACACAAGTCCATTCAGTTTTAAATGACACTCTCTACCTCACATCATATATAACGAGAATAAAAGTAACACACTTCATACATTTGAATGACCTCATAACTAAATTCTATAATACTAGTATACATAGGATAAAGGATTCTTCACTAACACAACATATACAAAATTAAATAGTACAAAATTACATAATGAAAAATAAACCAATTAAAAATCTTAATCCAAAGTAAACAAAAACAACAAGGTTTTAATTTCCTAGTCTTATCTCGGTGTCACATATCCTATCAAAGTAGTCCCATAAAAACTAAACTTCATTAGCATCAAACTGGGGGTCACCTATAATACGAAAGGAAAAAACAAGACAAAGAAACAAAGGGAATGAGAAACATCTTACTCTGGTTATGATATAAAGACACTGTAGGATCGTCTCACACACAACAAACAATTAATCATACTTAATCATTTTCAAACATGAAAAAAAATTAATTTAGCCTCAACAAGAATTATCTATAAACTCAACATATCCATATCAGAATCACACAATATGCAATGCATGTCGTACCCATAGACACGCTATGATGATGAATGCATTTGACACCAATCACATATCACACTTGACTTCCAAAGCGATACACAATGATCTCATATTATGATGCATGCTCACATAAGTGTAATGACTTCTTATACACTCATACACATTTTCCTACACCTTAGTTCACCTTTTGAGTCACAATCACTTAACACATGACTTTTATTATAATTAGTGGATAAAACAATATAATACTATCCAATTAATACATATTATCCTTCATTCATCATTAAAATTATATCACCCTTCACTATCCCATTCTTAGGGTATCACAAGAACCCTTAGGGTGCTTTAAAGCAATAAAAATATTATCAAATTAAGAAATTAAACATATTATTTTTCAATTCAAATCATAAAGAACACAAAACAATAATTAGGAGTCAAACAAAAATAAAAGAGGAAAACCCTCTCTTTCAAGAACATACCTAACATAAGGAATTGAGATCAAACAATTAAAATATTATCAATTTAAAAAATTACATGTATTATTCTTCAATTCACATCATAAAGAGTGTGCAAAAGTAATTAGGAATCAAACAGAGATGAAAGAGGAAAACTTTTCTTTCAAAAACATACCTAAAACAAGGAATTAAGATCAACTCCACTACCCAAAAGATATCCCACACCCCAAAGTAATTTTTCACTCTCCCTCCTTTACCCTGTTGATATGCAGACGGTATTCTTGATACCCTAAAATTTTCCTCTGACTCTTCTCCTCTTCCTTGTTAAATAGAGAACAAAGAAGATGAAAAACCTCAAATCACAGCTACTATGAGAACTGAATATCTCCCTACTCAGACCTCATATCAATGATATAACCGTTCAGAATGAAGAGCCATGGGTGACAAACAAGCTATTTAATTTCCAGCATGATCCAATGGTGAATGAATCTGAAATAGGAATTTTACCATAGCAGCCATATTTCTCTCTTACTCTCTCATAAAGTACTGGTGTTCTGAGTGATATAAGACTTCAATGTTCATTTAAATAAGATGTCATATTCCAAAATTAATTTTTTTTATAATTATGAAAATGAATACTATATATTAAAATCAACCTTACAATAAATATTAAAATAATATAAAAACTATTAATTAAATTAAAAATCTTAAAATTTCCTAAACATATTTAATTAATCTCATAAAAAAATTGGGGTATTCAGTTATCGTATCAATATAAAATTATTAGCTAATTTTTATTGAATATAAGTTTTTAATAAAATAGTGAGATTAATGATTTGTTTTGAAAGCAGTTTTTAATAAAGTAGAAAATTCTAAAATTACCTAAATAAAATACATTTTTTATAAACATGAATATAATACAATCTTAAGCATTTATGAATACAAATGCAACATCTTCTATCAAATACTAATGTAACATGATTCTCATGATACTTTATAAAAATAATTCCTTGTTAACAAGTCTAAAAATATTTATGATATACTAATTTCTCTTATATATACCAAATATTTTAGCGTGAAGTATCATGTTAAAAGCAATTAATATAGTAAGATTCAAATCAATAATTAATTATTTTTATCTGTCACATGAAAATTCTTGTAATGATAGATACTAGTACATCGAGTAATTTAACCACACTAACTCTAAGAATTACTTTCCAAATTTGCATATCAATTTATAAGTCAAGTTTTATAAACAAAATAAATCAACATAGTAAAATTTATTACTAGTATATTACTATTTCAAAATGATTTTAATCAAAATTAATCCTAACTATTACTTTCTAACTTTTCTTTAGAATTCAAGATCAATAATTATGATTTCATTACACAAATGCAAGCATATGAACAAATTAAATTACCAATATAAGATAGAAGAAGATAACTTATATTCATTAAAAGTAAAATAGAAAGTACATTCAATTCCAAAAGTAGTGATGCATGACGACATATGTATATACACAAATAAAAATTACCAGAGTAACAACAAAGTCATTTTTCAAGTAGTTTATTGTTAACTTTGATTCCCTTAAAGCACAATTCTACCATGGATACTACTACTATCTATTTAATCTATATGGAGAGAAAGAGAGAGAGGAAGAATTTTTTTTAGAAGATGGAATTGTGGCTCTGGAACCATGCAGAGAACCTTTATATAGCAATATGTCAATGCTTCCTTGCTTGAACACTACACAAACACTTAAGCGACAATGTTGCTTTTTCATTAAGCACTTTGATTTCACTTGAGCATCCTATTATCGCTCAAGCGACATTCTTGCTAAAATTTAACGTCTTCACACCACTTCAATGGTGGTTTGAGCAAGATGCTTTATCGCCATGAATTTAAATTGGTTTTTCCTTTTGTCGCGTGAGCTATGAAATTGTTGCCCAAGCGATGTCTAAATTTGTGTGCATACTACGTTTTGATTTGTTGTCCATGACTCGAGTGTAGGATTTTGTCACTTAAGCGACAGGTGGTCGCTTGAGCGACGTGGTCCTAGTGGCAAGTTGCTTTTGTAGCTTGAACATTGGTTTTGATATAGGAGCAATGCACTCTTGAAGTTTACTTCTTTTTCTTTCTTTTTTTCTCTACAAAAATATTTAAATAATCAATGTATATATAATATAGTTATATTTCTTAGATGGGGTATTTTTATATTTTAAGAGGCTTTTATATCATTTAATTAACATATAACTGTCAATTTTTATGTTTGTTTGATTGCTCGAGTGATGCTCAAGAGATAGTCGTTACTGAAGGTGAGAAATCTCTATCGCTCAAACGATGTGTTATCATCTAAGCAATGTTGAGTCAAGGTGATGCAGTGAATTCTAGAACTTAGTTGTTTATTACACTAAGTCAGATCACTCAAGTGATGATATGACATTAGTGTTATAAATAGTCAATGTTGATCATTACTCTATTGGATTGTTGAATACTCTAATGTTGGTTGTAGCTTAAGTGAATAAGAAGTTATATCAATTCTCTTTCCTCCCTTCAAGTATCATTTATGTGTTGAGACAATGCTTAAACAATAGATTATATCACTGGAGTGAAAATATTATTACTCAAACTATCTAAGATATTGTTCAAAGAACATACTCACAATTCAAATAATATTATTCTATTTGTAAAATTTAGCAATTTACCATTTAATTTTCCATGATTAATTATTTTAAATTAAATATAAGTTTATTAAGAGTGAGATAGTAAAATTCCATGTTGTAATGTTTTTAAGTAATAATCGTAATAATATTATTGTAATGAATATTTTATGCATATAAATAATAATCATAGGAATATTATCGAATTATTGATAAATTATATAAATATTAAATTAGAAGATTTGATAATATATACATAGATTCTAATAGTACACTCTGTATATATTTATTTATATATTCATGCTATTATCGAATATTAACGCGTGAATAAATATTTTCCGCATATTAAACTTAGAAGAAATCTATACATTTTGATATGCACATAAGCAAATTACATAAAATGTTGTATATTTTAACGGGTTTAAAACTAAAGATTTTAGGATATTATAAGGAGATCAATTTTATTTAATTTATTATGTTAATACATAATTAGGGGTGGCAAAACGGGCCAGCCCGGCCCGTTTAGGCCCGCCCCGCCATGAGCCCTCCAAAAACAGGCCGGGCCGGGCTAGCCTGCCACAGTGATGCGGGCCAAAATTCTACCCCGCCCCGTCATAAAGCGGGCTGGCGGGTTGGCCCGCCTATATTTTTTGTTTTTCATTTTTTTGAAAAATCTATTTTTTGGGTTTTTTATTTTATTTTTGGATCTTTGGTTTTAAATTGGACTTTTTTTTTTCTTTGCAACTATTTTGTTTGTGTCCAATTTAAATGAATTTTTGTAATTACAACAATATATTAAAGATGTATATGGTGACATGGCATTTAAAAAGTACAAGCTAAAAGACATAATGTTTATTACAAAAGAAATTGCAATCAGTGAGGTGTTGAAGGAACCCTAAATATAAATATTTTTCCAAATTTAAAGAAAATGAGTGAGAGTGAATGAGGTGTTATATTTTTTTCGCAGGCCAGCGGGCTGGCCCGTCCCGCCCCGCCCCTGGCCCGGCAGGTTGGCGGACTAGACGAGCCGGTCTGATACGGATTGACGGGTTTAAAATGCTAGCCCGTCCCGCCTATATGCTGGCAGGCTGGCGGGCCGGCCCACCAAGCCCAACCCACTTTGTCACCCTATACATAATAAACCTCTAATTCTCTAACTTTATATTAGAATTGCTCAGAACAATAGACGAGAAAAAATATAACAATAATACTGTAATCTATTCTATAAATATAGCACATAGTTGGAATAAATAATGATTTTACAACATCAAAGTTCTTTATACCTATTTTACTCCTAATAATAAACTATAAAGCTACTTTTAATTTTTCCATTTTTTATTTAATTTTTATTTTATTGTCTTTCTTTCTATTAAAGAAATGCAACACAAAATTTCTTTTCTTCCACTAAGCAAAGAATAATATAATTAAAGATAATTGCTTTTACTTTTAATTAAAACTATTCAATTATTATTTTAAGATCTGAGCGACAGCCTTAGTGGACATGATAGCAGATGGTGTAATGGATTTTAATTTAATCAAACACATCACTGTTCAAAAACTTTTTTTTCATTTTCAAACATAATTTTGCGTAGCTACATTTTCATAAATTGATTTTTGTTAAAATTAAAATTAAATAAAATAATCTTTGTTTGTTTAAGTTATTTACCTAAAAAGGAAATCCGTAATAAAATTCAGATTTAATGTTTTTTGTCCTTCATTTCAGATTTTTGTACGTAGTCTTATCTTAGTTCTTAAACTTTTTCTTATAACATTTTTTTAATTTGTGTCAGTAAGTCGCGGCATTAATAAATAAAAAATTAATAAATAAATGATAAAATTATATTTTTAATTTTTAAAATATTTTTAAAAATTATATTTTATTTTAAAATAAATTTTAAATTTATTTTATTCTTATATATAAAGATATTAAAATAATCTTTGATGATAAATAAAATTGTCTTCAAAGATAAGAAAATGAAAAGGAAGATTGAGATAAGTTTAGAAGATAGAAGATAAGAGAGTTAAAAACTATGAAAAAAAATGAAGAGATAAAAGAATTTTTGATACATCAACAGAAATCATCTATACCTATTTATAATGTATAAGAACAAAATAGATATAAAGTTTATTTTAAGAATGAACCACAATCACTACAAAAAATTTATTAAATATAAACTAGTTTGACAAAAAATAATTAGTCATTATAGTGACTAAATTAAAAATTATTTTATAAACTAAAAATTATTGGTATTTAAAATAATTTTTATTATAATAGAAACTATTTTTATGGTTATTGATCTTCAAAAATTATAAAATTGATTTTTATATAATAGTAGTAGTTTTTAAATCAAAATCTAAATTAGTTTTTAGTATTAGCTATCAAGATTTTAATCATGTACTAAATTAGATTTTAAATTAGTCTCTAATTAAATTAATGACTAATTTTATTATTTTATAAATTAATAGTATGATTAATAAATAAATTTTAACAAATAATTTAACCTCATATAATTGCACTATTCATATTACATATACTTATCAGATTATTTTAAGAGTTTCAAACTATTCTTAATATAATTTTCGGTATAAAATAAATAAATTGAAGTTTGTTTATAAATTAAAATTAAATTATACACTTTAATTATTTTAAATTTTGTTTTATTTTATCTTTTTAAAAGTGTATTTTTAATTTATAAATGAGTTATATTAATTAATAGAAAAAATAAATTATTTTACATTATTTATTTATTCTCTTGCAAATACTTGTTAAGAAGTGTGGAAATTAGAATTTGATAACTCTTATTTAATCATAAAAATGTACATTTTGTAGGAAAAGTATTTCAAAAAATGATGTATTTTTTATGAATTTAGAGTTTTGATTGAATTATTGGATACCATCAAAGGTGTTTGAGACTATGTATGTATGCATTGCAACCTCTTGGAAAAATCGAGTAGCTAAACCTCTTTTACCTAATGACATCCTTCAACTTTCTACTTCTGAGTTCTTAACGAGGCAAACTACAAACTACAAAATATGACTAAAGAAATTTAATCACATTATTCGTGCGTGGCACACGGATTTAGTGGTTAAATCATTTACCTAAACTAATATTAGATATCAAAAGTTATTCCCAATTAATCACAATTTACATAGTATGCTAACATTCTAATTAATCGAGTCAAATATACATATATATAACTATAAAATATATGTCAATATTATATTTGTATAATTAAGATAGAGATCACTAAATTTTTTTTATAGAAATTTTATTTTTTATAATTAAGGTAGATTATATATATATATATATATATATATATTGTTTGTAATATTTATATTAGTTATTTATATTTTTTTGATTCAAACAATAGTGATATAATTTTAGTGAGCTTTTGAGATAGACAATAGTAAAATTGATAAGCTCAAATGACTGAAAATCAGATTTGATATGTTAAGGGTTAATCAGAATCCTAACATATTTAAAATTATTGTATGGTTATGATTATTAGAATAAATGTTGAGATAGAACATAACCAAGAAGTAGGGGTGAATTAGTTTCTTAAAAAAAAATTCTTTTAAAAATTTCTTACAATTAAAAGAAAATTTCAAGTAAATCCTAAAATAATTTCAAAATTCTCCTTGCAAAAATTAGAGTATTATAATTTTGCAGAATGTAGAAAATTAACTTGCAATGCAGTAGCAAAATAAACAAAATAAGAGATAGAGAAAGTCTGTTAAGAAAAAGTTCAACACTCCATGATTTTGAACTTACGTTTAACAACAATTAATGTATAAAAGAAAAGAAGTTATGCATGTAACAGATGATAAGTTTTAACAAACAAAACCTTCACCACCAGATCATGCATGTATCCTAACAAACAATACTTCTCACTTTCATCAGATGATAAGTCATGAGATGATACATATCTCAAAATGCTTAACTTAAATGTTTATTCCTTTGTTTTTTAGAAACATTCTTCTGGTCAATTTGAAGATCAAGTACAAAGGCATATCTCACATCTTCTCACAGCACATCCTTAGGAGAAGAGCTAAAGCTACTTTCTCATCAAACACGTCAAGATTTGTCAACTCTTGAAGTACACCTACCATGTACAAAAGTCTGCTTTCACCAAAAGAAGTAAAGCTCATTGTCTAATGAAGGATAAGTGCTATAAGTTATCAAAAGAAAAAAACAAGAACGTGCTTCATCTTTCAAGTGCTAAAATGTTGCTTGTTTTCTCTCTTCAATCTTTCATAAGTTTTAGAAGAACATTATTAGTATTTCATAGCAAAATCTAGAAGAAAGCCTTTTATCTTGTATTTGTCTCTAAGACGTTAAAGCTTCTCGATTAGCTAGTCCTATGAGAGTTTAATCTCTCTTTTATATCTTGTAAAGGGATTAGCTAGGAGAGGTTGTGTTCCCAAACAATACTCGAGTTTAAGCCAGGAGTGACTTGTTGGAACAATACTTGGTTAAGCCAGAAGTGGCTTGTGATAAAGAATACTTGACGGGTTAGCCAAAACTGGCTATGGGTAAAAAGAATACTTGTTTTGTTGCAGCAATAGTCTGCTAGTGAAACTCAATCAAGTTGATTGAGAACTGGACTTAGTCTGCACTATCATAACTAGTGTAAAAATTTAAGTTCAATATTCTCTTCCCTTAAATCTTAACTCCATTGCATGTTATAATTGTTGCTAACGAAAAAGGAAGAATTTAAATCTTAAAAAGTTGTTTATGAATGCCTAAGTTGCATTAGAAGAAAAATAGGATCTATCAAACATGATTTTAAGCTTATGATAACAAACCAAATGGTGCAAATGAATTAGAACAAGGTACAAAACGTTCCAGCCCCTTTAGAGAGGTATTGAATCGGTGCAAACTCAATGAAATCAAGTTTTAAGAAGATTCAACCAATTAAACTTAGGATAGAACCCATAGAAAGCCATAGAAGATGAAAACAATGAAATTAACCGGTTCAGTTGACTTAGAAATGGTAAAAACGCATCCAGTCCCATATATGGGTCAATCAATAAAAAAATCAATTATATCAAGTTTTTATGAAGTTTTAACCAATTAAATTCAAGATAGATGGCATAGGAAGTAATAGGAAGTGAAAACAAGCATTTTAATCGGTGGAAAATGGATTAAAATGAAGATGTCTGGTGCAACTATGAAGAACATTCAAGATAATGAAAAGAGAAAACATGGAGAAGACAAGAGAATGAAGAACACGCCACTTTCCAAGAGAAAGATAAGTGCAAGAGACAATTACCACTTGAATTATGGAAAACTCAAGATAAGATTCTAGAAATGAGGCTTACCACTTGTACTTCAAAGAGAGAAAATGCTCTAGCAATTCTTAATCTTCAAAGTTATGTTACAGATGAGACTCACATCCTTATATAGATGATGAAAATACATGTACATGGGAGAAATTATAAAAGGTTAGGCCATGTTTGGAAGATGCTCCAAAGCTTTTGAAACAAGACCCTTGTTTTTTATACTATCCTTGTGTCCAAACAACTAGCCTCTTATTTCTATTTTAAAGAAAGACACTAAACTAACTCTATTTTTATTTACAAGGAAATTACAAGAGTTATTAATATTTCTAATGTCTTCTTCAAGCTTCTTGTACATTCCTCTTGTTTTCCTTCCATTTTTTTCAAAATTCTTTTTAAGCTCTTTTTTCTTATTTTCTTTTTCTTGTTTTCTTGTGGTGACTCCTCCTTGCATGGGTTGAGGTTCTTCATGAATTAAGATCACATCAGTTTTCTTATTAACAAAATGTTTTTAACCATCTGACTGTGTGCATCTGTTGAAGTCAAACTTCGTCTGCTCAACTTTACTTGATAGAAAAATTGTTTTTGTTTGTGAAAATTTTTAAAACACAATTCAACCTTACCTTCTTATGTTTTTCCTATTTTCACAATGTCACACAGAGAAATTATACTGGTTCAGATCAAAACAGATCCTAAATCTAGTGATTAATCACCTCAAAGAGAGTGATCACAACTTACTATCTTAATATGAAAATTTACAATCACTTAAACAAAGTCAAACTAGAAAAATCACACTTAAGACAATGTAAAAAACACCTTTGCAAAAACCACAAAAGATGAAGAACACCTCTCTTGACACTATAAGAGATGAAATACCTTCCTTGATAAATAACAAGGAATGAAACACACCTCTCTTGAAAACTAGAGGAGATGAAACACTTCGCTTGACAAACCCCAAAGGATGAACCAAGCTTCAAACCTTAGCAACAACAACACCTTCTTACAATAGAACAACCTTGGTAAAACTTAAAAAGCATCCGTGTAAAACTAGGTTAAAAACAAAGCTTTTGTAGAGCAATTTTTGAATTGATTAATGGTGTTTTGAAAGCTCATCGACCCTTGTTATTTATAGAGAAAATTCATGTCGATACCTTTGGAATTTCAAAAGTCTTTTCAGAAAACGTTCAAAATAATCGATTATTACTTATGTTAATCGATTATTGTAGAGTTTTTAAAAACTGAAATTCATTACAATAATTGATTATCTCATAAGCTAATCGATTATCTCTACCTATAAATAAGTGGTAATTGGTTAAAAAAGAGATAATCAATTAAGACAAAGAGTCATGATTTTTCAAAAAAAAATTAAGTTTGATTTAATCAATTATAAGATAAGGAATTCGATTATTTTGGTGAGAAAACATTTTTTACGAAAAACTTAGGATTTTCCATGGTGGAATGTGATTGTGTGCTTATTAAGATCTTCAATTTACCATCCAACCTTTACATACAAAGATTTAACTCAAAGAACTTATTTATAAAAAATTTAAACACTTTGGCTTCTAGATGATTCTTTTAGTTCCAAGCTAAGTTCATGTTTTCAACTCTTTTATCTTTAAAGTCATCATCATCAAAACATTATTTCCTTTATGATTTACAAAAAGATGTCCAACTTCCTCTTAAATCAACCATGGTCCCCAATATTTCAAATTAGACATATGTCTCTCTGTCTTCCCATCATAAGAGGAACATCAAGTCCTATTAAGGAATCTAGTGATTTCGCTAAGGAAGATCATTATACTAAAAGATTATTTTTGCTGCAACCTTTAGTCAATGTCAATTTGAAAAAAAGTATATTTTAGAACTCAAAATATCTTGATAATATGATGCAATGTTTTTCTTTATTGTATGTAATCTTATTATTACTAAAGAAATCTTTTCCTACAAGGGGTATAAGAGCCAACATTGTTGTTAGATTATTCAAATTTGTGTTTGTTTTGTATGTACACGATTACTGTTTATGTGTCTTAATATAGATACAAATGTATGAAAACATAATTCTTTGATTTTCAAATTACATGATATTTTAAGCGTAATTTTTTTGACAAATTTTTATAGAAATTGATTTCATTAAAATTATATGGATATTGATGAGATTAATTATGCATTTTATGTTCATCCCAAAGGAGGACACAATTTGCCCAAATAATAAAATTCTTATAATGATAAATATGTGATGATTATAAAGTTATACTCATGTGAATAACAGTTTGTCCAAAAAAAGACTATTATTTGACAGAGTTAATTGTCAATATTTGACTGACTGTTGCATTAAGAGTAACAACTATATGAGATTATTTATACATTTTGTATTCATGGAAGACACAATTTGGCCAAACAATAACATTCTTGTGATGATTATAAAGTTATACTCATATTAATAATAGTCAGTCCTAAGAAAGACTATTATTTGACATAATTAATTATTAATATTTTATTGTTGCACTAAGAGTATCAATTACAAATTAATTTCTATGTCCAAAGACAGAAAATTGATGTTGTGTTAGGTATCTTGTAATGGATCATGACATATTATTAAGTTTAACCATATTCTCTTTCAGTTAATGTTGTTGCTATTGCTTAATTTTTCTGTTTGCTCAAATTAATTGTATCTTCATACTTATTGGGACAAACATTAAAGCCTGAAAGAAAGAAGTTGAGATAATTCTTAGTTGCATGGATCTTGATCTCGTACTTTGAAATGAAAAACCCACTCGAACTCTAAAAGATATGAAGGTGGATAACGTTGAAAAGTGGGAATACTCAAAGTGAGTGTGTCTAATGATCATGAAGTGATCTCTTCCATAAACTTTTCAGGGCTCTATTGCTGAGAGCCACAACGCTAAAGGTTTCTTCTTTGAGATGGGGAATCTGAGATTCCTCGAGGATATTGAGTTTGGGATGAAATAGAACATAAGGAATGTTTTCTTTGAGGAAGAACCTGTCATTGACAATGATCAAGTCCTTGTGCCTATTACTATTTCAGTACCTACCCAAAGTAAGAGTGATGAAGTTATTAGTAACATTATTCCAGAACAAGATAACATTAAAGTTCTCCCTCAAATACTCATAGAGCAAACTCAACAACCTTAAGAAGTGTCATTAAGAATATCCAATAAAGAGAGCAGAAATACAATTCCAGATGATTATATTATGTTTCTTCAAGAACATGAGGAAGACATTGGTATAATTCCTTATAGTACCTTAGTTTAGTGGGAGTCTCATTTATGTTTTATGTCTTCTTTATTATTTGGATTTTCTCCAAAAATAAAGCTATTGTTCATGATTCTATTCTGAGCTAATTTTGTGCAATATATATATATATATATATATATATATATATATATATATATAATATGTTGCGTTTTGATTTGATCTTTATAAAGAATAACTTTTAGATAAGTTGGAAATAGACATGACTAAAATCACATTCCGTATCACTTATCTAAACTCCCTAAAGGAAAATATAGTAAAAATATATTCCAAATTGCAGAAGATTAATATAAATTAAGAGTAACGAAGTTAGAAATTTTAGAATGTTACCTCTCCATCTTGTAAGACCAACTCCATGAAGAAGGAAAATTTTTGTTAGTAAAATTCATGACCAACCACAATCGTATAAACCTTGTAATAATATTCCAAGAGGTGAGTTGTTGTAATACAATGGTATTACTTTTATGATATAAACATGTTGAACTCATAGAGGTGGAATAGCCAAATGTCAGATTGAGCTCACATGTAAATAAAAATAGTGAAACATCATGAATAAAAAAAGTGTAGAATAAAAAAGAAAAACAAATATATCAACTTAAATCAGCCAAATGTCATATTGAACTGACATGTAAATAAAAATAGTGAAACATCATGAATAAAAAAGGAAAACAAATATATCAACTTAAATGGAAACCCTAAATTTTTTTAATTGAAAACATAAAGTGCAAAGGATTAGGATCATACATTTCATAAGTAAAATTTTTGAACCCTAAAATGGTAAAACATGTTAAACCTTAGTCATAGTTATGTTTAAATTCTTAAATCAAAAACATGTTAAACCATAATATGCTTTAAGCATTTCCTGAAAAATGGTAAATCCAAAATCTTTGACCAAAAATGAAATTGTGTAAAAAATATCAATACTTTAGGATTTCAAAGTTTAAATTTAAATCAAACACAAACAATGGTTGAATGATTTGATTGTAGTGGTTCAAATCTTACCTCAGACGAAGAAAAGCATTGCTCTGAACCAAACCCAAACATGAAAATGATAAAGAGTGTAATAGTGGATTTGTTCGAAAATAAACCCAAATAGAAAAATGGCTATCGGTGCTTCGCATACAAAGCAGGGTGAGAGGCATTGAGTGGTGTGTGTCAGGCATTGTGTTGTGGTGGAGTGAGGTATGGTTTCAATGATATTGTGAGTGTAAGAGACACGTAGATGAGGTGGAACAAGGGAGGTTTGCTCGCGAATGAAAAATGAGGATGCACGATTGTGTTGGTTTATGAAGGTAGTGCGAGGGACACGTGCCAACTAGTAAGCATGCAAAATGTCGTCCCTATAGTGAGTCACGTGGCCCCAAAGTTTTCCTTTTAGAGTAAATTTATTAATATATATTTTTTTTTAATATTTTAAAATTTTTGGGAGATTACATGTGCCAAAACTTGCCTTTTGTCCCCATTTGTATTATTTATTGATTGATATTGATTAAATGGTGTAATTTGTCAAACTTGAAATTTTCTAGAAAAATCATATTAAATATGTCTTACTAAATACGAACACTTGAACTATCATTGAGCATATTGAAAATTCATCCTCAACTTCTAATGTTAGGGTAGTTCATGTACCCACTCTGTAACAACTTGATGTACAAACTTCCTTAATGAAGTATAAGATATCTCATTTCCTTATTGAGTTCCATGCTTAATACTACAAACCTTAGGGCCAGAATACCATCTGTAGTATCCCTCACACAAATTCATAAAAGGCTACAACATAACACAAGTAGCAACACACCACAAGTAGCAACACACCACAAGTAGCAACACACCATACTCCTCACCACCAAAGGCACTTCTCTTAAACAAGCTCTTATTGTTTGAGTGATCTTGTTTCCTTGCACCAACAAATACTTCCTTACTTGAAAAATACCAAATCCAAAGAGAAAAGTTGATTCCACCTCTTCCTCGCTCAAACACTCACTTAATGCTTGAGCAACTATCATTTGAGCGTCATCCCAACACTCGAACAATGTTACTTGTTGTATAACCCAACAAGTTTCAGAATCATCATTCTCACTACTTTTTCAATGTTTTAATGTTTAACCATAGATCCATGGTTTTATAACTTTTAGGATTTCCTGTACCATTGTCACAACTCAACACTTAAGCGACAATAAGCAGTGCAAGCAATGATGACTCACCACTTCAACACTACTTGAGTAGTAA
The DNA here is from genome assembly GCA_030347555.1 of Lablab purpureus. Lineage (NCBI taxonomy): Eukaryota > Viridiplantae > Streptophyta > Magnoliopsida > Fabales > Fabaceae > Lablab > Lablab purpureus. The sequence goes on from CM059258.1 coordinate 20,615,263, forward strand.
TCCACCATATTAACACACAAAACATATTTTCACCAAAAAAATACATATACAATGATAATTTCGATACTTCCATTTTTACTAACCATTAATTTTATAATCACCATAATCCCATATCAACATTTTGAATTTCTCAACAATTGTAGACATATGTTGTAGGCATATGTATATAATCTATTTTCCACACACACATATGCAAAGTCTTCTCAATATACTTCTTAAAATCCTTGATAAAATTTTAGGTAATCCAATAATTAAATTCTACACTGACAACATTTTTCATCAAACAACAACTTATAGAGAAAAAGAAAAAGTACTTTAATCCTTAATAAAAAAAAAAACTACTTGTCCATGTTAAAAATCTAGTTTATCTAACATTACTACTTTTTTGGAGTGACATTCTATCACCAAAATAATATCATGCTTATCCTGTGATCTTAAAAATAATTTAAAAAGATAAATATTTTAATAAATTAAAAGTAAAAATTTTAACTTATGAAATTTTTATCTTTCGTCCATTTAAAATTTATTTGTGTTAAAATGACATGTATTACCTAATGTATCATAATATTAGTTGTTTTTTTAAAAAAAATGTTAGACAATAATTAACAAAGTACTAATCCATTCATGCAAATTGTTCTTTGAAAGTGATAATTTGTTAACAAAATTACTCTATTATAGTAATCAATTCGAAAATAATTTCATTCTTCAAGGACAATAAAATTTTAAAAACAAAATAATACTAGCTATCATATATGGTTGAATAAATATTGAAAACTCACTAAATTTATAACTTTTTAAGAAAAAAATGGATATATTAAGTAGAGAATGAAGCTCCATAGATACATAGGCATAACATGCAATTTCATGCATTTCACAATATATATCCATTTCTTTATTTTTTATTATCTTGTTTGTTTTATTTAAAATAAAATATTTAACTTTGCATAAATTAACAATCAAATCAAGATAATTTAACTATTATATTATAAGTTAGTTATGATCTTACACATTTAAATAATTAATGAATTTATTCCAGACATAAAATTCATTAACTTTTTCTATCATCTCTAACACATATTTGTCAATTAACAACAGATTTTGATAACAGATAATGATAAACCTAATAAAAAAACAAGACTACATATAATAAGCCTAACTATTATAAGGAAATTCACACACTTGAATTCAGTCTTAATTATACTTATCATTTTTTATAAAGAGTTTGATCATCAAGTTAATCCTTTTTAGATAAAAGTATTATTCATTTTTACAAACTATGAAAATAGAGATGAAGACATTTCAGAACTCAAAAGAGGACCTTCACTTCTCTCCTCTTACTCTAAACTTTTAGAATTGAATGCATATATATAATCACAAGTAAATAAGGAAGATTTTCAATAATTATATAACACATGTCATTTAATATTAATAAACACTCTTTTCTTTCTTTTTAATAGTTATTTTCTTTCTCCAAATTTATTTATATATATATATATATAAATAAAAAATTTGTATCACGTGTCATTTAATGTTAATAAACATTTTAACTTTTTTTTTTAATAGTAATTTTTTCTCTTTTATATATACTTCTTTTTTTTCTAAATAATAGACTTAAAATAATGTTCTTAATGGAATTGTAATTTGTAACTTACAATATTAATATTTTACCTCTTTATCTATTTTCTTTTAATAAATTTAATTTAATTTATTTCAAAAAAAATATACTAAATTGAAACTAGAAAGAAAAAAAAAACAGAGAAAACTCTACAAATGTTAATCATTCTTATACCATAAAGAGGGGTAAAGACTCAAGTTAATTAGGTGGGATCTTAATTATTTTTGGGAAGATAAATAGTTCTAATAATTTTTTAAATCAAAATTTGTTATGATAAAACTTTTAGTACTAAAATTTATAGAGGGAAGATTATTTTTGAAAAAAAAAATTAGAAAAGACTCTTTGATAGAAAGAAGAGAAACTTACATTTTATTAGAGAGAAAAAAAATAATATAATAATTTATTAGAGAGAGGATGTAAAAAGACAAGGGTACTATTGAAAAAAATTAATAAATTTATTATAAAATAATTTTTAATAATTTCCTTAATTTGTGTAATCTAACTTTGAAAGACTATTAAAAAGAAATAGATGGAGTATTAAATCATAAAATTAATTATAGGAAAAAAATAAGAAAACTGATAAAAGGTTATATTATCTTTCCTCACTCCTAACTTGTGTGTTCATTTCATTCTCCTCTTTAACTCATTTATCATTTACTCTGTGTCATTCCCAACAAAAAAAGTAACTCTTTCTTGTTTGAGTTGATAGTGAAAAAGAAAATAATTTCATAGTATAGCATTTTTCATACACATCAAAACTTTGAATGTTTTTCATGTAAAAAGATTTTTTTTTTGTCTATGTTTGAAATTTTTGTTGTCTTTTTTAAGGTTTTACAATCTAATTAATTTGAGAGTTTTTATATTTTAAAATATTTTGTTTGAAAAATATTTAGATACATAATAAAATTTTAACTCATATTTTTTATAACCTACGTCATTTAGTATTTAATCATATTTTTATAGTTTATTTTTTAACTCTCATTTTATTTAAATAGATATATTGATAAAGAATAAAAAAATAGATTTATTTTTTATAATGAAGATTAAATAAATTTTTTTTAATAATATGATTATTTATATTAAAAAATAATTAATAATTTAAGTTCAAATTCAATTGTTTATAAATATGAAAAAATGAAAAAAATTCTTTAAATAAATATGATTGTTTATAATTATAATTATGTTAAATTATGTATTTTTTTATTATATTAATGACAATAATTATATATATATTTAAAATATATTTTTTTATTCCAAAACTATTGATCAAAATCTGTCATTACACAACATGGCATTGATGGGTTGACACAAACAACATCTTTAACAATGACAAGGTAGATTATTTTTTTTTAGTCTTTCCTATCGACATGCCAATTTAGAGTATTTTTTTGAGTTTGTTAAAAGTTTATTTATGTAATTAATTTTTTCTTACATTTTCATATCTTGAAATTTGATTTTAAAGAATTATGAAGTTTAGCAAGATTAATTTGTTAGATACTACTTCAAAAGTATTTGTGAAAATTAATTGTGATGGAGCTTTCACTCTTAATGGAAACAAAGATGTTTTAGGAGATCGTAAGAGTGGATTCCTTTTTGTCTACTCTAGTGCTTAAGTGTTGGTTAGACTGAACTATATATAAGAGAAATAATAATTTGATTGTAAACACTTAATTAATTGTGTAAATATTTTTTACTTTTTCTTCTTAAAAAAATCAATTAAAAAAAAGGATTTCTTGTTTTTTTATGTAAAACACCTAAATTCTTTAAAAAATAATAAATAATAATAATAACAATGCATATTTAGTAGTCTAATGTAAATACTGACTTATTTTTTATTTTTCTCCTTTTTATATAAGATATTTAATTTCATCAGTACTATTTTTTGTAACACTAAATGAAAAAAACAAATTAGGAATAGAAATTTATTGGATCCAGAAACAATGTTGAATTGATTAAAATTGATAAATAAAAAAACAAAATGAAAATTACTTATTAATTGTCAGTGGGAAAATTGATAAATGTTACTCAGTACATTTTGAGAAGGGAGAAAACATGATCTCAAAATTGATACTTGTTAATTTATGCTGCAAATTTCACCAAACATGATTTGAAAATTGATTTTAAAACTGTAACAACTCAATCTACTTGAAATATTGTTGTTTGCCAAAACTTTTTCTTCTATTTTCTTCTATTTTCTTCTATTTTCTTCAAACATGAAAAGAATGGAATGAACAGTTGAGTATACAACTAAATACATACAATAAAAAACTTACACTTCAGACCTGCAATATAGAAACTAAGTAAGCTAAATAAAAGAAACAAAAATGTAAATTAAAATATTTAGTGAAATCTTTTCTAGAAAGAACCACCTTTTCCTTGCTCAGAAACCGAACGCAACCGCTTTGAGAAACTTACGAGTTCATAAGAGTTTCTCTAGTGATTCTTTTTTTTTCTTTTCTTTTTTTTCCTATTTGTTGTGATGAGAGTGTAGATATGAGAGAATGGAAGGATGATGTTTCTTAAGTGTGCAGTGTATGAAAACATCTTTCAATGCTTTTAATTGGGAATAAAAATCATTTATTGATATAAAAGCTTTAGGGAACCTTCATTTACATATTTCCTCATGGCCACCCAACTTCATTTGCCTTGCAATTTGTAATTTAATAAACTTCATAAGTTGGACACCCATTTCCTCTTCATTAAACTTAGTAAATTAACTCATGGTTAATGTTTTTTCTATTAGACATTATTTATATATATATATATATATATAATAAATTATCTAATATTTTTTGTGATACCTTGATAAAGTAAAACATTAAAATTATTTATAAATAAGAATAAGATGATAGTTAAATAAAACATGTTTTAGATATTTACAACTTTTTTAGGAAAATTAGTTAAATGTATATTCTATTGATTTTGTAGTTTAAAAGATTGTAGCTCTTTTTTTTACCTTAAAAAATTTATTTAAAACTTTATTTGTATATTTGTTTTATGTAATGTAATTACAAATAATTTTTAATATTATAAATTTTTAAAATTTATGATAAATAAAAATAGATAAAGAGTTAATTAGATGAGACATCCTCTTAATTTTAAAATTTTGCATGTTGTTGTTACAATGTGTAATTATAAAATTTTTTCTTTAATTTTTTAATAAAATAAGAAAATACTTTAATAAACTAGTTTGAGTATAATTTCTGTCCATTCTTCTTAGCATATATGAGTTGTGACAATTCAAATATTTTAAAATTTAATAATTATTTTTTCTATTTTTAATCAGAACTACACAGATCTGATTCACTTTTACATATGGAGATACATAAGAGTAGAAATAACTCATCTTGAGTTAAATATATAAAAATATATAACATTTTTTATAATAATAAAAATAATATTTTTTTTAAATAATAAACTATTAATTAATCTTTGTTTAAATTAAAGTTTTTTTAATTATTTTTAAGATGAAATAAATATTTTTAAAAAATGAATTATATACTTAATTAATTATAGATAACCAATGATGAGAGGGTGTTAATACATTCTTAATCGATTCTTAAACTTAAAAATGTAGTTTTACATGTCAATATGTTTTTAATGATTCTTTCTAATTTTTTTCATAATAAATATTGGTGGTAACTATTTTTTTTTCCACCGACCCGATTGCGACTTTGATGATTGAAAGTGATTCTTTAGGAAAAGTCATTCAATAAAGTCATTCTTTCTATCCTCTTGTCTCTTTAATAAGATAAATGTTAACAAATTTTATATTGGTAAAAAAAATATATTTTATATTAATTCTCTAAATCATTGATAAAAATAATTTTTTTAAAATAATTTTTTTTATTTATTTTCAATAAATTATGTTATTGATGTAAAAGTTAATTAAAAATATGTAAAATGAATAATTTTACATTGACCATATGAATTATTGATGTAAAAATTAATAAAAATAAAGTTGGGTTCGTTCTCTTTTTCTTTCTCCTTCTTGAGAAAGAAACACGTCAATAGAATGATTCCTTCATTTCATCGAAATAATGTTAATAATGTGATGTTTCTATCTCAATAATAATAAAATATACCAATATTATAACAACTTTTTAAAAGTCTCATTTACATGTTTCTAGCACGATTGAATGTAAATAATGTTTAGAAGTATTAATTTAGATATGAACTTATATTATTAATTTATATAAATAAGTTCAGTGATTCACTATCACTAAACTCAGAAGTATTTGATTTATCATAATTATATGAATAAATTTTTTTTGTTAATATTTATAACATCTTAGGTAGTATAATATTGTGTTTTTATGGAATTTTTAATTTTTATTAAATACTTTATTTATAATTTTAGTAATTTATGACAATTCTTTTAAAATTTAATTACATATACTTGAATCATTCCTTAATCTTTGTTTGCAATTTGGAAATGGGTAAGTAGTTATAGTTATGAATATAGCTGTCAAACGGGCGATCCGATCCAGTCTAGTCTGGCCTTACGGGTCAAGTTTAGAAAATCTGATAGCCTAGTCTGACCTATATTTTAAAATTGACCATAATTTTTAGTCTAGCTTGACCCTATGTTAGGCCAACAGACCATTTTTAGTCTAATTAAAAATTGAAAAAATATTACAATATTTCTTTTGCTTTCTTAGTTTCTCCACAATTTTGTTCAACCTTATTTCTTTTGTTATCATCAGATGGATCACTAATTGGAGGAGTAACTCCTTGATGTTGTCATAGGAAATAAGAACTCTGCAATGTAAGAGATAAAAAAAATATAAAAACTTACTTAATAATTATAATAATTTTACTTATATAACTCAACAAATATTAACAAAATAATACAAACCCAAGAGGAAAACAAAAACAGATATAAAGTTTTGATTAGAAATGCAAAAAATGATAATATAAATTAACAAAAAATAAGGAAGAACCTAACCTAATGTGAAACAGAGAAGTTATGGTGGAAGCGTGAAACTGTGGTGGTGAAGATGATACAAGAAAAGAGGAGCAATGTTAATGAAAGAGCTTGTGAGAAAGAAAGAGAAGAGATGAAGAAGAGAATGAAATACTAGGGTTTCTTTTTTAGTATGACAACATAATAATTAAGAACAAAAATTTAATATAAAAAATAAACGGGTCAGCCCATTAGCCTACGGGCCAGCCTGGCCTTGGCCCATATGGGCATCAGATCAAATGGGTCAAATTAAAAAAGACCTATTGTTGTATAGACCACAATTTTTTAAGCCTAGTCTGACCTAAATCATAGATTATACGGGTCAGTGCATCAGACCAGACCTATTTTCACAGCTCTAGTTATAAATGTCGTTTTGTATTAAATTCTTTACACGTGTAAGGTTTTAGCGTAATACAAACAAAATTAAAGGAAAAATCAGATACCACGACGTATCTTGTACTAATCATTTCAACAGAGATTTTTGCTAAAATCATAATTGAATTTACACAATTTTTCCAAAAAAATTATTAGCTACGATGGTTTCTACAAAACGCGTAGTTGTAATTTGTATCTTACAACGACACTTTCATTAATAAGTTATCAAAAGTCCTTTTTAATTGTTGTTAAGAGTTCTGTTTACATTAGCGAATTTATCTGTTTACAACTATTAAAAGCATATTTAAATCTTTTTTAAATTGTATATTAAAATATTGCTACAAATAAATGAAATAAAGTAATGAAAATATTAAATTTAGTATGTTTATTATACTTTATAAGATCAATTATGAATATGCTACATATTTATGATGTTTAATTTTGTTATTTTATAAGAAAAGAAATACATTTAATTTGTTTAAGAGTATAACTTATTTAAATGAGTTGTGGGTTGAATACTTTATTAATAAAACTAAATAATTTATTATTCAACTTTCATTTTATGAAAAGTTACTATTTCTCTTAAAACATATTTTCTTTGTTTCCTCTCTAAGTTTATGAGAGATTTTTTTTTCAAGATATAAATTTATCCTAAAGATGCTAATAAAGAGGATAAAATAATCTCATATAATAGAATTTTGTTTAGAATGTTTCTCTTTTGTAATTTTTTTTGGGAGGATTGCATGTTAGGTTGTTTGTATGTCTAGGATTAGATGGCTGCAGTTGAGATTTGATAAAAAAAATAAAATTTACCAGTTTAAGATTGCATCGATACTTTTGATAATTAACCTCAGTTTAAAGGAGAAGATCTAAATTATGTAAATTATAATAATAAATAAATTATGTAACATCTCAAAATATATGATACAATATTTTTTAAATTTGATGTATTAAATTATATTATATTTAGATAATTTTAAATATTTTACTAATATTATAAATTATTTAATTAATAATAATAATGATAATAAATAAATAACATTGAATAATATAAAAAAAGTATTTAAAAAAAATATTATTTATTTATAAAAATAATAATTAAAAAATATTATTTATTTATAAAAAATAATAATTAAAAAATATTATTATTCATTGAAAGAATATAATTTAAAGAAAAGTAAAAAGAAAACAAATGCACACACATGGCTTATCTCTTCATAAGAGATAAGAAGAGATGTTAAAAATATCTATGAGCTACTAAATGCACCAAAGAAAAAAAATAGAAAGAAAAAAAATTTGACAAGAATATATAGATGTGTGGGCTCGAGTGGGGTAGATGAGAAGAAGTTATGTGAGAGAAGAAAGGAAAAAGAGAGAGAATGAAGAAAAGAAAGAAAAAAGAGAAAGAGAGAGAGGAAAGAAAGAAAAAATATATCTACACTTATTTGGATTCGAAGGAGCTAATTACAGTAAGGAAATGAGACATTTATCATTTTAATTACTTTATTTTACATCTACATGCTCTTTATGAAATATCTTATATATCATCTTCTTTATTTATTTATTATTTTTATGTTTATATTTGTTTTGTGAGGTGTCTCCAAACTTATCTTCTTTATGTATTTATTACTTTTATATTTAAATTTGTTATGTGAGGTATCTTTAACCTCATATTCTTTATCCATTTATTACTTTTATATTTATAATTGTTCTGTGAGAAGTCTCTAACATCATCTTCTTTATTTATTTATTACTCTTATATTTATATGAGTTTTGTGTAACCTCATCTTCTTTACCTATTTATTATTCTTATATTTATATTTGTTATGTGAAGTGTCTCTAATCTCATACTATTTACTTATTTGGTTATTTTATAATTTATATTTATTTATTTATTTTATCTCCAGTTACGTACTGGTCCTTTTTATAATTTATATTTTTAATATGAATTAAATATGTTTTTTAGTCCTTGAACTATTTGTTAAAATTGTGTTTCATTCCTAAGACAAACTTTGGACTTATTTCGTCCTTATACTTTATAAACTGGTGTAAATGATCCTCGATGACGAAAAAAACATCTTAAAGGAAAGGAAAATGAGAAAAAAAGAATGAAAAAAAAGTGAAAGGAGATTAAGAGATGAATGATAGTGAAGTAGGAAACTATGAAAAAGAAAAATAAAAAGATAAAAAGGAATTGTGACACATCATCAAGGATCGTTTACATGAGTTTATAAAGCATAAGGACAAAATAGGTTCAAAGTTTGGAATGAAACATAATTTTGAAAAATAGTTCAAGGACTAAAAATATATTTAATCCTTGTATTATTTATATCCAGTTCTGCACTAGTCCTTTATAATAATTTATATTTATATTATTTAATTTATTTTTAGTTCTACGCTGGTCCTTTCTAACAATTTATATTTCTATTATTTAATTTATGTTCAGTTTTGCACTGGTCCTTCTTATTTACATTAATGTGTGTGTGTGTTAGATTTGATGAAATTGTAGTTGGAGGTTTGACCTTTGAGGATTTAAATGAGTATATATTACCCTTAGATGAAATAATCTTGCGGTATTCTATTAACCATGGTAAAACTCATTTATCTTGACTAGTCATTACAATATAAATTCAAATCTTTCAAATATAGAATAGAATGAAATTTATAGATGGAATTTCAATGTTGATGAATTTGTGAAAGAGATATTTATATATTATTAAATTTTGATATAAAATTATTTTACATGATATTTGTTCTCACTTCCCTATCTTGTCTTTTGCACAAAAAATATATCAATCTAAATAGATGGAGATACCAAACTTTCCAAGTCTATGTTCAACACATATTTCGACCAGTAGTTAGAATATGAACAAACGTCAATTCAATTTATCTTAGGAGAATGAGACAATCAATTTTAATTTTCTGTTTTAAATACAAGAAGTTCTATATATATATATATATATATATGTGTGTGTAATGAGGGATAATAATGTTGTTGTATGAAAATATGTATATGAATATGTTTTCATCTTATATTTTAATTTTTATGCATGACAAGAAACAATACAATATATTATTTCTTAAAATATAATTAAATTAATAATTACAATAAAAATAAAGTGTTACAAACTGTCTGGATATGACTCAGTCATAATAATGTATTCTATACAAGGATGAAATTTTGAGTTATATCTTTAGACTTCTATGTTTTAGAAATGTAAAAATACCTGAGTGTGTTGTGAAGGTTGTTGGGAAGTTTAATTGATCTTGTTCTATTGATGGTAAGTGGAAGATTTCTTGAAGTTGTTGTCAAAATTGTTTTTTATTGAGTTTGACTTTCAACCTTATGAGAATGCCTACCAACTGAAGAACAAACTCCCATAATTTGGGTCACCAGTTTTCTTTACCTTTTTTTTTTCTATCCTTATTTTCAAGTCACTTATGTGTTTTTTACATTTACCATTGTCAGCAATTTAATTTCTCTGCAAAATTTATTTTTTAGACAAATTTATTCTTTTGATTATTTACTTTTCAAGTTATTTAAATTTCATGTCATATGCATTTCTTACATTTTTATTGTTTTAAATAAATTTACATTTTAGAATCTTTAATTTTTTAGCATTTTTAACTTTTCAATAAATTTATTTTTTCAAGCAATTTTTTTATCATTCCAGCAACTTACTTTTCAATATTTTATGTTTTAAAATAATTTACTTTTTGAACGTTTATTTGTTTAAGTAAATTGTCATTTTTTTAATTTACTTTCAATCCGACAAAAGTCTTATAAAATAAAAATATATTCTTGTTTTTGAGTGAAAATTTATCTTTATTATTATTCATTTAAAATATGAAAAGAATAGAATTATATTTTAAGATTGACTGTTCAATTAATATGTTTGATGTTTTTCAAACTTTATGTTGTAATAATTTTTATATTAATGTTGATTTTGTATTACATTTATCAATTAAGAATAATAACAAGTTTATCTTTAACAAACCTTTTGTGAATGCATGATCTAACCGTTATGGGTCACATTTATTATAAAGGACAATGCTATTATATATTTCGTGAACTTGCTTTTCCCCTTTTTTTTTCTTTTTAACAACACTCGTGAGTTGTGTTAAGCTTTGAATTAAAGGGAAATTATCGTGATGTGTATTTAATAGAAATTCATATCTTAAAAGCGTAAAGATTTTTATCTTTTCATCCGATCATAAATTAGGGTATAATTAACAGTTATTGACTTTAGTTTTCTAATAATTAAATGTTCTCAAAGTGAAGCACAATGTAGCCTTGAATCTTCCATTTTTTTATCCTATGAGATGTTCTAATTAAGAGATAAAAGTAAAAGGTATTTTTAAAGTTTAGACACCGTAACATCTTTTTAAAATTATTTGAAATATTTTAAAAAAGAAATCTCTCTTAAGAGAAATACTTTAAGCGTAAAATTATTTATTTTTTTATTCAACAATATTGATGCAAAATTTATTAAATAATGGAAATTCTATTTCTAATTTAGTAAATTAATTTTTTTATTATTTTAATATTTTTTACTTATTAATTGAAATAAATAGCGTATAAAAGAAGTGCATCATTTTTGTCTCAATTAATACAGAAAGACTTTTAGGGCTTTGGATTTAAAATTTCAATCCACGAAAAGACATCTCCAAAAATAAATTAATAATAATTATAAGAATTTATGATATCCCTTTTAAATGTTTTTTAATATAAGAAAGTTTTATTTCAACTTAGTAATAATAGTGGAGTCGCTACATTTATGGTATCACCCATAAATGTCTTGCGCATTATAAGAAAATTAATTCTTGAAAAAACAATGAGATAAAAATATTTAAAGATCCTCTAAATTACTTTTAGAAAGTTAACTAGTAAATAATCACACCACTACAAATTCTTACTAATAAATATTCTTTTTTTTTTCTAAGTTGATCTTATATGTAAGTTGATCTTATATGTACTGATTTAAAGTACATGTGTTGAACAAAAGAAAGAAGAAACATGAAAAGTAAAGAGAATAAAAATTTTACCTGATTTAAATTTTGCTCAATTAAGATATGTATACTCTCGTCTTTCCTTCTAACTTGTGGCTTCAAAAAGCGAAAAATAATAAATGATAGTAAAAAAAATATAGCATAAAAAGTATTTAAGTTTTAGAGTGATGGTGATTTAGAGAAATGAAGAATGATATTGTTTTAGTTTTTATATATAACTTTTTTAACTTAAAATTTAATTATCATTTGCCATTAACTTTAAACCCTATATTCTAATATTAATAAAAAAAAACATATCCTTACACACGTATTCATCCCAATGACCATTTTATGTACATGTATACTAACTTAGACGACCAATAGTTTTTATATATAACCTTTTTAACTTAAAATTCAATTATCATTTGTCATTAACTTTAAACCCTATATTCTATATAAAAAAAAACATATCCTTACACATATATTCATCCCAACCCAATGACCATTTTATGTAGCATGTATAGTAACTTAGACAATCAATTGCCAAGAGAAAGACACCACATACTTTTCATCTCTATTGTGCTCTTTGGAATGTTGCTCTACAAAGCCTTTCATTCATGAGTGATCATGTAACACATTCACATATAAATATGATAATTTTACTAATACTTAAGATACACCAAACAGTATAGTACAGTATGAAGTGTTAGAAATTTTATTTTTAACCATTAATATAGGTTATATATATATATATATTATTTGTGATAATTATATTAGCTATTTATATTTTGTTAGGCTCAATAAAAATGATCTAATTTTAGTGAGTTTTGTGAACTTTTAAATTGTCAATAGTATAAATTGGTATGAACTCAAATAAGTGAAAAACAGATTTGGTCCGTTAGAGTTAAAGAGAACTCTAACATGTTTAAAATTATAAGGATGGTCATAGTCTCCAATATGCCAAATCATACGTCTTTTTGTCTTTCTATCACAAGAGGAACATCAAGAAGTTCTGTTAAGGAATCCAGTGATTTGGTTGAGAAAGATCATTGTACCAAATAAGGACTATTCTCCTGCAAGATTTTGTTAACATCAGTATGAAAACAAATATATCTTAAAACTCAACAAATCTTGATAATCTGATGCAATGATTTTTTTTATGGTCTATAATTTAATAATTACTAGAGAAATTATTTTCTAACAAGTGGTATCAAAGCCAACATTGTTATCAGATTATTCATATTTGGGTTTGTGTGTATGCACACGATTATTTTTTATTTGGTTTTCAAATTACATGATGTATTGAGTGTATTTTTTGGCAATTTTTTTAATTTGTTTGGTATTTTTTAATTAAATCAGTTTATGTAATATATTGTTAAAGGAATCTTTGTTATGGAAATTGATTTAATTAAAATTATATGAATATTTATATGAAATTATTTATGCATTTTGTGTTCATCCCAAAGAAGACACAATTTGGCCAAATAATAACATTCATGTGATGATAAATATATGATAATTATAAAGTTATACTCATGTGAATAATAGTCGGTCCAAAGAAATGCTATTATTTGACAAAGTTAATTGTCAATATTTGATTGTTGCATTTAGAGCCTCAACTATGAGATTATTTATGCATTTTGTGTTCATCCTAAAGGAAGACACAATTTGGTCAAATAATAATTATGATGATAAATATGTGATAATTATAAAGTTATACTCAAGTGAATAATAGTTGATCCAAAAAAAAGGCTATTATTTAACAAAGTTAATTGTCAATATTTGATTGTTACATTAAGAGTACCGTTTACAAATTAATTTATATGCTCAAAGATTAAAGAATTAATATTGTGCTCAACATCTTATAATGAGTTTATTATGTAAATTATCAGTTTGTTTAATGAACATATTATTAAGTTTATTTATATTTTCTTTCAGTTGTTGTTACTAGTGGTGCTAATTTTTCTACTCAAATTAATTGTATCCCCATGCTTAATAGAACAAACTTTAAGGCCTAGAAGGAAACAGTTGAGATAATTTTGGCCTGCATGGATCTTGATCTCGCACTTCAGGATGAGAAACTCATTCCAACTCTGGAAAACCCGGAGGCAGATAAGGTTGAAAAGTAGGAACGCCTAAACCAAATGTGTTTGATGATCATGAAGTGATCTATTCCAGAAATTTTTCGGGGCTTTGGTGTTAAGAGCCACAATGCAAAAAGTTTCCTTGATGTTATTGAGCAATATTTAACGAATAATGAAAAAGATTATGCAAGCAGTTTGCTTGCTAAACTTATCTCTATGAGATAAAAAGGTAAAGGAAACATAAGGGAGTATATTATGGAGATATCTAATCTCGCATCAAAGCTAAAAGCACTAAAGTTAGAGTTATCTTATGACTTGCTTGTGCATCTAGTTTTGATTTCTCTTCCTACACACTTTGGGCAGTTCAAGATGAATTATAATACTTAGAAAGATAAATGGATCTTGAATGATTTGATTTCTCATTGTGTGCAATAGGAGGAAAGACAACAAAGAGAGAAGAGTGAAAGTTCTCATTTAGCATCAAGCTCTCAGAATAAAATAATAAGGATGTTGCAAAAGGGATTTCTCAACAAAAGAAAGTAAAAAAAAATCATGAGAGTACACCTACTTCTTTCTTCTACACGAAAACTTGGGCACATGAAGAAAGAATGTCCCAAGTATGTCACTTTATTTTTCTCAATTTTGTTTTTTCTAAAGTTAATTTAGTTTATGTACCACATAATACTTGGTGGGTAGATTCTGTTGCTACTATTCACATAAGTTTATCCATGCAAGATTGTCTTTGGAGTCGACCACCAAGTGATAATGAAAGATTTATACATATGGGCTATAACAACAAGGTCACAGTAGAGACTATTGGAACATTTAGATTACAGTTGAAAAATGGATTTTATTTGGATTTATTTGAGTCTTATGTTGTACCGTCTTTTAGACATAATCGATTATGTGTTTTTTTGTGAAGCATAATCGGTTATACAAGGCCCTTAATCGATTATGAGCTTCAATTTCTTGCAGCTCCACCCATATGTGGAGGACCAACCATAACCAACAATCACAATTTACATGCAACCATAATCGAGGAAGCTAATGAATTAGAAGCAAGCTTGTGACATATATAGCAAACCATGGTATGAAAAACAAAGCTAATGAATGAAAATAGCACACATATAATCGATTAGGGATCTCGCATCCCATAACAGATTATGTTTCATAAAGGAGCACATAAGGCATAATCGATTATGTGCTTCTTTGTAAAGCATAATCGGTTATGTCATAATCAGCTTGGATCACGAACTCTGCCAAAACGAAGCCTCACGATCACCACACACCATGATGGTCAACTTGGACCACGAACTCTGCCAAAGAAAAATATATGCTAAGCTAAGTGAAAAGAAATTATAAAAACAAAGAAGATGATAAAAATTAAGAAATAACATAAAGTTATTATTGTCATAATCATTTCTTTGTATTTTCTAAAAAACTTAAAAAGGTTTAGAAATTTTTTTTTAATACAAGTCTACTGATGATAATCGATTATTATGCAAGATAATCGATTATTTTAAGTATGATAATCATCATTCCAGGAGATAATTGATTATTTCAACGTTAAAAACTTTGAGTGAATGCTACGATCTTCAACATAATTCTTAATTATTACAATAATTCTTAATTATTACAAGCAAACATATATATATATATATAAATATAATATTAAAACTTAAGACTCTAAAACTTCAATTATGAAAGTTCATCTTTTTTTAGAGTGATCATCATCAAAAAAATTATCTTTTAGATATGTTTAAAATCCTTCTTAATCTTTAGATTAACCATCGATAAAAAAAAATCAAGTTAAAATAAAAAACCAATTAAGGACAGCTAAAAAAATAAAGTATTTTAAAATTACTAAAATATTATTAACTTGTGAAATTTTGCCACGCCGTAAAAGCTAATTCCCTAAAGTGGCATGCTTTTGGAATGGTCCTTGTGGAGGACCAGCGTCATCCATACACGTAATTTTTTATTTTTTAAATGCAAAACATCGTGCAATGCATGGCTCTACTTACATTTTTTATTATTATCATAAAAAATAATTGTTTCATTTTTCCAACTTTATAGAAGTGGACAATGACCACGAAATTACGAGGAAGAGAATGATATGTGACGCACGTATCTTAAGTATATTAATTAAGATGTTACTAAATACGATTTGAGTTAAAAAAAATACAATATGAACATGTTAATAGCATGAAGTATTGTGAGATCAGCTTTTCTGTTTCGGTTAATTAGGAGAGATGATTTTAGAAAATAATAAATCTTAAAATTTTAAGTTAAATTAAATATATAAATTTTAATTTTAATTATTTAGTTATTTATTATAAATTTTTTTATTTTTAATTTTTTTCTTTTATTTTTTTATCTAATTGTTTGACAGTCATTTTTATCATTTTCTTAACAATACGATGACAAGTGAACACCATTTCTTGCCTATAAAAATTTTTAATTAAATTTTTATCTTTCCTCAAATTTTGGAAACCCTTTTTTTTTGTTTTTGGATTTCATGTGAGAAGTTTGTTATCTATCATATTTGACACCATAATTGAGTAGATAAATTTCGTGCCAACAAAGAAAAACATAAATCTCGTAAGACTAGGTTTGTAAATAGGTTTGTTTTATGTATTAGAAATCTGGAAAGTAAGTTAAGATATAGTTTTTTAAAGTATTTTTAACAATTTTTTAAAAGAACAACAAAAAAAAAGAACTGATAAATTTACTATCTGTCACTTGATTTAGAAATTAAGTTAAAGTTGGATCCTAAGTTGGAAGTGCATGTGTTCATATAAGTTGAGATTAATATTAAAAAAATAATAAGTTATTAGACTTTAATGGATTTTAAGTATTAACTTTTGATTTTGAAAATATTATTAATAAATTAAGAGTTTTGAAATATTTGTATTTAAATGTTGTAAATAGATTAAAAGAAATATTTGGGTTTAATTAATTTAAAATTGTATAAATACGATGAATGATGGAATGTTTAAATTGCTCGAATTATAATTAGATTATATAGTTAAGTTGGCTTGATCACTTTAAGTTAGACTAATATTATATAAGTTTTCAAACATTAATGTTAAAAATGTTATTTTAATTTTGTTAAAAATGTTTGAAGTGATATAATATATTCATACGTTACAATATTTACCAAAACTTTTTTATTGTTCAAACTAATTAAAGAAATTAATAACTGCTTTACTAGTTTTATCAAACATACTTATCTTTCATTTTCGGAGAAAATTAAATCTTATTAAAATTTTATAAATTCTGCAAGCTGGGCATTTTGAATTAAAATTCTTTATTTTAAAACATAGACAAACATCTTTCTATAAAATTCAAATTTAATCAATTCAATATTATAATATTATTATTAATTAGACTTTATATAATAGGATTCATACCATTTCAAAATTATTTAAAAACTATCACTTCATCTAATTTTAACCATAATAGTATTTTAAAAAATATATAATAATTATTAAATAATATATTTATAAAAATTTAAATTATATAAATTTATATACATTTATGATTGATAGATTAAATCTACATTTTATATAAAATTACTGAAAATATAATTTAACTACGTCTTGAAACTTATTCCCATAACTTAAGCAATAATAAAAAAAAATGTACAAATAGAGTACTTCCGAAGTCTATCATTAGTCATTAGTAACGTAAATAACATATTTGTAACATAATTTAAAAAAATAAATAATTATTTTATGAATTATAATAATAATTATCCAGCATATTATTGTGTGTTAAGTTACCTTGTTTGAAACGCTAACAATGGGAAACTAGAGCAACAACCACAGTTGCCAAAGTAACTGAATTGGAACTATACATTACACAAATTTCAGATTATTTTCATTATAATATATAAAATTAATGATGGATGTGATCATATGTCCAAATAACAATATTAATAAAATAAAAGCTCAACTTACAAAAACAAAAATTAATACTAATATTTAGATTTTCTAACCAAGAATGGTACTAAGAGCAGC
The DNA here is from genome assembly GCA_030347555.1 of Lablab purpureus. Classification (NCBI taxonomy): domain Eukaryota; kingdom Viridiplantae; phylum Streptophyta; class Magnoliopsida; order Fabales; family Fabaceae; genus Lablab; species Lablab purpureus. Next base: position 20,633,314 of record CM059258.1, read on the forward strand.
GCCGACCACAATGGTTAGTGAGTACACTCCTAAACGCGACGCCGCTACAGACGATGCGCCGTTCGGCCGGGACGGCGTCGTTTCGTTCGACGACGATCCCGGCGAAGACGATGGCGATGGGCTTGTTGCTGCCGGGAGTGATGCCGTTGGAGAAGTGGCGGTTGCCGGAGATGGCAGCGGTGGAGACGTGGTGGATGGAAGTGGTGTTGTAGCCGGAGCATAGGGGGAAGGTGGGTATGATGGAGGGATGGTGGATGGATACGGTGATATTGGTGAGAGTGGTGATGGGGATAATGATGGAGGTTGGGTGACAGGGGAATTGGGTTTTGGAGTTGGGGCATAAGGGTAGGGTGGTTGAGATGTTGGGGAAGGAGTGTAGGGAGGTTGGGAAACGGGAGAAGGAGTGGTGGATGGTGGTGTGGAAATGTAAGGTGGCTGAGATGTTGGGGAAGAAGTGTTTGGAGGTGGTGGAATGTAAGGAGGTTGGGAAGTAGGAGAAGGAGTTTGTGGTGTTGGCACATAAGGTGGTTGAGAAAATGGTGATGGGGTTATTGGAACAAAGGGTGGCTGATGATTAGGGGAAGGGGTTTGTGGAGGGTTTGGAGTATAAGGAGGTTGGGAAATAGGAGAGGGAGTGGTTGGAGGAATTGGGACATGAGGTTGGTGACCAGGGGAAGGAGTTTTTGGAGGACTATAAGTTGGAGAAGGTGTCTGTGGAGGTATAGGAACATGGGGTGGATGATTATTAGGGGAAGGAGCATAGGTGGGAGAAGGTGTGGTTGGAGGAGTGGGAACATTAGGAGGAGCATAGGGTGGATGGTTATTAGGGGAAGGAGCTTTTGCAGGATAGGGAACATTAGGAGGAGTATAAGTGGGTGAAGGAGTTTTGGGAGGTGTTGGAGGATAGGGAGGATGTGGATGGTTACCTGGGGAAGGAGCTTGTGGAGGAAGGGGAACATTTGGTGGAGGGTAAACAGGAGAGGGTGTTTTGGGAGGTGTTGGAAGATAGGGTGGATGATGAGAAGGTGAAGGTGCTTTTGGAGGAGTATTTGGAGGAGTAGGAGGAACATAGGGAGTGTTTGGAGGAGTAGGAGGAACATAGGGAGTGTTTGGAGGTGTTGGAGAATATGGAGGAGGCTCTCTCACAGCCAGCACCACAATAATAAGTTTCTGACCCTTCTCACAATTATTTCCACTGATGAAGTAAAAAGGACCAGACCGATCAAACTGAAACTCCGACTCACCATCCTCAAACTTCTTGATGGGGTTCTTCTTGTTACATTTCTCATAATCCTCCTTGTTCACCACCAAAACCGAGTCCGATCCCTTCTTGTACTTGAAAACTATCAACACAAAAAGCCGTACAAGTCAACAGCATGCAGAAGCTAGCAAAAAAGTTGAAAACCTTTGCAACGAAAATTAACTCACCAAGAGTGTCACTGACTTGGAACCTCATCCTTTCAGCCCAGTGATTGTAATTCTCAGAAGGGTACAAAATCCAACCATCTTTTCCACCAACGTAGAAGGTGTAGGCCTGAGACCTGGAGAGGAGACTCAAGAGAAACAAGAACAGACAAAAAACACGTATCTGGAGTTCCATGTTGCAGAGAGGAAGGAGAGACAGAAAACAAAGAGGCAAGAGAGAGTTGTAGGAAGAAGTGATGAGAATGGATTGAGATATAAAGAGAGATTGTTGTGCTTGGTTACCGTTGTGGTGCTTGTATTGCAGGGCCAATGAAGCGTGTTAAACGGGGAGGCATTACGTGTGAAGAGTTACATGTGGCGAAATGATAGAGTTAGAAAAGTTGAAGTTTGAGAAAGTTTCTTTAATATGAGGTTGTATGTATATGGTGGGACATGTATCTAGTATCTAGCTACGTGCCACAGTAGCCAGCAGTGCCATCTATCATCATTCGGTCACATTTTCTTTTAGATTTTGGAACCTTACCGTTGCTATACATTAAAAATGTCTGAAAAACAATAATAATAGTAACAAGGAAAGAAAACGAAAGAAAATGGTTGTTTTGTGAGAGCATCACGGGACTCTATTGTTTAGCTTCTGGCATAGTTTATCCAAATGGTATTGGATTCCGATTCTTATTTCAGAACCATTCAAATAATTGTGCTATTCTATGAAACATGGTTAGATTGTTCCTGATTATGAACCGTATCAATAAGATTTCTTTAATATAAGGTTAATTTGGAATTGTTGGATTTTTTAATCGTAATTTTGTGTCTGTTTACTTTGAGAGAGATTATAAAGTAGTGAAGAACAATAATCAGAAAAGGGATTGGATCGTCAATCTACATTTATGCCTTGGGTCCCAGTGACTATTACAGAATTTGTATGATTGATTTAAGAAAGGGTAAACCATGATTCAATTTTCAAACATATAAAATATTTCTTTTAATTTCTGAAGGTATGAAAAGTCCAATCAATATGTTTTATTATTAAGTTTTATAAAAAAAATTAAGATTAATTTGATAATATAAATTAGATATTATTTTATCATAAACTCGTTCCGACTCATTTAATTATATACCTTAGTCTTTACCTTTATTTTATGAAATTGAATTTTATTAGTTTCATTTCCGTTTTATTTTATTTTTTAAAAGTATAAATAGATGTTAAATATTTTAATATTAAATATTCTTTTTTTTATATATAAATTAATATTTTTAATGTTATAAATTTTAAATTGTTTTATTGATGAAATATATTTTAATTTATTATTTTATAATATATATGTAAAAGAAGTGTTTCATAATGTTTTTTTTATATTAATTTTAATTTATTCATTTTTAAAACATATAATATAAAATCTAACAATCCTTTAAAATAATATCAAATACATATTTAAACATTTATAAAAGAAAATTAAACTAAAAAATATCGTATAATCTAATAATCATCTTCTAATATCATTCTTCATTAATTCATTTACATAATTCAAATAAAATATATCATTGAAAAAGAAATAAAAAAGTAACTTTTACCAAATTGGTTAAAAGGACAAAAAAGTAAATGAATGGAGGATGAAATAAAAAGAATAGTATATTGAACTGGTCGGAGAAATTAAAGAAGTTGAAAAAGTGAGTGAAAGGTGAAAGAAAAGAGAAGAGTGTGGGACACACACAAGAATAGAATTACAGAAAAGATATTATAGTCCTTTATGTGTGAAAAATAATAAAAAAATACTAAATAAAAATATAATTAATTTTAAAATTTAGTTTTAAATTTAAAGATGGGACAAGGATGGATACGAGAAATAGGTGAAGATTGCATTATCTATTTCCAAACCGAACCCGATTTCTTAAAATAAAAAAAACTCGAATTCATTTTAAAACTCGGTGAATTTGATTTTTTTCGTTCAAACCCGAAACGTATACACTTTACCATATATACAAGTTTAATGATCAATTTGATTTTTTTTACACATTTAAAAATTAAACAAGATTTTCTGCTCTCTTTTTTTCTTCAAGGATAAAATTAAATTGACTACACCTCATACATACCAGTTTAAGAAATAAAGCTTGGTCGACATCCTTTGTTTTTGTTAGTCGAAATGTCTGCTTTGTTTTGCTTTTTCATAGACTGTTTGGTGGAAGAAATGGACTACCCAGCTAGGACTTAATCACATCCACTTTACAACATGTTTTGCTTTGATTAACCTTTTTAATTTCTTGATTAAGTTTTTTTATTCGGTGACAGAGTGTAAAGTATTTAAATTTTTTTAACGACCAATTTCTATGATGTACTCACTTCTAGAATATACTAGTATTATTTAATTAAATTATTTTATTCAAAATAGTTTATAGTTTTAAAATTTTTAAAATTTTATAAAAGAATACCATAATTATTACCTTTTGTGATGAATGTTGACCTTGACAAAACCATTACTCCCATCTAATATTGTACTTGTAATTTATTGGGGGAAGACTAGAAATTTCCTCTATCTGAAAAACATTATTGTTTGGTACTGTAACGTTACCATATTTTAAAGTAGTATATATGATGGGACATGAACACTTCTTTCCTCTAAAAACTTTACCTTTGAAAACTCTCCAATTAAATTACTAAAATTACATAATTTTTCATTAAAACTCAAATATACCTGTTTCAAATCATACACATTTTTCTTCCTATATTAAATTCATAGAATGTGTGACATCATGCAGTTATTATGTTATTAATAATATACTACTATTTAAAACAAGTCTCTTTATCGTTAGTATTTAATATTGGGTTATAAAAACGCTAAGAATTATAAGTGTATAATTAATATATTAACTCTCACTCCCTACTATGCTACTATGATTTCTTGTTCTCATGTGCAATCACTCGCCTTACAACTATTCTTCCATACTCATTTATTCTAAGTCCCACTTTTTATTTTAAAAAAATAAATATATTTTTAATTTCTAAAATATTTATTAAATTTATGTTTATTGTGACATAAATTTAAAATATTTAGTATTTGTACTTTATAAGATGGTATAAATGATTAAGATAACATGTTAATTTTTTTTATTTTTTTAGTTTTTTTTTATTTTATTTTTTTTATCTTTTAAATGTGTTCTTTTTATTGTCTCTTTTCTTTTCTTATTTCTTTATTTCTTTAAATATATTTTTATTTTTCACTAATAATACTTTGCATTAATTTATAAAGAATAAAACAAAATAAATTTAAGGTTTATTTCAGAAAAAAATTTTAATTTTTAACAAATAAATCATTAAATAAACATATATTTAACCATTTTAAAAACAAGTTATACAATAATGTATTCCCATTATAAAATAATTTCATACATAACTATAAATAAATATTAATATTACTTTTAAAATGATTATTATAAGATTTAATAAATTTATCATATTTAGAGTAAAATAATTATTATAATGTCTCCAATATCTTTTAATTCACTAAATTAGAGAGTATTTCTCGTTGTGAACATCTTTAGTTCAATTTAGGAGAAATTAATAATGATCGTTGCCAGAAAAGTTCTGCACTCAAGAGAAATGGAAATTTTTTTACTAAATAAATTGTTACATAACCTATGAATACAAGATGTTTAACTACTGTTAATCTATCGAGTTCGTGTTAATATTTTTTTAATTTAATAGTTATGCATTATGTAAATAAGTTTCACATTTTAACCAATTAAAAATTACTCTTGACATGGCATCATTTTAAAGATAATAAATTTTTTTAGTAAAATCATTAATCATAATTATAGTTTTTCATTGGACAGTAAAAAAGGAAACTGATTTCTGTTTCTTTTGGTTTTTTTTTTTTCGTAAAAAAAAGTAATTGGACCAGAACTCGAAGTAACACACACGAAAATGTAAAAGAAGATATCATAGTACCTTTAAGATCTAACTAAGTACTTGGATGGACATTATTGTAACAGCCAAAAAAGAGTGATGTTTTTTACCATTCTTGAAGTTGTGTTAAAAAAACTCTAGTTAAAAAAAAAGTGAACTACCATGAAATCAAATATTTTGTTTATTAATTTATATAAGATATATATATTTTACTTGTACATAATTAATTTTTTGAATAAAGTAAAACGCAAATTTATAATCCAATTCAAACTAAAACCACTTTAAACAATTCTAATCTTTCATATCTGTAACATGAATCTAAAATTGTTAAAGGGATAGCTAAACATGGTCACAAAATCGATTTTTTAGCAATAAATTTGAATAGTATACATGAAATTTAAGTTGAAATTAATGTGATTATTGTATTAGCTAGCTTCTATGTAAGACTAAATTATCCATTGATCTAATGAAATTTCTTGAACCAAATATGGCACACATCCAATCTTTATATGTATCTTTTAACCTGCATTGCATCACATATGATACAATGGAGGTGGAGGTTGAGGTTTAAACTTAGGCATTACTTCCTCAATTACTACCCCTATAACCTCTCCAAAGGTTACATCTTCTATTTCCATCCATTGGATTATTGTAAACTCTCTATTACACCATATTTTTATACCTATTTAGTTCATATGATACAATGGAGGTGGAGGTTGAGGTTTAAACTTAGGCATTACTTCCTCAATTACTACTCCTATAACCTCTCCAAAGGTTACATCTTCTATTTCCATCCATTAGATTATTGTAAACTCTCTATTACACCATATTTTTATACCTATTTAGTTCATATTTATTGTAACATCAATGTAGTGATTTTAAGTCAAGCATCTAGCGTTATTTATTAAATATACAGCCAAAATAAATTATATTCATTCTTTTATATATATATATATAAATAATACTTATATTTTTGTTGAGTATACTTAGAAAAACTCAATCAGGTTAATTTAGGACTGAATGTAGTTTCTGATTTTCAGATGAATCAATAAAAAAATCTAAGTGTAATATTTCTTATCTAATCTCAAATCAATTGTATTTTATTACTTTGCCTAATCTTAAAGGGAGATTTTGATTATGAAAAAGAAAATTTTTAAAAGTTTATTTGAGCAATAAAGTCATACTGTTTATTAAACCTAAGTATTGTTTGTCAAACACTTTCCAACAGAAGATAATTAAAAGTTTGCTAAAAAGTTTGTTAAAATACAATTCAATCATCTCTTATTGTGTTTTCCTGTTTTTCACACCAATATCCTTAAAAAAAAAAGAAGGAAACAAATTTCAATTCTAGGTATGGCCAAGTCATTCTATTCCGAGTCGAGTCTAGTTTTTCAAACTAAGTTAGGTCAAGTTCGCCACATGTCGATAACCCAGGTTGAGTCGGGCCCTTCAGGACTGAGTCGAGTTGGGCACTCCTCGGGCTGAGTCGAGTCAGACTCTTCTAAGGCCGAGTCAAGTCAAACTTATCCAGGATAGGAATCCAATCGGATCCAACCAACGCCAAGATGAGTTGGGTTTGCCATGCACTAAATCGAGTCGGGCCCACACTAGCCTAGATCGAGTTTAGCCCACCCAAGGCTAAGCCAAGTGAGGCCCTCGGGTTGAATCAGTGCCTAACCCGGACCAAGTCGAGTCAAACATGTCTTGGGATGAGTATGGCCAGGTTGGGCCCAGACAAAGTCAAGTTGGGTCTGCCCATGAACCAAGTCGAGTTGGGCCCACCATGAACTAATATGAGTCGAGCCTGCCTCGGGCTAAGTCAAGTTAGCTCTGCCCTAGGCCAAGTCGAGTAGGGCCCATTTTAGACTGATAAGATTCGAGCCTACCTCAGACCACGTTGAGCCAGACTTGCCCTAAGATGAGTTGACTTGAGTTTGCCCTCAGCTTAAGTCAAGTCGGCCCCTCCTCGAGCTAAGTCGACTCAAGCTAGCCGCCAGACGAGTTGAGTTGGGATCATTGTAAGCTGAATTAAGTCGAGCCTGCCCTGGGTCGTGTCGAGCCGGGCTGGCCCTGTTTCGAGCTGAGTCAAGTCGAGTCCGCCTTAGGCTGACTGGAGCTTAGTGTGATGTTGGTAGAGTCGAGTTGAGACAAACTTGGGACAAGCTGAGTCATTCCTACCAAGGCCGAGTCGAGCCGGTCCTGACCGAGACTAGTAGAGCAAGGTCTGTCCTAAACATAGTCTGGGCCTAGTCAAGTTGAGCCCACCCGAGATGGGTCTAGAGTTAGGCTCGCCTGGGCCCTCCCAAGTTAAGTTGGAACCGCCTCGGTTTGAGTCGAGTCGGGCTTGCCGAGACTGAATTGAGTAGTGCTCGTCTAGCATTGAATCGAGTCAGGATCGCCCATGATCAAGTCAAGTCGGGCCCACCTTGAACGATTCGGGTCACACCCGCCCTTGGAGTCTAATTGGGCCTAGTCTTAGCTGAGTTGAGTTGGGCCTAACCCCAGCTGAGTCGATTTGGGGTCTCCCTAGATTGAGTCGAGTCGAATCTTCCTTGGACCTAGTTGATTCATATCTACATTAGGCCAAGTATAGTTAGACTTATATCAGGTCGAATTGAGTCAGACATACGTCGAACTGAATTGTTGATATATATTCAAAAAGTAAATTATTAAATATTATTTTCGTCGAATTGAATTGTTGATATATATTGAAAAAGTAAATTATTAAATATTATTTTAATATTTAAATTTGATTGATATTTTTTTTAAAGTTTAATTTTAAAATTTATATTTTTTAAAGATTTTAAGATTAAATTTCATCTTAAAAGGAAAATTAAATTCCTTTATCTAAACAATAAATTTTAAAATTTAAGATATTTTAATTATATTGTTAAAAAAACTATTTAAAAAATAAAAAGAATTCAATTGCATGTAATTCAAATATTTTTCATTTCAATTTCTTGAAATTGTTAAAATTCTTCATGCAAACAAGGTTATAGAATCAATTTTAATTAATTTATATTGTGAAAGTATATTTATAAAATGGTAAATTCTACCCTGCATTTTAATGGATAGTGGTACCTTTTGTAAGTAAACCAATAAATGAAAAGCACACAAGTTTCATCACCTTATATTATTATGTAGAGTAGATAAGAAATGGTTTGTTGTTTAGAGTGATGTTGTTTTCTAATCGTTTTATTACTCATTCATCTAACCTTATATTTTTTAAAAAAACTTATTGCTATTATAAAAATATCAAACACCATTACTACTAAATTTCAACTTTAATGATTTAACAAAAGAAATATATACCATGTACTCTCTTAGATTGAAGGAGCAGCTAGGCTTTACAAGTTACAATCCATCACATAGGTCTATACAAAATCACCAGCATGATCCACGGGTACACAAACCCTTGTAGACCAGAACATTAAAAGAAAACCAAATAAAGCAATGATAGATATATACATAGTTAAAAATACATATACATGAATTATTATGAGGTCAAAATTGAAATCCTCATAAGATTTTGTGCGTGTTGATCACTTTTAACGATAGCACTGATCTTTGCACATCTTAGAACAGAGGTTCTCGCCTTTAGAGTTACTAGGGTTGACGCATTCGGCAATGCACTTTGAATAACAACGTTGATTTGATGTTGCATCATTGTTAACGTTATTGCCATTTCCACGTTGCATCACATGCATAGATTGACCTCCTTTGCCTTTCATGTCACCCTCAGTGTCCCCTCCAGAAACATCGTGTCTAAGAACAGTTACACGACGAGCATGGCTCGTCATGAACATGGTGGCAACCAAGAGGATCAATGCAACTTCTTTAGAACTCATTTTCATTGTTTTAATTGTTTGTGTCAAGGTTGGTTTGCTTCTTGCACCAAGAGAAAAAAAGAACAACCTTAATAACATGTGGGGTTTGCTTAATTGGGTTTTATCCGAACCTTAGATAGTATTGTGGTCGTTAATGGCGCTAATAATGGAAGCGTCTATTTTTTGACATGAAAATATTTAGATCGGTGAATGCGTGTTCTTGTGGCTTTTATCTCTACAAATTGTACTATATTAATAGCCTTGTTTTGTCCTTTGTCCTTTCTTTCTTGTGGATTCTTTTCCCTCTTTCATCATCACACACTACTAAACAATGTATGAGGAATATGTACCATTTCCTCTTTCTATTCCTTTTATATATATATATATATATATATATATATATATATATATATATATATCCGTTATATATTAACAAAATTTGTTTAGAATTTTTTTTTCCCAACAAAATTTTAATCTTTACAGTGTCTAGTTTTTTCAATATTTTTAATTTTTTAGGTAAAGTGTTATGGTGAATGATGTTATTATATTGTGGGTGAGTTTTTAGGTAAATTATGATCTTAGTTTCTGTTTTTTTTTATAAAATTCAATTTTAGTTATTCAATCATTTCCCAATGATTTTAATATCTTACTTTTTATTTGTCTTTAATTTAAATCAATTTCATGAAGTAATATCATTAAGGAATGAAATTTTGGGTCCAATACCTTCTATATGGATTAGTCGATTATTATACTATTTAACATTTTTATAATATTCTCTTAATTATATTTATTAAAAATGTTATACTAAATAAATTTTACATTTAATATTAACATTTTAAAATAAATATTACAATAAAGTATACTAATATAATATTATGATATTTAAAAAAATATTACAATAGATAAAACTAATCATTATATAATATTATTTTTAAAAATAACAGTAAAAAATAATTTTAAAAAATATTATTAATATTTTATTAATTATACTTTAATATCTTTTAGGAAAAAAAATTTTAACCACAGTTTTTATTTAATTTTTAAAAAAATAATACATTACTAAAAAAAGTTCATTTTCTTTATGATTTTATTTAAAAAAGGACTATGCTTTTTATTAAAAAATTGTAAAACATGTCTACAATTATATAATAATTTTTGTATATAAAAAATATATTAAAAAATTAAGAAATATTAATTAAATTATCTTTTAATTTAATAATATAATTTAAATATAAAAAAAATATTGGTTTAATAGACATTTTGATCCCAATATTTTATGAGAATTTGTAATATTTTTTCATAATTATTTTTTTTCTCAATTGAGTACAAAATTTTATTAAAATTTTTTAATATGATATCTTCTGTTACATTAATGTTAACGGTGTTAATTGTATGAGATGTGACGCATCGAAATTAACTTGTGACACAATAATGATAAAAGGGTATGAATACAAACACGAATACAAACACTACAAATCTGTGAAAATTTTGACAAAAATAATCTTATAAAATATTGGGACCAAAATGTCTATTAAATCAAAAATATATTTACAATGTTCTATGTAAAGAATTCATATAGGGTACGGACCCGAACGCCAGCTTGCTAGTCCAGTAAAATTTGAAGGATCAGGTTGTTGTTTTCAATCTGCAACCCATCCTAACTTGTTAGAATATTTTTTAACTAAAAATAAAAATAAAAATAATTAAAAATTAAACTTTTATATTATATTATTTGAAGGATGCAAGTATTCCATAATAGTGTAACTTAATTCATTAACACTTACAAAGTTCCAATTATTAATTATAATAAAAAAATATAACATCTAAAGGTAATAATAATTTTAATTTATACCATTAAAAGCATTATTTAATCAATTAAAAATTAAAAAATATTCACATAATTAAGTGTGCTATAAAAATAAAATTTAAACAAAAATTTAATTAAAAAAAGCAAGTCGACTAGCCAGCCAATCCGCATTCTGGTGGGACGAGCCAAGATTCCCAACTTACCCAGCCACAACCCATCTCACCTTGTTTTTTTGCAGACCAATGACAGGTTGCACCAAAATGGATCAGGTTGAACCGTTTTGCTACTTCTAGTATGGAGTTAAGAGTTTTACATTGAATGAAAATTATTAAGATGAATAATATATGTGGAAAACAAATCAACAAACCTATTGCCTTAAAGTTTGAATTGGATATGATGTCAAATTTCATATATGGATTGACTCATAACTCATTGTATGGAGTTGAAAATCACACATTAAATTAAAAATGAATAACAAAATAATTTTTTAAAGGCTTGTCTTAACAATATCATCAAAGGTATGAAATTTTTTTGCATCGATGGAGTAAAAATGAACAATAAATTAATTTTCAAATGCTTGTCTCTCAACAATATCATCAAAGGTATGAAAATTTTTTACACCGATATATACTGTTTGCACCGAAAAGGTTCCCCGCAAATCCATAAGTAGTAACACAAAATTACTTGATGTTCTACTTGAATTACGATATGGAGTTCTTTGCTTTGAAAGCAAACCACATTTGTTAGTGAAACTTGCAATGAAATATTTTTCTATTAGAAAAGAGTAATCCACGCAGCAAAATGAATCAAAGATTTTATTTTCTATTATAAATGTTTTCTTGGTAAGCTTAGTTTGAGCAGTGTATTACTACAATATATATCTATTGTTCTTATCGGAAAAAAGCTGGAGTGTTTTCTGAGTTAAGTTGGTAGAGTCTTGGTATGAATGAGCTCTTTGAGTAGGCCAAGCTGTATGAACTGGTGGGTGGTTTACCTGTAGAAGACTCTCAAACGCTTAAGTCAGTAAGAGCACAAAATAAGCGTATAAATGTTTAAGGGAAGAATAGAGTGAATACTTCTCGATATATATTTATAGGCTTTTGTGGGCCTTAGTAATTGATAAAAGATTGGGTTAGTTACTGTTCAATTATGATAGAAAGCCTTAGTCATAACTGGATTGTGGTGATTAACCATAATGAATTTGTGCTTAATCGTAACAAAACTACACAAGACTAATCGAATTAACTGAGTTGTTATGATTTGTTGTAATAACGTAATTTTGTTATTATACATATCTCGAAGATATGGGAGAGTAAATAAGCCTCCCAAGCTTGGAATATGAATATGAGGTTGCAGGTTAACCAATTTATGAGGATGAATGAGTTTGACGTCTTAATAGAGTTATAGCCAGTTGCTCCTTTGGGGTGACTTTTTCATAACCTGTAAGATCGAGTTGTTTGAAGGCTAATGTTTGCTACCTTTTGTCCGGGCTGGTTTGAAGACTGATGTTTGTTACCCAGATTCGGTGTTTTAGTCATATTGGTCGAGTTGTTGGAAGATCGATATTTGCTACCTCCTAGTTGGGTTTAACGCTCTCAGCCCTTGTCATGTCAAGGTTTGAATACATTAATGAGGGGTTTTTCAACAATGATGACTCTGTATTATGTTACGTCAATTGGGCAGTGAACCCCCATTTGACACGTGGCCCTAGGCCATTTTTGCATTCCCTCTTATTCATCCGTTTCGAATTCTCACCCATCTTAAGGACTCTTTACTTTTATAATCTCATTTTTCCCATTCGTTTCTCAGAGCTTGCCTTCATCATCATCTTCTTCTTCTTCTTCTTCTCGAGTTCTCCTTCATTTTCTTCTTGGGTTGCCCTTATCTTCTTCTTCTTCTTATCAAGTTCTCTCTCATTTCCTTATTGAGTCTAGGTATGTCTTCTTCCTCCTTTTCTGCTTCTTCTGGGAGAAAGAGTTCCCCTTATCATGAAAGAGATCATTGGGATAGGAGAGAAAGTTTTCTCTTTTAGACACACAAATTCCTTCGATGTGGAAGGGAGTTTAGTGGAGGAGGTTGATCCTTCCTCTGTATCGCTCTTGTGGTGGTTCCTATCACTAGGTGGCCACGAAAAATGCTGATGCCGTAGCTAGGGTTTGTTGAGGTAAGCATAAAGTTGCCTCTTCTGAGCTAGTTAGGTCGAGTTCGGTGAAGAAGATTAAGGGAGATATTCCTGACCTTGATGCCAACTGTTAACTCTTTGGCAAGTGTACCAAATCGTTCAAGTAATAAAGTGAAAGTCCAAGTATCATTTTCCCAAGGGATTAGCGGTTGTTTAACAAATATGTGTGATTACTACTTTAGAATAGATTGTAAAAGATTTAAATTTATCGTGTTGGCAATGAAAATTCAACTTGCAAATTTATAAACTACTAGAACAATTAATGTATATAAGTAAGATAACTTCACCGGGGTTGGACTTCTTGAACTCAACTTAATGTAATTTCTCGCGAATATAAATATATCTTAAGCAAAACTCCACATTCACACAAAATGTATACTTGCCCTAATTCCTTAGAGGTAAGTTCTAAACTTTAATGCCAAAATCTAATTCCTTAGTTTTCTTAATAAAGCTTGCATGAAGACATGTGTATAGAATGACTAAGTGTTATGATACTATGTCTAATATTATAACCCAAGGTTGCTCCACCTTTAGTTCTAAGTTTCAAAATGCATTTTCCAACGATGAGAAACAACATAAAGCATAGATGATCAAGCCATGCACATTAGACAAGGAAGATGGAACAAAAGAGTATGAAAAGATATACATATATATCAATGAGAGATACACAAGTTTGAGTTCATTACATCCAACCCCAATGAGAGGGGAGTCTAGCTACTCCTAGACATTTGGAGCACCAAAAATGGATAAGGAATGGATGATCTTCAAGAAGAAAGCTTCTCCCAAGCCCTTCGTTTGTCCCTTCGTTTCCTCTCGTTCCTGTTCTATCTGTTTTGGCTCCCAAAAGATGTGTCTGATGAATCCAAAAGGTCACTTTTTAAACTGGTGCAAAGAGCGACTTCTCTCTGGGCGAGCAATTACTCTCGCTGGGCGAGAGTCCACGTGTAAAAATCATATTTTTAATCTTCGTCGCCCAGCGAGAGTACTGGCTGCCCAGCGATCTGATCATATATTTGCTGGACTAGAAGACTTGTGGCTGGGCGAGAAGTAGCAGACTTCCAAAACTCATTCTTCAAACTCTCATTTCTCTACAAAAATTTTAACAAAGTGAGTAGTAATCACTTTCTTTCAAAAAAATAGAAGTATTGTAATCTTAACACAAAAAGAGAAGAGAACATGACAAAAATAAAAATAAAGAGGGTGAATTTATATAACCAATTGAGTTGAAATATCATTTATCACCAACCTCGAGTACTATTGGCTACTCAGGGAAGTTGCCTCATATGGGTTTGAGTTCACCTCGGTAGAATTTGTACACAAGTTGCTTTCCACTTTTGATGTTTATGCAAATAGTATGGCTGGGTCTGTTATCATTGAGAACTATAAGGGCTCGGATAGGGTCTACATGAAGCCTTTACCTAATGGTGAATACTTCATTTTCGTATGTGAATTCTTTTTTAAGGATCTCGGTGTCATCTTCCCCCTCTCCAAGTTCGAATATGGGGTTTTGTCCGTCCTGCATGTAGCTCCAAGCTAGCTACATCCGAACATATGGGCTTTCCTTAAAGCTTTTCAGATTTTGTGTGATCAACTCCAAATCGTCCCTACTATAAATAAATTCATGTATTTTTACCAGCTAAAACATGACCCTAAGGTCGATTGGGCATCTTTAAACAGTGTCCAATATGAGGCTCTTTTTAAAGTTTTTACTTCTTATTTTAAGAACTTTAAAACTAGATTTTTAAGTTGAAGTGTGTGGAAGTTGACTCTGAGAAGCATTTTTTCTTCAACCCTGACCATTCACTTCATTTCCCACTTTATTGGTAAAGACCAATAAAGTTTAAATCTCAAGCTGAGCACTTTCTTTCGGACAAGGAAAAAATAGATATTGAGATTATAAAGGGGATACCTCGTCATATTAACAACTGTGATTTGCTAAAAGTACCCATGGCTTGAGAACCCCATGTCCTTCTTCTTAGGTAATGAATTGTTGAACCTTGTTACTTCATTTGTATGTATGTCGCACTAACCTGCTTACGTGACTTTACAGATATAATAAGGAAAGACTTTGATTATGGCAAGCTCAGGGTTAAGGCTGGTGCCCCTCCAGTGGGTGAATTCCAATCGGCTCCAAAGAAAACTAAGGCTGGTGCCCCTGAGATGTCCAAAGGAAGTCCTGCTAAAATGGCCAACCTTATTATCATCGGTGAGGCCACCATCCAGGGAACTCATCCTATGGGCATGGGTATTGAACCTCGCCCGAAGACCTTTAGGTAGCTTAGATCAACCCTTGCAGCCTCCCAAATTTCGTGATCGCCACTACAGGGTTCTATGCGTCTGAGCTTGCCTCTTCTCGGGCTAATCTACCAAGGAAAGGACCCTCTTGATCAAGTGGACCATGTTTCTACGATCGTCTCCAACTCCAACTCTTTCTGGCATATGAACATGAAAGCCAACAACATGAAGTTTGGTATGAGTTTTCCAGGACTGTATGATGTTAAGCTTATCAAAATGGTTGGGCCATATGGTAGCTTGGACTTCGTCGAGGTCATGCTTGCTTGAAGCATGAACATTCTTCATTATTAGAAGGGAGTTATGGATGAGAGTTTTAAGGCGGCTTCCAAGGTGAAGGATTTGGAGAAAAATGACCAAGAGTGGACCAAGAGACAATAAGAATGGGCTAAAGAGAAATTTGAGTTGGAGCTCGGGTTGTCCTCTAAGACTCTTGAAGTCGCCCAATGTCAAGGGAGGATAAAGATGTTGGAGGCAGAGGTCAACATGCTAAAGAAGATCCTAGAGGTAGCCGATGAGGTGAAACAAAAGTTGAAGGTGGTCGAGGAGAGTACAAATCGACTTCAAGAAGAAAAGGAGAATTTGGCTAAGTCCCATGTGGATTTGACCAAGACTAATAATGAGCTAAAGACAAAAAATGATGACTTGACCTTGGCCAATTTGTAGGGGTACACGGAAGGTTTTAAGAAGGTTGTTCTCTAGATTGCAAACTTTATCTCGGGCTTGGAGATTGTGAAGTTTGATGTGAATAAATATGTAATTGATGGAAAATTGATTGACGATGTGTAAACGATATGCACGCCTTTTCTAAAAATTTTAATACATGATTATGTATCTCTTACCTTTGTGTTCTTACTGAAAAAGAGCTGGAAAGTGTTTTTTGAGCTGGGTTGGTGGATCCTTGATAAGACCGAGCTTGAGTGAGCTGAGCTATATCTTTGAGTTGTTGAATCGGCAGGTGGTTTACCTGCGAAAGACTCTTCGACACTCAAGTTAGTAAGAGTACAAAGTAAGTGTATAAATATTTGAGAGAAGAATAAAATAAATACTTCTTGTGTTCTTGTGTATATTTATAGGATTTTGTGGGTCTTAGTAATTTATAAAAGATTAGGTTGGTTACTCTTCAATTATGATAGAAAGCCTAAGTTATAATCGGATTTTGGTGATTAATCATAACCATTTTTTGTTTAACCATAATCAAATTGCATAGGACTAACAAAATTAACTGAGTTGTTAGGATTTGTTATAATAACATAATTTTGTTATTATAAATATCTTGAAGATACAGGGAGTACACCTATATATAAGATAATTGTGTTTTGTAACCTTTATTTAGTGTACATAATTTTTTTATCTTTACAAACATAATTAATGAAAATAATTTATTATAATTATGGATTTTTACTATTTTATTCAATAAATTTTAATTATTTTCTTAAATTAAATTATTTCTTTTCAAAATCAAATTCAAATTTATACATGTACACAAAGAGGATTGTGTTTTGTAACTACTATTTGGTGTACATAATTTTTTCCTCCTTTTATCCTTACAAACATAATTAATAAAAAATAATTTATTTTAATTATTTGTTTTTACTATTTTACCCTTTAAATTTTGTAACTATTATTTTTTTTTTCAAATTCAATTAATTACTTCTTTTTTAAAATTAAATTAAAAAAATCATAAAAACAATATTTTTGTAAAATTTAAAAATCACAAAAAAAATATTTTTTTTCAAATTCAATTAATTACTTGTAATAAAATGTCACACATATAATAAAAATTACTTATAAAAATATGAAATCTTCTTATTAATATTAAAAAAGTGGACACATGTGCACCATGACATGTGTTTCCACTAATATATATATAGAGGATTTTAATTTTTTCAATTTATTTTCCTAGTCATATTTCACTTTACAAATTGGTGTTTAGCTTTATACCTCATTTGATGGTTAAACTATCTTAATTGGTTTTTTTAAGTCAAACAATATTTTACTTTTTTCAAGGTGCTCATTAATTAATGTCATGTATATGACTTTATTTTATACAAAAGGAACATTCTTAATATAATTTAGGGATGACAAATGAACTTGTCCTTGTGAATATTGTTTAAACTTGTCTCAATTTTGTCAGGGAATCCCTACATTGACTGGATATAAGTATGTACATATCTGTCTTGTTCTGGTCCTCACATTTCTTTCAATGTCCACTTCAATTCTCTTACATATTCTTGTTTTAAATTGCTAAAACACCTTTAATTTATTAAGTAATTTAAAGAATTTATATTAATTGTTTTTTTTTTCTTAGTTTTGTAACTTGTTTCTAGGACATACATTTGATTAGTTTTAATCTTTTATATAATTATTTGACTTTTATCCAATTGTTATTTAATACTCTAAGTTGAGATTTATGTTTTATAATTTCTTTCTTGACACTTAACATTGTAGAAAAGAAAATATGTATCTTTTTGACATTAAGTCATTGATAATATCATATTTCCTTTGTTTTGATTTTTATTGTTTTTTGTAAAAGTTATTTAATTAATATTTGGAATAGTAAGGGATGAGTATGAGTATACCCATTACCCGATGAGAATGAAGATGAAACAAAAATTTCATACCCGTTCGAAAAAAGGACGAGGATGTGGATGAATTTCTACTTCAGAAATGAGGATGGAAAAATGAACTTGCACCCTCTATGCTTTATTGTCATCCCTAATATAAATGGATATATCAAAACTTTCTTTAAATGAATGCATCAAAACTTTCCCTTTAGAGTCATTCACTAAAGTCCTTTAGACTAATAATGACAAATAAATTTGTATTGTAGGTATTCTTTGGACTTGTTTTGATTTTGATAAAAATCCACACAATGATGGGATTATGATAAATGAGTAATGTCTAACTTTTTGAATTGAGTATGAGGATGAGAATGAGTATAGATGTATTTCTCTCATTCTTATTTTAAATAGTTAAAATATTCTTCGTTTATTAAATAACCTAAAAAACCCATTTCCATTGTTTATGTATTATCTTGTTTAGTTTAATTTAAAGAACTTTGCTACACAATTTTTCATTATCTTTTTTAGTTGTTCCACTATTTGATGTTCACCAGAAATCTTTAAGGTAGTTTTTCTCTCATCTCAAACTCAATTATACAATTTATTTCTTTGTACAATTCTATCCAAATAATGATAATTTGTACTCCTTTTTAATATTTTTTTTATTGTTTATTTTTTTCCAAATGAGAATGTCTAATTATCAATTTTTGAGTGTTCAATCATGAAAATACTTAATTAAAATAATAGTGATGGCAAAAAAACCTTAACTCAAATTAAAAATAATAACAACACTAATAGTTTAGAAAATGTTAACCTAATTTTAAAATAATAATAATAACAATTAGAGTTTAGAAAAATCTTACACACGTAAAACAAACATTAGTTAATATTAATTGTAACACCCCAAAAAGAATAAACTATCATACTAGTCGAGTAATAAAAATATACTATTCTATTATAATCATCCATAATACACATGCGGGATGTAGGGTCCTGCAAAATTTTGACCAAAATATAATAGACATAAATTTTAATCCATATATCTCCTGGAAACCTGCTTGCTTGCTTCTACCAGTACCTGCAACAGAATATGCTCCCGTACATTGTACGATCATAGCAGTGCCAGCAACCAGACAACAAGGGTGAATTAACCATTATAAACATAACATACCAACGATTAAATTAAATACAATCAACATGTTAAACAACCACTACATAACACCAAACAACCTATTTCAATTATACAACATAACCTTATACCTAGTCACCATTCCCGTTAAGACCAAATATAAGGCGTCTTTCAGAAGACTCTATTCATGGTAAACAAGACGCACCAAAGGCTAAAAGTCGACCCCCAACGTGGTCCAAGCCGTGGTAGCTAGGGTCAAGGTGGCACAAAGCACCTGCTATCGAGAGTTAGGTGTACACCTACTTCGAGAGCCTAATGTAAGTCTCCCTCAACTTCTCATCACCTGTCTATGTGACTAGACAACAGTGAAGTCGAGATACCTCTTATCCATGAGCTATCATGTTTACCACTACTCCCTATCGTATAATACCATCCCGAGTACTATACCAACATCCTAGAGGGACTAACACAACACCCATGAAAGACCAACACCCATAAAGGGCCAACACCTAAAAGGGCCAACATCACCATCTATCAAAGGATTTCAACACTCACCAGTGGAAATACTAACACCTTGTATTCCACTGTGAGCCCTGCTAGCAACAACTTACCCCCTTTGATAGACTTATCCACATATATAAAGAATATCAACATATGATAATCATTCAATAACAAATTCAACCATTATCATACCAATTCAACATTAACTTCATACATCACAACAAACATACATCACTTGAGCTTCCTCCTCACTTAAGCGACCTCACAGTCTACACCTGACTATAGCTTGAGCGACCACCTGTCACCTAAACGGTATCGGGGCCGAGAGTACTCTATCTCCAGGGCTCTCCCATGCTTGACGTATTTCCTAGCGATATCAGGGTTGCAAGCAACCAACACGTTGTTTGAGTGATATTAGGGTTGAGAACAACCATCCTCAGACCCATCTTGTCACTCCAATGTATCATTTGAGCGTCGTGGCTCCAGTGGAGAGAAAATAGCCTCGACCTCTCCCTCGAGTCGCGACCATCGCTTAAGCGACATACTCCCATTGCTTAAGTGACATACTCCCATCGTTTGAGCAATCACTTCTTGTTTGAGCGATCAAAGATGGTGGAAGTAACGATTACTCACTACTTTGCCATCGCTTGAGCGACCAACCATCGCTCGAGTGGTGTGCAGGCTGAAAGCAAAGCTCATAAGCTCGTTTAACTTATCCCAACTAGAAATTCCTCGATCCATAGTGATTTTCTACATGTAATGAATATGAAAAGTATCTAATCACAGTAATATCAATCTATTAGGCCAATTTAACTCCTCATCAGATCCAATTATTACCAACAACCACATTCTATATTCATTTTTCAATTCATAATATATTAACATATGCTTAAAATGTTAACTCCCTTTACCTAGAGTGAAGTGTAACTCTCCAAGCTGACTCCCCACCTCTACCAGCTTTAGGTAAGTTTAAACTACACATTGAACAAATATAATCTCCTCTTAATCTTTAGTCCCATCAGAAAAGGAGAAGAAGAATTTAACAACCAAAATCTTCTAAACTACTTACTCGTTCTAAAATCTGATCGGACAAATATGTTTTGCGCTTCATCGACTCCTTGTGTCTTTAATCTGATCAAGTTTCACTGGTCAAAAATTCTGTTATTGAAGAGAAAATGTAGATGGAGAGAAAATTTTGAAAAGAAGTATTTTATAATGAACTAAAATGATGTTAGAATTCTTTATATAGACATCATTATTAATCCACTTTAAAATGTATTAATAAAATATTCCTTGGTCTTATATTTGACATTCCAAAAAATGTCGAACAACTTAAAAATCAAAATTTACAAATATAATTTTAAAATACATAATAACTCTAAAATAAAAAAATATACTTATTTTGATTTTGAAAATAATTTTTTAGTTTTTTATATTGAAAGAAATAATATAAAATAAATAGACAAACAAACGATAACAACTATGCTTATATATATTAGTTTTAATTTTTTTACTAAATGTGTAGTAAATGAAAATTATTTGAAGTGACATACAATTTTTTTATTCTTGTTATTATTTATCAAAAGTTTTTGACACAGTGCATTTTATCTCTTCTTTTATTTTCTTTTTAAGGTATTTTTCTTTCTTTTATAGACTTTTTTTTTCATTCTTTTCTACTATTTTTCCTATTATTAATAAATTTATTTTTTTATTTACTATGACTTGGTGGATAAAACAATTTCTACAATAATATCACATTCTTCTAGTTCTAACTCAAAAATTTCAAGTAAGTTTATTCCAAAAGATGTTTAACAAGTTGGTTATGCTCCTTTATGGATTTGTGAGTTTACCAAACAAAGGAGCAAAAGGAAGGAGAAATAAGAGATGTTCTTGTAATTTTTGTAAAAGTTTTCTTAAAAGTTCTTACACTAATAAAAACCCATTTATTGAAAATTTAGGGAAGTGGAGTTAGTGTGTGCTCAAATGTTAATGATGAATATTTGATTGTTAAATTGGTTGAGAATGGAGTGAAACCTAATCTTGTTCCCTTACACAATGAAGATAAGCATGTGAATAGTTCATTAAAAAACAAGAGTGCTCTTTTAAAGAAAATATTCAACATAGAAGACAAAGACAATATGAAATCTCTCATAGCTAGAATGTTATATTCTTCTGGGTTGCCTTTCAACCTTGCAAGAACCCCTATTATGTGAATTCATATTTTTTTTGTTGCAAAACATAATCAATAGTTTTATTCCTTCCAGATACAATGCTTTAAGGACAACTCTATTACAAGAAGAGAAATTACATGTTGAGATTGTGAAAAATAGGTAAAACACTAGATGGGAGGGTTCATTTGTGTTTTAAAATTTTTTGACAAACTTTTCAAATATCGTTTGTTGGAAAACATTTAATAGACGATGCGTAGAGTTCAACAAATAAACAAGGTCTGCTGCTTAAAATAATCTTTTGAAAATTTTTAGTTAAAAACAAAAATCCCTTTACAAGTAGACAATGCACTACATCCAGTTCTTAATCAACTTGATTGGGTTTCGCTGAGTAGACTCATGCTACAAAGATACAAGTATATTTTTGGCTTGTAGCCACTCCTGACTAACCCGTTCAAGTATTGTTTCCACAATTAGACAATTAGACAAGTATTGTTGCTTAAAATAATCTTTTGAAATTTTTTAGTTAAAAACAAAAAAACTCCTTTTATAATTAGACAATGCACTATGTCCAGTTCTTAACCAACTTGATTGAGTTTCACTAAGTAGATTCACGTTGCAAAGATAGAAGTATTCTTTTGGCTCATAGCCACTCCTAGTTAATTCGTTCAAGTATTGTTTCTACAAGCCACTTCTAGCTCAACCAAGTATTCTTTCACACAGGACACTGTTGGCTTAAACCCATGTATTCTTTTTAACAATCTACTTTTGGCTCAGCAACCTTTTACAAAGAAATGTGACTCTACAATCATAGAATAACTAGTCTAGGAGGTGTTTGAGTCTTAAAGATGTATGTAAGGTTAAGATCTCCCTCTAGATTTTGATAAAACACACCAAGTGTTCTTCTAAAGTGTTTACAAAGGTGTGGAGAAAAAAACAAAGTATATGCACTTTTGCTTAAGATCATGTTTTGTTTTGTTCTTTGAAAAAAAAAACTCTTATATAGTGCTCAAAACCAACTAGTTATAGGAGTCCCATTCTAACATCTTCTCGCTTTATGTTGACTTCATCAACTTTATCTTTTATCGTCTAGAGATGCTTTATGTAGAGTGCATTAAATGTCATTCTTCATGCATTAAGTACATGGGTTAGAAATAATGTCTCACATATATGTTTCCCTCTATGTCCTACTAATAAATTTTTAACACATTAAAACAGACATGTTAACATTCCACCATTTTATCCATTTGCATTTAATGTTATATGTCTAACCTTAATTTTCTTTATTTTATTATATTTCAAACATAACAACCTTACCATTACTAATACTCTTCTAGATATTTCTTCACACATTTTTTTTTCTTATTAAAAATTTCAAATTAAAAAGGTATTTCATATTCATTCCTTCCTAATCTTATCATTTCTCAAGATTATTTATATTTTTGTTGTCGTAAATTTCTTAAACACTACAAACATAAGTTTGACTTTAAAATCAAATTAATATAAAAATTTAATAAAATCATTTGATACTAAATATTATTATGTAGCTTTTAAAATAATAACAATAAATTAGAAAAACATTTTTTTAAAGTAAATCATTCTTGAAATTTTTCTTAATTTAGTTTTTATTGTATTCTTTACACCTTTAAATCCTTAAATTCAAATATCTTCTCTTATTAAAATTATTTTTACATGTCAGTTATTGATATGAAAAGTTATTTTATTGTTAATATATGTTATTATGAAAATTAAAAATTAATCACTCACAGTTAAAATTTACTTGTCTGTTATTAATACGAAAAATTATTTAATTATTAATATATATTATTATAAGATGAAAAATTTAATTTAAAAAATTTAAAAAATTATTATTTTAAAATAATTGCTTTTCTAATTTATTGTTATTATTTTAAATTTTACTTAATAATATTTACTATCAAATTATTTTATTAAATTTTTATACTAATTTAATATTAAAGTTAGGCTTATGCTTTTAGAGTTTGATAAATTTGACACAATGAAAATATAAATAATATTGAGAAAGGATAAAACTATGAAAGATTACATATCTTTTTAATTTCAAGCTTTTTATTAAAAAAAAACTTGAGATTATGAGAGAGAAGATATGTGAAAGAATATCACTGATGTTGTCCTTGGTATGTTTGAGATATAGTAAGATAAAAAAAATAAAGTTTAGACAAATATTAAATAGAAGTGGGTAGAGTGGAAAAATTATATGTGAGTGAAATGTTGATGTGTCTATTTTAAGTATGTGTAAAAAATGTATTGGTGAGACAGAGAGGGACATAGAAATGTGAGATAGGGATTTCTATCCTAAATGAATGTCCCTCTTTTGGCATAGTTCCTGATAACTTGTTGAATTTATCTTCTATTGAGCGGTGAACTTTACTTCTATCTTTGTGAAAGCTGACTTCCGTACTTTGGTAGGTGTGTTTCAAGAGTTGACAAACTACATGTGTCAGGAATTTGGTGAACTGAAACAACTTTAGCTCTTCTTTTGAGGTTCACTTTGAGGAGACACGAGACAACCTTCATACTTTATGCATTGGATGTTTAGAAGAATGTTCCTGCACAATAAAGATATTAGATGAAGTTAATATTGAGTGTGCATATCATTTTATCAAGAATATATTTTGATTAGATGATATAGAACCATATCGTCTGATAGACAATATGTGTATGATCTGATGAGACAAAATATCGTTTGTCAACTTAGCATGGTCTATCAGACTAAGCATTGTCTATCAAACGCAATATCTTTTGTATTTTATACTTCATTATTTTTAAACATATATATAAAATCATAGTGAATGTTGGACTTTTTCCCAATAGAGAGGTTACTTAAATCAATTAAATCAAGTTGGAACAAAAAAAAAGGTTAACATAGTCTCTAATGGATGAACATATTCCCATAGAAGACGTTTAATTAATTTTATGGCCATTAGTGAGTTGCTATTTTTTGAAAAGTTTTCTATGCTTTAGATGAAATAAAAATAAGCATTACATAGCTAACAAAACGATTAAAGTTATTAAAGAAGTAGGAGAAGAAAATGTTGTCAAACTTACAACAAATAAAGCTCTTGTGTGTAAAGGTGTTGGAATGATCATTGAGGTTTCATTTCCTAAAGTTTTTTGGATACCTTGTGTTATACACACACGAAATCTTACCCTGAAGGGTATACTGTAACACCATTTTTCTAATATATCATAGTTATTAATTTAATTATATTTTAAAGAATAATATGTTGTGTTGTTTCTTGTTATGCATAAAAATGAAAATATATTCATATACACATTTTCACATTACAACACTATTATCCCTCCATTACACATATATACAAAACTTATTGTATTTGAAATAGAAAATTAAGATTGATCATCTAGTTCCCCTAAAATAAATTGAATTGACGTCTGTCCATATTCCAACTATTGGCGAAAATAATCGCTGAGCATAGACTTGGAAAGTTTGGTGTCTCCATCTATTTAGATTGACATTTTCTTTTGTACAAAAGACAAGATAAGGAAGTGAGAAGAAATATCATGTAAAATAATTTTATATCAAAATATAATACTCCCTCCATTTCAAATTATAAGGCCTACTTTTGAAGAAAAACTTGTTTCATAAAATATAAGGTGTTTTAGAATTCCAATAACTTTATTTCTTTTTTTCCTTATATACCCCTATTAATCATATTATTATTTGTATTAATATTAAATAGTAGAAAGAGAAATTAAATATCAGGAACTAAGAATTAATTCCCTTTTATTAGTTTGACTTTTCATCTTTCACTATCATCTACTAATATCATGTTTAAATTTTTTATTAAAGTTGTAGTAGAAACTAGTGTAATTTTAATTCAGTATTTCTATTTGCAATTTGGTGAAAATTGAAAATTTTGATTGAAATTTTAAAATAAAATTTAAGCACAGTAATTTGTAATTTAGTGAGAATTAAAAATTTTGATTGAAATTTTAAAATAAAATTTGAGTATAGTCATTTGAAATTTGGTGAGAATTAAAAATTTTGATTGAAATGTTTATTTAAAATAATTAGTAGTTTTGATTTTAAATTATTTAGAAATGATTCTGAAATAAATTCAAAACATTTGAAATTCTAAATCTCAACCAATTTACAATTTTATTAAAAAATTAATTCATTTATAAAAACTTTTGGTTAAATTTCAATTAATTCATTTAATAGTAATTAATAAAGATAAAAATAAAAGATTTATAAAAGATTGAAGAAATTAATTACTTTTCTTGGTCTATGAGAATATGTTAAGTATGTCTTATAATTTGAATCGGATGGAGTAATATATATATATATATATATATATATATATATATATATATATATATATATATATATATATAACGAATAATATAAATATCACATTCACAAATTCATCAATATATTTCATTTTATTCTATATTTGAAAGATTTGAATTTATTTTGTGATAAATGAGGTTTACCATGGTTAACAAAATACCACAAGATTATTTCATCTTAGACAATATCTAGTCATTTAAATCCTCAGGGTCAAATAATAAGGACACACAAAAAAAAATGGAATGGTCAATATATTACTAAAAGTAAAATTTAATAAAACAAAAAAATATGAATAAATAAAAAAATTAATACAAAATTAAAAAAAATATATAAAAGGGACCAGTACAGGACTGGAAATGATTTAAATATCAGGAATATAAATAACAAGGACTAGTGTAAAGCTGGATATAGATTAGATAATATAAATGTAAATTGTTAGAATGGACCAGTACAAAACTGGATATAATTATTAAAAATATAAAATTATAAAATAAAAAGTCAGTAACTGAAGATAAAATAAATAAATAAATATAAATTATAAAATAACCAATAAGTAAATAGTATTATATAAATATAAATTGTTAACAAGGACCAATACAGAACTATGTATAAATATTATAAATATAAAATTATAAAATAAGTAAATAGTATGAGGTTAGAGATACCTCAAAAAGCATATATAAATATAAGAATAATAAATAAGTAAAGAAGATGAGATCAGGAATACATCAGAGAACAAATATAATTATAAGAGTAATAAATAAATAAAGAAGATGAGATTATGAACACCTCACAGAGTAAATATAAATATAAGAATAATAAATAAATAAAGAAGATTTAGAGATACCTCACAACAAATATAAATATAAGAATAATAAATAAATAAAGAAGATGAGGTTAGAGATACTTGACACAAAATAAATAGATATAAAATAAAATTATTAGAATAATAGATATCTCCTAACATGTATAATTAGCCTTTGAGATTAAAAGGAGTATAGATATATATTTTTTTTTTTTTTTGTCTTTTCTCTTTCTTTCCTTTTCTTTCTTCTCTCTCCTCTCTTCCAACTTTACCTTACGGAGATTCTTCTCACCATCTCCTCTCCACCTTAACTCATATATATACATATATATATATATATATATATATATATATATACATATATATATATATACATATATATATATATACATATATATATATACATATATATCTATATATATATACTAATTTTATTTTTAAATTTTAATTTCTTTTAATGTTGCATCATCAATTGCATTAATTACAAAGAGATTGCTTTATATCCCTTGCTTATCTCTTGTACGAAGAGATAAGTTTATCTTGCTTTTTTTAAAAAATATATTGTTTTATTATCATTTTTAACTATTATATTTTAATATAATATTATTTTATTTTTATTTTTAATTAATTAATTTATATATTTACTTTTATTATTATACATGTTTTTAAAATTTCTTTTATTATTATTTTTATTATATAATATTAAAAAATCAGTAAAATAATTTAATACATCAAATTTAGAAAATATTGTATTATATATATATATATATATATATATATATATATATATATATATATATATATATATATATATATATATATTGGGATGTTACATTTTCTTCCTCACTTACATAAATTTCGTCCTTGAAATTTTTATTGCCTAAAACAAATGGTGATATCTTTATTTGATTATCTCTTCTAATTTCCATGTAGCATCTCTAGTAACCTCATTCCAAATAATTTTGACCAATGGAATTTTTCTACCTCTCAGATGTTTGATTCTCTTGTCTGTGATATGTACAAGCATAGTTTCAAATGTAAGATTATCCTTTAATTGCATTGTATCAAGCATTATTATATGAGAATGATCAAAAATATATTTCTTTAATTGAGACACATGAAAGACATTGTGAAGGTTGGAAAGAAAAGGAGGTAAAGAAATTTGATAAGCAACAACTCCTATTTTCTAAGAATTTGATAAAGGTCAATGAATCGAGGAGTAAGTTTCTTTGATTTTAATACTCGACCAATTCCAGCTGTTGGTGTAACTTTCAAAAATACATTATCACCTTCTTGGAATTCTAGAGGTCGTCTTCTTTTGTTAGCATAACTTTTCTGTCTACTTTGAGTTGTTTTTAATTTTTCATGAATCATTTTTATCTTTTCTGTGGTTTGCTGAACCATTTTAGGACCTAAATTAAATTTTCTCCAGTCTCAAACCAACACAAAGGTGTTCTACATTTTCTTCCATATAATGTCTCATAAGGTGCCATACCTATGCTAGAATAGAAACTGTTGTTGTAAGTGAACTCAATTAATGGCAAGTATTTATCCCAACTACCTGAAACCTTTAACACACAAGCTCTCAGTAAATCTTCTAAGGATTGGATAGTTCTCTCTTATTGTTCATCTGTTTGGGGATGATAGGCTGAGCTAAGTTGGAGCTTAGTTCCTAAAGCTTGATGTAAACTTCCCCAAAATTTAAAAATAAATCTAGGATCTTTATCAGACACTATGTTAGATGAAACTTCATGTAATCTCACAATTTCTCTTATATACAATATAGTCAATTTCTCCAATGAATACCTAATGTTAATGGGTAAGAAGTGAAAAGATTTATTTAATCTATCTATGATAAACCATATGGAATCAAATTTTTGAACTGTTCTAGGTAATCCAACTACAAAATCCACTGCTATGCTATCCCATTTCCATTCCGGTATATCTAAAGATTGTAACATTCCTGTTGGCTTTTGATGTTCTATCTTAGCTTTTTGACAAAATAAATAGGCTGCTACGTATTGTGCTACATCTCTCTTTATTTTGGGCCAACAAAACATTTTCTTAAGATCTTGGTACATCTTTGTTGTTCCTGGGTGTATGCTTAACTTGCTCTTATGTGCCTCTTCTAAAATCATTTTCTTAATTTTCGTATCATTAGGCACACAAATTCTATCTTTGAATCTCAAAATCCCTTTCCTATCCATGTCAAATTTCTCTCCATTTCCTTGTTCTATGAACTTTTTTTTGTATGAATTCATCATTTACTTGTGCTTTTTGGATTTTTCCTTGTAATTCACTAGTAACCTGAATTGAGTTTATTTTCATTTTATTTTGGCCTACTGTAAACGATAGATTCATATCTCTAAACTGTTCTAGCAATTTCATCTCCTGCACCATTAATGAAGAGATATGTAGGGATTTTCTGCTTAATGTGTCAACCACTACATTTGCTTTTCCTAGATGGTACTTTAATTCAAAATAAATAGTAATCGTTCAAAATTTCCATCCACCTCCTCTGTCTCATATTTAATTCCTTTTGATCAAAAAAATATTTGAGACTCTTATGATCACTAAAAACCTCAAACTTCCCACCATATACATAATGTCTCCATATTTAAAGTGCAAAAACAATGGCGGATAGTTATAGATCATGGGTTGGGTAATTTTTCTCATGTGTTCTTAGTTGCCTAGAAGCATTAGCTACTACCCTTATATCTTGCATAGAAAACATCCCAAACCCATTTTGGAGGCATCACAAAATATCACAAAATGTCTAGAAGGATTGGGTAATGCTAACACAAGAGAAGTGGTTAATCTTCTTTTGAGTTCCTGAAAGCTATTCTCACATTTTCCTGTCCATTCAAAAATTTGATCTTTCTTGGTGAGTTGAGTTAAAAGCATAACTATCTTAGAAAATCCTTCAATGAATCTCCTGTAATACCCTGCCAAACCCAGAAAAGTACGAACTTCAGTCATTGTCTTTGGTGGTTTCCATTGGAGAACTAGTTCTACTTTGGTTGGGTCTATTGATATTCCGTCTTTGGAAATCACATGTCCTAAAAATTTAATTTCTTCTAACCAGAACTCACACTTAGACAATTTAGCATACAAATGTTTGTCTTTCAAAATTTGAAGAACAATCTAAAGATGCTCTGCATGCTCCTCATGAGTCCTAGAGTAAATAAGAATGTCATCTTTAAAAACAACTAGAAAATTATCTAAAAAGGGATACAAATCCTATTCATATAATCCATGAATACTACACGAGCATTTGTTACACCAAAAGGCATCACCTGATATTCATAATGATTGTACCTAGTTCTGAATGCAGTTTTATGTATGTCTTCTGCTTTTACTCTGATTTGGTGGTATCCAGATCTTAAATCTATCTTAGAAAATACGGATGCTCCTCTTAATTGGTCCATTAGATCATCTATCCTAGGGAGAGGATATTTATTCTTTATAGTAAAGTTATTTAACTGTCTATAATCCACACACAATCTAAAACTTCCATCTTTCTTCTTAACCAACAAAACAGGAGCTCCCCAAGGAGATACATTAGGACAAATGAATTGTTTTTCAAGTAACTCTTCCAATTGTTTCTTTAATTTTTCCAATTCTAAAGGTGACATCGTATAAGGTGCCATTGAAATTGGTCCAGTTCCAGGCATCAAATAAATTGAAAACTCAATCTCTCTATTGGGTGGCAATCCAGGAATATCATTTGGAAAAACCTTAGGAAAATTTTGAACAACTATTAGGTTTTGCTAATCAACTTCCTCTTTTTCTTCCAGAAAAAATAATAACAAATATCCTTGAATTTCTCCCTCAAAAGACTTATTACTGAAATTGGTAGAGAAATTCAAAAGATTTTCAGAATCAAAAAATATTATAGACTTTTCAGCACAATTAAGAAGGACTTGATTGGAAGCTAACCAGTCCATACCCAAGATTATATCTAGTTGTGACAAGGGTAGACAAATTTAATTTACAAGAAATTTCCTATTTTCAATGAAGAAAGGACAATCTAAACTGACTTCATTGGTAATTACAGATTTACTAGTAGGGGTTGAAACAATCAAACTGGTGTTTAAAGAAGAAATTGGCAATTCAAGAAGTTGTACACAATCATTGAAATAAGTCACGCTTGAGTCAAATAGTACATTTAAAGTTTTACCTTTAATGAAACACGTACCTTGGATCAAATCATTTTTTTGAGCGACTTCCGCTCCAATCATGGTGTAAACTCTCCCAGTTGTTGTAGGTCTTGCCTTGGGTGTAGGAGTATTGGAATGTGGTTTTTGTTGTCCACATTCAGCAAATACATGTCCAGGTTGTCCACACTTGAAACATATAGGTCCTTTGATATGACAATCTTTAGTATAATGATTCTTTCCACACTTAAAACACTTAGACTGATTATTTCCAGGTCTACTAGAATTTCCTAAAGAAAATTGAGTGGGTTGAGATTTCCACTGGGGGCGATCATAAGGTTTCCTTTCATTTTGTCTATTCTTATTTGGTTGGGGTCCAAATACTTTGGTTTTTTATTTTGACTATTTTCAAAACCTTCCAGAAATCTACACTTGTGAATGAGCATAGGAAATTAAAAAATTTCTAATATCCCTACTGCTTTTCTCAATTCAGGCCTAAGTCCATTTTCAAATTTTATACACTTCATCCTCTCATCGGGGTGATAAAAGAAAGACGAATATTTCCCCAACTCCTCAAACTTAGCAGCATATTCTCCCATTATCATATTCTCTTGTTTTAATTGCATAAATTTTATTTCTTTTGTTCTTCTCACATCATTGGGAAAATATTTTTCTAAAAATTTTATTGTAAACACTTCCCAGGTAATGATTATTCTCCCTTCTTCTAACATTCTCCTGGTACTATCCCACCAATATTCAGCCTCTCTTATCAACATAAACACAACATAATTTACTTTCTGGTTATCAGGACAATTCATAACTTGAAATATTTTCTCTATCTCCTTAATCCATAATTTCGCTTTTCGGGAAATAACCTCCAAAAATTTGTGAAGGTTTGTTTCTTCTAAACTCAACTAAACCTTGTGATTTAGTAGCTCCTTCCGGCCTTTGGTTCCTTATCAGTCCATATCTCTGATAGCCTGCACTGCTTCTGTCAATTCATTATTCCTTCTATTGTTTGCCATATGAAATTATACAAATTAGAAAAATCCATAAAAGTTCCATGATGAACTTATTCCATAGGTTACACATGGAACGTCGCTCTGATACCATCTAATGTGGCACCCTTTTTCTTATATATCATAGTTATTAATTTAATTATATTTTAAGGAATAATATGTTGTTTTGTTTCTTGTCACGCATAAAAATGAAAATATATTCATATACATATTTTCACATTACAACATTATTATCCCTCCATTACACATATATACATAACTTATTGTATTTGAAACAGAAAATTAAGATTGATCGTCTGGTTCCCATAAAATAAATTGAATTAACGTCTATTCATATTCCAACTAATGAAAAAATAACCGTGAGCATAGACTTTCTTGGAAAGTCTAGTATCTCCATTTATTTAGATTGATATTTTTTTTGTACTAAAGACAAGATAGGAAAGTGAGAACAAATATCATATAAAATAATTTTATATCAAAACGTGTATATATATATATGTATATATATATAAATATACACATATATATATATATATATATATATATATATATAACGAATAATATAAATATCACATTCACAAATTCATCAATATATTTTATTTTATTCTATATTTGAAAGATTTGAATTTATTTTGTAGTGACTAATCAGGATAAATGAGTTTTACCATGGTTAACAGAATATCATAAGATTGTTTCATCTTGGGTAATATCTAGTCATTTAAATCTCCAAGGTCAAACCTCCAAATACATTTTCATCAATCTAACAAACATATATATATATATATATATATATATATATATATGGAATATAAACAATTAAATAATAAGGACATACACAAAAAATAGAATGGTCAATACATTACTAAAAGTAAAATTTAATAAAACAAAAAAAATATGAATAAATAAAAGAATCAATACAAAACTTTAAAAAAAATATATAAAATGGACTAGTACAAGACTGAAAATGATTTAAATAACAGGAATATAAATAACAAGGACCATTGTAGAATTGAATATAGATTAGATATAAATGTAAATTGTTAAAAAGGAACATTACATAACTGGATATAAATATTACAAATATAAAATTATAAAAAAAAATAGTAGGTAACTGGAGATAAAATAAATAAATAAATAAAAATTATAAAATAACCAAATACATAGATAATATGAGATTAGAGACACCACACAAATGTAAATATAAATATAAGAATAATAAAGAAGTAAAGAAGATAATATCAGAGGCATTTCAAATAACAAATGTAATTATAAAATAAATAAATAAATAAAATAATGAGTTAAGAGAGTTCAAGTAGAATCCCCACATGGGGATGGAGAGATTTATAGGGAGACAAGTAAATGTTTGAAAAAAAAAATTCACAAATATAGTGAGATAGAAGAAATGTTGCATTTGAATATGTTGATCTTTCACCAAAATCAAGTAATTTTACTTTTTATGACTCAATTTAAGATATGTGAATATTAAACCCTAAGTCATGGTGGGTGATGCAAGGTTCTTCTATCATTTTTCTTCAAAAGCTAGCATTGAAGTTTTTTTTAACCTCTTTCATTTTTTATTGTGAAAGAAATTGAAGTAGTTATTCATTTATTAATTCACTAAAAAAAATTATAATTAAATTCTAAAAGAATAAAAGATTTGATTCATGTATATACTAATTTAAGACCAGAAAAGTATTAATATGTGTAATATTAATAAAGATTCATAAAATGAGTTTGATGAAGTTAGAAATTTTAGAGTGATATCATTATCTCTTTATCAATCAAAATATGAAAAGTTATCTTCCAATGAAATTAATACTATTCTTATTTATAGGTAATAAACATTAAGTAATAATTTACAATTTTTATTTTATATTTAACAATGTTTAAAACTATAATTTGTCATTTTTAGTTTATATGTAAATTTGAGTTTATTATATTTAATAGATTTAATTTGGATAAAATTTAGTAATAATTTTCAATAAAAGTATGATGATATATATAACGTAGCTAGAATAGTCGTATCCTATATTCTACGAGATAAGACCGATACTCGTATTATCCCCACATCATAGAGGTTTTTTATTTTCTTAGATTAATAGTAGTTGTCTCCTAACAACATTTTTGTTAACATGACTCTTTATTAACATGAATAAGAGAGTATAATTTGATTAAAGTTTCAAGTCTAGTTCCTTGGTGGGTGTTCTGCAATAATTCATTCCATGCAGTAACCTACCTGAACAAATCCTCTTGTTGCATCCTGTATGAAACACTTCTCATCACAAGGATTATTGTGTTAATCACATATACTCAAGAAACAGGTTTCTTCATTCAAATATAAATTCAAGTGAAGAGTGCAGGGAAAAATATTGAGAGGTTCCACTTCTTCATGCGAGAAATTACTCTCTGGTCAATCAAGTGATTTTCCAGGCAGAATTTCTTAGCTGCTTAGTTTATAGTATTCTAAAAATGTGTATAAGCAAGAAACATTTTACCAAAATCATGTTCACCCCATTTTGTGCCAGTTTGGGAGACGGTCAGTTAAACAACAAGAGGATGACAGTCTTTATCTTTGTCTATAAGAAGATCCAATTTAGCCCATTTGGCACGCGTTAAGAAAAGGAAGAGTGTTCCAGCTTGACATAGCAGCCCACAAATCAGACCAATCCATAAACCCTATAGATTTTAAGACAAGCATATTAATAATAAAACTTATGAATGCAAAAAGTCTCAGAATCAAGATGATTCTACTGGATCTCGGAACAAAAAGAATCAGAATGTGTAATGAATATTGTATTTACCTTATACTGCAAATTGGTCTTGAATCCCAGGAGACACGATATAGGTAAACCAACAAGGTAAAAGGTTGCAAGGTTAATATATGCAGTGGAGTGTTGCAGGCCACATCCTCTGGCTGCCCCTGTAGTATTAAACATAATTTCACTTAAGAATTTGAAGTTTTTCAGATTTTATATAATTTCTTGGTTTTTAAGGTTTCCAATAACTTTTCAGATTCATAGTAATGTGTTTTTTTAAACAAAGAATGAGGTCAAACAATTAAAGGAGGAGTCAGAGTAAGGGTTAAGAAAATGAGAGATAGTGCAAGGAAATTTGACGAAACATCAAAGATGTTAGTATAATTTAAGAAATTCAAACCTTGCATGACACCTTGAACAGCATCTAGTACTATGGAAATGGCAAGCAAGGGTGTCACTGAAGTAAACTCATCTTTAATTTTAGAACTATCACTAAAAAGCTGAATCCAGATATTATGTCCAAATCCAAGCGCCAAAGCAAAGCAGAAACTGAGGAGGAAAGAGAGCTTGACAGTGACATTCATTGCATGTTTAGCTCCTTCCGGGTTGCCTGCTCCCAATTCATTAGATACCCTAGTGCTGTCTAAGTTAAATTTCAACTTTTCAATTCATATGCTAATGTTGATTCAAAACATAAGCAACAATGCAAGCAAAGAAGAATGTGTTCAACCAACTAACCTTGCAGCTGCACCAAGACCAATAGGGATCGTGTATGCAATGAATTGTGTGTTTAAACTGCAGATTTTTCAAGATTATAACAGTAATACACTAGATGAATCTTTTGTTGTTTTAGAGGAACGAGAGTATAAAGCTATTAGAACTATACCATATTGCAACCAACGAAGTTGTTATCTGTGAGTTGGGCAATAGACCACCTAAGAAAACCAGAACCTCAAAAGCCCAATACTCCAAACTTGCATAGCATAAACAACAGATGGAATGATGAGATAATTAAGGACATTACATTCTTACCTTAAATTACAACATTCCCATAATTTGAACTGCAGAAAGTGTTTCAGTATAAAAGCTATATCGTGTATCTTTAGCAAGTTAGGCTATTTCTCCTCATTTATCAAAAATCAATAGTCAAAAAGCACTAGCAAAGTGAAGGGTTGTTAGTGACTCATACCATACCATTGCAGCAGAGGGCAGAGCTAGTTTCATGTTGGTGAATACGTAATGGAATGAATGCGTTGAAAACCCTTGCCATGTCTGCTTGAACTTCTTAGCATACATGATATACAAGGCCAATAATAGCACTGATATCCATTGTGAAATAGAAGCTGCAACTGGTGCACCAGTAAAACTCAGACCTGACCACTGAACCAAGGCATATGCAATACCAATATGAACCAACAATGGAAGAGCTGAAAGTACAACCAATGGCATTACCACAGATTGTGTCTGGAGAAACCTCAGGATATTTTGCAAGAAGCTATATGCCAATAATCCTGGGATCAGAAACTTCATATAAAGAGCAGTTGTTCTTGCAATGTCCTGAGATTGATGAAGAAACACAAGGACAGGTTCTGTATAGAACCAAATAATGGATACAATGATGGAAAAAATAAGAGATATAATGCAAGAGGCTTGTAGGTAAATTCCCAACACTTGGTATTCCTTTGCACCAAATCCTTGCCCACACAGTGTTTCCAATGCCCCACTCAAACCAACCTAAGAATAGAATAAAGGTATGAACAAGGAGTTTAATCTAGTAACAACTTTTGCTTTTGTTGTATTAGTACAACAAGCTAGGAGACAATGTTATGATGTTAAGTTTTCGCTAACATTGACGAGCCAAAGTTCATCATAGAAATAAATATTAGAAACAATTATTGACATTTCAGTATGAGGCCTTTCTATAAAAGCAAGAACAGAAACAATAATTGACATTTCATTACTAAACTGAATTTGTACACAATAATAATTCAAAAATGATAAACATACACTCTTTCTACCACACAGACACTTACACGTAGATTTTATCATTTTTTGTTTTTTTACTTTTTGGTTGTGAGTATAAAAGAAGGTGGAAGTGTGATATGAAAAAATGGAGTGTACGGATTTATCATTCCTCATAATAATTATAATGAGGTATCAATTATTGGAACAGAAATATAATTATACTATACAGAAATAAGATTATAAAGAATAATTGAAAAAAAAATGGTTATTTATTATATTGTAAGAAAGGCTTTTGAGAAGAGAGAGAGGAATTACCATGACTGCAGAGCCAGTGACATTGAACCATGAGTTTGCAAGAGTAGCACCAGCAAGCTGAAGCTCTCCAAGGTGACCTACTAGCATGACAGAAACCGAAGTGATCAAGTAATAGAATATGTTAGTTAGAATCATTGGAAGTGAAAACAAGATTTGATGTTTGGCCTCTTCCATGTCCAGCACTCTACTCCACCACCCCCCAACTTGGGGTCTTGTGTTTTCTTTTCCATCATCAGTTATCCTTAATAGAGGTGTTGCTGTGCTACCTGAACTTGGACTTTCTTCAATCTTTTCTATCTCCTCTTTCATCTGCTCTATGCTATCCATGTATATATGTGTGTGATGAGGAAACACTTCAATGATTGGTAATCCCTATATGTATGTCGTCAAACAACTTAATACTACAAAAATATGCCCCAAAACTTACTTTATGACAGAGAATTTCTTAAAGCAACTTCTTAAATTTTCACAAATGTTTTGTGTTTAATCATAAAAGCAGAATATGAGAAATAATTCTGCTGATCCTAATAAAATATCTGGGTGGGTGTTGTGTTTGGGCTTGCAGAGTTTGGAGCACTGGATCATGTTTGGACTGGGTCTAATGTCCATTATTAGAATATTCTTCACGGGTATGTTAGTGTTTGTCTGATCCTGCTCCAGTCTGACCTTGACGATATGAGAACTTAGATTTGCAATAAAATTACTATATTTTCAGTAAATTTGATAACGATCGTCAGATCTCATGCTTAAGTATACTGGTTGAACAATTTGGATAGCATATCATTTTTTATGTTGGACTAACCAAAATTCTTTATTCAGACTGTTGTTAATTAATTTTTCCAATCATGTGATAGCAACTATGATAAAAAGGATTAAGGATTGGAATCTTTTGTTATCATATTTGATAGAAATAAATAAGAAGAGTAATATAAAAAGAGAAAAGACCTTAAATTCATTACATGGAAGGTAAAGTAATGATTTCTTGGATAGAAGTGCTCATTATTTGGATTTGTTCATTATTTGTTGAAATCGAATCTTTCTGTCATCTCTCGTCAGAAAAAAGAATCCAACATCTTTTTTGTCCGGTTTTTATAATTTCAGCCAAATCCAACGATTAATTTAATACAAGAATTTTGGAGGAGTTGAAGATTAGATTTAAGTTCAAGCTCCTTTGGAATTAACCCTAATGTTCTAATCTCTTGGCTCCATGAAGATGAACTCATTGAGTTCAGAAATCATAAAGAACACATGTATTAAAAATTCTATGATACTTAGCTGCTAATTAAAATTATCATGGAAACAGTAGCTACTAAAAAAAGAAGTGTTCTGCCAAATCATGTTCCTTCCAACCCATGTGTGATCATCTTTTGCCTATACAATGTGATCAACATTTTTTTTTAATAAATTCAGTGTCAGTTTGGCAGAAATTTAAATAAGAAGAGGATGATTTTTATCTTTGTCTTCGTAGGAAAGATCTAATTTAGACCATTTGGCACGCCTTATGAAAAGGAAGAGAGTCACAGTCTGACAAAGCAGTCCACAAATCAGACCAATCCATAAACCCTATATCATAAAGCAAATTCAAGACAAATATATTAGCAAAACTAATGAATGGAAACTGTTTCTCAGAATCAAGATGATTCTTTTTTATATAAGAAAAAATATAACCAGAATGTGCATTAGATATTTTATTTACCTTATATTGCAAATTGGTCTTAAACCCTAGGAGACATGAAATTGGTAGACCAATAAGATAAAAGGTTGCAAGGTTAATGTAAACAGCCAAGTGCTGCCAACCACATCCTCTGGCCACCCCTGCAACATTTAAGACAATTTACCTCTTAAGAATTTTTTTTAGTTTCAAGGTGCAAATAATAACAGGTTAAATGTAATGAGGAATTCAAACCTGACAAGACACCTTGGATGGCATCTAGCAATATGGATAGAGCAAGCAAAGGTGTCACGGATGCAAACTCCTCTTTGATTGTAGAACTATCACTGAAAAACTGAATCCAGATATTGTGACCAAATCCAAGTGCCAAAACAAAACAGAAACCAAGCAGGAGAGAGAGCTTGAGAGTGACATTCATCGCATGTTTAGCTCGTTCAGGGTTGCCTGCTCCCAATTCATTGGACACCCTTGTGCTATTAAAATTAAATTTCAGCTTTTTCAATACATGTATTATAAAAGATGTGAAAGAATGCATGTAAAGGGAATGTGTTAAACTAACTAACCTTGCAGCT
This sequence comes from Lablab purpureus, assembly GCA_030347555.1. Taxonomy (NCBI): domain Eukaryota; kingdom Viridiplantae; phylum Streptophyta; class Magnoliopsida; order Fabales; family Fabaceae; genus Lablab; species Lablab purpureus. The sequence goes on from CM059258.1 coordinate 20,672,722, forward strand.
GCACTGAGACCATAAGTGATCATGTAGGCAATGAATTCCGTATTTGCACTGCAGAGGTTTTGAAGATTAACAATATTAAATTACAAGAACCTCTCAATTTAATTAGGAACAGAAATATGAAGCCACTGAAGAACCTTACCATATTGCAATCAAAGAAGTTGTTATCTGTGAGTCAGGAAAAAGTCCAGCTAAGAAAACCAAAACTTCAAAAGCCCAATACTCCAAACTTGCATAACATAAACAATAGATGGTAACAAGGATCTTATATAGATAAACTAAATTTAGAAAGTTATTCTCTTAATGTGAATATCAGAAATTATTTTAATCTATAAGTTGTAATGTAAGTTTAGCAAACGAAGCTACTTCTCCTCATTCAGGTTTCTAAGATCAATAAGGGCAACAAAAGTTAAAGGTTGCTAGTGACTCATACCATACCATTGCAGCAGAGGGCAGAGCTAGTTTCATGTTTGTCAATACGTAATGGAATGAATGCATTGAAAATCCTTGCCATGTCTGCTTGAACTTCGTAGCATACATTACATACAAGGCTAGTAATAGCATTGATATCCATAGTGAAATAGAAGCTGCAACTGGGGCACCCGTAAAACTCAGACCTGAACCCTGAACCAAGGCATATGCAATGCCAATATGAACCAACAATGGAAGAGCTGAGAGTACAACCAATGGCATTACAACAGATTGTGTCTGAAGAAACCTCAAGATGTTTTGCAAGAAGCTATATGCAAACAATCCCGGGATAAAAAGCCTCATATAAAGAGCAGCTGTTCTTGCAATGTCATGAGATTGGTTAAGCAACACTAGGATGGGTTCTGTATAGAACCAAATAATGGATATAACGATGGAAAAAATAAGAGATATGATGCATGAGGCTTGTAGGTAAATTCCCAACACATGGTATTCCTTTGCACCAAATCCTTGCCCGCACAATGTTTCCAGTGCCCCACTCAAACCAACCTAAGACAAGAAAAAGGGTATGAACCATAACTTGAACAATAGTAATTAAAAAATAAAGTGTTACTAGAGGAAGGGGTGCAAATTACTAAACAAGAACATTCATCTTGTGTATGTAGTCTTATTATTATAATTATGGGACCATTGAGCATTTGAAGGGGATTGGACTTTATGTCCATTTAATGTTGTGATTGAAGGTATTATTTTAAATTTAGTATGAACTCATTGTGTAATAAAGCAATACAATCTTCTCTTATTTCTATAGTCTTCTCAATATTTTAAGCTCTATCATAAACAACATTTAGTCTTGTTCCATTCAATTCTATGATTTTGATAAAATGCTATGGTGTTAAATTTTGCATCAACATTTATAAGCCAAAACGTCAAGTATCTAAAGAAAAAAAAACTTGAAATTGACATTATTTATGCTTGTGAAAAATTAAAAATGAAAAAAAGTGCCAAAAGAGTAAAGAAGATGAAAAACAAGATAATCAAAAGAAGAAAAATGATAAAACAATCACTTTATAACTCAAGTGACAAAATAAAATCAAATATAATTAAAATATTAATATATTAATGGTCAAATGTAACACATTGCATTCATGATATAAATGTAAGAAAGAGTAAGAAGAAAGAAATATAGATAAGAGAAAAAGAAGAAAGGAAAACAGAGAGAACCAAGGGGAGAAGAAAGGATAATATCTTGTATATTATTGATGAAAGGAATATTCTTATATATGCACAACCACAACATAAAGCAGGAACCAAAAAACCAAAAAAGAAACAAACTGGAAAAGAGAGAGAGAGAGAGAGAGAGAGAGAAAATGCCCTAGCACCTACCAGACGATCCTGCAACCACTAAACAGTCTAGTAACCACTAGACAGTCTAGTACTAGACCATCTAGTCCTTATAAAGCGTAGAGGGAAGACAAGATGAAGAAAAATGAGCATACATCAACACCCTCCCCTCAAGCTAGAATGTGTATGTTCATCATTCCAAGCTTGGACAAAACTTTAGCAAAAGGACCATGATCTAAAGCTTTGGTAAAGATATATGCAAGATGTTGATCAAAAGCAATCGAAAGAAGATGGAGAATGTTAGCTTGAATTTTATCACAAACCACATGACAGTCAAAGCTCAATGTGCTTAATCCTTTGTGGAAGCTAGGATTAGTAGCAATGTGACAAGCCGCTTGATTGTCACAATAGAGAGTAACAAGATTGTGATCAACGACTTGAAAATCTTGAAGGAGATAAATTAATCATTGATGTTCACAAGCAGTAGAGGCAAGAGCGTGGCATTCCTTCTGAGGATGATCAAGATACAGTGCTTTGTTTTTTTTATTTCTAGGAGATAAGAGATGATCTAATGAAGGTTCAGTATCTGGTAGTAGATCGACGAGTATTAATGCATGAAGCCCAATCAGAATCACTAAAACCAGTAAGTTGCGTCGAATTGTTTAAAGAGAAGAAAAGAACCTATGAAGGACTAGACTTGATATATTGCAAAATCCTTTGTATGGCTTGACGATGTTGTTTACCATGACATTGAACAAATTGACTAAGAAAATGAACAGCAAAACAAATATATGGTCCAGTATTAGTGAGATGTAAAAGGCGTCCAACAAGTCTACAATAAATATCAGCATTATGAGGAAGGGTGTTGGTCTCGAAAAGGGACTTAGTATCACGATTGATAGGAGTACTACATGATTTGGAAGCAAGCATCCTTGAGATGTTTAAAGCTTATTTTCTTTGACATATATGTATTCCTTTTCGGGATCTAGCCACTTCCAAGCCAAGGAAGTATTTAAGCTGACCAAGGTCTTTGATCTTGAAGCTTTTCTCAAGGAACTATTTAATCTTGTCAATCTCAGTAGAAGAATCTCCAGCAAGGATGATATCGTCTACATACACAAGAAGAGTTGTAAAAGTATATGTATTTCTTTTTATAAACAAGGAATGATCAGATTTAGATTGAGTGAAACCAATGGATAGAAGAGATGAAGAAAGTTTGGCAAACCATTGCCTACTTGCCTGTTTGAGACCATAAAGAAATTTAGTAAGTTTACAGACTTGGTTAGGCTTGGTGGTGATAAGACCAGGAGGTAAATCCGCATATACTTCTTCATTTAGGTCACTTTGCAAGAAAGCATTATTCACATCGAGCTTTTCAAGATGCCAATTGTGTATGGTTGTTAGAGCAAGTATGAGACGAATAATGGTAAGCTTAGCTACAGGAGAGAAAGTGTTGAAATAATCTACACCTTCCATCTAGGTGTAACCCTTAGCAACCAGACGCGCTTTGTAACGTTCAAAGATGTTGTCAACTCTACGTTTTATTTTACAGATCCAGCTGCATCCGATACTTTTCTTCCAAGAGGAAGATTAGCGAGGTACCAAGTATTGTTAGCTTCAAGGGCTTCAATTTCATTTTGCATGGCATGAACCTATTCGAGGGATTTAATGACATCTTGATAACCTTGGGGCTCAAGATTGGTAGATATAGCTAAAGTGTGTTGCAAATGCTTATTAGACAAAGATGTATATGATAATACAGAAGATAAAGGATATTGAATGCTACCTTGGTTGGAGCTTGATTGAAAATGAGTAAAGTTAATGGCCTGAAAATGATAATCTTTCTGAAAATTGGGAACTTTTATAACTCTTGTGGATCTTCTAGGATTAACATCAGAATTATGTATCTCATCATCAACAATATTAGTAATTTTGTTGTTATTCACATCTTTATCAACAACAATGGTGGTATTAAAGGGTTCCAAAAGAAAGCTGAAAGCATCATATTGATTCTCATTGTTACTCTCATGTTTATCTTCATGATGGAGGAAAAACCTTTTCATAAAAAATAACATTTCTGGAGATCAATATCTCTCTGGTGGATAGATCGAAGACAATATACCCCTTTGTACCAAGCTTGTATCCAAGCAATATACATTTCTTAGCTCTTGGGATTAAGTTTAGACCTGTTGTTCTCAATCGTAGACACAAAACATAAAGAACCAAAAACCCTAATCATTTAGTAAAGAAGGATTACCATGTAAAATCTCAAAAGGAGTTTTGAAGTTCAAAGCATAAGTAGGTAATTTGTTTATTAAATAAACAACATGGATAATAGTATAAGACCAGAAGATAATGGGAAGATTGGATTTGAAAAGCAAGCTACATGTAAGTTGATGTTTCCTTTCTACTATAGAATTTTGTTGGGGAGTTTTTATGCAGCTGGTTTGGTGTATGATTCCATATTTATTGTAAAATTCAGTATATAGATATTCTTGACCATTATCAGTTCTAATGATTTTATCATTGTAGTTAAATTGGTTCTTAACAAGATTTACAAAATTATCTAATAAATTTCTGGTTTCAGCTTTAGTACGCATAAGAAAAGGCTAAGTGTGTCTAGAAAAATCATCAACAACAATAAAGAAATACTTATGACCATAAATGGAAGGGGTTTTAAGAGGTACACATATATCAATATGCAGAAGATAAAAAATATGAGAAGAAGTGAAATTACTTTTCAAAAAAGGCAGTTTATGTTGTTTAGTGAAATGACAAACATCACATATAGTATCAATAATAGAATGAATATACGAATAACTTTTGCTAACATGTTGTATAATCTTGTTCGAAGGATGACCAAGTCTATTGTGTCAAAGATTAAAATCAACGTTGTTCTTAGACTTATTTATACCACTAATAGAGATATTTTTCACAAAAGAATTACTTCCAGGATCTTGAAGATGATAAAGACCCTGTTTGAGATTAGCATGCCTAATCGTCTTCAAGGTAAGTGTCTCAAATCTGGCAAGTTCTTTTTGAAAAAATTAGTTCACAATTCAAAGATTCTATTAGACGCTGAACAGAAATAAGGTTAAAGGAAAACTCAGGTACATGAAGAACATCAAATATGATGAATTTTTTAGAAAATTTGATAGTTCTGACGTGATAAGCAATAACATAGGACCCATTAGGAAGGGTCACATTAATAGGTTTGATTCGATAAAAACTTATGTAATGTATTGTAGTGCAAGTAACGTGATCAGCTGCTCCTGTGTCAAGGATCCAAGTTTTACCATAATTTTTGCCTTTTTTGGTTTCATGATTAGAGTGCTCAGCCATGATGTCATTAATTCTTTGAGTAGAATCACCTGATGAATCTTGCAACATCTTTAACAATTATTGGATGTTCTCATAAGTGAAGCTTTAATTGTTTTCACTAATTTCTTAATTGCTACTTCGATTAGTATTATGGACCCTGAAATTGTTGGATGAGGAATTATACGTATCTACAGCAACATTGTTGACATTGTGCTCGTTCTTTTGCTTATACCAAGGAGGATTACCCATGTTTGGAATAGCATTCATCAATGTTATGATTCATCTTGTGACAATATGTGCATTATTTTCCATAATTTGGGTTTCTACCTCTACCCCTGCTTTGAGCTTCAGTTATTGCCATTACCTCTTCCTTGGGGTCTCCAGTTGCCACTAGAGATGTTCTGATTTGAAGTATTGAAAAGAACCTTGACATCAGTGGTAGGATTTCTATTAATTTGTCTCTCTTGTTGAACAACAAGAGAAAAGACGCAGTTTATACTAGGAAGGGGTTCCTTTAACAAAATCTGACTTTTAACATAAGCATAAATGTCCCTAAGACCCTTCAGAAAACATATAACAAGTTCAGAATCTCTATACTTGGCTATGATTTTTATAGCATCACAGTTACACTTCACATTGCAAGAACAGTTAGGAATAGGTCTCAAAGATTTCAATTCTTCCCAAAGAATCTTTAAATTAGTGTAAAAATTAATTACACTTCTTTTTCCCTATTTAACTGAGTGTATTTCTTGTTAGAGATTGATCTCCCTTAGATAATCTTTCACATAAATTAGGCATGACAACCGGGCGGGGCCGGATTTTGCCTTCCCGCTCCCCGTTCCCCACTTACTTAATTGTCTCCATCCCTGTCTCTAATCTTCGTCGGAGATAACAATTTAGTCTCACACCCATCTCCATTGGGGTCGGTTTCCCCACCCCGTCCCATTTTATTTTTTTAAAATATAATTTTAAAATGTTTTAAATAAATCTAAAAGTTTAAGCATAACTATAATATATATAAATAGACTACAATAGATAAATTTATAGAGACAATTTTTTTAATATTAAATATTTTATTTTATATATTATTTTCTTATACATAAATTAATATTATAATGTTACATATTTTAAATTATTTTACCGATGAAGTATATTTTAGTTTATTATTTTTATATTATAATATGTTTGCAATGATAATGTTTTTCTTTTGTTTTATAATTATCAAGTTTAATTTATCAATTTTCAAAACACATAATATAAAGTCTAAAATTCTTTAAAATGAATATCAAATACATATTTAAAAATACTAATAAATAAATAATTTCCAACTATTAATCCTTCAAAACACATTATATACCATATCTGTGCAAAATTATACAAAATGTTATATATCTAATCATAAATGTAATAGATTAGTCACAAAGAGATTACAAATTATAAAAAAATTCTAATAAAGATAAATTACAAAATTAATAAAAAATCTCAACAATTATACAGTTTGCAAAGAAGACACTTTTAAAAAAATTAATTTTGAAGAGAATCAAATATAAAGATAACAAATATATGTAAAATTGTATAAAATTTATGTATTTAATCATAAATGTAATAGATTAGTCACAAAGAAATTACAAACAAAATTAATAAAGATAAACTAAAAAATTAATAAAAAATCACACCAATTATGCAGTTTACAAAGAAGATATTTTAAGATTTAATTATGAAGAAAATTAAAGTTAAAAAGATGAAAATGAAAACAATTAAAATAGAAATAAAATCATACTCGAAAATAAAAAAAAATAAAAAAAAGACATACTCAAACCAATATATAAAAATAACAAAATTGTACATTATGTATCTAATAATAAATATAATAAATTAGTCACGAAGAGATTACAAACAAAACATGGTAAAAATAGACTACAAAATTAATAAAAAATCACAACAATTATACAGTTTACAACGAATACACTTGTAAAATTTAGATACGAAGAAAATCAAAAATAAAGAAGATGAACAAAACACAAAATAGAAATAAAATAATACTAAAAAATGAAAATAAAATAGAAATAGACATACTCAAACCAGTATACAAATGTAAAATATCTGTGAACAATCATGTAAAAGTTTATGTATCTAATAAATATAATAGATTAGCCACAAAGAGATTACAAAATATAACTCAACAAATCCCTCCAATGAAGTCCTAAGCAAAAATTTCAGATAATAAAATAGAAATAGATATTATTAAGATCAATGCACAATATTTAGAAATTGATAAAGAAAGAAAGAACTAGTCTTATGCGTGGAGGATGGAAGAAAGAGAAGAGTATATTGAACTGGTTAAAGAGATTGAGGAAGTTGAATGAGTGAATGACTGGTAAAAGAAAAGAAAAAAGTGTGGAACAGACACTAAGAATAGGGTTACAGTGAAGACATCGTAACCCTTTATATATGAAAAATAAAAAGAACGCTAAGAAAGTGTATGGTTAGTTTTAAGGTTTAGATTTAAATTTAAAGATGGGGCGGGGATGGGTACGGGGGCGGGGTGGGGATTGCATTACCCATCCCCGACCCCGACTCCGATTTCTTTAAACGGGGAAAACCCGAACCAGACCTCGAACCTGGTCAACTCAGTTTTTCCCCATCAAACTCGGGGCGGGTACGGTTCGGTTCTCATGGGTGCGGGTTTAATTGTCATCCCTAACATAAATCTTCTGAAAGATTTTTGGCGTTATCAATGTAAATGGTGCTTTGAGCAATCTAAGTGTTTAGAGAGCATGTGATCCAAGATAAAAACCATGACGTTGCATCTTTCCCATGTAATGAACAAAGGATTGTCTTGTTGTGGAGTCCAAATACTACCTTAGATGAATTTGATAAGAGAAAAGCTAGAAGGAAGAAAGGGAAGAATGAAAGAATAGAAGGAATAGAAAGAATAGAAGAACCCAAACAGTGGGTTATCAGAATAGCATTGAGAGAGGTAAAATGTTGAATCACAATTTCTATATATTTACAAAAGTCCAAAAACCCAATTATATACTATGGGAATCGCTTAAACCGCACCGCACCGTTTCTAGAAGCGGTTACTTTATTTATATCAATACTTTGCCCTAGAAAGAATCCTTGTCCTCAAGGATTAAAATTGGGAATTTTCTCTTTAAATCATAGAAAAATTCCATGTCGCGTCTTCATGCAGTTGGTGTTTCCATTTCACCAGAACTTTGGTGACGGCCATCCCTCTTCTCTTCACTGTCATTCTGTCTAAAATAGCTTCTGGTTCCTTCTGTTGCAGCCTTCCTTCTGCTGGATAAGGCAACTCCGTAGAAACTATTGCCTCCCCCACATGCTTTTTCAATTGTGATATATGAAATACATTGTGGATCTTTGAATTCACAGGAAGTTCTAGCTTATAAGCTACCTCTCCTATCCTGTCCAAAATCTTGTAGGGCCCATAGTATTTGGGACTTAATTTGGCATTAGGTCTGGAGGTTATTGAAATTTGTCTATAGACTTGTAGCTTCACGTAAACCAGGTCCCCAATTTCATATGCTCTATCAGATCTATTTTTGTCAGCTACTTGCTTCATCCGTTCTTGTGCTCTCTTCAAATGAAATTTAATTACCTTCAGCATCTCTTCTCTTTTAGTGAGACTTTTGTCCACCAATTCTACACTAGATTCCCCAGGTAGATAAGGTAGGTGAATAGGAGGAACCTGACCGTAAACAATTTCATAAGGTGTAGCCTTAATAGCCATGTGGTATGTTGTGTTATACCACCATTTTGCTAAGGGAAGCCACTTTACCCATTTGTGGGGTGAATCGTTACACTTACATTTCATATAGGTTTCCAAACACCTATTTACAACCTCTGTTTGCCCGTCTGTTTGAGGGTGATAACTTGTGGACAGCTGGACTTGCACCCCATGTACTGCCATAAATTCCTGCCAAAATTGGCTAACAAAGACCGAATCCCTGTCACTAGTGATAGTTTCAGGAAATCCATGTAATTTGAACACATGGTCTAGAAAAGATTGTGCAACATCCCTTGCTGAATACGGATGAGTTAGGGCCATAAAATGAGCTGTTTTACTAAGCCTATCCACCACTACCATAATCACATGTTTGCCTTTTGAATTCGGTAGTCCTTCAATGAAGTCCATGGTAATATGCTGCCAAATAGTTTGGGGAATGGGCAGAGGTTGTAGTAGCCCAGGACTGGCAACAGTGCTATACTTATTCTGCTGACAAATAGAGCAACGTTGGATAAAATGCTTAATATCACTATTTAATCCCTTCCAATAAACCACTGCCTTTACCCTTTTCAAAGTAGCATTAATTCCTGAATGACCCCCTTCAGCTGACGAATGTAGCCACTGTAAAACCTTTTTCCTTAACATCATGTTGTTTCCCACTACCAATTTACCCTTCCTCCGCAGCTCATTGTTTCTCCATGTATAATGTTTGTGTGAATTAATATTCCCCTGAAGATCTTTTATCACCTTCTGCAAATTTATGTTTGTAAGCCATGATTGTTGTATTTGATTCATCAACTCAGATTGTAATTGAAGTGTAATAATTCCCTTGCATTCAACTGTTTCCATTCTCGAGAGAGCATCAGCTACTACATTGTCAACTCCTTTCTTGTATTCTACAGAGAAATCAAATTCCATCAATTTCACCAACCATTTCTGCTGAAAATCTGTAGTCCACCGTTGGTCTAGAATATATTTTAGGCTGTAATGATCTGTTTCGATTATAAAATGCTTATTCAGTAAATAGTGCCGCCACTTTTGTACTGCAAAAACTACTCCCAACAATTCCTTTTCATATGTTGAATAGGCCTGTTGTTGTTGATTAAAAGTTCGGCTAATATAGGCAATAGGATGATTGTCTTGTATTAAAACCGCCCTTATCCCCTGTCTTGAAGCATCCACTTCAACCAAGAACACCTTTGAGAAATTAGGCAGTGCTAAAACTGGTGTGCTGCTCATCGACTTTTTTAGTGCTTCAAAGGCTTCTTTGGCTTTGTCTGTCCAAATAAATTTGTCTTTTTTTAACATCTCTGTCAAAGGTTTAGCTATTACCCCATAGCCACGAACAAATCTCCTGTAATAACCTGTTAGGCCCAAAAACCCTCTCAAGTGTTTAAGAGTTTGGGGTAAAGGCCATTCCACCACTGCCGCCATCTTAGTCGGGTCTGTAGACACCCCTTCTTTATTAATAATATGGCCCAAATACTCCACTTGTTGCACCCCAAAATAGCATTTAGTTCTTCTAGCAAATAGAGTGTTTAATATGAGAGTTAACAACACCTCCTTTAAATGTTGTAAATGATTTGTCAAATTCCTGCTATATATCAATATGTCATCAAAAAACACCAGTAAAAACTTCCTCAAAAATTTCTGAAAAATAGTGTTCATTAAGCCCTGAAATGTAGCCGGCGCATTAGTAAGGCCAAAAGGCATCACCAAATATTCATAGTGCCCCACATGGGTCCTAAATGCTGTTTTCCACACATCATCCGGGTTCATCCTAACTTGATTATACCCCGCACGCAAGTCAATCTTTGAAAAAATAGTAGATCCTACCAATTTATCCTACAAATCGTCTACTAAAAGAACGACTGGACTGGCATAAGGGCTGCAACTATCCCGAATAACACCAGTTAAAGGGTGGCAACTGTTGTGGTTCTTGAAATACATCTGCAAATTCTTGCAACAAATTTTCAACTTCCACCGATAAAGTTACTTGATCCGCATGTGTAGTCAATGAATACAGTAAATCGTCCTTGGAGGCACAAAGATGCATCATAGACAAATGTACCCCTTCTGTAAAAGCCTTGCACAACTGCTGTTTGGTTGCAGTTTTAACCTTGGTATTAGTGGATCTTTTTAACACATGTCGTCTTTCTTGCACTTGAAACTCCATTGTGAGTTTTTCAAAGTTCCACAAAATATCACCCAATTTAATGAGCCATTCAATTCCCAGCACCAAATCACAACATCCTAGAGGTAAAAGAAGCATATCACATGTAAAAGTAGTGTGTAGTGTGCTTAATATTCCAAATGAAATTCTTGACCGTTGTCGATATGTTCCTCCATATCTTTTATTGCCTGAGTCGAACGGGTAGCGTAGTGATACCAATTGATAAGAGAAAAGCTAGAAGGAAGAAAGGAAAGAACGAAAGAATAAAATAAATAGAAAAAATAGAAGAACCCAAACAGTGGGTCAGAATAGCATTGAGAGTGGTAAAATGTTAAATCACAATTTTTATATATTTACAAAAGTCCGAAAACTCAATTATATATTATGGGAACAGCTTGAACCGCATCGCACCGTTTCTAGAAGCGATTACTTTATTTATATCATAATTTCAATTTATTCTTGGATAGTAAGGAATGTCTCATGCTCTTGCTCCACGAGTGATAGTTGGTTCCATTTAATTGAAGAGTGACAAGAAGAATTTCAGGATTCTCGTCGGGATGTAGATAATATGGACTGGAAGGATTCAAAGATTGATCAATGGTGTTTTGATCTTCTGTATCAGAGGGACCTGTGGTGTTTTGATCTTTTACAATGGCAGGATCCATAAGAGATTACAAGAAACAAAAGAAAGGAGGACAGAGAGGCGACTGCGGAAGCAGAGTGGGTTATCAACCCGCTTTGATACCATAACGCATTGCATTCATGATATAAATGCAAGAAAAAACAAAAACAAAAAAATAGAGATAAGAGAAAGAAAACAAAGAAAATCAAGGGAAGAAGAAAGAATAATATTTTGTATATTATTAATAAAAGAAAATATAATACTATATATACACAACACAAAACAGGAACCCAAAAAACAAAAACAAAAAAACTGAAAAAAAAAACAAAAACACCCTAACAACTACACGGTCTAGTAACCACTAAATAATCTAATGGTATTAGACCGCAATCCTTACAAAATATCTATAAAGATAGTCTTTACAAAATATATAAAAAAGACAAGACTAAGAAAAAGAAGCCAGCATCAACAAAATGATTATATTTTTTAGGATATCAAAATATCACTTCTTTAAAAAGAAAGTAAAGAAGAATATTTCTACTTTTTATGCAAAACAAGAAAAAGTATGCCGAAAGGTGCCATAACCCTGACATAATGTTTATTATGCATGTGAGGAATGTTTGTTAATGTTTCATGTCATGTAATTATCACTAATAATTATAACGTCTCTTTTACTGTTTAAAAAACGTATAATTATTTCTGTACAAATTCTATTATTCTAGACATGGTGAAAACATACACTAAAAAGACTCAGTGAAGACTTTTGTACTGCTGAATGAATTGTGAAACACTAGTAGCAATTAGTTAAGTAGGTTAACAAAAAATTATTTCGGTAGGTGAGACAAGTAGCAGATCAATTACTTTATGGAAAAGTTTGTCATATAGTCAACATTGTATATCCTATAAACTAGTCATAGATTTAAAAGCTATATAAGAATACAATACTTTTGTCAGAAAAAAGTCCTTACATTGATAACAGAAAAACAATTTATCATATTACAGACTTATTTATGTTGTGAATTCCAATCTCTACATTGATGAAAAGTGATATAAATTGAGTTTTTTTTCTGTATAATCATATCTTTTTTCCCTGTTTTCTCCTGTTAGATTAAAATCACTGTTCCTCCTTATCTTAGGCCGAATGGGTTGTCTGACAGTGGTTATCCTTATTAATGGGTTGTCTGACAGTGGTTATCCTTATCTTGTATAGAGTTTCGTATCTCTTTGATATATTAAAACGAGAAAATCTATACATTTGTAATATCTCTCTCTTATCGCAATCTGAATAGATGAAACTAAGTGTTTTCTCTCTTCTACTTGTGAGTAACTCCAGAAAAACGATCTTCTCTATCTTTCATCACTGGTTGTTTTTATTTCTGATTTTATAACAAAAAGAAAGGCAATGAATTACCATAACAGCCACGCCAGTGACGCTGAACCATGAGTTTGCAAGAGTAGCGCCAGCAAGCTGAAGCTCTCCAAGGTGGCCAACAAGCATGACAGAAACCAAAGTGATTAAGTAATAGAACAAGTTGGTAATAATCATTGGAAGGGAAAACAAGAGTTGGTGCTTGGCCTCTTCCATGTCCAACACTTTGTTCCACCATCCCATAACTTGGAGTCTTCTGTTTTCTTCCAATAGAGGTGCTGTTGTTGTGCCTTCTGAACTGGTGCTTGCCGCCATCTCTTTTATCTGCACTAGATATGTGTCTGAGGAAGCTTTTCTGAATGATCGATAATCTCTAGACATATGGGCAAACAAGTTCGGTATATATGGAAAGAAAAACTTCGACTCTAATTTTAATTAAAAATTATTAAAAAGTAATCTCATAATAAGTTGATTTATATCTATTTATACACATTAAATTTATTTCTGATAATCTTATTTGAATTTTAAGTTTAACTCAATCTCACAAAATTTGAAGTTTATACTCACTTATATACATTAAACTTCAACGTGAAATATTTAACAAAAATTAAGTGTAATAATTTTATTTTATTTTCACTTTATTGTTTGTTTCAGTTTTGTCTCATTCTCTTAAAACAAATTAATGTAATATCTAGTTTTTAAATTAAAGAAAAAAGTTAATGTAATTGAGTCTCTCAGATGTGTTATTTTTGTCCATTTTTAACCATAATTGATGTTAATTATTGTTATCTCTGTCTATAGAACACATTTTGTCAAATAGTTTCCCCAAGTTTCTCTGTTCAACCTTAAAGTAAAGTGAGTGATAGATATTTATGAAGGATCAGTGGTTATGGTAAAAGATAGGAGCATGTGGAGATGTTAAGAAAAAGACGGAGAAAGTGAGAGTAAAGAATGAGTTGTTTATTCCATGATAGCAATATGATATATCTATAAGAGAGCATCAATCCATACATTTAGATAAGAAGCAATCTAGCTAAATTTAAAGAAATTATAGACTTTTCCTCTGCTTAAACTCAAACTGGACTTGATATTAGTTGTTGGTTTACATGTAAAATATTAATGCTTATGATGAGTTGCTGATATGAGGTAGTAGGAGAAGGTCTCAAAATTAATGTCTCATTTTTGTGAGTAGTAAAGAAAATTCATGAATAATAGGATTCAAAAAAACTTAAAAAAATAATAAAAATTAGAATTTCGTATGTGAAAGGATAATTTTATTGTACTCTACTAGAAAAAACACACTACTCATACATATTTTGTGTTAAGTGGTTTAAGAATTAATTATTATGTGAGGAAGTAATTAAAAAAATATAAAATAATTTTTTAAATATTTTATAATATTATTAGATTTGATTAATTTTTTTAAATATTATTTAGTGTTGTGAGTAATCTACGTATATAACAAATAAAAATATTTAATATGCAAATTGTATTAAATGAGTATAAAATTATCTACACTCCAAGCAAATTATAAGTAATAAGATAATCTATCAATTTTTGTTAAAATACTTAACTCCTATAATTTAAAAAGTAGCATGTTAGTGTTGATTTTAAAATTTTCTTAATTTGATTATCTTTAAAAAAGTGGCCTCTAATATAAATTCCCAAATCCGCAAATTAAATTGAAACCCAAATTAAAATCTGCAATGCCTTGCAAACTAATTCTCGAAAGTGATAATTCTAATGGAAAAAATTCAAACCATAAATAACACACTTAACAAAGGTTAAAAATATAACTCTTGTTAGATTCTTTTAGTGTGTTACATACAAATTGATAGGATTAACTCGACAGACATTTAAAAAATTCTAAATAAAAAATGTTTAAAATAATAATATAAAATTAAGAAGTTATTAGAATAGTATGTAAAAACACTATTAAAATATTGCATCTAATTTTTTATATATAAAATAAAAGTTTAACGGTTATTTTGACTATAAGTCGGCAAAATTATTATATGTAGTGACCTACAATTGAATAATAGTGTAAATCTATTTTATATTATTTGTATACAGTCTTTTATAATAAAAGTATGTATCTTTGTGTGTATTTTAATTAATTATGTATTTTAAATTTATATAAAATATAGAAACTTAATTTTATAATATTCATTATAATTGTAGAGAGTATAACTCACTTGGTTGAGTAAAATATGAGTTATCGTGAACTTTTTTACATAGCTTGTATTCCATTCCTATAGATAAAAAAATATTCATCATCTATTATTGAATTTATTTATATTTGACAACAAATTAAATAATTCGCAATAATAATATTATATCATAAATACTAAAATGGCACTTAACATTATTGGTTTTTAGTATTTTATAAATATAAATATATAATTTTTAATTCTAAATATTGTATATATTAATATGATATATTTATTCGATTAGTAATTAAATATAAATCTAATATATAAATAAATTTTAGTCAGAATCTCTCTATATAAAATATACTATTACATAGAAATTAATTATTTTTAAACTTAGTACATGTATATAATATTGTATATATTAATATTAAAAATAAATTACACGAGATTTTCTCAAATTATATTAAGATTTTTAATTTTTTCCAAATTCTACACAAATATTCGCTTCTAAATATTGCATTAATGCGTCAGTGTAATAATGAAAAAAAAAATGGGAGATGGAATTATAACGTAAGAAATTTTTAAAGGATGTCATTGTAATTTATTCTAATACTAACAATATATCGTTTAAAACTTAAACATAAGTGTTAAACTTATATATTAAATATTTTATTAATAAATATATTAATGTTAAATATCATATTAAAAATTATAATCTTTAATTATTTAATTTTAAAATATTATATATATTTCTCAAACAAATTTTCAAATTTATATTAAATTATACTCAATGTGTATAATTACATATAATGCTGCTAAAAGGTTAATATATTTAAAAATATTTGGAACGGAAATTTAAATATATTATAGCGATCAAAATGCGTTAGAACTTTTAACACCAAAAGTATATAATTTTGAGTTTAATAAAATATATAAACAATACGTTATTTCTGGTATGCATACTTAGTATATATTTATATCACACATTATATATATACATATAAAAGAAATCAAAGATAACAAAATACATTAAATAAAACTTCATAGAGGAATTTCAATACTTTTTTATTTTTTTATCAAAATACGATCATAAATCATAAAGTATGACATGGAGAGAAATGAATTAACTGTTCAATTAAACATATAATAAACAATATTAATTGATTTTAGAAAAATTAGTATTAAGTTTAGATTAAGATACTAACCCATATCATAGTATATAGATTTTCTCTAACATCTTTTATGATAGAGTAAATTTTGTAGACATTTCATTTAGTATCGATGACTTTCATCCTTAACTTGATAATATCCATTAATTCTCAATAAATGATATATTTATTTGGTGACTTCATACTTTACTTGATAATGTTCATTAATTCTCAAATACACTATATATTTATCTATTTGTTTCAATATATAACTAGAATCTAAAATCTCCTTAAATCTCATAATTTAATATTCTCATTATATATAATCAGCTCACTACTATCATCTATACTATACATCTCTTTAAGATAGTACTCCTTCCATTCGAAATGCGTACTTTTGAAACACAACTTGTTCCATAATATAAGACATTTTAGAATTCTAATAACTTTATTTTTTTTTCTTTTCTTATATACTCCTATTGATCACATTATTATTTGTATTAATATTAAATAGTAGAAAGAGAAATTAAATATGAAAAACTAAGAATTCATTCTCTTTTATTAGTCTAACTTTCATATTTTATTATCATCTACTAATATGATGTTTTAATTTTTTTATTAAAGTTGCAACAACTAATGTAATTTTAATTCAGTGTTTGTATTTGCAATTGGGTGGGAATTAAAAATTTTAATTAAAATCTTAAAATAAAATTTAAGTATAGTCATTTGCAATTTAGTGAGAATTAAAAATTTTGATTGAAATTTTAAAATAAAATTTGAGTATAGTCATTTACAATTTGGTGAGAATTAATTTTGATTGAAATATTTATTTAAAACAATTAGTAGTTTTGATTTTAAATTATTTAAAAAGGATTCTGAAATGAATTCAAAACTGTTGAAATTCTAATCTTAATCAATTTACAGTTTTATTAAAAAATTAATTCATTTATAAAGACTTTTGATTAAATTTCAATTAATTAATTTAATAGTAATTAATAAGGGTAAAAATGAAAGATTTATAAAAAATTAAACAAATTAATTATTTTTCTTGATATGCAGAGAATTTGTCAAATACTCCTTATAATTTCAAATAGAGAAAGTAATATTTATTATTGAAAACCATCATCACATATTACATCCAATACATTATTAATTACATATATTATCCATCACCATCACCCTTTGTGATTATACATCAACATTTTTAATCTAATTTACGTCATAAATGTGAGTATGAAATAATAAGTATTCATCTTAATCAACCGTCCATCGATAATTCAATTTAAAACAAGGCATTTGAAGAGAAAAAGGACAATAACATGTTTTTGAATTATGATTATGTTACTTGAGTGACAAAGTTCTAGCTTGAGTAATAAGACATATTACTTGAATATAATCTAATCACTTAAGCGATACATCAATGGAGGAGGGAGAATTGATTCAACATCTCTCTCACTTAAGTGACCTACAAGCGTTTGAATATATACTCAAGCTTCCAGTCGAAAGATAATTAAATACAAGTTTCTACGAAGATCAGAATGTCATCAACAATGAAGATTAAATATCAAGACTATCAAAGGTGGTGATCGAATGGAAGTTATTTGAAAGTTATGATAGTTATTAGGAGGTTGTATGTAGTTATGATTTGTACTTTATAAATATTATGTTTGTATTTTGTGAGAAGTGTTGTAACTTGTAAACACTCACATAAATTCTAAGTCACAAGCTATGCTCACGAATGGACGATTTACTACAATATTCTCAATCATTTGTATTTAAGTATTTTATCTTTTTGTTTAACTTTTGTTTATCATTTCATTTACATATTGCCTCAATTTCTTTTATTATTTTCTTGAAAATTTCGAAAATCATTTCATAAAAACATGAAATTATATGAGTTTTTTGTGACAATTTACCACGAACAAATTGGCACGTATGGGACAACCTCATCAATATTAGTTATTGATTACGTGATAGCTAATCTTATATTGATTATTATGAAAAATATGATATCTTTTAAAAAAGTCTAAAAAATATTCAATTTAGAGTTAGAAAACTTCTCTTGCTAACCATTTTAAAATTGTGCACTAGACAGTGGGTGGCTAAATAAGATGGATAATGTGTATTAAATTTTTAATTTTTGTCATGGTTTATTCATTGTATTAGTCATTCCAATTTTAATACTTTTTAATTCATCTTACATTCAAGTATATTATATTTTTCTTTGAATTTTCTTTATCATTTCATTTGTACATTCTCTATATTTCTTTTACTATTTTCTTGTAAATTTCAAATATCATTTCATAAAAATATTGTTAAATTATATCAGTTTTTGGTGACAAAATTTACCACAAACACATTGACTCTTTCTTGCTGAAGTACTACAACATTGTTCAAGCAATGTGACCTATTACATCAAGTCACCAAGTTTTAAAGTCCAGTTCAAGACTCTTATCTTTTACTGCTTGAACAATAAAAGTTTCAAACAAAAAGAGAAAAATAAAATTGTTTCATTATCACTCTTGCTGAAACTTTAAATTTAGATTTGAAGAGAAGCTTTATTGTTTAAGCAACCAAGTAGGCACTAAGTACATTGTACTTACAATAAATATTATCAACTTAGTGTAACTTGAGTGACCAACTTACCATTCAAGTTGTATATCTAGAAACAACAAAAAATCAAATTTTACAAAATAGTTTTTAATACCAATTTAACCATTTTTATCCATTATAACACATTATAATTCTAATTTAATTTTTTTATTATTAGAATCATACTTTCATTCAAAAATCCAAATATGATTATACAACACTTAAATCCTACCAACAATAATATAATAATATAGACATGGTTGCAATTTCAACCCAATTTCAACTAAATTGTTAAAATATCAACAACAATTTCAAAATCAAAGAAATTTATTTCTAATAGTTTTAAAATCATAATCCAATCCATTATCTAATATTTACTTATTTCCTAAATAACAACAACTCCAAAATAAAATAATAGAAGAGAGATTGCATAAAATCTCTAGAATCTATAAAAAAAAAGAAATTTCATCTAAACAGCCAAAACATACGAAACCTTAATAAACTTAAAGAACCAAAAGAAGAAAAGATAGAAATAATTTTAAATAAAAAAGAAATTTCCTCCAAATTAAATTTTTATAAGTTAAAAATAATCAAGATATGCAATTACTTTTTAGTTAACATGATTTATTAGAAAAAATATAAAAAAATAACTTCAAATAAATAGAAAGATTATGAAAAGGGTTTAAAAAAACAAAAAAATAAATTTTAAAACTAAATAATTAAATAGATAAAATTTCAATTTATATTTGTAAAACATACCTTAGAAAAAAATTTAAGAAAATTCAATTTTAAAAATACTTAAAATTTCAAACCACATTTTCTAAACTCACGTCTAATCAATTTTAACATAATTTGTATTTAATAAAGAATTAATTATTTGCATGAATTATATTGTTAAATAGATATTAGCACTAAATATTATTAATCCAACTAGTTTATTTAACATACAATTAAATTTTTATTTTAATATTAAATATTATAGATTGTTGATATAATATATTTATTAAATTTAAGAATTAAAATATAAATTTACCTTTTAATCAGAATATTTTTATCTGTTACGTTGGTTTTCTATATATTGAACCCTAATATAATAATACAAAAGATAATTCCTTTATCTACTTGTATAAATGTAGTCTAGCAAAGTATTTTATATATATATATATATATATATATATATATATATATATTATATTTTAGGGTTGTTTATTAGATTTGTTATTTAATTATTTAATATAATTTAATCTAATTCAGTTAAATTTGGATTATCTTTTATTTAGGATGGAATCAAACTTAACTAAATTCAATCTAACACCTTTATCTTTATATAATATGATAGATTTAATATAAGATACAATTTGATACTTATTCTTATATTTATTTCATATTCAAAAACTCTTAATTAATAACTTTAGATAAATTTAAAACTTTTTTGTGTTTTAATTTTTTTTGTTCAACGTTTACTTTTAGTAAATTTTAACTTTAAGATTGTATAAATAAACCTAAACATTGTTGCAATATGTTTTTTTTTTCATATCTAGCTTAATATTTTTACTTTTGTCATTCTTCTCCCTTATTCATTTATGTTATTTGTCATCCCATTTCACCTATGTTGTTTTCCTCCGCAACACTCATATCCATTGTTTGCCTTTACTTTCTATTCTCTAACATTGTCTCAATATTTATTTCAAATGATACTAGAAAATTATAATTTTTAACAAAAATAAAATAAAAATTTTCAAAAATTTGACTCAATTCAATCCAAACTCAATTAAAAGTGAGTTGGTTTGGATTATGTTTAACATAAAAAATATAGAAATTTGTTGGGTTGGACTCCCAGCTATGTGTTTAAAAGGGTCCAAACTTTTCAAACACATATTGTCTCACTTAAGAAAACTGAAGAGAGGTCATTTAGGTCAAGAGAAGGTTAATTTTTCGTGACCTCTGGAAAGAGAAAGAAGAAAGAAAAAGTGTCGAAAAAACAAGTTTACATAAACATAAATATGTTTATGTAAACTTGTGATTCTTGCTTCGTTCATCGTTGGATCAAGCTTGAAATTTGACAGTAGGTCCCAAACACGTCATTCTCCATTTTGACTGGTGGGATCATGAATTTGAGGTTTTTAGTAGAAGACATCAATTTAACGTAGTTGCTTTATTTGTTAGGTTTCTTCTTCTTTTGTTCGTCAATTTGAAAGCTTTATTGTTTTGAGGTATTGGCTGACTATAAACATTTATTTGTGCATTTGATTAGAATCTCTTGTATCTTTATTAATTTTAGGAGCTTGATTGATTGGTTTGTACCTATGCTTTTTTACTTTGAGAGGGTTTTCCCACGTGAAAAATAGTTTGTGTCTCTTTTGTGATTATGTATGCAATTCTCTATTGTTGTTGCTCCTCATAGATTCTTGCAAGTTGGGAGAATTATTTTCGTTGCATACTTTAGTACTTTTACTTGTTGAGTTGTTGTTTCCCCCATCAGAGTGACATTAGAGCTCTTCAGTTTAAGGCTTTATTTACTTGCTTGAATGATGGAGGCAAATATAAAGATGATTGCTTTGAATGGTATAAATTATCATTTGTAGAAGGACAAGATGAAAAACTTGTTGTTTGAGAAGAAATTACATCTTCTTGTCTTAGCTACTCGAAAGTCGGATTCTATGTCTAATGGAGAATGGAACTTCGAGCACCAGCAACTGCTTGGTTTTATTTGGCAATATATAGAACACAATTTTTACAATCACATTACTAATCTATAACTTTGTGGGAGAAGATTGAGTATTTGCATGCTTCTAAGTCTAGTAATAATAAGTTGTATTTGTTGAATTGCTTGATAAATTTGAGGTACAGGGAGAGTCCTTCCATTTTAGATCACTTAATAAGTTTCAAGGACTAAAGCATTGGTTGTTATGCTTAGTGTGAATGTTGTGTATATAGAGGCACTTTTGTGACACCGAAGGCTTGGTCATATAAGTGAAAAGGGCTTAATTGCTTAGCTAAAAGGAATATTCTTTTGGGATTAAAGAGTGCAGAGTTGGAGAAATATTCTCATTGCATGGTTGGTAAACAAACCAAAGTATCCTTTAAGAATCATCCTCCCTCAAGGAAGCCAAAGTTGTTTGAATTGGTGCTTTTCATGTTTGTGGTCCATTGAAGGTAAATTCATTTAGCGGTGTACTTTACTTTGTTACTTTTATTGATGATTGTTCCAAAAAGATTTGGGTCTATGCACTATAGAGAAAGGATCAAGTACTTGAAAAGTTCAAATAATGTTATGCTTTAGTTAAGAGGCAATCAAGAAAAAAACTTCAATGTATTTGTATTGATAATGGTGGTGAGTATCGTGAACTCTTTGATGTCTATTGCAAGTAGTAGGGTATCAAACATGAAAAGAATCCTATTACAACTCCTCAATTGAATGGTCTAACAGAGAGGATGAATAAGACTTTAGTTTAAAGAATTAGGTGTATGCTTTCTGAAGCAAAGTTGCCTAAGAATTTTTTAGGAGAAGCATTGCTTGCAGCCACACACGTTACTAATCTTAATTCAGCAGTGGCATTGAATACTAAGGTGCCAAACAAAATTTGGTTTGATAAGAATGTTCCCTATGATAATTTACGCGTCTTCGGTTGCAGGGAATTTGCTTATGTTCCAAAGAATGAAAGATCTAAGTTAGATACAAAGACAAAGCAATGTATCTTTATTGGTTATGGTCAGGATGAATTTGGGTATAGGTTGTATGGTCTTGTTGAAAAAAAAATCTTGTTGAAGTCGTGATGTGCAGTTCATGGAAGACCAAACCATTGAAAATATTACAATATGGAAAAGACTACACCTGAGAAAGATAGTAATCTAATTAATGGTAATTTGATGCGGTTGGTTCTTCACAATCTGAGTAATGTTGTGACTCATGCTCAAAATGATGAGCAACATGATGATGTTGATGATCAACATGTTAGAGATGGATTAGAGGTTCTAATTTATTATGCTCAAGAGGAACATGATATGGTACATAATGACGATTTTGATGATACACCTGAATTACCACAAGTTTCTCATAAAAGGTCCAACATGTAGAGAGAACCATCTTCCAAATATTCTTCTAGTGAGTATGTGACCTTGATTCATGGTGGAAAACCTGAGTGTTTTGAAGAGACTTTAGAAAGCGAAAAAAACAACAATAACTGAATACAATACAAAGATGAAATAAAATCTTTATATTAAAGAATCCAATATTTTTTAGTCAATTGAATAATAAATTACTCAAATTCTACCCTACCTACTTACCTAATTTCCTAATTTGTGAACATCCTTAATAAATTCCTTTGCTTTACATATCTTCTTTAACAAGCTAACTTAAATTGATTTTGTGAATCATATCATAATTGCAAGTGTTTTATAAATTTCAAACAAATTTATTTTCTCATATGTTATTGCCGTAAAGGTAAAATGAATACAAGAATGAAAGTGAAAAAAAATAATTCATAGACTCACACACTATTAAAAATTACTCTTCAACTTAATAAGAAAAACAAATTTTTTCAACCACTTAAACTTAAAAAAATCAATAAACTAATTATAATTCCAATTAAAATATTTTATCAAATCATTTCATGAATGTCAATTTCATATTCATACATCTTAGATAATAAAATCATGTTAATTTTCTTCATCAAATATGTTCCGGTACATCTAATAGTCTCACATCGCTTAGAAGTCGAGGCCAAGGCTAGTTTATATACCTCTTCCTCCCTTAATCCTCCGAGACGCCTTTTAAGGATAAAATCTTGGCGGAGCTGCAAGCTCCAAAGCGAACAATACCTCAGATGCGGTGATTGACCTTAATGATGTTGCCTTAACGAACTTTAGGTCGGAACATTTCGCACCCACCTTAGGGCTCGATAATTTTTCCTAACCACATTTCGAGCCTTTTTTCAAGCAAAGCACAAAGATGGATCAGGCAGCCCTGGATGAACTCAAGAACAACATTGAAGGTTTGGTCCAAGACTTGAGAACAACAACGAGACGATCTGCAAGCACTGCAAGACCAGCTCAACATTCCCCGAGTAGCCTGTGATATTGAGGGCGAGTCACACCACAATGTGGAGGTGCGACCTGTGGCCGACTCTAATCCAAGAACCGCAAACGCTCCACCAGAGAGAAATCTTCAGCATGGTCTAAAGGGAAGTCATCACAAGTCCCCTCCAAGAAGGAGCCTCTCCACACCAAGCTCTACACGACCGACAATGGAGGATATGCTTCCTATCCAAACGAGGACTTGTATCCCCCTCCTAGTTGGAGGGATGCGTATAGATTGGCCCCACCACCAATTCCACCCATCCCATATCAGTATGACAACCTAGGGAGGTACGGGGACACATACCCTTATGAACAAAGGGGGCCAAGCCAGGACCGACCATACGGGAGCTAGAGCCGACCATAAGGGAGCTAAGGTCGACCATACAGGAGCCAGGGCCGACCATACGAGGCGAACCCTTACTTCAAGGAATCCTGACCCAATGCTCGCACAAAAATACGAGAACCATATAACCAACACGAACCATTCAATGTTGTTCTGGTACCACCCCGGAACCCAGAACTGGAACAAAGTCTAGAGGGTTTCCAACCCTTTACGCAGGAGGTAATTAACGTTCCCTTACCTTACAAATTAAAGATTTCTAACCTGGACAGGTATGATGGGTCCACAGACCCCGACGTTCATATAAAGGTATTCCTAACATAGGTCAACCTCTTCTCGAGCGATCAAGCGATAAACTGCCAACTTTTCCCGACCACGCTGATAGGACTCGCCATGCAATGGTATTACTTCCTCCCCTAGAATTCCATAGACTCGTTTAGAACATTTTGTGCCAGGTTCACAGCTCAGTTCACTAATTGCAAGCTGATCATTACAAGCTAGACACCACTACAAGGCGTGATCCAGGGACAGAATGAACCACTTCAGTAGTATATGGCCCGATTCGACAAAGCCTGCATTGGCATTCTCGACTTACATCCCGTCGTGGCAATGCATACTCTGATAGTCGGCCTATGTCCGAGTAAGTTCCTGGACACACTCTTTGTCGACCCCCCTAGTGATATGGATGCCCTCAGAGTATGAGCGGCGAGATATATAAGCATAGAGGAGAACTCAAAGATGCGAAAGGTGATAAAACCCACATATCAGGACAACCAAGACAATTCCTTCAAGCGAAGACGAGAAGGAAGATTCGACAGGTACACCCCTCTCAACGCCAGCAAAGAGGTCGTCTTGAGAGAGGCATTCAACCTGGAGTTGAAACCTGTTCCTCCTCCAATGCCCTCCCCAAGAAATGCCGACCCCGTTCGCAAATGTATTTACCACCAGAATACTGGCCACACTACGAAGGAGTGTACGAGGGTGAGGGATCTCATCGAGCAACTGGTGAGATCGGGAGCACCATCACATTTCGTCCATGGTGCATAAGGTAGAGCTCGCGGTAGAGGCCGAGATGGATGGCGTGACGGCCAAGGCCGAGGATTCCAAGTTGATCATCCTGGACGAGGACGAGAATACCAAAAAGAGAACTTCCCCTAACCGACCGAGCCGAGACCAGAGTAGGAAAACACATAAAACCTTGCGGAGGTCCGAGGTGCCATAAACACTATTGTCGGTGGGTTCGCAGGCAGGGGCAGCACCAGTTTAGCGAGACAAAGACACCTCAAGAGTGTCAATAATATAGACACCCTGATATCGCGAACCATGCCTTCCATCCCTTTCACAAACGAGGACTCCTCCACGCATGATCTGCACTCAGATGATTCGACGATGATCACTGCAACCATAGCCAACTGGCAAGTACGAAAAGTACTGTTTGACCAAGGAAGCTCGACAGATGTGTTATATTGGTTGACTTTCTTAAAACTTGACATTCTGATCAGCGTGAAGTCGTATCCTGAGCCCCTACTCGGATTTGTAGGAGAACGAGTACACACCTGAGGATATGTCGATCTATTAACCACCTTCGGGTGCAACAAAGTCTATTGGACGATCACAGTTCGGTATATTCTTGTGGAAGCAGGGACCTCGTACAATGTCATATAGGTCGGAAGATCTTGAACCAGCTCGGCGTCATTGTGTCAAACCCCCACATGGCTATGAAGTTCCCAGGGGACAGCGCCGAGATCACAACGATCCAAGCCGAGTGCAAGACGGCCCGACAATGCTACGTCGAAAGCCTAAAAGTGACACCATACTCGGTGAAAGGGGTAGAGACAACACCCCGTATGCAAAACGACACACCGTTTGAACCACCCAAATGCAAAGAGGGGACCTAATGTAGTAACATTGAGTTCGCTAACCAAGTCGTCCCTCAAGAAGTAACAGGGCGATCCCCTTCGGTCATGGAAATGGCAAATGCCGAAGAGGAGAAAACAATAGATCTTGACCCTAGAGCCGACTTTAATTAGGAAAGGTCAACCTTTGGCAAACCAATGACCAGTCTCCAACTTAGACCGAGGTCAGACCAGTGCACCCGCACAAGTCCTACACCAAGTCGGTCTATCAAGACAAGCATTGAACGGGTAAAATTTTGCTAAATGTCGACCTATTTGCATGGAGCCTAGCCGACATGCCCGGCATTGACCCTGACTTCATATGCCATAAGTTGTTGACCCTCCCGCAAGCAAAGTTGATGTCACAAAGAAAAAGGAAGCTCGGTGAAGAAAGAAGGCTTGTCCTAGGACAAGACGTCCACCAGTTGCTAAAGGTAGAGTTCATCAGAGAAATCACTTACACCATGTGGTTGGCCAATGTGGTGATGGTCAGAAAAGCCATTGGAAAGTGGAGAATGTGTGTTGACTATATCGACCTCAACAAAGCTTTCCCGAAAGACACCTACCCCCTGTCGAACATAGACCATTTGGTCGACCACACAGCTTCTATTGAGTTCTTTAGCTTCCTCGACGCATACTCAATATACAACCAAATATGGATGTATCCACTAGACAAGGAGAAAACTACATTTATGATAGATTGTTCTAATTTTTGTTATAAAATCATGCCTTTTGGGTTAAAGAACGCAGGAACAACCTATCAACGGCTAATGGATATGGTCTTCCAGGACTTGATAGGCGAAGTCATGGAAGTCTACGTCGATGACATAGTGGTGAAATCAAAGGAATCCAAGGACCACGCGCAACACCTAGAGCGAATTTTCGCGAGGGTCAGGCAATACAATATGCACCTAAACCCAGAGAAGTGTGTGTTTGGGGTAGGAAGAGGTAAGTTCCTCGGCTTCATGATCACCCAGCGTAGAATAGAAGCCAATCTGGACTAGTGCGAGGCAATCCTGGCCATGAGAAGCCCGACCACGCTCAAGGAAGTGCAAAGACTCAACAGACGACTTGTCGCCCTCTCGAGGTTCCTACCAAAACTGGCTGAGAAGGCCAAACCATTCTTCAAGCTTCTCAAAGGGGGCAAAGAATTCATCTGGGGCAACCAATGTGAAGCGACATTCAAAGCAATTAGAAAGGACATCTCCAATTTACCAGTCCTGACCAACCCAATGTCGAAGTCGGTACTCTTAATATATTTGTTAGTATCAGACATAGTGATAAGCTCGGTACTGATACTCAAGTAAAGCAAGAAGCAAACACCAGTATACTTCACTAGCCGAACTCTACAACCAGCGAGGTAAGATACCAGAGTATAGAAAAGTTGGTCCTAGTATTAATCTTCTCGATAGGGAGGTTGAGGTAATATTTCTGAAGTCTTGAGATGGTGGTACGAACCGACTACCCTATTAAACAAGTCTTGTAGAAACCCGAGTTGGCAGGAAGAATGACTACCTGGTCTATCAAGTTATCCGAGTTCGGCCTCAGATATGAAAGTCGAGGACCTATGAAGGCACAATTCCTAGCCGACTTCCTATTCGAACTCCCTTACATAAATGAAAGACATGAGTGGTGGCTACTAAATGTAGATGGATCCTCAAACAAAAAAGACGGCGATGTTGGCATCACCCTAAAGGGACCAGACGGAATGATCGTGGAACAATCCGTACGATTCGACTTTGACACGTCCAACAATCAAGCCGAGTATGAAGCGTTGATTGCTCGACTATGACTAGAAAGGGAGCTCGGTATCAAGCAGCTTCGATGCAAGAGTGACTCCCAGTTGGTCACAAGCCAAGTCAACGGAGAATACCAAGTCAAGGAACCAATGCTTCAGAAATACTATCATATGACAAGAAACCTAGTGGATTAGTTCCAAAAGTTCACCATTGAGCACGTTCCCAGGAGCAGAACAGCCAAGCTAATATCCTCTAAAAATTGGCCAACACTAAGACATCAGGTAAGCATCATACCTTAATATAGCAAACCTTGCGTACACCGAGCTGGGATTATGAGGAAGTCTTACAAATCTGAGTTGGAACGAATTCCTGGATGAGTCCCCTTATACAATATCTTAAGCACGAGGTCCTCCCATAGGACCCATTCGACAAACATCTTATTACGTAATGAATGATGGTGAACTCTTCCGGAGAGGGATATCATCGCCACTGTTGAAGTGTCTAAACGACTCCCAAGTCGGTACTTGCTAGCTGAGTGGCATCAGGGCATATGCGGAATGCAATTTGGTGCCCGCTACATGGGCACCCGAGCATTGCGAGCGGGATATTACTAGCCAACACTTCGGAGGGACACCCACGAGTTCCTCCAAAAATGCCCAAAATGCTAGAAATTTGGTCCCCTACGTATGCTCCCACCAGAAGAACTCCACACCATAAGCATGTCTGGCCCCTTTCCACTGGAAAAAGGTCAAGTTAAATTCCTACTCGTCGTCATTAACTACTTAACCAAATGGATAGAAGCCAAACCCTTGGCCACCATCACAGTTCAGCAAGTATAGAAGTTTATATGGCAAGATATAATTTGTCGCCATGGTCTCCCACATTCAATTGTCTTCGATAATGGTCCGCAATTCACTGATGATAGATTGGAACAATTCCTAAAACAAGTCGGCATCACTCAACAAGTGTCCTCGGTTGAACACCTCAAACAAACGGACAAGTAGAGTCGGCCAACAAGGTAATTCTAAATGAACTCAAAAAGAAGCTCGGGCAAGCTAAAGGCTAGTAGGCTGAAGACGTACCCTCAGTCCTTTGGGGATATCACTGCACCCCACAATCCTCCACCCAGGAAACACTCTTCTGTCTAACCTATGGGGTGGACACTGTGATCCCTGTAGAACTCGGGGAGGAATCCTGACGGAGAGAAAACTTTAACGAAGTCGTCAACAATGTCGGGGCAAGAACTTGACCTCGTACGCGAGGTATGGGACGATGCTTGTATACGAGCTGAAACAACCAAAACAAGAGAGCCATGTGGAGATACAATACTAAAGTCTGAGAACGATCCTTTCAAAAAGGAGACCTAGTATGGCGCAGGGTGGGAGAAGCTCAAAGGAATAAACAAGACGACAAACTAGCCGCCAACTGGGACAACCCGTACAGAATAGTCGATTCACTCCATAATGGAGCCTACAAGTTATAAGAATTAGGTGACAAGCTCATCCCTAGAACTTGGAACACTACCCATTTGAAAATGTACTACAATTAAGGTGTTGTACTTTTTTTCCTTAGTTCGGTTTTTTCCCTAAGGAGGGTTTTTCTTGAAAAGGTTTTAACGAGGCACACCAATTTCAATAAAAGTATTATTCAATTAATTACTTTGTTACACTATATACTGTTTTAAACCCAGGTCGGCCTCAAACTGACAACCCACAATGGGTTCAGATACTTTTAAACCTAGGTTGGCCTCAAATCGGTGATCTACAATGGGTTCAGATACTTTTAAACCCAGGTCAACCTCAAATCGACGACCTATAATGGGTTCAGATACTTTTAAACCCAGGTCAGCCTCAAACCGGCGACCTACAATGAGTTCAGATACTTTTAATCTTTAAACCCAGGTTGGCCTCAAACCGGCGACCTATAATGGGTTCAGATAGTCTTAAGTAACCTAGGTCGGCCTCAAACCAGTGACCTACAATGGGTTCAGATACTTCTACAGTAACCCAGGTTGGCCTCAAACCGATGACCTACAATGGGTCAGATATTTCTAAAGTAACCCAGGTCGATCTCAAACCAGCGACCTACAATGGGTTCAAGTATTTCCAAAATAATCCAGGACGGCCTCAAATCGGCCACCCTTAATGGATGCATAAAGAAGTCCATGCTAGCCTCAAATCGGGCACCTTCAATAGACTCATTTCTTTTAATATTGGTTGACCTCGAAGTCGCAAGTCAAAACCATCACAGAATATACATAGCTCAGGTAGGATTTGTATAGATTAGCTTAACAAACTCCTTACAACTCGGTTAAACTCTTTTAGAGCTCAGCTATCCTCTGTCAAGACTTCGGATTTTGAGCTCGGGGTGCTTGTGTACCTCCCCAATCGGTAATCGAGCACTAGTCGGTATGCCATATTACAATTTATTACACATAAATAATCATAACTCGTAATGATAACCAAATATCACAATATCGACGCTCAAATCATTCCTCTTTATTAACATTAATACAGAATCGTTATCATTTATTAATATTTATGATTTATTCTTTCAGAGACTCTATAAATACCTTGTGATATTCCAGGTAGTACTCACTCAATTCTCATTCTACTCTTCATATTTTCAATTCTCCTAAGATTCTTACTGACTTGAGCGTCAGAGTGTCTTCTGCAGGAAGTACCCAATTCGGTCTTCAACAATTACAAAAGTTCGAAAACCGACCTTAGCTGACCTCATCAAACCTGGACCATTCTCGGTAACAACAAAATATGTAGTTGAATGTTTTTAGAAAAAATGACACTATAATATTATATCGAGATTTTATACAAACGATCTGAATCTCTTATCACTGTATTATTGCTAGCAAAAAATATTATGTGACACTGAATTTTGAAACTTTTTCTCTCATAAATAATTGAAACGGTGTTTTTTTCACAATTTTCTTTACCCTAACTTTGTTTAATGATCAAACTGAGAGAAGAATGAATTCTTTAAAACTAAATAAAAATAAATTATTATTATTATTATTATTATTATTATAATAATAATAATAATAATAGAGTTTTAAAAAAAATTCTTAAAACTTATCTATGTACCCACAACTAAAATAATGGCTATATTATAATTGTTCTTTACTTAAAAGATGAGAATATATTACGAGTAAGGTAAAAAGACATTGGAACCATCCGATAGAAGCTTATAATGTGATAAAGTACAATATGTCTAGTTCATGTTAGACCTTTTTAGCATAAAGGTCATGCCTAAATTTTTATAAAAGTTATCTTGTTAAAAAAGACACACTTTAGATCTTTAAAATATCTTCTAAAGTTTAGCAAACTAACTTATTTAAGTAAATATAAATAATAATAATTGATATTAATTATTACATTAAATTTTTTATAGTATATTAAAATCATATTTATTTACCTCTGTAAATTATTAACTAGGTTTAATTATATAAAATGTTGAATTTATAAGATTATATATTGAAAGTTAAATTTTGTATCTTGTTTGAAGTTTTTATTTCAAAATAGTTCATAATGTAAGAAACTTAAAATTATTAGTTTACCTTTTTAGACTGATAATATTATAATTTATGAAGTTTTTTAAAAGTCTTATAACAAAATAGTAACCAAGAGAACTTAAGTTATATAACATATAAATGAACTTCTACTTTATTTTTTTAACAAATATTAGACATAAAACCTACTTATATCCCACCTTATCTAAAGATAGAAAAAATAATAATAATATTTTATTTTCTGAAAACATTTTAAATAAGGGAACAGGCAGTTCATTTATTATAAGAAAACTATATTTCTCTCTCAAATTTTTTCTCCTTTTTTCTGAGTTTTATACTGAGACAATTCATTTATTATAAGAAAACTATATTTTTTTCTCAAATTTTTTCTCTTTTTTTTCTGAGTTTTATACTGAGACTCTGCTGGATTACAGAACGAGAAGAGACAAATCAGAGGTGAAGTCATAAGAAAGGATTCTAATTGATCAATTTTGCATAAAAAGTAAGTTCTCTCGATCATTGGATTGCAGAACGGGAAGAGACGGGTCAGAGCTGAAGTCATAAAATAGAATTCTAATTAATCAATTTTGCATAAAAAGTAAGTTTTCTCGGTCATTTTTCTAAGTTTTAGTTGGAAACCATATTTTGGCTTTCTGGAAACAAGAAACTAACCAGTGGTAAGCTGAAATGCTACTCAGGTTTTGTTTAGACAAAGGATATGAAGGTGGAAGGGTATTCTCTAGAGGAGTTAGGAAGACAAAGGAATCCAAGTTAGGGAAACTTTCATTTCAAAATAATAGAAATATGCACTTTTGTGATTATGAGCGATAAAATAGAAATGTAACTGATGTATGAACTAGTAAGATTGTTAGAAATGAGTTATCTGATGGTTTGACTGGTTTATATGATGTTAAATGAGGTAGATAACAAGTAGTTTGGATGTTTGGAGAGAAGAAACCATGGTTTCTTCGTTCCTAGATTTGCTCACGGCCCTGTTCTCACTCAAGCGAGGCTTTTCTCGCTCAAGCGAAGTGAGTGGTGTTGTTAAGAGTCAAGGCAGCAGAATTTTCACTCAAGCGAAGAAATTCTCGCTCAAGAAAAATTACGGCGGTGCAATTTTCGCTCAAGTGAAAGATTTTAGCTCAAGCGAGTAAAGATTTCGGAATTTGGCTTAGTGGTCTTCATGAAAGTTGTAATCTTGGATGTTAGCTTCCAATGGCTTTGGAATCAACTAAAAAGAAGGTTTAGAACTTTAGTTATGCTCGTTTTAGTGAGCAAAGGTCAAGTTTCCAACTATTTAAAAATGTTGCAGATTTAAATGTTTTTAAGATCTGAGAAGCAATTAATGAGGATTGTTGGTCATGATGTGAGTTGAATGATGCTTATATGCATGTTTCATTAATTCTTGATATATATAAGATAAATTATGTCGAGTAGATCCTGGGATTGTTGTCCAAAATCTACTAAGTGATGTGGTAGGTTGAGTGAAGCCTAGGGTAATATCCCATGAACTATTTTCATGATTAAGATATGATACCTGTATGTTATGTATGTAACCCGGGGTGATACACTATTTTAGTGCGGTGAGCTATATTAGTACGGATTCGATGAGGTCTCAGGTTCCACTGGTAGTCTCGGTCACTTAGACTAAGATACCAGGTGGTGAGGAGTCGATGGGGGATCACTAGCGGACCTACCCAGGACTACGAGATGAGGTACATCGAGAGGGTTGATGGGGTCAGTGATCCTACTCTGTGGGTAGGGTGATCTTAGTCCTAGCTGTCTGATTGGTGTGCTCGGTGTAGTAGGTAGCCTCTGAATTCGGGTATAGCAGCCTAGTCTTTCGAAAAACACATAATATGTGATTATGATGAGATTGGTGTTGGATTTAGTTTATTGTGATATTTTTGTTGATACTTTATTTGTTAAATTATTTTATTGATTTTATTTATGTGCACGGAAGCATATGCTTTGTCAAAAATAGATGAATCATTTATATGTAATGATTGTATTTCTATTGTTGGAGAATTTCTTACTAATAAATTTTTTTTTATAACAGATAATAATTTTTTTTTTATAACAGATAATAAAATTATAATACATATATTTTATAATTATAATACATATTTTATATTCACTCAATGCAATTTGTCTATTTTCACTTTTAATTATAAGACATTTATTTATGTTTTCATTTTTTAATAAAAAAATTATCATTTTTATAAATATTTATAAAAAAACACTAGAAACAATTATATATATATATATATATCCTCTTTTCTGTAGAAATCTTCGAAAACATAAGAATAATTGCATAAGATGTTGATTTTATAGTTAAAAAGTGAAGAAAGATAAAGAAAGACAGATGAAACAAAAATAAAGAAAGACATGAAACAAAATATAAGAAAACATTTCCTTAGCAATCAAAATCTCTCTCTCTATATATATATATAAATAATATGAAGAGAACAAATATAATACGTATTCTAAGGTATAACATTTTTATATGGATCCAGCTGTAGGTGAGAAGCATGATTTAGGAGACAGTAACGTCTGCGAATGGAAGCTTACCATATCAAAGAAAACATCCATCAATGCTTTCAAGTTCTTAAAATTAAACCTTTTTCGTTCTATTTACTTTATCATCATATCTACCTATCCAAACCATGTCAAATCCTAATTCCCTTAACATAATTATTAACAGATAAAAAGACAAAGGATGCTCATTCATCATCCCAGCAAATCCATAAAAAAAATCACTATAAAAAAATTCATTAAATATAAATTAACTTGAAAACAAAAAATATAAACTAATTTGAAAATAAAAATTAATTTATCATTATAATAACTAAACTAAAAAATGTTTTGTAAATTAAAAATTATTAATATTTAAAATAATTTTTATTAATAAAAATTATATTTTAAAATTATTTTATAAATTAAAAATTATTGATATTTAAAATTAATTTTATTATAATAAAAATTATATTTTAAAATTAATTTTTATATAATGGTGATTAAATTAATTTTAAATTAAAATTAAAATTTATTTTTAATATTAGTTATCAAAATTTTAATTATTTACTATATTAAATTTTAAATGAATCTTTAATTCAATAAATAATCTATTTCATTACTTTATAAATTATTAAAATAATTAATAAAAACAATTTTTTTTAGAGAAGAGAAAAAAGAATTAGGAACAGTTTAATGTATGTTCTTATTCCAAACTAATTTCTTTATGATATACAACTACCCTCAACCCAAATAAAAAATCTTATCAACTTTTAACTTCTCCAATTTTATTTTTGTCTATATTTTTCTTTTTATTATATATTTTTCTTTTTAGTTTTAACCCCTGTTAGTAGAGCTATCAAAACGGGCGGTCCGGCCCAGCCTGGTTTGGCCCTACGGGCCAAGTTCAAAAAATCTGATAGTCTAGTCTGGCCTATATTTTAAAACGGACCACAATTTTTAGCCTGGCCTGACCCTATGTTAGGCCAACGGGCCAATGGGCCATTTTTAGCCTAATTAAAAATTGAAAAAATATTACAATATATCTACAATATAATTTTTTATCAACAATATAAATATAAATATATAATATATTTACATGAATGTGTGTGTAAAACTGTTTACATTTGAACAACTTGTAAAAAAAACTTAGATCACATATTAAGTACTTCCTAAAGAGTCAAGCACCTACTAAACAACATAATAGAAACTTGTGAGATGTTAGAGGAGTAGTGCAGTAGAAAAGATGAAAGAGCTTGTGAGAAAGGAAGAGAAGAAATGAAGAAGAAAACAGAGACTTTGAGACACTATGGTTTCTTTCTTTGGTATGACAACATACCAATTAAGAACAAAAATTTAATATAAAAAATAAACAGGTAAGCCCATTAGCCTACGGGCCAGCCTAGCCTTGACCTATATGGGCATTGGGCCAAATGAGTCAGGCTAAAAAAAGTCTATTGTTATATAGGCCACAATTTTTTAAGTCTAGCCTGACTTGAATCATAGGCTATACGGGTCAGTCCATCGGACCAGACGTATTTTGACACAGCTTTATCTGTTAGAAACAAATAATATATGTAAAATAGTAAGCGAACCGCTTACTTTAATAAAATTGAAGGAACCCCATAAGATTTTCTATATTTTATGGGATTTTTGCTATATTTCTATGGGATTTTTTGCTGCAAGTTTTGCATAAAAATTGGTAGCAAATAAATTTTTAGCGATTTTTTTTGCAGATTTTGATTGGTAGTTAATTTCTTTATGTATAATAGATCATTTAAGAATAAAAAATTTGCAAGAAACTTGTTGAAAGAAAAATCGTACGTAATTTTTTTATTAATAATAAATTATTTAAAAATATAAAATTTACAAGAAATTTGTTAAAATGAAAATTCGCATGTAATGTAATTTGCTAAAATAAATTCATAAAATATTACTTTTCTTTGTCATGCCAACGCACCATCTTTATTAATAATGAGATTTTGAAGTTTCGTGTATTTCGATGTTATGATTTGAAAGTCTTGAATTATTCTATATAGTATTGGTTGTATTGTAAGTAATATATTCAAAGAAAAGCAAATATAGTAAATTAATATAACACGATCAATACAGAATTTATACATTTATAACGATATTAGATTGAAACGAAAATGTTAATTCATTCATCAATTTAATGATGGTAGATATAAGTAAAATATATTTTTAATTATTTTTGCTAACTAGTTGCATTGGTACACAAACTTAGACATTATTTAAAATAAAAGGTAAAAATATATAAAAATATCAAAACAATAAATAATATAATATATAAAAAATGTTAAAAACCATTTATAAATTTATATGCAATCAGAGTAATGAGAAAAATTTATCATTCTTGTATAATTTTTCACATAAATTATCAAAACAGATAAATTATTTTAAATATTACGTGAATAGGTAAATTGTGTTTAAAAATACAACTTTACACTAAAAAAAATCATCACAGTTGAACATAATTTTATGATTAAATTTTATTTTACACAAAAATTAAATAACATGAACCACTAAAAACTTTAGTTAATTTGTTGATAAAATTGTACTAACATGTTAGGTGAAGCACATGACTTTATTTCAAATACTTACATTAAAGTTGTATATGAAACACATGGTTTCTTTAATTTTCTTTTTTTTTCAATGAAATTGTACGGATACACGAGTTCTTCATTCATTCTTTTTACACTAAAGTTATATAAGAAAATTATAATTTTTTTAGTATGAGATTGTCTCACAAATATAATTTACCCATTTATATCATGTTTTTTAAATTTGTTTATTAAAATAATTTCTTTAAAAATTACATCAAAATAATAACTTTTTTAAGAAAGAAAACAAGAATAAATATGTGTGTTAAGTTGAATTTAACTTATTTGCCAACACATTCATTAGGGCTAAAAGGAGTCATATAAAAAATCTTATTGGAATTTTTTACTTCTATTTTGACATTATTTCCACTCCTTTGTCGGTGCAATGAATGTTCATTATTTTTTTTCACTTTCTCTCTCCTCCTTGTGTGTTTTTTAATACTAGGTCATGGGCCCCCCTAAAAGAAAGGGACAACAAATAGGGGAATTTTTCCGTTAGCACTGCCAAAATAAAAATTACCCAATGGTACATTTTGATTTTAAGTTTGGAAGTTATGTTAAAGTAAATAAAAAATGAAAATATTTTTCAAAAGATTTATAGGTCTAAAAATTTATCATTTATTATTTTTTATAAACTTTATTCCTAAAAATCTTAGGTTCTTTCTACATTTTCTTTAAAATTCTACATTGATAGTTTATCATTACACAATTATATCATACCTTTGAGATGGTACTGTAAACCAAGATAATTCTTTTAATCCATAATAACTTTATGTTTGTATTTTAGAGTTTCATATACAAGAATTTTCTACTCATCTAAACAAGTGGAGTTGTTGATTTAAAGTTGAAATTTTGGAGATTTTTATAAGCTTGGGTTAGGTGGTGTTGCAGTTATTTTTTCTTATAAAACAAATTATCTCTAAAAATAAAGAGCTAATAATTTATATTTATTCAATTATTTTGGCTTTGATGCTTAGAACAACTAGAATTGAGTTGTTTGAATTATTGCATCTATGATGCTAAGTCTTTGTTAATAGATTTTCTATGATTTTCACTTGAGTATTGGATTATCGCTTGAACAATAGTTATCATTGTATAGATAGGGCACTTTTGCTTAAGAAAGAATACTTCATTTTCAAGTGACATATTTGATTTTTTATCACATATTTTGATTGAAATTATAATGTGATTATGTAATTGATTATGTATGTGAAAATATTAAATTGATATTTGAATTGAGATATATGATAAATGGAGACATATGATATGATATTTTGGATTGAGAAGACCAATATCTAAAATGATATTATAAAAATTTGTATTAAGTATAAAGAAAAGAAGATAATATAATTTCTCTAATAGTTTAAATCAAATAATGAAGATTAAAAGAAAATGTTAACTTTAAAAGAAAATATTGAATTGAATTTTTAAAGCTTTTTAGTTTTCCTTTATAAACATTAAAAGATTTATACTAATCTATAATAAGAGAAAAAAAAATAAAAAAATTAGTAAACCAATATCCAAAATAAGTTAAAGTGACATGTGTTATTACATCTTGTTTGATCTTATATTATTATTTTGATCCTTTCAAAATATATAAAAACTAACTTTTCCTAATATAAATTGTTATGATTAGACCATCAAATTTTATATTTCTTGTTATCATCAAAATTATTAATTGTAAAATCATATAAGTCAACAAGAATCAGATTCTTTATAAAATGTTATTTGTTCACTTATTAATCCCTTAACACGAATTAAAATGATATTATAGCAGATATAATTAAAGATTTTTTTAGTTTTAAATTTATATTATAGTTTTCTAAATTGAAAATGTATATTGATATATTAAAAATGTAATGTGAATTATGTATTTATAATTTGTATATATATAGTGATAAATATGGTAGTTTAAAATTAATAAATTTGTATGACCGAACTAAGATTAGTACGTGAATAAATACTATTATAAAAATAATAAATCTATATAAAAAGAGTGTGAATATATATATATATATATATATATATATATATATGTATATATATATATATATATATATATGTATATATTGCATTACAAGATTTCAAAGACTAATGGATTAAATTTCGAGTTTGATTTTTTTTAAAGAGATTTAAAAGTAAAAATAATTTAAAACGAATTTTAATTTAAAATTGAATATTATTTTTCATAATTTATTTATTAATAGAAGATACTTGACAAAGAAAAGAAGCCATGGAGTCAATATTTAATATTGTTATTTTCTAATGTTATTTTTCATTATTATTTTTCATGTTCTTAATATTACTTTTAATCGTAACGTTTAGTGATAACTGTTATTGTTATAAATATTTACCGTGTAATACATTTTTTAAATACTTTAAATAAATAAGTTCATTATATTAAATTTCATATTTTACAATAGACTTTCTCTTATGACAATCATCTCAAACTAACTTTAATATATATACAACTAAATAAAAACTTTATTAAATAATTTTTAAATTTAATGTTTAAAATTACTTCTTTATTATTTTATCCATGATAAATTAATTAAATTAAATTAAATTTTAATAATATAATTATTATTATACAAAAATTCCAAATATTGTAGCAATAAGAAATTAATTTTAATTTCATATACTTAAAAATAATTTTTCTTCAATTCATTTTTAAATTTGAAGTTACAATTATAGTCAAAAAGTATTTTAACACTTATTTCATTAATTTAAATTTATTTATTAAACTTAATTAAATTATGTCTTCCATTAATTAATTATTCCAAACAAATAATAGAAATTAATATTTCAATTTTAAAATTAAAATTATTTTTTTATTTAATTGTTTATCCTTTGTCTTAAAGAGGAAAAAACATCAAACTCAAATTTAATTCCAGCTGGCAGCCATATATAAGCAAAACAAAGATCAGAATTCATATCCTCAGAAACCAAATTCCAACCTAAAGAAAATTGTGCTATTTAGATAAATATAAATCAAAATGTAGTGTTGGGGTAATTGATTTTTTGGGCAGTGCTATATATTGAGAAAATAAAGAAGATATATTTGTTCTGAAGCAAAATGGAGAATTCCATTATATACAATTAAGCTAGAGACTCACAATTTGGCAAAATAATTAGACATTTGATTAGATTTCCTTAGAACTCTAAGAATAAAGAACATCTCAGAATGATTTAAAACCAATTTCACAACTTGACCATGATAATCTCTCACCCATAATTTTCACTTCAAAAGATGATCATCCAAAGATCCACACATTCATTTGATACATGTATTGAGGTAAATTAATTATTCTTAATTTCTTTGGTATTCAGTTTGGGAGTAACTAAAATTAAGACTAAACAATATTATTAACTAATAAATCAAACAACACATTAACTATCCATCACCATCCAGTATTCAGTTTTAGCAAAATATAGATAAAATTTAAAATCATACACTTGTAATATCTAAATCTTCCATTTAAGCCATTAAACAAGAAGGAA
Organism: Lablab purpureus; assembly: GCA_030347555.1. Taxonomy (NCBI): domain Eukaryota; kingdom Viridiplantae; phylum Streptophyta; class Magnoliopsida; order Fabales; family Fabaceae; genus Lablab; species Lablab purpureus. Next base: position 20,712,833 of record CM059258.1, read on the forward strand.
ATAAGCAAGAGATGGAATAGCAAAGCAACTTATTTTCCATTTTGAGAAGTTACTTTTGCAAAGGCATTGTACATTTTGAAACTAACAGAAGTGTAGGATGGCATGGCAGTGGTAATTAAAGGAACAAAGAAGTAGAAATTAAGTAGACACAATTTGTTGTGCATGCTTATAATATTGGTGAGAAGAAGAAGAAGAATGCAAAAGAAAAATGAAAATTTAGTAATAATAAGCAAAGAAAGCTTGAAATGGAGTTACATGTCAGTCCTTCTTTTCTTCAACCTTTTGTTCCACCTTGGTTTCTTTCACCTCCTTCTTGACTTCCTTCACCTTGGCCTTCCCTTGTTTTGGCTTCATAAAGCAAAAGCAGGAGCAGCAGGGGCACTGGAACAAGAACTTCATTGTGTAGTTACTGCTTAGATCTCAGATTGGTGGAGACAAGAACAGTAATTTGCAGCTTTCTCTCTTTGTTCAATAACTTTGTGCTATTTAATTCCCTTAAATTACTCTGTACTGCCTTTTCTTTATCCAGCAGTGTCCATTGGATTCCACTTGTTTCACTTTCAATCTAGTGGCTGTTTAATAGTGCCAGCTCTTGAGTGAGTGTGTGTGAGGTAGTTGAGCATGGAGTAGGCTAGCCATGTTCAAGAAATGGGGTTAGTAGTCCCATTTGCTGTTTCTTTGTGGGTCATCTTGGCCATGCTAATGGAATAACAGTGCACCCATTTGAGTTATAACTGAGACTTTTAGAGTTGAAACAATAGGGTTTTATCACTATTACTATTACTATTACTGTATTTTGTTTATAACTTGTTAGCAATATGAACTTCATCAACAGTGTGGCACAGAAGGGACACAGGGGCTGTTAAAAATCATATCTTTTTTCTTTAATCTCATCAAATTCAACAAGTTTGGCCCACAAGGAGACACAAGGTACAACATCAAAAAAAATTGTGGAAGGTTCATGGTTTTATTGACTTTGGCTCATCTTTGGTCACATGCACACCAATTAAACTTGTTTTCTTCTTAGGCTACTAGTGTCAACATAGTGCACATATCCAGTAGAGGGTAGGGGAAAACTTAATAGGAAAGCATTTTAAATATAATTAATATTAAGATTTTGTTATAGATATTTTAAATGTAATAAATTTATAAAACTAATTAATAATAAAAACTAGAAATTTAATAAATATATTTAAATTAATGAAATAAGTATCCAGATGTAATTTTTGATATATGTAACATTTTAAAATCTATTACTTAGAGCATTTTCTCTAAGGCTACTAATTACTCTATATGTAACATTTTAAAATTTATTACTTAGAGCATTTTCTCTAAGGCTACTAATTACTCTATATGTAACTTTTTAAAATCTATTACTTAGAGCATTTTTTCTAAGGGTAGAGAGTTTCTTAACCTTTAGTAGTTATTCTACTGGAAATCGAACTCGTGACACTAGTTTTGATACGAATTATTGGATAAGTGTTTACCATTACACCAAAAGCAATAGTCATTAGTTAGGACACAACTCTATCTTCTTAAGAGCCACTACTACAGAATTAATAATTAACGTCGCCAATTTACGTCGGTTTAACTACAAACGACGTAGAACGTGTGAGTTGATCATTCTACGTCGGTTATTGGGAAGAACCGACGTAGAATGTGGGCGACTCCACATTCCACGTCGGTTGCTGTGAGAACCGACGTCGTAAAGGGTGAGAATAAGAATTTACTGACATAGGTAAGAAGGAAGCAGGAAGAGAAAGGAAGTAAAAGTGGCACGTTGGAAGAAGTGAGTGTGGGTGGGTGGCCAGGTGTAAGGTGGTGAGGGAGGGGACGTTGATGTTGAAACTCACCGTTCCTTCACCGTTAAAACCTTTCCACACTTTTCTCCTTTCTTTATTCTTCTCTTCAAAAACCCTAATCAATCCTTCTTTTCAGGTCAGTCATTCAACCACTCCATCTCGCATTATTCCCTTTCTTCCTTTTTTTCTCAATTTTCACAAAACCACCGTAATTATTACAATCGCAATTACAGTTTTCCTTTCTTTTATTTCATTCCTCCGATCGACACGCCAATTGTTAGGTTTCGATGCCTGCAGGTTGGGGTCGCGAAGGGTTTTGATTTTTCAGCGGCGGAAAATCTTGGTAAAATTCGTGTTCTTAACAAAAAAAGAAAGGTTTTCTTCTTTAAAGTTGGAGGGTTGGGTCTGATGAGAATTGTAAAGGGAATGCAGAGATCGCTTTGCGAGGACCACTACTGCTGCAACGACTCTTTCTTCTAAGGGATTGGCATCACTACGCCCAAAGCCAAAACCCGCGACAAACTAATGATCCAAACCCTCTGAAAATCCGAAATTAGGGTTTTCGTCGCGTTGCCAATTACAATGACTCGTGTGTTGGTTCGAGGGGTTCTTCCGGTCGTTGGTTCTTCTTCCAACGCGAACCGGAGTGCTCGGGTCTTCTTCCAATCCTCGGCACGCCCAGAGCCGCGAGGTTCGCTTCGTCACGGAGAATATCGACGAGGTCGTTGTTCGTCGTGCCGGATGAGGTTTTAGAAAGTTGTGATAAGGGGAAGACTGAGGAGAGTGTTCATTTTGAGCAGGGTGATGGGTCGTGTGATGATGATGTGGCTGCTGCTGTTGTTGTTTTTGAGAGTGATGTTAGGGAGGAGTTTGTGAAGGGGTTGAGTGGGCTGAGATTTGGTGAAAGGGTTGTTGCAGAGTGTGAGGGTTCGAGTGGGGATTCTTCTTCCCTGCCTCTTGGTGTTGGTTCGTGTCCCCCGCCGCCTCCGGTGCCGCCTCCCAAGCCTTCTTTGGCAAGGAACTTGAATCCAAGGAGAAGTATGACCGGGAGTTTGAATTCAGCTAGTGTGGGATCGTCGAGGAGGACATTTGCGTGGCCGGTTGTTCCGGCAAGGACTTCGCCTGTTGGGTCAAGGTCATCTTCTCCCATGTCTCATAATGAAAGTGAGGGGTACAATAGTACTGATGAGCAGAAGCCTTGCCTGGTTTCATCATATGATGATTTTGTAAGTTGATGACTGGATTTTCAACGTCGGTTCAGATTGAACCGACGTTGAAAATATTACTTTTCGATTTTTAACGTCGGTTCAGATTCAATCGACGTTGAAAATATTACTTTTAACGTCGCCTTTTTCAACGTCGGTTTTGGGGCCGTCGTGAAATGATCTCCAGAACCGACGTGAAAAGTGGTTCCTGTAGCAGTGAGCATAACAACTCAAACACCATGATTTGATTGTGACTTGATCCACATAGCCTCTAGTCCAACTGGCATTCGTTACGGGACAGTTGATGTCACCCGCAACATAAGTTGGATTTCTAAGAGGAGTTTCTGCCCATTTGAAGTGTAGTTTTGAGGTTTACCTAGACTAATTGAAGCAAATAGTAGAAGTAGAAGTATAGCTTGTAGTGCTTCAATCTAGGTAAGGGGAGTTCACTACCTTTCTTTAAGTAGTTGTAAGTTGTTAGTGGTTTTGGTTGTTGGTGATGTTGATTTAATTGATGAGAATGTGAAATCAATTATTGGAATTAAATGTTGATATATGTTGTTATATACTCTGATGATGAGCCTGAACTTGTGTAAAATTGTTGTAGGTTGTGGGTTGTTGAAGTTCGTTAACACTTCAATCATCCATGTTTATCTTCTGGGTATTATTCTTTCTTGTTCTTTCTCTGTTATATTGTCTATTAGTTATATTTGCGGTACTCTATTCTGTTTTATTTTTTTTCTTGTTTGTGTGTTGGACACTCTAGGTGAATTTTAACTTGTTTGTTGAGCTATTTCCATGACAAACTGGTGCAGTGAACGTGGAAACTCAATCATCATGACTTTTGCAAAGTATGAGGTTAAGAAATTAACATGTCTGAATGAATTTAGGTTATGGCGGTTGAAGATGCGGACACTTCTAGTTCAACAAGGCCTCCTTGAAGCTTTGGAAGGTGATTTCAAGCTTGATGCTACCATGGTTGAGAAGGACAAGAAAATGTTGTTGGAGAAAGCCACAACGTGATTGTTCTAAGTCTAGGTGACAAGGTGTTGAGGCATGTGTTGAAGGAAAAGACTACAGCAAGACTATGGACAAAGCTAGAGAGCTTGTGCATGAAGAAGTCCTTGGTAAATCGTTTATACCTAAAGTTGGCATTATACTCATATAAGATGAGTAGTGAAAAGACAATAAGAAAAACATTGATGTTAAGATAGAAGATGAGGATCAGACATTGTTATTGATGTGCTTGTTGCTCAAAACACATTACCACTTCAAAGGGGACCTTGTAGATGCACCTAACATAAGGTGCTACCATTGTAAGAAGGAAGGTCACATCTGGAAGAACTATCCCGAGAAACAGGGTAAGGCAGGAGGCCTTGATAGACCGTTTGGGTTTGGTAGACTGTTTAGTGGGGTTAGATCATCTAGTGGTGAAGAAACTCTTTGTGAAAATGGTTATGAATCACCAAAGGTCCTTATGGTATCTACGATTGTTGATGATGGAGAGTGGATCATAGACTCAGGTTGTTCATTCCACATGACACCTAACAGTCTATGGTTCCAAACATTTACAAAACTTGAATGAGGGTTTGTTTTCTTTGGCGACAAAAAGTCCTATAGTATAACGGGAATCGGAACTGAAAGTATGCTTAAAGAAGTTAGGTTTGTACCTAGCTTGAAGCGTAATTTGATATCCCTTGGTGAGTTTGAGTTTGAGAAGAAGGGATATGTGTTTGAAGGAAAAAAAAGGAATGCTCAAGATGTTAAAGTTGTTGAAGAATATCCGGTGGTGATAAAAGAGATGAGGAAGAATAACTATATATATGTATATATACATATATATATATATATATATATATATATCATATAATTAACTTAATAAATGCACTTAATTATGAATTTATTTAAATAATTAAAATATTTAACTTATAAAATATTAACAATTATAATTATTATATCAAAATAATTTTAATAAAATTTTGAAATTAATTTAATATATTATTTAACTTTCCATGTATATATAATTTTATATATTATATAATTATTTTTTAAGAATTTAGTTTATCATAAATTTATATAAACCTTTCAAATATTACACATATATGTAAGGTGTACTTTTTCTTTCATTTTCTGTTTTTTTAAAGAAAATTTGTTCAGCCAAAAACCGAGACAGAACATCTTTTGTTCACTTTAAAGGACGGATTTGGGGGAGAGGAAAATGATGAATTTGAAGAGAAAGAGAGTGGAAAGTGAAGTTGTTCCTTTTAAGAAAAATTGAGTGAAAAGTAAAGAGAAAATTTGTGAATGATTTAATTGATATAATAAATAAAAATTATATTTTAATTAAAAATTTTATAAATAATAATTTTATTTAATATTATTATTTATTAGTATTATAATATTTTAATTTTATTATCAATATTATTGCACAAATTTATTTAAGTTATTAATATTATTATATAAATTTATTTATGTTATTAATATTATTATATAAATTTATTTATGTTATTAATATTATTATATAAATTTATTTATTTTATTGTATTTTCTATTTAAAATAGTTTTTTAAATATTTTTTATAATTTTTATTTTATTATATAAAATAATTTTAATTAATTATAATATAATCTTATAAAATTATATGTTATAATATAATATATAATCCATTAGATTAATCGATTATGTTACATATCTCGGTTATATATTATATTATAACATATAGTTATTATAATATAATATTATTAATTTAAATTTAAATTTTTATTTTAATTATTATGATAAAAATTTGAAGTAATAATAATAATTAATTATATTAAAAATGTTAATTAAATTAAAATATAGTAAATTATAATATAATTTTTTTTTTTCAATAAATGCACTTTCTTCATATATCTCATCTTTATTGTAATGAAATTTATTTAGCTATTATTCTATTAATTTTTTGTATTTTTTATTTTTTATTTTTTTCACTCTTCTTTTTCTAACTTTCACTTGTATTCGATCATCTGCACATTTCTTTGCCTTAAAAGAAACACAAACATCTAAAACACTCAAATTCGATCCTAATAAATAATTTTTAAATAAAAAATATATTTTCAAAATTTAAGTTATATTATTAAAATTAAATTTTAATTTTAAATATAATAGTTTAGTAAATAAACAAATATATCCATCTGATCTTAATCTATTTAAATTACATGCTCAAATAAAAATAACCCAAATCAATTTAAGAAATAATTATTTTAATATTTGTGGAACTTATTTATTATACCAAACTTATTTTTATAAATCTACCCCAAACTAGAAATTACACACATAAACTCAACTCAATTCTATTAAACCATTTAAAGATGAAAAGATTTCATAAATTTTATGAGTACTAATCTATACTATATACAATTGGGAGTAGCACACAATAATTTTTTTATTTATAAACAATAAGTATTACACATACACAAATGCTTCCCTCAAAGCTAAACATTTGCTCTTATTTACCTAAACCCTTCCTCTTTCAAAAACCCTCTCTCTTCACTCTAATTTTCTCTTCTATCTCACGCTACTGCCTATCTCTCCATCACGCGACACACTACTTGCTTACAACTTTCTTTGCCATGGCAATATCGAAGATTTCTTTTTTGATCTCTTGCAAAGCTGGACTATGGGGGACTCAGAAGATCTCTTACAACATTTTACCCTAAAATAGGATTTCAAGCATGCTTTTATTCTTTGCTCATTGCTTTATCGGTACCTGTTCTTCATTCAACCGAATAAATGGTGACATTTCTTTTATCCGTTGTCTAGGCGTGTTTAGGATTTTCAAGATTCAATGAAAAAAGGGTGACATTTCTTTTTTCCACTTAGTAAGCAAGTTTAAGGTTTTCAAATTTTCAACTAAGATTTCAAATTAACCTCCTTTGACTCATGAAATATGATTTCCTTTCTGGCTAACTTCAGCTAGATGAAAGGAAAACAAAATCAAAGACCACAGTTCAGAAGGCGTGAAATATTTATTTTCTACTCTTTACACATTCTGAACTGTGCTCTTTGATTTTGTTTCTTTTTTCCCTACACTTTTCAAATTCCCCTTATGAAATCGCCCTTACATCAACATTTGCAAGTATGTGTTCTGAAATTGGTAATACTTTTTCAACATTCGAAATTTGAGAACCTCGCGCATTTGCGAGGGTTGGCTTCCAATCTCACATATATATAACCTCATGACTTGGTTCTTATGTTTACTTTGAGTGTAGAAACCCGGTAATAGTCATGGAAGGATCAAACAAATACGATGCCCTTGCTAATGTGAATGGTGAAAAGAATCATTGGAAGATACTTGTGAGGGTCATTCGTTTGTGGTTTGTGTCGGATTTCACCAGACCAAACTTTCCTTTTTCATTAGAGATGGTTCTTCAAAACAAAGAGGTTAATCCTTTACACTATTTGTTAATTATTGTTTTTTATTTATTTATTTTATTGCTTATTCATTATCATTTTTGCTCATATAGGGTAGTCACATCCATGGATCTGGCACCGGACCTTAATTTATAAATTTCATAATGATATCCATGAGTGAAGTGTTTATTGCATACATAATTTCAGTGTTGAGACAAATGAATGTTTTTATAGAACAACCCGCCACTCATACAAAATTAATTTCCAATTTGGAACCAAAGTTTCTTTAGTGGATATGAACCTTATTCCAGTAATTAAATACCAATTTATCCCAATATCATATATTATTTCTAGTGGATTTGATTGTGACTTTCTGGTTGGTGAGTTCAACTAATATGTTTGGAATACTTATACTTATGTGTGTTTGTATATAGTATAGATATGGTTTAACAAATTTTACAACCTATTCGAAATGTAGATATTATTGAAGTATTAACAAGTGTGGGTACCGGGAGAGAGTTGCACAGAAATGGTAAGACAACCAAGTTGAACACAATTTGTTTAGAGGCTGATGGGTATTTTCCTTGGCTTTTGCGACTTTGTATTATTTATGTATATGTATTTTTTACCATAACTTTTCTATTGTAGTTTCAAAATTGAATCTACTCTATTTGGAGCATATGTTGATGACCTCAATGCATTTCTTGCCTCTGACGAAGTTCAATAAAGTGTGGTTATCGTTCAGTTTGGAAAGGTCGAGAAATTTCAAGGTACACTTGTCCTTTATATCCAATTTTTTGTTAAAGACGTATTGATTTGTTTTTATAATTTAGATAAGGTATATGTTCAGAACTATATTGATTGTACAAGGATAATATATAATGATCAATGTTAAGAAGCAATGGAACTTAAAAATAGGTAAATTAATAAATGAATTATTCACTTATGTAATTACTTAAATTAAATGTTACCCGAATGTCAAAGGTTATATGTTTTATTATTGTGCAGGATGTGTTTAAGTTTGGAATCACCCTCACAAGGTCTAAGCCATTTGACATACTCTTTCAAACATTCTACTAAAGGTGACTTTCTCCAGCTAACACTAAGAAATACAATTCAAGACTTGAAAGATTGTAAAGAGGTATGGTTTCATTTTTTTCATTTTATTTCAGTTGCTTAAGAAGGTGTACTAATTTCTCTTTGTTACTCTTAGAAAATGAATTTTTTTGTTTGGTGCACAATAAAACACATTCTTGATGATGATTATTAGTGGTATACTGCTTGCATTTGCACTAAAGCAATATACCCAGATTTCAAGATGTTGTTATGTGAGAAATGTAAAAAACATGTAATGAAAGTTATGTCAAGGTATCTTCATTTATAATATTTGGGTTATTTATGACAAAGGTAAAGATTTGAGTAATGCATGACATGTATAATTTGTGTTCTTTCAAGAATAAGTTGAATGTTCGTGTTATGGATGACACTGATTCAACTACTTTTGTGATATTTGATATAGATGCGACGTTATTGTTGAAAAAACCCTCTGCAAATATGTTTGAATCCATGAGAGGGTTAAGTGGAACCTTTATAGTTATTATTGCTGTTAGCAGCGGAATTATATCAAGAAGGGGGGGTTGAATTGATATATGGGTTTAATGAAAACTTTTTCGTATCAGAAATTTTACTGGTGCAGTTTACTGAGAAATAGCCGACTGATTATTGCAAAATAGTAGCTTAGTTCTTAATGCAGAATATAATAGATGATGAGCGAAAAGAAGAATGCACAAGGGATTATACTGGTTTGTTCTTTACGCAAGAACTACATCCAGTTTGGCGATCTACAACTCCACAGATCTTAATCACTAACAGAAATAAATTCTTTACACAAAACTTTCTTGAACACTACAAGAAACTCAAAGAACCTATTCTAAACACTATAGAACAGTTCTAAACCACTGACTCACACTGAGTCACTGTGATCACCCCAATCACAGTTAACAGGGTTCTAAAACCCTCCTACAAATCTCTACCCTGAGATTAAAGAATACAAAGAAAGGTGAAAGAAATATTCTTCTTGAAAAGCAAATACAGTAAACGAAATTCTACAGATTCTTTTGCTCTGAACGTTTGCAACTCTTGAGTGTATTCTTTTGAATTCTTTCGCACTCTCAAACGTCCTTTAGAGTTGTATTTATAGACCAGAAGAGAAGTTTTGGGTCAGGCTCTTTTGAAAGCTTCAAAGGCGCGTTCTGCACTTTTCTGCATAGAGAGGTATGGAACAAAATAGTCGACTGAAGTAGCAAACCAGTTAGCTATTTTCATTAAACTTGTATTCCTGGTACATTAATGACAATAGTCGACTAAAGCAACAGGATTAGCAGACTAATTGATGAATAATAAAACCAACAGATTATTATATTTTAATTAGCTAACTATATATAGAAAATCTAACATCTCTAGAAATGCTGAATCAATCAAGAACCATTAATCACAAACACAGCATGTTCTTAAAACAACATCAAGGCTTTTTAAACATCATCAAATCTGAAATCATCAACAAACTCCCCCTATTTGATGATGTCAACCTGCAAAACCTGTAAAAACACAAAGAGAAGAGATGGTAGATTATCTCCCCCTTTGACATTAGCAAATAGCAGATATATTCGAATGTTCTAAAGTGCAGATTTAAGCAGAAAATAAGTGTGTGAAAATATTACAGACCCAAATTGTTTTAACTGCAGAATTATAATACTGAAAATATTAAAATCAGAAGCAGATTAGATCAGTCATCATCCTCATCTTCATCATCATCATCATCCTTTTCCATGGCAGCAGAGTTGTGAGTATTGGAGCCATCATAGCTTTCCACAGTAACTTGAAGTTCAGCAAGTTGTCGTTGGATAAGCTCTATCTCATAGTCTATGTTAGTAAACCTGGCCACCATTGTTTCATGTGTATTGCGCTTCATTCTTCAAACCAGCAACTCTTCTCCATAATGTGTTGTCAATTCTGACTTCTCTGCCTCTCACTTGAGAGACTAGCACATTGTTCTCTACCTTCAGGTTAGCATAAAAAAATTTAACAAGGTCTATATAGAAGTTACCTTCTAATTCTACAAACTGTTGTAGTCCCTGTGCTTGAAGGGAATTTCTCACAAAAGTCAGATTCTCATTATTCAGCCAGCTGAATTTCAGTATTTTTGGGGTAAGGATCTGTTTCCTCTGCATTTTAAGTTTCACGGTTTCAACCATTTCATTAGAGAGAATGCAACAGTAGTGTAATCTGATATCCAGGAAGATTAGAACTATATAGAGAGATTGGATGTAAGGTCACGCAAAAATTGATCAGTGAATATATTGAATACAGTTACAGATATTCAGTTTCAGAGAGTGTAGAGAGAATATGTTGAGACATGGAAATTAAGTTTTCCAAACCCAATAAAGTAGGCTCACATGCACCCAAAATAGTTCAAGTTAGAATGACAGATCACCCTATGTACGAAATGGTTATTTACTGACAAGTTTGAACAGATTTGAAGAATATTTGACTGATATTTCGAAATCCAATTTAATTTAATTGCATTTAATGGAATTAGTCAATTAGTCAAAGCAATTAATAGGCTGTTCTGATAGAAACAAAAACCAGCAGGCACAATTAATGAAATACGTCTGTTATTTCATGAAAATAAGCAAACTATTTTCTGCAACAGTAAAGCAATATTGTCAGTTAAGTGAAATAAGTCAACTGTTACAAGAAATTAACACACTAAAATCTGCAGCAGTATAATATTTTTGTCAGATAAATGAAATAAGCCAACTATTTCATAGAATTAACAAACTGTTTGACTTTGCAGAAGAAAATTTAAGAAAGATGATTGATGTTCAGGATACCCAATTCATTTCTAAGTTTGAAAAACCTATCACGACCAAGAGGTTTAGTGAAAATATCAACTAATTGATCATTAGTAGAGATGAATTCAATCCTACAATCTTTCTTTTCTATATGATCTCTTATAAAGTGATGCCTTATTTCAATATGCTTAGTTCTAGAGTGTTGAATAGGGTTCTTAGTTAAATTGATAGCACTGGTGTTATCACATAAGATTGGAATATCAGAAAGATGCAAGTTGAAATCACTTAGTTGTTGTTTAACCATAAGATTTGTGCAGTGCAGCTACCAGCAGCTATATATTCAGCTTCTGCTGTGGAAAGTGCAACACATGCTTGTTTCTTACTGGTCCAAGAAATTAAACAGTTTCCAAACAGGTGGCATGTTCCACTAGTGCTTTTCGTGTCTAATTTGCAACCTGCAAAATCAGAATCAGTATAGCCCAACCAAATTTAACTCATTACCAGTGGAATACCACAGTCCAACATTCACAGTTCCTTTAAGATACTTCAAAATTTGTTTTGCAGCTGTGAGATGTGATTCCTTTGGATTAGCTTGAAATCTTGCACATAGACATACAACAAACATAATGTCAGGTCTGCTAGCAGTGATGTATAGCAGAGAACCAATCAAACCTCTATACATAGTTGCATCAACTGATTTTCCTGATTCATCAAAGTCAAGATAACAACTTGAGGACATTGGAGTAGATGCATCTTTGCAGCTTTCCATGTTCAACTTCTTCAACAGTTCATTGCAGTACTTAGATTGATATATGAAGGTTCCATTTTGCATCTGTTTGACCTGCAAACCTAGGAAGAAATTTAATTCTCCCATCATTGACATCTCAAATTCACCCTGCATTGATTCTGCAAACTCTTGGCAAAGAGAGGGATTAGATGATCCAAAAATGATGTCATCAACATAAATTTGCACAAGTATGAGATCATTAACAACTTTCTTAGTGAAAAAAGTTTTATCAACAATTCCTCTTTTAAAACCTTGTGATATTAGGAAAGTTGAAAGTTTTTCATACCACTGCCTAGGTGCCTGTTTAAGACCATACAATGCCTTTTTGAGTTTGTAAACATGGTTAGGAAACTTAGAATCAATAAATCCAGGTGGCTGTTCAACATACACATCCTCATTTATAAAACCATTTAGAAAAGTACTTTTAACATCCATTTGATAGAGTTTGAAACTTTTAAGACATGCAAATGCAAGCAACAATCTAATGGCTTCTAATCTAGCAACTGGTGCATAAGTCTCATCATAATCAATGCCTTCTTCCTGATTATATCCTTTGGCTACAAGTCTAGCTTTGTTTCTGGTTATTACACCATTTTCATCAAGTTTGTTTTTAAAAACCCATTTTGTTCCTATAACATTCATTTCATTGTTTCTAGGTACTAGATGCCAAACATTATTTCTAACAAACTGATTTAACTCTTCATTCATAGCAGTAATCCAATTATGATCAAGTAATGCATCATTTATATTTCTAAGTTCTACTTGAGAGACAAATGCCATGTGATTACAGAATTCATGTAGAGAGTTTCGAGTTGTTACTCCCTTTTCAACATTCCCAATGATGTTATCCGGAGACAATCCTTTTTAGTCCTCCGAGGATTTAGATAAGGCATTGTCTCGCTGCAGAGTAGTCGACCGATCCAGAGTTATAGTCGACTGGTTCATCCTGTCTGTCAGCTTCAGCAGATTTTTCTGCATAATCTTCATTCTTTTCTGACTTCTCAGATTTTTCATCATCAGAACCTGCAAGGGAATTACCTTTTCTCTCTTTTTGGCATAAGTATTCATCAAATACAACATGAATAGATTCTTCCACAGTTAAGTTCTTTTTGTTGAAAACACGATAGGCTTTGCTATTCATGGAATAAGCTAAGAAAATACCATCATCAGCTTTTTCATCAAACTTGCCTAATGATGCTTTTCCATTGTTTGGTATGAAACACCTGCAACCAAAGACTTTGAAATATGCAATACTAGGAGTTTTATCATTCAAAAGCTCATATGGAGTTTTATCAAGTATTGGTCTAAGCAATACTCTATTAAGAACATAACAAGCTGTAGAGACTGCATCTGCCCAAAAGTATTTTGGAAGCTTGGATTCACTCAACATTGTCCTTGCACATTCTTGAAGAGTCCTGTTCTTTCTTTCAACAACTCAATTTTGTTATGGAGTTCTAGGTGCAGAAAAGTTGTGAGATATGCCATGTTTAGAACAAAAAATTTCAAAATGCATGTTTTTGAAACTCAGTTCCATGATCACTTCTTAAAGAAACAATGTTAAGATCTTTTTCGTTTGAAATGATCTTAGCAAATTTTTTGAAAGCATGGAATGTCTCATCTTTTGAAGAAAGAAATAGTGTCCAAGTATACCTTGAGAAATCATCAACAATAACAAGAACATATGAGTTGTTTCCAATACTTACAGTTCTTGATAGACCAAACAAATCAAGATGCAAAAGCTCAAGTGGTCTCCTTGTTGAGATGATATTCTTTGACTCAAATGAGCTTCTGGACTGCTTTCCTTTTTGGCAAACCGCACATACTTTGTCCTTCACAAATTTCACATTTGGAAGTCCTCTTACAAGACTTTTGCAGCTGATCTTGTTTAATAATTGCATGTTGATGTGTCCACACCTTCTATGCCAAAGCCAACCTTCATCTTCTTTGGTCAACAAGCAGATGTTCTTGAGATTTGAGGGCTCAATGTCTAGCATGTAAACATTGTTTGTTCTTCTTCCAATGTGCACAATATCTGCAGTTTTACAGTTGTATATGACACAAAATTCTGCATCAAAAGTGACTTTCATACCTTTGTCACATAGCTGACTTATGCTTAACATATTGTGTTTCAATCCTTCAACAAAAAGTACATCCTTTATCTGTGAAGAAGAACAGTTTCCTACATCTCCAGAACCTTTGATTTTGCCCTTGCTATTGTCTCCAAATATAACTAAACCAGCTTCAAATGCCTTGAAATTTATCAGCTTTGATTTGTCACCTGTCATGTGTTTAGGGCAACCACTATCTAGATACCATGAAGATCTCTTTGCTCTATGACAGATCTGCAAAACAAAGTTAATTTACAAATTTAGGTCCCCAAAACAGGTTGGGTCCTTTGAAGTTAGGAACAACATATGTTTTGGGTTTCCAATAGTATTCACCTCTTGAAATCCCAAAATTCTTGACGTAGCAAAATCTAGATATATGTCCATGTTTCAAACAATAAGAACATTTTTTAAATTTGTTACTAGGATAAGATTTGTTCTTAGCAGCATGATAACGTTTTGTAGACTTTCCATAACCAAGACCATTTCCATTTGAAAATCCAATTTGAGAATCTAGTAGCTGATTAAGTGTATTATGACCAATTTGAAACTTTGCCAAAGTTTTAATCAGATAACCAACTTTATTTTGAAGATTAATGCAGTTTTCACACTTGATTTTATCATTCTCAGATTTATCAGATTCTATCTGGTTTTTCAGTTGCAGGACATTGTCTTTTATTTGACTGTTTTCATCTTTCAGTCTGCTATTTTGGTTTTCCAGTTCCAATAAATTATTTTCTAGCCAGTTATTCAGACCTTTTAGTCGATTATTTTGATAATCCAGTTTTTTTGCTTCATTATGTAATTCTCTAAACGCATCAAACAAGGTGTCATAATTCTCACTCATATCAGAATCACAAGAACTTACTTGGCTAGATGTTTCTTCATTAGCTACAAGGCACAGATTGGCTTGGTTTTCAGATTCAGAATCTGAATTTGATGATTTGCTGGAATCACTGTCATCCCAGGCCATATATGCTTTCTTACCTTTCTTGAAGTGCTGATTGCGTTTGTCTTTATCTCTTCTTTCATTTCTTTCTGGGCTTCTATCTTTTCTTTAATTTAAAAGAGGACAATCTATCTTGACATGTCCTAGATGCCCACAATTAAAGCAAGAAAAATTAGAGGAATTGAAATCAGGTTTCCTGGTATACCTTTTTTGATTTTCTTGAAACCTGTCTTTTGAATTATTCTTCCTCTTTAGGAACTTCCCAAACTTCTTAACCAGCATAGCAAATTCTGTACTTTTATCTTCTTTCTCTTCATCACTCTTTAAGCATTCATTGGCTTTTAGTGCAAGACTCTTGTTCTGTTTATCAGAAGTTTCAAGTTGATCAAGCCTGCTTAACTCCAGCTCGTGTTCCCTCAGTTTTCCAAACAGAGTTGCAGTGTTCATGACAGTCAAATCCTTTGTTTCAAGAATTGTTGTGACTTTCGGCTGCCAGCTTCTACTTAGGCATTTGAGAACCTTTATGTTGAGCTCTTCATCATCAAACTTCTTTCCCAAACCCAGCAGATGATTGACTATGTGTGTAAAGCGCTTCTGCACGTCTTGGATGCTCTCTCCTGGTTGCATCCTAAACATCTCATACTCTTGTATAAGGGTGTGCTTTCTTGCTCTTTTTACCTCTGTTGTTCCTTCATGGGTAACTTGTAGAATATCCCACATTTCTTTAGCTATTGTGCATTGAGAAACCCTGAAAAATTCATCAAGATTTAGAGCAGATGTTAAAATATTTTTTGCCTTACTGTCAAACTGGGCTTTTTTGTTCTCAGCATCAGTCCATTGTTCCCATGGTTTTTCAATCAATTCTCCATTTTCAGTCTTCACAGTTGTGTTGGCATATTTCAAGTCCAGAGTTTTATGGACACCTACAGTTTTGATGATGAAGTTTTTAGGAAGTTTCAATCAACTTTAAAGACTTGTGCCATCTCACAAAGGAAGGTTGCTTGATAAGAAAGGAAAGGCATAAAGAGCATTCAAAGCTTTCAAAAGAGAAGATTGATGAAGATTTTCTAAAGAGCTGAAGGATCAAAGGTAGAAGGTTCTGTTTTGGGTGTGGATAAAAAGAGTAAGTCATAAATCCCATTCAAGACCTTCCCAAACAAGAGAGCAAGGTGTTTTCTCGCAAAAACGTTTTTCTACGCTTTTAATCGATTACCATACGTAGATAATCGATTATTTAACTTAATATTTGAATCAAAAATGTTTAACGAGCAAAATAATCGATTAAGTGTCTTTGATAATCGATTATATTGATTCTGGGTTAATATAATCGATTATGGCCTTAATTTAATCGATTAAATCGGACGTATTTGTTTTCCAGCTTTTTAAACATGATATAATCGATTAAGCTTTTAATATAATCGATTAAATGAGTCGCTTTTGCGAAATTAATTCTAAATCAACCTAAGAATGGAAACTTTGGAGCATTTTCGAATTATAAAATGAAAGAGAATGTCTTAGGTTTAACACATCCGAACAAACACAAAACATTCAAAGTGTTTCTCGCGCCTTAGCTTTTTCAAAGCCGCTTCCCGCTCTCTTCGCTTTGATCAAGTCTTTGGAAGTGGTGATCGGTGTGCTTAAGCTTTCTATCCAGCACATTTCGGTGTATTCTTTTACTTGTTTTTTCGTAAAGGGAAAATTCATCCCTTGGATCTGCTTCTAAGGGAGGTGTTTCATCTCTTGTGTGTCAAGAGAGGTGGGTTTCATCCTCAGTGTGTCTGGGGAGGTGTTTCATCCTTAGTGTGTCTAAGGAGGTGTTTCCGTTTATCTTTTCTTGTTATTGCATGAATTGGTGTTTGTAATTTCAATTAAAGATAGTGGGGAAAATCATCACGGATTTGTGGTGGTTGGGAACTGGATGTAGGATTGGCTTAATCCGAACCAGTATAAATCTCTGTGTTCTTTCTCTTTCTCTTTATCTCTTAATTGTGGATCATTATTACAATTGCTAATCCCAACAGCGTTAATCAAAGGATTGGAAAAATTCACATCCAAGTTTTTGAAAGTTTTTCAAAACCTGAAAATTTATTTAAAAGAGAAAATTTGTTTAAAAACCCAATTCACCCCCCCCCCCCTCTTGGTTTTTACACTGCCGTCTTTATTTAACAAGTTGGAATGAAAGGACCATTAATCACTGCATCCCAAACACCTCTATCAACAGACTCGAAAAAGATCTTCATTCTGGCTTTCCAGAAGGGATAATTCGCTCCTACAAAGAGTGGAGGTCTGTTGGTAGATGCCCCTTCAGCAAAGGGTAGCTTGTCACCCATCTTGAATCTTTCTTGAGTACCTTACAAGAACCTGCTCTCGATACCAATTGTTAGCAGCGAAATTATATCAAGAAGGGGGGCTTGAATTGATATATGGGTTTAATGAAAACTTTTTCGAATCAGAAATTTTACTCGTGCAGTTTACTGAGAAATAGCCGACTGATTATTGCAAAATAGTAGGTTAGTTCTTAATGCAGAATATAACAGATGATGAGGGAAAAGAAGAATGCACAAGGGATTATACTGGTTCGTTCTTTTTGCAAGAACAACATCCAGTTTGGCGATCTGCAACTCCACAGATCTTAATCACTAACAGAAATAAATTCTTTACACAAAACTTTCTTTAACACTACAAGAAACTCAAAGAACCTATTCTAAACACTATAGAACAGTTCTAAACCACTGACTCACACTGAGTCACTGTGATCACCCCAATCACAGTTAACAGGGTTCCACTACAAGAAAATCTGGAAATAGTGACTGAAAAATCGGTGACTAAATGAAAAAAATCAGTCACTAATTGAAAGAGTGACTGATTTAGTCACCAACTCACGTTAGTCACTATTTCCTTGGTCACTGATGTACACTGACCGATTTAGTCACCGAATGTAATGACCGATTTTATCACTGATTCTTTGACTAATTTAGTGACTGATTTAGTCACCGATATTGTCACTGATTTAGTCACCAAATGAGTTACTAATTTTGTGACTGATTTCAGTGACCGATATAGTCACCGATTTTAGAAAATGCAAATTAGTCACTAAATCGGTCACTGATATACTACTTTTTATTTTTTTAATTTCGAAATTCTTTAAAAATAAAACCTGATATTAAGTAACATTAATAACCATATTCTACAATATTCATCAAAATAAGAGTAGATTTTTATAAATGTTCTTCAAAATTCATCAAATGTAAACAAGTACTAGATAAATTCAATAATAACATTCTCAAAACATAACAAATGAAAAATCAAAATATGCAACAATTTGATATTTTACTGAATTTCTTTCACATTGTTTAACATCATATCACAAAGATCATCCCTATCAGTTTCAACAGCTTGTAACTAATTTTTTAATTGTTCAATCTCTTTCTTCATGGTCTAGACAGATGTTGAAGTGGAATCATGATAAGACTGTCTCCCAATTGCTTTGGTGGACTCAGATCTAAGCTCATACACCTTGCCTTTGTTAACTTCAGCAACTTGACACCAAAGTTGTAATTCATCAGGTGGAGACACTCTTGTAACAAATGGTGAATGAGATGTTTCTTCCTATACACGGGTAAACTCATCCTATAAACAAAAAAATTAAAATAGTAATAATTTGAAAAAAAAAATAATGTTGGACAAATTAACATATTGTATTTGTGACTTACATCTACACATACTAATATTTGATTAACCTATGTTTTGTCTTTTCGTTGGTGTGAATGGTGAAATAACTCTAATGAGATAGGAGACTTTTTCATTTAACTATCTAAAACTTATGTCACTATTTCTTAAGTTTAATCAAACCCAAATCAAAACAACCAATCAATATAGATCTATGTTGATAATCCTAATTATAATAACTCTTTCTAATATAGTATATTTTTCATTCACTTAGGTAAAACATAATTTCAATTTAAAAGTAAGTGGTATACTTTCAAATGTCATTTATTTCTATGATTAGTTAACGTATTAAATTTTATATTAATTATTTTAAATTTTATATTTGGAATGATTTCTTACCGGTTGGTAATATAGAACTCTTTATAGTAATAATACATAAAATTTATTAAATTCAATTTTTAAATACTAAATTAGTAATTAGTTATAATCTTAATATAAGTTCATGTAATTGATATGAGAGAACTATATTAATTAAGTGATATGAGAGAACTATATTAATTAAGTGATATGAGAGAACTATATTAATTAAGTCCAGTCTTGTATTATAAATTTTAGTAATCATTCTTATAAATAATTTTAGTAATCATTCTTATAAATAATTTTAGTAATCATTCTTATAAAAGTATTAGTGATATAACTACTCTTATAGAATAGTATTTTTAAAAGATTGACACATGATTTTCTTATAAATTAAAGACTTATTCTTAACATTATATATATATATATACTTGATAAAAATATAATAAAATTTTATACTATCTAAGGTACTAAACTTTTACTTTTATTAAAAAAATATTCATTTTAAACATTATAATTTAATTTAATTAAATTTTAAATTATGATACACTATTAAATTAAATATGTCTTTCTAAATAAACTATATCTTTCTTAAAATCATAGTCCATGCATATATAAAATCATTCATGTTAAAAGAAGAAAAACTATATTATAATTTTAATTTTAAATTTTGAATATATATATATATATGAATTGGAGCTGTTGTACCTGAATTTTTAAAACTCCTATGATTTTCAATGAATGATGGTAATGAAAAAAGTTTTATTCAATACTATACATACTATTAACTTTTAGAAGAAAGGGAAGGTTAGAAAAAATATAGTCTTAAATAAAACCTTAGAATGCTAGAAAAATAGATTTCATGTAAAGGTTTTTCAATCATTTAAAATCTTCTTTAAAAATATATTTTGAAATTCAAAAACAGAGGAAAAAATATGGTCACAAAATAAAATTTTGCTAGGGTAGAAAATTTAATTGTTTTGTAGTGGTATATAATAATTTCCACTAAAGTTTTATTTCAACTATTACCCTAATTAATATGGTCTACACAAACCTTTTCTGTTTGAATATTTATATACTAAAAACTGCTAACAATTACTTTCAAAATTAAAGTGTCAACTTCAATCTTTTCTTCAAAAGGCTTTTCCTTTATGAGGAAATTTTTTTGTTCCTTGCACTATATAACAGAAACAACACCATATAACTTCAAACTTAGAAAAATACATCAAGTTGAACAAATGGGTACATTGCTTACTAAGGAACACAAATAACAACAAAACACATTAGATAGAAAGTGTCCATAACCACATTACCAACCCACACAACAGCCAACATCTTTAGCCTCAACAAATGAACCAAGTAACAACACCAACAGAGTACTCGATGACAACCCACAAGTGTCCACCAATAAAGAAATATACTGAAATTGAAGAAAAATGCAACAAACTACACATCATTACAACACTTTCAGACCGAACAATGCTATTATAACAACAAAAAATTTCTCTAACATTCAACCCTCCTATTCTCCTCTCATGCCTCTCATTTAACCCCAAAAAACTACTAAGTTATTATTCAAACAAATGAAATTTCAATGAAGTCTTTTCAAATAATAAAAATAGATAGAAACACAATACAAGAGAAACATCTCTTCACCAAATACAGAAAAAAAAAACACATTTTTATTTTACCCTTCAACAAAAGAAAAAGAAAGGGACAAACCAGTGCTCAACCACGATAGTTTTGGAAGCTCCTTCTTCATCTTCCTTTATCTCTACCACATCTTCTGTTCGAACAGAAGCAGCACTTTCTTTCTTGTTCTTCTTCTGCTCAACACCACTGCTACCCTTAGTCTTCTTGACCTTCTTGGCTTTCTTCTCTTCCAGGAGAGGGTCAGAGGTGGCTGAAGCAGAGCGTTTGGCTGCCGCACGAGTGACCCTTACCAGAGCCACCACAGCCGGCGGCCCTTGGGCGGGCTTACGCTTGGCTGGAGGCATGGAGTTGAGAGAGAGAAAGAGAAAAGACAAAGAAGGAATGAAGAGAAGAAAGGGTTAGTTTCCTAAGATAAGTGCTAGCAGTCGTTTTCTGTCTTTGAAAGACATATAAGAAAGTCATATATTCATTGCATTCACTCCTATATTCACTAAATCCCCCAAAACAAGGAATAAAGATGACACTTAAACTGAAACCAGAAAAAAAATTCTCTAATATCCAAAACCCCAAATCCCTGCATCAATACTCATAATTAAGCACTAATTATTAGAGTGAAGGCAGTTGGTAAAATCTACCTTCAACTTATTCTTCTCCCCATCCTCCACCTTATCCTTCTCCTCACCATTCCCCTCCTACTCCTCCAACACTGCGTTCCTTGCCCTCTCCGTCTCCGTAACGCTAGCTGCTACTCCAACATCGAACTCCTCTGCTTCGATGAGTTCCTATGCTCCCTACTCTATTGGTAGTACATGAAAGAGAGAAATCTCCAAGCAAAATGTAATCAAAGCTCTCCCATTCCTTTTCCCCGCGCCTACCCAAGAAACCCCTCATTGAACACACCAACTCATGTGCAGTCTTCCCATTGCAGTGATTCTCCACAAGGAAAGGCGCGACTGTTGTAATGTGCTGAGTAGGCGAATCTCATAGAGGAGCTCGACACCGCTGGTCTCGAAGGCGGCGAGGAGCTCGAGGTCAACATTAAACTGGAGGAGGGATTCACGGACCCGCACGACGACAGTGAGGCGGTTTAGCTTCACGCCGGAGATGCTAGTGGTTTCCTCGATGGTGGGTGAGGAAAAGCCTTCGCAGATGAGGCAGGTGATGAGCGGCGCATACTAGTACCAAAGACTCAGGCGATTAGGGAGGATGTTGACGCGACCATCGATTCCGAAGGTGTTGTATTGCGAAAGAAGAATTTTAGGGTTTTGGTGGGGATTGGATGGAAGGGCATGGAAGAGAAGGAGGATGAGAAAAGGTGTGATATGAGAATGAAATTGAGAAATGCATTCACGTGCCAAAACGCCAAAATTCGTGGGAGGGAAAAATTTGGAAAATTAATTGGGGAAAATAATATTTTTTTATTATTTTAATTAATAAAATAAAAATTTTAATAGAAGAGTCACCAATTTACTAACCAATTTTCTTTGATTGAAAATTCAGAGACTAAATCAGTCACTCATTTAAGAAATAAAAATTGGTCATTGATTCGGTGACTAATAGTGACTAAAATTTTCAGTCACTAATATCAGTCACTATTCTCATATTTTCTAGTAGTGTTCTAAAACCCTCCTACAAATCTCTACCCTGAGATTAAAGAATACAAAGAAAGGTGAAAGAAATATTCTTCTTGAAAAGCAAATACAGTAAACGAAATTCTGCAGATTCTTTTGCTCTGAACGTTTGCAACTCTTGAGTGTATTCTTTTGAATTCTTTCGCACTCTCAAACGTCCTTTAGAGTTATATTTATAGACCAGAAGAGAAGCTTTGGGTCAGGCTCTTTTGAAAGCTTCAAAGGCGCGTTCTGCACTTTTCTGCATAGAGAGGTATGGAACAAAATAGTCGACTGAAGTAGCAAACCAGTTAGCTATTTTCATTAAACTTGTATTCCTGGTACATTAATGAAAATAGTCGACTAAAGCAACAGGATTAGCAGACTAATTGATGAATAATAAAAACAACAGATTATTATATTTCAATTAGCTAACTATATACAGAAAATCTAACATCTCTAGAAATGTTGAATCAATCAAGAACCATTAATCACAAACACAGCATGTTCTTAAAACAACATCAAGGCTTTTTAAACATCATCAAATCTGAAATCATCAACAATTGCAACTTTAATTTATTAGTTTTGTTTGTTTAATATGATTTTCATTAATTTCTAACAAGATGAATCTCATGGAAAATTACCAAAGGAGTTTGAAGATTTGATTAATTAAACTTTTTTATTCAAAGTAGAATTGAAAAGTAATCAATCATTTAAATTTGAACAAACATTCAAGGTCAAAAAAATTTGTACTAATGAAATCATTATTAAAATATTCAATGATGATTGTTTAAAGACAAGGGTAAGTAACTTTATTCTTTTGATATTATTTGTTTCAAATCTTAATTATTTCTTATTAATATAATGACATTTTTTAGGAGATTGATTTGGTTGATGTTGAATTCTTTTCTAAAAAGCAATCCAAGGTCGATAGATGTTCTATGACCATTGTAAAGGTATTTTATTGTTTCTTTCATCTATTATTCATATGATTCACATTCTTAAAAATCATTTCAAAGTGTAGTTGTATGTGCATATGTTTTGGCAGGATTTATATGATAAATTCTACGATCCACGTGATGGTACTCAGAGTGAAACAGTGGATTTGGGCTCTGAGAGTGCTTTGAAGAATAATGTGGTAATGTCAACTGTTAACTTGGATTCAATAAAGGATGACATACCTTTAAAGAAGTTCAAGAAAAAGATCAAGTTTGAGGAAGACAAATGATTATGTATGTGGGGTTTATATCTGTTGATAATTTTGATTTGATGATGTTGCTGCAATGTTTGATGATTTAATGATGTTACTGCAGTTTTCAGTTGATGGCAGATTATCTTTGTTTAGTTAGCTAATTTGAAATATTAGTTTGCTATTTTCATTAATACAGGAAATATGCTTGCAATGTGTTTTAATGAATTAAGCCAACTATTTTATGTTTAGCTAACTATTTTTCTTCCACATTCTTCCAGCAACTCAGGACTGAATATTTGTTGTTGAGAGTCAGTCTCTCATTCTCTATAAATACAAGCCACTTGGAAGATTTAAGATAGAAGAGAGAAATACGAAAAGGATCTTATCTACAAATTCATTGAAGAATTAAGTTTTAGGAAGAATCAAGAAAAGGATCTACAATAGTAAAATCTATATTGGGTTTTACCTATTTTGGGGTAGTTTAGTGTATTTTCTAAATCTGTACTTGTGATTGGTGTAATCACAATAGACTTGGAGTGAGTCTAGTATTATTGATCGAATTCTATAGTGTTTAGGATTTTATCATTTTGGTTTAGATTGTCTTTAGAAGAGGGGTTCTTGTAAACACTTTTTCAATTAGTGTTATTATTATCTGTTAGAGTGACAGATTAAAACTGGACGTAGCTCTTGAAAAAGAGTAAACCAGTATAATTTCTTGTGCATTCTTTCTTTTTCCTAACATTCTTTTATAATCTTCTGATATAACTAATCAATTGTTTTCATCGATAAGTAAACTAATTTGTTCCTGAAAGCAAATGTAAAATCTGATACTTGATAGATTTGGAAGTGATGAATGCCTAGGAGGCATTATATGTGTTGTAGGATCTCTCAAACATGTGTAGAAGCATAGGAAATCAAAATAACATGAAGATTATCATAGAAGAACATGAAAACCGAAATTCCCCCAAATGTTAGGGTTCCAATCGGTGCAAAATCTTTAAAACTTGAAAACAAATCAATTCAACCGATTAAAATCAAGAACACATGCATAGGAAGGCATAGAATGAATTAAACTTGAATTTAATCGGTGCAAATGGCTAGAATTGATCCATATAGGTGCAGCACATGAAGAACAAAACAAGAATATGAAAAGGAAAACATGGAAGAGAAAAAGAGATGAAGAACACGCCACTTTTCAAGAGAAAAGATAAGTGCAAAAGACAATCACCACTTGAATTTAGGTAAACTCAAGATAAGATTCAAAGAAAATGAGGAATACCTCTTGAACTTCAAAGAGAATTGCTCTTGCAATGTATTCAAGCTTCAAAGTTATGTTACAAATGAGACAGACTCACACCCTTATATAGAAAGGGGAAAACGAAAATGCATGCACATGGGTGGAATTCTAAAAGGTTAGGCCATGTTTGGAAGATGCTCCAAAGCTTCCCAAACAAGGCCCTTATTTTTAATACTATCCATGTGTCCAAACAACTAGCCTCTTATTTCTATTTTAAAGAAAGACACTAAACTAACTCTATTTTTATTTACAAGGAAATTACAAGAGTTATTAATATTTTTATTCTCTTCTTCAAGCTTCTTGTACATTCTCCTTGTTTTTCTTCCTTCCTTTTCTTCAAATTTCTTTGTAAGTTTTTCTTTCATATTTTCCTTTTCTTATTTTTTTGTGGTGACTCCTCCTTGCATGGGTTGAGGTTTTGCATGAATTGATATCACATCAGGAAGAAAATCAAGTATCAATTCATCCCCCTTCTTGATATCTCTCTGTAATTCTAATAATATCTATATTTTGTATAAGAACTTGATGGGGATGCTAAGTCTTTTAATTTGGTAATGTTTGAGCGTACTGAACTGATGTTTGAATTTGTTATTGATCATCTGTCCCATTTTTTATAAGACTTTTGTGTGAACTTACATTATTGATTATGATTAGAGGTTTATGTTTCTTATATGTTGCCTTGAATTGTTTTTATGCAAAATGTAGTTTGTTATACAATGTTGTACATTACTGAATTAAGATATTGGTGTTGAGGTCAAAATTAATTGACTTCAATACGAGATATATGTCAGCTACAAATTTATTTTACTTTCCATTATTCAATATGCTTACATTTTTAGCTCTCAGGTATAATTTGTTATACATTTCTTTCAGACATTATTAATTACATATATTTGTATTGATATCATATTGATTGATTTCAATATTAAAGTATGCAAGCTACATTTTTGTTTTTGGTTCTGGTATTGATTCTTTAAATTCATTTCCAATTTCTCTCTTCAAATTTTGTGTTATAAATTTGGAACATTCTCCAAATTTTGTGTTAATGGCAAAAACTAAGTGGACTCATTTTTTTAGATTACATAATTATTATTATTATTATTCAATTCAATTTGTGGTTATTATTTTATATTGATGACTATTTTTTTAAATTTATTGATTTATTACTTCTTAATTTTTAGTATTATTGTATTATTATATATAATTAAATTAAGTATATTAAATTTATTGGGACGTTTTCAAAAAATTTATTAACAACGGAAACTATGCCACTTTATTCTTCTAAATTATGTAATTATTGTTATTAAATTCAATTTTTAGTTATTAGTTTTAGTATTATTGTATTATTGTATATAAATTAAATTTATTAAATTTATTGGAATGTTTTCAAATCTTTTGTTAATAGGAAATTCTGTCACCTTTTTTTTTTAAATTACGTAAGAATTCATTTTGTAGTTATTATTATTTTTTGTATTACTGTATTATTTTATATAAGTTAAATTTATTGGAAAGTTTTCAAATTTTTTGGTAACAGTGGAAACTGTGCCACATTTTACATTATTTTCAAACTATATAATTATTATTATTAAATTCAATTTTTAGTTATTATTTTTTTGAATAATTGTATTTATTGTATATAAATTAAATAAATTAAATTTGTTAAATTAACTAAGATGTTTTCAAATTTTTTGTTAATAGTGGAAACTTTGCCATATTATGTTTTCAAATTTTATAATTATTGTTATTAATTTATTTTTAGTTATTATTTTTTATATTATTGTATTATTGTATATAAATTAAATTTGCTAAATTTATTGGGATGTTTTGAAATGTTGATACACTGCTGAAACTTTGTCACCCTATTTTTATAAGTTACGTAACTATTGTTATTAAATTCAATTTTTAGTTATTATTTTGTATTATATAATTATTCATTAATTTATTTGTGTAACAACATTATTCGAAAGGATTTTAAGTGTTATACTTTGCTCATGTTTAATTCGGATGAAGTTATGTTTCAAACTTTTTTATTTATATTAAATTTATTCAAATTGAACTTCGCTTGATGTATTTAATTTATTTAATTTAGAGTACTTTTTGAATAACAGGACTGTAATTTTGATTGTATGTGAAAGGAATTTTTTTGAGCATTAAAGACTTTGTTGAGGTGGTCAAATCTTGTCTTTCTTGCATCCACCTTTTCTTACTTTGATTTAGAAATATAACTTCTTGAAGTTTCTTTTTTGTTCTTAGAACCTGTTTGGTCTATATTTTTATGTGCTACAATTACTTTAATATAGAGATACAAACTATTCCACTTCTCTTAATCTTTGCGAGGAACCACGATAAAATCAGATAGCATTTTGCACAGAAGAACCAAAGACGATTTTGTTACGATGGTTGTGAGAAACAAGTTATACATTTCAAACATAAATAGCTGATGGATTCAAAAATGGTAATGTCTTTGAAACAAAGATATTTTTCATTCCGAGCCGTTGTATTTACAATTTTCAAACAAACAATTATTGGTCCCAATAAAATACTTTTTTACTCCTATTTTAGTTTTTTTATGTTTTATTTCTCATCTAAATAACATGCATTTATGTTATAATGCAAAGATAATTGTAATAATTATACTTGTCTATTCTTTCATAAGAACAAGGTCACATTTATCGTCCTTTTGCACGGACTTTTAAGAAGAAGTGTAATCAAGATGGAATTTTATTGATGGTTTAGATAACAAACATGTCGATGTCTACAATATGGATATCACCCTATCATTGGTAATTGTCTGGATTCTCTTTTGTTATGTTGGTGATTTCTATTTTCATGTCAGTGTTGTCCAAAACCCTTGCACCCTAAATTTGGTGAAAAGATTCCACCAAGACATAGCTAACCAACTGTTATTCGTTATATTTCACTTTAGTAATCTGTCATTTTGTGTCTTATACTATCATATTTTTTTTGTAGAATCTATTTTTCAATTTTGTGAACTATGTTCGTAACCATAAATTTGAAAGTGTTGTTCTTCATTGAATCATTGAATGTGGTTAAATGTAAAATGATTATTCGAAATTCTCCAAAAAAGTTAACTAAGTTTGGCAAAAGATAAAAGGATTTTTCGTCAATCAATAAACTGGAGGAAGGGAACAAGTTGATTTTCTACTATCACAAAAAAGAAACAAATATGAATATAATAGTTGTCTTCAGCTTTCATTTCTTTTTTGTACTTTAGTTGTTATAGTCTGAGTGTGGACAATAGCTTCATTGGTTTCAATACTAAACATATGTTAATTACATTTTGTATCTTTTTTTGTTTTGGTATGCATTATGCTTTATTCATATATCCATAGATTTATAATTTTGTTAGATATTATGTAATAACTTTAATGTTTTCAATTATTTATTACAAATTATTGATTATAGATATTTGTATTCACATAAATATCAAATATATTATTTTACTTTTCAATTTATACGAAAGACCAGGTAGAAATACAAGAAAATGTACTATAGATTACATAAATTTACTATTTTAATTTCTGTACATGTATATATTTCCAGAATTTTGTATATATTGTATTACTTTGGAGCTTATACTAAAAATGCAATAAAAATTCAAATAAAAATCAAAAGATTATTTTATTCCTGTTTACATTAAATTCATTAGTTTCCATAGTAATAGTATGTCACCAACATTTTGTATTTGTTTGTTTTTGTATTTGTTATTTATTATATTCTATTTATATGTATATAGATTTATAATAATTATAATTTACAATTTATACTTTATACTTTATTATTTTGTTATATATTGTTTTAAATTATTTTAATTTTAATGTCTTGATTACCAAATTTAATTAAACATTTTTTGTTTTGCTTTTAACTTATATTATTTATTATACAATGTTATACATGGTTGACCCTAGATATTAGTGCTCATATAAATTAAATATAATCTTTAAGTTTTATTATAAATAGTTAATAGTATATATAATTACAAATTACAAATATAAAAAAATCAAGTATATATTTATTTATTGAATTTTTTTTGTTTTCTTTGATACTTTAACATGTGTTGAAGTGCTCAAATCACTTCACTTCTTCGACTGACTCCTTTAATATCTATTTTCTAAGTTATCAATTTTGATCAACTTCTCTAGAATTTGTATTTTTTTCTGTGGTTTCCAAACAGAAAAGTTGCAATGGAAATCTCTATAGAAAAAATTATTCGAAAGAGAACTAGAGGTGAATTCGGTACCATCCATCTAAAAGATAAGGTAATTTTGGTTTCTTGATCTTTTCTTTTTCCCTTTAAGTACCATGCACCGCAAAGATATTGTGTTTTTCCCAAAGATTAATCATCTAATTCCATGTTATTTTAGGTTTAGGATTTAGATAAGGTTACAAGCATTTCTGAGTTTTTGTTAATTATTTTCCTTCTCATATTTCATTTTTAATTAACATGGGTAGATTTCTTTTTAAAATATTGTATCATGTTTTGTTATTGTTCTTTCATTTCGCTTTATATATATTTGTTTTTTAATTTTCATTTCTTAATCTTTATTCTTTTACTTGAATGCTATTTACTAGAAAGATATTACCTTTTTGAAACTATATTTTGTAGAATTTTATCTAAGTGGCTCTCGCGTATGTAATTAGTTGTCGTATCTAAGTGACATTTAATTGTTGGGAGATTCTGGGGAGGATAATGAGGTACAAGCACAACCACACAAGTGTCTATGACACCATCTCCAACCCAAAACCTTAAGGCAATGAGTTTATGGGTTTTCTCACTTATATGTTGTTCAACTTACTCATTCCTATCCAATGTGGGACTCCAAACATCACACTTGTATCCTAATAATCTCCCCTTCAAGTGTGAGTCCATCCACATTGGTACACTCCTCCTTTTTAAGGATGAGTACCCTTCTTGGTGACCTTATTTTGGAATACTTCACCTCACTGGTGGTGATACCACTTATTGGGAGATTCTGGAGAGGAGAATGAGCTACAAGCACAACCACATAAGTGTCTATGACACCACCTCCAACCCAAAATCTTAAGGCAATGGGTTTATGGGTCTTCTCATTTATATGTTGTTCAACTTACTCATTGCTACCCAATATGGAACTATAACATCACACTTATATCCTAACATTAGTTATCTATAACATGACTATGAACGAATCAAGGTTGATCGGAGGTTGGACTGAGTTAGTTCTACAAGTCTGAAGAGAACCACATCATTTTGTTTTATTATGTTGGTGATTGAGATCATTGTCTTTGACTGACCATGCAGACAAGAAATTCTGGATACATTTTTGAGTGATGTTGATAGCCAAAAATGGCACATTAATTTCAATTTAAGATTGTTCAAATATCAATAAACCCCAAGTCATCTAATGATTTGAATGTTATTTATGTTAGAAATTTGGTGGCCTTTAGACTAAATTTGTATTTTGAATGTATTATGACATAAATATTGTGTGATGAATATTTACATGATATGCATTCTGATTTTGCTAACTAATGATATGTTGTACGTCAAATTACTTTTTCAAATCTTTAATTATTTATTTGTGTTAAATAATTTATGTTTATCTTTATTGTTACATAATTTGTCTATAAATTATATTCTTATTATTTTAAATTCTATGCCCTTACAATATTCTCAAGTATTGTTAGATTTTGATATTTTTAATTTTCTAACTGACCTAAATGCGAAAATAGTTTTGTTGATACACATAATTATTATTATGTGCCTAAAGAAATTTGTATCTCACAAATTATTAGGTCCTATAAAGCTATATAACCTGCCAAATGTATATATAGAGAGAGAGGAAAGTTATACATATAAATTATAAGACATTAAGACATTTTTATTAAAATAACTTATAATTAATTTGAAACGGTACTATAAATTATGTAATTTCATAAGTATTCTATTTTACGTAATTTAGAAAATAATTTAAAAAACTATAAATTGCATAATTTAAAATATAATTCAGATTTTATAATACAGAAATATATTTTTAAATTACATTCTAGAAGTGTTCTATAGATAATTTAAAAAAAATTAAAAAAATTATTTCAAATTACCTAATACGTAACTCGCTATTAAAATAATAATTAGAAGCTTTTTGGAAACAATAAATTCAGAATGTAATGTATTCTGGATTGAGGACCTATCCAGAACATATTTTATTTTGAATGATAAACAGGGGTATTTTAGTAAACGTCTTGTTGCTATAGGGGTGAGGAAGTAAGTATGTGGTGGAGAAAGAAAATGTCTAGTATTAATATCCACACTGCTCGTATTTGTGGGCCAATCTTACTAATGTTTGGGCTTTTTTCATGATATGCTACTAACTAAACTTATTCGCATAACCTTATCCTTCCTTTACAACAAGACAAAAGTGAAAACAACTGGATAATGTCAACAAAGAAAAAAATTGGTAACAAGGAAAAGGTTATGGATTGGGCTAGCTGTCTTACCCCTTAAGGATTCAATTCAATTTCTTTTGGATCAAAGGGTATATTTGAGTTAGCAATCCAAAAGAACAAAAAAAAGTGAAAAGGAAAAGAATACATGCCATTTTTGCTTTTCTTTTCTTTATTTTCTTCTTTTGCTTTCTTTCCCTTATTTTGAAAGGTACGTTGAGGAAATGGAGAGAATTTGAAAGATGATTGTTCATACTTGTTCATTCCAAGGAATCTATACATCTAATGTTTAAGTATGTAAAATTTGCATCTAATCTATATATTTTACTTATATACATGCATACAACAAATATAGCCAATAAAAACTATGTAACAAAACATTCATTGTTAATATGTGATTAGTTCAAGTGAAAGTGAATTCAAATTTCTTTTATCATGTTGCAAATAATGTTTACCTAGACCTACAAGAATCACTAAAGATATATTCATTTGATATCATAAAGGGAAAACTAACCCTAAATTTATTTTATGCATTTTTTGGTGTGAAAAAAATTAATTTGAAAACAAGTTCTTAAAAAATTGAAAAAAAAAGTAGTGGAGGCTCTAAAAATATAAAAAAATAAAATAAAGCAAAGTGCCAAAGAAGGTGGGATTGGTGATACCAACAAAATAAAGTCAATGGGCAGCCTCATTTTGGGCCTAGGTTTATTATTTCTGAATCAAGTTGGATTTGATTACTTATAAACCAAGTTATAATTATTGTTAAGCATCTAGGGTTTACAAAGTGCCTAGAGTTAAGTGAAGCTATCTACATTTGAGTGTATAACAATTCATGGTGTTTTCTTATATACTACTTAACTAGATTCTTCATTAATTAAACAAATACAAAAAAGAGAGACACAATTTTCAATAATTGATAATTTTATAAGGCAAAAGGGTCATTTAAAGCTTATTAATTTTTCATATTATGTGAGATCATAATCTCAAACACAGTCAAACCTTGTTTTTGTTAAAAGTCAATTGAAATTGAAAAGACAAAAAAAAGAAAAGTGCAATACATAATTGCATCATTGTTTGAAGACAACCAAACAGCACTTATCATATTTTCCTGCCACAGTTTCTCATGCCAGCAAGGGCATACAAAATATGTTACTTTTAGACATTTAAGAGAGTAATATAAAGCCATTGAAACTGAATTTTATTTATTGCTTCCATGGAAAATGGGTGTGTTAATTACTTTAGAAATGTCAACCATTCAAAAAGAGAAGAGCATGTGAAAAAGGGCTATGATGGATGTGTCTATGGTGGACGGTGCCATCATGTTCGACTATGAAATCCCATCTTTTATAAGCTTGTTTCTCAAGACTTATCATAACAAACCTTTGTTCCAAAAAAAAGGTTGTAAAATGAAAAATCAAGAAAAAGGTTACGAGGTTCATGCCAAAATAGCATAATGACCATTAATCTTTATTATGTTTGTTGCAACATCTTTAACAAAAAAAAAATGTTTCACGATATATTTTTTAATTTAGTTTATCTCCTAGGATCTTTTACTAGCTTTCACTTTGCCATGTTCGAGAGAGAAAAAGGGTAACTTCGGTTTCCACGATTTCATATTAACACCAACCAAGCAAGCAAACATTGTTTTCCATGAAAAAAAAAATGAAAAACATGTCCTAGTTAGGATTCTATTTAGGTCACAATGAATTGATGTACACACGTGTGTGTATTTTTCAATTTTTAGAAGAAAAATTAGAAAAAAAATATAATAGATGTGATGTTATAGAAAAAAGAGAAGTATGTATTTACTACGTATTTGTTTGTATATTATTACTTTTATCGAAATGCTTACTATAAAAATAGATTAAATTTATGAAGCATTTAATTTTTTTTGGATTGTTTAACAGATATTGTAATTTAAAAATTATGGATAATTTCTTGTAATTTTAAAATAGTGTTTTTATCCTTACGGTGACCTAACTATACTTTCAAAAAAGGATTTCTTTTTTATCTTATAAGAATCAATTCATAATACTTAACCTATAAAAGATTATGGTAAAAAAATATAAATAGACAGAAAAGAATATCAATCACTGTCTTTTAAAATTTAATATAGACTAAGTTTCATTTTGCTTTTAAAAAATTATTATTAATTCTTTTATTTTATGTGTGAATATTTCTAAGTTATTGTTAGTTGAATAATTTTTTTAAAATTATTTTTCCTTTTAATTTGTATTTTTATTGATTGGGTAATGTTTGCATTAAATACTTATAAGTCTGGATATATTTTCAATTCTCTTTTATTATTGCTGGAATATAAACAATTGTTAGTTTTAATGTATTTTCTATTTTTTTTATTATTCATTGAATATAAGAAATTGTTATGTAAAAAAAATATTTTAAAATTATAAATGAAATTAAAATTGAGTAGGCAATTATATACTATTTGATATTGCAATAATTAAATTAGTGTTTGAGATGTTTAGATGCAATATTTTGTTATTGGATTTTTATTGCTTTTGAAAGTGATAGTTTACTTCAAATTGTGAATTTGAATTATAGGAATAATAGAATGCAAATTGTGTTAAATGTGTGCACATGTGCTTTTAAAATTTGGTGGGAAGAGTAAAATAGTTGTATTTAAAATACAAAACTTTTGGTTCTCCATAAATTCATTAAAAAGAATGAGATTTCTGTTGAGAGTTATTAAAGAATTTTTTTAGACATATTTTGTTCAACAAATAATAATTCACTCAACATAAGAAATTCTCTTAATAAATCTCAACTAGAAAAAAATACGATAATTTTATGTTAATATTTGTTTAGCAAAATATATCTTGTCTAGAGATATATTATCTATATATACTTACAAGTGTTTATACATATGAATTTGAAATAAGTAACAAGATGAGATTAGATCATTTTTTTAAAATGGTGTATATTATGTTCAACTAGATAATTTGAAGTCAAATGTTTGAGATGCATACTAAGTCGGTTTGGGATTTATAGTATAAAGTACATTAACCCATTATTGAAAGAAGATAATTTTGTTTCACTAGCGGTATTAGAATCAAATAAAAATTAGATATTATAAATATTATATATAATCAGCTATTTTTGTTTCCTTTATTGTTTCGTTTGTTAGTACATTGTTATTATATATAACTCCCTCTTCTATGTAAACATACATTTTGATTCAGTGAATTCGCTTATTTCTTTCCGCTTAATAGATTACCTAAATCATATAGACTAAGATCAAGTAGCGAGAAGAAGCTGAGGGAAAGTTCTTGCATTATCATTACATATGTTTGGTTGTATAGTTATTTGTGTAATGAATTTTCTCTTACCATAGTACTGCGTGTTAATTTCTGGCAAGGCATACTTAATACAACTTTTAAAAAAGACATTTTTTTGCTACATATTTGTTAGAGTTAAGGTTTCTAAACCAATAGGATTTTGAAATGGATCAGATACAATTTACCTTTCTTGTGTTTGCTATTTGATTTTTTTTTGTGATTGTAGCTAGTACATGAACAAATTGTAAAACCCAATAATATTTTATTAATAGATTTTAAAATGAACTATTTATTACATCCATAAATAAGATTCAGACATTCATTTCTTCTTTCATTTTAATATTTTCAGTTTTAGAAAATATTTCTTCTTTGCATTCTCTTTAACTCCAAATGAGTTTTTGATTGTCAGGTTCTTGCCAGATTAGGATCTTGTGAAGCTAATAAGGAATATAACACATTGGATCAATTAAAATTTTATTCTAGTAAGTGATTTTATTCCTACTAGTGTTTTAAGTCTTTTTTCCTTATTTTGGTTTAAGTAATTAAGAGGAGATATTGTTTGTGTAGAGTTTAGCTTTAGAAGCTTACTTGGGTTGATTGGAGTGGTTTACAAGTAGATAGTGATACAAGTGTTTCAATTCATGTAAGAGGAGTTAATAACCTCTTTTTGAAATAGTATTTTTTTGGTTGTATATCATATGAAAAAAGGAGGTTGATATATGAGTTCTATGGTATATGATTTGTGGTTTCTATTCTATGTAGTATGTGGTGTTACTTATATAAATTCTACCTTGTAAATGATTTTAGGAAGGGACAAAACCTTGATAGTATTTTAAATCAATGAAAAATGTCAAAGAGAAGTTGTTTGGGGTTGCTCTTGAACTGAATATCACTCAAGTAACATATGGTCGCTCAAGCGATATATAATTATTGTATCAACTAGCTTAGGTCACTCAAGTGAGAGAGAGGAAGAGGCAATTTTCTCTCTGTTAGAGGTATGCAATGACATGGTTGCTCGAGCAAGGAGAAGTCTAGAACTTAGGATGCTCTCAGGTTGAATGTCACTTGAGAAAAGTGAGGTTTGTATCTTGTTTGCTCTTAGGTTACATATCACTCAAATGACAAGTGTGTCCCCCAAGTGATATGAATATTGTTTAGTATATGATGATAAGGTCGCTCAAGCAAAAGGAGTTCTCTCAAATGACATTATGTTGAGGTGATAATGATGTTGTGCCATGATTATGAGATGATATATCTTGATGTTTTATGATGATGTGATATAAATAAATGTTTATATATATGTCTTGTTGATAATATAATGTATATAAGGTGAGACAGAATGACATATTCTATATATGTACATATATATCAATGATATTGAGATGCATGACATGTTGCCTGTATGAATTAAGTCCTTCATGGATGGTGAATCCTATGTGGATTAATTATATACATATATATATATATATAGTATGTGTGTATATAAGATTTGACTTTGAATAGATGGTGTAAGGATACATAGGGTGGTATTGTTCCTTAAATGGCAGTGATAAATTTAATACTTACTTAAAAGAAATATCATGACTTCATTATTGTCTAATCATGTAGACAAGACTTTAGGCGATGAAAAGCTAAGGAAAGCTTACATCAAACTTGGTAAGTAAATGTACATTTGGCTCTCGATAATAGATGTTTTTTGCCAGCCTAACATCAAAGAATCTTGGCCAGATTTTGGTACGTGACAGGTTTTAACCTTTGGTGAGACTTGTTTATCATGGTTAGAGTTTTTTGAAAGATGCCTCATATTTAGTCATGACATGTTGTATGACTAAATGTGAGTTTGCTGACATTAATATGAATGTGTTCCGGTAATATCCAATCATATGATGTTTATGATTTGGTGAGGATGGAATGTGTTCCGGTATATCCAATGTTCACACATCTCTTAGAAGTCGAGGCCAAATGCAATTTATATACCCTTTCCTCCCTTAACCCTCCGAGGTGCCTTTTAAGGACAAATATGTGACGGAGCTTCAAACTTCAAAGTGGACAATACCTCGGATGTAATGATTGATCCTAATGGTGCTATATTTGCAGACTTGAGGTCGAAACATTGGCGCCGTCTGTGGAGACGAAAGAGGGTTCCAAAGTCAAACCCTCATTCTCCTTAGCCCTCGATTGGGAGGCTTGTTCCAATAGACCCAATAGTCCCACATCACTTAGAATTTAAGGCCAAGGGTATTTTGTATATCTCTTCCTCCCTTAACCCTCTGAGACGTCTTTTAAGAATAAAATCGTAACAAAGCTCTGAGTTCTAAAGCAAAAAATACCTTAGATGCGGTGATTGACCCTAATGATGTTACTTTAACGGACTTGAGGTCGAAACATTGGCGTCGTTTGTGGGAACGAAAAGGAGTTTCAAAGTTGAACCCTCATTTCCTTAACCCTCAATTAAGAGCTTGTTCCGGTACACCCAATAGTCCCACATCACTTAGGAGTCGAGATCAAAGGCAGTTTATATGTCACTTTCTCCCTTAACACTCTGAAACATTTTTTAAGGACAAAATCGTGACAGAGCTCCGAACTTTAAAGCGAATAATACTTCAGATATAGTGATTGACCCTAACAATATTACATTAGCTTGATGTTTGAACAAAATGTATTTAATTATTATGATGTTTTTCATTAGCTTATCCTTACATGTCATTGTCTATGCTTACTGTTATGATTGTAATTTATATGGAACCATATTTTGTTTCAAGAAAAATTGGTAGATAACAACTTCTAAAGAATGATAAAATAGGAGTTTTAAATTTTGTTATTTTAAGAACATAATTGTCCATGTGATATGTATATACTTTTATTTATGTGTGCACGTGCATGTCCATATGTATGTGTAATGTAGTTAATACATTATGTTATGAACTAAATAATTATATATGTATATATTTTCATTATGTAAACTTTTGTTGAATATTATAAACATATAATCTAATTTTGTGTAATTGTTTTGTGCATTACATTTGCATGACTAACTAGAATGATTAAGTAATAATTACTATCAATAGATAATTGTATCATAACTAATAACTTAGGAATAAGTTAATAGATAATTGTATTCAAGTTGGATACATATAAAGAAATTTTTTAAATAATTTTTTATCCTATTATTATCATTTTTTTCAGTTTCATCCCACTATTCTGAATGTTTGTAATTTGGTCTTACTGTTTTTTTAGAAACATGTCAGTACAATATTTTTTGTCAAATTAATG
The DNA here is from genome assembly GCA_030347555.1 of Lablab purpureus. Taxonomy (NCBI): domain Eukaryota; kingdom Viridiplantae; phylum Streptophyta; class Magnoliopsida; order Fabales; family Fabaceae; genus Lablab; species Lablab purpureus. The sequence continues at coordinate 20,750,718 of CM059258.1, forward strand.
ATAACAACGTTACAAATATAACACATAACATGAACAACAAATGACATTACTAGTCAAACTTGATTTATGAAAAGAAACAATGTTGTTACCATGAATTTAAGACAAAAGTTTTATTAATTTAACTTTTTAAAAAGTGAGACCAAATTAAAATTATTTTAAATAGTGAAATAAATTTTAAAAACTTATCATGATAATGAAATGAAAAAGACTATTTAACCAAAAGAATTTCTATTATGTAAAGATATATGACTCACACTTTAAATTGAATCATTAGTGAATTTATTCAATAAATATTTAGTTACTTAACAATATTTGTTAGATATCTTTGATTATAAAGAAATATAATTTTATTCTAATTGTTCTTAAACCAATAATTATATAAATTTAATTATTTTACTTACTAAGTTAATGGTTCTTTTAAGTAAGGTTTTAAATTTGAGTCTTCTAAATAGAAAAAAAATGTGATTGGAAGGGGATATATCTTGGAATGTGACCACCTAAATTTTCTAGCAGCGATTAGTAATCAACAAAATCAATGAATATTTTACGTCAAAATTTTAGTTTTTTAAAAAGAAAAAAATGTATGAGTTAACTTTTTTTTACTAACAAGAAGTTCCTTTAAAGCAAAATTTCAAAGGATAGAAAATTGAGAGAGGAGACTCCAATAAATATAGTTAATCTGATTTTTTTAACGCAAGATTTTAGTTATCGATAAAATTAATGGATATTTCACACTTATTATATGGTATAAAAAAAAGTTAAGTTTTTACTTTAGTATAATTATCTCCCATTTTACTTAAAGAAAATAGGAAGAAGAAACATTATAATCAACTAAAAATTTTAAAATAAAATGTATGATAAGAGGTTTGTTTTATTTTGAAAAAGAGTTCTTGTAATACCTTATGTAAAGATTTATTCAATAATTATGTTATAATTAATATTTTAATATAATCTGTTAATTTAAAATATACTATATCGTGTATTTTTTAGTCAAATATTTTTTAATATTAATTTTATAAATAAATCTAAGGATAGTTATTCTGTTTTTAATTATATTTATTATTAATTATATTGTTTAATATTATCTTTTAAAATTAATGGTGTTTATAAGATCCGGATATCTTTCGTTATATTTGATTAATTTAACAAGTTGTTATATATATGAAGAAAGAGATGAGTGTATATTATTTTATTTTATTTTATTTTATTTTATTCAATCCAATAAATGTATTTTCTTTTTAAAGATAATGTTAGGTGTGTTTTAACTTAATTCAAACTTTTTCTAATCTCTTATTTTTTTAATTATATTTTATTATTTTTATTTTTTTAATTATATTTTATTATTCTTATTTTTTAAATTATATTTTATTATTTTATATTATTGTTATTTGTTATAAGAATTATTTGGATTACATACTTTATTTTTATTTTTTTTCTTTTCTCTAACATAATCAACTACCACTATATTAATTAAGAAGTGATTTTAAGTAGTCTTACCCCAAAAGAAGGTTATGTTTAAGGGAAAGACGAAAATTTATCCTAACAAACTTTATGCATAAGTCCCATCAATGGTGGTTTTGAAGATCAGCATTGTTTAATTAAAAGTGGAAATGGGGATTGCTTAAATGGGGGCTTTAATTTACCAACTCCATATAGAACTTTGTTTCTTTAATGTTATCTGAAGTTATAATAACTACATATTTGATCACATCCCATGATGATGACAAACCCAACATCGTGTTAATTTTGATTCTTTCTTCCTAACACCTCTTATCGTATTAAATCCCCTTGTCTGGTTTCTTTGCTGGTTAGGTTGCTTTACACGCAAAAAATGTAACAAAAGAAAGCCTGCTTTCTTATGTAAGACAAACCCAACATTGTGCTATTGGTCAAAGATGATGCCGTTAGACTTACGTTGTGCACAAAATGTACATGAATTTTTTTCCTTTTTGTAGGTTCTTCAATCTTAGATTTCTTCCTAAACACACGTATGTTCGTTGAATTTTGGAATTATGATGGAAAAAAAACATTTTTTAGCACAAATTGTACTGGTAAAAAGAGAAGAAAGTACGAGAAAGACATCATGATGCTAATTGAGTTCAAGTTTATGAATGAAAACTAAATGGAGTGTATTTATAATGGAAGTTTCTTTACATAGTGTTCCAATTATGTATTACTATTTGTGGTAAGCGTTTCGAATCTACAGTTAAAATTCATTAAAATACTTGACTGATTAATAACACAAAAAATCATTAAAATGATGCATACGAAAGTCATGCACGAATGAGTGATGCAGGAAAATGAAATATGAAAAAACGAATGAGCTGATGGTTTTTTTTGCTGAATATAGATTTTTATTTTCTAGTATCTACTGCTTTTTTAGTATGTCACTTTCTTTATTTTTTATTTTTTGACAAATTGAGAAAGTGTAAGAGTTAGGATAATGGTGGAGGAAACCTTGGTGTCGGATGCTTTGTGAATATTTTGTATTACGGGGTTCGAGAGGAAAAATAGATTCTTAATAATGATTATTAATACGATTTTTAAAATAATATAAATGTTTGAATTTAAATAAGTAATAATTATATTTATAATAAAGTAACTTTTATGATTTTTCATTGTATTTAGATAAGGATGTAATGGGTATTTTTTGAATCTATTTTGATTTTGTTTGTATATCTTTGTATTAATTTGAGGATTTTCTAAATTTGATATAAAAATGGAGTCGAAGATATACATATTTTTTTTAATATTTTTATATTTTTTCTATTTTTAAATATATTTTTTTAAATTATTAGAACATATTTAATTTATTAAATAATTTTAAAATATATTAATATTTTTTATTTTTAGTTTAGTAATTTGTTTCTACATTACACATTTGACTATTTGTTTTATTCTTTTTATAATTATTTAATATTTTTTAATGTTATTTGATTATATTTTAATTTGATATTTATATAATTATACTTTTGTTATTAACATTTGTTATTAGAAAAAAGAAATATGTGTATTATTTTAATATTTAATATTTTATAATATTATTTTTTTATTGTGATTTTTATTTTTCTTAAAACTATTTAATAATTAAAATTTGAAATAATAAAAAGTGAATATAATTATATTTGTTATCTAATAAAGATATACTCATAAAAAAATAACATAATTCATATTTATTAAATATGACAACGAGAATGAAAATGAATTATTATTATAAAAATAAGGTAAAAATATACCATTTTAAACTTTAAATCCTAAACTCTAATCTCATATTTATTTATCTTGTTATTATTTTTAATTTATAATTTATATAGACATAGAGTGTTTTACAAATACATTTCTTATTTATAAAAATATCCACCAAATTTTAATTATAAAAAAAAGTAGTCTACGTTTTCAAAAAAGAATAAAAGTTCCATGAACTTTTATATCATGTTTAAAGATTAATAAATAAATCTTTTAATAACTCTTGAGTTAAATTTTCTTAAATAACTAGATACTTTTAAGTATATTTTTAATATGTTTCATTCATTCATGTGTCAAATTTTATTATTTTCTTGATATATATATATATATAACTTTTTTTTTAAATTCGATTTTTATATTTCATACTTGATCCTATACTTAAATTTTCACTAAATATATTTGAGTCAAAAGTAAGGATAGAAGAAGTTTGATAATATTACATGTGGACCATACTTAAATATATATATAATTATGTACTAACAATTACATTTATCTCATTAATAATTTATATCTATTATTATATTAATATATTGGATTTCAAAAGTATAATTTGGCTGGTGTGGCCACCATAATCTTCTTCCCAAAAGCAAAAACTTGGATTTGTGAGTGAAGGTTTGTATCGTCAGAATGGTGTTAAGAGTTAAAGGTTTTGAAGATGAAGCGTCCCTTTGATTCTATGTGTGAATAATTTTGAACCACTGTTGGGTCCACGTTATAGGCTTTCACCAAATCTCACACCTAGGACACAATAAATCAAAGATTTACTGGTAGGTTAAATTGTTATTATTTTGTATGAAAGTTTTGTAGGTTAAAAGAACACTTATTTTAAAATTGAAAGGTTATACCTAACCATATTGTTAATGGGGACCAAAATTTAGTCATTGGGGATTAAGTCTAACCTACCCACGTCTCTATCACTGTATGCACCAATCATGCTCAAACCATTACTCAACAATGTCAACGTTCTTATTTACTTTTCCTCTCTCAAATCTTTTCTTACGTAACAACAACGCCAAATAATAATAATAATAATAATAATAATAATAATTTTTCATATTATTACACCTATTGATAACACATGTCTTAAATAATATTTTAACTAAAATTTTATACAATATATGTTTTTTCATATATATATTATATTTATATGCATTAAAAGTTAAAGTGATAATCTATTAACAGTTTATGTCATGTGTTATTTCTTAACTTTTTTAAAATCATCCATACCAATTTTATTAAAGAAATTATATTAATTAATTTTAATTAAAATTATATTAAAAAATAATAATAATAACACATTAAAAAGTTAAAAAAAATTAAAACTAGAAAACCTATTAAACTAATTCTAAAATTTAAAATTTAAAAATACGAGAAGATGATTGTGTTACCTTTGTACCCGCAAGATTGAAAACACAGAGGGTATATGAAAGGGAGTGGTCAATGGCAAAAAAAAAGAAAGAAAAAAAAAGTGGTTATTATTTGATTGAATGGAATCACGTGACTATGAGGTGCAGGGAGTAAATCAAATCATGTCACGTTTCTCATTAACTAACTAATCCCATTCATTTTAATTAATCAATTATTATTATAATTAATCATCACTGTTAGTCACCCTACCTTCACTTAACCCACGCTCTCTCCTTCGCGTGTATTCCACGGCTTCCAACATTTTCCCTCTTCTTTGCTTCCTCTGAGTGCCAAAATCCTCTGAACAAGTTCAAATTTTCTAATCTGTCTGATTCAAAATCAGATTTTTATTTTTAATTTTAAAAGTTTTCATAAAGTTTTTTAGATATATTTTTGTTTACAATGTAGTTTAGCAATTTAAAATTAAAAACAACGAAGTGGTGATATTTCAACTAAACGTATGACGAAATATGTACTTTTATTCAGAGTTCGTAATTTTATCACAATGTGTAAAAGGTGCGGGAAGAAACTTATATATAAATCATCATTTACATTAAGATATAAGTAATATAAAATAATTTGACATATCAAAACAATTAAAATAAAGTTAAATCTCAATAAATTAATTAATTAAATTAAAATAATTATACATCATTAATATACAAAGTGGATCGTAAATGAGTGTAACTAGAGCTGGATATATGAGCGGGTCCACCTGTTTAAACTCACACTTATATAAATCTATAAAAGACTTGTCCGTAAACCATATTTGCTATGCATCACCCGCATAAGATAAACATGTAAGCTCGCACCCCCAAAGATATATTGATATTTTTTAGCATTCATTTGTATAACAATAATTGATTTAATCAATTAAACAATACACAACTAATAAAAGTAAAACATATAAATTTTAAATTGAATTGGCCTGGTGATAACTATTAGAAGTAGAAAATATTAGATTTTATATTGAATTAAACTTTGTGATAATCTATAGAAATAATGTGTATTACATTTTTTGTTGAATATGATTTAATATTGCGGATAGTCCGTAAAGACCGCGGATAAAAATCGCTTAACCTGCGGGTTGTGCAGCGTGGATATGAAAAACCCATACTAAAAATTTGTCAAAAAATACGAGTCGCACCCATGCAGATTACGGGAAATACGAGTAGTCTGCGAACTTTTGCCCAAATGTTCAACTCTAAGTGAAAAATACATGAAATTATTTCAGTAGGTGTGTATGGAGATGACCACATAGAATTTGGAAAACTTTCAAAATTACCCAACTATTAGGATGGAGTTGGCTAGGAGCCATGTGTAACATCCCACACTCAAACTCGGAAAGTGGGAATAATATCGAGATCTTTAAAAAAGAACAAATAAACAAAGATGAAATCCTTACCATTAGTGGGAGGTTTCCTATACACCATATCTGAGCTCTTACACTTCTCGGCAACAACAAACTCGACCACATTATCTATGCAAACATCAAAAGAAGAAAGGAAATTCACAACCAACTCCCTAGTGATAAACTCAGAACGATAAGAGACAACCTCTTCCAGCAACAAAAAATACTCAAGATCAGTAATTTCTGAGTAATCTGTCTTACCCCTCTTCGACAGACTCCGCTCCATACCAATCGAGGCAAGCTTGCGCTTACCTCTGGAGGTTCCAGCGATGACAACCAGAGCCACCACTTTAGTCACAAGAACCGTATCTAAGACGGTAGAAGAGGATTGTGGCTCCTCGAGAGAGTCTCCTTCTACCGAGAACGACTCTGTATGACTAAAGGAGGGAACATCCTCCCTTATAGGTACTACATCCTGTTCAACTAAAGGGGACCTAGACCTAACCCTATCACTCAAAAAATGAAGATTGGGAAGACATGAGAACCTACCTAAGTGAAAGACGCAAAGAGTAAAACGCAAACAAGAAATGAGGTGCACCAACACTCCGAGAAAGGGAATGAGCGAAAGTGAGAAAACAAAAAACGTTACGCCTTTAAAAGGGGATAGAAATCGAATCGAAAATGTAAAACCCTAGAGCAGGAATGCGAAGCGTCATCGTAAGGGCTACGAAAAGGCACGTGTAATGCAACTATGACACTTGACATGACGTGACCAAGGTCATCATCATTAAGAAAAACCCCTCATTAATGGAAAAAAAAACCCTCTCCATATGATATGACACACCGAATTGACCAAAGTCCGAATTCAAGATAACAAACATCGACCTCTTAAAAGCTCGAACATTATTTGTCGTAACAAACTAGGGATAACATATGTCGACCTCCCGACAAGTTGGTCATTTTTATAAACCATCTTATCAATATAAGATTATCAAACTCGTTCATCCATTCAAACTCAGTTTACCTAAAGCCTCATCCTCAAACTCCGAACTTGGGAGGCTTATGTACTCCCGATATCCTAAGAGATACTAATTATGATAAACAATATCATAACGGCTCGACAGTTACGATTGAGAATCATCAATTTGGTTATGATTGAAATTTACGAAGTTGTTTATATTTATTAAAACAATCTAATCAATTTAGTTGATGAGACTTAATCTAAAGCTCATAGAAGTCTATAAATACCTATTAGTGTTACAAGAAGAGTATTGTGTCGGAAAGTCTTCTACAGATAAACCACTCGCCGGTCTTCAAAACCTTGACATAACAAAAACCTTAATACCAAAGAATCATCACTCTCTATCACCGAAGATCTCTTAAATCTCCTTCCATTAAGAAAAGTTCTCAATTCAAATATATAAAAATTAAAAATGTTAAAGAAACACATAAATAACACAATTTATTTTATGCCAACGGATATATCCGTTGTTAATAAAATTGTCTTACATGGACGTAACACATTGTTGAATATCCTAAGTTGAAGCAATGGATTTTGTTTCGACCGAGAAGCATAATTGGTACGCTAAATTTGTCAACGGTTTGTGAACTAACAATCCCATTGAAAAATGTTCATAGACTTTTACCATCTTTCCATTTTAAATTAATCCAGGAAAAAAATCTTTTGACTTATTTATAACCTAGTTTAATTGACTATTTCAATTTGGTGTGAAAAAATGGAGAAAATATGAAAAATAATTTATTTTTTATGTGTTTTAAGAAAAGACAAAAAATATTTTAAAAAATTGAATTAAATTACTTTTACCTCTATTTAATTTGTAGATTTATCTTTTACCCTCGTTTTCACCTCTGTAAGATAAGTAGAGAATAATACTCAATATTATTGAAAGTTCAAAAACAATTTTATATAAAGATAAAGAAAAAGAAAAAGAGAAACACTTAGGTTCTCTACCTAACCTGTCATCTGCTTCCGTGATAACCCACGATCATAGCAGAATCCAACAAACACACATACAAGCAAGGGTGAGCTACGTCTTGACAAAAGATATATTATCAACATTTAATCATTTAATATAAATAATCATCAACCTGCCTTGTGCTGAACATATCACAATCACACATAAAATAGACGATTCACAGGAGACAGTATGAGATTCAGACCAGTGGGACCTGATGAGGGAAAAAGGCCTCAGGTCTAGACTGATCTCATGAAATAAACCTCTCATCAGAGTGATAACATACACAGGCATTGCACTCCGGCCTAAGCCTACTATCAACCTTGTGTAGTGCCTCCATCAACTTCTCACCACAGATGGCTTTGTCTATGTGACTCAGACCATCTTAGAAGTTTGGATGCCCCATTTACGCCTATCCTTACTCCCATACACACTAATCTACACACAACATGCATGAAATAATAATTTCTCATATTCTCATATTTTACCGTTTTCCATTTGTGGGTCTTACAGCCTTTACTCACTCATCATTAGGCCTTACTGCCCAACATTATTCACATAGTCTCACAGTATCTTAACATCATTCCAATACATCCAAACAGTCCAAAATATATGTTGATTACGTAGATAGATAAATAATGAGAATAAAAAAGAGGAGAAATTTATGAAATAGAGAGTGAAAAATAAATGAATTATATTAAATTTATTTTAAAAAATTAAAATATAAATTTTAATTTCATATTTTTAATATAAATTTATATAAAAATATATATTATATTCTTTAAAATAAATTAAAACAAAAAATGAAAAAGAAATAATTTTCTACACATTTCATTCTAATAAAATATTTTATTGTAATATGGTAAAAATTTAATATTTGTATGTTATCTTTTACTTTTTCTATTTTCTTTCATTTTCTTATTTTTAAATAAGCATAGACTTAATGATATCTTTCGAATATTATATTTTAAAAAATAAAATCAAAGAATTAAAAATGTATCTTTTTATAATAATTTTTATATTTTTTTAATAACTAATGTCTCTTATCAATTACTATAGTAGTACTCATTATCTTTCAACGTAAATAATGTGTATATCAATACTATAATTAAAAAAATATACAACAATATTTTTTCTACATTAATCTTTTATACTTTAATTTTAATTTTTCATATTATATTATTATGTTATAAATACAAAATATCAATTAATAATGTGAATGATTTTTAATTTTGAAAAAGTGAAGCTTACCATCTAAATAAAATAAAAGGTTAAATATGTTTTTAGACTATGAACTATATGTTGAGATTGAATTTCTTTTTTTAAGAAAATTTTGGACTAATTTTATTTTTGAATTTATGAAAGTGGTGTAAAAAATTCTCGATAGCAAATGACGTTAACAAATATTTTATGTGTCTAACAAAGTTCTATAGTGACGTCCTTGTGGGTGCATCATTTAACACGTGTAATGTCACATGGCCACATATAAAATCTTTCATGCCCCGTTCTTGGTGCCACCACCACCATCCCATCACCACACCCCCCCACCACTCTTTGATCACTTGCAAGGTGTGCTTGGGTTCTTCAACTCATTCAAGCTCGGTGACTTTCGCATGTCAATCACCAATTCCATGCCTACGTGCTCGTATCCCAACAAATTTTTCAATAATAGTTAAATTTTTAGTTTAAACTTTCATCATAAAAAATTATCAAATTCTATGTTTTATTTTTAGAATTATTATAACCAAAGCTATAATTATCTTAAATATTACCGTTCTTTTGGAAAAGGTATGTTTTTGTCTCATGATTCATGAATTTTCTAGAGCACAAAACACTCTTGACATGGTCTTCTTTCTCTCATTAAACAACTTTGGATAAGTTAATATATTTTGATTTATAACTGAATCACAAAGAGAAAACTTATAATTTTGATCTGGTTTCACGTACAAGACTGAAGCAATTATTCACAAGAAGAAATAATGAATTGAAACACAAATCTCTTCAATCTCTATCTATTATTTTACATGAAAAAAATTGAAAAATAATGGTGGATTTAGTTTTTCTATACACATAATCACTAACTCGAAAAACCTTATAGCATTAGGCATTCACAATATATGACTATCATCATAATTTCTGACTTTTATTAAGCGAGCGTTGGTCAAACGTGACAAGGTGCGATGGAGGGTGGCTATGGAGGGGTGCGACGAAGGGTGGTGATGGAGGGGTGAAGGAAAAAAATGAGAGAGAGGTTAGTTTGTGGGTGACGTGGATGACGATGATGAGTACGAATTGAGCCATGTGGAAGCCTTGGAACTCCATTTGCCACGTAAGATGTATTTTAACGTTGTTTGTCACTAAGGATGATTTACACGACTTTCATAAACACAAGAACAAAATTGATCAAAAGTTTGCTTCATGTTCGAAATTCAATTTTGATATATAGTTCAGAAACTAAAAACATATTTAATCCTAAAACAAAATCTTCACTTAATTTTTTTTTTCAATTTCATTTAATGATCCAAACTAAGTTCAACTAAAACTAATTCAATATTGATAGTTAAACCAAGTGGTAGTTTGATCATATGTATTATAATTTTGATTCGTAAATTTTATAATTCCAATGGATAAATTTAACTTTTCAAGTGTTCATGTAAGGATTGGTAAAGTGTTCTTAACGTTTAAAACATCAATTTTAAGATAGTTTTATACCATTGCACTCAAGTGACAGGAGTTTTACTCAAGCAAGATGGTTGATATTTTGTTCATTAATGTATAAAAGTTGTATATATTATGAAAGGAATATGATTAATGATGAGAAGCATGACATTGATGTATGTATGACATACATATATTCTTCTTATGGTCATCCATGAGTGATATATCGGATTAACTCACATACATGTATATGTTTCGGTGTATTTGTATATAAAGTTTGATCCTAGATAAGTGAACTTAGATGAGAGACTTGTATGACCCTTGATGGGTGTTGCTGGTATACAATTGTAGTATTGTGCATTGGATGATGATGATAAACATACCACGTACATTAATAGAGATATCCTAACTTCATTTATAATCTAGTTATGTAGACAAGAATTCAACTGGTGAGAAACTAAAGGAAGCTATAGCTTAGTAGCAGGACGATATCTGACTTCGTAACATATGTTTTGTGTTACTTTAACATCATGACACATGCCAACTAAAATCTATAGGATTTTGACACTTTTTTTTAATGAGATTTGTTTATCATTGTTTAAAGTTTTCTAGATAATACATTATATTTAGTTATGACTAAACGTGAATTCATTACTATATATATATATATAATTATACATTAATAATAATATTTATATTATACCATCCTTTATTTTATATTTGATCATTGTTACATATGGTTGTATATTAAATATGATTGATGGTATTTAATACATAGACAATATGCTTCTCCATATAATGATGGAGGCAAACATATTTTTTATTGATATAATATTTTTATTTTTAAGAAGTTTCTAGATGATATATATATTATTTTGAGAATTTTGATATTTAGTAGTAGTTGAAAAGATTAATATGTATTTATGAAAATTGAAAATAATTTGGTAGTTTAGGATTCCAATGTAACGTTGAGGGAAGATAAGGTGTAGAAGTTGGAGGATGGTAGATGTTTATGTATTGAAAGTCACGTACCTCGAGACTTAATCTTTAATGCTCCATTTTGTAATATATTGAGTTTCTAGAATTTGAGAAATAAAAATGCTTTAGAGTGAGAGAAGGGGTGGAGGTGTGGGCACGCGCAGAATGGAAAAATGGGGTTTGAACTTTGAACGTTGAATCAAAGAAAACCCATTGAATATTATTATTTGTTGTGTTTTGGTGGTTTTACAGCACCTCCATTCCAGAGAGAGGGAGAAAGGAAGAGACAAAATTAGGTGCCCCTCATTGACAATGGGGCATGCATGTGTTCCTAAGTCAGCAGCACCTCACACACACTTTTTGCTGTTTCTCCCTTTTTCTCTCATATCATAAACATTTGCATTACGTCAACACCAATCTCTTCTGCACAAGTCAGCCCCTCTCTCCTCTTTTCAAATCTACTAACTAATACTTATATACTAACTAATATAACTAATACTATAATAATACTCTTCTTCTCCCCATTATGCCATATATTCATAAATGATTTTTTAGTAAATATATACTATATTCATCTTACATCAACAATATTCGATCATGTTTTAATACAAAATTTAATTTCTTTGTTTGTATGGGAATTTTCGTTTCCCCCACAGTAATTAATAAAAGAAACATTTAGCTTTCTACTCTATGAATTCTTCTTTTCAGAATAAAAGATAAAAACAATAATAAAATAATGAGTAAATAGTTGGTTTATTAATATTTTATTTTTAGTATAATAAAAAACGTATAAAGAGTATGGTTTTAGTATAAAATTTTTAATTTGGTTAGTTTTGTTTTAACTTTATTAATGATTTTGAAGATAATTTGAACATGTTTTTCGTCAAAGTAATTATTACATATGTTTATTAGAGGGAAATGATGTTAAATGATCTCTTCTTCTTTCTTTTCATTTATTCTTTCATTTTTTATAAAACTTTTTGAAAATTTTAAACTTATTCTTTTTACAATAAATTTGTGAGAAGAATAAAAATTAAAACAAAATCAAAAGAAAAAGAAAGGTAGGGTTTTCTTTTCCTTTAGTTAAAATCCATAAAAAGATCAAGGTTGGTAACATTGCAATTCAAATGGAGTGTGGAAAGGAAAATGAGTTCTGTAAATGTTGGAAAATTTTCTTAGGGGAGAGAGTGTATAAGAAATGATGACGTCACTTCCAACATAAAACCTTAAGGCTCTATGTTTATGGGTCTTTGCTTTTCTTTTATACACCTCAACTTTATCATTTTTACTCAATGTGGAACTTTATGCCCACTCTCACACTTGAATACCCAATAATCTCCCCCTCAAGTGTGAGACTACCCTAACTGCTGTTGGGTTTACCACAACGGTCCCTTTGATCCCTTTCCTAATTGGTACACTCCCCTCAAGGGGATTCTCAACCACTACTTTAGTAGTGACCCTAACTACTGTTAGGCTTTAACACAATAGGACATGTTTGCCCTTACCTGAGTCGGTTACCAAGACAAACAGGCTCTGATATGGAAAAAAAAATTTAGGGGAGAGAGGGTGTATAAGAGAAAAGATGACTTCACTTCCAACATAAAACCTTAAGGCTCAATGTCTATGAGTCTTTGCTTAAGAATAAATGGTTTTATGTTTATGGGTCTTTGCTTTTCTTTTATACACCTCAACTTTATCATTTTTATTCAATGTGAAACTTTATGCCCACTCTCACACTTGAATACCCTATAGTAAATTCATTAGTGGCTACACTTGTTTCTAGTTTGAAGATGTGTTTTTGTAGACGTAAGAAGGTTCTTGTGATCTTGCACAGCCCGAAGAACTCAAAGATTGGTTTGGGTTCTCGAAATTAGAAGATAGATAGAGTGTTAAATGTTTGAATTGGTTGTTTAATTTTGTGTTATGTATTGGTTGTTTAATTTTGACTTTTAATTTGATAATTAATTGTTCCTTTACAACCTTCTTCTTTTCTATCACTAACACAAATTCACATTCACTCCCTTCAAGGCAGAATGGTAAAAGGTAGTGAAGATAAAGCAAAGAGTAAAAGTCACACTTTAAGGTTAATTGTATATTAACATGATAATTGTTTATCAACATTAATTTTTCCTTTAACAAACAGAGGTGATAATTGCTAAAGACTAAACATGTGCTCAATTACCTCAATCATTAATGGAGTTAAAACAAAACTAACAAAATTAAAGGACAGGTTTCACGAAGTTGTTGTTTCACTCACATTTGTGTGAGATACAAGCTCATGTAGAAAGTGACAACAACAATTCAATCACTAAGGTGTGACTGTGTCCACAATAGTGTGAGAGATGCACTAATATAAAAAATCGTACTACAGGTTTGACTACAAGGCTATAATTGTGTCCACCTGGGTGCGAGAAACATACTCGTATAAAAATTGCACATGAGGTTTGACCATAGGATTATGGATGGGTCTACGTCAGTGTGGGAGACATGCTCGTATAAATATTGCATGAGAGATTTGACCATAGGATTATGGATGGGTCTACGTCAGTGTGGGAGACATGCTCGTATAAATATTGCATGAGAGATTTGATCACTAGAGTGTGGAAATGCCAATAGGGTTTGAGAGACGCATTCACATAGAAAATTACATTAGAAGTTCTATCACAAGGCTATGGCTGCATCCACATAGGTTTGGAAGAGACACTTACAGAAAATTGTACCAAATGTTAGAACACAAGGGTTTGACTTCATTCACATTGGTGTGAGAGACACACTCATGTAAAAAATTACACTCATGTGAGAAACTTATTCATATAAAAAATTATATAAAAAGTTTTATCATAAGATTATGATTGTGTTTACATTGTGCGAGAGATACATATATATAGAAAATTGGATTAGATGTTCGATCACAAGTCTATGGTTGTCCATATAATGTGGAAAAGACACTCATGTAAAATATTACACAAAAAATTCAATAATAAAAATGTAGCTACACTACTCACACATAAAATGAGTTCAAACCTTTGAATCAACTCGACTTACCATGTTGGAAATGAGTTGAAGTTTGAGTTAGATTGAGTCATAACTCATTTCTATATATATTTTGAATCTCATTCCTTTACCTAATAACATTTTTAATTATGATAATTATGAATAGTTGAATCAATTCGCTTTAATTATGTTTTAGTAAATATATAAAATAAGTTGGTGAATAAAACATAAGTGTGCTAACACACATAACCCACTAATTCATGATAGATTGTAAGGCTGTCGAAATAGGTCTACCATGATGGGTCCACTCATGTGACTTATGATTTAGTTCAAGACAAACTTTAAAATGATGACCTAAATAAAAATAGACATTTTTTAGTGTAACCTATCTGAGCTAAGGCTAGGCTGATCCATTTTTTCTTTTATGTTATTTTTTTTTATTTTGATTACACATGTTATGTTATGAACATGAGAAACATTAATAAAATTGTTTTAAATAATATTAGATCAAGAAATATCTTATGGACAAAGGTTATTTAATGTGTTTGAGTGTGAATGATGAGGAATAAATGTGTAATTGAGGCAAAAAAGATGTGTAAAAAGAAAATTATTTAATATATTTGTTTTCATATATGAGAGTGGTACAAGACTAAGGACAAAATCAATTACCCTATATTTTCACAATGATTCTTTAGTTCTTGTCTTTAACAAAATTGTGAGAAATGTGAGTACATCTATTTATAAAAGTCAGGTAGATGGTGGGATAGAGAAAAACAAGTTTGGATATAATGCTAGATTGCACCATTCTTGTTGGTTAAATAATGTTTTTTTTATTTCTCTTGTTTTGGGTAGGATATATCTTTTATTATTTCTTTTTTGTATGGTATTTTAAGTTTATTTTTATTCAGTTTGCACTTTTTTGCTATAAACAGTTTTGAACAAACTCTTTATTTTCTTTGTATCATTGTTGGAAAAAAAAATATTAGACCAAGATATACGACATTATTGTATAATACATCTAGTTGTTGAATATTAAACTTTAGATTTTTGGATAATAATATATAATGATTTTTTTATAGACATAATTATCATCTTTTAATTTTTAATTAGCCAAAAAATAATCTATTAATCTAAATTAGGCTAATATTTATAGTCTGTTTTAAAATGTAACTCTCAACTATTTTTTTTTAATTTAGTCCGTAAAATTAAATCAAATAAAATTAAGCCACTTATTGTAAAAAATTTAACTCAACATAAAATAAGATGAATTAAACTAATATATTTTTAGCTTTTTACCTCAATTCCATAATAAGTCAAATTAACACATCTTTAATAAAAACACACACATTATATGTATATGTCCATATCTTTTTATACTGTTTGTAATTTTTTATAATATATATATTTTATAAATAAAGAGATAGGTATTATTATTTTTTATTTTAAGTGATATTGTTTATTATATAAAGGTAAGATCAAATATCATGAACTAGATGATTATTATTTTTTTAATTTACGCGAAAATATCTTTTATTTATTTATTTTTTCATTATGATTTAATTTCTTTATTATTTTATTGTTTTATATCATACTTTTAATTATAAATTTTATATTACAATTTAACATATTATTAGAGATAAAATTAAAAAAACCATTTTTATTGGAAGAGATGCATTATGTATTTTTTAGATAAATAATACACTTATTGAATTCTTACCTGAGATATTTAATATATTTTATATTAAGTTGAATGGATTTGATAAAAAAATCACTGTATCATGGACTTAAATGCTTTAATAAATTCTTATACAACTTTACACGTTATTTAATAATAAAAATATGTTAAAGGAAATGATTTATTTCTTCTAATGAATATTTAGGGGATTCTGAGTAAAGAGAGAGAACTTTCCTTTTCTGTCTTTTACCATACTACATCTCTCCTACATCATGGTTTGTTGATTTGAGATTTCTGCTATCCTTGTCTTCCTCTAGATTCTATCGATCACTGTTTAGGTTTGAAAATCAGAGAGAGCTGACAGCTATTACCCTTTGGAAGAAAAAGAAAAAAAAATCAAAATCTTAGGAGAAAGAAAACAATAAAAAAAGGGTTTGGTTTGGAAGCTGAAGGGACCCGTTTGATGAAAGTTTGTTGAGAGTAGGTTCTCAGGGCACTGTTCGTGGCTCCCCTTTTCTTTGTTCTGCTCCCTCAGTTATCCTTTGGGCTTAAATTTCAAACCTTTCTGGTTTCTGCTGCACCGAGTTAACACAAATTTCATTGTTGTGTAAAAGGGTTGTCTTTGGAGTGTGTTTTGAGTCCCGAGAGATCCCGTTGAATTTTTTCTTGCTAAATGGTAAGCTGTTGAGTTGAGTTGAGTGTTGAGGTTATGGGTTTTTGTTTTTTAGCTCAAAGATCTTACATTTCAGGTTGGAACTGAGGGATCTTACACCCCCACTTGTGTTGTTGATTGTTGTCTCACTTTCATTTTTTTAATGGCCACTGTTAGTTGCTTCGTCCGCAAGCTGTTGCCATATGGTCCCTGTTCTACTTACTTTGGTGTTTGGGGATTTGGGATATAAGTATCTTCATTTGGGCATCTTATCTCTTTCTTCAAGGGAGGTGTTTCTGAATCTGCTTTCAGTTTGATTAGGGGTTCTCTCACTCTCTAGATCTCTTGTTCTCGGGATTTGGTTTTGGTGGGGATTGGTAATCCAAATCTTTACCTTCAAATTGTGGCTTTCCTTTGCAAGGTGCAAGTTGTTTGTTGCAGTTTGAGGGTTGAAAGTCTTGGACCTGTGAGTAAAAGATACTTCATTGTAGTTCTTCTTCTTAAGCACAACGCTGCACTTTTCGGTGATACTAGCTTCTGCTGTGTTCATGGGAGCTTAGTCCTGATTTTGAGCGGAGTATATCAGTTTGGTTTCAGCAATGATGTTGCTCAGATGTTTCTCAGTGACACTTTTGCAGAGCTGTTTCTTGGCTTGCTTAGTTTGCTTGTCACTAGGGCTTAATAATAATCAAGCCCCCTGTGACCCTCATGATTTATCAGCTCTAAAGAAGTTTGCAGGCAAACTTACAAGTGGCTCTATCATCACAGCATGGTCCAATGACACTGTCTGCTGCAACTGGCGTGGAGTTGTTTGTGATAATGTGACTGGAGGTGGTGGAACAGTTTCTAGTAGAGTGACCAAGTTGATCCTGCCTGAAATGGGTCTCAATGGTACAATTTCACCTTCTTTAGCACAGCTAGATCAGCTCAATGTGCTAAATCTTTCATTGAATCACCTTAAAGGTGAATTGCCTGCGGAGTTCTCCCAGTTGAAGCTGTTGAAGTTCCTTGATGTGAGCCATAATATGCTGTCTGGACCTGTTGCTGGAGCTCTTTCTGGTCTGCAATCTATTGAAGTATTGAATATTTCTAGCAATTCACTTTCTGGAGTTCTCTTCCCTTTTGGGGAGTTCCCTCATCTCCATGCTCTCAACGTGAGCAACAATTCATTCACTGGCGGATTCAGTTCACAAATTTGCAGTGCTACCAAGGAACTTCACACCCTTGATTTGTCAGCAAATAATTTTGTTGGTGGTCTTGAAGGCTTGGATAACTGCACCACATCTCTCCAACAGCTGCATTTGGATTCCAATTCATTTACTGGTCCTCTTCCAGATTCCTTGTATTCACTGTTAGCCTTGGAGGAACTCTCTGTCTCTGCCAACAATTTATCTGGCCAGTTAAGCAAGCAACTTAGTAAGCTCTCTAACCTTAGAATTCTGGTGCTTTGTGGAAACAAGTTTTCTGGAGAACTTCCAAATGTGTTTGGGAATCTTTTGCTGCTAGAAGAATTAGAAGCACATGGTAATTCATTTTCTGGACCCTTGCCGTCCACCTTGGCTTTATGCTCTAAGCTTAGGGTTCTTAACCTTCGAAATAATTCCTTGTTAGGGCCTATTGATCTTAATTTCACTGGCTTGTCTAATCTTCAAACACTCGACCTTGCTACTAATCATTTCACTGGACACCTTCCAACTTCGCTGTCCTATTGTAGTGAATTGAAGGTTTTAAGTCTTGCTAGGAATGGCTTAACTGGCTCTGTCCCTGAAAACTATGCTAACCTAAGTTCACTTTTGTTTGTATCCTTGTCAAACAACAGCATTGAGAACTTATCTCGGGCAGTGTCTGTTTTGCAGCAGTGCAAAAATCTCACCACTCTTATCCTCACTAAGAATTTCCATGGTGAGGAAATTCCAGAAAGTGTCACAGTGGGATTTGAGAGCCTTATGATTTTAGCACTTGGAAATTGTGGTCTTAAAGGTCACATTCCTTCGTGGTTATCCAATTGCAGGAAGTTGGCAGTTCTTGACTTGTCTTGGAACCGTTTGAATGGTAGTGTTCCTTCTTGGATTGGTCAGATGGACAGTTTGTTCTATATGGATTTCTCGAATAATTCTCTCACAGGAGAAATACCAAAAAATTTGACAGAGTTGAAGGGCCTCATGTGTGCAAACTGTAATAGAGCAAATCTTGCTGCTTTTGCATTCATTCCTCTCTTTGTTAAGAGAAACACAAGTGCAAGTGGACTGCAATATAACCAGGCCTCAAGTTTCCCTCCTTCAATTTACTTGAGCAATAACATATTGAGTGGAAATATATGGCCTGAAATTGGTCAATTGAAAGCTCTGCATGTCTTGGATTTAAGCAGGAACAACATCACTGGTACCATTCCTAGCACTATTTCAGAGATGGAGAACTTGGAATCCTTAGATTTGTCTTATAATGATCTCTCTGGAGAAATTCCTCCATCATTTAACAACCTCACATTCTTGTCAAAGTTCAGTGTGGCATATAATCGGTTAGATGGATCAATTCCAACTGGGGGACAGTTTTTAAGCTTCCCAAGTTCAAGCTTTGAGGGCAACCAAGGGCTTTGTAGGGAAATTGATTCTCCTTGCAAAATTGTAAACAATACAAAGCCCATAATTTCTTCCGGTTCTTCCAAAAAGCTTGGTAGAAGCAATGTCCTGGGTATAACAATCAGTATAGGGATAGGGCTTGCACTGCTTCTAGCAATTATTCTGCTACGGATGTCAAGGAGGGATGATGATAAGCCTACCGATAACTATGATGAGGAACTCAATAGCAGGCCACACAGGTTATCCGAGGCACTTGTTTCCTCAAAGTTGGTGCTTTTCCAGAATTCTGATTGCAAGGATCTCACAGTTGCAGATTTGTTAAAATCCACAAACAATTTCAACCAGGCAAATATTATTGGTTGTGGTGGTTTTGGTCTTGTCTACAAGGCATATCTTCCAAATGGTACAAAAGCGGCCGTCAAGAGACTTTCAGGGGACTGTGGTCAGATGGAACGTGAATTCCAAGCTGAAGTAGAGGCCCTCTCAAGAGCTCAACACAAGAACCTTGTTTCTCTGAAAGGATATTGTCGGCATGGCAATGACAGATTGCTAATATACTCCTACTTGGAGAATGGAAGCTTAGATTATTGGCTGCATGAGTGTGTGGATGAAAGCGCAGCTCTAAAATGGGATGCAAGACTCAAGATTGCACAAGGGGCTGCCCGTGGATTAGCTTACTTGCATAAGGGGTGTGAACCATTCATAGTGCATCGTGACGTTAAATCTAGCAACATCCTTTTGGATGACAAGTTTGAAGCACATTTGGCTGATTTTGGTCTTTCACGACTACTTCAACCATATGACACTCATGTCACAACTGACTTGGTAGGAACTTTAGGATATATTCCTCCAGAATATAGTCAGACACTGACAGCAACCTTCAGGGGTGATGTTTATAGTTTTGGTGTTGTTCTTCTTGAGCTTCTTACTGGTAGAAGACCTGTGGAAGTCATCAAGGGGAAAAATTGCAGAAATCTGGTTTCTTGGGTGTTTCAGATGAAATCTGAGAATAAGGAGCAGGAAATTTTTGATCCAGCAATTTGGCATAAGGATCATGAGAAACAGCTACTAGAGGTGCTTGCTATTGCTTGTAAATGTCTAGACCAAGATCCTAGGCAGAGACCCGCTATTGAAGTAGTTGTTTCATGGCTTGATAGTATAAGATTTGATGGTTCTCAACAGTGATCTTACTTGCATTCGTTTCCTTGGGTTTTGGTTGGTGTATCATTGACTACACAGTTGTAAAGCAAGTTTGTTGTATGAAGGTGGAATGTTATTGATATAGTTACTGCCTTATTTCGTTTTTTACTCCTTTAGTTCATTAAAACTGATAGGTGTAATATGTATAAATGATAATTTTGGCAATGAGATGGTCTTGCAATAAATAGTATGAGTATTTATCTTTTTTCCCGTTGATAATTTGTGGACAAATGTTAGTGATTTCAA
The DNA here is from genome assembly GCA_030347555.1 of Lablab purpureus. Classification (NCBI taxonomy): domain Eukaryota; kingdom Viridiplantae; phylum Streptophyta; class Magnoliopsida; order Fabales; family Fabaceae; genus Lablab; species Lablab purpureus. The sequence goes on from CM059258.1 coordinate 20,771,680, forward strand.
TGTTATGTCTTAGTCGGACTCGTTTACTGCGCCATACATGTGCATGTGATGCATGGTGAGTTATGACAAAATGATTTCTAATACTTCCAAATTTAGCTGCCTTTTCTCCTCAGGCTGACTTCTTTACCTGGTCTAAATCACTCAGTTTTGGATTTTCTTGTCTATTCCTGATTGTTGGTAAGATTCACTTTGTGTGGCTAATATTTGTGTTTTATGCTTGTACCAAAAAGGGATGCATGCACCATTTCTTTTTCTTAACAAGATTAGATTCCAAGTATTTACAAATGATATTGCAAAATTAGTTTGCACACAACATTCAAGTCTTTCCTTTATCCTTATTTCAACAGAGAGAATGCATAAAAGCCAAGCAAATTGTCTCAGCAACTACCTATAAGGAGACACATGTCATTAGCAAGATAAATGTTTGGTCTGTATATAAATCTTATGGATAGTCTCCAGATATAGCAAATTTTGTGGTGCTTATTGAGCCTCCAGTCTTCTGATGCCAGTTAAAACAAACAATCTCTGCAGTAGAAGTTCATTTGATCAACTCATTTTGTTGTTTATGCCCTCTACAACTCAGGTTTGTTTAGACTTCTTGTCATACTTCTTTCTGCTAAGTAACTCCTTACAGTGATGGGGAAAATTTATCTAGTAGGGACAAAAGATAGTTTATAATATTTATACAAAACAAAAATATATAATTTCATGACAAAAATATGTAAAATATTTAAGTTTGTGCGAATTATGACTGTCTTTTACACACTTTTCATCCTTCCAAAATATGGTATAATTTTTTCCTGTCATCATCAGAATTAATTTCATAAGTGAATATGGTTGGATAACACATTATGCTCCATTTAAAAAAAATCAATAAACTTATTATGTTTATTACAGGAGCAATTAATTCATTTTAAGGAGAAAAAAACATCATATATATTTTAAATAAATAAAAATCTCAGTGGGGGCAGTTGCCCCACATGTAAGGTAGATCCGTGGCTGACTCCTTATGTATTTCAAAAGTTTGCAAGTGAGAATAGTGTAGATATAAAAATTATTTTATACTTAATGCAAGTGAAATTCCTTGCAGTTTTTCATTGGAATCAAAAGCTATCTAATACAAAAAAATAATCTATATAAACCAGGAAATAGTATTTGCATGAAACCTTGGTTTTCAACCTGTAATTTTTCTTGTGCAAATTAAGAACTGAAAAATATTTGGCAGACTTCAATTTTCAAGTCAAACAGTAATATTTTTGAAGAGAAGAAAACACTGAGTACTCTTCTAACAAAAGGTGCAACATTCTTAGTGGTCTAAGGGAGAATGGAAAAAACAAATCTAAAACGTGGGGCATCATGGCCATAACAAGTTGAGTGGAATATGCACTAAGGAATTTGTGAATTGGGTGATGAAACAAATCCCATCATAGCAGTGATGTGAAATTCCACTGCCATCTATTATACATGGGACTGTCTTTTCCATGTTGAAACATTTCCTATGCCATTACTTTAATTGCCAGGACCTGGCTGCGGAACACCAACACTCAAAAGTGGCTTTCTATGGGAAATGGAAGAAAGTTCTCTGGCTGCTTGTAATTCTATATTAGCCATAAAGTTTTGATTAACCTAAAATCCCATGAAACCAACCACAAAGTTGCAATAACACATTTAAATATATGATTAAGCTTTTTGGGCTGCTGAGACCTCTCACTGTAGCAACTTGGTGTGTGTGAACTCATCTAATGCACAAATTAAGTGGTTATAAACATATCCAAGCATACTCTCTTCCGCGTATGGTGAACAATAATGTCTTATATTTTATGATGTACTTTACACATCAAAAAGTAGAAATGGCATTGGTCAAGTCATCATCAATGAAAGCAGAACTCATACGTTCACATTTTAAATTAAAAATTTTCAACAAAACATGAGGCCATGTAAAATATTCTCTTCTCACTTGAGGTATAGCTAATTACGTAAAGATAAACTCATAAATTTTAGATTACATACTTAGATCTTCTAAAAATGAGAATGTCCTTTTTGTTAAATATGTTTATCTTTGAACCAAATCCTATTTAAACAGCCTTTTTTTTGTTGATGTGTAGAAAAGAGAAGACCATATATCTTGTAACGATACAAAATAATAATAATAATATTTTATATTTTCTCTGGTGAAGGTGGAAAGGTATTCTCTGGTGGAATTAGGAAGCCAAATGAATCCAGGTTAGGGAAGTTTCCATTTGAAAACAATAGAAATATACACTTTTTGTGATTTTCAACAGTAAAATAGAAATGTAACTAATGTATGAATCAATAAGATTGTTATAAATGAGTTATCAGATGGTTTGGCTGGTTTATATGATGCTAAATGAGGTAGGTAACATGTATTTTAGATGTTTGGAGAGAAGAAACCATGGTTTCTTTGTTCCTGGGTTTACTTGAGACCCTGTTTTCGCTCAAGCAAGGCTTTTCTAGCTTAAGCGAAGTGAGTCAGTGCTGTTAAGAGTCAAGACGGTGAAATTTTTGCTCAAGAGAAGAAATTCTCGCTCAAAAGAGTTTGAGGTGGTGCAATTCTCGCTCAAGCGAGACATGCTTTTGGAATTAGGTTAAGTGGTCTTCATGAAAGTTGTAGCCTTGGATGTTAGCTTTCCAATGGCTTTAAAATCAACTAAAAAGGAGGTCTAGAACTCTAGTTATATTCGTTTTAGTGAGCAAAGGTCAATTTATCAACTATTTAAAAATGTTGCAGATTTAAATGTTTTTATGAGCTGAGAAGCAATTGATGATGATTGTTGGTCATGATGTGAGTTGAATGATACTTATATGCATGTTTCATTGATCTTGATGTATATAAGATAAATTAGGCCGAGTAGAGCCTGAGATTGTTGTCCAGAATCTACTGTGTGATGTGATAGGCCAGGTAGAGCCTAAGATTGTTTTCCAAAATCTACTTAGTGATGTGCTAGGTTGAGGGAAGCCTAGGGTAATATAACATGAAGTATTTGCATGATTGAGATATGATACATGTATGTATGTATGGTACCTTTAGTGTGGTGAACTATATTAGTACGGATTCGATGAGGTCTCAGGTTCCATTGGTAGTCCCGGTTACGTAGACTAAGATATCAGGTGGTGAGCAGCTGATGGGGGGATCACTAGCGGACCTGCCCAGGGCTACGAGATGAGATACTCCGCGAGGGCTTGATGGGGGTCAGTGATCCTACTCTGTGGGTAGGGTGGTCTGGGTCTTAGCTGTCCGAATGTTGCGCCTGGTGCAGTAGGCGATCACAATGTGACCCACAGATGGTAGTCTCTAAGTTCGGGTATAGCAGCCTAGTCTTCTGGAAGACAATCATAATATGAGATTTATGTTATGTGGATACATGAACATGTTGGTATAATATGATAAGATTGGTGTTCGGTTTAGTTTGTTGTGATATTTTTGTTGATACTTTATATGTTAAATTATTTTATTGTTTTTAAATGGATGCTTACCCTACTATGTCTTGGGACCTGTGATGATTGTGTTTGTTCACCGGAGCAGATGCTTTGTCAGGTGATCCGGCTGTGGATTCGGGATGACAAGAGTAAATGATAATTTATCATATATAATAGTTGTATTTTTGTGATTGAAAAATTTCTTACTAGTGAGAATTCCTTTTTGTAACAGATAATACAATTATAATACATATGTTTTATATTCAGTCAATGGAAGGTACTACTATGCACTAAGGACGATAATAATAACGCTAGGATCGTTACATATCTTACTAATTTCAGTAAATTGGGAGTTAATGAAGGAAAAAATATATTTAAATATACAAAATATTAGTGTAATTACTAATATGTATGTCTAAAAGATTAGTTATTTATGGAATTTTAACCAAAGATACAATTGTTGTCCTGTTTGATGCCAAAACTGAGTCAAATTGAAAAGTATAGACAAAAATCAAAAAAGAAATTAGTAAAATGTGTTGATTTTTTTTAATATTATACTTACAAAATAGAAATTAATGTTAATTAATAGTTGTGCTAGTTTACATGAACTTAATTTAGTTAGATTAGAATAATATATAATTGTTTATGTTTGAGATAGTTGCAATAACAACATTACTTGAAAATATATTATTAACAAATGAAAGTACAATAGTTGAAAGAATTTATTTTAAATTGAAAAATTAGAAGTAATTGGATAAGATAAGATTTATCAAGAATCAAATTATACACTTGAATTTTACATTACTTAATGAGAAAGTTGAGTTTAATATTACTTTAAGATTTTGAGAGATTTTAGGATATATAGTATGTTGTAATATCTTTTATGGCTTGACTCATGATTTATTGATGCTAAATCTTCCTAGTATATTTTCATAGCAAGTTTTAACACTGATATCAAAGATCGATGATTCATATCTTAATGATTAACTCAAAGAAGTACAATATGGAGTGGGTGAAGACCTAAAAAACTATATATATAAACTTATTTTAGGAATTGGAAAGCAAAAATAAGAATTGGAGCATCACCTCTATATAACAATCAAATAGAAGAAAATTTAATAGTATGCAATTGAAATAAATGCATCTTTATTTTCATCATTTAGTTGTGTTCTTCCATCTTAAACAACATTTATACTCTATGATTTTTTAATACAACACCAGATAATAAAATTACTTAATTACATTAATAAATTATTTAATCACAGTAAATTATTTAATCCTAGGCTCCTCTGTTGCTTGAGCGGTCAACACGTCGTTTGAGTAACATTGAGACCAAGAGTAGCCTTTGTCAGACCTTCACCTACGGTTGAACGACCAATATGCCATTGGAGCGACGTGAATCCAGTGGAGAGAGAAAAGCTTCAACTTCTCCCTTACTCGAGACAATGCCATCGCTTAAGTGATGTAACTCATCACTCAAGTGACCAACCTGTCGTTTGAGCGATCAAAGGCGGTAAATGTAATGATTACCCACCGCCTTATCATCACTTGAGTGGCCTCCATCGCTTAAGCAATATGCAGGCCCAAAGTTATATTGGTTCGCTCATTTAATACTCCAAACTATGTAATCTATAACTCTTTAATGATTTTACACATCCAGATACTATCAGCAACACCCATTCTAAGAAGAAAAATCTATTCTATCTTTCAAATTCAACATCCAATCAAACCATTACCAACAACTCAAAATCACTCAACTACCACTAATAATGATTCAAATAAAATTTACTAATAATGATTAGCGAGTAGCAGGTACTCGCGGGGTTGGATACCATGATTAAGTTCTGCTAGATTAAAATCAGAATATAAAACAAATAAGTTGAATGTAAATGAGAGTAGGGATAAAGAGAGGATAACAAAAATATTTATACCGATTCAGATCAAAGCAGATCCTATGTGTAGTGACTTATCACCTCAAATGAAAGTGATTTCTACTATCTTTAAATAAAATTTTCAACTTATAGCGCAAAGAAATAAATAAGATAGCAGGAAGATTAGGAAAGACACATCCTTTGTACAAAACAAAGGATTAAACAACACCTTCCTTGAATACCACAAGGAATGAAGACACCTTTTTTAAATAGCCACAAAGGATGAACATCTCCTTTGAATAACCACAAAGGATGAAACAACACCTCTTTTGAATACCTCAAAAGATGAACACCTCTTTTGAATAACCATGAAGGATGAAGCAAGGTTGAACACTAATAGCTTAGCAACTTTTACTTTGATCTCTCTAGGTTATTTTGAAAGCGCAAACCCCTTATGTATTTATAGGCAAAGAAGGATGCAAGGTTCTATAGAATATGAAAAGGTTTTTCTAAGCACATTCAGAATAATCGATTATTTCTTAGGATAATTGATTATTCTAGAGAAAAAATTGATTTCACAAAACAACATGAAATAATTGATTATTTTTCGAGATAATTGATTATTTCACTTATGATAATCGATTATTGCTCGAAATAATCAATTATTTTGACATTAAATGATTTTTATGAAAAAAAAGGTTTTTTCAAAGTTTAAGAGAGAATTGTATGCATCCTATGATCTTCAGCAAGATTCCTAACTATTACAATCAAACATATACACAAAATACAAGTTTATAGCTTCCACAAGACTTCAATCATGAAGGTTCATCTTCTTCTTTTAGAGCCAACATCATCAAAACAATTATCCTTTAGATATTTCTAAAGATCCTTCTTCATCTTTAGATCAACACTGAGTTTTGTCAACTCATAAAGTACACTTGCCATGTACAGAAGTGCTGGTTTCATCAAAAGGAGTAAAGCTCACTGTCCAATGGAGGATAAGTACTACAACTTATCAGGTTTTATGAGAAAAATAGAAGCACATTTATTGCATGAAGATGAGTATTTAATGCAACTACGTGAAGTCTTCATCAGACGCAACAATAAGATGTGCTCAAGGCCAACCTAAAGCTGAAGATGTCAGAACGATTATCTAATGGCTAGTTTCTTATGCACTGTATAAGGGATCAAACTCATCTTGGAGAGATATAGAAAATAAGATGAGAAAAATGTGTTCTTGAAAAATCTTTTCTACATTCTTTCTAATCTTTTCATAAAAAGCTTTAGAAGAACACTATTAGTGTTTCTTAGCTAACTCTAGAAGCCGATCTTATTCTCTTTTTGTCTTTAAGACATACCTCTTCTAGAATAGTTCAAAATTTTTTATTTTATCACAAATCCTTGTTTTAAACCATGAGTGGTTTAGTAAGAAAGAATACTTAGTTGAATTCAGGAGTGACTTTGTGTTAAAGAATACTTGTATGGGTTAGCCAGAAGTGGCTACGACCCGAAACAATACTTATAAGTTGCAACAGTAGTCTGCTAGTGGAACTCAATCAAGTTGATTGAGAACTGGACGCAGTCTGGGCATTAAGAAGAACCAGTATAAAACTTGAGTAATTTCTCTCTCCTTTAAACTCTTTTAGATTGCATTTTATTGGTTTTACCTAACATCAAAAGGGGAAATATTTCAAGAAAGTATTTATTTGCAAAATCCTTTTTAAACTTACAAACTTCATCGACTGTAAAATTCAAACTATTGTCTGACAAATCTTGTGTTTTCAAACAAATTTCGAAAAATTATGAAAAGTTTTTAAATACACAATTGAACCCTCCCTTTTTTCTATTTTTCTTGTTTTTCACACAATCGACACAACCCTCTACGCTCAACTGAGGCCTTGCAACGCTTTTCCCGTCGAGCTGAGAAACTTCTTGAGGAGTTCTAATCTGATGCCCTTGAGGAGGGTCATCCACAATATTCTTTTTAACATTATGCTCCTCAGAATCGGGTCGCAGGATCATGTCATGGAGAGGGACATGTTCGTCTTGTTCCATGTTCTCCACGGGATGAAGGTGAACGTCCTTAGACTCATCCTGAAATACTGGTAGCTGGCTTTGAAGGATCGTTTCTCAAGGAAGAAGACAAAGACTCACATCCCCTATGGGTGTCTTTTCTCCAGAATCCTCAAGGTTTGCAAGGTTCAGACGAAAGAGCTTCTAAGGAATCATGACAACGGCGAATTGAACCACAACACCATCACCGAATGCACATTGTGGAGGACCTAAAGGTTGTCCTCATCAAGCTGCCTAAGCTCAATTATGCTCTGAGGAGGTAGGCATACTGTTTGAAGCTGAGTCTGCTCAACAAACGAAAGCTAAGGGTAAGGCTAAAGCCTCTGCCTCTGAGTAGAAACAATTCCTTTCCCCTTAAATATCCCTACCTTCACCATCACCACCATCCTACCCTCTTCCCTACCCTAAATTATCTTTAGAAACAACCATACTTCTTGAACCCATAACCACTATCTCTTCCTCTCCTAAACGCAAACCCGTATCTTCACCATCCGCTCCTCCATGCACTAAGATACAACGTCTCACTCACGCCACCAAAACTTCTAAACCCACACCCAAACTCTCCAGAAAAAAACCCTCAAAATCCAAACAGCCTAAGCCTATCTCTTCAGGCGAAGAAGATCTTTAGACGATAAAGGCTCTCATTGAGTCTGAAGAAGAAGTTGCCAAAGTCAAGCAGCATGGGGAGATCTTTGCTATTTAAACGGAAGCAATTATTTATTTGAGTTTGGCAGAAGCTACGTCTGTCCCCATGTCCAGTGATAAGAGCATAGAGGCCCTCTTTGAAGACTCAGACGTTGTGCCTCTCGAGCATATCATGGCTGAGGCTATATTTTATTCAAGTCTTTCCAAGGTTCTTAGTAAAGCATCTCCTTCAGTAATCATGGTGGATGATGATGAAGATGTCTCACTAAATGCTACATGACGTTCTAGACGCTCACACCAAGCCAAGCTGCACCACAATGTGCATCTAAAGCGACTTCAATTTGTTGACGAATTTAGCACGACTACGTCTGATTCCGTTTGTTTCCATAGTCCAAGCAGTTCCAGCTGCACCTATCGAAGATGATGTACATTTTCCCCCAGTACATTCATCTAATGATGTAGTATCGTCCGATGTAATGGATGTTGATCCCATTGCTGTGTGTTCGATGGAGGAAATAAATAAAGCATCGTGATACATTTTTCACATGAAGTTGTGGTTCATAAGGCGTTTCTCATGCCACCGTCATTTCCTTTTGCATGGTTGATCGATGATAAGCCCTCCTAGATCATCTCCAACGTAACTGGTGATGGTACTTTTCGCATTTCTCAGCTCAACCCATGGCAAACTGTTAGTCAAAGAAATTATGGGATGATTACCAAACGAGAAGACATCCAAACAATAATGGTAAGGATTGATTTGCTGAAACTTGCATGTCGCGAAGTTAAGGATTTGACCCCCTTCAATAGTTGTTTACTCATCTGATGATGAATCTGAGGCAGAACCAATGACGCTTTGCTCATTTGGCAAAGGATCATCTGTTGATCCATTGTTTGCGGCAGTGCAACTTGCTCGCCTTCCTCCTAGACACCTTCCAGATGGTGTCAACACCACCTTCTACTACCGAAACTTGCATTACCGGTTTCTCGACAACGCCAAAGTATGGAGAGCCTGAGCCTATCATGATGATGATTTTTAGTTTGGTTGCTCCGTCTCCCTCAACAAGATGATTGCAATTGGCACTAGTTGCCACTTCTTGCCACCATGGATCGACACTCAACACCACGTCAACTATTCATGGAGTATGTGGTTGATCCCCTCAACCTAGTTGAGGCTAAAGATTACGAGTTTTGGTCTCCTAGAGAGGACGTGTTTTGTCTGGAGAAGTTGTTTCACATTTTTTCTAGAGAACACGATGAAAAGACTTTAGTACTCTATGCATACTCGAAAGGAAAGAAGGTCATCGACTATGGGTCGGTACATGGATGCATCACTGTGTTTAGTACCTTCTCCATTGCCCAAACACTGTTCAGACCGAGCTTCCTTTTCATCTGTACAAAGGCAAATTGGTGTTGCAAGATAAGCCTCAACATGATTGCCTTGACCGAGATCCTCCTCTACGAGTCACTCGTTTGGAGATTGAAGGCTACAAGCTCAAACATAGGTCTTCACTCACCCCTTGAGAACTTGGACGTTTAGCGCAATACTATTATGTGTCTGCTTTCTCTTCGGGATTGAGTCCATCAGAGAAGAATCTTACTCACTCTGTCTTGCTTCTCCCTCTCGTGCCCTAGATCGACATCTCTTTCCTCCATGCTCAAGCAAGCTTATGTTGGCCCCACAAGTCTTATATGTATTCAACGCAGATGCACAAGGTCTTCATTGTATGGCTTCACTAGGTTGAGTTTATCTTCTATCCTCAACCAGTGGTTGCATCTCACTCCTTCTTGGAGTCTGAGAACTTGTGTTTGAAGGCTGAGCTTGAAGCTACCAAGGATGCCCTTAATGCACAACAAGCTGTAGTTGAAGAAGCTACAAAGTGGAAAACTTACATAGGCTTTCTACTTTGTCTAGGTCCACACAATGAAGATATGGAAGAGCTGGACTAGATTGACCCTTGTTTGTTGTTACTTAAACCAAAAGGGAGTATAAAAGAACAAGAAGGAGAAGAAGAAGAAAATGAAGAACAAGAAGAAGCAAAATGTATTTTCTAAGGGGGAGTTCAAGAAGATCTGAAGCTGAAGATAAGAAGATCTGAAGCTGAAGATAGGAAGATCATTTGCTTAGGGGGAGAACAAAATTTTGTTTTTTTTCTTTATAATTTCCCTTTATTTATTCTTTCTTTGTATAAACAGGCTAATATATAAAGTCTATGTACAAAATTCATCTAAGACTATGTATATGTATTCATTGGCAACATCAGACGATATTACATTGTTATATGTCTAGATGAATAAAATAAGTCTTAAAGATGTTTTATTCAAGTTTGATGTCTTATCAAACCGTTTATGTTTATATTCTGAATGCATTCTCTTGAAAACAATTTGTGAAAAGTCTCGCTTGTGAAAACTTGATTTGATTAATCTTTTTGAAAACCCTTCTTGTTTAACCTAAATTGTTTTAAGCATAAAAAAAGGGGGAGATTGTTGAAGAAAAGTCCAAACACTCCATAATTTTGAATTATGCTGGAAAGCAATTAATGTTAATTTATGACAGACGAATAGCCTTCAGGACGAAGCAATTTTTCAAACAAAGGAGTGCTTTATATTCATATACATAAGATCATGAAAGTATCGTCTGCCAGAAAATACCTAAAAATAATCAAAAGATGATAAGTCATTAGATGATAACTCTTGGTCTTAAATAATGTTTGAAAGTTTCCTTTTCAGCTTTCAAAGACATTCTTCAAGTCAGTTTGATGATCAAGTACTGAAGTAGTTCACGCGTCACATCAACGTCTTCCTTATAAAAGGTAAAATTTGCTTTTCTAACCAAATTCTTGACATGTCTGAGTTTTGTCAACTCGTAAAGTACATCTGCCATGTACGGAAGTGTTGCTTTCACCAAAAGGAGTAAAACTCACTGTCTAATGGAGGATAAGTACTACAACTTATCAAGTTTTGTGTGAAAATAGAAGCACACATTTATTGCATGAAGAAGATAATTTAATAAAACATGTGAAACCTTCATCAAATGCAATAAGAAGATTTGCTCAAGGCCAGCCTAAAGCTGAAGATGTCAGAAACTACATAAGGGACCGAGCTCATCTTGAAGAGATATACAAAACAAGTTGAGAAAAACATGTTGTGGCAAAATCTTTTCTATGCTCTCTCTAATTTTTTCATGAAAAGCTTTAGAAGAATATTGCTAGTGTTTCTTAGCTATCTATAGAAGTTGATCTTATTCTCTTTTCGTCTTTAAGACGTACGTCTAGAATAGTTCAAACTTTTTTAATTTTATCACAAATCCTTTTTAAATCCTTGTTTTAAGCCAGGAATGACTTAGTAAGAAAGAATACTTAGTTGAAGCCAGAAGTGACTTTGTTTTAAAGAATACTTGTATGGGTTAGTCAGAAGTGGTTATGAACCGAAACAATACTTGTAAGTTGTAGTGGTAGTTTGCTAGTGGAACTCAATCAAGTTGATTGAGAGCTGGACGTAGTCTCGGCATTCAGACGAACCAATATAAAACTTGAGTAATTTCTCTTTCCTTTAAACTCTTTTGGATTGCATTTTATTGCTTGTATCTAACATCAAAAGGGGAAGAATTTCAAGAAAATATTTATTTGTGAAATCCTTTTTAAACTAACATACCTCATCATTTGTAAAATTCAAACTATCGTCCGAAAAACCTTGCATCTTTGGATGAATTTTGAAAAACTGCTAAAAGTTTTTTAAAACACAATTCTACCCTTCCTTTTTGTGTTTTTCACATGCCCCATCAACATGTAATTAAAATACGCTAAATGATTTTATCTGCGGATATTCATGGATACATATTTTTTTACTATCCCTATTATCATGGAACATAATGAACTTGATTCCCTTTGATGGTAATATTTAGTCAACTTGAAGACACAAGTATATAACTAAAATTTTTAAATTAAAATAAATTAAACTCTATAAATGTGTAAGAAACTTATAAATAAATTGCATTAGAGGTTCAACCATATGAGTTTGACCTTGCTCACACGGAAATTATATTAGAGATTTTCCCATAAGAGTGTGATTTTACCCACATGGATGGGAGAGACATGTTGATATAGAAATTGCATAAGAGATTCACTCACATAGGTTTGAGAGACAAAATAGCAAAAAATTACATGAAAGGCTCACTCAGATAGACAAGAGAGACACATACATTGGTATAAAAGTTGCATCAACGATCTGATAAAAACGGTGTGGTTGCACCAACTAGATGTGAGAAGTATGCCTATATATATTGCATCAAAAGTTTCTCACATAAATATAACTTATATTGCACATGAATATGAGAGACATACTATAAAAATTACATAAAATTTTTTAAACATTACAAGAAAATACATCCACCTTATTCTTCAAACTCAAATTAGTTGTTCTTTAAAACAAAATCAAACTAAAAGTGTAAGAATATACTGAAGTAAATTATGCATGAAACTAAGTGTAAAATCAATATGATATGAAAATCAAACAAAATATAGTAAAATCATACATATCACATTTGTTTTTTTTGATTCAATCACATTCTTTAATTAAAGAGTTTTTTCTTATATAGATATGGAGTGAGAACAAATTTAACTTAATTTTTTTAATTCATGTTTTATTTTAAATAAGTACACTTAACCTAAACTTCACCAAATGAAAATTAATTGTGCAAATTCTCGTAGAATAATAATACTTTCTTCAAAATTTTCTTTATACAAGTTCACATTTATTTTCAATAACTGCACTAAATAATGTCTTTCAGCATAGTAAGAATAAGAGAACTAAGCATAAGAAAACAAAATAATAGAACTAAGAAAGCATAAGAAAAAAAGAAAGAAGCGGTAAAGTGGAGGATGACATATAACACGAAGACATCAAACTGCTACGTAACATATATAACTTTGAACTTTGCATTGTAGTAATAACATTTGTGTAGGCCAAACCTTGTTTTATTAGTAGTAAACATGGATATTGGATAAGGAGGTATGAGATAAAATAATAGATAAACTCAAATTCATAATGTTGAAGTTACTTTCAATAATTTATTTATTTTTTAATATCTCAAACAGTGAAAATGAAATTACAAATATCAAATTCAAACACATTATCAATGGTTAAATGTTATTTTCTTATTTTTCATTAATTTGATAAAAGTTGGAAAGCAATATAAAGGGTTAAGATTATATTTTCTTTCTCTCTAATTAGATGGACAATGAGGGCTCTCCATCCCTTTTTTGATGTTTTCAAAATGATATCAAAACTAACCTATTAAAGTCAACTTAGTGATTGTCTTATATGTAAATTTGATTGAGACAAAATATTTCTATAATAATATATAACGAGATTTCTTATTTGATGAACACAAATTATTATTATTTATTTTATCTTGATATTATTGTTAAATTACAATACAAAATTCACAAATACATGAAAGCAGAAAAACAATAAAAAACAAAATATGGTGGAACAATTTGAAGAGAAATAGAAAGAAACCAACAGGTCGGAAAAAGATATTTCCTCGTTATTTAAAAAAAGAAGATAACTGCTCATATTTTAATTACAATTAAATTTTTTATTTCAACATAACTTCAGTGCAATAAATAATATATTCAATTATTTTATTTTCGTATATTTAAAAAATCACATAAAATGAAAAATTATATATATATATATATATATATATATATATATAAAATTTTAAGAGAAGATAATAGTTCATTTCTTAATTTAATATTTTATTTTATTATTATTTCAAAATTTTAAAAAATGATGTTTAAAGGGTTATACAACCCTAATACTGAAAATCTCTTTCCAAAACTGGAGAAACGATTCTAGTATCCCACAAATGGCACATACAGACAAGGCTGTTTTGATGTTTGGACTTTTTGTACTTTGTCTTTAGCTTTTGACCAAACCAAAAAGAAAATAAAGTCAAACATTAGGGTAATCCTGTAGCCTTTTTTTTTTCTTTTCACATCTTCTCTTATTTCAAATATTAGAATTTAGAATTATCATTTTATATTCCGAAAAATAATTTTCAAAATATAAAAAAATAGGAGTACAAAGAGAAAAGGTATATGTACATGGAATCATCCCAAATCCCAAATAGTAACATAGTGGACTGAGTTGGGGCCCTCTTAATATTTTCTGGGCCTCCTCTAATCACAAGAAAACAACAACTACCGAAATCTACCCATTTATTACTTATACTTGGGCCCAACAAAAAGCAATACTTAAAATATCACGAGTAGTGCTTCAGCCTAAAATATTAAAATTGTGTAAAATTATAAAGGGATCATTTTTTTTAAATTTTATATTTTTAGTTAAATATGATTAAAGTTCTTCTACTATTATATCAATAAATTTTATTTTAAATTTTATAAAAAAACTTAGTTTTTTCTAACTTTAAGAATACAATAAATTTAAAAAAAAGTTAAATTCATATAACTTTTAAAGTTTGAAAATTAAATTATATCGTCACGAAAGTAAAATATATAACTATGATCATATGTAATAAAAAATATGGAAATTAAGACATTTTTCAGATTAAGATAATCCACCGGTAGGATCACGATATTGTGACAACTTCAAGATAAAACAATTGCCATGATTGAATTAAATAAAAATAGAAGATGTTAGAAAACAATATCATCAAATGCTGAATGACACATGTCAAAACGTCTCTATCCAAACCCTTTCGACGTGTTTCTCAAACACTGGTAAGCAATGTTTCCTAAATTTCCTAGTCCTAATCCTAATACACACATATCTTTTATATATATATATACACATTATAACAACACCAACATTGAGGTAGCAATTTGCAGAAGAGATTGCAAAAGAGCAGCACCAACGTTGTTACAATGTTGTTATCCAAGAAAACAAGCCCAAGTGTCTCCAAATCAATTCGCTACATTTTCCCTCGCCTTTCCACAGCTTCTCTATCCACTGCTTATGAACGTGCTGAAGTATATACATATATACATACATACATATATACATACATACATATATACATACATACATATATATTATATACATATATATATACATATATATATATATATATATATATATATATACTCTTCAGATGACTATATTGTAAACATAGGCTGTTCAGAAAAAAGTATTTGCACCGTCTGTGATTCATGTTAGACTACAAGTATTTCATTAAATAATCAAGAGAGTTTACAAAAGACATATATAAAGAATTATTATGAACTCTCACCTAAATTTTTCTTAATAAAAGAACAACTTAGCATTGAATATAGGAAGATATATATAAAGAATGATGACCTAGTTTAGGGTGTTATGATAAATTTGATGAATAATGATATGAAAAAGTTGAAAAGAATATGGTAATGTTGCAGGGAAGTAATGCAGTGGCAGAAGGAAGTAGAGAGGATGGGGATGAAGTGAAGGAAGAGGAGGTGGCAATGAGTAATGAGGCAGCAAAAGATGGTCCAATAAAAGCTGTGGAAGGGGCTGACATGGTGAGAGATAGTGCCAAGGAGTCCATGGATGGAGCTTGGATGGCAGCTCAAGAAACAGCACACAAGGTTAGAGACAATAGCAAGAAGAACTGAAGATCACCACCACTGATTTTATTTTCCAAGATGAAAATCACAGTCTTTGTTAGATGAATCAGTGTAGTTGCTAATTGCTTGTTAAACTTTTCATATATTTTTTTCTGTCTTGAAGTTTCATTTTCATAAACTCTTAAATGTTTTTTTTTTATAATTTCTAACTAGATGTACTCTTTTATTTTAACTAAAAAGAGCATAAGAAATACTTAAGTTATGTCAAGATAATGTAATTTTTTTTCTGATTAATCTCTCACTCATATTATGAAGTGGAAAATATTTATTATATTTTTTGAAAATAGGAGAAGCACCTATTTTAATTTTTTTATGTATTTACTTAGCTCCTTTATTTTTTTTTATTTGAAGGAATTAAACACACTGAGAGTTCTTTTATAAGTAAAAAAGTAAATACATATATATTGACGAGTTTTTTATTAGTAAAAAAGACATATTATAGCAAGTTAAGAATTAAACTTAATTCGTCGTGTTCAAATGGACTTTGAACTATGAATATTAACGACGAGAAACATGAGCAAGACACGTTAATTAGTTTTAGAAAAACATTAATATGTGTTTATTATGATTTGCAATGCGCTTTAACATAGTTTGTTTAATATATTTCCTAAAAGTAATTCATGGATTAATTTGTTTATATTTTAGTTTAACTTTCTTTATGTAAATCTATTTCTTAAATAAAAAATATTTAATGAGTTTTTATTCGCTTATTAACATTATATTTATGAATTTTCGGTAAAATTTATTTATAGAGCCTAACTTTCACTTGTTGTTATGTAACTCTTTTATGTTATTAATCGATTAAAACTTATTATAATATAAATTTTAAATGAATATTACGAAAAGTATAAAATTTATTATTGAATAACATTTAAAATATATTCATTAAAGAGTTAACAAATAAGTACTAGTTATATTTTAAAACTCAAATAGATTGAAGATTTATAAATAAATTATTGAGCAAATCAAAACTTGAGAACCACATCAATATTTTCCTTTCAAGAATATGTAGTTGAAAAAGTTTGCTTCTCATATTTGGTTTATTTATTTGAAAGTCATGAAATGTTATTTTTTTTGAAAAAGGAGAAAAATCTATTGCAATAGAAGTACAAAATTACCTTTATTAAATTAATATGATAAATAATTAAAGTTTAAAAGAAAATTTATTTACAACTAAATGTGAAACTGTTTTAATTATTATTAAATTCATTATTCGTAAAATCATAATTTTCGACACGATTTTTTCTTTTAAAACAAACCTTAATATGAAACACTCTTTCAATTATGGAGTTAAATTTAAATGTTAGATAAAATGTTTATCAGAATGTCCCAAGCGAATAGTAGGGTGGGTTCACAGTTCCAACTTTGCATTGGATTTTTATCACGAGTCTACCAGCCCAAATTGAGTTGCCCTTGAGGGTGATTATTTATGCACCTCCATCACTTCAACCTGCACCCCCAATGAATAATTCAAAAGACTAAAAACTCATGTGGTTATTTGTTTTTATTTTTAGTCAATTCAAAAGTTATTTTCTTTCTCCCTAATCCGGAAGTAATTTTTTTAATTAGTTGAATAATATGTGTATTTACTTTTTACTTTACACTTTTCAATTTAAAAATTATTTTTAACTTTTAAATTATATAATTTAAAAATTATCTTTAACTTTTAAATTATATAATTTAAAAATTATTTTTGACTTTAGATTTTACGATCTATAAACGGATAGTATAATTTAAAAGTTAAAATTATTTTTTAATAGTAAAACATTAAAGTATATTTTAATTTAGAAGTTACACAATCCAGTAATTAATTTTTATTTTCAAAATTTTTAAATTTAAAAACTAAAAATAACTTTTAAATTATATAATTTAAAAACTAAAATTTTAAATATACTTCGATTTTCATATCATTAGAATCAAAACATCACTTAATTGCAGAATCTACAAGTAACTCATAGCACTAAAAAATCTGTAAACATATGAGTAATTTAAAATTTTTTTAAATGTAAATTGAAAATATGGAGGTGAGAAAGAATAACCTTACATCAAATAATATTGGCTCAATTCAGATAGGGGTGATTTGATCCATCTTCATTTTGTTTACTTTTCGTAATTAATTTTGCATGATTTATTCCTAGTGACACACACTAAAATCATTACGTAGAAAATGTTTTAAGACGAGAGAAAACAAATATTCCTAATTATATTACTCTTATTAAATAATTATTGTGATAACAAATTAAAATTTTAGTAAAAATAATACATGACACTTTAATTCAAAGAAATCAGGTATATATTTTTTACCAATCAAACAAATTTTAGTTATATATAAGAATTATAATCCTTAAGAGTTGCAACCTTTTATAAATTATGATTTTCGGGTATAAAAAAATGTGTCAAGTACTAAACACTCCTTAATAGTTTAGTTGAAACAAAAGAGAAAAACAATAAATAAATAAATAGATAAAAAATATATGAGAAATAAAATTGAAGTTAAAAGATAATGAGAATGAAAAAAGAAATGGAGGTAGAAGAGGAGAATGTGTAACTGTGAAGTGAAGGGAATAGCATGTGCAGGTGACATAGAAGTTAGAATCATCATGGTACAATAATTGGAGAAAGAGAAAAAGGTTGTTGCAGATGTAATCAGAAGATTCAGCGTATAAATCCATTTACTTTGGGAAGATGTGTCTGCCAAAAGCAAAGTGTTCTTGTCTCCTCCCTTCAATTCACTTCATTTCCACCGATGATGTTCTTGACATGTGTCATGCAAATTCTCCATTTCTCATGACTCATGCTCACCATATTCCTTTCTTCCACCGCGTGTCACACTCCTTTTTCTTCATTTCCCTTCTCTCTACTCTCTTATATAACCTTCCCTACCTCCTCACAGTTATTCTCACATATACTCACAAAAATGGCTAAGAGATTTCCCCATGTTTTCTCCAACAAAAACTTGGTCAAACACCTCCAATCAACTACTCCTATATCTGCTATAGTTAGTAGCAATGGATTCTGCATTCCAAATGCAAATGCTCTTGTGCATACTCAAGTACAACACTTCCTTATGTTAATTAATTGTACACACATGAGAAAGTAGATTATGCAGTACAATTTTTTTTACAGTAATGTTTTGCTACAAATCGTTATAAGTAATAAACTTGTTTATTTTTTATTTGACTATTTTAAATGTTATACTATCCATGACCCTGGTTTATAGCGATCATTTCATTGTGTAAAGCTGTTCTAGAAAACTCTAAACCTTAGAACAGTTTCAGTTTTGTTTTAAGGTTTATATTAAACTCTAAACCTGACAACTGGTGTATATCATTAGTGTATACTCGTTAAGTTTTATGACATAGTTATTGTTTCCTAATCAATATTGCAGGGTGGTGAGTCAATTGTGGGAGCAGCAGCAGAAGGGGCAGTGAAGGCAACAGAGGCAGTGGAGAATGTGGGAGAAAGGGCAAAGGAGACAGTGGACACTGCTTTGAATGCAGCAAAGAAGGGTGCAGAGTCAACCATGGCTGAGGCTGATACCAATGTTGTGGACACAGCTGAATACAGATGCTCTGAGGATTTGGGGGGCCATCTTGGAGATGGCCATGATAGTTACAATTGAATATGACAAGAGCAGAGAGTTGATGGAATTATTGTATGTACTAGATTAACCAGGGGTTATCCTATGCTTTTTGTTCTTATCACTTTTAAGATATTGTAGTAATATTATGTAAAAAATTGAAGAAAACTTAATGTTGTGCTCTATTTTGTTGGTCTAATCCATGGACATAGCAACCTTTTTCTTTGGAGATAATTAAGAAGCAATATTGTAAACTTTTTGGCACACCTTTTAGAACAAGGAATAGAGGGAGGGAATAGAGTAATGATACATATACATATAATTAATTATCTTGACTATTTTATTGGTTTTTTATATTAATTTAATATTGTATATTAATGACAATTTGATCATCTTTTTTATATTGAAATCAAACTTATCACTTCTAAATACACTTCACTTCACTAGTCATCTTTTTTTTTTCTCATACTACTTTATATAGACTTTGGGTTACTAATCCTCTTGCGCAAATTCTCCTTAAAGTAAATGACCACAATTAAATTATAATTATTGCAAAGTCAAAATTATTCGTTACATTCATTAGTTTTAAATATTAATAACTAGTAATATTAATAGAGTTAGATGGAAGTTTTCTTAGTGTCTTACACTTTTACGTTATTAGATCAGTTTTTACTATTTATTTCTATGACTACATTATTAATGAAATTAAATTAGTTTTTATTATTTGTTTACTATAATTAGATTATTAGTGAAATATGATTAAATTATTAGTAAAATTGAAATATATCTTCGTTAGTATCACTATAACGAGACATTATATTATTTGAAAAATATACAAAATACTAAATTTAAAAATTTAAGTAATATATAAAATACTAAATCTAAACTCATCAACACATAAACATATGATTCAAGTACTAACTCATCACTCTCACACACGCATATATATATATATATATATATATATATATATATATATATATATATATATATAAATGTAAATAAAATCAATAACTATATACCTTTATATTATATATCTCATATTTTATGCATTCATTATATAATATATCTATATTTTCATAACATTTAATTAATACTTTTCATATATTATAACTGTAATATAGTATTGAAGATATTATAAAAGTGTATATTATAATATAATATCATCACATTTTACTATATTGTTCGAACTATTTTTCTATAAAATTTAAAGTATCAAATTGTTTAATTTAAATAACATTCTTATTATTTAGATAAAGTATAATATGAAAGTAATATTTTCTTTTGAGTCATTTTTCTTTTAAGAATTAACTTGTTATATGAATATTTATTATTTAAATATTTTAACCAACATTTAAATAATAATTATTCTTATAAATATTTTAACAAATTTTAGAATTTTCTCTATTATCATTGAACATACATTAAATAGCGTCATACATTTAAGATAAGTTATATTATTTTTATAATATTTAAACTTCGTGAATAATGATTGAGTTACAAGTTATATTTCTTAAACATTTTATATAGTGCTTGAATGTAACACCCCAAAAATACAAATAAACAAAGTAATTCACTAAATCATGCATCATCATTATCATAATAACATCTACTCAGATAAAGATCATACAAACAAAAGATGAATATATGCATATACAGTCATCCTCAAAAAGTTGTACAAAGTTAAACACATGCCCCGACAAGCAGGCAGTCTCAGATTACAAAAGAAATAAAGCAGCTAAGGGGGTCTAGCTTTTCTCCAGCTTGACCCTACTGCCTGAAGCCACGTCTCTCCTGTCATCTGCTCCCGTGTCAAAACACGATCATAGCAGGTACAAATTCAAACCATGAAAGAAAAGGGGTAAGCCAAAAATCAATATTTCCATAATTAAGTCTATACATGAACATTAATTTAATCATCCACACTATTCAATCAATCGACCTACCGAAGGCTATGGCAATCACAATCACACACATAAGACTCGACGACTTCCGAAGACTGTATGGACTCAGCATACTGGAACTAACACCTGATACACGACATGTGGATTAAATATTATATCTCAACCTCTACCACCATGTGAGTCAGGGTGAAAGAATTAAGCCTTTTCCCGTAGGTCATCCTAATCCAATCTCCGTCGACTTCTCACAATCGATGACAAGTGTCTACGTGACTCGATCATCGATGAAGTCCTGATATTCCATCGTGAAATCCCTAGTCCATACACACTACTATTATCACATACAAGCACAACACACCACAATCATTCAAACTTGTTCCACCTCAATATAACCCATTGGCCTTACTCGCCGTGTACCTCATGAAATTATCCCTCCGGCCTTACCGCCAAGTAACCCTCAAATATCTTCATCACAACATATCATTCCTCAATTTCACATCATATAGCTCAACATATATCAATCTCATATAACACAAGTCATACATTCTTCAATTTCATAAAAGAAACTCAATCTGGGTGCAGGGGTTCTCGCTTGGGCGAGAACATATCTCGCTTGGGCGAGAACATATCTCGCCTGGCGAGACCAGGCCGTAACCAATTCTTTGCCACTGGAAGGGTCTCGCTTAAGCGAGACCAGGGCTCGCCTGGGCGAGAGTTGGGCAGAGACCAACTCTTGCCACTGGAAGAATCTCGCCTAAGCGAGAACAGGGCTCGCTGGGCGAGGGTCGACCAAAATTGGACAAAGATCTCCCTAAAACTTGGTCATTTTCCAACTTTGACCTCGCTCAATTTACACAATTTATAGCGCATAGCTTCATCACCGACTAAAGCAATACAATCATACTCAGTTTGGGGCATTGGTCATCCCATTCAACATTCATTCATCACATAGAACAATTCATCGCCAATTTCTACTCATTAACTACTCACATTCATCACAACAAGTTGAGATTCAATCAAATTCATATCCAAATGAAATCCATCATACACATAACAGTATATTCCAATTCACTTCTACTCAAATCAAGTTTAATTCAACAATTTATGAACTAAATGGTATTTCAACATAATGCATCAAGCTCACAAAAGAGAAACTCAATTTAACGCACAAAATGCCTTTCGCTTCACCTTAGCTAGAAAAGGCACCTAAGCGCATTCAATCCCTCAATCAACTCGGGAATTTCCCACTTTTCATTGAAGCTTTTAAAGAGACTAAATTTAAGACTTCCCTTACCGTTGCTCCTCGCAGCTCCTCTATCGCCAAAAGTGTTCCTTTTTCCTCTAAGTGCTCACTTAGTACTCTAGGGGTACCTAAATGCAAAACGACGAGCATTAGCACTGTTCCAACACTTCACAGAGGAAGAGCAAGCCCAAAAACAGCGCCTGCGACATGAAATTGTGTGAAGAACGAAAATCCCCAAATTGAAACCCTAAAAAGGTGCGAATTTGAAAACTCACCTAATCGAAGATTCTGATCGGTGCAAAACGTTGCTCTCGTGACGCTCGTCGCGTAGGTAGTCTCCGCTCTTCAATCGGACAACAAACCGTCAAGAAATCGAAGGGAGAAAGGAAGAAGAGAAAAGAGCTCTAGAGAATGAGTGAAAGAGGAGAGATAGTGTTCTTTGAATAATGAAGAAAAGGAATTAAATACTTAAGGACGTGGGTCCCACTCCTTTGTTCCTCAATATTTTAATACTCTATCCCTTTCTCAGTCAATTATTTTCTAGGTTCTTACATTGAATGTCTTATACAATATTTAACATTTGAGTAATAAGCTTTCAAATGAGAGGGAATTATCTCTCCTTTATTTAAGATATAAGTTATAATTTAAATTATAAACTTGACCTCACATCACTTCAATAATATATGGTTGTATATGAACAATGATTGCATACTGCTTTCACTCTCGTAAGTGATAACACTTCATTCAAGCAATATTTAACATGAGAGATACTTCAAACAACCAAAACAATGAATTTTCCTTTATTCTTATCCTTTATATACTTTTCATTTTTTCTAAATATACAAAATTATACCTTACATCTTAATAGAAACACAAATTTCATATATACTCACATCCAAATTCCACATAACCATAATAACTATAACACCCTTGCTTTTATTTAAGATGAGTCAGTATTATTTTTTAATAAAATAATAATAAATAAAGAAGTACATAAAAGATAAAATGAGAAAATTTTTAAAAACTTTGATATTATTCTTCAATTCAAAATATTGAATTTTATTTAATTATGATTTTTAATATATTTTAGCATTATTTAAAAAATCATAAAAATGACAATTTTAACCTCTTTAGACTGAAAGAGAAAAATAGCCTTTAAATAAATAAATAATTTCAGATATATTTTTATAATTTTAGAATTTTTTTTAAAAATTTTAGAAAATTTTCATAAAAATAACCAAAATATCATTAATTATGAATAAAAACTATTCAAAATTAAAATAATAAATAAAAGTTAGTGAAAAAGATAAAGTGAGTTTATTTATTGGTAAAATATATGAAAATATAATTGGATACTTATTAAATTAAAATACATTTTTTATGAAATTTATTATATATATATATATATATAATAAATGATAAATAATTATAAATATATATATATATATATATTAAAAAAGAAAAATCGTCATTATGTAAATTTTTTTATCTTATTATTAAGAGACATGTGTTAAAATTTTAGGCTAATTAGTACTAATTCTTAACCAAGTTTAATACAATAAAATAAATTAATTATAATTTTATAAATAGATGTAAATAAAATTAAAAAATTTCAAGCAATGTTTCGTATACTGTTTTCGCCATTATCTACGTAACTTTTCACCACTTGCTTTCATCCAAAAGAATCTACATATAATTATATATTTTTCCTTTGGAACTAAGTTGGAGAAGAAGAAAAAGAAAGTTATATCCTCCCATTTTCTCACATAACCAGGTATAAAGGGGGGAGTGGGGCATATTTTTCTTTGCTCATATATATTAATCAACATTTGCAACTAAAAGTAAAAGAACATAGTAAAAAGAGTCATCATCAATATATATTAGCAAAGAAAAATATTGTCCCACTTCTCCTCTTATACCTGATTATGAGAAAATGGGAGGATATAACTTTCTTTTTCTTCTTCTCCAACTTAGTTCCAAAGGGAAAAATATAATTATATATAGATTCTTTTGGATGAAAGCAAGTGGTGAAAAGTTATGTGGATAATAACCAAAACAATATACAAAACATTGCTTGAAATTTCTTACATCTATTTATAAAGGTTATAATTGATTTATTTTATTGTATTAGACTTGGTTAAGAATTAGTCACGTAATTAACCTAAAATTTTAATACATGTCCTTTATTAATACGATAAAAAAATTTACAGCTATAAAATAATGATGATTTTTCTTTTATATATATATATAATTATCTATAATTTATTAGATATATATATATATATATATATGCATATATATTTTAAATTTCATAGCAAATATATTTCAATTTAATAAATATCTAATTATATTTTTATATATTTTACTTATAAATAAACTCACTTTATCATTTTTATTAATGTTTATTTATTATTTTTATTTTGGATAATTTTTATTCCTAACCAAGGATATTTTGATATTTTTATAAAAAAAAATTTAAAATTTTGAAAAAAAATTCTAAAATCATAAAGACATATCTAATGTGAATCTAAGATTATTTATTTATTTAAACATTATTTGAGTTCTTTTGTCCTTTCAGTCTAAAGAAGAAAGGTAAAATTGTTATTTTTATAATTTTTAAAATTATGTCTAAAATCTATTAGAAATCATAGAATTCAAAGTTTTGAATTGAAGAATGATTTTTTAAAATTTCTCTTATTTTATCTTTTATTTACTTCTTTATTTATTATTATTTTATTAGAAAACAAATCTGATTCATCTTAAATAAAAACAAGGTGTTTCAATATCAAAATGTAAAATTTTACAATTTCACACATATTCTTTTTTTTTATGAAAATATTTTACCAATATGAAAATTATCATGTTGAAGAGATCTAATATTTGATCCCTTTATTTGTATTGAAACATGTTTTACTCAACAATTCTTTTATATCGAAACAATCTAGGTAAACCTTAAAAAATAAACCTTATATCGACAACATCTCGTGAACTCTCCACTTAGAATATAAAAATATAAAACATATAATGTCTAAAATATGTTAGGTGATTCCATGCACCTATTTTGTAACAACTTTATGCACAAACTTCCTTGAGTTTCTTATTACCTGATGTCTGATCTAGACCATCAATGAAGCTAGGATATCTCATGTTTTGGTAATGAGCCATATGTTTAATACTATGACCCTTGGAGTCACAATACCATCCAGGGTATCCCTCACCATACACTCATAAAGGACCACAATATCACTAGATATTAGGTATACAACCACACTAGGCCTCAATATCATACAAATATTCATATATAATATACAATATTATGTATATCATACAAATGCATATGTATCATCATCATCATAAAGTGTATGTATATATCTATACTTGTGTGTATATCTCAAATTTCCCATGCATATCACCATTTAAATACAACACCATTAGATGCACACCATCAAAGCAAGATCATCTCAATTGAGCGACCTTGTTTTTTATTGTGAAAAATTGGTAAAATACAAGAAGGGAGAGTTGAATTGCATTTTAAAAACTTTTGGCAAACTTTTCAAATATTGTTTCTTGAAAAGAGTTTGATAGACAATAGGTAGGGTTCAACAAATGAACATGGTCTATTGCTTAAAATAACCTTTTGAAATTTCTTTATTAAAGACAAAATCTTCCTTTAAGGTTAGATAATTTATTAAGATACAATTAAAGGGGGATTAAGTGAGAGATACTACACACAAATTTTTATATTGGTTCGTCTGATAACCACAAACCATGTCTGATTGAGTTCCACTAGGCAAACTCACGCTAAAAAGATACAAGTATGCTTTCCGCTCGTAGTCACTTTTGTCTAACCCGTACAAGTATTGTTTTCACAAGCCACTTCTAGCTCAACCAAGTATTCTTTCAACAAGTCACTCCTGTCTCGAACCCAAGTATCCCAAGTATTCTTTCTAACAAGCCACCTTTTGACTCAAAGACCCCTTTTTAAAAAGGAGTTGTGATTTTACAATCACAATATAGCTATTCTAGGTAGGAGATGTTTTCATCTTAAAGACGAGTACAAGATTAAGATCTCCTTCTGAATTTTTCTAAAAACACACGAAGTGTTCTTTAAAATCTTTACAAAGATATGAAAAGAAAACAACAAACTTTTTGCACTTTAGCTTAATTAGGATCACATTCTTGTGTTTCTTCTTTAAAAAAGGAATCTTATATTTTGCTCAAAACCAACTAGTCGTTGGAGTCTCGTTCTAACATCTTCTAGCTTTAGGTTGGCTTCACAAGCTTAATCTTCTATCGCTTGTAGAGGTTTCACGTAAATTGCATTAAATTCCATACTTCATGCAATAAATGTATATCCTTCTTTTGACACAATTTGTGATAGCTTGTTGCACTTATCATCCATTGGATAATAATCTTTACTTCTATTTATGTGAAAACTGACTTTCGTAATTGAAAAGTGTGCTCCAAGGGTTGACAAACTACATATGTCAAGAATTTGGTGAACTGAATCAACTTTAGCTCGTCTATTGAGGTGTACTTAAAAGGATATGTCATAACCTTGTACGTTAAGCCTTCTGGATGCTTAAGAAGAATGTTCCTACACAAAGATACTTGTGAAAGTTAATGTTGTGTGTGCATATCATCTACTTGAGAAGTCGTTAGAATCAAATGATGTGGAACCATATCATTTCTTAGACATTATGTTCATGATTTGATATAAGTTTGTATCGCCTGTCAGACGCAACATCTTTTGTACTTTTATACTTCATTGTATTTAAGCATATATTCAAAACTTTAGAGAATGTTAGATTTTTCTTAACACTTTTCGTAAAGGAAGACTTCCATCTTGAATGACATCTCATCGCTTGAGTGACACTTGCTCTAGAGGAGAAATAATTGGTTTGATTTTTTTCTACCTTGACCGACCTTCTCTTAAGTGATCATCATCCTTTCATATCACTCAAGCATCATGTCAGTGCTCAAGTGATGAGATTAATTTATATTTCAAAAAGTTTCAAAATTACCAAGCACACTGCTTGATCAACACTTGGGCAACTATAGTATCGCCTAAGCAAGGATATGTAGTTACATGGTATAACATATTTCAAAAACATCATGCTCTACGACTACACCTTAACACTTGAGTGACCTCTTATTGTTTGAGAATCATTTGTTCAAGAGGAAAAGAATTGTCTTAGCATATCTCACTCAAGCATATCTCACTCAAACATGAAGCCATAGCTTAAATGATATGCTTTACCACTTAAGTGCCCATACTAGTGCTTGAGCAACATTAAGTGGTGCATGTAATGATGTCACTTGAGAGGTAATTCATCACTAGAATAATATTAGGCTAAACACAAAAAAATTCATAAATAATACATATGAAATATAAACTACAACACATATACCATGTTTAGAATACTTCAAAATGCTAATTCAGCTCCAAATACTTACTTTATCATTTGCCTTTTTTATAATCAAAACTCAATTTTTCAATAATTATACATATATGTATATAATATAGGGGTATTTAGAGCCGAACCGATTCAAAATAATAATCGAAAACTAATTCAAAAATTAATAATTGATTAAAAGTGAAAGCTTTTGGATTGATTTGGATTTTTTTTCAAGAACCACGCGATTTGGATGGATTTTTGAATTGAAATTTTGGAATCGATCTAAACTAAATTTGGATGTACTTTTAACTAAAAATCAAACCAAATTGCATTGTGAACATTCCTAATATAATTATATTCCAACATGTATATGAGCTCAACAACAATACATTTTACATTTCTAAATCAATATCACATACAACAATAAATTATATTTATCTACCAATTGTATAGCACACTATGAGCACACAATACACACACTAAGGAAAGAAGTATCGCCTATCATGACATAACTGAGTATAGACAATCTTAATAAATCTGAGTATGTTTATACCACTGATGACTTCTACTTTGTAAAATAATTCTTAAATAACCATTTTATAAGTTATAAATACATGTCTTTGTATATATACATATACTTTTTTACTAGGTTTTAAATAAGTTACATACACACAAACATTTTTCTAATTTTGTAATAGCTTCAAACATTTCATTTTCTACTATTTATGATAAATTTCATTAAATTTTTCTAAAAAAAATATAAATTTACTTTTGAATTTTCATAAGTAAAATGATAACTTTATAAACCAAAAGAAGATGATTAAAATCTAAGTTTATTTAAATGATTTGAAACAAAAATCAAATACACATTTACATATACTATGAGTATATATATATATATATATATATGTTATGAGTAAGAAAGAATGGTATAAATCTAAGATTCGGGTATAAATAAAAACTACAATAATGATGAAGAATAATTTGAAATATGTGTAATAGATGGATAGGAGTAGTTACTGCTAATCATAATCACGTGAGGCTGCACTTCCAACTATTTAGCCTTTTACAACTAAACAAAAATCAAAATAAGGCTTGGAAGTGTATTTGGATTGCCCTAATACAATGTATTTGGAACCAAAGGAATGTAATCATTTTCAGAAATGAGAGGAAAGATGTTTGGGAGATATTTGCTATTGCTCAGCTAAAAACATGGACATGGTAGACAAATAAATATCCTAAAGCTACTTTTGTCTATTCTGACAGGTGTCTCAATCCAATAGAGTGTATTAGATTTTTAGGGTGATGTTCAAAAAGCTTTGGTTATTGATTAAGAATGATGCTAAAAAACCACAAGTAGCAAAGGTGTGCTTTAAAGAAGGTTAGTATCCTCTAGATATCATGATTAAGAGTATGAGAGACCAGAGAGGGCTATCTTAAATTTATATACAGATATGGACCTTTAAGGTATTTAGGGGTTAGGCTTGAGGGAACAATTATGCAGTGTTTTAACCTCGTTGTGGTCGAGGAAATTTGTGTATGATTTTTATGCAGTCCAAGTATACAACTTTTATGAAGTAACACTTTTTAGGAGCATAACATGCACAAAGATCCTACATATTATTGACAATGTGGTCACAGTGGAGACTTGAGTGTGCAGTTGGAGAACCTGAAATCTCTCCTCAAAAGGGATTGTAACATAATTATTATATCCAACTTGTCAAAGTGTGTTTGTATTTTCACTATGGTTGCTTTACGAGGATCATATATAAGTCATGAATTACTTGTTTAGTTCTTTCATGAAATACGCAATACCTAAGATTAAGAAATTATATGTTTATCCAATATTAAACGATGCCAAAAATAAATACTGATATAGAAAATATGTTTGGTGTTGCTAAGTGATAATGTTTTTAGTATGATAATGTCGTAAATGTCTTATAGTTAGAAGACATGATTTAAGAGGTAATAGATGTATGAGTCACTTGCTAGGGATTTGACATTTATTTGTAAAAGGGTCGGAATATCCTAAGTATTTCCTTTTATTTAATTATTTTTCTATAAAAAAAAATTGAATGAAACATGAGTTGGGCACTCATCACCTTCAAAACTTTATAGTCACTCATAAAATTTTGGACTTCTTGTGTCTGATGCTCCAACCCCTTCTTCTTCTTCTCTTCTTCTCTCCTTCCACTCTCAACCCTTTTATAAATCTCCCTCCAACACACCACAACACCACTTCTACTTAATTCATCTACCCAACTTTCTATTCTCTTTTCTCTTCAACTACCATCATACTCGACTCCAACAACCACGAAAATAGAGACATGATGTTATCCACAACCTTCACTTAACTAACACACAACCATCACCAACACCATCCTTTTTCTCACCACCACTATGGTTGTAATTGGAACCACTAGTCATCCCTCATTAACTCTCACATTTCCATAAATAAAACAAAAATATATTTTAATGATTTTTTTTAAATTGAAGTCATGCTCATGACTTCATAAAAATAGTGAATTAAAGTCGTGTCACTTAATATGATTTTATTAAAAGTAAAAAAATTAAAAATTTACGTAACACAATTGTTTTTATTTTGAATTATGTTACTTAGTACGATTGTTTTCATAACTTTTAAAAATAGATTCATACATAAAATTCTAACTTTTCTAACTCCTGTCCATGCAAAAACCTAAGAAATTGTGTTATCTGCTACTATACTCCATTTTACCTTGCTACATGTTGCGTATCTATCTAGTTTGGTCGCAATATGTGGTTACTACCTATCAGCAAATGATTACCAATTATAGGATATATGATATGTTTCCTTCTACCCTTGACTTTGTTACTATAGGTGTGGTGCTTGATCCACTTTTATGCTCGTTTACCTCTTCTTTCCGACTGCACTTTACTTTTGAGTAGGTGTAATCAAAATTTATATTTGCAGTGTATTATTAAGTTGTCATTTATATTTTGAGAAAGTATTTGTAAGTTATATTTGCAGTGTATTATTTATATATTATATAATTTGTTGACTAGTTGAATAGAGAATATATAACTATCAAGATTACATACCTCTGTATGAAAATACAGCAGAATCAGATACCATTGAGGGTTTCTTTTCCATAAATCACGTATAAAGGCAAAAGCGACAAAGCGTTGATAAGAGAAAAGCAATCGCATGCAAAGAGCCAATGCTTTGTTCTTCTGTATCTTTGAAGAAGACACAAAGGTGACTTCAAACTTGATCATGTATCTATGCTACAAAAGTGTGCCGTAACAAGATTTTGATTTTATGCCTTTATTCTCATATAGGTTACCAAAATCTTGGGACCAACAATGAATTCCAAAGCTTCTTGAATCAGATGATGACTTGTAGTCATTGGTGCCCATGCAAGCTGTCTCTGCACTATCCCTTCTTTACAAACACCAAGCAAGAATCTCACTACAACTGTTTCTTCTTAGTTCTTTCTTTTGTCCTTTCGCATACAATTCTCAACAACTGTCCTTCTTCACACTTTGCCACAGACACAAACATCATGGACCATTTGACATCGGATCACAATTCCACATTACTATGCAATATTAATGAATAGTTATGGCATAATGGAATCATTGTGCACTCACATTCATTTCCATTGCTAATTTCAAGTTTGAATCTTAGGTGTGTAAATACTTTATATAGGGTATTATTGAACAAGTGATCCATAAACATTTCTAAAGAAGAAAAAGTAGAAAAACAACATTTTTTATAGGTTAAAATCAACTTATGTATAAATAAATTTATAAACTCTCACATAGCTGTTCTATATTTTGATTTTTAAAGTATGTATTAACTTATGAAAAAACTAATTCAACTTAGAAATATTTATAGAAACACCTTAATGTACATTTACATATTGATCAACCTTATCTTTATATGGTTTTTACTGAAATCCAACATCCATAAAGAATATAATGGGATAATGTACTAGTTAGGTTTTAGTACTGACTTGTTGCATGATTATAAAAAAGAACGTAGAGAAAAAAATAAAAGGAAGAACAAGGGGACCAAACCAACTCAACGTGAGAGTGATGGCCATGATTTTTTGGAGAAGTCTGTACATTGTAATATTCCGATTCTCATGGCCAGAAGGGAAATTAAGAGAAGCAAGCAATAATATTACGACTGATTCTATATTTGTAGCCAAACATCATTTATGCCAGCGAAAATTCATTTGTATCGATTAAGTTTTCAGCTTTCCCATGGTTTTTGTCATGATGCGCCCAACTTTTCACCTTGTAAAATCATGTATTGTGATTAATTGCAGTGTGAGTTGAAGGGATTCTTTGGAACTGAGATTTTTATAGAAGTAAAAAAAGATTTGGTTTAAGGGACACTACTTACATATGCAGCTCAGAAAAATTTGGATTCAGTGGCATAACATATAGCAAGGGTATCTAATCCTTATCATATAAAAGCCTACTGAAACATATATAAGAACATATGTGCAAGTCTAACTTGCTTTACCTTTAAAATGTCAAGATCAAAGCACTAGGAAACAAAGTCAAGGTAAAAGCTTAAGTGTCATTTTCCTCTCTCCTTGACAGATGGCTTTCAGAAAAGTTCTTATGAAGTTTATTTGGACTTATTTCATTGATAAGTCATAGTTGTGTTGTGCTTAATTAAGTTTATGAACATGGCTTTAAGACCCTTTTGTAAACATGTTTTTAAAGTTTATTTAATAAATTTTAGAGTGAAAACCAGTCAAAATAAGTTATAAATTAACTTTCATACGATTATATATCTTACAGAATAATAGTTTAATTAAGTTATGTAATCCAACTTTAATTACCTCATCGAAGGTTAACTAATTAAGCATGCATGACCATAGGATTGAAAACCATAAAATCCTCTTGAATAAAAGACATCAATAGTCAAACATCAGTTTATGTTTTTATAACTTTCAAATGAAATTACTCTCCTAAAATCTTTGTCTGTAACATTGAAAAGACTGGAACTATTTGATTTTGTCTGTTGCAAGTAGAAGCCATCAATGGTGAAAACTCACATTAAGTGCCAAGTACAATGGCATCTTGCCTATTGTGAAACCCATGGTGGTAGCGTGCTGGGTCATGTCAGTACCACATGATTGTTGTGGCCAAAGTAGTACTATTGAAACATGCATGCGTCAAGATTACCAGCTAATGTGGTAATGCTATCTTCCCAACTCTGTGACATCATTTGATGTATAAAAAAGAGAGTTTGTGATATAATTTTAGCACTATAATATTTTCACAACCTTGGTATATTATTTATATTTATTATTAGAATGGTGGTATTTTGAATGTCAACTGACCACTTTCCATCATCTTATGCCATAGTAGCAGAGGGATTACAGTTTTCATATATTCCCAACCACTAAATATTTTAACGGTTTAATCAAATATATTTCTTTTCACTCATTTGCTTATAATTAAAGACAAAGTGAAAGATGAAGCAAGGTGAGTTGAACTAAAAACAAGGGAATATATAATAAGTGTTTGATTTGATAATTGGAATCTATATTTATGTTTGGGATGTGAAAATTTAAAAACTATTCAAACGTACCCATATTTTGTTGGGAAGTTAATGAGGTGATTTTGTCGTTGATGATGTTGTTGTTCCCTAGTCCTTTGGCTTCCATGAAAAATATGATATGTTTCTTTCAACTTTCTACACTCTCCCACTGTCATGAGTACTTCACAGGCTTTTGATTTAAAATCCAGTTCACAAGTACATCTGCCACTGTGCATCTCAATAAAATATTTTAGTGATACAATTAACAGAGAACAGACCTATACCTAAACCCTACGTTTAAGTTTGTTACTCCTAGTAACTTCCATATTGGGAGTGAACAATAAGAGCACCTTCTTAATTTCCTATGCTGGATTAGTTTGAATTGAGGTGCTGTTAAAATTTTACAAGATTTCTGTTTCCAATAATCTAATTGAAAAAATATTGTCTTCATATCAAGCCTACAGTGTCACAGTCCAAATTAGCCCTGCTGGTACTGTCTTTCTGATTCTGTTTTTAAACATACAGATTTTGCATGAAGTCTTAGTAATATCATATATCTATTTGACATGTAAATACAGTAGTTGAACGGGTGGAATAGGTGTGCATGTGATATGGGTCCTTCACCTGCGTATCAGAAATCACATCAACAAACAAAAGGGAAAATCCTTCTCTTCTAAATTGTAACTCTTTGAGCACCATTAGATAAGCATTTACCACAAAGGAACCTAGATTGACAGCACTATCACTTTCAACACATCATTCATGCAAAATCAATCCCCACTTCCCACTTATTACAACAACTGATATTTAAACTTTGCTTTATTTGCTTATCATTACAGACAAAACAAACCACATCCCCATGCATTACTTCCCCCACCCTATGCTAACAAAGCAAACAACCAACAAAATGGAGTTTGTGGTCCACACCCCTTCCCCCTTCTTTTTCTACCTTTTTGGCTCCATATAAACTCCCTCATTCACTCACAATGCTCCCAGAGACCAGGCTCTAACCGTTTTCTTGCCCCAGCATCTTCTTCTTTATAATTGTCAGAACTCATAATGGAGATCAAGAGTAGAGATAGGAGGCAAGTGTCGATTGAGAAGGTGAGGAGAGACAGCCCGATTGAAGTAGAAGATGAGGAAGAGGAGGAGGATGAAAGTGTGGCTGGCGGTGAGGGCTGTCTTGCAGAAGATGAGAGGAAGAAGGTTGGTGGAGGTGGTGGAAGAAGAGGGTCTACTGGAAGTGGAGTTTCTCCACCTTCTTGTCAGGCAGAGATGTGTGGTGCTGATTTGACTGTTGCAAAGAGGTACCATCGCCGCCATAAGGTGTGTGAGCTTCATTCTAAGGCACCTTTTGTGATGGTTGCAGGAACGAGGCAGAGGTTTTGCCAGCAATGTAGCAGGTGTTAAATTCCTCATCTAAACTAAAGCACTTTCTCTTAATGTGAATGTGTATTACCTTTGGCATCTTCATTATATATAGTAGAGTTGATCATGCTTTTACATTACGTGTTTAAAATTTTGAAACTAAGCACAGTACTAATTTTGAAGTAGTTTTTAAAATTCAAAGTATGAACAGATTTCTTATAATTAGAGACATGCCTTGCATCTTAATCAGTGCCTAAAGCATTTGTTGTTGTGACACTCAAGAAACAATTTTTCATGCAGACATCAGAAACACATTAAGAATTGAACTTCAGTGCTTAGATCTTTGAACTTATCTTTCCATATAAAGAAGAACTGTCAACTATTCCAAAGGATTGCTTCTATCTATGTATTTGCCTTGTTAGCAACCTGTGATGAGTTTATGCAGGTTCCATGAGCTGGCAGAGTTTGATGAAGCTAAAAGAAGCTGCAGGAGACGCTTGGCCAGACACAATGAGCGGCGCCGGAAGAACAATGCTGAAACTTGCACTGAAGGATGCAGCAGCAGCAAAGGGCAGCACCCCACAGAGAGCGTCTGCAGAAATGCTGATGACTGGGGAAGAATTCAGATGAACATGGCAAGGAATTCTGGTTACAGGTCCTTCCATTTCAGATGAATTCAATATGTTCATCAGCATGCTCCCTCTCTTCTGTCAATGTGTCTTTACAATATGCCAAGGCATATATAATAAAGTCCTCTTTTTATGTTACGAGAATAAGCATCTAAACCAGAATTAAAAACTCCCAACATTTAAAGGTGGTGTGATATGTAAACTACATCATAGGTTTCTACAAGTTTCTTATGTTTCTGTGTGTCTTGCAATATAAGTATTCTGTTGTATCACCCTTAAAATTTTCCCTAATTAGAATAAAATCTATCGCTTATTCAGTAAATTCACGTATCTCTTTTAATTATTTCTATATAATCAAACTTTTATGCTACGTAGATTCATTAGAGACTCAAAACGTATAAAATGGTAAAACAAAATCTCCACAATATATCTGTAGGATTTATTTGCATCTCCAGTAAATAAAATGGTAAAATAGCTCAAAATGGTGACAAACATGTCGGTTTCTGCCCCGGTCAATGATTCCATCCTACTTATGAAAAGATATTGTTGAAGGTCATTCCCAGGTTCCTTCTGAAAAATAACAACAAATAATGACAACAATGATAGGAGTAATACAAGCAAATAACTTAAATCTAAAATCTTACAGGCCTAGGCAGTGATCTAAAGGTAAGTTTCCAAGACCACTGACAAAGACCAAACTTCCGTGCAAATTCGCAGATTAAAGTTTGGTCTATATAATCAGAATTAACATCTTGCCCACATTGTTAATTTGCAGGAAGGACTCAACATAATTGTAATTTTATTCATTACACCGCAGTATATGTTACACTTGCAAGTTGATGGATCAAAGTACGTCATGTGAGTGTTGTGATCACTGCAATTTGACAACAATGCACGAGATATCATCGGTGCTTTTCCTGTTAACTGCTTCTTCGGTAAGGCGCTTTGCTGAAGACCGAGCATCCTTTGTATTTCTGATGCAATTAACTGCATCTTGATTTGACATTACCTGGAATAATTTGAATAAACAGATTTGAACATTAGATAAAAGTCCATGAGTACCAAACATCTCTGCACAGAAACTACTTTCTTTAGTCCCTGCATAGAAACTACTTTCTTTAGTGCCTACCCTACACACACACTCTTTAATCCCTGCTGTCCAAAACTATAAGGACTAAGCCGCTTAAAAAGTATACTAAACCGAATTAAGAGTATGTGTGCATGGACTAAAAACAAGTAGTTTATAAATCGTTAAGATTATGCACACATAGAAATCAAATGAGTAATTAAACCTATCAAATGTATATACATTGATAGATAGTCCTAAGGTGTTTGCATCATGCTTCATTTCTCAAAACTGACCTTCCATAATCCATCACTGGCTAATATAATGAACTCTGCATCATCATCTATATTCTCCACTGTCACAAATGGCTCTGAACTCAAGTGTTTCTTCAGGCTTTTGTCACCAAATGCCCTTGACACTGCCAGCCGTCCATCAACCCGTGGAACATCCCCTGAATTAATTCAGACAAAAGTTGTATCCTTAGCACTGAACAAAGTCTATGCTGCTCTAAGTGAACTTTTTAGAGCAAGCAACTCAACTAGATTAGAAAAGCAGCTACAAAATCCCACAATTGACCAACCTAGTTGAGCATTTTAGTAAGAGTGAGGCAGAGTTACATGCATTTTCAATTGTCATACCTGGAAAGTTTGATACAAAACCACCTCTATTTTTTATATCCTCATGTTCCGTGTTTGGCTCATGATCCACTGATAATTGTTTGGCCACACCCTTCTTGCATAAGACGGCCCGGGAATCCCCAATGTTGGCTACTATTAACTTCTGACAATTGACTAATATGGCTGTAACTGCAGTTGAACCCCCTCTACCTAATTCACCCGACATCTCTAAAATATTAGAATCAGTTTTACTGTAACCTCTCTTGACAGCATCTGCAGGTTCTTTCCAGAAATCAGGCTACACAAGACAAAAAATCATTGAACTTCTATCACAAATAGTAATCATATTCTTTTAACGAGTCAACAACAATATGAATTTTCCAATTTTGAGAATATCCCTGAAATTAATCTCCTTTACAGTTAAGTAACCAGCAAAAGCTAACAACATGCATTACCTCTTTTAAGATATTATCAAACAAATGAGACTGCAGATAATTAGGGACATTGTGACCTGCGTGGCCATCGAATATTGCAAACAAACCCAATTCATTGCTATCTACTTGCTTAAATTGAGCAACCACATAATCCTCCATGTCATGATATGATTTTCCTTTTACCAAGTGAAAGCCATGAGTTATGTTCTTCGACATCTTGCTCTTGCCTTTCCCTGAATCAGGGTCTGATGAACCCAAACCAACTTTTACCTGCAAGCAACATGCTCATGTCAACAAAATGACTATAGACTCATGCTACGGTTATCAATATGTCAAGTAGTTAATCAAGTAGGTCATTGACCTTGCCATATATAGTCCTATGGTAAAAAAGATGCATTCAATTCTGAAGGTTGTAGACCACATGTAAAGAAATATGTTCTGACCAGAGAGACCAGTAGTGTCCTCCCACCATCTCCATTACAACAAGAAAACTTTATCTCAAACAATGAGATAGATTACATGAATCACAAAACCACTCTCCCAACTCTCCACTAAGTATCCAAATTATTACATATAACAAGATTGTTTGTTACACTGATAGAGCTGTCAAAATAATCCGGCCCACAAAGGTAGGTCAAACCCGAAAACCCCAAGAGCCCTATGGGCAAGACTAGCCCATGGGCCTAAATTTTTAAGAACTCTATTTATTGTTAAAAGTTTACCAAGCTCATTCAAAGTGATATATTCTCAATTGTGATTTTACAACTTTCCTGGAAGGAAATTAGAAAGCCCTCAACTTTTATTATAGTTTTTGCAAAATTCATTGAGGAAAATCCAAGATTAATGACAGGGAACAGATGGCTCTTAATGACACAAAGAACCAGGTTTTGGAAGAAAAGCACTCTTAAGTTTTTTATTTTGTAACTTTGTTATATCAGAGAAAGCATAGGGTATGACAGAAACCAGCAAACATAAGAATACGCATGTTAGTTCTGGAACAAGCCCTCGCTCATCACAATTTACAAACTCAAACATACAAAAAACAATTGAACTAGTTGACATAATCTGGTATATTTATCTCACCCGTAAACAAAGATGTATATCAGTTTTAGTGATATGTTTTCCTACAGATCGGATATAGCTGAAAGATAATAACATTAGATTGCAGAAAAGTGATTGGAGACACTCTCTTACAAGTCAAAGTCAATGATGGAAGACCAGGCACACTGCATGAATCGGTTCAACAACAACCACAAAAGGCATACAAATAAAACAACTTGACTTTATTAACTTTAGTAATAAGCAATACAAGCAATCCACAGAATCGAATGATGAAGATTAATACCTACAAATGAAGATCTACATAATTTCTCAATTGATCAATATAAAAACAAGAAAAATGTGATCCAAGTCCAACCATAAATAATTTTCTACCCAATATCAAAAGGGATTTCCCTCTACCTTCATCTTGTGAAGGATTTCTCTGGTGGTCATAGCTGTTTTCCTTGAGCTGAAGAAAAGAGAGGAAGAAAAAGAAGGCAAAAAAGAAGAGAAAGACGAGTGACTGTGCTATATGCTGATGAGGATGGAAAATAGTGGCGTTGACAGACAGGTCTGAAAAGGACAAGTCCACCATGTTTGAGTTTTTGATAAATCTTTTTTATGTATATTAAACATATCTCTCCATGGATAACCAAAACTTTATCTTTTTTATATGTAAAATTTATCAAAATAAATTTAGTTTTTGATAATACATTTTTATTTACATTGTAAGAATCAAAACAACATTCTTAAAGAATCTACCTGTAATTTGTTGTTGTTCTTTGATAACTACTAAAACTGTAATTTAACTTTACGGTTTACAACTCTTAAAAGAATTCCGTATTTTATCAATCTTCCCATAGATTTGGTTTCTTCTCTTACACTCCTATATCAGGTGTTTTCAATAGCTTGGCCCTCCACGTGGAATAGAGTAAATTTAAGGTTTAAAATAAGTTTTTCTAAACTATATTAGCTTTTATCTTTAATTAAAAATTTTACCCTTTATATTATAATTTTCATTTGGTTCAATTTTATAGTACTCTTCTCAATGTACAAAAACCAAAAATATTACTAAGAAATTAACCTTAATTATGTAAAGATAGAATAATAATTGTATATTCTAAAAGAAATCTTACAAAATTAAAGGAGAGAAATATATATAAATATTTTTTACTCGCTACTCTTAAATATTATAGGATATTTGTAGAATATGACTATCTCTTTTAATAATTTGATGTAAATAAATAAAAAACTAAAGTAGGTAGAATATATATGAGTAATATCACTTGTGTTTACATATCTTTTTACAATACCCGACTTTTACTTATATTAAAAAATAATTGATTTATCTTATTTATGTTACTAACAATTATCTTTTAATTATTTAAAAACAATGACTCACTATGACTTAAAACCGTAAACACAAACAATACAAATTGTTATATATATATATATATATATATATATATATATATCACTTAAATAATTGAATTTTATAAAATTTAAATAATTGAATTTTATAAAACTTGTTAGATATTGTCACATATTATTTGTAATAATTTTGTAATGGGCTTAGTCTATATTTTTTGTATGACTTTTTATTATATATGTTATATATGTATAACTCTGTGTTATTTTATATATCAGGGATTTAACCTAT
Organism: Lablab purpureus; assembly: GCA_030347555.1. Lineage (NCBI taxonomy): Eukaryota > Viridiplantae > Streptophyta > Magnoliopsida > Fabales > Fabaceae > Lablab > Lablab purpureus. The sequence continues at coordinate 20,811,812 of CM059258.1, forward strand.
TTCTTTTTTTTTCTATTATTCTAACATTGTATCCGGAGCTTGTAACACCCAAAAAATACAAATAAACAAAGTAATTCACTAAATCATGCATCATCATTATCATAATAACATCTACTCAGATAAAGATCATACAAGCAAAAGATGAATATATGCATATACAGTCATCCTCAAAAAGTTGTACAAAGTTAAACACATGCCCCGACAAGCAGGCAGTCTCAGATTACAAAAGAAATAAAGCAGCTAAAGGGGTCTAGCTTTTCTCCAGCTTGGCCCCACTTCCTGAAGCCACGTCTCTCCTGTCATCTGCTCCCGTGTCAAAACACGATCATAGCAGGTACAAATTCAAACCATGAAAGAAAAGGGGTAAGCCAAAAATCAATATTTCCATAATTAAGTCTATACATGAATATTAATTTAATCATCCACACTATTCAATCAATCAGCCTACCGAAGGCTATGGCAATCACAATCACATACATAAGACTGACGACTTCCGGAAGACTGTATGGACTCAGACAGCTGGAACTAACACCTGATACACGACATGGGGATTAAATATTATATCTCAACCTCTACCACCATGTGAGTCAGGGTGAAAGAATTAGGCCTTTTCCTGTAAGTCATCCTAATCCAATCTCCGTCGACTTCTCACAATTGATGACAGTGTCTACGTGACTCTGATCATCACTGAAGTCTGGATATTCCATCAGGAAATCCCTAGTCCATACACACTACTATTATCACATACAAACACAACACACCACAATCATTCAAACTTGTTCCACCTCAATATAACCCATTGGCCTTACTGCCAGGTACCTCATGAAATTATCCCTTTGGCCTTACCGCCAAGTAACCCCTCAAATATCTTCATCACAACATATCATTCCTCAATTTCACATCATATAGCTCAACATATATCAATCTCATATAACACAAGTCATACATTCTTCAATTTCATAAAAGAAACTCAATCTGGGTGCAGGGGTTCTCGCTTGGGCGAGAACATATCTCGCTTGGGCGAGACCAGGTCGTAACCAATTCTTTGCCATCTGGAAGGGTCTCGCTTAAGCGAGACCGGGGCTCGCTCAGGCGAGAGTTGGACGAGACCAACTCTTGCCATCTGGAAGAATCTCGCCTAAGCGAGAACGAGGGCTCGCTTGGGCGAGGGCTAACCAAAATTGGACAGCATCTTCCCTAAAACTTGGTCATTTTTCAACTTTGACCTGCTCAATTTATACAATTTATAGCGAGACAGTTCATCACCGGCTAAAGCAATACAATCATACTCGGTTTGGGGCATTGGTCATCCCATTCAACATTCATTCATCACATAGAACAATTCACTGCCAATTTCTACTCATTAACTACTCACATTCATCACAACAAGTTGAGATTCAATCAAATTCATATCCAAATGAAATCCATCATACACATAGCAGTATATTCCAATTCACTTCTACTCAAATCAAGTTTAATTCACAATTTATGAACTAAATGGTATTTCAACATAATGCATCAAGCTCACAAAGAGAAACTCAATTTAACGCACAAAATGCCTTTCGCTTCACCTTATCTAGAAAAGGCACCTAAGCAGATTGAATCCCTCAATCAACTGGGAATTTCCCACTTTTCATTGAAGCTTTTAAAGAGACTAAATTTAGGACTTCCCCTTACCTGTTGCTCCTGCAGCTCCTCTATCGCCAAAAGTGCTCCTTTTTCCTCTAAGTGCTCACTTAGTACTCTAGGAGTACCTAAACACAAAACGACGAGCATTAGCACTGTCCCAACACTTCACAGAGGAAGAGCAAGCCCAAAAACAGCACCTGCGACATGAAATTGCGCGAAGAACGAAAATCTCCAAATTGGAACCCTAAAAAGGTGCGAATTTGAAAACTCACCTAATTGAAGATTCTGTTCGGTGCAAAACGTTGCTCTCGTGACGCTCGTCGCGTAGGCGGTCTCCGCTCTTCAATCGGACAACAAACCGTCAAGAAATCGAAGGGAGAAAGGAAGAAGAGAAAAGAGCTCTAAAGAATGAGTGAAAGAGGAGAGATAGTGTTCTTTGAATAATGAAGAACAAAAGGAATTAAATACTTAGGGACGTGGGTCCCACTCCTTTGTTCCTCAATATTTTAATACTCTATCCCTTTCTCAGTCAATTATTTTCTAGGTTCTTACAGAGCTAGCTTTAATCATTTCTTTCCTGGTGAACCCACTATTCATTGATGTTAAATTTTTTTCGGAAATTGTTCTTTTTTAATTTTCGGTATTTTTCTTGGTTTTGTTCTCATTGAAACCACCGTTTGGTTTCGTCACTGGTCAACACCACTGTTTTCTGCCACCGGAAGTGTTTTTTTGTCAATGCTCACCACTGTCGTCATCGCCTATCCATCCTCTATCCTGATCTGTGACGTCCACCTTCATCGGAGTTTGTTTGCTTATTTTTCCATTTTTTTAGGGCTTATTTCTCTCTCATGTGGGTTCTTTCTCTCTCTTCAATTATCTATGGCATCTTCCCCTACTGCTACTACATTTGATCCGTCCATCTATACTAGTTATGTTAATGTGCATCTATCCATTGACAAATTAGATGGAAATAATTATAAAACTTAGACATCTGATATTAAACTTTGGCTTAAGAGTCAGGATTATGTTGATCATCTCACTAAAATAGTAAACATTGTTGTTGAAAGTGAGTGTCCTCGTTGGTTGAAAATTGATGCTCAATTATGCATTGTGGTCAAGTCTACCCATCATTAAAGCAAATATTTCATGCATGAGTCATGATCAAAGATTTGGAACCATGCCAAACTATTGTACACCAATGACATTCAATGTCTTTACCGTGTTTGCCAAGATCTTTTCAAAATTGTTGGTCAGACACGTCTTGATGGTACAATGGTTCAATATTTGGGTAAATTCATGTCCTTTTTCTTAACTTTAATGAGTTATTGCCTCCTACCTCTACTCCTTTTGCAGAACTAGAACAACGACCAAAGTTCTTCATGTTGTTGGCTTTACATGGACTTCCTGATGATTACTCACTTGTCTATGATCAAATTTTAGGATCTCCTATTGTCCCTACTTTGACTTCAACTGCGTGTGTCAAAGTAAGTCAACCACTGGTATAACATCTTCGGTTACCTTTGATGACATGTTTCCATTGGCCTCCCACCATGATGACTGCAATTGCCCTCACAAGCCAGGCAAAGGGTGACACAAGTATGATCATTACCACAAATATGGTCATAAGATTGACCGGTGTTATGTCTTACATGGTCGTCCTATGAAATCTATTGCGATTGCCCAAGTTGCTCTTACAAAACCCATGGTGTGGGTTCTGTACCAACTAAAAATTTCGGTCAACCTGCTATCTTCAATAAGTTTCTCAAATGGTATGAGGAACGTCACGACTCTAGTTCCATTACTTCTGTTGCACACACAAGTACATCATTTATTTGCCTCACTCATTCAAACTCCTTTAGCTCTTGGGTTTTAGACTCAAGAGCCACTAACCACATTATTGGTAATAAATCTATTTTCTATTCTTTGTGTACTTGGGGTTACTTACCATATGTTACTATGGCTAATGGCTCTAGAGTCCCCAGATGTGGTGTTAGTATTGTTCAACTTCTTCCTTCTCTATCCATTGAAAATGTCCTTTATGTCCTTGTGTCTCCTTTTAATTTATTATCCCTTAGTCGTCTCACCCAGTCCTTTGACTATATTATTTCTTTTACCAAAGATTTTGTTTGTTTACAGGACCGAAGTTTAGGATGGACAATTGGCACCAGATGTGAGTCTCATGGTCTCTACCTTTTATGGACATTTGCACATGTTGGTTCAATAATGGATTCTCCATCTCTCATTCACGCTCAACCAGGTCATCCTAGTCTTGTCAAGATGCAACAACTTGTTCCAAGTTCCTAAAAGTGTCTCACAGTGTGCCTCGTCTCCATTTGCCTTAGTTCATTCTGACATTTGGGGACCTAGTCGTGTTTCGTCAAATTTAGGTTTTAAGTATTTTGTCACTTTTATTAATGATTATTCAAGATGTACTTGGTTGTTTTTATTGAAAAACCGTTTAAAGTTGTTCTCTATTTCTCAAAAATTTTACAATGAAATAAAGACTCAATTTGGTATTTCTATTCGTACTTTATGCAGGGATAATGCTCATGAGTATCTTTCTCATCCTTTTCAAAATTTTATTCCTTGTCATGGCATTCTTCATCAAACATCTTGTGCTTATACACCTCAACAAAATGGGGTGGTTGAGCACAAGAATAGACACCTCATAGAAACAACTTAAACACTTTTAATTCATGGTCAAGTTCCTTAACGTTTTTGGGATGATGTTGTTCTAAATGCTTGTGACCTCATTAATCGTATGTCATCTTCAGTTTTAGATAACAAGATTCCCCATTCTATTTTGTTTTCTCATGAACCTCTTCATCCTTTATCCCTTAGAGTCTTTGGGTCAACATGTTTTGTTCACATTTTAGGACCAAGTCTTGATAAACTTGTTAGAATAACATGACAGGTAAAACAAACCAAGAGGGGGGTTGATGCATGCCTAGGAGTCATTACATGTCTTCTGGAACAAAGTGCATGCCTAGGGGTTGATCCACTTCCGGGTATTGTGTCTTCATTAGAGGTAACTTGATCTCTTAGAAAAAGCAAGAAACAAAGTGTTATAGCGAGATCTAGTGTAGAAGCAGGATATAGAGTTATGGCCTCAGCCACCTGTGAACTTATTTGGCTTAAACAATTACTTAAAGAGTTGCAATTTGAACATGTCACTCAAACAACACTTATATGTGACAATCAGGATCTTTTTCATATTAGCTCTAATCTTGTCTTTCATGAAACAACCAAGCACATCAAGATTAATTGCCATTTTTTTTTTAGAAAAGATTATATCTAGAGACATCAAGACTAAATTTATTAACTCTAATGACCAATTAGCAGATATATTTACTAAGCCTTTACGAGAACCTAGAGTTGATTATATTTGCAACAAGCTTAGTACGTACAATTTATATGCACTAGCTTGAGGGGGAATACTAGATATGGTTAGATATTATAAGATATTATTTGTAATAATCTTGTAATTGGCTTAGCCCATATTCTCTACATGACTTCTTATTATATATACATCACCCTATGTGTTAATTTACACATTGCGAATTTAGTTTATATCTTTCTCTTAGTTATTCTAACAAAACTAAATAGAAATAAAATATACATATAAATATTTTTCATAAGAAATAGTTTAAATATTTTTATGGAAAAATTAAATAATGAATACATTTCAAGGAATTTAAAATTTACGCGAAAAAAATTATTTAAATTTATTTAGTTGAGTAAAATTTTTACAAAAACAATTTGATTAAATTAAAATATTTAATAAATTTAGAAAAAGTGAATTGAATTTAAATATGTTAGAACATGTGAAAAATAGGAAAAACACAAGAAGCAGGGTTGAATTGTGTTTTAAAAGCTTTTTGTAGTTTTTCGCACTTCATTTGAAAACACAAGTTTGATCAGACGATAGTTTGAATCTTACAGACAAAAGTCTATAAGACTGTAAAAAAAAATTTTGCAAGTAAATTTTTTTCCCCTCTTTGATGTTAGATACAGGTAATAAGATGCAATATGAAAAGTTTAGGAGAGAAGAGAATTACTCAGACTTTTATACTGGTTTGCCTGAAACTAGATACTATGTCCAATTCTTCAATCCTCATGATCGAGTTCCACTAGCAGATTTTTTTTCCCTCTTTGATGTTAGATACAGGTAATAAGATGCAATATGAAAAGTTTAGGAGAGAAGAGAATTACTCAGACTTTTATACTAGTTTGCCTGAAACTAGATACTATGTCCAATTCTTCAATCCTCATGATTGAGTTCCACTAGCAGACTCCCACTGCAACTTACAAATATTCTTTCAGCTCATGGCTACTTTTAGCTAACCTGTTCAAGTATTCTTTTACACAAAGTCACTCCTGGCTTCAACAAGTATTCTTTAACACAAAGTCACTCCTAGTTTCAACAAGGGTATATAAAAAGGAGTTTGTGATAAAAATCAACTTCTAGAGGTAGCTAAGGAAACACTAGCAGTATTATTCTAAAACTTGTTTTGAAGAAAAAAGAAATAACATAGAAAATTCTCTTGCAAGAACATGTTTTCTCATCTCGTGTTCTATGTCTTGTGTTCGTGTCTCTTCAAGATGTAAATGTTCCCTTTTATAGTGCTTAAGCAGCTAGCAGTTAGAGATCTGTTCTGACATTTTCAACTTTAGCTTGGTCTTGAGCAAACTTCTTGTTGTGTTTGATGAGAGCTTTACATTGATGCAATAAATGTTCTTCTTCATGCAATAAATGTGTGTCTCCAACCTTCACATAAATCTTGTTTCGATGAAAAGCAACTATCCTCATTGGATAGTGGGTTTTGCTTTTTTCGATGAAAGAAACGCCTCCATACATGACAGTGTACTTTGAGAGAAGACAAAGCTTTAGGCGTGTCATGAATTTGGTGAGAGAATAACTTTTGCTTTTCATATGGAAGGCATTGATATGACATGAGAGCTGCTCTTGTACTTGTTCATTAGACTGTTGGGAAGAATATCTCTGAAAGCTTCATAAAACAAACTTTCAAATATTAGTTAATACCAAAACATATCATTTGATGACTCATCATCTCATGACCTTTATAGGTATCGTCTCACAAATGATACGTACATAATTTGATAGTTCTGAGTAGTCACTTTTTCTAGAAGCTTAATCGTCTGACTTAACATTTAATTATTTTTAGAATTATTCAAAATTATGGAGTGTTTGGACTTTTCCTCAACAAAATACTATGTAATATATTTTTCGAGTGTACACTAATTTATTCCATTATTACCGGAATAACTTCTTATACATTCATTCCACACTCTTAGAACAAAGGGATGAGTCTTGATAGACTTTTTAATAAAGTATTTTAATATGTTTGATTTATTGGACCATAAATAGTAAAGTTTCTCATCAACACATATCATAACTCAATATAGTTTTACTTTTACTATACACATAAATGAATTATCATCTTACTCACTAAATGTAACATTCATACATTTCAATTATCATACATTAATAAATATAGTAAATTTTGATAAAATAGAGTAATTAAGAAAATACTACATTCAAAATTTCAATCATACATAATATTTCGTTTAAAAGCCATTTAAACTAAGTCAAATAAGTAATAGAATATTGCTTAAACAAGTCTAATCCTTAAGTAGTGTTCTCTAGTGAAAAAGAACATACTTAAGTTGGTCACTCTACTCAATCACTAAGTGGTTGCTTGAGCAACATTGTTCAGAAAAAAAAAGGATGCATTAGACCATGTTCTCTCTTGAACAATAAGTTGTTGACTAAATGGTGTACTTTATTGTTTAAGCAATGAAATCTATGTTTAGAAGTTTTACATTTGACATTTATCTCATTTGAACGATGAATGGTTGCTTCAATGAGATATGTAAATGACAACAATCAAAAAACATATTAAAATCTCTCTAAACTTTATGTAATTTTTTGAACCAATTCATACAAGTTAAATTTCAAAAATAATCTTCTAAAGTTATGTCTAAAACCTATTATCATATAAATTTTGGAAATGAAACAACCTCATCCAACTTTACCATAAAAATAAATAAATTTATCTAACACACAAATAGATCACATCAACATAGAATCTTCCCAACAATAAACATAACCTAACTTAAAATAATGTAACATTTTAGAAAATACTACTAAACTAGTCGTGCAGTATAAATTTATAATACTATTACAACTCACCAAAACATTATATTACACAAATACAAGACACACAGTCCTTCAAAATTTTAAATATCTACTTTATACTACTTTGCTCCTTTCTTGGAAGCTTGCTCACTTCCACTAACAACTTGTAATAGAATCTGCTCACATACAATGTACGATCATAGAAGTTTCATCCATTAGACAACAAAGGTGAACTAACTATTATAAACATATTATATCAACAACAAGATAATAATCAATCAACATATCACACAACTGAGATATATCACCAAGCAACATAATTCAACTAGACAACATAACCTTAAACTTAGTCACCATTCCTGTTATGACCAAATATAAAGTGTCTTTCGGAAGACTCTACTCATGGTAAACAAGTTCCACCAAAGACTGTTAAATAAAGACGGCAGTATAAAAACCAAGAGGGGGGGTGAATTGGGTTTTTAAATAAATTTTCTCTTTTAAATAAATTTTCAAGTTTTAAAAAAAAAACTTTCAAAAACTTGGATGTGAATTTTTCCAATCCTTTGATTAACGCTGTTGGGATTAGCAATTGTAATAATGATCCACAATTAAGAGATAAAGAGAAAGAGAAAGAACACAGAGATTTATACTGGTTCGGATTAAGCCAATCCTACATCCAGTTCCCAACCACCACAAATCCGTGATGATTTTCCCCACTATCTTTAAATGAAATTACAAACACCAATTCATGCAATAACAAATAAAGATAAACGGAAACACCTCCTCAGACACACTAAGGATGAAACACCTCCCCAGACACACTGAGGATGAAACCCACCTCTCTTGACACACAAGAGATGAAACACCTCCCTTAGAACAGATCCAAGGGATGAATTTTCCCTTTACAGAAAACAGTAAAAGAATACACCTGAAATGTGCTGGATAGAAAGCTTGAGCACAAAGATCACCACTTCCAAAGACTTGATCAAACGAAGAGAAGCGGGAAGCGGCTTTGAAAAAGCTAAGGCGCGAAACACTTTGAATATTTTGTGTTTGTTCGGATGTGTTAAACCTAAGACATTCTCTTTCATTTTATAATTCGAAAATGCTCCAAAGTTTCCATTCTTAGGTTGATTTAAAATTAATTTTGCAAAAGCGACTCATTTAATCGATTATATTAAAAGCTTAATCGATTATATCATGTTTAAAAACTGGAAAACAAATATCGTTTGATTTAATCGATTAGATTAAGGCCATAATCGATTATATTAACCCAGAATCAATATAATCGATTATCAAAGACACTTAATCGATTATTTTGCTCGTTAAACATTTTTTATTCAAATTTTAAGTTAAATAATCGATTATCTACGTATGGTAATCGATTAAAAGCGTAGAAAAACGTTTTTGCGAGAAAACACCTTGCTCTCTTGTTTGGGAAGGTCTTGAATGGGATTTATGACTTACTCTTTTTATCCAACACCCAAAACAGAACCTTCTACCTTTGATCCTTCAGCTCTTGAGAAAATCTTCATCAATCTTCTCTTTTGAAAGCTTTGAATGCTCTTTATGCCTTTCCTTTCTTATCAAGCAACCTTCCTTTGTGAGATGGCACAAGTCTTTAATGTTGATTGAAACTTCCTAAAAACTTCATCATCAAAACTGTAGGTGTCCATAAAACTCTGGACTTGAAATATGCCAACAAAGACTAACACTTGAGCTCCAACATGGTTCGGGACGAGGTACCTAAGGCTAAGGTGGCGCAAAGCACCTGCTATCAAGAGTCAGGTGTACACCTACTACGAGAGCCTGACGTAAACCTTCCTCAGCTTCTCACTAACTGATGCCCTGTCTATGTTACTAGGCAACAGTTAAGTCGAGATACCTCTTATCCATGAGTTGTCATGTTTACCATACTCCCTATCGTACTATACCACCCTAGGTACAGTACCAACACCCCTAAAGGGCTAACATAATACCCACGAAGGGTCAACACCCAAAAAGGGCCAACACCTATATAGGGCCAACATCACCACCTATCAGAGGCTTTTAACACTCACTAGTGAGAATACTAACAATTTGTATCCCACTATGAGTCCTGTTAGCAACAACTTCCCTCTTTGATAGGCTTATCCACATATATCAACAACAACAACAATATCCACATGGTATAATCATACAACAATAATATATTCAATCACTATTTTATTAGTTCAACATCAATCACTACATCACAACCACATATATCGCTTGAGCGACTCATCATCTATACCTAACTATCGCTTAGGCGGCCTCCTATCTCCTGAGTGATATCAGGCCTGAGTAAACCCCATCTCCAGAGCTCTCTCATCGCTTGAGCTACTACCTATCACCTGAGTGATATCAAAGACGAGAGCAATCTCCTTCTAGACCCTCTCATCACTTGAGCGACCAACATGTCACCTGAGCGATATTAGGGTCGAGAGCAACCATTCTCAGACCCATCCCATCGCTCAAGCAACCAATGTGTCGTTTGAGAAACGTGGCTCCAATAGAGAGAGAAGAGTCTTGGCGTCTCCCTCACTTGAGCCACCACCATCGCTTAAGTGACATACTCCCATCGCTCAAGCGATCACTCCTCATTTGAGTGACCAAAGGCGGCGGGGATAATGATTACTCACCGCCTTACACATCGCTTAAGCGACCAGTCATCGCTCGAGCGATATATAGGCCGAGAGGAAAACACCTCCGCTCATTCAACTCATCCTAACCAGAAATTTCTCAATCCACAATGATTCTCTACACCTAATGGATACCAAGAATGCATATTTCTCAATATAACAGTCTATTCTATCAATCTCACCATTCAATAGGTCCAATCATCGTTAAGAACTACATCTTATATTCATCTTTCCATCCACAACATAATAATTTATGTATGTAATGTACAACTCTTCAAACTACTTTCCCACCACTACCAGCTCCATGTAAGTCTAAACTACACATTGAGCGGGAAAAATCTCCTTTCAATTCTTAATACCATTAGATAAGAAGAAGAAGAATTCAACAGTCACAAAAACTTATAAACTACTTACCCGTTGTAAAATTTGATCAGACATATAAGACCTACGCTTCACCAACTCCTTCTGTCTCTAATCTGGCAAGTTTTCACCAGTCATAAACTCCTTTACTAAAGAGAGAATGTAGATGGAGGAAAGAAAATATTAAAGAAAGGATTTTAGAATGAACTATATTGATGTTAGAATTCTATGTATGTACGTCATTATTAATTTACATTAAAATCTAATAATAAAATATTCCTGGGTCTTACAATTAATGTTCATGTCATAAAAAATTAATAACTTTTTAAAATATTTAAACAAATTTGATAAAATCCATATTTTCATCAAATTTAATTTACTTTCCTTTATCTTCTATCTTATTATTACTCTTTTTGATAAAAGTAAGCCTAATAATATTTATTAAATCTAAATTTTCAATTTACTTATCAATTAATATAGATTATTATGTAAAGATTGAGATAATGATTCTATTTTTATTTTATAATATTTTATTTTTTTTTAATTCTTTCCACGCACTCAATTTTTAATTATATATATATATAATCTTGTTTTTTAATCTAATAAATGTTTTATAATATATTTAAAAAAAATTGAACTAGACATAGATGGTCCATCAAAATTAGACAATTTACGTATTTTTTTATTAAGGTGGTTAGTCCTTTTTTATTTTTCAGGATAAAATTTTCACTTCGGGTGAATGTATTATCTGAATTCTATGTAAGATAAATTTTAATGGATAAATATTTGGAACTTTATAACTAAAAGTTTTACATTTATTTCTTTATTTCATTTAAAATTATATATTTTAAAAAAAAATTAAAAATTTTCTAAGTTTAGAGAAAATTACAATTTTTTTATGTTAAGGTAAATGTGACACCCTCTACTCCACATCATATATCATGAGAATAAAAGTAACACATTTTATAATGTCTACAGTAAGCTCATAATTAATAAAATTTATGATAATAGTGATAGTGTACCCAGGATAAAGGATTTACAATCACTAATAACATTACATACTGTAAAATAAACCAACTAAAGTCTTAAATATAATAAATAAACAAAAGTTCTAATTTTCTAGTCTTATCTAAGTGTCACATATCTCATCAGAACAGTCTCATGAACACTAAGTATCACCACTAAAATCACCAACATCAAACTGAAGATCACCTGCAATATGAAAGGAAAAACAAGACAAAAGAACAAAGGGGGTAAGAAATATCTCACTCAAGTTGCGGTGTAAAGACACTGCAGAATAGTCTCACACAACGAACAATTAATCAATACTTAATCATATCCAAACATCAGAAACAAATTAATTTAAACTCAATAAAAATTATCCATAAGTTCAACATATCCATATCATAATTGCATCGTATGCAATGCATGCAGTACCCATATATACACTATGATGATGAATGCATGTGGCACCAATCACATATTACACTCGACCGCAAAAGCGATACACAATGATCTCACGTTATGATCTCACATTATGATGCATGTGGCGTCAATCACATATCACATTTGACTGCAAAAATGATACACAATGATCTCACGTTATGATCTCACGTTAATGATGCATGTTCACATAAGTCCAAGGACTTCTTATACACTCATACACATCTCCCTTCACATAAGTTCACATTTACAGTCACAATCACCTAACACATGACTTTTATCATAATCAGTGGATAAAAAAGTATAATAATATTCAATTAATACACATTATCCTTCATGCATCATTAAAATTATATCACACTTGACTCATCTCCTTCTTAGGGTATCACAAGAATCCTTAAAGTGCTCCAAAGCAATCACAATATTATCAAATTAAGAAATTATACATATTATTCTTCAATTCACGTCATAAAGAGCCTACAAGAGTAACTAGAAATCAAATAGAGATGAAAGAGAAAAACCCCTTTTTCAAGAACACACATAAAATAAGGAATTGGGTCAAACAATCAAAATATTATCAAATTAAGAAATTATACATATTATTCTTCAATTCACATCATAAAGAACATACAAGAGTAATTAGGAACCAAACAGAGATGAAAGAGGAAAACCCCTCTTTTAATAACACACATAAAATAAGGAATTCGGGGCCAACTCCACTACCCAACATATATCCATACCCCAAAGCGAGTTCTCACTTCCCTCTTAGCTTTTTTATGTGCACACAGTGCTCCCAATACTCTAAAATTTTCCTTCTTGCTCTTCTCTTCTTCCTTGTTAAATAGAGAACAAAGAAGATGAAAAACCCCAAATTAGTGCTATTGTGTGAACTAAATATCTCCTTCCTCAGACCTCGTATCAACGATCCAACCGATCATAATGAAGAATCAGGTGGCACAAACCACCTGTTAAATTTCCAGCTCAATCCAACGGTGAACAAATCTGCAACACAGTTTTACCGTAGCAGCCCTGTGAAAACGGGAAAGACCTTCTCTCTTCCTATCTCTCAAATTACCGGTGTTCTCAATGACCTAAGACTTTAATATTTATTTAAATAAGACCTTATATTCTAAAATTAATTCTTTTATAATTATGAACATAAATACTATATATTAAAATCAAATAAAAACATATATTAATTAAATTAAAAATCTTCCTACAGATATTTAATTAATCTCATAAAAAATTAAGCTGTCACAGTAAACTTTCAGGATAAGAAAAATGGTGGACTAATTTGAAGTTTACTTTCAGTAAGTAAATTATTATCTACTAGGTTTTCAGTTTTTTTCTTTTTTTGTGATTTTTTGAAAGGAACTCTTGTTATTATAGGGTTTGATCTTTGAAAGCTTATTTTTATATTGTTATTAGGTTTCTAAAACTGTCGAAGGAAGCTTGAGCTTGAAGGCATGCTATGTTCAAGTGAGGAGAGTTTATTTTGGTCTCTATTCAATTAACTAGTTGTTTAGAAGAATAATTAGTGTGATGGTGGAACTGTTTGATATATGTATATGGAGAATGTTATAAGTATATTATGCTTTGAAGTAATAGGAAGTATACATGTTAATGATGACTTGGAAGTTGGAAACAATCTAAATGATGTATTTTGATGTGTTGGAATGAATATGGATTAAGTATAATGATTGCACTAACCACTCACAATTATTCAAGTAATAAAATGGATCTTAAGCAAAGGCGTGTCTAGCTCAAGTGAAGGCTTGTAGCTTGAGCAAGAGAGATCGAGAAAACTCTATCTCCTCTAAAGGTAGGGATGACAAATGAACTCGTCTCCTTGGATATTACCCGAATACGTCCTGATTTTGATAGAAAATCCTTACATTGACTAGGTACGGGTATGGTAATACCTAGGGGTGGTAAAGTGGGTCGGGTCTGACGAGCCGACCCGCCAACTTGACAGCATTTAGGCAGGACAAGTTACAATTTTAAACTCACCAACCCACATTAGTTCAGCTCGTCAAGCCCGCCAACCCACCGGGTCACAGGTGGGGCAAGGTGGGCAAACCCATTGGCCCGAAAAATCAATTAAATAGCTAATGTAATCAAATTCACGTGGTCATTGCTCAAGTTTCTCTTTGTTTTCATTTCTTCTTCTCTTCTCAATTTGGGAAAAAATTAAATTAGGGTTCCACTTTGTTAGAATATCTAGGGTTTCTTATTCTAGTGTAATGGGCTCAGCCCATCTCCTGTATCTCCGTTATAAATAAACACACAACCCTATGTGAAATACACATCAGGGAATTCATCCTATACCTAATTCTCAATATGGTATCTAGAGCTAGGTTAAATCCCTGCCTCCCTGGTGAACCCACTGTTCATCAGTGCTAAAATTTTTTTTCGGAAATCTCTTTTCCGGAATCCTTTCTCTCTCACTGCTGCCTGCTGCCGGTGAGTCATGCCAATTAGGAAAAAATAGTCATAGTTCTTTTCCAGTTAGTGTCTCACAACGTGCTTCTTTTCCATTTGCTTTAGTTCACTCTGACATTTGGGGACCCAGTCGTGTCCAGTCTAATTTAGGATTTCAATATTTTGTCACTTTCATTGATGATTACTCAAGGTGTACTTGGTTATTTTTGATGAAAAATCGTTTAGAGTTGTTTTCTATTTTTCAAATTTTTTTTAATGAAATAAAGACTCAATTTGGTGTGTCTATTCGCATTTTACGTAGTGATAATGCCCGAGAGTATCTTTCTCATTCTTTTCATACTTTTCTGGTGTCTAATGGCATTCTTCACCAAACTTCATGTGCTTATACACCTCAACAAAATGGGGTGGTTGAGCGCAAGAATAGACATCTCATTGAAACAACTCGAACAATGTTACTACATGGAAATGTTCCTCAACAACTTTGGAGAGATGTTGTTCTTAGTGCTTGCTATCTTATTAATCGCATGCCTTCCTCTGTGTTAGACAATAAAATCCGTCACTCAATTTTGTTTCCACATAAACCTCTCCACTCTTTGTCTCCTAAAGTTTTTGGGTCAACATGTTTTGTTCATAACTTAGGACCTCATGTCGACAAACTTTCCGCTAAGTCTCATAAATGTGTCTTTCTCGGGTTCACTAGGTCACAAAAAGGGTATAAATGTTTCTCTCCATCTCTTAATCGTTATTTTATCTCTGCAGATGTCACTTTCATTGAGTCCTCTCTCTATTTTAAGACCAACCCTTCTACCTCTACACTCATTTTTGAAACAGCCATTATTCCAGTTATATGTGAACCTCCGGTTGAGTCTAGTATAGCTCCATCACCTCCACCACCACCCGCAAACCTCCTCTTCGCTATATTAATTTAAGTTATCATAGATTATCTCCTTCATTTTATACCTGCCTTTCTTCTATTTCCTCTGTATCCATCCCTAAAACTATAGGTGATGCCTTATCCCATCCCGGTTGGCGTCAGGCTATGCTCGAAGAACCGAGTGCACTTCATAATAGAGGAACTTGGGACCTCGTCCCTCTACCTTCTGGAAAATCGGTTGTTGGTTGCAGGTGGGTCTTTGCTATCAAAGTCGGTCCTGATTGAACTGTTGATCGTCTTAAAGCACACCTAGTAGCTAAAGGCTATACACAAATCTTTGGCTTAGATTACGGTGACACCTTTTCACCAGTTGCAAAGATGGCTTTTGTATGCCTATTCATTGCCATGGTTGCTCTGAAAAATTGGCCTATATTTCAATTGGATGTGAAAAATGCTTTTCTCAATGGTGATTTGCAGGAAGAAATTTATATGGAGCAACCTCCAGGGTTTGTTGCTCAGGGGGAGTCTTCAGGAATGGTATGTCGTCTCCGCAAATCTTTATATGGCCTAAAGCAATCTCCCAGAGCTTGGTTTGGAAAGTTTAGCATGTTTGTTAAGCAATTTGGAATGACTCGCAGTGAAGCAGATCACTCAGTCTTCTACCGCCACTCAAGTGCTGGATGTATCTATCTAGTGTGTATGTTGATGATATTGTAATTACAAGAAGTGATCATCATGGCATCTCACAAGTTAAACAACATCTCTGCCAACACTTTCAGACTAAAGATCTTGGCAGACTCAGATATTTCTTGGGGATTGAAGTAGCACAATCTACTAATGCGATAGTAATCTCTCAAAGAAAGTATGCATTGGATATTTTGGAGGAAACTGGGTAGATGAACTCAAAATCTACTGACACACCAATGGATCCTAATGTCAAGCTTCTACCTAATCAGGGGGAGCCCTTCTCAGATCCTGAAAAGTATAGAAGATTAGTTGGGAAATTGAACTACCTTACAGTCACTCGTCCAGACATTTCTTTTGCTGTTAGTGTGGTAAGTCAATTTCTTAACTCTCCTTGCACAGATAATTGGGATGATGTCATTCGTATACTAAAATACATTAAAGGCTCCTCTGGAAAAGGTCTGTTATATGGACACAGTAATCATACCAAAGTTGTTGCCTACTCAGATGCGGATTGGGCAGGATCTCCTGTTGATAGGAGATCCACCTCTGGATATTGTGTCTTCATTGGTGATAATTCAATCTCCTAGAAAAGTAAGAAACAAAGTGTTGTGGCAAGATCAAGTGCAGAAGCATAATACAAATCTATGGCATCCGCTACATGCGAACTTATTTGGCTTAAACAACTACTTAAGGAGTTACAATTTGGAGAAGTTACTCAAATGATACTCATATGTGACAATCAAGCTGCCCTTCACATCAGCTCGAATCCTGTCATTCATGAAATGACCAAACACATAGAGATCGATTGTCATTTCATTAGAGAAAAAATAGTATCTGGAGAGATTAAGACTAAGTTTGTTAACTCTAATGATCAATTAGCAGATGTTTTTACTAAGTCATTACGAGGACCTAGAATTGATTATATTTGTAACAAGCTTGATTCATACAATTTATATGCTCCAGCTTGAGGGGGAGTGTTAGAATATCTAGGGTTTCTTATTCTAGTGTAATGGGCTCATCCCATCTCTTGTATCTCCGTTATAAATAAACTCACAACCCTATGTGAAATACACATCAGGGAATTCATCCTATACCTAATTCTCAATACACTTGTTATTCACAACATCAACACCACTTCACTGGCATTGTTTCACTAACACTACTTGTCCCACTCCTTCCTTCTGGTATGATTATTTTCTTCCTTCTCAATGATAATATGAAAAGATGAAAACCCTACTCTATTTTCTTTCTTTTGTATGTTTGTTTGTCCTTTTGATATTTGCTTATATTTGGATTATAATCAACACTCCTCTAAAATTTGTTTATCTTTATGTATTGTTGGTTCAGTAATTGCTAAACAAAGTAGTTTGCCTAACATTTCCACTAAAAGAAAAATTGATTTTATCGATGGTCAAAATTTGTCGGTAATGTCTAAAATTCATCGGTAAAAGGACATTACATATAAATTACCAACAACCAAAACTCCGTCAATAATTTTCTCGTTTGTAAAATTTATCGACAAATTTTTAAAATCCATCAGTAGACATGAAAACGGGACGGGGCGAAGGCGGATTTTGCCTCCCCATCACTTAATTATCCCTGCCCCCACCCTCGATCTCCATCGAGGTTAGAAAGTTAGTCCCCACACTCATCCCATTGGGGATCGGGTTTCCCCGACCCACCCATCCCCGTCCCATTTTATTTTATAAAATATAATTTAAAAAATTATTTTTTAAAATATAAATTCTAAAAATTATTTTTCAAAATATAAATTTTAAAAATATTTAAATAAATCTAAAACTTTAACCATGACTATAATATATATGTGTGTGTGCGTGTGTGTGTAGATTATCAAGGATAAATTTATAGTGGCTAAATATTTTATTATTCAATATTTTTTTCTTTTATATACTATTTTATTATGCATAAATTAATATTTTTAATATTATAAATTTTAAATTATTTTACTGATGAAGTATATTTTAGTTTATTATTTTTATATTATAATATGTATGTAAAAAATGTTTGATAATATTTCTTTTGTTTTATACATATCAAGTTTAATTTATCAATCTTCAAAACACATAATATAAAGTATATCAATCCTTCAAAATGAATATCAAATACATATTTAAAAATACTAATAAATAAATAATTTTTAACTATTAATCTTTCAAAACACATTATATAAAAGAAAAAATTTCAAACAAACAAATATAAGATAATCTAATAATCATCTTCTAAATTAGAAATAATGTCATTTTCCATTACTTCACCTACATAATTCAAAATAAAATGTATCATTGAAAAATAAGCAAAGAACTAACCTTATGCGTTTATCAAATTGGTTGAAAGAACTAAGAAAAGTAAATGTGTGGAGGATGAGATAAAGATAAGAGTATATTGAACTAGTTGAAGAAATTGAGGAAGTTGAAGGAGTGAGTGAAGGGTGGAGGAAAAGAGAAGAGTGTGGAACAAACACTAAGAATAGAGTTACAGGAAAAACATTGTAGCCCTTTTATGTGTGAAAAATAAAAACAAAACACTAAGTAAGAATAGGGTTAATTTTAGGGTTTAATTTTAAATTTAAAGACGAGGCGGGGATGGGTACGGAGACGGGGTGGGGATTGCATTACTCATCCCCGACCCCGAACTCGATTTCTTAAAATGAGAAAAATCCGAACCCGAACTAGATCAACTTGTGTTTTACCCGTTAAACTCGGGATGGATATGATTTGGTCCCCACATGTGCGGGTTTAATTGTCATCTCTGTCCATCAGTAATTATCGATAAACTTTACCAATGGCCAAGATTTGTCAGTAATTATTATTGGACTTTACCGACAGTCAAAATACATCACTAAAAATAAATAATTATTTTTTTCAAATAAATTAGAAGAAGAAAATTCTGGATATTTTATTTAAGGGTACCCTTATTTTAATTTTACCATATATATGGTTATTTTAAGATATTTTATTATACACATATAGGTATTACACATTTTAGATAAAATAGCATTGATAGGATTCAAATCTAAAACCTTAGAGTTGAAGGTTGATAGTTTAACTACTAATAAATAGATATATAAATATATAAACATACAAATATATAAATAAATAAATATATAAATATACAAAATATATAAACATATAAACATATAAATATATAAACCTATAAATATCTAAACATATAAATATATAAAACATATAAATATGTTGTTATATATTATTTTAATTTACTGATAGATTTGATCTTTTATCATATTTTATTTTACTAAGAAATTTTATTTCGCACATTATGGCGCCAATTTTATCGACATCCGTCAGTATTTACCAACGAAATTTAATCTGACGTTACAATTTGTTGATAATTATAAATTATTGGTGGAAAATTTTCTGTTGATAAAATTTCGTCGGTAATGCATGATTTTCTTGTACTGTGCTAATATAGTCTCAAGTGCTTCAAGATTAGTTTTTGAGAGTTTAACTTGTTTCTTAGGGTGGTAGCATTTTTTTTTTATTTTTTATAGTTTTTTGAGCCTCAAGTGAAGGTTGTCGTGTGTTTAATGTGCTATGTTGATGGGTACAAATTGATGAAGCATAGTGATGCAGTTGTGATGATTTTTTATGTTTCTTCTAATGGTGTACAAACTACAAATACAACGTACATGTGATTAACGAATATCCTGTATGAATGTCAGAGTCTACATCTTCCAATAGTCGATAGCCCCTTGATCTATATGAAGTTTTGTTTGATGGTTAATGAAATCCCATAATACATTGAAGTGTAGGTAAGAGAACTAACATTTAAATTTCAGAGGGTACTTTTTGTAGAAATAAAGTTAGCGAATAATATTATACATGTAAATAAATGTAAGTTAATATTCTCATTGATAGAGCTTCCTGGTGAAGCTTGTAAGTGGAACACAAGACAATAGTTTGTGTTATCTTAAAGATATATTCAAGATGTTACATACTAAGATTCACCTTTGTATACCATGAGGCTTGAACAATGAGAGATTTCAGTTTTTTATGTCTAATCTAGTGTTGGCCTGACCTGTCAAACTATAGTATATAGAGGAAGAGTTTTGAAGTTTTTAATTTCTCTAATCTTTAAAAAATTCTACTTCATTTTCACAATTTTTACTAGTGTAGATTTTCTTTGAGAAAAGTCTGCGTAGAATTGGAGTTGTGCCTTTTCTAGTGGGCTAATGCAAGTTGGCGGGTTCAAAATGATGATTTGCCTTGTCTAAATGTTGTTGGGTTGGCAATCCCGACCTACTTTGCCACCCTTATCTCAAAGGCTTCGTCTTGATCTTTTGATGGTAGACCCAAAACTTCCCTGAGTAATCATCTCCTATGGATAGGAAGTATTAACTTTAGAGTGTGATGGAGTTGAAGATGGTCCTCACAGGTTAGCAGAATGTAATTGATGGTCATCTTCGTTCTCTGTTGTCTTAGATTGAACCTGATAAGCTTTTCCTTGGACACAACGCTCACAAAATCTCAATTGCTCAATTTTGTTACTACAAAACAAGTCTTGCTTCTTTAACTCCACTAAGTCTTTCTCCCTTACATGACCTAACATTCTATGTCATATCTTAGTCTTTGAAAAGATAGTATTCTCAACAGTAGACGTTGAGTCAAATACTACAACACCTTCTAAGGCATACATGCCATTTTTCCTCACACCCTTCTTCACTACCATTGATCCCCTACTCGCCTTTGGCATTCCCCTTTCTCCTTTAAACACATATCCCTTCTTTTCAAGCTCACTAATAGATATTAAGTTTCACTTTAAGCTAGGAACAAACCTAACTTCCTCAAGCACTCTCTCAATTCCATCATGCAGACAAAACTTAATGGTTCCAACTCCATTTATCTTACAAGACTTGTTATCCACCGAATCTAGACGATATATCAAGTTTGTTAGCCTTCTTCTATCTTTCGAAACAAAACCTTCGCGTGTGTCCTTCGTTCTTATACTCGTAACACCTGATAAATGGTGCAACTCCATTATTACCCCAACTTTGACCTCCTTCTACCTCCTCTATTATCACTGTAGAGAACCTACCCTTTGGTACAAGGTCATCTTCAACATTAGACACCTTCATTTCAAATTTCTCATTAAGCTCCTTTGAGCTCATAACAGCTTGAACCTCCTCAAGAGAGAGAGGGTCTCTTCCATACAGTAAGGTCTCCTGAAATGATCATGCATTTTAGGTAAAGCACAACAACAACAATGCTCGATCTTCATAATCAATCTGAACGTCAATATTCTCCATATCCAATATCAATTTGCTTAATTCATCTAGGTGTTCACTAATTTCTTTTCACTACTTATCTTGTATGAGTACAACGCCTACTTCAGATATAAATGGTTAGTAGGGACTTTGTTATGCACAAGCTCTCAAGCTTAATCCATAGTCATGTTGCGGTCTTCTCCTTAGAGACTTGCCTCAACACCTTGTTAGGAGGCTAAGAACAAATTATGGTGTGAGCATTCTCAATAGCATTTTCTTGTCCTTCTCCACCATGGCAGCATCAAGCTTGGACTCTCCTTCTATAAAGTTTCAAGGAGACCTTGTTAAACTAGAAGTGCACACATTTTCAGCAACCACAATCTTGTTAAACTTGCCTCAACACCTTGTTAGGAGGCTAAGAACAATTATGTTGTGAGCATTCTCAATAGCATTTTCTTGTCCTTCTCCACCATGGCAGCATCAAGCTTGGACTCTCCTTCTATAAAGTTTCAAGGAGACCTTGTTAAACTAGAAGTGCACACATTTTCAGCAACCACAATCTGAAATCATTCAGACGAGTGAGTTTCTCCACCTCATACTTTGCGAAAGTTATGATGATTGAATTCCACATTTGCCGCACTAATTTGTTGTGGAAATTGCTCGCAGAAGCACAAACCCACTTCAGACCTTTTACCACACAAACAAAGAATGATAACAAAAAACTCACAAAAAATAGATGGAAGGTAAACAGTAAAAAGGATCAAGGAAAGAATCATACCAAGAAATCATATGGCTCAATTGAAGTGTTAATGAATTTCAATCTATGTTTACAACAGAATTCACTATGAATCGGATATTACAGCTCAAGGTTTCTCTTTTAGTAAACTATCACTCAAACACAACTCAAACATTAGCCACAAACATGTAATACAGGTTCCCATTTATATTCCAAGGTCATTATAACTAACTTTAGAGATACATCATGAATCATGTCTGTCGTTACAAAACTAAAACATCACTAGATGGTTTCACTAGATGGTTTCACTAGATGGTTTCACTAGATAGTTTCACTAGACTGTCTTAATAAACAAACACTACAAGACTCGATAATCTATTGGAACTTTCTATCGTGTATAAGAAGTTTTATCTTCTATGGAACAATTTGATAAAGTTAGATGATTTAATAATCTTAACAAGATTTTACTAGATCAATCTTTGCATATATAAATCTTAATAATAGGTAATTTTTGTGTAGTTGATAAAAAATTGTCAAATATATAATGACTTAAAAAACATTTTAGAAATAAAAGAGTAATAACTTAATTTTTACTCAAATCTTTAATTTATTATTATATTAAATAACTTATAAAAGTAATATGGCATATTTTTCAGTAAAATTTTTTATTTTAAGTAAAACAAGTTTTATTCCCACCTTTCCATTTTTTTTAT
Organism: Lablab purpureus; assembly: GCA_030347555.1. NCBI lineage: Eukaryota > Viridiplantae > Streptophyta > Magnoliopsida > Fabales > Fabaceae > Lablab > Lablab purpureus. The sequence continues at coordinate 20,834,758 of CM059258.1, forward strand.
GGTGCTATGGAAATTAATTTTTTAAATGGTACCAAACGTGGAAATCATATAATTTTTCAATTATAAAATCCTTAAATACATTCCAAACAAGCGTTTGGTATAAATAAATTTTAATTTTTTAAAATTTGAAGTTAGGAAAATATATTTTTTATGTTAGATTTATCTTTTAGATAACATTACCAATCAATAATATTTTTGAAAATAGGTTATTGTCAAAAAATTAGACAAACATTTTCATAGAAAATCATAGAAGAATCTAACTTTTCCGATTTAAATAAAATTATTGAAAAAATATAATGCCATTTTTATTAAATTAGCTAACATAATTTTAAATGAAATATTTTAGTGAAAATAACATATTACTATTAATATCTAGAAAATTTGTATAAATATTTTTAATAATATTTACACAAAATTTTCCATCCTTTACCCATCATTCATTCTTTGTTCAAAAGAATAGTTAGTTAATTTATTTATTAAATATCAATATTCCTGAAGCATATTCTACTACCCACTTTTCTACTTAATGATTCTAATAAGTTTTCACAACCTCATTTACCTAAACTGTTTTGAAGAGTTATCACTCTATAATGGCCTAATAACATTCTACCTTTAAATAATGACATGACTAACAAATAAAAATCAAACTCACATTTCACTCTATTACTATGAGAGGGCTTTATTAATCTAACAATTTATAAAATGAGTGAATGTCGTCTTAAGTAATAATTATTAATAAAATTTGAAGTCATATTTTTTATTCTCATGTGATTTTTATCAATTATAAATATTTATATAATTTTTTTAAAAATTTTAGACAGAGTTGAGTATTTAAATAAAATTTTATAATTAGAATTTATGTGAATGTGAGTTTGATTTTTTAATAGATTTTTAAAATAGATTTTTTTATATTCCACTCACACAACTCAGATGTTAAAGGAGTTTTATTTATAAATTTTATGAACTATCCACAACTCGTATTATAAGCCTACTTCAACTAAAAATTCAATATTTATTATTTCTATTAATTATTATAAAATCTAATTTAATTCAAAATCTAATATTTCTTCATTTTATATGTTATCACCAAATTCAATTAACCAAAAATATTTTTTTTTATTTATTAACCAAAAATATTTATTTATTTATTTTATTAATTATACTTTGTTTAATGAATTAAGTAATTTATTTTAGTACAAATTAATTCTAAAAATTCTCAATAATGTTTACAAGTACATACTAACATTTAAATCGTGGATTGTACAATACAAATTTGATTTATAAAAAAACAAAAACTATTTAAAATACAAATTATAGGAGTGGATGTTTTATAATATAGATTTATGTACGTGCTGCGTATATCTCATTCTAATATCATATAAACTTTTCATAACCTAATTTATCTAAAAAATTGAACCAAAAGAACTAGTATTCTAGTTTGTTTTAAAGGAATATTTAGGAATAATGTGGTTGGGTTGAATGAGGAAATTAGAGGTGTGAATATGGGCTATGAGTGGTCCCAAAAGAACAATTATCAGTTGGGCCCATGGTTCTGCCACAGAAACCCAAAATAGAGACTAGGGTTTTTCAAAGTGCTACTTGTCCCTTTGGCATTGTTTCCTCATACAAAGAAAGTTTACACCTCTCTCTCTCTCACCACAGCATTGTCTTCTCCATGTTTGTGGCTCCTACCTACCCTATAGTCTTCTTACTCTCCTTTTACCTTCCCTTTCTACTTTTCTTTTTCCTTTCTCTAAATAGTGTGATGAGTGTGTGTATTTGGACCATGTCCTTTACAATAATAGCAAAATGCTGCTTGACAAAAGAGTAGTGTGTGATTCATTGTACTTGGAATAAACAAAGATTAATTGAATCAACAATCATGATTAAGACAAATGCTAACATGCATTTGTTATTAAAGTAATATCAATCAAGGAAATGAAGATTAAAAAGCATTTAATATCTTAAAAACATAATAACTTATGAAAATTACTAGGAAGGTGTTGCAAAAGGAATTAAAATTAATCTTTTTAAATGTGTCATGCAGCCAAGAGGGGCATGATGATTATCAAAATTATTCATCTGTCTCCAAAACATGACAAATTGGTCGAGTTTTTCACATATGTGTATGTATTTTGCATGAAATGGCCACCATCATTTGGGTGCAGCAAACTTCTTAACATTCTTTCTCTTTTCAACCTAAAATAGGAACAACTCCAAAATTAATATCCAACATGATCCAAAAACATTAACTTTTAAAATGTTGGTAAACTTGGAGAAGATCTTCAACCTTAAATCACATAAATAAATTTAACATCTCATTGAATGCAAAACTGTGTGTGGTATTTTTCACTTCTATGTAGTTCATTTTAATCCATTGTAAAATTTCACATTTATATTTAAACTCTAGGAGAATACATTAATTAACATCAATTGAAAAAAGTGATAGAAAATTAGTTCAATGATTAGAATATTTACAAAGTTAAATGTGTGTGATTCATTTAATAAAAACTAATTAAGTTTTGATGTTGGTACGAATAATTTATTAAATATAAATTAATTTAAAAATAAAAAATAATTAGTCATATTAAATTAAAAATTATTTTATAAACTAAAAATTATTAGTATTTAAAATAGTTTTTATTATAATAAAAGTTATATTTTTTTTTAATTATTTATTTTAAAAAACTATAAAATTAATTTTTAAATAATGATAATTAAATTGATCTTAAATTAATATGATTTATCAAAATTCTGATCACTTACTATAGATTAATTTTTAATTTAATTAATGATAATTTTATCATTTTATAATTCAATAATATAGTTGATAAAAATAAAATTATTTTGTAGTGATATATATTTCAATTTGTAGTTTTATTTATCCATGTAATAAAAGGAAATTAGTCTGTAGATTCATGTATAATTTAATCTCAAACTCTAATTCATAAAAAAAAACTTAATATATATATAATTATATAATTATGACTTAATTTGTATTTAGTGTTATACTTAGTTTTTTCTTACAATAATTTAACTACCCATCTCTTTGAAGTTTTTTTTTCTTATAGTTATTTTTTTTTTCGTTAAATTTAACGGTGAAGACCTTATATGATAAGGTATTATCACTCTGACACATTAATAAAATTGTTAAATTAATACATGAAGTTATCTGATACTTAAATAAATATATATAGTGAATAAAATAAAAAATATATTTAGTTGACTACTGCAAATTTTTACAATGATAAACATTATTGTAGTTAAATAGGATAGAAAGAATTAGTAAATTATGTTAATATTAAAAATTATTAATTTGATAACTTTTTAAATAAATTATTAGAGTCAGCATAAATATATCTAACAATTACTCATCAATTTGTGTAACATTTAAATATGTTTTTGTAAATATTCCACTTTTTATTTCTCTCTCACAAAAAGTGCTTTTTTTAGTCTTTATGAATGCGTTATTTTTATTTTTTGTCCGAATAAATTCACTCTTAGTTTTAGTCCCGACAAATATTTATTTTATTTTATTTTAGTTTCTATAAATATATTATTTTATTTTAATATTTGGTGGCGTTATATGTTAATATTACATTGCTTTATTACGTCAATATTGAGTTAACAATTATGTGTGTGTGATGACATCATTATGATAGCATGATAGTTGAAGTTAATAAAGAGGTTACATAAAATAGACTAAAATCAAATAAAAAAATAAAATAAAACCAAAACTATCCTTATATTATGTGAGTTAATTAAGTTTTTAAAAGAATAAAAAGTTATAAATACAATTAATGGGGTGTTGGAGAATGAAATAAGAAATAAAAGAAAAAAATAGATAAAAATAAAATAATCAAAAACTAAATACAATTTTAACAAATAATTTAAAAATTAAAAATATATTTAACTCTCATAAAAAAATTATAATTATAACTATATTTTGATAAATTATATTCTTATAGTATTTTTTCAGTTTAAGATATTTATACACTTTTAAATATAAATTTTGATAAATTGAAAAAAAAAACATAATAGATGGAGGGTGTCATAACAACAAATGAATATTTTTAAATGTACCACTTCACTCAACATACCACATTTCTACAATATTAAATAAATTTATGTCATTTAATTAAATATATAATAAATTAATTATAAAATATATGACATATTAAATTAATTATAAAATATTAATTAGTTAGTGATAGTAATATATATCTATCAATATTCTATTTTTTATAAATGAGGCACTAGAAGATGTATGAGAATCTAGAGGACAAAATTAATATACGTGAACTTCGATCACTATACCACAAGCTACTATCCTCAACAAGCATGGTATATATACATGAAACACTAATATTAATTAATATAGCTTAATAACTGCTAAAATGTACAAGCTAAAGAACATAGGACCCTTAGAAAAAAATGGAAATTGGGATTAGGGAAGTTCATAAAAAAATTAAAACAAAAAAAAAAAAGCTAATAACGAAACAAAAGAAGAAGCTAGAGTGATGTCACACACACTACTAGTAATAGCTATTAATGAGATGAGTGAATAAAAATAGAACCAAACATATATAGTGAATGAAATAGAGACACTAATGTTATGCTTTTGTGGATGAAAAACATCAACATTTGTTCTTAAAGGTACATAAGATTGTCATATATCCAAGTTATCTATTAATTTTGACATTTTCCAATCTTATTTAAAGAATTTGTTCCAAGGATAAAATCGAATATTGTTTTATAAGAAATTCAAAATCAAAATTGTCTAACTTTTCATAGGATATATATCTTTCATATTTATACTCACTAATTGAAATATCGATATTGATTAAAAAATGAGATTTACTATTTAATCTAATTATATAGTATAGCACTACCATATATTTATTTTGGTTGTGTTAAGGAATTAATATGTGCTGATTTTGTGTCCCAAGGATCATTTGAATGAAAACAAGGTACTTGAATAAGTTAGAAAAGTAGTTGTATTTATATTATGTAAAGTCTTAGAAAGTTAATTAATACTAGTATAACAGAACTTCTTATATTAATAATATTATCATTTTCAATGTTATTAATATAGAAAATAAGGATATTTTAATATAAATTCACAATGAACATAATATATTAATTATTACTACTAACAAATATACTAAAAGAAGTGGATATGGTGTGTTCATTTTCTATATTTATTATGGTCAACAATCAATATAAAAAAAGTCATATACTAAATCGATTTTGACCGTATTTTTTTTTTCTAAAAACTAGTTTTGATTTAAACGTATCTTATAAAAAAGTAATTATGCATTTATATTCAACATTTTACTTGCATACTATTTTTTCATTATTTTTTGTCATGTTATTTATATTTTTTCTTTTTTTATCTATAGACAAAAAGGGGTGTATATTTGACATTTTGGTATACAAATTTAGGCATATAAAATTTTAAAAACAGACTCATTAAATTTACTAGTAATTCATTGGTATGAGTAAAATTAAAAGTTATCATAAGGATTCACATTCAAATTTTGTGATTAAAAAAAGATTATATATTAAAGTAATGACAAGTTAAAATTATAAGAAATAAAAAAAATTCTTTAAATTTTGATATGTAACTCTCCTTTGAAATCAATATTTAATCGAGGAAATATATATTAGAACAATGACAATATTAAAAGTCAAATATACAATTAATTATTGATATGTTTAGACTACAAAGAAATTAATATTATTCTGCAAAATTATAATCATATAGTAAAAAATAAAAAAAATACTATTCATTTCTTTATCTTTATAAAAAATAATTAATTATTTTTCATCAAAAAGTTTATGCGAACACTTGTATATAAAAAAATAAGAGTTATGGTTGGATTTAAAGCAAAGGATTAAGCAATAACTGTCTCTTAAGGATATGTTTAGGTTAGACTTCAGTTGACACACTTAAATTAACTCTTCGTTTCCATCAAACATTATGACAATTTTAAAAAAAACAGATTCAATTAAAAGTAAAATTTATCTGAAATTTCAGTTTACTTTTATTTTCAACTACAATTGAGTTGAAGTTAACTTAAATTCTTAAATAAAATTAAAAAATTGATTTAGATTGCATGTTACTCTTAGTCAGCAAGTTATGAAAAAAGATTCTTAGACATACATGATATGAATGTGCATGCTTAGATTGTAGTTTAATGCACACTCTCAACCATGGTTTGGAGAGTGTAAACGGGAATTTATGAATGAGTTAAAAATAATTTTTAAGATAATAATATGAATTTTTTTATAAGTTATTTTTAATTTATAAAAAAATTATTCTCTTTTGGAAAAATCTAATTAATGCAACACTGCCAATACAGTTTTCAATACATTCCTTTCCTAATGTCTTTTTCCATGAAAAAAAATATTTTTTATTTCTTAACCAATTCATTAAAAATTATTAATAATACACAGCCACTATTATCTTCAATATCCTAACGTTTGATTTCCACCAATAATAAGAAAACAAAGGTCTACTTTTATTTCTTAAAGAGAATACTTGTATTAAAAACACAGAATTTGTTCAATGTTCTTTTAAGTAATTTAAAATATTTAATTAAGTGATACTTTCATGTCAAATGTTATACATAGAGACAATAAAAAATTCCTTTTAACAACTATAGTTAAATCTGAACATAATTTTGGGCCCCAGATAATGACTTAAATGAAAGTAAACAAAAAAAATGATACTTTTTCCTTTGGGGCCTAACTATGATTTGCAAACTATAATGCAAATACACTAATCATCATTCAAAGTCACATTAGCTTACCCGGGTCATCATGTAACTTTGCATTGAAAATCTTAATATTAATAACATCTAAACAAATTACTGATAAATTAATTAAGTGCGTTAAATGATTAGTGTGACTTTTCATAATTTTTTGTTCAATCTACAATTATGAGTCAGAATCTAAAATTTAAAAATCTGATGGTGAGACAGCATGAAAACTTTATGTCTAATTGAAGTAGAAGAAACAAACAAATGATCATTAATCAAAGTCTGATTAAGTGGAAGACAGAAGAAACACAAGATACAAAGTGAAAAGCCAACACATGAAAAAGGAACACAAGTAACTTTTCCTAGATACATATTCTCATCTCTCATTTTTTTCCTTGCTAAAACTCACCTTTTTCTAGCCCCCAATTCACTCCAAAAAGGTTTCCATGACATCCGGGTACATACCTCCTTCTGAATTCCTATACTGCACACCTTGTTGATGATGGTGATCCATTGAAGTGGATGAAGATGATGAGGCTACTCTTGCAGGAAGAGTGAAGCTCCTCTTGAACTTGTCCATTTTCCTTGCATCATCTTGGTTGTTATCCAAGCTCAAGAACTCATTTGGGTTGGTTGCACTAGCATTTTGCATATTGGAGGCATCAGAATTGGGATTTTGACTCAGAGGGTGATGCTGACTTTGGTCACCTGGTTTGCTCCCCAAGGTATCAGGATTGAACAAAAGCTTTGCATCATCTGTTCTTCCAGTGAGAGCATTGAAGAAAGACAAGCCATTGGGCCATTTTATGTCGTTTTCATGCTCCCCCATCATGTCCTCGATTCTTGCACTCTCAGCTGATGCATGAGGAATGAGAAACATGTTTGCCTCATCTTTAGGGAACCCAAGTCTAGCTGCATGTTGTTGAAAATTGGGTGACGACAACATGGAGGTGGCAGAAGTAAGTGGCCTCTGACCCCAGTTGAAGAGTGGGGGTGGCCTAATTGGAATGGTGGATGGTTTTGAAGGAACAGAAGTAGAAGAGGAAGTGTTCCTTGTTGAAGAGAAGAGTTGGGAGAGGTAGAAACCAGATTGGTAGCCAAGGGATTCAAAAGTGTGTCTCATTCTAAGCACAAAATGAAGGTCTTCAGGAATCTGAAAATAGAACCAAAAATATCAAACATTTGATATTTTTTAGCGAGTTCTTCTATCCAATTGAAAATAGTTAGCCAAGCGACTTTAAACTGTATATAAAACTGGTGAAGGTAATTTTAAATTTAAAAAATCATATAAGTAAACTTCAAATGAGTAAAAACAAATTTTGGGGGAGAAAAGTGATACTAATTAACTCACAATCTTGCAAGAACCAAGTTGGAGAAGGCCATGCCCAGCTTGAATTACAGCTATGGTCTGGTCATGTAACAAAAGCAAATAAAATTGGGTTGAAAAATCTAAAACAAAATCTGAGACCAATAATAACAACAAAAGCCAAACAAAAACAACAATGATTCTGTTCTGACCTGAATGCCTGACTCAAACTGGTCTGTCCACTCAGGAGGAAGCTGCAGTTAATGGCATCAAAAAAGGAGGTTGAGTCAATCAATCATCAAACAAACAGTTCCACATAATAACCACCAGAAAAAACAAAACATACAACTAGTTGAAATGCAAATATTATTGTCCAAATCTACATCTACGTTTATATTCTAAATAAACAAAAAGGAAATAAAAAGAAAAAAATCAGAGGGAAGTTGAGAATATGCATACATACAGCATCAAAGGAACTCTGCCAATAGTTGGAGATATTCGGTTCACATTCTGTGGGCTCTTTAAAGACCCACTTGTGGCACTTATCAGATGCAACTTTCCCCATCAACCTGTTCCAAAATCCGAATCCGTCCAATCAGAGGAAAGTTCAGAGGAGGGAAAGAAACCATGCTTATGCATAAGTAACTCCCTAGTCCCTCCACATGGTATTAGATACTGAACAAGATTTCAGAGAGAGAAAGTGATAGTGAAAGAAATAAAGAGAAGAAAAACCACAACATAACAAACACCTACCCAGTACCCACCCTTCTCCATAATTATACAACTGAATGGACATTTTGCTGAAGGCCTTTCTCACAGGATCCTCTCCATCAATACTTCCTCGGCAGAAACCATCTTCCCACATCAACATCCTTCAAAACACACACACCCCAACATAAACCAACAACCCATGTAAACAAACACCAAACCTTAAATAAACAGCCACCAAAACCAAGTTAAAGCTTCAACATGAAGAGAGAGAAGAATATGCTTACAAGCTACCGTTGTCATCTCCAACCTTGCAGCCATTACCACCTCGAACTCTCCTGCAAGAAATGGAGAAGACCCAGTTGAGGATGGATGGTAGAGTTAGAGAGAGAATGAAAAAAAAAAGTTAGAAGCATGGCATGGCATGGCATACGGGCGAGGACGAATGGTCCAGAAGACAGAGTAAGTCCAGTCTGAGTTGAGACAGACTCTTTTGAGGGCCTCATGAAGGGCCATCATCCCAACAGCTTCTTTGCTCCTATCTGATGCTCCTGAGCCCACCATCTCTCTCTCTATATATATATATCTATATCTATATCTCTATCTCTATATCTCTCACTATGCACTTCTTTCCTTTCACTTCACAGTTACACACACATCACACTTTCTTCTCTTCTTCTAAAAATGTTTTTGATCTGAGCAACTCTACAATGCTTTGCTTAACAGCCACAGAGAAACCGATTCTCCATCTCTCTTCTTCTCTCTCTCTCTTTCTCTCTTTCTCTCTGGAGTTGCGACGATGTTTGTTTGTTTGTGTGTATATTTATTTGGCTAAGGTAAGGCCTAAGGGCTCTTTATCTCACTCACTCGGCTTTTTGTTTGAACCTAAGGAGCGAGGTTGGTTTCTTACTTTGACATAAAGCAGTAAAAGAGGAGTGAGTGAAGGAGAGAGATTCTTCTTTATTTTTCTTCTTCTAATTATCAGATTTTTTCATTCTTTTGATAACTAAATAAAATTTTATTATTTAATTAAAGATCATCAAAATGATTAAATGCGAGTTATATAATCATTAATTAAGGATTAAATGGGTTATTTATTTATTTTATTCTTTGGATTGGTACGTTTTTAACTGTGGGGACAGCTTTTATCTTCTTTGTCTTTTTTTACAAACATCACAACAACAAAAGAGAAAAGTAAAAACAAAATCAGGGTTATCTATCTAGTGGTCTATTTCATTCATAACAGATAAACTGTGGAGCATACATGTTATTTGCATTTTTTTTAATAATTTGTGATGTTATTTTAGAATAGGCTAAGCTCAATCCACATATTAGGTGACTTTCGCCTAAAGCAATGTATCACTAGAATTCATGAGCAACTTAACTATCAGTAGAAATTAACTCTCTTTTTTTTCTTTTAAGCATCACATAATCAACTTGTTTGCAAAAAAAATTCATAAGAAATTTTGGGAAATAAAAACATGAATGAAAAATAAATAAGTTTATCTATTGTGGGTGAGTAAAATGTATAAAATAAACTGAATTCTAAAAATGATTCTAGTTTTATCTGAACTAAATCAAGCTAAATTACTTTAAATTGTTGTTAAACTGTTTAAACTCTAAATTCTAAATTTTAAAATTTTAAATCTTAAATTTTAAATTTTAAACTTTAAACTCTAAACGAACTATTATACATATATTTTCTATTTTAAAATATTTTTCAATTTTGTAACTTATAGTTTAATTATTTTAGACATATGCATTTGCAAAGTAATTTAGTTTTTAAAAACTAAATTAAAACAACAATTCATTTATTTTTTTCAAAAACAAGTTAGTGTTTGTTAATGAATTAAGTACCAATTTAGTCGAGTTTAATATGTAGTAAATAATTGTTTCTATACTTTAGAGTAGGGTAACGTTATCTTTTTAAGAGACATTGATCTCACGTGGAGAAACGTAACTCATCTCAAACACTTTATATATACAATCTATATCAAAACTTTCGATAAATATTTATTATATATTATTAATAATAATAATAATAATAATAATAATAATTATTATTATTATTATTATTATTAAAGTGTATTTGTTTATTCACATTAGCTAAGTCACCTTAAACTATGTACAGCATCATTTGGCCATTACTACAAATCTGAATGGAAAAGAAAAACTTATGTTATTTTTTTTAACTTTATGTTGTTTGGTTGGGGAGGTCAGTGAATTGAGGTGAGAATTAAATATTAAAATATGCTGACCCCATAAAATATTTAAGTTGTTAAATTAACATTATGCAATTATTAAATAATAAAATATATTTTTAAGTTCGTATAAATATGACTTCATCTATTTTAATTTTTTACAAAAATATTTGTTAATTCTAAATATCTAACATTTTCTAACCGTCCTTTTCTAGTCCTCATAACAGATCATAGTTAATTTAAAACTAAAAACATATAAATTAATATAATTAAGGTAACAAAAAATAATATTTTAAAATAAGAGAGTTAAATTTGTTTTAGGCATAATTTGACCAAATAATATGTTTATTATTTAATATAAATAACGTATGAGATTAATTATAATTATTTATTTATTATAAAACCTAATTTTTTAGATATTTATATTTAGATGAGATTAAGAAAATAAATTATTTATTCAATAAATTTGAAACATTTTAAAATAAAATGAATTGTTTAGATAAATTAATTAGAAGAAAATTGAAATTTTGAAAAAAGTATTTCAAATACTTAAAACAATGGAATTTGAAATTCACTTGTAAAGAAGAAAATTGAAGTTTCACTAATAAGTGTGGCCTAGGTTTGACCAAGTAAGTTCCAAATCAATATAAGTAGAATTGGGTTAGGCTTAGCTCAAGTTAGGTCAGGCCAGGATGAGTTCAAGTCAAGTTAAGATTGATCGGGTCCACGTTGTGCTAAGTTGAGTTGGACTCACATGAGTTGGACCAATGTTGAGTCAAGGCCCCTTAGGTTGATTTAAGTTAGGTCCACCTCGGGCTGAATTGATTTAGACCCACTTCAGGTAACAATTTCACCTATTGGATTCATGCTTTAATATCAAATGAAAGATATCTAAAACAGAGTCCAGTCAGACCTAAGTTGGGTGGAGTCGAATTGGATCCATCTCAAGTCGAGTCGAGTCAAGTCCACCTCAAGCCAAGTTGAGTTGAACCTACGTTGGATAAATTCGAGTTGAGTTGACCATAGGTTGAGTCGAGCCAAACCCACCCTAGGCCAAGTTGAGCTCTCCTCAAGCCAAGTCGAGTATGGTCTACCTCAAGCCAAGTCGTGTCGAACCCACTTCAGATAAAGTCAAGTTGGGACTATAATAAGTCAGACTCACATCGAGTTGAATTGAGTCAAACACACCTTGGGTTGAGTCGATTTAGGTCCACGCTGAATCGAGTTGAGTTGAGACTATCTCAAGTCAGGTTAAGTTGAGTCGATGTCTAGTTGCATTGAGCCCACCTTAGGTTGAGTCAGGTCCACCTCAGATCAACTTAAGTCAATCTCAGACCAAGTTGAGTCGAGTCCACCTTAGGTAAATTCAAGTTAGGTCTACTTTAGATCGAGTTAAGTCAACCCATGTCAAGCTGCATCAAGTTGGACCAATGTCAGCCGAGTTAAGTCGAGCTCATGCTTAGTTCTATCAGGACAGGCCCATGTTGCACCGAGATGAGTCAGGCATACCTCGGGTCAAGTCGATTCGGACACACATCAAGCAAAATTGAATCGAGCGCACATGAGGTCGAGTTGAGATGGACCCACCTGAGGCCGATTTGAGTTCAACCCACCTCGGATCGAGTCAACTAATATTTAAATTTAACTAATTTCTTTTGTAAAGTTTAATTTTAATTATATTTAAAACAAATTGAATTTTATCTTAAAGGAAAATTTTATTACTTTATCCAAAAACAATGAAGTATAAGATATTTTAATTACATTGTCCAAACACAACATTTAAAAATTGAAGAGAATTCAATTACAAGTAATTCAAATATCTTAATTTCAATTTTTTGGAATTGTTCAAATTCATCATCCAAACACAAGATAAGTTCTTCAAATTCTTTTTAATATTTTAGACTGGTTATCCATCCTTTTACAATCAAATTCTACAATATGGAAGGCAATGGGTAGAGAATCAAGTTCATCCCATTAGAATCTTGATTTGGGTAAGTTTTTTGATCTCCTGGAGTTGAATATCTCTCTTTTTTCTCTTTTCCTTCACATGTGCGATATTTTATTCCACGTATCTGGAATCAACTGAGATTTAGAATCTTATGTTAAGTGATATTTTGGTTTCTTGGTTTGTGTACTTTGGAAATTATTTTGTCTGGAAAGTTTATGTGATTTTTGGAAGTTATGTTTAAGGAATATTTTTAGAAATTCTTATTTTGGGAAGTTTTCTTTAGAAGCATATATCTCCATATAAAGGAAACAAATATGTATGATGATGAAGGTGACAATGATGATGATGTTATAGAAATTATATAATGGGATGTGAGCATTTATGCATTTGGAATTGAAATTTTTTGGGTTGATTTTGATTGAATTGAATGAGTAAATAATATTTAGGTTGTTTTAAGTATTGTGCAATCAAAATCAAATGGATTGTGTAAAACTTGTTATGTATCTATTTTGATAATATATCTCTAGTGTTTAAAACTAAGCTAGTTCGTTTGAATTGAGAAGAAATGGTTTAAAGTTTCTAGGAATATATTTTGAACTTGGTGTGTTTTGCGACCGTATGTGTATAAAGCTTAAAACATAAGGATAATCACGCTTAAGAGATAATATTTATTGTTAAGATATAGCACTTTTGCTTAAGTGCCAAATTATTCACTTAAGAGATAATGCTCAAAGTTTAAACTATGAGTTGTAGGTTCAACGAGAGAGATGTCGAAGCAATTATTTCTCCTTTAAAGCTTTCATTGCTCAAGCAATAAGAGGTCACTCTAGCAACAAAAGTGAGGAACTTTGGGTGATTTTTTGTAACTTTGAAGCTTAAGCAAGGAGTAATGTAACTTAAGGAGCAAATTGATCATTGGAGTGATGAGAGTCATTATTAATTCTCTCTCTCCATTGGGAGTTGGACGTTCAAGCAAAGAAGAGGCTGAATCAATTATTTCTTCTTTGAAGATATATCTCTCAAATGTTGGGACAACACTCAAGTGACATATTATATTGTTAAAGCATAACTTTGCAGGTTGGGTGATGCAAAGTTAATGTTGATACCTCTGGAAAAAAATGTCTCTAAAGTGAGAATATCTTGCTTAAGAAACATTCTTCTATTTCAAAAGGCATAATTCATTTATAGAAATTACTTGTTATATTTATATGATTATTGAAAATATGTGAAAGAAGTATATTAAGTTATTTAATGATTTGATAAAAATGATAAAAGGTAAATACATTAGTGCAAAATCATTTATTAGCAACGTTGTATGATGTGTGCACAAAGAAAAATCTAATGTACCTAATTTTGTATGAACCTATATATAAAGGAATAACAAAGTATGTTTAACATATGAATGAGGTGAAGGAAGAATTGTCCCGGTGATGTGGATGTTACATTATTAGCTCTGGGGAAGAAAAGTGTTAAAGAAAAATAAAATATTACTAAAAAATAATATAAAGAAACTGATTTTGATATTTATGTTTTGAATTTAGTGCAATATTATGTAGGTGTGTGTAGAGAGTTTGTTAGGCTTATGAAATATATATCTTAAGGATTATCAAGTATTTATATATATACAACATGACTATCTTGTGTTCTTTGTTTGTCCTTTGTTGTAAAAACTTAGACATCCTATATCCTTTTAGTTTTATTATAGTTCTTTGTTTGTCCTTTATTGTAAAAACTTAGACATCCTATATCCTTTTAGTTTTATTATAGTTCTATTATGTAAAGTTTCTAATATAGGTAAACAAATTGTTTAATATTACACACACGTTTTAGTGGAGTAAAGGATGAAATTATTCATCATGATATAATATTAAACCTTCATGTTAAAAAGATAACACAAAATATATATACTTATACAAAATTATAAAAAAAAATTAAAACTAATCAAAACTAATCTACAAAAGTTTGTTTGGTTTAGTTTGAATTTCTTTTTAATGTTTAAACCAATCCAAACCACATATAAATTTTATATTTAGTTTGGTTTATTTCTAAAAAAACAACCACAAATACCCATTATAACGATGATTATAAGGAAATTTTGTCAAAAAGACATTTTTTAAATTAAGTAAAAATATAAGATGATAATTACTTTAGATATGTCATAATATGTATCATATTTCATATGTGGTTAGAAAATTTTTTTTGTCATATGTATCATTTTTAATAGTAATATTTAATGTTTTTCCACTTTCATAATTGTATAAATTTTGTGGTTTCTCTCTTCTCTTTTTTTTTTTTTTCATAAAACAATTTATTTATCTTAATTTAAAATAATTTTATTGCTTTAATTAATATTTTTCTGTTTTAGTATTAAGTTAAATTTGGCTTATTATAAAAACTATAAAATAAAATATTTTCAAAAATTTAAAACTAAAAATACCATTTTTACACATAAAAGATATAAAGTCATATTTAAAAAATAATTTTATATATAAACTAATGATATCATTTAAAATAGTTTGTTTAATTTTATAAAAATATTTATAGAAAAACAATTATATTTTTTTCATTTCATACACATATGGAGATTGGTGGAGAATAGAACCTTTAAGATAATAACATTCAATATTATTTTAAAATAATTACACGGATAATATAAACACATTTTTTATACTTTCATTTAATTAGAAACTGCTATATAATTAAAAATTATTATTTTTATAATTATTTTAAAAATAAATTTAAGATCAATTATAATTAATTATTTATAATATTTATTATAATAATAAATCAAGATTGTCCTTAATTATAAGAATTAATTTTTATATTTAATAGGGATGATTTTAAAAATTAAAATTAAAATTATAAGTTATATTTGATACATAAATTAGAATTTTAACTATTTACTTATTTTACAAATTCTATTATTTTATAAAAAAATTTCTTCATAATTTTTTTTTAATTTATTTCTAAAATTTTCAAACAGTTTTTCATCTTTTCTCTAATTAGAAGTCACTTTGTAGAAGAGAATTGGGATGAGGACAATACAAATTAATCAAATTTTATTTTAGATTACATTTCTCTCCCATTAGATCTCTTGTTGTCTCTTTTTTTTTTCTTTGTATGTGCTAGTTGGAAGGTTTGGACACGAAGCTGATTTTAGATAATTTTTTGTTAGGATATTCAAAATCAGACCGATTTAAAATAATAATTGAAAAGTAATATGTAAAACTGACAATTGATTAAAAAAAAAAAAATATCTTAGTTTTTTCAATTTTAAATGGTTTGATTTAATTGCAACTTAACACTTTAGAATAACATACTCAAATTGAACTGAATAAAATTAATTATTTAAATATTATTATATTAACTACTAGTTCACTTATATACAAGAAATATACATGTGTAGGAGAAAAATATAATTTGTTTGACCTGGTTCATGCTTGATAGAGGAGTAACAAAATATGAATAAGGTTGAGAAAAGTTTTTCTAGTGATATAAATGTTATATTATTAGCCTAGGGATAAAAGTGTTAAAGTAAAACAAAAATATTGATGGAGGGAAACAATAGAAAGGAACAAATTTTAATGTTTATGTTTTGAATTTAGTGTAATATTTTACATCTGTGTGCAAGTGTTTGTTAGGCTTATCAGAAGTAGATCCTAAGAGTTATCTAACATTTATGTCATAATGTATAAATACAAAATAATCATTTATGTTTGTTGTTTGTCCTTTTTTGCAAAAGTGCAAACACCTCTTGTGTTTCATGTTTTATTCTAGTTCCTCTGCAAATAAAAAAATAAAGAAAGAAAGATGCTACTACATGTAAACAACTTGTTTAATATTATACACAATGTTGAAGAGAACAAATATTTAACTATAGTGGAATAAAGAATGAAACTTTTCTTCGTGATATAACAAAATTATAAAACTAATCTAAATTAAACTGCATAAATTGGTTTGATTTGGCTTGAATTTTTTTATATTCAAATCGATCTAAACTGAACCACATAATTTTTATGTTTAGTTCAAATGTATTTTAATAAAATAAAAGTTGAATCAAATCACACCACGAACATCCTTAATCTCTACTAGTCTAGGTTTGTAATGATGTGTTTTGTTTGTAAATCAAATTCTCTGGGAGCAAGTTAAGACTTCCCTAAGTTTGCTTAGTCTTTATATGTATATGTATATATGTTTGTGTATATGGGGATGTAAGTTGAGAATATGATAATCTTGTGGATAATGAGGTTTGGTTGAAATGAAAAGCATGTTTTTCTTATTTTGGAGTTGAAATTGATATTTAGTTGAGTGGACTATTTTGGTTTGTAATGTGGTTATGTAATTTTGGAGTTTTTGTAATATATTGGATATTATGCTTAAGTAAAGGTTTTAAAATGAGTTGTGAAATTAAAAAATGTTGGATTTTAAAATTTTGGAGTAGGATTAATATTTAGAAATTTTAAGTTTTGGACTAGTTGTATGTGTCATTTTTTAGAAGGTCTAAAACTATGCTTAAACCAATTATATTACTTCTTTGTAGAAATTAATGTAAGATGTTATGTTGAAATGCTTATGATTTTTTTTTAGAAAGAGTGATGTTTAAATAGAAAAACTGATGGAGTTAGCAAGTTGTAAGGTTGTGTAGGTAATTAAAATGTTGATCTTGTGTAGAATTTGAGCTTTGAGTAGTCAAAATGAGCTAGAAACATTTTTATTTATATTATGAGATGTAAAATAGGTTTATGTTAATCTTTGAGTTATGTTGAAATGGTTAAGAAATGGTTAGATTGATTATTAATGTTTTCAAATAATTGTTTTGGTTGTTGAAAGATTTCATTTTTCTAGTATTTTTGCTCAAACAAAGAATTCTTACTTCAGCGAAAATCACAGCAAGATAAAACTTTCATTTTAGCACATTTTTGCTCAACTGAGAATTTGTTTGTTAAGTGATGGTGATTTTTACTCAAGTAAGATTGTGTTGCTCAAGTGACAATATCTGTTTTGATTTTAGGTAAAATCAAGAATTTGTGTTTGTAAAACTGTTAAGTATTTTATAAAAGGTATTTTATGATGTGTTTCATGTTGAAAATATTATAAAGATACCTCTATGGTGTTGTGTACATAAAGAAATATATGTTTGGAAAGTATCTTATATGTGATTGTATGATATACATAGTGATTTATGTTATATGTAGATACAATGTGATATAATGTTCCTTCATAGATGCGTTGCTCCTCATTGGTGTGTTTCCCCTTTTGTGGGTATGAGGTGAGGATATTAGGTGGTATTGTGTAGTATTAAGCACATAACTCATTAAAGAAAAGAGATATCCTAGTTTCACATATGATCTAATTACATAGGTTATCAATTGATGAGAAGTTAAGCCAGATTTTGGTACCACTATTTTTTTGTAATAGATGCAAGTAATCACACTAACATAAGATCTTAAGGTCAATTTTTACCAGTGGTGGTTTTGATAGGTCAAGTGTTAGTCTTTGGTATTAGGGGTGTCAAAGTGTCACCATAGATTTAGCTAAAAATAAGTCAACTAAATTAGGCTTTTTGTAACTTGACTTGACTCACCACAAGTAAGTGAGTTAGATGAATTGGCTCACTTATACATGTCTTCCTCCAACATATTTTATATATTTATTGTAGTACAATGAAAATGATTGACTTGACCTACCTATTTATAGTTGTACAATCAAGATATTAACTTATTTCACTAGGTATTAACTATAATTAGGAAGTGATACCATAAGGATAGTACTTCAAAATCAAACAATTAACCTATATAATTGAGCAAGCAAATAAATTAAGCATCCAAACCATTCAAATACTATTGAACAACATTTTAATCTTAAAAAGATCGAAGTGGGAACCTTCATAATTAAAAGTGGTGAACAATTATAATGAAAAAAATGATAAAGAATTATTGTTAGTGGGTTACAAGTCAACCCATGTTCAACTCAGCTCAAACCTATTTAACCTATGGGTTAAGTGAGTTAGGTTCAACTTGACCCATATTTAAAAAGATGGACATTTTATAACTCAACTCAACTTAAACATGTGTCACATGAGTTGACTTAAAAGTTTAAATCCATTTTAACACCTCCTACTTTGGTAGGCATGACAAAGGAGGGGCAAGTTCGACAAACCGAGTTGGTAATTTCAACGACCAGCTTATTTTAGTCCGTCCCGTCTAATTTGCCAATCCAACAAGCCAGAGATGAGGTAAGATAAACTAACTTGCTCTTTTTTAAATTAAAATAAAAAATAATTTAAAATATTAACTATCTTATAATATTATTTAAAGAATATAAATATACAATATCATTATAAATTAACTCATTAACACATATAAATTAAGTTTTAATTATTAATTATAATAAAGTAATTTGTTATAACTCTTTTAATTAATCTAATTAAAATTTAATATAATATATATATATATATAGAAAGAGAAAGAAAAAGATATTAAAATAAAATAAAATTAAAAAATATTAAAGATGGATGAGACTATTCCAATTTGTATTTAAAGTCACGTCAAACTAATTTATTTTATTATCTAATATTTGATAATTTGATATATTTAATATAAGTCATAGTAAACTACCGTAAATAATTATAAAAATAAAAAGAAAATGTTTGAAGAAGAGATGGTAAATATGAAAGGGAAGACGTAAAAGATGTTTCAACCGAATAAGTACAAGAGTTATAAAACTGAGAAAATGTATTCACTTTAAAGCTTTTATAAAGGTTAAAGAACCCCTATGCAACTACATCTAATTAAAAGTTGTTTATTTAAATTTAAAATGAAAGAGTATTACGATTATTTAGTTTTTACCAGTACACTTCCACAGTTACAAACTAAATGAGTCAAAGTTTTTATATAATGTTATAGATATAAAAGTAGTGAGTTTTAACTATAAATGGCTTTATTAGATAAGTTAAAGTGTACTTGAAAACAATTAAGATAGGTAAGACATCAATAATAAAAATATTTTAAAAAATAATTAACATTTTCTCTTTTAAGTACCAGATATTGTAAACTAGAAAGTAATATTCTAAAAAAATAGCGTCAGGTGAGAAGAAAAATACGAAAGTTCTAAAATTATACATTTATTCCGTCATTCAATAATATATATTTAAATGTGTCTGTTATGATATTTAAATAATATAAAATTATTTAACAAAAGTACACTTTTCTTATTTTTCTGAATTAAAAACAAGAAAAATATTTTTTCTCTTCACTTATTGTTAAAAAATTCCATTTGTTTCATTCTACTTTTTCCCGCATTTAAAAATGTTCATTGCATGTCTGTAAAAATCACTGGATAATATATCTTTAGTACTCTGAAAGTTACCAAAAATATCAAATTATTAGCTAAACATTTCAGGATTTCAAAAATAAAAGGCCTAACTATCTGGTTATGGATCTATTTTTTTAAGGATTAATTGTGTTTTTCTTAAAAGCTTAACCTAACCTATTAATATATTTAAAAAATGATTTCATATTAAATTTTTATAATACAATACTAAAAGGTATTTTTTTGGTGATAATCAATATGTCACATATGGAGATAGATTTTGTAATAAAATTATGTTTGTAATAATGTTGATTGGTAAATAATTATAACTTCGCTAACAATTTCATCAATGGAGAGATATAAAAAATGTTAGAGGAAAATAAATATCATTTAAATTTATGAAGGTATTTAAATGTGGTATTTTAATATGTAATGAAATAATATTATCCAATCCTTTATATTTCAAATTATGATTCCTCATATATAATAACTATTCTAGTATATTGAAATAACATAAGGATGGTGAAGTCATTCATTATACTTTGATATATAACTTGATGAGTATTGAATAGTCTTTAAATATGTATTTAAGGTTAATCCATTACACATGTATAAACTTTATAGATAAAGCTTATTTAGAACACTAATTCAAATTATTCTCTACCTTTATAGCACTCTCGTTGTGGATACTAAAATATAACTATCTCATTATGCTCTCACTAAAAGGGGTGTCAAGTTGTGCTAACTTATTTTATCTTCTATTGTTCAATTTTGAGGTGAACCAATCATATTTACCTTTATAGAGTGTCAACTTTATCTTTAGTATGAACTTCCTCTTCTTGATTTTCTCGAAGCAAGCCTCTTGATATGAAAGTATTGTCATCAATAGATTCTTCATTATCTCGATTGTCACTGAAAAACGAGTCATTTTAGTAACATTAATGAAGTTTATGACTCTTCTTGTAGTCTTTGTTCATGCCATTTGTTAAAAAACCTAGTTTTAGAAAAACTATAAATGGTTTATTGCACACAAAAAACAAATTAAAAGAACATTCATATACAAAGCCTTTGAATTTTTCTCAAAAAAGAACATTCATATTCAAATGACTTAGGGGCTTGAGTCTTGTTGCGATGATACGACAATTTGAGAAAAAATGGAGCAACAAGGATTTATAAGATAGATCACGACTAATGTTCATAATTAAAATTACTCTGATGATTCATTCCATATGCTTATGTTAAAGCATTTTAAGAGATTGGTATGTAATACAACTTGCTATTATTTTTCACTCAAACCACAAATACAATTAACTTATTTTTTTCGGCTAGAAACAAAAGGCAGATATCACTTTAACATGTTGAAATCTTTTTCAGAAGACCCATAAGACTGTAAAGATCGGTGTGTGAGTGTCCTCTAATGTCTAAAGAATTGTCGCAAGTTAAATTATTTTAATACCATTTAAAGTTTTTATATCATTGTTTCTTATATGTAAATGAGGCCTAAGTGATGAATGATTTAAAATTTGGATGATTTGAATTATTAGAAATTTAGAATGTGTAAATGATGCATTAATTATGTCTTATCACTATTGAAACTCACTTATATTTTCTTAGGATGACTATGGAAAACTTATTGTTGATATAGGCTCATCACATGATACATAGGATGGTGAGTACATTCATTCATCTAATGATGACATCTTTTATGATGTTGTCGAATGAATGAATAAAATCTTGGAATTTGGAGTATTTCAAGTTTAGAGATTTGATGAATCCAACCTTTCTCCTTGAAGTTTTGAAGACTAAAGACTAGAAGCTTAAAGATTTAAAGTTTGATGATTTGAAGATTTTCTTTTATGTATTTTCATTGTTAGGAGTTATGCAAGTTTTTCTCTCTCACTTGATTTGTTCATATCTTTGTTAGAAAGTTTACTTTAAAAAACATTAGAACTTTTCTTGGTGATATATGCAGATTTTTAATAGATTAAAAGATCGTTTTAATATGTTAAAATGTTCTTAATTGATCTTAAACTAATTGCAAGGAACATTTTAATTGATTAAATTACCATTTCAATTTGTTAAAATAACTTAGAACGATGTGCAATTATGTGTCTTGCTTTTTAATATGTTAAAGCATGTCTTTAACATACTAATTTTTCAAAGCCTGATCTAAATATAAAAATCTTTGTTTTAATCTATTAAAATGAATGATTAATCCATTAATTTTACTCTCAAGTAAAATTAACATATTAAATCATAGTTTTAATATGTTAAAACTAACCATTAGTTTTATAAATATCTCTCATTTAAAAACCTTGAACTTGAAAATAGAACTATTCTTTTTGAAATCTTTTGATCAATCTAAGAGAGTATTCATATTGGGTTAGACATGTTTTCTTAGAGCTTTCCTAACTCATACATGTGATCAATACCTTATGATTCTAAAGAAAAGCCTTATGTTCACATTGTCTCTTTTTTTGTTCGGTTGTAATCCTTCAAGGTGAACTTGTTCCACTGTATAACTCTTTTCTTTTGTTTTTCTTATGATCTACAATGGGGTGTTGTAGTGGGGTGAATCATGTCTTGTAGGATTCAAGACTTGGTTCTTAGTTAGTTTCTTGCATTACTAAGGTTGTGTGCTTGTAAAACTTGATAACTTTAATGGATAGCTTAATCGGTGTGGTTGAGTAACTAGATGTAACTCTTGTTAAGAGTGAAGTAGTATAAATTTTTGTGTGATCTTCTTCCTCTCTCTCTCTTTACCTTGATTTCTTGTTGGTGCTTCATATTATTAGTTTCGGTTCAATAATTGCAATCATAATTTCCATCAATCAAAGATCTGTAAAAGTTTCTTTTAATTCTTTTACAAAGTTTTTTTAAATTTCAATTCACTTCCCCTCTTGAACTCAACCCCAAAATATTAACATAAAAGAGCATAAGTTTATGACTTGGAACTAGTGGGTTAAAGATTCAAACCTCTGTCTTCTACAATTTCTTTAAATGTGACATTAGGTTAGTATGACCGAATGAGGCATCTTCAGTCAAACATAACTTAAGAAAATAAGAACTTGAAGGACATGATAATTATCTCCAATAAGAGACACATTTGTTTCGAGAACAAATGACATAATTTATGCTTCATTTTACACTCATTCATACATCTTCATCAGTCTTTATTAAGATTAATGAGACATTATCTTTATGGTTATTTATTATTATTGTCGTTAGTTTTTATAGGAGATATTATTTAGCCTAATCATAGGCATGTTTAGTGGTTGTCATTCTGTTCAAATTCATCTATCTTAACCTATGTAACGGTAACTTGTCTATGTATTTATAGTGTTATCTTGATGAATGAAAGACAACAGATTTTCTAGTAGTAAATTTTATAATGGTATCAAGAGCAAGGAAAAAGTATCCTAGAAAAAAGTAATTTTTTCTATGAAACCATAAGAGATTATGGCTAAGAACAATGGTAATGGGCAGTCTCATGCACAACCAAATTCAAGTGAGCCAACAAGAATATTCGACATTACTCCATCTCAATGGCAAGAACTTCTTGGTGTTTTAAATATTTTCAAAACCAAAGATTGTCTTCACGGTAAGAATGATATTCCTTGAACTATCGGCATGGAAGCCTCACACCATGTGATAAAAAATTTCTCTTGTTTTATAAATGTGAAAAAGATTACAATCATATCGGTGGGATTACCGGATGGATGTGACTGCTATGAAGGAGGGCAGTGTGATCTTGGATGGTGGTTTGTAGCTTGATAATGTTCTTTTTCTGCCTCAATTAAGTAACTTAATTTATGTATCCCAATTAATTGATGCCTCTAATTGTATCATTCAATTTACTAATGCATTGTGTGTAATACAGGACAGGACGATGAGGATATTGATTGGAGCAAGTGAATGAAGACTTTACTTTTTTCGTGGTGTCTCGAAGGTGCATGCGTTGACGCTTGACAGGAATTCCTCAATTGATCTGTGGCATAAACGTTTGGGTCACCCATAAGAAAGGGTGTTGAAATTCATCCCTCATGTGAGTCAGTTTAGTAGAAACAATAATAATAAAACTTGGAACACAAGTAGTTTGTGTGAATTAGTTCATTCTTATTTATGGGGACCTTATCGCATTCCTTCATCATCTAGGGCACAATATTACTTAACAATTGTTGATGATTATTCACATGTAGTTTGGATTTATTTGTTATTCAGTAAAACTAAAGTTGAGTCTCAGTTTATGAACTTTGTTTCCTTGGTTGATAGACAATTTGATATGAAATTAAAGAAAGTACGAAGTGACAATGACACCAAATTTATTTGTCTTCGTGATTTTTCTTTAAAGAATGTGATTGTGTTTGAGACATCATGTGTGGGTACTACACAACAAAATGGAAAAGTTGAAAGAAAACATCAACATATTATGAATATAGCCCAAACACTTAGATTTCAAGGTTATTTACCAATGCAATTTTGGGGTGAATATGTGTTAACAACATGTCATTTAATTAATCACACACCGTCTAGTGTGTTTAATTATCTGACACCTTATGAAAAGTTATTTGGTAAAGCACCTAATTTTGATGACATGAAAGTTTTTTATTGCTTATGTTATGCACATCATCAAAATCGTGATGGGGATAAATTTGCAAGTTGAAGTCGAAAGTGTACATTTGTGGAGTACCCCTATGGGAAAAAGGATTGGAAATTGTATGATTTTGGAATCCCATGAATACGTTGTCTCTAGAGATGTGAAATTTTATGAACATGAATTTCCATTTGCTATGTCACCAAACAACGCTCTTTATGCTCCTCACATTTATTATGATATTGAGTATGTTGTTGATGATAATATTGGATGGGAGGCTTATGATGCATCACCTACAAAGCGGGTGCATCCGTGGCCTTGCAAGGAGAAAAACAGTCGCAACACCAAGAGGGTTGCATGGAGGCTATAATAGAGCTACTGTGATAACCAATGAGGGAGTAAGTATGAGTTGTGTGGATGGCGAGGTAGTGTCCCCACGTGGAGTTGCTGGAGCTACGGTGGTAGCTAATGGGGGAGTGAGTATGAATGGTGTGGATGGAGAGGTAGTGTCCCCACACAGAGTTGATGGGGTTGATGTTGTGACAGTGCAAGAAAAGAATATGGAGATCGAAATGGGAAGAGAGATGAGAAACAAAAATCCATTAACAAGATATAAGGATTTTTTCACTTATATCATTTGAAAAGTAAAGTCCTTGAAAAATTCATCTACTTAACAACATGCCTCAGGAACTACTTACCCTATTACTTACTTTGTAAATTGTGAACGATTTTTTGCTAGACATTGAAATTTTGTTGTAGTTATGGCAGCAGGGAAAGAACATAGGAATTTCAAGAAAGCCATAAAGGATTCTGGTTGGTGTGTTGCAATGGCTGATGATGTATGTGCCTTGCAAGAGAATGAGACATGGGTTTTGCAGAAACTTCCACCCGAAAAGAAAGCACTTGAAAGTAAATGGGTATACAAAATTAAATATCACTCAGATGGGAGCATAGAACATTTGAAAGCGAGACTAGTTATATTCAAACATCATCAGAAAGAGGGAATAGACTATGATGAAATATTTGCTCCCGTAGAAAAAGTGGTGATTGTATGTACCTTCTTGGTAGTGGCAGCAATTAAAAGGTTGGAAGTACACCAAATGGATGTGCATAATGCATTTCCTCATGGTGATTTGGTTGAGGAAATGTACATGAAAGTTCTTCCATTTTTTAAAAACACTGAGCCGAATTTAGTTTGCAGGTTGAAAAAATCTTTGTATTGCTTAAAGTAGGCTCCTTGTTGTTGGTTTGCTAAGCTGGCTACACATTGAAGCCTTACAGATTTTTTTAATCCTACTTAGATTACTTACTGTTTATATTGCAAAGGGGAGAAAAACAACTTTATGTGGATATTTCAGCCATGAAAATCTTTAAAGCTTACTTAGGTGTCTACTTTCATATGAAGGACTTGGGAGTCTTAAAATATTTGTTTGGGCTAGAGGTAGCTCGTAGTCCCGAGAGAATTTATCTTTGTCAGCGAAAATATACGTTGAAAATCATTGAAAACACGGGTTTAATAGGTGTTAAGCCTGCAGATTTTCCAATGGCACAACACCATAAGCTAGCATTGGCTTCTGGTAAACCACTTGAAGACTCAGATCCCTATTGAAGACTTATTGGGCGATTAATTTATTTTTCTGTGACTAGACCTAACTTGCTTACTTTGTACACATTTTATCTTAGTTTACGCAACAACCTCGTGAAGAGAATTGGGAGGCATCCTTAAGGATTGTTAGATATTTGAAGAAACATCCGGGGCAAGGTATTTTACTTCGATCTGATAGTAAACTGGACTTGGAAGGATGGTGTGATTCGAATTGGGTAGGCTACTCACATACAAGATGTTTTTTGAATGGCTGGGTAGTGCTTCTTGGTTGTTCTTCAGTGTCTTGGAAAACTGAGAAACAATCAACCATCTCTCATTCTTCTGCAGAGGATAAATATCGCTCCATGGTGGTAATTACATGTGAGTTGAAATGGCTCAAACAGTTACTTAGTGATTTGGAATTTAGTAATTCTAAAGGAATGTGATTATACTGTGATAGTCAATCAACATTACATATAGTTCAAAATCCAGTATTTCATGAAAGAACGAAACATATTGAAGTTGATTGTCATTTTGTTTTGTAATGCGGTGATGGATGACATCATTTTTCCCTCCTACATTCCTACTACGGTACAACTAACAGGCATTTTTATAAAGGCCTTGGGTAAAACACAATTTGAGTTTCTTCTTCACAAGTTAGACATTTGAGATCTTAATGCTCCAACTTGAGGGGGGATATTGAGATTATTGAGATATTATCATTATGGTTATTTATTATTATTGTTGTTAATTATTATAGGAGATATATGTTTAGTGGTTGTAATTCTGTTCAATTTCATTCGTCTTAACCTATGTAACGATAACTTGTCTATGTATTTATATTGTTATCTTGATGAATGAAAGACAACAGATTTTCTTACAATAAATTTTATCAGTCTCACCTCCTCCTTACACGAGCATGATGATAGGGGATGAAAATTAAATTCGCACCCGTGGAGACTGAACCGTACCCGTCCTGAGTTTAACGAGGAAAAAATGAATTGACCGGGTTCGGATTTGGGTTTTCCCTGTTTTAAGAAAACAGGTTTGGGGCCCATCCCCACCCTATCTTTAAATTTAAACCTAAACCCTAGAATTAACCTTATTCCTACTTAATGTCTTTTCTTATTTTTCACACATAAAGGGCTATCGTGTCTTTTCTCTAACCTTATTCTTAGTGTTTGTTCCACATTTTTCTCTTTTCTTCCACCCTTCATATACTGTTCAACTTCCTCAATCTCTTCAATCAGTGCAATATACTTTTTTCTTTCTCCCATCCTCCACACACTTTTCTCAATCCCTTCAACCAATTTGGTAAACGCGTAAGGTTAGTTCTTTGCTTCTTTATCAATTTCTAAATATTGTGCATTGATTTGTTGAGTTACATTTTGTAATCTCTTTGTGACTAATTTATTACATTTATGATTAGATACATAACATTTTGCACAATTTTGCACATATTTGTTACTTTTGTATACTCGTTTGAGTATGCTCATTCCTATTTCTATTTTATTTTCATTTTCTTAACTTTTATTCATTCATTTTCTAGTACTATTTTATTTTTATTTTCATCTTCTTAACTTTTTTATTTTCTTTATAATTAAATTTTAAAAGTGTGTTCGTTGTAAACTATACAATTCTAGTATTTTTTTTATTAGTTTTGTAGTATATTTTTATCAGGTTTTTTTATATTTTGTAATCTCTTTATGGATGATAATCTATTACATTTATGGTTAGAAACATAACATTTTTCACAATTTTGCACAAATTTATTGCTTTTGTATATTGGCTTGAGTATGCCTATTTTTATTATTATTTTATTTTTGTTTTCTAGTATGATTTTATTTCTATTTTATTTTTATTTTTTATTTTATTTTATTTTATTTTGCATCTTCTTAACATTGATCTTTTTCATAACTAAATTTTAAAAGTGTCTTTGTTATAAATTATATAATTGTTGTGATTTTTTCTTAGTTTTGTAGTCTATTTTTTATCAAGTTTTGTTATAGTTTAAGTATGTGAACTGATATAAAGTGACATTACTTTTCAATTGGAAGATGATTATTAGATTATTTAATATTTGTTTGTTTGGAATTTGTTTCTTTTATATAGCGTGTTTTGAAAGATTAATAGCTGAAAATTATTTATTTATTAATATTTTTAAATATGTATTTGGTATTCGTTTTGAAAGATTGTTAGACTTTATATTATGTGTTTTTGAATATTGATAAATTAAACTTGATATGTATAAAATAAAAAAAACATTATCAAACACTTTTTCACATACATATTATAATATAAAAATAATAAACTAAAGTATGCTTCATTAGTAAAATAATTTAAATTTGTAACATAATAAATACTAATTAATTTTTGTATAGGAAAACAATATATAAAAGAAAAAAATATTTAATATTAAAATATTTAGTCTTTATAAATTTATCCTTAGTATTTTTGTGACATATATATATTTATTATAGTTATGCTTAAATTTTAGATTTATTTAAATATTTTTTAAAATTATATTTAAAAAAATAAAATGGAACGGGGATGGGACGGGGCGGGAAAGCCTAACTTCAATAGAATGGTTGTTAAGACTAAATTTTTATCCCCAGCAGGGATCAGAGGTTGGAACGCGGAGATAATTAAGTGAGTTGGGGATGAGAGGCGGGTTCGGTAACATGCCTAATGATGATTACAAATATGATGAGCACACACATGCACATACATACACAATATACGCATATGCACGCTTGAGCGACCATATTAATAAAAACATGTTTTAAGTGACCAATAATTTAAATCTCATTTTAAGTACTTATTGGTTGTTGTAAGTGACAAACATAGTGTGTTTCACTTAAAGTGTTCTCCTATTGCTCCAAACAACTTACACTTTTCATCTTTCTCTAAAAGTATGTGTTATCTTGTATTAAGCCTTTGTTCCTTTCCAGGAGAGTACTGTTCCTGCAGATAGAAGACCGAGTGATTCTCTTGTTCCTTTCGTATGATTTGCAACGAAAAGCAAGCGCAGATGTGCGAGGGAGAAGGAGAAAGAGATCCTCGCTGATCCAAGAAGAAAGGGGTGGAAAGTCAGTTGTCATGTATGAAGTTACGAAAATACCCGTGTCCTTTTTACCAGAGATTCCTGCCAAGATTCCTTCTCTGTTCTCTTGCATAGATGCATTGTTCATTGCATGCAAGATTCCTGACCTATGTATAGCAATGGTAGTCTTTGACCAAGTTTTGAATGCACAATGCACCATTATAAATGTCATAATGGTTCCAACTACCTTTTCACATGTTTATTAATATCAGGGTGGTTGTGTGCTTGTGAGAAGTGTTAATTGTGTGTTGTTTTGGTTGCTTTGGACTTTCTTTACTTGTGCTTGTATTGTTGTGTGGTGCTCTTGGTGGTGCTTCTTGGAGGTCACCGTGTGGTGCTTGGTGGTGGTGTTGTGTGGTGAGTGTGTGGTTGCTGTTATTGTGGTGGTCGTCGTCGAGTTCATGTTTGGGTGTGCTGGTTCTATGCTTGTGCTTCTGTGGTGGTTGGTGGTGGTTAGAGCAGTGGTCATGTTGATTGTCGGTGTTCGCAGAGCAATCATCGAGGGAGATCCAAGTAAGCACGTGAACACTTTTACCAGTGCAAAGGTTGGCCTAATCGATTATAGAGTCAAAACATAATCGATTATGCTTCACAAAGAAGCATATAATCAATTATGCTGCAAGGCTTAATCAATTATGTGCTTCTTTGTGAAGCATAATTGATTATGCTTGGCCTATAATCGGTCATGACCTCCTAATTTTTGTTTTAATACGTTTGGTTTGCCTATGTTTGGTGTCATGGTTGTGTCTAATTGATGAGTTGTGTCGTGTATGTGTGATGTTATTTATCTGTTGTTGGTATGTGGTGCATGTTGGATGAGAGTTTTGCAGTTTGCAGTTCCAACCATTACAAGCATGTTGATGATAACAGTGACGAGTGCAGGTTATTGTGTGTCCTTGATATTGGTTTTGTGTGTTAAAAAATGTTGTTATATGTAATACATTGCAAAGTATTTTGTTTTGAGAGAACTTTGAGAATGAAATTTGTTGCATCCTTTTTTTCATCCATGCTAGTTTTTGCAATTGCACCCATGGCAGTCATGGCACTTTCATGATCAGGAGTAGAGTTCAGTTGTTTATATTCTCTGTGCTTATTATAAAATGTAATTTTTTTATATTTAAATTTATATATAAAATTAAATTAAAAATATATATGTAAATTAATATTAAAAATTGTGTAAAAATTAGTAAATTAATAAATGTATAATTGTTGATTTAAATAGGTTTTATGGTGAAAATTGTAATCTTGATTAAATAGTGTAATAAGATTTAAAATTGTAATTTTTATTATAATTTAAATAAAAAATTTAAAAATATTTTTGAAATTGTTAATTTATATTCTTTGAAACTAACAAATATTGTTTAAAGTAATGAATTTTAATAAGTAAGAAATTGAATTATTATTTTAATTTTAATTTGTATTTATTATTTATATAATTAGTTTTAGTTTATGTTAAGAAAATTAATTTAAGTTTTTAAATGAAGTTTGAGATGATAGAGGAAAGTGCTCTCCTTATTGATTTGGAAGGCGAAGACATTGACAATGTCAACTTGAATTTAATTTCACACATACAAAAATAGTTACAAATGTGAACTCAACTAACGCAATCACAATTTGTGTATCGTAACTTATGAACTCAATTTGATGTCTGCTTCGAGTACTACTACATTCGGTATGAGGAAGTTAGTTCCTAAAAAGGA
This sequence comes from Lablab purpureus, assembly GCA_030347555.1. Taxonomy (NCBI): domain Eukaryota; kingdom Viridiplantae; phylum Streptophyta; class Magnoliopsida; order Fabales; family Fabaceae; genus Lablab; species Lablab purpureus. The sequence continues at coordinate 20,865,978 of CM059258.1, forward strand.
ACATCGTAGGCAAGAGTTGATGTCGTACCTCATTCACAGGGAACAATGTCGTGACATAATTCGTATGGGACCATAAATATTCATTAACTTGTGCCAACGATTAAGGGTAACGGGCATGGTGAAGGATGCCTTTTGACCAACTATTGAAGACCAGTGGCTAATTTTTTGCATATTGTGGGACATAATATAAAGAATCGAAATGTTTCATTTTTTTCCATCATTTCGGTCACACTATTAGTCAACACTTTCATAATGTCCTAAATGCAATAATTATGTTAGAAGAGAATTTTTAGTTCAACCATTAAGGAGAGAACTGCAACCTCAAATATTGAACAATAACAGATTTTACCCATACTTTAAGGATTATTTAGGGGTCATAGATGTAACTCATGTTTGTGTTAAGGTCCCAAGGGTCGATGCTCCATGTTTTTGTTGAAGAAAGGATTGGCCAATGCAAAACGTGTTTGCAACTTGTGATTGCGACATGAAATTCACATATGTTCTAGGAGGGTGGGAAGGAACAACATCTGATTCAAGAATATTAAAGGGTGCCCTTAGTAGAGATGATCCACTTATAATACCTGAAGGTCAGTTAATCTTGATTTGGTATAGTTCATACATGGTGACATTATGACAAAATTCTAATTAGTATTACATCAATCATTATAGGTAAATACTACCTTGGGGATGCCGAATTTATGTTAGAATGACAAATTATTACACCATATCGAGGTGCTAGATACCATCGTAAATAGTACTCTCGAAGAGGTCCACAAAATCCACGAAAGTTGTTTAACCATTGTCATTATTCACTTAGAAATGTAATTGAAACAACATTTGGTGTATTGAAAAAAAGATTTCCTATAATTACAAGTGGGACAAAACCACATTATTCTTTTGAAACTATGACCAATATATTTCTTGCATGTTGTATTCTGCACAATTTTCTGCGGGGTGTCGGCAATGATGATTTTCTACTAGATGAAGTGGATAGAGACTTGATGGAATAGGAAGTGGATGCCTTCACACAAGATCGTGAAGATGATTATAGGGAAGGGCGAACCATTAGGGATGTCATAGCGAATGAAATGTGGAGAGATTATAAAACATTTTGCATTTTGTAATTATTTGTTTTTATTAAAAGTTGGCTTCATGTTTGTCTTAAATTGTTAAATTATTTATTGTTTAATAGTATTAGTTGTCTGTGAAAGGTACAAGATGAATAGAGGCAAAGGTGTTATTGCAGATTCTACAATTGGCATTCGTGAGTTTACTAAATGAATCGACAATATGGATTTTCACCTCTTGATTGTTATGGTTGATGAGGCCAAGTTGGGTAATAGGGTTGATGAAAGTTGTACAACCCTAGCATACATAAACATAGTTGAAGCCCTGAGACAATCGGGCTTAGTTTATATAATAAAAAACAATGTTAAAATAGACAAAAAAGTTTGAAAGACAGGTGGTGTGAGGTCCACGATTTGTTTAGTGGACTTAGTGGATTTGCGTGGAAAGAATCCATAAAAATATTTGAGGCTAAAAGTGAAGTATGGGATGACCTGATAAAGGTAAAATTGATTCAATTAATATTGCTTTGAAATGCTTTTGTCCATCAGTTAATTTCAATACATTACGAATGGTTTTTTTTATGTATAGGCAAAAGCTTCAGCCGCACAATGGAGAGTTACTCCTATCCGCCACTATGATATGATGGAAGAGTAGTGGAGTGTTGACCGTGCCACCAACAATATGGGCATAACAACATGACAAGTGAGAAGAAATTTGTCTAGCGCGGGTTTAAAGGTGGACTTAAATGATGCGGTCAAGTACATCCTTGAATCATTCACTATTGCACCTGATGAAGTTCCTCGATCGCCACCGCAGATGGACTCATATATTCCTGGTCCTACTCAATCTGTGCCATCTGTAGGAACTTCGTCATCACGAGGCACAAAGAGAAAAACACCTATGGTTGATGTGATGGATGCCCAATTTGATAAATTAACAACCAAACTGGACAGATTATCATATTACCTTGGTAAAGGTAATTCCCTATCAAAATAATTGGCTGAAATTGCGAAAGGCAGGTGTTGGTTGGAGAAAGACGAAATGATATTTTAACGTAGAGCTCCACCTTCCAACACTCTTAATCGGATATTTAGGACATGTTTGTGGGCATGAATTTGTAGGACGAGAAAGTTCTGCTCTAGTGTTACGAATTCCTCTACAACAATTCATCACAAACCAGGCGACTATTCGAATTGCTCCCACAATTCTAAACCATTTACTCCGACTAACGGGTGGAAGTGGTTGATCCTTTGCCATGTATTATGTTGTACTATTTTTTTTTATGTTTATTTAATTTTTTATGTTGTATGAACTATGTACAAAATCTTTGAATTTATTGTGTACTATTATTCTTATGTGGTGTACAATTTAATTTAACTTTATATTTTTTCCTATAGTCCTGATCCATTGAACGCCATGGATGCATAATTCAACAAAATTAGAGCTAAATTACAGAAATTGTTAGAAAAAGTTCGTGAACATAATGAGTTAACTGAAAAAGTATCTAACCTTATTGAAAGACAAACATTAACCTTGCAAAGAAGAAATTACCTAATTAATCTGCAAGTCAATATCATGAGAAACAACTCATCATTCCAACATTCAGAACATGACATTTGGTACATGTTTGAGAACATGAACCTACAAGATGACACAATTCGGGTTCAGTATTATGAGTTATGGTGCAGTAAATCATGCCAGACCAGGCGATTATTCGAACGGTCCCCTCATATACGTCATAAGCATTTGCTTAAGCTAATGGGTGAAACTAGTTGATTTCTAGATTTGTTATATGTTGTATTGTGTTCTAATTTTTCTCTTTAATTAATATGTAATCTAATTAGAAGTATGTCACAACTTGTATTTAATTTTAATGTTATTTGAACTATGTAACAATGTATTTTAATTAAAATATGTTTTAAGTCAAATGTACATTAGGTATACTTCATTATGCAATGTATGTATATATTGTTAATTAATTTTTCAATTTACCGGGGATGGCTTCATCTTCAACACTGAAAAGACAGAGAAGTGCAAGGGAAAAGAAAGGAAAAGCTCCTGTCAATACTCATGGTGTTTCTTGTAGGAAGCTACCAAGCATTGAGGACGTGTTGAACCAAACACATTTCTTCAGCAAGAATGATAAAATGGTTGAATATGGCTAGAGTTTCTACATCAGGATAGTCCTTACACGAAAGATAATGAATTTTTCATATTTTGCATAATCAGGACTACATTTTTGTCATTATTTACAATTTCAAAGTTTCGAACAATTTCTAATGTTAAGAGTTTCATACTTCAAAGACCTTATCAAAGTGTTCTATTCAAACTTGAGAATCACTGAAGCTAGTACCCTTTAAAGTGAGGTTAGTAAGAAATAGATCAAAATAAAACCAGTTGATTAGTTAATTGTCTCTTATCTCAAATATCAAGGTCAAAAACTTTCTTTTTCAAATATTCCTAAGGAGTTGGAATATGACCACAATATGGCCTTCAGTTCCATGGTTAGGTCATAAATGCAGGGTCAAAATGCCAGAAATGTAGGTAGTCTGAATATTAATGATAGATTTCTGCATTATGTTTATGTTCATATGTTGAGTCCCCAGTCTAGTAATTTTGCACAAATATTGCAGGAGGACATTCTCATGTTATGGGCCATAAAAAATAACATTTTGATTAATTGGCCTCATCACATCATGGAACACATGATCAAATGCAGGGACACAAGCATGCCTCTTCCATACGCCATTTTGATTACACGCATTATGGCTTATGGTGGTGTAGACTTATCTGTGGATGTAGTGGACATGTTAGGCTGGAAACATTTTTTTAATAAAAATACCTTGAAAAAAATGAATGTGGTTAATATCAATAGTGTCTGGCAACATGGTAGGGTGAACCAAGATGTTGAAGATGATGAAGAAGCACCAATACCTGAGGACCCACCAATACCTGAAGAGCCAACAATACCTCAACAACATCAAGTTCCGTATATCTTAGCATAACCCCCACTCCAACATGATGCTCAAATGTTTTCACAAATTTGGCATTATATTCAAGGGTTGCAAGAAGGATTTAAATATATGAACATCAATATACATAATCTTCTTCAAGGGTTGCAATAAGGATTAAATAATATGGACATGAACATGGATAGAGGTTTTGAGACACTACATCAGAAATATGATGATCTGAAACAAAGATTTCACGACTAGTAGGACTCTTTTGAATGACTAACCTTATGGAACTTTCATTTTTTTTTACTTCTTATTTTTATTATTGTAATATTTGTATGTTTAATTTTCATGACACTTTGAATTTAATTTTTATAAAATACATTTTCAACATTTTTGCATGTATTGACAGCGAAAAATTATTTAAAATTATTTTTCAATTTGGTATCCAGAATGTGGGACGGGAAATAGGTTTAACTAAATTATCAAAATTTATTTCATAATTGATTTTTTAATAAAGAACATTTTATCAATTACAAAATTAATTTTAAACTATCACATCGCTTACAAACTTTCATAAACTTTTTCTTTATTTTTCATTATATTTCTTTTAAAATAAACAACTTCATTTTCTACTCTTTTTTCCTTTTAAATCCATATTTTCCTCCCCTCCATCCTACAATAGAAACACACCCTTATAATTATAACATTTCTTAGTATATTAACTTTTATCTACTTTCTGTTTTTCTTTTTCTTTTTTTTATTTTAGGGCTCATTAACTACATTTCTCTAACATCCAACTAGACGGAACAATCTTTCATTATATATCTCTCTCTTTATTTATTTATTTTTTAAATAGAAAGAAACACATTCTAATAATGCATCTATTCCGTTAGTATTTCAAAAATGAGGTCGAAAATTAGCCAAATCAACTAACATAATTCGAAACTCGATTTAATAAAATTAATTAGTTGAAGTTAATTCATCAACCAAATGAATATTGAACTTCGAGTGAAAAGAATGAGCCTGTTAAAAAAACGTGGAATTTAGGACATGCATAGTTTAATTTGATCGGTTCATGAATCAACTTAATATCCATATTAAATAATATCTTTATCAGTATTAAATTATGTAATTAATTTTATATTATTAAAAATAAACAAGCAAAAATATCTAAAGTAGCTAATAGTTTTAAATAAAGTTGAAGTAGTAAACTGAATGAAATCGTTTGCGAAGTTAAACTAAAAGAGATTTATTGTATTATTAAAGTGGAATAGAACTTAAAATTATATTAATATTATAATATAATATTTAATTAATAAAAATAATTTATAATAATAAAAATAATTAATTTAATCAGTTATAAACGTTCATAAAGTTTCTTTTTATTTTATTTTTCAGTTTGTCATATTGACTCTCTAATCCAAAGGGAAAGGAAATACTAAAAGTGAAGTTATTTTGAATCGTTGTTCCTGAGATAATGATAAAAGGAAGAACTCAAGGAAACTGTGTAGGGATAGGCTCAGAACTCGTTTTCCCATGGTGGCTTTGTGCATTGTTTTCCCAACGGGAATGAATACACTTTGTTCACCTTATTTGCATGCGGTAGATGCGTTCAATAATTTATTATTGCAAGTTTCCAAACAGAGCTTAATCATTATTCTAATACCCAATGCAAATTGCAAGGGATAACTACGACAAAAATGGCAAAGCCAGAGAATCTTTACTGGTCAAAAGTGAAACACTTGAGTTAGCATTCATATTTTTTAAGAGCATATGATAATGTTGATATGTCAGCTCCTAAGGACAACCTAATTTATGTGATTAATTATTATAGTTTTCTTGTACGGCTCAAACTCATAAGACCTCTGTGTCATCACTTACAATCTTCTCTACTAAGCCAAATCAAAAACCATTACTATCCTTACACCTTACTCATCACTTACACTCTTTATTATTACTCTTTCCCAACTTCATATATTACACATATTACTATCTATCACCTACCCTAGATATTATTAAAATATTCTTCTCAAATATGTCAAATTTCATTTTTACTTTCTATAGTATTCTTGGTTCACTAAATGGAATAGATTCATTTGTTATGTTTACATTGAGAAATTCGTCACTAAAATGTTCAATTTCTAATATTTTTTGTCGACAAGAAAAATATATATAAAAAAATGAGACATTTAAGATGTTCCAATCCATTTACAAAACTATATATAATTGCACTAATATATACAAAGGGGATCATTCTATACATTCAATCTTTGATTCTCTTTTTCAAGACCTAATATCAAATTTACATGAATCTTTAATCTTACTAACTACTACTACAACATGTCATAAAAAACCTATTATCATAGATATAAGATAATACTCATATATATATATTCAATATCTTTAACAAAAATATGTTTGGTGTTGAATTTTTAATTGTGAATCTTGAAACCAAACACATTGAATTTCCAAATATAAATACTATAATAAGAAATGAAAAAACCAGTCAAAATTTAGTTTCTAAGGAGCTGAATTCCAACTATGAATAATCTCATCGTACTTCCACTCAGAATCTAATTCCCAAGTAGCCAAATTTTAGTGAGGTTTTTCAATTTTTTTAATAAATAAAAAGTTAAAAAAATAAAAGCATATAATAAAAATCCCACTTCTCAACAACCAATTGTGATTAATTTTCCGATACCAACAATTCAATTCCTCAAAAACTAAATTCTCAACATAAAAAAAAAAATAAGTCTAGCTAGTATTGTAAATAATGTTGACACATCTTGTTTTATGGATATATTTTTGTGGCAAAAATATCTTAGATATGTAGCTATTTATAAGAATATATTAATGTGTGGAAATTGTTGTTGGGCAGCACTTGGGTAATGAAAGTGTTATTAGCAAAATAATATGAAATATGTTGGCATCAATGTCAATCAGAACTTTGTGTCTTTTTGCCATCAATGTTGTCAAGGAATCCTTTCATGTCATGTACACTCTATACTATAATACTCAGATAAAGGTTGGAATCTTTTATACTCTTAGATCAACCCTGTAAAAGAAAAAGGTTCACTTTAAGAACTTAATCATGGATGCCTATAGTTTTTCTTTCTGGATGAAGGAAATCGAATGACCCTTCTGTTCCAAGATCATCACAAGCCAAACTTTTAAAATCATTTCTACTAACTTTGGATTCTAATTAATCTCCTCAATGGAATGAAAATTAACCACCCATAAAGTGAGTTAAGTTAATCCTTCATATTTATGATAAAAAAATATCATTAACTAATCAATAGTTTATTTATAAAAATTAAATCCAAGTTCACTAAAATTATTGTGAAAAAAAATAGTTTTTAAATATATAATGCAGCTATATTAATGAAATTATAACATGAATTCACATGAGTTAATCCACGCTCAGACATATTAATCACCATCGTTCATGCTTATAATTTACAACCTTGTAATTTCGTTGTTTAAAATCATTAATTATTTAGGATCAATTACCACGTGAATTAATTTTATCTAAAGAACGCAATTATGATAATAGGACTCGTATTTATTGTATCAATTTTATCAAAGCATGCATGCGATAATCCATTAAATTACGATGACTAATAGAACTCGTATTTATTGTATCAATTTTTCAGAAATTAATTGGTTTATTTAAAAAATTCTTAAGATTTTTTTTTTCTGAACAAATCTTCTTCTCACAGTGAATCCTTTTCAAGCATACCTAACCTTCATAGTCTATGTTTTACTTTGTAATATTTTTCTGCCCACAGTGTCGGCATCATGTTTTCAGACATGGATTAAAAAGCACAGTTGTGTTGAACGGCATTTAAAAATCTTGATAACAAATTATTAAAAAATTAATGTATTTTAATTTTATTCTTTAATTAATATCTTTGTCTGCAACATAAGAAATAATCAATCATAGTCCAAAGTCTCGACTTACATGTATTTATTTATTGGTCGATTTTTCTGATAAATATAAGACTTTACAACATAATTTGCAAATTAACTAGGGTTTCTGAAGCTGATAAAAAAAAACTAGGGTTTCTAAAATTGTTATAACTTGAACTACAATATACTAGTGATTTGATGTTGGGAGATTTCTTAGTCAAAACCCAAAACCGAAGAAAGGTTAGGTTAACCCCAAAAAAGTCATTGAGATGCAACACGGGGCAGAGAACAAAGCACCAATTATTATATTATATTTATTTATGCAAGTAATCGAGAAAAATAAAAAGCAACTGTGTGCGAGTGCGAGATTAACCTGTCACGTGCACACGTGCCATACCACTGAGTCGGTGCATCGTTTATCATAAACAACAACGAACCGCACGAATTGCGGGGTTGCTCCACCTATTACTCCCACGCGCTTCCACCGCACACGCCGCAGATCAAGCCACACGGACACATTCGTGAACGATATCTGAAACTTGAAGTCGTTCTAACGGGGTGCTTTTCACACGCGTGTTTTTCAGCGCGTGTCTGTGAAAAATGGATGCATCAGTCTAAATCCTCGGTGTCTCTCTCCTCCGTATTGGACGGCTCAGGCTTCGGTCTGGTCCCCACGACCGTATTTTTGGTGGGGCCCGCGTTCGAATTGCTTAAATTAAACCCCTTTTCTATAAACCCTAACCCTAATCCTGATACGTTATTACGACCCAAATTGAAACAATTCATTGCACCCACGTTATTAAGTATATTTGATTTGCAGTTGTAATAAGAGTTTAACGCTTTAGTGATAAAGGAATTATAAATACTTTGACATTCACCGATAATAAAAAAATTATTTGACATTTAATATATTCAAATATATGTGTTTTTAATTTTAATTTAAATTACTAATGTATATTAGTATATTATTAAAATAAGTTAAAATAGTGTTTTTTAAGGTGTCACAAAATCATTTTTCTTTTAACTATTAGTAAATACACGAATTTTTGTATAATATTATTTTGTCTCAATCAATATTTTCAATTCCAAATTTTATGATTACAGTATGCAACAATTTTATTATTATTCATGTAGATTTTACTTTACTCGAAGGAACTTATTTGCTTTACAAAATACTTATTATTTCATTACAACAAAATAAGAAATGTTAATTTTTTATAACTCCCACACACATAAATATAAATATATACATATAATAATTTTAATCATTATATTAAGTAAATCTCTTAAATTGAAAGAGCAAATAACTATAATGATATTATATATATATATCTTTATATTGATTTTATGTATTTAAATTTTAATTACATCACTTATAAGTGATGTGCTAATAAAAAATACGAAACCTGCCTTATTATTATAGTGGAGAGTAAAGTATGATTGGTGATAATTTATATTATAGTTTGCTTCAATCGATCAGCCTCTGCTACGTTTAATTTTTTTAAAATTTAGTAGTGTTGGTTGAGATTTACATTTTGAAAGAAAACAAATTATTCTTTGACATTATAGTTTGTAAAATAAATAAATAAATGTGCAGTCTTAGTTTCGAGATTGTGATGTGAGCAAAGTGAGAAGAAGCCAAAGTTGAACATAAAATATTTGTGAAGTAAATCTTCTGAGATTTTGATTTATATGTTGTCTTTAAGTTAGGTTGTATAAGGGACAAAATCAGCAACTCATATGCATATGTCTCAGCTCACTCACAACATCAATTTCTCTAAATCTTTCCTTTTCTATGTTCCAATTCAGTCACAATTGTTGAATTCTCCAAAGTTTATATTTCAAAATAAACAAAAGGAAATATTACTACTATACTAGTATCTTTCTAATTTATGTTTAGATTGTAATTTTAAACTTTGATATGTATGTGAAACTAAAGATGCTATCAAACAAAAAGAATTTAATTTTTATCTATTGTTAGTGTAAATGTATTACCTTATTGATCAACTAAAAATTATGTAAGGTGATAATAGTTTATAAAACTTAATAATTATATATATATATATATAATAAATTTTTGTATTAAATTTCTGTTAAGAATATAGACTATCAATGCATATATTATATAAAAAAATTGGCATGCCTCTAAAAAATATGTTGGTCATGAATGTAATTATGCACTTCTACATATGTTTGGTGTAGGTAAAATCCTAAAATATTTCCACCTATGTTACTATTTAAAAAATATTTTTTAATTTTTTATTTGTATGTAATGCTTTAAATAATTTTATTATTTAAAAAAATTATGTCTTAATTATTAATGCTTCTATAGTATATTAAAAAACATGTCTTCCTTTCTCAACTTAAAAGAAAAAAAATTATCTAATTATCAGTTAAAGAATAATTTTAAAGTAAATAGATGATTTTAATAATTTCTTTAAAGGGCAAACGGGTTAATATATCAATGTTTTTTCTTTTATCAAAAAAGTAGTCTTTAATTAATTTTGGAGATTTGATTTTAATAAAAATTCAACTTATTCATTCCTAATCATATATATCATATACTTAACGAGTAAGAAATTTTCTACTAATCAATTATACAATGATCTAGCATATATATAGTAAAATTTATTAACTTTGTAAGAATTATTTTGAAATATCTACAATAAGTTTTAATTAGTTGTTTATATATTTTGTTTAAAGTAGCTGTGTAAGATAATTAAAATTCATAAACAAATAATGTATAATGTGAATATGCATGAGTTAAAAGAGTTATTAATGATTGATAGTACCTAACTCCAAAGCTAAGTCTAAATTGTTGCTTTGAAAAGCCAATTTTTAGGTAAGAAAATGATGGAAATGGTTAAAGTTTAATTAATTAATCTGCATGAAATCACAGTGTCGGCAGCACTAGCTACCTAGCTATGGCAACTACACATATTCATGTACTAATTATGTTCATCATAATAATTGCATTCCTAATTATAGTTTTAGTACTATTTTTAAGGAGACATTAATGAGACAAATGCCACACAAATTATACTATTTCAAATGTTTTATTCTCTTCATAAATTATCCATGTTAACCATTTGAAGAATATTTTTTTACTAATAATTTTACTCCTCAATTTTTCTAATTAAAACAAAATTAGTCCACTTTTAGTTAATTTTTCAAAAACTATTTAAGGGTGTATTCAAACAAATTTTTCCACAAACACTTTTAGGAAAGCAGATTAAGAAGAAAATTTTCATAATCTAAAATGAGTTATTTCATATAATTTAAAACAAATATTTTCAAATTGTATATAAAAACTAATTTAAATTTATAGAAAAGTGTATTCATTTATTTATTTCTCTTATGATGAATAGGTTCTCTAAACATCTTCTAAAATTAATTTGATAAACTGTTTTGAACATACATTAAAATAATGCAATTAAAAGAGTGTACATACCAATTTCTTAATATATTAAAGGTAATTATAACATATCTTAGTTTATTTTCTTTATAAGAATGATAAATATATTATTTTTAAAATAGTTTCACTAAATTAACCTCATTTTCTAAATAAATTCATTAATTGGGTCGAAATAAAAAGAATAATTAATTTAAAAATAAATTAGAAAAAAATGCATGCTTCATTAGGACGTAAAATTATTAAGTTACTAAAATTGTGATATTATGAAACTGAGAGTAAAAGATAACTACAAACAATATACGTGCTTCGAAGCACGTTATAGATTAAAATTTAAAAAACATTACAAGAGTTTTATAATTTATTCAACGACAATAAATACCGATCAAATTTTGTTAAAAATTATAAAATTATATTAATTTTACTTTTTGTTTGATAAATATTGTGTAAATTTAATACATTTGATCCAATAAAAAATATGTTAGAAAGAATATATTAATCGTAAATGTGTAATATTATTTAATTTTTTCTTATAATTTACGTACTGTGTTTTTTTTTCATTGAAATTAAATATTTGTGTAAAGAAACTGATAATAATTTGCGCACTTTGTTTGATTTTAAACTACTCTCATAGAGAAAATAAATAAATATAAAACTTTAAAAAAATTATATTTTTTAAATTTTGAAGTAAATATTATTTTTAGCGGTTATAATGAAGTTAATCATAGTCAAAATAGCAAGTTTGATTCTCACTTAGATATTATTAAAAAATTACTATAAATTATGTTAATATTGTGCTTTAGGTAATACAGGTAGCTCAAGTTATAATTAAAAAAATTCAATTTCCAATAATACAATGGATTAGACGTCAATTATTTTGAAACAAAGGTTCGATAAACCAAGCTAAATTATTATTGAATTACATTTAGACTATTACATTGGTATATTATTTTGAATATTAACCATATTTAATAAAGATATTTATATTGCGGTTCCGTCATATGAAACAAATATAAAAATATAGGTAATTTAGTTTGAATATAAAAAACTTAAATTAAATTAAAATAATTCTTTAATTTGTTTTGAATCAATTTTATAATATATATATATATATATATATTATATTTATATATTATGATATAAATATTAATTGTATAAACTTTAAAATATAAATACTAAAATTAATTTTTTTATTGATTTTTTCTAGTAACATTTTATTTTATTTTATTCTATTTTAGTATTTTTCCTTTAAAATTCACACTATTAAAATACTTTTTCCATTTCAATTATATTATATTATTTTTTCCTTATAATAATAAATAAAGTTAAACATAATAAAATTTATTTTGTATATACATATTTTACACGAGAGAAATAATATATAATACAATAATATTCAAATAATTTATCTTTATTCCGGATCAGTTTTAAAATTTTTAAATCGTAAGCCAATTTTAATAGTGTAGTTTATATATATATATATATATATATATATATATATATATATATATCAATCTAAAAAATTAATCAATTATCTATTTTTTATTAACTTTTGGTTATTTTTTCTACTGATCAATTCTTTAACAACTCTACCATCCAATAACTTAATAGCCAATAATAGGTAAAAAAAGAAAAAGGAAAATTGAAGTTAAAGTTAGTGGTGGTCCAAAAATGAATGAATTTTGTAATGGTGGGTTTTTGACTCTTTGACTTGCTTAATCCCATAAGTTTTGCATTTCAACTATTACCACTAAAACCTTTTTTCTTTGGAAAATTTTCTTTATAAATAGTTTTACAATACCAAAACTTAAAAAAAATATACATAAATAAAAATATAACTTCAAAGAAAACAATATGAGAGACATTTTACAAACTAGTTTATACATAAATTAATTTTATTTTTGAAGGTTTTGTTTTTCTTTTTCGAAAGTGCTCACAGAAAGTATATTGACTTATAGCTTTTATAAAATCACTTACTATAGTACCCGAAACCAGATAAAAAAAATAAAACATATTGAAAGCAAGGATACATATTTAGAGACGAAAATTGGATAATTTTTTGGTGTCTTAATTGAAGCAAATGGTTATCACTTTCATGTTTTGAGACTCAGATATGAGTTAACTTGTTTATAAGTTATATGCATTAATAACTTTTTTTAAATCGTATTCAATCACATGCAAGACTTGGAATTAAATATCCTAGGTATCTCATTTTAGTTTTTTTTTTTCTTAAAAAAGTATTATATTATGTTATGTTACTTACCTTAGCTAGTTATCATGAAAATGAACTCATATTCCATCTAAAGAACTAATCAATAGTTGGTCAAACTTTTAACTAAAAACAAGTTAAACTATTTTTTTAGGTCAACACTGTGGTAAAGGTTCTTTTTCTACGACCATGCACGTGCATCACAGAAATTGAAAATTCTCATCTACCTCGTGAAACTTAGAGGGATCAATGCATTGTTTTTCTCTAATTGTTACATAAAGCATTCTCCTAACTTGTTTTGTGTACCCAATTCGGAATGTGATAACTTTGGTGTTTTTTTGACCAAAAATCATATTTTCTCATTATCTTTTTTTATTCTACACTTTCCTTTTATTTGACCTTTTTCTTGACCTAATACTATAACTTACCAAAAAACCAGATTGACTCATCCCTATCTTCATAATATTCCTACATAAATGGATCACCTTGTTTAAGCTCTACATGCATGTCAATCATATGAATATATATTTAATTACTTCATTTCAGCGAGAATGAGAAGTAGTTTACCTAATTAGAGTCATCATTAACCTAATAATAATAATTAATAAGCATGACTCACAGTACATTAAATAATGAAATTAACCTAATTGTTATATCAATGAAACAATGACTGTATAATATATACTATAAGTCACACCAGCTATTAATTAGTGTGTTTCTTTTATACATAGGAAAAACAAGAACAAAGAAAGAAACTAACTTAAATAACAATTTCTAAATCTTCACATTATAATATTAACAAAAATAATATATAATTGTATGTGTGTATATTTAATCTATATAATTGTATTTTTATCTTTATCGTCTATCCTTAATCTATCTTATTGCACTATATCTGTAAACTATATTTTATTAGTTTCTTAAAAGAAATCACTTATATTTAGAGATAACCTTATATTATAATTTGAATTAGTCATGATAAATTGAAAGTATACTTTTACATAATATATTTATTTATTTATTATGAAATTTACTATAACGTATTTTATATACTTAAACTTATTTATTTAATACAAATTGTTATCGTATAATAAAAATAAATATTTATCTTATATAATTATATCATATGGTGTGAGTATTTAGAACGAAAAACATGTATCATCATATGTTTTTGGTTTAAGTGATATTCAACTCACTACTTTAATAAAGTATTGTGTTTGAATATTATGGACAGAAAAGATTAGAGTTGAAAAAAGAAATTTGATTAAATGGATTTATTTTAATAGATATTTTAATTTTAATATTTTATGAAAATTTATGTTTTTTATGTTTATTTTTTTAATTGAGTTCTAAATTTTATTAAAATATGTCAATATAATTTTTTTTATTAGATTAATATTATGAGATGTGACGCATTGAAGTTAACTCATAATACATTAATAATAATAAAAGAGTATGAATACAAACATTTATAATATGAGAATTTTTTATATAAATAATTACATTGATATATTTTAATAAAATTTGATAACTCAATTAAAAAAAATATATAAAAAACAATACAAAGTCTCATAAACTATTAAAATGTCTATTAAATTTTGTTTTAAGATTATTCATTAATGTAACCGTGAATACTAACATGGTTAAAATAAATAAAATAAGGAACACTTATGAATTGATTAACCAGATTTCAAATGTTAGCTGAAAGAAAGTCAAATAAGAATAGCAATTGTAGAATCAAATTCAAACTGTTCATGATGAACTAATACACTACTTTCCACAAATTTCTTTGTTCATGCATGCTTGCATGCCAGCCTGAGCTAGCTATAGCTTGTGCTGTTTATATGCAACAATCTTGATGACCATATACACCAACAAACACTGTTTTCATAATCATCTGAATCTGGAATTGGTCAAGAGTTTATAGTTGGGGAAATCGTGAGAACTGATTTATACAAAATTTTCAAACTTTAAACCCTTTCTATCTGGGTGTGTATGTAGACTTATTTAGTCGTCAAGCTGTATGATTGCATGCATACATGAGTGCACCACACTGTAGAGTGTAATATGATGATGTCCACCATGAAAATGTTGCAACTTATACAGGGATTTTACACAACACAAAAGTGGCTTCGAATTTATTAAAAATCCTATTTCACTTATTGGTATAATTATATATAGGATCAAATTTATATTACATAAATGAGTACATATTTCATTTTATAATAATTTAATTTTGTAATATTAAATTACACTTAAAATTTACTGTTAAAATTTATTTAAATCTATTTTGTTAAATTTATTGATATAAGATCATTTTATAATAGATTTTAAATTTAATTAATTATAATGTTTATAAATTGAAGTTAAATGTTATTTTTTAATTTATTTTAAAATTTATCAGTTTAAATAAACTCTTTTTTTTCTAGGTATTTTTTTTAAGAAATAAGTATTTCTAATTAAAAAAAATTATATTAAGGACTTGGTGAATAATGAAATATAGTTTACTGATCATAGTTTTATTATAGTATGTAGTGTGGTATGAATATGATGTTTTAAGTTTTTCCTTTTTTTTCTTTTAGTATAAGATTTTGAGAAGAGATTTTGCACGTTTGAAATATAGTTTGGAGACTTATATGGACTCATTAAGGTGGATAATGGAAGTTAGAGGTTGTTGTGCTTCACTGTAAGTAAGAGGAGTTAACTATCTTTTTGTAAAATTATGGTTCTAATTGTTGGTGACTTAGGAAAGAATGAGTAGATTGAACCACTAGTTGATGTAGTGAGTAATTATTACCTCCACTGTCTAGATTTATTTTAGTAATGAGTTGAGTCAAGCTAAAAAGGGATTTTCATTCAAACAACAAATTTTCACTCAAAATATGAAATTGGAGTAATTCTCATTGTCCTTTTCACTTAAGCTTAGGATTTCTCGCTTAAGTGAAAATGAACTAGGAAATGAGAAATGCTCTCAGTCTCAATTTTACTTAAACGAAAAAGTTTGCTCTAACAAAAAAATTGTAAAGTTGAATATGATATTGATGAGCTTAGTTGTTGTTGATGGTGATTATTAAGAATGTTGTGAGCTAAGCTAAAAAGTTATGTTTGAAATTTTTTTTAAGCTAATTTAATTTTTTCTAATTAAAAAACTTAGTTAATATTATTATAATATTCAGTATAATTTTTAGTAGTTTGTATAATATTTATTAACTTAAGTAACATTTTTTAAAAAGCCATTTTCTAAATTTTTATATTTTATTCTCTTTTTTTTCTCTATCAAAATTTTTATTATCATTTTTAAACATAAGACGAGGTTTTATTATTATTATTATTATTATTATTATTATTATTTGTTCTCTTTTCTTACAAATTATCTTTCTTCTTTATGTACACATAAAAATTTAGTATTAAACTCTTATATATATATATATATTATTTAGGAATTACTATACTTTTGGAAATGTAATCATTCTCTAAAATAAAGGTAAAAAAAATGAAACTCAAAATAGAACGCGAAATAGATAGAAATGGAAAGATACAACTATCTAATGAATTAATAAGTTAAGAAAGATTCACTACAAAGATATTATCTTTGATAAGAATCAAGTTTTTCGATAAGAATAAAGAGAATCATCTCTTCTCAAATATAATTTCAATATTGACTTAGTAAAAAATATTTACATTATTCTAAAGTAGACTATATATAGCCACAAACTAAAATACTACGAAAAGTTACGAAATAAAAGTTGTATATGGAATAACATCTCAGTCACCAACTCGCTCACTTAACTAGTGTGCAAAATAAAAAACAACAAATTAGTCTGACTTAACAACATCATGGCTCGTCTAACGAAATTTAGAACGAGAACACGACTTCCAAACATAACACAGCTCTTGTCTAGTGACCTAGATAGCTTGCCCAGTGAAATAAACTCCACAAAAAGAAAATTACAAGTCTTTAATGTGACAACTAATATAAAAAGTAGTTTAATTTTTTTTTATCTTTATGCACCTTTCAATTCCAAGCTTTCATGGAACACCAAAAACCTCTTTAAGATGTTAATTTTCAAACTTTAGTTCCTAGACCTAATTATAGACCCTTTGAATTAGAATGGTTCCTCTCTAAGTAGTCTAAGACCGATTTTGTCTAAATATATTAATATTATATAAATACTTATATGAAAATAAAATAAATAATAAATTAAATTTATTTTATTTCATAAATTAAAATAATTTCTTACATCAGCTTATACCTCAGTTTTTCTATAGAAATTATTTCATTTAAATTTTTTTGAAAACTAAGATGAATAAATTCCTTTTAACTGGTAAATGAAATCAAATTATTATTTTTTTCTTTTTCTAAGTATTAAAAAAATATTTTTATTACTGACTCTGCTACTTCTATACATGTCGGTGGCTTCCAGTTAAATGTTTTCCTTGAATTTCTATTCATTTATGCAAAGTTTTTCTTTTCAAAAACATATTAATTTAATCTATGAACCTATCAAAGTTACTGCAGAAATAATATGATTTAGGTGGTTGATAATTACGAAGTGTGGGCCATCTTTATAAGGCATCCTAAGTGTCCTCAAATAGAACAGCTTTGCAATATATATATATATATATATATATTAAATCATAATAATGTCATATCAATATAATTATCCATTTCAAGTTTTATTAAAATTAAACGACAATAACAATATAATCAAATTATTTATATTTTAATCATTTTAAAAAATATATATTACTTTATTTTTATTTATATATGACATTAAATAATTTTATATTAGTACAAAAGTTTATATACATAATATATATATATATATATATATATATATATATATATATATATAAAAGGTTTTGTCATAATAAATTTAAAAAAATATTTTTTATATAACTCTTTATGTAAGTAACTTTGATATTTTCATACTAGTTTTTTTTTGTCATTAATTGAAGTGATATTATCTTTACTCTTTAGGAGTTATTCATTATTATTGTTCATATCTAATTAATGGACCTTGAAGCCCAGTTACAATTGATTGATGATAACCAAACAATCCCTGTGGACCAAGAAAAAACAAAACAAGAACAAGCAATCCCCCCAAAATTATGAGTTTGTATTATTTTATTTTGTACTTTACCTTTATGGGCCTTTTCAATGTACTTTTTAGAATCGAAATGTCCATCAAAAAAGATTATAGAAAATGTTGATGTCGTTATTAGCTGGAGAAATAATCATGGCGTAGTTTATGATTTCTTGCAGCTATGTTAGAATAATGTTAATAGACATTATTTTTTTCACCTCACCAACAAAAAAAGACATGATTTTTTCAGTTTCTGTTCCCTACCTAAGGCTATAGGAAATGAAAAAAGCTTTGAAAATATAGTTTGCAATTCCTTTTTAGTCACGAAAAAGGTGCAACAAACAAATGGGTAGAAAAAAAAAAGTGCTATCACCTTATATTCAATTACTACTTAGTGGCACCTGATTCAAGATTCTATTTATCCGAGTCTAGGAACATGTGGGGTTATCACAGATAAAGACATTTCTAAACTAACAAATCTTACCAACATGTTGAAGATAGCTATTTGTGTTAAAAGTTCTATATTAATTAAAAATAATATAGAGAATAATATATAAAGAGAAAAAATTTAAAATTTTATTTTCATAAAGATTTATATTGAAAAGATTGTTGTAGGAATAGAGATTAAAGTTTTAAATTGTGATTAATATATATATATATATATATATATATATATATATATTACATATTGTATTTTACATTTTACATTGTAACTCTTTATTAGGTTTTATATGAGTTATAAAACTTAATGTATTATTTTAATAAGAAGGTGATTCAAGTGATGTTAGACTTTTGAATGATAATAGAATTAGTGTTAGTTTTCTCACCACTGAAAAGTTGGATATTCCAACACTCTTTGGTTACTTAAGCAAAGAATATGTCATATCAATTTTTTCTCCCCTTTAAATATATTTTACTCAAGCGAGAGCCTGATCCCTCAAACTATATGAGTCATTGCTTAAATGACATGCTCAATGCTCAAATGTCATTACTTTGTTTTCTTTAACTTGCATTATGTTACAAGTTTTGTTATTAATTATTGATTAAATAATTATTATTTTATTGGTTGTATTTTGCAATGTGAAGTGATTTTTAATTTTGTTATGTTATAATCACAAAATTTACATGTTGTGTGTAAGACCCAATTTTAAAAAGAATAGAGGTTAACGTTTTAAGCTATGATTAATACATACATATATACATATATACATATATACATACATATATATATACATACATATATATACATATATACATACATATATACATATATACATATATATATATATTATATTTTTATTTATTTATCACTTTATAAACTCTACCATCTTTCTAAACTTTTTCATCTCACACTTCATGTACTTTCTCTCTAAATTTTAACTCCATTTCTCATATTTTCTTTTATTAGAAGCAACCTTGTACAAGACAACATAAATTAGGACGATATGATCCAATCAAATTTTGTTTTGGAGTAAGTTTCCTTTTCCCTTAGATAGCAAAGTTCTCTTTCTTTATGTGGTTTGCATGAGGCGTGTACAAGGTCTTCCATGTGAGATATGAATCAATTAGATTAATCACAGTTAGTCTAGGTTGGTAATGATGTATTGTGTTTATGAATCAAGTTTCTAGTAGCAAGTTAGGACTTTTCTAACTTAACTTAGCTTTAAATTTTTTTCTTTAGAAACTTTTGAAAAAGAGGTAAAAGGAGTTAATTTATTTATTTCATTTCAAGTTAATTTAGAATGTTGGAATTGAAGAATTGAGTAGATATTGATTGTTAGTTGATGTAATTTTTATCATAATGTTGAGTTAGTGTATAGAAACTAATTACTTTTGGTTTGTGATGTACTTATGTTGTTATTGAATTGAACATCATCAATTTGGAGCTAGACTAGTGAGATATGAACTTGTGAATTGTGGGTGAGATTTGGAGTAGAAATTTATCAGTTTGTTGGTTTTATTTTGATGTTGAACTTGAATATTGAGTAACCATTTGGAGTTAGAGATAATCTTTTTGATATTGCAATACTATATTAATGTTATGAATTGTAAAATAGGTATATAATGGTGTTTTTTACTTTATAGAAATGTTGTGAATGTTTTTTATTGATTTTAGATATTGTAGAGATTTCTTTTACAACTCTATAACCTGTTGTTTTTTGGTTTATTTTTTCTCAAGCAAGAGATTCACACTCAAATGAAAATAAAATACCCTATAAGTTCCCTCGCTCGAGTGACAATTTTCACTCAAACAAGAGTATTCTTGCTTAAGCGAGAGAGACAAAGAGCAAACCAGTTTCTCCATCATGTTTTCAGTCAAGCTAGAAGTTCTCACTCGAGTGACATTTATATGATGAAATTGGTAAGTTTTTAAATTGACAAATGTTATATATATATAATAGATGAAAATGTTTAAACATGTTTTTTCATTGATAATATGAGATATAATATGTTTTATTCATGATAAGATATAATATATTTTATATGGCAAATAATATGTGAATGTATGATATACTTGGTATGGTTGGAAGCATGTGAATATGATTGTATACATAGTGATGTATGTTATATGTGATACCTAGTGTAATGTCATGGCATTTTGTGGGTGTGTTTCTCCTTTGTGGGGGTGCGATGAGGATATCTAGGATGATACTGTGTAGTATTGTGCATTAAACTCATTGCAAAAAGGAGATATCATAACTTTTGATGATCTAATCACATAGAAAAGACATCAGGAGGTGAGAACTCGAATGATGTTCTTTTATCAACGCTTATTATAGCAAATACGAGTAACCACTCTAGCATAAGATCTTGAGGTTGACTATTACCAATGGTCTTTTTAATGGGTCATATGTTAGTCTTTATAAGATGTAACACTTACGTTAACTTTGATTTTTCTTCTTTATATATACATATATATATAATACTGCAGTCAAAACTCCTTTTGCTTCAATTTTGTTTTTAATTAAATTGTTATATTTTTTTTTCTGAAGTTTTCTTCAATTTGTATATAACAATCAAAACCTTCAAATTTTTTAACAATCATTTCTTTTCTTTTTTACATTGATTCTAACACTCTTGATAACAAATAATTAGAGTTACGATTGGAGTTATTATTAAAAACTTATTGTTTTCCTAAGTCATTTATATATAGTAAAATAAAAACTATGTAATAAGGAGAGACCCTCATTGAGCGGTTACTCTTTCATACAAAACATTTTTACTGTCATTATATAATTTTCACATTTATTCAGTTATTTAAGTTTTCACATACTTATTCATATGTATGTATACCTATATAAAATATTTACACACATATGGATGTTTATCAGTGATTTTCATTCCAAGGAAAGAAATTTCTTTAATTAACCATACTATAGAGACACAGAGTATAATAGGTTGATGTGAGCAATTGTGGCAAGTTTAGTAAAAATGACTGTGAGTGGGCCAGCCAAAGTTAAGAAGTATGTTCCATCTGGGAGTGATAAGAGAGAGGTTCATTGTCCCTTGAAAGTGATGATATTGTTTTGTACATCTACGCTCCATTGCAACACAGGAAAAATGACTTGTATTATGATAGAAAATTGACCAACAAAAGGAGAAGACATTTATTGATTGATATTTATTATGAAATAAAACTTATTTAATTGCCTATAGTCTACACACAACCTAAAACATGACTAATTCATTTAACCGCCTATATATAATTTTTGAATATTTAGATTAATTCATTTAAGAAAATCAAGTAGAAAATTTAACTGTGTGTCTAATCAAGATAAATGAGTTTTTACCATGACCATTAACATGCTACAAGATTATCAATCTTGTGTAATATATATTCATTTAAGTTCCTAAGGTCCAACCTCTAACTACACCAACTTTTATATGGGTTTTTAAAAATAAATTTGATTTGTATGCATGTATATGTATATATAAGTGTTGAATCATATATCAAAGAAATATTATCACATGTGATGGTATAATATAAATAACCAAGCATGATGAGGTTAGGGACACCTCACTCAAAAATTGAAAGACCAATTCAACTCAAAATTTATTTATTTTACTTTTATTGGTTGTTGCATTGCTTAATTGATTGACTAAATTGTTGTTATAAAAATGAATGCTAAAAAATATCAATACATCTTTGTGGGTGCGGACTTATCCGTTTAACTTGCAAGTTTTGCTGGACGGAGGCAGTTTATGAAAATTAAGGACCATTTAAAATGCGGGCTAAATAGACGAGTTTTTTATAGTGTGGGTTTATGTGAGTGCAAATTTAAACAAGCAAACTTGTTCGTATAACTAACTATAATGGAAACATTGCTTATAGACCTCACCCAGTAAGCCTAAGTTTTGGCATAACTAGTCACTTGTGAAGTGTTCTTCGATTGGTTCAAAATATCATATATGAATGTAGCACATAAAAGAAACGGGGAACAAAGAGAGATGAAACGCAAAAAGAAAAAGAGAAAGTTAGGACACCCATCCATTAGAGACTCCCTCCATAACTTCTACTTTCATTTCTTTTTCATCTTTCTATTTATATTCCATGTTATTCAACTCCATGTTTGCTAAATCCTCTTTTGTTGGAGTTAGATATAATCACCAAACTCTCTTCTATATTTTGATTATATTATATGTAACTCTATATTACTCTTTTCCATTGATGTTTATTGTGGTTTGATTAACTATATATTAGTTGAGGTTGTAAGAGGTTGGGAAACCTTAACGAATTTTTTTCCAAAGATAAGACAATTAATACATCATTTTTTGGGAATAGAAAATGACTTATTAATAATCTTTAATAAGGTAAACTTAGGATTTTCTCTAAGATATTTGAGTATAACTTTTCATGATAAAGATTAATGATAATAAAGAAAACAAAAATCTATATTTTTAAGATTAATAAAACAAGAGAGTGAGGTAATGAAATATATATAATCTTAATTTTAATCTTAAGAATATACATTTTACATATTTTTCATTCAATTTTTTATTATAGATGTATTTTGACACGTGAATGAACAATCCTTAAGAGTATTCACATTAAATTATTTTTTTAGAGACTTTGTAATAAACACTTTATATATATATATATATTTATTTACACTCTTTTGGTTTTACATAGTATATATTTATTTATATAAAATAAAGTGAATATAATGTAAGATGACAAATATAAGATGTATGTTATGCTACGGTGTTAAAATGACAAGTTTGGATTAACTTTTTAGAACAATTTTTCGGTATTAGAGTATTTATTGAGAAAAGGTTCCATACTTTTAGTATTAGAAAATGGTAACCGAACTTAAATAGTAAGCGTATAATAATTTATTTACTATAGTATAATGAACACTTAAAATAACTTTACGGAATTCTTGAAACATGTGTTACATTTAAACAAGAAAAGAAATATTATGACTAATCAAAAACAATTTTCTCAATAGAAACAGAACTCAAATATTTATACCTGTCATATGTTTAGTGTTCTACTTATCTGTTCTTTTTTATAAGTTTCTTTACCATATATTTTTTATGAGAAATTTTAACAATTTTAAGTAATTAAATTTTTAAGTAGTTAAATTATTTGTAATTGAATTTTTTTTATTTTTTAAATTGTTTGTTTGGATAATATAATTAAAATATTTTATATTTCATTTTTTTATAGAGATATTTATTTTTTCTTAAAACATCAAATTTAATTTAACATTTTTTAAAATATAAAATTTTAAAATTAAATTTTACAAAAAATATAACTTAACTTTAAATATTAAAATAATATGTAATAATTTAATTTTCAATATATATGTATGGTTCAATTCAATTCAATTCAATTCAATTCAATGTGAGTCTAACTAAACTTGATATAATATAACTTCAATTACATTTGGCTTGATGTAAGTCTAATTCAACTCGACCGTTTCAAGCTTGACTTGATTCGGCTAACATGAGACTAACTCCACTCGACGAATGTGGGCCTGATTCGGCTAGGTTAACATGGGATTGACTTGACAAGACCCACATGGACTCGACTCGACTAGGTTCATGTACGCTCGACTTGACTTGCTTAACATGGCGCATCTCGACTCGACAGACTCAGGTCTAACTCGACAGACAAGGGCACAACTCGACTTGGTGTACCTGGGTTTGACTCGACCTAGCCAATGTGGGCCCGACTCGACCTGGTCGATGCCTGACTTGACCTAACTGACATTATCCTAACTCAAACTTATTGACATTGTTCGAATTGACCTAATTGACATCGGCCTAACTTGACCTGACGGACACCGGCCAGACTCAACTAGGCGGACAATGGCCCGGGTCAACGCGACCAACGTCGACACCACATGACCTGGTCGATGTTCGCACGAGTTGACGCAATAGATGTTGGCCCGACTCGACCCAGCCGACACCGACCTGACTCATCCCAACCGACAATGGCTCGACTTTACACGATCGATGTTAGCTCGACTCGACCCGACCAATGATGGCCTAATTTGACCCAATTGATGACGACCCGACTCGAACTGGCCGACATCTGCCCAAATCTACCCAACTGACTTTGAATTGACTTGATTTGGTCGACAGTGACTAGACTTAACCTGATTGATGTTGTTCTGACTCGAGCCAATCGATATTCATTAGACTCACCTCTATGGAGGAGGGCCCTACTCGACCTCATCGATGTGAGTTTGACTAGACATGGCCAATGTCGGCTTGACTCAACCGGGCTGATGACGAACTAACTTGACTCGACCGATGTTGACCCAACTCAACCTAGCTGTTTTCGGCTTGATTCGACCTGGTCGACATGGGAACAACTCAATCTGGCCAATGTCGGTCCAATTGAACTTGGCCAACGTCGAGCCAACTCTACCTGGTTGATGTTGGTCTGACTTGACCCATTTGACTTGACCTTGTGCAAGCCCGACTCGATTGGGCTTGGTGAGGGTCGACTAGACTCGACCTGGGGTTAGCGGGGTTTGACTCGGCCCGAGGTGAGCTCAACTTGTTTTAGCCAGGGGCAAACCTAACTCAACTTAGCCTTCAACTCGACTCAGCTCAGGAAGGGCGCGACTTTACTCAATCCAGGAAGGGCCTGATTGGACTGGGCTTGGGACTGAGCTACTCTTAGTCTGGGATAAACCCTACTCGACTCGATCCAGGGTAGGTCCTACTCTACTCGGTTTGAGGTGGGTCCTATTCAACTTGGTGCAGGACAGGCTTGACTAGACTTGACGTCAGGCAAGCCTGGCTCAACTTGACCTAGGTCAAACTCGACCTAGCTCAACTTGGGGCAAGCCAGACTCGACTTAGCTCGAGATGATCTGGCCAAAGCTAGTAGTGAAATTTCAATTTCCTTCATTTCTAGGGTATTTCAAATTCTATTATTTTAGTTATTTCAAATACCTTCTCAAAATTTCTAAATTTCAATTTCCTTATAATTTCCTTATCCAAACAAGTCATTTTACTCCAAAGCATTTCAAATTCCTCAAATAAATGAATTATCCTGTTAAATTATCTCATCTAGACACACTATTACATTGTGTTTAAATGGGGAATTTCAACAATTTTAAGCAATTGAAATTCCAAGAAATTGAAATACTTGAAATTGAATTCTCTTTATTCTCTAAATGGTTTGTTTGGACAAAGTAATTAAAATAACTTACATTTCAATTATTTTGTTTGGATAGAGAAATTTAATTTCTCTTTTAAGATGAAATTTAATTTTACAAAATTTTAAAATTAAACTTTACAAGAAGTATCAGTCAAATTTAAATATTAAAATAAATATTTAATAATTTAATTTTTTTAACATACATGTACGATTCAGCTAGACATGAGTCTAATCCAATTGGACCTGATATAAGTCTGACTATACTTGACTTGGTGTAGGTTTGACTCGACTCAGTTTAGTATAGGTCCAACTCAACTTGCCCCAGGTTACGCCCAACTTGACTCAGTTCAGGGTGGGCTCATGGCCAGTGAGCTCATCTCGACTCGGCCTGGGGCAGTGATGAGCCCCTGATCACAAATAAAGAAGAGGAGTGTCCAAGGAGGATTACTAGAAGCATGATGAGAAGGGACACTTCCTCCTCTCCCCTTTTATTTAGCCTTTTTAGCATTTCTATTAGTTGTTAAATATTTTCTAAACTCATGTTTTTTTTGGGTTTTGCAGGATTGCTTTTGACACCCCTTTTTCTACAAGTAGAGCCTTGTTTGGAGCAAAGGAGCACTTGGGCTTGAGGCCCAAGTTTGGGACATCCAAGGGGGGGTGAAGAAGTCAATCTTGACCTTCTAGAACCCTTGGAAAACGTCCTCTCATCATCCCAATCATTGACAACCCGTTTTTTGTGCCCTACCTTCTAGAATGTGTGAGTCTTGGCCACCAAGAGTGGAATATGCTTAGGAATCTTTTCCAATGTAATTCCCTCTAAGTCCCCACCCCAACTCTATATAAGGAGGCCTCTCATTCTTGTAAAAGGGTTGAACATTAATGAAATAGAGAGCATTCTTGCATAGCCTAGAGCTTGTGTTGTGTTCTTGGGTGTTCTTCCCCCTCTTGGAGTCTTATCTTGAGCCTTGGCTCAAGTGGCGGCTAACACCACTCATCTTGGGTTGGACCATCCCCCAAGTGGCGTGTAGCACTCCATTCCCCTCCCCTTCTCTCAATCTCTTCCTCCATTATTGTTTCATGTTCTTTACTTTCATGCTCTTTAATTTCCAGCACTTTACTTTCATGTCATTTACTCTTATGTCTTTATGATTCAAGCCTTGTCTTAATTTGTGTTGGCTGGATTTTATGTTTTGTTATTCCCTTCTCCTCTTGAGCTCCTTGTGAAGTGAACCTTCACACTTAGATAACCTCCGGGATTATCTTCGTGTCCAGTGGGAATCTTCCTTGAGGCTTTCCTCCTAATTGACATTCCATCAAACACCTTATGTGCTAAATATTAAAATGAACCCTTATCAGGCAGGATCGACTCAACTCGGCGTAGGGTTAGGTTGGCTCGACTCAGCCCTAGGCCCTACTTGACTCGTCCTCGGGTCGGGCTCAACTCGACCTCGGTCGGGCTCAATTTGACTCGACCTGGGTTGGGCTTAGTTCGACTCGACCTGGGTCGACCTCGGTTTGACTCGACCTGGGTCGACCTCGGTTCGACTCGACCTGGGTCGACCTCGGTTCGACTCGACCTGGGTCGACCTCGGTTCGACTCGACTTGGGTCGGGCTTGGTTCGACTTGACCTGGGTCAGGCTCGGTTCGACTTGACCTGGGTCAGGCTCGGTTCGACTCGACCTGGGTCGGACACGACTCAACTTGAAATAGGTCAGGCCCAGTTTTACTTAATCGACCCATCTCGACTCAAATAAGAATGGGCCTAGCTTGACTCAACTCGGGTCGGGCCCCACTCAACTTGTCTGGTGCGTGGACCAGTCTCGAAATGGCTTGGGTCAGGCTCGACTTAAGTTGACTCGAGTCGGGCCCATCTTGACTCGTTGCAAGTCGGGACCAACTCGAATCAACCTGGGCTAAGCCTAGTTGGATTAGACCCAGGTAGGGCCCTGCCCAAGTTGAGCCTGGTTAGGCCCAACTAAAGTTGACCCAGGTCGGGCCCGGTTCATCTCGGTTCGAGGCGGGTTCGACTTGGCTCAGCCTGAGGGAGGTTCGGCTCGACTCGGCCCCTCGCCTAGCTTGACTTGGCCTGTGCCTGGCTCAACTTTGCTTGGAGTAAGACTGGCTTGACTCAGCCCTGACTTGGCTCGAGGCGACTTGGGTCGGGCCTGACTTAAGTATACCCGGCTCAAGCCTAGGGCAGACTCTGCTTGACTCGGTCCAGGTCGGGGTCAGCTCGACACGACCTAGGGTAGCCCTTGCTCGACTCAGCCCACAACGGGTCAGGGGTGACCCGATTTGGCTCGGTCCGAGACAAACTTGACTCAACTCGATTTTAGGAGGGTTCTGACTTGACTCGACCCAGGATGACCTAGCTAAATCTAGTAGTGAAATTTCAATTTTCTTCTTTTTACCTTATCAAAATTTCTAAATTTCAATTTACTCTTAATTTCTTTATCCAAACAAATCATTTTACTCTAAGATATTTAAAATTTATCAAATAAATAAATTATTCTCTTCAGTTATCTCATCAAAACACATTATTAGATTCTATCACAAGTATTTTTCATAATATTTCATACCATATTTGCATAATATTATAGCAAAAGAAATTTGCAATTTTCTACTTAATGCAGTTTGTTTTTAGTTATTTTTTATTGTTTTTTTACTTACTTAACTTGTCGCAATTTAAGATTTGTGGTGTTTTTGTTAATTGGAAAAGAAAAATAAATCTCACATATTTGCTAATAATTTGCTTCATTGACCAAGCCATGTCTCTTTTTGAAATTGTGAAGTTGTTGCGCAGTGGTGAAATTTTTAAGTCGATGAAACCAATTTTACCTAAATTTTAATTATTAACAACTACGGGTTCTAATTGAATATATAAGAAAGAAATGACTAGTTCATTAAATTCAATAAAAGTAGTTAAATTCATTATTTATAATTAATTACATAATAATCTTACAATTTATTCCGACAATATAGATATACAATCATATAGATATACAATTTACGATGTAATTATTTTAAATGATTTTTTACACAATTCTCTCCTCCCTTGTCTCACCTACTTTTTCCCTCTTCTAGTTTGAAGGATAAAAAATTAATTTATTTTATATAATTCATTATAGGATCCTAAAGGTTAAAACTAAACCATTAATGCACTTAAAATATTTGAAGTGTAAGTGCATTTTTCTTTTAAAACTTCTTAAAAAGTTAAAAACTCATCTCTCTCATAAGGAATTAATGTATTATGAATTATTTATATATTAATTATTTTTCCCACTTGATCTTTTACTTATTTCTAAGTCAAGATACAAAATCAATTATAATTAAAGCAAATTTACATTTTTATACCACAAACAAACTTGGATGCATGAATCATCCCCAAATTTACTTTAACAAAAATCTGGTGACTAAATTAATTTTTAAAATCAAATTTACTATAAGTTACTGATATATTTATATTTATGTTTTATTTTTATTGTTATTGTTATTATTGTTATTGAAGTTTAACCCTCTATTCTTTCTAATCATCGACAATCATACACAAATCACGCCCAACCAAAACACACAACAAAAGACCACAACAATGAGCAACAGATCTGTCCCTTAAACCGTCACTGATAATCGGAATCGTATTCATTCATGGGTTAGTTTCAATCGATTTCGAATGCCACATTCTCGATTTGGGTGTTGCCGTTTCGCTTTCCTTTCTTTTTTCTTTTATACTGCGAACGAAATCTCAGTGTCATTCGCCCCATTCCATTTTGTTGCAAAGTCAATTTTGTATCCTAACTTCCACCTAACAATTGTTGCGCTACTCCACCGAGCTCGCATGCTTTGCTTTCAGTCCACAGTTTCACTGCATTGTGCATCGGTTCAATTGTTTTGTTTATTAAGTTTTGATTTGATTCCTTCGTTTAGAAATTGAGTTGTGGCTCAATAGGGGTTGTGCAATTGTGCGAAAGTTTGGTTTTTTATTTGATCAATTTATTGTTGTTGTGAAATATGGTATTTTTGAATGTGAATGTTTGGTTTTTTTATTTGGTTAATTTGTTGTTGTTGTTGTGAAATGTGGGATTTTTGAACGTGAAAGTTTTGTGTTGATTTTATTTTTAGTTGGTGTAATTTGGAGAATGAGGGAGGATTAGAGATGTGTGATATTCACCATGCGTGTCTAAGTTGTGTTTATTGGATTTTCAGGTGCATGTGGTGTAGTCTTTGTCTGAGGCTCTGAGGAGTTGCTGCTGAGAATGGCTGACGTGGCAGGTCTAGTTGAGGCAGCGGGATCGAGATTCACTTCATTGGAGCTTATTGGGCAGGGATCGTTTGGAGACGTCTATAAAGCGTAGGTGTTAGTTTTAGGACTGGTATCATGAACCCTGCAGAGTTAAACTAACTTTGTACATTGAGTTTAAATCATAGTAATTCTATATGCACATTGCTTGTTCATTGGGGTAATGAATACTTTTTGTGTTGGGCTTTCTTTCTTGTTGTTTCTTCAGGTGGAATAATGTTAAGTATTATTTTGTTAATAAAATTCTTAAACTTGTTCTTTAGATGCTTATTTGATAAATAATACTAAGGTCTATGAAATGTTAGATTTGATGATTGTGTGAATAAAGAGCCATCAATGGATGCAAACATTAGATAAACATTACTATAAAATGAACTGGAGGGAAATTTGGATAATAGTTTATGTTGTAAAGAAGATGTATACTATGGTATCTGATCAAGGGTTAGTTTGAATTCTTTCTCCTGAATTTGGAAAATAAGCATGACGATTAGCTGTAGAAAAGGGACTGAAAGTAATGAGCCTCATTTGTAAGAGCAAGAGTCTAATTACATTAGTTTGTTACTTGAAAGAAGTAGATCAAGTGTATTGTTCCTTTTTGACAGTTGGTAGGTGGTTTTAAATATTACTATATCAGCAACAACAACGACAGAAGTTTTTTCTATGAGGTTGGCTACAGAATCTGATGATGCCATTGTGCTCTATCCAAAACCAATTCTTTACACAGGGTCTCAGGCTATTTAGTTATAGATTCATTTTAATAATTGGGCTATCCTCCATTTGCTCAACTCTTCTAATTGAAGTTTTTGTTAATCTTCTGGTAATAAGTACAAACCATGTTACACATTTTTTTACCAATTTTTCCTCAATCGATGTCTTTCCAAATTTCTCTCTAAGACATGGATTCCTTATTTTTTTCCCCTATATGATTGCTTATCCAATTCAGCATGTTCATCTATTATACTCTTTCATTCTTGTTGTCCTCTTATCACCGATCACTGAACATGTAGTATTGTATAGTATTGCTTGTCTATACTTTAAAGCATTCCTTTTAAAGCGGCACCTGTTAATCTCAATTAAAGCTTGAAGCGTTCATCTGTTTCAACTTCTCTATTGCTTTGTATGATAGATGTAGGACATCTAAACTGTATTGTGGTATGTATGATACCCAATGTTAATCTTCAAGCTAATGCTAGAGCATGTCTTACTGAATTTTCATTTCATGTACTCTGTGTTTTTTAGACAACATGAATGCTTTATTTATATTGAGAAAAAGGAGGCAATACAATAAATAGAAGATATTTGATATCCTCTAATGATAAATATATGATGTGGGAATAAATAAAAATGTTCCTAATAATACATATATAATTTAGATATTCTTATTATATACGATCAATTCTTTATTTCTATAAATAACATAGTTATTATTCTTGGAACATCTTTTATTTACTAGCCTTAAGTTAGACATGGACAATGAGTTGTCTATCTCTTTGTTGTACTATCTTATCTCCAGGTTTGACAGGGAGCTCAACAGAGAAGTCGCCATCAAAGTAATTGACTTGGAAGAAGCGTATGTCTGCTGTCCCCTTTCTATTATTTTTGTGAATGTTTTAATTCTTGTAACTGCTGTATTAGCCACCATATCAGAAATGGTTATCAATTTTATAGCAACGAGAACCTTAGAATGTTTTGAAAAAACATTTCATTACATTATAAAAGATTGCCTGTCTATTAGAATTTTACAACAATAACACTAGAAAAATCTAACTAGTCAATCCTAGATAGGGGCACGAAGCAGCCACCCTGCAGAAACACTATTTCTGGATGACTGCAATTGCAAAGTGAAGAAAACAGTATAGGTAATATGACGAGTACCCAAGCACTTGTGGAACTCACCCTTTTAAAGCTAGTTATTCAGAGGGGGAAAGTCGGACACTCAAATACTCTATGGAGCATCTCATACTACCTGGGTCTTAGACAC
Organism: Lablab purpureus; assembly: GCA_030347555.1. Taxonomy (NCBI): domain Eukaryota; kingdom Viridiplantae; phylum Streptophyta; class Magnoliopsida; order Fabales; family Fabaceae; genus Lablab; species Lablab purpureus. The sequence goes on from CM059258.1 coordinate 20,898,520, forward strand.
ATCATCATACCCAAGTCCCTAACATAATAATTTTATATCACAAAGATGCACATACTGAAAAATAGAAAAAAAAAAGCATAAAGTTAAAGAGTAAAGAGATACACACAATGAATATTATTAATCACAATCCATTGTCATTCATTCAAATTCAAAACTAAAAAAGACTAATTATCACAGTTAATATGTTGCCTGGTGCCTATTACAAGTGATTCTTTAAATAGAATCACAACCACCGTTTCCCAGTTCTTTCTCATCATTGTTCTCTTTTTCTTCATCATCAAAGATATGTTCTTCCTCCTCCTATTCAGTATCTACTGCTGTAGTGAGTATAATGTGTTGTGTAGTGACTCTAGCTCAATGTTGTCAAACTCGAGGATCGTAAGAGGACCGGAAAGGGGATAAAAGATTGTAACTCAAGGATCGTAACTCAACTCGTAAGAGTTCAAATATATGAAAATTATATTCATAATTCATAAAAATTGTTCTCAACAAAATTAAAAACATGTTCATAATCCATAAACTTGTTCATAACACAATTAAAAACAGATTCATAAAATGTTTAATACAAGCAAACTATTCAAGGAAATCCTTCATATTAAAAGCAGGATAGTCATCTTCCTCCGCATGATCTCCATTTTCATTAATTTCATCTCCTATGTGACCTTCATCATTATCAGCAATTGGAGGAACCTCCAAATCATCTATAGGTGCACAAACACCACCACCACTAGCATCTTCATGTTCTCCAACTTCAACTAAGATGTCTTCATCCAAAGCATCCAAAGTTGAATTTTCTTCATTCTCCTCCACTGTCCATTCATCATCAGATGCAAGATCATCAATGTTATAGTCTTTTGCTTTCCTAACATCCTTCTTCTTCTTCAATCTTGAATTAGCCATCACAAACACCACATCAGTCATGGTCTTTCATTGTAAACGATTTCTTTTCTTGGTGTGGACCTAAATAATTATAAAATTAACACATCATAATATTCTCTCAAAATAATTATAAAATCAATTTCAAAGATTTAAATTCTTTCTTACCCTCTCAAAAGCACTCCAATTATGTTGACAACCAGATGAACTACAAGTCAAACTCAATACTCTAATAGCAAATCTTTGTAATTCTGGATGTTCATCATCATATGATTCCCACCATTGTGCTGGAGTTTTGGTTTTGAGTGCATGTTGAGCTATTAGACTACCAAAAAATCCAGATTTGCTCTTGAAACTCTGAAGTTGAGCATCAATCTTGCTGATCTCATCAATGTCTCCCACCAACCTATCCAAGCAATCATACATTCCACGTTTCACCTCATAATCAGCCTTAAACTCAACATTATAGTGCAACATTGGATTAAGATAATAGCCTGCAGCATGCAATGGCCTATGCAATTGGCTGTCCCATCTTCGATCAATGATTTTCCAAAAGAGACTGTAGCTAAGTAACATAAAAATAAATAAATTAATCTCCAAGCAAAATCTAAAATTTTAAAAAATAAAATATAAGTTAAAGGTAATTAGTTATTATTACCTTTTACTAAATCTATTGAAAAGACTTTGAATCTTTTCTTTTGCAATATCCATTTCTTCATAAATGTATCCCATAGCTGGCTTCTCATCTGAATCAACCATTCACAACACCTTGATCCGGGGAAGATCACCCCTCATGCAATTCAAAATATTTCTTTAAAATCCCTTGTCTAGTATTAAATTTTCCACAAACCCTCCATCTCTAGTCTTCACAAATTGACTATCTTGCCACTCCTTGGATGTGAACATCCTAATAAATGATCCTTTATTTTCATTCAGGCATTCCAAGGTCAAGTAAGAAGTGGCAAAACGAGTATTGGTGGGTCTTATCAAATCTGTGCCTTTAGTAAACTTATGCAACAAAGAAATAAGACCTGTTCTTGAATAAATGTAGGTTGTGATTTTCTTACCATTTGCCATTGTCTCATGATGGAGAGGTATTTTTTTCTCAAAATCTTCCAACATTAAATCAATGCAATGTGCTGCACAAGGTGTCCAATATAACTTTTGTTTTTTTTTGCATTAACAAATCTCCAACTGCCTTGTAATTTGCTGCATTGTCTGTTACAATTTGGATCACGTTTTCTTCTCCAACCTCCTCAACAACATCATCCATCATCCTGAAAATTTTATCAGCAGTCTTACATATGTCAGAAGCATCAATAGACTTCAAGAAGACAGTCTCCTTTGGACTATTTACCAGAAAATTAAGTATAGTCATTCTCCTCCTATCAGTCCATCCATCTGTCATTATTGTGCATCCATTTTTCTTCTAAAACAGTTTATGTTCATCCAAAATCAGATTGGTCTTTTCAACTTCTTACTTCAAATATTTCATCCTAATTTCATGATATGATGGTGGCTTAAATCCAGGACCATGTTTGGCAACCAACACAAGTCAAGCATCCTGCAGAACTCTTCACTCTTTGCTACATTAAATGGAATAACATTGTTGTAGAAAAATAGAACAATTTGTTGACATGCATCCTCCCTCTCATTTTTCTTGAATCACTCGCTGCACTACTATCCCATTCATATTCTCTACATTTTGACTTTTTAATCAAATTTTGCTGTAGCACATAAACCACATCCAACATTAATTTTTTAACATCTTCAGGGATTGCTATGCATGCTCCAACATCCTTTGAAGTTCCTTCTAGATAGTGCTTCAGTCGATAAATTCCACATGTTAATACTTTCTCACAATATTTACATTTCACGTTCCTTGCTTTTCCATCAACAGAAACATAGTGACTCCATGCAGGATCAGTCCTTGCTCCTATTCCATTTCCTCTTCTAGTAGTGTCTCCTGACCTTGTCTCGGATGCCATTTTTTCTTCAAATTCTAAATCAAATTTAACAGAGAACTCGAGAGGAACAGAAGGCCAGTAGAGAAAGGAGAAGCAAAGAAAGGAGAACAAGGGGAATCCGAAACAGGAACATGACAACGGCGACGAAACAAGAAGACGGCAGCGACAGTGGCGAAGGTGAAACAAAACCTGATGTTGGTCGTCGCTTGAGGCGATGGTGGCTCGTGACGACGGTGGCTTGTAGCGATGGTGGTGCGAAAAAGAAAGCGTTGACAATGGTGGTCGTCGTTTGCGATGGTGGTTGTCGTTCACAAAACAGAATGCGTTCATGATGGTGGTCGTGGCCCGCGAAATAGAACGACGTTGGTGGGTAGTTGTGGCTCGCGTTCTTCTCTTTGGGTTTGTGGAGTGGAGACGCGTGAGTTGGGAAGAAAACGAAAACGTTTGGGCCTTCTTTTTGGGTTGGGCCAGGTAGGGTTTTTAAACGCAAACAGGTCTTCAATCCGAGCTCAACTGCGCCGTTGGGATCGACGCGGCAAACAATCCTCCGATTTCACGAGGAAACTCGCGATCCGCCACCAATCCCCTTTTTCGGCAATCCCCTGTGCGAGTTAGCTCGCAGTGCCTCCCAAACTCGCAGGATCGTGCGAGTACGCGAGTTTACTCACGATTTTAACAACATTGCTCTAGCTAGCTCACCAATCCCACTTGCATCACTAACAACTCTCCAAGTCAAGCCATCATTGCCAAAGACCTGTTCATTTTCAACTTCTTCTCCATCTTCACCCATTTTCCCTATGATGTGTTGCATTTTAGTTCTTGTTAAGTATCATTTTAGCTACTTTTATCTGCTTTACTAATCATCTTGCACTTAGTCTTTGCTTGTTATTTGTCCTCTTTTCATCTTTTGTCTAGTTTGTTATTCTTTTAGTGTTTTTTTGTGTTTCAAGAGAGGATTTTACTTTGATTAGAGGTTCCCAAGGAGTATTTGAATGCATTATGGACCTTTCGAAATTTCAAACTCGCAGTTAACTCGCAGTGCCTCCCAAACTCGCAAGATCGTGCGAGTACGCGAGTTTACTCACGATTTTATCAACACTGCTCTAGCTAGCTCACCAACCCCACTTGCATCACTAACAACTCTCCAAGTCAAGCCATCATTGCCAAAGACCTGTTCATTTTCAACTTCTTCTCCATCTTCACCCATTTTCCCTATGATGTGTTGCATTTTAGTTCTTATTAAGTATCATTTTAGCTACTTTTATCTGCTTTACTAATCATCTTGCACTTAGTCTTTGCTTGTTATTTGTCCTGTTTTCATCTTTTGTCGAGTTTGTTATTCTTTTAGTGTTTTTTTGTGTTTCAAGAGAGGATTTTACTTTGATTAGAGGTTCCCGAGGAGTATTTGAATGCATTATGGACCTTCCAAAATTTCAATAGTTAAGAAGGCAGTTAGAAGTTTACTAAGAAGATGAAATTGGTTATAATTTGACTGACAAGGTTTGCCACAACATTAACCACCCTTCAAAAGTTGCATAAAGAGCAAAACAAAAGCCTTGGAAGAGTGGCTAACACAAAGACTGCTAAAGTGAAATGGAAACTTATCTACCAAAATCTTCTATGAAATTAAGTGAACTGCTTGTTGTTTTCTTATTTTTCAACTGAGCTGGTGTATGATGTTGTTCTCTGTCATAAAGGTGTCCTGTTCTGGATCATTCTCCTTTCCACTCTAAGTTGAAAAACACAGAACTTTTTTATTTTTTTCCTTGGAACTTTACCCATATTCTGTATACTATTTATCCTCTTTATCTTCTTTCTTGGTAAATTACATATGGGAAAATGTGAAGTGGGGGGTGAGATTGGGCTTGGAGAAGCATTTTAACTCCAGAAAGAAATAGGTCAGTAGATCTCTACACAAAAGTCTGATGGTGCAATTGTTATGCAATTTATCACTGAAAATTCGAAGAGTTTGATTTGTGACTTTATACATGGCAATCTTGTTCAACAAGGTAAATTAGAAGGAAGCACAATTTGCAACTTTTTGCTGAATTGGACATTGCAATGTGCATGGAATTGGAGGCTGACTAAGAGACACTGCTGATGATAAGAAAAACTTTCTGCGTATGAGGAAAGTAAAATACCCCTCTATAACTGATCCTGTGATGTAGTAACAATTAACAAATGAATCTTCCACACCCTTGATTTTATTGTTCTTCATTAGAAGGATGAACATTAACAGAACCAAAAGTATTTTATCTTCATTGTAATGTGTATTTTATGCTTTTTGCACTGCTATGAAGTTGGTGGACCTCATTTGTATTGAGTATTTTAGTTTGAGATTTTCTCTGCCTACAATGTCTGTCACAGATCTTATTAGAAATCGTATCTTTGCTGTGTTGCACTCTGAATCTATATGCATTTCTTCCATACTACTTCCTAATTTGTTTTTCCTCTCTTTTTTTTTTTCACTTGACAGAGAGGATGAAATTGATGATATCCAGAAGGTATAATTTTGTAGATTACTTGTACTTTTATTTGCTGTGCTCAAATAAACACGTTTTTTATTTTGTTTACCATTTTTCAGGAAATTTCTGTTTTGTCCCAGTGTCGATGTCCATACATTACTGAATATTATGGTTCCTATCTCAATCAAACTAAACTTTGGATAATAATGGAATACATGGCTGGTGGTTCAGTTGCTGATCTAGTAGGTTACTTCTGTTTCCTTGGTTCTACATGTTCAGTGCATGAAAATTTAAATCATCCTTTAATGCAACTTCCCCTGCTAATCCTTGAACTGTCTGATATATTTTTTACTTTTTTATAAGAGAATAGAATCACGAAGACAAAGAAAATTGCCAAGAGTTAGGACTTAGGAGGATAAGAGACCATCCTTTAAAAAAGCCAACCAAATGCTTTTGCAGAGAACTAAGAAAAAATGGTTACTCTAATTCTTGGGGCACAATTTCTGACTACAGAAAATAGTTGCCAGCGTGTATAAGCATTCAGCATATTTCAGTGTGTCTAAGGGGGAAACATTAGTGGTTGGGTACTCAGTACTCCATCCTTGGTCCAAGATTCAGATTTCTTTAGGAGTTTACACCAGGGGATATGCTATGTTTAGACTCAAATGGACCAAAGAGATGATATGCATAAAACTGGACTGTAATATTACTTATTTGAATGAAGTTTGATGTTTTAGTTGCAATTCTTGTATGTTTCTAATATAACCTAGTTATTTGTATATGGAAACAGAATTTGTGGATTGACTGGTTGATTTTGTTTGCATGAGTATAGATGTGTATAACCTTTTGGCTTTTACCTTCTGTCTCATTATTTTTTTCTCATTGGTTATTCCGGGGAGCTTTTTTTTTTGTCATTCTTTGTACTTTACCTGTTATTAAATTTTCTATCATTAAAAACCAAAAAGAACGAAGTTCATATTTTGAATGGTCAGTTTTTGTGTCACTTTTTTATCATATTTATATCTGTTGACGTTAATTTCCAATATCATTGTATGTTGTATTTTTTCTGTGAAGTTAATTCTGATATTGCTTCTGTAGCTCCAAGCAGGTCATCCCCTTGATGAAATGTCAATTGCTTGCATTCTACGTGACTTGCTTCATGCTGTTGATTATCTACACAGCGAAGGGAAAATTCACAGAGACATTAAAGGTATCTGCAGCAACCCCATTACCTTTGAATTTGTACTTTGAATTTCTTTTTCCTTGTCTATATGTAGTTATAGGATTTTCTTTTTATTTTTTATTAGCTTTACAATTGATAGTATTTGCATGTCTATTATACAGCTGCAAACATTTTATTGTCTGAGAATGGTGATGTAAAGGTATGTTATATTCTGAAAGAGGTTATATCCAAGTTGTTTATTTTTTATGGCTTCAGTGAAAATGATGCACATAATAATTTGAGATGGGGACTTACATAAATGTGGAATATCACCAGGTTGCAGATTTTGGCGTTTCTGCACAGTTAACAAGGACTATATCAAGGAGAAAGGTAAATATATTTCATTGAAGTTAATTGAACATGGATGAGTTATTGATATATTATTTTTTCATTGCATTTAGATTAAAATTTATGTAAGTTATTTTATGCTTGATTACTCTTAAGTTCTTAACCTTCTTTCAAGATCACAAAATTGTTCTTTTTTTCTACTGGATAATCAAATTGAATGTGTAGACTTCTTAAGTGAAGGAATGGTGGTGCAGAATATTTTGTGTTTTGGTGTAATTTGGGTTGGGCAAACTGAATTTCAAGTGCTACTTTTTCTTGTATCGGCTGCATGATTCTGTCATAACCCTCACTGCATTTAAGGCTTTGTGTAGTTGAAAAACCACCTGGAATTCTAAATTATCACTCTTCATCTTAGGCTGGATATGCTTACATTTCTTTTATTGGAACAGACATTTGTAGGAACGCCATTTTGGATGGCTCCGGAGGTTATTCAGAATACTGATGGATATAATGAGAAGGTTGTAATATATTTATTCTATATATTTTCTGTAATGTTTCTCTTTGGTTCTATTTTTTAACCTTTATTTTAGTTTCTGGTAGTTATTGTTTTCTCAGAATCGTCACAGGAGTGTTCTATTTATGCAGGCAGATATTTGGTCTTTGGGAATCACTGCTATTGAGATGGCAAAGGGGGAGCCTCCACTTGCTGATCTTCACCCAATGAGAGTGCTTTTCATCATACCCCGGGAGAGTCCTCCACAGGTTGTTATTTAGTATCAATCAAGTTAATCTTTCAAGTTTCGAACCATTTTAAGTAACTTGAGTTTTTTCAAACCCAAATGTTATTTTTTCCAGCATAGCAGTTGACATTTAATCTCATTTTCTTCAGCTAGATGATCATTTTTCCCGTCCAATGAAAGAATTTGTCTCATTGTGCTTAAAGAAGGTTCCTGCTGAGGCAAGTGCCAATGCTTTCATACACTCATTATTTCATTTTCTTTAGTTCTGTTGGGTATAGTTGTAATGAAAAGGTTCTTCTTCATGAGTCCAGTTGAGTGAAAAGTTCAATTTATGGATTGTATGAGAGCATCCATAATGAATATGCTTTTCTAGGACATTTATTTTTTTGGAGGAAAAGGTAATTATAAGAAATATTTATTGAAATATTGGGCTTAGGATATGTTAATCTGTATTCTTATTTAGTCATAACAGGAATAACAATTGTTTGTTTATATTTTTCCTATTGAAATTTGTTGTCAACTTGATGTGATGTACTATTTAGTTTTCCCTAATTAGAAGCTTTTTAGACTAGCTTGGAGTCGAACTGGTGAAGTTGATCTCTCTCTGTCAGGCTCTTAATTCCCCCCTTTTAATGGATTCAATTCCAGAGGTCAAGTGCGAAGGAACTTCTCAAGGACCGTTTTATTAGGAATGCTAGGAGGAGTTCAAAGCTTGTAGAAAGAATAAGGTGCGAGTCACTGATAAAGGTCTCACTATATTTTATATATGTAAATGTACCAAACCTTGCTTTTGCCTATTAATTTCCTCCACACATTGTTCTTTCATTTTATATTTTCTAAAGCTAATACTATATCTCTGAAAAAGTAAATGATGAGACACAATTTCTGAAACCCTTTTTCTGTGCAACTTTAGCACGTTGTCCATCACAAAATTGAAATACAAGTATTATTCCCAGCTTGTGGTTGACATGATAATGCCTTGTGATTATGTGATAGGGAACGTCCAAAATACCAAATAAAGGAAGAAGATCAGGAAACACCTAGAAATGTCTCAAGAGGGATGGGGGAGGCATCAGATACTGTAAAAGTGGCTAGAGATGCAAGAGGTGAAGAAAATAATCGACCCAGGTAGGTTATGACTGTTGGCTACTAGCTTTAGTTTACATGTTGAATTTTTATGGATCGTTTCTAATTTGCAGTGATCAGGTTAAAACCCTGAAAAGTGGTGGATGGGACTTCAATATCGGGGGATCACAGGCTACTGGAACCATTCGTAATGTTTCTCGACCACCGCAGTTTAGAGAGAAGAAAGGTGAAGGTTCATCTAATCAACTAACCCAAAGAAAAGCTCCAGAGAGTGGTTATCAAGGGGGATCTGCCAATAGAAGTGCACTTAATGAGTCACTTGAAAGTTCCTTTGGAAGAGATCTTAGAGTTCCCCACCATGATGAGCAGCTTGACAATAACATTGAAGATGTAAATGACTCTTACTTTGTGTGTGTCTTTGTCAAATAAGTTAACCTAATCAATTGAATGATATATTTAGCAGTCACATCTTCATACAGGAACTTTTGGGTGTTTTGGTATTTATAAAACATTGGATGCATGACCAATGCTTAACCTGTTAACTCTAAACAATTACCTAAGGAACTTTCGATACTTGAGCTGAACCGATAATTTTCTGTACACCAACGTTGCTACCCATTCAGCAGACATGAACAACAGTTAAATTGTCTGTAGTGGTATAATTATATGGAGAATTCATCATGATAATATTATTTGAATTGTGTCAATCATGAAGTATTGATGGAAGTCCTATGAACTTGTTGGACTTTCATTTTGAATAACCTTGGCAGCTTTAATATTCTGAAATCTTCAATTTGCAGGATGAATTATCTGGAAACGGATCAGGAACTGTTGTTATTCGATCTCCAAAAGGGTCAAGGTCATCTGTATTCGGTGACCAGAGCTCTCAAGTATGTTCAAGCTGTTTTACTTTGATTGGAAACTGATATGTTCTTCTAGCTGTTCTGTATAATCACAAACTGAGAATTTTAATTAAATGTAGTATAGTAGCAGCTATTCTTCTTTTGAAGATGCTTCTACAAGTGGGACTGTTGTTTTACGTGGCCAGCATGATGAGCCTGATTCTCCACAGCCACTAAGATCTCGACTGGGACTTAACGACAGAAATTCAAATTCCTCAATGGAAGACAGCGCGATAAATCTTGCTGAGGTTCTATTTCTGTGATAGAAGTTGTAAATTTCACTTGCTTGTTGATTAATTTAGTTCAAGAAGAGCCTCCCCCTTTCTTGTTTATAGGTTTCATTCCATGATGTTGTAGATTTATTTGTGGTAAAATGTTTTATTATTTTCCGTTGCTATATAATTGCCTGAGACTCAGTTTGTTTTGTGGGAGATATGTTCTTAAACTATTTCCTGAACACCTGTGTTCGAAATTTTTTCTTTTTGTTCAATTTAATTTATTATGAGGCTTGTTATATTTTTTATTACTTGTTCAAATGGATATTTTTCTTATAAACAGTATTTACCCACGTGTCTGTCTTCATAGGCAAAGGCTGCTATCCAAGGAGGACTCAGGAAAGTGAGTTCTAGAGAAAGATTGGCCTGGGGAAAAATCAACAATGAAAGACAGGAAGGCAAGAAGGATGGAAAAGCTAGCAGCTCTGACTCTTCAAGGTACAACCATAGCAATCGAGCTAATAATTTTTCTGTTGCTGAATTAAAAATGTGGGTATACATTCTGAGGGATTTCTTTTTCAGACTACGTGGCGAACATGATGCACACAAGGGCGTGTCAGGATCACATCATGCTAGTAATGATGAAGGAAGTGCTAAAATAATGTCATCCTCGGTGTCATTATCTGCTTTACTTGTTCCAGCATTAAAAGAGGTAAATTTTAGTACATATATTCCATCCTTTCATTCTAAGTAAGTTTTAAATCCAAATAGAGCATCCTGCATTGTTCTAATTGCTCCTCTAAGATTCCATAATTAAAATTGTTTCATATATTTATTATTTATAGTTTTGAGTACAATGCACCGGCTTTCTTTTACAACCACGGTACAAAAATGAATTAAAACGTATGCAGTTATACTTTTGTATCTATTTTTGTTTTAATAAATATTAAAGGTTGAAATGAATTTGGCATATTATATTTTTTAACTGTTCAAATTATATATTAGATTGAGTCTATGATTTGGTTGATTTACGGATTTAAAATTTTTAAATTTTTAATGATTTTTTTTCTTAAATGTTGTTTTGTGGGACGTAATATTTTGCAAATTATTATAAATTTCATGTTTTGTTAATTTACTCTATTTATTCAATTAAAGAAAATAATAATAATAATAATTTCTAAACTACTTCTATTGAAAGTTGATTATTACTATTAATTTCTTACCTGTTGTACTAATACTTGAGATTACAAAAACAGATGAAATTGTGTGTGAAGAAACTTTCTATGGTATCCTTTGGGCTCTAGAAAAAATTGTTATGGTTTGTGTTTGTTATGCAGGCCATTGCTGATGATCCAGAAGGGTCAGTTGTGCGGGCAGTTATCAATTCTTTTATAAACATGGAGGGCACAAAACCTAAATCCTGTGATGCTCTTCTCAAACAGTTGCTTCTGAGATTGGCAAGGTTTTCCTTCGACTCAAGTTCTTTAGAAAAACCGAAAAGGGAAAGTAAATGTATCTCATTCTCTTGTGGTGCAGTTCAAAGGAAGATTCACTGAAGGACCTGCAGGGACTAGCAGGCCAGCTATTCAGCAAAGTAACCCAAAATGCAGAGGCTGATAACAGGAAAAAACAACAAAACAAGGAACATCATCCTCATAGCAATTTAAGTCCACTAGCAAGATTTCTTCTCTCAAGGTTTATGGAAGTTATCATTTCCCCTGTTAATAACTATGCTAAAAAGTAGTACTAGTTATGTAATGGTTCACTTTTTCATAACGCTCTCGTTCTCTCTTTATACTCACATTATATTGCATTGAATATGCTTGTGAATGATATCTTGTTCTTTGTTTGACAGATGGCAAGGCCAAACCTCACGGGATCTAAACTCATCGAGTTAGAAGCTTCCATTTTGTGTTAGTCTCTATTTGTGCATTTTTTTCCGATTAATTGTAAATATATTATTGTAAGAAATTGTTTTTCTATGTTCTATTAGTTTTATTAATAATTTATTTATTTTACTTAATATTTTTGCTCATAGTGATAGCGACAGCAGTGCTGTATAATTTAGAGGGTTTTCTAAGTTATAAGGAAATAGTAAAAGATACATTGATTTGTATTTTCTAATAGTTGTCTCTTTGCAAAGTGGGATAATAATACACGAATTACATTGACAAATATCTCATTGGTTATTCTAGTTCCCTTTGAAATGTCCTGTGAAAGTTCAACTTTGAATTCTATTTTCTAAATGTATTTACTTGTATGTTGAGGTTTCCAATAGTGGGAGCAATTTCGCCTATTGGTAAAAAGACTTGGAAAATGATCTTAATGTAGTCTAACAAATGACAACTCAATCTTTTAAAGAAAACCTTTACCTACAAAATATGGTTTAATAGGTTTTTTAGTTTTAATTTTTTTTAAATTTTTACAATGTGTTTTTTTTTATTTAGTTTCAATTTTTATTAAAATCAATCAATATAATTCTTTTTATTAAATTGGTATGGATATTATGTTATATATACATGACACATTAGAAAAAGAGAAAGAGAAAAAAGAGAAAAAAAATAAAAATTATGACATGTATTATGTCATTATTTTTTTAACGTCATCCATAATAATTTTATAAAAAAAATTATATTAATTAATTTTAATCAAAATTAAAATTATATTAAAAAAAAATAGTAGAAATATATTGTAAAAATTTACAAAAATTTGTAATTAAAAAGTCTATTAAACATACAAAATATTTATGGTGATTTTCCGTTTGGCAAACATTATTTTGCTTAACCTACAGGATTTTCTTATAGAGGAGTGTATTGTCATTTTGTTTTGCATAACAATCTCAACTAAATAATAATGTAATTTAACTTGAAAAGTAAACCTGGCAAACGTTTTTTTAGATATTATTACGAAGTTTTGATATTCTATGGGTACTTTTAACATTTTAACTTTAGTAAGATTATTTTTATATGTTATTATTTTTGTTCAACTCATAAGAAAGAGAGTGGCGCCTGGCCTTGTTGACAGATCAGGTCTCTGCCCATATAGCGTCGGGCCTGCTTCAGGGGGCACCCAGCGCTAGAAAATTTCTTTAATTTTCTATTAAGGCCTTCCTTCTCAATCTCTAGGATTCCGAACTTGCTTCTTTCAACCTCAAATGTTTCCTATACCACTGTTACACAAAAAATATGGGGATTAATAGTATAATTAGATAAGAGTAAACAATTTCAAATTACTTACAAAAAGTATCAAAAAGAGAACCAAGCAAGTTAAAAGCTTAAGAAAGAGTTGATTTTGTTAATGTGAAAAGACTAAAAGAAGTAAAAATTAACATTATCAGTTGTAGCGGTCCTTAACCAATTCTCAGTACAAATAAGTGCCTTGTCCATTGATGGATTTAATGAACTTCTAAAAACATCTAAAACTCTACCTCATGTACTAAATGCACTCTCAGATGCCACTGTGGAAACAGGGGTGGCCAATATATCTCTTACCATTGTTGATAAAATAGGAAATCGAGTAGAATTTATTTTCCACCATAGCAAAATATCAAGTTTATCATCATCATCCACAATAGACTCATTTAAATACCTTCTTAGTTCATTTTTCTATCTATAGTCTTTTTTTTCTCAAAAACTTCTTAAAAACATAAGCTCTTGCCAAATATTCAGGAATTTCAGTAATGGTTGATGATTCAAATTTAAAAGCAAAGTTTGCTGCACCAACATTTGGCTGTTCATGTGACACCCCAATTTTTTATAAGATTAATTAAATATTTTTAGGAAATTTCAGGATTTTTAATTTAATTAATATATGTTTTTTATTTGATTTTAATATATAGTATTTATTTTCATAATTATAAAATAATTAATTTTAGAATATAAGGTCTTATTTAAATAAATATTGAAGTCTTAGGTCATTAAGAATGCCAGTACTTTGAAAGAGAGGAAGAGGGAAAGTCATTCCCGATTTTTCACAGGGCTGCTACGATAAAAATAGTGTTGCAGATTTGTTCACCGTTGGATCGAGCAGAAAATTTAACAGGTGGTTCGTGACACCTGGTTCTTTATTATGAATGGGTTGGATCGTTGATAAGAGGTCTAAGTAGGGAGATATTCAGTTTGCACAATAGCAGTAATTTGAGATTTTTCATCTTCTTTATTCTCTATTTAACAAGGAAGAGGAAAAGAGCAAGAGGGGAAATTTTAGAATATGGGAGCACCGTGCATAAAAAAAGTAAGAGAGAGTGAAAACTCACTTTGGGGTGTGAGATATCTGTTGAGTAGTGGAGTTGACCCCCAATTCCTTAATTTGGGTGTGTTCTTAAAAGAGGGGTTTTCCTCTTTCATCTCTCTTTGATTCCTAATTACTCTTGTATGTTCTTTATGACATGAATTGAATAGTAATATGTGGAATTTCTTAATTTGATAACATTTTGATTTCTTTGTGTGATACCCTAAGAAGAGATGAGTCAAGGGTGATATAGTTTTAATGATTAATGAAGGATAATGTGTGTTAATTGAATATTATTATATTGTTTTATACATTGATTATGATAAAAGTCATGTGTTAAGTGATTGTAACGGTAAATGTGAACTTATGTGAAGAGAAATGTGAGTGAGAAGTCCTTGAACTTATGTGAACATGCACCATTAACGTGAGATCATAACGTGGGATCATTGTATATCACTTTTGCGGTCAAGTGTGATATGTGATTGGCGCTACATGCATCATGATGTGAGATTATAATGTGAGATCATAATGGGAGATCATTATGTATCGCTTTTACGGTCAAGTGTAATATGTGATTGACGCCACATGCATGCATTTATCATATAGTGTATATACGAGTACAACATGTATTGCATACGATGCACTTATGATATGAGTATGTTGAGCTTATGGATAAATCCTGTTGAGGTTAAATTAATTTTTTTCTCATGTTTGGATATGATTAAGTATTGATTAGTTGTTTCTCAATCCCTTCGTTTCTTTGTCTTATTTTTCCTTTCTTATTGCAAGTGATCTCTAGTTTGATATTGGTGATTTTAGTGGTGAAACTTAGTGTTTGTGGGACTGCTCTGGTAGGATATGTGACATTGGGATATGACTAGAAAAATTAGAACTTTTGTTTATTTATTTTTATTTAAGACTTTAGTTAGTTTATTTTACAACATGTAATGTTAGTAGTGTTGACATATTTCAAGTATGAGTAAAAAGTTACTCAGAAAGTGTTGATGAAGTTTTTATCTCAATAAGTCATGAAGATTGGAGTTTTGATGATGAAGATATAAAGTTTTATTGCAACATTAAAGACTTGATTTTATCTCATAAAGGAAGGTTGCTTAATGGAAATAAAGGCAAGATATAAAGAAGAATAAATGCTTTCAAGGAAGAAGATTGTTGAAGATTCTCTTAAGAGCTGAAGATTCAAGTTTAGAAGTTTCAGTTTTGAGTGATGGATAAAAAGAGTAAGTCATAAATCCCATTCAAGGATATTTCAAACTTGAGAGCAAGTCGTTTTTTCGCAAAATTTTTTTTCTACGCTTTTAATCGATTAGGTATCGAAATAGAATCAATTATTTAACTTTAAATTTGAATTAAAAGAGTTTAGCGAACAAAATAATCGATTAAGTGTTTTTGATAATAGATTATATTGCTTCTGGGTTTCATATAATCGATTATGGCCTTAATCTAATCGATTATATCAGGAAAAATGTGTTTTCCAGTTTTACTCTGATATAATCGATTACACCTTTTATATAATTGATTAAATATGACGTTTTTGCAAATTCAATGCTGAATCAACCTAAGAATAGAAACTTTGAGCTAATTTCAAATTATAAAATGAAAGGCAACGTCTTAGGTTAAACACATCTGATCAAACACAAAAATACAGTGTTCTTGCGCTAAAGATTTTCAAAACCGGTTTCTTGCTTTCTCAAGGTTGATCTAAGTTCTTGAAAGTGCTGATTGCATTGTGCTTAGACTTTCATATCTAACACTCATCAGGTGTTTTCTTTACTGTTTATTGATTGCTATAAATTCATCCCTTGGATCAGTTCTAAAGGGAGGTGTTTGTTCATCTCTTGTATGTCAAGAGAGGTGGGATCATCCTTAGTGTATCCAAGGAGGTGTTTTCATCCTTAGTGTGTCTAAGGAGGTGTGTTCATCCTTAGTGTTTCTAAGGAGTTGTTTCCGTTTATCTTTATTTGTTTTTACATATTGTCACTGGATTAGTGTTTGTAATTGCATTTAAAGATAGTGGGGTGATCATCACGTGTTTGTGGTGATTGGGAACTGGACGTAGGATTGGCTAAATCCGAACCAGTATAAATCTCTGTGTTCTATCTCTCTTTCCCTATCTCTTTATTTTATTGTGGATCATTTTAACAATTGTTACTCAAACTGCTCTTATCAAAGTTTAAGGAAAATCCGAATCTTGATTTTAGAAGAATTATTTAAAATCTAGAAAATTATTTTTAAAAGGGAAAAAGTTTTTAAAAATCCAATTCACCCTCCCCCCCTGCCTCTTGTTTTTTACACTGTCGTTATTTCTAACAAGTAGTGAATGTGAATCCTTTACCCTGGGTACACTATTATTATGAATTTGATTAATTATGAGATTACTATAGGCCTTGGAAAATGTGTTACTTTTATTCTCATGATATATGATGTGGGGTAGAAGGTGTCACATTTAGTGGTATCAAAGCCTGGTTGTCCAAAATCAGACTTGTGTGTTATGAGCCTACTATTTCTGTTGTGTTCTTTGATATTGTTATAATTTTATGACTTACACTTAGTCTGTTTGTTAGTTTTCTAAAAACATGGCATGTAGAATTGATTGTGTGATAGCTAACGCTCTTAAAGTGTTTGCACAAACTATAGGTAATGGTAGAGATAAAACTCTGCTCCTTAATGGTTAGAACATTTTCAGTGTAACTATCCATCCTCTTTAAAAGGATGATATGATCTAGATGACACTATGGTTTGAGTGACTAAAGTAAAGAAGATTTTTAGAGAAATGGAATGTTCCACTAGTATTTCTAATAAGTAGTCCTAGTTGATTTGATCTGTTTCCCTCTTAGTTAATTAGACATTATTCTTGGTATGGACTGGTTGTCTTCCAATTATGTCTTGTTGAACTGTTTTGATAAGTCAATTTTGTTTTTGTGAAAGTAAGAGTACAAAATTTTTAAGTGTTGATAAAAGTAAAACTTGTTTAAAAGAAAATGATAAGGTATACATGATTTTAATCTCCTTGAAACTTGAGCAATATAATGAGCTTAGCGAGATTCATGTAGTGAGTGACTAAGGATGTGACTAGTCTAGCACCCGAGAGAGAGATTGAGTCCTCCATAGATTTAGTACTTGGTACCGCACCTATATGTATAACACCCTAGAGAATGTCTCCGAGGGAGAACCAATGTTATTAGTTAAGAAAAAGAAAAAGGATGGGATCATGAGATTATGCATAGACTACCGCCAATTGAATAAATATATCATTAAGAATAAGTACCCTTTACCTATGATAGATGAATTGATGGACTAGTTAGTTGGAGCGTGTATTTTCAGTAAGATAGAGTTGAGACTCGGTTACGAGCAAATTCAGGTGAGGCTTGAGGATATTTCGAAGACCACTTTTATGATCCGTTATGGGCACTATGACTATTTGGTTATGCCTTTTGGTGTGACTAATGCACCCGGTGTCTTCATGGATTACATGAATCGAATATTCCACCCATATCTTGATAGGTTTGTAAGAGTATTCATAGATGACACCACAGTGTACTCTAAGACCAACAAACTGAACACCTCAGATTTGTCTTACAAACCCTTAGAGATGAAAAAAAATACTCTATGCTAAGTTGTTTAAGTGTAAGTTTTGATTGGATAATGTGAGCTTCCTAGGTCATGTAATTTCTGAAGAAGGGATATTTGTAGACCCAGTCAAAGTAGAAATCGTGTTAGAGTGGGAAATACCTAAATCCATCTTTGAGATTAAGAACTTTCTAGGACTAGTTGGATATTATAGGAGGTTCATAGAGAATTTCTCTAGGTTAGCTTTGCCCTTAACTAAGTTATCTAGGAAGAACCAACCATTTGTGTGGGATGCCAAGTGTGAGGAGATTTTTCAAGAGCTAAAGAGAAGGTTAATTAGTGCATTGAATTGATATTAGTGTTACCCAATTCCAATGAAACCTTTGTAGTGTATTGAGATGCCTCTAAGTTGGGTTTAGAGGGAGTGCTTATGTAGAATGGTAAAGTAATATCATATGCATCTAGACAACTTAAAATCTATGAGAAAAACTATCCTACCCATGATTTGGAGTTAGCTACGATAGTGTTTGTCCTTAAGTTATGGAGACACTACCTTTTTGGGTTGAGTTTTGTAGTGTTTAGTAATCATAAAAGGAATTGAATATGAGGCAAAGGTGATGGTTAGAGTTTCTTAAAGATTATGATTTTCAGCTTAGCTACCAATCGAGTAAGGCCAATATAGTAGTCGACGCATTAAGTAGGAAATCCCTTCATGTGTCACCTTTGATGATTGTAGAATTTATAGCCTTATAGAGGAGTTTAGGGATATGAGCTTAGCTTGTGAGTTAGCTCCTAGTAGTATTAGATTGGGAGCTATAAGAGTGACCAATAGCTTAATTGATGAGATTAGAGAGGTGTAGAAAATAGATTCTTTCTTATTAAGCTAAGTAGAGAAGCTAAATCAAGGTAAGAATAGTGACTTTAGAGTAGGGATTGATGGATTGTTGAGGCTTAAGGATAGGTTGTGTATTCCTTGGATACTTGAGCTTAGGAAGATTATCTTGGAGGAAGGTCATGGGAGTAACCTTAGCATCTACCCAAGAGCAACAAAGATGTATCAAGATCTTGGGAAGATATTTTGGTGACATAAAATGAAAAAGGAAATAGAAGAGTTTGTGTATGTGGGTCTAGTTTGTTAGAAATCTAAGATAGAACATGAAAAACCTTTAAGGATGTTGCAATTCTTAGATATATTGATGTGGAAATCCATTGGACTTTGTAGTTGGGTTGCTTAGGACTACCAAGAACCTAGATGTCATATGGGTTATTGTAGATAGACTGACCAAATTCGCTCACTTCATCCCTATCAATATTAAGTATCCTTTGGAGAGGTTGATCAAGCTTTACAAGAGGAGAAAAGAACTTGAGTTTGAAGAAGGTAATAATGTATTTCTTAAAGTAACTCATTGGACTTGAGTAGGTAGAGCACTAAGATTATAAAGCTTACTTCTCATTTCATCGGTCCCTATTAACTTTTTGACAAGTGTACCAAATCGTTCAAGTAGAAATTTAGGAAGTCTGAGTATCGTTTCCCAAAGGACTTGTGCAATACATGAAAATAATTGCAATTGATAACTAAATTAGACAAAGAATATTTCCATAATTTGTTTTAGTGTTTAAAAGAAATAAATCTGTGCAAACAATAATAAAAACTCTTTTTGGTATTTTCACAAACTCTTAAAAGGCAGTAAAGATATGAAATAATATAAAATGTAAATGTTAGGATTAGACTTCACCAAACCGATCTCTCATGCATATAACCATTCAACTTCTCTCCAATTTAATGTAAATGTCAACCCACTACTTTACTCAAACCCTAATCCCTTAGTGGAATGAGCTTAAATTTCCCTATTAAGAGTCCATTCCTTGATCCCCAAATAAGAAAACTTGCAATCACGACAAGGGTTTAAGACAACTAACGAATCAAGTTCCATTCCTAGATACAAGTTTTATTAGGTATTTTTCTTCAATCCAAGATTACAAAAGATATTCTCCAAAACCTCATGAATCAAATATCAAGCTATGGGTGATCAAACCACAACAAACATTAAGCATAGAAACAAAATACTATCAGTGAATGAAAAGACATATATATAAACAAAGAGATTACATGAGAGTTTGTTTGGCTACATCTAATACCAAAAAAATGGATTTTAGCTCTTCATTGTCATGAAGAGCACAAAAAGTAAAAGATGAGTAATGGAAGAAGAATGATTACCCAAAAGGAGGAAGGTGGTATCCAAGAAAGCCCCAAAAGCTCCAAATCGTGTTCCAGCTTGAGTTTTTGCTAAGATCTCCTCTCTCTTGAAAGGTATGAATAAATAGACACAAGGGTGCCATGTCAGCAAGTTGACACCCGACATAATCCATTCAGCGCTTGGCACACTCATGCATATGTGGTCTCGGCCCAACTGGCGCCTGGCCTCACTGGAGTGGTGCCTAGTGCAGATGAATTCTGGAGGCTGGCGCCCGACCTCGTTCACAGATCTGGTCTTTGCCCATATAGCACCGGGCCTGCTTCAGGAGGCGCCCAGTGCCAGAAACTTTCTTTAATCTTCCATTAAGGCCCTCCTTCTCCAACTTCAGGATTTCAAATTTTCTTCTTTCAACCTCAAATGATTCCTATACCACTGTTAGACAAAAAATATGGGGACTAGTAGTATAATTAGATAAGAGTAACCAATTTCAAATTACTTACAAAAAGTATCAAAAAGAGAACTATGCAAGTCAAAAGCTTAAGAAAGAGTTGATTTTGTTAATGTGAAAAGACTAAAAGAAGTGGTAAAAATTAGCATTATAAGTCCCTATCAAATCCTAAAAAGCATTGGTAGTGTTGCTTACCAAATAGTCTTGCCTCCTTCTCTTTGAAACTTACATAATGTCTTTTGTGTTTCCCAGTTGAAAACAAAAACTCCCTTTAGTCAAGGTTGTTTGGGGGAAGGAATGTTTATGAAAGTGCGACTTAGGAGTTGGAATATCAAATGCATGAGGCGTATCCATTACTGTTTTCTTCTTCACGTACATTTCGAGGACGAAATTTTTTAAAAAGGAGGGGAAAAATGTGACATCCCAATTTTTATAAGATTAATTAAATATTTTTAGGAAATTTCAGGATTTTTAATTTAATTAATATACTTTTTTTTTAATTTTAATATATAATATTTATTTTCATAATTGTTAAATAATTAATTTTAGAATATAAGGTCTTATTTAAATAAATATTGAAGTCTTAGGTCATTAAGAACACCAATACTTTGAGAGAAAGGAAGAGAGAAAGTCATTCCCATTTTTTCAAAGGGCTGCTACAGTAAAAGCAATGTTGCAGATTCGTTCATCATTGGATCGAGCTGAAAATTTAACAGGTAGTTTGTGACACCTGGTTCTTTATTATGACCATTTGGATCGTTGATACGAGGTCTGAGAAGGGAGATATTCAGTTCACACAGTAGCAGTAATTTGAGGTTTTTCATGTTCTTTGTTCTCTATTTAATAAGGAAGAGGAGAAGAACAAGAGGGAAATATTAGAGTATTGGGAGCACCGTCTGCACATAAAAAAGGTAAGGGGGAGTGAGAACTTACTTTGGGGTGTGAGATATCTGTTGGGTAGTGGAGTTGACACCCAGTTCCTTAATTTGGGTGTGTTCTTGAAAGAGAGGTTTCCCTCTTTTATCTTTGTTTGGTTCCTAATTACTCTTGTATGTTCTTTATGATATGAATTGAATAATAATATGTGTAATTTCTTAATTTGATAATATTGTGATTGTTTTGGAGCACCTTAAGGATTATGTGATACCCTAAGAAGGGATGAGTCAAGGATGATATAGTTTTAATGATGAATGAAGGATAATGTGTGTTAATTGAATATTATTATATTGTTTTATACATTGATTATGATAAAAGTCATGTGTTAAGTGATTGTGACGGTAAATTGTGAACTTATGTGAAGAGAAATGTGTATGAGTGTATAGGAAGTCCTTGGACTTATGTGAACATGCATCATTAACGTGAGATCATTGTGTATCGCTATTACGGTCAAGTGTGATATGTGATTGGCGCTACATGCATCATGATGTGAGATCATAATGGAGGATCATTATATACCATTTTTGCGGTCAAGTGTAATATGTGATTGACGCCACATGCATTTATCATCATAGTATATATACAGGTACGACATGCATTGCATACAATGCAATTATTATGTGGGTATGTTGAGCTTATGGATAAATCTTGTTGAGGTTAAATTAATTTGTTTATCATGTTTGGATATGATTAAGTATTGATTAATTGGTTTTTGTGTGAGACTATCCTGCAGTGTCTTTACACCACAATCTGAGTGAGATATTTCTCACTCCCTTTGTTTCTTTGTCTTGTTTTTCCTTTCGTATTACAGGTGATCTCCAGTTTGATGTTGGTGATTTTAGTGGTGAAGTTTAGTGTTCATGAGACTGCTCTGGTAGGATATGTGACACCAGGATAGGACTATAAGATTAGAACTTTTGTTTATTTATTTTTATTTAAGACTTTAGTTGGTTTATTTTGCAACATGTAATGTTAGTAGTGAATGTGAATCTTTTATCCTATGTATACTATTAATTAGAAGGTTACTATAGGCCTTATAAAATGTATTACTTTTATTCTCATGATATATGATGTGGGGTAGAAAGTGTCACAGTTTAGATCTATGTTGTTGCTCACCATGAACTGATTTGTACAAATTATACATTCTTTTCAAACTTTCATGTACAGAACTAATTAATCCATTAACTTTGTCTAAATTATGTTTGTACATTTCTTGAAAATTCCAATCACATACTCAAACTTGTAACGGGGATAAAAAATAACACCAAAATACAACAAGTGATTAATGTTATCAACATTACCCCAATACTTATGATACTTCAACCTCATGTCACAACCAGTAGAGGCTAAAATTGTATTCAGATTCATAGCTACCTTTTCTAGTGCAGAATGAATAGTAGCTAATTAGTGAAATGAAATGTGTATACTCACATGCAATGATGTAGAAAAAACTTTAGTGACATCATAGAAAAATTTAAGAAACTTAGTGAATGCAAGTGCATGTTTCCAATCATTTGCAGTTGGGGGACCTTCACTCCCGAAAAAACCCACATAGTAGCAGTTCTCGTTGTCAAGCTTTTCAAATGCACCTTGAAATTTTATTGCTGCATCTAACATCATATATGTGGGATTCAAAGACACACTAGTTTTTTACAATCAATATTTGAAAACTCTATGCACTCTTTAAACTTAGCCAACCGTTGTGGGGGAAGACCTTACAAATCTGAAAGCATTCCTAATACTTGTTATTGAAGTATTCAAGTCTTTTAAACCATCACCCACAACTAAGTTTAGTATATGAGCACAACATCTAACATGGAAAAATTGTCCATCCATTACTAACCCACCCATATTATTCATTCTCTTTTTTAAATATGTCACAGTCACATCATTAGATGATGCATTGTCAATTGTAAGTGTTGATACATTTCTAAGTCACCATTCCTTCAATACTTCTTCAACTTTCCTCCCTATTGTTTCCCCTTTGTAGTTAGGTATGAAAGAAAAACTTATTATTCTTTTCTTATACCTCCAATCATTGTCAATAAAGTGTGCAATAAGTGTCAAATAGCTTAAGTTCTAAATTAATGATAAGGGTTCATTTTAATATTTAGCATATAAGGTGTTTGATGGAATGTAAATTAGAAGGAAAGCCTCAAGGAAGATTCCCACTGGACACGAAGATAATCCTGAAGGTTATCTAAGTGTGAAGGTTCACTTCACAAGGAGCTCAAGAGGAGAAGGGAATGACAAAATATAAAAACCAGCCAACACAATTTAAGACAAGGCTTGAATCATAAAGACATAAGAGTAAATGACATGAAAGTAAAGTGCTGGAAATTAAAGAGCATGAAAGTAAAAAATATGAAACAAAAATGGAGGAAGAGATTGAGAGAGGGGGAGGGGAGTGGAGTGGTACACGCCACTTGGGGGATGGTCCAACCCAGGATGAGTGGTGCTAGCCGCCACTTGAGCCAAGGCTCAAGATAAGACTCCAAGAGGGGGAAGAACACCCAAGAACACAACACAAGCTCTAGGCTATGCAAGAATGCTCTCTATTTCATTAATGTTCAACCCTTTTACAAGAATGAGAGGCTTCCTTATATAGACTTGGGGTGGGGACTTAGAGGGAATTACATTGAAAAAGATTCCTAAGTATATTCCACTCTTGGTGGCCAAGACTCACACATTCTAGAAGGTAGGGCAACAAAAAATGGGTGGCCAATGATTGGGATGATGAGAGGACGTTTTCCAAGGATTCTAGAAGGTCAAGATTGATTTCTTCACCCCCCTTGGACGTCCCAAACTTGGGCCTCAAGCCCAAGTGCTCATTTGCTCCAAACAAGGCTCTACTTGTAGAAAAAAGGGTGTCAAAAGCAATCCTACAAAACCAAAAAAAACATGAGTTTAGAAAATATTTAACAACTAATAGAAATGTTAAAAAGGCTAAATAAAAGGGGAGAGGAGGAAGTGTCCCTTCTTATCATGCTTCTAGTAATCCTCCTTGGACACTCCTCTTCTTTATTTGTGGTCAGGGTCTCATCAATTGATGTTTAATAATTAGTTGTGAGTGCAACTCTAACACAATTTGACTTAAAGAAGGCCTTTAACCTAATTCTTTCATCCATATACAATTGAAAACAATCTCTTGCTATTGTAAACCCTCATGCAACAGTAAACAAAGGTTGCAATTGTTTACATAAATTCTCAAAACCCTCACCCTTCACCACCCTAAATGGTTGTTCATCTATAATAACAAAATTAGCAACTGTCTTTCGACAAGCTTGAAGATTATACTTTTGACTAGTTGCAACAATGTTAGAAATAACGACAATGTAAAAATCAAGAGGAGGGGTGAATTGGATTTTTAAGAACTTTTTTTCTTTGAAAATAATTTTCTAGATTTTAAATAAATCTTCTAAAAACAAGATTCGGATTTACCTTAACCTTTGATAAGACCAATTTGAATAGCAATCGTTAATATGATCCACAAAGAGATAGGGAAAGAGAGATAGAACACAGAAATTTATATTGGTTCAGATTTAGCCAATCCTAAGTCTAGTTCCCAATCACCACAAACACGTGATGATCACCCCACTATCTTTAATTGCAATTACAAACACCAATCCAGTGACAACATGTAAAAAAAATAAAGATAAATAGCAACACTTCCTTAGACACACTAAGGATGAACACACCTCCTCAGACACACTGAGGATGATTCCCACCTCCTCAGACACACTGAGGATGATTCCCACCTCTCTTGACACACAAGAGATGAACACACCTCCCTTTAGAACAGATCCAAGGGATGAATTACAGCAATCAATAAAACAGTAAAGAAAACACCTGATGAGTGCTGGATATGAAAGCTTAAGCACAATGATCACCACTTCCAAGAACTTAGATCAACCTTGAGAGAGCAAGAAAGCAGTTTTGAAAACTTTAGCGCAAGAACACTTTGAATTTTGTGTTTGATCAGATGTTGTTGAACCTAAGACGTTGCCTTTCATTTTATAATTTGAAATTAGCTCAAAGTTTCCATTCTTAGGTTGATTCAGCATTGAATTTGCAAAAACGTTGTATTTAATCGATTATATAAATGGTGTAATCGATTATATCAGAGTAAAACTGGAAAACATATTTTTCCTGATATAATCGTTAGATTAAGGCCATAATCGATTATATGAAACCCAGAAGCAATATAATCGATTATCAAAAACACTTAATCGATTATTTTGTTCGTTAAACTCTTTTAATTTAAATTTTAAGTGAAATAATCGATTCTATTTCGTTACTTAATCGATTAAAAGCGTAGAAAAAGGTTTTTACGAAAAAACGACTTGCTCTCAAGTTTGAAATGGTCTTGAATGGGATTTATGACTTACTCTTTTTATCCATCACCCAAAACAGAAACTTCTAAACTTGAAACTTCATCTCTTGAGAAAATCTTCAACAATCTTCTCTCTTGAAAACATTTATTTGCCTTTAAGTCTTGCCTTTATTCCATGAAGCAACCTTCCTTTGTGAGATAAAAACAAGTCTTTAATGTTGCACGAAACTTTATATCTTCATCATCAAAACTTAAATCTTCATGACTTATTGAGAGAAAACTTCATCAACACTTATACTTGAAATATGTCAACAAACAAGACTATTCTCATCACTTTTAAAGGTCAGAGTTGTTTGATTGGGGTCATTATGGCAACATATGGATATTTAGGACACAACCTCTTAATATGATTAAGTAGGTTAGATGTGCGATGTGCCTTTGGATCACACCTAAATGATTTACCACAATGATTACATGTTGCAATTGGATTAGTGGATTCAGGAACGTTTGTGAAGTGGTCCCAAACAATAGGACTTGTTTGTTTGCCACTAGCATTTGGTTTTCTCTTTTTTGTATTTTTAGGAATATAAGCATTAAAATCAACTCTTACAACTTTAATTGTTGGTTGGTTCGATGGTTGTGCACTATCATTTCCATATTGGATCAACATTGGAGGGAGTTTCACATTGAAAAGTATTTAATGTTGGAGGTGATAGCTGACTAGACGACTCCATTAAAACTATAACCAAGAAGTCATAGTCAATAACCACCAATCAAAAATATTTAAATTACTTTAAAATTCTTAATTTAAATTTTACTAATTATATTATAAAACAATTAACATGTAAGAAACTACGTTGTCTTATGGTATAATATTTACAAGTAAAAGGCAAGAAAATAAAGAGAAAGTACTAACATACATATGCATACTTAAAATATAAAATAAAAAAAATTTACATATTAAAAGTATAAGAACCATAATAGGAAACAATGAAAATACCAACACCTTCTAAAAAATTAATAATTAATTGCTTCAGTTAAAATACCATAATAAATGAACTTATGAACTTTTCTGTTGTTCAATATAACATTTATAGAAGATAATAAAGAATGAGAGTGAAATAGGAGAACAAATGCTATACCGTAAATACTAATATCAATCAAAGTCCACCAAATATAATTATATATACTGATTGTGTCATACATTTTAGGAGATTAAAAGAGCAAGAGGTGGACTAAAAAATAGTAATAACACCCCAAACTTCATACAAAACATAAACTATGTTAGCACTACTAACCTCTTTAGTTCGTTCTGGTTAAAAGATTAATTTTAAGATGATGTAGAAAACTTTGAGCTTTAATTGCTGCTTATAGTAGCATCACCATTTGGGACTTGGGACTAAGTAGAGGACTCTCCTGCTTCATCATCATTTGTAGTAGGATCAACGTTAACTTTATCTGTGGTAGCTTCATCTACTACGATCTTTTCAAAATCAGCTGCTAGGTTGTTAGAACTTGATCCACTTGGAGATATTAATCCAGAGTTGGCTTGAGGTTGAGTAGAAGTAAGTCACTTGCTCCACTCATTACGCCTCCTCAACTTTTCACCTTACAAAAAATGTGGGCACAAATAAAAAATTAAAAATGATAACGAACTGAATAACTTCTACCTCCACTGTAATACTAACCTCGCAATGAACGGAGTGAGATGTGTAGAAAGTTTTTTAAGTGAAAGCTGAAGGAAAATGACACCATAAAATAAATAAGAGCTTACCTGCACTTCCACGACAGTGGAAGCTTTCAATAATTCCAGTATCAACTTAATGTTGCTTGTCAAACTTCTAACCTGCAAAAAGATACCATTAGTGAAAGGCTAATGAATAAAAACTATAATTTACCATTAGTGAAAAACTACTAAAGGTATGAGATCGCTCAGAATAAGACACACAAAACAATGTGGCAGGTAGTGGAGGTTAGCTTATGGGCATAAATCAACGAATAAATCTCCAACAATCCATCAAATACATAGTTGTTTATTAGAAGATGAAATTTTTGCAAGCATACTTGTAAGTCTAGATGGACAAAGTATTTCTAGTTCTACACATCAAATCTATGCCAGTAAAAAGAAAATGTACATTTTCACTTCCATCAGTATAAGAAAAAATAAAAAAGCAAGAGGGCGGCGTTTGCATGCTTTCAGATGGGATTTATTTTCTAATTATGAAATATAGCTTTTCTAACTTTTTGAATCTTAGGGAAGTAGAGCAAAGTTAGGGTTTTATTCTTAACTTCAAAATCTGGGCATTTAAAGCAAGAATGGAAGATAAGAAGAAGGAAGTAGAAATATTAAAGAATCGAAGATAAGGAGGAGGAATCAAACCTCAATCAAAATCTCATGTTGAATCAAACAAAGGAATCTCCCAATCTCAGTCAACAATGCAAAGGGTTTCATTCTTCCGTACTCTTCCAAGTTCCAACTCTTCAATCTCACTGAGCGACGCAAATTAGGGTTCCTTCCGTTCTTCTGTTTCTCCTTTGGCTTATATACCTAAGTTTGAAGATCGGTCGGGTCAGATATCGATGGTTTCACAAAATGAAGTTCGAATCCGACCGAATAAACCCTTCTTAACCTGTTTTTATCAACCTGACTACCCATTGAACCTAATAGATCCAACCGTTTTTTATTTCTTCGTCGGATTTTTGCGGTTACGATTGGATACAAAGTTCTTGCTCAGCCTAGTTTAGAGGAAGTATTTTCCTTAAAATAAATTCTTGGAACATGTGCCTTTGTATAAAATGTGAATTGCTTTAAGAAAAATGATAGATGTATGGTTGAAAAAAGAAAAACACACTTGAGTTACATCGATATTGTAGCATTTTATATTTAAATTTTGAAAAATAAATACATAGTTTTGTTCTAAAAGGTTGGTGTTGTGTTTCAATGGCTGCATATTAGCGTCCTTATTTTAAACATGTTTGTTAAAGATATTTTCAATTGCAAAATTTATTTATTATAACACCTCTCTGACATTTGATGATAGAAGTTAGAATTTCTTTCTCTCAAAGAACAAAACAACTCTTTGTCTTTCTTACAATGATGAGACTAGAATTTCTTTTATACTTTGTTAAGTGTAGGATGTATAACCTAGTGAGCGGAGTAGAAAATATAGTTGTGCTGAAATTAAAGGTAGGTGACACACATTAAAGATGTTACTTGGATGGTGTGGATTAAAGGTTGGACTTGGACTTTTAAAATCACTGTGACTTTACTTGTGGTACTTCCCACACTAATAACTATAACTTTGCTATAACAAATTTACTTTGCTTTCATTGTCCATGAGTGTTTAACTTGAAGAGGTAGTGTTGCTGCTTTCTCCTCCTTTTTATGTTTCTTCACCCCAGCAAGCTATGGAGGCTATAGATGCGGGAAAGAGTTCAACTTTTATGGTTGACTTTGGAAGGTGATGTCTATGTTGAAGAACCAAAAGAAAGTTGTTCTGCTACGACCTCACCCTTTGTAGACTATTAGAGTTTCAGTCATGTGTATGTCACTATGTTAACTCCTCAGATAAAAACTTTGTGGTACTTATATCAGACTCTAATAGAATTGTCTTTGTGAATACACATCTATTTTCTGTACCAAAACGGAAGAGTTGATGTGCAATAAAGACAACAAAAATTTGTTAAAGTATTTGTACAATCTTAAGTTAAAAGACTATTTTTTTGTCTTTTTCCCCTATACTTATTCCGTGCCACCTTAATATTTGTTCTTAAACAATAGTGGAAATACTTTAATTCATTCCAAACATTTTTTTCTCATGTTAGGTATTTATTTTTAGGAAAGATCAATTTACTACTCTTATCTATGTGTTAGTCAACCACCAAAAACTTGAAGAACAAAGGAATATGATGATGAAGGATGAGATCGAGAAAATCAACCTAGGTCTACATCAAAATTGAGAATAAGTTCGAGAAAAGAAGAAAAATCGAGTAAAGTGATAATAGGAGTAACGCCTTCGACATATAAGAAACAACCCAATTTCAAAATGTCTCAAAGGTCAACAAGACACGTGGAGAGATACGAAATTTACATATGTTGAATTTAAATGTGATTAATTGATGTCAACAACGGTTATCTATTGAAAATTAGTATAAATAGGATGTGTGTTTAGAGATAAGAGAAGGGGGAAACAAACTGATTGTGGACACTGTGAGAAAGCCAAGAATAGGAAAAATGGCAAGAACACACAATGCAATCCTAGTTTGGATCGCATTGTTTTACGAATTCCTGCAACGTTTCATGCCTTGGTA
Source organism: Lablab purpureus (assembly GCA_030347555.1). Lineage (NCBI taxonomy): Eukaryota > Viridiplantae > Streptophyta > Magnoliopsida > Fabales > Fabaceae > Lablab > Lablab purpureus. The sequence continues at coordinate 20,928,325 of CM059258.1, forward strand.
ATAAAAATTACTTTTATTTACATCAATCATTCATTTTAGATTTATCATTTCAAGTAATGATGGTAATGGGTTAGCATATTTTCTTAATTCCCATCTACATTTACAAGTTCGATACTTTTAGTTATTTGTATTCATACTACCCAAAAAATAAAAATAATCGTTGCTTAGAATAATACTTTTAGATTGAAGATTGATAATACTGCTAGCCTAAACAAAAAGAATTCATAATTGTATTTGTTAGTAGATTGTCAAATTCATCGAAATCAGTGCATCTATCGATTTTGACCATATACGAATTTACATCGAAAAAACTATGTATTATAAATATAAATTTAAAAACTTTTGATGTGCGTTCCTACACGTTTATTAACCATATATGTTTGTGAACAACCTTGACAAGTAAAAAATATTGGCACTAAGAACCTTATCAAAAGCGGAGTTTGAACAAGAAATGTTGACTTTTCATTCTGAGTTAAGATAAAGTGGTGAGGCTGCCTCGCTAGCTTGCAGACAAATATGATAGTGTTGGTTAAGCATTAAATGCTCCAAAACTATAATTTGTTAGAACTGATTTTGATTGTTTAATTTTTTGTTAGTTTGTTAAAGAGTTGATTACTTGTGATTGAAAAACTATAAATAGAGATTGTATTTCGTGTATTTGGTACAACGAGATTGTGCAATAAGAAAAGTGTTTTCCGTGAATTGTGTTTGCTGTCCAACTTGTTGTCTACAAGTTGGCATTAGAGCTTTAAGAAGAAGTCCAAGTCGCGACTGAGTTTGTCGTGAGTAATGGCCAATCTCGTAAACAGTTTGCCAATCCCTAAGTTGACAAAAGACGTCAACTATGAGAATTTGCGCCGTCAGATGAAGGCGCTCTTTGGATCGCAGGATGTCTGGGAGGTAGTGGACTAAGGCTATGATGAGCCAGAAGAGGACGAGGAGATGTCATGGGCCAAGATGACCGAGCTTCATGGAACAAGGGTGAAGGACAGGACGACTCTATATTTGATATACCGAGCTGCGGACGAGGTGGGCTTTGAGAAGATAGCAAATGCAAAATATTCAAAAGAAGCATGGAGTATCTTGGAGAAGGCGTATAAAGGGGACAATCGAGTATGGCAGATCAGGCTCCAAACTCTGAGAGGCGAGCTTGAGACGATGAGCATGAAGGAAGACGAAAAAATAGCCGACTATGTATCCTGAGTTCAAACTGTGGTGAACCAACTCGGGACAAATGGAGAAAAACTACCCACCAATCGAGTAGTTGAAAAGGTCTTAAGGTCATTGATAGATGACTTTGAGAACGTCATTTGTGCTATTGAGGAGTCTAAGGACTTATCAATAATGTTGGTGGAGGAGTTCGCTGGGTCCCTTGTGGCACACAAGCAGAGGAAGAAGAAGAAGGCTGAGGTAATCGGTAAAGCACTCCAATCAAAGGTGTCGACCAAAAAGAAGGAGTCCAAATCCCAGAATACACAAGGCCAAGGTGGTAGAGGCCGAGGTGGTGGTAGCTGAGGAAGAGGCGGTATAGGAGGAAGAGGTCAAGGAGACGAGGTGGAGACCGACCAACAAAACTGGCGTGGCCGAGGAGAAGGAAGTAGCAGGGGAGGTCGATCAAATAATAAGAACGTCTAGTGTTTCAATTGTGGCAAGTATGGCCACTATTCCAAAGATTGCTACTCGGACAAGTGTTTCAATTGTTGAAAGGTCAGACATTTCGCAAGAGATTGTTGGTCCGAGAAGAGGGAAGCCAATTTCTCAGAGAAGACAAGGAGAAGAAGGAGGAAGAAGGAACCTTGTTGATGTCATCAAAGATCGAGCTTAGCCTGAGCTAATATGATGAGTTAATAAACTCGGCTGGAACGAGCTCTTCAAACAACTCAACCTGGTACATTGATACGGGTGCGAGTAATCACATGTTTGGAGACGAGAATCTTTTTAAAGATATCTCGAAAGTGGAGGTCGGGCATGTGTTGTTCGGTGATGTGTCGAAGGTTGCAGTGAAAGGCCAAGGTACGATCCAGTACCTACAGAAGGACGACCAAGTTGGTGAGATAAGGGACGTGTACTATGCACCAGATCTTAAAAGCAACATCCTAAGTGTCGGTCAGCTGATGGAGAAAGGGTACTTGGTCTTGATGCAGGACCGAGCCCTATAGTTGAGGGATAAACTCGAACGATTGATTGCCCGAGTAGAAATGAAGAAGAATAGGATGTATAAACTTGATCTGAACATAGTATGAGGTCGGTGTATGAGGTTGGATGTGAGTTACAAGGCGATTATGTGACACTGTCGATTTGGACATCTACATTTTGGTGGTTTGATCGAGCTAGTGAAAAATGATACGATGCAAGGTTTACTATGGATGGAGTTTGAGAAGAAGTTTTTTGAAGAATGTGTACTCGTGAAACATTCGAGGACATCATTTTCGAGGACAGCTGAGTATCATGCATGAGAACAACTCGTCTTGATACACACGGACCTGTGTGGGCCGATTACCCCTGAGTCCTTCAGTGGTAAGAAGTATTTTGTTTCCTTTGTAGATGATTTCTCAAGGAAAACATGGGTCTACTTCTTGACCGAGAAGTCCGAGGTGTTTGGAGTATTCAAGAAGTTCAAGGTGATGATTAAGAAGGAGATGGACAGACCGATCAAGTTGGTTCGCTTAGATTGAGGAGGGGAGTATACTTCAGTCGAGTTCACGAAGTATTGTAAGGAACACGGAATAAGGAGGTTTCTAACAGCTCCATATTTGCCTCAGCAAAATGGAGTGGCAGAAAGGAAGAACAGGACCATCCTCGACATGGTCCAAGCTATGCAAAAGGGAAAGAATATGTCGAAGAAGTTTTGGGCTGAAGCTATACAGTGCTCGGTATACATGCAGAACAGGTGTCCACACGCCAAGCTCGACGAGAAGACACCTTAGGAAGTATGGAGCGGCACGTAGTCGAGTGTGTCACATCTAAGGGTGTTCGGAAGCGTAGCATAGGGGATTGTTCTAGCTCAACAACGAACAAATCTTGATGATAGGAGCAAGAAGTATGTGTTTGTTGGGTATAATGAGAAGTCGAAGGCGTATAGGCTCTATAACCTAATAAACGAGAAGGTCATTGTTGTTAGAAATAACGACACTGTAAAAATCAAGAGGGGGGTGAATTGGATTTTTAAGAAACTTTTTCCCTTTAAAATAATTTTCCAGATTTTAAATAAATGTTCTAAAAACAAGATTTGGATTTTCCTTAACCTGTGATAAGCGCAGTTTGAATTGCAATTGTTAATATGATCCACAATAAAATAAAGAGATAGGGAAAGAGAAAGAACACAGAGATTTATACTGGTTCGGATTTAGCCAATCCTACGTCCAGTTCCCAATCACCACAAACACGTGATTATCACCCCACTATCTTTAATTGAAATCACAAACACCAATTCATACAATAACAAATAAAGATAAAGGAAACACCTCCTTAGACACACTAAGGATGAACTCACCTCCTCAGACACACTGAGGATGATTTCCACCTCTCTTGACACACAAGAGATGAACACACCTCCCTTAGAACAGATCCAAGGAATGAGTAAAAGAAAACACCTGATTGAGTGCTGGATTGAAAGCTTAAGCACAATGATCACCACTTCCAAGAACTTAGATCAACCTTGAGAGAACAAGAAAGCGGTTTTGAAAAACTTTGGCGCAAGAACACTTTAAATATTGTGTTTTATCATATGTGTTTAACCTAAGACATTCTCTTTCATTTTATAATTCGAAAATACTCCAAAGTTTCCATTCTTAGGTTGATTCAGCATTGAATTCGCAAAAACGTCATATTTAATCGATTATCTAAAAGGTATAATCGATTATATCACAGTTAAAAACTGGAAAACACATTTTGCCTGGTGTAATCGATTAGATTAAGGCCATAATCGGTTATATGAACCCAAAATCAATATAATCGATTATCAAAAACACTTAATCGATTATTTTTTTCGTTAAACTATTTTGATTCAAATTTTAAGTGAAATAATCGATTAGATTTCATAACTTAATCGATTAAAAGCGTAGAAAAAACGTTTTTGCGAGAAAACGACTTGCTCTCAAGTTTGAAACGGTCTTGAATGGGATTTATGACTTACTCTTTTTATCCTTCACTCAAAATAGAAACTTCTAAACTTGAAACTCCAGCTCGAGAAAATCTTCATCAATCTTCTCTCTTGAAAGCATTAACCATCCTTTATGTCTTGCCTTTTCCATCAAGCAACCTTCCTTTGTGAGATGACACAAGTCTTTAATGTTGTTTAGAGAACTTTAAATCTTCATCATCAAAAATTTAATCTTCATGATTTATTGAGAGAACTTCATCAACACTTAAACTTGAAATATGTCAACAATTGTAAGCCGAGATGTACAAGTAGACGAAGGGAGTGAGTGGAATTGGAACAACTCAGACGAAGAGATCGGTGAAACGACGATGTCGGAGATCAAGATAACCCTGGCAAGAGTAAATGAAGAGATTGTCGAGGATGAGGATCAACCTCGTGTTAAACAATTTTTTAAAATATATTTTCAGCAAATGTACTGAATCAATGTAGCATCTACAAGTGTCGTATCCACAAGGACTTCTATAATATTTAAGAAGAATTATAATCTCTTTTCTAACTCAATTTTGAATATGTAAAAGAAAATTTCTTTTATATTGTTTTTAATAATAAAATTAAAAAGCAAATAACAATAAAGCAATATTAAGATGATAATAAAAAGGTATTGAAATTAAATTCCATCTATCTCCCTCTTCTATAGTCCTCTGATTATCAATATATTTAATCAATTATTTAGTGAGGTTACCAAATTTCGTTCTAAACCAATCCATTGATTTAAAATGTCTAAGAATTAAATTATAACAATTGATTCCTCAAATTATCATAATAAAACCCTTGCTTTAAGTTCAAAACCAATTCAACATATATATTTAAATCTATTCCTAGTATTCAAACATATAAGATGATTTAATTCAAATCGAATTTAAGATCAATTTTCCAATATAACCGTAAATCATAAATCAAAAGATGAGTGATCAATTCATTTTCGCGCATTAAGAACAGAATTAAATAATTAACACTAAATAAAAGACATCATATATATCAATCAAGAGTAAAATAAAAGAGTTTGACAAATTACATTCAATCTCAATACAAAGGAAAGTTAGTCACTCATGATTATGAGCAACTTATATACCCGGATGGATGTGGGGATGAGAAATTAATCTTGAATCTTCTTTCTAGTTGATCTAGGACCTCTTCCTTCTCCTTTTCACTCTTTTCTAAACACTCTTGATATTCACCAAGATGGGATGCCAACACAAAGAGCTTTTGAGTCCTTTATATAGGAGAAAATTAGGTTATTTTTAGCTTAAGTGAGAATAACCAACTTAAATGAAAATAGCCCACTTTAGTGAAAATGACCCACTTTAGTGAAAATAGCCCACTTAAATGAAATTAGTCCAATTGTTGGCCTAACTTTACTCATTGACTTTTATGTTTCTCATTCCTTTCAACTTTTGCTCTTTTTTTCCTTGATTTATTGATTTTTTTTTCTATTTTTGATACCTACTCCTGCATACAAATACACACAAATTTTTCTTCATTGGGAGAGGTTATCTTTGCTTATTTTTAGGAATTTTTAGTTGCTAAGTGCTTAATAAATATAATATTTTTTTAAAATTTTACCACTTAACACCTCATCAGCCGAGGATGAGAAGCCCGCAGGACATATACAATTCCACTGAGGAGGTGCATGTCATATGTCTAAGGACAGATTTGAGCTAGGAAGAGGTTGCGCAGGACAAGAAGTCGGTGGACATGGAGATCGACAAAAGGATGGAGCATGCCGACTCACCTAAAGGAGTTCGGCCTAATGGAGCTAACTATATCGTTAAAAGAAAGGGGAATGTGAGATGTAAGATCGAGTGCTACAGAGCTCGGCTTAAGGTGAAAAAGAAAGATGGGCCTGTGAACCGAGTGGACAGTAGATCGACGTCGCATCAACACATCGATAACTGGTCGATTGAGAATGATCGGATTGAGAGAAGTGTTATTGGGAGTATGATCAGAGGAGCATTTAAGCTTATGGAGGTGTTTTGTTGGTTAAGCATTAAATGCTCCAAAACTATAATATGTTAAAACTGATTTTGATTGTTTAATTGTTTGTTAGTTTGTTAAAGAGTTGATTAGTTGTGATTGAAAAATTATAAATAGATATTGTATTTCGTGTATTTGGGACAACAAGATTGTGCAATAAGAAAAGTGTTTTCTGTGAATTGTGTTTACTGTCCGACTTGTTATCCACATATATGTGATAGGTTTTTATGATAACTTAAGTCAAAACATTGCTAAAATAAGTCAAAATGTAAGATTACCTGGTTTGGTTTAAATACATTCAGTTTGTGATGGATTTTTATGTTAACCACTTCACCTAAAATACTTGTAGACAGATTTCATTTGTCAAAACTCACAAGTCACAACAGAAATTTAGTTTTTCACATGAGAGATGATACACATACACCTCCTCTTCTCAAACCACACTTCCACTCTTTCATCTCTCACAACAAAAATAAAAATAATATTAAAAATAATAAAATCTAGATAGAAATGTCATTATGAGATAGATGGAGTGTATGTTTATCATTTTTGTTTTCACATGAGAGATAATAAACATCCAGTACTTCTTCTCAAACCACACTTCTATTGGCAGGTCTGCACTTAAAGCACTTGATCAAAACAGATCCATTCAACGTTGTTCAATTTGTCTATATTGTGAAACATATTTTACTTGTAACTCTTAACCACGCCTGTAGTCAATAACTACAGAACGTTATTAACAACTTGTTGCAAGGCAAAGTTAACCACTTTCATATATTTCAATAACCTAGTGAAACTATTAACCATATCAATAATAATTACAATAATTTACTTTTAAACCACTAGTAAAACAAGATTAAATATATCTATACACATAGTTAACCACGGATTGTTGGTAGATATTATTGTCAATTTACAGCAGTTTATTATAAAGTTAATACGTACATTATGTTTAATCAATTCTGAGTTGTAGAAGATCATGTGCTACATTGCATCTCTTCCAGACTTATTTAACACTAGAAATATGTCTGTGTGCGTTGCACAGATATCTAAAGTTTTTAAACGAAAATAATACCTAATAAAATGTATTAAAGGATAGAAATAAGTTAAATAGAGATAAATGTCCTGTTTACAGAATTTTATTGTATTTTTAGTTGACTGATATTTAAAATATGCAATACTTAGATGTTAATATTAACATTTTTTATTTAAATTTGGTACTTTTCTTCTTAAAAAATAGTTTGAAGACATTTCACTAATGTCGATTTAGAATATTTTTAAAGAAATAATGTGGAAAGTTTGATGTTTTTTATTATTTAAACTTGTTAATCAATGTATAAATGCCCTTAAAGTAAAGTTTATTTTAATTACTTATAGGACATGGAAGAAATAGATGAAAGAAAAGAATTTATATGAAGACAACTCAAAAAAACTAATGTGGCTAAATGAGAAAGAAGGTTTATAAATACAAAAAACAATATGTAAACACTGAAACCTTAACCAACTTGATGCACCAAGGAGGGTATAAGTATCAAAGTGTGAACCCTTACTAACAGCTATAGCTTTTGGTTAAGTGGCTAGCTCTGCGTGCTCATCCTTTGGTATCAGAGCGAGGACGCGTGCTCGATTCCTGCCGAGGACGAAATTGGGGCAGCGTGTGGTAAGTCCCCTCGAGATTCCCGAAGAGGTGGGACTGCGGGTATAAGTATCAAAGTGTGAACCCTTACTAACAGCTATAGCTCTTGGTTAAGTGGCTAGCTTTGCGTAGGCTTAATATTTATGTCTGTATAGCTTTATTTCTTTTTGCTTTCATAAGCTTATGAGAGAATATCTAACCGGCTTTGCCAGATTTATATTCTCATAATCTTATACGAGCGTTTATTTATTTCTCTTGTAACATTCTCCACCATTTCTCTGGTATCAGAGCCAAAAGTTCTGTGTTACCTTTTGATATATATGTAATTGAAGTGGTTTGTATTCGCTGGGATACCCTTTGTAGATTGGGCGGGGTATGGCCAGAAGAGCCTATAGACCGTAAGTCCCTTGGTTCTACTTGGATGGGTTGAGGAATACTTTGCATATTGCGGCACTCTTTACATATATATTTCTTTTCAAAAAAAAAAAAAAAAAAAGAGTCTTAAGCCTTATGGTTATCTATATTCTTTTATAAATATTACTTTCCAGTGTACTTCGTGGATTCCCGTTTTTCTCGCTCATACTACTGCTTTTCCGCTCTGCTTTCTTATTATTGCATTCCTTACTGTTCTTTTATCTTCTTACCTTTTCTGTTAATTTTTCTTTTAAATTTTAATGGAGAAAATACAGCCTTTTTTAGGCAGTGAGTACAAATCAGCCCTAGCTGCGGTTGAACAAATCACAAACTCTCCTCCGGTAGGTTATAAAAAACCTTCTTCAGAGATAGATCCTGTACACACACTCCTTATTGGACAAAATAATACAATAACAGCTCTATTAGAGGCAGTTTCTAGAAAACTGAGCCATCTAATAGATTCCACTAAAGAGACCAACTTGTCTAAAGATATAGACAGCCTTATAAAGCAAGTCGCAAACTTATCTTTAGGTACACACACACATACAAAAATTATTTCTAAAAATTCTCAGAAATTTGTTAAAGTTACTACAAAAAAAGAGCCAAATGCTGCAAATATCGATGCAGCAACCTCTACAAATAATAATAATGGTTTATAATAATAGCACAGCCCAATTCTTCTACACAAACACAAACTGACAGTATTAATATGAATAGTACAACGAATCCTACTAACACACAAAGATTCCCTGGAAACCCCAGAAGATTAAGGGAACATCAGACTAGAAGTCAAAATCTTATACAACACCCAGGAATCTTAGATAGATTCCTAAACAGACAAAGATCTACTAATATTAGAAGATTAGAAGACTTAGTAGATATACAACAAAATACAGATATTGGATCTAACTCAAGGGTAGATTCTCTCAATCCTAGACAGTTATACAACATAGGATGGTTAAGTTCTGAACGAACTAGCCTTTATCGATATAGAAGAATAGAAGATTTTCATCTTCCAGATAACACCTATGAAATAATCCCTTTAATATCTCCACAAACAGGTAGACAATTACAAAATCAACAAGGAAGATATGTACACATGGGATTGATTACCATTGGAGTCAGATCCCTGGCCAGACATATGATTGGAGCCAGAGCTTTGATAGTTTTACATGATTCAAGGTTCAAAAACAATGATTCACAAAGTATAATAGGAATTTTAGAGGTAGATTTAAATCAACCTTTTTCCCTTATCTACCTTGCTCCAAATTTCACGTTAACTTTACAAGATTTTATAAATCATATAAATCTAGAAGTACAAACTGTAGGATTTGGACCCAACTGGATGGGAGAAAATCTACACTTAGACATAACCTTCATAGGAAGAATAAGTAATCATATTTCTTCTATGTATAGGATAAACACAAGACCATTAGAGGAAGCCATTAGTTCTTATGGTACACAATTTCTACCTGTCCAAGCCTTCACAAGGAGAAATGAAGGACATTTATGGCAAACACACTTGCCTAGAGAAGAAAATAATCCAATTACAGCCCCTTCATCTGCTATTCTACATAACAGATCTAGAGGACTTAGTCTAAGCTTTACAGAGTACACAAACGTACCACGTATGGACCTAGAACAAGATAGGCCAACAGAAAACAGGCATAGCACTTCAACCATTCCTGATAGTGAACATATTTCTATGATGAATATCATACAATATGAAGAAAATGATGAAATGACTGATGAAGAATGGAATCATCATCAGGCAATTATAGCCATGTACAGACAAGGATCTTTAGATTCCTCTGTAAATACAAATATTGAAAACATTTATGAAGAAACAGATGATATCATAGATGACTTTCTTGATAGTCTGTGTTTAGATAAAGAAGATAGCTCTTCAGTAATATCAGAACCTTTATCTAAAATAGGTTTCGTTAATACAAGTGTAGGATCGAGTAAATCCTAACGAGTTACCAATTAGAACATATTGGTACACAAAGTTATTCTACTGGATTCATACCTAGAGAATCCCCAACAAATGTCACTTTTTCAGACAATCAATATACATCACACGGAAAAAGGCTCCCAATAGAACCAAATTTCCCATTACCAAATCTTCTATTAAACATACGAGGAATTGACCCTCAATTGTTACCAACATACATTGAACAATGGACTGCAATTGTAATCCGTGATTATGGTATCCATTACGAAAAAGAAGTTCAGACTTCACAAGACATGATTACCAAAGGTGAAACCTACTTAGGTGATATAGCCAGAGCATGTTGGGAATCTTTTAAAAAGAATTACCCAACAGAATTGAATACGTTAGTGATCGAACCAGGTCCTAACATTTACAATTTTTGTTCTTTAATACAAAGATTACTCACTTCTCAATCTGCAAATGATGGGAATACACTCAGACAGCAAATTTATTTAGGACATCTAGAAAGATTGTCGATAACATATTTTGGAAAAATTAAAGAATTTTTACAAGATTATCTCATGTATGCGTCCATAGCCGGATGTTTTCATGATATAAATGTTGGAGAAAAGATGTTTCTCAAACTCCCAGGAAAATTAGGTCAGAAAATTAGAGAATCTTGGAAAAATGATGAGGTAACTCCCATGTTAAATAATCTCTCAATAAGAATACAACATATTATGAAAGTAATGGAAGATACATGTACACATATTGCAATACAAAAACAACTGAAAAATTCTGATTCTGGAATTTGTAAACAAATATACACTCCTCAACAATACAATCAAAATAAACCTAACAAAAGATATATGTCTAGAAGAAAACCTAGATATACCCAAACTTATAGTCAGAGGTCTCGATCAGTATGTACGAAACCCACAAATTCTAGAAAAACTTATACTATAAGATCTTCAAGCTCTAGAAAACCCACACTAAATCCTCGACGGACACGTTAGGAAATACAGAGAAAATAAAAACTACAAACAAGCATTAAGATGTTATGCTTGTAACCAAACCGGACACTTCTCAAGAGATTGTCCAAACATAGCAAATCTGTACACAAAAGAGGTAGAACTTATCAAATCTTGTCACATGAACCTTCTTCCCATTGATGAAGATGTATCCACTGATTCTGAAATATTATCAGTAGTCAGTATAACAGAATACGATGATACAATTAATTTAGATAAACAACCCAAAAACTATGATTTAATAAATGATTTCACACATAATGAATTCATTCATATGTATCCCAAAGAAAATGATTTCGAATTAAACGATAAATACAATGAATTAGGTGAAATATTAGACGATTCTGGATATTACCTAATGAATATAACAGAAACAAATATTTGTTCTCATACATTACAATACTTTTCAGGACCAGGATCTATTCCTTGTCAGTATTGTGATAGATATTTTCATAAATCTCAAAGGGCTCATTGTCCCCAATGTTACAAAAACTTCTGTATCAAATGTATTAAAATACACCTAACAACACAAGAAATACCAATTTTCTTAGAACAAAATGAAAATGCAAAAGATAAAAATATAATTGATACTAGGACTTCAATCTTAGAAACCAGATTGAATAATCTTGAAGAAAAACTTCTTCGACTAGAACAAATAATTTATGATCAAGAAGCAAATATTGTTTCGCAAAATATACAAAATAACATGATGGGAACTACAGAATGTATCCCATTAGTTTGCAATGAAAAACAACTAATATCTGTCAAAGTATTAGTAAAACTAAATTTTCTAAAATAAACAAAAGTCCTCGCTAAGGAAGAAATTATACAAGCTCTTTTAGATACGAGGATGTTACGAGATCGTTATCTCGTAGGACAATAGTACCTCCATATTTGATTACTAAAAGTAAACATATACAAAAAACTAGAACCATGTCCGGTGCAGTAATAATAAATGACGAAGAAATAAATAATATTTCTCTACAGTTCAGTACAAATTGTGACATATTCGGTCAAAAAATACATGTTAAAACCATGCGTGTAGAAAATTTAGTCCCTTCTAAACAAAGCATGATTATTGGTTTAGATTTTATTTTAGGCCAGAACAGGACTATCACTATAAACAAAGATTATGTAATTATTAGTGATAGATCACAAATGTCCCCCATAATTAGTGGAGACAGTCATACAGAACAACCTTCTAAGGACTGTTCATGTAAAAACACTAAATCATCTGAAAAATGTAATTGCGAAACGGAAGATTTCGAATTTATGAATAATTATTATCAAAATGACATTATGGATTCTTTTTCATCCATAAAAATATCTAAAACAATCACTTTCGATAATATCCAACAGATTTTGGATAGATTAAATAAGACAAGTTTAATAGGAGAAGATCCTACCAAATTCTGGGATCGTGATCCTGTTACTTGCAAATTAAATATAATCAATCCTGATTTGATTATAAAAACTAAAGACATACAGTTCAATAATTGGGAACAAGAAGAATGTCAAACGCACATTAATCTTCTTCTAAAATTAAAAGTAATAGCTCCAAGTGAAAGTCCCCACAGGAGTCCGACTTTCATAGTAAATAAATCTTCCGAACAAAAAAGAGGTAAATCTAGGATGGTTTATAATTACAAAAGATTAAACGATAATACAGTTGAAGATGGATATACAATTCCATCTAAAGAAATTCTTATAAACTGCATTCAAAATGGTTTTCAAAGTTTGATCTCAAAAGTGGGTTCCATCAAGTAAAAATGGAACCAGAATCTATAAAATGGACAACTTTCTCTTGTTCTGAAGGATTATATGAATGGCATGTAATGCCTTTTGGCCTTAAAAATGCCCCAGCAATTTTCCAAAGAAAAATGGATAACATTTTTAAGGACGGCAAATCTTTCACATGTGTCTATATAGACGATATACTTGTTTTTTCGAAAACAAAAGAAGACCATTATCTTCATTTAAAACAGGTTTTATACAGACTTGAAAAATATGGTTTAATCATATCAAAAGGAAAGATGGAAATTTGTAAAAATTTTATAGAATTTCTTGGAACAGAAATTGGCAATGGAACTATAAAACTCCAACCTCACATTTCTAAAAAAATCCAAGATTTCCCTGATAAAATGGAAGACATAAAAACATTAAGATCCTTTTTAGGACTTCTAAATTATGCTAGGAATTTCATCCCAGACCTAGGAAAATACACCACCCCACCTCTCTAAAAGGAGAGAGAAGATTTAATTCTGAAGATATAAAATTGGTTCAGGATATAAAACAAAAGGTAAATAGATTACCTACATTACAATTACCATTAGATTCAGATTATTTAATAATTGAATGTGATGGATGTGAGTCAGGATGAGGCGCTATCCTTAAAAAAAAGAAAAATAAATATTTGCCAAAAGATACCGAACAAATATGCAGGTATGCCTCCGAGAAATATACTGCCAAACCACAAGTTTACCAAACTAGCACTGACTATGAGGTTAATGCAATTATACATGCTCTAGAAGCATTTAAATTATTTTTGATAAATAAACCAGAAATAACCATTAGGACAGATTGTGAAGCAATTGTTTCTTATGGAAAAAACCAAATCAATAATGATAAAAAAACCCACCGAAGGTGGTTACTTTTTAGAGACTATATGAATTCTGGAAAAATCATAAATTTTGAACATATTAAAGGATCCGATAATATGTTTGCTGATATCCTTTCCAGGTACATCTTAGAAAAATAAAGACTCATACTTCTTCCATATATGAACATTTTACACATTGAAGATCCTGAAATCCCTCCTGGATTCCGGGCCATAATACAACCAATACATCCTATACGGATTAGTCCTGTTTTTAGTCCTAATCCTGCCATTGAAATCTCAAAACGGATAAAAAGGGTCAAAAGAAAGTTAGCCAAACTCAGACTACGAAGAACCAAATTGTTTCAACACAACCCTTTTCGATATACCCATACACTTGCCTCATACAGAAGACAAATCTTAGCCCTAGAACAGACTATACAAAACCTAAGCCATTTTATTGCCTAATCTATTTGTTTCCATATTGCAGGTACAAATATCCAGAAATGGATTTCATACAAAATACAAAGAAAGGACCTCCAGGTCCTAAAACAGTAAAATCCCCTTTTATGGTGGAACAATACACAAAGTATGGCAAACAAGAATTGCCAATACTTACAAATATCTACCATTTTAATGGAAGAGATAATACAAATGTCAAATTAAATGTTTTAATTGACAACATTTGGAATATTCCAAAACATACAGCTCAGAATGAGCACTAGGTTGCAAAGGTTAAACAAAGCATTATTAGTGCTTTATATAACTTCTGCAGCACAGATAATAAAGGAGTTCTGTTAACTTCTCCAGCCTCTCCTTCAGAAAAAGGTTTTACACATTTTGCCTTAATAACAGGGCCCAACAAAGGATTTTATACTTCATACAAAGACCTCTCTGAGGCAAAACAAGACCAATTTTGGTCTAGTTACAAAGGATTTCATTCAGTAGAAGAAGCCCAGATGGCTTTAAAATTACAAACCATTGATGAAGAAAAAATTAAGGCAGGCCTCGCCCTAGAACCAAAAACCCAAACACATACTTATGCTTCATCTTGTAGCATCCCAACACAGATCAATCCAAACATTCTTCTAGCAAAGTTTGGAATCATACAGGAATTTCTTTTTGAAGTCCATTTCGAAGCCCAAAACCTTAATGGGCTTTTTGTCAAAACACAAACATACTTTAACCGGAGAAACCCTTGTTCAGAATCTTCGGAATATTGTAAAACTGTAAACACAGACTGTACCTGTCAGATAAAATTCATTATCCGACGGGCCCAAATCGACCTCAAAACCTTTACAAGCCAGTTATACAGGGACCTTGTTATAAGTCCCCAATTATTGTTAGAAGCTGGTTGTTTACAAACCATTTCTATTCCCCCTACAGAGAGATTTCATGCCTTAACACCAGAAATAAACTCTGTAGTAAATGAAATACAAGCTGAACACATGAACAATGTGTTTCTACACATAACCTCTTCCCTAAGAAGTGCCACTTCTCCCACCAGTACAGCAACCCGTATAATTAAGCTGTATACAGACACAAGTCCGGAGACCTACTCTTTTATAGAAGATGATCCATTCAAAGGATTATCTATTAACAGAGACAAAATATACCAATATCAACTATGAAAAGCATACATAGAAGGATCAAATTGGAATTTTTCCAAAAAAGATATCTTGGAATTTATCCTCCTCAAAGAAACACCTGACACAAAATTATACTGGAAAAAGCATATGGGAAACAAATTCCATCCTTTCCCTATTGAAGCCAGTCCAGTATTGGTAAAACATTTTGAAAGAGAAAGAATTTACAAAGAAATATATGAACAAACAGGACATCATGGACAAGAACTCCAGGTCCTTCATTTCCATCAGACAAGGAAGATCCCGATTACACAGATCACATGCTTGAAAAAGAGCTTGGTGAGTTAACCTCTGTAGCTGTAACTCGGAAGTGATCATAAATATTTTTACCTGAGACAAAGTAATTTTACTCTTTCACGGGAGTAATAGACTGAAGGGTAAAAACCAGATATACAGGTTTTCGGTCAATTGCTGACCTACTTAAAAGGTTTCCAGTAACCCTTGAACCAGTTCAACAAGTTGCAGGTTTCTTTACACATCTATAAAAAGGCTCATAAGTCCCTTATGCTGGGCAGAGTCCCCCCACTCCCCCTCTCTAAAATTTTCTCTCTACCCTTTTCTCTTTGTATTTACTCTCTTCTTCCAATAAATTAAGAAGTTCTTGAAGTTCTTTTCTTGTTCACCCTCTCCTTCACCCAAGTAAGAAGTAAGCATCTCCTTTATGGAGTAGTTTTATTTTTGGGCATCCACGGATGCCTTAAGTAATATTTATCTAAAGATGCGATAACCATTTAAAGGCTTAATATTTATGTCTGTATAGCTTTATTTCTTTTTGTTTTCATAAGCTTATGAGAGAATATCTAACCGGCTTTGCCAAATTTATATTCTCATAATCTTATACGAGCTTTTATTTATTTCTCTTGTAACATTCTCCACTATTTTCTCTTGTAACATTCTCCACCATTTCTCACTTAACCAACTTGATGCACCAAGAAGAGCAATGAAGAAAAGGATAGATAAAATGATGCATGCAGCAACATAATTTCAATTATTTGGTGCTATGATTCTGTTGACTTGACATGAGTGAGTTTTCTCAGGGGCCGCCCACCATAGCTTCCCAAATCAAATACAAATGCAACAATCCTATTTTAGTGCATGTTTGATTTCGTCGGATTCAGATGCCACATTCAAAATGAGACTATTTTGAATAACTTTAACTTTTCACATTTAAAATACGAAATGTGAAACTTCAAACCTCAAAAATGATCAAACAAAAGACTAAAGGGACATAGAAAAGGGCACAAAAGCCACACCCCTGTTGCTGCATATAGTGGTGTATGAGTGTATCTGTTTTCATCTAAAATTAATTTGTGTAACTGTAGGTTTTTAGAGTGGACTACTACTTCTCTAGTTCTTTGCCTTATGAAGCTTGAACAAACCCTCCTCTCCTCCTTGTTTAACTCAAACTAATTACTAAAGGAAGTTTCCGTTCACAGATTTTAAGTTTGATTCATATCAGAAGGCATCTGAGATAAGATTAAACAACAGACTTCTCTACTTCGAAACTTGGGCCAATATTGCTGTTGCAGATAGGTTACTATTTGGAAAAGAAATGCATGCATACAACTGAAGCACGTGGGAAAAATAAAAATCAAGTGGTTATGGCACAAAGTAGTGCAGAGTCTTTATTACTACTATTATTATTATATCATTACAACAGTGTGAAACAGTTCAAGGACTATTTATCTGCTACGTAAATTTTGTGTAGCAGGGAACAGCTGCTGCTTCACTTGTTCGGTGTTCACACTTGAAATACATAAAGCAATACAAAGAGAAACCTCTTGGTAGATCTCTGCAACTAGAACAATGACGCATAAAATTAAGAAAGCTGTTGCCAGTCTTTAATTTGATGAGTTTGCAGGTTCACTAAACGTAAGGAACAGGTATTCTCTGAGTGTCAGGGCCAGCTACCATATCATCCCACACCAAATTTGAAAGTAGCATTGTTAATTCTCCAACACTTCCTGTCAAACATTATAATTGAATACACAAAAAGAGGAGCAAATGGGAAAGTGAAAGACTCCATTACACACATGTATGAGAGGAAGAGAAGAAAATTTTGATCACTATTAACAGTCAAGAATCACAAGAAGTCTTGTAATTTTTTTAAGTAGTCAAGTGGTCTTTAGATTTTTTTAAGATCCTATTTAGATCCATAATACAAGAGAAAATAGCAAAAAATCAAATGTTTCATAATTTAAAATTAACTAATGTATAAACTAATTTGTAAACTCTCTTATACAAGTTTCTCCAAATCTGATTTTAATTTATATATAAATTACTTTTAACTTTCTAACAAGTTATATTTAGTTTTTCTTCTCCTGTTTATAAAGAAGTTCATCAAAATGTGGCCTCAATAGTCTTTAATATTAATCATTAATGTATTGATTTGTTCTTCTCATTCTCACACACAATGAATTATGTCAAAACAGCATATCATAAAAATGTTCATGTTCACCAACAAGGAGAAGAAAGTAAGCAAGGTTAAGACTTCAGCCTACCTGCCATACAAAAGCATATATATATATATATATATATATATATATTAAGCACCAACTTACCATTACCAATGGGTTGATCATCCCACACAATGATTGGCAAAAGAGGAAGTGTGCTACCCACATACATCATTTCAACAGCAGCTTTAGCTTCCTCCACAGTTAGTTTTCTAGTTGCTACACCTTTCAGGAGCCCTTGATCAACCAACTTGGGTGCGAGTTCAAGAAGCCTTTTTGCAGTGCAACCATGTAGGATGTTATCAAAAGGAGGCATGACAAGTTCTTTGTCTTGAGTTATGAAAGCAACATTTACATTTGGACCTTCAGCAATATAACCTTCCTCATCAACCCATATAGAAGAAAATGCTCCTTGCTCTTCAGCTTCCATTACCGAAAGGACATTTGGAAGATAATTCACATTTTTAGCTGTGGCAAATAGAGGAGGCTTCATTGGTATGTTGGAAGTAATCACTTTAACTCCCTCTTTGCACTGGGAAAAATCATCTTCAATGACTACTGCATAGAATGCAGATGTTGGACATCCTGCTGGTGACAGCAAGAAATTGCCAGGACCTGCAGTGAGCCAAAATCTTAGAGTTCCCTTCTTGCATTTTGATGCTGCAGTCAGTTGTATAATAATGCTGCGAAGCGTTGATTGAGAAAAGGGAGAGGATATCTTTGCTTTGGAGGCTGACGTTAGGAATCTATCCAGGTGAACATCCAATTCATAGAGGTATCTGGAGAGGACAAACAATACAAAGACCAAAGTAAGAGAAAAATGTGTTTCAAATGCAAAAAAAATATCTGAAAATTTTGAAGTAAAACTCAATGCTGTGTTACATGAATCTCCAAGTATTGTAATTGAGTTGTATAGAATCAACCAAAAATTACATTACCTACCCATCTAGAACAATGGCTGTATCAAACACACCATGCCCTCTGTGTACCATGTGATCATCGATGGGGATTACCATCATTGCTGGATCAAGTGTGATACCTCCAAAAATACTAGAATACATAGCCGGGTATGGTTGTTTCTCAACTGAACTCCATTTTTCATGAAGCTTTTCAAGCAACTGAACAGAGCAATCCAATGAAAATTGCAAAGCTTAATGGAGAATACATTACTTTATGGAATTAACGATGGCGAAGAGTAAGTAATAAGTATAAATTTATCCAAATATACTTTTAGCCCTCTCGAGATCACTACTCAATGAACTGGAAATTTGTGTGCAGTTTCATAACAGCCTAATCATAGGTGACTCAATAGGACTTGCTGACTCTAATATGTTTTCTTAAAAAAATAAAATTATCCCAACTTATATATTCTATCTTAGTCACATCACATGTCAACATGAAATCTTGATACATGTTCAACTATTATGCAAATCCTGGTGAATTAAAAAGCAGATTCAGAAGAAACCTTTGCTCCTTCTCATTTTCTCCCTTATCTGGTTTGTTAACTCCAATCATGAAATAATAAGCTTTGGGTTCTTCCACACACACAGATTGAACAATTTAACTCCATAATAATATATGAATTTATAGAATTACTTGAAGAAGTTAAGATCGTACAAAAAGAAAAGCTTAAAAATATCACCTCGGATGATGAAGAGAAGACATGAACTCTAAAATCGTCATCATTTTCAACCTCTGAAACACCCCAATAAAAAAATTAATTAAGTGAAAAATCTGAGAAGAAATAACAGCATTACATTACACTACGTTAATTCAATTGAAAAGCCTAAACTGCTAAAGTACCAATAAAGTTTGAATATTTCAATGGTATCACATAATCAAAAGATAACCCAGAACTCAAACTAACCTGGGGCCTTCTTAGAGGACAGAGTGGGGTTCCCCATGTTCAAAGGATAAACTCAGAATAGCAATCAAACTGTGTAGGAAATTTACGTATATGGAACTGGAGGAGTGATAATAACAGTGGTTGTAACATAAAATATTATTTCCTCCCTTTTTCAAGTGATGCATCTCTTATTATTACTTTTAAACTTGAAAATAATATTAATTATTTTTATATAATTTGTACTCTTATCTTTTGGAAATAAAAAGTTTTGTATACATTTTTATTAAAATTATTAAATTTCTTTATTTCTTAAAAAAGTCCTTAGAAAGAGTCATCACAAAGAGGAGTAACAAACAACAAGAACACCATAACATCACAAAGAGCCATTTGAATTATTGTTTGTTTGATTTGTTGGTAGTTTGTTTCAGACGGATTAAACTCTAATGCTGTTGTTTTTGGTTGATTGCTTCGAGGAGTAGTTGTGTTGTGTCATCAAACATCTTTAAAGCAGTGATGACGGTGACATCTATTATGAGTGAAATGAGAACCATTGATGGTGGACGTTAGAAGTGTTCTGTGGAGAAAAAAGAAATATATCTTTCTCACAAAAGAATCTCTCAGTACCTTATCTTTCCGATTCGTCAGTCACTGAATCACTTTTCTTACAGATTTTCTTTTGTCTCTGTTGGAATTAAATAATGAAATCAGATCTTGACAAACTGATTAGATAGGAATTTTTAAGGAATTCTATGAGATTTTATTAATAAAAAAAGTCTGATAATATTCCATCAAATAAATTAAATGATATATATATATATTTATTGTGATATGTTTTTTTAAAAGAATAATGAAATCGAATTTATTTAATTAAGATTTTTTATAACTTAGAAAAAAATCCACTAATATTTGAAACTACGTAAATTTTGATTGATTTTTTTATTTTTGATAATATAAAATTGTAAAGCATCTTTTTACAAAAGAAATGTTTAAAAATTTAATTATGAAAACTTCTCACTAATATGCAGTGAATTTGTTTTATATTTATAATTTCAACTTCTTATATCTATAAATAGATTACGTAATTTTATAGTTAAAAATTAGAATATAAATTTGTTTTTATAAATAAATGAATTGGAAGTAAAACATAATAAAATAGTAAAATAATTTTTAAAAGATATATTGATGTATTTTATTTGCTAATTAACTCTAAATATATAAAGATATATTTAAATACTTTGAATCTTTTTAATCTAAAATTTGAACCAAATTAGTGAGAACATGTGTATTCAATTTATTTTAAAAGAACTCAATTTTATTACTTTTAAATTATTTAATAATGAAGAAATTTATGTAAGATTTGATAATATTTTAATAACAAATTTTAAAATAAAGTAATTATAATATTTATAAATGGAAATTAAATCTTCATTTCTAATTCATTCTAACATTTATCAATTAAACTTTTCTCTCTTCCTTTGCATCCTTTCTAAGTTTTAAGAGATTTTGACCGTAGAAATCTTATTAGATTAGGGTATCATGAAGCTGGTGAAAAATGGAACCTAGTAAGTGATCTGATTCCTTTGATATTTTTAGTTTTCTATCTGTTCTCTTTTTAAGTTGGTTTTCTAAGCAGAGATTTTGTTTGTTTGAAATATAGTTTGAAAGTTTACTTGAACTCATTGAAGCGGATAATAGAAGTAGATGGTGTAGTGCTTCAAGTAAGGGAGCTAATAAACTTTCTCTAAAATGGTTGATGGTTGTATCACTACAAGAAATAGTATCTATACCTACATACACTTTTACTTACATAAGTAATAAAATGTAGGTAAAACCAAAATTTTACCCACACAAATTTAGTGTAAGTAAAATCCAAAAATCTATGCTTACATATATTTAGTATTGGTAAAACTTAATAACACTAATACCTACATTTACTTAATATATTTAAATCATATATACAACTGGTAAAAATGGGATAAATTCAAAAAAGTAATATAATAAATAAATAATTTTTTTTAATTAATAATCCCCATACCCTTGATTTTGAAATAGGTCTGGAAATATCAATTCTCATTTTCGCCTTTTTTCTTTTTCCCTTTAGTGCTTCGTTTTAGTCGCACGCTCGACATATTACAGTGTTAGAAAAAAAGAGTATCAATCAAATAAAGAGTTTTGTTAGTGTCACCGCTCGGCAGAAGAAACAAACACCCCTTAAAAGCACGAAACGGCATCGTTGTGAGAGGTTTTTGTGTCTCACTCACTCACTCACTCTCTCTCTCTCCTTCGCTTTTTTGACACAAAAATACGAATTTCTCACTTGCTCGGATATAGAGCAAACCCAGAGCGGACTCGGAGGAAGAACATCCCAAGAAAAAGCAGCGACGAGCTCCCAAGATCCGATCGGATCCATTTCACCGTCTTTCTCTCTCTTCACTCTTCGATTTTCCTTTTCTCTTTCCTCCCTTCAATTTTTCTCAATGCCCCAAATCATTTTCGCTCCAGCCGCTTAGGGTTTCCCCAAATTTCCTCTCCAAATGCGCAGGATCCACACCCAGCCATCGCCAAGTTCAAGTGCATGAAGCTTTGGTGCTGTCTATGCTTCACTGAAGAAGAACAAGATAACCTAAACCTAATGAAGGAAGAGGACATTTCCGAAAACGACGTCGTTCGCGACGTCGGAGCTGTCGCCGTCTCCGACGACAACGCTAACGACAACCGCGACGATGACCGATTTGCGATGATGTCGGTGCCGCCGCGTGCCGAGGCATTGGGCTTGTGGTCCGGCGAGTGCAGCACCGCCGAGTGCTCGAACATCATCAGCTCGGAATACATTTCTGTCGATTTGAAGATCGAAACATTTCTGTCGAACAATGTGAGCCTGTATATATGTTGTAGTAAGCTGTTTTCTCTTTTCTTTTTTAGTTTTATGTTGTGGCCTGTAGGTGAGCCTTCTACTGTCTATCAATCCTAGGAAGTAGTGCGAAATAACTGGTCCCAAATCCCTGAATAAATTCTATAACAGGATGTGTGCTTTACAAAGATTGTGGATCTTCCTCATTTGCAGACTATTAGATTGGTACACTGTCGCAAGTATGTTTCTTATTTTATCTTTTGCCTTGGAAAAGTAATTATATTGTTGGTCTTTGCATTTCTCAGTTGCTTGTGTAATTGTTGTTTAAGTCCAAAATCTTTCCTGTTTTTCAGTAGTATTTTCTAATTTATTTTCTTGAATTATTTAATTGGCAGGTTTGCTGATTTGAACTTGAGGACTATGATGCTTTCGTCTATTCTGGTATCAAATTGTCCTGCACTTCATCGTATCAACATCACTTCAAATTCACTTCAAGTATGTCTTGTAATTAACTCTGCAGTTTTTTCGTTAATGCCATTTGTTTAGAAGTTATGTAAAGGATGGATTTTGTGGTGATGCAGAAATTAGCATTGCAAAAGCAAGATAGCTTGACAACATTAGCTCTGCAATGCCAATCTTTACAAGAAGTGGACCTCTCAGAGTGTGAATCTTTGACAAACTTTATATGTGACGTTTTTAGTGATGTTGGAGGATGCCCTATGCTGAAATCACTAGTTCTTGCTAATTGTGAGGTACTTGAAATATGCCGCCCTTTTGGCACATGCTGGATCAAAAATAATATTTTTTATTATATTACTTAGATGATTAAATGTCATAAATATTACATAGTAGAAATATGTATATTGAGACTTCTTTACTTATATTAGAAAAAAAAGAAAAAGGAACACAACCCTCACGAGCTCAAATTTATATTAATACTCGAACTCGAAAAGATGGGAGTATTGTGATGGAAAAGGCAACTCATATAATTGTAAGAACTTGTCTTATCAAGTATAATATAAAGTGTTGATTGTAATTGATTAAGCTTGGAATTGATGCACTAAATTATTTATTATTTTATTTAAAATGGATTCATGTAGGATGAATTAAAGAAGCACATGGTACAAGCAGAAAGTTCAGGAGATTCTCATACCACCACTCATGATTATACAAATTGGAAGAATGATATCTATTCAAAAGTTAAAGGGCCAGAAAAAAGAGGATATGTGCGTTGTCTTGGGAAACTTCCACCAACTAAAGATTCAAATACTTCATCTCAAAGTTTTATAGGAGAACAGAGAATTCAAAAATTAGAGAAGGTACTTGGAAATCTTTTATCATTTCTTCAAGCACAATTTTCAGGGGATCAAGAGATTCATGATATTATACAAGTTGTAAATCTAGAGGTAAAAACTCTAACAATTGCATTTGATCACTTATAAAAAAAAATCTAACATTAATATGATATTTATAAAGATGTATTTTTTTATGTAGATGCCTAATGTTGGAAGTGATCAAAATGATTCTAATGGTAATGTTCAAACAACTACAAGTGGAAATAGTTAAGTGATATTAATCATGATTTGAAAATTAATTTGAAGTCAATTTGAAGTCATAATTATTTCCTTAGTTGTCTCTAAAATCAAAATTCTAATGTGATTGCAGATACGCTATAAATGATGTGGATTATGTGGATTTTGCATGCTTATGGATATATGAGCATTATTGCTGGGAAACAACGTGTTTAATAGTGATAATAGTTGGACATTTACTTTTAGTATTTGTAACATACGAAAGATGATCAATATGCAATAAACCTGAATATCTCATATGAGATCATGTGATTAACATTTCTGAGTTAGTATGACTCTTGTGGTATATAAAATGATTTTTTTAGGATTTGTGTTTGATATATCACTATTTTTATAGATGTTTTTGTATTTGTTATTTATCAATTTGGTGTTGATTTAAAGCTAAAATTGTTGGTCTTGATTGATTGGATCACCCATTTCCAATATAATGACAAATTTATTCTCACAATTGAGAAAAGTGTAGGTATATGTTGACAAATTTATTCTCACAATTGAGAAAAATGTAGGTATATGTTAAGAAATTTATTCCTACAATTGAAAAAAATGTAAGTATAAACTATAGTGACACACCACATGTGTTGTTAAATCTCATTCAAAATTTACATTAATATTGTGTGTGGGTATATGTATAAAAATCATATACCCACATATATTATATCTATGGTGACATTTTTTATATGTCACTAAATGTTATATTAGTTGTAGTGTATAGTTATTTTAGCCACAGGAGATGTTTGAAATTTGAAAAAAATATGCATATTAAGCTTGTTGGCATATTTCAAGTCCAGAGTTTTATGGACACCTACAGTTTTGATGATGAAGTTTTTAGGAAGTTTCAATCAACATTAAAGACTTGTGCCATCTCACAAAGGAAGGTTGCTTGATAAGAAAGGAAAGGCATAAAGAGCATTCAGAGCTTTCAAGAGAGAAGATTGATGAAGATTTTATCAAGAGCTGAAGGATCAAAGGTAGAAGGTTCTGTTTTGGGTGTTGGATAAAAAGAGTAAGTCATAAATCCCATTCAAGACCTTCCCAAACAAGAGAGCAAGGTGTTTTCTCGCAAAAACGTTTTTCTACGCTTTTAATCGATTACCATACGTAGATAATCGATTATTTAACTTAAAATTTGAATTAAAAATGTTTAACGAGCAAAATAATCGATTAAGTGTTTTGATAATCGATTATATTGATTCTGGGTTAATATAATCGATTATGGCCTTAATCTAATCGATTATATCAGACGATATTTGTTTTCCAGTTTTTAAACATGATATAATCGATTAAGCTTTTAATATAATCGATTAAATGAGTCGCTTTTGCAAAATTAATTCTAAATCAACCTAAGAATGGAAACTTTGGAGCATTTTCGAATTATAAAATGAAAGAGAATGTCTTAGGTTTAACACATCCGAACAAACACAAAATATTCAAAGTGTTTCGCGCCTTAGCTTTTTCAAAGCCGCTTCCTCGCTCTCTTCGGCTTGATCAAGTCTTTGGAAGTGGTGATCATTGTGCTTAAGCTTTCATCCAGACACATTTCGGTGTATTCTTTTACTCGTTTTCAGTAAAGGGAAAATTCATCCCTTGGATTGGTTCTAAGGGAGGTGTTTCATCTCTCAGTGTGTCAAGAGAGGTGGGTTTCATCCTCGGTGTGTCCGGGGAGGTGTTTCATCCTTAGTGTGTCCGAGGAGGTGTTTCCGTTTATCTTTATTTGTTATTGCATGAATTGGTGTTTGTAATTTCAATTAAAGATAGTGGGGAAAATCATCACGGATTTGTGGTGGTTGGGAACTGGACGTAGGATTGGCTTAATCCGAACCAGTATAAATCTCTGTGTTATTTCTCTTTCTCTATCTCTTTTAAATTGTGGATCATTATAACAATTGCTAATCCCAACAGCGTTAATCAAAGGATTGAAAAATTCACATCCAAGTTTTTGAAAGTTTTTCAAAACCTCGAAAATTTATTTGAAAGAGAAAATTTCTTTAAAAACCCAATTCACCCCCCCTCTTGGTTTTTACACTGCCGTCTTTATTTAACAATTGGCCTCAGAGCTGGTTTTTTTGAAAGTTATTCAAAAACAAGATCCTTATGGCAGACAAAAATCAAACTTTTGCTGAAGGTGCATCTATTCATAGACCACCACTTTTTACAGGTGAAAACTATCCTTTTTGGAAAAAGAGGATGGAAATTTTTCTAAGGTCTAATGATCAAGGCGTTTGGGATGCTGTTGTAAATGGTCCATTTATTCCTATGGTTGTTGTTGAAGAAGCGCAGTACCTAAGAAGAAAGCAAATTGGAGCAAGGACGAATACAACCAGAATCAATGTGACATAAGGGCGTGTAACATGATAGCATCTGCCTTAACCATTGATGAGTTTTATAGGTTATCAGATTGCACTACTGCAAAGGAGATGTGGGACACTCTAGAAGTCACACATGAAGGAACGGAAGAAGTAAAACGATCAAAGAAGAACACCTTGATTCAGGAATATGAAATGTTCCGTATGAGCAAAGGAGAAACCATATGCGACGTACAAAAGAGATTTACTCACATCGTAAATCATCTCAAGCGTTAGGTAAGAAATTCGACACTGAAGAATTAAATGTCAAAATTTTGAAATCTTTGGACAGGACTTGGCAACCTAAAGTAACGGCCATCACGGAATCAAAGAATCTGTCAAACATGAACATGACAACTCTCTTCGGGAAGCTTAGAGAACATGAAATGGAGCTAGGTCGCTTCAACGGTGAAGAAGAGGACATTAAAAGAAATGGTATTGCCTTAAAGGTTCAATCCATTAAAGAGGAGAGCAGTGATACTGATGATTCAGAAGACGATGATCTAAATGAATTTGTAAAGAAATACAAAAAGTTCATCAAGAAGAAAGGCAACCATAAGAAAGGTAAGAAATTTGAAAATTCAAATTCCAACGATAATTATAAATGTTATGGTTGTGGCAAAAGAGGACACATGAGAGCAGATTGTCCAAATTCCAAGAAGCCTGAAGAAAGGGAAAAGAAAAACAAGAAGTTTTTCAAAAAGAAGAAGAGAGCATATATTGCTTGGGACGACAATGAAGTGAGTTCTTCTGAAGGTTCAAGTGAATCAGAAGAAGAAGCAAACATTTGTCTCATGGCAGATGATGATGTGGAATCCACGTGCAGTGAGGTAAGCGATTCTGATCTCCCTAATAATTATGATGAATTGCTTGAAGAATTTCTCAATCTTTGTAAAAAATCTGAAAAGCTTTTTTCGGCTCATAACAAATTGAAAAATGATTTTAAGGTTCTTGAAAAGAAAATTATTGATTTGGAAGAAGAGAAAAAGGTTTTGAAAGATGATTTGGAAAAGGCAAAAATCCCTTGCAAATGCAAAACAAAAATTCCTGTTTGCGAAAATTGTAATGAACTTGCTAACAAGGTTTCTTATCTTGAAACATCTCTTTCAAAAATCACGATGGGCAATAATAATTTAAACAATGTTTTGAAAGTGCAAAAGGTTTATATGAAAAAGGTGTCTTGGTTATAATTTCGTGTATAATCATAAACCTACTAAAACTGCTTTTGTGAAAGGAGAATCGTCTAATTCAAATAAGGTTTTTGAAAATTCTAATTCCTTTAAACAAAACGTTTCTAACAAGAAGTTTTATAAAAATGCATATGTTTCAAGAAGAACAAATGTTCCTACATGTTTTTATTGTATGCATAAAGGTCATTCTGTTAATAGATGCAATATTAAACGTTTTAGTGTTCCTAATGGGAAATATAAATGGGTTCCCAAAGGAAAATCTGTTTCTAACCCGTGAGGACCCTGATAAGTAATTTTAGGGGACCAGGATTTTTTTCTTGTTTATATTGCAGGCTGGTTCCAATTTCAAAAAGGCCTCTTCTGTGTTGAAACAACAAGTGATCAAGTTTATGAAAGGAAGCATAAACATCAACGAGTTGGCATATTTACCAAATCTTTTATCTCAAGTAAGATTTTATGAGCTTAGAAAGGTTCCAGGTAAGTGTTGTTGTTGTTTTTGATGTTATTTCAACGTTTTACGAAAATTTACGTATTTAATCGATTAGGTTTCGTGTATTAATCGATTAAACGCGGTGTTTGTGAAAATGTTTTGAAACATAATCGATTAAGCTTATGACATAATCGATTAAATCGCTGGGGAGCAATTTAATCGATTAAGGAATGCACATAATCAATTAAATTTCTGGGTTTTCATTTTCTGGAAATTTTTTGAAGGCAAATAATCGATTAAATGAGAATATAATCGATTAAATGCACCGTTCTGTGTTTTTCTGCAAATATGATTTTCGAACGTTGGCCATGTTTTCACGTGTTTTGTCTTTTTTAAACGGCTATATTCGTTCCCAACGGATATATTTTCATTAAATCAACGTTGTATGACCCGGATTTCATTCTATAAATAGCTGGTTTGAGAATCAAAGTGACTCACTCACTCTCTCTCTCACTCTTGTTGTTTCTGCTGTTATTTGCTGTCTTGTGCGAATTTTAATTCTCTGTGCTGTCTCTGTTATTCCATTATCTTGTTGTGCAATTTCTCTTGTCTTTTATATCACCACAATGGCTGATCAAAGAAGAAGGAAGATGCCATCAAGGAGAAGGGGCAAGGAGCCAATGACTTCTCAAGAAAGGAGACCTCCAACTCTAGCTGGTTGGATTTCGGATGAGGATTTGCAAATTGGTTTTGTTAACAAGTGGAAGGATAGAAAAATTCTTACCCCTAAATTCTTGTCTTGTGAATTTTTAGATCTCATGGTTTTCAATTTCAGGAATTTTTAGTAGGAAGTGGACTACAACAATTTGTGGAGATGGAAGGGGCATTCTATCCAGATTTGGTTAGAGTGTTCTACATGAATTTGACATCAAGGACAACCAGCCCAAGCACCAAAGTGAAAGGTGTAAGGATCTTCTTTGATGAAGATTTGTGGAACAATGTAGCTGGTCTCTCAACTCAAGGCATAAACATCACATATGGTTTTGAGGACTTCAACAAGTTGGTAGAATTCAGAAAATTCTGCAAGGATCCTAACCTACAAGTTGAGAACTTGTATAAAGTTGGTAATGTAAAGTTAAATGAAAGAATGCTGCATTATGTTATTGTTTGGATTTTAGTTGCTAGAGGCACTAATCATGCCCAACTTACTAAGGAAGACATCCTTCTAATGTATGGATTCCTTAATAATGTAAGCACAGATTGGCCCTCAATTATCCTTGATAATATGTTTAAAGCCATTAGGCTTTCCTCTTTTTCATTACCCTATGCTGTGTTTGTTTCTAAGATTTTAGAATACAAAGGTGTTGATCTTGAAGGGGAGAATAAACAGATTTTGCTAAGTAATAGCAAAATTGGCAAAAATGTTCTAAGGCATATGGGCCTCATAGAACAAGGCAACAGGTTTACCCAAAGAGAAGAAGGAGCTGCTGCCATGGAAGAAGATGATGAAGACCAACCTCAACCTCCACCTCAATTTCAACCTCAACCAGGATCAGTGGAGGAGCTTCTCATATCAAGAATGGATTCTATGATGAATCTTCACTCCAAGGAATTTCAAGGACTTTCTCATCAACTCTCAAGGCTTAATAGAAGAATGTATAGAGTTGAAAGAAAGATGAACATTGAAGAATTATCTCCTGAAGAAGATAATACAACATCCTCAAGAGGCAAACAGCCAGCCAATGTTGAGGAAGATGAAGAAGATAGTGAAGAAACTGAATAGGCTACAAATTCACTTTTCCTTAGCTTGTTCTTCATTATTTTCCAACTGCTGTATTTTTTCTCTCTATTATTTTCTCGTGTATTAATTTGCTTCGCTGTAATTATCTCTCGAAAATGTAATCTTTTGAAAATGATAAAAATAAAGGGGGAGAAAATATTTGTTTTGATTGAAAATCTGTCTAGTTAATATAGCTTTTAAGAAAATTAATTTCAAGGGTATTTTAGGAAATAATTCAAATAAGTGCCTAATATAGCTTAAACAATTAAGAGCATAGTTTAAGGGGGAGTTTTTAGAAATAATTTCCACTCATTAATTCCTTGAAATCTCTTTGTCAAAATTCAAATTGAAACTTAAATGCTATATGACTCGCCTATTTTATTTCCTTTGTGGACTAATATTTATGATGGAGATATCCATACATTATTTTCAAGATTTTCGGGATATTATCACAAGTCTCTAGGTTTCTTTTTATCATCATCAAAAAGGGGGAGATTGTTGGCATATTTCAAGTCCAGAGTTTTATGGACACCTACAGTTTTGATGATGAAGTTTTTAGGAAGTTTCAATCAACATTAAAGACTTGTGCCATCTCACAAAGGAAGGTTGCTTGATAAGAAAGGAAAGGCATAAAGAGCATTCAAAGCTTTCAAGAGAGAAGATTGATGAAGATTTTATCAAGAGTTGAAGGATCAAAGGTAGAAGGTTCTGCTTTGGGTGTTGGATAAAAAGAGTAAGTCATAAATCCCATTCAAGACCTTCCCAAACAAGAGAGCAAGGTGTTTTCTCGCAAAAACATTTTTCTACGCTTTTAATCGATTACAATACGTAGATAATCGATTATTTAACTTAAAATTTGAATTAAAAATGTTTAACGAGCAAAATAATCGATTAAGTGTCTTTGATAATCAATTATATTGATTCTGGGTTAATATAATCGATTATGGCCTTAATCTAATCGATTATATCAGACGATATTTGTTTTCCAGTTTTTAAACATGATATAATCGATTAAGCTTTTAATATAATCGATTAAATGAGTCATTTTTGCAAAATTAATTCTAAATCAACCTAAGAATGGAAACTTTGGAGCATTTTCGAATTATAAAATGAAAGAGAATGTCTTAGGTTTAACACATCCGAACAAACACAAAATATTCAAAGTGTTTCGCGCCTTAGCTTTTTCAAAGCCGCTTTCCCGCTCTCTTCGCTTGATCAAGTCTTTGGAAGTGGTGATCATTGTGCTTAAGCTTTCTATCCAAAGATATTTCAGGTGTATTCTTTTACTATTTTCTGTAAAGGGAAAATTCATCCCTTGGATTGGTTCTAAGGGAGGTGTTTCATCTCTTGTGTGTCAAGAGAGGTGGGTTTCATCCTCAATGTGTCTGGGGAGGTGTTTCATCCTTAGTGTGTCTGAGGAGGTGTTTCCGTTTATCTTTATTTGTTATTGCATGAATTGGTGTTTGTAATTTCAATTAAAGATAGTGGGGAAAATCATCACGAATTTGTGGTGGTTGGGAACTGGACGTAGGATTGGCTTAATCCGAACCAGTATAAATCTCTGTGTTATTTCTCTTTCTCTATCTCTTTTAAATTGTGGATCATTATAACAATTGCTAATCCCAACAGCGTTAATCAAAGGATTGAAAAATTCACATCCAAGTTTTTGAAAGTTTTTCAAAACCTGAAAATTTATTTGAAAGAGAAAATTTCTTTAAAAACCCAATTCACCCCCCCTCTTGGTTTTTACACTGCCGTCTTTATTTAACAAAGCTAGTTATTGGAATTATATGTTGGTATATGTTGATTTAAGATGGTAAATACATTGTTGATAGGTCTAGTATAGATGTATGGGACCTTTTTTTGGAGAAAGAAACCTTGCAAGACTATCTTGTTGAGTTGTTTGGGTTTGCTCTCGGCCTGAATGTTGCTTAAGTAGTGTATAGTTTCAAGTGATGACCAAAATCCCTCAAACAATGTCTTGTAGCTCGAACAAGAGGGATGTTGAGATGAATCTCTCTCCTCTAGAAGAATATCGCTCAAGCAACATGTTTGGTCACTCAACCGAGGTTTTGACCACTTGAGTGAAGTTGGGGGATAATGTACACGTGTCCTAAAGGTGTTTCGAAGCATAACAAGTGGATTTTGGGTGCTTAAGCACCATTTTAGGCTCTCAAATAGTAACGTCGCTCAAGTCGTGGAATGGGCACTCAAGTCGTGCATTACTCAAGTCGTGGAACATACTCTTAAGTTGTGGTGACAAAATGAGCAATAGTCAGTGGTGAAATTACCTTGTTTTACTAGTAGAATACTTTATACATGTTTTTGTTTATTATGATGAGATATTGTTTAAAACTTATATACATGGGATACTGATTATATAATGCATATAAGATAAAGATTGAATGATATATTCCCTGGTTAGAAGTATAGTTAATCAATGAGATGCATGTATGACTTGTTGTATGTTGTTGAGGTCATGCAAGCAAGAAGAGATCGCTAAGCAATGTTGTATTAGTGATAAAGATGTTATTTACCCATGAATGATGATTATGTATGCTGATAATGTTGAGAAGGATATCATACTGATAAACATATGTTATTGATCATATGATGTATATAAATATATATATATGTTCTCCATAAATATATATTTGTAATTGTGATGCATGACTTCTAGTCTGCATGCTAGAGTCCTTTAAGGGTGGTGATTGAAGTCAAGGATGGTGAATTCTTTTATAAATTGCTTACATGCATGTATATATGATTGTGGTGTATATGCATGTAAGGTTTTAAGCCTCTGATAGGTGGTGATTGGAACCTTTATGGGTGGTTGGAGGATACCCAAAGAGGTATTTGGTTTTCGATAGTGATGATAAATATGACACCCGCTTAAAAAGGTATCTTAGTTTTATTGTTGTCTAGTCATCTAAAAAAGACTTCAAATGGTGAGAAGTTGAGAGAGACTTACACCAAGCTTTGGAAGTACGTGTTTATCTAGTGCCCTCAAAGGCATATGCGTTGTGTCACCTTGACCACATGGAACCTATGGCCTAGTTCTAGAATGGTAAGATGTTAGCCTTTGATATAACATATTTATCATGAATAAATTCTTCTTGAAGACATCTTATATTTAGTTATGACATGTTGGTGACTAAATGTGGAGTTCGTTGTTGTTGCATTTTGTTAAAGGTCATATGCTTAGTATTGTTGTGTTGTCTATTAAGGTTGATGATAAACATGTAATGATATATTGTATTCTATTAGCTTACCCTAACTGTCTATGTGGATAATACTCGCTATGATTGTTGTGACACCCGAGTTTTTTATGAGATTAATTAAATATTTTTAGGAAATTTCAAGATTTTTTTAATTTAATTAATATACATTTTTATTTAATTTTAATATATAGTATTCATGTTCATAATTATAAAATAATTAGTTTTAGAATATAAGGTATTAAATAAATATTGAAGTCTTAGGTCACTGAGAACACCAGTACTTTGAAAGAGATGAAGAGAGAAAGTCATTCTCGTTTTTCACATGGCTACTATAGTAAAATCATTGCTGCAAATTTGTTCACCGATGGATCGTGTTGGAAATTTAAAAGATGGTTCGTGACACCTGGTTCTTCATTATGACCAGTTGGATCTTTAATACGAGGTATGAGTAGGGAGTTATTCAGTTCGCACAGTAACAATAATTTGGGGTTTTCATCTTCTTTGTTCTCTATTTAACAAGGAAGAGGAGAAGAGCAAGATGGGAAATTTTAGAGTATTGGGAGCACCATCTGCACATTAAAGGGGGAGTGAAAACTCGCTTTCGAGTGTGGGATATTTGTTGGGTAGTGGAGTTGACCCTCAATTCATTAATTTAGGTGTGTTCTTGAAAGAAGGGTTTTCCTCTTTCATCTTTATTTGATTCCTAATTACTCTTGTATGTTCTTTATGATGAGAATTGAAGAATAATATGTGTAATTTCTTAATTTGATAATATTTTGACTGTTTGACCCAATTCATTACTTTAGGTGTGTTCTTGAAAGAGTGGTTTTCCTCTTTCATCTTTGTTTGATTCCTAGTTACTCTTATAGGCTTTTTATGATGTGAATTGAAGAATAATATGTATAATTTCTTAATTTGATGATGTTGTGATTGCTTTGGAGCACCTTAAGGATTCTTGTAATACCCTAGGAAGCGGATGAGTTAAGGGTGATATAGTTTTAATGATGAATGAAGGATAATGTGTGTTAATTGAATATTATTATATTGTTTGATCCATTGATTATGATAAGAGTCATGTGTTAAGTGATTGTGACTGTAAATGTGAACTTATGTGAAGGAAAATGTGTATGAGTGTATAAGAAGTCCTTGGACTTATGTGAACATGCATCATAACGTGTGATCATCGTGTATCGCTTTTGCGGTCAAGTGTGATATGTGAGTGACGCCACAAGCATCTTAATGTGAGATTATAACGTGAGATCATTGTGTATCACTTTTGCGGTCAAGTGTGATATGTGATTGACGCCACATGCATCTTAATGTGAGCTGATAACATGAGATCATTGTGTATCGCTTTTGCGGTCAAGTGTAATATGTGATTAAGACCACATGCATTCATCACCATAGTGTATATACGGGTACGACATGCATTGCATATGATGCAATTATGATATGGATATGTTGAGTTTATGGATAATTCCTGTTGCAGTTAAATTAATTTGTTTCTCATGTTTGGATATGGTTAACTATTGATTAATTTTTAGTTGTGTGAAACTATCTTGCAATGTCTTTACACCACAACCTAAGTGAGATATTTCTTACTCCCTTTGTTTCCTTGTCGTATTTTTCCCTTTCATATTGCAGGTGATCTCCAGTTTGATGTTGGTGATTTTAATGGTGAAGCTTAGTGTTCATGGGATTGCTCTGATAGGATATGTGACACCGGGATAAGACTAGAAAATTAGAACTTTTGTTCATCGATTTCTAATTAAAACTTTAGTTAGTTTATCTTACATAATATAATGTTATTAGTGAATGTGAATCCTTTACCCTATATACACTATTATTATAGATTTCATTAATTATGAGGTTACTTATAAAATGTGTTCTTTTATTGTCATGATATATGATATGGGGTAGAGGGTGTCACAATTGTACTATATATAAACAAACTCTATTACACATAGTGGTAGAAATATAACCTTTTTGGGGAAAATGCTGATTAGGTTTTAATTTATATATATATATATAGTTAGCACATTCCAAGACCAAGGTTTAATGAAGTCTTCCAGAGTTTTAATGAAGTCTTAAAGTTTTGATGATGAAGATTTAATATGCTTCAATTAACATTAAAGACTTGTGCCATCTCACAAAGGAAGGTTGCTTGGTAGAAAAGGAAAGGCATAAAGAGTGTTTAAAGCTTTCAAGAGAGAAGATTGATGAAGATTTTCTCAAGAGCTGAAGTTTCAAGTGTAGAAGGTTCTGTTTTGGGTGTTGGATGAAAAGAGTAAGTCATAAATCCCATTCAAGACCTTCCCAAACAAGAGAGCAAGTTGTTTTCTCGCAAAAACGTTTTTCTACGCTTTTAATCGATTATGATACGTAGATAATCGATTATTTAACTTAAAATTTGAATTAAAATTGTTTAACGAACTAAATAATCGATTAAGTGTTTTTGATAATCGATTATATTGATTATGGGTTAATATAATCGATTATGGCCTTAATCTAATCGATTATATCAGGCTAAATTAGTTTTCCAGTTTTCAAATATGATATAATCGATTAAGCTTTTTATATAATTGATTAAATGAGTCGTTTTTGTGAAATCAATGCTAAATCAACCTAAGAATGGAAACTTTAGAGCATTTTCGAATTATAAAATGAAAAAGAATGTCTTAGGTTAAACAACATCTGAAAACAACACATATTCAAAGTGTTCTTGCGCCTTAGCTTTTCAAAACCGCTTTCTTGCTCTCTCAAGTTTGATCAAGTCTTTGGAAGTGGTGATCTTTATGCTTAAGCTTTCTATCCAGCACTATTATCAGGTGTATTCTTTTACTGTTTTTATAAACGGGAAAATTCATCCCTTGGATTTGTTCTAAGGGAGGTGTGTTCATCTCTTGTGTGTCAAGAGAGGTGGGTTTCATCCTCAGTGTGTCTGGGGAGGTGTTTCATCCTTAGTGTGTCTAAGGAGGTGTTTCCTTTATCTTTATTTGTTATTGCATGAATTGGTGTTTGTAATTTCAATTAAAGATAGTGGGGTGATCATCACGCATTTGTGGTGATTGGGAACTGGACGTAGGATTGGCTTAATCCGAACCAGTATAAATCTCTGTGTTCTTTCTCTTTCCCTATCTCTTTTTATTGTGGATCATATTAACAATTGCAACTCAATCTGCTTTAATCAAAGGTTAAGGAAAATCCGCATCCTAGTTTTTGAAAGTAATTCAAAAATCTGGAAATTTATTTTAAAGAGAAAAAGTTTATTAAAAATCCAATTCACCCCCCCTCTTGGTTTTTACACTGCCGTCTTTATTTAACAATTGGTCTCAGAGCTGGTTTTTTGAAAATTACTCAAAAACAAGATCCTTATGGCGAGCAAAAATCAAT
Organism: Lablab purpureus; assembly: GCA_030347555.1. Classification (NCBI taxonomy): domain Eukaryota; kingdom Viridiplantae; phylum Streptophyta; class Magnoliopsida; order Fabales; family Fabaceae; genus Lablab; species Lablab purpureus. The sequence continues at coordinate 20,964,818 of CM059258.1, forward strand.
CTTTTGTTGAAGGTGCATCTATTCATAGACCACCACTCTTTACAGTGAAAACTATCCTTTTGGAAAAAGAGGATGGAGATTTTTCTTAGGTCTAATGATCAAGGCATTTGGGATGCAATCGTAAATGGTCCATATATTCCTATAATTGTTGTTAATGATGTGCAGGTACCCAAAGTGAGAGCAAGTTGGACCAAGGATGAATATAATGAGTATCAATGCAATATAAGGGCATGTAATATGATATCATCTGCCTTAACTGTTGATGAGTTTTACAGGTTGTCGGATTGCACTACAGTGGGACACTTTAGAAGTCACACATGAAGGAACGGAGGAGGTCAAGAGATCAAGGAAAAATACCTTGATACAAGAATACGAAATGTTCCGGATGAGCAAAGGGGAAACCATCTACGACATTCAAAAGAGATTTACTCACATTATAAATCACCTCAAGGCATTAGGTAAGAAATTTGACACTGAAGAATTAAATGTGAAAGTTTTAAAATCTTTGGACAAGACATGGCAACCCAAAGTGACGGCTATCACGGAATCCAAGAATCTCTCAAGCATGAACATGACAACTCTCTTTGGAAAGCTTAGAGAACACGAAATTGAGCTTGGACGCTTCGATGGTGAAGAAGAAAACGTTAAAAGGAGAAGTATTGCGTTAAAGGCTCAATCTAGTGAAGAGGAGAGTAGTGATACTGATGATTCAGAAGACAATAATCTCAACAAATTTGTAAAGAAATATAAAAGGTTCATCAAGAAGAAAGGCAATCATAAGAAAGGTAAGAAATTTGAAAATTCAAATTCTAACAATAATTATAAATATTATGGTTGTGGCAAAAAGGGACACATGAGAGCAGATTGTCCAAATTCCAAGAAATCTGAAGAAAAGGAAAAGAAAGGAAAGAAATTCTTCAAAAAGAAGAAGAAAGCATATATTGCTTGGGACGACAATGAAGTGAGTTCTTCTGAAAGTTCAAGTGAATCAGAAGAGGAAGCTAATATTTGTCTCATAGCGGATGATGCTGAATCCACGTGCAGTGAGGTAAGTGATTCTGATCTCCCTAATAATTATGATGAATTGCTTGAAGAATTTCTTAGTCTTTGTGAAAAATCTGAAAAGCTTTCTTCAGTTCATAATAAATTAAAAAATGATTATAAGAGTCTTGAAAAGAAAATTATTGATTTAGAAGAAGAGAAAAAGGTTTTGAAAGATGATTTGGAAAAGGCAAAAATTCCTTGTAAATGCAAATAAAAAATTCCTATTTGCAAAGAATGCAAAGTTTTTGCTAATAAAGTCTCTTATCTTGAAACTTCTCTTTCAAAAATTACCATGGAAAATAAAAATTTAAATAACGTTTTAAATGTGCAAAAAGGTTTATATGAAAAAGCAGGACTTGGCTATAATTTCAAATATAATCATAAACCTACCAAAACTGTTTTTGTAAAAGGAGAATCATCTAATTCAAATAAGTTTTTTGAAAATACAAATTTCTTTAATAAACCAAATGTGCCTACAAAAGTTTATAAAAATGCATATGTTTCAAGAAAAACAAATGTTCCTACATGTTTTTATTGTATGCATAAAGGTCATTATGTCAATAGGTGCAATATTAAACGTTTTAGTGTTCCTAATGGGAAATACAAATGGGTTCCCAAAGGAAAAAATGTTTCTAACCCATGAGGACTCTAATAAGTAATTTTAGGGGACCAAGATTTTTTTCTTGTTTGTGTTACAGGCTGGTTCCACCTTCAAAAATCCTTTTTGGTGATGAGATAACAAGTGATCAAGCTTATGAAGAGAGGCAAAAACATCAACAAGTTAGCATATTTACCAATCTCTTATCCCGAGTAAGACTTTATGAGCTTAGAAGGCTTCCAGGTATTGTTGATGATAAATTTGTTGATTGATTGATGTTTATTGTTGATTTTTATGTTAATTATGTGTTTTACGAAAAATTCCGTATTTAATCGACTTGTTTTCGTGTGGTAATCGATTAAAAACGTTGTTTTTAAAGATGTTTTAAAACATAATCGATTAAGTTCATAACATAATCGATTAAATCGCTGGGGAGCAATTTAATCGATTAAGGAATGCACATAATCGATTAAATTTCTGGGTTTTCGTTTTCTGGAAAATTTTTGAAGGCAAATAATCGATTAAGTTCTTCACATAATCGATTAAATGCGACGTTCTACATTTTTCTGCACACTGTCTTTTTGAACGTTGGGCTTAATTTCACGTGTTTTTTTGTTCAAACAGCTATATTCAAATTCTAACGGCTCTATTTACATTAAATCAATGCTTTATGATCAGTTTATTTTCCTATAAATAGCCAGATTGAGAATTAAAGTGCTACTTTCACTCTCTTTCACTCTTGCTGGTTTTCTGCTATTAATCCCTCTTTTGTGCGAGTTTCTGGCTCTGTGATTATTCTGTTTCTGTGTTATTTTGTTTGTGTGCTTCTGTGTTATTTTGTTTGTGTGCTCTTTCTTTTGTCAATTCTATATACACATGGCTGATCAAAGGAGAAGAAAGATGCCCTCAAGGAGGAGAGGCAAGGAGCCCATGACATCCCAACAGCAAGAAAGGAGACCACCAACTCTTGCTGGATGGATTTCACTTGAGGATATGTAGATTGGTTTCGTGAATAAATGGAAAGATAGGAAAATTCTAACCCCTAAATATTTATCTTGCAATTTTTTCAGAACTCATGGTTTCACTTTTCAGGATTGTTTAGTTGCAAGTGGATTGCAAAATTTTGTTGAGATGGAAGGAGCATATTATCCAGACTTAGTCAGAGTTTTCTACATGAATCTGACTTCAAGGGCAGCTAGTCCCAGCACCAAGGTGAAAGGAGTTCGAATTCACCTTGATGAAGAGGTGTGGAACAATGTTGCTGGATTATCCACCCAAGGAGGCATAAACATCACTTATGGCTTTGAGGACTTCAACAAGCTGGTGGAGTTCCGGAAATTCTGCAAGGATCCAAACTTACAAGTGGAAAACTTGTACAAAGTTGGTAATGTTAAGTTAAATGAGTGCATGTTACATTATGTTATTGTATGGATTCTTGTTGCTAGAGGCACCAATCATGCCCAACTTACTAAGGAAGACATTCTATTGATGTATGACTTTCTTAATAATGTTAGTATTGATTGACCTTCTATTATTTTAGATAATATGTTTAAAGCCATTAGGCTATCATCTTTTGCTTTACCCTATGTTGTGTTCATATCAAAGATTTTAGAATACAAAGGTGTAGATCTTGAAGGAGAAAACAAGCAAATTTTGCTTAGCAACAGCAAAATAGGGAAGAATGTTCTAAGGCACATGGGCCTTATAGAACAAGGAAACAGGTTCAGGCAAAGAGATGAGGAAGTTGCTGCAATGCATGAGGATGAAGAACCACCACCTCAACCTCAACCTAGATCAATGGAGGCACATATTCTATCAAGGATGGACATCATGATGAGTCTCCAAAAAACTCATTATGATGACCTTTGCTCTAGGCTCTGAAGGCTTAATAGGAGAGTTTATAGAGTGGAAAGGAAGCTGGAGATTGAAGATGTCTCTCCAGAAGAAGATAATGCTAGATCTTCCAAAGGCAAACAGCCAGCAGTAGATGATGAGTAAGATGAAGAAGATGTAGAGGATAGTGAAGAAACTGAATAGGCTACAAGTTCACTAATTCTCTTAGCTTAATTTTGTTTTTCCAGCTGTTGTATTTTATTTTTCCCTCTATATTTTTTGTGTATTTAATTGCTTCTGCTGTATTATTCTCTGAATATGTAATCTTTTTTAAAATGATAAAAATAAAGGGAGAGAAAAAGATTCGTTTTGATTGATAATCTGTCCAAATTTCTAGCTTTTAAGAAAATTAATTTCAGGGGAGCATTAGGAAATATTTCAAAAAAATTACCTAATATATCTTAAACATTTAAGAGCAAAGTTTAAGGGGGAGTTTTTAGAAATAATTTCCAGTCATTAATTTCCTTGAAATCTCCTTTTCAAAATTCAAATTCAAATTTAAATGTTATATGACTGCCTACTTTATTTCCTTTGTGGACTAATCTTTATGATGGAGATATCCATACATTATTTCCAAGATTTTCAGGATATCAATGACAAGTCTCTATGTTTCTTTTTATCATCATCAAAAAGGGGGAGGTTGTTAGCATATTTCAAGACCAAGGTTTAATGAAGTCTTCCAGAGTTTTAATGAAGTCTTAAAGTTTTGATGATGAAGATTTAATATGTTTCAATAAGCATTAAAGACTTGTGCCATCTCACAAAGGAAGGTTGCTTGGTAGAAAAGGAAAGGCATAAAGAGTGTTTAAAGCTTTCAAGAGAGAAGATTGATGAAGATTTTCTCAAGAGCTGAAGTTTCAAGAGTAGAAGGTTCTGTTTTGGGTGTTGGATGAAAAGAGTAAGTCATAAATCTCATTCAAGACCTTCCCAAACAAGAGAGTAAGTTGTTTTCTCGCAAAAACGTTTTTCTACGCTTTTAATCGATTATGATACATAGATAATCGATTATTTAACTTAAAATTTGAATTAAAATTGTTTAACGAACTAAATAATCGACTAAGTGTTTTTGATAATCGATTATATTGATTATGGGTTAATATAATCGATTATGTCCTTAATCTAATCGATTATATCAGGCTAAATTAGTTTTCCAATTTTCAAATATGATATAATCGATTAAGCTTTTTATATAATCGATTAAATGAGTTGTTTTTGTGAAATCAATGCTAAATCAACCTAAGAATGGAAACTTTGGAGCATTTTCGAATTATAAAAGGAAAGAGAATGTCTTAGGTTAAACAACATCTGAAAACAACACATATTCAAAGTATTCTTGTGCCTTAGCTTTTCAAAACCGCTTTCTTGCTCTCTTAAGTTTGATCAAGTCTTTGGAAGTGGAGATCTTTGTGCTTAAGCTTTCTATCCAGCACTATTATCAGGTGTATTCTTTTACTATTTTTATAAACGGGAAAATTCATCCCTTTGATTTGTTCTAAGGGAGGTGTGTTCATCTCTTGTGTGTCAAGAGAGGTGGGTTTCATCCTCAGTGTGTCTGGGGAGGTGTTTCATCCTTAGTGTGTCTAAGGAGGTGTTTCCTTTATCTTTATTTGTTATTGCATGAATTGGTGTTTGTAATTTCAATTAAAGATAGTGGGGTGATCATCACGCATTTGTGGTGATTGGGAACTGGACGTAGGATTGGCTTAATCCGAACCAGTATAAATCTCTGTGTTCTTTCTCTTTCCCTCTCTCTTTTTATTGTAGATCATATTAACAATTGCAACTCAATCTGCTTTAATCAAAGGTTAAGGAAAATTCGCATCCTAGTTTTTGAAAGTAATTCAAAAATCTGGAAATTTATTTTAAAGAGAAAAAGTTTATTAAAAATCCAATTCACCGCCCCCCCTCTTGGTTTTTACACTGCCGTCTTTATTTAACATATATATATATATGTGTGTGTGTGTGTGTATGTATATATGTATATATTTACATATGTATATATGTATATATACATATATATATATATATACAAAAATAACTTATCCTTTTACTCAAAGTTGCTCACTGGATAAAGACATATATATTATCCAATTATGTGTTTTGTACTGTGACATTATTATGGTCTCTTAAATTTCAATGTTCTTATTCTTATGTGTTTTATTGTTCTGTGTCTATTAAACTGTTAATGTGTTTTATTTTTTGTATCTTTGAAAGATTGACCAGATATATTTTGAACAATTCTTCATTTGCTAAAGTCATTTCATTAGTGTTGAGAGCTTTTTCATGTACTCAACATTGGGTGTGCTTAGCTACACCAAATATCAATACCTCTAAGTACTTCTAATTGCTGAGTCGATACAAATATATTTATTCATGTGTTTTTATTTGGTGTATTTGTTAATGTGTTTTTTTCTTTTTTTATGTTATAAAGATTGACCACATCTATGTTTAACAACTCGCCATTCGCTAAAGTCATTCCTATAGTGTTGGGAGGTATTTAATTTACTCAACATTGGATGTGCTTAGCTACAACAAATACCAATAACTTTGTAAATGTCTAAACCATATTATCATATTCTGACTAGTCTCTTTAATTTGAATGTACTTATCAATTTCCAACTAAATTGAATTCGTATAATGTTTTATTGTTTTGTATCTATTAATGTGTTTTATTTATTTTTTATCTTGGAAAGATTGACCAGATATATTTTGAGCAATTCTTCATTCGTTAAAGTCATTCCATTAATGTTAAGAAGGTTTTCATGTACTTAATATTGGGTGTGCTTAGCTACACCAAATACCAATAGCTTTTTACTATAAATTTCAATTTCAATTCCTATAAAAAGTCATGAACTATTTATGTCCTCTGTTCTAAAAGTTTATATCTTATTTTCAGAATTATTCTTAAGTTCAATTTTTTGAAATGTTTAAATCAATTTGTAATTTATTTCATTTTCAGAATCGTTCGTTAATTAAACTTTTGTTAAAATAATTCTTAAGCTAAAGTTGTTTGTTTGTTCTTAAGTTAAGTTTATTTGTTTATTTTCACAATTATTCTTAAGTTAATGTGTATTGCATTTTAGTTTCAGTTTCAGTTTCAATTCAATTTCAATTCATGTAAAAAGCTTTTAACTATTTATCTCCTCTCTTCTAAAAGTTTATATATTATTTTCAGAATTATTCTTAAGTTCAATTATTTGCAAATGTTTGAATCAATTGAAATTTATTTCATTTCCAAAATCCTTTGTTAACTGAAATTTTGTTGAAATAATTTTTATGTTAAATTTTTTTGTTTATTCTTAAGTTAAGTTTATTTGTTTATCAGTTTATTTATATGAAATGTTTAAATTATTTTCACAGTTATTCACTACAAAAAAAAATTGTATTTAACTAGGGTTATGATTAGTATTTCCAGCGATTTTAACCTCCACTAAGTGCGTTACCTGCGGTTTGACTTTTCTCGGGAAAAACCAACGTCGCTAACAGATTATCGGTGGTTTGAGGCAACCCCTGGAATACCAAAAACTTAGAAGCGGTTTCGAAAATCGTAGTGACTTTCTAGAGGTTCTACTCCCCTGCTATTCTCTGCGATTTATTTCTCGGCGGTTTGGAAATCCCTTGTATTTCTCGGCGGTTTGGTAACCCCAATTATTTCTCAGCGGTTTCAAACCCCTATTAATTTTTGACGATTTTGGCCCATTATGTTTCAGAGTTTTAGCACTCGTAACTCGCCACGATTTATAACTCCCATAATGGTAAAATTTTAAATTTTTAGTAGTTTCCCCTCGGTTTTGAAATCCTGATCTATTTCATTATTTGAGTATTTTTTATGTATTGCACATATATTAAAATAAATGAACACAAACTATAAAAAGAAAAAAAAATTGTCATTCATTAAAGGAAAAAGGTCTACAATTTACTAGTAAAAGTAATATAAACCTCAAGTTTACAAAATTTAAAGTTTAGTAACATTTCAATGTCTTAAAATTAGACAAAACACAAACTTAAATAATAGTCTTCAATCATAGTTCTTGATGCTGATAATTTGTTTCATCATTAGGAACACTCCCTTGATCAGATACCTAAAATATAAAATAACTACAATAATTAGTAATAGTGAAATTATAAATATATATGTATATATTAATTTAATCAAATTTTAAATATTACTGGTGATGCATGAAAGTTAGAAAAGTGATGAGACAATTCACCATGATAGTTTTGTACAAAGAATGTCATCATTGCCTTCATTTCATTGACTTGCGATGTCAATGTAGAAACCTATATACGAAAACAAAATTAATTAAAATAGTCATACCCAACTACAGCCTATATATAAAGGAATTGAGTTTGGAGTATAAGAGTATCCAAAAAGTAGCACCTATACCTACACACTAGCACTTTTTGTGAAATGAATCAATGCATTAGAAACCTTTGATTTAATTTGTACTATGTACATAACATTCAAATATGCAAGTGTAATCCTAATAAAAAAAAACCCACAAAACCAAACGTAGCAGCAACTTAATTAAAAATCTTGAACAAACAAATAAAATTGGTCAATGCATGGTGAACCAATCATTCACTACATTAAAACAAAAAATTAATTTATCTACCTGATTTTGTAACTGTGTGTAAGAAGGTAAAGTTGAAGATGGCGTACTATACGAATGAGCATTGAGTCCAAACACTTTAGATGGGCAAGGACCCAAACCTAAACCCCGAACACGTCCACAATGTTCTTGGCTTCCTAAAGCATAAGCTAAGGAATCAGTACTTGATATTTCTTTTGAAACAGATGATGATGAACTTGATTCATATGCTTGAATTTTTTCCTAAAAAGAACACAAAAAAAACTAAGATAACATGAAATGTGATTGACAATTATAAACTTTATTGAAATTTAACTTACACCAATTTCCCTCGCTTCATCACTTACAAATGCCCCATTAGCATGTTTATGTGTAGCTATCCATACCTCTCCTCTACTAACCTTATGGCCACACTCTTTTTCCTATAAAATTGAAGAAAAATTACATGACACATAAAAAGAGAAATAACCTTATGGCCACATATTGATTATATCCAAATGCATCATTAACCATGTCACACATAGGATTATTAACATGAATTCTTTCATTGTCTCTTTGCATCATTACATATGTTTCATCTGTGGCATTTACTCATGTTCTCTCCCCATGTAGAAGCCACACTGTATATCCTCTTGGGAAAGGTTTAATAATCAAGTGCTCATACACTGCTTCACGACATTGCCATTTGTTAAAGTTGCATTTCTGACATGGACATATTATCTTCTCCCTAACACCATTATTAGAAAATGCGAAGTCCAAGAATTTATTCAATCCTTCCATATATTGAGGTGTATTTCTAGGCATGTTTATCCAAGATTTATCCATTGAATTAAGGTCTGTTCAAGTGAAGATAATTAACATGATTAGATTTATGGTATATCTTCTCAATTGAGAGAAGCATTAAAGAAGCTTAATAATGTTATTACCTTCTTTTTAGGAGTGTGTTTGTGTATGCAATGATATAACTATTAAACAATGCAAGTGCATAACTTGTCACATACCCACTCATGCAAATTTTTCTACTATATGAAATTAAATATTTGGTCCTCAATATGAATTGTAAAGCAACTAAAATGAATGTTAGAGGAAAGAAACTATAAGATGAATCTGTTGGTCGGTACTTTCCAAGTTAAAAATGATTTTTTGAATCAATATTTTACTATTGGACAAATGGTTTAAGACAGAAATTGTAATTAGAAGTGACTGGTGTGATGGCTATTGCCTTTGGATGCACCACAAGATAGATGCATCATGCATGCATACATTTTTCTATTTTAAATATGCAACAAATGCATTGGATTATACATTCCACTAATAATAATAATATTCCTCAACATCTCGAGCTTCATTTCCACCTTCTCTCTCATTTTCACCAGTTTTAAGATTAAACTGGTTCAAAACCAGTTTTAAAATTGAATTAGTTTAAAACAATTTAAAAGCATAATATTCACAAAGAAATGTTCAAGAGAAGAATGATTTTACCTTTAGGATTCATTGTTTCTAAATTAACTTATGAAGGCCAAAGATTAAAAAACAAGACAGTAATAACGCACAATCATTATATATAGATTTTTAAATTGTGAAGGCTATTGTTTCTAAATTAACGTCTTGGTCTTCTTTAATGTATTGTTATTATTATATATATAGATTTTTGTAAGCAAAGAACAACCATGTGCTTGACAATCATATATACTCACTTTGCTAGCTGCGTGTTTTATATAAATCATTTATTATCATTGATTGCAGTGAGTTTTGTGAGAAAAGAGCAGTGCATGTGCAAAACATAAATTTCAGCATGTAGCAAATGAGCAAATGGTTGGTGTGTTGTGTGGATTGAGAGAAGGAAAAAACTGATGAACCATTGAATCAACCCTTTCTAACACTTAATAATTAATTTTGATTTTTAAAATTTTTTAAAAATGCATATTGCATTGTGATTTTTTAGTGTTCAAATTGAAACGCAATTTGTCTATCATGACCTTTAAGAGAAACTCAATTTTGATTCTTGTTTCCACCCTTTTTAACTACTTTATTGTTATAGTTGTTATACTGCAAGGAATGAACCACAAAAAGTTAAATTTGTACCCTCCTCCAATACAAGTGATCATAAAATTGGGTTCTCCATTTAATTTCTAAAATGGCCTTATGGGCCTTTAAAGGATTAACAAACATAAAAATGGGTGGATGTGGAATCTCAACTCAAGATTTGTTGTATGTCCACCAATTACATAATGGGCAAAGCAAACAACTAATTAAGGTGTATGCATAAAACACTGTTAATTTCAGAAAAAGAATAAAGCACTATTAAATATGTTATACAAGACTCATTTCTTTAAGACCTTTGAGATTTCTAAAGTTCATTAAAAAATTCAAACACAAAGAAGATTCCTAAAACAACAGGGTGAGTTATAGTAGGCAAGGATGACAGATGAGACACCGACAAAGAATTTTTTAAGACCACTAAAGCCATTGAAACAAAACTTAAAAAAATAATGAAATTCTAATTCAAAACACACCTGAAAACGAGAGGGTTCCCTACGTTCAGGCTCGACCAATCCAACAGGGAGCTCGACTAGAAGTATTTGGAGAGAAATTAAACTTAGCGTACCACTTCGAGTTGGCTTTTGCTCTTCTCTTTTCAGGTGAACAATCAATTGCTTCACCAGGAGCAGCTAGAATGCCTGAAGCGGGAGGAGCGAACGAAGTGAGAACTAGATCGAGAGTCCAGTTTTCAGTGACTTCAAGTGAATGCGCTTTGGGCCTTTAGGAAGCGATTGAACGAAGCAGTCGAAATGCTTTGGATGCACGTGAGGGAGCAAAGCCATAGGAAAGAAGGCAACTCTCTTGACAGAGGGGCATAGCGGGTACTCTAACCATAAGGAGAAGGAAGGTAGAGCTTGCTTTAAATAAGTGATAAATAGGCTTTCACTCCTCTCCAACCAGTCGAGATCAATCAATCTTCCTCTCCTCTTTTAACCAAGCGCCTAAAATTGTTTCTCTGCAAATCAGAAGAGAAAAATTAAGGAAATATGAAGAATGCCACATGGGAATACCAGTTCCCTTGACTCCAAAGTTCCAAATTTAAAACATCATTGCTAGAATCAAAAATTAAAATTCTAAAAAGAAAAAAAACAATAAAAATTATTCTTTCTTAACAAAAAAAAGTGTCCCCAAAGCCATGAAAGCCAGTAATATACCTAGCCACTTTCCAACTTCACAAAAGACAACACAACAACATTAACATTTACCAATAAATGCCAGACATTACCAACAACAATAATATCAAGCAGAACTTTTTGCCCCGAGTTGAAAATATAAACTAAATAATAGCCTATAGTATTTAACTTTGAATCCATTGGTTATGGATGTTTGGAAAAATGTTGGGTTAGACCTAAACCACTTTTTTCCAATCCAAGAACATACTTGCTTCTCTATTTTCAACTTTGGAACTTGGGGAAAACATTCAGTGTCTCTTAGAAACCAAACATACTCTATAGATAAGCATTTCAAAACACACACTTCGAAATTGATTTCCCAAGATTAATTACGTTTTATGTTTTTATTCTAGATTCAAATGATAAAAGAACATAGAACAAAATTATTATGAACCAGCACAAAGTTATTTCACTTAAAATCAATTATAAATTCATATTTGAATTCTTATCTTGAAACCAAATATATGAGTATTTACCTAAAACCATCTTAGTTGTATTTCAAAGTAATTATAAATGATAAATCCAAATACACAATTAAATCCTAAATAATTTCAAGTTTTTTCAATTTTCTTCATCCTTTAGTACTTTCAGTGAAGTTTAAACTTTTGTTTAACTGCATCATTGGAATGTGCGAGATCGGTTTTACAAATTCGCAGTTCTCAATCACTGTGTAAGTTTGGAAATCCATTAGAACAGCACTGAACGGAGATAGGGTACTATCCAATGCATACACGGAGAAGCATTGTGAGTGTTGAATTGAATGCAAATTCAGTTCAGTTGAATGAAACTGAAATTCAAACAGACACTTGCTCATCAATAGATTTTCTCTTCACATACCCAAATCATAAGAAAATCTTCTACCATCAATTTCACCATAATTTTTCTGTAATGCAATCATTCTCAACAAATGAACAACACCAAAAGTGGAGAAAAAGAAAAACAAAAAACCCCTTACAATAACATAACAGCAGTTCATAAAATCACAAAGGGTGTGGCAAAATTGATTCCAAAAAAACGAACCTGAGATTTGAACAGGTGTAGGAACATCTTTGGCAGGGGCTAAAAGCAAAATATCCTCCTTCTCACAATCAGAGAACAACCCATCATCACTCCCAACTCTCCAATTACTATCGTACAAGTGCACTTCCTCAAAATGAAGAACGAAGAACGAAGAACGGAACAATCCCAGAAGCAAGGACTTTTCGAGGGTTCGAAACAATGTCGGAACGAAGAATGGAAATGCAAGCGGAGCAATCCCAGAAACACGAGCAGAACGTGACGCTCCCAGAAACTGTTTTAAAAAAGGGTCTTGATGGAGAAGTTGGATGAGTTTGAGATTTAGGAGATGAGGAGTAGGGTTTAGGAGATGAGAAGTCTGAGGTTTGGCACAAGAGAGGAAACGTGAAAAGAAAATAGAGAAAGAGGGAAAATGAAAACTGAGAAGTAGGAAATTAAAAAAATTGTCTAATTTTACAGGGGTTTCTTTTAAAACCGCAGATACTTTTCAGGGGTTTATAAAACCCCCAATATCTACATTTCTTACTGGAGGTTATTATAACCTCTATTAATAAACCTCCGTTAAAATTAAATATTTTTGTAGTGATTCTTAAGTTAAATTATTTGATATGTTTAAATCAATTCCTAATTTATTGTATTTTCATAATCATTCGTTAATTGAAATTTTGTTCAAATAATTCTTAATTTAAATTTGTTTGTTCATTAAGTTTATTTGTTTATTTTTTGTTTATATGAAATGTTTAAATTATTTTTAGAATTATTCTTAAGTTACATTATTTGAAATGTTTTGTTAAAATTACAGAGATATAAGAAGGGGGATGAATTGATACCTGATTTTCGTCAAAATCTGTCAAATATAAGATTTCACATTTGTTTCCAGGAACAGATTAGTTTACTTATTGATTAAAATAGTTGATTAGTTATATCAGAAGATCATAAAAGATTGTTAAGGAAGAGAAAGAAGGCACAAAAAATTATACTGGTTCACTCTTTTTCAAGAGCTATGTCCAGTTTTAATCTGTCACTCTAACAGATATCAAATAATACTAATTGAAAATGTCTTTACAAGAACCCTTCTTCTGAAGACTATCTAAACCTGAATGATAAAATCCTAAACACTATAGAATTCAGTCAACAATACTAGACTCACCCCAAGTCTATTGTGATCACACCAATCACAAATACAATTTCAGAAATACACTAAAATACCCCAAGATAGGTAAAAACCAGTAAAGATTTCACTAATGCAGTTTCTTTTCTGGATTCTTCCTAAGACTTAATTCTTCAATGAAGTTGTAGATGAAATCCTTTTCGTATTTCTCTCTCTTATTTCTTGGATCTTCCAAGAGGCTTGCTTTTATAGACAATGAGAGACTTAACTCCCAACATTTGATATTCAGTCCTGAGTTACTGGAAGAATCTGGAAGAAAACAGTTAGCTAAAACATAAAATAGTTAGCTTAATTCATTAAAACACATTGCAAGCATATTTCCTGTATTAATGAAAATAGCAGACTAATATTTCAAATTAGCTAACTAAACAAAGATAATTTGTCATCAACTAAAAATAGCAGTAACATCATCAAATCAAAAACACTGCAACAACATCATCAAATCAAAAATATCAACATGTTTAAATCAATTCCTAATTTATTATTTCATTTTTAGAATAATTCATTAATTCAGATTTTGAAGAAGCTGATAAAACTTTTGACATCTTTTGAAAAGCCCTCTATCCTTTTATTTAATGTTTATGTCATTTCAATTTTAATTTCAATTCCTGTAAAATGCCTTTAACTATTCATCTGCTCTCTTTTAAAATTATATATATATATATATATGTGTGTGTGTATGTGTGTATTTATGTATGTATGTATGTATATATATGTATATGTATGTGTATGTATGTATGTATATATATATATATATATATTTCTTCTCCAAGCCATTCAGTATCTGAAAATCTATTATTCTCCTCTTCTTCTGTTCTTTTTCTACACAAAACATGTTGAGTGCATAAATCATCCTTTAGAGTGAAACCAAAGGGAAGCTCATTATTATGCACCTAATTGGCAAGGTATGATATACTTTATTTCTAATGTGTTTATTTTTCTATGTTGTTAATTGCTATTTCATGACAATGATATTACTTGATGTGTTTGTTTTTGTAGACGTTTGGTTATGTGGAACGTTCTTTAGCAAACACTTTTTCCGGTGAACTAAGTCAAAAGTGGCAGTTGGCTGACAACAAATGTAAGTTACATGTTGTTAACTACAACACGGATTTACAAAACCCATTAATAGATAATGGGTGGCAAAAGTTGAGACATTTCTATAACCTTCGAGGTGAACATTTTATTTTGTTTCGATATGTTGGACTTTCTTACTTTTGAATTACTATTTTGAAACACTGTCTTCGGTCGTAGTTGTTCAACATTTCTCCAAGCAGAATTCCATCCCACTGCCACACACTATTTTCAAGTTGACAATGTCAAAATTCCACACCACAGCAAGCTATCTGGTGAATTTTATGTTCACTTCTTCATCTTCATACACATTATATTTTATTTGGGTAGTTTTAACTGAAATGTATGTTGTCTCGTATTGTGACCTCTTTTTCGTAGGATTTGCCTGTTCATTTTGGTGAGTACATTCACAAACTGAGATTAAGATTTGTTGTTCTATATTGAAGAATAAATTCCATCAAGTGGAGAGTATTAGTAAGAAATAAAATAAAGAAGTCAACAAAAATTGGCAAAGGTTGGAAGGAGTTCTATGCCCAAAATGAACTGCATGAAGGGGACACGGTGGAATTCCAATTTCACAATGAATTTGACAATGAAAACAAGGAACATATGACAATTTTCGTTGATTTCAGTTAGTTTAAAGCCCTTCACTTTATCTAAATGTACCACTTTTTGGATGTTTGAAAGTACTGTTTTTTGAAATATTGCTTCTTTATAATTTGTAATAGAAGCAACAACCATAGTACTTGGTACTTTATTGATGTTAAATAGCATTATGAAGTGTTTACTTATATTAATCTTTTGTGTTTACTTCGATATGTACATTAAAATAGCATTATGACAATGACAATTGCTTCATACCAATACATAGATAAATAAATATATAAATAAATAAATAAATATATAAATATGAAATATGGAATACAAAACATCGTAAATAGAATATCAATCGAAAATAAAGTATACGTCTGAAATTAGGACTTTAAATATCAACTTAAAAAATTCAAATCAATTATTTCATTATTTCATTTTTAATTAAGTAAAGGCATGTCATTCCAAAACTAATTCAAAAACTAAAAATACAAATAAATTTATAAATCTATAAATCTATATACATATATATATATATGTATATATGTATATGTATATGTATATTAAATTAAAATATTAAATAATTATATAATATAATATTATATTTATATAATAATTATATATTTAGATTATAGAATTATATAATATATATAATATACATTTATATATATCATTTTATTTTATTATTTTATTGGACACAGAAGTAGAATAATATACCATTTATATATACTATTTTATTTTATTATTTTATTGGATACAAAAAATGTCATTTTTATCAAGACAACATGCAATGTGGGTATATCCTGACCAAGCACGTCTTCTGAATCATCTAATCCTAGCACAATATCTTACTTATACCATTATAGCAAGCCCTATAAGAAACCCTATCTATAACTGCTGAGTACTTTGTTCAATGCGTCTGAGTACACGCTTCCTGTGCTTCCTCTTTTGATGTACGCTTCGTTTGCTTCAACGTTCTATGTACACTTCGTCTGTTCCATTTTTTGGGAAAACCCTGATTCAATGGAAACCGTTCCTCAAGATTTCCCAAATACATGTTTTATCAAGTTCATGATACAATTTATGCGGTGCACGCTTTGCTTAAACTGTGATGTATGTTCTGTGTTGTTTATTGTTTATTGCTTTTATTATGTTTACTGGCACTATTATGTAACTCTTGGTCTTGGTGCATGACCTTGAGAAAGGTTTTGGTAAGCTCGAAGGTCACATTATGCAAGATCTGAACCACTACTAACCGATTAGGTCAAATCTCTCTATTGACATCCATTTGAAATTTGAAATTTGAATTTGAAACTTTGAAATTAGAATTACAATTTGCGACAAAACTCCCTCCATCCTCAATTGTCATCACAATTTGTACTAATGTATAGAAAAAACAAATGGATGATTTTTTAATCTTTGTTATTTACTAAACTTCAGGTTTTATAAAGATTTTTTAGACAACTTCTGCAAATCACTATGAACTTTATTTTAATGTTAACAGCAAGGTACTTCAATTAACCTAACAAACTCGTTTTAATAAATATTTAAGATATATAAATCTGATTCCATATTTCTATATGAAGACTATGTGAATTTTGGACTTTCGTGCGTGCAATGTAAGCATTGTAACGTTGAAGTTTGGTTTGAAGAAAGATCTGAAAAGATTAGAAAAGTGAAAGATGTGCAGTTCTCTATTTGTCGTCAAAAGGGTAAAGTACAACTCCCTGTACTATAACAACCACCTACTTTATTACTATCTCTAATAATTAGGGAAAACAGCAAAAGCCAACACTTCAAAGACAATATTAGAACATATAACAACATGTTCTCTTTCACTTCAATAGGTGGTAAAATAAAATCTTCAATTAACAATGGATGTGGACCTCCTCAATTCATTCTCAATGGTCAAAATTATCATTAAATAGGCAATTTGTTGCTTGATAATGCATCCACACAAAAATTTGCACAATTATACATCTATGATACAGAAAATGAGATACAAAATAGAGTACAACATTTCGGGTATGTCACAACAACATATAAATTCTTCTTACTTACTTTAATATTTGAATTTTGCTTTGACTATAATAAAACTTATTTTGTAGGTCTAAAAACGGTTCAAAGGCATTGGATGAATCCCTCATCAAAGATCTAATTGCAATGATTGACAAACATAATGTTCTTAATCAATCATTTAGAAGAGTTAGAGATTTTGTAATAGAAAATGAGAGTTCCAATTTCTCTCTAAGGCTATTTCGAAGTAGCGATAAAGATGCATGATTGTACAATTTACCCACAGCAAATGAAGTAGCAGCTTTGATAGTTGGCGACCTTAACTCCTTGGATGTTGGCAGAGACATTATTGTAAAAAAAAAGTCAGGTGAACTGACAAGGCTTCATGAAACACATACAACATTCATCCCTTTGCAGTATCATCTTATGTTCCCTTATGGAGAATATGGTTATCAAGAAGACATACCAATCAAAGAAGACAAAGTAGGATCACATACTGGTTGTAGACAAAGAATCTCAATGAGGGAATTTATTGCTTTTAGGATTCAAGAAAGAGAAAATGAATTTGGAAATATCATTAATGTTGGGAGGTTGTTCCAACAATTTTTAGTAGATTGTTTCACTATGATTGAGGCTCAACATTTGTCATTTATAAGGAAAAATAAAAAAACAATAAGGTCTAACATGTTGAATGGTCTACAAGAAGTTGTTTGTAGAGGTGAAACAGAACCATCATCGGTTGAAAAAGGAATTAGTTTACCTGCTTCTTTTACTGGTGGGATGAGGTACATGTTTAACAATTGTCAAGGTGCAATGGCAATTTGTAAAAGATTTGGGTTTCCATATCTTTTCATAACCATCACATGTAACACAAATTGGAATGAAATTTTTGAATTTGTGGATGAAAGAAACCTAAAGGCGTAAGATAGACCAGACATTGTCTCTAGAGTCTTCAAGATGGAGTTGGATCATATGATGTCATACTTTAAAATGAACAAGATATTAGGTGGTGTAAATGTAGGTATGATACTATATCAACATGATACCTTTTTATATAATAAATGTTTCATGTAATATAAACTTATGCAAATTCTTCAAATACAGGATTGTACACAATCAAATTTCAGAAAAGGGGACTTCCTCGTACTCACATAGTACTATGGCTGGATAGTGATAGTAAATTGAGGAATGGTGTTGATATTAACAAAGTAATCTCAGCAGAGTTACCAGATCCTACTTTGTATCCTAGACTATCACATTTTATTGCAACATATATGATGCATGGACCGTGTGGAAACGCAAATCCAAAAATCACCATGCATCATAGAAAGACGATGCTCCAAATTTTATCTAGAGAAGTTTGTATCATCAACTACTATTGATGATGATGGATATTCGTGCTATCGGCGTCGAGATGATGGGATTCACATTGAAAAGAATGGAACCAATGGATAATAGGAGTGTTGTTCCCTATAGCCTGATTCTACTTATGAGGTATAATGCACATGTCAATACAGAATATTGTAATAAGTCTAATGCAATCAAATACCTATTCAAATATGTCAATAAGGGACCTAATCGAGCAAGTATGAGAATTTCAAATGGTCAACAAAATACAAAAGAAAACATTGTTCTTGATGAAATAAAAAAGTATTATGATTGTAGGTACATATCCCCTTGCGAGGAAGCTTGGAGAATATTTGCCTTTGACATTCATGAAAGATGCCCTCCTGTGCAATGGTTGACACTACATCTAGAAAATGAACAATCAATTCTTTTTCAAGATGATGATAGAATTGATGAAATTTTTAGTAGAAATGAGAATTCTCAAACAATGTTTCTAACTTGGTTTGAAGCAAATAACACATTTGTTGAAGGAAGAGAGCTTACTTATGCATAATTTCCCACTAAGTTTGTTTATGTCAGTAAAGAGAGAAAATGGTATCCACGAAAGCAAGGTTTTAGTATTGGAAGACTGCATTATGTACCAGCTGGTATAGGAGAGTTGTACTACATGCGAATGCTTTTGATAGTTAAAAAAGGTTACACATCTCATGAAGACATAAGGACAATTGATAAGAAGGTTTACAATTCTTTCCAAGATGCATGTTGCGCATTTGGTCTAATAGCAGATGACAAATAATATATTGATGCAATCAATGAAGCCAGTGAACTTTCATCTGGAAATCAACTGAGGAAGTTGTTTGTTGCATTATTTGTTATGAATACCATGTCTAAAGCAGATTTAGTATGGAATTCAACTTGGAAATTATTAGCTGATGAAATCATTTATGAAAAAAGAAAGACGTTCAGATTACCATGTCCATATATATATATATATACATATATATATATATATATATATATATATATATATATATATATACATATATATATATATATACATATATATTTATATATACATATATATTTATATATACATATATATTTATATATACATATATATTTATATATACATATATATTTATATATACATATATATTTATATATACATATATATTTATATATACATATATATTTATATATACATATATATTTATATATACATATATATTTATATATACATATATATTTGGTGGGTTGGCAGGCTGGCCCGCAGGTCAAAACCCACTTTGCCACCTCTATCACTAGTTCTATTATGGTAAACATACATGTGTACTATGTTTAATATATTATATTTATATATATATATATATGTATGTATGTATAAATTGACTATTTTGATAATTTGTATCTAAAATTGATATACTTTAACATAAAGAAAGAGTAAGAGATTTTGAAAGAATTAAGTCACTTTTCAATTAAGAAAAGACAAAAAATGGAGTAAACATCACTACATGCATTATCTATTATTGTTTTTATCTCTCAACTTAAATATTGTTGGAATTGGCTAACTGCTTAGGAACGGTTGAAAGTGAGGCATGTACGAGAGCACTTCTCGTAAGGACTTATCCGTGGTGTATTGTGCAAGCCTCCCAAGTACAACAAGAACTTCTCGAGTAATATATCAAGGATCTCATAACAATAAGCTCGAAAGATGAGAGAACCCAAAAATGAGAAAAGTAGAGAAGACTGAGTTATGATGTGTTTTGGAGAGGAACTAAGGGGTATTTATAGAGTCTGGAACCCTTTCAATATAGTATAGTGGGAAGGATCTTTCTCTGGTGCATACTTTGCTCCTTCAATCGAAAATTCCCCTTTCCTTTTGTACATTTCTTGTTAATCATGGTGTATTCAGATGTTAATTCTTCGAATCTTTATTCCTTAGATCATCTTGTAAACAGTGCTAATCCATTTTTTCTTCATCCTGGAAAAAATCCCAATCTTGTCTTGGTGACTTCGGTTGATTCTTAATAAAAAAGAATATAATTTAGAATTAATTAATAAAGTGGATCTTTTAGGATGCAAACTTGCTCCTACTCTTGCATATCCTCCTATTAAACTTCATGCAAATCATAAAACTTCTTTAAAAGATTCTTCTTTCTTTAGAAAACTCATTGGTAGATTATTTTACTTTACTACTACTCCTCCCGATATTAGTTTTGCAGTTTAACAATTAAGTTAATTTGTTGCTTCTCCAAAAAAATCACATGTGCAATGTCATGAGAATCATTAGTGTTAGCAGCGGAATAATATCAAGAAGGGGGGGTTGAATTGATATGCGGCTTGTATAGAAACTTTTTCGTAAAAGAAAAACTACTGATTCAATTCACAGAAAATTAGTCGACTAATAAACGCGTAATAGTAGGTTAGTTCTTACAGCACAGTATATCAGATGATGAGGGAAGAGAAAATATGACACCAAAATTTATACTGGTTCGTTCTTTGTAAAAGAACTACATCCAGTCTATGATCCGCAACCCGCAGATCCTAATCACTATTAAAGATTGTATTCTTTACACAAAAAGAACCTTTCTTGAACTCTACAAGAAAACAAAAGAATCTATCCTAAACACTATAGAATAGACAACCACCCACAGACTCAACCAGAGTCTCTGTGATCACCCCAATCACAGTCGCAGGGTTCTAAAACCCACTTACAATCTCTAACCCGAGATCAAAGAATACAAAGATACAGTGACAGAAGGAAAATTCTTGACAAAACAGTAAAAATGAAAAACTCTTTGCAGTAATCTTCTTGCTCCTTAAAGTTGTAGCTTCTTGAGAGTTTTTTTCTTGAATTCTTCAGCTCTTGGAGTGTCCTCGAAGATAATATTTATAGGCAAAACGAAACGTAATGGGTCTTTGTCTTTTGAAGAAGCTGAGACGCGTACAGTGCGTTTTACTGCATAACAAATGTGCGAAGAACAGAATAGTCGACTGAAGACTCAGATCACTGTGTTATTTTCATTAAACCTGTATACCTGGTACATTTAATGAAAATAGTCGACTAGACAAGAAGAATTAGTAGACTAACTGATGAATAATAAAAACAACAGTTTATCATTATTCATATGATTAATCTATACAAGTAATCTATCATCTCGAACAATCTTAAAAACATTTAAACAAACATTAACCACGCATCCAAACATGTAATTAAACACAAATAACAAGTTAACAAACATCATCAAATCTCAAATCATTCAACAAACTCCCCCTATTTGATGATGTCAACCTGCAAAACAAAACAAACACAAAGAGAAGAGATGGTAGATTATCTCCCCTTTTGACATTAGCAAATAGTAGGTTAAGCAGTTATAGTGTTCAAATAAGTGCAGATTAAGCAGAAAATAGTTGTGAAAGTTATTACAGCACTCTTAAAATTGTTCTTAAAGTCGAAATAAAATGCAGTAAATCATAAAATAACAGCGAGATAGGAT
This sequence comes from Lablab purpureus, assembly GCA_030347555.1. NCBI lineage: Eukaryota > Viridiplantae > Streptophyta > Magnoliopsida > Fabales > Fabaceae > Lablab > Lablab purpureus. Next base: position 20,986,873 of record CM059258.1, read on the forward strand.
CATTCTTCATCTTCATTGTCCTCATCCTCTTCTTCATCCTCTTCTTCAGCATTATCGCCATCCACTTCCATAGCTTCCGAAGTGGTTTGCGCATTTGGACCAGCAAACTTTTCAGCAGTGACTTGCAACTCAGCAAGTTGGAGTTGGATTAATTCGATTTCTTCATCTATATTGGTGAACCTGGCCACCATGGTCTCGTGCGTATTATGCTTCATAGATGTTAGATCATTAAGACGAGATAAAAGCATTCTTTCAAATTCAGACATAGGGACTCCCTGATATGAAGGTGGTGCACAATAGGGAATCATCTGGTATGCTGTATAATCTGTCTCGTGTGCTGATGAGGTCCCTGCATTGAAAGTTCCTCCATGTCCAGAAGAAGTGCCAGCTTCATGGGTCCAATCTCCATTTACTTTGGATAGTCCCATCTTCCGCAGATAGTAATTGTCAAACATATGTTTGTGATTGACAATTTTCATAGTTTCTCCATCAGTTGGAACATTAAAGTAGTCAAGGAATCTGGATATCAGTATGGCATAAGGAAGTCTGTGATCATTCAACCTTTTTGCTTTAAACATGTGACCTTTAATCACATAGACCCAGTTCACAATAATTCGATTTTTTAAGCAGTGCAACAGAGCCAAATCCTCCTCCATAAGCTGGGCATGATTGCTCCCCCTGGGTATGAGCTGCCATGCGAGAAAGAAAGCCAGCAGCCTATCGTCCCTCTTCATTCAGCCAACATTGTACTTGAGAATCATGGCCTCATCATAATGATGTAGGCAATCTTTGTAAACAGCTTCTTTGTTGAAGTTTGGCAATGAACTTGTGTTGCCTTTACTGATTCTTAATCCATTATTCCTCAGTCCAACAATACCCTCCATATGGTATTATCAATGCGAATCTCCCTGCCTTTTACGTTGGACACAAGAACACCATTTTCGACTTTCAAGTTAGTATAGAAAATCTTAACAAGGTCAACATAAAAGTTACCTTCAAGCTCTACGAATTGTCGAAGATTCTGTGCTTGAAGAGAGTTTCGCACAAAATTCAGATTTTCCGTCTCCAACCAGCTAAACTTCAAGATCTTTGGAGATAGAATTTGTTTCATCATCATCCTTTGTTCTACAGAAACAGCGACTTCAGTGTTTTCTTCTTCATCAGCTTCATCTGACTCAGTCTCCTCATTGGCTTCTTCTGTAGGAGGAGAAGGAGGTGGTGGAGGATTCATCCGTTGAGGGAGTCTCACCCTCACTTTATACCTTTTTGGAAACCTCCTTTCCGAAGCTTCAGCTGTTTGCTCAGGAATCTCAATAGGATCTGCTTGAGTCCCGGATGTAGATCCCCTGTTTCTTCTACCTGATGAAGCAGCTGTTGAGCGTGAGGATGTTTTGTTCCTCATTGATCTTCTTAATCTTTGAAACAAGTTTCCAATAGGGGCGTCTGAATCATCACTGTTCGTCATTTCAAACTGGAGAGAAAAAGATGAACTGATAGAGGATATGCAGAAATATAGAGTATGGAGAATGCAAGTTTAGTTTGTTAAAAATCCAACATATATAAACTATATAGGAGAGACGTATGCATGTTCAGCAGTGTATTAATGGTCAAAATATTTGAGCAGATTTAGACTCAATCACAGGTGCTCAGATTTCAGAAGAATGCAGAGAATACTTTGAAAAATGGAAAACAAAACCGAAACCCAATAAAGCGTATACACATCCACCTATTACTGCTCAAACTTTGAATAACTATGCCCGTAATGCAGAGATTGTACGTAAATGGCTTAAATTTGATTTGATTAATCACCGATTTCTTGAACCGCAATTTGAATTAAGTTGTGGTTACACAAATTAATCGCCTAGTCAATGCAATTAATGGGTTTGTTCATATTCAAACAACATCCGCACAAGCAATTAATGAAATGAATCTGTTATTTCAAGAAAATAAGCAGTGTTATTTTCGTAATAAGTAATGCCTTGTTGTCGCTTAATGAAATAAATCGATCTGTTTCATGAAATTAACACACTCGAAATCTGCAACAAGAAGATAACATTGTCGCTTAATGAAATAAGCACACTATTTCATACAATTAACAAACTAATCATCTCAAAGAGAGAAATTTTAAGAGATATGATTGATATTCAGGATACCCAATTCATTTCTTAGTTTGAAAAATCTTTCACGACTAAGTGGCTTAGTGAATATATCGCCTAGTCGATCATTTGTAGAAATGAATTCAATCCTACAATCCTTCTTTTCAATGTGATCTCTTATAAAATGATGTCTTATTTCAATGTGCTTGGTTCTAGAATGTTGTATAGGATTTTTAGTTAGGTTGATTGCACTCGGTATTATCACACAAGATTGGTATATCGTAAAGATGTAAATTGAAATCACTTAGTCGTTGCTTCAACCATAGAATTTGTGTTGTACAACTACCAGCTGCAATGTACTCGGCTTCAGCTGTTGAGAGTGCAACACATGCTTGTTTCTTGCTTGTCCATGAAATTAAACAATTTCCAAACAAATGACATGTTCCACTCGGTGCTTTTTCTCGTCTAATTTGCAACCCGCAAAATCAGAATCGAGATATCCAACAAGATTTAGCTCATTACCAGTAGAGTACCATAGTCCCACATTCACAGTCCCTTTGAGGTATTTCAAGATACGTTTAGCTGCTGTGAAATGTGACTCCTTAGGATTAGCTTGGAATCTTGCACAAAGACAAACAAAGAAACATTATATCAGTCCGCTAGCTATGATATATAGCAAGGATCCAATCAGCCTCTCGTACATAGTTGCATCAACAGACTCTTCCCAGATTCATCAACATCAAGATAGCAGCTTGATGACATTGGTGTATTTGATTCTTTACAGCTCTCCATATTGAACTTTTTCAGCAATTCATTGCAGTATTTGGCTTGACTAATGAAGGTTCCATTTTCCATTTGTTTCACCTGCAATCCTAGGAAGAAATTCAATTCTCCCATCATGGACATTTCAAACTCGCCTTGCATAGATTCTGCAAACTCTTGGCACAAAGAGGGATTAGATGACCCAAAAATTATGTCATCAACATAAATTTGCACAATCATAAGGTCATTAACAACTTTCTTGGTAAAGAGAGTTTTATCCACAGCTCCTCTTTTAAAGCCTTGTGATATGAGAAAGGTTGTAAGTCTTTCATACCACTCGTCTTGGTGCCTGCTTAAGACCATACAAAGCCTTTTTGAGTTTGAAGACATGGTTAGGAAGCTTAGAGTCAATAAAACCAGGTGGTTGTTCAACATATACATCTTCATTTATGAAACCATTAAGAAAAGCACTTTTGACATCCATTTGATAGAGTTTAAAGCAATTAAGACATGCGTATGCAAGCAATAGCCTAATAGCTTCTAATCTAGCAACAGGTGCATAAGTCTCATCATAATCTATGCCTTCTTCCTGATTATAACCTTTAGCTACCAGTCTTGCTTTGTTTCTAGTGATAATACCATTTTCATCTAGCTTATTTTTGAAAACCCATTTAGTTCCTATTACATTCATTGTATTGTTCCTAGGAACTAGTTTCCAAACATCATTCCTAACAAACCGATTCAGCTTCTTCATTCATAGCAGCTTATCCGAGCTTATGGTCAAGCAATGCATCATTAACATTCTTTGGTTCTATTTGAGAAACAAATGCCATATGATTGCAGAATTCATGTAAAGAGTTACGAGTAGTCACTCCCTTTTCAACATTCCCAATAATGTTGTCCAGAGATAATCCCTTATGCGTTTTCCAGGATTTGGGTAATACATTGTCTGTCGCAGGATAGTCAACTAATTCAGGATTATAGTCAACTTGTTCATCATGTCTGTCAGCTTCTGCAGATTTTTCTGCAACATCTTCATTCTTTTCGGATTCCTCAGGCTTCTCATCATCAGAACCTGCAAGAGAGTTACCTTTTCTCTCTTTTTGGCATAAAATCTCATAAAAAACAACATGGATAGACTCTTCAACAGCTTAAATTCTTTTTGTTAAAGACACTGGTATGCTTTGCTAGTCAATGAATAACCAAGAAAAATGCCATCATCAACTTTCTCATCAAATTTACCTAATGAAGCTTTTCCATTGTTGAGAATGAAGCACCTGCATCCAAAGACTTTAAAATATGTAATACTAGGTATTTTATCATTCAAAAGCTCATAAGGTGTTTTATCTAGTATAGGTCTAAGTAAAACTCTATTGAGTACATAGTAGGCTGTAGAGATTGCATCTGCCCAAAAGTACTTTGGTAGCTTTGACTCACTCAACATAGTCCTTGCACATTCCTCGGAGAGTCCTGTTCTTTCTTTCAACAACTCCATTTTGTCGTGGAGTTCTAGGTGCAGAAAAATTGTGAGATATGCCATATTTATAACAAAACTTTTCAAAATGCATATTCTGAAACTCAGTTCCATGATCACTTCTTAAAGATACAATTTTAAGATCCTTTTCATTAGAAATGATCTTAGCAAATCTTTGAAAGCATGAAAAGTTTCATCTTTTGAGGAAAGAAAAAGTGTCCAAGTATACCTTGAGAAATCATCAACTATCACAAGAACATAAGAGTTGTTTCCAATACTTACTGTTCTTGAAGGGCCGAACAGATCAAGGTGCAACAATTCAAGAGGTCTCCTAGTTGATATGATATTCTTTGATTCAAATGAACTTTTGGACTGCTTTCCTTTTTGGCAAAATTCACAGACTTTGTCCTTCACAAATTTCACATTTGGAAGCCCTCTAACAAGACTTTTGCAACTTATCTTGTTCAACAACTGCATGTTGACATGTCCACACCTTCTATGCCATAACCAGCTATCATCTTCTTTAGTTAACAAACAGATATTCTTGTGATTTGAGGAGTTGATGTCCAGCATGTAGACATTGTTTACCCTTCTCCCAATGTGTACTATATCTGCAGTTTTACAATTGAAAATGACACAGAAATCTGCATCAAAAGTGACTTTCATACCTTTGTCACATAGCTGACTTATGCTTAGGAGATTGTGTTTTAGTCCTTCAACATAAAGTACATTTTTAATCTGTGAGGAAGTACAGTTGCCAATATCTCCAGATCCTTTAATTTTTCCTTTGCTATTATCACCGAAAGTAACAGCTCCAGCTTCACATTCCTTGTAATTCATCAACTTTGATTTATCTCCTGTCATGTGTTTGGAGCATCCACTGTCCAGATACCATAAGGTTCTTTTTGCTCCATGACAGACCTGCAAAACAAGGTTTAATTGACAAATTTAGGTCCCCAAAACCATTTGGGTCCTTTCAAGTTAGGAACAGCATGTGTTTTGGGTTTCCAATAAAATTCACCTCTTGAAATCCCAAAATTCTTGACATAGCAAAACTTAGATATATGACCATGTTTCAAACAATAAGAACAAGTTTTAAATCTGTTCCTGGAATAATATTTGTTCTTTCCAGCATGATAACGTTTTCCATAACCAAGTCCATTTCCATTTGAAAAACCAATTTGAGAATGTAAAAGTTGATTTAAGGTATTATGACCAATTTGAAACTTTGCCAATGTTTTGATCAAATAACCAACTTTATTTTGAAGGTTAACACAGTTTTCACAATTCGCAGATTCATTTTTATCAGTTACGGATCTTTCAGAATCTTTCTGGTTTTTTTGTTGCAGTACATTATTTTTTAGTTGACTGTTTTCATCCTTCAGTCTACTATTTTGATCTTCCAGTTCCTGCACTTTATTTTCTAGCCAGCTATTTAGTCCTTTTAGTCGATTATACTGATATTCCATCTTCTTTGCTTCATCATGAAATTCAATGAAAGCATTAAACAGAGTGTCATAATTCTCACTCATATCAGAATCACACGAACTTACTTGACTAGCAGTATCTTCATTGGCTACAAGACAGAGATTGGCTTGATTTGCAGATTCAGAATCTGAACTTGGAGATCTACTGGAATCACTATCATTCCAGGCCATATAAGCTTTCTTCCCTTTCTTGAAGTATTGATTTCTTTTGTCTTTTCTCTAATTCTTTTCTGGACTTCTTTCTTTTCTCTGATTTAAAAGAGGACAATCTGCCTTGAGATGTCCTAGTTGTCCACAATTAAAACAAGAAAAGTTAGAGGAATTAAAATCTGGTTTTCGGGTATACCTCCTCTGTTTTTCTTGAAATTTGTCCTTTGAACTGTCTTTCCTTTTAAGGAATTTACCAAACTTCTTGACCAACATAGCAAACTCAAGAACTGTCATCATCTTTATCTTCATCACTCTTAATCGACTTCTTTGCTTTTAGTGCTAAGCTTTTATTCTGTTTTTCTGAATTTTCGATTTGATCCAGCCTACTCAGCTCCAATTCATGTTCTCTGAGTTTCCCGAACAATGTTGCAGTGCTCATTACTGTCAAATCTTTAGTTTCCATAATGGTTGTAACCTTTGGCTGTCAATTCCTACTCAAGCATTTTAACACCTTTATATTAAGCTCTTCATCGTCGAACTTCTTCCCTAATCCAAGCAAATGATTCACTATGTGCATGAATCATTTCTACACATCTTGGATGGTCTCACCAGGCTGCATTCGAAACATCTCATACTCTTGTATGAGAGTGTGTTTTCTTGCCCTTTTCACCTCGCCAGTGCCTTCGTGTGTTACTTGAAGGATGTCCCACATTTCTTTGGCCGTGGTACACTGTGAAACCCCGAAAAATTCATCAAGGTTAAGAGCAGAGGTTAAAATATTCTTGGCCTTACTGTCGAATTGAGCCTTCTTGTTCTCTGTTTCAGACCACTGTTCCCATGGTTTTTCAACCAGCTGTCCATCTTCACCTTTGATAGTAGGGATATATGGACCATTAACCACGGCATCCCACACGCCTCTGTCAACTGATTCAAAAAAGATCTTCATTCTGGCCTTCCAGAACGGATAGTTTGCACCTACGAAAAGAGGGGGTCTGTTGGTAGAGGCACCTTCGGCAAAGGGAAGCTTGTCTCCCATCTTGATTTGAACTTGAGTACCTTACAAGAACCTGCTCTAGATACCAATTGTTAGCAGCGGAATAATATCAAGAAGGGGGGGGTTGAATTGATATTCGGCTTGTATAGAAACTTTTTCGTAAAAGAAAAACTACTGAGTCAATTCACAGAAAATTAGTCGACTGATAAACGCGTAATAATAGGTTAGTTCTTACTGCACAGTATATCAGATGATGAGGGAAGAGAAAATATGACACCAAAATTTATACTGGTTCATTCTTTGTAAAAGAACTACGTCCAGTCTATGATCCGCAACCCGCAGATCCTAATCACTATTAAAGATTGTATTCTTTACACGAAAAGAACCTTTCTTGAACTCTACAAGAAAACAAAAGAATCTATCCTAAACACTATAGAATAGACAACCACCCACAGACTCAACCAGAGTCTCTGTGATCACCCCAATCACAGTCGCAGGGTTCTAAAACCCACTTACAATCTCTAACCCGAGATCAAAGAATACAAAGATACAGTGACAGAAAGAAAATTCTTGACAGAACAGTAAAAATGAAAAACTCTTTGCAGTAATCTTCTTGCTCCTTAAAGTTGTAGCTTCTTGAGAGTTTTTCTCTTGAATTCTTCAGCGCCTTGGAGCATCCTCGAAGATAATATTTATAGGCAAAACGAAACGTAATGGGTCTTTGTCTTTTGAAGAAGCTGAGACGCGTACAGTGCGTTTTACTGCATAACAAATGTGCGAAGAACGTAATAGTCGATCGAAGACTCGAGATCATCGTGTTATTTTCATTAAACCTCGTATACCTGGTACATTTAATGAAAATAGTCGACTAGACAAGAAGAATTAGTAGACTAACTGATGAATAATAAAAACAACAGTTTATCATTATTCATATGATTAATCTATACAAGTAATCTATCATCTCGAACAATCTTAAAAACATTTAAACAAACATTAACCACGCATCCAGCACAGAATTAAACACAAATAACAAGTTAACAAACATCATCAAATCTCAAATCATTCAACAATTAGATATTTTGAAGAATGTATCAAAGACTAGTTTATTCTATCCTGTATCTAATTCCCTTTCTATTCAAGTCTTTTCTCACTCATATTGGGCTACATGTGCTACCTCTCACTAGTCCATAACTAGTTTTTGTGTGTGATTTTTAGGAAAAGCTCTTATATCCTAGAAATCCAACAAGTACTCTATTATTTCCATATCATCAAAGGCAGAATATCGCGTCTTAGTTTCTATTACATGTGAATTACAATGGCTACAATGTCGTAATGATCTTCATCTTCTCATCCCTACACCTTTTATCACATTTTCTAATAGTGAATTTACTATCCAATTGCAAAGAATCCAACCTTTTATGAATGAACAAAACATATTGAAATCGATTTTCATTTCATCCTCAAGCTTCAAGAAGGATTACTACAAATAAGTCATGTTTCTTCTACAAATCAGCTCGTTGATGCTTTTACAAAGTTTTTCTATCCTAAACCTTTGCAACATGTTATTTCCAAGTTCAACATCATTAACATTTATAGTTCACATTGAGAAAGGGTATTAGAAATAAAAATTTATTTATTTTATTTTATTTACTTTAAACCTTTGTATATACACCTCTCTTGTATTTTTCTTTTTCTTTGTGCAATTATATGCAACTAATAGAAAGATGTTGATTTTTTTATGAGTTTTTCTTTCCTTCAATCTCTAATAGTAATAGAGTCTAAGTATCTCTTGATAGTTATTCTAGGCATTTAATTTTATTTCATATGTTTTACTAAGATTGATAAAAGTGGACTAATGGCATAAGTAGGCTTCTATATTACAAATAAGTAAAACAATAATGATGGACTAAACTAATCCAACAAAATAACAAAAAATCAATCTAGAAAATTAATAGCTGATTAAAATCAATTTTTTTTTAATAAATTTAAATATTTGTGTCCAAAGCCAGTAGTTTAGATTGTTTTGTAGTTTGAAATTTTAGAACCGAATCAAAATAAATTATTAAATCATATGTGAAATATGTGTATAGGAGAAAAAATATAATGTTTTTAACATTTATGTGTATAAATATGTGACAAATAGTAACATAATGTGTTTATTTAATGTTTAACATATGAATGAATGGAAAAAGAACTATTGATAATATGAATATTACATTATTAACCTTAGAAAAGAAAAGTAATAAAATAAAATAAAATATTATAAAAAGATACCAATACAAAATAATTAATTTTGATATTTATCTTTTTAACTTTATACAATATTGTTTTTATGTATGTAAAATGGTATATTGATATTATGAGTTATGTAATATTTATATCATCATGTATAAATATAATATAAATATTAATAAAAACTATACAATAAAATTGTCAAAACATTTTAAATCAGATTAAAAAATTAATTTGGTTCAACTTTTTTAATGTTCAAATCAAATTACATATAGATTTTTATGTTTGAATTTAAATATATTTTTAACTAAAAATCGAACTAAACTAAAATATAATACTACCATCTTGCATTAATCACCTGGAAATTTATGTTTTGAATCTTAGGATATTACTTTGAGTATGAAATAAAAATATTACTTTAAAATAAAGTTAAACACTTTATTTCTTTCGTTTGTTTTACTACGTGAAACATATATTGTGTGGCACATATATTGTGTGGCACATGTTCAATCATGTGAAAGAAAAAGAAATAAAAGAGTAAGTCAAAATAATTGTTGTTTAGTTAAAAAAAATAAAAATGGTATAAAAATAAAGAAATGGAAGAGAAATAAATACAAATAATAAAATACAAATATTTTTTATTAGTTATGATCAATTATTAATTTTATTAATAATTAACTATTATTAAATTTTTATCATCACACTTAAGACTTGATAATGATACCTCTAATTCTCTATTGCGTTTTGAAACTTCAGTTTCTATACCCATTCCCTGTTCAAGGTTGATATTCTTTAGAGTGTAGCTCTTTGACATATGTTTGATTTTTTTTTTAAAATGGTTATTTCTTCTTTCATGAATTTAATAATATCTTTTACTTTTTTTGTCTTCAAAACTGTGTTAAAACCTCTAATTATTCATAGTTACATCTAATAAATTATCACATTTTTTATCAGCAATAAATTATCATCTAAGTATTAAATATCATCTCAATTAAGTTTATTTTTTAATCTGCATTGTGCCTTAGAAAATTCTCTCTCCCCATATCAAAGTCACACATCGGGTTCGGACATTTTTTTTATATAAAATTTTAAAACCATTTAACATTTTATTACACCATTCAATTTAAAGTATAATACATCTTATTAAAATATAAATAAATTAATTTAACCACAAATGAAATTTATAAAAAATTTAATTCGCGTGATTATTGAAATAAGATCAAAGTATTATTGAAGTTTAATAAATATAAAGAGTTATTAAATAAATAAATAAACAAACTCTATAAAAAGTTAAACCTAAAATTATTCAGTTTCTCACCTTTGTTGTATTGCAGGCCCGTGACCTTATCACCTTTTTTTCTTAATTTATTGTGCGAATCATTTCGTTAGGTCAACAACTATTGTCTTATGGCTGTAAAAAAACATTATTGTCTTATTACAAATTTTACATTTTATAATAAAAAATTATAAAGAAAGTAATAGTTCCAGAAGATTCTTATTTATTTTCCTTTTATACAATGTTAATAATAAATTATAAACAACTGGCCTCAGTTTGTGTTTGTTCTTTTGGTCTGTGCTGCCCATTTTCGTTTTATGTGCTAACAATAATAGTAATAATAGAGTTTATTATTGTTCTAATTTTCTATTCATATTCTCGTGGCATATAACTACTAATTCATAAGAAAACAACAATAACAACAAAATTTTAACCTATGACATATTTTAGTATACAAAACACTATTATTTTTATATTAGCAAATGCAAAGATGCATTATCATTTGTGTGTATAAATTTTTATCATATTATAATTTATTTTATTCAGTTAATTTTTAATAGTTGCAACCATTTGTATTATTTATATATTAAGGTATATACAAATTTAAAAGTTAAATTTTTTTTATATAATTCATTTTTATTTTGTTTTGTTTAAATTTGAATTTGAATTTTATTTAAGAAATTTAAATTCAAGATAAAAACAATTGAAATCATCAGTTAATGAGAAAACAAATGAGACCTAAGAAAGTAAAAAACTTTAGAGTTACAAAAAACAGATAGATCGTGAAGAGAGTAAAAACTTAAGAGTTACAAAGAAACAGATTAAATTCATGAATGATACAAAATCAATTTTGTGAATTATTTAAAAGAAAATAAAAAATAAAGCAATTTTATATATAATTAAAGAATATATTAAAAAAATTATACATTAAAAGAAAATGACCATTTTATATATAGTTATAAATTTCAAATAGGTATTAGGTATTTTAACCAACCATCCGATAATTGATGATTATAATAACAATTTTGTATGGATATAATAACATAAAATTTATTAATATGGGATAAAGCAAATACCATATAAAATATATTAAATTTAACAACATATCTCTTGACAGTATTCCCTGATTTGATGATCAACGTTACCAATTTGGCATGGGCACATATGATGTTATCAATTACGTCTCGCAACTTAGGAAAATTTCACATTGTATTTACAAAGAATCATGGAAAACTTTTGGACTACCAGCTCAAAGGTTCCTTCACTTTGAAGTTCTTAAGAACGAGGAATAATTCTTTAATCAAAATATAATTAATTAGTGACAATTTTTTTCATATAATCCAAGATCAACTTGAGATGTCTATGATTGTCTCAATTTTTTTTACTCTTCTCTCAATTTGGTGTTCTCTATCATCAATTTCTCCACCAATAATTGATAATCTCTCAACGATAGGGGGTATTTTTCTTCTTTTGGATTTCATGGGCATTTTTTTTCTCTTTTCTTGTAATCAAATATACACAATTGTTAATACAATCAACTAATATGAACTTTATCTTTCAAGATCCATTAAATCGAATTTATACAAATTGTCTTCATGTATCCTTGTCGATGCCATATTTATGGCACGAAGTTAGTCCTCAATGAGTATTGTCCTTATTTAAAGTCCATTATACATTGAATGTAAGTTTAATATGTCTACACATGTGTGCAGTAGAAGATAGTACCTTCATCCTTAGATCTTCAGAAGGTACTATCAAAGTGAAGCTACATGCATATATAATTCAAATCAAATATACTAAATAAGAATAAATTCATATATAACGATGTGGTGCAATATTTGAGTGTTTTGTCGATGCTTGTATATTCTTTTTGAAATAATGGCATCTATTTAGGATAAGATTTTAATTTAAATGGAAAAAATTGGAGTTTTTTTTCTTGATAATATAATGTACTCCCATATGCATTAACTTTCTCTCTAACAATTCTTTTTCATGCTTTTATTTGTGTGTCTTTTCAATTTTTTTTATACTTTATCTATGTAGGGAGAGCCTTTTATTAAGGTGAAGTGTTGTTTCTTTTAAATTGGAGGAACTTTTTAGTTTTCATTTTCTTTTTCGTTCTTATAAAAAATTGGAGGAGAAAAGTTTGACTTTTGTATGCTTTTTTTTTGCTAATTATCTATTTGCTTATGATGAACATATACATGTTGCACAAGTCTTTAAGAATTTTTTATCATCATCAAAAAGGAAGAGATGGTTTATCTAAAAATGAAGAAGGATCTCTAGAAATATCTAAAGGATAAATGTTTTGATGATGATGATGACAGCTCTAAAAGAAGAAGAAGGACATCCTCTGATTGAGATCTCGAGGTCATAAAGTTTTGTGGAAGCTTCAAACTTATATTTTGTGTATATGTTTGCTTGTAATAATTAGGAATCATGTTCAAGATCATAGCATGCGCACAACTTTCCCTTAAACTTTGAAAAAGCGTTTTGTTTTTTCATAAAAAAACATTTAACGTCAAAATAATTGATTATCTCGAACAATAATCGATTATCTCAAACAATAATCAATTATCATAAGTGAAATAATCGATTATCTCGTATTGTTTTGTGAAATCAATTTGATCTCTGGAATAATTGATTATCATAATAATTAATCAATTATTTTGAATGTTTTTGTGAAATCTTTTTATATTCCACAGACCCTTGCGCCCCTTTTTTCTTATAAATATATGGGGTCTGCACTTTCAAGAATAACCTAGAGAGATCAAAGTGAAAGTTGCTTTGTTGCTAGTATTCAAACTTGTTTCATCCTTTGTGATTATTCAAAAGAGGTGTTCATCTTTTGAGATTTTCAAAAGAGGTGTTGTTCTCATTCTTTGTGGTTATTCAAAGGAGGCGCTCATCCTTTCTGGTTTCCAGAGGAGGTGTTCTCATTCCTTGTGGTATTCAAGAAAAGTGTTTGTTCATCTCTTGTGTGTTCAAGAGAGGTGTTGTTCAAGAGAGGTGTTGTTCTTATCCTTTGTTTTGTACAAAGGAGGTGTCTTTGTAAATCTTCTTGCTATCTTATTTATTCTGCTGCAGTGTAAGTTGTAATCTCTAACTTAAGGTAGTTAGTTTCTATTATTCTCTTTTGAGGTGATAAATCACTATACATAGGATCTGTTTTTATTTGAACGAGTATATACATTTGTGTCTGTTTCTCTCTATCTTTACTCTCTTTTATATTCAACTTATTTTTTACTTATTTATTTTATACTCTGATTTTAATCAAGTAGAACTTAAAAATAACTTGGGTTTTTGTTAAATTTTATTTTAATAAAATTAAATTTGAAAAGGTTAAATTTTTATTAAGTAACCAATTCACCTCACCCCTCTTGGTTTATTTTATTTGTCTTATTATTCTAACAAGACACAATTAATGGAAACTCATCAAATGACTTTGATAAGGACGTAGTTTTTATTTTATCTTAAATCTATCACTCAATCATACTATGAAGTTATGTCTAGTACAAATTTACTAAGAAAAACCTTCAAAATTTTGAAGAAAAATTTTCAAAATGTTTCAAAAGAATTAGAAGTTTTGAGAAAGGTTCCTCCTTCTGACAATTTGATTAATAAAAACTTTGAGCTTACTAAGATAACAAGGTTTCAAGTGATGAAAATAAGCTTTCAAAACCCAAAGTTGAAAACCTTCATTTGGAAATTAAATACTTGAATAAAGAAATTTTTTTGCAAAAAGAAAGTTTGAACGAGAGATCCATGATAGACGATAACAAGAATATATAGAGTCTAGGGTTTAGGGTTTAGAAAGTTTGAATGAGAGATCCATGATAGACGATAACAAGAATATATAGAGTCTACTATATAAAATGAGTCTCCCCGAAAGGTCCTGACACAATCTTTCATTACTGGAAAGTCTCTGGATCTACTAGTAAATAGATCATAGAAACCTCATGATAAGAAAGGGATAGGATAGAAAATAAGCAATATACAAACTATATATCATCTAAGAAAATGGTTTGTAAAACATCATCTAATAATGCATCTTTTAGTGGAACATATAAGCATAACCCTTATGCCACTAACAAAAGAGGACCCAAGAAAATGTGGGAACCTAAACACAAAATAATACCTTTTGCATATGTTTTCAATGTCAGCTATTGTACAATGTCACCTTGAGCATGTACCACCACCCAATAAGGACCATAAACATTACCCATAATAGGTCACATCAAGCATCTATCAGGGGCTTAAACCCTCACAAGTGAATATATCACCACCATATATTTAATGAGCAATACTAGCAATAACTTAATCCTTTGATAAGCCAATGACATGCATATCAACAATCAACACACACACACACCCTCTCTCTCTTTCTCTCCCTCACACACACACATATAATAAAAACATCATTTAAACACTCACATTATTTAGATAACAATAAAAACAATTATAGGCTTTGGTTTCATTTCAAAATTTCAACCCATTTGCAAATAATGTTGCTTTTAAGTTTTAGGTTGAAATGATCTTCAAATTGAACGATTTTAAAGGATAAATATAAAAATTTAGAGTAAGAAACTTCTAAAGTCCAATAAAAATATTTTATACTTAAATATATAATCTCATGTCAAAATTCATTATGAGTCAAAACCTAAGTCTTTAGACATTCAAATGAACCAATTTTAAGTTAAAGTCAACATAGTAATCTAAAATGAGCTATGTAACTCTGATGGTTATAGAATTTGGTGGACACCTATATTTTAGTGATCCAAATTTAAGGGGAAAATGTTCACACCAAATCCCTATATAAAAAGTTATAGAGTGTTTTTGTTGACCCACTTTACCACTTTTGTAATTTTTATGATACCTGAAATCTATATTTTTTGGACAGTTTAACCTTAAGCTGAGATATATTTTAAGACCAATTTAGTTTTCTTAAAATTTATTTACTAAAAACTAAAGCATGCTTCCAATTCACATTATCAACAACTTCCAACTTGAACTTTGAATGCAACAGTTGCTTCAACACACACAGGTTTACCCATTAATTGAATATGAAACAATTATATGAAGATAAATATGAGGCTTAGTCCTTGGGATTATTCTCAGGGATCAAACATGGTAGTTATAAAACTACCTTTAATTCAAATATACCAAATATTCAACAACATAACGATTATAATTGCCTATATCCAAAATTTTAAGTTGAGCAAAATGTTGAGGGTCAGACACTCATAGTCTTAGTTTCAATGAATATAGACTATCAACACCCAATTTCATCTAGTAATTTTAAAGTTGTAAAAAAATGAGTAAAATTTACTTGCAAAAATATTCAAAAAAGAATAAAAATATAAAAAAAATAAAATAAAATAATAATCTCTGGCCGAGGATTCCACATCTCCAGTCGAGGACTCCACCGTCTCTGGTCAAGGACTCCACCACTGACCAATACATGTTCACCGAGGTTGCCCTCCACCTCCTCTATCAGCATCTGGTGTCATCACCTCAGCCACCTCAGCAATAATATTATTATTAACGTATAGTAGAGTGGGACCATTTACAATCCCAAGGCCCGACCCAATAAAAGGTGGGGCCAATGGGTAAAGGTCAGGAGGCTGTCCTATATAAAGAGAAGTAGGAGAGAGCAGGCAGGGGGTTTTCGGTTTTACAAAAAGAGAGGGGCTTGTCTTTATGCAAAAGGGAGGCTGGTTCCAAAAAAAAATTGGAGGAAAGGGCTCCCTAGGAGCAGGCTCGCGCAGAGGCCAATTTGGAACATCCGCAATCGCGAAGAAGGTATCAACATTCCCCCTCCCCCTTTTTATTTTTGTTTTTGCTGTGCGAAAATATTAAACCAGTCTTGGGTGAATCCATTTTGTTATAGCTTCATTAATACACTTTTCAGATTTATTACAATGCGCTTTTTCTATTTCCAGAGTATGATAGTTTGTATTTTCAAGAACTCAAGATTGTAGCTATGTTTGGCTGGATAATCTGTTATGATAAATGATGCTACATTTCGGTTATTGCATTTGTGATACTAATTTTGATAGTTTTCATAAGCATATTCTAAACATTTTATATATATATATATATATATATATATATATATATGTATATTCGTTAGTTTTTGCTTACAGCTAGTGACAACCTCTTTTAGTATTTGAAATATTTAATTATTTTTAAAAAAATCAGAAATTATTAGTTATCATACCGGGTCTCGGACTCGCTTGATAATGAAAATTTTCGTTCCTAAAAATTTCGGAAATTATTAGTTATCATGTTGGGTCTCGACCTTGCTTGATAATAAAAATTTTCGTTTCCAAAAATTTTGAAAGTTATTAGTTATCATGTTGGGTCTTAGACTCGCTTGATAATGAAAATTTTCGTTCCTAAATAATTTTGAAAATTATTAGTTATCATGTTGGGTCTCAGACTCACTTGATAATGAAAATTTTCATTTCTAAAATAATTTTGAAAGTAATTAGTTATCATGTTGGGTCTTAGACTCGCTTGATAATGAAAATTTTCATTCCTATAAAAAAAATTCGAAAGTCATTAGTTATCATGTTGGGTCTCGGACTCGCTTGGTAATGAAAATTCTCATTCCCATAATACTTTGGAAATTGTTTATTTTTATGTTGAATCTCGGATTTACTTGATAATTCAAATTTTTGTTGGCATATTTCAAGACCAGAGTTTTATGAAGACCTAAAGTTTTGATGATGAAGTTTTAGAAAGTTTCAATCAACATTAAAGACTTGTGCCATCTCACAAAGGAAGGCTGCTTGGTAGAAAAGGAAAGGCATAAAGAGCATTCAAAGCTTTCAAGAGAGAAGATTGATGAAGATTTTCTCAAAGAGCTGAAGGATCAAGAGTAGAAGGTTCTGTTTTGGGTGTTGGATAAAAAGAGTAAGTCATAAATCCCATTCAAGACCTTCCCAAACAAGAGAGCAAGGTGTTTTCTCGCAAAAACGTTTTTCTACGCTTTTAATCGATTAGCATACGTAGATAATCAATTATTTAACTTAAAATTTGAATTAAAAATGTTTAACGAACTAAATAATCGATTAAGTGTTTTTTATAATCGATTATATTGATTTCTAGGTTAATATAATCGATTATGGCCTTAATTTAATCAATTATATCAGACGATTTCAGCTTTCCAGTTTTTAAACATGATATAATCGATTAAGCTTTTTATATAATTGATTAAATGAGTCGTTTTTGCGAAATCAATTCTAAATCAACCTAAGAATGGAAACTTTGGAGCATTTTCGAATTATAAAATGAAAGAGAATGTCTTAGGTTTAACACATCTGATTAAACACAAAATATTCAAAGTGTTTCTGCGCCTTAGCTTTTCAAAACCGCTTTCCTGCTCTCTTCAGTTTGATCAAGTCTTTGGAAGTGGTGATCATTGTGCTTAAGCTTTCTATCCAGCACGTATCAGGTGTATTCTTTTACTGTTTTCTTTAAACGGGAAAATTCATCCCTTGGATTGGTTCTAAGGGAGGTGTTTCATCTCTTGTGTGTCAAGAGAGGTGGGTTTCATCCTCAGTGTGTCTGGGGAAGTGTTTCATCCTTAGTGTGTCTGAGGAGGTGTTTCTTTATTTTTTTTTGTTATTGCATGAATTGGTGTTTGTAATTTCAATTAAAGATAGTGGGGAAAATCATCACGGATTTGTGGTGGTTGGAAACTGGATGTAGGATTGGCTTAATTCGAACCAGTATAAATCTCTATGTTATTTCTCTTTCTCTATCTCTTTTAATTGTGGATCATTATAACAATTGCAAATCCAAACAGCGTTAATCAAAGGATAAGAAAAATTCACATCCGAGTTTTTGAAAGTTTTTCAAAATCTGAAAATTTATTTGAAAGAGAAAATTTTACTAAAATCCAATTCACCCCCCCTCTTGGTTTTTACACTGCCGTCTTTATTTAACAATTTTCAATAGTGAAATATAAAAAATAAAACAATAAAGAAAAACACTAAAATTATTCAACATCTTCAACAAATCTCTTTCAGAACTACGTAACCCTAATTTTCCATTGTGAATGGAAATACGTAGGAGCAAGGTCAATCCTTGTCGGGCTCAAATAAATGTTTTCTTTTTTAAACAATAAATAATTAAAAAATAGTTTTTACTTATATATTTCTCTACTGATTTTTAGGGGAAAAATAAATATTTTAAGAATTACATATATTTGCACATTTAATTAAAGGTAACCGTCTTAAGAGGGACGTCGTAGGATGTTAACACCTTCCCTATGCGTAATCGACTCCCGAACCCAAATTTTGGTTTCAAAGGTCGTTCCTTTTTTAAAGGTTTTTTCTATAGTTTTTCTTAATAAACTATGATGGCGACTCCTCTGTTTTCCAAAAGATGTTTTTTTTTTCGCCGTCCCACCGTGACCCCGATTGCGACATAAACAAAAAGTCAAAAATAATTACAAACTTTGTGTGTGTATGTGTGTTCAGATATGCTACATATAGTTTGTTGGAAATTACAGTTTGTAGGTATTTCAATTTAAATACAACATTTGACCAAAATATGTTAGATCAAACAAATTTCTTAACTAGTAGTGAGACATAGTTCGCATACCTACTTGGTTGGCACAAGAGAGACAACGACCAAAATTAGTGAATTGAAACAAAGATATGGAGGTCCAACAAAAGAGAATATTCACTAAACAAGTTGTGATGTATTTAAAATGTCAATTACAAAAAAAAAAACTAAATTCACAATGTCTCATAATCAAGGATCAAATTAAAAAAAAAACACCAAGACTACACTTTTATTTGTGAGGACATCATAATAATAAGACAACAACTAGGCAAGAGGGAGATCCCCTTGACGATTAGACCACAGGTGGAGGGCAACACTAATAAGTATCAAATTTAAGTACAAAAAACTATAAAAATTGAATCTTAACAACAATTAAAGAATATAAAGTCTCAAATTATTACAAAGGACTCAATCTCTAAAATATAAATTGTGGGTCAAGTGGTCTCAAGTAACTTAAGAGGAGTGTGAATTAAGTTATACAGATTTTTCTACCTCTTAATTTTCTTGTCTGATTTTCTTATAAAAAAATCCTATTATGTTTCTTATTAAAATATTTAATGCACAAAAGATGATTATTATCAAGAAATTAAAATAAACATATAAAAAGAAAAGGGATAGAGAAATGCAAACTCAATTTATACCGATTCGGCCAATTCCTTGCCTACATCCAGTACTCAAGTCACCCACTTGACATTTTCACTATCTTTGTAAATCTTTTACAGAAGAGCTTGAACACTCAATCACCTCAGGATCCCTTTCCCTTGTGTTTGAGTTTGAACTTAGAGAGAACCTCTCTTACAATCAATTGTTTTTGCACAATGAACTCTCTTGAAGAGCGGATATCACAACTTGAAGATCCTAAAAGAATTCTTAACAATTTGCAAGTCTCTGGGCAATGAGTTTTTCAAAAGATGTTTTTCACGTTCTAAATTTTTGTTTTTCTTTTCTAAAATGAATATACCTATTTATGGTGAAATTTTCAAAGTCTTGTGTCTTCCAAAAAGAGTTGTAACTTTTCAGAAAGAGTTGTGATGTTTCACAAAAGATTGGCCGTTGGTAACAGATTACACGCTACTTGTAATCGATTACATTTGATCCATTATTGTAACTAATCACAAATTTGAATTCAAATTGGCTTGTAACATGTGATAATTGATTACATCTACCTTGTAATCGATTACACATATTTAAAATATTTTGATTTTAATTTTGCTTTATTAAAAATACTTATGAATTTATAGGCATTTTATGGCCAAATCAACTTTGCAAAATATAAAGATTCTTTTTATAAATAAGACTTTATTTTATACCTATCTAATTTCTTGATTTGATTTCTATGTTGGTTCATGAGTAGCTTTTTTCATGTACTTTGTTTTTCTTCTTTTTGCTTTTGACATCATCAAAACTTTTGTATGCTGCATTTACATAAATATATTACTTATGTAAATAATTTTGAAGAAAAATTGAAAAGAAGAAAAAGGAAAATTTGAACACCCAAAAGAGTTAGTATTGAAATAGTCAAAAACAACTTGCCACCAAAACAGTTTCGCTCAAGCGACAAGGGCCAGAGCTTGAGCCAAGGATACTAGTTCAAAACATGTTATGCACACAAATTTGAACATTGCTTGAGCAACAGTTGCAATGCTCAAGCGACAGATTGAGAAATCAATTCAAATTTAATGGTGGCAAAGCATATCGCTCCTACTCTTGTTCATGCATTATTAGGACGTTAGAGTTAAGGAAGTATGATGCTTGAGCGAAAATTTGATGCTCAAGCAATGTTGAGAAACATAAAGTAAAAGTAAGGCCCTCACTCAAGTATCCACACCAATGCTGGAGTGAATATGAATTGACTTATCACTATATATAGGTTTTTTCTCTTGTTCTAAAGGATTTGTCTTTGGATTGAAAAAATTCTTTCTTTTCTCTCCATTTTTCTCAATATAGCCTAGTAAGTAGTAGCAGTGACCATGGTAGCACTGCACACATCAAAGGGATCAGAATTAGTAATAGACAACTTGGAAAATGACTTTGTTGTTACTTTACTAATTTTTATATGTATATATATGTTGTCACATGTCACTACTTTGGAATTGAATGTATTTTCTATCTTAACTCTTAGTGAATATAAGATATCTTCTTCTATCTTTTGTCAACAAATTGATTTGCTCATAATACTTACATTTGTACGATGAAACTATATTCTTGATCCAAAATTCTAAAGAGAAATCTCGAAAGTAATTTTCAGAATTAATTTTGATAAAGTGAACACCCAATTTTATCTTTTATTTTATAACACATAAATAAATTATCATTACATCTTTATCCTTTTTCAAATTGAGAAAAAAATGTAAACAGTAATAGTGATAATCAAAATCAAACTAAAACTAAATATTAGTTTATTTTAAAAGTTTTTTTTAATGTAAGTAAAGTTTGGTTTTAAGTAAATTTTTATTTTCCAAACTTATTTTATTAATATTTTGACCTCAAAAAAGGTAATAAAAAGATATAATACTTTTATTTTAATATTAACCGTTTTTTAGTTTCTTTGTTTCTCTATAGCATATTCATGGCACCTCATCGTTCAAACGTTCAATCACATCAACTCTCAGCAATTTTCGCTTCACTCGTCTCTTGTTACTTCTTCAACATTACAATAATTTCCTTAATCAAAATTGATGATTTTGTACTATTACACTTAATAAAATTTTCAAATAAACTCAAGTGACTATACATACATGTATATCGGAGAAGGAAAGAAAAGGAAGAGAAAGGAGAAAAAAGAAGGAATTGGGAGAAGATTCAAGGACCATGGGTACAAAAGGAACTGCATTAGAGACTTCATCCAGCTCTTCTTCAATCAACTGAAGGTGGCCGCTTGACTCGATTGCCACTGTTATCAAGACTCATGACTTCTTAACAAGGCTCTCATGTTTTTTTTCCTTCTTTTTTCTTCCTCCATTTGTTGCGTTTTAGCTCTGTAGATGTAAATGTGAAATTGATGAAGCGTAAATATGAAAGTGAAAATGGTGAAGCTTTTATAATGTTCCTATGCAAGTATATAAAAGCCTTTTTCAATACTTTTTTTCGAAAATAAAAACCATTTCTTGAGAAGTTTCACTGCACTTGAGTCATTTCACTTTCCTATTTTGAGGTGGATCACTTACTCCCATTTTCCTTACAATTTCTAATTAATAAATTTGATAAGTTGGGCCACCCATTTTTTTTTCACTACACTTTGTAAATTAATGCATGGTTAACCCCCCTCTCTCTCTATATATATATATATATAATACTTTTTATGATGTCATAATAAAGTAAAACATTAAAATTATTTATACGTGAGAATAAGATGATAGTTAAATAAAATATGTTTTAGAAATTTATAATCTTTTTTAAAAAAAATAGTTGGATGTATATTCCCTTGATTTTGTAGTTTAAAATATTGTAACTCATTTTTTATCTTATAAAATTTATTTAAAACTTTATCTCTATATTTGTTTTACTTAATATAATCACAAATCATCTTTAATGTTATAAATTTTTAAAATTTATGATAAACAAAAGTAGAGAAAGAGTTAATTGGATGTGATATTCTTTTAATTTTAAGACTCAAGAAGGCATGTTGTTACAATATGAAATTCTAAAGTTTTTCTCTAATTTTTAAATAAAATAAGAAAATATTTTAATAAACTGGCTTGGGTATACACCTTAGTCAATTCTTTTGGGTATATGTAAGCTGTGACAATTTGAATACCATGAAATTTAATAAAATATATTTTTTCTATTCTAAACAAGAACTACATAACCCATTCTCCGTTGCACCTGAAGATACATAAGAGCATGAGTCCACTCTTGTCGAACTAAACATATAAAAAATATAATATTTTTCTTATATCCTATCTAACATAATAATACAATAATAATTATAATATTTTTAAATACTAAAATATTAATTAATCTTTCTTTAAATTAATATTTTTTAAATTATATTTAGGGTGAAATAAATATTTTAAAAATATAGATAATATGCTTAATTAATTATAGGTAACCATGTTTATGGTGGTCATTGTAGGATGTTAATACATTCCTTACACATAATTGACTCTCGAATTCAAAAATCTAATTTCACTGACCAATTCTTTTATGATTTTTTCAATGTTTTCTCTAATAAATATTGGTGATGACTTTTTTTTTTTGTCTTTTTCGTCAGTCCTTCACATCTCAGTTTCAACATATTAAAATCATTTCAAGATAGTATTCTAGGAACAAATTTTGCTATGTTTATTTGTTTTGTCTACAAACCATGACCTAAGAATCTTAAGAAAAAAAATCTAAAAGGTGATTTTTAGGATTAGTTGTGATTAAATTACTCAATGTATTAGATCCATCACAACATTTATTTTCATGTGAAAAATGAAAATATTTAATTGTTGATATGAGTCTTACTATATTAATTGCTTATAACATGATGTTTAATAATAAAATATTTGTTGTATATAAGAGGAATCAATATCTAATAAATATTTTTAGACTTTGTTAAAAGAATTGTTATAAAGTATCTTTTGAATCATGTTGCATAAATATTTGATAGAATATATTTTACTTATACTCATAAATATTTAAGATTGAATTATATTCATTACCATGAAATGCATATTATTTAGATAGTTTTAAACTTCCTTGCTTCACTCAAAACTACTTTCACAACAAAATTTTACTTTCATTATTTTATTAGAAATTTATATTTGATAGAAATTGACCAATGATTTCTTGTGGATATGATAACTCTTACTTAGTCTCTAGAAACATACGATGAAATTTGGTGTGCTTGACGAGTAAAAATATTATTGATACACCATGTGATGGAAACCATGAAAACTGGTGAAGACAGCACTACACAAGGAAAACAACAAAAGGAAATATGCATTTATGGATACAATCATATTATGAGGAGGAGGACCTTGCTAGGAGAGGAAGAGGTTGATAGGAGAAAAGGAGGTCACAAGGAGAGCAAGAAATTCACGAGGAGGTACTATGTGTGTATGCGAGGGAAGGAGAAGATGTTTGTTTTGTCTTTAGAGGTGGTTTTAAACACCTTACTGCATTGCTTATTATAGAAAAACAATGTTGAAAGCAACATTATTCATCTGTTAGTATACAACAGATGTAGAAAACTTGTAAATTATTAAAGTTTGTCATCATCTCACTTTCTATATCGGTTGTAGAATAACCAATATAGAATCAATGGTATGTATATTTTGTAGTAATGACAATATAAATTAATCACACATAAAAGGATAAGCTAGCAAAAGATAAACAGGTTATATAATGATATTTGTTCATTTCCTACCAAAAGCATCAAAGAATTCATACAAATAGATATAAGACTTGATGATTTTGAAAGAATAAATTAAGTTCAAACATTTGAGAGTAGGGATGACAATTAAACCTGCACCCACCGAATCGTACTCGTCCCAAGTTTGACGGGGAAAAACCGAGTTGACCGGGTTCGAGTTCGAGTTTTCCCCGTTTTAAGAAATCAGCTTCGGGTTCGAGGATGGGTAATGCAATCTCCACCCCTGCCCCACACCCATCCTCGCCCCGTCTTTAAATTTAAAACTAAACCCTAAAATTAACCTTATTCTTACTTAGTATTTCTTTTTATTTTTCACACATAAAGGGCTACAATGTCTTTTCTATAACTTTATTCTTAGTGTCTATTCCACACTCTTCTCTTTTCTTTTTACCCTTCACTCATACCTTCAACTTTTTCAATTTCTTCAACTAGTTCAATATACCCTTCTCTTTATCCTATCCTCCACACATTTACTTTTCTCATTCCCTTCAACCAATTTGGTAAACGCATACGGTTAGTTCTTTACTTCTTTTTTAATAATACATTTTATTTTGAATTATGTTGGTGAACTAATGGAGAATGACATTATTTTTAATTTGGAAGATGATTATTAGATTATCTGATATTTGTTTGTTTGATTTTTTTCTTTTATATAGCATGTTTTGAAAGATTAATAGTTGGAAATTATTTATTTATTAGTGTTTTTAAATATGTATTTGATATTCATTTAAAAGGATTGTTAGACTTTATATTATGTGTTTTGAATATTGATAGATTAGACTTGATATGTATAAAACAAAAACAACATTATCAAACAATTGTTTACATACATATTATAATATAAAAATAATAAACTAAAATATACTTCATTAGTAAAATAATTTAAAATTTGTAACATTAAAAATATTAATTTATGTGTAAGAAAAAAATATATAAAAGAAAAAGATATTTAATATTAAAATATTTAGTCTCTATAAATTATCCTTAGTAGTCTATTTTTGTACCACACACACACACACACACACACACATATATATATATATATATTATAGTCATGTTTAAATTTTTAGATTTATTTAAATATTTTTTAAATTTATATTTAAAAAAATATTTTGTTTAAAATTATATTTAAAAAAAAAGAAATGGGACAAGGCTTGGGCAGGTCAAGTCAAGGAAACCCAATACTCGATGGGATGGGTGTGGGGACTAAATTTCTATCCCCGACAGGATCGGTAGTGGAAGTGAGTATAATTAAGTGAGTCGGGGACGCGGAACGAGGAGACAAAACCCAATCCCGCCCCGTCCTTCCATGTCTATCTAACACTTGTCATATCTATCATAATATACTTGGTCATCACATTATCACACAATTCTAATCTCAACTAGTAAGTAACTCACATGTGACAAGATAGTTTGTTGGACATTTATAGAGTATTGATGACTCTTCACCCCAAATAGGTGTCGGGAACCTTCATCAACTTTCACTGCTTGATATTTTCACTTATATGATTTGGTTATTTGTAAACATAGATATTCCTTCAGCGTATCTCATAACTTAATATTTACATTATACTACAAAGAAGGTCATATTACTCTCCTAATAATCATCTCTAATCGCTTTTTCGCCTAATTTTTGTTTTAGGATATCGAGTTAATTGAGAATTCTTTATTTTTTTACTTAATTTCTCTTTTGATTTTGAAAAAAATATTTGTATTAATATACTCTTTCTTTTACACATTTAATCCCTATCCGGAAATACCAAAAGATAAAAGAAAATAGCTATATAGTTAAAACTCATAACAAAAAAAACTCATTCACTAGAAAAAACTTTTCCCACATCAAACACTGACTTCTTTTTAACATACAATTAGATGGAATAATGATCCAAATAAAAGATAAATAAAATCTAGATGCTTTCTATTTTTCTATTAGAATTAGAACCACCAAGTTTTATTCCTTTATTAATGAAACCCAACTAAATATATTCCCTTTCATGTAATTTGTACACATATATTTTCATTAACATCATTCAATCACACTTTTGTGATAATATTGTTTATAAAGTAAAACAAGTAACTAAATTAAGATAACCTACTTTGAAAAACATTTAAAAGTAACTTAAACAAGATTAAAACACTTTATTTAGAATAAGGGAATATAAATTGAGCCAAATTTTCTTGCTTAAGAAAAATTCTTTAAATAAAACTCAATTGATCTCGAATGTCAGTATCGCTCAAACAATAAGGAATTGCTTGAACAAGGAACTTGAGGGCTCAAATACATTGTTTATACTCATATATCACTTCGCCAAGTTCTCCTTGCTATAGTGATTTATGCATATACCATAAACATGGAAGATGATTGATAAAGTTAACATATTGTCTAGTCCATTTTACCTCACATCATTATTCTATCAAAATACAACAATGCCTCTCATTTTTCTTATAAGTAATACTTGAATATCATCGTTATCAAAATCATTAATAACTTAAATTCTACATCTAACATCTCTTTAAATAAAAGGTTTCATACATGTTAAGAATTCAATAATTCCATATCTTCACATAAATTCTCGAATATTAATTCATTCAAATATTTGTAAGGTCGAATCTTAAGATCAAACTTTACTTGAAATATACTTGAACTATACTTAAATACTATTTTACTATAACAACATCAAAATAAGTCTTGACATCAATTTTTTTACCAATCTAGTGCATAATTTATCACATAGAAAGATATAAACTCAACACAACATTAAGTAATTACTTATGCCTTAACTTAGAATTTAAAACAAATTTAACATCCCTTACATTTTTTCACTAACTTGGTCCATAATTTAACACATGCAAAGATATAAACTCAACACAACATTAAGTCATTACTCATTCTCTATCTTAAAATTTGAAATAAATTTAATGTCTTACATTTATCTCTCCCAAATCCTAAGAAATCTATAGATTGGTAATAGGATGAAGTAAAATATTATAAAATCTTCTTTATCACCTCATATAAAATCTTAAAAATAAAAAATCTCAAAATCAAGTTCAAACCCAACATTTCCAACTTCTTCATGAAACCTAACCATGCATTCATATTTTTAGAAAGAGAACGACGGAAATTTCAATAAAGAAAGTAAAAACGAGCTTACTTGAAACAACACTCAAAATTGCTAGTCCATTCTATCTCATGACTAGTTCATATTCTAGAAAAATTGCTTTTGAAAAATATGAAGGAACGTAAAAGAAGAAGATTTGAAAGAAAGAGAGAAGCTATAATTTTATTTCATATGTCATCTAATAAGAGTTCTTCCTATTCCTAATTACACCTCCCTTTACACTAAACTCACCACTCTTTGTTTTTAAAACCCATTTAATTTCAACCTGTACAGAAGGCTCAACAGATTTTACTACACCACTTAAATTCAATATCATTTTCTCAGAAAGAATATAAAGCTAACACTTATATCTCATATATACTACAAATATATAGTAATTATCATTTTTTAAATTTATTTCGTACGTATATACTAACAAATAAAAACAAATTCTTATAAGTATTACATATGAATGTGACAAAAATCTTCTTCTAAATATTTAAGACAAATATATACTTAAAACTTTAAAACTAAAATTACTTATTAATTAAATAAAAATAACTTTACTTTTGATATTTAAGATAATTGTGTATATTTAAAACTTAGGACACCTCTATTAATAATAATATGAAATCTTATTTTATTTTTCGTGAATTTAATTATGACATATTACTTTTAACAGTATTTTATAACTTTTACTCTAATGTAATGGTTTATAAAACTTATATTCTAGTTAATTTTTTATTTAATTGTTGACACAATATATATTTTTAAAATAGAAAAATAATCTTTTATTTTTATAATCCAGAATCTCAAATAAGACACGGAATCAGAATCTTAAATAAGACATAGTATTAAAATTTATGATGTTAGTATACTTTAATAGAGAGATCTTATAAGACATAAATATTAATTTTACGATTTGTGTATGATTTTAGAAAGGAAGATGTTTTTATACCTCTCTTGTTTGTCTATATATTAAATATCTTTAGTATATTCATAAATTATAAATAAATCTTTCAGCATCTTTAATTTCAGATCCAAATTCTCTTATTTGGAATGAGAACACTAAAATCTAGCTTTTACATTCCTATTACTATTTTAGGATAAAAGGGGTTGATTAAGATTTTTATAAGATAGAGGAAGAATTATCCATGAATTACTTACCAGAGTCAAGCCCAATTTTACAGTTCCGGGCCATGTCCAAGCCCACATAACCTGCCAATACTTAGGTGACCAAAAAAAAATAGCTAGTGCCATTATTATGATTTGCCCTGTCCCCTACCCAACACTTTAGTACCCTAAAAACCATTCGTGACAACTGCAATAGAACTGTTAAAATGGACTCTTCGCTCCCATCTGATTCCTTACCTCATAAATTTATCACCATTCGGTTGAATCCTATTTTAAATTAGTGGTGTTTTCTACATTTACTCTAATCTCGGCTCAATGAGTTATTTTTACCAGTTTTTCAAAAAGATAAAAATAAATAATTAAAAATAAAGACACAATTAGGTGACAACTTTATTTATCTTATTAATTATTAATTCATATTACTACTTTATTATAATATAATTGTCATATATTTCTTTTAATATACAAAGTATTTTTTATAAAAAATATTGATTGGCTTTGTTGAAAAAAAATTTTAAGAGAGAGGGTATAAAAGAAAATATTACACTACTTCCAACAATAATTCTTAACAGTTTCCTCCTCAAATGTGACCCTAATTATTTGTTAGACTTTACCACAATAGAACATGTTTGTTCTTGTTTGAGTCGGTTATCAAGACAATCAAATTCAGAGACCACAAAATTTTCTCAGAAAATGAGTATATAAGAAGAGATGACACCACTTCCAATATAAAATTTTAAGACTCTGTCTATAAATTTTTGTTTTTTTTATCATTTCTACTTAATGTGGGACTTTATGTCCATTCTCACACTTGAATTCTTAACAGACTTGTTTATTTTCACATGTGTTTTTGACTAAATTAGTAAAAATGAATTTGAATAAGTAATTTTTTAAAATCAATTTCTGTTAAAAAAAATTCATATAACCCAAAAATCTTATTTTTTTTTAAAAATTAGAATAGTAAGTATATATATATATATATATTGCAACGGCGAGTATGTAATATAAATTTAAAAATCTATAAAGATTCTCTTCATCACTAAAGTTATTAAATTCCAAAATTATTAATGTGAGTATTCAACTTAGTAATCTCATTTTACATTCTTATCTGGAAAATGCTTCCTTTGTCCCCATGTAAGAAAAAAATCCAAAATAACTGCTTAACCTTTTACTGCACTATTATATCTGTGGGTGGAAGAAAATAGAAAAGGAAGTTATTTATTAGCACGAATTATGACTAAGATTAATTTTGTATTTTTTTATTCTTTTTTATATTTTATTGAATTTTCTTGCTATATGTAAAAAAAGTTTAAAACCAAAATTACAATAAAATCGGAGATAACGCCCTTTTTTATTGATAAAAATAGTTAAACAATGTTTTTTATAGTTTATGAGAAAAAGCACACTTCATACACTTTAAAGAGAAATTTTATTAAGGAACACATTTTATTTTTAATACAATATTATATACATGTATAACAAATGTTGTAAATCTTTTAGCATAAAAGATTCAAACATTTTTTTACACTTTAGTATCTTATGAACATATGATCCACAGTGTTTCAAAACTTTATCTTAAACAATTTCATCCAATGATCCAATTTGAAACCTGTCTACATAAGATTCAATATTAACTAAAAAGTTTTAAGAAAGATTTAATTTTTGTGTTTTTTTTAGAACAATTCCAAAGTCAGAAGAATAAAAAAATAAAAATATAATTAACAATTGCTTTCTAATAATTTTTTAAAAAAGAAGTTAGTTTAAGTTGTATATAAAAAGATGAAACAAGATCCTTGATACAGAGCAGTTAGATAGGAATAATTTATATATATGAATATAATAATACACATAGTCTCTACCATTTTCCATAATATAATATATAAGAAGAAGGATTAAAACCCTTGGTTCATGGTTGAGCACAAAGGTTAAAAGGGTGTGGGGGAGAAGCATTAGTACAAGAATGGAGGAGAAAGCAGAAAGAAAGAGTGTGTTGTGAGGATAAGAAGAGGAAAGAAAGGCATACAACATAAGAATAAAAAAATGGAGCAGAGAGAAAGTACCAAGTACAAAACCACCTCAGTTTTGAAGCTCATGATTCCCTTGTGTTTGTATAAGTTCCAAACCCAAGCTTTTGGCGTTTGGCCTTTAGCACATGCATCTTATTCTTTGCCTTATATTTCAGAGCCCCACCAAGTTTGAGACCAAAACTTCCGAAAGCACTCAGATTATCACCCTCAAATAATTGTGACAAACTCCAAAACCAAAACCATATTATATATATATATATATATATATACAATACACTGTCTTCAGTTCAGTGGTAGGGTACACCGCGTGCCATGCCATTTCCATGCACACGCAGCTTCCGTAACACTTTCTTTGTCCATAACCGATTGATGCATGATCATCATCACCATCACAAACACAAACACAAAAACACCCCATAACACTCATTATTGCTACCCCAATCATGCGCACCATCACACCCCCCGTTTCAACCTTAATGTACCTCAAAGTCCAATTTCATCATCACCATCATTATGATCATCCTTCTACCCAATCACACCACCCCATTCCCTTGGCTAACCCCCTATAAGTACATAGCCATCATCATGATTCTTGTTAGAGCCTCTGCACCCATGGCTAGAAACTCAGAACCATGTTTGATTCGTTGTTGGGAAATAAGTAGCCATTTCCTCAGTTGAAAGCTAAGCACCATCGAGTGGTTCAAGGTAAAAACGACCCCTCCTTCGGATAAAACAAATTCAATGTCATAATTTGTGTTCTATTGTGGACTATTTTCATACATGAATCAATGGGACATAAGGAATGATAGTAATCTTTGAAAATAGTGTGTTAGAAAAATTTAGCAGATAATTCTATATCAGTGTAATCTCAATTCAACATTATTATTACTTTTGTAAATTATAAATTTCAATAATCATTATGCAACTTTGTTTATGACAACATTTGCTAATCTCGAATTACCCCGTAATTTCTCATGTTAAAAGTATTTTAGTAGAGTATTTTCCATACAATAATGTCAATGTCCATTGTAGGGTCTATATATATATATGTATATATGATCATTTACTTTTTTTCCTTTTATATCATTTTATTTAAACATTAACATACAAATTTTACTTTCATAGTTTTATCATTTTACTTTTTGTCGCAGTGTTTTATTTTATTTGCAGTAATAGAAAAAGAAATCAAATGAAAAGTATGAATTTGATTTTAAATTAAATAAAAATGATATGTTGAAAATTAAATTAAAGTAAATTACATGTAATACTCTTGATTAATTTATTATAGTTTGTAAAAGAGATGCAAAAAATAACTTCAATTAATGAAAAAGTAATTGAACAGTAATTTATAGACCAGCAATGTAAAAAAAAAAAGATAATAGTTCTAATTTCATTCAAGGACAAATAAATAAAAAAACAATATAAGTGTAATTCTTAAAAATATTTATAATTTAAAAACAACTATAAAATATGCATGAAAAAAGAGATAACTAATGATAGAAAATTTTCTAACTAATTACATGACAGTACATATATAGTATCTAAGAAGTAAATAAATATAATATAATTTTGCAGCTGAAAAAGGTAAAAAAAAACTCAAATAACTAATGCGAGAATAAGTAATTTATATAATATATTTTTTTAAAAATATTTTAGGCTTAAAATTCTTAGACAGGAGTCTGATCCATTGTGACTGGGCGTCTAGGAGATCCAGTTAAGTATTCTTAAGTAGAATTATGACAGTGGTATTAAACATTTTAATAGCTGATTATATTATAAAAGGTACATTACAAAGCATATAATAATATTAAGAGATATTATAAAAATAAGTGATCATGGTTAATTTGATGATAGAATTTATGAAGTGTGGTGAACATAGATTGGGTGGAGAATTCCAACAGTACTGTAATTCGTACTCTGAATCAGTATGACAGGAAAAAATGTATTTAAAATGTTGAGTTATAATGGAAAAGCAAATTTGATGTGTTTAATCCTCTTCACTTTTTACTCCTTTTACGACCTGATTGCTAAGAATGTGGCAGTTAGAAAGGTGATAAGTAATGGAAATGACACAACATCCATGGTTGCAAAGATTAAGCATTGTTTTGCCATGGTGATGCCACACGCCCATTTTTTCAATGTGGCTTTTTATGTAGCTTTCCATTTTCATGCTATGGCTGGCAGGCACCATCTGCTTCACCCACACTTGCAATAATTTAGCTGTTACAATCTTCACAATGGGACAAAATGAGGAGGGGGCCAGGGTAAAGTTTGAATGGATGGATGAAAAGGCTGAATGTTCAAGAAATAAATAAAACTAAAAAGAAAAAAAGGGTTACAATGTTAACAGAAGGTGCATTAAATTTGTCCCTCCCACAAGTAGGAAGTGTGTAGCTATAGGCTATGCTTAGTAGTGACTTCCTCACTCACCAACTCCAAAACTAGACCAAGAACAGAACCTTCACGTGAAAATCAACCAAGACACTGTTTACCTCACCCTCTACAACCACCCATTAAATGTAACAACACCACCAAAATAACCCTAAACGTTTCTCCTTCATCACACACACTCTTTCTGTATTAAAACAACAATTTCAAATTTTGTTGGAGTCATATGATGTCAAAGCCAAACCGAGGGTTATCAATGACTATGTCACGCTATGTTCTGGTGTTTTTAAAAGGTGGTGGTAACTTCTGAAGAAGGTCCACCCAGATATGAAGTTTTATATATATATAACTCAGTTAACTCCAACACCCTTGCTCTTAGTTTTCGTTCCGAAACTTACGTTAAACATAATCATCGATGTCGGTTTCATCATTGCACATCAAAGAGTTGTTGGCACATATGGAAAACCAACACCCAGCCATAGCACAACCTCTGCGATTGTCTCGTCTTCAGCATACACAACGCACGTTTCTTTAACGGAAAAAGTGTAGCATCACGTCAGAGAAAAACGTACACGAGGTGTTAGATTTATGAAATACTTAACATTGTCTCAGTTAAGCAAACTATTTTCAATTCACATTCTCATGGGACAAACTCGTGTTTCTTATTAAATCTGAATGGAGCCGTTGCATGAAATTGTTTTAGTGGAATATTGCGTTTAATATCAGTGTAAGTGGGGGTACTTGATGACTAAAATTTTTGGGGAGACAAAAATGTCTAGAAAGTTTATAAGAAAAGTAACATAAAAAATAATATATTAGATTTTATAATAAACTATTTTGTTTTGAATTTCGATCAATATACATATTTTTATAATAAGCCTTGATACAATTTCAATATTATTTTTATATTATACTGAGTTAAAGTGGAACTTTTTACCGGAAACAAAATTAGGGATAGAGCGTAACTCTAATTTCATCGAGTATCACTGAGTTAGCCATTAAATAGGAAGCAGAATCCATTAAAATTAGTGATTTTCAATAACGAAAATTGAAACATAAAAGAGTGAAGACTAAAGTTCTGGATGAAGATGACTAAATAGGCGAAACAATATATAGACTTAAATATATTTTTTGTCTCTCGATAAGTTTCAAATTTTATTGCTGTTCCTTAATATTTTATTAACTTTTTTACTACAACAATTTTAGCGTATATGAAATATTAAAATACATTATACAATAATGGGATGAAAAGGGTACATTGTGAAGAGAATTTAATTTAAATTAAATTATTCATTTATTATATTGATGGAATCATGGGAACATGATGAAACACGTACAGAAGACATTTACTTCGAACTTAACAACATTCGAAATTGGTTTGATTTAGAAGAAGCAATACTAAAGATGTGTTGTATATAATAGAGGACATGGAGACACAAATGGTTTCCCATAATTTACAAGCTATTATCGTACACTAAGGTATATTCCTCATTAAATGTACTTAAGAAACAAGTTACTACTGTATTATAAGTATTATGATGATATAAAATCTGAAGCACGTGTGGTGAAGTGCAATGAGGGAAGAACATGGTAAATGCATGTTGGGATCGATCAAACTGTTTCGGATTGGTACGTGATAGCTACCAAATTATTGTTATCAACAATGGCTGGTCGATTGAGTTATATCAAAACAGTGATTATCCAGTACTGTGTTAAATATTGGGGTGGGGTACATGTTTTTCCACGGATTTCCAGGTTCCCAATCATCTTTAACCTACACAAGAAACTTCACTAACTATGCTTTTAATTCAATGAAATATCAAGTTCATAGTTTCTTCATGTTAATGACGTATAATCACAAATTAAACTTAACCATTTCATCTTTTGAATAAAGTAAATACATCAATGGTAGGTTCCTGTCCCCACAATTTGTTGTTTTATTTATTTATCTTTTCATTTATAATGTATGAATTAGGATTGGATATTTACATAGAATTCAAAATTAAAACTGAGTCCGTCACCTTGTGAACATTTGTTTTATCATTTTAATGGGAAAGCTTTATAAGGTAAAGGTTTTTAATTGTAGTGGATTTAATAATATTCATTTTTAAAGGTTTACTAGTATCAACACAGTCTATTTATGATTTTTTTTACTGATGATTTCTTAATGACCCGTTTTGAAAAAGAACCCTGATAATTTTAAAATTTTATAATCATTTTAAACTAGTATTTTTTGTTAATTGTTATCAAAGATAAATGACTATAGTTATAAGAGAAATCGTTGTTAATGATAAATGACTATAGTTATAAGATAAATTAATTCTAAAAATATGACGGTAACTTTATAACTAATTTAATATTGAAATAGTGATTTTTTTATTACAATTCTAGTCCATTGTTGCTATAACTAGAAATATAAATGATTATATAAATAATTATTCTTGAAAGTTCCATTAAATTTTGAATTGAACAATTTTTTCCATTAGTGTTAGTTATTAGTTATTATTCTTCTTGTAAAATTTGGAGGCTCTTTAAGATTCAAAGCATTACCATAGTTTCATTATTTCTATTGTATTCATGAGAGGAAGAAAAAAAAAGATTGCATCATTATTATTGATGTGGTCATATTTTTATTTTTGTGTAGGATAATGATACACTTACACCATATAATGTTTATACACTTACATCATATAATTGTTATTTTTATAAGTAGAAATATCAATGATTGTATAAATAATTATTCTACAAAGTCTCATCAAATTTGGAATTGAACATTTTTTTTCATTATTTTTAGTTAGTTATTCTTCTTGTAAAATTTTGAAGCTCTTTATTGCAAGAAGAAGAAAAAGAAAGATTGTATTATTATTGTTGTGGTCATGTTACTATTATTGTGTATCCAAAAGAAAAAGAAAAAAACAATTGTATCTTCACAAGAAGAAAAACAAAAAATATTTTATCACGAATATCATTGCTATAACTTTTTAATTATGTTGACCAAATGATGAAAATATTTCTCACAACTATCATCATATCATATGCCAACAAAAATGACAACAATTGAAATTATTATCATATTATCTACTTTATATCGACCGTTACTAACTATGATTTTAAAACTATTTCTATGAATTCATTTCAGCCAAATTTTTTTATTAGTGATTTTTTAATTTTATAAATGAAAATTTGTGATAATATTTTAGAACAATTTACATTTTGAAAGCGTGAGAATACAGTAAAGGATAATAGTTATTGTTCTTATCGAGAATGGTCGAGGTCGGATGAGGTTAGCTTTCGAGTTATTGTGGCTGTTGAAGACCTAATTGAATGTTTCCTGTAGAAGACACTTCAACACTCAAGTCAGTAAGAATCTTTAAGTGTATTTAGAGTAAGAATCTTTAACGGATTTGAGGTCGGAACATTGACACTGTCTGTGAAGACAAAAGGGAGTTCCAAAGTTAAACTCTCACTCCCTTAACCCTCGATTGGAAAACTTGTTTCGGTACACTCAATAGTCCCACATCATTTAGGAGTTAAGATTAAAGGCAGTTTATATACTCTTTCCTCTATTAACTGTGAAACACCTACTAAAAACAAACGCATTGTATCCTTTTCTATCTCTACCTCCTTAGTTGTAACAATTGAACTGTCTTTTTAGCTTAAGATAACTTATTCTACTGTCTCATTTGTTATATTATTCTTTTGTGTCCTAGTGATCTTCACTTTCCAAAGACCAAGGTTCCTAAAGATCAGCTTGAAGAGTGAGAATTGATGGATGACTCAAACAACCTGAAGTTTATAAGAAAATGCTTTAGCAAAATACATTTGCATATCCCAACTTTGTTTCATATAAAATTAAATGGTCGCAATACGACATTGGAAAAAGGAAGAATACAGTAAAGATAAATTAATTAGTTATATGGATTTGCCGACACTTTTAGATTTTAATATATTTCATAGGTGTTATAAAATATTGTTTGCCTTTACATTCTAATTTTGTAAACAGAATCTATATACCAACTAAGAAATGGGGTCGTTAATTTTTTTATCTTCTGTAGCAAAACTTATGTATTGTAATAATTTCTCTTAAATTCACCATCTGTCAATTTCTTCTATCATATAGTTCTATGAGTGTTTGATCTTCTACATTCTTCAATATTTACTGGCATAAAATGAAACAAAAATCACCACATCATCTATTTCTTGTGACGTCATCGCAGGTATTGGTCTCCAGAAAACTCAATTAAGGAGCACAAGTCTCTTATACAGATACTAACTTGAGATAATTCTTCATTTTTTCACCTGATAATACTATATAAATATGTAAGAAACACGTTCCACGTTATATATTAACGATTTAATGTATCTGTATGACATTTTTTAAGCTAAAAGGATAATACTTAAACTATTAAAATCTGTGGGGATCTAAAATATATTACTAGTACAAGGTTGCAAGTGTATCTAGCACTAGCAAACAAGATCCTGCGCTGATGCTCCTTAAATATTAAGCATTTAGTTACAAGACCCACACGTCAGAAACGCAAACATTTGTAATTCTATAACGGTCCATAGATGATAGCTCAAACACAGAAAACGCAAAGATTTCCAGAGACACAAATCCTGTAATGGTCCAAAGATCAAAATCAAGCCCCACACGATCTGAAACTCTTTAATAACATGCATTTACTCTCACGATCAACACGTCATACATCGCAAACACTTCCAAGAACATAAGTCCAAAAGTGGACCATACCACAACACAACACCACATAATACCCAAACTACCCTTACATCAACTAGCCCTAGCAAACGGAAAACGAAAACATAGAATGTGATGATCCTAGTTCAAGCCATACAAGGCCATCACGGAACGTAACTTCAAAGCTTGAAATACATAACACATCAAAGTGTGCTTATCCAAGACTTGTTTTGGTTGTCAACGCTTTAGAAAGTCAACAAAAGACGAACTAGTATCCCCACATACAATCAAGCTCCGACACCCCCAGTGGAAGGTTGGAGGCCGCGTCAACCAGCCTTTGCTCCTCCGGCATCGGCCAGAGGAGATCACCGGCGCCACCGCCGGAGAAGGGCTGTGCAGCCGGAGGAAAGAAGAATGGTAACTGAAGATTGTCTTGCAGTGACCTCAAACTAGGGAAAGCAGAGACCCCAACGTTTCTCTGAAACCTAGCGAAGGGATCCGTTCCAACAGACTGAGCCGGTGGAAGGTCGAAGCTTGCACTGGAGAAGTTGTTGGGGGAGACAACGGCAGCGGTGGCTGCAGCGATTGTGGAGAAACAGGACACGTGCTCCTTTTTGGTGGTGCTGTCATAGGAACAGTTGTTACGGTCAGTGAAGTTGACTGTGGCGGTAGTGGCTGTGTAGGGAGAAGAGTCTAGAAGAGGTGGAAGGTAAACTGACGAGGGTGAACTTGGCTCCGGGCATAGAGTGCTGTTGCTGTTCATTCTTGTTTTCTTCGAGCCACTTGAAGCAGACATGGCGGAGCCTCCGTTGGTTGTGTTGCTCTTCTGGAACACGCGTGAGATGACCCACTCATCCTTCATTAAATCACAATGATTCGTGTTAGTGCAAAATCAACAATATACATTATTGCATGCGGCTTAGCTGCATGTAAGTCATACCTTTCCTCAGATTGTTGTTAGAAAAATAGCCTAGATTTTAAAAATGCATGACTAAAAATCTTGTAAAGCATGTGCAAAAATGGAATACGGACTACCGGAAATAACCACGTTGCGATTAATTAGATTGGGACTGTGGTGGTCATGCGAACATGTGTTGACAGAAGGCAAATTGAGAAACATTTTAATGCACCTTAGGGTAATAACTAGGGGTCAAAAGCGAGTAAAAACATTTGTTGAGAAGAGATTGAGCGAGAGCAAAGAAGGGAAGAGGTACAAAATCTTAATCGAGAACCAAAACATGGAAACAATTGAAAGGGAAAACTCATCACAACATTGGTAAATGGAACCTACTTATGGAAGGCTAAAGGAAACCCAGATTCCACCTAACTAAAGTTAATTCACTGCAAATTTGGAGGGTGAAAATGCGGCTCATCATGGGTAAAAAAGTACACACTCTTCAATGCTTTGAGTGTGGCAAAACAAAATAGAAGATAGTAGAGAGATGAATTAAGTAAATAAAATAATACGGACCTTGGAGTTGCGAGAAAGGTAGTGGTAAGCAAATTTGCCTTCAAGGCGATACTCATGCATGACCCAGTTACTTTTCTCCCCCTTGGGAGCTCTACCGCGGTAGAAAACTAAGGTTTTCTTCATCCCTACCAAAGAACAAGTCTTGGAGCTGTAAATCTCTCTATCTTTCCCAGTGGCTTTCCAGTAACCAGCTTCCGTAGCCCTATTGGTTCGTAACCCAGTTGGGTACTTCCTGTCACGTAAGCTGAAGAAGTACCACTCTTTCTCACCCATCTTAGCTTTCTCTGCCAGCCACAAACAACCACAAAGTTAGCTAAAAAAAATCAGGCTCTTTGTGCTGCCACTATGGAAAGTACCAAGTGAGTAGTAAGCAATAACTCAATGAAAGAGAAAGAAAAAAGACGGTTGTTAAGCGTTTACCTGGGAGCTCCCATGGTTCACTCTTGTTAAGGTCAACTTCAGCTATGGCTCTACCAGTGAAGGTGCTGTCTAGAACCTTTTTGAGAAGGTAGTACGTTATGAGCTCCTCGTCAGTGGGATGGAACCTAAAGCCAGGTGGCAGGTGAGCTTCAGTGTGGTCCAAGTGGTGGTAGGAGGAGTCCATTTGAGAAAAGGAAGAAGGAACACTTGCGAAAGAGAGTGAAAAGTGAGAGAGAAATTAATGTAACCAAAAGAAGAGAATCTTGGATGCTAACACTTCATGGCTTTCATTATATATAGGAAATGAGAGTCATGGCATGGGGAAGGGGAACAACAGAAGCAAAATAGTGAAAGAGGGATTTATAATTTGACTTGGGCCTTGGGTTGTCACTTTTTTTTTTCACTTTGGAGGGTGAGGTTTTTTGGTTTGGGATTGGAGATGAGAGGGTGGATTATAAGGGGTGGTCTCATGGGGATTTGATGAATCGGGTGGCAGAGAGAAAAAGGTGAAATAATAAGGTATGATATGGCTGGAAAAATCTGTGTTTTCTCTGCACTATCCTCTTCTGATAGCTCTCTCTACTCTCTGACAGGGTCCTCATCATGATCCACATAGCTAGAGAGAGAAAGAGAAAGAAGCAGGGAGAGAGAGAGGGTGATGTACGAGGGAGTGGTGGCGATTGAGTATGCGTGCGTGCGTGAGGAAATGTGCAGGTATTCCTTTGTCAGTGAAGAAATTGTAAGATAGGGAACAGAAAGTGGTTTCATGAGAGATATTGCAACTAGCAAGAAAAAAAAAGGATAAAAGGGAAAACATTGAAACAGAAAAAAGAATAGAGATAGGGATAAAGGAAAAAAAAGAAAAGAAAGGAAAAGAAAAGGCTTTTTAAACAGAAAAAAGAATAGCAAAATAGAATGCGAGATTTTTCACCATGTATATGTATCGATAAAGCTGTTTCATATCTTCCCTGTCAGCGCAGGACAAAAATTGTATAATCAGAAACACCAACCATGTTTATTACACGCCAACTTCCCCACTTTTTATTTATGTAATACTTGGTACTCTTTTGCTTCACCACTCTCAATCTCAACAACTCTATTAAAATTTATTCTGTCTTCTATGGTTGTGATGACTGTTTATCATTTTTGTTCAAGCCTAATTCACTTTGTGTTCTCAGCCTTTGGGATCCCTTAAACAAGACACAGCTAGAACACACAAAAATAAAACAAAAATTGAAGGTACAGACAGCGTTATTGCATTTGTTTTCTAACAACTCACAGAAGAATTCCATTACTTTAGTTATGCTTTCACGAAATCCTCTCTCTGATAATTTTCCTATGTACTTCTGGTCCCAAGATAAATTTATCATTCAATATTAGGAGGTGTTTTTATAATATTATTTATTTTTCATGTCACTAATAGATAGTAAATTAATTAACGGTAACAAAAAGGTTTATGTGGGAAGTTACATTTGCTGATGATGACATACGATTAGTGACATATACAAGACAAATAAATAAATCTCCTCTCTTTTTTCAAGAAAAATTTAAAGCTAGGAAAAAAACTGAGACTATACACAGCGATTTCTTTTTCCCTTTAGCCATAGGGGTGTCATGGGATTTTCCTACCTCGTTTTCCCATCATATTATAGGCATGTCCTAACCTTTATTGGTATTTGTTAAAATCAATTTTAGGTTCAAAAAATGTTATTTCTCTCCTCTCAGCTTTTTCTGATCAAACTTTTTTTCTTTGGTGAAAAATTCAAAATTTTCACTGTAAAAATCTAGAACCATGTGGGTTGGAGATTCATATTCCAAAAGAGAAAGGCTCAGTAACTCTGAATTACCATGATAGTTAGCAGGATTTGCATGACATATCAATGGTTGATTGATACATTTAACTGTTCTATCATAATCATAGCCACTAGCGGAATTTTTATTTGCTGGGAGAGAAAATAAAATACCTTCCTTTCCAGGAGTACACATAATTTTCAATAGCCATCAATTTTACAAGACATATCAAAAATAGAAAAGAGAAAAAGAAACAAAATGGTGAGAGCACAGAGAGACTCTTGTACAAGTGTGAATACAACCAAAACTAGAGAATTATTACTGTTATATATACAATCTAATCACAAGAGGGTATCAAGATCATGACATGTCAAAGCAACAGCTTTTAATACCATAACACATTTGGTGACCAGATGACCATTCACAGAACAAAACAAATGTTACTGAAAGTGAGTATTGTGCAACTGAGAGAGGAAAAAGTGAAGCAGAAAGCAAGGGCATAAACAGCTGAAGATTGATTCATTGATTTTACACCCACAGGGGCCTATCACCCAAGACATTGGATATAATGTCTCACTTTTTGAGACGCCTTTTTTCCTTCCTCAACAAACATTAGCCCAAGAGAAAAAATGTGGGAACAAACTGAGACATACATGTTATGGTGTTATGGTGTTATGTTTCATGTTTCCACATTTTCTAACCTCTTCATGTACTAATCATGGGGCTAATTAGTACCCTTAAACCGTGTGATTTTGAATTGAGGAATTGGTTAATTGAAAACATGAATGACTCACTCAGCCATCCCATCCCATCCATCCATCCAATCCAATCCAATCCAATCCATCACTATCAAGCAACAAGGGGAAGGTGATGCTAGGTGGGGTGTGTGAGAGATTGATGCCATGGGAGTTTGACACATCATGCTCGGATTTTGAGAGCACAGCCCCAACCTCACAGGCTTTACATCAAATCAAATCATCTCTTCAATCTGCATGCTGATGTCTTTCCTTTCTCTCTCTCTCCCTCATTTCCATCATTGGCCCATTTCTGCACTACCCAATTCCCCAATGTTACAACCAACCCTTTTTAACATCTTTTTAACTATTATTAAAAACAACACAACCCCAATGGCAAAATGAAAAACCCACCTTCTCTTTGTTTCTTCTAACCATGAAACAACTTTCCAATAGTAGTTCCCAAAAAAGCATGAAATTCCCCCACAATTTACTCTCAGGGCTCACCTACCTCCCGAGATGCAACCTTTATGGCTTGCAACATACGGTTCCTCATGTTAAGTCCCTCTCCTGTTACCTTCGAAATCAGAACCGGATCCGGGTCCACACCCACCCATCCCAGAAACCTAAAAACTATTTTTTTACATGTGTGTGTATTAAAAGCTCTAAACTTTTTGATTTCATAAACATGGGTGGTGCAAAATTAAAAACTTTAGAGATAAAAAAAATTGACAGTGAAAGGTGGCAAGACAACACAGAAACTCATTGCAGATGGAGACACACTCCTTGTTTGTGATTGATATTGATTTTGATGGACATGGACTGAACCGGCCGGTCCAAGTCCAACGCAGTGAAACCGGCTTGTGTCTGCTTCAGATATAGACAAAAGATGGCGGTTGACTTTTTTGAGGTAAAAATGAAAAAGTTGAGGTGAAAAAGAGTGTTTCGTAATTTTCCCTCAAGTGTTACTGTTCATGTTGCTGTATTCTAATTATTTTATTTTATTTTTTAAGAAAAAAGGAACAAAAAGAAAAATTATAAAAAGTGAAAAAAAGACAACACGGCGCGTGAACCGAGAGAGATCGCAGATCGCGCGTGACGACAAAGCTTAGGTCATCCCCGCCGCCCTCCGGCTATGGCGTCAGAAGGGTGCGTGGGGTCATAATTTATTTTATTTATTTAGTTATAACAAGCAATTACAGTGAAAGATGTTAAAATTTCTACAAAAAGGAAGCCCGCAAGATCTAGATCTAGCTTTTAGTAGCAAAAAAATAATAATATTACATTGATTTATTTCAAAATTTAATATTTTCAATCATCTTTTCAAGAATCATAACTTTTTTACTTTACTATCTAATAATGGACATGTTACAAAATGTGAGAAATAATTTTAACTTATTCTAACCTGTTTTTAATGTTTTCAAATTTAAAATATTTTAGACCGTCTTGGTATATTTTTATATTATTAACCAACTAAAACTTTTCTTGTTGTTGTTTTTAATATAGATATTACAGAAATCATTGAATAATCAATTTAGTAGTTGCTTGAATTGTTAGATTGGTAATGGTATGGGGCCATTTTCCGCCGTTTGATTAATTTATTGGGTGGCTGCACCTTAGCTACCGTGTACGACGTAGCAGCACCAACTTGTCGTTTGTTGGTTCTCTTCTTCACCACTCTCTCTCTCTCTCTCTACAACTAGAAACAAAACACTGTTTCAAACTCTTTTTTTTTTTTTTCTATTTATAATATTCTATTAAATTTGAAAGACACAAAAAAAGATTTTAAAAGGTTACTTAATAGTTTAAAACCTAAAACACCGCAAGTATTAATTATTTGAAAAAGTACAGTCCCTTCCCAACATGTACTGTACAAAATGAAATTGTACTTTAGAAAAATACAAATATAAAACATCTAAAGTAATAACGTATCTATATAATGTTTTAATTATATTACGCAAATGATGGGTGTGGTGATGTATTATACAACAAGTACTGTAC
The DNA here is from genome assembly GCA_030347555.1 of Lablab purpureus. Classification (NCBI taxonomy): domain Eukaryota; kingdom Viridiplantae; phylum Streptophyta; class Magnoliopsida; order Fabales; family Fabaceae; genus Lablab; species Lablab purpureus. The sequence goes on from CM059258.1 coordinate 21,031,040, forward strand.
AAAGTAAATTGTACTTTAAATATAAAGTTTCAGCATAATACATAATGTGAGATATGAAAAGGTTAACTGATGATGACAAAAAAGTTTCAACATAATACTTACAAACTTTGATGACGTTCTTCGTCCTTCTAACATTGCTGTCTTTTTGTTTTCTTTTTCTTCACTTTTCATTCACTGTTTTTTAAATATCTATAATTTCATCATTTACTATATCACTCTCCACATTTCTAATATGCTGTAATCGGTTATAATTTATTATTTGACTTCTATTTAATTCTGTAGTTGTTTTCACACATTATGAACAATATAAATACTCTTATCCTGTCTCAACCAATTTTGACTATATTTATTGAAGTCACAATGTCTCCACGAAATTAATTATGAGCAAAAATCTACCAAAATCAATTATACTCATGCAATCATCAAAGTCAATACGAAATCATCGCACGGTGCATAACTCAATTTAAAACAAATTTAATGATAAAAATTCCATACTTAACCATTTCATAAAAAAAATAGATAATAAGTTAAAATCAATTGTAAATCAGTAAATCTATAAATATAATCACCAATAATAACATCTTGTGAAAAATAATTTCAGTGTCACAACAAATTTGAACATATATAAAAATAAGTTCATAATAGTTATTTGATTAAATATAATTTTCGTAAAATGTTTATTTTATTACTACACTTTATTTATGTAACCATGAAAAATTATATAATATAAATATATTATATTATTATTTACTTGTTTTTTGAAAATTTATATATAGAATAATTGAGTAATTTTATCTTTCTACCACCTCTCTAAAGTAAATAAATTTTTTAAATATATAATCAATTTTATGAATGGATAAATTTAAGTTTATTTATTCTTGAGAGTTTCTCTAATAAAGATTTCTAATTTCTAAAGATTTTCTTACTAGATTTTGTTTATAGAAAGAAGTTTCTATGATTCTAAGACAAAGGAGTGCTAAAGTTTGCAGTTGTAACATTTTTCCTTAACAAAAGAACTAACAAAATCTTAGTTAGAGAAGTTAATATTCAAAAAATAATAATTAGGATGTATTGTATGCAACTATTTGATTCATTGTAATGTGTTATGTTTGTTAGAAATCTTATTTCAGTGTTATTTTTTAAGTCTAAGTTAGTATTTGGTTGTTTATTGATGATTTGTGAAATGGGAAACTTGCATAAGGGGTAAAAATGAAGGTTTCTTCCATAAGAAGGTTTTGTCTTAGGCCTATTTTCACTCAAGTAAAAGTTAGGTGATGTTGTTGTGCCTCAAAAATGATACAATTTTCGCTCAAACGAAGGAAATTTTGCTTAAGCAAAATTTAGGTGATGTTGATGTGACTCAAAGTGGTGCAATTTTTTTTCAAGAAAAGGGATTTTCACTCAACAAAAAATTGTTTCAAACAAAAACTGGACTATTTTTGCTCAAGCGAAAATTTTTTGCTCAAGCAAAAATAACCAAGAAGAGAGAGGGTTTATTTCAACCAATTTTGGTTCAAGCCATGAGAGGTCACTCGAGTGAAAATATGACCAAGATTGTTGGATGCTCGTGGACCTCTTTCAATATAAAATTGAATAGTTATGCATATCTTATAAGGTAAGTGAAGTAAGCTGATCAAAACCACGAGTTGGTGTCATAATCTATTGTTTATGTGTGAGGCTGAACAAAGCCAGGGGTTACTGCCTATAATCTACTAGGGTGTGTTGATGAATGATTGATACCAAGGGAGGTACAACTTGTATTTAGTGTGGTGAGTTATGCTACAACAAATTCAATGAGAACCCAGGCGGTGAGCTATGTTTGGTACCCTGAATACATAGACTAAAGGTGTCAAGTGGTGAGGAGTCGATGGGAGATACTAGAGACATGTCTTGAAGTTACACTGAGGTAGACTAGATCTGGATAGTGTTGACAGTAGTCCTACCTTGTGGGCAGGGTAGTCAGGTTGATCGGGGATACTAATAGAGTGACCATTACAATGTGATCTACAAGTGTTAGGTTCTAAGTTTAGACATAACTGTTGTGTCTTCTATAAGATATTAAGATTTTCTGATTATTTATGGTGATTGATACGAAAAATGAGTATAAGAATGGTGTGATTATGTATATTTACATGACTATATTACAATGAGTTATTATTTTTTAATTATTAGCTTATCCTATTATTGTATAATTGACATGCAGTGATCATTAGCAGACTTTATGACAAATTATGTGAAAGAGGATACTTATGAATGTCAAAGCTAGTCTAGAAGGATTTATATGTTAAATTGTTTTTAGATATATATATTTTTATATCTTTTGTAATTTAAAATTCCATACTAGTCCGAATTTTTGGATGTAGAATGGATATAGGATATAATATACATATATACCTATGTTATTGTTGGTCAATAATGATAGCATTCTAGTCGCACAAAATACAAATCAAAATTTAACAAGTTAACTAAATTAATGCAGTATAGCTAACTCATGTCAAATCTCACAAGGATGCAATTGTGTATATGAAGTCATCACTAAACATCATTCTTCAAAGAAAAGTTAAAATAAATAAATAATAATAATAATAATAATAATAATGAAGGGAGTTTTGTTAGATTGATAAAATTAACAATGCAGAGTAATATTTGTAAATAAATAATTAATGGAAACTAAAATTAAAAATACAAAGTAAAAATTATAAATAAAAAAATTAATGAAACTAAATTAAAAAAATCACAAAGTAAAAACAAATTTTAAATAAAATAGTTAATAAAAATTAAAATTAAAAAAACAAAGTAAAAAAAATTGTAAATAAAATAATTAATGGAAATTAAAATTAAAAACAAAAAATAGAAAAAAATTATAAATAAAATAATTAGTGGAAACTAAAATTAAAAACACTAATGAAAATTAAAAAGATTTATATATGAAAACTAATACTTGTGAAATTAAATTGCAGTGTTGAGAGTTTAATAAGGAGATTAATGTTTATAAATGTTGATATGATTAAAATAAATTAATTAATATCAATTAAGTGTTGAAACTAAATGACATATTCTAAAGCAAAAAAATAATTGAAATGAAGTATTGATGCTAATTCAAATTTAAATAAAAAATAAACAATTAATTATTAAAAGAAAATGTATCCAATTAACAATTAAAATTGAAACTAGATAAATGTAGGCTGGAATTACAAAATACTGAATTTAAATTAAAAGTTAAATATTAATAAAATTGCCACCAAATAGATAAAAAAAATAAGTATGCAGCTCGGGACAAAAAAAAGGACAATTGTGAATTTGCATATATTGATTTAATGAAGTGTGAATAATAAACGAATAAGTGCGAACGTGTGAACATGAACGTGAAAAAATAGAGCGCACAAAATTTAAATTAATGACATGAATTAAAAAAATGAAAGCTTAAAATGCAAAATAAGAAAATTAAATAAATTAAATTGAAAGAAAATAACACCAGAATATTGTAGCAAAGACTCCCAAAGAGAAGTACATATGAAAAAAAAGGTTGTTGTCTAATGAAGTGTATTGTGACCAAGTGCATGGTTAGAAACAATTCTGAGAATTAATTAAAATTAAAATCAATTTATTCCTCACTAATTGTTGTGGATTTGATTTGATGATTAGAAAATCTTCTGCCAAAAATGGAAATTAATGTGACACTAATTGAGATGCTCTTGGGGTTAGCACATGAATTCAAACACTTAATTGGATTCAAGCACTTAATTGGATAGATAGTATAGAGCATTTGGGTTGAGTAGACTGGAAAACAATCAATTGACCCGAATATGACTTATGGACCCTAGTGAATTTTAGCTTCTTTAATCATTAAGATTGGATCAATAGTAACTTGGCTTCGAGTAATGATTGATTAGGTTGCACCATGTTTGCAATGAATTTGGGCCTTGATTTCCAACAATTGGTCTCATATCCTAAAAAAATCAACCAAAAAAGAAAAAATATGCAATATGGATGTATGATTGTATGTTTTGATGTTAAAATTATGCAAAATGCAACAAATTTAGTAAAATTGAATTATGCTATGTTTTTATGAAAATATGTTAAATGCATAGTTTATAAAGAAAATAATTAGCTTAGAAAATGCTCTTAGATCAAGAACAAAGAGTGGATTGACATACATCAGTCAACACAGGTTTACTACCTAGCCATGCAAATGATAATGATAGTGATTTCTATGGTTATTACAATTTAAGTCATGTAAAACATTCTCATCAATAAAGATATGTGGCAACAAATATTAATCTTTTACATAACTTTAATAAAGTGTACGGGTGAAATAGGTATTTATTTAGTTTAGGGATGAAACACAATTTTAAAAAATATGAGATGTTTTCTCTCGTACCAAGTACAATCATAACACAAACATAACAAAAGTAATGGTGACTTAATGAAAAGTACCATAATAATTAAAAAAACATATCATCCTTGTCAAATCATAAACATGTTACAATCATCACGCATATGAATGTCAACAAACTGACACTTAGTCACACAACATGTCATAACTAATACGAGGTGTCTTTTGGAATCCTCTAACCATGATAAACACGTCTCATCAAAGGCTAACACTTGACTCATATCAAAATCGGGTCAAGGTTCCCCAATGTCAGGGTGGCACAAAGCATTTGCTATCAAGAGTCATATATACATCTACTTATAAAGCCTGATGTAAGTCTCCCAAACTTCTCACCAGCTGAAGTCCTGACTACATGACTAGACACCAAAAAAGTAAGGATATCTCTGTTAAGCGAGTGTCATGTTTACCACTACTACCCAAGGCATGATATTATCCTAGGTATTTCTACACCATCCATGAAAGGCCTAGCGTAAGAACATCCAAATCTTATATAAACAAATACCACAATAATATATATGTATATAAAATATCCATAAAGGATTCACCACCCATGAAGGGCTCCACTCATATATACAACATGTCATATACATCACAATAACAATTATAAATCAATCTAGAGCATATATAATTCTACCTCACCTTATATACATCTTAGAATCAACAAAACATGCATGTAAGCATTTAATTATCTCACATAATCATAAAACCAACATATATTAATCCATCATTATTGGTATAACAATATATTCACCCCATCACATTGTCACTTAAGCGAGTTCTTCTAACTTGAGTTGCCTCATCATCATAAATATTTTAATACCAGCATCGATTAAGCAGCAAACATATTCAACTTGAGAGCACCCCAAGTTCCAAGCCTCTACTCGCTTGAATGACACCTTGTCGCCTGAGTGATATACCTCCAATGGAGAGAGAATTGTCCACACCTCTCTTTCACTTTAGTTATAGTTGTCACTTGAGTGAGATAGGTCGTTGCTTGGGTGATATAGGTCATTACATGAGTAAATACCACAATGTTTGAGCAACCTAAGACAATGGATGTAATGATTACCCACCACATGAATATCAGTTAAGAGACCGTACATCACTTGGACGATATTCAAGTCGAGAGCATCCAAACAACTTCAAAACACCAACTTTGCAAGATTTCTTGTTCCAAACTAGGATTTCGTAGATTTATAAGCTTAACAACAATAAATTTATTAGTTTACACCCCAAATACTATCATACAAATTCCTCAAAACACTCAAATATTCATATATTATCAATTACATACATCTCTTACAACTTGAACAACCAAACAACTATCACTTATTTTAAAGAAGGTTATTAGCTCCTTTTACTTGGAATGAAGAAGCGTGACTCTGATATCTTCTTGTAATCAACTTCAAATCAACCTAGGTAATTTCCTTAATCAAACACTTATTTAACATTCAATAAATTAAATACTTATTTATCATTTTTTATTGAATTGTTTTTTGAAAGGCAAGACAACTTTTTGAAAATAATACTTAAATTCAAATCATTCTAGTTTTGCTTGTAATGTCCCCTATTTTTGTTTGTCATTACTTTTATTTCTTGTTCCCACATAAAAAATATTTTCTCTTTCTTCTCTCTTTTTTTATACATGATAGCAAGTTATAATTAGATATTATCTTAAATCATACTTACATGATATTCCACTAATATACTGCAAATAAGTGAGTATATATACTTATAATTCTTTTTTATTTTGGTGACGTGAACCCATTTGTTTTAATTGGAATGTGTTAACAAGAATTTGATTTTTTAAAATTAACAAAAATTATCTTAAAATAAAAGTGCAATCATTAGTTATTTTAAATATTTTACCGTAATGAAATTATTAATTTAAATGTTATCAATGTAATCAACCAATGAAGAAATAGGAGATACTATAGTGGTTGCACTACTAACCAAGGTAGAAAGTACACACATAGATATTGTAATTTTGAACTTTTGACAATTGATCGAGTATACTTTTATTTGTTTATTTGGTAATTTGGTTTGATTTATCAAATTGACCTAATGTTATATTTTTATATTCTTTCAATTTATCTTAAATTTTTGTTTTGTATCTATTGGTGTTAATCTATCTCAAAACCAAAATATAGATATATGAATAAATATTAAAGAATATTTCATATATTAATATGAAATTTACTATCCATTAATCTATTAATCTATTAAGCATTAAGTATTAAAATATTTATAATAATACATAATAACTTAATTGATTATATTAATCTATTAAGCATTAAGTGTTAAAATATTTATAATACTACATAACAATTTAATTAATTTTATAATCTATTGTGCATTATTTCACTACAAGAAAATCAAGTATTACCGAGGGACATAATCTCTTAATAATATAAAAAATCCATTGATAAAAACAAATTATCGATGGAAAATCGATGGTCACAAGTCTGTCGATAAAACACTTATCAGTAAATTTTATTGACAAATGTTATTATGTCCATTGGTAATTTCGACGGAGTTATATCCATTGGTACTCATCTTTCATAAATTCATTCTCAAGCTTATTGAAAGAAAAATACATCGATAATTTGAGAATTTTAGAACACGTCAAATTTGTTCCTGATTGGTCCATATACCTACATAAATCACCTATGTACGATAATTCCAGACATTCTCATTCACACAACATAATCATATGAAGAGAAGATCAAATATATAATTCAAAATAGATATTAATCATGAATTTAAATTATTACACATGTTATTGAAGAACTAATGTTTACAACTAAGCATGTTATCTTTACATGCCATTAGTTAAGCACCTTTGTAAATAATTCTACCTGAGCTACCTTGTCTCTTTCTTTCTTTCTTTTTTTGGTTCTTTACTTTACTTTTAGAACTCTCTAAGAGTTAGAAAAGAAACACACTAGAACACTATTGGCTGGGATGGCTCTAGGCATGAGTCAGGGTTCAACATCATTTTCCATTGCACAAAGGACAAGTCATTTTAATATTGAGAAATTAATTTTTCTACAAGTGATATAATCCCCTTATATTTCTATTCCATCAATATTAAGTTTCTTTACAGAATAAGATATCTTGAGAAACATTTTTTTACCTTAGGGATTTGCAAATTAACGCTACCATTTTTTTCTTAAGTTGTTAAGATAACTTATATCTAGATACTCCTTTATTTTTTAACGCGTGGTCCACAATGTAAATCAACTATCACAATAATTCTAAGAAATGCAATTAGATTTAATAATTAAATCTTAGCACAACAAGTGTGAAAGTGAAAGCATAAAACTTTATTCAATTGGAAAAAAAGAAAAGACAAATTGAAAGGAATTAAAATGTTAAACTAATGAATGAATTGCATGCATAATAGGAATAAAGCAACATCCTGGAGGATATGCTTACAATAGTCACAAATAAATTCAATAAATTCTTCACACCATGATATAGTATTCCTATCTTAGAAATAACTATACTCATCACGTACTAACTCATGTTGCATATGTGCAAAAACATACATGTCACAATCAGTATATCACATATAAACTCAATAATTAAAAATAGTTTGTATACAAATTCTAATTCTTGTAGATTCTCCCTTTTTTTCTGTTTACACTCAATACTATCATCTTGTAACATTTTACCCAATATAGCAAAATTCATCATTGTTTTACAGTCATACCTTCATTTCTATTCAAATTAGGATACACAATCTTTCAATAAATTTAACTCAACACAAAATAAAGATATTCACAATATTTTATAAGTGATGACCAACTCAGCAAACAAAATATTCATCATTCCTAACAATTTCAACAATTTTAAATAAGTTTCCCTTACCTTGACAATTTTTTTCAAGGAACTAAAATTCCAACTTCCAAAATTTCTTATTCAAAATAGTAAGAACAAAAACCTAGTCCCAGTACAAGAATAATTAATTTTTCAGAATGCATAACAAGGCCTTTTGGATGGTAAAATTTGTTCAAATCTACTTAATTCGTCAAACAGAGTAACAATAGAAGAGGGAACACAAATGCAAGACGAAACTTATCTGAAGTTGTTGATCTCCATTAACTCTTTAAATCACAGTTGTAGGTTTTGATTTTGAAATACATGATTGAAGGCTGCGAATTTAGAAATGAGAAGTCGGAACTTCTCTGAAATTAAAAGGGGAAGAACTTTGTGAAACTGAAATCCTAATTCCTCCTCTCTCCCCCATTAAGTTCAAAATTAATTAAAATAATAATATTTTTAATTAATTAATTAAAATATAAAAAAAGTGCTTCTTACATATTTTATTCTGTCACTAATATTCCATTGATAAATCATGAATTTCTTTTAGTATTTATTACAAACAATCTATTATGTTTAATTTATTAAACATTGCATAAAAAACATTTTAAGTGGAACATAATTTTTAACATTTGTTGTTATGCTTAATCTATTATTTTTAACATAGTGGTATTTATGTAAATAATATGAATTGTTTTATGTCGGAGTTATTTGGATCATACATAAAACGTGAGTTTTTAAGTCGGGGTGGTCAAAGCTTCAATGTAAAACTTGAGTTTTATGTCTGACCTAAATAGGTTCGATGTAAAATCTCATTTTATTTCTCTCCAGGGTCTTCTTCTTCCTTGCACAAATTAGAGTTTGCGTTAGCATTTATGGAGCGTGATTTCTAGTGAGTTGCATGGAGTCCATACATTTTTTGGTGACCGTGGGTGGCGGCGAAGGCATCCTCTTGTCTCATTTGTGGTTGTGGACCTTTCCCATGATTGGATTTGAGCATTCGGGCATGCATCCCTCTGACTCATTTCCTGTGGAGAGGGTTTTTATTCGATTGCATTGGGGTTATGGGATTGAAGTTAATGTTTTATATCCTTATTTTGTTCTTGAAATGGATATGTGATTATTTTGAGTTGTATTATTAGAATATTTTTCTCAAGGTAAACGTTGAATTGTATCATCCACTACACCAGGCCTGCGAGGTTATATATATACATTAACATCAAGAACTTGAACTTTCTGTGCGGAGCGAAGTGGATATTATGTTTCATTCCAAAATCGATTTTTTATTTTGCAACAACAAAAAGAATGAAGTTCGAAGGAAATAATGAAAGACAGAAAAAACACATTTTATCTTGGACTTGTGTGGTCCAACATAAATTTACGTATGTTAGATAGTCAAACATAAAATTATATTTTCTATTGTCATGTCAGAGTTACAATAGATATAAAAAGTCCAAAAATAATATATATAAAAAAATCGCTTTTACACTAGTGAAATAATAGCCATTACAAATAAAATGTATAAAATAATAGTCATTACAAATAAAATAAAATAAAGACAACTTACTATTAAGTTGATAGTAAAATAATAGCTATTACAAATAAAATAAAGATAACTTACTATTAAGTTGACATTTTCAAAGTGTTAAAAGAAAATCATTATTTAAAAATTTATTTCTTTATTTTAATCTAAGTTGAAAGTAAAAATATTTATAATATCCTTGTTATTTTTTTTTTCATTTTCTTCTCACTATCTTTTAAATAATTAGTTTTAATCTTTGAAATTTAAAAATTGATTAATGTTCTCAATTTTTAATGAAACATTAATTGTATCATTCCTAATTTATTCCCAAATAGCACCGTTTCTGTTTTAAGAAAATATTTTAAAAAAGTTACTTCAATTAAATTATTTTAATATTTTAAATAAGTAAAATAATCTTGTAATTTTTAATTTGTGTAAATAAATTTAAATTGCATTCAATTTTGGGGGAGTAAACAAAAGACGGATTAGAGAATAACATTTGCATTATTATTTTTGTTTGTTTGTTAAATATAATATTCTTATTCTCATTCTCATATACTCTCACTTTGTTTCACGCTACTTTTATAACTAGAGAAAAATGTTTCCTCACAGTTATATCAAACTTTCGTTGTTTCAACTTTATGTTTGTATATTTTTTTACCCGTCACTTTTAATCTATCTATTTTAATTTTCATATCTAAATTAGATTTTAATTTCTATAATCTTTAATTTATTCATTCGAACTCTAAAACATAATTGATATTTTCAAATATATATATATATATATAATTATAATTATCATAAATTTTAATCATACTTAATCTGTGTCAAACTTCTATCAATAACACTGCAAACATTAAAAACTAAAAGAAGTTAGACATCTTCCCATACACACCTCCACTCTGTTTAAAGCCCAAAAATAAGTCCATAATGGGTGTTGAAATAAGAATAAACATATATTGGGCTATCCATTTAAACATTAGGGGGCCTATAACCGAGTATTTCAGGCTGATTCTTTCTGTACCTCCATCATTTTAAGCTGCACCTCCATAGAGAATGAAAAATACCAAAACATCCTCAACGTTGTTGCATCCCTAATTGGCTTTCTGCTTTTGCATTTTTGCCAATCCAAAGACCTTTGCCTTCATCCGTAATCGGTAAGCCAATCTTTAATTATTTGGGGTATGGTGAATATCTAATTTTCACTTTTAAATTATACAATTTGGTTTCTAGATTATAATACAATTTTTTTAATTTTTAGATTGTTTAATCCAAAAGATAAGATTAAATTCACATACTATTCTAATTGATAATTTAAAAATTAATTTTAATTTTTAAATTATATAATTTAAAAATAAAAATTTTAAGAATATTTTGACTTTTAAATTACAAAATTTGATAATTAATTTTTATTATAAACTTTACAATTCTAAAATTAAAAATACTTTCAAATTATATAATTTATAAATTAAAATTTTAAATACACTTTAATTTTCGAATTGTGTGATCTAAATAATAAATACTAAAAATTACCACTAAAAAGTGAACTCGTACAGTCCAAAATAAATTCGTGCCATTCAAAAATACTAAAAATATAAAGATATATTTGAAATTTTTTAAAATTATAAGATATGCTAAAAGCAGGGAAGGGAAGAAAGAATCAGTTAAGATTTCAACACTCCCAGGAGTCCATGTAATAATGGAACTTTGCTTTCAGAAGGAAAATATTTAATAAACCATCAATTTCCCAAAAGCAATAATCTCCCCCGTAAATTATATTTAATATATATAAATTAGATAAGTATATATATATATATATATATATTTAATTATTAATAATTATTTTAGACAGTTTCTCAACTATAAAAAAAATAAAAATTAGTTTTCAACGTTAATAAATATAACAACTTAATATTTAAATATTATTTGTATAATTCTATTACTTTAAGATTTAAAAAGAATAATGCTTCATAAAAAGAACAGATAACCTTTTAAAAATGTTCTGGATTGGGCCACTTCTTATTCCAGCCCATGTTTTATGTGTTTTCAAATTCTCTTAATCTTATTTTAAAACTGCAAGGTTAGTATAATTACTTGGTTTGAATAAAATGATTTTTAATTATTCTGTTCCAAATTATAAGAGAAATTCTCATAAGAAAAGTAATTAATTTATTTATTTTTTTATAAATTTTTCATTTTTATTTTTATTAATTACTATTAAATAAATTAATTGAAATTTAATTAAATTTTTTTATAAATAAATTAATTTTTTAATAAAACTGTAAATTGATTGAAATTAGAATTTAATAATTTTGAATTCATTTTAGATTTTTAAATAATTTTAAATCAGAAGTACTAATTATTTTAAATAAATATTTCAATCAAAATTTTTAATTTCCACCAAATTGTAAATAAGTATACTCAAATTTTATTTTAAGATTTTAATCAAAATTTTTAATTCCTATTAAATTGTAAATGATTATGCTTAAATTTTATTTTCAAATTTTAATCAAAATTTTTAATTTTCACCAAATTACAAATACAAAATTAAAATTATATTAGTAGCTGAATAAAAAAATTAAAATATAATATTAGTAGATGATAGTGAAATATGAATAATTAAACTAATAAAAGTGAATTAATTCTTAATTTTTGATATTTAATTTTTCTTTCTACTATTTAATACTAATACAATTAATAATATAATTAATAGGGGTATATAAGAAAAAAAATTATTAAAATTGTAAAACGCTTTATATTATCAAATAAGTTTCTCTTTAAAAATACCCCTTATAGTTTGGAAGAAAGAGTAAAACATTATAATAACTAAGCATATATAATTTTTCAATTGTTTGGGGGTGAAAAGATAATGAAAATTTTGTGATTGATTCTCATTGTGTGAAAACTCGTGAGATTAATAACAACGCATCTAAAGCTATTGAGATAAAATTGTAGTAAAAAAAATACTTAAATCTACTTTTTATTTTCATAGTTTTATTATAGTATCACTAATAAAAATTGTTTACAAGAATTGTTTATACACATTACTTAGAAAAAATTATTTTAATTTGGGTTCTACACATGAGTTGTTTAAATTTGAAGAAAAATGTTTATAAATTAAATATTTGTATAAGAAACTCTAATGTTAAACAACTCATGAGATCTATGCTAAAATAATATTTTAATTTCATTGAAGATGCTTAATATATTATTTTAGTCCCGAATAAATTTTTTATAATACAAATGGCTGTCTAAATTTTCAAAAAATAAGTAATTTGAATATAAAATAATATATTATTTAATTTAACATATTCATTTCCCTTTATCACAATATTAAAATTAAATATTGTTATTATTATTTTCTGTAAAATAGTGATATTGAGGCTACAGAGGCATTAGGCAGTTGAGGCCAAAAGGGAATCATTGAGGCAGGCCATGATTTCAATGTGCACAGATAAAGCACAACTGGTGTTACTTTGGGAAATTTCTTGAATGGTGAAACCTTGTTGCAGAGACCCATCAAATTTGATCCAAAAGAAATTAATTCTGCTATGTCAAAGCCAAAGTAAGTTTTCTTTTGGACCACTTGATCAATTGGGTTTATAGAAGTTATTTCCTCATGCTTAAATCATATCATAGTTTTCAATAAATAAAATGTTGAATAATGCAGTGCGTGAAACATGATTTATTAAATCATCCATATTCCTATATTTTATATTACAGATAAACGTTAAAAGGATTTCAAATATATTATAAGTTTTATTTTATTTCCTTTCAATATTCAGAATGTTGGGTTGTTATGTTGAGTACACTACATGTCCTGTACAATTGCTTAATCAGATGCAAGTTTTGGTTTTAGTCAAGAATTATATCATTTTCTATATATCTGTTTAAAAAAGGAAAAAATATATACATATTTTATATTACAAAAAAAACACAGTTTTTGTTTATTTATTAGAGACTAAACGTGATTGTTTAGTTTAATTGCAAAAATTATTAAATATCATTGTTAAGTCTCGGACTTATTTGATATTTAAGATTTTTATGTTAAATAATTCTGAAAATTTTTAAATATCATATTGAGTCTCGAACTTGTTTGATATTTAAAGTTTTTATCATAAGTGATTCCAAAAATTTTAAATATTATATTGAGTCTTGGACTTGTTTGATACTTATGATTTTCATCTTAAATAATTGTGAAAATTTTAAATATCACGTAAAGTATATGACTTGTTTGATATTTAAGATTTTCATCATAAATAATTTCAAAAATTTTAAATATCACATTTAGTCTCGGATTTGTTTCATATTTAAAATTTTTAGCATAAATAATTCTGGAAATTTTTTAAATGTTGTCAGGTCGAGTCTCAGATTCGCTTGATATTTAATATTTTCATCATAAGTAATTTAAAAAATGACTAAATATCATTGAGTCTAGGATTCACTTAGTATTTAAGATTTTCATCTTAAGTAATTTCAAAAATTTTAAATATCATGTTGGGTCTCAGACTCGCTTAATAATTAAGATTTCCAATATAAAAACTTTCACATTAAAAATTTTAAACTAAAAAATATTAAATACACATACAAATTTCTTTCACGGAAAGAACTACGTAAACCCTGATTTTCCATTGTGAACGAAAATATGTAGGAGAAAGGTCAATCCTTGTCGGGCTCACATAAAAAAAATTTTCAAAACAAAATTCTTTCACAAAAAGAACTACGTAACCCTGATTTTTCATTGAGAATGGAAATACATAAGAACAAGGTCAATCCTTGTCGGGCCCAAATAAATATTTTTCCTAACTGTTTTCTTGCTTGTTTGAAAATAAATAAATAACTGAAAAATTGTTTTTATATGTATCTTTGTTTTGATTTTAGGAGAAAAATAAATATTTTCAGAATTATGTATATTTGCACATTTAATTAAAGGTAACGGGACGGACGTCGTATGGTGCTAATACCTTTCCTACATGTAATTGATTCCTGAACCCAAACTTGGTTTTGAAGGCCATTCTTTTTTTAAAGGTTTTTCTATAGTTTTCTTTAATAAACTATGGTGGCAACTCCTCTATTTTCCAAACATGTTTTTTTTGTCGTCTCATCGTGACCCCAGTTGCGACAAGATGTAAAAGGTTCAAACATTAAATGACTTGAAAAGTAAATTTTGAGAAAAGTAAAGATGCTTGAAAGTAAATTTGTGCAAAGAAATTTAAGTACTGAAAATGTATATTTGTAGGAAATGTAAATGTGCGAGAAATATAAATTGCCAAGGATAGAACAAGAAAGCATAAAGGAAATCAATGAAAGTGATGACCCAAACTGTTAGCATTCTCAAAAGTTTCGCCATTTTCTAGTTCGTAGGCTTGTTCTTAGAGGTTTACATTTATAATTTGTCACCCTTATTATATTACAATCATCCTATTTATAGTTCTAATTTTAAAATAAAGGACCTATAAGTAAAATTTACAATAATTTGAAATATAACTTCCTATAATTACTCCACGTAGCATCTCCACATAGTGTTTTCACATAGCCCACTCTTTAACGTTCAAGACATGGGTTAGCGGTTATAACTGCTCAGATCTTCTTTCCTGACATGTTCCTTTATAGCCCTTTTTCGATGAAAATTTCTACAAGCTTCTTCTTCAATACAGTTGAACCTCTCTTTTGATGGAATTTCTACAAGATTCTCTTCGATACAATTGAACCTTTCTTCTAATGGAAATT
Source organism: Lablab purpureus (assembly GCA_030347555.1). NCBI lineage: Eukaryota > Viridiplantae > Streptophyta > Magnoliopsida > Fabales > Fabaceae > Lablab > Lablab purpureus. Next base: position 21,046,513 of record CM059258.1, read on the forward strand.
TCTGCAAGCTTCCCTTCAATACAATTGTGCCATGCTTTTCTCTCTTTCTTAACTTATATTTAATGCAATTCATTCTATTCTCCTTTGATGCATCTTTCCATATACATGTTGTTGTAACTATGTGTACTCATAACTTCTTTTAAATCCCTACCCTTGTCAACTTCATTCCTAGTTATGTATATCAATTTATCGAATAACCTTGATCATATTTTTCTCTTGGATATGTCTCTTTGATACTTCGTTTTCTTATTATAATTTATTTCTTTCACATCATTCTCTTTCATTTATCGATATATTATCTTATCGATAAGTTTTCATTATTTCTCTTATTCTTCCTAGCTGATTCTCCACATGATGATTAATGGTTTCAATACTTTCTCTCGATCAATTTGTAATTTATCAATAACATAATCATAAAAGAAGAATGACAAGGATTAAAAAGAAAAGGAGTTAAGGATCCTCTTAAAATAAAAATAGAGAAAATATATCAAGACGATACTTGAATGATATCTCTAGAAAATCTATTTCTATATCTTATAAAAATATGATTTGGTAGAAAATTTAAAGAAAATAAAATTGAATAAAAGAAGACAACTAATGTCTTTGAATTTTTTATTTTTGATATCACTAGTTGTAATAACTTGTGGTTTTACTAGAATGTATGTATTTTTATAGATGAGTAATATCCTTTACATTGATGAATTCAATGATCATATGAAAGGGTTGTTTTATCCACAAATACGAAATAAATTATAGTCGGTAATGAGAAATTCAACATAGCATTAAGAAAGCAAGACAAAATCGAGTCATATGCCCTTAGCTTAGTTATGCTCCCATTAGTGGTGGTAGGATACCTAATAATGGAATTATTGTTAATCCAGAGAAATGTGAGCTAATTTCTAAGTTGAAAAATGGAAAGAACTTTCTAAGAAATCAATAACTAGATAAAAAATTTATAGAATTTAAGAATGCACTTGAGCTTGCTCATAATCTAAAGGATCTCATTGAAGAGAAAAATGTTGGTAGAGTTTCATATCTTGCTTATGAATTAGAGGGACTCCTACATTATCACTTCATTCTTTGTGTGTGTGTTATATGAATGAAGGATTTTACACGTTGCTCCACAAATACAATTGAAATATTTCATATTACAGGAGCCTTAACGTGAAGATAAGGAAACTATTAAGATGTTATTAAATACCATTCCATGGTTTTGGCCATCTTTGAATGAACACAAGTCTGTCCAAAAGCAGGATGAACGGATTGTTTCGACAAAATTTCTCCGAATCAAAGATCAAAAATCGAAAATGCAGAAAGAGGTTAGGGATGGAGAAGACGCCACAATCATTTCTGAATGATAAGTCCAGTGAGGATTCGCCACTCTGAATTCGAAAATTCACAGATAAGAATCAAAAGTTCTACTCGAGAACCAAGAGAGAATTCACGGAGCCAAAGTCTCAACTCCTTAAAATTTGAATTCTGAGTACAAAGAGTTATGAGAATCCTATTTATACTAATGGACCTAATACAAGGCCCATTAACTAATTAGGCCCAAAACAGGAAAAAGAACAAAAATACAAAGCCCAACCAATAGAGGCCCACAAAGAAAATTAAATCCAAATTACAAAATATTAAAAATTAAATTTAGAAATCCTAAAACAACAGTTGTCATCTTCATGCTCGTATCATCCTCCCCAGGTTGGAGAGAATTCGTCCACGAATTAGCTCCTTGTACCTACAAGCAAACTTACAAACATAAGACTAAAAGAACTCAATTTTAACATCATTTAAACAAAGACGAGAAAAGCTATCTAAATAGAGATGTGGAGCTCATGAGAGTCCAATCTCTTATTATCAAAGTGTAGTAAATATCTTCCTCCAGGATCATAATCCAACCTGTAAAACACATCAAACAATAAGAACATCAAACGACTAATCATAAGCATGTCAAATACATCAATCCAATACAAATATATGGTATCTAATGTCCTTTTCAGTTCACGTAACAAGATTAAAGATCTAACATGATTATGCTTAATCTCATCATCAACCTGCTGATAATTCACACACAGAGAAAAGATGATCATGAACATTCAAGTCCACAGGATATGTATGCATCTCATCATTCAAGGACTTGGCATCACCACCTAAAACAATAGTATGCATATCAAAAGCAACAGACAATTCACAAGGATTTTTAATTTGCTCATGATACACATCAGACAATTCCAAAGATGTAGTGGAAGCCCATATGTTCTTCTCTCTAATACTGCATGAATCACTTGAAAGCTCATCACTAGTAATTTCCTGCAAAGGAGAATCCACACAAATAATTATAGAGTCAGAATAAGAACAAATATTATCATTAGTCTCTTCTTCGTTTGCTCTCTTTTCTTTCTCTTCTCTTTCTATCTTTTCTTTCTCCTTTCTTTCTATTATTCTTTTTGCCTTCTCTAACAATTCATCAAATTTTATACTTCCTTCCTCAGTCTTTTCTTTCAATTCTCTAATCTTTTGATCAAACTTTTCTTTTTCTTCCTTTTCAATTTTCTCCTCTCTTTTCCTAAGAATTTCCTTCACTTTTCCCCAAACTCTTTCTCTCTTCTTATAAAATCATTTTCACTTTCTACAAATCTTTTTCCCTTTTCCATAAGCTCCCTCATTTGTTCTCTCTCTTCTCTAAGCTCTCTTTCTATCCTCTCTAATTTTTGTAATGCTTTCTTTTCTCTCTCTCGCAACCACTGGTAATAGTCTTTAAGATCTTGATCATTTATGGGTTTTGACTTCCAATTAGGACATTCAAGAGAAACATGCCCATAGCCTTCACATTTGGAGCATCTAATAGAACTTATTTTTATCCTTGAACTTGATGCGTTGTTACATTTACGCTCCGCCTTCTTTAGCCTTTTATGCTCATAAACTTTTCTTTCCAACTGTTGTACTATTGGAATGAGTCTTGAATTCAAATATTCTATAGTCAACCCCATGACTGCAAGTAAATGTTAGAAACAAAACAAGAAAATCATAAAGAAATGGTTAGCACAATTAACAGAAAAATATGGACCTCGCCACTCACTAAGTGTTTGCACTCATTCACTCGTGTATCACTCTTGAAAAACTATTTTCACTCTCTTCACTCAAATTCCTCTTTAGTTCTTAAGGAGAACTTCCAGTCAACTTATCAAGAATTTTACATTCAAAGTGAAAGATGTAACAAATCCACATTGAACTCAAGAGGTCAAGAAAATAGAAAACTCTATGACAAAACCAAGGAATTTAGAAAGACAAACTAAAAAGCACAAAATCAAGAAATGAGCTAAACTAAAGGGAGTAAGATGTGACACAAACTAAGAAGGTGACAAAGAGAAAAGCACTTTAGAAGACAAGGGTAATCTAAATAGTGTATTTAGAATTACCAATAGAAATGTAAAACAAAGCAAGTAAGCTAAACAAATAGAAAAGTCGAGTTGTAAGAAATGAATCAAGACTACCTAGATGCATGGAACTAATTCGGACATCCAATAGAGAACTCAATTAAAATTAAATCTAAGTCTCAAGAGAAATATGGAATGTGCTCTTTAAAATTTTTTTTTTTGGCTTATCACACTTGAGATGAATGAAAGCTAGTTAGGCATCCACCCACTCTTATGCAATTTGTTTACTTTGTGCTTTTAAGTTTCTCAAGACTTAAACTCAAATTTTAAAAGAATGCTCAAAACATAGATGCTACACTTAGCTCCTAATTGTGTAATCTCAAAATTCAATCTCAAACAATGAAGATTTTTCAACAATTCAACTCACAATACTATATTTCACAAACAAGAATCCAAGGAAAATCAAACTCATAGGAACTTTATAGACATATGACTCAAATCAAAGCTAGAATATGAACAAAAGGAAGAGAAACAACAAGAAATTAGGAGGAATGACTCATAAATGTTGAACAAGGATTTTCTTTTTTCTTCAATTCAAGTGTTTATGTCGGAGCCACGGGTTCTCTTCCATTTGCAGTATTCAACAAATCAACTTGAATACAAAGACATGGGTCCCACTGTAAGCTAATTCACTCCAAAATATTCAGTTCACCAAATCAAATTGCATCCACATGTTAATCATAGGGCACCACAAATAGCACCACGTTTGAAGCCCAAAACACTACCAACACTACACTCCAAGTGTTTGAGAAAAGATCAAACAACAATTCACTTATTTCACCTGGAATCAATTTTGCACCTCTCAAAATGAATTGCCTTACTCCCAATTGTGTTTCAAATAAATCACTAGGCTAGGGGCATTCACATTGCAATCACTTATGCCCTTTTAGAAAAAGCTTTCACAAATCCAAAGTGAAGGTGTGGAGCCCACATGTTTCCAATTTCTCCATCAAAGTAGAGCCAATCGCTGAACCTCTCTTTCCCAAAATTGAATTCAATTCAATTCATAAGTGCGAGCCCCACTGCATAACAAGCTAATTCAATTTTCATATTTCCAAACATCAAATCAATTAAATTCACATTGGGCCCCACGTGCATTTAATTGTCCACAGGTTGTGTCAATTCAAATGCAAAATCAGATTTTGTGACAATGTAATTGCCAAATCAAATTGAAAATGCCAACGTAAGAAAAAGAAACATGTTTTAAAAAAAACCTATTAAATTCACAACGTGGGCCCACTATCTGATACTTTCTCTCTCATAGTCCAATTCGATGCACCACTGCAATTGGACTCAACCTAGTGTTTCAATCATATTCGTGCATAGAAGTTGTTTGATAAAATGCTTGACCAATTTCCAGCTAATTCAAGATCACCTACTTACAATTTTTAGCTTGTGCTTCAATTCTCTTCACCAACCAAACAAAAACGCACCAATGTAGCATAATAGACATGACGAAAAGAAATCTCCTCGTGAAATACAAATGATTCTTGGATAAGACGAAACATTGAAACAAATATTTCATCTTCACCACTGAAATCTAATTCAACTTTGCTTTCAAAATTGCACTTGCATTATGTATCAAACTGAGCTTCAAATAAATTCCACTGCTAATTGAAATCCAACACTCCAGCTATTTGATTAAATGATTCTACCAATTGCTCCCGAAAACTACACCAACTTCACTGAACCAGCACCGCATGAAACAAGAACTTTTCTTGTGATTGAACCATGTGATCACCGCCGATTGTTTGGAATGACGTGGATCTCCTACTCCTTGTAGCTGAATCTGCCTACACTAATGCCATTTGAAAAAAATCTCAGACTCTTTGGTTTGAGTATAAAAAAAACTTGCACGCCAACTATTTGATGATTTGTGCTACCACTAATTTCAATTTCAGCTTGAAAACAACAACGAAAATTATTTTACTATTTCGATTTTGCCTCTTCCAATAGCAAAAACTCAAAACAAAGAATCATCATCATTCACCGCAAGCACGAAACACACATGTGCACCCAATCGAAATATGTTTTCCAATCTGCACCAAACGAACCAACTCCATTATTGCTTTGATTAGCCTTCCTCAGAGGCAGTGCCCTAGCTCACAAGCCACAATAATGGTGACGATGAGAGAAAGCAACCTGATTCATCATAACTGGAGGAAGGAGGTTTTATTCAAAAGTCGCAACAACCACCACTCCTATGCGACGATGAAGATGACTTCTCTGTGCCAAGCATTGATGCACCAATCGTCAATTTCGCCTCTTCCGATTACGATAAACACAAACACCAGCTAGTGTCGAAACAAACGAAACGCCACTGGAAAAAAATTGGGTTATTTTGAGCAAATAATGAAAACCAAAACACCGTCTCGCTGGATTCGATTTTGCAGTGCCAAAACCTTTACGCAAACCTTACGAAAAAAGTTGCAAAAACAATATGGAAATTGTTGTGAAAAAGCTGTGGAAAAGTCAGAAACTAGCTCTGATTACCAAATGACGCGAGTCTATCCAAAAATAGGATGAATGGATCGTTTCGACAAAATTTCCCCGAATCAAAGATCAAAAATCAAAAATGCGGAAAGGGATTAGGGATGGAGAAGACGCCACAATCATTTCTGACTGATAAGTCCAGTGAGGATTCGCCACTCTGAATTCGAAAATTCATAGATAAGAATCTAAAGTTCTACTCGAGAACCAAGAGAGAATTCACGGAGCCAAAGTCTCAACTCCTTAAAATCTGAATTCTGAGTACAAAGAGTTATGAGAATCCTATTTATACTAATGGACCTAATACAAGACCCATTAACTAATTAGGCCTAAAATAGGAAAAAGAACAAAAATACAAAGCCCAACCAATAGAGGCCCACAAAGAAAATTAAATCCAAATTATAAAATATTAAAAATTAAATTTAAAAATCCTAAAACTACAGTTGTCATCTTCATGCTCGTATAAGAAAGGGAGGACTTAGGGAATATAGAAGCATTTTGCGAAAATGATGATTGCCATGATGAACTTGAAAAACTTGAGAGAGCATGTCAATTTTGTTACAAATATATTACAAGGCTGGAAAATGACTAATCTGATATATTTCTTGAAATAATAACCACAATATCTTTTACGTTCAGAGTTTTGCAAATAAAGAAACTATCTTTGCCTTGAAATTATCTTTCAATGAAGAAAAACATTCTAAATCCTAGCCAATCCATCTCTTCTTAATTAAAGAACTTAATAGTATAACCATCTCTCCTTCTCAACCATGTATAAAAGTCTAGCTTTTACCTCCAAAGAGAGTTTCACTTCACAATTTAAGGTGAATGGTGACCAGATTGTGGCTTTAAATGGAGAAGCAAAGAGAGTTTCACCTCACAAGGAACGTGTCTTTTGATAAGCTCCTAGAGTTACTCTTGAACAAGGGAAGACACAAATTTGAAATCAATTCTCTACAAAAGTTAAAATACAAAGAGTGGGGGTCCCTATATATAGGAGAGGGGATCGGTTTCTAGCATGCTAAAAAAAAGGGAAATTCAAACTAGAATTCCCTCTAGAAAACCCTAATAGGTGCTAATTTTTAATGAAGTTAGACGCAGAGATATATCAAGAAGGGGGGATAAATTGATATTGGATTTTCTTTCAAAACTGTTAAGTTTTAGATTTTTCTGATTCTGTCAAGAACAAATTAGTTAACTGATTTATGAGAAATAGTCGATTAGTTCTATCAGACAATTATTAAAGATGATAAAAGAAGAGAAAGAATGCACAAGAATTTATACTGGTTCACTCTTTTTAAATAGCTACATCCAGTTTCGATCTGTAACACTAACAGGTCTCAAATCACTAAAATGATCAAGTCTTTACAAGAACCCCTCTTCTAAAGACTACCAAAACCAAAAAGATGAAATTCTAAACCCTATAGAATTCAATCTAACCCAGACTCACACCAAGTCTGCAGTGATCACCCTAATCACCAAGATACAGGTTTCGTAACCCCACAAAGTAATCTCAAACCAGAGAACAATACAATCCAGAAAAATGCTAATCAAGACTCTCTTCTTGATTCTTTCTAAAGTTGAATCTTTCAAAGATTTGTGAGTAAGTTTTTTTTATTCTCTCTTCTCTGTTCTCTCTCTGTTCTTTTGGCTATTCTTTCAGTAGTTTGAATCTCCCACGAGACTTCTATTATAGAGAAAGAGATGAGCTCAAACAGGCGCTATTCTGTTTTCTGCATACTGGGAGGCCTGAAACAAAATAGTCGACTAAACAGCGAAATAGTTAGCTTGTTTCATTAAAAGCACATTCCTGACATATTAATGAAAATAGTCGACTAATATATCAGAATTAGTTGACTAATAACAGATAATCTAACAACTATTCAAAAACTGCATAATCATCAATTAATCACCAATGTTCCATCAACATCATCAAATCAAATTCATCAACAAACTCCCCCTATTTGATGATGGCAACCTGCAAAACCTGTTGAAATCAAAGAGAATAGATGGAAGATTATCTCCCCCTTTGACATTAGCAAATAGGTGCAGATTAAGCAGAGTATATAAGTAGTTTATATAATGCAGAAGTATGAGTGCAAATTATATTACAGACCCAACAATTGTTCATAAATCAATAGCATTAAGGCGAAAATATTAAAAGCATTAATGATAGCAGAGATTAATCTTCATCATCATCTTCATCATCATCATCCTCATCATCATCTTCATCAGCAGCATCCTCATCCATGGCAGCAACATTTGCAGAGGTTCCTTCAAAGTTTTCTACTGAAACTTGAATCTCAGCAAGTTGATGCTGTATGAGCTCAATCTCATAGTCAATATTTGTGAACCTAGCAACCATGGTTACATAAGTGTTTCTCTGCATAGAACCAAGAACATTTAGTCGTGAAATAAGCATTCTTTCAAATTCAGATAATGGAATTCCTTGGTATGCAGGAGGTGTTGTATAGGGAACCATCTGATATGCAGTATAGTCTTGGGGATTCCCTGATGAAGTATCAGCATGGATAGATGATCTAGGTGTAGAGGAAGATGAGCCAGTTTCAAAAATCCATTCATCATTAACCTTTGACAGCCCCATTTTCCTAAGGTAGTAGTTGTCAAAGATATGCTTATGATTGATAATTTTGGTTGTTTCTCCTTCAGTGGAAATGTTGAAGTGGTCCAGAATTTTTGAGATGAAGATAGCATAAGGAAGCTTGTGATCATTAAGTCGTTTGGCTTTGAACATGTGTCCTTTGATGACATGTATCCAGTTGACTTTGATGTTGTTCTTCATGCAGTGAATCAATGCCAAATCTTCTTCCATAAGCTGAGCATGATTGCTCCCCTTGGGTGTGAGCTGCCAAGCAATTATGAAAGCAAGTAGTCTTTCATCACGTTTAATCTTCCCAACATTGAATTTCTGAACAACTTCATCAGCATTTCGCATGTAGGACTTGAATGCAGATTCCTTGTTGAATTCAGGCACACAAGAAGTATTTCCTTTATTTATCTTGACACCTTCATTCTTCAGACCAGCTAGTCTTCTCCATAAGGAGTTATCAATCCTTATTTCTCTTCCCTTGACTTGAGAGACCAGCATATTGTTTTCTGCTTTCAGGTTAGCATAGAAAAGCTTAATTAAATCACTGTAAAAATTATCCTCCATCTCAACAAACTGCCTCAGGCCTTGAGTTTGAAGGGCATTCTTAACAAATATCAGATTTTCGTTATTCAACCAGTTGAACTTGAGAATTTTTGGTATCAGCACTAGCTTTCTCTGCATTTTTAACTCCAATGACTCAATGGTTTCAGCACCTTCTTCACGTTCATATTCAGTTTCTTCTTCTGAATGATTCTCTTCATCACGCACAGGAGAAGGGATTCTCACACGAACCTTATACCTCTTAGGAAATTGTCCCATTGCTGGGTTCGAAGGTCCAACAATAGATGTAGGATTCCTGATGGGATGTGCAGGAGAGCCAGAGGTTGATCCTCTGTTGCGGTTTTGAGTTTTTCTAACTGGAGTCTGTGAAGTGTGTGTTGGCATTCTAGTTCTAGATGATTGATAAGTGCCATTAGTTAACCAATTCATGTTCTCTTTTTGGTCACTTAAAGGTCTTAAATGCAAATTTTGAATTGATAATTACCCCAATTGTTAGAATTATTTAACTTAAGCTGTTAATGGTGAATCATGCTCAAAAGGATCATTTAATCCCAATTTTCATTGAATTATAGGTGAGCAATGAAGAAAGGAAAGAAGAAAACATTGATGAAGACTCCAAGAGAAGAATTTAAGCCTACATTCAAGTATTGGTAGCCTAAACTGAATCATCTCGCCTAATCTAAGGAGGAAAGTGATGCACTGGAGAAGGCTCGCTTAAGCGAGACATCCCTCGCTTAAGCGAGATTGGAAAATCTGATGATTACCACTGGAGCAGTCTCGCCCAAGCGAGACTCTGATCGCTTGAGCGAGATCACCTGTTTCGCCTGGGCGATGTTTTGCTGGCTTGAGCGAAAAGTCACTAACCTAATTATGTTTTAGGTTATAAAATCGAGAAAAGGCGTAGCAGTGAGGCATCCAGTGAGCGCCGCAGCTGAGCAGTCAAGGAAAATTTGCAGAGGCGTTGAATGCTATTGGGAGAAGGCAAAGGCCCTTCATTTGAGGAGTCTGGATCATTCTCTCTCTGTTTCTGTCACTGGTAATGGCTACCATGGGTAGCTAAACTCTTTCTTTGGGATTAGATGTAATCTGTAGAACTCGAATATGTTTCAGTGAATTATAGATTTGTGCTGTTCAATTTTATATACAGTATTGGTAATTCATCTTGTTTTTATCGTTTTACATAATTCTATTTGATCACTAGTTTTGTGTTTCTAGGTTTTTGGATTTGACCGGAAGGTATTTTTGAAAACTGGATTTAGATGAAATTACTTGTCATATTGTGATGCTAGGAATAGATTACATTATTTCAATAGCTGAAAACATTTGAACTTAATGCGGGATGATTTATGAGTAATCAAGGAATTTATGCGAATGAATTTATCTTTTGAATTATATTTGTGAGGAATCAAGATATATGATTTTAGAGTGTTGCTTCAATATTGTGAAATTGAACAGTGCATATTTATTTTTAATTGGAACATTGAAGAGGAAAATAGAGAACATCTAATCCCAATATTTCCACCTTTATAACCATCAGATTTAATTCTTGTTTTTTTTCTATTAAAATTATATAAACCCAACACATATTCCTTTTTACAATGAAATTTATTGATTGTCTTATATGCTTAATGAGTAAAATTGTTACAGTTTGAATTAACAATTCCTCGTGGGAACGACACTCTTACTCATTTTTATTATACTACGGTTGACATTTGGTACGCTTGCCAATAGTTTTAACAAGTATTTTTGGCGCCGTTGCCGGGGAGTTGTTTTTTTTTTTGAATTGTTTAGTTAAGCTCATTAAGTATTGTTAATAATTTTATTTATTTATTTATTTAATTATTATTATTATTATTTTTATTTATTTATTTATTTATTATTTTATTTTATTTATTTATTTATTTTATTTAATATTATTTTAGTTAAATTATCATTTGCTTGCTAATCCTTGCTTGAGTGTCTTATAATAGATGCGTTTGAGAGGTCAGGTTCAGAAAGAGCATTTGGAATTTGATCCGGAGATAGAAAAGACAGCAAGGTGGAATAGAGGCAGAAAAGAAAAGAGAAGCAAGAGTCCAGCTCACAACACTCACCTATTCATTCAGATCAAGAATTCATTCAGATAGAACAGAATCTTGAAGAAATGGCTGAGGAAGTACCAAATCTCCCTGTCAGGAGGACACTTGGAGATTATGTTATGCAGCAGGGACCAAGGCATTTTTCAAGCATAGCAATAACAAATACTAAAACCTTGGAGATGAAGCCAGCCTTCTTGAGTTTGATCAGTGCTCATCAATTTAATGGGATGGATCATGAAGACCCATATACTCATCTTGCAACTTTTTATGAGCTGGTTGGAACCATGGGCTTTACAGCGGGAGACATGGAGGCAGTACATCTGAGGTTGTTCCCTTTTTCATTAGCGGGAAAAGCCAAAGAATGGTTGATATCACATCCTAATCAGAGTTTGACCAATTGGAATGATGTTGTGGAGATGTTTTTGAAAAGATTTTTTCCACCAGCCCATTATATAAAGGCAAAGTCAGATGTGTCTAATTTCAGGCAAGGATCAGATGAACCATTTTGTGAAGCTTGGGAAAGATTCAAATCTTTGCTCAGGAGATGTCCCAATCATGGGTTTGAAGATATAGCTCAGCTGAGTATGTTTTGCAATGGGTTGAGGCCTGATACTAAGATGTTAGTAGATGCAGCAGCAGGAGGAACAATGATGTCTGTAGACGCAGAACAAGCTACAAGAATCATTTAGGCATTAGCTTCTACAGATCAGCAAGCTCAACATGATAGACACACGGTTCAAAAGAGGGGGATGCTTAATCTTAACACTTCAGATGCCCTCTTAGCTCAAAATAAGATTTTGACTCAGCAGATTGAAGCGTTGACAAAGCAGATGTCTAATTTGCCTCAACAACTACATGTTATACAATTTTCTTCTCCAAACCAGCAGTTGAGATGTGTTTTTTGTGGAGGCAACCATCCAGATGGACAATGCGCACATCAGAATAGCTCACAAGAAGAGGAAGTCCATTATATGAGCAATCAAGGGAGGCCAGGAAACTTCTTCAACAATAATAATTATTCTAACAATTTTTCACAGGGTTGGAGAAACAATCAAAATCAAAATTTTGGTTGGAAGCAGGATGTTGGTTCATCTAACAGGCAACCACCATTTCAACATCAAAAACAATATCCTTCAGTGCAAGATAGAACAACCAAGTTGGAGGATACTTTGGAGAAATTCATGCAGGTTTCCTTGTCCAATCAGAAAAATACTGAAGGTTCTATTAGAAATCTTGAGAAAAATACTGAAGCTTCTATTAGAAATCTTGAGACACAGGTTGGACAGCTAGCTAAGCAGTTAGCGGATCAACAAGGAGGACAATTCTCTGTCAACACACAGACCAATCCCAAGGAATATTGCAAGGCAATCACAACAAGGAGTGGTAAAGTTATAGGAGCAGGAATTGGTGAGAAGATAGTTGTTGAGGAGATGACTTATGAAAAAGAAGAGTTGAAAGAGAGTGATAAGAGTGAAAAAGAGAGTGATAGGAGTGAAAAAGAGGAGTGAGAAAATGAGTGAAGAAGAAAAAAGTGAGGGGGACAATAAAAAAGAAGATAAGGGTGATGGTAGAGGAGAGAAAGATAGGAAGAGGGAGAAGGATGAAGCACAAATCCCTCAGATGAAGAACTTACCATATCCTCACAATCCCTCCAAGAGAGATAAGGAGAGGCAGTTTGCAAGATTCATGGATATATTCAAGCGACTGCAGATAAATATACCTTTTGTTGAGGCACTAGAGCAGATGCCAACTTATGCCAAATTTATGAAGGAGCTCTTGACTAAGAAAAGGAGATTCACAGAAGAGACAGTGGAGTTAGAAGCAGGGTGCAGTGCTATAATTCAAAAATCTTTGCCTCAGAAATCCAAGGACCCTGGGAGCTTCACTATTCCAGTCACTATTGGAACACTGCCGGTGGGGAAGGCATTACTTGACTTGGATGCTAGCATAAATTTGATGCCGTTATCTATGGTAAAGAGAATAGGGGATCTTGAGGTGAGGCCTACAAGAATGACTTTGCAATTGGCTGACAGGTCCATGAAGTACCCCTATGGAGTGGCAGAAGATGTGTTAGTTAAAGTTGACAAATTTGTGTTTCCAGTAGATTTTGTTGTCATGGATATTGAAGAGGATGCTGAAGTTCCTCTTATACTGGGAAGACCTTTTATGAAAACTGCCAAGGTCATCATTGATGTGGATGATGGCAAATTAAAGGTCAGAATGCAAGATGATGAAGTCAACTTTAATGTTTTTAAGGCCATCCAGCACCCCAAGGAAAAACAACAATGTTTCAGAATGGAGGCTACTGATGAATTAATTTTAGCAAAGAAGAAGCAGCAGACAACATCAAGTCCTCTAGAAAAAGCTAATGAAGGTGCAATAGGGTGGGCTTTATCTGATTTAAAGGGTATCAGTCCCTCTTATTATATGCACAAGATTCACATGGAACAGGATTATAAGCCGGTAACTCAACCGCAAAGGAGATTAAACCCCACCATGAAAGAAGTGGTTAAGAAAAAAGTGCTGAAATTGCTTGATGCTGGGATGATCTATCCCATATATGACAGTGTCTGGGTCAGTCCGGTCCAGGTAGTTCCAAAGAAGGGAGGTATGACTGTTGTATGTAATGAGAAGAACGAATTGATTCCCACAAGAACAGTCACCGGGTGGAGGAAGTGTATTGATTATAGAAAGTTGAAAAAATTGCCACCATTATTCAGCTGGAAGAGAATTAAAGATACAGGCGTCAAGCTATATGACGTTAAACGAGCGCTTCCTGGGAGGCAACCCAGTTTTCTATCACCTAACATTTAGTTCATTTGTTCGTATTTTTTTTATTTTTATTTCTTGTTATTTTTTTATTTTTATGTTTATTATTTTCATGTTTTATTATCTTCATGTTTTATTATTTTCATGTTTTAGTGTTTTCAGTTGGAATGTATTTGAGTCTGATGTATTTGAGTGTCTTATTTGTGTGATCATTGTGGTTCATATTTGTTCTTTGGCACTTAAATATTTTGCTTGAAGGCTTTTGGAAAAGTTTGTGGGAGTAGTTCAAGAGAATGAAAAAGTAGACTTGATTTAATTGGAATAGCTCGATAGATGGAAATTTAGGTGAAACATGCAGGATTGTGTTTGAATCCCTAATCTAGCTGGATTTAGGATAAAGGTGTTTGATTTGAACAAATTGAATAGCTGTGACACTAATTGACAATACAGAGGCCTTAGACAATAGCCATGTGAGTGAGTGAATCCTGATACAGTTTGAGAGTTTCCACTGTTGAATGTGCAGTTATTGTTTCTTGATTTTCTGGTCTTTTTGCATTACATAAGGAATCATGGAAGTGATTAAGGCATTTTTTGTGAATATCTTGTTAAGCCCAGGGCCAAACAGCTAACCTGTATACATTGTGACAATTTCTTTGGTACCCCAGTTGAGCTGATTATTTTATTGTACCCTAACCTTGAATGCATATATTTTCCTACCTTGAGTCATGCTTAGGGAAAGGGAGCATAGGTACCTTTCATAATTTTAAGTTGGAATTTGTTTATGTTAGGCAGGTTATAAAGTGAGTGAAAGAATCAAATAATTCACTCTTTACAATTTTGTTTTGAAAGTTTGGGTGTGAATGAATAAATCAAGTGTTCCACTCCTTTTCTCTTTTCAAAAAAAAAAAAAAAGAAGAAGAAGAAGAAGAAAAGAAAAGAAAAGAAAAGAAAAAGAAAAGAAAAAGAAAAAGAAAAAGAAAAGAAAAGAAAGGGAAGAGGAAGAAAAAGGGGATTACAATTTTAGAAAATTTTAGGGTCCAATAATGGGTTAGATAGAAATTACAAATGAAGCTTTGAGTCAAGTATAAATATGCTCTCTTTCTTTTAAGCATGCATTTGAAATCTTGAAAAACCAATTCTTTTTTGGAACCCAGCCCCATTACAACCCTTGAAAAGACCTTATGATCCATGTTGACTTTGTGTGTTTGTGATGTGACTGGAAATGAAAAGTAACTTTGATTTGCTCAAATTCAGTGGATGTAGAGAGAAACACTCACCTGTGAGGTTTTAGAGAGAATTTTTTTACATGTTAATTTTGTTGCAGCTGTTTATTTGGGAATTGATTGCACCTGAACCTTATCTTAATTGGGTGTGGGAAACATATGTAGTTCTGCTGTGATCCTTGATCCTTATATGAAAGTTGTTTCGATTGAATCTTGTGAATGAACTATTAATGTTTGAATGTCTCTTTGAACAAACTCTGTTTTCAGTAAGTTACTTTGCTTGAGGGAAAGCAAGATTCTAGGTTTTGAGTTTTTCTAACTGGAGTCTGTGAAGTGTGTGTTGGCATTCTAGTTCTAGATGACCTTCTCAGCCTCTGAACTACATTTGCTAAGGGTGCATCTGAATCATCATCACTTTCAATTAAGAAGTAGTCATTAGAAGACATTTTGATGAGAAATTGTAGTGATTGTGTGATGCACAGAAATGGTATGTAATATGCAGATGAATCAGATTAATATAGAAGGATTGAGTAGCTTGGTCAAACGAATAATAACTGTGTGAATATTTTGAACAGATATGCACTCAATCACAGATGCTCATGGTCAGAAAATGCAGAAGGAATATGTTGAGAAATGGAAGTTCAGTTTTGGAAAACCAATAAAGCATCCTCACATGCATCTATAACTGTTTCAGCTTTGAATAACAGTGGACCCTAGTACGAATTGATCTTTGACAGGTTAGGTTTAGTTGGAATTGAAAGAATTAAACTAATATGCTTGAATACCCAATTGAATTCAGTTGCAGTAAATGAAATCAGTCAACTAGTCAATGAAATTAATAGACTAATCTGACAGAAATAATAGCAGTGAGCTCATTTAATGAAATAAGTCAGTTATTTCAAAGAAATTAACAAACTATTTTATGCAGCAGTATAGCATTTTTGTCAGTTAAATGAAATAAGTCAACTATTTCAAAGAATTAACAAACTAAATTCTGCAGCAGTATAATATTTTTGTCAGTTAAATGAAATAAGTCAACTATTTCAAAGAATTAACAAACTATCTAATGTAGCAGTAGAACATTTAAGAAAGATTATTGATGTTTAGGATTCCTAATTCATTCCTTAGTTTGAAAAACCTGTCACGACCTAGTGGCTTAGTGAAAATATCAGCTAATTGGTCATTAGTTGAAATGAAATCAATCCTACAATTTTTCTTTTCAATGTGATCTCTTATGAAATGGTGCCTAATTTCAATATGTTTTGTTCTAGAGTGCTGAATGGGATTTTTTGTTAGATTAATTGCACTGGTATTATCACAAAGTATAGGAATATCATATAGGTGTAAATCAAAATCACATAGCTGCTATTTTAAACAGAGAATTTGTGCAGTGCAACTTCCAGCAACAATGTATTCAACTTTTGCTGTAGATAATGCTACACAAGCTTGTTTCTTGCTGGTCCATGATATCAAGCAATTCCCAAAGAGATGACATGTTCCACTTGTGCTCTTTTTATCCAATTTGCAACCTGCAAAATCAGAATCAATATATCCAACTAAATTCAGTTCATTACCAGTGGAATACCATAGCCCAACATTCACTGTTCCTTTGAGGTATTTGAGAATTTGTTTTGCAGCAGTGAAATGTGATTCCTTTGGATTGGCTTGAAATCTTGCACATAAGCACACAACAAACATGATATCTGGTCTGCTAGCTGTTATATACAGCAAGGAACCAATCAATCCTCTGTACATAGTTGCATCAACTGATTTTCCTTTTTCATGCATGTCAAGATAGCAATTTGAAGACATAGGAGTAAAGACTTCTTTGCAGCTTTCCATACTAAACTTCTTCAACAGCTCATTGCAGTATTTTGTTTGATTGATGAATGTACTATTATGCAATTGTTTAACCTGCAGCCCTAAGAAGAAATTTAACTCTCCCATCATGGAAATCTCAAATTCACCTTTCATAGTATCTGCAAATTCTTGGTAAAGAGATTGATTAGATGAACAAAAAATGATATCATCAACATAAATCTGCACTAATATGAGTTAATTATCAACTTTCTTAGTAAAAAGAGTTTTGACAATAACTCCTCTTTTAAAGCCTTGTGATATGAGGAAAGTTGTAAGTCTTTCATACCATTGTCTAGGTGCTTGTTTGAGACCATACAAAGCCTTTTTCAGTTTGTATACATGATTAGGAAGTTTAAAATCAACAAAACCAGGTGGTTGTTCAAGATATACATCTTCATTAATGAAGCCATTTAAGAAAGCACTCTTGACATCCATTTGAAAAAGTTTGAAACCTTTAAGACAAGCAAAAGCAAGTAACAGTCTAATAGCTTCTAATCTAGCTACAGGTGCATAGGTTTCATCAAAATCAATACCTTCTTCTTGATTATACCCTTTAGCAACTAATCTAGCTTTGTTCCTAGTGATTATCCCATTTTCATCAAGCTTGTTCCTAAACACCCATTTAGTTCCTATTACATTCATATTGTTATTTCTAGGTACAACAAACCAAACATCATTTCTGATAAACTGATTTAATTCGTCATGCATAGCAGAAATCCAATTATCATCAAGCAAAGCATCATTTATGTTCTTAGGTTCAATTTGAGACACAAAAGCCATATGATTGCAGAAATCATTTAAAGAATTTCGAGTTGTAACTCCCTTTTCAACGTTTCCTATGATGTTCTCCAGTGATAGTCCTTTTTGAGTTCTCCAGGATTTAGATAAAACATTGTCTGTTCTTCTTCTTGATTATAGCCTTTAGCAACTAATCTAGCTTTGTTCCTAGTGATTATCCCATTTTCATCAAGCTTGTTCCTAAACACCCATTTAGTTCCTATTACATTCATATTGTTATTTCTAGGTACAACAAACCAAACATCATTTCTGATAAACTGATTTAATTCATCATGCATAGCAGAAATCCAATTATCATCAAGCAAAGCATCATTTATGTTCTTAGGTTCAATTTGAGACACAAAAGCCATATGATTGCAGAAATCATTTAAAGAATTTCGAGTTGTAACTCCCTTTTCAACGTTTCCTATGATGTTCTCCGAGTGATAGTCCTTTTGAGTTCTCCGAGATTTAGATAAAACATTGTCTGCTCTTCTTCTTGATTATAGCCTTTAGCAACTAATCTAGCTTTGTTCCTAGTGATTATCCCATTTTCATCAAGCTTGTTCCTAAACACCCATTTAGTTCCTATTACATTCATATTGTTATTTCTAGGTACAACAAACCAAACATCATTTCGATAAACCGATTTAATTCGTCATGCATAGCGTAAATCCAATTATCATCAAGCAAAGCATCATTTATGTTCTTAGGTTCAATTTGAGACACAAAAGCCATATGATTGCAGAAATCATTTAAAGAATTTCGAGTTGTAACTCCCTTTTCAACGTTTCCTATGATGTTCTCCAGGATTTAGATAAAACATTGTCTGTTCTTCTTCTTGATTATAGCCTTTAGCAACTAATCTAGCTTTGTTCCTAGTGATTATCCCATTTTCATCAAGCTTGTTCCTAAACACCCATTTAGTTCCTATTACATTCATATTGTTATTTCTAGGTACAACAAACCAAACATCATTTCGATAAACCGATTTAATTCGTCATGCATAGCGTAAATCCAATTATCATCAAGCAAAGGATCATTTATGTTCTTAGGTTCAATTTGAGACACAAAAGCCATATGATTGCAGAAATCATTTAAAGAATTTCGAGTTGTAACTCCCTTTCAACGTTTCCTATGATGTTCTCCAGGTGATAGTCCTTTTGAGTTCTCCAGGATTTAGATAAAACATTGTCTGCTTCTTCTTCTTGATTATAGCCTTTAGCAACTAATCTGGCTTTGTTCCTAGTGATTATCCCATTTTCATCAAGCTTGTTCCTAAACACCCATTTAGTTCCTATTACATTCATATTGTTATTTCTAGGTACAACAAACCAAACATCATTTCCGATAAACCGATTTAATTCATCATGCATAGCGTAAATCCAATTATCATCAAGCAAAACATCATTTATGTTCTTAGGTTCAATTTGAGACACAAAAGCCATATGATTGCAGAAATCATTTAAAGAATTTCGAGTTGTAACTCCCTTTTCAACGTTTCCTATGATGTTCTCCAGTGATAGTCCTTTTTGAGTTCTCCAGGATTTAGATAAAACATTGTCTCGTTCTTCTTCTTGATTATAGCCTTTAGCAACTAATCTAGCTTTGTTCCTAGTGATTATCCCATTTTCATCAAGCTTGTTCCTAAACACCCATTTAGTTCCTATTACATTCATATTGTTATTTCTAGGTACAACAAACCAAACATCATTTCTGATAAACTGATTTAATTCGTCATGCATAGCAGAAATCCAATTATCATCAAGCAAAGCATCATTTATGTTGTTAGGTTCAATTTGAGACACAAAAGACATATGATTGCAGAAATCATTTAAAGAATTTCGAGTGGTAACTCCCTTTTCAACGTTTCCTATGATGTTCTCCGGTGATAGTCCTTTTGAGTTCTCCAGGATTTAGATAAAACATTGTCTGCTTCTTCTTCTTGATTATAGCCTTTAGCAACTAATCTAGCTTTGTTCCTAGTGATTATCCCATTTTCATCAAGCTTGTTCCTAAACACCCATTTAGTTCCTATTACATTCATATTGTTATTTCTAGGTACAACAAAACCAAACATCATTTCTGATAAACTGATTTAATTCGTCATGCATAGCGTAAATCCAATTATCATCAAGCAAAGCATCATTTATGTTCTTAGGTTCAATTTGAGACACAAAAGCCATATGATTGCAGAAATCATTTAAAGAATTTCGAGTTGTAACTCCCTTTTCAACGTTTCCTATGATGTTCTCCAGGTGATAGTCCTTTTGAGTTCTCCAGGATTTAGATAAAACATTGTCTGTTCTTCTTCTTGATTATAGCCTTTAGCAACTAATCTAGCTTTGTTCCTAGTGATTATCCCATTTTCATCAAGCTTGTTCCTAAACACCCATTTAGTTCCTATTACATTCATATTGTTATTTCTAGGTACAACAAACCAAACATCATTTCGATAAACCGATTTAATTCATCATGCATAGCGTAAATCCAATTATCATCAAGCAAAGCATCATTTATGTTCTTAGGTTCAATTTGAGACACAAAAGCCATATGATTGCAGAAATCATTTAAAGAATTTCGAGTTGTAACTCCCTTTTCAACGTTTCCTATGATGTTCTCCAGCTGATAGTCCTTTTGAGTTCTCCAGGATTTAGATAAAACATTGTCTGCTCTTCTTCTTGATTATAGCCTTTAGCAACTAATCTATCTTTGTTCCTAGTGATTATCCCATTTTCATCAAGCTTGTTCCTAAACACCCATTTAGTTCCTATTACATTCATATTGTTATTTCTAGGTACAACAAACCAAACATCATTTCGATAAACCGATTTAATTCGTCATGCATAGCGTAAATCCAATTATCATCAAGCAAAGGATCATTTATGTTCTTAGGTTCAATTTGAGACACAAAAGCCATACGATTGCAGAAATCATTTAAAGAATTTCGAGTTGTAACTCCCTTTTCAACGTTTCCTATGATGTTCTCCAGTGATAGTCCTTTTGAGTTCTCCAGGATTTAGATAAAACATTGTTCTGTTCTTCTTCTTGATTATAGCCTTTAGCAACTAATCTGGCTTTGTTCCTAGTGATTATCCCATTTTCATCAAGCTTGTTCCTAAACACCCATTTAGTTCCTATTACATTCATATTGTTATTTCTAGGTACAACAAACCAAACATCATTTCGATAAACCGATTTAATTCATCATGCATAGCGTAAATCCAATTATCATCAAGCAAAACATCATTTATGTTCTTAGGTTCAATTTGAGACACAAAAGCCATATGATTGCAGAAATCATTTAAAGAATTTCGAGTTGTAACTCCCTTTCAACGTTTCCTATGATGTTCTCCAGTGATAGTCCTTTTGAGTTCTCCAGGATTTAGATAAAACATTGTCTGTTCTTCTTCTTGATTATAGCCTTTAGCAACTAATCTAGCTTTGTTCCTAGTGATTATCCCATTTTCATCAAGCTTGTTCCTAAACACCCATTTAGTTCCTATTACATTCATATTGTTATTTCTAGGTACAACAAACCAAACATCATTTCCGATAAACCGATTTAATTCATCATGCATAGCGTAAATCCAATTATCATCAAGCAAAGCATCATTTATGTTCTTAGGTTCAATTTGAGACACAAAAGCCATATGATTGCAGAAATCATTTAAAGAATTTCGAGTGGTAACTCCCTTTTCAACGTTTCCTATGATGTTCTCCGGTGATAGTCCTTTTGAGTTCTCCAGGATTTAGATAAAACATTGTCCGTTCTTCTTCTTGATTATAGCCTTTAGCAACTAATCTAGCTTTGTTCCTAGTGATTATCCCATTTTCATCAAGCTTGTTCCTAAACACCCATTTAGTTCCTATTACATTCATATTGTTATTTCTAGGTACAACAAACCAAACATCATTTCGATAAACCGATTTAATTCGTCATGCATAGCGTAAATCCAATTATCATCAAGCAAAGCATCATTTATGTTCTTAGGTTCAATTTGAGACACAAAAGCCATATGATTGCAGAAATCATTTAAAGAATTTCGAGTTGTAACTCCCTTTCAACGTTTCCTATGATGTTCTCCAGTGATAGTCCTTTTGAGTTCTCCAGGATTTAGATAAAACATTGTCTGTTCTTCTTCTTGATTATAGCCTTTAGCAACTAATCTAGCTTTGTTCCTAGTGATTATCCCATTTTCATCAAGCTTGTTCCTAAACACCCATTTAGTTCCTATTACATTCATATTGTTATTTCTAGGTACAACAAACCAAACATCATTTCGATAAACCGATTTAATTCATCATGCATAGCGTAAATCCAATTATCATCAAGCAAAGCATCATTTATGTTCTTAGGTTCAATTTGAGACACAAAAGCCATATGATTGCAGAAATCATTTAAAGAATTTCGAGTTGTAACTCCCTTTTCAACGTTTCCTATGATGTTCTCCAGTCCTTTTGAGTTCTCCAGGATTTAGATAAAACATTGTCTGTTCTTCTTCTTGATTATAGCCTTTAGCAACTAATCTATCTTTGTTCCTAGTGATTATCCCATTTTCATCAAGCTTGTTCCTAAACACCCATTTAGTTCCTATTACATTCATATTGTTATTTCTAGGTACAACAAACCAAACATCATTTCTGATAAACTGATTTAATTCGTCATGCATAGCAGAAATCCAATTATCATCAAGCAAAGGATCATTTATGTTCTTAGGTTCAATTTGAGACACAAAAGCCATATGATTGCAGAAATCATTTAAAGAATTTCGAGTTGTAACTCCCTTTTCAACGTTTCCTATGATGTTCTCCAGTGATAGTCCCTTTTGAGTTCTCCAGGATTTAGATAAAACATTGTCTGTTCTTCTTCTTGATTATAGCCTTTAGCAACTAATCTAGCTTTGTTCCTAGTGATTATCCCATTTATATCAAGCTTGTTCCTAAACACCCATTTAGTTCCTATTACATTCATATTGTTATTTCTAGGTACAACAAACCAAACATCATTTCTGATAAACTGATTTAATTCATCATGCATAGCAGAAATCCAATTATCATCAAGCAAAGCATCATTTATGTTCTTAGGTTCAATTTGAGACACAAAAGCCATATGATTGCAGAAATCATTTAAAGAATTTCGAGTTGTAACTCCCTTTTCAACGTTTCCTATGATGTTCTCCAGTGATAGTCCTTTTTGAGTTCTCCAGGATTTAGATAAAACATTGTCTGTTCTTCTTCTTGATTATAGCCTTTAGCAACTAATCTAGCTTTGTTCCTAGTGATTATCCCATTTTCATCAAGCTTGTTCCTAAACACCCATTTAGTTCCTATTACATTCATATTGTTATTTCTGGGTACAACAAACCAAACATCATTTCTGATAAACTGATTTAATTCATCATGCATAGCAGAAATCCAATTATCATCAAGCAAAGCATCATTTATGTTCTTAGGTTCAATTTGAGACACAAAAGCCATATGATTGCAGAAATCATTTAAAGAATTTCGAGTTGTAACTCCCTTTTCAACGTTTCCTATGATGTTCTCCAGTGATAGTCCTTTTTGAGTTCTCCAGGATTTAGATAAAACATTGTCTGTTCTTCTTCTTGATTATAGCCTTTAGCAACTAATCTAGCTTTGTTCCTAGTGATTATCCCATTTTCATCAAGCTTGTTCCTAAACACCCATTTAGTTCCTATTACATTCATATTGTTATTTCTAGGTACAACAAACCAAACATCATTTCGATAAACCGATTTAATTCATCATGCATAGCAGAAATCCAATTATCATCAAGCAAAGCATCATTTATGTTCTTAGGTTCAATTTGAGACACAAAAGCCATATGATTGCAGAAATCATTTAAAGAATTTCGAGTTGTAACTCCCTTTTCAACGTTTCCTATGATGTTCTCCAGTGATAGTCCTTTTTGAGTTCTCCAGGATTTAGATAAAACATTGTCTGTTCTTCTTCTTGATTATAGCCTTTAGCAACTAATCTAGCTTTGTTCCTAGTGATTATCCCATTTTCATCAAGCTTGTTCCTAAACACCCATTTAGTTCCTATTACATTCATATTGTTATTTCTAGGTACAACAAACCAAACATCATTTCGATAAACCGATTTAATTCATCATGCATAGCGAAATCCAATTATCATCAAGCAAAGCATCATTTATGTTCTTAGGTTCAATTTGAGACACAAAAGCCATATGATTGCAGAAATCATTTAAAGAATTTCGAGTTGTAACTCCCTTTTCAACGTTTCCTATGATGTTCTCCAGTGATAGTCCTTTTTGAGTTCTCCAGGATTTAGATAAAACATTGTCTGTTCTTCTTCTTGATTATAGCCTTTAGCAACTAATCTAGCTTTGTTCCTAGTGATTATCCCATTTTCATCAAGCTTGTTCCTAAACACCCATTTAGTTCCTATTACATTCATATTGTTATTTCTAGGTACAACAAACCAAACATCATTTCGATAAACCGATTTAATTCATCATGCATAGCGTAAATCCAATTATCATCAAGCAAAGCATCATTTATGTTCTTAGGTTCAATTTGAGACACAAAAGCCATATGATTGCAGAAATCATTTAAAGAATTTCGAGTTGTAACTCCCTTTTCAACGTTTCCTATGATGTTCTCCGGTGATAGTCCTTTTGAGTTCTCCAGGATTTAGATAAAACATTGTGCTGTTCTTCTTCTTGATTATAGCCTTTAGCAACTAATGTAGCTTTGTTCCTAGTGATTATCCCATTTTCATCAAGCTTGTTCCTAAACACCCATTTAGTTCCTATTACATTCATATTGTTATTTCTAGGTACAACAAACCAAACATCATTTCGATAAACCGATTTAATTCATCATGCATAGCGTAAATCCAATTATCATCAAGCAAAGCATCATTTATGTTCTTAGGTTCAATTTGAGACACAAAAGCCATATGATTGCAGAAATCATTTAAAGAATTTCGAGTTGTAACTCCCTTTTCAACGTTTCCTATGATGTTCTCCGGTGATAGTCCTTTTGAGTTCTCCAGGATTTAGATAAAACATTGTGCTGTTCTTCTTCTTGATTATAGCCTTTAGCAACTAATCTAGCTTTGTTCCTAGTGATTATCCCATTTTCATCAAGCTTGTTCCTAAACACCCATTTAGTTCCTATTACATTCATATTGTTATTTCTAGGTACAACAAACCAAACATCATTTCGATAAACCGATTTAATTCATCATGCATAGCGAAATCCAATTATCATCAAGCAAAGCATCATTTATGTTCTTAGGTTCAATTTGAGACACAAAAGCCATATGATTGCAGAAATCATTTAAAGAATTTCGAGTTGTAACTCCCTTTTCAACGTTTCCTATGATGTTCTCCAGTGATAGTCCTTTTGAGTTCTCCAGGATTTAGATAAAACATTGTCCGTTCTTCTTCTTGATTATAGCCTTTAGCAACTAATCTAGCTTTGTTCCTAGTGATTATCCCATTTTCATCAAGCTTGTTCCTAAACACCCATTTAGTTCCTATTACATTCATATTGTTATTTCTAGGTACAACAAACCAAACATCATTTCGATAAACCGATTTAATTCATCATGCATAGCGTAAATCCAATTATCATCAAGCAAAGCATCATTTATGTTCTTAGGTTCAATTTGAGACACAAAAGCCATATGATTGCAGAAATCATTTAAAGAATTTCGAGTTGTAACTCCCTTTTCAACGTTTCCTATGATGTTCTCCGGTGATAGTCCTTTTGAGTTCTCCAGGATTTAGATAAAACATTGTGCTGTTCTTCTTCTTGATTATAGCCTTTAGCAACTAATCTAGCTTTGTTCCTAGTGATTATCCCATTTTCATCAAGCTTGTTCCTAAACACCCATTTAGTTCCTATTACATTCATATTGTTATTTCTAGGTACAACAAACCAAACATCATTTCGATAAACCGATTTAATTCATCATGCATAGCGGAAATCCAATTATCATCAAGCAAAGCATCATTTATGTTCTTAGGTTCAATTTGAGACACAAAAGCCATATGATTGCAGAAATCATTTAAAGAATTTCGAGTTGTAACTCCCTTTTCAACGTTTCCTATGATGTTCTCCGGTGATAGTCCTTTTGAGTTCTCCGGGATTTAGATAAAACATTATGCTGTTCTTCTTCTTGATTATAGCCTTTAGCAACTAATCTAGCTTTGTTCCTAGTGATTATCCCATTTTCATCAAGCTTGTTCCTAAACACCCATTTAGTTCCTATTACATTCATATTGTTATTTCTAGGTACAACAAACCAAACATCATTTCGATAAAGCGATTTAATTCATCATGCATAGCGGAAATCCAATTATCATCAAGCAAAGCATCATTTATGTTCTTAGGTTCAATTTGAGACACAAAAGCCATATGATTGCAGAAATCATTTAAAGAATTTCGAGTTGTAACTCCCTTTTCAACGTTTCCTATGATGTTCTCCGGTGATAGTCCTTTTGAGTTCTCCAGGATTTAGATAAAACATTGTGCTGTTCTTCTTCTTGATTATAGCCTTTAGCAACTAATCTAGCTTTGTTCCTAGTGATTATCCCATTTTCATCAAGCTTGTTCCTAAACACCCATTTAGTTCCTATTACATTCATATTGTTATTTCTAGGTACAACAAACCAAACATCATTTCTGATAAACTGATTTAATTCATCATGCATAGCAGAAGTCCAATTATCATCAAGCAAAGCATCATTTATGTTCTTAGGTTCAATTTGAGACACAAAAGCCATATGATTGCAGAAATCATTTAAAGAATTTCGAGTTGTAACTCCCTTTTCAACGTTTCCTATGATGTTCTCCGGTGATAGTCCTTTTGAGTTCTCCAGGATTTAGATAAAACATTGTCTGCTTCTTCTTCTTGATTATAGCCTTTAGCAACTAATCTAGCTTTGTTCCTAGTGATTATCCCATTTTCATCAAGCTTGTTCCTAAACACCCATTTAGTTCCTATTACATTTATATTGTTATTTCTAGGTACAACAAACCAAACATCATTTCGATAAACCGATTTAATTCGTCATGCATAGCGAAATCCAATTATCATCAAGCAAAGCATCATTTATGTTCTTAGGTTCAATTTGAGACACAAAAGCCATATGATTGCAGAAATCATTTAAAGAATTTTGAGTTGTAACTCCCTTTTCAACGTTTCCTATGATGTTCTCCAGTGATAGTCCTTTTTGAGTTCTCCAGGATTTAGATAAAACATTGTCTGTTCTTCTTCTTGATTATAGCCTTTAGCAACTAATCTAGCTTTGTTCCTAGTGATTATCCCATTTTCATCAAGCTTGTTCCTAAACACCCATTTAGTTCCTATTACATTCATATTGTTATTTCTAGGTACAACAAACCAAACATCATTTCGATAAACCGATTTAATTCATCATGCATAGCGTAAATCCAATTATCATCAAGCAAAGCATCATTTATGTTCTTAGGTTCAATTTGAGACACAAAAGCCATATGATTGCAGAAATCATTTAAAGAATTTCGAGTTGTAACTCCCTTTCAACGTTTCCTATGATGTTCTCCGGTGATAGTCCTTTTGAGTTCTCCGAGATTTAGATAAAACATTGTGCTGTTCTTCTTCTTGATTATAGCCTTTAGCAACTAATCTAGCTTTGTTCCTAGTGATTATCCCATTTTCATCAAGCTTGTTCCTAAACACCCATTTAGTTCCTATTACATTCATATTGTTATTTCTGGGTACAACAAACCAAACATCATTTCTGATAAACTGATTTAATTCATCATGCATAGCAGAAATCCAATTATCATCAAGCAAAGCATCATTTATGTTCTTAGGTTCAATTTGAGACACAAAAGCCATATGATTGCAGAAATCATTTAAAGAATTTTGAGTTGTAACTCCCTTTTCAACGTTTCCTATGATGTTCTCCAGTGATAGTCCCTTTTGAGTTCTCCAGGATTTAGATAAAACATTGTCTGTTCTTCTTCTTGATTATAGCCTTTAGCAACTAATCTAGCTTTGTTCCTAGTGATTATCCCATTTTCATCAAGCTTGTTCCTAAACACCCATTTAGTTCCTATTACATTCATATTGTTATTTCTAGGTACAACAAACCAAACATCATTTCGATAAACCGATTTAATTCATCATGCATAGCGTAAATCCAATTATCATCAAGCAAAGCATCATTTATGTTCTTAGGTTCAATTTGAGACACAAAAGCCATATGATTGCAGAAATCATTTAAAGAATTTCGAGTTGTAACTCCCTTTTCAACGTTTCCTATGATGTTCTCCAGTGATAGTCCTTTTGAGTTCTCCGAGGATTTAGATAAAACATTATGCTGTTCTTCTTCTTGATTATAGCCTTTAGCAACTAATCTAGCTTTGTTCCTAGTGATTATCCCATTTTCATCAAGCTTGTTCCTAAACACCCATTTAGTTCCTATTACATTCATATTGTTATTTCTAGGTACAACAAACCAAACATCATTTCGATAAAGCGATTTAATTCATCATGCATAGCGTAAATCCAATTATCATCAAGCAAAGCATCATTTATGTTCTTAGGTTCAATTTGAGACACAAAAGCCATATGATTGCAGAAATCATTTAAAGAATTTCGAGTTGTAACTCCCTTTTCAACGTTTCCTATGATGTTCTCCGGTGATAGTCCCTTTTGAGTTCTCCAGGATTTAGATAAAACATTATGCTGTTCTTCTTCTTGATTATAGCCTTTAGCAACTAATCTAGCTTTGTTCCTAGTGATTATCCCATTTTCATCAAGCTTGTTCCTAAACACCCATTTAGTTCCTATTACATTCATATTGTTATTTCTAGGTACAACAAACCAAACATCATTTCGATAAAGCGATTTAATTCATCATGCATAGCGGAAATCCAATTATCATCAAGCAAAGCATCATTTATGTTCTTAGGTTCAATTTGAGACACAAAAGCCATATGATTGCAGAAATCATTTAAAGAATTTCGAGTTGTAACTCCCTTTTCAACGTTTCCTATGATGTTCTCCGGTGATAGTCCTTTTGAGTTCTCCGAGATTTAGATAAAACATTGTCTGTTCTTCTTCTTGATTATAGCCTTTAGCAACTAATCTAGCTTTGTTCCTAGTGATTATCCCATTTTCATCAAGCTTGTTCCTAAACACCCATTTAGTTCCTATTACATTCATATTGTTATTTCTAGGTACAACAAACCAAACATCATTTCGATAAACCGATTTAATTCATCATGCATAGCAGAAATCCAATTATCATCAAGCAAAGCATCATTTATGTTCTTAGGTTCAATTTGAGACACAAAAGCCATATGATTGCAGAAATCATTTAAAGAATTTCGAGTTGTAACTACCTTTTCAACGTTTCCTATGATGTTCTCCAGTGATAGTCCTTTTTGAGTTCTCCAGGATTTAGATAAAACATTGTCTGTTCTTCTTCTTGATTATAGCCTTTAGCAACTAATCTAGCTTTGTTCCTAGTGATTATCCCATTTTCATCAAGCTTGTTCCTAAACACCCATTTAGTTCCTATTACATTCATATTGTTATTTCTAGGTACAACAAACCAAACATCATTTCGATAAACCGATTTAATTCATCATGCATAGCGTAAATCCAATTATCATCAAGCAAAGCATCATTTATGTTCTTAGGTTCAATTTGAGACACAAAAGCCATATGATTGCAGAAATCATTTAAAGAATTTCGAGTTGTAACTCCTTTTCAACGTTTCCTATGATGTTCTCCGGTGATAGTCCCTTTTGAGTTCTCCAGGATTTAGATAAAACATTGTCCTGTTCTTCTTCTTGATTATAGCCTTTAGCAACTAATCTAGCTTTGTTCCTAGTGATTATCCCATTTTCATCAAGCTTGTTCCTAAACACCCATTTAGTTCCTATTACATTCATATTGTTATTTCTAGGTACAACAAACCAAACATCATTTCGATAAACCGATTTAATTCATCATGCATAGCGTAAATCCAATTATCATCAAGCAAAGCATCATTTATGTTCTTAGGTTCAATTTGAGACACAAAAGCCATATGATTGCAGAAATCATTTAAAGAATTTCGAGTTGTAACTCCCTTTTCAACGTTTCCTATGATGTTCTCCGGTGATAGTCCTTTTGAGTTCTCCAGGATTTAGATAAAACATTGTGCTGTTCTTCTTCTTGATTATAGCCTTTAGCAACTAATCTAGCTTTGTTCCTAGTGATTATCCCATTTTCATCAAGCTTGTTCCTAAACACCCATTTAGTTCCTATTACATTCATATTGTTATTTCTAGGTACAACAAACCAAACATCATTTCGATAAACCGATTTAATTCATCATGCATAGCGTAAATCCAATTATCATCAAGCAAAGCATCATTTATGTTCTTAGGTTCAATTTGAGACACAAAAGCCATATGATTGCAGAAATCATTTAAAGAATTTCGAGTTGTAACTCCCTTTTCAACGTTTCCTATGATGTTCTCCAGTGATAGTCCTTTTTGAGTTCTCCAGGATTTAGATAAAACATTGTTTGTTCTTCTTCTTGATTATAGCCTTTAGCAACTAATCTAGCTTTGTTCCTAGTGATTATCCCATTTTCATCAAGCTTGTTCCTAAACACCCATTTAGTTCCTATTACATTCATATTGTTATTTCTAGGTACAACAAACCAAACATCATTTCGATAAACCGATTTAATTCATCATGCATAGCGAAATCCAATTATCATCAAGCAAAGCATCATTTATGTTCTTAGGTTCAATTTGAGACACAAAAGCCATATGATTGCAGAAATCATTTAAAGAATTTCGAGTTGTAACTCCCTTTTCAACGTTTCCTATGATGTTCTCCAGTGATAGTCCTTTTGAGTTCTCCGAGATTTAGATAAAACATTGTCTGTTCTTCTTCTTGATTATAGCCTTTAGCAACTAATCTAGCTTTGTTCCTAGTGATTATCCCATTTTCATCAAGCTTGTTCCTAAACACCCATTTAGTTCCTATTACATTCATATTGTTATTTCTAGGTACAACAAACCAAACATCATTTCGATAAACCGATTTAATTCATCATGCATAGCGTAAATCCAATTATCATCAAGCAAAGCATCATTTATGTTCTTAGGTTCAATTTGAGACACAAAAAGCCATATGATTGCAGAAATCATTTAAAGAATTTCGAGTTGTAACTCCCTTTTCAACGTTTCCTATGATGTTCTCCAGTGATAGTCCTTTTTGAGTTCTCCAGGATTTAGATAAAACATTGTCTGTTCTTCTTCTTGATTATAGCCTTTAGCAACTAATCTAGCTTTGTTCCTAGTGATTATCCCATTTTCATCAAGCTTGTTCCTAAACACCCATTTAGTTCCTATTACATTCATATTGTTATTTCTAGGTACAACAAACCAAACATCATTTCGATAAACCGATTTAATTCATCATGCATAGCAGTAAATCCAATTATCATCAAGCAAAGCATCATTTATGTTCTTAGGTTCAATTTGAGACACAAAAGCCATATGATTGCAGAAATCATTTAAAGAATTTCGAGTTGTAACTCCCTTTTCAACGTTTCCTATGATGTTGTCCAGTGATAGTCCTTTTTGAGTTCTCCAGGATTTAGATAAAACATTGTGCTGTTCTTCTTCTTGATTATAGCCTTTAGCAACTAATCTAGCTTTGTTCCTAGTGATTATCCCATTTTCATCAAGCTTGTTCCTAAACACCCAGTTAGTTCCTATTACATTCATATTGTTATTTCTGGGTACAACAAACCAAACATCATTTATGATAAACCGATTTAATTCATCATGCATAGCGTAAATCCAATTATCATCAAGCAAAGCATCATTTATGTTCTTAGGTTCAATTTGAGACACAAAAGCCATATGATTGCAGAAATCATTTAAAGAATTTCGAGTTGTAACTCCCTTTTCAACGTTTCCTATGATGTTCTCCGGTGATAGTCCTTTTGAGTTCTCCAGGATTTAGATAAAACATTGTCTGTTCTTCTTCTTGATTATAGCCTTTAGCAACTAATCTAGCTTTGTTCCTAGTGATTATCCCATTTTCATCAAGCTTGTTCCTAAACACCCATTTAGTTCCTATTACATTCATATTGTTATTTCTAGGTACAACAAACCAAACATCATTTCGATAAACCGATTTAATTCATCATGCATAGCGTAAATCCAATTATCATCAAGCAAAGCATCATTTATGTTCTTAGGTTCAATTTGAGACACAAAAGCCATATGATTGCAGAAATCATTTAAAGAATTTCGAGTTGTAACTCCCTTTTCAACGTTTCCTATGATGTTCTCCGGTGATAGTCCTTTTGAGTTCTCCGAGATTTAGATAAAACATTGTCTGTTCTTCTTCTTGATTATAGCCTTTAGCAACTAATCTAGCTTTGTTCCTAGTGATTATCCCATTTTCATCAAGCTTGTTCCTAAACACCCATTTAGTTCCTATTACATTCATATTGTTATTTCTAGGTACAACAAACCAAACATCATTTCGATAAACCGATTTAATTCATCATGCATAGCGAGAAATCCAATTATCATCAAGCAAAGCATCATTTATGTTCTTAGGTTCAATTTGAGACACAAAAGCCATATGATTGCAGAAATCATTTAAAGAATTTCGAGTTGTAACTCCCTTTTCAACGTTTCCTATGATGTTCTCCGGTGATAGTCCTTTTCGAGTTCTCCAGGATTTAGATAAAACATTATCCGTTCTTCTTCTTGATTATAGCCTTTAGCAACTAATCTAGCTTTGTTCCTAGTGATTATCCCATTTTCATCAAGCTTGTTCCTAAACACCCATTTAGTTCCTATTACATTCATATTGTTATTTCTAGGTACAACAAACCAAACATCATTTCGATAAACCGATTTAATTCGTCATGCATAGCGGAAATCCAATTATCATCAAGCAAAGCATCATTTATGTTCTTAGGTTCAATTTGAGACACAAAAGCCATATGATTGCAGAAATCATTTAAAGAATTTCGAGTTGTAACTCCTTTTCAACGTTTCCTATGATGTTCTCCGGTGATAGTCCTTTTCGAGTTCTCCGAGATTTAGATAAAACATTGTCTGTTCTTCTTCTTGATTATAGCCTTTAGCAACTAATCTAGCTTTGTTCCTAGTGATTATCCCATTTTCATCAAGCTTGTTCCTAAACACCCATTTAGTTCCTATTACATTCATATTGTTATTTCTAGGTACAACAAACCAAACATCATTTCGATAAACCGATTTAATTCGTCATGCATAGCGGAAATCCAATTATCATCAAGCAAAGCATCATTTATGTTCTTAGGTTCAATTTGAGACACAAAAGCCATATGATTGCAGAAATCATTTAAAGAATTTCGAGTTGTAACTCCCTTTTCAACGTTTCCTATGATGTTCTCCGGTGATAGTCCTTTTCGAGTTCTCCAGGATTTAGATAAAACATTGTGCTGTTCTTCTTCTTGATTATAGCCTTTAGCAACTAATCTAGCTTTGTTCCTAGTGATTATCCCATTTTCATCAAGCTTGTTCCTAAACACCCATTTAGTTCCTATTACATTCATATTGTTATTTCTAGGTACAACAAACCAAACATCATTTCGATAAACCGATTTAATTCGTCATGCATAGCAGAAATCCAATTATCATCAAGCAAAGCATCATTTATGTTCTTAGGTTCAATTTGAGACACAAAAGCCATATGATTGCAGAAATCATTTAAAGAATTTCGAGTTGTAACTCCCTTTTCAACGTTTCCTATGATGTTCTCCGGTGATAGTCCTTTTCGAGTTCTCCAGGATTTAGATAAAACATTATGCTGTTCTTCTTCTTGATTATAGCCTTTAGCAACTAATCTAGCTTTGTTCCTAGTGATTATCCCATTTTCATCAAGCTTGTTCCTAAACACCCATTTAGTTCCTATTACATTCATATTGTTATTTCTAGGTACAACAAACCA
This sequence comes from Lablab purpureus, assembly GCA_030347555.1. NCBI lineage: Eukaryota > Viridiplantae > Streptophyta > Magnoliopsida > Fabales > Fabaceae > Lablab > Lablab purpureus. The sequence goes on from CM059258.1 coordinate 21,080,330, forward strand.
AACATCATTTCGATAAACTGATTTAATTCGTCATGCATAGCAGAAATCCAATTATCATCAAGCAAAGCATCATTTATGTTCTTAGGTTCAATTTGAGACACAAAAGCCATATGATTGCAGAAATCATTTAAAGAATTTCGAGTTGTAACTCCCTTTTCAACGTTTCCTATGATGTTCTCCGGTGATAGTCCTTTTCGAGTTCTCCAGGATTTAGATAAAACATTATGCATTCTTCTTCTTGATTATAGCCTTTAGCAACTAATCTAGCTTTGTTCCTAGTGATTATCCCATTTTCATCAAGCTTGTTCCTAAACACCCATTTAGTTCCTATTACATTCATATTGTTATTTCTAGGTACAACAAACCAAACATCATTTCGATAAAGCTGATTTAATTCGTCATGCATAGCGAAATCCAATTATCATCAAGCAAAGCATCATTTATGTTCTTAGGTTCAATTTGAGACACAAAAGCCATATGATTGCAGAAATCATTTAAAGAATTTCGAGTTGTAACTCCCTTCTCAACGTTTCCTATGATGTTCTCCGGTGATAGTCCTTTTGAGTTCTCCAGGATTTAGATAAAACATTATGCTGTTCTTCTTCTTGATTATAGCCTTTAGCAACTAATCTAGCTTTGTTCCTAGTGATTATCCCATTTTCATCAAGCTTGTTCCTAAACACCCATTTAGTTCCTATTACATTCATATTGTTATTTCTAGGTACAACAAACCAAACATCATTTCGATAAAGCGATTTAATTCGTCATGCATAGCGGAAATCCAATTATCATCAAGCAAAGCATCATTTATGTTCTTAGGTTCAATTTGAGACACAAAAGCCATATGATTGCAGAAATCATTTAAAGAATTTCGAGTTGTAACTCCCTTTTCAACGTTTCCTATGATGTTCTCCGGTGATAGTCCTTTTGAGTTCTCCAGGATTTAGATAAAACATTATCCGTTCTTCTTCTTGATTATAGCCTTTAGCAACTAATCTAGCTTTGTTCCTAGTGATTATCCCATTTTCATCAAGCTTGTTCCTAAACACCCATTTAGTTCCTATTACATTCATATTGTTATTTCTAGGTACAACAAACCAAACATCATTTCGATAAACCGATTTAATTCGTCATGCATAGCGGAAATCCAATTATCATCAAGCAAAGCATCATTTATGTTCTTAGGTTCAATTTGAGACACAAAAGCCATATGATTGCAGAAATCATTTAAAGAATTTCGAGTTGTAACTCCCTTTTCAACGTTTCCTATGATGTTCTCCAGTGATAGTCCTTTTTGAGTTCTCCAGGATTTAGATAAAACATTGTCTGTTCTTCTTCTTGATTATAGCCTTTAGCAACTAATCTAGCTTTGTTCCTAGTGATTATCCCATTTTCATCAAGCTTGTTCCTAAACACCCATTTAGTTCCTATTACATTCATATTGTTATTTCTAGGTACAACAAACCAAACATCATTTCGATAAACCGATTTAATTCGTCATGCATAGCGGAAATCCAATTATCATCAAGCAAAGCATCATTTATGTTCTTAGGTTCAATTTGAGACACAAAAGCCATATGATTGCAGAAATCATTTAAAGAATTTCGAGTTGTAACTCCCTTTTCAACATTTCCTATGATGTTCTCCAGTGATAGTCCTTTTTGAGTTCTCCAGGATTTAGATAAAACATTGTCTGTTCTTCTTCTTGATTATAGCCTTTGGCAACTAATCTGGCTTTGTTCCTAGTGATTATCCCATTTTCATCAAGCTTGTTCCTAAACACCCATTTAGTTCCTATTACATTCATATTGTTATTTCTAGGTACAACAAACCAAACATCATTTCTGATAAACTGATTTAATTCGTCATGCATAGCAGAAATCCAATTATCATCAAGCAAAGCATCATTTATGTTCTTAGGTTCAATTTGAGACACAAAAGCCATATGATTGCAGAAATCATTTAAAGAATTTCGAGTTGTAACTCCCTTTTCAACGTTTCCTATGATGTTCTCCAGTGATAGTCCTTTTTGAGTTCTCCAGGATTTAGATAAAACATTGTCTGTTGCAGAATAGTCAACTGTTCCAGAGTTATAGTCAACTGTTTCAATTCGTCTGTCAGCATCAGCAGATTTTTCTGCATAATCTTCATTCTTTTTTTATTTTTCAGACCTTTCATCACCTGAACTTGCAAGAGAATTACCTTTTCTCTCTTTTTGACATAAGAAATCATCAAATACAACATGAATTGATTCTTCTACAGTCAAATTCTTTTTGTTGAAAACACGATAGGCTTTACTATGCATAGAATAACCCAAAGAATATACCATCATCAGCTTTTTCATTAAATTTGCCTAAAGATGCTTTTCCATTGTTTAATATGAAACACCTGCAACCAAAAACTTTAAAGTATGCAATGCTAGGAGTTCTATCATTCAATAGTTCATAAGGAGTTTTATTGAGAATTGGTCTTATCAATACTCTATTAAGCACATAGCAAGCTGTGGAAACTGCATCCGCCCAAAAGTACTTAGGAAGCTTAGATTCACTTAACATGGTTCTAGCACATTCTTGAAGTGTTCTATTCTTTCTTTCAACAACTCCATTTTGTTGTGGAGTTCTAGGAGCAGAAAAATTGTGAGATATGCCATGTTTTGAGCAAAACTTTTCAAAATGAATGTTTTGAAATTCTGTTCCGTGATCACTTCTCAAGGAAACAATGTTAAGATATTTTTCATTTGAAATAATCTTGGCAAATTTCTTAAATGCATAAAAAGTTTCATCTTTAGAAGATAGAAATAATGTCCAAGTGAATCTTGAAAAATCATCAACAATGACAAGAACATAGGAATTGTTACCAAGACTTACAGTTCTTGATGGACCAAAGAGATCAAGATGTAATAGCTCAAGTGGTCTCCTTGTTGAGATGATGTTCTTTGACTCAAAGGAGTTTCTTGATTGCTTTCCCTTTTAGCAATATGCATAAACTTTTTCTTTCACGTATTTGACATTTGGAAGGCCTCTAACAAGGTTTTTGCAGCAGATTTTGTTTAATAATTGCATGTTAACGTGTCCACATCTTCTATGCCAAAGCCAACCTTCATCTTCTTTGGTCAACAAGCATATATTCTTGAGATTTGAGGATTCAATGTCCAGCATATATACATTGTTTGTTCTTCTTCCAATGTGGACAATATCTACAGATTTACAGTTGTATATAACACAAAATTTGCATCAAAAGTGACCTTCATACCTTTGTCACATAGTTGACTAATACTCAGCAGATTATGTTTCAATCCTTCAACAAATACAACATCTTTTATCTGTGAAAAAGAGCAACTTCCTATATCTCCAGAACCTTTTATTTTACCCTTGCTATCATCTCCAAATGTAACAGAACCATCATCATATTCCTTGAAATTAATTAGCTTTGATTTGTCACCTGTCATATGTTTAGAGTAACCACTATCTAAATACCATAAATCTCTCTTTGCTCTTTGACAGATCTGCAAAACAAATTTAGTTTAGATATATAGGTCCCCAAAACAGGTTGGGTCCTTTAGAGTTAGGAATAGCAGATGATTTGGGTTTCCAATAGTATTCTCCTCTTGAAATGCCAAAATTCTTGATATAGCAGTATTTAGATGTATGTCCAATTTTCAAGCAATAAAAACACTTTTTAAATCTGTTATTTGTGTAAGATTTATATTTAGAAGCTGGATAATGTTTTACAGAGTTCCCATACCCAAGATCATTTCTGTTTGAGTAGCCAATTTGAGAGTTTAGTAGTTGATCAAGAGTATTTTATCCCAATTGAAACTTTCCTAATGTTTTTATCAGATAAGCAACTTTATCTTGAAGATTTTTGCAGTTTTCACACTTAGCAGGATTGATTTTAACACATTCAGACTTATCAGATTCAATCTGGTTTTCCTGTTCTAGAACTCTGTTTTTTAGCCAACTGTTTACATCTTTTAGTCTGCTAATCTGGTTTTCCAGTTCCAGTAATCTGTTTTCTAGCCAACTATTTAGTCCTTTTAGTCGGTTAATCTGATGATCCTGCTTTCTTGCTTCATCATGCAGTTCTTTAAATGCATCTAATAAAGTGTCATAATTCTCACTGAGATCAGTTTCACAATTACTCACTTGGCTTGAGGTTTCAGCATTTGCAACAAGACATAGATTTGCTTGATTTTCAGATTCAAAATCTGAAGTAGATGACCTGCTAGATTCACTTTCATCCCAAGCCATGTAGGCTTTCTTTCCTTTCTTGAAGTGAGGAATTCGTTTCTCTTTGTCTTTTCTTTCTTTTCTTTCTGGGCTTCTTTCTTTTCTTTGATTCATGAGAGGACAATCCATCTTAACATGTCCTAGCTGCCCACAGTTGAAACAAGAGAAATTAGAAGAATTGAAATCATATTTTCTTGTGTACCTTTTCTGTTGATCTTGAAATTTGTCTCTTGAGTTGTTCTTCCTCTTTAGAAACTTTCCAAACTTCTTTACAAGCATGGCAAATTCTGTACTGTCATTTTCGTTTTCCTCTTCATCACTCTTCAAACATTCTTTGGCTTTCAAGGCAAGGCTCTTGTTCTTCTTGTCAGAATTTTCCAGTTGATCAAGTCTACTCAATTCCAGTTCATGCTCCCTCAATTTCCCAAACAATGTAGCTATATTCATAACAGATATGTCCTTTGTTTCAATAATGGCAGTGACCTTTGGTTGCCAGCTTCTATTTAGACACTTTAGAACCTTAATGTTGAGTTCTTCATCATCAAATTTCTTTCCCAGACCTAGCAGATGGTTTACAATATGAGTAAAACGTTTCTGAACATCTTGGATGCTCTCTTCAGGCTGCATCCTAAACAATTCGTATTCTTCAATGAGAGTGTGCTTTCTTGCTCTCTTAACTTTTGATGTGCCTTCATGGGTGACTTGTAGGATGTCCCACATTTCCATAGCAGTTGCACATTGAGAAATCCTGAAAAATTCATCAAGATTTAAAGCAGAAGTTAGAATGTTTTTGGCCTTACAATCGAATTGTGCTTTCTTATTTTCTGCATCAGTCCATGTCTCCCATGGTTTTTCAGTTATTGTTCCATCTTCAGTCTTCAATTTTGGAATGTATGGACCATTGATCACAGCATCCCAAATGCCTCTATCTACAGATTCAAAGAAAATCTTCATCCTTGCTTTCCAGAAGGGGTAGTTTGCTCCAACAAAGAGTGGTGGTCTGTTGGTGGATGCTCCTTCAGCAAAGGGAAGCTTATCATCCATCTTGGATCACTCTTGAATATCTTTCAAGTACCTCCTCTTGATACCAATTGTTAGACGCAGAGATATATCAAGAAGAGGGGGGATGAATTGATATTGGATTTTCTTTCAAAACTGTTAAGTTTCAGATTTTTCTGATGCTGTCAAGAACATATTAGTTAACTGATTTTTGAGAAATAGTCGATTAGTTCTATCAGACAATTATTAAAGATGATAAAAGGAGAAATAATGCACAAGAATTTATACTGGTTCACTCTTTTTAAAGAGCTACATCCAGTTTCTATCTGTAACACTAACAGATCTCAAATCACTAAAATGATCAAGTCTTTACAAGAACCCCTCTTCTAAAGACTACCAAAACCAAAAAGATGAAATTCTAAACCCTATAGAATTCAATCTAACCCAGACTCACACCAAGTCTGCAGTGATCACCCTAATCACCAAGATACAGGTTTCGTAACCCCACAAAGTAATCTCAAACCAGAGAACAATACAATCCAGAAAAATGCTAATCAAGACTCTCTTCTTGATTCTTTCTAAAGTTGAATCTTTCAAAGATTTGTGAGTAAGTTTTTTTTTATTCTCTCTTCTCTGTTCTCTCTCTGTTCTTTTGGCTATTCTTTCAGTAGTTTGAATCTCCCACGAGACTTCTATTATAGAGAAAGAGATGAGCTCAAACAGGCGCTATTCTGTTTTCTGCATACTGGGAGGCCTGGAACAAAATAGTCGACTAAACAGCGAAATAGTTAGCTTATTTCATTAAAAGCACATTCCTGACATATTAATGAAAATAGTCGACTAATATATCAGAATTAGTTGACTAATAACAAATAATCTAACAACTATTCAAAAACTGCATAATCATCAATTAATCACCAATGTTCCATCAACATCATCAAATCAAATTCATCAACAAACTCCCCCTATTTGATGATGACAACCTGCAAAACCTATTGAAATCAAAGAGAATAGATGGAAGATTATCTCCCCCTTTTACTATTTCGATTTTGCCTCTTCCAATAGCAAAAACTCAAAACAAAGAATCATCATCATTCACCGCAAGCACCAAACACACATGTGCACCCAATCGAAATATATTTTCCAATCTGCACCAAACGAACCAACTCCATTATTGCTTTGATTAGCCTTCCTCAGAGGCAGTGCCCTAGCTCACAAGCCACAACAATGGTGACGATGAGAGAAAGCAACTTGATTCATCATAACTGGAGGAAGGAGGTTTTATTCAAAAGTCACAACAACCACCGCTCCTATGCGACGATGAAGATGACTTCTCTGTGCCAAGCATTGATGCACCAATCGTCAATTTCGCCTCCTCCGATTACGATAAACACAAACACCAGCTAGTGTCGAAACAAACGAAACGCCACTGGAAAAAAATTGGGTTATTTTGAGCAAATAATGAAAACCAAAACACCGTCTCGCTGGATTCGATTCTGCAGTGCCAAAAGCTTTACGTAAACCTTACGAAAAAAGTTGCAAAAACAATATGGAAATTGTTGCGGAAAAGCTGTGGAAAAGTCAGAAACTAGCTCTGATTACCAAATGACGCGAGTCTATCCAAAAACAGGATGAATGGATCGTTTCAACAAAATTTCCCCGAATCAAAGATCAAAAATCGAAAATGCGGAAAGGGATTAGGGATGGAGAAGACGCCACAATCATTTCTGACTGATAAGTCCAGTGAGGATTCGCCACTCTGAATTCGAAAATTCACAGATAAGAATCTAAAGATCTACTCGAGAACCAAGAGAGAATTCACGGAGCCAAAGTCTCAACTCCTTAAAATCTGAATTCTAAGTACAAAGAGTTATGAGAATCCTATTTATAATAATGGACCTAATACAAGGCCCATTAACTAATTAGGCCCAAAAAAGGAAAAAGAACAAAAATACAAAGCCCAACCAATAGAGGGCCCACAAAGAAAATTAAAAATCCAAATTATAAAATATTAAAAATTAAATTTAAAAATCCTAAAACTACGGTTGTCATCTTCATGCTCGTATCAGAAAGGGAGGACTTAGGGAATATAGAAGCATTTTGCGAAAATGATGATTGCCATGATGAACTTGAAAAACTTGAGAGAGCATGTCAATTCTATTACAAATATATTACAAGGCTGGAAAATGACTAATCTGATATATTTCTTGAAATAATAACCACAATATCTTTTACGTTCAGAGTTTTGCAAATAAAGAAACTATCTTTACCTTGAAATTATCTTTCAATGGAGAAAAACATTCTAAATCCTAGCCAATCCATCTCTTCTTAATTAAAGAATTTAATAGTATAACCATCTCTCCTTCTCAACCATGTATAAAAGTCTAGCTTTTACCTCCAAAGAGAGTTTCACTTCACAATTTAAGGTGAATGGTGACCAGATTGTGGCTTCAAATGGAGAAGCAAAGAGAGTTTCACCTTACAAGGAACGTGTCTTGTGATAAGCTCCTAGAGTTACTCTTGAACAAGGGAAGACACAAATTTGAAATCAATTCTCTACAAAAGTTAAAATACAAAGAGTGGGGATCGGTTTCTAGCATGCTAAAAAAAGAGAGAAATTCAAACTTGAATTCCCTCTAGAAAACCCTAATAGGTGCTAATTTTTAATGAAGTTAGACGTAGAGATATATCAAGAAGGGGGGATGAATTGATATTGGATTTTCTTTCAAAACTGTTAAGTTTCAGATTTTTCTGATGCTGTCAAGAACAGATTAGTTAACTAATTTCTGAGAAATAGTCGATTAGTTCTATCAGACAATTATTAAAGATGATAAAAGAAGAGAAAGAATGCACAAGAATTTATACTGGTTCACTCTTTTTAAAGAGCTACATCCAGTTTTGATCTGTAACACTAACAGATCTCAAATCACTAAAATGATCAAGTCTTTACAAGAACCCCTCTTCTAAAGACTACCAAAACCAAAAAGATGAAATTCTAAACCCTATAGAATTCAATCTAACCCAGACTCACACCAAGTCTGCAGTGATCACCCCAATCACCAAGATACAGGTTTTGTAACCCCACAAAGTAATCTCAAACCAGAGAACAATACAATTCAGAAAAATGCTAATCAAGACTCTCTTCTTGATTCTTTCTAAAGCTGAATCTTTCAAAGATTTGTGAGTAAGTTTTTTTTTATTCTCTCTTCTCTGTTCTCTCTCTGTTCTTTTGGCTATTCTTTCAGTAGTTTGAATCTCCCACGAGACTTCTATTTATAGAGAAAGAGATGAGCTCAAACAGGCGCTATTTTGTTTTCTGCATACTGGGAGGCCTGGAACAAAATAGTCGACTAAACAGCGAAATAGTTAGCTTATTTCATTAAAAGCACATTCCTGACATATTAATGAAAATAGTCGACTAATATATCAGAATTAGTTGACTAATAACAGATAATCTAACAACTATTCAAAAACTGCATAATCATCAATTAATCACCAATGTTCCATCAATATCATCAAATCAAATTCATCAACAACCATCTAAGCAAGTCACACATTACGCACCTCTTCATGCACAAAATGTGATCAAATGTGGAGAGTGTGACTAGGTTATGTGTCTCCCTCCATTCTATGACTGGTCTAGGGTTTCAATTGGGCTTAAGTGAAGCCCAATTGAAACCCTAGATAGAATCTATGCTTACACTACAAGGTCCAAATACAAGCAAATGACCTAGTTTACTTGACTCAAATATCATGCACTACTAGACCTAATTAGAAGCCTTATTATTCCTATTCTATTATTTACAAACTAGGGATGATACATGTTAAGATCAACTTGGGCCCACTGATGTCAATAGAGGCTTAGTCTTCTTTGTATCCTCCTAATCTATAGTCCTACTAGTGAGTCCCTTTAGATGGATGGTTTGAAGTTCCTCATCATCTTTTCTCCAAAAAATGAGAAAACACAACACTTTTTCAAAGCAATTTTTTAATATAGCCAATCAAGTTAACCTAATGATCTTAGAATAAAAGATCCAATTAGCCTAGTCAAAAATTGATTTTCTATTACTCATTTTATCCCTCGTGTAGCCAGATACATAATTTCTTTTCCAAACTCCTAAAAATGAATCTGCCTCCAACAAGACTAGAATAAACTTGAGCAATCCAAGAATTAAAGAAGATAACTCAAATACCGTACGAGGAGATGGAAATGGAATCCTCCACACTAATTCAAGTGAACATTATTGAGGAGTTATTTTGATTGAAGAACTCAATGGGAAAAGGTTTTATCGGGTGGATAGTTAAAAGAGGTAGAAAAAAAATTTCACACCACCTTTAAGGAAGCATTAGTTATCAAAAATAGAATAAAAAAACTTGATCTCCACTTGAGGGTGTATCAGTTTGAAGTACAAATGGACAACTCATCCTTTCCAAAGATCTTGGGATTCAAGAACAAAATTCCTTCTGATCCATATATTCTTAGGTTTAAGAAGTACAATTTCTCTGTTAACCATGTTAAGGGAACCAAATGTCATTTATGATCTTCTTTTAAGATTTAGAAAAATAATTCAAATGAATTTTTCACTCATAGCTTCCCAATTATATTTATAGTAAAACCATTATTAAATATAGGCAAGATCCAAAAGGGATATCCTCCGTGATTGACATGAAGTACAAGTACATTATTCCATCCACCTTTGATCCAAAAAATCCCTATGAAGAGATATTTGAACTATTTTGTGAAGTAAGATAAGATCTTTGTTAATCAACCTTGTGGATAATATGGTGAAAAATTGTTCAATATTCTATTCTTATTGCCATAAAAATCAAAGTTGCATTTGACATTCTTATCGTTCCTTACAAAGAATGTTATCTATCATGGACTTTGTGAGAAAGTTTTTCTCCATTATCCTGATGCCATGAAGAATTAAAGAAATTATAATTTAGAAGAAAATAGAAAAATCTCATATGAGAAGTAACACTCATTGACCTCAATCATCATCATCATCCACCATCTTATTTCCAAGATCCTATTGGACATACGTAGTCTACAAATGAAACATATTTTGGGAAATATTTGAAAAATATCATTTAGATGAAAGCTACAAACTCCAATTAACAAATCATCTTAGGGAAATCAACAATGTTTCAACTTGATCATCATCCAACTAATCTAAAATAACTAACAGAGTGTCATCTACTCTAAGCTCTCAAATAAATTTCTTCAAGTCTACAATTGAATTTTATTGTTAGAAGATTCAAAGGGTAGAAAATGAAAGGATGCCACAACCCAGCGAATTGATAAGTCAAGGAAGATTCTCCACAAATATGCAATTTTTTATAAAAATCAAGTTCTTATATATGAACCAAGAGAATCCTCTCTCTAAAACAATTTGTATATTGATTTACTCAAAAGTGTCTTACAATGTTCAAAAATAGGCTATTTATAGCCAAAAAAAATAAAGAAAAACAAAAAACCCTAAAGGTGCAATGTGCCGCTCTTGTCCAACCACAAAATTGGTTGCTCAGCTAGAGGGCTCTCGCCCAGCTACAGAACTACTCGCTCAGCTAGGGGGCAAAATCATCAACAACAAATTAGTTTCGCCCAGTGACCAAAATAGCTCGCCTAGCTAAATTATTTGTGAGAGCAAGACTCCGAAATAGAGTTACATTCGCCCAACGACCAATATGGGTTGTCCAACAAAATTATTTCGCGCAACCAAGACTTCAAAACAGAGCATAGTTTTTCCCAATGACCAAGTTGCTTGCCCAGCGACTTGCAAAATTTACAAAAACAAAATTACAAGCCTTTAAGATAAAATACTAATCCAAGAGATAGCTTCAAGCCTTCATCTCTATGTTCCTTAGTTCCAAGCTACCATGGAGCACCAAAAGCCTCTTTGAGATGTTTGTTTCCAATCTTTGACTCCTAGACCTAGTCACAGCCCCTTTAGAGTGCAAAGGTTCCCCTTCAACATTCTTTTGTGCGGGGTTTAGGATAGACCTCTGTCAAACGAGGTGTAAGTTTGACGTGTTAAAAGGGTCTTTTATGATAAAGATATAATTCTTTGTGTAAGAGAAGGTGTGATAAAATATATGTAATGTAATCTTTTGAAAAAAAAATATGATAAGGATAGAATCCTTGTGTAAGGTAAGGTGTGGTGTACATACATGTGAAAAACCCTCTATAAAAAGGGAAAGCTTGTATTTAAGAGTAGAGTTGGGTATAGAGACGGGTCCACCCGTTTAAGCTTACACCCGCATAAACCCACACTATAAAACACCCGCCCATATAGTCTGAATTTTAAACGGTTTTTAATTTCTACAAACTACATCTGTCGCCACATAGCTCACTAGTTAAATAGGTTAGCTCTCACTTGAAAAGATTCATTGCGACTTTTTAGCATTCATTTGTATAATAGCAATTTACTCAATCCATTAAACAATGCACAACAAATAAAAGCAAAAGAAATTGATCTTGGGTTGAATTGGACTTGGTGACAACCATTAGAAGAAAAATATATTAGATTTTAGATTGAATTAGACTCAGAGCTAACAAATATATAGAAGCAATAAGTATTGAATTTTGAAATTAATTAAGCTTGGTGGTGCAGGTTGCGGATAATCCGTGAAGTTTGTGGGTGAAACACGTTTAATCCATAGGTTGTACAGACCGAGTATAAAAAACCTGCATTAAAAGTTTACAAAAAGTACAAATCGACAACCACGTGGACTTTCGTGTTGCAAGTTATATGATAGTCCACAAATTTTTATCTAAATACCCAATTCTAATTAAGAGTGACAGACTAGAAAATAAAAAATGTTATGTAAAAATATTTTCTAAATATTTATCTGTAATTAGTTTTCTTATTAAGTCTCAATATGATCTACACTTATCTATTTTGAAGATCTTTTGTATAAGAACATTTTTTTTTACCAATAATCTGTTTTATCAATTCCTTTGTGATTATGAAAAAATAATCTTTTTAGAAAAATATTATATGTTATGAAACTTAAATTTATCTCTCAAAAATAATTTATTTATTTATTGAAAGAATAAAGAGTTTGTATATAAAATGTATGTTTATTTTATATTATTAAAATATTATGGAAACATTTTTTAATATGATTTGTTTTTAGAAGAGTTGTATTAATGTATACATTTTATTCTCATACTAATTAGTAAATAAGTTATAGAATAGAGAAAGTTACTTATCCATTGAAACTTCCATTCTTTATTTTAATTAATTTAAAATTTAAAATAATAATTCTTTAAAATTAAAATTTACATTTTTTTTATGGTTGACAAAAAAATATAGCAGTTTATTCATGCATTCAAAATGCTCTCAATTTTATGTTCTTTTGTGTATTATATGATGCTTTCGTAATTTATAATATATAATGTAGAAATTATTTCATTGTGACAATGTAATGATTATTAAATGATAAAGGTATTAAAGTCATGTGAATTATTTTAAAAATATTAAAATTATTTTTTTTCTCATTTTATTAAGGACATAATTTTTTATCAAATAATTTAAATATTGAATTATCAAAATAAAATATTCAAATGGTTGGAGTTATAAGAAGTTATAGTTGAAGTTATAAAAAGGTATCTTTTTTAATTACTCTCTCTTCTTCTATTATCTTCTTTTTAAGAAGGGATATAAGGAACAATCTTGAAGTATTTCAAAATAGATTTCAAGAAGTTCTTTAATATTTATTTTTTCATATAAATAGATAGAAGAATCAGAGCATAATAAAAAATATATTATATAAGATCTCACAAAATAATTTTCTTGTATGTTGAAAGAAAGGAAATTACATACAAGAATACTAATTTATCTTACAATTACTATCAAAGTTAGATTAAGGATACCATATTTTTTTTATTAAAGTTTCTACAATTTTTTAGGATATTTTATTAACCACCAAAGTGGTTAAATTTAGGAAATTTATATTTTTAAGTATATAATAAATTAGAATATTGATGATGTAAAACTAATTGTTTGGATTCATTACAATTATATTTTTAATATTTATATGAATTAACTTATAATTAATAATATAAATTATTTGTTTTCATACATGTTAGTGTATGTCTATCGAAAGATGTCATGCATGTCAAAATTGGTATGATTTATTATTCATGTATAATTTAGTTGGCAACCAAAAGGTAAATTTAGATACATGATTAAAGTTAGTTAAGTTTGAATTTATTAATATTCTAAAAAAATATTAATGTGTGAGTTTATTTAAATACAACTACGTCTAATATGATTGGCATGAAATGATCCAATTTCAACCAAGTGTAATAGAATTAAATCTTGCATTGATAATGGATGAAAGGTCTTCAATCCTTACTAAGACTATTTACTAAGACTAATACAAAAGTTTATTGGTCTCTTAATGATGCTTGCGAGAGATCTAATAGATTTCCATTGAACTTGACAAGATTGATTATAGCTAAAAATATTAAGTCATTTATGGGAATACTTACAAATGAAATCGGTTAAGGAGTTCTCACAATTTGACAATAAGTCATATACGGGAAACCTTACAAATGAAATAACAAACAAAAGTTTGATTGGTCTCAATCAATTCACGATCATGTGACTGAAATGTCTAATCTGACATCAAAGTTGAAGTTTATGGGAATAGAAGTGAGTGAGTCATTTTAGTACAATTCATTTTGAACTCACTTCTTGTTGAGTTTGGTTAGTTCCAAGTAATTATAACACCCTTAAAAAAATGAAACTTTCAAGAAATTAAAGTCATGTTTGTTCAGGAGGAAAAAAGATTAAAGAAAATGAAGGACAACTTTGTTCATCTCATAACTCATGATGGAGCTAGTAGTATTAAGAACAAGCCAGATAGAAGGGATGAGGACAAGACCCAATTGAAAGTTAATGAAGGTGGAATCTCTAAGGATAAGAAGTTCTACTTCTAGTAGAAATGATCACTTTGAAGTATTTGTTAATTAAAGAGAAAGTATATTAACAAAAAGTGTGAATTGTGCATATTGATACAAAACTAACGGTAGCAGACTCATTAACTAAAAGTTTACCACTCAAAATATTTATTTGGACATGTTGAAAGGATAGGTATTATAAACAAGTCCTTGTTGATGATATAAGATACTATATATATACATTTTGGTTGTAATCCTCGTATTGATTGACACTTGACCATTCCATTACATGATATACATTATTGCTTAGTGAAAAATGATAGAATATGTCTTTGAAATAATATTAAAATACATATTAGAATACTAATTAAAGTTTAATTGAATTGAATCATTTACCATACATGAAAGGAATCATGTTGTTGAATAACTTATAACCATCATGATCTAATCATATAGTTCAATTTGCTAAAAGAAAATAACTTTATAACTTTAATATATATACATACTTAACGTAATATTGGATCTTCAAATCATCTCATAAAAAATATTAAATTATTTTATTTTAATAATGACTCGTTAAATTTTTAAAATAACTTTAATGTAAGAATATATAATTATTAGATTATAAACGTACTAAAGTTATGAAAATTATTTTAAAAATACTAAAATTAATTTTTCTCTTATTTGATTAAGAACATAATATTTTTTTAATAAATAATTTAAATTTTAAATTATTTAAATAAAAAATTCAAATTATGGGAGTTATAAAAATTATGATAAAAGTTATGATAAGTTATCTTTTCCAATCACTCTCTCTCCTATCATCTTCTTTATAAGAAGAAACTTATCTGAAAAAGAAAGAGGAAAAAACTCCTAAAAATAATTTTCATATTATATGAAAATTATAATAAAATAAAAACAAGTAAGACATTAATTATTTATTAAAAAAACAATCTTAAAGTATTTTAATATGAATCCAGGTTATATAAATATAAGAATTAGAACATAATAAAAGTATATTATTTAAAATCTTAAATTATAATTTTTATATATATGAAAAGAAAAAAGATTACATATGAAAATAATAGTTTATCTAACAATTTTTATGCATTTTTTCTTTTCATGTGCTTCTATGTATTATATATATATATATATATATATATATATATATATATATAGTTTATAACGTAGAAATTATCGCATTTGGTTAATGCTGCAGGTCTAAGTTTTGTCTCAACTAATATAATATTAAAAAATGAAAAGCAAATTTTGCTGCTAATGAACTTATTATTCAAATTAATACTTATAATTTAAAAGATGATCTAAAGAAATAGTTTAAAAGATTATTAAAGGACAATCTGATTAGATAAATATGTATCGGTCAAGAACATTTTAACAATACCATAATTGAAATGAACTTTTAAAGAGCAAACATTTTTCCTTTGTACTTTTTAATTTTGCCGACAATGAATTTTGAATAATTTGACTATTTATTTTAGAACTTAAATAAAGTTTCAAAACGTCTTTAGTTCAACAGCTATACTTTGACAGCAGCATACTTTTCATATATTATTTGGTGTAAATCTTTTTCTATTGTTTATCAATTAAAAATTATTTTAAGTTATCAATTTAATTATCATTAAATTTATATTTTTTATATGCATCATAATTAATTTGCAAGTGTCCGTGTAAATTATTTTATAAAAATAAAAATATTATAAAAAGGAAGAGTGGATTTAACCATAAAAAATTGACCTACTACAGTAATCTCTAGAAAAGATGTAACTGTTGATCATTTAGTGGTACTAATTTGATTAACAAATGGCAAAATCTTGTGAGTCTAAGAGAGAAAGAGATTTTATACCTAATAATAAATCTATGACAGTAATCTAATTCCTAATTGTTTCAAAATATAGAACTTGTGTTATACCAACGTTGCTACTGTCATTCTTCTCCATAAGGGAAACCTTGTCTAAATGGATTATATAAGCCAAGTTAAATATCATTTTCGTCATAAATTTGAGGTTTTTTGTCACATCCACTGTTAAAATTCTATTTAAAAAACAACAAAGATAATTATAGTTTTTTAAAAATTAATATTTGGATTTCCTAGCACGTCTCTTTCCATTAATAATATTTGGATTATTTATACCTTTTGCTGCTAAATTCAGCAACAAATATATCAGTTTCAGTGATTTACATTTTATTACGTAGCTTGCAATTGTGCCAATCTCTTAATTTAATTGGTTAACTAGAAATGAGATAAGACAGATATTGAAAACAAACTCTCTCTATTTAAGAAAGAATTAGAAGAAATCAAACTTTCTAAATAAATCACCATCATATAATGAAAAGAAAAAGTTTATTCCGACAATATAATTATAACTTTTTATGATATAGGAGAGGACATAACTATAATTTTTTATTTCTATAAGAATGTTTCATATTTTATGAATATTTGCAGGATATTATTTTTTGTGATTTTTTTATGTCACATTCGCAGATAAATTTTTACAAAATATAAAAAAATTCTAAATTGATATTCACAAATTCAATTAAAGGAAAAACATTGATTACATTAAAAAAAATTAACGAACATACTTTTTTTTTATTTCTCTCACTACCTCTCCCAATTTTCTATAAATATATATTGAAGTCAAGTTGTTGGGAGAAAATGAGAGCACATACAGTCTTCTATATACAAAATTTTAATTAATAAATTATATATAAATTACTATATACTACGATGGTAAAATCGGCCAACTTAACGTGTTTTGGTCTAGTCTACCAATAACCTGCTAAAAATAAGACAGGATGGATTAACCTGTCACTATCATGCATGTTAAATTTTTTGACTTGATCTGTTTTATCATCCAACTTAACCTGTTTTGGTCTAGTCCACCAATGACCTGCCAAAAATGAGATGGGGTGGATTAACCTGTCATTACCATGCATATTAGATTTTTTGACTTGATCTGTTTTACCATCCAACTTAACGTGTTTTGGTCTAGTCCACTCTAATGACCTGCCAAAAATAAGATGGGTTGGATTGGCTTGTCATTACCATGCATGTTAGATTTTCTGACTTGATCTGTCAAAAGATGGATTGACGGTCGTCGGATTCATCACCTTTTTTTATTTTCTTAAAAATTAATTTTTATTTTAATATATATAATTTAATCATATAAATATTTTCTAAGACTTTTAATTGATGAATTACTGTTTCTAATGAGATAAATTAAAATGATTATTATCTTTAGAAGATAACTTACTCTATTATAATTGATAATTGAAACTTAATTTATAAGTGTTAATTATTTAAATTACAATATTATTATATATTTATATTCCGTAAATAATATAATACAAAAAATTAATTGTTTAAATTATTTTTTATTTTATTTTTAAATTAAAAAAAAATTGGCGGACCAACTCACTCCATCCCGTCAAAATGACGAGCTAAGCAAGACGTACCAAAACAAATTAACAAGTTAAAAATCTCAACCGGATCCGCAAATCAAAACTCACTTTATCATCCTTACTATACACATGCAATGCAACATCATAAACTTTGTTTCTTTTTAAACTTACTATGGTGTTGTCAAAAGGAAAGTGTTTTTGTAATTATAAAGAAGATAAAAAAGTAAAAAATAGTAGTTATATTTTTTTTCGCACAAAAAATAGTAGTTATATAACTTTACTGTCAATATATCTCTCTCCTAGCCCTAAACCTAGGAAAAGATAAATTTTGACTATTGTCATTTTCAGCTTCTTTTTTCAACATCATAATAATGTATGCATGTTTATGAAAGATGTGCACGATTTTTCTCTAACTATAATTATATGACAAGGTATCTCTAGGAGTTTTTGACCAAATGAAAACCAAATAATTTTGTTATGTACATTTATATTTTCTTAGAATTAAATTGTTATATATTATAACATAATAAAAACAATTTTATGTTATCAGCTAATCATGAATTGTCATTGATATGATTTAAAGATAAATGTAAAAATTTAACAAGTTTAGATTATTGTGCTTAGCATTTTTCTGATAAATGCAAAAATGATTCAACATAGAATAAACAGACATGCTTCATGAATACAATTCATAACAACGTTCCATCATCGTTGCAAAACAAACGATAAAAGGGGTAAAAAAAGTACTGCATCACAGGTTTGTTTGATCAAATATTTTCATAAAATAATAAAATCAAATTATTCACTATAATTAAAACGAATTTAATTATATAAGAAAAAAAACTAGATAAATAATAATGCAAGAACACAAATATAAGAATACACAACAAAGTAAAAAGAAAGACAAAAAAAAAACAAAACAAAAACTATTATTTCTCTTTATTTTGAATAGATTTCTCAAATATTTTGCGTGTTCCAATGTTTCTGGTTTGAGTTCTCATTCTTTACTTAGCTAACTTGGAACATTTTAATTGTGATTGTGAAAGTTAGAAATAACTTAGTAATAAAGAATATTAGAATTTTAATTTTAAATTGAGTGTGGATAATCATGTTGTTGATTAAGTTAATCCATTAACTTTTGTTTTTACCTTAAGAAGAACCTCTTAAGAAAATTTCACACACTAAATCTTCAACCTTATAATATCTCCTATATTATTTTTGAAACTCTATTACAACCAATTTGACAACCTTGTTAAAAACTAAACAGGCACAAAAAATATTAAGAAACAAGATCATTTGAACAAACTTTAGTTTAAAATATAAAGAAAAGAAAGTGTGGTCTTCTATGTGATTTGTTCAATCTATGAAATAAAAAAACCATTATCGAATAGAATAACTCCAAAAAGTATTTATTTTATGTATGATCTCATTTTAATTTCAGAACTTTTTCAAATTATTTATGTAACTCATTTATATAGTTATTATTTTTTATGGATAGAAATTTGTTTTGATTCATTAAAACATTAAAGTATGAACTTTAAGTTATTTTAATTGACTAAAATATTGTTTTAATGATTAAAACAATGATAGATGTAGATCCTAAAATGCTTAAGTCATTTTGATGGGTTAAAATGTAGTATAACTTAAATGTTCTCTCTTAAATCCAACAAAACTAAAAGCATTTTAACATGTTAAAATAATCTTAATTCATTAATATAGAACTAAAAACTTTTAAATTAATTATCTACTTAATATATACATGGTGAAGATAAGGAAACCATTTGCAACACTTATAAATCACATATTACAATCAAAATTTAAGATTAAACATAACATCAAAGTAATCAACACTTACATATCACAATCATAATGGTTTGGAACATCAAATCTTTAAACTCCAATTTTGCTTCAAACTTATCTCAAGAAATATGTCTATTGTGTCTTATAAGATGCACTTAACCAATTGCAAGAATGTCTACAAACTTGATCCACACATACAAAAGATGATTTTTCATATACCTATTTTATTGTTATGAGAAGCACAAATGAAGTTAAAAAGATAAAGAGTATCTTTCACCATGCACATTGAGTATAATAATGAAAGTTATTAGTTTAAAGTCAAATATTATTATAAAAAGAACTAACACATAGACAATTAAGACACAAGTAACAATGATCATTTTTAGGACGACTACGAATATATGTAAAGTCATGTAGAATGACTATTGAATGATACACAACTTACATGAGTGTTGTATGCGATAAATTTGTTAAGCTTGTAAGTGCTTTTATAAAAAGTTACTAAACAAATTTAGAGCAAGAATTTTATTTGTAAATATTTTATTGTTATATTCATTTCATATATTTTCTTCTTGAGAAATTTTCTTGTAAATGTTTAATATAGATAGTAAAGATTTTGTTTCTTTACTAAAAGTAATGTTGTGTATTCATATTTAATATAAGAAAGAATAACAATAGTCACAAGAAATTTTGTATACTATTGATCAATTAAGAAGAAACAATCACCATACTTATAATCAAGTTTGATTAATGCAAATTTTTATAATAAAAATAAAGAAAAATGGTCTAGTTTTGTGTGACCTAATATAAATATAATTGTTCACTATTTTTCAATAATACTATAAACTGTTTTTTACTTTCTCGGAAATAAAGTGTTTTATTAGATTGATATTACATGTTCGCAAAACAAAAGTATAAAATTTTTACTATAATTTTATTAGGATTGATTGTCTATCGACTTAACTATGCCTTGAGCATATAACTAAATTTAGTATTAGATAAGTGTTAATATTTAATAATACAATTTTAATATTTCTAATTATATTTTATGTATATGATAAAAAAAATATACCAACTAAGACAGTGAACTTTCAAAAATAAAGAAGGCATATTCTATAATAGAAGAGTATATATTTTTCTCTTTTATTTTTAAAAATTTGGTAAATTTTGATATTTTTTATTTTTGTAATTTTTTTGGAATGACTTTACAGATATTTTATTTTATTTTTTATTAAATTTTATTTTTTATTTTTTTTATATTATGATTATATTTGAATTTATATTGTATAAAATTTTCTTATCTTTTACTGTTTTGAGTAAATATGTAGTTTAGCTCCTGTACATTTTACATCTTTTATATATAAACATATTTGTTGAGATTCAAGAATAAAAGTAAAATAGAATGTTGATATAAGTTTCAACAATATAAAATTTGATTGATAGTAGGAATGAAAAAAAAATCATATCCTTAAATATCTCTATACAAAATTCATTACAGAATAGATATTCACAAATAAAGTATTTTAATTACTCAATTATCCATTTGCTTATGAAATGGATAGGAATATTATAGTGTTTAACTTATGAATACTTAATCAAATTTATTTAGATATTTAATAAAAGAAAGTTATCAAAATAAAATTAGTTGTTAGTAATAGAAATATTAATATTGAATAATTGTTTAGAATTTATTTTACAATTTTAGAGTTATGAAATTAAAATTATTTTTAAAAAATAATTTTTAAAATTTAGATTTCATTAGAAACTTATTTAAATTTAATTTTCTAGAAAAAAAATTAAATATATTAATACTGATATTTTATTTGAATTATATTTTAAAATTAATTTTTTATTTAAATTTATATTATAAAAAAATATTACTAAATAATTTTATTTAAAATTAGAAAAAGAAAGAGATTTATAGGTATCCATAAATAGCAGAAAACATAAAAATTATTTGCGAATATTTCTCTTTTATGAACACTTAATAGAATGAATGTTAAGAGCAATATTTTTTAGGCAGGAGTGGTTCCCGCATACATCCCTATTAAATAGTTAAACAAGAGGAGAAAGAAGTAAGTTACATTATTGTGGTAAAAGACTAATTTAATAACTAAAAGCCAATGTTTTTCTTTGCTAGAGTCTTGCAAATACAACTTTTGCATTTAGTCCTATAATTTATTTTTCTTTGTAATCTTTGTTAATGATATTTTTTTATTGTCTTTACAAGTATAATTTTTTTTTCTTAAATGACATGCAAAGCTCTGATTATTTGGCGATGACATCTCATTTTCTAGTGAGACTCAACATCATTTAGCATGCCTTGATACAAGTTTACACACTAACATCATACATACTTTTGTATTGCTCAAATATAAGTAATGTGTTGATATTTCTTCAATAAAGCCATAAACAAAACTTCCCTTGGATCATATGTAATGTTTTCTTCTATTCCTTTGATATTGTTCCATTATTCATCATTTACCATTTTGCTAAACCATTAATTATCAAATCAAAAACTGTGCTAGCCAACTAATGTCTATCTTTCCTTGGCCTCCGAACTTTCTTGGCCACTTTACTGTTAGCCATCCTATTCATTCTTTTTACCTCATCCTCCCAAAATCTACAATAAATGACACTCATAACTGTCACTTACTAATCACCTTCAGTAAAATATCATCTCTAACTAGTTTTTTTCCATTCATAAAACTTACATCAACTCGAGAACTTACTTAAGAACAAAACCCAAAGGACCCAACACATTGTAGTAATAAAACAATTTAATTCACTTAATAAGAATGACAACTTTTTTACAACTATACAATTTTTGGAAGCTAAATCAGAAATTAGTTGGCTACAAAATTGAAGATGGTATACACTGCCTCTCAATGGCTAGGATTGTTCATCTGGTTCAAATCCCGTTGTTTGGTCCTTTTTTCGCCTCAAAATTAAACAAATAAAAGAGGCAAAATCAAGGTTTACACCTCAAAATTAAACGAAAAATAATGCTTAGAATTTAGCAAACTGCAATGTGTTCGATCTCACCTCTACCAACAATCAGGAAGACGTGAATACAATAACAAACCATTTACCATTTACCAAACTACTTCTCTTTTCGGCTTTCCATTCTAACCTCTTATCCCTTTTCTTTGGAGTTCCTATATCTGCTGATGCCTCTACTTTCTCTTTTTTCTGTTTTTTCCTTCCACTGCAAATTCTTTACTTTTTTCTTTTAACTTTTTTTCTTTAACAAACTTTTGTCTTTTAGCATTTTTAGTTTTTGTTTCCCCCTCAATGCCATCCTCACCTGTCTTCATCTCCTCCACATTCTTAGCACCGAAAACCTACACAATAACACATCAAAGTAAACACGTCAATTGAAAAAAAAAATTGGAAAAATGACCATATATGCAAGTCAATCACTAGCCGAAAGAGGCGCTATATTCAGTGTGTACACCTCTTGCCCTTCCTCTGAAAATTCTTTACTTCGTTTTCTCTTTTTATTTTTCTTCAACAATCCTCTCTCTGCAAGCATTTTCAGCTTCTGTTTTTTCCGCTCTTTAGCTTTCTCCTCAAAGCCATCATCTATCATTTTCATTTCTGCTACATTCTTAGCACTGAAAACCTACAATACATCAGAGTTAACAACTTGATTATGAATTAAAAAGAAAATCTTTACGTAGCTCATAATTGAAAAAAACAAAAATTATACAGACACAAAAGGAAACAAATTAAATATATAATTAAATTGCTAGAACAAAAAGTTGTCCAGCAAAAAACACACCTTTTTCATGAGAGAAAGTGCCTCACTTTCTTTGTATTCGATCATTTCAAGTTGCTTCTCAATAAGCGCTTCTATTTCATGAATAAGTTCAACATCATTCTGAAAATGCAAAATGTAAGCACAAATAACAAGGAAACCTATGCAATGAAAATATCAGAATCCTAAAATGATTTCATTTAGTATATGAACATGAGTCACAATTGAACAGCAAAACCACAGATGTAACACCCTACTGATGCTACTGTACCTGCTTTCAACGTAGGCTACTAAAAACGGGTGATTCCTATAAATATTCATACAAAAGTATCAAACTTTGGGAATTCTAACCCTATCCAAAACCTGAACAATAAGGAGTTCTAACTGGTAATGACATAAGTCCTGATAAGAGTCTGTTAGAAGAGATTAACAAATATTTTCTTAATCTGTTTGAGTAATAATTCCACCCAGTAGAATGGATTTATTTATATTCAGACGCCACACAAAACTATGTCATCGCACTCCAAAAAATGATTATACATGAACATATCCTAGACACTCCCTTCCACAAGACAAGCAGGCAACTATCTAGAGTATGAACTAATTTTTCTAGAGTTTGCACCACACCCAAAATAAAGTTCAAAAGTCTAGATCTGTATGTCTGGGATACAGATTTTACATTTATTAACATAATTCAATTTAACTGTTGAATTATATAACTGTCTATGGTCACATGTGCTAATGCTAGGTTGTTACCCAGAAATAACAAGGTGTATCTCTCGAGTACAGCACTAAATGGATTTAGCTGCCATATCAACGCTCAGGTGTAGTAGTTGCATAAGCAACAGCCCACACAAATTTATTAACAATTTCTTTTAAACAAAAATTCTTGGGTACAAATTCAATACTTGTAAACTTAGATCCAAATAACACGGAAATATACAAGCTTTCACATTAAATATAAAATGTGCTAACCTGGGTAACAAGGCTCAAAGCCAGTCCCCCTCTACCTGCTCTTGCTGTACGACCAACCCGATGAATATAATCCCGTGGAAACCTGCAGATGAATAGTTGCAATATGCTTAATAAAAAGCTTCAAATGTCTATTAAGAAAATAAAGAAATTGGCACAAGAAAAGATAACCTTGGAACATCATAGTTGATAACAAGGTCAACTGTAGGAATATCCAATCCACGACTGGCAACATCAGTTGCTAGCAGTATAGAAACCTTTCCTGATTTAAATTGATGAAGTGCTTCAAGCCTCTGAGTTTGCGATTTGAATGAATAAAGAGCTGCTGCTTCTTGATCAAGCACTTCCAGCATTAAACTTAAACGATGACAATCTCTGAAATTTGGAAACTTTTAGGAACATCTAAAAAAATATTTTAGAAGAGAATGACAATAGCAGGGTAGGGTCATTTCTGCTATTTTACTATCATTGTGCTACCTAACTTTTAGAGATTCTATCATTTAGGATCCTTATTCAAATGGATTTTCTTTAGCCAATTATAGCAAGTTAATTGACCCTTTGATTATGGTTAGAAGTTCAGTGCAACATCTAACTAGAAGTATGAAAGGCATAACTGCTTTAGCTTTGTTTTATGGCATCACATCAGGATACACAATATGAATTCAATAACCTATTTACCTACTTCATTATCTAATACCCAATTATTTCAACAGGAATAAAAGATGAAAGTAATCAATTGCTGTCATTCTTGAACTTGGGACATCCGAATTCAGAATTAAAATAACCTTTTTAAAGAAAGTAGAATAGCAAACAGAGTCAATGAACTCATTTTCAGAGTCCTGTCAAATTGATAATAGCAGAACAATTGTTCATTTAAATTCCAAAAACCAGAGCTCTAAGATTTGGTCGCAATTAAACAGTTGCAAATAAATGAAATAACGAAATACATGTGAATCAGGTATGCCTCATTATACCATGAAAGATGTCTCTATATGCTATGCTTGGTGGAAA
This sequence comes from Lablab purpureus, assembly GCA_030347555.1. NCBI lineage: Eukaryota > Viridiplantae > Streptophyta > Magnoliopsida > Fabales > Fabaceae > Lablab > Lablab purpureus. Next base: position 21,105,432 of record CM059258.1, read on the forward strand.
AAGAGGATAGCAACAGATGTCCAATAATTATTCACACAAAATAATACTCACTTTCAAAATTTAATAACAGGTTAAAATTATATTTGCACACATAAAGACCTAAATCTATTTAGCATATCCAGGTGGAAGAAAAACAGCTTCCATTATCAACAAAGCCATGCCAAAACATCAGTTAGTGTGGGGTGTTATACAACAAAACGAAACCAAAAGCAAGCAATTATATACACACACAAACACACAAATTATATGAGCCATTTCTCATTCCTTTCATGAACACCATATATGATAGGACAATTCTCATGCTTTTTTATAGCCAAAAAAAAATTCCGCCTTAACCTCCAAATAATGTAATTAGGAACTTGAGTATTATAGGGTACCTAAGTCCCACATCAAGTAGTATGTAATGTTCAATAAAGTATATATGAGTTTGGTTCTCTTCCCCTCTTAATAGTTAGCTTTTGAGGGTGGGTTCCCAAAGTGCCCAAGAACTTATCAATTGGTATTGAGGGCAGTTGACCAGGGAATTGTGGTTCAGTTGTAGCCAGATTCTTTGAAATTTCTTGATCAGAAATTAAACACATCACAATCTCAAACAAAGAACTTGAATAAAAGTAGAGATGCAATGAAAACATGATGAGGCACAACTCCTGAACAAGCAGCTGTCTGAAGTGCTGGATACCACCAAATTCAGATGAAAGAGGATGACACTAGAAAAAGTGCTTTCTACACACATGAAGGAAACTACAAGTTCTTAGTGATGTCTGTGGGCTTTAACAATGTATCTTCTACTTTTCAATCCCTTATGAAGGAGGTAATGAGACCCTTTTTTTATCAAGATGAACGAGTAGGTGTTACAATCCCAACCAGCAGATGTGTTAGTAGATGTGGATAGAGATCAAGGAGCAGCAGAAGTCCTTGCTCATTGTGAGCATCTTCGTATTTACAATTATTCATGGGAAGAATTTGCCGCCATCCAGAAGGTTTTCCTTCATTTCCCCTTGAGGACAAGGTGAAAGTTTTGGGGGGGAGTATTGATAGCAGACCTGTGATTAAGCAAGCTGTTTTAGGAGGAAGTAGTTGGGCAACTACAGCTTGATGGGCCCATTTAAGAGTAGTTTTCTGTTATAAACCTTAAATCTGTTCTATAAAAGGGGTTTAATGGGATACTGTGGCGGGACTTTTGAGAATTGTAAAGTTGTAAGGAAGGGGTTTAATGGGATACTGTTGCGGGACTTTTGAGAATTATAAAGTTGTAAGGAGTGGACCAGACCTCTCGAAATATCTAGAACTTGTGCCATTCTCTTTGTCAGGTTCTATGATTAGGATCAGAGTTAATTGTCAGTGTCTCAGAAAGGGCTATATATGAAGGGTTCTGACCAACAGGAAGTTGTGTATAGTACCACCTAGTGAAATGTAAAAGAGTGAGAGCCACTGAGATGTCACCTCTTAAGAGTGGTATAGGAACTTGGGTATTATGGGTGCCAAAGTCTAACATAATAAAGTATGGAATGCTTGGTAGTAGAGTATTTAAGTACTTGTTTCTGCCCTTAATAGCTAGCTTTTGAGTGTGGATTCCTCAAGTGCTTAGGTACTTATCATAACGCTACACCCCAAAGGCTAATTAAGCACAATTCAAAACACTTAATCTGCTCTGCTACTACTACCTTCTTTTATAATATGCAAGTTCACTGATTCAGTTATTGATGCCAAGGAAAACAATGAAAAGGACTAATAGGTCCTAAATACACAAACAGGCTGAAGTTTCAACCCAGAACTTTCCACTTGTGCTAATTTTGGATAACACTTCTACTTCCTGATATGAGTCCATAACAATATTTTTTATACAAGTAAATGCATATTTAATATTTGATAATTCGCAACTTATTCAAAAGAGACAAACAATATATCAGCCCATAAAAATAGACCCAAATACTATTTCTGCCCATTCTTTCACTATAATTGGCTTATACTTTATAGAAGAAACAGACTAAGAAGGAAAACCTCCAAGAAATACATAAAAATAAAACCCTGGCTCACCCATCAAGTAAAAAACTATATTCCAAAAGTTGCCTCCATTTTCAGTTGAATGGAGTGCATAACAGAGAAAGTAAGAAGTCCTATATATGTCCAATATCTATCTTCTAACAAATAGAAACACACCAAAACTAATATCAAATCCTGCCATCAGCCAAATAACAAGAAATAATTCCAAATTTTCATTGTCAAACAACAACTGATTTTTTTTCTTGTAACATCACAAATTTTAATTATTTACAAGGAGTGTCATACACAAAGGCCATTGCAAATAACTATACCATCAGACCACAAACAGATTCGATTAGACTCGGGTCCACAACAATAAGCTACACAATTTATTTTGACCTACAGAATCAGTCCATCATAAACTCTCCAGAAAGCCAATAACTAATACAGTCAAATTTCATCATAATAATATGAGAATGAAATTTTACTCTTTAGTTCAATGCAGGGGGATTAAACCAAAAATAACAGCCAAATCATTTATTGAATAAAAGTAGTCAAAGGTAAAAATTTGACACTGGATACTTAGATATTAATAGTCAACACAGGAACCAGCTATGCAAACAAGAGTATCAAACAAATAAATTAGCAGGCGAGATTGTTTTATATATTAAGTTGAAAAGGACAACATTTTCCTATAGCACCACAAAAAAAAATATAGTTATGGACCTAGAAGAAAAATGGATAACATACACATAATACAGAAAAAAAAAATTGATAACAAAAAATTTAAACATGCAATCTAGAAAGGTACCTGCATGTTGAGATAAACACGATGGCAGACCGAATTCCCATATCTTCCATTTTAGTCAAAATATGCATCAAATATACATCCTTCACCTTTTTAGGGATGAATATCACCTGTTGCTTAAGCGATTCAACTGTTTTAAAGCCTTCATATGCCTCATAGACATACATCTTATCTTGGTAACGTTCACGCAACTTTTGCAGATTACTTGTAGTTGTAGCAGAAAAGAACAGATTTTGTCGATTTTCAGGTAAGCACTGAAAGATAAATTTCAACTCCTCCTGAAAACAAACATCCAGAACTCGATCTGCTTCATCCAAGACAAGAAACTACAGAAGCATACGTCAAATATTAATTCTTAGAACTATGAACAAAAAGCGTAGGTAAAAGAGCTTAATTAAAATGTTTATCCAAACTTACTCTAAATCCAGCTACTCATTACCTTGGTTCAGGAGAAAACGGGAGGAATATCAAAGTTAATGCACCCTAAATCCAAATGTTTTATCCATTCATAATTACATACTCGTTAAGAAACTAATGAAGGTTACGAATGGATTAAAGTCTGTAAACTTAAATTGGCTAAAGGTTATTCGCATACTGAGTTTGTTAGTGCAACTCTCCCGTTAATAAGTGTAAATACCAAGTTGTGCATGTTTAGATCAAGAGCATGTGTAGCAATTGGAACGTTCAATTTGCAACATTAAACCAAAAGTGCAGATAGTAAAACTAAGTTCAAAACGAAAATCAAGATTAATTTTATTTGTCAGCTTTAGTTTTAAAGCTACTTCAGGGCCTACAAACTGAAAAGTAGACTAACACTGCTTATACAAACGCAGCCCTAAATCGAATTAAAAACGTATTACCTTGGTTCTGGAGAAAACACGAGAAATATCCGGGTTATCACGGAGCAAGACGTGGATTCTCCCAGGTGTGGCAATGACGAGGTGCGGCCTCGCAACCAAATCCTTCGCCTGCTTGAGCATATCCATGCCGCCTACCACAACCGTGATGCGGAGGTGCACGGCTGAGCCAAGAGCGCGGAACTGCTCCGCGAGCTGGAACGCGAGTTCGCGCGTGGGCGTCACTACGAGAGCGAACACGCCGAATGGGTGTTCCGCGAGCCGATGCAGGATCGGGAGAGCGAAGGCCGCAGTCTTCCCACTCCCGGTCTCGTCGATGCCCAGCACGTGCCGGCCCTCTAGCACCGGCGGTATGCACCGCTGCTGCACGCGCCGAGGCTTCCGCATTCCGAGTTCCCGGCACGTCTTCACCGCCCATTCCGCCAGGCCGAGGTCATCGAATGTCTCGCCGTCTGTCGCGGTTTCGTCAAGGTCTTCGCGGTTGTCCGCGGCGGTGCTAGAGTTCGTTTACGTTAGTTAATTAGAGATAAAAAAATATTGAATTCAGTGTTGTATGTAAATTGAAGAGTGAGTGGTAATGTTACCTACCATTGATGAGATTCTTGAGTCTGAGGAACGGGGAGCGTATGACCCTGCGAGTGACCGGTTTCTTCTCGCTCACGTGCTTTATTCTTCGAACCTCCCTCGCCACCTTCGCCGTCGCCATTACCTCTGCGCGAACGCTTCATTCTGTCAAAACCCTAAACCCTAATTTGGGATGGGGAGGGATATTGTGAAAAGTAGACCAAGTAGAATTCAAGGTTGAAAACCGAACTGATAAAAAATTTAGCGGTAAAAAAATTACAAGTTTTTGGGTTAGTTTAAATATTTTTAATTTAAGAATAGTATGGTTTGATTCAGTTTCTAATTTGAATTTTTAAAATTAATTTAAATTAAATTAAATCACAATAAATATTTAATTTTCTTTTAGATTTAATAGATTTTTTTTTTCAATATTTTATAAAAATTTATAATATTTTTTATTTTTATTTTTTTTAATTGAGGTATCAAATTTTATTAAAATTTATTAATAAGATTTTTTTTATCAGCGTAGTTAAAATAACTAATAGCAGTGACGTGGTATACATGTAACATTATGTGACTAGCTGGATATATATTTTTTGTATTGATATAGTAACATGTAAAAGTAAGTAGTTTGTGGAAAAATAATAATAATAATTATTATATTATATTAGAAAAAGAATAAAATATTGTGTATTTATATGACTCAAACGTGAGTAATCAAGTTAGAGATAGGGTTAAAAACAAAACGCGATCTTTAGAGTTGAAGATACCATTGTCGAATTTTTAGAGATCAATTTGTTATAGTGGGTTGAGTTAGAGACCAATTATTCGTTTGTGGCTAGAGGTAAAGAGTGAATTCGTTCTTTCATTTGTAAGGTTAGTGTTGGTGGCCCCTTTATAGTTATCTTATTGTTGTTGTCGAGTTTGGTTTGGGGGTAAATGGGTGTATGAAAATATTGTTTTATTAGGGTTTTTGTGGTTTTAAGATTGTGATTCGGTACTTTGAATGCACTTTGTAACTTTATTAGGGTTTGTCCCACCACATGCAAGTATTTGTTCTCTGTGGTCCAAAATTGTTTTTTTTTTGTCTCGAAGTTACTTTTAGTGTATGATTGATTTTTTTATAATTGTAATTGTTTATATTTTTATATCTATATTTGACAAGTTGCCATTAATATTTATTCATTGTTAGTTATGTATGAGGGTTTCTTTGAAGTAGTGGTCCACCATGGGGGAGTTTGTAGATGTTGGGGGACTTAAATATATTGGGGAGTCATCCACATGGTCATGTGACCCAAATAGATGGAGTTATTTCAAGATTTTAGGTATTCTTAAGGACATGGGGTATGTTACAGTGAAGGAATTGTGGTACTCTACTAGTGGGTTGCAAGATAAGTTGAATGTCTTGGTTGATGACAAGGGTGCCATTGATATTGGCAATATTGCAAATCAATATGATCAAGTACATTATTTATGGTACACTTGACTTTTGAACCTGATTTCTTCGAAGATATGTTAGAAGTTGGGCCAACAGATGGTAGTGGGCCTGAGATTGGGCCAATAAATGGTAATGGCCTGAGGAGAAAAATGGGCCTGAGGAGGGAAAAGGACCTGAGCAAGGTAATGTGTCTGAGGAGGGTAATGGGTCTGAGGAGGGTAATGGGTCTGAGGAGGTCGGGGTAGAGGGTGAGAGTGGGAAGGGTACTGAGAGTGAGGCTCAGGTTGAGAGTAGAAAGGATAGTGAGGATCAGGCTGAGGGTGAGAGTGGGAAGGATGTTGAGGTTGAGACTCAAGGTGAGGCTGAGAATGAGAAAGGTGTTGAGACTGGTCGGCAGGCTAATAATAGGAAGGATGGTGAGGTTGAGGATGTTTTTGAAGATTCTTCTTAGTTAGGAGACCCTAATGAAGAATCAATTTCTGAAGAACTTGTGGATGTGCTATGGAATGTGATGTTGAAAATGAACTCAGTAATGAAGGTAGTGTGGGAGTTGATGTGGAATGTGAAGAAGATGTGAATGAGGAAAGTAATAGTTACAAGCGAAAGAGGAAAAGAACAAGAAAGGAACCTGAAACACCCATGGAAGATTTTGAACCAGGTCTTGAGGATGATTTGCAATCATTAGGTGATGATGATATCTCCAATCAGGCCCGTTTTAAGGCCCAAGCAACTAAAGCACTCGCTTTAGGCCCTTAAAGAAAAAAGGCCCCAAAAATTTTTTTAGTACTAATATACTTCTATTAAATTAATTGTAAAATTATGTCTGAGAATAAAATTTAATTAAAATATTATGAGTGTTTATTAATTTTTATTAGTACTAAAAATGATATTTAATGAGTTAACAACTTTTTTCAATAAATCATAATTTTCTTTAGAAAAAAGAGATTTATTAGTTATATTAATAGCTAAAAAAGCTCTAGAGCCTTTTTTTTATATCTATTATCTTACCAAGTGGATTCTATCTTCTTTTTTTCTTTCTTTGCGACTTCTTCTTTCCAACCCTAATTCTAGAGAAGCTCCGACTTCTCTCTTCCGAATTTGCAATATTCAATTATCTCTTTCAAATCAAGGTCCACAACTGTGATCTAGAGAGAGAGAGGAGTATTTCTACCCGATAAACTTCAGTTTCAGGTATGTTTTGTCTCTCTCTGTGTTCCCTCTTTTTCTATTTCTCTGTTCTTGAGGGTTAAGCTTGCATGTTTGGGAAAACTGTAAGATTTCAAACTTCACAAATAAAATATGCTTTATTTGAATTAGCTGAAACTAGTAATGATCCTAAAATAAAAAGTGAAGTTGATTGTTTAGCAACTTGTGAGTTAGAAAACTTTGAATTTACAATCAAAAGATATGTGCATTGAAGCTATTGAACAATTAAAAGGTCTTGTTTCATTTTTTTAAAAGTATAAAGAAAATGGATTTGAAAATGCATTAATTTCTACCAAGAAAATTGTTATTGAAATGGATATAAAGCCTAAGTTTCTTGAAAAAAGTATTAGTCATAAAAAGAAGCAATTTGATGAAAATGTTAAGAATGAAATAGTATAATCTCTTCAAGAATCATTTAGAATTTGATTACTTTTTGTACATTCTAGATAAAGCAATTACTACGCTTCAAAGTAAATTTGAACAATTCAAAATATATGAAAATATTTTTAGTTTTTTATTTAGTATTAAAAAATTAAAGTCATTAGACTCTATACTTTTGAAAGAAAAATAGTTAAACCTTGACAAATCTTTGAAACATGATAATTTGTTGGATCCTGATGGTTTGGATTTATTTTTAGAATTAAATATCTTAAAGGAAATTATAGGATTGGAAAATGATAAACCAATTGACATTCTTAATTATATAAAAAGAATAGATTCTTTTCCAAATCCATATATAGCTTATAGAATAATGTTAATAATTACAATATCAATTGTCTCAGCTGAAAGGAGTTTTTCAAAGTTAAAGATAATAAAAACTTACTTAAGATCAAGAATGTCTCAACAAAAATTAAATGGATTGGCTTTATTATCTATTGAAAAATAAATGTTTGAAATTAATTACGACAATTTAATATATCACAAAAAGCTCAAAAAAATAAGTTTTAAATGAAATTATAATACATTTTAGCATAAATTTTTTAATTAATAAATAAAAAAGCCTCATTTTTTAAATTTGTTTTAGGCCTTCTAAAATCTTGAGTCACCCCTGTCTCCAGTCATTACATGAATGATAGAGGACTGTCAAATACTGATTGGAATTTTGATGATTTGTATGGGGAAGACAGTGATGAAGATGACCAGAGGCAAGCAAGTACTGGTAATTTTAGTACTTTCAAAATGACAAAGAATATGGTAGATTTTAAGTGGGAAGTGGGAATATTTTTTATTGATAAGGAACAGTTCAATGATGCCACAAGAACCTACGTTATTCATTCTTGTAGGAACTTGAAAATGATTTAAGAATGACAGTAGGAGAGTAAGGGTGAGGTGCAATGGGGGTTAGGGGAGTTGTAATTGGTTTGCTTATTGTGGGAAATTGCCATCAACCAATAGTTGTCAACAAAGGAAACTTTTGGATATACATACTTATAGTAGAGAATCCAAACTTGATTTGCTTAGTTCTAAATGGTTAAGTGGCAAGTTGGAGTATACTTTAAGACAAAATCCGAATGTGAAGATTGGTGACATATGTAACAAATGTATGAAGAAATGGAACACAAGTATTACAACATCTAAGGCACATAGAGCAATGCTAATAGCATCAAAACGTGTGCAAGGTTCATTTGAAGACCAATACAAAAGAATTTTTTATTATGCACGTGATTTGTTGAGATCAAATCTTGGATCAACGGTGAAAGTTAAAGTGGATGAAGCTTATGGCCTAACATATTCAAACGATTCTATGTTTGTTTAAAAGCCTGCAAAGACAATTTTAAGTCATGTCTACCTATTACTGGTTTGGATGGTTGTTTTTGTAAAAGGATGTATGGAGGGGAAATTTTAACTACAGTGGCAAAGGATCCTAATGAACAAATGCTTCCAGTAGCTTATGCTTTAGTTGAGGGGGAGAACAAGGAATCATGGTCATGGTTCTTGGAACTGTTAATTGAAGACTTGGGGGGTGCTACACTTTGTGGCTCATACACATTTATGTCTGACCAACAAAAGGTATGTACTGCATTTTGTATTATTTTCTATGCACTGATAAGATGTCTTATATGTTGTTAACTTATATGTAAGGGTTTGTTGCCGACAATACAAGAACTTTTACCTGGAGTTGATCAACGATTCTGTGTTCGTCATTTGTATTCCAACTTCAGAAAGAAATTTGCAGAAAAAAACTTAAAAGTCTAATGTGGAAGGCAACAACAAGCACATATCCACAAGCATGGGAGAGGGTCATGTTCCATATTAAGGAGGTCAATGTTGACGCATTCGAACACCTAACAACAATTTCTCGAAGGCATGTATTTCTTACTAAGATTCTTCATGCTTTTATAGTACATGCTTTTCTTATTGTATTTATTATGTTTCCATGTGATTCAATCAGGTATTGGTCAAGATGTAGTTTTAATTGTAATGTTATATCTAACACACTTGTAAACAACATGAGTGAGACATTCAATAGTGTGATTGTCAATGCTAGGGCGAAACCCATTATAATTATGCTAGAGGAAATTAGAGTTCACATGATGGAGGGATGGGCAAAGAATAGATTGAGGATATCCTCATTTGAAGGTTCCATCTGTCCAAAAATTAATACTAGACTGCAAAAAGAATCACATGACTCAAGGTTTTGGATACCAAGGTAATACAATTTCTTTTAAATATTGTTATTGAGATGTTCAAATGTACATATGTATGACTTGTATTTGTAACAATTGGTCTGCTGAAAAATTGTTTGAAGTTAGGCATGTCAGTATGTTGGATGACAAATTTGTTGTAAACTTAGACAAAAAGGAGTGCAGCTGCAAAAAATGGATGGTCACTGCCATGCATTGTCTGCTATGAAGTTTTTGGGTATCGGTGGAGCTTACTACATCCCTGACTGCTTCAAGAAGAAGACATATGAAGTCGCCTATGCCCCAATCATCTATCTAGTTAATGGTGCACATTTGTGGGACAAAACGATATACCCTGATATACTGCCACCAATTAGGAAGAGAATGTTTGGAAGACCTAAAAAGAAGAGAAAGATGGAACCTTGGGAATTAAAGAGGGATGACACATAATTAAGCAGCAGGGGTATACGCAAAACATGTGGCATTTGTAAAGATATTGGCCACAACAGGAAATCATGCCCACAACTCCTATCACAAGCCCATGAATCCCATCAAGCCCCTCAATCAGATGAACCAAACCAGCCATCTCAACCATCAAGCTCAACCTGCCCAACCAAACCACCTCAACCAACCCAGTCTTCTCAACAATCTCAAATTGAACCAGCAAGGAAAATAGATTTCTCGACAAGAGCAAGACCAAAATATTTTAGCCCCAATAGGAGGGGTGCCATTTGGAAGCCATGAAATTCGTTCATATTTTGTAACTTTTTGGAAAACAATGTATTTTGTAGTATTATTAAATAAGATGTATGTATTATGTGCATTAGTCAGTTGCACATTGTTTTATTAGTCAGATGTACGTACATTTAAATGTATTTTGAAAAAAAAAATTATTATCTATACCATGGTCAGTGTTGATTGTTGATTACAAAATTATAATTAATTGTTCTTTTATGCACATTGTTGTATCATCATCATTGGTGTTTGTTCATTATAAAATTATAAGTCATTCTTGTTTTATGCACAGTGTTGTATTATACTCATTGGTGATTCTTGGTTACAAAATTATAAGTTATTTTTTTATCATATATTCAATAAGTATATATGAACAATCTCCTGTTCATTGCTTCAGTTGAACATTCAAAATTACATTTCAAAAACACATTACATGTCTTCTATACTAAATATCATATACAAACATAACCCACCACATTACATGTCTTCTCTACTATTCATCAAATACAAACATAATCCCACCACAAAGTCACAGTAATTTCACCAACACTACCATAATTACATTAATTACAACAACAAAACAACCTATTAGATACAAAAACTGCACCCATTTTTTGGACTCTTTTAGAGATTTGTCTATAGTATATATCTTCTTCCTTTGTCTTGATATAATTGCATCTCTTTCATCACCACCATCTTCAAAGCATCATTGGAAAAAATTGCATCCTAGAACTTCATCAATGCCAGTCTGTTTTCAATAAAAGCATAACACCAAACAAATCATACAAAATCACAAAAAAAAATTAAATTTAACAAAACAAAAACCTAACCTTGAAATTAGGACAACCCCAAAATTACTTTCCACCATTCTTAAAAGTTTTATATCTCATTATTGCAAAACCTCCACAATGACAAATAGGTGCGTCCAAACATGCTCCCACATCCATGACAAAAACTGCACTGCTTTTCCAAACCCCAACCATTATTCGTTGTGGGGTTTCCATTAAAGTTGCAACCAAAAGAAAATGGTGGGCAACAACCCATTCAAAATGACTTAAGACCAAATCGAAACGTACAACAACAACACAAGATCACAAGGAACAAAGATACAAGATGAGAACATAGAGGAACAGAACCAGATTGGAAGGACGCAAGAACAAATGAGAAGGGTGAAGGAAACCTAACATATAAAAGGGTCAAAAGGGGATGAAGGTGACGTGTTCGTATTCATTTGTCATTAATCACGTGCCACGAGTTAACTTGGATGTGCCACGAGTTAACTTGGATGTGCCACGAGTTAACTTGGATGCGCCACGTCCTCACACAGTTAACGCCGTTAACATTAATCTAATGGAAGGGATCACATTGACACAATTTAATAAAATTTGAGACTGAATTGAGAAAAAATAAAAGTGGAAAAACATTGCAAATTCTCACAAAATATTGGGATCAAAATGCCTATTAATCCTTTTTTTATTAATATAATAATAATAATAACAATAGTAAGTTATTGTTGAAAATATTTGTTTAATAATTTTTCATTTGAATTAATTTTTAGGAAATCTTTTAATTTTTATTTTAAAATATCTTTTCATAAAAATAATAATATATTCAATTATTATTTAGATTTAGGATGTTAAAATTGAGATATTGTTAATATTTGATATTTTGTTACATTTTTTTTTCTATATATAGAGTATATAAATAAAATAAAGTACAACTCATCTATACAATACATCTCTTATATCTCATACATCTCCAAAACATATTTTCAAAAGTCCTAAAAATCTCAATAATTATATATTTTAACATAAATCTCCTAATAGAGTTGTTTGGTCTGTTTCATAAATTTGATTTGTGAGTTTCTTGATTCCACTTGTCGACAACATTCTCAACTCTTCTTGAGGATGACATCATCAACTCCACTATCTCACCTGACTTCGTGTCTATTATCACTTCACTTCGTTAATTTCATTTATTTTAGTACACCAGAAACTCTTAGATTAAAAGTGCTTACAATTAAATATTTTGGCAGAGAGTAAACAAAAATCAGATAAGCTTGACCGCAACAGGATTATATACATAAAAAAGTAGATTGACTAGGCAAAGCAGAGATAGAAGCTAGTTGTTAGGCAAAATGAGAGAGCAACTAAGTTTTATAGGTTTTGATTGGTTTATAGATCTAAATGAATGTTGTATAGGTGAAATGCTTAAAATAAATCTATAATAAGATATATTTGTATCTTTTTCTTATTTGATTATGAATGGATTTATGTGTACCTTTCTAATTGTTATTATTCAATATATTTCGTAGATTTTGAGTAACATATTTTATATTATATTATTATATTTTAATTTAAAAGATGAAAAAAATGAGGAAATATTTAATAAATAATTATAAATTAAAATCCACATAGATCGATCCAAACCAAACTGCACAAATTGGTTTGGTTTGGTTTGAATTTTTTTATTCTTTCAAACCGAACTGCTTATATTTTTTATGTTTGGTTTGAATGTATTTTTAGCCAAAAACTGAACCAAATCGCACTGTGAACACCCCTACAATTTAAACAGTTTACTAAATTTTATTTAATTTTAGGTTTACTAGGTTTTTTAGTCCTAATTTTTTGTGGGTTTTTCTAATGAGTTTCCACCACTACTTTTTTTCTATGTAGTTCTAATTTTGGTTAAAATCAATTAATGTAGTCCTTTATGTTAAATTGGTGTGGATGACTCTAAAAGAGTGATGACGTGGTACATGACAAGACACGTGTCAAAGAGAAAAAGAAAGATGAGAGAATATTCTGACCATGTCCTATGCATTTGACACATGTCATGTCATCACTCTTTTAACGTCGTCCATATAAATTTAACAGAAGGGAGCAAATTGATTGATTTTAATCAAAATGGAGATTATATTGAAAAAAAATAATAGTGAAAATAAGTTGTAAAAACCACCAAAAATTGGAGCTAAAAAATCTATTAATCCTTTATTTTATCAAATTCACTTTACATACACAAGTTTTTAATCTTATTAAGCTTGAAAAGAATTATGGATATGAAATATTATGGTATTGGATTTAGAGATAACCTACTAAACATAAACAAAGGTGAGTTGAGCTTTTATGCTTTTTATAAACTTCAATTCAATGATATATAAATTAAAATATCACATAATTTAATTAAATTAATAATAATTTCAAAAATAATTTCCAATATTGGTTAGAAAAAAAACTATTTAATTTATAAAAAGTATCAAATCACTCATACAGTACAATGAGTGAACAAATCTTGACAAAAACATATTTTTTCCAATATATACTTTTTTATAATAAATTATTTCTATTAATTCAAGTTGTCGTATTTATATATGGTTGGCAAAAATTTTAATTAGGTCACACTACTTTGTTTTTACCATAATCCATTAAAAATCCATTTCGTTTAATAGTTTTTTAATCCATATTTTATCATTTTTATATCATACTTCCAAATTTTTTATATAGACTTTAAAATTTAGAAAATATAAATTTTTAATCCAAATTACATAAAGTTGAAAGGAATCAAAAATACATTTTAGTTATTTTTCTTTTTTTGCAATTCACTTCTAAATTTTAATGTCCTAAATCGCAATTCATGATCAAAAAGGATATATAATCATATTTTTCACATCCATGTGGTGTTTTCTTAATGTGAATTTCAATCCTTCTACATATGTTTCTAAACAAGCAATTTCATTCTCCGCAATTTGTTTTTTTTTTCTTGTTTCTTTAATTTTAATTTTTGTTTATTGCTATCACAAGTGTTCTTTAGTTTGAAATAGATAAATATTTACAATCACCATAAACCTGTGGATGGGTCAATGTTCTCTACTAATTAGGAAGTGAGACAAGTTTGATTCTTAGGTATAAACAAGCTTGATTCTGCTTTTAATGATTTTATGCATGTGGGGTTTTTTGAGTTTACACATTTCAATTCCCAAAATTCAAAACATGATTTTGCACAATGTTGAGTGGTGGAGTTTTAATTTTTCCTTGATTTTTGTGGCAACTCTTGTTGTCACATCAGCACCTAAGCATAAAGAGCGTATGTCTTCTAGAAATGATATTGTGGAGGCAATTACTGGGTTGTGATGTGCTTCTATTTTTGCTCTCTTTGTTGGTGCATTGATCTATGTGTACTCTAAGAAGGTGTAGCGTGTGAAGATGGCTTTTAGATGATGATCAATTCCCTTTTTCATCTTCAATGTGCCTAAGCCCCTTATGACTACTTATCTAGATTCTTATATTAGCAAGTTTCTGTAGGACCTTATCATTATTGGCATAGAGAGATATAAAATTGCTTTGACAAAAGGACTCCAAGAACAACTACAAAGCATAGTCTCAAGTCAAAACACATAGTTGACTAATTGATAAAGTTAGAATGTAGGGTAAGAGCATCATATCACATGTACATAAATTTTAATGGTGAAACATTAGTGTGGATGGTGGCTATTGATGCCTGATTTCATTCATGTGGAGTTTTTTGAGTTTACAAATTTCAATTCCCAAAATTCAAAACATGATTTTGTACAATGTCGAGTGGTGGAGTTTTAATTTTTCTTTGATTTTGCAGCGACTCTTGTCGTCGCATCAACACTTAAGCATAAGGAGAGTAGGTCTTCTAGGAATGATATTATGGGGCAATTACTAGGGTTGTGAGGTGCTTCTATTTTTTCTCTTTTTGTTGGTGCATTGATTTATGTGTACTCTAAGAAGGTGTAGCGTGTGAAGATGGACTTTAGATGATGATTAATTCCCTTTTTCATCTTCAATGTGCCTAAGCCCTTTATGACTACTGATCCAGATTCTTATATTCCTTAGCAAGTTTCCATAGGACCTTATCATTATTGGCATAAAGATATAAAATTACTTTAAAAAAAAGACTCTAAGAACAACTACAAAGCATAGCCTCAAGTCAAAACACGTAGTTGACCAATTGATAAAGTTAGAACATAGGGTAAGAGCATCCAATCATGTGTACATAAATTTTAATGGAGAAACATTAGTGTGGATGGTGGCTATTGATGCCTCCCTTTTGCTTGAATTTCTTCAACTTTATACCATTCAAGATAAAACAATAATGATAGATAATGCATGGAGGAAAATTGCTCATAATGCAATCTTGAAGGACATGGTAATGCTGGAAAACCAAATTTCACTATTTGTGTTAAGAAAGATGCTCAAGTTCAATTTCTCATCAACAAAATTAGCAGGTAACATGTTGCTTTTCATGTTGATAAGATTGTTTAAACAACTTTCTCATTTCAAGGTGATAGAGAAGGATTATCAATAGATAATTGTCTCTAAATGTACACATTTGCTTGATTTTTTGTATGTTATGGTTGTGTCTAAATTGGAAGAACAATTAGATGTAATTAAAGGATCAACACTAATATAATGAAGACAAAAAACAATCATCTTTGAACTATGCCAAACAGTTTCTATGTGAGGTTTGGAGCATTCTTTCAAAATTGACTACAACATTAGTAAACTTAATTAAGAAATTCTTGCAGTGTAGAATCATGAAAGTTATCACTTGGTTGCCTTGGATTATAATTTCTAACTGTTATGTAGGACTTATAAAGCAACCTATTGAATACTTATTTTTTTTATTGCTAAAGAAGCAACCACAATAGAAAGTGGAAATTTAAGCTCAAATAATGTCATTAACATACCACCCTTGCAAGGTGCTGTTGTATGTTAAGTGATGGTGGTAAACATGATAGTTCATGGATAAGAGGTATCTC
Source organism: Lablab purpureus (assembly GCA_030347555.1). Classification (NCBI taxonomy): domain Eukaryota; kingdom Viridiplantae; phylum Streptophyta; class Magnoliopsida; order Fabales; family Fabaceae; genus Lablab; species Lablab purpureus. The sequence goes on from CM059258.1 coordinate 21,121,432, forward strand.
CTGACTTCGTTGATGGTCTAGTCATGCAGACCAAACATTAGGTGCTAAGAAGCTAAGGACAACTTATATCAAGCTCAAAGAGTTTATGTACACTTGACTCTTGATAGTAGGTGCTTTATGCCACCCTGACCCTGGAAACCTTGGTTCAGTCCATATTGAGGGTCAAGTGTTAGCCTTTGGTGGGACTTGTTTACCATGGATAAAGTCTTTTCAAAGACATCTTATATTTGAATGGTGACTAAATATGAGGTTTGTGGTGCCATTGAAATGATTTGTATGCTTGGTATGAATGCATGGCTGATAATGGAAATTAATGAAATTTTATATTGTTTATGATGTATTCTGTTAGCTCACCATCTTTTCTATGTGAGTGACATTACAATGATCATACTTGTTAGAGAAAAGTCCAACACTCCATAGTTTTGAACTTATGCTTAAGAACATTTAATGTATAAAAAAAATTAGTTATATGTCTGACAGACGATAAGTCTTAACAGACGAAATCTTCATCAGATCATGCATGTATCTTCTGACAAACGATACATCTTATATTTATCAGATGATAAGTCATCAGATGATACATGTTCAAAAAGCTTAACATAAATGCTTATTCCTTTTGAATTTCAAGAACATTCTTCTAGTCGATCTGACGATCAAGTACAGAGGAAAATCTCACAACTTCTCATAGCACATCCTTGGGAGAAGAGCTAATGTTTCTTTCTCACCAAATTCCTTATGTGCCAACCATTATCAACTCTTGAAGTACACTTGCCATGTACGGAAGTTTGTTTTCACTAAAAGAACTAAAAGCTCAGTGTCCAATGGAGGATAAGTGTTACAAGCTAGGCAGGCATTTAATGCATGAAGAGGTGCATTTAATGCAGTTTATGTGAAGCATCTTTAGATGATAGAAGATCAATTCATTGAAGACAACTTAAAGTTGAAGATATCAAAATGGATCTCTAATGGTTAGTTTCTTTCAAGCACGATATAAGAGTCAAGTTCAAAGAAGAAAACAAGGAACGTGATTTATTATTCAAGTGCTAAACTTTGTTTGTTTTATCTCTTCAATATTCAAAAGCTTTATAAGAACACTATAGTCTTCATTGGCAACCTCTAGAAGCATTCAAATCTTTCTATCTGTCTCTAAGACGTTATCCTTCTACACCAATTAGTTTATGATTTATCATCAAACTCTTCTTCAATTTGTAAAGGGGTTAGCCAGGAATGACTACTTTTCTCAAAGAATACTCGTTAGAGCCAAAAGTGTTAGCCAGAAGTGGCTATGAGCCAAAAGAATACTTGTTTTCTTGCAGTGGTAGTTTGCTAGTAAAACTTAATCAAGTTGGTTGAGAACAGAATGTAGTCTGCGCTATCAGACAAACTAGTATAAAATCTTCGTGTGCAGTATACTCTCTCCTTAAGACTTAAATCAATTGCATGTTATATTTGTTTCTAACAAAGGGAAGAGCTTAAGTCTTTAAAGAGGCCTTTTTCAAAACGTTCTTAATCAACAAACTGTGTGTGTCTGTCGAAACCAAACTTCTTCTACTCAACACCCTTTGACAAAAGAAATACTGTCTTTTGTGAAAAATCTTTAAAAACAAAATTCAACTCTTCCTTCTTATGTTTTGCCTATTTTCACAATACTATATACGGGAGCAGACTTTTCTGCAAATATAGTTGGAAGTGAACAGACTTCCAGAGAGATGTAGATAGAAGTATCTACATGTTGCATGAAATTTTATTTTAAGTTAATTTTGATGTATTTTGGGGACTAGGGTCCCACCGATATATATATATATATATATATATGTATGTGTATATATAAACTGACGATAGTGGAGTATGTTTTAAATATATAGTTAATATCGACTGGCATGGAAGATGTTACAAATAAGGATGTTACACTTATTGCCAAATTTCTCCTATTATTTATGTCTTTGCAGGTGCTATACTTTTTCTATAGATGTAATCACAAAAATCATGTCAATGAGACTAAATGAATCACTTGTGGAAATTATATTTTCCCTACTCAATATTTTAATATCTTTTATCTTTTAGAGAAACAACATGAATTTTTTTAGCATTAACAAATTAACTCAGTCAATGGTTTATACATAAATGAATGAGAAGCATATAAATGACAAGCCATGTCCCGTGGGATTGTAAATTCCTTTTTATTTTATAAAAGCTGGTACAAATATACCTTTTTTATGTATTAATTCCCTAAACAATTGATGGGTGTATATTTTGAAATTTTTACTTTTAATGACATTTTAATATTCATGCTTATTTATATGCCTTTTTTGTTCGCTTATGATTATGAACTATAAAAACTTCCTTGTATGCTATTATGAGTTTTAATATTTTTATTTTCCTTATCTTATTTGACAAGCCTTTGATTTTCATTTCTTAGGCGATTTGTTGAGGAATCCATTTCTAAAGCAGCCTGTTTAGTGACTCCTAAAAGCATTTGTCACACTACCACATCTTTGATTCGATGTCATGAACATGTGAAAAAGAAGATTTTTCAATCTCAAAACCAATAGAGCATGTTGTTTTTAATCCACTAACTGTCATTGGCTTTACAAATGTGAGACCTCCTTATCATAAGGGACAAAAAATTTGATTAGAAGCTTGGAATCATTTTATTCAACTAGAATTGAAGTTCAATAAGAAGACTCAATGCAAATATTGTGATATTTTTATTCAATGTGAGAAAGGAAGAACTTCAATATGTAATCACATGTTAAGATGTTCAAATAACTCTAATAAAGAAGAAAATAAGAGGAAAAAAGTAAGTGCATCTTCGATTACTGATGGGAATATTAACTCTTTTTCTTATGATACATTTGACCAATAATTTTGTGAAGAACTAATAAAAATGTTTTTGGAAGCCTAACTTCCCTTTCAATTTGTAGAACATCTTGTTTTTACGACGTATTCAAATGATTTGCAACTAAGATTTAATATCTCATCACGACATACCTTATCACGTAATATTGTATCATAATGGAATGAAAAAAAAGATATTTGAAGAAGTTTCTTTATCAGCAGTATCAAAGAGTTTGTCTCATTATTGATACATGGACTTCATCTTAGAATCAAAGTTATGTGTTTGACAACCCACTATATCGATAATGATTGGAATTTGCACACAAAGATTTTGAATTTTTGTCAAGTAATAAGGAATACAGGAGAAACTATGACTAGACTAAATTTGTTGAGTCGTGCTTACATGCATGGGGTTGAATCATGTTTAGACATTCACAATGAATAATGCTAAATCAAATGACACAGGAGTTGAACAATTGAAAAGACTATTATCTTTGAATAACTTGATTTTGAAATGTGACTATATTCATATGTATTATTGTAAACACATGTTGAACTTAATTGTGAGCAGTGGGCTAAAAGATATTGACAATATTGTTTTAAGAATTCGTGTCACAATGAAATATATTATATAATTTCCTTATAGATTTATTAAATTTGAAGAGTGTGCTGAAAAACGTAACATTAAGTACAAGGGTCATATCTACTTGGGTGTTGAAACAAGGTGGAATTGAATCCATTTGATGTTAGTATCTTTGGGTCACATATATTTAAAGGTGTTAGGGCCATTATCTAATTAGTCAAAATTATAAAATGGTCTCTTAATATTTAGTTTATGGTTACATGCATAATTGTCATGAAAGTTATTGTGTAGATACCATAAGTAATATTTTGATTTAACGAGAGACCAAATTAGAAATATTAAAATCGAAATGTAACTGATAGAAGTTACATAAACGGGTTATGGTCTCCATTTGTAGAGTAGGTTAGAGAACATACATTTTTTATTCTTTTTTCTTCATCCCCACCAGGAGAGAAACCCAAAAGGGAAGCTAAGGCCCTTTGCATTTGGAAGATTAAATACTCCCTACATCACCTTCACATTCCCAATGGCAAATTCGCATACGCCTCCACATTCTATTTTCATCATGACTTGGGGTATGGGTTCATTAAGGATTAATATATGATTGTGCTGTCATTTTTGTTCTATATGGGTAAAAGCATTTGGTTAGGCATAATTATTATTTGTTAGAAACCCCAACAATTGATATCAGAGCCACCCATACTTAATTCATGTATGATTTTGGAAGTTTTGAAATTTGGGTTTCTTATTGTACTATGATTTAGTGATGGGAATGGAACACATCAATAATATATGAATATGCTTAAAAAGTTGCTTGAGACAACGTGCTTTTTTATTTAACTTTGGTCCTTACAATAGAAAATTCAATGTCGATACACACAAATCAATGGTTTTCAAATTCATGATGAAACGTATTAGGTATGCTATTTATGCTATAATTCACTTGGAATTTTATTTTTTATTTTTTGCGGATTTGTTATATCAATATTCAAATTTTGGTTATTATTTGTATATTTTATACAATAGTTTAACATCTTAAATGAGCTAATTGAATCAAGAAATTGCTAAAGCGACCTCTCTTGTTCAAGTTGTTCATAAGAAATGTTAAATGTTTATGTTAATGTTTATCCGTGCGAGTATTAATCTAAGGTTGTGTTTGTAAATGATAAATCAATTCAAAGAAAAATTTATTGTTTGACGTGTTTTATTATCAATCTTTGGTCATTAACATCAAGAATTGATATTGGTGGTGTGCTTTGGGTATTTGAGATGAGTTATGCCATTATTTGAACATATTGATGATTTAATTTTTATTATAATATGATTATAATTACATTATTTATTTTGTTCCCTTTTCAGCTACTGATATGATCCTGGATGAAGAAGTATTTGTTGAAGATAAAGAAAATGAACCTCAAGAATAAATACATGAAGTATGACAAGGAAAAGAATAAAAAAATAAAAATGAAGATTTCAAGAAGACTCTTCGAAATATTCACAATAGGGAAACCCATAAAGGAGGGGAAAAAGAAATAAAAAAGAATTTTGAAGAAAGATTGACCAGAGGAAGACTTCAAGCTTTAGAAAAGGAGATTAAAAGAAAAAATAAAGATATAAGATTATAAATAATATTCAAAGAAAAATGAAGTTATGTATCCATACTCCTGTATTCTAAATAAAGATATATTTTTAGTTTAATGGGAATTGGTCATTTATGTATTTTACATTCTATATTTGGTATTATGTATTCATACTCCTGTATTTAGATATTTTTCTGATTAGATATAAAGTTTGATATTCAATCATTACATTTTGTATAATAATGTTGTTGAATGATCTAACTAAGGTAAAGTAGAACCAACTGAAAATTGACATGTACATACCACCTTTATGTGTTTTTCATGCTACAGATTTCATAATGAGTTTGTGTCTTTTGGTTGTGTCAATATTAATAATCATTGATGGGTTTAGTTATGATTAATATAATGAAAATTTCTTTGGTTCTATGTACTTATATAACTAATAAATGAGATTATTTGTTTATGCCCAAGATATATAATGGTAATTTTTTAGCTCATAAAGTCTCACACATTTGTATGGATACACATGTGATCAGTTGGAGATTATTAGTGCTTTTTGGGTCACATACATACTATTTAAATGTGTTAAAGCCATTATATGATTAGCTAAAATTATAAAGTGGTCTCTTAATATTAAGTTTTTCGCTAAGGGCATAATTGTCATGAAAAATTATTGTATAAATATCATAAGTAATATTATGATTTGATGAGAGGCCAAATTAGAAATATTAAATTCATAATGTAACTAACGGAAGTTACATAAATGGGTTATGGTCCCTATTTGTTGAGTAGGTTACAAAATGTACATTTTCAAATTTTTTTCTTTTCATCCCCATTAGGAGAGAAACCCAAAAGGGAATCTAAGGCCCTTTATATTGGAAGATCACATACCCGTTGTTAATCTCATCACCTTCAAGTACCAGTATCAAATTCAGGTCACGAATTGGGATATGGGTTCATTAAGGATTAATATATGATTGTGTTGTGATTTTGGTTCTATATGGATAGACGTTTTTTGTTAGGCTCAATTATTATTTGTTAGAAAAAACCAACATTTAAACAAGGTGAAATTCAATCCATTTAATGTTAGATGCTATTTTGAAGCATAAAAAGGAATTTGATGAGCTTGAGTTTCGTGATACAGAATATTATAATGAGTTATGAAGAAAAATTAGAATTATGTTAAGTTTATTCTACCTTTTTTAGCCTTTTTTTTAAGCTACTTTGTACATCCCTGGTGCCACTTATGTTACTACTAATATTACATGTTATATGTGGTAGGAATTTGGAATATGGTCAATCATTTGCTTAAGTCCAATAGTACAAGTATAGTATATTTAAGATGACTAAAAAATAAAAAAAATAAAAAGAGAAATATTAGGGTGAACATAACAAGTTGGATATTTTGTTGTTAATTATTATTGTCTTATATCCTAGACATAAAATAAGATATATGAATAGGGCAACTGATGAACCTTTTGATAAAAAAAGACAAACAAAGGATGTGTGTTAAAGTAAAGATTGAATATTTCTTTGAAGTTGTTGTTTTATGAATATAAAAGTGATAAAGGAGGAACTGAAAATGACACACACCAAACACATGCATAGATACCTAGTTATAAGAATGATTCATATGGTTGGAATAAATTTTTTCCAGCAAGATGATTAACCTCTTCAAACAAATCTAAGCTTTAAAAGTATTTAGAGGAAGAACTTAATACAAGTGTAATTTGAATATTCTGGATTGGTGAAAAATTAATCAATGCAAATTTTTTATCCTTTCAAATATAGCACAAGAGGCATTATATGTGTTTGTTTCTATAGTATATCATTTGAGTCTACATTTAACACGGGAGGAAGAGTATTTGATCCATATCATAGTTCTTTGTCACATCAAAAGGTTATGTACTTATTGAACATAGGATTGCCTAAAAGATAGACTTTCACCATAAATGTTAGACTATGACTTGAAGAGCTTTAATATGTTGACCAAGGTATGTTGATGTTCCAATTATGTAGTACTGTTATAATTAATTATGTATTAAGTAATGATAAGTTTTTCGTCTCTTATCAAGCTAGTTTCTTAACAATATGTTGACATATCAACACTCATTTCTTAAATAGTAGGCTTGCTTCATGACCACAACTTGATTTTTTTATAGACAAACTTGAATTGATATTTTATGTACATTTCAATGGTCCTAGTGTTTTTTGATGGATTTTATATGGATATTTAAATGTTCCTAAGTTTTTCTAGGTGGATATAATATGAATATTTAAATGATTCTAGTTTTTTCTTGGTAAAAAAGTCGAAGTTTAAATAAAGTATTATTGGTATGTGCATTTTGAATATTAAGAAATTATATAATATGCTATTTTTAGTTTTTTGCCATTAGTAAATTATAGTATTATTATATTTTGTTAAGATTTATATATTATTTGATGTTTTTTACATATTAATGTACTAGATGAAATATTTACTTCTCTTTTAGAAAATATTATTTAAATTTAAAATTTGATTAAAATATTTGAACTTAAATTTATAAAAATGTTTTTTTTTAAATATGTTGTAGGGATGACAATGCAGATCAGCCTGCGGCTCGCTATAAAAAATTGCAGGACGAGTTGGACATTTTAGTTTGCCTACCCTACACAACCTGCAACCTGTGCAGGTCAAAGTGCGGATTGGCTTACCCTGCCTCACAATCCGGATTTATATATACAAATATATATATATATATGTATATATATATATTGTTGTGTAGTATTATGCACGTTGAATATAACTAAATATTTTGATTCATTATTTTATCAATATCATATATATTTACAAGTACAAATTTAAATTTTGATTTTATGGTCACTTTAATATATTTTTTTCCATACTATGTGTCATAAACTTTTTTCACACTGTGTTTTCTTAATTACTTGTAGTAGATAGAAATCATTAGCGTTTTTATTTATTTATTTTTATACTTGTACTAAATCCTTAATTTTGTAACAAAATCAAATTTGGGATTAAAGAATTGTAAAGAACTTTTCGTATATTTTTAAAATTTATGCGGGCAATCCTACAATCACACAATATGTGGGATGAATCAAGCTTTTTAATTATGTGGGCTGACTCGCTTTAGGTCCTTTTTGGCAGGTCAAATGTGGGACAAGGCAAAATGAGACAAGTTGACTTGCATTATCACCCTTGTGGACTTGGATTTAAAATTTGATCCAAATATTTGGATTTGGATTTATAAAAATCCAAGTTGTTTTTATAAAAAGTATGGATGGGTGGATTAAAATTCGATCCAAATATTTAGTTTTGGACTTAATAATCAAGAAAACCATCCATGATTACTCATAATTTGTCATTTTATAGCGAAGGATAATAGTCCTCCTTGTGAAAATGGTTACCCAACATTTTCTATGAGACTTTAAAGTTTGTAAATCAATTGTATTTATGAATACTAGTGAAAATAAAACATTTTATGTCTCTATACTTAAAAGACAACTATGGTTACATTATAGGTGATTTTGTATTGTGTTCTCATATTATGTGAGTAATTTGGAAAGTGTAAATAAAATTGTGGGAGAAGAATAAAAGTGGTAGTTACATAGATAAATAACATATACAAAATGTGTACACCAAAACTACATATTTCCTTTACATATAGTTATAGCTTTATCATTATGGATCAAAATCCTTCGAGTCAATATTATAGTCATTTGAGTGTAAGCCCTTCATTTATCATCATCAAGCTCGTTCTGATCGAAATAATTCTTATGCATGGTCATGATCTATTTACATGACTTTTATCAACAAAAATATAATGGTTTTTCTCAAGGTTTAATTCTCCACATCAACTTCCAGAGACGCATTGCATCTTGCTTAGGAGTGTTGCAATACAATCATTATATATTGGCTCCTTAACTCCCTATCCCAATTCATTTCTTAAAGTGTCATATTTTGATAATATTGTCATTGAAGGAGAGATTTTCTTAACAAGGTTTCCTTCGCATTATCGAGTTTCAAGAAAAGATTTACAATCTCAAATAAGACTTGAACAATGTCATTAATTACTATATTGAACTCAAATGGATATGTGAGGAATTGATAATCAGTAGATCATCAACACAAAACAACGACCCAAAACGACGATGGTTTTATGAGAACCATTAGCGAATTTTAATCAGTTGTAATTTTGAAATTTTTGTCAACTTTATAACGATGGTTCTATTAGAACCATTGTCATATATCCTTTACGGCGACGGTTCTAGAATCGTTGTCATATATCTTTTTCATGCAGATTAGGGTGTCTTTTGTTGTGCAACGTCGCTCATCTTCTTTCTTTTTTTAATTTCGCTTCTTTTCTCTCTCTCTCCACGGTTTCTACTCCACTGTTGTCACCATTGTGCACTCCGCACCTTTCTTTCATTGTCGTGCTCCTTTGTTGTCACTATTGAGGTATTCACTATTGTCCATGTGCTCTTCATTGTCGACATTGCTCTTGTGATTATGCTTTGTCGCAACCGGGGTCACGACGGGACTGGCGAGAAAATTCATTTTAAAAAGTACAGAGGAGTCGCCACTATAATTTATTAAGGAAAATTACAGAAAAACCTTAAATGGATAAATGCAGTCTACAAAACTAAATTTGGGTTTGGGAGTCATTTACGTGTAGGGAAGGTATTAGCACCCTACAACGTCTGTCCTAAGACAATTACCTTTAATTAAATGTGAAAAATGGAATATGTTCTCAAAATATTTATTTTCCCTTAACTAAAATAAAATACTTTAAACAATAAACTAATTCTAAATTATTATTTTTAAATAAAGAAAAATATTTATGAAAATATTATTTTAGGTCCGACAAGGTTAACCTTGCTCCTACGTATTTCTATTTGTGGTGGAAAATCAAGGCTACGTAGTTCTATCTAGAAAATATTTGTGTGTTGGTATTTTTTAATTTTATATTTTTTTTTATATTTTTAGAAAATAATTTGATTATCAAAATGGAGTCTAAAGTGTAATAAAAATTTCCATAATTATTAAAAGTTTTCAAATATCAAGCAAATCTGAGACTTATCGTGATATTTGACGACTTTCAATTTTTAATTAGATGAAAATTTAAAATATCAAGCAAATTCGAGATTTATCGTGATATTTGTCAATTTTCAAAATATTTTTATTTAGGTGAGAATTTAAAATATCAAGCAAATCCGAGACTTGTCGTTATATTTTTCAATTTTCAAAATTATGCTTAAGTGAAAATTTAAAATATAAAGCAAATCCGAGATTTTTCGTTATATTTTTTCAATTTTCAAAATTATTCTTATTTAGGTGAAAATTTAAAATATCAAGCAAATCTCGTTATATTTGTCAATTTTCAAAATTATGTTTTAGGTGAAAATTTAAAATATAAAGCAAGTCTGAGACTTGTCGTTATATTTTTCAATTTTCAAAATTATTCTTATTTAGGTGAAAATTTAAAATATAAAGCAAGTCCGAGACTTGTCGTGATATTTGTCAATTTTCAAAATTATGTTTTAGGTGAAAATTTAAAATATAAAGCAAGTCCGAGACTTGTCGTTATATTTTTCAATATCTTCACTCTAATTAAACTTTTGGATTTTGTTCAATGTTATCTCTATCCAATAAAACAATTTTTATTATAGTCACACTTAGAAATCAATCCCAGAACTACAATTTTAATATATATGAAACTACAATATTTTCACGAAACATCAATACATATTTATAACTAAATTTTAAATTTTGGATCACATAAGATTCTAACGGGAAATGATTTTTTCTATGAAATGTATATTAAAAAAAATACTTTCCTTTAGTTGTTCCGATAAACCCTTTTTTACTAGAAACCACAATTGGAATTAATGAAAAAGGTAATTTACGTTATTGTACAATAAGAATATATTCATAAATTAACGAAATCTAAACATATAAAATTTAAAATTTAATAATAACAATGTATAAAAGGTATCAAACTTTAATCAAAACTCAATACTCATAAGCATTTGTGTTGAGGCGGTTTGTGAACAAGTTTATTTTTTAAAAGAATGAACATCAAACAACAACAACCGCAATGGCAAAAAAACTAATAAAGATGTTTCTAGATAAAGGGATCAAGATTCTAGGGTTAAATCTGAGGGTGATGTACCCATTTAAAAGCATAGCTTCAAAATTTTTTAGAAGAGAAAAAAAAAAGTTCTCTACTTTCCCTTTGTCTATTTGCCATTAATAGGATTGGGTCCTCCAATAATCTACGCTAATAAGAGAAAAAGGAGAAGAAAGGAGAATACTAGTATCGTTCTGTGTCATATGTGATTAAATATGTAAAAATCAATAGTAGAGAAGTATAATACATTCAATACAAATCAAAGAAAATGGAAATCAAAGTAATAAAAGTTATGAGAAAATTTATCACGAATCAAGTTGGAAAACTAACCTCAAATTCCTTTCGTTATGCTTTGTGTGACAACTTTTTTCTATTTTTCTCTCTTTTTCTTTTTTTTCCGTCCCCCCTAAACTTTTCCTTCCTTCAATATTTAAATTAGGATTTTGATTTTTGAAAAGAAAAGTTGTTATGTTCTGTTTTTATTTTATTTTTTATTTTATTAAACAGAATAAAAACAGAAATATTATCATTGTAGATATATTCAAAAGTAGATATTTATTTATTTTTAGATATTTTATTTATTTAATGTTATTATCTTTTTGTTATTATTTTTTATTTTTATCCATTATCATTTTCTTATTTTTTTTATTTTACTTATTATTTATTTGTTATTTATTTATTTAATGTTATTATCTTGTTGTTATTATTTTTTATTTTTATCCATTATCATTTTTTATTTTTTTTATTTTACTTATTATTTATTTATTATTTTATTATTATTATTATTACTTGGTTTATGTTTATTACTTATTTTTATTTTATTATATATATATATATATTTATTTAATATTTTATCTAATATTTTTTATTTTATCTATTTAATATTTTATTTTATTTTATTTTTTTAATTATTTTATTTTATTCTTATAATACTTATTTTAATATTTAAAATATCCAGACGAAATTGGGTGTTGACATGCTTATTGTTAACATCGTCAATCGTGCTTGTTGCTTTCGCCATCACTACTACATCGCCTGACCACTTGTATCATTTTGCTTTTATTGTCACTTTCCCACCTACCACCAACACCACCCCTTCCACTTCCATGTACAAGTTAGTTTATTTTTTGTCTAATTTTTTTAAAAGATTGTTGTACTTTGTATGCTTGTTTTTGTTTATATGCTCAAATTTGAATTTTATTTTGACTATTGTGCTTGAACACATTGGCTAGTTATTCGAGAAAGTTTTGAGAAATCTTCTCTTAGTTTTAATATTATTAGGAATTTTAAATATGTAAATAGTTCTCTATCTTGATAAAGAATTCTTAATATTTGATAATATTACAAGTATACATCTCTATATTTTGGTTATGTAATTCAAATAATTATAAAAATGTAAAATATTCACACACACATACACACACGCATATATATATGTATATATACACACGAAATTATGTTATCATTAATATTCTCCATATAAAAATATCCATGCAAAAAGAAAAAAAATTGACTCCTAAATTCTAAATGAATCATAAATATCATTATAAAAATTGGGATGTCACAGTTACCCAACATGAGAGACAACATATCTTGATATGATCCTAGATGGAGAAGTATTTGTTGAAGATAAAGAAAAGGAACTTGAAGAATAAATAAAAGAAGCATGACCAATAAAAAGAATAAAAAGAAATAAATAAAATGATTCCAAGAAGATTCTATTAAGATTCTCAAAAGGAAGGCTCGTAAATTTATAAGAAGTGAAAAAACTCTCAATTCTAGAAAACTCTTAGATCATAGAATATTCCTTCATTCACTTGGAATATTCTACAATCCAAGAGTCATAAGAGATACATGTGGGACGAAAAATACATCTATAAAAGTCACATCAAGAGTTTCTCACCAACATGTGTCACTTTCATAACTGTAATGATGGTTATAACTTCTTCACATGACTTTTTACGCCACATGTGCTTCTTGAAAGTTTAATGATGAATTTTTCCACCAATTAAGGAGCAACCCACGTGCCACTCCCTAATTTCAAGGAACCACCCATATGCAAAAATTAATTATGAGTTAACTAAGCTAAACATAGGATTAGTTTAGTTAAATTTATCTTAAGTAGTCTTTTGTTTATATTTGGGTTTCTAGTCTTTCTAAACACTTGTTGGGTGTCTTTTCCACTTCAAAATTGTGTCATACTCCTCATATAAGGTGACCAACCCCTCTTGTAAAAATCACTTTTGAATGTTGAATGAAATCTCTTTATGAGTTGATATTTTGAAAGTTATTCCAAGGGTGTTTCTCCCCTGTTTTGGTTCTTATCTTGAGAAGTTTTCTCAAGTGGCGAATCCTTTTGCACTTATTCTTGAGTTTTTCCTTTTTCTATTTTTTAATCCATTCTCCATCTCAACTGTTTACATGTTCTTGTTTTTCTTTATTGTTTGGATGAAAATTACAAGCCTCTTCCATGATTTCTATGCTTCCACCACTCTAACATCTTCTTCTATGGATAATTGTCTTCTTAAAATCTTCTTGGGTTGATCAAGATCCTTCTTTTCTTCTAAGGATCATATCATATCTCCAACGTCAACACATTGGAAGAGCTAAACAACTTTGCCAATATTATAGAGAAACATTTATTGTCTTCTTCCTCTGAAAATAATTGAGGCCATGAGAATAACAAGAGTAACTTTTCTCATGACGTTGGAAAGAACTAATTTTTCTCCTACTATGACTACAACAAACACAATATCAATTAATGGCAAGGAAGTATAAGTACCCACATGGTTATCAATTATACATTAGACAACCTTATTATCAGACTCGTGCAGTTGGTATGTGAACAATGCACAAGGAAAAGAAAATGGAAAGCATCAATGAAGTCACACATGATCCAATATCAATATAACTCGATCCCATCATCAAAGGTTCATGGCATTTCTAAAATAACCAATTATATCTAATGGTGGTTTTAGCAATTGGAAGAGGATTATAGTGATAGAGGATTATAAGGGTCGGGGTATTTGTCCCCCTAAAATTTTTATAATTATGTGCATATACATAATGAAAAATAAATTAAAAGAATTTTCATCTTTTTATAATGATCATTATTTAATTTTAATAAATATTAAAACATGAAATTTATTATAATAAAGAATAAAAACCTTATGAAACGGACTTATTATAAGAGAAGAAGAAAATTAAGATATTATTCTTTATATCATTTAATTTTTAATAAATATTAAAATATAAAATTTATTATAATAAAGAATAGAAAAACTAATAAAATGAAGTGAGAAAGAAAATTAAGATATTATGTTTTATATTCTCTCTCTGTTTAAATAATTTTCCTTTTAAATAGATATGTATTGTTTATACTCATTGTTCACTTATTTTCTTCCATATCTGAAAAGGTAACTGTCTCGTAGTTGACTTAAAAGTGAAATATTAATTTTATAATATAATATTTCTCATATATAAGTTTTTAATATTTTTTATGTAAGAAAAAATATTTTTTATATTTTACAAAAAATATTTGGAATATAAAAATTTGAATAGCTATATTTTGTTTTCTTTTTCAAATTATTACACTCTAACTAACTATTATAAGTGTTCTTAGTTTTTAAAAATACTTTTGTATGAAAATTCTTTTTAAATCTTAATTATTATATTTTTTATAGTCTTCATATCTCAATATTTAATATTTAATTAAATTTTTATAGTTTTTTGTATTTAATATTCTTTTTAAAAATATATATAAATGTGTCATTTTTTTCCCTAAAAATTATAAGAAAAAAATTGTAAAATAGAATAAAAAATAATTTTTTTAACGATAATATAATTATTTATATTACATTGAAAAGAAATAGTTAAATATTTTAATTTTAATTCAATAAATTTTTTAAGGAAAAAAATAATCTTTTAAATAAATATGACGTTTTATTATATCAACGAAAATAATAATATAAATAAATATAAATAAATATTGAATAAATTATTTTAATTTTTCAAAATTATTGATGAGATTCATTACTGATTCTAACAATTCAGATTCAAATGAGATATCTGATTCAAGAAGCTAACATTTTATACATTGTATAAAATGGACCTTTATTTACTTTGAATTTTTTATCGTAGTCAAATTTTAAATATTTTGATCATTTATCAAACATTTTATGGATGACTATTTAGAAGAAATCCCCGTATGTGCTCCTCTTTAAATAATTTTTAAACTTATTCTAACCCAAAATCCATTGACATGAGAATTTGATTACCTCAAAAATTTTGGCAGTGTCCATTTTTTCTAATTTTATTATTAATTGTGTCTTAAATTTTCCATAATTTAATTTTAGTCCCATTTCTAGTCAAAATTTGTTTCTAATTTATCTTTACGTTTGTTGTTTTTTTTGAAAAAATTTAAGAAATAAATTCATTTCAGATGATTAGTTTGAGTAAATTTCCATGTGTAGAAATAAATTAAATATTTTACATCAATAATTTTTTTATTTATAAGTCTATTAATAAAAACTGTCATGTTTCACATTTAATATATTTTCATGGAATTACTAATATTTTCTAAACATTTATTATTATTATAATCTTTATAACATGTTTGAAAAATTAAAATAAAATTATTAATAAATTATTGAAGTTAAAATTTAACCTTAAAATCATAACTTTAAAATATGTTTACTTAATATTTTATATTTAAATATTTTAACATTTTAACATTTTAAAATTTAGAAAATAAATACAAATGATTTGTGGGAAATAGGAATAATATATAACTTTTTTTTAAATCCTTGTCGTTATTAATTTTACTTATTATTTTTAAATTTAATTTCAAATATATTTAAAATTATAATACATCTCTTCTCATATAAAAGGAAGTTTGTCATAACCAAACAAATAGAAGACCAATAAAAAAACATAAACAAATGGGTCAAAAACTCTCATGCTACAATATCAAATTTCAAATAAATTAGTATTATATTACATTATGTTAATAATTTGATTAATATGATCCTCTTCCTAATAAATAAAGAATTCAAACTTTTTTCATGTTATTTTTTCATTCATTTGAAATTTATAAATACATATAATTTGTTTAACTTATTTTTTACTTTATTATTACTAACATAGGAACCTTCTGTATTTACATTACATAATATTAGATAATTTAATTTTTAAAAATAAATATTATGCATATTTTAAATAATATTATATTTCTATTAATAAAATATTGTAGAAATGCATTAAAATTAAACATGGGAATGTAACAACATATGTTTAATGTGGTTTCCAGAAAATATAAAATTAGGCCATATAAAATCTCATCTCTTCTTATATTTTCAACTTCTCATGAGATTGAGAGGATCATGCAGTGTAAGTTTCAAGACTCATGGATTTTCTATTGACATTCTAGAAAACAAAGGAAAAACTCTAAACAGATAAAAAAACACTATTATTAAATATTATAAATATGAAAACTTAGCATTATAATATTAAATTAGTAATATATATTATTATTATTTTAATATCTGTGGTGGAAGGGAAAAGAAGGACGGCAGTACATACATGATGATTTTTTGAGATGGTGTGGTATCACAGGCGTGTCTCCCGCCAGGGATCCAAAGAAGCACGTGTCACCGTTTCAGTGCGTCTCATCTCCACCGTCTGATTGATCTAACGGATTTCAACACATTTACTCTGATCCTGATCCATCTCACGCGGCGAGGAGGCGGAGCATGCCGACAAATGTTCCTGTAATAATCCTTTTTATTTAACTCCGTTACCTTGGGCAACCACTCCGTTAGAGCGGTATGCAGACATGCAAACGGTGTCAAGGATAAACGCCGCCTCTTGGGTAGTTGCTGGTGTCAGGTACACGTGTCATCCTTCCAGGACAGTGATGTGGCCCTCCTTCACAATTATTAACGTTGATGGTGGGCCCTGCCACCACGCTCTCTATCGCGGCTGGGGCAGCGCGGCGCTTTATAGAGCATACCATGATGATGCGCTAGTGCATGAATGAATACAGTGCAGTCAACTTACATTGTTGACCGTGCCAAATGTTTTAGAGGAACTTACCATCCACGTGTGGGGAGCGTTTCTATACGCGCTTCTTCCTGCACCACTTTTATCTTACACGTGTAACAACTTTTTTTTTTTTTTGAATGGAGGTCCTTCTATCTCTCCTCCTTTTTCTCTTTACCAGCATACCATACGATAAGATATATTGAGTCCCTTTCTTGCAAATTAACAGACACTACAATTTGTTTCTTTTTACCAAAGTCTTCTTATAACCACCTGCCTAACTTTTATTTTTGCTTATTTAGGATTTAGTCTGTGATAATTGATTTTAAATAATATTTATTGAAATAAAACAAATATAATTGATTAATTGAGTGTTTTTTTAATTTACCATAAACACTTGTTTAAGTGCAGAGTATAAAAGAAGGAAAACAGATCATTTACGTTTTGAGACATCAAGTATCAAGTACCCCCTGAAAATTATACCTTTTGGTACTGTTAAACTTCATTTCAAATATAGAAAATACGTTAAAATCATACTATCCGTGATTTATTATTAACTAAAGATGGAATGAAAATGTAAAATATGAAAGGCTTCACACCACTCATATATATCTTATTCTGTTTTTCATTAAATGAAACTTTTTAATTTTAGTCATTGTAATTTCTTAATTTCTCTTTTAAGGGTAGGAAGTTATTGGATTGATACCTGTTATAAATACTTTTAGCCATTTATGTGTGTAAGAGGAACTGAAGTAATAATCACCCAAAAAGACAAGTAGCAGTATTTGTAGAAGAATTTTGTTGGTTATAGAGGAAAATGTGTGTTTTGTTAATTTGAAAAATAAAATGGAATTGAGAAAATAAAAAAAAGTAAGGAGAGAAAATAAAAAAGTATGTAGTGAGGTGGCAGGAGGGGAGTGGCGGTGAGAAGCACGAAGAGGTGTGAGAGAAGGGAAGTGATGTGGTGAGGACGCGCGTGAGTGGAGCGTAGCATTAAAGAGGCACGCACACGGTGTGCTTTCTCTCTCTCCATCCTGGGCTATAAAACCATTCCAACTCCCTTTCTTTCCCTCAGACATTGTCTCAATCCCACACGCCTCCTTACTCCTCTCACTTTTCTGTGTTCCCCGTTCAGGAAAAAACTTGATATATTTGAAATACAAGGAAATGGCTCCAAGGGACAGAGCCACCGCACTCGCCGGGCCCAGCCCAAGCCCAACATCGGCCCACAAAGAGATCCGCTACAGAGGCGTCAGGAAACGTCCCTGGGGCCGTTACGCCGCCGAGATCCGCGACCCGGGCAAGAAAACCCGGGTCTGGCTCGGCACCTTCGACACCGCCGAGGAAGCCGCACGAGCCTACGACGCCGCCGCCCGTGACTTCCGAGGCGCCAAAGCTAAGACCAATTTCCCCACACCTTCGGAGCTTCTCATAAACAACAATAGCAGCAACAACAACAGCGCGCGTAGCCCTAGCCAGAGCAGCACGCTCGACTCTTCTTCTACGCCGCCACCGCCGCTTGACCTCACGCTCACCCCTCTCTCCGCCACGGTTCTCCCGGTGGCCCGTCCAGTCCTCTTTTTCGACGCCTTCGCGCGTGCGGACGCCGTGATCACAGTCGGCCGCCGCGACACATGCGGCTTCGAACGTCCGGTGGCCGATTTCCGTCATAGCGACTCAAATCCTGAGCGACGCGCGCTCCTGGATCTCGATCTTAACGTGCCTCCTCTTCCCGAGGTTGCGTGATTGAAGAATCTCCTCACGAGTAGATCTGGTTTTTTGCAAATTTTTCGAACTTTTTTTCTTCAAAGCATGTGTGAAGTATTATTACCCATTTTGAATGGACAGAATCAGCAAAGTGAGTAGTAGCTGACATCATCATGCTCGGATTTGTTGACTATTGTGGTGAAGATAACCAGCACGTTATGTAAATATGTTATGACGAAGACTTATAGCAAACGCGCTTTTGCTTTTTTTGCAACTGAGAGCTTATTCACAGTATCTCATGGTTGTTTCTGCAATTTCTCTTAACTTCACATATATAATATTCTCATTTTATTTGTCTTCTGAGAATTTGCTATCAAGAACTGGCATTATTATGATCACCTTATCCATTCGTGAGTTGTGATTTTTGTGTATTTTCCGATTGATCAACGGACAGAGATTAGATTAGATTAAATTAATCAAAGGTATATAAATTCTAGTTGTTGGATTTCGTTGGTTGAGATCTGACATCATAGACATCGCCGGCATTGTTGTGCTATCGCATGGGTCCCACCTAGTTGCAATTTTTTAAACTAAATTGGATTAGTGAGACTTAAGTTAGGTCTAAGTGATTCTATTTGTGAGAGCAAACGTGATTACATGGCCATTGAATTATGATTAAGGCAGATAGTATTTTAAAGAATTTTTGTAATCCAATCCGTGTGTAACAGGTGAATCGGATTCCATTTTTTAAGCATGATTTGATGAAAGAGGAAAATTAAGAAAGAGAGAAAAAAGTGCTTTATGAGGGATATGATGAGTAGCGTGGGTACTCCATCTAAATGGTGGTGCAGACGAGAGGGTGTTCTCGTGATTCGCATAGTGGCTTAGGCTTATCTTATCCCGTTGCGGCGCGGATCTCAATGGTATGTTGAATCCTACGGCTGCGTGGGAGTGGGTCCATGGAAGAGACTCGGTGATTTGTTTCTTATTTTGATACTCAGAATTGATTCGCACACATTGTTGTCCCATGAGATGCAGTGCGTGGAGGGTTATTAAATTTGTGTAATGGTTAAATTAATGTTAATAGCAGTGCAGGCGGCACCGACGGCGAAAACGCTGCGTATAAAGGAAGAGAGCGAATGAGAAGTGGGCGTGTCTGGCTGTGGGTCCCATGTGGGCATTCCGTGTTGACTATGTGGCTGTCGGAGTTGATGTTGTCTTCACGTGATGTTTCTGCGCCTCATCTTTCCTGTGTCTCCACCTTTTCCCACTCTTTCTTCCTCGCCCTTTCCAATTCTCTCTCGTACTTTTAACTATTTTTTTTCCAACTAACTACAGTAACGAACAATCAATCTTTTGTTTGGCAATAATCAGTTTTTGAAATATATACTTTTACAAAAATTCCTTTTCAATTAATCTAATATTTTGTACCCTCACTAATTTTTAATTCGTGATGTTTGACATTATAACAGGAAAAATTTATTCATATTTTTTCACCTACTTTTTAAACACATACTCTTTAATAAGGCAAACAAAGTAATTTTATGTATTATATAATTTTTTATAATATATATTAAAACTCGATAATCTTATCCTATAGTGTTTTTTTACTATTAAAGAGGATTATGTATAGGAATTTTATTTAAATAAAATTCTTAAAAAGAATTGGTCATAGACTTTTGAATATTGAAAATTATTTTATGACATGAACTTTTTTTTTTTCAAAATGGAGTCTCCTAATCTCACTATTCTTTGAAATAATTGTTTGTGCCTAACTGATAAAATGTACTTTTATATATAAAATATTGAAAGCGATGGAATCATTACTGATTATATATCTCACTGTTTGCAAAGAAAAGAAAAGATATCAATTTATTGAAATTATAAGAACCATAAAAAAGAGTATTTAACTATGAAAGGACAACTTCCTAAGAAAATACATTATGAACAAAAATGAACAACAATAATCTTATCGTTTCTTATCTAATAAGTCGGCACATTAATTAAAAATAAAACACAAACTCACTGTATTTGAAGGCATAAAACTTTGCATTTATATTTGTACCTCGTAATATTAATAGCTTAACTATCGTTAAAATTTAATGTATTATTGTGTTGAAACTTTGTATACTACTATTAAATTATCATATTTGTTACTGTGAATTTTATAGCAATTCTTTAATTTCAAACGGGTTAGCCATAAAGTGTCAAGGACAAATGATATGCAATAGTTAAATGACACGATCCTTTTAAAATGAAACATGTATCCTAATATGATAATACTACTCAGTATAAATAACGAAACGAGTATAAAATATATAATAGTCATTTCTTTAAGAATACAACCAACCACTGAAAAAAATTTAGAGAATGTTCCAAGTGAACTACAAAATGTGTTTCTTCTATAGTACTATTCTATCATCTTTCATCATATCTTAACTTATACTAAATATTTTTTTCTTTTAATAACTTCCATTCAATCTGAAGAGGCTATCACCAAAAATATATAATAAAGTTGCACATCTCATTATATCAAGAAAAGATAGATTGGTTTGGTAAGTATTAATGGCATCCTTCGCAGTCGAAATAATCACGCCAACTAAGGTTTGTTGGATTTAGAAGAAAAAAAAAATACACATGAAAAAGAAATAAATTGAGAAAACAAAAATACATAAAAAAAATGAAATTTAATGTTTAGTTTGTTGGCATTGTAGAAACATGTGAGGTCCTAAAATTATTATCCTATAATACAAAATACAAAATAATTATTGAACCGATACAAAGGTAAGTATATATATCACAAAATATTCATAACATCATATTAAGTTATATTTAACTATACTATAATTAAATATGAGATATTTATTAGAAGATTATAAATTATGATAAATAAATTGTATGAGAAAGTTAACACTTAATATGTACTAAAATCTCGAACGAAAGATTTTTCATATAGGATGTAATAACATATATTTTATACACATAATTATGATTTTATAATACTTTAAAAATAATTTCATTATGTCTTATTTTTAATTTTTAATTAATTTTCTTTCAATGGTAATAAATTGGATTAATTGTGCACATTTTCTTGAATTTTGTATTTCCAATGAAGCTAAATTGAATTTTGCATTGATTTATTAATGTTTGAGTTTGTTTCTTTTATCTTTAATTTTTTATTTTGTAGCTTATACGATGTAATAACATATATTTTTATACACACAATTATGATTTTATAATATTTTAAAAATAATTTTATTATGTTTTATTTTCAGTTTTTAATTAATTTGTATAAGAAGAATATTGAATACAATAAACACATGTCCTCTAAGAATCGATATAAGTTGTGTTTTAGTTTGAAAGTTTTAAAGAAAACAGAATTTTTATTTCAAAATGACATTGAAATTAAAATTCGTGCATGAACTCTAACATTACAAATTATAACAACTAATATTATCATATAAACAGGGTTGTCTTAAGGTCCAAATAAATAAAGTCCGTGCTTTAGGCTTTCTAAAAAAAAGGCTCCAAAACAAATTTGTTAGTACTAATATACTTCTATTAAATTAATTATAAAATTATTTTTAAGAATAAAATTTAATTAAAATATTATGAGTGATTATTAATTTTTATTGGTATTAAAAATAATATTTAATGAGTTAATAATTTTTTTCAATAAATCATACTTTTCTTTAAGAAAAAGAGATTTGTTAGTTAATATTAATAACTAAAGAAATTCCAGAGCTTTTTTTTTATCTATATTTTCTTACTAATCATTGCTTATTTCTATTTTCTTCTTTTCTCTCTCTACGACTTCTTCTTTTCAACCCTAACTTCAGAAGCTCTGACTTCTCTTTTCCAAATTCGCAATTTCCAATCACATATTTGAAAATCAGAGTCCACAACTGTGATTTAGAGAGCGGGAGGAGCGATCAACTTCAGTTTCGGATAAGTTTTGTCTCTCTTTGTGTTCCTCTTCTTTTTATTCCTCTGTTCTCGAGTGTTAAACTTGCATGTTTGAATTAGACCTTGTAAGATAATCATTAGACACTTGGATTGAGGTGTTATGAGAATATTATTTGATGTGATGAAATATACATATATGTGTGTGTGAGTGTGTTAGGAATTGTGATGTATTTTATTAAATGGTTTATAAATGACAGAAATTTTAGCTTATCATTTTTTTTGAATTATTTCTATAAACTGCAATGATAGTGTTAATTTTACACGGGAGCAGAAAATATTCTAGGAGCAGAGAAAAATAATTATGTTGAGTTATTATGATCAACATGATATACATGTTAAAGTTTCCATGTATAATTTTCCTAAGAAAAGGAATTTATTTTGGAAAACATGTATTGACATTTATTTGTACATACACACGAATTTGGGCAATCTATATGCCAATATTGTTTAGATTTTTTTGGGATGTTATCATATTACATCAACCCCAAATCTTGATCAACTGCGTGATTGATCTTCAAAATAATTTTTTTTAATTGTTTTATTAATGATTAATTTAAAAATAAACTGTGTAGATTTATGAAAAAGTTGAAATTTAGATATTAAATTGAAGCACTTACTAAAGAAGAGAAAAAGACTTGAGACTTTAAGATACTACGAGTCTACAATCGAGTTTATTTTCTTGAGAATTAGAACTAGGTTTTATTATTTTAACTCATTCTTTTTTATATACTTATCCTTAGTAGTATTTTATATATTATAATTTTTTATTTAGGCATAACAAACACTTTGAATTTTGGTAACTTGTTTATGGCAATTGTGCATGTGATTAGAGTTGTCAAAATAAGCTTGGTCCGGTGGGCTGACTCGTATAGCCTATGATTCAGGTCAGGCTAGGCTGAAAAAATTGTGGCCTACATAACAATAAGCCTTTTTTAGCCTGACTTATTTGGCCCGATGTCCATATGGGCCAAGGCCAGGCTAACCCGTAGGCTAATGAGCTGGCCTGTTTATTTTTTATATTAAATTTTTGTTCTTTATTGTTATGTTGTCATACTAAAATAAGAAACCCTAGTGTCTCAGAGTCTCTGGTCACTTCTTCATCTCTTCTCTTCCTTTCTCACAAGCTCTTTCATTTCCTCTACTGCACTGCTCCTCTTTCCTTGTATCACTTTTCACCACCACAGTTTTTCTCACGCTTCCGCCATAACTTCTCTGTTTCACATTAGGTTAGGTTCTTCCTTATTTTTTGTTATTTTTGTATTTCTAATAAAAAATTTATATATGCTTTTGTTACGAAAGGATTTTTTTTAGTGAACGCGTCACAGTTAATTACTCCTTTTTCTTGTAAAGACGAAGAAACAATTTCTATTTTCTCTACTATTTAGTACGACGACGAAGAATCAAATTATCACTATATTTCTTCCTTTTTCTACTTCTTCTTCCAAGTGCAGGAAAACCCCAAGGAGTTGCGGGTTTTTTTCTACCAATTGGGGCCCTCCCTTCACCACCCCCATGCGGATGGTCTACAGGGTTCATAACTACTCCTCTTACTATAGGACGTTTACCTAGCCAACATTTAGATCCGGCTCTACCTAAATTTTTCTGGTTTACCCCAACATTTCCCACTTGTCCAACTGTTGCCGAGCAGTTTTAACATTTGTTGAATTATATAAAGTAAAATTATTATAAGTATTAAATAGGTTTTTATGTTTTTTATCTCTTACATTGCAGAGTTCTTATTTCCTATGACAACATCAAGGAGTTACTCCTCCAATTAGTGATCCATCTGATGATAACAAAAGAAATAACGTTGAACAAAGTTGTGGAGAGACTAAGAAAGCAAAAGAAATATTGTAATATATTTTTAATTTTTAATTAGACTAAAAATGGCTCGTTGGCCCGTTGGCCTAACATAGGGTCAGGCTAGGCTAAAAATTGTGGCCCATTTTAAAATATAGGTCAGACTAGGTTATCAGATTTTCTGAACTCGGCCCGTAGGGTCAGGCCAGGTTGGGCCGGGCTGCCCGTTTTGACAGCTCTACATGTGATGTCTAATTTCAATATGTTTCTCCTACAATTTCTCATTAATAAATTTGAAGCAAAGGATATGCACTACCTTGAGCCTTCACGATGTCCTTCATTTCTTTAGGAAGACACGCATATCGGGATTATCTATCAGTCAATTATTTTTGAACTACAAATTCAACCATTAGGGAAATTAAAATAACAATATAAATTCACATTTCTCCTTAAACAAACAAAATCATCATTTTTCATGTAATACTCATCTTCCAATGGACCTTGCATCATAGATATTGAGAATTATTTCAATTCTTATGCACTTGAATTTACAAATGGTCAAATCACACAAAATGAGGAAGGTTTCCACTTTCAACGTGCTTCTTCTAAACTATTTAGTAAGGGTGTTCGAGATGTGGTTTTGTTTGGTTTTTGGCTAAAAATATATTTGAACCAAAAGTAAAAAATATATGAGGTTCAATTTGGTTTGCTAGAAAACATAATCCATACCAAACAAATTTGTGCAGTTTGATCTGGATCAGTTTGTGTGATTTTTAATTTCTAATTTTTTTCTTATTAAATATTTTCTCATTCTTTTCATCTTTTAAATTAAAATATAATAATATAAAATATGTTACTCAGATATAATAAGTATATTGAATAATAACAATTACAAAGGTGTGCACAAATTCATTCATAATTAAAGAAGGAAAATATATAAATGTATCTTACTATAAATATTTTTTCTAAGTATTTCACCCATACAACATTCATCTATATCTATAAACCAATCAAAACCTATGAAATTTGGTTGCTCTCATTTTGCCTAATAGATAACTTCTATCCCTGCTTTTAGTCAATCCACTTTTTTCATGTATCTAACCCTACTACAATCAAGTATTGTCTAATTTTTGTTCACTCTGTGCCAAAATATTTTTCTCTTGCATTAATTGTAAACACTCTTACTTTAAGAGTTTCTGGTCTGCTAAAATCAATGACAATGATATAGTTAGGGGTGACATAGTGGGTTGGGTCCGGTGGGCCGGCCCGCCAACCCGATAGCTTATGGGCGGGGCGGGTTAGCATTTTGAACCCGCCAACCCGTATCAACCCGGCCCGTCTAGCCTGCCAACCCGTCGGGTCACAGGTGGGGCGGGCCAACCCGCTGGCCCGCAAAAAAAAAATTGTACTTTTAAGATGTCATGTCACTATATACATCTTTAATATATTGTTGTAATTACAAAAGTTCATTTAAATTGGACACAAACAAAATAGCTGCAAAGAAAAAAAAAGTCCAATTTAAAACCAAAGATTCAAAAATAAAATAAAAAACCAAAAAAATAGACTTTTTTAAAAAAATGCAAAACAAAAGAAATAAACGGGCCAGCCCGCCAGCTTGCTAGCCCGCCTTATGACGGGACGAGTTAGAAATTTTAGCCCGCATCACTGTGGCAGGCTGAGCTAGCCCGACCCGTTTTTGGCGGGCTCATGGCGGGGCGGGCCTAAAGAGGCCGGGCTGGCCCGTTTTGCCACCCCTGGATATAGTGGAATGAGAATGGAGACAATGATGAAGTCAAGCGAGAGACTGAGTTGATGACATCACCCTCAAGAGGAGTTGAAAATGTTATTGATGGTGAGGAGGAATCAAGAAACTCACAAATCAGATCGGTGAAGCAAACCAAACAACTCTGTAAGTAGATTTAGGTTAAAATGTATAACTTATTATTATTATTGTTATTATTAATAATAAAAAATATATATTGAATGTACATTGCGGTTTAATTTGGTTAGGATAAGTTTTTAAAATTCAAACCACAAATCAAACTGAAATATGTGGTTCTTAGAAAAGAAAATCCAAAGAAATTCAAAGGCTTTCAATCCTTTTGTGGTTTGGTTTGAATTGATTTTGTGTTTTTTTAGGATAAATTTGGTTTTAAACACTCCTACTATATGATTACACCTTTAATTTGAAGGAAAGAGTAGGCAATCTTTGAAGTTTTCCTCATCATACAACTTTGAAAAAGTTATGCTATCGTCATCCTGAGGTCATATCTAATTAGGTATAACATTATTGAGATATTAACTTATATCCATCTAGCACAAGTGATTGCTTGAAAGTCTCAATTTCATTTTTGATACTATGGTTGAAATATACACTACATTTAGAAGATCTACTAAAAAAATTATAATCCTTCTTGTTCTTACTTGAAATGGTTGAGGTCGACCTAACAATTTGGTGGTATTGTTGATAGAAGACTGAAGTAGGATCCTCCTATAAGACTCTTCGACGTTCAAGTCAGTAAGATATCTGAACAAAATATAGAATACGAAATAAAAGATAAATAAAATGAATTGAGTGAGTACTTATTTATAAGACACCTCTCATTATGGACTTTTAAGTAGCAATAATTATTCTTAATATCCATCATCAATGTTGTCATTATAAAATAATAACCAATTATTATTATTAATGACTTTATATATAATTATTAGTAATAAAACCTCATTTACATATTGAGATGTTATATTCTAGATAGTACACTTCTAAACTCAACTAGAACAAGTTATTTCACAAACCCTACATCACTTATATGGAAGCAATCCTCTACTTTAAAAAGATTTATCCAACGAACCCCTTGGGAAAAATGGAAATGAGCTATATTTGATAGATCACCAAACTATAAGACTACAAAAATCATACAAAAATAACATAAATTAAAAATTAATATCTAATTTGAGTTGTTAATTAATAGATTATTCATTATCTAATAGAAATTGAACTAACACTTTCCTAACACAAATAATCAAATATTAAAAAAAATCAAGCTCTTCACCCGACAATATAATATAAAGAATAATAGATAAGATTAAATTATTTGTCCAAATTAAAAATTTACACACAATTCTTAAAAGTATAATTTATGACTTAGAAAACAATAACTATATTAACAAACACAGCATAAGAATATCACATTTGATTAAGACAAAAAAATAATCTCAATCATATTTTCATCTTTTTAATTATATCTTTTTCTTTCAATTCTATTTATTTTTCTTTCATTATATTTAACTTTAAAAAATAAAATATAAATTAATCCTACATAAAAAATAAATCTTTTATATTTAGATCTTTCATCATTAAATTCTTTATGTTACATATATTTAAATCTTACATATATTTTTTAATATTCTTATATATTATTGCAATAAATATAATAAAATTTCTGTTAAATAACTTTTTTATATCCATTAGTATTTATTAATTATAAATCTAATTTATTTTTGAAATATAATTTTTTCATATTTAAAATAAAATTTTCTAACTACATTACTTATTTTATCTCTATAATTATAATTTACAAATTTTATTACCAAAAAAATTTATGTTTTAAATTATATAATAAATATTTAAACTGTAATTAATAATGTTGAAACTACTACTATATTTTTTTAAAATTTGTACTATCCAATGCATTTTTTACACATTGTAAATTCAAATTACTTCTATTCTATTATTAATATATTTTCATATACCTTTTAAACTACTTTTAACAATGTTTTCAAATATTTAATAATTTATTGTGGATTATTTGAAAAATAGTATTTTAATATCATATTTTTATTCTTTATTGCTATGAATTATACTCATTTAAATTAACTTATTTTATTTTGTTATTTAAATTATTTAATACACTATTTAAAAAACTTGAAAACAAAACCAAAATATATATTTTTATTAATTATTCATTTAAAATTTTATTTTCTTTAATTTTTTACCAAATTAAATCAGAATTTGATTTTTAAAAAACCGAATTCAGCCATGAACTAATAAGAGTTTGAATTGGATTTTCCGTAAATCAAATTCTAACGGAGTCTATTTGAGTAAACAATATTAGATTAAATTTAACTGAAAATTTTATTTTCTTAAAAATTATTTGACAAAAAGATTTGAAGAGAATTTAGAAAAGAATTAATTTGGAAATTAATAAATCTTAAATTACTACTTTTTCGTATTATTCCTTTTTTTTTTTCTGTACAACTGGTCCTTAACAGAAGAAGCTGGGTGAAGGAACCAACCCCACCACTCCACCATAACTAAAGTAAGTGCTCATTCAAACTTTAATTTATGGTTTCTGATATATTTTTTGTTATTGAAAAGTTTTGTCGGGGTTTGAAGAAATAACGTAGAAAGATTGAAAAGGAGGAACAAGGAGGGGTCCACGTGTCACGTGTGAAACGGTCTGGTCGATGGAGGCGCGGCGGCCGCTGTTGCAGTGGGTCCCACAGATTCCTCCCTCTCACGTAACAATTTCTCATCACAACACATTTTCTTAATACTATTTTTATTAGTTATTTAAAATTATAATTTATAAAATTACAAAACGCGTGGGTGTTTTAGCAAGAGAGAGACAGGGCGAATGAGTGTGAGACACGTGGAGGGGATCACGTGGGAATGGAATGTGGCAGGGAAGAGAGTGAGAAAGGAGTGGCACGTGACACATGGCACGTGGCACGTGATGTTGTGTGGGATAATGAACCATTTAGATAAGAGGTTGTTAGGGTTTGGGCGGCTGTTATATGAAAACATGTGATGTGAGGAGTGAGTGTCTGTCAGGTGACTCTTCTAAACCCATATATTCCCGCTGTCTTCTGGAACTCTCTGTTGAATTAATATTATTTTTTTAGTAAAAATAATAAAGATATTTTGCTCTAAATTTGTATAAATTAAATGTTTTGAGTGAACAGTAGTATTAAATATTTAAAAATAATTAATTGTTAATGATAATTTTACCATGTTTAATTAAAATTGTTTTTATTAGAAGATACATTTAGTTTATGCTAAAGAAAGGCAAATAACTTTTTTTTTCACATTAATTACTTTCCTTTAGCTAAACAAAACATATTACACAGTATTTTTTCATAAATGACGAGTGTCTTATTCATTTATTAATCTGCAGGAGAGTACAAAAAGTTGGGGTGGAAGGAAACAAACTTATGTAGGAATGATGTAAGAATGGATGAAGGAAAAAAAAGAAGGTTGAAATTGAAATTGAAATTGAAATTGAGGAATAGAAATTAGGGAATAGGCAGGACCAATTAAGAGGATGCTATTATGGCATACATCACTTTCATAAGTTTGTTCATTTTGTTTGGAACACGTTTTTGTGTATAGCTATGATTGAATGTAGAAGTGTACCACAACGTAGCAGTAGCGGACATGCATTGTGATGTAACTATTGCCATTAGTAGAAGAAAGAAGAAGAAAAATTACACATTTCCTTTACTACTATAACTGCTACCCTGTCATCATATTTTTGGTCTAGTCTCTCATAATTTTTATTCCTGACTCACATCAAAGGTTCATTCTCGTTAGAAACCCACATGCAAGAAAAAGGAACACGCCATCACTTAATCAATTTGATAGAAATATGTATTATTTTGAAGAGGAGCATGGGAGAGTGGGAGCCGCCTGGAAGAGGAATGGGGATATTTTCACATTCTTCTTCTTTAGGTTATTTAGCTTTTTACTCTAGCGTAAGAAAGAAGATGAGTGGAAGTATTTCAAAGATGGAAAATGAATAGTAAAAACCTAGAACAAAGTCTTGGATTTTTTCTAAGGGGATATGCTTGGAAGATACAACAATAATGTACTACATGTCATCCTATATCAAGAATTATAACATTTTTTTTAACTCAAAAACTTAATACTTAAATTCATATTTAGATTCTCAACAATTTTTTCCTCGAATATGTGTTCTCTTCTTTAAGTGGAAGAATTTTTAAACCACAAATACTTCAAGGGTGACCTCTTACTTGTATTGTCACTCATCAACAGGACACGTTTGAAAACTTCATCGTTTGTAAGTTTTAAACAATCGTCTTATGAACTCTATTTTTTTAGACGAAATTGCGAAAAATTGCAAAAAAGTTTTAAAACACAATTCAACACTCCCTTATTGTGTTTTTCATGTTTTTCAGAGAACTCCTCCTCCCACTCTATATTGTATTCATCTTAGCCGACTAACCTTCGACTCTAATACCACTATGTTGGAGTCTGCTTCAAACCATACAGACTTTTTCTTAGCCTACACATAGTCTTCCTTGCCTTCAAGAAGAAAATTATTGGAATGCTTCGTGTAAATCTCTTCCTCCAAATTACCATGAAGGAATGTTGTCTTCACATCCATTTGCTCAACCTCCAAATCAAGGTTAGCAGCTAAACTTAGTATGATTCTGATGGACCTCAAGATGTTAGACCTCTTGGTAGGAACTTGTGATAGTTCAAGTGTATCATCAAGATCATCATCATGTACCATGATTTTTTCCTTTTGAGCATCATCAATTAGAATCTCTAATTCATCTTGTGAAAACTAGAAAAACACAAGAAAAAAAGGTTGAATTGTGTTTTTTTAAATTCTCTTACATGACGCATCATCTAATGAAGGGATCTTATCAGATGATATGTTTTAAAAAAAATCTTTTGAGCTAAAACAAGTTAAAGTAAGAAATCTCCCTTTTAAAGATTAAATCAACACAATAAGATGCAATTAAAGAGAGTAAGGGATAAATATTACTTAACATAAGTTTTTATACTGGTTTATTTGTAATCCACAAACTATGTTCAGTTCCCAACCAACCAATTTGGTTCCATTAGTAGACTACCGTTGCAAGGTACAAGTATTGTTTGGCTCATAGCCAGTCATGGCTAACTTGTTCAAGTATTTTTTTCCTTAAGTAACTTCTGGTTTAACCCAAGTATTCTTTCAACAAGTTACCCTGGCTCAAGCAAAGTATTATTTAGGAACATAGTCACTCCTGACTAACCCCTATACAAAAGATTGTAGAAGATGTGATCAAATATCACAACAAAATTGCTATTCTAGAAGGGTAGCGTCTTAGAGACGTATACAAGGTTAAGTTCACTTATAGATTTAGCTAGGAAAACACTCTAAGGTATTCTTCTAAAGCTTTTAGATTAGAGAAGAAAAACAACAGAGTTTTTGCACTAGATTCAAAGATCACTTCTTATCTTCTTCTAACGAGGCCCTTATATAGTGCTTATGAAATAACTAGCCATTAGAATCTCGTTTTGACAAACTTCAACTTTAGGTTATCTTCAAGCAACTTCAACTTGACCGTCTTATTATAGCTTCACGTATAGTGCATCAAGTATAACTTTACATGCATTAAATACGTGGCATTCTTTTAGCACTACTCCTAATAGCTTGTAGCACTTATCCTCCATTGAGCAGTGAGTTTTGTTCTCTTTTAATGAAAGCTAACATGTGTGCTCCAAGATTTGACAAACTGAGCGCGTCAAGAATTTGGTGGAGAAAACCAACTTTAGCTCATCTACCAAGAAATGTTGAAAGGGACATAAGATAATTTTCATACTTTTAACTTAAGACGATATAAAGAATGTTTTCTGCACACAAATAAAGTATTTGTTAAGTCTTATGATTTATGTGTACATATCATCTGATTGATCTTTCTTCTTATCAGATGATGTTGGAAAGTATTGTCTAACAGATGATACATGCATGATTTGTCTTTCTACCAGGTTAACCATCATTTATTAGACACAAGCTCTTTTACATTTTATACTTAATTTTCTTTAAGCACTTAATCAAAACTTAAAGGTTTTGGATTTTTTCCTTAACACCTCTCCCACCTATTGATCATCAACATCACTATGTTGCTTATCATTTTGAGCATCGATCTCAACATTTTCCAGATTGTGAACACGCAACCACATCAGATCACCATTAGTTAGATTACTATCTTTCTTAGGTGTAGTCTTCTCCACCCTGTTAATATCTTCAATGGTTTGGTCTTCCATGAACTGCACATTGCAATTTCTGACAAGCTTTTTCTCAACAAGATTATACAACCTTAGCCAAATTCATCCTTACCATAATAAATAAAGATACATTTCCTTATCTTTGTATTTAACTTGGATATTTCATCCTTTGGAACATAAACAAATGTCCTGCAACTGAAGACATGCAAATGATCATAGCTAATATTCTTGCCAAACCAAATTTTGTCTATCACCTCAGTGTTCAATGCAACTGCATGACTAAGATTAATAACATGTGTGGTGACAAGCAATGCATCTCTCAAAAAATGCTTAGGCAACTTTGCTTCAAAATGCATACACCTAACTTTTTCAACCAGAGTGATGTTCATCCTCACTACTAGACCATTCAATTAATGAGTTTTAAGAGGAGCCTTTTCATGTCTAATACACTGCTACTTGCAGTAGACATAAAAGGGTCCACAGTACTCACCACCATTATCAGTACAAATGCAGTTATGTTTCTTGTCTAATTGCTTCTCAACCAAAGCATGGAATTCCTTGAACTTTTCAAGTACTTAATCCTATCTCTATAATGCAATGATGCATAGTTTCGTGAAAGAATAATCAATAAAAGTAATAAAATAAAATGTTCCGCTATCAGCTATCTGTTAAAATTAAGGGCTGAGTTTTAGAGGGGGTAAATTAAACTCTCAAAAGATTTTCGAAAATCTTGGCCTATTTTAGAAACTTATCATATTTTTGCTTACTATTGCAACTAAAACAATTCTTTAAAGATTTTTAAAATGCTTTTATCAATGTATTATATAACCATCTCTTTTAACATTTCAATTACCAATTGCAGAAATTAAAAGAGTAGGAAAGAAGAGATCAACACCATAAATTTATATTAGTTCACCTTCCCATGAAGGATACATCCAATTTCCTAATCACCTTGATCAAACAATTCACTAATTTTTAGCTTTTACATGAACCCCACATGAAAACAAAAAAATAGAATAAAAATAATTGATTACGAACCCTACAAGATCTCAAACACCTTGCAAAATCCTATTGCAAGATCCTCATCACCCTGATCAAGAAGACACAAATCCAGAAGCAATTACACAGTAAAATGGAATAAAATCACCTAGACAAGTATCACACAACAACTGTTCAAAAACAGAGTATGATCTAATGTGATTTTTCCACAAGACAAGATTCAATTCACCTAAATCTTGGACTTCTTGGAATATGGATTTCGAAAACCAGTTTAGAACACCTAGAAACATACTTTCAATCATGGGTTTTCTTGTAAAAGAATCTATTAGTAGTTTTGGAAATCTCAAAGTATTTAACCAAACTGCTCTAGTGTTTTTTAAAACATTTACTGATATAAACAACTGGTTAAAAATGCAATTTAACTGGTTTATTTCACTTAAAAATGGATTTTAAGTGATTTCAGCTGATTCGCTTCGCGATTCAACTGGTTGTTCCAGAGAGCATCAAAATCCTAGAAGTTGGATTTAGTTGGTTGAAAACGCGTTTCAACTGGTCTAAATCATTAAAGATAAACTTTAAGTGATTTTAACCTGTTAAATTTGCAATTCAACTAGATTTTTCAGAGAGCATGGTTTTTAAACAAATAATAGCTCCAGTATTTTAGCTAGTTCGTTTTTCAAAACAACTGGTTGAAATTAGCTGGGAGCAATTTCCACAAATTAACAACTCTCGAATTTTAGCCGACTGAAACATCTTATCAGTAGGTTAAATTACTTATACTTGATTTAACCATCAAGTAATGAATATTTTAACTGACTGAAAAGATATTTTCAATTAGCTAAAAAATACTTAACTTCCTTGAAAACTTTCTAAAACATTTGTAAAACTTTTTATAACCCAAATTAAGTCCAAGATTAAGTGAAAAGGATCTTACCCACCAAACCTAAGTCACACTAGCACGAAAACTAAGGTCTTCAACATTCACATTCTTCAAGCTTCAAAATCTTCATTCATGATCACTAAGAGGTGGTTAAAGACATTAAATCACATGCAGCTCACACCAAGCTTAAGTCTTCATGTCCAACAAATGTCCACATGCTATCATCTGATACAAGATTAATAGACTGATGGTCTTAAAGAAGAAAAAAATGACTACTTGTAGTAGTAGTAGTAACACTATCATCATCATGATCTTTCTCTTTTTCTATCGAAACTAGTTGTTAGACGCAGAGATATATTAAGAAGGGGGGATGAATTGATATTGGATTTTCTTTCAAAACTGTTAAGTTTCAGATTTTTCTAATGCTGTCAAGAACAAATTAGTTAACTGATTTCTAAGAAATAGTCGATTAGTTCTATCAGAAAATTATTAAAGATGATAAAAGAAGAGAAAGAATGCACAAGAATTTATACTGGTTCACTCTTTTTCAAGAGCTACATCCAGTTTCGATCTGTAACACTAACAGATCTCAAATCACTAAAAATTATCAAGTCTTTACAAGAACCCCTCTTCTAAAGACTACCAAAACCAAAAAGATGAAATTCTAAACCCTATAGAATTCAATCTAACCCATACTCACACCAAGTCTGCAGTGATCACCCCAATCACCAAGATACAGGTTTCGTAACCCCACAAAGCGATCTCAACACAGAGAACAAAAACAATTCAGAAAAATGCTAATCAAGACTCTCTTCTTGATTCTTTCTAAAGCTGAATCTTTCAAAGATTTGTGAGTAAGCTTTTCTTGATTCTCTCTTCTCTGTTCTCTCTCTGTTCTTTTTGCTATTCTTTCAGTTGTTTGAATCTCCCACGAGACTTTTATTTATAGAGAAAGAGATGAGCTTCAACAAGCGCTATTCTGTTTTCTGCATACTGGGAGGCCTGGAACAAAATAGTTGACTAAACAACGAAAGAGTTAGCTAATTTCATTAAAGGCACATTCCTGACATATTAATGAAAATAGTCGACTAATAATCAGAATTAGTTGACTAATTGAAGATTAATGAAAACATCAGACTAATATATCAGAATTAGCTAACTAATAACATATAATCTAACAGCTATTCAAAAACTGCATAATCATCAATCAATCACCAATGTTCCAGCAACATCATCAAATCAAAATCATCAACACTAGTACTTTTGGATGTGTCCATTTTTAATCTAAAGATGAAGAAGGATCTTTAGAAATATCTAAAGGATAATTGTTTTGATGATGATGGCTCTAAAAGAAGAAGATGACCTTTATATTTGAAGTCTTGGAGTCTTGAAGTCTTGTGGAAGCTTTAATCTTGTATTTTGTGTATATGTTTGATTGTAATAGTTAGGAATCTTGTTGAAGATCATAACATACACACAACTCTCCTTAAACTTTGAAAAAGCCTTTTGTTTTTCGTAAAAAGCATTTAACGTCAAAATAATCGATTATCTCGAGCAATAATCAATTATCATAAGTGAAATAATCAAGTATCTCTTAAAATAAACGATTATCTCGCGTTGCTTTGTGAAATTAATTTTCTCTTTAGAATAATCGATTATCCCAAGTAATAATCGATTATTCTGAACGCTTTTGCGAAAACCCCCTCTTTCTTTATAATTACATAAGGGGTCAGAACTTTCAAAATTAACCTAAAGAGATCAAAGTGAAAGTTGTTCTGCTGCTAGTGTTCAAACTTGCTTCATCCTTTGTGGTTATTTAGAGGAGGTATTCATCTTTTGAGGTTTTCAAAAGAGGTGTTGTTATCATCCTTTGTGGTTATTCAAAGGAGGTGTTTTCATTCCTTGTGGTGTTTAAGGAAGATGTTGTTCATCTCTTGTGTTTTCAAGAGAAGTGTTGTTTCATCCTTTGTTCTGTACAAAGGAGGTGTCTTATTAATCTTCCTGCTATCTTTCTCATTCCGCTGTGTTAGAAATAACGACAGTGTAAAAATCAAGATGGGGGGTGAATTGGATTTTTAAGAAACTTTTTCCTTTTAAAATAATTTTCCAGATTTTAAATAAATGTTCTAAAAACAAGATTCGGATTTTCCTTAACCTGTGATAAGCGCAGTTTGATTTGCAATTGATAGAATGATCCGCAAAAAATAAAGAGATAGGGAAAGAGAAAGAACACAGAGATTTATACTGGTTCAGATTTAGCCAATCCTACGTCTAGTTCCCAATCACCACAAACACGTGATGATCACCCCACTATCTTTAATTGAAATTACAAACACCAATTCATGCAATAACAAATAAAGATAAAGGAAACACCTCTTTAGACACACTAAGGATGAACTCACCTCCTCAGACACACTGAGGATGATTCCCACCTCTCTTGACACACAAGAGATGAACACACCTCCCTTAGAACAGATCCAAGGGATGAATTATACCTGTTCAGAAAAATAGTAAAAGAAAACACTTGATTGAGTGCTGGATTGAAAGCTTAAGCACAAAGATCACCACTTCCAAAGACTTAGATCAACCTTGAGAGAGCAAGAAAGCGGTTTTGAAAAACTTTAGCGCAAGAACACTTTGAATATTGTGTTTAATTAGATGTGTTGAACCTAAGACATTCTCTTTCATTTTATAATTTGAAAATACTCCAAAGTTTCCATTCTTAGGTTGATTCAGCATTGAATTCGCAAAAACGTCGTATTTAATTGATTATCTAAAAGGTTTAATCGATTATATCAGAGTTAAAAACTGGAAAACTCATTTTGCCTGATATAATCGATTAGATTAAGGCCATAATCGATTATATTAACCCATAATCAATATAATCGATTATCAAAAACACTTAATCGATTATTTTGTTCGTTAATCAATTTTGATTTCAAATTTTAAGTGAAATAATCGATTAGACTTCGTATCTTAATCAATTAAAAGCGTAGAAAAACATTTTTGCGAGAAAACGACTTGCTCTCAAGTTTGAAATGGTCTTGAATGGGATTTATGACTTACTCTTTTCATCCTTCACTCAAAACAGAAACTTCTAAACTTGAAACTCCAGCTCTTGAGAAAATCTTCAACAATCTTCTCTCTTGAAAGCATTAAACATCCTTTATGCCTTGCCTTTTCCATCAAGCAACCTTCCTTTGTGAGATGACACAAGTCTTTAATGTTGTTTAGAGCACTTTAAAACTTCATCATCAAAACTTTTAATCTTCATGATATATTGAGAGAACTTCATCAACACTTGAACTTGAAATATGCCAACACGCTGCACTGTAAGTTTGTAAACTTTATTATTAATATAATTAGTAGAAATCACTCTCTGTTGAGGTGATAAGTCACTGGACATATGATCTGCTTTGATCTGAACCAGTATAAATACTCTGTATATTTTTTTCTATCCCTACTCTCTTTAGATTCTTCAGCTTATATTATGCTTATTTGTGTTATACTATGATTTCTATAAAGCAGAACTTAAATTTATATTGGGGATTTTGTTAAACTCTATTTTAACAAGATTAAATTTGAAAAAAGTTTAATTTATAATAAGAAACCAATTCACACCCCTCTTGGTTTATTTAAACCTGCCCTATTATTCTAACACCTATTTTTATTTCAATAATAACATTCCACATTTCTATATCTTGACTTGGACTTACTCCTACTCTTCTCTCTACTGCACTTTGGTTCCTTTTTCTGATTTCTCCCCCTATTTCTTTTACAAGCACCTCATACTGAGATGAAGAACCATATGTCTTCCTTCTCATCTGTTCATTAAGAGCACCACTCTTTGTTATTTGAAAAGAAATAATGCCATTAGGAGTTAAGTTTGTAATTGACATCTGAAATATCTCCCAAGACTTGGGTAAAGTATTTAGTAGTCATAATCCCAAAACTTCATCATCAAAATCGATGCCCATTCTTGATAGTCAATCTAAGAGCCCTTGAAAGTAATTTAAGTGATATGAAATGGAAGAATGCACCTTAAATTCATCAAGCAATTCAACAAATACAACTTATTGCCTAACTTAAAAGCATACAAACACTCAATCTTCTTCCATAAAGTTCTAGCATGCGTCTCATTAGCAATATGATTGTAAACATTGTCTTCTATATATTTCTAAATAGGGTTAAATATGTTTTTATTCCTTGTACTATTGGTCGAAATTGGTTTTCGTTTCTAGTGAATACTTTAGACCTTTGACATCCTTAAACTTGTGAAAGCACTGGAAAACATCCTCAGGGATAAACGACATTAGCAACCTGGCCACGTGGCTAACGGAGCTCCACAATGGAATCCATCCTTTCGTACACGTGGCTTCTTATTTATCACGTCTTGAATTCATTATCGCTCACTAAAAATTTTCCTTCGTTTGAAACGTCCTCAGCCTTTGTTCTTCTTCAACCTTCTTCTTCGAGAAAGCTCCTTCGTTATTCATTCCTTTTTTTTCGTTTGTGTCTCCTTCTCCAAGCTTCATTATTCTTCTTTGTTTCTCCATGTGCGATCGTCCTTACTATTGAAGGTTGTACAACGAGGTTGGTGAAATCTAGGCAAGTATCCCCAAAATTTTGTGATTTCTCTTCATAAATTAGGGTTCATTTCTTCTATTTCATGTTCTTCAATTGCAGATTAATCCTTCATTCTGCGTGATTGTTCTCCTCTTTCGTTTTTCAATTGGGGTTCATTATTCTGTTTTGTTGTTCACAAGGGATTAAGGATTTTTTTGTTTCCAGTGAAGGTGGGTTGGGAAATGTCATATGGAAGTATACGCAGGAGTTGTCATTCGAAATCGATAGTAGCAGCAACATCATCATGTTCACAGATAGGGCTAAAAGTTTGTGCTTATGGGAAAAAATTATTACTTCTAAGAGAAACCACATTGAAGAAATGAAGCTTGGAGAAAAAGACACAAAAGAAAAAAAGAAGGAATGAAACAGAGGAGCTTTCTCGAAGAAGAAGGTTGAAGAAGAACGAAAGTTGAGGACATTTCAAACAAAGGAAATTTTCAGTGAGTGATAATGAATTCAAGTTGCACGTGATAAATAAGAAGCCACGTCTACGAAAGGATGGATTCCACTGTGGAGCTCCGTTAGCCACGTGACCAAGTTGCTAACACCGTTTATCACTGAGGATGTTTTCTAGTGCTTTCACAAGTTTTTAGATGTCAAAGGTCCAAAGTATTCACCAGGGACAAAAACCAACTTCAACCAGTAGTATAGGGACTAAAAAGATATTTAATCCTTCTAAATAAAACCACACATTAGTTGATGCTCAAAGTCTCATTCTTCATGAGAAAGAGAATTCGACTTCTGATTAGCAAAGATAGGAAGATAAAGTTTCCCCCTACAAACTTAATCAAATAGTCCGAAGTAGACTTTTTGGAATCAATATCTCCTGCCATATTTAAGTTTTAGTAACCCATCAAAATAGGCCTATCACCTCCAAAACAAAACCTCAAATCACTAGTACCGTGAAGATACCACAAAATCCATTTCACGAAATTGCAATGCTCTCTACTTAGATTTGATAAAAATTGATTAATTTACCAACGACATGTGCAATATTGGTCTTGTACATACCATTGCATACATCAAACTGTCCATGCATAAGGAACTCTAATCATATATGTCTTCTCAACTTCATTTGAAGGACTTTGTTTAACACCCAGTTTGAAATGAGTCACAAGAGAAGTGCTCACTGCTTTAGCATTTTCCATCTGAATCTCTACAACACCTTCTTAATGTAGTGTTCCTATGATAGCCAGAACTTCTTCTCTTTTCTATCATGGATGATGCTTATACTAAGAATCTTTTTAGCAGCTCCCATATCCTTCATGACAACTGACTCGCTCAATTGTTTCTTAAACCTGTCAATTCTGTAAACATTTTTTCTAGCAATAAGCATGTCATCAACATACAACAATAGGATAATAAAGTCATCTTAAAGAAACTTTCTAAAAATGAGACAATGGTTAGAAGTAGAGTCCATACTAATGACAATGGTATTGATGACAAAGGCATTACCAAGGTAGAAGCTTGAAGCTTGTTGTGAGATTGTTAGATTGATGGTCACCTCCACATAGTTGTGAGGGGAGAGATATGTTAGGTTGGGCTCCCAAATGTGTGTCTAAATAGGTCCAAAATTGTCAAACCCAATTTGTCTCACTTAATTCAAGTGGATAGGGGTCTTTTAGGTCAAGAGAGAGTAATAATTTCACAACCTTTAGAGAGAAAGGAGAGAGAAAGAAATCAAAAAATTTGGTTCTCATATAGACCAAGAAGTTATAGTAAAATTATGAATCCCGCTTCATTCACTATTAGGATCGTGGATTAGAGGTGTGTGGTATGACAAATTGCTTTTTCTAATTTCTTTTTCTCTCCTTTCTCTCTCCAAAGGCAGCAAAATTATTACTATCTCTTGACTTTTAAGACCCATCTCTAGTTGTATTAAGTGAGACAAAATGGGTTTGAAAAGTTTAGGACTTTTTAGCCAGATAGTTGGGAGCCCAACACAAAGAGGATTCAAGTTTGTTAATTGTGGATGAGGAAAACTTCATAAGGTAGGTGAACTATATATTCGTAATCAATACAAATATGTATGTGAATGTGTAAAAAATGGTATGTTTACATAATGGAGTACAAATAAAGGAGGTTAGCAGAAAGTATATTTTCACGTGAATAGAGATTTCAAAGAGGAAAGTGTTAGAATAATAGGATAGGTAAAACAAACCAAGAGGAAGAGGGGGTTGAATTGGTTCTTAATAAAATTAAATCTTTTTCGAATTTAATCTTGTTAAAATAGATTTTAAAAAAAATTTCAATATAAATTTAAATTCTACTAGATTAAAATCAGAGTATAAAACAAATAAACAGAATGTAAGTTGAATGTAAATGAGAGTAGGGATAGAGAGAAGATAACACAAATATTTATACTGGTTCGGATCAAAGTAGATCCTATGTCAAGTGATTTATCACCTCAAATGAGAGTGATTTCTACTAACTATCTTAAGATAAAGTTTACAACTTACAGTGCAACGAAATAAGTAAAATAGTAGAAAGATCCATAAAGACACCTCATTTGTACAAAACAATGAAACAACATCTCTCTTGAAAACAAAAAAGATGAACAAGCACCCTCCTTGAACACTGCAAGGAATGAAGACACCTCCTTTGAATAACCACAAAGGATGAACACCTCCTTTAAATAACCACACAACACCTCTTTTGAAAATCTCAAAAGATGAACACCTCCTTTGAATGACCACAAAGGATGAACACCTCCTTTGAATGACCACAAAGGATGAAAAGAGTTTGAACACTAGTAGTAGAACAACTTTCACTTTGATATCTCTAGGTTGTTTTAAAGCTCAGACTCCTTATGTATTTATAGCCAAAGAGGAGCACAAGGTTCTCTAGAATATGAAAAGGTTTTGCTAAAAAAACATTAAGAATAATCGACTATTCCAGAGAGTAATTTGATTTCAGAGAATAATACGAAATAATTGATTATTTTTTGAGATAATCGATTATTTTGACGCTAAATGCTTTTTACGAAAAATAAAAGGTTTTTTCAAATTTTAAGGAAGAGTTGTGTACATGCTATGATCTTCAACAAGATTGCTAACTATTACAATCAAATATATACACAAAATACTAGTTTAAAGCTTTCACAAGACTTCAATCATGAAGGTCCATCTTCTTCTTTTAGAGCCATCATCATCAAAACAATTATCCTTTAGATATTTCTAAAGATCTTTCTTCATCTTTATATTAAAAAGATCCTTTTTTTTATGATGATAAAAAATTCTTGAAGACTCGTGCAACCTGTGTATGTTCATCTTAAGCAAAGAGATAGTTAGCAAAAAGAAGCATCCAAAAATCTAACTTTTCTCTCCCAATTTTTTATAAGAATAAAAAAGAAAATGAAAACCAGAAAACTCTCCCAATTTGAAAGAAACAACACTTCCCCTTTTTGAAAGGCTCTGATAATGTTAATTTTTACCACTTCTTTTAGTCCTTCCACATTAACAAAATCAACTCTTTCTTAAGCTTTTAACTTGCTTAGTTCTCCTTTTGATACTTTTTGTAAGTAATTTGAAATTGGTTACTCTTATCTAATTATACAACTAATCCCCATACTTTTTGTCTAATAGTGTTATAGAAAGAATTTGAGATTAAAAGAAGCAAGTTTGAAATCCTTGGGATGGAGAAGGAAGACCTTAATAGAAGATTAAAGAAAGTTTCTGGCGCTGGGCGCCCCTTGAAGTAGGCTCAGCGCTATATGGGCAGAGACCAGATCTGTCAACAGGGCCGGGCGCCAGCCACCTGAGGCCGGGTGCCAGACTCCAGAGTTCACCTGAGGTCGGGCGTCACTCCAATGAGGCTGGGCGCCAGTTGGGTCGAGACCAAATATGCAAGAGTGCGTCGGGCACTGAATGGATTGCTCCAGGTGCCAACTTGCTGACATAGCACCCTTATGTCTATTTATTCATACTCTTCGAGAGAGAGATCATCTTGGCAAAAACTCGAGTTGGAACGCGATTTGGAGCTTCTAGGGCTTCCTTGGAGACCACCTTCCTCCTCTTGGGTTATCTTCTTTTTCCATTGCTCATCTTTTATTTTTTGTACTCTTCATCACAATGAAGAGCTAAAACCCATTTTGTTGGGATTAGATGTAGCTAAACAAACTCTCATGTAATCTCTTTGTTTATATATATATATATATATATGTCATTCCATTCAATGTTAGTATTTTGTTTCTATGCTTAATACTTGTTGTGGTTTGATCACCCATAGCTTGATATTTGATTCATTAGGTTTTGGAAATTATCTTTTGTAATCTTGGATTGAAGCAAAATACCTAATGAAACTTGTATCTAGGAATGGAACTTGATTTATTAGTTGTCTTAAACCCTTGTCGTGATTGCAAGTTTGCTTATTAGGGGATCAAGCAATTGACTCATAATAGGGAAACTTAGGCTTATTCCACTAAGGTATTAGGGTTTGAGTAAACTAGTGGGTTGACATTTACATTAAAGTGGAGAGAAGTTGAGTGATTATATGCATGAGAGTGAGTTTTGGTGAAATCTAATTCTAACATTTACATTCCATATCACTTCATATCTTTATCGCCTTCTAAGTGTTTGTGAAAATATCAAAAAGAGTTTTTATTGTTGTTAGCACAGTTTTATTTCTTTTAAACTCTAAAACAAATTATGGAAATATTCTTTGTCTAATTTAGTTATCAATTCCCAATATTGTCGTGTATTGCACAAGTCCTTTGGGAAACAATACTCGGACTTTCTGAATTATTACTTGAACGATTTGGTGCACTTGCCAAAAAGTTAACAGGCTCCCTGATAAGGGTTCATTTTAATATTTAGCATATAAAGTGTTTGATGGAAAGACAAAGAGAAGAAAGCAACAAGGAAGATTTCCACTGGACACGAAGATAATCCCGAAGGTTATCTAAGTGTGAAGGTTCACTTCACAAGAGCTCAAGGAAGAAGGGAAGACAAGAAATTAAACAAGATAACAAGAAACAAGTAATAAGCTTGAATACAGGTGCTGGAAA
Source organism: Lablab purpureus (assembly GCA_030347555.1). NCBI lineage: Eukaryota > Viridiplantae > Streptophyta > Magnoliopsida > Fabales > Fabaceae > Lablab > Lablab purpureus. The sequence continues at coordinate 21,165,606 of CM059258.1, forward strand.
ATTAAATGAAAAGAATGTAAAGAACATGAAAAGTAATGGAAGAAGAGATGATAGAAAGGGGAAGGGGAATGGAGTGCATTCATGCCACTTGGGGGATGGACCAACCCAAGATAAGTGGTGATTTTCACCACTTGAGCTAAGGCTCAAGATAAGACACAAGAAGGGGAAGAACACACCCAAGAACACACACAAGCTCAAAGCTAATGCTCTCTAATTTTTTTACTCAAAATTCAACCCTTTACAAGTGGTGGGGAGGCCTCCTTATATAGGCAAGGGTTGGGTACCTAGAGGGAATTACAATGGAAAAGATGCTAGGCATATTCCACTCTTGGTGGGCAAGATACAAAATTCTAGAAGCTAGGTCTAAGCTTGGCCTCCAAACCCGCACAAGCACCTTCTAGAAGGTCAAATGTTGACCTTCTCCACTCCTTTGGACGTCCTAACTCATGGGCCTTGAGCCCATGTGCTTCCTTTGCCCCAACAAGGCTCCACTTGTAAAAAAAAGGGTGTTCCAAAAGCAATCCTACAAAAAAACAGCAAAGAAACATAAGTCTAGGAAATTTTAAGACAAACTAGAAATGCTAAAAAGACTAAAAAGAAAGAGGGTGAGGAGGAAGTGTCTCTTCTCATCATGCTTCTTGTGATCCTCCTAGAACACTCCTATCCTTTATTGGTGGTCAAGGGCTCATCATCCTCCCCCTCTTACAAAGAATTCGACCACGAATTTGTAAAACCAACATCAAAAGGAGTAAGATCGCCAACATTAAATGTGGTACTGACATTATACTCAACTGGTAAATCTAACTCATATGCATTATCATTGATTCTCCTAACAATTTGGAAAGGTCCATCACCCCTTGGATTGAGTTTGGACTTCCTTCGGGCAGGGAACCTCTCCTTTCTCATGTGAAGCCATACCCAATCCCCAGATTGGAAGATGACTTCCTTCCTTCCCTTGTTGGCAGGCTTTTGGTATTCACCAACCTTCCTCTCAATTTGAGTTTTGACTTGAGCATGCAAGTCTTTGATCATCTTGGATCTTTCCAACCCATCTTGGCTAGTCCATGCCTCATGAGTTGGGAGAGGGAGGAGGTCAAGAGGTGTTAAGGGATTGAACCCATACACAACCTCAAAGGGAGAGTGGGAAGTGGTGGCACCGTGTAGCTCATCTAGCAAGTCATCAAGTCTTGGGATAGGGTGTCTATACTTGATGGTTATGTTTTTTATAGCCCTACAATCTATGCACGTGCGTCAACTCCCATCCTTTTCGGGGACAAGAATCACTGGCATAGCACATGGACTCATGCTATTTTGCACCCACCCTTTATCCATTAATTCCTCTACTTGCTTTTGAATCTCCTTAGATTCCTCAGGGTTAGTTCTATAGGTTGGCCTATTAGGTAAGGATGACCCCAGAATGAAATCAATTTGGTGTTCAATGCCTCTTAGAGGTGGTAACCCCTTAAGAAGCTCTTGAAAAATATCTTTGAAGTCATCCAAGACTAATTCCAATCCCCTAGAACAACTTGAGGGTTCATGAAAAGATGGAGATGACTCTAAGGTAGGGTAAGCTACATACATGGGTTTATTGACAAGCATTACCTTCTTAACCCCCTTGTGGGAGGTCATGATGCCCTTCTTCTTGGCCTCCTTGCTTTCTTTTTCTTTTTCCTTCTTTTCTTCTTTTCTCTTTTTTTTCATTTTCTTTTGGTCTTCACTAACTTCTTGAGGAGAAAGGGGTGCTAATGTGATCTTCTTACCATGGAAGCTAAAAGAAAATTTGTTGGTAAGGCCATCATGGAAGGTTTGTTTATCAAATTGCCATGGCCTACCCAGAAGAATGTGGGTTGCTTCCATAGGCACAACATCACAAAGTACCTCATCCTCTTAAGTCCCTATTGAGAAGTTAATAAGGACTTGTTTATTTACCTCAATCTCACCCTCCTCATTAAGCCATGAGAGCTTGTAGGGCTTGGCATGAGGAGTGGTAGGTAAACTAAGTTTTTCTACCACCCTTGTGCTAGCCACATTGACACAACTTCCTCCATCAATGATGAGTGAGCAAAGGTTGTTGTTAATGAGGCACCTGGCATGGAAAATATTTTCTCTTTGGGAGTTATCAAGTTCCTTTTGAACTTGTCCTAACATGCGCCTCGCTACCAACAAATCTCCCTCACAAGGCTTAACCTCTTCATCACTAAAGGAAGAGTGGGAGGAGTTCTCTCTTGAAGGGGAAGGGGGAGAAGAATGTTCACTCTCAACTTCTCCATTCTCCCATAGGATCATGGTTCTCTTGGTTGGGCAATTAGAAGCAATGTGCCCATACCCCAAACATTTAAAACATTTAATTGAACTTGACCTTTGGGGGTGGGAGGAGGAGTTAGGAGTGTCCCTAGCCGTTTGGTCCCTAGGAGTGGAGTCATGGTGAGATTTGGAAGGCTTCCTATCATGTTTTTCTTTGCTTTTATCCTTCCAAGAAGAACTATAGTAGTCATTATGTGAACTACGCCTGCTTCGGCCCTCTATAGTAGGAAGGAACAAATCTAGCACGCATTAAATACATAATATCCATCCAAGAGGCTGCGGGTGGCCCTTGGTTATAGTCCATACAAGTTTTATTCCACCAAGTCATGGCATATCCCTCAAGCATCATTCAATTTTTTTTTACTTTTAGAAAAGTTTTTAATAGATTTTTCAAGTTCAGAAATTTTTGTTTCACAAACTTTACAGTTTGCACAATCAACAATTTCTTGTTTTTCTAAACTAAATAAATCTTCAGTAGTAAATTTTGCAAGGGAGTTTTGAAGATAAATAATTTTATTTTCAGATATCTTTCAATTTTTACATTCAGCATCTTCAATTTTTTCTTTTCCTAAAACATTTTTCTCTTCTTTTAAAATTTCAACTTTTTCTTCAAGAGCTTTATATTCAATTTTTAGCTTATTATGCAAAGCTGAAAGCTTTTCAGATTCATCACAAAGTTCTTCAAAAACATAAAGCAATTCATCATAATTATTTGAGAAACTAAACTTACTAACCTTGCTACATGTAGACTCACTTTGCGCCATAAAGCAAAGATTTGCTTCTTTATCAGATTCACTTGAGCTTGAAGAAGAGTTTGAGTCAACATCAAAGTAGACTTCTTTTTCATGACTCTCTTATTCTTTTTGTTTTCACCCTTCTTGAGATTTGGGCAATTAGTTTTGAAGTGACCCTTCTTCCCACATCCATAGCATTTGTAATTTGATGCAAGAGCTTGGTCATCATTTTTTAACACTTTGTGATGACTCTTGCTTTTGTTTTTCATGAACTTAGTGAATTTCTTCAACATAGGTTCGATGTTTTCACAATCAGAGTCATCCTCTTCCTCATGACTCTACTATTTAGAAATTTCATATTTGAAAACTATATTTTTCCTTTGCCTTTCATGTTCTTCTTCAATTAGCCTTCCTAACACCAATTCATGCTTTCTCAGCTTTCCAAACAGAGCCACCATGGACATGTTCTCAATATTTTGAGACTCCATGATAGCAGTAACTTTAGGTAGACAAGACCTGTTCAAAGATTTTAAAATTTTAATATTCAATTCATCAATATCAAAAGTCTTACTAAGGCCCACTAGGTGGTTGACAATATGTGTGAATCATTTTTGCACATCATATATGTTCTCTCCCTGTTGCATTTTGAACATCTCATTCTATTGGATGAGAGTGTTCTTCCTATCCCTTTTGACATCGTTTGTTCCTTCATATGTGACAGTTAGAACTGTTACCAAAGAGGATCAAGTCAAGTCTCTTTGAAGGTATATCGAGTTTTGATGTTTTCTCAAACAAACCAGATTGAAGGTTGAAAAGATCGAAGAGTTGAAGTGTTGAAGTATCGGTGGAGCTTAGATCGATGTTGGAGTTCTGTTGGTGTTGGTTGTGTCGTATTATTCTGGAATAAGAGAAATCGAAACCAACAAACTGATCCAGCACTCTTTCACTCGTGATAGTTTTTAAAGAGTAAAACTGTTTTTAACAAATCGATCGATATAACATATTCGATGGTTTTTAACATAATCAATTATGTTGTTTTCAAACAAATCTTTTCAAATAGTTTTTCGAAAAGTATTTTGAATTTCAAATTGGCATTTAAAATCATAAATGTTTTCAATTATTATACAGATCTTACGTTTTCAGATTTCATAAAAAGATTTTAAATGTGTGAACATTTCATAAATAGTTTTTAATACTGTGAAAGGTTTTCTCAGATTTCATTCTCTATATAAAGAGGAAAATACAAGTTGATAGACACAGAGCTAAAAACTCAAGCACAAAATCATTTGTTTACACTCTCTGGTCTACAACATTCTTTATCACTTGTGAAAGAAGCTAACGATCATTAACGTTGTTTTGGATTCTCTCTTTCCAGGTGATACTGTTCTAGTTTTTTATTGTTTATCTGTCAACACCAGTGTTGGTGTAGTGGTTCATCCCTTGTGAGTTTTCAAGGGAGGTGTTTTCATCTCTTGTGGGTTTCAAGAGAGGTGTTCAGTCTTTAGATTTTCTTTTACAAGTCTAAATTGTAATATTGATTGTAATAGTTTTTCTAAAGATAGTGTTTGGGAGTCATTCTCTAATTGAGGTGACTGGGCACTGGACGTAGGGTTGGCTATACCTGAACCAGTATATATCCTTGTGTTCTTCTCTTCCCTTATCCTTTTATTTTGTTTACTGCTTCCGCTCCGTTTAACGTTTTTCAGGCTAATCGAAAAAGGGTAAACATCTTAATTACATCAATTCACCCACCCCCCCTCTTGATGCTATTTGTCTAACAAGAACGTCCCACATTTCTTTTACGGATTTGCAGATAGAGATCCTGTAAAATTCATCCAAGGTTAGATAAGAGGAAATAATATTTCTAGTTCTTACATCGTACTTAGCTCTTTTATTTTCCTCGGTTGTCCTTGTAGAAAACTCTTTAGGCTCAAGTCTGTTCATGGGAACAAACAGGCCATTTGCAACAACGTTCCAAACTCCTTTATCAATATACTTAAGAAATATTTGCATCCTAACTTTCCAGAAAGGATAATTTTCTCCATAAAAAAGAGGAGGTCTGTTAATAGAATCATCTTCAGCAAATGTTTGGTTTTGACTTACTATTTTTTTATCTGTTTTGAAATAACAATCAAAGAACCATCTTTGATACCAACTGTTAAAATAATAAGGTAGGTAAAACAAACCAAGAAGGGGGGTGAATTGATTCTTAATAAAAATTAAACATTTTTCAAATTTAATCTTGTTAAAACAGAGTTTAACAAAAACCCCAATATAAATTTAAGTTTTACTATAATAAAATCAGAGTATAAAACAAATAAGCAGAATATAAGCTGAACGTAAATGAGAGTAGGGATAGAGAGAAGATAACACAAATATTTATACTAGTTCGAATCAAAGCAGATCCTACGTCCAGTGATTTATCACCTCAAACGAGGGTGATTTCTACTAACTATATTGAGATAAAATTTACAACTTGTGCAACGAAATAAGTAAGATAGCAGGAAGATTTATAAAGACACCTCCTTTGTACAAAACAAAGTATGAAACAACACCTTTCTTAAGAATACAAGAGATGAACAAGTACCTTCCTTGAACACCACAAGAAATGAAGACACCTCCTTTGAATAACCACAAAGGATGAGAACAACACCTCTTTTGAAAACCTCAAAAGATGAACACCTCCTTTGAACAACCACAAGGGATGAAGCAAGTTTAAATACTAGTAACAGAACAACTTTCACTTTGATATTTCTTTAGGTTGTTTTTGAAACCTCAAACCCTTTATGTATTTATAGGCAAAGAGGGGCATAAGATTCTGTAGAATATAAAAATATTTTTTTGAAAACTTTTAGAAAATAATCAATTATTCCAGAGAGTAATTTGATTTCAAAAAACAATGCGAGATAATTGATTATTTTTCGAAATAATTGATTATTTCACTTATGATAATCGATTATTAATAATTGATTATTTTGACGTTAAATGGTTTTTACGAAAAATAAAAGTCTTTTTCAAAGTTGAAGGAAAAGTTGTGTGCATGCTATGATCTTTAACAAGATTTCTTACTATTACAATCAAACATATGCACAACATATAAGTTTAAAACTTCCACAAGACTTTAAGATTTCAATTATGAAGGTTCATCTTCTTCTTCTAAAATTATCATCAAAACAATTATTCTTTAAATATTTCTAGAGATTCTTTTTCATCTTTATATTAATAGAAATAATATACAAAACTCTAACTCTAGGTGACACTTCATATGGACAAGTGGTAAAAAAATAATAGGTTTATACAAAAAGTGCAACAAATCAAGATTCATACTCACTCAATATAATTCGAAGATAAACAAAAAGGTATGGTTATATATACAACTCTGATAGATAAATAATGAATGTATGAGGTTTAGGAATATGGTGCAAGACTGGTGGGAAAGTACTCGTATACAGGAAACAGTATGTTTTATCTTGAAAGAGAACACAAAAAGGTTAAAAGGAAAGTTGGTTTTAATGAATCCCTAGACCAAATGATTTTAATTGTAGGTTTATAAAGGAGTTCTAACACCTATTAGAAGGAGAGTCCATGATGTTTCTGTAAGAATCATAACAGTGATAAACACTCTTTCATTACATTGGCTCCAAACCAATACAAAAGGTTACGTTTTTTTTAGTTTGGTTTAATTTAAATTGATTTTTATTTATTTTTAAAGTGGTTCAATTTTGAATCTCCCAAGTATTTAGTATATTTTTTTAAAAAAGTTAGTCGTGTCATATAATTACACTTATGTGCTTTTAATACGTTATATTTGTTTTATTTTTACTGGCTTACATATGACAGGAATTGGTCAACCTTTTAGACCATAATTGGGTAAATGTTTGTGCGCATATTTTGAAATTCTATAATTCCTCGTTTTAAAGAACATATGTTTACTTTATTCTATTTTTTAAACCTTTAAGCATGAGTATTTGTATTATCAAATGTGTAAATATATCAAATGCTTAAATCTATGTTTTTATTTTATTTTAAATACCGATAATCAATATTAAAAAATAATAAGATAAATAAAATCTTCTTTTTCCATCAAGAGTGAAAAAAATGAGTAATCAAGATGACTATTTTTCTAAATATTATTTAATGGGGTGGAAAATAATGAATCAAAAGGAATATTAATTTTTAAAATTTTAAAAATAATTTAAAAATAGTATAACTTATTGAAAAATTTAATATTAATAATTAATTAGTTGATTTTCTTAAAAAATATAGATCAATGAAAAGGATATTACAAAGATAAAGATAATAATAAATAGAAGAATTTGTTCATATATAGAGATTGATCTTTTAGTTTCCAAGTATCAATTAAAATTCTTTCTTCCTATTTAACACTAAACCAAAGGAAGATGGTAAAATTTGATGGCAGTGAAAGAAGAGAAATGATGAAGGGATGGAAAATTAATATTTTTTCCTAATAATATTTAGAAATATGATATATACTATTTAAAACAGCATATTGGGTTCTCTATACACATTTTTTCTCCCATTTTAGCCGCTCACATATTTATCAAAGGAGTTGTCAAACTACATGGGCTTGGAACATCTATCATCACTGATAGAGACCAGATCACTTTTGGGCATAATATTTCACAAAATTAAGGGATTCTCATTCCTGCATCTCATATATGGAAAAACTCCTATTTTATCCTTACAAACGTTTTACTTTGTATAATTTAGAAGTCAATTTTAATTTCTAAATTTAGGAAATCAATTTGACCTTCTATATTATATAATTTAGAAATTAATATTTACTTCTAAATTAAGAAGTCAATTTGACCATTTTAATGTAATTTTGAAGTCAATTTTAATTTATGAATTATATAATTTAAAATTCACTTTTAAATTCATATTTTTATAAAAAAATTTAAATTGTGCAATTTAAAAAATATTTTTAGATTGAATAATTTAAAAATTATTTTTCACTTTCGGATTAAACAATTTTTTTACAAAGAAAAGATTTTAATTTGTGCAATCCAAAAGTGTTTCTAGATTACACAATTTTCTTCTTTTCCTTCATTTTTAAGTGGTGGCGGTCAGGTGAGAGTAAGCAGTGGTGGCCATGTTGGTGGCAAGAGGTGAGGTAATTTTGTATTTTATCCATCCTGTGGAGGTGCAGATAGAAATAAGAAGGATACAGAAAAAAAACACCCAAAAATTAAAGTACAGTTCTGCATACCACCCCAAACTCACAGCCAAACTGAAATGGTCAATAGGTGTTTAGAAAGGTGTTTATGATGTCTTTGAATGAAAAATCCCATAAGATGGCCTAACTGGCTATATTGGCAGAGTTTAATACCTTGCACCATGTTTAGAAAAAATGTCACCTTTTCAAATTCTATATGGTCGCAACCCTCCATTATTATTCAAAGGAGATCATTTTCCCTCTAAGGTAGATGTTATTCGACTTAAAATGAAAGAGACAATAGACTGCAACAACGTAAAAAAACTCCATGCTCAAGAAAAGAAGGAGAGTAAAATTCAGTGTTGGCGATTGGGTTATCTTAAGGTTCAACCTTACCACTTGAAATCTTTACCTAGGAAGAGGAATGAAAAGTAATCTCCAGGACTATTTCATACAAGTTAGAGTTACCTGTGCAGGCACACATCCATCTTGTTTTCAAAGTATGCCTATTGAAGAAAGCCGTGGCAGCAACATCAGTGCGACAACCTGGACCATTGCTGATAAAAAAAACAACCTCTACCACCAGTACTAACAGAGGAATGGGAATTACATGGTTAGCTGTAAGGTATGGATATCAAGGAGCAACAAATTTCCTGGTTCATTGGAAGCTTCTTCCTTCTTGGATGATTGGTGGGAACAATTTGCGACTATATCTAAAACAGTTTTCCCTTCATTTCCCCTTGAGAACAAGGTGAGAGCTTGGGGGAGTAGTGATACAACGAGAACTTAGATATCATGAAGATATCTAAGTCTCACCTAGATGATCGATAAAGTATTTAATAACTAAATTTTGAGTCAGGATTCTCAAGTACTTGGATACTTATCATAGTCTTACACCCCAAAAGATAATTAAGCACAACTCAAAACACTTAATCTGCTCAACTTTTGGTACCTTCTTATAGAATATGCAAGTTCACTGATTCAGTTATTGATCTAAGGAAAACAGTGAAAAGGACCAATAGGTCCTAAAGACATACAGATGGAAGTTTCAAAACTTTCCACTGTGCTGATTTTGGATTACACTTTTACCTCTTGAAATGAGTCTAAAACAATATTTTTACACTAATTCTTAGAATATATAGGAGTTCTTATTCTAATATTCACATTCAATTTTATCTAATATACATGTCAGAAAATTCATTTTATATCTAATTATCAATAATAGTAAAAATATATTTTATATTTAATAAATCGTTATCTAGAAGAGTATCAACTAAAAGAACTATATTCCAAAAATTAACAATGTTAAATAATTGCCTCCATTTTCAACTGAATGGAATGCATACCATAGAAATTAAGAAATCGAATATACGTCCAATATCTATTTTCTAAAAATATCAAGTCCTATTACCAACTAACAAGATATAATTCCAAATTTTCAATGCCAAACTAATCTATTTTTATTTTCTTCAAACACCACATATGCTTTTTATTTACTGAGGAAGTGTCACATACACAAGGCAATTACACAGAACTATACCAACAGACCACAAACAGATTCAATAACACTAAGGGTTCCACGAGAAGCTTCAATTTATTTTGTACTACAGAATCAGATATAGGAAGCTTATAAAGTTCATTATAAATTGTCCACAGAAGAAAAAAAAAATGCAATAACCAGTACTGTCAAATTTCAGCCTACCAATACTAGAATGAGAACTTTTACCCGTTTTTCTTCACTGCAGGTGAGGAGGGGGGAAGTTAAATAAAAAAAACAGCCTAATCATTTATTGAAAAAAAGTGGTCAAAGGTAAAATTTGATATTGGATATTCGTATGCTACTTGTCGAGACAGAAACCAACTAATGCAAACTAGAGTATCAAGCAAATAAATTAGCGGGTGGGGTTGTTAAATATATCAAGCTAAAAGAGGCAGCATTATCCTATAGCATCACAAAAAAATTATAGTTATGGATCTAGAAGAAAAATGAATAACAAAGCATAATACAGAAAAAAAAATTAGTAGCAAAAAAATCAAATACGCAATCTAGAAAGCTACATGCATGTTGAGATACACTCGATTGCAGACCGAGTTCCCATATCTTCCATTTTAGATAGAATATGCACCAAAAATATACCTCCTTCACCTTTCTAGGAATGAATATCACCTGTTGCTTAAATAATTCAACTGTTTTAAAGCCTTCATATGCCTAGTAGACATACATCTTATCTTGGTACGCTCACACAACTTTTGCAAAACAGAGATTGTCCATTCTCAGGTAAGCACTGAAAGATAAAATTCAATTCCTACTCAAAGCAGACATCCCAAACATCCAACTGCAGAAGCGTAGGTCAAATATTAATTCATAGAATTGTGAAGACCAAGCAAAAGCAATGTGCAATATGATTAAGCATAGAGCATGCAATTTTGAGGACTAATATATGCAAAAAAGATTCTAACATGTGGATAGTTTTGTTGCATCTTTGAGACAATTTTCTTTCAATAATTTTAGTTTGAAGGAGTTTCTATCCAAAGAATATATAGATCACAATAGTAGTATAATTGCTTCAATTTTTTAGTCACTTTGGATTGCAAAGCCATTTTTTATCCCTCAGTTTGTCAAGTTTTACATGAAATTTTTTTGCATTTACTGTAAAGACCAATGTTATCAGTTATCAGCAATCATAATAAAATAGAAAAATTAATTCCTGCCACATTTTAACAAGTATTACAAAGCCTTAAACTTTTTGAGCTTATATCATGATTAACACTTAAACAAGTTAGGAAGAACTTATGATATGTCTAAGTTGTTTTCAACTTATTTCAATAAATTCACTAAGATAAATTTTGAAAACAGCTAACGAAAACAGCTCAACAATTTGACTTCCTCGACTGTAAAGCAACTTATCCATAGTGGTTTTCCAAATGCAGCCTAAATCTAGGTTATCAATAACTGCTTCTCCAATAAAAGATCTTAATTAAACTGCTTATCCAAACCTACTCTAAATCCAGTTACTCCTCGGTTCAGGAGAAAATGAAAAGAATGTCAGGGTTAATGCACCCTAAATCAAAATGTTTATCTATCCATAACTACATACTCGATAACAACTTGATTAAGGTTATGATTGCAGTAAAGTCTGTAAACTTAAATTCGGCTAAAGTTTGTTAGTGCAACTCCCCCTTTAATGACTTTCAAGACAAAGTTGTGCATGTTTGGATTAAAAGCATCTGCAGCAACAAAAATTATATTAACGGTTCATACATTAGAACGCTCAATTTTACAACTTTCGATCAAACATGCAGATAATAAAACTAAGTTTAAAATGAAAATCAAACCAAATTAAATTTATTTGTGTTAGCTTTGGGGCCTTCAAACTGAAAGACGTACACTAAACTATTTACTGTTTATCTAAACTCAATTCACATAAGGTTTTCCTCGGTTGATGATTCTCATTAATGGTCCCAGTGTGAAGGTTCAAAAGTTCAAAGATTGCAAGAGTCCATGGCTGGTAACTGCAACAAAATTCAATTGATACAAGAAAAGGTCTAGAGAACACTAATTTATTTGTAGAAACTAATGTTAATGAGTATAGTACGTAGGAATACAAAATTTATTCCATTAAGAGGGAACTGAAGAATAATGTTGCAAAGCTGCATAAAATCAAATTCCAGTTCATGCTAAAAAATTAACACAGCACCAGCAAAATTTTGCAGTATCCTCGGCCATCATTATGAAATTTTCTAAATTTCAGCTAAAAAGAAACAACATACATCATTCCATAACAACTTTTGCACCAAGAGCTTTCAGTTTCTCCATTATCTTCTCCCCTTCTTCTTTTGAAACACCTTTCTTTATAACAGAAGGTGTTTTCTCCACCAAATCCTTCGCCTCCTTCAAACCTAAATCAGTAAAGCCCCGGACCTCCTTGATGATTTTAATTTTGGAAGCCGCTTCGTAGGACTCCAGTTTCAATTCAAACACAGTTTTTTCAGGCTTTTGCTCCTCCTTGGCTGCTGTTGGTGCTTTCGCTGCCATTCCAGCCAAATTTCCCGCTCCTGCTTTCATAAATCCCACATTAGGCATCTCCTTCAGTCCCATTTTCTTATTCAGAACAAGACCCAATTCTGCAGCTTCAGCTACTGTAAGAGATGCAATTTCATCGACAAGCCTGAAAACTCTTTCTGATGGAGGGCCTCGATGATCATTGGGATCAAATGTAGCAGGATCAAAATCAGCTGGGAGACTTCTTTGGTCAATTTCCACCTCCTCTACATCCTCCTCCTCTTTCCTTGCAGGTTGACCAAAATTTCTTGAAAATGCATTTATGTTACTAGAGCTAAGCCGCACTACCGTTGGATGAAGGGTTTGTCTATACAAACCACAGGGTAAATAATGCCTTATTCTTGAAAGCAAGCTCATTCTCAACTGGTTGTGATGCAGTCTCTTAGAATGGCAAATCAACCTAGTTTAACACCCATCGTCATCGCCTAATCCAATAAACAACTTCATCCTGAAAGCAGAAAAAACACAACTGAAAATTAAGTTTCTAAAGATTTTTAAACATTGTACTTCTCATTGGTCTATTTGGATAAACTTCACAAGGTTATCGATAATTTTACGTTCCCACATACTGGAACCTAATTAACCAGCATGGTCGGAACTGGAAAAACAAAAAAACAAAAAACGACACAGGAATTGTTTGTTTCTAGGTCAAGATTGAAGCAGAACGCACCTGGGTAACAATTCGGTGGTTCGGTGGTTCTCCCTTGCAAGTTTCCTTTCGTTTTGGGCGTTGATGTTGCGTTCTTCTATCGCAGGAACAGATCTATGTTGGTGTCTTTCTCAGGTGGTTTAGCGTTTCGACGTTCTTCTCTGATCGATCTCACTGCTTCTCCGTCAGGACTACAAATTAGTGGGTTGGGCCATATTAGGGTTTTAGTGTCTTTTAACTCTTCTCTTCCTAGTTTGGATCGTTGGGCCTCACTTTTAAATTCAACAACTTTTTTATGAAACATAACTATAAAGGTATAATAATATTAGAAAACTATAAAATGTACTTAAAAATAATATGTACTATGACCAACTAATAATAATAATAAAGTAAAAAAATATAAAAAATAATTTTATACATAATATTATTACAGGTATTTTAACATAATGTTGAATAATTATATTCTTTATAAATATTTTAATATAAATTAAAATATGTTTGTACTCTTAAAATTTGGATCACCTTTTCTTGTAGTCTTCTATATGAAAAGTTGTTTCTTATAGTCTTTGAATTTTAGAAAGTGTTATTTTTATGTCTTGAAACTAGCATTACATAAATTTCTTATGTGTTTAAATTCTTGCAATAATGATATATGTAACTAAAATAATTATACGAATATTTACTTTTTAAAATTTAGTTAAAATGTCTTTTTTTTCTCCTAAATTTAGGTCAAATTTTATTTTACTTCTTCAAAATTAAAATTAATATTTTAATCCCTAAATTTAAAAAAGTGAATTATCATCTCTAATTTTAGATTTAATGTTGTTAAGTAAAGTTAGTTCTTTATTTTAATTAAGTATATTTTATAATTTTGTTTAATAATAGATTTCGTTAGATATAACAATACTTTCTTTTTTTATCATTCATTTAATAAGTGAATATTCTGAAAAATGATAACAAAACATAATTTTAAGCTAACATAATTTTAAGCTAACATAGTATTGTTTAAAGAAAATTATTTTGGTACATCTCCAAAATAAGGTGTTTTGAAACATTTTTTTATCTAAATCTTTCATTTCATGACACTTATATTATTAATCCTAATCAACTTGTCAACATGGTAAAATTTCAAATTTTACTTCTACTATTTGTATTTTGTCCCTTAAAGTTGTAATTTTAAATATAGAATTTTTTTATTTTTTTTTAGTTTTTTTTATTTTGATGTTTTAGAAACATTTACCTCTTATTATCTTTTGGAATATGCCTTGTGCTAGACATCACACTAATGCATTTAAAACCCCAAAAACTACAAATCTTCCACTCACACTAACATCATTCTAATGATCTACCCATCTCACATTCAAAATTGAATTCAACTTATTTTCTATTCAAAATTGAATTCAACTTATTTTCTATTCAAAATTGAATTCAACTTATTTTCTATTCAAAGCAACTATTTTTATTTACTCTACTTACTCTTACCTAATTTCAAAAATTAAAAACAAAATATTTTATTAAAAATAGAGTTGTTAAAACGGGTGGTCCAACCTAACTTGACATTCTAAGGTAAAAAATCTATCAACCAAACTTGACCTACATTTTAAAATGGACCATAATTTTTAGCTTAATTTGACCCTTTGTCAAGCCTCTAAGGCCAATGAGTCCTTTTTAGCCTAATTAGAAATTAAAAGAATTACAACCATGTCCATTAAAAAAATCAGGATATATTATTGCCCTAAAGTCTAAGGTTTAATATTCAACAACTAGATGCATTATACAACATCACATATCTTGGTCTATTTTTTTTTCACTAACATATAATAAACCAAAAATGAAAAGTTTATGCAAAATTATTCATAACTAAAAAAAGAAAATTGAATCTAGAAAGAACTTAATGTTAGCAATTTTGGGTCATACATACATATATTTTACATAATTAAATGTGTTAGGGCCATTATGTTATTAGCCAAAATACTAAAGTGATCTGATTAATATAAAAATTACGATTAAGGGCATATATGTCATGAAAGATTAATTGTGTAGATATCATAAGTAATATTTTTAATTTGACGAGGGGCTAAATTAGAAGTATTAAAATTTTAAATGTAACTGATAGAAGTTACATAAAAGGGTTATTGTCCTCATTTTGTAGAGTAGTGACAAAATGTATTATTCCCATTCTTTTCTTTTCATCCCCATCAAAAGAGAAATCCAAGAGGGAAATTAAGGTCCTCTACATTTGAAAGATTACATACCTGTTGTTAATCTCATCACCTTCATTATTCTCAATGGAAAATTCAGGTACGCCTTCACATTCTATTTTCATCATGATTTGAGGTATGGGTTCATAAGGATTAATATTTGATTGTACTGCAATTTTGGTTCTATATGGATAGAAGCATGTGGTTAGGCACAATTATTGTTTGTTGAAAACCCTAACAATTAATATCAGAGCGACCCATACTTAATTCATGTATAATTTTGGAAATTTTATAATTAGGGTTCAAAATTGTGATTTATTGTTTTTTCATTTGATTTCAATTTGGAATTATACATTTTAAATATTATATATACGATGTGATCCATTTCACATGGAAATCATAAGATGATGCACGTAGAATGTTTCCCATTGCAATTTTATTTCTATGATTACAACCAATGGAAACCGCGCATGTTGAATGTTTCCCATTGCAATTTTATTGCAATGATTACAACCAATGGCAACCATTTACAACTATATATGAAATTCAATGGGTTACTGTTTTATCATATTGGAGGTGTTTTATTAAGAAATAGGCTACCACACCATGGTTAATAATGTTTCTATACATCATCAACAATGCAATTTTTTTTATACTTTTTCAATTTCACAGAAATTATTTATTTATTTATTTTTGGATTTGGTATATCATTATTCAAATTTTGGTTATTATTTGTATTCTTTAATACAATACTTTAGCATTTAAATGATCAAATTGAATCAAGATATCGCCAAAGTGACTTCTCTTATGTAGATTGTTCATAAGAAGTGTTAAATATTTGTGTGTATATTTATCCATTCTAGTATTAATCGACCTAAAGGAAGACTAATACTTGGCTAGATTACATACACACTTGTGATGGTAAACATGTGATAATTATGAAGTTTTGCTTGTGAATGATAAATCAATCTAAAGAGAGGTTTATTGTTTGACATGTTTTATTATCAATATTTGATCATTACAACAAGGGTAACACTAGCAATTAATATTACTGTTCAAAGACTTGATATTGATGATGCACAAGGTATCTTGAGATGGGTTATGTCATTATTTGAATATATTGATGATTGAATTTTTTTTATTATGTTAGCATATTTAAATTATTTTTTTTATTCTCCTTTCAACTATTATTTCTTCAATATCTGCTAATCTCAATTTGGTTTTAGTTCTTAATAGTACAAATTTTAAGGACTGCATAGAGAACATGAAAATTGTTCTTGGCTACATGGATCTTGACTTTGCATTAAGGATTGAGAAAACCACTTCTCCTGCAGACTCTAGTACCTATGAAGAGAGGAAAGATTATGAGAAATGGGATTGCTCAAATCGCATGAGTCTTATGATCATTAAGCGTGACATTCTTGAGGTCTTTAGGGGTACTATATCTGAAGAGATAACAAGTGCTAAAAATTTCCTTACTGAAATATTAAATTGTTTTGCCTAAAAGCGATAAGGAGGAAACAAGTGCTCTTCTTTAGAGATTGATTTGAAACTTAAGGCACTAAAGCTTTAGCCGTCAGAAGACTTACTCATACATTTAATATTAATTTCTCTTCCTTCACAGTTTGGTCAATTTAAGATATCTTATAACTGTCAAAAGGAGAAATGGTCTATTAATGAGTTCATCTCATACTGTGTGCAAGAAGAGGAAAGGTTGAAGTAAGAAATGACAGAAAAGTGTTCATGTTGTAAGCACCTCTAAAGACAAGGGTAAAAAGAAGAAAATTGAGGATCCCAAGAATGAGGTTGCTAAGGGTCTAACATAAAAGAAACAAAATCAGGGTGACAATTGTTTCTTTTGCAGTAAGCCTAGACATGTAAAGAAGAAATATACTAAATATCATGTTTGGCGTGCAAAGAAAGGTATGTTTCTTACTTTGGTTTGTTCTGAGGTCAATTTAGCTTCAATACGTAGAAACACTTGGTGGTTGGATTCTGGTGCCACTACTAACATCAATGTTTCATTGCAGGGTTGCTTAAGCTATCAGAAGCCAATTGATTCTGAAAGATGAATATAAGTTGGAGATGGCAAATCCGTGGAGGTGGAAGCTATAGGGCATTTTAGATTATTATTATGTACTGATTTTTATTAGGATTTGAAAGACACTTTTGTTGTACTGCCACTTAGAAGAAATTTGGTTTCAGTTTTTTATTTGGAGAAATTGGGTTATTTCTGTTCATTTGGAAACAGTGTGTTCAATTTGTCTTAATTTAAATGTTGTTGGAGTTGGTTCACCTTTGTCTCATGATAATTCATATATACTTGACATTGTAGCTTCCTATAGTGAATCCTTAAATATGGAATCATGTGGTACTAAGTGTAAAATTGACAATACTAGCTCAGGAGCATTATGGCACAGGCATCTAGGTCACATCTCTAAAAATATAGTTGAACGACTTGTGTCAAATGGGATCTTGGATTCCATTGACTTCACAAACTTTGATGTTTGTGTTGAATGCGTTAAAGGTAAACAAACCAAAACAAAGAAATGTCTTCCTCTTTTTCTTCCTTACAGGAGTTTTTGGGTGCTAAAGTCGAAGAGTCCACAAGGGCTATGAGACCTTCAGATGGTAGTCTTGAGGATATCTCGACTTTGTACTTAGACTAAGATGACATGATTGTCGACATTTTGAACAACATTGAGATAAACCTTAATATGGACGACGACACATTAGAGTGTGTAGAGGAGGATATGTTGCTACAGGACGGGTACGACTGGTGGATTCAAACATCATTGAGTGTTTTTCTAAATACTAGTGGTCATCCACATTGAGTTCATTTTCCACCACTGTTTGGATGTTAAAAAAGTGTGTGATAGATGAGGTCATTTCTCTACATAGATGTTTCACCAATGATTATGTGTCCCATGGCCAAAAGGGCTCTCTTGATAATGAACTTGCATGTCTGGTTTCTGTTGGATGAGTTTACCATGAGCGTACTGCATGCATCTCTTCATGTGAAGGTCACTCCTCATATGTTTTTACATTTTTATGGTACTTTATTGATGGCTTTCCTTGGTCAACTAGTCGTGGGCGTCTCCACTACTTCATATACGTCTTCATATAAAAATTTTAAGATTGGATTTTCAAGGTAGTTGTGGAGTTGGTGGGGCACTGGTTCTTTTATGATGGAGAGAAAACAAAGTTCCTCTTTTACTAGACTAAAGATCCTGTCTAGTATAACTCATAGCCGAGATTTATGATGACAACTAAGGACAACACGAATTTGACCGTTATTGACAAATTGACATTGAAGCTTCCCACCTGAAACTCTTGAGGGTTTTTATTTCACCTCATCATCATGTGGATCTCGATGGTCTGTTTTCATCCATTAATTGATTTGTGTACTTGTTTTTAACTTGGATGAGTTTCTCAACTTTATGTAGGTATCACGTCGACCCTCAACCCAAAGAACAAGAACTATTTCCAAAATTTGCGGCAAAATCACATAGTTGTCACGAAGTAACAAAGGGAATTTGTGGTTGTTGTCGAAAAGGACATTATATGGCCATGTTGAATCCAATTGTAGGGATCAAGGCTAGCGTGACCTACCTGTAACTACCCATGAGTCTGACCAAGAAAAACAAGAGGAAGGAGAAGCCCATGAAGAAGCATCATTCAAACTAGTCTCTCGCTCATCACTCTCCCAAAAGGCCTTACTTCTGGCCGTTGGAGGGCGAGAACAGTTTG
Organism: Lablab purpureus; assembly: GCA_030347555.1. Lineage (NCBI taxonomy): Eukaryota > Viridiplantae > Streptophyta > Magnoliopsida > Fabales > Fabaceae > Lablab > Lablab purpureus. The sequence continues at coordinate 21,184,483 of CM059258.1, forward strand.
GACACCAAAGATCTCTTGGGTTGAGATTTCTCTATCTCGAAAAGGTTGACCATAACCTGTACCTCAATAGAAAAGTATTTGTTTGTGAAGTCCTCCCCCTCATCTCCTTATCTCGGGGATACATCTTTATCTAGTTGTGGCCTGAATAAGCATCTAGGAAGCTGAGTAGGTAGTGACCCGCGACCCCATCTACCAACCGGTTTATACTAGGTAACATATAGGCATCTTTGGGACAAGCCTTGTTTAGGTCCTTGTATTTGTACACATGTGCCACTTTTTGTTATTCTTCTTCACAAGCACAACACTTGCAAGCCATGTTGTGTATTGAACTTCTTGAATGAACCCAACATCAAACAACTTCTTTCCCTCCACGATCATCGTGAGCCTTTTTTCCTACCCATCTTCCTCTTTTTCCTGCGAAACTAGCCTCACCTCCTTACGTATAGCTAATTTATGCAAAATAATCCTCGGATCAATACCAGGCATGTCTGCAACCATCCACGTGAACAGGTATGAGTTCTCCAACAACACCTCGACCATTTGATTTAAATCATCCTCTCCCAATGATGTTCCCACTCTCATGGTTGGATCATCACCTCTTAAAGGGACACATTTCATCTCTTCCTTTACTCAACATGGGCCTTATTGTTGTTGCACAAATCGAGGTCGACCAAGGATACTGCTAAGCCAGACTATCATATATTTCCATGGCATCTCCATGATTCACTTGTAAACTTGTTGCATAACATTTGCATGCCACCTTTTGGTCTATGTGAATAGTGACAATTGTGTCAACAAGGGATGGAAACTTCACACCAAAGTGAGGGGGTCGATATTATCGCTCCTAAAGCATTCAAAGATGGCAGGCTAAGTAGCATATTGTACGAAGTGTACACTTCTAGGACCAGGTATCACACTAAGATAGTCCAACATTCTTTTCCACCTTCTATGAACTTGATGTAAAGGTCAATGTAGCCCTTGACATCTACTCTCTCCATCGAGAACCCCACAATTTGCTCGTGTAAGGCCTAATGGCCCTTTTGTACAGCTGCAAACATCAAAAGGTCTTCCAGTATAGAATATCTACTGAGTAGCCTTGATCCACCAGGATCTTCACGATCACGTATTTGGCAACCTCAATTGTGATCACCATGGGATCATTATATTGAGGATCAAATCCATGAAATTCATCACCTATAAAAACTATTGGTGGCATGTTGTATCTTGGTTGCATCATGATGACGTTGAAAAACTGGATACATCGCAAATGCCTTTTCTGAGATGGATATGAACTACCTCCATCCATGAATCCTTTAACAATTGTGTTTATCACCCCTCTAGTGGGCCTATTTTGATAAGTGCCCTCTTCACTAGAGGGCTCCCCACATTGTCATGTTGTTGGCTCACTGTCTCGATTGTCCTCCTTTCAAAATGCTTGTCCCTATGATGATTGTACTTCCTACACCTTTCCTCCCTTTATACGAACTTTTGGAGAAGCCTAACTTGGATCAAATCTTCTACTTTACCTCTCTAGGCTATGCAGTTCTTTGTATTGTGGTCGTAATTATGATGATAGCGAAAATGCTTACTATGGTCGACATTCGGTGGTGTCTGAACCTTCCTCGGGACTATAATGAGTTGTGCGGTCAGTTCCTCTTCTGAGATGTGTCCTACTCTTATTCACCGAGGTGTATCTAGAGAACCAAGGCCCTCTTGTCTCTTTATGCCTAGCCCCACCAAGATTTTTAAACACCTTATCCTTGTCACCTCCCTTCCTATTGGACTAGGCATCCACTCTGAACGGGTTTCAAAAGTCCTTTAACTTCTCCAACTACATGAACTTCGCAGCTCTCATCCTTAGCTCATTAAGATTTGATGCTGGTTTCTTACACAAATTGTAGAAAAAAGGCCCCGACTGCAAGGTAGTGACCAAATGGTGCATGGATACCTCGAGGTTCAGTTTTCTTATGTTTAGTGTCACTTTGTTGAAGCACTCCATCAAGGTTCTCAACAAATCGATCTTTCCTTATCATATGTTGAACAAAGTGATAAATGTCAGATAGTGTGACCAATTGGTGGCATACTATGCGTCGAACTTTGCAACTAGTGTATTGAAGCAATCAATGGACCCTACTCGAAGCCTTGTGAACCAACTCAAGGAAGCCCCTTTGAGTGATGTCGGGAAAACATGGCATAGGATTGCATCGTCTGTCAAATACAAGCCAATTTAGGTGATGTATACGATGATGTGCTCGTCTAAGTCAATCATTCCATCGTACCGATCTAGCGTTGGTGCCTTCCAATTCGAGGGTAACTGGGTTTCCACGACTCCCTCTACAAAAGGGTACCTCATCGATTTTGTTATACTAGATATGGTATAACCTAAAACTCGATACTAGGTATTGTCCTGTCCTTGTGACGACATTGGGATGAAGGAGGGTCTAGGTATCTCATTTGTTCTATGAGCCCCAATCGAGCCGAGGTCGACCAAAGTCACGTCACTCTCTCCCAACTGTTAACGAATTCTGGCATTCTCAACTCTTAGAGCCTCAATTTCTTCAACACTCTTTCTCTTTAGCATCTTAATCTCTTTTTGGAGCTCCCGAAACATTATTGTTTTCCCTTAGGTAGTCCCATATTTGAATACTTTTCGTTGTACCTATGGTTGTTTCTCATTTTGGCCATGTTATGCATAGATACCATGTCGCCTTGTCAAGAAAATCTTCTCGACTCACGAGAAGCGCCAAATGTTCTTAAAAACTAAGATAACTCCTACAAGACAATCTTCTTTGCTATTGAATAATAAAAATATTTAATTAACTATGAATAATGATATGTATAAAAGAAAATTTATCCAAAAAAAACTTGTGATTGTGAAGTAAATCTTCGTTTATTTCTAAGTGATATGTTATACAAGAAATAAATAGTATTTTTAATATGAAACAATAAATTTATTTATAATTTAAAAGTAGTTTTTTTATAATTTACATGACGTTATTTTTAAATTTTAATTTAAAACAGTTTTTTAATTATAGACTTTCATATTGAAACTTAAATGTATTAATTTGATTTTTTTTATATTTTTTGTTCCTCATATCTATAGTTTTCTTTAAAAAAATTCTGAGTTTAAATTTAGTTAAAGTATTGTATATATATTTTTGGTTGAGATGTTGTCTACTCAAGCTTAACTAAAATGTCATCAATTTATTTTGTGATATTATCAACTTCACATCATTTGAATATGTGAAGAGTCTTTCAAACTAAAGTTAATTGAAGTTATTTTTTTAGTAGATACTGTCCAAGTTATTTTTCCATTAATTTAGTATTATTTTTTAACTAATATTAATTAAAATTTTCTTGGTCAACTTCAGTATCCTTTCTGAATCAACGTCAAATGAGGTTATTGTAAGTTAATATAATTTTTTTCTCAATCAACATCTATTAGAGTTAATTTTTTGTCACTACAAAATAGAGTTCCGGATCAACCGTTAATAAGAATCTTCATATTCAATATTAGTTGACTATATTTTAGTCGATGTCAACTAAATTTTTTCTCTTAATTAAAATTTCTTTTTTACTATTATAATTAAGAGTTTTTTTTTGTTAACGTTGATAAAATTATATTTAAATTAGTATTATTAAAATTATTTTTATGTAGATAAGTTATAATTATTGTGAGTTAATATTAATTAAATTTTCTCAATCAAAAATTGAATTATTTTTCAAGGCACTACATATTTATTTTTCAATTATGTCATTAACACTATATTTTATAAAAATTCATTTATAATTTATTTTTTATGTTAATTATAGAAGTTTTCAATCAATTTTAACTCAGATTTCTTTAAATTAGTGTGGGGGATTTTTTTTTCAATCATTGATTGAAAAATTGACCAAAATATATCCTCATCCAACTATATTATTAGGAATGGCAATCAAACCCACACTCGTGGGACTAAACCGTATTCGTCAAGAGTTTGATGGAGAAAGTTGATTAGGTTTAGGTTCGGATTCAGGTTTTTCTCGTTTTAAGAAATTAGGTTCGAGGTCAGGAATGGGTAATACAATCCCTACCATGCCCTTGTACTCATTTCTGTCCCGTCTTTAAATTTAAAATAAACCCTACAATTAAGTATATTCTTATTTATTGTTTCTTTATATTTCTCACACAAGAGCTACAAAGTCTGTTTTATAACTCTATTATTACTGTTTGTTCCACATTTTTATTTTTTCTTCCACCCTTCACTCACTCATTCAACTTTCTTAATTTCTTTAATTAATTCAATATATTATTTTCTTTATTTCAGCCTCTACACGTTTACTTTTTTCCTCAATCCCTTCAACCAATTTGGTAAACGTATAAGGTTAGTTCTTTACTTCTTTTTCAATGATACATTTTATTTTAAATTATGTAGGTGAACTAATGGAGAATAACATTATTTCTAATTTGGAATATGATTATTAGATTATCATATATTTGTTTGTTTAGAAATTTTTTCTTTTATATAATGTATTTTAAAATATCAATAGTTAAAAATTATTTATTTATTAGTATTTTTAAATATATATTTGATATTCATTTGAAAGAATTGTTAAACTTTATATGATATGTTTTAAAGATTGATAAATTAAACTTGATATGTATAAAACAGAAAAAAACATTATCAAAAACTTCTTTACATACATATTATAATATAAAATAATAAACTAAAATATATTTTATTAGTAAAATAATTTAAAATTTGTAATATTAAAAATATTAATTTATATATAAAAAATATATTTAATATTAAACTATTTAGTTTTTATAAATTTATTTTTTGACACACAACATATATAATTATATTTAAATTTTTTTATTTAAATATTTTAAAAATAAAATAAATGGGATGAATGTAAAATCTAAATTTCTATTTAGAAGAGAAAATGAGGCAGTACGAGACCGTACCAACCGTTGTAATGCTTATATATTATAAAAATAATCGCACATGTCATCTAAAATAATTCTAGCAAAAAATAATCCAAAAAGTAAATAAAAAAATATTGGTCACTAATAACTAAATTTCATTGGGGGAGACTTTGATCTTTCAATCACATTAAATTGTTATCAAGACCAATCACGTTAAAATATGACCAATTAATTCTTTATAAATCACATCTATTATTTACTTAAAATAATTAAAATAATTGTATCTAGTTCTGATAAAATTGAGAGTATCATTTGTACATTTTTAACAATTATTTAAAAGGCTATGGGATTACGAAAGAGAATGGTGAAATGAAAGTGAGACTAATTAAACGTGTCATGTGCCGTGTGTTGAATAAATTTATTATTAACATTCATGAATAAATTGATATAAATTTACTGTAATTTAATCAAAAGTTTGGAGTTAGAATATTGAAATGCATTAAATTAAATGCTGGAAAACTAAAGTTTGCAGTGTATGGTGGTGGTAATAGACACCTATTAACTATAAGAGATATTTATTAATAAGTACAATTAATTAATATTAATATTTTTATTTTCTGGGAGCAGGAAGATCAACACGTGTCTATGTGAGGAGCTAGTTTCCAGAGACACAGACACTTCAATTGTTGTTTCTCTTTCCATGTACCGCTATGAGCAATAGATAGAACAAAGTGACGGTGGTGTCACCAGAAAACAGCAGAAAGCAGAAAGCAGAAAGAAGATGGGAAGAATCTTTGTGGTGGAGCTTGAGGGCAGGTCTTATAGATGCAAGTTTTGTAGAACTCACTTGGCCCTTGAAGATGATCTCATTTCAAGGGTACTTTACCTTTACCTTATACTTGCTTTTATATTATTCTGCCTACGTTTGTGAATCTGTCTGTGAATGAAGAATACTACCCTTTCGGACATATTCTATTCTTAGACAAACAGTTAATCATTTTATGGACATTTTCATGTGTTGGAATATGAACACCACTTGCCACAATGAACTGTAACCATTGGTTGTACCATGATTGAAGCTGGATCAGAGTATCTGAACTGAGTTAGGTTATTGTTAATATGAGAATTTTGTGTTGGTAGTTTTATTTGTCAAATTAGAGATGGTTTATGCAATTTTGAAATCAGTCAATGTCAGCAATGAATTTTGGGTTGTAGGATGTTTATTGGAAATTTTCTATTTTGCGCTTGCCTTGTTATTGTTGTGTTTCTTACTCTATCTGGCTGCAAAGTTTGTTCTTTATCTGAACTCAGGTTTTCTAGAGCTCTACCGTAGTTTTGGATCTTAGCCTTAGGTACCCTTTATGAACACTCTTTGCTATTATATTTCTCCCTTGTAAGCATACCCGTTTTGCATCCCCTACTACATCCACAGAAGAATTAAAAAAATGTCAAACTTATACCGGCTCATCTGATAAATAAAAAAGGCCTATGAATAGCCTTTGGATTTAGTGGGGATAGCATAGTTGCTCATCTGTTCTTACTGGAAATGAATTTCCGATGGCTACGTTGGCAACAAATGCTGTACTTTGTAAAATACTCAAGGGGGCCTAATCTGTCTGAATGATGGGTTCAGAAATTAATTCTTCAAGGACTATACACTAGAGGTTCTTGTACCAAGTTTTAGTGTGAACTCACAATATGCCCTTGTAAATTTTGACTGCTTTCTTGCGTGATTGATTTTGATACCTTGTATCCATCTTTTTCTATGGTTTTGTCTTTCCATGACATTCATAAATTCATGTTTCATTCGATTAAATAAATAGCTCACATATAGTGTGTGACGTTGGAATAGATAAAAAGCTAAATGTATTACTTCTAAAGTCATGCATAATGTCAGTACAACTGATTTTTTTGGTTTTTACCGATATAATGCTCTGAGTCTCCAACTGCTTTGCTGGGTTCTTAATTACTTCTCATTAATCTTCTATCACCCTTCTTTCAGTCGTTTCATTGCCGGAGGGGAAAAGCATACCTGTTCAATAACGTGTGAGTACATTTAAGTTTTTCTTAGATAATCCATTGGTCACTAAGAAATTAGAGGTAATGATAGTGTTGTATCGTGTATGATAACTGATAAGATGACATGCCTGATGCTCATTTTTATTGTGTATTCGCATTGCTAGATGAAAATTGCCTGCAACATATTCTGAATGCTTCTGCATGTTCTGCAAAAGTCAAACCTCTTTGAAATTGCATTATGTAATATACCAAGAGCACTAAATTGTTCTTAGTGTCTTTTTTTCATTTGTTTACTTGAAGAAATCCTTCACCTTTTTACTATATTAGCTTAATTTAATTTGTAATGCACCCACATCCTTGGAGGTAATCAATAAAGATTTTAAGTATTATTCGCTGTCCCTTTTGGCTTATATCGAGTATATAAAGTCACTCCTGACTATCCCTTTATCTTCCGATAAAGAACAAGTACACTATATCACTCTAGGAAAAAATACAACACAAGTTGTTTAAAGTGTTCACAAGGAAATTCTGAACGAGAGGATATACAATCTAAACACTCCTTGTAGTGGAGAAAAACTTCAGAAAGGTGCAGGATTTACAACTATAGCCCTCTCTTTAAGTCATCTAACAATGATATTTAAACATGGCACTATAAGGTTGTGAATCTCTTTACATGCAATGCTTCACCTTGATTGTTGTAGAGCATTAATTGTTTTTCCATGGCTTGCTTCTATTTAGCATATATTGAGTTGGAAAATTTGTGTCTATATTGGATTTTAGTTAATGTTTTTTTACTAGTATTTTTTTCAACTTTTGCTCCCAGATTTTGATCTTTTTTTCCTTTCTTACAAACTACATAAATATATACTATTGAATTTGGAATCCCCACACATTTACTCAAACATCAATAGAAAGAACATACCTAAAAGGAAAGTAAAGTTGTTTTGAAATGGCTGCATTGTGATATCAATGTGTTAATGTTTGTGGCATCTAAAAATTTGAAGAAACAAATCATCAACATTTGAGCATAGTAATCCCTCATAATCCAAAGTTGCATATGATGGTCACTCTCTCCAACCAAACATTTCCTAGAAAGTTCCTAACATTTCCCAAGAATACCCTAGAGGAGTGAAAGGGTGTTGTCAAAACTTTGGGCTTGAACTTAGAAGTCTTCTCTAAGTTTAGTGAGAATCAGAGGAAGGGGTGGGTGGGATTGTCGACAAAGATGAAGGATCAAGGGATGGCATATGAAAAAGTCGCATGACGTGTATGCATACACATGTTAAACCAAAAAGAGTAAGTCTTTGATGAAAGTCATGATAGCATGAATAACAGTGTATTATGAGTCCCCATATGAGTTTGAACCTACTTCTCTAGCTACCACCTTACCTAACCTTTTTATTCCCCAATCCTTGAAGGAAGGACAATATTTTTTTTCCTCACTTGAGCATGGTAGTCCCTTTAAATCCACAATTTCACATGATGGCAATGTATCCAACCAAGCACAAACAACTATCAATTTTCAAGATATTTGGATTATTGAAATGTGTAACATTTCCCTCTATATAGGTATACACTAAAGGAGTAGGCATGGCCTCAAACTATTTAGACCCCTTATTGAACAAAAGAAGAGTCTTTCTATCTATCCAATAAATAATAGCATGCACACCAAGGCCTTTGCTACAAAAATGGGCCAAACGTTCGTGACAGATTTGAATGCTTCATGAAGCATCACTACTAAGATTGAAAACTTTGACTTTTTCAAAGGCTTGATACATCAACACACTAAGAACCTTGCAATGGTTCCTGATCAAGATCATGTCTAAAATAAGTTGACATGATAAACATTGAGTGTTTCCTCACAGAGTGATCAAGGGGGAGAGAAAGAAGTTGTCTATTAGTGGGGTTGGCAATGAGAATGAAAGCATAGTTGAGATTGAAAAATAAGATGTAGCTTAGTAAAAATAAAGCAAATTGTGGACTCATTTGACACATGTTATCGAGAAACTAAGGTTTGATGGGAGAGTGAAAAGGAGTGAGGATGCACTAGAGTGTAGAGTGTTAGACTAAAATATTATTGAGTTTAAAAGTGCAAGGCTTTTAGGTTGGGTGAAAAGTAAAGGAAGTGATAGGTGGGGTTATCAACTCTGCAAAAAGACCATGGAACAAAAGGTGGTCATGAAAAAGTCTCATGACTTGTATATACATGAAATGAAGGAAGGTTTTTAATGGAAATCTCAGGAGGATGTGAAACAACACTAACTCATGAGTCCCTGATTATGTGTAATCCTAATTGCAATAGTTGCATTGCATGAAACATTGTTCCTTGTCCACTTTCTATTAATCCTATTGGTTTTAAAAGAGTATACTTTATGAAGCTAAATTCAAATGGTTCTCTCGATAGTTTTAAGGTTCACTTACTTGCTTTGGGTAACAAACAAGAATACGAAGTGGATCATGGTAGTTGGGTCGAGAATCGTATAGTAAATTTGAAAACTTATATTTCGAATCATGAATTGTTTTATATCGTGAATCATAAGATTCATAAACATTTAAAAAATTAACATATAAAATATATTAACATACAACTATAAGACATAAGACATATTAACATGCAAATATAAGACATAATGACTGAAGTGGGCCAAGTTGTATGGCCCAACTCCTTATTTAAAAAGAAAAAAGATATTTGGATTGATAAATGTTTGGTCCAAAGAGAATAAGAAGAAAAGAGACAACTAGGGTTCTTCGTGTTGCTACCTCTTTGTCTTTCCATGGATATCGTTGTTACCTCTTTGTCTTTCCATGGGAGCTGTTGTCTCTCTTCGTCTTTCCATGGGTGTCGCTGCCTCCTCTTCATCTTTCCATGGGCATCGCTGCCTCCTTTTTGTCTTCCCATGGGCGTCATCTCTTTGTTTTCCGGCCACTGCCTCTTCGTTTTCCATGGATGCTGCTGCAACTTTCTCCATCTCCATTTCGCGTCGCCATAACGTGATGTTCAAAGTGGCCACCACGGACCACCATGTGGCGACGAGTTACAAATCCACCACCGATTTTCACCATGGTGTTGTCCTAATGGATATTTGAGAAGAGAGAATCAGTGAACCATGAATCATGTGATACGTACTGCAACATGATTCACGTGATTCTAAATACAATATGAACAATACAACACTGATCCGAGAGCACAAACGAGTGTTTCAACAATTCGTATCGTGGGGGTTGCGAATCGTGAAGTATTGTGCGATACTTACTATCATGAAGTGGATTATAATGTGATGTTTGTGTTTGTTGTTAAAATGACTACTATTAGAACTATCCTCTTCATTGCAACTACAAAAGGATGATCTCTTCATCAAATGTTTGTGAAACATATCTTGCTTCATGGTGACATGACATAAGATATGTATATGTACTTGGTCTCTATGGATGGGCTCCAATTAGCTAATGCAATGGATACTCCTCTTGAAGTTCATATTAAATATCAACTTGTGATGGAGCATGGTTATTAAACTTAAGTTAACTCGCAAACTCATACGATTTTATGAGTTTGCTCACTATCCACATATGACTTGTCTCCAAACTCATTTCTTCATGGACTCAAAGCAAACTCAATTAGACTTGGTTCACTCGTGGTAGATTCGTGAGTTTAAGTTTGAGTCATAGAGTCCGTGGTTGGACACAAAAATGATACAAAATGTCGTCATTTGTAGACAATGAAAACGTTGTCATGAAAACTCATATCATATAGAATGATAGGGTTGAATTGCAATATCCCCAAACAAAAAAATCCAAATTCGGCCATTGTCACGTCTCGTCTTCTCCAGCATTGTTGTCTTCTATAAGTTGCATCTCTCCAAAGATGCATGCATGTCGTTTTGCCCTCCCACCACCATTCGTTCTCTTTACTTTTCCTATTATATTTTGTTGTTTACAATATTTTTTAAGATTTTAATATCAGTACTAGACTCTATTTTTTTGTCTATTTTATTAATTTGTTTCTAATGTTTTTTTTTCTATTTTATGTTTAGCTGCAAAAACTTTATAGTGTTTGGAAGTGAGACTAGTTCATAGTTTTATGATTCAAATGTAGATGAATGCTCACTCCTTAGGCTTAGAAGTAAAAATGTTGTAGTCATATGCGCTACTAAACTTAGTTATTTTTTAATTATGGAATTACTGTATGTTACTTTAATTAATTATGGTGTTGAAATGTTAAATTAGTTGTTGGTTAAGCCTTAAATGCTCCATAACAATAATATGTTAGAACTGTTTTTGTTTGTTTAATTGTTTGTTAGTTTGTTAAAGAGTTGATTAGTTGTGTTTGAAAAACTATAAATAGAGATTGTATTTCGTGTCTTTGAAACAACGAGATTGAGCAATAAAAGAGTGTTTTTTGTGAATTGTTTGTTGTCCAACTTGTTGTCTACAAGTTGGCATCAGAGCTTTAAGAAGAAGTTCGTGTTGCGACCGAGTTTGTCGTGAGTAATGGTCAATCTCGTAAACAGTTTGTCAATCCCTAAGTTGACAAAAGACGTCAACTATGAGAATTGACGCCGTCAAATGAAGGCGTTCTTTGGATCGCAGGATGTCTGGGAGGTTGTGGATCAGGGTTATGATGAGCCAGAAGAGGACGAGGATATGTCGAGGGCCAAGATGGCCGAGCTTTGTGGAACAAGGGTGAAGGACAGGACGACTCTGTATTTGATATACCGAGCTGTGGACGAGGCAGGCTTTGAGAAGATAGCAAATGCAGAATCTTCAAAAGAAGCATGGAGTATCTTGGAGAAGGCGTATAAAGGGGACAACCGAGTACGGCAGATCAGGCTCCAAACTCTGAGAGGCGAGCTTGAGACGATGAGCATGAAGGAAGATGAAAAGGTAGCTAACTATGTATTCGAGTTCAGACCGTGGTGAACCAACTCGGGACAAATGGAGAAAAACTACCTACCAGCCAAGTAGTTGAAAAGGTTTTAAGGTCGTTGACAGACGACTTTGAGAATGTTTGTGCTATTGAGGAGTCCAAGGACTTATCAATAATGTCGGTGGAGGAGCTCGCTGGGTCCCTTGTGGCACATGAGCAGAGGAAGATGAAGAAGGCTAAGGTACTCGGTAAAGCACTCCAAGCAAAGGTGTCAACCAAAGAGAAGGAGTCCAAATTCCAAAATACGCGAGGTCGAGGTGGTGGTAGCCGAGGAAGAGGCGGTAGAGGAGGAAGAGGTCAAGGAGACGAGGTGGAGACCGACCAACAAAACTGGCGTGGTCGAGGAGAAGGAAATAGCAGGGGAGGTCGATCAAATAATAAGAACGTCCAGTGTTTCAATTGTGGCAAGTATGACCATTATTCCAAAGATTGTTACTCGGACAAGTGTTACAATTGCGGAAAGGTCGGACATTTCGCAAGAGATTGTTGGTCCGAGAAGAGGGAAGTCAATTTCCTCAAAGAAGACAAGGAGGAGAAGAAGGAAGAAGGAATCTTGTTGATATCGTCAAAGACCGAGCTTAGCCTGAGCTCATGTGACGAGTTAATAAACTCGGATGGACCGAGCTCTTCAAACAACTCGACCTGGTACATTGATACGGGTGCGAGTAATCATATGTGTGGAGACGAGAATCTTTTTAAGGATATCTCGAAAGTGGAGGTCAGGCATGTGTTGTTCGGTGACGCGTTGAAGGGTGCAGTGAAAGGCCAAGATATGATCCAATACCTACATAAGGACGGCCGAGTTGGTGAGATAAGGGACATGTACTATGTACCAAATCTTAATAGCAACATCCTAAGTGTCGGTCAGCTGATGGACAAAGGGTACTCGATCTTGACGCTAGACTGCACCTTACAGTTGAGGGATAAACTTGAACGACTGATTGCTCGAGTAGAAATGAAGAAGAATAGGATGTGAATGAGGTTGGATGAGGTTGGATGTGAATGACGAGGCAATGATGTGGCAATGTCGATTTGGACATTTACATTTTAGTAGTTTGATCGAGCTGGTGAAAAATGATAGGGTGTACGATTTATCGAGGATAGAGTTTGAGAAGAAGTTTTGTGAAGAGTGTGTACTCGGGAAACATTTGAGGACATCGTTTCCGAGGATGGCTGAGTACCATGCACGAGAACAACTCGACTTTATACACATGGACCTGTGTGGGTCGATTACCCCTGAGTCCTTCAGTGTTAAGAGGTATTTTGTTTCCGTTGTAGATGACTTTTCAAGGAAAACATGGGTCTACTTCTTGACCGAGAAGTCCGAGGTGTTTGGAGTATTCAAGAAGTTCAAGGTGATGATCGAGAAAGAGGTGGGTAGACCGATCAAGTCGGTTCGCTCAGACCGAGGAGGGGAGTATACTTCAGCCGAGTTCACTAACTATTGCGAGGAACACGGAATAAGGAAGTTTCTAACAGCTCCATATTCGCCTCAGCAAAATGGAGTGGCAGAAAAAGGAATAGGACCATCCTCGACATGGCCTAAGCTATGCAAAAGGACAAGAATATGTCGAAGAAGTTTTGGACTGAAGCTGTACAATGCTCGATATACGTGTAGAACAGGTGTCCACACGTCAAGCTTGGCGGGAAGAAACCTCAGGAGGAAGTGTGGAGCGGCAGGAAGCCTAGTGTGTCACATCTAAGAGTGTTCAGAAGAGTAGCATATGGGATTGTTCCAGCTCAACAACGAACAAAGCTGGATGATCGGAGTAAGAAGTATGTGTTCGTTGGGTATGACGAGAAGTTGAAGGCGTACAGGCTCTATGACCCAATAAACGAGAAGGTCATTGTAAGCTGAGATGTACAAGTAAACGAAGGGAGTGAGTGGAACTGGGACAACTCGACCGAGGAGATCAGTGAAACAACGACATCGAAGATCGGGATAACCCCGGCAAGAGTGAACGAAGAGATTGTCGAGGACAGGGATAAATCTCGTCAGCCGAGGATGAGAAGTCTGCAAGACATATACAATTCCACTGAGGAGGTGCACGTCATATGTCTAAGGGCAGATTTGAGCTTGGAAGAGGTTGCGCAGGACAAGAAGTCGATGGACATGGAGATCGGCAAAAGGATGGAGCATGCCGACTCACCTAGAGGAGCTCAGCCTAGTGGAGCTAACTATATCGTCAAAAGAAAGGGGAATGTCAAACGTAAGATCAAGCACTACAGAGCTCGGCTTAAGGTGAAAAAGAAAAATGGGCCTGTGAACCGAGTGGACAACAGGTCGGCGTCGCATCAACACGTCGGCAACACGTTGGTTGAAAATGATCGGATTGAGAGAAGTGTGTTGGGATGTATGATCGAAGGAGCATTTAAGCTCATGAAGGTGTTTTGTTGGTTAAGCCTTAAATGCTCCATAGCAATAATCTGTTATAACTATTTTTGTTTGTTTAATTGTTTGCTAGTTTGTTACATAGTTGATTAGTTGTATTTGAAAAACTATAAATAAAGATTGTATTTCGTGTCTTTGAAACAACAAGATTGAGCAATAAAAGAGTGTTTTCTGTGAATTGTGTTTGATGTCTGACTTGTTGTCTATATTAGTATGATAATATATATTTTTGTATGACGAGTTGAATCTACGTAGCTCCCACGAACATAGACTCTCAAGTTTGATAACCTTCAATGAGGGTTATCTTTTATTTGATCCTTTATTATATCAAGAGCCTCTTGGTAGTCTTAATTATTTGATCATTACATGAGTTGAATGTCTTTTGTTGTTCAACAACTGAGTCGGTTTACTCATTATCCCCATCATGTACACTTGGCATTGTCCATCATATAATTTGATACTTGAAAGGAACCTCTCAACGAGGCCTATTCTTTCCCACTAGGACAATTTTAAATTGATTGCTTATAGTGACGTTGATTGGGTTGTGTGTCTAATACTTGATGATCAATCACTAGTTGGTGCATGTTTGTTTTCTCTTCGTGGATCTCAGAGAAAAGTAAGAAGCAAACCTGAATCTCTAAATTATCTACTAAATCATAGTGTTGTGCCATTGTATTGCTTGTTCTAAAATAATTTGGTTTCGTGGTGTTTTGGTTGAACTTGAATTTCTTGATGCAAATCCAACATCTCTTTATTTTGACAATACAAAGTTTATTCAAATTGCTACAAATCCAGTGAGTAAACCAAGAATTTCGAAGTAGATTGAACTCTAGTTGTGAGACTTATGATGATCATATTATATCAATCCCTCACATGAATGAGTTTCAAGTGTTGAATATTCTTATCAAGGTTATTTCTCACATGTGTCATTATTTCTTGTTCGCAAATTGATGCTCTTTGACCATCCACATAATTTTGAGGGAGGATGAAGATCAGGATTTCTTTTGTCTCCTCAATTGTATATAATAATATTCCTAAAATAAGCTAGACAAATCAAATAATAGGATATTTGTATTATTGAGTAATAATTACCTATAAATACTCCTATTATTGTTTATAGAATGAATAACAATATATAGAGGCAACAGGCCATTTTCACTGACATGGTACCAGAGCCTATATCTTGGTAAATTGTCTATTCTAGTAGGCTTTTCTGGTTTGGCAGACATTTGTGAAGGGGATATTGGGAAGTACCACGTTGCTTGCCTCAAATTTTTTAGTCCGGCCTATATACTATATCTTTGTTGGATAGAATCTTCCTTTGATTTGGATTGTTTCCTTTTACTTGGTGAATAGAATCTTCCTAATAATTATATGTTATTATATTTCAGTTTTTTGCTTATACAAATCAGGAATTATATTTAATTGTCATATAGAACTGTAATTGAGTATTTGTTATTTATAGAAGAGAATACAATAAAAGAAGGTAAAACAACCCACAATTATTTGCTAGAGAAGGCGCATAATTTTTCACTGTTTTGCCTTGATCTTCTTTGACATGTTATTTTCTTATCTAGCCCTCTCTCTTAGATGGTTGTGGTTTTAGATGACATTTACAAACCTACTTGTTGTTTGCATTATAAGTAAATAAAGTTAGGGAATATTTGCTTCGTCATTATTAGTAGAAAATACCACTTGACCAGAATAATCTATACTGATGATGGGTATGCTTATGTTTCGGGACTATGATCCAGTGTTAATTTCACAATTGGAGCACCAGAAGAAAGGGTGATGCTTTCGGGATTACATACTGTGTCAGATATCTTTTGCTGTTGTTGTGGTCAAATAATTGGCTGGAAATATGTAATACTCCTCTCTTACCCTCTCTGAATTTCATGTAATAAAAAATCAGTGGTTCAGAATTTTTAATATTCAGAAATAGTTTCATTACAATATACCATTACTGTAAAAATATTTTTACACTGTTATCTAGTTACAAATTATTGTTGATATGAGATAGTTATTATGAAAGTCTGCAAACTTAATTAATTTTGTCTGTGATTGGTGGATTATATACATATATATATATATATATATACACACACCCACACGCATATTATCAGCCCTCATTCTTTAGTTCAAGCTACTTCTTAGCTTACCACACTACTTTTAAAAATTTACTTTTCTCTTTCAGGAATCTGCACATGAGAAGAGTCAGAAGTATAAAGAAGGGAAGTTTGTTCTTGAGAGGTATTTATATATTTTCCCATTGGTTATTGTATATTGGTTAAGGGAATTTGGTTGCACTTTTTTTGGTATGGTGTTTATACTAACTATGTTTATCCTGTGCGTCAATACAACAGAGGAAGGATAGTTGATGAAGTTGATTTCTCTGCTGAATTCTATATTGACAGTCGTGCCTGCATGAGTGATGGTGAAGAGGCTTAAAACATGCTGCTGAACTTGTTGGATTAGATGAAAAAATACACTGCTTCTGTATATGATCAACAATAAAGGTGATCCTCTAAAAATGTTCAATATCAGGAAGGTTATTTTTATTTTTTATTTAGAAGTTGTATATGAGAATGAGGTTGCCAATAGTGTGTAAACTGTGAAAGAAAAAGATGAAACATTGAAACGCTAGTTTCGAATTTGTTGCAAAAATATTTGGAAAGAACTTGGTGTCAGCTCAAACTTGAAGATATTTAACACCATGAAAAACTACATCATACTAGTCGTATATGTATTAATGTATTATCTCCATAATTATTATTATTATTATTATTATTATTATTATTATTATTATTATTATTATATATGGATAATATTACAACAATATATATATAAGGATAATATTACAACACCAGGACCAATGGTTCTCGAAATTTCAGTTAAAATATAAATATTTATATCTACTTGGCTCCTTTCTTTGAAAGCTTATTTGCTTTAGAATTTGTCATCATATAGCACGATTATAATAGTGTCACTCATATGAATAACAGAGTGAACTAGAATTTATTATCATACATATTATGATCATAATAGCGTCACTCATATGAATAATAGAGTGAAGTAACATAATGTAACATAAATATCATATAATATTTTAATATTTATCAATAAAGTCGGGATATTTTTTATTTATAAACTATTATGTTTACTACCATTATCTAATGTATAATACTATATTGGGTAATGTACCAATATTTTAAAATAGTCAACAACAACATCAACAACACCTATAAAAGTCACATTAACCACCTATCAAAAGTTTTTAATTTTCACAAAAGTTTTTAATTTTCACAAGTGGAAATACTATCACTTTATATCCTACTAGAAGTTGTATCAGCAACCACGTATTCTCTTTGATAAGCTTATATCATATATCATATTAAGAGTATACAACAACACTAGTGTATATATCATCAAATCGCATAAAATTTATCATACATGCATTTTAAGCATACCAACAACATTATCATCTTTTAAAAATATCCCTTTAACACCCAAACTCACATTTATTAGTAGATTTATATTGTTTGAGTGACAACCTCACTTAAGCGACCACAGTTCGTACAATTTTGTATCACTTGAGCGACATTCATCACATGAGCGATATCCAAAGCGAGAGCACCTCATTTTCAAGAATGACCTGTCGTATGAGCGACCACTTGTCGCTCTAGCGAAACCCAGAGCAACCCCCTTCTTAGACTTTTCATTGTTTGAGTAACTAACATGTCATTTAAACGATATGGAGACTAAGAGTAACCCTTCTCAGACCCTTATCATCGTTTGAGCAACCAATACATCGTCTAAGTGACATAGCTTCATGGATAGAGAATAGCTTCAGTCTCTCCTCCGTTCGAGCTACCTCCATCGTCTGAGCATCGTCACCCATCGCTCGAGCAACCAATGGTGGTGAAGATAATGATTATCCACCATTTTACTATCACTTGAGTGACCTACGTCGCTTGAGTGATGTGTAGGCCGATAGTTATTCTTCTTAACTCATCCAATCGAACAATCTATATTTTCTACCTTTCTATAGTGATTTTATCCATTCACAAGTTACCAACAACTTAGATTTACTATTCTATCAACCTATCCAATCATTAAGAGACATTAAAAATTCAATGTATCAATCAATTGACCTATCCCAGTTCATTATTCATTTACCAAAAATTTAATTTATGTGTGTAATGTTAACTTCTCTTATCTGGATTGAAACATAATATTCTGAGCTAACTTTCCAACTCTACCAACTTCATGTAAGTTTTAAGTACACATTAAATAAACAAAGTCTCCTCTTAAACTCTCAACCAAAACAAAAAAGAGACAAAAAGATTCAATACAAAAATTCTTTCAAACCACTTAATTATTCAAAATTCTGATCGAATAGGTAAAAATCTCTTCTTGCAACTTTAATATGGTATAAAACTTTCGATAAAAAATAAGATATTTTGGTTGAGTGGCAAAATCTTTTACAAATTTAGAATGATTTCAATGTTAACCTTAAAAATAAATTGTTTGGTAACTTTTATTTTTTATTTAGTTTAAAAGACTCATTTTAAGTCCAAAGTTGATTGATAAAGAAATTCAATTTTATTTTATTTAAGATTATTTGTTCTGTGAGAAAATACTTAAGTTTATACAAATTTTTTTTGCACATAAGTTCTTAAATTTATTAAAACCTTTATTTTTTAAAATATCACAAATTATTTTAACTAATAAATATTTATTGAGTTAAATATGTTTTTAGTCTCTGAACTATTTGTCAAAATTGTGTTTCGTCATTAGACAAACTTTGGACTTATTTCGTTCTTATACTTTATAAACAGGTGTAAATACAAATAAAAATATCTTTAAGGAAAGGAAATGGAAGGAAGAAAAGTGAAAGAAACTTAAGAGACGGATGATAATGAAGTAGAAAACTAAGAAGAAGGAAAATAAAGAGATAAAAAAAATTCTTAGACATAGTTAAGGATAGTTTATACGAGTTTATAAAGTACAATAACGAAATAACTCTAAAATTTGTTTAAAAAATAAAACACAATTGTAATAAATAATTCAAAAACTTAAAATATATTTAACCTATAATTATTTTATTATCAATCGCAAGTAACTTAGTGTATATTGTTAAATCAATAGAAAAATTACAAAAGCGCACAAAAAAGATCAAGCAAGAAAACCAGTGGTCTCTTCCTAATGTATCTTTGAGAATTGAATAAAAAATTGATCATCAGAAACATAATAGCACATAGTTCAACTAACCAATAAAGTATAATATTTCCTTCTAGGAAAATAAAGTAAAAAAATATCAATTAAGCCATTTGTTTTTGCGTAATATTTTAGTAGTTTTATTGAATCCTTTATAACATACTATAAAACTAACTTGTTAAATTAATTACATTTAGAATTTGTGGTTTAGGGTTTAACTTGTTAAAAAAAATTGATCGTGAGTTTCCAAAACGTAGAAGCTTAAATAATTTGTCAATGTTAGTTATATTTCCTTTTAATAGAAGATCAATACACAAGTTGTTGGTGTTGATGCTTAAAGACGTGGAGCTTAAATAAAATAATAAACTATAAATATTAACAAATTTCTTTAATAAAAATCAAACTAATTACCGATATAGTTTTTTCCTAAAGTTTGTCTAAAATTTCTTTAATTTTCCAACAACAAGTAAAGTTAAAATGAGTTGGATTAATCGTATTTTTAATCAAAGAAAAAGCATTTCATTCACCTAGTTAAAAATGCAAAGATATAGAAATCTATTGAGAATGAATATAATATATGTTTATTGAAAACACAAATAGCTATTTCTTTTCTTGCTTTACACGCGAATTCATACCAAGAGTACATAAAGCACAAGTTAAGCAATTTCTTAGTACATTTCATTTTTTTATGCACCTCCATGATTTCGTTGAAAAGTTTAAAATATTCATCTTTAGATTTTTAGTTATGAAATTTGAAAATATATTTTGAATTACATAATTAACAATACATTCCTAAATTTAAAAATATATTTTAGTTTGTATAATCTAGAACATATTTTTAAAAGTATAAAATTCAAAATATATTTCTAAATTTTAAAAATTATCATAAATTATACAATTCAAAATGTGTTTCTGAAAATATATTTTAAAATTTTAAATTATATTATCTAAAATGTATTTAAATTATATAATTTAAAAATATATTTTGAATTATATAATTGTATTATTTAGATATGTATCTAATTTATAATTGTTAGAAATTTAATTTATAACAATTAATGTGGACTATATATATTATTTGTAGTAATTATATTAGCTATTTATACAAGTAGTTGACAACTTTTTATGAATTATGGACTAGTAAAAGATCAAGCCTAAAACATTTAAACATTTGGGTTGTCCAATGAAGACATGTTCATATGTATCGTATGAAAGTAAGTTGGAATCAATAATACTTAGTTGTTATTTTATTAGTTATCCTGAACGCTCTAGGGATAAATTTTACAATACCAAATCATTCTTTGAGACAAAAAAAAATGTAAGATTCTTTAAGGATGTTGAGTTTGGGGAGGAAGATAATATAAAGAAATATTGAAGTTTTTCTTCAAATACCCATAGAGCAATCTCAAGAACTCAAGAAGTGTCATTAAGGAGATTCACTAGAAAAAGGAGAAATGTAATTTTAGATTATTATATTGTGTTTCTCAAAGAACACGAAGAAGACATTGGTTTAACAAATAATGACTCAATCAACTTCTGTAAGTTATGTGCAGATCTAACTCGCACAAATGGATTAATGGCATGAAGGATGAGATGGTATATACAAGATAATAATGTTTGGGATCTTCTTGAATTACGAGAAGGTGTGAAACCTATTAGTTGTAAATGAATATTTAAAATCAAGAAGGATTCAAAAGGTAATATCCTAATATCGAGAGATATAAGGCTTGTTTAGTTGCTAAAGGCTTTACTCAAAAGGAAGGTATTGACTATAAAGAAACTTTTTCTCCAGTTTCTTCAACAGATTTTTTTTAGAATAATAATGATACTGGTAGCTCATTAGGATTTAGAGTTTCATTACATGGATGTTAAGATTTCGTTTTGAAATGGTGACCTTGAAGAAACAATTTATATGATGAAACCTAAAAAGTGTATTTCTGGTAACTCAAAGCCTGTGGTATGCAAATTGGAAAAATCTATCTATGGTCTAAAATAAACTTCTCGTTAATGATATCACAATTTTCATCAAGTTATTATCTCATATGATTTTGAGTCGAATATAGTTGGTAGTTGTGTTTATCATAAGTTTAGTGGGAGTAAATATATATTCTTGGTGTTATATGTCGATGATATACTGCTTGCTAGCAATAATATAAGGTTATTGCACAAAATCAAGAGATTTTTAAAGTAAAAATTTGAAATGAAAGATCTTGGTTAAGTTTCTTTTGTATTAGGTATTAAGATGCTAAGAGATCGTTTCCATGGATCCTAAGGTTATCATAAGAGAGTTATATCATAAACTTTTGGACATAGTTGGCATGAAAGATAGTAAACCAAGATATATCTCTATAGTTAAGGGAGACAAATTTAGTCTCAAACAATGCTCTAAAATGATCTTGAAAGAAATTATAAGCAAAAAAAGATTTCATATGTTTCAGTTGTAGGCAGTTTAATGTATGTTCAAGTTTGTACTCGTCCTGCTTTGTGATGGGAGTTTTGGGTTAATACTTGAGTAATCCTAGAATCCTAGGATGCATCATTAGAAGGAAATATAACGTGTAATGTGTTATTTGAAGATACCAAAAGGATATATGCACATTTATCAGAAGTCTGACAGTCTTGAGGTCATTAGGTACTCAAACTTTGATTTTACTGGATGTCAAGATAGTGAATGCTCCACGTCTGGATATTTTTTTATGTTGGTTGGAGAAACTATTTCTTGGAAGTCTATTAAACAGACTATGATAATTTCTTCAACCATGGTTGTGAAGTTCATTGCTTATTTTGAGGCAATGAACCATGGTTGTGTATTTTTCTAGTAATTTTTTAAATCAAAATCTTTTATAGTAAAACTTTTAGGACCGAAAGAAAGATTATTTTGAGAAAAAATGTTTAGAAATATCTTTGATGAAAAAAAAAGAAACTTCTATTTTATTGGAGAGAAAAAATAATAATAATTTATTAGAAAAAAAGGGTAAATTACAATCAACCATAACCATTTGTGGAGAGAATATAAAAAGACTAAGATATTATTAAAAAAATTAATAAATTTATTATAAATTATAAATTAATAATTTTTTTTGTTTGTATAAATTATAATTTATTTTTCACATGTAGAGATAAGTACCAGGATGTTCAAAACTAGTTTACTTTTTCTGAATGAAAAAATAAGAATTTGTTTTTGTCAAATTCTATCCAAGAGTATGGAAAACTACATTGAAAAGTAAAAAATGAAAGTGAAAATTGATATCCAAATATAGGAGTGACAAAGTGAGCTTTGGTTCGCGGGACAGGTTGGGATTTTCAACCTCGCTTTGGCTCGTCCTGCTTAGCCAGTCATTTTGACAGGCCAAAGGTGGAATGGAGTAAGCTGGCCTGCTAGCCTGCTTTTTTTAAATTTAAAAATAAAATAAAAATAAATTAAAAGATTAAATTATTGTATTATATTATCTGCGGAATACAAATATACAATAATACCGTAACATAAATCATTAACACTTACAAATTAAGTTTCAATTATCAATTATAATTGAATAATTTATCTCTTAAAAGTAATAATCATTTTAATTTATTGAATTAGAAACATTAATTCATCAATTAAAATTCTTAAAAAATATTTGTATGGTTAAATATAATTTAAAATTATATATATTAAAATAAAAATTAATTAAAAAAGTATTAAATATACAAAAAAAGTGATGGACTAGCCCACCGAGCTACCAACTCATCCTTTAACATATCAGATCAGATAATCTAACCCGCATGATTGTGGCGAGTGTCACCCTATCCTATTTTTGGCAAGTTGGGCCAAAACAAGTCAAGTTAACCTATTTTGTCACCTCACACATGTATTAAGGAGTGTTGACTTTCTTTAAAAACTTAACTCTTCATTACAACCTCTCTAATAAAAGGATATATTTCACTTAAATTAAAATTTTCATAAATTTTTTGTCTTTAATCTCTTTAAAATCGTTAAATTTCATTAAATATATGATATTTTTCAAATATTTTTCTGTCCAAAATAGTCCAAACCAAGAAATTATATTTTAAAGTAAAATTATTTGGATTTTATGAAGAAAAAGATTGTCATGAAAATTTAGTTACAATGATTAAAAAACATAAGAAACTAAATTTTAAAAAAATAGTGAAAGAGTCAACATAAAAAAATAGTAAAAGAGATTGTGTTGTTAAAATAGTTTTATCTATTAATATAATGTTTTATCTATTAATATAATGTTTTATCTATTATGAATGATTTTTTTAATCTGTTATATGTACTCTTACTACCGTTGAAATGGGCGGGAAAAATGCCATTTCATAAGTTGACGCGTGTCACATCAAATATTGAAAATATAAATTAATACTCTATCAAGAAAATATTCTTTAAAATATTTATAAAATAAAATCAAGTTGCATGGAATTTGACATAAGTGATATTTAAATTAATAAACTTATATAAAATTTAGTTGGGTCAAATTTGTCGAGAAACTTTTAATTGATTCAATTTGAACTTAATTATATTTCAAAAAAGGTTAACTAATATAGACTGATATATATATATATATATATATATATATATATATACCAATTTTATTTTTTAAAATAAAACTTTTGGAATAGCATTAAAAAGAAATAAATTTCACATTGCAAATATATTTATATATTTTCTTTAAGTTCTTACAAATATTAATGACAAAAATAAAAAAGAACAAGAACATAAAAGCACTACTATAATTCAAAATAAGTTAGTTAGGTGCGTCAAGTTCAAAAATATAAAAATAGTGAACGTCTAGTTTAATAGTGGTTGAGTTACGCTTTTATTTTGAATGAACACGAATTTAATAAAATAAAGTTCCGCTAGTAGTTATAGTATCCAAGCTATCAAGAATTCAATGTTTAATCTAATTTAGTTGTTGCCTCTTAAGATCATATAGATGAATTAGTATGTGCTCTTCTTCTTTAAAAAGTCATAATAAAAAAAATATTTTTATTATATAAAGATTTTAAATATAAAATTTGTGAAACTTTTTT
This sequence comes from Lablab purpureus, assembly GCA_030347555.1. NCBI lineage: Eukaryota > Viridiplantae > Streptophyta > Magnoliopsida > Fabales > Fabaceae > Lablab > Lablab purpureus. The sequence goes on from CM059258.1 coordinate 21,208,975, forward strand.
TTAAATTTCTTACATAAGTGATAAGTCTTTTCTGATATTGAGGTGCTTTAGACATAATAAAGTGGAACAGGTCATGCGAACTGGTCTATTAGTTCATTACAAAAAATTGCAGATTAAGTATTTGAATTCGTTAACATATTTAAATCCACTTCGCATAATCCGTAAAAATAAAATTTATATTTATTTAATTATTATAATTTTTATGTACAATGTAATTTTAATTCAATTAATCTTTTTATGTTTTAACATGTGAATATTTACTTGCTAAATAAAAGTTTATTTAAATAAAATAGATTAATTAATGTATATTATTATATTTAAATTTATTGTTTAGTCTCTGTCTCGCCATAAATATAAATCAATTTTTGAAATTGTTTAATATATCTATGATAAAATATTATGTTGTGATTATTTATTTCTAACACTTCTAGAGTGTTTTTAGGTAGTGTCATTCATTACAAACGATTTATTACTAATGGACTTGATTGAATTTTTTAATGTAAGAGAAATTTTAAATATGAAATTGAATGCATTGTGAATCTAAATAAAAAATATAATAATATTATGATACAAACAATTCTATTGGTTATGTGGACTGATCCGCATATTCACGTGCCTAATATTATGCGAGACAGACTAACAAAATTAATCCATAATTTTTATGTTGAACGAGACAGGTTGGTTCATTTTTTACATAGATGGGACAAGCATAAACAAACCAAACCAACCTTTATTGTCATTTGTAATTCTCTCGACTCCCCCAATCAATAATCAAATTCATTGTTTATGATGTTTGTTTAATAAGACTAATCATATCTTAGTTTTAATTTATTATTTTAATTCATTTAAAATTGTTGAATTATAATATTTTAATTCAAATATATTATTTTGATTTTTAATAGTGTAGATTTGTTACTAAAAATATTTGCTTACATGTTAAAATCTATTAGATTATATTTTCACAAATTTTTTAAAACATATTTGAATTAGTAGGTCATCTTAACTAGTTCGTTATGAAATTAGATTGGAATGGATGGAAGGAAATAGACATATTTTAGTAATATAAAAAAGAAAAACTTGCTGGACTTAGTAGCAATCTGACCTATTATATTGAACTCGTAATGAGGTGAGCCAACTTCCAAGTTATTTAAACAAAATATTACACTAACTAGTTCAACCCATTAGAAATCATGCATATGCAAATTCGGTAATAAAAAAATTAAAGTAAAAAAAAAAAATGTTCGTATTCGTTTCCCATTAAGAAAAAAAAAAACCAATATAAGTTTCTTATTTCATTACTTTGTCTTGACTTTAATCATTTAGAGATCAAAATAAGGCATGGCTGTTAAAAAAAATATGTGTAAATTTTATAAGGATAAAGATAAAACAAATTTGGGAGAGGAGGGAAAATAACATAAGAATGTGTTGAATTGCTTTTAAAAAATTTTTGCACTTTAAAACATTTTCTTTTATTTTTTAAAGAAAACAAAAACATTTTATAAAAAACTGATTAAAAAAATCTAAAGAATAAATACACTAAAGATTTTTGTCTCGATTCATCACAATCACTTTCATCCAATTCTCCAAAAAGAAATTTGTATTACTAATCATAAAGGATCATAACTATTGTTTTTTAAGTCACTTATAACTTTTATTCCATTGTTACTTTTATTTTATATTTCAAGCAAGTTTCTAATTTTTCTTTACACAGTAGTATGTTATACTTATTCTCAATTATATATAAAGAATATGATTAAAACAAACTTATTATAAATTAGACGTTCAATTTCAGTTTATTATTAGGATATTAAAAAGCGAAACAAGTGTTACTAGTGATTGTATTTTTATAATGAAAAGAATGTTTCTAAAAAATATGAAATTGTCAAATATAAATTTTTGTGAAAATCGTAATGTCATTAATGGTAGAGATTGAATATTAAGATTACTAATGGTGAAGATGAAATATTTAAGATTATGAATGATGAAGATCAAATGAAAGTTATTTAAAAAGTTATGGTAGTTATTAGGAAGTTGTGGGTGATTAGGATATCTGTTTTATAAATATTAAGTTCATATTTTATACAGATTACTACATTGTTTTCAACCAGTACTTTTTGTTCTATCTTTCATAATCAAATAATTTTCTTTCTCAAATTACTATTTTAGGTTTTTTTAAAGTAATTAGTTAATATTGATACACTTATTTAATTTTTTCATAGCACAATTTTTTTTTTAAAATTTATCTTTAAATATTTTATTGCTTCAGCAATATATAATGGATTAATATTTAAGTTTTTTTAAAAAATAATGAATTATTATTGATACATTTATTTAAGATTTTCATAACATAATTTTTTCTAAAATTTATTTTGAAAGTATTTATAAAAATATCATTATTTGATTAATATCTTTATATTAAAATTTCGTAAAACTATTAGTCTAAATAAAAAGAATTTATAATCATATATCGGTTAATTCATCATGATAAATTTTTATCGATTTTGAACTGATTAATTTATATAAAAAAATAAAAACAAAATCAATTTATATAAAAAAATAAAAAATATTCAATTTATGTTGGTTATCAAAAATACACTAGCATATTAAAAAAGGAAAGAAGCTGTTAAATTTTTTTATATTCACAATGAGCTTTGTAAATAAATAAAAATGATCAAGTTATTTTACTTCTTCGTGATTTAAATTATTTTAGGCACAAATAATTGAAAAGATATATTTTATTTTTTATCGATTTTGAACTGATTAATTTATATAAAAAAATAAAAACAAAATCAATTTATATAAAAAAATAAAAAATATTCAATTTATGTTGGTTATCAAAAATACACTAGCATATTAAAAAAGGAAAGAAGCTGTTAAATTTTTTTATATTCACAATGAGCTTTGTAAATAAATAAAAATGATCAAGTTATTTTACTTCTTCGTGATTTAAATTATTTTAGGCACAAATAATTGAAAAGATATATTTTATCATATATTTATGCTCAAAACATCTATTTTATAGTATTTTATACAATATTTCTTTTTCTTTTTAGGAATGAACTTTTTTCTATATAAATATTTGAAAATAATTAAAAAATAACTTTAAATATAATTTAATTTCACAAAATCAATTTCTAAAGCAATACTTTTACTTATTTATATTTTATAACTTAGTCATATCTTTACTGGTATATCCCAATTATCTGATAATCCTATAATAAATAATAACAATACTCAACCTACCTTTTCTTATAATAAATTATACTACTATCTTTTTGAACTTTAAAATCTAATATAAGAATCCATACAACTTTAAATCATAATATCACATAACAATTATTAAAACAATCTTATCACTAATAAATAACATATCATGTCATGAAACATATTATCACTAATACACAACATGTCATCAAACATATTTATTAATAATGAAAGATTTTAACAATTCTTTACTACCATATTTATTAATATGACATACAGTGCATAAATTTATTGTTATTTTATTTTTGTTACACTGTATCAATTATTCAGTCATATTTTATTATTTTATTTTATCATATATATATATATATATATATATATATCGTATCTTACTTTTATTATCGGTTATCCTATTATTTTATTTTGGTCATATTTTATTTTAATTACATTGTATCAATTATCCTATAATTTAATTTTGTCATATATATATCATATCTTATTTTTTTATAATGTAATATCATTTTTTAAAATACTTTAAAAACAATTTAAATATTTTTATAAAACTATCATCCACTAAATAAAAAAAAATTTAAAATTAATTATAAATTACAAAATCGATAATGATAACTAATTAAGAAAAAGATACCACTATATATTTTATAATAGTTACAGAAGAAGTAAATAATTATATTTTTCTTAAAGTATTTATATTGTTTTTAAATTTTAAATAATTTATTTTTATTTTAAATTAAAAAATAAATAATTACATATTAAAATATTTATAATTATTTTTAAATTTTAAAAATTTTTATTTTAAAATTTATTAGAAATAAAATAAGATCATGAAAAACAAAAAAACTTTTTTCTATATTATTATAAATTTTTATTTTAAAATATATTGAAAATAAAATAAAAATATAAAAGTAAACCTAAAAGAAAATTATCCTTTACATATTATTACATATAATCAATTTCTTTTATTTTTACACCATGTTTCAATTATTTTGTATATTTTTATTTTTTATATGTAGAGTTTAAATTTTTTTATAAAGATAAAGATGAATCTTGTCATATAAAGCAGAAAAAAAAAAAAAAAAACTCATTTGGGAGTTGGTTTTATCCCAAAGGACACAAATTGGAAGTTTAGTTCAGATTGCAAAAAACAGAGATTGGCCAATTGGGTTTGTTCGTTTACAAAAAAAAAGCATCAATTTTTCATACACCCTTTTCTTTTTTTACATTTTTTCTTTCCTAAATTCCTCTTCGACTACTCACACCTCTCTTTCCTCTCCCACTCTTTCTTCTTCCTCCCCAATTTCTTTTCCTTTTTTTGGAAGTTTGATTTTGCAAGTCGCTCCAATGGAGAAATCCTCCTCTTCCCTCAAGAGGAAGCATTCTAAGAAATTATCCAAGGTATTCTCATATTTCTTATTATTGTGTGAAGTTTAGGGTATTTATTTTAAGTTTCGGATTTATTTCAAGGAAATCTCATCAATTACTTTTTTAGAAAAAAGTAAACGAATGTTCCTGTGTTTGTGAACTGAAATTTGTTAATCTGTGTGTGTGCATCATGTAACTGACTAGGATGTTTTTTTTTTTCTGTGATAATAGGCTTTTTTTTCTTCGTTGGGAATGTGTTGATTATTTATATTTGATTTGGTTGTTGGGGATTCCAACCTGAGATTATGTAGTTTGTTGAATGGATGGATTTAACCAAGTGTAGATTTTTCTGTTTTTTGTCATAACAAATGAAAATTCATCTTGATTTTGTTGGAAAATTTTTGATGGATTAGGCTAAGGTAAGCAATAAAAGTAAGAAGATTAGGAAAAATAAATCTAAGAAGATTCTCCGTCGCGAGATCTCTCTTTCGAGTTCTGACTATGACGATTCAAGAAGTTTGGACTCATCAACTTCATACAGTTCTGAAGATAGTTACAGAAGAAAAAAGGATAGGTCTCGCGCCAGAAAATATGTGAAAGGTTATAAGAGGAAGGCTCGGGGACGATCTTACTGTCGTGATAGCAGTGAGGACTCTGATTATGCTAGGAAGAGAAAAAAGGCGAAGAGGAAAAATGAGCGTGATGAGGTGAGAAAGAAGAACCCTTTTCAGAAGAAAAAGATTAGGAGAGAAGCAAGTGTTGATTTGATGAGCAGCAGATCAGAGAGTTGCTCCACATGTCAGGATAGGAGTGCTAGCAGTGATGGCAATCGATATAAGAACCAGAGGGGAAGATCGAAAAGGAAAGAGAAAGATAGACTATTGAGAGGAAGAAACGGAAGTAAAAGAAGTAGTAGATCCATGGCTAGAAGTTCTTCTTGCAGTAGTGAAAATAGTTTTGAAGCTACTAAGGAGAAATATGTAGTTGAGAAGAATTCCAAGCGGCTCCAATCAGTTATTACTGTCACAAAAGAAGCAAAAGAATATGGGGAATTGTGTAGAAATGAAGCCAAGGAGGAGATTCTTGATGATCATGATTACCCATCTAGAGGTAACAGAAGTAACGATGGGGGAACAAGCAGAGAGTTGGATCATCATACGCATCTTGCATCAAAAGAGAAATTAAGTGTTGACATTGAGGCCGGAGATATGAATGTTGATCTTAACTTTATAAAGCCTGGACTTAGAGATGGAAGCTGCAAGGACAACAGTAACCTTAAAGCATATAATGCTAGGACAAGTGAATATGTTAAGGAAGCAAGCGAGACTTCTGGTGGTAATGTGAATGATGATGATTTAGAGAAAATTTTAAGACACAGAGCTTTGGAAAACTTGAGAAAATTTCGTGGTGAGATGCAGTCTAGCACAAAAGCTCCTGGTCAGGAAAATAAAATTGTTAGCCAGGTGAAGCAACCAATTACTGATAAACTTGAAATTGTTCAAGGTAAGTCAGTTGTCAATAATGGAGTCGTGGAAACGAAATTTGATAAGCGGACCCCTGCAGAAGAAACTAATTTGCCTATTGGGAGGAGAAATTTAATTGCTTGTCCAATAAACAATGAAAGGATTTTAGACACGGATAAAGATATATCTGGTTCTGCAAAGTGTGATTTGGCTTGTGCACTAGAGAAAGTGATTGATTCACACAATTGTAGTGGAACAGTCACTGAATCCACTAATTACAATACAACCAATTTAGAATTGCCCAAACAAACACAAAAACCATGCCTTGATTTATTTCAAACATCTACTTCACATGAATCTACCAATACAAAGCTACTGGTGACCGAGGATGATTTAGAAAGGAATGCAGCTAAGACTCCTCAAACTGCAATCCGAAGTAATAATAATGGTAGAGATGGTAATGTTTCATCAGTGGAGAACAAGTCAGAAAAATTGGAAGTTGAATCCAACCAGGGCTCCCAGTTTGAGAAGAAAACAATGAATGTGATGCGTGGTGGTGAAATGGTACAGGTGAGTGTGTGGCAAACTTTCCAATATTGTGAATGTTACTGACATAATGTTGGCCCTAAAATATGGTACGTAATCCATTCCTTTACCTGTCCTTTTTATTACTAGTGTTTTGTCAATATGTGCAGGTTAGCTACAAGGTCTATATCCCCAATAAAGTCCCTACTTTGGCTAGAAGACAACTCAAGCGATGATCTACTATTTGTTCTTCTGGTGAAGAAAATGTTTTTTAAAGTTGTCTTCATCATGTTTGGCATATGAAAAGGGTAGAAGCATGCGCTAGAAAGTGTAAAATTGAAGACATTATCTATGAATTAATCCGTTGATGAAAGTCTAAGAACTGCATTAATTTCTCTATTAGCTATGTTTAAGGTAACAGATTATTTGAACGTGGTCCGTCACAATATTAGTGCAACCTCTGCAACATGAAAAAAATCTTAATTATTTGTTTTTGGTAGAACATGAAAGACCTTACCTAAGTATTATTTGTCATCTGCAAACAATATTTATTGTTTTTTGTTTAATATGTTTATTTGAAGGGAATAGTCACTTATTTTTAAGAACTTCCTAAGATCAGCTTATTTGAATGAAACCCAGTACAAGTCTGGTTTGGAAATTGGTTCTTTAATGACTTAATTATTTATTTTTCTGGCTTAATTATTTATTTTTTCAGTATCTTTATATATTTGGTTCAATTTGGTCTCAATATCATTAAAAGATTCAATTTGTCCCAATGTTTTCTAAAAAACAATGTAAACTATTTTCGTCAGCTCCACTAATTTATTAATGGAGTTATATCAATTCGAATTGAGTTAGATGTGTAGAGAAAAATCAGTTTGTTGGATTTTTTTTTCATATATTACTGTTTGAATTTTTTTTTTACCCAATTATATTCTTTCTCATTATTTACACGGATATCATATTTTATTCTTCATGTTAGAATTCAGTTATCAGAAAATCGAATTCTGACCTACGACGCGACCTCAAGCACAAATTTTGTCATTTAGAATTTGGTTTCCGGGGAACCGAACTCTGAGTAGACTGTTTTAATTTTTTTTCTTTTGTCACTTAGAATTTGGTTTTCGGAAATCGAATTCTAAGTAGGTTTTTTTATTTTCTTTTTTTTGATTTGGTTATTCTGATTTGTACAAAATAAGACATTAGAATGACCATTCTTTTGATTATGACGTTGTTTTTATTGTCTTGTTTTAGAGTGTAGAATGGTCGTTTTTATAGATAGAACTGTTGTTCTTAGAGATAGAACGATCGTTCTCAGAGACGAAAAGGAAAATAAAAAAACTTATTCAGATTTTGGTTTCTCGGGAATCAAATTCTAAGTAGCAAAAGTAAAAAATAAATTAAAATAACCTTTTCAAAATTTGGTTTTTCAGGAATCGAATCTTGAGTAGCAAAAAGAAAAAAAATTAAAATAGCTTTCTCATAATTCGGTTTTTCAGAAATAGAATTCTGAATAGCAAACAAAAAATTAAAATAATCTACTCAGAATTTAGTTTTTCGGAAACCGAAATCGGAGTGGTAAAATGAGTCAACGTAGACGCTTTGGATAATTATTTTGAAAAAGAGTAATATGTTGGAAAAAAAATCCAGTTTGTTGCTTATAACATGATAAGGACAAAAAATTCTCACCGTGAGAAAGAACATGACTTGAATTATATAATAGTAGATAACTTTACCTCATGTTTATTAATGTTAATCAATCTTAGGTTAAAATTTAACACAGTATCCTATAACTTATATTATTTATTCAAAGAATAAAGAAATATATTATAAATATTCAAATTCATTGTGTATATTTATGAATCTATCTTTTAAGGATGAATAGACAATTTTATTTAATTAATTTTAGGTTGAAATATAATATAACATTTCAATTTTTTTATTATAGATTTTATTTTACATTATTTATTTAAAGAATAAAGAAACGTATTATGTATACTCAAATTCATTTAATGTATTCATGAATTTATCTTTTGAGATAAATTGACAACTTTACGCAATTAGTTTTTAAGTTGAAATATAATATAATATTTCAATTTTTTTAATCATAGATTTCATTTTAAAGCTTTTTCTGTGTAGAACTTCCTACAAAAGTGTCATTCTAAAAAGGGTGACCTATAAGATAATAAATATTTTAATTTTCAGCATAAACAGTGATTAAAAAAACAGTTTACTAGAAAAGAAAAGAATACTTTCGAAAACTGGAAATGACAAACAACGAATTGGGAATGATACTTTGATCATCATAATTCACACTTTCCTTTGCAATTTCTTGATGGTAATTTCTCATTATTTATTTTCTGCATTTTCATATCTTCCTAGAATGTATGTTTTCTGCTTTCTATTTCTTTTGCAGTCTATTTTCTTAAATGTTTTATTTGCCATCTACATTCTTTTTCTTTCTACAAACTTATTATTTATATTTTATGGTTTTTTAATTAGCTTTGACTTTATTATTTTTCACCAACAATATTTATTTGCAAAAGAAAAAATAAGTTGATTTAATCAATGACAAATTTTTTAATATTATTATAAAACATTAATGTCTTTAGATTTTAATTTATTGGATCATATATGTTTAATTAATATTATTATATTTGAATATGAAACATAATATGTTTAAAATTAATTTTTGTTTAAAATTGTTAGCCTAATCCAAAAATATTATGTTTTTATTGAAAATTTTATATAGATAGAAAAACCATGGAAAACATGGTCATAAGAATTTTTCATATAACAGCAAAGATAAGAATAGTAAATGATAGTATTAGTTACTGTTATGAGGAGGTTTAAGACGAAATCCAAACACGAAAATATGTGACTACAGAAGCATAAAAGTTGCAACATAATATACATTATATATGTACACTGCACATACAGACGAGAAAATCGTTTTATGTAAAAATATATAAGCAAATTTTAAATATTAAATATTATTATGAATACCTAAAATTAAAATATACTAATAGAAATTTTTATATAAAACTCATGACTTTTTAAATTGTATGTATCTCTTTAATTGATTCCAAATTTTCATAATTTATACACAATTATGTAGTTAAGATTTTCTCTTCGTATGTGTATATATTTTTATTATTTGTAGTAGGACTTTTTATATATATATATATATAGAGAGAGGGAGAGAGAGAGGGGGAGAGAGAGAAAGGGAGAGGGAGAGGGAGGGAGGGAGAGAGAGAGGGAAAGAGAGAGAGAAAGGGAGAGGGAGAGGGAGAGAGAGAGGGAGAGGGAGGGAGAGAGAGAGAGAGGCAAAGAGAGAGAGGGGGATGTTTATTAATGTTGTTTTTACATATTTCCACTCCTGAATTCTAATTTTTTTATGTTTGTGAACTAATTTTTATTTTTTACATAAATTTCATCATGATTACCGCCCTTCTTAATTCAGACGTAAGGGTTTCATAACTTTTAAGTAAGTAAATATAGTAGAGCAAATCTTATATCTTGAATAAATTAAAAAATACAAATTTATGTACCAAAATGAAAAAAATTTAGGATAAACAAATGAATTTGTTCTTCGTAAGTCTACTTCTTGACAAGAAATTTTTGTTGTATTGTTTTTTATATGAATATAAATAATATTAGATTTTTTAATTAAATATAAAGAAAAATAAATTGATTTTCATATTCATAATAATATTTGTTCTTATCATGGTTTTAAATTATTATAATATTTTTAATTTATTAAATAATTTAAAAAATTTATGTTAACTTTTATTTAAATTTAAATTTTATAATTTATTTTTAAAATATATATTTTATTATTTTTTATAATTAATTGATATTTATTTAATTATTATTTAATAATACTTTAATTTAATATTTATGTAATTATAGTTTATTTATTAATATTTATTATTAAAAAGAAATTATGTATATTATTTTAACATTAAATTTTTTATAATATTATATTATATTTATTGTGATTTTTATTTTTTAAAATATTTAATTAATATTTAAACGGTATAAAAATTTTATATTTATTAAATTTAGAGATAAAAATAAGAATAAATTTCTACGGAGAAGGAAAAATGATGGTTGTCATTCCCTAAAACCACATTTTCAAATTGACTAAATTAAATCAAATTTAAAAAATAAGCTCCAAAAAATTAAAGAATTTAAAAAAATGAAACATATAATTTATTTAGAATAAAATCAAGAGACATTCATCAAATAAAAAAGTTAAATGCATGATTTTTAATAAATTGTAATAAAGAATGTACTAAAAAGAGAGTGATAAAAAGTGTTAATAGTATTTATTAACCAAACAAACACGGTGTTGTGTGAAGTTAGTTAGTTAGCTGTGTGTTCATGGTTTCAGCCGAAGCCATGGTGTTCTCTTCCAACCCTTTAGCTCTCAGCGTTCCGGAACCCGCCTTCGAGTCGTGGCTCCGCGACACCGGCTACCTAGAAATCCTCGACCACCGCACCTCCTCCTCCTCCACCGCCTCCCCCGCCCCCTCCTCCGCTGCCGGCAGTCTCTTCTCCCGCCTCCTCACCTTCTTCTCCCTCTTCACTCTCAACCCCTTCGCCAAGCTAGCCGCCGATGACTTTGCCGCCGACACCCCTTCCTGGTCCCGCTCCTTTTTCGCTTACTCCGACTCCTACTCCTTTCCTTCCTCCCCCTCCCAGGCCCGCCTCAGGGTTCAGGAAAACATCAAGCGCTACGCTCGCAACTACGCCTATCTCTTCATCCTTTTCTTTGCCTGCACTCTGTACGGTCTCGCTCTTCACTCTTTGTTAATTTCAAGGTTTTCGGTTTAATTGGAGAATCCGTGGTCTGTTTGGTGAAATTAGGTTCTTGAAATTGCGAATTTGAACTGGAGATTGTATGATGTTTTTGGTGAAACTGGCTCTTCAATTTGTGAACGCTTTTAATTTGATAAACTTCTCTGTGTGGAAAAATATTGAGTTTTTGAGTAAAAGTCAACCTATAGGCAACATGTACTGGAAAAGAAAATACTTACTGTAAGCTAATTTAGCTCCTGCATAACTTAAAATTAACTTTTTCAAGAATTTTCTGTCTTAATTTTTCCAAAAAATTGATTTTAACTTACAGGTTAATAGCTATATATTGTATCTATATAAACACATTCAACCAATTAGAAATGACCTTTAGCATGATTTTTAGTTAGTTATTATTAAAATCGATAGACTTACTGTATATGGTAGTTTGTAATTCGATCAGATGACAACGTAAAATTGCCTTACACTATCAGTGCATAATACTTTTTTTTCTTTATGTATAAACTAATTTTAGTTTATTCTAACCGGTCTTAAATTTATAGAAAATATATCATCTAACTTTAACCGACAGTTGAGGTGTATAGGTTGATTTTCACTTGCTAGAGAAGCTGAATAATTTTGGTTCCTTATTTTTCTTCTGTGAAACACTTCTGGAGAAGTTTATCTAAACAGAACTTTGATGTTATTCTTGCTTAATGAATTGGAGAATTTAATGTTGCTATTTGGTCTAATGGAAATCTGTTTTGGTTGTTACGGCTGGCTGCAGGTATAAGATGCCCATTGCTCTTGTTGGGTTGATATTGTGTTTGGCGTTGTGGGATTTCTTCAAGTTTTGTAGCCACAGATGGGGATTGGAGCAGTATCCCTTAACTCGCCAGTGTTTGATTCGTGTTGCCCAATGTGGTGAGCAATAATTTCTTATAGGAGAGATTTTGTTTTTTGTTGTGTTTTAGTACTTCGAGTATCAACTGGTTTTTTAGGACAATGCTTAGATGCACTTTCTGAAATGTTTTCAGTGTTGTTTTTCAATCTGATTTGAAGTCTTTAAATATTTCTGGAGCTGTTTTTCAATCATATTTGAAGTTTTATCTATATAATTTACATAATAGGGTTTTTTTGTGGAGACAAAACTTATATAGAGTTTCTTGAGGGAGAAGGGAATCAAAAAGGCCCTTTGTTCTTCTTTGTTTTTATCACTTAGAGTATCAACTGGTTTTTTATAGGAACAGATGCATTTCTTTATGTTTTTGGTGTTATTTTTTTATTTGAATTGAAGTTTTACCTAAGTAACTGCATAATAGAGGTTTGCATTTAAAGAGGAATATAGGTTTATGAGGTGAAATTCGAGTTTCACTGAAAAATAGCTCAGGAAACACCTAAAAACTTGTCGAAGTTTTATTTTATTTTTTATTGAATTTACATAAAAAACAAAATGGTTGCTTTTTCTTATGATTTTGCAATGGGTTTTTGGGCATAGATAAAATTCAAATGGCATGTGTTGTCTGGACTTTTCTTAAGCTGTTGTTTTACCCAATGTATAATCCATCACCCCCAGCAATAAAAATGAAGAAATTCACTCACCTTCCTATGCACGAATGGAAAATTTTGAATATGTTATGTATTTGGCTGCACAGTTTTGTGTAGAAATGTCTTCTACTAAGCAAATGTGACCGGAACATCTTGTTCTTGATAGCACATTGCTTTTGATGCTGGAAATATATCTCTTACTTTGATGTGCACAAGGTTAATTGAAACTCTTGTTTCTCAATCTCAATTTTTGCAGCAACCGCAGTTATTCTGATCTTTTCCAATGTTCAAATGGCTCTCTTCTGTGCCATATGCGTTAGCTATGCAGGTTAGTCTTTCGACTTATGTACTCTTATCCCTAACTTGTTCCCTTCCAGTTCCACAACGGATTATTAAGTTACAAAAAAATCTACGTAGGCGTGATACTTCATGCTGCATTTCGGAAGTTGACCCCTGTAAAGCAACCTTCAGTTGGAAGAAGTAGGTAGTTGGTTAATCAAATAAACTATGATGCACTTACCTTTATATAGCACTTACTACTTCAGTAATTCAAGGGCCTTTGGTAAAGAAGATTACTAGGGGTTACGCTGTAGATTTTAAGGGACAGGACTTTGGTACAGACGATCAGGCACTGTAAAGAGGTTGGATTATTTTTTGTTTTGGATTACATTAATCGATGTTTAGTATAAATGTTTAAATATATCAGTTATTGAGATTATTAATTTATTCATAACACTTGAGTTGATACAGCTGGAATTGAGCTTTTGGATGATTTGTAATGGGTTAAGCACACTCATGTAGTGCTCATTGCGAGGATTTTCTTCTGGTGTGACTAAAAATTGTTTTCCATTAAGACCCAAATACAGGCCACACCCACATACGTGTAACATGCTCAATCATGAATTAAGATTAAAATTGTGCGTCGAGCAACTGAAAAGGATCTATCGTTGTTCAATATTCCAACTGTCCTTAGGATATAAGCAAAAAATTAGAAATGTGAGAATGGCAACCTTCTCTTTGATGATAGGGAGTTCACAGATACATGACAGGAGAGAGCTTACGTTGCATATGTTCTTTAATATCACATAAACTGAAAATTTGTATTCCATTAACCCTAATCTATATAACTTTGAATTAGAACATTTTACTTAAACTAGTGTAATTTAGTTTTAAATTAATATATGTTTGACATATATGATGGGAAAAACAATAATTCAACAAGTAAAAATACCAAAGTATGCAGCGGAAATAATTCTTCCAACTTGCAATAGTCTATGAGAAGCAACAATAATAGAAAATTGTAAAAACAATCATAAAAGAGACACCAAATATTTTAATGTGGGAAAAATCTCTCAAAGTGAGAAGTAAAAATCCATGGACACAATCCAGTTAATCAAGTTCTACTATGATCAAATAAGGATACAAGAGAGTCTAATCAAACGCACAAACCAGTGCTTATAGTCAGTCAATACCACAAAGCAATAAAACTTTTAAATTGAAGAATAAAAGAAGAAGAAACCTAAAAATAGAGCAATTGTGCTATATTAATATCTTCTACTATAGACCTCCAATTCATGATCCCAATTGTCAGAAAGAAGAACCTCGTGTTAGAGGCCTATTGTAAAATTTTCAGTTCGATCTAATGGTGAACGAAGCGAAAATCGTGATTTTACGAGAACCAGTCAGCGTGTATGTGAACCCGTTTTTCTACACTTTTTCTCTCTTCTTTCTCTTTCCAGTGGCTGCAAAAAATAACACTCTCTTGATCTAGATGACCTCTCTCCACTTGTCTTAAGTGAGACAAAATGGGCTTGACAAGTTTGAGTCTTTTAGACACAGTTGGGAGCCCAATCCAACATATCTCTCCCCTCACAACTATGTGGATGTGACCACTAATCCAGCGATCTCACAACTATGTGGATGTGACCACTAATCCGGCGATCTCACAACAAGCTTCAAGTTTTAGCCTTGTTAGTGACTTAGTCATCATATCAACACCATTCTCATCAGTATGAATTTTATCTAACTCCAACAGTTTAGCATCCAAAGCATCATGTATCCAATGATACCTCACATCAATATGTTTGGACCTAGAATGGAAAGTTGGATTCTTACCAAGATGGATTGCACTATGATTGTCCACAAATACCATATAATTATCTTGCTCAAAACCAAGCTCTTGCAAGAATTTATTCAACCATAGCAACTCCTTGCATGTTTCAGCAATGACAATGAATTTTGCCTCTGTAGTAGACAATGCTACACACTTTTGTAGCCGCCAAGCCACATCCCCCCTGCAAATTTCATCAAGTAGCCTGAAGTGGACTTTTTGGCTGAGTAACCTATCTAAATAGGCTTATCACCTCCAAAACAAAACCTCAAATCACTAGTACCATGAAGATACCTCAAAATCCATTTCACAACATTCCAATGCTCTCTACCTAGATTAGACAAAAATCGATTGAATGTACCAATAACATGTGCAATATTTGGTCTTGTACATACCATTGCATATATCAAATTGCCAGCAGATGCATAAGGACATCTACTCATATATGTCTTCTTAGCTTTATTTGAAGGATTTTGTTTAACACTCAGTTTGAAATGAGTCGCAAGAGGAGTGCTCACTACTTTAACATTTTCCATCTGGAATCTTTGCAACACCTTCTTCTTAATTTCTTCTCTTTTCTATCACGCATGATGCTTATGCCAAGAATCTTTCTAGCAGCTCCCATGTCTTTCATGGCAAATGATTCCCCCAATTGTTTTTTTAACCTATCAATCCTTGAAACATTTTTTCTAACAATAAGCATGTCATCAACATACAACAATAGGATAATAAAGTTCAAGAAACTTTCTAACAAAGATACAACGGTTAGAAGCAGTCTTTTTGTAGCCTTAGTCACACATAAAAGACTCAAACTTCTTGTACCATTGTCTTGGAACCTGCTTCAAACCATATAGAATTTTTCTTAGTCTACACATATAATCTTCCTTGTCTTCAACAAGAAAACCATTTGGTTGCTTCATGTAAATCTCTTCCTTCAAATTACCATGAAAAAAGAAAGTTGTTTTCACGTCCAATGCTCAACCTCCAAATTAAGAGTAGCAGCTAAACTTAACAAAGTTCTGATAGATGACATTTTCACTACAAGTGAGAAAATCTTATTGAAATCAACACCCTTTCTTTGTCTGAAGCCTTTCACCACTAATTTGGCTTTAAACCTCGGAGATGTAGAATTACTTACTTGCTTCACTTTGAAGATTCACATGTTTTCTAAGCCTCTTTTGCCCTTAGGGAACTTTACTAAGTCATGAGTGTGATTATCATGCAAAGATTTCATTTCATCTTGCATTGCATCTAGTCACTGTTGCTTTTCCACTCTCCAAAGCCTTTTCAAAACACTCAGGTTCTCCACCATCAGTGAAGGTCACATACTCATTAGAAGAATACCTGGAAGACGGTTGTCTTTGCCTGTTAGACCTCCTGAGAGGAACTTGTGGTAATTCAGGTGTATCATCAAGATCATCATCATGTATCATATCATGTTCCTCTTGAGCATCATCAATCGGAACCTCTAAACCATCTCCAACATGTTGATGATCAACATCACCATGTTGCTTATCATTTTGAGCATCAGTCTCAACATTACCCAGGTTGTGAACAAGCAACCGCATCGGATTATCATCAGTCAGATTACTATCTTTCTCAGGTGTAGTCTTCTCCAACTTGTTAAAATTTTCAATGGTTTGTTCTTTCATGAACTGCACATCACGATTTCTGACAAGTTTTTTCTCAACAAGATCATACAACCTGTAGCCAAATTCATTCTGACCATAACCAATAAAGATACATTGTCTTGTTTTCGTATCTATCTTAGATCTTTCATCCTTTGGAACATAAAGAAATATCCTGCAACCGAAGACATGCAAATGGTCATAACTAACATTCTTGCAAAACCAAATTTTGTCTAGCACCTCAGTATTCAATGCAACTGTAAGACTAAGATTAATAACGTGTGGCGGCAAGCAATGCTTCTCCCTAAAATTGATTAGGCAACTTTGTTTCAGAAAGCATACATCTAACTCTTTCAACCAAAGTCATGTTTATCCTCTCTGCTAGACCATTCAAATGAGGAGTTTTAGGAGGAGTCTTTTCATGTTTGATACCCTGTTGCTTGTAATACACATCAAAGGGTCCACACAGTACTCACCACTATTATCAGTATGAATGCATTTCAGCTTCTTGCCTCATTCCCTCTCAACCAAAGCATAGAAGTCTTTGAACTTCTCCAACATTTGGTCTTTTCTTTGCAAAGCATAAACTCATAGTTTCCTAGAACAATCATCAATAAAGGTAACAAAGTATGGTGCACCATTAAACGACTTTACCTTCAATGGACCACAAACATCATAATGCACCAATTCAAGCAACTCTAACTTCCTTGAGGGAGGATGCTTCTTAAAGGATACTCTGATTTGCTTACCAGCCATGCAATGAGAACATTTCTCTAACTCTGCATTTTTCAATCCCAGAAGAACATCCTTTCTAGCTTAAGCAATTAAGCCTCTTTTTCATTTATATGACCAAGCCTTTGGTGCCACAAAGATGCCTCCATATATATATCATTCACATTATCCTTAGCAATCAAAGCTTTAGTCTAATATAATTTAGAAATTTTTTCCCTTCTAGCCATAACCAAGTTACCTTTAGTGAGTTTCCATTTACCAGAACCAAAGTGATTATCATAACTATCCATCAAGCAAATGCACAAATATCAGATTAAAACAAACATCTGGAGCATGTTTGACTCCTCTAAGTAACAACTACACTCTCATGTCGGTTTGCAAGCAAACATCACCAACACCAATAACCTTAGAGACACCATCATCAACACTCCAAAATCATCGGAAGTGTAAGATATGAAGAACTTCTTCCTCGGTATAACGTGCAATGTAGCACCATTATCAATTATCCACATGCTCTTATCTGATACAAGATTAGTAGACTCATGGTCTTGAAGAAGAACAAGATCGCCACTTGTAATAGTAGTCACATGATCATCATCATGATCCTTCTCTTTTTGCTTGTTTTTCTTTTTCTTGTTTTCCTTTTTCCATAAAAAATAATATTTTTGGATATGCCCAGTTTTATGACAATAATGACACTCCACATTCTTGTATTTGGATTTGGACTTACTCCTGCTCTTCTCTCTACCACTCTTTGGTTCCTTTTTCTGACTTCTTCGCTTATTTTCTGTGACAAACGCCTCAAATTGAAATGAAGAACTATGTGTCTTCCTTCTCATCTCTTCATTAAGAGCACCACTCTTTGCCATTTGGAAAGAAACAATGCCATAGTGGCTGAATTTGTAATAGAAACCCGAGATATCTCTCAAGACTCAGGTAAAGTATTCAGTAGCTATAGTCCCAAAATTTCACCATCAAAATCGATGCCCATTCCTGATAATTGATCTAAGAGCCCTTGAAACTCATTTAAATTATCTGAAATGGAAGAATTTCCCATGTACCTCAAATTCATCAAGTAATTTAACAAATACAACTTATTACTGCCTGACTTAGAAGCATACAAAGACTCAATCTTCTCCCACAAAGTTCTAGCATGTGTCTTATTAGCAATGTGATTATAAACATTGTCTTTCACAAATTGCTCTGAATAAAACCACACAATTTCTAGTGTTTAAAGTCTCATTCTTCATCAGACATAGAATCCGACTTTTGAGTAGCAAAGACAGGAAGATGCAATTTTTTCACAAACAACAAGTCTTTCATCTCGCCCTTCCATAAATGATAATTTGTACTATTCAAAACAATCATCTTTGTATTTGTCTCTGTTATTCAAACAAGTGAATATAACCTCAAACCAAAGCTCTGATACCACTCTGATGGGAAAACAACAACTCAACAAGTAAAAATATCAAAGTATGCAGCGAAAATAGTTTTCCTATCTTGCAAGAATCTATGAGGAGCAACAATAATAGAAAATTGTAAAAACAATCACAAAAGAGACACCAAATATTTTAATGTAGGAAAGTCTTCTCAAAGTGAGAAATAAAAACCTATAGGCACAAGCCAGTTAATCAAGCTCCACTATAATTAAATAAGAATACAAGAGAGTCTAATCAAACGCACAAACAAGTGTTTACAACCAGTCAATACCACAAAGCAATAAAGTTTTCAAATTTAAAAACAAAAAAGAAGAAACCTAAAAACAGAGCAACTGTGCGAAATTAATATATTCAACTACATACCTCCAATTCACGATCTCAACAGTCAGAATGAAGAACCCCGTGTCAGATACTTGTTGTATTTCCAGCTCGATCCAACGGTGAATAAAGCAAGAATCGTGATTTTACGAGAACCAATATGTGTATGTGAACCAGTTTTTCTGTACTTTTTTTCTCTTCTTTCTCTTTCCAATGGTTGCGAAAAATAACATTCTTTTGACTTAGATGACCATCTCCATTTGTCATAAGTGAGACAAAATGGACTTAACAAGTTTGGGTCTTTTAGACACATAGTTGGGGATTTTTTTTTCACATATTTCTCTTTTCCAAAAAAATTACCCAAAAATACCTACTCTCATATTATTTATACAAATATTATATTTTATTGTTCATGTTAGAATTCAATTCTCGGGAAACCGAATTCTGACCTATGAAGCGTCCACGTTGGCCCATTTTGCCACTCGGAATTCGGTTCCGTGAACCGAATTCTGAGTGGCAAAATTTGTGCTTGAGATGGCGTTGTAGGTCAGAATTCGGTTCTTCGATGACCGAATTTTGACATGAACAGTAAAGTGTGATATCTATGTAAATAATATGAGAGAAGATATAATTGGGTAAATTTTTGTTTAAACAGTAATATTTGAAAAAAAAAAATCTATGGTTGGGAGCTCAATCCAACAATATATTATTATTGTTATTGAAATGGGTGTCTAGATGAGTCTTGCATGTAAACTTAAAATTAGTTTTGTGTGATCGGGAAAGGGGCTATTATCCTTTTTAAATCAGTGTAACAGGTATGTGTATTGGTTTTTGTTTTACTTTTTAAAAGTTAAATCATTCTTATAACGTAAAAGGAATAAAAATATTTTTACCTACTCTTTCACTCATCCAAGTAAATGATGAAAATTTCTCACGCTTTTTATTTATTTATTTATGTAAACTACTTTAGTTTTTATTCTCCTATTACTTCAATTTTTATTTTTTTTCCTCTCTATTTTATTTATAACTCAAATTTATCGTACTTGATAAATATAAAGGATTACTTGAGAATTTTCCGGTGACAATAAATAACATATAAAAAGATGTATGTTATAATCTTTTATTATGTTTAATATCGTTTATAAATTGAAAATATTTATTCTATGAATCCTAATCCATAGTCTAAACGAGTTATACTATTAACTCATTTTTGAATTAAACAAACCAAACATAAATAACTTTAGAAAGGACAGAGGAAAGATTCACCATGGGCAAAGAAGGCCTATATTCATTTCGTTGTTTTGTGACAGCACACATAAAAGGGACAGGAGTTTACATTATCTGTTTCATGCGTACTTTATATTCCATTCAAATTTTAATAGAGGAAAAGAGTTGATTTTTTTGTGAAAGATAAAAATATATTCTCAATTCTTTGTAACTTGAATAGAGAGAATTATAATTTTTTTAATTATAATATTTATACTTTTTAATACGTATATTTTTCTTTCTTTTATATTTCCACGTAATAAAACTACTAATTATTTTTATTTCGTTTTCTCTATAACAAAAACATCTTAAAAATCATATTTTTCATTTTTTAAACTAAAAACATTCTTACATTATCCCTAGAACTTCAACAATATTACCTATTGCATTTGAAAAATAAATATGTAACTTCTCCAGTCCTACAGGAAAAGTTTAGTACTAAATAGCATGATCAACCCAATCACAATTTCAAGCAATGGTTGGTAAACAATAATACTAGTCACATACCTGTGTAAGAAATAAAAATTGAAACATTTTGCAAATTGCTATGATAATATTTTTTAATTATTTAAATGAAAATATAATATAAAAGTACGTATTATTATTTTACAATAATTTGTTTGTTGTAGTACTCTAAATAAGTTCTAGTACTCCCAAAAGTATAACTTGTCTATAAAAATTAATACTTTTAAGTTTGTTAGGTTTTACTTAAACAAACATATAAGGAATCCAATAAACTATAAACTAACACAAAACATAAAAGATTTTTATACCACCTTCACAAGGCAATAGATTTGTGTGTCTTTCTTCTTATATAATACTCATCTTATTCGTCTTCACCTAATCTAAGATTACTAAATTTCACATTTGAATTTCTCACAAAATTAATAAAAATATGTTAATAAATATTAAAAATGTAAATAATAATTTTATTTTAACATTTAAGTTATATGATATGAATTATAAGAGTTGAAATTGATGACTTTAGTAACATGGATTGGAAATAAGGTTTTTTTTGTTTTTCAAATATTGACTTTTATTTATAGTTTAAAAAGGTCAGAATTTGAAATAATGTTATATAAAAGTATCAATAAAATTATGTAAGTATATTTGAATAATAATAACTAAAGTAGTCAATAATAAAAAAATACAACAAAATATTTTATATTAATTATTATTAAACTTTTTCAAATCATTTATATTTTTATTGGAATATATTCAGTGAAATATTGATTTATGTAATAAAATTATGATAAATAAGTATTTATAAATAATTTAAAGTTAAATATAATTTATGCTTTAAGTATATGTAATAATTAAAAAACTTTCTATATGATTTGAAAAATAATATGAAGTAGTCAATTTTTTTTATAATAATAAATCATGTGTAAAAAATAGGAAAATACATTAAAGGATGGTTGAATTATGTTTTAAAATATTTTTTAATTTTTTGCAATTCATTTGAAAATGCAAGATCAGTCAGACAATAGATTGAATTTAACAAAAATCTGTTAATAAAAAAAATTCACAAAAAAATATTTTGTTTAGAATTCTTTCCTTTTTAACATTAGGCATAGATAAAAGTTGAGAGAAATTATTTAGATTTTTATATTGGTTCATCTGAAATCACAGACTACGTCTAATTTTTAATCAACTTGATTAAGTTTCACTAGTAGACTATCGTTGTAAACTACAAGTATTCTTTCGACTTGTAGTCACTTTTGACTAACCCATACAAGTATTTTTTTTCTTACAAAATTACTCCTTACTCAACTAAGTATTCTTTCTTACAAAACCACTCCTGATTCTACTACAAGAGATTTTAAAAGGGATTGTGATTTAAAATTATAAAACTTTTAAGCTAGTCTAGAAGAATTGTGTCTAAAAGACAGAAGGATTGAAAAAATTCTACTTTTAGAGATAGTCGAGAAACACTACTAAAGCTTAAAGAAGAGAATTGAGCAAACACATAATTTGATAGCACATTTTTCTTAACTTGTTTTTGTGTCTCTTCAAGATGAATTTGATCCCTTATATAGTGCATCCGCAATTAGATGTTAGAGATCCATTTTGACATCTTCAACTTTAGGTTGGAGTTAAACATATCTTCTTGTCGTGTCTGATGAAGGTTTTACGTAGGTGCATTAAATGTTTTCCTTCATGTAATAAATGCAAGCTTTTTATTTTTGCACAAAATCTGATAGCTTGTTATCTTCCATTATACAATGAGTTTTACTTCTTTTGGTGAAAGCATCACTTTCGTACATAGTAGGTATACTTTGTGAGTTGACAAAACTCAAGCAAGTCAAAAATTTGGTGAAGAAAACAACTTTTACTTTTCATGAGAAAAACATTGTGATGCGATTTGAGAATTGCTTGTGTACTTGATAATCAAAGTGTTTAGAAGAATGTCTCTTAAAACTAAAGAACAAACTTTCAAACATTAGTTAAACAAAATATATATCATCTGATGACTTATTATTTGATGATTGTTTGAGGTATCATCTGACAAACGATACATGCATGATTTGATGAGAGATAAGGCTTCGTGACTTTTTCGTCTAACAGCGTTCCTTCATCTGCAAGATTTCCTGTCTATTAAAACTTTTTCATCTGTCAAGACTTAACATTAATTGTGTTTTAGCATAATTCAAAATTATGAAGTGTTAGACTTTTTCCTAACATAATGTAGGCAATAATAATAATTATACTCAAATATTTTAAACAAAATAACATAGATTACCTTTATTTTATTCTTTGTGAAGTTTTTATTCATAATAAAATGTGTTTTTATTTGATTTTATTGTGTTTCAATTGATATTTAGTATTATTGTCATTAAAAACTAAATAGCATGAGTTTGAACTTTAGAATATTTCAAGAGAAAAATTTGATTAAAATTGTATGAGATTTAACAAAATATGAACAAATATAATGATAATAATCATATTTCTACTTATCATGTGATGATTTGTGCTGGAAACAAAATTGCAATAAAAAAATAAAAGTTAATATATAAAGAAAAATGAACATAAAGATGAATATTGAAATAGAAAAATGAAAAATATAAAACTTCAAACATAGTAATACACTACAGAGCATAATATTCCAAGACTTACATTGATACTTACGAATATTTTGTACAAAATCACTGTAGTTACCCTGCTCTTCAAATAGAAACTTTTTAGTTACAAAGTTAGCATTGTATTTTGTATAACTTTGAATTGAATAAAAAACAATTCAAAATGATCGTTGACTTCATACATTTTCATTTCACTTAATAAACAATTATGAAAGTATGATAGATAGATAAATAAGATATAAGATATACATACATTACAATCACAACAATGCTTTTATCCGTAACATATGTGATCAAAGATTATATATCTTTTATTTTAAATATTTATTTGTAGATCACATTTTTATTTTTATCATTTTTAAATTATCCAAAATGAGTATTTTCAATTCTTTTTTTGTTTTCTCTAGAAATAATAACATATAATTCAACATATGTGAATACTGGATGTAAGATATATTGAAATTTTTCTTCTTTGAAACTTGAAAGACAATCTAGAGTAAGAAGAAACCATTCTTGGTATAAATATTTTCTCACAAATGTTTTTGCCTATAATATATCAATATATCAATTACAGACGGATTGTTTTACCGATGAATTTGATTTTTTCATCATATTTTACTAACGAAATATTTTACCAACGAATTTTATTTCACACAATATGATGTGAATTTTAGCCGCGGACTTTTACCAACAGATGGTGATCCATCGGTAATTAAAAATTATCGATGGAAATTTTCCATCGGTAAAATTATGTTGGTAATTTGCAATTTTCTTGTAGTGATTACTGATTACTGATTATAATGTTATTGTACATTTAGAAGAAAAATTAGAGTCCTTGGTGGATAGTTACAAGTCTAAAAAAATAACATGGTCAACTTTTACGAAATGAGGTGTCATACAAGCAAAGGCATAAGCAGCTAAAAGTGCAAGTTCAAAAGTTCTTCTCATCAAGAATTCCCCAAAGATTCTATATCTTTTTCAGAAGATAAGAAATAAATAAAATTATGTAAATGTTTTGTCATACAGTTGAAGCATTGTCTAGAACTTATGACACTTGAAATTCAATTTTACTTATGGCACTTGAAATTCAGTTTTGATTTTGAGTAGAAGGGCAAAATCCAAGACACTTCTTCTATAAGTAGTCTGTTAGGGAAAAGTTCAACACTCCATGATTTTGAACTTATGTTTAAAGAAATTTAATGTATAAAAGAAAAGAATTTAATGTCTTAAAAAACGATAACAGACAAACCTTCATCAGATCATAGATCATACATGCATCGTCTAACAGACAATACCATGTATATTCATTAGATGATATGCATTTAAAAAATGCTTAACCTTAAATGTTTATTTCTTGTTTTTCAAAAACAATCTTCTGGTCGAATCTGATGACCAAGTATAAAGGCATATCTCATGTCTTCTCACAACACATCCTTGGAGAAGAGCAAAAATTGTTTTCTCGCTAAATTCCTGATGCGACTAAATTTTATGAACTCTTGAAGTACACCTATCATGTACAGAAGTCTGCTTTCTTTAAAAGAAGAAAACTTCATTATCCAATGGAGGATAAGTGCTACAAATTATCAATTTTTGTGTTTAAAGAAGAAGCGTGCATTTAATGCATAAAGAAGTGCATTTAATGCATCTACGTGTCTTCATCAGACAATACAAGAAGAAGAAGCTGAATTATTTCTTTGATGCGTCCATGCTTGCTAAAAAATGTCTAATGGAAGATGCCTAATGAAACTAATGAAAGTAATGGATGACATGGAAACCAAAAGGAATCGGTGATGTGGATTATATATGCAACATTGAAGGCAAAACATGGGAAATGAGCGAGAATTTGAAGTTTGAAAATTGAAAAAAAGAACATCACTTTCAAATAAAACCTGCAAAATTCATCTCGAGGTAAGTTCCAATTATATAAATCAAAGGTTAGGAGAAGAAAAAATATCCTATTTCAAATGGATATTTCTAAACACGAAAGAAAAACTTTAGTTTGATATGAACTAAAAAAGTTTGCTCTATAATTACAAATCAAACCCTCTTTAGAATCGCAAACCATAAAAACAATCGAATAATTGTTAACCATTCAAAAAGAGGAAACCATGGAAAGATTAATAGGTAAAGAAAATAAACATATACACTACGGTCTTTCAAAAAGTAGTACTTTGATTGAAAAAAAAAATCCGAAAGAGGAAATCCTAAAAAGTTTAACTAGTTAAACATCAAACATTCATTGGTATTTCAAAAAAAATTACCCAAGGAAAAATTGTCAAAAACATGAAATCTTACAAATATTAACTAGTAAAAAATCCAATTTCAAAATGAACCTTTCCAGTTTCAATAAATCAAGAAAGAAGACAACTTTATCTAACCCTTGTTTTATTCTTTTGTATCTATGACCTTACAAGTACTGACTATTATTAGAAAAAAATTTATTTTAATTTTTTTTTTCTGTAAAATTCTGTATTGCGGGCACGTGTTAAATTATTCTATTTGAATGAGCTTTGTTTTTATATAGATACTAGTCTTTGTACCCGTGCAACGCACGCACGAGATTTTTTTATTTATTTTATAAATTATTATATATTTTTTAAATTATTGTAAATATAAATTTTTTAATATTTGAATAATGTATATATAAATTTATAAGAATTTAAATTATTTTATTTATATTTTGTAATAATGTGAAAAATAGTTTTACACAATCTATATAACAAAATTTTACCATTTATTTGAATAATAATGTTTGATATTGTTTTCTTGCACTTGTATGATTGTATATGTGTAAAATAAGGATGTGTGAATTTGTTTAAAACATAAAAAAAAAAGAATAAACTAATGTAAAGTTTAAAAATTCAAAATTTTAGTAAGAAATGAGTTTAGAATACCATTAGCCGGGAGATATTTGATAAAAATTAAGACTTTGAATGGATAATTTGAAATTGTCTTCAATGTTATGTATTTGTATTTGATCGAATGATCAGATATTTTATAAGTAATAAATAAAAGTTAAATATATTGTTGATAATTTTGATTTGATGATGTTGCTGCAATAGTTGATGATTAAATGGTGTTTCTGCAGTTTTGATTTGATGTCAGATTATCTTTAATTAGTTAGCTAATTTTGATATATTAGTCTGTTATTTTCATTAATACAGGAAATATGTCAGGAATGTGTTTTAATGAATTCAGCTAACCGTTTGTTGTTTAGCTAACTATTTTCTTCCATACAAGCTCCATGGAAGATTCAAGTACAGAGAAGAGAGAATTTTGAAAAAGCTATCATTTTCTCACAAATCTATTGAAGAATTCAATTTTAGAAAGAATCAAGAAAAGGGTCTTCATTAGAGAATTATGAATTGTGTTTTTCCCTGGTTTGGGATAGTTTAGTGAAATTACAAAATCTGTATTTCTGTGATTGGGGTGATCACTGTAGACTTGGTGTGAGTCTAGTTTAAATTAAATTCTATAGTGTTTAGAATTTCATCTTTTTGGTTTAGTTAGTCTTTAGAAGAGGGGTTCTTGTAAAGACTTGTTCAATTAGTGTTATTGTGATCTGTTAGTGTTACAGATTGAAACTGGATGTAGGTCTTGAAAAAGAGTGAACCAGTATAAATTCTTGTGCATTCTTTCTCTTCTTTAATCTTCTTTCTTCTTTTATAAGTTTATGATATAACTAATCGGTTGTTTTGTGTGATAAGTAAACTAATTTGTTATTAACAGCAAAAGAAAAATCTGATATTGAATAGTTTTCGAAGAAAATAATATATCAATTCATTCCCCTTCTTGATATATCTCTAAATCTAACATATACGAAACATGAGATAGATTTTGTACTAATAGAGTATTACAAACGTTGTTTTTTAAATATTTTTAAACATTATTTGTACACCACATTTTTAGTTGTTGTGGTTACATTTCCATCTTGGTCCAGAATGAGGACTTTCAATCCTTTTTTTTATTTCACACTAAAAACAATAACATATAATTGTCTGTGTGAATATCAAACTTGGTAGACAAAATCCAACTTTAGAAAGTGATTGTTCTTAACTCTTATTGATTATTATTTCAAAATATATAGATATGAGAAATTGTCTTTTTCGGAACTTGAATGAAAATCCAGAATCAAATGACATCAAATCCATTCTTGGTATAAAGATTTTATGACCAATTCTCAATTTAAGTTTATGATTGGAATTACATGAACATTTAATTTCATTTAAAAATTTTAATGTAAACTATTTACTTTGAATTTCTTGATCTTCATCATGTTGGTATTGTCTTAACTTAAGTAATTTATTTCTTTCGTCGATATTAAAGATAGAATATGAAATCATTTACTTCTTCCACACAATCAGTTATAAGATAAAGTATTGCTAGATCATAAAAAAATCCAGGAGACATATATTATGATAAATTCTAGATAAACAAACTCAACCAAGAAAAGTAAAGGGGATATATACTTTTGAATTAAAAGATTTGTAGGTATATGAATATTAGCTTCACCATTTTTAATATATGTTGTTTTGTAATTTCAATAAATTTTACTAATGTTTAATATCATATTTTATGAAAGTTTTAAGACTTTGTAATCATTTCTCAACTTTGAGTAATTAATTGATAATTTTAAAATATTTTATCTTTTTTATTCTTTATAATAGATAAATTCTATCTTAATATTGTCTTAACTATTTTTATATATTTAAAAATAATTAATAAATATTATAAATGAGATCTTACGATTAATTCTTATAATTAAAAAATAATTTTAATAAATACTTTAAATATTATATTTTTATTTTATTTAAAAACATCTCTTATTAATTAAGTTTTCTACTTTCTTCTATATTTCATATATTTTTCATCTAAGATATTTTTTTATAGAATATAATTCAAGTATATAATTAAAATTATAAAATATAAAATGAAAGTTAGTTTTTTTTCTTCTAAAGAACGAATATAAATTTTTAGTAGAAAAGTTAATAAAAAATTTAAGTGTGTCTTTTACTTATTTTTTTTATATATCATATTTTTTTGAATGTCTAACTTTTTTAATAAATTAAATGCAAAATATTTTATTATTTTCATTAAACATATGAATTAAAAATATAAAAAATATTTTAAATATAATAATTCAATGGTTTTCATAAATTAAATGAAAAATGTTATGTATATAAAAAATAACCTTTTTATATATTTTATTTAAAATAAAATATTTATTTAAATTACATAAATTTATAGTAACAAAATTGATTATTATTTTTTATAAATAATTAAAATATATTAATTACAGAAAAACTATTTTAATATCTTTTCCACAAGATTCTATTGTAAAAGAATCATTACAGTAAACTAAATATTTTTTTTTTAATTTTATAAAAATAATATTCATATTTAAATGTTGTAGGTAATATTTTTGAAGTTAAACACAAATATTAATGTATAATTTTGTAAAATTTATTTACTCATTTCTAAAATAATATTAAAAAACTCTTATAGAAAAAAAAGTAAAAATTAATCATAATATAATGAAAATATAATAATGAGATTTTAAATCAATTAATCATTCTATTAAATAATTAGTAATATTCTTTTATATTTATTTATTTATGCGTATTATTTATTCATTTATTTTATGTTAGATATAATTTAAAAAAAAGATAATAATATAATAATTTCTAATAAATTAATATCATATTTATTTATAAAATTACACATAATTTTATATTTAATTTATTTTTAAAAAGTATATAGTTCATATTTGTACATTAAAATATAAAAAATTTATAAAATATAAACTAAATTAAAATTATTATAAAATAAGATTTTGAACATAATAATTTAATATTTTTATAAATTAAATAAAAATTGTGTATTATAAAATGTAATTTTTGTATATATTTTATTTTAAAACAATACATAAAAACACATAAATCAGTAAGCATAATCAATAAAATAATAAATCATATAAAGTCTAATTGAAATACATGTACATTGTTGAGATACATGTTCATTTGTCCCTCTCAATGTTGATGTTTAGCTTCAACATCTTCAAAAGAATGTCAACCTCTATTTTAACAGGATCAGAGTCAAGTCCACTAATTCAAAATCAATATCATCACTTCACTTAAGAATCTAACAGGTAAATCCTATAAAAACATATGCACAATTAGACTATATAATTAGTTTTCATGACATCAATATCATGAACTATAAATATTACTAAAAAACAGAACAATGGAAGACATTTACAATTGGAAAAAGTCAAATACAAAGTGAAATTAAATGTGTCAGTTGTGTAAAAAAAAAAATTAGACTCCATAAAAGAGGAATACATAATCCAATGAAAAGGGTAATATTTGATTAGAATGCATACAACACAAAAGAATCAGGTTAACACATAAATATAAAGTTATATATAAAATACATCTAAAATAACTTTCATCTAAACAAAATAACAAAACATAAAGGGTAATAAGCAAAAACAGACCTCCTTATAGTCCTTTAATCCTTCAATAGTATTTCTGGATGTAAGTTGAAGGAAGTCTTCCTTAATGTCTGTTTTCCATAATCAGACAGTTGATTTAATGTTAATGCTTACGAAGGAGAATCAGTATTATTGTACATCCTACAATTGAATATCGCGAGATTACCTTTTCTTCAATTGAATAGCTTTCTCACAATCTGATTGGAAAACTAACTTTGTGCAATCAATGCAGTTTTGAAGATAAACCTTCTCTGAACATTACAAACAATAAATTCTTCAATGAACATGTAAAATATTTTACAATGAAAAGTGCACATTCAAAATAAGAGCAGTAAAATCTACCTTGAAAGACTCTCACTTTTGTAAAATGAATACTAACAACAACATTTGCAACTTCTCCACATGAAAGAAATGCATTTAGCTCATCCACATAATTCCCAAATAACGTGCACTCAATAGGACAACTAAATGGAAACATGAAACTATGTTAAAAATGTTTAAAAACAGAATGAAAAAAGGATAAACAACTTTTGTATTACCCATCAGCTTCTATGGAAATGACATTCATCTTAGTTCTTTTCCCATTTTTTTTCAACTCCCTTTCAGTGCCAACTCCAGTCAATAACCCCAACACATTTGTACAAACAACTAATTTGCTATAAGTACCAAATTCAGACACAATATCTTGAAAAATTTTCTAAGTACGAATTTAAACTCACCCACTAAGTAGTCCGTGTCAAAGCCTGAACATAGTTTTATACAAAAAACACCCTGCATTATCATACAAAAAAATAACACAGTTTCATAACTACTCCAATTTTCCCAAATGAAATTGAAAGATATTCAAAGAAAACATTTTTTAAAAATTTTCAAACCCTAAAGATATTCAAGAAGTCTGAAATCAACCCAAAAAGATGAAAATATTCCAAAACCTACATGCGCAGATGGAATACCCCTATTTTGAAACCTAATTTCAAAATATTAGTTTTTCAAAAAGCGACAATAACACGGAACAATGGTAACCCTAAAAATTAAAAAAAAATAAAATTCAAGAAAATATTTTTAGAAATTTACAATCCCTAAAGATGTTGAAGAAGTCTCAAATCGACCCAAAAAGGTGAAAACATTCAAAAACCTACATGTGCGACAATTTTTGAGAGGAGAGAAACATACTTTACCTTTAACATAGACCATTGTGGCAAACTCTGATCGGCCAAGGAAGCTTTAATAGGGCAAAAATCACTTTACAATGTATCCGAAAAGCTCAAATCACCATTTTCTTGCACACATCTGAAATGAGTAGAACAAAAACATGAAAAGGTTAGGCTTTAAAGTGGATGTAAAACCAAAAAACGAAAAAACTGTGCTAGCATGCGTGGCGCCGCTTTAGGGTATGACACTGGTTATATCATGCTTTTGGAAAGCTATGCGCTGTTATAAAACTTAAATTAAGAAGGTTATCTCTGTTGTTTGGTATTCCTAGAATAATATTAATGGTTTTAGGCATGAGTCGTATTACCGAGAAACATAGTCTGACAAACCTATTTAATAGGTATTATCATTTTCTTTTTGGGCATTTGAAGAGGCAATTATTCTGCCTATAAATTCTTGTAACAGCATATTTGAAAAGTGCAGCAGAGAAATATACAGAGATTAAAATAGAGAACAAAGGTTGCCAACTTTTCTGCCCTCTTGTTGCCAAACAAATTGGTATCAGAGCTTGCGTGTGTGGTGAGCGTGAGAAAACCTACCAGCCTCAAGAAAGAACGCCGCGGTGTGCGCTGGCCGAGAGAGAGGAGCGACTGAGAGCTTTGTGAGCTGTGTGAGTTGAGTGTAAACAGTTGAGAAAAATGGCAGGTCTAACCAATGGCATCCCGCTACCCAAGTTAACAAAAGGCACCAATTATGACAACTGGAAGGTGCAAATGAAGGCCCTTCTCGGCTCCCAAGATAACCGGGATGTGGTCGAGAATGGGTATGAGGAACCGAGAGAACACGGATGGGTATTCAAATGCCCGGATGAACGCGTTGAGGACCGTTCGAAGCTAAAGACAAGGCAGCTCAGTATCCGCTATATCGAGCCGTTGATGAATCTGGTTTTGAGAAGATTGCCAACGCTAAATCTTCCCAAGTAGCATGGGATACACTTGAAAAAGCAAACAAAGGAGACGAACGGGTGAAGCAAGTTCGACTTCAAACCCTTAGGGGCGAGCTGGAAAACATGAGGATGAAAGAGTCTGAAAGCGTATCTGAGTTCATTACTCGAGTAGAGACCGTGGTGAACAAGTCGAATCGAATGGTGAGAGTCTTTCATCTAACCGAGTTGTTGAAAAGATTTTAAGGTCATTGACGAATGATTTCGAGAATATCGTGTGCGCAATAGAGGAGT
This sequence comes from Lablab purpureus, assembly GCA_030347555.1. Taxonomy (NCBI): domain Eukaryota; kingdom Viridiplantae; phylum Streptophyta; class Magnoliopsida; order Fabales; family Fabaceae; genus Lablab; species Lablab purpureus. The sequence continues at coordinate 21,241,350 of CM059258.1, forward strand.
CCAAGGACCTATCAACGCTCACCCTTGAAGAGCTTGCTGGGTCCCTAGAAGCGCATGAGCAGAGAAGGAAAAACAAGAAGGGGGAGTCCCTTGAACAGGCTCTCCAGACGAAGGCGACAATAAAAGGGGAGAAGGTGCTCTATGCTCAAAACACCACAGGCAGAGGAAGAGGCAGAGGCCAAGGTGGAAGAGGAAGAGGCCAAGGTGGTAGAGGAAGAGGAGGACGAGGAAATGAGCAAGTCGGCCAACAGAACTGGGGTGGCCGAGGTCAGGCTCGGGGTGGCCGAACAAACACAAACAATATTGAATGTTATAACTGTGGGAAGTATGGGCATGTTGCCAAGGATTGTTACTCGAGAAAATGCTACAACCGTGGAAAGTCGGGTCATATTTCCAAAGATTGTAGGTCCGAGAAGAAAAAGGAGGAACCAACAAACTTTCTTGCCGAGGAAGAAGATGAAGGATTGTCGCTAGTGACAAACATTCCGAGAACCGAGGTCAAATCGAGATGTTCAAATAACTCGGTTTGGTACTTAGACACCGGCGCAAGTAACCACATGTGTGGTGACGAGCGCTTATTCAAAATACTTTCAAAAGTGGATTCCGGTCTGCTTCTTTCGGCGATGCTTCTAAAGTAGCTATCAAAGGACGAGGAACGATCCGGTATCAACAGAGAAATGGGCAAATCGGAGAGATCGAGATATATACTACGTACTCGATCTCAAAAACAACATACCGAGCATGGGACAGCTTAATGGAGAAGGGATACTCGGCTTCGATGAAGGACCGAGAACTACAACCGAAGGATAAACTCGGAGGCTCATTGCTCGGGTAGAAATGAAGAAAAATCGCATGTACAAACTAGAGCTGAAAATAGTTCAAGATAAATGCATGCAACTTGATATGGAGGATGAGGCTATGAAGTGGCATTTTCGGTTCTGGTCATCTTCATTTCGATGGGTTGACTCGATTGGTAAAAAGGAGATGGTGTTCTGACCGCCTAAAATGGAATTTGAAAAAGGTTCCGTGAAGAATGTGTGATCGGGAAGCAAACGAGGACTTCTTTTCCAAGAAGTTCGAGTACCGAGCAAAGGAGCAACTCTGGACCGATCCATACCGATTTATGTGGGCCGATAACTCCGTGAATCATTCAAGAGTAAGAAATACTTCGTCTCTTTCATTGATGATTTTTCAAGGAAGACGTGGGTTTATTTTCTGAAAGAGAAATCAGAAGTGTTTGAAACTTTCAAGAAATTCAAAGTGACGGTGGAGAAAGAAACAAGCAAAGTCATCAAAACAGTTCGATCTGACAGAGGAGGCGAGTTCACTTCGCTGAGTTCAACAAATACTGCGAAGAAAATGGGATTAAGCTGCTCATCGATCGCCCCATATTCTCCGCAAAGAAAACGGTGTAGCGGAACGAAAGAACCGAACCATTCTTGATATGGTTCGATCTATGTTGAAAGGGAAGAATATGCCGAAGAAGTTTTGGGCAGAGGCAGTGCAGTGCGCAGTCTACGTACAAAATAGATGTCCACATGCAAAGCTAGGCGAGAAGACGCCTCAGGAGATCCGGAGTGGTATGAAGCCGAGTGTCTCTCATCTGAAGGTGTTTGGTAGCGTGGCCTATGGACAAGTACCAAGTCAAGACGAGACAAAATTAGAAGATCGGAGCAAGAAGTATATTTTTATCGGGTATGATGAAAAATCTAAAGCATATAAATTGTTTGATCCTCGTTAACAAGAAAGTGGTGGTGAGCCGAGACGTTCATGTGGAGGAAACAAAGCAATGGTGCTCGGAGTAACCCGTCCGAAGAAGAAACTAACTCTGAATTTGTTGTGCCTTCAACAGCAACAACCCCCGAGTTTTCAGATGAAGAAACCTAGCCACCACAGCCCAGGATGAGAAGTCTACAAGAAATATACGACACTACAAATGAAGTTCATGTTGTATGTCTTCCGACCGACTCGAAAACTTGAGTTTTGAGAAAGTCGTCCAAGATGAGAAGTGGAGAACAACCATGGATGAGGAGATTGAGGCGATTGAACGCAACAAAACTTGAGAACTAACCAACCTTCCTGAAGGAGCTCGACCCATTGGAGTAAAATGGGTGTACAAAAAGAAGATGAATGTTGAAGGAGAGGTTGAGCGTTATAAGGCTCGACTTGTAGTGAAGGGCTATAGACAAAAGGAGGGAATCGATTATGATGAAGTATTTGCTCTCGTCACGAGAATGGAGTCAATCCGACTTCGATCTCATTAGCCGCTCGTAATCAATGGCAAATTCTACAGATGGATGTGAAGTCGGCCTTTCTAAATGGAGTGTCTGAAGGAGGAGGTGTACGTCGACCAACCACTCGGGTACATGAAGAGAGGGGATGAAAAGAAGGTGCCGAGATTACGAAAAGCTCTCTACGGGCTTAAACAGGCTCCTCGTGCCTGGAATGATAGAATTGACGGGTATTTCAAGAAAAATGGGTACGAGCAATGTCCATACGAGCATGCCTTGTATACAAAGAAATCGAAAAGGATATGATGGTAGTCGCTCTCTATGTTGACGACCTCATATTCATCTGGAAGCAACGCTAAGCCGATTAAGGAGTTCAAGGAGGTAATGAAGAAAGAGTTCGAGATGACGGACTTAGGCCTCGATGAAATATTTTCTTGGCTTAGAAGTGAAGCAGTCAGAGGAAGGGATTTTTATATCCCAAGAGAGGTACGCGCATGAAATTTTAAAGAAGTTTAAAATGGAGGACTCGCAACCCTGGTTTCTACTCCAATGGAACCGGCACTAAACTCTCAAAGTTTGATGGAGGAGAACGAGCTGATTCTGGAAAATATCGAAGTTTAATTGGAAGTCCGAGGTATCTCACAAGTACTAGGCCCGATCCGATCGTCGAGTGTTGGAATAACGAGCAGATACATGGAGAATCCAAGCTATACACATTGGAAGGCCTTGAAGAGAATTTTGAGATATGTTCGAGGAACCCTATCACTTGGTCTTTTCTATTCAAAATCGGATGACTACCGACTAGTGGGTTACTCTGGATAGTGATTGGTGTGGTGATGTTGATGACCGGAAAAGTACATCGGGTTATGTATTCCTACTCGGAATACAGCTTTTACTTGGTCGTCCAAAAACAGCCCATTGTAACTCTGTCAACCTCGTGAGGTCGAATATGTGGCGGCCTCTTGGAGCGTGTGTCATGCGCCGGCTTTCAAATCTATTAAGGCATCCGGGAGTGATCCAAGACGAAGGATCATGAATCCGAGTTGATAACAAGCTCGGCGATCGAGTTGGCAAAGAACCCGGTTAATCACGGAAGGAGCAAGCACATTGACGTCCGATTTCATTTCATCCGAGAACAAGTCAAAGAAGGAAAGGTTGAGCTGGAGCATGTTGAAAGCCGAGCTCAAGCCGCGGATGTATTCACCAAGCCACTGCCGACCACTCTACTGGAGAATTGTAAAATGTTGATTGGAATGCGAGATAAGGAGAGTATTTAAGTTTAAGGGGGAGATTTGTTATAAAACTTAAATTAAGAAGGTTATCTCTGTTGTTTGGTATTCCTAGAATAATATTAATGGTTTTAGGCATGAGTCGTATTACCGAGAAACATAGTCTGACAAACCTATTTAATAGGTATTATCATTTTCTTTTTGGGCATTTGAAGAGGCAATTATTCTGCCTATAAATTCTTGTAACAGCATATTTGAAAAGTGCAGCAGAGAAATATACAGAGATTAAAATAGAGAACAAAGGTTGCCAACTTTTCTGCCCTCTTGTTGCCAAACATGCGCCACGATGAAAAAAACTATGCGCCACGATGAAAAAAGCTGCGAGAGAGGTATGCTGTGAGAGGCCGCAACATGCAAAAAGGGAAAAAGCGACACAGACATGGTTGTGCTCTGTGAAATGACCACAGTGAGAGAAAGAACAAAGAAAGCAAAACAGAGAGATAAATGTGCTCTGTGAAATGAGCAGACTGTGAGAGACCATGAGAGAAAAAGACAGAGAAGAAAAGCCAGAATTCAAGAGGCATGAAAAATTAAAAGGTGTAAGGTTTAAGTGAGTGAGTGGTGTAGACAGGTGTCAGCACTAGAAAGCGTTACGTGACTCTGCATAGATATTTATGGTAAAAAGTTTTTTAAATTATTTTTTCAGAATTTTTGTGTAAAACTCATATTGCTACATGTGTCAAATATAATATTTTTTTAAAAAATTTTCAAACATTGTTATTTTTTATTGTAATAAAAAATGAATTAGTTAAGTAAAATTTAATGAATTAAACTAATGTTAAAAAATATTGTCCAAAGATTTAGAATACTTAATAATAAATTATTCTATTTTTTTGAAATTCTATATTTATTCGTTATTAACCGATTCCATTCTTTTATATTAAAAAATGAAAAAAAAAACTAAAAATCAAAATTAATTAGAATTATATTTTTTTATTTATTGTATGAATATATACATCAATATTTATGGATTATACCTTTTATTTCATCTCAGTTCTCTTGTTAATAGGAGTGGGAGTTTTTCTTTTTTTTCGACGGCAACCAAAAATATTAGCCGTATTTGAGCGTTTCAAATATTTCCATTTGTGCGTTTCAAATATTTCCATTTGTGCCTTTCAAATATTTCTATTTGTGATCGCTCGTAATATATAATTTATTGATTGACAGTAGGTCTATTCAAATTGCAACTTTCATTATAATTCCCATCAATAGAATAATTGAATCTTACATTTTTTAACCCAACTGTGGGTGCACACAACACAATGGTGGATTCTCATTCTTTGGTGTATACCTTTATTCTCACTTGATATAACTTATCCAAAACCTCCCCAAAAAGTAAAAAAACCCTCCACGGAATTTTACAGCATTTGCAATAAATGAAATCAATGTTACTGAGGCATGGCATGCAACAGTAGAAGCAGTAGCAGAGTTTACAAAGGAATCTTCCAAACGCTGTTCAACGTTGGAACTTCAAGCCCACGATTCGTGCATTCGTGTCCAGCCTCGTTGGTCCAGAACCTTCTCAAGTTCCGAAGAGACAAGCCCACGGACCAATTGCATCGAGCCCTTGACCAGTGCGCCCTCGACCTCAACCACCACCTCGTTCTCGACGTCCTGCAACGACACCGTTCTGATTGGCGACCCGCCCACGTCTTCTTCAACTGGTCCAAAACCGCCGGCTATGAACCCAGTTCCGATGTCTGCAACGAGATCCTGGACATTCTCGGCAAAATGCACCGCTTTCAGGAGTTGCACCAGGTGCTCGATGAAATGTCAATCAGAGAGGGACTTGTCGACGAAAAGATCTTTGCCACCCTGCTTCGTAGGTTCGTGGGTGCTCATAAAGTGGACGATGCAATTCAGTTATTCCGCAGGAGGAAGGAGTTCGGGTTGGAGCTTGGTCCCGAGCCTTTTCGTACCCTCTTGATGTGGCTGTGCAGGTTCAAGCACGTGGAAGAGGCCGAAACGTTGTTCCATAATGTGACGAAGAAGGATTTGAGGTATTAAAAACAAAACTAAGTTATCACTCACCAGATTTGGTGATGAAATTGCTTTGATTTAGAGATTGTTTATTGGAAGAGAAAAAAAAATGAAATGAAGTTTTTCAAACATAAAATTAGTTTATCGTAAATTATCTTAAAGAAGATTTTTTATATAGTTTTTAATTTTTTAATTTTTTAATTTTTATCTGCACATAAACTAATTTTAATAATTTCATACTTTTTTTTTACTTTTCTTCCTTAAAAGCTTTTCTGGAAAAGTATGTAAAAAGACACTCTTAATCACATATTTTAGGTTGAAAAAAATTAGATGGTTAATTGTACACTGAAGTTAAATTTTTTTACTGGGTAATTAATCATCTGACTTATACTTATATCAACTATTTGTTTTAGTGTTTACGCCTAAAAGTGTGTTATGTTTTACTCTTTTAGTTATGAGTAATTGTTTTATGTATTAGCTTTTGTGTTTCTATTTTGTGCTGTTTTAGGCCATAAAAAAACAGAGTAAGACTGCAACATAAGTATTACTTGTACATGGATTAAAATATAGATTTTTTAGATGAGAACTAAAATGAAAAGTTAATGTATGTATAAGAAATAAATGATTAATTAAACCTCCTTACTAATAAAAGGTCACAAAAGATTTAGTAATGATTTTTTCTAAATTACGTATAAATTTTTTATCGCTAATTTTAATGTTTCTTGAAGTGCCGATATAAAGACCTGGAACGTGATCCTGAATGGTTGGTGTGTTTTGGGAAACGTTCATGAGGCAAAGAGGGTGTGGAGGGACATAGTGGTTTCTCCATGCAAGCCTGATGTATTCACTTACGCCACCTTTATCAAAGCGTTGACCAAGAAAGGAAAACTTGGGATGGCACTGAGGTTGTTCCGTGGCATGTGGGACAAAGGTTGTAAACCAGATGTTGTGATATGCAACTGCATCATTGATGCTCTTTGTTTCAAGAAGAGGATTCCTGAGGCGTTGGAGATTTTCCGTGACATGAGTGAGCGAGGTTGCGAACCGAATGTTGCTACTTACAATTCTCTTATTAAGTACATGTGCAAGATACGACGAATGGAGAAGGTGTATGAACTGGTGGATGAGATGGAGAGGACGAAGGGGAGTTGTTTGCCTAATGTTGTCACTTATTGTTGCTTGCTCAAGAGCTTGAAGGAGCCAGGGGAAGTTCACGAGGTTTTGGGGAGGATGGAGAGGAATGGGTGCAGCTTGAATGATGATGTTTATAACTTGGTGTTGAGGTTGTACATGAAATGGGATGATGAGGGTGGAGTTAGAAAAACGTGGGAAGAAATGGAGAGGAATGGATGGGGGCCAGATAGGAGATCATATACCATCATGATTCATGAGCACTTTGAAAAAGGGAGGGTAAAGGATGTTGTGCGTTATTTTGAGGAGATGATAGCTAAGGGAATGGTGCCAGAGCCAAGGACAGAGAAGTTAGTAAGTTCCTTGAACATTCGGGTGAAGGGGAGGACCGAAAAACATGAAGGTATTGAAGAGGAGACAACTAGGCTTTGAGGTCTTGGAATTTGGTCCTATTCGAATTGGATATTCTCTCTACAACCTCTCTCCTGTAGTTTAATGAAGCGTTATATGTCTCATGTCATGGTTGCGACTAAAATGGGGTGGTTTTCATTGCCAATTCTCCAACCGCATTCTCTACAACTGAATTTGCCATGTTTGTACACGGAACTTGAAGTGCCTCAACTGAATGCCACCACCAACATGGTACTGCAACTGCCAGAGATTTTGCTAAATGAACGAGGATTTCCACCGTTGTTGTCCAAGACTTTTGCGCTTGTGGATGACCCATTTTTACCTCACTATCTGTTTGCAGAGGAATTGGTCCACCCTAGCATTACCAGGTGGCAATGGGATCCAATTCTGGAGTGGGAGAAACATGACATTTTGTTCAGAGTCAGTCTGAGGCAAGATGTTCGTTTGCATCTTCCCCTTTGTGTACGTTTGCTTATATTTGCTTGCAATGATATGGAGGTCTTGTTGTTATTCTCCTAATCACTATTCCAGTAATCTCCAAATTGTAAGTTTTCTTTATTTCATAACTTGCAAACTGAAAATTTCATAATATTGGATAATAGGGCAGTTTCTTTTATGAAGTTGTGTTAGAGTATGCAGCTGAGAACCAATGGAAACATGTTAAGCATTGTGTTAGTTAGTTATTACTCTTGATTGTGTCTTATCTCACTTGAAGGTGTTTAAAAACACTCGAGATTGTTAGTGGCAGTTAGAAGTTAATGTCCTTTTTAAGGAATAGTTAGAAACTCAAAGATAGTTAGCAATAACATTACTGTTATGTACATGTATTTCACTAGTAATTGTTTTATGGTCTCTCTCTATCACAGGTGAAATCTACAGGACTATGTGAACAAGCTCTTTGTTGTAAACAAAATATTTTTTATTTGTGCAATAATAGAAACTTTCTAAGGGGAATACATATAACGTGACAAAGATCACTTTGACATCTAAGATTTCATTTCCACCAGTTCAGTTGCATGATCCACTCAATCAAGTGACTATAGGATTAAAGATGTTTATGTACTGTAATATACTGTTAAAAGTTGCTTATAGATTAGACACGTTTGCACATTGCTTATAGGTTAGAAAGTCAATGCAGCTGCAGACACCAGTGGTGGAACTTGAGATAACTTTAGCGGTTAAAAGAAAATCTAAATTGTTTACAGTACTCCATAATGACTATTAATTAGAAAATCAATTATCAAGATTTTAATTAATTTTAAAATTTGATAAATATTTATTTGGTTTAATCACAATTTTTAAGTTATTCTTTTGATAAATTCACTTTAAAATATTCAAATCCTATTAGGTATCCTGTCCTCATAAATTGTAGTCTCTTTCACTTAAACACTGTCACTTTAATAAGAATCATAAACATTGTTGCAATTGCAAGACTTGCTTAGATGGTCCTGCTTGTCATGAAGTACCACCACAAAGATTTGAATGAAGGACAGACATGTTATCAACCTCTGAATCTGATAGATATCAATTTAGTATAGAAGAATAAAGAGTACAACTAACTCACATACACAAATTGAGTGTATCTTGCACCACCTTATTTCTTTTTCTCACATCTACCTTTCCAAATCTTTTATTATTTTTATCATAATCGAATCTCAAATAACAACAAATCCAATTTCAATGTAAATAATTAGATTGGAATTAATTCCTAAATTTATATTTTAAAAAAATTAGTTTGAATTTTTGTAGATCCAAATCTAAATTCATATTTTAAAAAAAGTTTGGTTGTTTATAACTTAGTTTAATACTGATTTTAGTTTATATTTTTTTTTTTCAAAATCAGTTTTAAATCCAAAAATAATTCAAAACTATTATATATTTACTAAGAATAATTTTGAAAAGAGTACCCGTTTCGGCGTGGATGGGTGGGTGGGCCGAGGACCAATCTGCCAGTTTTTTTTTTTATTTTGTATTTTTTAAAGTTTTGTTATTTTGCTTCGATATATGTAATTTAAGAGTACATTTAACTTTTTAAGATTTTCAATGAATTAATATTTTTAATGGAATAAATTAATGATTATTACTTTTAAATGTTAAATTATTTTATTATAAATAATAATTAAAACTTAATTTCTTAGTATTAATTATTTAAATTATAATATTATATATTTATTTTTTAAATAATATAATAAAAAATTAATATTTAAATTAAAAAAAACAAACCAACATGCAAATAATTCCACTCAACTGAAGTAGTGAGTTAGATGGGACGGATCACAGGTACTAGCCGGTTAAAATTCTTTCCTAACTCATCAAACTTTTGGTCAGCTGGTCCATCAGCTAAAACGCACTTTATTACTCTAATTTTAGTTATTTTGTTAAAATTTTTACTGAATTATAAATCTGTTAGGAGTTAAAAAAATAGAAAACATATAATTAAAATATAAAACATTTTATTTTTGTTTTATTTTTCTTATTTTTATTTTTATTCTTCTACTGTTCTTATTAAAAATGGTCGAGGTTGGATGAGATCGGTTTTCGAACTGTTGAGTGAAAACTTCATGTGGTATGAGTATATATTTATAGGCTCTTGTGGACCTTATAATTGATAACAGATTGGGTTGGTTACTTAATAGATCATAATCGATTTGTTATAACTGAAGTGCATAGAATTAACCGAGTCAATTTGTTAAGATTTTTATAATATATATATATATATATATTGTAGTTATACATATCTTATGAGGTAATTCTGTTGTTATACGTATACTGGTACCATTTGGGGAGGTACACAAACCCTCCGAACTCAAGATTCGAAGTCTTGACAGAGGATAGTCGAGTTGTAGAAGAGTTTAAATCGAGTTGTAAGGGGTTTGTTAAGCCGATCGATAAAGATCCAGATATCTGAGCTATGTATACTTCATGTTTGTTTTAACTTGCGACTTTGAGGTTAGTCAATATTAAGAAAAATGAGTTCATCGAAGGTGGTCGATTTGAGGCCGACATGGATTATTATTTTAGAATTATTTGAACCCATTGAAGGTCGTCGGTTTGAGGTCGACCTGGGTTATTGTAGAATTTCCTAAACCCATTGTAGGTTGCCGGTGTGAGGCTGACCTGGGTTAATTTAGAAGTATCTGAACCCATTGTATGTTGCCGGATTGAGGCCGACCTGGCTTAACTTAAAATTACTTGAACCCATTGTAGGGCGTCGGTTTCAGGTCGACCTGGGTTTAAAGCAAGCAAATTAAATAATCCATTGTGGGTCGCCGATTTGAGGCCGACCTGGATCATTTTAGAAGTATCTAAACCCATTATAGGTCGCCAGTTTGAGGCCGACCTGGGTTTAAAGCAAGCAAATTAAAGAATTCATTGTGGGTCACCGATTTGAGGTCGACCTGGATTTCTTAGCAATATATATTGTAACAACAAAGTCATTTGCTGAATAATACTTTTATTGAAATTGGTGTGCCTCATTAAAACCTTGTTTAGTAAAAACCCTTCTTAGGGAAAAAAATTGAACTAAGGAAAAAGAGTACAACACCTTTAACTATAACACATTTTCAAATGGGTGGCGTTCCAAGTTCTAAGGATGAGCTTACCACCTAATTCTTGCAACTTGTAGGCTCCATTTTGAAGTGAATCGACTATTTTGTACAGACCGTCCCAGTTGGCGGCTAGTTTTTCATCTTGTTTATTCCTTCGGGCTTCTCCTACCTTGCGCCATACTAGGTCTCCTTTTTGAAAGGATCGTTAGTATTGTATCTTCGCATGGCTCTTGTTCTGGCTGCCTCAGCTTGGATACGAGCATCATCTCGTATCTCCCATACGAGGTCAAATTCCTCCCTCAGGTCGGCATTGTTGACGGCTTCGTTAAAGTTTTGCCTCCGCCAAGATGCCTCCCCGAGCTCGACAAGGATCATAGCATCCACCCCATAGGTGGCTAAGGGTTTTGCTTCTATCCATTTGGTGAAGTAGTCAATGGCAATGAGTAGGAATTTAACTTGACCCTTTGTCAATGGAAAGGGGTCGAGTATGTCTATTCCCCAGGTGGTAAACGGCCAAGGCATGGTGTGGAGTTCTTCAGGTGGGAGCATGTGTAGGGGGCCAAATTTCTGGCATTTTGGGTATTTTTGGAGGAACTCATGGGCGTGCTTTTGAAGTGTTGGCCAATAGTATCCCGCTCGAAATACTCGGGTGGTCATGCAGCGGGCCCAGAGTGCATTCCGTATATGCCTCGATATAACTCGGCTAACACATACCGAGCTTAGGTGGCATCTAGACACTTTAACAGCGATGATGATATTCCTCTTCGGAAGAGCTCACCATTGTTCTACTATGTAGAAGGATGTTTGCCGACATATCCTTCTAGCTTCTGTTGGGTCCTGTGGCAAAACCTCGTGTTCAAGATATTGTATAAGGGGACTCATCTAGGAATTCGTCCCAATGCGGATTTGTAAAATTTCATCGTAATCCTAACTTGGCGTACGTAGAGTTTGTTGTATCAAGGTGCGATGCTGACTTGATGTCTTAGTGCTGGCCAATTTTGATAAGATATTAGCTCGACAGTTCTGCTCCCGGGGGACGTGCTCAATGGTGAACTTTTGGAACTGATCAACTATGTTCTTTGTCGTGTGATAATACTTTTGAAGCAATGGTTCCTTGGCTTGGTACTCTCCATTGACTTGGCTCGTGACTAACTAGGAGTCACTCTTGCATCAAAACTGCTTGATACCGAGCTCCCTTGCTAGTCGTAGTCCAGCAATTAGTACTTCATACTTGGTCTGATTGTTGGATGTGTCAAAGTCGAACCGCATGGCTTGCTCCAGGATCATTTCATTTGGACCTTTTAGGATGATGCCAACACCACTGCCTTTTCTGTTTGAGGAGCCATCTATGTTTAATAGCCATCACTCATGCCTTTCGTTCATGTAAGGAAGCTTGGATAAGAAGTCGACTAGAAATTGTGCCTTCACAGGTCCTCGATTTTTGTACCTGAGGTCGAACTTGGATAACTCGACAAACTAGGCAGTCATTCTTCCTGCCAGCTCGGTTTATGCAAAACTTGTTTAATAGGGTAGTCGGTGCGTACCGCCACCTCATGACTTCAAAAATATTGCCTTAACCTTGTTGTCGAGAAGATTAAGGCTAAGACTAGCTTCTCTATAGTTTGGTATCTTACTTCGGCTGGTTGTAGAGTTCGGCTTGTGAAGTAAACTGGTATTTGCTTCTTATTTTCCTCGAGTACTAGTATCGAGCTTATCGTTGTGTCTGATACTGATAAATATATTAAGAGTACCTACTTCGGTGTTGGGCTGGCCAGGACTAGTAAATTGGAGATGTCCTTTTTTATTGCTTTGAATGCCGCTTCACACTGGTCATCCCAGCCGAGTTCTTTGCCCCATTTGAGCAGCTTGAAGAATGGTTTGGCCTTCTCAACCAGTTTTGGTAGAAACCTCGAGAGAGCGGCAAGTCGTCTGATGAGTCTTTGTACTTCCTTGAGCGTGATCGAGCTTCTCATGGCCAGGATTACCTCGTACTGTTTGGATTGGCTTCTATGCCACACTGGGTGATCATGAAGCCGAGGAATTTACCTCACCCTACCCCGAACTCGCTCTAGGTGTTGTGCGTGATCCTCAGATTCCTTTGATTTCATCACCATGTCCTCCACATATACCTCCATGATTTTGCCTATCAAGACCTGGAAGATCCTATCCATTAACTATTGATAGGTCGCTTCTGCGTTCTTTAACCCGAAAGGCATGACTTTATAACAGAAATTGGAATGACCTATTATAAATGTCGTTTTCTCCTCATTTGGTGGATACATCTGTATTTGGTTGTATCCTGAGTATGCATTGAGGAAGCTAAAGAGCTCGTAATCAGTTGTGTGGTTGACCAGATGGTCTATACTCGGCAGAGGATAGGTGTCTTTCGGGTAAGCTTTGTTGACGTCGATATAGTCAACGCACATTCTCCACTTTCCAATGACTTTTTTGACCATCACCACATTGGCCAACCATGTGGTGTAGGTGATTTCTCTTATGAACTCGGCCTTTAGTAGTTGATGGACCTCCTAACCTACAACCAGCCTTCTTTCTTTGCCAAGCTTTCTCTTCCTTTGTGACACCAGCTTTACATGTGGGAGGGTCGCCAACTTGTGGCATATGAAGTCGAGGTCAATGTCAGCTGGGCTCCATACGAATAGGTCGGCATTTTGCAAAATTACCCGCTCAATGCTTGTCTTGATGGATCAGCTTGATGTACGACCTAGGCGGGTGCACTAGTCTGACCTCGGACCAAGTTGGACTTTGGTCACCGATTCATCAAATGTTGGTTTTTCCTCATTAAAGTCAGCTCTAGGGTCGAGGTCTATCGTTTCCTCTTCTTCGGTGTCTGTTGCTTCTGTGATTGAAGTAGATTGCCCTGTTGCTTCTTAAGGGACAAACTCAATGTTGTTACATTGGGTTTCCTCCTTGAACTCAGGTGGTTCAAATGGTGTGTGATCTTGTGTAGGAGGTGTTGTCTCTACCCCTTTTATGGAGTACGGTGTCACCTTTAGGCTTTCGACGTAGCACTGTCGGGCCATTTTGCATTTGGCTTGTATGATCTCGGTGTTGTCTATTGGGAACTTCATAGCCATGTGGGGGGTTGACACAATGGCTCCGAGCTGGTTCAAATATGATAACATTGTACGAGATCCCTGCTTCCACAAGAATATATCGAACCGTGATCGTCCGATGAGCTTTGTTGCACCCGAAGGTAGTTAATAGATCAACGTATCCTTATGTGTTTACTCGTTCGCCTGCAAATCCAAGTAGAGGTTTGGGATACAACTTGACGCTGGATATCAGAATGTTGAGCTTTAAGAAAATTGACCAATACAACACGTCTGTTGAGCTCCCTTGGTCAATAAGTACTTTCTGTACTCGTCAGTTGGCTATGGTTGCGGTGATCACCATAGGGTCATCTGAGTTTGGGTCATAAGTGGAGAAGTCCTCGTTTGTGAAAGTGATTGAAGGCATGGTTTGTGGTATCAGGGTGTCTATATTATTGACACTCCTTAGGTGCCTTCGTCTTGCCGAATTGGTGTTGCCCCAGCTTGCAAATCCACCAACAATAGTGTTTATGGTACCTCAGACCTCCGTAGGATTTTGTGTGCTTTACCGATCTTTTCTCGACTCGACTGGTTCGGAGGAGTTTTCTCTTTGGTATTCTCGTCCTCGTCCAGACTGAGCAGCTTGGAATCCTCGGCCTCGGCCACCACGCCATCCATCTCAACCTCTACCACGACCTCCACCTTGTGCGCCACGGACGAAGTGTGACAGTGCCCCCGATCTAACCAGCTCTTCAATGAGATACCTCACCTTCGTACACTCCTTGGTAGTGTGGTTGGTATTCTGGTGGTAAATACATTTGTGAACGAGGTTGACATTTCTTGAGGAGAGCATTGGTGGAGGAATAGGTATCAACTTCAGGTTGAACACTTCTCTCAGGATGACCTCTTTGTTGGCGTTGAGGGGGTGTACTTGTCGAATCTTCCTTTTCCTCTTCTCTTGAAGGAATTGTCTTGGTTATCATGAGATGTGGGTTTTATCATCTTCCGCATCTCCGAGTTCTCCTTTATGCTTTTGTATCTCACCGCTTGTACTTGAAGGGCTTCCATATCATTAGGGGGGTCGGCAAAGAGTGTATCTAGGAACTTACTTGGACTTAGGCCGACTATCAGAACGTGCATTGCCACGACGGGATGTAAGTCAAAAATGTCAAGGCAGGCTTTGGCGAATCGGGCCATATACTGTCGAAGTGGTTCATTCTGTCCTTAGATCACGCCTTGTAGTGATGTCAAGCTTGCGATGATTGACTTGCAATTAGCGAACCGAGCTGTGAACCTGACACAAAAAGTTCTGAACAAATCTATGGAATTCTGGGGGAGAGAGTAATACCAATGCAAAGCGGGTCTCGTCAGCATGGTCGGCAAAAGTTGGCAATGTATGGTTGGATTCCTCGAGAAAAGGTTGGCCTATGTTAGGAAGGTCTTTATATATGAACATCGGGGTCTGTGGACCCATCATACCTGTCTAGGTTAGGAATCTTCAGCTTGTGAGGTAGAGGAACATTAATTACCTCATGCGTAAAGGGTTGGAAACTCTCTAAACATTGCTCCAGTTCCGGGTTCAAGGGTGGTACTGGAACAACTCTGAAGGATTGGTGTTGGTTATACTATTCTCGTCTTCCTACGAGAGCATTGGGTTGGGTTTCCTGGAAGTAAGGGTTTCCCCCATATGGTCGGCCTTGGCTCGGTCCCCTTTGTTCGTAAGGGTGTGTTGGTCGGACATGGCTTAACTCCCTTTGATCGTAAGGGTGTGTTAGTCGACCATGGCTCATCTCCTTCTGATTATAAAGGTGTGTTGGTCGGCCATGACTCAACTCCCTTTGATCATAAGGGTGTGTGCCCCCGTACCTCCCCAGGTTATCATACTGATATGGGAAGGGCGACATTGATGGTAGGGTAAGCCCATATGCATCTCTCCAACTAGGTGGGGGATACAAGTCCTTGTTTGGATGGTAAGCATACCCTCTATTGTTTGCTCTGTAGAGCTCGGAGTAGAGATGACTCCTTCTCGGTGGGGACCTGTGATGGCTCCCCTCTGGACCATGCTGAGTATTTCTCTCTGGCGAAGCGTTTGCGGCTCTCGGGTTAGAGTCAGCCATAGTTTGCATCTCAACGTTGTTGTGTGACTCGCCTTCAGTGTCACGAGCAACTTAGGGAATGTCGAGCTGGTCCTGCAGCACTTGCAGATCGACCCACTGTTGTTCTCTCAAGTCCTGAACCAAGCCTTCTATGTGGTTCCTAAGTACATTCAGGGCTACCTGATCCATCTCTATGCTTTGTTTGGAAAAGAGGCTTGAAATATGGTTAGGAAAAACTATCAAGCCCCACATGCCAAATGTTTCTTACCAAAATTGGTCGAGGTCGGATGAGATCGACTTTTGAGTTGTTGTGACTACTGAACACTGAATTGGGTGTTTCATGAAGAAGACACTCTAATGCTTATCTTAAAATTATTTAGAGTATAAAGTAAAAAGATGAGATTGAGTGAGTACTTCCTGTGGTATGAATATTTATAGGCTCTTATGGTTCTTATAATTGATAACAGATTGGGTTGGTTACCGAATAGGTCATAAAAAACTGAAGTGCACAAAATTAACAATCAATTTATTATAATATATATATGTATCTTATACGATAATCCTATTGTTATACGTATACCCGGTACCGTTTAGGAGGTACATCTATTAAATAAAAAACTACAATCCGATCTTATATAAAGTAAAATGATAACAACACGAATATTTTTATTGATATCTATTTTTTTTACCTTCTTATAATCATGAAATACGCATACACCATATTTTCTGTCAAATCATATTTTTATACTTTTAATTAATATTTATTTAAACAGAATGTGGTTTCATATAAAATTGTTTAACATTATATCATTATTTTTTATGTTTTATCATATTATATTCTCTATTATTACTTTGAATAAAGTTTGATTTCCAATAAATATTTTGTTACACTTAATATAAAATTATTTTGAATTAACATTTAATTTTGAAAAAATATGATTTTAAAATTGATATCAAACTGATTTATAAACAATTAAACTATTTTCTTTTAGAAAACAAGAATTTTGTAAGGATCAGAACATAAAAGAGAAAGGATTTTCTCTCTCCTCATCACTCTCAACTGGTTCTCCCTCTCTTACGTTTACTCTATTGTTGGAGCTCTCATTCCCTCTCCCTTCTCTCTATGATTCCTCCACCTCCGGCCACCCTCTTGAAGAATTGAGACCACCATTGCATTTCCCTCGGCGAGTAGAAGAGACGAATTGGTATCCAATTACCTCTCTGGTAATCGATTACCACGTGCAGTGGTAGATTATGCAGACCATAACCAGTGCAAACAACATTCCAATACATCCAAATAGCCCAAAATACAATATGTAACCATGGTATCCAAAATACAATATATAACCAAGGTATCTATACCACACAATAGTTTAAGTCAGCATAATGTCATACACCAATACATTCAATACAACACAACATCATAATTCATCAATTGATTCTCATATAGCATATACACAAAACCATCACACAGGTTCAACCTAAACCAGTTCAAGTTCAGAAAAAGTTCTTCACTCATAACCTCAATCAAACCTATAGAAAATCCAAACAGGTTCAAGTGAAGTTCCCCTTATTTGGAATTGAGCTAATCCAAAGCTTAATAGTTGTTCTTCCTCACACGGTCAACAGAGTATACTTTGAGTTGCTCCTTTAGCACTTACAATGCACCTAATTGCAAATTAAATCCAGAAAAGTACTCTTAGACTAGAGGAAAGCACGAACATCGAATGAGAGGTTCTAATTTCGCCCCTAGCTATAAAAATCCCCAAATGACCTACGAAAACCCTAAAAACGCAAAACATACCTAATCGGAGATTCTGATCGATCCAAACTCTTCTACTCACCGAGGGAAATGCAATGGTGGTCTCAATTCTTCAAAAGGGTGACCGGAGGTGGAGGAATCATATAGAGAAGGGAGAGGGAATGAGAGCTCCAACAATAGAGTAAATGTAAGAGAGGGAGAACCAATTGAGAGACTTTTTCTCTTCTGATCCTGATATTTGTATTTCAAATTTAAGTTTTTTAAAAAATGTGAATTTGAATTTAGTTATAATTCAAATTATTTGAATTTATAATGCCGTTGATTAATTTTGTAATAATAGAAATCCAATTTTATGAGTTTTGTTTTGTTTGTCTTGGATCTCTTCTCTCAACTCTAACAAAATCATAAATAATAGTTTCAAACGCTTAAAAAATAAAATAATTATTTTATAACTTTCTTTCTTTAATAATATAAAATAATAGTAATTTATATTAGAATTTTAAATTAGAAATTAAAAAATAATTAAAATATTAATATATTAATTATGATGCGATTATTTTTTTATTGAGGGAGTGTCCAATATCACCTCCAAACAAAATCTCAGCGTGATTCAAACAAAGAAAAAATAGGATCCACCAAAAACCATGTGAATTGGCAACTTTGGTCTCCATTTTGCAACTGCAACCTTTAATTTCAGCCATTAGATAAATCTAACGGTTAATAAGTATGCTGGAGAGAGCATGTTCGAGGAATCATGTTCCATTATATTATAGGATGATTTTTTTTATGAATAAATTAGGGACTAAATTAGACCATGAATATTATTTATAGAAATAAAAAATTCAAAAATAATTTTGCAGAAAATAAATAAAAATATATTTATAAATACTTCAAACACATGTAAACTTTCTAATTTGTGAGCGAATTGATTAAAATCAGTTATTGTGTTAGAATTGATATGAGGGCACCTCCCATGCCCTAGTTTTCCAAGTAATAAACAATAGATGGATAAAGTGCCCTTTCATTCAAATAAAATAATTGAATTTTTAAGTTGTGAATAATTGAAATTGAAAATTTTCAGTTTGCAATTTTTTTTCTATGATTTTGGTTTTTTAAAATTTAATATGTGTCTATTTAAAAGAAAATTAATGGATTGCTTTTATCCAAACGTTGTTAAGGAATTGTTCATTTGATAAAAAATTTCTCTTTGATTTTATGTTTTTACTATAAAATTCAATAAATGTCATATATATATATATATATATATATATATATTAATATATGATTAATATAATCTCAATCTGATCCATTTTAATTATATTTGAATAAAAGTGTTACATTTACACCATTATGTAAAAGAAATAATATACCATTTGATAACTTTTTTTATATTATCTTTTAATGAGACAATTTTACTTTTTAATGATAATGATTTATTTAATAAAATAAGCAAATAAATATTTTTTCTTATTTTAAAATAACTATATAATTTTTTAAATAATTATCACATAATTTTGAAATATTTTTCTTTCAAAATTATATATATATATATATATATATATTAAATTATATTATTTTTAAAATTTTCGCTTGTACTTCATAAATTGCTTTATCACACAGGAAAAAAAGGAAAAAAAAAACTAATACATGGTCATAGCCTCGAAGAAACGCTGTGTTTTCGCGAACTTGAATTATTGGCTTTCTCCCTCCAAAATTCCCTCCGTCACGTCGGAGAATGGCGTCAACTTCTCATGGCGGCGGTGGCGTCGCGGCGCGAATGAGGAACGCTGCTTCCACCTTCTGCTCCGACTCTCAGCCTCTCATCTCCGTAAGTAGTTCCCACCCTTCCCCTTTTATTCATCCTCTAGTCATTGTTCGTCACTCATTTTTTAGGGTTTTTTCAGGATATCCGAAAAACCGTGCTTCTGATGAAGGACATCGCAGTTCAATTGGAGAAAGACAACCTCCCTGACAAGGTTTTTCTCTTTTTCAACTATTCAACTTCTTTGTGTTCGATGATATTATTTCATGAACTAGAGTGAAATGTGAAGATCATTTCAGGTGAAGGAGCTTGAAGATGGGGTTATTGAGTTAGTAGGGTTATCTGAACTAAGTGTGCAATTTTCATCCGCGGTTCAAGTCTTTGCCAACAGATACCAACCTGGAGAAGAGGTTCTCGAAGCTAACACCTTTTGTTTAGTTCCTCTTATTATTTGTATTTGCATGTTATTACTACTTATAATATGTAATCTAACTATCTTATTCTTGTTCCAATTGCAGTTCACTAATTTTAATAAGTTGTTTGAGGATGAGCTTTCCGAGTTTAAGGCCAACCAATCTTCAAATCTTCCCAAACATCCTTTAATACGCCAGTTTAAGGAAGCTGTGTGGGTATGTTGCATTGTTTTACCATGCGGATGAAATTATCTATCGCGTTTATTTTCTTATTTTTGGTTAGTAATCAGTGGACTTCCCTAATTTTATATCGTAATGTCATTTCTTTTTAAAATCTTGTTCCTGCAATGAGTATTGGTGATTAAATTTAAAGATTGGGAAATCTACCGCTCATCTAGGGACTAGAGTGTTGTCTTTATTGCTGGCAATTATTTTAAATTCTGGCAATGTTAGAGATGTAACTGGTGTCTCTGGTAAGAACATGCTTTTGCACTGAGGTACTTTCTCATCCTTGTCTTACAAAACTGGGTCTTGGTCAGTAGAAGGATACCTTCGCATTACATTTATCAGATTTGTGTTTCCATTAATGTAATTTGCAGAATCCTTTATTTACAATACAGGAGAGCTAGTAACACATACTCTAATCCATTCCTTCTAACACACTCTATCATTGGTTAAAGTTAATTGGAAAGTACAAATCATGAGTGGATCTTGTTGGTGATCCTACATCAAGTAGAGATATAGTCACATTCTAGTATATAAGTGGATAGAAATCTCACATTCCATGTTGGTTTTATGAGGTTAAGGTAGACTTAAAGTTCACTTTCGAAGAGATGACATTAAATAAGAAGTGGAACCTACAAAATTTCATTATTTCCAATAAAAATAGCTTATTACTTTGACTGTTGATAATATTTGTCTTTCAATGATTATTTTTTTCATGATAGTGGTGGATCTTGATGGCAAATTTTTTGGGTAGCCACTAGATATTATGTAAAATGATCTAATTAAATTTATACTATTCATATATAATTATATCAAAGTTTCAAATAGCATACTAGTGTAAACTAACAACAAAATATATAAAAGCAAAAAAATATACTTGCATTTAAATTGCTGCTCTCTGCTCCTTTAAACACGTGGAAGTACCTTTTAAAAAAAGACTTTGAAGTCATCAATGAAGGAATCAGAACTAAACATTTTAACATAAATCACCATATTATTTGCAAGAAATTCACCTTCTATCTTATTTTGCAATCTTATTTTGATTATTGTCATTGCTGAATATAATCATTTTGTAATAGATGTAGAAAGAGTTAAGAGAAGGCAAATTACTTGTTCACTCAAGTTATATGTGTTTTCCTTTCTTGTTTTTGCTAAAACTTCACACAATTTAGACATGGTCGACAAGTTTTTCAAATCTGAATAACCAGCACGATCAAGAATAAAAGTACTGAAATTGAAATATCAAATCAATCTTCTCTTGTTCTCACAAATCCGTAAGATAGAATTTATTTACAACTGCTCATATACCATCCATATTAAATGCTTCACAAACGTCCTTAGAAAAACCAGGTCTGTTGTTTTATAAACATCTCAATGAGCCAAAGAGTTGCTGACCCACCTCCTCTCTTCTTGCAATTTCACTTTTTTTCTTCTCTATGTGAAAATATGAATGGTCGTAAAAGACATCAGCAATTTCCATTTTTGTGTTTAAGTTAGTGGGAGTTTGATCACTTATAGTAAAAATATAGTTTTAGGGAGCCACTGAAATGTTTTAGGTTCAAAGTAATAGGCATTAATTTTTAGGAGAGAGCCATGGCTCCCTATGCCACCTTAGATGGTTTGCTACTGCACGAGTTAATAGTTGCATTCGTTTTTTCTCATGCCCACACACACGCACCAGTATTTATGTACTGAGAGAGAAAGGAGTGAGAAGAAGTAAACACTGGTTGGCACTTTGCACATTTGAATATGCATTTCAGTTTATAATATTATGCTTACATGATCTTGTTTAATATGTAACTTTTGTAATAATATCATAATACTGCCTACTGAGACTTTACTAAGTTCCTTCTGCCAGAGTGTTGTTAACTGGATTCCTCTAACAAATCTAATTTGCTTGCTATTTATCTGGACCCTTAGAATGTTCATCACATGGGACAGCCAATGCCAGGTGAAGAGCAAGAGGATATTGTAATGACTAGTACCCAGTCTAATATTTTAAATGTTACTTGTCCATTGAGTGGAAAGCCTATCACTGAGCTTGTGGAGCCAGTTCGCAGGTAACATTTGAACCATCCTGTTTCTGTTACTAATGTTTTATTCAGTATTAGTAGTTTGAGTTACAGTTTTTTTATTTTTCTTTTAATTAAAGTTTGCATAACTTATTTGACTGAATTGTTTTTCATCACAACTTTATTTCCTCACGTATGTGTATATTTGCAATGTATGCATGTCATTTGCTAGGCAGAATATTAACAGCAAAACTATCATATGTATGTGGTGAAAAAATTGATTGTAAACATAGAAGTGCTGTTTTGGTAATTCCAGATTTAATCTAAAATTTCTTGTTGAAATGATATCACATTGAGCATCTTAAGTCAGCTATCTGGTGGAATATGGTGTTATCTAAGGTCTGTGCTTCTGATTTATCCAGGAGATAATATAATTGTGTATATGTTATTAGAGATGTAAATAGGTTGACTTTAGGTTAAAGGCTGAAGAATCCAACATGCAAATCAATAAGAAAGAAATGTCTGGATCTGTCTAATTATCCATTTGGCTGTGTTTTTTCTCTGCTGTGGCGTGAACCCAAATAAAATAACTGATGTTATAAATAAGAAAAGCATTAGTTTATCATTGTTATTTTTAGATCTGTATACTTGTAATCCAAGGCATACATACATCCATACCCATGCTTCACTTCCAAAAAAGTGAAAAACTAGTGCTTGAATATCTTGCATCCGTGGTCCATGTGCAACTTCTCTCCCCTGTACCTGCCTTGAACTCGGGTCAACAGTTCAGTAAACAGGTGATGATAAGGGTTCTAAATGATTAGAGCTACTTGAAAATATTTGACCATGTTAAATGCTCAACCAAATTTGTTTGATGCATTAAACAAATAAGTTCGAGCTTAAATATAGACTCATTCATATAAATCAGATAGGCTCAGGCTTTGTAGGTTTGTTAAAAGCTCAGATACAGCATGTGTTGTATTTGTTTGTGTGTATTCTAGCACAAAAAATCTAATTTTAAATAAAAAATTATTTATATAATATTAATAATTTATTTATACTTAGTAAATTGTAATCTTATTGATCTATTACTGTACACTATTTACCTTACTCTACTTTTCAAAGAGTTACTTTACTCTCTTCATCTTCTAGTATAATGATATGTACTCAACAAAATACTAAATTAATAAACAACAAAACTATTCAAGGAAAATTGATGTAGGAAAGGAAAACAATCAAGTTATAAATGTACTAATCAAGCTGGCGTCATTTTTTGAATAATTCAATTTGAAAGCTTTAAATTTTACCACTTTAATGAATTATCAGAGTTTGAGTAGCAATTGTTTTTATCACAATTCATGCGTGAGATACAAGTCTTTGGCTGTGCTTGACTTCTTCACTCTCCATGAATTAGTTTATGTACTCCCCAGAGTTCCTATTTATTTAATCTTTAGCATCACTTGTCCATAAAAGTATATGTCACATCTCTTGTATCTAGCAAGTTCTCCTGGAC
Source organism: Lablab purpureus (assembly GCA_030347555.1). Taxonomy (NCBI): domain Eukaryota; kingdom Viridiplantae; phylum Streptophyta; class Magnoliopsida; order Fabales; family Fabaceae; genus Lablab; species Lablab purpureus. The sequence continues at coordinate 21,264,773 of CM059258.1, forward strand.
TCCGGTAAACATGGAAATGAAAATTCAAAATTTAGCAGGCAGGAGTATTTTCATTGTATTTGATAGTGAATTTAGTGGTGTTAAATAATGCATTATGACATGGCTGACCAGCCAAATCTTAGATGCCCTTTATATTACACCAAGGCTAGTGATGAGAAACGAGACGGTTACGGATACTACAATAAACTCTGAAGTCTGAAGAAAGATTATTTTGCTCTTAACTGTAACAACTGATGGAAAGAACAAATATTGTGATGGCTATAAAGATGATGATACTCATGTTTCCCTTTCATTGATGCAGCATGGAATGTAGGCACATTTATGAAAAGAAAGTAATTATGCAATATTTGAAGTCAAAGCAACAACGTGGTCAATGTCCAATATCAGGTAGATCATTGATGTCTTTTCTGAACCTTTACATTAATCCTATGTCCCCATTGTGTTTCTCTTTAACCAAATCTTTGTGTCAGGTTGCCCAAAGATATTGCAGGCAGATAAGTTGGTGCAAGATCCGTTGTTACTAATTGAGATCGATGAAATGCGCAAAATGGATAAAGAAACTGAAGTAGAAGATTATACCATGCTGAATAGCGATTGATCAAACATACTTCAGTTAGAATTTTCTCTGTACATTCGAGTTCCTTTGGGCGTCCACTTACTCCTTGTTCGTTACTGTGTCAATATTTTTCGGCTGTGTACGTTTGATTTCAGGATAATTACAATATCCTAGATGACATGCCTGACCGAGACTAGACTGGTTAATTAAGCGGTTTCAACTGTAAATTTGCGACGTTTGCCTGTATTCTGAAGTTTCTATAATAGATGTATATTATTGTGTTTCTACTTCCTATTACACTTCTTTTCTGACCATACCCTGGAGTAATTTCAAGGACTAAAAAAATTACTTAAATTTAAGAAATTAAAAATGTATTGAAGGCTAAGATATATTATGGGACAATAAAAATTAATTTATCGCTAAAATATTTGAAAACAATGCACAAATGACTTGTGTTGACACTACTAGTGATTTTGTGGTACTAACTTTGGTATCTAAGTTCGAGGCATTTTGTCCCATACTCCTCTATCGTATCTATATCTTTACCCTTTATATTTTCTCTTTGATTTAGGCTTGATATAAGTTGAGGTGTTGTTTACTTAATTAAGATGTCATCCACTCAACTAAGGTTGACATATTGTTAACTTCACATCTTTATTTTTATATTGAGTAAACTGAGAATACATTTATGTCAAAGTGTATTATGATTATTTTTCTTTCAACATTGTAGAAAATACTTTTTTTGTTAGGGTAGACCAGTCTTATTTCTTAATAGATGTTAGTGAAATCTTTTTTAGTAAATATCAGTATCCGTAAGGTATCAATAATATTTGGTTTGTCTTGGTGATAAGTTTGGATGAATATTATCCGGAGTGATAATAAATCTCAAATTTTTTTGTATAAAAGTCTTCCTACAAAGGTTTTTAAGGTAAATGTGTGTTGTTGTAGTAAATAATGGTACAATTAAGTATGATTACCAAAGTACTTCTGATTAAGAGATAATTTCACTTATAAATGGAGAATAAACTAATGTTGAAGGGAGTTACATTTAAGAAAGAGATTGTTGGAGTACAATATGGACATGGAGAATAAGATGTGTGGAAAAATAACTCATAAAACTATTGTTTTAAAATTTTAAGTTATTAGTGATGTTTTGGTTTCTTTTGTGAGTTATTCATGTTTATCTAAGTAGTTTCTTTTGTAGTTAATCTGAATTAGAATTGATATTTATTAGATTTTTTTTGTTAATGTAGGTAGAAATTATTTTTTAGCCAATATTAGTAGGATTATTTTTGGTATTTTTTTTCAATGCTGTTTGAATTTATTTTCAATTATATAAATAAGAGAAATTAAATTGACATTGATAATGCTATTTTTTAATCGACATCTTTAATTTTTTTTGTCATTATAAACCAAAATGATTCCTTAATAGATATTAATTAAGATATTTTAAGGCTCTGTCCAGCATACTATTTTTCAACTATTTGTCTTTCGTAGTGGATATAACAAGTTTATTTTTTTATGTCCACTAAAATTGGTTTTTAATTGATGTTATTAGTATTATCTTTTCAAAAAAGGTATTCAATTTTTTTTTCATGTGGAGTAAGAATTTTTTTTTATCAAACCTTTCCTGAAACGTTTTTACCAATACTACCTAGGATAATTTTTTCAGTCAATATTAGTTGAAAAGTTGATAAAAAATTAATTTTAACCAAAGACATTGAAAAATAATCCTCACTAATATATGTTGAAATAATTGTAGATGATATCATAAAAAAAATAACCTAAATGAATATTAATGGAAAAAAATGTTATCATAACACCTGAAAAAATCTTAGTGCAAAACCTCCACAATATCAGTGAAAAACATCGTTAAGTGATACTCTTGTTATGTTTTAAAATTATTAAATACGATTTAATTATATTTTTCTATTTAATAATAATTAAAATACTTTATCTAAGTAAATTAAATATATTTGAATTATCTTATTCAAACCAACAAAAAATTTAAAAAATATCACAACTTGAATTGGAAACAATTCAATTTTAAATGTATTTTAGTTTTCTTAAAATCTGGAAATTTTCTATTAAAAATGGTAAGAAGAATTTTCGCTTATAAAAACCAATTATCACGTGGAGCACACAATTAAGTTGGAAAAACAATTTACTTTGAAATGGTCAAGTGTTGAAACATTCCTTGATGAAAGCCTTAACAGTTGGCATATCAGTTTTTGAAACATTGTTCATCAAAACATAAACTAAGGAAAAGTTTAGCTAAAAATAGGTTATAAATAAGAATTTAAAGAAATTATACAACAAACTTCTATAACTCAATTTTCTTAGATATATTGTCTAAACATGTCTACAAGCATAATCACTCAACTAAAAGAAAAAAAAAATGGCTTCCTTGAAAGTACAAGGTAATGTTTTTTATATTAAAAAAATATATGGTAGTTGAAAGTTAGTTACTCGTTAAGATATAGAAATTTAATTGGTCATGGGAAGATTAGTTTGATGCATAATAATAGTAGAAAAAAATTAAAAGTTAACCAAACCAATGTAAAAATACCATAATTATATTATCCATGTTAAAAGCCATGATAAGGTGTAAAACGTGGTTGTTCGTTGCTTAGTTGTTGTGTAAACGAAACTTTTACACAATTGTTCAAGCATCCATGACCAATCAATTTAACATTTTATTTACTTTGCACATATTTTTATCACTTTTTATTACCTTTAGTTTTCATTTTTTATCATTGCAAATTTACTTTTTGTTCTATCTTCATCATTAAACACTATTTGGATCAGTTTAGAAGCTCAGAATCAAGAACACACATGACTTATTTCTTACCATCAATTGCTTAATTCATCTCGAGATCTTCATAACTCCCACGAGTAATTATGATCATTAAGCTAAATTTATATACATACACTAAAATACAATGATGTAAATTTGATTTCTTGTCGTCATGTATATATAAAAAAAGTATTAATATTTTAAATTTTTTAAACTTTGACTTTGTATCTTGACATTGTAAAATATTGATTTTAGTTCCCATTGTATTTATAAAAACTTGTAAATTTTGTAACTGAAGTTTGAATATTTTCAAAAAACACATAGATGATTTTTTGAATTGTAAAAGTCAAAAGCAAAACTAAAATTTGAAAAAATTTTAAAGGCAAAAAAAACATCAATGAAAAAATATAAAACATTATTATTTTAGACCAAAATGATATTCAAAATATTCTGACTATGAAAAAAATTGTATTCATGAGGAGTATTTTTAACTTTAGATTATATCTTAAAAAGTAAAAATTAAAGGTTTTTTAAATATTAAAATGGTAAAAGTATGCATTTGTAATTCAAGTAGAATCAAATAAAAGAAAAACATTATGTATTATCTATAAAAAAAAGCTATAGATATATAGAGATGTAGGTATATATAATTTCCAAACATATCACAAAAGCAAGTACAAAAGTGGCAATAAATAGGATTGTAAGTTTTGCTTATTTTGGCAAGTGCAAAGGTGTGATTCAAATTTGTTGGGGCTGGTCATGTAACATGTTTTTATCAATTTAAAGTCATCCCAATGATAAATAGATTTAAGAAGAGTTTTGGATTTTTGATTGGTCACCCTCCATGGTGCTATAAGACATACCAAACCCAACACCCCCAATTACATGTAATTTGAATTTGATCTTAATGTTACCACTATTGGCAATAATAATGTAAAATCTTAATTTTAATAAAAAAAGTGAAACAAGGGAAATACTCAGCATAGCATAGTTGTCCCCACTAAAGTATCCAATACCCAAATATTTAAATTTTTAAAGAGCCGTTGCCCTTTCAAAATCTTCACATTTCATGCATAACCCCGATACCCTCTCAATTTTGCTTTTATATTTGGGGTCATGCAAACTTGCATATTGGCGGCAACATTGTGTGGAGAAAAAAGAAATTAAAACAAAATTTCTGAAAAATACGCTATTCACGCCCATTCTAACTCTTCATCAAGCGCGTGCATCACATTTTCCTTCAATTTTATTCAAATCAAGGGTCCTTGTTGCTTCAACCCACACCTAACATCACGTGTGAATCACGGAAGATTCTCGCGCGTGTGAAGAAGGATACAAATATCAGAGCCAAAACCCTCTTATTTTTCACTCTCACACACGCCCTAGTCTCTCTGTGCACAGAAAACAAATTTCAGAGAAGAAAGCACTGAAAAAACGAAGCGACTCTGGGAACCCCAAATCCCAGAAACCCAATCTTCACTGGAAAATGGAAAACGCCCTTTAATCGAACCAAAACCTCGTCGAAGAAGATGCCTCGCTGATTCGATTTCTAGGGTTTCGGTTTCTCTCCCGCCTTGGACCAACTGGGGGCAAGCCGCAACGGCGACGGTTTTCTTCCGAATCGGAGCATATTCGAACACCCAATTCGACGGGGAAGACAATCGGCGAATGCCCATTTGCTAGTTTTCGAGAGAGCCAGAAACGTTTTTCGTTTTTCATTTTCCATATTTTGCATTTTCCCTATAATTTCTTCTAATTTTTCCGTGTGGTGATTCTTCTGCTTTCTGGTCATGCGATCATCGCCGTCTTCATTGGGTTCTTCGTCTCGATCGGGTTTGCGGCTTCGTAAGAAGCACAAGAGGTTGGATGCAATATGTGAGGATGAGTACACTCGAAACCATGGTGAGTTGAATGAGGAAAATGATGGGCTGGACCCTGATGCAGGGGTTCGTCGGAGCTCCCGGGTTCGCCGTGCCCCGGTGCTGCTCGACGCATCTCCCGCTCCGCCGAAGAAACGACGGAGGGTGGGGAAGGGTGGAATTGGTCGTGGTGTGGAGAGTCCTTCGAGTTTAGGGCGGGAAAATAGAGGTTCAGGTGGGGCTTGGACTTCTAGGTTGAGATCAAGGGTTGTCAATGTACGTTTTAGAGTAAAAGAGGAGAAGGAATCGCCACGTGGGAAGAGGAGGCTTTTTGGGGATGTGGTGGAAAAAAGGGGTGATGATGAGGTTGATAGGAAGGAGGAGTTGGAAGGTTTGATGCCTAAAGTGGTTAAGTCGAAGAGACCGGGGAGGATTAAAGCCACAAAGCACGATGAAGGGCATGAAGATGATCTGTCTCATGGGAGTTTGGAGGAGAGTAAGAGTCAGGAAGTGGTGCTTGTGTCAAGCAGTGATGAGGAGAGTGATTCTGAATCGGAAACTGAATTGTCGGAAGAGGAAATGATGGATGAATCGGATGGAAATGCCCCTTCTATGGTAGGAAATGAGGATGGGGATCAGATGGATGATTCGGATGGGAATGTCCCTCCAATGGTAGAGAATGAGGAGAGGAACTTATCCCACGATTTGCAAATGGAGGAGTGTGGCGATGACATTGAATCCTCGACACAGGTGGAACATGAAGATAAAGTGGACTATCAGTTAGAGGGTGCGAAGGAAAGTAAAAGTGTAGGTAATGCAGCTGAACAGGTAGATAATGAAGGATTCGTTAGTAAGGAGGTTGATGATGGTGAAAATGTCTTGAAAGATGCAAATGTTGATAAGAAGATTGATGATGGTGAAAATGTCTTGAAAGATGCAAATGTTGATAAGGAGGTTGATGCCAATGACAATGTCTTGAAAGATGCAAATACTGGGAGGAACGATGAGTTGAAACATGCTTCAAATGACAAGCGTGGTCACCTGCGTATCAAAGAGGGCAGGCGGTGTGGTTTGTGTGGTGGAGGGACCGATGGTAAGCCTCCAAAAAGGTTAGCTCAGGATAATGGTGAAAGTGAGAATGAAGCTTATAGTGGATCCTCATCTTCAGAAGAGACTAATTATGATATTTGGGATGGTTTTGATGATGAACCTGGTTGGCTTGGGCGTCTCTTGGGTCCTATTAACGATCATCATGGTATTGCTAGAATATGGGTTCATCTGCACTGTGCTGTATGGAGTCCAGAGGTGCGGTTTTAATTTAATAGTTTCTTAAACACGGTCTGCATCGTGAAACTCTGCATATTTATGTAAGATTTCAGAAAATAACATTGCAAACTGACTTGCTGATCTCAGTGACATTTTAAGGCCTACTAAAATCTGTTTGGCATTGAAAGTTTTTCTCTTCTCATTGTTAATGGAATAGAATAAGTTCTAAACTGCTAATAACTAATACGTAGTTGTGGCCTAAATATGTTCCCCCTTTTGCTTTGGAATTTAACTTACATAAGGGACATGAAACAACTATGTCGCTGTACAGTTCTTGGCCCTGGTTGTAGATTAAAACACTAGATGCAAGATAAGACACCTTTACAGTTCTTTAAACTTTTTATAGACTTCTTTTCTTATGTTCTGTGTGCACCATTTTAATTTTGTCACCTGTTCCCAAATTCCAAGTGAACATAGAGACCTTTGTTTTTAACCTGAAAATATAGATTCTATGTTGAGACTTAATAGTAAAATATGATGGCTGCATAATTATATTGTCCATAGTAATGAACACACATAGCTAACTCATCAACACAAATAGTATTTTTTTCTTCCTCTTAAATTTTATCAACTTAATTGTTTGATGCTCAGAGTTGACAAGCTCAAATTTAGCTTGGTCAACTTTTACATTGACTAAATATTCGGGGTGACAATATTTTGCAGGTTTATTTTGCCAACTTTGGATGCTTAAAAAATGTGAGGGCTGCACTTTTCCGTGGGAGGGCATTGAAGTGCACACGCTGTGGGAGGCGAGGGGCAACCACTGGTTGTCGTGTTGATCGTTGTCCAAGAACTTATCACTTGGTTGGTTATGAGTTTTCTTGTTAAGAATAACACAAATATATTGAACTGCTTTTATTTTTGTTACTACATTCTCTTATAACAACCGTGATCAGAATTAACATTCTATCTGGGTTTTGCAGCCTTGTGCCAGAGCCAGTGGTTGCATCTTTGATCATCGTAAATTTCTCATTGCCTGCACAGATCATCGGCATCTCTTCCAACCTCGCGGTAATAAATATTTAGCTCGGATAAAGAAATTAAAGGCTAGGAAAATAATGTGGGAGATAAGGAAGCAATCAAACGAAGCTTGTAGAAAAGATATTGGAGATGAAGAGAGATGGTTGGAAAATTGTGGAGAGGATGAAGAATTTTTGAAACGTGAGAACAAGAGGCTTCATCGTGATTTATTGAGAATAGCCCCAGTGTACATTGGGGGTTCTGGCTCTGCTAGTGAAAATTCGTTTGAGGGTTGGGAATCTGTTGCTGGGCTCAAAGATGTCATCCGATGTATGAAAGAAGTTGTCATTTTACCTCTGTTATATCCTGAGCTTTTTGATAATTTAGGGCTTACACCACCTAGAGGTGTTCTTTTGCATGGGCATCCTGGAACAGGGAAAACCTTAGTTGTCCGGGCATTGATAGGTGCATGTGCCCGTGGGGATAAGCGGATTGCATATTTTGCCCGGAAAGGTGCAGATTGCTTGGGAAAGTATGTTGGCGATGCCGAGCGTCAACTAAGACTATTGTTTCAGGTTGCTGAGAAATGTCAACCTTCTATAATATTCTTTGATGAAATAGATGGTCTGGCACCCCTCCGCACCAGGCAGCAAGATCAGACACATAGTTCTGTTGTGTCAACATTGCTTGCTCTTATGGATGGTCTGAAATCTAGGGGTTCAGTTGTGGTCATAGGTGCGACAAACCGTCCTGAAGCTGTTGACCCAGCACTTAGGCGCCCTGGTAGATTTGATCGGGAAATATATTTTCCATTACCATCAATTGACGACAGAGCTTCCATTCTCTCACTTCACACCCAGAAGTGGCCAAAACCAGTTACTGGATCCTTGCTTGAGTGGATTGCTAGAAAAACACCAGGCTTTGCTGGTGCTGATCTCCAAGCTCTCTGTACACAAGCAGCTATTAATGCGTTGAAGAGGAATTTCCCTTTGCAAGAAGTCTTGTCTTTGGCTGCTAAAGAAAAACATTCTGGTTCTAAGCAACTTCCTCTTCCATCCTTTGCAGTGGAGGAGAGGGACTGGATAGAGGCTGTTTTTTCTTCCCCACTACCTTGCTCCCGAAGAGATGCTGGAAATGCTGCCAATGATGTAGTATGCTCACCGCTTCCCATCCAACTTATTCCTTGTTTATTGCAGCCATTATGCACGCTTCTTGTATCTCTATATCTTGATGAACGTCTATGGTTACCACTTCCCATATCGAAAGCTGTAACTGTGATAAAGGATGCTATGATTTCTGCTCTTGACAAAAAGCAAAAGCCTTTTGATCACTGGTGGTTGCACATGGATGATTTTCTTCACGAATCCAATACTGTGTATGAGTTGAAGAGGAAGCTTACTTGTTCTGGCATTTTGTCTGCGGATGATGGCATTAACAGTTCAAATGATTGTGTGGATGATGCTAATGATAACAACCTGATCTTAGAATCCTCCACAAGGAACCATCTTGGCATGCGTAGTGGTTTGTTTGCATTGGCTAACAAATCAGGATTTCGGATATTAATTTCTGGAAATCCACGATCTGGCCAGAGACATCTTGCTTCTTGTCTTCTTTACTGCTTTATAGGAAATATTGAAATACAGAAGATTGATATGGCAACTATTTTACAAGAAGGGCATGGAGAAGTGGTGCAGGGGATTGCAGAAATATTAAGTATGTCTCTCTTTTCTAGTTTTGTTGATTTATGTACTTTTGGTATCACTGTTGGCTAAGTGTGCTAATTAAGAATAACTTTGGATATCAAATGAGGTGTTGCCGATATGCCTTACACTTACAGATTATGCATTTTTTATTCTATCCACTGAAAGATGCCAAGTGCGAGAGGAGTTGAATTTGTTGGTCTATACAAAAATAGTGGTGCTCAAATATTTCATAATTGTAGCACTTATGGATCTGATACTCACAATTAATTTCTGTGTGGCAGTGAAATGTGCTAGCAGGCAATCTTGCGTAGTATTCTTGCCAAGAATTGATTTGTGGGCTCTGGAGAAACATTTTCAAATTGCTGAAAGGACTGATTCGTGTTTAAAGATTGGCAAGTCTTGTTTCACACCAAACCAAGTTGTTGAGAAGGAAAGTGAGATCAGTACTGAAAAAAACTCAACTGAGATGGCCAATGGCCAAGCCATCACCAAGGCTTCATTTGCTTGGATGTCATTTATTGAGCAGGTGGAATCCATTGGTGTATCCACATCCTTGATGATTCTGGTATGATTTTTTTCTTTACACAATTACTTCTAGGTTTTTGCTCTTTTTTTTTAAGTTAAATGTTGATTTAAGTTACTCTGCTATTTCGTAATTGCCATTTTAGAATTTTTTTTTTCATAGTCATATTAAGTAATTCTTATAGCTTTCAATATTCAGGTACAAATATTTGCACAGCTACATTGTCAGGCAAAATGATACTATCAGCTTGACATTTATAATATTTTATATTGTTTAGTAGATCCTTATATTTTGTTTTTCATATATTACAGGCTACTTCAGAAGTTCCCTATAAAGAACTTCCTCGCAAAGTAAGAGAATTCTTCAAGAGTTATCAATCTAAAGACGGCCAGTCAATTCCTTTGGAGCAGACAGTTCCTCGTTTCTCTGTGCAGATTGATGAGAATTTTGACCATGACATGGTGATCAATTTATCTGCACTAGAGCTATTGAGAAATGTAGTTGAGCAGCTGGTTCAATTGATTCATCAGAGATCTCATGTTGGTGGCCAAAAGGGCCACAAAACCTATGAATCAATTGAAGTTTGTAAAGATAAGGTATGTCAAAGAAAAGAGGGATCAGCCAATGATAAAAAGAGTGAAATCCAACTTGAGTCCTTTACAAAAGTTCCGCCAACACCAAACAGCAGCAAGTCACTTAAGGGAAAGTCAACCCTGTTGTTGGCAATATCTACACTTGGCTATCAAATTCTCTTGTACCCACATTTTTCTGAACTTTGTTGGGTCACTTCAAAACTCAAACGAGGTCCTTGTGCTGATGTAAGTGGACCTTGGAGGGGCTGGCCTTTCAATTCTTGTATAATTCGTCCTAGTAATTCACACGACAAGGTTGTAGTTTCTTGTAGTTCTGCTAGCATTAAAAGCAGAGAAGCATCTGGTCTAGTCAGAGGCTTGATTGCTGTTGGTTTATCAGCTTACAGAGGTGTTTATACATCAGTCAGGGAAGTTTCCCTGGATGTAAGGAAGGTTCTCGAGGTCTTAATTGAGAAAATCAATACCAAAATTCAAGCTGGGAAAGATAGATATCAATATTTTCGTATTTTATCTCAAGTGGCTTATTTAGAAGACATGGTCAACAACTGGGCTTACTCATTGCTAAGGTATTACTGCTTTTCCTTTATGCATCGTTGATAAGGTATTACTGTTTTTCCATGTCAATATTTTTTGAGTGGACTTGGTCTCTAATAGTAATTCCTTTCATTTCAGTCTGGAGCAGGATTCCCATGAGCATACAACAAAGGTTACACCAGCAAGTGGTGGGTCTTTAAACCATCATCTCACTAGTGAAAATCACCAAACAGAAGGTGGGGACTGCCATTTGGCTGTTCCTCGAGATGGTCATGATTTGAAGACATTGGAGGAAAGTCATAACGGAATTCCTGCTGAAATGACTGGATATATTCCCTCTAATGACCAAAATGGTAATTTAGATATTGATTGTGATGATGGAAATGCTAGTTCTGAAGGATCTCTACAGAACCATTCTTTTTCTGATAAGCATATCAACAACTCTGCTGCTGCTGCTGCTGCTGCTATGGCTGCAAACCAACCACTTTATCCAGCTACAGGTCAGGAGAATGGAACACTATTAGTGCAACATGAATCTCTAACTGCTGGAAATAATGAAGAGGTGCATGGAGAACTAGGGATTTCAAACAACTCAAGCAAATCCATGGGCACTCAATCTGTGCTTCTTTCTGAAAATGGAGTTCACACAGGTTTTGAACCCGAGACACAGAATGTTGAGATGGGTAACTCTCCCGTCTCTCATCAGCCTCTTATTGTGTCGTCATCCTCACAAGACATTGGAGCAAAATCAAGTGATGTTAAATCTGATAAACATGACAATGCTACAGATAATAATGTCTCTTCAAGTAGTGGCAGTGTTCCTGCCGAATCCGGGGTTATTTGCTTGTATCAATGTTGCCCTGCATGTCTCCACAGTCTCCATCATTTGACAAAGAAAATGCTTGTTGGAGACTGGGGGTTGAACAGTGACCAGTGGACTGTAGAAGATGTCCATGATGCTGTTGCATCATTATCTGTGGATCTTATTTCAGCAGTTAGAAAAAGCTTTATGGCTGAAGATTTCATTGATTCATCAAATAAAACCTCAAGGCATGAAAACCATGGAACATCTCTTGATTGTTTGAACCCGAGAATGTGTAATGCTGAAGACCAAGGCAAGGATGTTGTGCCAGCTGAATGTGTTTCTCACTCTGCAAGCCAACAACATGCATCTGCAATTGAAGATACCCTACTGTATGAAGAATCAACACTGATTGATCTTAAATTTGTTTTCAGAGATGGTGTACTAGTTCATATGGACCCTGACAAGGATGTCTCTTTTCACTGTAAATTTGAGAACTTGTGCCTTTGTTCTCTTAGAGAGTTGATACTAATGACAAAGCGCCCGTTTGATTAGACTATTGGTTTATAGGTTGGATTTCTTAGCAATTTTTTGGTGCTGATGCGGCATTTGTATATAACCTTTTTGAGATTCAAATATAGTTTTGACGTGGAAACTACTGCGAACTTTCAACTTTCAAGTGCTTTCATAATCAAAATCCCACAGCCTTAAATCCTCGACGGTTAGCCATGATTATTTCTGTAGAATCTAACCATCAAATGTTTATCTAAATTGTACTACATCGGTCTATTTTTTTGTCTTTTTAGAATATTCAGTACTAAATTTATGTTTTTAATTTGGGCTTAAATCTGGTCACATAGTCATCCAAATTTTTAGAACATATAATTTTAGTTCTTTTAACTATTAGCTAAAATACAATTTCCATTATGGTCATTCATTTCCCTGAACAAATTTCACATTATTCTTGTTTCACTAAAAATTTGTTCATATATTTTAGGACATCATTAGTAATAATGAGAGATGAAAAACTTATAAATAATAAACTTAGGAATAATGGTTTTAATATTATACATGTAATCCATTATAAAATTTGTGTTAAAATTGTCTTTCAATTTTTTCTTTATCCTTATTATTAACATAATTTAAAAAATGTTTTAGTTTTAGAACCAAAATAATATATATATATATATATATATTTTTTTTTTTAAATTTTTTTTAATATGTATTTAAAATTTTAGAGACATAACACATTTTATTTTTAAATTTATTGTTTAGGTACTATTAACACTTTAAAAGATATCAGTTCAATATTTTAAATTTAATACTTAGAGATTAGAGATATATTTAAAAAAATGAAGATTTTTTAAGTATAAAGCTCAACAATGGATTGATACTTCTAATAGGAATTAAAAATATAATAAAGTTAAATATTGATTTATTTTTTCTAATAATATTAGTAAGAAATAAACGCATTGATAGATGTACTGTATTTGCAAGTGTACAGTGTAGTTAATTACTTATCCAAGGGCATTCTATTCGAATATATTTTGTTACAATCAAATCTAATTATTTTATCATAGAAATTAATATAGTCAATTGTGTATTTTAAGAGTGGTTTACCTTTAAATACAAATAAAATTAGAGTAATTCCTTCAAATGAAACTGAGAACTAAAATTATGTTATTATACACTCTTTTACTACATGTGAATTTCATATATTAAAAATTATAATTATAAATATATTTTTCCTGTGTAATAAATAGATTAAAACACTAATTACTAAGTTCTCATTTACCTATCTTTTCATTTCATAATGTACATTAATTCTTTCAAATGATTAAAATTGTATCCAATTCATTCAAAGTTTAGGTAGAGGTGAGAGATGTAATGATGTATTTGCGCTTTTAAAAAAATCGAAAAAAAAATATTTTCCACCATAAGAATTGTAACTTGAGCTAGCTTTCTTCCATCGGTCTTATGCCACTTCATCAATTTAATATACTATATATAAGACTTTTGTATAGATACTTTGTAACTATACAAATATAGTTAGACATGATAGAAAAACATTTCTAATGACGTAAACATCATCAACGATATAAAAAAGTACATTAAGTATCAAGATATAAAAAAACACATTTAGATCATATAAATGTGTGAAAAATAGGAAAAACACAAGAAGGGAGTGTTGAATTGTGTTTTAAAACTTTTTCACAATTTTTTCGTACTTCGTCTGAAGACACAAGTTTGCTCAAATGATAGTTTAAATCTTACAAATGATAAAGTCTATAAGATTGTAAAAACAGTTTTCGCAAGTAAAGAATTCTTCCCTCTTTGATGTTAGATGCAGACAATAAGATGCAATATAAAAAATTTAGGGTAGAAGAGAATTACTCAAACTTTTATACTGGTTCTTCTGAAATCACAGACAATGTCCAATTCTTCAATCCTTAGGATTGAGTTCCACTAGCAGACTATCACTGCAACTTACAAGTATTCTTTCGACTCGTAGTCACTTCTAACTAATTCGTTCAAGTATTCTTTCACACAAAGTCACTCTTAATTTCAACAAGTATTCTTTAATACAAAGTCCCTCCTGGCTTCAACAAATATTCTTTAACACAAAGCCACTTCTGGCTTCAACAAGGGTTAATAGAAAGAGGTTTGTGATTAAATCATAGGGTTTTGAACTACATTAGAAGCTTTACGTCTTACAAACAAATAAGAGATTTGACACAACTTCTAGAGGTAGCGAAGGAAACACTAACAATGTTCTTCTAAAGTTGATTTTGAAGAGAAAGAAAAAACTTAGAGAATTTTCTTGCAACAACACGTTTTCTCAGCTTGTGTTCTCCTATATATATATATATTATATATAGGAGAACACAATGTTGAAATCGTTTAGAAAAATGAAGAGGAAAACGTTTTCTCAACTTAGAGAATTTAGTTTTTCAAATGGTACTCTTAATACACAATGTTGTTGTATGATGAAGAGGAAAATAGACTTGGTGATGAGAAATGAAGAGAATGCATGTAATTTATAGAGTTCCAATCTATTATGGAATTATAGATGTTGGTAAAATCAACAAAAACCATGGCACGATATTTACATATAATAGATTTAATCTTTATTCAATAATGGACCATATTCATTAATGAGTGATGCCTAACATGATTTTATAGGTCAACTTAGTCTTGACCCATATGTAGAGATGATAAATAAACTCATCCATGTGGGTATTGTTTGAAGGGGGAATCCTTACATTGACTGAATATAAGTATATGTATGAGTAATATCTGATTTTTTTTAAATTTGGTATGCGAATGTGGATGAGTATATACATATTTGTCCCTTCCTTGTTATGGATGACAAAAAAACTCTACTTACGGATATCCGCAGGTAAAATTCGTAACGAGTACTAAATGGATTTTTAATGAATACCTATGAATAACGAGTATATGTATTTTAATTATCCACACTTGCTGATAGATGGGTATGGGTATCATGCTATCGGACCTGCTATTCACTAATCATTATAAATCAATTTTATTTAAATATTTTAAAAAGAATAAAGTGATCAAAATAAAGTTATTGGTAAGTGAAATATTAATAATTTAAGAATCATTTAAAGTTTAATTATATATATATATATATAATTTAAAGTTATTTAGACTTATGAAATTGAAATTGTTTTTTAAAATATTAATTTTTTAAAACTTATATTTTATAGTTCAATTTATTTAATTTATTTTTAGGAAAATAAATTTATTTTCACAAATACCTTATTAGAAAATTTTACTTAAATTAAAATTTAAAGTTAATTTTTTATCTAAATTTATATTTTAAATAATTTTTTAAGATAATCTTATTTAAAAATAAAAACAAAAATAAAATATATCATCGAGTATCTACGAATATCCACTGGTATAAAAAATTCACAAGTATTTTTCTTTTAGCAGATAAGTGATAGGTGACGAGTGGATAGCAAGACAAATTTTTTAGGCAGACTCGAGATATTGTCATCCTTAGTCCTCATCCCAATATTCATCTCTATTTGAAATTACTAAAAATACATTTAGTTTGTTAGGTGACTTGAAAAAATTATATTAACTTTTTTTGTAATTTAATTCTAGAGCACACATATGATTATTTTTTATTTTTTTTCTATAATTATTTGACCTTTATCCGATTGTTATTTGATGATATTTTGATATGCGATTTTTGTGCAATTATAATTTTTTATATCGAAATTTGACATTGGAAAAAAGATGTGTATCATTTTGATATTGAGTTATTGATAATATCTTGTTTTCTTTATTGTGATTTTTATTTTTTTATAAAAAAATATTTAATTAATATTTGGAACGACAAAGGCATGATGGGTTGAAAATGATACAAAAATATCATACTTGTTGTGTATAGGGATAAAGATGGAAAAGTGAAACTCGTTCCCACCTTACCCCATTTCCATCTCTATCCATATGGATTTCGGACTAAATGAGTAAAGTTAAAACACAACTTATTTTTATTTAAATTACTGTTTTTAAAGTCTAGTCTAACTTTTAATAATAGATCATGTGGACTAGTTTATCAAGTTAGACCCATACAAATAAGGAAAAACCTTACTCATGATGTTTTCTCTGATAATAATACAAGATGAGAGACCGAAACAATTCCCTAATAAAGATATTTTTCTTATTATAGTCATTTGATGTTAAGACAATAAATATGCTACATCAAAATTGGAGAATAAGATTAAGAACCAATATCCTAACATTTTATCTAGTAAACAAAATTTCAAAATGAAATGATAAATTGTAACACATTTTTATTTAATATAATTTATATATATTTTTTCTAATTATTCATGAATTAAATAAAAGAATTATACTTATCCCTAAGTATCCTGTTAGGTAGCTAATTGTGAATCAACTTTATATTTTTTTGTTGGAATAAAATAAAAATATAAAAAATAAAGTCATTATAACTAAGTGAAGGTGAGATTCATTTTAGTGTATTCATTCACATCGCTTTAGGGAGACTGCTTGTAATAAAGCCAAAGAGAGATATTAGACAGCGTTTACCATTTCCCTTTCTTCATCTAAAATAAAAATAAAATTATTTACATATATATCTACTTTGAAGCTAAGTTGGTAAAGGTAAAAGCAAATAATGTTTTTACTCCTCTTCCTCACACAATAAGGTATAAAGGGAGAGTAAAGATGTAATTTTATTTTGCTCATTATATATTGATGTTTAAATTTTACTGTGTTTATTTATTTTAATTATAAATGTGTTATTTAGATAATTGTTCTTGTCATATCGATGTGTTTTTATTTTGTTTGACGTTAATTTTTGAATGTTCTAATTACAAGGGAAATAATATAGCTTTTTTTTCTGTTTTTTGTAATTTTTTTTGAAAAAAAATTTAAAACATAAAAGTTAAGTTAATGGAAACTATTTTTAAATTTATATATAAAATACTATATCATAATAGGGTATTAAAAAATAGATACAGATAAACATACATAAATATTATAGCCCAAATAAATTTTAAGAAAATAAATAAATAAAAATATATTTTTATTTATTTTATGACAATATAAGTATATTGCATATTAAAAAAATTTGATATTTAAAGAAATATAGTCACGGTTCACGTAAGTTATTTTGAAATAAAAAAATATAGTAAACTAGTTTTAGAAGTTAATTTATAAATAACGTTAAATAGATGGATGTTGTGTAATTACTTATTATTGGAACTTCCTCTTTAAAAAAATCAATTTATGATAAAAATAAACTTATTTAAGAGCATATTTTTCCACATGTATACTTATATAAACATTTTAAATAAACAAATAGATAGTAATTACTTTAATTGCTAATAAATATATGATTGTGTAAATTCTGGAAAAGTAAGAAAATATTATTTTAAAGAAACAAACAAATAAATAGTAAAAGAATAAAATTATTTGATAATAAACAAAAAATAAGAAAATAACCAAAAAATTATTAAAGTTATAAGTTTTGCTAAAACAAAACAGTATGATTAATTTTAAAATTAAGTAGCTAATTATATTTTAATAATTAATGTTATTCCTTTTAATATACTTGTATAAGTGTTATTATTATCTCTTTAAATATAAATTTTTGTTGTTATTTAAGCATAAAGAATTGATGTCACTGAAATATTTTTATGTGAAGATAATTAAAATTTATTATTGTTATTATTGAGAAATTATGTTTAAAATGTTTTTGTATTTTATTGTTTATGAATAATGTAATTTAAGAGGATGCATAAACTTTATATGAAGAAGTTACAATATGATACGATTGAAAAATGAAATACAAAATTATTAATAAATAGGTCTCTAGGGTACAGGTAAATATAACTTAAATTAGTTTAATTTAGGATACAAAACACAAATTTGTTTATCTTTTTAAAATTTAAAACATGAATTCAAAGATGTTTATAACTATATATGGATTTAATCCATACGATTATATAAATGTAAAAACTTGTATATAAAAGTAGAATAAGAACATGAACCCAAAAATAAAAACAAAACAACACAAGATAGAAAAAAAACTCTTAAGAAATTTGTTACTAAACACAAGTTTAATGCTTTGAGTTATTTAAGTGTGTAAGTTTGCTTCTATAAATAGAAAATGAAAAAAAAAACATACAACCAGAATAAAATAATAAAGAATATTAACAAGATAGACTCAACACAAAGAAGGAATTAAAGAAAAGAATGAAAAAGAGAAACTCGTGTATTAAAAAAAGATATCATATTAGTTTGAGAAACTCTAAAATAAGTGTTGATTGAGTTATCACTTGATCCCGCATGATCAAATATAAGACTAAAGTAAGACAAAAACTCTATCTCTTTCAAAGAACTCTAGAAATCTCTCACTTTATTCAATATATAAAAAATTCTCTTACAAACAAATAAATTGACTATTTATTGGCATGATATCCAAAATTACCAAGCTAAGATGCAATACAAATGTGTCTTGAAATGACATTCAAACCTATATCTAGAATAGTCTAATAAGTGGCTGAAAATTCAAGCTAGCCTAAAAGAGAAGTTCGAGATTCAAAATAAAATCAAGGAAAATTTTCATTTTTGGCTGAGAATTTTGAAGCATGTATTTCATGTTAAGTTGTGCTTTCCATGTCTAGCTTTGTTCATTACTTTTCTTTAGCTTTGACATGCTTTGGCTGAAATTCTAATTGGGCTTCCTTAGGCTTGATTGACTTAAAAATGATCCTTACTTGTAAGTCTTCTAATGTTCACACTTCTGACTTGTTCGAGCTTAATAAGCCTAATTAGAAAATGACTAATTGCATCTATTTTACACATAAAAGAAAATGAAAGTAAATATCTAATTTCTAATTTACAATTAAAATAAACTCAATAAAATTTTATTTATTTAAAACCTTTAAGATCTTCTCTATCTATCCACTAATGGAGAACCTAATGATTGGAGTGACACATTTTGGAATTGGAACTCAATCCTAACAAGCTCGATAACATCGACAACTACTCAACATTTTATGATGGGAAAAGGTATATCAATGAGAAATTGTACCTATTCAAAGGTATACGTTCCTAATTGCTCATTGACTCAGTAAAAGAGCTATTATTCAAAAGAAAGTATGGATCCATATAGTGTCATAGTTAGAATATATTATTTTAGGATCCATATTTTGTGTGATGGTAAAGTTTACCATTAGTATAGATGAGTTAGAAATCATTATTCCTCACTCCTTTCTTATTTATTTTTTGCATGTGGAGATGGATGATACATGAAGACGAAAAATCCTCTTGTATTACTTAATATCAGTTGGGAATAACTAAGGTAGATAATATGCTAATTCAGAGACAAGGTTGATTACATATTGAGGCAACATAGGAGTTTTGATTGAGTTTCCTAGTTTTTGAGTCTTATTAGTCCTTGTATTTCAGATAATTGTTGTACAATTAAGTTTAAGTTTGTTTTCCAGGTGATCCATCCATTGATGATCTTGAAGTACATGACTTGACACCAACTCAAGAAGTACCAATGAAAACACATTCTTTAGCTTAATATCCACATGGTGATTATGTGTTTGACCCATTCATAAATTAAATAAATGACTCACCAATACCTAATGATATAACAAAAGAGTATCATACATCTCACGTAGGATTAAGGGTGCCTAATGTATCCTCCTGATTTTAGCTACATCAAAATGAAAACTTTTGATTAGATTTCAAACTTTAAGGAATTTATCTTTTGAGACTGCTCTATGAAATTTTTTGTTCTATATAGAGAGATAAGGTAGACATTATATTTTGATGTACTCTTAACTATCTTGATGTATGTAAGATGTGTGTAAGATATAAGTTAGGGACAATATTTACTTGTACTTTGGCTAACCCTCATGTACAAATCTAAATTGAAACATGTATAAAATTTGATTATGTTCATATTTTATTTCAAATTTTATGTATAAGTATAATGTTTATTTAATATCTTTACAATAATTTTTTTTCTACAAATTTGTGAAAAGCTTTATATTTTTGTAACTATAATTATGCTAGTTTGATGTAATGTGGTACAAAAAAATCCTTGAAAAATATAAAGAACAAGACATTTTTACCATTCCTTGTGTTATAAGGAATAATAAAATTAAAAATGCTTGGTAAAACTTACAAGCTTCTATCAATGTTATGTGTTCACACCTCAATTTCCCTTAGTCTTTATATAAGCTATGGTGATTCAATTAGTCAATTAGATTACAATGCGTCCAACTAGACTTATTAAACATATATTGAATAGGGTTAATGAACTAATCTTTCTAGCACATTATATTTTAGACATGTAGAATAAAAGAGACAATGATATACTTTCACTTGGAAAGATCTTTCATAAATAAACATTGATATTTAAAATTTGATGCATTTACAAATCTTGAAATTACTCCAATTCAAACAAGTTAAACTATAAAGTTTGAAAGAACATAACTATCAAAAAGTAGACTAAGTAATAACACTACTTAATTCTTTTAAGTCATCATCAACTATATAAATTTATATTTATACAATTTTTTAATCTTTTCATTTTTATATTTGTTCAACTCATATTCATACATCATTCTTACTTAAAACCTATAAAAAATAGTTTTGTGTATATACCTCGTTTCGTTTGTCATGGTAACCCTTTCTCACTCTATTATTGTTGAAATGTTATATTTCATGGACATATAACAAACATTTAGTATATCTCGTTTTCATCGTACTTTATTTTGGTGGACACTTACCAAAATATTTAGTATATCTTTCTTTTCTTCACTTTATTTAGGATGGACATAACAAATTTTTAGTAAAAAAGAAAAGAGGGGAAACAATTGTAATGAAAATAGAACATTGCATTTCAGAATCTATCCATCATTTGATAATGTTAACATGTAAAGAAAAGATTAATTAATTAGATTCTAAACCACTCTATGATAGTAACTCATATAGCATTCATCAATATATATGTTCATCTTCATCATCCAGCTAGAACAAAACTAGGGATGTTAATCGGTTTGATAAAATATAATCTAAACCAATTAAATTGAGTTAGATTTTTTAATTGAATCTAATATAAATCACACCAGATAAATTGATGGTAATTAGTTAAGGGTCAGATATGTTATTTTCAAATCCAAAACATATCATTGATGTCTTTTTAATTATTATTTATTATATACAAAGTTTAATGACATAATTATATTTTTTTATAATTTTGTTATTATTTAATTAATGTAAGCCTTATAATACTGTTAATCTCTTTTGATGATAGAACTATGTGCAGATTTTTAAACAAAATTATATTTTTTTTCAAAGTATTTTCTTATTTGTATACAATTAGATTTAATTGATTTTGAATCAAACTAACCAGTTCTTCATCAGGTTTATTTAGTTTAAGTTTTAAGTTTTATTTTAAATCTAAACCAATTCATATCAATGGAAATTTATTGGTTTATACTTTAATTTCCCTAAATATGATTTAAAATGGCTTGTGAAAACTCATAAAACAAACTATTAACTCAACCAAGAAATCCTCTTTTTAATTTCCTTATTTATAGTTAAGTAATTTCCTTATTTATAGTTAAGTTAAATATGTATTTAATCTTTAAAATGTTAGTTACTTTAAAAAAATTGGTTTCGTATACTTTTTCTTTTCTTTTTTTCATCCCTATAAAGTATAAAATCACTATTTTTTAAATCCTTATAAAATATGTGAATTTCGGTCTTAGTCATACAAATTAGATTTCTTTAATTTTCATTCTTTCAAAATCTTAAACAATTTTTTTGCATCCAATTTTTAACTTTAAAATATATGAATAGTATAATATTTATCTTGCATCTTAAGAGATTTTTTAGTGATGCATGTCAACATTACATTACAATATTAATATGATCAATTTGGAATGGTCCTTTAACATCTCTTATTTAATAAATAAAGAGTTAATCAATGTTACTATATTAAAAATGTATTAATTTTTTTTATAACTTTTAAATTACAACAGAAATTTTTTGAACTAAATTTGGTATCAAGAGTTTTTAGTTAAAAGCTTTTACTTTAAAAAATGATATTTTAATAATTCTTATAAACTTTACAACCATTGATAATAGGGATGGCAATTAGACTCGCACCCGTGGGGACCGAACCGTTCCCGCCTCGAGTTTGACGGGGAAAAACCGAGTTGACCGGGTTCGGGGTCGGGTTCGGGTTTTCCCCGTTTAAATCAATCGGGTTCGGGGTCGGGGATGGGTAATGCAATCCCCGCCCCGCCCCCGTACCCATCTCCGCCCCATCTTTAAATTTAAACATAAACCCTAAAACTATTCATATTCTTTCTTAGTGTTTCTTTTATTTTTCATACATAAAGGGTTACAGTGTCTTCTCTGAAATCCTATTCTCTATTCCACACTTTTCTCTTTTCTTCTACCTTTCACTCATTCTTTCAACTTTCTCAATCTCTTCAACCAGTTTTAATATACTCTTCTCTTTCTCTCATCCTCTACACATTTACTTTTCTTAGTCCCTTCAACCAATTTGGTGAACGCATAACATAAGGTTAGTTCTTTGTTTCTTTATCAATTTTCTCAATATTGTGCATTGATAATAACATCTATTATTATTTTATTCTCTAAATTTTTTTGTGAGGACTTCATTTGAGGGATTTGTTGAGCAATATTTTGTAATCGCATTGTGGCTAATCTATTACATCTATGGTTAGATACATAACATTTTGCACAATTTCTCACATACTTTCTACATTTGTTTTGTATACTTGGTTTGAGTATTCATACTTCTATTTTTATTTTTCATTTTCTAGTATTATTTTATTTCTATTTTGTTTTTTAACATCTTATTTACCATTGATATTTAAATTTTAAAAGTGTATTCATTGTAAACTATGTAACCCTATTACCTTTGTTTGTAATCTCTTTGTGATTAATCTATTACATTTATGATTAGATACATAACCTTTTGTTCAATTTTGCACTGATTTGTTATGTTTGTATACTTGGTGTTTCTGTTTCTATTTTATTTTTATTTTCTAGCATATTTTTATTTTTATTTTCATATTCTTAACTTTGATTTTTCTCAAAATTAAATTTTAAAAGTGTCTTCTTTGTTAACTGTATAATTGTTGTGATTTTTATTAATTTTGTAGTCTATCTTTATCAGTTTTTTACAATTTGTAATCTCTTTGTGAGTAATCTGCTACATTTATGATTAGATACATAAACTTTTGTACAATTTTGCACTGATTTGTTATGTTTGTATACTAGTGTTTTTATTTCTATTTTATTTTCATTTTCTAGCATATTTCTATTTCTATTTTAATTGTTTTCATTTTCATGTTCTTAACTTTGATTTTCCTCAAAATTAAATTTTAAAAGTGTCTTATTTGTTAACTATATAATTGTTGTGATTTTTTCTATTAATTTTGTAGTCTATATTTATCGGTTTTTATAATTTGTAATCTTTTTGTGACTAATCTATTACATTTATGATTAGATGCATAACTTTTTTGTACAATTTTGCACATATTTGTTATGTTTGTATCACTGGTTTTGAGTGTATCTATTTTTATTTTTATTTAATTTTTATTTTCTAACATGATTTTATTTCTATTTTAATTGTTTTTATTTTCATCTTCTTAACTTTCATTCTCTTCAAAATTAAATTTTAAAAGTGTCTTATTTGTAAACTGTATAATTAATTACTTGTGATTTTTATTAAAATTTAAAAAATTATTGTTGAGAAATGTGATAAATAAATCATTTTACTTTTGTAATTTCAGAAATTTTATTTGTTGTTATGGAAAATATTGGAATATCACAAGCACATCAACCAATGTTAGAAGAAAATGTAGACCCTTCAATCAATGATCCTACTACTACACCAAATGAAGTTCCCCAGTAACAGAAGATAATGAGCATGAAGAAACTGCACAATCAGGATCAAATATGCTTAAAAGTAAATAATGGAGAGGACAAGGCTCAATACTGATTATTGTAAAAAGCTTTTGGGTGGAAAATCAAAAATGAAACAAATAATTTGTAAATAATTTATACTAAAATATACTTCATCAAGAAAATAATTTAAAATTTGTAACATTATAATATATAAAAGAAAAATATTTAATATTAAAATACTTAATTTCTATAAATTTATCTTTAATAGTCTATTTATGTAATACGTTACATATATATATTATAGTTATGCTTAAATTTTTAGATTTATTTAAAATATTTTAAAATTATATTTTAAGAAAATAAAATGGAACGGGGATGGGGGCGGGGCGGGAAAACCCGACCACCGATGGGGATGGGTGTGGGGACTAAATTGTTATTCCGCTGAATCGAGGCGGGACGGGATGGTTAAGTGAATCGGGGACGGGGCGGGAGGTAAAACCCGCCCCGCCCCTCGCCCGCCCAGTTGCCATGCCTAATTGATAATCTTATTATACTATATATATTTAATATTTTTACTATTTACTGTTATTACCTAAAAAGTGAAAAATGACAATGATACTTTTGAATATAACGCAAAAAACTTAAACGTAACTTACATTGTCAGTGTAAACATACGCTATGGGAAAATTATATTAGTTTACTTTATTCAAACAATCAATTTCATTCTCTTAATTTTTGAAGAATTTTTTAAAAAAAACACCAAAATCTTTTTCTTATAATTTTATTTGCGAATCAAACTCAGCAATACAAACTAGCTAAACAAACCAATTAATTAAAAAGTAATTTTACCTAATTAGAAGAAACTTCCAAATTTTACAAAAATTAGTCCAGATTCTATAGTGGTTAATCGATAGGTTAACATCAATTGCAACAAAACAATTCGGTGTTATTAGCATCTTCCTTACCTAAGCATGAGCCTAGATTTGATTAAACAATTGGTTTCATTCCTCAACCAAACTGAAGTTAATTAATAGTTTAATTAAATTTCATTATTTTGCTATAATTTTTTAAACGCTCATAATATTTAGACAGCTAAGAACATTGATCGTGTGAATTGTTGTGGAAGACACTATACACAGCCACACAGACACCTGGAGAAAGGAATGAAGGTCTTCAGAAACTGCATGTTAAGAACTAATAGGATTAATCAATTTTAAGATTTTAATATGTTTAAAGATATTTAAATCTAAAAGAAAATAAGGTAATAATGAAACCTTTTCACACCATTACCAAATTATGTTGTAGTAGTCAAAGAAACAACCAAACACAATGACTAATTTAACTTGTTTTGTGACGTGAAGTGGCTGCATAAACAAAAACCACAGCACATGGGGATGTGCTGGCATGATAAAGGCAATCACAGAGAAATCGTCCCTATCTATTATTTTTTTGTTGTGGAGCTTGAATGCTCCATGACCCCACTTGCCCTCTCTGCACTCGCCCATCTCATTAGTATTATTTCACTGCATGAAATGCCTTTGGGAAAACCATTTTTCTATTAAATATCACTTGGTTTTTGGACAGTAAGCTCATTGTAGCTAAACAATGATATAAGGACATCTTAAAGCACATGGTGTCATATCTCACATGGCTTATCTACAAAGAAAGCTCAGCTTGAGGATTTTTATTAGTGAAATCTTTGGCAGGTGTGCACAACATTCAGTTAATTTAATAAGAATTCAATGACTACAGATGCAAAAGCCTCCATATAAGTTCAGAACACATGAAGGGGTGACAGTTGGAAAAGAAGAAACTAATGGAGCCAATTGGCAACTCTTGTGAGTCTTCGTTTTGCAAAGATGAAAAAATGGAAGCTGCGGATCTTCTGGAGGAGTGCTGGTTCTTTGACAACTTGTTGAAGATAACACCAAGGATGACAAGGTGTCACTCTGATCCTTACCCTTCCACAGGCCTAATCAGCCCCCCAGATTTTTTGGTGAAGGACTCTGATATGTCCTCATACTCATCACCAAGTAAGCCACCAAACAATGGTGCTTTTGTTCATCCTAAGAAGATCCAGAGAGCACCATCCATGCCACCATTGAGATTGAGAGAAGAAGAAGAAGAAGAAGAAGAAGAAGAAGAAGGCAAAAAAGGAAGCAGTTCTACTGGAAGCAAATTGGTGCACCAACCAACTGATCCCGCGGTGTCTCATTCAGGTAGTAAACCTCGTAATGCACAGATGAAAGGCCAACATAACAGTGATTGTAGTAGAAGGAAAAGCAAACTGCTAAGAACACCATCTTTGCCTCCATCCATAGGGAGAGAGGAAAAGTTCCAAGTAAATGATACTAGAACTGGCAGATCCCACAAGCAACCGTCAACACCTACCCATATTGACATCCTGCCCCCCAGGCAAACCTCTAAGGTACTTCAATCATCTGCTTTTGTAAGATATTAAGTAATAGACTCATTTTCATTTAGAGTTTAAATGCATAAGATTCTGTCCCTTCTAAGCTTTATGATTGCTTTTAGTGTCGCCAGCACCAATTACAGCATGGCCAAAAAGGCCAAAAGTTTTTGGCATAAGAAAAATCATATAATTAGAAAAGGACAGGTAGCACACACACATATGTGTGTGTATAGCTTGCCGCTACAACAATGCTACTTTAAGAAAAGTCTATAGTGCTTTACAAAGTAAAGTTCAAAACACATATATACTTCCAAATTCAGATTGATTTAAATGTGTTGAAGTTAACACTTCCGTCCTCACATATGCCATTTTTGTTTTGGCTATGCACGACAGTCTTGTAGCATTCCAAGATGTAGACCAGCGAGAAAGGCTGAGGTTGAAAGCTTCAACACAGAGGGTATTATGGAGATGAGGCGCAGGTACCTGAATCAGAAAACAATGAGGAGAAGCCTAAGCGATCTTGAATACGAAGAGGTTCAGGGGTTCAAGGATTTGGGATTCTCATTTGAGAAAGAAACCTTAAGTCCAAGTTTAGCTAACATACTACCTGGTCTGCAAGAGAAAAGAAGAGATGAAACAGAAGAAGATAAGGCCGCAAGGAGACCATACTTATCCGAGGCATGGTTGGTGCAAAGTTGCGCTCCTCCTATTCCAAATTGGGCTTCTAATAAGTCGTCAGGTGACATGAAACAGCAGATCAAGTTTTGGGCTAGAGCAGTGGCTTCAAACGTACACCAGGAATGCTGAGAAAAGCCATTGATTGCATTCAAATCCTGGACATAAGGATCATAATCATACTTTACTGATCAATTCTTTGTAACAATTGCCTAAGAACAGCAAAAATAATAATGATAATGATAGTAATTCTTGATTTTGTTCTATTATACAAGTCGTTTAATTCATCGTGTATGCTCTTTCTATGAGTATATGCTGATTATCCAAAACAATCTACCGATTTATAATATATAAATCCTGAACAGCGAGTTATGACTTTCACAACAAATCACTACTATTAGGTATGTGTATTTAACAATTTGCAATGTTGTGCAGACGTTACACAAGATTTTGAAGAGCAGTGATAATTTCTCAAGAGAAAGTTGCTATGAACTTTGAAGTAAAAAATACCAGCCGGTTATAGATTTTTCCTTCATAGCAGCATGTGAGGATAAATTCCTAGGGAGGGACAAGTATTCATGTTAAAGCCCATGATGAGCCTAGTGAGACAAGTGTTCGCTCCTACTAGACCAACTAGAAGTATTCACAATAACAAAAGAAAGACACTAATACACTGTAGAGTATTTATAACAACAAAATGAAAGACCCTAAAAAAAGGGCTGTTCAGATCAAAACAGGCTCAGTCAAACTTTGATGATTACAAATTGCTGCATAACATCCCTATTGGAGAAAGATCACTGCACTTAAAACTGTTCATAAGAACAGGGTACTTGGTTTTCCTGCTCTGAAAAATATTCATAACAACAGGATAGTTAATTTTCACTAACGATTCAAATACATAAAAATAAAAATAAAAATTGTACTATCCAGAGGTAAGCCTGAATATAATCAATGTTTCTACTACAACTACAACCAGCTCTCCTATATATTCATATCACATATTGACATATTTCCACAATATAAAAATCACTACCGCAAAAACAAGGTTTATTTGTTGG
Source organism: Lablab purpureus (assembly GCA_030347555.1). NCBI lineage: Eukaryota > Viridiplantae > Streptophyta > Magnoliopsida > Fabales > Fabaceae > Lablab > Lablab purpureus. The sequence continues at coordinate 21,293,043 of CM059258.1, forward strand.
AGTTAAAAGGTTCACGTAGAAGAGTAAAAGAGAGAGAATACTTTAATAGTATTCTAGATTGATAAGGTGCAATGGCGTGATACGATTACAACACAAGGTCCTATTTATATACTACGGTACAAGCCCTAGCAAAAACGTAAAATACGTATATTAAGGGAGGAGGATAAGGGATTCTCCTAAGCAAAAAGCTAAAACAGAAAACAACTAAGAGAAAAGAGAAAACTAGTTGAGCAAAGCTTCCCAATATAAACCCACCGAAAACATACCTTTCAAGAATAAGATTCAATGGAATACAATTTGACAGGTTTCAAAGCTCCTTTGAAGTAAAGATTAATGCCTGCAGTTTTGAAGTTTTCCCTCTGAACCTAAGGATCTTGATAAGTTAGTAGTCACTGTCTCTAACACTCTAACATTTTGCATATATGCCCAACAAAATCCAGCTCAATTTCCGATTCTGTATATTCTCTAAAGCATAACGTTTTGAGATGTAAAAGGCATTCAGGAACAAGCAGTGGATGGCTCCATCGTGACTCTTGCCCCTTTGCATATTCTTGTGATTTCTGCAATGACAGATAGCAAATGTTTTCAAATAGAATATAAAAAATATAACTTTTCAACTTAACAAACCTTGTTAATCATTAGAACTTCCAGCTTGCGGGAACGTTGAAGCAAGTTAACCAACAAATTCCATGAATAGCTTCCAAATGAAACTTTCAGCTGGATTAACTTGTCAAATACCAGAATATCAATAGCAGAAGCATGCTTCAGACACTGAATATAAAAGAAAAGAATATTAAATACAAAAAATAAATAAAGTTTAAAAAACTGGCACCCTTCCCTAGAAATCATTACATTCAGTTAGAAAATTAAAATCGAAGGAATTTTAAGAGAACAATCACCAATGTTGGTAGGAGCAGGAGTATTACACGTTTGGTGTCGTGTCACCAAAGGATTCTTCATCACAAACACTCCAAATATTCCGACATTTAATCATATTGGGCAGAATGAACTTTTGAATCTTTATTAAATTTGTTTAACTCACTTGATTTGTAGCTTCTGAATCTTTAGCTATATATGTGTACAGTCAAAATCATGTGAACCTTCGCTTGCCATGTTGTTTTCAAACCAAGGTTATAATTTGTGGACAGCAAGACTTTTTGCAGTGACAATATTAATGTTAAGAATGGGTCAGTGTACTTGTTAGAAACAACAAGGGTCAATGTACTTGTTTGAGACATAATTTCAGTGTATCGTAATGTGATGGTACCCTTGTACCCATTTTAAATATATAATGTTGTTCATCCATAACTGTAAAGTGAAGAAATGAGCATAATACAAGTAGATCTTACATACTTACATTATTATCATAACAAGCAAAAGAAAACTATAAATGTCGCGATAGGAGACCATTAACAAACAAATCTCAGCAAAGTGATGGGGTGTTGTGTGTGAAGTTATGAATTAAAACAGAGGAAGACAATATAGTAAAGCAGGGAAGGTTTAAAATAGAAAAATCATACTTTCAGTTTTTAAGTCTTTTTATTATTTTGGTGTAGATTAGTATATTTTATTATGATAGTAACTGTGAATTTTAAACCATGGACTTTTAGTGCAGACTGGTTAACAACTGGTATATTTTATTCTGATAGATAGCCCACCAAGGAAGTTAAGCCAAGGATTCTGTGGTGGTATATTTTCTTACTGGGTATATACTATGGTGGTATATTTCCCTCACATGCACACACAAGGCTAATAGAACCAGTTTCGAGGCTAATTTTACATCATGTCACAAAACAAATGTGGCATGATCATCAAATGAGAAAACCAAACAAACACGTAACATTATTAGAGTCAATCACCCAATTCAAATATTATTCAATTTAGAATTTGAAATTTTATCACGATTTTATCCTTAAAAGTAATTTAAAAAAAAAAAGATATATATAAACTATCATTAACCTCGATTCTTAATTTATGTACAGAACATATGGAAAAGAGAATTAAAGGTACACAATAAGAAATGTTCCTATATTCCTGTTCTAGCAAAAATTACTGTTTTTAAATAATTTAATAATTTCATATAATTGATTGTTTGATACTTGATTTCACATGTAAACAAACTACTGTATCATGCAAATGGTTTTATTATTCAATGTTGCTTTTTTTCGAAGATGGAAATTTTGCATGTATTGCTAGTTATGAAAGAGTCAGCAAACATATATTTTGCAACTGGGATTTCAAGTTGCTGCAATAAAGATATATTGGAAAGACGAGCAATTGTTTCAATCATAGGGTACTATCGTTTAGCCACTTGTTCACGATTTTGAACTGGTTGGTCATACTGGAATCATATAATGAGGGAAAATAAAAAGCCTAGCGATAGCCAATAAGGAGAAAAGCCCTACAGGGCGCCCAAGGAACCAGAAACGTGATAAAATAATCACAAGAGGCATAGCAGGAATGGGGTACCTACCTGGAATGAGAACATGAGATTTCCTCTTATGGGTAGAGATACTATAAACAGAATTGAGATCGTAAGAATGGGAAACAATTAGAATTTATAAGTCCCACATCAAAAATGACTCAATTTTTTCAGTAGTTTATATAACATAATTTTGAAATGAAAGGTGTAACTTGGGCTGTGGGGTTGGATACAACTCATATTTTCTTTAAACCCTAAACCCATCACTCCATGTCGGGGGTGTTTTCCCAATGTTTCCCTCCTGTGGTTAAATAAAGAAACATTGATGCCTTGTATGTGTTGACATCCATGATATAACCATGGAGGGGTTCGAGGTAGTGTTGTTGCTATCATTTGGTTGAATGAATGATTCGCAATTCGCTCTTCTCCTCACCTCTCCACCACACCCAATCCTTTTTACCTATAACTTCATTTAAATATTTAAATGAGAGTAGATATTAAGAAAAAAATAGCTAAAACTATGGAAATGAATTTATCAGCTTTTACAAGTATGCATGTTGTTATCCTCATCGTAAGTTGGCTATATATCTCTTTTAGCACTCGTATTAGTGTAAGAGCATTTCACAAATGATCAACTTTAACTGCTATAGCCTATGATTGTGGGTATGGATTATATCTAGTGCAGTATTCCAGTTTGCATTATTCTGATAAAGTAGCAATTGCAATTTTTATGTGTACTATATAAGCACTCTTACCTTGTGTCATATTCATTTATAGAATTGCTATCACAAATTAAAGACAGAATTAATACAAAAGCATTTTATTGAATTAGTAAAGAAAAATGAGAACAGAAAAGATTTTTAAGCTATTGACATTTTGAAATTGTATGCTTCTTTTCAGGTTCGCCAGATAAGTACCACCGTAAGGTAGCTTCATTCACTTTTTTCTAGCTGGGACCCTTCTGTTGTTTTCTTAAAGTACCTGACCTAATAATCATATGGCAATTTTTTACACGACTTTAGCGAATGGCTTCACATATATTGCAACATTTTGTTTTTGGCCTAAATTCCCTTGGTTTATTCATATATTCTGGCCAGCTTGCCATCAAATCCATCATGGAGGAGATTCAGCTGAAAAGGAAACTGAAAGAAAAGTACTCAACAGTCAAATTCATCGAAGTCGTCCTTTGAAAATATCACAGATAACACTGAATTGAGTAGCTGGAAGGAAGAACAAAATTCAAATAATGCACTGGTTACTAGGGGTAAATATAGTGAGCTTAAAATAGAGGTCAACAAATTTTATCCATTTGTAAAAGTAATATATATTCTTTCACTTTTGAGAGTAATGCAGGAGGTAAATGATCTTGAATGCAATTGCTAGTCTTAGTGTTGAACTTTTTTTAAAGTTTATGGAAGCAATATTCTCCTGTTTTCTCCTTAACATTTGCCAAATGAATAGTGTTTGGTGCAGATCACCCTAGAGGAACTGTGTGAAAATTGTGTAAAGGTGAGTAATTTTTATGTGATTAGTATTATTCATATCATAATGTATCCTCAGTACAAAGTTGTACCTGCTTGTCCATGCAATAATTAGGGTTAGGTTAGTCCAACCACGTCAACATACAGTAACTGACCTGCTTATAAATAAGAAATTGAAGAGTTTTATTTATTTCTTTACATATTCTTGTGGGCTTGTTATTTGGATAAGTACCTTGAAGTTTAGGGGGACAATTACAGTTCCAAGATTTTTTTTATATTGATATATTTAATAATATTATTTCTTTCCATAATAAAATGTACTATTGTTCCCATAAAATGTTTTTTAAAATGAATATAAAAAGTTATAAGAGATAAAAAAATAGAATACATTAGTATTAATTTAGTTATTGTTTTTTAATTTTTTTAAATATGAAAAATATATAAATAACATTAAGTATTTCAAAACTTGTATTGCAATATCTTTTTCTACATAAATATTGTAAAATATTTTTTTATTCCCACTTAAAAGTGTTTCTCGTCCATGGGTAAAAATTGGAGAGGAACTCACTTTCTTTAAAATGGGTTGAATTAATTATTCAATCATATATAATGTCAAAATTTGTTTTATTAAAAATTTTGTTAAAGAATCCTAAATCATCTAATTTTAGAAGATCATCTAGAAAGTAAAGTTTTTATACATGGTAAAAAGTTTAAATAAATTGTTTAGTATGAATTAACACTTTAGTCCGGAGTATTATTGGTGAGATCATTTAATGATGTTTAGAGTTTTATAGGTGAGACATGGTTCATGTGTCTTCTATTCTGGTACATGTGTATTTCACGGATATTAGTTACAATGACCTGAGACTTTATATAGAAATCTTGTATTATGTTTATTGTAATTATGAGAGTTGTAAGGCTTAAGTTGTCTTTGAACAAGAGTTCACTCAGAGACAAGCCTAGCAGTTGTAATCTCTATTTCATATTAAATTTTGTCGTGTACATAGATTGAAATTTATTAACACTTCATTTGATCTATATTATCTCTATGTGATTCTTTCTTGTTCCTTTCACTATGTACCTTTTACATGTTCATTTTGGAGGTTATTCTATTATGCTCTATTTTAGATTTCGTTTGAATGTTAGATGGATCTAGAGTAAATTTATGCTTTTAAGAGCTAATTCCAAAACATTGTAATAGTAAATATTAAAAGGAGAAAGGAAATTTAAAGTAGGGTGCCTTATTTCTCAGCTTCAACGACCATAGTTGTGGAGGTATCACTTGCAAAGATGATGACACCCTTTTTCGCAAGAGGAACTAAAAGTGAGTCAGTCTCACACCAACATTGAAGCATAAGCCTTGAAGTCACCCTTCTTCTTTCAACATCTTTAACATGTTCTCCAAGGTTCGAGTGTCCCAACTAAATGTCACATTGAACCTGGTTTATTTCGTCCCAGTCACCAAAGATTTTCTTCCATTATAGGAACCTAGAGTTGTTCAAGTACTCCCTAACCACCTTTTTGTCTCCCCCTACCTCCTCCACTTACGTTTATTGTTTTCACTCAACGACATCACTACTAACGGCGCTACAAACCCCACTCATCACTACAACCTTGATTCTTTAGATGGCTGAATTGATGATTAAGCCTATGATGAGTGGCAAGTGATTCCCGCTTAGAAGATTTATGTTGAACCAAGGTGGAGATTTGTGAAGAATTGGTCCAATAAAATCATGTTGAAAGTTCCTAGATCATCTAATTCTAAAAGATCATCAGTAGAAGGTCAAACTTTTATATATGATGAAAAGTCTTAGTAGACTGTTTGGCATGAGTAGATCGTCTAGTCTTGAGTATTGTTGGTAAGACCATTTAATGATGTTTAGAATTTTGTAAGTGAGACAATATTCACCTGTTCTCTACTCTAGTATAGACGTTTTTTCATGAAAGTTGGTTACAACTACCTGAGGCTTTATATAAGAATCTTGTATCATGTTTATTGTAGTTGTGAGAGTTTTAATGCTTGAGTTGCCTTTAAGCAAGAGTTTATTGAGAGAAACCTTAGAGTTGTAGTTTCTATTTGGTAATGAATTTTGTCGTGAACGTAAATTAAATTTCGTTAATACTTCAATTGAATCATGTTATCTTTGTGTGTGATTCTTTCTTGTTCCTTACATAGCTTACCTTCTACTTGTTCATTATAAGAGTTACTTAGTTTTGATTTTTTTTAAAGTTTGTTTGTATGTTACAAGAGAAGTGAATTTGTGTTTTATCAAAAACTAATTCCAAAGTCATAATCATGTTTAAGTAAAATAGATTTTAACATAAAATTGAAAATTCAATATTAATGTAAGTATAGAGATTTTCCTAAGTAAAATATACAACTTATGTGTGTTTTAAAAAGAAGTAACTTTTAATGTAACCATTTTTCTTAAAAAAATGAGTGGTTACATGTTCAATGTTTGTTCTACCTTTGACTCAGTTTTCTTTGCACATAGATAACAAAGGGGCAAATACTTTTTTGCATCTTTCATTATTGGTTTTCTGCTATCATGTGCCAAGTAGCAAATTTTGTGGGTGCCAGAATGTCTATCCCCCCTTCCCTACACCATTTCCAATCTGTTCAAAAAGTTTGCAGCAAAAACACTTTATGCTACCAGCTTCCATTGTGTTTTTATCTGTTGGTTCTTTTTCAACTCAAGATTCCCAATCACTCCCACCTTTCTCCCATATAATAAAAGCAAATGAGATCATGAAACTTCTTAAGCAAGAAGCAACTGTCTCAACCCTGCTTTGGTTTTACACCTCATATTCCACCTTCACAGGATTTTAACATGCTTCCAAACACTTCTCATTCATATTAATGCATAAACAAATAATTAGGAGAGTTAGCTAGATAATTTTCTTGTTTTTGTGCCAATTGGGAAATGGGTCTATACCAAAATAAAACAAGTCGAAGTGTACATACTGAAACTAGCTTATGTATGGACATATAATCAGAAATTCAAACTCAAGGTCTGTATGAAATAATATTTTATATAAAAGTCAGTTTTTAAATAGTTCTTAATATTTTGAAAAATTAGTTTAAATTTTTACTCAGAAAATCTTAGTTGAAAGAGTGTGTATATCTTGAAAGAAAAGGTATTTGAAGTAAATTGAATATCATGTCTCAAACTTTAAACATAGTGAGGTCAAGAGAAGGTGCCTCAGAGACTGTGAATCCAAGGATTAAATTAAACAAAAATGAGTAAACATGATTTGTTTCCTTCTCTGCATTTCTTTTCTGTTTTTTGGTTTTGTCTTTAGCTATTGAAAAGAAAGTGGGGAAGAGCTTGCATAAGATAATCATACTATAGTTTTGCTTCCTTGGGAATTGATTGTGCTTCAGAGTCTATTATTGACTGAGGAAAGGTTTTGAAATCATGCAAATGCAATGGACATTGAAACAGTTCTAGAGAAAGACAAAATGCCAACTTTACAGTTTATCCTTTATGTAGTTGCTTTCAAAAGCTAAAGCTCTGTGACTAAGCTATTAACTAATATTTATTTCAAACTCATTCAAGATTATGAGTCCACAGACTCATCAAACACCACTTAACACACTTTTATGTTTGCTTTGCTAAAAGATCAAAAAGGCTCTTGCTACTATTTATAAAGTTTATTACTAATGTTTTTCTTTAGCATATATTATAAAAAATTAATATGGTTTCAAAATCAACTTTCATATCGTTAAAGCAATGACTAACTAAGGAAAATCACCCTATTAGTTATTATTGACTAATGAAAATCACAACTAATGTATACAAATTAGTTAATGGGTGTAACACATCTAAAATGAAATATTTGTTAGCATTGGTAAGAATTAATTGAAATAATTTATTATTTAAATAAAATAATTTAATATAAAAATTACTATATAATTTTATAAAAGTTATTTTTCTAAACAATTATAAATGTTGGAAATCCCACATCGACTAGAGATAAAGTCAATCTAGTCTATATAAGTGGGTGCAAACCTCACCTTACTAAGCTGGTTTTGTGGGGTTGAGTTAGGCTTAAAGTCCACTTCTTAATATGGTATCAGAGCCAGATTAAGTCTATTCTAAGGTGTTGGGCCACCTGCTATTGTGAGGGGGTGTGTTGGAAATCCCACATCGACTAGAGACTTAAAGTCCACTTCTTAATAATAAATAAAAATGTTTAATTGTAAGATTTAAATTTAACATTTTTTCAACTACCAAACAATTCTTCCATTAAAATTTTCTTAATTATACAAATATTTGGATAAAAATTCATGAATAGAAGTTTTTATTTTTTAACAAGTCTTTCTGTACATAATTAGTATAAATTACTTACTAATTGTACTATTTATTTAGATCTCTCCGTATAAAATTTAATCTAATCTAAAATTTAATATATTTTATTTTTATTATTTATCAACTCAAAATTTAATATTTTTCAATAAATTAAATAAATTATTTTATATAAATAAATAATAATAAATTTTAATATACCTTTTTGTAAATATCTACTCATTCTTTAACCCACCAATTATTTAAAAACAAATTGAATTGGTAAAATTTAGAAACAGTTTTAAATTTGAACTAAAGTATTTATTTTTTATTGCGTAGATTTTAAGTAGATCCTATTGTCAATAACACCCATAAAACAAAAAAGAAAAAGAAATCCAATTAATTAATAACATTTTAAGAGTATTTATTCATCAAATAATTACTCATAAATACTAGTAATAAAATTGACATAAGATAAAAAAAACATAAGTAATCACTTTTTAATGTTTTTTCCAACATGATTTATGAAGGCTATTTATGCCAAAATGTTTGTTAACAATTTCCAACATGATTAATTTCTTATTAATTGCCTATTTGGATCATTACTTTGTTTGTCTTTCCAGACTAATTTATAAAAAATAACAAATTTTCTTGATTCTAACAAAACTATTGTTCCTTAATTTATATTTTTCTCTGTCCACTCACATACTAAATGCCCAAATGCACATGTAATTTATTTAAAAATAAAAGACACATAAAAATATAAATGACAAGAAAGATAATCAATAAAATTTAGACATTGAAAAATTAACAGAAATAAAATTATCCAATAATACTATAAATAAAAAAAAGTGAGAAAGGAATAAATTGAAGTGCAGCAGTAATAACTAGTCAAACTTTAGTTTAGACTGTTTTCCCTGTAATTCATTTCACCTACTCATTCTCTCCATCTTGGAATCAATTCACCATTACATTGCACATGCAACTACCATGAAGACTTGATAATGACAACAACACATTACACAACCTTAATCACAGAGCAGTAGTTCTTTAAACCGATGAACAACCATTGACCAAAGTCCAAAGGAATTCCAACCTAATTATAGCATTAGACAACCAGACACAACAACCTTAACAAAATGCCCCACTCCTTCAGACCAAGCCTCCAACCACTACCATAATACATTCCAACTAACAGATATACCAACCATTGCACAAGTAAATACAACATTCACCACATCATAACAAATTACTAGTTAACAATGCACAAGTAAGCTAAAACTCTTATTATAAATTTACTAACCACTAATAATGGACCCAAAACAAATACCATCACTAAAACTATTTATACAAAGGATTACATTCTAAAAAAACACCAAAATAAGAGTATACTCAAAATCCTACTTTACCATAGCTGCCCCAAGTTTAGCAATAATCTACACATAATAATAACAACAATTGATTATTCTGTCAATTAAAAAAAAGGGAAATTTGAGATTCCAAAAAGAGAGAATGAAAATAAAAATTAAAACCCAACACCAGCCGGCGCGCCGACCCCAAGCTGAGCTGCGGGTGGGTGCGGCTCAAGCTTCCGGTTGTTCCAAAAGCAAGCCTCGGGAGCCAGCTTAGCCGATGACCTCATCGGCTCCGACTTGCAGCGCGTGAGCACAAACGGCTCGTACCCATTACCTGATTTGGACCCCACCAGCTTCTGCTCTATCATTGCCGCCATTGACACTCCGGCGGCGCCGCCAACCGCCGGGAACGAGCACGACGACCGTGGCGGCTGCATCATCGGCGGAGAAGGCTTCGGCTTCGGCTTGGACTTCGTAAACGTTTCTCCGGTCAACCTTTTGCCGCCGCCTGCCGCGGCGGGTCTCTCCGGTAGCCACCTTATGAAGTCGGTGCTGCACACCCACGTTTCCTTGGACACCTCCATTGACAGCTTGGGCTCGCACATCATCAGTAACAAGCACTCCGGCAACGTTTCCCTTTCTCCATCTTCGCGCTTTGACTCTTTATCTCGCTCCTTTGACTCCGGATCCGAATTCGGGTCTCGGGTCGGATCTGACGGTTCACTCTCTGTAGTCACTTTCTCTTCTTCCTCTTCCGTTGACCCTTCTGATGTTTCGGCTGTCACTGCCTCTGTTTCAGGCTCTGCGTCGTCGTTTTCCGGTTCTGAAGCTGTGAACGTTTCTGGGGTGGAAGAAAGTTCTGAGCTTTCGTTGTTTTCTCTCTCTTCTTCTTTACCTTCTTGGAGATTATCCTCTTTCTCTTCGGTTTTATGGTTCTCGAGATCTGAATGAGCTTCAGGATGTGTTAAAGGTTCACCTTTTTCAACGGCATTTTCATTTGCTTCTTCGTCACCCTTCTCTTCCTCTTCTTTTACTTCGTGAAACTCTTTGCTTTCTAGGTTTTCTCTGCTTTCAATTTCATAGCTTTCCTTCGCAGCCTGTTCTTCACTTGCCACCACCGCAGTTTCTGTTTCTCCTTCACTATCTTCTTTGGTTTCTCTTTCAACTTGTTCTTGTTCTGCTTCTTCTTCCTGTACTTGTTGCTCATCCTCTTTCACTTTGATGTGTTGCTCTTTGTCTTCATCATCTTCTTCTACTTCTTCCTGTTCATCTTCATCCCCACTATCTTCTTCATCACGTTCCTCCCCTTGTTTTTCTTCTTCTTGGCATTTGTTTTTGTGAACAGGTGATTCCCAAAAACGGTTAGCCAAAGCTGCCATTTTGACTGGATCAGATCTGCATCTCATCAACAGAAGAGCATTTTTTGGAGGTATACATATGCTAACTCTTGCTTTCTCTTCTTCTTCTCCCACCACCTCCTCGTTATTCTTCTCTTCTTCCTCTCCTACCACCAAATCAACATCAATGTCCTCAAACACATGCCTCCTCTGGCTGTGGCTCCTCTCACCTCTCTCTCTTCCATCCTCCATTTCTTCCTCCATCACCAACTCAATCCCCCTTCCCTTACCATCCCCATCCTGCAAAGCCACCAGCCATCTTCCAAGTCCATTCCCACATGAACCCTGTCTCACAAGTCCTCCCCCTTCCACTCCACCACCCTTCTCCTTCTCCTTCTCACTTGACATGCAAGAAGACCTGCAAGGAAAGAAGCAGCTGAACTCTCTCAAGGCCTCACATATTGTCAAGGGAAGATGCACCCATCTCTGATTTCGATGCTTCAAGCAGTTTTGATGATGCTGAAACCCTTGGCTGTTTTGTCTAGTGAGATCTGCATTAGGATTTGCATTTCCATTGACATTTGCACCACCTTGTTCAGCCTTTCTAAAGCTTGCCTCACCTCTCCTCTTAGACCTTGCCCTTATCTTCTTCCCTTGCTTCTTGGTCTTCACCCTCACCTGGCCAATGCAAGTGACTTTGGGAGAAGAAGGTTCAGGGTTCTCAAAGCCACACCCTCTTCTCTTGCCACCAGTTGGGAACATGGGAGAGGCTTGGCCTCCCTTCATGCTGCCATTGCTCTTTAGCCTCCTGCTGAGGGAAGAAGAGAGGGAAATCTGAGGAGGGTCTCTGCTGCGACTTGGGCTGAGAATGGACTTGGAAGAGAGCTTCATGGATGAAGAGGACAAACGAGAAGTGAAGCAAACAAACAGCTCGCTTGTGCTGCTGCTATTGCTACTTGTGCTGCGATGGGGTCTCTCTCTATCTGTCTCCATTTTTTTCTTTTTTTTCTTTTATTTGATTTCAGAATAACACTTGCCAAGTCATGGCATAGCCATTGTGTGACACAAGAGTTTATTTTTTTGGGATGGTAGCTCTATAAAACACACTCAATAAATGAAAGATTGGTTAGCTTTGCTTGGTTGTGAGGTGGAGTGGCCTATTATCCTCAGTAACAGATTGCAAGGTGGCTACTATGTGTGAGTGAGAGTGTGTCTGATAGAAAGAGAGAGAGAAAGAGAGAGAAGGAGAGAGAGAGAGGGAAAGAGATACTGAGAGGAAAGTGTTTAATGGAAGATGACGAAATGCTGTTTGTCTTTATCAAAATGTAACCCACTGTGGCTAGAGTGTAGGATAGGGTCTTGTTGCCAACTGGTGCTTTTTCTTTAATTTTTATTGCTTACACACATATTCTCAATTAAGTTCTATATTTAAGTAAAATAAAATTTACCTTTATTTTTCACATTTTCTTACATAATCTTTTTGTCACCTTATCGTGCAGCTATACATTGTGGAGGAATAATCCATTCCCCCAGATTCATTGATTCACAAGTGGTTTCTTCTATGATGACTATAATATCTTTCTTTTGATGGGAAGATTCGAGGGGCACTTGGTATTTGAGAATGGAGATAGTGTGGTATGAATCATGTGTATGGTGAAATGGAGTTGGGGGATGAATCTTGGATGATACTTGTTATTAGTGAAGTACTCAAGTCTCAAGGTTCGTCTCCGTGTTCAGCAGAAAAGGGGAAAAAATCATCTGCGTGCACGAGACTTTTGGCAGATCAACATCTTTGGTAAAGACAGAAAGTAGTGGGAAAAGAATAGAAAAAGAAAGGTGGTGTGAGTGTGTGAGTGGAAAAGAAATTTGACAGGAAAAGGAACAGATAAAGAGTTTATACTCTTGTAATACTAGCTAGCATAAAGGAGATTTTGGCCTTATGTCATGAATAATATATGTGTTTATCAGTAAAATCAATAATATATGGCCTTATGTGAATAATATATTCAGTAAAATCAATACTACTATTTTAGATCATGATTGTTGAAATTTTCTAAAATCATTTCTGGACATAATGTGATTTCTCCCTAAACATAGATAGCTTTTGCCTTAATAAAAACCTGTGTCAAAACACTAGCACACTACCAAATAATGGTACGAAAATCTTAACCAACAACTAGCAACCACAACAACTAATAAAACTTGCAAAACAAAACCTACCCAACGGCTATTTATGAGAAGAAAAAAGGAAAAAGAAAGAAAAGCCCACCAAACGGTATTGTATTTGTCAATATCAGAAGGCATTATCAGCAGCATTGAATGTGAAGGAAATCTCACATATAACTTGATTAGGTATGTTACTTGTATTCTTAATACATAATTAATGCCTACGAACTAAAATATGATCAAGGATAAAATAGAAGTATTTGATAAATATAATAAGCACCATGATAGAAAGAAGGAACAAAAAAGTGTGAATTGGACAACCACCCAATTGGAGTGTCTACAAAAATATCATATTTTTAATGGTTTTCTTGAATACGAATTGAAGAAACTAATTCATAACTCATACACTTCATCAATTTTCTTAATTCAGCCGTCAGCATTTCTCATTTTTGAAAGATTCAGGAAATGTGCATTCTACAATAATGGAGTTTATTCTAGCTCTAGATAATGGTAAGTAATGTTGTTGGCAGGTGGCCTCATGGGAAATGGTTGGAACGAAGGAGAACAACAAGAAGAGTGGATGAATGATGAATAAATAGATAGATAATGTGTATGTGATAGAAATTGAGATGCAAAAATGTTATAAAGATGTATTGTAATAGGTAGTAGGAGGCAGTAAAATATATAGAGTGTGTGGAGGAACGTGGGCAGGTAGAAGATAGAATGGGAGAGGAAGGAAAATGAGGGAGAAAGTTTTGGTCTAGGGAATATAAAAGTTGATGACACTTTCACAGAATTCATGTGTCCATCCGTGTGGTGTGAGAACAGAGAGGTGCAGGAGTAATACTATTGTTTTGTAAGTGTAAGTGTAAATGTAAATACTAAACCACCAAAGCTGTACTCTGCTAGTACAGTGTCTGTCTGTAACAAATGCTTACCTTTTTCTGTTTTCCCACCTCTCTCTCTCTCTCTCTCAGTTTTCACAATACATGCACACTGTTAGTATTATTATTTCTTTGTTTTTTCAAACTTCTCATCATTTTTCATGGCACATTACACACATTTAACCAATATTAACAATGAATGCATAGTTTGTAGATTTGGTGTTAAATATTTGGAGATGAAGAAATGATGAGGGTGGGAGTGGCAGATAAGAAATAAGAAGGTAGAAGAAGGGTGTGTGTGAAAGATGTCACGTGGGAATAGGATAGGGAGGAGGTGAAAAAGAAGGAGGAGGAAGGTGCAACGCACGTGACCACACGCTGCAAGCCTTGCAATTTCACGCCTCCAATCATCCTTTTGGTTGTTGCTCCCCTATCCTACTCCTCACTGCTTTCCTTTTACGCCACGCGCCTTTTACTACACTTCTAAATTCTTTCGTATTCTTCTATGCTTTCATCAAATCAAATATTTCAAATTATTGTTGGCACCACAAATTTCAAATGTTTTGAACGGAAGAGGGAGAGAATTCCATTACCATCGAATGCATGTGTTAATTTCAACCAAAGAATTCAGTTGCTTACAGCCTTCGACCAAGACATGGTTTTGAAGATGGTGACTTATGGAAGTGAGTAAAGATGATCTGTACTTGTGAATAATTATATATTTCAATAGATTAAAATTAGTTATATTTTACGAAAGTCAACAATTTTACTATGTTTTGAATTGAATAAATTATTTAAAGAAGATATCCGATAAGAAAAAAGACATAGTGTAATTACTAGTTATGGCATGAGAAGTGTGCAGGCACGCGCATGAAAAGGAGAGTAAATGTAAGATTCTAAAATAAACATAGGGACCCATTTCGAAGTACTGTGCCGTTTACTATGCTTGCCACGGATATCATAGAAATCTGCGCACATGTGACGCGTGGCAGAAAAATCCATTCATTTCTCTTTGCCAAATGTTATCAACTGGCTTAACATTAATTTTTATATTAAATATTTCTAAAATCAATACTATTTTTTCAAATAGCTATTTAAATATGTTGCTCATTTGCCTGCCAAATAATGCACACAAACTGGCACATCTAGACCATAATTAATTTGAAAATAAAAAATTATTAGATAAAATGTTTTTTCGGATTCTAATAAATTAGACATTATAGTTTATTGATAATATTTTATTTCTTAATACTGTTACTGCATTCATTAGTTGGACCCTTAATTAAATGTTAGTGTAAAATCAGAGATTATTGAACACTCTTTAACCATCATCTCAACACTCACGTCACATGCAACAAGGTAAAGCATTTAATAGGGATAGGTTAGAGGTGTGGTCCAGCTACATGAAAACCCACTCAGAGGAGCACGCACAACTCTTGTTGGGTCATATGATCCTAACTCCAAAGCTGAATGATAACCAAATTAATAAGTGGGTCAAGGTTACTTAAAAAGAAGGGGTTTGACCATACATTTACACAACTTGACAAAACTGATACTAAGAACGCATTATGGAAAGACGTATGTGAAAAGCAGATTGAGCAATAATATTTTTTAAGGACTTCCATTGTAGAACACTTTAACTTTCTTTGTCTAGTATTTTGGGCTTTTCTGCATGAGGCCTGGTTGAGGTAAAGCCAATGCCGTAAAGTGGCCAATGAGGCTTTTTAAGGTCCCTTTACATTTTTCTAATGAATGATAATTACGAAGTTGATTAGGGTAATATAATACAAGAGACCTAATTTATACTGTTACAAAAAAAAAAACAAAATAATTGTTTTGCACCCAGCTAGCTGTGTTTGGTGACCACTGTTAGGGGCTTGTCAAAGTGTGTGTATGCAGTCCATGTTAGATTGTGTCCCACCAGACCGTAAATAATTGAATAGTTGTATCCAGGTGAGGTTACAAGGTTTAATTCATTAACATATGAATCACGAATGCCACACGTGATCAAGAACGGAATATAGCCTGCTCCTAGCAGTTCAAATAATTAAAAAAAGTAAGCAGACAAATGCTGCCCGATAATGTTCCTAAGATCTGGCCATTTCAACAGCAAATGATGCCTACCTCTCCGCTCCCTGGTAGCACAATACGTTAATACAATGAACAAGCTTTCTGCTAATAATTCACCAATCTTCTCTTTCGATGTCACAATTCGAGCGAACATGGATTGGCTACTGATAGTGAGTGCAACTGACACATGGGGGTTATGAAGGTATAACGTCATATCAACACCTTCCACGACAACACAAGTGGTCACGACTAAAACTAGAACAGTTGTAAAGCTAAAGAAACGTCGTCGTGTGTCACACAAACTTATCAATCAATTTACAGACTTCTATGACCGGATATATTCTCAATCAAAATTTACAAAGAGTCCACTTTCTATCATACAGTAAAAAACAAGAAAAAAAGAACTATCAAATTTTTAATTAAATGTGGAACATTCCATTGAAAAGAAAACCCAAGAATGAAGGGGAAAAACTAGTTTAGGCGGCTATGTGATCTGCTTCGGGACGTCAATCAAATTCCAGAACTATTTTACCAGGAATGAGCTTCTTGTCTTTTGCCTCATGGGCCTCTTTTACTTGTGTTATGGGAAACGTTTTATACACAGGTATCTTCATCTTCCCAGCTTGACATAGCTTTCGAATCTCAATTAAACCGTCTGAGTCTGCCCTCATGTATGTCCATGAGTATTCTGTATCACAACGAAAGAAGGGGATTTGGCTTCACATTTTTTTAAAAAGAAAAACCTTCACCAGACATTTGTCAGTACAGGTTAAAACAAAGAAATAAACACCACCCTTGGTTTCTAACTTACACTAATGATAATTTAACTTAAAATCAACAGGAAATACCATGCATAAAAATTTAGACTGTTAAATAAAAATACATGTCTTTTTAACTTTTTCTACAAGGTGGAGATGCAAGACAGGATTTGATTTCAGGATATCTTTAATTCAGCTTCATTTAAATGACAAACAGCAAGAAAGCAAGATGTCAGTCTCACAAGCCAAACTTGCCGTTCTTGTCAATGTCATAGATCCCTATTTCTTTTCCAAATAATGCAAAGATATCATTTATGAATATCTGATATCTAGAAATACCTGAAGCTGAAAGGTTTCAGAGAGGCTTAATCTGATTATTCTCTTATACATCATAATTCAGATGCATTTTTAAGTTGTATGACACACAGTTTAACAACGGAAAACACGTGCAAAGTTTTAGCTTGCTAGTTAATGTCTTCTACTTTCTATGTTTCATCATGGCAAATAATAGAAAATCGTATCATAGAGATACTACTTATATGATAAAATACTCTGTTAATATTTTCATGAAAGTCTCAATAATTTCCTTCAAAATCAAGTCACCTGACTACATGGCATTTAGTTGGGTTATGCCTATCTTGATTGCTTTGCTGAAAGTTTAATTCTAAGACAATGAGTAATTGGACAATAATGAATATTGTACCAGCTAGTACTCAACAGGCATTTGCCGTTAATGGAATGCCAGATGCATAGAGTATAAAGAAATTAAGCAGAACCCATTTCAAAATTTCTATTTCGTTCATGCAGTTGGTTCCGCTCCAGTTTAGCAATCAGCATGACAATAATTATTTTAACTCCACCTCCACTACTCCTTTAACCTACATTGGACTATGGACGAGGGAATTGGCATAAAATGTACATTAGGCTCGACAAAAAGATTATAAGTTTGTTTCGACAAATTTCTTCATAAACATTTCTAAGAGAAAAAAATGAAATATGTTTTAATATAAACTAAGAATTTAGAGAACTATGAGAAAGCTTCTACAAATTAACTTATGCATAAGCTAATTTTTGTTTATGAAAAAAATTATTTCATTCTTTTCCTCTCTTCTAGATGTGCTTACAAAGTTCATCAAAAGGCCCAATGTGTGATACACATCCATTATTTAGTCAATTATGTTAGTAATAAGTTAGATAAGGCTTTGTTGTCCTCGTTGTTGTATGTTAGTAACAAGTTATTTAGGTTAGTAAACAAAATAAAAGGGCTTCTGTCAGAAAGGGGAATGGGCCTGCAACTATCTAGGCCCATTAAGGTGGATTCAGTTATGAAATGTAGACCGCTAGTTTCAAACAAATAAGAATAACTATAAACAGTTTGGAGAAATTTGTCATTGAGAAAGCAGTGTAGAGAGTATCCAGACCTCTTGAATATTTAGAATCTTGTTTTGCATCTTAGGGGCTTTTTCCCTAATTTCATTCAATAAAAAAACTGCCCCTTTTCACTCCTATAATATGAGTGCTATCAATCATGGTAGTAAATATCACATAATACACGATTTATATCGCACGATACAATACCGTTCACAACTCCCACTATACGAATCATTGAAAAACTCATTTGTGCCCCCAAATCAGTGTTGTATCTATCGCACTTGAAATCATGTAAGTATCACACAATACACAATTCATTGTTCTCTCTTCGAATATCCGCTTTGATGGAGCCATGGCAAAAACCGATGGCTGATTTGTAGCATGCTGCCACAACATGGTGGTGGCGATGCGGGTTTTTCAAGGCGGTCCATGGCACTCTATGGTGACTACGCTCTATGGTGACTACCTTGAGCATCATAGTGTGGCGATGTAAAACGGGAATGGCAAAAGTTGCAGAGAAGTGATGCAGCACGCATTTGAAAAGGAAGGAGACAATAGCACCCATGAGAGAAGGAATAGGCAGCAGCAGCATGGGAGAAGGAAGAGGCAGTGGCACAGAAAACAACCCTAATGTTGTCCCTTTCCTTCTCATTCTCTTTGGGCCAAACATTTATCAGCCCAAATGTTCATTTTATTTCTAAAAAAGGAGTTGGGTCACACAACCTAACCCAATTCAAAATCCTTGCATGTTAATATGTTTTATATTTAAGTATATGTTAATTTTTTAAATGTTTATTAATCTTACGAATCACGATACGAAACAATTCATGATTCAAAATATAAGCTTTCCGATTCACGATTTAGTTACCAAGCTATCAATTGGTACAAGAGCAATTGAGCCCAGAGTTGTGGGTGCATTTACACAGATTGCTGGAGCTTTCTTTATTGGAAATCTGTGAACGGAACATCATGCTGTCAAACCAACAGCTTGAAGCAAGAATAGAAGAGATGTCAGACCAGCATGAAGAGATGCAACACCTGAAACAAGCTGCAATTGGAATCATTTGGGGCAGGGAATAGAATCTTTGAAGGAGATGATGAAATAACACTGGCAAAAGTTACTGCTGATCCTCAAGGTATAAAACAATCATGTGAGCTAAGGGAAGTAAAGTTTCAGCCAATAGGTGGATGGAAAAACCACAGAATTTATTTCCAATGTTTGATGGGATCAGGTATCAGCAATAAAGAGCCAAAGTGTGAGCAATATTTCATGTTGGATGAAGAAAATAAAAGTAAAGACGAAATTCTAGGGATCAGGAGCAAAGAAAAGAATCATGGTCGAAGGAATCAGTTGGTGAATGGACCTAGAAAAAAAAATAAGAACAGCAACAGAAGGACAATCAAAGGGAGAAAAAGAGGCTGGAGCAGTGAGGAAATTGCGGGCTAAGTTTAGCATCACAAGAATCACTAGAATCATATTCAGTCATGGAAAGTGAACAATTGGAGTCCTGGATAAAGAAATGGTGTTTTTTAAGAATTAACAAATCCAACCCGGTACAATAAAATGGGAAAAGGAAAAGAAAACAGGAAGTCACAGCAACTGAGTGTTCCCCACATCCTCATGAGCCAGCCCCAATAGAATGAGATAGATAACCTTCATAACCTTCAGCAGTAAGCCTGCAACTACAACACACTGTTTCATGGTCAAAAATACCTTAGAAAAAGGAGTATTAGATATGAATGCTACACTCACATTTGCATTTACCCTAGGAGGATTGAAAGTTAACTTTGGGCTACAATGATCTGGTTGACTAGGTCACCATGATTCTGTCATCAATACGATTACCAGTGGCACTTAATTTCAGCATTCAAAAGCAGTTCACCTTGAGGAAACATTGAAATTTTAGGGGAGACTAGTGATAGATGCCCATTGTTAGCTTTGTAGTGGCTAGCTCGGTTAGTTAGTCAAAGAGATACACAAGCTTATGTTAGAAAGAAGGGCAATGGGTTTGCATTGCAACTAATTAAGCCCGTTAAGAATGGGTTTCAGTTATAAACTGTAGACCAGTAGCTACACAGGGGATTCTGTGATCAGGAAAGCAGTACAAGGAGTGGATCTAGACACCCTGAAATATTTGGAATTATGTATCACTTCATAGGCTTCTCCATAGTTTCATTCAATAAAAAACCCATTGTTTCTTGTTTTTATGATACCAATCCTATCCATGTCAAACAGAAGATAGAAATTACAAAGGAAATGAATAACATACTTGAAGGTACCAATGCAAAATAACATGGTAACCTGGAAATCTCTACCTATTCCATGAGTGCACCGGTATAGAAGCTGTTTATTCAATAAAAGAGCTGTAGCTGCTGGAAGCCCAATAGCCAGTCCATACCTATCAGCCAATGATGCTGCCTCACCCTTCAATGAAATAGCAAACATAGGAGATTGAAGCACAGATGTTGCTTTTTTAAGAATAGCATCTAAAAGGTCCTTCTTCCAATAAACTGAGTACATCTGCAAGTATGATAAAGATGAAAAAGGAGATACACTTTCATATCCTACCTGAAGTGTCATGTAATGTCCACCTCGTTTCAGAAAATTAATGCCAATCCGTTCCGTCTCTGAAACACCAATAGTATCCAAAACAGCATCAAACTTCCCCTTTATAGCCAACTCAACATCCTGCCAATCCAGAATGAAGTTATAAGAAAACCAGTGATTTTCATTTATATTTGACTTGGATTGCATTTGAGCTTAGGGTTAAGGTCAATTAGGTCTTCTTATTGGCTCATATTCTAATCCTCAAATTTCACTTATAGGTAGTATTAGAGAATAGAGTCTCAATACTTATGGGATTAGGATTTGTTTGTATTTCTTACAGAAAAAGTTAAATTAAAATAGTGTCCTAGCTGGCATTTCTTTTCTATGTATATTTATTGAACCATTATAATTAAATAGATAACCCAATTAGATTATTAATCCCCAATTGCGCCCTAAGTTCTCATTTATCCACATATTATAATTATTTTCATTAACTTCCAACTTACTATAAAAAATTATTTTCAAAAGAGAAAAAAAGCCTCTTATCAATGAACACGTACCAACAGTCATTTTCCATATTCATCAATTGCCAACTATTTTCTGTTTTATCTCCTTTTCTAGCATCTTATGTTCCACTTTTGATAAACCAAAATGCCAAGTGTTGTTATTATTCTTTTCATGATTTTTTTTTCAAAACAAAAAGGTTCAACAAAAAAATCATACAAAGGAAGATTCAACACCACCTCAGCAACATAATCAACAGCTTGCTCTGCACCAGCGGCTAACAATCTCTCTACGCTTTGACTTCCACAAGTAGTTACAACAGAGCACCCAGCAGCTACGGCAAGCTGAATTGCAGTCAACCCTACTGCTCCTCCACCTCCCACTACTAATATCCTTTGTCTGTTTGAGATAAGCTAAAGGATATAAGTAAGTGGAATGAGAACTTTTAGCAAGCTGAACATATAGTGGGTGGTAAAAATACAAAACATGAACAGAAAACAATAAGAAAAATTAATTTTCACCAATGGAAATCATAATCTCATCAATATAAACATACCCCTCACTTATTCTAGCTGTACAGTTTAGTCCGCGCCAAGCTGTCAATGCAGCAAAAGGAATGGCACTGGCTTCCTACAAAATTAAAAGGGAAAAAAGAAGAAAAAAGCATGGCTTCAAAGATCAAAGTAAACAAGGGCAAATCATAACCAATTGCTAAATGTAGAAACCAGTAGTTTTGTAACGAGTAAATGATAAGATTGGCAGTAAAACCTCCGTACTGGACATACAGAGACAATCATAGCTCTCACGGGTGTACAAGATGAAAATAATGAAACCTAATTACTGTTATGAATTGATCATAGCAAATTAAATCCATCCCTTACTTTTTCAGAACCAGTGCACATATTGACTGCAATAGAGCTCCGTAGTCCAACATAGACTCAAATAAACCTAACTAATCAGTAATCATGACACTACAACATACCACATGGGTAAGTGAATCTGGCTTCAGAGTAACCTCATCCTCTGAGAGAATCGCATAGTCCGCGTAAGTGCCTCTCACAGCAGTGGGATGCAGAGCCCCAAAAACCTGTTCTCCCACACTCACCGACGTCACCGAAGCTCCAACCGCCGCAACCTCACCACTGATGTCACGCCCCAAAATGAGAGGCAACAGTCTCTCGAAAATAGAACGCCCGTAACCGGCACGCATCTGAGACAAACATAAAGAAATTTTCAGAACAGCTCAGGAAATTCTCAACGTAGTTCAAAACATTCTCAAAACAGGTCAACAAATCTTCACAACAGTTCAAGAAATTCTCAGAACAGATAAAAAAATATTCAAAACAGGTGAAAACAGTTAAAAAGCATTTCAAGAAAAGCAATGGAACGCCAAGAAAACTCACACGGGTATCCAAGGGATTGACGGAAACGGCGCGCGCGCGGACGAGGACTTCGTGCGGCTTCAGCGGAGGGACTTGCACGTGCGACCGAAGCTCGAGCAGGTGGGGCCCACCGAAGGAGGGAAGAAGCACGGCTCTGCAGTCAGAAACGTAGGATTTGAGACGGTGGTAACTGAAAGCGGAGGGCGTTATCCTCGTGAACTCGCGATTGTTCGGAATCCGCATCTTCTCAGTATTTCAAGCTGAATTTCGGAGCATTGAGATTGGGTTGGGTCTCAGTGCCTTAGGGTTTAGGGTTTTTGAAGTGAACTTGAGAGGAGTGTGTGTGCATGTGCACCATGTGAAAGGGAGAGAGAGAGAGAGAGAAGGGGAACGTGTCTGTGTTATGGTCCGCAGAGAGAGAAGCGGTGGTAGTTGCGTTTCGTTTAAACTTTTGGTGTCAATGGCGCTGTGAGTCGTTGCAAATGCTTATTTGTAAGAAAAAAAAACAATTCTTTCACCTCATCCAATCAATCATGCTTACTAAATATACGGATTTTGGCCACTAAGTACTCCTCAGCGGATGTTACACTAAATAAATATATTTTTACCAAATTCGTAACAAACACATTATTTACTCTTACCACTAAAATAATCAATTTAGTATTTCTAAAACAGTATTATATTTCCCTATTGTATTATTATAAAAAAATAGTACTATAGTTTGTTTGGATATATAGATAACGTTTTTAAAAGATTATTTACTAAGGAAAACTGTATAGTTTTTATAACTCTAGGCTGTGTTCTGAGATAGATTTGGAGCAATGGAACTTTTACTCAATATTATTTCCTCTTTAACAGATTCCACAAATCGAGATCTAATATTTCGATTTTATCACAACCTAAATTAACTAATATTTCAACATAACTTCAGATAATTCATCGTAAATCCAAACACGAACTTAATCGATTGGATGGACGTATCTTAATCGAAAAAAAAAACAGTCACGATGAAGATTCTCTAACGTAAACTTTTCATCTAACACAAGAACAAGAGATGCACACACACTGTTTGATTTAATTTAAACTATAGCATAGCCTTTACTCACTAAAACTGACAACACCTTTTCCTACCAATTATACTTGCAGAAACCGCAAAACAGAATATGAGTGTGTGACCTGCCGCGAAAACATTGATCTTATAACTATGAAAAAACTGTTTCTTTTAACTGTATTTGGAGTCCAAATTTAAGCAATACAACAAGCATTGAAGGAGAGGCCTCCTGACCAGATGTTTTCAAAAGGGCTCCCAAATCTATGATCCAATTTCAAAATGGTTTGCATTTGAAGCATCTTCAATCTTCTGCTTCTTTTTCTGCTTCAATTTCCGTTGCTTCTTTTTGAACCGAAATTGATCTTTTAGGCTCTTCTCCCATTCCCTCTTATTTCTTTGGTAAAGCAGCATAGCAGCACGAGCATCTTGTATCTGAAACAATATGGTTATCTTAGACTTTTGATTTCATGTTTTACATAAAGAGCAAGCTGACACAACAACATACAGGTTTGCATAGATGAAAAATAGATGAAACTTATGAGAATGGCATAAGTACTTAAAGCTAATGCAACTCTTAGCCTAGAAAGACAATTGCAATTTACTCAACTCAGTAATAGTTTTATTGGTCACTGACCATATAAATAAGAAGAGGGAGTGGGAATAAAAGGTAGATAGACTAACTGGGCAGTGCTCTCCTGTTTGGATTTTCACACCAAGATGTTCGGCAGCAAGATGCCGCAGTGCTCTTCTGCTACTTGATCTGCAAACCCAAAGGCAAATTTATTAGAATGAACTACAAGAACACTTAGAATGTAAACCTAAAAATGATAGGTAGAAGAAGCAATTAGGTGACAGCACCTTAGAAATGGTTGGTACTCGGAGGTATCTCTTATTTCCCTTTTGGGATGACTTAATAACAATGCCTGCAGAAGTACAGTCCAATTCTCAGTTTTAAGCACCATAGGCTGATTAGAAAATTATACGTGCAAATCAAGAACGTGGAAGAAAATAATCACTCAAATGCAGACCTTAAGGTCATTGGACAAGGCATGACCAACAAGGATCCTTCCGTTGATCAACTCTGACACTTTCTTCTGAGCAGTCCAAAAATCCTTTGCTGCAAATTCAATTATCATGTTAAAAGTTCAATTAGTTTATTCGCATAAGAATCATAGAAATGGTTAGGAAAATCCTGGTCCTCGTACTTATTATAAATGGCTGCTTTTAAAAATTGAGAAATGCCAATGGCTGAGCACCTGAACCTTAACATCTAATATTAGTGCAGACAAGGCTCATTTTATTCAATTTCAGTTGTTTTACGAAAAATAAGTTATTCATAAACTAAGCTAGATGTTTGGGATATCAACTAAAATTTAGTAAAGGTTTTTTAATGAAAAATAAGTTGTTTTCATGAATCTAAACATTTGTAACCCGTGATTATTTTTCCTTTCAGCTTCACATACGTTCTTTTTATTATGTAAAAGCTGATTTTATTTTACATCCGAACAAATTTAAATATCTTGGAATAATTTTCAGCAAATACATGCAAACAAAAACTGATTTTGATCATAAATCATTATAACAATAATTGATTGTTGAAACGACCAGTTCTCCCAAACACACCATCCCACCAAATAAGCCAGATCACTACTAGTTAAGGCACTGAACTCAAGAAACTTTAGTTTGAACATGATTACGACCAACTAAGGCACTGAACACATTCTTTGGTTAAGTCGCTAAAAACTTCAATCAAAGATAAAGAAAAAAGAAGAATCAAGTGGCTCTTGAAAAATGTCCAAACTTTATCAGTAAAAGTAATCCAAAATTTTGAAACCCAGCTACAATTGTCCAAAGAAGCGAATGTTAACCATTCCCCTCTATTCATAACTAACAATATAAGAGGCAAGAGATTCTCTCATAATCCTTGATTCATGCAAGAGTTAAAAAATTTACTCCTAGAAAATTAAAACTTTCAAAGAATATAATGGAATTGATGTTTCTACGAGGAAATTGAACTGTGGTATGATTCATATCATTGGAATTTCTAAGTTTCAAAACCCTCAATTATATTTAAAATGGTAGACTGTTGAGAATAGAGAAACCAAGAAGGCATGTGATGGATGGATTTAGTGTGTCTAGAACACAGAGGAATTATTCAATTTATAGGGGAGAAAACATAATTTACACACACTTACCCATTTAAGTCTAATAACATAAATATAGAATAGAATCAATTTAATTGATCCTAAAATCATTAGTTACTATACCTATAGATATCTACATGATTCTAACACTCCCCTCAAATTGGATTATATAGGCCATATACACCAACGCCAAGCTTGTTGCATATGTTGTTAATCCAAGGACCCTTTAATTACTTAGTGAATATATCTACTACTTAATCATGGAAATTGACAAAGCTAGTAGACTCTTGTTTTTTTAGATTAAGAGAATATAATATAAAACAAATAAATGATAACAACTATATATTTATATATATATATGTGTGTGTGTGTGTAAAATAAAAAAGCATCTACAATGCTATTCAACTTTGTTTAACTTTTTTTGTTCTTAAGAGGTGTTTTATTCACATTACATTTTATCTCTTCTTCTATCTTCTTCTTAATGTATTTTTCTTTTTTTATAGATGTTTTCTTCGTTTTTTCATATTATTTTTTTCTTATATTGATTTTATTCATTTTCATTCTTTGATACTATTTTTTTCTTATATTGATTTTATTTATTTTGAAACGGATAAAAAAATGTCAACAACAGTACCAAATTCTTCTAGTTCTGAATCAAAAGTTCCAAGTTTATTTTCAAAGATGTTCAACAAGTTGATTATCACCTCTATGGGCTTATGTCACTTTACTAGACAAAGGAACAGAAGGAGGGGGGAATAAGAGACGGTTTTGTAATTTTTGTCAAAAAACTTTTAAAAGTTCTTACTCTAGAGTGAAAGTCCATTTATTGAAAATTTATGGTACCGGAATCAGTGTGTTTCCAAAGTTCAATGATGAATACTTGAATGAATTGAAATCTATTGTTGAATTGGCTGAGAATAGAGTGAAACCTAAGCATGTTCCCTTACCCAATGAAGATAGACATGAGAGTAGTTCATTAAAAGGGAGAAAGAGTGGTCCTTTTAGAAAGGGCATTCAACATAGAAGATAGAGACAATCTCAAAGCTTTCATAGCTAGAATGTTCTATTCTTCCAGGTTGCCTTTTAACCTAGCAAGAAACCCCTATTATGTGAATTCATATTTGTTTGCTACAAATCATAATCTTAGTGGTTTTATTCCTCCTGGATACAATGCTTTGAGGATAACTCTATTACAACAAGAGAAAGAACATGTTGAGAGGTTACTTAAACCAATTAAATCAACTTGGAACAAAAAAGGGGTTAGCATAGTCTCTAATGGATGGACAAATTCCCAAAGAAGACCTTTAATTAATTTTATGGCCATTAGTGAGGGAGTTCCTATTTTTTATAAAAGTTTTTTATGCTTCTGATGAAATAAAAAATAAGCATTACACAGTTAACAAAATGACTGAAGTTATTAAAAAAGTAGGAGAAGAAAATGTTGTGCAAGTTATAAAAGATAATGCTCCTATGTTCAAAGGTGATGGAATGATCATTAACGTTACATTTCCTAAAGTTTTTTGGACACCTTGTGTTGTATACACACTAAATCTTGCCTTGAAGAACATATGTGCAGCAAAGAATACCGAAGGGAATGATGTCATTTATAGTGAATGTAGTTTGAATTACACAAATTGTTGATGATGTTTCTTTTATTAGAAACTTTATTATGAACCATGAGATTGACCATTTTCAATCATTTTTCACATTTGAAGTTGCTTGTTGTTGCGGATTTGAAACTTTCATTGCAATCTATGGTTATTAGCGAAGAATAAAGTTCTTATAGGGAGGATGATGTGCAAAAAGCCCAAGCTACTAAAGACTTTATTTTGAATTATGTATGGTGGGACAAAATTACATATATTTTGGCTTTGACTGAGCCTATATATCAAATGCTTAGAGTTTGTGATAAAGACAGTTCCACACTTCATTTGGTCTATGAGATGTAGGATACTATGATAGAAAAAGTGAAGACGGTTATATATAGACAAGAAGAAAAGGAAGGAAATGATACATCAACATTTTATGAAGTTGTTTATAATACCCTAATAGCTAGGTGGACTAAAAGTTGCACTCCTCTCTATTACATGACTCACTCTCTAAATCCTCGATAAACGTATCATATCAATACTCATTCTTTTAATAATTTGTATGTAAATAATTAGAAAATTAAAAAATTACTATTTTTTATAATATATTTTTTCTCAATTAATATTTACTGGTATTATAGTGAAGAATGACTTCAAGAGAATTCAAATAGGATCCCCCCACATGAGGATGAAGAGATTTCTAGGGAGAGGAATGAGTGTCTGAAAAAGTTTTTCACAACTAGCAAGGAAAGAAGAAAAGTTACACTTGAATATGTCGACTTTTCATCAAAATCAAATAATTTTGCTTCTTTTGACTCAATTAAAGATAGGTGGATATTAGACCCTAAATTTTGGTGGGTGATGCATGGTTCTTCTAGCCCTCTCCTTCAAAAGCATTGAAACTTCTTGTGCAACCTTGCTCATCATCTTATTGTGAAAGAAATTAGAGTACCTATTCATTCATTCACTCACTAAAAAGAAATAAGTTGAATCTTAAAAGAGCAGAAGACTTGGTTTATGTGCATACTAATTTGCGACTTTTGGGTAAGAAAAGTGAAGAATATAATGAAGGGAGCTCTAACATGTGGGACAATAGTGGAGATGCATGGGATACTTTGATGATGTTGGAAAGTGGCTGCATTATCTCTTGATGGACCATATATGAAAGTTGTCTTATCTACAAATCTACAAATGATGCGCAGACACGTATCGGATCCGATACTCATATCATATCCGTGCATCATAATGCGTAACTCAACCCTACAAAACTGGCTTATAAGATGAGGTTTGCATTCTACTTATAAACACTGAACCTTCCATGTCACTAGTCGATGTAGGATCTCCAACAATCACAAAATATTCAATTACCCTAATTTAGGCTAATAACATAAATGTAGAATCAATCTAATTGATTTTAATATCATCAGTTAAAATACTTATAGGATTCTAACATATCTATGAGATTCTAACAAAGAATATCAAACCTTTTCTAAGATCTCGAGGCCTTATGCCACTAATTTGAGTACGAAAGTCAACAACTCGTTCAATTGGCCGAACAAACTCGTCATAAATAACATTTCCCCACTTATTGACCTGCCATCAGCTGAACCAATATTAGAATAAAAGAGTTAACAAGGAAAGGGGAGATGAACATATTTTTATGTAGGAAAACTAGCCCCCCAAAAATTTTCACAATATTTTCATAATGTTCTCAGGCATGGGTTTTGCATTGCACGGATATTGATAACACTTGCACAGTTTCACTTAAACATGTTCATATAAGTGATAAAATACAAGAAACAACTTCTTATGGTCCAATATAGTAGACAACAGACTGAAAGAAAGTCTGGAATACGACATTCAATGATGACATGTCCAAATAACATCTAATCTAGTTTTTATAGGGTCTCTCACAAGGTGTGGCCCTGACCACACCCTTTTGGGGTGGTGAGACTAATTTCCACTTAAAGAGTCTGATGGTGTAGTCCAAGACATTTGGTACTTCCAGTGAGATTCAAAATCTTCCACTGCAGGAGAAGGCCACTCATGTGGAGCTCTCAACAATTGTGCAACAGCACATGATTAAACAACAGACAATCTATGTAGATATAATTATGGTATTGCTTCAGGCAAAAGCATGTTAGTCTACAAAATCATGAGCATTGTGTTGGGAATGAAAAAGTAAAATGCAACACTAATCCATACCCAAAAAAATAAATTGGATTATGACAAAAGGGGAAAAATTGTAAGTTACTAGTTAATATTCGCCAATCAGTCATTCTTTGCACTTTGTAGTGATATGAATTAATCAATGTAAGTAACATGGGGAGGAAAAATCTAAGGATAATAATCAGAAGATGGAGAGGAACAAATTAATACCAGAGTTACTCTTCCAAGAGCACTTTTGTTTCCTTGACCAACACCAACCATTTCACAATCCATGGCCACTGCATCTGTCAGACTGCCAAATGGTTAATAAGTTAAAGGACACTGAACTTTAAAATGAGCAGAAAGCTCCACAATGACATAGCACGCCTAGACAAGATCAACAAATTCAATACAAGAAAAAACAAGTTCTGACTCAAAATAATGGTAAAGTATTAAACTCTTGTTCGGTTAATCGTATAGATGCGGCTCAAATTCACTCACACACACACAGAACAATATAAGACAACCCCGCATCCCTGAACTACAAAGTAACACGTAAAAATTCACTATAGTCACCTTGAATCATCATTTACAGGAGTAAGAGGATTAATCTGACTATCATTGGATTCCTCATCTGATCGCTCTTTACGTTTCCCTGTAAGAAAAAAAAAACAAACAAAGTCACACACCACTACATTATTTTCAAGGGTTCACCTCTTATGCCAAACAACGCAATCCCAGAAGCAAAAATAAAATCGTTTACCCAATATAGATTCTGGGGTATCTTCATTTGAACTTTTGAAGGTCCTTGAAGCCTTGGAGACATTCAGCTTCTGCACAAAAACAAGCACCAAAAAATTGATGTAGAAACATGAGTTTGTCGAATAGAAGGTAGAAAGAAGACGATAGAGGAGCACTTGTTGGAGTTGAAGCCAATTGGGGTTCAGCTGAGTTTGCTTCGGTTTCTTCATTTGTTCGCCGCAAGTTTCCGTCTTCTGCGCGCCTCACAGTCAGGGTTCCAGGGTTCCAAGTTTCAAGTTCAAACAAAAGAAAGAAAAGAAGAGGCACTCCACCGCGTCGTTGTGTGTCTCAATATTTAAAAATTAGGCTTTACAAATTATATTGACAAAACCATCTTAAATTGGAGTTTTATATGATAAATTTTAATGTGATTTTCATACTTGCAATAATATCTAAACTTATTCTTATTAATTCTTTTTAGTATAATAGAGGTTACATCATGAGTTTTTAATTTTTTTTATTTTACGATAACAAATGTTTTTTAAAGTTTTATATCTATTTTTTTAATAATTTTTTTAAAATTTTTATTTAATAATATATTATTTATATTTTGATTTATTAATTTTTATATCATAATTACATTTAATATAAATAAAACATTTTTACAATACGTTTTGTTTTATCGACATGTGGGATAGTTTAGAGTTAAATATGTTTTTACTCTTTTAAATATTTGTTAAAATTGTGTTCCGTGCTTGAAATAAATTTTGGATTTATTTCGTCCTTATGCTTTATAAACTCGTGTAAACGATCCTTGATGATGAGTCAGAATTACTTTTTATCTCTTTATTTTTCTTCTTTATAGTTTTTTACTTCACTATCATATGTGTATTAAGCTTCTTTTACTTTTTTCCTTTTCATTTTCTCTCATTTTTTCTCTCCTTAAAGATATTTTTATTTGTCATCGAGGATCATTTACACCGATTTACAAAGTATAAGGAATCCAAAGTTTATTCCAGGAACGAAACACAATTTTGACAAATAGTTCAGGGACTAGAAACATATTTAACCCTCTATTTTATAAAACTCACTTCTTAAATTATTTAGGATATAACTAAAGCAATAATTACATCTCGTTAAGATAGAATTATTATATATATTATGTACGAGATAAATATTTTAAAATATATTATATCATATGAAACGCCATAAATATAAATGAGGATTATTTATAATCTATAATAATATATGAAGGATTTTCTTTTTTACACATGTTTTAATATTTCTATTTTATTTTTAAATAATAAATTTAATCAGATGAAAAATTTTACTTTTTTACTTTTATATTTTTTTTATTTTTTTTTTAACTTCTCATATTATATATTTTTAAAAAACTTTTTTTTTATTTCAAGAAGACCATCATCATCATCTTCTCTCATCTTCTACCCTACAATATTGTGAATCGTCTTACATACATAACGAAAGACACATAGATAATATTATTGAAGAAGACTACAAGATTAAATGGTAGAGGATAAAATGTAATGTTTTTATCTAGATTTTCTCATAAGATTATTTCTTATCCTTTTAATAATAATTATTTTACTAATTTTTTAACTTTTTACATTTTTTATTTTAAAAAAACTTTTTCATCTTAAGAACACATCATCGTCTTCTTCTCACATACAGAGAACAATGCATAGAGAATATTATGAAAGAAAATTAAGTGAAAAGTCGAAACCAGATCAAATGGTGAAGAATAATGTTCTTCTTTAAATTTTCTCACTTTAGGATTATTTTTTATTATTTAAATGGTAATTATTTCATAATTTGATTGTGATTTTTAATTTTTTTATATAAATATTTTTTTCTTTCATCCTCAGTGCACATGTGTAGAGGTTGTTACTATTACCATCATGGTCATGGTTCTTTTTCCAGTCACCTTCACTTTCACATTTACCTTTATATTTATCTTCACCTTTAATTTTACATTTCTCTTTATATTTATCTCCACCTTCATTTTTATCTTTATCTTTATTTTTATTTTTACTTTTAGATTTAATGTGGTTATAATGTTATTTTTAAATAAATAAAATATTAAAAATATTATCTTTTAATTTTAAATTAAAAAAATAAACTTTTTAGGTAAACACGTTCGTTAATATTATTTTTGAAAGAAACAATATTAAAAAATATTATATTTTAATTTTAAATTTTCCAAAAGATATTACTTTTAAAATAGAATATGAAATTAAACTTTTAAAAAAACATGAATGTTCCTTTGTTTTCTTAATATATTTTCTGCATTTTGAATGTTCCTTCACTTTTTTTATTATAAATACACAAAATAATTTTATATATACTTATAACTATTTATAGTAAAAAAAATTACCTAATATTAACATATATGTTCATATACAAATTATTCATATTATATATTCACGATAAAAAAAAAAGTCACACAAGATACAAGAAAGCAGAGAATATTTGTACTAGTAAAAAAGAATCATAATAAATAAAATAACTTAATTTTTTCATTCCTTTTTAATTCTCAATTTTTAACAGAAAAAACTTTTTATTTGTTATTTTATAAATGTTAAAATAATATATTTTTCTAATTATTCCACTAATTTAATTAATATGAAGAGAGAAATGTTAAATAATCACTGTTATAGTCACTATCATCATTATTTTTTACCAGTATGTTTACTTTTATATTTAACTTCACATTATCTTTACTTTTATTTTTATTTTCACTTTATGTTTATCTTCACCTTTATGTTTAGTTTACATTTATGTTTCATTTACATTTACTATTACGTTTACATTTATCTTTATTTTTATTTTTATTTTTATTTTTATAGTTATAATATTATTTTTAAATATATAAAATATTAAAATATTATGTTTTTAATTTTAAATTAAAAAAAATTAAACTTTCTACATAAACACGTTGGTTAATATTATTTTAAAAAAAAACAAAATATTATATTTTAAATTTAAATTTTAAAAAAATATTATTTTTAAAACAAAAAAAATATGGAACTAAATTTTTAAAGAAACTCTTTTACTTTCTTAATATATTTTCTACGCTTTTGAATGATCTTTATTATCACTAATATAAACACAAACGTTATTGTACATATATATTTATTTTTTTTATTTTTAAAACAAAGAAAATATGGAACTGAATTTTTAAAGAAACTCCTTTACTTTCTTAATATATTTTCTATGTTCTTGAATGATTTTTATTATCACTAATATAAACATCAACTTAATATATTTTTTACGTTTTTGAATGATCTTTATTATCACTAATATAAACACGAACGTTATTGAACATGTATATTTACTTTTTTTATTATAAATATATAATAGAAATAATTTTAATATATACTTATAACTAACTACTTAGAGTAAAAAGAATTTATTCAAAATAAAAAGAATTTAATGTATGTTCATATATGAACATGATCTAATCATATTAAAAAAACAAGCAGACACACAGGTTTAAGAGCGCCTGTCTTTGCACTAGTAAAAATAATCACGGTAAATAAAGTAATGTAATTTTTTCATTTTTTTAATTTTCAGTTTTTAAGAGAAAAAACTTTTTATTTGTTATTTTGTAAATGCTAAATAATATATTTTTCTAATTATTCCACTAATTTAGTTTGTGAAGAAAATCTTAAACAAATATTTAAAAATAAGAAGAAGTAACCAGTAATGGATTAACAGTTGGAAAAAAAATATATCGCAAATTACATGATTTTACGCAAATTATTCAAGTCCTTCACTATATAATTTTTGTCCAACGTTAATATAAACTATCATTAATAACTCATCAATTCTGCATAATCTCTATGACTATTTTAATAATATAAACTATCATTAATAACTCATCAATTCTGCATAATCTCTATATGACTATTTTAATGATCTCTTCTCTAATAATGTTTTTTATCATTTATAAAATAGATTTTAATTAAAATATTTGAGTTAACTAACTATTTTTATAAGATTATTGTGATTTTATTTGTAATAATATATAAATAACCTATCACACTAAGTCAGTTTACTTTTTTTTTTATCAATAAATTTTTTATACATACTTAAAAGTAGATAGGGAAACATGTATTTTGTGCTATCAACTATTTATATATTTAATGTTATTTATTTAATTTTTAATTTTTAATTTTTTATATTTAAAAAATAATATAAATAAGATTATTTATATTCTTTCATATATATTTTTTCACTAATTTCTAGTTTTTTTAATCAAAGATTTAAATTAGAAGAATATATATTCTTTCATAGTCTTATATTTTTTCAATATTATTTATATTTTAAATTTATCAAACATTAAAATCATAAGTCTCACTTTAATATTAAATTAACATAAAAATTTAATAAAATTATATGATACTAAATATTATTATATAATTTTTAAAATAATAACAAAAAGTTAAAAAAACAATACTTTTTAAAAAATCAAATTTTTTAAACCAAATTTTTATCTTATAATAATATATATTAATAATTAAAATTTTTATTACAAAATCAAATATGTCACATATTCCTGGAAGTTTAAAATTTTACCAAAAAAACATATAAAAGGCTCATTTTGGTTATTGTAACAAGTAGAACTCAAATTTACTATCCAAAACTAAAAGTCTTCTTTAAATCAATAGAAGTACAATTACAACTAATTAAATCCAAACACTTCAAAGTATAATACCAATAATTTAGAATAAACAACACTTAATTAAATTCCAAATAACTTACCTTACCCCACAGTTACCTATATTCTTAATATTAAAAAAAAGTAGAAAATATCAAAATTTATAAAAAGTTAATGAAATATCACTAAAACATTTAAAACATAATTGAAAGGAAGAACTCATTGAGTAAATAATAATTTTTAATTAAATGGATTGATTACTCATACATAAAAGCAAAAGAATTAAGAGTATGCAGATTTTAGAGAAAAAATAATTTATTTTAACTTAAATTTTCATCAAACATAAATGTTCTATATCATGTTATCTTCTAGGATTTGTTTGTAGAAAAGATGAAAATAATATCAAAATGAAAAAAAAAGAGTAGGATGGAGTTAAAAAGATAAAGAATGAAAAGAAAAGAAAGAACAAGTTAGAAAGTGAAAAAAAAAGTAATTGGGATCGTTTCTTACCCATTATATATTATATTATATTTTTTCTTTTTCGTGTATTTGTATATTCATCTAGTTATAGTTATTTTGTAAAATTGATAACAAAAATAAACTAAACATTTTAATAATAAAAAAAATTCAAAATTAAATTTAATAAAGGTACGTAAAAAATAATTTATAATTAAAATTAAACTAAATATTTTTAATCATTATTTAAGAATTTATATTCTATAACTACTGAATAATGTTAAATATTTTTTATTAAAATTACTATACCTCTCATTTAGCACAAGAAAGAAATATTGCAAACTTATCTCTGTTTAATTAATAAATTTTTTACACGCTACAACATATTTTTCTTATTCTATAAATTTTACTCACTTGTATATTTAATCTTATCCGTTTAATACTTACTATTCTTTGTCTTACTATATTTTAAATATAACAACTTTAATATTATTAGTAATATTCTTTTAAATATTTTTTTTATTATTTTTTTAATTTTTTTAATAAAAAACTTTAAATTATAAAAATTATTTTATATTTATTCATTTTTATTCTTATCATTTCTCAATATTATTTATATCTTTATTCTCCTAAACTTTTCAAACAATACAAACATAAATTTAATTTCAAATTAAACTAATATAAAAATTTAATAAAATCATTTAATAATAAATATTATTATATAGTTTTTAAAATAATAAAAAAAATTAGAAAATTAATATTTTAAAATAAATAATTTCTTAAAATTTTTCTTAATTTATTTTTATTATATTCTATACACCTTTAATTCCTTAAATTTAAATATTTTCTTTTATTAATATTATTTTAATTAAAATTAAAAATGACTTACTCACAATTAAAACTGATTATAAATTATGAGAATTAAAAATTATTCAATTATAATTAAAATTTACATATCAGTTATTTATATGAAAATATATGTTATTATTAATATTTATTATTATGTAAATTAAAAATCAATCACTTATAATAAAAAAAATTATGTATTTATTATAAAAATTATTTAATCATTAATATATATTATTATAAGATGAAAATTTTAATTTAAAAATTTTCAATTTTTTAAAAGTATTGTTTTTCTAACTTGTTGTTATTATTTTAAAAGCTATATAATAATATTTAGTATCATATAATTTTATTAAATTTTTATATTAGTTTAATATTATAGTGAGACTTGTGATTTTAATGTTTGATAAATTTACAAGAATGAAGATATAAATAATGTTGAGAAAAGATAAGACTATAGAAGAATATATGTTCTTTTAATATAAGTCTTTGATTAAAAAATTAGAAATTAGTGAGAGAAAATATATGAAAGAGTACGAGTAATCTTATCCATGTTACTTTTTAAATATAGTAAGATAAAGAAGATTAAATGTTAGACAAATAACATTAAATATAAACGGGTGAAACGAGGGAGACTGTCTTGGTGAGACAGGTTAATTAAAATCCCTCCATTCTAATATAGGTATGACACCTTATGAGGCACTGTATGAAAGAAAATGTAGAACCCTTTTGTGTTGGTTTGAGACGGAAGAAATTTTAATCTTAGGACTTGAAGTAGTTCAGCAAACCACAAAAAAGATCAAAATGATTCAGGAAAAATTAAGAACTACTTAGAACAAACAAAAAAGTCATGCTAAGAGAAGGAGATGACCTTTAGAATTCTCAATATATATATATATACACATACAACAATTGAAATTGGTCGAGTGGTGAAATAAAAGAAATTCATCCCTCGGTTCATTGACCCTTACCAAATTCTTAGAAAAATAGGATATGTTGCTTATCAAATTTTTTTACCTTCTTTTATTTCTAACCTTCACAATGTAATCCCTTGTCTCAATTAAGAAAATATATTTAAGATCTTTCTCATGTGATAATGCTTGATATACTACAACTAAAGGATAACTTTACTTTTAAAACAATACATATACAGATTGCATATAAGAGGATCAAACACATAAGGGGGAGACAAATTCCGCTAGTAAAGGTTATCTAGAATGAAATCACTAGAGATGCTACATGCGAATTGGAGGAAAGAATGAAAGAAAAATATCCTCACCGATTTTAGCCAATAAAAATTTCGAGGACGAAATTTCTGTAAGTAATGGAAAAATGTAACAATCCAAATTATATAATTATATTTTTCTTTATTCAATATAATTATAAAATGTTATGTATAAAATTTCTAAAGTAATTTTGTTAGATTTTTTTTATTTGTTTTCCTAAAAGAATGGAGTAATGTAACATCCTTACTTTTAAATAATTATGTTATTTATAATTACTTAAAATATATATATATATAATATTATTAACACTCCTTATAATTCAAATAATAATAATAATAATAATAAAATTTCATGTATTTAAATATATAAATTGCGCCTATCATATTAAAGAAGTGCATGTAGTGTAGTGGTTTTTAAGAATTATTTGAGTCCGATTTAATTCATGAGGTATTTTGTTCTCATTTCCTTATTTTGTTGTATATGAATATATCAAAATGTAAAGATGGAAACAACAATTACCTAAATCCATTTTTCACAGCAATCATAACAATATTTTCAGGAACCAATTGGAACACAAAAATTATTGCTAATTTTTACTTTCAAGGGCATATGACTATCACACATGAACTTTGTTTCAAATATTGAAGTACCGATTATCTTAGAAGGGCAATCATAGTTGCTTTTTTCATGCCACGAACCATCCACACCAACCTTATAGTTAATTTGTTCCCATCTATGTGAAAAAGAAATATAATAAAAAGAAGAAAAGAAATTGTATTAAATAAAAAGTATTTTTCTTCTTCTATGTATATTTATAAGTTGGCATTATAAATAACTAATGTGATACATATTATTGCAATGAGGGTCTCTTCTTATTACAACATCTTCAATTTTTTGAAGAAATATAGTCTTATATAATTTCACAAAAATCAAGATATTATTTATTATTATAAATTAGATGTTA
Organism: Lablab purpureus; assembly: GCA_030347555.1. Lineage (NCBI taxonomy): Eukaryota > Viridiplantae > Streptophyta > Magnoliopsida > Fabales > Fabaceae > Lablab > Lablab purpureus. Next base: position 21,331,453 of record CM059258.1, read on the forward strand.
CATGGGATGGTGGTGGGTGTGACACCAAGGACCCAATATGGAAGATTTAATATATAGTCACATGACATTACAGATGTTAAATGATGTAACCACATGGACCTCAATATGGAATCCGGTTAGACAAGTGAAATAAATTTTATGTTTGTTATAAAGAATCTCTAACACTACTTACTTTCATAAGTTTAAGGATAAAATTGATTCAAAATTTGTTATAGGAACAAAATTCAATTTCAATATAATTCAGATACTAAAACATATTTAACCTTTTAAATAATGTTTTTATTTTAAAATATAATAAATGATAAAACAGAAATATGAAATGTGAATGTCAAAAGAAAAAAATCTCATTATATATTATTATAAATTACTTTCAATAATTAAAAAATATTTTTTTTATTTTAAAATATAATAAAAGATAAAATAAAAATATAAAATATAGAAAAAAAAAGAATTTCATTATATATTGTTATCATAACAAATTGGCAATTAATTTTAGTATTTATAATAATATATAAAAAAGATTTTTTTCTTTTTCATAATTTTATTTTAGTATTAATATATTTTAAAATAAAAATTTATAATAATATATAAAACAATTATTTTTTCTAGTATGCACTGTTCATCTTTCTATTTTATTTTTAATATATTTTAAAATTAAAATAAAAGAAAATTATTCAAATTTACAGAAAATCATAAATATTTCAATGTATAATTATTTTTTTACGTAACTACCATTATTAAATTATTAAAATTAAAATTTATAACAATATATAGGTAAGTAATTATTAGTAACCCAATATATTATAAAAAAATATTTTATACTAGTTTTAAATTGTGTAAAAGAAAAAAAATAATTATTTTTCTATATTTTATATAATTTAATATATTATAATTAGTAATTCTAAGAATGTAAAACATATTTTATTAATGTCTTTAAATCTTATTACAATCCTTAGTAAATAAATAATTGTAATTCATTTAAAAATTTTATATAAAAAACAAATAATAAGAATATAAGTAAATTATTATTATTTTTACTAAAAAAAAGTAAATTATCAAATAAAAGAATATAAATAATCTTATTTATATTAAATGAAAAGTATATTACTTAATTAAATTTTGTAACTAAAATCTAATTGTTTTAATTTGATTTTTTTACCTCATTTATCTTATTTAATATTTTTCACTTTTTACTTTAACTAACCCTGAATTATGATAAGAACTAACAACAGGTTAACAAACATCAAATTTTAAAACTACAAGTAATTTATACAGAACAAAATATAAAATCATATATAAAGGAACTATAAATATATTTAATTATAAAATAAATAAATACATAAAATTAATAAATTTTACAAGGATTGTCAATAGTTATATTTTCACACTATCATTTATCTTATCATCATCCTCAATCAACAACTGTATTATTTGTGTAATAAGTGTTCACTATTTCATTTTCATTTTGGTTAGACCAAGGAACAAGATTTTAGAAGTTGCTTTTGCTTTAACGTGTGATAGCCAAAGATCTGCTAAAGATGTGTTCCTGAAAAACAGAACCATAAACGTGTTTTTATTTTTTTATATACAATTTAATTTTATTAATTTTTATTCAATGTGAGACTATTCTCACTTTCATATTTAAATTTCTAATCATTCTATCAACAAAAGACACTGAATAATCCTTAATTCCTCCAATATCTGATAACATACAATTTCCAACCTTAAACTCAGGTAGGAGAAAAGGTTTAAGAAGAATGAATTTACTGAGTTTAGAAAAATTGGAAAATCTCTAACACTACAGGTTTAATTGATGAATTTGTGAATAAAAAACTGTCACAACCATATAAAACGTTGTTTAGATCATTTTTAGGTCTGAAGGACCAAGTTGGTCTGTTGATGAATTTGGATAGTTAAGAGGAGATCAAGTTTGATCAAGCATATGCTTAAGATTATGAACAACTTCATAACTATGAAAGTTGCAGTTCTTGACTGAAAAAATTAGTATTTCCATTTTCCCTATGAAGAAATGAAGTGAAGGTTTGTATATAAGGTCTGGAGTACAATTAATATTATATTATTCAAATAATTTATTTTCTATCAAATCAATTAATTTACATAATTTTAAAAAATATATTTCATGGATATACTTTTAAACAATTAAATATACATTTAATTTTTTTATCAATTTTAATTGTTTTTTATATTTCTCTGCTCAAAATTAAATATGGTGAAGCAGAAATAACCTCTCAACTATCAGGAAAAAAAATCTTAATGCAGATTAAACTAATGTAATAGAAAATGAAAATGTGGTAAGTGTGTATATATTGTTTATTAAAACATGATAACTGAATGTTGAAAATGAGAGAAAAAAAGATCTCCATTTTACAGTCAAATTCAACATAACTTTCTATAATCTTTAAACAAGAGTTTCTAATATGTTTTTTAACAATAAATTAAATAATTTTTAGTGACTAAGATGAAACTCTGACTGCATATCCAAATTCAACATGTATTGGTTGATAAATCACTGCTCTCCATGTCTGGAACATTAGACCTTCCTTTTCAATTAGAAGAGAAACAAATGTTTTAAAAGTGTTGTTGTTTGTTAAAAACTCTTATCTTAAGAGATCAGAAATTGTATCAGTAGTTGTTTTTGTTTTGATACAAAGGAAATGTTTGGCCTTAGTTAAGGTGAGTTGCGTGAATGTGAGGTGATGGTCAGCTTTACTTCAGAAGAAAACTTTAACGCAAAAAAGCATTCACATATAAATATAGCTTTTTTTTACAATAATAAATTAAAGAAAAAATCATTGAAAAATTGAAGACCAACCAATCATACATATGCAAATCTATCCTAGAGTTTCCTAAAATTAAAAAACAATTATATTTGTTCCAATTGGAATTCAAGGTTGGTATTTCTTTGAGCTTATGCTAGGAATATACCTCTATGACCCTTGTACATCTTAATTTTGCATACTTAGCAACTCTATAGGAAAATAAAACAAATGGGAAGATATGAGTCATGAACAAAGTTAAACATTATAAGTAACCTCAAAATGCATGTGAAAGCTGTATTCTTGGGAGTTTCTTTTTAGAAAATTGTGAGACACTACTATTTATGGCATTGCAAACTAAACAAACGGGTCCATTTAAGAGAGAAGTTAAAGTTAATAGTGAGTGTTGTAATCTTGTGCTTAAACAAACAATTAAATTAACTAGGTGTATTAATTAGTCTATATCAATCACTTTTTGACTTGTTTTCTGCCGAAATCAAGATCAAAATCTCACAAATTTCGGATTCAGAGAGTTATATTTATGACCTTTATGATGATTGACTATCTAGTCATGTAATAGATAAACATCACACTCAAGCTTCTTTGGTCACTATTAAATTTAAGAAACGTCTTATGTTAATTTAACTTACTCAACCACAACCCTTCTTAGAATAATAAAATTAAAAATAATAAAATATCATAATCAAAAGTTAATTAAAATAAAATCACTTTTTTTTTCTTTTTCTAAGTTTTCTTTTGTCAAGAGTTGCCTGTATTTTCATAAAGTTCTTCTTATTTACTTTGTTATTTAGATTTACTTCTTTAATAATCTTGGCTAGGTTACTCCAATTATATATCGTTAATGTACATTTGAGTGCAATTGTAGTAGATAAATTGTAAAAAAAAGAGAAAAATATATAATTTAATCTTAACTATAAATTCTAATCTTAACTTTTTTGTTATTTTTTATGATAATATAAAATTAATTTTTTTATTTATATTTATCACTTGAAGAGTTATTTTTTTAAACTTAATGGACCTATTATTCTTAAAATCTTGTTGCAAAAATTCACTTTTAAGAGATCCATTTATAAAGGTTTTCCATTTAGAGTGTATATCTTTTTGTACCTAACATTTTGATATGTTTTAAAAGAAACCACATAGCACAAAGAAAATATAATCACAATAAAAGCTACGATCCTTTATTTTCATATGTCTCATATATGAAATAAATGAAAATCACATAAAACTTTATTTTTGATAGGTGAATTCTGTCTTATTGCTAGAAAGTGATCTTGAAATTTCATGATTTCAAGATATTCTACTCTATCCTACTTTTTCTTGTATTAAACACGTGTCTAACCATTTTTTTTATTAACCATGATAAATTAGCACTAACGACAATAAAAATAAATAGTTGCTGGTATTGAGAATATATAGTCCATTTGCGCACATGGTATGCAACGAGTGAAGTTAAAATGAAGAATCAAATTATTACATTGTAACAAAAAAGTTCAGGATGCAAAGAAAAAAACAAGTTCAAGATGTAACTGATGAGCAATTCAAACAAAAATTACTGAGTATTCCATGAAAAGAATGAAATAAGAATTCTTCCTCCACGTCTTCGACATGCACAAGCCTAATAAACACTATTCACATCTCAAATATGTCGTGTCGTTCATCTTTATACGTGTCATTTTAAAAGTAAATTGAAAGATAAAAAGAAAGAATATAGGATCCCTTGTAAATTTAGATTTGGATAATCTATATTATGTAATCTAACCATCAAGAACACTTGTGGTTACCATAACAACATTTTAAATTTTGATAGGAAACACACATTAAATATTAGTTAATATGGCAAAATTTAGAATGCAAATTTATAGAAAATGACATTATATATAGAAAATGAAAAAGGGTTGTTTTAGTTTATAACAAAAAAAGTGTGTGTTAATTACATTATTGGATTTAGAACCCTTAATACCTAATCCAATGCCAACTTCTTACATCTTTAGATAATATCTAAAAATGATTTCAAAACATAAGCAAACTAATAGTAGTAATAAGAAAATCAAATGCTTAAACTTGTAATTTTTTTCCAACTATACTCATTACATGAGACATCCAACTAGCATTTTTTTATGGTTTACATGGTGAAGTTGGTTGAGAGGTGAGTACTTTGGATAGTTTACAAAAAACAAACCTATTAAAACTCTACATAGAATATTAAATTTACAAGAATTAGTTGATGAATTGTTACTTAGCTTATTATCTACACATTATTTGGAGGTGATAAATATTGTGGTTTCTTTTTATTAAACCAACAAATTAGTCAATTTTCATATTTTTGACTTTCATAATCACATTAAAAACGAAAACCCAGCTTTCTTAGCTAACCACCCACTCTGCCCTGTGTATTCTAGGTCTACTGTCATCAATTTAATCACTTCTATCTTTCATATAAATGTCTCATATATTAAAAAAAAACAATTCTTTTAGAATAAACAAATTAATATTTCATTTTTAGAAGAAATATAAGTTTGATTAAATAATCTTTGCACTAATTACTTTGCCTTCTCCATTACTTGGCTTGTATATCAAATCATCTTTGTCTATTGATTGAAGAAACCCTCTCAAGGGAAAAAATGACATTAATCCATTCATATTATACTTCAATGAAGTGCTGTAAAAAATATACTTCAATAAAATTTAAATTAAGAAAGTATGATACTAATATGTAAAATATAGAATTTTTTTATATTATTAATCATCCACTATTACATATAATAAATTGTTAGCTTATGTAAGTTCTTAAAAAGTTTTAAATAATTTTTTTGTACACAAAAATAAATAAGAAATCATGATTAATTTAATAAAAATAATTATATCAATAAACTATAATAAAATAATGGCTTAAATAATTGATATATAGATACTCTATATCTTATTTTGATTACCTATAAGTTTAATAGAAGTGTCCTTAATTAGATTTTTATTTTTCTTCATTACAAAACTGCTATATAATAAAGACAAAAAAAGAAAAGAAAAAAAAAATAGCATTAATTTCTTTTTTGTTATTACAAAAGGATGATGAAATTTTCTCTCCAATGAAAGGCACGATCCTCTCCTCCTCCATATTCATTCTCTTCCTCTCTCTTAACCCCTCTTGCTATTTCTCTCTCCCCTTCCTCCTCCTCCGATCCTTCTATCACCGATTCTAATCATTCTCGCTCCCCTCGATTTCTCGCTCTGGTAATTCAATTTTCGTAGAATCAATTGTTCAATTTTCTTACCCCAAGTTTCTTGCCCCTTTTGCTGCTACCTAGGGTTAAAATTGTGTCATTTCCTTTCTCTGATGAAAGGAAGGAACTTGCATTCTTGGGTTGTGATCACATTCACCCGATTTTAGTTTCTGACATTTTCCGTTTGTAAATTTGTCTTTTTGACGAAAAATTAAAGAAAAAACTTAATCTTTGTGTGAATTTTCAACAGAGTTGATTTTGGGGGGTGTTCCATAAGTTATATTGATCTCTGAAACTTAGAAGCCCGCAAGCTCTTGTTTTGATGATAATAAGGTACGGTTTGTTATCTGTTCTTTTGGTGTTGTTTGGTTGGTGATGAATTTGGGAGGTTGATATGGGTCAAGTACTTTCTTGTTTGGTTGTGACCCTTTAAAGTGGTGAAAGATTTTTTTTCTCTCTTTGGTCTGAGGATTTTGTTTTTTGTTTATGTATTCGCATAATTGTTTTTATAATCCATAGGGATTGTGAAATTCTTTACTTTGAAATTCGCATATTTCAATGATTGCAAGGTCATTGAATTGCATGTATTTTAATTCATTTACAGAGTCATTTTTAGCACACCTGAAGAAATTCTAAAGGAATATTTTTGTTGGTGATTATGTGTCTTGGACTTGCCATGTTTATACACCAGTTTGCTCTCTATTGAAAGACGAACTGCTTGTTACATATCCATTTGAATGTTTCATTAATTATTTCATGTATTTGTGGCTTCTAATTTCTATCTGATTCTCTGCGCAATCAATAGGGTGTTTGGTGTTTGTTTATGCGATTTTATTGTTATATTGAATGTTGCATGCTTTACACGGATGCGACAATATACAGTTTCTGTGTAGTAGAAGGAAATTGGTGTGATTATATGAATGTACACATGTATTGGAAGGGTGTTTTTACTTTCTTCATTTGGAAACCTATTAAGAAAATTAAATCAGGAAAAAGATAACCATATAGAGTTGAGTTTTGTTACATTAAAGGAAGCAGTATGTGACATGAAATGCTGAAAAAATTTCCATAATGTTGATATGGAATATTTGAATTTGAAAACATTTTTATCTTGTGCTGAAAATATACTTTCTTACATATACATGTGGTTTTAATCTTTTGTTCTCCTGATGTGTTTCTGACTGGTTTCATTCACTCTGCTTGGAATATTAGGATTAATTTGTATCGAGAAATCTCTGCATTATGGATCAAATAACGGATTCAGAAATGGATCAACAGAGAAGAGGCTATCATCATTCTGAGCCCTGTATCGTTACAAGAGGAACCACAAACATCTCACAGCCGAATAATATGCATGCAATGGTGAGAGCTTCTGGGAACACAACTAATGTTGATTCTCACTTTCTGCCGGATGCTTATGACAATGCTAGGGTGTACGGTGTTACACACTACAATGGCATTCAGCATCCCCATAATCTTGATATGGGTGTGCCGGCTGCAGCCAACTTATACTACTCTGGCATGAATCCTTCTTCTGGTGCTGGAGTTTTCCCCATGCCTCTAAATCACAGAGCCTCTGATCAGTTGCCTGGTTCAAGTACATTTGCAGTTGCTGGGGTATCTTCAGATAATTTTGGAAGAAGTTCTGGTTTCATGGATGATGTTAGAGGTCCCTACAAAAGGAAAATTGCTGAAGGGATGAGAGGAAATTACCAATATTTTAATGCATCATCTAGCTCTTCAATTGCTCCTCCTAATGCTAGACACACTACTGAAGGTGTTGCTATGATGGATACTGCACCATTTTCATTCCGCATCCCTTCACTTGTGGAAGTAGGACCACATGGTAGTGCATGGAGCAGGGCAGGTGAGTCTATTATGGTGCATGACCATAATCATTTGATTCATGGAAACTATTTAGGACAGCACTTTCAGCCAGCTGCTCCACCATGGTTGGACCCGCAATTGAATGGTAACAATAATGATGGCCATACTACACCCTGGAATCAGTCGCTTCCATTGCCTTATGTACAAGGTATTTTTTTTCCTCTTCATTTGTTTTGTGGTTCTTCTTTTACTGATTTGCTATCATTAGTTCATTACTTGGATGTTCTGTTAGTGAATAATTTGCTAAGCTCTTTCAGGTTTTCTCATGAAAAAGTGTTAGTTACAGCCGTCTTGAATGTGGTTTTTCAATCAGGAAATAAATTTATGAGAAATCTTGATTTAATAACTCTCAGTTTGCACCTAAGACTGGAGTCAATGCATAGGTGTTTCTGTGTGTATGATCTGCCTCCTATCCTGTCAATTAAGGGCCAAACAAAGTGCTCAAATTTTTCATTGAATTTGTTGTTTTGGTTATGAGTTTAGTCTGTCTGACCCTCTCCATACTATTTTCAGCACCTGCTGTAAATGGAGGTTCATTAGATAGTGCAAGTATGGGTTTGCAGAGATATCATGATCCAGCTGGAAGCCGAAATGGCCTCAGGTTTCCTCACCCTCTTCCTGTCAACCAACAGCACCATAATTATCATCACCTGGCACATCCTATGCAAGGAGTAAGAGGTCACAATATCAACTTTCACCCTGCAGTAACTGCAGCATCATTTAGAGTTCCAACAAATCCTTCACGTGGTGTAGCTATCCCAGCCCAGCCTGGTTTTGAGCTAGGTCCTAGGCATGTTGGCCCTGCACCACCAGCTGGCTTCCGGATTTACCGACCTCATAGAGGGCCTGTGCCTGAGACAACTCTTGGACATCGAAGTCTTCCACCTGTGGGCTTCCTCCAAGTTGATGTAATATTTCATGTCTCTTAATAGTTATTATTTAACTCTACTGCTGTCATTATGTAGAAAGAATAATACCTATTATACATTATAAATAGATTGATTTTCTTGTCAATATTGAAACTTGTGTAGGATGTTGCTTTAATTGATGAAGTGGGGAATTTAGTTGATCATCACAGAGACATGCGCTTGGACATAGAGGATATGTCTTATGAGGTAAGTATGCATAGATTGGTATTGTATTTTCCTGTCAATGCAGACACATGTGAAGTATAGGGTACCAAAGTTTAGAGGTTGCAGACAATTGTATATAATTTAAACTTGAAATTCATGACAGGATCTCCTTGCATTGGGCGAGAGGATTGGCAATGTTAGCACCGGTTTGTCAGAGGAAACAATTACAACTCAGATGAAAACAAAGTCTTATTCAACAAGTGCTACTGGTATTAATGTGGAGGAGGAAGCTTGTGATGATCATGAAACAGATTCTTGTATAATATGTCAGGTATGAAATTTAGCAACACATTTCATCAGTTATTTTTAAGACATTGATATTTCATAGTCTAACCTTGTGCTCTATTTCATTTACTTATGAATCACCCCTACTAATTAGACTATTTATTTCACAGGAAGAATTCAAGAACCAGGAGAAGATTGGGGTTCTTCGATGTGAGCATGAATATCATGCAGATTGCTTAAGGAAGTGGTTGGTTGTGAAAAATGTCTGCCCCATATGCAAATCGGAGGCTTTGACTCCTGGAAGGAAGGATGTATAGAACCAATGAAATCAAACATCTCTTTCTCTTCCTGCCTAGTGCCTAATTTATTTTCCAACAGAATTCATATTTTGTTATGTATTTTGTATATGTACTTGCACATATATAGACGTCATACTGCCCAACTCATTTATTGTTGGCACCAGAACTTTGTATCTATCAACTTGTACAGACTTTGTTCTGTTTGATGAAGTAACTTCAGGTAATCATATCGCCTCCTGCTTCATTAATAATTTCGGCATGTATGTATGGGTTGCCTAGTGTTTTATATATTGCTGCTTGTGGTTTTGCATGAAAATAAAACTGATTTTATCAAATTGCCTCGTGTTTAATATATGGTGAGGGTGCGGTTTTGGATGAGCCACAAAAATGATTTTGAACAAATTGATTTTATCATATTTCATTGTGTTATATGCTTTTGTGGTTTTGAACGAGTGAAAAATAGAGTTGATTTTGATAAAATTATTTTTCAAATGATGTAGGACTTATGATTAGATGTTTTTATTTCAAGAGTAAGTAATAAATCCAACATAGTTTTTGCCTTTTTTATATAATATAAAGTTATTTAGAATTGTTTTATCTCAAAATGAATTTTGAATGATAATTGAAGTGGTTTTTTCAACGACATTTTGATAAAGTTAACGTGAAAGTATAAACGCTGCGGTGTATTTTGATGTGAAATTCAATGCCAGGTTATATTCTGATGCTAGAAATAAACCACAATACTGTGTATTGTTATTATTTTTATTGAAGAAACAATACTTAGTTTTGTTAAATTAGTGTTTCATTGACATGGTGCTACTGAGTTGAACAACCACTTTTGACTTCACCGCACATGGGATATTAATAATTGTCACATTTTCAAAATGTGTAAACGCGTCGCATGTTGAATGGAAGTCTTTGTTGACTCGTTTTTTCACACATGTCATAATATTTTTGCACGACATTCTCATGTAGTCCCAAAGGTGTATAGGGTATTTTTAAAAGCATGTTTGAAAAGAGAAAGTGACCTTCTAAGCCTTTGTTTTGAGAATGAGATCAAACCTGGTCAGACTTTGGTCATAAACCGTGTGACCTAGTCACAGTTTGACAAACTAATGTGGTCAACAAATGTTGTACGAATTGCTCCACTAGGATTTTTATTCTAAACCTAGGAAAACTGTTGTGTGAATTAGTCCAAGTAACTTCATTTCAAAACTTGATATGCCACCACTAAGTTAGAGAATCATGAAATTATTGAAACTCACTAACACATTGATGAAATCAGATTAGTATACTATTCAATCTTGAACATGCTCCATTTTATGCAACACTTTCGCTGAAAAGATTATAGTGCCACCTTGTAAATAAAATAAGAGTAAACATGTACACCATAAAGTCTACCTATACTATTTTAATACTTATTGAACATTTAATAAAGTAGACAAATTCATTTAATATAAATAAAATGTAAATATATAATATTTATCTGCTGTGATATATTTATTATTTTTTATAAAATAATATCATAACGATCATCTTGCATCATGAACTTCATATTCTTATTTATTTTTTATTTAAAATGGTAAAAATATATAGACAGTATGTAAATTGACTTTCTAGATATTTGTAATTTTTCACATCGCTCTTTACATCAATAATTAATATGTGCATTGTTAAAGAGGATGCATGAATACAAATGGCAATAACAATAGCATTATTCTCTTTTAGATGATAAAACAATTTATTATAGAATCTAATTTATCATGTTTAATTTTATAAATAATTAATAATTGAATTTATATGATATCAATAAAAATGTGAAAGATAATAAATCAAAGTATTCTAATAGATACAGTGACATCTCATAAAACACGCAAAAAATTACATTTTAAAGAATGTACATGATAAAAATGAGAAATAAAATATTTGCATGTGTTTTTAATCTCCAAATAGTTGTATTGTTCTTTTTATTCCGATTAGATTTTTTTTATTTCTTATTATTTTGATTTTATGTAATGATATTTTTAGTTTCTTGTTAAACAACATTCATTGATTATGCAATAAATAATATGATAGATATAGTTGAGTGATATAATACTTAGAATTTATTAACTTTTTATCAACTCTCTCAAATATTTAGAAAGACAATATTTTGGTCATCTTTCACAAATGAGTTTGTTGTAAAAATAAAAAAAAGTTATTAACATTTATTTAACATAGTTGGATTCAATCTTCCAAAGGTCATATTTCTTTTTTCTTTTCATTAATAATACACTTATAGTATAAAGTGACCATATATTACTTTGATATTTTCTTATTAACATTTTATAATTAATTTATTGTATATTTAATGAAGTAACACAAATTCATTTAATATGAGTGATGTGTAGATATGCACTAACTATGGTACCTTTATCATTTATTTTTGCTAAAAGGTAGTAACTCATTTAGAGTAGACTTAAAGAACTCTACACTCTTGTTGTCAACAATATTACTTCATTTTTCAAGCTCATAGAGTTCTACTTAACTTTTGTAAATAACAATGTCACTTAATTTTTCAACAATATTCTAACAATAACGAATACAATAGAGGAGTGACACGAGTTGACCTGACCAAGTTTGATTCTAATAAAGATTTTTTGTATTAAACTTAATATATTTTTGACTAATATTTAAAATATAGGAGTGAAATAAAAAAATATATTTATATTATAAGGTGTTTGCACAAATTACATTGAGAATTTGAATAATAGTAACTCAAAGTGAACATTACTAATATTATTTAACCTTATCACTAAAAATTATATTTCATAAAATTAAAAGGCTAAAAATAAAAATAATTTAATGGGAGAAACTAAAAACAAAATATCAAAACGAATAACTTAAAACATATTTAAATCTTAAATAGACTTTTAAAAAATTATATCACTCAAAATCCTAATTAGATTTGCATTTGTAAAATTTAAAAGTGAAATTCTTTAATGATCATTTAGATTTTTCTTTTATAATAATGATGACATTTTTTTTAAACATAAAAAAATAACTTAACTTTAAGTAAATACTTTTAAAGAGCGACATCAAAATAATATTTATACAAAATTAAAAGGTTAAAAGATAATTTTTTAATTTAAATATAAAAAATAATACTCCACTTTAAAATATTAAAAACATATTTAAACCAAAATAAGAAACATGTAAAAAATTATAAAAACTAAGCTTAAAAAATTCATAAATATGAACTATAACTAATAAATTTAAAACAACTCATAATTAGTCCGGTAATACAAAACATAATAAGCACGTAATTAACTAACCTCATTCTTTATTCTTTAAAACTAGAATTGGAATAAATCTAACAAGTGTTCATCATAATAGTTATTGTCCATTTAGAAAAATAAAAAATAGTTATTGTCGAAAGAAGCCTCAACCACAATATAATAAATGTTTCATTAATACATTATCTTTTCTAACATCAATATATGTTATATTAATAAATTATAACTTAAAAATGTATTAAAATAATATTATTATTATTCTTACTAAAAAGAGATTGAAAGGTCTTCTTTGAAAAATGATTTTTTTTAAAATCTGGACTCTACTTGATATCTGTGTTGCGAATCCGAGTTAGATTTGAAGTATCTTATATGCAGACCGATTGATAATTTACTTGTAAAAAATTCTCCAAATGCAAAAGTATTTAATACTCTTTCCGTTTCAAATTATAAGGCATACTTGACAAATTTTCACATTTTAATAAAAGCAATTAATTTGTTTAACTTTCTATAAATTTTCCATTTTTACCCTTATCAATTACTATTAAATGAATTAATTGAAATTTAACCAGAAATATTTATAAATAAATTAATTTTTTAATAAAATTGTAAATTGATTGAGATTAGAATTTCAACAGTTTTGAAATCATTTCAGAATCATTTCTAAATAATTTAAAATCAGAATTACTAATTATTTTAAATAAATTTTAATCAAATTTTTTTTAATTCCTACTAAATTGTAAATGACTATGCTTAAATTTTATTTTCAAAATTTCAATCAAAATTTTCAATTCCTACCAAATTGTAAATAGAAATAGTAAATGAAAATGAGTTGCTACTGCAACTTTAATACAAAAATTAAAACATAATATTAGTAGATGATGGTAAAAGATGAATAGTCAGACTGATAAAAGAGAATTAATTCTTAGTTCCTGATATTTAATTTCTCTTTGTACTATTTAATGTTAATACAAATAATGATGTGATTAATAGGGATATATAAGAAAAAAAAAATAAAGTTATTAAAATTCTAAAACACCTTATATTATGAAACAAGATTTTCTTCTAGTCTTATAATTGGAAATAGAAAAATAATAGAATAGTAATAAATACAATCATTACTTCCTTAAATATTTATATCTATTTATTAGTGTAGTTGAGACTTGTAATTCATAAAAAATTGAATTAAATATCTAAATATAATAAAACAAATCATAACCATTGATTAATAATAATTAAACTACATAGTCGTTGCCAAATTAATTAAGATATTAAGATTTATTATAATAACATATTTTTGTTATTATATGTATTTAAGTTTACGGGTAGTATAATTCTCATGGAATTATATAATAATAAAACTATTAATAAATTATTAAATAAAAGCTATTTTTTTAGTTTAATTTATAAAGAGATGTAAAACGGATAAATTTGAAGAACTCTGCTTAAGAAAAATCTAACCAGTATTTAATAGTTTATCTGAGAAATTCATCTAGCATCAAGCATAACTGTGACGAATGAGATAAAGTTAGAAATTTCCATTATGAAAACAAGGACTCAAAGAAAAAGGAATTATGTTATAATTTTGTGAATTAAATCTTAACAAATTAAGTTTCAATTTTAAATACCGCCATTAAAATTTTAATATCTAATATCTAATTTTAAATATTATTTCCTTATATATATATTTTACTTTTAATCGTGCTGCCATTTTTCTATATTATTGGAAGAAAAGTTTAAGAAAGGGAAGAAAAACTTTGGTAAGCAAAGAAAACTTAAACTCTTAGAAAGATAGTTCAACAACAACTACCATATAAAAAATAATAGGGATTAATTAACTTTATAGTTTCTTATTTCGTTTTATTTGTTTGATTTTCATTTTTCTTAATTTTTTTTACTTTTATTCTCTCTTATGAGCTTTCTATTTGCAAATCAAATAATGATGATATCACCATATGATACCTCACCACAATTACCAAATCAGCAATGATGATGTCATAAAGAATGTCACGAGAGCCTATAATATAATTAAAAACTAAAAGAAAAAATAATATAGTTATAGAAAATAAAATAAAAAATTACCTATTTTAGAGACTAAAATAAGAAAATTTTTTGTATCTTGACCTTTTTCAATTTTATCCTTCTACTTTTAAAACTTCAATTTAGTTTTATTTTTGAAAAAAATAATTTAATGTAATATTTCCTTTCATCAACATTGTTAAGTTGCATAACTAAAGAGGATGTGACGATCATATGACAATGTTTGTTGAAATGGATATTAATGGCATAAATATAATCATAATAAAAAATATTAAATTACGAAGGAAATAAATAAATAAAACTTATCTGTGGAAACATAATGATAAAATTGATTGACCATGATTATAATCAAATTCAAAAAAGATAATTTTGATTAGCATTATTATTTTTTTATAATAGTTATCCATTAGTCCGATATTTAGGAGATCATAACCTATAGCACACCACATACATTTATTGAAAGACACATGTAAGAGTAATATTTATTTTTTTAATTAAATATTAAATAAGATAAGTTTATATATATGTTTATATATATATATATATGATGCACTCATTTTTATTTTAAATTATTAACACATTTGAATTTATTAAGTATTTTTTTGGTTATTTTATTTGAAATTTTGTTTATTTTATTTTAATTGTTTAATTCATTTGATGTTCATCATGTTCCTTTAGACTACTAAAATACTTTTTCTTTTAATATTTATAAAAATAATAAATATAGTAACTGTAACACTCCAATATTTTAAATTATAAAGATATTAGAATATAAACATATTATATTGTAAATATATTTTATTATAAGGATATTAAATTAATAAAAATATTTAATTATAAAGATATTCAGTTATAAAAATATTATATTATAAAAATATTTAGTTATAAAAATATTATATCATAAAGATATTATATTATAAAGATGTTCAGTTATAAAAATATTATATTATAAAGATTTTTAGTTATAAAAATATTATATTATAAAGATGTTCAGTTATAAAAATATTAGATTATAAAGATATTTAGTTATAAAAATATTATATCATAAAGATATTATATTATAAAGATATTTAGTTATAAAAATATTATATTATAAAGATATTTAGTTATAAAGATATAGATCATAAAGATATTATATTATAAAAATATTCAGTTATAAAGATATTAGATTATAAAGATATTGGATTATAAAGATATTTGATTATACAAATATGAGATTATAAAGATATTATATATTATAAAGATATCAAATTATAAAGATAATACAATATAAAATAAAAAGGGACTAGTTGGGTAGTTTGTTTTCAGCAATTTTTCCATCCGAATAAGGAATAAACAAAAATCTAAGTTAGGGAAGTTAATGTTCAAAAATATATAACTTGGTGTTAGAGAAGTTAATGTTCAAAAATATATAAATTGATATTAAGAAAATTAATGTTATATATATATATAATTAGTATGTTTTGTATATTATTATTGTATTGAGTGTAATGTGTGAAAAACCTTGTTTTTGTATTGTTTATGATATTTTTGTGTGAGGCCGAGTAGAGCCTGGGGTTGGTGCCCATAATCTACCGATATGTTTGTGTGAGGCCGAGAGCCTGGGGTTGGTGCCCATAATCTACCGATATGTTTGTGTGAGGCCGAGTAGAGCCTGGGGTTGGTGCCCATAATCTACCAATATGTTTGTGTGAGACCGAGTAGAGTCTGGGGTTGGTGCCCATAATCTACCGATATGTTTGTGTGAGGCCGAATAGAGCCTGGGGTTGGTGCCCATAATCTACCGATATGTTTGTGTGGGGCCGAGTAGAGCCTGAGGTTGGTGCCCATAATCTACCGATATGTTTGTGTGGGACCGAGTAGAGTCTGGGGTTGGTGCCCATAATCTACCGATATGTTTGTGTGGGGCCGAGTAGAGCCTGGGGTTGGTGCCCATAATCTACCGATATGTTTGTGTGGGGTCGAGTAGAGCCTGGGGTTGGTGCCCATAATCTACCGATATGTTTGTGTGAGGCCGAGTAGAGCCTGAGGTTGGTGCCCATAATCTACTTATGTGTGTTAATGAGATGTTTGGTACCCCGGGAGATACAACTTGCATTTTAGGTGGTGAGCTATGCTAGAGCGGATTCAATGAGATCCCAGGTTCCACTGGTAGTCTCAGTCACGTAGACTAAAATGCCAGGTGGTGAGGAGCCGATGGAGGGATGCTAAAGACCTGCTCTGAGACTACATTAAGGTAGGCCAGGGCCAGAGTAGGGTTGACAGTAGTCCTACCCTGTGGGTAGGGTGGTCAGAGTGTTATTGTGCCGGTACAGTAGCCGACCACAATGTGACCCACAGGTGTTAGTCTCTGAGTTCGGACATAGTAGCCATGTCTTCCGGAAGATGTTTTCTTTTTAGGACATGTTGAATGTGCATGAGAATGTTGTGAGTATGTGTATTACATGATAATATGATTTGTGTTGTTACTTTTTAATTATTAAAGATGCATTAAATTTCAAAGCATTTAAGTATGTTCTATGATGAATGTGCATGAGAATGATATGATGATGAATACTACATGATGCTATTATTTTGTGTTGTTATATTTTTGAATGATTAGTTTACCCTACAATTTCCGATTGTTTGACCTGTGATGATCGTGTTTTTGCTACACGGGAGCAGATATCTTAATAGGTGAGCGAGATGCTTCGGAGTTACAGGATTATATTGGAAGATGAAATAGTAGTTATACGCATATATTTATATATGTTTTTATTTCTTATAATAGAATTTTGTACTAGTAAAGATTCCTTTTTGTATTAAATACAAATGCAAATTTTATATATAATGTGTTTTATAATCAGTTAATACAAGTTACTTTGCATACTAAGTATGATAAAAGTAGCGATTTCTTGGATCGTTATAGCAGCTACTATGAAATTTTAATTATGTAAAACTGTTTACTTTTTATTATAATTACTTACATTTATATAATTATTATTTGGTATTCTGTTTTAATATTTATTTAATACTCTATTTTAAAATTGATAAATTATTAGTTGATATCCTATTTTAGTATTTATATAATTAATTTATTGTTTGATATTTAATATAGAAGAAAATAAAATAGATGTTGTTTTGATATTGAATATGTGATAATGTCATTGATTATTATTTTTATAAAAAAAATATTTAATTAATGTTTAAGACATTGAGAAAGGAAATATTGATGCACGTATGGGACAAAATGAGAATAAAATACACCTAATAAAGATAACAATAAAGATGATTATGAATTTTCACATAAAAATAAAAATAATATAATCAAACCTGCATTCACTCTATTTCATTGCTTATTCTTTTTTAAATAAACTATGATTGTTATACATCTTAGACAAAATTGTAATGATTTAAAATTCATCTTACAAAATATAAATGTCATTTTTAAGATGAATATAATTTATCAATTTTTTTACCTAATTTAAATACTTCAATATTTATTATTACTAAAAATTCATAACTGTAAAAAATATATATATATATATATATATATATATATATATAATAACTACAAAATTACTATATATAAATAAAAGAGAGTAAGAGAGAAGAAAATTTTGATAAACAATTTTAAAAGTTAAAATAATATATTTAAAATAATTTATATATTATCATTGTAACTAATAAAAAAATAGTTTAATATAAATATAACTATATAAAAACATTTTTTTAAAAGATTGTGATTTCATTTCTTCGATTTTTTAAATTTATCATTAATTATATTAGAATTAAAACTTCACTTATTTCTTTCTTAATGTTGACAAGAAATTGGATTTTTTTTTTCTATTCTTGTTTCAATAATCTTTATGGTAGAAAATGATATTTTTACTATAAAAAGAGAAAGATTTAAAATAAGATGAATTAAGTGATTAATTAAGCAAAGTGTAATTGACTATTATGTTTTTTTTATCAAACATCGACATAATTTAAGTATGGTTGATAAATTATTCAAATATGAATAAAAAATAAACCCATCATGTTAGTATTGTCCGAACTCATACCAATTTTAGAAAGAATCCTCACATTAACTGATTGCATATGAATATAAGTAACATTTAATTTAATTTTTTAAATTAGATTAATGATGATGTACATATCTGTCTGATCTCCGTCTCAACACTTGTCCGTGTTTCCATACTCATGTCATTGTTTTAATTTACTAAAACATCTTTAGTTTATTAGATAACCTAAAAACTTATATTAACTTTTCTTTAGTCTTTAGTTTGGTAATTTATTTCTAAGGCACACATTTGATCATTTTTAGTCTTTTTTATAACTATTTGACCCTTATCCAATTGGTATTTGATACTCTAATTTGATATTTATGTAATTATAATTATTTTTATTAATATTTGATATTGAAAAAAAGAAGATATATATCCTTTTGACATTGAATAATTGATGATATTATGTTTAATTTATTATTATTTGATTAACAATTAAAATAATAAGATATGGGTACAGAAAATTATATACTTGTTACTCGATATTAATGAGGATGAGACAAAAAATTTATACATATCAAATAGGAAGGATGAATATTTTTACTTCAAAAATGAAAAAAAAATAAAACATGTCCCCACCTCATTGTGATCCTTATAGTTAGGAGTAACAACAATAAAGTGTTGAAATTGAAATTTATGATAAATCACAATTAAAAACTAATTATAAAAAACATAACAATTAATTTGATTTTATGTTCTTAAAAATATATTTGGTACAATAATATTTTAAAAAGTTAAAAACACTTAAATTAACTCGAGAAATAACTATTCAAATTCTTATATTTGAAACTTTTTTTTATTCTTTTTCATAAGATACATTAAAAATTCGTACATAAAAAATACTATAATATAAAAAAAATATTTCTAAAAGAGAGTTACGTTCTTTTTTCTTTATAAAAAAAATATATGAACAATAAGTAAAAATAATAAATTTGTATTGTATCGTTGAATAAAAAATGCACTGAACATATAAAAGAAGAAAAATTTAAAATCATCTTAATTTTCTTCATCTGTATATTTCATTAGTTTTTTTAATTTTTTATTATATTTAATTTTATATTTGAATATTTATTAAAATTAAATAATATTAATTTAAAAAAATTGAAAATTCTCCCCATTATAACACAAAATTCTAAAATATTTAGGAGAAACCAAGTGTATCCCACCCTTCTATAATCATTAAGGATCACATATCATTATCACAAGTACATAAAGTAAAATACTAAACAACAACAAAAATATATTAGATTGACCATATAGATAGACTTTATTTTTTTATTTTTCATTTTCAATCTAAATAAATATCTAATACATATTCAATCAATTCGATCGAATTTAAAATTTAAAAGACGGATTCGGATATGAAACCAATATATTAAAATAGATTTAAAATTAGTTAGTTTGATATGGTTATGAATTAATTTTAATAATTTTAGATTTTTTGACATCCCTCAAAACAAATAATATTAGGAATGTCATATGGAATAGAATAAATTACTTAAACTTAACCCTGAAAGTCCTCCTTAGTTAAGTCCTAATAAACTGTTATTTTCTTTTAAAGTTGAACTATACCTACATTGATACATTACTTAAGTCATAATAAAGTGTAACGAAATAATGATAGCTTAAGTAGTGATAGTTAAGTTTAAAGGTTTTCTCATCTTAATGAACATGTATTTTAGGTTAAATTTTTCCCTTATATTTAAGTCAACATCAATCATTTTTCTTGTTGAGATACGATATATTTTTATTTTATTTCTTTTCATCAAGATACATAACATTTGAAGATTTAAGATAATACTTGGAATATTAATTTTGAGTATAAGAATATTAGTTATATTGTTAGAAGAGACATATATATATATATATATATATATATATATTTGTAACTTATTTGGTTAGTGATACACGGAAGAAACCAATGTGTGAACTAATATAAAGATTTTATAAGCTTATGGAACAAGAAAGTTCCTCTTCTAGTAATCTTTTCAAAAGTTTATTCTCTTAAACTTACTCAAAAGATGAAGAAGTCAAGACAATATTTTTTTTTCATTTCAAATTGAGTTGAGCCATGAATTATGAGTTTTAAGTAAAGACTTGTTGTAAATATTATGAGTTTGATTCAGAGACGGCTTAGGACTTTAGGAGACTCAAAACAAACTTAAAAAATGAGGTATTTTAATTTATTAATAAAAAAATTTATGCTAAAATATGTTATAATTTTATTTAAAATTTATTTTTCAAGTATTTTGTGATGCAAAATTATCTATTAAATTGTTGTAATTAATTTTATTTAATATTTATTTTTTAATAAATAATAAGGTCAATTCGTTTAATCTTTGTTAAGACATTGTAGATCCTAAATAAGTTTTTATTATCTTTAGCTTTGAAAAACTTCTTTCGAGGCAACTAATACTGGAATTCTTAACATTAAGAATATTAATTGGTTTATTATTTTCCAATATTATAATTTCTTTTATGATATTTAATTCTGAAAATAAATTCAATGCATCAAGATCCAATAAATTATCATGTTTCAAAGATTTTCCAAAGTTTAAGTATTTTTTTTTCAAAAGTATTCAGCCTAGTGACTTTAATTTTTTAACACTAAATAAAAAATAAAAAATATCTTCATATATTTTAAATTGTTCAAATCTACTTTGAAGCGTGGTAATTGTTTTATCTACAATGTACAAAAAGTAATCAAATTCTAAATGATTCTTGAAGAGATTTTATAATTTCATTCTCAACATTTTTATCAATTTGCTTCTTTTTACGATTAATACAATTTTCACGAAACTTAGGTTCTATATCCATTTCAATAGCAATTTCCTTGGTAGAAATTAATGCATTTTCAAATTTATTTTCTCTGTACTTTTCAAAAAATGAAAGAAGACCTTTTAATTGCTCAATAGTTTCATCAATGCACATATATTTTGATTGTAAATTTCTTACTAACTGAGTTAACTGCAAATAAAATGTCATACCAAATATTCATGTCTAACAAAAATTCAAAGTTTTCTAACTCATAAGTTGCTAAACAATTAGCTTCACTTTTTATTTTAGGATAATTACTAGTTTCAGCTAATTCAAATAAAGGATCTTTTATTTGTGAAGTTTGAAATCTTATAACTTTCGCAAACATGCAAGCTTAACCCTCAAGAATAGAGGAATAGAAAAAGAGAGAACACGGAGAGAGACAAAACTTACCTGAAACTGTCGAGTAAAAATACTCATCTCCCTCTTTATATCACAGTTGTAGACTTTGATTTTGAAAGAGATAATTGGAGATTTCAAATTTGGAAGAGAGAAGTCAGAGCTTCTCTAGAGTTAGTGTTGGAAATGAGAAGTCACAAAGACAGAAAAGAAGAAGATAGAATCCAATTGGTAAGATAATAGAGATAAAACAGGCTTTGGAGCTTTTTTAGCTATTAGTATTAACTAATAAATCTCTTTTTTCTAAAGAAAATTATGATTTATTGAAAAAAGTTGTCAACTCATTAAATATAATTTTTAGTACCAATAAAAATTAATAAACACTCATAATACTTTAATTAAATTTTATAATTAATTTAATAGAGATATATTAATACTAAAAAAAAATTTGGGCCTTTTTCTTAAGGGGTTTAAAGCGAGTGCTTTAGTTGTTTGAGCCTTAAGACGACCTTGGTTTCATTCACTTTATAATTCACAAATGTTTTTTAATTTTGAATATAAGAAAATAGACATGACACATTTTAAAAATGAGTTTTACTTTGTGTTTGGATAAGGAATTTTAACAATTTTAAGCAATTGAAATTCTAAACAATTGGAATACTTAAAATTGATTTCTCTTCATTTTCTAAAAGGTTTGTTTAGACAAGGTAATTAAAATACATTACATTTTAATTACTTTGATTGGATAGAGAAATTTAATTTATCTTTCAAGATCAATTTCAATATATATATATATATACACACACACACACACACGATGCGTTGGTCTAACTGAACTCGACTTGATATAAGGTCAAACTATACTCGGCTTGATGTAGGTTTGACTCGACTCGATCTGGATAGGCCCAACTCAACTTAGCTTGGGCTGGGCCCAACTCGACTCCCTCAGTGGCAAGCTCGACACAACACGTTTGGGGTGGACCTAACTTGACTCGACCTTGTGTGGTCTTGACCTTACTCGGTCCAGGACAACCCAGCTCAAGTCGGCCCATGGCGAGCCCAACTCGGGGAAAGACCTTGGTCGAGAGCGGGCCTAGGTTGACTTGGCCCGTGGTAGGACTGTCTCAACTTGGCTTAGGTTTAACACTACTTGGCTCGGTTTGGTGGAGGGCTTGACTCAAATTGGGTCGAGGGAGGGTTCAACTAAACTCTGATCAATGAAGGGCCTGTTCGAATCAGGTCAATCAAGGGTACTCCCGACTTGACTCATCCCAGGACGGGCTAAACTCCCCCTCTTTCCAGGACGAGCCTGACTCAACTTGACCCAGGTCGAGCTAGACTCGTGTCGACTCGGTTCAAGCCCAACTAAATTTGGTTTAGGGTGGGCCTGGTTCAACTCGGCTTAGGGCGGATTTGACTCAACTCGCGACAGGTTTAGCTTGATTAAATCTAGGTCGGCCCCGACTTGATTTAGCTCAGGGCAAGGCTAGCTCGATTTGGCCTTAGGGCCGACTCGATTAGGCCTGGGACAGGCTCGACTTGAGTCAACTCAGGTCAGGTATGACTAGAGTCGACCTTAGTTAGGCTCGACTCTAGTGGACTTGGATCAGGCCTGACTTAGGTTGACTTAGGTCAAGCCTAACTCGAGTCAAATTATGTCAAGCCCAATTCAATTCGATCCCGGACAAGTCTGGTTCTACTCCGTCCTACTTGGGCCTAACTTGAATTTGCTGAAGGCGAGTCTGACTTGACTTGGCCTAGGGCTAGTCTGGCTCAACTTAGCCCATGGTGAGCCAGGCTTAGCTTGGTCTAGGACATACCTGACTTGACTCTGCCCATGACAAGCCTAGCTTGACTTAGCCTGGGTCGGGCTGTGCTTGACTGAAGTTGAGTCAGGGGCAACCCAACATGACTTGGCCTTGGGAAGGCCCAGCTCGACTTGGCTCGAGGTGGGCACAACTCGACTTGGGTTAGGGCAAGCCCGACATGACTTGTCGCTAGGCAAGCTCGACACTACTCGGTCTAGGGTGGGTCTGACTCAACTTGACTCGATTGGGATGACTTGGCTTGATCTAGTATTGGAATTTCAATTCCCTTCTTTTTTTAGGGTATTTCAAATTCTATTGCTTTAGTTATTTGAAATACCTTCTTAAAATTCCTAAATTTGAATTTCTTTCCAATTCCCTTATCCAAACATGTCATTTTACTGCAAAGTATTTCAAATTCCTCAAATAAATGAATTACCCTCTTAAATTACCTCATCCAAACACACTATTAGATTATATTTGAAGTTATTTAAACTCGATCTATTGTCATACATTATTTTTTAAAGAAACTTCTTCTTTAATAATTATATATTGATAATACAACTTTTAGTAATTATATTGTTTTGTTAATATTTTTTATCTTTAAAATACATTACAACATATATTTTAATTAGGTTTTTTATATAACATTAAGATTAATATATTAATGAATGGGTAGCATCAATTCTCCTAAGGCGAGGAATCAAATCATAATTAAGAAGTTCAATTTTTAGTGAAACAATTACTGAGGAAGAAATTGTTGTAGAGTGTATCAATTGTCCAGTGGTGTAAACAACGTGAGTCAAGTCATAATTGAAAATCATAATACTTGAACTACTACGATCCTAAGTATAAAGAGTTGTAAGTTATGAACTACATTTTATTATATATTTTATGTTGCAATTACTATGTAGATATCTCTATGGAATTTTTTTGTATAAATGATTAATTTATGTTTATGTAATTATTAGGTTATAATATGAAGTGAACTCTATGATATATCTTGTGTTGCAAGTATTATATACCTCTATGGTATTTTGTACATTTTGGAATGTATTATATATATATATATATAGTGTGTATGTGTGTGTATTGTGGTCCTTGACGGGTATGTTGGGATGAATACTTGGAATGATATTTAGTAGTATTAAGAATGGAAATTATTATAGTAAGGAGATATCCTGAATTAAATGATGATTTGATCACTTAAATTAAGACACCAAGTTGTGAAAAATTAAAAGAGGTTATAGTATTAAGGATTTTTATAGCTTATGCAAGTAATCTACCTAACATAAAAAATTAAGGTTGACTTTTAGCTATGGTGTTTTTGATGGATCAAGTGTTGGTCTTTGTTGAGACATGTTTAATACAACGAGTCTTTTAGAAGACATTGAATGTGA
Organism: Lablab purpureus; assembly: GCA_030347555.1. Classification (NCBI taxonomy): domain Eukaryota; kingdom Viridiplantae; phylum Streptophyta; class Magnoliopsida; order Fabales; family Fabaceae; genus Lablab; species Lablab purpureus. Next base: position 21,356,735 of record CM059258.1, read on the forward strand.
CAATTTTATTTGAATAATTGAGATGCACTTGATTATTCCAATATCTTTGATATAAACTATTCAATAGTTATTTATCGTATTTGTTCTTTAATAGTGTGAGAAGGCATGAATTATGCTTCAAGATGTGAATGCTTTTTATTGAGTGATTATATACTTAGGAGTATGATGTAGAAATTAAATTGTGATTAATGTTGTTATATTAACATATCTTTTTTGTGTGTGTAATGTGAATTGTACTTGATAGAAAAACATGTGAATTTCTAGGTACTAGAAAGGAGATGAGATAGAGTTAAGAAGATTTTGTTTTCTCAATATTTTAGGGTCGATTTTATATATTAATTTATATTGTTTTGGAACCACTAGTTCCAAAAGAGTATAACATTATACTAGTGGAAGTATTTATTCATGTTATAAGTTTTATTCTCTCAATTAATATGACTAATATAATTAGTTATATGTTTGGGATGTTATATCTTTTAAGTTATGCTCCTGGACTTACTCATGTAACAAATACAATTACATTAGTTTTGAAACATAACAAGAGAAAAAAAGGTAAGTTATTAGAAATAATAATCAATGTCTTTTTATATAAACAAATAATTATATTTTAATGTGCTTCAAAACATATATCAATTATCAACCCAACTCTATTTAGACCATTTCCACACCCTATAGATCTATAATGAATCTAAAGCATAAATGGACACAAAATAGAGAAAAACAACCAAACTCCTTTCAAAACACTCATATTAAGCATGTCTTACCATAAACTAACATCTCACTAGATCTAAGAATTTGATCTACAAATTAATAGAAAAATAACGATGCAAAACCATCAAGTCCAAATTTCATGGCTAAGAAGACTAAGAGGAGGGGCATGGAGTTTAGAAGACTCTCATTTTGTGGAGAGTAGAATATTAGCTTCTTTCTTGATCTTCTGAGCCTTGCATAAATTGTAAATATTTGTTTGTATTTTGTTTTTGCCTTTGTATTTTAGGATATTTTAGTTTGTAGAAGTTATAGAATATTTTCTAAGACAATGCCTTAATTTTTAGGGTCATTTTCGAAATTTTGGCCTTGTATTATGGATTTCTAACTCTTTAACCAGTTAGGATGTCTAGATTTCCATCATTTGGTATTAGAGCTAACCGGTTAAAGCGTCAGAAATCCATAATTTCTTGAAGAAATGGACCATTCCAAGTCTTCTATGGTTATGAAATGCTAACCTGCATTGAAGAAGCTTCCATGAGTACAGAATCATCAAGGAAGAAGAAATGCTTCAAAGGAAGTTGAAGCTAACTCTTGGATTCATGAACCTTGCATCTCCATTGAAGAGAAAAGGTTGGAAGTCAAGAGAGAATTTCGTTTGGAAATTTCTAATCTCATTAAAATGATCGAAGACATGTTACAAAAGTCTTATATAGGAGAGGAATTTAGAAGGTTAACTAGGTTACTAGTAAGTAACCTTAATTAACTTTATAGAGTTAAAAATTTGAAGAGTCAAATGCATCTTAGATGTAACTCAAATGAAGTCGCACAAGAAGCATGACAAGGCAAGGGAAATGTGACAAGGGAGTCTAGAATTGAGTGGAACATGACACATCATATGTCCTCACTTTGGAGCTCCACTTTTACTCAATCCTAGCCCTCCATGTCATGCCCAATCCAATGGTCCAAAATGTATCCCAAGGCCCGCTAAAGAAAAAGGCACTCAAATGGCCAAATACAAGTCCACAATTTGAAAAATGACCCTAAAAAGTAAGGCTTTGTCCTAGAAAATGTTCTATAACTTCTACAAACTAAAATATCCAAAAATACAAGGGAAAAAACAAAATACAAACAAGTATTTACAATTTATACAAGGATCAGAAGGTTAAGAAAGAAGTTAATATTCTACTTTCCACTGCATGAAAGTCTTCAGAGCTCCATGCTCCTCCTCTTGCATCTTCTTAGCCATGAAAGTTGGGCTCGATGGTTTTGCATCACTATTTTTCCATCACAAATGGATTGCAAATTAAGGATCAAGATAAGTTCCCTACAACCTAAGTCCATACATCTGCAAATGTTGCAGTGTGCGAGAATTTCTTGTCAGTTTCTCACCATCTGATATCTTAATCTACATTATTTAGACCATGAGTGAATCAAGGAGATCTTTATTAATGATAGAAATTTTTATACAATCACAAATTAGTCTATATACCAATATCATCTTGATGAATGCCTAAGAGGCATTACAAGTGATGTAGGATCTATCAAACATGTGTAGAAGTATATGAAATCAAAATTGTTGGCATATTTCAAGACCAAGAGTTTATGAAGTTCTCCAGAATTTTTTATGAAGACCTAAAGTTTTGATGATGAAGTTTTAGAGTGATTCAATCAACATTAAAGACTTGTGCCATCTCACAAAGGAAGGCTGCTTGGTAGAAAAGGAAAGGCATAAAGAGCATTCAAAGCTTTCAAGAGAGAAGATTGATGAAGATTTTCTCAAGAGCTGAAGGATCAAGAGTAGAAGGTTATGTTTTGGGTGTTGGATAAAAATAGTAAGTCATAAATCCCATTCAAGACCTTCCCAAACAAGAGAGCAAGGTGTTTTCTCGCAAAAAACGTTTTTCTATGCTTTTAATCGATTATGATACGTAGATAATCGATTATTTAACTTAAAATTTGAATTAAAAATGTTTAACAAACTAAATAATCGATTAAGTGTTTTTGATAATCGATTATATTGATTCTAGGTTAATATAATCGATTATGGCCTTAATCTAATCGATTATATCGAGACGATATTTGTTTTCCAGTTTTTAAACATGATATAATCGATTAAGCTTTTAATATAATCAATTAAATGAGTCGTTTTTGCGAAATCAATACCAAATCAACCTAAGAATGGAAACTTTGGAGCATTTTCGAATTATAAAATGAAAGAGAATGTCTTAGGTTAAACACATCTGATTAAACACAAAATATTCAAAGTGTTTCTGCGCCTTAGCTTTTCAAAACCGCTTTCCTGCTCTCTTCAGTTTGATCAAGTCCTTGAAAGTGGTGATCATTGTGCTTAAGCTTTCTATCCAGCACTATTATCAGGTGTATTCTTTTACTGTTTTTCATAAACGGAAAAATTCATCCCTTGGATCGGTTCTAAGGGAGGTTTGTTCATCTCTTGTGTGTCAAGAGAGGTGGGTTTCATCCTCAGTGTGTCTGGGGAGGTGTTTCATCCTTAGTGTGTCTGAGGAGGTGTTCCTTTATCTTTATTTGTTATTGCATGAATTGGTGTTTGTAATTTCATTTAAAGATAGTGGGGTAATCATCACATATTTGTGGTGGTTGGGAACTGGACGTAGGATTGGCTTAATCCGAACCAGTATAAATCTCTGTGTTCTTTCTCTTTCCCTATCTCTTTTTATTGTGGATCATATTAACAATTGCAAATTCAAACCGCGTTAATAAAAGGATAAGAAAAATCCATATCCGAGTTTTTGAAAGAATTTCAAAATCTGAAATTTTATTTAAAAGAGAAAATTTTATTAAAAATCCAATTCACCCCCCCCTCTTGGTTTTTACACTGCCGTCTTTATTTAACAAAAATAACATGTAATATTGCATGGAGAATGATTAGAGTGGAATGATTGGAGAATCCCTAAAGATTCATGATGTTCTTCTTGTTGATGGGTTGAAGCACAATTTGCTAAGCATTAGTCAACTTTGTGATAAAGGTTTAAAGGTAACGTTTGATAGTGATCTTTGCAAAATTCATCACAAGGACTCAAATGAAATCGCCCTCATTGGTAAGAGATACAATAACATCTATTTGATTGACATTGATTGTGCATCTACATCTAGTAATTTGTCTTGTTTAGTTGCGAAAGAAGAGGATCCTTGGTTATGGCATAGAAGAGCTGCTCACATTCATATGCCTCATCTAAGTAAACTCATATCTAAAGAGTTGGTAATTGGTTTGCCAAAACTGGTTTTTGAAAAGAACAAACTATGTGCAGCTTGTCAAAAAGGGAAGCAAACTAAAATTTCTTTTAAATCTAAAAATGTTGTTTCCACTTCAAAACCTTTAGAATTACTGCACATGGATTTATTTGGCCCCTCTAGAACAAAAAGTTTTGGTGGCAATTATTATGCTCTTATGATTGTTGATGATAAATCTGTTGATTGATTAATGTTTGTTCTTGATTTTGATGTTAATTCTCTGTTTTACGAAAATTTACGTATTTAATCGATTTGGTTTCGTGTGTTAATCGATTAAATGCGCTGTTTTTGAAAATGTTTTATAACATAATCGATTAGGTTCATTACATAATCGATTAAATCGATGGGAAACAATTTAATCGATTAAGGAATGCACATAATCGATTAAATTTCTGGGTTTTTGTTTTCTGGAAAATTTTGAAGGCAAATAATCGATTAAATGAAGAACATAATCGATATGAAGAACATAATCGATTAAATGCACCGTTCTGTGTTTTTTCTGCACACTATTTTTTCGAACGTTGGACTATTTTTCACGTGTTTTGTTTTATTCCAACGGCTATATTTGATTCCAACGGATCTTTTTTCATTAAATCAATGTTTTATGATCGGATTTCCTTCCTATAAATAGCTGGATTGAGAATTAAAGGTGCTACACTCACTCTCTCTCACTCTTGCTGATTTTCTGTTGTCATTCCTTTTTTGTGCGAAATTCATTCTCTGTGATTACTCTGTTGCCTTGTTATTTCGTTGTGCATTCTCTTTTGTTTATTCTACAATCAAATGGCTGATCAAAGAAGGAGAAAGATGCCATCAAGGAGAAGAGGCAAGGAGCCAATGACCTCCCAACAGCAAGAAAGGAGACCTCCAACTCTTGCTGGTTGGATTTCTGATGAAGACATGCAGATTGGGTTTGTCAACAAGTGGAAAGACAGGAAAATTCTTACTCTCAAATATCTATCTTGTGATTTTTTCAGATTTCACGGATTTACTTTTCAGGAATTTTTAGTAGCAAGTGGGCTGCAGAATTTTGTGGAGATGGAAAGAGCATTCTATCCAGATTTGGTTAGAGTCTTTTATATGAACCTAACCTCAAGGGCAGCTAGTCCAAGCACAAAGGTAAAAGGTGTGCGAATCCACCTTGATGAAGAGGTGTGGAATAATGTGGCTGGACTATCTTCTCAAGGCATCAACATCACCTATGGCTTTGAGGATTTCAACAAATTGGTGGAGTTCAGAAAATTCTGCAAAGATCCAAATTTACAAGTGGAGAACTTGTACAAAGTTGGTAATGTTAAACTTAATAAGCGTATGTTGCACTATGTAATTGTTTGGATTTTAGTTGCTAGAGGCACTAATCATGCCCAACTTACTAAGGAGGACATTCTCTTAATGTATGGCTTCCTTAATAATGTTAGCATAGATTGGCCCTCCATTATTCTTGATAATATGTTTAAAGCCACTAGGCTTTCATCCTTTACTTTACCCTATGCTGTGTTTATCTCAAAGATTTTAGAATATAAGGGTGTAGACCTTGAAGGGGAGAACAAGCAAATTTTGCTAAGCAATAGCAAAATTGGAAGAATGTTCTAAGGCACATGGGCCTTATAGAACAAGGAAACAGGTTTAGGCAAAGAGAAGATGAAGCTGCTGAAATGGAGGAAGATGATGAAGAACCACCACCTCAACCTCAACCTCAACCAGGATCAAGGAGGAGCATATTCTTTCAAGAATGGATACCATGATGAGTCTTCACACAACTCAATATGATGATCTTTGTCATAGAAGCTCAAGGCTCAATAGGAGAGTTTATAGAGTTGAAAGGAAACTGGAAATTGAAGACATATCTCCAGAAGAAGACAATGCAAGATCCTCAAGAGGCAAACAACCAGCTGAAAATGATGAGGAAGATGAAGAAGATGAAGAAGATAGTGAAGAAACATAATAGGCTACAAGTTCACTAACTCCTTAGCTTGTTTTTAATTTTCCAGCTGCTGTAATTTTTTTTCTTTCTATAATTTCTGTGTAATTAATTTGCTTCTGCTGTAATAATCTCTGAAAATGTAATATTTTTGAAAATGATAAAAATAAAGGGGGAGAAAAATATTTGTTTTGATTGATAATCTGTCAAGTTTTCTAGCATTTAAGAAAATTAATTTCAGGGGGAGCTTTAGGAAATATTTCAAATAAGTACCTAATATAGCTTAAACATTTAAAGAGCAAAGTTTAAGGGGGAGCTTTTAGAAATAATTTCCAGTCATTAATTTCCTTGAAATCTCTTTTTCAAAATTCAAATTGAAACTTAAATGCTATATGACTGCCTATTTTAATTCCGTTGTAGACTAATTTTTATGATGGAGATATCCATACATTATTTTCAAGTTTTTCAGGATATCAATCACAAGTCTTTATGTTTCTTTTTGTCATCATAAAAAAGAGGGAGATTGTTGGCATATTTCAAGACCAAGAGTTTATGAAGTTCTCCAGAATTTTTTATGAAGACCTAAAGTTTTGATGATGAAGTTTTAGAGTGATTCAATCAACATTAAAGACTTGTGCCATCTCACAAAGAAAGGCTACTTGGTAGAAAAGGAAAGGCATAAAGAGCATTCAAAGCTTTCAAGAGAGAAGATTGATGAAGATTTTCTCAAGAACTGAAGGATCAAGAGTAGAAGGTTATGTTTTGGGTGTTGGATAAAAAGAGTAAGTCATAAATCCCATTCAAGACCTTCCCAAACAAGAGAGCAAGGTGTTTTCTCGCAAAAAACGTTTTTCTATGCTTTTAATCGATTATGATACGTAGATAATCGATTATTTAACTTAAAATTTGAATTAAAAATGTTTAACAAACTAAATAATCGATTAAGTGTTTTTGATAATCGATTATATTGATTCTGGGTTAATATAATCGATTATGGCCTTAATCTAATCGATTATATCAGACGATATTTGTTTTCCAGTTTTTAAACATGATATAATCGATTAAGCTTTTAATATAATCAATTAAATGAGTCGTTTTTGCGAAATCAATACCAAATCAACCTAAGAATGGAAACTTTGGAGCATTTTCGAATTATAAAATGAAAGAGAATGTCTTAGGTTAAACACATCCGATTAAACACAAAATATTCAAAGTGTTTCGCGCCTTAGCTTTTCAAAACCGCTTTCTCGCTCTCTTCGGCTTGATCAAGTCCTTGAAAGTGGTGATCATTGTGCTTAAGCTTTCTATCCAGCACTATTATCAGGTGTATTCTTTTACTGTTTTTCATAAACGGGAAAATTCATCCCTTGGATCGGTTCTAAGGGAGGTTTGTTCATCTCTTGTGTGTCAAGAGAGGTGGGTTTCATCCTCAGTAGTGTCTGGCGAGGTGTTTCATCCTTAGTGTGTCTGAGGAGGTGTTCCTTTATCTTTATTTGTTATTGCATGAATTGGTGTTTGTAATTTCATTTAAAGATAGTGGGGTAATCATCACATATTTGTGGTGGTTGGGAACTGGACGTAGGATTGGCTTAATCCGAACCAGTATAAATCTCTGTGTTCTTTCTCTTTCCCTATCTCTTTTTATTGTGGATCATATTAACAATTGCAAATTGAAACCGCGTTAATCAAAGGATAAGAAAAATCCACATCCGAGTTTTTGAAAGAATTTCAAAATCTGAAAATTTATTTAAAAGAGAAAATTTTATTAAAAATCCAATTCACCCCCCCTCTTGGTTTTTACACTGCCGTCTTTATTTAACAAAAATAACATGTAATATTGCATGGAAGAACATGAAATCAGAATTTTCTCCAAATGTTAGGGTTCAAATTCGGCCTACACTTAGAAATTGAAAAACAATTCAATTCAACCGATTAAATTCAACCGATTAAATTCAACATACATATCATAGGAAGCCATAGAAGAAGTTTAATTGAATTTTAATCGGTGAAAATGCTTGGAAAGGATCATATATGGTGCAACACATATGGAACAAAATAAGAACAAGAAGTAGAAAACATGGAGAAGACAAGAGAATGAAGAACACGCCACTTTCATGAAGAAAGATAAGTGCAAAGGACAATCACCACTTGAATTATGGAAAACTCAAGATAAGATTCTAGAAATGAGGCTTACCTCTTGAACTTCAAAGAGAATTAACTCTTGCTCTTAATTAATCTTCAAAGTTATGTTACAAATGAGACTCACACCCTTATATAGAGAGGGAAAAACAAAAATGCATGCACATGGGTGAAATTCTAAAGTGTTAGGCCATGTTTGGAAGATGCTCCAAAGCTTCCCAAATAAGGCCCTTGCTTTTTATACTATCCATGTGCCCAAACAAATAGTCTCTTATTTCTATTTCAAAGAAAGACATTAAACCAACTCTATTTTTATTTACAAGGAAATTATAAGAACTATTAATATTTTTAATCTCTTCTTCAAGCTTCTTGTACATTCCCCTTGTTTTTCTTCCTTCTTTTTTTCTTGGAATTTCTTTGTAAGATCTTCTTTCTTGTTTTCCTTTTCCTATTTTCTCGTGGTGACTCCTCCTTGCATAGGTTGAGGTCCTTCATGAATTGAGATCACATCATCCTCCCCTTCTTGAAAAGAATTCATCCTCAAATTTTGGGATACCTACATCACACAAAGGTAAGTCACTCACATTGAAACTGTTGCTATTATTTACTGTACCTACCAAAGAAAAGATTACAAGTATTATTTTGCAAGAAAAAAAACTACTAATAGTATTTACATGCTTTGTTTAGCTTTTCATATTCCTAGATCAAATATAAACCAATGCATTCTCAAAGTTATGAGATATTTTTTCAAAATCCTTTGATTTTCCTAATCTTCTATTATTTTTACTTAATTTTTTTTTCATTTGAATTATGAAGGATGAAGTTTCTATGCAAACAATCTATAGAAGAATAAAAGCATGCAATTTGTCCATAAAGATTAGCACACTTGGTAGAATATTCATTCAAGTCCTTAGAGTCATATAAAAAAATAGTAGAAACATTTCTACAATCATTTTCTTCCATGTATGTGCTTTTGTCTTCTATGATCTCCTTTTCTTCTTCCCATTGTTTTTGCCATTGTTCTTTAATATGCAAGTCTTCCCTAGGCAATAAAACAAAAGGAGACACGTTAGTAATTTTTTTTAAAGAAGAATTAGAATCCAGAATTGAAGGAAAAAAAGAGTTCAAAGTTGTGCAATCCCCCTTTAAGGATTCATTCTCAATCAGGTGCGAAGAGGGTGTTATAAGAGACTCTTCCTCTTCTCTAATTTTTTCTAGCATTTCCTTTTTTTTCTTTTTCTTCTCTTTCTTTCTCGTCTTTTGCTTTCCTTTCTTTCTCCTCTTTTTCTTTGTCCTCTTTTTCTATCTTCTCTTTTTCTCTCAATTCTTTCTTTTCTCTCTTTCTCAATTCTTTATAATAATCCTCCAAATCTTGCTCCCTTATTGGTTTCCCATTAGGACATTGATGATAGGTATGTCTATATCCTTCACATGTGGAGCATATAATAGATCTAGTTTTAATCTTGGAGCTTGCTTTCTCTTTAAATTTGTGCTCCTTATCTCCATACTTTTCACAATCTTTTGCAATGTAGGAAAAATTTCTTGAGTACATTTTCCTATAAGAAGAAGCAAACCTATCTCTCGTACACATTTGAAGATCATGCTATGAAGTAATGGCTAACCTCCTACCACTAAGAACTTCCTTTTTTATTTGGTTCCACCACACTAAAGCATATTGTTCAAATTCAAGAGTAATAAGTTGTACTTGAATTAAATCTTCAAAAGCATACACACTCAAAATTTGCTCAACTTTTGTTTCCCATTCAGAATGTAAATTGGGATTACTATCCCCAAGAAATTTAGGGAATTTCACATGCTTTTATTGAGCCTTTCTTGGTACATGTCTCTTCATCCTCTTCTTGCTCTATGTGTATGGTAATGATATTCATTTAATCCATCACTTTCAACTTGAGGATTTCTTCTTCTTTCTCTTCCTCCGTCATATGCTTGTAAGTTGAGTTGGGTTACTTGCCTTGTAAGTTCTTCTACCTTTGCATAAATTTGTGCATACCTTAAAGACATTGTAGGAGAATTTACTTGGCTGGACACAAAAGAAAATTAACAAAACAAAAACTAACAAAGAGAATTTGGTTAGCAACAAAGAATCTCAACTTGAAACTCTCGATTTTGGCTCTCAAAATCACTCAAAAATTGCTCTCCCTTGCAGCAATTCACTTCAAAGTTCTCAAGATAATGCTTCAATTCAAACATCCACTTAGTTATCTATTCAAGGGAAAGAGGAAATGATTGGCCAAAGCACTTAGAATTCCAAGAAACAAGAAAACTTCAAGACAAAACTTCTAGGAATTTTAAAGACTAAAAACTAGTCATGGAAATAGCTATGGACACAAAATTGGAGACCAAATTAGAAACTAATTTTGCTGCAGATTTTGTGATTGAAAAAAAATTCAGATTCATGTTCTTGATGTTGTAGACTCAAATACATCATGTTTGAAACCTTAGAGCTTTGATACCAAATGATGGATGCCTAGGAGGCATTACAAGTGATGTAGGATCTATCAAACAGTGTAGAAGCATATGGAATCAAAATAACATGTAATATTGCATGGAAGAACATGAAATCAGAATTTTCCCCAAATGTTAGGGTTCAAATTCGGCCCACACTTAGAAATTGAAAAAAAAATCAATTCAAACGATTAAATTCAACATACATGTCATAGGAAGCCAGAGAAGGAGTTTAATTAAATTTTAATCGATGCAAATGCTTGGAAAGGATCATATATAGTGCAGCACATATGGAACAAAATAAGAACAAGAAGTAGAAAACATGGAGAAGACAAGAGAATGAAGAACACGCCACTTTCATGAAGAAAGATAAGTGCAAAGGACAATCACCACTTGAATTATGGAAAACTCAAGATAAGATTCTAGAAATGAGGCTTACCTCTTGAACTTCAAGGTTATGTTACAAATGAGACTCACACCTTTATATAGAGAGGGAAAAACGAAAATGCATGCACATGGGTGAAATTCTAAAAGGTTAGACCATGTTTGGAAGATGCTCCAAAGCTTCCCAAACAAGGCCCTTGCTTTTTATACTATCCATGTGTCCAAACAACTAGCCTCTTATTTCTATTTCAAAGAAAGACATTAAACTAACTCTATTTTTATTTATAAGGAAATTACAAGAGCTATTAATATTTTTAATCTCTTCTTCAAGTTTCTTGTACATTCCCCTTGTTTTTCTTCCTTCTTTTTTTCTTGGAATTTCTTTGTAAGATCTTCTTTCTTGTTTTCCTTTTTCTATTTTCTCGTGGTGACTACTTCTTGCATGGGTTGAGGTTCTTCATGAATTGAGATCACATCACATCCTAAGTATGTACCTTACATTGAATTCATACTATATATTTATATCCTCCGTAATCATTCTAAAAATAATTTCAATCAATACAATATCACAAATTAATCATAACATCATATTGTTGTTACATTGAAAATTTGAACTAACAATGACTTAGACATCTAAAAATATCACATGAGTAACTTACATAAACATACATGAAACTATCTCTGAGCCTCTTGACTCAAGTTGTGTGATGTCTCTTAAGAATGTTTGAGTGTCTTGTCAACTTTTGAATGATTAGTTCAATTAAAACATAATTTTTCTTCTCAAATTTCAATATGTCACTTTAGTGATACCTGATTGTATAATTTAAGAAAACAATATCAAAGACTTTTCAAAACTTAAAAAATAAAAAATAAAAAAAATATTATTTTAAAAAAGTCAAAACAAGCTTATCTCTTTTACGGAGAGATAAGCAAGAGATAAAAACATCTCTTTGCATTTAATGCATAAGAAAAAAATAAAAATAAAAATAATTTATATGTACATATATATGTGGGGTGGGGGTACATGACAAGAAGTCAAGGGAAGAAAGGAAGAAGAGAGAGAAAAAGAAAGAAGAGAGAGAAGAAAAAGAAAGAGAGGAAGAGAGGAAGAGAGGAAGAGAGAAAGAAAAAGAAAAAGAAAATATACATATACTCATTCTAATCTTTAAGGGCTAAGTATAGAAGGGAAAAACACATTCATCATTCTAGTTATTTTGTTTTATATCTACCTTTCCTCTATCAAGTGTTCCTACCTCATCTTCTTTATTTATTTATTACTTTTATATCTATATTTGTTTTGTGAGGTGTTCCTAATATGATATTATTTATTTATTTATAATTTATATTATATATTTTTTTATCTTCAATTATATACTGATCCTTTTTATTATTTATATTTAAATTATTTAATTTATTTACAGTCCTATATTGATAATTTCTAATAATTATTATTTATATTATTTAATTTATTTCCAGTTTTGTACTGGTCATTTCTAACAATTATTTATTATATTACTTAATTTCTTTCCAGTTGTTATTTATATTCACGTTATTTAAATTATTTTTAGTCTTGTACTAGTTCCTTTGATAGTTTTCCAGTTATGTTACTAATCTTTTTATTTATTCATATTTGTTTTATTTAATCTTACTTTTAGTAATGTATTGACACTTCCATTTTTATGTCCCTATTGTTTGATTATTTATGTTCCACGCACACGTATACACACACACACATATATATATATATATTTGTTAAATTTGGTGAAATTATTGTTGGAGGTTTGATATTGAGGATTTAAATAAGTAGATATTACCCAAGATGAGATAATCTTGTGGTATTCTTTTAACCATGGTAAAACTCATTTATCTTAACTAGTAAGTACAAAACAAATTCAAATCTTTCAAATATAAACTAAAATGGAATATATTGATGAAATTATGATATTGATGAATTTGTAAATGTAATTTATATATTATTATGTATATTTATATAGTATTATGTTTTGATCTTAAATTATTTTACATGATATTTGTTCTCACTTTTCTATCTGTTAAATAAAGACGGCAGTGTAAAAACCAAGAGGGGGGGTGAATTGGGTTTTTAAAGAAATTTTCTCTTTCAAATAAATTTTCAGGTTTTGAAAAACTTTCAAAAACTTGGATGTGAATTTTTCCAATCCTTTGATTAACGCTGTTGGGATTAGCAATTGTTATAATGATCCACAATTAAAAGATAAAGAGAAAGAGAAAGAACACAGAGATTTATATTGGTTCGGATTAAGCCAATCCTACGTCCAGTTCCCAACCACCACAAATCCGTGATGATTTTCCCCACTATCTTTAATTGAAATTACAAACACCAATTCATGCAATAACAAATAAAGATAAACGGAAACACCACTAAGGATGAAACACCTCCCCAGACACACTGAGGATGAAACCCACCTCTCTTGACACACAAGAGATGAAACACCTCCCTTAGAACAGATCCAAGGGATGAATTTTCCCTTTACTGAAAACAAGAAAAGAATACACCTGAAATGTGCTGGATAGAAAGCTTAAGCACAATGATCACCACTTCCAAAGACTTGATCAAACCGAAGAGAAGCGGGAAAGCGGCTTTGAAAAAGCTAAGGCGCAGAAACACTTTGAATATTTTGTGTTTGTTCAGATGTGTTTAACCTAAGACATTCTCTTTCATTTTATAATTCGAAAATGCTCCAAAGTTTCCATTCTTAGGTTGATTTAGATTTGATTTCGCAAAAACGACTTAATTAATCGATTATATAAAAAGCTTAATCGATTATATCATGTTTAAAAACTGGAAAACTGAAATCGTCTGATATAATCGATTAGATTAAGGCCATAATCGATTATATTAACCCAGAATCAATATAATCGATTATCAAAGACACTTAATCGATTATTTTGCTCGTTAAACATTTTTAATTCAAATTTTAAGTTAAATAATCGATTATCTACGTATGGTAATCGATTAAAAGCGTAGAAAAATGTTTTTGCGAGAAAACACCTTGCTCTCTTGTTTGGGAAGGTCTTGAATGGGATTTATGACTTACTCTTTTTATCCAACACCCAAAACAGAACCTTCTACTCTAGCTCCTTCAGCTCTTTGAGAAAATCTTCATCAATCTTCTCTCTTGAAAGCTTTGAATGCTCTTTATGCCTTTCCTTTCCTATCAAGCAACCTTCCTTTGTGAGATGACACAAGTTTTAATGTTGATTGAAACTTTCTAAAAACTTCATCATCAAAACTGTAGGTCTCCATAAAACTCTGGTCTTGAAATATGCCAACACTATCTTGTTTGTTGTAAAAGAAATTACCAATTTAAATAGATGGAGGCACCAATGTTTCCAAATTTATGCTCAACAAATATTTTTGCCACTAGTTGGAACATGGACTGATGTCAATTCAATTTATTTTTAGGGAAATAAGACTAATCATAATTTTCTCTTTCAATTATAAGAAGTTGTATATGTACATGTAATGAAGGGATAATAGTGTTGTAATGTAAAAACATATATGTAATTGTATTTTCATCTTATGAGTGATAGGAAAACAACATAGAATATTTTTCCTTAAAATATACTTAAATTAACGATCATGATACATTTGAAAAAGGGTGTCATAATTAGATGGTATCAATTTTAGGAATTTAAGTGTAAAAGTGAGTAAAGTACCACATTGAGTAGAGATTATAAAACTGAGTTGTATATAAGAAAATAAAAGACCCATAGACATTAAGTCTTAAAGCAATAATACTCTACACTTAAGGTTGAAGCTCTTACATGAAGGTCAGTTAAGGTTTTATGTTGGAAGTGGATTCATATTTCTTATATGGTTGCTCACATCTCATGTGAGTTAAATCTTACTAAGAAAATTTTCCAACACTCAGAGCATAGGAATTAATTATCAAGGTGTTACATTCCTTAGAGCAATAATACTTTACACTTAAGGTTGAAGTTCTTACATGAAGGTCACTTGAATGGTAGCTCGACTCTCAACCAAGATATGCATAAATCAATAATGTTGTTCAAAAGTCAATATCCACTCAAAAACCAACTTAACTCAACATAATTTTAGACTTAAATAAAAGGCAGTTTGCTCAAAATAACTAACAATACTCATTTTGATCATTCCAAGTCATTCAAAAGTCAATTCAAACAATGACATCCAACATTATTTTTATCGATTTTGGATATTTTCTCTTTGAATCGCATAGTTCATATCAAATTGAAATTAACTTAAATATTATTGTATTACCTATTATCTCACTCGTATATGAGATATGTACAACTGAGAGAAAAATGTACCGAACCTAACTTAGTTTATTTCTATAAATATATGATAGAAGAGTACCATAATATATTTAACATATGAATAAAATGGAAGAAAAATTATCGTGATAATGTAAACATCACATTATTAATCTTGGAGAAAATAAAATAAATAAAATATAATTGAAAGGAAATGATATATAAGAACTCTTTTTTATGTTTATGTTTTGAATTTTGTGAAATATTGTATATGTAAAATATATGTAAAAGATTTATTAGACTTATGAAAGACAAATTTCAAGTTATCTAATATTTATATTAAGATGTATCTTAACTTTAAATTGAATTTTTATTAAAAAAATATTGTGTTAAATTTTTATATTTTCTAATTAAATTTCTGTCGATTGATTTTGTTGTCAATTTAAACAATGTAACCATTGATTTTTCAATATCAAATATAACATTACAAATTTTATAACAATAAAATGAAATTTTAGAACCTTAATTATTTTTATGAAACAAACAATATTAGTTAATAGAAATATTAGGATTTCACAACTTATTTTTATTATTGTTCAAATTTATAATATCATGAGGAATACAAAATTAAACAGTTACATCACCTTATAAATAAAAAAATATTTAAAAAAATATAAATATTTTGGACAATCAATACAAAATTTATTTAATAAAAATTGAATTAAAAATAATCATATTTATAAGATATTTAAAATTTAATTACGTAAGGAAACAACTACTGCTGTTCAAAATCTATATTTCAATATTTATAAAGAGACTAGCATGAATATTGTCAGATTAAATTCAATTTTTTGACTCATTAAATTTAAATTGAGATATTTTTATCGTAATTTAAGATTTTGTTTGTTTGACAAAATATATTTAAGAGAAAAGAGAGTAAAAAATAAGATTATTTGTTTTAATAAAAAAATAACAAAAAAAATAAAAATAAAATTTTTTTTTATGAATGATTTGATTGATATGATAGTTTAAAATTAATTTTGTAGTTGATAAAATTATATGATTATTATTTTATTCTTAGATAAAAAAGAAATTTGAAATGAATATTGATAATTTATTTAGATTTTAAATTATTATTTTCTTTCCACATTTCGATACCAAATTAAAAAACATTAAAAATATATTTTATGAAAATTAAATTAAGACGTCATGAAATTTGAATAAATAAATTATAAAAAAAATTAAAATAACATTTGATATTAACTGTTGAAATAATATAACATGTTTAATACATATTTAATTATATTATTAAAATTAAAAAATAGATTACAATAAAAAAAATAATTTTTTTACAAGCTCATTTATTTAAACATACTATTTTTATTTTAATTAAAACATTATTTATATGACACATTTAAAGTATTCAATTAAAAAATAATTACAAATTATCTACATCATTATAAAAAAGTCTATATTTTATAAAAATTAAATTAAAATCATAAAAAAAATTAAGTCATACTTTATTTTTATTTTTACTATTGAATTTGTTATTTTATTTTATAATTTCATTGTTATTTTTAATAATTATTATTTTATTAAATAGATTATATAAAGATAATAATAATAAAATATTAAAATTAATAAAGTAATAATTATTAAAAAAATATGAAAAATAATAATTAAATTATAAAATAAGAAAATTAAATATAATAATTTATTATATATGTTATTTTTTAATTTATTTTATAATGTAATTGTGATTATTTTATGATTATTATATAAATTTATTATTTTTATTGATATTTTTTCATTATATTATTATTTTTTATTTTATTATATAATATAATATAATGAAAGAGTAAATATATATAGGATAAAATTTAAGGGTAAATGAGTATTTTGCTATTTTTAGATTGGCTCTGTTCTTGATTTTCTTCATGAGGATGCCAAAATAAACTTTTATCATCACTCCGTCTTTGTTTTTTATGGTCAATATATATATACAAATTTTTTTTGTTTCTGCGTTTTTTTATTTCTTGTAAACAATAAATCGGTTGAAGCAAACACACGCTAAGTTGTGGAGCAATTCCGAACTTTTGACTCGTGTTAAATAACTAGTTATAACTATTTAGTGAAGATTGATGAGGAAAATTTTAATAACTTCATTTAACATGTGATTTTTACATTTATTTTATACATATATATTTAATATTTATCTTTTCTTTTTATCTCTTTTTTTTTTATCACAGTATATATAGTATGATTTTATAAATTTTTTTAAATACGTGGAGATGTTGATTTTTTTCCAATAAACTAATATCATTAAAATTATAAAAAATAGCTTGTAAAGTGATACTTTCTAAATAACTTTATCTTTGTTTAAAAAAAAAGAGTAGATGTCACAATGAAAAAAAAGAAGATATTAACTTTCTCTGCAGAAGACTTCAAAAAACATAACATGTTTAAAATGATACTAATCTAATAAAGTCAAAGCTAATGACATAGATGAATGTTGTAAGGACTAGTTTTTTTAACTTTAAATAAATGTGTAAATAACTTAAAAATGATAATTAAACTCAATTTATGATTAATATTTAAATTATTTAAGGGTGAGTTAAATACATTTAAGGAATGTATGTAAATTACTCTATAAGTCATTTCATGAAGGGTGAAAATAATAAATGAGAATGTTCTAGTAAACATACATAATTAAACAAAGAAATGGACTCTAAAAAGGAGAAGATTGAGCCTAACAAATGGAAGTATCACCAATAAAGTCAAATTCTCATTACTTTCACAAAAGAAAAACAGAAGAAAAAAAGGACTTTGACAAAGTTTTGTTCAAATTTTTCTTTCATCCTTCACTACTCTTTCAACCCACATGACATTACTTCCTTCTTTCTCCATTTGATAAAAGTGTGGTTTATAAAAAGATTATATATACACAACTTTAAGGTTTGTTGGATAAAAATATCGTTTCTAAAAGGTTACATGTACAACTTAAAGATTTGGTGGATAAAAATGTCATTTCCTTTCTATTTATAACTTGATTTAAAGTGTTTTAATGGTTAAACTTTTACAATTTAAGTACCTGAGAGTATGTGCACTTTTAATTCCTTCTCTTCTTTCAACCACCACATCTTAGAGTACAAGGATTTCCAAAGTAAAGGAGTTAGTTCTAACTTACATTCTAATTTAAATTTTAGGTTATAACTTAATTTTGAACTTAAATGATACTTTTTTTGTGTGTGATTAAGCTATGAAGCAAACTAAGTTTTTGGAAAGAATAGATATTTCAATTTTAGATTTATGAGCTAGGACTCAATTTTAGTTCTTGAGTAACTATGCCTTTAGTTAGCATTTGATGTTCGAAATATTGGAAATAATATGAAAAATGATATAAACATGTGGATGATGATAAGAAAATGTTGATTGATTTCTATATGCTTAGACTTTATTTAAGGATAGGTTCATTTTAAACTTTCATCATATAATTGAAATTAGTAAGCTTAAAATTCAGCGAACATGGAGTTTGAATACAATATTTCCTAAAATTGTGATTTTGGAGGCATAACTTTGAATGAAAGTGTTTTGTTCTTAACTTGATAGATTAACTGATTTTTATTAGTATTAATTTCATTTGAGCTTATGAGTTTGGAGTCTAACAGAAATTTCATATAGAGTGACACAATATTATAGTTCTATGTTAGATAGAAATGTATAATGTACATTGGTGTTTGAAAAGTTTTAAATATCAAATTCGATGACTATTTTTATTTTTATTTGTATATATCATTTGAGTGGGATGTACCTTATGTTAGATAGAAATGTATAATGTACATTGGTGTTTGAAAAGTTTTAAATATCAAATTCGATGACTACTTTTATTTTTATTTGTATATATCATTTGAGTGGGATGTACCTTAATAAGGACAAGAGTAAGGTATTCAATTTTAGGATTTCTTGCTCAAGTGTGGAGTATCTTACAAAAGTAACCATTCGTTATTTGAGTGAAAAGATTGTTGAAAGCAAAAAAGTATTTTATTGAAAAATACTACGAAGAGAGCAAATATCACTCATGTGATATTCTCTTATTTTGTATGGAGTAAACTACTTTTTAATTGTTTGAATATTGTATAATCATAATATGATATTTTATCCTATAATTTTAATGTTTTATTTTATCAAACTGGACTATGTTGTTAATTGATGTTATAAAAAGAAATGAGATCAACCTTACGATTGGTGTTAGATGATAGCTAAAGAGGGAGAGATGACACTATTTTCTATGAATATAATGAGTATTGAATTATGAATATGTTTCTGAGATATAACTTTATTGTTAGTCTTAATCATACACATTAAGATATCATGTGGTAAAAAAAAATAGAAACTCATACTCTTTATTCTAGCATTATGAGTCACCTAAATTAAGTGAGTGTGTGAGAGAAGTTAACATGACAAGTGTGGATAAA
Source organism: Lablab purpureus (assembly GCA_030347555.1). Lineage (NCBI taxonomy): Eukaryota > Viridiplantae > Streptophyta > Magnoliopsida > Fabales > Fabaceae > Lablab > Lablab purpureus. Next base: position 21,376,376 of record CM059258.1, read on the forward strand.
TGACATGATGAAGTGTATTTTAAAAAGTTATATTAAGTATTTAGTATCATATGTTCAAAATCATAATAAAGAATATTTATCAAGATAAGAACTAAAATTAAAGAAATTCACAAATCAATATAAATTTACAAAAGACATTTTTTTTTAATATTCAAAAGTCATATTAGAAGAGAGGTTAACTCTTTTTAATAGATGGAAAATCACATTTTCGAAAAGAAGAAAAAGATATCCAAAATATTTAAAAATATTAGAAATCTAAATAAAAATATTAAACTATTTAAAATCAACTCAACTAATTTTTCGTTTAACATTTAATTAACTTCCAATTAGTCCTGGGTGGTTAGATGAAATTAGAGAAAAACATATGTGAACTCCTAAAATTAAGGAAAGATTTATGAGAACAATGTAAAGAAGTATTATAGGATAGATGATAGTTAATAGTTATGTGAAGTAATTACAAATTGTTTGTGTTTATAAAACTTTAAATAGATATTTATAATATATTTATTTAATTGATATTTTTTGTATAGTATTCCCTGGTATGCTTTTAAAATTAGATGCTTTCTTAAATTTTATTAACTTACCATTTTTTTAATGTTTATATTGGATTGCGATAATTATATTTTTTCCAAGAGTAAGTGGTAATTATATTTTTTCAATTGACCATAAATTAGTTGTAAACATTTTTACAAAAACTTTATGGATATAAATGTAATATTTTATTCAGTATAATATATATATATATATATATATATAAATGTTTAATTTGTTTTCCTTCTATTTCGTTACAATATTAAGATCGTTACAAGCGTGCTATAAACCAATATTATATATCTACCATATGTTATTTTTCAATTTTATCTACTTTAAATGATACTATTATATTAGTTTTGTAAAAACTAGAGTGTTATCCAACAAACTGAGATAAAGTAAGCAAATATTATTAAGTTACTGTATTATGTCAATTTTTTTATAAATTCCTAATGAATTTCCCCTATGGTCATCCAAGAACAACAACAACTCCTTGTCATTTTCTTTCTTTAAATGAGAATAAGCCTTCTCAACATAGCTGAACTCGCATCCATACTGCACATGCTGCTTTGCATGTGAGTAACTGCAAGTCACCTGAAACAATTTGGGAGAACTCATTAGCATGACTAAAAATAAAACAATAATAATGAATGAACATTCTAAATATTTCTAGTGAAGTTTATATTGTAACTTCACTGTCATTTAACATCATTAGAAGAGTTTTGACCTCGTGTTACCACATAAAACCATTCCAATTATATGATTATACCTGATTCAATCTCTGACTCTAGCTTGCTATTGCTGAAATGTCTCGTTATCCACCACCTACAACGAAGATACCGAGATTTTCCCGATGTACCATCCGTAAATATTTTAGGAGTTTTGTTAAAGCAACGATGTTGCTTGCGTCCATATTCAGTTTGAATGGGGCATGAAGACATGCAGTCTTCTTCGTAGGAATACAGGCTCAAAGTCTCAAGAAACATGAAGAGAACACCTTCCACGTCTTATGTTCTGAATCTGTAACATCTAAATGTGAACCAATCATTTCCAGCAGAGACTCAAGACTATACTCTCCTGCAAAGTACCAAGGAAACCAATCAACAACATAGACATAATGTATTAGTAAGCATATAGGATATCGCTTAATCTGTTGCAGAAGAAAAAATTATCACAACAAATATTTCTAAATCTGTAATTAGAAGAGGCTAGGTGTAACATTCAGTCAAGAATAATTTATTCAAATTTGAAAAGATTAATTCAAATGATAAAAACTAAGGAAAAACTGGAGGCTAGGAGTCCTTCAGTTTCCTGATCACTTGAATTTCTTTTCCCGCCCCTTTTTTTCTTTCATTAACCTCTTTCTACACCCTTTTTAAAGCTAATATTGAACACTACTTGAGAGATAGCGATAAAAATTATTCAAATCAAATCATACAAAAGACATGATTAATAATGAAGGTACCATTTTGGTGCATCTTGATAAGTTTAGCTAAGGAATCACTACATGTTGGATCCTTCTCCAATATATTCTCAAAACAGCTGAGAAGCATGACAGAGTTGTTTCTATCAAAACGCTCCAAGAGAGCAGCCCTCATTCTACAAGGGTGTACGTATCAGGAACTTAAATAATCATAACAAAAAACACCATTTAAAAGATAAGGGATATACCTTAACAGGTGTGCAGAGGTTGTATTACTGCACTGCTTCTCAAGCATATTTAGAGCCTAGTCGACTTGTCCTCCTATTAGCAACAACGGGTACTAGAATATAAAGTGAAGCCATTTTTATATCTCAAACATTATCCTATGAGATCAACACTATAATTCATAAAAAATAGATTTTAAACTTAACTCAATCTCATAAAATCAATATGTAAGATAAAGTTTACACTTATTTACATATTAAAATTTGGTCATACATTTCTAATTAATGTGAGATTTCTAACATATATTCACGTCGAAAATTGGACATTCCAAGTATGGGAATAAGGAGCATGATAGCACATCACACAATAGACTCAAGAAACCTCACTAGGATAAACTTTGGTACCATCTTAAAAAGTGAACTTTAATTCTAATTCAACAATACAAAACCAACTTTTAGAATGAAATTTGTACCCACTTACATACTATGTGACATTTCCAACAATAACAAAATGCAAAACAGGGACGTACATGTGCATCCAAAAAAGGGAACATGCTATGAGATTGCATAGCACAATATCATCAGTTGCTTTGCGCAATTTGATATGGATGATTGATTTCATTTAATCCAAGCTACAAATATTTCCACAATATGTGTAACAAACTGATAAGGCCCAAGTACACCAGCCACTGGCCCATGAAGGAAAAGGGGGCCCAAAATCGTAGATTGTGTATAAGCATAGGAAGAAGAATGTTGACAAGGCATGAGGGTTTTTCAGATTTGTTAGAGGAGGGAGAAAGAATATTTTGTTATATAGAGAATCATGCTTTATGAGAGGGGGGAATTATGTTATTACTATTATTGTTTGGAGAGATAGAGAACCTTTATGATGGCTTTATTAGGGGCTTGGCTCTTGGCAGAGGAGATATCCCTCTTCTGAGTTTCTTTTCTTTAAGTATCCTTTAAACACAGTATCCATCTTTTTATCACATATATTACTCTCATTTTGTACGGTTTGTTAGTTAATTTGTTTGGGTGTCTATTACGAACCAAGCATAGGGAAGGAGTGAAAACCAATTAGTAATAGCACGCAGTTGCACAAAGAACTTTCAAAATCTCAGATGCAAGGAGAGAATTGTGTGCTCAGGTCGAACAATGGGAATTGCAACGATTGAACCTCTAATATATAGAGGCTCTGGTACAATGTGAAGGACATCGCAAAAGCTTCCTAGAAACAGTTCTACATGTCTAACAGTACCATATTTATGATTAAAATCTCATTTATCAAAGTCAACATTATCATCTGGCAAAAAATATTTTTTTTGCTAACAAGGGAAATGACAACAACCATTAGCTTCATTTGCTGTATTGGGATCCAAAGAAATCAGAATGGTGCACAGGAACAAACTACAAAGCTAGTACGAAAAACAAAGAGCTCCTCTTAGTTTTGAAGATGGTTTTGGCGTTTTGCAACAAGTGATAAGGAATTATGATTTTAGAAAAGGTTGTTGAATCTGTTTCCATAATAGAATAATAAAAATAATGATATGCTTTGAAAGAATATCCTTTGAAAAGACAAAATATAGTATTAACAGACATCATAAGGATATCCTTTGAAAGGAAAGCACTAGCACATCATTGTCCTAATACAGCAGAATCAAGGGATGCAATGTTAATATTTAGACTGAATTGAAACCTGGGCGCACTCCATATATTAGCATTCTAAAGGGTACAAGTAAAGCCATTACTTTCTATTTCATTCAAAATTCCTTGAAGTGGTCTAATGGTTTCACATTTTCACTAGTTTAACAAATACAAATTATTTGAATAACAATAGAGCATACTAAAATATCTATGATGGTGCAGGTACGGTAGCAAAGCCATTAGAAAGGAAAATTATAACCAACAAATAGCAGAGCAATAAGAAAAAATACGAAAAGGCAGCAGGGACCGGTTGTTGACAACAAGCATGGTTTATTACAGGGCCAGTCCTATAATTTTCAGGAATTATGCAATGATAATAAATGCATTGCACTGATCAATGTCATAATAAGGCTTGCAATTTTTGGGCAATTTATACGAAACTTTTACCCAAATCAAAAGATTAAGTACCGGCATAGAGCATAATTAGTTCTTAATTAATATTGTATGGCAATTCCTAAAATACTGAAAGAATTAGTTCATCGATATAGTCCAATTTTAAGTTTAACAAAATTCTGTACGCAGGTGGTTTTGCATTGAAAAAGTTTTAGTTCGAACACAAATTTCCTTATTTCTCACCCTTCCCCTTTCAAAAATTATTTAAAAATTTGAAAATGGTTCACCAGATCATAATTGCCGCTAAATTAGTTCAAAACTAAAAGTAATACAAAATTATTTATTTGAAATGACTTCAAATTAATTTTGATTCACTTAAACAGAAGTTATCAGTTTATTTAGCTACCATTGAAAGTGAGAAATGATTGTAGGAAAGATTCAAATTAACAGCAAATCAAAATTAAACGTTTTAGGATGTGTACACCGCAAGGCCTAGAGTTACCAGGCCTTGGCCGAGAACCATCCTGTTCCACATTGCTTGGCCGATAACAAGTAATGAAAATACACTTAATAATATAATCAAATGATTAAGGATAAATATGGTTTATCCACATTTAACTATGGACCAAGGTGACACTACTCGCCATCACGGTCTACACCCTATTCAAAAGGTCTAAATTTTGAATGATTTCATTTATGAGTATTTAATACTTGCAACTTGCATCTCCAATGTGTCGGGGAATCATATGCAAGCATCCCCCATTCAGTTCCGAGGAAAAGAGTACTAGGTCACATGAAGTGCTCAAAGCACAAATCAAGACAAAGTACTTTTGAGCAAGTATAGGAGGTAATGTAACAAATTATAGCCTCAACAGTTCTGAACCTGATTTTCAGTTTAACATACATGAGCGAAATACATAATGATGTTTAGTGGTTTCATCAAAGTTACTTGAAATGTATGATCCATACCTGTACCAATGGAAGTAATGCTGCTGAAGCAGAAGGTTCTGAGTTTGAGAGCTAGTTGTAAATATTTCACTGAATTTTTGTGATAGTCATTAGGCTGATTTCTTTGCAAATACATGAACTCCTCAAAATTGTCCTCATCAGAAAAATGCAAGGGCAACAACCAGAAATCAAGTCCCCCTACCCCTAAGTAAATACACGAAAAGAAAATATTGAAGTTACTAGTGAACCAGAGAGTAATCACTGAAACCAAGAAATGATGAGCAATAAGCTCTGAAACCAACTTGATAGAACTGGTACCAGAATATAACAAAAAGAAAGAAAAGAAAGAGTAATAGAACAAGGAAGACAAAAGACGGTTTATATTACTCACTGAATAATGAAAGAATCATAGAAAACAGCATACCAAAGAATCTTGAGGAACCTGGTTCCTCCCAACCAATGCACAAATATCACCTACTGTTTACCCTTATCCTTTATATACCCTCATTGCATTTTGTCCTCATGAAAAACTAACTCTAATTAACAAACTGACTTACTAATTGTCATTTAGTTAGTTACATAGGATACCCTTAACTATTTCTCTTATTTCTTCTCTCAAACTTTGGATTTGAGCCTAACTCAACTACAAAAAACTAGCTCATGGGGTAAGGATTGACGCCCCACCCTACTTTAATACACTAGTTTGATAATATCACCAGTCAATGTGAAATTTCCAACAACCTTCCTTGCACCAAAGACTACATACTTCAGGTGTGAAATTAGTAACTGGTAAGGGTTTTGCTCTAGAGCCCGGGGAATCAACTAAACATTTTACATCATATCAAACCATTTTTTTTGCAGATGTGGCGCATAGGGCTCTTGACTTTGCCTTGCTACACGTATTTTTCTATTACCCATGAAAGCAAGTTTCCCTTACGATATACTAAGTAACTGCAAGAGATCCAATTAATGGATGTGATTGAAGATATACCTTCTCGGGTTCCTAATTGCCTCATTTTGTTTCATGTTTCCTCAAACCACTCTGCACTGGGCTTCTTGGATTTCTCTCCGAAACCTCTCTGCAACATCATAACCACAGAAAGAGTAAGCTCTGTCTGTCTTGTAAAATGATCCATCTAATAAAGGCCTATAGAGACAGATATTCCTATAGGGGGGCCAATCTGAACTGAATATATCTAAGCAATTAACACAGACTTCTGAAAATCATAAACAGATTAGTCGCACATAAAATAATCAAATGGGAACTCTACACCCTCATTTTCTTCATCTCCAACAAAAACCACAGTAATGGGGGGGGGGGTTGCTTTAACAAAACTAATCTTTGGTTGCTGCAAACAAGTAATCATTGGTAAGAGAAAAATTACAATCTAGATTTATTAGGGTAATGAGAAAGACAAAATCAATATTTTCACTAAAAAAAAATTAAGTAGGAAAATCTATATACAATCATATAAGCACACACATATTCTCATTCAAGTGTGCATCCACAGAAAATAGATATTTCGTCTGTTCAGTGAATAGATAACTTACTAAGACCATATAAGATATCATGTATAAGACCTCCACTGTTAGGAAATGGATCTCCAAATCCTCTTTGCTCTTCAGAATTTAAGTAAAAACCTTCTGGCTGAGTTCTGATGTGTTTTTTCTCTTTTATTAGTACCAACCTCCATGCTGAATACAACATGCCTAGATATATGCTTATCATTCATGATAGAGGCATCTGAATCACGTTGGCAATGGGAGTCAGCCATGTGGGATTCAACTGAATTATACTGCTCTGACTGTCCAGTTTTATTGGTAAATGAGGTCTCCATATGTGGGTTCTCTTGCAAGTCAAACTCGTCTGAGTTTCTCCACTGGAATTCTTTGGGGATAGAAGAATACCACAGCTCATAGAATGCCAAACCCATCATCATCTTTGATGTGGGATCAATATCAACTTTGTCTTGCTCAATGCTAAAGGAGAAACCAAAAGACAAAAAATGAAAACGGATAGAAAAAGCAAGGGTATATAAAGAAAATAAATTAGAACCTAGTGAGCCTCTTATAACACTATTTCTCAAACACTTACATGTATTTTAGTATTTTTGAAGTGAAAACCAACACTAATGAAGAAAAACGATTTGTCAAGGGAAAGTTCATATTTGAAGCTATTTCATAATACACTTCAGTGCCAAAAACATAACATGATAATTTGGTCTAATTTGAGGCAATTTGCATTTATTTGAGCGTGTATCTTTACTTAAATATACCAATAGGGTACTTACTATGCAACCTAACCTACGTATATTGATAGTTATGGTAGAAAATAAACGAAATAAACTAGGATTGTAATTGTCAGAGTATTGAATAAGTTATATTTTGTGGATACATCTCTTGGGTCACTTCTTGAATGGTGAGAACACTTGCATCTATGTATCTTATCTAGGGCAGTAGACAATTCACAGTATCTTTAAAAGTCTCAATAAGGACTAATCCATCCCAAAATTTCCAGGATGTGTGACCAATCCCAAACTCATCATCATCATTGGGGCAGTGTCAATCATTTGGAATATTGACTTTATGCAATTACGTTTGTTATTGTATAATGGTAAAACTTGTCTACTCTAAACGGTAGTAAACAATGATAATATTAAGTAGCATAATTTCATAATTAACTTCATTTTGTAACAAGCTGTCAAGTACCAAGGTCTCTGGAGTAATAGAATTAAGATACTATTCCAAATTGTCTGGGGGAATGGAACACCAATGATACTTACCATTAAAACCTTATCAACCATTATGAGTTATTTAGGATTTATTGAAAAATATACAACCCTGGTAAAAATATAAAAACAATGACAGGCAACCAGTTCACCACATTATATAGTAATGAGAAGTTATGAAATCATCCACTTCTTGGCATCATGGTGCAACACATATTATTCTGCAAAGAACAACACAATAGAACTTAAATTACTTACCATAAAACAAGCTGGTATGCATCCCCCACATTGCCTTGAATAAGACAGAAAAAAATGAACTCCAAATGGACTGCATATCTGCTCTGCTCCACAAGAAAAATTCTACTTTAAGAACTAAAGACTAAACAATCAAGCTGACAATTTAAATTCATAATTGATGTCTCAATTGCAAAATATAATTTAGTTATCAAGTAGAATTAAAGTCAGTGGATAGTTTGATGAGATTGTTTGGAATGGAAATGGTAGATAGTTTGATGAGATTGTTTGCAATGGAAATGGTAGAGTGGATGAGATTGTTTGCAATGAAAATGGTAGATAGTTTGATGAAATTGTTTGAAATGGAAATTGTAGAGTGGCGCACTAGCAGTTTAAACATAACATGGGAGCAAGCACATTCTCACAACGTGATTGCTCTCATACTGCTTGCAAGTGCAAAAAATTAATAAGTTAATAATTTAAAAATTACTAAGCCAATCAAATATAGAAACTTCGAAGCCTATTTAGTTTGACAAAACATTTCTTTCATCACTAGTAATGATTAAAGTGTCACCTTATTTTCTATTCTGTTTCCTATTTTGAAATATTATTTTCATTATTTCCTATACTAAATCTATCAAAACAAGAAACAAAGTGAAAACAAATTGACATTTTTGCAAATATTAGTGAAAATAGGAAATGGAAACATCAAACATTTTCTCAAACCAAACACTCCTCTTGATAACTTCGAAAATGCAGCTTCGACACTGAACGAAGAGAATTCTGCAGAAAAACTGGAATTGAATAATTGAGAATTGTGGCAAGACTTTAGGAGAAACGAAGTTTAAAAATGCTAAACATATTATGCTATAAAATTGGTGTGGTGTGAACAGTGAACAATAAACTCAGCATGTAGTTAGTATTTAATAGTAGTAAAACTGCAACTTTTATCGTGTATGCCCTGATTTCTTCAAATTAGTCCCAATTCCACCAAGGTGGAAAAGAAAAGTATTACTTGTAGAGTACTTGATGGCCAGCTATAGACTCCCTAGTCACTGCCATCAGGATCATTATTTTTTCTATTAGCCAGCTCCCCTCTCCCCTCTTTCAATTAGAGTTTCAGAATATAACACTTTCAGGACTTGCAATTGAATTTTGAATCAGATAGTTTACCTCACTCTTGTGAGCTACCATCAACTTTGTTTCATAACAGTTTTTATCAGGTTTAATTAGTATAGTCTCTGTTCTACTAGGAAAAAAATTAAGGTCATAATTAACCTTTAGGAACTTCAAAAACAAGCTGTAAGTCAGAAACAGTCACTACTTGACAAAGCAAATTTCTAAATAGTAAACATAAAGGTAAGCACTATAAAGCATTTAATTGGGGGGTCTGAAACATACCTGTAATGGCCAAGTTTTCATTGATCCAATTTTCTTAGACCAAATATCATAGAGGTTCTTGATTCTTGTGGGACTAATAGAATTGTTTTTCACGTGCTTAAGAAGCTCCATTAGAACCTACACACATACCAACATACATGTCCGTGTTCAGAAACTAACTAGGGTAATAGAAGAAATTATTATAACAAAATATAAAATCATATTAATCAAATAGGCAGCAATAATCAAACAAGTAAAAAATATCAACATTTCGGAAGCAAATAAAACTTGACACCACACCACATTTCAATTTCACAAATATAATAAGAGCAAAAAGGGGAGGAGAGTACCCAAAACTTAAGACGATTTCTGAAGAGAGAGGTGTCATTAAATGTGCCCTTCATGTAGGCACTGAGAACACCACTGGCTGCGACCCATTGATGCTGGTTGACGAGCCTCCGCAGCAGGCAGCGCAACCTCGTACGGTGTTCCTTCCTCAGAGGTTTGGGACCCAATCCCATTACAAAGGAAGGCCTTGTAAGAGACAACAAGATTTTTCTTGCCAGCTTCTTTCGCGACCCCATTTGTCCTTCCTCGTCCACCATGTAATTCTTCCTCTTACGCTGCTTTGATTTCTTCACCATGGAACCGCCATTAAAGGTCCCGGGTTCTATGTCCGACAGATCATCTTCCATTGATAACAAACTAGAGATACTTGGCATTATCCCAACACAAGCTTTGCTTGAAGAAATTGAAGAAACACAATGTGAGCCAAGTGCTTTAAATTTGTGACCATCAAAGAGCCTAAACCCTAAATATTTAACGTCAACGTGCTTTTTAGTGTATCAAATCAAGATAATCACTCAAACTGAAATTGCCAACGATTATCAAATACAGAAAAATAATGAAGCAATTAATATTAAGGATGTGTTTGGTTTGTCTAACTTTTGAATAACTGATATCCAAGTTTTACAACAATCAAGATCAAATCATACAAGAATAGAATATTTTCATTTGAATGCAAAATAAATTCTCTAGTAATTACCAAGAATAACCAAATGTTTACCTTAAGTTTAAATTAACACTAAAAAAGCCCATTAATAGTCTGTCTACGCTCACTCATCTTATAATTGGTATGAAATAATTGGAGACTTACTTCTTTGGATGATATTGATTGAAACTCATCAAACAATAATACCAATGAACACAAATTGTATTTTATTGTACAATGCATGAACATATTGGTTTCTGATGCTTGTAGAATGGTAAAAAATCCTATTTATCAGTGTAATTACAATTAATTGTGATCACTAATTGAGAGTTGTCAAATAAGGGAGGGATGGTGTGGATCCTTTAAGGGAGTTTGTGTTATATGTGCTTATTCAATTTTTTATAAATCTTTTATCTTTATTTTTATTAATTATTATTAACTAAATTAATAGAAATTAAATTAGAAGTTTTATAAAATAAATTAATTTGTTAATAAAACTGTACATTAATTCAGATTGAAATTTCAATAATTTTAAATTTATTTCAGAATTATTTTTAAATAATTTAAAATCAGAATTACTAATTTTTTTAATTAAATATTTTAATTAAAATTTTTAATTCCCATCAATCTGCAAATGATTATACTAAAATTTGAATCAAAATATTTAATTCTTACCAAATTGTAAATGACTATGTTCAAAATTTATTTTAAAATTTCATTCAAAATTTTTAATTCCCACCAAAATGCAAATAGAAATACCGAATTAAAATCACATAGGTACTACAATTTGAAAATGTCAGGAGAACAAAACACGGTTGATAGTCATGAAATGGAGGAGGGAAGAAATGTTGACTAAATTTAGATATAATATTTGATTACTTACCTTTAAAGATAAAAAGTCTATTGAATGAATGAACAGAGATGAACGTGAAAAGGTAAAAGTTAAATTAGTACTCCTCAAGATGAAGATGATATTAGTATATGATAATAAAATAGGAAGAGTTAGACTAATAAAAGATAATTAATTCTTAGTTCCTGATTTTAATTTCTCTTTCTACTATTTAATATTAAAACAGATAATCATGTTATTAATAAGAGTATATAAGGAAAAAAAAGTTATTAAAATTCTAAAACGTCTTATATTATCAAACGAAGGGAATATATCATATTATCGATGCAAGGCTATATTTGACAAAAGAATAAGATTATCTAATTACCTTATCCTAAGCAAAGTCTCCCTCTATGTTTCCATTATACCAAATTCTTGTTTTTTTTTTCGAAATGAAACTGAGTGCCATGTCTCACATAAATCACCACTAATGAAAGGAGATAATATCAAATTACCATAATTTTTTAATTAAAAAAGGAACTTTTATGCTACAGGTTCCAATAGTAATCTTCCTAATGCCTGAAATACCATTGCTACATATTCAACAAATGAAAGGTGTTTTATGTTTATGATTTCCAGCAGCTTCTAAAGTGTTGCATGAAACAAAACTTTCCATTATAATAGACATCAAAGTGCAAAAAAAAGTTGCATCATGCTAATAGTCTTGTTAATTGCTGTACAATAGCATAGAACACTCGTTGTTGAATGATCAAATAATAATAATCAGCTCCATTCATTAATAATAACTAGATATCATTAATTTTTCAAACTAATTTATTTTGGAAAACCATGGTACAAGGCCTTGATTTGATTACGCCTCCTCCTATCATCCCTAAAAAATTAAAGACTAAAAATTAAGAAAAAAGGATGGTCAAACTTTTTTGTTTAGTTTTAATTTGAACAACTCATTTGAATTATGAGTTCCTCTCAAACTCTCTTTCTCACTTGACACCCTTCCTATAAATGTGTGTATTCTCACACAAGTTTTATCAAACACATATCTTGAAAATAGAAGAAATATCCTTAATACCCCATTAGTCGAATCACCTGTAACAAAATACCCAAAACCAAATAAATATATTCTTGTAAATGAATATGTCTAACAATGCAACACCCCAGCAATAGTTTCCAACATTAACATAACGAATTTTAATTCTAAAGTACACCAAAACCAGTTCATCCAATGTTTGCCAAGACAACAACATTAGGGCCGTCCCTTTCATTCTATGCCGACCCTGGCCTGAGGCTGGCTTTTTGGGAAGCCTGTTCCCACCGTGCTCACGGCCCGGCTGGCCTTCCAACGGTAGTGGGAATTCTCCCGTTCCCTAGTCGTGAAGGGTGAGGGCTATGATTGAAAATACCTGAATCAGAGGGTTGCTTAAACTTGAGGCTTGAGGGTAACCCTCATTAAATTTTGAAAGGCACAACGAGGTTGAAGAAGATGAAAGTTGAGGTTTCGAAGTGGCGCGTTTGGTGGCTGGACGTGAAGGGAACCTAGTATTTAGATTTTGAATGGGTTAGGTTCCTAACTACTTGTCTAAAAGGTCCAAATTTGTTAAATCCATTTTGTCTCACTTAAGACAAGTGGAAAAGGGTAATCTAGGTTAAGAGAGTATTACTTTTTTGCAGCAACCGGAAAGAAAGAAGAGAAAAAGAGTGTAGAAAAGTTGGTTTGCATACACAGAGACTTGTTCTCGAGAAATCACGATTCTTGCTTCTTTTACCGATTGATCGGGCTGGAAATTTTACAGCCGGTCCCTAACACGTGGTTCTTCATTCTGACCGTTGGGATCGTGAATTAGAGGTCTTCAGTTGAAGATATTAATTTCGCACAGTTGCTCTATTTTGAAGTTTCTTCTTCTTTTGTTCTGCAATTTGGAAGCTTTATTACTTTGTGGTATTGGCTGGTTGTAAGCACTTGTTTATGCGTTTGATTAGACTCTCTTGTATCCTTATTTGATCATAGTGGAGCTTGATTGACTGACTTGTGCCTGTGGGTTTTTACTTCTCACTTTGAGAGGGTTTTCCCACGTTAAAATATTTGGTGTCTTTTTTGTCATTATTTATGCAGTTTTCTGTTGTTGTTGCTCATCATAGATTCTTGCAATTTGGTGGAATTTTTCCGCTGCATAATTTGGTATTTTTTCTTGTTGAGTTGTTGTTTTCCCATCAGAGTGGCATCAGAGCTCTTTGGTTTGGGTTATATTTACTTGTTTGAATGATGGAGGAAAATACAAAGATGATTGCTTTGAATGGTGCAAATTATAATTTGTGAAAGGGTAAGATGAAAGACTTGTTGTTTGTGAAGAAATTGCATCTTCCTGTCTTTGCTACTTAGAAGCCGGATTCTATATCTGATGAAGAATGGGACTTTGAACATTAGTAGGTGTGTGGTTTTATTCGGCAATTTGTAGAAGACAATGTTTATAATCACATTACTAATGAGACACATGCTAGAACTTTGTGGGAGAAGATTGAGTCTTTGTATGCTTCTAAGTCAGGCAATAATAAATTGTATTTGTTAAATTGCTTGATGAATTTGAGGTACATGGAGAATTCTTCCATTTCAGATCATTTAAATGAGTTCCAAGGGCTCTTAGATCAATTATCAGGAATGGGCATCAATTTTGATGATGAAGTTTTAGGATTATGGCCACTGAATACTCTACCTAAGTCTTGGGAGATATTTTGGTTTCTATTACAAACTCAGTCTCTAATGGCGTTGTTTCTTTCCAAATGACAAAGAGTGGTGCTCTTAATGAAGAGATGAGAAGGAAGGCACATGGTTCTTCATCTCAGTCTGAGGTGCTTGTCACAAAAAATAGGGGGAGAAGTCAGAAAAAGGAACCGAATGGTGGTAGAGAGAATAGCAGGAGTAAGTTCAAGTCCATATACAAGAATGTGGAGTGTCATTATTGTCAAAAAACTGGGCACATCCAAAAGTATTGTTTTCGATGGAAAAAGAAGAACAAAGAAAAGAAAGACAAGCAAAAAGAAAAGGATCATGATAATGATCGTGTCACTACTACTACAAGTGGTGATCTTGTTCTTCTTCAAGACCATGAGTCTATTAATCTTGTATCAGATAAGAGCATGTGGACAATGGATAGTGGTGCTACATTGCACGTTACACCGAGGAAGGAGTTCTTCACATCTTACACTTCTGGTGATTTTGGAGTTTTGAAGATGGGTAATGATGATGTCTCTAAGGTTATTGGTGTTGGTGATGTTTGCTTGGAAACCAACATGGGAGTGCAATTATTATTTAGAGGAATCAAACATGCCCCAGACGTTCATTTTAATCTGATATTTGTGCATTTTCTTGATGATAATGGTTATGATAATCACTTTGGTTCTGGTAAATGGAAACTCACTAAAGGTAATTTGGTTATGGCTAGAGGGGAGAAAATTTCTAAATTATATTGGACTAAAGCTTTGGTTGCTAAGGACAGTGTGAATGTTGTGTATATAGAGGCATCTTTGTGGCATCGAAGGCTTGGTCATATAAGTGAAAAAGGGCTTAATTGCTTAGCTAGAAATGATGTTCTTCTGAGATTGAAGAATTCAGAGTTGGAGAAATGTTCTCATTGCATGGCTGGTAAACAAACCAAAGTATCTTTTAAGAAGCATCCTCCCTCAAGGAAGTCAGAGTTGCTTGAATTGGTGCATTCTTATGTTTGTGGTCCATTGAAAGTAAAGTCATTTAGTGCTGCATTTTACTTTGTTACCTTTATTGATGATTGTTCCAGGAAATTATTGGTTTATGCTTTGCAAAGAAAAGACCAAGTGTAGGAGAAGTTCAAAGAATTCCATGCTTTGGTTGAGAGGCAATCAGGCAAGAAGCTAAAATGCATTCATACTGATAATGGTGGTGAGTACCGTGGACCCTTTGATGTGTATTGCAAGTAGCAGGGTATTAGACATGAAAAGAATCCTCCTAAAACTCCTCAGTTGAATGGTCTAGCAGAGAGGATGAATAGAACTTTGGTTGAAATAGTTAAACGTAAGTTTTTTGAAGCAAAGTTGCCTAAGCATTTTTGGGGAGAGGCATTGCTTGCCGCGACACATGTTATTAATCTTAGTCCTACAGTTGCATTGAATACTGAGGTGCCAGACAAAATTTGGTTTGACAAGAATGTTAGCTATGACCATCTGCGTGTCTTCAGTTGCAAGGCATTTGTTTATGTTCCAAAGGATGAAAGATCAAAGTTAGACACGAAGACAAGACAATGTATCTTTATTGGTTATGGCTAGGATGAATTTGGCTACAGGTTGTATGATCCTATTGAGAGAAGGCTTGTTAGAAGTCGTGATGTGCAGTTCATGGAAGACCAGACCATTGAAGATATTAACAGGTTGGAGAAAATTACACCTGAGAAAGATAGTAATCTGACTGATGGTAATCCGATGCAGTTGCCTATTCAAAATCTGGTTGATGTTGAGATTGATGCTCAAAATAATGAGCAACATGGTGATGTTGATGATCAACAAGTTGGAGATGGTTTAGAGGTTTCGATTGATGATGCTCAAGAGGAACATGATATGAGACATGATGATGATCTTGATGATACACCTGAATTACCACAAGTTCCTCTCAGAAGATCTAGTAGGCAAAGACAATTGTCTTCCAAGTACTCTTCTGATGAGTATGTGACCTTGACTAATGGTGGAGAACCTGAGTGTTTTGAAGAGGCATTGGAGAGTGAAGAAAAGCAATAGTGATTGGATACAATGCAAGATGAAATGAAATCTTTGCATGATAATCACACTTATGACTTAGTAAAGTTGCCTAAGGGCAAAAGAACCTTAGAAAACAGGTGGATCTTCAGGGTGAAACAAGAAAGTAATTCTATATCTTCGAGGTATAAAGCCAGATTAGTGGTGAAAGGCTCCAGACAAAGAAAGGGTGTTGATTTTAATGAGATTTTCTCACCTGTAGTGAAAATGTCATCCATCAGAACTGTGTTAAGTTTAGTTGCAACTCTTGATTTGGATGTTAAGCATATGGATGTGAAAACAACTTTCCTTCATGGTAATTTGGAGGAAGAGATTTACATGAAGCAACCAGATGGTTTTCTTGTTGAAGGCAAGGAAGATTATGTGTGTAGACTGAGAAAAAGTCTATATGGTTTGAAGCAGGCTCCAAGACAGTGGTACAAGAAGTTTGAGTCCTTTACGTGTGACCAAGGCTACAAAAAGACTACTTCTGACCATTGTGTCTTTGTTAGAAAGTTTCTTGATAATGACTTTATTATCCTATTGTTGTATGTTGATGACATGCTTGTTATTGGAAAAAATGTTTTCAAGATTGATAGGTTAAAGAAACAATTAGGCGAGTCATTTTCCATGAAAGACATGGGAGCTGCTAAAAAGATTCTTGGCATAAACATTATGCGTGATAGAAAAAGGAAATTTTCGTTATCACAGGAGAACTACATTAAGAAGGTGTTGCAGAGATTCCATATGGAAAATGCTAAAGCAGTGAACACTCCTGTTGCAACTCATTTCAAACTGAGTGTTAAATAGAGTCCTTCAAATGAAACTGAGAAGATATATATAAGTAGAGTTCCTTATGCATATGCGGTTGGCAGTTTGATGTATGACATGGTATGTACAAGACCAGATATTGCACATGTTGTTGGTACAGTCAGTCAATTTTTGTCTAATCCAGGTAAAGAGCACTAGAATGCTGTGAAATGGATTTTGAGGTATCTTCATGGTACTAGTGATTTGAGGCTTTTTTTTGGAGGTGATAAGCCAATTTTGATAGGTTACTCAAACTTAGATATGGCTGGAGATATTGATTCCAGAAAGTCCACTTCGGGCTACTTGATTAAATTTGCAGAGGGAGTTGTGGCTTGGCAATCAAGGCTGCAAAAGTGTGTAGCATTGTCTACTACAGAGGCTGAATTCATTGCCATTACTGAAGCATGCAAGGAGTTGTTATGGTTGAAGAAATTCTTGCAGGAGCTTGGTTTTGTGCAGGATAATTATACATTATTTGTGGACAATCAGAGTGTAATCCATCTTGGTAAGAATCCAACTTTCCATTCTAGGTCTAAACATATTGATGTGAGGTATCATTGGATACGTGATGCTTTGGATGCTAAACTGTTGGCGTTGCATAAAGTTCATAATGATGAGAATGGTGCTTATATGATGACTAAAGCACTATCAAGGTTGAAGCTTGAAACTTGTTGTGAGATCGCCGGATTGGTGGTCACCTCCACATAGTTGTGAGGGGGAGATATGTTGGGTTGGACTCCCAACTATGTGTCTAAAACATCCAAACTTGTGAAGCCCATTTTATCTCACTTAAGACAAGTAGAGAGGGGTCATTTAGGTTAAGAGAGTATTACTTTTTGGCAGCCACTGGGAAGAGAAACAAGAGAAAAAAAGTGCAGAAAAACTGGTTCGCATATACACAGACTGGTTCCCGTAAAATCATGATTTCCGCTTCGTTAACTGTTGGATCAGGCTGGAAATTTTAAAACAGGTCCCTAACACGTGGTTCTTCATTCTGACCGGTGGGATCGTGAATTGGAGGTTTGCAGTTGAAGATATTAATTTCGCATAGTTGCTCTATTTTGAGGTTTCTTCTTCTTTTGTTCTTCAATTTGGAAGCTTTATTGCTTTGTGGTATTGGCTGGTTATAAGCACTTGTTTATGCGTTTGATTAGACTCTCTTGTATCCGTATTTGATCATAGTGGACCTTGATTGACTGGCTTGTGCCCCTGAGTTTTTACTTCTCACTTTGAGAGGGTTTTCCCACATTAAAATATTTGGTGTCTCTTTTGTGATTATTTCTGCAGTTTTCTATTGTTGTTGCTCCTCATAGATTCTTGCAAGTTGGGGGAATTTTTCTGCTGCATAATTTGGTATTTTTTCTTGTTGAGTTGTTGTTTCCCTCATCAACAATTTATTTAACATCAAATTGAAATGCTACACTCACAAACATGCAACAATTTCAATTTCCTCGTATGACAACACATTCTCTTCGGATGCCGCCGCTAAAGTGACCTGCTTCCCCGCAAAAGTGAGCTGCTGCCCCACGAAAGTGACCTGCTGCCATCACAGGTGCCTGAAGAAGTTGCAATTAGTGAGGTGTTGAACGAATAGGTACTTTCCCAGTTTGAAAGAGAACAAGTGAGAGTGAGATATCACTTGTCTTTTGCGGGCCAGCGGGTTGGCCCACCTCGCCTGTCACTCGACATGTTGGCAAGTAGATGGGTCGGGTTGATCCGAGTTACCACATCGGATTACTTTGATCCTAGCAAACACCTCAGATTACTAATAAATAAGTTCGAATAGTTTTTGTTCTAGCTAAGAGGTATGACGATTCCTAAGCTAGAGTACTAGAATTTGTCCTCTCTGTCTAACCCTAATAGTCTTATTTATATTTAAAAATGTTCCCTATCTTTTCTAATATTCTCTTTATTTATTTATTTATTCATTGTATTATCAGATATTTTTATTATTCAATACGTTTTAGCTAAATTATAGGAATATGAAATTATGTATTTAATTCTTACTTTATTTCCTGATTATATTTATTTATTATTGAATTCTTCTATAATTACACGAGCTGAATGTCTAATTATCGGAACTTTCCCTAATTGCAAGATTTTACAATTAATATTGTTAAATGAGTCAGATATTTTCCTACTCCTAGGATAGGTCGGATATTTTCCTACCACTATAGTTTTGATTCGAATAAACACATCAGACGACATTGATCCAAGTAATGAATAAGGTCGAATGACTTTGATTCGACTTAAAATGTTGGATTACTTTGATCCAAGTAATACCACCTCGGATTACTTTGATTCGAGTAATACCACCTCGGATTACTTTGATTCGAGTTACACATGAGCTTGAATAACTTTGATTCGAGTAAAACTCCTCGAATTACATTGATCCAAGAAATAAATGAGCTCGAATAACTTTGATTCGAGTAAACACCTCGGATGACTTGGATCTGAGTATTAAATGAGCTTGAATAACTTTGATTCGAGTAAACACCTTGGATTCATTTGATCCAAGTAATAAACGAGCTCGAATAATTTTGATTCAAGTAAACATCCCATATTACTTTGATCCGAGTAATAAATGAGCTCGAAAAACTTTGATTCGAGTAAGCACGTCGGATGACTTGGATCCGAGTAATAAATGAGCTTGAATAACTTTGATTCGAGAAAACACCTTGGATTACTTTGATCCGAGTATAAATGATCTCGAATAACTTTAATTTGAGTAAACACGCCGAATGACTTGGATCCGAGTTACCACCTCAGATTACTTTGATCCGAGTTGTACATGAGCTCGAATAACTTTGATTTGAGTAAAACACCTCGGAAAAACTTTGATCCGAGTAATAAATGAGCTTGAATAACTTTAATTCGAGTAAACACGTTGGATGATTTGGATCCAGGCTTCAAATAAGGTCAGATTACTTTTGATCCGAGTTACCACCTCGGATTACTTTTATCCGAGTTATCACCTCGGATTACTTTGATCTGAGTTTTCACCTCGAAGGATTACTTTGATCCGAGTTATACATGAGCTCAAATAACTTTGATTCGAGTAACAAAGTATGAGTAAAAAAAAGATATTTTATTGATGGAGTTTGGGCCTCATTAAAACCTTATTCAATAAAACTCTCCTTAGGGAAAAAACTCGAATTAAGGAAAGAGTACCCTACACATGTGTTGGCTCAGAGCTCAACTATAGTACATTTTCAGATGGGATATGTAGTGGTAGGAAGATATACGATCAACCCCGTGTAGTAGTAGGAAGATATCCGACCTACCCTGCTAGTCTTTTCGCTCGCATGCTCGCTCTAAGACTGGGGTTGTGTAGTGGTAGGAATATATCCGATCAATCCGATGTAGTGGTAGGAAAATATCCGACCTACCCTGCTAGTCTTTTCGCTCGCACTCTCGCTCTAAGACTGGGGGTTGTGTAGTGGTAGGACGATATCCGACCGACCCTGTGTAGTGGTAGGAAGATATTTGACCTACCTTGCTAGTCTTTTCGCTCGCACGCTCGCTCTAAGACTGGGGGCTGTGTAGTGGTAGCAATATATCCGACCGGTCCTGTGTAGTGGTAGGAAAATATCTGACCTACCCTGCTAGTCTTTTCGCTCGCACGCTCACTCTAAGATTGGGGGTTATGTAGTGGTAGGAAGATATCCAACCGACCTTGTATAGTGGTAGGAAAATATCCCCATGCCTTGTCAACATTCTTCTTCCTACCAAATTTGAAAAACCCTCATGCCTTGTCATCATTCTTCTTCCTATGCTTATACACAATCCACGATTTTGGACCTCCTTTTCCTTCATGGGCCAGTGGCTGCTGTACTTGGGCCTTATCAGTTTGTTACACATATTGTGGAAATATTTGTAGCTTGGATTAAATGAAATCAATCATCTATATCAAATTGCATAGAGCAACTGATGATATTGTGCTCTGCAATCTCATAGCATGTTCCCTTTTCTTATGCACATGCACGTCCCTGTTTTGCATTTTTTTATTGTTGGAAATGTCACAAATGGGTACAAATTTCATCCTAAAAGTTGGTTTTGTGTTGTCGAGGTAGAATTAAAGTTCACTTTCTAAGATGGTATAAGAGTTTATCCTAGTGAGGTTTCTTGAGTCTATTGTGTGATGTGCTATCATGCTCCTTCCTATTCTCATGTTTGAAATGTCCAATTTTCGGTGTGAGTATGTGTTAGAGATCTCACATTAACTAGAAATGTATGATCAAATTTTAATATATAAATGTATGATCAAATTTTAATGTATAAATGGATGCAAACTTTATCTTATATATTGATTTTATGAGATTGAGTTAAGTTTAAAATCTATTTTTTATGAGTTATAGTGTTGATCTCATAGAATAATGTTTGAGATATAAAAATGGCTTCACTTTATATTCTATTACTAGCTATTGCTAATAGGAGGACAAGTCGACGAGGCTCTAAATATGCTTGAGAAGCAGTGCTGTAATATAGCCTCTGCACTCCCATTAAGGTATATCCCTTATCTTTTAAACAGTTTTTTTTTGTTATGATTATTTAAGTTACTGATACGTACACCCTTGTAGAGTGAGAGCTACTCTCTTGGAGCGTTTTGATCGAAACAACTCTGTCATGCTTCTCAGTTGTTTTGAGAATATATTGGAGAAGGATCCAACATGTAGTGATTCCTTAGCTAAACTTATCAAGATGCACCAAAAATGGTACCTTCATTATGAATCATGTCTTTTGTATGATTTGATTTTGAATAATTTTTATCGCTATCTCTCATGTAGTGTTCAATATTAGCTTTAAAAAAGGTGTAGAAAGAGGTTAATGAAAGAAAAAGAGGGACAGAAAAAGAAATTCAAGTGATCAGGAAACTGAAGGACTCCTAGCCTCTAGTTTTTCATTAGTTTTTATCATTTGAATTAATCTTTTCAAATTTGAATAAATTATCCTTGACTGAACCTCTTCTAATTACAGATTTAGAAATATTTGTTGTGATAATTTTTTCTTCTGCAACAGATTAAGCGATATCCTATATGGTTAATAATACATTATTGATTGGTTTCCTTGGTACTTTGCAGGAGAGTATAGTCTTGAGTCTCTGCTGGAAATGATTGCTTCACATTTAGATGTTAAAGATTCAGAACACAACACGTGGAAGGTGTTCTCTTCATGTTTCTTGAGACTCTATTCCTACGAAGAAGACTGCATGTCGTCATGCCCTATTCAAACTAAATATGGACGCAAGCAACATCGTTCCTTTAACAAAACTCCTAAAATATTTACGGATGGTACATCGGGAATATCTTGGTATCTTCGTTGTAGGTGGTGGATAACGAGACATTTCAGCAATAACAAGCTAGAGTCAGAGATTGAATCAGGTATAATCATATAATTGAAATGGTTTTAAGTGGTAACACGAGGTCAAACTCTTTTAATGATGTTAAATGATAATGAAGTTACAATATAAACTTCACTAGAAATATTTAGAATGCTCATTCATTATTTTTTTTTATTTTTAGTCATGTTAATTGAGAAAATGCAGAAACAAGATTTAGAAGGGGTGAATAGATTTTTGAAAAAATTAATTTGTTAAAAACGTAAATTAACTTATTGTTTTATCATACCAGATTCAATTATAAGGAATAAGATGTAGATTGCCAAAAATCAGAAACCAATAAAATGCAGAACAGAAAATAAAGAAGTACACAAATGATTTATACTGGTTCACTATTTCACAAGAGCTATATCAGTTATCCAACCACATAAAACATTTCACTAATATGAAAATTTGTTCTTACACACACTTACAACCCTAATAAGCCTAAGAACAAACAAGAAGACAAGTCTTGAATCATACAAGACTTGCACACAACCATTCCAGAACCCTACTACACTTCCACTGGATAATTCCAATCCAGAAACACTTACAAGAAAGAACAAACAAGAAACGAAATCACCTGGTTTACAGATAAAGATCAAAACAGAAAATGAATGATGATCTTCTATGCAATCTCTTTAAGAACCAAATTCAAGAATCAAATCTTTAAGTATTGGATTACCCACATAGTTGTTCTTGCTCAGAAAGGTTCTCTCTCAAATCGCGTTTCAAAAGGATTTGTAAAAGATATGTTTTAATTTTGAAATTGAAACTATTTATATAGAGAAAGGTTTTCAGAAAAACTGATAGTTTTAACCTATTAAAAACTCGGATTAATCTCTTAATTTTACGTAATAGTAAAATTAATCGACTAGTTCAAACTTTTAATAGTAAAACATATCTATATTGTAAAATACTTGAGCCAAAGACAATTAATTTATTGAAAAGTAATCTTCAACAGATTAATAAACCTGTCTTAAAAATATTCAAGATCGTAAGCATTTTTAACACATAAAAATGATGCTATAACTAATTAAAATTCCAGCTGAAGTTAATTTCAGTACTTCAAAATTATTTTAACATATTAATGCGATCTTTTAATCTATTAAAATATGTAGTTGATCAAGATAATTTCTAAGATAGTTTTCATTAACATATCCAAGTTTATCCAATGATCATATGAATGGTTAATTAAGAAATGCTTACAAGGAAACCTAGAAACACAAAAATACAACCACATAATGATATTCATAAGCTTCAATGAGGTTGACTTCATCAAATCTTTGACCAACCAAAAGACTCCATTCTTATCACTAAGGAGTTTTCCCAAATTGTTTCAGGTGAAGTTACTTACATGCAAAAGCTGCATGTGCATCATATATGTATGGACGCGAGTTCAGCTATGTTGAGAAGGCTTATTCTCATTTAGAGAAAGAAAATGACAAGGAGTTGTTGTTCTTGGATGAGCACTGCAGAAATTCATTAGGAATTTATAAAAAATTTCAAAAGAAATTACACACACAATACAATAACTTACTAATATTTACTTATTTTCTCTTAGTTTGTTGGATAACATTGTACTTTTTCACAAAACTAATATAATAGTATCATTTAAAATAGATAAAATTGAAAAATAACATATAGTAGATATATAATATTGGTTTATAAAGCACGCTTATAATGATCTTACTATTGTAACGAAATAGAAAGAAAACAATTAAATATATATATATATATATATAAAGATATATATATATATATATAAAGATATATATACAACTAATGCATGAGTTTATAAAACTGAATAAAATATTACATTTGTATCCATAAAGTTTTTGTAAAAATGTTTACAACTAATTTATAGTCAATTGAAAACTTGTACTACCACTTAGTCTTGGAGAAAATATAATTATCACAATCCAATATAAACATTAAAAATATGGTATGTTAATAAAATTTAAGAAAGCATCTAATTTTAAAAGCATACCAGGGAATACTATACAAAAATATCAATTAAATAAATATATTATACACATCTATTGCATCTTTAAAGTTTTATAAACACCAACCATTTGTAATTACTTCACATAACTATCAACTATCCTATAGTACTTTTTGAAATTATTTTCATAAATTTTTCCTTAATTTTAGGAATTAATATATGTTTCTCTCTAATTTCAGGTAACCACCCATATGCAAGTACTAATTGGGAGTTGATTAAATGTTAAATGTAAAATTAGTTGAGTTAACTTTAAATAGTCTAATATTTAGGTTGCTAATATTTTTAAATACTTTGGGTATCTTTTCCTTCTCTTCAAAACTGTGATTTTCCATCTATTAAAAAGAGTTAACATCTCTTCTAATATCACTTTTGAATATTGAAAGAAAATGTCTTTGTGAATTCATATTGATTTGTGAATTACTTTTGCTTTAGTTCTTATCTTGATAAACATTTTTGATGATGAGTTTGAACATATGATACCAAATACTTAGTATAACCTTTTAAAGTACACTTGGTCATGTCATTTATCCACACTTGTCATGATAACTTCTCACACACTCACTTAATTTAGGTGACTCATAATGCTAGAATAAAGAGTATGAGTTTTTATTAATTTTCTACCACATGATATCTTAATCTATATAATTAAGACTAACAATAAAGTTATATCTCACGAATATATTCATAATTCAATACTCATTATATTCATACAAAATAGTATCATCTCTCCCTCTTGAGCTACCATCTAACACCAATTGTAAGGTTGATCTCGTTTCCTTTCATAACATCAATTAACAACATAACCCAGTTTGATGAAATAAAGCATTAGAATTATAGGATAAAATATCATATTATGATTATACAATATTCAAATAATTAAAAACTAGTTTACTCCATACAAAATAAGAGAATATCACATGAGTGATATTTACTCTCTTAGTAATATTTTTCAATAAAATATTTTTTTGCTTTCAACAATCTTTTCACTCAAATAACAAATGGTTACTTGAGTAAGATACTCCACACTTGAGCAAGACACCCTAAAATTGAAGACCTTGCTCCTGTCCTTATTAAGGTACATCCCACTCAAATGATATATACAAATAAAAATAAAAGTAGTCATTGAATTTGATATTTAAAACTTTTCAAACACCAATGTACATCATACATTTCTATCTAACATA
Source organism: Lablab purpureus (assembly GCA_030347555.1). NCBI lineage: Eukaryota > Viridiplantae > Streptophyta > Magnoliopsida > Fabales > Fabaceae > Lablab > Lablab purpureus. The sequence goes on from CM059258.1 coordinate 21,401,854, forward strand.
GAACTATAATATTGTGTCGCTCTATATGAAATTTCTGTTGACTCCAAACTCATAAGCTCAAATGAAATTAATACTAATATAAATCATTTAATCTATCAAGCTAAGAAGAAAACACTTTCATTGAAAGTTATGCCTCCAAAATCACAATTTTAAGAAATATTGTATTCAAACTCCATGTTCGTTGAATTTTAAGCTTACTAATATCAATTATACGGTGAAAGTTTAAAATGAAGATATCCTTAAATAAAGTCTAAGCATATAGAAATCAATCAACATTTTCTTATCATCATCCACATGTTTATATAATTTTTCATATTATTTCCAATATTTCGAACATCAAATGCTAACTAAAGGCATAGTTATTCAAGAACTAAATTTGAGTCCTAGCTCATAAATCTAAAATTGAAATATCTATTCTTCCCAAAAACTTGGTTTGCTTCACAGCTTAATCACACAAAAAAAAGTATCATTTAAGTTCAAAATTAAGTTATAACCTAAAATTTAAATAAGAATGTAAGTTAGAACTAACTCCCTTACTTTGGAAATCCTTGTACTCTAAGATGTGGTGGGTTGAAAGAAGAGAAGGAATTAAAAGTGCACAAATAACTCTCGGATTACTTAAATTGTAAAAGTATAACCATTAAAACACCTTAAATCAAGCTATAAACCGAAAGAAAATGACATTTTTATCCACCAAATCTTTAGGTTGTACATGTAGCCTTTTAGAAATGATATTTTTATCCAACAAACCTTAAAGTTGTGCATATATAATCTTTTTATAAATGACACTTTTATCAAATGGAGAAAGAAGGAAGTAATGTCATGTGGATTGAAAGAGTAGCGAAAGATGAAAGAAAAAGAAATATTTGAACAAAACTTAGTCAAGTTCTTTTTTTCTTCTTTTTTTGTGTGAGAGTAATGAGAATGAGTTTATTGGTGATACTTCGATTTGTCAGGCTCACACTTCCACTTTTCAGAGTCCATCTTTGTGTCTAATTATGTATTTTTACTAGAACATCCCTATTTACTATTTTCACCATTCATGAAATCACTTATAAAGTAATTTACATACATTCCTTACATATATTTAACTCACGTTTAAATAATTTAAATATTAATAATAAATTGAGTTTAATTATCATTTTTGTTCTTACCGAAAATGGTCAAGGTCGGATGAGGTAAGTTTAGGTCGGCTTTCGAGTTGTTGTAACTGCTAAAGACCAAATTGGGTGTTTCCTATAAAAGACACTCTGACGCTCAAGTGAGTAAGAATCTTAAGAGAATTGAGAATATGAAGAGTAGAATGAGAATTGAGTGAGTACTCCCTGAAATATCATAGGATATTTATAGAGTCTTTAGAAGAATAATCATAAATATTAATCAATGATAACGATTATGTATTAATGTCATTAAAGAGGAATAGTTTTGTATTAATATTGATAAATAGGAATGATTTTATATTAATATTGATAAATAAGAATGATTTGAGCGTCGATATTGTGATATTTGATTATTATTACAAGTTATGGTCATTTATGTGTAATAAACTGTAATATAGTATACGAGCTAATGTTCGATTACCAATTGAAGAAGTACAATTTTCAAATTATTTACACATTTATTTAAGACTAAAAAAACTAGTCTTTACAATATTAATTTTGGGCATGTTATGTTTTTTAAAATCTTCTACAAAGAATATTAATATCTTTTTTTTTTTCATTGCGACATCTAGTCTCTTTTTTAAAACAACTAAATAAAATTATTTAAAATATCACTTTGCAAGTTATATTTTATAATTTTAATAACATTAGTTTATTGGGAAAAAATCAACATATCCACGTATTTAAAAAAGAAAGAAAATTATAAAATTATAATATATATACTATGATAAAAAGAGAGATAAAAGGAAAAAATAAATATTAAATAGATATCTATAAAATAAATGTAAAAATCACATGTTAAATGAAGTTATTAAAATTTTCCTCTTCAATCTTTTCTAAATAGTTATAACTAGTTATTTAACACGAGTCAAAAGTTCGGAATTGCTCCAAAACTTAATGTGTGTTTGCTTCAACCGATTTATTGTTTACGAGAAATGAAAAAGCGCAAAAACAAAAAGAAATGAAAAATGAGAAAACTTTCTATTTGTATATATAGATTGACTATAAAAAACAAAGACAGAGTGACGATAAAAGTTTGTTTTGGCATCCTCATGAAGAAAATAAAAAACAGAGCCAATCTAAAAACAGAAAAATACTCATTTACCCTTAAATTTTATCCTATATATATTTACTCTTTCATTATATTATATTATATTATATAATAAAATAATAAATAATAATATAATGAAAAAATATCTATAAAAATAATAAATTTATATAATAATTATAAAATAATCACAATTACATTATAAAATAAATTAAAAAATAACATATATAATAAATTATTATATTTAATTTTTTATTTTATTTTATAATTTCATTGTTATTTTTAATAATTATTATTTCATTACTTTTAATATTTTATTATTATTATCTTTATATAATCTATTACAATTTGTATGTGATAATAAAATAATAATAAAATATTAAAAGTAATGAAATAATAATTATTAAAAATAACAATGAAATTATAAAATAAAATAAAAAATTAAATAATAAAAATAAAAATGAAGTATGACTTAATTTTTTTATGATTTTAATTTAATTTTTATAAAATATAGACATTTTTATAATGATGTAAATAATTTATAATTATTTTTTAATTGAATACTTGGAATGTGTCATATAAATAATGTTTTAATTAAAATAAAAATAGTAGGTTTAAATAAATGAGCTTGTGAAATTTTAATTTTTTAATTTTTAATTTTAATTATTATAATCTATGTCTGTTTAATTTTAATGATATAACTAAATGTATATTAAACATAATTTATGTTATATTATTTCAATATTTAATACCAAATGTTATTTTAATTTTTTTGTATAATTTATTTATTGAAATTTCATGACACTTTTAATTTAATTTTCATAAAATATATTTTTAATATTTTTTTTAATTTAGTATTGAAATGTAGAAAGAGAATAATAATTTAAAAATATGTGGAAAATAAATTTAAATAAATTATTAATATTTATTTAAATTTTTTTTATCTATCAATAAAATAATAATCATACAATTTTATTGATTATAAAATTAATTTTAAACTATCATATTAATTAAATCACTTACAAATTTTTTTATTATTTTTTATTATTTTTCTCATAAAACAAACTATCTTATTTTTACTCTCGTTTTTCTGAAATACATTCAGTGGAACAAACAAAATCTTAAATTACAAGATATCTCAATTTAAATTTAATAGTCAAAAAATTGAATTTAATCTGACAATATTCATGCTAGTCTCTTTATAAAGCACAGATTGCTCTCCATTTTATACTTCAAAATATTGAAATATAGATTTTGAATGGCAGTAGTTGTTTCCTTCTTTATTTATTTTTACGTAATTAAATTTTAAATATCTTATAAATTTGATTAAATTTAATTCAATTTAAAAATAATTACTTCACATTTAGATGTTCTAGATTCAGAACACAACACGTGGAAGGTGTTCTCTTCATGTTTTTTGAGACTCTATTCCTACGAAGAAGACACACCCAGTTTGATTTGGATTAAGTAAAGAGCTCATGAATTCCAAACTTGATGTCTAATAATATATTTTTATGTTATTATAAAAATAATTTTATATTTTATTGTATTATTTATATGTGTATTATAAGTATTATTTTATTTTAAAATTATTAAAAATAGAAATATTTATATTAAGATATTTTCCGTATTAAATAACTTTTTTTTAATTTACTCAACCCAATAATCCTACTCAACTCATTTTTAATTGAATTGAGTTGACTTATTAAATAAGAATAAATAAATCTAAATTAATCCAACCTAATTAATTTTAATAAAAAATTTATATTAAACTCCATCCAATTTTAAACACTTGCACCCTTTTATATAATGCATTCATGCTAGTTTTACTTAACATGAGCAATAAATAATAAGGCTCAAGCTTCAATTGCTTGCACTGATTACAAATGTCAAATGCTGTGTGTAGAGAGGATCCATAAATAAAAAAAAGTGGAGCTTAGTAAAACAGAGAGGATCCACTAATAAAAGAAGTGGTGCTTAGTAAGGTAGAGAGGTGTGAATAGTAAAATCCCTCCCATAGAACTAAACTTTTTTTTCCATGAAAATATCACCCATTAAGTTCATTTGATAGACTAACATACCCAGATAACTTAAACTACAGTTCAATAAATATAAATAATTGATAAAATTATCACTAAAATAAGAGCTCACATAAGATCAAAGAATATAATTTTTCAACAATTAATTGAGTAATAATTAGCATAATTTTAAATTCTTAAAATATTATCTCAAAATGTTTTATATAGAAAAAATAGTTATTTCATTAAGACCAATAAAAATAATTAAGTTATAAATTTAACTTTTATTTAATAAATATTCAAAATTGAATGGATTAAAGATATTACTTGTAATTCAGAAATACTTTTAATCAATAAATGTGTTGCGTGTATATTGAAAGTAGGCCAATGAATACATCTATTTGCACAAAGAATAACATTAATAAGTACTTTTAATGGTTAATATATTTCACAACAAATTAAAAACATAAAAAATAACATACATATATATAATAGGACTATATAACAAAAAATGTATTAGAATGTCTCTTATATAAAGAACTAAAGATATTAACAAATAATTATTTTCTAATCACGTCAACACTTAAAAAAGAACAAACTTGTAAATTTTTTTTATTAATTGTATTTTTAAATCCTAAGTTTTAAAATAAATATAGATCCTCAAAATAAAAGAAATAGTTTCTTGAATTAAAAAAAAAAACATTGTAGTCGTTAAAAAATTGAGAGGCTAAAACATTTTAAAAAGAAGTTAAATATGTTTTTAGTTCTTAAATTATTTGTAAAAATTATGTTTTGTTTTTTAGGCAAATTTTGGATTTATTTCGTCTTTATACTTTATCAATTTGTGTAAAAGATTTTGATGATGTGTCAAAATTCCTTTTTATCTTTTTATTTTCTTTTTTTATAATTTTCATCTTTCACTATTTTTTTTTTCATTTTCTCTTAGTTTTTTCTTTTTAAAATGTTTTTATTTGTTATAAAAAAATCATTTACGTATATATATAAAGTATAAGGATGAAATAAGTTGAAAGTTTATCCAGAAACGAAACAAAACTTAATTTTAACAAATAATTCAAGAACTAAAAATATATTTAATCCTTAAAAAATAAATTATGTTTGTCAAAAAAACACATTTATCAGAAATATGATAATCTAATAAATTAAAACACAATTAAGGCAATTGTCTTTAACTTATCATAATTGTTCATGCTTTACTTTAGTCCACTCCAATAAAAGATGATTAGTCAACTATATGATCACTCTCTCATCACATGACTTGTTAATCATTTTAGGCATGTTATCTTCCTTTCTTTCTGTGTGTGTTCCTTGAAGGCACAAAACATTTACTACTAGGTAAGCATAATGGAACAATGGTAGGTAAAGACTTCCGAACATCACGTACATAACAACATTAATCCTTTCCTTTTTCCAATGTCTAAGGCCACACTAGTAGTTGACACTATTTATAACACACGCTGTTTAAAGAAGAAAAAACACGTACTCGCTCTCTGTTTTCACATGAGAATCACAATGTCTTCTTCTTCTTTCTATTTCCAATCTTTCCACACGTCTCTCCTTGATTTCTGCCTCTGAATTTGCCAAGAATGGGAACCTACCTAATGTGCCATTCCCAATCAAACTATTCCAAACATCAAATAATATATAACCACAACACTCCACAAATTTCACACCCTTCAACTAACATAAGGTCTCACACAGGTTACTACTAAGTTTTTATTAAAAATGAGTTTTTTTTTTGCAAATTTTTTTTTATGTAAATTTTAAAAGTTTTACAAAATAATTATAGAAAAATCCTCTTACAAAATATGGAATATTTTGGTAGTTCGTGGCTCTGTTTGATTTGATTGGAGAATGATGAGAATTGATTTGGACTATGATCAATCTTATTTTTATAAAAAAAGTGTAGATATTCAGTTTATAGTTAAGTGAAACCTCAAATTTCATTTAACTATAAATGATAATAAATATTTTGTGTTGGGTTAAAATTTTATACTCAATCTTATAATAAATTTGACTTCAACGTAAACACATTTAAACATAAAAGTAAATTTTACAAAAAGGAAAAAGTTAAAATTATTTTTACAATGTTAATATTGACAAAAAAAAAAGTTTGTCCGATTTTATATATGACTAATAGATATTATAGATCTTACATTTATATTTAGTAAAGTTTTTCATTTCAATTATTTTTATTTATAAAATTTATATATGAAACTATAAATAATTTAAATGTAAGTTTAAGTCTTATTTTGTGAAGAAATGACTTTGTTAACAGCATATAAAATTTTTTTTATATACTTATTATTTTAAAATTTTTGGTTTAAAATAATATTAATTTTCTTATGTGAATTGATTCGTGATTTATTTAATGTTATCTCATCCAACATATCTTTTAAAACATCCAACTCTAATATAATGTGGTGTCAATTCTTTCAAAAAAATCTAACAAAATAAATTTAACTTTTTCTGTTAGTAAATATTAATAATTAATATATTACTTGTTGTTATCAGAAAATTCAATCTATCTTTTATTTTACTTTCCGTTTTTTATATATTTTTTTAATTATGAGATCAATCTTATAATACCTGTGATGAATTTAATCTTAACCTTAAACCAGCGACTTCTTCTCCAGTTTGATTAATATATTAATTAGGTTTTATTTTTAATTATGAACAAAGATAATAATTTTAGTAAGAGAAAATAATTTTCTATTTCGATATTTATTTTCAATTTTTTATTGAAAAATAATATAATTCTCTCGTATTAATACTTTTAAGAATTTGAAGTTGATATTATGAGATATAGTATGATGATAAAAAAAACTCACATATATTCAAATATTGGTAAAGAATTGAATAAATATTATATAAAATATTATCATATGTTTATAGGTTTTCTAAATTCTTTATAAAAAAATAAAAAATATATAATAAAATATTCACAAATAATATTTTTGTAATATATATTATTTAATGTTATAACAAAATATGTGATATTAAAAGATAGGTTTCGTATAATGAATATTATAATATTTTTTAAAATTTTAGAATAGATAGAGTTTTAGTTATAATAATTTATATTTTAAAATTAATATTTCTAACTTTATAAATATTATTAAAAATTTACACGTTATTGCGCTATGTTCATATTTTGTTAATAAAAACAATGAAACAAAGTTATCATAAGTATTATCAATTTTCATCTAATTTCTATAAAGTAATTACTTTTTTATTTTTCTTCAAATAAAATCCATGATAACGCGTAATAATATCAATAATAAAACAATTATCATAATTTTAACAGTGAAATAATAAGAAATAACTGTATAAAAAATATTCTTTTCATTAATTATTATAAATATAAGTTTAGTTTTCTTTTCATGTAAGGTCAGAAATTATTAGTAAATTTTTATTGATTGAAACATTTTTCTTAAACTAGAAGAAATAATAAATTTTAAACCTAAAATTCACCTTAAACTAAAATATTGGTTTTAAAAGCTAACATCTGATTACAAATTTTGAACTTTACATCTAAGAATCACAATAAAGAAGATCTAATATACCTAAACAACAACATTATACCCCTAATGATTATAAACTTATCTTTTAATAAATTAGTAGCAATCTAGTCAATGAAGAAAAAAAATTGAAATCTTGATATAGTATTGAATATGTGAAAAGTGTGACAATTGCATTATACTACTTAATGACATGTAAACTTAATATAACTTAATATCAGATGTTCAATTAATACAATTTAATCAAATTAATCTTTAAATATTATCCACAGAATAGTTACAACTATAGTTGTAACACTTTCATACAAATTGAGAGATTTTTCTAAATTTTTTTTATTCATTCATAAATTAAATTGTAATCACTTTCACTTTAATAATTTACAGTACAGATAAAACTTGTATGACATTAATATTGGGTGACCTTAATCTTCTGTTGTATCGTAAATCCCAATATACGTATGTTGTGTACTAAAATAACAAGGCCAAATGTAATAAAAATTTGTCTGCTGTTGCTTGCTACAGCCTGCAGGTAGCATGAAGTGCAGGAGTCTTCCCTTTTACGTACTATTCAGACCACATCATATTATGTCTTCTATCTTGTTTTAATATTTATATAAAAATAATTTATAATGACAAAAAAAGTATACAAATCATATTTAATATTATTATTATAAAACATTAATTATCTAAGTCATTGTCGAATTCTTTAATAAATATATATATATATATATATATATATAACCATGTAACTATTATGATAGCAATATCACAACATATATAACAATTCATAATCATATGTATTCTACCGTGTTATGATATAATAATAACAGCAACAAAATTACACTTTATTCATAATTTAAGACTATAAGAATACTCAATTATATTTTCTATATAAAAATATTGAATAATTTTTCATGTTTTTGACACTTTTTGAAAGACTTATATAAATTATGTTTGTTAAAGGTTAAAGTTATTAAAATAAGTCTAGTTTAATCATTTTATGTAACCTAAGGTTCTTGTTAAATTATACTTAAATAATAGTGGTCTAAATAATAATAAGTCTTTTTTAATTTGACTTATTTATCATGATAGTCATATGTTAAATTATACTTAAATAATAGTGGTCTAAATAATAATAAGTTTTTGTTAGTTTGACTTATTTATCCTGATGGTCATAGGGTCAAGGTCAGGCTGATTCGTAGACTAATAGTTGGTCTTTTTATTTTTTATATTAAATTTTTGTTCTTAATTCTATATTCTTGTACTAAAGAAAGAAACTTTAATATCTCAAAGTTTTTCTTCTCTTTTTCATCTCTTCCCTTCCTCTCTCACAAGTTCATCCATCTCCTCAATTGCATTTGGTGCTTTTTATAACCTTCATGATTTTGTCTTATTTTATTAATATGGTGAATTATTATATAAAGTAAAGTTATTGTAAAATATTAAATATGTTTTTATGTTTTTTTATCTATGTTTACACTTCAGAGTTTTTACTCTCTCTAACAACATCAGTCGTTATTCCTCCACTTAGTGATCCATCTAGTAATAACAAGAAACATTTTACATAGACATTTTAACTAATTGAGTATTATCCTCTATAATGTTAAAGGACTAAAAGTGCATGACCATCTTGGAAGTGCTTAGTATGTGCTTTAAGCTTGTTTTACAAATTGTTCAAATGTGAAAAATTTTGCACAAATTTTTAGGTAAATATGTTATATATTTATACATTATTTATTGTCAATGAAAAAATATATATCATATTATGAATATGTTATAATATTTTTTCAATTTTTAATTAGGAAAAAAATGTCTCGTTTGTCTGTTCGCCTAACATAGAGTTACACTAGGCAAAAAAGTATGGTCTATTTTAAAACACAGGACAGACTAGATTGTCATATTTTTTTAACCTAGTACGTAGGGCTATGCCAGGTTGGATCGGATTGTCCGTTTTAACAGTTCTACTAAAGACTAACATCTAATTCATGAAAAATAATATTGGTAATCCAACCTCCCTAGCTACCTATGTTAAGGTGATTCCTTGCACCTACAATACATAACCTAATAGAAGAATTTATTCTAGTCTCTCACCACTTGATATTGGATTTAGATTAGGAAAATGATTCATACACACCCAAAATATTCATCTACATTTGATACACATACATAAAGAGAGGGAAAATAAATTTATAGAGTATATGATCTGATAGGAGGAGAGAGATAAAAAGAAGAAATAAGTGTTGGATAACTCTATATAAAATGGAGACATATGTATATTATTGCCCTTTTGATTATCTTTGAAACTAGAATATCTTTTTTCTCTAATAACTTATTCTACTTAATATTACGATCATAATTGACCATGATATCATCGATATTAAAAATAACAACTCTTCATACCATAAATCACAGTACAAAAATACTAATATCTAATAGTTCTAAAGTAATTTTATCATGTAAAAAGACTTATTTTTCGGTCTTTGTTAATGAACTAATATTTCAAACGAAAAGGAACTAGTTGAAATTACTATCTTATAAAAAAAGTACACACCAATTAAATCATAACACATCAATTTCAATTCATAAAAAAATCTATTCCAATCTAAAACATTCATGACCTTTTAATAGATTTAAATCAAGTTAGTTGAATAGATCTATTAAATATCCTTAATTGAAGGTATTTTGTTGTGAAAAAAATCATCTTCCAAAGTTCAAAATCTTCCAAAATAATAGGATAAAATCTCCAAAACTTCAACCTACATAACCAATATTTCCACTTGTTAAAATTACTACTATAGTTCTCTTCCTTTATTGATGAAGACATCTTAAATATATAACTTATCCAAACTCAAAGAGAGAAAAGGAAAAATGTATGATGGAGGAAATGAAAACTTCCTTTAATAAAGACACTGATTAAGATTTTAATATCTTGATTTATTGATGTATTTTCATAAATGCAATTTTTTGGTGGTAAAGATGATTGATGAGGTAAGAATTCTATAAAGAAAGTTTAAAGAAATTTGACATATATAGTGGACAAAATTTAATTAAATTAAAGAATGACCTATTTACAATTTTTTTCAAAATACTTTTTTCTCATTCATTTTATTTAAATTCAAATTTATCCTACCAAAATTTAAAATAAGGGAAGGAAACTCATTTCATCCGCACTCTTCAACAAAATATATAATTTTTAATATTATGAATAATTAAATCTTAGAAGAAAAAGGGTATACAATTTAAATTAAGTTATATAATTATAATAAATGACTGTATTATAGAAATATAATATCATGTTATATAGTATGTTTGTTTACTAAATAAAAAAGGTTACATCACTAATATGATGAAAAAATAAATTTTGAGTGAGTATTATAGAGTAGAAATACAAAATTTAAGAATAATGGCTAATATTTACTGATATTTAGAGACATGCACTGAGTAGTGAATCTGAAACTACAACTTCCACCCAAAACACACAAATGCATATGGAAACTTTTCCAAATGGTCCCCCCATCAAACTTTCTTCTTTTATTAATGTGTTTCTGCGCGTCCATTGTTTTGGCGCTTTCAATTATTTATCATCATCATCATCATCTTCTCGCCATATTACATGCTTATATCATATGCATGAAGCATCAATTTTATAATATACCAGTTGATGATAATAATTAAGTATAATTAACGGCAAACATACATAACTAATGTAGAATAACATTATGCATATAGGTGAATATTATAATATTATTTGGTTAAACAATTAAAAAGAATAAAAACTAAAAAAAGAAAAGTGAGGCAAGAGTTGTTGGTCGTCCCACGTGCAATTATGCTTCTTCTTCTTCTTCTTCCTCTTCCTCTTCATTACGTACTCCCTTTCTCCTTTAAATCTTGTGTACGGTACCAACATTTCTAGGGATCACAAAAATGGAACCTAACTTCAAATGCCATAAGTTATTTTACACTCATAATCACTAACTTCCCTCCTATTTTGGAGTCAGTACATGAGGTGAAAAGGAGGAAGATAGAAAAGAAGATGAAGAACAAAGAACTGAAAAAAAAATAACAAATAGGATGATTCATGAAATAGTAGAAAAAGAAAATGGGTTGATATGTTTTACCTTTTACCTATATTCTAAATCATGAACTTGTAACATTTCAAAACTAATCTTACGAATATTTTTTATATAAATACTATCAATAATACAATTATAAATATAAACTATAATCTTTAGTTAGGTATTCAAGTGTGAGAGTGAACATAAAGTTTCACATTGAATAGAAATGATAAAGTTGAAGTGTATAAAGGAAAATCAAAGACTCATAGACATTGAGCCTTAAGGTTTTATGTTGGAAGTGGAATTATCTTTTCTCTTATATTCTTTCCTTAAGAAAATTTTCCCAACATGTTTAATTCAGAGGTTAGTTTCTCGTTAACACATTAACTGGTTAAACCATGTATGGAGGAAAATTATCATGATAAAAAAAACATATTCTTGCCACGTTTGTGAAAAATAAGTTGTAAATTAAAAATATTAATAGCATAAAACATTCTCTTAAAAAAATTATTCATTATTTGATTGAGGTTTATTAAAAAACACAATTTCATAAATTTTAAACTTCGTTTAACAAAATTTACTCATTATTTTATTTAATCAGTGATAATAAACAATATTTAAAAATGCATTAAATAATGTGTTGTTATCCACTAAGACTGGCTTAATGGTGAAAAATTTATATTTTGCAAAATCTTAAATTTAAATTTTTATTATCATTGTTAATGTGAAGTTATCACTTAATAAATCTAGACGCACAAAATTGGGTAGTGATTCTCTTTGTTATCTTAGTTATATATATATATGTTCTCTCTTATATACATGTTCAAAATAACCTACTTTTATGTATACTCAATAATCTTTTAATATGGCTAATACATTAATCTACACCCTTTATGTTAAATTTGAATAATTAAGAAATGATCAATAATATAAAATGATTTTATAACACAATTTTAATTATATAAATTTACAATATATATAGTTTATGCATTACAAATAATTACCATAATTAAAAAAAAATCTTTCGTTATAAATTTATTCATAAAAAAATAAACATCTCTATATTCTAAAAGTCCCATACTAAAATATTATCGTTTATTATATCTACCCTCACCTCTCCTATACATATATTCCTAATTAGCCAAGTCATGTGCACATGCAAAACCTTCAATTATTGTTGATTAAATAATAATGTAACTCAGAATTTCAAGTATGTTAACTTAATCATATTAGTACATGCTGTTGGTCTTAAAAGTACGGCAATTAACCATTTAGTACTAATTAGATGATTAACGAAAACAAGTAATAATTACGGTGTTTTGTTAAAATAAAAATACAAAATCAATTTCAATACTTATTTAACCAAGGAAAAAATTCGTGGACAGCTGAATTTTCCTACAACATCCAACCTAAACGAGCTTCTCAATAATTTTAATTTAGAAAAATAAAAATTAATTACTTAAGTCTTAATTACGTTATAAAAGCAAGTGTGACATGAGATCATAATTGTAGGTGTTTGTCTACACCATTTTTATTTAACAAAATATATTAATAAATATTTGAGGATGCTAATTAACATCAAGACTAACAGTAAAATCATGAACACGAGAATTCCATTTTATGGTATTTGAATGCTTAGGGGAATTATGTTCATTGACCATGGAGAGGACAGCTAAACCACACTTGGAGTTCACACATATGACCCTAGTTATCTCGAGGGAATATGTTAGTAAGCACAATGATGAGTTTCCAAAGAATTATAAATTAATGATTTGATGAGGAATCTAAATTTGTTTTTCCCCTTGAGGAAGAATTGAATTTGCAAGCATAGATATATTAATGAAATGATAGAACATGTTGAAAAGTGGGTGGTGGCGTTAAGTGATAAATATAAAGACAAAGGCATTAAAAAATAGGGAGAGTTAAGATGCATTATTCTATCTTTTGCCTCTAATCATTATTAGTGCGTCCTAAGTAGAAAGAGTTTAAAAAATTATATATGCAACATTGGTGCCAGCATGAAATGATGGAGCTACCCAGAATTTCAGAGGAGAAGGGAAGGAGCAGGAACATAAATCTCCCCATGTGAGTCTGATTTGGGGATATATAAAGCAAAGAAAGCTGAGTTCTTGCAAAGGGTTTCACATGGGGGGAGATGGAGGACATGATTCTCACATAAACCCTTTTTTTTCTTCACAGCTAATCCTTAACAAAAGTCCTATAAATCTTCTCAATATACCACCATCCCATAGTTTAATCTGCCCCAAGATCTTCTCCCATGTAACTGCACCAGGGAAAGAAAACCAAATGATCCACATTGCATATGCCCTTTTTAGTCATTAAATAAGGGCACCACTAATCACAAACTTGCCAAATACTCAAATCAATGATCAAAACCAAACCCATTGGCACACTCTTTGATTAATATATAAAAAAGGGGAAGTAGTATCTGATCCAAAACCAAAACCAAAGTACAAATATCGGATGCCAGCCGTATCCAATCCATTAATCCGATCCAAAAATGGTAACAGAACACATAAAGAGAGATGATTAAACATAGAATAATCAATTGAACGGTTCTGATAGCACACTGACCATGTGAAAACCAGGAGGCGAAGCATTGATTGTGGTCCCATTATCATCCCAGTGTAATTAAAGTGCTATAAGGATAGGACACAACACAAGAGGAAGTGCCACACACTCTATAGACCAAGCTTTTTAGGCAGGGTGAAAAATAAAATACTGCTCCAATCCAACCCAAGAACAAAACCAATAGGGATATGAAATTCTTATAATATGGCATACAGTATCATGACATGAGACAATGGATGCCAAGTGAAGGGGTCACATCTGCACGTGGTTGCTGATTCCTATAGTTATTAAACAACACTCCATTTTTCCCACTAAAACCGTTGAGTCTTTCACCAGCTAGCTGTTGCTAGCTGTCTCTAATCTCCTCCCATGTGACCCACCTCTTCCTCTCTCTCTCTCTCTCTCTCTCTCTCCAAAACCCTTAGGAAAACACACATTACATATTGCATTACATTATACCAATATCTAGGAAAAGGTTGGGAAAAAAAAAGGAGAATGAAAAAAACTTTATAGCAAATGAATAAAAACACCATTATGAGGCTTTACATGCACAATGCCATTGTCTCTCATCATCTCTTTAATATATCTCTCTCTCCCGCTGCTTTTAGAAACCCAAGAACAAGATTTTGAAGTAAGATTTTCGGTTGTTTGTGTGTTGGTTAGGTTGTTGGGATCTCTGTTGTTCCTCTCTCTCTCTCTCTCTATTTTCTCAGACACACAGTTAGATACACAAGGCCATTATACGTGGTACACAAATTTTTCTCTATCTCTCTATATTTGGGGTCACACATACATAGGTAATGGCACAGTTACCTCCCAAAATACCAACCATACCCCAAAATTGGCCATCTTTTCCTCACCAAAGGGTGCCCACAATGGCCAACTTCACCCCCACAACCTCCTCCACCACCACCGTCTCCGCCGCCACCACCACTCCCTCCCAAACCTCTTGGGTCGACGAGTTCCTTGACTTCTCCTCCACCCGGCGGGGGGCTCACAGGCGATCCGCCAGTGACTCCATTGCCTTCCTCGAGACGCCGTTTCTCGAGGAATGTCGAGCCGGTTTCGACCGACTCGACGAGGATCAGCTGATTTCCATGTTCTCTGACGACATTGCCGCAGCGGCGCTCCCGCCGCCGCCGCTTTCCTCGACGTCCAACCCCTCCTCGCCGTCCTCCGACCAAAATAGCAACAACGACGAGAAGCCCATGGCAATGGCCTTGGACGTGAAGCCGAAAACGGAAACTGTTGAAGAGGAGAGCTCGTGCAAGAATGAGGCGGCGGCGCTGCAACTCTCCGCCACTGGCACCTGCCCTGAAACTGTTGTCGATCCCAAGAGGGTCAAAAGGTTAGGCTAATCACACCAAATATTATAATTATTGCTATTACTACTATCATTTCCTTATTTTATATTCTCCACCTCCCATGCACGTACAATTAATCAAAATAATTTTATTTTCCAAATAAATTAATAGCTTAGTAGAATTTAGGTTCTATATAAACAAATAAATTAACATGCTTAATTTATATATAATGTCAGTGTAATATCCTGTCTACTAGTACGAACTTATTGTTTGTATGATTTTTAAAATATTTTTTTAAAAGTAATAAATTTATTAGTCATGATGCTGATTTATAATTAATTCAGTCATTTGATAGATTATTTATTCTAATTATGTAATTTGACACCAGTTGAGTAAAATTTAATCAATAATTTTTACTAAAAAGACTGTTTGGTCGAAAAAGTTTTGAATTACTTTAATGAGTTTAAATATTTGTTTTTAATCGTCAAAAAAATAACTGCGTGATCCACACTCATGCCTTGCACATTAAATTTGGTATGTTTTTTTTAATGTTAAATATGAATAATTTGTTTAGTAGAAAGGAAACTTCTGTGTATGCCACATTATTCTTTGAGAATACAAATAATATTATCAAAGCCTTCTCTGCTTAATAATATAGAGTCGAATGAGAAATACATTATCAAATCATTTTGATATATAGCTACACTTTTAACTGAAA
The DNA here is from genome assembly GCA_030347555.1 of Lablab purpureus. Taxonomy (NCBI): domain Eukaryota; kingdom Viridiplantae; phylum Streptophyta; class Magnoliopsida; order Fabales; family Fabaceae; genus Lablab; species Lablab purpureus. The sequence goes on from CM059258.1 coordinate 21,418,288, forward strand.
TTAATGCATGATATAAAAATTGAAATTTGTGTTATTTAACTATATTTAGCTAATTTCATGGAGAATAATTGTTACAATTATAATAGTAAAGAAAACAAATGTTTGATATATATATATATATATTATATTACATATAGCAAAGTTAATTTTATCCTAGCAATTAAATGAGATGGTTGAGTATGTTCGGCCAATAATCTCTTGTACCCACTTTTCCTTTTGAAGTAGCCTTATACGATAAGTAATTGATTTTATGTATGTATGAAAATGAACTGAATCTAATATTTTACTGTTATTATGTATGCATATCAGAATTTTGGCTAACAGGCAATCTGCACAGAGATCAAGGGTAAGAAAGCTACAATACATCTCTGAGCTTGAAAGGAGCGTGACAACTTTGCAGGTAAACTAAGTTCAATTTAATTTTCATAATAACATACATATACATATGCTGTAACAGGATAATAAGTATATCATAGTAGCATGCATATCTTCCTCTAAGCATAAAACTTGTGCTAATCTATGAGAAATTAATGTTAAAATGAAGACGGAGGTATCAGCATTGTCACCACGAGTTGCATTTCTGGACCATCAACGTTTGATTCTTAATGTCGACAATAGTGCCTTGAAGCAACGTATTGCTGCTTTGGCCCAAGACAAGATTTTCAAAGACGGTATAATGCTGTTCGTTTTCCTTTTTCAAATATATATATGAAAAGATTATTGTTGTTAGATGTGGGAATGATATCTATATGAAATATATAATACGGGCGTGTGACCTAACTTGACGTAAGTCATATCCTAAGATTCTTGATCTCCATAAGCTGATGTTGATATCTAGGTTATAGGGAAGTTAATCGTCTATGCAAAAGCATGAATGTTATTTTGTTTTTGAACTGAGAGTAACATTCTCTTTGGAGTTTTGTTCCATCTTTTGTGGATGACATAGTGAGCTTTGGAACTTCCAAAAAGCACCATGATCATGATTACTTACTGAGATAGTGGGAATTTTTGAATCTCTCAGCTCATCAAGAGGCATTGAAGAAGGAAATAGAGAGACTGAGGCAAATCTACCACCAACAGAACCTACAGAAGATGGGTAACACAGTGAACAACAATGTTCAAACCCCACCAACATCACAGCCACAAGCACAAATGCAATCACATTCCCTTCATCAGCATCAGCATCAGCATCAGATATCAGTGTCTCAAGCATTGGGATGCAAGGACAAGGAGCAGCTCCTGAGTTGAGGGGGAAGAGACAAGGAACAGTGCTGTGGATGTGTGGATGTGTGGATGAATGTATGTATGGATGGATGGATATGGTGGATATGTCCCTTGGTGCTAATTAAGTAGAACTTTCACGTGATGTGTTCCCCATCAATGTCGGTGTGGGCTCCTGACACAGTGATGGGGTTGGAGGGTAGGAACTTGACAAGTGGAGTGCTTGCAATAGGTTGAAGAATGTGATGCTTTCAAGGTGAATTTGTTATATATCTTGGGGGTTGGATTGGAATTTTGGGATTTTATTTCTTCATATTACACTTTTGGTTTTTCCTTTTTAACAGAAAAATTATTCTCAATCATTTTTTATTTTGTTGGGTGGAATAAGGGGACAAACCATCGTGGTTTTGAATTGGGATATGCATGGAGGTTGTCAGAGAATTATTTTTCTCCTTTTTTTTCTTTTTTTTTTGGAGGAAGGGGGTGTCTCATCGCAGTATTTTTCTTCTTTTTCTTCCTTGGGACTAATTGTTTGCTATTTTGTTTTTTATTTGGATGAATTGTACAAAATTTTAAGCCAACTATAACATTTATTCTCACTTCCATATGGAGCCTGTGCTATATATGCGTCATAGATTAATCATATCACCAAATTATATATATATACATATATATATATATATATATATCGAGCATGTTGGAAAATGTAATATTAATGATATAGACCATTTATATCATATAGAGTATAGAATATTTATATAAGTTTGATTGATGTATTTTAAGGTTTTTGGTACTTTTTATGTATCTTGCAATTTTTGAAGCATATATTTTATTGTTTCGATCCTTATTATAAACTTGTTTATCAAATATAGTATTAGAATTTGGTTATATTTTTGGAAATATTTAATTTTACCAATCCTTATTTAACTTAAAAGAAAATAATGATAAATGGTGTATGCCTATGAAGGTGATTCTTTTATTCTCAGCGAAATAGTTGAGAAGGGATATTAATTATTTATTGGCAGAGAGGAATAAAATAACATCTTGATGAAAATTAGAACTGAGAAAAATAAAAATCTGACATACAATAATACTACAGCAAAGTAGTCTCTTAAGTGCATCAAAACAGATTTCTTAGTTTATTTATATTCAAATTTCATTCCGCCAAATATAGATTTTTCTAAAGTAATTTTTATTTTTTTCATCAAATGTAATTGATCTGTGATTTTATATTAAAAACCTTATTTAACTAGCAGTACCATTTAAGCCGAAAAATATTTTTTTACTTTAATATATATTCATATTACTTAAAAAATGAATATTTTACCATAAGAAAATACAATAACAAACTTATAAATATTTACAAGTTTTTAATTCACTTTTCTATGTTGATTATTTTATATAAATTTTGTAGCCACAAGATGATAGAATCACGAACTTTATCCGTAACCATATATATTTTATGTTTGCTTTAAGCGAATTTAACAATAAACTCTTCATAATAAGCAAGAATAGGCTTGAGAAATAATATTTATAATAATATTGTATAAATTATAGTAAATTTTTATGATTTGTAAAAATTGTTGTTAGTAATTAGGGAGGACAGATAAACTTATCATAATTGGTATTATCCAAATCATTTTGATTTTGATGGTGAATCTTCTTATTATAGATATAGAAAATACTCAATTTTTTAGATTGGATATTAGGACGGGAATATAGATATACTTACATGTTCTTATACCCGTTCCAATACTCTATATTCATTCATGTTTTAAATTATTAAAATATATTTACTTTATTAAGTAATTTAAAAAATTTATATTAACTTTTCTTTAATATTTAGTTTTGTAATTTATTTTTTAAACATATATTTGATATTTTTTTTATTTTTTTAATTATTTAATCTTTATTTAATTATTTTTTATACTTTAATATGAGATTTATGTAATTATAATTTTTTATTAATATTTATTATTGGAAAAAAGAATATGTATATAATTTTAATTTTGAATAATTTATAATATTATGTTTTTATTTTAATTTTTATTTATTTTTTAAATAATTATTTAATTAATATTTAAAATAAAAAAATAATACAATTATATCTATTATCGATAAAGATAACCCTACCTACGAAAGCAAATGGAAATTTTAAACATATTATATATGTAGGTATGAATTGAAACGTACATAAAAGAGCTAAATGAAGCCTACAACTTCATACACGTAAGAACAACTATTTTTACTATCATTTTAAATATATAAGAAGTGTATTGATAGATACAATATTTGAAAGTGTGAAAACTAAGTAACATAACACTATTGTCTTTTGTAATAATATCAACATCTTTACAATATAATTTTGAATAACTAATATAAACATAAAAGGACTAAAAAATTTAAAATAGGTTACCAACTTAAAAAGTCGAGATGAATAGGGAAATTTATAATTAGATATTACTTTCTGTCTTGTATTATAAGGCATGGTTGATAATATAACATATTTTATAATTTTAATAATTCTTTTTTATTTTTCTTATTAATCATATAATTAATTGTGTTGTTATTAAATAGTAGAAAGAAATATTAAAAATAAGTAACTAGAAATTATTTCTTTTTTATTTGTTTGAGTCTTCATCTTTTACTATCATTACTAATACATCTTTCACTATCATCAACTTATATTATACTTGTTTATTCATTTAAATCTTTTTATTGTTTCAAGTTCATCTCATATATTGCTCGTTTATTCGATACATTTTTTATCTTCTAAGCTAATTAATCAATTAGCATGTTGAAATTCCTCTATTACTTTTTGCTTTTTAATACTTTCATGTTTTAATCAAAATAAATATGAGTGTCAAAGGTTCTTTTAAAATTGTTGAAGACTCATGAAAAATAAAAAAGAAGATGTGAAATTGTTGAAGATTCATATGAAAGTGTTGCAACAATCATACAAATTGATCTGAACAAAAATCCTAAAAAAAAAGTGAAATCTGAAGAATGTAAAGAGTAATGTAGTCAAGTTTCTTCAAAATTTAATATGAACAAGTTTCCATCTAAAGATAATGGTGAAAATAAGGATAAGGAAAAGAGAAAAGTTATTCGGAATATGTATAAAATATTTGTTAATAATTTTTTTTAATAGAATATGTATTTCTTGGAAAAAAAATAATTAGAAGTGGAGGGTAGATGTTTTTTTAAAATACTTATTAGTCATATATCATACATTTGGTGAATTTATTGTATATTTTATGTAAGTTTTATTACAAATATTTTAAACCATTATCTTTATCTTATTTTGGGTATAACTTACTCCCTCAATGGTTTCTTTTTTAAATTTTTCAAAAGAATTATTAAAAATGGCCATGAATCACTTACAACAAAATGAAATATTAAACAAACTCAATACCTAGTGAACATTATGTGCAATTAAAAATATCTCAAAATACTAATTCAATAAAAGAAGACATTTTTAAATACTTCTTAAAATGAACTTAAGTCATGATTGTTTCTCAAGTAGTCAATAACTTATTTTATAACGAGACATTTAATTAAGTAGACAATTGACCTTTCACTTGCATCACCATTTTTGTTAATATGGGGAATTTTGTAATTATTTTCATCTATTTTTTCATGATTTCTACCATACATGAATGAAATGTCAAGAAAATCTTGTTACTTTCAAAGATAAAAAATCTTCAAATGCTTTACTTAGAGTAGTAACAAGTTTTTTTTAATTCTGATGAGTTTTGGTGTGCTTAGCTTCATTGCACATTGTAATAATCGAAAAGTAGTACATTTTGAAAGCAAGATCGCACGAAAATAATCTTGATCAAAACTCAACTCTCTTTCGTCCATATTTTGATGTATGTTGTTCATTGTTGTGAAACTTCCGGTGATTGAAGCTTTATTTGTTTGTTGTGCGCCTATAAAAAAATTAAACATTAAAAAAATTTAAAAAAGGAACACGATTTAAAAATTTAATACCTTCAATATTTACAATTGCTTCATATGGTATAATATCATCCAATCCTACATCTCTTTCATCTTTTATTTCATAACTATCAATGTTGTTTAGTTCCCATTCAAATGAAAATAGTTTGGATTCATTTTCATTATGTGAATGATATGGAGTATTATTTAAATTTATATCAACTAGCATTTTCAAGTTGTAATATAAATTAAAGTTGTAACAACTAATGTAATTTCAGTGTTTATGTTTGCAATTTGGTGAGAAATGAGAATTTTAAACCAAATTTCAAATTTTTTGTTAAAATATTTGGTTAAAACCATTGGAAATCTAATTTTAAAATATTTAGAAATCATTTCGACCTTAATTGAAAACTATTGGAATTCTAATTTTAAAAATTTTAAAAATCATTCTAATCTCAATTTTAATTTACAATTTTATTAAAAAATTAATTCATTTATAAAAACTATTAGTTACATTTAAATTAATTTGTTTAATAGTAATCAATAAAGATAAAAATAAAATAAAAAAAGATAAATTAATTATTTTTATGATATGTGTGATTTAGTCATGTATGTCTTGTAATAGAAAAATAAGGGAGGTATAATAAAATTCACATCTCCATGTAATACAAACATGAAACACCCCACAATTGTGCATAAAAATTGACATATTACATAATACCTTAATTAAGTAAAAGGTACACATAAATTGATAGAAAAATATCTTAGATTTTAGCAAACTCTAAAAGTATATCTTGTAGATAATGCCTCAATAATATAGAGTTTGAGAATTCTAATGATGACCAATGAAAACTACAAAGGAACTAACACTCCACCCAATTGATAGCAAATGTCTTTGTGGCTGGGCTACTCACTCACATAATGATAAAAAAAAATCCTTAAACTACCAAGTTAAAATAACTATAACTATAACTATGCACTATTATGTTATAACAAGTGGGATAAAAATCACTTGTTCATTTTACATACTCACATTTAATTTTATTTACCTAACATTTAATTTTCTTTGTCTTATTGTATTTTAAAAATAACAATATTCGTCTTATTATATTTTAAACGTAACAATATTAATGTTACTGTTTTAAATATTTCCTTTATAACAATCCAATATTTTAGATTATAAAAATATTAGATTATAAAAATATTTGGTTATAAAAATATTAGATCATAAAGATATTATATTATAAAGATATTGAGTTATAAAAATATTAGATTATAAAAATATTTAGTTATAAAGATATTAGATCATAAAGATATTATGTTATAAAAATATTCAATTATAAAGATATTAGATCATAAAGATATTATGTTATAAAAGTATTCAGTTATAAAGATATTAAATCATAAAGATATTATGTTATAAAAGTATTCAGTTATAAAGATATTATATTATAAAGATATTGGACTATAGAGATATTTGATTATATAGATATTAGATTATAAAGATATTATATATTATATATTATATTATAAAGATATCAGATTATAAAGATAATATAATATATAAAAACAAAAGACTTGTTGGGTAGTTTGTTTTCACATACCTCTATTCTCTCTACCTCCATTCTCTCTACACTCTCTCTAAGGTTTATATACTGAAACCCTAACGGTCTCTAGATCCAGAAGAAGCAATAGGAGGCTAATAATGTAAGGAGGAGTTCTACCCAACCAGTTTTGTGAATGAGTAAGTCTAAGTCCATTTATTTTTAAGAATTTTCTTTTGGAAAGTTTATGGTTTTTGAAGATTTTTCTCAATGAATTCTCTTTATGGGGAGATGTTATCCAGGATTTTGAGATAAAAGATGAGCTAAGGATTAAGATTGCAATTTTTCCATCTGAGCAAGGAACAAACAAAAGTCCAGGTTAGGGAAGTTAATGTTCAAAAATATATAACTTGATATTAAGAAAGTTAATGTTAATATATATATATATATGTATATAACTAGTATGTTTTTGTATATTATTGTGATATTGATTGTCATGTGTGAAAAACCTTATTTTTGTATTGTTTATGATGTTTAAGTTGATATTTGAATGTTTGTTGATAATCTATGGGATGGAAAAACTTGTTTGAGGGGTAGAAACGAAAGTTTCTTTCCCTAAAGGGTTTTGGTCTCGATCCTATTTTTGCTTATAAATTTAGATTATTATCTCTAAATAAAATTGAGTGGTTATGTATGACCTATGATGTTTTTGTGTGAGGCCGAGTAGAACCAAGGGTTGGTGCCCATAATCTACTGATGTGTGTTGATGAGATGTCTGGTACCCGGGGAGGTACAACTTTGTGTGAGGTCGAGTAGAGCCAAGAGTTGGTGCCCATAATCTACTGATGTGTGTTGATGAGATGTTTGGTACTGGGGAGGTACAACTTTGTGTGAGGCCGAGTAGAGCCAAGGGTTGGTGCCCATAATCTACTGATGTGTGTTGATGAGATGTTTAGTACCCGGGGAGGTACAACTTGCATTTTAGTGTGGTGAGCTATGCTAGAGCATATTTAATGAGATCCCAAGTTCCACTGGTAGTCCCGGTCACGTAGACTAAGATGCCAGGTGGTGAGGAGCCAATGAGGGGATGCTGGAGACTTGCTCTGAGGCTACATTGAGGTAGGTCAGGGCCAGAGTAGGGTTTATAGTAGTCCTACCCTGTGGGTAGGGTGGTCAGAGTGTTATTGTGTCGGTACAGTAGCCGACCACAATGTGACCCACAAGTGTTAGTCTCTGAGTTCGGGCATAGTAGTCGTGTCTTCCGGAAGATGTTTTCTTTTTAGAACATTTTGAATGTGCATGAGAATGTTGTGGTTATGTGTATTATATGATAATATTATTTATGTTGTTACTTTTGAAGTATTAAAGATGCATTAGATTTCAGAGCATTTAAGTATGTTTTATGATAAATGTGCATGAGAATGATGTGATGATGGATATTACATGATACTATTATTTTGTGTTGTTATATTTTTGAATTATTAACTTACCCTACAATTGCTGATTGTTTGGCCTGCGATGATTGTTTTCCACTACACGGGAGAAGATATTTTTAATAGGTGAGAGGGATGCTTCTGAGTCCCAGGACTAGATTGGAAGATGAAGTAGCAGTTATATGCATATATTTATGTGTTTTTATATCTCATAATAGAATTTTTTCCTAGTAGAAATTTTCTTTTGTATTGAATACAAATCATATATATACAATATATTTTTATCATCATTTAATGCAAATTACATTTGCACATTGAATATGATAATAGTAGTGATTTCTTGGGTCGTTACATCCTCTCACTTATTTCTTCTTCTTTTTAATAAAATACATTTGGTCTTATTTTTTTAACATTATTTATATCTTAATTGTTTTAACTAATTACAAATAGATAAATTTCTCAAAGAGTAAAAACATAAATTTGACTTTAATATCAAACTAATATAAAAATTTAATAAAATTATTTAATAGTAAATATTTTTATGTAACTTTTAAAATAATAACAATAAATTAGATTTTTTTTAAAATTAAATAATTCTAAAATATTTTATCTATCACAAAAATATAATTAATTTTAAATTACAAAAAATTTAGTATTTTAACCAAACTATAAAATATTATTTACATATAACTATTTTTATATATAATATATAAATTATTAATTTATATATATATGTGTGTGTATATATATATATATATATCTATTTTTTTACTCAAGAACCAACCAAAATGATAATTGCAACATAAGAGAGTAGTGAAATTATTTGAAAACTTCTCTTCAGTGAAATCCAATCACATATTGTTAACATTGTAATTATGTATGATGGAGATCATGAAGACTAAAAGTTCTATTAAATATAAAATTTCACATATTAATAGAAAGAAACTAGAAAGTGAAAGAGAATTATCGATTCAAATGAAGTGTAATCCTATATTAGTGGAAGGAGTTTTAAATTATTTAAATATTGATTAATATCTACAATAATGTGGTTAGGTTAGTAGACATTTTATGGGGTTGCATTAGTATACATTGATTGATATTTAGTATAGGATAAAGTTCACATAAAATTAAAAGTTCATATTACTATATTCTCAATAAAATTTTGGAAGATAAATTTGAAACATCTTTCTAGCCACTGATGTTTTTTTTGGAAGCTACTCTTTTATTGTCATTATCTTCTTTCGTGGCTTCTTTTTCACTGAATTCTTTTGGAAACTTATTCAAATCAAATTCGCACTTAGTCTTTTTAGTTAACTCAAAATCTTTTGTAATCTTATTTTTTTCTTCATGAAACACTGATGAGGATTTAACATCATGATCAACTTCGTAAGAATCTTCAATTTTAATAAAATCTTCAACTACTTTGTCCATATCATCTTGTGTGTTAGCAAAAGAATCTTCAACTTTCTTTGTGATGAAAGTACCATTTTTCTTTTTAGGTACCAACTTTTGTTTTCATTTATCTTTGTAAGTTGTCTCTAACATCTTCCTTTTTAAAGAATTAAATATTTTATTGATTAACGAGAAGGTAGATAAAAAGGTGAAAAAAATATTCATTAAATAGTTAGTCGATACAAGCATTATGTCACTTAAAGTCTCATAAAAAGAATAATTTAATTTTGTTTTTATATTTTAAAATTAAAGGCATAATTGATAAAAAAATAATTAATACAACCTTAAACTTTACCCATTATAAATAAAAAGAAATAAAATTTTTCTCCTAAAATAACACTTATTCATAATCAAATGAAGTATTCTATTATGTATCTTTTGTTACCAAAGAGGAGAAAGTCACCACTCTTTGAAGACAAAATTATAAATTTTGATGAATTCTCAAGCAAGCCAAATCAAGATCATTGAATGAAGAATTGAAGCTCAAGCTTAATTTAATGTGTCAAATCATTCTAGAATAAGAGAAATCAAAAGAGAAAAACACAAATCAAGCACTCCTTCACTAGTGAACATTTAAAAAGAATAAAATTGAGTTTTATGCATACATAATTGATTATGCTCATAACATAATCAATTATGATACTGGTTTTTTGAAAAAATGGTTATGTTATAATCGATTACGTGGAAAACATAATCGATTATGTTGCTATTTGAAAATGTTGATATTGGTGCTCACATAATCGATCATGTGGATAACGTAATCGATTATGTCAAACAAATTTTTAAAAATAAAATATCTTTTAAATACAAACTGATTTTTAAAAGATAAACCTCTTCCCATATTCTCTCCTAAAAGTTATTCTTCAGTTATTCAGAGGATTAAAACTGATTTTCGAAATTATTTTGATTTTATTTTTTGAATTATTTTTATTGATTTAATTCAAAATAATGCCTCCATAATTAACCTAATCTAAGAGGCAAGAATATATAGAAAGAACATACATTGAGCACGAAAATTTTCAGTCTACCCATCTTCGTTCTACAACTTTGATTAAGTCACTTGTGAAAGGAACTAAGGGTTTGTGCTACCATTTTGGATTCTCTCTTTCCAGGTGATACTGTTCCTATTATTATTTGATTATTTGTAAACACCATTGTTGGTGTATTTTTCATCCCTTGTGATTTTTCAAGGGAGGTGTTTCATCTCTTGTGTGATCAAGAGAGGTGTGTTGTCATCCTTTGAAGTTTTTCAAAGGAGGTGAGTTTTCATCCCTTGTGATTTTTTCAAGGGAGGTGTTTCATCTTTTGTGAAATTCAAGCACTGCTACAGGAAAGGCATTCCACGTCGGTTATGGGGTATTGTCACAATGGTCCCAAAACCGACGTTGAACAAGATGTCGTAAAATGTAAGCTTTTTTATGTTGGTTCAAAAGAAAGAAACATTGAATCTTCATAACAAAACAACGTCGTTTAGGAGTATAAACAACGTAGAGAGTTTGACATACTTTTCTACGTCGTCTATACCCCTAAACGACGTAGAAAGTCTGTTCTAGTTTGAAAATGCAGGTTCTGTTTCCTCATTTCCCATAAATTTTCATACTTGTATATTTAAAATCAGACCAACAAACAATTTTATATACCAGACCAATCTCAAGGCAATTTCAAAACATTTCAAATCAATTTTATATATTCAATTGTCATAATTACATAAACTGGTGTAAATCAAATCACAACATAATCTACTGTTGCCTATTTCTAATGTCTATCTGTGTCCATTTTTCTCTAACTTGATCCAGAGACTCTTTAGGCAAGGGCTGTGTGTCACTGAATACCTGGAACAAAATGAAAGCATCTTAAGTACATGACAAAGTAAGAAAATTTACTAATAGGGTTTTGGAGGACTAACCTGTCTCCAAGTATCTCTGATATTCCCAAAAACTATAAGCCACATCCAATACATTGTGTAGTAGCCACATTCGTAGCTACCCATTTTTCTATTAACCTATAATCAATTAAACAAATCATTAGTTGTGAAAAATACATATTCAATATTATAATGATATTAGAGAATTCAAGTAACCTTAATGATATTATAATTCCCAATGTGGGTTAGTGGCTTTGCTGATGTGCGTTCCATCAATGGTACTGCAAACCTTAATAACACTGTTGAGAAGTTATTAGTCAATATATCAACAATACTTATATTTGAAAACTGTCTTCTTCCCATGTTTCAATTGCAGATAACTTGTATCTTTTTCACAAATAGGACAAGCATGATGACCCTTGACATTGTATCCACTCAAGTTACCATATGCTGGGAAGTCATTTATGGGACAAAATATTATTGCATGTAACTTGAAATTCTCCTGTCGATACCCATCAAACACCTCTACTCCTTCCTCCCACAACAATCTTAAGTCCTCTATGAAAGGACTTAAATAAACATCTATGTCATTTCCTAACTGTCTTGGACCTGCAATCATCATAGATAGCACAACATATTTCCGCTTCATGCACAACCAATGTGGAAGATTGTAGATCACCAATAAAACTGGCTATGAACTGTGGTTAGTGCTTAAGTTACCAAAAGGATTCATTCCAACTATAGCTAGTCCAAGTCTAAGGTTTCTTGCATCACTACCAAAACTTGGAAATAGACAATCAATTTTCTTCCACTGTGGAGAATCAACCGGATGTCGAAGTTGTCCATCACATTTCTTTGCAACTGAATGCCATATGAGATTTTTTGAATCTTCTTCATTAGCAAACAATCGCTTAAACCTTGGAATTATTGAAATATACAATATAACCTTTGCAGGAGGACCTTTTTTTATCACTATCTTCACCAGAACCATCACCATCCTTCACTTTGTAACATGATACACCACATTTTGGACACTTGTGAAGAGATTCAAACTCTTTTCTGTATAAAATACAGTCATTAGGACAAACGTGTATCTTTTTATATTCTAAACCCATTGGACAAAGTATCTTCTTTGCTTCATACATACGGTCAGGCAATGTGTTTTCATCTGGAAGGATCTCTTTCAGAACTTCTAACAATTAATTGAAACTTTTATCACTCCAACCAAACTTTGCCTTCAAATTGACCAATCTTAATACAGAAGGCAATCGTGTGAAATTTGTACATCTAGGATACAAAGGCGTCTCTGAATTGGTCTTCAATTTATCATATACAGGTGCATGTGCTTGAAGAAAGCTCTCCTAACCCACATCACGAAGCATATCCTCTATTCGATCTTCTATATTGACGTCTTCCTCCTCGACAATTTGTGATACTACTGGAATGTCAATCAGTTCACCATGTCATGTCCTTGTGGTATAATTTTTCATGATCCCCTCACAAATAAGATGTTCTCATATTATATCTACGATTTGAACTCTTCCATTAACACACTTAACACAGGGACAATAAAATTTTCCATTCATCTTCAGACTATTTCGTTCAGCAAAACTAAAAAATTCTTTAACTCCATTCTCATACTCTTCTGATATACGACTTGCATTCATCCAACTTCGATTCATTTTCAGATTTTAGACTACAATTAAGAGTCATTGATTATTATAATGAAAGTTTAGTAGAGTTTTCTCTATAAAAGAGACAAACCATAACATCAAAAAATTGTAACAAAATTTTAGTAGAGTTTCCTCTGTTATTTTACTAAATCCAAATTTTCAAACAACATCAAATATATCAATAAAGCCCCATGGGCACAGTCAGATTATCAGTACAACATCCTGTATAGACAAATTATCATTTCAATCAACTCATTACAGAACAACTCTTTTACAAAAAAATAAAATAAAAAAATATAAACTTGACTTCGCGGCGAAGGGGCTCACGGCGGCAAAGGGGAAGCTCATGGCGGAAAAGGGGAAGCTCACGGTGGCGAAGGGGAGCTTTTAGGTGGGCTTATCAGCGACAGGGAGCTTCGCGGCGAGGGGAGCTTCACGGCGAAGAGGAGCTTTGCGGAACGGAGGGAGAGGGTCGCGGCGGTGGGGTGTACGCTGGTGAGGGGGAGGAAGGTCGTCGCTGTCGCAAGGAGGGGGAGGATTGCGGTGGAGGAAGGAAGAAGAAGAGGAGCTTGGAGGATCGCGTGTCGAGGAATAGGAAAAGTGAGGAGGGATAGGGGGGATCAGGTTTTATAAGGTTTCTATGTTGTTTGTATCTCAAAAATGATGTTACATGTTGAACACGAAGAGTTCTACGTTGTTTCTGGTCCTAAATGACGTTGGAGTGTAAATATTCTATGTTGTTTCTGGAACTAAACGACGTAGAATGTTCAATTCAAATATTCTACGTCGGTTATATCAACGAGCCGACGTAGAAAGGGTAATTCAAATATTTCTACATCGTGTGTGTCTCAATCGACGTAAAAGGTTGACGTTAAATAGTGATTTTGTAGTAGTGAAGAGAGGTGTTCAGTGTTTAGGTTTATTCTTTTGCATGTTTCAATTGAAATATTGGTTGTAATTGATTTTTCTAAAGATAGTGAGTGGGGAGTCATTCTCAAATTGAGGTGACTGAGAACTGGATGTAAGGTTGGCTATACTCGACCAGTATAAATCTTTGTGTACTTTTCTTTCCTTATCTCTTTACTTTATTTTCTACTTCCGCTTAAACACTGAATTAAAATAAATTAAATAAAGACAAACAAGAAAATTTAAAAAAGGTAAATTTATTAGTTACATCTTAAAAGCATTCTTAATGCCATTTTGTCTAACATCTTTAAGTATCACATCCTTCTCTTTCTCATGATTATTAATATGTGTTTAATAAAAAAAATATCATAAAATCTTCCTTATCCAAAATTGACACTCTTGATGGATATTTTTTTTTATAAAAATCTTATTTTATTTTATTAAAAATCTTATTTTATTTTAATTAGATATGGTTACAATATAATTCTTTTAAAATTTAATATTATATTTAGACATATTTGCATATGTTTATTTATATAATGTTATGAGTTTATTTAAATTATTTATGTATGTAATATTTATTTATATTTTAATTAATTTTTTAATAATCTAAAATTTCATTCTTTGAAATATTATTTTATATAAATAGTTATATAATAAATAATAAAACATAATTATACAATTTTTTATTTAATTATTTTACAAGTATAATAATTATTTATAAAATAAAAAAATTGTATTTATTAACTAATAAATATTAATAAAAATTATAATATCTTATATTTTCAATTAGAAAAAATAAAAAATATATTCTATTTAATTATAAAAAATAAAGAATTAAATGTATTTTTATTATAATTATAATTTTATAAAAAAATAATAAACAAATCTATATTTTGATTGAAAATACATTTTAAATAAATATTTAAATATAGTTAAAACATCTCCAAATTCATATTCAGAATCATAAACTTAATATTTAAGTTTTATAATACAGCTGCATTTGAAGTATCTTGACAGTAAAGAAGAAACCCTCAATAAAATAAAAAATTATTTATTTGTATTTCATATATCTCTTATGTGTTTTTGGTACATCAACAAAGTCAAACATGTCAAATGCTGAAATGTTAGTAATATATAATAAATCTCAAATCCAAATTCTGAAATATTAGTAATATATAATAAATTTCAAATCCAAATTCTGAAATATTAGTAATATATAATAAATTTCAAATCCAAATTGAACTCCAATCTCAATATTAAACTCACTTGATCCAAACTAACATCAATAAAAATATGTGTTGAAGTTGTTCAAATAAAAAAGAATAATAGGAGTATGCTACATCTCTTTCGTTTCTCTCGAATTTAGTTATTATATAAAAAATAATAATTCTCAAAGGTATAGAATTCAAATATTATTTCAAGAAATGAAACATAAGTAACTAAATTTGAGCTAACAATACTTTTAAGTCAATATTTTTTAATAGTTTGGGACTATAGTTTGTACAAAGGAAGTGTTACAAATACCAATTTTAAACAAAAAGCATTATAAGAAAGATTGGTAACTCCTTTGACAAATGGTTTGATACAGAATAATAACTAAACCAACAAAATCCCTACACGTATTCAGTAAAACCAATACCTACGTAAAGTAATATATAATATAAACAAAATACACGCAATACAAGAAAATAGCAAATTAATTATGATGCAAAAAATTAATTTAAAAAAATTAAAAAACATACAATTATTTTTAAATAATTTAGAGTTAGCATAACTAATTCTAAACACACAGTAACTAATTTTTTTAATATAGTTTATTTAATGTTGGATATTAATAAAATTAACTTAATTAACTCTAAACAGACCCTAACTATTTTTAATTTTTTTAATAAATAAAAATATTTGTGTTAGTGTCGGATTAGTGTGGATTAAGTCAATATTAACTAAAATAAATATAAAAAAATAAATAAAGTTGATATTAATTAAATTAATATCAATCTTATTTATTTTTAATATTTATATTTATTTTATTTTAATATATTTTTAATATTTATTTAAGTTAACATTGGTTAAGCCGACACTAATTTTATTTTATCTAATATTATCTCATGGATCCGTGTGTATTCGTAAGATAGAATATGAATTGTAAATTATTTTTTATTCAAAGGTCAAAATTTACCAATCAAAACATAAAATTATTATATAAGTTACTGTCAATTAAGTCGAAACTAATTTTATTTATATGAATTTGTGTGTCATTGTAAGATAGAATATGAATCATATATTATTTTTAATCCAAAGGTCTAAATTTAATCAATCAAATCATAAAAATTTTCTCTTTCACTTTTCTATATAAATCTCCTTACACTTATCTCCTTCATCTACACTTATCTCCTTCACTGCTACAGGAACCACAATCCACGTCGGTTCTGGGGATAATTTCACGACGGCCCCAAAATCGACGTTGAAGAAGGAGACGTTAAAAGTAATATTTTCAACGTCGGTTCACTTTGAATCGACGTTGAATATGACGTAGCATACAACGTCGGTTATGCACATAACCGACGTTGTAAGTGGAGCAAACTTTCAACGTCGGTTATGCATCCAACCGACGTTGAAAGTCTGTGCTAACACTGCAATGTAGTTTCTAATTTTCTCATTTTCCCTAAATTTTAGTACCTGCATATCAAATAAACCAGCCACAATTTCATATATAATACATTTCAAATAGCTAAATTTCAAAACATTTCAAATGAGTTATATATATTCAATAGTTATTTAAATTTGATCTATTTACACATAATTACAATTGTACAAATAAAATTACAATAAAATTAGTACTGTTGTTGCCTATTTTTAATTTCTAAAAACTTCTGTGCCCATTTTTCTCTGACTTGGTCGATAGACTCTGTAGGCAAGGGTTGAGTATCATTGAATACCTGGAACAAAATGAAAGTATGTTAAGTATGACAAAGTAGGAAACATTTAAAAATAGAGTTTTGGAGGAATAGGGTTTTGGAGGACTAACCTGTCTCCAAGTATCTCTGATATTCCCAAAAACTATTAGCCACATCCAATACATTACGTAGTTAGCCACATTCGTAGCTACCCGTTTGTCTATTAACCTATAATCAATTAAACAAGTCATTAGTTGTGAAAAATACATATTCAATATTATAGTGATATTAGAGAATTAAAAGTAACCTTACATGTAGGATTTCCCAATGTGGGTTAGTGGCTTTGCTGATGTGCATTCCATCAATGGTACTGCACACCTTAATAGCACTGTTGAGAAGTTATTAGTCAATATATGAACATTACTTATATTTGAAAACACAAACTTTAAAATACTTACCTATTCAAAATATTCTTTAAATCAATATCTGGTTTTTTATTCAAAGAACAAAACCAGTATACCGTCTTCTCTGGACGACTGATGAGGAAGAATTGCCAATGATGCCTAGAAAAATAAAATGTTTAGAATATAACTCAATCACAATAAAAACAATAATAAACTTATATTGACTTACTGGAATAAATAAGCTCCAAGATATATCTGCCTTTTAGATGTCAGGATCCAATTTTGGATATATCTTTGGACTTCTTCCCTTCTATTTCCAGCTTGTTGGATTGACTGAGGCTAAAAAAATCCATAAACATCCAAGCTCCTCGCTCCTCAGCCAATTCATCCATCATCCTAAAAATGAAAAATAATAACATCTTATATATTAAATAATGAAATTGAAATTATAATAATAAATATGTACTTACATTGTCCAAAGTTGTAAAATAGAGATGTTGAGATCCCTATTACCCAATGTGACCTCTGAGATGTCAGCGTATGAAATGTAGAGAGGGAACCTTGCATTATCTATCTCAAATCTCCTAGCATCCCAGTGAATCTCAAAGGAGTTGCCATAATATTCTGCAGAGGCATGGATCAACTCAACAATTGGATTTTTTGGGAGAGCTGCTTGTTTTCCTTTAGTATGTTCAGAAGCAGCATGACTTTTAGGCTTCTGAACATCCTACATGTTTAAAACAATACTGATTAGTACAGAAATAACATTTTGAGAAGTCATTAACATAAAAAATTACATACATACCTTTTTAGAAACATGTCTGACTAAATGTTGGGGCCAAGCAATGAATGTGTGAAGGGCCTGTCCCACCACCTGTACCTCATCAGTAGGCACAGGGACTCGAGCATCAACATCTCGAATCTCTTCTACCACCACTCTCAATAAACCAGGTGGCAAAGGCACACTGTGGATGGTAGAAGCCCCTTCCTGAACTGAACCAAGGGCCACCAATCTTGGTTCAAGGAACCCATCCTCCACCAATAAGGCGCATTGTTTCATCCCAAAAGATGGACCTGTGGATGCATGATATATTTCAATTTACATTTGTAATGAAGACATATATGAAAAATAAATAACGATTTTACCTATCGGTGCAAGGTGCAAGCAGCAAAGAATAGTGAGAAGCCGTAATAGGAGCAAGCATTAGTGGAAGTACTTCCCATTGTGCCAACAGATGGAGGAGATGGCTGAACGTGTTGGTGGGAAGATGCCATCCTAACTGCCAAGTCTGGAAACATGCTAAGTAGCTGCTCCTGAACCTGTGCTGCGATGACCGGTCGCCTCGCGTGAGCTTCTTCTCCAACTCTTCTTCATTAATTGTTGAGCTCTGGGTATTCTTGACTGGTGCCCCAAAATAATGTCGAATACCCACACCGGTCCCCACACCCCGAACACGGCCGGGTGTTCATCTTACCAATAGCAATGGATCAGGATATCTCGACGACCACATGGAACGAAAGTTCCCCGTGTACACTCGCTCCTCCAAGGAATCCTACAATAAATTTAACACATTATATATATAAATATACAAGTCTAACAAATTAATCATATTAGGGTTAAAAAGAATAGTAACTTACAATCCTATCTGCAATCTGTTGAGCCTCCTCAGATGTCATCCCACCGGAAGGCTTTTGACGAGCTCTCTTCCAAGTTTCATGACGTTTAGGAGGAGATGGTGGGGGGAGATCATCCTGACTTATACCAGAACTGACTGCTTCTTTTTCTCTGAGTACAGCCTTCTCATACATCATTCTCTCAGCCAAGAGATCATACCCCCCACGAGACAGACGGTGGGGGTCAAATTCTTCTTCTGAATCTCCTTGGCCTTTAATCTTTTCTCCTGCAAAATAATTGATATTAGAATATAATACAATAACTTAATAAATTTAAATTAATTCATACCTCCCACTCGGGCCAGTCCTAATCTCTACAAATTTCCTCCAATCCTCCTCGATATGCCATATCGTTGGCAAGGAGTAAGTCCCTTGCTAACGACATCCTCAGCATAAACCCATCTCGTAGTTAATGTGGACTTGAACTGCCTCCACATTTTTGCAATGGTGGAAAAAATCTTCTTCTTAACTGCCTTCGAGTTTTCAATATCAAAATACTTCTGCAAAAATAAAACATAATTAGCATCAAAATTAAAAATCAATATTCAAGAAAAGACAATTGAATAAATTTAAACTTACCGTAATGTCCCGCCAAATCAGATTCTTCACCGTGTCCTCAACATTATCCCAGCCTGATGCAAAATAGATACCTAAACATAATCATTAGTTAGATGAAAAGAAGAATTATATGTAAATATGTAAAAAAGTTCAAATATAAACTTAGAATTACCTTCTCCTGTGCAACGGTACCCAAGTAGTCGCTGAATCGGGTATGATGCGGACCGTACACCTTCCCAAGGCGTGGATCAACATACACACTCAACTTCTCTCCCGTCATGTGTTCGGTCGTCAAGCTCACTAATCGTGTAGCTTGCCTGGTCTTCTTTGGTGGAGGAGATGGTGGAGGAGATGAGGGAGGTGAGGGAGGAGGTGATGGTGAAGGAGATGCCATGTGTCTCAGAAGAAAATATAAAGCAATATAATTTATCTAAATCGTTAAATATACAAACATAAAACAAATACATAAAGAAGTTCAAGTAGAAACATACTTAGACAACTAAATTTTCCCATATCCCTTCATCATGATCATTACGAGTTGCATGGACCACATCCTCTTCTACATCTTCAATACTACTAGGAAGTCGTGGTGAATTGGGGATGACAATGAAATCATCTGACTCATCTTCATTTTCATGGTTGACATCAATCCCTTTGCCTTGAAGGACCACAGACCACCTATCATTACATGGGTCGATCACATAAAAAACTTGTTTTGCTTGATATGCCATGATGAATGGTTCTTCCTTATGACCTAGCTTCTTAAGGTCTATCGTAGTAAAACCCATTTCGTCAAATTGAACACCGGTATTGCTATCAACCCAAACACATTTAAATAGAGGAACTCTAAATTTACTGTAGTCAACCTCCCAAATTTCCTCAATCACTCCAAAGTAACTTATGGATGCCATGATGGGATTTTTATCCTTTGAACTAGAAAAGTGCATGGATGTGGCCTCAATAGATACTCCACTATTTTGAACTGTGCTATTGTCATCTTGTGACTTTGTGTAGAAGGAATATCTATTAATGTCGTACCCAGTCCAAGTGATGACGTTATGTTTTGGTCCATGAGCTAGCCATTTCAATGTATCGATGCATGCTGATCTGAAAAATTTGGCTTCTAAACCAACCGACAAACTTGTTGTTATGCTCCTTCACCAACAACCGTTCACCCATTTTGGGGTTTTGGGTCCTCAACATTGATTGATGAGCAGATATGTAAGGAAGAACTTCATCTGTATTATTCAAAATATACAAGTGTGCCTGACTCAACTCAGTAGTATCCTTTGCTTGAACTTTTATACCACGAGTACCCTTTCCATTTATCCTATCATCATGTCGACTTGTAGGAACACCCACGGCTTGTGCTTTTGCCAAGTATTCTGAACAAAACTCAGTAGCTTCTTCCGCAATATACCTTTCAACTATAGAAGCTTCAGTGTCTGTATGGATTCTTAGTATACCCTTTGAAGATCTTCATGTATCGCTCAATTGGGTACATCCACCGCAAATAAACCGGGCCACATAACCGTATCTCTCTTACAAGATGAACAATTAAGTGAACCATAATATCAAAAATGATGGAGGAAAATACATCTCCAATTGACATAGTATAATTGCTGCCTCATTTTCCAATTGATCTAATGATTTTTCATCAATTACCTTGGCACATATAGAGTTGAAGAAAAACATAGACGCATAATTGCATTTCTCACATTCTTCTGGAGTATGCCACGTATAGCTACAGGTAAGAGTTGTTGCATCAAAACGTGATACTCATGTGACTTTAACCCAACTAGTTTAAGATCTTTCATTGACACAAGACTCTTAATATTTGAAGAGTATCCTTGTGGAACTTTAATACTCGAAGGCACCGACAAAGACTAGTCTTCTCTTTTTGGACAAAGTGTGACATGTCGGTGGAAGATATGTTCTCTTGCCTTCGGATCTTGGATGCAATTCCGGACGTATTCCCAATTCACAAAGATCTTGACGAGTATTCACTCCGTCCTTTGTCTTACCTTTGATGTTCAAAAGTGTGCCAATTAGACTATCACATACATTCTTCTCAACATGCATCACATCAATACAATGACGTACATCTAGATGACACCAATATGGAAGTTAAAAAAATTGATCTCTTCTTCCACTTGCTTCTATCGCTTGATTTCTTTTGGGTCTTTCCAAATTCAACATTTATGTTTTTCACTCGATCATAAACTTCCTCACCTGTTAATCGGTGACTTAGCAATTTCATCCTCCTGACAACCGTTAAAAGCTTTCTTTAATCTTCGGTATGGGTGGTTAACTGGAAGGAATTTTCTGCGTTTATTATAAATCGTCTTCTTCCCATGTTTCAATTGCGGATAACTTGTATCTTCTTGACAAATAGGACACGCATGATGACCCTTGACACTCGTATCCACTCAAGTTACCATATGCTCGGAAAGTCATTTATGGTACAAAATATCATTGCATGTAACTTGAAATTCTCCTGTCGATACGCATCAAACACCTCTACTCCTTCCTCCCACAACAATCTTAAGTCATCTATCAAAGGACTTAAATAAACATCTATGTCATTTCCTGGCTATCTTGGACCTCGCAATCATCATAGATAGCATAACATATTTCCGCTTCATGCACAACCAATGTGGAAGATTGTAGATCACCAATAAACCGGCCATGAACTGTGGTTAGTGCTTAAGTTACCAAAAGGATTCATTCCATCTGTAGCTAGTCCAAGTCTAAGGTTTCTTGCATCACTACCAAAACTTGGAAATAGACGGTCAATTTTCTTCCACTGCGGAGAATCATCCGGATGTCGAAGTTGTCCATCTCGTTTCTTTGCAACTGAATGCCATGTGAGATTTTTTGAATCTTCTTCATTAGCAAACAATCGCTTAAACCTTGGAATTATTGGAAGATACCATATAACCTTTGCAGGAGGACCCCTTTTATCACTAGCTTCACCAAAACCATCACCATCACCATCCTTGACTTTGTAACGTGATACACCACATTTTGGACACTTGTGAAGAGATTCAAACTCTTTTCTGTATAAAATACAGTCATTAGGACAACCGTGTATCTTTTTATATTCTAAACCCATTGGACAAAGTATCTTCTTTGCTTCATACATACGGTTAGGCAATGTGTTTTCATCCGAAGCATCTCTTTCAAAAGTTCTAACAATTCATTGAAACTTTTATCACTCCAACCAAACTTTGCCTTCAAATTCACCAATCTTAATACAGAAGACAATCGTGTGAAAGTTGTACATCCAGGATACAAAGCCGTCTCTGAATCTGTCTTCAATTTATCATATACATGTGCATGTCCTTGAAGAAAGCTCTCCTGACCCACATCACGAAGCATATCCTCTATTCAATCTTCCAAACTGACATCCTCCTCCTCCACAGTTTGTGATACTACTGGAATATGAATAAGTTCACCGTGCCATGTCCATGTAGTATAATTTTTCATGATACCCTCACAGATTAGATGTTCTCGTATTATATCTACTGGTTTGAACTCTTCCATTAACACACTTAACACAGGGACAATAAAATTTTCGATTCATCTTTAGACCATTTCGTTCAGCAAAACTCAAAAATTGTTCAACTCCATTCTCATACTATTCTGATATACGACTTGCATTCATCCAACTTCGATTCATTTTCGGATTTTAGACTATAATTAAGAGTTAATAAAAAACTTATCGGTCATCAATGAATTTAATATCATTCATTACTATAATCAAAATTATCAGCAGAGTTTGCTATAACATTATTTAGTAGAGTTTGCTCTATAAGAGACACAAACTCATTCTAACAAAATTTCAGCAGAGTTTCCTCTGTTATTTGACTAAATCCAAATTTTTATACAAAATGAAATACATAAACAACATCAAATAAAGCCCCATGGGCACAACCAGATCATCAGAACAATCATCTCCAGGCATTTCAATAACCTAATCATACAAACACTATAACATTATTTAATTAATACAGTTTACTCTATAAGAGAGACAAACTCATTCTAACGAAATTTCAGCAGAGTTTCCTCTATTATTTGACTAAATCCAAATTTTTGAACAACAACAAATCAACATCAAATAAAGCCCCATGCGCACAGCCAGATTATCAGAACAATCTTCTACAGGCATTTCAATAAACTAATCATACAAACACTATATTCTACAAAACAAAAAATCAAAAAAACAATAAAATACAAAAAAAAGCCACTAACCTGGCGCGGCAACGGCGGCGGCGGCACGGAAGCTGACGGCAAGGGGAGGGGAGGGGACTGCGGCAGCGGCCAAGAGGAGACCTGCAGTGAACGAGAACCTCGTCGGCGACAAAGGGAGCTCCAACAAGCTTCGCGGCGACGACGGGAACGACAAAACGGAGGAGAATCAAGGACGCCGGTCAGGGGTTCACGCCGGTGACGAAGGGGAGCTGATCGTCGCTGTCGCAGAGGAAAGGGAGCGTCGCGGCGGAGGAGACGATGACGAGCAGCAGCGGCACGAAGAGGAAAAGTGACGAGGGAAGAGAAGGGGGTAGGTTTTAATAGCCTTTCTACGTTGGTTCGAACCAATAACCGACGTAGAATGTTTTAAATTCTACATTCTACGTCGGTTCAACCGACGTAGAATGTTTGACATTCTACATCGGTTCTGCAACTAACCGACGTAGAATGTAGAATTCAAAACATTCTACGTCGGTTTGCAGACATAACCGACGTAGAATGTTCAAATCACACGTTCTACGTCGTTTGTATTTAAATCGACGTAGAATTGCGACGTTAATTCCTACTTCTGTAGTAGTGCTTCATGCACATTCATCTTCTTCATCCATACTTATTTTCTCACATCCATCTCCTTCATCCACACTCATCTCCTTCATTAAATTAAATTCATGAATTATTTTTTTGGTTTAAATTTTATTTTTTAATTTGAGAATGAATGCATTATATGAGATTTTTTTTGAAATTATTGTGAGTAGCACCGGTTGGAGTCAATTTGACTGGCACTACTTAAAGTTGACCTTTAAAAGCCAACACTAATGTGTTAGAAAAATTTTAATTTGAATAAATTGAGTTAGTTATTAGCAGTCTAATGATTAGAAGGTTATTATAGTGCACAATAATGCATGTTTTTGTTTTGAATAATTTTTATTGTTCAGTTTTAGTTTGCAGACTTAATTCTCAAGAATATCAAGAGTCTTTGTATTGTACCTATTTAAGAGACCTATTTAATTATGAATAAAATATAGAGACAATATTTTTTTTCCATCAGTGGTATTAGAGCAAAGTTATTTCTTTCTGGGACTTTGGGACTTCCTTTGCAACAACTGACAAGTGAAGGATCTTTGGTGCAAGCAACAATTCCTTATTTTGATGGTCAATATGACCATTGGTGTATGTTGATGGAACCGGTTACTGAAACCGGTGTGCTTAAGAGTAGTACAATGCTCACTGATGAACAACGAAAGGAGGTGGATGCACTAAAGTTAAGAAACTTGAAAACAAAAAACTATTTGTTTCAAGTCATTGATCAATCTATTCCTTATTTTGTGCAAGCAACAATTCCTTATTTTGATGGTCAATATGACCATTGGTGTATGTTGATGGAAAATTTTCTAAGGTCTAAAGAGTATTGGCAGGTTACTGAAACCGGTGTGCTTAAGAGTAGTACAATGCTCACTGATGAACAACGAAAGGAGGCGAATGCACTAAAGTTAAAAAACTTGAAAACAAAAAACTATTTGTTTCAAGTCATTGATCAATCTATTCTGGAAACCATTCTCAACAAAGAAACTTCCAAGGATATTTGGGTTTCAATGAAGAAGAAGTATCAAGGGTCTGCAAGAGCAAAGGAGGAAGAAACTTCAAGCTTTTTGTGCTGAGTTTGAAATAATTTGAATGAAGTCGGGAGAATCAATTATAGACTACTCTTTCCATGTGATGACGATTGTCACCAAGATGCGCATATATGGTGACAAAACTACAGAAACAATAGTTGTTGAAAAGATATTGTGATTTTTAGCATCAAAATTTAATTTTGTTGTATCTACTATAGAAGAATCCAAAGATATTGATAATCTGTCACTTGATGAACTGCAAAGTTCATATTGGTGCATGAACAAAAATTTAAACAGCCAAAAGTTGAGGAGTAAGCATTGAAAGCTTCTACCAATACTCGTTCCAAGAATTTCAGAGGACGGGGTAGAGGTAGAGGTAGAGGCAGAGGACGAGGGAGACAAAGTCATTATGATCAATCTTAAGGTAGAGACAAATCTCAAAGCAAAGACAGAGGAAAGGAGCATGACAAATCAAAGGTAGAATGTTTTAGATGTCATAAACTTGGTCATTATGCTTCTGAATGTTATACTAGGTTGCCCCGATGATGCATGCCTAGGAGGCATTACAAGTGATGTAGGATCTTTCAAACATGTGTAAAAGCATATGGAATCAAAATAGCATGTATAATTGCAAGGAAAAACATGAAATCATAATTTTCCCCAAATGTTAGGGTTCAAATTCGGCCCACACTTAGAAATTGCAAAACAATTCAATTCAACTGATTAAATTCAAGATAGAACCCATAGGAAGCCATAGAAGATGAAAACAATGAAATTAATCGGTTCAATTGACTTAGAAAGGTAAAAATGCAACCAGCCCCTTTGTTATCGGTTTCAATCGGTACATTTCAAGGAAAACAAGTTTTAAGAAGTTTCAACCGATTAAATTCAAGATACAAGTCATAGGAAGCATTAAAAGTTTTTTTCAATGATTTTAATCGGTAAAAATGGATGAAAATGATCCATGAATGGTGCAGCCATAAAAGGAAACCAAGAACAAACAAAAGAAAAATATGAACAAGACAAGAAGATGAAGAACACGCCACTTTCATGAAGAAAGATAAGTGTAAAGGACAATCACCACTTTGAACTATGGAAAACTCAAGATAAGATTCTAGAAATTAGGCTTACCTCTTGAACTTCGAAAAGAGAATTTGCTCTTGCAATCTATTAATCTTCAAAGTTATGTTAAAAATGAGACTCACACCCTTATATAGAATGGGAAAACAAAAATACATGCACATGGGTGGAATTCTAAAAGGTTAGGCCATGTTTGGAAGATGCTCCAATGCTTCCCAAACAAGACCCTTGTTTTTTATACTATCCATGTGTCCAAACAACTAGCCTCTTATTTCTATTTCAAAAAAATACACTAAACTAACTCTATTTTTATTTACAAGGAAATTACAAGAGCTATTAATATTTCTAATATCTTCTTCAAGCTTCTTGTACATTCCTCTTGTTTTTCTTCCTTACTTTTCTTCAAATTTATTTGTAAGCTTTTCTTCCATATGTTCCTTTTCTTATTTTCTTGTGGTGACTCCTCCTTGCATGGGTTGAGGTTCTTCATGAAATGAGATCACATCACCCGAGATAAGGAAAAGGCATAAAAGTCAAATCTAGCAGTGAAAGAAGAAAGAGGAGACATTGCTAATTGTTGTTCAAGATGAATAAAATGGTGAATCAAATTTATGGTATGTGGATACAGGTTATAGTAACCATATGAGTGGAAATAAATCTTCTTTTCCATTTCTAAATGAAGATTTCCAATCAACTATGAGCTTTAGAGATTTCTCTATGGTGAAAGTGATGGGAAGAAGTGATTTTAAAATTAGAACCAAGAATGATTTTATTGAAACAATTTCTAATGAACTATATGTTCCTGCTTTGAAAAATAACTTGTTAAGTGTTGGACAGTTACAGGAGAAAGGCTACACAATCACCATTAACAAAGGTGTTTGTGAAATTTATGATCCTGTTTGGAGGCCTATTGTTGTTATAAAAATGAGCTCAAACTGACTATTTCCTTTAAACATTTAAAACATTCAATCTAGAGGAAAAATATCCTTTTTGACTTTGGAATTATCATTATGGACATTTTCATTTTGGAAGATTGAGGACCCTCAAACAAAAAGGAATGGTAACAGGTCTTTCACAAATTGTTGTACCTTCTCAATTGTGTAAAGAATGTGTTGTTAGCAAACAACTCAATCTCATTTTCCTAGTGGAAAATCATGGAAAGCAAAACATGTTTTGGAGCTTGTGCATTCAGACTTATGTGGTCCAATAAAACCTTCATCGAATGGAGGTAATAAGTATTTACTTACTTTCATTGACGATTATTCTAGAAAAGTGTGAGTCCATTTTTTACAGGAAATGTCAGAAGCCTTTAATGCATTCAAAACTTTGAAAGCAAGAGTTGAAAAGGAATAAGGAATTTATATATTTTGTTCAAATCGCGGTGGACAATACTGTTCAAATGAATTTATATATTTTGTACAGAACATGACATCAAGAAAGAGCTAGCAACTACTTATACACCACAACAAAATGGTGTATCAGAGAGGAAAAATAGAACAATTCTCAACATGGTGAGGAATTTGCTAACAAAAGGGCGTTCCAAAGACATTTTGGCTAGAAGCTGTATGTTGGAGTGTTCATGTTTAAAACAGAAGCCCAACCTTTGTTGCTCAAAACATGACACCCAGGAGGCTTAGAGTGGAAGAAAACTAGCAATAGATTATTTTAGAATTTTTGGGTGTGTTGGTTATGCCCATATTCCACATTAAAAGAGAAAAAAACTTGATGGAAAAGGAGAAAAATGCATTTTTCTTAGTGTTAATGAGCAATCAAAAGCTTACAAATTGTATAATCCTATCACCAATAAAATTGTTATTAGTCGTGATGTAGTGTTTGATGAAAATCCATTTTGGAATTGGGATGCAAATAAAGTTGAACACTATCTGCAAGCAGATGATGATGATGATGATGGTGATGATGATTTTGATGGTGACAATGAAGAAAGGAGATAACAACCAACATTTCAAGTGAAGAGTGAGCAACAAGTAGTTGAACCTACAAATGAGCGTCCTCAACGAAACAGAAGGAGACCAACATTGGCGGAGAATTTTGTGGTAGATGAAATTAATAACAAGAAAATTACTCATTTTTCTTTATTTGCAGATTGTGATCCTACAAGTTTTGAGACTGCAGTCAAAGAACAAAACTAGAGAAAAGAAAGAATAACACTTGGGAGCTATGTCATCTACCTAAGGATCAGAAAATCATTAGAGTAAAATGGATTTTCAAAACAAAGTTAAACAAAGATGGTGGAGTAGACAAGGATAAAGCACGCTTGGTGGCAAAAGAGTACAACCAATGGTATGGGGTTGATTATAAAGAAGTATTTTCTCCTGTTGCAAGACATGACTCAATCTATTTGGTGGTTGCATTAGCAACACAAAATTCATAGCAAATCTTCCAATTAGATGTCAAATTGACATTTATGCATGGATATTTAGAAGAACAGGTATTTATCGATCAACTTCTTGGATATGTTAAGTTTGGACATGAAAATAAGGTTTATAGATTGAAGAAAGCTCTTTATGGGTTAAAGGAAGCCCCAAGACCTTGGTATAATCAAATTGAGACTTATTTTCTAAATGTTGGATTTGTGAAATGTCCTTATGAGCATACCTTGTTTGTTATGGTGGGAGATAAAGGAAAAATGCTTATAATGTGTTTATATGTTGATGATCTTATATGTACTGGAAATTGTGTTGTCGTGTTTAGTGAATTCAAGAAGTCTGTGATGAATGAATTTGAAATGTCTGATATGGATTTGGTGCA
The DNA here is from genome assembly GCA_030347555.1 of Lablab purpureus. Classification (NCBI taxonomy): domain Eukaryota; kingdom Viridiplantae; phylum Streptophyta; class Magnoliopsida; order Fabales; family Fabaceae; genus Lablab; species Lablab purpureus. Next base: position 21,447,572 of record CM059258.1, read on the forward strand.
TTATTTTCTGGGCATAGAAGTAATTCAATCAGAACTTGAGATTTTTCTATCTTAGAAGAAATATGTTGGAGAAATCTTGAACATGTTTCAAATGAAAGATTGCAATCATGTATCTACTCCAGTTGAATGTGGTGCAAAGCTTCACAAAGATCATGATGGGAAAAAGGTTGATAGCACACTATTCAGGAAAATTGTTAGCGATCTAATGTATCTTACTACAAATAGGCTAGATATCATGTACTATATGAGTTTGATTAACAGGTACATGAAAAATCCCATTAAGTTACATATGCTTGCTACCAAAAGAATTCTCTGTTATTTACAAGGTACTCATGACTTAGGATTATATTATAAGAAAGGTGAAATGAGTGATTTGATTGGATTCACAGACAATGATTATGCACTTGATCTAGATGATAGAAAGATCACATCTGGTTATGTCTTTATGCTTGGGACAAGTGTTATTTCATGGTCTTCTAAGAAGCAACACTCTTATCCAGTACTCAAGAGTTGAGTTTGTTGCAGCTATAACTTGTGCTTGTCAAACCATATGGTAAAGGAAAATTCTTGAAGAATTACAATTCAAGCAAACAAAGGGTACTACAATTTTTTGTGACAATAATTCAACAATCAAATTGTCAAAAAATTGAGTCTTTCATGAAAGAAGCAAACATATTGATGTGAAATTTTATTTCTTGAAAGATCTTTGTAAAGAAAAAATTGTTGATCTAGTCCACTATAGAGTGAAGAACAAGTAGCTAGTATATTCATCAAGGCTTTGAAAAGGCAATCATTCTTGAAGTTGAGAGAGTTTCTTGGTGTCTCAATTATTAATTATGTGAATACTTTAAATTGATATAAATATATATAAGTTTGAGAGAGAGAATGTTAGAAAAATTTAATTTGAATAAATTGAGTTAGTTACTAGTGGTCTAATAATTAGGAGGTTACTATAGTGCACAATAATGCACGTTTTGATTTTGAATAATTTTTATTGTTCAGTTTTAGTCTACAGATTTAATTCTCAATTATATGAGAATATCAAGAGTCTTTGTAATGTGCCTATTTATGATGTTATTTGATTGTGATAAAATATAAAAAGAATATTTTTTCCATCATAATGATTTAATGCCAATTCATTGCACGTGAAATGCAAACTCAACGCTACTAATTAATTAGCATCGGCCTTTACTTAATAGCATCAACTTTTGGCTGATGCTAAATCTGTATTTTCATGAAAATGAGAGGGAGAATACTTAAGTACGAAGGACCGCCAAGAGTTGGGATTGTGCGATGAGGAAATGAGGTTCACAGCGGCAAAAGCATGAAGGAGAAGAATAGGGAAAAGGAGAAGACAAGAAAGAAACATTACAATATTGCATTTGTATGGAAAAGGAAGAAGACATGTGCCTAGTGTTTTGAACATCTTTCTATTGTTTGTTGTCTGATAATACAAAACTTGTAAAAACTACAAATTTCTTACTACATTTCTAGAATGTCAAAGTTGACTTCTTCACCCCCCTTGGACGTCCCAAACTTGGACCACAGGCCCAAGTGCTCATTTACTCCAAACAAGGCTCTACTTGTAGAAAAAGGGGTGTTAAAAGCAATTCTGCAAAACACAAAAAAAACATGAATTTAGAAAATATTTAACAACTAATAGAAATGCTAAAAACACTAAATAAAAGGGGAGAGGAGGAATTGTCCCTTCTCATCATGCTTATAGTAATCCTCCTTGGGCATTCCTCTTCTTTATTTGTGATCAGGGGCTCATCACACAGTTAGGGTTATTTCATGCAACACCTCACTCTGGGGCGACAACACCTCACAGAACATAATCAGCCATACAAAACCCATCACCGGTGGCACCTCACGAAATAGTTTTTCACAAACTTTTTTCCAGCTATTTTCTCGAAATGAGTAAGGTAAATGGTTGCTTTCAGTTTTCATAAACCTTTTTGTAGCTATTTTCCCAAAATAATTAGGGTTTTCATTGATTATTTGAATATGTTATGGTTTTGGAGTTTAATGTTAAACGTGATTGTTTGCTTGCATGTTTTAATTTGGTGATGGTGTTGAAGAGTCTTTGCTTTGATGATCAGTTTTTTATGTAGTTGTATAATTCAGACATCTTGATTGGTCATTTGCTACTTCAATGAATCTACAATTCAAGACTAATCTACATTCTTCAACATCAATGATTTAGGATCTAATTATTGCAAGTTATTAAAAATATGTAGGATGAGTACGAATTTAGCTTCTCTATATTGATTAGGGAATTGGTGGGAATTTTATTTCTTTATATTAAAAAGAAACAACTTAAAAAGATCCAAAATTAAAAAAATTTGAAAAAAAATAGATTTTAAAAAAAAATTCAAAACTAAAAAAAAAGATTGGTTAGTCCACTTGTTCATCAATCTGTTTTATGACAGGACGAGTTAGTAATTTTAGCCCGCATCACTGGGACAAGTCAGTCCAGTCCAAACTATTTTTGGTGAGTTCATGATGGGACATGCCTAAACGGCCATGACCTCTTTTTGCCATCTCTATTTTCTATAGTAGTGATATGTAGGCTTTTTATCTAACTTTTGTTCGGCTTGGCTTTACTTACTGTACAATTTTTCAATTTTCTACTAAAGCTCGTTTTGTGAATTTTTTGAAAATCTCTCAATCATGCAAAATTTTTGCTGCACATGTTTTTCTACACAGCACAATATCAAGACTATAAATGTATATATCATAAGAAATGGTGAAGATTACGAAAATAACCGATAAATGAAAGGTATCATGTCCATTCACAAGAAGAAGATGAATAAGGTGGAGAAGAAAAGCTAAAAACGGAAATATTTAGAGAATAAAACATTTTCATCAAATGGATTTATCCACGCATCACAAAACCAAAAACAAAAATATCCAAGTTCAATTTGGGGCCCAATTTACCAAGGATTTTTCCGACGGAACAATGCAAGAAGAGTGACAAAATGTGTAAATTTATGGTGGTCAATTTATCGACAGATATCTTTATTTTTCAATTTTAAGGATAAAAATAATGTTTTTATTGATAAAATAATCTTGTAAAAATTATTATCAAAGATACTTTTAAGAGAAAATAATTCTTGGTTGATAAATGCGTGCTTTTTTTAGTATAAATATTTAAATATTTATGAGACAATTTTGGTTATGAAATATTATTTTAAGAGACAACTTTTTCCTTCTAAACATTTAATACAGTTGTATATCCAATATTCAAATTCAAAACTAATATTGAAAAAATTCAAATTTTGTTTATTAGTAATAGTGTTAAAATATACTCTCTCAGTTTTAGAATTTTAATAATTTTATATTTTTTCTTTCTTTATATATCTCTACTAATTACATAATCACATGACTATTTATGTTACTACCTCTATTATCGCATGATTATTTATGTTAATATTAAATAATAAAAAGAGAAATTAAATATTAAAAATTAAGAATTAATTTTCTTTTATCAATTCGATTATGCATATTTTATTATTATCTACTAATATCATGTTTCTCTATTAATTTAATTTTTAAAATTAATTCTTTTTTAAATAGTTTTTCGCTTTTTTAGCATAGTCATTTGTAATTTAGGAGAAATTAAATATTTTAATTAAAATTTTAAAATAAAATTTGAGTATAATCATTTACGGTAAGAATTAAAAATTTTGATTAAAATATTTAATTAAAACAATTAATAGTTCTGATTTTAGAAATGATTATGAAATCAATTCAAAACTATTGAAATTCCAACATCAATCAATTTACAGTTTCATTAAAAATTTAATTCATTTATAAAAATTTCTAGTTAAATTTTAATTAATTTATTTAATAGTAATTAATGAGGGTAAAAATAGAAGATTTATAAAAAACTAAACAAATTAATTGTATTTTTGGTTTGTGAGGGAGTAATATATGAAAGAAAAATAATTTTTACCTCATTAATTTTAGAATTAAATTATACCTAAACTCCTTATTTAACATAGTTATAACAATAGGGCAGGGGGATGCGAGTTTTACTATCTCATCTCCATTCTCAAGATAAAAATTCATCCTCATCCCCATACTCAACGGGTATGGAAATTTTGTCTCATCCCCATCTCCATAAGATAACGGATATATACTCATACCCATGTCTATACCCGCATTCTCATGTTAAAATATAAATAATAAACAAAAATATTATAAAGATGTAAAAATAATCAAATTTGTAACCTTGAAAATATTTGACTCAATGGAATTAAAGTTTGTATTTTCCTGAAATGCATTATAACCAAACCGCACAAAAGAGAAAAATGTATAATTAAGGTTGTGATAAGAGGAAAAATATCTTGAAGATCTGGGTAAACTATGTGGATTTTGAAAATGTTGAATAGTCGAGAGAAAATAAAAGAATTGTGTAGTGAAAGAGAAAAAGAAGGGTTGCAAATCTAAGACCAAAGAGAACAATAAATATAAATTTTGTAAATTATTTAATAAATATTGAATGTTTTAGTAATTTTAGAAAAGAACAAGAATAAAGACAGGTATGAACACGGAGATGGGGCGGATATGTAAAAACTGAAGCATGGTGACTATTAAAATATCATGATTGGAAAATATCATGATTGTCATGGGACTATTAAAATATACAAAACTGAAGCAAAATTATTTGAAAGATGTTCAAGCAATTATATTTGGGTAATTTTGGATTTATTCTTGGTTACCGATTAGAGCTTGCATGATGAATGAACAAAATTGACAAACAATCATCCTAATATTTATCTAATATCTACTATAAGTTGAGATATCAGATACGGGCTACCGGTTAATTAACACACATTGTTCTTTTACATCATATTTTTCTGTTTTGTCTCCATCTCCTTCCCAGTTGCCAAACTCTCATTTTTTCTATCTAATGAAGTTTCTCAATAGGGTAAGCAAGGGAACATAACAAAAGAGCACTAGATCTATTAATCCTCATTTATACTTACCTTCCTCTAAATCCTGCATTTAATGCTCTTAAAAGCCAAGGTTTTGATTTCTGAGATTCCCCAGCCCAATATTTCTGGAACATAAAGAGTTAAGAGGCACTGTAAAATAAAATTAAAAGGTAATAACTTAAATTAGAAATATAGCACAGAAAAAATTATACTTGTTAATTAGTGTATCTGTTCGTTGCCATGTATATATTTCCACACATCTTTATCATTTAATAGTGGTCTTTATCTTAGTTTATGAGGGGATTCATCTAAGAAAACATTATTCATGTCAATGGAAGAAGTAATAAAAAACAAGTTACTTAGAATGCTAGCAATTAAAATACAGAAACAAATAAATCTAAAGGATAAATTTTTCTTATAAAAATGAATGCGTCTCTACACAGTCTTTTAATGATAAGAACCAACATAGATACACTTCAATAAATAATGCAAGATTAATCTCTTGTAATAGTAAATTGTCAAACCAAATAAAATCAAGGTCGCAAATAAATTTAACATTATAAAGCAATCAAGATTTTGAAAGACAATCCCAACAACAATTCCAGCAAAAACATATAAACTTAAACATATGAGTAAAATGAGGAGACATAAGCTTAAATTATACAAAGCAATTCAACTAGCTATAACTAAAGCTTCCACAAAACTGTTTTTACTCATGATTCACTCTGCTTTTACCTGATAATTTTCTTTATCAAGGTAATTATCAACATCGACACAAAAAAAAAACTTGGTGAAGGGTGCTTCTTTGGTCCCTAGGAGAGGCTTTAATATAAGTTATAAAATCTATAAATTGATGCACGAGCATCATTCATAAAATTAATTATTAAAGATAAACAAAAAACAAAAATAAAAAATTTAATATATGTAAGAAAAGGTAACAGAGGATCGATCTAGATAATGACCACTAGTTTTGCTGCATAGCGGAGGTGGCTGGCCTCTACGTGAACAACAATGACGATTGGTGTTGCTTGAGAGGAAAAATTCGTAAAGTAAATCCCAAACAAACCTTCCTCTCCATATCATTCTCCATAAAAAAAACCCCAACTAAATGCTTAACCTATCCGAATTTTTTAACCCAACACTCTAATGCAAAGATCAGAACCGAGCAACACTAACTCGAAAACTCGTTCTCCACTCCATAAAAACCATCTCTCCATCCCTTCGTCGTTCTTCTGAGAAAAACCCCAAACCCTTCCCAACCTGGTTTTCTTTTATGTCTCTCTCGAAAACCTCGATCTCATCCCATTTCTAATTACACAAACATTCAACACCATTGCCTCAAGCGACTAGCCCGCCAAGCCCTCGACTTTTCCGTTCAGGTCTCCAAGTATTTGGAGCGCTACGCCGTTGGGGGCAAACCTAACCCCGACCTCGCCAAGAACCTCCACTTCCCCACGACTATCCCCTCAACCTCAGCCACTTTGAGCAAGACATCATTGTTCGTGAAATTCAGCTAGCCCCCCAACGAAGGAAGGTAGGAAGTGAGGAAAAAAAACCTAAGAGACATGAGTGAATGAAGGCAAAGTTGGAATATCTCCAGCAAAAGCTCTGGATTTTCAAAATTTTATTTATTATTTTTATTATTGTTTTAGTGACAACTTATAAAAAGTTTACATAATCTTAATAAATTTAGTATTAAATATGGTAATTTATGGACTAATTTATAAAACTTGTATTTTTTATAAAGTGATATTTGTGGAAAAATTATATTATTCATCATGATTATATCAGTCTTTTTTATTAATATTTATTTTACTTAATAGTTTCAACTTAACTATTAATATTTAAATTGTTATATTTATTTTTTGGAAATTTTAAATTTATATATGAAAAAATATGAGAAATATTAAATGAAAAATCAGATTTTTACTTATAAAAATTGTGAGAAATAATCTATGGATAATTTAAGTTTTTTTTATGTGTCAAAATTTTTGGTAGAAAAAAATCAACTTTTGGAAAATTAATCAGAAAAAAATACATTTTTTTAGTATTTTAATTAATAAAATAAAAAATTTAATAAAAGAGTCACTGTTTTAGTAACTGATTTTCTTTGAATGAAAATTTAGTAACTAAATCAGTCACTCATTTAAGGAAAAAAAAATTGATCACTCATTGGTGACTAATAGTGACTAATAGTGACTAAAATTTTCAGTCAGATATCAATAACTATTTCCTTATTATCTAGTAGTGTTTATTTCTTCATATTTAAAAGGACTTTAATATCATCTTAACAACCTAAGATATTTATGATATGATGCTATCTCATTAATAATTGGAAAGTGTTGGGTTCATAAAACAAATGCAGAGAGCACCCGTTTGTAGTTGGTGTTGGATAATACAATAGCATCTTTAGTCTAGGAGAATAATTCTTCTAATAGAGAAATAAGATAAATGTAATAAAAATAACCAACACAAGAGTATAACGTGGAAACTCCAAACCGGAGAAAAACCACAACCGTTGTCTAAAGACAACCAGAGAATAACACTATGTAAAAATTCTTACAACACATAGACTAATCTCCCATACCCTTGACCCCAATACACCCACACTCTCCAAAGCAAGTAATTAAACCAAACCTCACAACACTTTACTACAAGAATATAAGAAAAGTCAAATACAAACTTCAAGTGCTTTTGACTGGGTGTCTTGATACCATGGACTCAAGTCCATTATATAACTTCTATCACCCACTCCTTTGTTTATTCAAGATGATATGAAACTTTCAAAATGTATTATTTTCATCAATCTCAACAATCTCCACCATGACAAAAATAAACATCTTTCTTTTTCATTGCATATACTATTACTAGCAATCATTGTCTATATCAACAATCATACTCCACTACAAAGAGTATACCCACTTGGAATTAAACCACTCCAATAATTCATAGTACACCCTGCATTAATGCTAACCAATGTCCGTGTATAATCACCACACACCCTACATCAATGTTAGTCAACGCCCATCTACAATTACTATCACTGCACACCTTGCATCAATGTCAACCAATGTCCGTGTATAATCACCACACACCTTGCATCAATGTTAGCCAACGCCCGTGCATAAGTATTGTCACCGCCAGAGGCGGAGCTTAACAGGAGCCGGTGGGGGCCACGGCCCCCCAAACATTTTTATTATACATATAAATTTATTACTATATGGGCCCACATAATTTAATAAAATAAATTTTTACAATTAATAGATTCTTTTAAGAGATATACTTTTTAGAGTTTTCATAAAATTTTATAGATAATAGCTATTTACATTTACTTTTTTCTTTAAATATAGACTCTTAGTATTCTTCTTCTTCTATTTATATTAAAGATATATAGAGTTCTTTTCTCTTTTATGGTTTTTCCTCTACTTCACTTGTTTTCTATTCTACTTCTATAAAACTTCTTCCATTCCAAGTACTTACTATAACTTTTTTTATTTGATATCATTTATTTTCTATGCTTTTATGTGACTATTGCAAGCAAGTAGATTACATTAGATTGTAAATTATATTTTTAGGAGGTCTGTTACTATGTAGATTAGATTGTAAATTATCATTTATTATAATTTTATATATTTTGAAATTAAATAATTATTTTTTAATAGATACAATACTCATGGTTAAAAACAAGACAATTGATGCTTTTTTCAAGAGGAAAATTATTGATAAAAATGAAAATGATATTTCTTCAACTTCAAATGAGCAAAAAGTTACATTGAGCAAAAGAACGTTTTAATTTTTATTTTCAGAAGTAGAAAGATTTTAATTTTTAATTATTTTTATTAGGCTTAAAAAATTTAAAAATTGTTTAAGGTTTAAAAAAGTAAAAAAATCTTCAGACTTACATGTTAAAATAACCTCTAAAAAAAACTTTTCAACTCTTAAATTAACAGGAACAATATTACTAAACATTAAAAAATATTAAAAACTATTAAAAAATTAAAAAATGTTCAACTTCTAAATTAGTGGGATCAGTACTCAATGTTAAACAATTCAAAATTATTGAAAGAGTTAAAAAGTATCCTAGATAAGTCGAACATAGAATAATGCTCAATATTAAAGAAATTAAAACCAATAAAAGAAATTAAAACCCATTCACTGTCTGCATTTATTAAAACGTTAAAATTTTTTATTCTACATTTTTTTCGATTTGTCTCTACATCACCCATTACACTGTATTACCATTATAAGTATACTCTAACACACGAAATTGAAATAAAAACAGTCTAATCTTACGGTTTTATGAGTCTACATTGTGAACAAGTATATTGAATTAATGTTTGTAAGTAAATTGAATGTTATATTTAATGTTAATTTTGTTTATTAAGTTAATTTTTTTACATATTATATTATTTTATTTATAATTTTTTTATATTATTTAATTATTATTAAAATATTAAATTGATTTAATATATAGTGGCTCCCCCTAAAAATTTAGTCAAGATCCGCCACTGGTCACCGCACACCTTGCATCACTGCCAACCAATGCTCGTGTATAATCACCACACACCTTGCATCAATGTTAGCCAATGCTTGTGTACTATTACCGCCGGCAAAAACTCATCCTTTTTCCATAGCAACGCGGATATGTCATGAGGATACTTAACTCATCATCTACAAAAGATCAACCTCCCCCCAAATGAGAGAGACTCTTCCATCAAATTTCTCTATGTCGCATTTGACAACACTTGCAAATAAATTACAACTTCAGCAACCAAAGATGATTCTCCAATAACAAGAAATTAATCTTTTCTGATGTGGAAGATCAGACTCAGTTGTAACCACAAAGCATACTAAGAAAATCCTATCAAACCATAAGCTCTGATATTATTGTTGGGTAAAACAATAACATCTTTACCCTTAGAGAATAATCATTCTAATATAGAAATAAGATAAATGTAATAAAAATAATCAACACAAGATTATAACGTGAAAACTCCAAATCGGAGAAAAATCACAACCACCAGAGAATAACATTATGTAAAAATTCTTACAACACATCGACTAATCTTCCATACCCTTGACCCCTAATACACCCACACTCTCCAAAGCAAGTAATTAAACCAAACCTCACATCATTCTTCTACAAGAATATAAAAAAAGTCAAATACAAGCTTAAAGTGATTTTGATTGGAGTGTCTAGATACCATGGATTCAAGTCTATTATATAACTTCTGTTACTCACTTCTTTGTCTATTCAAAGTGATGTGAGACTTTCAAAATGTATTATTTTCATCAACCTTAACACTTGGATCATTCTCACTTGTACTGATATGAAGGTTTAAGCTTTATACTAATTTTTCATAAGTTAGAGTCATAATAGTTTGAACTTATGCAGCCAGCAACAATCATTCACTATGGAAAGATAACGATGGTGGTACTTTAAATAAAGCTGAACATTCATCGTGGCTTAATCTAATTATATAATTTCAAAAATTTTCAAGAGGTGAGCACATAATTATATTTGCTAATAATGGTATTGAACATGCTTGTTGTGCATTCCAGCACTGAAAACGAAATTCCCAATCATGCTAAACCAATTCAGTTTGTAGAAAATCATATCTGATTAACTTGTGTTTGTTAACACAAGAACTGTAGGGATAAATTTGATATTTACAACAACAGTATTTCTTTACATCAGTTCATTCATTAGCAATAGGTTATTACTTTTGCTTGGTCATTTTATGTCACTGTCTGTTGTACAATAACAATCTCCACTCTTCAACCAAGTACCCTTTTACATGTTCAAACTTGAGTTGGTGTAGAATGTGTGGTTGAAGAGGTCATAGGACTTTATGCAACATCACTTACTTTTCTTGACAATCGTCTCTTTGCATGGCTACATTGTTGAATGATCATTCTGGTTAGTCCCCAGATTGTTTTCTCTTCACTTTTTGCAACACGGAAAACGTAAACTAAGAGAGAAAATCTATTATTATAACTAGTAAAATTCTACGATAAATCATAATAAAATAGAGTACGGAAGATTTTCATAATAATTAGAATTTTTTTATTATAATTATTAGTAAAATCTGTTATTATAACTATTAAATTAGCTATCCGTAAAACTGATAAAAAAACAAATTACTTTTCTTAAGAAAAGAGCTAAATCTATTATAGAAGAAAGTCCTCTTGAAATCCCCATAACAGATCAAAATCTATTATAGCTTTTACAATAACCACTTTAATAAGTTGAACCACATTATAATAAGTTAAACAAAACGAACCACTGTAACCACTCGAAGTTAAAGTTTCACAATTTTTAATCATGTAAAACCTATACTAGGAACAACTTCTGCATAGAAAGAATTGTGATTATTATTTTTAAAAGTTATTGAGTCATGCATAAACTAATTTATAGAAGTTATTTTATATACTTTTTATTATTTTTTATTAACCAGAAAATAAATCTTATTTTATAAAACAACTTATTTTTTATTTTCTAGAAATCTTAATGGAAACAGGCCAAACATATGAACTAATCAGTGGGCTCTGCGAGACTTATTACAAAGGACTGTGGATGGATATTTTAGTCTATTATGAATAAGCCATGTAGCATAACTTGCCATTAATGTGATTCTGTAATTCATATTATATATTTTATTAATTTTTTTATTATTATATAATATTTTGTATATTGAATATAATTAAATATTTTTATTATATATCAAAATTAAGATTAAAAAATTATAAAAGTTTTTTTATATTTTATTTTTTTAAAGACTTGGCTCAGAGGTCCACAAACCTATAATTATATGGGGAAGATTCTTTCAGTCTTCAAGAGACATCTTTATATGTTAGATGAATTATCAAGAATACCCTTTGTTGTATATACTGAAATTTCTCTTTCTCTTTCGCATTACATTAGGTTTCTGCATTTCATTCTCTTCTTACTTCTTTCTCTTTGGTTCTCTGTATCCATATAATTGTTTGTCACCTATGTTCCACCATCTATTCTAAGTTTAGGAATCCAGGGATAGTCTCCCGATCAATCAAGTAACAAAGGAAATAAACAAAACAAAAAGTCTACTTCACGAAAATTAGAACAACTGGAATAAGAAATATCTAAATAAGCGTATTATAGAGGACCGTCCAACATATGGAGAAGAACACATGAAGAAGAATATTATTTGAATAAAAGGTTTTATGAAAGTGTCACTTAAAAGTATGAGAGTAGTAAAAGAATCACGAGATAAATTAAACTTTTCAATCCCCAATTCTTATGCGGACCCTCATCTCATTTTTAATAAATCAAATACAAAATTTACCAAAATAGAATGGAATGACATGTAATTTCATCCCTAACCAAAGATAAGTTAATTCCAAATTAATAACTCAAATGAATGTTTTATTATTGTTTGACAAGAAATATTACTTTAATTTTTTAAAACAATTTCAAATTGAATGATGTAATAAAACATTGATATTCTAACTTCCAATTTATTTTTAAATTAATTACCTCTTTTTATATCAATAAGTATAATGTATTTATTAAGATAATATAAATTATTTTATAAAATGATATATTCTAATTTGTATAGGAATACTTTATAATGCAGTTCTAGTGTCAAGAAAAAAAATAGTTTATATTACCTCTTATTTTAATTTAACAAAATAAACATACAAAAAATGCTTTAAATATTTGTTTAAGACGACTCTAAATAAATATACTTACTCGGATTACCATAACTTTAAATTCTTTTATTTTATTTTCAAATTACTCAAATAGTAATTACATTTAATTTTTTTTATGAAGTATTGTAATCTTTACTTTTGTTTTCATATATAATAATTATTTTAATATAGAAAAAATCATGTTCTTACCTTACAAAAGTTTATTTTCATAAACCTTACTTAATTTTATATATATTATATATATGACTTTTAAATGCATACTTTTAGTTTTTATTTAATATGTGTTCTAAATAATATAATTATATTTAAATATTTATTTAAAATATAGATTTGTTTAATATGACCAAAATTATAATATAAATATATTTACCTTTTTATTTATTCTAGTTAAATAGGAATTTATATTTATTTATTAATTAAAAATAAAAGGTATTATTATTTTTAATAATTAATAAATATAATATTTTTATTCATAATTTATATAAATAATTGTTGTACTTGTAAAATAATTAATTAAAATTTATATAATTATATATTTTATTATTTATTATATAACCATCCATAAAAAACTAATTTATATTTTGAAGAATTAAATTTTAGAATATTAAAGAATTTAAATTTTAGATGATTAAAAAAGTAATTAAAATACAAATAAATATTACATATGTGAATAACTTTAATAAACTTATAATATTATATTCAATTTTCATATTTAGTTATTGTAAATAATATTAATATTATAAGTAAGTACATTTAAATGTATCTAATTATAATATTATGATAATTATATTTTAAAATAAATATAACGTAACTATATATTATATATATATATATATTATAAATTAAAATAAAATCTTTAGTAAAAATAAATTTTTGTGTTTGAGTATTGCTGAGGAAGATTTTTATAATACTTTTATTTATATAAAAATAATTATTAAATACTTATTAGTGAAGAGGAAAGAGAAAATTATAATTATCAAAATATTAATAATTTTATAATAAAAAATTAAATGTAATTATTATTTAATTAATTTGAATAATAAATTTGAAATAAAATAAAAAATTAAAAGTAAAAGTAAAAGTAAATTATTCTAGTTATTCTTAAAGTATTAAAGTACTTCAATTTAAAATATAAATCGCATTCCTTAATATATGTTGAAATCTTAAACGGTACAAATTGAAGCAGAGAAAGGTTCTCTTAGTTGATATTAGTTGAAATATATAGAAAATTTTGAGTTTCAACTCATTGAATGAGGTCCACTCAGATTTTGTAGAGTTACAAAGAGTGTGTTGTTATTAGTGTGATAATCTCTTGACTTTTCCTTGCACTCTGTGTATATCTGAATTCCATTGCATCAAGGCATAAACGACAGCAATATATAGAATCACCAACGCCACACAATATGCAACATTATCCACTTTGCATCCACATGTTTGCTCCCAAAGACTCGCTAAACATAATTGAGAACATCTTTGAGGACAAAGACCAAAAGCAATGCTAAAAGGTACAAGAGGTATGCAGGGAAGGATGTCCAAAGAGGAAAAGTGGGGCGAAAACTGGCAGTCAGGCCCATTACTGCGCAAACTATTGCCACAACCAGTACATCAGCTGAGAATTGCCAACTGATCTCACGCATGTATATCAGAATAGAAATCACCACAAAGCCAAGAATGTTGTTCATGAACACTGCTCCATAAATCTGCATTCACCCAAATCGTCATATAACTTTCTTCTTAGAATAGCTATGAAGCACCATGCTTTTAGTTTTTCACTTGTTCACGACTCCCTACTTACAATTGTACTTCTATGATTATGTCATGAAAGTAATAACATTGATACTTTTCCTATCTGTAGATAATAAGAAGTGATTTATGATGGAAATGATTTATAATTTTATTTTAAGTAATATTCATTATATGTTTATTGTTTTTCAAAATTTTTATACAGATCTAGATATATATCATACATGTACCACATCCTATATATTTTGAGAATAATTGTGTCACCATGTCTTGTATTAGTTAAGACTTAAATGCATAAAATAGTAAACCATTTTTTGTAAATAGTGCTTGTATTGAGTTTGATTGACACAACGAAAGTGAGAAATAAAACTGAGGTGGTTTTCAGGGAAATTTGTGTGTATCCGACTTGTTATCTACAAGTTGGCATCAAAGTTTTGAGAGAAGTCCGAGTTGCGACCGAGTTTGTCGTGTTAAATGGTCAACCTCGTAAATAATTTTCCAATTCCTAAGTTGACAAAAGACGTCAACTATGATAATTGGTGCCATCAGATGAAGGTGCTCTTTGGGTCCCAAGACATCTGGGAGGTAGTAGACCAAGGCTATGATGAGCCAAAAGAAGACGAAGAGATGTCAAGGGCCAAACTTGCCGAGCTGCGAGAAATACGAGTGAAGGACAGGACGACTATGTATTTGATATACCGAGTTGTTGACGAGTCCGGCTTTGAGAAGATAGCAAATGTAGAATCTTCAAAAGAAGCGTGGGGTATATTGGAGAAGGCGTATAAAGGAGATAATTGAGTAAGGCAGATCAAGATTCAAACTCTGAGAGACGAGCTTGAAACCATGAGCAAGAAGGAGGATGAAAAGGTGGTTGACTATGTTTCTCGAGTTCAGACCGTGGTGAATCAACTCGACACAAATGGAGAAAAACTACCTGCTAACCGAGTAGTGGAAAAGGTCTTAAGGTCATTAACCGACGACTTTGAGAATGTTGTATGTGCTATTGAAGAGTCCAAGGACTTGTCAATCATGTCAGTTGAAGAGCTTGTGAGGTCACTTGTGGCACACGAGCAGAGGAAGAAGAAGAAGACAGAAAATCTCGATCAAGCACTCCCAGTAAAGGCGAAAGCTAAAGACAAGGAATCCAATGCTCATAATAGTCGAGGCCGAGGTTGTCGTAGCCGAGGAAGAGGCAACAGAGGAGAAAGAGGTCAAGGAGACGAGGAGCAAACCGACCAACAAAACTGGCGTGGTCGAGAACAAGGAAGCTGGAGAGGAGGTTGGTCAAACAACAATAGCGTAAAGTGTTTCAACTGTGGCAAGTATGACCACTATTCGAAAGATTGCTACTCGAACAAGTGTTATAATTGCGGAAAGGTCGAACATTTTGCAAAAGATTGTTGGTCCGAGAGGAGGGAAGCCAATTTCCTCACAGAAGATAAAGAGGACAAGGAGGAAAAGGTAATTATGTTGATGTCATTGAGGACAGAGCTTAGTCTGAGCTCTTGTGACGAGTTGATGTTAAACTTGGGTAGGCTGACTTCTTCGGACAACTTGACCTGGTATATTGACACTAGAGCGAGAAATCACATGTGCGGAGACGAGAATCTTTTCAAGGATATCTCGAGAGTAGAGGTCGGGCACGTGTTGTTTGGAGACGCATCGAAGGTGACGGTGAAAGGCCAAGGTACAATCCAGTACCTACAGAAGGATGGCCGAGTTGGAGAAATCAGAGACGTGTACTATGTACCGGATCTGAAGAGCAACATCCTGAGTGTGGGACAACTGATGGAGAAAGGGTATTCGGTCTTGATGTAGGACCGATCTCTATAGTTGAGGGATAAACTCGGATGCTTGATTTCCCGAGTAGAAATGAAGAAGAACAATATGTATAAGCTGGACCTGGAGATAGTCCGAGGTAGGTGTATGGAGCTGGATGTAAGGACAAGGTATGATGTGGCATTTTTGGTTTGGTAATCTACATTTAGTGGATTGAATGAGTTGATGAAGAACGAGAGGGTGCACGGACTGCCAAGAATAAAGTTCAGGAACAAATTTTTGTTGAGATTTATGCTTGATTCACTATATTGTAAATTACCAAATATAGATTGATTTGCTGTAATAGCTAGTTTCCAGGATTAATTATAGGGATTAGCTTAAATTATAGAGATTGAACCGTTTTTATTCCAGAGATATTTTTCTCTCTGCTACTGCTGTATATATACATATTCACTGTAATCATAATAAATAAGCTTGAAAACCCTGTTTTTACAATTTGGTATTAGAGCCCCATTTTTTTTCTAACACTTTGTGAAATGTGAACCTATAAGATGTCGGATGAACAATCTGCATCCAGATCGTCTGGGTCTGTATCGGCTCTTGTCATCATTCAATCTGAAAGTGCTTTCAATGCTGGAATTATTCTTAGTGAAACAAATTATGACATATGGTCACAAATAATGGAAATGCATATTGCAGAGAGGGAGAAACTCTCATATATTCGAGGCAAGGAGAGGCAACCTGTAGAAGAAGATCCTGGTTATGAAAAATGGTATGCAGAGAATCAAAAGGTGAAAAGATGGTTGTTGTTGTCCATGAACCCAGAAATTATGAAGCGGTACTTACGCTTAGGCACTGCGTGTGAAATCTAGAGTGTATTATCTAAGGCATTCTACGATGGAAGTGACGAGTTACAAATCTTTACGTTAAATCAAAAGGCCTTCACCGCCAAACAAAGTGGTAGGTCTCTCTCGGAGTATTACGGAGAATTGATAAAAATTTTCCAAGAATTAGATCATCGTGATATAGTGGTCATGAAAGATCCTGAAGATGTCATAGCTTACAAGAAATCTGTTGGATGACTAAGGGTGCATATATTTCTTGTCGGACTAGATGATGAGTTTGAACAAATCCGTGGAGAGATTTTACGCAAAGAACCTATCCCAGACTTGGAGAATTCTTATGCCTTGATTCGCCGAGAGGCAATACGTTGAGCAACTTTGAAAGGTGAATCTGAAAGTTTTGACAGCACAACAATGATAGCTCGAAACCGAAACTGGCAAGATCAAAGAAAAGGAAATTATCGTAAAACCAATTCAAATACAGATAAATCTAAGTTTAAATGCACTCACTGCAATCGACAAGGACACACTGAGAGTCGTTGTTTTGAACTTAATGGATTTCTAGAATGGTGGGATCATAATCGGGATCAACGAAGAAAAAAATCCAATGACAACAGTTGTCAAGGCAAAGGTCATAGATGATACCTCTAAGGAGTCCACTGCACTTATGGCAACTAGAGGTAACAATGGTGAGTTTTCTATACCCATTACTAATAGCACATGGATAATTGATTCAGGTGCTACTGATCATATGACTTTTGATTCTAGACAAATTTCATTCATGAAACCCTCTTCAAAAGAATTTATTTCCACTACTAATAGTAACACAACCTCTGTTATTGGAAAAGGATCCTCGACTCTTACTAATAATTTGACTTTGGATTCTGTTTTAGTTGTTCCATCTCTAGAATATAACCTTCTGTCTATTTCTCAAATCAATAAATAAAGGGCACCACATACATCTCGACTAGTTCATGCTTGCGAAGCAAACAAAAACCTATTATGAATTCAGACTCCGACTCCGAAGTCCGGGTATTTGGTTGCTTTGTACTCGACCCATGTGATTCGGCTTGTTGGGCCACCTCACTTAACCAAACATATCCTAGAATAAGTTTTACCAGATCTACAACACTTGCTGCTTCATGCCTGGTTGCATCTTACTCTGCTGGTTCACCTTCGAAACAGGTTGCCGCACCTGAGACACATCCTTCTCCTATTGCTTACCTTAAATTGTATTATTATTTTTTGGCCTAATTTTTGTGTGTTTAAGGACATTCAGACTAGACAGACGATTGGTTATGGTGTTAAACAAGGAAGATTATACTACTTGGACTTGTTGTCAGAAGATTCTGGGAAGTTAAAAAGTGTTTTGACAGTGAAGAGTTCTACCAAACAAAAAGAGGAAGCTGAAATGTGGCTATGGCATCGTCGCTTGGGACATGCTTCATTTAGTTACTTAAAAAAATTATTTCCTTTATTATTTTCAAAGGTTGATGTTTCTATTTTTCATTATGATGTATGTGAACAAGCAAAAAGTCATCGTGTTCCTTTTTCACTCAGTTTGAATAAAAGTCTTGTTCCTTTTATGCTTATACACTCGGATGTTTGAGGTCCTTCTAAGATTTCTACTTTAAAAGGATCACGTTGGTTTGTTACTTTCATAGATGACTGCACAAGGATGACTTGGTTATGGTTAATGCAATCTAAAGGAGAAGTGAATTTGATATTTCAAAAGTTTCATAAAATGATTGAAACCCAATACAATACAAAGGTTCAAATTCTTCGTAGTGACAATGGTGGTGAATATCAAAGTCTTGACCTCAATAGATACTTGGACATACATGGGATTATTCATCAAACCACTTGTCCTAATACACCACATCAAAATGGTGTTGCTGAGTGAAAAAACTGACACTTAGTGGAGGTATTACATTCTTTATTATTAGAGGCTCATGTGCCTTTGTCTTTTTGGGGAGAGGCTCTTACCATGGCAACATATGTCATAAATCAGATCCTTTCTAGCTCTAACAATTTTCAAACGCCACTGCAGACTCTTACTAATAAAGTGGTTACCCTTGGCAGTGTGGATTTGCCTCCTCGTATTTTTGGTTGTGTAGCCTTCGTCCATATTCAAAAGAACCCAAACAAATTGGCACCTCGAGCTTTACGTTGTGTGTTTCTTGGAGATGCTATGCACCAAAAGGGGTATCGATGTTATCATCCTCCAACCAAACAGATGTTTGTAAGCATGGATGTTATTTTTCATGAGGAAATAATGTATTTTTCTTTAGAATTTACACTTCAGGAGGCGAACCATCAAGAACTGCAGACTTTTGACTATGATTGTCAAGAATATGTATATCTTGAGAAAGGTGAGTCCATTAAAGATAATGACCAGTTCGAAACAAATACTACTACAACATTTGATTGCAGTAGTGATTCTTCATAGGAGAGAGATCACTTAGAAGAAAATTGCAGTAACGATAATTCTCATTCTTATGTAGAAAACTTGCAATCAAGTTATAATGAGGTGGAAAATGAAATAAATGGGACTTCACATGAAGTAGTGACCGAACTTGGTATGACTTCGCCTATATATTTGAATGAGCCTCTTGTTGACACACCAAACCAATCATCTACTGTCATGGATGCTCCTAATCTTACGCCAACGAAAAAACAACTCCCAGAACATCACACTAGAGGTATTACTAAACCCACTTATGAGCCTACTCTTTCTAGTAAGGTTAAATATCCCATGAATAATTTTGTTTCCTACCACTGTTTGTCAGAATCAAATAAGTCATTTGTAAATCAATTATCTACTGTAGCTATTCCTAATAATGTACAGGAAGCCTTGGCTGATCCACGATGGAAAAATGCAATGAATGAAGAAATGAAAGCCTTGCAACAAAATGAGACATGGGAACTTGTTGACTGCCCATCCAGAAAAAAACCCGTTGGATGTCGATGGATTTACACTATAAAGTACAAAGCAGATGGCACAATTGAAAGGTTTAAAGCAAGGCTAGTGGAAAAGGGTTATACTCAGACTTATGGGGTAGACTATACAGATACATTTGCTCCTGTGGTGAAACTTAACACCGTTCGAGTGTTGTTATCTCTAGTGGTAAACTTAGATTGGCCATTACAACTGTTTGATGTAAAGAATGCCTTTCTACATGGAGAATTATCTGAAGAAGTTTATATGGAACTTCCACCAGGATGTATGGTTCCAAAGAAGCATACTCAAAAGGTATGCAAATTAAAGAAATCGTTGGATGGGTTGAAGCAATCACCAAGGGCGTGGTTTGGAAGATTTTCAAAGGCAATGATTACTTTTGGCTATCATCAGAGCAATTCAGATCACACTCTATTTCTAAAGAAACAACACGATAAGATCACTACTCTTATCATATATGTAGATGATATGGTGATTACTAGAAATGATCCTGAGGAGAGGAAAACTCTACAAAACTATTTATCTAGAAATTTTGAAATGAAAGATCTTGGTCCTCTAAAATATTTTCTTGGCATAGAAATTTCCAGATAAAAAACAGGACTATTTCTCTCTCAAAGAAAATATATTCTAGATCTTTTACGAGAAACAGGCATGGATGGGTGTCATCCTACTACTACTCCTATTGAAGAAGGATTGAAATTGTGTCTTGAGCCAAACCAGGTATCAGTGGACAAAGGGAGATATCAGTGGACAAAGGGAGATATCAGTGGACAAAGGGAGATATCAAAGGCTTGTAGGAAGATTAATGTACTTGGCTCATACCAGACCAGATCTTACTTACGCATTAAGTGTTGTGAGTCAGTACATGCATAACCCTGGAGAAAAACATATGAATGTTGTCATGCACATATTAAGGTATTTGAAATCTGCACCTGGAAGGGGTATTCTGTTCACTAAACACACTGATTATCAAGAAATAAAAGTATATACAGATGCAGATTGGGCTGGATCCATAGATGACAGAAGGTCTACCTCAGGTTATTTCACATTTGTAGGTGGAAATCTTGTTACCTGGAGGAGTAAAAAACAAAGTGTGGTTGTTCGCTCAAGTGCAGAAGCTGAATTTAGAGGTATAGAACTTGGTCTATGTGAAGCATTACGGTTGAAGCTACTGTTGGAAGATTTGGGATACCCACCTAGGCAACCAATCCAGCTGTATCGTGACAACAAAGTTGCGTGTGATATTGTACATAATCCAGTACAACATGATCGCACAAAGCATATTGAAGTAGACAGGTTTTTCATCAAGAAAAAGTTGGATAAGAAGATTTTAGAATTGCCTAGGATCATAACAGAAGATTAGTTGGCTGATATTCTCACTAAAGCAGTTTTAAACCCAGTGTTCTCTTAAATTTTTAAGCAAGTTGGGCTTGACTGACATTTATGCACCAACTTGAGGAGCAATGTTGAGATTTATGCTTGATTCACTATATTGTAAATTACCAAATATAGATTGATTTGCTGTAATAGCTAGTTTCCAAGATTAATTATAGGGATTAACTTAATTACAGAGATTGAACCGTTTTCATTCCAGAGATATTTTTCTCTCTGCTACTGTTGTATATATACCTATTCACTGTAATCATAATAAATAAGCTTGAAAACCCTGTTTTTACAATAATTTTGTGAAGAGTGTGTGCTCAGTAAACATTCGAGGATGTCATTTCCAAGGACTACTAAGTACCAAGCACGTGAACAACTCGGCTTGATACATACCGACCTGTGTGAGCCGATTACCCCTGAGTCCTTCAGTGGTAAGAGGTACTTTATTTCCTTTGTGGATGATTTCTCGAGGAAAACATGAGTTTATTTCTTGACCGAGAAGTCCGAGGTGTTTGGGGTGTTTAAGAAGTTCAAGCTAATGATCGAGAAGGAGATGGGTAGGTGATCAAGTGATACGCTCAGACCGAGAAGGAGAGTACACTTCAGCCAAGTTCACGAATATTGTGAGGAGCACGAAATAAGGAGATTTTTAACAACTTCATATTCTCCTCAACAAAACGGAGTGGTGGAAGGAAAATCCTCGACATGGTCTGAGCTATGCAGAAAGGCAAGAACATGCCGAAGAAGTTATGGGCTGAAGATGTACAGTGTGCGGTGTATGTGCAGAATAGGTGCCCACATGCAAAGCTCGGGAGAAAGACACCTCAAGAAGTGTGGAGCGGGAGGCAGCCGAGTGTGTCACACCTCAGAGTGTTCAGAAGTGTGGCGTATAGGATTATTCTAGCTCAACAACGAACAAAGCTTGATGATCGGAGTAAGAAGTATGTGTTTGTTGGGTACGATGAGAAGTCGAAGGCCTACAGGCTGTGTGACCCAATAAACAAAAAGGTCATAGTAAGCTGAGATGTGCATGTGGATGAAGCGAGCGAGTGGAAATGGGACGACTCGGCTAAGGAGACTGGTGAAAGAACAAGGTCAGAGATCATGATTAATCGGGCCAGAGAGAATGAAGAGATTGCCGAGGACGAGGATGAACCTCGACAGCTGAGGATGAGAAGCTTGCAAGACATATACAATTCCACCGAGTAAGTGCATGTTATATGTCTCTGGACAGATTTGAGATTCGAAGAGGTCGCACTGGACAAGAAGTGGAAGAAGACAGTGGACCAAGAGATTGACACAATTGAGCGTATCAAGATGAGGGAGCATGCCGACTCGCCTAGAGATGCTCGGCCCATTGAAGTCAAATTGATCTGTAAAAGAAAGGGGAATGCGAGTGGTAAGATCGAGCGCTACATAGCTTGGCTTAAGGTGAAAAAGAAAGATGAGACTGTGAACCAATTTGACAACAAGTCGGCATCGGAGCACGTGCTACAAGCCGCCGACATGTTTATAAAATCGGATGAAGATGATCGGGTTGAGAGATGTATGATCGAAAAAGCATTTAAGCTTAAGGAGGAGTTTTGTTAGTTAAGACTTAAATGCATAAAACAATAAACCGTTTTTTGTTAGTTGTTAGTGGTAAGAACTGTTTTTTTATTGTTTGTTAAGAGTTGTTGAGTTGTGTTTTGAGTTTGAGAAACTATAAATAGTGTTTGTATTGAATTTGATATTGACACAACGAAAGTGAGAAATAAAATCGAGGTGTTTTCAGTGAAATTTATGTGTGTCCGACTTGTTGTCTACATCTTGTACGTATACCATATTAGCATAGTGAAGAAGTGAAACTGGCACAAGAAGATGATGACTAACCTCGTACATTGTCTGAGAAGTGTTAGTGCTCTTCTTATGGCTAGCTTCTTTGATCGCTGAGGTTGCTTCTCTAAAATTTGTAGCCAGGGGGACTATAATGAATGAGATGAAAAATGATGAAATTCCTGCTTCTTCAGAGAATTTTTGAACACTTGAAATTAAGGGCTCTGCAAGAAGAGCGAGCATAATAACCCCCAACACCACATATCCTATAGCCATCAACCATGCAGAAGCCCCATTGGTTTGATTCTCTTCCATTACCTTTTCGACATCTTCCCAGGTCTAATACACAATCATTAGAATCATGTGTAAATTTATATTCTTGATCAATTGTTTGGCATAAAAGAAAGAAGAAAATTGAAAGAGGTAATTTTTTAGTAACGGAAGAATGGAATACTTGATGAATTCCCTGAGATGAAGATTTTGAGTTGGCAGCATGGCTGGAATTTGAGTTCATCCATTTTGTTAAACCTTCAATAAACTCGGTCTCACTGATTTCATCGTCTCGGTTGAGATCAAGGTCTTCAGCAAGTTTTGTAACAGCCTCCTCAGCATCTACAACCTTGCTAAACTGGATGCCCTTGACTACTTTTTCCAATTCAGATCTTGAGATGTGGTTATCCCTGTTGACATCCATTTCCTCAAACAACCTGTTGCATCAGTGTCCACAGAACGAGGCAAAAATAGTTAAAACAACATATAGCATTTTGTTGTGTCATTAATAAAACCAAATCTCATTAGCTTTAGATTTGAACATATAATATTTGAGATTATGATATTTGGTTCTTGTCGCATAGCTGAAGTCCGAGAACATCTAATTAATTTAGTTGTACTACTAAATTGCATTTTGCGTAACATACTGAAGTAAAAGTGAGATTAAACAATTTCTTCGAAAATGATCGGTGTAATTCCATTTAACGATGATTAGTAGAATTTTCTTAACTGCATCAATCACTTAAGATCGAATTGTTTAACTCTATATTACTTGGTAAGTTTCACAACTAATTCTGTAGTAAATATGACAAACAAGATCAATATGTGGACCTTCTGATTGCAGTTATGTCAGGTGTACCATTATCATTTTGCAGCCTGCCAACCATATCATTCTGAGCATGCTTTAAGACTTGAGATATAAGATGTCCTTTCAATTCACGTTCCTTTCTCACGTGTTCAATCCATGGCTTGATAAAAGTCTGTTTACAAAACAACAGAAAGAATATGCTTAGTAAGCAGGGTGAAAATTACTTTGGATGATATGAAAAGAATAAAATCCCATTGCAAACAATTTCAAAAGGACTAAAGTCCTTCATTTAATACAGAAATGTTATTTGCACGACAAATTTCTCAACTAAGAGAGAAAGAAAGAGAAAAGTATGAGATGCAATAAGAGTGAGATAGAAGCAGAAAATGTTGTTGTATGAATAACACGTGTTTAATACATATCAATATATTTTACTTGGAAACTATCATTTAGGTAAAGTGTGACAATCAAGTCACATGTTGCATTAGACTACATACCTGATACATTTTGTTCAGAGATTCTTTTGGAAGGTATTTTCTATCCAAGGCATGCTTTGTTTGGTTAATGTATTCTGTTAAACCAGTGACAAACTCTTCCTTGGTTATAATTTGGTCACCATTTCGGTCAAAAACTTTTAACAAGTCTGCTATCTGTTCCTCTTTGATATTTGCGTCAGTTAATTTGTTCCCAAACAAGAGCTCTTTCACTTCAGAAGCTAACAAGTCCTTGCCCCCATGCTGACTAATTTCATGATACAACCTGCTTGACATATCATAAGTTATGTACACAATAACTCCTCAGAAAACTAAGCAAATATCTGTTTTAATCTGTTGATAAATGTTTCATGCGGCTCACTCACCCACTTATTGCAGCCACATTGGGAGTTCCATCCTCGGCTAGAATCTTTTGCAGAGTTTGTTTCTCAACTCGTTGAAAAATTCTCAATATTAAGTCATCATGCTTAATATACTCCAGTCTAGTTTTCTCTATCTGAGGTTTAAAGACCTGAAGATTCGATTGGTGAAAATAAGAATGCAAATTAGCATTGGAAAAAATCAAATTAGAGAAACCTAAAAGTTACAAATTACTGAGTACTTGATGGTGGTATGCTCACCCTTTCCTTTATATACCACCCAATTCCAAATTGTGTGTAAATTGTTTAGTGCTTTCTTATTTAACACAGTACAATGTGATTTTAAGGATCAACTCGGTTACTCAAAAAGCAGATAGAAGGTGTTGGATGAATGGAAAACCTGGTAAATGAAGTATGAGATAAGAAAAGTAACAGCTACTATAAGAGCAACCATCAAAGTCACATTTTGTGCTGTGGAAGAGAAGTGGAACAAATGGGGAATCTGCATTATGATAAGTGGTATGACTGAGAAAACCATGATTATTGCCATCTCTCTAGTATCTACATCCATAGTGATACCATAACCTATAAATTCATCAAAAGGAGACTGTAAATGAAGGGAATGAACTCCAAATTACAAATCAAAATCAACCGAATTTAAAGGAGTGAAGGTAATGCTAATGAAAAACATGAAACTTCAAAAAGCAAGTATCAACTGCAAAAGTTTTTTAAAATGGAGGGAAAGTTCATTATTATGTATTAGAAACATATACTTCATGTAGTTAAAAATAATACTACTATTTTTTGTTTCGCACACTGTCCTCTTTTCTCGTGTAATTTTGCTCAGTCAGACTCTAAACATAAGCATATATTTTAATAATAATTCGAATCTTTGATTCATTATGTTACGGAGATTAGTCTCTTTCCTCTAGACTTAACAGGTAAACAAAATAATTTTCAACTTGACGAACCTGAAATTAGTGCAAGGGCTCAAACACAGAGAATGAATCAAAAGCATACCAGTTAGTGAATTTCTTATTCCTCTACTTGATAAATGCAAGCCACCAGAGTTAGAGTCATTCATCAACTTTTGTTTGCCAATGATAACACATGTTCCCCACACTACTGTTAGAAGTAAGATGGATGATCCCGCCAACAAACCGACACCAGTGGAAGCATACTCTTGTGCAATCTCCTTGTCACTGGAAAGTCCAGTAACTGAAAACAAACAAACAACAACCACAAAAATAATCAGGATAAGGTATGTTCATAATAGTAACCTTTTATTGCTATCTACGAAGATACTAATAGAACACAAATAATTAAATATCTTAGCAATTGAACCAGATAAAGCTAAAGTCTTCTGAGGGGTTTAAAAGGCTTCCAAAGAAGAACAAAAAAATTGATATTATGAGAACAAAAAGTTAAGTAGAAGCATACCAACAAGAATTAAGGACTCAGGAAGTGCACCAAGAATATCAAAGGCACTAGCACCAAAAACACCAGGGCCAAGAATTTTGAAGATTTGCTCACCTCCAGCAGCCAAATATGACTCTCCATGGAACAACAAGTACTCATAAACCAAAATGAGGAAAAGATGGCCGAGTATGTTATTAGAACAAGGCAAGAAACCGTACATTTGCTTACAGTAATGCCCATCAGAAGAAGATTCAACCTTTTGGTCTAGGAGTTGCAGATAAGACTCATGGGGTTGAACAGCATCAACCCCATCAGAAACACTAGGGCGAAGAGAACGGCACTCGACATGAAGTGCCACTAAAAATGCAAACAAAGTAAAGCATCCAACCTTTGACATGGTTCTCATTTCATTTCAGATGTGGTGAACTGAACTAGAGAACTTGTAGTTGTGGAAATGCCTTAAGAGGTTTGTGTCCTTTCACTGTTCTTGCATGGTCTATTTCTGAAAGAGATAATATATGGTTTGAGGACTGGAGATCGTACAAGCATCACGTGAATTATTTTTAATTCCAAAAACGAGGACCGTTAAAATTATTAATCAAGAAAATGTTTGTTTTGCATGGTGCTTCATTATTTAATAATCAATATCAAACTTGACTTTATCCCAAGATGCTATGAGTCCATCCAACAGTATATAGAACATATTCCTGTCTGGTGTCAATTACAATTTGTATTTTCTGTAGCCTCTCCATCCCAGGATGAGGATAACTATACCTAGGACTGTTTTTATGGATGTTCTATATTTTAACTTATTAATATTATCTTGTATAGTAATTAAAAGTGTAAGGTAAGTCAGAGAAACTAAAGATAGAGAAAAAAGAATTCAACAGTGTAAATCTATTTATACATTGTTTTGTGTATAATAAATTTTTCTTCAAGTATAAATTATATATTTCTAATTGGTTTAAGATATATTATTATAAAAAACAACATTGTCACAAGTTTGCTGATTTTCCTTTTAAGTGAAAGAAAATTATTATAGAAATATCTCACTTGATAAATGTCAAATATAACATCAAAACAAATATAAAAAAATTGATAGTTATAATAATTAAATGATATAAAATTATCTTTAAAAGTATAAAAATGTTCGATTTAAGAAATATAAGCATATAGCATATACATTGGATTATTTAAACATGTTTTTAGACAAAAACAAAGAAAAAAAAAGTAAAAAAAAATTAAGAGCGTGTTGCTCAAGTGCTAGAACCACTATTTGCTCCATAAACAACTTACCACTAAGACAAAATCGTTGTTACTTGAGCAACAAAAGCTAGCACTCGAGTCACGAATCAAAATGCGTTTGAACACAGATTCAGATAACGCTTGAGAAATGATTTCAATGCTCAAGCAACAGATGGTGAAACTAGTTTAATATATGGCAACAATGCATCTCACCCCAACCCCGCTCAAGTAGTGTGAAGACATCAGGATTAAGGAACAATGTTAGCAATAGTAGGACGCTTAAGTGACTTGAAAATGTTTACTAGAAAAACAAGGACGTCACTCAAGCGTCTGAATGGCACTCAAACGAAGAAACACCGTCATATCACTATATAAAGACATTCTCTATGGTTCTTGATATGAATTATGTGAAAAAAATTCTTCCCTTCTCCCTTACTCTCCATATAGATTATATAGATAGTAGTATAGTAGTGTTCGTGGTAGTATTGTACTTCAAGCAAATCGAAGTTAGCAATAGACTTGGGAAACAACTTTGTTGTTACTCGGGTGATTGTTATTTGTAT
The DNA here is from genome assembly GCA_030347555.1 of Lablab purpureus. Classification (NCBI taxonomy): domain Eukaryota; kingdom Viridiplantae; phylum Streptophyta; class Magnoliopsida; order Fabales; family Fabaceae; genus Lablab; species Lablab purpureus. The sequence continues at coordinate 21,475,886 of CM059258.1, forward strand.
ATATATGTTGGCAAGTGTCACTACTTGAAAATGAATGTATTTTATATCTTACTTTCAATGAATACAAGTTATCTTCTTTTATATATATGTTGCCAAGTGTCACTACTTGAAAATGAATATATTTTATATCTTACTTTCAATGAATACAAGTTATCTTCTTTTATATTATGTTGGTAATTTAATTTGTTCATAATTCTTGATCTTGAATTCTAAAGAGACGCTGAAAAGTAATCTTTAGGATTAGTTTTTGATTAAAATCATTTCAAGATAGTAATTTGAAAGGAATAAATTTTACTAATTGATTTATTCTATTCTTATAAAGCTTGAATTATGAATTGATATGCAAATTCATGACCATAGAATCTTGAGAAAAAAATCTATAAAGTGATTCTTAGGATTAGTGTGATTAAATTATTCAATGTACTAGGTCATTAAATTTAATATAATTGATGAAAATATTTAATTGTTAATTTAAATCTTACTATTTTAATTGTTTATAATAAATGGTGTTTGGTATTAGAATATTTGTTATATATAAAAAAAATTAATATATTATAAATATTCTTAAACTTATTAATAAAGAATTGTTAAAATCATGTTGCATTAATATTTGAGAAGAGAATATTTGAGAAGAGAGTTGCATTTGTATTCATAAATTTATCATAAAAATGTATATGATTTAAGTAATTTTAAATTTTTTTATTAAATAAATATTTTCAGACTTATTCATCTCACTATTTTATTAAGAACTTATATTTAATAAAAATTAGCCAAAAATTCTATATGAATATAATAAGTTTTACTTAGTCTTTTAAAAATTACAATTAAATTTTGCTATGATTGTTAAGTAAAAGATTATTTATATTAAATATCCGAAGTATGATGTATACTCTTGTACAAGGCTAGTAGTAGCAAATTTTGACCAATGTATTTTTTAATAAATGAAGAAAGAAAAAAAAGCACGAATCCAAGATATGTTTAAATAACTTGTAGGAAAAATCCATCATTTCATATCTTAAAATAAAGTGAACAAGAATATTAACTGCTATAATTTAACAAATACATATAATGAATTATATATGCATTCATATTTAATTATAATTATTATTTTTCAATTAATAACTATATCCTCTCACAGAAAAAGTAATCAAAAGAGTAGAAATAGAAAATAAAATAGAAAAACATGTTATTTGAATAGATAAAATTAAAATTAGGGGCGTACATTAAATGGGTCGGGCGAGGTTGTATAAACTTATCCACCTGACCCAGTAAAAGAACATGATTGGATGGTCAAAAGTTGTAATTTTTAAAGATTGTTTTGTTGAATTTTTAAAAGAAAAACTATATAATTATTACAAGTAAAATTAAGCAAAAGTTACAAGTAGAAGTATTAGAATCACAATAAATTAAAATAGTAAATAACTAAATAATTAAATAATAAATAATTTTATAATAATTTGAACGAATTAGATTAGGTCTCACATTTAATATCTATCTATATATATATATAAGAAAACTCGTCTAATCAAAATAAAACTAGATTTTTTATGAACAAAAACTATAATAAAAAATTAATATATTGTTTGAAAAATATTGTATAATATTTTAAATAAAGTTTACTTTATTATTTCCTTAAAATAAAATTATTTATTATCTACTATTTTTTAAATTATTAAAAATATTTTCTTAAAGAATCCTCTACTTTATGTCCATTGTGGGAGATAAATAAAATATTTCCAGTTTTGCTCAAATAAATAATGAAAAATAAGATGTCTTTTATTTTATCTATCTTTTTTATTTCCTTCCCCTGGATTCACTTTATTCCAATCGTAAGAGGAAAGATATAAATCTAGTTTTTCCCTTAAAAAAAAGACACAGCATTCAAATTTGATATGCTAATTCCAGGTTAAAGTTCACTCCTTTATAGAAGAATCAAATTCGAAGTTTCGTACGTTATTGGTTTCACGTGGACAACTGTCAAGTACGGTTATGGACCTTTCGTCTTCTTGTAAAATATATTTTTTATATTGTTAACAAAAGATATTATTTTTATATTGCTTTTTAACTTTTTAGATTAGTTTTTAGGAAATATAGTATTAGCCAATGTAAAATTATATATTTCTAGGTTAGTTCTAGAACTACGTGGAAAGTAATCTTTATTTGTAAAAAAACAAAAAGCTAAGAAAAGTATTCTAATTCTATTAGTTTAAGTCATGACAGGAAAGTAGTTTTCTGTTTCAATTATGTTCATAACTAATAATTTTTTGTGAAGGGTCTAACTTTCATAATTACTAAAAATTCAATAATTTCGATTTTTTATATAAGAGGGTCGAAAAAATAAAACAATTACGAACTAAAAATTCAATAGTTTCTGTTTTTTATATAAGAGAGTCGAAAAATTAAAACAATTACGGATATGGATATTTGTATTTGAAGTCGTACTACGTAGCACGACTTTACTGAAAGACAAAAATAATTTGAACTGAAGTCGTGTTACGTAGCACGACTTCACTTAAAAAAAATTAAAAATTAAATAAAAATTGTCCTACGTAATACAACTTTATTTTTTATCCCTTTTTATTCAAAAATCAATAATTTCTAGTTGAATTGTTTTAGTTTTTTATTTACTTATTGAAATCCAACTTCACTTTGGAATCAATGAACTTGCGGTCAACGAAGATAATTAATATTCAAAACTACCATAATATTATTTAAAAATATTTTTTAAATAAGAGTATTACATGGACAAATTTATTATCTAATTCACTAAAAAAATTATTACATTGCGTTAAATTGAGTTTTTGGAGTTTTTATATGTTAACTTAATTTAACTTAACTCACATTTTGAACATATGGGGTTGGAGTGGACTAATTGAATTTAAAATTTGAAAAAAAAATATTAATAAAAATTGAAAATTTCAAGTATAACTTTAAATAAAAATCTAAGATGAGATTATATTAAGAAGAGGTACCAAAAGTGAAAAATTAAAGATTATTTTACTAAATGGATAGAAGCTAAGCCACCGATGACTATCATAACTCAACAGGTGCAGAAGTTTTCTTAAAAGAATATTATTTGCAGACATGGATTCTATTGTAACAGGTAATGGTCGACAATTTATTAATAAAGGGTTCAAACAATTCCTGCAGCATCTCGGTATCAAACATTGAGTGTCCTCTATCGAGCACCCTCGAACAAATGGGCAAGCTGAGACAACCAACAAAGTGATCCTCAATGAATTGAAGAAAAAGCTCGAACAAGCTAAAGGTCTATGGGCCAAGGAGAATACATGACATTCTATAGGGATATCATTGTACACCTCAATCATCCATTAAGGAGACTCCGTTTCGGTTAACTTATGGAACGAAAGCTATGATACCAGTGGAACTCAGTGAAGCATCTAATAGAGGCAAAATTTGAATGAGGTCGACAATGATGATAATTTAAAAGCGGAATTAGAGCTCATTCAAGAAATCAAAGAGGAAGCTAGGGTGAGAGATGAAGATGGCAAGAATCGAGTTGCTCAATGTTACAACACCAAGGTTAGAGAATAAACTTTTCATAAACGCGATCTAGTTTGGCGTAAGCTTAGAGATGCCCAAAGAGATAAGAGTGATGCCCTCCTGAATGGGGTGTACAAGCTTGAAGAGCTAAATGGTAAACTCATACCGAGGACTTGGAATGCAACATGTAATATCCCAAATTTTAGGATATTTTGATTTAATGAAATTAATGATTTTTTCTCTAATATTATAGATTAATTATTATAGGCTTAGTAGTGAAAATTGAAATTTAAAGACTAATTTATTATAATGATTATATGGATCCTTGATTTAATTGGAGAGAATAAAGGGAATAAGAAATTTAGTGGATCTAACGATAGTTAAGGGATGTAGAAATTGGTTCGCAAAATAAGAATAAGTAGAGATATTTTGAAATTTAAAGAAAATAATGGTTAATTAAGGATATTAATTATGGATCATATAATTAAATAGATATTTAGTGGAGGATGTGACAAGAAAAATCCTTTTAAAAGTAAGAAAATCCTTTCTACCTCAAAACCATTAGAACTCTTACACTTGAATTTATTTGGACCTTCTAGAACAAGAAGCTTAGGTGGTAATTACTATGCCTTAGTAATAATAGATGATTATTCTAGATTTACCTCGACTTTCATTTTAGCAACTAAAAATAATGCTTTCACCTCTTTTAAAAAGTTTGCCAAGGCTATCCAAAATGAAAAAGATTTAAAAATAAAATCTTTACGAAGTGATCATGGCGGATAATTGTTTGAAACCTTTTGTGAAGAACTAGGAATCTCAGATAATTTTTCTTGTCTAGGAACACCTAACAAAATGGAGTAGTAGAAAGAAAGAATAGGTCATTGGAAGAATTTAGCTAGAACAATGTTAAATGAAAATAATCTTCCAAAAATTTTTGGGCTGATGTAGTTTCTACAAAATGTTATGTATTAAATAGAACTTTAATAAGGCCTATTTTAAAACTAACTCCTTATGAACTTTTTAAAGGTAGAAAACCAAACATTTCTCATCTTAAAGTTTTTTTGTTGCAAATGTTTTGTTTTAAATAATGGAAAGGATAACCTTGGGAAATTCGATTCAAAAGTAGATGAAGCAATAGTTTTAGGGTACTCTTTACCAATAAAGCACGTAAAGTATACAATAGGAGAACATTACATGTAGAAGAATCTGTTCATATAAACTTTGATGAATTTTTGGACCTTGAGGAAAACCATCTTAAGTCAAGGAAGAAATCTATAGATATAGAAAAAGAACAAGGTGCAATTGGAAAAGATCAACCACAAGAAAAATGTGTGGAGAAACTTAGAAAAAGTCTAGAAGATTTAACCATAAGTGAACCTACAAATGTTCAAGATCTTCCTAAAGCATGGAGAGCACTCAGAGGACTATCATTGGATAATGTTATTGGAAATGTTGATCAAAGAATTACCACTAGAAGCAAAATGAATAACTTCTGCATGAGTGTAGCTTTTGTCTCACAAGTAGAACCCAAAAGCATAGAAGAATCCTTACAAGATGAATATTGGATTCAATCCATGCAAGAAGAATTAAATCAATTCAAAAGGAATGAAGTGTGAGATCTTGTACCAAGAAAGAATTCTATGCAAGTAATAGGAACAAAATGTGTATTTAGAAACAACTTAGATGAAAGTGGAAACATAACCAAGAACAAGACAAGACTAGTAACAAAAGGATATAGTTAAGAAGAAGGAATTGACTATGATGAAACATATGCCCCAGTTGCAAGACTGGAAGCAATAAGAATTCTACTAGCCTATGCAACAATTATAAAGTTCCAGTTATATCAAATGGATGTAAAAAGTGTTTTCCTAAATGGATATATCAAAGAGGAAGTCTATGTCTGTCAACCTCTTGGTTTTGAAGACTATCAATATCCAAATCATGTCTACAAGCTAAAGAAGACACTTTATGGACTCAAACAAGCACCTAAATCTTGGTACGAAAGAGTGAGCAACTTCCTAATTATGCAGGGTGAGTTCGAGATGTCAATGATGGGTGAGATGACATTTTTCCTTGGATTTCAAATAAAACAAAGCACCGAAGGCATCTTCATCTCACAAACTAAGTACTGCTCGAAACTACTAAAGAAATTTGAACTGGAAAATGCGAAGGAAGCAGCTACTCCAATGGCAACATCTTGCTATTTAGATCAAGATGAAAAAGGTAAGATGATGGACCAAACCAAATACAGAGGTATGATCGGTTCCTTATTTATCTTATAGAAAGTAGACCATACATTATGCATAGTGTGTGTGTTTGTACTAGATTTCAATCTAATCCTAAGGAATCACACCTAGTTGCTGTAAAAAGAATAATTAAATACTTAAAAGGAACAAAATCATTTGGCCTTTGGTACCCCTCAGGAGTTTCACCTAGCCTTATAGGATATTCAGATTCAGATTATGGAGGATGTAAACTGGACAGGAAAAGTACAAGTGGAACTTGTTATCTACTTGGTTGTTCACTTATTTCTTGGCACTCCAAGAAACAGGCTTGTGTTGCTCTATCCACAACCGAAACTGAATATATAGTTGCCGGTAATTATTGTGCACAAATTTTATGGATGAAACATCAACTAGAAGACTATAACATATTCTTAGATCACATCCCTCTTAAGTGTGATAGTACTAGTGCAATCAATTTAACTAAAAATTCCATTATGCACTCTAGAACTAAACACATAGAAATTAGGCATCATTTTATTAATGATCACATACTAAAAGGAGATTGCCTAATTGAATATATAGATACATAACATCAACTAGCTGATATATTTACCAAACCCTTGCCTAGAGATAGATTCTATGAACTAAGAATAGCCTTAGGAATATTGGATGGAAATTCAATTATTTGAAAATTGATGTATGTCTTTTTAATAATTATCAATAAAAGGGGGAGTATGATTATGTATGTGTTTGTCTATGTGTTCTTTTCTCATGTATGCTTCTACCTTATAATGTTCAAGCAATTTATTAAGGGGGAGAAATTAATTGATTAAGGGGGAGTATGCAATTGAGAAAAATCATAAGTAACTGGAATAGGGGGAGTTCAAGAAGATGGATGTACATAAAGATGAATTTTCTATTGACCTTGTGATATGGTTCATATAATGTTATACACTAACTCATTTGTGCTAATCTTGAGCTGACTACAAAGTCAAACAATTTCTTTCATTATATCATAATAGGTGTTTTCTTGATCATCATCAAAAAGGGGGAGAATGTTACCAAAGAGGAGAAAGTCAACACTCTTTGAAGACAAAATTATAAATTTTGATGAATTATCAAGCAAGACAAATCAAGATCATTGAATGAATAATTGAAGCTCAAGCTGAAGAATTTAGTGTGTCAAATCATTCTGGAATAAGAGAAATCAAAAGAGGAAAACACAAATCAAGCACTCATTCACTAGTGAACCATTTAAAATGAATAAAACTAAGTTTTTACACGCACATAATTTATTATGCTCATAACATAATCGATTATGATACTGGATTTTTAATAAGAACAAAAAAATGGTTCTGTTATAATCGATTACGTGGAAAACATAATCGATTATATTGCTATTTCAAAATGCTGAGATTGGTGTGCACATAATCGATTATGTGCATAACGTAATCGATTATGTCAAGCAAATTTTAAAAAATAAAATATCTTTTAAATACAAACTGAATTTTAAAAGATAAACCTCTTTCTATATTCTTTTCTAAAGGTTATTCTTCAATTATTCAGAGGATTAAAACTGATTTTTGGAATTATTTTGATTTTATTTGAATTATTTTTATTAAATTAATTCAACATAATGCATATATAATTAACCTAATCTAAGAGGCAAGAAGTAACAGAAACAATACACATTGAGCACGAAAATATTCAGTTTTCTAATCTTTGTTCTACAACTTTGATCAAGTCACTTGTAAAAGGAGCTAATGATTTGTGCTACCATTTTGGATTCTCTCTTTCCAGGTGATACTATTCCTATTATTATTTGATTATTTTTAAACACCATTGATGGTGTATTTTTCATCTCTTGTGATTTTTTCAAGGGAGGTGTTTCATCTCTTGTGTGATCAAGAGAGGTGTGTTGTCATCCTTTGAAGTTTTTCAAGGAAGGTGTTTCATCTCTTGTGGGATTCAAGAGAGGTCTTCAATCTTTAGGTTTATTTGTTAGCATGTTTCAGTTGTAATATTGGTTGTAATTGAATTTTCTAAAGATAGTGAGTGGGGAGTCATTCTCAAATTGAGGTGACTGGAACTGGATGTAGTGTTGACTATACCCGAACCAGTATAAATCTTTGTGCACTTCTCTTCCCTTATCTCTTTACTTTATTTTCTACTCCTGCTTAAGCACTCAATTAAAATAAATTAAGTAAAGACAAACAAGAAAATTTAAAAAGGGGAAATTTATTAGTGAAATCTTAAAAGCATCAATTCACCCCGCTCTTGATGCAATTTGTCTAACATTAGAGGCATCACAAAATATCACAAATTGTCCAGTAGGATTAGGTAATGCTGACACATGAGAAGTGATTAATCTTTTCTTGAGTTCTTAAAACTATTCTCACATGTTTCTTTCCATTAAAAAATATGGCCTTTCTTGGTGAGTTGAGTTAATGACATAACTATTTTAGAAAATCCTTCAATGAATCTCCTATAATAGCCTGCCAAACCCAAAAAACTACAAACTTTAGTAACTATCTTTGGAGGTTTCTATTCTAGAACTTCCTCTACTTTAGTTGGGTCCACTAATATTCCATGTTTGGAAATCACATGTCCCAAAAATTTTATTTCCTCTAACCAAAACTTATACTTATACAACTTAACATACTATTGCTTATCTTTCAAAATCAGAAGAATAATATGAAGATGTTCTTCATGCTCCTCACGAGTCCTAGAGTAAATAAGAATATCATCTATGAAAACAACTACAAAATGAAATAAAAATTGATGAAAAATCCTATTCATATAATCCATGAATACTACAGGAGCATTGGTCACACCAAAAGGCATTACTTGATATTAATAATATCAATACCTTGTTCTAAATGTATTTTTTGTATTCTTCTGCTTTTACTCTAATTTGATGATATCCTGACTTTAAATCTATCTTAGAAAATATAAATGTTCCTCTTAGTTGGTCCATTAGATAATCTATCCTAGGAAGAAGGTATTTATTATTCATAGTGAACTTATTTAACTATGTATAATATACATGCAACCTAAAATTTCCATCTTTCTTCTTAACCAACAAAATAGAAGCTCTCCAAGGAGATACACTAGGACAAATAAATTATTTTTTAAGCAACTCTTCCTATTATTTCTTTAGTTCTTCTAATTCAGAGGGTGACATCCTATAAGGTGTCATTGAAATTAGTCCATTTCCAAGCATCAAATATATTAAAAACTTGTTTTTTATATTGGGTGGCATACCAATAATGTCATTGGGAAAAACTTTAGGAAAATTTTGAACAATTGCTATATTTTTCAAATTTACTTCCTCTTTTACTTCCATAAAAGATAATAATAAATATCCTTGAACATCTCGCTTAGAAGACTTATCAGTGGAATTAGTAGATAAATTTAAAAGATTTTCATAATAAAAAAATATTACAAACTTTTTTGCACAATTATAAAGGACTTGATTGTAAGATAACTAGTCCACGTTCAAGATTACATCTAGTTATAACAAAGGTAGACAAATTAAATTTGCAATAAATTTCCTACTTCTAATGAGCAAAGGATAATCTAGACAAACTTCATTGGTAATTACATATTTACTTGTGGAGGTGGAAACAACCAAACTAACGTCTAAAAAGGAGATTGACGATTCAAGGTGTTGAACATAATCATTAGAAATAAATGAATAAGTTGTGCCTAAATCATACAGGTAGTTAAAGTTTTACCTTAATGAAACATGTACCTTGGATTAAATCATTATTTTGAGTGATTATGCTCTAGTCATGGTCTAAACCCTCCTAGTTGTTGTAGACCTTGCCTTGGATGCAGATGGATTGAATGTGATCTTTGTTGCCCATATTTAGAGAATACATGACCATGTTTTCCATGCTTGAAACAAACAAATCCCTTGAGATGAAAATCTTTAACATAATGATCTTGTCCACACTTAAGACACCTAATATGATTATTCAAACGTTTACTAAGGTTTCCTAAAGAAAATTGAGTGGGTTGAGGTTTCCATTGTGGACAATTATAGGGTTTCCCTTCACTCTCTCTCCTCTTATTTGGCTAAGGCCCAAAATATTTTAGTATATTATTTTGATTATTTTCAAAACCTTCTAGAAATCTACACTTGTGAATGGACGTAGGAAAATCAGAAATTTCTATTATCCCAACTGCCTTTGTCAATTCAGGCCTAAGTCCATTTTCAAATTTTATACACTTCGTTCTCACATTCGAGTGATAAAAGAAATATGAGTATTTTTCTAACTCTTCGAAATTAGCGGCATATTCGCCTATTTTTCTAAAAATTTGTTTTAAATACTTTCCAAGTAATGATTATTCTACCTCCTTTTAACATTCTTTTAGTACTATATCACCAACATTTAGCCTCTCCTATTAACATAAACAAAACATAATTTACCTTTTGGTTATCAGGACAATTTATAACTCGAAATATCTTCTCTATTTTCTTAATCCACAATTGAGGTTTTTCTGGGAAATAACCTTCAAAAAATTATGACGGTTTGTTTCTCCTAAAGTTAATTAAACTTTGTTATTTAGTGGGTCCTTTAGGCCTTTGGTTCCTTAATAGTGTTATGGTCATATTTTGTGATAACTTGCATTGCTTCTATTAATTCATTATTCTTTCTATTGTTCGCCATATGAAATTATACAAATTATAAAATTCATAAAAATCTAGGTGAATTTATTTTACAAGTTAGACATGGAATATTGCTAATATTGTCAAATGTAACACCCATATTATATACATACATATATATATTAAACTTGTGAATATAAATTTATTTATGGTTTAATATTAAATTATTGTTATTTCTAAAAAGAAAAGAAATTTACCAATAGAATTAAAAAAAAACATAAGATAAAGTTCTTGTTCATATATTTTACAATTTTTACACACACAATATATACATACATACATATATAAAATACATATAATATATATATATATATATATATATATATATATATATTTCTACATTCTACATTCACCATACTTATTTATACATACACGTCTCTTCATTATTTAAGGAAAGAAAGAGTCTTATTTATCTATAAATCCTCCTTTTCTTGATACTAACATCATATTTACATGGCTGGTGGAAACATATTTATTATGGGATTATCATGGTTGGTGGGAGGTAGAAAAAACATGATGATTATTGGTTCTTCTAAAATCATTGAAGAGAAGATCAAAGTTGACAATCCTACTCCCCTAAAGGTGACAAAATTTGCAACTATGTTTGTATGCTAAGTTGTGTCGAGAAAAACTATTGAGATGAGCACCATGAATGGATTTGAGTAATTTGGTACATCCATCTATTAACAATTGGAATTCCCACTTTTGTACAAGAGACAAAAGTAAGGAAGTGAGAACAAATATCATGTAAAATAATTTAATATCAAAGCACAAGAATATCTATAAATATCAACTTTACATTCTCATTATTATATTCTATTTTATTTTGTATTTGAAACATTTGAATTAGTATTATAGTGGCTAGTCAAGATAAATGAGCTTAGTCATGGTTAGAGCTGTCAAAACGGGCGGCCCGGCCCAACCTGGCCTGACCCTACGGGCCGAGTTCAGAAAATCTGATAGCCTAGCCTATATTTTAAAACAGGTCACAATTTTTAGCCTAGCCTGACCCTATGTTAGGCTAACAGGCCAATGGGTCATTTTTAGCTTAATTAAAAATTGAAAAAATATTACAATATTTTTTTTGCTTTCTTAGTCTCTCCACAATTTTGTTCAACGTTATTTCGTTATTTCTTTTGATTAGATGGATCAATAATCGGAGGAGTAACTCCTTGATATTGTCATAGGGAATAAGAATTCTGCAATGTAAGAGATAAAAAAACATAAAAACCTATTTAATACTTACAATAATTTTACTTTATATAATTCAACAAATATTAACAAAATAACACAAACCCATGATGATATGAGGAAAACAAAAGCAGATATAAAATTTTGATTAGAAATGAAAAAAATGATAATACAAATTAAAAATAAGGAAGAACCTAACCTAATGTGAAATAGAGAAGTTATGGCGGAAGCGTGAAACTATAGTGGTGAAGGTGATACAAGGAAAGAGGAACAGTGCAGTAGAGGAGATGAAAGAGCTTGTGAGAAAGGAAGAGAAGAGATGAAGAAGTGAATAGAGACTCTGAGGCACTAGAGTTTCTTTCTTTAGTATGACAACATAAAAATTAAGAACAAAAATTTAATATAAAAAATAAACGGGCCAGCCCATTAGCCTACGGGCCAACTTGGCCTTGGCCCATATGGGCATCGGGCCAAATGGGCCAGGCTAAAAAAGGCCTATTGTTATCTAGGTCACAATCTTTTAAGCCTAGCCTGACCTGAATCATAGGCAATATGGGTCAGCCCATCAGGCCAGGCCTATTTTGATAGCTCTAGCCATGGTTGACAAAATAACACAAGATGATGTGATCTCATTTCATGAAGAACCTCAACCCATGCAAGGAGGAGTCACCACAAAAAAACAAGAAAAGGAAAATAAGAAAAAAGAGCTTAAAAAGAATTTTGAAGAAAAGAAGGAAGAAAAACAAGGAAAATGTACAAGAAGCTTGAAGAAGAGATTAGAAATATTAATAGCTCTTGTAATTTCCTTGTAAATAAAAATAGAGTTAGTTTAGTGTCTTTCTTTGAAATAGAAATAAGAGGCCACTTGTTTGGACACATGGATAGTATAAAAAACAAGGGTCTTGTTTGGGAAGCTTTGGAGCATCTTCCAAACATGGCCTAACCTTTTAGAATTCCACCCATGTGCATGCATTTTCGTTTTCCCCTTTTTATATAAGGGTGTGAGTCTCATTTGTAACATAACTTTGAAGATTAATTGAGAGCAAGAGCTAATTCTCTTTGAACTTCAAGAGGTAAGCCTCATTTTTAGAATCTTATCTTGAGTTTTCCATAATTCAAGTGGTGATTGTCCTTTGCACTTATCTTTCTTTATAAAAGTGGCGTGTTCTTCATCTTCTTGTCTTGTTCATCTTTTCCTTTTATTTTTTCTTGGTTTCCTTTCATGGTTGCACCATTCATGGATTATTTCCATCCATTTTCACTGATTAAAATTCAATTAAACTCCTTCCAGGCTTCCTGTGCATATGTTCTTGTTTTTAATCGGTTGAATTGAATTGTTTTGCAATTTCTAAGTGTGGGCCGAATTTGAACCCTAACATTTGGGGAAAAATATGATTTCATGTTCTTCCATGCAATTTTACATGTTATTTTGATTCCATATGCTTATACACATGTTTGATAGATCCTACATCACTTGTAATGCCTCCTAGGCATTTATCACAAGATTATTTCATCTTGAGTAATATCTACTCATTTGAATCCCTAAGGTCAAACCTTCAACTACAATATCATTGAATCTTGATATTATCATAAATAATTATTATAATTTTTTGTATTAAATATCTAAGGATTTAAAAAAAAAATATATTATTAAAATATAATTAAATAATAAGAGCATGAAAAAATGAAAGAGTCATTATGAATAAACAAAAGGACCTGTAGAGATTAGTACAAGACTAAAAATAAATTAAATATGTTATGGAATTAACTTAGAGATAGCTCAAATTCACTCTAGATCATCCAACACACAAACCAACCTAAAATAGAGTAGAACATAGTAACACAACATAAATTGGTAGAAGGTTAATCAGTGCAAGGAATAAGAGAGAATCACACATAGAAATAATGTGGTTTAATTGAAGTGTTAATGAACTCCAATCTACGTCTATGACATAATTCTTTATTGCACTAAGGTTAAAACTCAAAGTATTTCTCATAGTGCACTCATGCTCAATACAACTCAAGCATAAATAACTCAAGGTTACGTAAAACGTGATATAAGGTTCTCCTAAATACTCCCAAGTTGTTACAACTGATTCTTGTAGAACATGTCTATACTAGAGTCGGGGACATGTGAAATGTGTCTCACTTACAAAACTCTAAACATCACTAGATGGTCTACCACCAAGTACTATGAACTAGATAATCTAACAATATTAGATAGTCTACTTAGGCTTTCCACCACATATAGAAACTCGGCCTTCTACTGGATGATCTTCACAAGTCAAATGGTCTAGAAACCTTTGAACAAGGTTGTACTAGACCAATTCTTCAAAAATCTCCACCTTGGTTCAACAAAATCTTCTGAGCAAGAATCACTACTTGCCATTAAGCCCATAATAGGTTTAATCATCAATCAGCTAGATCATATACAAGGAATGAAAGAACTTTTTGTCTGAAATTTTTTTGTAATCATATTAGACGGATTATGATCTGTTGAGACCTTCATCACCTTCACTGATCCTCCGAAAATCACATCTCTTACAAAATGCCGCTTGATATCGATGTGCTTCGTTGTTTCATGATAGACTTGGTTCTTTGACAATTGTATAACACTGCTACTATCACAATAAACATTGATCATTTAGTCTTGCACCTTTAGCTCCTTAGCTAGATTCTTCAATCGTAAAGCTTCTTTCACCACTTTTGTCATGACAATGTAGTTTTTTTCAGTGATTGACAAAGCTACTACTTTCTATAGACTAGCCTTCTTGTTTATTATAGTACCATAAACAATAAAGATATAACCTGTGAGTGACTTTTTGGTGTCCAAACATGTAACCTCTCTTTTAATGAGCGAACCCCTATGATCTTTTAGATTCCACACCTTTGTATATCAAAGTTGTCTAGTTAGGAATGGTTTTGTTTGAAAAAATATTTAAGCTTTAACCAAAAGTGGTTGTTCTTTTATTAATGTATTATATTCATAAATTTATATTAAATAATTTTTTAAATTTATGATAATAAACACAAATAAATGTTATTTATACAACAATAACTTATTTTGTGTCTACTTTTTATGTCATAATCATTTATTAATATATTATAATGATGGAAAAGAATGTTATACATTTTTTTTGGAATGTTGTATATGTATAAATTTTCATAACTCATTGTTTTTTAATAGGATAAAATAAAAAAAACAACTCATATTATAAGGAAGTCAGAGTTCAAGTTAATATATTAGTAAAGAAAAATAACATTTATAAGTTTTGATTGAAGTAATGATATATTATTTGTCATAGAGTTTAATTGATTTTTAGAGCAAATAAAAAAATGAAAAGAGTCTAAGATAAACAAAACAATATCAAAACCTAAAAACTATTAACCTTTAATATTTATAATTTTTAACATCAAATGATACATTCATTAAGTTAAACAAATACTTTATTTACATTCCTCTTTTACATTTTACCAACTCTAACTAATTTTACCAACTCTAACTAAATGGTCAAGTGTATCTTCTTATTTCAATTTTGTTTTACTTTTCAAACTTCTATCTTTTATGAGTTCACTTTTTTTTCAGGGTATTTTTTGAAAATCGCTTATACTTCGTATTCACTTAATTTCTTTTTAAATCACTTTTTCTTTTATCATTATTTCACCATCCATATTTATTTATTTCTGTATTTCTTTCTCTCTCTTTAATAAATTTAGGCTATGAAAAAAAAATCTTTTTTCTGAAATAAATGTAATGAAGAGAATCTTTGTTTTATGTGGAAACAAAAGTCGCTTTAAGACATAAAAGTTTCCTATATTATCGCAAAAAAGACAAAAAGAAAGCGAAAAATGGTAAAGTCAAAGGTAATGAATGTGGATATGTAATGACAATAGGGGTAATACCGGTATACTTGACTTCATCAAATGCACAACACGTAATTTCAATTAATGTCTATTGCCAATAGAAGCCTTGAACCAAAACCGTATTGAGATGTCATATTAAAAGTCATTTTACCTCACAAGCATTAGAAGCATAATCATGCTCACTCTATCCTCTTATTTGTGTCTTTTTCCTTTTCTCACATGAGTGAATGAAACCTTAGGGTTCCTTTGTTCTTCTTTGCCCCCAAAATTTCTATGTTAGAAAAATCCAGTCATTTTTTTCATGTCCTAAGCGCAAACCCTTTGCTATTTCCAACTTTCTGCCATAACCTTTCTCAAAAACAGAGTTTAGAGAGACCCTTCAATCATGCCGAAAACAAGGTCGAGTAGAAAAGAATTGAATTTCTACACCATCAAAGGTACCAACAAGATCGTAAGAGGTAATTACTAGAAATATTTTTCTCTTTTTGGCTACCGAGTTGTTTAAATTGTAGTAAAATTATTACTTTTGTAAGGAAAAAATTAGAGAATGATTTCAATCTATGTGGGTGATTTGGTGAGCGAAAGATTTTTTTTTTACAGTTGGGGACAATGTGACGATGCGTCCTGCTGATACCAAGAAGGCACCATATGTGGCGCGTGTGGAGAAAATTGAACCTGGTCATAAGAATGACATGAAGGTTCATGTTAGGTGGTACTATAGACCTGAAGATTCTATTGGAGGACGTAGGGAATTCCATGGAAAGAAAGAATTGTTTTTGTCTGACCATTATGATGTACAAAGTGCTCATACCATTGAAGGGAAGTGTGTTGTGCACTCTTTCAAGAACTATACCAAGCTTGAGAATGTAGGTGATGAGGATTATTATTATAGGTTTGAGTACAAGGCTACTACTGGTGCTTTTACACCTGATCGTGTACTTGTGTGAGTGCACTTTTCATTTTCAATGAAATGAAATTGTTTTGTATTTTAAGTGTTTGAAATGTTGGATTTTATTTTGTTGATTTGATTGTGTTTTGAAGGTATTGCAAGTGTGAGATGCCTTATAACCCAGATGTTCTTATGATGCAGTGTGAGATATGCAAGAATTGGTAACACTAGTGTATTTTTATTTCTTTGATTTATTACTTTTATTACATTTATGAGTATATTCAATTTTTAGGTTCTTTAATTTTAGATTTAGATAGGTTGTTTGCTAGATGAGCTAATGTAGATATTTTATTTTAACTCTTATGGAGCTAGCATAAAGGTTATTAGCCCTAAACAAAAGGAAGATTGACGAACGCCACAAAAATAATTAAAGAAGCCATAGAAAAATGTTTTCTTAAGTTCATTTGTTTTAAGGACCTTGAGAGATTTGTTGTTATTCAAACTTTTCATTTGCCACACGTTTTGTGTGTTGTTCTTAATAAGGTTTGTTGCTTTTCAAATTTAAGAAAAAATTAGTTGAGATCAATGCAGGAAATGGAGAATATATAGAATACTTCTTATTTTCCAAAGAAGTTACATGTAATCAAATGAATGACAAATGAATGACAAATGAATTTTACAGAGTTTGGATTTTCGATGTCTCTACATAACTCACTTTTCAGCTTGAAATTCTTTTATTATTAATTATGTTATATCTTTTAACATTGTATCAACCTATATAAAAGGAATGATGCAATGTTCAATTTCTTCTACTTTGACAAACTTTGACATTGTTTGACTGAAATATTTCATCTATTGCAAAACAAATTTAAACTTTAGGATCCAAGAAGTAGTGTTAATTAATATCTTTGTTTTAACCTATATGTGATCTTATAGATTTCATCAAAGAAAAAATTTTCAACTTTGGTAGTTTATTTTAGGTACCATCTTGCTTGTGTGGGCATGACTATTGAAGATGCAGAAAAATTAGAGCACTTTAATTGTTCAGAATGTTCATCTAATGATGAAATGAAGAAACCTCAAACTATTGTTCTTGTATCACCAAAAAGTAATGAGAAGGTGAGACTACTTGTTTCTAGTATTGAATTTAATTAAGATGCACTTTTACTTGTATTCCTTTTAATTTTTTTATTTATGCAAAAGACATGTATTACATAAAAAAGAGAAAGGTATTACATGGAAAGGAAGTACACTTATAACATTTAACTAAATTTTTATGTATTATCAAGTAGAACAAAACTTTTCTTTATTTTTTTTCCTGTAGTTATTTAAACATTTTTCAAATGAATTTGTTGCAAAATGTGATTAGTTAAAGGAAGGTTGTCATATGGGTAAAAATTGATTATCAATATTTTGACATATCTTAATTTGCATGTGAATCTTTTAATAGATGAAA
This sequence comes from Lablab purpureus, assembly GCA_030347555.1. Lineage (NCBI taxonomy): Eukaryota > Viridiplantae > Streptophyta > Magnoliopsida > Fabales > Fabaceae > Lablab > Lablab purpureus. The sequence continues at coordinate 21,493,690 of CM059258.1, forward strand.
TGGTTGATTGATTGAGATATAAATTATATTTATTCTTTGGAGCTTCTACTTGAAATTTATTATGCTTGTGCTTGAAGTACAATATTCATTTTGCTTTGGCATTTCTTTGAATCTTAGATGTGTTTACTTACATACAACACCATTCATTTTGAGCAAACAATTGAATTAAGTGGGAGATTATGGCAAATCATTTTTTCAAAAGACAAACCCTACTTATAATTTTTTTAGTTTGAATTTCACTTTTATTTTTATTTCTTTTCGTAAATGTTGGAACTTTTAAAATGATCTTGAACATAATTTGACATGGATTATCATTCTAGATTATTATTTTGCAAAATATTGTATGATATCTTTCATATTCAAATTCACAAATAGTTATGGGTTCTCTATGATGAATATGCTTTGATATTGTTGTTTGTATACATGGTCACATTACTTATTAGAAAAACCTTTATGGACATTGTAAACTATGTTTTGTAAAAGATAATTATGTAATAAACTTAGAATTTTTTATATTATGAGTATATAACTTATACTCAACCTATTATTATGTCTCAGTAGTTATTTATCTTATTATGTGATGTTTTATACATTTGATTAACGAGTTAAGAATTTGAATTTGCAGGTTAGGCCCAAGCGACAAAGGAAATGATCAACAGACTTAATATGCGAATGCAACTTTTGCTTAATTTCATTTTGGATATTGTTATGTTTGCCTATTATACAACTTCTATAAGGGGCTATAAACATTTTATATCTTTAATTTAGACTTTGTATGTGTTCATCTTAAACTTTTTATGGATATTAGTGTGTTCCCTCTATATTTCTAGCAAGAATAACTCTGGTAAGTTTTAATGTTTGAGATAAAGGAAACTCATGAAATAATGGAGTAAAGAGAAATTATCAATTCTCTTAAATTTGGATCCATATTTATTTACTTATTAACTATTAAGAATTATGTTATTATTATCAATGCTTTTGAAACTTATATTGAGTTTGATTTGGTAAAGGTCTTCAATTAGTCAATTATTAGTTGAACTAGTGAGACACTAGTTACATCATATGGGTTGATATGATTAACTTTGAATATGAATACAAAAGACATTGATATGAATAAAAAATAGAGATGGAAGGAAATAAAAGAATTTTGGCAATTCAGTAAGATATCAAAAGAGAAAAAGAAAAGAAGACTTATGAGATGATGGAAGTTCTCATGCAATTTGAAAAAATCAAGAATAAACTATGAAAGAATTGTCCATCAATCTAATGATTCAATAGAAAAGATCTAATATTTTTTTCAAATAAACTCTCACTCCATCCAAATATATCTAAAGTTATCTATAAAAAAGAATTAATCTAAATAAAACTCAGATATGCTTTGAAATTAAGTAGTTGACAAAAAATTAACTAAACAAAGCAGAAAATCTTAAATTTCAAATACAAAACCTAAATCTAAATCAATGGCTGAAATGAAGTTCATGTTTTCTGTTTGAGTGACTTCATGTGTGAGTCTCACTCTTATTATTCCTAAGTTCCTTCCTTAATATTTAAGTTCCTCCTTTAAGTTTTAACATTCTTTAGTCAAGATTTACTTATTTTAAGTGGATTTGGTTGACTTCAAAATTTTTTTTTTTGTCTTCTAGTGCTCATCCCTTAGTCTCATAGGAACTGCTAAATACAAAATTACTGTTTACATACATTTTATCAATAAAATTAAGTTCTCATTAAAAAAATTACAATCAAACTGAATTTTATTCTACAAACACATTTTATTTATTCAAAGCTAATAAAAATCCTCTTCATGCACTTGTCACATTATGTAACCTTTATCTTTTATCTTCTTTCAGTCTAGAGACAGTTTTGCTAACAATATTCATAAAACTGGTACAAGCACTACCTCAACTAGATAGAGAAATGTTTTATCAAAATCTGTCAAGTAATCTGATGATCCCTTGTGATCACTTCGTCCCACAATAAGAGATTCAACAACATGAAGTGTTGGTAAATTCTTAACACTAATTTGTTTGCCTGCAACGAGTTCTTAATACCATATATAGGGAAGCCAAGACAAACTTAACCTGGGAAACAAGATATGGTATAAGTATACCTATAATTCCATTAGATACCTAAATTTTGTAGAAGTACGTATAAAAAATAGAAAGAAGAAATGAGTGATATCTTGATATATCAAATGTCTATATAAAAGGATATGAAAGGGGTCTGAAGTAGTTTTTCTTGACAAAATCACTGAGAGAACAACCAGTCAAGCTGACATGAATCCCTTCAAAAGAAACAACCACTGCAACAAAAATGTAAAATAAAATAAAATGGAACCAAGAGGATCCTCCAGAGAATGAAGATGAACTTTGGATATTGCTAGTAATCCTTAGAATGATCTTGAACCAACCAACAAAAGTTTTATACACACATACATAGCATGCCAACCTTGAACTCTATATGTTTACTCCACAAAATATTTTAATACTTTTTCCATATCAATTATAGTAAGAATCTGAATATGCTTCATAAAATATTGGAAAGATACTAAATATTCCAATGCAACATAAACTATTGAGAAACAAAAGAATAACACCATCTTACTTTAAGGACACTATTATGACATGTGTGAAGATGGCTGACTCGAGTGCAGCAGAGGTATACTTAATTGTAGGTTGTCCTCCTGTAAAAATATCATAACATAAGGGTTTAATTTCTGAATTATTTGTTAAAATTATATTTTGTCTTTAAAACAAATTTTGTAATTATTTCATCCTTACATTTTATAAACAGATAAATAAATGTAAATAATTTACGATGACAAATAAAAATATCTTTAAAAAAGAGAAAAATGAAAAAAAAAAAAGAATTAAAAAAACTTAAGAGATAGATGATACTGAAATAAAAAACTATAAAGAAAAAAAATAAAAAATAAATTTTTTTTTGACACATTATCAATAATTGTTTACACAAATTTATAAAGTATAAAAATAAAATAAGTCTAAAATTTACTTCAAAAACAAAATATAATTTTGGCAAAAGACTAAAAACATATTTAATTCTAACTTAAAATATATTTAGTAATAAAGTCAAATTATAATACTATGAAAAGAAGTGTCATTTGGAAGTCTCATTTGGAGGAGGCTTGAAGTTGTTGAGAGGTGAGACGTATATAAATCAACCAAGTGAAGTTTTGTGTGGAGATCTTCTCAAGAGGGCACTTCGTCAGACAGCGGTTTAAAGACCAGAACGCCTCCTCAAACTTGTTAGCAGTGAGGGAAACACATCTAGGGGATAATTAGGGACATAATTAAGGGATTTTTAATATATTATTAAATTAATAAAATTAAATTTGAATAATATAACTACTGATTTTATGACTGACTTTTTAAAAAAAAATTATTACTAAACCAGTTATTAATTTATTAAAAAAATTTAACCATGATTTAATTAACTGTAGTAATTACATTTTTCCATCATTACTTATATTTTTTTAATAATAAACCTATCAGTAGCTAATTATTATATGAATATAAATAAAATTTTCAGTTATAACAATTATTACCTACGAAATTTTATTCATAATTGAATTTACTGGCATATAATTTCATCAGAAACTTATCTTTGGACTTGGTATTCTTAATAAACATTAATTAATTTTAATTAATAAGATTAATTAATTTTAATTAATAAGATTAATTAATTTTAATTAATAAGATTAATTAATTTTAATCATTAATTATTTATACTAATAATTAATAAGATAATAACTATTTTCATTATCATTCAAATCTATATTAGGAGATATTTCATTTGGTAATTTTTTATATAATCTTTAATAGAATAATTTATTATTTAATGAATAAGAATTAATTAATTAACTTAATTAATTAAATTAATAAATAATTTCTTTTAAAAATAAGTATCACATAGTTTTTGAAATATTAGTTTTATACAATTATATTATTTTAATGTAATAAAAATATAAATACAGATGCTTTCGTTAATTATATATAAAAATAACAATTTTTTTATCTATATATTGTGTATATTTTATTTTATCTATATAAGTACTATTATTATTATTATTATTATTATTATTTTCAAAATTTTATTTATACTTTTCCACTAATATTATATATATATATATGTTATAAACCAGTTATTATGTAATTATTATTATTATTATTATTATTATAATTACTTTTTATTACCTTCAAAAGATATCAAAACATACAATATCTCCTTTACAAAGTGTTTAAGGAAAAGATATATGTAACTAATTATACAAAACAATAAAATCATAACTCATAACATAAAAGCAAAACTAGTGTGCATCCTTGTAACCAATACAACAAAAATTTAATCATTAAGTATGCACACAAACCAATATACAATATCAAAATCTACACTATTTTATCTGGAGCAACAACTTAAACACTCCTATTTGTTTTGGTGTGGAGTATGACACTCCAGGTGCTTCCCTCCACCTTCTCAAGGTTTCCTAAAGAACAAAATCACGAGTATTTACCTACTTAAAGTGCTTATAAATACTCCTTGTACGGACCATATCTGAAAAAATGCAGTTCGGATTCCAACAAATTTGGTGTACTCGGAAAGCTAAGAGAAATCTAAAATTTATCTAAAGCAAAGCACACTTCAGATGTTATCCAAAATTTGGTTCTAGTGTAGCAGTGTGCACTTAATTACAACTCTTTACAGCTTGCTAGAATTTCTTTCTATAATTCATTTTTATTCTTTCATATATCATAGTATATTGGGTAATTAGTTTTGAGGTCCAATTTTGTTTTTCTAATATTCTCAGTTCATAAATGTGAATAAAAACGATATATACATGTTATGTTATAGTGTAAGAATAAACACTTTTTACTTTTAGTGAATTTTATCTTTTGAATTTTTTTAATAACTTCTTACTCTTTCAAACACCGCTAATATATTGAGCTACTAGTTTTCAAGTCCAATTTTATTTTTCTAGTAGGCTTAGTTTAAGTGTGTGAATAGAAAAGATATATACATGTGTAAAGTGTAGGAGAAGACTCTTTTATTTTTGGTGAATTCTCTTCCTTAAATTTCTTTTTATAACTAGTTGGTTTTCGAGTTCAATTTTCTTTTTCTACTAGGTTCAGTTCAAGAATATGAATAAAAGTGATATATACATGTGTACACCCTAATAGGAAACATTTTTACGTTTGGTGAATTGTTTCTCTTGAATTTTTTTTTATAACTAGTTTTTACTCTTTGAGACACCACTACTATATTGGGCCACAAGTTTTCAAGCACAATTTTGTTTTTCTAGTAGACTCAGTTTAGGAATGTGGGTAGAAAAGATATATACATGTGTATAGTGTAAGAAGAAACACTTTTATTTTTGGTGAATTCCCTCCTTTGATTTGGCTTATCACTATTTCTTTCCTTCTCTCTTTTGTCCTTTCTTCCACAGAAAACCTTAACACCCATTCATAAATTCATAAATTCGAAGCATGGGAGTAAGGGTAGGGTAATACTATAATTAATTCAGAAATTTTGTAAGGGTAGGGTAGTTTTGCTCATGGATTTTAAGTTTTCTAGAGGCATATGCTACTACTTTACCATTCTTCATATGCACTCCCCCTAAACCCAACTTAGAAGCATCACAATACACTACAAAAGTTTCACTAGGATTGGGTAACACTAATATCGATGCATTGGTTAACCTTCTCTTTAGCTCCTAAAAAATCTCCTCACACTTGGCATCCCACACAAATGGTTGGTTCTTCCTAGTTAACTTAGTTAAGGGTAAAGCTAACTTAGAGAAATTCTCTATGAACCTCCTGTAATATCCAGTTAATCCTAGAAAGCTCTTAATCTCAAAGACGGATTTAGGTACTTCCCACTCTAACATGACTTCTACTTTGACAGGGTATACGACTATTTTTAGAAATTACATGACCTAGAAAGCTCACACTATCCAACCAAAACTCACACTTAGACAACTTAGCGTAGTGTTATTTATCTCTAAGGGTTTCTAGAACAACCTTGAGGTGTTCGTTATGCTCTTCCTAAGTCTTAGAGTATACTAGGATGTCATCTATGAATACTACTACAAACCTATCAAGATATGGGTGGAATATTTTATTCATGTAATCCATGAAAAAATTGGGTGCATTAGTCACACCAAAAAGAATAACCAAATACTCATAGTGCCCATAGCGGGTCCTAAAAGCGGTCTTCAGAATATCCTCAGGCCTCATCCAATTTGGTGGTAACCGGACCTCAAGTCTATCTTACTGAAAACACACGCCCTAACTAACTAGTTCATCAAGTCATCTATACTAAGTAAAAGGTACTTATTTTTAATGGTAGCTTTATTCAATTGATGGTAGTCTACACACAACCTTATGCTCCCATCTTTTTTCTTAACTAGTAGCATTGGTGCTCCCCAGGATAATACACTAGGTCTAAAGAAATACTTTTCCTGAAACTTCTCTATTTGCTTTTTAAGCTTGGTCAACTTCCTAGGGAACATTCTATAAGGTTCTATAGATATAAGTGTGGTACTATGTACTAAATCTATGGAGATTTCAATCTCTCTCTCAAGTGGTAGACAGTCACATCCTTAGGTAAAACATCGGGTATTCACTCACTACAGGAATTTTGTTAAGCTCATTCTCTTTCTTAAGTTTTCAAGGAGGCTAAAATCATGTACACATGATCATTTTCTTTTAAACAAGTTTTAATTTTAACAGAACTTGGAAATTTTGTACTATTACTTTCACCAAATAAAGTTCACTTGTCAAAACAATTCAACAAGACATAGTTGGAAGGTAATCAATCCATACCAAGAATTATATCTAATTGACTAAGAGGCAAACATATCAAGTCAACTAGAAACTACTTATCAAAAACACTAGTGGAACATTCCATTGCTCTAAAGATTTTCTCTACGTTGGTCAGTCAAACCATAATGCCATTTGGATCATATCCTCCTCCCTTAAAAGAGAGTGGATGGTTACGCTGAAAATGCTCCAACCATCAAGGAGCAGCTCCAACTCTACCATTACCTATAGCTTGTGCTAAAAATTGAATAGTGTTAACTATCGAGCAATCATTCCTACCAACCATGTTTTGAGAAAAGTAATAAACAAATTAAGTGCAAGTCATAAAATTATAACTCTATAAGAGAAGACAACAGAAATAACAGTAGGCTCATAACACACAAGTCCGATTTTGAACAACTTAGCTATGATACCACTAAATGTGACACCCTCTACCCCCACATAATATATCATGAGAATAAAAATAACACATTTCATAAGGCATGGAATAACCTCATAATTAATAAAATCTATTAGACTCGTGTTCAAGATACCAGTTCCAAATAGAGACTGTGGCAAGGATGACACAAATCTTAATGAGCTTTGCTATTGGGAATATGTCAACTTGTCAACTTGTCCTATTGTATTCGATGTATATATCTTTTGTATCTAAAAAACATTATGTGAAAGAATGAGTTGGCACTTTAAGGATGATACAAGTTGTTAAACATATATTATATTTAAAGTGAATTGTGGTATATATAAAATGTTATAAATGATCAAATGTTTTGAAGGAGAAACGATTCCAGCATGTGTAGCAATAACGGAAGTATTATTAGAAAGCTTCTTATGTATAGATTTGATTTTACAATGTCTTGTAAAGAAAGAGATATAGCAAGTTCATATCAAGAATCAAAGAATTTATAAAATTAAAAATTATATAATCAATCATAGATCCATATATCTTCACATAAATCCATTCCTAGATCTTGCAACAATTCAGACGAAATTTCCAAACCCATAAAAACAAATATACTTAATTTTGTTAATTTAAAGATGAAGAAGGATCTTTGAAAATATCTAAAGGATAATTGTTTTGATGATGACTCTAAAAGAAGAAGATGGACCTTCATGATTGAAGTCTTGGAGTCTTGAAGTCTTGTGGAAGCTTTAATCTTGTATTTTGTGTATATGTTTAATTGAAATAGTTAGGAATCATGTTGAAGATTATAACATGCACTCAGCTCTCCTTAAACTTTAAAAAAGTCTTTTGTTTTCGTAAAAAGCTATTAACGTTGAAATAATTTATTATCTCCTGGAATAATCGATTATCATACTTAAAATAATTGATTATCTTGTAAAATAATCGATTATCATTAGCAGACTTTTATTTTTCAATTACTCTTTGGAATATCGATTATCTCAAGTAATAATCGATTATTTTGAACGTTGTTGCGAAAATCTTTTCATATTCTATAGAACCTTGCACCCCTCTTTGTCTATAAATACATAAGGGGTATGAGCATTCAAAAATAACCAAAAGAGATCAAAGTGAAAGTTGCTCTGCTACTAGTGTTCAATATTGCTTCTTCCTTTGTGGTTATTCAAAGAAGGTGTTCATTCTTTGTGAGATCAAGGAAGGTGGTTGTTCATCCTTTGTGGTTATTCAAGGGAGGAGTTTTCATTCCTTGTGGTGTTCAAGGAAGGTGTTGTTCATCTCTTGTATTTTTAAGAGAGGTGTTGTTTCATCTTTATTCTATACAAAGGAGATGTCTTGATAATCTTCCTGCTATCTTTCTCATTCCGCTGCACTGTAAACTTTATTATTATTATTATTATTATTATTATTATTATTATATAGTTAGTAGATCCACTACTACAGAATTAGGAATCAATGTCGCCATTCTACGTCGGTTTAAATACAAACGACGTAGAATGTTTGATTTGACCATTCTACGTCGGTTGTAATCTATAACCGACGTAGAATGTTTTGAATTCTACATTCTACGTCGGTTCTGTAACTAACCGACGTAGAATGTCAACACTACTACGTCGGTTGTTTCTTAACCGACGTCAACCGACGTAGAATGTAGAATTCAAAACATTCTACGTCGGTTGTTTCTTAACCGACGTAGAATGTAGAATTCAAAAGCATTCTACGTCGGTTATAAATTACAACCGACGTAGAAACCCCTTAGAAACCCCTTTAAAATCTATTCCCCCCTTTTCTTTCTCACTTTTCGTACTGTGGTCGACCCTCGAAGCTCCGTCCTCTCTGCGCATTCCGTCTTCCTCGTCACCGGTGCTGCGGCCGGTCTCTCTCCTTCCTCGTCGCCGCCCCCTGGCGTGTCACCCCTGCCGCTGCCCCCTGGCGTGTCGCCGCTGCCGCTGCCACCCTCGCCGCCCTCTGCCGCCGCCCTGCCGCTGCCACCCCTGTCGCCTCTTCCTCCTTGGGTTTTGTCGCCGCCGCTTGCCGCCTCCTTAGTGCCTTGCCGGTTCATTGTGTTCATCCTTGTGCCTTGCCGGTCGCGCGTTCCTCCTTCTTCGCCACCGCCACCGCCACCGTTGTTGCTGCATTGTCATCTGCCAGGTTAGTGGATTTTTATTATTTTTATTGTTTTTGTTTTGTAGATAGTGTTTGTATGATTAGGTTATTGAAATGGCTGTAGTGTAGATGATTGTTCTGATGTTCTGGCTGTGCCCATGGGGCTTTATTTGATGTTGTTTGATTTTGTATAAAAATTTGGATTTAATAACAGAGGAATTATGACAAAAATAGTATGCAAAATTATGCAATTAGGACAAAAGAACATGCAACTATGAAATTTGTAAGATGTAATGGCCTGATAATTCTCTGCTTGGTACGACACAACTCCACAAATTTTTTCAAAATTTTTTGACAAGTGCAAGTCAGTCACATAAATGGGCAAAATTTAGAAAAATAGGTAAAAAATAGTAAAATAATAAAAAAGTTATAGTAAATGGAGGATTTTTGAAAATTATTTTGCCCAAATCCCCTTTGGAATTTGCCAAGAGGTTCGTTGGGTCATTTCCAAAAACTTTCATTTTTTACGCATCTCCATCCGAGGTCCGTAGCAAAAGTTATGATCGTTTGAAGTTTTTCTGCACCTAAATTTTGTATTTTCAAAACTATGATTATTTTGGGGGATGTGAGGCCTCTTTATTCAAGTACACATCAAAAGAACATAACACAACAAAAATTAGCAGAAAATTCAATGTCTAACTATTTTTTATGATTTTTTCAAGATCGATTACATCCATCCAATAATGTTGTTTTTACATCAATCTTTCTTTTTTTAAATTGTTCTTCTAAGACAAAGCATATAGAAATTAGACATCATCGTTTCATTAGACATCATATAGCTAAGGATTGCATTATAGAATACATAGATATAGATACAAAACATCAATTAGCTGATATCTTCACCAAACCTTTGCCTAGAGAGTAGAGAGTCTATCTTTGAAATTTAGCTATTTGAAATGTATTATATATGAAATTGTGGCTGGTTTGCTGGTTTATTTGATATGCAGGTACTAAAATTTAGGGAAAATGAGAAAATGAGAAAATTAGAAATTGCATTAAGCGACTTACAATGTCGGTTAGGGCTAGAACTGACGTTGTAAGTTTGGGTTACACTTACAACGTCGGTTCTAGCCCTAACCGACGTTGTAAGTCTTGTGATTTTCAACGTCGGTTCAATTGAACCGACGTTGAAAATATTACTTTTAACGTCTCCTGATTCAACGTCGGTTTTCGGGCCGTCGTGAAATCATCCCCAGAACCGACGTGGATTCCGGTTCCTGTAGCAGTGATCTGTTGAGGTGATAAGTTATTGGATGTAGGATCTGCTTTGATCCAAACTAGTATAAATACTCTGTGTATTTTTCTCTATCCCTACTTTCTTTATATTCAGCTTAGTTTTGTTCTTATATATTCAGCATAACTTAAATTTATATTGAGATTTTTGTTTTAACAAGATTAAATTTAAAAAATATTTAATTTTTATTAAGAACCAATTCACCTCTCTTAGTTTGTTTTATCTACCTATTATTCTAACAAATTTAAAATTAAATAAAAGAATGATGACGAATACTATAAAAGCTTTATAAATACTTTTATGATTATGAAGCAATAGAGCGATAAACCAATGTTTTAGCAATGAATTTGTTTGATTATTGGAATATGAACATGCTCTTTTCACATGGAAAGATTTGAATAACTAAAATCATTAGATAAAGCATTCTGAATCTCCATCTCTAATTTTATAATTATTAATAAAATAAATTTCTATATTTCTAAATATTATGTTTGGTATTATTTTTAAAATTAGAATTTTAATTCTCAATTAGCAGTGACAATTCTAAGCGATTGAAAAATAATCAAATAAAAGAATTCCCACCTTTTATATTAAAGTCACTAAATATAGCATTTAAATAATGTGACCATCTATCAATACTAGAATAAAAATCTACCAATATAAAATAGACTCACAATTAAAAATCTATAATATTTCTTCTTAAAAAACCCAATATATATATATATATATATATAACTTTTTAAACTTGGAAGAATCACTCCTAGTATAGACTTTTCTTTAAACCATCGAGCAAGTAAACCAATTTGTTGACTTTCAATTTCTTGTTTTTTTATAGTCAGCGTAAACTATTACTTGTAGTATACTATCAAAAAAATGTATATAAATTAAGCTATTGCCATCAAATTGATATTGTTCCTTTCTTTGCTCAATTCAGAAAAAAAAATGAGAAACCTTTCCAGAACACCATACTCTATATTTATCCTTTTATTAGTATTAAGAAGTGGACTTTAAGCCTAACTCAACCCCACAAAACGCCGAGGACTGGACATCTCGAGCGTGGGACATAGATTTATGGGTGGTCCAATAATGGCCCGATAGCAGGTGACCCAACACCTTAGGATGGACTTAATCTGGCTCTGATACCATATTAAGAAGTGGACTTTAAGCCTAACTCAACCCCACAAAACCGGCTTGGTAAGGTGAGGTTTGCACCCACCTATATAGACTAGATTGACTTTATCTCTAGTCGATGTGGGATTTCCAACACACCCCCTCACGCCGAGGACTGGACATCTCGAGCGTGGGACTATAGATTTATGGGTGGTCCAATAACGGCCCGATAGCGGGTGGCCCAACACCTTTGGATGGACTTATATGGCTTTGATACCATATTAAGAAGTGGACTTTAAGCCTAACTCAACCCCACAAAACCAGCTTAGTAAGGTGAGGTTTGCACCCACTTATATAGACTAGATTGACTTTATCTCTAGTCGATGTGGGATTTCCAACAATTAGCAACAACAGTTAGGATTCAAGGTCGCTATCTGCCAGAACTAGTATCATATGGCGTTCACAAAGTTCAGCACAATGAAACTTCTTACTTAGTTCTCAAAGGAATTGATGATGAATCCAATGAGGAGCACTGCAGACAAATGTATGGCTTCTTACCATGCACAAACAACATTTTTGGCCATCTATTTCTTATTTTGGTGTATGAGTATTTGTTGTTCCATGGAGAATCATATTTGGCTAAAGGAGGAGAACAAATCTTCAAGATTCTTGGTCCTGGTATCTATGGTGCTAGTCTTTTTCACATCCTCGGTGCCCTTCCTGAATCCTTAGTTCTGCTTGGTATGTCATCATCCCTTTTCCTTTGAGAGAAACAAAACTATGTTCTGCTTTTGTGAGACACCCTGTTCCTCTACTTGAACTGAATACATACATCATGCCGTTGCAGATACATATAACTTGCAAAACGACAAAAATGTTATGAATACATGTATGAAGCTGTTTTCCTTTTTTAACTAGTGACAATGTTAATAATAACTTAATATATAGAACTTTCTTATGATACCTAAAATACACCTCTACACACATATATATATATATATATATATATTTTTTTTTTCATATCAGTATGATGTCAATATCATAATCTTTTTTAATATGTCTTTTGAAATTGTCTTCCACCTACAATTACCATTGAGACCAAGAATGCAAGTAGCACTTGGCTGGATAATGGATAATCTCAACCCACAAAGTCATTAACTACTCATAAAATTTCTTCAAACTGGGTAGAATGAGTAGATTTAAGTGTTTGAACACACACTACAAGAAATGGCGGGAATAGCCGCCAGAAACTAGCATCGGCCATCAGCGGACGCTATTAGCATCGGCCTATAAAACGCTACGCGAACGCTACGAAAAAAAAGTAAAAAATAAAAATAAGTTAGCGTTGGCCAGGACGCTAAATTTATTAAAAATTTAATAAAGGTTAGCGTCGGCTTTGGCGACGCATGGCCGACGCTAGTTTTAGTATATAAAACCTAATTTCCTCCGTAAGTCCACTTTGCTACATATTGCCCTTTTTAGTAAACCACCCAGACCGAAACCCGCCCTTTCCTAAGCCAATGCTGCCCACGTTCTCTAACTAATTGCTACCCAAAAAGGTAGCACACTAATCTCCGTCACCCTCGAGTCAGGTCTGGCTTAACCTTATTCCCGTTAGTTTTGTCACTCTCTTTTCTTTCAATGGCATCCGCTTTCAAAGCCTTTTTTCCCACAAAGCCACCCTGCTTGCAACAGTAGATCCTGTTGATTCGGTTGCAGCAGAACAACCACCAATAGTTGCATCCGTTAAAGACCAATCACTCTCGCGGCTTCCTCCCTCTCTTCACTGTGCGTTCATCTTTTCCTCTCTCTTCCTCTGCTTTGTCTGGATTATCAAGGTGGTGCGGTGGTTTCTCGCGCTCCTTGAAGGTAAGAAATTGGGTTGATTTTGATTTAGGGTTTTGATTTGGATAGATTGAGTGCATTTCGCTGGTGTTGATTTCGAATTGAAGTTAATCTTTGACAGTGATTTTCTGTGCTCGGAGGAATTTGGGATTTTTGTGAAGAACAGAGATGTTGATTTCGCTGGTGTTGATTTTGCTTTTTTGAACGAACTACATTTTGATTAAATTGTTTGTTGATGCGTTTATTTTGTTTGAATTGGTTGATAAATTGATATTTAGGATGTTATAGCTGGTCGGGTTGGTTTTTCGTATTGTTTATATAGTTGGTACTGTAAAAGCCAATTTATTCGGTCTAGGCAGTCTAAGACTTTATGCATATCTTTGAAGTTTCTCACTGTACAGGGACATTTCATAAATATAATCACAGACTTGGACGTATAAGAAGTACTGAAGCAAACTGCAGACTTGGCTCGTCTCATCTTCACGCTGGCGAGTAGGAGAGCGGTTTCACAATTGGTAAGGTATGCTATTCTATTCTATTTTCCATAAATGCATTAGCAATATTGTTTCTGAATATTATTGAACATCCGATCTTTTACATGCTGTTTAATCTTGATTCAGGATCCTATCAATTTACTATTGCAAACGCTATGATTCGTTATCTATTATTTTAAGAATTGTGACCGCTATGCTTTGATAAAATTTGGAAGATGCATTTTCCATTTAGTTGTTTGTGTTGAGCCTGTTATATTGATTTGGACGATGCAGACTTATTATTGAGAATGCATTTAGATGGATTCATAATTCGAATTTGAAAATCGAAACGGGTTTGGCTTTAAAATCTTAAAATTCTAAAGATTCATTTGTAATCAGTTCTTGATGTTCAAAGTGTGTTCATTGTTGTAGGGATCTTGTATCTTTAAACCTGTAAAATTAATATTAATGCATCAAGACGAATTCATCATTGATCATTTGGAAAGATGACTGGTAGTTTAAATTTGCATTCATTTATATATTTGCATTTTGTGTAAGACTTGGCTGCATCATGGACGTAATTAATATATTAGTTTGTATTCTAACTTAATAATAATTAGCTTGGCCCTCATTGGCAGACACTGGTTCATCTTATAATTTTCTAATCTACAGCAATTTTTCAATATAAATTGAACTCTCTTGTTTCTCACCTCGCTGGCAGGAGAATGTTACGGATCTTAAGATGTTTCCAACTTGAATAACAATCTTCTAATACTCAAGTTGTATATCCCCTGCTAGTCCCACCCCAACCACCCGAAAGACATTAATAGTAATAGATATCAATAACAAGTGTTTCTGCCTCAATTATTTCTCATATTCTTACTACCACAGCTACCCTACGCAACCCAAACACAATTTTTTTCTACGAAGATAAAATACAGAATGTGCTTAAAAAATCCTTCCACTGTCAACTTCTTTCATAACAGTTCATTCCCTTTTTTCTCTTTTATGAAGCTTTTGTTTCTTCTAATAAGGGACTCTGATAACTTATCATATTTTAAATACGAGGCTTAACAAGTCCCAAAAAAAAGTATAATACATTATTTCAAAGTGAAAACATTTTCAAATTTGAAGTTCATACAACAAAGTTACCTGTGACAATGCCTCTGACATGTAGTAAAGTGCTTTATAGGAGGAATTATCAATTTTTCTAGCAGCATAGCAGTCTCTTATAGCCATATGAGCATTATTTTTCCACTCCCTCTGGACAAGAGTGGAAAATTTCAAAACACGTCCAGTTCAGCAAAAAGGATAAAAAAACTAAACTGAAAGGAAAACAAAATACCAAGACCCGTAGTAATAATAATAATAATAATAACCTTGATCAATAGTGCAGCACGAGTGCACAGGCATTCATGTTTCAGTGCAGACCCAATGATATGGCTATAGCCATTCAAAACCTCATTACATGCCTCAATTCCATAATAGGGTGTCCCATTGTCCAATGATCTCTTAGCATATCTTATCAGTTTCCTGCACTTGTCAAGCTGTAAAACCCAATTAGAAAACATTATGCAAAACTAAAGTGACATCCATACGTATATTATTTTAGTTCTGTCTGTGTAACCCAGAAGCAAAATTATGCCTTGTGTATCTTTAATAACATGGTTCCTACTCCTCTCCTTGCCTACTTCTAAGACACTCGCAACTAATTTTTTCTCAACACTACATTC
The DNA here is from genome assembly GCA_030347555.1 of Lablab purpureus. Taxonomy (NCBI): domain Eukaryota; kingdom Viridiplantae; phylum Streptophyta; class Magnoliopsida; order Fabales; family Fabaceae; genus Lablab; species Lablab purpureus. The sequence continues at coordinate 21,509,502 of CM059258.1, forward strand.
TGAAGTTCAGTTTCCCCTCACCAGCTACGTTTTCTGTTCTGAACTAATACCTTGTGTTCATGTTTTCCTTCTCTAGTCTGTTCTCACCTATAATGTTTGAACTTAACTCAATTAAAGCCTTCAAGCATCTTCATCTCAGCGTCTGTGTTCAGATAATGTTCTGTTCATCAACCACATATGTTGGCATTGTTTGCTAGGTGGTAGTTTTACTTCACACATTCTAAAAATTGTATTTTATAGGTTAAATTACTGCATAGTCATTGAACTATTTGTCAACTTTTAATTAGGTCCTTAAACTATATTTTTCTTCAATTGGGTCCTTGAGTTTGTATCTATTTTTTAATTGGATCCTTCCATCTAATTGTTGATATGGACCTGCAAAATAATTTGATTTATTTTATATTAAGTATAACCATTTTATATTATATCTGACCTTTAATATCATTGATAATACGTAAAATACTACACATTTTTATATTATTTACGTATGATCTCTTATATATATTCAAATTAAATTAAATTAAATTTTTTAAAACATTGTTTATTTATGTTATTTCATATCTTTATACAGACATGATATTTTAAATGAGATTTTATGATCTGTGTCATGAACACACAATTTGTATTTTTTCCTCCCTCTAATCCAAGGTAAGATTTTGACAACCCTGGAAATCATCCTTCATTAGTGAACTCCAGTGATCAACTACCACATCTTCCCCAAAATCTTTTTTCTTTGCAAGGACACAACAAGCTTGAGTGTATTTTTATCTGTATAAATTAGGATTTAAAACTTAGATAGAATTTAAGTTGTAATTAGATATAAATATTAATCCCTAGGGGCTGAAATTAAGAATTTTCATAGTCTTTGTTGGTAATATTAGATAATTCCCTGATATTTATAGATAATATCATCATCACTCAAACCTAGTACTCAAGCTATAATGATATTTTACTCATACTACAAATTCAGGGGCGAAATGAAATTCTCCGAAGCAATACCAAATATTTAACTTCTAAAGTCTACGTTGATATCTAGAGGATCCTTGTCTCTCTAATTGGGAACAACCCACTCACTATCCTATACTCCTCAACTTCCACAACTCTAAGCATTTTATTCTATTAACATAAATTTATGAAGCAGAAATATATGCTTTTAGACAGACAAGTTTTTATCTGCATTAATAAAAGTTCTTATCTACAGACAAGTTCTTTTGAAATAAATTTTTTAAAAATATGAAAAATTAAATTAAATGTCTGATTATTTCATAAAGTAGAAATTAAGTAGACAAATTTCTTTTAGGAGTTATATGATTTATAAGAGATGGAACATCTATATAAATAATTAATACTACTTTATTTTTGTCATCAAGAAACTAATTTACAAAAGTTTTATCATATTATTTAATCAAAATTATTATATAACATCGGTTATTACTCATGAATTTATAAAAAATAACTTAATCAATATGTGGACTATTATATGGCCTGCACTCGTGGCTTTATATGAAGTTATAGATAAGTTCTATATATTATTCCCTCTAATTAAACACTGTAAATTTATAAAACTGGTTGCATTGAACTATGAAAATATGTTCAAAACCAGTTTAGTTTGATAATGTAATAATGAACATGCAGAGCTATGGAGCGTAGTTGGATGTATAATATGCTTGATCCTTCAAGGAGACTTAGATAGGAGTTTATCAATGGAGTCAACGAATTTGTTTCAAAGGCAATGGACCAACCTTGCTCTACTTTAGACGGGGGGATAAGGTGTCCTTGCATGAAGTGTAATTGTGAGAAAATTCTTAGACCATCAAATGTTAGGGCTCACTTGCTACAATATGGCTTTAAACCTAACTACACTGTATGGGTTGAACATGGAGAAGAGGGATCAAATGAGGGTAGCTTAAATTATGCATGCAGTAGGTCGACAAATATGAATTCTGCTAATCAGTTTGGCTCAGTGACTGAAATGGTATTTGATGCGTACATGCAAGTAGCTGATATAACGACTCATTATGACAACATAGAGAACCATAGTATGTCTCAAGGAGAGTTTCCTAATGCAGAAGCCCAGAGGTTTTATAATATGTTAGAATCTGCGAATAAACCAATTTATGAAGGAGCAACTGAGTCAACATTATCAGTAGCCATTAGGCTTCTAGCAGCTAGAACAAATTGTCATGCTACTGAAAGGTCAGAAAACGCCTTTGTGATATGCTGACTAAAACAAGGGCAAGGGAGGGTAGACCTGTTTGGATTGGTGAACAAGCGTGGAATGATCTTCAAAACTATTGGAGTAGTGAAAAGTTTAAAGAAGTATCATCCTGAAACAAAGTCAATCGGTCTTCCTCTCGAGGTGGGGCATTGCACTCTACTGGCCGCAAATCACACCTCGACATTGCATTGGGCTTAGTAAGTATTATTCATGACTTTTGCATATTTTCTTACATTTTACTAAATTTAGAAATGGAAGATACAGTGTTTGTAACTAAACAACTTTTATCGGGAACGTAAATATGGTCGGCTGTTCAACCGGATGAGTTATTCATTGCCACCCATACAAAAAGGATGGTACTTGGGTAGATAGTCGTGCCCAAGAGACCTATGTAAGTTATTCATTTAAATTTTTTGATTTAATTTATAGTTGTAATTCAAATTGATGATATTTTCAACTATTGATAATTGACTAGGAAACATATCATGAGCGGTTGAAGACCATGCAAACTCAAAGTTCTGAAGGATCAACTTCCAACCTCCAAGAAATAGATCCAGCAACAAAGGTTCTCTGCTGGAAAGATGTTGCTGGAGGGAAGAGTAGAGGTAGATGTTATGGCACTGCAGACTTAGCTGCCAACATTCGTCATGGAGTGTCATCCCTCACTCAACCCTCGGTCTTTGTTGGTAACATTGATGAAGCTGCAGACACTCAAGGTCTTCGTGAACAAATCGCACAAGCTACCGCAAGAGCTACTGCAGCTGAGGAAAGAGCTACCGCTACTGCACTGCAGATGTTCAGAGTTGAGGAGAAACCGAAGTTGATGCAACATCAACTAGCCATGGTCATAGATCGACAAATGAATGGCGGTTCAACTAGTACGAGTCAGTCCACCCTCATTATGCCCAAGCATTTGATGACCAACCTCGGATTGAACTTCATTTTCATTGTGAGTTTGTTATGCTGTTTTCTTTTTTTACAATATCATAATTGTTGTATGCCTCAATCTAATTATTTATTCTTTTTTTGCAGGTGTTTGAAATTAATCAAATCAGGTAGCCTTGATTCTTGTAAGAAAATTACTGCGTTCTGCTATGGTGCATGAATTTAGAATAGCTAATCTAAGCGTTGGATAGTCACAAAATTGGATGGTTGCCTCGCTTGCAGTGCATTTATTATTGAACATCCGAACTTATTTATGGTATATTTTAAATCTATATATAGAAGTCAATGTTTTGCATTACTTTATTTTCATGGCAAGAATGAGCCATGATTCACGTCTTTTGCACGGAATGCTTTTATTACTCGAATTGGGATTGACTTGATTTATTTAGTAGGTTAATCTGATGGTGAACTGGCCAGTATTTTTAAGTTTTTCAACCAGGTTGTTACGTAAACCAGTTTAGTGTTTAGCCAACTGAACTGGGCACTCTTGTTTGGTTATTATAACATTCCAACGAGGTGGAACCGATGAGCAACTAATGTTCATTTGGAGATTATTCATTCCTCGCTCGCCTATCTCCGATTGAATAGTATAGCTTGGTGCAATCGTAGGTTACTCGGTTATTATTCCTATCGTGAATATTCAAATTGATTAGAATTGATTAGGTTACTTTTTTACCTTTCTAAATAAGAATTAGAATTGATTGGAAATATTCAAATTATAATTGATTGTATGGAGAATTAGAATTGATTCATAAAATTCAAATTGGAATTGGAATGAAATTGAAATTAAAATTGGAATCAAATTGGAATTGACTTGAGAAGATGATGAAATGAGGATGGAAGGAGTTTAGAGGATGGAATCAATTCTAATTCGAAATTCATATTCTTTCACCTATGTATTTATTTAAAAATAATAACAGCTAACTGACGTAATCAATATATTTAAAAAAAAAAAAAGTTAGCGTCGGCTAAGCCGACGCTACTCTTTTAATTTAAAAAAAATTTAGCGTTGGCTTGGCCGACGCTACTCTTTAAATTTAAAAAAAAAAAAAAAAATTAGCGTGGGTTTAGCGTCGGCTTGGCCGACGCTACTCTTTTAATTTAAAAAAAAAAAAGTTTAGTGTGGGCTTAGCGTCGGCTTGGTCGACGCTACCCTTTAATTTTTTTAAAAATAAACTTAGTGTTGACTTAGCGTCGGCTTGGCCGACGCTACTCTTTTAATTTTTAAAAAAAAATAAACTTAGCGTCCACTTTGCGTCTGGTAAGCCTACGCTACTTTATTTAATTTTTATATTTTAAAAATCGTAGAGTCGGCATCTGTGTCCGTTTAGCCGACGCTATTAGCGTCCCCTGATTTCTTGGACGCAATCCCATTAACTTCCATGTGTTTAGCGTCGGCTGCTCTGTGGACACAATAGTGACGCTAACAATGACTTAGCGTCCGCTTTTGGTCAGTAGAGTCGGCTTTTCATGGACGCTATAGCTCTTTTTTCTTGTAGTGACACTTCTTTATAAATACTTTAAAAAAGAGAAAACAAAATTAAATAAACATTTTCGTATAAATTAATTTGGTAAAGATTTATCATTTTTTTTTTAGAATTTTATTTTTTATTTATGCATAAATTAATTTTAATTTTAATATTTAAAAAATATTTATTTTTTATTTTTCCTTCTTAAAAGTTTTATAAAAATCAAGTTTGTCTAAGACATGCATACTTAGCATTTAACAGTTAATTTTGAAATATTGAGCATAAATTAGTGGTGGGTGGTCACACTATTAAGAAAATATGTATTTACTGATAATGAATTTTCACTGTAGTTATCATAAAAGAAAGTATGACTAATTATTTATAAAATTTTATAAATATAAATTATATTATTATAATACTTTCCAATTCTATCTATATTCGAAAAAACTATTTATTGTGTTTTGTGTTCAGAAATTGGAGGTTTTTTTAGTATTTTTTAATTAAGCTAAATAATTTTATTTATAATTAAGACTTAAATTATTTTTTAAATATACATATTTCACTTTCCATTTTTCTCTGTATTCTTTTTCCATAATTAAACATTTCTTTTTACATTCATGATTAATGTTTCATCATAATACCATTATATCTAGTAAAAGAAACACATAATAATATATATATATACATACATTTAATCTAATAATGAAATTGAGAATGAATATATAAATATTGAATAAATAAGTATTAAAATCATTGTGCACAAAAGTGACTATGGTTTGCAGATTGTAATCTTTTTATTATTTTTAATTAACTATAATTTTAATACTTTGTACATTTATCATAAATAAGATAGTAGAGAAATACTAGAAGTATAAGAGAGTCTAACTAATTAATAAAAATAAAAGATAGAAGAGATAAAATAATATATTAATTTTTTTAAAATAAGAATATTAACTATAGCTATTAGATTAAATTATGTAATCTTATTTAGTTTGTAAAATTTTATTAAATTAATTATTTTAAATATAAAAGTTATTATTTGGTTCGGCTCACAATTATTCCTTCAACGTCTTATTATTAAATTAGTTTTTATAGGTATAATATATTTTTAGTTTGATTTTTATAAATAGATATCAAACTAAAGATGTTTTAAATATATAAAAATCAAGAATATAAAGACCAAATTAACAAATAGAATATGTTTACACTCATAAGAAGGAATTTAATAATTTTTTTAGCGGATAAAGAATTTGCACAAAAATAGGGCTAAATAAATTTATATGTTTAAACTGACTATTATATACTCTTTTTCAAAACAATTTTTACAATTTATGAAATTTACGATGTGAAAATCATTATGATGTGGGTTTTATTTTAAGCCCTGTTATTTACAGATTTCACATAAATTTTATCCCACAAAAAAGTACATTAATATTCCGATGGTAATTAAAATTTGGAGAGAATGGTCTCTTTCGTTGTTAACATAGACTATTAAACAAAAAGGTCTGTAAATTAATATCTATTTATATTTTCTACAAACAGTGTTGTCAACATTTGTAAAGGTTTGAATAATTATTTTTATTTTAAGTATATAATAAAATTTTCTTTTAAATTTTGTGTTTAATAAATATTGTTATTGTTAGATTTTTTTTTTCATATGTCAACAATTATTGTTGTTAGATTTTTTTTTATTTATATAAATGTGACACATATTAAATCTAGCTTTTGTTAACATATCATTATTTATGTCAGTTTCCTTTTCCACCAAAATAACTTTATTGTTTGGAAAAAAATTTAAAAAAAATATATAAAAAAAGAAGACAGACTTTCACCATAAATTTTTAATATAAAATCTTAAAACTGATAGATTTTTATTTTTCTTTTATATATTTTAATTTTATTATTTTATTTAATGTGAGACTTAATCTTTATTTTAAGACTTGATTTTTTTATTGTAGTGAAATAATATTTTATTTTGATTGATAATTTTGTATGATCAGTTTGTGGACTTGTGAGCAATAGGGAGACAGCAGAAGAATATGGGTTGAGTGGGGTTGGGTTATTGGCTGGATCATCCATTTTGCTTCTCACTGTGGTTTGGGGAACCTCTGTCATTGTTGGCAGCCAAGAATTTGAGCATCATTCTCCTCCTTCTAACTCACACTACAAAACTCTTCAAGCTCTCTTCACTGGTTTGTTCCAACTCACTTTTACTTAACTCTTATATTCTAATGTTTCAAGTAATAATAAACCTCCACCCTAACTTATTTCAATTCATCTTTACTAAATTAAATTTCAGTTATTCTTTATAATAGAATAATTTAATATATAAAAATAATAATTTTTTTATTTATTCAAATAATAATTAATGGCATTTACTTCTGTGGGTCCTTTTACATTAACTTCCTCTTAAGAGGAAGAAAAAAATCATGAAATAAGTGGTTGAGAAAATTACCTCTGTATCCCTTCCTTCCTTGACTGTGTAGCTTGTGGGCACCACAATGTTAGACATTTTTTTTCTAGTGTGAAAGCGAAAGCACGAAGCAAATCCAAGGAAAGAAAAAATACAATAGATCAATTACATATATCAGGTGTATTTAAATTTTGTTCCACTCATATTCATATAATTGATTTTACGTATAATATTACCATAATTAATCGTAGCACTGTTAGGAGATATTTATTGGTGTTTTGTTCTGTTTTAACTAGTAAAATTTTATTTTAATAATGGTTAGTTATTTTGACTGGGTTTTTAGAAAAGAGTAGCTAGATCTTAGCTACTTAACTCTTCTTTTTTTTACAGTTGTAAAATTTACATATTTTATTATTCGGGTTGTTAGTTTTGATAGGCTATAATAATGTATTTTGCTATGCATTGAATAACAAAATACAAGTAAGCATTTTTCTCACCAAAAAACTTGTTTGTTTTTAGTTCATAATTTGGTATTAAAGCTTCTTTATAGGAGTTTGAATAAGAAAAGATCGTTAGGACATTGGGTGAAAGGGAGCGTGCATCTACCATGAAGGATATACACTAGGGTGTGAGAGAGAGAAACACCTATAGAGTGCACATGTGAAGATTGAAGAATTATCTTACAACCATGATTGATACCAGTAAGTATGTGCAGTCAACAATTCCCAAATTCGATGGTTACTATGATCATTGGACGAAGCTGATGGAAAACTTCCTTCGAATTTTGGCACTTAGTGGAGCATGGCATTACTGATGTTTCAAATAAGACCAATGCATCAAAAGCAAAAATTAAATTAATGGAGGAGCAAAAGTTGAAGGATCTGAAAATCAAAAACTATTTCTATCAAGCTATTGATAGAGAAATTTTGGATACCATCTTGAATGATGATACGTCCAAAAATATTTGGGATTCAATGAAACAAAAATTCTAGGGATCAACTCGGGTTAAACGTACTCAGTTGCAAGCATTGCGCAAAGACTTTGAATTGTTGAAAATGAAGGAAGGAGAATCTGTGAATTCTTATTTTGCTAGGACTTTGAAGATAGTTAAAAGTATGAAGGCTTGTGGTGAAAACATGCAAGTAAATGCCATGATTGCAAAGATTTTGCGGTCTACAACAACCAAATTCAATTATGTAGTATACTCCATTGAAGAATCCAACAACATGAAAGTCATGACCATAGATGAACTTCATAGTAGTTTACTGGTGCACGAACAAAGGATGTTGCTAGCTATGGAGGAAGAGCAGGTCTTGCAAGCTGTAGCAAATGAGAAAAGTGGGAGAGGAAGAGGAAGAGGAAGGGGTAGAGGATCCTTCCGAGGCAAAGGTAAAGGAAGACAATCATTCAACAAAGATGAAGTTGAATGCTTTAAATGTCACAAACTTGGGCACTTTCAATATGAGTGTCCCATGTTTGAGAAGAATGTCAATTATGCTAAAGTTGAGGATAAGGTGGAACAAGAGGATGAACTCTTGTTAATGGCTTTAGTTGATCTCAAAGAAAAAAAAAGACAAGTGGTTTTTAGACTCTAGGTGCAGCAACCACATGAGTGGTATCAAGGATTGGTTCTCACACTTGGATGAGAATTTTCATCACATAGTAAATCTAGGGAATGACATCCGCATTGCTGTTATGGGAAAAGGGAGTGTTTGTATGGTGGTAAACGGTATAACACATGTGATATCCTAGGTGTACCATGTTCCTGAACTCAAGAATAATCTCTTGAGTATTGGACAACTTCAGGAAAAGGGCTTGACCATCACAATTCAAAACAACTTGTGTACTATTGTTCATCCAGAAAAAGGGTCAATTATGGAGATCAGTACGAGCAATAGTCGGATGTTTGTGCTAATCGCTACTTGATCTCCAACTGGTGCAACATGTTTTCAGGCTGAATTGGAACGGGAATCACAACTATGGCATAATCGTTTAGGCCATTTAAGCTATGATGGCTTAAAAACACTTGCTTCTAAGCAAATGGTGAATGGGTTGCCTACTATTCTAGTTCCACAAGAATTATGTACACACTGCTTGACTGGAAAACAACATCGAAATACCATGTCAAAGAAGAATCTATGGAGAGCATTAGAGAAACTTCAACTCATTCATGCTGATTTGTGTAAACCGATTCAACCTTCATCAAACAACAATAAGAAGTATTTCCTAAGTTTCATTGATGATTTCTCACGTTAAACTTGGGTATACTTTCTACATGACAAGGTTGAAACTTTTCTCTATTTAAAAGTTTCAAATCCCTGGTAGAAAAAGAGGCTAGAGGAAGCATTATCTATCTCAAGACATACAAAGATGGAGAATTTAATACTAGTGCATTTGAAGAATTTTACAAGACTCAAGGTATACAAAGACAATTAACAACAACTTACACACCTCAGCAGAATGGAATTGTTGAGAGGAAAAACAAAACCATCATGAATAAGGTTTGGTTTGTGTTGACAAGGAGACGTGTTCCAAAACTTTTCTGGCCAAAAGCAACTAAGTGGTGTGTCCATGTTCTAAACAGAAGCCCTACAACAGCAGTACAAGATAAAACTCCTAAAGAAGCATGGAGTGGAGTGAAGCCGTTTGTGGATTATTTTAGAGTGTTTGGATGCATTGCACTTGTCCATACACCAGACCAACTACGAGTAAAGTTTGATGATAAGAGCAAAATGTGTGTTCTTCTTGGAGTTAGTGATGAATCAAAAGCTTACAGATTATTTGATCCTATTAAAAATCGAATCATTATCAGCAGAGATGTTGTATTCGGAGAAGGGAAGTGTTGGAACTGGGAGAAAATTGAAGGCACAAATCTGCAAGAAAATATGAACTCGGGTGATAATAAGACACATGAGCATGATGATGCGGAGATTGAGCAGAATGATGCAGGAATTTTGGAACAGCAACATGCAGACTTATCAAGTGTAGGAAACGTTGGAATCAATTTTGATGATCTTTATCCAATGATAATACAACTTAAGGGAGGGCTAGAAGGTATAGAAGAGAGTGAGTTTGGATGGCTAAATATGAGAGGAGAGATGATCTATTAGATAATGAAGATAATGCTATGATGGTGACAGAAGATGATCCTGTGACTAATGAAGAAGTTGTCAAGAGTAAGACAAGGAGGGATGCAATGAAAAAGGAGATGGAAGCCATAGAGAATAAAACTTGGGAACTAACATATTTTCCAACAGGTATGAAACCAATTGGAGTCAAATGGATATACAAAACCAAACTCAAAGAAAATGGAGAAGTTGATAAGTTTAAAGCAAGATTAGTTGCTAAAGGGTATGCACAACAATATGGAGTGGACTACACTGAGGTATTTGCACCAGTTGCTAAAATGGACACTATACGCATTCTTTTATCCATATTTTCTCAACACGGTTGGAGTATTTATCAACTGGATGTGAAGAGTGTGTTTCTTCATAGAGAACTCAAGGAAGAGGTATATGTACAACAACCCATTGGCTTCGTAAAATTAGGAGAAGAAGAAAAGGTTTACATATTAAGAAAAGCATTGTACAAGCTTAAGTAAGAACCAAGAGCATGGTACAACAAAATAGAGACATATTTCCTGCACAATGGCTTTGAGAGATGTTTTTGTGAACACACACTGTTTTTACAAAGTCAAAGGGAGGTAAAATGCTAATTATGAGTCTATATGTTGATGATCTAATATACACTGAAAATGATGAAAGCATGTTCAATGATTTTAGATCATCTATGATGCTAGAATTTGATATGTCGGATCCAGGGCAGATGAGATATTTTCTTGGTATAGAAATCTTGCAGAAAAATCATGGAATCTATATGTGTCAAAGAAAGTATGCTCAATATGTTTTGACTTGGTTTGGTATGCAAGATTGCAATGCGATAAAAAATCCAATTGTGTCAGGAACAAAACTATCAAGAAATGATGCAAGAACTAAAGTGGATGCCACACAATTCAAACAAGTAGTTGGGAGCTTAATGTATTTGACTGTAACTAGGCCGGATTTAATGTATGGAGTTAGCCTAATTAGCATATTTATGGCCAATCATATAGAGACACACTGGTTTGCAGCCAAATGGATACTATAGATACTTGAAAGGAACAACAAAGCTTAGTATATACTACAAGAAAGGGGGAAACACTAATATATTAGCATATACAGATAGTGATTTTGCTGGAGACATTGATGATAGGAAGAGTAGTTCAGGTTTTGTGTTTTTCTTAGGGAGTGGAGTAATGTCATGGTCATCTAAAAAGCAACTAGTAGTAACACTATCTACAATTGAAGCTAAATACATAATCGTTGCCTCTTGCACATGTCAATGCATTTGGATTAAGAGAATTATGGAGACTCTCAGTTTTAACAATTGTGATCATACGCTAGTTTTGTGTGAATACAACTCAACAATCCAATTGTCAAAAAATCCAATTTTTCATGGAAGGAGTAAACATATAGACGTGTGTTTTCATTTTTTAAGAGACCTTGTTAAGGATGGGAGCAATGAACTGAAACACTGCAGTTTACAAAACTCACGCAGATGTGTAGTGGGTCAGTTTTATTTTCTGGTTGTTAGCTTTGATAGGCTATAATAAATATTTTACTATGTATTGAATGAAAAAATACAAGTAAGCATTTTTCTCATAGGAAACTTATTTGTTTTTAGTTCACAAGCACATTCATAGTTGATTATATAAAGAACAAACTCGTGACAAAACAATTTAAAATTATTATTAGTGAGTTAGTAGTGAATAAGTAAAATTGACTATTTTTATCTCTTAATTTTTAATTTATTTCCATTTTACATTTTAACAATTTTTATGTTAACATTATTTTCTTTTTATTTCATTTTATAAATTTGTAATTTTTTTTTACTTTTTTCTCTTCAATCACATATTAAGAAAAAATGACAAATATTGATTGATATTTTAATTTTAAAATAATTTCTATAAGAAAATACTAATATATATATATAATATGGATCAAATTATACTTATATAAATTTAATTAAATAATAAGTTTATATAAAAATTTATTTTATCCATCTCATTGTAAAATTTTGATATTATATCATTATAATTATTTATGTTAAATTTTATTAAAATTGAACATTGATTACATAGTAAAAAATTATTCAAAATATTTTAAAAATACATATTATATAGATTTTAATTTAGGACGTAAAATATTTTGGTCAACATAAATTTTTTATATATATATATATATATATAAAATATATATATATATATATATATATATATATATATATATATTACTCTTTTGAATAAGTGTTGTTGGAAAAAATTGTTTCTTTATATCAGTAAAATTTAATGTTGCACTAATTACTTTTTACTAGTTATATTTTTAAATTTAAAAATATTAGAAAAATTAAATTTTTTTTTATGGATATTAAATAATCTGTTATCTATATCAATCAATTATTTTTTATTTTTTTATCTACTTTTTATTAATAAATAAATTATATTTAATTTTTTAAAAAAATTAAAAATTCGTTATAAATTATAAAAATTAATAGCTTTATTGATCCAACAGTAAAACCTTAAAACACGCTTATGAAGTATATTGGATGAACTTTTAATCTAGTAATAAATTTTAAAAAGAAAAGAAAACACATCCAATCAGAAGATATTAATGAATGTACCATTTAATAAAAGTTATACCGTTTTAATTTTATCATATATATATATATATATATATAACAGTAAAAATCATGCGTGCCTATTAAAGATTATATCTATATTGTAAAAGACAGTGGAAAATGTTATTAGATATATTATGTTCCCAACAATGTTTTTAATATAAAATTATGAAGAAGGTCGTTTGTTTAGGATACTATTCATGTTAAGAGTATTTTTAATAGAATTTGATAATTATTACAAGAATTATTTAAGCTATTCCAAATAAGAGTTTTTTAATTATGTGACTTATATTTTATTATTTTTAAACTAAAAGTAATTTTAACAGATAATTATTATTGAAGATGCTATAACTCTACATATTAAAATCAATTCAAAATATGTGAGTTCTGCTAAGAAAATTGTAGCATTTGATATCTGCTAAAAAAAAGTAGTAGCATTTGATGTTAAAAACTGTAATTTTCTTGATATTTTTCAGTGAACTTCGTACTAATGATAACTTTTGTGCTTAAGAAATGTTGTGGTTGGTGGATGTTAAGGTTACGGCAGTACTACGGATTTGGAAACCAGTTACACTGCAAGAATCATGGTTTGCTCAGTTATACCATTTGCAATTGTTGGAAATCCCCATTTTATTCCGTTTCTCTTCTGGGCTAAGAGACGAGACCTTAGTAATTGCTCTCGTTATTACCTCCATTTTTCTGTTCCTGTACTTCATTTACCAGGTTTGTCATTTTTCATTTTCTTTTTATATGCTAAATGTTCATCAATAATGTTAAGTCAGTGTATGGTATAATAATTTTTGCTTTTATTTTGAAGACATTTCGTAATGCTGACAATTCCTCTGAGTAATTAATTAATTGTATTAGTTGCTATTTAACCTGCAGATTTTTGAACCATGGGTACAGAAAAGAAGACTGGAATATGTGAAACACGACCATTTAATATTGAGAATATTACAACATGTTCAGAAGAACACCCTGCAAAGGATCTTCACCAAGAATGGGACTCCAAATGTGAGTGCCATAAGGTGAGAGTTTGAAGAACCGCTACTTTGAAAGTTTGACCTTTGACAAGCTATTTATAGGAACAACACTTTGCAGGCGATTATATAGGGAAATAGATCAAGATGGAAGCAGTGGTATATCAGCTTCTGAACTGAAAGATCTTCTGCTAAAAAACAAAGTTACTGAAACCAATTTCGATGAGGAGAAGGAACTAAAAGAGGTGTTACAAATTTTTGACCTGGATGGTGACAACAAAATAAACAAAGAGGAATTTGTCAGTGGCTTCACAAAATGGCTTCATCAAACAAACCATGCTTTAGAGAACAGTATTTTTCAAGGAAATCACTGAAAAATATATATCAGGTACATAGTAATACAGTGTTCCTCGAAGAAAAGTGATAGCAATATGTTTTCAAACACATTTTTTATCATTGGTTAAAATTTATTAAAAGGCCAAGTCTTTTTAAAAGTTGTTTGGTGATGATAAATATGGGAGGAACAGAAAGACAACTTTCACTCCATGCCTTTCCTTCCCCTCCTTTACAAAGCCAGTCTTCACAATATTTGGTGAAAGTGTGAAAAAAATGGAAGACGATTTAGAAACAGACTATCTAAAAATTAACAAAATTCATTCTGACAAGTAGTGCCATTGAAAACATTGACAGGTTTTTGGACCATGGATTGAAAACAAAAGAAAAGAACGTGAAGGAAAGAAACAGCTTATATGTGAAATCTTGAAGCATGTTCAGAGTGATGTGGTTGGTAGCCTTCTCACAGTAGACGGCAAACCTGATGAACATGCTATCAGAGGGTCAGTATTATTTAACTGAACTTCTTGGCATAAGCACAGAACTTTTTGTTAAATGTAAAATCCATTTCAAAACCATTTACTACTATTATTAGTTCAAAATTAAACACAACATCACCTATATAACTAGCCTCAGATTTTATTGAAAGCTTCTTACTCATCATGAAAATCCTCATATGATTGTAATTACTATACACTTTACTAGTCTAACTAGGAGCACAACAAATTCATAAAGTTCTTTCTTTACTTTTTCCACTTCCTAGTTCTCAGCCTCTGTGATCACCAGGTTGTTTGAGAAAATTGATCGCAATAAAGATAACTTCATTTCCCAATCTGAGTTGAGAGAACTAATCATGAACATCAAGTTTGTCAAAGCATCAATGGAAGTGGAAGAAGCAGTAGCTCTTGTGATTGAAGAACTTGACATTGATAACGACCGCATAATTAATGAGGAGGAATTTGTTGCTGGGTTTCAGAAATGGCTTGGCTCAACTTCAGGCTTCAGCACCTGCTCCAGGTTCACATTCTGAGTCACAAGAAGATATGTATCAGGTAGTTATATTCTCAATTCCCTTTGTCCAAACACAAAAATAAAAAGGTTAAAAATATGATTTTGAAGGAATTTAGGTTGACCCTTCTACTTTTTTTTCTTTTATCTGAAATTATTGCTTTTGGTCTTCATTCTAAAGTGATTTGAGTATTTGTTTAGCATAAGTTCGAAAGAATATGTTTTAGGTGACAATCTTAAAAAACAGTGATTTCATAATGTAAAAGATGTAAACTAAAAAATTATTTTAAAAAAATCAAATCTCACTGATTTTAAAAATTTTAAAACCATATTTAAACATATCAAAAAAATTATCAACTTTTAATTGTCCTGCTTCATATATTATTTGTCCAAAGTGAGCAATGTTGACTTAAAGACTTTTTATTTCGTGCATAGAAGACCTGGGAAATGGCTGACATGGTGGTAGAAGAGAGTCAAAGCAAAGCAGTAGTTGAAAAACCAATATGGGCATGGTCTAAGGCCATTTTATATGTGGTGCTAGGAATTGCTATGCTATCCATTTTGGCAGAGCCTCTAACAGAAAGTGTCCACAACTTCTCCAACAGTGTAGGACTCCATCCATTCTTCATGTCATTTATTCTAGTCCCCTTGGCCACAAATGCTAGAGAAGCAACTTCAGCAATCAAAGAAGCCAGCCATAAGAAGCCTAGAACCACCTCCCTTGCCATTTCTGAGGTTAGTATATCATTCACCAATTTCAGTCCACAAACTCAATCAATATATATGCACAAACCATTTTCTGAGGGCTTAAAAAGTGTTTTGATCATTACAGATTTATGGAGGAGTGTTCATGAATAACATTCTTGGCTTTCTTGCAATCTCAGTTCTGATCTGTGTGGGACAAGTCACTTGGCAATTCTCAGCTGAATTGCTGGTTGTTGCTATTGTGTGTGCTATAGCAGGCATTACTGCAAGTTTTCAGTCCACTTTTCCTCTATGGTCATCATTCTTTGCAATTCTCTTGTACCCATTGTCCTTGGTTTTGGTTTTTGTACTTGACCATGTTCTTGATTATAATTAGCAACCTCTGAAGTGTTGGGACCAATTGAAAGAGTTCAATTTTAGTTCAGTTTTTAGCATGAATTTTGGAAATGATATGGCATCATAAGATGTGTTTAGGTTAGGCTTCTAAAATTAATTTTTACATAACATTAATTATGTTTTAATATTTGTTCTTAAAAGATGGAGATGAACTCCATAAAATCACAAAGTGTGTAATCTCTAGATGGTCTTCTTCTTTGGCCATTTAGTGTCTTCTTTTCATCTTTTTTATCCAAAAGAACGGTGCATCTAAAGACATTTGAGGCTTAAGTCAATGTCTCAATAAATGTGTAATAATGAATATTTCATACCTTAAAATTATCACTTATTATCAAAATCCTGTCGCACCGCAAACATCTCTAATATGGTCATAAGTTAGTTTTTATACTATGTTTTATTTGTGATAGTTTCTTTATAAAATATTAGGATTAGTAAAAGTGGTAATGCATTTAGAAAATTAATTACAATTGGAAGTGGGTATATGGACGAGTATGGTTATTTAAGCTCGTACATCGCATCATAAAAAAACTCCTCCATTTAGTCTGTATTTTAAATGATCTTGGTCATTAATTTTTATAGACTGCACTAGGTAAGTCTGCACAACTAATAAAAGTAAAATAAATAAATTTTGAATTGAATTTGTTTGATGATAATCAATAGAAGTAAAAAATATTATATTTTAAATTGAATTAGACTTGATGATAATCTATAAAAACAATAAATATTAGATTATTAGATTTTGAATTAAATTTGACCTAGTGTTACGGGTTACAGATAATCTGTAACAACTGTAGATAAAAACCGCTTAATTTACCTACGAGTAGTATATAAAAACTTATACTAAAAATTTACTAAAATATAAAAGTTTGCATGTATATGGATTTTGCCAAAATAGCCAGTATAATCAAATTGCATTATCATATCCTAAATTGTGTAAAACTAATTTAAATTATGAAAAGTTTTTTGAGTAATTAACATCAATTCCTATGATAAGTAAATATAAATTTATTACTTTGAATAAAATCAATCTATCTATTTTTTGGCTTAAATATTAGTTCATCAATTTTGGTTAAAAAAAATGCAAAAGCTAATATAGTTGAATATGGCATTTCTTGATAATGTCAATCATATTACATATTACATATTTGTCATCTTACATATTTGTCATGTTACACTCACTATTATTTATTTATTTATATATATATATATATTAACATTTTATTATGAAAAATGTTATTAATGTGATTTAGTAATGTTACTAATGTTTAGTAACATTTTTTATTTATTAATAGAAAGGAAAAATTTACCTGTGAATCTACTCTTGCAACACTTTTACATAACTTTTTTAATATTTTAAAAATTTGGTATGTTACGAGGAGGGTGTTGGAACACGGAACACGATACTATATGGTGTAACGATTCGTCAATCAGTATCTTAATAAAAACATTCATTAAAATGTTACCAAAATCTTTTTAGTAACATTTTTAATAGAAAAGTAACATTTTAAAAATGTTACTAAATAGTTACTACATTTTTTTCAATATAATAATAACATTGTAAAAATATTACTATAAAGCTTTAGTAATTTTTTTTAACAAAAAGGTAGGGATGGAAATAAAGGGCAAACCATGCGGGTTGATATGTGGCCATTACCAAATATTGCGAGGCTGGACATCTTAACCTTCCGGTCCATATAGTTCGTAGTTCGTAGTTCGTAGTTCGTAGTTCGTAGTTCGTAGTCCGCAGGGCGTAAAGAGTGGATTGACTTGTCCTGGTCCTGCACTATATTTTTTTAATTTTTTAATTTTTTATTATTGTATAGTATTGTGTGTATTGAATATAACTAAATATTTTCATTCATTATTTCATCAATATCATATATTTACACGTATAAATTTAAATTTTATTTTATGGTCTAATCTAATATTTTTTTTTATATTATGTTTCATTGATTACTTGTAATAGATAATAAATAATTAGTTTTTACGTTTCATCTTGTAATTCTTATAATTGCATTTAATCTGACTCTATATCATACTCAAATTTGTAATTAAAAATTATAAAAGACATTTTAGATTTTTTTTTTTTAAATTTTATGCAGGTCCACCAACCCGTCCTTTGACGAATCGGGCCAGAAAATCCAACCTATATGGTGGTGGCGGGCCAGCCCACCCCCCTTTTGACGGGTCACTTACGGGCCGGGTTAAAATGGATCGGACTGGGTCATTTTATTACTTTTAATGTATTGTATACAAAAGAAAAAGAGATCAAGAAACTTGTGGCTTATTTCTATGAAGGTCCAACTTTATCCCAAAACAATATAATAATTCATTCTTAGTGAAATAAGTAAGTGAATCCTTCTTATAATTCCAATTTCTATAAAAGACATTGGAAAAAATATGAAATTGAAATTAAGAAAGGAAAAAGATACAAAATCATATAATATTTTATGGTAGATACATTGATGTATATTAATTTATTGATAAATATCATGTAGTATGCTCCAACTAAAATTTATTACAGCAAAAATTTTCAATGCTAAAATTTATTAGACTGAAAACTTTTTCAAATGCTGAATTTTTTCAACCTCAACTACTTCTAAAATACCACATTTCTCCTTAAAACTAGCCCATGTACTCAAGAATCTAGTCCCCTGTAATGACTTATGACTCAAATATTTATTTACAACTTTTACTTAATTGAAAGAGAGAATAAGAAATTCAACTGAAAGCAATTATCACCTTCTAAGACAAACTTTAGTTCCTAGACTCTCAAGTTTTCTTGAATTTCCTTAAGCTAAAACAGAAAACCAAAATCGAATTTCATAGTTGATTAAGTGGACCGAAGAGAGATTAAAATTAGCATAACAGTAATTGCAACAACATATGCTTGTAATTGGAAAGGGATTACCTACTCAACACAATGGGATCGGAATATCCCTCAACAAAGAATTAAAATTAATCCCTTAATATAAACAACCTCAAGGAAACAATCTTCAACTTCCTTAATTATTAGTCTTGTTCATAAATCCTACAAAACATACTCCATCAAAGTCAACTCTCAAATCAGTTCGTAAGAAAAAGAAAAAACAAGACACAATCCTAATTGAGTTTATGCGCGTGTGCACAAGCTAAAATGGAGTAACCGTGGAGCTGAAATAGAATAACTATGGAGCTGAAATGGAGTAAGCGTGGAGCTAAAATGGAACTAGATTATAGCATAAATGGCTCAAGATTTTAGAAGATCTAAAACAAACTTAAAAAATAAGACTTTTTATTTGATAATAAAAAAAGTTATGCTAAAATATATTATAATTTTATTTAAAATTTATTTTTTGAACTTTTTCTATGTAAAATTATCTATTAAATTATTGTAATTAATTTTATTTACCATTTCTTTTTCAGTAGATAATAAGGTCTATTTAATCTTTGTTGAAATATTGTTATCTTAAATAAACTTTTATTATATTTAATTTTGAAAAATTCTTTTTAGCTTAGGCAACTGATACTCCAATTGTTAACATTATTCTATAAACTATATATGCATTTGGAAAAGAATTTATTATTTTTATATAATAAAAAATGTCAATTGGTTTATCATTTTTCAATCCTATAATTTTCTTTAAGATATTTAATTTTGAAAATAAATCCAATCCATCAAGATCCAACAAATTATCATGTTTCAAAGATTTTTCAAGGTTTAAACATTTTTCTTTGAAAAGTTACAGTCTAGCTACTTTAATTTTTAACACTAAATAAAAAACTAAAAATATCTTAATATATTTTAAAATGTTCAAATCTACTTTGAAGCGTGGTAATTGTTTTATCTACAATGAACAAAAAGTAATCAATTCTAAATGATTCTTGAAGAGATTTTAAAATTCCTTTCTTAACATTTTCATCAAATTGTTTCTTTAGATGACTAATACATTTTTCACAAAACTTAAGCTCTATATCCATTTTAATAGCAATTTCCTTTACAGAAATTAATACATTTTCAAATCATTTTCAAATCATTTTCTTTGTACTTTTTGAAAAATAAAAGACCTTTTAATTGTTCAATAGCTTAATCAATGCACATATCTTTTAATTAGAAATTCTTACAAGGTCCAATTCAAACATACAAGCTTAACCCTCAGGAACAAAGGAATAGAAAAAGAGGGAACACGAAGAGAGACAAAATTTACCCGAAACTGAAGTTTATCAAGTAGAAATACTTATTTCCCTCTCTAGATTACAGTTGTGGACTTTGATTTTGAAATAGATGATTGGAGATTGCAAATTTGAAAGAGGGAAGTCAGAGCTTCTCTAGAGTTAGGATTGGAAAGGAGAAGTCACAGAAAAAAGAAGATAAAAAGGTCTGAAGTTTTTTTAGCTATTAGTATTAACTAACAAATCTCTTTTTCCTAAAAAAAATTATGATTTATTGAAAAAAATTGTTAACTCATTAAATATTATTTTTAGTACAAATAAAAATTAACAAACACTCATAATATTTTAATTATATTTTATTTTCAAATATAATTTTATAATTAATTTAATAGAGGTATATTAATAAAAAAAATTGGAACTTTTTTTGAGGTCTTAAAATGTGTATTTTACTTGTTTGGACCTTAAAATAGTCTTAACTCAACTCCTTAGCAATTGAATACTGCAACAACTCTAGTAAAATTATTTGTATTCCAAATCTTCAGAAGACTGCAAAAGAAGCATTCAAGGGTTAAGTAAAATACAAAGATGCATTCATGCTTTATTCCATTGTAGAGTGTAAAGAGTAAGTTACTGCATCAATTGGTCAAGTATATAATAACTATATATAGGTAGCCAAATCATTTTGAATTTATGTCTTTCCATCTCTAGCTATATTAGTAAACAAGCAATCCTTTGTTGGTCTTCCTAAAAGTTTATCCCTTATAATAGAACCATCAGGCAGTGCAAGTTTCTTCGGAAGATCAAAGTCATGGTGTCCAGGCTTGTCACTGCACAATATAACAACATCCCAAGGTAAGATATCAATTATGAAATAAAAAAAATATGGAAAAAGCTAACAATATCTCATTTTCTTCCAGTATTTGCTCATCTTCATACATACATATATATAAAATCAATGTTTAGCTACACATGTAATGAATGACGAAGATACTTGTCAACATTTCAAATGGTGAAAATAGGAAATGAGTTGAATTTAGAATTGAGAAATAGGCTTCCAAATATCATTATTGGTCAATTTAAAATTTAGGCACACTGTCACTATAATTATATCCCAAATATTAAATATTAAGTTTACAATATATCAGGGACGACTCAAGACTTTTGGAAATCTAAAACAAACTCTAAAAATGAGACTTTTTTATTTATTAATAAGAAAATTATGCTAAAATATATTATAATTTTATTTAAAATTTATTTTTCGAATTTTTTATGATGCAAAATTATCTATTAAATTGTCGTAATTAATTTCATTTAACATTTATTTTTTAATAAATAATAAAGTCGATCCGTTTAATTTCTGTTAAGACATTCTTGATCTTAAATAAGTTTCTATTATCTTTAGTTTTGAAAAATTTCTTTCAGCTGAGGCAACTGATACTAGAATTGTTAACATTATTCTATAAGTTATATATGCATTCGGAAAAGAATATATATTTTTTATATAATTAAGAATGTAAATTGATTTATCATTTTCCAATCCTATAATTTCTTTTAAGATATTCAATTTTAAAAATAAATTTAATCCATCAAGATCCAACAAATTATCATGTTTCAAAGACTTTTCAATGTTTAAGTATTTTTCTTTCAAAAGTATATAATCTAGTGATTTTAAATCTTTAACACTAAAAATAAATAATCAAAAATATCTTCATATATTTTAAATTGTTCAAATCTACTTTGAAGTGTGGTAATTGTTTTATCTACAATGTACAAAAAGTAATCAAATTCTAAATGATTCTTGAAGAGATTTTACAATTTCATTTTCAATATTTTCATCAAATTGCTTCTTTGTATGACTAATACGTTTTTTCACGAAACATAGGCTCTATATCTATTTTAATAACAATTTCCTTGGCAGAAATTAATGCATTTTCAAATCCATTTTCTTTGTCTTTTTCAAAAAATGAAAAAAGACCTTTTGATTGTTCAATAGCTTCATCAATGCACATATCTTTTGATTGTAATTTGTAAATTCTTACTGAGTTATCTGCAAATAAAATGTCATACCAAATATTCATGCCTAACAAAAATTCAAAGTAACAATCAACTTCACTTTTTATTTTAGGATCATTACTAGTTTCAGCTAATTCAAATAAAGCATGTCTTATTTGTGAAGTTTGAAATCTTATAGTTTTCCCAAACATGCAAGTTTAACCCTCAAGAACAGAGGAATAGAAAAAGAGAGAACACAGAGAGAAACAAAACTTACTTGAAACTGAAGTTTATCGGGTAGAAATACTAGAAATACTCCTCTCCAGATCACAGTTGTGGATTTTGATTTTGAAATAGATGATTGGAGATTGCAAATTTGGAAGAGAGAAGTCAAAGTTTCTCTATAGTTAGGGTTGAAAAGGAAAAGTCACAGAGAGAAAAGAAGAAGATAGAATCCAATTGGTAAGATAATAGAGATAAAAAAAGGCTCTGAAGCTTTTTTAACTATTAGTATTAACTAACAAATCTCTTTTTTCTATAAAGAAAACTATGATTTATTAAAAAAAGTTGTTAACTTATTAAATATCATTTTTAGTACCAATAAAAATTAACAAACACTCATAATATTTTAATTAAAATTTATTCTCAAACATAATTTTATAATTAATTTAATAGAGATAGTACTAAAAAAATTTTGAGGCCTTTTTTTTTTCGGGGCCTAAAGCGAATGTTTTAGTTGCTTGGACCTTAAGACGGCCCTGGATTATAGGAGTTAATGTGCATATGCTAACAGATGTACAAGAGAGATTAAAGGAAACAACTAACATAAAGTTTGATTTTGAAATGTAAAATCGCAGCCAGATTACTTCATTTTGAAATGTAAAATGGCAGTTGTAGCTTGCTTTTGATATTACAATTACAATTTTGTGGGAGAGTATTTAGGATTATACAATATGTTTATCTTTAAAACTTAATGAAAGAAATCTTATAGAAAAGCTTTCAGAATTTATATTTTTAATTTATCTAATATAGTGATATTTATTTTAAAAATGTTATTGAATCTATTGTAACATTTTTAATAAATATAACTAACAAAATGTTACTAAAACAAGTAAATGGTGTAATGATTGTTATCCTCTAGTTAATCAACAAATTTACTGACCAACTCTTTTGTCCATCTTTTACTATTGTTTAATGAGAAGTTTGGCCTCCTAAGTCTCATTTTTGGTTTTGCAAAATCAAAGTGAGAGTGAGGAGAAATTTTGTGCACAACATTCTTGAAACCATTTTAATTAAGCCAAAGTATGAAGGAGTTTTTATTTCCTTTTTGGTCAAGTTGAATGCCTTACATGTTAAATAATTGTTATGAAATGAGTTTTTTTTCATGTTTGAAGTGTATGAATACTTGTCATTAAGTGTTTAGGAATGTTAGATGTCCTATGGTTGAGTATGCTTCCATATATCATTTGAGAAAAATATTGATAAAAAACATGAAGAACAAAATAATTGATTATTTATACATATAATTGTGCTTTATGCTCTCAAAAAGTTAAAGATGCATAAAAATTGAATATCATAAAAGATAATAAATTATCTCGAATAAAATAATCAATCATCTAAAAGATAATTGATTGTCTTAAACAAAATAATCAATTATCCTAAGAGATAATTGATTATCTAGAGTGAAGTAATTGACTATTCTTAGATATAATATTTTTAGTGAGCTTGAATACCCTATGCACATTTGATCAATTATTCCTAAAAGAATTAAATAAATGTAGTAGCAAGGATCAAAAACCTCATTCTACTTCTTAGGTGAATGAATTATGCTTAATTTGGCTGTGACTTTATTTAAGGGATTAGATTTAATGGAGTGTCTAAAGGTTTATGAAATTAATTGAATGATTATATATTGTTATATGATAAAATTATTAGTGAATGATAGACTTTGAAATAGTAATGCATGAGACAACTTTATTCATGTAACCATTCCTTGACTTCAAGTAAATAGAATTCACAAAATATTTATGAAAGAAGAATGAATAAGCTCAAAACTTGAGTGCCTTAGAAGAATTGAAATGTCTTTCAAGGACAAGTTATCATTCCAAAATGGTAATCCTAAATGAAAGTGTAAATTTTATTAAAAGATTTAATAACTTGAAGCACCTTTAGGGATAAGCTTGAAGACCATATAATAAAGTGCATTATGCACAAATATTGAAGAAAAAACAAATTTGATGAGACTTGATAAAAATGATTGTGTATGAAAAAAGTTTCAATCGTATCATTATTATGACAGATGAGGTCACTTAGGCAAGAAATTTGTGTAATGTGATAAATTTTTCTATGTTGAGAAATTATTTAATGGACCTTTGTTGGGTACCATTTAACTAAGGAACCCACATGAGGACAATTAATTCCATCAAGGGAATTATGTCGATGACGAATAAATTCTCAGAGAAAACGATGATCATAGCTGGTACATGAGAGATGATTGTAATGTTTATTAACATTGGAATTGAAAGATGATCGTAAAGTTTATTAACCTTAGGGGATGTGGCATCAAGTGCTGAAGAAATATTACATGAATAACATGACAACCCAAATGTAAATGAGTTATATCAGTTGGTGAGAATCATGTTAGTACCAAGGATGAGATATACTGACAGAGTCATCCAACTTAAATAAAATAAGTCTAATAATTTTTAGGACTTCTAGTGGTAGTGAGCCCGATATGAGATAAGTTAAGAATGCAAGTGAATTTGCAAACAATTCAACAAGAGAAAAAGAGAAATTATGATTAGATATTGTATAAATGAATTATATAACTTGTATTCAAATAAAAGGTCATTTCTTTGTGACTTAGAAGGAGTGGGAAGTGTTGAAAGCAATTGTCTCACTAGAAATCAAACTCTTCGATTATGATTTGGCTCACCAAGCCTACACCAAGGGATAATTGATACAATCTACAACGATTTCTTCCTCAACAACTACCCCACTACAAATTTGGTGCACCCTAATCAAGAAGCTCATCCCATGTGTAACATTTTCATAGTCAAATGGAAAATGTCCAATCTCACTTAGCATATAGGTTAGTGCTCTCAAAAACAGGTGGACACAATACTTTCATTAATGAAGATCACTTTGTGAGCCATCTTTAATTCCACACCCTATCGATGAATAATCCATACACATAATTGAAGACTTATGAATGTTTTATTTGATGGAGACTTGACCAATACCATTGTACTATTGTCACGTTGCACTAGTTAAAATTGTCAACTTTCTAATTCTTTTTCGTCCCCATTATTTATTAAATCTGACTCTTATCAAGAAATGTAAATTTTTTTTAATTTTAGAAAACATGTTACTTGTTATTCATCTACCATCTCGTTTAACCATAGTCAGAGAAAATAACAAAAGAATGATTATACTTATAATATATTTATTTAAAAATAGTAATTAAGATATTGGATAATGACATTTAAACAAGATAAAATTCAGAATTAGTTTTAAAAAAAAGTCTTCTTCGTAATTTTAGTAAAAAAAAAGTTATTGTAATAATTGTTTTTTATTTTGTATTATAGAAGAAAAATGGATACTCGTAGGTTCGTGTTTCCAATAGTATGAATAATCATGTTTAGGTGTTGCACAAATTACTTAATTTTTTAATTAAAAATCAATTATAGATTAACAATAAATTCCTTAATGTGAAATTAATTTTTTTTAATACTTGTTTAAAATCATGTTGACAAGCTGATATTGGTTTTTTGTCCTTCTCCATAAAGTGAATCAGATGCTAATTTAATGCGTTGCACTATAGTTATTACTGGTTGAATAACTTTCGCATAATGTGAAAATCAAACACGAGTGATCGGCGTAAAGCCACGTATGAGATAAGACTGTCATCAATGATGGTTTTAAAAATTTATAAAAAAAAAATCAAAGAAAGACGTGTTACCGGACACGTCTTACGTCCGTTCAAGGATTTCAGACTTGTTTCCTTCGTCACTCTTTGAAAGGGAAAGTTTAAAAAAATCAAAGTTTCAAATAAAAGACTACAGAAATTCATTATCTGCATAGATTATTAACAATGTGGTGGTGTCGACTATAAGAAAGTTCAAAGATATTGATGAATTTATATTTAAAAATATTTAAAATAAAATATTAGTTTATTCTATTTTATTTTATATAAAATATGAGAGAGACGAACAAAACATGGATTGTTATATGCATTTCATTTTATTATATTAGTTTTTATATTGACCATATTTTTCTAATTTCTGTTTCTTTTTTGTTCTCCTTTTATATAAAGAAATATCATAATACAATGTGAATATGAGAGATAAGAAACAGTAAAATTAAATTCATTTGTGAGTTTGAAATTTTGCCCTTATAAAAAAATCAATTTTTAGTTTTTGAAATTAAGTAATTTTAATTTACCGATTATATAATGTTGACATGTTAGTTAATAATAATAATAAATATTAAATTTTATTGTTATATCTAGTTATTAATTGATATTATTATTACTCTAAACGCACTAATTTTATTTTTTTTAGAAATTCATGATTTGCAGTAGACCATAAATATTTAATTTTTAAAAATTGATAGACTAAATACGTAGTTAAATTCTTAGGAAAATAAGATGTACACATTCACAAAACTATATAAATAAATTTAAACTTAAATTTTAAAAATGGTAAAAATGTGATATAAATTATATAATGAAAAATAGATATTCACTAATTTATTAACTTATTGTGAAAAAGTTCGTGTGTACATATTATTTGAATTTATCTAATAATATAAACATGCGGAAGTTCAAAAGAATATATAAAAGTAACACGAAATATGTTAATAAGTTAATTTTCATACATTTTAATAAATTTGTAATTAATATTTAAAAATAATTTGTCGTATTTTTGTGATACCCTAGTATAATTATATCACATAACCCAAACTATATAATAATTCAAGATAGAACTGAAATTTAAATATAATATATATATATATATATATTTATAAACTAAGAAAATTTTTAAAGTATATCTAATGCTCTCTTTATTTTGTTATAAAATTTGTATCTATATTTGGTCATGTACAGAGTACAGTCATTGTTGATCATCACACAAATAATAAATACAAGGGCTATTGAAATAAATTTTATCATAACACAACTTTATATCATATCAAATAGTGTAATTAGTCATTCACAATCAATTTAATACATACTTATTCCATCAATATAACCATATCCACCAACATAAACTAAAGATACTTCCAAATATCAGAATTAGAATAATAATTTACATCTTCCTGGAAGACTTATATTAAGCATTCACTACCAGAAATTAACACCTAACTCATTTTAGTACCTCAGGTACGCTTACCTCGACTACATGGATCATGATAAGTTTAGAGTATATCCATATCAAGACCTCAACATGTGTTCTGATTTGCTTTTCAGACAACATATGTTTTGATGATATAATAAACATTTCTTCAGCTTCTCACTACCTAATGTCTTAGTCTATGTGTGTAAGACCCATGAATATTTTAATAATAGATTTTAAAGTAAATTATTAATGACATTTATATAAAGAATTACGATGTCATTATAGTTTATTCTAAAATCCTTTCTTCTTAAAATTTTCTCTCCCCTATCTACATTCTCTCCTTAATAGTTTCTCGCTGAAGGTTTTCTACTACATTAGAGCTATAGGAAGGTAGTGAGGAGTAGATCCTATCCATCCAGTCAGAACTTTGAATAGGTAAAAAGTTTGAAAGATAATTGTTGTTGAATTTATCTTCCTCTTTTCTGTTAAGACTAGGAATTTTAAGAGGAGATTTTGTTCATTCATTTTGCAGTTGAGACTTACCTGGAGTTGGTGGAGGCTAAGAGTTAGCTTGAGAGTTGCACCACAATCCAGGTAAGGGGAGCTAACTATGTCTATAAAATTGAATAGGAGTTGTTTGGTTGTTTAAACATTTCATGAGTTATGAGAATCTTGAATATTTAAGTATCAATTGAATATACTTGAGGATAATTGTTGATTTAGATTGTTATATACGTTGTTGAGGAGTTTAGGATTGTGTAAAATTGTTGTATGAGGGATGATAATGTGAGAAAACAGGTGGATATTAATAAAGTGCAGAAACAAGATCTAGAGGGGTGAATAGATCTTTCAAAAAATTAGTCTATTAAAAATACAATTTAACTTGTTGATTTTTCGTTTCTAGATTTAATTAAATGAATTAAGATGTAGATTGCAAAACCAAAGAAATCAATAAACTGCATAACAGAAAATAAAGAAGTGCACAAATGATTTATATTAGTTGACTCTTTCACAAGAGCTACATCTAGTTACTCAACCACAAATAAACTTTCACTAATCAGAAAATTTGTTCTTACAAACACTTACAACCCTAGTAAGCCTAAGAACCACCAAGAACACAAGTCTTGAACCCTACAAGACTTATACCCAATCATTGCAAAACCATATTGTTGTTCCTCTGGATAAACCTAATCCAAAAAAGCACACAAAATACAATTCAAGAAATGAGATCACCTTGTATGTTTACAAGCAAAGAAAAATTTTGAAAATTGAAGCGTGATATCCTATGCAACTTCTCAAAAACCAAATTCAATGATCAAGATCCAATTCTTGGATAGCCCACAAAGATCTTCTTGCTCAGAAAGATTCTCTCTCAATTCACGTTTCAAAAATATTCGTAAAAGTCTGTTTTAATTTTGTAATTCAAACTATTTATATAGAAAAGGTTTTCATAAAAACTGATAGTTTTAACTTATTAAAAATTCAACTTAATTTGTTAATTTTACTTAATAGTAAAATTAATGGACCAGTTCAAATTTTTAACAAAATAAAACTTATCTAAAGTGTATAACACTTGAGCCAAAGACAATTAATCCATTGAAAGATATTTTCAACAGATTAATAAATTTGTCTTAAAATTATTCAAGATCTTAAGCATTTTTAACACTTTAAATTGATGTTTTAACCAATTAAAATTATAGTTGAAGTTAATTTTAATACTTTAGAAGCATTTTAACAAATTAACGCGATATTTTAATCTATTAAAAACATGCAGATGATCAAGATAATTTCTAAGATAGCTTTCATAAACAAATCCAAGACTATCAAATGATCATATAAATGGCTAAGTGAGAGATGCTTACAAGGCAATCCAGAAACACAAAATTATAATCACATAAGGTCTTCATAAACTACAATAAGGTTGACTTCATCAAATCTTCAAGGCTTTGACCAACCAAAAAGCTCCATTCTCATAAGATATGCTTTTTAGGGCGACTCTCAGCCGTATTTTCGCTCAAGTGACGTATGTTCACTCAAGCAAAAGTGAGGAGGTGGGTAGTGATTACTTCCATCGCCTAGACTCGCTCAAGCGACGCATTTTTGCTCAAGCGAAAGTTGCACTTTCGCTCAAGCGCAAGAGCTCTAAGAAAGAGTTTCTCTTAGCCACATTTTCACTCAAGCAAAACATTCGCGCTCAAGCAAAACATTCACGCTCAAGCTAAAACTAGATTCTCACTCAAGCTAAAATGACAACAAAAGTGTCATTGTCTCATTTTCGCTCAAGCGAGAGAATCTCACTCAAGCGAAAATGGTGCAGATTTGGACATGCTTTTTATGAGTTGAGAACATGTTGATGACGATCGTTGATAAATGTTAAATGATGTTTTATAAGATGATGAATACATTAGTATATTCATATACAAGAATGGTGAATCTTATGTTGTATATCTGTAAATAGTGTTGTTGAATGGTGTATTGTTGATCTTATACATGTTGTTAGTCTATCAAAAGGGGTAAGTAATTAATGACACGACTCATAATGGGTTATATGGTCATGATATTTCCACTTGTGAGTGTTGGAAGCCTTTGATAGTTGATTGTTGTGTCCCTTTTTGGGTGTTGTTGTTGACCCCTATGGGGTGTTGTGGTACATTATCCCATATGGCATTGTACATTAGATGATGTTAGTAAACATGACAGCTCATGGATAAGAGGTATCTTGGCTTCCCTAATTACTAGGCACATTGATAGGATATTAGGTAGTGAGAAGCTGAAGGAGGCTTACATCAGACTCTAGGAGTAGATGTACATCTGGCTCTCGATAGCAGATGCTTTGTGTCACCCTTACCCTAGGTACCCCGGCCTGGTCCGTGTTAGGGGTCAGGTGTTAGCCTTTAGTGCGACTCGTTTATCATGGATAGAGTCTTCCAGAAGACGCTTTATATTTGATCATAATGGGATGATGATTGGATATAAGGTTATTGTGTTATTAATTTTTTTTATACTTATTGTAATAATATGATTGTTGATATGAATTATCCAAGTTGTATCGTGTTTGTGTTTATAATATTTAGTTCACCCCTATTGCTTGGTGGGTAACACTACTATGATTGTATAATGTACATGAGTAGATTCTGTTGCAAGTGTTGGTGGAAGCGAGCAAGCTTCCAGAAGGACGCCTAATAGTGATAGATATTATTTTGTTTGGATGTTTTTTTAGGACCTTGTGTCTTGTAGTTGTAATAAATTTTATGTAAGGATGTAATAAAGTATTATAGTAATATGTACATGACTAGTATGATAGTTTTTTTCTAAGATGTTACAGCGTGACTTAGACAATTAGTGAAGTTAGGGATCTCTATTAAAACATAGTTCTTTGCTTAATACACAACATCAAATATGGGTGTACAATCATCCCAGATTTGTGACCTTAAATTCATACATTTTCATATAATATTTATAAAACATAATTCACTATATCACAACTATTAAATATGACAATTCAAATTTTGAATATCTTTTATTTCTTTACTTATATATTGATTTCATTAGCTCAAGCAAATATATAGGTTTTCTTCATCTTATTTGATTCCTCAATGTAAAATCTTGGAATGTTTCTAGCCGAGTATTTGGAGAGTTGAGCATGCCTTGGGCTTAAGGAGTCATCATTTTGGGGCTTCTAAATACTCTCTAAGTAATGGGAGGTGCTCGGTCAGTAGATGAGTATAGTTAATGATGAGATATAATCATCTTAAGACAATGAAAAATTCTCAAGATTTTGTTTTCTTATCATTCTAGCATTTTTCGACGAGGATTAGAATCCATATCTATGTTCAAATCAACTCAATCCTTCAGTTTCAATGATACATACAATCATCTAGTTTGATCCTCATATGTTAAATCTTTGAATGTCTTTTCTTTATTTCATTTTGTATCGACTTCCTTCTATTGAAAGAATATAGCGAGTTGTTTCATCTCATTTTGATGCCTTGCTCATTTGATATATATAATCCTCAAATGTCTTTGATTTTTCTACTTATGTACCAATTTTATTCTATCGATCAAATAAATAAGGTTAATCTTACTTTGATTCTTGATTATTGTTAAAATATATATATATACATAAAGACCTCGCAGGATAATTATCATATGAGTTGAATAATATCATAACAACTTATATTATATGTGTAAGTTTCAAAGGTCTTTTGTTTAACCTTTTGTGTGTGGATGTCATTTCCTCGATGAATCATTCATGGTTTCATCATCTAGCTTAATTCTGTAATCACTTGATATAGTTACATTGAATGTCTTGCATCGATATTATCCTTTTTAAGAAGAGTTTGTATCGAATAAAGTTATAATAGATATATAGACAAATTTTTCTATATACGTATATAAAATATATACGATTCATTCAATCAAATCCATATCACTAGCAAGTGAAACTTCTTAAAGAAATGTAATTAGTTTCCCTTACCTATAAAATTGTTCGAACTTAGAAGATCACAAAGAAGGGTTGAAAAGAATGACAAACAAAACAAGATTTTTGTATAGATGGAAGAAAGAGAATTTTAGAGATAAAAATGGCAAAGGGTGATGTAGGAGTGAAAATTAGAGATGAGAGAATGGGGGAGGTAGGGGTTGCAAATTTAATTCTAACTTGATTTTACTTTTTTTACACTTTTCTCGTATTAATTTAGTTTCATTCTTCCTCTATTTATACTAGTCTTTGTAATCATTACTTAGTTAGAGTAAAGATTCTTTTTTTATATATTTAGGTTAGTTTGTAGCCACTAATTGGATTCAAATAAGATGTAGTACTGATTTATTAAATGCTCTTAATGTCAAGTTTATCCTATAAGCTTGTGATGTCATGGTAATTGAAACATTATAAGTAAGAAATTTTCTATATACACCACAATCCTTTTCAAACTCCTACAAGGATCCAGATGAGTACTTCCTTCATCCTGAGAAGAGTGTTGAGATGTTATCTTTCGTCCAGGGTAGAGTGCCAAGTGTTGTCCTTTGTTTTTTATGATCAGGTATTTCTATTGAAAATTTGATTCAAGACTTTACGTTTGAGAAAATCACTCAATCTTTCATAATAGAGAAGATCAGCTCTCGATCTTTGATTTTCAGATATTTATCCCCTGTTCAATTCTTTATATTTCCATCGGAAATATCTTACTAGAATCAAGAACCACATCATTTAACACTTGATTAATGAAATGTAATACCCTTTGTCATTTCCACCCTTTCCTCGATTTCATTAATTGCATAGTTTATGTTCTTGTTGAGGTCGAGATGATCTTTTTCCCTTCCTCCAGATGGACATTGGACCCTCACCTTCACAAAATCTCCTCCTCTTTAGTTAGTACTGTCTGAGGTGATCTTCACAATGTCAAGTAAGGTCCACAAGAGGTCAATTTGTTTGTGGGTCTTTTGAGCTTAAGTTAATCATGATTCACTTCTCCTAATGACCAATTATTCCAAGACTTGCTTTATTAGTGGTAATTTCACCTACAGCCTAGGATTAGAGAGAGCTCCTTTAGTGTCGACTGAGATGAACCACTCCTTTATTCAACTACCAAGGTAATCTCAGTTCTGCACAGTGCAATTTATTATAGAATACCTAGAAATCTAACATAATATTTAAAATTATTTATACATAACATACTTCAATAAATCTAATTTAGAAAGTATTGTATATATTTTGGAATGTTACATTTTTCTTTTAATTGTAAAATTATTTTATTTTTTATGTCCAACTTAAATTATCTCAATAGTTTATCACCTAACTTATTTTTCAAGGGTTTGTCGTAATACTTAACTCTAAATTTTCCTTGTTGATTAATATAGGGTTGTGCAAACTCTATCTCAAGCAACCATCTCATACCTTTCAATTTTTCTTTTCAATATTTCTCATCCATTGAAATCTCCTACCTTGAGATTTTGAATTATTGTTTCTAACTTAAGGTGTTTCTATCATAGAATTCTTTGAAACTTAGAATAATAAGAACTCACATTTCCTTCATGATAACGTCTATAGAAAATTCTTTAACTCCCTTCTTGTTAATTTATTGATATTTATTGATATGTGTCTTTCTTTACCTACTAATTGATTTATACCTTGGTATAAGGCATGAAAGTTCTCATATAACATTTGAATGACCTATGTGACTTTGAAATTATAATTTTGTTGGTGGTTTTTCAACTTTCTTACCATTTCTTTCTTACTTTTTCCAACTTGATGGCTTTTGTCATTGATTGATCAACTATTACACTACACCTTGGATACAATGAAATATTTTCGTCACTTTTTTATTAAAAAAATCAACCAAGGATTAACCAATTTTAAGATATACTTCTTTCTCCACTTCCTCAAACTCCTCAATCTATTGCTCCAAATTTTCTTCTCAAATTTCTTACGACACACCTTGGACTGACATCATTATTAAAGTTGATAACTGTGAAAAACAAAAAAGAACACAAGAACAGAAAGTTGAATTGTGTTTTAAAACCTTTTCACGTTTTTTGAATATCGTCTACAGATGCAAAGTTTGACAAACAATAGATGATATCAATGGATGAACAATGTCAATTACTCAAAAACGATTTAGAAAACAAACTTTCGTTCAAGTTAAAAACTCCCTTTTAAAAGTTAAGTAATATAATAATATGTAGGGGTGGCAAAACGGGCCAGCCCGGCCCGTTTAGGCCCGCCCCGCCATGAGCCCGCCAAAAACGGGCCGGCCGACCCACCCCGCCACAGTGATACGGGCCAAAATTTCTAACCTGCCTCGTCATAAGGCGGGCTGGCGGGCTGACCCGCCTATATTTTTTGTTTTTCATTTTTTTGAAAAATCTAATTTTTTGGATTTTTTATTTTATTTTTGGATCTTTGGTTTTAAACTGGACTTTTTTTTTTCTTTGCAACTATTTTGTTTGTGTTCAATTTAAATGAATTTTTGTAATTACAAAAATATATTAAAGATGTATATGGTGACATGGCATTTAAAAAGTGCAAGCTAAAAAACATAATGTTTATTACAAAAGAAATTGCAATCAATGAGGTGTTGAAGAAATCCTAGATATAACTACTTTCCCAAATTTAAAGAGAATGAGTAAGAGTGAATGAGGTGTTATATTTTTTCGCGGGCCGCTGGCCCGCTCTGCCCCGCCCCTGGCCCGACGGGTTGGCGGGCTAGACGGGGCGGGCTGATACGGGTTGGCGGGTTTAAAATGCTAGCCCGCCCGCCTATATGCTGGCGGGCTGGTGGGCCAGCGGGCCAGCCCGCCGGGCCCAACCCACTTTGCCACCCCTAATAATATGCTATTGAAACAAGATACGGGAGGAGAGATTACACTCGAGTTTTTATACTGGTTCTTCTGAAACCACAGAGTACACTCAGTTCTTAATCAACCCGGTTAAGTTCCTCTTGCAGACTAACACTGCAAACTACTAGTATTCTTTCAGATCATAGCCACTCCTAGCTAACCCGTACAAGTATTATTTCTTACAAAGTCACTCCTAACTCAATAAAGCATTCTTTCTTTCAAAGTCATTCTTGTCTCAACAAAGTATTCTTTCTTTCAAAGTCACTCCTAGTTTAAAAAAAAAGGTTTGCTTAGGGGTTGTGATTGAGAATCACAAAACAATTGTTTTTGCTAATCTAGAAAATAGAATCTTATAGAAGAATACAAGATTTTGATTGGCTTCTAAAGGTAGCTAGCAAACACACAAGGTGTTTTCTTCTAGAGCTTGGAGTTCAGGAGAGAAAGCAATAGAAATTTAACATTTCAAGCAAAGTTCTTCTTCTTCTCCTTGTTTGAACTCGATTCTTTGTATAGTTATTTCAAAAGCAATTAGTTGTTTAATTATTTTTTTACATCTTCAGCTTCTTCTTGTACCATCTAATAAAAACTTCACGTAGATGCATTAAATGCACTTCTTCACGCATTAAATGCATGCTTTTTCTTTTCACAGAAAACCTAATAACTTGTAACACTTATCCTCCATTAGGTAGTGAGTTTTTCTTCTTTCGATGAAAGCAGAGTTCACGTACATAACATGTGTACTTTAAGAGTTGACAAAAGCTTAAGCGCGTTAGAAATTTGATGAGAAAGTAGTTTTAGCTCTTCTCTCGAGAATGTGTTGTGAGAAGATGTGAGATATGCCATTATACTTTTATCATTAGATCAACCAAAGAATTTTTTGAAAAATAAGGAATAAACATTTATGGTTAAGCATTTTTTAAATGTGTATCATCTGATGAGGTATCGTTTGTCAAATGATGCATGCATGATCCGATGAAGATTTCGTCTATTAAGACTTATCATCTATCTAACATACAAAATTCTTTTCTTTTATACATTAAATATCTTTAAACATAAATTCAAAAATTATGGAATATTCATGACTTAAACTAATTTGACACCTTCAATTATGTATTCCATTATCAAAGGCATAATGAACGTCATCTAAGTTTAAGAGGGGTCATCATAAATTTTCATACTTTTTCTTTAAATCTAAGTTGTCCTTTTACAATAGCATTCTTAAAATGAATACAATTATTTATCTAATTATCATAAATATTATAATATTTTTTATTTTTTATTTTTTTACAACAAAAAAGAAAATCTACTATCATCGCTTAAAATTTAATTTTTTTATCTTTAAAAAAATATCAAAATTTTTATAAAAGTTACACCAAAATTATATATTTAATTTGTCATTTTATGTTGAACTTCTCTTTGTTACAAAAGTTTGCGATAGGCGAATTTTTAACTTAACAATGTTTACATCATTACCCCCTTATCCATTTTAGATACTTATTTGTTATTTATTCCCGCTCCTATCAAATTTTTAGAATAACACATACTTGTAATTTTATTTGTTGAATTCTTATAATTGTATCATATCTCTTAATATTGAAATATAGGTTTTCAAAAAACACTCATTTCGATTAAGAAATTAATTTTATATTTTGAATTATTTATTATAAATTTAAAAGTAATATATTTAAAATATCCAAACATAGTAATTTTTTAAACAACAATATAAGTTACACTTTAAAAAACACTTATATATATATATATTATAAATTATAATTATGCCTAAATAAATATTTATCTCGCGTAGTACTAGCTTGCAATATAAGAAAACACTTTTTTATTCTTTCATTAATCCAATAATAATATTACAGAAAATAATCTCTACTTTTGCAGTGTAAACTTTATATTGTCTTCAAATTATAAATTATAAGTTCTTTACTTTCACAATAATTATTCTAAAGTTATGTTTATTATGATTTTAAAATAATTGAAATTATAAACTATTTTCATATTATAATTACACCACTTTTTATCAACTCAAATATGAACAGGTTTCTCAAAACATTGATTAAAATTAAAGGGGAAAAATCAGAAAATATAACATAATATAAATTTCATATATTCTCATATAATTTTCAATACTTAACTTCAGTTTATTATCCAGCATCATAAAGATACTAGTTAATAAAAAAATTTATAAATTTTTTAATTTAATTTAATAAATCAACTTTATTTGAAGTTTATGATATCTACTTCTAACTGAAAGTTGACAAGAACGTACACGTGTTTCGTACGCGGATTTGCCGTCCCTAAACACGGATTCTCTGGTGGTCTCATATCATAAGTCACCATCATCCTTCTCATCACACATTCTTTGACCTTTTACAATAAAGAAATATATGTCTTTTATTTAATATTTCTCTGCCACTTATTTTAAAACCTATTTTATTTTTTTTTATGTTAAGTTCCATTGTAAACGAGGAGAAATGTAACTTATTATTATTGTTATATAACATTTTAGGATAATTATTGTAAAATTCAATAAATATATTCATATTTTCTTATTATATTTAAATATCTTTTTTAGTGTTATGAACAATGTTTTATATATTTTTAAGAGATTCTACGGTTATGAGTGAATAAAGATTAATATGGATAGATTTAAATTTATGAATTAAATATGATTTTAGTATCTGAATATGTTTTGTTATTGGGACAAATTTTGAATTTATTTTATCTTTATATTTTATAAATAAGTGTAAATTATTCTTAATTACAAATAAAAATATTTTTAAGAAAAGAAAATGAGAGAAAACAAAAAGAAAAAAGAGTAAGAGAAGTTTAAAAGACACATGATAGTGAAGTAGAAAATTATAAGAAAGGAAAATAAATAGATAAAAGTAATTCTGAAATATCATCAAGGATAATTTATGAGTTTATAAAGCATAAAGACGAAATATGTCCAAAGTTTGTTTTAAGGATGAAACACAATTTTTAGGTATTAGTTTTTCTATTTTATTTTACTTTTATTATTTATGCGAAAGTTTTAAGGTTTCACATTTTAATAAATAAAGAAAATTATATTATAATACTCTTTTTCTAATATATTGTGATTATTAATTTAATTATATTTTAAAAAATATTTTATATTATTTTTTTGTCATATATAAGATTAAAATATAACATGAAATGCATTTATATATATGTTTTTACATTATAACATATTATCCTTCCTTCCATTACACACACGATTAATTGATAACTATGTCCATATTCCAATTAGTGCATGAAAGAATGACTTATGATTGATAATAGGTTTGGAAAATCTTATGTCTTCATTTATTTAAATTGATATGTTTTTTATACAAAAGACAAAATAGAGAAGTGAAAAAAAATGTCATGCAAAATAATTTAACATCAAAATATAATTATATACAAATATACATAATAATATATAAATGTTACATTCACAAATTCATCAATATCACAAATTCATCAATATCATAATTTCATCAATATATTTCATTCTATACTATATTTGAAATATTTGAATTTTTTTTATAGTTACTAGTTAGGAAAAATGAGTTTTACCATGATTAACAAAATACTACAAGATTATTTCATTTTAGATAATATCTACTCATTTAAATCTCCAGAGTTAGATATCCGATTACAATTTGATCAAATTTAACAAAATATATATATATATATATATATATATGGAAATTAAAAGAAAGAGAGTGTATTATTAATTAAATAATTAAATAATAAAGACATAAAAAATTCATATGAAAAAATAAAAGAACCAATACAAAACTGAAAAAAATACGAAAGGGACTAGTATGTTGGAAGTAAAATAAATAAATAAAATATAAATTATAAAATAACCAAATAAGTGAATATTATGAGATTAGAGAAAATTATATTATAACACTCTTTTTCTAATATATTGTGGTTATTAATTTAATTATATTTTAAAATAATATTTTATATTATTTTTCTGTCATATATAAGATTAAAATATAAGATGAAAATGCATTTATATATTTGTTTTTACATTATAACATATTATCTTTCTTTCCATTACATACACACACATATATATATATACACACACCATTTTTCATAATTGAAAGAGAAAACTAAGATTGAGTCTTGCTCCTATAAAAGAAATTTAATTAGTAGCTATGTCCATATTCCAAGTAGTGTTTGGAAAAATGACTTACGATGATAATAGATTTGGAAAATTTGGTGTCTTCATTTATTTAAATTGATATTTTTTTTACAAAAGACAAAATATAGTAGTGAGAAAAAATATCATGCAAAATAATTTAATATCAAAATGTAATTATATACAAATATACATAATAATATATAAATGTTACATTCACAAATTCATCAATATTATAAATTCTTCAATATCGCAATTTGATCAATATATTTCATTATATTTTATATTTAAAATATTTGAATTTATTTTATAGTGACTAATTAGGATAAATGAGTTTTACCATGGTTAACAAAATACTACAAGATTATTTCATCTTAGGTAATATCTACTCATTTAAATCTCTAAGGTTAAACCTCCAATTACAATTTGATCAAATTTAAAAAATATTTATATATAAATATATGGAAATTAAAAGAAAGAGAGTGTATTATTAATTAAATAATTAAATAATATAGACATAAAAAATCCATATGAATAAACAAAAGAACTAATACAAAACTGGAAAAATATGAAAGGGACTAATACATAACTGGAAATAAAATAAATAAATAAATAAAATATAAATTATAAAATAACCAAATAAGTGAATATTATGATGTTAGAGACACTTGTACATGTAAGTATAAGATTAATAAATAAATAAATAGAAGATAAGGTTAGGGACACCTCACATAAAAAAGATAGATATGAAATAAAATAATTAAAATGATAGATGTTTTTTTCCCTTGCCTTTTTAAAACTTAGCTCCTAAAATTAGGATAAAATTAAATATTTTTCTCTCTTTCTTCTCTCTCACTTTCTTAAAAAAATTATTTCATTTTTTATTTATTTTACTTAGTTTGTATTGATGGCTTTGGAAAGATTTTTCTTTCTCATTCAATGCAAAAATGCTCTTCGAATACAATTGCTCTACATACATTTCTTTAATATTATATGCGTGATTTATATATTTAAATACATATAAAATTTATATTTTATAATTTTATTTTGATTGCATTATAAACAATGTTAACTTTTTTTTATTTAAGTAATTATAAAATAAATAATATAGTTATTTAAAAGTAAGGATGCTACATTACTACCTTCCTTTTATGAAAATGAATAAATGAATATAATTGATTATATAATATCCAAAATTCTAACAAAATTATTTTAGAGGTTTTATATATAATCTATTATAATTACATTGAATAAAAATAAAGAAAACATTATGTATATAATTTGGGAGTGTTACAACTATCTTAATATATTTAACTTTTTATTAGTATTTTAGTTTATTAGGTCACGCTTTTTAACATTAGTAGAGAATTTTTGGGAACTTTTAACACTTTTAACATCTTAGAATTAAGATTGATATGTGAACAAGTCATTCATAAATAATGGGAGTTAATCCAAAAATCTTTGTCTATTTAAAATTGAATGAATGTTATTTGGACTAATCAGTGTTAATTAATATATATTATTATAGGGGATTTGATGTTAGATTGTAAATTATGAGTTATTATGCTTGTACTAGATGCATTATATTTATATTTTAATTGAGATTATATATTGGATGATTTGAGAATAATATAGGTTTAAATATGTATTAGAAAAATTGAAAACTGTTAAAAGAGATGTGTTTAACTTATTTAATATTTTTCTTAAAAAATCTAAAATAGTTGTTGTCCTGCCTATGTCGTTTAAGCTCTAGGCTGGTAGTTCTTGCAACATTCAAGCAGTAACTTTAATTTCAAGTAGATAACATATGTATATACTTAGTCGCTCAAGTGACAATACTCATCACTTGAGTCATAACTTGATGTTTGAGCGAAAAAGATGTTGAATAAATATTCTCTTTTCCATAACTTTCATCGCTCAAGCAATGATGAGATCAATTTTTACTATGAGTTTTAGAACTTAATATGTTGTTTCACTAAGTTAAGTCACTCGATGATAGTTTGGCACTTGAGCAACAAGATAATCTGTGGTAAATTCTCTCTACACTAGAAGGTTACATGTTCATTCAATCTTTAGTCACTCAAACAAGGAAGATGTTGCATGAATTCTCTCTTCTCCTTCAGTGAGAGCTTTATTGTTGAATCTATATGAGGTGTGAGTTAAGCTATGTTCGCATAGTTCAAACATCTTCCTCTATTTTCTTTAACTAGTTTTGTTATATAACTTTAGTTATAAATGATTGATTAGACAATGATTATTCCATTGCTTAGATTTCTAATGCTAAGTGATTTTGAATTGTTGAGTCAAAATAAAATAATGTGATTGATGATATCATTGTGATAATTTCGTGTGTTATGTAAGTAGTAAACAATTTTAAAGATTTCACAGTGACTAATGAAGAAATTATAATATATATATATATATAAACCTCAACTTATCAAATCATTTTTTTGAAGTTGAATTAGGATTAAAGTTTACTTCCTCTATTTTTGTGATGTTTTGTATGAGTATTAAATAAAATAAATTTAATAAAATTCTAAATTTTATTAGTATTTGTATAATACTTGTATAATAAACTATCTTGTCTTAAGAAGTTGCTAGATGAGATATATATTAAAAATGGTATGAGATAGATAATTTTATGATAAACTTAATGTTCTGTTTCTAAATAAGAGTCCTTTAATGTTTTGTCACACATACCAATAAAATGAGTAACTTTTACTATTTACAATAATTTTTTTTTTCGAGTAATACCCTTATCATTTAAAAGAGTGTCTATTCTATTTCTTTTTGTAATAAAGAGTATTCAATCTATTCTTTCTCCACTTAAAAAACAACTTTTCAATTCTCAACAATAGAATACTTATACTTCAAACATTTTTTTCTCATCTCTATCAAAATGAATTTCCTTCTATAATTTTTAATTTTAAAATTTTCACTACCAGAAATTTTGATTTAAAAAATTTGAAGAGTATTTTTGTTCCCGCAAAAAATTGATATCACTCTTAATTTCACTCTATATGTTGAATCACTCTTCAACTTCAAGAGAATATTTAATTACTATGCTAATATTATTTTTTGTGTTAACAAATGAGTCTTCAACCCTCTCTATAATATAATTCTCAACTCCTGTTTTCATTTTTTTTGTGTAAATATCAATTTCTCTTTCCACTTCCTTTATAATTTCATCCTAATGTCTCCTCTCTTTAAAAAGTAAATACATTTTATTGATTTTAAAGAGAAGGTAGATGAAAATGTGGAAACAATAAATTATTTATTAAGTAATTGGTTTATATAAGCAGTGGATCACTTAAAGTCTTATAAAAAAAATAATTCAATTGTTATTGATATTTTCAAAAGTAAGGATATAACTGGTAAAAAATAATTAATGAAATCTTAAATTCTACAAACAACAGATAAAAAAAATAAAATAATTTTTCTAAAACTACTCTTATTTAAAAACAGAGAGAGTAATATCATATACTTAAATTAAATAATTAGTTCATCTTTACTTTTTTATATTTTTATAAAGTTATTATGATAATATTTTTTAACATGTCCTATCAAAGCTAGTATGTATGTGCTACATGCCTCTTTAGCTTCTCCCCATTACTTTAACATATATTTAATGACTCTATATTATATTTAACACTCATTACCCATTGTAATTGTTTCAGAGTGACTCCTTATAAACCGACTAACTATATATCTCTGATTAATGATAACTTAAATTATAAACTTCACATCTAAGACTATCACCACATAACATCAAGCTAAGAAGTTAAAGAACATAATCATAAACAAAATAATTAACACATGAAATTATAATTGTTATTTGAAACTACTACCAGATATATAATACCACAATATCTAATTTTGGATACTTTATTAAATTTGAAATTATTGTTTTTGGTGTTGCATATATAATAATTTAAGATTAGATAATATCATAAAATTATTTTACATAGTTATTATAAAATTTAGATTGTTGAGACATAAGACAAATTACTTTTTCAATGTCTAAAAGTAAAAGCAAAGGGCGTAATTATAAAAACATAGTTAAGTCAATTAAAGAAGTATCTTACCCTACTTGTTCTAATTTAACTAAAATATATAACGTCTCTATAGCATAAGAAAGCATATATTTTGTATTATTGCATTTTAAAACTATGAATGACAATTTTACTTGGACTTTATTTAGACATACAATTAGTAAAATACACTAAATAAGAATGAAATCAATTTTTTTACAAAAAATTATTCCAAAAAAATTCCTCAAATGAACTTATGTCAATATTATTTATGAGAATAAACATAATTATTGTTTACAATCAAATTTTGGTTTTTAGGAAGCCAAATTCTTAATATAAACAGTGTTATTGGTGTTGGAAAATCGATCAGAATTTAGTTTTTGGAAAGGCAAATTTGGATTAATTTTTTTATATTTTTTAAATCTTTATCCTCTTTTATTAATTTTTGAAAAAAAATAGAAAACTTTATCAAAATTTGACCGAATTCTGAGTAGGTCTTTTAACATCTGGAGATACTATTTATAGCTGGAAATTTCACGTCTCAAGAACTTAATTTTTGAGTGAGATTCTAATAAATATTATTCATAATTAAAAATTTGGTTACTTAAGAACTAAATTGTAAATAAGTTTCTAGTGATCTGTTCATAATTAGAAATTTAACTATTTTGAGAACTAAATTTTTAGCTTGTTTATGGCCTCTAAGAATGCTGATACTATTTATAATTGAAAATTAAACTTCTTAAAAGTCGAATTCTTAATGTAAATAGTCAATTAAATATTATTTGTAGATCTATTTTTTGTAATTTTTTTTAGAAAGAGGTATACTGGGGAAATTCCTAATGAAATTTAATACAAGAGTTGGTGTGGGCCAATACGATACCAGAATACCAGGACAACACCAAATGTATGGTTCACGTCTATTTCTATCATTATTGTATAAAAATATCTCTCATTGGTCTTGTATACATATCTAATTATAAATATAAATTATTAAAATTAAATATATTTTTAATTTTTTAATTATTTATTGAAATTATATTTTAATTTTGAGATAAATTTTAAATTTATTTTATTTTTATACTTTTTAAATTGATATAAATAATTCTTATAATATATTAAAATTTATTTTTATTTTTATTTTTTTTCATAACTTTTTATCTGATTCATAAGTTTATTTATTTATTTTTATTTTTCTATTTTTTCTTATTGAAGATAATTTTATTTGTCACTAAAAATTATTTAACTAATTTATAAAATATAAAAATAAAATAAATTAAAAATTTATCCTAAAAATAAAAACAATTTTAATAAATAATTTAAATTTTAAAAATATATTTATCTCTAATTGTTATTAATTTAATTTGGTCCTTTATTCCTACACCAGCTAGGATAAAATTATAAGTAATGTTAGATTGTAAGATGATTATTTTCAAATTTTCAGAACTTTTGTACGAAAATATGCAATTTTCTTAGTTGTCATTCCAAAACTTATGTTTAATTAATTGAAGTATCCTGATTCATCAAATTTATTTTTCTATATAATAATAATCATAATAATAATAAATAATGAAATTTCTAGAGTCAATTACAAAAATTTGTAATATTTACAAAGAGTTTTCTTTTATCTTTTATCAATAAGGTAGTGAGTTATTATAATTATTTTTTATATGAAATTATTTTCATTGAGTCATTGTTAAGTTATATTATAATAATTAATTATTTTCAATTTTAACTGAGATAACAAAGTTTACACCTTTATATTTTGATAATCTCTATTTCATTTATTTATTGCT
Organism: Lablab purpureus; assembly: GCA_030347555.1. Taxonomy (NCBI): domain Eukaryota; kingdom Viridiplantae; phylum Streptophyta; class Magnoliopsida; order Fabales; family Fabaceae; genus Lablab; species Lablab purpureus. The sequence goes on from CM059258.1 coordinate 21,554,497, forward strand.
ATGTTTTCTAGTAGACTTCTCACTTAAAACCAAATTAAGTTTTAGATATTTTTGTTATTTTTTTTCGAACATATTTATTTATATATGTATAATACAATTATACATTTTTTTAAATGTGTGTACCTTTTTCTTTCAATATAAAAATACAATAAACTTATTGTTATAGAGAAATTTCAATAGAAGAGGTACATACATGTATTTTACTCATAAATTTTTAAAAGTTTTAATTTTTGTACATTTTTCAATGAAGAGTGAAGAAAGTTTTTATTATCCAGAAAACTCACTTAAAACCAAATCAAGTTTTAGATATTTTTATTATTTTTCCAACATATTTATTTATATATATGTATAATTTTACATTTTTTAAAATTTTTGTACCTTTTCCTTTCAATATAAAAATACAATAAACTTATTGCTATAGAGAAGTTTTAATAGAAGAAGTGCATTCATGTATCTCACTCATAAATTTTTAAAAATCTTAATTTTTGTACATTTTTTAATAAAGAACAAACAAACTTCTTATTATCAAGAAATTCCAATGGAAAATGTATGTATTTTTTTCATTAATTTTTTTCTTATAAATTTCTAAAATTTTATCTTTACTAAATATAGATTAATCATCTTTTCATTTTGCTTGTATTGGATTTTATTCTTAATAAAAACTAAATTTATTTTAGTGGACATCTTTGGTAAGATGAAAAATATTGAGGAATGAATGCAACATCTAAGAGAAATTAGTGCAACACCAAATGGTGATCCACTTGCAAAGGATGATTTGATACTCAAATTAAAGAGAAAAAAAATAATAAGCAAAAAAATAAGTGCAAGTATGGAAAGAATTAATTAAAGTAAGTGTCTTCCTATCCGATAAGTTTTATTATATAGATTTTTCTAACTTTTATCTTTTAGTTAATCATATAATCATATTAAGTCTTGAGATGTTGTTGTAATTGAATAATATATTAGACATGTATTAAAAGATATTTGAACTTTTAAACTTTATTTTTAAGTGGCTATTAATTAATTTGTCAATAAATGAATTATAAGATATTTAAGTTATGTTAAAGTATATCAAACATAGATAAATACACAAGTTTCAAAGTTTGAAATTTGAATAGAAAATAGTTTGTGTAAATGGACAATTTGTTTATATTCATACTTTTGACAAGGATGAAAGAACTTTGAATAGTTTTTAATTAATTGAGTTATAATTCAGTGTGATGCTTAGGTTTGAAGTAACTCTATGGTTGAAAGTGCAACACTTTTCTGACATTATTGTGCCACTTACTATAAAAACAAATCTTGTAATACTATTCCTTGTGTTTGAACAACCTCCCAAATCTGCATCATAATATTCTTCCAAGATAACATCATTCTTACTGAAACGTTGTACAGTTTTGGAAGTGCCTTTCAAGTAGCGTAGTAACCACTTGACAGCTTCTCAATGCTTCCTTCCTGAATTAGACATGAACATGCTAGCAACTCCCTCTCATGATCAATATATGGTCTAGTGCATACTATTGCATACAATAAGCTACCAACTACAGATGCATAAGGAATCTAAGCCATTGTTGCATTCTCTTCATCTGTCTTAGGAAACTGTTCTTTAGTGAGATTAAAGTGAACTTCCAAAGGGGTACTTACGATCTTAGCATCTTGCATACTGAATTCCTCTAACACTTTCCCAATATACTTCTTTGAAATAATATTAGGGAACCATCATACCTATTCCTGGTTATGTTCATGCCCATAATCTACTCCATAATCTGCTTTGCAACACCCAAATTCTTCACCTCAAACTCTTTAGACAATTGTTCCTTTAAACTATTAATTTTATTCATATTAGAGTATGCAACTAACATGTCATTAACATACAATAATAATATGATATAAGATGGACCAAAATCTTTCATATAACAATATTGATCCATGGCGCACTTCTTGTACCCTTTCCTACTCATAAATCTGTCAAACTTTAGGTACCACTGCCTTGGTGCTTGCTTAAACCCATATAAACTCTTGGTCAACTTTCAAACCAAGTTCTCCTTCCCTGTCACTTGGAAACCCTCTAGTTGCACCATGTAGATGTTATCATCAAGGTTACCATGTAAGAACGTTGTCTTAACATCTAACTGCTCTAGATGTAGATCCTCTACAGGTAGAATACAAGTCTAATGGTAGTCATTTTAATTACAAGAGAGAAAATCTCATTATAATCAATACCTCTTTTCTATAGAAAGCCTTTTATCATTAACCTCTCCTTGTATCTCTTGTTACCATCATGTTCTTCCTTGACCCTAAACACCCATTTATTTTTCAATGCCCTTTTTTTTGTTGGTAGGTTAGTTAAACACCAAGTTTTATTTTTCTCAAGTGAGTTCATCTCCTCCTACATGGCTAACTCCCATTAAGCTGCATCATCCATGTGCAATGCCTCATGATAACACAAAGGCTTCTCATCATTAGTCAACAACAAGTAATTTGTTGAAGGAGAGAATTGGTGAGGAGGCCTAATAACTTTCCTAGATCTCCTCACTTCAACTATTGGGGTGACAAAAGTGATCTCCTCAACTGTCCTATCTCTTGAGCTCCCACTTTTTCTTGCAAGATCGTTTTCTGTAATGTCCTCTAACACTACCTTTTCCTTCTTTATTGGCTTTTTTTCAGCTTTAGTATTTGTCTCAAGTTTGTCCTTGTACATTGCATTTTCATTGAATGTAACATCTCTGCTTGTAATTATCTTTCTATTTTGATCATCCTAGAAGCGATATCCCATATCATTTGCTCCATAGTCAATGAAAATGCACTTTCATGCTTTTGGATCAAGCTTGTTCATGTCAACATCTCTAACACAAACATAAGAAACACAATCAAATACTTTCAAGTTAGAAAGACCTACATCCTTGTCTTGCCATTCCTCTTCAGGAATCTTGAACCTATGGAAACTGAGGGTCCTTGATTAACAAGGTATGTTGTTGTGCTCACTCTTTTTGCCTAGAATGTCTTTAGCAACCTTGCGTAAACTCTCATACTCTTTGCCCTCTCATTCAAGGTCCTTTTCATTCTTTCAGCAAAACCATTCTGCTAAGGTGTCTCAAGAATAATTTTAAGCATTTTAACTCTATTCTAAGCACAATAATTAACAAATTCAATACTAATATATTCACCACCATTACCAGACTTTAAACATTTGATTTTTAACCCTTATTCATTCTCAACAACAACTTTCCACTTTTTGAAGGTACTAAATTGAATTTTGCTTCAAAAAATAAACCCATATCTTTCTAGTGGAATCATCGATGAAGGTGACATAGTGTCGTGATCCTTCTAATGATGAGATTGATGTTGGCCCATACATGAACAAGCTCCAACTTCCCAACCTTGGGCATTCTCCCTGTCTTGGCAAAAATCTCTCTCTTTTGCTTCCTAAACACCCATGGTTCACAAAAACCAACTTCTATCTCTTTCAATTCTGGAATCTTCCCCTTTGAGACTAGTGTCTTCATACATTTTTCACTCATGTGGCCTAGTCTTTGGTGCTATAGAGTCGAAGGATGATCAATATCATTACTAAATGGATTTACTTCTTCTACAGGTAATTCTACCATGTAGAGGGTTCCTTTCTTCCATCTGCGAGCAATAATTAGATTACCCTTTACCACCTTCTACTGATCTTTTTCAAATATGACTTGATATCCCTGAACATCGAACATACCTATAGAGATTAACATTCTCTTGAGTCTTTGAACATATATGACATTCTTCAATGTCTAGACTATACCAGTAGAAAATTTATATCTCCTATATTTGCAATGTCTAAAGCTTCAACATTTGCTAGACAAACTTTGTCGAAATTCCCAATTCTAAAATTTTTCATCAAGTCCTTACAAGGAGAAACACAAAAGATGCATCAAAATCCATGATCTAGGATTCAAACTTGCTCTGAACACAACATATCAACACATCATCAATGTCTCATTGTGTTGTCATGTCTCTTTTCTTTAATAGTAACAGGAGCAGTAGTACACTAGTTTTTAAAGTGGTCGTTTTGCTAAAAATTCCAACAAGTAATATCCTTGCTAGTTTTGGATGGTGCTTGCTTTTTGGACTTTGATCTTCCACATACAGAACCTTGTCCTCTTTCAGGTCTTCTACCTCTAATATCAGTGCTTAATAACCTACTGATTCTTTGACATTCCTTCTACGAACATCCTCACTAAGGATTAAATCTCTAATTTCTTCAAAGATTAATTTCGTAGTCCTAAATGTATTGGCTACTATTGTGACAGTTCCTAACCAATTATCGGGCAATGAAGATAGTAGCAACAGAGCTTGTACTTTATCATCAAATTTAATATCCACTAAAACTAATCTTGATAGTAAGGAATTAAGTTTGTTCACATGATCTGTAACACTAACACCTTCTTGCTTCTTCATATTAACTAATTGACGAATCAAGAATACCTTGTTTGATGCTGACAACTTTTCGTATGTACATGTTTGATAATACCTTTATCAAACCAATATATCATTTTCTCATTGACGATGTTGTAAGAAACGTTCTTCGTCAATGTTAATATGAGGACACCCAAAGCCGTCTAGCAACTCCTAATCTACCTGAGACACCATTTATGGTTTGAGACACCATTTATGGTTTATTCTTAGACAAAGGTTGGTACAACTTCTTCCTATACAAGTAACTTTTTCAATTTGCATCTTTCAGAATCTAAAATCACTTCCGTCAACCTTGTCAATCTTCACTTTCCCATCTTCTGTCATTACTCCTACTCACAACAAAACCTAAGCTCTTGATACCAGTTGTTGTAAATCACAAATACACACACGCACAAACAATTACAAGACAAAAATAAATAACAAAAATATAAAAGATTTACGTGGTTCAGTCAAAATAACTTACATCCACAACTATCTAAATGATATTTTAGATTTATAAAATAAGTTTACAATTACATAATTATTTATGAAATAAGAATAAATAAATGAATCGGACCAAATAACCCTTGAGACTCAACATAACATACTCAACATATTCAAGATATAACAACAACTCAAATATATTCAACATATTCAAGATATAACAACAACTCAAATATTAAAAGAATTTGAATGCTTTAATTAAGATTTCGTAATTTTTTTTATTAAAGCAATAATTGTGATAATTACTTCATAGTTATATTATATGAATAGAGTCTACTATTTGAATATTGTGAATAAAAAAACATATTTATAGAAAAGAAGATACACTTGAACTAATCACTCCAAATTAACTTACAGTAATTTGATATAGCAAAAGTAATATTTAATTGATTTATTTTCAACTCTATTTGAGACGGCTATATGGTTCACCTAACTCTTGCTATATTTGGTGAAATATTTGTTCTTCACGAAAAAGGAATAACATTCCATTCCTGGATCACATATACGACAAAATTTTAACATACCATGGAATAAACAGTAGATATCTTATTCATTATGAAGTATAGTCTTTTTTTTTCTTCCTGTTCCATCTTTTAAGTTCTTAATAGAAATTTCTTAAACACATTAAAACAACATTTTTCATAAAACTTAAGATTTTGTCCATAAATATTTTTGTGAGTATTTGTTAACTAATAAAGTATTGATGAAAACATAATATTCAAAAGCGGCGTTTAATAATTAATTTAATATTATTACCGTTAAACGCATATTGATAATATTTATCAACTCAATAAAAATTATTTTTTAAATAGGTAAGTTCTTGAAAACTCCATTTAATACAATTTTAATGGTGTAAGCGAAAAAGGTTTTTAATCTTTGTCAATACGGTTTAACTTAATTCATTTAATTTAAATATATTAACAGTATAAATTTAACTATTACCAGGCATATCAATTTTATTTCTAAGATGATTTGCAATTAATTGATAATATAAAAAAAATACTTTTATACTACATTTTGAAGGTGATTTAGGGCTCTAAATTTCAAAGGATTTTTTTAACTTAGTTAATCAAACTATGACTTACGCACTCTGTCTTAGTTACTCAAAATAATTAAAACAAAACATTCTTAATTATTTCGATCACTTCTAAAAAGTTGTATTTCCATATTTTTATTTCCTTATATGGTATTAATTTATGTTGATGTTCCACTAAAACATTATTAAAAATATGGTATAACTTCTTCTCACTTTAATTCAACTATTTGAAACAAGAATGCTACATTATTATTATTGATCATGAATTAGAGTAATTAAAATAAAATATATAAAGTCAAAATCTTATTAGCTAAGTAAGAAAAAACAGTAAAACACAATAGAACTATAAGATATGTGAAAGCAATGACTTATTTTAAAACGATGAACAGCATAAAAGATTTGAATGCATATTATAATTATAAGTTTATCTGATATAAATCTTACATATAAAACATTTTAAAATATTAATGAATTTAAAAATGATTTTAAATTAACTTTAAAGTGATTATTACCAAAATTAACAAACTTGAGTTATATAATATAAATATTTATTTAATATATGGGGGAAACTAAAATATTAATTTGAAGTAATTAAAAAAATTAAAATCTGAGTATGACCTTTGCTTCAGCATTAAACTACGATGATGATTCTTATGCCGCTTCAGCTTCTACTATTAAATTACGAAAATCAGGGAAACCCATTCCTCCACCGAGGATGAAAACCAACGGTAACGCTACTTGTTTTACACTCGCTTCTATATTTCGCATAAACTACGCGTACCCAACGTGTCTGCAAAAAGAAAAACAGTGTTAAATGCACCTTTTTCATTTACTACATTCTCACGTCTTAACAAGTGCCTCTTAGTTCCAAAATATCCTTCAACCGTCACAGATATCTTTTTCTGATAAACTAGATTAATTGCCCTAATAACAGAGATAAAAATAAATTGGTAATAGGAGAATGAGTATCTAGTAAAGTGTTGAATGTTTTTCTATTTAAAATAAAATAGTACAGTAATATTTAAAATTTGATTTTGAATTTTGACTTGGCAGCACAACTGACACGTACATATGAAGTGATTTGGTAGTTAGTGACGGTACGCAGCACCACCAATGACCATGCCTCGCTCTCTCATTTCCCACCGGTCCGTCTTCCTCATCCTCTGGATCGTGATCCTGTGCGGTCACGCCCATGCGCGCTTCTTCTCCCGCGATCCGCTCTCTGACGGCGTCTCCGCCAACACCTGGGACGGCCTCCTCCGCCTCCCGTCGTCGGCGCTCACGGCTGAGTCCTCCTGCGAGCAGACCTACGGCTTCCTACCGTGCACCACCACCGTCATCGGTAACCTCTTCCTCATCATCATCTATGGCTTCCTCATGTTCAAGGCCGCCACGTTCCTCTCCGGCGGCAGTGAGCTCCTGCTCGAGATCTTGGGTCCCGGCATTGTTGGCGGCCTCTTCCTCCCCATCCTCGGTGCACTTCCCGATGCCATGCTCATCCTCGGTAACTTGCTCTCACTCTCTGTTTTCTTGTTAAAGACGACAAAACTTGGATTCGATACTCTGTTACTTGTTCTCCGATGAGAATCTGAATTGTAGTTCAGAATCTATGAAATAGAACTTACATTAAAAATTTATGTAGAATATGTAGATGAGGTTTCGATTTTGATTGAATAACTATTCTAAATAAGTTTTCGCTATCTATCTTACTTTATGATTCTGGAATGTTTGTCTTAGCTTGTAGTGCTGGAATGAGATTCTACAGATTGAGATTTTGTTGGTGAAGTAGCGAGAGATGTATGGTGTGGACTGTGGTGTGTTTTTGGTTATGCCTTGTTTGGATGATGGTTTGGGCTGCTCTGATTCTCTTTGTTTGATTGGATTTTTGTCTGTTGAAGTGGTTCGCGTCGCTATCGTGAATTTACCTACCTGTTTAAGGTTATCCGCTGCCACACAGGAGGATCGGAACTCCAGAACCATGTTCTTAGCCCCAAAATATCTTCCTTTTTTTTTGCTACTTCTATTTTTTAGTTTTTTAAATCGGCGAAGAGAATATTGTTTGAATTTTAGTGATTATTCAGTTGGATTCTTTGTTGCAGTTTTTTTTTCCGGATTCTCCTTCCTTAGTTCTTCCGCCTTTGCTCTCTGTGATATCTTATTTTTCGTTTTAGATTCTTTTTGGTTGTGTAGAATTTCCAATCGCTTTGCTTTTTTGATGCTTAATTTTCGTGGTGTGAACCCCTCACAGGATGGAATGCTTCTTTTGTAGAGCTTATGTCTTTGTTGCTACCTTTTTTTTCCACCTCAATATATTTCAATTTCTTTATCGTGTTTGATGGAAGAGACAAATGTAGTTTTGAGCCTGGGTGGCCCATGGAAAGAGCAGATGCATAATAAAGTGTAAAAAAGTTCCGTGAGTGCTTGAGAATCTGGGAGGAGTTAATCTTGACCATACAACCATATATATTATAGATGGTCAATGGTCAATATTGTTTTATTTAAATATAATTTTGACTATTTTTTTTGTTGTATTGTTAAGATTAACCGCTCTCACGTCTCAGTAATAGAGATAGCTGATATGGGGCAGATTGAAGAATTTCTAGATTTACTGTTCAATTCTTAACTGCCAAATAGAGGCCAAGATTGGATAATTTAGCTAATTCAGTATTATCTGACTAGTAGTGATTTCTTTGAGACATCTCTTATGGTTCCTTAATAATCAAAATTCCACTGATCTTTAAACCTTTATAACATCATATTTGCTTTTGATTTTTTTTCCAGTTCTTTTGGAATTTCTTTGTCTCTCACCTACTAGCACTTATGCTTATGTAGTGCTGTTATTTGTCCATTCCCCCCTAATATGTATTTTTTTTTTCTAGTGTCTGGGCTTTCAGGTAGTAAAGAAACAGCTCAAAGTCAGGTATCTGTTGGAATGGGACTGCTAGCTGGGTCCACGGTGCTGCTTCTTACAATAATATGGGGGACCTGTGTAATTGTTGGCAAGTGTGACATCGAGGGTTCAATTGCTATAGATTCTCGAGACACTAGGGGATTTAGTTTAACTGGTACGGTATGCCATTTGAAACTGTTTGTTATTTAAATTTAAAAATCAAGTTAGGTCAACCAACTTCCTCTTTCCCAAAGCATGAAGATTCTGGTGTTTCCTCTCTTTTCTTGTTATTGAAGCAATCAACCTTGTGGAGTTTCCCTGTAAAAAATCACTATATTTTGTGTCAATCTATGCTGATTATTGATTTCTTGACTAATGATTAAGTGTCATGAGCTAATTACCACAAAAGCTTTGGCTTTAACATGTTAACATCTTTTAGCACACCCTCATACAATATCTCTTTAGGCTTAAACAGTGAATATCCCATATGGCCAACTACTTTTTGCTTAATTTCAACATTTTTTTTTGTTAGAAGAGTGATTGTTGCAAGGATCAAATTGAAGATCTCTTGGTCATAAAGAATCTGATACAATATCAAAACTCACTATCTGAGCGCTTAAGCTTAAATGAAGACAGATGGATGATTTTATACTGTTATAACATCACTTATACTAACAAGTAATAACTGGGAGATAGTTCACTTAGTAATTCATGCGAGTATCTTTCTTCAACCCTAATTGTGGATCAAGAATTATATAATGCATTCAAACCAATGTGTGCATTGATTATTATTGTTGTAACATGAGTTTGGGACTTTGAGAAGAGGGCTGGTATATATTTGAATTTGCGATTCTCCATTTTCTATTTACTTCTAAACCAGGATGATCGTCTATATGCAGTTGAGCTGTACAGTTTAAATGTCTGGAATGTTTGATTCATTTGGATCCTTAATCTACTAAATTCTCCATGTGCAGGTTCTGGTGTTAGTACTGATATCTGGACAAGTTATGCTGCACGGATTATGGTTATATCTGTCCTTCCATTTGTGATCGTTCAATTACCACAAATTCTCAATTCAACATCAGGAAGGCACTTGGCTGTTTTGATAGCCCTCATTGTGTCACTCTGTTTACTGGCTGCTTATTGTTTTTACCAGGTAATTTTCTCTTACAGTGTGCACTTGTGTTTCCTGTTATATGTTTCTCTTTTTTTCATCAGCCATCACAATTTTTGTATAACTCTGGATTATTATATATGCAACATTTTTTGTTGGATATGATCCTACAGTTAGCACTTTCAGTAACTGTATACTGGATGAATATGTGACGTGTTTTAAACCTGGCCATTGTTTTTGAATCTTATAGAAATTAAGAAAAAGAAAAAATGGTGCAGATTTTCCAGCCCTGGATACAAAGAAGGAAACTTGAATATATTAAACACAAGCATGTTATATTAGGACTTTTGACACATTTGAAGAAACGTGCGTTGGGAAGGCTGCTGAAAGATAATGGTGAACCTGATGAAGATGTCATTAAAAAGTAAGGCTATCTCTCCTTTTTGCTTTGACTTAAAAGCATGTTACTTTTAAAGAAGTTTGTTGCATTTCTCATAGTCTCATGCTTTTGGCTGTCACTGACTTCTTGATGAAATATATATAGATTGTTTGCAACCATTGATGAAAATGAAGATGGCAGTCTTACTCATAATGAATTGAGAGCACTGGTTATTGGAATTCAGTTTGAGGAGATTGACCTGGATCATGATGATGCAGTAAAAAGGATCATGAATGATTTTGATACTTCTGGAAATCAACTTGTTGATGAAGGAGAATTTGTTAATGGTGTCTGTAGATGGCTTCAAAGGGCCCAACGTGCTCGAGTTGCATCTGGTGATGCTGGGCCACACACAATGAAGTTTTTAAGTGATTTTCACAAAGTAAGTTATGCAATGATCAACTTCAAGAATTTTATTTTGGTGCTTAAGACTGACAGGTGTTTTGTGGACAGGAAACAAAAAGGGAACATGATTTGCTGGATGTGGGAGATCAGAGTAATGAAGTGGTTGAGGGTATTGAGAATGCCAAATGGATATCCATCAAAGCAGTTCTGCTTCTGCTACTGGGTACTATTATTGCTGCTGCATTTGCTGATCCTCTGGTTGATGCAGTGGATAACTTTTCTGAGGCTACAAGCATTCCAGCTTTCTTCATTTCCTTCATTGCTCTGCCTTTAGCAACCAATTCAAGTGAAGCAGTGTCGGCAATAATTTTTGCTAGTCGTGATAAAAGACAAACTGCCTCATTAACTTTTTCTGAGGTTTGTTTTCTTGTTACACTCTTTCTCTTTCAGGCATCAGTATGCATATGACCTATAAACTATAAAGCATTTGAAATAATTTATTTTCACTCAATTATATCATTTGCAGCATGCTCTGTTCATCACTTAGCTAAACAAAATGGGAGAATTACTCAGGATAACTTATTCAGGATGATATTTACTGTTAATGTATTCAATTATCTTTACAATTAATTTATTTTGATGTGGTTATTCAAATAACAGAAGTCCTTTGGTGTTTGAAGTATTGGATAAATATGATGCTGAATGAGGTCCCTTTCATGTTCTCGTTTCCAAAACATTAATATATTGTTTAATTCAAAAAATATTTGAGGGGGCAAGGTAGAGAGGATAATAGAAAGATAAGTTTATGTTCAGAGTGTATCTAAAGTTGCACCTTCCTGTGGTTACATCGATTTCTACTTAAATCATGCTGTTAGCTGTTTGAATGACAATTGTGATTAAGAGAGATGATCATAATGGTGACTCTACTTGTTGGTATCATCATAATTGTTGCTTGCCAATTATTGTTGGTATCATCATACTGTTAGCTACTAGTATATTTTTTTACCAATTAATTTAATGATTGTTGCTTGCCTTGACCTCTCAAGCCACTCGTATCTGTTTGGAGAAAAGTATTGAGGTAAGGATTGCTGCCGTAGTACTAGCAGTTTTTTTTAACTTAAGGGTTTGGTTCTGAACTTAAGGTTGTGTTTTGGATTTCTTGGGTAATGGTGTCCATCCATGCATACTTTTCTTTCAACGATATACATGACTAAGGCTAGCTTTTTTATAAGCTTTACCAATTACTGCAATTTATTTTATTCAGGTCATTTAAAACAAGAAAAAATTACATGGACCTCTCACCCACCTTCATTTAACACCTATTTACTTTTTATTTTTTTTTATTTGTTTAATTATGAGTTTTAGTGTAAAATATAGGTGTGGCATGAGTGTATCCTTTAAAACATGCTTTCCATTGTTTTTGCAGATATATGGTGCAGTGACAATGAATAATGTGCTTTGCCTATCAGTCTTCTTGGCCTTGGTTTATGTGAGGGGATTGACATGGGACTTCTCTTCAGAAGTGTTGGTTATTTTGGTCGTTTGCATTGTGGTGGGTGTCTTTGCCAGCTTCCGCACTGTTTTCCCTCTATGGACATCTATACTAGCTATCCTACTTTACCCCTTCTCCCTGGCATTGGTGTATGTTCTTGATTATGTATTTGGTTGGTCGTAGGCCACCACATAGTGTTTCATATATTAGTGCCTTGCCTTGCATGGCTCTTACCCTTTTGGGGAATGTATGGTTTTTATAGTTCTTTGCGTATGACTATGTTGTTGGTGACTTCCATTGATGGTGTGGAATTGACATCGATTGAGTGGCTACAGTTTTGACTAATCCGTGCAATTAGACAAAATATAGCACGAATAAAAAATATGCTGAGTGAAGCCACCTTATGTGATTGTTTTGATTTATCATCATTCAGAAACATCATGTTTTCCATGTTATCAGTTCCATTGAAATGATTTTATCGCGCCACTTTTAAATTCTGATCAGAATCAAATGGTTTAAGGTGAGTTCCATATTATATCTTTTTTTTGTTGTATGATGGATGGGAGGGGATATAGAAAGAGAGGGTCAAGGAGGCGGGGACTAATTATTTAGATATAATTTAAACATGGGAGTTTGACTTTTTAAGTAATCGAGTATGAGGCTTGTTAGATATTATTTGACATTCAGCTCGAACTATTATAATCCTCTTCAATGTTCATTACATATATAACTCAATAGATAGTTGGTCACTTATATTTTTTATGTAGCATTTTATATTAGTGTGGTGTATGAGTATTCCTTTTAGCTTAAACTTTTTAGTATTTTATATTATGCTCATGAGCTATGAAACACAAATATAGACTTGAATATGATATGGACAAAGAAGGTTTTTTTAAGATTGGTCTAGTAAAAATATGATCGTGGTGGTGTTGTTTGTTTGAGCAAATACAATGACTAAAAGCTCATTTTTCGTGGTGATGTTATTTGCTTGAGCAACATCTAAAGTTTTGGAAGCATAGGCAATTTGTCTACCCTCTGAGCAAGGACAACCCCTAGTGCAAAATTGGAAGCATCATACATCAATTCAAAGGGAGGTGCCTGAATGATTGAAGTGGTGTTCAAAGCATGCTTGAGGCAATTAAAGGCCTCCTTACATTTGTCATGAAAATCAAACACCACATCCTTTTGCAACAAGTTGGACAGTGGAAAGGTCTTCTTACTAAAGTCTTTGTTGAGCCTTCTGTAGAAACCTACATGACAAAGAAAAAAACGAATTCCTACAAAAGGGGTAAGGAAATTTTGAAATAATATCTATCCTAGTAGGATCTACCTCTATGCCCTTACAGGAAATGATATGGCCTAAGACTATGTCCTACTCTACCATGAAATGACACTTCTCATAATTCAAAACAAGGTTAGTTCAAATGCATTTATGCAAAACTCTATCCAGCTATTCAAACATACATCAAAAGAATATCCATACACTGTGAAATCATCCATAAACACCTTTATGCAACTTTCTAAAAAATCACTAAAAATGCTCAATATATACAACTAGAATGTACCAAGGGTGTTGCATAGGCCAAAAGCATCCTGTATGCAAAAGTACGAAAGGGGCAAGTGAATATGGTCTTCTCCAAATCAAGGAGCAATATGAATTTGGAAATAGCCAGAAAAGCCATTAAGGAAACAATAATGAGATTTACCTGACAACCGCTCAAGCATTTGATCAATGAAGGGAAGGCGAAAGTGATCCTTCCTAGTTGTCTAATTCAGCCTCCTATAGTCAATGCAAACTCTCCAGCTATTTTGCACTCTAGTAGGAATCAGCTCACCCTTCTCATTTTTTACCATTGTAATGTCTGTCTTTTTGGGAACTACTTGAACCGGACTCACCCAATAACTATTAGAGATAGGGTATATGATCCTAGCTTATAAAAGCTTGGTGACTCTTTCTTCACAACATCAAGAATCACTAAGTTGAATCTCCTTTGTGGTTGTCTCACTTGTTTAGCTCCATCTTCCAAGAGTATTCTATACATGCACATAGATGGGCTAATACCATGAATGTCAGCTAAGGTCCAACCAATGGCCTTCTTGTTAAGCAATTGCAACAACTTCTCCTCTTGCTCATCGGTAAGGGAGGTGGAAATAATCACAAGTAGCTTCTCATCATCCTCCATGTAAGCATACTTGAGGTTCTCAGGAAGAGGTTTAAACTCTAATGTAGGTGATGGCTACACAATGTACGAAACCAAACTAGTGGCTTTTGTACCCTGTACCTCAATAGGTAAGTTTGATTCTTGTGTAAGTCCTACAACAATGTTAGTACATTCTGACTCTATAAAATTAATAGGTACATCCAAAATATCAGATTCAGTAGGTGCATCTAAAATGTCAAACTCAAACTCAATGCATGTAAGACAAGAATATAAATCTATCAAAGAGGGAAATTCATGATCGTGAAAGAAATCAAACACATGATCGTGAAAGAAATCAAACACATGCTCATCAAGTAATTCCACATGAAAAACAAAATGATTCTCAAATAGGTGTTTCATAGCATCAAGAATGTTAAACTGGACCACAATATCACTAAACTCCATAGAAAGTGTCCTAGCATGGACATATATCTTGGTTCATGCTATCTTCCCTAAAATGATAGGAGAGCCGTGGGAGAATCCCTCCTCCATATCAAGTATACAAAAATTAGCAAGGAAAAAATAAGTTCAACAACATGAACCAAGATGTCCTCTATCAAACCAGTAGGATGGGCAATGCTCCTGTTTGCTAATTAAATTAACACAGTCATAGGTTGTAAGGGCCCAAGAGAAAGAGAATTAAAAATGGACAGAGACATAACATTAATTGAAGCTCCTAAATCTAGCATGGCATTCTCAAATTTGTTGTTACTTCGACCTAGGGTGGCCCTAACTCATCTTTGCACGGAGTAGGTCTGACATTACTCAGCCTAGGGTTAGCCCAAATCAACTTAGTCTGGGGCAGACCCGACTCAAGTAAACCCGAGGAAGACCTGACCCAACTCGACCTAGGGTAGGCCCAACTTAACTCACCCTTGGGCGGACTCGACTTGAGTTAGCCCAAGGCAATCCCAACTCGACTCGACCTAGGATGGATTTGACTTGACTCCAAGTAGGGTTGACATGATTTGAACGGGCCCAAGATGGGCTCAACTTGACCCAGCCTAAGACAGGCCCAACTTGACTAGGGTTAGGGTCGAGCCCAAATTGACTTAGCCTGGGGTGGACTCGTGTCCACTTGGCCTGAGACAATCTCGGCTCGACTCAGCCCAAGAGAGGTCCGACTCAACTTAGCTCGGGATGGGCCAGACTAAACTCAACCAAGGGCAGGGTCGACTCAACTCAAATCGAGATCGAGCCAACTTGACTACGATCGGGATGGGCCCAGCTCTACTAGGTCTAAGGAGGCCCGACTTGATTCAACCTCGGACAGGCCCGACTCGACTAGGCCTAAGGAGGGCTCGACTCGACCTAGTTTGGGTTGAGGGTCCAACTTGACTTGACCCGGGATAGTCTCGACTGGACTCGGATCGGGGACGAGCCCGACTCAACTCGGGGGCGTGCCCGACTCGATTCGACCCAAAGTGGACACGACTTGACTTGGCCTAGGGTGGGGCTCTGGCTTGACTCGGCCTAAGGCAAGTCCGACTTGAAGGGGCCTTGGGTGGGCTCGATTCAACTAGGCCTGGTACAGACTCGACTCGACCTAGGGCAAATTTGACCTGACTCAGCTTGAGACAAGCTAGACCTGATTTGTCCTGGGGTGACCTTGTCCAATCTAGTAGTGGAATTTCAATTTCCTTATTGTTTGAGGGTTTTTCAAATGCTATTATTTTAGTTATTTGAAATGCCTTTTCAAAATTCCTAAATTTCAATTTCCTTCTAATTTTCTTATCCAAAGAAGTCATTTTACTCAAAAACATTTTAAATTCCTCAAATAAATGAATTACTCTCTTAAATTACCTTTTCTAAACACACTATTAGGGTATAAAAACGAAACCTGTATCACTTGTTTGTGTGTGATTCTTTCCTTGATCTTGTTAATGTTTACCTTCTATCTATTTTCTTCAAGTTTTCTATTATCGTTTTATTGTTTATGGTAGAAGGTGTAAAGTGAGTTTATGCTTATATAAACTATTTCCACAATATTATATATATATATATATATATATATATATATATTCATATGATTATAAAAAGTAAAAAATTAGTTGTTATATAAAATATTATATAATTTTTAATATAATATCAAGTTACTATTATTATTATTTTTAATATCTGTATAATTTGATTAACTATATTTTTCTAATTTTTTAATAATAAATTAAATATTTAAAAGATTATGTATTTAAAGTACAAAACTTTACGATAATGTAAAAGTGGTTGAAAAAAGCAAGGAAATGATTGTCACTTAATATACCATATGCACATATATTTAATTGAAATCCTAAAAATAGTGTCATGTTTACTCATAGTAATATAACTTTGCATAAGTCTAACTTTGAGATTAGTCTAAGCTTAGAAGCTGCTCGTTGAATGTGTGCTCAAGTTAAATAAAATATAATAATATACAAGTTTACTTTCAATGGGTTGTAGGGAACTTCATTAAGAACCTTTTATTTATGTTTTAACCAAAGTCTTTTGTTTATTCCTACATAGGTGTGAAAGGTGCACTAATATAGAAAATTATATCAATGTTTAGTTATGTAGTTGTGCTTGAGACAATTTTTTCATCCCCAGCAATAAAAATTCATCTTCATCCTTGTCTTGATAACGAGTATGAAATTGTTGTACCATTCTCATCCTTGTCGGATACGAGTATATCCTCATAAAGTAACAGGTGTAATCTTACTCATCCTTTGTTGTTCCAAATATTAATTAAATAATTTTTTACAAAAAATAAAAATCACAACAAATAAATATAAAAGATTTAATGTCAAAATGATATACATATTATTTTCTTTAATGACAAATATCAATAAAGAAATTATAATTGAACAAATATTAAATTATAGTATCATCAAATAACAATTGAATAAAGATAAAATAATTATAAAAAAAAGTAAAAAATATCAAAAGTATGCTCTAGAAATAAATTACAAAACTAAGAATCACAGAAAAGTTAATATAAGTTTTTTTTAAAATACTTAAATTAAATGTGTTTTAGTAATTTAAAACAAAGATGAGTATGAAGACGAAAATGGGGTATTGGGACAAGTATGAGAACAAAGACGAGATGCGTCCGTACATCTTCATCTCTCTCTATATCTAATTTAAAAAATTGAGTATTACACATACACAATCAATGCAGACATTTTTCGTCAAAATTAAGACAGATTTAAATAATACCTACAAAGACAGATTCATTTGTCATCTTTATTATTATGTATACATATGTGTGGGAGAAGCGTTGACATGGAAATTGAAGTAGAGGTTTACTCGTAAATGTGTACTTACACAAGTAAGAATGAAGAAGAACCGGTTATAGAAAAAATAAATAATAAATATAACCATTTAGGTTTATTTATGTTCATATATGTATAAAAGACACATTAGTAGATAAAATTATATTAAAAATAAAAAAAATAATAGCACTCAAAGAAGTGTGTAAAAAGTACTTATTGACTAAATTTATAATATATTTATCCACATATAATTTCACCTACAAAATATGCTATTATAAATGAAATTATATGATATATAAGAACAAGTATTTTTGTTAAGTGAGGGTGAAAAATGATGTAAACAATTGCACCGGCATTACTTTTAAATCCTAGAACTTGAGTTGTATAATCGAACTGCAGGCTTGTTAGGAATTTTAATTTTCATTCCCAATTTGTTTTGTTCTTGTTGCGCTGAAGAAAAATTGAACAAAAGACGTATTTACAAGTCAATGGTTGTGTCAAAAACACTAGAACACACTTGTCCCTTTTGCTCATGTTATAATTTAATCAAACCCAATTGCATATTTAACTACTCCAAAGGTAATACCACTCGTGGTTAAAATCTTATTAAATTGTATCCAATATTGTTTATGATATTAATATAAGAATAAAAGTTTCCGTTATACATTTATTACTGACATATTGTTGTTTCCGTATTGATTAATCCAATATTTGAACTTGAGATACCTTTAAGTGAAATGTTTACATTTGGGGGTATTAAATTTATGAAAGATAATTGAATCAAGAAAAACACTTCCTTAGTTCAAGCTCTAAATTTCATTCAAAATATCCTAATTTAGTCAAATAGGTGATAATCCTACAAATATCCTCTCCCAAGTCAATTTCTATTAATTAGATCATTAATGTATAACCATTATTGCTGACAAAAAAATGTATAATCATTATTTTACTTAAACAATAAAAAACCTACGAATATGAAAGCTCGGTTTGAGTATGATATTTTAAAAGTGAGTTGAATGAAAAAAAATATGTTTCTTCAGTCAATAAATTAAATTTACTGAGTATAAACAAAAGGGATCATTTTTTATTTCTCCTAGAATGAATTTTGTGCTGGTCAAAATTAAGTTAGAATCGATTTACAACACTAAGTTAGCCAAACACCCTTGGTTTGGTTCTTCTGGGAACTCCACACCCTTGGTTCTTGTGAATAGTGTTTTATTTAAATCTTTGCAAAGATACATTCACACAATATCTAACATACATGGTTTCGTTTTTCACAATTTTCTTATCAGATTATTCACAAAATCTAATGACACATTCACACAAAATCAGTCGAGAGTAGGTCTTATTGTTGTGTCATTTTAGAACCATAATGGAGGCTGGATTTTAGGGACCAGAAGGAAACAGAAGAGAACAATGCAGAATGAAATGTGTTCACAACCCACATGCACAAGTTTGTTACCACTCCAATTCCAGACTCATCCAACCCGGCACTATAATAACGAAGAAAGTAATCAGTAGAAAAAGAAAAACAGACAAACAAATGCATAGCATCAATTCCCAAAGACATGCCACTAGAGTTTGGCTTCATCAAAGCACTTAGGTATTGCTACTCAAAACAAACAAATCAACATCTCTTTTTTCTTCTTCCACTCTTACTTCTCACATGGCCAAGATTTCTAGTCCTTTTCATACTCATCACTACATGTGCACATTTAGGAATATCTACCACTAGTAAAACTAAACTAGAAGAAAAAAGACAAAAGATGAGTATGCAAGTTTCATAGGGAGGAGCAACTAGCCTAGAAGATCTATTCATAGTTTCAAATTAAGATCAACATTTTCTCCCACTTCATGACCATTCTGAATCCTGGCTGCTGTATGTCCAATTTGTTCCTCCTTTGCTTCTGGATGGAAGAACCCATACAGTGGTTGCTTTTGTTGATTGAACAGCCTGTACACTGGTGGGGCAGGGATTTGATCTTCTACATTTCCCTTTAGCAAATGAAATATAACAATGAATCATGAATATACCAAAATGGGGGGAAATGGCTAATGAGTTAGCTCAAACTATACCTGGTTTTGAAATGCTAAGAGAGTTGAAGATGACTTGGACTTTGAAGGTGGATAAGAAGCAGGTGACGGAGGAGCCAATGTGAGAAAATCTCCATTGAAATTCTCATTCTCTTCACTTCTTTTCTTTGAGTTTGGCTCAGAGTTGGATGCTGAAGAAAATGTAACTTCTCTGCAGATGTTGCAGAAACACATTGCATGAGCAGACAAGAACTACAACATAGGGGTCAAAAAGTTAAACTGAAACTACCTGGTGGAAGTTGAATTGCCAGCATCAAAGTTGAATCCGCTTCCATTACCGCACGAAGTTTTTCCGTTTGTTCTTGTTTCAGCAAAGGGGGGCAAATTATAATTGAAAGCAGGGGCATGGGGAACATTCAGGGAGAAAGGGTATGACCTTTTTGTGCCAACTGTCTGCATCAAGTTTCAAACACCTATATTAAATTTCACAAACTCAAAAAATTCTGAGGAAAATCTCTTCCATCAAAACTTTCCAGTTCACACATGATTATGATATGACTATTCAACAAAACAAGCTGAGAAATTCAACCATATAGAAGAGAATTATTATTAGCAGTAGTATCACAAAGGGTAATTCATACACTTTTCTCTTCCATCTCCTTTCCCACCTCATTTTTGTACTCTTCCCTTCTTATTATATCACATTACATCTTTCATTTAAGCCCTCTCCTTTTTCTAATTTCTTTCCCTCTCTTGGGTACACCAATCCACTACATTCAACAATTTTCTAATGTAAAACACATTCTTCATATTTAATAACTGAATTATGATTATAGTGTCATGAACCGACCTCCACCTTGCTAAGGGTCCAATGAATCTGCCTGAAGCCATGTACTACGACCAAATAAAGGCTCAATTTACTTGGACATTCCGGGAGCTGAGTTATAACCCTAATGATTTTGTCTCTAACACACTCCCACAGGAGTCGACAACCACAACAACTCTGTCAGGAATGCCATCTTTCTCGCTAGAATTCCAGTACTGCTACCATATGGACCAAACAGACACTTTGTTGTGTGTATTCAGAACAGAAGCATTAAGGTGTTAGAAGCTTCCAGTTGATGATATCTGCAGATCCAGTCTCGCCTGAACCATTTCATTAGATGTCTATAAATAGCATAACCCACCTGCATTCATTTGTCCTTGCAAGGGACCATCACCATTGGACCATCCATGAGCAGCCACTCAGAAGATAACTTCAACAAAGCTTTTCCAGTATCTCACCGATAACATATATATAGTAGATACCAAAGTGAAACATTCGAATAAATTACTTTAAGACCACAAATTGAACATACCTTATCCATTGGTCTCACAGGCACACTGCTGCCGTTATTGTTTTGGTTTGAAGGGGGCTCTATTGTGAAATGAGGCATAGATGTTGATGAAGTTCCTGATGATACATTCACCTGCATGTTCAATATACCAATCCTTTTCTATTACAAGGGCAGAGAATGTGATACATAGATGGAAAACTGAAAACAACTATAGGTAAATTGAAAAGAGAGACATTCACCTACATGTTCAATAAACCAACCAACCCTCATATTCCATGGGAAGAGAATGTGATGAATATATGAAAAATGAAACTCCCATCATAAAAATTAAAAAGAGAGATCAAACTAAAAGATTGTCTTACCACTGATGAAGAAGATTGCTGTTGATATTGTGGTGTTCTCTGCGCCAAATTGGGCAAAGGCCAAATGGAGTTGGATTCAAAAGGCAAACTTGGTAGAATTGGGAATCCCGGATCATCCACTCCAAAGTTGTTTTTCTCAGAATCAAATTGGTAGGAACTCCACCACTTGGGAACATTCCCGTGTCCAGGAACAACGGGCCAGCCAGTCCCAAAGCCACCACTGTTTGTCAATGGAACATTGCTAGGAACTTTATCATCAATAGGTTGTTGCTGCTGTTGCTGCTGCTGTTGCAATGACAAAGGGGACCTAAAGTCAGATGGTGGCTCACAAGTTAAAAGAGTTGTAGAAGGGGATTGGTTGGAGTCATGAAAATTCTTGAGAGGGAGAGGCAGATAGGATGGTTTGGTTGATGATAAAGCAGTTGGAGATTGTAGAAGTGGAGGTGCATCTCTCTTCTGCTGTTCTTCTAGTCTTATCTTTTCAAGTTGTGCCACACCAAGTCCCCTTTGTGGCACCTTTTTCTGCTTTGACTTCTTTGAAGATCGACCAAGGGCCCCCATGCCTCTACCATCACAATTTCTCTGATCTTCCTGAGGCATTGATGTATCGTCTTCCATTTAATCCAAAGATATCTAATCTAAAGTATATGAGAAAAACCAGTGTCTCCCAGTTATGGTTTCAATCTTGCATTACCACTGTCTTCAAGGCTAAATCTTCAAGCAAAACCAAGATACCCCATATCAAGATTTAAGAGAGAGAGAGAGAGAGAGTAAAATGTTTGATAATTGATATCTAAACCCCAGTACAGTGATCTGAAAGCGAAATCTACATGTACTTGAAGATTACCTAAAAATTTGTGGAACAAACCCAAAAGGCAAGCCAAATATTCAGCCAAGACTGAAGATGATGAGAGAGAAGGAATCTGAAAGATCACGGATTTTTCTGAATTGAAGTTGCTGGTCTGAGATTTATAGGAAGTAACCGAGCCCCAAAAGAAAAAGGCTATATTTTCTGAAAATTCAAAGCATGGGAATCTAGAGTAACCATGAATCATAATATTCAATCACTCATTTATCTGCCAAATCCTCGCTCCACTAGTCTACTCCCCTCATTTTGTTCCTGGACCGACTCTCACGATGAATTGTAGAGTCTCTCTCTCAACATAACACAAAGTTGTACTTGTAGTCATAGATGCTGTTTCTC
This sequence comes from Lablab purpureus, assembly GCA_030347555.1. Taxonomy (NCBI): domain Eukaryota; kingdom Viridiplantae; phylum Streptophyta; class Magnoliopsida; order Fabales; family Fabaceae; genus Lablab; species Lablab purpureus. Next base: position 21,577,134 of record CM059258.1, read on the forward strand.
TCTCCAAATAATGTTTTTTAGTTCTAAAAGTAGCTAAGAGACAGTTTTTGTAGAAAGTTTCACCTTAGGTTGTTTGTTCCATTTGATTTCAGGTAGTGGACCCCTCAACCTTGGTTGGCTTTTGTTGCCCCCACTTACCATACTTATTTTTCTTTTCTTTTCTTCATTATTTGTTCTCTATGAAATCAAATCTTCTCATCATTTGTCACATGATTCATCTATATCCATTTTATTTTATTATTACAATTTTCTTATTGATATTATATTCACTTAATAATTTTTAAGAGAATCTCCTATATATAATACTTTATAATAAATAGTAAATATATTTTAATATTTTCTTTATATGCATTTACTTCTTCATTTAGTAGAAGTGTAGTAAACGAATTTTAAGAACATACTTTTAATATAGATTACAGGTATCTTAGACACAAATTTATTTAAGTTATACATTATAAACAACAAAGTTGTGTATTATAAACAACATAATTGCGTATTTAAATTTTAAATTTAAATTTTTTAATTAAATTGGAACAATATTTGACGAGTTTATTTAAATGTTCAATAATTTTTTAAGAAATTATAACATTACACTTTTAATTTGGTCTATATGGTTTGATGATAACTTTTTGTATTAATCAGATCAAATTAACTTGTAATAATGAATTTTTTTACAAGTAAATATTAATGTTTTAATCTAAAAAATATACAAATGACAATATCAACAAAAAAAACTTATACATAAACACTTAATATTTCTATGTTGTGATAGTTAATAATACAAAGTTAATGCATAAACCAAATTCATTACTGTTTTGGTACATTCAATAGTTTCATATTCTTTAAGAGTTGAGGTAAAAAACAGTTTATATATTTCTTCCTCCCTTAATTTTCTAAAGCGTCTTTTAAGGACAAAACCATGATGGAGCTCCGAACTTCAAAACGGACAATACTTCAAATGCAGTTATTGACCCTAACGATGCTACCTTACCAGACTTGAGGTTGGAACATTGACAATGTCTATGGAAACAAAAGGGAGTTCTAAAGTCATGAACTCTCACTCCCTTAGCTCTCCACTGGAGAGCTTGTTCTGGTACACCAATAGTCTCACATTGCTTAGGAGTCAAGGCCAAAGACAATTTATATACTCCTTCCTCCCTTAACCTTTCGAGGTGCCTTTTAAGGACAAAAACGTGATGGAGTTCCGAACTCCAAAGCGAACAATACCTCGGATGCAGTAATTGACCCTAACGATGTTACCTTATCGAACTTAAGGTCGGAACATTAGCGCCATCTCTCGGAATGAAAGGGGGTTCCAAAGTCGAACCCTCATTCTCTTAGCCTTGACTAAGGCCTTGTTCTAGTACATCCAATAGTCTCACATCGCTTAGGAATCGAGATCAAGGGCTGTTTATATATCCCTTCCTCCCTTAACCTTCTAAGGCGCCTTTTAAGGACAAAATCGTAACGGGACTCCGAGCTCCAAAGCAGACAATACCTCGAATGTGGTAATTAATGTAAAGTTGCGACGAAAGTAAATGCAAGAAGATAAATTACTAAGGATGAAACAAAATTTGGTAAAAGAAATCAACTAAAATGGTAACCCATGTTGCTACAATCTTTATTGAAGTTGCCATTGTCCTCTTCATAGCATTTATCAAAGTGTTTTTGTTGTAAATACAATTTTTCACACCTTATTTCCGTTACAAATAACTTATTTATAATTTCTATTATTTGACTGTTAAGCCAAATAAATTACGATAATAATAATAATAATAATGATAAAATAAAAAATTACATGTTAACTATTCATTTTCTTTTGATGTTGCCACATTCTATGTCTTTATCATTATGTTCATCATGGACTTCAATATGTAATTGCTGAAAATGACCCTTTACAGTTACAATTTTTTTTTCAATGTCTTTCCTTCAATGCTCCAATCTTTTGCAGTTGTAGCTTCTTTTTTATGCACTTTCCTCTATGTTTTGACCTCTTAAAGTGATAATCCCCTTTCAATATACTTCTCTTAATAACTTAGCTTTATTGAGAGTTATAACCTTCTTTTGATATAATGTCATCGATGTATTTAATAGACTATCTCAATTCACTTTTACCGAGACTTTCTGATTTTGAATTGATTATATTTGTTAGGAAAAATCCAACACTTCATGATTTTGAATTAATGTTCGAAAATAATTAATGTTTTGAGTCTCGACAGACGAAAAGTTTTGACAGACGATCAGTCTTGACAGATAAAGAATCTTGACAGACGAAAAGTCTTGACAGACGAAGAGTTGTGACAGATGATGAGTCTCGACAAATCTTGAGAAAAAGACTCTCGTCAGATATGCATGTATCGTTAGACAGACGATACCTCAAAACTATCATCAGATGATATGTATTTTGTCTTGACTAAAATTAAAGGTTTGTTCCTTAGTTTTTAGAGACATTCTTCTGGTTAGTCTAATGATAAAGTATATAGGCAATTTTCACGTCCCATCACAACGTCTTCCTTATGAAAAGTAAAAGATGATTTCTTCACCAAAATCCTAACGCGCCTGAGTTTTATTAACTCTTAAAGTACACCTGCCATGTACCGAAAGTGTTGCTTTCACCAAAAGAAGAAAAACTTACTCTCCAATAGAAGATAAGTGCTACAAGCTATCAAGTTTGGTGCGAAAAGAAGAAGTGTGCATTTAATGCATGAAGGAGTGCATTTAATGTACCTACATGAAGCCTTCATCAGACGCTACAAGAAGAAATGTTCAAACCTCAACCTAAAGCTGAAGATATCAGAACGAATATCTAATGGCTAGTTGCTAATGCACTATATAAAGGGATTAAGTTCATCTTGAAGAGGAGATGAAAAACACATTATTAACAAGTTGTGCTAAAACTCTGCTGGTTTAAAAACTCTTCATTAAGCTTTAGAAGAATACTGCTAGTATTCTTTTACTACCTCTAGAAGCCAAATCAAATTATCATTGTCGTCTCTAAGACGTAGATCTTGTAGACTAGCTCAAAAGTTTAATGACTTTAAATCAAAGCCCTTTTTCAATCACCCTTGTTGTTGAGCCAAGAGTGATTTTATAAGAAAGAATACTTCGTTGAGCCAGAAGTGACTTTGTAAGAAAAAACACTTATACGAGTTAGCTAGAAGTGGGTACGAACTGAAAAAATATTTGTAGTTTGCAGCATTAGTATGCTAGTGAAACTCAATCAAGTGAATTGAGAACTGGATGTAGTCAATGGTTTTAGAAATCTGAGTATTATCTCTTTCCCTTTATCTCTTTTAATTTCATATTATTGTTTTTGTCTAACTTTAAAAAAAAAAAATTAAATGAAAAGCTTGGTCTCACTTCATAACTTTTACATTAGACCGGTGAGGAACCCGCATAAACGCTATACCTACTTTTTCATAACCTCATGTACTTTTCTCTAATAAGCATTTTCATTGCAACATCCTACTTTGAACACCCCACTTACAACTCTTTTTACTCCTTCCACTAGCATCACACCCTTACGTATTCTCTTCTTTACTAAACCAAATTTACCTTTTGTGATACACAACCTTGTGCAATAAATTCACTTGATAAAAGGCAAACAAGACTCCAGCTCCATCCTATTACACTAAGACAAGGTTCTGCGCCTCTAAACAAAAACATGAGTTGTCCAACAAATGTTCAACCACCTGTGGTAATTGAACATTGATGATGTAGCCTAAACAACTTTAATGTTGCTTCAGCCCATTCATATTTTCTTAGCAAATTCATTTAGCTCACTTACCACTTTTAATATGGCTATTTCATTTTATTGAATTTTGAAAAAAAAATATAATATAACGGAGTCCGAGATTTCTCTCAAGGAATGCTTCCCAAACTTACAACCACAATTTTTAAAATATGTATGTATACTTTAACTTAATAATAAAAACGAAGAAGTAGTTGTAAAGACAAAAGAATATAGATTTTGCATGAAACTTTTCTAATGAGGGAGCATACTATAGAGGAAAAAAAAGAGAAGAGTGAAAAACTTTCAGCAACTATTCTGTCTTGGATAATTACTTCTAAAATAGAGAAAATTACCAAATTTAATTTCAAACTAATTGGAACTTTTAATAGTATGTTCTCCATCTTATTTGGAACCCAAGAGGTAATAGTAAGATAGTTTATTTTCATACACATCCTCTTAAAGATTGAATTTTTTATGGCACTCTGATACCTTTTTGGAAGCAAGTTTTCATGGGAAGAAAAAAAAACATTTAGTGGAGTCATATATATGCAACTTACATTTTTATTGAGGGATTACATCAACATGATTCTTAATTTGGTGAAACACACGTAAGGAATGTGCATGCATGTTGAGTCTCGTAATGCTTTCCATCGAGCAAAGAATAAATTATGGACTGGATATATTGAACTGGTTTTCTCTTTAAAACGTTCATTGATTTAAATTAATTTTTGTGTAGGGGTGTAAAAATAAATTCAACTCAACTACTGTAAAATTGAATTTGAATTAAATATATAATAATTTAAATAAATTAAAGTGAATTAGATTGTGAAATAAATTAAATTATTTTAAATTGTTTTAATCGTATAATTTATTAGAATTATTGCCAATAAAATTCTGTATCATAATATTTTTCAATATAAAATTATAATTTAATTTAATTCAAATAACACCATTTAAGAGTAATTTAGTTTTTTGAAAACTAAATTAATAAAATCATTCAGTACAGTTTTTGTTTTCAACAATTTATTTATTTTCATATAATTCAATTGAATTTAGTATTTTTAAACAACCATATTATATATATATATATGCTTGGTTTTTCTTGTAAGACTCATTTAGTGGTCCAGATAAAATAAAATATACAAGATTAGAATAAAAAAAGAGTATTTATATGATAAAGTTTTATATCATGCCATATTCTTGGCTGTGTAACGGATAACTTAATCACATTTAAAGTAAATAGTATCATTGAATTGAATTTTAAATAATCAAAAGCGGAAATTATAGAAAAGAAAATGGGTTCATTCAAATGGGTCTCCCTTGGTATGCACTTTAGATAAGGGTGACCAATCAGTTGTCTTAATTTCTTAATTTTAGAAAACTTGAGAACCCATGCATTGGAAAGAAAGTTAAAGTTGTGAAGAAAACAAATTAAGTAAAAAGGTGAGGAGTCAAAAATAATTGTGTATTTACATCATATCATAAGTGGTAGTTTCAAAATCTGCTTATATCTCCATGTCATGTTGATGAGGAAAGCTATCTCAACTCAACCTTATTCTATTGGGGACCCACTTTTGTTCATATTCAACCCCAACAAACTTCATATTAATTTCACCACTAGGGCAAAAAAATTTCAGATAGAAGATAAGATAAAGATCATATCTCATACAAGGCTATCCATTAATTTGTTAATTCTATATACACTTTCATTTAGAGTTAAAAGAATAACTTTTTCTTTTAGATACTATAACTCATTAAGAAATCGTTTTGTTTTAATAGATCTTTTTTCCTTAAATATATTTTTTTTGGTTTCTCATAAATTATTAGATTTTTGTTTTCGATACCATACAATTTCCTATAGTAAAAAAATATTTTTTTTTTGTTTCTAAATATGTTCTTTATAACCATATTACTACTATCTATTGACTTTTTATGAATAATTTCTCTGATTGGTCACTTTCAATAGGGTCTTCTCTTATTTAAAAGAGATTTAGAGAGTACTTTAAATAGTGCTTTAGGGATACAAATAAAACAAAATAGTTATTAGAGATGAAAAGATTAAAAACACATTAGACCTAAAATAAAATCTGATAGCTTATCAATGACTAAAGATACATTTAACCTATTTTTTATACCAAGTAGATTGAGTAAAGAGATTGTGTGATGAACAAAGAGACCCACCACCGTGATTGAGGCCCCAATATGAGGAAGTAAGGAAGTGGAGATTGCCACCAATACAATGATATGACAGCAACCATTTTTGTCTTCTGTGAGAAGAACTTAAGATTTTGTTGGATACCAATGGGTTTCATGGATGATGGAGCCATCTATGATCAGATTCATTGTTGCCTTAATGTTCACGTAAGAAGGCTATGTTTAGTTGATTTTTACACCTACCGTATATTGCACCTTACTTGAACTTAGATATTTGATGCAATATATATAGTCATCAATTTTTTACACTTGCACTCGTCATTGTAAATATATGATAAAATACAAAAGCAGGAAGGTTAAAGGCGCAAGCATAAATTGCAACCCAAGTGTTTGCCCAGGACCTTCAAGTTACCTCAAGGGAGACTGAAAGAGAACAAAGATGTAACAAAAACTCAATTTTAATGTGTGGATTGGGTATTTTTTTTTTTCAAAATTTCTTCAATTTTATAATATGTATGGGAAAAGTTATAAGAGATGCATGCAATTAATAATATTAAATTAAAAGATAGATTTTAAAGAAAATAAAAGATAATTTTCGTGAAAAAACTAGAAAAGTTTGTCGGTGAGTTAGGTAGAATTTTGACAAATTCATTACGTAATCCACTAAAAAAATATCGAGTTGGATTGAATTGAGTTTCTATATTTTTTACGTTAAACTTAATCTAACACAACATGGTCTTTAGCAGGTTGAATTGGATTGGGTCAATTGGGTCAAAATTTTGATTTTTTTTATTAGATGATGTAATTTTTAAGTATCATTTTGAACAAAGGTCTATGATATTGTGTTAAACAAGGAGGTAGAGGTGAATAACTGAGATGAATGACAGAAACAAATGGTGAAGGCAAACAACATAGAGGTGAAAGTTGGAGACAAATAACGAAAGTGAATGATAGAAGAAAACGACAAAAACAATAATGTTAGGGTTGATGGAAGAAGACACACTATAATAATGTTTAGGGTTGTTTGTCCAACATTAGGGTTGAGAGGCAACGGAGAGGAACAGTAAAGGTGAATAATGAAGATGAAATAGAGAAATATGCATAACTGCCATATGAGTTTTATGTTTGTCTAAAGTTATGGTCGTTGTGACACAAGTATAAGAGTGGGTCGGATTGGATCTTGGATTACTCATACTAAACTCATGACTCAACCCATATAAGAATAGGTTAGATTGGGTTGTGTCGGATTTAACCCAATCATAAATGAGATCTAACTCAATTTAATTGAGTTGAATTAGGTGAGATCGAGTCATCGGGTAATCCGACCCAATGAACACTCCTAAAAAAACTAATAAATTGATTGATCTTAAAGAGAGTTGTCAAAATAGGTTTAGTTTGACGGGACGACCTGTGTAGCCTATGATTTAAGTCAAATCAAACTTAAAAGATGGTGACTTAAATAAAAGTATGTCTTTTTTAGTTTAGCACATTTAGCCCATGGCCCGTATGGGTCAAAGCTAGGCTGGCCCATAGGCTAATAGGTTGACCCGTTTTTTTATATTAATTTCTTTTACTTTTAATCTTTATTTTATTTTAATGACACATTATGTTATAGATATGAGAAACATTAATAAAATTATTTCAAATAATATTATATCAAGGAATATATATCTTATGGGAAGAGATTATTTGGTATGTGTGTGAGTGTGAAAAACAAGGAATAAAGGTGTCATTGAGGCAAAGGAGATATGTAAAGAAAAAATTCTTCAATATATTTATTTTCATATATGGGAATTATACAAGATTAAGGACCAAATCAATTATCCTATGTTTTCATAATGGTGTTTTAACTATTGTCTTTATTTAGCAAATTTGCAAGGAATAAGGATACATGTACTTATAAAAGTTAGGTTGGATAGTGTGGTAAAGAAAGAAAAATTTGGACCCAATGTTAGGTTTCATTATTCTTGTTTGTTAGATAGAGTCTTTTTTCCCCTTGTTTTGGATATCTTTACTATTTCTTTTGTAAGATGTTTTAAGTTTTTTCTTGATTCATTTTGCATTATTCTGTTATGAATAATTTTGCACAAACTTATATATATATTGCTACTGGAAAAAAAAAATATTAGACAAGATATGTGATGTTGTTCTATAATGCATTTAGTTGTTGAATACTAAAATTTAAACTTTTGAAGAGTAATATGATTTTTTGTATGGACATAGTTGTAATTCTTTTCTTTTCTAATTAGGCAAAAAATTGTCCATTTGGAGATTAATGACATGACTTGTGTGTGGTAAAAAGGTCTTTTATTTTTTACATAGAAGGATATGAAATTCATTCCATATATAACATTTTTTAAAGTTAGATGGCAGATCACCAGTCTCACATATACGCATGGATTAATGTCCTTGAGAGTCAATGGACACTTTTGCGAACAAAGCACATTTTGTGGGCCACCTTCGATTCCACACTATGTCGATGGATGATCGTCATGCATAGCCTAAGACTTTGTGAATGTATTATTTGGCGACTCACCAACACAATGGTACTATCGTGATGCTGCACCAATCACGATTGTCGATTTGTCTTATTCTACTTCATCATCATCCATCAATCCCGAATCCCTTTATGGGAATTTAGAGGTTGCACTTCCTACTCAACCTGCTTTAGAGACCATATAACCAATTATTCACCAACCATCTTATTTGACTATAGTTTGAAGAAGAGATAGATGAGTGCCTTTACAAATAGTAGATTTGGTGGACAATAACTCGAGTGAGGAGGAATAAGATTCAAATGAAGAGTTTGAAGAAAATTCAAAGATGTTGACTAAGATCTTGAATGATGAAACTGAGATAAGAGAAGGCTCTTCAGGGGATCCAATAGAAGAATCTCATAATGATTCTTTAATGGATCTTTCTAAAATACTCTCTTACATCTATTTTGATGTTTTGGTCTATACGAGTATATATAGATAATTATTCGAAATCTCTTAATTTTTTTAATTTTTTTAATATTTGTCTTAAAGTATGTAAATTGATATCCAATCAATACATATAATTTCTTAATAGAAAAATATTTTACAAATGATTAATAAAGTACATAAAAATTAATAAAAGTCTTTATTTAAATATTATATAAATAAATAAATATAATAAATTTTATTATTGACTATTAATATTTAATTAACGAAGTATTATCCTTTAATATAATAATTTACAATTTAGTGTAACTACATAATATATGTTATTTAAAAAATTCCAATTTGTAATTGATTACAAGTCATTTTAATTAATTAGATGCATTTAAAGTTTTTCTAAAAAATTATATGAATAGTTTAATCATTTACATTATGAAATAAACGATTACATTAATTAAAACTAACTTATCCATCTAAGAGAGTTCATTATTGTTGTTAAATAATGATAAATAAAATTGTCTTATTCTTCAAGGCTTGTGTGATACTAAATTATATTATAATATCATTTATTCAAGTCATGGAAATTCTAAACAAATATATTGATAAAGATTCCTTTTAATTTCAAATTACTTTGATTCAAATATAAAATAGAGAATTTAAGCTAATAAACAAGTATAACTTAAAGAATGATGAATAAGCAACAATATTGAGATTTAATTAAACTATCTTTCAAACACTTGTACATATAAATTCTTGATTAATGTATTGATAAAAATCCCTTGATTGTTCAATAGCTAGATTTTAAGTTCTATTATCAAACATCAATCCCTTAAGAATTTAATAAGAAAAATATTATAAAATTAACAATATAAATAGAATCACACTAAAATAGAATGAAGATAAACTTAACACATATAAATAGATCAAATTCAATACTTGATAATTAGTTGGTTCCATTCAATCTCAAAAAAAAAAAAACTAGCAATGCATATATAATAAAAAAGGTCAAACTATTCTAAAGACCATAAAGACTAGTTTAGATTCTTCCTCTCCAATCTTCTTGACTCTAATGGAGTTTTGCTTCCTTTTCCTTGGTTTGTCGAGCTTCCTTCCATACCAAGATCTCTCAAATCCCTTAAAATTATATTTATATAGCCAAATTTTCAAAAACAAGGGGAAGTGATTTTCAAGCAAATTTGCTAATCAATCTTCAAATATCATATTTTCCGAAATTTCTTATTTCAAAATTCATAAGGAAATAAATAAATTCGCTTCCTCAACCCTATTCCAGATGTTTGTTTTCTCTTATCCTATTGCAACAAAATAATGGGACCAATGCATCTATTTTGTAACATATCTATTTTTTCTTAATTATTTATGAAACTGATCATTGACACATAACAAAATTCTAAGTTAGAAACTTTAGTTATATTATTATCGAAATGTATTGATTTAACAAGTTACAAAGAAAAGAGAGAAACAATATTTTCAAAGATAAAAAAATACAAATTTACGTAGATCTTTAAATGCTTGATCTAAGTGCATTGCGTCATTTAAAGTTTGTTAAAGACCAAATGCTACTTCAAAATACATTTACAAATTTACTTACATTTATATCAATTATATCTTTTTTATAAATAAAAATTTACAACAAAAAATATTAAAATTTATAAATAATTTCATGTAAATTGCTTTATAAACATAAATTTGTAGATAAACATACATATATTTTTTCAAATATTTTCTACTAACATAATTTTATTGTGAAATTTGTTTGGCAGCAAATAAATTTTTTGTAATTCTTTTTCTTTTCAAGAAATTGGAAAGAAGTAAAATAGATTTTGCAATATGATAAGAAAAAAACATTTTTACTTTTACTGTTCTCCTCTTCCTCCTTGCACTCACGCTTTCAGACTTTACTCTCCTCATGCTTGCAGTTCCTTCCTTCACTCTTTTCACTTCCCATCCATCACTTTCACTCTGCATTCCATGTTGTCTCTCGCTCAAATGCAACTCTTGATTCCATTATTAGCCCTCTCCCACAATCATCGCTGATAAATGATATTTCAACTCAATTATTTATATAAATTCATCCTCTTTATTTGTATTTTTGTCATGATCTCTTCTCTTTTGTGTTAAAGATTACAATACTTCTTTTTTTTTTAAAAAAAAGTAATTACTATTCACTTTGTTAAAATTCTTGTAGAGAAATGAGAGTTTGAAGATTGAGTTTTGGAAGTCTCCTACTTCTCGCCCAGCCACAAGTTTTCCAATCCAACGAATAGATGGTCAGGTCGCTGGGCAGCCGGTACTCTCGCTGGACGACGAAGATTAAAATATGGTTTTTACACGTGGACTCTCGCCCAGTGAGAGTAATTGCTCGCCCAGTGAGAAGTCGCTTCTTGCACCACTTTTAAAAAGCGATCTTTTGGATTCATTAGACATTTTTTTCAAGCAAAAACAGATAGCACAGGAATGAGAGGAAACGGAAGGACGAACCAAGGGCTTGGGAGAAGCTTTCTTCTTGAAGATCATCCATTCCTTATCCATTTTTGGTGCTTCAAATGTCTAGGAGTAGCTAACTTCCCCTCTCATTGGAGTTGGATGTAATGAACTCAAACTTGTGTAACTCTCATTGATATATATGTATATCTTTTCATACTCTTTTGTTCCATCTTCCTTGTCTAATGTGCATGGCTTGATCATCTATGCTTTATGTTGTTTCTCATCATTGGAAAATGCATTTTTGAAACTTAGAACTCAAGGTGGAGCAACCTTGGGTTATAATATTAGACACAGTATCATAACACTTGGTCATTCTATACACATGTCTTCATGCAAGCTTTATTGAGAAAACTAAGAAATTAGATTTTGGCATTAAAGTTTGGAACTTACCTCTAAGGAATTAGGGCAAGTATACATTTTGTGTGAATGTGGAGTTTTGTTTAAGATATATTTATATTCGCGAGAAATTTACATTAAGTTGAGTTCAGGAAGTCCAACCCCAGTGAAGTTATATTACTTATATACATTAATTGTTCTAGTAGTTTATGAATTTGCAAGTTGAATTTATATTGCAAACACGATAAATTTAAGTCTTTTACAATCTATTCTAAATTAGTAATCGTACATATTTGTTAAACAACCGCTAATCCCTTGGGAAAACGATACTTGGACTTTCACTTTATTACTTGAACGATTTGGTACACTTGCCAATGAGTTAACAATCGCCAACTCTGTTCTCCACCACTCTTCTACCTTCAGGTTCTCTCTCGCCTAACCCTGCTCTTCTCTCCCCTTTACTACTAACTTCGTGTCATGCTTAAGCAATTTCACTCTTCGCATGAGTCAATTTTAGCAATTTGTTTAACTTTGTTTTGATTTGTTTGTCGTTAATTTTCTAAATCAAATTTCATTTTCTTTTCACATAGCTTCCTACTCCATTCGCATCTACGTGCTCAATCTTTGTTTAGTTTCTCCTTTGAGGTTCGTTCTTATAAATGTTTCGTACGCGTTCATTCTCATTTAAGTAAATGTGTTTGCATTGAAGTTAATTGTTTATTGATTTACTTTACTTTGATATGTTTTGTTGTCCTTTTCTTTAATTGTCATTCTGTGTTTGCTTTGCGCTTATGAGTCTTGCTTCTTGTTTCTTAGTGTTGTTGCAGGTTGAGAAACAAATTTAAATCCCTAACAATACTATTTTATTAGTCTTTGCACATTTTGTCTCCACTTCTACTAACTTGAGGCTTTTCGCTACTATCAATATCTTCCACGGCACGTGTAGGCCACTCTTATAAATTGTCATTTAGAATCTAACATTAAAGTCATAAGTATTTCCTTTTTTTGTTTTTGTGTACTACGTGGCAGTGTTATCAATAAAGGGTCTTTTAGGATGAAATGTCTGAGCTTAGCATTAATTTGTTATTATTAAAATTTAAATTGGATTTTATTGATTTTAATTGCGCTCCAAAAACCCATGGATTCAATTAAATTTGTGAATTTTAAGATTTGTTCTAAGCAAGAGAGGATTCTTGGTGCTAGAGTTGAAAACTTTGGATCAAGGGGAGCCCGAAGGCTAGGACAAATAACCAATATCAGCAAGGATTTATGGTTTGATTTCAAGTCATCTATTCAAACTTAAGTAATGTTGTTGTCATGGATGCATGGATGGTCAACAAGGTATCATCTTTGTATAAATCCCTGATTCTCAGGGTGTAAGGGTTTTTATATTTAGATTTGATTTAGATCTCATAGTTTCTTATTAGAGATGCTAATGACTATTTTAGTGTTGTCTTCATTAGATACTGATAGAGATTGACATGCCTGGATCATTAAATACTGATAGAGATTGACATGCTTGGGTAAATTCTGAGCGAGACAAGAATGAGATTATATATTCAAAACTCACATGGTTTCTGCTTGTGACTTATAATTACCCTTACTTTGGATACTCGTAATCACCAAGGAACAAATGTTTTTAAAGCACTAGCTCTTAGAGCAGCTAGTGTGTTTGAGTGAAGAGTGAAGAGTCATAGAAAGTGGCATGAATCTTTTGTTGGGATTGAAACTATGTGGATAATGTAATTATTTAGTGAACTTTCATGTGATTCATTTTATCTTCCTTTCACACGACTCCTTTACCCGAGCTAAGAAGTGGGTCCAAGAGCTTCAAAAGCAAGGTATTTTTACTGTTGGTTTTAATGTTTTCTTATGTTTCTTTTTCCTTAACATAACAACCACACATCCTTTTCCACTCATCGACAATGTTTGATTTTTTTAATGACTTCATCTTTTATTCTCTTACATAGTTAGTTTGTCATCTTTTAACTATGACATATATTAGCAATGTTCATCTCCTACTCATTAATTCCATGAACAGAGACAAATAGAGAAAGTTTTTTAGTTTGTAAATATTGTTGTAATCCATCTTTTGAAAGGATGGAAGTAATTTGAGCTTCTATATTATTATAATCATTAGTGAAGAATTTGGAAGATTGGTTCCACTTTTTTTATAAATGTTGATAGATATGTATCCTAACATAGGTTTCTTTCAATTAAATCACTTTTTGAATTACTGCATATGAGTAGTTTATTGTCATTGTAGACATGTTTGGTTTCTTTCAATTACATCACTTTCTGAATTATTGCATATGACTAATTTATTATCATTGTAGACATGTTTGAACACCTACATAATAAGCATGATAGAAACAATGAAGTGTGAAAAAATTTAACTTGTTAATAGAATTTTATTATTGCTCTGATGAAAAAATGATTAGTTTTCCCAATTTGACACTATTGTCAAAGTTGGAGGACGTATTCACATAAAGCGCATATTTATCATATATTCCTTAGTGTATATTATAAAATTGGACAATATTTTATTACCTTCACCAAGAGAATATTTTTATATAATGTATAGTTTTTTGGAATAGGACAAAGTGAAATAGTTTATGTTCTTAAAAAGGCATGTAGTTTAAATTCTTAAACTTTTAATAACTAAAACCGGATTTTAGTTTCTCTAAAATAAAAACTATATGAAAAATAGTGAAAAATTTACAAATAATATTTTTTGACTTACTTTTTTTTTAAATAATGACAAGAAATTGTAACATTTTTTTAAAATAATATGAAAATAAAAAATTTATAAATTTTAAAATACTATTAAACAAAATTGCAAATTTTCTTACAAAAATATTAGTAGAAAAAGTATACTTATAAATTCAATTTGGCAATAAAACATAATTGAATATTTTCAAGAAATCACTTGTGAATTTAAAATTTGTAGAAAAAATTACTTGAAGAAATTTAAATTTGCAGAAAGAAGTACTTGCTATTTTTAAAATAGACTTTTTTTTAAAAAGTTTGCTACAAATTTTTTTAGCATGAAATATTGTTGTGAATTTATATTTTGGAAGAAATTTCTTACATATTTTTAAATTTCACATTAATTAATTATACAAGTGAATTATCTACCAATTAAAATTTATATAAAAATAGAAAAAAACTCTTTTCTTACAAAGTTTTGTAATAAATTTGCAGATTCTTATTAAATATAAAAAATTCTAGTAGTGATAATTTTGTCTAATTTATTTTAAAAATTAATTTAAAATATTTCCACTGTACTAGAATAATTTATGTTTAAGGTTATTTGACATGTGTTAAAAAAAGCATTTCAAGAGAAATAATATTTATTAGGTGATAATTTAACTAAAATATCCTTGTTGTCTTTTTTATTATTATCAAGTCTTTCAAGGCAATATTTATTACAGGGAAAGAATAGATATTTGAGTATCTCACTGAAAAATGAGAACATACATTATTTTAGAACAAATTTCAAATGCTAAAACTAAGACTATTTTAAAACAAGGAGAGTAACATTTAAGAATGATTATCTATATATTTTGCATAATAAAATTCTTATTATAAATGACCGGTATCTAATATTTTTAACTTAAAATTGATTTTTTTTTCTAAGAAAATACATTAACATATGATATCGAAAAAAAGCAATGCATGCTAAATAATTATAATATTATATTGTATGGTTATGAATAGTTTTACTGGATCGGCATTCAGGATGATGGTGATGTTCAATTTTTTTAAGTGTATTCAAATTATTATAAAATGAATCTAATGCCCTCTGAAAGCTATAAAAATATTGAAAAACTATGGATGGACATCACCATTTAGACACTGTATGGTATGATACATTTATCATTTTTCTTAACCATTAAAGAAGAAAAAGAGAGAGAAAATATATGTATAGTTAATTATAGTTAACCTAACATAAGTATGTATATTTGTTTTCTGATATATTATGTTATTTGTTAAATTATAATTTAGTTTTTACAACTCTGATATTAATGTATTGGGTATTTATATGTAGGAGATTCAAAATGATAGTTGAATCTATATAAGAAATTACGATAGTATATATAACCTAAAACTTTAAATAATGTGTCTTTGAAATTTTTGTATATGTTGTTGAATTTATATATTTTGAATCAATCACATTTAAATTTATGAAGATATGAAAGAAAAGCAAGGATAAGAAAATTGATTAGAGGGTTGGTCTGAGAAGAGAATGACACCCAAGTTTTTTTTGTAGAGATTGATTAAATTTTGTTTGAATGATTTAATTAAGGTATTTCATTTTCAGAAACACAAGTGGACATGACTACTACCTTCCCTCACCTTTCTCTAGACTCCTAAACTTCCAAAGAGATCAAACATCTGCTTCATCGTGGTTGGGTTGTCACACACTATTATGGAACTCTCTCTCTCCCTTTTAATGTCTTGTATTCCAATATACCACGTCTCTTATCATTACAAACCACCACTCTTCATCCTCTTCAACCAAACCCTTTCTGTGCCTCCCTTTTCTTCTCTCAACCTGGTATGTGTCCCTTCCCATCTTCATTCTCTATCTCCCTACTTTTAGGCTCTTGCTTTGTTCATCAAGTTTTATTCTTGTTGGGTTTGGTTGTCTGTTGCCTTGACATTGCAATGATTTTGTTGTTTGTTGTGCCACTTCCTTTCTTTCGCAATATATAATCATGTCTGTGCATAGTTAATTGGGGTATATGGTTTCACTACATTCTGGCTTTTGAAGAAAACCAAATCCATATCACATGGCTTCACAATTATAATTTGCATTGCTTTTTAGTATATACTATTGTTCTACTATACTTAGTATTAGAAGAGGCACAATGTGAGATTTGTAAGGTGGTGCGTGTTTTACATTTGACTTTTGTATGAAAACCAACTTAACTGTAACATGTTTACTTTTAAAATATTTTACAGACGAAGTCCATAAAAGTTTAATGTTATAATAATATGGAAAGAGAAATTGTATCTTTTTCGTTGAAGAAAAATCACATAACAAAGTGAAATAAGAAGAACAGAGAGTGTGGGATATAAGATTGTCATATGAAAAATTGTCCTGTTAGCCTTTGCCCTTCTAGAAAATTTGACTGGTCTTTTACATTTTTTGTCTACATGATAAATATTTATGCATGATATTTACAAAAATTTGTTCCAATATTACTTATTATGCAGATTTGCTGTTGGCTGTTTCCTATTCTTAACTCCTTGAGAAAAAGGAATGGGTGCGAAGAAATGGTTCAAGATAATAGTCAAATTGAAGAAATCGAAAAAATCCAAACAAGAAAAGGTTATTTCTAGTGTTTTTTTTATCAGCAAATATTATATATATATATATATATATATATATATATACACGTGCGTGTGCGTGCGAGTGCATATGAATGTATATAAGAGAAAAACAAGAATTTGATACAGGAAGTACCGTATACAGAATACAAGCAAACATTGTCATAACAGAAGAACATCAGTAGCACCTAAGAGAACACAATTTATGGTATTTCTCCCACCAAAAATATCAACCCTTTTACTGTTATTCCAAATACTACCCAGCATCCGCAATACAAGCCAAACTTTTGGCTTTCATCCTCCCCACAAAGCGACACTGATTCGTCCGAGACCACTAAAATCTGTAACTGAGCCAAATTAACCCCCAAGCATTTGTGGCACAATATTTAAAAGGTTATATCTAGTGTTTCTCTTTTCAATCCTTGCATTTCAAGTTTGATAACATTTTGATAGTTTGGAGAGCATTAATCTGCTAGTCGTTAGATATTCTCTCAGCATTAATCTTACTTGGTAGGCCTCGTAGTTATACTTATTCTCTTTGACTTGTACTATTTCATTGGCTTTTTCAGTTAACTACATAATTTTAAGAAAATTGTTATAGTTGAAGAAAATTTCAAAGCTGGTAATTTTATATGCAATCCGCAACCGTTGTTTGTTGTCACTTTCTGAATAGGTACTGTCTACTGATGAAGATTCGTATGAATGCTCAAACGTGAAGCAAAGTAGTCGTGAAGAGTCAAGTGGCATTCCCAGTGAAGGTTTGATGATGGATCGGACAGTCCCGTCAAGGTTGATGGCCGATGTGGCAGCTACTAGGATTCAAAATGCATTCCGTTCATTTATGGTACAATATCTGTGTCGTGCTTATTCCCTTACATATTTGTAACAATTTTCATTGTGAAGTAAACGGAGACATTTTAGTAATTTGCTACGTGAAGCTATTAACTGAAAACAAAAAGGTTGAAATTCATAATGTATATCTCACTGATATCCACGTGTTCAGACATGTCCAGACATGTGATCTGTTTTCAACCTCCTTGATGATAACCAAATTTGCAAGGTTGGAAGATTTTGCTTCATTTTCCCCTTGTTGATCCACTGAGTCCAAAATTGTATTTTCTTGAAGTGGTGCCTTCTATATGTCGCCAGTCATCGATTAATTCTTTAGTGGTGCCTTTTAAACTTACCAAAGTGATGTGGGGTGCAATTTTGGTTCGCAGAGAGCATAAAATGTTGTACATTATCAATGAAACATATGATGTCTTTTAAAAAACTGAAAAACTGAAAGTGGAAAATATTTAAACTTAATGACAAGGTATTGTTATTTTTATATTTCTGATGAGTATAATTTATTTTGGCAATGACTTCATAACTGATTTTATATTTTAGTCGTGTCTTTTTCGTTTCTTCTCCTTCTCATGTGACTACTGAAAAGAATCAAACAAATGCTCTGCTCCGGAACAGAAGGGGATTATGTCCCAGAGATATGATGATAATATCTGCTACTGATTTGCAGCCTTTTACTCGGACACTCATTAACTCGAGTCAACTCTTGGCATCATGAGGAGTCATGTTTTCTCTCATTTGTTATTTATACCCACCTGCTTAACAACAAATCCTGTCCGCATTGAAGATGGGTTTTTTTTCACTGGTTATGAGCTTATTTTGGATGCTCCAAAATGGCATCAAATTTTATGCTTATACAACTATTTAGAGATACTGATTTGATACATTTCCTCGATTCTTAAGCAATTTATCACTCTGCCTTAGTGAAAACTTCCTCCCTACCCTGTGCACCCATGCAGGCAAGAAGAACATTACACCATCTAAGGGGAGCAGTGAAATTCGAATCCTTAATTCAAGATCACCTGGCCAGAGAGCAAACAGCAACTGCACTGAGCTATATACATTCATGGAGCAGAATACAAGAACAAATTAGAGCTCGAAGAATCTGTATGATAACAGAAGCCAGGATTAAGAAAAGGAAATTGGAAAATCAGTTAAAACTTGAGGCTAAGATTCAGGAGCTTGAGGTGGTGTAGCCTGTCATTACTTGATTCTAACCGTTGTCGAAGTGTCATTATTATCTTTATAGGGGTCAATTTGGGTATCCTTTCAATATTAATAAAACATGCCTATTGGTATGTCAGGTGGAGTGGTGCAGTGGTTCTGAAACCATGCAAGAGATACTTTGCAGGTTACATCAGCGAGAGGAAGCAGCAATTAAACGAGAGAGAGCCATGGCATATGCCTTTTCGCATCAGGTACAAAACTTGCTTTGCTCGCTTCATCCATAGTATACAAAAGAAAATAAAAATTTGACTTATGTGAATGTGACATTGCAGTGGAGGCCAAACTGTAGCCAGTATTTTGGTCAGGCTTCTTATAGCCTTGGTAAAGAAAGTTGGGGTTGGAGCTGGACAGAGCGTTGGGTTGCAGCACGTCCTTGGGAAGTCCAGGTTCGAGTTCAGCCCACCAAAACAAAGAAACTCAATGGCCATGACCAAAAAATCAAATTAGACAAGATGAACTACAGTGAAAGCAAAGCAGCCTTGGCTAAACCTTCCCTACCAAACGGGAAGGAAACTGGAAAAGGAAAGGAAAACAGTACTTCAGGGCTGTCAAAGAACATCGTTACCAAATAGCGCATACTAATTTGATGGTTTATGATTTCTTCTTGTTCTTTTGGGGATTTTTTTTCCATATTTGGCTTGGCGAGAATCTACCATTTGGTGTGTACTTTTTACACTAGGAACTTCACTTATTATCTGCTTTGGCATGATGTATACGACCATGAATATGAATTCCCTAGTTTTGGTTGAAACTTGAGAATGGTATTATTATCCCTTTCGTTTAAAGAGCAGTGATTCAAATCTTTACCACGAGTACATTTATGCTTTACATACTGGAACGGCAAAGAAGCAGGGATATTAAATGAAATATCCTCCTGAGGTGAATGATTTCAAATAGACAAAGAGTGACAGAGGATGGTCGGTCTCTTTATGGTTAAACCGTCATTAATTATTGCCACATTTTGCCTATATGGCAGCCAAGAGTTGTGTGCTGCTTAATGACCAATTCAACTTTTTGGAGTAATGTTATTTATCAACCGACTAGCAGCACCAACAACCAAAAACAATTACTACGATCTCAATAGAGGCCAATGGTTTTTCTGTTTCCTCATTGCATTATCCCCTTGACAAACAAAATTTCCAGCTGGATACTAGAAAATGTTTTTTTAAGGCACTGAGTCTCACGGGGTAGGGGACCAAGAACAGATGGACAAGAACCACACTTTGGTGGCACTGATGAGTGAATTCTCCCATAATTGAGCTTCGTTGTGCTCATCTCTATAGACATCTTCCACTCTCCCCACTTGTTCTACCTACTAGGTTCTATCTACACAGCTCATTGGTTATGGAGTATGGACTACGACGTACAGATTCCACCACTACTTAATCTCATCTCACTGCATCAAGGTTGAGAAGTTGATAAAAAAATATAAACGATATTTTGATTCCAAAAGGGCAGATCAGGTTCCAAGCCCAATGGCAAAAACTAAAAACCACTGTACCAGAAGCTGAAGCTTCCTTTTGGAGAATACTTGAGCATTACCTGAGTAGGTGGGTAAGCCGACATCAAGATGAATCGAGTTGTTTCCCTTCCTTTTTACACCACACAATCAACCCTTGAGTCACTATCATGAATTATCACATAGTTAAACAGGCGAAAGAGGAACTACAAATAAGACATGGGAAAGGAAAAGCAGAAAACCATACTGAATTTAGGAAAATTGCCCTTTTAACAAGCTGGGAATCAACTCACACGCAACTCCTTTCTTTTGTAAAACAGTTTCTACTGTTCATAGACAACGACTTATCAGCCAAATGCTCCCAAAATTCAAGCACGAAAGAGATAGATCATTGATATAATAAAACAGTAGAATGAATCGTCTTTTAATTCTTTTGGCTGGATGAGGAAGCTACAGAAGGATGGACGGTCGCACAAGAAAGCGGTAAAAAAGTAACAACACAATCATTTCTATCACAACAAAGAGAACCAACCCTCTTTCATCCCTTCGACAACCCATTGGCGAATCGGGCATTTTGCAAACGATAAGAAAATGCCCGTCTCTTTCCTTCTATCGAAACAAGACAGTAACAACCGACTCAAACCTTTAGCACACACTAGTAATTATCCATACGTTGGCTTATTTGGAATTTGCCCTGTTTTGCAATGGAGATAAAGCCTCATCCTGAAACTGGCTCTGCACTAAGTTGGAAATACAAGAAAAATGGAGCAAACTAGGTAGTAAATAAGTAATAGTAGTAATATCTACGTGCACATTTTCAAACAAGATATCCAAGTACAAACACAGCCACTACAAATTGTAACAAACATCAAACATTCAATCCAGCACACAACAACACCAAACATAAAAGTCTCCCTAATGAAACATGAAAAACGTAATAGTAATAATAATGATAATAATAAATTAACAATAACAATCTGTAGAATTCAAAAACCTGGAAA
Source organism: Lablab purpureus (assembly GCA_030347555.1). NCBI lineage: Eukaryota > Viridiplantae > Streptophyta > Magnoliopsida > Fabales > Fabaceae > Lablab > Lablab purpureus. The sequence continues at coordinate 21,598,653 of CM059258.1, forward strand.
TTCAACCCCAGATTTTCTTCATTCCACAAGCATACTCCACTGAACCAAACCATCCATCCCGAATCCAAATCCTTCTCCTCCTTCTCCTCCCTGCAGAAACAGACTACGCAAGTAGGGTTTCGGAGTCAGCAACCGAAGGAACGAAGTCGGCATCGGCGGTTCAACGGCGAGAATCGGAGGAAGCAGAGGACGGCTTATCGGACACGCCGTCGTGCTCCTCCTCACCCTGAATTCGTGCTGGCACGCGGAATCCCGAGAAGCCCCCGGGCGCAAATGCCGAAGAAGGAGTTGACTGATACACCAACGCCGCCGCGGCCGCTGGTGACAGATAGTGATGCCGATGATAATGATCGGCGGCGGCCACGAACGACGGCGCGTCAATCCACGCACGAACGGACGGGGTGTTACTGGACTGAAGGGGTCCCCTCTGAGAAAGATACTGGCCTTGACCATTACCATTACCATAGCCAAAAACCACCGCCGGCGACGCCGCCGTCGCCGGCCCCGGCAAAGGCGAGGGAGCGTTAAGCACAAACCCTCCTCCACCTCCACCACCATGAGTATCATTAGTAGCATTACCACTGTTGTTCCACGCTACCATGTTATCTAACCCGGCTCCAGAGAAAAGCACGTGCTCGTTTTGGTTATGGTGGAGCATAATGGGGTCCTGCAACGCCTGAAGCGAGAGACGCAAATCCTGGCTGCTCGTCCTCGAAAGCAAATCCGGTGGGTAGCTCTGGAACTGAATCAACGACGACGTCGTTGTGGGGAAGAACGATCTTATCGCCTCGTTATCCAACGGAAGATAACTCGAACCTCCTCCTCCCCCTCCTCCTCCACCACCATCGTTCTCAAGATTCTCGTTGAACTGGTTCAGAATTTCAGCATCAGGGTTTGTGTTGGTGTTTGAAGTTGAGTTTGGGTTATTAGGGTTTGGTTTGTCTGATTCGCCGTCGTTTAGGTGGTTTGTTGTCGGGAGAGTGGGTTTCCAGGGAGGGAGATGCGCGAGTTGGTCGATGGCGGACTTGGCCTTGGTGATGAGCCAGTCTACGGCCTTACTGGGCCGGTCGTAGCCCAACCGGTCCTGTACGTCGTAGAATTGAATTGCGGTGTGGGCCGATAGCCTCACCCGTCGGTCACGCGGTCCTTTGGCGGTGCACACTTTGCTGTGCCGGTCCTTCCGCCCCGTGGACCGCACAATGTGTCCCCCTTCAACTTCCACTATCTCCCCTCCTCCTCCTCCTCCTCCTCCTCCTCCTCTCACCATCCCCTGCCTCCACGACGTCGTTCCTGCATGCTCCACCGAAGCCGCAAAAGCACGTTTCCGTTGGTGCGGTTGAAAGTAACCCCGTTGTTGGTGCTCTTCCGTTGTTGTTGTTGTTGTTGTTGTTTGAGAAGGATGATGATTCCTTTGAGGATCCAGAGTCAGAGAGTTTTGTTTGGTTTTGGTTTGTTTGTTTCCCTCTTGCAGGCTTTAACAGAGGAGAGGGGTTTTGGCTAGTGAAAGGTGGAGAGTGGACGCGTGCCATTCAATATTTTGTGTTCCATGCCAGAGTGGATGAGAGAGTAGGGGCTGCAGAGAAAGAATGATAGGAGAAGAGAAGAGAAGAGAAGAGTGTGGGCCTACTGGGACGATGAGATGAGATGAGATGAGATGAGAGGAGAGGAGAGGGGGGCTAGGAGGCAGTGTTATGGTGAGATTTGAGAATGAATGAATGAATGAATGTTAAAAGATGCTATGACTTCTGTTCTTGTACAACATTACACATACCATCACACCACCACCCCACCAACCCATCCATAACTCATTCAATCTCCCAAACTCCCTCTTCCTCCCTCTTTCTTCCACTTTTCACCCCCCCCCTTCTTTTTTATTTTAAATTCACCATTTTTACTTCCAACCCTTCCTCACATACATACATACATTTCTACGCACTCTCTCCATGCCCCCCCTTTGCATCATCCCACCACACCTTTCGAAAGGGACACCCTCTCTCTCTCTCTCTCTCTCTCTCTCTCTCACTCACTCACTCACTTTATTGCTTAGCTTAAAAGAAACAACTTCCTATCGACTCATCTCAAGGGCTGAATTTACTTCTTCTCCCCACCCAACCCAACCCAACCCAACCCCTCTTTTTTCTTTCTGGGTTGAGCCTTACTGTTGTACATTGCATCTCAAGGGGCCTCCTTTTTCTTTCTTTTTGGAACAACATTGTTTGTCTGCGTTTTTCCATGCTTGTCCTTTTCCCCCATCAAAACAACCCAAATTACTTCCCCTGACCAACATCTTCTTTCTTCTTTCTTCTTTTTTAATTACTACTTCTTATGCATTTCAAATTAATCCACACATTCTCTATCTAAATCCGCTTTAATACTATCTAATCTCACCTTCTTTTCTTTTCGCTCTTAAAAAGTAATATCATATTCGCATGACCAGAATAATATGACATCGTTATTAATATCAAGTGTTTTTTTAACATTATTCTCACCTAATGTACGTGATAAAATCGTCATGCTCTCATCTTTTACTACCATAGTGTTTGATGATGACGATGTTTTTAAACTTTTAGTAACAAGATGTCAGAAATTAAAATTAAAAAAATTAGCTGGAACTAAAATAAAAATATGTTAAGTTACTTTAGTAAAATATTACTTAAATATCAATCCGATAGTCCTGTAGGTCAAGGTCAAGTGATGGCTTAGTGCATTTATGGTATATTTAAAATGTTTGTTTGATCTTGTTATTAGGATGAGGAGGAAGGAATTTGAAATAGGAAAAGAAACCCTAAAGACCAAATCTTTGTCCCTGTTTTTTTGCGTCGTAGCAGAACACAGCAGCCACCCACCCTAGCTGCACCACACAGGAGCAACTTCTTCCATCTCCCTCCTCCGCCCACCCTTTTGTGTCCCTCCCATGTCACGCCGGAACACCCACCCACCCGCACAAGAGCACCTTCTTTCTTCTCCTCCTACCCTTTTGTCTCCATCTCACGCCCACGAGATCCACTTCCCCATTCACGTCTCCATCTCGGGTTGAGTGAACTTACATATATGTAACTATTTTTGTTGTGTATAGTTTGGTTTTTCAGGTTAAATTAAATATTGAAATCAATCATGTTTGCATTCCCTTAAAACTTTATGTATAATGACAATATTATGACTAGTAATATTAAGAGAGATAATATTGAATAAAAATACGAGGAAGTTAAAGAAAATAAAGACAATTATTTTTATGTATGGAATTATTTTGAAAAAAATAAATGTCTAATTTAATGGTTTATATAAATGTAAATATAAGGGTAGTAGGAAAATGGTATAATATAAAAGAATTTTAGAGATTAATAATTTATGACAAGTAGTGTATTTTTGAAGTATCATTATGTCGGAGTTACGTTACATAATAAAGTTAACTTGTTGAATCAATGGAATTTTAATTATAAGATTTGTCAAAACAATTCAAAAATTGATGTCTATAATGTAGTGAAAAGATAAAACTAAAGAATGTATTATTTAATATTTATAGAAGAATATGGTTGACTTTTAGTATATATATATAGATAATTGCATCTATTCAATATCAATGCTGTAGATTTTCATTTTATGTGGATTAAAACTAAAAGTTAAATTGTAAATCATTATTAATGTTATATTTATTTTATCTAATTTTTGTTACTGGTATTATCATGCTCTAGAGTCATGTTTCATTTTATTCTTTACATAAAGAGAATTTTTATTTTTATTTTTATTTGTTATATCAATACAAAAATTATTTTTTATTTTATCTTTCTCTCTCTTAATTCTAAATTTGTTATCTCTTTTCTTTACATGAAAAAATTCTATCTAAATGTCTATATATTCAACATATCTAAGCTCAAATAAAATAGGTTTATGGTCTTACTAAACTTCGCTCATGTGTTTTTTTTGTTTATTAAGAACAAATTCAAAGTAGTTGTTCTTCCTCTTAATCAATGTCCATCTTGAATTTGAGGAATTTTTAGTATTGTATTTAGTTTAATATAGTTTTTCTTATAATTGTTTTTATAAGTTGTTTTTTTAGTTTTGTTTCTTTTCATTCTCTATATAAAGAAAATAACTGTTTTCTTTTGTAGAATTTATCATACAAAAATTACATTTTTAATTTCTCTTTTCTTTTTTTTAAGTCTAATAGTTAATTTCATTTCATTGCTTAGATATTTGTGCACTGAGTTAGAATTATCAGGTAAGATGTTTGAAGTATTTAAGGATTGAAGATAATTGTTTTTTCTCACATTGGACAATGTCTCTTCTAATGATAACATGATGAAGATTTTAAAAGAAAAACCTATTTGCATAATGCTTTGTTATATAAAAGTAAATATTTTCATGTAAGGTGCCGCATACACATCTTCAATCTTATAGTTCAAAAGGGATTAAAGGTAATAGGTGATGCTTTGTATAGATAAATAGTTAAATATGTGAAGGTATCAAAGGAAAGATTAAGGGAATTCCAAAAATGTGTTGAAGAATTACACTTAAGTGATGTATGTGGTGGTTCTTAAGGCAAAATGTGATAGCGAGATGAAATGTTACATATATGATAATTGGAAGTGTTATTGAGTATTGTTGTGCATTCACTAACTTGAGATATAGTGATAGAAGTTATTACAAGTTTTTTAAATTGACAAAAATGGAGAAAAAACAAAAAAGATTCGAGTTTTTTGTTGACTTGATGGGTGAGTAATCTTATCTCACATCCAACTTATATCTCCTTTTAAGTTAGTATTATAGAGATAAGATGAAATATAAGTTTGATTGGTGAAGAAATTATCAAAGATTTGGCAACTAGGATAAATGTTATGTTTGATAAATGTTAGAATGAATATTTTCTCACTCTTGTCTTTGGATGTGTTCTTGACCAAAAGGAATGTTTAATTTCAAATCTTTTTCTTGTGGGAACCAATTTAATTACAAAGAGAATGTCAATAAGGTGAAGTGGAGTTTGTACAACCTCTTTGGTAAATATATCTATACTAAATCACTACCTTAAGTTTAACTTCAATTATAGCAACGAATTCAAGATACATTCAATCTTCTTCTCAAATGGCAATGAAAATTTTTTCATAATTTATTCTTCAAGTAAACTTTAGTAATATAATTTATTTTCCTTTAATATAACTATTAAACTTTACTTTCTTTGTCTAATTTTGGGCTTATCATCTATAAATAATATAAAATACTATAAATGATGGCAAGTCTCAACTTGACATTTACTTAAGTAAATAATGTGTTGTTGATGATTACTATGGGTGTTCAAAATTGAACCGATAAAAAAACTAAAAATCAATCCAAATAACCAACAATTAAAAGCTTTTTGGATTTTTTTTTCTTCTAAAACTCACGTAGTTCAGTTTGGTTTGCGATTTGAATTTTCAAAACTGATTCAAACAAAATCGAACCGCAATGACCTTTAATATATATTTTTCATTATTAATATAATAGTAATAATTTATATATTTTAAACTAAATCTCCTTGCTAAGTTTAAGTGATGATGTTTTATCAATCAACAAGATTGTTATAGTGCTATGATTAAGGTAACAAGAGAATATTTTGGTAGATGAGTCAACAAAAATTACATAAAACTTTATTGCAATAAAGTCAGGTATATTTAAAAGTTGATTAACTAGTCAAAGCATGGATAGAAGCTAACTATTGGGCAAATGACAACAACTAAGTTTCATAAGTTTTTATTAGTTTATAGATCTAGATGAATGTTTAATGAGTAAAATACTTACAAAAAAGATCTATAGTAAGTGTTCCAACCTCAAGTCCATTAGGGTCAATCACCACATCAGAGGTATTGTCCGCTTTGATGCTCAAAGCTCCGTCACAGTTTTGTTCTTAAAAGGAGACTCTAAGGGTTGAGGGGGAAAGGGTATTTAAGTGTTCTTGGCCTCAACTCCTAAGCGATGTGGAACTATTGGGTATATTGGAACAAGTCCCTCAGTCAAGGGACAAAGGAGTGAATGTTCGACTTTAGAACCCTCTTTCGTTTCCACAAACGATGTCAATGTTCCGACCTCAAGTCCGCTAAGGTAGCATCGTTAGGTCAATCACTGCATCCAAGATTACCTTAACGGACTTGAGGTCAGAATAGTAAGATACATTCATATCTTTTCCTTATTATATTATGAACAGATTTATACGTACATTCTCTTGTATATTATTCTATGTACTTATTAGACTTTTGAGTAACATATTTTGTATTATTATATTTTAATTTAAAAGATAAAAAGAAAGAAAAAATATTTAATAAAAAAATTAAAAATTAAAAACTACATAAATCAATCAAAATCAAATTTCACAAATTAATTTGGTTTGGTTCAGAATTTTTTTCTTTTAAACTAAACTACATATATTTTTAATGTTTGGTTCAAATATATTTTTGTCAAAAACCAAACTGCACCGCAAACACTCTTTGATTACCTGTATATCCTCCTATATTTGTTGTAACATTTATTTATGCCAAATTTAATTATTTAATATTAATGGATGACTTTTTTTTATGTATTATCAATCATCAATACAAAAGGTTAGAAGATATACAATTATTTTAAGGAAAAAATATATAAATAAGTCAATAATAAATGTTTTTTAGAGTTGCCATGATTTGCTATAACTTCATATCTTTTATGTTATTAAACCTTTATGTGCTTTAACTACTCATGCTATGAATATAGTAGAATCAACTTCGTTATCTGGGCTTTTTAAGAAGTGAGAGAAATTGTTAGAATGTTATGATAGAGTCTCAGAAGACATGAGGTATTTTAGGATGGATGTTGTTGTTATTGTATAATACTTTTTGTTGTCGTTATTGTTGTATAATATTTCTTATTGTTATATAATAAATGATATATTATTTGACTTTTTTGTCATTTTTTGAATTAATTTTTTAACAATGATGTATAATTTTTTATTTGTACAAGTATGTAGCATCATCTAATTTTTATATATAAGTAAATTATATATTCATATGTATAATGTATATATATATATATATACATATATAAATGTATATATTATAATGATAACACTTTATATATTATCTAAAAAATATTGTGTTTACAAAATATATTACAATAATATATAAAAATTATGTTTCTCAAAACATAACTTTAGAGATTTTGATACAGTTTTAAGATAATTTCATGAACTTGCAGTATTGTTCATTCTCGTACGAAGTACAAACTCCCAACATATCCTAAAGGCATGTATTAAGTAAATACCACCAGAGACAAGCACTTGACTCATAGTTAAAGTCTATATGTATTTTAATATGTAACCCTTATTAATATAGGACAATGGTTCATTGCACCTATTATACAAAGGTGCAAGAAGCTTCATTGATTTCTCTCCACCTAATTATGTTATATTATTATCTTTGGTATTTGTTTCTTCTCAACCAATTGAATCAACAATTATTTCAATTCAACTAATCAAATTTAGTATTATTACTAATGAAATTTATTGAAACACATAAATTAATCTTATCATATGAAAGACTAAACACAAACACATAAAATAGAGGAATCTTGCTTAAACGAAGCATTATATTTTAACAACATTCTTCTAGTAGAAAGGAAAAGAGTTATTTTCTTTTTTACTGAAATTATAAACTCATTTTTTAAGTTATATACTTCCTTAATTGACAACTAGTATGACACTTAAGCTTTACAACTCTAGAGGAAAGAGAATCATTATTGGCTCTTGTTGCTCAAGAAATCAAAACATCACTTAAGTGACACTTTTCTTCGCTTAACCTATATATTTCTAATGGAAAGAAAATTGGTATTGACTTTTATTGTTTGAGTGACTCATATGTCACGCGAGCTGAGTTCTAAAGAAGAGAGAATTGTCTTAACATCTTTCTCATTCAAACTTAAGTTATACTTAAACATTAAACATAATCGCTTGAGTGACGAACCTAATGCTCAAGAAATATATGTTGAATCAAAACCTAAAATTGAAAAACAAATGAACCTACAAATAATTTCTTTACAAAACTACAAGTTTTTCAATCTTTAATTTCAGTCAAATGAAATACTAGAAATTTTCTCAAGAAACATCACAATCCAATGCAAATTCAAATGTTTTCACATTAAAAAAATTATAAAAAAAATATCCATATCAACTTATAAATCCAAAAAAAAAAACTATATACACTAAAATAATTAACTTAATCCATTTTAAGCTAAGTTAATTTCATATAATTAGAACAGTCTATCCTAAGATTTGTTAAACTTTTGATTTATTTAGTTTAGTGTCTTTAACTAGTTTCCATTAGTCGAAGTTAACTTATTATGCAAGAAAAAAAATTAAAACCAACAAAATTCTAATAATAGGTTGAAAATTTTGACCTTCAAAAGTTAAAACATGATATTCAATATTTTATTAAGAAATTGGTTCAATAAAAACTCCAAATTTCTAAGCCTATCAATCATGTAGAATTTAAAACAAACACATTCTAAACAATTAGCAAACAAAAATTTTGTATAATAAAAAGAAAAAAATCCACATAAATCAAGATTATAATCGATGATCTTGATTTAAATTCAATTACATTCTAATTGGCATTTTCTCATAAAATAAATAATATTATCTAAAAACTTAGACAAAATACAATATTATAGAAAAATGAAAAATTATGAAAAATAAAAGTAAAATATTTTACTTTCTATCTATAGCTTTGTAAATAATATTTTCATTATTTATTTAATTGAAATTATTTATTCTAAACCTATAAAAACATGTGACAATGTATATTATATGTTTAAGCTAAAAGAATAAATGGGTGTTGTTTAATATATTAAAAAAACATCAGAAGAAATATAGATATAATAGTTTTAATTTATTCACTAAATATAGTAAATATTTTATTGATGTAGATACATAGATGTGTTGTCTAAAATGGCCCTAGCATAAAACAAGAAGATTCATGGTTCATGTGCAGTAGAATTTTGGAACCTTTTTGAAAGGAACAAAAATTGGATTGTAGCTTTACATATCGTTTCGTCCTTGTGAAGCGTGCAGTCCATTTCTAATTTCAAGACTATGTTATGGAGATACGAACTCACATTCGCAGGGACTGTTAAACACAAAAATGAAAATAAAAAAAAAGTGTTCGGATTATTAAATTATCTGTATATTAATATTAAAATATGGTGTTATTTATATTGCTTTTATTATTTATGTAATTATCCTTGTATTTCAAATAGTGTCTTGTGTTTATATTCTTTTTAAATAAAAGCTTTGAAAATGTGTTTTCGATATCAACACGAAGCTAGAGTTTTCAAAAGTATTTAAAAAGAATTTTAAAAATACAAACTTTTTTTGTTCTAAAATATAAATTAAGTTTAATTTGTTTTTTTTTCATTTTAATGATATATTTTCTTAAAATGCCTTAATTGTAATTGATATATGATATTTGATTACACCAATGCCATATACTTATGTTTTACACACGAAAAATATTAAGGAATCTATAAATGCAGTTAATGTATATTTTTAATATGTGTGAATTTAGTTTTTTTTTCTTAGCAAGGAAAACAATCTCCTTACTTTAGATATACAAATTGAAAAACTTTTATGAGAATAAATATTTATGAGGCCATTTTATATATAAGAGATAAAAATACAACTGCTATAAAAAATACCAAAATGTAAGTGAACTAAATATTGAAATGCAATGTAAATACAAACTATTTATTTGGTTGGAGGAGAGGAATTTTTAAAATTTCTATTTCTTGGCTCAATTTGCAAGTGGAACAGAGGCAAGTAAAAAACATGTCTAATTTTTGTTTTTATTTGAGGAAAGAACAAAATGTTTAAAATATTTTGAATGAGTATTTTGTTGATATATGAAGATGATAAAGATGAAGATGATAAAGATTTAAAACATGTAGTTTTACATTAATATGATGAAGATTTAGAAAATATAGTTTTACATTCATATTTTGATTATGAACAATTAACTTAAATGAATATTAGATTGATTTTATCTAAATTTCATGTATTAACTTAGACATTCCAAAACGATTACACAAGCTGGACTGATTACTTATCTATCTATGAACACTCGTATTTTTTAAATATTTAAAAACATTTTTTTAATTTTAATTTATTAAAAAATATTAATTGATTATATTAAGAGTTTCAAAGTCGAGAAAATTTTTGAATTCGCATGTAATTTGAATTTTTTTAAAGAGTCATATTTAAGAAGAAAAGCTCATAAGTTGGTGATTAAATAGATGAAAAAAATAAAAATAAAATATATTAGAAAAGAATTGAGCAAACTCCATGTCCATAGGGTAAAAAGTAAGATATTAGGTTAATCTAAACTTAGGTAAATCAAACCAGTTTTTTTTTTAAATTGCACCACTAAGAAGTGGGTAACAAAGGTAGATAATTGATATTCTAAGTAAAAATAAATAATTGATTATTATTGGAATGTTCTTTTTTATTTTTTTTTATATACATGACCCTTTAGTTATTACTTCGTCCATTTTAAATTATAAGATTTACTTATTATTTTTTTCGTTTTAAATTATAAGGTATACTCTTAAAGGAAAATTTGTTTCATAATAATATAAGGTATCTTAGAATTTTAATAACTTTATTTTTTTTCTTATATACCTTATTAATCACATTATTATTGTATTAATATTAAATAGTAGAAAGAGAAATTAAATATCAAGAACTAAAAATTAATTCTCTTTTATAAGTCTGACTCTTCATCTTTTACAGTCATATATTAATATCATGTTTTAATTTTTTATTCAAGCTGCAACAACTAATGTAATTTTAATTCAATTTGGTGTATTTACAATTTGGTTGAAATTTTAAAATAAAATTTAAGCATAGTCATTTGCAATTTAGTGGGAATTAAATATTTTGATTAAAATTTTAAAATAAATTTTGATTATAGTCATTTGCAATTTGGTGGGAATTAAAAGTTTTGATTGAAATATTTATTTAAAACAATTAGTAGTTCTAATTTTAAATTATTTACAAATTATTCTAAAATGAATTCAAAACAGTTAAAAATCCTAATCTCAATCAATTTATAATTTTATTAAAAAATTAATTCATTTATAAATACTTTTGGTTAAATTTCAATTAATTCATTTAATAGTAATTAATAAGGGTAAAAATGGAATATTTATAAAAAATTAAACAAATTAATTGTTTTTCTTGGTCTATGAGAGATTGTCAAGTACACCTTATAATTTGAAACGAAAAGAGTAATATTTTTTATGTATATATCAAAGCATTTTTATACACATGTATATAGAAAGTTAAATTCCACATTCCAAAATAAAGAGATTTACATAATCAACATATTTTAAAAAGCTACAAAAGATTATGCACATATATGAAGTTACATAGGAAAACCTTATGAATATATTTAAAACCATCTTTTAAACTTATAAGAACATTTGCTCAATTACCAGGTACAATAATAACAAAGGTTCTAATAGCAAACATAAGAAGAATAAGGTATCAATATATCATACTTAATATACAAACACATACAAGTAAGTCGTGATTCAAAAGCATAAAAAAAAATCAAACTGACTCTATTCGATCTTTTCAAAGCCTTATTGGTTTATAACGAACCTAACCTCCAATAGATACAAGATAGAAAACAAACATCTTCTAAAAGCTTGTATTAAGCATGACCTACTAAAGACTAACATTTGACTCATTCTAAGCATTTTTTATGTAAACACGAATCTCAATTCCATATGTTAGGGTAAATTTATTGCACAAATAACATTACAACCAAGTATATGTAACAGTGATGCAAGAAATCTCTCTCAACTTCTCATCATTGATGCCTTAATCTATGTGATCTAGACCATAAGTGAAGCACAAATATCTTCTTTCAATAATGAGTTCATGTACTTAATATTATAAAACACACTTGTAATCCCAAATATTTGACCTCAAATCACTCAATCCAACATAACGTATTCAATTCAGTACACTTACATATAATTATTCAAAATTCAACTCAACACACACATGTGCACTCCTAATTATATACTACTCATACATCTCCAATATATTATATCATATAAAATAGAGTAAATTTACTAAGCGAGATGTAATTATTGAACATAATGTAATTCATTGAGAGAATTTGAAAAGAAAATTATCTTATTGTTTAGACTTAAGATTTGTTGGTTGAACTTCTCAACTTTGCTATATGAATCAAAATTCATTAGGTGAATTAGGTTTAGATAAAAACTTGGCTCCATAGATGAGATATGTTGATCAAATTCTCGTATCCTAAGTGACTTATGTAGAATCAACAATGTTGCATAATTACCAAAATGAGTTCCAAATATAAAATCAACCATTTTACTTATTCCAACAAACTTAAGATCACAATTAAAAATATTTAATAGATAGTTTATTTCCATTAGCAAATGCAACTCAATTTTACCATTTCAAACCTCATATCATGTTCAAAGTAAATGAATACTCAGCCACCACCAATTAAATTCAAATACTTCAAAGCACAATATCAATAATTTCATAATTTAAAACCTTTCATAAATCATAATAAAATTGATAATGGTTTTCCTTACTTAGAGTTGTTTATGTTTCAAATAATAGCAAAAAGGGAGTAGAAGAACACCAAATGTGTTAGGGAAAAGTCCAACATCCTATAAGGTTTTTAGTAAATGCTTAAAAAAAATCAAGTATAAAATGCAAAGGGACTTGTGTCTGATATACTTGATAGACGTACTCGACAAATGATTAGGTTCTCATTAGATCATGTATGTACTGTCTGAAGTTCCACATCATTTGAGCAAATGCCCTTTCCATATGATGATATGGACATATAACGTTAACATTAACGAATCTTTTTGAAGTGCAAGAGCATTCTTCATATTTTCCTAAGCATAAAATATAAGGATATATCATATCCCTTCAAGCACACCTCAAAAGATGAGCTAACACTGCTCAAGTTTACCAAACTTTTGACAAATTCAGTTTGTCAACTCTTGAAACACACCTGTTGCATGGGGAAGTCAGTTTTCATGAAAAGAAAAGTAAAACTCATTATCCAATGGAGGATAAGTGCAACAAGTTATCAAGAATTATGTCAAAAGAAGAACATGCATTTAATGCATGAAGAGTTGCATTTAATGCACTCTACGTGAAGGCACAATAGACGATTGACGATGAAGCTAGTTGAAGTCAACCTAAAGTTGAAAATGACAGAATAAGACTCCAATGACTAGTTTCTTTTGAACACTATATAAGGGTCTAACTCGAAGAAGAAAAGAAGACAACATATCCGAAGATCAAGTGTTGAATCTATGCTATTTTCTTTCTCACATCTTAAAAGCTTTAGAAGAACACTTTTTGTGTTCCTTAGCAACCTCTAGAAGAAATTCTCTATCTTATATCCGTATGTAAGACTTTTATCTTCTAAATTAGTTATCTTGTGATTCTTAAATCACATCCTTTCTTTTATCTATAAAAAAGTTAGTAAGGACTGACTACGTTCCCAAAAAATACTTGGGTTTAACCAAAAAGGACTTGTTGAAAGAATACTTGGTTTGAGTCAAAAGTGTGTTGTTGAAACGATACTTGTACGGGTTAGTCAAAAGTGACTATGAGCCGAAAAAATATTTGTTGTTGGTTGCAACATTAGTCTGCTAGTGAAACATAATCAAGTTGATTAATAATTGGACGTAGTCTATAGTTTTCAAATGAATCAATATAAAAACTTGTGTTAAGTTTTCCTTACTTTAACTTTCTTCTATTGCATATTATTAGAATCTTCTAACTCTTAAAGGGAGCTTTTACAGATGATCAAGTTTTGTTTTTAAAAGGTATTTTCAAAAGCCTAACGCCTTGCATTTGTCGTGTTCACATATTATTTAAGATCCTTTTGTCTAACAATAATTGGAATTTTTATAAAAAAATTTAAAACACAATTCAATCATTCTTTCTTGTATTTTTTCTATCTTCCATAAAATGTTTATAAATCCAAAAAAGCATGACCTGAATAACAAAAAATAGTTATAATAATATAAATTTAAAACACTTGCCAACAGCACCAAGAAATTTAGAATAGAGAGATTTTAGAACAAAAAGAAATTTATTTTAAAACAATTTTAGTGAAATAAAATTGCTCTATATCTAACTACTTCTAATTGATGGGATCTATTTATAAAAAAAATAAGAAATAACTTCAAAATTTAAGAGAGAAGGAAAAAGAAAAGAGGTAGAGAGAAAAAAAGAGAAAAAGATAGAGAGACATATTAAAAAAACTAACAAAAGAAAAAAGATAAATAAATAAAAATGATCATGAAAAAAAACTTTACAATCATCAAATATATAATTAGTTATACAAGAGTTTTTAAATATAACTTACATAAATAATATTATTATTGAAAATAAATAATTAATTTGTTCGTAATAAATTTTCATATGTAACAAAAAAAATGATATAATCAGTTATTATCAATAATAATCGTTTTACTCTATTTTCGTAGGTTATATAAAAGTCTTTTATTTGTTTGCAAAAATTGTACAACATTCTACAAATTATTTGAATAAAATTTAAGACATTTTTTTTATTAATAGCATTCAATTTCTACTCACTTAAAAAATAAAATTCTTAGAACAAGTTACATAAACAAAACTCAATAGGAGAATCTTTCTTCTTGATTAGAAATCGGTCGCATTCAATGTGATACTATTCTAATACACGTAATAATTTCTTATATTGATTATCATACCTATGTTTTGGCCTAGTAGGCTTTTACAGTCAATTTTGTTGTGTTTTCAGAAAAGTTCACATTTTTGTGTGAATTGTTGTAATTAAAGGTACATAAATGTATTAAATTTCAAGAATGAAGAAAAAAAATGCATCTCGTACTAATTCAATTGTAGAATCAAGAAGAAACGAACCCGTTTTAAATTTTTCTATGCTCTTTCTTATCTTTTTTCTTTTTTTTTCTTTTTTTTACTCATTAAGACTATTAATATCGTTTTTTAAAAAAATATATTAAGTAATTTAAGAAATAGGTTTAATAGTCATTTTGGTTTTAATATTTTGAGAATTTATAATATTTTTTTAAGTTTATTTTTTTTCAATTGAGTTCCAAATTTTACTAAATTTTATCAATGTGATCCTTTCTGTTAGATTAATGTTAACGACGTGTATAAGATGTAACACATCTAAGTTAACTTGTGGCATGTGAATAATGATAAAAAGACACAAATACGATATTATAATCTGTCACATAGTAAGATTTTAATAAAATTTGTGACTTAATTGGGAAAAAAAATAAATATAAAAAAATATTACAAATTCTCACCAAATATTGAAATTAAAATACCTATTAAACTTAAGATATATTTGATATAAAAAGAAATATTTAATATAAAAAACACTTTGGGAGGTTTGGATGACAAAAACAAGTAGAGTATAATGCATTGTACGATATTTGATAAATAATAGGAATCTAAAACTTTCGGTTTTCAATTTTGAAGTTTTGCATGGCGTATTAATTTTTGTAATTATATCAACTTTCTTTGCATCACAAAGCAAGTTGTTTATAATGTAATGTACGAAATTTGGCATGGTTCTTTTATGGGATTTGAACTGATTAATTCATTTGGATAGAAACAACAATAAACAAATCTATGTCTAAGTTCAAATAAGAATACGTAGAAGAATATTCTAGTTTCCTAGACAAATACAAATAAAAAAACATTAGTGTGGGGTTTCCCTCGTCTAAAAAACAAAATTAAGGTCGCCATAATAAATTTACATAACGTTGGCATTGATTATGAACTAAGTATATTATACCTATTTTGTTGAAAATAACTCTGAAGCTTGCAATAATACTAACAAAATAAACAATAATTATACATCTGGTGATTATTAAGAAAATCATGAATCAATGTTCTGATAATATTTATTACATCTTTGCAGTGGATGTTGATTAGCCATTAATGTCGTTTCTTAGTTGCTTTTTTCTGCATCAGCCTCCTACTCTTGCCTACAAACAAAATTGTACTTTTATACTCTGAAAAATTGTACGACATATATACAGGTGCAGTGGATATGTAATAATTTCCATTTAATTTTCAAACATTAAATCTGATTTCATAATTTATATATTTGAAAGTTTATACCTACAGAGATTATATTTTTTAAGTTACTTTTCATATTTTTATTTTATCTTTAATTATCTATAAATATATATATATAAATAATTTTATTTTATTTTATTTTTAATATATATAAAATAAAAATATATAAATTATAATAATATAAATAAAGATTTTTTTTATTTTTATTTTACTCTTAATATATTTCAAATAAAAATTTATAATTTATTATAACATATAGTGAGGATTGTCATTTTTTTATTTATATTTCATATTTATATTTTATTTTTAATTATATTTCAAAGTAAAGGCAAATTTACAATCTATAAGAATATGTAAAGATGATTTTTTTTTTATGTTTACATTTCATATTATATTTTGAAATAAAGATTTATAATAATATAAAAAGAATTTTCTTTTTATATACACTTTTATGTTTCTACTTTATTTTTAATAAATAAAAATAAATTAAAAATAATTACGAATATTTCAATATACAATTTTCTATTTTTCATGTAATATCATTATTAAAGTATTTAAAATATAAATAAAAATAAAAATAAATTATTAATAATTATAAGTACATAAAATATATAACCATTTATTTTTGTAACCATAATATTATAGAGATGTTTAGAGATATAAAATATCTTTTTTCCATTAGTGGAATATCAAAATATTATAATAACAGTATATAAAAAAAATTGTTTATTTGCCTTTTATATTCTTAATTTAATCTTAATATATTTTAAAATATTTTTTTTTACTTTTTATATTCTTAAATTTAATCTTTAATATATTCTAAAACAAATATATATGTAACAATATATATATATATATATATATATATTATTTTTTATATTCTTATTTTATCTTTAATATATTTTAAAATAAAGATCTATAACATATAAAAAAAATTCTTCACTTTTTATACTCTTTTCATGTTTCTATTTTTATTTTTAATATATTTTAAAATAAAAATAAAAATAAATTATTCAAAATTTAAAGAAAATTACAAATATTTTAATATGTAATTATCTATTTTTTCACGTAATTACTATTATTAAATTATTTAAATTAAAAATAAAATAAATTATTTAAATTTTAAAAATAATTATAAACATTTACTTCTTATCTAATTCATAATATTAAAAAATATCTTAGAACGTATAGAGCTACAAAGTGTCTCTTCTCCACTAGTTATATATAATAGTATTCTCACTGTAACGTTCATATTTTATATTTTTGTTTTACCTTTAGTTATATTTAAAATAAAAATAAACCTACAACAATATATAATACATATAATAATAGAAATTCTCACTTTAGTGTTTATATTTCATATTTTTATTTTATCCTTAATTATATTTATAAAAAATCTTTAAAAATATATAATAGTATTTTTACTTTTGATGTACATATTCCATATTCCTATTTTACATTAAGTTATATTTTAAAATAAAAAAAATATCTAACGTATTTTTTTTATATAATTATTATGATTTTAAAAAAATCTTTAATAAATTCAAAGACACAAAGTGCTTCTTTTCCACTAATAAAAGAGAATACTAATAATTTTATTTATTTATTTTTATTATTATTATTATTATTATAAAAAGTGCTTCTTTTAATAAAATGCAACACAATTCTTAACACACACGTGCACACATACACGCACATGCACATGACACACACACACATATATATATATTATCACATCCGGTAATATTCTCATAACACCTCAAGACAATATCTAATGATTTTCTACAATTAGACTCTACTTCTGAAAAACTCTCATGCATTGAAACTAGACTCGAAGATGTGCACCTGTCACATTACTCACTACAAGGATTCATAGATATAACTGTCAAAAAGTAGTGTCGGCCAGCTCGGCCAATTAGACTCTACACTGACGCTAAGGAAAGAAAAAAAAGTTAAAGTCGGTCAGGCCGACGCTAAATTGTAAAATAAATAAATAAAAATAAAAATATAAGTTAGCGTCGGCCACACCGACGCAAAAATTAAATTAAAAATTTAAAGTTATTAACGTTGCGTCGGTGTAGGGGATGCTAAAATAATTAAAAATTTAATAATCGGGGTAGTGTCGGCTTGGCCGACGCAAAATTTGAGGCAGAAGGTAGCGTCGGTTGCGATTATTTGCGTCGGCCTAACCGACGCATGGCCGACGCTACATTTAATTGTTTGCGTCAGCCTAGCCGACACTAAGTGAAATAGTTTGCGTCGGCCTAACCGACGCATGGCTGACGCTAGATGAAATTAATAACGTCGGCTTGGCCGACACTATTTTTAATTTAGAATCTTTAAAGGAAATCCAGACCTAATTTCGCTCATTCTTCTCTCTTGCGCCCTTCACTGTGCTCCATTTCTCTCTTCCTCTCAGCCTCCATTTCTCTCTTCCTCTCTGTCTCCATTTCTCCCTTCCGCTCTGCCTCCTCTTTCTTGCTCTCTGCCTCCATCTTCTATTCTCTGTTCCGTCTGCATGTCTCGCACTCGTCGGAAGGTAAGAAATTTCTGTGGTTGGGTTTGATTTAGGGTTTCGATTTGAAAAGATTAGCTCCGTTTCCTTGTTGATTTGGAGTTGAACTGAATGTTTTAGGGTGATTCTTTGTGCTTGGTGGGATTCCTGTGAAGAACAGTGAACGGAGGATTGGTTGTTTAGGATTGTTCATATGCAAGTCAGGGCGACACTACATTTTTTTTATTTTTTTAAATAGGTAGTGTCGGCCACTAACGTGGGCTTAGCCGACGCTACACTTTTTATTTTATTTTATTAAATAGGTAGCGTCGGCCACTAGCGTGGGTTTAGCCGATGCTACATTTTTTTTATTATTATTAATATCTTAGCATCGGTTTGGCCGATGCTACTTTCGTATTTTTTTTTAAAAAACCATAGCGTGTGCTTGGCCGACGCTATATAATTTCTTAGTGTCGGACTTGCGTCTGTTAAACCGACGGTATCAACTTTAATTTTTATATTTTGAAAATCATTGCATCGGCTTTTGTTTCCATTTGACCGATGCTATTAGCGTCGACTATTCCCTTCGATGCTACATGTGTAGCTTCCATGCTTTTAGTGGCGGCCCTTGGTTCGACACAAAGCCGACGCTAAGAACAATGTAGCGTCGACTTTTGAGCTTTTGCATCGGTGTTTGGCCAACGCTAGCTCTTGATTTTCTTGTAGTGACTCTACATGTGGCCTAGTCACTAAAATAATACTCAATAGTACTCCTCAACTCAATATGTATTAGGGATATTTGTTTTTGTATTCAACTGATTATGTTATAATTAGTTTTAGTTTTTCTGTTGCTCTATTTCTTTTGTTGTATATACTCTTGTATAATACTCCCTTCGGCGGGTTGATCAATAATATGGTGTTCAGTGTTTCGTTTATGAGTATTCTATTTTTCTCTCTTTAGAAACATTAATATGGTATCAGTATAAAAGAAACCCTTGCGTTTCTGCACGCCCTTTCTATATTCTTTGATCAACCATGGCTTCCAACAGTTAAAACCCTCCTCCCAGTCAACCACCTGATCATATCATCAATCCTGCAAATCCTCTGTATCTCCATCGGGGAGAAAATCCCACCATTGTTCTTGTTTTTGCTCTTCTCACATAAACCAATTACTATCATGTGAAATGATCATCGCGCTTGAAACCAAGAATAAAGAAAAAAAATTCATCACCACCGCCTTCCCATGTCCTCCAATTTCTTATCTATTACACGATGCATGGCGCCAATGTAATCGTATGGTGATTTCATGGCTTACGAGATCGATGAGTCCCACTATCAAACATTCGGTGATGTGGATGGAAACTGCCGTAGAAATTTGGAAAGATCTCAAAGATAGGTTTTTGCATGCTGATAAATTTCGCATCGCCGATCTTCAAGACTAGATTCAGAGCTGCAAACAAGGTGACTCTTCTGTTTATGAATATTATACTCGGTTGAAGATCTTATGGAAAGAAATCGAAATGTATCGGTGTGTTCTTTCTTGCACCTGCTCTCTTTCATGCTCTTATGGTCTTCTCCTTCAGCTTAAAAAAAAACACGAAGATGATTGCGTCATTCGATTTCTTTGTGGGTTGACTGATAGTTACTCTTAAGTTCGATCTCAGATCATGATGATGGATCCCATGCCTTCCCTTGTGAAGAGTTTCTAATCAAGACCAATTTCATTTCTCAAAAGAACAACGCAAGGACACTTCATCTTCTGTTAACCACACTCAGACTTCGTCTACCAATCATTCAGGTGAAAGTTTGTTCTTCTCATTGGATTCTAGATAGTGGGGCAACAAATCATATTTGCCTTTCTAAATCTTTTTTCACATCCCTTCAATCTATCACACCTATTCCGATAAGATTACCTAATCAAACCACTATTTTTGCTAAATTTTCTGGAAAAATACTCTTTATGTACTAGATTTTGCGGTTCATTTAATTTCCATTCCAAAATTAATTTCCACTCTTAACAACATGATTTTATTTTGTGATTTTCACTGTTATATCATGCAGATCTCAAACTGTCAGATGATTGGTATAGCTAAATAGAAGAATGACTTGTTTTACTTACAAAGATCCAGTGACTTGAATTCGTGCAGACATACTTCTAATAAACATTGCTTTCCCTTTCATTTTTCCTTTGTAATGACTATTGATAACTCTTAGCTGTGGCACTTTAGGCTAGGCCACACATCCCATAAAATGTTAAAACACTTGTCTTTTAAATACAATGATATTATTTTTAATTCTTTACCTCCATGTGATTCTTGTCATTATGCAAAACAAAAGAAATTACCTTTTCCAAATAGTCATAGTCACAATTCCAGATTCTTTGAACTTATACATGTGGACATTTGGGGCCCTGTTGGTCATACTTCAATTGATGGCTTCCAATATTTTTTGACCATAATTGGTGATTTTACATGATTTACACGGGTTCATTTTTTAAAAACCGAATTTGCTGTCAAAACCATTATTCCATCTTTTGTTCAATTAATAGAAACACAATTTACTTTAAAACTTAAGAAAATCAGGTCTGACAATGGTAAAGAGTTTTTCTTGCATGAATTTTTTTCCAACAAAGGCATTTTGCATGAGGTTTTTTGTGTTGAGATTGCTCAACAAAAATGGTATTGTTGAAAGGAAGCATCAACACTTATTTAATTTTAGTCGTGGATTACTTTTTCAAGCAAAATTACCCCCTTGTTTTTGGTCGTTTGCTGTCAGTTATGTTACACATATCATCAATAGGTTTCCCACTCCTTTTTTAAAGCTCAAATCTCCATATGAAATTTTACATGGACATGCACCTGATTTTCATGATTTACGCATTTTTGGTTGTTTGGCTTATGCCAACACTCTTTTACATGCACCAAGCTTGACAAGAGAGCCTCCAAATACATTTTCTTGGGTCTTAAAACTGGGATTAAAGGCTATGATTTATATGATCTCAATCACAAATCTGTTTCTATTTCTTGAAATGTCATCTTTTATGAGACTCAGTTCCCTTGTGTCAATACAAATTCTTTCAACTCAAATACTAACATTGTTAATAACCTTACAAACCACAACAACTTTGATTTCACTATTGACACACATGCTTTAAATTCTTCTGTTACACCAACACATAACACTTCACATATGCATGAAAATAACACTGTTTTAGAAAATTTTGCTTCTTTATATAATGATCAAGTTCAAGACACTGAATCAAATGCAAGAGTTTCCACTCGCGTAAGAAAACCGCCTTCTTATTTAGTTGATTAACAATGTTCCATCGTTTCTTCATCTAATTCTGCTTGTACTACTCTTTATCCTTTGATTCTTATTTGTCCTATTCCAAATGCTCAAATAATCACACTATTTTTTGTCTAGCTGTATCTGGTACATATGATCCCATCACTTTCAAAGAAGCAAGTCAACTTGATTGTTGGAAGCAGGCCATGAAGGCTGAATTACAAGTTCTTGAGAGAAATAATACCTGGTCTTTGGTTGCTCTTCCTCCTGGAAAGAAAATAGTGGGCTGTAAATGGATCTACCATGCCAAATACCGGCCAGATGGGTCTATTGAGTGCTACAAGGCAAGATTGGTGGCTCAAGGTTTCACACAAATAGAAGGGGTGGATTTTTTTGAAACCTTTTCTCCAGTTGTGAAGTTAACCAAAATGCATTTTCTCCCTCTCGGTTGCCGTCTCTTCTGGATGGTTCCTCCATCAACTTGATGTTGACAACATGTTTTTACATGGCGATCTCACTGAAGAAGTTTATATGTGGATTCCTCCTGGCGTTCATCATTCTACACCTAAGATGATTTGTAAACTACAGAAATCTGTGTATGGGTTGTGCCAGGCCAACAAACAATGGAATGCTAAGCTCACCTCTGTTTTACTCACTTTTGGTTTTAACCAAAGTTCTGTTGATCACTCGTTGTTCATTCACCAAATGCTTCATCTTTCACAACATTTTTGGTTTATGTAGATGATATTGTCTTAATTGTTAATAATCCATGTTTCATTACCAAAGTCAAACAACATCTTCACGCTTAGTTTCATATTAAAGATCTTGGTGAGCTCAAATTTTTCTTGGGGTTTAAGGTTGCCCGATCCACACGTGGCCTTATTCTCAACCAAAGAATGTATTGCCTTGACATTCTCTTTGAATTCGGTCTTACTGGATGCAAACCAGCCACCACTCCCTCCATTCCATCTGTCAAATTAAATGCAGAAGATGGTGACCTCCTTGATAATCCAACTACTTTCTGAATATTAATTAGAAAATTAATCTATTTGACAAACACCCATCCGAATATCTGTTTTTTCGTTCAAAAAATCAGTCAGTTTATGTCTCAACCCCGACAGCCACATCTTCAAGCAACTTTTTGCATACTCAAGTATTTGAAACATGCACCAGGGCAAGGCCTTTTTTATCCAGTAGATAATCGTCAAAGACTTCAGGCTTTTTCTGACTCGGACTAGGCCACTGTAGTGCCACTTGAAGATCTATAACAGGCTACTGCATATTCTATGGTCATTGTTTAATATCTTGGAAGTCCAAAAAGCATATCACAGTCTCCTGTAGTTCCACAGAAGCTGAGTATAGGGCTTTAGCCATTACAATGGTCAAAGTATGTTGCTGATGATTTAGCCCTTTCCATACCCATGCCCTTTCTTGTGTTTTGTGATAATCAATCTCCGATCCAGCTAGCAAGAAATCCATCTTTTCATGAATGAAGCAAACATATAGAAGTTGATTGCCACTTCATTAGGACCAAAGTTCTTGAAGCACTCACTATTATCTCTCACGTTCCATCCAAACATCAACATGCGGACATGTTTACCAAGTCTCTCCATCCAACTCCTTTTCATGTCAATGTGTTCAAGATGGGTCTCCTTAACATACACACTCCACTGTATACCCTTTCCTTAACAACTAGGAACTAGAGACGTCAATGTGTTTTGACTTGGTCAAACTCCTATTGTTATTAGAATACAATACAACTGATTTGTTGTCACGATATAACTTAAGTGGTCTTTCAATTCCTTCCACAATATGCAACCTTGTGACAAAATTTCTCAGCCATATTCCATAATTTGATGCCTCATAGCATGCTACAAATTCTGCTGCCATAGTGGATGAAGCAATAAGGGTTTGCTTGGCACTGCACCAAGAAACCACACCACCAACTAACATGAAAATGTAACCTGAAGTTGATCTTAAACTATCTTGGCATCCTGCAAAATCCGAGTCAGAATACCCAGTGATCTCCAACTGGTCTGACCTCTTGTAAGTGAGCATATAACCTTTTGTTCTCTTCAAATACCTCGTAACTCTTTTGGCTGCTTTCCAGAGTTTAAGATATCTTAAACTGACCAAACTATGAAGGAAGAGAAATTAATACTAAATGTATGAGCAAGTCTTCCGACAACTCAAGCTTTAGTGCCTTAAGTTTTGAAGCAATATTGGACATTTCCATAATGTATTCCCTTACATTTCCTTTTCCTTGATACTTCATGGAAATCAAGCTCTGAAGAAGAGCACTTGTTTCCGCCTTATCGCTTTTTGTAAAGCGTTTTTCAATTTCAGCAATGAAATCTTTAGCACTTGTTATTTCTTCAGAGATAGCACCCTAAAGACCTCAGGAATGTCGCGCTTAATGATCATGAGACACATGCGATTTGAGCGATCCCACTTCTCATAATCTTTCCTCTCTTCAGAGGTACTAGAGTCTGTAAGAGAAGTGGGTTGTTCAATCCTTAATGCAAGGTCAAGATCCATGCAGCCAAGAACAATTTCCATGTTCTCTCTCCAGTCCTTAAAATTTGTTCCATTAAGAACCGGAACCGAATTCAGATTAGCAGATACTGAAGCAATAGTAGTCGGAAGAGAATAAAACAAATAATTTTAAATATATGCTCACAAAATAATAATAATAAATCAATATATTCAAATAATGGCATAACCCATCTCAAGATACCTAGTGCATTATCAATATCAAGTCTTTGGACAGTAATATTAATTGCTAGTGGTACACTTGTTTTAATGATCAAACATTGATAATAAAATATGTCAAACAATAAACCTCTCTTTGCATTGATTTATCATTCACAAGAAAAAAAAATCATAATTATCACATGATTACCATCACAGGTGTGTATGTAATTCGACCAAGAATTGACCTATCTTTAGGTTGATTAATACTCGCATGGATAAATATACACACAAATATTTAATATTTCTTATGAAAAATCTACACAAGATCGCTTTGACGATATCTTGATTCAATTAGATCATTTAAATGCTGGATTTTGTATTAAAAAAAAATACAAATAATAACCAAAATTTGAATATTGATCTGTCCCTAACAAAAATAAATGAAGAAATAATACTGTACGACATCATATATGCAACATGATAACTTGATAGCATATGACAAATTAAATTAATTCAAAAGAAATTGAATTGCAAATATGATTTAAAACAAGCATGGGAAATCAAACTGCAATATGCAATATGGAGATAAAAACAAAAAAAGCAAAAACAGAGCACGAATAGCTATGATTAAAAAAAAACTAGCCACGGGAAACGTGCACATATTGCAATCCAATTTTAAACATTCACAGATTTCAATTAAAAAAACCATATATGTATATATATATAATAATTAAATATAACTCTAAATTGAAACCCAAGAAAAAAAAATTCCCAATTTCAAACCCTAATTACAAAAAAAATCTTAAATCATACACGAATCAAATATGGGTGGCTCTTATACCAATTGATAGAAATTTATAATAATCAATAATTGTGCCTAATCACATACTTCTATCCATATAGAATCAAAATTACAGCACAATCAAATTAATCCTTAATGAACCTATATCTCAATTCATGATGAATATAAAATGCGGAAGCATACCTGGATTTGCCATTGGGAATAATGAAGATGATAAATATAACTACACGTATGTGATCTTCCAAATGTAGAGCACCTTAGATTCCCTCTAGGGTTTCTCTTCTGATGGGGATGAAGAGAAAGGAATAGGAATTGTATCTTTTGTCTTCTGCTTTACAAAATGGGGACAATAATCCTTTTATAACTTTCAGAATTTAATATTTTCAATTTGCCCCCTCATCAAATTAAAAATATTACTGATGGTATCTACACAATTAGCCTTTCATGACATATATACCCTTAGCCATATTTTAAATTAATTAGACCACTTAAATATTTTGGCTAATAAAATAATGGCCCTAACACATTTAATTTACGTAATATATATTTATATGACCCAAAAATTCCAACAATCCATTGATAGATGGAAGGACCATGACATTGTATCCACCATCTCCACCACTTTTGGCTTGGAAAATGTTTTATCAATCACCAATATCTCTACTATTCTTACAAGGAACTGAGTTAACCCACTAATCTTCTATCTTCACTCCTTCGCTACTCTTTTTCCCTTGATGATCAACTCTTCTGACGGTCATCACGGTGGGTGGGTGTACCTGCGAAGACACTCCGACGCTCAAGTCAGTAATGTGTTAGAGTAATAGTCAGGCAATTAATGAATCTTACCTACCTTGGGAGCCACACCTATTTATACTACTTTTGGGTGAACTTTCTTACTACTATGGGTCTTCCCATCCTTGATTTGGTCTTGCTGACGTGGTCTTCTTGTTATCCAAAATTAGGGCATGATTCCGTTCTTAAGAGATTAATTACGCTAACAGGGTCGTGATGAAAACATGTTGATTTTTACCGTATTCGGTACTCGGAAAGCAAGTCCACTAAATCCTCCATATTCTAGATGAACGTCTCAACGTATCGGGTTCTCCTTTTCGACATACGAGGTTAGCATTTTCGGTATCTACGGTCTACTAAGTCCAACAAAACATGTCCTATGTCTAGGTTCTTTTTGTTGTTTTTTCTTTAATTTATATTAGTTGGTGTTGCAATTTATCGTTGCATGTATTTATTTATGGGAAAAAAAATTGTTCATTAAAAGTTAAAAATTAAATTTTTTGCAATTATATTTCATTTTAGGAAAAAGATTTGTTTAGAAACTTTTAATATAAATACACTTTATTTTAATTAGTTTCATGGTATATATGTTTTTTTATCTACCATACTTTTACTTTATTTTATTATAAATTTCTATTTATTTTATTACCTCATTGAGAGCCAAATTTAATCATGATCATTTCTTCAACTTCTATTACTAATTGACCATTTTAATCTTATTTTGTTTTTTCAATTTACCTGCAACTTTGTCCCAAGTTTATATTTACAAAAAGTAGCTTAAAAAGTTAGATAAAATAAATAAATAAAATTGTGCTATATCACAAAAAGTAACTGAAATAGTGTTGGGTTCTTTTTCAAGCATCATATTTGAGAGAAATTTGATATTGAAATATGAGTAAACCAAATAATAGATTTGACATCACACCTTTAACTCAAAACTGTGTTTTTTTATACTTAATTTTCTCATTTTTAACTCAAAAATGTGTTTTTTATACTTAATTTTCTCATCTTGATTTAATGTGACACTCAAACAAACTTATTTTTAATAATATTTCATCAAGTATGAGATAATTAATAGTTTACATTCAGTGATGACTCTAAGTATTAATAGGTTTACTAGACATGTTTACCCTTATGTAAGTGATTATCAAGACTAAGAATCAATTTTGATACTAGTGTTGAATTTTGTGAAGGAAAAATATTTTATAAGTTCTAACATAATATTCCTAACGAATAATAGTTTAAAACTAAAAAAGAAATTAGAATTTAGGTTAAAGTTGGAAATTTTAAGTTAACTTTAAGTAGATTATAAATATAAAATGAAAGAAAAAGATATATTTATATAATATTTTTATATTTAAATTTTAGTTTCCTGATAAAAACATATGATTATGTGTATTTTTTTTATTAATTTTAAATTCTTGTAACTTTTATTTATAAATAAATTATTTTGATTATAAATATAATGCATTTTACTATTGATCTTTTATTATATCTTAAAATATTCTCAAATAAATTTTAAAACTTAAAATAAAATAAATATACGCTTAAGTAAAGTATATGTCATTTCGTTATGTTAACTAATATAACGATATTAAAGTTATGGTGTAATATTAGAAAAAACTACTATTTATTATTACTATTATCTTGAAGTATAATACTGAAACAAAAAAATAAACACTATAAAGATAGTAATATAAAAATATCTAAAACGTAATAACAAAAATAAAATAAAATTGTTCTCTACCAGTGTCATTATTTTATGTAATAAAAAGGTAAAATTCATAAAATCTCACACCTTATGTGAAATATGATAAAAAAGTAAAAAATATACGTTATGAATGAAAAAGGAACCACAAAAAACTATGATAAAGTCATACTCTCACGAGGATTATGATTTAGTAAATAACAATCAATCAATTATTTTTTTTATAAAGTAAACAAAAAAATGATTATTTTTTTTGTTTTATATTTTAATTAAGATTAAAAGATATCAAGTGATAAAAATGGGAAGGCTTGGAATCCTTTCAAGTTTTTTTTAATATAATCTCGTTCGATTCTAAATTAATAAATAATGAAAGTTTAGGCATAATTTCTCGTCAAGTAAACTCTTTATTCTCAATTATGAATATCTAACTTCTTACACAATTATCAACAAGCAATAATAAAGTCAGCAAATTACATGAAAAGAGTTGAAGTTTCGAAAAGGAAATCATTTACAAAAGCTTGAAATTTAAATCCATCTTAAATCCAAATAAATTAGAAAATAAAAGAAAAATAATAGAAACAACAAATCTAACAAATAATCTAATCTATGTATATGTTATGTTCTACATAACAGTGGATTTAGTTTCGAATATGAAAAATAAAATTATTTAAAGTGATTTTAATACAATTTCCTTTGGTATAAGTTGAAACCATGGAACACACTCATAGTGATCTGAAAACTGATTTAATTTGGTTTGTTTTTGATGAAAAACTTTACCAAAGATAAGGAATCTGTTCCTTGGTTTGTCTCTGAGTTTTGTGCACTGGTAGGCCACTTTGCAGTTGCACACTGGCCAAACGACAAGAATCACGCGTTAAACACAGAACACAATTTCGATGGAGCATTGAATGCAATCCCTTTTGCCCCTAGGCTGCAAAGTTATTAATCCACCACACCTCAGTTAATGTTGAAAAATACCACACACACATGTAGTTACATAAGCCTGTTTTGTTTAGTTTAAGTTTCATTAGGTGTGTCTGATATTGAAGAACAGAGAGTTAAACATGAGAGATCAACATCAGGTTGATGTCCCATTTGGATTCGAAATTAGGATCCAATTTTAGGTGTGTGTGGGGTTGGATGGGTTTGTGTGGTGGTGGTGATTCCTAAGGCGTTGCATGCTTGCAAACACAACTTTTATTGGACATGGTACAAGGACTTTCTCATAAAAGGTCATCTAGGGCTAAACTAAAGGTGATTGGTCCTTAGTTTTCATGTGCTGGTGGAGTCCATATCCCACATGCATTTATGCTATTCAATCTTCTTACATCAATCACTTCATCCACTTAACTTTTCAATTGACACACTACTCCTAATTACTTTATATTCATGTAGCAAAAATCCTCTACAACTTAATACCTTCAACACAACTATGCTTCTTTTTAACTATTGTGTTATGGGTATTAATCTAAAATAAAACTTTACCTTCTAAGTTAGCTTCATGGAAGTAAATCACACTTGGTTAGTTATAAATGGTTCACTTTGATTCATTAAGGTTATGTTTCTGGATTCCTAAATCCTAAATTCTAAATCCTACGTATGCAAATCAATCAATCACACTTTGATTCTGGCTTTCCCTCACAGTAGGAAAAGGAACACAAATATGTGGCTGTGTGTATTGCGTTTTCACTTTGTCTTTTGACGTTGAAATTAAGGTGTAATGAAAACAATGGGTGCATACATGGCTTTTTCTTTCGTTCTTGAAGTCACTGTCTGAGTATGTACACAATGACAAATCAAAAGAACAATTTTCTTCACAAACGCATTCGAATTGAGCATTATTGCATTCCCCTTTCATTTTTGGAACCCGTTTTTCCTTTTGGAAAATATGTTTGAGATGCCAAAAATCAACGACTTGATGGTATAGTTTAAGTGATGACAAACTTAGAATGTGTTCGGAAACCATTGTTTGATTCTCTTTCTTTTGATAAAATTCCAAAAGTGTTATTATCCAAGAATAACGCATAAGTCACAGGTGATGTTAACTTTATATGTTTAAATAAATTGTTTCCCCAAGAATTTTCATTTAATCTTCACTACTTCATTCTTGTGAAAAGTATAATTTATTAGATGCTTAAAAGTTCTTGATATTTTTGAACAGTGCATATATCGTTGTTGCATGTTCACAGTATAAAACTTATAGTGTTATCTAATTATAATCATGTATAATAACTTTTTAACTTTCTTAATTTTTTATTAGTTGACATATTAAAAGACTTTAAGTTCTTTAACTGATATTTTTTCTTGCAATGCAATAGGATCTTCAATATACTTTTATAAAGTTAGATACGTAATAAATTACTATTTTAATTAGTTATGCTATAGTCACATATGTGTAAATACATTGTTTTAAGTGTCACCTAATCTTAAATGTTAATAATTTATTAGCATTAAGTTTTTTTTTTCATTATTTATATTACTATGATAGGTATATGATGTACAACATATTGATTGTTATAATAAAAATATTTCAATAATTTGAATAAAAATAAATAAATAAATAAATATATTGGAGAATTAAATATAAATATTGAAATTATTATCTACTCAATTTTAAAATTATTAAATATTCAAAATAAATTTTGAGAACGTGAAACTTACTGTAAAGTCCACAAGAAAACACGGTTTATATTATTATTTAAAGTATGCATTATTAAACGTGGGCCTCATGCCATTGACCTTTGGATTCGACAAGGTTACGCCTATGGTTTTTCAATCAATTTTGATAGATTTTCTTAATGTACCCCACGTTTTTCAGACTTCACCTCCGTATTCTTTGAAATATTAATTTTGTTTAGAAACCATTCTTTCAATGAAAACTCATCTTAATATTCTTACATTCTTGCTATATTGCTTTTAGTCTATGTTTAATTTTTCATCATTAATTCTCCTAATTGACTAATTTTTCCTTTAACATATTATTATATGAGTGATTTTTATTTTGAATATCCAATAAATTATTTTTTAAATTAAGTATTTAATAAATTATAAAATTTTGGTTTAAATTTTTGAAAAATATTTTTATTTGTATTATATTAACTCGTCTAGTTGATTCTTAAAAGATTTTTATATTTTTTTAAATTTCTTCACTATTTTTTATCATAATAATTTATATGTTTCTCATTATAAAATAATATATATGTTTCAATTTAATGAACATGTAAAATAATTTCTTACGAGAAGTAACTTCTGTAATAGAAAAAAAATTAAACTAACATGTTTAATTTATTATGTATCGAAAAAACTTCTCTTTTTCAGTTTATTTTATGGTTATTATATGTATTTTGAAGTAGGAAAAAATTAAGAATATGAAATAGCAATGCACACTAAACTTTATTTTAGAGGCAAAATTTTAGGAGTTAAAATGTCTCCTTGAAGTAGAGTTGTCAAAACGGATAATTCAGTTTAACTAATCAAGTCCCATGAACTAAGATAAAAAGATCTGACAGTCTAGTCAAATTTTTTGCCTAACCTGATTCTATGTTAGGTTAATGAGTCATTTTTTACCTAATTACAAATTAAAAAAATATTACAACATACTCATAATATATTATTTTTTATTAGCAATAAATAATATATAAATATATAACAAATCTATATGAAAGTTTGTGCAAAATTATTCATATTTGAACAATTTATAAAACAAACTTAGAGTACTTATTAGACACTTCCAAGATAGTTAACATTTCTAGTACTTCAGAACCTTTGTTTTCTTAGTCTCTCCATATTTTTGTTCAAAATTATTTTTTTTGTTATTATAGATGGATCACTAATTAAAGAAGTAACTCCTACAGTAATAAAAAAGCATAAAAATTAAAAACTAAAAATTTGATATAAAATATAAACGGGTCTGCCATTAGTCTACGGGCTAGCCTGGCTTTGGCCCATGTGGGCATCGGGCAAAATGGACTAGGTTAAAAAAGACCTGTTGTTATTTAGGTCACTATTTTTTAAGCATAACTTTACTTGAATCATAAGCCACATGGGCTGGCCCATCGGACTAGACCCATTTTGATAACTCTAACTCTAGGACAAATCCAATGGCAAAAACATAAGAGAAAAAAATGTATAAAACAAATTAAAAAATGTAGGCCTTCAAAAAGTGACACTAATGGATTAACATCCATGGTTTTAGAGGTTGTTACACATGCGATACAAATCTGATGTTATTGATTGATTAACATTTTCTTTTACTTATTAGCATAAACTTTTGATCAACGCTAAATCTTTATTTTCTTGTAGTGATCTCTTCATCTAATGTCCATAACTTCTAATATATCATCATTATAAAAGTACCATAATTGTATTCAAACACAAACAATAAAGACTTACATGATTTTCAAAATAAAAGTATTAAATTAGTTTATTTGAAACTAACACCTAATTCATAATCAAAGATTCCCAAATAAAGATGGTCACTCTCACACGTAAGTAATTCATTGGAGATACTCAACAAAGTATTGTATATTTGTATTCTTCAAATGATATCATAAAAATTAATTTTTTTATTTTAAAATAAAAAAAATTGGCAAGTCAACACCCTTCACCCTATTCTAACCTGTCAAATTGGTGGGATGTCAAAGTAGGTTGACGAATTGAAAATTTCAATTTGTCTTATCAAATTTTGGCGTGTTGGTGGGCCTACCCACGGGCTAATGTCCACTTTGTCACTCTTATTCTCTTCACCACCTAATGCTTTCATCTAAGTGATTTGGATAATCGATGAAGGTTGAATATCTCATACTAGTAATGGTTTCAATACTCAATATTAACATTATACTCAAAACATATTTGTTACCTAACATTCACATCGTTCATATCAAAATTTCAAATCTTCATTAAGTACACAATAATTAACTTTCTAAGAACAAAGTCAAAAAATATCATATAGCAATAGCATTATACATAATTAAAATATTTTAAAAGAGTACTTTAAAGTCATTAAGTAATAATATAAATAGGGAATATCACTTAAGTAAGGTATCCTTGCTTCAACATTTTTATTCAATAAGAGAGAAAATTAATATTGACTTGTTCTAATTCAAACAATGTGTTATAACTTTGATGATAAGACTTGTTGCTTGATTAACTCTTAAGTACTTGAACTATGTTCTTTCAAAAGTAAAAATAATTAATATAACTTTTTTCTCACTCCTACAAAAAACTATTGTTTAAATGTCAAAACTTATTTAAGTTACTCAAAAGCATGTGACGACATATGAAAGAAAATTAGTATTGTTTCTTTTATTATTTAAAATACAAATATTTCTTGGATGATGAAATTTGTCACTTGAACGATATTTTGTCACTTAACTAAGAAAATATCAAAATATAATTTAATTTCAACTATCACATATTATTTGAATGATCAAATTATTGCTTGAATGATAAATACGGATATCAACAAACAAGAAAATTATTCTAAGAAGTGAAAAAATTCAAACTCAACAAATAATTTATCTCCATATAATATGTAATCAAAATCAAACTTGGTCCAAAAACCACAAAAAATTGAATTCAAAACTAGTTTTTTAGATCCAAAATCACAAACTCAACAACAATCCAAAATCTAGCATTCAATCCACAACTTATAATATCATTTTAAGTATTTCAAGTATATCACTCGAACACATATACAATCCCTTATTACAAGTTTCAATTGAAACACTTCAATAATTTATTTCAAATATAAAAAAGACAATTTTATCAATCACATCATCATCAACATTTGAATTCAAAGCAAACATAATTTTCTTAAAACTAATCATTTAAATTCAAAAGAAACATAATTTCCTTAAAGCTAATCTAATTGCCTAACCAAATTCTAATTTTAGGTTAACTTGCCTTACCTAAAAACATTCTGCTTTTTAAGGAATCTACTTATAAAAATTGAATGTTAGTATGCTTAGATCCTTTAAATTGCTCACATGAAGCTAAAACATTACAAGCAAGCACACTGCCAAACACCCAAACTAGTAGTGGATATTCATTTTTTTCCTAGTTGATCATAACTGCATGCAAGCAAAGAAAAAGAAAGATGAGAACTTTAAAATCCAAAAGAGAGTTGAAACTTAATCCAACTGAATTTCTCTTTAGTTAAATTGGACCAGCTCTTAACTATCTCTAAACTTGTTTTAGAAAAGAAGCACGAAGATTGTTTAGTAAGTATAAATAAAAGAAAGAAATAAAATTATTTATATTTTAGAGAAATCGTTATTTAAAAATATAAATCATGAATGATTTAATTTTCTATGTTATAACTTTTAAACTATAACTTAAAACACAAATATCATTTATTCTCTGCTTTATTGTCTCTAATATTAAAAAATAGCACATGCTTACACTTAAGATCCAAAATCGTTAATTTGATAAACATAATGATATAATTAAAAATTACCAATAAAAAAGTGTTAGATAAGGAATCTACTTATTTCAAAAGTAAATAAAATATTACTCATAATATGAAAATTTTATTCAATTTTATATTAATAACTCAGATTAATTAAACGTATTTTGTTTATCTCTCTTAAAATAAATTACATTGTGAGAATTTGTTTAATAATATTGTAATACAATTTTCTCTTCTCGATAGTAAATATACATAGTGTAGTGAAAAGGTTTCTTAGAAAGTAAAAGCAACATATGTAATCCTTATAAAAAAATTAAAAACAATAGAAGAAGAAACATATGATGCAATTTTTCTTCCTTTTTCATCTGAATATTCTTTTTTGCATTCATTTACATCTCACAATTTTTTTTAATATTGATTAATATTCTTTGATAAATAATTAATTCACTTTAATATTGAATTAAAATTATGTAGTAAACCATTCATATAACTGTCATTTTTTTTCTTTTCTTATAAGTCCTACTTATATGACCATGACCATGTTCTCTATATTCATGATATATTGTTCTTTTTACTTGTTAAGTGATATTTAAGTCCATTATTAAATCTACTATTTAAAGTTATTTTTTTTCTATCATTTATTTCCTTTTATTTGATTTCCATTTATTTGATATATATATATAACAAAATCAAATTATAATATTTACACAAACTCATTACCAAATTTAATAAAAAAAGTTTGGAATTAGATGTGAGTGTTGTTTTTGCATTATATAAATCATTAAACATTATATAATGCATTATTAAACATAAATAATGGTAAGTGATTAATAATTATGAAATTGACCGTTATTAAATATAAAAAGAAAATAACTTAATAGAAAAATGTGTTATATATGAACTTGATTCACTCACATTATCTACTTCTAGCGAGAGTGAGAGATGAATAACACTCATAAAATCCAAATTACAAGATTGAACAATGAACATACATATTCATGTTCTCTAATCTCCAATCAAACTAAGCAAGACCCAATAGAATGAATTCAAATTTAGAATTCAATTACTGCATTTATTACTGTTCTTTTATTTTATTTTCTTACCTTTTCTGTTAATTTTTCTTTTAAAATTTAGTGGAGAAAATACAGCCTTTTCTAGGCAGTGATTACAAATCAGCCCTAGCTGCGGTTGAACAAATCACAAACTCTCCTCCGATAGGCTATAAAAAACCTTTTTCAGAGATAGATCATGTACACACAGTCCTTATTGGACAAAATAATACAATAATAGCTCTGTTAGAAGCAGTTTCTAGAAAACTGAGTCATCTAATAGATTCTACTAAAGAGACCAACTTGTCTAAAGATATAGACGGTCTTATAAAGCAAGTCACAAACTTATCTTTGGGTACACACATACATACAAAAACTATTTCTAAAAATTCTCAGAAATTTGTCAAAGTTATTACAAAAAAAAAGTCAAATGCTGTAAATATCGACGCAGCAACCTCTACAAATAATAATAATGGTTTATAATGATAGCACAATCCAATTCTTCTACACAAACACAAACACAAACTGACAGTATTAATATGAATAGTACAACGAATCCTACTAACACACAAAGATTCCCTGGAAACCCCAGAAGATTAAGGGAACATCAGACTAGAAGTCAAAATCTTATACAACATCTAGGAATCTTAGATAGATTCCTAAACAGACAAAGATCTACTAATATTAGAAGATTAGAAGACTTAGTAGATATACAACAAAATACAGATATTGGATCTAACTCAAGGGTAGATTCCCTCAATCCTAGACAGTTATATAACATAGGATGGTTAAGTTATGAACGAACTAGCCTTTATCGATATAGAAGAATAGAAGATTTTCATCTTCCAGATAACACCTATGAAATAATCCCTTTAATATCTCCACAAATAGGTAGACAATTACAAAATCAACAAGGAAGATATGTACACATGGGATTGATTACCATTGGAGTCAGATCCCTGGCCAGACATATGATTGGGGCCAGAGCTTTGATAGTTTTACATGATTCAAGGTTCCAAAACAATGATTCACAAAGTATAATAGGAATTTTAGAGGTAGATTTAAATCAACCTTTTTCCTTATCTACCTTGCTCCAAATTTCACGTTAACTTTACAAGATTTTATAAATCATATAAATCTAGAAGTACAAACTGTAGGATTTGGACCTAACTGGATGGGAGAAAATCTACACTTAGACATAACCTTCATAGGAAGAATAAGTAATCATATTTCTTCTATGTATAGGATAAACACAAGACCATTAGAGGAAGCTATTAGTTC
The DNA here is from genome assembly GCA_030347555.1 of Lablab purpureus. NCBI lineage: Eukaryota > Viridiplantae > Streptophyta > Magnoliopsida > Fabales > Fabaceae > Lablab > Lablab purpureus. The sequence continues at coordinate 21,635,329 of CM059258.1, forward strand.
TTATGGTACACAATTTCTACCTGCCCAAGCCTTCACAAGGAGAAATGAAGGACATTTATGGCAAACACACTTGCCTAGAGAAGAAAATAATCCAATTACAGCCCCTTCATCTGCTATTTTACATAACAGATCTAGAGGACTTAGTCTAAGCTTTACAGAGTACACAAATGTACCACGTATGGACCTAGAACAAGATAGGCCAACAGAAAACAAGCATAGCACTTCAGCCATTCCTGATAGTGAACATATTTCTATGATGAATATCATACAATATGAAGAAGAAGAAAATGATGAAATGACTGATGAAGAATGGAACCATCATCAGGCAATTATAGCCATGTACAGACAAGGATCTTTAGATTCCTCTGTAAATACAAATATTGAAAACATGTATGAAGAAACAGATGATATCATAGATGACTTTCTTGATAGTCTGTGTTTAGATAAAGAAGATAGCTCTTCAGTAATATCAGAACCTTTATCTAAAATAGGTTTCGTTAATACAAGTGTAGGATCAGTAAATCCTAACAGTTACCAATTAGAGCATATTGGTACACAAAGTTATTCTACTGGATTCATACTTAGAGAATCCCCTACAAATGTCACTTTTTCAGACGAACAATATACATGACACGGGAAAAGGCTCCCAATAGAACCAAATTTCTCATTACCAAATCTTCTATTAAACATAGGAGGAATTGACCCTCAATTGTTACCAACATACATTGAACAATGGACTGCAATTGTAATCCGTGATTATGGTATCCATTACGAAAAAGAAGTTCAGACTTCACAAGACATGATTGCAAAAGGTGAAACCTACTCAGGTGGTATAGCCAGAGCATGTTGGGAATCTTTTAAAAAGAATTACCCAACAGAATTGAATACGTTAGTGATCGAACCAGGTCCCAACATTTACAATTTTTGTTCTTTAATACAAAGATTACTCACTTCTCAATCTGCAAATGATGGGAATACACTCAGACAACAAATTTATTTAGGGCATCTAGAAAGATTATCGATAACATATTTTGGAAAAATTAAAGAATTTTTACAAGATTATCTCATGTATGCTTCCATAGCCGGATGTTTTCATGATATAAATGTTGGAGAAAAGATGTTTCTCAAACTCCCAGGAAAATTAGGTCAGAAAATTAGAGAATCCTGGAAAAATGATGAGGTAACTCCCATGTTAAATAACCTCTCAATAAGAATACAACATATTATGAAAGTAATGGAAGATACATGTACACATATTGCAATACAAAAACAACTGAAAAATTCTGATTCTGGAATTTGTAAACAAATATACACTCCTCAACAATACAATCAAAATAAACCTAACAAAAGATATATGTCTAGAAGAAAACCTAGATATACCCAAACTTACAGTCAGAGGTCTCAATCGACTGTACAGAAACCCACAAATTCTAGAAAAACTTATACTATAAGATCTTCAAGCTCTAGAAAACCCACACTAAATCCTGATAGACATGTTAGGAAATACAGAGAAAATAAAAACTACAAATAAGCATTAAGATGTTATGCTTGTAACCAAACCGGACACTTCTCAAGAGACTGTCCAAACATAGAAAATTTGTACACAAAAGAGGCAGAACTTATCAAATCTTGTCACATGAACCTTCTTCCCATTGATGAAGATGTATCCACTGATTCTGAAATATTATCAGTAGTCAGTATAACAGAATACGATGATACAATTAATTTAGATAAACAACCCAAAAACTATGATTTAATAAATGATTTCACACATAATGAATTCATTCATATGTATCCCAAAGAAAATGATTTCGAATTAAACGATAAATACAATGAATTAGGTGAAATATTAGACGATTCTGGATATTACCTTATGAATATAACAGAAACAAATATTTGTTCTCATACATTACAATACTTTTCAGGACCAGGATCTATTCCTTGTCAGTATTTGTGATAGATATTTTCATAAATCTCAAAGGGCTCATTGTCCCCAATGTTACAAAAACTTCTGTATCAAATGTATTAAAATACACCTGACAACACAAGAAATACCAATTTTCTTAGAACAAAAAGAAAATGCAAAAGATAAAAATATAATTGATACTAGGACTTCAATCTTAGAAACTAGATTGAATAATCTTGAAGAAAAACTTCTTCGACTAGAACAAATAATTTATGATCAAGAAGCAAATATTGTTTCGCAAAATATACAAAATAACATGATGGGAACTACAGAATGTATCCCATTAGTTTGCAATGAAAAACAACTAATATCTGTCAAAGTATTAGTAAAACTAAATTTTCCTAAAATAAACAAAAGTCCTGCTAAGGAAGAAATTATACAAGCTCTTTTAGATACAGGATGTTCTGAGACCGTTATCTGTAGAACAATAGTACCTCCATATTTGATTACTAAAAGTAAACATATACAAAAAACTAGAACCATGTCCGGTGTAGTAATAATAAATGATGAGGAAATAAATAATATTTCTCTACAGTTTAGTACAAATTGTGACCTATTCGGTCAAAAAATACATGTTAAAACCATGCGTGTAGAAAATTTAGTCCCTTCTAAACAAAGCATGATTATTGGTTTAGATTTTATTTTAGGCCAGAACAGGACTATCACTATAAACAAAGATTATGTAATTATTAGTGATAGATCACAAATGTCTCCCATAATTAGTGGAGACAGTCATACAGAACAACCTTCTAAGGACTGTTCATGTAAAAACGCTGAATCATCTGAAAAATGTGATTGCGAAACGGAAGATTTTGAATTTATAAATAATTATTATCAAAATGACATTATGGATTCTTTTTCATCCATAAAAATATCTAAAACAATCACTTTCGATAATATCCAACAGATTTTGGATAGATTAAATAAGACAAGTATAATAGGAGAAGATCCTACCAAATTCTGGGATCGTGATCCTGTTACTTGCAAATTAAATATAATCAATCCTGATTTGATTATAAAAACTAAAGACATACAGTACAACAATTGGGAACAAGAAGAATGTCAAACGCACATTAATCTTCTTCTAAAATTGAAAGTAATAGCTCCAAGTGAAAGTCCCCACAGAAGTCCGGCTTTCATAGTAAATAAATCTTCCGAACAAAAAAGAGGTAAATCTAGGATGGTTTATAATTACAAAAGATTAAACGATAATACAGTTGAAGATGGATATACAATTCCATCCAAAGAAATTCTTATAAACCGCATTCAAAGTGCAAAATGGTTTTCAAAGTTTGATCTCAAAAGTGGGTTCCATCAAGTAAAAATGGAACCAGAATCTATAAAATGGACAACTTTCTCTTGTTCTGAAGGATTATACGAATGGCATGTAATGCCTTTTGGTCTTAAGAATGCTCCAGCAATTTTTCAAAGAAAAATGGATAATATTTTGAATGACTGCAAATCTTTCACGTGTGTCTATATAGACGATATACTTGTTTTCTCGAAAACAAAAGAAGAACATTATCTTCATTTAAAACAGGTTTTATACAAACTTGAAAAATATGGCTTAATCATATCAAAAGGAAAAATGGAAATTTGTAAAAATTTCATAGAATTTCTTGGAACAGAAATCGGTAACGGAACTATAAAACTCCAACCTCACATTTCTAAGAAAATCCAAGATTTTCCTAACAAAATGGAAGACATAAAAACACTAAGATCCTTTTTAGGACTACTAAATTATGCTAGAAATTTTATCCCAGATTTAGGAAAATACACTTCCCCTTTATACAACAAAACTTCTCTAAAAGGAGAAAGAAAATTTAATTCCGAAGATATAAAATTGGTTCAGAATATAAAACAAAAGGTAAATAAATTACCTACATTACAACTACCATTAGATTCAGATTATTTAATAATTGAATGTGATGGATGTGAGTTAGGATGGGGAGCTATTCTTAAAAAGAAGAAAAATAAATATCTGCCAAAAGATACTGAACAAATATGTAGGTATGCCTCCGGGAAATATACTACTAAACCTCAAGTTTACCAAACCAGCACTGACTATGAGGTCAATGCAATTATACACGCTCTAGAAGCATTTAAATTATTTTTGATAAATAAACCAGAAATAACCATTAGAACAGATTGTGAAGCAATTGTTTCTTATGGAAAAAACCAAATTAATAACGACAAAAAACTCCACCGAAGGTGGTTACTTTTTAGAGACTATATGAATTCTGGAAAAATCATAAATTTTGAACATATTAAAGGATATGATAATATGTTTGCTGATATCCTTTCCAGGTACATCTTAAAAAAATAAAGACTCATATTTCTCCCATATATGAACATTTTACACATTGAAGATCCTGAAATCCTTCCTGGATTCCGGGCCATAATACAACCAATACACCCTATACGGATTAGTCCTGTTTTTAGTCCTAATCCTGCCATTGAAATCTCAAAACGGATAAAAAGGGTCAAAAGAAAGTTATCCAAACTTAGACTACGAAGAACCAAATTGTTTCAACACAACCCTTTTCGATATACCCATACACTTGCCTCATACAGAGGACAAATCTTAGCTCTAGAATATACTATACAAAACCTGAGCCATTTTATTGCTTAATCTATTTATTTCCATATTGCAGGTACAAATATCCAGAAATGGATTTCATACAAAATACAAAGAAAGGACCTTCAGGTCCTAAAACAGTAAAATCCCCTTTTATGGTGGAACAATATACAAAGTATGACAAACAAGAACTGCCAATACTTACAAATATCTACCATTTTAATGGAAGAGATAATACAAATGTCAAATTAAATATTTTTATTGACAACATTTGGAATATTCCAAAACATATAGCTCAGAATGAGCACCAGGTTGCAAAGGTTAAACAAAGCATTATTAGTGCTTTATATAACTTCTGCAACACAGACAATAAAGGAGTTCTGTTAACTTCTCCAGCCTCTCCTTCAGGAAAAGGTTTTACACATTTTGCCTTAATAACAGGGCCCAACAAAGGAGTTTATACTTCATACAAAGACCTCTCTGAGGCAAAACAAGACCAATTTTGGTCTAGTTACAAAGGATTTCATTCAGCAGAAGAAGCCCAGATGGCTTTAAAATTACAAACCATTGATGAAGAAAAAATTAAGGCAGGCCTCGCCCTAGAACCAAAAACCCAAACACATACTTATGCTTCATCTTGTAGCATCCCAACACAGATCAATCCAAACATTCTTCTAGCAAAGTTTGGAATCATACAGGAATTTCTTTTTGAAGTCCACTCCGAAGCCCAAAACCTTAATGGGCTTTTTGTCAAAACACAAACATACTTTAACCGGAGAAACCCTTGTTCAGAATCTTCAGAATATTGTAAAACTGTAAACACAGACTGTACCTGTCAGATAAAATTCATTATCCGACGGGCCCAAATCGACCTCAAAACCTTTACAAGCCAGTTATACAGGGACCTTGTTATAAGTCCCAAATTATTGTTAGAAGCAGGTTGTTTACAAACCATTTCTATCCCCCCTACAGAGAGATTTCATGCCTTAACACCAGAAATAAACTCTGTAGTAAATGAAATACAAGCTGAACACATGAACAATGTGTTTCTACACATAACCTCTTCCCCAAGAAGTGCTACTTCTCCCACCAGTACAGCAACCCATGTAATTAAGCTGTATACAGACACAAGTCCGGAAACCTACTCTTTTATAGAAAATGATCCATTCAAAGGATTATCTATTAACAGAGACAAAATATACCAATATCAACTTTGGAAAGCATACATAGAAGGATCAAATTGGAATTTTTCCAAAAAAGATATCTTGGAATTCATCCTCCTCAAAGAAACACCTGACACAAAATTATACTGGAAAAAGCGTATGGGAAACAAATTTCATCCTTTCCCTATTGAAGCCAGTCCAGTACTGGTAAAACATTTTGAAAGAGAAAGAATTTACAAAGAAATATATGAACAAACATGACATCATGGACAAGAGACTCCAGGTCCTTCATTTCCATCAGACAACGAAGATCCCGATTACACAGATCACATGCTCGAAGAAGAGCTTGGTGAGTTAACCTCTGTAGCTGTAACTCGAAAGTGATCATAAAAGTTTTTACCTGAGACAAAGTAATTTTACTCTTTCACGGGAGTAATAGACTGAAGGGTAAAAACCAGATATACAGGTTTTCGGTCAATTGCTGACCTACTTAAAAGGTTTCCAGTAACCCTTGAACCGGTTCAACAGGTTGCAGGTTTCTTAACACATCTATAAAAGGGCTCATAAGTCCCTTATGCTGGGCAGAGTTCCCTCCACTCCCCCTCTCTAAAATCTTCTCTCTACCCTTTTCTCTTTGTATTTACTCTCTTCTTCCAATAAATAATTGAGAAGTTCTTGAAGTTCTTTTGTTGTTCACCCTCTCCTTCACCCAAGTAAGAAGTAAGCACCTCCTTTATGGAGTAGTTTTATTTTTGGGCATCCACGGATGCCTTAAGTAATATTTATCTAAAGATGCGATAACCATTTAAAGGCTTAATATTTATGTCTGTATAGCTTTATTTCTTTTGCTTTCATAAGCTTATGAGAGAATATCTAACCGACTTTGCCAGATTTATATTCTCATAATCTTATACGAGCGTTTATTTATTTCTCTTGTATAGTCTTTTCCTCCCTCTTCCTCACTATTTCTCTGGTATCAGAGCCAAAAAGTTCTGGGTTACCTTTTGATATATATGTAATTGAAGTGGTTTGTATTCGCTGGGATACCCTTTGTATGGCCAGAAGGGCCTACAGACCGTAAGTCCCTTGGATCTACCTGAGTGGGTTGAGGAATACTTTGCATATTGCAGCACTCTTTACACATATATTTCTTTAAAAAAAAAAAAAAAAAAAACACTATCTAAATTATCTATATTCTTTTATAAATATTACTTTAAGTTTAAATATAATAATAATCACTATCTAAATTATCCAATATGTACTATAAAAAAACTTTCACCATGTTTATATTTTTTTTAAGTCTTTTAATTATAACTTTTTTTACTTGAGCTTTTGAAAATATAACACATTTCTAAATTTGTATGTTTCAAGATTCATGATAATTTTTTAATAACCTTTTATATTAACTAAGGATATTACATTTGTCTCGAATTGAGATCATATCATACTAAACATCTAGATATATTCCATTCCTTAAATTATATGACAACTTCAATATTTGATAAAATTTACTGCTAACAATTCTGTCATTTTTCTTTCATTAAGACAACAATATAAATACATATACAAGTTACCATTACATAGGTTAAGACTAGAATTGAACATAATTATCTCCACTAAACATGCCTATAATTAAGTTAAATAATATCTCCTATAATAACTACCAATAATAATAATAAATAACCATAATGATAATATTTCAAAAATCTCAATATCCTTCCTCAAGTTGGAGCATGAAGATTTTGAATGCCTAATTAGCAAAGAAGAAATTCAAATTGTGTTTTTTCCAGGACTTTTGTAAAAATGTTTGCTAGATGTATCGTAGTAGAAACATAGGAGGGACAAATGATGTCAACCGTCACCGCATTACAAACAAAATAAGCTTCAATATGCATCATTCTTTCATGAAATATTGGATTTTGAACTATATGTAATGTTGATTAACTATCACAGTACAATTGCATTCCTTTAGAATTACTAATTTCCAAATCACCAAGTAAATGTTTGAGCCATTTCAACTCACATGTAATTGTTGCCATAGAACGATATTTAGTCTCTGCAGAAGAATAAGAGACGATTGATTGTTTCTTAGTTTTCTAAGACACTGGAGAACAACTAAGAAACACCACCCAACCAGTCAAAGAACTTCTTGTAAGTGGATAGCCTGCCCCATCCAAATCACACCATCCTTCTAGCTCCAGTTTACTATTCGATCGAAGTAAAATACCTTGCTTCGGATGTTTCTTCAAATATATAATAACCCTTAAGATTGCCTCCCAATGAATGCTCTTTATGAGGTTGCTACATAAACTGAGATAAAATATGTACAAAGCAAGCAAGATCAGGTCTCTAGTCATAAACAAATAAATTAATCGCCTAATAAGTCTTCAATAGGGTTCTGGGTCTTCAAGTGGTGTACCAAAAGCCAATGGTAGCTTATAGTGTTGTTCCATTGGAAAATATGCAGGTTTAACACCTAATAAACCTGTGTCTTCAATAATTTCCAACACATATTTACATATTTTCGTTGGCAAAGATAAATCCCCTTGGGACTACAGGCTACCTTTAGCCCCAAAAAATATTTTAATACTTATAAGTCCTTCATATGAAAGCAAGCACCTAAGTAAACTTCAAAGATTTTCATGGCTGAAATATCATTCCTAACAATAATTAAGTCATCCACATAGGCCAACACATAGAGTTGTATTTCTCTCCTGTTCAATATAAATAGTGAGTAATCTGAATAAGATTGAATAAATCCATAGCGCTTCAATGTTATAGCCAACCTAGCAAACCAACAACGAGGAGCCTGCTTTAAGCTATACAATGATTTTTTCAACCTGTAAACCAAATTTGGGTCAATGTTTTTAGAACTGGAGGAACTTTCATGTACACTTCCTCAACCAAATCACCATGAAGAAATGCGTTATGCACATCCCCCACTTTTAATTTGCTGCCATTGCCAAGAAGGTACATACAATCACCATTTTTTCTATCGATGCAAATGTTTCCTCATAGTCTATTCCCTCTATCTGATGATGTTCGAATATAACTAGTTTTGCTTTCAAATCTTCTATGCTCCCATCTAAGTGGTATTTAATTTTGTATACCCATTTACTTCCAAGTGTTTTCTTTCCAGGTGGCATTTTCTGCAGAACTCATGTCTCATTCTCTTTCAAGGCATGTATCACGTTGGCCATTGCAACATGCCAACCAGAATCCTTTACAGCTTTCTTGAAATTCTCAGGTTCTTTCCCTGTTGTCATAGTTGCAACAAAATTTCGATGTCTAGCAGAAAATCATTCAAAATTTACAAAGTAAGTAATAGGGTAAGGAGTACCTAAGGCATGTTGTTGAGGAGATGAAATTTCCAAGGACTTTAATTTTTGAATGATATAAGTGGCAAATTCCTCATATCTTGTTGATAAAAAATTTTTTCTCATCCCCCTTCCCATTTCAGTCTCCATATTTTCTTCTTGCACGTTACAACATCAGCCCCATAAACTCTGTATGGAGACACTACCTCTCCATCCACACCATTCGTACTTACTCCCTCATCAACTACCATAGTAGCTCCATCAACTCCATGTGGGGACATTACCTTGTGTTAGGTGCGAAAATATATCAAGAAGGGGGGGTTGAATTGATATATGAATTTATTTTAAATCTGTTTTGTTTCAGAAATTTTACTTATGCAGTTCAGAGCAAAATAGTTGACTGATTATTGTAAAATAGTTGGTTAGTTCAACATACAGATATTAAAGGATGATGAAGGATAAGAAAGAAAAACACAAGGGATTATACTGGTTTGTTCTTTATGCAAGAACTACATCCAGTTACTGATCTGTAACTCAAACAGATCTTAATCACTATCAAATATGAAGTCTTTACAAAAAACCTTTTCTAAAGACTACAAGAAACACAAAGATCCTCTTCTAAACCCTATAGAATTTGATCTTTAAACCCTGACTCACACTGAGTTAATGTGATCACCCCAATCACAGAAACAAGGTTCGTAAACCCACTGAGAAATCTCTACCCAGAGATCAACAGAATACAATGAAAAGTAAAAACAAGACTCTCTTGAAAAACTGAAACTCTAAAGAATTCTGCAGACTTTTCTTGCTCTGATCTTTTGTAACTCTGTATGTATTCTCGTATTCTTTCGCACATTGCATCTTGCTTGAGAGTTGTATTTATAGGCAAAGAGAAGAGGTTTGGTTCGTGCTCTGTTGAGAGGCTTTAAAACGCGTTCTGCTGTTTTCTGCATAAAAGAGATCCTAGAACGAAATAGTTGACTAAACAACAGAACAGTTCGCTATTTTCATTAAAACCAAATTCCTGATACATTAATGATAATAGTCGACCAACATAATAGAATTAGTAGACTAATTGATGATTAACATAAACAGCAGGCTATTATATCTCAATTAGCTAACTATAAAAAGATAATCTAACATCTTATCACAATCATAATCATTCATCAAAGTTCCAGAATATCCTTAAACATCATCAAATCCAAAATCATCAACAAACTCCCCCTATTTGATGATGTCAACCTGCAATACCTGTAGAAAATCAAGGAGAAGAGATGGAAGATTATCTCCCCCTTTGACATTAGCAAATAGCAGATATAAGAAGCAGATATAAGCAATATTAGCAGATATAGCAGAAAATATAGGTAATATTACAGACCCAAATTGTTCAAAATGCATAAGCATAATAATGAAAATATTAAAAGCAGAAACAGCAAAGATCAGGCTTCATCATCATCTTCCTCCTCATCATCCTCGTCATCATCATCATCTTCAGCAGCATCCACTTCCATAGCAGTTGTGTTTGGTGCAGAGGTGCCTTCATAGCTTTCCACTGTAACTTGAAGTTCAAAAAGTTGTTGTTGGATAAGCTCAATTTCATAATCTATATTTGTGAACCTGGCTACCATAGTCTCATGGGTATTTCTCTGCATAGAAGTAAGCACATTTAGTCTAGAAATTAACATTCTTTCAAATTCAGACATAGGAATGCCCTGATATGTAGGAGGTGCTGAATATGGGACCATTTGGTATGCAGAAAAGTCTTGCTGGTGCCCTAATGAAGTGCTATCGTTAATGGATGATCTTGGTGCAGAAGAGGAGGACCCAACTTCAAATATCCACTCATCATTGACCTTTGACAGACCCATCTTTCTGAGATAGTAGTTGTCAAACAGGTGCTTATGATTGATGATTCTTGTGGTTTCTCCTTCTGTTGGGAAGTTGAAGTGGTCCAGAAACTTTGAAATGAGAATAGCATAAGGGAGCCTATGGTCATTGAGACATTTGGCTTTGAACATATGCCCTTTGATTACATACACCCAGTTCACCTTGATGTTGTGCTTCATGCAATGAATCAAGGCTAAGTCTTCTTCCATGAGTTGAGCATGGTTACTCCCCCTGGGTATAAGCTGCCAGGCAATAATAAAAGCCAATAACCTTTCATCACGCTTCATTTTACCAACATTGTACTTCAGAATAGCTGCTTCATCTACATTGTGCATGCAGGATTTAAAAACAGCATCTTTGTTGAAATCTGGTACAGATGAGGTATACCCTTTACTAATCTTTACTCCTTCATTTTTCAGTCCAGCAATCCTTCTCCATAAGGAATTGTCTATTCTAATTTCTCTTCCTCTCACTTGAGATATCAACACATTGTTTTCTACCTTCAGGTTAGAATAAAACAACTTAATTAAATCAATGTAGAAGTTACCTTCCAATTCCACAAACTGTCTTAACCCTTGTGCTTGAAGAGTATTCTTCACAAAAACCAGGTTCTCATTGTTCAGCCAGTTGAACTTCAGTATTTTTGGAGTGAGGACCAGCTTCCTCTGCATCTTTATCTCCACAACTTCAATGATTTCATTTCCTTCTTCGTGCTCTGATTCAGTTTCCTCTTCTGAATCACTTTCTGGAGCAGTCACAAGTGTGGGCAGCTTAACGCGAACCTTGTATCTCTTAGGAAATTTTCGTTCACCTAGGTTGGAGGATCCAGCAGCTGATTCTGGAATCCTAATGGGCTGAGCTACAGACCCAGAGGTGAAAACTCTATTTCTGTTTGTTCTAGCTGGTTGTTGTGCAGCAACTTGTGTGGGCATGCGATTTCTGGAAGATCTCCTTAGTCTTTGAAAAGCATTTGCAATGGGTGCATCAGAGTCATCATCGCTTTCAACTAGAAAATACTCATTGGTAGACATTTTAGATGAGAAAATGCAGCAATAAAGTGAAGCACAGTTGTGGTATTTGATATGCAGAAGAATTAGAATTATATAAAGAGATTGAGAGGCATGGTCAAACGAATATTAATCAGTGAATAATTTGAACAGATATGCACTCAATCACTGATGCTCAAGGTCAGAAAATGCAGAGAGAATATGTTGAGAAATGGAAATTCAGTTTTGCAAAACCAATAAAGTAACCTCACATGCATCTAAAACTGTTCAAGCTTTGAATGACAGAGGACCCAATGTACGAATTGGTCATTAACTGATATGGTTTGAATTGTTTTGAAGAAATTTAAACTGATTTCTTGAAAACCCAATTGAATTTAATTGCATTTATTGGAATTAGTCAACTAGTCAAAGCAATTAATAGGCTATTCTGATAGAAATAACACCAGTAGGCACATTTAATGAAATAAGTCAGTTATTTCATAGAAATAAGCAAGCTATTTTATGCAACAGGAAAGCAATTATGTCAGTTAAGTGAAATAAGTCGATTGTTACAAGAAATTAACAAACTAAAATCTGCAGCAGTATAATATTTTTGTCAGTTAAATGAAATAAGTCAGTTATTTCACAGAATTAACAAATTGTTTAATGCAGCAGCAGAAAATTTAAGAGAGATTATTGATGTTTAGGATTCCTAACTCATTTCTTAGTTTGAAAAACTTGTCACGACCTAGAGGCTTAGTGAAAATGTCAGCTAATTGGTCATTAGTTAAAATGAAATCAATCCTACAATCTTTCTTTTCAATATGATCTCTTATAAAATGGTGCCTTATTTCAATATGCTTAGTTCTAGAATGCTGAATAGGATTCTTAGTTAGATTGATTGCACTGGTATTATCACAAAGTATAGGAATATCAGAAAGATGTAAGTCAAAATCACATAGTTGTTGTTTTAACCATAGGATCTGTGCAGTGCAGCTACCAGCAGCAATGTATTCAGCTTCAGCTGTAGATAATGCTACACAAGCTTGTTTCTTGCTGGTCCATGATATCAAGCAGTTCCCAAAGAGATGGCATGTTCCACTTGTGCTTTTTCTATCTAATTTGCAGCCTGCAAAATCAGAATCAGTATAGCCAACTAAATTCAATTCATTACCACTGGAATACCATAGCCTAACATTCATTGTTCCTTTGAGATACTTGAGAATTCGTTTTGCTGCAGAGAGATGTGATTCCTTTGGATTGGCTTGAAATCTTGCACATAGACACACAACAAACTTATGTCAGGTCTGCTAACTGTTATGTACAACAAAGAACCAATCAATCCTCTGTACATAGTTGCATCAACTGATTTTCCTTTTTCATCCAAGTCAAGATAGCAACTTGAAGACATAGGAGTAGAGGCTTCTTTGCAGCTTTCCATGTTGAACTTCTTTAATAACTCATTGCAGTATTTTGTTTGATTTATGAATGTTCCATTATCTAGCTTTTAACCTCCAATCCTAAAAAGAAATTTAACTCTCCCATCATAGACATCTCAAATTCACCTTTCACAGAATATGCAAAATCTTGGCAAAGAGATTGATTAGATGAACCAAAAATGATATCATCAACATAAATTTGCACTAATATGAGTTCATTATCAACTTTCTTAGTAAAAAGAGTTTTGTCAACAACTCCTCTTTTAAAGCCTTGAGATATGAGAAAAGTTGTAAGTCTTTCATACCATTGCCTAGGTGCTTGTTTGAGACCATACAAAGCCTTTTTTTGTTTGTATACATGATTAGAAAGCTTAAAATCAACAAAACCAGGTGGTTGTTCAACATACACATCTTCATTAATGAAGCCATTTAGAAAAGCACTCTTGACATCCATTTGAAAAAGTTTGAAACCTTTAAGACAAGCAAATGCAAGCAACAGTCTAATAGCTTCTAATCTAGCTACAGGTGCATAGGTTTCATCAAAATCAATGCCTTCTTCTTGATTATAGCCTTTAGCAACTAATCTAGCTTTGTTCCTAGTGATTACTCCATTTTCATCAAGTTTGTTCCTAAAAACCCATTTGGTTCCTATAACATTCATATTGTTATTTCTAGGTACAAGAAACCAAACATCATTTCTAACAAACTGATTTAATTCATCATGCATAGCAGAAATCCAGTTGTCATCAAGCAAAGCATCATTTATGTTCTTAGGTTCAATTTGAGACACAAAAGCCATGTGATTGCAGAAATCATTTAAAGAATTTCGAGTTGTAACTCCCTTTTCAACATTTCCAATGATGTTATCTAGAGACAATCCTTTTTGAGTCCTCCAGGATTTAGATAAGGCATTATCTGTTGCAGAGTAGTCGACTGATCCAGAGTTATAGTCGACTCGTTCAGCTTATCTGTCAGCATCAACATATTTTTCTGCATAATCTTCATTCTTTTCTGATTTTTCAGACTTTTCATCATCTGAACCTGCTAGGGAATTACCTTTTCTCTCTTTTGGACATAAGAACTCATCAAATACAACATGAATTGATTCTTCTACAGTTAAGTTCTTTTTGTTAAAAATACGATAGGCTTTGCTATTCATAGAATAACCTAAGAATATACCATCATCAGCTTTTTCATCAAACTTGCCTAAAGATGCTTTTCCATTGTTTAATATGAAACACCTGCAACCAAAAAATTTGAAGTATGCAATACTAGGAGTTCTTCCATTCAAAAGTTCATAATGAGTTTTATCAAGAATAGGTCTTAATAACACTCTATTAAGCACATAACAAGCTGTAGAAATTGCATCCGCCCAAAAGTACTTAGGAAGCTTGGATTCACTTAACATGGTTCTTGCACATTCTTGAAGTGTTCTATTCTTTCTTTCAATAACTCCATTTTGTTGTGGATTTCTAGGAGCAGAAAAGTTGTGAGATATGCCATGTTTTGAGCAAAACTTTTCAAAATGAATGTTTTGAAATTTAGTTCCATGATCACTTCTCAAAGAAACAATGTTAAGATCTTTTTCATTTGAAATAATCTTTGCAAATTTCTTAAATGCATGGAATGTTTCATCTTTGGAAGAAAGAAATAATGTCCAAGTGAATTTTGAAAAATCATCAACAATGACAAGAACATATGAATTATTACCAAGACTTACAGTTCTTGATGGACCAAATAGATCAAGATGTAATAGCTCAAGTGGTCTCCTTGTTGAGATGATGTTCTTTGACTCAAATGAGTTTCTTGATTGCTTTCCTTTTTGGAAATATGCACATACCTTGTCCTTCACGAATTTGACATTTGGAAGACCTCTAACTAGACTTTTGCAGCTGATTTTGTTTAATAACTGCATGTTAATGTGTCCACATCTTCTATGCCAAAGCCAACCTTCATCTTTGTCACATAGTTGACTAATACTCAACAGATTATGTTTCAATCCTTCAACAAAGAGTACATCCTTTATCTGTGAAGAAGAGCAGTTTCCTAAATCTCCAGAACCTTTGATTTTACCCTTGCTATTGTCTCCAAATGTAACAGAACCAGCTTCATATGCCTTGAAATTTATCAGCTTTGATTTGTCACCTGTCATATGTTTAGAGCAACCACTATCTAAATACCATAAAGCTCTCTTTGCTCTTTGACAGATCTGCAAAACAAAGTTAGTTTAGATATATAGGTCCCCAAAACAGGTTGGGTCCTTTAGAGTTAGGAATAGCATATGATTTGGGTTTCCAATAGTATTCACCTCTTGAAATGCCAAAATTCTTGATATAGCAATATCTAGATATATGTCCATTTTTCAAGCAATAGGAACACTTTTTAAATCTGTTACTTGGATAAGATTTATACTTTGCAGCAGGATAATGTTTTGCATATTTTCCATAACCAAGACCATTTCTATTAGAACATCCAATTTGAGAATCTAGTAGTTGATTAAGTGTATTATGACCAATTTGAAACTTTCCTAATGTTTTAATCAGATAACCAACTTTATTTTGGAGATTTATGCAGTTTTCACACTTTGCAGAATTGATTTTATCACATTCAGACTTATCAGATTTTATCTGGTTTTCCAGTTCCAGGACTTTGTCTTTTAGTTGACTGTTTTCATCTTTCAGTCTGCTATTCTGGTTTTCCAGTTCCAGTAATTTGTTTTCTAGCCAACTATTTAGTCCTTTTAGTCGATTATTTTGATGATCCAGCTTTCTTGCTTCATCATGTAGTTCTTTTGAATGCATCAAACAAGGTGTCATAATTCTCACTAAGATCATATTCACAAATACTTACTTGGCTTGATGTTTCTTCATTAGCAACTAGGCACAGATTGGCTTGATTTTCAGATTCAAAATCTGAAGTTGATGACTTGCTGGAATCACTTTCATCCCAAACCATGTATGCTTTCTTCCCTTTCTTGAAGTGAGAAACACGTTTCTCTTTGTCTCTTCTTTCTTTTCTTTCTGGGCTTCTTTCTTTTCTTTGATTCAAGAGACGACAATCTATCTTGACATGTCCTAGCTGCCCATAATTAAAGCAAGAGAAATTAGAGGAATTAAAATCAGATTTTCTGGTGTACCTTTTCTGATTTTCTTGAAATCTGTCTTTTGGGTTATTCTTCCTCTTTAGGAAATTTCCAAACTTCTTAACCAGCTTTGCAAATTCTATACTATCATCTTCTTTCTCTTCATCACTCTTTAAGCATTCCTTGGCTTTTAGTGCAAGGCTTTTGTTCTTCTTATCAGAGTTCTCCAGCTGATCGAGCCTGCTTAATTCCAGTTCATGTTCCCTCAGTTTCCCAAACAATGTGGCTGTATTCATGACAGTTAAGTCCTTTGTTTCAATGATTGCAGTGACTTTCGGTTGCCAGCTTCTACTTAGGCACTTGAGAACCTTAATGTTGAGTTCTTCATCATCAAATTTCTTTCCCAAACCCAGCAGATGGTTCACTATGTGTGTAAAACGTTTTTGCACGTCTTGGATGCTCTCTCCAGGTTGCATCCTAAACATCTCATATTCTTGGATGAGGGTGTGCTTTCTTGTCCTCTTAACTTCTGATGTACCTTAATGGGTAACTTGTAGAATATCCCACATTTCTTTTGCTGTTGTGCATTGAGAAACCCTGAAAAACTCATCAAGATTTAAAGCAGATGTTAAAATGTTTTTGGCCTTACTGTCAAACTGAGCTTTTATGTTTTCTGCATCAGTCCATGTTTCCCATGACTTTTCAATCAATTTTCCATCTTCATCCTTCATTGTTGGAATGAAAGGACCATTAATCATTGCATCCCAAACGCCTCTATCAACAGATTCGAAGAATATCTTCATTCTTGCTTTCCAGAAGGGGTAGTTCGCTCCAACAAAGAGGTGGAGGTCTGTTGGTAGATGCTCCTTCAGCAAAGGGTAGCTTATCACCCATCTTGGATCTTTCTTGAGTATCTTTCAATTACCTGCTCTTGATACCAATTGTTAGGTGCGAAAATATATCAAGAAGGGGGGGTTGAATTGATATATGAATTTATTTCAAATCTGTTTCGTTTCAGAAATTTTACTGATGCAGTTCAGAGCAAAATAGTTGACTGATTATTGTGAAATAATTGGTTAGTTCAACATACAGATATTAAAGGATGATGAAGGATAAGAAAGAAAAATACCAGGGATTATACTGGTTTGTTCTTTATGCAAGAACTACATCCAGTTACTGATCTATAACTCAAACAGATCTTAATCACTATCAAATATGAAGTCTTTACAAAAAACCTTTTCTAAAGACTACAAGAAACACAAAGATCCTATTCTAAACCCTATAGAATTTTATCTTTAAACCCTGACTCACACTGAGTCAATGTGATCACCCCAATCACATAAACAGGGTTCGTAAACCCACTGAGAAATCTCTACCTAGAGATCAACAGAATACAATGAAAAGTAAAAACAAGACTCTCTTGAAAAACCGAAACTCTAAAGAATTCTGCAAACTTTTCTTGCTCTGATCTTTTGCAACTCTGTATGTATTCTCGTATTCTTTCGCACATTGCATCTTGCTTGAGAGCTGTATTTATAGGCAAAGAGAAGAGGTTTGGGTCGTGCTCTGTTGAGAGACTTTAAAATGCGTTCTGTTGTTTTCTGCATAAAAGAGATCCTAGAACAAAATAGTTGACTAAACAACAGAACAGTTAGCTATTTTCATTAAAACCAAATTCCTGATACATTAATGATAATAGTCGACTAACATAATAGAATTAGTAGACTAATTGATGATTAACATAAACAGCAGGCTATTATATCTCAATTAGCTAACTATAGAAAGATAATCTAACATCTTATCACAATCATAATCATTCATCAAAGTTCCAGAATATCCTTAAACATCATCAAATCCAAAATCATCAACACCTTGCCATCCACACCACTCATACTTACTCCCTCATTAGTTATCATAGTACCTCCATTATAGCCTCCACCATGCAACCCCCATTGGAGTTGAGACTGCTTTTCTCCTTGCAAGGCCACGAATGCACCCCCCTTTGTAGGTGGTGCATCATAAGTCTCCCATCCAATATCATCATCAATAGCATACTCAATACCATAATTAATGTCAGGAGCATGAAGAGTGTGGTATGGTGACATAGCAAATGGAAATTCATGTTCATAAATTTTCACATCTCTAAAGACAAAGTATTCATGGGATTCCAAATCATACAATTTTCAACCGTTTTTTCCATAGGGGTAACCCACAAATATACACTTTCGACTTTACCACAAATAATTGATGATGTGCATAACATAAGCAACCAAAAACTTTCATGTGATCAAAATTAGGCGCTTTACTAAATAACTTTTCATAAGATGTCAAATAATTAAGAACACTAGACGATGTGCGATTAATTAAATAACATGTTGTTAACACACATTCACTCCAAAATTACGTTGGTAAATGACCCTGAAATCTGAGTGCTTGGGACACATTCATAATATGTTGATATTTTTTTTTCAACTCTTCCATTTTGTTGTGGAGTACCCACACATGATGTCTCAAACACAATCTCATTCTTTAAAGAAAAATCACGAAGACAATTAAATTTGGTACCATTGTCACTTCATACTTTCTTTATTTTCATATCAAATTGTTTATCAACCAAGGCAACAAAGTTCATAAATCGAGACTCAATTTCAGTTTTATTGCATAACAAATGAATCCAAACTGCACATGAATAATCATCCACAATTGTTAAGTAATATTGTGTCCCACATGACGAAGGAGTGCGATAAGGTCCCCATAAATCACAATGAACTAATTCAAACAAACTACTTGCATTGTGCTCACTTATTGAAAAACATTCTCTATGTTGTTTAGCACGAGGGCAAACATCACAAGTTCTATTATTATTACTTCTACTAAACTGACTCACATGAGGTATGAATTTCAACACCTTTTCTGATGGGTGACCCAATGTTTATGCCACAGATCAATTGAGGAATCCTTGTCAAGTGTCAATGCATGCACCTTTAGAACATCATGAAAAAAGTAAAGTCCATCGATCCCTTCACCCACTCCAATCAACGTCCTCTTTGTCCTGTCTTGTATTACGCGCAATGCATGCATTAGTAAATTGAACGATATAGTTAGAGGCATTATCAAAATTAAGTTACAAGTTAATTGAGGCACAAAAGAACATTATCAATCTGCAAACCACCACCCAAGATCACACTGCCCTCCTTCGTAGTGGTGGCATCTTTCCCATCCGATAATCCCATTGGTATGGTTGTAATATTTTTCACATTTATCAAACAAGATAAATTTCCTGTCAAATGGTGTGAGGCTCTCGTGTCGATAATCCAAGGAAAGTCATTCTTAGCATGAAGACGATCTTTGGTTTTGAAAATATTCAAAACACCAAGAAGTTGTTGCCATTGAGATGGAGTGATGCCGGATATTCCTTTTGGCTCACTTGAATTTGGTAGTGCATGAGACTGTCCATTACCATTGTTCTTGGCCTTAATTTCTTATGGTTTTGTAAAAAAAATTAATTTATCCTAACATACTTTTTCCTAGCTCTGATACCATGATAAAATTTACTGTCAGAAAATCTATCATTTTTATTCATTAAGATAACAATATAAATACATATATAAGTTACTCGTTACATAGGTTAAGGTCAAAATTGAACAGAATTTCCTCCTCTAAACATGTCTATAATTAAGTTAAATAATATCTCCTATAATAACTATCGACAATAATAATAATAATAAATAACCATAACAATAGTATCTCAATAATATCAGTTCCTCAAATCGCATCCCAAACCAGCACAACATTTTTTTTATCGGCATAGTTTATAGTTTAACTCAGGCATCGTATCCTCAAATTGATTATCATTTTAAAACTTATAGTTTATAGTCCACCTCATTTAAATTTATTTTCTAAAAAGATCAAATTTATTTGTATTAATATTTTATTATGCAATTTTATTTGAATTATATATTAAAATTATTATTTTATTTAATTTTATATTTTAAAAATCATTTTGAAATAATTTTATTGAAAACTAAAAGTTAAAAGTTTTATATATATATATATATATATATATATATATATATATATAATTTGTAAATACTTTCTCACTTATATCCAATAAATAATATAGTGACAAAGAGATATTTTTTTTAGACAATTGAGTAGTGCTATAATAACTATATCCTTACATTTATACCAATAAGTAAATAAAAAATTGTTAAAATACAAATATTATAAAAAATAATAAGATTACAACTAATTTTAAAAAATAATGTAATAATAAGTTAAAATTTATGTAAATAGAAACAAATAAGTTAAAAGTGACTTAAACTCTTTCGTGAAAGTTTTTCTCAATTTTTTTCACAAATTATATATTTTAGTGAGAAAATTTGTAATAATCCCAAAAATCTTTACCATTATTATACTCAATGCGCATACATGACATAACTTTGCATTGACTGATAATAAAACACTTAAAGGGAATAGATATAATTTCTAACCCATACAAAAAGGAATCTCTACTAGTAAACGATTCTGTTAGAAGATACAAAAACATATATCATTTTCTAATCTAGTGCTAAGACTTTGAAGCATCTCTCTCACATGTTAAGATATCTTCTCATGTGTAGTATAATACAATCATAACATACCAAAAAATCGACAAATGTAATGTAAGCTAATAATTCAAAAATAACAACACACAAATAATATTATCATGTAATTACCTAATCATATCATTCACATGCACATTCATCATATCACATTTAAAATATCCTAAAATCCAAAACATTCTCCGGAAAACATGACTGCTATGTCCAAACTCAGAAACTACTACTTGTGGGTCACATTGTGTTGGTACTCTTGATCATAGTAGCAACCTAACCACCATACCCATAGGATAAGACTACTGTCAATCCTACCCTGATTTGGTCTACCTCATTGTCTATATGTGATTTTATTGAATCCAATAACATCTCGAAATTTATAATACATTTGTATTAAATTTTATTAATTATAAATAATTACAAATAATTTTAAATATTTTACTAATATTTTTATATATTATAAATTATTTAATCAATAATAATAATAATAAATTTAAATTATTTATAATCCAATCAAAATTAAATTTACAAAAATATAATTTTGCATGTATTTAAATATATAAATTGTAAATGGTATATATGAGAAGTACATGTAGCTTAAGGAGCATTTGAGTGTAGTGTATTGAGTTTGAATCCTTTTATTTATTTTGAATCACATATTATTTTACTTTATTATTTCAATGTCTTCATTCTATTATTTAATTTATCTCACTGGTCATTTTTTTAATTTATATTTAGTTATTAATCTCCAATTCTGGGTCTTTTATTTATTTATTTATCTCCAGTTTTGCACTGGTCCTTTTATAAATTTTTATTTATTTATTTATCTTCTTTCTTGCACTGATATTTTTATCAAAATATATTCATTTATTTATCTTTAGTTCTGCACTGATCCTTTTATCAATTTATATTTATTTATTTATCTTCAATCCTATACAGGTCTTTTATTCATTTATAATTTTTATTTAATTTACCATTATGTTTATCTTTTTATTTTTATAATTATCTAATTAATTATTTAAAGTTATTGTTTTAATTCTTATTTTATTTTGTAATATTTTGAGATTATCCTTTTATAATTCTATATAATTCTTATTTTATTTATATGTTTTTTTATCATTCTATATTTTTAAGTATTCTATTGATAATTGTTTGAATTATTTGTATGGATTAATTGTTTGGATTATGTACGTAAGTTATTAGTTGAAAGTCATCAAGTTTTATAATAAGTTGAATTGAAAAAAAGTCCTAGATTTTCTAGGGATGAAATATGATTATGTTTAGTGTCTGTAATTGGGAAGTCACAGTTTGTTATGTGATCTCAATTCATGAAGAACCTCAATCCATACAAGGAAGAGTCACCACAAGAAAAGAAAATAAGAAGAAAGAGCTTACAAAGAATTTTCAAGAGAAAGAAGGAAAGAAGACAAGAGGAATGAACAAGCTTGAAGAAGAAATTAGAAATATTAATAGCTCTTGTAATTTCCTTGTAAATAAAATAGAGAGTGTTTAGTTTCTTTCTTTAAAATAGAAATAAGAAGCAAGTAATTTGGACACAATGATAGTAGTAAAAACAAGAGCCTTGTTTGGGAAGCTTTGGAACATCCCCAAACATGGCCTAAGCTTTTGTTATTCCACCCATGTGCATATCTTGATCGCACCCTTGCCTATATAAAGACTCAAAGTCTTATTTGTATCATAAATTTGAAGCTTAAATAGAGTACAAGAGTATTTTCTCTCTTTGAAGTTCAAGAGATAAGTCCCAATTCTTAGAATCTTATCTTGAGTTTTCCAAATTCAAGTGATGATTGTCCTTTGTACTTATCTTTCCTTTTAAGAGTGGTGTGTTCTTCATTCCTTTTTCTCTTCCATGTCTTCTATTTTCATTCTTGCTTATTCTTGAGTCCTTCAACCATGCGCACCATACATCTTTGATTTCTTTGAATTTCCACCGATCAAAATGCTTGTTTTCACTTTCTATGGATTAATATGACTTTTATCTTTATTTTAATCGGTTAGTTTCTTTCAAATCTTGTTCGTAAATGATTGAACTGAACATAAACATGTTTTAAACGGTTAAAATTATTTCTCATCAAGTTTAAAGATGATTGTACCGATTGAAATTTGATTCTAATCCTAAAATCATGTTTGATAGATCCTTTAGTTCCTTTTGCAGAATTTGAGTTTTCATCAGTTTGATACACCGCGGGATAAAAGGTAGGGACCTTGGTAGGAAGTATTACCAAGTAAGTGAGTATCTGGATAGTCAGGGTAATGCCCTAGACTAAGATATTCCACAGGCCAAACTTGGGACTATCTGATACTTGCTCAGCATCACTAAGGTTAGGTAAGGAATATATATCTCTTTTGTGGTTAAAAAATAGCCAAAATTCTTGAAAAAAATATTTATGATTATACCAATGAGAAATACTCACCTACCTAATCACTTCCCAGTGAACTTGTGATGATCAAAGTGGATCATCAGAAATGGAATATGGATCCATATGTTGGTAAATGTCTCATATGTTGAAAAAGTTAGTTTGAGTCTCATGTGATTAGTAAAGTGTGAGGCTTACAGTTATATGTCAAACTTTAGGCCTTCATTGTCTATTATTGTATGTTAAGTTTATTACGATTGATATTTGAGGCTTACAAAGACCTAACTTCGCACACACACACACACACACACATATATATATATATATATACATATATTAATGTATGTATGAAATTATGTTATATATTATCTATAGTGAATCTTTTATGCAAAAAAAATACTCCTAATTTTTAAGTAAATAATAAATATCTTTATAGAAATCAGGGTGTCTCAAATCTGCTCTATTATAGCTCACCACATTAAAATGCAAGTTGTACCTCCCCAAGTACCAAACATCTCATCAACACGCATTAGTAGATTATGGGTACCAACCCCGAACTCTACTCGACTTCACACAAACATCATAGGTCATGCATAACTACTCAATTTTATCTAGAAAATTATACAATAATCCTTATCAATTTTCGTTTGAGCAACCTGTTATCGCTTGAGTGAAAATTAGCTCAAATAAATCCTCTCTAGTAGGCTATTTTCGCTTGAGTGAAAATAGGGTTGAGACCAAACCCTTTATGGATGGGAACCTTCGTTTCTATCCTTCAAACAGGTTTCTCTTCCCATAGATTATCAACAAACATCCAAATATCAACTTAGACATTATAAACAACACAAAAACAAGGCTTCTCACATTACAACCAATACTACAATAATATACAAAACATTCTAGTTATTATTTTTGAACATTAACTTTCCTAACCTGAATTTTGTTTATTCCTTACTCAAATGAAAAATGTTGTAATACCAAACCTTAACTTCTCTTTTATCTCAAAATTCTTGACAACATCTCCTTATAAACAGAATCCATTAAGAAAAATTTTCAAAAATCATATATTTTTCTAAAAAAAAAACCCTCTTAAAAATAAACAAATTTAAACTTACTTCTTCACAACACTAATCGAGTATAACTCTACTTTACTTTGTCAGCATCCCATTATTTTTTCTAAATCTAGAAACCATTAAAATTTCAATATCCAAATCTTAATTAAAGAGGATAAAAAAAATAAACATAAAAATAAAGAAATGTAAATATAAACTTTTCAACTAATCAATATTATATTATATTATACTGTATAACATTTTTATAATATAATATTTCTATAATTTAATATGTTTATAATATAATATTTTATAGCATAATATTACAAAATTAAAATAAATCAACTAGTGGAGTGACAATGCATAGATGGAGATGACTAAGCTGCAAGAGTCATCACTCAATACTCGTGGATAGTAAACTTCGGCTTGAAATGAAATCTTCAATCGGCACACATTTTTCATAAGAATATACACCAATTGAGTCACATCATGATAAGTCAAAAAAATCCGCAAATATAATATTTTAATATTTTGATAAAGTATGGATTTTCAAGTTGGTTGAGAAACTAGGCTAATCCGAAAACTTTGGTTGATTAGATAAAAGAAGTTAATTAATCCATTAAAAAATAATTGAAAATTTTATGGATTAGATAAAAATAAGTTCATTAATCCATTAAAAAATAATTAAATTTTTTATTAAATTCGATTATTTTAATAAAACTTCAACCCAATCTAACTCTATTACATATTTTTATTTTTTGTAAAAAAAATAAAGATATTTTTGAAAACTTTCTAAAAGTACAAATTTAAGAAAGATTTAATTATGAAGAAATTAATTTAATTAATTTTTATCATAAATATTAATCGGAGGATTAATCGAATTCGAAGAAATAATAAATGAATTATTAAAAATCCATAAAATTAAATAGATAAATTTTTAAGATTACTTTAGCAAGCTTAAAATTGTCATTTAATTTTCTTCTAATAATTTTTTGTTAAAAGTAAAAAATGCGTATATCCTTTAAGTTGTCACTTCTTGATATTTGGATTTGTAACTTGTGGAACTTTCTCTTTATATATTTAAAAACTAGCATCAATAATCAATGCTTAAGTTTTATAGGAAGGTATTTTTCTGGAACTTATCTTAGGGTTCTTACAAAGCTTTTAATCTCTACTTAAAAAAATGATGTTGTAACCTTGAACTTTCATTCTTATGGTTGAAACAAGTATTTATAATCTTAAAATCATATATCTTAGAACCTGATTATGTTGAAGTAGATAAGAAAATGTCATTAATATTCATTTTTGAAAAATGGAAAGTGTAGTTTTCAAAAGCTAGCAACAATAATATAGTGTATGGTCAGCATTTTTTTGAGGAAAATAGATCCATCCAAAATAAAAGGTGAGATAGTGAAAGATATATACATGATCTTTCTTCTCTGTAGCCCTACGTTATTCAGCAGGAATTGAATATCAATGAGCACAAATGTTTACGTACACACGCTGCCTGACTCACAGAAAGAAAGTGAAAGATATATACATGATCTGATATGCTAAAAAATAGACTCTTTTATCTATGATTTGATTTTTGACTAAAATTATATTTAAAATTAAATATAAAAATTACTTTTTTATATGTTTTTAATTTTTAATTTTTTATTAAATATTTTTTATCTTTTAAATTAAAATATAATAATATAGAATATGTTACTTAAAATCTAATAAATATATTGAATAATTAAAATTTATAATTGAACAAAAAAAAGATACAAATGTATTTTACTATAGATTTTTTTCGTAAGTATTTGATCCATATAACATTTATCTAGATTTATAAATTAATCAAAATCTATAAAATTTGATTGCTTTAATTTTTGTTAAATAATATTTTCTCTATGTATTATTCATAATTATATAGTCTTTTAAATAAGTACATACAAATATTTTAGACATTCTTGATCATCAAACTGAATAATAAAAGTTATTCATATTAAATGGGGAATATGCATTATTTTCCATTATAGTAACCTCCTAATCATTAAACCACTAGCAACTAACTAAATTGATTGAAATTAAACCAAACATAAATTTTTCTAACATTCCCTCTCTTAAACTTATATATGTTTATATTATTTTAAAATTTTCACAGAATTAATAGTTGAGACACCAAACATTTATCTGAACTTTAAGAATGATTGTCTTTTCAAAGCAAGCTTTGGTGAATATGTCAACTAATTGATCTCCACTCTCTCTTGCAGTGAACTATATCAATGATTTTTTCTTTGCAAAGATCTCTCAAGAAATGTAATTTCACATCAACAACCAAACAAATTGAGTGATGTCTAGCAATAGGAGAAAATACTTTTGTATAATCAACCTTATATTGTTGGTTGTACCTTTTTGCCACCAAGAGTGCTTTATACTTATCTACTTCACCATCTTTATTTAGCTCTATTTTGAAAACTCATTTTACTCTAATGGTTTTTTGATCCTTAGGTAGATTACATAACTCCAAGTGTCATTCTTTTCAATGGAATTAATTTCATCATCCATTGCTCATTATTAATTTCATCTACCACAAAATTCTCCATCCATGTTGGTCTCTTCCTGTTTCGTTTAGGATGCTCATTTGTAGATTCAATTGCTTGTTTCTCACTTTGCACTTGAACTCTTGGTTTTTGCCTCCCTTCTTCATTGTCACCATCAAAATTATCATCACCATCAACATCTTTGTTCGTAGATGTTGTTCAACTTGTCTGCATCCCAATTATAGAACTAATCCCCATCAAACACCACATCGTGATTAATAACAATTTTCTTGGTGATAGGATTGTAAAGTATGTAAGTTTTTTATTGCTCACTAACACCAAAAAAAATGAATTTTTCTCCTTTTTCATCAAGTTTTTTTCTCTTTTGATCTAGAAGGGCATAAGAAACACTCAAAATTTTTGAAATAATTGACTATTGGTTTCCTTCCACTCTAAGTCTCCTTAGGTGTCATGTTTTGAACAACTTACTACTTAAGAGTATAGCAACTCAAGTGTCACGATTCGATTGTGACTTAACCCACATAGTCTCTTACACACTTAGCCTAAGCCTTGGCTCTGATACTACTATTAGAAAATATTCTCTCTTTGTATATTATTCATAGTGATATAGCCTTTTAAATAGGCACAGTACAAAGACATTAGACATTCTCTAAAATAATTAACCACCAAATCTGCAAACTAAAAACTGAATAATAAAATCTATTCAACATTAAAATGGAAGTGTGTGTTATCGTGTACTATAGTAACCTCCTAATCATTAGATCACTGGCAATTGACTCAATTGATTGGAATTAAAATAAACATAATTTTTTTTAAAATTTTTGCCTAACATGTAGTTTCTATCCTTGCTTTAGCTAGTCAATCCACTTTTTTATGTATTGAATCAAACTTTTCCCTACTAAATATTCTCTTCTTGCCTTAATACTCTTACTTTAACGGTTGTTGGTGTGTTAAAGTTAATCACAATAACGGACTGAAACAAGATTGAACACAATGACAAAGTCAAGCAAGAGAGTGGAGTTGTTAACATCGCCTTCAAGAGGAATTGACAACGTTGTTAATCGTGAAAAGGAATCAAGAAACTCACAAATTAAATATGTAAAGTAGACCAAATAACTCTGTAAAGATATTTAGGTTAAAATATATAACTTACGTTTATAGTTATTATTATTATTATTGTTATGATATTAATAATAATAAAAATATTTATTGAATGTATATTGTGGTTCGATTTAGTTTGGATCAGTTTGAAAATTCAAATTACAAACCGAATCGTGTGGTTTTTAGAAAAATCCAAACCACTCCAAAAGTTTTGGATTTTTTTACAATTAGTTTGATTTGAATCAGTTCTCAATTTTATTTTCAATTCAATTTTGAACACCCATAAACAAAATATAGTACCTGCTATAGAATTATTTGGAGAAAATTTTGTAGAATCACTGTTACTTTTAATATTAATTTTTAGGTTTAACAGGTTTTTTATTTTCATTTTTTGTGAGTTTTTGTAATGTATTTCTATTATTGTTATTTTTTTCTCAATGTAGTCCTAATTTTTATTAAAATCAATCAAATATGTTCTCTTCCATTAAATTGGTGTAGACACCGTTAAAAGAGTGATGACACGACATGTGTCAAAATATTCTCTTCTCTTTCCATTTTCTCTCTCTCTCTTTGACATATGTCTTGTACATATGACATATGTCCTATCATGTATCACATCATCACTCTTTTAAAGTCGTCGACATCAATCTAATAGAAATGACTACATTGATTAATTTTAACTAAAATTAGAACTACATTGAAAAAAATAATAATAGTGAGAACATATTGAAAACGCACACAAAAATTAAGACAAAAAGTTTATTAAACCTAATTTTTATTAAATGGTACGCATAATAAAGTTGCATATGAAATATATAAGTAACATGTTAACATACAAACCCTTAAAATGTGAATGAACTACAATGAGAGACTTTTGCCTTCCTGAAAATACAACATAAATATGACACTAATTCAAAAAGTCTTTATGCATATTTACAGTAAGCCAACCACTCCACATCAAGATATGTGATGTTCAGATTATAGCTGTGTTTTTTTTTGTCACTAAAGAAGAATATAAATAGCTAAAAGAGACACTAGGGGTGCCCAACCCATATACAAAAAAGAAAAAAATTACAAAAAATTACAAAAAATGTTTACATAGATAATTTATATATTTACTACTTAAAAATTTATCCAAAAATACACCTATTTTACACCAACAACTAATTTTGTCCCTACAATATTCTTGTTGGTCTTGGTAACCCGGGATCAAATGACTTATCCGGTCAGAATATAACAAAAATGGAAGGAGAGCATCACCATAATCAAAATTATCCCTTGATATTACCTATTTAGTTTACACTTTCTTCTAGACCATATCCTGCAATCTTGGAGATGCTTAACTCATATTTCAAATCAATTTACATTGATAATATGACAGATTATAGATGTGTGTGTATTGTTTTTTTTTTGTTATCATCAATTGAAGGTAAATCCATTTCATTTTTATTTTTTTGAAAGGTGAAAAAACAACCTTCAGTATAGTTTTAAACGAAAAGAACAAACACATCCTAAACACACAGGGGTATACGTTAAAAGATATACCCCTATTTAATGGGAGATGAAGAAGTTATAAAAGAAAGTTAAGCTAGCTCCAAACATTGAAAATGACTTTGACTTGCCATTTATCAACATCAAGTAATGCAAAAGATTAGACTAGGTAGGAACACCACAGTCCCTTGTAAACACTAATTAAGAATAATTCTTTTCTTCACATTCAAGGGATCCCTAAATTCTTGGATAAAAATGAGTTTGCTTTTTGAGTGATTGGAATCAGAAAATTTGACAAATCAATGCAAAAGAGAGACGACCATTGATTTTCTTGTTTACATTATAGAGATTAGAGAAGAATTAATATTGCTTATTACTTAGACATTGATTAAATAGTTTATTAAAAACTAAGCACTCATTAGTGATTGACTTTGCAATACAAGTGCGCACGCTATATATCAGAGGACAGAACCAATTTGCCATCATCACTACAAATGCTATTTGACCGTATATTATTTCCTACACATGTGTGAAATAAAAATTCATAACAAAACGACAATTTTATGAGCCTATATATATTCGAAGTATCACAGCTTAGAATCTCCGCACCACTTTGGCTGGTTTTGATATATATCTTGAAATCGTTTTCAATGGCAAGTTTGAAGCATTTATGCCTTGTCCTTCTCTTGACATCAATGTTGGTCTGCCATGATGCCAGGCTTATGCCTATGCCTTCTTCAGTTCCAAGCAGCAACGAAAACCATGCATTTTTGGAGAGTGCCAAAACAGTGTTGAAGGAGATCACGAGAAGGAAGCAGTTGTTGGGAACACAATATAAGCCCAATCGTCTAAGTCCTGGTGGTCCAGATCCTCACCATCACTGATCCTTCCACTCTCACATGAAAATATGAAAATGCAGAAACATTAGTAGGGTCTGTCACCTTTTCCTTTGGGGTGATTAGGATAAAAAATTCACACCAAATTTTCCTTTTTCTTTCTGTACTATTGATGCATGTACCATTTTTGTTTAAGTTATGGGATGATTGGATGAACCACAATGAGGGCATGTTGAGTGATCCTAGATTCTTTGTAGATACATTTTCAGGTTATCATGTGCAAGTGGAAGTTTAGTGATGCCAAGATATGGCCATATCGATGGATAGTGCATTGGTCTCCGATTGTGTACTTTCAGTAATAAATAACAACTATTTATGTGTCTCCCCTGTGTAATATTACTTATGAGTAAAACATTATTTCAACATAATTTCAAGAAATATTATTTAAAACTGAGAAGAGTTATCGTAAATATATTATTTTTACGTGAACCCCACTTGCATAATTTAATTTTAAACAATTTATGTTCGTCAGATTTATATTAAAATAAATATTTTTATTTATGGGTAATTTTTTTAACTTTAAACAATTTATTTGAAATTTACATTAAAAATATTTTTATTAATGATATTATATATATATTAGTAATATTTTAATTACTTTGTCATTTAGGAGGATTTTGTTTTAAGGAAAAAAAAGGATGTTATGTATTTAATTTAATCTATGCACTGTTTGTGTGGAGTTAGTTGTTTGAATCTGTAAAAAGTGAAATTTTGCCAATAAAAATGCTTTAAATATTTTTCTCATGCTCTTCTCCACCAATCTCTCTCATTTTCTCTAAGCTTGAACTGTTGTATGATTTCTTATATTTTCTATCTTGATTTTTGCAATTTTTTAAGGACTTTCATGTCATCTTAGGTTCCTTTGGTACATATTACGAAATTATTGAGGTGTTATAATTGTCTTGGACATGGCATGTGAGAAGCATCTTTTGTTAGGTTAAACACCGATGAGATCCCAACTAGTGCTGCTCCACTCTAAGCAATTGTCATAAAAAGACAGAGATCAGTGTTTCTAAGTTTTCTTAGTTAACCATTTTAGGTAACGAGGCTTCTGCACATGTATCCCTCTTCATGTGCGTTTGTTCTCTCATGCATATCAATAAATATTATTTTTATCAATAGAAATTACCAAGGAAATTCCAAATTAAGATAAATCTCGTTTAAAGACTTTCTCACGAATTATACATTTCTCATGTGCATGGCATGTGTTGGAATCTCTCTATATTGCTTCATATTTATCAATACTTTTTAAAATAGGACGCTAAAAAATAATATTAAACAAAAATAATATAATATTTTGTGAGTTCATGGTATTAAAAAATAAAATTTTCTTAAAACTGTGATAATTCATAACATATTACATTATATCGATATCCATCTTTAATTTGATCAACGCTCAAATTGTCGATAAAATTCTAAAATGACATTTTTTTTATTTAATTTTTTTTTATTCTTATCATTCAGAAAAGACACGAAAATTTTAGGATAGCAAACATTTTTAAGAATTTCGCTTAAATTATAAAACTAGAATAGATATTTTTTCCTTCCTCTTTTGATTTGTCTATTTTTATTTTTTTATTTTGAATATCAATATTAATGACATAAAATTTTTGTTTGTTCATTTTCTATTTAATTTTTATTTTTTGTGTAATTTTTTACTAGTATAGTAAGCGATTCCATAAATCTATGAACCCTTCTAGGCAAACTTAATTATTTTTTATCTTATTATTTCAGTGAAAAAAATAGCATTGGATTTTGATGAAAAAAAAAATTAAAAATAAGAATTTATTTGAATTAAAGGTTAGGATTGGAAAGGAGGTAATACAAAAGAGAAGGTAACTAACTCCAAGGGAAAGCCTTCTGCTCCGATTTCTTGATTTAGGGTTCTGCTATTTGTAGAATTGTGACTAAGAAAAGAAAAAAGAAAAGGAAAACCTTCAATCCGAAACTACACCGTTTCACATTTTAAAATAAAAGCTTATTTTTATCAAGCTGCTTAAATTATTGGTTTATGTATCAATTTTATCGGCTTGTGACTAATTTAATTATTTTTTATCCCCTATAATATATAAATTCACAAAATAGAAGAGAATAAAATATTTATACTATTTTAAAATTGAGGATTATTAATTAGTCTTTAAATTATATTTTCTTGCCATTGAATAGTTTTTCAAACTAGTCACTAATTAGTCTTCAAAATTAACCATCAAAATTTTAGCTACATTTAGATTCAAATTTAATTATCATACAGGGTTTAGGGATTCACTTGCTATAGAAACATCATTATTTGAATATAATTCACATATGGAAGTAACCTATATATTCACTTTTACCATTTTGTAAGAAAAAAAAAACGAGGAAGGCAATTTTTCGACATTAATTAATTGATCCCATTTCACTTCACACACCCACTAATACATTTGTTTTTGGAAAAGAAGATTAACAATTAATTCTTTTTTAAGTGCGATTTCCCTCACTAATTTGGATTAGTGAGTGCCTCGTAGGGTCTGACGAGAGGTGATTGTCCTATCAGCAAATAAAGAAAGGGATTGACATATAGTTCTATAATCAATAAACTATGTTAACACTTTCACATTAGTGCTGTTTGGATATACATATATATTTAGGGTTATGGGCAAATAGTCAATACTCATCATCATTAATTCTTCCGAAAGTCAATGTCTTTTTTACTCGTTCTTTTCAGTTGGGGGTTAGATATAAATATATATATACATAATCATATACATATATATACCTATGCCATGATGACATTAAGAAATGCAACTTACACATAATTTTAATTCTTATCCTCTGCTTAATTGCTGCATACATTAATTTTTGAAGTGGCACCGTCTTGTTACAGTGACATGCAACATTGAAGGATGGGTGAAGTGAGGGAAGGATAAGATCAAAGAAGTGATAATCGTACATGCTTAATCTAATAGCAGGGTGACAATGCAAGCTAATAATTTATGCAGTTAAGATGATTTTGAGTCACAGAATGTGTGGCACAGTTTGTGGGACGGTTATCCCAAAACTTTCTGTTATCACATGAAAGCCACTATTTTCTTTTTGTACGATAAAAAAATTTGTGGTGTATGAACAGTGGTTAACGTTGCTCGTGTACCACCTTAAAGAACATGGATAATCTTTAATAAATATTGTATGTTATGTTGAAAGAAAAAGGAGGAGTTTTGAATTCCATGACGGCTTAGTAATGTGAGTGTAGTACTTATATATTGAAAAAGTGAGAACAGGAGATGTTTGTGTATGGAAGTTGTTGTTTTTTTTCTTTTTCTTTTCTAAGAACAATGATAGCATTAAGAAATGGAAGAAGAATAGGACATGTTTGTGTGTGTATATTTATTAGAATCTTTTGCCGTCATCTTTTTCAAAGTCGTCGTTAGCATCATTCTTGCTTCCGGCCGCCGCCATCTTACACACTAAAGCTTGTTTGGCCATGAAAATATAATACTTATTCCTGCAAATGTTAAAAACCAGTATGAAGTAAATAGAAATGAATATAATATTTATCCTATCTTAACATCGTGTTTTTCAGTAAAAAAATTCATAATTATAACACATTTAACTGTCTTAAAATTGAATTAATTTTATCTTCAGTTATTTTATTTTTTAAGTATTTTATTTCAAAATTATTGTAAACGAAAAAAGCTTCTACTCACGAGGAAATACAATAAATAAATAGAATATTATTGTAGATGAAATATTAATATTAAATAGAAATTTTCAAGTTAAAAAACATTTAACTAGAAAAGTTCCACAAACATAATATTAAAGGTTTGAGGTTTAATATGACATTAAGTCTCTACCTCATATTTTTAAAAGTTAAATTATATTAATTTGACTTATAGTGAGTACTGAACTATTCAAAATTTCAATTGAATAATTTATTCTTAAGACTACCATTGAATTGAAATTTTATTTTATTTGAATTGTTATAGAAAAAATTATATTGCAATCACTACTACAGAAGTATGAATTAACGTCGCCATTTTACGTCAGTTTAAATTTAAACGACGTTGAACGTGTGAAGTGAACATTCTACGTCGGTTATTGGTGCGAACCGACGTAGAATGTTTTAAATTTTACATTCTACGTCGGTTGTTGTCTCAACCGACGTAGAATGGTAAAAATACTACGTCGGTTGAGACAACAACCGACGTAGAATGTAAAATTTAAAACATTTTACGTCGGTTCACACCAGTAACCGACGTAGAAAGGTTATTATTAAAACCTATCCCGTGCTCTTCCCTCGTCACTTTTCCTTTTCGCGCCGCTGTTGCTCGTCATCGTCTCCTCCGCCGCGACTCTCCCTTTCCTCTGCGACAGCGACGATCAGCTCCCCTTCGTCAGCAGCGTTAACCCCTGATTCTCCTCCGTGATTCTCCTCTCCTCCGTTTGGCTCCCGTCGTCGCGAAGCTTGTTGGTCGTCACCGGCGAGGTTTTCGTTCCTTGCAGGTCTCCTCTTGGCCACTGCCGCAGTCCCCTCCCCTCCCCTCCCCTTGCCGTCAGCTTCCTCGCCGCCGCCGTCGTTGCCGCGCTAGGTTAGGTTAGTCCCTTTTTTTAATTTTATTGTTTTTTTGATTTTTTGTTTTGTAGAATATAATGTTTGTATGATTAGTTTATTGAAATACCTGTACAAGATTGTTCTAATAATCTGGCTGTGTTTATTTGATGTTGATTTGTTGTTGTTCAAAAATTTGAATTTAATCAATGGAAACTCTGCTGAAATTTTGTTAGAATGATAGAGTAAACTGTACTAATTAAATAATGTTAGTGTTTGTATGATTAGGTTATTGTTCTGATGGTATCTAGTCATACATATAATAAAAAAGACCGTATGGTATGTTGTATGCTATATGCAAAATGATGCAATTAGGACAAAAGAAGCTGCAACTATGAAATTTCTAAGATGTAATGGCCTGATAATTCTCTGTTTGGTACGACACAACTCCACAAATTTTTTCAAAATTTTTTGACAAGTGCAAGTTAGTCACATAAATGGCCAAAATTTAGGAAAATAGGTAAAAAATAGTAAAATAATAAAAAGTTATAGTAAATGAAGGATTTTTGAAATTTTTTTTGCCCAAATCCCCTTTGGGATTTGCCAACAGGTTCGTTGGGTCTTTTCCAAAAACTTTCATTTTTTACGCATCTCCATCCGAGGTCCGTAGTAAAAGTTATGATCATTTGAAGTTTTTCTACACCTAAATTTTGTATGTATTTTCAAAACTATGATTATTTTGGGGATGTGAGGCCTCTTTATTCAAGTACACATCAAAAGAACATAACACAACAAAAATTAGCAGAAAATTCAATGTCTAACTATTTTTTATGATTTTTTCAAGATCGATTAGATCCATCCAATAATAATGTTGTTTTTACATGAATCTTTCTTTTTTTAAATTGTTCTTCTAAGACAAAGCATATAGAAATTAGACATCATTTCATTAGAGATCATATAAGCTAAGGATTGCATTATAGAATACATAGATACAAAACATCAATTAGCTCATATCTTCACCAAACCTTTGCCTAGAGAGTCTATCTATCTTTGAAATTTAGCTATTTAAAATGTATTATATATGAAATTGTGGCTAGTTTGCTGGTTTATTTGATATGCAGGTACTAAAATTTAGGGAAAATGAGAAAATTAGAAAATTAGAAACTGCTTTGCAGTTAGTTTGGTGACACGACTTACAACGTCGGTTATTACTAGAACCGACGTTGTAAGTTTGGGTGACACTTACAACGTCGGTTCTAACCCTAACCGACGTTGTAAGTCTGTGATTTTCAACGTCGGTTCAAATTGAACCGACGTTGAAAATATTACTTTAAGCGTCGCCTTGTTCAATGTCGGTTTTGGGGCCGTCGTGAAATGATCCCCAGAACCGACGTGGAAAGTGGTTTATGTAGCAGTGAATCCAAGTTTTTATATATGTATTTATATACATGAATATACAAATATGAATATTTTTCTATTGTCTCATTCTTTATTTTTTATAAAATTTAACATACATAATATGTACTTTTAATTCAATAATTATATTTTAGAAATATAAAGTTGATATGGTAGCTAAAGTGAAAAGAAGAAAGAGATAGATCATGAAAATAACGCCATTTTTTTATAGGAGAAAAATTCTTAATTTTGTTTTGAGAAATAGGTAAAATTGATTTCCCATTTTTTATTGTACGTGTATATATTTTCTCTCTCTCAACAGTAATTTATAAAAGTTAGAGATTATAAATAAATTATATTTACTGTCCAAACACTTTTTTATTTTTTTTGGAAAACACAATATTAATTAAATATGAGTATGAATAATATTAAAGTTTTTAAACTGGTATAGAAACTAGATATGTTAAAGTAAGCCAACTTAATTTATATGAATTGACTTATTACGAATTATTTTAAAAATGAATGAATTTAACATGACTCATCTTATGGTTAGTTGGAAAATTTATAATCAAGTTCAACATATAAGAGGTAGTTGGGTTATTGGATTAACACCATGATTTGCTGGATTAAGTGAGTTGACTCATTGACATGTTTTTTTATTTTTTTTACCTTTTTTAAATAAAAAATTTATGCAAAAACATTTAATATTTTATTTTTCATTTTTCATAAAAAACATTAAAATCATGAATTGAAAAATCTAGAACCATTTTTTCTTTTTTAACATTTCACTATCTTCATCTTCAAAAACAAAAAACAATACAAACAGAATATTAAAAAAATATAATTTATAATATAAATGTTGATGGATCAATCCACCACAACTTGATTCAAACTTATCTAACCCATGAGTTAAATGAGTCAGACTTGTTTTGATTTATCGACAAAACAAAAATGTTCTTCAACTCGGCTCAGTTCGAACTCGTGGTGGACCGAGTTATTAGCTCGTGGATTTGAGCCTATATATATTGACATATTTAATGGTGGATCGGGTAATATAAAAAAACCTTATATTTTCTATTTTCTTTATCTTTTTGCATTTCATTTGAAAATCTTTTGTTTCGTTACAAAATTTTTAATTCCCTCTCAATAGGTTTGACTTGTTGGATATCACCAATTTACTTAGATCTTCAAGATATTTTTTTTCTCATCACCATCTCCAAGGTATTCTAAACTCTTTAAACGTAAAACATGATACAATTGAAAAAATTTCTAAAATATAAAAAATAAGGAGATTAGAAAATAAGTATTTTCTTATATAAGACTGATTTATAACAAAGATATTTTTTACTTTAAATATTAAATTCATCAACACATTCTCCTCCCTCATTTAAATTCAAACAAACTAAATAATATAATGTCATAATTATGTAAAACTTTTAATAGTTTTAGTAAAATATAAAATATTATATTTTCAGCGCAATAAAACTTCACATATCAAATCGAATACTTAATGTATATGAATTTCCTTACTAAAAAATGTAGAATTTTGATGGAATGAAACTATTTTAATTTGAAGTTTCTTATTTTAGACATTTTTATTGATTAATAAATTGATGTAAATGTCGTTTATATAGAAAGTGAATGAAGTTTCTTATTTTAGACATTTTTATTGATTAATAAATTGGTATAAATGTCATTTATATAGAAAGTGAAGAAATTTTAATATTATAAAAAGATAGTTATGAAGATAAAATATTATAATACACTAATGTAAAAAATTATATATATATATATATATATATATATATATTTCTGTGTTTTCTTAATATCAGGTTCTTAAAATTTTCCACTAGATAAAGAATTAGGTTAGAAAACTTAGTATCTAAATATGTAAGATTGATAAGAATAACCAACTCTTAATGTTTTAAATATATAAGAAAAAATACACGAAAATGGTTAAAATTGGAAAGCCTAAAACACAAGAAACGAGAATTTAAAAGAGTATAAAATTATGAATCAAAGTATGCATGTGAGATTCAAGTAGATATGAAACAAATGAACGTGTGTGATTTAGAGTGAAGTGTGTGATTTAGAGAGAAATAAAATTGAAGTAGTTGAGGAATGAAAAACCTAATATTTTGATGGATGAATTGAAAGTAAAGTAACGATGACAACAAGATGAGTGAGTGGAAGAGAAGAAGGATGAACTATGTTGCTTGTGGGAGGAGAGGATCTTCACGAAAATGTGAAAAGTAAGAAAGTAAGAAAAGGAAAGAGTGAGCATAAATAAATTATGAAATATTTTAAACAAACTTTACTTCTAAAATCGATATAAAATATAATTGGTTATAAGTTTTAAAGTAATGTACTATATACATACTATATCATCTATTACTACCAGAACCTATGTAGTATATTACCTTGATGTAAAGGACATTTAAATATGATATTTATTACATGAGTCAACTTATTTATAAAATTGTTATTATGTTTATTTTATAGTTTTTTTATTAATATCAATTTGACATCTCTAAATATCATTTTTTATACTAATATAAACACTTTCTAATAAGATTTAAAATGATAACACATAATAAAAATGTTCTTTTGAGTTTTAATTGGTACTTATTAATAAATAAGAGTAGATAAAAGACATGAATTGAATTGAATTGGACTAATGTGAAACTAAATCAAACTTTAAAAATAATTTAAAAGAATTCAATTGAATTGTATAATGATTTAAATAAATTAAATTAAACTATAACATAAGTGAATTAAACTAAATTAAATTATTTTAAATTGTTTAAACTAGATTCTTATCATATTTTTTAATATTACAAGTTATAATTCAATTTAATTAAAAGAAGTATTTTTTAAGTATTGTTTAATTTTTAAAAACTAAATGAATATAACAGTTCAATGTAATTTTTATTTAAAACAATTTAGCTTTTTTATGTAATTCAATTCAATATTAATTTATCCATTCAAATATTCAACCCTATTTGAAAATATCACTTCGAAACTTGTAATTCATATTAACAACATCAATCAAATATACATGCAAATTATAACTTCCACCAATATAATTATTGTTATTGAGTCAGAGGCACTTTAAATTAATCGTAATAAATATTACTTAAATACCTCAACACGGTATACAGTAAAAGGATAGTAATTTTTTTTTCTTTTAATGTTTGTTCAGAATAATATTTTCATTTTAAATTATGCATACAAATATTTACTAACAACAATGTTCGCATAGAGTGAAATCCAACTTTGGTAAATTTAAAATATTTTAGTACAATTTTAATTAAAAACATGTTAGACAATGACAACATAAATTATATATTTAATAGAAGTGATAATAACAACATAGTATCTTAAAAAAATATATACTAAAAAATATATACAATAATAATAAAATTTATTTGGTCTATTCTTTAAATATTCTTGTTCATAGGTTTGTATTAATTAGGAATTATGTAATGATATAATTTTATTCGACTTATATAAATCTTTTTGCTTTAGTGATAAAATTTTATTTGACTTAAGTTTTCTTATTCGAACGATTACTTTAAAAATGAAGATTGTCTAGTGTTAGGTTAGATTCTCGACTTGTTCAACACATTTTTAAGGTTCAAATCACTTATTCACATAAAATCTAACACTTAAAAGAAGGTTGATGAATCCGAAAATCTACCTGCACAAATAGAAATAACTTATAATTGTCAAACAAAAATAATTTTAAATCCCCACTAATTTAACCAACTTTCATTAAATTAAAGGATATAACAGAAAATGTTATAAAGAATAAAAATCAATTGTAAAGATGGTAATTTAAGTGGTTTAAATTGTAAAGATCAATTTAGAATGGGAAAATATAAAGCTTACGTTTTCCGAACTAAAAAAGAGAGTTTAATTTACACTAACATGATAAATATTTTTCAATATAACAAAGTTTCCTCATATCTGAAGTATAACTAACTTAAATATGCAAAAAATATTTTTGAATTAAAAAACTAAGATAATGAAATGTTGATTTAAATAAGTGTAAAGTAAGTAAAAGGGATCCAAACAGAGGAAATGAAGGGAGGATTTTTTATTCTGACTTTGTTGAAAGCTGACTTGGGACACAAAAAAGGTCAATTTCCATGTTTGTTTTTTTCTCAGTATGCCGCGTCTCATTTTCCGTTCGAAAACCAAAGGGACGAATCGCGAAAGCAAGGAACCAAACAAAGAATGGAATTTGTTTTATGGGCTATGCTTTTTTTGTCACACACCATGGATTATTATGTCTTAAGCAAATATTGTAACATGAACATATGTGTTCCAGCAAGACACAGTTTGTTGGATTAAGCCATTTCCGACGTGGCCATGTGATTTTTTTTTTCTCTTGTTTGGGAATGGTTGTGCCCATGTGATTGTGGAACACAAACACTTTGATGGCATGGGTGCAAAGGATTTGGGTTGGTTTAGAGGGAAATTTGCTTGTACTACTTTCTCTAATCTATCTCAATTTAATCAATAATATAAGGTTTTTGGATGAAGAAGACAACATTAGATGAATCGGTTTGGTCGGCTTTGACATTCATTTAGATGGAGAACCGACCAACTAACCTTAATCCCATAAGATTAAAACATTAATTATCTAAACTTTTGAAACAAAGACATGTGTTATCTAACCAAACCTCCAATGGAACTCATGAAGTTAAACTCCTCTAAGTGGATTGCATTAAACCTTAATTGAAATATGAGTATAAATAGGCTTCTCTTGCTATATCTTCTTTGCTACTTCACTCACATTATACACAGTCATTTGAGAGCACTTGTTTTCTTGACATAGTCTTTGAGTAAGATATCATGGCCACTTCAATGGTGTCAAAAGTGTTTGTTGCCTTCTTAATTTTTCTTCCATTGGCTCTTGTGAGTTCTGAGGCAAGACTTTTGCCTCAGTCTTCACCCATGATGGCTAAAAGGATTAACACTGAACTTCTTTTACATGATTTAGTCATCAATTTGAGAGTTAGAGATTATCAGCACAAGAGATCAATGTTGGGAGGAAGATTGGAGAGGTTATCACCTGCTGGACCAGATCCTCAACATCATTAGAATAAAAACGTTCTAGTTAATTAGTTTATGCATTTTTAAGTATGTGTTTGCAAAGTGTTTGATATTTCTTGTTTGTTTTCCAAATAAGAATATTATTGAATAGTTGCTTAGGTTGTTTTTCTTGTATGAAACAATCTCTCTGTTGTAGAAACTTTTATTAGATGAATGGAATTTCTAGTGTTTTTTATTATAAAGTTCTTTACCAATAAAAAGAAAAGAAATATGACATTAAGTAGGTAGAAGTAGTACACCAATCAGAAGCGTTCTTGTTATCAAAAGTAACAATTTAAGGTCTTTAATTATAAAGCAAAGTGATAAACACTTTATTGTTGTCGTATCTAAGGCTCATTTGTGTATCAAGTGAGTATTCTGATAGGTTCAATTAATCTATCTTTTTAACTTATATTATCCAATTACATCCCAAGATCAGCCTAGAGTATATACATACAATGTTTACAAATAACAATTCTAATAAGAAAATTTTATTTAATTTCACGATACACTTTATATTAAAAACTTGATTAAAATATCTAAATTAATAAATAAAGTGTTACAAAATCTTATCCTATCTTGTTATAACTATGCGTTTGACACAGGATATGTTTTTCTTACTATATTGACTCACTTGTTAGTATATCTATTATTCATAAAAGAAATTTGGGTTAAATAAAATATATCTTTCTTACATTTTTACATCGTTCTACTTTTAATCACTAATTTTATTGATGTTGTAATAATTTTTTATCATTGTTGTTATTACTCTTACCATTTTTATAATTTTCATCTTTATATAGATTGTTTCAACTATGATAATTTTAGTTGCAAGAACTACCACTATTAACACTACCGGTGCAATCTTATTTTTCACCAAAATTCTAATTTATCTCTATTAATTTATATCTCATCATTAAGAAAACTAAGCATCTATATTATATAACTATAAAAAGTTTTTATATTAGTTAAACATAAATGAAGCATTAATCTCGTATAACTGTAGAAAGTTTCAATGGTAGTTTTAACATAAACTAAGCATCTAACTTATATAACCGTGGGAAGTTTCGATATTAGTCAAAC
Source organism: Lablab purpureus (assembly GCA_030347555.1). NCBI lineage: Eukaryota > Viridiplantae > Streptophyta > Magnoliopsida > Fabales > Fabaceae > Lablab > Lablab purpureus. Next base: position 21,677,915 of record CM059258.1, read on the forward strand.
ATAATCAAAAAATAAAGTAAAAACTAAATAAATAATCCAAAATAAAGTTGATAATTTTCTTAATAATTTATTTTCTTTTATAGATAGTAGATTAATATGGAAACATGCTATAACTTGAGTATTAAACTAACCATTACATTTAATATTTATACTTTAAAAATCTATTTAATACTTACAAGTAATTTCTAAAAATGAATATCATTCATAAATTTATATTATAAAATTTAAAGTTTATTTCAATTTTGAGACAAATATGTAATTTTTGTTTTGTGTAAAATTGTTTGATATTAATCGATTTCAAAATCTTATAATGATTTGTGATGAGCTTGGAGCACTAAAATAATACAATTATGATACTTTGAAGATTTAATCAATATAATTACAATTTAATTAACTATAATCACAGAATTATAATATTTTATACACTTAATTAACACAAATAAAATATAAGAGATGAAAATCACGTCATTAGAACACGTGAGATTAAACCTATTTTTTTCTTGAAAATTACGTGATGGTTGAATTATAATAAAATATGCATTCTCAATGTTGAAAGACAGATAACAATTCGAATTATAACTAGAATTTTCACAACATTAAGAATCGCAACCACAATTTAAAACCAAGGTTACATTTATAAAATTAAAATGAAATGGAAATTAGAAAATTAATAAAATAAAACGAATTTCAAATGAAAAGAAAAATAAAATAAATAAATTATATATTATTGAATATTAAAAAAAGAATACAAAAAAAAATAACACTAAATAAATAATGAATCAATTAGAATATTAATATCATCTTCGACTTTAAAATATTAAGATAATAACTTTATAAATTTTTTCATTATATCTTATTTAACAACTTATCTTTTTCTAATATAAAATTCGAATTTACAATTAAATTTTCTAACATATATTAACTCTTTAAAGGATTTTTTGTGATCATCCAATTATCTACTATAATTCATAGTAAATTTGTTGACTTCTATTAAAATTATCCCAAAAGTCGTACTAATTATAATTTTTAATTGGTTAACAATATAAAAAATTTAAACATGTAGTACAGCATTATTAAATTAAAAGAATGAAAAATAGAAAAAAAATATAAAGTTATTTTCATAAAATTAAGTGACGACATGTTCAACGTTAGGAAAAGCTTGATCATGGGTTTGACCAACATAAAATAATTTTTGTTTTATGTATGAAGCATTGGAGTAAGTGGTAACAGAAACAATGAGCTGCACTTAGAGTGAGTCCAACAATTAAAAAGTAACCATTAAATTCAGCAATTCAAATACAATATAGTAAGTTATGTTGGATAAGACAAATTGGTTAATTTATTTGTTAGATAATAAAAGTATTTAATTGTTTAATAAGACCATAACCATATTGTGATTTGGGTAATGTTGTACAGCACCTTATCTTATAGTGTAACAATTCTTAATAAGAGCTTTTGTTCTTCTTCACTGTTATTATAATTACAAGATCAAAGAATAATTTTATAAGATTATGTTATCTTTAGTTTATCTCCTCGAATATTATGTTATTTTTAATTTTCAACGGCTGAATAATTATATTTGTTTTCAATGGCCGAGTAGTATTGTTATTTTGTGTATAATATTAATAAGAGGGTGGTTTCACTCTCAAGATATTTCGAGGTAGTAATACGTGTAGTAGTAAACGTATAATAAAGAGTGTTTCATATTCTCATTTATTTATACTATTCTCAACATAATTATATAGACAGAAATAAAATATTTCATTTTTTTTCTTGTTATACTAATCAATTTTTATATATAATTAAAATATACTTGTTAACATCTTATTTATATATAAATTTTTATATTTTATCCACTTATATTTAATATTATTATCTAAATTTTAATTTTTTTTATCTTATTTTATTTTATATATAATATTATTTTTAAATATTTTATTTTATTATTTTTTTAATAAAATATTCTAAATTTAAAAAGATATGTTATAATTAACTCTCTCTCATCTTATAACACGATTTATATCTTTAATGCTCTAAGTAATTATGAAGTAAGTTGATTTCTCATACACTAAAAATATAAATATGATAAATTAATATAAAATTTAATAAAATTATTTAATAATAAATATTATTATATAGCTTTTAAAATAATAATAATAAATTAAAAAATAATTTTTAAAAATAAATTATTCTAAAATATTTTATCTACCACAAAAATATTATTTTTCTTATATATATAACTATATTTAAAATCAATGCATATATATATATATATATATATATATATATAACCATATGAACTTTATATATATATATATATATATATATTTTTAATTATATTTTAAAAATATAAATTACTTATATATTAGAAGGTAATTATAAATTATACAATATAAATCATAATTATTATTTTTATTTTTATTTTATATTTTAAATATAAAAATAATTTTTATATTACATAACAAAAATGTGAATACATGTGTGTTTCTAGTTGTGTGTACTTAAACAAATAGTTCCCTAATTCAAATGAAAGTTTTCTTTTTAAAAGTATGTATACAAAAAATAAAAATATTAAAAAGTTAAAAATTTATGAAAATAAAAAATATGGAAATATAAAAAATATAGTAAAATAAAAATAAAAAAACAATAACAAAGTTTATATATTTCAGTGTTTACCAATTTATTATATTAAAAAGAAAAAATTATCTCATTTAATCTATTTTTATTTAATTATATTTTTTTATTTCATAATAATATATATTAATAATTGTAAATTTAAATTGTAAGTAATTAATTTTTAATTCTTATAATTGACAGGAATTTTTTATTATAACTTAATTATTTTAAATTTTAATTAAAAAGATATTAATAAGAGAAGATATTTGAATTTACAAAGTTAAAACTATTTACAACAATAATATGTATATTTTAATTGTATGTGAATAATAATTTATTGGTAGAACATGTAAAAGTTATAAAAGTATTATCTTAAAATAAAATATAAAAATGATATTAAAGTGGAATGGTAACGTTTATATTTTAATTTTGTGTTAAAAGTTGACTAATGAGACAGAAAACACTAAGGTAATAGAGATATTTTTATCCACTTGCATTAGTCTTGAAGATGATTTCATATAGTCTTTTATCTAAGTTTAGTTATTTTGTAATTGATTATTGATTTTTCTAATGCATAATTAGGCTTAATTACATGTCTTAGATTCTAAAGAAAGAGGTCCAACTCAGTAGAAATGGAGAATTGAAGTTGAATGTTACAAATGGAGAAGAATATCATTAGGAGCTTGAATTTAACTAAAAAAGACTTACTACTCAAAGATAAAGAGAATATGAGAATTTCAGAGACAGTAACCAACGGAATGTCATACAATATCTGAACTCCAAAAGTAAAGATCTTCAAACGCAAGCAATAGAATGGAGTGAGGGATGCTAAAGCTTTGGAAAACTTTTGGTTTCTTAATTCATATATATGAATGGTTATGTTATTCTAATATATACTCAATCGACTTTCTTTACACAGATTCGTCCAAAGTTCAAAACTTCTATACATTCTAATATATCTTTCTGACCATATTTATATACTGATTTGCTCAAACTAAACAAAGTATATATGAAGAAAAATATTTTAAAGAGAATTTTATTTTACTGATACGTCGTTGGACCTATATTATATATTCACTTTTAAGTGTTTTTTTCTTTTATTTTATGGTATAACAATGGATGAATGTCGTTCAACAATTGACTTCCAATAATATAATTTGGTACAAAATAATGATAATTTCAGCAATAGAATAGAAAAAAATGATAATGGTGAAAAGGAGGACACATGAGTAAACTTCTTGTAGCCTTTATTTCAATTCATAGCATTTGGTTTATATGGATGGATGAAAAGAATACATTTTGAAATTCTTATATCATCTTAGATAAATAAAAAAATAGTAATAAAAGTTATATAATGAATTTGAGTTTATGATGATATCCCAATCAAAAACACTTGTTCTTATTACATAGTGTTGTGAGACTTAATTTAATTATTTGTTTTATACAATGTGGGTTGTATTGAGGTCAGGGTATGGAAAAATAGTTTGTGTTGTAAAAAATTTTACATAGTGTTATTTTTTTGTTCTTATAATAGAGTATTGTGAAGTTTAATTTAATTACTTGTTTTGTATAGTATGTGTTATATTGAAGGTCAAATATATGAAAAAGTATATTATAAATTTATTTACATAATGTTATTATGTTCTTATAATAGAGTGTTGTGAGATTTAATTTAATTACTTGTTTTGTATAATATGGATTATAACTTATATTGAAGTTAAGGGTATGAAAAGATAGTCTATGTGTTATAAATTTTTTTACATAATGTTATTCTCTAATTATCTTTAGATAACAATATGATTTTTATCCAATTTTAAAGTTTACATGTGTAGTTTGTATGGATTATTTTTATTATATTTATTTTATTTTTTTATTAAAAGATTATTCTCAAAAAGTAAATATACTCTTTTTTCCCAACATGGTTCATAACTCAATTTCACATATTAACTCCTATTTATTAGCAAATATCACGACAGTATAAAGATTGAATAATAGCAAACTCTAAGTTAAAGGCCTTAACACCGAAAATTAATTCTGTAGTAAATGAAATACAAGCCGAACACATGAACAATGTGTTCTTACACATCACCTCTTCTCTAAGGGTCCTTTCTTTGTATTTTGTATGAAGTCCATTTCTGGATTTTTGTACCTGAAACATATAAAATAACCAAGTTAGGTAACAAAATGTCTTAGTTTTTGCATAGCCTTTTCTAGGGCTAAGATTTATCCTTTATATGAAGCAAGTGTACGAGTATATTGGAAAGAGTTGTGTTTAAATAATTGATTGTTCAAAGAATCAAGTTGTGAAAATTTATAAAAGAATTAAAGACAATTATAATAAATATTGGGGTTATTTATGACAGAAATTAAATTTCAATGGCAAAAGTTGCATAGAGAGATTCAAAAGTTATGTGGATCTACAAACAAATCACCCAAAAAGATAAAAGCGATAGATTTAAAAAAGTAATGACTTTTTAAGTCATAAATTAAAATCTGCAACTTGGTATCAAAATTCATAAAATATTTTATGTCTTTAACCTAACATGTTTTAAATTGTGAAGAATTTTGGTCGATGGGATGTGCATATTAACGACAATGAAGGCATGAGTGATTTTTACACCATTTAATAAGGCACGCATATTGTGGAGGATAATGTTGTATGAAATTTATTATAATAACCAAACTCTCACTTGAAAATAAAATAAAATAATTGAAAAAAGTGCTTTTTTTAGGCAGTGCCTGAAATTTAATAACAGAACACATAAGGTCCCATATACATAATTAAATTATAATCATAAGAAGAAACCAGTGAGACACATCCAAGTCCAATTAGAATATATCTAAAATCCTTATCTATAGTACAAATAAAGATAATTAGGTATCTATCATCAACTTTTGACCATAAAACTATTATAAGATACTGTTTGTTTACTATTTTTTAATTTTTTTCTCTTCTAAACATTCTAGAGGTGTTTATTTTTTAAGTACATTTTAATTGTGTGAATTTTTATTTTAATTACTTTAAAGTATTTTTTTTATTTTCTTTCAAGATTTTAAGTCTAACATTCATTTTAATATATACGAAAAATATTTATTTTATGAATAGTGATAAAAATGACTTAATCTATGATGAATGGATTGAGAATCCTTACCCATCCTGCTCACAAGATAGATTTTAGTTATATATATTAAAAATACATTTAATCATCTAAATATGTAAATTAAAAAAATTTCCTTTATATCTTAAATAACCCATTATGATCAATAATTAAAAATTAATTTTTAAATATTAATAATTTAAATTATAATATTATTATTAGAGTTGAGTATAGGGATGTCTTCACCTATTTAATCTCGCACTCACATAAATCGGTCTATAAAAAATCTATCTGTTTAGTCCGCATTTTAAATGATTTTAAAGTTTCATAAATTGTATGTATCCTTTAAAATTCGTGGATTAAATGGATAAGCCCACATCTGCAAATATATATTAATATTTTTTAAGTATATAACAATAATTTACTCAATTAATTAATCAATGCACAACAATAAAAATAAAATAAATAAATTTTGGATTGAATTAGATTTGTTGATAACTATTAGAAATAAAAAATATTATATTTTAGATTGAATTAAACTTAATAATAACTTATAGAAATAATGAATATTAGATTTTTTTATTAAATATGACTTAGTAGTGTAGGTTGCGGTAGTCTGCGGATACCACGAGTAAAAATCACTTAACCCATATATTACAGAGAGTGGATATAAAAATATTCGCACTAAAAATTTGTAAAAACATACAAATCCATATCCATGTCAGGATAATACAAATAGTTCACAAACTTTTACTCAAATGTACAACTCTAATTATTACGTATTTTTAAGTTATAAATAATGTAATAGAAAAGTTAATATTTTAAATTAACTATTAATTTTTACTTTCAATTAATAAAATAAAACCAAATTAACAAATTGAAAATTTTATCTACTTTGGCAAATTAATGACGGACTAGTAAGTCGACCAATACTTTCTCACCTAATCAGTAGTAATTCTTTCAAATGTTGCACTGATATTATACTACAGCACTAATATCCACCATTTAACTTTTATTTATGTACTTCATATGTGTCAAATAATTTTAGTGTTAAAAAATTATAATATTTTATTTTAGAAAGATAAAAAAATCAATTTTATTTTACAGAAACCAAAAAATAAAATTCACCAATTTTACACAAATTAAAAACACATATCATTTCCTTTTAAATTTTTCTAAACTAATTTGATTTTTAAAACTAATTTTATTCATTTGTTTCTATTAAACGTCATTTATATCCCTTTATTATTCTACTAGACGAATTTAGACACGCACTCTATCACTTACAAAATATATTTTATTTTTGTAAATAGAAGAAATTATATATTTAAGCAATATGAGAAAAAAAATAATACTTATATTTCTCTTATAAAATATTACATTTTCTTTAACCGTCTTATCGTAAATTAACTAAATTGTATATTTTATACTAAAAGAGCCGTATAATAGTAATGTCTCCAATAAAAAGAGAGGATAATTTACTCTAAAGTTAAATATATGAAAATAAGTTATAACCAAGAAAAAAAATTAAAAATAAAACTAGGTTGATTAGGGTTGGTCACCTTCACCTTGCAAGGTAAGTGGTCAAACCATACCAGCTAAAACACTAAAAGTAAAGCATAATTCATAAGGCATGTTTAGGATATGAAATCGGATTGAAGGCTCACACCCTATGTTAGATCCAAAATTGACAATATATATAAGAGAGACTGAGGATAGAAATGAATCCATCTCTGTAAATATTATTCGAATTCATTTCGATTTTGATAGAAAAATATTACATTAATTATATATGAATATGAGTATTTATTCAACTTTTTAAATTAGTTATAAAAACGAAGATGAATATGTACATATTTACCTTATTCCTGTTCTTATACTCGTTTCAATACTCACTCTTTGTTTTTATACTCATATTTTTTTTAAACTACTAAAACACTTCTAGTTTATTAAGTAACCTAGAAAAACTATATTAACTTTTCTTTTATTCTTATTGTGAAAAATAGGATGGAGGGATCTTATCAAACGATATATTAGCACGACAGACGCAAGGCGTCAAGCTTTTCAAAATACCTTTTAAACAAAAGCTGATAATTTGTAAAATCTCCCTTTAATGGTTATAAAACTCTGATAATATGCAATTGAAGAGAGTTAGGTAAGGAAAACTTAATACAAGTTTTTATACTGGTTCGCCCGAAAACTACAGACTACATCCAGTTCTCAATCAATTTAATTAAGTTCCACTAGCAGACTAGTGCTGCAAGTAACAACAAGTATTCTTTTGGCTTATAGTCACTTTTGGCTAACCCGTACAAATATTTTTTCTGATGAGAATGAAGCTTTTTGGTTAGTCAAGTCTACTTACTCAACTTATGATGTTTTGCAGTATTATTTTCTCTTTTTAGGGTGTTATGTAAGCTTTCTTCTATTATCAATTAGGTGATCAATTTATAAATATGGATTTCATAATATAAACTATCTTAGAAATTATTTTGATCATCTACACAATTTTAATAGATTAAAATATCATATTAATATGTTAAAATGCATCTGAAGTAACAGAATTGACTTCAAATGATATTTTAACTGATTAAAGGATCAGTTTAATGTGTTAAAATTTCCCACGATTGTTGAAAATTTATTAGAACAATTTTTACTAGTTGAGATTATTTCTCAATAGTTTTATTAATCTGTGCTCAGTCTATTAAATATGTTTGTCATTTGTAATTCATTAAATTATACTGATCCATTAATTTTACTATTAAGTAAAATTAACATATTAAATCGAGTCTTTAATGAGTTAAAACTTACAGTTTTTATGAAAACTTTTCTATATATAAATAGTTTGAATTACGAAAATTAAATAGACTTTTATATATCTTTTTGAAACGCGAAACAAGAGAGAGTATCTTCTGAGCAAGAACAGATTGGTGGGCATCCAAGATTTGATTTCTTTGATCATCAAATTGTGAATTGGGGATTGCATTAGGAGATTACACTTGGTTTTTCAGAATTTTTTTTTGTCATAAACATATTAGGTGATCTCGTTTCTTGATTTGTATTTTGTGTGTGTTTTTGGATTAGTGTTATCCAGAGAAACTTCAGTAGGGTTCTGCAATGGTCGGGTTCAAGTCTTATAGGGTTCAAGACTTGTGTTCTTGATGGTTCTTAGACTTACTAGGGTTGTAAGTGTTTGTAAAAACAATTTTTGTGATTAGTGGATTCTAATTGTGGTTGGGTAACTGGATGTAGCTCTTATGGAAGAGCGAACTAGTATAAATCATCTGTGCACTTCTTTATTTTTTATTATGCACTTTATTGAATTATGGGTTTTGCAATTTGCATCTTAATTCACTTAATTAAATCTGGAAATGAAAAATCAATAGATTAATTTGCATTTTTAACAAACTATTTTTTTGAAAGATCTATTCACCCCCCTCTAGATCTTGTTTCTGCATTTTATCTGTTCTAACAGGCCACTCCTAGCTCAAACCAAATATTCTTTCAACAAGTCACTACTGGCTTAAACCCAAGTATGTTTTGAAAACATAGTCTCTCTTGGCTAACCCCTTTATAGATAAAAGAAAGGATGTGATTTAAGAATCACAAGATAGCTAGCCTAGAAGATAAATATCTTACATACAGATATGAGATAGAAAATTTCTTCTAGAGGTTGCTAAGGAATTATTCTAAAGCTTTTAAGATGTGAGAAAGAAAACAACAGAGATTCAACACTTGATCTTAGGATGTGTTATTTGTTTTCTTCTTTGAACTGAATCTTTATATAGTGTTCAAGGGAAATTAGTCATTGGAATCCCATTCTGACATCTACAGCATTAGGTTAGCTTCAAACAGCTATCATCTGTTATGGCTTCACGTAGAATGCATTAAATGCAACTCTTCATACATTAAATTCATATCCTTCTTTTGGCATAATTCCTAATAACTTGTTACACTAATCCCCCATTGGATAATGAGATTTACTTCTCTTTTTGTCAAAGTTGACTTCTGTATATGGCAAGTATGCTACAAAACTTGACAAAATGCATGTGTCAAGAATTTAGTGAACTTGAATAGCTTTAGCTCATCTTTTGAAGTATGCTTGAAGGAATGCGATATAACCTTGTACTTTGTGCACAAGAAGATCCGAAAAATGTTCTTACACTTCAAAAGGATATGTTAATGTTAACATTATATATGCATATCATTTTACGGAGTGAGCATTTCTTCAGATGACATAGAATCATATCATCTCTCAGATGATACATGCATGATCTGATGAAAACTTGATCATTTGTCGAGTACATCATACGCAAGTCCCTTTACATTTTATACTTACTTGTTTCTTACATATTTACTCAAAACCTTAAAGAATGTTAGACTTTTCACTAACACTTGTTTTTGTAATTTATTTCTAAAGCCTATTTGATATTTTTTTACCTTTTTTTTTATAATTATTTAACATTTATTCAATTGTTATTTCATGATTCTTTAATTTAATATTTGTGTAATTATAATTTTTTTATTAATATTTATCATTAGAAAAAAGAATATATATATATATATGTATCATTTTGATATTAAATCCTTTATAATATCATATTTCTTTTACTGTAATTCTTATTTTTTATAAAAAAATTATTTAATTAACATTTAGAACAACAAAATACAAGTACAATTATATCCATTATTCAATAGAAATGTACTTCTATTTGATGGAAATAAAATAAAAACTTCATAAATGTTAGGTCTGAAAACGAAAATGAAAATAAATTCTTAATACATGGAGATGAAAAAAAATGAAACTTATCCCCTTGGCATCCTAAGATAAACATATGAAGTTATATAAAATTCACATATTAATAAACTCTTCATTAGTTGACAGAGGTCTATGGAATGTATCATTTTATTCAAAACTTACCATTCACTTCAAATTTCTTAAAATTAATTATGTTTAAAATTCTATATTATCATGCAAGTAAATTAACAATATCATCATATAAGTAAAATTTTGACAAAATTCACACAAAAAATAAAAATAATACATAATTATAATCAATGGTTAAATCAACATTATATATACAATTATTGATAGAGTAATAATTTATGTAAGTTATATTGATAGATGGAATAAATAAAATTCACAATTTATACTAAATTATTAATGATATATATATATATATAAATATGTTTTTAATCTCTTAAATGTCAAAATTGCATTTCATCCCTGAAGCAAACTTTGGACTTATTTCGTCTTTATACTTTATAAACAGGTGTAAATGGTCTTTGATGACGAGTAAAAACATTTATAAAAAAAGGAAAATGAGAGAAAATAAAAGGGAAAAGAGTGAAAAAAAACTTAAAAAACAGGATGATCGTGAAATAAGAAACTATAAAAAAAGAAAATAAAGAGATAAAAAATAATTCTGATACATCATCAAGGATAATTTACACGAATTTATAAAACATAAAGATGAAATAAGTCCAAAATTTACCTCAGAAACGAAACACAATTTTGATAACTAATTGAAGAACTATATATACATATTTATTGGTTCACAAATTAAAAAAATTGAAAGAACTTAGCTTCCAAGTTCAGCTGTCATCACAGTATTCCGGCAAAAACTATTACATAACAGATGACAAAAGGATGTAATAAAAAAAGGGTAATGAAAACAAAACTTTCTCTTTAACCAGAAAACTGTAGATTGGCACCTATATAATTTCAAATTTAAGGTCAGTTCAAGGGAATGCAAAAGGAAAATATCCATCTCTTCACCTTTGTGTCTTGCTTATCCAGTTAAGAATATGAGAACAATCTTCCCCCTTCACAAAATGCCTTCATAAGAAAACAACATTTAAATTAAATCTCTTTGCAGCAAGGAATATAATTTATTATTAGTTAGTAATACATTCTGTGCCCCAAAACAAAAGGGGTACCTATTTTTGGTGCGATAAGACTTTATTTGTGTAGCTTCTCGGCGATTAGCAATATCTCTCGACATTCTTAGGTGTTCAGGCACAAGAAGACTTCCATTCCAATCATGGTATGCGTCATTAATGAAATTGAGAATGGTTTCCTGGCATGAGTAGTTTCATTTCAAGATGAGAGAAATAAACAAAATCATGGATTTCCCAACAGAAAAACAAACAAATACAGAAGGAAACCACTATTCAGGTTTAATAGAAGGACTATAGTTCACAGCTTCTTCCACCCCCTTAAAACTTCAAAACAGTACTTCTAGCAATGACATCCTCTTTGCTAGCAAGACATAATTTTAGTAGGTTTTTTATGAATTCTAAAGTTGATGAGAACACGAGGTTGTTGGCTTTAGAGTAGTATTTATGTGAAATAACTAGAGAAACATATGTTTACAAGGTAACACCCAGTGGCGAAAGATTCGATTGTTATACCAGAGGTTTAGATGCATCAAGCCACTCGTATATGTTTTCATTACGAAACCATGTCAATTGCCTTTTTGCAAAATTCCTGGAGAAAGTATAAGAAATAACTTGTTAAATAACTGAATTACGCCGCTGCTCTGCAGCAACAAAACATGACAAGCATCTAAAGATCAAATAAATATGAAGTCCAACGGAAACAAAATACCAAACAACAGCAGAGGATAACATTGTGATGCATTTTGGTGAGAAGGCACTAAAGTACTACAGGTTTTTTTCCTGATGAAATAGTTTGAACATACCAGCATGTATTTTCTGGTTAGGTATAAATGATGGTAATAATCTACGTGAACCACATCAGAATAATAGCCTAAGATATAGAAACATGTTCCACATAAACAGAATGGAAAAGCACAAGCCATCATCCTTGACCTATGATAGATTGAAGCCCATCAAGGAAAGCTTTTAAACTGCCACGTCTACAGAATACTAATTAACAGCATACACCAGTTTTTGAAACAGGACAAGCAAGTAGAACATCTAAACAAGAAAACAAACAACTAGCTCAAAAATTGTTATCAGAATACAATACAAGGAGAATTTGAAAATTCAAGAATCATAGTTGTGTTTTCTTACAGATCATATTTTAAGCTGAACTTCTTTTTAGTTAATATCACGGTACTATAGTATAACCTCCACCGTGCATGTTGTGGAACTTGACATTTAATACTAAAAAAACCACTCTAGCGGCCACTTTAGAATTAAAACATAAAAGACATCCAGGTGGGATAGGGATGTGTTCTATGCGATCAATTCAGCACCTTATCACTACACTATAAATGGAATCATCACCCTTCAATTCATTGGCAAGGGAAAGCATGAGTCAAGCTCACATATTTATATCTTGCCCTTTTGTGCTGGAGAATAACTTATCGTAGTGGCACTTTTCTTTTCTTCTTTATAATTCCTTTTTTGAGTTTATGAAAGGAAAAAATCAATTAGAAGCTTGGAGTCAAGGAGGTGTATAAATACTGAAGGCAATTTAAAGTAATATTCATACTCTTTAAGAAAAGAATGACTACAACATAAATATTCAGAACATTAACAGAAAATCCCAAACAAAGCTTTGGAGAATTTGACTTATATTAAAAGATTTGGAATGAACTAGCATGAATAAGAGGCAGCATTCAGAATTGAAGTAGTGCTTCCTCTTGCACATTTCAGTTGTTGGTCCAAGTGATCCCAAATGGTTATTAGACACGAGAAAGAGATCGAGGATCCTCTCATGGTCTTAAAAGTTCTCAAACAGAATGAAAGAACATGCTTTGTAGTCTGTACTCTAAATTTCTCCTTTTATTCAACTTTACAACAACAAAGTTGTAATGAACAAACCACACCTGAGAACAGCCCCCATGAAAAGTAAGAAAAGGAAATATCTGCTTTATAGGATAATATTTTAACAGTAGAAACATTCAGTGAACAAAGATTTACCCAAACCAAAATCATTTAAAGGAAAAAAAAGATTGATTTTTAATATATACAGAATATGTTAGGTGAATAGGAAAAATAAAAGCACTCTGCTACTTTTATCTTGCAAAACAACAAAATGCATTACCGTGATGCTTTTTGAAATTCAAACAAGAATTTATAAAATTCTGCAACAGAACTCTGACCCCCTTGCTCTCTGCATCTTTGTAAGTACTCCATGGCCTGAAATTAGAGAATCGCGTATACAAAATGAGTAAATTCAGTATAACTATTCCTATAGAAAATATAGTGATCAACATAATACACCCGTTCTATGGGCCATCAACTATTTAACATTCACTGTAATTTTATATTATACTTGGAACATGAAAAAAGGGAGAATTGGAGTTATATTCTACTGCAATTTCAACCAACACTGTTTCTTGTAGCATAAGAACTTCTTGCGGTACATAATATACAGATATATTTCATCATTTGAACTTTTAAGATGGTAACATTAAAATGAGATATAATAGAAAATGTAAGGGTATACTTGTCTGTAACCAATTGCTTTAGTTGCAGAATTGGAGTTTGGATGAAGACCCGTATCAAGAAGCCATTGAGCCTCGGACAAAATCCCGTCCCTTCCTGCAGTTGAAGAGAGCTAAGAGACTTATTGCAATCAAATATTCATGTATTGTTGACAGACAGCTTGGCATGTATTGTTATACAGCGAGGTATGCAATGTGCCTATACATGCAGGTAGAGAAGAATGGTCTACAAAATGTAGGGGATTCATAAACAAATTGATTGTTTTATTGTTCAGTATATACCTAAAAGCATATCTTCACACCGGTAATCAATTGATTTATAAAGATCAAGTCTATGACTAGAAAGGAAAAAGCACATGAACTCATAGTCTAACTCCGATGAGCTGGTTTCTTCCATTGCATCACGGTAAGTGTTCAAATCAGACGGCTCAGAACCCTCCGCAACACTACATTCACTATGTTCCCTGAAAGAATCATACGGTAGCCGAAATGCAGAAGGAGGTGATCCACTAGACTGCCATTCCCAAAAAATATACATAAGTGGTGATTTATTAACATATTACAGACAATTCAGAAACCATGGAAATCATGAATTTGACATATATATCAACAGAAAAAAATACAGGTATATAAGTAATCATTCTATTACAATGAAGTTCTTCAAAGAGATAATCACTCCACAACCACATTACCAAAAACATAAATTTTGGATTGTTTTGGAAATAGCTCAAAGAAAACTGAAATTTACAGTAGAACGTCCAACACACAAACGAACAAAAAAATAAAGTAGAATAGAATACCGCAATTTGAACAAGTAGAAGGTTAACAGTGAAAGAAACAGGAAAGAGTTACACACAAAAATAACCTGGTTCGAATGAAATGTTAATGAATTTCAATCTAGATTCATGACAGAATTCACTAATCAATAGAGGTTACAACTTGAAGTTACTCTCTCAGTAAGCTCTCGCTCAAATAAAATGTGAAACTTAAGGTTACATAAAACGTGGTACAAAATTTACTTAAATACGACTAGACTGTTACAATTAACACTCGTAAAACACGCTTATACTAGAGTTGAGGACACGTGAAACGCGTTTCACTTGCAAAACTCTACACGTCACTAGCCGGTCTACCAAAAGCATTCAGAAACTAGACAGTCTAACACCACTAGACAGTCTACTGAGACCTTACACCATATACAAAAATTTGACCTTCTACTAATTGACGATACAAAATTAGAATGTCCAGAAACCTTAAACAAGATTTATACTGGACCAACCTTCGCATAGATATTTTCATTATGGTTGGTATTCATATTAGCACCAATGCACAACAAATTAAGGAGAGTTTTCTTCAATCTTTCGTTAGGGTTAGTAGCCAGGATAGAATTTAGAGCTGCGTGAGACTATCTGTAACTTAAAAATTGCAAGCATACCTTAATAATCTCTAGGCTTCTCCGTAATCGATACCAATCATTCATGGTTAGAAATTGAGCCTTTGGATCACCGGCTTTTACCACCAACTGCACAGCTGCATCCCAGTCTTCGTTCCTCTGTAGTTCAGCTAATTCTTGATTTACTTCAGATGTAATATCTGGCAAAGCTTTAGGTACATCTGGCTTTCCATATATGAACCTTGTATTTAAAAATTCAAACATAACTCATAGGTACAGTGCCCGCATTAGCATGTCAACAGCTACATAAAGAAAATAAACTCAATAACAACGTAGATATAACATTGATAATCCATACAGTGGATGCCCATCCGGCTTCCTTCATTTGACAGAAGTTTATAATATCCAACAAAGCCAAACAAATAGGGTGGATATCCTAGTGTACAAACAGAACATTAAAAATAACTAGAAAATTACCATAACGTACAAGTATATTTCACATCCTTCAAGAAATTATGAAACAGCAAAACACTCAGAAAACCAAGTCTGCATCACTTGTTTCCTGATATTTGATTATTTGCATTATCCTAATGCCCAATCATGCACTTCCACACCCCTATTTCTTTTCTTTGTTAAGGATATAATAGCTGTGAGATTAGATTATTAATGAAATTAATGACTTCCTAAGCAGGTTGTAGCACCAAAAAAAGACAAGTGGATTTCATTTCCTATTTATGTTTTCTAGTTAAATTATTACAGATATATAATACAACCACCATACAACTATTACAGAGTTCAATTCGAAAGAAAAAGTAGTTAACGTGAAAATAGGTAATTGTAAAAGACATACCATCTTAAATACAATCCAGTGCCTCCAACAACTATGGGAACACGGCCATTGTCAAGAATACATCTTGTAGCTTGCCTTGCATCCTCAAAAAACTGCCCAACAGAATAGTCTGATAAATAATAATTAGTTTTAATCAGTGAAAATAAAAGTTCTTCAAAGTTTCAATAACATAAAAATCAACACGAAGCTATGCAGCACAAACACCTCCCGTATATGAAGTGTCATGGTGTCCAACACATTTTCAGACAAGTCTCAATAGGTGTCCAATTAAAAATATATTTGTCATCTCAAACACTTGAGCCAACAACTACCTCAGTATGAATGGAGACAAAGTGTTTAGAAAAATTATTTTTAAAATTTTAGGAAAGTCAAGATAAAAATATAACAAATTATTAAAAAATTCTCAACATTTTTTTGTTAGACTTATTATGATGAAAAAAATTGTAAAGTAACATACTGGTTTGAGAAGTTGAACATACCTTTGTTGAAAGATATAATTCATCTTACTTTGAGACGTTTTTGTAAAGAGATCAAGTGCTTACATTGTAGAATGAACTAATGTCTCCCAATAATCTCTTGTGAGGATCATTATCATGGACAAAAGGCGAATATACTAGAATAAATAGATAGTGTTTATTAATTTAGATATTTTGTTATGTTCTTATGTTTCCCATATTTCATTTCATTTGTTACGTATCATCTAAGTGTGCTATATTTTAGACATTTAGCTGGAATATTTGGTGTCCGGATCAAAGAACATGCTTCATAGAAGATACAGAGATAATTGTGTATTACAAATTTATTTATCAGGAAAAAAGTATAGCTCGGTCCAACATAAAACACACCTTCAGATGGGTGCAGTATGTCAACCAGATGATGCGGTACCTCCTAACAAGAGAAGCAAACAAAACAAAAGTAAACAAACTAAAATCAAAGGTTCTAAAAATGATTGTTTGAGCAAATAAGAAATTCAAAAAACTTATAACAGACAGAGTAAACCATGCGTTATGTCACAATCACACACCTTTCTTTCATCCGGGGATGGCTTTGCAGAACCAACATCAAGCCCCCGATACACCTGTGGTACAATACAAGCAATTGAAGCCAGTCGAATAAAGCAAGAGCATTATTTCCATACACTATAAAACCAATTTCATATCACCTTTGATATAACTTTTTAATGTAATTATTCCAGAAATCAACATTCTTCAAAGTTACATGACAATTTGCGTATCTGATGATTTATTCCAATTAAACTCAAAAAAGAAACAACAAAACTTGTTAAATTACAATACACGTATATATTTCCTAATTCATAAATAGATATCTTTTCCACATCCATAGCATCTTCATGAAAAATCAATTTTGTCCCATAGCCATAACTTCTCATTTTAATTTAAAAGAATAACATTTTATATAATGAAACAATAATAATAATAATAATAATAGTTATTATTATTATTATTATTATAATAATAATTCAGCAGCTAAACAAACTTAATTATCCATGATTTGGCTGAATGGCAATTTACATGGAGATTGTAAAACCTTTGAATTTAAAATCCCAAAAACCCTACGAGTATCACTACTACTACTACCTCATACGCAATACAAAACCACGATTGAGGAAAATGCTTTGTGTTTGAATAAAATATTACCTGAACGGAGTCGGCACTGACGATTTCGCCGTTGAGGCGCTTAGCGAGTTCCAATGCGAGGCGGCTCTTACCGGAACCGGTGGGTCCAGAAATCACAATCACCTTCTCTTTCTTCTTCGTTCCGGATGCAGTCACCAGAAACCGCCGCCGGGAAGTGAAGGAGCGCAGCATTGGTCGGAATAGTGGCCTCTCCGGAAAACGGAGGCAGGTGCGGAGAGTGCAGACTCCATTGTTAATCATGGTGGAAGCTACAGTGTGAGTGAAGCGGCAATAAAGGTGCCAAGTTCAAACCAAGAAATATAAACATTGGAATATTTAGATTGGATAAGAGATATTGTTCCTTTCGTTATTGTTAACTATTAATTTCAACAAGTTTAGAGTTACAAATTTTACAAGGTAAATCCTTCACTTTTTTTATTTCTTGTTTTTTAATTTTGCTTTCACATTTTAGGCAGAAGATATTAGTTAACATTTAATCTTGTTGATCTTCTGAAAATTTTGTGCGACTATTATTTCTTTAATACAAGGTCTAATAAAGATTTCATATCAATTATTTATTTAACGTCTCAGAATTAATTAATATATAGTCTTTAATTTGACAGAAAAAATATGTACCCAATGCAAGGTAAATCTATATATTTTTTTAAGAAAAGTTATTTTTTCTCTAAATATCTGTTTTTTTCCAACCTACATTAAAATATTAAAGTTATAAAACTTTTAACTTTAAAAAATAAATTAATGAAAAATTAACATCCAAATGATAGCATATCTTAGTAGTTATAGAGTTTTTTATATGAAACTATTAATTAATAAAAAAATACAAAACATTGTGGGATAAATTTCTAAAAATACATACTAACTTTTTTAATTTATTATTAATAGTATACAAAAATTTTATATTTGCATTAAATAATATTTGAGCATTTTATTTTAAAAATCAGTATTATGCATAACTTATTGAAATCTATTAAAATTAACTAAGGAATTGTAGCAATATATAGTGGTCTCCAAAAAAGAAATTAACACCATCTAAAATTTATTTTTCATTCCATACTTTTACTTTTTCATGCTATTAGGAGATAATGCTTGAGTGTGGAGGCTCATGCATTTTCTATTGACACTAAAAAATAAAGAAAACGTTGTAGGTAAAAAAACTATTATTTGAATGTTATAATAAAAAATTGAATAATTTAATAATAAACTACTAATACATGAGGAAAAAAAAAGTAAATATGTCTTTTTTTCTTGAATTTTTTGTCTAATTAGACTTAGAGATAGGAGTTCTATAATCATGTAAAGATAGAGTTGATGTTACATCAGATTTGAATTTATTTGTAAAATTTTGATTTTTGAGAGATTTTAATTAGAGTTATCAAAATAGGTTTGATTTATAAGTCATGTTTAAAAAAATGTGGCCTAGATAAAAAAATAGCTTATTTTAGCTTAACTCATTTGGTTCGAGACCCGTATGGATTAAGATTAGACTAACATATAGGCTAATGGATTGGTCCGTTTTTATTTTATGTTAATTTTGGTTGTTGTTAGTCTTTATTTTATTTTAATTACACATATGACATTTTGAATGTGAAAGATATTAATAAAATTATTTCAAGCAATATTAGATCAAAAAATATCTTATGACCAGAAGTCATTTGACATGTGTGTGTGCTTGCCATGGAGGCAAAAGATGTGCAAGAAGAAAAAATTATTAATATATTTATTTACATATATTGAAATGGTACAATACTTAGGACAAAATTGTCTTATATTTTCACAATGGTGTTTTAATCATGTACCTTGTTTAACAAAATTGAAGGAAACATGTCCTTATGAAAGTCAAGTTGGATGGTGTGGTAGAGAAAAACAAGTTTGGACCCAACGCTAGGTTGCATTATTCTTATTGATTAGACAAAATGTTTTTTTATTTCTTTTGTTTTGGGTAGGGTATATTTTGTACTTTTTCCTTTATATGATGTTTTAAGTTTTTTCTTAATTTAGCTTGTTTTGTTCAATTGTGAATAACTTTAGCTTGTTTTCTTCAATTATGAATAATTTTGTACAAACTTTTCATTTTTGTGTGTAATATATATTGTTAGTGACAAAACAATAATATTAGACTAAGATATGTGATGTTATATAGTGTTTGTACTTGTGGAATATTAAGTTTTAAGACTTTTGGAAAATAATATATCATAATTTTTTGAAGACATAAATGTAATCTTTCTAATTTTTAATTAGGTAAAAAATAGTCGGTTGGCCTGTAGGCTTACCACAGGACCAAGCTAGTGCAAAAATTATGGCTCGTTTTTAAATGTAGGTTAGGCTTGATTATTAGATTTTTTTTACCTTGACTCATAGGGTCAAGCTAAGCTGGGATGTCCATTTTAACAACTTTGATTTTAACCCCTTGTGCAACTAATAATAACCATTTTTGTGAGAAACTCATAATAAATATTTTTATTTCATTCGCACAATATCAAGGGTGTTGGCATATTTCAAGACCAAGAGTAAATGAAGTTCTCCAGTTTTTTATGAAGTCTTAAAGTTTTGATGATGAAGATTTAGAGTGTTTCAATCAACATTAAAGACTTGTGTCATCTCACAAAGGAAGGCTGCTTGGTAGAAAAGGAAAGGCTTAAAGAGCATTCAAAGCTTTCAAGAGAGAAGATTGATGAAGATTTTCTCAAGAGCTGAAGGATCAAGAGTAGAAGGTTCTGTTTTGGGTGTTGGATAAAAAGAGCAAGTCATAAATCCCATTCAAGACCCTCCCAAACAAGAGAGCAAGGTGTTTTATCGCAAAAACGTTTTTCTACGCTTTTAATCGATTATGATACGTAGATAATCGATTATTTAACTTAAAATTTGAATTAAAAATGTTTAACGAACTAAATAATCGATTAAGTGTTTTTGATAATCGATTATATTAATTCTGGGTTAATATAATCGATTATGGCCTTAATCTAATCGATTATATCAGACGAAATTAGTTTTCCAGTTTTTAAACATGATATAATCGATTAAGCTTTTTATATAATCGATTAAATGAGTCATTTTTGCGAAATCAATACCAAATCAACCTAAGAATGGAAACTTTGGAGCATTTTCGAATTATAAAATGAAAGAGAATGTCTTAGGTTCAAAACATCTGATTAAACACAAAATATTTAAAAGTGTTTCTGCGCCTTAGCTTTTAAAAATCGCTTTCCTGCTCTCTTCAGTTTGATCAAGTCTTTGGAAGTGGTGATCATTGTGCTTAAGCTTTCTATCCAGCACTATTATCAGGTGTATTCTTTTACTATTTTTATTAAACGGGAAATTCATCCCTTGGATCGGTTCTAAGGGAGGTGTGTTCATCTCTTGTGTGTCAAGAGAGGTGGGTTTCATCCTCAGTGTGTCTGCGGAGGTGTTTCATCCTTAGTGTGTCTAAGGAGGTGTTTCCTTTATCTTTATTTGTTATTGCATGAATTGGTGTTTGTAATTTCATTTAAAGATAGTGGGGTGATCATCACGCATTTGTGGTGGTTGGGAACTGGACGTAGGATTGGCTTAATCCAAATCAGTATATATCTTTGTGTTCTTTCTCTTTCCCTATCTCTTTTTATTGTGGATCATATTAACAATTGCAAATTCAAACCGCATTAATCAAAGGTTAAGAAAAATCCGCATCCTAGTTTTTGAAAGAATTTCAAAATCTGAAAATTTATTTAAAAGAGAAAAGTTTATTAAAAATCCAATTCACCCCCCCTCTTGGTTTTTACACTGCCGTCTTTATTTAACAAAGGGTTGTTATGAGGGTATTGCATAAACTATATAAAAAATTGTTTTCTAGTAATCAGTTATGCACCCCGAAGAGCTCCTCATTCTATAAATTAAGCATTTGAAAGAATGCATTTGTCTCGTCTTAATGATCTAACATCTATGCAGCATAATACTCACGAAACTATGGTGGCCAGGTTCACCAATATAGATGAAGAAATCGAATTAATCCAACTCCAACTTGCTGAGTTGCAAGTTACTGCTGAGAACTTTGCTGGTTCAAATGCGCAAACCACTTCGGAAGCTATGGAAGTGGATGAAGAAGAGGAAGAAGAAGAGGATGAGGACAATGAGGATGAAGAATGATCCTATCCGCTGTTATTTTATGCTTTCTGCATTTTATTTCAGTTTTAAGAACAATCTTTAAGGGTCTGTAATAACTTTTAAAAACTATTTTTCTGCTTAATCTGCACTTATTTGAACACTATAACTGCTTAACCTGCTATTTGCTAATGTCAAAGGGGGAGATAATCTACCATCTCTTCTCTTTGTGTTTGTTTTGTTTTGCAGGTTGACATCATCAAATAGGGGGAGTTTGTTGAATGATTTGAGATTTGATGATGTTTGTTGACTTGTTAATTGTGTTTAATTTTGTGTTGGATGCATGGTTAATACTTGTTTAAATGTTTTAAGTTTGTTCGAGATGATAGATTACTTGTATAGATTAATCATATGAATAATGATAAACTGTTGTTTTTATTATTCATCAGTTAGTCTACTAATTCTTCTTGTCTAGTCGATGTTTTTCATTAAATGTACCAGGTATACAGGTTTAATGAAAATAACACACTGGTCTATGTCTTCAGTCGACTATTCTGTTCTTCGTACCTTCCTTATGCAGTATTACGTACAGAACGTGTTTTGACTCTTTCAAAAAGCCAAGACCCACTACATTTCGCTTTGCCTATAAATACAATCTTCGAAGACGCTCCAAGTAGCGAAAGAATAGAAGAGAAAAACTCCCAAGAAGCTACAACCTTTACGTGCAAGAAGATCTGCATAGAGTTTTTACATTTTCACTTGTTTCGTCAAGAACATTCTCACTGTCACTTGTAATCTTGTATTCTTGATCTCGGGTTAGAGATTGTAAGTGGGTTTTAGAACCCTGCAATCGTGATTGGGGTGATCACGGAGACTCGGTAGAGTCCGTGGGTGAAAGTCTATTCTATAGTGTTTAGGATAGTTTCTTTTGATTTCTTGTAGAGTTCAAGAAAGGTTTGTGTGTAAAGAATACAATCTTTTATAGTGATTAGGATCTGCAGGTTGCGGATCATAGATCTGGACGTAGTTCTTTTACAAAGAACGAACCAAGTATAAATTTTGGTGTCTCTTTCTCTCTTCCCTCATCATCGGATATATTGTGCGAGTAAGAACTAATCTACTATTTTACATTCATCGATCGACTAATTTTCGGGAATTGAACCGAGTAGCCTTTCTTTTACGAAAAAGTTTCTATAATAACCGAATATCAATTCAACCCCCCTTCTTGATATTAATCCAGCTGCTAACAATTGGTATCTAGAGCTGGTTCTTGTAAGGTACTCAAGTAGAAATCAAGATGGGAGACAAGCTTCCTTTTGCCGAAGGTGCCTCTACAAACAGACCCCCTCTTTTTGTAGGTGCAAACTATTCGTTCTGGAAGGCCAGAATGAAGATCTTTTCGAATCGGTTGACGAGGCGTGTGGGATGCTTGTGGTTAATGGTCCATATATCCCTACCATCAAAGGTGAAGATGGAAAGCTGGTTGAAAAGCCATGGGAGCGAGTGGTCCGAAACAGAGAACAAGAAGGCTCAATTCGACGAGTAAGGCTAAGAATATATTAACTTCGCTCTTAATCTTGATGAATTTTTCGGGGTTTCACAAGTGCACCACGACCAAAGAAATGTGGGACATCCTTCAAGTAACACACGAAGGCACAACTAAAGTGAAAAGGGCAAGAAAGCATACTCTCATACAAGAGTATGAGATGTTTAGAATGCAGTCTGGTGAAACCATCCAAGATGTGCAGAAACGATTCACGCACATAGTGAATCATTTGCTTGGATTAGGGAAGAAGTTTGATGATGAAGAGCTTAACATAAAGGTGCTAAAATGCTTGAGTAGAAGTTGGCGACCAAAGGTTACGACTATTCTGGAAACTAAAGATTTGACAGTCATGAGCACTGCAACCTTGTTCGGGAAACTCAGAGAACATGAATTGGAACTGAGCAGACTGGATCAAGTCGAAAATACAGAAAAATAGAGCAAGAGCTTGGCACTAAAAGCCAAGAAGTCAATTAAGAGTGATGAAGAGAAAGATGATGACAGTACTGAGTTTGCAATGCTGGTCAAGAAGTTTGGTAGATTTCTTAAAAGGAAAGACAGTTCAAAGGACAGATTTCAAGACAAACAGAGGAGGTATAACAGAAAACCAGATTTTAATTCCTCTAACTTTTCATGTTTTAATTGTGGACAGCTAGGACATCTCAAAGCAGATTGTCCTCTTTTAAATCAAAGAAAAGAGAGAAGTCCATAAAAGAATGAGAGAAAAGACAAACGAAATCAGTATTTTAAGAAAGGGAAGAAAGCCTATATGGCCTGGGATGATAGTGATTCCAGTGGATCTTCAAGTTCAGATTCTAAATCTGCAAATCAAGCCAATCTTTGTCTTGTAGCCAATGAAGATACTGCTAGTCAAGTAAGTTCTTGTGATTCTGATATGAGTGAGAATTATGACACTCTGTTTAATGCTTTCATTGAATTTCATGATGAAGCAAAGAAGATGGAATATCAGTATAATCGGCTAAAAGGACTAAATAACTGGCTAGAAAATAAAGTGCAGGAACTGGAAGATCAAAATAGTAGATCGAAGGATGAAAGCAGTCAACTAAAAGATAATGTACTTGCAACAAAAAGATTCCGAAAGATCCGTAACTGATAAAAATGAATCTGCGAATTGTGAAAACTGTGTTAACCTTCAAAATAAAGTTGGTTATTTGATCAAAACATTGGCAAAGTTTCAAATTGGCCATAATACCTTAAATCAACTTTTACATTCTCAAATTGGTTTTTCAAATGGAAATGGACTTGGCTATGAAAAATGTTATCATGCTGCAAAGAACAAATCTTATCCCAGGAACAGATTTAAAACATGTTCTTATTGTTTGAAACATGGTCATATATCTAAATTTTGCTATGTCAAGAATTTTGGGATTTCAAGAGGAGAATTCTATTGGAAACCCAAAACATATGTTGATCCTAACTTGAAAGGACCCAAATGGTTTTGGGGACCTAAATTTGTCAATTAAACCTTGTTTTGCAGGTCTGTCATGGAGCAAAAAGAACCTTATGGTATCTGGACAGTGGATGCTCCAAACACATGACAGGAGATAAATCAAAGTTGATGAATTACAAAGAATGTGAAGCTGGTATTGTTACTTTCGGTGATAACAGCAAAGGAAAAATTAAAGGATCTGGAGATATTGGCAACTGTACTTCCTCACAGATTAAAAATGTACTTTATGTTGAAGGACTAAAACACAATCTCCTTAGCATAAGTCAGCTATGTGACAAAGGTATGAAAGTCACCTTTGATGCAAAATTCTGTGTCATTTTCAATTGTATAACTGCAGATATAGTGCACATTGGGAGAAGGGTAAACAATGTCTACATGCTGGACATTAACTCCTCAAATCACAAGGATATCTGTTTGTTAACTAAAAGAAGATGATAGCTGGCTATGGCATAGAAGGTGCGGTCATATCAACATGCAGTTGTTGAACAAGATAAGCTCCAAAAGTCTTGTTAGAGGGATTCCAAATGTAAAATTTGTGAAGGATAAAATCTGTGAATATTGTCAAAAAGGAAAGCAGTCCAAAAGTTCATTTGAATCAAAGAATATCATATCAACTAGGAGACCTCTTGAACTGATGCACCTTGATCTGTTCGGTCCTTCAAGAACGAGTAAGTATAGGTAACAACTCTTATGTACTTGTGATAGTTGATGATTTCTCTAGGTATACTTGGACACTTTTTCTTTCCTCAAAAGATGAAACTTTTCATGCTTTCAAAAGATTTGCTAAGATCACTTCAAATGAAAAAGATTTGAGAATTGTTTCCTTAAGAAGTGATCATGGAACTGAGTTTCAAAATATACATTTTGAAAAGTTTTGTTCTAAATATGGCATTTCTCACAATTTCTCTGCACCTAGAACTTCACAGCAAAATGGAGTTGTTGAAAGGAAAAACAGGACTCTACAGGAATGTGCAAGGACAATGTTGAGTGAGTCAAAGCTACCAAAGTATTTCAGGCGGATGCTCGTATCAACCGCTTGTTATGTACTCAATAGAGTGTTACTTAGACCTATTCTAGATAAAACACCATATGAGCTTTTGAATGATAAAATACCTAGTATTGCATATTTTAAAGTCTTTGGATGCAGGTGCTTTATACTCAACAATGGAAAAGCATCATTAGGTAAATTTGATGAGAAAGCTGATGATGGCATTTTTCTTGGTTATTCATTGACTAGCAAAGCATACCGTGTTTTCAACAAGAAGAATTTAACTGTAGAAGAGTCTATCCATGTTGTGTTTGATGAGATTTTATGCCAAAAAGAGAGAAAATGTAACTCTCTTGCAGGTTCTGATGATGAGAAACCTAAGGAATCCGAGAAGAATGAAGATGTTGCAGAAAAAGCTGCTGAAACTGTCAGACAGGATGAACAAGTCGACTATAATCCTGATTCAGTCGACTACCCTGCAGCAGATAATACATTACCTAAATCCTGGAGAACACAAAAAGGACTATCTCTGGACAACATTATTGGGAATGTTGAGAAGGGAGTGACTACTCGTAACTCTTTAAATGAATTCTGCAATCATATGGCCTTTGTTTCTCAAATAGAACCAAAGAATATTAATGATGCATTGCTTGACCATAACTGGATAACTGCTATGAATGAAGAACTGAATCAGTTTGTTAGGAATGATGTTTGGAAACTAGTTCCTAGGAATAATACAATGAATGTGATAGGAACTAAATGGGTTTTTAAAAATAAGCTAGATGAAAATGGTATTATTACTAGAAACAAAGCTAGACTTGTAGCAAAAGGGTATAATCAGGAAGAGGGCATTGACTATGATGAGACTTATGCACTTGTTGCTAGATTAGAAGCTATTAGGCTATTGCTTGCTTTTGCATGTCTTAATTGCTTTAAACTCTATCAAATGGATGTCAAAAGTGCCTTTCTTAATGGTTTTATAAATGAGGATGTATATGTTGAACAACCACATGGTTTTATTCACTCTAAGCTTCCTAACCATGTCTACAAACTCAAAAAGGCTTTGTATGGTCTTAAGCAGGCACCAAGACAGTGGTATGAAAGACTTACAACCTTTCTCATATCACAAAGTTTTAAAAGAGGAGCTGTGGATAAAACTCTCTTTACCAAGAAAGTTGTTAATGGTCTTATGATTGTACAAATTTATGTTGATGACATAATTTTTGGTTCATCTAATCCCTCTTTGTGCCAAGAGTTTGCAGAATCCATGCAAGGAGAATTTGAAATGTCTATGATGGGAGAATTGAATTTCTTCCTAGGATTGCAGGTGAAACAAATGGAAAATGGAACCTTCATTAGTCAAGCCAAGTACTGCAATGAGTTGCTGAAAAAGTTCAATATGGAAAGCTGTAAAGAATCAAATACACCAATGTCATCAAACTGTTATCTTGATATTGATGAATCTGGGAAGATTGTTGTTGCAACTATGTACAGAGGGCTGATTGGATCCCTGCTATATATCACAGCTAGCAGACTTGATATCATGTTTGTTGTTTGTCTTTATGCAAGATTCCAAGCTAATCCCAAGGATTCACATTTCACAGCAGCTAAACGTATCTTAAAATACCTCAAAGGAACTGTGAATGTGGGACTATGGTACTCTACCGGTAATGAGCTAAATCTTGTTGGATATATCGATTCTGATTTTGCGAGGTTGCAAATTAGACGAGAAAAGCACCAAGTGGAACATGTCATTTGCTTGGAAATTGTTGAGTTTCGTGGACAAGCAAGAAACAGGCATGTGTTGCACTCTCAACAGCTGAAGCTGAGTACATTGCAGCTGGTAGTTGTACAGCACAGATTCTATGGTTGAAACAACAGCTAAGTGATTTCAATCTACATCTTTCTGATATACCAATCTTGTGTGATAATACCAGTACAATCAACTTAACTAAAAATCCTATACAGCATTCAAGAACCAAGCACATTGAAATAAGACATCATTTTATAAGAGATCATATTGAAAAGAAGGATTGTAGGATTGAATTCATCTCTACAAATGATCAGCTAGCTGATATATTCACTAAGCCACTGAGTCGTGAAAGATTTTTCAAACTTAGAAATGAATTGGGTATCCTGAATATCAATCATATCTCTTAAAATTTCTTCTGCTGAGATGATTAGTTTGTTAATTGTATGAAATAGTGTGCTTATTTCATTAACTGACAATGTTATCTTACTGTTGCAGATTTCAGTGTGTTAATTTCATGAAACAGTCGATTTATTTCATTAAACTGACAGCAAGGCATTACTGTTATGAAAATAATCTGCTTATTTTCTGGAAATAACAGGTGTATTTCATTAATTGCTTGTGCAGATGTTGTTTGAATATGAACAAACCTATTAATTACATTGACTAGCTGATTAATTTCTGTAACCACAACTTAAATTCAAATTGCAGTTCCAAGAAATCAGTGTTTAATCAAATCAATTCAGTCATTTCTGTAAAATGAATGGTTCAATGCATTTTTCATAGCATGAATAGTTATAGCTACATGTGCACTCGCTTTATTGGGTTTCAAATGTGGTTTTCCATTTTTCAATATATTCTCTACATTTCTCTGAAGTCTAAGCATCTGTGGTTGAGTCCAAATCTGCTCAAAATATTTTGACCATTAAATCACGGATTGAACATGCATACGTATCTCATACTTGGTCTATATATGTTGATATTTTTAACAGACTAAACTTGCATTCTATATACCCTGTTTTTCTGCATAATCTCTATCTGTTCGTTCTTCTTTCTCTCCAAATTGAAAATGGCACACAGTGATGACTCCGACGCACCTATTGGAAACTTATTCCAACGATTAAGGAGGTTAATGAGGAACAAAAAATCCTCACACACAACAGCTGCTTCATCAGGTAGAAGACCCAGAGGATCTACATCCGGGACACAAACAGATCCTATTGAGATTCCTGAACAAGCTGCTGACCCTTCAGAAAGGAGGTTTTCCAAACGGTATAAAGTAAGGGTGAGACTCCCTCAAAGGAGGAATCCTTCACCACCTCCTTCTCCTACTACAGAGGAAGCAAATGAGGAAACCGAATCAGATGATGCTAATGAAGAAGAAAACACTGAAATTGCTGTTTCAGTAGAGCAAAAGATGATGACCAAGCAGATTTTAACTCCAAAGATATTGAAGTTTAGCTGGTTAGAGATGGAAAATCTGAACTTTGTGCGAAACTCACTACAAGCACAGAATCTTCGACAGTTCGTAGAACTTGAAGGTAACTTTTATGTTGACCTGGTTAAGATTTTCTATGCTAACTTGAAAGTAGAGAATGGTGTTCTTTTGTCCAATGTGAAAGGCAAGGAAATTCGCATTGATAATGCCTTATGGAGTGGTATTGCTGGATTAAGAAATCATGGTTTAAAGATCAGTAAAGGCAACACAAGTTCATTGCCAAATTTCAACAAAGAAACTGTTTTCAAAGATTGCCTACAGCATTGTGATGAGGCCATGATTATCAAGTACAATGTTGTTTGTATGAAGAGGGATGAAAGATTGCTGGCCTTCTTTCTTGCATGGCAGCTCATTCCCAGGGGGAGCAATCATGCACAACTTATGGAGGAGGACTTGGCCCTGCTGCACTGCTTAAAGAATAGGATCATTGTGAACTGGGTCTATGTGATAAAAGGCCACATGTTTAAAGCAAAAAGGTTAAATGATCACAAACTTCCCTATGCCATACTGATATCCAGATTTCTTGATTACTTTGATGTTCCAACTGTTGGTGAAACTACAATCATTGTCAACCACAAGCACATGTTTGACAATTATTATCTGCGGAAGATGGGATTGTCCAAAATCAATGGAGATTGGACTCACGAAGGTGGCACTTCGTCTGGACATGGAGGGGCTCCTAATGCAGGAACCTCATCAGCACCCGAGACTGATTACATTGCATACCAGATGGTTCCCTATTGTGCACCACCTTCATATCAGGGAGTCCCTATGTCTGAATTTGAAAGAATGCTTTTGTCTCGTCTTAATGATCTAACATCTATGCAGCATAATACTCACGAAACTATGGTGGCCAGGTTCACCAATATAGATGAAGAAATCGAATTAATCCAACTCCAACTTGCTGAGTTGCAAGTTACTCGCGAGAACTTTCGTTGGTTCAAATGCGCAAACCACTTCGGAAGCTATGGAAGTGGATGAAGAAGAGGAAGAAGAAGAGGATGAGGACAATGAGGATGAAGAATGATCCTATCTGCTGTTATTTTATGCTTTCTGCATTTTATTTCAGTTTTAAGAACAATCTTTAAGGGTCTGTAATAACTTTTAAAAACTATTTTTCTACTTAATCTGCACTTATTTGAACACTATAACTGCTTAACCTGCTATTTGCTAATGTCAAAGGGGGAGATAATGTACCATCTCTTCTCTTTGTGTTTGTTTTGTTTTTCAGGTTGACATCATCAAATAGGGGGAGTTTGTTGAATGATTTGAGATTTGATGATGTTTGTTGACTTGTTAATTGTGTTTAATTTTGTGTTGGATGCATGGTTAATACTTGTTTAAATGTTTTAAGTTTGTTCGAGATGATAGATTACTTGTATAGATTAATCATATGAATAATGATAAACTGTTGTTTTTATTATTCATCAGTTAGTCTACTAATTCTTCTTGTCTAGTCGACGTTTTTCATTAAATGTACCAGGTATACAGGTTTAATGAAAATAACACACTGGTCTATGTCTTCAGTCGACTATTCTGTTCTTCGTACCTTCCTTATGCAGTATTACGTACAGAACGTGTTTTGACTCTTTCAAAAAGCCAAGACCCACTACATTTCTCTAAAGTCTGAGCATCTGTGGTTGAGTCCAAATCTGCTCAAAATATTTTGACCATTAAATCACGGATTGAACATGCATACGTATCTCATACTTGGTCTATATATGTTGATATTTTTAACAGACTAAACTTGCATTCTATATACCCTATTTTTCTGCATAATCTCTATCTGTTCGTTCTTCTTTCTCTCCAAATTAAAAATGGCACACAGTGATGACTCCGACGCACCTATTGGAAACTTATTCCAACGATTAAGGAGGTCAATGAGGAACAAAAAATCCTCACACACAACAGCTGCTTCATCAGGTAGAAGAACCAGAGGATCTACATCCGGGACACAAACAGATCCTATTGAGATTCCTGAACAAGCTGCTGACCCTTCAGAAAGGAGGTTTTCCAAACGATATAAAGTAAGGGTGAGACTCCCTCAAAGGAGGAATCCTTCACCACCTCCTTCTCCTACTACAGAGGAATAACTGAATATCAATTCAACCCCCCCTTCTTGATATTAATCCGCTGCTAACAGAAATGTACATCAAATATCTTGTAGCATGAAGTGAGTCCCAACTTGTCACAAGGCAAGTCTCCAGTAATTTTCAAGCAAATACGATATCTGAAATATGTCAACTCCCTCACTGATTTCATTCGGGTCTTTTGAGATGTTGTACGTACCTAGGAATCAAATATTCCAGGTTTGATCTTTATTGGTAATGTGAAAATAGACATAATACACAGGAAAGGAGGGTTGAATTGTGTATTAAAACTTTTATTACTTTTCGCAATAACAACATCTAATAGTGTAAGGTCAAATGCAATTTTATTTCAACAGACACATTTTCAAAAAAATTCCTACACTTTGTTTATAAAAGTACTTATTGTTTAGTCAATTCAATTACATGCAAGTATAAAGAGATAAGGAACAAAAATATTTAATCTGAATTTTTTATATTGGTTCATCCATTAAAAAGGACTATGTCTAGTTCTTGATCAACTTTATCATGTTCCACTACATAAACTAACACTGCAAAGTACAAATCAGCAATCTTTAGACCTCAATCACTTCTTGCTAAACAACACAAGTATTCTTTGGACATGTAGTCACTCTTAACTAAAATCTCAAGTATTGTTTGGGCAGGAGTCACTCCTAGCTAAACCCTAAGTAGTTTTTGGAACACAACCACTCCTAGTTAAACAACTTTGATTTACAAGGAAATGTGACATAAATAGTTACATTCTTTTGTATTGCTAAGGAACACAAATAATGTTCTTTCAAGCTTAGGGCACAGAAAGAATGCAATAGCTTTTTCACTTAGAGCATTGTTAATGTTGTCAACCTTTCCTCATGTTGGAAAACTTCACTATATATAGGCTAAAAGAAAGCAATCATTAGAAATTCTTTCTGCCTGTTGTAAGCTTAACAAAAGATCTTCTTCTTCAGTTTGCTTATGTCCACGTTTAGACATAGAAATTCATTAAATGTTCTTTAGGCAACATCTTAATAATTGACATGACTTATGAAGTCTAAATGAGAGAACTTTTATCCAAACTGGAGTATAACATAGGATCAAACGAGACCAATAATACTTACAGAGTTTACATATAAGTGTGTTAGAATAGTTGTTGGTGTGGAACAACTTTAGCACTTTCTTCAAGAGATATTTGATTTAGACAAAGCTTGTGAGATCCTGTTGGAAGACATATGAAGAAAAATATTCTCTGCAAAACATAGACTAAGCAAGTACAACATTTTGAAATGCATTATGTAATGCTTAAAACTATGTGTTCTTACCATATGTCTAAGTGTTAACTTATCAAACGAAGATAAGACCATAAGATGTTGTTATGTGTTAGATAAACGAAGCACTTTCGTCTAGCAAAATTTGTTACTTAAGAAAAAATTATATTTCATTATTTATTTATAAAAGCACTTAACAAGTGTCTATTGGATTTTTCTCTAATAGGCTAGCACCAAAAAGCCAAAAAGTCACAGTTCTAGGATTCAAGAAATGATGTCAACTCCTAGAGTTTCACTTGAAGAAGAAGTAGTATTGATATTACATATAGAAAGTCAGGGTTCTATCCATGGATAGAGAAATACGGTTCACCAATAAACAAGTACGAGATATGTGTTGATTCCTTAACATTAAACAAACTTTCACCTTGGTAGAGTACTCTCAAACTAATGAACAAGTAAAAGAGGCTAATAAAGTCATCTTACAAAGTTTTAAAAGACAATTAGATAAAATCAATGTTAGATGGCAAAAAGAAATATATAATATGTGATTTACAACACCACACCTCAATTTACTATGTGTGAAAACCCTTTTTGTCTTGATTTTGGGATAGATGTAATGTTACCTATCAAGATAACAAAGTCATCACTCTAAGTGGTTTAGTTCTTGCCTGTAAAATCTGGCCAAGGGATTTGAGCAAACCTAGACATGATCAATGAAGTTCATGAGCGAGCATGTTTGCAAACCAAAGCCACCAAACAAATATTTGAGTTGAAATGTATAACCTGAGTGGTTTGATGTAATGTTACCTATCAAGATAACAAAGTCATCACTCTAAGGGGTTTAGTTCTTGCCTTTAAAATCTGGCCAACGGATTTGAGCAAATCTAGACATGATCAATGAAGTTCATGAGCGAGCATGTTTGCAAACCAAAGCCACCAAACAAATATTTGAGTTGAAATATATAACCTAAGTGGTTTCACGGAGCTTCAAAGTATCTGACTTGGTGTTACGAAGGGTCCAACCTAAACAAGTTCTTAAGTTATCACCCAAATGGGTGGAACCTTACCAAATAAAAGAAGTGGTCAGAAAATGGCATATCATTTAGGAGGACTAGGGATTCCAAATGAACTCATCATGTGAATATTACCCGAACTTGTCCCGATTTTGATGAAAAATCTCTGTATTGACTAGGTATGGGTATGAGTATGTGTAATATCCAATTTCTTAAATTGAGAATAGGGACAGGGATGGATTTATATATACCCGCCATGTCCCCATTCCTATACATGTCCCAGTATCTCATCTCTTTCCTTGTACCCATCTCTATTTCAAATTACTAAAATATATTTAGTTTATTAAGTAACCTAAAAAGTTTATATTAACTTTTTATCATTCTTAGTTTCATAATTTATTTCTAGAGCAGACATTTGATCATTTTTAAATTTTTGTATAATTATTTTACATTTATTCAATTACTATTTGATGATACTCTAATTTGATATTTATGAAATTATAATTTTTTTATTAATATTTGTTATCAAAGAAAAGAAGATGCGTATCATTTTGACATTGATCATTTATAATATCATCTTATCTTTCTTGTGATTTTTACTTTTTTGTAAAAAATTATTTAGTTAATATTTGAAACAGTAAAGGGCAAGTATGATCATACTCGTTACCCAATGGGGATGAAACAAAAATTCATACCATTTGGGTATAGGGATGACAACAAGAATGAATTTTTACTTCAGAGATAGTGATAGGAAAGTGAAACTTGTCTTCGTCCTATCCCATTGCCATCTCTAGGGAGGACGTGACAATGGGAAAATATCAAGAATGTAGAACATAGTTAATCTTCGTTCTTATTATAGTTAAGTTGAATTCATATTACTACTCATTACAACACTTTTTTCCTAAGTTTTTTTCCCTCAAGGTTTTTCTTGTGGATTTTTAATGAGGCTTGTGTCTAAACCAATAAACTTGTTATTTTTAAGTTTTTTGTAGTTTTAAATGAAAGTTACACTAATCTTAATAAACATAACTGGTCGATGAGGAAAAATGAAAGTTAGTGTGATCTCTGTTAAAATAAATGATCGACAAGAAAAAATTAAAGTTACAATGGTCTTAGTTAGCTCAACTGGTCGAGTAAAAAAATGAAATTTAAAACAAGCTTGCCTAACACAACTAACCAATGAAGAAAAATAAAAGCTACAACAATCTTAATTAGCACAACTGGATGAAGAGGAAAGAATAGAAGAAAACATAGGTTAGTAATTACAAGAATATAAGAACTCTTAATGACTATGTTTCTGACGACTCATTTCAAAAGCACAAAATCACAAAAGTATGCATGTAAAAAACTTAGTTATCATGTGTTGCACAATAGATCTCAACAAATACCAAAAACACAAAAATAACACAAGTTATTTAAGTATAAAAAAATTATTATCACTATTGTTTAATTACAATAATAACATAGTACAAAAATATCATCATATAAATGCTTACACAAGCGTAAATATTGATCATAACGATTACACAAGTATCCAATTTAATTTTCATCTTTTAAATCATTAATCATGGATAATTAATTAGGTCATTTAACATGAGTAATGCCAAGTAATTAACGCAAGTAGTTAACACAAACAATTTTAACTTAATATATGTAATAACACAAGTAATTTTAAGTACTAAAAATGGGAAAGATTACATTGCTTAAGAGAAACCATAAAAGGAGAATCAAAGTAATTTTTTTTTTAAAAGAAGGTGTCACACTACTCATCCACGAGTTGGCCATTAACTACAATTTTGCATGTTCGGGTGGAGAGTCAACACTTGTTCAGTCGCCCCCTCAAAACTCATCAGGCTAATATTAGCAATTTCGTTCTTTTGGGCTTCCTTAGCCTCTTTCCACTTCTTTTCTTTGTGGACCCAATTTGTGTTTTCCTTCTTAACTTACACCAACTTTTTTGTCAAATCTTGGAGTTGAGAGTGCATCTTTTAACCTCATTCGCATCATCCTTTGGCCTATTTATTCTTCTTTTGCACATCAAACTGCTTCATTCTTTTCTCTTTAGTAGATGAGACTTCTTTAGCCTCCACAAACCAGTCAAGCAAGCTATGTCAATGGCCTTGTTACAACAACCTTATCTCTCCAAGGTGGTAGCATCATCCTCAAGTAGGTTATAGACTCAATTGTGGGATGGGTGAGAAAAGTGTGGATCCTAATAACTCCTACTTTCCCCTACTATTAAACATTTTCTAGATGATTCCAATTTTTCCTAGTAACCATTTTCGCTTTAGTATCATAGTCGTTGAATTTGGAGTTGATGGAGTCACGAGGATTGCTTTCATCTTTTCTTGATCTTGTTCGATAAAGTCATAACGTTGAGAGTGTGGCTTGATATCAACATTCTTAATAGCTTTAATCATTTTGAAGTAGCATGCCACTTCTTTTCAGGAGACCACTATCTAGTTATATGATAATGTTAATTTTTACCACTTCTTTTAGTCTTTTCACATTAACAAAATCAACTCTTTCTTAAGTTTTTAACTTGCTTTGTTCTCTTTTTGATAATTTTTTGTAAGTAATTTGAGATTGGTTACTCTTATCTAATTACACTGCAAATCCCCATCTTTTTTGTCTAACACTAGTATAGAAAGCATTTGATGTTGAAGGAAGCAAGTTTGGAATCCTAGGGATAGAGAAGGAAGGCTTTAATGAAAAATTAGAGAAAGTTTTTGGCCCCTGAAGCAAGTCTGGCGCTATATGGGAAGAGACCAGATATGTTAACGGGGTCGAGCACCAGCCACCTGAGGCCGAGCGCCAGACTCTAAAGTTCAGGGTGCCACTCCAGTAAGGTCGGGCGCCAATTGGGCCGAAACCATATATGCATGAGTGCGTCAGAATGCATTGCGACGGGCACCAACTTGCTGACATGACACCCTTGTGTCTATTTATTCTTACTCTTCAAAAGAGAGGCGGCATCTTGGCCAAAACTCGAGCTGGAACGTGATTTGGAGCTTCTAGGGCTTCCTTGGAGACCACCTTCCTCCTCTTGGGTTATCATTCTTCTTCCATTGCTCATCTTTTATTTTTTGTACTCTTCATGACAATGAAGAGCTAAAACCCATTTTGTTGGGATTTGATGTAGCCAAACAAACTCTCATGTAATCTCTTTGTTTATATATATATATATATATGTCTTTCCATTCAATGTTAGTATTTTGTTTCTATGCTTAATGCGTATTGTGGTTTGATCACCCATAGCTTGATATTTGATTCATTAGGTTTTGGAAAATATCTTTTGTAATCTTGGATTGAAGCAAAATACCTAATGAAACTTGTATCTAGGAATGGAACTTGATTCATTAGTTATCTTAAACTCTTGTCTTGATTGCAAGTTTACTTATTAGGGAATCAAGGAATTGACTCTTAATAGGGAAACTTAGGCTCATTCCACTAAGGGATTAGGGTTTGAGTAAACTAGTGAGTTGATATTTACATTAAAGTAGAGAGAAGTTGAGTAATTATATGCATGAGAGTGAGTTTTGGTAAAATCTAATCCTAACATTTACGATCCATAACACTTCATATCTTTACCGTCTTCTAAGTGTTTGTGAAAATACCAAAAAGAGTTTTTTATTGTTGTTTGCACAATTTTATTTCTTTTAAACTCTAAAACAAATTATGGAAATATTCTTTGTCTAATTTAGATATCAATTGCAATTATTGTCGTGTATTGCACAAGTCCTTTGGGAAATGATACTCGGACTTTCCGAATTACTACTTGAACGATTTGGTGCACTTGCCAAAAAGTTAACATTATCTCTACAATCAAGAAAAATGCATAAGTGAAATTTAAATCAATATATACCCTAAGAGTTTTAAAGTGATCAATAGATACCTATGTAAGCTCTTAGTCTTATAACTTGATATCGAAATTTAACAAGGGGATAGTATAAAAAACCAACGCCCTGTTCCTTTTTGGAAGAGTGTTGTTCATGAAGATGGAACAGTGGGAGATTCCCCGTTCCTTTCGTAGGATTTGGAAGGAAAAGGAAGCACGGATATGCAGGGAGGGACGAGAAAGAAGCCTTGCTAATCCAAGAAGAAACTGATGGAAAGCCAATTTTCCCATAGTGAAGTTACGAAATTTCCTTTCACTATTAGCAGAGATCCCTACAAGGATTCCTAAAAGATTCCTGCATTGCTTCAATGTTCATCACGTCCAAGATTCTTGACTCGTGCATGGCAATGACAGTCTTTGACCATGATCAGGCTTTAACTCCATGACCAGGCTTTAATTCCACCATTATGAAGGCCACAAATGATGCAACTACCTTCATGAGTTTATTAATATGAGTGTGAAACGGAGAGAGGGTGTGAATTCGAGAGCTATGTTAATGTGAGCTGAGAGATTTGTATGTCTTTCGTGCGTGTGTGGTGTTTACCATTGGTGTTGTTGGGTGGTGGTTGTCGTGTGTGGAGGTTGTTGATGATCGTTGGTTGTCCCGAAGCTCTCGTGGTGGTTGTTGGTAGTTGTGTAGCACTCGTAAAAGAGAGATCAAAGAAGCATAACATAACCTGAACAAGTAAGTAGTTGATAGGTTGTTGGTTCCGTGAGTGATAGGAGGTGATCGGATAGTCGAATCCGCCATTTTTTCCGGTGGTTCACAGTGTAGGAAGCCATTTTTTCGGGTGCAATGGTGAGTCATAATCAATTATGCTACTATCATTTTTTCTTTTTCTATGTTTCGTTGCCTTTGTTGCTCCCATTGATGAACTCTCTTACGCATGTGTGTTATTATTTACATCTTATTTGTTTGTGGTGTTGATTGGTGTGTGTCCTGTGTGGTGCATGAGATTTGTTGCAACTATGGCAGTTTGTAGTTTTAGTCATGGCAGTTTGGTTACAGCCATGGTAGGCATGATGATCATGATGAGAGTGATGAGTTCATATTGCTTGTGTATGTGAGAATGAATGTAAGTTTGTTGTTGTGAAAGAAATCTGAGAATGAAAGTGGTTGCATACTTATTTTTCATCCATAGTCATTTTTGCATTTCATCAGTACGTAAGTTTGTTGTTGTGAAAGAAATCTAAGAATGGAGCATGCTTATTTTTCATCCATGGCAATTTTTGCATTTCAAAAGTAAGTTAATTCGAATTAAATTATTATAATTTATGTGTTTATTATAAAATGTTGTTGTATTTTTTTAAAATTCTTAATTAGAAGAAACTTTATATTTAAATTTATATGTAATTTAAAATTAAAAATGTATATGTAAATTAATATTTAAAAATGTGTAAAAATTACTAAATTAGTAAATGTGTCATTAGTGGTTTTAATAGGTTTTATTAAATTGTAAATATATTAATAAAAATTTGTTGTAAGATTTAAAATTATAGTTAACATTATCATTTAAATTAAATTTTTAACACTGTTTTGAAATTATTACATATTAATTATTAAAAAATAAATATTTAAAATTATTATAGAGTAATTATAGTCTCTGGAACTTTTATTAAATATTGTTTAAAATAATAAATTTTAATCATAAAAATTAATTATAATTTTAATTTAAATTTGTATTTGTATTTGTCATTCATATAAATAGTTTTAGTTGATGTATAAAAATTATGTTTAAATCAAGTTTGAGATGAGAGAGGAAAACATTCCTATTATTGACTTGGAAGATGAAGACACTGAGAATGTCAACTTCAATTTAATTTTGCACCTACAAAAACAATTACATATGCAAACTGAACTAGGTGTAATCACAATCCCGTGTATCTTAGCTTATGGACTCAATTTGTTGTCTACTTCGAGTACTACTACATATAGTATTAGGAAGTTTTTTCCTTAGAAGGAGTGTCGTAGACAAGAGCTAATGTCTTACCTGATTCACACGGAATAATGTCGTGACATAAGTCACATGGGACCTCAGGCATTCATTAACTTGTGCCAACAATTAAAGGCAACGGGCATGGTGAAGGATTCCTTTCGATCGAATGTTGAAGAATAAATGGCTAATTTTTTGCATATTGTAGAACATAACATAAAGAATAGAAGTGTTTCATTTTTTTTCCATATTCACATTGCGAGTCAACACTTTCATAATGTCTTAAATGCGATAATTACGTTAGAAGGATAATTCTTAGTCCAGTCATCAAGAAGAGAAGTGCAACCTTAAATATTGAACAACAGCAGATTTTATCCATACTTTAAGGTAATCCTACAACAAACTATAGTATTATATCACATACAAATATTATGTGAACATTAACAAGAATGCTTGACTTTCTTCTTATTACCCTTTAGGATTGTTTAGGGGCCATAGATGGAACTCATGTTCTTATTAAGGTTCCAAGGGTTGATGCCCCACGTTTTTGTGGAAGAAAAGATTGGCCAACATAAAACGTGTTTGTAGCTTGCGACTGCGACATGAAATTCACATATGTTCTAGGAGTGTGGGAAGGAACAACATATGATTCAAGAAAGGATGCCCTTAGTAGAGAGGATACACTTATAATACCTGAAAGTCAATAAATTTTGATTTGGTCTACTTAATATGTGGTGACATGATGATGAAATTCTAATTAGTATTACATCAACCATTATAGGTAAATATTATCTTGGGGATGTTAGATTTATGTTAAAACGACAAATTATTACACCATATCGAGGTGTTAAATATCATCTTAAAGAGTACTACCTAAGATGTCCACAAAACCCATGAGAGTTGTTTAACCATCGTCATTCCTCACATAGAAATGTAATCAAAATAACATTTGGTGTATTGAAAAAAAGATTTCCTACAATTGCAAGTGGGACAAAATGACACTATTCTTTTGAAACTATGACCAATATAGTTCTTGCATGTTGTATTTTCTACACAATTTTCTACAGGATGTGGACAATGATGATTCTCTACTTCATGAAGTGGATAGAGACTTCATTGAACAGGAAGTGGATGCCTCCTTGACACAATCTCGTGAAGATGATTATAAGGAAGGGGGAACCATTAGGGATGTTATAACGAATTAAATATGGAGAGATTATCAAAACAATAAGCATTTTCCAATTAATTGTTTTTAATAAAATTTGGCTTCATCCTTGTCTTAAATTGTTAAATTCTTTATTGTTTAATAGCATTGACATTTCATTATGTTATCATGAAATCATTAGTTTTTTATGCAAGGTAGAAGATGAATAGAGGCAAAGGTGTTGCCAATATTCTTCAATTAGCATTCACGAGTTCACTAAATGGTACGACGATATGGATTTGCGTCGCTTGACTGTTGTGGTTGATAAGGCAAGGTTGGGTAATAGGGTTCATGGAAGTTGGACAACCCAAGCCTACGCGAACATAGTTGAAGCCCTAAGATAATTTGGCTTAGTTGGTATAACAAAAAATAATGTTAAAAATAAACAAAAAAAAATTGAAAAACGGGTGGCGTGAGGTCCATGATTTGCTATGGACTTAATGGATTTGCATGGAACGAATCCATAAAAATGTTTGAGGCTGAAAGTGAAGTATAGGAAGACCTGATAAATGTAAAATTGATTCAATTAATATTGCTTTGAAATGCTCATATCCATCAATTAATTCCAATGCATTACAAATGGTGAATTTATGTACTGGCAAAAGCTTCAACCGCAAGATGGAGAGTAACTCCCATCTGCCACTATGATTTGATAGAAGAGTTGTGTAGTGTTGACCGTGCCACCGACCATATGGACAAAACAGCACGATAAGTGCGAAGAAATTTGTTTAGCGCAGGTTTAGGAAGCAACCAAGTATTGAGAACGTGTTAAATCATATATGTTTCTTCAGCAAGCATGATCAAATGGTTGAATATGGATAGAGTTTCTACATGAGGACAATCCTTACACCAAAGATAATGGATTTTCCATATTTTGTAGAGTCAAGACTGCATTTTTATCATTATTTACAATTTCAAGGTTTGGAACAATTTTTAATGTTGAGAGTTCCGCACTTCCAAAACGTTATCAAAGTGTTTTATTCAAACTTGAAAGTCACTGAAGTTGGTACCCTCTATAGTAAAGGTTAGTAACAAACATATCAAAATGAAACCAGCAGATTGGTTAACTGTCGCTCATCTCAAATATCAAGGTCAAAAAAATTTTGTTTCAAATATCCCTGAAGAGCTGGAGTATGACCTTGATATTGCCTTGACTTCCACGGTCAGGCCACAAATGGAGGCTCAAAATGTCAGAAATGCAGGTAGTCTGAATATTAATGATAGACTTTTGCATTACATCTATGTTCATATATTGAGTCCCTAGTCCAGTAATTTTACACAAGTATTGCAGGAAAACATTTTCATGTTATGGATCATCAAAAATAACATTTTGATTAACTGACTTCATCACATCATGGAACACATGATCAAATGCAGGGACACGAGCATGTCTCTTCCATATGTCATTTTGATTACATGCATTATAAGTCATTATGTCGTAAACTTATTTGTGGATGCAGCAAACATGTTAGGCTGGAAACGTTTTTTTAATAAAAATGCCTTGAAAAAATGGATGTGATTAATATTAATGGTGTCTGGAAACTTGGTAGGATGAACTAGGATGTTGAAGAAGATGAAAACCATGAAGAAGCAACAATACCTGAGGATCCACCAATACCTAAAGAGCTAGCAATACCTCAGCAACATCAAGTTCCGGATATCCCAGCACAACTCTCACTCCAGCATGATGCTTAAATGCTTTCACAAATTTGGCATGGTACTAAGGGTTGCAAGAAGGATTT
This sequence comes from Lablab purpureus, assembly GCA_030347555.1. Classification (NCBI taxonomy): domain Eukaryota; kingdom Viridiplantae; phylum Streptophyta; class Magnoliopsida; order Fabales; family Fabaceae; genus Lablab; species Lablab purpureus. Next base: position 21,720,420 of record CM059258.1, read on the forward strand.
AAATATATGAACATCAATATACATAATCATCTTTAAGGGTTGCAACAAGGATTAAATAATATGAACACAAACATGGACAAGGATTTTCATAACTACATTAGAAATATGATGGTCTAGAACAAAGATTTCACGACTTCTAAGACTCTTTTGAATGACGAACCTTATGGAACTTTTATTTTTTTCCTACTTCTTACTTCTATTATTGTAATATATGTATGTTTAATTTTCATAATACTTTGGATTTAATTTTCACAGAATACATTTTCAGCATCTTTGCACGTACTAGAGGCAACAAATTATTCAAAATCATTTTTCAGTTCAATGTCTGGAATACGGGACAGGAAATAAGTTTAAATAAATTATCAAAATTCATTTCTCAACTAATTTTTTAATCAAGGGCAAAATAATAATTATATCATTTTATCACTTAAACTATCACATCACTCACAAACTTTTCATTCAATTTTCACTATCTTTTTCTTAAAACAAACAACCTCACTTTCCAGTTTCTTCCCTTAAAAGAAACAACCTGACTTTCCACTATCTTTCCCCTCCAATTCATCATTTTTCTGTCCCTCATTTTCATCTTAAAAAAGGAACATAACACTAACTTTAAATTTTCCACATTTCATAATGTTTACATTCTTGTGGTTCTGGACCATCTATTTTTCTAGCACTTTGTGCATCAGGTTGTCGAGTCCAATAAAAGGAAAGTCCTCAAGTAAAGTGGAGTTTATAAGAGGGGGCTCGAATCTTCAAAAATTATTCCTTAAACATTTATGAGAAGATTAATATAGTTTTAAAATATTTTATCATTGACCTCGTTAAGAGAAACCCATGGTTTTTTAAAAGAAATCTTAAATTTAAAAAAGTAAAAAAAAAAACATGTTTGAAGTTGGAATAATCCTGAAAACGAAAATAAAGAATGTGGGAGTCTCAAACAAAGACCTAACTATTAAGATGAATTTGTGTTGGGGACAACATTCATAGCAGTTAGAACATCTTTTTTAGATAGATCAAGAAGAAGAGATAATCCTAATTTTATACAAATAGTGTCATAAAAGAAGAAAAAGTTAACCTTCTATATTATCAACCTCGCTGATGAGTCATTATTTTCCCTTATTTTCTTACCTTTCTGTACTTGTTTTCATCTCTGATTTGTGCTTAATTATTTATATTTTGTACTAATTTCTATTAGGGCTATAATTGGACCAGAAATTCATATTTTAATTAATTTGAATTTTCTAAGTTTAATTATTCCAATTTTTATTTTCAGGGCAGTTTAAAATTATTTTGGATTTGGAATTAATTCATGGACTTCAAGAGGAGCTGCCACGTCACCACTGCCACATCACCACTGCCACGTCACTACTGCCATGTCAGCTGCCACGTCACAACTTGGACCAGATTTGTTTTTTTTTGGGTCCAATGGGGTCTAGGTTTTCGTGCCCATGTAGACGTGAGAGGGCAGGGAGGGGGCGAAAAAAGGCTGGATCATTTTGGGGACTTTTTGGTTTTTCTTTTCGGCTGGAGAGACCAGTTGGATTTTTTTGATTTTTTCTTTCTTCTGCCTGGAGAATGAGAGTTTTGTTTTTGCCCTTCAGTTCACAATTCGTTTACTGTTCCACAATTCCAATTTGTTCTGCATTCCATTTTGCGTTTCTGCATTTCTCTGTTCTGTTCGTTTTCTGTTCCCCACTGCATTTTCATTTTCGTTTTTGTTTTCCGTTTTCTGTTTGTGTTTTCATTTTCTGTTTTGCAATTGCGTTTCCATTTTCTGTTTTCTTTGCAATGCGTTTTCTGTTTTCTGAGTTAATGGAAGGCTAAAACCCCAGGGTGGGGCTCTTGGGTATGCTGCACTCACTGATGGAGGTTCTGTGTGTATTATGGCTTCGTGACGTTTGATTCTCCTCTGTGAAGTCTCTGTTCTGGAGGATGCTTAATCCTGCGGAAGGAGACCTTACAAGGTTCATGTTTGCTTAATTCGTGTAGGGAAGTCTCGGGTTAACTTTCGCTTAGTTGGTTAATCTAGACCGAACAAGGATTAAAACGAACTGATAATTTGTTGTGAACCAAGGATGTCAGAGATGCATTGTGTTCAAGAGTCTTGCCTATATTAATTACTGCAACTAATTTGTTGTTTGTCTGCTGTATTCTAATTAATCCCTGTTATCTGTCCAAAAAAAACCCCGTTGCATGTTCAATCCTTTGACAGTGAGAATTGGTCCTTGGGAGACGACCTAGGAATCATTTCTAGTACTGCATTTAATTGTTTTTATTTGACCGAGTACGGCATCGATCACTCGCTCTTCCATGAAGAATTGAAAATTTTGAAAAAATTCTTAATTTTTTTAATAGTAAACTAACATTTCGTTTAATAACTTTATTTTAAACTAAGGATACAAAACCTCATAAGTCATTAATGTAAAAACTCAAATCCAAAATAATTTAGAAAAAAAAAACAAAAAGTAAACAAGAAGTAAGAACCTAAAATCAGAATAAAAATAAAAATCAAAGAGTGTAAAAACAACCAAAGCAATAAGTAGGAACATGAAGAAATAATGAAACTAAAAAGTAATAATGTTTATCTATGTGTACTTAAGGAAAGATTTGAAGAACATATTTAAAGGGTTTGAAACACTAAAAATGTGAAGAGTTTTTGAGTCATGACCTAGAAATGAGTATAAGTAAAAACTTTTTCACTTTTTGAAGAAATAAAAAAGTGGAAACACGACAAAGAGGAAAAGTGATGACATTTAGTTGATATAAGGAGTATATAAATACAAAATAGCCACATGTATAAGTTTTTTAAAGTAACACAATACTCAGTGAAAGTTTAACCTAATAATGATTATAAAGATAGAAAAGAAAATAACATGCTTATTCCTTTAATCTTTTTCACCTAGTTAAACTTAGGGTTTAAAGACTATATCTCTAATAATAGAAAAGTTGGTTAAAGTTAAATATACTTCCTTTCATATCACATCAGATTTGAACTTACCAATGATAACTCTATTTAGACTAGATGATCCCAACATTTTTTTCATTATTATTAACCATTTTTTCTGGAAAGCTCTTTTTTAAAAAACTCAAAATAAATAATGACTTGTCCATTTTCACATTTCAAAAATTTTGTAGTTCATTCTCACGTTTCAAGATTTATGAGAGTATTGTGAAAACTATATAAAAAATTATTTTTATATTAATGCACCCCCAAAAATCTTCAATTCTATAAATAAAATACTTTTTTCACAGTTTAGATATTTTAATTTCAAGTCAGACTGTGAATTATAACAAAATCTTATATATAATTAAAAAAAAAAATCGTTTGTATACCTTCTTTGTTCGTTATTATAAGAAATTATATGTAAAAATTAAGTCTCAACCTCTATTCGATTGGATTGAGTCGGTTTTGGAGTCTAATTTGATTATTTTAGTCTAAATCAAATTTTAATTTTTAAAATCTATATCCAACATTTAATTTATCAGATTAATTGGATATGAATTATTCAAATTATGAGTTAACTCAGATAAACATTTGAGTTGAATTAAAATTAAATATATATTTAATTAAAAATATAAATATTTTTATTTATTTTAATTTTGATTATAAATATATTAAATATTCAGTAAAATATATAGTTATATAAAATATAAAACTTAAATTATATATATATATATTGAACATTTCATAAATTTAAACATTTATCGATTTCTACCAATTACTAAAACGTCAAATCCAAAAACAATAAGGATTTGTTTCTTTTTAAAGAAAGATTTGAGAGAGAGAAAAATAGTGGATTTGAGAAAAAAAAGAGTGGAAAATAAGGTTGTTTATTTTAAGGAAAAAATAAGAGAAAGTGAAAAGAAAGTTTATAAAAGTTTGTGAATAATTTATTGATGTAATAAATTAAATGTAATTGTATATTAATACATTTTAAAAAATAATTTATTTAAAAATAATTTAATATGAAAAATAATTTTTCTAAAATATAAATTAAACATAAAAATTTAAATTGAATAAAAAATTATTATAAATCTTTAATATATAAAAATTACTTTTTAATTAAATGTTAAATTATATATTATTTTATTTAATATTATTTTTATTATTTATTATTATTTAAATTTATTTACATTATAATTATTCATTTAATATTATTATTATACAAATTTATTTTTACAATTAAATTTTTAGTTTAAAATAATCTTTTGATATATTTTATACATATTTTTTATTATATATTATAATATAAAATTAATAATAATATAATCAATTATTATAATATTTTGATTAATAATTTTAATATTTTTATTTTTATTAAATTATTATTATAAATAAATTTATTATTTATAATTGTATATTTATTTAATTATATTAAATAATAAAAATAATAAATAAATAATATAATATAATATAAATATAATAAAATATTATACGTATCATCTTTCCTCGCAAATCTTCGCTCTTGTGCGAAGAAAGAACGTCCTCCAAATTTTACCTCGTTTTCTGTGCTTTTCTCTTGGTTTCTGAATTTTATTATTATTTTATTTTTCGATTTTCACATTTTCTTTCCTCTCTTCCAAATTTTACCTCGTTTTCTGTGCTTTTTTCTTGGTTTCTAAATTTTATTATTATTTTATTTTTCGATTTTCACATTTTCTTTCCTCTCTTCCTTTCCGCACACATCCGTCGTTGGATGAAAACAATGCCTAAATAGCTAAATAAAGTATCAAATTCTTTCTCTTATTTCTTAGTTTAAATATAAAATCTCAAATCATTCATTTCAAATTCTAGTTAAAATTAATATTAATTTTATATTATTTTTGTTAATAAAACTCAAACTTCTTTTTAATACAAAATGAAAAAATAATAAATAAAAAATGAATAAAAAAATTGTAAGAAAAAAAAAAGACGAACAATAATAGAAAGGAGAAATTTTTGTAACTCAATTCTATATATATATATATATATATATATATATATATATATATATATATAAAAGTTTTATGAAAAAATAAGTATATTATTCGTTAAGTTAAATATTTATGAATTCTAGAATTAAAATTTAAAAATAATCGCATCCAGCTAATTTGTTTACCTATTATGTCCATTTAACTTATTTAATCCCACCGTGAAGTAAAATTCTTTTCAAATTTTAGCTCTAATAAAAAAAGTCTATCTCCAATAAATAGTAATATTATATTAAAAAATTTACAAATTACGTAAACATAATATAAATAAAAGTTAATACAAAATATTTGTGTCACCGTTTGTACACAAAATCTATAATTATTTTTTACTTTGATATCTTTTTAATATTTAACTTTTTAATTTATATATTTCCTATCATTATAAAAAATGGACACATGCTTATCTCCCTCCCTCCCTCCCTCCCTCCCTCTCCCTCTCTCTCTCTCTCTCTATATATATAATTTATCGTACTATAATAACAATTTCAAAATAAATAATTTTATAAAAGACTTCTTATAAAAGTATAAACGGCAATTACTTTTAATTAAAGAAATTATATAATTACTTTTGAATGAAGTTGTACAGTTAATATATCATTAAATGAGGAAATTATTTTATTTGTTATAAATAAAATTATCTTATTGAAAAATATACCAAAAACAAATTACAAAGAAAAGTATATACATTCCTTTATATAATGTCAGATTAAATTTTCGGCCTTCATATTTGGGTATTGTTGAACAACCTCTTGCAGAACAATCTTCACATTATCTTACTGAACTAAAATATTACTAACTAATAGTGCTTCCAACAAGAGAAGCAAACTTCTTAATAATCTAACATCTAAACATATATTATTGCCAAAGAGTTACATGGGTTTATAAGGCAACATCAAATCATATAACAAATTAGACCGTCATAAGCCAATAGATCGAATCTAGCCAACAAAAATTGTGAACTTCGGATACACAACATGCAAGTTCATTAGAAAATAGAAGTAACAAGTAAGAAATAAATTTTAATTCGTTGGAAAACAAGGCATAAACTCTATGTTGTCTTGGCACAATTCTTCATTATCTACATAGGCTAGAAAAATCAGCAGTGATCTCACGCAGTGTATGGGTTCCCACCGGGTGCTCCCCCCATATCCCTGCTTGGCACGTCTCTACTGGGAGCATTGTTTGACCATCCTGCATTTGGTTGAAACCCTCCCGCGTTCTGGTTGGAGGGCACCCCTCCCATGTTACCAGTGTAGTTATTCTGAGGCACCCCACCTCCAGGACCATAGCCACCACCCATGTTAGGAGGAGGAGGAGGAGGAGGAGGGTAACCACCTCCAGCATTGGGAGGAGCATATCCACCAGCGTTTGGTGGGGCGTATCCACCTGCATTGTTAGGGGCGTATCCACCTGCATTGTTAGGGGGATATCCACCCGCATTGTTATATCCACCTTGGTTGCTGGGAGGAGCATATCCTCCCTGGTTGCTGGGAGGAGCATATCCTCCTTGGTTACTGGGAGGTGCATATCCCCCCTGGTTACCGGGAGGTGCATATCCCCCCTGGTTACCGGGAGGTGCATATCCACCTGCATTGCTTGGAGGAGCACCACCCATATTAGGACCAGGATTTGGCATAGGAGGCCTACCCTGCATGTCTCTGTTCACAACATTCTCCCTCCTCCTCTCAAAGTTCCTTGACCTGTCAGCATTGCGAGGCCTGTCATTGCGCCTGTTTCTTTCATTCGCCCTGGCATTGTTTCTAACCCACTCTTCATGATACTTGGGATCATAAGGAACTGCTTGCCCATTAATAAAGGGCTCACCTGATTAGGGAAAGAAAAGTTAACAGAGCACAAGGTTATGAAACATACTAACGATCATAACAAGCCTCGCCATGCTTATGTTATCCAAAAGCATACAAGGAGTTTTGAATATGCTATCCTCCTTTTATGAAACTAAAGGCACACAGACGCAGTCACAACAACCATACTTCAACTATCAAATGCACACAAAGAGGCAGGCAACAGAACAAGAGAGTTTACCCCCATAATCCTTTTCCTTGACATTCAAATACGAATCAGGAAGCACCCACCGAACTCCAGGCAATTCTGCAGTACCAAAAATTCAAAAAACTATGAAATCCACACCACCATAAAACACAAACAATACACAGAAAGTTCAAAACCATACCTTTAATCCTGTAAGAAAGCTCTTCCGATACAAGCGCTCCAAACGCAAAGTAATGCCTAGTGGAAACCGAATATATCTTCATCCTAGCTTCCTCTTCACTATAAAAACCAAATTAAACACCCAAAAAATCAGCCCAAAATACGCGGAAATGCATATCTTCAACTTCAACACCTTCCACATAGCTCACTTACGTTCATCTTATCATTTCTTTCAAAAAAAAGGTTCATCTTATCATAAAAATAAACACATTCTGTTAATTTTGAAAACATAAATAATTAATCATACTATTTATCATACCCACCAAACAACCAGGTACCTTTTTTCTTCCTATTCTCTATTAGAAATCCAATATAACAAAAGATTGCACCGAGTAATAAAAATAGATGAAACAGGAAAAATTAGGAACAAAAGCGATTATTGATGTTGCTGTTGTTACCTTCCGATAACCTTGGCCAAGGTTTTGATGTAGCTATCGATGATTTCGTCGCGAGTGGGATCACCTTCGGGCTTCTCCATGACGACGAGCCAGTGTTCGAAGTCGCAGCCATCGAGCAATATGGTTTCTTTGGGGGGACGGTTAGACCAGTTAGGGTTGGGGTCGTTAAGGGAGGAGGTGGTGGCGCGTGTGGAGAGGGAGCGGAGGGAGGGGGTAGTGGGGAGGAGGAGACGGCAGAGGGAGGGATTGGCGGCGACGGAGATGCGGCGGAGGAAGGAGAGGGCGGAGAGAGAGGAGGGAGGAGTGGAGGTGAGAGAGCGGGAGAGGAAGGGAGCTAGGGTTAGGGTTTTGGGGAAGAGGCGAGAGAGGATCTGAGTGGCCATGGTCGGAAAAAGATTGATGAGTTTGAGAAGAAGAAGAGAGTGAAACTAAAAGGGTTTAGGGTTTTCTTTGTTGGTTTGTTTCAGCCTTATAGAGAGGGATGGTTCTAGAATCTCGCACATCCAAAGACTGTAAAATATCTTATCTCTCTATACTTTTTTTGTTCTTCATTTTTATTAGCTAATGATCTCTCACTTCATAAATCACCAATTTGTTTTCCAGTTTAAGATACAAAATTTTATTATAATAAAATGGTTCTCAAATTCCAATTTATTATTATTATTATTATTATTATTATTATTATTATTATTATTATTATTATTATTATTATTATTATTATTATTATTATTATTATTGTTGTTATTGTAAAAAACTAATGAGGCTACTTTAACCAGGTTTGGTAATTGATTAATTCTCGTATAAAATATTAAATGAATATTTTAACGAGTATTCAAAGTAAGGGATACCTACACAGTAGGTAATTATTATTAATATATTTTATTTAAATATTTTTTTAAAAGTTGAATAGTTAAAAATAAAATTATTGATAAAAAATTATTAATATTTTAAAAATTATTTAAAGTTTAATTTTATTTATTTATTTTTTATTTATATATATAAAATTGAAATTATTTTAAAAAAATAATATTTTATAATTTATATTTTATAATCTAATTTATTTAAATTTATTTTTTATAAATATTAAATTTATCTAATAAATATTTTATTTAAAATATATTTTAAAATTAATTTTTAATTTATATTTATATTTTAAATATTTATTTTTAAAAATAAAAAATATTCTCATAATGATAAATATAAAAAATAAATAAATATTCTTTTCAAATAGTCGATAAATAGCAATATAGGTAACAAGACATAATTTTTCGGACTGAACAAATAACAATTAGATATTATTCATGTATGATGCATTCTTATTTTTATATGTGTATAATAATGGAAGTAACACATAATTTAATTTTATAAGTGATTTTGACTTTCAATTTAAATTATATGTAAAAAAAATATTAAATTGGTTGTTACATGTATTAGGATTATTTTCCAGGTTTTAAAACTATTTGTGAATCTTTAATTTGATATTAAGATTACTTCTAAGTTTATAGGACTCTATGTAATTTATATAATTTTTTAGTTTGATATATATATATATATATAAAATTAAATATGTTTTTAATTTTTAAATTATTTATTAAAATTATATTTTGTGTTTTAATAAATTTTAAACTTATTTTGTTATTATATTTTATAAATAATCTTGTATTATGAATAAAATGTATTGAGGAGAAGGAAATAAAAAAAAACGAAAACAAACAAACAAATTTAAGAAACAAATAGAAAAGTAAAAAGCTATAACACGTTACATCAATTTATAAATATATAAAGAAAATATAAATCTAAAATTTAATTTGAAAATAAAATATAATTTTAATAAATAATTAAAAAATTAAAAATATATTATTAATAAATATTTTTAATCTGAACAACATCTAATAATTAAAATATTATATATGTATATGGAGAAAAATAAAATTATATTATAAATAGAAGAATTTCATGACATATACATAAATTAAATTAAAAGTATTTAGACTAATCAATTCATAACATCCAATAGCAATTTAATAATAAATATATATATATAATTTAATAATATATAATTTAATAATATATATATATATAACAATTAAATATGTGTGTGTATATATATATATATAGAACATAATTTGAAAAAAAAAGCTTAAAAGAGATCAAATTCAGAATTTAAGAAGCTAAATTATATGTTTAACTTATAAATTGTGATACTTTATTCCCTTTTGATTTTTAATTTCATGCCTTCTTCTTGGATAATGTCTAGCAACTATAGGTAATTCAAACCTTTTATCAATATATTTTGTAATTATCATTTGTTAATTAAACACCAAGTTTCAACTACATATCTTGAACATTTTTTGTTTATTTTATAATATAAGGGTTTCTCTTATTTATTTTTTTACAAAATATAATTATTTAATAATTTTATAAGAGAAAAAAATAAAGTGCATGATCACGTAAAAATACTTTTATGTCACAATAAAGGAAATTTAAAAGAAAGACTTGAAAGTATTATTGGATGAAAAAAAGACTGAGGAAGAATTCCATTCTAGATAACTATTTTAATTCAATTTTTAATGATATAAGAAATAAAATAATATATTAAGAATTATTTTCTCATTCATTTTACTTTTGAAAATAACACATACTCTCTTAATTTAAAAAATAAAATTTATTCTCAATTCATATCCTTCTAAAAATCTTCCCACGAAATAGACGAGTTATTTTATGACATCTAAGTGGTAAAACAACATAAAATTAAACAACATTAATTTATAGTAAGGATAATTTTAATATTCAATGTTATGAGCTTTTTAGTTTTTATTTTATTTTTTCAATCCCCAACTTTTAAATGTATAATGAACATTTATTTCTTGTGAAATATCTTTCTATGTTTTAAGAGATCTAAACTATTTCAAACCTACTAAATTTAAAATTTAGGGTTTGTGGAAAACAAAGTCGGTTATTACATTACATGCTCAAAAAGACTTATTTAATTATATGAACGAAAATTGAGTAATTAATTAAACAAATATCAGAGTAATGATTCCGTCCCAACTCAAAATATTCAACCAGAGTTTATCTATCAAAGTTTTTTTTATCCATTATTCGTGCTATAGCATATTTAATTAAATATTTTTATAATATTATTATCTCATTCTTAAATACTTTAATAACCTTGTAATATTATTAACTACGTATCAATATTATTATCAATCTTTATAACTATATTTATATACGTAGTTAGTCAGGTGTTGATGGTCAACGGGAGTACGTTTTTCCGAGGAAGATAAATTAATGAGCAAAAGGATAAAGTTTAAATATTAATTGAGATTAAAAAAAAGTTCAGAGCTGAAAAGATAAAATTTTTGAAAAGAGTAAAGTTTAACGATTCATGACATAGCAGAATTGTGAATACATTGAAATCAGAAACAAGCAAATGCAAACAGAAAATGCTAAATCATGTGTGAAGAGAATTGCAGTTAACTTGTAAACCTGAATTTGATAATTTTGATCTTCCACCAACTACACTGAGTTACTTGCTTCAGCATGTGGGGAAGATGGTGGGGCAACCAAACACTGACACTGAACAGTCAATGTTCAGCTCACCAGAAAAAACCTTTCTATGCATACTTTTTACCTTTTCTTTGGCTTTCTTGAAGCACCATAACTCAGCCAAACTATTTACCAATACAAGTACAAAGAGTACGCCAAGTCAAGCCCCTTGTCCAAACAGTCAAACCCCATTTGTATTACAAAACCTATAACTGGCACACAATTTGGTGTGTTAGTTCATCTTCCTATCTTGCTCTCTATCTCCTCTTCTTCACATAACATAGCCAATACATGCATTTCTTCTCTCACTTTGCATGATACAAACGCACAATGGGGTCACCATTCAGGCCAATCTCATGCACCAGAAAAGCTCCATACAGAATAGAAACCAAGAACTTATCATACAAGTTGTACAGCCAACTTGAAGAGTATAGAAGTCTTTGTTTTGGTTCCAGTCCAGGGAGAGGTGCCAAATTCATTTTGAAGGATGTAAATTGTGAGGCAAGGCCAGGGGAGCTGACTGCTATTGCTGGTCCTAGTGGAGCTGGAAAAACCACACTGCTTGAGATTCTTGCAGGGAGAATACCCCCATGCAATAAAGTGTCTGGCCACGTGCTTGTCAATCATAGGCCTATGGATGTGAACCAGTTTAGAAGGACATCGGGGTATGTGACACAAGATGATGCTTTATTCCCTTCATTGACAGTTAGAGAGACACTCATGTATAGTGCCATGCTGAGGCTTCCTGGGGGAAGAAAAGTTGCTGCTGTCAGAGTTGAAGAGTTGATGAAGGAGCTTGGGTTGGACCATATTGCAGATTCAAGAATTGGAGGTGGATCAGACCATGGCATATCCGGAGGGGAAAGGCGTAGGGTTTCCATTGGTGTGGACTTGGTTCATGACCCTGCAGTTATTTTGATTGATGAACCAACTTCAGGGTTGGATTCAGCATCAGCTCTTAACGTAGTCTCATTGCTTAGACTTGTGGCGTTTAATCAAGGTAAGACAATTATCTTAACTATCCACCAACCTGGTTTCCGAATCTTAGAGCTATTTGATGGCCTCGTTTTGCTGTCCGATGGATTTGTGATGCATAATGGATCATTGAATCTTCTTGAGGCTAGGCTCAAGTTAGCTGGGCACCACATTCCGGACCATGTCAATGTCCTTGAGTTTGCTCTCGATGTCATGGAAAGCTTGGTTATACATACTTCAGAATCTGCGGACAACAAGTTTCTGCTCAAAGAGAACCAAGATCATAAAATGAGAATGCAGTACTCTAAGGTTGTCAAAGTAAAGGCACCTGCGTATTCAAATTCTCCTATGGAGGAGATTTTAATCCTGGGACAAAGGTTTTGCTGCAACATATTCAGAACCAAGCAACTATTTGTCACCAGAATCATACAGGCCATAGTAGCTGGTTTTGTTCTGGGTAGCATATTTTTCAATGTTGGCAAACAACAAAGTCATGTAGCATTGCAAACAAGAAGTGGCTTCTTTGCTTTCAGCCTTACCTTTTTGTTATCATCAACAACAGAAGGCTTGCCCATTTTCTTGGATGAGAGAAGAACTTTTATGAGAGAGACCTCTGGAGGAGCTTATAGAGTTTCCTCCTATGTTTTAGCTAATGCCCTTGTGTTCCTTCCCTTCCTTCTACTGGTTGGTCTTCTGTACTCTACTCCAGTTTATTGGCTTGTAGGATTAAGGAAAGACATCGATGGTTTCCTTTACTTCTCCTTAGTGGTTTGGTTGGTTCTACTCATGTCGAACTCTCTTGTGGCTTGTTTCAGCGCTCTGGTGCCAAATTTCATCCTGGGAACCTCAGTGATAGCAGGTCTAATGGGGTCTTTCTTTCTATTCTCAGGGTATTTCATATCTGAGGAAAAAATACCAAGTTACTGGATTTTTATGCACTATTTGAGCCTATTCAAGTATCCATTTGAGTGCCTTATGATAAATGAGTATGGGGGAGAGCGAGGGAAAACGATGTGCTTAGAAATTAGCAACGGAAAATGCATACTACATGGAGTTGAATTCTTAAGACAACAGGGTCTGAAAGATTCACAAAAATGGAGCAATTTGCCTTTAATGTTGAGTTTCATAGTTGGATATAGAGTGCTTAACTTTTTTATTCTTTGGTTCAGATGCTACAGGACAAGAAAATAGATCAGATTTACAACAGTATTAGGTACTCGTTACAGTCCTTCCACGGATTTTCATTGTTTTTTCACCAATAGTGCATAGTTCATATTTATACGCAGCAAAAATCTATCACTATTTGTATCAATAAAAAAAAGGCTATCAATATTTTTTCTGATTCTTCTGAATTTTCCATACTGCTATGATCTGCTTCGTGACTTCCTCATATGCAATGCAACTATTTGCACGCAATACTTACGGTGCTTTCTATTCGAAGCCCAATAGTGTATGGTTTAACTATTAACTCAAGAACGAGAATGGTAGAAAATAAAAACGACTATTCAGCTCCTTTTCTTCACTGCAGAAACGAGTTCACTTACCAACAACCGGAAAGTAACCGATGCATTGCGAAAATGTAGTTGCAAACAATATAAACAGAGCATAACAAGGCATCTGCATTGAATATTTAACATCATATCAAAACATGGGGCGGGGGAAATCTGGTGACAAATAAAAGTCACAAACTCTCCTTTGCTGCCTCAAAATTTCAGTAGCCAAAATGACAACTATTCTTTTCAAGATTATTGGAGGTCAAAATCTAATTACAGAATCGGCAATTTTTTTCCCTCGGGTGTGTTAGTCCAGCAGTCTCATTAAACAATACTTGGTTTTTTTACTAAATGTTTCAAAAGCCGGCGCTGACAAATACATGTAAAAATGAAGATAATATTGAAACCCTTTTGAATTAGCAGGTATGCATTTTTATCTCATGCTTTCATTTTATTTTTACTTTTACAACAAAAATCGCTTACTGTTTTTTAGTTGTTTCCTGATTTCAAATTTGTTCAGAAAAGGCTGAAATCAATTTTTTCTAAGACTCTAATACAAATCTTTAGAAAGAGATGGATTACCAGGTGTAATGGCGGTTATTTTGGAACTACAAAGTAAAAGTAGAAAATAAAAAACAAAAAAGTGAATGCATCATAACTGAGCCTAGCTCTATGTTGCGTATTTTAACTTATAAGGTAAAAAGTAGATATTTCAACCAAAAAGAATGAAGAAAACCAACATCGCCCAATCTTACCCTAACCACGGCATAGATCCAGCGGAACTCTCCTTCCATTTAAAAAGAGTCATGTATTTCCTATCCTATCTTAAAAAGTCTAATATGACATATATATTGATATTGTTATGATAAGGTTATCTAAGGGTTGTGAAAACATATTTTTCTTATAATTAATTTATATTCCACAACATATGAAAAGCAACTACCTAAGAGAAATCAAAGCTACCAACAACCAGTTATCTTCGCGTTCTTTACAACGCAAGGAACAAGTTCTCGACATAAACTCAATTATTCACACACATATATAATAATGCCTCCGTACAAAAAGCTTCGCATTCAAAATTTCTACGGGCGTGCGAACACTATTGCCTTTGCAAGTTCTAGTGCTAACTTGCGTCCAAACAGCTTCTCCACAATAGCTAATGCAAACTCAATGGAGGTTCCTGGGCCTCTACTGGTAATGAGATTCCCATCAACTACCACCCTGTTTTCTACTTCGCTCTGATCAGATAACTTGTTACACATTGCAGGAAAGGCAGTGGCCTTTTTACCCTGTATTGAAGACAATAAAAAACCATGTCTCAAATTAACACCATGGTGCAATCGGAGAAGCACATACTCGAAATCAAGTTTACATAAATATTTAGGCGAAGCAAGCATTTTATAACACCAAAAAATAATGAGAATGAAGACTCCACAAGGAATTAGCATGAGAGAGTGTCTCGATGAACTTGAACACCATGTGCAGTTTGTCATGCATGTTTTTCTAAATCTTGCTGATTGTTGCAGACCGAGTGCCCAAGCTGATTACAGAAAACCAAACCAAATGCGCTTCTATCTAATTACATGCAACTAAGAGAACTGCACGTATATTATTGTCATTTTACTAAATAGTGATTAGGATCACAGATTGACCCAGAAAACAAATACCTTAAGCAAACCATGGGGCTCCAAGACTAAAGCCGGGGATGCACAAATTGCGCCATAATATTTGTTTGATTCTCTTTGTTTTTTCAGCAAATTCACCAAGGTTTCTGAGTTTGCAAATGCTTGGGCACCACCAAGTCCGCCCTGTAGAAAATTGAAAATACACGCAAACTGAATGTTATATACTAATTCAATACTTGGACAAAAATGAGAAGCAACGCCACCTTACAGGTAACACGATAAGGTCATATGAAAGTTTGGCTGCTTCGTCAAGGAGCATGTCTGCCTCCAGTTTAACTTTGCGTGATGCCAGAATCTCTAGTTTATCCTCAACAGAAGCAACCACAACATTTGCCTTTGCTCTTCGCAGCACATCAATGATGATAACAGCTTCCATTTCCTCTGAACCATTAGCAATGGGTACAAGAATCTGAAAAGGAGATAAGTGGAAATACCAATGTATGTCAAAGTTACAAATTCAATGACAAAATTTATGTTTGAATGATGTATACACACTCGTTTCAAAACACTTCAAAATAATGATAGTCGAGCTTCCTTTCAGATATATTTTTGTCAATACACAGAAATTCAACAGCAAAAATGTCTAAACCTCACCCTGGGTGGATTGTCAAATGTCCACTGTACTGGGTTAAACTCCTTGAAAGTATGTTCATCATCATGATTAGATCGCATGACCTGAACGTTTAATTACACACAAACCTGATGAGAGAAAGGAACATAATTTACATGATAGCAAGGATCTGATTGTCATAAAGCATTAAAAAAAACTCAGTAGTAGAATTCTCAATGCACCTATGTACAACAGTTCACAATAAGCTTATCTTATATATGATAAAATGTGTTTTTTCTTTATTTGGTTCCACCCCAGGGAAGGAAGGGAGCCAAGAGGGTGAGCTCTCCTACAAAGTCTTTATTGTTAGACTTCAGCAATGTAGGACAAACATGTGTTGCATTTTTCAGTACTGTCAATCACTCAGTTCCCCTTCCTTATTTCTGTGGATATACATGTCGCATGTTGACATTGGTAGAGCAGAGCAAAGCAAATCTAGCTTCATCGAATTTGAACACTCAATATTTCAATCACACAGTTGTCCATCTATAGCAATTAACGACAAACAGCTGGAAAAAGTTACAGTATTAGACCTTGTTTGGATAAACTCAAGCACTTAACCTTTAAAGAAGCTCTCTTTTTTAAATTCTCCCAAAGCTAAAGTGCATGAGTTGGTTTTAGCTTTTGGGAGAAGCTCAATTCATTTCACCATCTTTTTTTTCTATAATATTTATGGAGAAGTTTATCCAAATAAGACCTTAATCATAAACCACAACAGCTTTGTTTTTAGTATATTTTTCTCTGCCTGGTTTCAGCAACAAAATCATCTTTGAGATGCTGACAAAGCCTCAAATATGTTCATATGGAAATCTTTTCCTGGAATAATCATCTTCAAATCCCAATTTCCAGACCTAACACATACCTATTTCGATTTCCAGATATCACAGAACTAGTGAGGGTTTGCCAACCACATTAATTTCCAAAGATTATTACCCCGGATACTGACAGATTAAGCATATTATCAATTATAAGTAGACACCACGGTTATAGATATAAAAAGGGTATCAAGCTATGAGGTAACAGTATGAGAGGAGAGATGAACTACTCATGACCATTTAATTTTACATTGATGATGATCAATTTCATTTCAATCTAATCTGATCACCCACATATAATTATATAGTTCAGATTAATTCCTCCCATCAGTCACCTGATAGGCAAGTACAGTTCATCAAGTAGAATTATCAAGTACGGTTATATGGTGTACAGTACAGTTCTCTGCATTTCAAAAACAAGTAGAATTATCGAGGCACGAATGAAATTCTCACCAGTGGGCCAGCAACTTCATCTGCTTTCTCTTTTCCAATTAACTGCTCAGTCAGAGCAAGAGCAAACTCCATGGTAGTTCCCGGCGCTCGGCTGGTCACTGCTCTGCCATCCACCTGCACCCTAGACTCGACAGTTGTAGCTGCGTAAGAGGCCAATTTCTCCATCAATGCAGGAAAACCAGTCGCCTGTTCAACAACCACACACACACAGTCACCAAAACACTCCCCACCAGCAATACAACATAAGAAAGTGGATTGCAAAGCAAACTTTACCTTCAAACCATTCAGCAAACCCCAAGGCCCAAGCACTACAGCAGGAGCAGCACAAATCGCAGCATAAAGCCGTCCTTCCTCCACATGCTTTTTCACCAACCCTTCCAGAACTTTACAGTCCCTCAGATTTTCAACACCCGGTATCCCTCCCTACACACAAATAACAATAACAATTAGTAAACAGCATATTATTCCCCATGATTTTAAAAGTCAGTGTTTATCTCTTACCTTCTAAAAAGTGTTTAATAGTGATGCTTTGCCAGTGGAAATATTTTTAAATTGTCAATTAATGAGAAATTATTATCATTCTTTGTGATGGAATGACACACATGCATCACACTGTTCATGAACTCAACCATGGACTAATTTGGATTAAATCTATCAGTGATAAAGAAAATTTAACCAGTCAATCAATCCACGAGGCTTTAAATAAACAAATGACTAATCAATTTAAGGAAAACTTCTTAAATTCAATCATCAACGTTAAACAGTCTCCCGAAAAACATTGAAGCATGGACAAGAGATTGAGGGAGAGGTACAGGGATGGCGACGAGGTCAAAGGAGGTGCCGGCCACGTCGGAGACGGAGGCGTCTGCGAGGATCTTGACATCGTGGCGAGCTAGGACGGAAAGGTTGGCGGCGGCGGATGCGATGGTGACGTCGGCGCCGGCGCGTCGGAGGACGTCGACAATGATGACGGCCTCCATTGGCTCGGAGCCATCGGCGATTGGAAGCAAGACCTTGTGAGAAGTGGCCATGAGAGGAGTGGAAGAGAGTGAGGGAGTGAAGAAGGAGAAACGGTTAATGTTATTGTTGTTGAGTTTGGGTTTGGAAGTGAGAGTGAGAGAAAGTGTGTGGGGAAAGAATGGTCTGTGACGCAATGCCATCTGTGCTCTTTTTTTCCTTCTGTTGAGATGTGCCCTCACTCTGTCAAGGTCTTCGTCTACGTGTCTCCTTCATGTGCTTGTTTATCTCCTACAGTATCAGATGCTATGTTAGAACATACACACAATACTACACTTTTTATTTAATTTTAATCTTGTTTACTTTTTATTTATTACATGTTTAATTTTTAATTTTAAATATATATTGAATCATTCCAGATTATATGTAATTTGTAATAAGGTCCGCAAAACAAGACGGTGTGACTCCATTACGTATGTCCAATAGATTAATAAGTTAGCCTTATTAATTTTAAAATTTGTTTCGGAACTAATTGATGACACGATATAATTATTTAATTTTTATTGTATAAATGAAATTGGAGTTTTTAAGAAAATATATTATTATATAATTATAATTTTAAGACATAATTATTTAAATTTTATAATATAAATGAAATTGGTGTTTCTAAAAATTATATAATTATAGTTTTATATTATATTCTGGTAAGGTTGGAGGTATCTAATATTTTCTTCCTTTTAGAATGATGGATTTGAGAAAAAAAAATGGAAAGTTAGGTTGTTTTTTTAAGAGGAAAAATAATGGAAAGTGGAAGGAAAGATAGTAGAAAAGTAAAGAGAAAGTTATTGAAAATTTGTGAGTGATTTAATAATTTAAAATTAATTTTGTAATTAATAAAATGAGATTATTATTATTTTTTCCTTGGTTAAAAAATTAATTATAAAATAAATTTTAATAATTTATTTAAGCCTATTTTTCGTTACATATTTCAGATATCGAATTGAAAAATAATTTTGAATAATTTTTCGCAGTGAGTACATGCAAAGATATTGAAAATATAATTTATAAAAAATAAATTAAAAATGTCATGAAAATGAAGCATACAAACATTACAATGATAAAATAAAAAAAATAAAAAAAATAAAGTTTCACAACATTATTCATTTAAAAGAGTCTTGGAAGTTGCGAAATCTTTCTTCCAGATCATCATATTTTTTATGTAGTGTCTCAAAACTCATATCCATGTTTGTGTTCATGTTATTTAATCCTTGCTGCAACCCCTCAAGACGATTATTTATATTTATGTTCATATATTTAAATCCTTCTTGCAACCCCTGAATATCATGCCAAATTTGATCAAGCATTTGAGCATCATGCTGGACTGGGGGTTGTGCTGGGATATGCAGAACCTCTTGATGTTGCTGAGATATTGTTGGCTCTTCAGGTATTGGTAGGTCCTCAAGTATTGCTCGTTCGTCATTGTTTGTATCTTCTTCAACATATTAGTTGACCTTACTGTGTTGCCAAACACCATTTATATTAATGACATTCATTCTTTTCAAAGTATTTTTATTAAAAAAATGTTTCCAACGTAACATGTTGGCTGCATCCACAAATAAGTCTACATCATAATGAGTCATAACGCATATAATCAGAATGGCGTATGGAAGAGGCATCCCTGTATCCCTGCATTTGATCATGTGTTCCATGATGTGATGAGGTCAATTAATCAAAATGTTATTTTTGATAGCCCATAACATGAAAATGTCCTCCTGCAATACTTGTGCAAAATTACTGGATCGGGGACTCAACATATGAACATATATGTCTATCATTAATATTCAAACTACTTGCATTTCTAACATTTTGACCCTGCATTTGTGGCCTGATCGTGGAACTTAAGGCAATGTCACGATCATACTCCTACTGCTCAAGGATATTTGAAAAAGAAAGTTTTTGTCCTGATATTTGAGATGAGCGACAATTAAACAATCAACTGGTTTCATTTTGATCTGTTACTTACTAACCTCACTATAGAGGGTACCAGCTTCGATGACTCTCAAGTTTGAATAAAAGACTTTTATAAGATCTTGGAAGTACGAAACTCTCAGCATTAAAAATTGTTCCAAACCTTGAAATTGTAAGTGATGATGAAAATACAATCCCGATTCTGCAAAATATGGAAAATCCATTATCTTTGGTGTAAGGATTGTCCTGGTGTAGAAATTGTGGTCATATTCATGCTTGCTAAAGAAACGTATATGATTCAGCATGTCTTGAATGCTTGGTAGCTTCCTACCAGAAACGTCATGAGTGGTGGCAGGGACTTTTCCCTTCCTTTCCCTTACACTTCTCTGTCTTTTCAGTGTTGAAGATGAAGTCATTCCTGGTAAACTGAAAAAAATTTATTAACAATATGTACAGACATTGCATAATGAAGTATACATAATGTACATTTAACTTGAAACATATTTTAATTAAAAGATATTGTGACGTAGGTCAAATAACATTAAAATTAAATACAAGTTCTAACATAATGTTTATAAAATTACATATTAAATAAAGAGAACAATTAAAATAGAATACAACACATAAGAAGTCTAAAATGAACCATTTCCAGTCATTAGTTGAAGCAAATGCTTGTGACGCATATGAGGGGGGCAATTCAACTACTTCCACGCATTAATTGTAGTAAATGGTATAGGCGAAATTGTGGGGGCAATCCGAAAAGTTGCCTAATAAGTGATGGATTATTGCAGAGGAAATTATAACACTGCAACATAACTTGGTGATCCTGGATATTCATAGCCACTAACATGTAACAAATATTAGATTCAGAGTGTTGGAAGGTTGAGCTTTGTCTCAATATAATTTCGTCTTTCTCCAACCAACACATGTCTCTCGACAATTTCAGCTAGTTGTTTTGTCAGGGCATTACCTTCACCAAGGTAATCTGCAAATTTGTCTAGTTTGGTTGTTAATTTATCGAATTGGGCATCCATGGCATCAACCATAGGGGTCTTTCTCTTTGTGCCCCATGATGATGAAGTTCCTGCAGATGGCACAAATTGAATTGGACCAGGACTATATGAGTCCATCTACGGTGGCGACCGAGGAGCTTCATCGGGTGCAGTAGTGAATGGTTCAAGGATGTACTCGACCTCATCATTCAGGTCTACCCTTAAACACGAGACCCTTAAACCCGAGCTAGACAAATTTCTTCGCACCTGTTGTGTTGTTTTGCCCATATAGCCAGTGGCACGATCAACACCCCACAACTCTTCCATCAAATCATAATGGCGAATGAGAATAACTCTCCATCTTGCAGCTGAAGCTTTTTCCTGTACATAAAAAAAGCATGCATAATGCATTGAGGGACAACACCATTTAAAAAAATATTAATTGAATCAACTTTACCTTTATCAAGTCATCCCAGACTTCACTTTCAACATGAAACATTTTAGTACATTCGTTGCATGCAAATCCACTAAGTCCACTAAACAAATCGTGAACCTCACACCACCTGTCTTTCAAACATTTTTGTCTATTTTTAACATTGTTTTTTGTTATACCTACTAAGTCTGATTGTCTCAAGACTTCAACTATATTTGCGTAAACTTGAGTTGTCCAGCTTCCATCAACCCTATTACTCACTTGGCCTCATCAACCATAGCAGTTAAGAGGCAATAATCCATATCGTCGGTCCATTTAGTAAACTCCTGAATGTTTGTTGTAGAATCTCCAGCAACACCTTTGCCTCTATTCATCTTGTACCTTTCACAGGCAACTAATACTATTAAACAATAAATAGTTTAACAATTTAAGACAAACATGAAGCCAACTTTTATTAAAAGCAAATAATTGCAAAATGCTAATTGTTTTGATAATCTCTTCACATTTCATTCGCTATGACATCTCAAATGGTTTCCCCTTTCCTATAATCATCTTTGCGATATTGTGCGGAGTAGGTATTGACTTCCTGTTCCATCAAGTCTTAATCCACTTCATCTAGTAGAGAATCATCATTGTCCACACCTCTCAGAAAATTGTGTAGAATACAACATGCAAGAACTATATTGGTCATGGTTTCAAAAGAATAATGTGGTTCTGTCCCACTTGCAATTATAGGAAATCTTTTCTTCAATACACCAAATGTTCTTTCAATTACATTTCTAAGTGAGGAATGACGATGGTTAAACAAATCTCGTGGATTTTGTGGACCTCTTCGGGAGTACTCATTAAGATGGTATCTAACACCTCGATATGGTATGATTTGTCATTTTAACATAAATCTGGCATCCCCAAGGTACTATTTACCTACAATGATTGATGTAATACTAATTAGAATTTTGTCATAATGTCACCACACATGAACTATACCAAATCAAGATTAACTCACCTTCAGGTATTATAAATGGATCATCTCTACTGAGGGCATCCTTTAATATTCTTGAATCAAATGTTGTTCCTTCCCACCTTCCTAGAACATATGTGAATTTCATGTCACAATCGCAAGCTGCAAACATATTTTGTGTTGGCCAATCCTTTCTTCCACTAAAACGTGGGGCATCCACCCTTCGGACCTTAACACGAACATGAGTTCCATCTATTGGCCCCTAAACAATCCTTAAAGTATGGGTAAAATATGTTATTGTTCAATATTTGAGGTTGCACTTCTCTTCCGGATTGTTGAACTAAAAATTCTCCTTCTAACATAATTATCGCATTTAGGACATTTTGAAAGTATCGACTAACAGTGTGACCGGAACGATGGAAAAAAAATGAAACACTTTGATTCTTTATATTATGTCCCACAATATGCAAAAATTTAGCCACTTGTTCTTCGATAGTTGATCGAAATGCATCCTTCACCAAGCATGTTGCCCTTAATCGTTGGCACAAGTTAATGAGTGCATGTGGTCCTATGCGAATTATGTCACGACATTGTTCTGTGTGAATGAGGTATGACATCAACTCTTGCCTACAACGTTCCTTTTCAGGAACTAACTCCCTAATACCACATGTAGTAGTACTTGAATAAGACATCAAATTGAGTTCATAAGCTACAATACACATGATTGTGATTGCACATACTGTATTTCGCATTTGTAACTGTTTTTGGATGTGTGAAATTAAATTGAAGTTGACATTGTTGTCTTCGTCTTCCAAATCAATGAGAGTATTTTCCTCTGTCATCTCAAACTTCATTTAAAAACATAAATTAACTATTTTAACATAAACTAAAATTATTGATATAAATAATAAATACAAATTATAATTAAAATCACAATTTAATTTCTTAATAATTAAAATTCATGTGCTTTTAAACAATATATGTTAGCTTCAAACAATATAAATTAATAATTTTAAACAATATAAATTATTAATTTCAACATATTTATCAAATTTTATTTAAATAATAATAAAAATTACAATTTTAAATATTATTACAGTAAAAAAAATTACAATTTTCTATCACAAAACCTATTTAAATCAACCACTACACATTTATTAATTTAATAATTTTTACATAATTTTTAGTATTAATTTATATA
This sequence comes from Lablab purpureus, assembly GCA_030347555.1. Lineage (NCBI taxonomy): Eukaryota > Viridiplantae > Streptophyta > Magnoliopsida > Fabales > Fabaceae > Lablab > Lablab purpureus. The sequence continues at coordinate 21,744,113 of CM059258.1, forward strand.
TACATTTTTAATTTATTAATTTATATATCAACTTAAATATAAAGTTTCTTGTACATAAAAATTTAAATTTATATAAATTTAAACATAAAGCTTCATCATAAAACCTATTTAAATAAAAAACTACACATTTATTAATTTATTAATTTTTACATATTTTTTAATATTAATTTATATATACATTTTTAATTTGTTAATTTATACATCAATTTAAATATAAAATTTCCTGTACATAAAAATTTAAATTTATATAAATTCAAATATAAAGTTTAATCATAAAACCTCTTTAAATAAAAAACTACACATCTATTAATTTAGTAATTTTTACATATTATTTAATATTAATTTTTATTTTTATTTATTAATTTATATATCAATTTCAATATAAAGTTTTCTGTATATAAAATTTAAATTTATATAAATTTAAATGTAAAGCTTCATTATAAAACCTATTTACATAATCAACTATACATTTATTAATTTAGTAATTTTTACATAATTTTTAATATTAATTTATATATTTTTTTTTTAATTTATTAATTTATATATCAATTTAAATATAAAATTTATTGTACATAAAAATTTAAATTTATATAAATTTAAATATAAAGCTTTATCATAAAACCTATTTAAATAAAAACTGCACATTTATTAATTTAGTAATTTTTTACATATTTTTTTAATTTATTAATTTATATATTAATTTAAATATAAAATTTTCTGTACATAAAAATTTAAATTTATATAAATTTAAATATAAAGCTTCATCGTAAAACCTATTGAAATAAAAAAACTACACATTTATTAATTTAGTAATTTTTACTTATTATTTAATATTAATTTATATTTTTTTTAATTTATTAATTTATATATCAATTTAAATATAAAGTTTTCTATACATAAAAATTTAAATTTATATAAATTTAAATAAAAAACTTCCTATATATTTATAATGAATACACTCAAAAGTTATGAAATTGGCATGACTGCCATGTGCGTAATACAAAAGCTACCAAGGATAAAAAACAATGCAACAACTTTCATTCTCATGCACCACACATATTAGAACAATTTATAACACACAGAAGCAATATAGCAACATGTTTATAACGATCACTTGTTACTGTCATCGTCAACATGGCTGTCATGGCTGGAACTCATCATAAACATGGCTGTCGTGACTGAACGACAAACCAAAACAGCTGCAAAACTCTCATCCAACAAGCAACACATAACAACATAAATAGCATCACACATACGCGCCACAGGTCATCAATTGCACACAGCTATACAACTATGGCACCGAACAGAGGCAAAGCAAATGCATCAAAGCGAAAATCAGGAGGCCATAACTGATTATGGGCAAAACATAATAGATTATGTTTCACAAAAAAGCACATAATCAATTATGTTGCTAGGCATAATCGATTATGCTTTGGTTCCATAATCAGTTAGGCCACCCCTGCACCCATGTACTTAGATCTCCCTCGATGAATGCTCTACGACCACCACCAACCAACACCACGACTGCTCTGACCACCAACAACAACCACGAAAATTGCTTCGACCACCAGCAACCACTGTTACGACCACCAACAACCACCACACAAGCACAAGCACACAACCACCGCACCTGGATTTGCACTGGACGACGACGACATTAACAGCAACCATACACTGACCTCCAGAGCACACCAGCACCAAGACCATCGCGCAACACCACCAGCACCACCGCACAAAAACACTACCACTATCGCGCAACAGTACCAGCACGACAACGATGATCACCACAGCTGCACCACCAAGCACCAAAATGCAACACTACCACCACGAGCAAAGACGCAACTACCATTTCTCACAATCATTATTAATAAAATGTGAAGAGGTGGTTGGCATGACATTTATAATGGTGAATTTTGAATTTAAAAGTTGGTTAAAACACTGCAATGGCTATGCATAGGACGTCAAGAATTTCTCGTGCATGCAGGGCAACAGTTCATCCAACCAGAGAACGAATCTTGCCAGGGTATCTCTATTAAAAAGGTCAAGGGTATTTTTGTAACTTTACCCTTAACAGTTGGCTTTCCACCCATTTCTTCTTGATCTAGCGAGGACGTCTTTCTCCTCCTCCCTTGCACATCCACGTTTCCTTTTCTGTGCAAATCATGTGAATGGAACGAGTAGCTTACCTGCATTTCTGTCCACGGGAACAATGTTTCTCTTGAAAGGAACAATGTTTCGCTTGAAAGGAACACAGTGTAAGAGTTGTGATCGATAAATGTTTATTTTAATGTGGCCCTCTGACAAGACATGGGAAGTGACGTGTGCCTTAGGAAGTGTAACGGTCTTTACATGGTATCCCTTAGATCTTGGGCGATCAAACAGTTGGTGAGCATTGTGTCATTTCAATTTGTGTTACTTCCATGGTTATAAATATGGGATGGGATGGGTCATTCCATAGGGACCACTCTGTTTTTTAGGAGGATTTGAGACTAGCTAAGTGTCGAGAGTTAATTGAAATATCAAGATGTCTTCCTCCTCTAGTGTTTCTTCTTCGGGTGCATAGTCTTCTAGTGAAGGAGGTGAGACCTTAGTTAATGTTGAGGGTTTGGGTTTGCCTTTCCAGACTAGGTTCTCATATCAAGGTTATACGACTGATACGGTTCGTGAACTTGTTGTCGAGCAAGTAGAGAGTGATCTCCCTCTTCGACTAGATTATGAGTAGGTTGATTTACGTGTGATTGAATACTTTTCAAGGTATAGTTGGTCATGCATGGTTGAGTCCTTTGCCATTAACGTGTCAATATGTTGAAAGGTGGTCAAGATAGGGATTGTTTCCCTTGAGTGATGTTGTGCCATAAACAATGTTCACGATGGTAGAGAAGGATCTCCGAATGAGTTCTTTCATATGTGTGTGTGTCTATTTCGGGATATTTATGTTTGGTATCCATTAGATGAATTTACTATGGACATGTTATAGGTGTTGAATGTGGCACTGACACAGTTTCATCCCAACAGTTGGGCATATTTAAAAGCATTTTAAATGTTGTGCAACATTCTACAGTTAAGCCCCCGTCCTTAAGTGTTATTGTATTTTTATAGTACCCAATCGTTCCACTCGAAAGGATGACTTTCTTTTATCGGCCAATTGGCATATGTCTGCTTACTCCCTACGACGGTGATGTTTAATTTTAAAATTTAATATTTTAAAAAAATTGTAAAATGAAATTTCATCTTAAAAGAGAAATTGAATTCCTCCATCCAAACAAAGTAATTGAAATGTAGGGTATTTTAATTACATTATCCAAACAATTTATTTAGAAAAATGAAGAGAATTCAATTATAAATAATTCAATTGGTTGGAATTTCAATTACTTGAAATTGTTGAAATTCCTCATCCAAATGTTAGGTTTTATATTGAAAGTGATATTAATATTTTTTATATATTTGCTCATATTTTATGTGTGTTAAAATCTTTTTATGAATTTTTTTTACTAATGTGACGAGGATTTTATAAATTATTTTTTAAAAAATAAGTTGATTTGATATATTTATTAAATGTTTTTATTTAATTAAATTAGTTTATGAATTGATCATAGTTAAGTTATTAATCTTGATAAAATATTCCAACATTTCATATTTGATCATTTTTTTTTCAAAATTAATAGTGATATTTGAAATATTATCTTTTTATAAATTTATATTGAGATAAACATTTAATATCTCATTTTTACAAACTAGTGGAAAATAAACACTTTGTGTCTTTAAATTTATTAATTTTTTTTTAAGAATTATGGTTATTAATAAATAAATAAATAATTCTACTCTTGAAAGATTAAGAGTTACTTTTAGTATTTTAATAATATTATTTTTATTTTAAAACATAACTAAAGATAAAATAGAAATATAAAATATATATATAAATAATGAGCATTTTTATTATGTATTGTTGTAGATTATTTTTTACGTTAGGATATAACTAAAGATAAAATAAGAATATGAAATGTAAACATAAAAAAAAAGAATTTTCTTTGTATCTATAGATAATAACTATATACGAAAGGGATCATTCTTTGGTTTATTCACTTTTCATATTTTTTCTTTATACTTAGTATATTTTAAAATAAAGATCTATAAATTATGGCAATATATAATTTATGCTTCGATCTTATCCAGGGTATTGTCCGTCTTAGAGCTCGAAGCTCCGTCATGGTTTTATCTCTAAAATACGTTTTGAAGAGTTAAGAAGTATATAAATTGTCCTTGACCTCGATTCTTAAGTGACGTAAGACTATTAGATGTACTGAAACAATTTATAATAATATATATAAAAATTTTCATTTTTAAAATCTATGTTTCATATTCATATTTTATTTTTAATTATATTTTAAAATAAAAATAAACTTATAATAATATATAATAAAAATATTCACTTTTAATATATACATTTTGTATTTGGTTATATTTTAAAATAATTTTTTTATTAAATACTAAAAATAACTCAAAATCTTTTAAGAATGCAATTACCTATTTTTTTATAACTACCATTTTTAACGAAATATCTCTTTTAAATATGACAAAGGGACAGGAGAGCGGATGGACCGACTGAGTTAAACACGAAAACAATTAAAACTATTTAAAATATTAGGACTAAATTTACATATTTTATAAATTACAAGCATAAAAATTACCATTAACTTTGTTTTTAAGACATTTTCTATAATATGTTAAATTAATTAAAAATCAGGAAAAACATTAAATTAAAACTAAAAGTCATCAATGTTTATAATTTTAATAAGTTTCGGTTCATAATAAAAAAATTGTTCACATCACACCGTTTTTTTTTTAAAGAAGGTTGTTTATTATTAATTCAATATTAAACTTGTTTTCTCTCAAAAACATTAGATAATTAATATATCATATAATTATGTTTCATTTTCACGGTAGAGAGGTTCATCTCATTGTTTTAATTAAAAATTACGTTTTAAGTGTACAAAGAAACATCATTTTTCTTTCATTGACATCAAATTATCCCCAAAAATATGTCAATTACCCAGAGCTTCAGTACTCCATTTCTATTTATTATTTGAGAGTAAGAAAATATGGGAGAAAAAATATAATTTAAATATAAAATTAATAGAACTTCTTTAAATGAATTGGATTTTACTCCTATAAAAATAAGGAAAATGCACTTTAAAAAAATGGAATACAATGATAGTCGTTGGTATAAGAAAATCAATATTTTAAATTTATGATTAGTTTATGATATGATGAAATATATATTTAATTTTAGGAAAACATATATTTAGTTTGTCTACACATTAAATAGTACTCAGATTTCTTTAGTTTGTAGACCTTCAACTCCTTTATTGATATATATATATATATATATATATAATAAAAAAACTAAAAAGAGTTCCTAAATTTAAAAAATAAACTCCCCGTAACATGTCTTATATAATAAAAAAATTCTTACTTTTTGAATATTTAATTTTGATGTATTTCTTATTTAATTACTTATATTTGTTTATCTTAAAAAATTATTCTTACTTATTATAGAAACTTTTTTAGATACTTATCATGAAATTTAAGTCCTGTTAAATTAAAAGATCTTGCAAAGGAAATGTCCCTTTATCACTTTAATAAATGTTTCCAAAATATGATAGAAAGAAAAATACACTTTGTATGTAAGTTATTACAGTAAAATATATAAAAAAAAACATACATTCTGGAACGGGGAGTTACGAAACCCTAATTTTATGTGCATAATTTGGTAATAGTGATAGAAAGAAAAACACACCTTATATGTACAAATATTACAAAACAACTAAAAAAGTTCATCTATTCTATACTGGGAGTTTTCGTCCACCTAACAAAAAAGAAAGAAAGGGGGTTACTCAACCCTAATTTTATGAGTAATACATAATGTTTCCACTTATTTTTTTAAGTTAAAATTTATGTTTTGAGCAAATATTAATACTCCTTGATTATGAATAAATGTATTTAATGTTTTTTTACATAAACTAATAAAAATAATAATTTTTATTATTTGTAATAAATTTTTCATTTTTTTCAACAATATTTTTAAAAATTTAAATACAATTTATTTTGATTGATAATATGATAGATAAAAGGATGAAAAAGAATTAGTTGCTAAATAACAAACCAATAAAAATTTTATAAAAAATTATTTAATTATTTTTTATATTTTAAAAATAAAATATAATTGGTAAAGAATAATTAATATAATATTTTTACAAACTATAAATAAAATAAAAAATAAATTCTTTTAAAATAACATTTATTTAGAAATAGAGGAATAGTTGTTTAAGTTCTCCAAAAATGAAAGAAATTTTTTTGTTCCAAAGTTTAAAAGGGATTAACTTATGTTAAATTTAAATAACATTTAGGTTTGAAATGTAAAATGATAAAATAATTAAATTATTATATTTGTCTTGAAAATAAAATATTTATTTTACGTGGCTTATAGATTATAATAAATTAAAAAATTTAAATGTAATAATCAATTAAATTATATATGAAAGCCACTGAAATGATGTAATGTATAAACTTAATGGATATATATATATATATATATATAAATATAACGAGAAAAGTTTGTGTACATCTTTATCAATCTATACTAATTAATGTTAATGTCACCATAAAATAATGAATAAAAGATTAAAGATGCTCAATAATTATATAAGTAAAATTTTATCAAAAATAAATAAATGATAATTATATTTATGATTATATATTTGTTATTTTAATTAATTTAAATGTTAATTTATCTTCTAAACAGTCTTTTCTGGATTCAAAATAATAAGAAAAGAAATATTATTCTATCATGAAAGAAAAGAAAGACATATTATAGTGATATTATGGAGCTTACATAAACTTTTAAAATAGCATTTTGGTGTTGGTCATGAGATCAAATGAGATTTTCCCAGAAGATCACATAGCATCCAACCACAACATGATGACCAAAAATAATAGTATATGACATATACTCACCATGATGGTCAATCATTTTATTTTTTGTTATTTTTGTGATTTAACATTCATATTTGACTATTTGGATGAGTTAAGCCATGTATTGTGTTGTATGGTGAAGTTATTGGTTACCATTTTGAGTTATTGGGTTTTCGTTCTTATAGTGCTTAAAGACCTCTTTTTTTTTTGTCATCACATCTTCTATAAGGGTGTGGAGCTTGCCAATAATGGCAACGATATACAGACAAACATAATATACAGTCAAACATAGGTAGGCTTAGTGCCTTCTTTATTAATTTTTGACAAATAAAATTAAATAAAAAACATAAAACAATTTTTTATTCAATTCTTTTGACATTTTTAAGCGAAATTAAATCTCGATTTGATTTTCTTTAAATATAAGAATATTGTTTGAAAATTATAAATAGAATTTTTTATATTTCACGTAAATTTATAGAAAATAAAATTGTTAGAAAGGCAATAGAAAGTGATTTATAACTTTTTGGTTTGTATAATTTAAATTTTTTTCTATTTTCAGTTTTTACAATTCAAAAATCAATAAAAATTTAAAGTAATTTCATTATTTTACTATTTTTTTTAAATGTATAAAATGCAGGAAGAATGATTTTGTTGTTGAGAAATTCTGAAAAGACAATAAATTACAAATATAATTACAGAAGTGTTTATGATACCATCTCTAATTTTAAATTTTAGTAAAATTTAAATTATGACTTTTAATCCTTTTATTGTAAGTAATTTTTTAGTCTTTCTTCAATTATGGTTAATTATTTGTTTTAAATCTTTTCTTTTGAAAATTGGTATGATATGTTTTACCTACAAACTAGTTTACATTTCATCGTTACATATATTTTAATATTTGTGTCCTATTTGTAATATTCTTAAAAAAATTAACATATCTTAAAAGATTTTGATGTGACTCAAAAAATGTGAATAACCAATTATCATATTTTTATAATATCTGTCTTTCTTTTTCTCTTCTCTTTTGTATATGCTGTACTATTTTATTTTATGCCTATTTATCTTGTTTAGTAAAGGTATCATAACTTAATATCGTTTATGTATGTAAGTATTTTTTTATAACTATTAAAAAGTATTCTAAATGTTTATTTAAAATATATATGACTTCTTTTAAATTAAGTAGACCATGAAACAATTCAAATATAATTAAATTGACTTCGAGTATTAAATAAAAGAATACACTTTATTTATCCGATCTAATTGAACTAAATTTAATTGAATTAATTTGAAAATTACATTAAACTCTATTTTAATTAATGTCACTTACATCATGATATTACTTTAATTCTAATAAATTTTGATTACCATATTATATTATACTATTAAAAATGAGATCAAAGTAAATATAATATATTTAATAAAAAGGCAAAGATATTTTAATAAAATCAAATAAAAAAACGAGTATTTACTCTCATTCTTAGTTTACATATAAAATCTCGAAATAACCTATCTTTGGAAGGATGGAGTAATTTGTTCATCTATAAATTGGACTAACTAATAGTAATTTATTGATTAGGTTTTTTCAGTGAATAAATGAAATTACTACTATTTGATTTTAAAACATTCCTTCAATGTCAATTTCGCAATTATGATATGTGAAATTGCCAAATTTGGAAAACTACTTCTCTAGTAGTTGTCTGGTCCCAAAAATCATCATTACATTGAGAAAGCATAAATGCAATGACAGAGTGATGTGTAAAGTATTTTTTATAATTAAGGCGTATTTATCTTCACCACAGTTTATAACTTATTTTCAATGATAATAAGCATATTTTTAACTCTGACCTGAAGATAAACATTTAGTTATTATTATTTAAACTACATTAATGTCGAATAATCTCTACCAATGATTTATTTAAAAATGAAAAAAATATTAAAAAATATAATATAATGGTCTCATCACAGTCTCCTCAACCAAATCCATAATATCATCTCCCTGCTTCCTTTTCAACAAGTAAAATCATTAACCCTACTTTTTGTTTGGACCACTATCTTCTTTTCTTCACAATAAATCATTCACAAATACCAATTTAATTTTCATATTTTTATATCACCGTTGCTTTAGGCACAAGTTCCACTGTTTATAACATTTTAAAAAATGGAAAATAGTCATATAATTAATCATGTTTTTGTTTTGTTTTGTAAAAAATAAACGTTATAAATCTAATATAATTGATTAAGTTATGGTTGGTAACACTTCACTTGCATTTTCTCGTATTTTTTCTGTAGAAGTACATTTTATATGATTCCTTTTCTTTGTTACAAACCACTCTATCTATTTCATTTCTTCGATCTTCCTCTTTCTTGCATCCCAAAGTCAGCGTAAACTAAAAAAACCAAATAAAAATTCCATCTTGTGACAAGCTTATGCTCAAATAAACCAAACATTGAACAAGGTATAAACATGGTACAAATTGCTACATGTTGAGACACGAAAGATGATACCCTCGCATGTGTATCATTGACAGTAACTAGACACGTAATCTAGAATCAGGATCTCACGTGAAAGTTTCTAAACATGATGTTAACCAATAACTCATGGTAAAAGAAAAACTAGAAAACTAAGGAAAAGTGGCTACTTTCATCTGTGATACGTGCCTCTCAAAGAACATGATGAGGAGTGACACACGTGCATGGTTGTTTCTGATGGAGCCACGGAATAATAACACAACAGGGTAAAAAAAGAAAAAGAAAAACATGGCTTGAATTAGTCATATCATATCTAGTATTATTTGGCGCACAAAAATCTTCTAGGCCCTCCCTAGCCGAATTGGTGAGAGTAACTCTGTGTCCCTTCCTCAAGACAAGTACCTTGAACACATACTGCATAAAACAAAATATGCTGCCATAAAGAGGGAAATGCCAAAGAGAAAGGGGAATGAACAGAGGCATAATAGCTCCCTTGTGTGACCAATAATAGTTGCTTCATTTGGTGGAGATTGGCATGTCTATAGGAAGATGTTAGTCTTACATGGTGTGTTGAATGAACTAAAATTTGAATCTTGTAAAAAGAGTGATATTCACATTTAATGAAAGATATAGTATCTCAAATATAATTTTTTTAAAAATTATTTTCAAAGATATTTAAAGTAAAAAAGTTAAATATTAATCTCTTTTAACTCACATATATAGAAATCTGATATTAGATTCTTAATCACGTATTTGATAAATAATGCTTATTAATATTATTGATTGATAATGTTGTGAATTGGATAAACACAGAAAAAAGTTATGAACTAATAATAAATCACCGGTCAATCATGAATTTCACACCTAATTCAACTGTCAAAACCTTAAAATGCTATTTAAGACGAATATTTTTTTTTCTTCAAAAATATCATGTTCTTGTTGTTGATTTTGATTATGATTTTTACCTATTGAGTCCAAAGTATTTATATATATATATATATATATATATATATATATATATATATATATTGAAGAGAATTGTATTTAGGAAAAGAAAAAGAAAATCCCTTAATGGGGGCCCATTTTTGGCATTTGCTTAGAGAGGAAGTGAATCAGAATGGGAGCGTAGGTGCTTCATTCAAAAGGGGTTTAAAAAATAGGGAGAAATGGACAAGGCCTAGTGGCAATGAAAGAGGGTACAACTGTACATGTAAGTAGTCCATGACATAGATACAACACTCACATGCTGTGGTAGATGCTCCTAGAGAGAGAACAAGAGTTCTAGAGAGAGAAATTGCTGTTCCTTTGTGGTTGCCATCTATTGCAGTGTGGTAGCAGTGTTGGGTTTCCCAAAGCTCTTTTTATCTCTGGTGGGGTTGAAGGTGAGGAATGAAGCGAAGGAAGATTTCAATTTGTGTTTTTTTGCTCAGAAATGTTCAATTGCTTCTGCGATTTTAAGAACCCTAATTACGGGTGAGATTGTGCCGCTCTGGGTGGTGGCTCTGGGCATTGTTAAGCTTATAAGAGTTTCTGGGTCGTGTCTTTTTTGTTGAAAAGTTTGTTTTTTTGGGTGGTTTCTGATGATGGGTTGTGATTTCTTTCATGAGAATCTGAGATGGGTAGGGTAGGTTGTGATCTGTGTTAGAAATGAGGGTTTTGGCTCTGGATTTTCGGTTTTGTCATCCATTTCTGGACCTGATGTTTGTTCTGTGTCCCAATGCTGCTTCTGAATGCATGCATGTGGATTTTATGCTTCCCTTTGGTTTCGGAATTCTGGGTTCCCCGTCTCTTTCAAGTGATTTGCTCAATTAATGTGTTTGCTGCTTTAATTGAAGGGAATATTAAGTATTTAATGAAAATGAGAATATTTATTAGATTGAAAGCATATAAGATGTGCGTGTATTAAATGATGTTTTATTTAAGATTTGGCTTCTTACCTAATGTTCTTAAAATTTTAGCTTTTGAAATTCGGTAACTTTTGGTTTCCCAAACCGTTCTCTTTTGAAAAGGAAGTTGTGCTCGTGCAAAGCCATAAACTATGGATGATTGCATGCGCATTTTGATTCAAACCAACCTTCACATTTGCATTTGGTCATGCGTTTTTTGAATGTGATGCTTATTAGGAAATGTTTGCAAAAGTTGCTAATATTGTTATGCTAATAGCAGAAAACATTAATTAGTCATTTTTTGTCGCTAAAGACCATTGTTAGTCACTTCTATGTGGAGTGTAAATTTTTTAACATGGGAAAAACCATGATGAATATTTTGGAGAAGTTTGTTATGAGGCTTTTTTAGTTAATAATTTGGAGAGTTACTCACTATAGCAGTAATACTAGATCTACAAACGGCACTGGAAGACGTAAGACTCCCTGTGTCGAAAATCATTGTTGCGTGAAAAGTTTATTATTTCCGATTCCCTATCCCTTGGTTTGATGCTATATGATGTTTTTGTCCGAGGAGAATATTTCTCTGGAAGAAAGTGTTGCATGAAAGACAATATATTCTGATCCCCTATGCCATGGATCTACAATGAATAACACATGTAATTGTGGGCAAACAATAGATTATTGCTTTGCCTGGTATTCTTTGGCAGTTTGGCAATACATGCTGATGCAACCAAAAGAGTACTTGTAGTTCCATATCTAGTCTGGAAGATAAGTAGGAAGTTAACTTATTCCAAAACTAAAAACTTCCTTATTTAGGTGTTTAAATGCTTTAATTACTTTTGTGGCTTCTTGTTGTTTGTTTATAAATACAGTTTGCTCACACCATGTTCTACTCTACATCTTTTTTATTAATGAGTTGAGATAATGATATATTCAGATTTTAGTGAAGAGAGATGAAGAATCTTTTAATGCATCCTTGTGATGGATGCTCGTGGGTGCAAAATTGATTGTGTAGCTGCCGTCTGATAATCTTTCACCTTATTTACATTGCAGTTTTGTATTTAATGCAACTATGACTCTGGGGGGAAAATGTTACCAATAAATTAAAATGACACTTACATGATCTTTTTGATTGTTGTTGCATGATATCTTTCTTGCAACTTTTTTTCTTTCAGAAAATTAGTTAAGAAGCTAAAACTTGTTTTGAATCTTTTAATTTCAAAGGTACCTTAATAACATCTCAATTTCTTCTGCAGATTCTAAAGCCTTTACCATGAGATTTTTTTTTATTAATTGGGGTCAATAGTGGCGAAGTATGTCAACCAGTAATTTATGGCTGAAGAAAGGCTTTCTTTGTATGGTTTAGCTTTTTGTGATGGTGCCAACATGTAGACCAGCAACAGAAACTGCATAGTGAAATAGCATCTATCAGCAGAGATGTTCAGCAACGAAGTAGAAGATTTATTTGATGATAACTTTGAAGGATCTAACGAAGAAAGACAGATTTTTTCAGAGGTCTTTTCTGGTGATGACATTTTTCAGTCTAGTCAGAAGTGTCTTGTTCCTGGAGCTATCAGCCTTGAACATGAATCTGCTAAAAACACATTTAAATCATTTTGCTCTAGTAACGAAAACTCAGCTGCATTGCATCCCTCGTCTTCTAGACTTACACACCATGAAGAGGGGAACATTAATGTAATTCAGCATTCCAAAGAGGCTGTTCCGGAATGTGTGCCAGAGAGTTTCATTTGTGAAGACCATAATGATGAGGATGTGAACGTCAAACGAATGAAATTTTCTCTGCATGAACTTGCTTGTAGTAGATCTAATTCAGAGAAAAATTTGAGTTCATCACGACTTTCAAAAGTAGCAGTTTCTAACCTGTCTTGTGCTGCTACAGGCTGCGATAGTGAACCAATTGCATTTCGTTTGGTTGAATCATCGAAACGTGGTGTGATATCTAGCTGTTATCTTTTGAACCATAACAAGTTAAATAAACAAGCTGTTAAGGATGATGTAGATGTTACAAATTTTAACACAACAGCAGATGGACATACTGCCAAAGAAGTGTCTGTAAGTAAAGCAGCTGCTTCTCCTGTTTCCCAGGAAAGCTTTGCAAGCAAGCTTGTAGTTACAAATCCGTCAATCACTGTTGTGAAGAAGTCTGGGTCTCCTTTAAATCCTGAGGAAATGCCGGAATCTACTAATGTGGACATCTCAAATTCAACCTCAATGCTACCGGAAGAGGACCCTCGAACTATTCTGCAGTTTCAGATTGTTCAGTTGCTTACCATGGCAGGATGGTCTATTGAGAAGCGTCAACGGCCTAGTAGGCGTTATCCAGAGTCAGTTTATAGGACACCGAAGGGAAAGCCTATTCGGGAATTTACAAAGGCTTGGAGAATATGTGGTGAGCTATTGTCTGTTGAAAAATGCAATTTAATGTGCAGAGACTATAAGGAATGGACTGATATTAGTCAATTTTGGTCTGATCTATCCAGTGCACTGATAAATGTTGAAAAAACAAAGATGCAGTCACAAGACCCTGCTGCTATATTGGCTTATCGGTGGTGGCTTTTGGATCCTTTTGTAGTAGTTATATTTGTTGATAGAAAGATTGGTGCCCTGAAAAAGGGAGAGGTAGTGAAAGCAACTTGGAGTTTAGTTTCTAGTAAGTATAAGGTAGCATGTGCTCCCATTGATTCAGGCTCTGGAAATTTGAATCAGGTACCTGGAGGGTCTAATGTAAATGCTGTTCATCACGCCAAAATTAGAAATTCTAGAAGTCTTGATAAGCAGAGCTCAGAAAACTATCTGGAAACAAACAATATTATCGATGGACATGTACCAATGGACATGTCAGAAGAAAATAATGCATCCGGTGTGAGCTATGGCCTGGTTCATTCTCACGACTCAAGGGCTATGCAACAGTCTGAATGTAGTGAGGAAGAGGGTGGGAAAATCTTAGTCGATTCAGTATTTGGGAAAGATAACACATATTCGGTTTCTAATGTTACTCTTAGAAAGAAAATGCGAAGGAAGTGCAAAAGGGTATCTGAAATTAAACTGAGTATGTTCTACCATGGTGACATGCTAGGCTCTACTGTCACCGACCAGGTGCAGTCTCTAGATGGTGGAGCATGTGGCTTGGAAGAAGTCCAGAATTATCAAGCTGACAATGCTGGAAAGAAAAGAAGCTGCAGAAAGTTATCATCTGTCAGTACAATTCAGAGAAATATCAGGAAAACAAACTGCTCCATAACTGGAACGGATAGGTCTAGCAGATGCCAGATTAAAGATGATGATTTATTGGTGTCTGCAATATTCAGGAATAAGGACTTCGGCCCAAAGGCAATCCGGGGAAATTCTAGAGCTAAATCCTGCAAATCAAGGGGCCAGAGAAAGCTTAAAAGCCAAAAGGGTCGTTGCAGGTTGCTTCCAAGGAACCCCAGTAATGGAGGGAAGTACAATAAGGACTGTAATAGGTTTTATTTGGGTGCAAGGACAATATTGTCCTGGTTGATTGACAATGGGGTCATATCTTTAAATGATGTGATTCAATACCGAAATGCTAAGGATAATGTCGTCATTAAGGATGGTAGGATCACCAAAGATGGTATTATGTGTATATGTTGTGGTAAGGTGCTTACATTATCAGAGTTCAAGTTGCATGCTGGGTTTACATTGAATCGCCCCTGCATGAATATTTTTATGGAGTCTGGCGAGCCCTTTACATTGTGCCTCCTTCAAGCTTGGTCAGCTGAATACAAAGCCAGGAAAAGTCTGAATCAAGCTGTGCAGGCTGATGATAATGACAAAAATGATGATTCATGCGGGTTGTGTGGTGAAGGGGGTGAGCTGATATGTTGTGATAACTGTCCATCTACTTTCCACGCTGCTTGCTTGTCCTCTCAGGTCTGTCTGCTCTTAGGTCTATTCAAGTTTCCTTCTTTTAATTTGTTTTGGAAATCCAAACATGCTATTACTATTAAATGATTGATATAAAAGGCTCCCCTGCCATTCGTGTGTGTGTGTACTGTATGTGTGTACTGTATGTGTGTGTGTGTATATTATATATACACATAGCATAAACATCTGCCGTAGTGTAATTTTTGTGATCTGTAGTTAGGAGTGTTTATTCTGACTCAGCTGATTACTTGAAAATATAGCATATGATTATTAGAACTTCTTATAGTGTATGATTGAGTTCACTTCTGCAAACATGAATATATGATCAAGGGCGTCCACTGTAATATAATTGCTTTTATAGCCCATTCTGTGGTTTGATAAAAGAGGTTCGGTGGGTATATATCCACTTATTTTACAGACAACTAGATATACACCTGTGCATTGCACTAGTTCCATACATAGTATAAGTTATCTTATCTTTTAAAGTGTAGAAAACCATTTAGTAGTATTTAATTTAATTATAAAACAACTATAAGCAAATTGGATGCAGTAAAATTGTTAAAAGATGCGCTTTTGGTTGAGTCATGAGATAAAATTGTTTTTAAATTATTAGATTTATGTAAAAGATGACACTTGAGCAAAAATGTTGACATTACATAGCAATGTCAACTAAATTGTTGATATGGTAGCATATCAAAATATATTTATTATAAATAGATTGAAAATAGATGTGTCAATGCTATAAAAATTGAAACAATTTGTTGATTGTGTTATACTTGTTGGTCTCCTTAATACTTGTGGATACTCATGGACATTACTTAACAAAAACCTAAAAAATAGTATTCCTTGATTGTCTCTAAATCCATTACTAACAAACAGTATGTCTAGGATCCTTTGTAACTCTTGGGAAGAATTTGGAGAGAAGCATGGTAGCAATCGCAAAAGGTTTGTAAGGTAGCATATTAGGCTGCTCTTGAACACATGACATCAATCGAGAGAGCTTGGTACAAACATCTCAAGTGATTACAAAAAGTAAATTTAAAAATTATTCATTGATCATTTCAAGAGAAACTCATTTATTAGATAATTATTTATTATTAAAATGTATTAGTACATTCCACTCACACTTAGAATCAAAGTTTAAATGATTCCATTGTAGCTACATGAGAACATATAAAAAAACTAATATGGCTTAAAGGAAATTTGCATGATAACATGTCAACTCCACAACTCGTGGTTCAGATTTTATATATTATAATAGATAGATTTTAGTATGGTACTAGCGTTTGGACTTGTTTATTTATGTTCCTCCTGTATTCTTGTTTCTTTATAGTGATGCATTTGACAATAAATAAGGCCCTTTCGTACTTTGTATTTTTGAGGATGCTTTTATTGTTGTTGATGATCAAAGGTTTTCTTACCCTACCTTGGAAGAATAATACAATCTTTTTTGCCTATGTACATCAGGAGATCCCAGACGGTGACTGGTACTGTGCAAACTGCACTTGTAGGATATGTGGAAATTTGGTTATTGATAAAGACACTTCAGATATGCATGATTTATTGCAATGTTCACAGTGTGAACATAAATGTAAGTATGCGCTGGATGATCATGTTGCATTATGACATTACCCATGTTATGGTTGTAGAGCCGGTAGAGTGTAGATAGACGCGCCAAGTTGAGTCGTACTATATGTAATTTGTTTAATGGCTAAACATTTTGTTGGTTTGATTATTGTCATCTATGTCTGAGTCTTCCTTAAATGCCACAATAGTTGGAGCTTCTTGATCTCATGCCCTTGTATATTAATTGTAATAAGCAATTGCTTAATGATCATGAATGAAGATTTCTTTGATCTGAAGTCTATGCATTATTTTCCCTTTGTAATGCTTCAATGATTCCATCTGATTATTGTGATACTTGTACTAAATAGATCACGAGAAATGCCTGAAAGATAGAGAAACACAAGAAGTAGCAGTCTCAGACATTTGGTTTTGTGGTCAGAGTTGTCAAGAGGTACTACACTACTATTTCTCTAATTTCTAGACTTCCATTTGAAATGGATTTCTTGAAATGGCTAATTATTTGTTACATTACTTACAAGATGATGTAGCGGCTTGTAATGTGAGTTGGTCATTTTACTATCTATAATTTGAAGATATTCAAAACCTTTAGAAACTTTGGTTTATATTCCAAACCGTGTGACAGCTTTTGGTACATTAAATGATGATTATCTCATTAAAATTTATGAGTGGTAAATATAGTTCTAAAAGTTGCATTTTTCTGACAAATAAGTTTAAGATTAACAAATTTAAAATTTAGTCTGAGTTAAACAAAAGCATGAGGTAATCAATAAGGTGATTGTGATTTACATCAAATTCTTCTGTCCAAATATAATTTTAGTGGTTATAATAATTGAGGGCAATATAACACAGAAGCTTCCATGACTATAGTTTTTTGCCAAAAGCAGAACAAATTGGACAGCTTTTCAAAGCCATATGGAATGTGGAAGAGTCTAGTCCTGTGACTTACCAAGTAATGTAATGTAGTCTTGTTGGCATAGTTGTATCCAATAGAATGCCATCACTTGGTATATAAATCTGGGAAGCCTTGATTCCCTATGAATTTTCAAAGCGTTAACATTCTGTTTGGGTTCATTGTGGGCAGCTTTTCTCTTTCTGTCATTAAAGGGGAGAAGGGTAGAAGTAGTCTAGCTGTGTGACATACCCAGTAAATTATCCTGGCCCAATGGCTCTCCCAGTTCGTGGTCTAACTTCATTACAGCAGCCCTCTCTTGTCTTTTCAACTGTGTTTTACAATTCTGATACAATAATTGAAACAACAAAAGCCTTATCTCACTAGGTGAGGTTGGCTACATGCATCACATGCCGCCATTGAGCTTAGTTAAAAACCTACTTATCGGTTAAAAGATCTGTTACTGTTAAAAAATGTTTGTTGTAATAAGCATAAAGCTTGTTGACTGCTTGAAGGGGAGTGTTGGAAATAGTAATAGTTTCTAAAATTAGTAAATAACATGTTTATGTATCAAATGATAAAATGCATTCAGTTTTCATGGGAATTAGTGTTTAGGAAGTTGGACTTGGTTAATAGCCTTGGAAATAGTCTCCACTGTATCTGTTGAGACTTTAGAGTCTATATTTATGGATGGTGTGCATAATTTTAGTACTCATTTTACTGAATTAAAAAAAATCACATTGCCTAAAGTATTCTGTTCTGCCTCTCTCTTTCTCTTTTTCTGTCCCTCCCAAATCCTCCTCTAAATTCAACAGCTTAAGATATTCAGTTGGAGGAAGAAGGAATGTTTTACATTTGAATATTTAGGGTTACCATAGTGTAGATACTCTGGTTGACGGTAGCTTAGGGTCCCTTATTCCTATGATTTTTTTGTTTAGTTAACATGTGTGTTTTTATATTTAATATGTTAAATGAACAACATGAATTTCGTATTTCACTGTTGTCTCAGTTAATATTTTTTGTGGGCAAGAATACAATTATTTTCTCTTCTGTCAGCACTGAATACTATGTTATTATTGATATAATAATGTGTTATGGTATTTGGACCTAGTAATCCTATTTATGTTGATAATTAGGTCAAGTACACACTACTTGAATAACCTAATAACGCAAATATCCCAACACTTTATTCAAGGACTCGAGACTCTGATTTGTGCAGGTGTACTCTGGACTCCAATCTCAGGTGGGGTTAGTTAATCAAGTTGCTGATGGCATCTCATGGTCGCTTCTTAGGTGCATCCATGATGACCAGAAAGTTCATTCTGCACAGTGGTTTGCCCTAAAGGCAGTATGCAATACGAAATTAGCAGTTGCTCTTACTATCATGGAGGAGTGTTTTGTTTCAATGCTTGATCCAAGAACAGGCATCCACATGATACCTCAAGTTTTATACAACTGGGGGTTAGTAACTCTTTTCATTTTGTGTGCTTCCTTATTATAGTTTTATACCTGTCTAAATAATCTCCTGCCCCTAGTACTCTTTTTTAAAGCCTTAATTTTTTTTCCTTTTGTTTTTATTTTGATTTGAGAGGCTTTATTTCATGTGATTTTCAGGTCTGAGTTTGCCCGTCTGAATTTTCAAGGGTTTTACACCATGGTATTGGAGAAACAGGATGTGTTAATATCTGTAGCATCTATCAGGTAAAATTTAGAATATAGATATTTTCCTTATGAAATTTATGGTAGAATTTGATGTTTTTAAATCTTATGTCTGATCTTTATGTGGAATGGTTGTATTTTAGCTTCTATTTTAACCTATAAAGGCAATTATTTAAATGTCTTCCACCGAAGTTCAAGTCTTATCCTTCCAGCTGATTTATAGTTACAGTTGTTTGTATTGATTCATACAAAGATGCTATATTTGTTTTATTGAATTGTTCTCAAGTCTTTTACATTTTTACAGGGTGCATGGAACTACTGTAGCAGAGATGCCTCTAATTGCTACTTGCAGTCGGTATAGACGCCAGGGAATGTGCCGACTTCTTGTAACTGCTATCGAACAGGTAAAATTCTGCGAGTTTCTTGTATTTTGTCCAAAAAGTTGTAGTGATTTTGCACTTAGTGATTTCTTTTTCCGATAATTGTTGAGTTTGAAATTTTCCCACACTTGCTTCATTTTGGCCTTCTGTGTTTCTGAATTTATCTGTCATTCGCAGATGTTAACATCTTTCAAGGTGGAAAGGCTTGTGGTATCAGCCATTCCTGATTTGGTTGAGACATGGACTAAGGGCTTTGGATTCAAACCCGTTGATGATGTTGAAAGGAAAAGATTGAATAAGTTTAACTTGATGATCTTCCCCGGGACAGTGTTTCTTGAGAAACCGTTGTACGGGAAGATGAAAAATGAAGGTATTTTTGTTTGGTGTATTTTGTTAGTGTACTATTATTGTTAAATACTTACTAAAATTCATTTTCTTTTCAGATGAAACAGGACTGTGTGATGAATCAACTCAAGCAACAGATGAATCCGTCAAAGTAGGTATCAGTTCTGAAGGAATGGCTATTACTGGCTCATTGCTACAAGATGTTGCAAACATAACTACTACCAATCAAGTTGAAGCAAAGTCAGAACATGAACCTGTGGATGGTAAAAATCAATCAGATTCTAAAGCTGGCAGTGATACCCTTAGAAAATATAATACACAACCTGTTGACACTGCATTAGAGGCCAAAGAATCAACAGAAATAAGTAGTAGCTCTTTAAAAGAAGAGATCATCCAGTTGACAGTGTCAGGTGGCTCAGAGAAATCTATTGAAGAAAACAATGCGAGGGAATTGAAAACATGCAACAGAGTGGAAATGGAAAGTGATTCAGTACAGCAATCTATTTGTGCTATCAAAGATGGTACTGAACCAAGTAGAAGGGTCGTTGAGGACAAGAATATCAAAATAGGTGAGGGTCAGGAAAATGCTTTGCAGGGCCATTTTTCAAATCTATCCTGCAAAACATTTTTAGGCAGCAATTTTGACACGGATTCCAGTATTGAATGCTCAGTGATGTATGATGAAACAGCTTTTTTTGGAACATTTGCAAAGTCTGCAAGCTGAATCAGAAGTTGAAAGAAAGTAGATGTTTAGAAAGTTGTGACCCATTCATGTTGTGATGTTGTGATGCTCATAACAAACTTGTAGGGTATCTTACGGCAACTAACTGCAAAATATGGAAACATTAAACGGGTTCATGACAATCGGCTAGATAAGTTAAAATTGTGACCCATTGTGTAGCTAGGGGCTAGTGTGTAGCATAAGATGGATGCAAATAAAAATGTTGTTGGTCTTGCTTTGTCTGGTGGTAAGGAAGATAAGATGTCAATGAAAGTTGTGTTACTATAAAATAGATCTCATTAGTCTCAAATCACTTTATTAATGCACCTACAATTCTCAGCATAATCATTCAGCTTCATCAATAATAGTTAACGCTAGGCTCAACGACTACGCAAATGTTATTGCAGTTTGATGCAATTGGAATTATCTGCTGCCATTGTGTAAATTAGAAATATTAAGAAACAAATCTAGTCTACTGATCTGTGATAAGTTGAATGTGATGATCTAAATCAACTTAATGATGAAAGGATATTTATTATTCTTGACGATTGATGAAGAGGATGAATTCCAAAGAAAAAGGAAATTATAAGCGAAGTTCCAACTCATTACAAAGGTTTAATTGCAAGTGACTTTACTAATTACTATTAATCTGCTGTTAGATTACATGGTTGGGTTGGGATATAGTTTATGGATATTTTCAAAATTAAATTTTGAAGCTAATCTATGAAATCAATAAGCAAGATTTTCTGAAGGTTGCAAATTTTAATATTACTTCGTTGGTAATTTTAGTGTTGAAATCTTTGTTTATTTGAATGAAGAAATTGCATTACAGATTGATCGAAGTTTGTTGAGATGTAAGCAAATGAAGCATATGCAGTGGGAAGTTCTAAAAATTTATAAATTTTATGGAAGTGTTTGAAAAATTTTCAAATTTTATGGAAGTTTTGAAATGGCTTTGCTGTGGATTGACGCTTCTTACCCTAACTTACCGTAAGTGAATTTCTTTTTTCAGCCGGTTATTTCTATCTTTACCCCGTACTTTATTTATGCACTCCCTAATTTTTGAAAATGACCATTTTGCCCTAAATAAATGTCTAAATTGGCCATTGAAATATGAGTCGTTGTTAACTAATACGTCTTTAATTAAAATATAAGTGAATTATTGAAAAAATCATCTTCTTACATTTAAGCATTGAAGACAAAAAATGTATTTTTAAGGGTTATATCCTAAAAGACAAAAATCTCACATTATCTAATTTACTCGTCTTCTAATAATTTATTTACTAATATGTTTTTTTTAATATTTTTGTTGCGTATAAATATCTTTCAAATTTCAACAATGAAAATAACATTTATGAAAAAACGAAATTAAACATGTTCATCATATTGACCTAACATGATTTTTTTCATAATAGAAGTCCAAAGAATAAAATGATTTGTCTTTATGCATATATATTTCAAATATAGGGGAAAGAGAAATTAAAAGCAAAAGGAAAACAACCAAAAAAAAGAGAATGTATGCATGAAAGGATAGGGAAGGAGAGAGAGAAAAAAAAGAGAAATTGAGTGAAAAAGATAGAATACAAAACTAAATACAGAGGTTTTTTTCTCTATTTTCAGGTATTGTATTTAAAAAAAACTTTAAAACATGATTAATATAAAATAAACTGAAATATTTCTTTTAACAAATAGATTTTTGTCAAATATATATATATATATATATATATATATATATATATATGTTTTTGTATTTCTTTCATTCTCATCCTTTTATTAGCCATAACAATTTGCTAAAAAAAAAGTTACCAGTATCGATATCAGTAAAATTGACTCTTTGATAGTTTTTTTTCTTTTATATTCTTACGTTCTATATATAATACAAGCACATCTATAACTCATTATTCATTACATATATTATTTCTAATTTTTAGACTAACAATAATACTGATTATAGCAAGAAATAACGAAGAATGTCCATAATTATAATTTACATTATTTTTTATTAATAAGAAATGTATTTTAATATGATTTAGATTAAGTAATGTGCAAATGCATTCCAAATAATTGAATTGAAAAATTCATTTTAATATTGAAAATTTAAAGACTAACCTGATGTTCCCATCCAAAATATACTTCTTTGCATTACTAATCACTACAAGGTTTTCTTCAAAAAGTAAATTTTTTAATCTTAAACCTACTTTTATTTATTTGGATTTGACAACCAAAATTATTAAAAAAGACGCTCCATCAATAATTTTCGTTGTAAAATAATAATAATAATAATAATAATAATAAAATAACTTGTAAAAAGGTAAATTTTTACAAAAAAAATTGTAGTTTCTCGACTCAATTTATATATAAAAACTTATGAAAGTAATGACCTAAAAAGAATATAATTTGAAAAGACATCCCAAATCCCAAATGCAAGACAAACGAAATTGGTTAACCACTAAAAACCAGTTAAATACAGAATTTTGACTTCATTTTCTTATGTATTTAAAATTCTCTAAAACTTGAATTATTAAATTATATTCAATATCTTTTAAACTTTTATTTTATCTAAACAACCTATTTTATCATAAAATATTTTATTTTTTTAAAAAACAATTATCCTGCAAGCATTTTTATCCACACACAGTGTAACATGCATATAACGTCTATTTCGTTCCATTTATGGCTGTTTTTATGTGAGATTGTTTAACTCCTACTTTGTTTGAATAATCTGGAGTTGGAAAGATGTGAAAACGGAAAGAAAGAGAAGAAAAAAAACATAGAAGAAAATTAAAACATAGAAACACGGGTCCACCCAGGTTGTTTGTTGGATGAAGAGATGAAAGAGAGAAAGAAACAACATAACTGTCAATAACAGATGCTTGTTGGCTAAGCATAAACCAGACCATCTCTTTCTTTCACTTCATCTTCCCACTCTCAGCTAACTCTCATCTTCATTCGCACCACACACACACACACACACACACACCCTCTAACCTCCATTGCCATCACATGACCCAAACCTCCATTCCCTCACACCCGGAGCTTCTTCCAGTTCCGGGCATCCCTTCCTGAAATCATGCCTTCTTCTTCCCCCAAATCCTTCTACCCTCGCCCTCCCCCTCGCAGAACCTCCTTCCTAATCTTCGCATGCCTCTTTCTCTCCCTCTCTGCTTTCTTCTTCGCTTTCCTCAGACCCCTTTGGGACCCTCCTTGCCCCAATCGCACCCCCACATCGGTTCGAGTCCTCTGGGACCACCACCCCACCGCCGACCGCGACCCTGGGCTTCATCACAGACACAAAGTTATGGCCTTTGTGGGAATTCAAACCGGGTTCGGATCCGTGGGGAGGCGCCAATCTCTTAGGAGCACTTGGTTTCCTTCCGATCCACATGCACTTCAAGGGTACGGCCTTTCTTTATTTATTTGCTGATCTTTGCAATATTTGTTTTTCGAAAAAACTTAAGTATAGATTCACTTCGCTAATCTGAGTAATAAAGAATTTCATTCGAAGAAGTGAAGCTTCAATTCTGATTGGAGAATAATAGCAAAATTACCACAGCACTTATGCTCCTGTATCTAAGTTATTTTTTGTGTACCATAACGGCAAGAAAGACTTGACCTTTTACCTTATGCATCTGTCTCAACTCCACCACTACGCTGAGTCTTGTGGTTTTTGGTATCTATTTAGAGATGTTGAGGAATGCAAACGAATTAAATAATCTTATTGAACAATTGTTGTTACTGATCTGCTTAATTTTGGGAAATGAGATTGGTTGGAAGTTCTGATAAACACTCCATTTTGATGCGTATGTAAGTGGAGGGTAGAATGAGATAAAAAGAAGAAATAAGATGTAGATGAAATATGGTAGAAATGAGATGGAAGAGAAAGGTCGTGTAATAAATACCTGGGCTGATATTATTAACCGAGCTAACCTTGGTATGGAAGTCATGCATGAACGTAATGCTCAATGAATGATTTGCATAGTCTTATTGTGAGCTGTTATCACTGATCTGCTTTTGGAAGAGGAGTTGCTTGGGAGTTCTGATAAACATACACTTCGTACTCTGTATTTTGGTACAAATGGGATGGAAGAGGAAATGAATGTATGTTTCTAACTATTTGATTGATTGGAGTTGCTGTCATTGCCATGTCTTCATAAGTTGTGTGTTACAGTTTTAGTCATGGACGATGCTAGGTTCTTATCTGTATTTGTGTGGCCTAGTTCAGATTTATCTACAATATCAAATTTGTGGACAGATGCGGCTGAAGGTGAAATTACTCTATTTTTTTACAGAAATGATTTAAATTTTATAGAAATCAATTCTATTTAAATTATGTTAATAGAATAATAAATTCTACCATTTTCGTTCAAAGACCAATGGTCAGATGGGTTAATGCTAATCTGGTATATTTCCCACGGTCAGATAGGTGAGTTTATGTTTCTCCTTTATGAATATGATTACTTTTTGGGCATTTCTAATGATGTCAATATTTATTTCTATTTTGGGATTTCCAATTTCTAGAATTTTGCCTCCGGTGTAGTTATATAGGCCACCAGTTAGCTGTATGCATGAAACGCTCAAACTGTTTTGTTTGGTATTTTGAGAGAATTTGTGTCTGAAAGTGATGTGATCCAATGGAATTATCTTTACTCATTATGAAATCCCAATTTGTTTTGTTTCTTGCAGCTTGGAAGAAGCCACTGGCTTGGCTTTTAGGTTTGTGATTGGTAGAACGAGTGATAGATCGAAGATGTCTGCACTTCAGAAGGAAGTGGCACAATATGATGATTTCATTCTACTGGATATAGAAGAGGAGTACAGTAAGCTCCCATACAAAACGTGTGTGCTGAGAGTTAGTAAACTGCTAGATTGATGTATGTAGTTTGTTGCTGAGCTGAATTGCCATTTATTACAGGTTAGCTTTCTTCAAAGCTGCTTATGCACTTTTTGAAGCAGACTTTTATGTCAAAGCAGATGATGACATATACTTAAGGCCAGGTGCGATGTCTTTCAGTGCATAACTTGGTTAAATATGGTGATGAACTTTGTTTATGAGATAAATGATTACTCTATAATTAAGAATTATGCAATGATATGCAATCAGCTTTGTTTATCAGACCGTCTTTCAATACTGCTGGCGAAAGAGCGAAATCACCCTCAGACTTACATAGGATGCATGAAAAAAGGCCCTGTTTTCACTGATCCCAAACTCAAATGGTTAGTTCTGTTTAGATTAAGTATATTTTATCTCCACGTTTTTAATTTTATCACTTTGCCATGTCCTGGTTTAATTTCTCCTACTCTGTACCTTTCACCTTGCAAACAGAAGTAAATTTTAATTATATGCATCATCCTCAGCTACTTTAAAAAATCAAATTCTTACTAGTTCCAGATGTGGTTTTCTTTCTTTCATTTTTGTTGTGGGGACATGACTTTTCTTGAAGCAGATAGGAAAGTGTTGGGCTCAAGAGTTTGCATACTTAAACAAGATCTGACTTGTACTAATTATTCCAGTACATTCCAGATTACAGTTCTGCACTTCTGCATACAATGAATACATTATACAGTACTCCCTCAAACACTGCAGAAACAATCCACTACCTCATAATGAAGATATCTACTCATCACTCCTATTTCTATATTTTACACAAATAAGTTTCACCACAAAGTAGATAAATGTCTTACAAACAATGGAGGCCACTCAAATAACTGTCACACCAAATAGTGTAACTGTCCTGTAACATTCAGCAATAACTAATTAGACATTACAAGACTCCGTGGTCCTTTTATTCCTCTTAGAAACTATTCATATTGTACTATAATGTTTTATTGCGTCAACATGATATGATAATATTATGTTTCGTTATAGTGTCTTGTCAGTTATCCTATCGTGCCATTGTTGTGTGCCATGGAGGATTTGTGTTAGGTTTAACAGATAGCATAAACTGTCTCTCTCCCCCTCTCTCATTAAAATATAAAAAACAATATCTTATTATTCAAAGATATTTTTAAAGAAAAATTAATTTTACAAAAAACTTGTATAATCTATTTATAATTTTAGGAAAAGTAACTATATAATTAAGATAAAACTTTGTATAATTTTGTTAATATTAATTTATATGCTAATACATATCATAATTTTTTATTTAACGTAGTATCTTATATTTATTTACATTTATAATTATTGTGAGACATAAATTTAAATTATATTATTTATTAACTAATAATTATTTAAATATTTTTTAAGATATTTTTATAATTTTAAAATCTTATATAATTTTTATAATATAAAAATAGTTATATAAATCAAAATGTAATTTTGTATTATTTAGTTAAAATTTGTTTTTTTTAATAATTTTCATAATTTATAAAAAAGTAAATTAAAGTCAATTTTGAGAAAGTTATACGTGATTTTAGTGAAAATTTGTCATTTAAACATAAATTTATGTTATATCTTAACATTATTTAGTTTGTTGTCTTGTACCAAACATTAGATGTGATTATACATTATCATGTTATTATTCTATTATTTATTTATTTTATTATCACATTCTCTTATTGTATTATTAGAATAAATAATATTTTTACTATCGTCCAATTGCAAACTGTGGTGTATGATAAATTTATTGACTTATGAAATAACCATTTTAAAAGTCATACTTACAATGATTTCTAACTGAACCACCCTTTAATGGCGGCAATACTAAAGTGAGTGAGGCACATGTGTGTACATCAGTATATTGACTTTTAAGGTTCTAATATAAATATATAAATATATTTACAAACAAAACAATATGAAAATTGATATCCTTCTTTTGTGGCAGTGTCACTGTCAAGTATACTAAGATAGGAAATTATTATCCCCACCATTTTCCTAAGGGACAGGATTAAGTACTTTTAGGTCTTGATGGACTGGATTTTCAATATTAGATTTTTAGTGCATGTTTTGATGAAGGATAAAAGAGGAAAAGGGTGGAGAAGGGAATGTAGTAAGTAAGCATTCCATGTGTCTGGAAGTTCATAAAATGAATTTGAGAAAATAAATGTTTATCCTCTCAGACCCTCTGTTATTTATTTCTATGAATATTTTAAACTCCCACAAGTTTATGAGGATTTTAAATATCCACTCACAGTGAAGGATAATCATCATTCAAATTCTCATTATTTTATCATTTTTTTTCTCTCTTTCTTTTGGTTTCTTCCCTTTCTTTACCTCTTCCAACCGTGCAAATGTACCCTTAGGAATCAAATTGAGAATGTTTCAACTTTTATGCGGATCTGAACTGTTTTTTACTTTCATTTTTGGGGTTGAAATTTGAAAATGTTATGTAGTGTGATGTCTTGCCTCATCAATTCTTTATTATCTGGAGTAACCCTACTAATAAATCTTGCAGGTATGAGCCACTGTCTAATTTGCTGGGAAAGGAATATTTTCTTCATGCTTATGGTCCTATATACGCTCTATCTGCTGATGTTGTATCGAGCTTGGTAGCACTTAAGAATAACAGGCATGTTTTTCATTTCTCCTTTGTTTGGTTATTTAACCTTCAATAACAGTAGGTTTGCAAATAACTCACTTGCATATATTAGGAATATATTTGGGTTGGTGATATTCACTGTAGTAACACTTGATGCATTTGTTGATCTTTAGGTGTTGGATTTTTGTTTATTCGTTTATTTGTTTGTTTTAATTTTTTAGGTCAATGTTGGCTTCTTTTCTTTGTCTACTTCATTTCTTCTTTTCCACTTTCTTGGATTTTTCATATTCATTCTCATCTTTGGGTTCAATAGAGTCTATTCCTTTCAAATCTTCATCAGAAATGTTTTGGGTGGTGGATTAACTGACCATTCCATTAGAATATATGAAGAACATCCAATAGTATGTAGCTTGTATCTTGGGATAATTTAGAATATTGTAGATTATCTCGTATTAGGATCAGTTTCCATTATTTTTTAACATTTAACATCCTTATTTACTTAGGAATAATGATCTGTCTAAAAGAAACAGAGAACAGAAAATATCTAACCGAATGGTCTGAATATTATTTACTTAAAACTGAAATTGGCTGCAGGAATAGAATTTGTATAGCTATTCCATAATAGAGAAGAAGGTTAGCCTTGGCTTACAGTTCTAACAATGCTAATACCCTCCCTCAATCCCAGTGGGAAGAATTTCCAGAAGAAAAGCTTTTCACATTGAGTTTGCCTATGAGAAATTCAAAATGAGCTGTAGAAAGGGGCTTGGTCAGTACATCAGTCCACTGATCCAAGGTAGGAATGTGAAAAATACAAAAGCTGTTTGGCTAGAACTTGTTCACTACAAAATCAATCTCCATGGTGTGGCTATGAAACATTGGGTTATGTTCAATGGACAAAACAATTTGATTGTCACAGAGAAAAACTGGAGTAATAAAAGGAACATGCAACTTACTGAGCAAAATAGAGACCCATTTAAGTTCTGTAGAGGTGTGAGCCAAACTTTTGTACTCAGTTTCAGTTCTGGAGTGAGCAACAACTTTATGCTTTCTGGACCAAGATAGATAGATGCACCAGAAGTAGAGTGTCGGTCATTCATATCAGATGCCCAATCAGCATCACAAAAGGCCCGAATTGATAGCGGTTAAGCAAGGGAGGCTGGCTGAAGATGCAGTCCCATGAGACAAAGTACCTTTGAGGTACCATTTAACCATATCCATGAGAGTCTAGAGGTTGGGCCATGAACTGACAAACTTTGTTGACTGCAAAGTTGCTTTCAAGTCTTGAGAGTGACATAATGCAGTGCACCAACCACAAAATGATAGAGTGGGATCTGCCCCATATTTAGACAATTTGCAGATAGAACGAGTTGTAATCATGTGGATCTTGTGAAGCAATTATGGATATATTTGCTTTGAGTCATGACTATAGGGTGGTTAGGAAAATATTTTATTTCAAGACCAAGAAAGGAATCCAAATGTCCAAGATATTTGAGAGAAAACTCTGCATTGAGGAAAGTTGTAAACTACTGAGTCAAATTAATGGAGTTGCCAGTTATAACAATATTATCAACATATACTAGAAAATAGATAACATGAGACTGTCTATAATGAACAAGGGTGGATTGTAATCTATCAAACCATTGTCGGAGTGCTTGTTTTAACCCATAGAGGGCTTGTTCAATCTATGCACAAGAGATTTGTCTTCAACGATAAACCAAGAGGTTGTGTCATATACATTGTTTCTCCAAGTAAAACATTCAAAAAGGTATTATTTAAATCCAGTTGAAACAATGGCCAACCATGTGAATGTGCAAGAGTAAGTATAATGCGAACTGTTGTTGGTTTCACCACTAAGAAAATTTTTCATGAAAATCAAATCCAGGCACTTAATGAAACTCTTTGGCCACCAATCGTGCTTTACATTTATTAATGGAGCCATTAACATTTTCCTTGATGTGAGGTAATATGAGGTATTTATAACCAACATATGAGCTAATATGAGAAGGTCCCTGTAGCTTAGTGAATATGAGTTCTAAAGGAGAATAGACAAACTCAGAAGTATGAAAAGGTAGTCTATGTGACTTGTCTACACAAGAAGAACAAAAATGAGAGTCAATTTTATTAGCTGAAGAAATTTTAGAGCCATACATAACAAGCTTCTATACATGACTATTTTGATGACCTAATCTAGCATGTCACCAGCTTACATTGTTAGACTATGATGCAACAAAATTGACAGAAGAAACAGAAGCTAAATTTACATAAGAATTTGTATGACTAACAACTCTAACAACATTGACCATAGTGCGAACCTTGTTTGGATCACCAAAGGGTGGTGAGGATAGGGACATAGAGTAGGGATTTTCAAGCTTGAGATTGAGAAATGAATAAAGTCCATCTACACCAACAATTCCTTGAAGAAGGACTTAAGAGATTTAACAAGACACACATGAGGATGAAACTCAAAGAAAATGAAGTTATCTTTTGACAAATTGACTAACACTTAACAAACTTTTAGTAATAGGAGGAACTTGTAACAAATTGTTAAGTTTAAAAGTGACGTGTGGAGCAGTAGGTGATACAAATGAAGAGGAACCAACACCAAAAATACTTATACCCACACCATTTCTAATGAAAATTGATTTGGATCATCAAAACGACTTAATTACTTGATATTTTGTGGTTCCCCAGTCACATGGAAACTAGAATCCGAATATGGAATCTAAGGTGTTACAATACCTTGAGATTTTGAATTTGTCAACATTGCACTTGGCTAAGCTATGTTCCCAGATTGAAGGTTGAGATTAGCCCAAGTGTTAGAGGATTTGAAGGATCCAATAGAGTTAGAAATGAATTGTTGTGTGGTTGGATCAATAATAAAAGAGACTCATGAGACTGGTAATCACAAAAATGACAAACATTCGTCGCATGTCCATATTTCAAGTAGATTTGGAACTTAAATCTACCATTGTTATGGCCTGCTCAGAACTACTGTGATGAGAACCTGTACCAACATTAGAGGCACCTCAGTTACCATCACTGTGACCATAAGAGTATAGTGGAGTGAGGGAGAGACCAAACTTTTCGTGTTTTTGACGTAATGAACTAGACGAGTTTCTTGCCTTCAATGGCTGATACAACAAGCACATAAGTAGACAAAGTCCTTCCAGAATCATATCGATGTATTCTTCATGACGTACAAGAAGACATCAACAAAGCTCTTAATCTTACAAAAATATTCCCCATAGATTATTGCTCGAGATGAAACGCGCTTTTCAAATAAACTTGATACGAGTGATGTGAGCTAAGAACACAAGATAAAATAGACTTCGACAAACTAGATTGGAGCCAAACAAGTAGAGTTTAATCTTGGACTTCCCACACTTCATGCTAAGGATGACATGATCAAGTTTGCAATCCTCATCGTAAAGCTTCATCGTAAAGGAAAACGCTTCAAAAAGGGAGCTCTAGATACCATTTAAAAGAAATAGAGAATAGAAAATATCGAATTGAATGATTTCAATATTATTTACTTCAAACTGAAATTAGTTACAAGAATAGTATTTATATTGCTATTCTACAACAGAGAAAAAGGTTAGCCTTCGCTATCAGTTCTAACAACGCTAATAATCTGTTTTTTTTTTTTGACGAATGATCTGGTATTAATATAAGTAAGGTTTAGTGCTTTGTATGTTGTATCATATTGCAACACATAATGTTATTAAATCAATCTGTGTATCAATTTTTTTATTTTTTTCCTCTCTATCTACCTAAAGCTCTGTAATTTTAGCAGTTTCTATGGTTGTTCTTCGATAAAAAAAACATATTATACATTAATCCTTAAAGTTTTTTCTAGAATTTTAAATTGTGTTATTCTTTTATCTAGCCACAGAAGCACAAACAGGATGATTTGGACCTGTTTCAGTTCCCACACCTTCCCAATTCCTACTATGATGAATTTAATGTTTGCATTTTCTTAATGACAGTTTCCGGATGTTCAGCAACGAGGATGTTACAATTGGAGCTTGGATGCTTGCAATGAATGTCAACCACGAGAATAGTCGTGAACTTTGTGCTCCAGAGTGTTCGTCCACATCAATTGCTGTGTGGGATATTCCCAAGTGTTCAGGTTGGTATTTCTCATTTTTTCACGAGCTTTTACTTCTATCATGACATTCCCTGCAAAAAGGTTTTAATAAGCTCTTTAAAGAGTCATATTCAAGATCATTTCAAAGCATAACTTTTATACACTATCAAAATTAAAGTCTATATATAGCATAACATGAAGTTGCACTTCAAAGTAAAATATTTTATCTAATGATCCCGAGATACAGGTCTCTGTAATCCAGAAAAGAGAATGTTGGAACTCCATCAGCAGGAAAGTTGTGCCAAGAGTCCAACTTTGGACTCTGATGAATAGTTTTTGTCCGAATAATTTAGAAGAAGCAAAGGTGAAATTTTGCTTGCACTTGTTATGTTTTACAGCCGTGACCAGCTACCATTGCAACCCTTTTCTATCGGTTCATCTTTCTCTTTCAGATTCAATTCATATTTCTTCATGTCTGGAGACTTTCATGTATCTTATTTTTTCAGTCAATCTTCCCTTTTTCTTCCTCCCCTCTTAAGGGAAGAAGGCTTTATAGTTTATATAGACCACAAAAAGGTAGATAGAATTTACAGATGGTGATACCATTTAACTTCACTAATTTCTTAATTTTAATGTCATTCTTTTTTAAGATGATATGCAGCAGTAATGTGTTATTCATTGTTATGGTAATAGATACTGTGGACTGAATGTGTGTCTGGAAGTAAATAGGATAAGGGTATATTTGGATGAAATTCTCTATAACTATTTTTTACATAGAAAAATAAAAAAATATATTAAAAATAAAAATTTATATAAACCAAATGAGAGATTCTACAAATTAATTTATGCATGAGTTAATTTTAATTTACATAAAAATTACTTTTTTTTCATAGAAATACTTATAAAGAAGTTTATCTAAACATGTTTTATCTTTCTTCATCACTTGTGGCGAAGAAATTGTGGTTCTACATATACTGAGTTTTCACAATAATTTGCAGTAGCATATTAAGGTCTTGTTATTTCATTTCAATTCTTCTCATAGGTGCTCAATTCTATTCTGGATGCAATATTGCAATTTAAAGTTTCATCTATAGTTTACAATTTATTTTGTTTCCTCTTTGATTCAAAGGATGATTTAGACGAACAAATTGATTGATTCAGTAGACTGCTAGAGTTATCCTATTTAATAATAGTAGTAACAATAATTGTAATTATTGTTATTATTATAATAAAATAGTTATCTCAACCTTAATGCTCTCCTAAAAATTTAATCAATATATATATAATTCATCGAATAATTTAAAACAAATATAATTACGTGATCTACAAAAATTTTAATATATCGAAATAACTTCTAATAAATCGGACTACTTAGATCATGGCTCCAAATAACTAATAAAA
Source organism: Lablab purpureus (assembly GCA_030347555.1). Lineage (NCBI taxonomy): Eukaryota > Viridiplantae > Streptophyta > Magnoliopsida > Fabales > Fabaceae > Lablab > Lablab purpureus. The sequence goes on from CM059258.1 coordinate 21,777,893, forward strand.
ATATATAATCAAAATTTATTTTTTAATATTTAAAATTAATAACAAAAACCTAGATAACATGTTAAAATAACTAGAGCAGTGGATTATAACATTTTTTTCCTACAAATAAATCTTAAATTATCATGATAAAGAGAGCTAAGTTTGAATACATTGACTTAAATTCTTCTAAAGACTTTAGATTGAAATATATTGATATATCAAAGATTTTAGTCTTCCAATACTAAACAAAAAAAATAAAAAAATAAAAAAATTCCATCATATATTTTATGTTGCTTAAAGGTTAAGAGAACGAATTATCTAATATACCATATAAAAAGATTACGAATTTTTTTAGCAAACTCTTTAATTATGTATATTAAGAGAGAGTTTCATAATTTTTTTCAAGAATTTGACATTTTTAATAAACTCATTCAAAATCCAAATTTTTTTACTCTAATAATAACATTTGCAAAACATATTCTTTATGCATTTAACTAAACCTTTTACCAGTTCTATTAGCAATGATTTTGATATATATATATATATATATATATATATATATTATAGAAAATGACATGATCAATGAGATTATTGTAAACGAAGTTCAAAATATATGAAAGAAAGACTAAATGAGAATGATATGCTATATGAAAAAAAAAAGTTATACAGATGAAAAAGAAGATAAATGAATAGTTGCTAACAAATTATAAATTAATTTATAAAAACTAGATAAAATTATTAAAATAAAATTGTATACCAAATAAACTTATTTTGATGATAACAGGTTTATAATGGGCATTGGATAAAAATAAATTTCTTTAGAACCCTCAATTTCCCATTAAAGTTTTTTGTGCATTCTGAAAACTTTAGCCCCTAATACATATAGATTATAACAGATCTAGAAGACACTGTCAAACATTTTTCCATAATAAAGTTTATTTTAATTTACGTTTAAATAATTAAATTTAGTTTTATATACCAAACAGTGGACATGCCGGAGTGGTTATCGGGCATGACTAGAAATCATGTGGGCTCTGCCCGCGCAGGTTCGAATCCTGCTGTTCACGTCTTTTTATTTTCAATTAAATTTTTACATATGTTTAATTATTCATTCAACTATAAAATTGTCAAAAAAATAAAATAAAATAACTTAGGCTAAAATATAATTAGAAATTTATATATATATTTTTAGTTAATAATAGTGTATTTTAGACATCAAAATTAAGTATATTAATCTTTTAAATTTGGAGATTTTCTCTCCCTTATGGCTAGAGCTGTCAAAATAGGTCTGGCCCGATGGGCTGGCCCGTATGGCCTATGATTCAGGTCAGGCTAGGTTTAAAAAATTGTGGCCTATATAACAATAGGCTTTTTTTAACCTGACCCATTTGGCCCGATGCCCATATGGGCCAAGGCCAGGCTGGCCCGTAGGCTAATGGGCTGACCCGTTTATTTTTTATATTAAAATTTATGTTCTTAATTGGTATGTTGTCATACTAAAGAAAGAAATCCTAGTGACTCAGAGTCTCTGTTTTCTTCTTCATTTCTTCTCTTTTTTTCTCATAAGCTCTTATTTACTCCTATAACATCTCACAAGTCGTCTCTGTTATGTTGTTTAGTAGGTGCTTGACTCTTTTGAAAGTACTTAGTATGTGATCTAAGTTTTTTTTACAAGTTGTTCAAATGTAAACAGTTTTACACACACATTTATGTAAATATATTATATATTTATATATTTATATTTATATTGTTGATAAAAAATTATATCGTAGATATATTGTAATATTTTTTTCAATTTTTAATTAGGCTAAAAATGGCCCGTTGGCCTAACATAGGGCCAGGCCAGGCTAAAAATTGTGGCCCGTTTTAAAATATAGGCCAGGCTAGGCTATCAGATTTTCTGAACTTGGCCCGTATGGCCAGGCCAGGCTGGGCCGAACCGCCCGTTTTGACAGCTCTACTTAAGGCACCATTCAAATTTTTCTAGTCTTTTTTTTACCTATTTTACATAAACAAAACTTAGATAATAAAATTTTGCCCAACATTTTTAAGAACCAACCAACACTTTTCATTAAATGTTTTTATAAATGATTATGTTTTAGAAAAGTAGCCTAATTAATGATATCCCCTATAAAAAATCAACCTAGGAAAAAAGGACCCAAAAATATGATAGAAAATTCTTGTTGCTTGGTTTGTCAATGTTTCCGGCTAGCCCCTCCATGTTCATGTAAAGGCAAAAAAGAAAAAAAATCAATAAGAAGTGACAAATAACATCATGAATGAATATTATTGGCAGAAAGAATGGGTGTACCTAAATCAAAAGAAATTGGACCCCATTTTCACAATTTTTTTCCCAAATAAAAAAAAAAGTGGTATTAATCATCTTTTTTACCTTTCACTGAAGTCAAGCTTATTCTTCATTTTTATTTTAATATTAATATTGTGTTTGAATTCTTCCAATGAATGGTGTGAGAGAGAGAGAGTTTCAGAGTACTTGCTAAGATTCTCAAGCAATAAGTTGTGGGAAATATGGGCCTCCAATGATGGACCCATTATTGGGCCATCAAAAGTCAATCATGATGGGCCATTGTCCTAATTCTGGAATGGTTTGCAACGGATGAGGATACAGAGGGACCCATGTGGCCCATCAAACATCTACCTTTGTGTTCCAATCAGTAAAAACAAACAGTGAACTTGCTACCTGCTGACGTGGAGCTGACACATTTGCTACTTCCTACCCTTAAACCTATCTTCTATGCCTACCCATTAGCCAAATCAAATATTTTTTAATATATGGGGACAATAAATTTAAAATAACCTATGAAAATATAACTTTTTGTTTTAATCTAAATTTCAAAAACTTTTATCACTTTAAGTGATGATTAAATACATTTTCAACAAACTAAAATATCTAAAAAATATATATAAATAATTAGTGATACTAGTTATAAATTTTCTTATTTTCAAGAGGTAAAATGAGTTGTGTATTCACCCTTATTTTCATGAGAGGAGTGATATTGTTGGCATAATATTTTATACAAAATTAAAAGCTATGTTTTTATCTGATTTGACATGAAAAAATAATAATTGAGGCATGGCTGGTTCTGAATGAATAGTTCTTTCTGTACTATTTGTTTTTTACCCTATTATATATATATATATATATATATATATATATATATATATATATATATATTACCGACACGATTCATGATTGTATAGTTGCACTAGAAACTAGTAAAGGATCAAATTATTTAAAATTTTGCATGTGAAATTTGCAAGAAAAAAACATAAAAGTTTGAGTTAATTAAAAATTAGACATGACCAAGACAACAAAGAGGGATTAAGACTGAGTTAATAGATAATTTAGCTTTCTAGATTTGAAAAAGACTTCTACCAAAAGAAAGAAAATAAAAGTAATATTTTTGAGTCCAAAATAAAATTTCAAACTACAGTTTTCAGTAATTTTTTATTGCCTTTTAAATTTGAAAACTTGGGTTGTTGAGAAAAAATCACAGAGCATAATTATGTTAATCATCACAATGTGGTGTGATTATTGTGATAATTGTCTGTCATATATAGTAGTTTCTGTGACCTCATGATATGGACTGTGACTCAGACAGCACTACAAGCAAAAACAACAAACAACCTAGGTTTTGGAGAAATGAGATTTTGTCACAGAGAAGGAGCAATCATTATGCAACCATATAGTATTAAGTTTCAAAATAAACCAAGATTCCAGATCAATAATTTCACATCCTAAACTTCTTCAATTATAGATACATGAATCTAAGTAATTTTGGAATTCATGGGATTTTTTTAAAATCTTATTTTCCTGCTTCTAAATCTCCTTTTCTTACAAATTAATATTCAATCATTTGATTAAATCAAATAATTCGATCAGAATTTAGAAATGTTATGTTTAAATATTTTCTTGGTTTCTTATTTTTTACATTATGTTCATAAATATGAAAGAATATCTTTAAATAATTAATTTTTTAAAATTATATTATATTTTATAAATAATATAATATAATTTATATAAAATAAGATAATAAGACTGTGTGGAATTCTGTCTTATAGAACGTTTGAGATATTTAATATAAATTTATATATAAAACCATGACAACAATTTTAGAGTGAAATCTTAAAATTAGATGTTTATGATTTTTTTATATATTTTTCAATTTTATATTTTTACTTATAACTCAAATTTACATTTAAATTTTTAATAATAACTATGCTATGTAATTTTTAAAAATTTTAAAAAGCTCAAATTTTCAATTATACCATTTTCAAGGTTGATGTTAATCGTGTCATAGTAAAAGTTATTTTATTCTAATTTTATTAAGTTAAAATTTTTTTCATACCAATAAAATCGGTTCATTTATGTTATTGAAAGTACCAAATAAATTCATAATTCAACTATGAGTTTGTTTGAAGATAGTAACAAAAATGGGTCATATAGATGAAATTAATTTCTATTATTTGTATACTTTGGTGAATGTTTTCTATTATATAATTTATGAAATGCATTTATTAATGATATATGTACAAAATGATGAATAAAAGTAACTGGTACAAACTGACTTACTTGGCAGGTTGCAATTGTCGGTAACCAATGAGAAGCACTTACTGTTCAATTTGGATGAAAAATGATTTTGCTATCTGTGTGTCAACACAAAATAGCTTAATTTCTTAGCTATAATATGAAAAAAATAAATTGATCTTCTTCCTTTTTCATTTTATTATTTCTTCTCATATTCACTAACTTAGAAAATGTTTTTATATTTAATATTGATGTGAGTTTATGAAAAAATGGTTAGCAATCACATATATAAAAAGGTGTGAGATTTAGTGAGAAGAGAAAAAATGGGTGTGTAAAATAGAAAATCTAGTAGAAACAAGATGATGTAGATAGGAATTTTTTTTTCTTATACAACAAAAAAGAAACAAGAATTCCTAATGTGTTTGTTTAAGTTCCAATTATTAAATATATAATTTAATAAATTTATTGTGTTTAAAATTGTAATAAAAAGTTATTAAATTATCACCATTTAATTAATAAAGAAACAATACTAATTCACTTATTATTTAATCAGTAAATATTTTAATACTTAATAAATATTAATATTTAATTAATAAATAAATTTAATAAATCAAATAAAGAATATTAATTTTACTAACTATTTAACCAATAAACATTTTAATAATTTTTTTTAATTAAACTTGTAAATATTAAATAATATAAATATAATATAATAAATCATATTAAATTTATTAAAAGTTAAAGTTGTAAAAAAATATTATACCCTAAAGGTGGTTTGATGGGGTGTCTATTTAGCTCTGCATAATTTTAATTGGTGACTTTTTTTTTGTGTTTTCACTTTTTATATTTATATTCATGCTATAGATTTGAACTATTTATTTTAACTGTGTAAACTGTTTTTTAGTTTTTATTCATAATTACTAATTAAAAATTAATATTATTTATCATATTATAATTTATTTATTTAACATTTACAAATGTAATTACAATAAATTTATTAATCAAGAAATTAGTAAAATTATTATTTAATAATTAAATAACTATAATTTAACTATTACTATTTATTAATTAAGTACTAAAATAGTTACTAATTACATGATTATTAAAACTTATGTTATTTTTTAATTAAATAATTACACATAAATATATTTATTTTTAAAGAATATATTTGAGAAAAGAAAATAAAAAATGGCAGTGTGAGTGTGGGGGAAGTAGCCCCACAGGAAATTTTGTTTTTCTTTTGTTATATAAGAAAATATTTGGTAGATTGGGGTAGTTTAGCTTGTGCTATAGTGGATTGAAAGTTTAGAATGGTGGTTTAATAAAGTGTGAAAAGGAAGAAGAAAATCCTAATTCAAAAGGTTGTGGTTTTCCATTAATTAAGTGAATAATTAACTAATTTCTTGTTTTGTGGGCTTTGGTGCATTTAGCAGTAGTGTGATATTTTGTCTTAATTTCAAAGGGGCATCACATGCCATTGCAGGTCCTCAACTCTCTCTATTAAAATCCAAAGAAGTGAAGAGAATGGTGACAATGAACTAAGCAGAGAGAGAGAGAGAAGTGAGTTATCCCAATTCCACAGAAGAAGGATCAATGATGATAATAGGTCTCTTCTGACACACTTTCCACTCCATCATATTCATACTATATACTTAATTTAACCACAAGTTAGTGTAGCATATATAGCATCTTTATGAACACAAGAACACAATGTAGATCCAAAGCATGTAAAAATAAATAAACTAGTTGAGGATAAAAACAATGACTGAACACACAACAGGACAAGACAACAGAAACCTTCCCTGAAGAAAACCAATGAACCCCATTATTTGCCACTCCAAGAATCCTATGTAGAATGGCCCTGATTTCAGCAGACACTAAAGTTCATCCACCTCTTCCCAATTATAATTGCCATGTGCCCTATACCCATTTCCACACAGCAACTGCCCCCCAAGAACATGTACAACTCCTCAACATCTTCTAGCATAAAGGCTACATCTACTCCTTTCATTTTCATACCTTTATGCCTAGATGGATTTTGTGTTTTCTAAGGATTTAACATATCTAAAGCAAATCACATTTTTTTTTCTAGTGCATCCACTGATCAGGAAATGCTCTACACTTTCACATGAATGCAGTATTAGTTGTACAATATATTGTTTAGGACCATGAATCATGGTTCACATTTTGATTTCATTATTCATCTAAGGACAAGGGACCTAAAGAAAAGCATGCCATTTAGTTGCCTTTTTCTTTTCTTTGACAGAGAACAAGACATGAAAGCCTAAAGATAGGTATGTCTAGTCTATACCTATTAAAGAACTATACCAATGGATCACTGTGATGCTCCTGAAACCCATGATTACAGTGTCCCAAAAATTTCCTTCAATTATATAAACCGTACTAATATAATTCGAGAATACTTCAGACAACATTCCAAGTTCCAGCACCATTTCTTGCAAGCTACTCACATGGCCTTTTATCCTCTTGGAAATTACCAACTTCACATATGCCTTAAAGTGTTTTAATGTCATCGGTGGTTTGGTTTCTAATCTTCTGTGGACAAGCAGGCTCGGTGGCTTTGTTTATTATGCAGTTATGCCCCCAAGACTAGTCCACTCTCTCTCTCTTTCCCTATTTTATTTTCCTTTTCTAGCTTTGTGGTTGATGGTGAGTTACTATACTGGGGGAAGGAGTTGAGTTAATGTGTTGAAGATTGTGAATGTGTTGGTTTGGCATGGTTTCAAGGAAGTTGAAGATGAAGATAGGAGAATCAAACATGTGTGTTGAGATAAGGATAGAGGAGGATAAGAAATGGTGTTCCTTTAGACAGATACAAAAGCTAAAGAAAAGGATTTTACACTGGCAAAGTCCACCTAAAGGTTTATGATTTCCCTTCCACTACACCACATGGCCTATCACGTGTCATTGTTGCTCCATGACAAAATCTTCTTATCCACTCCAATTGTTGAGACTTGATTATTAAGGAGAGTTCCTATAAACTGATCTTATACCCTTCATGGATCACAACCTCTAGCTTTGTGCAACATTTAGTAATGTTGATGATAATTCTAGAGTGACCTTAATTTGTGACCACAAAGCAAAGTTACAAACCCTGAATTTGGGGTTAAGGGAAAGAAATGAACACTGAAATAGTACTCTCTCATTTTGCATCTGCATTGTGGCAAGTGAGAACAAAAGCTAAAAACCATGTTAATATCAGCATTTAGCTCCTCTGACTGAAGCACAATGAAGGACAAAAATTGAACAGCAAATGCAGGACTAAATTGCATCACCACCTCTCCCCTTTCCCAAACCCCAAAAATTTCCTCTCTCTCATGTGATGTGCTTGCTGGATCTGACACCCATGATTGTGGGGTGTGCAGTGTAATCCTCAAATGCTCTCAAGTGACCGTATCTTTCAAACTGAGGTTTCAAAGTCCTAGACATTCTAAATTTCCAAACTCTCCAATTCATTTCACTCACGTGCTGGTGCATAGATGGAGGGATAATCAAACTCTCTTCTATTTCATATAATCTTTGGACAAAACCTGTTATGGTTTTTGAGTCACTTCTACTATGATTGATTAATGCATCTCACTTTAATTTTATTTTGACTATTTTTGGGTTCATCTCATTTCTATTTTCTTTACACATACCATTCTTTATCTTTCTATTAATTCATTTATTTAGCACTACATTTCCCTTCTATTCTCCTTTTAGGATACCAATCTCATTTTTATGTGTTTTATCATTGTAACTGTGCCTTCAAGTTCCCTTTTTTTCTTTATTCTTATGCTTCAATTTTCCAACATTTAAACAAGAAACAATTCTTTTAAATTTGTTTGTTTGTTTTCATATTGCTCCAGTTTTTAAATTTGGAAAATCCAAATGAATGGGACAAAGCAAGAATCAGCTTCTCAATTTGCCAAGGTTTTGGTTTAAACAAAGAAGCTTTCACTTTATTGCGTGTCCTACGTTTGGACGATGGTTGAGTGAAAGAACGGATAAACTCATTTCACCCGTTGACTTTTTTTATACTATGAAAATGGTACCAAAAATCATAGTTCCTAATTTTACAGATAAATGTATTTTTAGTTCTAGCATTCACTAGTAAGATTAAATTTATTTAAATTTTTGGAGAAAATGTATATATATATAATATAGTTTAATTTGAATTCTTTTAATTCCAATCAAATTAATTTGATGAAAACTATTTTTTTTAATTTAAATAATCATTTTTTAAAATTAAGAATTAGCATTTATCGTTATAAGTCAATACAAAAATTTGATTGATTTGTTTCCTTAACATTATCATAAATTAACATTTTTTTATATTTTTATATATTAATTCTAGTGTAAACATGACTTTTAATTATGATTAAAGTAGGTTTTTAATAATGGTTGTAGAAAAATTGTTAATTCAATGTTATTAAGAAAATGAAGATTTAACATCAATTTAGAATTATCATTGTATCTTGATATATGACAATGTTTTTCGTTATAACTACACTGTAAGTATGAGATACAGTGATAGTTTTAGGAGTAGTGATTATTGTATGATATACGTTTTTTATTTTTGACCCATTTTTAATGACAATTCTTTCTACAACTATTATTGAAAAACACATGTGATGAGTATAATGTCAATCATCATTGCATATATAGTTTTTTTAATGAGTTTTAATTTGATTATTGTCTTTAATATACATTTTACTAAATATCAATCAGATTATTCATAAACACAATTAATTACCATTTTTCTATTTCAAATAACATCACATACACAATTATAAAGAAATGATCAACCACCATTTTGAATCAAAATATAATTTATGTAATTAAATAATTAAAGTCCAAAATCACTAGAAGTAATTATATAAATTACTAAAATTATAAATACAATGTTAAAGGAAAATTAAGTGTTATAAGAACTAAGTATTGTAAAAATTATACTACTTTGTCATCTATCCTAAGGTATTATAAATATTTAAAAAATATTTTGTCTACACCTTTTTTTTGTATTTCATTGTTTATGAGTGTAATGGTTTTAACTTATTGAAAAACCAAGACATATTTGTATGAGTTAACTAAAATACACAAGTTTAATATATTGGCAATTGGTAAATTATAATGTATTACTTGACTATATTAATTCTAGTTCGCACAATGATCATCATTCATTGCATTATAATCTTTGACTTATTTATTACAGTACAACTCAAAAAAATAATCAAATTAATTTAATAACATATAAAAGTAAGTAAGAAATTGTAATAAAAATAAAGCAAAATTGTATAATTGAGTGATCTAACAATGATATAACCAATATATATCAATGACTCCTGTATTCAAAAATAGTTATTGCATGATATTTACATAATTGATTGCAAATTATTCAATATAAAATTATTTACTCATGTATATATATAGCAAAATGAATTTGTTTCCCTTCTTTAACCAATGTATGCTTGTGTTTCCACTTTTTTATTGTTCATTAAGTGAATGAATTAAGGGTTTAGAAAGTCATAAATGTCATGTTTCTCCTCATTCACTCATAATACAAACATGTAGTTGGATTGTTTAGAGCTTAATCGATTATTTGAAACATATATACATATACATAATAAATGAATGTTTTAAAGAACATAAATCGCCAATAACTGCACAATTGATATGTTTAACTTCTAGTTACTTGATGCAATCTCCAACACACCAAAATGTGTATATATATACAATGAAACATGATTGTTCTTACCAAAAACAAGGTATCTCATAGAATCTTCGTTGGGTTTGTACCTATGACCATATCAACTTCCACTAATATGGTCATAAGATGGTCTCTAAATAATTCCTTTTCAACAAGAAGTTTTGTGTTACGTTTGTGCTAAAAATTAGTGAGGATATAAAACAATTTAAATTTAATATCATTAGTTTTGAGTTATACCAAAGTGTTTTATGATAATCTAATGAGATTTTTAGGTTACATGATGAAACTCTTAAGTACTTATGTGATAATAACAACCTTAAATGACAACACAAGAACTGTAACATTACCATGACATATCTTCTCCACCATGAATATAAGAGAGGAGAGACACATTGTGTAACATGGTGGTCCATTGAAAGACCTTCCCAAGACCACCAATCAGGGGGAAGAATTATTGTCAACGTACAACTCACATTGGCTGGCTTGTGGAGCCAGTGTCATCCCCAATGGATCAACAACATAATTCCTCTTAGTGTTGACTTTAATTATAGGAGATATTTCAGGTTGTATTGCAACGAGTATTTATTGTAAGAGCTATAAGGTCTCTAGTTGCATTGACTTATGGATCCATTATCATCCTCGATAGATAACCAACAAACAACTCTCTTTAGAGTTAACTCTAATTACAAGAGGAACTTCAGACTATATTCAGACAAGTGTTTGTTCGAGAGTCATAAGGTCTTTAGTTACTTCTCAAACTCCAACGTGAAGTTTATTTTAGCTTCTAAGTGATCTCCTCATTGATTTGTTACCTCAACTATTGGATGAACTCTTTATTGGGGTCATAAAGGTATGTGATTCTCACAATGGAGCTCCAAAGTTTGACCGAATTCCTATCATATCTAGTAGTAAAATCAACCAAGACTCTCATGCCATCTAATGACAATAAACAATATATTATGACAATCATCACGAGTAAAAGTATCATGGTGTTCTGCTTAACCAAAGAATCCTACAACATATCTAAAATATATTAAATCAAGTATATAAATAAGAAAAAAAACATGATCCCATATTTACTTACAATCCATTCACCAACTCAATGTGAATCATCAATAGTAAATGTCCTTGAGCCCTTTAGGCAAGTCTTGTTCCATTTCTCATGGCAACAAGGTGTCATAGAGACTAAATCGAAGTAACATCTCCAATAAAAGTATCCCTAATAGAATTAGATCATGCTTTCTAGTTTTCCTATATTATCTTCTGCTCAAGCTTATGATAACTCCCCCTCGAGATAATAAGTGTGGGGGACGAGTCTCATTATGTGTTTGGATTGTCTATGCCTTTTTTCTAACACCCCCTTAAGATTCAAACAATGTTAATGTATTAGTTAGTAATATATTTCATTATAACCTGCACTACAAAACAAAGTAAATTGTATTAACTTCTCACTTATATTTTAGTTAATTCTAAAGAAACTTTTGTCAAGTTTTTTATCATTCCCCATATCTTTGGTATAAAAATTTTCACATTTCCTTACATCAAATACATAAGTTGTGGTCAATGTTGACTTGAATTGATAAAATATTGTTGCGATCAGAGAAGGAACCTTCGATCTCAATGGATATTGAGAATATATCATAATGTATTATGCATATGCATTTATAACATACAAAATATCAATTAGTCTGTACAACAAAAATATCTAACATTAAAAGAAACATAAATATGCACAAATATTTTACCAAAATAATCTATTAGATCTTGTTTTTATCATGATCAGTAACATGATCCCAAGATGAGGCCAATATAGAGATTTTTTTGCGAGTTAATACTTCAACGTAGTTGCTAAGAGATTTAACATTTAGCCTAGAGGTCATACTAGTGTTAATGTCAATTATTAGTGGTATCCTCTCACCACTAACTCTTCTAATTGATAGAGACTTCAATCTAGTAGTTTGTTTAGCATATTTTGTGGAGATTGATAAGTTGTTCTATTTTGCATAAATGCATTAAACAAGATTTTACAAGTAATTTAGTATTAGGGATTAACCAAGATCATATTCACAAGGAGAATTCATGTTTGATCTCAATTTCAATTTCAATTTTAGAATTAGGTTTGACATATTTATGAGGTTTATGTGATTCTAATGTGTAATTTACAGAAAACAATGGTTAATTCTGTAGTTTTTAAGTTAGTTCATTGTCTATCATTGAATTTGACATCTATTTGTAACCATAAAATAATACTTATACAAAATCAACTACATTTCAAGACATTGAATTATAAACATTTAGAATCATAGAAATCCAAATTTCAAAATGAACCAAAAATCAAAACAAAAAATTAACCTAAAAAATTAAAGTGAAAAAAAATTAAATTGCACAAGTGGAAAGTAAAGATAATAAGAAGGAGAATAAACTAATTAGAAACTAAAATGGGAATTTGAAATGAATTATGGAATCTAATTGTCTAATGTAAAAGGTACATTAGAGGAGAACATATAAATAACTAGCAAGAATTTAGAGAAATTAAGAATCCTAAAAGATAAATCTGAAAAGAAAATTAGAAAAATGAAATCTAAATGCTAAGTGATTGTAAAACTATTATTTATAATGTATAATACCACATATGTCATACAAAGTTTATACAAGGTTCATGGAGAAATCTCATTCAGTTTTGAGTTAGTTCTTGACTCGTTATCTTTTCCATATTTACAAAATTCCATTCAATAAAATTAGAATGATTGAATAGATTGGTCGTTAAGTTTGTTATTTCACTCTAGAATACTTTTTATGGGCGCAACTAAAATTGTTGGACAAATGTAAAGATATTTGCAATTGTTGATGATCCATTGAGCAGATTATGATTCATTGAGTGACTTATTTATATGTTGAAAGTTCTATCCAAATTTGTATCTTCATCCATTTATAATATGAAGATTAATCAATATGAGTGGAAATATACATAATTAAGATAATTTCTAAATAGTTTCTGTTTTATGACTCATTTATCAAAACTAGTCAAAGCTAGTTTAAGAATGAATAATGCTCTAATAGGACAATAAACAATCTAATAAATTATGTTAAAAGTGTACATAAAATATGTGTTGTGAAATAGCTCAAACAAACTCATTACAGAAGCATTTACAATACAAATGATAATACAATAATAGAGAATCCTCGAATGTTCATGGTAGCATGTGAACAAAGGAAGAATAAGAAAGTATCATACATAGAGATAATGTGGTTCATTTAAGGTGTTAACAAACTTTAATCTACGTTCAGGACATAATTCATTATGAATAGAGATCACAAAACAATTTTTTCTCTCAGTGAACTTGCGCTGAACTCCCAAGTTTATATTCTTGTAGTTGAACAACAACTATTAGTTAACAATTACTGTTGATACATGTTTCTATTTATTGAACATATTTGTCACAAATAAATTTTGTAAAATATGTCTTAACTAACAGAAAAAACACGTGAATAATGTTTCCTCCTACTGAGTTAAAACATCACTTAGGCAGTTTCTCCAGATGGTACTAATTTCAGTAGAAGCTTAGAGATTAGACATTGTACTAATAGTATCCATATTGATACTAGAAGATACATGTTTTTTATTAGACAATCTGATGAAGTAAGATAGTTTAGGAATCTTGACAAAATTTTATTAAACCAATATTCCCAATATATTTATCAAGGGTGATGTTAGAAATAAAATGGGTATGATAATTAGTCATGTTCTTGTTAACAAATCAAAATAACAAAAGTTAGAATGATTATATATATATATTCATTCATCATATATTAAGGATTATTTACATAAATTAACAATATTCATGTGTACATATATATATGTATATATACATACATGTATATATATTTTCATCATATTCTTTTGTATATTATCTACAACATTGTCATGACCTGTATTAAGCATCATTGGAAAGTAAAAAGAGTAAGGAGAAAAGTGACTCCATTATTTTGTATTTCACTTTTGTCATCCTAAGCCTTTGTATTTGATGTAAAATTATTGATTCTATATCCAAAACAAAATAAAACATCAAAATTGAGTTCACATGTAGTGAAGTAAATGTTTTAGATGTAATAAAATCATTCATGATTTTTTCTTTAAGTCATGCCATGAAAGTGTTGTTGTATTCCATGATGATAAATATTTTTTGTACACATTTATAGTTTTATTGTACATTGAAAATAATTTTAATATTATTTATTTTTAATTTTAAATAATTCGATTTTTGTTGGTAAATACATTGTGTTCAATATATACAATTGCTTTAATTTTTGTATTTTTAATTAATTTGACTTTTTCTTACTAGTTTGGTAATAACTTTTTTTGGAAATATTATTTTTAGCAAATTCTAGTTGCATTGGATTCTAAATTTCTAGGACTTCAAAATGGACGTATGATCCGTTAGATTTTGAGTCTTATGTTATTTTCTATTACTTTTAGAAATTGAGAGGCAAGTTTACTAAATTTTTATATAGAAACTCATACAAATTTGATTTTCCTTATTTTAGGTTGGACTTTTACAATTGGACTAATTGACCTAATGAGATTTCACATTTAGACTCGTGTACACAACAAATTAAAGAGCATATATATAGCATAAATATGCTCTAATCACATAGAAAAAATTCATTTATTTAGTTTTTCCGTGTTAGAAATTGTGTCTTCCTTTCCTTTTCTCTCAAATTTTGAATTGCCTCCTCATTTTCTTCTCTGCTCATATTTCATATTGCCTTTTTCAGACACATATAACATAATTAATTTTTTAACATGATTTTCTAACAATCACTCACTAAATAATATAACTTATGTATTTATAACATCACATAACTAATTTTTTTAACATGGTAACTAGCATGTAAAAACAAATTAAATATAGTTCAAAAGTAATAAATTTTTTAATAATATTAATCTATTAATAGGGGAGAAGAGCCTTACAATAACAATAAAGACAACAGAAAGTAGACGACATGGAAATGACAACATGAGGGCCCCTTAAAAAGAAACTTTATAAAAGAAAGTCAAAAGATTGATTGTGATAATGGAAACAATGTAGTACATTGACAACAATGTTCAGGAGGGTATCATGGAAGCAATGGGAAACTAAAAGTGCAAGGTGCAATTGTTGTGAACAAGAAAGGAAAGAGTGAACAAGATAAGTAGAATGTGGGAACTACTATGAATTCGGCACATTGCAAACATATGTTAATGTAATCCAAAAAAATAAAGTTTTCATTGCATGGAAAGCTTGGAAGTGATAAGAGTAGAAGACAAGATAAAGAATATAAATGATGTAAAAATATAATAAAAAATAATGTAATAAATATGTGAAAATTGTCATAAATTAGCTAGTGTACATCCAACTTGCTTAAGGTAAGTTAGTTCTATAGTAGAATAAAGAAGGAATGACATCTAAACATTCCTAGGTTTTCTTTGGAGATGGGAATCAAGTCTCACATCCCTCCTTATCTTGATTAGCTCATGACCAATGACCTATATAGAGGAACCCAAGTGAACCTTATGATGCAACTTAATTAGAATTCAATACATGATTGTTTGAGTTTGAGATGTGTGTGAATTTTCTTCTTCTCTAGAGAGTTTCTAGTCCTTGCTTTAATGTTCAATTAATGAATCTTCCTTTTATTCTCTTGGTGGCGTTCTTTAGCTTGTTCAAGTAGGAGCCAATGCTCTCTTAGTCTCTTGGTGATGCTCATTAGCTTATCCAAGGTGGAAAACCTTGAGGAGATAAAAATTTTCTCCTTTTTTTTTGCTTCAAAACCCATATTATGGTGAGGGTCCAATTTACTTTCTTGTTTGATTCCTTTTCCATGTTCCCTTCTTTGAAGACCAGCATAACATAACCATCTCCTAACCTAAGTCACCATCATACACTATTTCCTCCAAGAAAGCAAAGTAAGAAACCAAGAAAAACCCTTCAAGAAATAAAGCAAGATTCAATTTAGTCTTCCCCCTTTTAGACTATCAAATAACCATTATACATCAAGAAACTTACAACAACAGTATCTTCCCATACGTTCTGCAACAAAACTCAACCAAAGAATCGTCCAAGAATCCAATTTCCAACCTAATACACCTTATCCTATCTTGATCATAGCTTATGAAAATCCTTACCAATTATTGGCTCCAAAATCATCCAAGATTTACCCTAAACCCTTTCCTAACCTTCTAGCCACCCATACCCTTCCATAAGCACACAGACCACAACATATATAAGTTGATAACCGCCCAATAAACCATCTACTCCAACCCAAATTAGGTGATTGTTTTTCTTGCTTTCTTATGTTTATGTCTTGAGTTATGAAACTTGCAAGTGGTAAGATCCAACCTATGATTCTACTTGTTAGAATCATGTTATATCTACTACTTTTGATAATGGTTTCTACACCAATTATATTCATTTCCACTTTTAAATTACTATCCTTTAAGTAAACATTGCTGTTTCTACCTTTTTTAGACTTACAATAATGGTCCTAGTTCCACCATTGTCGTAAATGTCCCTTTACAACGATTTTTTTATCAATAAAGAATTAAATTAATGGAAACATTTAAGATGCTCCAACCCATGTACAAACAAGAAAAGTACAGAATAAAAATAATAAATGTACAGAGAAATTATAATAAAATAGGCGCCCCTGATCCAATTTCTTCTGACCTCAAGTTTACCATGTTTTATACCTTCACTATCCCATATACACCATCAATGTGTCTATGACTACCAACCAAAGATAGGGACAAAACGTTTACACCCTGCATAATCTAATTAAAGAAAAGGATTTGCACATTATGTTGGAACCACATTGCATACCATCCAAACAATAATAATCAGTACCATGAGGGACTTATAAGAACAAAACAATCATGCCTCCAAACTTTCACATAGGTATCGCTACCTTTACCCTCATAATTTTGATTCCTTTCTCCAATATAAATGATGTAGGGAGGTGATGAAAAAGTGTTAAAGAATATGGCATTGGGTTACTTCCATCCATTGTGACATTTGAAAGTTTATCACTAGCTTCCCTTCAATGCTTATATTTTCACGACCATTCTTTATCTGTCTAGTCAAGGCCACATAGACTTATTGCTTTACCAACTTGAAATATTGACACCTTCTTGACCCATTTTAGGTATATTTTTATGAGTTGTTTGCCATATGAAGAAGTGTCATGCTTTTATACCAATTCCCATCTAAAGACATCATCACTAGAGGGTATGCTAAAACCAACCATTGTGTGTTTTACATTATCATATAACCAAGAATATCCATCGCCTGTTCAGAGCTCCCTATTAGAGCTTCTAAAACCTATAGCACAAGACCAAGACCAAGCAATAAGTGATCTTGCAAAGACAATAAAAAAATCAAGGTGTGATCAAGAACTGTATTAATTCTACAATAGATTGAATTCATTTTTATATAGTTTTCACTTTCCATCCTACCCATATACTCTTACATTTGTATGTTTTGTTAAAGGATCACTTCCACACTAAGAGAGCCAACTAATTTTGAGTTCTAGCCTCCTCTCGATCAACCATTTGTACACATTCTTTACTAAGCCTTAACCTCCCATACCATTTCCACCAGAGCCTATATATGATGTATGCATTTATTTAGCCACCACCTTGTGTATCCAACTAACATCTTATATTTGTTACACCTGTAAGAAATCACTAGAGGCATCACTTGTGGCCACTAAGATGAATTTTGTGCAAAAGGTCCTTAGCAGACAACATATTCCTGACTATGAATTTTAATGACATAGAGCTAGTTAACACCAACGAACCTTAGATTCCCAAAGGATTACCGTGCTTTTTTCTAATCAAGAGTCTTAAGAGAAATGACACCAAGTTTTACAACTTGGTGGACTTATATCTTCATGCAACTTGAGGCCTGCAAGACTCAAAGTTATGGTGGTTTGTATAAAGATGACAACATAACTAACATTACATTCTCATGTATAGCACACAAAAAACATAGAGTTAACTTATAAACTTAAAGTGGAAGCATACTTTGTACTTGTACTGTGTAAAACCCAAACCAAAACTATTACACCATATTTCATATTAGCTTACACAAACTTAATACATAAGATGAGATTTAGGTGCCACTCATATGAGAAGACACTTTTAGGAAATATATTTTGAATCCATGTCCATACCTTTATTTTAATCCTATTAAAGATCCCATGCGTATCTACTAGTACAGTTCCTCCTTATTATATAATTGTTATTATTTATTTTTTAATGATAATTTAAAAACTAACCATCATTATAAATTTGTATGATTTATGAAAAAATCACTTTCTTAACAACCGTCTCTATGTAATTGTCTTCAACATACATACTTAAAATCAATTTTTGCAATAATATAACATGGAAAAACATATAATTTGTTTCAAATTTAAAAATAGTGATTTAATTCAAAACAAATTGCAAGAATATCAATTATTTATTATTTATTTATTTACATGTACATTTATATACTTTTATACTTTATAAATTACTTTACTGTAATTTTAAAATACCAATCACATAAAAAATGATAAATATTCAATATAAATTAATGTTATTAAAAAAAACATTTTTTAAATTTTAAAAGTTTTTTTTTCAATAGTTAAAACTAGGGATGACAATGAGGCGGGACGGGGCGGGTGCATGTTTCACTATCTTATCCTCATCTTCAAGATAAAAACTCATTCATATCCCCGTCCTCATTCCCATGCCTAACGGGTATGAAAATTTTATCTCATCCCCATCCTCATCGGATAATGGGTATATACTCATACTCATGCCCATACCTGCATTCTTATTGTTTTAAATATTAATTCAATAAACTTTTTACAAAAGAAATAAACAAATCACAATAAAATAATCATGATATAATTTAATATCAAATATAAAAAAGGAATTGTAATTCCATAAATCTCAAATCAAAGTACTAAATAACAATTACATGGAATCTTTTTTTTATACTGATAAAGATTATAATACACAATGTGCACAAAATTGCATAAAATTAAACTAATAATAATACAAATTTATAAATGCATCTTTCCTCTTTTGGATTTAAATCAATTTTTATGTTGTTAAAAATATTCATGACAATAAATAATTATATCATAGTAAACGTGAAATGATTAAAAAAACAACCATAATTATATAAAAAATTAAATTTATTCAAAATTAGAAATTTAGAGTTACACATTCTTATGTAATAAAAATAAACAACAAATAAAAATATTAAAAAGAAGTCAAAATATTCAAATATGTGCCCTAAAAACAATTTGATTCAATGAAATTGAGAGTTGCATTGTATTTCCTGGAATGTAATACACCATTGAACAAAATCGTACAAAGAAAAAACATGTGTTTCAAGGTTTTTATGGAAGGGAGCATACCTTGGAAATCTGAGTACACTTGGTAGATATTTAATAAGTCTTGTTGGAAGAGAATAAAAAATTTGGTAGTAAAACAAAAACCAAACACATGGTCAAAGAGAACCCAAAAATATAAATATTTTATGTTACCCAGTAAACTAAGGGTTTAGGTGGTTAAACGCTTGAGATTGAGAGTTAAACATTATCATGTTAAAATATAAATAATAAATAAAAATATTATAAAGGATTAAAAATAATCAAATTTGTAACCTAAAAAATATTTGACTCAATGGAATTGAAGTTTGTGTTTCTTGAAATGTAATATTTGAACCAAACCGTACAAAGGGAAAAAATGTATAATCGAGGTTATGATAAAAGGAAAAAATACCTTGAAGATATGAGTGAACTTTGTGGGTTTTGAAAAATTTGAATAGTTGAGAGAGAATAAAATAATTGTGTAGTGAAAGAGAAAAATAAGGGTTGCAAACCTAAGGACTAAAGAGAACAATATATATAGATTTTTTAGGTTATCTAATAAATTATGGGTGTTTTAGTAATTTCAAACTGGAACGGGTATGAGGGTGTGGCAAATATGTATATACTCATCCTCATCCCCATACCAAATTTGAAAAATCGAGTATTACCCATACTCATACCCTTACTTAGTTAATGTGGAGATTTCCCGTCAAATTCGGAACGAGTTCGGTTAATACCTACGGGAACGAGTTCATTTGTCATTCGTAGTTAAAACACAATTCATCTTTTATATATTTTTAGTATATTATTTTAATACCCACGGAGACGAGTTCATTTGTCATTCCTAGTTAAAACACAGTTCATCTTTTATATATTTTTAGTATATTATTTTAATTGTCAATAAAAACTATTTTAATTATTTTTAATTTTATATTTATCATGTTATTAGTATCATAAGTATTTATTATGTGTCATCAATTATTTAGTAGAGACTAAATAATTAAAAAAAAATTCATTAAATATAAATTAATTTAGAGATAAAAAATAATTAAATTAGAAATTATTTTATAAACTAAAAATTATTAGTATATAAAGTAATTTTTATTATAATAGAAACTATATCTTTTTGGCTATTAATCTTAAAATATTATCAAATTGATTTTTATATAATGGTAGCTAAATTGATTTCTAAATCAAAATCTAAATTTGTTTATAACATTAGTTACCAAAATTTTAACCACTTATTAAATTAAATTTTAAATTAATCTCTAATAATATGGTTGGTAAAAATAATATTTTTAGTGAATAAAAAAATATATCATGTATATAAATAAAAAAACATTAGATCAGAATTTTTTATATAATATAGAAATCGGTTTAATAAATTTTAATGCAGAGGAATTAAATTAAAATTTTACTCTCACATACTAGTTTACCAGTTTAGGTGATTGAACTTAGTTAGTTACTAATGTGCATGACGAATTTCCCATCTTGCTTGCAATGCCTTTTGGCCTAGTGCTTTACCTTGAAACATATGAGTAGTGAATATTTGGTAAACCACAAAAGTAAACAAGTGTTTCTCATTTGTTAGAGAAAGCCCTTAGATATTTTTTTCATTATCGTAACCCTTCAACGTCACTACATATGCTGTGAGTTGACTAAGGATATAAACACCTCCCACGCCTAGAATAGAAGAAACTTTTGTCAAAATTGCATTAAAACCCTACTTTTAGCTGATAAAAAAAGAAAAACCCTAGTTTTAGATCAACATGTGACACTACCCACTATAAAACTCGTGTTTGAAATTTCCTACCCATTTATTAAATATGTTAGACCAACTTACCTAGAAGAACTTTTAGGGAAAAAAATTGAACTAATTTCTTCAGTTAATTTAACTTATAATATATAAAAAGGAATTTCTATAATTTGACTCAAACATAAATTAATTTTAAATCACGGAAAAGTTAATTATTAAGATAAAAATTGATCCATAGTTCAAGAACCACATTATCACTTTGTTTGTTGAATTCCATGAGAAGATAATAAAGTGATCAAGAAAGGAATTGGTTTTTTAGTTTAATTATAAAGATGAAGTGATAAAAACTATCAAAATTCGTTTCTTTTATATAAGAGAAAACAAAATCAGAATGTTCATTATTTAGTATATAACATACACACAAACAGCATGTGATTTTCTTAACTGGAAACCACAAACTGTGTCGGCCTCACACGTTCAACCCTAAAGTTCATTAATCAAAACAACGAAAGAATTATTTATTAGTACTACTCGTGTATCCTTGGAAAGATTAACTTTCATAAAGTGATATTCTCTCTGTTTCTAATGAGTAACTTTTACTATTTACAATAAATATTTTGTTTAGTAATACTCTTATCATTTAAAAGAATGTGTATTTTTTTTTTCTGTAATAAAGAGTATTCAATCTATTCTCTCTTTACTTAAAGAACAACTTTTCCATTCTCAACAATATAGTACTTATATCTGAAACATTTTTTTCTCATCTCTATCAAAATAAATTTCCCTCTATACTTTTAATTTTAAAAAAAAATTGATTTAAAAAATTTGAAGAATATTTTTGTTCTTGCAAAAAATTGATATCACTCTTAATTTCACTCTATATATTGAATTACTCTTCAACTTCAAGAGAATATTTAATTATTCTGGTAATATTATTTTTTGTGTTATCAAAAGAGTCTTCAACTCTCTCTATAATATAATTCTCAACTCTTGTTTTCATTTTGTGTAAGTATCAATTTCTCATTCCACTTCCTTTATAATTTCACTCTAACTTCTCCTTTCTTTAAAAAGTAAATACATTTTATTGATTAAAGAGAAGGTAGATGAAAAGGTGGAAACAATAAATTATTTATTAAGTAATTGGTTTATATAAGCAGTAGGTCACTTAAAGTCTCATAAAATAAATAGTTCAATTCCTATTGATATTTTCAAAAGTAAGGGTATAACTGGTAAAAAACAATTAATGAAATCTTAAACTCTACAAACTCACATATCAAAAGAAACAAAATCACTTTTCTAAAACGACTCTTATTTAGAAATAGAGAGAAGTATCAGTTTCAACACTAACACTTAAGGTACATTCAATAGTTTCACATCACTTAGTTATAAGGTAAAAAATAGTTTAGATACTCGTTTCTCCCTTAATATTCTCATATGTTTTTTAAGGACAAAACTATGACGGAACTCCGAATTTCAAAGTAAAAAATATCTCGGATGTGTTTGTGGGAATGAAAGGCGGTTCTAAAGTCGAGTCTTCACTCTTTTAATCTCCTAAACACCTTTTCAAAACAAAACCGTAACGAAACTCCAAATTTCAAAAAGCACAATATCTCTAATGTAGTTATTCGCCTTAACAATGTTATTTTAATTTTAAGGGACTTGAGGTGTGACTAATGAGAAAAGCAAGACAAAGTCTAGTTTCAATCATATCAAAATCTATTTTTTTTAAATTATTGTTTTGATTTTCTTTAATTCTTTTCCGATTTTTCCACCATATTTTAAAAAAAAATCAGTCCCTAAATTAAAAAAAAAATCACACTTTTAGTTTAAACGCAACTTGAATTGATTCATAGCATTGTCAGTTTGCCCCTGCACTGTTACTCTCTCTCTCTATATATATATAACCACAATAAAAGCAAGTGGTTATTGGGAGATCTACCACACTCCAATGGAGGAATATCATAACTGTTTTGTTTCTTTTCAGACATGCATAATTGTCAAACACTCTTCAGCATGATAAAACCTCTTACCTAACCTAACTCATCTGCCACAGAAAAAGTGAAAAAAACATTGCAACATCACCAATCAAAGAAGGCTTATAATTTGGAGGAAGCTAGCTAGGGTGATTGGACTTGGAACTACAACTCCCTCTTAACGTTAATGCATAATCTTTCAAAAAATTGTTTTCGTAGTTCACATTTTAATTGATTTTTAATTTTTATAAATTATATTTATCTTGTAAAATTTTTAATTTAAACGAACTCTATAAAAAAATATTAATTTTTTTAATATTTATTTATATAAAAACAATTTATTCAGTCTATTAAATAGTACATAATTAATAAAAATAAAAATTTTAAATTTTAAATTAAATAAGATTTAGTGAGAATCAATAAAATTAAAAAAATTTAAATTTTAAATTAAATTAAAGTTTAAAATAATTTATAAAAAAAATATTAAATTTTAGATTAAATTATGTTTAATAATGAAAGTTGAAAGTAATGCTTGTAGATAAACCTCGTTTATAAGTAAATTAAAATACCTATATTAAAAATTTAGTAAAAGATACAATGAACATAATAGATTATATTAATAGATTATATTGGTTAAGAAACTTTTACCCAAATAGGTGGTAGAACTTGAAAGGAAGGAGGCATTTGGAAGGGATTTATAGATTTAATAGTATACTTCATTGCTAGGTTTTGGTGCTTGTATAAATTTGAGATTATGTCACTTTAATATAATAAAGTTGTTCAATTCTTATGGTGGTACCAATTGTCATCAAGTGTCATAAATTGTGTCAAAGAATGGCCAATCAATTTCCCCTAATGCATGCATATACACAATTTTGACTCCACATAACTAGGATACCACCAAAACTATTAGTCAACCCAAAAGTTGTAGTGTCTTGTTAACCTTTTGTTTAATATAAATTATAGGTTCAATTGTACCCTAAGTTTCTTAACTATTTAAAAATGTTTGTTCAGATTTCTTAACTTTTTTTCAATCAACTATTTTTAATTTATATTTTTTAATTGACTTTTTCTTTCGATTGTGGTTAAAAAAATCATTGAAACGGTAAAAAGAATCTCAGAAATGATTCCGTAATACTTGTAACAAAATTACGAAATAATTCTTAGAAATATAGTTCGAAAACCTAACTAAAAAGTATTAAATAATTCAGAAAATTACGATATAATTTAACCATCTTGAGACCCACAACTATAATATAAGGTCTTGACATGTTTGAGTAAACTCTTTGATAGAATTAATATCATAATTGAAGTAATTAATGTCATAAAAAAGTGTTCTGCACTATTTAACGAACCAAGAAATCATAATAGTAATTTATTTTGGGTAAAAGCAAGAGAGTGATGTTATATTATATTATAATATGATACAATGCCCCAAGTAGATGCTTTTCTTAGTGTCTTTTACATTGAACTATCCCTAGAACACATATACAATTTTGTTGTGTGATGCTTACGAAAGATGGGTTCTTTTCTTGATTTGCACCTTTCAATCCTTCTTTGGTTCTTGTTTAAGGACAATTCTCGATAAATGCCCTCATTTAATTAGCACTAAAATAAGATTAGCATACATGAGTGAACTATCAGAAAAAGAAAACTAAGCATGTTTTGTTTTCAAAATATCACATATTTACATTAAGTAAAGGGAGTTGAAGTAACAACCATTTTTGGTAGAAAATAATTGAAGTGAGCAACCAAGTGGAAAACACATTTTCCCTTAGAGATTATAATTTGAAAAATTATATAATATAATATACTATGATGTATGAAGTAATTAGGTTGTTTCATAATTAAAGCATGATGCAACATAGTTAGTGTCTACTAATGAAAATCTATAAAATTCAATTGAAGAACTTTGCATGGAATCTTACAACCCAAGTCAACTTCCACTAGTCATGTCCCTAGATTTTAATTTTACTTTGTTATTGCAAATTGAAAGAAACATTAAATAAATATAATCTAATTTAAGCTTACTCTTTCAATAAAATAATAGTGTAAAAATTTTATTTTCTTTTTAAAATGATTGTTATCATTATTGTGAAATGTGACTCGACATTTATTTATTCATGTCATGTAAATAATACGAAGTTGTCACACTCTATTTAACTCTTATTTATTTATAAAAATACTCATAAACTTTATTTCATAAACACTTTCAGAAAAGAAACTTTTTTATCTTATTATTATTATTCCTAAGTATTATATATGGATTAGTCTTTCTAGTTTGCGAATCTCTATTTCTTTAAAAAATTGAAATGGTCAGCATGACTTCAAATGTACTACTAAATTAAGAAATTGAAACTATTTAGTTTATCTAAAATTTTCACAAAAGCATATAAGAAAGGACCAGGAGAAATTTAACTTTTAAAGAACCTTTTAAATTTTTTATACTAAATTAAAATTCTTAAAAGAGGAAAAATGACAAAAAAAAAGAAATAAAACCTAAAAATAATAAATTCAACAGATTTACAAGAGTCTCTTTATATGAAATGAAAAAAAAATCTATAATAACAATT
Source organism: Lablab purpureus (assembly GCA_030347555.1). Taxonomy (NCBI): domain Eukaryota; kingdom Viridiplantae; phylum Streptophyta; class Magnoliopsida; order Fabales; family Fabaceae; genus Lablab; species Lablab purpureus. The sequence goes on from CM059258.1 coordinate 21,803,838, forward strand.
GAAAAACTAAACTAACCAAACAACTAAAAGTTTGAATATTAATAAAGTACTACAAATTTAAGAAATACATCTTAAATTATTTTTTAATTTTGTATATTGAGAGTGTTTAAAATGAAATCAAATAATTCTTTTAAGGTGAAATTAGTTGAAAATAAATTTCATCCAGTAAAAAGAACTTTTATTACAGGTTAGTTTAAGTTTGGATTCTTATGTTCAAATCAGACTAAACTAACGCACATTTAATACAGTAATTATATTGATGTGTAGCTTCTTTTTTCGCGAAGAAAATTTGTGATTTCTATGATGTTAAGTCCTTTTTTTGTTATGTTAAATTGTGAATTTATAATATTGACTGTGATTGTTAAATGACTATAAATAGGGTTTGTTTGAACTTTCCCGTAAGCGATAATATCATAAAAAATTAAATTATTTTGTATAAGTTAAAATTAATTTATGTTTAAGTTAATTTATAAAAAAATCATATCATTTATTAATTTTTAAATTGAATTTTAATTTATGGATAAATTATTTTTATTTTTCTTAAAAATATTTATGATAAAGTGTTTAAAAGAGATTCATGCTTCATGTAAAATTCAGTAATATTTTAATAATAAATTTTAAATAAAATTATTAATAATATCTATATAAAGATTAGATGATAATTTGTAATTTATTCTAAAATCTATTTTTTTTTATCTCTCTCTTCTATCTACATTTTTTCTACATAACTAGATTTCTTATCGATAGTTTTCTATGTACCAAGTTAGAGTCACGAAAAATTGGTAAAGAAAAATTTTTATCTTTCCAATCAGAATCTCAAATGGGTAAGTAGTTTAATATCTTTTTGCAGTTGAATGAATTATCTTATTTGTTGTTTGGGTTAAGAGTTTAAGAGGAAACTCTACTTGTTTAGTGGGTAGTTGGAGCTTATCTGGAGTTGGCTGAAGTGGAATGCAAGCTAGGAGTGTTATGCTTCAATCCAAGTAAAGAGAGTTAGCATTTTACACATAAATTAGTTTATGGTGATAGAATGATGAGTTGAAAACTGTGATAACTAGTTTGTAGTTTGGTATGATGTTAGTATATGGATGATAATATAGGTTAGTATAAGTTTTTTTATTCATTGGAGCCTATAGATGCATGAGATCATTATGAAGGTGTAGGGAACATGAGAAATGCATTTGGTTGAGCTGAAGAGGGTGACTTTCAACCCTTATATCACTCAAGTGATATAGGTTGCTCAAGTGATGACAAACAATGGGTAATCATTACTTCCACCGTTTTTTATCGCTCAAGCAATGAATTGGTTGCTTGACTAACAGATGATATAACTCTGCAATGGCGATAACTTGAGCAAGGAGAATGTTAAGACTATTCTCTCTCATCTGGAATTGTGTACAACATGTGGTTGCTCAAGTGATGAGGGAGGTTTAAGAATATGGGTGTTTTTTACCTCAATATTGCTTTAGACGATAAGCGGCCACTCAGGCAAATAAGAGACACCTAGAGTTAGGGTGCTCTCAACTTTGATATCACTCAGGTGATTGGTTTCGCTCAAGCGACATGAACCTAAGGGTATATAAAAGATGTGGGTGTAATGTCCCAAAAGTTATACAATACTTTCAAATTTGATTTATTGAAGTGTGTTATTTATAGATAATTATAAATGTCATGTTAGATTTTTAGGTATTTAATAAAATAAATAAATAGAAGAAAGAAAGAAAGAATTAAAATTCTCGACGAAAACAAAAAAATCGAGAGTTGATTTTCTCGATTTTTGACAATCAAAAATTGAGAGTTGATATTCTCGATTATTAAAGATTGGGATGATTTTCTTTTACACAAGTCTTAAATCAAATTTTTTTATCAAAATGTTCGATTATCGAAAAATGAAGTCTCTTGAAAGAATTACAATTTAGAATTATAGAAATCTATATGAGTCTGATACAATGAATATAACTACTAATGTTTCTTTTTCCAGTAAGTATAATATTTCATTAAATTGAATTGAATCTTACTTTGATGTCACAATCATATGGGATAAACCTTATTGTTGTTGCAACAGAGATATTTAATAATTTTGAGGACATCTTATCTAAAACCAATTAGAAGGGACAAACTAACCTAAATATAAGGAAAAAAATTCCACCCTAAATAAGTCATCATTACAAAGACTAGTATAAATAGGTGAAAAAGAGGAGGTAACAGTTAAAGAAAGAAAAGAGAATTGAATTAAAAATGTGAGAAGTGAAGGAAAAGTAAAACAAAGAATATATATATAGTGTCAAACTAAATCCTACAATTTTCAAAGTAAGAGAAAGATACATTTGCCATTTTATTTAATTAAAATCATTTTTTTCTTAGTGATGTTTCTCTAACATCATCTTATTTATCTATTTAGTTATTTTGTACTTGTTTCGTTCAACTTCTTTATAACTCTATCTAATCAATAACTCGATACATACATGTATATGCTAAATCTATTTTAGAAGTAAATACAGGTAAGTTATTTTGTAGCTGGAGGTGTAACCTTGGGGATTTAAATGAGTAGATATTACTCAAGATAAAATAATCTTGTGATATTTTGTTCACCATAGTAAAACTTGTTTATCCTGACTAATCTATACAAATATAATTTCTACTTATTCTTCTTAAAGATAATAGAATTAATATATGTGGAACATATTTGAAGTTTGTATACATCGACTAATATGTTTCTTTCTGTATTATTCGATACATATTCTTCTTAGAGAAAAGGAAATTGAGATATATTGAAGTAATAAAAGATATTTGAAGTTCATATATCGAATAATCAGGTAATCAAATAAGGTGAAGAAACCCTATATATTTTGTCAAGAGAATGAAATCGATATATATGGAAATAATAAAATATATTCGAAGTTACGCGTTAAATAACCAAGGAATCAAAATAAGATGAAATAATCGTGTATATTTCATTAAGAGAATGAGATCGATACATAAGGAGATGAATAAAAGACATTTATGGTTTATATATTGAATAGTCAAGGTATCGAAATAAGATGAAGTAACCTATACATTTCTTCAAGAGAATGAAATCGATACAAAAGGATGTAAATTATAAACATTCAAAGTATAGATAGAATATTTTTTTTGTTTCCCTTGTTTCCAGTAGGGTATATCTTGCATCCTTTCCTTTGTATAATGTTTTGAGTTTTTTCTTGATTCAATTTGCTTTCTTTATTTATGAATAGTTTTGCACAAACTTTTAAATTTTTAGTGTAATTATATATGTATATATAGTAAGTGAAAAGAAAAGTAAATTAGGCTAAGATATGTATGCTTTATTTGTTGAATATATATATCAAATAATCTATCTTTGTATTATCCAATTCATATGATATTTGTTCCCACTTCCTTGTTTTGTTTTTGTATAAAAATGTATATACATATTGATACAAGTAAATAGAGGCACCAAATACTCTCAACCTATTCTCTCTGCAGTTATCACAATTGTTTTTCCAAGAAATAGCTGGAATACAAATGTTGTTAATTTTGTGACTTTTCGAGAAATTGGTCTATCAAACTTGACATTTGCATCAAACATAAAAGTGTCGATTGTTTTAAAAGGGCAGATTTTTTGTCACATTTTTACTTGTCGCGTATCATCCAAACCAATATAGTAATTAATTTATTACTACCTTGTGAAATTGAGATAGTAAGGAAAAAAAAGATTGCAAATAAATAAATAATTTATTCTTTTATTATACGTATTTACAATAGCTATGGCAGTATCAGTGCAATATCAATGTGTATAAAAATATTCTATAAACATTGTAAATTATAATTTTAAGTTTTCTCATGTATAAATATTACTACTTAATATCTTTAATATACTATTGATGATTTTAGAAATGAAATTGATGAAGATGTTACATTCTGATGATAAAAAAATCAATGAAAAGAATGTTATAATTAGATGCTATAGAAATGGATGAAAAGGGAGTGACCTTCAGATGGTATCAATGTTTATAAGTAATAATTTCAAATCCCATTTTTTTTTTACTTTTGATACATGAGTAGAAATCGAGTAATAATCTCATTATAAGATTCTTAATGAAAATAAAGGATATCATAATTAGATACTTGCTTTTCAATCCCAATATTATATTATAAAAATTGATGGAAAAAAAATGTCGCAATGGTCGCTCAAGCGAGGTTGCCGCTCAAGTGATGAGGGTCTGATGGTATGAGAAATTGTAGGTGTTTTAAAATGATGTTTAAGATGTGATGATGATGATAGTATACTCATATGTACGTATGGTGATTTTTCATATTGTATCGAGGTATGATGAATATGTAATGGTGTTTAAGTTGAATGATATTAATGATATGCATGTTGTTAGCCTATCAAGGGGAGTAAGTTAGTATTGTTGGAATATATGATGGTGATGATATATCTAATTATGAGAATTAAAGTCCTTGATTGGTGGTTTGTGTGGCCCTTGGCCCTTGATGAGTGGTGATTTATAGCCTTTGTTGGGTGGTGGTAGAGTTGGGTATTCAAGCAAAATTCAGCAGACTACCCGTATAACCAACAACCCATGCAGGTGCGAGTTTGTATTTTTAAGTTAAAAATTGAATGCGAGCTTTTAAAAATCAGTTCGCATTACCCACAAACTAAATAAGTTTTACCCATGAAGTCTATGGTTACCCACATCCAATATAAAAGAAGTCTAGTATTACAACTCAACACATTAGATTTTCAGTTTCGTGTTATTAGGGTTACTCTCACCAACAAAAAGTTCAATAACGAAGGTGACACTTCTTCTCCTTATCCCACTTTCATTTGCATCCAACTTCTAGATTCCATTCCCACCACCACCTCCACATTTTAAAAGAGATTTTCTAAGTTTACATTTGATTCAAAAATCCAACTCTTTTCTAACACAAATTTTGTGTCTTTGATTCTTACACGAGAAACTTTTCTACTTATCTCAACCCTTAAAGTTAGGCACAGTCAAGTTATCACTATGCTCTATTTTTTATATTCCAATATTGTTAACTTCCACTCCTTTCAATTCAAACCCTAAATAGTAAACTTAAAATTGGTTGGTTCTATTCTTTTTACCACCAATTTTGGAGGTGTTTCGATATATAAATCCTTGCTCATGAAAATTATTGGTTTTATAAATCTATCTTTTGCATTACAATTTTCAACCCTTCAATCTATATTGTTTGTGTTTGTAGAATTTAGTGGTAATAATGTTGTTTGTAGAACTTAGTTGCTTTTATTAATTTTTTGCCACTCTTACAAATGATTGACCTCATAAATTTATCTTTTGCATATATGATTTTGTACAATTTTGTACGGTTTGCAATTGTTCTATGTATAATTAGAAGTGTTGTTTGTAGAATTTAGTGGTGATAATCTTGTTTATAGAATTTAAATGTTTTATTAATACTTCTTGCTCTAAATGACCTTATAAATCTAACTTTTGTAGGATATGTACATTTTTGTACGGTGGTTAACTTATCTATAATTAGAAGTGTTGTTTTGTAGAATCCAGTAATAGTGTTATTCGTAAAATTTAGTAATTTTATTAATGTTTCTTGTTCTTTTGCTTTTTGTATTTTAATTATTAATATAAGAAAATAACATAAAATTTGGATAAATGTTTTATATTGAAATATAGATTTTTCTTATCATCCCAAATTATTGATATGGTGGATGAAATAAATACTCAAAGAAGTTAAGAAACATTTATTCCTAAACAAACAATCAAGAAGTGGACAAATGTTCAGAGAGTGTGAAATTGAAAAAATCTATCGTATTAAGGATGAAATCAAACATAATTGATAAGTGAATTTGATATTTTATGTTTTGTTTTCGAATTATTTTATATTTTATTTATGTAATTTAATGTACTTTTTATTTGAATTTAATTTAATTTGAGGGATATTTACAATGTGTTTGAAGTGTTATTTTTAATTATATTCTTGCAGGTTATATAACCTGTGGGTTTTGCAGGACAAGTGCGATCTATTAAAATTGAAGTCCGTTTTAAGATGCGAGCTATACCGTAAAACTTTTTTTAATGCGGGTTTTTGTGAGTGTGGGTTTAAATGAACATGCTTAATCATATACCCAACTCTAGGTGGTGGTACATACTTAGAGTGATATTGTAAATTAGATGATGATGATGATAAATATGACAACTCATGAATAAGAGGTACTTCACTGTTGTCTAGTCACATAGATAAAACATTAGGTGGTAAAAAACCAGAGAAGACTTACATCAGGTTTGTTAAGTAGATGCACACCTAACTCTAGATAGTAGGTACTTTATGTCGTCTTGATATTGGAAACCTTAGTCTAGTTCATGTTAAAGATGTTAAAGATCAATGTTAGTTCTTGATGAGACTTGTTTATCATAATTAGAGTCTTCTTAAAAATATCTTATATTTAGTCATGACACGATAGAAGACTAAACATATGATTGTGATGTTACTAAAATAACTGCATACATGATGTGAATGCATATTCTGTTAGCTTATCTTACCATCTGTAAGTGATATATCTATAAAATTAAATTCTTCAAAATGAATAAATTTAGAAAAATAAAAATAAAAATATTTATATTATTAACATAATTATTTTTTATTTTGATATATTTTAGGAACATATTCGATGATATATTATTTTATATGAATATATGTATATTTAATGATATATTATTTTATATAAATATATGTATATCTTAATAATAGTGGAATATATTATTGATATTATTTTATATGAAAGTGGAATATATTATTGATATTATTGGATATAAATATATGTATATGTTAATAGTAGTGGAATATATTATTGTTATATAGTAAACCAACTAATATGTTAGTTACATAACATGAGAAATCGAACAATTCAAAATATAACTTTTATAGAATATTAGAAAATTAATTATTATCGAGTACGAAATTTAATAACTTTACCGCTTCTCGCAATATAAATATCATTTTGGGATATTATAATGAGCCAAGTGATTACTAAATTATAGTTTTTTATTAACTGTCATATTGAAAAACTAAGTCTTACAAAAATAAATGTAATAAAATTTAAAATATACAGTTAAATTAATTAAATTGCACCGTAATTAAAATTAGTCTCTTAACCAATAAACTTATTCTTTTACTTATGATAAAAAGCATCATTCAAATAAAATGAAACTAAGTTACACACTATCTTTATATTTAGTTAATGTGATTTTGTTTAAAAGTTAAAGTACAAAAAATCATAAAACACTTTTTTATATATAGAGGTAGAAAATAAATGGTTGAACTAGACTAGTGATATTGAGTTTGAGTTGGATTGTATTTTAAAAATTAAAAATAAAATGTATTTTAAAATTTAAATTATATTATTGAAATTAATTTTAATTTTAAATGTAATTAAAAAGTAAATTATAATACATATATATTTTAGTAAAATATATTTTTAATACTCATATTATAAAGTATAATTATTATTTTATAAAAATAGATTGATTTAAGTTATAAACTAAACAAGGTAAAAATAAATAATATAATTTGATTTAAGTCATAATTTTATTATCGGGGCTAACTGATTTTTAGTGAGTTTAGTCAATTAAACACATTTTAATGATTATATTATAGGCATAAAGTTAAATTAAATTGTGATTAAAATCCATGTTTCATAACAAGTCGTGGTAATGTTTATGCACAAAATTTATCAAATGGAACTTGATAATATGCATGAGTAACAATGAGTTAGATTTAAATAATATATCACAGTGTAATACAAATTCTCACATCTTTACTTTAAAAAAATCTATATTTAAATTTACACTCAAATGGAGTAGTAACATTGATACGAAGATACAAGTAAAAAAGTGGTGTGATTTAAGCTAGAATCTTCTTGTAAAAAGACAAATTAAATAAGAATTTGACTATGATGATGATTAATATTATTTAATTAATTATAAATTAAGGCATAATCAATTATAATCTATAATCAATCACAATAAGTAAGTATGTCATATAATTAATTATACTTCAACTCATATTTAATTATACCTTTCATTTTAACCAAACAATGAGTGTCTATGTATAATGTTAGTACCGGGAGTTGTATTATTGTTCACAATTATATATGAATTGTGAGATAAAAATACTTTTTAAATTACTAATTATATTTTGAAATTCAAATTTAATATTTTTGAAATACGAATTTAAAATGTAAAATAGAGTTTAAAATATCTTGTATATTTGACAATGTAATTTATATATTTTAATTTTTAAAATTTTTATGAATTTTTTTACTTAATTTGCACGTAATTATTTTAAATAAATTAGAAATCAATTTTAAACAATTTATTAATAATATTTTCAGTTTTATAAAATAATTATTTCATGAATAATTCTTTTTCAATTTTAATTTATACTTATTCTTGTTAAATTTTACTAGAAGTATTTTAGTAATTTATATATTATCCAATTAATTTATTTATTTTTATTTTATCACATTAATTAAATCAACTACAAAAGTTTCATTTATTCCTCTTTACTTTTTACTTTCTTTCCATCTAAATAACACTTCCCACCATTCTATTAATTTTTCATTGTCCATCTCCTCTATATTCAAACAAAGAATTAAATCATAATAATTAAGAAAGATAAAAAAATAATAAAAACCAAAATATCAAAAAATTATATTATTTCTCCAAAATTAAGTGTGAAACTACACAAATTAACTATTTGACCCAAAACTAATTAGCCTAATTAATTAAACTTTTTTCCATATATGTTTCTTGTTCATGTGGATTTAGATTTTTCATGTGGTTTAGGGTTTAATTAAGCTCAGATGATCATCACTTTGCATAAAAAGTGCCCATTTTAGTATCACTTTTAAATGTCTTTTATTTAACTTTCCTTTAACCTCATCCTCTAAAATTATGTATTACAGAAGTTTGTTTCATCAACTTAATTTCAAACTTAGTCATGAAACTTTCAATATTACACAAAAGGGTCTTTATATTGAATAACTAAATCTCTATCAAAGGTTAAATAATGACAAAACAAATTAGTTACTAAATATATAGTTCAACTTTTAAATGAATGAGAAACAAAAATGGACAATGACCAATTTAATGTTGTAGTAACTAATTTCGTAATGTAGCAACTAAAAGATTAAATGATTGGAAAGTAAAAATTAGTCTTAAAAAAGGTTCTAGAAATCATTTAATGACTAAATATGTAACACAGAAGGTTATGGCTAATTCAATTAGCAATATCTAATTTGAGGGAGAGACCTCTTTCCACAACCCAAAATGTAAAAGTTCATAAACTTTTCACTAACAAACAACACTCAAATTAATTCTTTCTATATCTTCTAGAACACTCTAAATCCTCACTTTCCCTATATGTCATGTGTGGCTGAAGCTTTTGATTATAGTCTATTAAAATAAAAACAATTCTTTTATGCAAAACCTTTTTTTAAAAATTGATGTAAAATGCATCTTAGATTATCAACACTACAAAATTAGTATTTTTTTTAAAAAATTATGCTTTATTTAATAAGAGACAAATATAGTATAATTATATTATGGAATACAATTTATATTTTATAATTTTGTTTTCTTTTTCATTTTCAGGGGCATGGTTTATTTATATAGCTAACTAATATAAACAGGTATCAGTGGTGATTTTACAATTACAAAAGGGTTATATATGATTACAATTCACAGCTCACATTAATATGTGAAGGTGCTGATCCAAAAATGTTTATGACGATTTAGATTAAATTATTAATATCAGTATTATGTATTTATATTAATGTTTCTATTTCAAAACTCAATATAGTCTTTCTTATTTGAAGAAAAATGGTGAAAAATGACATAAAAGAAAGTTATTACCAAAACTAAAGTTGACCATTTGAGTTTGAGCTTAATACATAAACTCAAGTTCCATAATATTCACAAAAATGAGGCATATATGTGGTCTTGTCTAGCTGAAAAAGTTGAGTCTAATTATTCTATTAAACCATTTTAATTATTGTGTGTTATCTAATGAATGAATGCATAAATTTATTTTTAATTAGGATCTATTTGATATAAAATCGAGTCAAACCACTAAACTCTTGGACATTAAACATATTTTTGTTTGATAAAAGATAGTTAGAATTTGGAGACTCAATTCTAAGACTAAAAAACTTATAAATAATGTATTATAAAAGTTTTTGTAACGAGAATAAGATTGAAATTAAAATAAAAGCACGAGAGCTTTGGCAATTAAATGAATTTTGTGATAATTGATGATACCCACAAGAAAAAAAATATGTGAACAGTGAAACAACACCCAAAGAACACTAAAATTATAGTTTTGTATGAGAAACCATGTGAGTTTCTAAAAGTGGTTTATTGGGATGTTGGGGGGCCTTAATTAAACTTTAATTGCCGTTGAACGCATCCATTAGTGAATTGATTAGTTTTAATCGCTATTATTATTTTTTGGTCAAAGGATTTCACAGTGACCATGTCACTTTCCTTGGTGGTGGTGGTGCTGCATGTAAGTTGTTTTGAAGCAGTGAATTAGAAGGAGGGTAGGTTAAAAAGTGGTGAGAGTCTTAAAACGCAGGAATAAAAAAATAGTAATGGTTATAGGATTTAGGAGGAATTAGAAGCAGTGAATGTTGAAGAGTTAGAAAATGAATGAAGGTGTTGCTGAGATGAAATAGCAGCATTGATGAGGTTTGATTGCGGGGCAGAAGAAATGAAAAATGAATGTTGGAATATGGTAATTTATTAGTAAATAAAAAAGAAGAAGAAAAGGGAAGGGGAAAGTTATCTACTTTGGTAGAGTAATTAAGAAGGAGGACAAGTGGCAAGTGAAAATAGAGAAGTGACAGAGAATGAGAAGCTTGGCTTTGGCAACAAGGATGAGATCTGAGACTGAGAGTGATTCTCACTTTCTCCCAAAAGAGAGTGGGTGACATTTGCCACATCTCATCTCCCCCTCAACACAAAACACACACCAAATTCAATTAATTATATGCCATATTTACCCAAATAAATGTGAAATACTACTTGGATTAAATTTAATGGAAGTAATAATAATTGTTATAAAAACAATGCCAATTAAATTTGTAGTGTAACTGAGTAACTGAGATGAAAGGAGAAAAAGAGAAAACTTGTGTTGTGATGCAGCAGGTGAAGGAGGAGGCAAAGAAAAATAAAACCTCACTCTCTTTCTTCTCCATTCTTCTCTTCTTCTTCCTTTGCTAGCTACAAAAAAGAGTAAAACCCTTTATTTTATTTAATTAATTTACCCTTTTACTCTCTCTCTCTCTCTCTCTGTCTCTGAATTCCACCATCAACAACACTCAACACTCAGAAACAACTCACTCACATTCATTCTTTGCTTGCTCCTTTTATATCACGAGATCCCCATCCCTTTCTTTCTTTCTTTCTTTCCCTCTTCTCCTCTCTCTCTCTCTCTCTCTCATGTCTTCTCCTTCAGAACTTCCCAATTCTCGCTCCTCCACTCCCAACACCACCACCATCCATTGCTAACACTCAACCCCAGAGAGAGGAGAGGCTTCTGCTTTCTTCTTCTTCTACCTGTTCATCGCAAGCTTCAATTTTGAACCGACCCTTTTGCTCCAGAACGATGTCGCATTCCTCCGGCGTCGACGCCCTCGCCGATCGCTTCCGCCACGCGCTCAGCTGCAACAACGACACCGCTAACATTAACAAGCCCGACTTCCGAGAACTCGATCTGGGCTCCCCAGTCTCGCCATTGCGCACCACGCGCGCCCCCGCCGCGAGTACCAGCTCAAGCTCATCTGGGTCCTTCTCGGGCCGAACCGGGTCCAACCCGGGCCCTCGAAAGCCCGAATCTTCGCACACCAATAGTAACACTAACAACAGCAGCACCAACAACAACAACTCCGGCGAGCTTTCTGGTTCGAGTGAAAACAGCCCCACCGCGCGAGGGTACAAACCGGGTCACACGAGATCCGACTCAGGATCCACGCCTGCGCCGCTGATATACTCCGGCCAGACTGCAACTTCACCGGCGATGAATGTTCTCCCCACCGGGAACATCTGCCCCTCCGGGAAGATCTTGAAGACGGGGATGGGGATGGTGGCGAATCGGAGTAGTAGAACCGATGTTTTGGGGTCCGGCATGGGGAACTACGGCCATGGGAGCATAATGCGCGGCGGCGGGAAGGCGGAGCCTGTGAGCTCACGCGGGGTTAGCGGCAATGAGGCAGTGAAGAGAGGTGGGCCCGTACAAAGTGTGGATCCGGAGGAGTTGAAGAGATTGGGGAATGAGTGTTATAAAAGGGGGAACTTTGCTGATGCGTTGAGTCTTTATGATCGCGCGATTGCGATGTCGCCGGCGAGTGTCGCTTACCGGAGCAACCGCGCTGCGGCGCTGACCGGGCTGGGACGTTTGGGTGAGGCTGTGAGGGAATGTGAGGAGGCTTTGAGGTTGGATCCTAATTATGGAAGGGCTCATCAGCGTTTGGCTTCTCTTTTCCTCAGGTGCGGGTCATTGATCATGTTCTTTTGTTTGCTGTTTGATTTTTGTTGAAGGTGGTATCCGTTAGGATTTGATGGCATTGGTTGATTTGAGTTCTTCTTCCACAAGCTAAAATCAACTTATGAGTCTCAGCTTTTGGAGAAGTTGCTGCATTTGTTGGTTTTAACTTGTAGAAGAAGCTCAATTCGTTATACATTTTTATTCGCTCTTCATGTTATGGAGGAGTTTGTTGAACAAGATTTTGGTTGCCTTATTAGGGTAGAGTATGGAATTTTGTTGATGTGAATGGAAAGTGTTAATGTGACAGGTTAGGACAAGTTGAGAATGCTAGGAAACACCTTTGTTACCACGGGATGCAGCCAGATCCATCTGAGATGCAGAGGTTGCAAGTGGTGGAAAAGCATATCAGCAAATGTGGGGATGTAAGGAGGATAGGGGATTGGAAGAGTGTTCTCAGGGAGGTCGATGCTGCTGTTGCTGCTGGAGCGGATTCTTCTCCTCAGGTATGAATAATTTTGTTACTGTTTTCATGGTTTTAGATTGTGATTGTGGTTTCAGCTTTTTCGCGATCCTTGCTGACAAATGTGGCTGATGCAGCCGCGATTGCAGTGGTGAGAATGCGGCTGAAATTACCGTTATTTAAAACCTTGGTTGTTTGTTATCATTGTTTTGTTATACCTGAGTCGAATATGTTTTGGAGGAGTGGATGAAATAGCTGAACTGGTTGGAAATTGAATTTACAGCTCTTTATGTGTAGAGCAGAAGCGTTTTTGAAGCTCCACCAGATTGATGATGCAGAAACAGTTTTGTTCCATATTCCTAAATCAGAGTTGCACACTAGTTCCTCTTCTCTGGCAAGATTTTTTGGGATGCTTTCTGAGGCCTATTTCTATTTTGTCAGGGCACAGATTGAGATGGCATTGGGAAGGTAAGTTCAGGCACTAATAGCCTTCATGGGAAATCCTAAGATGGTCAAAGGTTTCTGTTGGAAAGTGAAAATGGATGATGGGTGTATTGCAGGTTCGAGTATGCGGTTACAGCTGCTGAGAAAGCCAGTCAGATTGATCCCCGGAGTGTTGAAGTTGCTGTTTTGCTCAACAATGTGAGGATGGTGGCAAGGGCTCGAGTGCGCGGCAATGATCTTTTTAAGTCTGAAAGGTACACAGAAGCTTGCTCCGCGTATGGGGAAGGTTTGAGACTGGATCCTTCGAATTCTGTACTGTATTGCAACAGAGCAGCTTGTTGGTTTAAGCTTGGCCAATGGGAAAGATCAATTGAAGACTCCAACCAAGCTTTACATATCCAACCAAATTACACCAAGGCCCTTCTTCGAAGGGCTGCATCAAACAGCAAGGTGGATTAATTTCTTATTCTTCACGATGCTGTGTTTTCTTCTTGAGTGTTTGTGATACTATTTTTTTGTCACTAAATGCAGCTAGAACGGTGGGAGGAAGCCGTCAAAGATTATGAGGTCTTGCGGAGAGAACTGCCAAATGATAGCGAAGTTGCTGAATCTCTTTTCCATGCACAAGTTGCCCTAAAGAAATCACGTGGGGAAGAAGTATATAATTTAAAATTTGGTGGCGAAGTAGAAGAAGTATCAGGTCTTGAGCAGTTTAGAGCTGCAATATCTTTACCAGGTAATCAAAATGGTTAGAGATGAGTCTTCTGCAACTCACTTCGGTCATTCTTAAAGTCTCTTAATAATATCTATAAATTTGGCAGGTCTGTCTGTTGTCCATTTTGAAGTTGCATCTAACTCACAATGCAAACAAATATCACCATTTGTCGATACACTGTGTGGTCGATATCCATCTATTAACTTCCTCAAGGTAGCTCACTTTACACATTAAATGAAGCCTTTTTTCCTCTGTACCTGCTATTTTACTTAGTTTAGATTTAAAAGAGCAACATATGGGAATTTCCTAATGCATGCAATTGTGTTTTTGTGTCTTTGAATGAAGGTGGACGTTCAAGAAAGCCCAACAGTTGCAACTGCAGAGAACGTTAGAATTGTACCAACCTTCAAGATATACAAAAATGGCAGCCGAGTGAAGGAAATTGTTTGCCCTAGTCGTGACATGTTGGAACACTCTGTGAGGCATTACAGCTTTTAGAACTCATGACTTGTAATGCTTCTCTGTTGTCTTCAGCAACGGTTGTTGTTTCCCCAAACCTCCGGTTAAAGTCTCTAGTATCTGCAGCTCCTCAAGTCTTTTGATCCCACCCACCATAAAGTGATCACCCCATACCTGTGACATAGTCAAAACCAGATAATAATATCTTTAGCAGCCAATGCCATTGGATCCCAGAGATAGTCTAGTTCCTTTTGGAGTTTTTATTTATTCATTCATTCCTCATTGCTCTTTGGTTCAATGTTCGTTCCTCCCAATGCCCTTTGTCGATTTTCTTTTTCTTCTCCTTTTCAGTTCAGTAGGTCAGCTGTTCTTGTACCCCCAGTTTCTTCAAGGTTAAAAGAAAAAAAATTGTTTTTAATGTATGTACCATTGATTTAATTACGAGTTTAAATTACCTCTTTAAGATAGAGAAATATAGAAAGATATAGAATGAAGGGAGGGGAGGGTATTGTGGTAGTTAGAGGGGGATCTGTACATGTATATATGTGATGATATATACAAGACACTGGAAGCCTTTGAGGGGAGAGATAGGATGAGTGGTTGGTACCTACTGAGGTAGCAAAAGGAGGATGAAAATGTTATTATTGTCATTATTGTTTTTGTTTTTGTTTTAATTTTCCTTATCCTATCTTAGCCAATGAATCAATAAAAAGTTGCATTTTTTTTTTATCTTTCTCTGGTATGCTTTTCTGTTACATTGTGATATAAGAGTTAAACAAAGGATGGGAGGGAGGAGAGGAGGAAAGTGTGATTGATGCATTGGGCAGAGGGTGGAAAAAGTGAGTGGGTCTTGGGATTGGAAAATGGTCGGTTATGGCATTTAAGTTGATGGTGTTTTGTTGGTCATGTCTGAGATGTAAAGGCAAGGGACATGTGTTTTAAATGAAGGTTGGTTATGTAATAGAGGGGTGTGGTCTCGGGTAGTTGATACGATTCATAACTCCATCATCCATGTTCGTAATTTGATTGGGCGGTGGACCCCTGAATCCTAATTAAAAATACCAAGCAAATCCATACTCACTTTATTTTAATCTTGGCCAAGATAATAGTTGAGAAGCACAAGAATAAGTAAACTAAAGTAATGTATGTGTGAATTGTAGTGCGGGCTTCGTGGTTAGGGTCACATGTGGGCATTTAAGAAGTTGCTTCTCTCTCTCATGGCCTAAAAAGGAGTCTAAAAGGGTGGTGATGGTGGTGTTTGATGTGGAGGTGCAGAAGGGGAGGATCGGATTGAAGTTGGTGTTGAAAGGAAGATGGCTCCATTAGTGGGAAATATAAAGAATAGTTGGAAATAGTAATAATGATAAAAATATAATAAAAAGAATGAGAGAAGGAGGATTAGGGTGGATGAGAAGTGGTTGTGGAATCTTGTGTCGGTGCCTACAGCTGTTAAAACCAGCGGCATTCACATACTCTAGTGTGGGGGATTCACGTGGCCCACACGTGCGCTGTAAAGGCCAAAATAATAAAACCCTCAATACAAAGCCAACACAAAAGGACTACCCTATGTATGTCTCTTCCTCCTCCAAAAACTAAATTATTATTTTTAACGTTGTTTTCCGTCTACAATACAAAATTCTATCGTAACACCCAACCAATAATTGAGGAACAATTATGGTAGAAGCATAATTGATTTCTTAAGCTCACCTTTGCCTGTTCAGTTCAATTTCACGCTTTCCTATATGATATTGTCCAATGTGGATGCAAGTGGCGTAGTAGAGTAGCATATGTATAACTTGGTTTCATAAAAGCTATAAAATCACTACTCCTTTTACCCGTTAAACCACCACCACCACCCCAACGCCTCAACTGTTTCACCATTTCTCACATTCACTGTCAAAGTATAATATAATTATAATTATTTTTATCTAACTAAATATTTTTCAAGTTTTCTTATAAAAGGGGATGGGGATGGAAGCACAATTACACGTGTCATGGGTTCCTCATTTTACAGAGAATTTACAAAACTAGGTTACCTTGAGTAAAAATAAATCATCGTAATTAAATCCTAGACTTTCTACACCTTGTTCTTGTCGAATCCCTTAAATTAATGTAACTCCTCGAAACGCTTAACAATTTCATAATTGAAGAATTCCAGAAACCCAATTTAAAATAGTTGTAAAAAATAAAGTATGCAAATAAAATTTAGTATTTGACATAGATAAAAATTCTAAAAAATAATTCAAAATGCTGCTGATGTATTGTATCTAATATTATGATAACATCTAATCCTGATCGACAAATATGGTCAATGCGTTAAGCTCTGGAATACACAACCAAACATGTTGAACACGTATAGACTCTCGGAAAATGAGACAAATAAACATAAACTTATTCGAAAATTTTGTACTATTAAGTTTGAGGATCCCAAATTACTTAGGAGTTGGGAGATGAAGCATGTTTAAATTTGTCAGATAAAAGATCACATATTTTCCTCCAAATTTGCATTTAAATATGACAGTTATATAGCATACACTTCCACTATAGTTATTTGAAGCCAAAAGTTCCCGCCCCACCGAGCATCAGGCGCCAATGGCATATAACCGAGTCCATTCCTTCGCTGCACATTTCAATGCCACCGTTTAATAACATAATATGCATATAACATGTTCCATGCACTCATTTACAACTAACTTTTATTTGATAACATACCTGTTTCCACAGCCTCAGCCTCGTTAGTTTTCCAATGCTTGGCAATGTTCTCAGAAAGAGGATCATCTGGGTTGGGTGCACTTAGAAGAGCTTGAATACTACAAGAGGGTCACAAAATTCACAATCACTACACAATACTCTCTTTGCAATCAAGGGCAGGTTATATTTTTCACTCGCTTGTCACGTAACATAGTGCGGCAGATACTCGCCAGAATAAAAAATCAAGACAAATTTCATGTTTCTTCTCCCCTTTATTCTTTGGGCTAAAACAGAACATTGTTTTAAGAACCATCTTTCGTACAATCACAAAATGGAAAAAAAAAAAACTTCAAGCAAAGTGATTATACCAAAAGTTAAATTTATTAACTTCTATTTTCAGACTTAATTTCTCAGTCTGTATATCATCACATCTCACAGAAAGCCACAAAATACACATTTCTTTAGGTAAATGAATAGGTCTGTCAATATACATCCACTAGCAAAAACTTAAACTTAAATATACCTCAAAAGTACAGTGCGAATCTGAAGGGCAGGACTCCACTTGTCTTTCAGAATATCAAGACATATCCTGCCAAGCTGCAATGAACTTTGTCTAAGATGAATCATTACTGAAGAAAAAAAATGGAAATGATAGGGAAGCTAAGTGTACCTACCTTATCAATGTTTGGATGATATATTTTTGTCAGAAACCTAACCTGAAAGAAGCAACGCATGACTGCATTAGAAATAATTGGAGAAATGTTTTTTTAAAGGAACTCCATAAATTAATCCATAATATATTATCATCATTAAAATTAAACCTAAATTAATAAGCCCAATAAGAGAAAACTGCACAATCACTCAGTTATGGGTTGAATAGATATAATTAATTGTCCCTTCAAGTTGTGGTGGGGGATGGGGAAGAAAAGCCCACTGTAAGCCCTTGGCCAACATAAAACCCAATCAAACGGAAGAGCTGTAAGTGCACCCTTTACCTTAAACACTTTCCAGGGAATAGGCAATGGCTTCAAAAGTACGGTAATCAGTATAATCCTAGTTCTATCTGCCTAATGAAATGATAAGACTTAATATTAAGACCACACAAGACAGCTGAACATTATGCCAACCAAATTCATGGAGAAAATATTTCAATTACATTAATAAACAAAAATGACATTAAATTTAAGTCTGTTTACAGTTTTTTCATTGTTTCAGTTTCAACAAGGGAAGACAAGAAGGACATGACTGAATTTAGACTTCAGACCAAGTGGCTGTTCAATTAATTACACATTTTCAGGATATACCCCATGACATTAATACGAGGCAGGCAGTCAACATAAACTAGATACCAAAAATCAGGGTTAAAAAATTATATAGGAAAAAAAGTTTAATTATTTACCTTAGGAGCAGCCATCGGATATTCTTCTGGCAAAAATAATTCTAGTTTAAAAACTCCACCTGTGTTAGAAACAAGTAGTATATTAGCAAAGATGTGAGATTTTAATATGGGTTTGGGCAATAAAAATATCAGTATCATCAAGCTAGATAGGATAGCATCATGTCTAAAAGTAAAGAATTACAATTGGGAGTTCAAAGTTTCAGCCACCTGACACAAGAAACCCTCCTGCATTATACTACAGGGCACACTACTATCTGTCCTACAGTAAAGTGCAGGATATTAATGCAAAAATATATGGAGAGCTATCATATCAGTGATTAGTTATACACGTGTTTGTATTCTATAAAAATATGTGCAGTTGATTTTCTATTCCAAACTTTATGCTGTAAAGGTGTACTGTCCAGAAATCCCAATTTTATTGGGATAAACCCTCCATTAGCACTTACGAGAAATGCATCGAGTTTCTCCATAAATAAAATCAACTTTGCACCTTAGCTGTTTTATGAAGTTTTTTTCTTTGGTGTTGAGAATAGCTTTTGAATGCTATATGAAAAGAACTTTTATAAAGGTTAAGTTGATTATAGATAGAGCAAGCTAAACTCCTCTTAAATTTTATTTTCCTCTCCTATAAGCAACTATGGAGCAATTTATCCAAACAAGGCCTACATAAATTAAATTCTTAAATGTACAAACAATGAAGAGAACGTGGTCTTGTATAATAACACTAGCTATGTATTTTAGTTACAATTTCCATGCATGACCAAAGTCATCCTACTCTTTATAGTGTGGAGAGGACCCTACAACTTTCTACAAGGAACTCAAAAAGGGGGAACTAAAATAACATAGAAGAACTCATCACACATGCAAATGACCCTACGAATTCCTTCAACCAATTTTTTTTTCTTTTAAATTATTTTCTCTCTTTTTCAAGTCCATTATTGAAGTGTTAAACCCCCCACAAGCAACCATTAGGTGCAGAATAGCACTTCAGGTGAAGATGTTATAAAGAAATAAGCTCATCATTCATGGAATAATCCACATAAAACTGATAAGCTGAATAGATAGCTTAAAAATCTAGGAGGCTTGGATACACACAAAGGAACAAATCTGAAACTGAAAAAGTAAAAATTCTTAAAACTACAAATGGCTAAGATACAACAAATAGAATTAATATAATATGAACATAAAAGCACAACCTTAAACAAAGACATGAATATTTCATACCTCAGCATTAATCATTGTACACACCATAATGCATTGTAATCTATCAAAATTCTAATCATTGGGGCATCCAACAAAAAGAAATCGAAAGACGTATGCTCAAAGAAGCATCCAAAAGTATCTAGAAAGCACTGTTTATAAATGGAATGACTTTGAATTTAGTTTGGACAAAAGAAAATGCTTTATTAGTTATTATACTAGAATAGTGGTTACCAAAAGATGCTAGTAATGAGCCATAAAGCAGTTTCTTGATGCAGTGAGGGATGCAACCTATAGAAATTGATTATATATATATATATATATGGTGTCTGGAAAGTTTAATGTCTATTTAAAAAACATCTAAGGTCAGTGACAAACATGAAGGAAATCAGCGTGCACCAAGATAATGCATTTCACAGAAAATTGTCTGAGATTCGGGTATAGAACGGGACAGGTTCATCATAATAATTCCAGATGCAGAAAACCGTTAGTTATTAGTGATTATAACACTATGACTAAATATTTCTCTTCCACCACTATCTTTTATATTGCCAGACAACAAGAATTAACTTTTTACATATTCAGGCCATTTAGCCATGGTATAACTGATAGCATATGAAGACAGATATAAAATGTAATAAAATTGAATTATTGTAGTAAAAAACAACAATTGTACTTTCATAAATGTTGGCAGAACACATTCAATTGTCTGAAGTGCACAGAAAGCATGCACCCAAATTAACTGGAAATTAACTTTTTATTTCTTTCCGGAACAACAAATCCTTAAGAATTTCAAGGTGTAAATTCAAGCCGTTAAGTTCAATACTACCTTCATAAGGCGACTGAGTCGGGCCCAGGATCATGACATTGAAATATCGCATATTGTCTTCCGAAGGGGAAGCACTAATTCCAGGCGCTGCATCATCATATCATAGCACAAGATACAGAAACAGTTAAGTCCGTAGAACAAAACACAACAAGGACGAAAACCATGCATAAATCCCCAAAGTAACACTCAAAACATCTTACAAATTTAACAACAATTAAGAGACACGAGACAACAAGCACTACTCATTTAGCTTAGGAAGAGCTTCTAAAACACTAAACAATTGCTACAAATTCCAACTGACCTGGCTCACTGAGCAAACGCTGCGTTTCCTGTCGAGATCAAACAAAGAGAAGTCACCAAAACATTCACAATTATCAAATCAAACACAGAAAGAATCAAATTGCAGAACTACAATTCGATGCCAACCAAAACATAATAAGGGGGTCGAACCCCGAATTAGCACCAAAGACTTCCCATTTTAGTTTTCGGCTCATGATCACTGAAATTAAGGAATCTAAAGTGAAAAAGAAACCGTTTTGGAATCGACCCTAAATGAAAACAGCAGTTATTCGTTCAATCAAGCTCATGGGTCACACGATACTGGAAAATGAACAAAGCTAGGTAGTATGAAGAAACTTTAGGTTCTTTTGGTATTTGGCATCGATCAATAAAATTGAAATGGGGATCTTAAGGAGGCAAAGGAAACAAACCTTGATGATTCTTCGAGGGAGGTTACTGTTGGCCATGATCAGGGTCGATTGCAAAGCACGCAATAGGGTTTTGAGTCAAAGAAAGAGAAACAGAGACAACTTTCTCTCACTAACACAAAGGACAACAATTGCTCAATGAAAACACATTATCTCTCGCCCCTATTTATAGAATTTTTGCTTTGCTGAAAAAATAATTAATAGTAACAAATAATAAAGAGTTTGAGTTGAAATATATATATATATATATATATATATATATAAAGAGTAAATATTACTTGCCCCTGATTTTCCCACAATCACTAACCATGTTATTAATAATCTCTGATTTACTTAAATGTAAAAACTTTACACTTATAACCTTTAAAAAGTTGAATTCCTTATATCTTAAATATATAAATCTTAGATCTCTAGAAAATTTATTTCGTTAATTGAATTATTGATTATATAATGTATATTACATTTTAAAAATTAATTTTTTTAAGTATGTAAATTTTAGTTAGTATATATTTATACTTTAAAATTATATTACATGTTAAAGTAAAGCTAATAAATAAAGTATTAAATTATTTTTTAATTATATAAAAAATAAAAAAATACTTAACGAAAATTCTTTGACTAACTATTATAATTATAAAATCCAATATATGAAAGACATGAGTTAAAGAATCAATAATATATCTTTTTATTAAAAGTGTCATATTATATATATATATATATATATATATATATATATATATATATATATATATATATCATATAGATTTTTGGAGAGAATAAATTAAACATTTGATCTTAACTCTATTATTTGAAAAAACAATAACATGACAGTCATTTCAAATTAAAACTAAACAAATCAATATTATTTAAAATTATTTTGTAAATTTAGTTAATAAGCTAGTTAGTAACAAATAAACTAATTAGCAATTGATAAACTAACTCAGCACATAACTACTAAATTAGTTTGTAGTTAATAAGTTAGTAGATGAGAAACTTGTGATTAAAAAATCTTGAGATAATAATTTATTGAATTATAGATGTTTTGTACCCGTTTATAAATACAAATAATATAAAATGATATAATTACATAAGTTTTATTATATAAATAATATTTATGTTTTTAAACAAAAATATATTATTGTAAAATTTTAATTTTAAATAATTAAATTTTATAGTACTTCTATTTATCCTTAAAAAGTTATATATGTTTCTTTATTTGAACAAATAAGTTTTATTATATAAATAAAAATTTTATTTTTAAACAAAAAGTATATTCTTGTAAATTTTTAATTTTAATTTTTTAAATAATTAATTTTTTATTAAATTTTATAGTACTTCTATTATTTTTTAAAATTATATATGTTTTTTATTTGAACAAACTATCTTATTTAAATGAATTTATATAATGAGTATTAATGATATTTAATTTTTTATTTATTTCTTAAAAATTTAAAAATTTTATTTATTAAATTAAACTGTTACATTGAATTTTTTTAATTAATTTTCAATGTTAAATTTTTTTAATTTAAATTACATACAAAGTTATGAAGTAATCTTATAAGTATTAAAACGACTATAATAATTAATTATGTCTATAAAATTAAAATAGATAATAATAAATAAAAAACTAAAATAATAAAAAATATTAAAATATAAACAATAATAACAGCAGAAAATTAAATAAAAGTACAAATTATAAATTCATAAAATAAACTAAATTACTTTAAAATACAAGTTAAATACTTTTGTTTTGATCCAACTAAATTATTTTAAAATATTAATAATTTTTTATTACTCCAACTAGTTTATAAATTAGTTAAATAAACTAATAATTAATTTATTAATTTTATGAAAGACACTTATAATAAACTTAAAATAACATATTTAACCATATATTAAATAATAGTATATTATATTAAATTGATAGTTAATTCAAGCCAAAAAAAATTCTTAAGTCAATAACTTTATTTTATTTGAATCAACATATTTTTTTAACCATAATATTAAATAGACTCCTTATACATATATTCATATTATGTTGTAATATGTTATGATGCATTTTTCTTATATTATATATTGTTGTTGTATGTAATATTTATAGGAAACTTTCTTTTGTATATATTTATATTTTAATTTTATTTTTAATTAGTATTTTAAAATTTATAATCTATAATAATATATAAAGAAAAAAAATTTACGTTAATTTTATATTTCTATTTTATCTTTAATATATTTTAAAATAAATAACTATAATAAGTATATAATAATTTTTTTTTACATTTTTCATATTTTTATTTTATTTTTAATATATTTTAAAATAAAAATAAATTATTAAAAAGTTTAAAATTAAAAATAACCACAAATATTTTAATATATAATTAACTATTTTTTTAATGTAACAATTATTACTAAATTATTTAAAATAAAAAATATTTAAATTTTAAAATTAATTATAAACAGTTAAAAAATTATAACCATTTTTATTGTAATTACTTATTTTATGGTGTACACATTTATATTTTAATTTTATTCTTAACTAATATTTAAAATAAAAACAAAAATGAATTATTTAAATTTTAAAACTAACTGTAATTATTATTTCCTTTACATAATTATTTTTTTCAAAATGTGTAACTATCACTTTTTTATGTAACTTTCTTTTTAAAAAAATGTAACTACAATTTTTATTTAACCACTTTTATGGTTTTTTTTTTACTTTAAAAATAAAGAGAGACAGGGGGCACCAGGTGCCTGTTTTCCATTACTTATCATTATTTTTACACCTACCTATCAAAATTAAAATCCAAATTATATTCTCTCAAGTTGTTTATAAAAGTTTGAGTCATTTTAACTATTATTCAAATTAAAACGTCTTTTCATATATAGGTAATAAAACATAAATATACAATATAACTAAAATTTATGAACTATTATATTTAATATTATTTTATTTTTAATTGTCATGATTTAAGGTCATATATAATTCTTCGTTTTGATGTGGATTTCTATATTTTAATTTTATTTTTAATATATTTTGAAATAAAAGTCTATAATAATATATAAAAATTTCATTTTTTATATATAATCATTAATATATTTTAAAATAAAAATAAAAATAAATTATTTGAAATTTAAAGATAATAACAAATAACCATCTGATAATTTTTCATATAACCACTATTATTAAATTAGTTAAAATTAAAATTAATTATTTAACTATTAAAAATAATTATAAATACTTAAAAAAATATAATCACTTAAATTTTTTGTAATGTATAATAATATATAAAAGGATTCCGCTTTAATGTTATTTTTTATATTTTAATTTAACTTTAATATATTTTAAAAGAAATATTTATAAAAATATATAAAAAAATTCTCATATTTTGTATACGCTTTTGATGTTGCTATTTTATTTTTAATATATTTTAAAATAAAAATAAATTATTCAAAATTTAGAGATAATTATAAATATTTCAATATGTAATCATCTATTTTTTTTATATGTAACCATCATTATTACATTATTTAAAATTAAAATTAAAATAAATTATTTAAATATTAAAAATAATTAAAAATATTTAAAAAAATATAAGCATTTACTTTTTCTATAACTAGTATTATTAAAAAATCCTAAAATATATAGAGATAGTAAAATTTAATATTATTTTAATAATAGATTTTAAAGTAAATTAGTTATGACGTCTATAAATTGAAGTTCAATATTTATTTCTAATTTATTATTACTTAAATTTTTAGTTTCTCTGCATTCTCTTCAATGTTTCAGAGTTTCTGAATGTCAGATTCTTACCAAACTAGAGACATAAGCTAATGAATAATAAAACCAAGTGAAGATCAATTAGAATTTTGTTCTTCTAAGTAGTTTGGTTTCTTTTGGTGTTTTTAAGTTTCCACTCTTTTCTCTTTCTAAGTTAGATTTATAGGAGGAGTTTTGAATCGTTTGAAGTGTTGTTTGGAGGCTTACTTGAACTCATTGATGCATATAGTGAAAATAGAATTTGCAATGCTTCAATCTAGGTAAGGGAAACTAACTAACTTTCTCTATGTAGTTGATAGTTGTTTATAGTCCTGAAAATTGAAGATGTTGATTGGATTGAATGAATATGTGAAACCAATTATTGGGATTGTATGTTAATATATGTTGATTACTACATTGTTTATAAGTCTGAGGTTGTATAAAACTATTGTATAAGGGGTTGGATGTGTGGAAAAAACATGGTTGTAGGGTTATTCAAGGTGGTTCACGAGTCTGTTTTCGCTCAAGCGACGTATGGTCACTCAAGCAAGGCTTAGGTGGTGCATAATCATTACACCCATTGTCTTAGGTCGCTCAATCGGTGTATTGGTCTCTCAAACGATATCCTACTTCGGTTAAGCGATGTCTTGTAGCTGGAGCAAAAGTGACTTTGAGACAAATCTCTCTCCTTGAAGAAATATCGCTCATGCATATATATATATATATATATATATAGAGAGAGAGAGATATTGAATCATGTAACAAGAGAATATTATCACATATGATATGATATAAACAAGCAATGATGAGGTTAGAGACACCTAACGCAAAATAGAAAAGAAATAAATTCAAATCATGAACATGCTAATTGTCTCATTCCCTTATTTTTGGGAACTAGAAAAAGTAGAAGAATGAATTCTCAATTTCTCCTGTTTCTTATGGTTAATTGTGTTCCTTATGTTCCTATTTATAGTAGTGTTTGTAATTAGTGGCGGATCTTGACTAAATTTGTAGGGAGAACCACTATATATTAAATTAATTTAATATTTTAATAATAATTAAATAATATAAAAAAATTATAAATAAAATAATATAATATGTAAAAAAAATTAACTTGATAAACAAAATTAACATTAAATATAACATTCAATTTACTTACAAACATCAATTCAATATACTTGTTCATGTAGTCAAAATCGAAATTTTACTCATAAAATCGTAAGATTATACCGATTTTTATTTCAATTCCGTGTTAACGTATACTTATAACCGTAATAACGTTTTAATAAATGCAAGCAGTGAATGAGTTTTAATTTCTTTTATTGGTTTTAATTTCTTTAATATTGAGCACTGTTCTATGTTCCACTTATCTAGGATACTTTTTAACTCTTTTAATAATTTTGAATTGTTTAACATTGAGTACTGATCCCACTAATTTAGAAGTTGAATAGTTTTTAATTTTTTAATGGTTTTTAATATTTTTTTAATGTTTAGTAATATTGTTTCTACTAATTTAAGAGTTGAACAGTTTTTTTAGAAGTTATTTTAACATGTAAGTCTGAATATTGTTTTTACTTTTTTAAACCTTAAACAATTTTTAAATTTTTTAAGCCTAATAAAAATAATTAAAAATTAAAATCTTTCCACTTCTGAAAATAAAAATTAAAACGTTCTTTACTCAATGTAACTATTTGCTTATTTGAAGTTGAAGAAATATCATTTTCATTTTTATCAATAATCTTCCTCTTGAAAAAAAAAAACATCAATTTGTCTTGTTCTTAACCATGAGTATTGTACCTACTAAAAAATAATTATTTAATTTCAAAATATATAAAATTATAATAAATGATAATTTACAATCTAATCTACAAGAAGTTTTATAGAAGTAGAATAGAAGATAAGTGAGGTAGAGGATAAATCATAAAAGAGAAAAGAACTCACTATATCTTTAATATAAAGAGAAGAAGAAGAATACTAAGAGTTTATATTTAAAGTGTAAGTAGTTGTTATTTATAATTTTTTATAGAAACTCTAAAAAGTATACATCTTAAAAGAATGTATTAATTGTAAAAATTTATTTTATTAAATTGTGTGGGCCCATATAATATATTTATATGTATAATAAAAATGTTTGGGGGGCCATGGCCCCCCATAGGCTCCTATTAAGCTCCGCCCCTATTTGTAATGATTACTATTAGGATAAATATTTTTTCTAGGTTATTTGATAAGTTCAAATTGACTTTTAGATAAGATGTAATACAAATGCATTAAATGCAAGTTTATCCATGAGTTGTGATGTCAAGTTAAAATTTAATTTAGTTTAATTTGATATTATATTAATCTATTTTACAAGTGATTCCACAATATCAATTATGCAGTTAGTTTCCTCTGAATTTTCTTGTAAGATTGCTTACTTTTTAATGTTTTAGATATTTCTATTTGATGTTTGTACTTCCCAATTTCGAAAGTATACCTTGTTGATTTAGAAGTGGAGTGTGTTCAACTTGTCCAATCTTTAAGAAAAAATTCAATATACCTCTGATATATGCTTAACATAATAATGTAAAAGACATTTAGTTTGAAGATGATGTTTAGTCTGATAGACCATGTTCAGTCTATAGTCTATTCAGTCTGACAGAGTTTGTTTGGTCAGTTCAATCTGACAGACTATGTTCAATTTGTTCAGTCTGTTCATTTTAACAAACTATGTTCAGTTTGTTAAGTCTGACATACTATGTTTACTCAGTTCAGTTTGACATATTATACTTCATCATTTCCACTTGATTAGATGATATGCACTCTCAATTATTACTCTTATAATATTTATAAATTTTTTGAAAATATTAAAATTATTCAAAATTAACAAAATTATTACTCTGATATATGCTTAAAACAATAATGTAAAAGACATTTAGTTTAAAGATGATGTTCAGTCTGATAGATAGACCATGTTCAGTCCCTAACAGACCATGTTCAGTCTATTCAGTTTGACAGACTATGTTTAGTTTATTCGATCTGTTCATTCCGACGGACTATGTTCGATCTGTTCGATCTCACAGACTGCTCGACCTCGATCCGACGGACTATGTTCGACCTATTCGGTTTGATAAACTACGTTCAATTTGTTCGGTTTGTTCAATCTGTTCATCTTAATAGATTATGTTCAGTTTGTTAAGTCTGACTAAACATACTATGTTTAGTCAGTTCAGTTTGACATACTATACTTCATCTTTTCCACTTGATTAGATGATATGCACACTCAATTATTACTCTTATAATATTTATAAATTTTTCTAAAATATTAAAATTATTCAGAATTAACATAATTAAATACATCAAATTTAAAAAATATCTTATAAATTTTGAGATGTTACAATCGACATGCGATATTTAATAAATATATTAAAGTAATACCAATATTAGAAGCTTAACCAAAGTTATCACACCATTATGAAATGTGGAGTAACTCAATGTGCACTATTTGAGACGTGGGAATATTCTAAATGAGTTACCTTTCTTAAAAGATCGTGAGGAGCTTAGGATTTGTAATTGTAGAGTAACAATTGAGAAAGAAGAGATACATGTGCTATTTCATTGTTTTAACATGTTTTCAAATACTAATATTAATATAGGAGAGAAAAAGACAGAGAATGAAAACATTCAAGAGGTTGAAAATCTTAACAACATCAATAGTCCTGATCCTAGTCAGGAAGACAATACATTAAATATTTATGAAGTTTCTAAAAATATTTATGATCCAGGACAATAGGAAAATATTGATGAAAAGTTTAGAGCTTTAATAGTTGAAAATGGTCCAATTATATATAACATCATGAAGTATCCAAAAGATAAAAATAATATACATTTTTCTTCATTTTACTACAAAAAAGTAATGCCAAATGGAGAAAAATATGATCAAAAGATGGATAGTTTATTCAAATGATTTAGATAAAAAGTATTGTTTTTGCTATAAGTTGTTTTGCTCAAAAAGTAGTTCTTGTATTGCTAATCATGTAGTTAATGAAGGTACTAGAGATTGGAAAAATATTAGTTCCTAGTTTAAGAGTCACAAAATAAGTTATGAACATGTAACTAATATGGATAAATGGATTGAATTAGAAATAAAATTGAGAAATAAAAATACAATTGATAAAAAGATCCAAAAACAAATTAATAAGAAGAAGGAACATTCAGAGAAGGTTTTGGTAAGAATTATAACTATAATTAAAAATCTTTCTAAAAACAATTTAGTTCATGGGACAAATAAAAAAATATACAAAAAAGGCAATGGAAAATTTAAGTTTAGTTAAGATGTTAAATTTTGAATTTGAACGACCATTCTGATATTGATGATCTTAATTTGTTTTTAGAATTAAAGTTTTATAAAAGAAATTCTAACAAATAAAACACCATTAAAAATATTGAATTATATAAAAAAATTATATTTTTTTTCAAATTCATACATTATTTATAGAATATTATTAACATTTTTTTTAACTATACAATGGTTGAAAGAAGTTTTTTAGAATTAAAATTGATTAAATTATATTTATAATCAATTATCTTACAAGATAGATTGAATTAGTTATATTGAATTAGTTATATTATCTATTTAGAGTAAGATGACTATAAAACTTTAATAAATAATTTTGTAACTCAAAATGTAAAAAAAAATAATATAAAATTATTAGGCTATATTATTAATTTTTGTTTTAGGTTCAGAAATTCTTAAATGTGGTCTTACTTAAAAAGATTGTAAAAGATTGTTGTAACGAGGTCTATAACAACATGGGCTACTTATTAAACTTATATGAACTAAGAGTGTATGGTAATTGTGTGAAGAGACATTGCTAGTTAACATCAAGAATTTAAAATTAAATGTGGTTAAATTAGTGAGTTTTTATCATTGTCTTTACTATTTTGTGTATAATGTATAAATATAAATTATATATTTGCCTCTTTCACTGTTCATGTGCACAATCTTGTGGACCATATTAAATAGTGATTTTTTTTTTCTCTTTGATTTTATATATATCCAGGAACAAACGATTTTTCTTTAAAAATATCAGGGTGATAATTAAAAACATACTATAGAAAAAATTGGTTTTTCTGACGATTAAATTTTGCCACAAATTTATTCTATTTTAAGAAAATCACGATTTCGCTGCTAAATGTTGAATGTGAATTTTCAAAATTAATTTAGAAGTGATTAAAGCCGATTTTAGTAATTTTAATGACAATTATTTTAGCAATTATATTAAATCAATATCACGATAGTTTTAGGACTAAATTTTATATCGGTAGATTAATTGATGGAAGTAGAAATAGGAGCCATTAAAACTGTCACTAACTTAACTGATACTAAAAACTGTTTTTTAGTAGTGAGTTAAGTCATTTACTTTAAAAAATGTTTTGAAGGAAAAATAAACTAAAGGGACAATAATTTTTAGAATTATTAAAATGGATTATTTAAATTAATAGCGAATTTTATTTAATTTAATATGTTAAGAATTAAAATTTAAAGTATAAGTTTTAATTCTAATTAAGGATAATTAATCTTACATAATAATATTAAAAATTAAAAAATAGTATACAAAGAAAAGTAAAATACTCAATAATGAAAAATTTAGGTGACTTATTAAAAAAACTCCTTAAAGTTTATTTAAAAAATAGTGTTTCAAATAACTTTTTTGTACTTCATAAATTTCAGGATTTTTGTTTATGTTTCTCAATAAAAAAAATTCTTCCAGTTTATTATATAATTTTTTTTTTGGTTTCTTGACCTTCGTTAAGTAGTAATATCCTTTATATGTGATACATTAGTAACTAAGTAAGATTAATGTATTTTTTTTCTTCTGCTTTTGCTTGGTTTCGATAATTTTTTATATTTTGTTTGTGTTTTCAATATTTTTTCTTTCTATTTTTGTTTCCATAAATTTTTTATTTTAGTTTTAGTTTTTATGGTTTATTAATGCTCTTTTAAGTGATGCGTTATTTCTTAAATGACTGTATAAATAATGGAGATGATATATTATTTTTTAAAATAAACTATTTTGTTTAAAGGAAAAAAATTAATGCGTGGAAATACTCTTGTTTTTCTTTGGTTAGAGTTTGTATATTTTATTTATTTATTTCAATCTTCTTTATTTAAAGTATGAAAAACAAAGAGTATCACAATTGATAAAATTTTTTCAAAATACTTCATCTTCCATTACAAGAAAAATTCATTTTACTCACAGTCAAAATCCATTGGTAAAAATAAATATTAAATTTTTATAATAAATTAAAAAAATATTTTTTTGATTTTTTATTTAAAAATACTTTTATTATATTTTAGTATTTTTATTATTATTTTTAGAGGTCTCATTAAATTTCAGATCTTAAAGTTGAAGTTTGATACTTCAACTACTAAGATGGATTGATTTTTACTTAAAATATTACACACATATATATAAATATCTATGCATATACATAGACATACATAAATATATATACATGCATACATATGTATATATATAAATAAATAATAACTATATAATTACATATATAAATAGACATATAAATATATAAACATATAAACATATAAATGTATAAACATATATAAATGTATAAACATATATAAATATATATAAATATATAAGTATTTAAATATTTAAATATATAAATTTAATGTTTAAATTACCAACGGATTTTATTTCGCATAATATGAAACAAACTTTACGGATGGATTTATCGACGGATTTTATTTCGCACATTATAGCTCCCAAATTTACCGACGATACTAAATCTGTTGATAAAATCCATTTGTAATTAAAAATTATCGACAGAAAATTTTCCGCCAATAAAATTTTATCGCTAATTTACAATTTTCTTGTAATAGTCTTTGAGTTTCATTATTAAATAAAAAATCATAATATTTATTAGATTTTCCTTTTTAAACACAATAATTTATAAAAATATAGACTTATCAATTTCACTTAGTCTTTGGTATATAGCAATTCAATGGACAATTTATATATAACTTATGTGAAGAAAGAGACCAACATAAAAGTAAAATTTTTATGGAAAACTAAAATAAAAAATTATTAAAAATAAAAAATAAAATATTAAAATTTCTTGGAGACCAAAAATAAGAAAGAAAGAATAAATATATCACTTTTATTTGGCCTTTGCTAACATGTAACTTAAAGCGATGTTAGGAACCAAAACAAAAGTAAATTTTTTATTGAAAACTGTTTTTTTTGTTAAAAACCATATACAAAATATACACATTTATGAGAATAAAAAATTATTTAACCGTAGAAAAATTATAAAAAATGCTAATAACATACTTTTAATAAATTTCCTTTAAGCACACTATGTAGTTGGAATTTATTAAAATTAAATAAAGATAAAAACGCTCTTTCATTTTGTGAAGCGAAAATAGAAAAAATTAGATTTAGTCAAATAAGATTGCAATATATTTTAAAATTTAAAATAATACACTCTAACGGGGCGTTATAATGTAAAATAATTAAGAGTATTTATCCTTATTAAAAATATGACTATATTGATTATTTTTATTTTATCATCATATCTTACATATATTTTAGTAATAATAAATTAAGGTTTAAATATATATTTTTTATTTTTTAGTGAGTTTTGATTTTTATTACTATATTTTTTTGTGTTTTCTATTTTTATAAAATTTAAAATTATTCTTTTAATTCTTATGGAATGTTTGAATTTTGGTTACAGTTTTGACGACGTATTTTCCTCAAATGTGAATTTTCTAAACTTTTAAATCATTATTTTTAGTCTTTAATATTGATATCAAGATAAATAAATAATATTTATTTTACAGTTCTTAAGATTTATTGAGTGGTACAAATGTCCACATTCTTATTATTTATTATACGAAAACAAATGATTATTTATATATTAAACAAAAAGTTATAATACTACTATAATTTTTTATATTTCATGAGAATTTTCTTGTAAATTTATTATAAAAATTTGCATGAAAAGAGTTTTCTCTTATTTTTTCTGTAAATTTTAATTAATAAGTAATTTACTCGTGGATAATTAATTATTGTGAAATTTAAAAATTTGCAAGAAATTTTCTGCAAAATATAAATTTATAGCAACATTTCATGCTAAAAAAATTTACAGCAAACTTTTTTATAAAAATATCTATTTTAAAAATAGCAAGTACTTCTTCCTTCAAATTTAAATTTCCTAAAGTAATTTTTTTACAAATTTTAAATTCACAAGTAATTTCTTGTAAAAAAAAAGTCCAGTTATGTTTTCTTGCCAAATTAAATTTGTAAGTACATTTTT
Source organism: Lablab purpureus (assembly GCA_030347555.1). Classification (NCBI taxonomy): domain Eukaryota; kingdom Viridiplantae; phylum Streptophyta; class Magnoliopsida; order Fabales; family Fabaceae; genus Lablab; species Lablab purpureus. Next base: position 21,837,364 of record CM059258.1, read on the forward strand.
TCTATTAATATATTTGGAAGAAAATTTGCAGAAATTTTTTAATAATATTTTAAAATTTATAAATTTTTATTTTCATATTACTTTTAAAAAATGTTATAATTTCTTGTTACTATTTTGAAAATAGATAAGTCAGGAAATATTATTTGTAATTTTATTTTTCACTATTTTTTGTATAATTTTTATTTTAAGAAAACTAAAATTCAGTTTAGTTATTAAAAGTTTAAGAACTTAAACTACATGTCTTTTTAAGAGTTTAAACTATTTCACTTTGTCCTATTCTAAAAAATTATTTACTATATAAAAATATTCTCTTGATGAAGGTAATACAATATTTTCGAATTTTATAATATACAATAAGAAATATATGATAAATATGCGATTTATGTGAATACATCCTCAAACTTTGAAAATAGTGTCAAATTGGAAAAACTAATCATTTTTCCATCATAACAAAAATAAAATTCTATTAACAAGTTAAATTTTTTCGCACTTCCTTGTTATGAAGTAGTTCAAACATGTCTATAATGATAATAAACTAATCATATACAATAATTTAGAAAGTGATGTAATTGAAAGAAATCAAACATGTCTACAATGACAATAAACTAATCATATGTAGTAATTCAGAAAGTGATGTAATTGAAAGAAACTTATGTTAGGATCCATATCTATCAACATCTATAAAAAAAGTGGAACTAATCTCCCTCCGCAAAGTCTTCTCCGTCAGTATCATCAATCTTCCAAATTTTCACTAATGTAGATTATAATAATATAGAAGCTCAAATTACTTCCATCCTTTCTAAAGATAAATTGTAACAATATTTACAAATTAAAAAACTTGATCATAACTCATACTCAAACCAAGATTTTGACGTTCACAATCTTGTATAAGGACAAGAGTTCAATTCCAATATGAGGTATAAGCAAAAAAAAATTACACAAAATCATGAACTAGAACTATTAAGTCTAGATCTGAAACAAAAGACAATAGGTTCTAATATTAGGTTGCTCTAACAAATCACAACAAAGTTTGGTATATTAAACATTTATCTAAAGATTTACCTTTTAAGTAGAAACCTTTCTTCTCAAATCTGCTAATCATCTCACCAATTTGAAATAGAATCACTTGTCAGTCAAATAAATCTCATGCACAAACCTTCAAATTTAAAACAACCAAAACAATAGAAATAGAAAAATAATTACCAAAACAACCATCAACCCATTTTCTAGAAATAGAGCATCCTTCAACACCTGTATAAGACACAAAGTATAATAACATCAAAGTTTTTCTAATAATTAAATGCATAAATCCATCAAATGGCTTTTAAAACTTCCCTGTAAATTTCATTGCCACTAGCATCAAAGTTGTACCTAAAATAAAAAACTTTTACTCCCTACAAATTCAAATACAAATTTTTATTCATCAAGAAACAAAACGAAACAAAATCGAAATAATATAATAGCTAAAGTATAAAATATAAAATATCACCGTCTTCCATATAGTCACTATCTTCATCATCCTCATTTTCATTACTATGTTCAGATGAAGGTGGATGGGAAGAAGATGCCACATATCCTAAATGTTGCATTAATGCTCTTACTTGATTTTTAGTCTCTGTCAACTCTTTCCTCATTTCTAATTTATCTTTACTTTGTTTCAGCAACTCTTGTTTCATTTCTAGTTTTTCATGTTCTTGTCTTTGTAATGATTCATTTAATGCTTGAATTTGACTTCTTAAAGCATCAACGTCCTCAATATTTGATTGTTGACTCCCAGACAACATCCCATAGGCAGGAAAGTCATTTATTGTCCACATCAATGTAGCTCTTAATAAAAAATTTTATTTTTTTGAGGTATCATGTGTCATTACCCCATCAATCCATAAGTGTTGCAATTCATCAACCAACGGTTGCAAATACACATCAATTTTAGCTTTTGGATTGTGTGGACCTGGAATGATTAAAGTCAAGAACATATAAGGAGTCATCATGCATAGTTCTGGAGGGAGATTATATGGTGTGACAATTATTGGCCAACAAGAATATGGTACCGTTGATTGGCTAAACGGAGTGAATCCATCAGCACACAAGCCAAGTCTAACATTTTGAGGTTCTGAGGCAAATTCAGGATAAAGCTTATCAAAGTGTTTCCAAGCTTCTCCATCTGAAGGATGACACAAAACACCTTCCCTACGATTTTCATAATGCCACCTCATGTGCTTTGCAGATCTCATAGAAGCATATAATCTTTGTAGTCTAGGGATGAGGGGCAAGTAATGCAATCTCTTATAAGGAACATTTTTAGAGTTTTTCTTGCATTCATTGTGTGCTTTATATCGAGGCTTTCTACAAAACTTGTATTCTTTCAAAGTAATGTCCTCTTTGTAATACAACATACACCCATCGATGCAACAATCTATTTTTATTCTCGATAAACCAAGCCCTGCTACAATTTTCTTTGTTTCCCTAAAATTAGAAGGGATGATATTATCAGGGTGGTTTGACTCTTTCATAAATTTTATTTCATCATTAAAGCAAGCTTGCGACATATTATGTTTGGATTTTATACTTAACATTGTAATGGCAGCAGATAACTCTGATACATTTTTACATCCCGGCCACAATGGTTCGTTGAGCTGAATTTAACATTTCATAAAATTTGATGACTTCCATATTTGGAGGTTCCTCTTCATTTTGTATAAAATGTTGTTCATGATTAAGACCACCAGCGTCAAACACCATATTTTGATGTCTATTAACATCTTCATAACCCCATTGTTGACTACTACCCAACGTGGAATACATATCAACATCCGTATGTTGGATTCTCTCTCCATGGCATGTCCAATGCCAATATCCGGGTGTAAATCCTTTTCGAAGAATGTGAACATTTACTTCATCTGGGATTAAAAATCTCATTTTTACATTCCTTTCATGGGCACCTTATTTTTCCTTCACTCAAAAAATTTGGTTGTCGACAAGCAAAAGCCATAAACTCTTCAAGGCCATTTAAAAATTCATTTGTATATGCCTGTCAGTCCAGGAAGAAGCCTATTATACATCCATGTTCGATGTATAGATATTTCCATTCTTAACTTGACTCCAAAATGCCTAAAAATAAGTAAAAATTATTTATATTTTAAACAATATTATGTATAAAATTATAAAGAATTAAAATATAAAATAGTTCCGAAAATTGAACTAAACTACTTAATTGTAATATAAGTTCAAATTGTAATTGTAGATAGTGTTTTACTTCAAATTCAGTAAATTATTACAGTGATGAAATATCTTGCATGATTATATTCCTTATTTTTCTCACATAAAATTTCTCCCGATAAAATATTAAGTTAACAAAATTTTTTAATGAGAGAAGAACTATACAACAAATAAAACATGATCAAAAGATAATTTATTTTTCTTTTAGTGAGTATTTAAAACTTTTTTGAATTTTACAAGGGTTAGTTGAAGGAATGAGGGAGTGGTTGTATATAAAGAAGGGTATGTTGTTCCTATGAACACTATTGCACGTGACCCTGCAATTCATATTTGCGTAGCTTATTTTATATATGATAAATACATTTTATAATTGAAATTTCATATCCAACTTATAATCGAAAAATAGTATTGTTTTATTTTGCGTAGCTTATTTTATATATGATAAATACATTTTATAACAAAAACGTGACAATTCATATTCGAACACTTTTATGACCGCACACTTCTTTAACTCTGAAATAAAGCTTCTTAGATTAATATATATTTTATTAGCTCTTTCTACATTAAATATATGACTAACTTTTTTCGGATAAGTAATGAAGTTGAAAGTCTATCTCGTTCAAAAGCAAAACTCTGTGTATTTATACCAATCTGTACATTAAATATATGACTAACCTAGGAGGGATGGTTTCTACTGGTTTTACTGCTAGAACAATCTGTTAAATGTATTCAAAGCATTTAATAAAACAAATATTTCAAACCAGTTGATGAAAAAATGCAGTGTATCAGATTTCAGAAAGTAAAACAAATATTTCAACCATTACCCATTCTGCAAGGTATCAACATGATTTTGCAGACTAAATATACTGCAACAAATACACAAACCCATTCTCTAGCCATGTGTATATTTTCTGCATATTTCTTTCGTTTAAACCAAAAAGTAAACAATAAAACAGAGAAGGGTCTTTTAACAAGGATAAAAAAGGTATTACAACAAGCACAGAAGACAACTAATTTGTGTCCCCTTCACATATCATTGATTTAAATAGAAGATGTTAGCTTAAATACCCGTGTTTAGTGAGCTTGTAGATGTAAGTTGCTCCAAAAGATCCAACTGAGCACGAGAAGAAGACAAAGATCCTAGCAACACAGTGAAAAAGAACCTCATACTTTAGAAGAATTTTATAGAAATTTCAGCTGTTAAGATAAAAAAGAACTTTATAACAAAACTTGAAACACAGTGAAGAAATCAAATCTAATAAATAAAAGTTATTAATTGTTAATTGTTGTGTTGTGTGGCTACAACCACCACAAATGTGGCATCTTTCCACCAACAACATAATATTCAATTATGCTCCAACTCAATGCATCTTTCCCTTTTTTCCCATCATTCACATCCCTTTTGCTACTCTTGCTAATTCCACACCTTCTCATTTCCACTTTCACATTCACATGCAACTCGTCCATCATTAATCATTAAGTTCTGCACGTGAGTGTCAACAATTTTACTGCTAACTAAATCAAAATTCACAATATGACCTCCAAAATAAATAGTGTGAAGTTAAGCATATTACGTTTGTGCATATTTCTGAGCAATAACATTCAGACAATTCCTTTCATAGTTTTCGAAGATTGAATTCGTTGCGCTTCCTTTTTCTATTTTCAAAGCTTTTAAATAAACAAATCGGTAAAATATTTTGAAATATAAATTCTACCAAGATTTTTAATATTTTTAAGTCCAAAGGAAAGTGATATGTAAAAGCATTTGCCTTCATACTGAAAAACATTGAAGTAGCACCACATAAACATGCCCCTATCAGTTTGTTTGCATAATTGTGCTAATCTGTCGTTCGGCTGAGTGGTCGCAACTTGCATAAGATTTTGACAGAATCGACATCAACCAAAGCTATTTGGTAGGGTTAGTTACATAGATCCAATAACACACTTTCTTGTATTGAAAATAAAATTTTCAAGAAGAGCATTATGACATAAAAAGAAGCAAAAGAATAATAAGAACACCCCCATTTTAATAATGTAAAAATAAACTAAACAAGATACCATCAGTATATAGCAAAAAATCAAAACGATTAGTGGTTTGTATTGTTTAGTGATAACCAAATCTTATTGCCAACCACAAGTATTTACACACTACACTATATATATACATGGTGATGAGAGTTGGAAAGGCAAAACAACTGGATTCTACAATCCATGCCTCCAACAGCTACAGGAACCGGAATCCACGTCGGTTCTGGGGATGATTTCACGACGGCCCCAAAACCGACGTTGAATCAGGCGACGTTAAAAGTAATATTTTCAACATCGGTTCAATTTGAACCGACGTTGAAAATCAAGACTTACAACGTCCGTTAGGGCTAGAACCGACGTTGTAAGTGTCACCCACACTTACAACGTCCGTTGTAGCCCTAACCGACGTTGTAAGTCAATTTTACAACTGCAATGCAGTTTCTAATTTTCTCATTTTCCCTATCCCTAAATTTTAGTACCTGCATATTAAATAAACCAGCAAACCAGCCACAATTTCATATATAATACATTTCGAATAGCTAAATTTCAAAGATAGACTCTCTAGGCAAAGGTTTGATGAAGATATCAGGTAATTTAATTTATGTTTTGTATCTATGTATTCTATAATGCAATCCTTAGCTATATGATCTCTAATGAAATGATGTGTTATGTTCTATATGCTTTGTCTTAGAAGAACAATTTAAAAAAAGAAAGATTGATGTAAAAACAGCATTATTGAAAAAATCATAGAAAATAGTTAGACATTGAATTTTCCGCTAATTTTTGTTGTGTTATGTTCTTTTGACGTGTACTTGGATAAAGAGGCCTCACATCCCCCAAAATAATCATAGTTTTGAAAATACAAAATTTAGGTGTGGAAAAACTTCAAACGATCATAACTTTTGCTACGGACCTCGGATGGAGATGCGTAAAAAATGAAAGTTTTTGGAAATGACGCAACGAACCTCTTGGCAAATCCCCAAAGGGGATTTGGGCAAAAAAATTTTCAAAAATCCTCCATTTACTATAACTTTTTTATTATTTTACTATTTTTCACCTATTTTCCTAAATTTTGGCCATTTATGTGACTAACTTGCACTTGTCAGAAAATTTTGAAAAAATTTGTGAAGTTGTGTCGTACCAAACAGAAAATTATCATGCCATTACATCTTAGAAATTTCATACTTGCAGCTTCTTTTGTCCTAATTGCATTATTTTGCATACGGTTTTTGTCATAATTCCTCTGTTATTAAATCCAAATTTTTATACAAAATCAAACAACATCAAATAAAGCCCCATGGGCACAGCCAGAACATCAGAACAATCATCTACACTGCAGCCATTTCAATAACCTAATCATACAAACACTATCTATAAAACAAAAAACAAAAAACAATAAAAATAATAAAAAAATCTGCTAACCTGGCAGCGACAGTGGCACCAACGGTGGCGGTGGCGGCAAAGGAGGAACGCGCACCGGCAAGGCACAAGGATGAACGCGCACCGGCAAGACACAAGGATGAACGCGCACCGGCAAGACACAAGGATGAACGCGCACCGGCAAGACACAAGGATGAACGCGCACCGGCAAGGCACAAGGAGGGCGGCAAGCGGCGGCGACAAAACTCAAGGAGGAAGGGCGGCAGGTGGCAGCGGCAGGGGTGGCAGTGGCAGGGGGCGACGAGGAAGACGGAGCGCGCAGAGAGGACGAGAGGACGAAGAGCGGAGCTTCGAGGGTCGACCACAATACGAGAAGTGAGAAAGAAAAGGGGGGAATAGGTTTTAAAGGGGTTTCTACGTCGATTGTAATTTATAACCGACGTAGAATGTTTTGAATTCTACATTCTACGTCGGTTAACAAACAACCGACGTAGTAGTGTTGACATTCTACGTCGGTTGTTTCTTAACCGACGTAGAATGTACAATTAAAAACATTCTACGTCGGTTATAGATTACAACCGACGTAGAATGGTCAAATTAATCATTCTACGTCGTTTCTATTTAAACCGACGTAGAATGACGACGTTGATTCCCAATTCTGTAGTAGTGCAAATTAGGATCAAAATGCCCAACATAAAATTAAGGCTCTGAGGTCCAAACAAGGTGGGCATTATGAACAAACATAATATGCAAGCAAAAAGTATACCCCTCATTTGTGCTAAAGGGCACAGACAGAAAAAGGGGAAACAAAAGCCTCCACAAACTCTAAACCATAAAAAGGAAAAAGGTTAAAGCTTAAAAAGGTGGCAAAACCCAGATGCATGAACATCAAAACCCTCAAGAATATGTACACTACACTGTACATGGAACTCTCTTATTGGCAAGCTCACTCTCTTTTTGCTTACTGAAAGCAAGGTGTGTCATCTTCAGGCATCAAGGGAGTCCTGCAAAGTGGGCATGCAATGTTCCAGCAGCCACTTCTCCAAGCAAGCTTTGTGGAAGAGATGGTCGCACGATAAACGATTAATCTCAGATTCCGGTTCGAACTGAGTGAGACATACATAACAAAACATTTTGTTGACTTGATTATCACTTGCCTTGTACTGTCAACAGAGGGGATAAAAAACAAAACACAGAAAAAGACGTATATCCCATGTTCATTAAGGTACTCCCTCTCTCTCTCTCTCTATATATATATACACACAATACTCTCTCTCTATATAGATTCTGATGGATTCATTGAAACAGACATGTTCTATAAATAATAATAGAAAAACAAATCATCTTCAGTCACTGCTATTTTCACTCACTCACTTGCATGTCCAAGCAAGCATGTGTCATTTTCTTCACAACAATCCAAATTCAATCAATTCCTTCGTCCCACTCTTTGAATGTTAACCATTTTTCCCTCACAACCACCATCTACTCTCATCTGTTCTCTCCCTCCTCCATTTCTATTTTCTAGCCTCCACTCATAATCATCTCATCGTTAATTAAATCCTCTCTCTGGTTGGATCAACCATTTTGTCTCCTACATGAATTCTAACTTTGTAATTAATACATAACACTCTTATATAATGTTTATAGTCAAGATCGAAAGTAAAAGGAAAATATATAATTGGCATTTTGTTAATTAGTTCTTCCCCCACCATACCACGTACTGTTTTTAGTTTTGTCAGAAATCCCAAATTCCTCCAAGCGCAGAAAATCGATTAACTTCAATTCGAAATCAACACCAGCGAAATGCACTCAATCTATCCAAATCAAAACCCTAAATCAAAACCAACCCAATTTCTTACCTTCAAGGAGTGCGGACGCACACAGACGCAGACGAATGCAGACGGACGCAGACGGGGAAGTAGATGGAGGGACACACGAACACCACCGCACCACCTTGCAAATCCAGACAATGGAAGCAGAGGAAGAGAGACGAAGAGAGAGGAAGAGATGGAGGCAAAGAAAGGGAGGAAGCCGCGCGAGAGAGAGAAGAGACGAAAGAATTGCAAAGAGAATTTATTGGCTGCCAAAAATTTCACAACAAAATTATGTTAGTAGAAAATATTTTAAAAAATATATGTATATTTATCTACAAATTTATGTTTATAAAATAATTTGCATGAAATTATTTATAAATTTTAACATTTTTTTGTTTGTAAATTTTCATTTATAAAAGAAGCATATAATTGATATAAATGTAAGTAATTTTGTAAGTATTGATAATATATTTTCCTGCCAATAATTTTATACAGGAAGATTCATATGAATTTGTAGTAGAATTTTTTTTTCAAAAAAATTTGTATATGATTTCTGCAAAAAAATATTTTACATGAAAAAGTGTATATGTTTTTTGTCAAAAAATTTTAACAACAAAATTTGCATGTAATAAATGATTTTTTAGTAGTGTAAATAATATTTAAGTTTTTATTTAATATATAAATAATCAATTATTTTTTATAACAAATAATAATAAATATAATTTTCAATTTACGAAAAAAATATAATTTATAAGAAACTACCATCAAAACTTATTAGAAACTACTAAAAATTTATTTAACTCAAATTAATCACTCATATATGAGTTTGATTAATTGGTTTCAACTCAATGAGAGGTTTTGATAGAGTTATGTTTATAATAGGGATGCTAAAATAATAAAAGATTAATGAAAAACTTTTTCAAATAACTAACAATTGAATGACACAAAAAACTTTTTAATTGTTTTCGAATTATTTTTAAAGAACCGAGTTGTTAAGTTTGGTTTGTAGTTTAAATTTTTAAAATTAATCCAAATCCAACTTAATTGTAATATATCTTTAATATATGTTTTTATTATTATTAATATATAATAATAATAATAAGTTATATATTTTAATATAAATTTTTTTAAGTTTTTTTATTCTTTTTCATTGTTAGAAAAGTTGTCAACATGATATTATATATTAATTTCATTCTTTTCTTTCACTCTGTTACTATGTTTACTCTTATTTTACTTCTTTATTATCATTGATTTTAGTATAACAAAAAACCTTTAGGTAAGAGTGGAAGACAACTCTAACTCCCTTCTTTTCTCTCCCCTCTTACTTGGGTTTTAATTATAGCTCTCAAATCTAATTCTTTTTTCTATTTTCAAGATATTATTATTTGTTGAAGTTGTCAATTTGGTTGTTTTTTATTGCATTTTCGATTGCTCTACTACTTGCACCTTGTATTGTTCATCTTGTTTACCTAGTAATTGGTTGATTTGTTTGATTATGTTCATTTTTCAATTTTATTTATTTTTTGTTTTCTCCTTTATTTCATCCAATGCAAAGACAATTACTTAAGAATAATATTTTCAATTTCAATTCAAAAAGTATAGCAATTCGAGTGTGAAAATCATGTTATAATTGGATGAATGTTACTACTTCTCTACCTCATACTTGGAGCAACATTTCTGGTTGTATCAATAGAGGGTGAACCTATGTAAAAAGGATATGTAGAATACACTATGATATGTAGTAACTTGGTGAATGTCGAAAGAAAAAAATAAATGTATTATATGAAAGAAAAGGTTTATAGTGAGCACAAGCTCTTATTCAACAAATTTTGATTCACTTTTAAGAATTTGATAAAACTTAATTATAGGAAGGTTAGATACATAAAAATATGGATTAACTAGTCAAAATAGGAATAAGAGCTAGTTCTTAGACAATCAAGTTTCATAAGTTTTGATTAATTCTTAAATTTAGATGAATTTTGTATTTGTTAAATACTTAAAAAAAATTTGTAATAAAATATATTTATATTTTTTTCTTGTTCAATTATGAACTAATTTGTTTATATTTTTCTAATTGTTGTAGATTATTCAATATATTTATTAGATTTTAAATAATATCTTTAATATTATTATATTTTAAATTAAAAGATAAAAGAAGAAATATTTAATAAAATAATTAAAAATTAAAAATGCCACAAACCAATCTAAAACAACCCACAAAAATCCCACATGTCTTCTAAAATAATTTCAGCAGACAAAAAAGAAACTTTGAATGTTTAAATTTTATAATAAACCTTTTTAGTGTCTCTATTTTGAATAATGCAACATCAAAAGGCAATTGATTAATCGCTATAAGGTGTTGGTTAGCTCAGTTGCATGGAGGAAGTGCCTGATTTAATAATGGTAAAGAAAAATTATGATAAGTGTTTGATGAAATATCTACAAGGAACTCATTTACAAAAGATTTTGCTAATTGTTGTGGTGATTATTTTCTAAGAACGTAATTTTAAAATAATTATGATATTGTGAATGGTTGTTCACTAAAATTAGGAGATGGAGACTCAAATTATATCTAAATTTGTTAGCAAATATTTAGAAAAAAGTAACTTTGAACAAGTTTAGTTTCCTAATATGGTTGAACCATGTAGTCACCTCACAAAAAATAGGAACAGAACCTCATGTATGGGCTATAAAAGGATTTCATAGCACCCTTATTCCCTCATCACCAAGGGGAACAACATCAATAACCAACAAATCAGTAATACATTAATCACCATGGCAAGGTCATTCGCTGTTGTTGCCCTCTTTGTCGCAGTTGTGTGCTTCTCCTCTGCCTTGGCTCGTAAAACACCTGAAAAATTCTTCGTTGAAGGCAAGATTTATTGTGATCCTTGCCACTTCGCATTTGAGTCCAGACTCAGCTACCCCTTATCAGGTAATTTCCTTAATCACCATTCATCCACATTTTCTAGCCAACATTAGCATGCATTTATATTACGTGTTACAAGTACTATAATGTACATGCATGAGCTATAAGTGTCATTGCTTCATTAAAGTTTTACGTGGGTTTAGAATACACATTCATAAATTCAGAAACTAGGGTTTATGACAAGTATCTATACATGTTATGAGCTTCAACTAGTGACGTTAATACTGAGAATGTGTTTCCAGTGTAGTGTATTAGATTATAAGAAAAAGGAATGTGTAGCAAGTGAAGAAGAATGAGGAATGTTTGAACATGTGTTTGTAGGTGTTAATGTGAGTTTGCAATGCATCAAGGAAGAGAATAATACAGTGTCATATCAGAAGAATAGCACAACCGATGCAAATGGCATGTACAGCATCCCTGTCCGTGGTGATCACGAGGAGGAGATCTGTGTGGTGGTTGCAGACTCACCAAATGAGGGACAATGTAAAGAGGCAATGTCATACAAGTCCGACAGGATCATCCTCACCAACAACATGGGTGTTGCCTCTTTGGCACGCTATGTCAATCCCCTTGGGTTCATGACACAGACAATTGATTCACAGTGCAATGTCGTTGTTAAGGAACTGGAACTCGACCAACTTGATGACTAAGTGGAAGAGAGAAGTTAATCAAACTCCATCCACAAGACAAAAAAACTATCATGTTATGTTGGATCAATTTGTCTCCTATCATTTTTAATTAACCATTATCCATGATGTGTTGTCTGCAAACACAATATTAATCAAATAAATGATATTTGGATTTTGGTACATGATTGCCGCAAGTAGACTTAATTACATATTATTTCATAGCTTATAGTATATATATCATAAAAAAAACTCTTATTTTACTTTAAATGAAGCTTATTATGTTATATCATGAATCTAATTTTCAATTTATGAAAAAAAAATATAATTTATAAGAAACTACCATCAAAACTCACCTATTTTCATATAAACTACTAAAATTTTATTTAACTCAAATTAATTAATCCTATATGAGTCTTATTAATTCGTTTCAGTTTAGTGAGGGATTTTGATAGAGTCACGTTTATAATAAGGATGTTGAAATAATAAAAGAATAATGAAAATTTTTTAATTGAATGAAACCAAAATCTTTTTAATTGTTTTGGAATTATTTTTGAAAAACCAAGTGTGGTTTGCTGTTTAAATTCTTAAAATTAATATAAATTCAACCGAATTTGTTATTATTAATATATAATAATAATAATAATAATAATAATAATAATAATAAGTTACATATTTTAACATAAATTGTTTTTGAGTTTTTTTATTCTTTTTTATTGTAAAAAATGTTGTCAAACTCTTCTAAAGAGTGATACTATATATCAACTCCATTCTTTTGTTTCAATCTATCAGTATGTCTACTCTTGTTTCATTCCCTTATTATCATTGATTTTAGTGTACAGAAAACTTTTAGGTAAGAGTGGAAGACAACCCTAACCCCGTCCCTTTCTCTCCCTTCTCAGTTGGGTTTTAATTGTAGCTCTCAGACTCGTTTTCTATTTTCATTTTATTATTATTTGTTGAAGTTGTCAATCTGGTTGTGTGTTTTTAATGTTAGGATTTTTATAATAATCAATAATTGTGCCTAATCACATACTTCTATTTATATAGCATCAAAATTATAGCACAATAAAAAATTAATCCTGATGAATTCATACCTCAATTCATGATGAAAATATAATGCGGAAGTGTATCTGGATTTGCCATTAGAAATAATGAAGGTGATGAAAATAACGGGTACGTGATCTTCCAAATGTAGAGCACCTTAGATTCCCTCCAAGGTTTCTCTTCTGATGGGGATGAAAAGAAAGGAATGGGAACTGTAGGTTTTGTCTTTTGCTCTATAAAATGGGGACCATAACCCTTTTATAACTTCTATCCATTACTTTCAAAATTTAATATTTTCAATTTGGCCCCTCATCAAATTAAAAATATTACTCATGGTATCTACATAATTAGCCTTTCATGACATATATGCCCTTAGCCATAATTTTAAATTAAATAGGCCACTTAAATATTTTGGCTTATAAAATAATGACCCTAACACATTTAATTATGTAATATATATTTATATGACCTAAAAAATTCCTAACAATCTCCCACTGGTCATAAATATATATATCCTTACGATCCTTATAAATATGTTAGACTTTATGAGCTCAAAATTTGCCATTATATGTCTTGAGCATATTCCAAAAATCTTGTCCATTGATTACATGCACACATAGGACCAAATCAGTTTTCATTGTATCAATCACAACTCAACCCATCAATGATCACTAATGTTGACATAATCAAATGACATAGACTCATCACGAAATGTGTAGCATGAAAATTACGAGAAGGTGGCCTGTACATGCCATTTTCAACTGGTCCTACTTTACTTCAATGAGATCATTTAATAACCTTAATATACAAAGTGTAATATCTGCATAATAAAACATATATATATATATATATAACCAAATATGTCCAAAAGTCAATGTATACATACATAAAATGAAACATAGAACATAAATACATAAAAGTGACTAACTCCCACTAAACCAAACATTCCTCGAACTGTAAAACACTCATGTGTGCAACATGGTCATGAAAGACCTTGGGTGGAAGTCCCTTAGTAAGAGGATCTGCTATCATGGAGTTTGTCCCTAAGTGTTCTATGGAAATTTGTCCACTCTGTACCCTTTCCTTAAGAATCAAGAACTTGATGTCAATGTGCTTAACTTGGTTGAGCTCCTATTGTTGTTAGAATACAATATAGCTTATTTGTTTTCATAATATAACTTAAGTGGTCTTTCAATTCCTTCCACAATTTGCAGCCTTGTGATAAAATTTCTCAGCTATATTCCATGATTTGATGCCTCATAGCACGCTACAAATTCTGATGTCATAGTGGATGAAGTAGTAAGGGTTTGCTTGCCACTGCGCCGAGAAACCACACAACCAGCTAACATGAAATGGATCTCAAACTATCTTGGCATCCTGCAAAATCTGAGTCAGAATACCCAGTGATCTCCAACTGGCTTGTATGTGAGCATATAATCCTTTATTCTCTTCAAATACCTCATAACTCTTTTGGCTGCTTTCCAATGATCCATTCCTGGATTACTTAAATAACTACCTAATACCCCAACTATGTATGCTATATCTGGATGCGTACATACTTGGGCATACATCAAACTCCCTACAGCTGATGCATATGGAATCTTTTGCATTTCTTGAATTTCCAAATTTTCTTTTGGGCACTATTTGAGACTGAACTTGTCTCCCTTAGCAATTGGAGTATCCCCATATTTACATTCATGTATGCCAAACCTTTTAGATACCTTTTCGATATAGCTCCTTTGTGATAATCCTAGAATACTCCGAGATCGATCTCGGTGTACTTGAATTCCTAATACAAAGGAGGCGTCACCAAGATCTTTCATTTGAAAGTTTCTTGAAAGAAATCACTTTGTTTCGTGCAACATGTCTATATTATTGGTGACAAGCAGTATGTCATCAACATATAAGACCATGAAAATGTACTTGCTCCCACTGAATTTGTGATACACACAATCATCAACAAGATTAATCTAGAAACCAAATGAGATAATTACTTGATGAAATTTATGGTACCATTGACGAGATGCATGTTTTAGTCCGTCAATGGATTTTGTCAGTTTGCAAACCATATTCTTTGGGTCTCCTAAAACAAAGTTTTCTGGTTGCACCATATAAATTGTCTCGTCAATGTTGTCATTGAGAAACGCTGTCTTGACATCCATTTGATGAAGCTCCAAATCATAATGTGCAACAAGAGCCATGACTGTCCTAAAAGAGTCTTTCGATAAGATTGGAGAGAAAGTCTCTATAAAGTCAATCCCTTCCTTTTGGGTATAGTCCTTTGCCATTAGACGAGCTTTATGCCTCTCCATATTACCTTTGAATCCCGTTTGGTCTTAAATATCCATTTATAGCCAATGGGTTTCACACCTTCTGGTAATGGGACAAGTTCCCAAACCTTGTTGTCTTGCATGGACTTATACTCATCATTCATTACTTCAATAAATTTATCTGAGTTGGAATCTTGCATGGCTTGACAGAAGTTGACTGGGTCATCTTCTATCATACCATTATTTTCCTCATTTTCTTGAAGAGATACCATATAATCATCTGGAATAACACTTCTCCTTTCTCTTGTGGATCTCCACAAAGGTATTGGCTCATGAAGCATAGGTTTTTGAAGATTTTGAGTTTGTTCTTCATAAACAACCAAATTATCTTGAGTGGGAGATTGAATAACAATATCTTGTAGAAGTTCTGAACTTGCTTTATCAAAAAGCAACTGTATAAATTGGATATGGAATTGTTACCGATTCTTCCTCTAAGACAAAGTCTTTAACCTTATTCTTCCTCCCAAATTCAATATCCTCAAAGAATGTGGTAGTTCTCGTCTCAAAAATTGTTTTTAATTTGGGATCATAAAAATTATAGCCCCTGGATCTTTCAGAATAACCAATAAAGTAACTGCTCACTGTTTGAGAGTCCAATTTCCTTCAATTTGGCTTATAAGGCCTTGCCTCAGCTGGACATCCCCATACATGAAAATGTTTCAGATTAGGCTTTCGCCCAATCCAAAGCTCATAAGGTGTTTTGGCAGTTGCCTTAGTTGGTACTCTATTTAGAATGTAAGCTGTAGTCTTTAGTGCCTCTCCCCAAAGTGACTCTGGTAAGTTAGAATGACAAATTGTTAAACGATTTTAAAGATATATTTTCAGCAAGTGTACTGAATCAATGTAGCATCTACAAGTGTCGTATCCACAGGGACTTGTGTAATATTTAAGAAGAATTATAATCTCTTTTGTAACTCAATTTTGAATATGTAAAAGAAAATTTCTTTTATATTGTTTTTAATAATAAAATTAAAAAGCAAATAACAATAAAGCAATATGAAGATGATAAAAAGATATTGAGATTAAATTTCATCTATCTCCCTCTTCTATAATCTTCTTATTATCAATATATTTAATCAATTATTTAGTGTTATTGAGGTTACCAAATTTCGTTCTAAACCAATCCCTTGATTTAAAATGTCTAAGAATTAAATTATAACAATTGATTCCTCACATTATCATAATAAAATCCTTGCTTTAAGTCCAAAACCAATTCAACATATATATTTAAATCTATTCCTAGCATTCAAACATATAAGATAATTTAATTCAAATAGGATTTAAGATCAATTTTCCAATCTAACCGTAAATCATAAATCAAAAGATGAGTCATCAATTCATCTCCGCATTAAGAACAAAATTAAATCATTAACACTGAATAAAAGACATCATATATATCAATCAAGAGTAAAATAGAAGAGTTTGACAAATTACATTCAATCTCAATACAAAGGAAAGTTAGCTACTCATGATTATGAGCAACTTATATACCCGGATGGATGTGGGGATGAAAAATTAATCTTGAATCTTCTTTCCAGTTGATCCAAGACATCTTCCTTCCCCTTATCACTCTTTTCTAAACACTCTTGATATTCACCAAGATGGGATGCCAACACGAGAGCTTTTGAGTCCTTTATATAGGAGAAAATTAGGTTATTTTTAGCTTAAGTGAGAATAATCAAGTTAAGTGAAAATAGCCCACTTTAGTAAAAATAGCCCACTTTAGTAAAAATAGCCCACTTAAATGAAATTAGCCTAATTGTTGGCCTAAGTTTGCACATGACTTTTATGTTTCCCATTCCTTTCAACTTTTGCTCTTTCTTCCCTTGATTTTTGCTTTTTCTTCCATTTTTGATATCTACTCCTGCATACAAATACAAACAAAATTTTCTCCATCGGGAGAGGTTATCTTTGTTTGTTTTTAGGAATTTCTAGTTGCTAAGTGCTTAATAAATACCAATTTTTATTTAAATTTTACCACTTAACACAAATCATGCTTCTTACCATATCCTTAAGAGTTCTGCTTTGTCTCTCAGCCACACCATTCATGCTAGGTGATCCTGGCATGGTGTACCGTGGGACGATTCCACATTCCTCGAGGTACTTGGTGAAAGGCCCCAGACATTGTTCACCTGAACCGTCATATCTTCCATAGTATTCACTGTTGGCATATTTCAAGACCAAGAGTTTATGAAGTTCTCCAGTTTTTTAATGAAGTCTTAAAGTTTTGATGATGAAGATTTACAGTGTTTTTATCAACATTAAAGACTTGTGCCATCTCATAAAGGAAGGCTGCTTGGTAGAAAAGGAAAGGCATAAAGAGCATTCAAAGCTTTCAAGAGAGAAGATTGATGAAGATTTTCTCAAGGGCTGAAGGATCAAGAGTAGAAGGTTCTGTTTTGGGTGTTGGATAAAAAGAGTAAGTCATAAATCTCATTCAAGACCTTCCCAAACAAGAGAGCAAGGTGTTTTCTCGCAAAAACGTTTTTCTACGCTTTTAATCGATTATGATACGTAGATAATCGATTATTTAACTTAAAATTTGAATTAAAAATGTTTAACGAACTAAATAATCGATTAAGTGTTTTTGATAATCGATTATATTGATTCTGGGTTAATATAATCGATTATGACCTTAATCTAATCGATTATATCAGACGCATTTAGTTTTCCAGTTTTTAAACATGATATAATCGATTAAGCTTTTAATATAATCGATTAAATGAGTCATTTTTGCGAAATCAATACCAAATCAACCTAAGAATGGAAACTTTGGAGCATTTTCGAATTATAAAATGAAAGAGAATGTCTTAGGTTAAACACATCTGATTAAACACAAAATATTCAAAGTGTTTTTGCGCCTTAGCTTTTCAAAACCGCTTTCCTGTTCTCTTCAGTTTGATCAAGTCTTTGGAAGTGGTGATCATTGTGCTTAAGCTTTCTATCCAGCACTATTATCAGGTGTATTCTTTTACTGTTTTTATAAACGGGAAAATTCATCCCTTGGATCGGTTCTAAGGGAGGTGTGTTCATCTCTTGTGTGTCAAGAGAGGTGGGTTTCATCCTCAGTGTGTCTAGGGAGGTGTTTCATCCTCAGTGTGTCTGGGGAGGTGTTTCATCCTTAGTGTGTCTAAGGAGGTTTTTCCTTTATCTTTATTTGTTATTGCATGAATTGGTGTCTGTAATTTCATTTAAAGAGAGTGGGGTGATCATCACGTATTTGTGGTGGTTGGGAACTGGACGTAGGATTGGCTTAATCCGAACTAGTATAAATCTCTGTGTTCTTTCTCTTTCCCTATTTCTTTTTATTGTGGATCATATTAACAATTGCAAATTCAAACCGCATTAATCAAAGGTTAAGAAAAATCCGCATCCTAGTTTTTGAAAGAATTTCAAAATCTGGAAATTTATTTAAAAGAGAAAAGTTTATTAAAAATCCAATTCACCCCCCCCTCTTGGTTTTTACACTGCCGTCTTTATTTAACATTCACCATGATGTATGTCATTTTACTCTTTATTTCTTGATCTAAGAACACTTTCTAAGTCATTTGTTCTATTCTTAAACCATGCATTTTGCACGTTTTCATAAAAACAATGACATAATTTAAGTTTAGTAAATTTATTGCATTTTACATATTTTTAACATCAAAACATACATTCATACATTCATATTGCATATATATTTTTTTTCCTGGTTGAGACTTTTCTTGTAGGAGAAAAAGAACTTGAAGTTATTTTGAAATGAGCCCAATGTGCCTCGGTGGGGAAAACTTTTTCAATCTTCCAAATTAAATTCTTGGCGGCCCATTTATCATGAAACCAATAGGAGGTACAACTTAAGTGCATTCAATGTGGCCTAATTCAATGCGTGGGCCAGCTTCATTTGAAAATTTGAAATTTGTGCATAATCAACTCCCCATTTTCAGAATTCCCTTCCTGCAAATCCAAATCCACAATTAAATCGAAGCATTAAATTTATTTTGAAGGAGCAATTATTTCCATTCTTGGCAAAGGATCTCCTAATCAGCAAAATCAATTCCGGGGAAGAAATATTTGACTTGAATTGTAATTAATTTTCATATTTTTATTTGTAATAAGACCTTGGCTAATTTCCTATAAATAGGAGATTTAGATGCAAGGCAAAAACACACTTCACCAGAGCAATAGTCTCTCTTCTTCCTCTCTCTTTTTTTCATTATAGTTTTGTTGTTAGTTTGGGGGTGAAGTTGCGGAAAGTTTTAGGAGCTCCTGCTACAATTTCTTGGTTTTGTTTTCTTTCATGTTAATTTATTTAATTTCATTATTTCAAATTTTAGCCTTCATTTTATTTAATTTTGGTCAATAATTTAAATTTTGTACGCTTTACTTTCTCACATTCACACCCTCACACATATCCATTTATTCTTCACACTTCAGTAATTTTATTAGCATTTTACTTTTAATTTAAATTCAATATTTTATAATTTCAGCCTACATTTTAAATTCAGTATTTTACTTATTCATTTTAATTTTTAATAGTTAATTGAATACATTTTTCATTTAATTGTTAATTATTTATTTATTTTTATTATAACTTGAATTAGCATCAATATTTCATTTTAATTATTTCTGTGCCTTAAAATCTATTATTTAACTGTTAATTGTTTATTTATTTTTATTTAAATTTGAATTAGCATAAGAATTTCATTCCAATTACTACTTTGCCTTTAAATTTGTCTTTTAATTTATTTATTTTAATCATATAAGCACTTATAAACGTTGATCTCATTATTAAATTGTTAACATCACAATTTAATTTTGAATGCATTAGTTTTTCGTATTTAAATAATTTAATTTCCATATTTGTTTTTAATTTCAGTTTCCCTTAATTATTTTATTTATAATTTTTTTACTATGTGTTTTTAATTTTAGTTTTCATTAATTATTTATTTACAATTATTACTTTGCATTGTTAATTTTATCAATTTGACAAAACCCCTTTATTATTATTATTATTATTATTATTATTGTTTATTTTAACTTTTCTTTGGAGAAAGATGTTTAACAATGGTTACACTCCTACAATTGCGTCCTTGTGAGATTCGACACGGGTTAGCTATATTATATTAGTTAACTTGTTTTCTTTGATCAGAATTTTGTGCGACCAAAACCACGGTCAGACATTTTTAATTCTTTTGTTGAGTTGATTTTCAACTTCAACTTTAAATGTTTTGAACACATTTAGAGATTGTGACTTTTTGTGTATAAGAAACAGGTATGAATATATGGAGTAATCGTCTATGAATGCTATAAAATATTGTTGACCATTCCATGAAAGTGTACGAAATGGTCCACAAATATTTGTATGTATCAACTCTAAGACGTCTGGAGCTCTATATGCACCTAATTTCTTTTTTTTTGTCTGTTTACCTTTAATGCATTCAACACAAGCATCAAAGTTTGTGAAGTCAATGGAATCCAAGATCTCATTTAACACAAGTCGTTCAACTCAATTTTTAGATATGTGACCTAGACGCGTGTGTCATAATGCTCCTGAGTTAGTATTGTCAATTTTACACTTAGTATTGCGTTATTCCGTATTTAACGATTCACAGAAGAAGCAACAATGTGAAACATATATAAATTATCATGGACCAAAAGTGAACCAGTTCCAACAACATTTGAATTAAAAGACAGATTGAACATATTGTTTGCAAATGAATATAAATAACCCAATTTGTCCAAATAAGAAACTGAAACCAAATTCTGTCTAAATGATGGCACAACAAAAGTGTCTTTCAAATCCAAATAAAAAACCAGTGCATAATAATAATCTAAAATGCCCTATAGATTCCACCTCCACCGATTTTCCATCTCCAACATATATCCATCTTTCAGAATCAATTGGCTTCTAGTAACTTAGGCAACCCTACATTGAAACACTATATTAGTAGTGGCACTAGAATCTAACCACCAAGTGTTTCTAGGTACTGAAGCTAAATTGACCTCAGAACAGACCCAAGTAAGAAACATACCTTTCTTTGCACGCCAAGCATGATATTTGGTACATTTATTCTTTACATGTCCAGGCTTACTACAAAAGAAATAATTGTCACCCTGATTTTGTTTCTTTTGTGTTGGACCCTTAGCAGCTTCATTCTTGGGATCCTTAATTCTCTTTCTTTTGCCCTTATCTTTAGAAGTACTTACAACATGAGCACTTTCTGTCCTTTCTTGCTTCAACCTCTCCTCTTCTTGCACATAGTATGAGATGAGCTCATTAAGAGACCATTTCTCCTTTTGACAGTTATAAGATATCTTAAACTGACCAAATTGTGAAGGAAGAGAAATTAATACTAAATGTATGAGCAAGTCTTCCGAAAACTCAAGCTTTAGTGCCTTAAGTTTTGAAGCAATATTGGACATTCCCATAATGTATTCCCTCACATTTCCTGTGCCTTGATACTTCATGGAAATCAAGCTCTGAAGAAGAGCACTTGTTTCCGCCTTATCGCTTTTTGAAAACGCTTTTCAATTTCAGCAAGGAAATCTTTAGAACTTGTTATTTGTTCAGAGATAACACCCCTAAAGACCTCAGGAATGTCATGCTTAATGATCATAAGACTCATGCGATTTGAGCGATTCCACTTCTCATTATCTTTCCTCTCTTCACAGGTACTAAAGTTTGTAGGGGCAGTGGGTTGCTCAATCCTTAATGCAAGGTCAAGATCCATGCATCCAAGAACAATTTCCATGTTCTCTCTCTAGTCCTAAAAATTTGTTCCATTAAGAACCGAAACCGAATTCAGATTAGCAGATATTGAAGCAATAGTAGCTGAAAGGAGAATAAAACAAATAATTTTAAATATGCTCACAAAATAAAAAAAAACAATCATCAATATATTCAAATAATGGCATAACTCATCTCAAGATACCTAGTGCATCATCAATATCAAGTTTTGGACAATAATATTAATTGCTAGTGGTACCCTTGTCTTAATGATCAAACATTGATAATAAACATGTCAAACAATAAACCTCTTTCTAGATTGATTTATCATTCACAAGCAAAACTTTATACTTATCACATGTTTACCATCATAGGTGTGTATGCAATCCGGCCAAGAATTAACCTACCTTTAGGTCGATTAATACTCGCATGGATAAATATACACACAAATATATCAGTTTGGCGACATCTTGATTCAATTAGTTGCTATCAAAGAGCTGAATTTGCAATTTGAAACCTAGATTGTGCGTGGTTTCTAATTGCCATTGGTTGCAAATAGAAACAATACCTCAATTTGAAACATGCACTGGAAACCAAATTGCAATTTGCAATGTGAAAATAAAAAAACAGTACGCACGAAATTGAATTGCAAATATGATTAAAATATATATAGCCATGGGAAACGTGCGTTGTGGTGCAATCATTAAAATGCATGATTCCAAATTGAAAAAAAAAGAATGAAAAATGATAAACCCTAATTACAAAATTTTCTAAGTCATACACAAATCAAGTATGAGAGGCTCTGATCCCAATTGTTAGAGTTTTTACAATAATCAATAATTGTGCCTAATCACATACTTCTATCCATATAGAATCAAAATTACAGCACAATGAAAAATTAATCCTTATGAACCCATACCTCAATTCATGATGAAAATATAATGCGAAAGCATAATGTGATCTTCTAAATGTAGAGCACCTTAGATTCTTTCTAGGGTTTCTCTTCTGATGGGGATGAAAAGAAAGGAATGAGAACTGTAGGTTCTATCTTCTGCTCTACAAAATGGGGACCATAACCCTTTTATAACTTCTATCCGTTACTTTCAAAATTTAATATTTTCAATTTGACCCCTCATCAAATTAAAAATATTACTCATGGTATCTACACAATTAGCCTTTCATGACATATAAGCCCTTAGCCATAATTTTAAATTAATTAGACTACTTAAATATTTTGACTAATAAAATAATGACCCTAACACATTTAATTATGTAATATATATTTATATGACCCAAAAATTTCCTAACATTTTATTGCATTTTCAATTGTTCTACTACTTGCACCATTGTAATGTTCATCTTACTCACCTAGTAATTAATTGGTTTATTTGTTTGATTATGTTTATCTTTTAAATTTGTTATTTTTTTGTTTTCTCCTTTATTTCATCCAATGAAAAAACAATTATTTAAGATTAATATTTTCAATTCCAATTCAAGTATAATTTTTTACTCTCTTGTGGTATAGTAATTCCATGTGAAAAACATGTATGATTGAATGAATGCTACTACTTCTCTACCTTATACTTGAAGGAACATTTTTTGTTGTATCAATAGGCAATGCACCTATGTAAAAAGGATATGTACAGTACACTATGATATGTAGCCACTTGGTGTACATGGAAAAAAAAATAAATGTGTTATATGGAAGAAAAGGTTTATAGTGGGCAAGCTCTTATTCAACAAATTTTGATTCACTTTTAAAAATTTGATAAAACATAATTGTAACAGGGTTAGATATATAAGAAAATAGATTAACTAGTCAAAATAAGGATAAGAGTTAGCTCTTAGTCAATCAAATTTCATAGATTTCGATTAGTTTAGAGATTTAGATGAATTTTGTATCTGTGAAATACTTAGAAAAAAGATATATAACAAAATATATTTGTATCTTTTTCTTGTTCAACTATGAACTAATTTGTATATATTTTTATAATTATTGTATTTTGTTAAATATATCTATTAGATTTTGATTAATATATTTTATATTATTATATTTTAAATTAAAAAATAAAAAAAGAAATATTTAATAAAATAATTAAAAATTAAAAGTCCCATAAACCAATCTAAAACAAACAAACCACAAAGTGCAGTGGCGGAGCTTAATAGGAGCCGGTGGGGGCCACGACCCCCCCCCCTAACATTTTATTACATACATAAAATTTATTATATAGGTCCACACAATTTAATAAAATAAAATTTTACAATTAATAGATTCTTTTAAGAAATATACCTTTTAGAGTTTTGGTAAAAATTTATAGATAATAGCTATTTATATTTATTTTTTTGTTTTAAATTACTTTTTGGTTTTAAATATAAACTCTTACTATTCTTCTGCTTCTCTTTACATTTACTTATTTGTTTTAAATTACTTTTTTGTTTTAAATATACACTCTTGGTATTCTTCTGCTTCTCTTTATGTTAAAGATATAGTGAGTTCTTTTCTCTTCTACCGTTTCTCCTCTACATCACTTATCTTCTAATTTACTTCTACAGAACTTCTTCCATTCCATTCCAAGTACCTACTGTAATTTTTTTTATTTAATATAATTTATTTTCTATGTTTTTATGTGACTATTGTAAGTAGATTAGATTAGATTAGATTAGATTAGATTAGATTAGATTAAATTAAATTAAATTGTAGAATATATTTTTACAATGTCTGTTACTCTATAGATTAGATTATAAAAATTATCATTTATTATAATTTTATATATTTTGAAATTAAATAATTTTTTTAATAGATACAATACTCATGAGTAAAAACAAGGCAATTGATGCTTTTTTCAAGAGGAAGATTATTGATGAAAATGAAAATAATATTTCTTCAACTTCAAATGAGTAAATAGTTACACTGGATGAACAACCTTTCAAGATTCCAAAAATTATAGAGGGTGAGTTTGATATCAATTCTTTAGAATGTGACCCTGGAAAGCGTCTTCAAATTTGGGAATTTCCAGTTAATCAAAGAGATGAAGTTCGAAGAGCATATTTAAGGAGATAAACATCTAAGAAGATTTCAATTTACGTGGTTCAAAATGTTTCCTTCTTGGTTAGAGTATTCTGTTAGTAATGATGCTGCTTATTGTTTGCCATGTTACTTATTTAGTAAAAATCCAAGTGGACATCCTGGATCAGATGTTTTTACAAAAGGATTTAGGACATGGAAAAAAGTCAATGCTGAAAAAAATTGTGCATTCCTTAATCATATTGGAGAGAGTCCTTGCTCACCCCATAATAATACACTGAAATCTTGTCAAGACTGACTTGTTGAATCAATCTATGCATATTAGAAATGTCATGAATGTGCAGAGTTCTGATCAAATTAGTAAAAATCGATTACGTTTGAAGAGCTCTATTGATTCAATTCGTTGGCTCGCATTTCAAGCTTGTGATTTCAGAGGTCATGATGAATCATCAGAATCAAACAACCAAGGTAATTTTCTTGAAATGATCAAGCTTTTAGCATCATACAATGATGAACTTGCAAAAGTAGTGTTAGAAAATGCTCCTTATAATTCCAAGTATACTTCTCATGGAATTCAAAAGGAAATCTTACACATCATGGCTAGTAAAGTGAGAAGTTATATTCGAGAGGAGATTGGAGATTCTAAATTTTGTATAATTGTTGATGAATCACGTGATGAATCACAAAGGGAACAAATGACCATTGTTTTAAGATTTGTAGATAAGAGTGGTTGTATACAAGAACGCTTTTTTGATCTTGTTCATGTTAAAGATACTAAAGCTCTTACTCTTAAAACAGAACTATGTAGAGTTCTTTCTTTCCATGGTCTTAATGTCTCGAAAATTTGTGGTCAAGGTTATGATGGTGCTAGTAATATGAGAGGGGAGTGGAATGGATTGCAAGCATTATTTCTCAAGGATTGTCCATATGCATATTATGTACATTGCTTTGCACATAGATTACAACTTGCTTTGGTTGCTGCTTCAAGAGAAGTTATTACTATTCATCAATTTTTTTCAAATTTGACTTTTGTTGTCAACATTATATGTTCATCTTGTAAGCGTCATGATGAGTTACGTGCTATGAAATTGGATGAAATATCACATTTACTAGAGATAGGTGAATTGGATACTAGTAAAGGGGGAAATCAGATTGGAATTTTGAAACGAGCAGGAGATACTCGTTGGAGCTCACATTTTTCATCTATTTGTAGTATGATACATATGTATGATGCAACTTATAAGGTTCTTCAAAAAATTATGGTTGATGGAGCAACTTATTCTCAATGTGGAGATGCTGATGCTGCTTGTAATATTATGACTTCATTTGAGTTTATACTAATTTTACACTTGATGAAAGAGATTATGAGAGTTACAGATTGTCTTTGTCAAGCTTTACAACAGAAGTCTCAACGCAATGCAATTGGTCCAAACTATAAAAGTTTTGATTCAAAAGTTGAGAGATGATGGTTGGCAGAATTTGTTGAAAACCGTGACATTGTTTTGTGAACAACATGATATTGTTTCTCCTTATTTTAATTCAACTTATGTAGCACGTCAAGGGCGTTCTCGACACCAAAAGATCAGATAACAGTGGAGCATCATTTTAAAGTGAACATCTTTTTAGTTACAATTGACAAACAACTACAAGAATTGAATCACAGGTTCATTTTTTTATTGGTTTATTTTTAATGTTGTGGTTAAATATCATGTTAGATTTAATATATTTTTAGTTTTTAATTAACAATTACAATAATTTAATAATAGGTTCAGTGAGCAAGCAATAGAGCTTTTAACTCTCAGTGCTAGTTTGGTTCCTAAGGATGTCTACAAAGGATTCAATGTGGATAATATATGTGCTCTAGTAAATAAGTTTTATCCCATGAATTTTACTGAACAAGAGAAGATTAATTTGAGATTTCAACTACAGCACTTTATTCTTGATGTTGTTAGTCATTCGGACTTTAAAAACTTGTCAACTATGTTTGAATTATGTGAAGCTTTGGCGAAAATGGGGAAGGCAAATACATATTACTTGATTGATCAAGTAATTCGCTTAATACTGACTCTTGCGGTTTCCACTGCAACTTCAGAAAGATCATTTTCAACAATGAAGATAATAAAAAAAGGTTACGTAATAGAAAGAAAGATGAATTTCTTGCTGACAATATGGTGATATATATTGAAAGGCATATTGCTCATACTTTTAGTTCTGATTCCATCATCAATGACTTCAAATCTCTAAAAGAACCGAGAGCGACCCTTTAAAAGTAAATAAATTTATTTATTTATTTTATTGTTATTTTATATTATGATAATACTTTAAAATTTATATAAAATTATTGAATTTTATATTTATTGCAAAATTTGGAAGTTGCTTATGAACAAGTATATTGAATTGATGTTTATAAGTAAATTGAATGTTATATTTAATGTTAATTTTGTTTATTAAGTTAATTTTTTACATATTATATTATTTTATTTATAATTTTTTTATATTATTTAAATATTAAATTTATTTAATACATACTGGCCCCTTACAAATTTAATCAAGATTCGCCACTGAGAGAGAGTGATTTGATTTGGTTCAGTTCTACTGCCAACATCTTTAGTTCATAACACATTAGAATCATGAAGAGTCATTACAAAAAAAATTTATGGAAACACATATCTTCTAAAATAATTTCAACAGACAAAAAAGAAACTTTGAATGTTTAAATTTTATAATAAACCTTTTTACTGTCTCTATTTTGAATAATGCAACATCAGAAGGCAATTGATTAATCGCTATAAGGTGTTGGTTAGCTCAGTTGCATGGAGGAAGTGCCTGATTTAATAATGGTAAAGAAAAATTATGAGAAGTGTTTGATGAAATACCTACAAGGAACTCATTTATAAAAGTTTTTGCTAATTGCTGTGGTGGTTATTTTCTAAAGAACGTAATTTTAAAATAATTGTAATATTGTGCACGATATTTACTTTGTCAAATAATAAAATGGCTGTTCACTAAAATTAGGAGATGGAGACTCAAATTATCTCTAAATTTGTTAGCAAAAATTTAGAAAAAAATAACTTTGAACAAGTTTAGTTTCCTAATATGGTTGAACCATGTAGTCACCTCACAAAAAATAGGAACAGAACCTCATGTATGGGCTATAAAAGGATTTCATAGCACCCTTATTCCCTCATCACCAAGGGGAACAACATCAATAACCAATAAATCAGTAATACATTAATCACCATGGCAAGGTCATTCGCTGTTGTTGCCCTCTTTGTCGCAGTTGTGTGCTTCTCCTCTGCCTTGGCTCGTAAAACACCTGAAAAATTCTTCGTTGAAGGCAAGATTTATTGTGATCCTTGCCACTTCGCATTTGAGTCCAGACTCAGCTACCCCTTATCAGGTAATTTCCTTAATCACCATTCATCCACATTTTCTAGCCAACATTAGCATGCATTTATATTACGTGTTACAAGTACTATAATGTACATGCATGAGCTATAAGTGTCATTGCTTCATTAAAGTTTTACGTGGGTTTAGAATACACATTCATAAATTCAGAAACTAGGGTTTATGACAAGTATCTATACATGTTATGAGCTTCAACTAGTGACGTTAATACTGAGAATGTGTTTCCAGTGTAGTGTATTAGATTATAAGAAAAAGGAATGTGTAGCAAGTGAAGAAGAATGAGGAATGTTTGAACATGTGTTTGTAGGTGTTAATGTGAGTTTGCAATGCATCAAGGAAGAGAATAATACAGTGTCATATCAGAAGAATAGCACAACCGATGCAAATGGCATGTACAGCATCCCTGTCCGTGGTGATCACGAGGAGGAGATCTGTGTGGTGGTTGCAGACTCACCAAATGAGGGACAATGTAAAGAGGCAATGTCATACAAGTCCGACAGGATCATCCTCACCAACAACATGGGTGTTGCCTCTTTGGCACGCTATGTCAATCCCCTTGGGTTCATGACACAGACAATTGATTCACAATGCAATGTCGTTGTTAAGGAACTGGAACTCGACCAACTTGATGACTAAGTGGAAGAGAGAAGTTAATCAAACTCCATCCACAAGACAAAAAAACTATCATGTTATGTTGGATCAATTTGTCTCCTATCATTTTTAATTAACCATTATCCATGATGTGTTGTCTGCAAACACAATATTAATCAAATAAATGATATTTGGATTTTGGTACATGATTGCCGCAAGTAGACTTAATTACAGATTATTGCATAGCTTATAGCATATATATATCATAAAAAAAACTCTTATTTTACTTTAAATGAAGCTTATTATGTTATATCAATTTTAAATAACTTTTATAAATTTTGCTTTAAAAGCGAGTTCTTAAGATTCATGATCTTTATAAATACTTTAATTTTAAGACCCAGATGGTACACTGGCATCGATGAAAGTTTTCCATATAAAACTATCAACGTGGATTCCAGCTACTATACTAAATTTAGTTGTTTATTAAAATAACCACAATTTACATTTTTGAAATGGATAATAATAGATTTATACGTACTATTTTGATATTAATATTTTATAATTAATTTATCATGTATTTAATGAAGTAATATGAATTTATTTTATAAAAATAAGGTATAAATATGTGACATACCTTGATATATTTAGATATGTCTGACGTCAGTTTGTATATAAACCTCTATTGATTGTATATAGCAGAAAATACAAGAATATTTTCAAAAATAATCTCCTACAATTTAATATCGGACAAAATAATAA
Organism: Lablab purpureus; assembly: GCA_030347555.1. NCBI lineage: Eukaryota > Viridiplantae > Streptophyta > Magnoliopsida > Fabales > Fabaceae > Lablab > Lablab purpureus. Next base: position 21,867,229 of record CM059258.1, read on the forward strand.
TTCCTCTATTACATTTTTTTTATCTCAAACAAATATCTCCTTCACAAATATACATAACTTGTTTAAAATTAAATAAAATTAATTTGTTACTTGTACTTGTACTTGAAAAACAAGTCCATTAATCATGGATACTTATATCTCATAATTTCTTACTCTGTTTTTCTCTTTGATGAATCAAATATCATATTTCTTACTTTCAACTCAAGATATTCCAATTAATTTTGTATCTGTTCTTTTCTATTCATTTTTTCTGACATAATTCCAACAGTCTGGCTAGTTCATGGTCTTTGATATTCTGGTCAATTAGATAGTCTGTCCCTGCAGCATTTTCTTGTTGTGGAGGAATTTGAGAATGTCTTGTAGTCCTTCTCTAACATCAGAGATCTTTATTAGCTCTCCTGCAATTTCAGCTGGAGTCACTTGTACTTCTCTCAGAAGCCCTTCAATCTGGTCAAAGAGTTTGTGCTGAGAAATTCCAAGGTAATTGAAGGCCAATTGCTCAAAAGCAGAAAAGTTACAGTATGACAGATGAATGTGCATGTCCATTCGGCCAGGTCTTAACAGAGCAGGATCTAGCTTCTCTTTGTGATTGGTTGTGAAAATAAAAATTCGTTCCTCTCCACAGCATGACCATAGACCATCTATAACATTCAACACTCCTGAAAGTGTTACCTTATTTTCTCCATTCTTAACCGCTTCTCCATCTTCTTCTCGGTTCTGCAGCTTTATAGTGCAATCAATGTCCTCTATCACGAGCATGGAACGGTTAGACATGGCTAGGATCAAATTTTTTAGTTCACTATTGTCTTGGACAGTGGTGAGATCCAAGTCATAGATATCATAGTTCAGATAATGGGACATGGAAGCAATAAGGCTAGACTTGCCAGTGCCAGGAGGGCCATACAAGAGGTAACCACGTTTCCAAGCTTTTCCAGTTCTTTTATAGAACTCTTTCCCTTTCACAAACTTGTCCAAATCATTCACTATTTCCCTCTTAAGTTCTGCATCAATTGCAAGAGTCTTGAAAGTCATGGGGTGACCAATTTTGATGCCGGGAACTTTCCAATAATCTCTATAATCAACCGTGTGAAGCTTCACTGCCTCATTTTCTTCTTTGATGGCCTTGGCTCTCTCTAACAAGTGTGGAAAATATGAACTGAATATCTTCTCCTTGTGTTTCTTTGGAAAACTTAGCTCATAGTACCTTATTTCTGACTTTAGAGAGGCATTCATATCACGATGCTTGTTTCGGATTGACTCAGCTTGTTGACATATGTATTTCCACCTTACTTGAACCCCTTCAAACTCATCATTCACTTCTTCATCTCTGTCTACACCAAATGATAGATTTTTATCATTCTCGGATTTGCTTGCTTTAACTCTCTGAGCTGAGATAGTGGCTTTGGTGGTAAGATAGGCCTCTGCAGCCTCAAACACTTGGTTTCTGGACATGCCTTGAAATTCTTCAATGACAACAGTGAGTCGGGTGGAGAACTTACGAGATAGATTGTGAAGTCCTAAGTGAAAAAAGTCCAAGACTTCATGAGGAACGAACTCATTGGTAATACTTCTCATCAGCATAGCTGAAGCTGCAAGGGAGGCCACAACAGATAGAACGGACTTGCTATTGGACATGCTTTTGGTTAATGGAAACTAAGTTGAATCAAAAGCTAGACAAATTGTTCAAAGCTTGAACTCAATGATCAACTCTGGACCAAAATCAATTCCTCCACGTGAAACTAAACTGTGAATCTAACCAGGCAACAAAACTCTTTGATTGGACCTTGTATGAGATGATCTCAATATGCATATCAAAGAAATGGAATGTTCCCTTTATATACTAGTACAAAACAAGACTACTTTACTCTTGACACTGCTATTGGGTTGTTGAAAGTGGACCTTGACGTGTTTACCACGCATATTAACTTTTTCATTTTGAAAATTTCCGAGTACTTTCACTCCATGATCTATAGATTACAATTTAGAAACTTTCTAAAGTGAAGGGTATAAAATAAAGTATATACACATGCTTCATACCCTATGTATTATGATTTAGTTTAGCCAGAGGTTTTTCATGAACAATGATGCTGAAAGACTAATAAATGTAGGAACCAAGACTACTTTACTCTTGACTCTGCTATTGGGTTGTTGAAACTGGACCTTGACGTGTTTACCGCGCATATTAACTTTTTCATTTTGAAAATTTCCGAGTACTTTCACTCCATGATCTGTAGATTACAATTTAGAAACTTTCTAGTGAAGGGTATAAAATAAAGTATATGTATATACATGCTTCATATCCTATGTATTATGATTTAGTTTAGCCAGAGGTATTTCATGAACAATGATGCAGAAGGACTGATAAATGTAGGAACCAATATTAATATCTGGTTTTCATATGTTTTAATTAACTTTTATGATAAACTAAAATAATACTTTGTAAGGTGTTAAGAAGTGGAAAGAGAAATTCTGTATAATTGGAACATTCCCGTGGTCCCTGATTGACACATTTACTTCAAAGGTTGGTGAGAAATAGATATGTTACGTGTAGTAATTGCGTGTCAAACTTTTCAGATTCATTGGTTGACGTTGATGCACCATTTTGGAACATTGAGAGAGGAGGAAGCCGTGGAGAAACCTCCAAGTTAATCCTTTCAAAACCTCCCAGTTTATTAGAAGGCAATCACTTTTGATTTGTATTTAAACTGAAACTGTTGAAGGTTTGGTTGGAGATATTGCTGCAACTTTTAAGGTTATTCACATGCCACCACAAGTTAAATTCGAATATAATGACAGTTTGAATCTGTCGAGATTTCCTTTTAGCCTTTGAGTGTCTCAGAAAATAGTAACCATTATTATTTATGGACGAATTTATCTAGTTTTCCATCTTCTTCTGCTAGTCATCTCTTGTAACTTAATGAGTTAGAGAAAAAAGAAATTTAAATAAACTTTGTAATATAAACTTTTGATCAAGATATAGTTATACAATTGAATCTCAACTATAATCTTTTATAACAAAGATCATAATTGTATATTCAAATGAAAATTTTTATTTAAATCATACATCTTCTTAATATTTTTTAATTCAAGTGATCCACTTATTGTTTTTTATTTTCCAAATTACATTCAGTTCACATTATTAATTTAATTAATGAACCACATTTGCAAAAATATTAAAAATTAAATACAAATATTAATTAAAAATTAAAATTTATATATGTTAAAATTTAATTATTGCAAAAAACAAAAATTTTTTTTGATAAATAAAAAACAAAGAAATTCTTCAAAGACGTTAAAAGAAAATGTGATTTTAAAAATTTAAATAAAATTTAAAAACATGCTTGAAAGCACTATTTAAAAAAAAGAAAAAAAATGCAATTTTAAAAAATGAAAAAAACAAAAAAGTTCTTGAAAACAACATTTGAAAAAACTAATTTTTTTCAAAAAAATATTAAAATCATATTTCCAAACATAATTTCAAAAAATTATAAAAATTTTAAAATCGTATTTTTCAGTACAATTTCACTAAAAGAAAGAAAAAGTATGTTTGAATAACATAAAATTCCTCCTAATAAAAATCATATTTTGAAGCATAACTTTTTTATTTTATTTTAAAATTGTTTCTTTCATACACAATTTATTCATATCTATATAAATTTAAATTTTGTTTATTTTTATAAAAGGAGAGAAGAATTTCACCATTTTAAATTACCTTATTTATCAGTTTTAATTGAATTAAATTTTAAACTATTTAAAATAATATTTTGATTTTAATTTAACATATCAAAATAAATTTAAAAAGTTGTTACAATGTTTCACGTTGCTATTGGAGTGGGTATAGATTGAATTTTTCAAGATCCACTTTAGATTCAATCTAGCTTCAATAAAATAGAATGGATCAAAATCTAGATCCATTTTATCTAGATCAAAATAATTTGGATTTTTTCTAATCCAATTAAAGTTCCAATTAAAGTTGATCAAATAAGATTAAATCCAAACTAAATCCACTTTCTCAATTAGATTAAATTTTGATTCATTTTTTTAAATGAGGTTTAAATTTAGAAATTTGAGTACGGTAAAACTAGACACGATCTAGACACGGGCCGACTGGGCTCGACCAACTCATGTCGACTAGCTCCCAAGTTGATTTAGGACAATCAAGCTTGTGGTGGCTATGCTTAGTATGACTCGTATATATCTCGTGACCACTCTAGTCAACCAGGCCCAATCCGACTTGGGTCAACACGCCTGAGCATACTTAAGTCTATAACCGAGGCCCGACATGATTTTGTTCGATCGGACTCGAGTTGACTTAGATTGATTGGACTTGGGCCGACTAGTGCTAACAACTTTGAAACACTGTCTAGGTCTAGTAGACCGTCTAGTGGTGATAGACCGTCTATGTTTGGGAAAGAAGTTATGGTGGAAGACAATATCAAATCATCTGATGTTCTTATGGTGTCTAGTGTTGCTAATGATTATGAGTGGATCATGGACTCAGGATGTTCCTTCCATATGACACCTGATCATCTTTGGTTCTAGAAGTTTACATAACTTGAAGGAGGTACTATTCTCCTTGGTGATAAAAAGTCTTGTAAGATAACTAGTATTGGTGTAAACAAATAGTTCAGTTCAAGAGGAGAGGTGAAATGAACTTAATGGAAATTAATTGTTGATTTGTTGATCAAGACAATTTTAAACCCTCAGTTACAGTTTTAATTCGAGACTTATTCGATTAAAAGCGTATCAGATTTTCACATAAGAAAGACCAGCGAAAGCAGTATTAAGATAGGATCAAGAAAGAAAGATCACACATAAAGTTTTTATACTAGTTCACTCATCAAAAGCTATGTCCAGTTCATCCACTATTAACAAGAATTCTTTACAAACACTCACATAACAAACAAAGGGACCTATTCTTGAATGCTACAAGAACAATCCTTCAAGTAGCGACACCCTATCGCACAACCAGATCTCGGAAACCCAATCCAAGAAATTACAATCTCTTAGAAAAATATTAAAGGAAACAATTATTCAAACACCTTTTTTCTGACACATGCAAATACTATTTTCAGATCAAATGAAAACAGAGAAATATGAAAGAAAGAAAGACTCTCTTCAACCAATGAATTAGATCTTACCCACTTGAGAGAACCACGAGAAAAAAGAGAAAGCCAACACAATTCACTAATCACGACAATAGAGAGCGATAGACAAGCAAGAGACACACAAAAAGTAATAAGAACAGAGGAGAGAAAGGAGGTACTTGAAGTAGGTTATAGGAGAGCAGCAAATGAGACCCCCACAAGAAAACGTGTCTTGAGTATAAATTGCCCGGATAGGAAATTTCAAAAGACAGCCAATAAACGACTAACACGTGCGCAACAATAGTAGTTGAGGTGACTTGTCATCCCAAAGTGTAGTCATAGGATTCTATTTGACCTGCCACACTAATCTTCTCGCTTGCTTATGCTCGCTCTAAGGCTGGGGGCTATGTAGTAGTAGGATTCTATCTAACCCCACGCTAGTCTCCTTGCTCACTTACGCTTACTCTAAGGTTGGTGGCTATGTAATGGTAGGATTCTATCTGACCTAACACGCTAGTCTCCTTGCTCGCTTACGCTCACTCTGAGACTAGGAAATGTGTAGTGGTAGAAAAATACTCAACATGATTATAAGATAGGAAAATACCTGAAACACATCCGAAACTTAAAAACATAATAAATAATGATAAATGAACAAATAAAAATATAAAGTCATTAAATCACGTCATCAGAAAAAATCATAATAAATTGAGATTTTAACTTGCTTAATTATAAAAATATTTGATAATTGACAAATATTGTCATAAAACTAAAACGTGATTTAAATAATTCTTAAAAACTCCACAAATTTTGTTAAAATAAAAAAATAAAAGATGATATTATCAAAAATAAAAATTAAATCAAAGCACACTAACAAAAAATAAGATATAAATAAAACTAGTCAGACTAGATACAAGATACAACTTTCTAGTAATATAGCTTAAGAAATCTTCTTATCTAGAACATTTTTCCCAAGTATTAGTTTACTAAAGTCTCCATTAACTTAGGCGTTGCAACGTTTTCTTGTTGGAAATTCCTTTCAACCAGCTTAAATACCATTTGTTCTTCATCACAAAATAACATCACTACAAACTTGAATTTATGTTATTAATATCAATCTGATAATTTGTCATCGACTTTGTGGGGATGATGGTTAATGGTTTATTATTGAACCAGTAAGCACAAGTTAAATTTATAATAATTTGTATATAACTTACACAATAAATATACTAAAAGTTATATATTGGTCAAGTTTTTTAAAAACCTAAGCCATGCAAACGCTTGATTTGTTGAAGTTACGTGAATGAAGAAGTCTGAGAGAATTTAAAGAAGCAAGATTGACTGACAAAGATGAATTTCAAGTGGTGTGGATAGGCAACATCTGAGGGACCATTACTTCTTGCAACCCAATAATTTCTTCTTGCACCTTTTAATAAACTTTTTTTATACCTTAATTCTTTAGTTAAACTCTCAATGAAAATACTAATTGCACCACAATCCATAGCTTTTGCCTTATAAATTGGTGCAGATAGATTCCAGACAAATGAAGGTAAAAAAGTAGGATTTTTTTTCGTTTCAAATTGTTTTATACTTCTTTAAATTTCTTATATAATTATTTCTGTCAGTAGTAATAGATGGTTAACCTAATTTGACAGTCTTAAAAAAATGAGACTTGACAAAAGTCTAGATAGAGTTGACTCATATTAACCATAACACACAAAGAGTGGAGTTATCCATTGCAAACCAATGATGTTTTTGTCACAAATACATGAACAAAACTACCCAACAATAGCATAAAAATGAAGCAGACGATTCAAATAGTCACTCTAAATAACAATGACTCCATGTAAACGAGGTGCATTGCACCATTCAAATAGAGGCTTCACTACAAACGAGAAAATATGCTTTCAAGAAAAATTAATGCATCAAATCTTATAGTTATGATAGAGTGATGGGTTAGCGACCTAACTCATCTTCTCCTTGACCATTCCTTGCTGTGCCGTCCATTTTTTGGTCCTCTGAAATGGAAAATTAGATCCTTAATCAGTTAAGCCAAAGAACATATGCATGCATATTAAGTTAAACCAAACTCAAAAGTTTGAGCAAACGTCACCAACAAAAAAGAATTAACATTGGAACTGAATTTAGCTCCTCTAAAGTGAGAAAAGATAAAGTAAGCAGCTTTAGTCATTAGCATGAAAATCAACATATCCATGATTTGGAGATATAAGGTAGACTTTATAGTAAAAATGTGGAACGGAGGAGGGATAGGTGATGGTTCAAATCACCCCGCTAACACAAACTGACATATCAACAACTAACATTTGTCAATAAGAAAAACATATCCATGATTTGTTATTTGCGTGCATATAATATCAACAGTTAATTTTTTACCAACCACTAACTTATTTTACCTTATAAGATGAGTAGTAGTAGTTCACTTTAAAGAAGCAGGATCCAATTGGAACTTTAACTAAAAGCTAAGATATTTGGGTTGGTAAATTTCACTGTTTTTGGTCCAACAAATACACAGAAGGAAGGACTGAATCTAAGGAAAAGAGATGATGAAAACTGAAGGAAAGATTTTCATATATAGAGGAATAAGCATATGAATCTTAAGAGATAGAAATTGCATTATGTGATCTCTATATCTTACCACCCTCTTCAGGGATATCAGATGTCCATAAAGTAAGGTTATCCCTCAACAGCTGCAAGATCAAGGTACCGTCCTTGTAAGATTCCTCATTCAGGGTATCTAGCTCTGAGACAGCATCATCAAAGGCTTGCTTAGCAAGGTGGCAGGCCCTGCAAATAGGTTAAATAAAGTAAAGATATGTCCCTCTGCCCTTTGTGTAATCAGCACAACTCTTTCTGCATACCTTTCAGGTGAATTCATTATCTCATAATAAAACACAGAGAAATTTAGAGCCAGACCCAAACGAATAGGATGTGTAGGTTGTAATTCACTCTCAGCAGTGGTAGCAGCTGTCTGTAAATAATCATGGCTCAACAGTTTTAGTCTAAGCTGGAAATTTGAGGTTTTCTCGATGGCACACACACATCACAAAATACAAAAATATTGAGGAATAGCAAATGAAACAGTAGGAGAGCAGCATAACATGAAAAACTGGTGCAAACTCCAATAACATATTATTGGTAGTAAGTAGCAGACATCTCCTCTCCATACTTAAAAAACAAGAAAAGCTATTCCTTAAATTCAGAAAACAAAAGGTGACAATACAGAACTGAGCAATCTATGATATACCTCGAATCATGCTGTCATCCATGAAACTGAGATCATAATACTCACCATACCACAGGATAAGGCTCTAAATTGAGCTTGTAAAGTGTATAATTAAGGGTCCATCTGTATCCACCCTTGATTAATTCAAATTACATTATTATTTTGATCAATTCAATTTCACGGATGAATGATATTCCATTGAGAACTTTACAGACAAATTTAGAGTAGCTTTTTCCTGTCACAGGAAGCTTGATGAATGAAGCTTACACAAATTTCGAATCAAGACAGATTTCACCGAATGGACGCTAAAGGGCTGAAACAGTTTAAAACTTTTAACTTCCAGTCCTCAAATAAGGAACATATATTTTATAGTATGCAACCTTGTATACTAAGACTTTAGAAGTGCACCAGCAACAATGTATACTAACTCAACTCTACCCACATATTATCCAAATTGAACACGGTAAAATGGTTACTAGGATAATAAAAAATAAAGTTTTGGCAGCGTATTGCTGCCCAATGGAATGGAATATGTGATATTGACCTACAAATTACTGCTCTACCACCCACAAATACTCACAACTCTAATAGATATATTTTTGCATCCTGCCTCAATTCATGAACTTTATCAATGATGTAACATTGGTGGAGCTCAATTTTGAGACTGTCAATTGTTAGGTATTCAAATGTGAGAGTGGACATAAAGTTCTACATTGAGTAGAAATGACAAAGTTGAGGTATATAAAAGAAAAGCAAAGACCCATAGACATTGAGCCTTAAGGTTTTATGTTGGAAGTGTTGTCATCTTTTCTCTTATACCCTCTCCCTAAGAAAATTTTTCAAGTTGAGGGAGAGACTCTTAGGTATTCAAGTGTGAGAGTGGGCATAAAGTTCCACATTGAGTAGAAATGACAAAGTTGAGGTATATAAAAGAAAAGTTTTATGTTGGAAGTGGTGTGTTTAAAAGAAACAAAAAGAATCTCCTCATTTTATTGTAGAAAGAAGAAAAAAATCCTTAATTCTGTACCATCCAAATAATCAGAATGAAGAGAGAAATTACAAATTGTAAAACCTCCATGGAAGCACATGATTGTAAAGCATACTTCATAGAGCATAGTATTTGTGTAGCTAACGCTCTCATAAAGCATATAAATATATATAAATCACCCAAAATAATTAGCATAAAAACCCAAGTAAATTCCCCTAGAGATGCAATGACCGAGCATTAATAAATGGTTCAGCATAACTTGTAATGTAGTAACTCTAATGTACAGTGTTCAGATAAACTTCGTAAGCCCTGATGAAAGACACGACAAAAAAGTTATTCCTAAGTAGCATCATCTAATGGGCCAGAGTTTGGACGAAAAGTGAAAACATCTTTACCTAACCTACCAACACCAAGTTATGAAAGGATGACAATTATCCTGTTATATTCGTAGCAGCAGATGCTGTCTTTCAAATAATAAATCTTATCTACATTTTCTGCTGACATTGAAAGCAGCAAGTAGCAACATTCACCCCAACCTTGTCAGTAGTAGCAGTCTGGCATACACATAATATATAAGGCAAACTCATTTGCAGAGGTAATCCTTGTTACCTCCAGCGAATACCTGATATGCTTTAAGTGACTGATCAGCTACCTCTTTCTTTTCATCACCAGCTTTGAATTCTGCCAAATATCGGTAGTAGTCTCCTTTCCTGCATCCAATAAAAAACTCAAAAATGGCTTAATACGCCAAAAAAAACCTTGCGCATCTGACATCATAAACAAACACTCAAGAACCCACAAAGAAGTAGACCACAAAGCATACATCTTATAATAAAACACTGTGGACTCCGCAATATTAGTGGATGGAATAAGATGCTCATCTAAAATTATCATAATGTCACTGCAAATGTTAGACAGCTCCAACTCCACCTTGTGCCTATAATCCCTTATGCGCTTAACATTCAACTCATTCCCTTTTGACTCCTCTTTCTGCTCTATCGATGACAAGATCCTCCATGAAGCTCTCCGTGACCCCACCACATTTTTGTATCCAACAGAGAACAAGTTCCTCTCCTCCACACTCAACTCAACGTCCAGCTTGGCCACCTTCTTCATTGCGTCCACCATTTCTGCACACCACGCCACTCCATCACTCAACACGCTTGAATCAAATTTAAAAACATGTAATAAATAAACATTGAGTTTAATTTTCACACTCTCATCATCTCAGAATTCATGGAAGGTATGACTTCTACAATAGTTATTATACCTCGCCACTCAAAACTCTGGAATCAAATTCAAAACACAGAACAAATAAATATAGAGGCTAACTTTCACACTCTTCTCACTCAGAGTCATGTTATTTTAAAAATAAACACATGTCAAATTTTACTCAGAAATCAAGTTATTTATGTATGACTTTTAGAGCAACTATTATAAAATTGAACAATAAATACATCCCGATATACTACCAAAACTCCAAATTTCGCTATTTTTTTCCTAATAATTGAGATGGTGAAATGGGCAAGTGAAATAAAGTAACAGTTATATGCAGAAGAGAAAAAGTAGTGCCCATTTATGATTGAAACTTTATCAGACCAAATGCAGTTGTAGGGAGAAAGAGAAAATGAGTAGCTGAAGAAGATGCTGGGAACGTGGTTGAAAGGGGAATGCAGCTAATGAAGGAACAAGAACAAGTGTTCACTTCACAGTGAAAATCAAGAGAGAGAAAGCACCATCATAACGTTCAGCTTGTTCAGCTAACTTGGCAACATAGACAAAGTTTTCGCGTTCCTTGGAGAAGGTAGCCATGGCAGATTCTGTAGGTTCAGTGTTCTACTATCTCCCTGCTCAGAGTGGTGTAGAGAGAGAGAGGAACCACAAGTGAAGTGAAAGGTAGATGCTGTTTTTTTTTTTTTTGAAAAAGGTTTTGAGAATTTATAGGTAACCTGGTTTTGCCGGTTCCAGGGTTCTTCCTTTTTTGGACAGTGATTGGGAGGTGGGACCCATGGGCGAGGGTGTGCCCGTGTGGGCTCTCTCAACTGCTATATGGTTAAGGAAAAGATTTCCATGAAAATGCAATTGAGTTTCTTTGGTTTTCAATTCATATAAAATAATATCACATATCATTTTCCTTATTTAATTAAATAAACACAGAGTGTTAATTTACAGATTCACGTGTCTTTAATTATTAACTTTTTTAAAAACGTGTAATTGTTTCACATTAAGGTATGTTTTATAATGTTGTATTAGTTTATAAAATGTAATTAACTATTATTATTATTGTATATTAAAATATATAAAACCAACCTCAAACTAATATATTAAAGCTAGTGCTTTCTTAGGTTTAATAGCTATAAAGTTGTTATATGTGTTAAACAAGTTGTTCTTACTCTCTTTGATTTTTTTTTCTTAAGAAAATATACTTGATAATTTTTTTACTCTGCTTTAATCTTCATGTTCTGTAAAATTATTCAAGAAATCGGAATATTATTATTATTATTATTATTATTATAAAATATTATTTATGATGTAAGAAAGAAATTATGTGATGGTTAATAAGCATATGAAGGGTAGTTGGATGAAGCCAATGAATTAGAGCCAGGAATGGTATTCATATGTCTATTCAATGAGTGTGATATTTGGTGAGATATTTGGAGGTTGCAATTGGACTTATTTGGAGGGTATCACAAAAACTATCTTCAAAACTATTCTTTTTGCAAAGCTTCAATAGTCTTTCTTTTATGTGATTTTCAACCCAATTCTCCCATGGAGATGATTATCACTATAAAAACTACTTATAAATGAAAATATTTCATGAGCTTGCTTAAATTTGAAAGTCAAGTAATTTTGAAAAATAATGTAAAAAATTTATATTCTTGAAAAAAAAACATAAATAACTTATATTTGGTTTATAGATTCTTTTCATTTTTCCAAATTAAGTATTTCTAAAGATAACTTTATTTCTCCTTTATTTTCACACACCATGTTTCTATTTCTTTATTTTTATGTTTTTTTCTTCTCAATTTTTGTAGTAAAAAAAGCTTTTAAAGTTGCATTATTTGAATAAAAAACCATCTTAATTTTTTTGACCGAAAGCAGAAGGTAATTTGAAAGGATGGACGGTGGTGATTGATGCCAAGATTCTTCCACAAATAAAAGAGAGAGAAAGGTAACATTTTTACTTTGAAGACACCCTGTCACCATCATGTCTTTAGGACACAAATTGGGTTGTCCACCACATCACAAAATTTCTTGTCCTTGTATAGGGTACCTGTTTGTCAAACAGTACAGGTAAAAATTCAATAGAAAGTCTCTTGTTAGATTAAAAATTAGGTTTCATATTTTTTTTTCATTATTTATACAACTTAATCTATTCAAATTAGATTTTAAGCTGAGATTATAAATAATGAATTTCTTATATTTATTATAGAGGTAAGATTTCTGACATATTTTTTCATATTTGGAAAAACATAAAAAATATATAATTAGATAATTATAAGTTATTTATGATATATGTATATGATTATGATATTATTTTATTAAATAAGTTTATTTTAACTTAATTTTATAAAATTGATTCATAAGATGAATGCAATTATAAATTATAAATATGTTGTATTATTTGTTGGTGTGTGAAATTTCCAACAATGTTTTTAATTTTTAATTATTTATAATTTTTTTGTTTGAATTTTGTAAAAATTTTAACTCTAAGTAACTTATTCCAATTTTCAGTTTAGTTATATGCAATGTTTTATTATTTTCAACATGAACAATGAGTTGGGAAGAAAAATACGTTAAATTTATGATTTTTTTACCGAATTAAAGATTATAATTGTAGATAATTAAAAGTAAAATTTAAGAAATCAAAAGTACATAAAAGAGCTATTGAAATTACATATAATTAAAAGTTAGAAAGCTAAAATTATAAACAAAATTAAAAACTAAAATTATGAATTTTATAAAACATATAAACTAAAATTATAATTAAGTTTCGTATTAAGATATGTGGTTCCTGCAAATTTAGCAATAATGTATCAAAAAAGAAAAAGAAAATTCCCAGCCATCTATTACCTTTCTTTGAAAATCAGTTAAATGTTGATTAACCAACATTAACATGAAATTGACTTTGTAACCCTAATTAGTTATTTTTAAGATTCTATATTCAATTTGAGTTTAGTCATTTCAGAAGAAATTTAAAGACTTCATTTTACTTTTTTATCTCTAAACTTTACCATGATTCCCGGTCTTTGTCATTCAGTTTAATTTTTTTAATTGTTTTAATTACGGCGATTTAGAAGAAATCGTCACATTTTTTTAAATGCAGCTATTTGAATACCTTGGGACAAAATTGTCTATAATTTTTAAATTAGGAGATAATATCTGATAAAATAATTCCAAAGAAAAAGAATTATGAGATTAATTAATTTTGAAGAATAAAAAGTGAAGCTAAACCAAAAATTAAATTATTCCGCAGCAAAATATTATGATGCTATTTAACGTAGAAGAAAGATGTCAAAAATAAACTTTATTATATGCATTTTTAATGTTTACAAGTCTCTTGTTATTTAATTGTGCTCTCTCTCTTAATTTTATAACTTCAGTAAGTTCAAAAGAGTTTGCCTAAAGAGCATGCTGTAGAAAAAGTTATTATTCCCATTTATTTTCACATTATATGTAATTAGATGTTATTAATTTTTTATGAATTTACGTATACTTATATAAATATTTTAAGTGTATATGAAACATTTTTGCTGATTACACGAAAAACCAACAACCAAAATATTACATTAGAAGAGGATATTAAAGTTACAAAATTAAACCTTATTACATTTATAACAAAGTTAGAAAGACAATTATCTTATAATTTATTATCACACATGGTGTATTTGAAGATAGATTATTCTTCTAATTGTAATGAATTTACTATTGAGATATAATAATTTCAATATTATAGATATATTATGAATAATTTGTTTTTATATTTTTAATAAGATTTAATTTTAACTTAACTTCACAAAATTATTAATAAAATAAAATTTACATCCATTTATATATGATTATTTAGTCATATGTAAGATTTTTAGTATATATAATATAAGAGGATTTGATAATATTTGACACATTTGACCCAACTAATTGTGATTAAGATAATTTTTAATGACTCTTATATCATCTTATGAAAGTGAAATTTGAGTCTAATTCAATTTCAAAAAATTAATTTAGTAAGGTGATGTTTTTATTTCACTTATATATTAATCATATCTCTAGATGATGAGGAAATACATTCTCTCATATAAAGGATGTCGAGCATGAGAATAGAGGAGAAACTAATAGCATATGAAACCTTATCCACGATGAGTCTTAATTATGATAGGTCATTGATAAGTTTTTATACCACCTTATGAAAGTAAAATTTAAGTATAATTCAACCTTACATAACGACTTAATAAAATGGGGTTAGCATTTATTTATATATCATATTTGATTATATTTTTAGTCCATGTATTATAAATACATGATAAAAGTTTTTTTTTAGGTTTATAAACTTTTTAGTTCCAATTTTTTATAGGTTTTTGTAATGTGTTCCCACTATTATTTTTTTCTCAATATAATTCTAATTTTTGTTAAAATAAAATAAAGGTAGTCTCTTTCGTTGAATTGATGTGAATGACGTAAAAAGAGTGATGACGTGGTATAGGTAGAACACATGTCATATGCACAAAACACGTGTCAAAAAATAGAGGAAAGAAAAAGAGAAAGAGAGAGAATAATCTGACACGTGTCTTCTACATTTGACACGTCTCTTCTCATGTGTCATGTCATCACTCTTTTAACAACGTCTATACCAATTTAAGAGAAGGGGTCGAATTGATTGATTTTAATCAAAATTAGAATTACATTAAAAAAAAAATAGAAACACATTGCAAAAATCCTTACAAAATTGGAACTAAAAAACATATTAAACTTTTATTTTATCAGCAAAACACAGTAAAAGTAAAAAAAAAGGATAAAAGAAAAAATAGTTAAGGTGATAAAAGTGGTTAATTTTATGCAGCATATACATAGAAAGATATGCAAAATAGGACAAGGTTGATAGAGATTTTGGCAAACCCAAATTCTATTTGAACATATTTTATGTGACTTGATCCAATGGTCTAATCTTCTTACAATATTAAATCTTAGTGCTCTGTAAAATCCATTTGAGCACGAAAGAAAGAAAAATATTAAATGAATGCATTGTGAACTTCTCTCAAGATTAAAATGTTATTGTATTTCTCACTCTTTTTGTTGCATGTTTCAAACCTCATATAACATTGGCCATCAATTCATAGATCCCAGCACCTATTTCAGACAACAATGGCACATCTGATTTGTTTGTCTTAATTAATTGCATTATGCAAAATGGAATTTCTTAGTATGGTGGTCTTTAATCATTGTTCTAAAGAGGTGATGTTTCTACCTACCATATATTCCAAACATTTCACCATCAATGTCCCTTTGCTCTTCTTTTATCATTAGTTTTTTCAACAAAGGAAGTTTCAACAATTGGCAAGAACAGTGAGTTGGAGACAAAACGATCAAGTGAGATGTTAACTTGGGATCGAGCAATCCCCAAAAGAGATTTGCTAACACGAGATCATAAGCTCTTATGAACCCTACTTTCTCACGTGAATCAAAATACAAAAAGAGTAAAAAACAACGAAGAAGAAGAACTATGTTTGCTTTGTTTTTTTGGTGACAAGTGCTGATTCGATGAGTAAACGTATTTATGGGTGAGATTGGTTTGTGTTTAGAAGTAATTAACGTGAACCATGCTGATTGATAAATTTCATAACTTAATCAAATTAAAATTGGTTTTCATATATTTCAAAAGAAAAGAAATAATTAACCTAATTAAGATTAATCTATTTAATTAATTTGATTTAGATTAACAAATTGGTTTTCATATTTGAAAAGAAATTAATTAATTAATAATTAGCGTGAACTAGTTTAAATTGACGAGTATATCTGATAAACACCCTTATCATGTCATAATACTTTTTTGCAATATTACGTAGTATGGAACTTATTCAAAAGAATAGATCCAAAAACAACATAAACAAGTGAGTTCTCTTCTATAAAGTTTTTATATTATATTTTCCTTTTGTTTATTTTAAAATATACAATGTCATCATGTGAATTTTCGTGTTAGTTTTATCAATATAAATGAATTTCTTCACATTGGTAAATATTTTTTCAAAATTTGTCTTTCTTATAACTTAATATAAAAAAATCCAAAAAATCAATTAAACAAATTAATATAAATAAATAATAACATAATTATATAAAAGTCAATAGATTTTTTAAAATTATAAAAATTGGAGAAATTTCATAATAAATGGCTTAAAACTCCCAAAAAAATATAAAAAAACCTTAGTTAGTATATACCTACATATAGAATAAAATATTATATATTACATAAATATTATTTATATATAATTATATTGTTTTGTTATAAAATCTACTGTTGATGTTTAGTAAAGATAATTTAAAGAAGTTAAAAGTTATAAGTTATCTTTAATATATAAATTAGAATTTTGACTCTTTAATTTTTTTATAAATTTCTTTATTTCTTTAAAAAAAATTGGTACTTTTTTCTAAAATTTTGATTTTATTTTTATTTTTTATCATAAGTCACCTTGTAAAAAGATAACAAACATTAGGAATCTAATATAATCTGATCAAATTTTGTTTGGTTTAATACATATTTTGGTTTTAATATTATATTTTGTAATGTTTTTTATGTTTATTTTTTTTAATTGAATTTTAAATTTTATTAAAATTTATTAATGTGATCGTTTTTGTTAAAAGTTCACATATGGTAGTACTTGTATTCATATCTTTTTGTCATTATCCACGTGTCACGAATATAAATTTTTAGGTTGTATCATTTGATTTCATGGATTTGGTAAAAAAGATAAAAGTACAAACTTTACAATATGTGAACTTTTGACAAAAAGGATCACATGAACATATTTTAATAAAATTTAGAATTTAATTGAAAAACAAATATAAAAAAAAATTACAAATTCTCACAAAATATAAAAATCAAAATGCTTATTAAATCATTTTATTTTTTATTAAGTATTTTTCTCGTGAACTCAAAGTTTTCTTGTTGTGGTTTGCATGAGGTGGGTATAGACCTCGCATACGAAATCTCTATCAATTAGATTAATTTTTTGTTAGTCTAGGTTGATAGTAATGTATTTTACATGTGAATTAGGTCTCCTAACAATAAATTTGAATTTTTTAACTTAGTTTAGTCTTTAAAATCTTAACCTGAATAGTTTGTATTAGAGGTAAGGAATGTTACTTTATTTTACTTTAATTAGAGTTTTAAATGTTGATTGTAAGTTAAAAAGTTAAAATTTGAGTAGATAATAATAGTTGATTCAGAAGAAAAATAACTAATTATTATTATAATGTTGAATTGTTGTACATATAATTGCATTATTGTTGCTTGGTTAGTAAATTGGAAATGAATTATTTTATTGATTTGATTTTAAACATGCAATGCAAGATGTTATTTGAAATGATATTATGGAATATTACTTTTGTTTTGACATTGAGTTTGAATTAAACATTTAGAGCTAGAAGGAGTTGAATTGAGTTAAGAATGTTGTTATACTTAGGTTATGACTTGATAATAACTTATCTTCTCCATATTATTTAAAATTTTATATAAATTAAGACTTTGATTGGAAAGTTGAATGTTTTAAAATAAATTGAGATTGAATCAAGATAGTTAATTTTTTGGAATGATATGAAGAAAGCTTATTGTATTTATAGTTGTGGCTAGATGTGGTAGGTATTACTGATTAATGACTTAAATTTTATTGTTGGACTTGAAGTAGAAATTTGGAATTAGTATTGTAATACACTAGTTTTGAATTAATATTGTAGTCTTAATTAAAGTTTTTAACTTGTTTTAGATTGCTGAAATTTTTAAAATATGTTTTATTGATTTTTTAATTTGAAATGGTCATTTTAAGGTAGATTATTATTAGCATCTAAATTTTGATGCATTAATGTTGTGTTAATGAGTGATTTAAATTTGTCAAACATGTATATACAATTGTTTAAATGTTATTACAATGGTTAAAAGTAAGTTTAGATGGAATATGCATGTTTTGAATGGTGGTTTTGGTTGCTAAGATGTTTAGTTTTTTTCTGGCATTTTTACTAAAAAGTGAGGAATTCTCATCAAGTAAAATTGATAATTTTTTCTCAAGCAAAAATGTATGACTCAAGTGATTTTTATATGATAAAGTGACATGTTTTTAGATAAATAAATGTTATATAAAGTATAAATGATAAATGAAAAAGTTTAAAGAAGATTATTTATTTAATGATGTGATATAATATGTTTTAATGATAAGCTAATATTGATAATAAATTTTGAATCACCCAATAATTAATATTTCCTCCGTTTTAAATTATAAATGGTACGTTTGAAGGAAAACTTATTTCATAATACAAGACGTTTTAGAATTTGAATAACCTTATTTTATATATATATATACCCCTATTAATCATATTATTATTTGTATTAATATTAAATAGTAGAAAGAGAAATTAAATATCATCTACTAATGCAATGTTTTAAATTTCAATAACTCCATCTTTCACTATTATCTACTAATATCATGTTTTAATTTTTTTTATTAAAATTGTAACAACTAAAGTAATTTTAATTCAGTACTTGTATTTGCAATTTGGTGGGAATTAAAAATTTTGATTAAAATTTTAAAATAAAATTTAAGCATAGTCATTTACAATTTAGTGGAAATTAAAATTTTTTATTGAAATTTTAAAATAAAATTTAAATATAGTCATTTGCAATTTGGTGAGAATTAAAAATTTTGATTGAAATATTTATTTAAAACAATTAGTAGTTCTAATTTTAAATTATTTAAAAATATTTCTGAAATAAATTCAAAAATGTTGATGTAACACCCCAATATTTTAGAATATAAAGATATTAGAATATAAAAATATTGGATTATAAAGATATTTTGTTATAAAGATATTAGATCATAAAGATATTATGTTATAAAAATATTCAGTTATAAAGATATTAGATTATAAAGATATTGGATTATAAAGATATTTGATTATACAGATATGAGATTATAAAGATATTATATATTATATATTATAAAGATATCAGATTATAAAAATAATACAATATAAAATAAAAAGGGACTAGTTGAGTAGTTTGTTTTCACATACCTCTATTCTCTCTGCCTCTGTTCTTTCTATTCTCTCTATTCCCTCTCTATACTCTCCTTAAGGTTTAGATACTGAAATCCTAATGATTTCTAGATCCAGAAGAAACAATAGGAGGCTAACAATGTAAGAAAGAGTTCTACCCAATTAGTTTTGTGAACAGGTAAGTCTAAGTATGTTTATTCTTGAGAATTTTCTTTTGGAAAGTTTATGGTTTTTGAAGATTTTTCTCAATCAATTCTCTTTATGGGGAGATGTTATCCAGGATTTTGACATAAGAGATGAGCTAAGGATTAGGATTGCAATTTTTCCATCTGAGCAAGGAATAAACAAAAATCCAAGTTAGGAAAGTTAATGTTCAAAAATATATAAATTGATATTAAGAAAATTAATGTTATATATATAAAATCAGTATGTTTTGTATATTATTGTTGTATTGAGTGTAATGTGTGAAAAACCTTGTTTTTGTATTGTTTATGATGTTTGTGTGGGGCCGAGTAGAGCCTGGGGTTGGTACCCGTAATCTACCGATATGTTTGTGTGTGGGGCCGAGTAGAACCTGGGGTTGGTGCCCATAATCTACCGATATGTTTGTGTGGAGTTGAGTAGAGCCTGGGGTTGGTGCCCATAATCTACCGATATGTTTGTGTGTGGGACCGAGTAGAGCCTAGGGTTGGTGCCCATAATCTACCGATATGTTTGTGTGTGGGGCCGAGTAGAGCCTGGGGTTGGTGCCCATAATTTACCGATATGTTTGTGTGTGAGGCCGAGTAGAGCCTGGGGTTGGTGCCCATAATCTACCGATATGTTTGTGTGGGACCGAGTAGAGCCTGGGGTTGGTGCCCATAATCTACTTATGTGTGTTAATGAGAATGTTGTAAGTATGTGCATTACATGATAATATGATTTGTGTTGTTACTTTTTAATTATTAAAGATGCATTAAATTTCAAAGCATTTAAGTATGTTCTATGATGAATGTGCATGAGAATGATATGATGATGAATACTACATGATGTTATTATTTTGTGTTGTTATATTTTTGAATGATTAGCTTACTCTACAATTGCAAATTGTTTGCCCTGCGATTATCGTGTTTTGCTACACGGGAGCAGATATCTTAATAGGTGAGCAGGATGCTTCGGAGTCCCAAGATTATATTGGAAGATGAAGTAGTAGTTATACGCATATATTTATATATGTTTTTATTTCTTATAATAGAATTTTGTACTAGTAGAGATTCTCTTTTGTATTGAATATTATATATATAATGTGTTTTATTATCAGTTAATATAAGTTACGTTTGCATACTAAATATGATAAAAGTAGCGATTTTTTCTGGTCGTTTCAGCTTGAAATTTTAATCTTAATTAATTTATAATTTTATTAAAAATTAATTCATTTATAAAATTTTTATTAAATTTTAATTAATTCATTTAATAATAATTAATAAGAGTATAAAAAAAATTTATAAAAAATTAAATAAATTAATTATTTTTCTTAATCTGTGAAAATTTATAAAATATGTCTTATCATTTGAAATAGAAAAAGTAATATATTGTAGATTTGAATATATAAATATTGGTGTGATGTGTTGTAAGTGTATATAGATACTAACTTGTGGAAATACAGGGTAAATATTAAATTAAAAATTAATTAATATCTAAATTCAAATGATACATTTAGTTAAATACACAAAATTATTGTTTAGTGAAGAACCGATGGAAATTTTATATACTAAATTAACGGTGGAAGTCACTAATATTTGAGATTGTAAGAAGATTTTATACCAAAATAGAATTTTTGGACTTCTAGAATTTTTTTTACAGTTGTGAATATTTATAGCCAAACCTTAATACCATTATTTAGGAAGTACTCTATCTTTGTTTAATTTATGTGTGAAGTTTCAAGAGTTTTGAGACTATTAATTGTTGTGAGTATTGATGTCGTTTAATAAAAAATATTAACTTATCTCCTTTTACCATTATATTTTCAAACTAAAAAAATATTGATAATAACACATAAATGTAAAACTCAACAAATGATACTCCCATATTCACATAAATTTGACCTAATTATCAACAATGTGTTAAAAGATGAAAGGTATGCTCACTCATGCTAGCTACTTACCATGCTTCAATATACTCTACTCAATTTTTAAGTTTGTTTGAATACATTTTTCTACAACTACTTTTAAAAATAAAATTTATAACATAAAATTAACATTAGCATAAGTTAATTCGAATAAGTTCTACTAAACTAGATTTTTTAGGTCACACTTAAATTAATTTTAATTTGTTAAAAATATATTTTATTTTTTTCTTTCAAAAGTGCTCGGAAAATGTATCAAAACAAACCTAACGAGATATAATACATTTGCATCTATTTTTGAATGACTACTATTCACCAAACACGATTTCTTAATTAATTATGATGTTTGGTATTGTGTTAGAAACAAACTTTAAATAATATAACATAAACTTTACATGTAAGTGTGTTTAGAGCGTAGTTTGATTTTTGAATAAAGATACATTCAAATCAAATATAAAAAATATATTAAAAGAAAAAAAATCCAAACTAATCATTCTACATAATTTAATTTAAATTAGTTTTTAACTTTTAATTTTTATTTTAATTTATTTCTTTTGTTATAATTTTTAAAATTAAAATATAATAATATAAAATATATTATTTAAAAATTGATAAATATATTAAAAAACAAATTAATATCAAACATTTATTATAAGTAATAATAGACAAAATGATAAATTCTAGCATAAGAATAGAATTAATGATTTTACCAATGAAGTTGATAAGGATGACAATCTAGAGAAATAGAAAAACAAATCAAAGCAAATTTAGAAAAAAAATTAAATTTAAATATACAATTATTATTATAAAAAATAACACATATCTTAAATTGTATTCACACTTATTTAATACTTTTTTTTATCCCTTTTCTCTTATCACAATATATATCTTATAATCTTATAATTTTTATTATTTTTTAGGATGTGTATAAGATGTAGATTAATATTTTAAATTTATATCAATTATTTTCCTATTACTACTATTATTAATATTATTATTATTATTATTATTATTATTATTATATTAATAAAAAGATATATTTCAATTTGATTTAGATCAAACCTGAAATGTATCCGAACTGCTAAGTTTTTAGAAAATAAAAAAAAAAATTTTTCATCTTAGGTTATTTATGGACACGCCTAATACAAGCTTCACTATTACATTCCCTCATATGGTTGGCAAGTGTTTCAGTTAATTTTTCAGAAAAGAAAATTACATACCTACCGATTTAAATTATTATATATATATATATATATATATATTTATATATATATATATATATATATATATATATATATATATATATATATAAACATCAAAACTCATTTTTGAAATTATACCCAGATCAATTTTGATTGTAAGCTTCCAAATACATATCACTTTTCTAATACTTGTTATTGAAATAAAAAGTACACTACTTCAAACTCACGTTTTTTCGAAATTAATTCTACAAAATTAAATATAATTGAAAATCAATTATATAAACACATGTCAAACACTAAATTAAAGCCGAAACATTCATACCATGGAAGCCCATTGGCATAACGCAGAAGTGGGCTTGTAAACTCCACAAGTCAGTTTGCAGAACCTAAACACAGTTCTAGGAGTCATTCTTTCTTCACCCTATCCTGCACCTTCATATATACAAAAATTCCTATTTTATCCCTAAAAACTTTTCTGAAAATATAATCTTAAAAATCAAAATTTTAATTTCTAGATTTTATAATCTTGAAATCAAAATTAACTTTCAAATTATATAATCCAAAAGATAAAATTAACTTTTAAATTACACAATCCAAAATTTAAATATTAATTTTTAGATTTAAAAAGTCAATTTAACTTTTGAATTATGTAATTTAGAATCGATTTTAACATTCAGATTATATATTTTGGAATTTAATTTCGGATTACACAATTTAAAAATCATTTTTTTATAAAAATATCTGAATTATGTAATGTGGAAGATACTTTTGAATTGAACAATCCAAAAGTCATTTTTAACCTCTGGATTGTTCAATTCAGGAGAACTTTTCATATTACACAATTTAAAAATCATTTTTATCATAAAATAATGCTACCAGATTATACAATCCAGAAATATTTCCAGATTACATAATCCGAAACATGTTTCTCATATTTTCGTTGTGTCTTTTCCATTTTCAACCACGATTCTCCTTATCCTTCATTGACTAGCAGGGAGCAATGGTAACCTGAGTGGTGGTGAGCGATGGCAACAAGGGTGGTGGCAAGCAGTGACAACAACGGTGGTGGCTAGGAGTGGGATAGTTTTGTCTTTTACCCATACTTTACCCACCTCTATGGTGGTGCAGATAGAAATAAACTGGTGCAGAAAGAATCACCCCACTTCTAGAAGCTCCAACTGGGAATTAAGGTATTTGCACACGTTTGTTTGGAAAAATGTAAGGGCCAATATCTCAAACAGGAGAAGTTGGTATAATGTGATTCAACCAGAAGCAACTTTAATGTAGCTTTTGTTTAGAACTGTATACGTATCCTAGGCTTCACTACATGCTTTTGAAATAAAAGTTTTTAAATATAATCACTTCAAACTCAATTTTAACAAAATCCAATTTGGCAAAATAAAAAATCAAGTTTGCAAATACTCATCCCATCACACACTTAATCCATACATGACAAATTGAACGCTTCTGTGGGAAAAAAGTATGACAGTAGAAAACACTGGAGAAATTTAAGCAGATTAGAAACTAAATCAAATATTCAACAACAGATGAGAAAATCCTACAAGCTTACTATCTCTAACAAAAATGGTTTTGCTGTTAATCCACCATATTCCAAGACACTTCAGTCCCCGCCCAAAAAATAAAATTATGAGGTTACTCTTTTGAACAGTTTATATGTGCCAAAAACATTCTTCTCTTGCCAAAGGTAAGGAATGAAGAAAGACCTATACAAAGCCGGTGAAAGCTCTCTGTCCAGATAAGGCAATGCAGCAATAGGCTGAAATACAAATAATATTCCAACAGTTAGAAGCAAATATTAGCATTCAACTTGAGAAAGTGAGAAACTTCAATAATGACTTACCTCCCAAGTTGACAAGTCACTTCCACGAGTCAGGTAAGGCCGCTTGAGCTGCAGCTCAACAAGGAAAGTACAAGCATCTACATCACGGAGCTGTCAAAGCAATAAGCAGTTAGTAGCCTTCTAACAAAAATTTATAAAGATCAAAAGTGCTAGCTGCCTAGAACCTATACAATTAAAGAGGACATACATATTGCTGGCCTGATGCGATGTTTTTGTTGTTAAAATATGGTGGTGCTGCAGCAGTCCCCCCAAGGGTAGAATTAAATGGGAACGGAAGAAGACCTCGGAATCCATCGTCAATCCATCGAACTTGTCCCACGTAATCCGGGATGAAAAATGATGACGGAAAGCGATGCCATTCACTTCCAACACAAAGTACAGAACCTGCAATGCAAAGAAATAAAATGGTACATAACTTCTGATGCTTTTGTCTCAAAATACCTAACAGCACTAATTTAATTGATATTTGATACAGAGGCTTGCAAGAAACAGTGAAAATTTAGTCTAGACTAGAAGATAATGGCAAAATATAATATTTCCAAGAGAGATCAACAAAAGAACCGAAACTATTAGAAGGAAACGATTAGAAGGAAAGTAAAGAAAGACATAGCAAAGTTTTGCAATTAGAGCAAGCACAAGAAATGAAATTCATTGAATGTAAAATACCTTCAGTTTCCAGACATAAAAACAAGTAAAATTATCATAAAGGAATATGCAAATTTAAGCATCACAGCAGCGCTAGTTTCTTTAAGTACCCTAGAGTTCCCTTCTTCAATAAATCCTTATAAAGACATCTTTTTCTTCATACATTGCAGACTCAGTATGACATGTCAGGAATGAGGAACCTAGAAATACATCCCCGTTTTCAGAAATAGATATAAGAAAAAAACAGAGGAAGAAAAGGAGAGCATGCTTTGCAGTGCTAGTTGAATTACAAATGAAGAACCTAAGGAGAACATTCTAGTTTCAAGTATTTCCCTTTTACAACGGTTTTTCACTTTCTACAATAGAGCTAAGGCTTAGTTTTCAAACAGAATACTCACTCTTCTACCCCCTTATCCTATTTAAGCTAATTCCCTATTCCTACAACTTTAACCACCTAACTATTCCATACAAAAACTATCCAAACTAACATCTCTCTGGCTATATTACACATAACCTATTTACTCCATTCAATCACATTTAAAAGAAAAATAGGCATTCACAATATATACTATTCCATACAAGAACTATCCAAACTAACTTCTCTCTGGCTATATCACAGATGACCTATTTACTCCATTCAATCACATTTAAAAGAAAAATAGGCATTCATAATATATCGGAACAAAGCCGCCAAATGTTTGACTCACTGTGTTCTGCATCATGGTGTTCTAAAATCTTGTAAACCTCCAATGGGGCTGAGTAACCATGAATCAAAGAAAACGTACGGGCATGAGAGGCATATAGTATAAGGCTAAGAGCCACTGGTCTCATAACTTTGGCAACCTGCATTTAGCATGAGAGAAATCCAGAAAATATTTATTGCTTGCATATAAGATACATAAAGATCTATCCCCATGTCAAGTAATTTGGTATCTTACTGTCACTACTATAGAACGATCATACGGATTATATTTGCTACGAAAAAGATCGGGGAAGCTCTCAATAACAGCTGAAGCAGCAACACAGATAAGCGGATATATTGGATAAAGGAATCTGCATGCACAGATGGGCAAAAAATCAGTTATCCATGTTATTGTAGTGTATTTTATTATATCAATCAAACACAAAATACACAATTAATTCACTCAACTGCACAAGTTAATGAGTACTAAATAAATACCTTGCACACTATTATTTATCTTCTTACGCACATAATTACCTTACCTTACTATATCAATGAAGAGGGCAACGAAATCTCGATCATAAACACATTTTACAGTGTCTAGATTATACTTATCCAAGGGGAGAGCAAAACTTACCTCTTCAGATGTGAAGAACTAGATGTATTCCTTATATGAACAACTAATCTAAACAATACACACAGAAAAGGGCTTAACTTTGAGAAACTGATTTTTAAGTAATGATAGGCTTGATATTATAACGAAGATCAAGAAGACAAGCTTTAAAAAAATTGGAGATGTTTGTGATACTAAACTTAAAGTTTTCTAATACCAAACTTCTTTCCTTAGCTGGTGAACATGCAAAAGAAAATGTGCAATAATGTAAATGAACAACATGGAAGTTAACTTCAACTGCAACTTAAAATTGAGTGCCTCATTCACCATAATCTAGTCCAACAGTTAACAAGGTTCCATGTTCTTAACTTAACTATAACCCTTTCTTAGGTAATACCTGACTGTCTTTGTAAATCTAAACAAAACCATTCAATCTCTTAACATAAACCCTAACATAAAACACAATTCCGTACTTGGTGTGTTATTGTGCAAGTGAACAGAAAGTGCTTGTCTCGAATAACATCATATAGTTAAATTTGTAATAGAAGACCAGATTAAAAATTCAGCCAAACCTTTCTTCTTTGTGTGGCTGCAAAGACATAAACCCCAGCCAAATATATATAGGAGATATCACAATCAGTAGGTCTGGCGCATATTTCTTCTTTGCAATAGGCAAAATCCCCAAGAACAGCAGAGCAAGAACAAAACAAAAGTTGAAATTGTTAAATCCATTCCTCAGATAATAGAGAGGCCCTTCAATCCCGTACAAATGGCTTTCACCGCCTCCAGCTACGTTGTATATTAAAAGATTCAAGACAGATGAAGTCCATTTTCCATAATAGTAAAAGTCCGTAACTATTGACAATGCCTGTAAGAGAAGTTAAAATATGCTGTTACTGAAAGGACATGAATATTAAATTTGATAACATCATAGGATACAAGCAAAGCTACATATTCTAGGAACCATTAGACGGTATAGACATAATTTATAGATCAGAGAAGGTCGATGTGAGGTGAGTGGGGGTCCAACTTACAAGAAGAATAACTGATGTGACAGTCGCAGCAATAAATGCCTGTTTGAATTTTCTAGATAGAGAATATACGGTCACCGGAAGGAAAGCCAAGATTGAGAATGGCCAGCCAAGTATTACACCAATAACAGCAACAGAAATTGCTGAAGCAGGTTTTTCCAGAAGAAATAGACCTGATGCAAGAGAGATTGCATACATAGAAAACGAACTCGGGAGGAAACCTAGAGATCATAAAAGTTTGATAAAGAAGAACATTAGAAAAACTGAGTCCCAAAGAATGCAGAATCATGAAATAGAGAGTACTTGGTCACCCTTTATTAATTCAAAGGTAGGTAGCATAATGACAAGAGAAGATGATGACAAGAATTCATTGCCAAAGGATCACTTACTAGTGCTAGCAAAGAAACAGCCACTAGTTAGGCACAACATAGCAAGTGCATACGTAGCAAGTCGTTTTCCATACTTTCTCGAAAGAGCTACCACGAGAACAGTGTCAGTTATAACAGATAGAAGACCCAGAAAGAATCTCACAGCATAGAACACTCTCACCTACAACAAGAAAAGACAGTGGTAACATGAAAAGCATAAAAATTTCCATCTGCAATCTTTAACAATTAAACAAGTAAGGACAGCAGGAACCTTACTTTGTCTTCACTAAAAAACCATGAAGCTGGTCGACCCACTATTTCATGAAATAAAAGGTACAAATATGACCGAAGAGCATACTGTGAACTGCAACCATGCACACACCACTTGTCATTGATCAATACCATGAACTGAACTGAAACTAATGAATTTTCTTCTGAGTCTTTAATTCATTTCTTGCAAGCTATAGATAAAACCCAATAAAGGCATCATAAAAATAATCCCTTTTCTTCTCATCTACAAGCTATTAAGGGTGCATTTGGAAGAATCTATTTACTACAAATTTGGGCTTATCTTACAACATAAGAACTTATGTAAATATTTTGAGAGAGCTTACCAGTCTAGCTTATAATATGTCTATAAACTGTTTT
The DNA here is from genome assembly GCA_030347555.1 of Lablab purpureus. NCBI lineage: Eukaryota > Viridiplantae > Streptophyta > Magnoliopsida > Fabales > Fabaceae > Lablab > Lablab purpureus. The sequence goes on from CM059258.1 coordinate 21,895,956, forward strand.
CAACTTATTTCAATAAATTTCCCATGATAGCTTATGAAAACTTCTTACATCTTCACGAAAACAAATTAACTTTATTTCTTCTTCAATTATATAAACAATTTATACATTTGCTCAGAAAAAATAAACATGTCCATAATCACTTCTAGGAGGTCATTAGTTAAATCAACTCATGCATGCAAAATTGATAAAAGCTTTCATCTAACTCATCCATAAGTTCAGGTGCATAAGTTGAATTTAGTTTATGGAAGAAGTCCAAATCATTTTACATTCTTATTTTCTTCTTTATTAACTGAATAAGAAGAAGTTTATGCAAAGAAAGTGAATAACTTATTGAATAAGGATTTAATTAAATTGTTTACCCAAGCACACACCAAATAATAACAATCAAAACTTTTTCTCTTCTCCCAAGACCCATCTTCCCAAAAATGAACCCACTAGAAAAAAAGTAAAACAACAAAACCCAGAATTTAGTTGAATCTAAAAGGAAGATGGGTAGCTTAGATACCTGTATTCCCATGTCTGGAAGCCAGTTTTGTAGAGAAGGTAATGAAGAGGCTCCCAGTAATTGAAGACTTCGTCGCAATCGTGGATGATGTTGGAGGTGGCACTCATGTACCTCAAAAATCCAAGAGCCACGAACGGGAAAAGCCACCCCAACCCTTTATCGTCTTTTTCCTCCGACTGCTGAGGCTTGTCCAGCTTCGTGTACGGTTGCGAAGGCGACGGATCAGACGCCTCGGAGCGTCGTTGCCTCACGGCGGAGAGGGCCATTACGACTTTGAAATGAAAATGGATTGGAACTTCCTTCTTCTTCTTGTGCTTCTGCCTCACACTGAACACACTCTTTCAAAGGATTCAAAACTTTTCTCTCAAACACTTCCTTCCTCCCAAAGCAAATTCTTCACTTTTGTCTCTGCTGCCTCCTTTTTTTCTCTTACTTTTTTATTAATTTAATTACTTGCACAGTTACTTTTTATTTGTCTCAATTTTAAAACATAATTGTTTTAAATTTTATCTGTGCTTTTTCCTTTCAAACTTTCAGTAACACATTTATTACTTTTTTTTTTCTAGTATACTTTTAATTATTACAATAAATTATATATATATATACTGTGTTAGATGAAAAAATAGTAAAATAAAATGTTTTAATTATTTTATTAAAATTTAAAAAGATCATTATATTTCTTAACTTGCACAAAATAAACTCAAGATATATAAAAAATTACGGATGGGAGTAATAATTAGAAACAGAATTAACATATTACCAGTTTCTGTAAACTTACGTAAATTCCAACTTTTAACGTTTGCATAATTTAAAAAAAGTGGTAGTATAATATTTTTAAACAATTAAAACATAAAAAATATGAATATAATATTTTAAAATAATTAAATAAATGTAAAAGCTAAAGTTTTTCATAAAGATAAATTTTAAAATAATAAAAAATAAATAAAATAAAAGTTTTACAAATAGATTACATTCTTTATTTTATTAAAATATTTATTTTCTACAACTCAATTCATTTTAGAATATGATAGAAACATCTTCAAGGAATGTTACTTAAAAAAGATGAGAATACTCTTATCTGGTGACCTTAAAAAACAAAAAAACAAGTAATTTAACTTTATCAAATTCTCATTCAATTGAGAAGTGTTTTTGCAAGAGGCAAAAGGTTCTTATATATAGATGTCTTGACTCCTTTGCACTCTTTGCTACAAAAGATGTGGGACTAGAAGTGGAAACACAAAAGAATGGGTTGAATATTACCTAAAGACGAAAATTTTCTTGGTCAAACGAGGCCCTTCCCATTTTAGCCTAAAATGACACTAATTTGCTTGATGTGGGACTTGATTCCTTCATACTCTTCCCTTCACTTGTTTGGCTGAAAAATGAGTTTCCTACCATGTCTTAGTAGCCCCTAGGAAGTGCATTTAGAAACCTTTGATCAGCCATTGGATGTCCCTTGGTCCGCCCCATGTGAAGCTAAAAAATGTAACCCAATTGGAGCCCAAATAGAGGTTAAATTGGAGCCCAATTTGAGGTCCACTTATGCTATTCAAATACAAGTGAACCTATTTTATCTTATACATTTGTCTACAAAGAAAACAAGAAAATAAAACTCCTATACAAATATTTACAAGACTTAGAAGAAAGAAGAAAAATCCTAGTTTTACTCTCCAAAATACAAGAGTCTTCATCCTTGAAGCTTCTTTCTCTTCTATCCTCTTAGCCATGGAATGTGGGCTGGATGGTTTTCCATCATTCCCTCCCTCTTAAGAAGGATATGTCCTCAGATCTGAATGATGCTCAGTGACAATATGAAAGATAGAAATCGCACCTTTCACCATGTTCTTCATGTTTTTGATCCCCACACATCATGTTTGATACCTTAGAGCTCTTATACCAAATGATGAATGTCTAGGAGGCATTACATGTGTTGTAGGATCTCTTAAACATGTGTAGAAGCATAAGAAATCAAAATAACATGAAGATTAGCATAGAAAAACGTGAAAAATGAAATTTCTCCCAAATGTTAGGGTTTCAATCGGTGTAAAATCTTTAAAACTTGAAAACAAATCAATTCAACCGATTAAAATCAAGAACACATGCATAGGAAGGCATATAATGAATTAAACTTGAATTTAATCGGTGCAAATGGCTAGAATTGATCCATATAGGTGCAACACATGAAGAACAAAACAAGAACATGAAAAGAAAAACATGGAAGAGAAAAAGAGATGGAGAACACGCCACTTTTCAAGAGAAAAGACAAGTGCAAAAGACAATCACCACTTGAATTTGGGAAAACTCAAGATAAGATTCAAAGAAAATGAGGAATACCTCTTGATTGCTCTAGCAATGTATTCAAGCTTAAAAGTTATGTTACAAATGAGGCTCACACCCTTATATAGAGGGAAAAACGAAAATGCATGCACATGGGTGGAAGGTGAATGGTTTAGGCCATGTTTGGAGATGCTCCCAAGCTTCCCAAACAAGGCCCTTCCCACTAATTGCTATCCTTATGTCCAAACACCCCTCCTCTTGTGTTTATTTTTTACAAAGTCATAAAAGAGACTAAACTATTTTTATTTCCAAGGAATTTACAAGAATTATTTATATTTCTAATGTCTTCTTCCAATTTCTTGTACATTCCTCTAGTTTTTCTTCCTTCCTTTTCTTCAAATCTTTTTGTAAGCTTTTCTCTTTCCAATTCTTCTTTGGCTCTTCTTGTAACAACTCCTCTTTGTGATGAACTAGGTTCTTCATGATTTGGGATTATATCACATACTTAACTCCTTTTTTATCCTACCTTTTTCTTCCAACTCATTTTTCATCTTTCATTTTTCCCTCTTTTCTTTTTCTTTCTCTTCTTTTTCTCTATCTACTTTCTCTCTTTCTTCCTTTTCTCTCTCTTCTTTTTCTCTTTCTTTCTTCTCTCTCCTTTTTTTCTCTCTCTTCTTTCTCAAACTTTTCTTTGTTTTCTCTTTCTTTGTTTTCTCTTTCTATTTTTTTTCTAAGTTGAACTTGATCCTCCAAAAGGATGAAGTACAAACTTCTTTTCCTTGACGGTGAAGGTAATCTCATTGGTGAGGCCATTATGCATGAATTTCTTATCAAATTGCCATGGCCTTCCAAACAAGACATGACAAGCATCCATTGGTACTACATCACATAAAACATTATCATTATAGTTCCCAATGGATAACTTTACCTTCACCTACTGATTTACTATCATATCCCCATCTTCATTCAGCCAATAAAGTTTATAAGGTTTGGGATGACAAATAACAGAGAGATTTAGCTTCTCTACCAATCTAGTGCTGCAACAGTTGCAACATGAACAACTATCCACAATGAGAGAACATGTATTTTCTGAAATTTTACATCTTGTATGAAAGATGTTCTCTCTTTATGACAGTTGTGGACTAGGTTGGTTATTGAGGACCCTTCTAACCATCAGAAGGTCCTTTTCACAAGGAAATGCACCCTCACCTTCATGCATGCTCTCACATTCACTCTTACTAGAAGCCTCATCTTGGCTACTATAATTGTTAGTGTCCCTTAAGATCATGGTCTTTTCAGTGGGACACTGAGATGCAATGTGACCTCTGCCAAGACATTTAAAACATTTGATATCATTAGTATGAGTGTGTGAGGTGTGCACTTCCTTTTTGTCTCTAGCTAGATTTTAGGGAGGGTTTTCTTTTTCTTTATCCTTATGAGATTTTCCCTCCCTCTTGTACTCTTTCTTATAATAAGGTTTAGAGTTTGAACTCTCCTTGTGACTGGTCCCTTTTCTTAAAATTTGTTGTTCCACTTTTATGCACAATTGGATCAAGTCATTCAAATCCTGATATGGGAGAAGTTCAACTTTATCCCTTATCTCAAGAGTGAGTCCACTCATGAACCTAGCAGCTATGGTGGTATTTTCCTATTCCCTAATGCCATCCCTCATCATGTATAACTCCATATTTTGCCTATATTCTTCTACTATCTTATTTCTTTGATGGAGTCTTTGGATCTTATCCATAAGCTCTATGCTATAATAAGAAGGGACATGATGACGCCTCATGGCACTTTTAAGATCATTCCAGTATTCAATTGGATATTCATTATGGAGGTGCCTTTCTCACTCTAGGGAAGTCCACCAATACATGGCATGACCTTGAAAGCTTAAAGTAGCCAAAGGTACTTTTCTGACCTCACTAACTTGATGACATGAAAATAGCTGCTCCACCTTCATTTCCCAATCAAGGTAAGCTTCTACATCATCCCTTCCATGAAAGTGAGGTAGATCAACCTTGGCTTCTCTCTGCTTAGGCTCTCGGTCTCTATGCCTTCTGGGAGGAGGAGGTTGATACACTCTACGATTATCCTCCTCAAACTCAGTTTCTCTGGATCTAGAGCTCCAAGATGAATGAGTTTGTATTGATTTTGTAATTTTTTCTTCTTTTTGTCTAAGAATTCTAAGTTCCTCCTCAAGAATAGCAAGTTGGGCTTCTCTTTCAATCTTTTCTTTTTCTTTTAAAATAGCCTCTTGTTGTCTCTACAATTGAAGTGATTTTAACTCCTTAGCCATTTTAGAAATGCTTTTAGGAGAAGGACTAGAATCACTTTTAGTATGTAGAGAGGTTCTCTTAGACATCCGTAGTTTTGATATTTGTATGATATTTGTTTTCCAACGTAAAACTCAAAATTTACATTTGATTGTTTAAGTTTCCGACGTAAAGCTCCAAATTTACATCAGACTATTGAAGGGTCCGACGTAAATCTTCTTTCTTCCAGAAGAAAAGGCACCAAGCTCAAAGGGAGAATATTTTTTTTCTCTCCTCTTCTCCCCTACACCAAAACTCTCTCATCTTTGCCGCTACACCTTCATCTTTCTCATCCCTTCCATGGATCCAAAGGCCAAACTGTGGTTTTCGCAAATCTGAGAAGTGACATAACCCCACTGTCACTTGTGAAATTATCAAAATACTAAGTTTTTCACTAATGTAGTATAGGGTTAACATAGGTATCAATCCAAGAACACACCTCCATTTATGTCCATTGTTTCATACTCCTTCCAAATACAATTTAACATTGGGGAATTGTAAATCTTAGAATTCAAAAACAGTAAAATACAGAAAACAGAATTTGACATTAAATGCAAAATAGAAACAAAAATTGAAATGCAAAACAGAAACTGAAATTAAAACTGGAATTAAAATTCTAAAACAGAAACTGGAAACAAAAACTGGTATAAAAATTCTAAAACAGAAACAAAAATTGAAATTCTAAATCAGAAACAGAAATTGAAATTGCAACACAGAAACAGAAATTAAAATTGCAACACAGAAACAGAAAATAAAATTGGAAACAGAAACTGGAATTAAATGCCAAACAGAAACAAAAATTGAAATTGCAATTTCACGTAAGCATTGAATGTATTTTGTTATGTATTTCACTCTTGCATATAAAACCACCGATTGATCAATCGATAATTTCATAGAATTGGTTTTGATGAAGAATTGAATCCAATTCTACAACATTTTATGCAATTACCAATCAAAAACAACAATGTAAAAGTTCAAGAGAGAAAACAAACTCAAAGCAACCAATTGGTCTTTATTCCCATGCTTCAACCGTGAAAAGAGAGAATTTGGAAACTTGACTTTTCATAAGCTTCTAAAGAAAAACAGAAAAAATTGGAAACGAACTCCTTAACTTCCCACACACACTATTCTGAGCATTTTAACACTTATATAGTAGTTCTAGGAAGTGGAAACGAATGGTCAAGTTCTGGATATAATGGGCCTATCAAAACTTATTTACAACCCGCAAAGAAATACACTATATTTTTCCCAACTTCTAAAAATCACTAAAAATAGCTCCAAGTTCCAAATGTGACGTTCCAGGTGTCCAAATTGAAGCCCTAAGAGTGTAGAATCCAACGCAAAAAAGAATCAACCCAAACGGACACCTATAGAAAAAGTTATAAGCAAAACAAGAAGCAAATGTCGGAGCTAAAAAATACAGAAATACAACACAAAAATACAGTATAAGGACATATTTACAAAAACTCCTATTTATTGCAGAAAATACAAATACATGCTAAATGAAAGAAATAAGAAAATAAGAAATACTTAGGAGATGCAATAAGACTATAAAAGTGTGTATAGAAAATGAGTCATCAAGAAGCTAGAATCAAATCTTCGTAGAGGCCAAACAGTGTATTATGATTTTCACTGGTTCTAAAATAACCCAATATTTCAAAATGTTTCCTTCGGATACCGACAAGATCTTTGTTCTGTCCACTGGCAGTGATGAGAGTGACAGTGACGAGAGTCGTGGTGACGGATGACTCATATTCAAGGCCTCCTTCTGCTGTGAAGACTGCTCCGACCTTATCCCTGACCTCGTCCAAATCCTCAAGTCTCTGCACCTCAAAAGGCTTAAAGCCAAAATCACAACGCTCAGAGGAAGATCCTGCAACGTTATCATGGTGGCCACCAACAAAGATCATAGTAAGCACCGAAATGTGAGTCTCTCCAATGCCGCTGGTGCTAGCAACGACGCTTTTGACGACTTCGAAACTGCTAACGAGGCAGATCTCAAAAGTGATGATCATGACAGAGATTTTTTATCTTGTGATTTTTCAGTTTTGAATAATTTTTAAATTATGGCAGAGATGATTTTTCAGTTATGAATAATTTTTTCATCTTGTGATATGAGTGTGTTACATAATGTTCAATCTGTTTTTTGTTTTCATTTTTGTTATCAATATATCTTTGTTGTCTTCTTTGCTATTCTTTTTCAAAGTATCGTATTACAAAGAATGAATTGTTAAATATCTGGATCTGTGATGTATTAATATTTTTAGTTTGTAAATAGTATTTTTACTTGATTGCTCGCATACGTATAATGATATATGCGTGGGAAGAAAGCTGCAAAATTTATGTCGGATCATATCAGGTCTGACGTAAAGTTACGTCGGGTGAATCATCTTCGATGTAAATTTACGTCTGATAATTATTTTGACGTAAATTTACGTCTCCTGCTTTAACGTCAGAGTTTGTTTAAACGTAAAAATCCAATATAACAGACGTAGAAAGCCTTTAATGTATTAGTGTAGATTAAAGTGTTGAATTTGAAAGTTGAGTCATATGTAAAGAAAGGTTATGAAGAACTATTAAAAGTTGAGTTTAGAAAAACATGGAATTCTAAAAGCTAAAATTTGAAAAGTTTCTAAAGAAATGAAAAGTAGATACTAAGTGATGGTACAAAATCACATATATAATGTACACTACTAATGAATTCATACAAGGCCCAAGGCACATGAAGAAAGCTTAAACATATGTTTGTTCTTAACTTGTTGACTTTTCTAGATCTATGTGATTTTTACTTAGCAAAGTTGAGTAGATTGCTTCATTAAGTTAGTTGTTGCTCTTTGGAGTACTTTGTTGGGTGAAACTAGATCTTGAGTGAATTGACTATTAAATTTGTTAATTGCAATTTTGAGTCATTCATTGAGCAAACAAGTACTCACTGAATGAAATACATTAAAAATATTTTTTGGAATTATTGATGATCTATTGAGTAGATTATGATTCGCTGAGTGAATATTGAAAGTTCTTTGTCCATATTTGTATCTTCATTCACCTATACAAAGAGTTTTACTAAATAGTAATAAAAATATACAAAACTGATATTATTTTTTTCTAATTCCTCTTTAATGGGTTATTTATCAAAACTAAGTTAAGAATGAATAATTAAAGAAGTGGTAAACAATTTACTTAACTATGCTGAAAGTGTAATAAAATGTGTTCATCAAATACTCAACACTTAATATTTTGCACTTTCAAGAAAAAGTGCAAGACTACATATACCTATTTATTGATGAGTTAAGTTAAGCAATGAGAATCAATCTTAAACAATATAAATAGGAAATATATGTATGCACACAAGACACAATTCAAAAATACATTATAATACTTATAATATACTTTCTACTTCTGGAAACTTGTAATCTCTCTAGAAAACTTGTTTCAGAGGTTCTAATATCTTTTCTTTCTCTCTTTAAAGATTTTATATATTGCTTTCGTAGTGGAATAGAGTAGAAATAGTATAGAGATCATGTAGATAAGTAAATAAATCCTCATGTCATAATTATGAGGTAAAAATAATAATTTGAAATAATGTCTTTATTGCAAATACATCATAGGGTACCAACAATGAGCGAGTGAGGTGCCTAACACCTTCCTCATTCATAATCGACCCCTCAACCCAAACTTTGGTTGTGATGACTCAAGTTTGATTTCGAAAGTCCTTTTCTTTTTCCAATGTTTTGAGTAAAATATTGTTGGAAACTCCATAGAATCCTTTTCAAAACCATTGATTAAGGAAGAGCCCAGTAATAAGCATTCCAAAGCTAATGAAAATTTTCAAAATAGAAGTCCAACCATCAAATGTTGGTCTGCGATAGGTAGACACACACACACAAAGACACATACACACAGAGAGAAACACATAGATACAAATTAAAACATAAACACACATATACACATATACATACACACACTTGCACACACAAACACAGACACACCCACACACACATAGACACACACACAAACACACAAATGCACAATGACACAAACATACACGCATACGCACAAACACAAAAAGACACACAAACACAAACACAGATGCACAACAGACACACACACGCTCATACATGACCCTCCATCCCCTACACACCTTTGTCCACACCCTCACACCCCTACCTACACATACACATATATGATTACACACACACACACATATATATATATATAAGATTAGATACACATATATATCTACTAAAAGGTATCTATACACATATATTACACTATCCATTGGAAGTTTTAAATTCTAATACCTTTAGTAGATATATATCTAATATATATAGTGTTAGAATAAGGAAGTTGGATTCAAGAGTGGGTGAATTGGATCTTTTAAAAATTTCAAAATTGATGGATGAAAACTTTTTTCAATCTTTAAACAAGGAACCAAAGCCCCAAACAATTACAAGTCAATCACTTTAGTGTATAAATTTTCCTAAGCAAATAGTAACAAACCATTTCTTGAGATAAAAAGAGAGAGAAAGGATCAGCACAAGAAATTATATTGGTTCACTTTATAACTAGAACTACATCTAGCTATCTAGCTACATCATTATAACTTTCAGGATTTACAGTCACACAATATAACAAGAAAGATAAAAAATAAAAAAAAAGTCTTAAATCCCTACAAGACTTGATTCACCGTAACACCCTATTACAAGAGAAACTTTGAAATCATAAACAATTCACACGAAGAAAGTGTATGTATAATAAAAGTAATAATTAATCAAGTGAAGAACTAGATTCTCTTTTTGAACCAACGTATTAATTTTAAGTTACAAACAAAAAAGTTATAAGATCTTATCTTTCACTAAACAAAATAATTTCTAAAAAATTTTTGTTTATAAACGAGAGATATATAAAATCTATTTATGAGAGTTTTAATTGATTAAAAATCATTTGATCTATTAAAATAAATTTCTAAAATAAATTTAGAGTTTTAATAGATTAAAAGGAAATATGTTAAAATCACTTTTGAATCATTTTACTTTATTAATTTGTTATTTTAACTTATTTAAATAAGAGGATTAAAACTAAAATTAAATCTTTAATGATTTAATCTATTAAAATAAGTCGATATTACCTATTATAAATTTTAAATGTTTTTAATTAATTTATTCAATATTTTGATCAATTAAAATGTTTTTATAACTTTTCTAGCATTTTAGTATGTTCATTGATTAAAAATCATACTTTAATAGACTGAAAATATATCTTCAACCAATAGCTCTTTATTATATAAAAAACTTCTCAAATTCAACCTTTAATCAAATTATGACAAAAATAACTTACGTAAATTTTATTAGCCTAATAATACTATCTATAGTATTTTTTCGTAAATCTTTGATAATATTTTATTATGATTAATAAACTCCCAAATCTTTATATTTCAAAATATCTTTTAGATTCATTAAAATAAAACATGCAGTCACGTATCCATATTCTATTATTATTTTTTACTTTTTTTAAAGTGGATCAAAGTAATAATTGATGTGAAATAATACAACATCAAACTTAAAAATCATAATCCATTAAATACATATTAGAAGAAACAAAATATTTTAATCCTTCTACTTCTATTAAATATAATAATAATAATCATAACCTTTATTAAAATATGATTTACAAGACATGAAATAATCTAAAGGGAAAACTTATCTTTACATGTTATTGATATAAAGTGATATGAAACTAAGTGTTTTTTTTTTTAATTAAGATCCATCGGCACTCTTTTAATAATGTATTGAAAAGCATGTTAAAAGTATTTCTTAAATATAAAAAGATAAAAGCTATAAAGAAGTTTTTTTTAGGGAAACATCAAATTCAGCTATTCCTTCGTCATCATCCTATAAAACTAAGCATTCAATATATTTAGAAAAGTCTTACTAAAATTGATTTTTGAATAAAATTAATTTTACACAAATAAACGAGAGTTAACAATAAAAGGTGGTATAATTATTTTATTGTAAGATACTTGAAATTGTAACAATTCAAACTCAAATAGTGTACTCATAAACAAAACCAGACACATTCTCCGATTTCATCGTATCAAACAAACAAAACAAAAAACACAACATCCTTGGACTAAAATGGTGGTAGCAGTACCAAACCAAGCACAATTTTCACGTTGAAACATAACACGATCAGTGGCATTGACTCATTTGTATGGTAGCTAGCTATTGTAGAATTCTAGAGCAGCATACCAAATTGTACAGAAAGGTGGGGAAACATAATAACCAAACAAAAAAAGTGTATCTGAGAAACAAAAAGACAGCTCTCTCTTTCAGTGCTTTATGCTAATCTTGATACATAATAAAAGGGAAAATGCAAGTAATAAATGACTGAAACTTAACCAGTGTTCTGCATGCCAGCAGCAATACCCTTCATAGTCAGAATGAGGGTGTCTTCCAAACCAGGGGCATACTCACTTGTTGGGTTCAGTTTTATAAGTTCATCAGCTGATTTGCTTGTTTCTGCGGATTCCTTTGATATGCGGGGTCGCACCTTCACGTTGTAGTTAGGATCACGAATACGTTTCAATGTGTAAGCTTGGAAAACATTGAGGGTAGTAATGGGAGAATGACGAAGCCTGAGTCTTTGCTTCAAGTAGGGGTCCCCTTCAAGAATCTCCTTGTGTCCAGCCACCTACAGGTTCAGCACAAAACAAATATCACCATCTTGTGAAACCACTGTGACTTGTTCTTAGGTTCTGAAAGTTCAGGATTGCCTCAGGAATTAACTGCTGAAAATTTGGTGAATGGAATGAAAGAAGAGACTGGTTGTAGGATATGAACACATGTTATGAAAACATTTAGTGCTCTTGAAAACATGATGCTTTTCAACTTGCTATTTATTTATTAAAATATTATTAAACTAACAGTTCCATTCAGATTATCTAATTACCTTTTGCAATTTAGCTGGATAAACAAGTTCCTTTTAACTAAAGGCTTTTTGGAATGAGTGAAAAACTATAAAATGTTGAAGGTTTTGTAGCATTACCTGAAGTAGGAGTTTCTTGGTTTCTTCATATTTGTTCCTTAATTGATCCCCAAACGGCCAGAGATCCTTCGAAACAAGGAGCCTATCATTCAGAGCCGCGATTTCTGGATCTCCTTTGGCAAACACCATTTCCACCAAATCAATTGTGACCCTAAAGAAGGGCCATTGGTTGTACATCTCTTGCAGCATACTGAGATTTTTAGCATTTTTATTAATAACTGTTTTAAATGCTGCTCCAAAGCCTAGCCACACTGGAAGATGAAACCTTGTTTGCGTCCATGCAAAGATCCAAGGTATTGCACGCAGTGTTTCAATGCCTCCACTAGGCCTTCTCTTTGCTGGTCGACTTCCAATATTCATCCTGCCATACTCCAACTCTGGTGTAGCCTACATGATACATCAAACAAAATTGATTGTGATTAAATCATTTTGACCTTTTTCGTGTGGTTACAAGTTTTCTCTTTAGACTTTAATTTCTATATTGTTAATGTAAAAAAAATTACACTGTCAATCAATCAGAAATCATGATAAATACGAGTTGAAGTCAACAAACTTAACATACATATCAATTTGTGATTGAATGACAGCATATAAGTGCATGAACTATTTCTTTAACTTATTTCAGCAAGTTTCATAATCAAGTTTATGAATAAGCTCTCATGTCATCGAATAAGAACTTAATGAACAAGTACTTAATAAGGTGTTTGCTAAATGTGGTCCTTACCAGGCGGAAATACTCAACAAAGCGCGGTTCCTTGAACACAATAGATCGGTATTCCTCAGTAGCAATGACAGCCATCTCATCCATCACAGCGCGCCATTCTGGTTTTGGAGAAATCGGGGGGTTCATGCCATGTTCTAGAGTTGCAGCAGTGAAACGTTGTAGTGTTCTAAAACACAAGTGTTGTTCTCCAAATGACTGCTCAATAACTTCACCTTGGACAGTCACACGAAGTGATCCATGGATTGTGTCTGGAGGTTGAGACAGAATAGCAAGATGAGTAGGGCCTCCTCCTCTTCCAACAGTTCCACCACGACCATGGAACATGGTTAGCTTAATACCAAACTTCTTAGCAACCTTTATAAGTTCCTCCTGAGCCTTATATAGCTGCCATGCTGCAGAGAACCTCCCAGCATCTTTTCCTGAGTCTGAGTATCCAATCATCACTTCTTGCTTCCCATCGATCCTATTTTTGTACCAGTCTACTGAGAACAACCGTGCCAAAGCAGCAGGAGCAGCCTCTAGATCAGCTAGCTTTTCAAACAATGGCACTACTCTTAATGGATGCTTGACATGACATTCACGTTGTAGAAGCTCAACTGCCAAGACATCAGATGGTGCTGTTGCCATAGATATGATATAGGCTCCAAAGTTATCTGGTGGAAGTTCAGCTATGACATGAAATGTGTCCAAAACATCTCTAATTTCTTCAGTTTGAGGAAGGTCAGGTCCAAATAGTGGCCTTTTGCCACTTAATTCAGACAACAACCATTCCTGCCTTTTCTCTTCGGACCACTCCTGGTAGGAGCCAATCTCCAAGTGTTTGGTAATGGCATCCAACACATCAGTGTGACGATCTGACTCTTGCCTGATATCAAGCCTCACTATTGACAGTCCAAAAGTGGAGACTTGTCTCAAGAAATCAAGAAGGCTTCCATCAGCAATTGCTCGATCACCACAAGCACACAGTGATCTGTAACATAGTTCAAGCGGTTGCAGGAACTACACAAATTAACTTTAGTTAGTGTCTGTAAAATTATCCAAGGAAAACATAAATTCTTTCAACCAAAAACCAACACGTTGAATAACTAATAACTAAATGTTAACAAAAGAAACATAGCCAGTGATAGTACAGGAAAGCAAAAACAAAGGATGTACCTCCTCAACACTGGTGAAAGTGTTTTCCTCTGGAATATCAGAGTACCCATTAGCTAGTAAATGGCGAGAACGCTCACGAGTCTGATAAAGCCTATCCCTCACTTCACCAAGTACCACACGATATGGTTCATTTGTAGGAACCTTTTTCCAAAATTCTGCATAAAGAAGAAAGAAAAGATTATCACATAAGTAAACCAACCAATATATTTCACCATTTGGATAATAGCCACAGGTAGACAACAGTTTGTTCCATTGTGATGTGACCCTTTGTTTATAGCTTCATACAGAATAAAGTATATAACACATCCACCGAGTTTAAAGAAAGAGTGTGATAAACACCTATATAGTGTTTTGCAACTTCATCTTTGTTAGAAGACCTGTGAACCTCATCTGCATAAACGCGTAGTTCATCGTTGCAGCGCCACATAGAGAGCTACAGAAACAAGAAGGAAAATCAGCAGAAATTATTCGAGATTAAAAACCATCCACAATGATAATATTAAAAGTATGAAAAAGCTATGGATTACTTCAAACATGAGATCTTCTATCTGGGAATAGTACAAGTTAGCAGCCATCATTCTAGCCAATAAGCAAACATCCCTAGTCACCTCAGGTGTTACTCTTGGATTACCTGTATCATATTGAAATATTATATTTGCATTTCCTTTCATTATCCAGTATTCTAAAGATAATATGTAGTTCTACTTTTTCATCTCAAATAAGGCTATTACCATCACGATCACCCCCCATCCAAGAAGAAAATTGAATAAGGGGAGCATTATAAGGAACACGCTCCTTAATTCCTATATTGTTCAAAGCTGTATCAACACGGCGCAGAAATTTGGGAACACCGTTCCAAATTGTTTCATGGAAGTAGCTCATCCCTGCTCTCATCTCATCTTGTGGTGTTGGAGGGGTCCTCCTGATTTCATCTGTACGGAAGGCAGCTTGAATCTACACAACATAGACAAAAGCAACAAAAGAAAATTGTTAACAATGTCATTGACTCAATAGAGCCTTTGTTTCTTTTCACCTGGAACATTTCTTCTTCTGCAGAATAAACTACATACAAAGGAATTGATGTGAACAAAAAAGTAATGATTAATGCAATTTGCTAAATCAACGAACAAAGTCCTAATGGTTTGAGACTTACCTCCCTTTGCAGGGCCTCATCAAGCTCCTGCTTATCATCAGGAGTTATGTCTTTGGCATACAATTTAGATAAACTGTTCCTTATCCTGCAATGCAGATGAAAACCAGAAAGCTCAACTTTGGTATCTTGAATCAATTTAAACAAAGAAATATAAAATTGAATACTGAAGCTGAAAAATACTATATTTTGTAACAAACCTTGCATGCTTTTGAAGCAAAGATCTACGAACTGATTGAGTAGGATGAGCAGTAAGAACCAGATCAACAGTCTGGTTTTTCAGTGCATCAAATACTTCCTGAGGAGATTTCTTCAAGTCAAATACAAGTTTCTTGAGAGTTTCTTCAATGTCTGATTCTGTAGTTGCATTGTTCTCGTCTGCAAAATCCCCTTTCTTCAACTTGTTCCTTCGGCGTCGAGAAATCTGGACCTCCTCAGCCAAGTTGGCCAAGTTAAGCATGTGGGAAAAGGACTTGGCAACAACAATAGAGTCCCCAGCATGCAAACTGGTTATCACATTTCCAAGTTCTTCAAGTTTCTTAGGGTCATGCTTTCCTTCATATTCAGCTGAAAGTTCATACACTTCTTGAACCTGCACAAGAACGTTTACTTAACCATCATGTGAAACAGTTTTCTAGCTCATAAATGTCAGAGAAATGAAAGAACACTTCAAAACCAGTATATTATTAACTCATGGTAAACTATAAATCAGCAAAACTAAAGATTTGACAATATATCCCTTGATTGTTCCCCTTATTTTACTGATTACATATCTACCTTGTACGTAGCACTTGACATTGAATCACTCAGACATAAAGTGCACCCCAGTAAAAATCTAGTAGGTCAAGTTTTGTACTTTCGTATCCTTAGAGGTAAGTCAAACACATATTCAAACTTGTTGGAGCTCCCCACATAGAACAATGATATGGCTAAAGCAGGGTATATACTCATGAGAAAGCTAAAACAATGTATACAAAAGTGTATCTTACTTGCTGTTATTGGGTCTATTGAATCACCTGGAATTAGGCCATTATCGAACCACCAATAGATGTTTAATCCTTTAAATTTTACCCTCAAGAAGTGCAGTCTTTTCTGTGAGGGCACGTTGAAAATCCTACATTGAACAGTGATATGACTGAAAAGGTTTATATAAGTGGGACAATAATCCTCACTCTATGAATTAGCTTTTGAGATTGAGTTAGATTATTATTTCAAATATAAAATAAAAAAAATATTGTTCACACGATTTCGATCAATGAACATCTACCCTCTAGAATCCATTTGCAAAGACCTTTCTCTTGGCTACAAGAACATATCAAGAGTTATTTTCCCTTAAAACTCTCCAAACCCACAGCCCTGACCCTGTAATCAAAATCTGTTTTTTTCTCACCAAACCAGTATCAGACTTTCACAACAAATAGAGACATGAGAGACCAAACAATGTGTAACCAAATCAAACCAAAATATAACAACAAAGACATCAAAGTAGAAGAGCCAAAGAAACTCACTGTTTCTTTCAGATCCTCCCCATGTAAATCCTGAAGAATATCAAGGAACCGATCCAGCAGAAGAGCATCATACTCAATCAGTTTGTCATCCTCACTCACTTTGGCAGGAGCCAATTGCCGAAGCTGTGCATCAATGGATGCCATCTTTTCCATGTTCCGGTTCGCCATTGTTAACTTTCAGTCCCTTCACCTGTGATCATAAAAAGCCAACCAATAACCCCACAAGAACAAATAAAAAAACAAAACCAACGAAAACTAAACTAAAACCAAGGGCCGAATCAACACAACATCCATAAATTCTTTCCGCGGCCCGCAATTAATGATGATATTGACTTCTATGATACTACGAGTGGATGACACGTGCAGGATGATACAAATACTATTACTACAACAACACTGAACAAAGTGCCTCTTGAAACACAACACGTGGGAAACCAGAAAACGCGAAACATATGACTTCGGCATGACCCATGAAATGAACAAGTGGTTGGAATCCAATATGGTACCTGTGTACGAGGAAGAGGAAGATCACAACGAATGAAAAATGGATCAAAAAGAGAGATTCAGAGTTCATCATAAAGGGTGCATATAGCGGTGGCTTTATAAAGAAAATTAGAGTCATTTTTACGTGCCTAAAAATATATTTTTTTCTTCCTTTTATTGTTTTGATCGAACCAAATTATTACTGCAGAAGATGGAATATGCTTTTAATTCTCCAAGATTCTCTCAATCTGTGCAGTTAGCAGTCTATTGTGTTGTGTATACATTTTTCTGTTCTCAAATGCGAACTAGGTTGAATCAGGGACCACATCGAATATTCACCCTTTCCTTTTTGTAAAATAAATTAAATTAAACTAAGATATTCCTTAAAGAAAGATCTTTAGACATCTAACAATTATTGGAATAAACTTTGTCTCTATCAATAATTTTTTTCAAGAATATAAACTTGTTTAACATGATTCAACTATAGACTTTGTTGGTGAAGAAAACAAAATTTCTACCTGTCATTGCAATATATAGACAATTATATTAATCTACCCTTAAAACTCTTTAAATTATTCATTTAAGCATATTTTTACAAACCTTTTAACGGATCTACTTTGGAATATATTAATTAATTGTCCATTGTTAATTTTTTAAAATAAAATTTTGGATTATACAACTACCACAGGCTCAAAAAAAGTAAATCACCATAATGGAAAATACTATTTTATTTACTCTTTTCATAAATACACACGAATCTAATTGGAAAGTGTCTATTTATTATTATATTTACTTTATAAATTATATTGAATATGTTTTTCAATTGATTGTTTATGTATATGTATGTTAAACTACTAATTTTAGAAAACATATATTTATTTTACTAAATAATAAATAATATCCATATTTTCTAGTTTTTTGAAATAAATACTTACCTTACCTTCCTTGTATTTTTAATGAAATAACATTTACACACTTTTTAATTTTTAAAATACATTGGTTTTTTATATTTTAACAAAGTGAGACTCGTCTTCTTTATTTTATTTTAAAATACTATATTGACTAAAATTTAAATAAAAAAATATAAAAAATTAAACTAAATTTCTAAATGTAAAAGTAAATACTTTTATAAAAAAAAGTAGTTCAAATATTATTCATTGAACATATCATAAAAATTACACTATCATTAAATTATAAATTATCTTATAAAGTAAAAAAAGTTATATCTTTTAGAAAATATTGTTTTAATATAAAATAAAATATACGATTATATTTCTTAAATTATTATTACATTTACACAAGGCTTTAATACATGTATAAATATAAATAAAATCAAACACAAGCATAGGAGAGATAATGCCTATTTTAGAGTGTAGTATAATTTTTTTTCTCCTACAATAGGTTTTCCTCATTACATTGAGTCTAAGACTAATTTAAGATGGTGTGATTGTGGTTGGTTTAAATGAATTTTCACACAAAGTAGGAATCCAACAGCAAATCCTCATAACATGGATTATCTATAAACAATGTTTAAAAATGGAATTAAACTATTCAAATTTCATTTATAGAAAGTTCTTTAATTTTTATATTTTAAAACTTTATCTTTTAGTTTTTATGTAGTAAAATTGTTGTTTTTAAATGAAATAAGTAAAATGAATGTGACTTTATTAAAAACGTAAAGGAGATAAATGTTATTTATTTATAAGATAAGATAGATAAATATTTATTTAAAAATTAGAGAAAATTGTGAATTTTATTTCGCACGATTTTAGGGAGATAAGTCTTAATTTTATCGTTGTTATATCACATTTATATAATTTCGATAAAATTTTAGGTAAAAATCTTCTATGCCTTTCACTTATATGATTACAAAATTGACTTTCAATAGGACAAGAACGTTGATAGAATAGACCATCTAATTCATGGCACCCATTCCACCACAAATAAATATCTCTTCGACAATCAAAATTAGGAGATGATTTTCTTAAGCTAATTAATTGCATTATTTTATTTACACTTGAATTTTGCCCTTATTCCCATTTCACTTCATTCCACAAGGAAAGTGACTGAAAACATTTATAATTTTCTATTGTTTGTGAACAAAAAGAAAGTAAAATAAGTCACTCTCTGTGTACTTGTATAGTTGAATTAAATAGTTATAATTTTGTTTTCATCTGTTTTTAAATTTGTTTAAATTTGACATTTAACATAAAACAGAGAAAGCAAGCACACAGATTCACAATCATGTGTATAGGCTAATAGGCCATGCTGATGCATCATGAGTCAACATACATTAACCTTAGCGTTTTATATTTTATATTTAATTACTGTGATTACGTTGGAACTGCCAAGAACTAACTCACTATGAGTCACAAAGCATGTGAGGGCACATTCAAAGAAATTGATTAATCAACAATTTGGTACTAATCACGCATGCTTTAATGACGATTAGCATCTTGTTTAATGATG
Organism: Lablab purpureus; assembly: GCA_030347555.1. Classification (NCBI taxonomy): domain Eukaryota; kingdom Viridiplantae; phylum Streptophyta; class Magnoliopsida; order Fabales; family Fabaceae; genus Lablab; species Lablab purpureus. The sequence continues at coordinate 21,915,583 of CM059258.1, forward strand.
ATCAGCGGCAAGGAGGGGAGCATATTCCCATGCTATTTTACTTTGGTTCATTTTTTTAAGAGAATACGAGGCTCAAGTTTTTTGTGCATTTTGTATGAAATATGTCAAAGAAAGGAATAATTTTATGTATAGATGTTTGGCTAAATATTTCAAAGGGGGAAATCGAATTCATACACTTTTGAGAAGGTCGTATGGTGTTGTCTATGTGAATGGAATGCTTTAAGAATGAATAATGATAATGAACATCATACATATATATATATATATATATATGTATATATATATATATATATGTATATGTATATATATGCTTAATTATAATAGTTTTAATTTCATTTGGATAGAATAGTACACCATGTTGGAATTCTATTAAAAATGTAGGGAGATAAAGTAGTAGTGATAGTAACTATTTTGTTAATACATTTCTTGATTACCTTCCAAACTCAACTTTAAAGTATAAAAAGAAGTTCTCTAGGGTGAAAAATGATAACACCAATTCTTAACTATAATTTTGTAACTTAACTTGAAAAATACACATACCTAAGCAATATTACCCATTGGACTACTCTAAACAAAAGAGGCCCACTACCTTCACTTTTCATACTATTAGCTTAGACACATACTAATAAGGTTTTGTTAAGATAAAGTTACAATGATAATTTCCTCAAACATTTCTCCTAGTCTACTCTAATAAGTAAGAAATGTAACTTTTTTATGATGTTATGATTATTTATAAGAGATTTGAATATCATGATTTGTTGATAACACTAGTTGTATTAATTATATTATTGAATTTTATATTGGATATAAAAAATTTTGACAGGAAAAATTGTGTAATGATATTTTTGAAATTTTTGTCCATCTTTTTATATCAGATGTTCTAGGTCAGATGTAAAATGTCATATTTACTTTGGGTGATTAAACTAACATTTTTCTTTTCCTTTGTTGTAGTAGTGGAACACAAATAACAAATCTCATGATTTCTTTCTTCTATGATGATGGTGATAGGTTTTTTTACTGTGTTGTGCACTCTAGGCGACTCTCTATGGTGGTCTTTCCATCTCTCTGTCCTATTTGTCACAACAAACATTATCTTTTATCGCATTAGAACATTTCGAGGTCAACATATGTTATTGAAGTTGGTGTTTTATACCTTCATTTTATTATTCAAATTAAAACAATGATTGTTTTCAAGGATTTCAAGATACCTTGATTAATTATTTGTAGATATTGTGGAAAAAATGATATTGTGAAGATAATTTTAGGTTGCGTACAATGTCATTTTGCACAATAAATTATTTTTTAGCATATTGAAAACTTTAGTAGTTATAGTGTGAAGGATCATTATGTGTTTCCTATATGTGAAAAAAACACTAGTTATACTCAATTGAAACATGGGCAAAAGATTGTGTACACTAGACATTAAAGATTCTTTATTTGTAGTCATTCATATATTATATTAAAGAAAAAAATTAATGGAAATAAGGACAATGAGGTTGCATTAACACCCGAAAATTGTTAGCAAGTATATGAGTAGATAAAAATCACTAAGATTGTGTCTAAAAATACACAGAACAAGTCCACTAAAGAGAACATTTGGAAGAAACGATCAATATTTTTTAATCTTCCTGATTGATGCAAACTAGATGTTTGACACTTAATAAATGCGGAAACAAATATTTGTGATAGTGTAATTGAGATATTGTTCAATATAAAAGGAAAGACAAAAAGATGGAGTGAAAGCACAACCAGATTTGGTTAACATGGGTATACATTCTGATTTACATCCATAATTTGTTGGAAAACAAATTTACTTGCCTCTAGCTTGTCGTACTCTATCATAGAAAGAAAAGAAAAATGTTTGTGGGTGTTTACATGGTGTGAAAGTGTCACAAGGGTACTCTTTAAATTTTCATAGTTTTTTTTCTTTGTAAGATTTGAAGTTATAGTTCGTTTGAAGTCTGGTGATTATCATGTGTTGATGCAACAACGTTTGTCTGTCACTATTCACAACATTTTTCCTTCTTTTATTATAGCTGTTATGACTTGATTGTGTTTGTTCTTCAATACCATTTGTAAAAAAGTAATTTACCCTCAAAAGTTAGATCACTTGGAAAATAAAGTAATCACAATCGTGTGTCAGATGGAAATGTACTTTTGGGCTTCATTTTTTTGTATCATGGTGCATTTGATAGTTCATTTGGTGAGGGGGATTCGATTGTATGACCTAGTTTATTTGAAATGGATATGTCTTGTTGAGAGATACATGAAGATTTTAAAAGGAAATGTCAACAATAATTATTATTCAGAAGCTTTTATTGTGGAGAGATAGATTACAGAAGAAGTCAAAAAGTTATGTTGGTACATGTCAAAATCTCAACTAATAGGAATTCCTAAAAGTTGACACAATGGAAGATGTGAAGGTAAGGGTACTTGAAATATGAAGATTCAAAATGTGAATTGAAAAGAAGTGGACTAAGAACATTTGTACATATTGAACAATGTTAATGAAGTAATCCTTTACATATTGTAACACATAAGTGAAATCAAGGCAACACACCTTGAATGAGTGAAAAATGGACATTAAATAATCATAACAAGAGCTTTTTAACTTGGTTTAAGAAAAAGGTATGGTGAGATTAATGCTTTGAAAACACATTTCACACTAGTTCGTGAGCCTAATAATGTGATTACATTTGGTGGTTATTGCTTTTATAGGGTCTGGTATGACCTCTACAAAAAAGGTTGTGTAGTCTTTGTTTGGTCAGGATTTTGATTTGGGGCTAGTGACCAAGGAGCCTGCAATAATACTCTAATGCTTAAGTCAGTTATGATAGTTGTGTTAGCAATAAATACACAACAAATATCACTTGTTCGTATGTGTGTTCTCCATATTTATACTACTTTATCATGGGCTTTTACCCATGTGGACTTGCAAAGGCCCAAATCTTTATGACCCAGTGTTTGCTCATGTAGTATACGTGATAATTGTGATTACTAGTTTAATTTCATTTTTGGTTAGCGATTAATGGTGCTTAATAATGTTACCTCATTTATGTGGATTTTTAGGAAAGGCTAAGATGTGTCAAGATCGAAATATGGGTGGCCATTTTCATTTGTGTGAGTGTGTGTGACGAGAGTAGATTGTTGTCTCATATTTTTAGCAAACAATGTTTGTTCGAGTAAGTATCATATACTTTCTAGGTGTATCTAAGTACTTATTGTGCATTTTCAATTACTTTCGATGTGTATTCGAGTGTGTGTCGTATACTAGTGAGGTGTATCCAAGTACTACTATACATTGATCCCTCAAGCTCAAGTAGGTATAGGTTAACGACATGTAATCATAATTTTTGCAAGAAAAATCCATTGATTTGTCTTTAGAATGTATGTATAGTGTTGATGATGGTTTAATACAAGTTTTAGATATTTTAAAACGAATGTTTTAAAGAAAATGTGAGTATTTAATAAGACTTACTTAAATAATTTATATAAAAGTTTAATTTTATTGTTAAATTTTTACTTTATACTTACTTACAAAAAGTTATTTATGCCAAGTGGTCATGAAATTACTATTGTAGCAATAACACATCATATTAATTAAGTCACAATTATAAATATAATAAAAGTTAGATTATTAGTAATATATTATATAAGATTGTATTTTTTATATTACATTTGTCATTACTAAAAAGATATAATCTTTCATAATAAATATGTTTTATATAATAATGATTCAATAACATAATTAATCCAATTGTAATCAATCCAATTGTAATGTGTTGAAAACATAATTTTAATTCTATAAAAATGACCTTGTATAGCATGTTGTATTATGCAACAATTTGATTCTTCTTGTCAATTTAATTGTTAATAATTCTAACACAACAATAGTTATTAACCACCACAAAATAATATTCACTAAATATGTTTTAACACGTATAATAAACAAAACGATAATTTTTGACTGAGACTATAATATTTAAAAAGTTATAAAAAATTTAAATTTCTTGCAAAAACTACAATATTTTTATTATTTCTCTCATATTGATCATGGGTCTTAAAATTGATCAAAGGATTATCCTAAAAAAATTCATTTCAATCAAAACATCCTAATATTTACAATAAATAAATTTTTATATATCTATTCCAACTTACATATATAACAAATGAATTTTTATATATATATTCCCACTTTTTCCCAGAAGAACACTTGAATTTTTTTTGTATGTGTTTATTTTAAGAAATGTTCTATGTTTTAAACTTGAAAATAGAACAATAAATTGAAAATCATAATTAAAAAGGTAAAAATAGAAAGAAAAAAAACATGTGGCAACCTATGACAAAAAAAACAAAACTATCCTCTCTCTTTTACATCCTAACTACGAGTGTACTAGTACATCTTCTCTTCCTAGTCACCTCACTTATTTTCAATTTACTTGAGACACTATTAATAAACCTATTGTTTAGTAATTCCACTTCCAATTATGTTTCCTAATACATGATTTATCATTATTTCCATCTAGAGTATTGGTATTGGTCCTTGGTTTTAGTTGTTCTACATGTATACATATGCATGAAATTATTTAACCCGTGGTTCAAGGATCTAATGATTCATGATATTAAAATATATTACGAAGCTTTAATTGATGACTTCTCAATACTAAGGAGGATAAGTGTAAAAAAGAATACAAATAAAGTTTACTAAATGAAAATGTTTTTCATTATAGAATATTTTATATTAAATATACTTTCGGAATACACATGGAAATAGTAAAATTAAAATGGCAAATGTAAGCCAAGGGAGCTAGGAGTTTAAACTAGATATTAGTAACTTGGGCCATGTTATTAACTTGAATGACTTGTTGTGTATAAAATAATATGTAGTAGAAGTTAGTGTATTTCATTTTAGATACAATCTTCTAAAATAGGTAAGGTTTTTTCTACTATAGTCATGCCTATATTTCCCAAGAACAATGACAAGGCTTTGCCATAACCATTAATCTTCATTTAAAACTATATTATAGAAACTTAATTTATTAGACACAACACGAGTAACACACAAAAATATCAATTACAATATATCATATATAGTCAATAGCTTATTAATTTATACCAATAGTCAGTAACACATTAAAAACGTGATAATTAGTTCAAAGAAAACAATAAAGAGCCAACCACAAACAACACAATCAAAGTAAATGATATTATTAAAAATGGTCTCAAGCTACAACAAATGATGATTCTAATCTTAATATCTATTTTTGAATCTCTCAAAAAGACACAAATTATTTTTTATTTTACTAATTTTTAGTGTTGGTATAAAATATGCTTAATCAACTCTAATATTTATAATTATTTTATTGTTGTATTAAAATTGGCTTAACTAACTCAAATAACATATGAAACCATTATTAAAAAAAATTGTATTGAATAAAATTTATCATTAAAACTAATGATTTACCATTTAAAACAGGATATAAGTAAAGAAATGTTTGAAACATTAATATGTGAAGTTAATGGTAGAATTTATAGAATTAAGTTGTACACAATAGAATTATAAAATATAAAACTGACAGAAATAACTCTTTTAAATAGAGATTTTTTTTCACTATTACTTTTAGAAGAAAAAAAATCTTTATGAAAAAGGGTGGTTTGTTGGTTGAAATATGATGTGCAAAGCTTGAAGTTGACTTTCTGGCATGCATGTTTTTTTTAAGGTTTTAAACTTTTTACCAACTCTTGTAATTATTCGTCTCCTTTACTTCATTCTCAAATCTCAATAATGTTTTGTTTTCAAGAGCATGTTGATAAGCTAACATAGTTATACGATAATGGCCATCTCAATTATATATGTGAATGTGAATATCTATGTCCTCACAGGTGGGGCACTTTATTATAATTTCCAAAGCATGATCCCATGTGACTGTAATTAACTTATTATTTTTTAATAAAGTTTATTTTTTCCAATCAACAAGATTTGAATTTCAAAATCATGTTTGAAAGGTTCAAATCTTGTATAGTGATATTTTTAACCCTATTTCTTCATTTTTACTGTAAAAAATCTTGCTGCATTTTTTCTAAATTAATACAATTTGTTTTTTAAATTATTATTAAACTACAGAATATTAGTAGTATATACAGAACTTGATTAAAGTGCACTCACAACGAAAAAGTGTCTTCCAATTATAAAATCTGCATTTTGGTTAGAAAACTATGCTAAGTTTTTAATATATAACATAAAACATAATATTGCAATAGCTTATCAGACTAAGATATATAAGCTATCAGGTGGGGGCACTTCATTATATTATTATAACGTTCCAATCGTAATGGGGAGCCCCACTTCAATTATTGAACCAATCTTTTATTTATTTATGATTCTTCATTGTCCCTACATTTTTCCTGCCAATACAATTGAACAAACCCAATTACTTTCATCTTTTTTTTTCAATTTTTCAATGCCTAAAAGATTAAATGTTTTTAAAATATTACTTTCATCCTCTTTATATTATCTTTATCCTTTTTGAATTATTGAAAAAAATATTACTTTAATTAAGCCTTTGTTCCTTTCAGGGGGAGTGCTATTCCCGTGGATGGAATAGCGGGTGACTCCCCCGTTTCTTTCCACAGAATTGCAGTGATTTGAGAGTGAGGATGTGTGTGAATTTGGAGGAGGAGCGTCCTCGCTGATAGTCGAAGAAAGAAAGAGAAATACAATTGTACAATGTGCAAAAACGTATTTGCCCCTCTCTTTTTCACAGAGATTCCCTGCACCGTGCACTGTAGCTGCTCATGCATGGCAGAGATTCCTTCCCACATACCAGCAGCAGAGACAGACGAGCAGCATAAATTCCTTTGAACACGTTTGACTCAACCATTATTAATGAGAGTTATTGTAGTTGTTGTTAGGTGTTTGGTGGTTGTGAAGTTCTGGTGAGCATTTGTGAGAGGTTGTTGGTGCTGCGTTGGTTGCGGTGATGAGCGAAGTGCTGCAGTTGGTTGTGCATCGTCGGTGGTGCTACGGTGGTTGCGCTGCGGTGTCGTGTTGGTGCTACTGCTTGCGTGGTGGTTCGTTGGTGGTCGTTGGAGGTGGTCGCGGCGGGTCGTGGTGGTGGTCATTGGTGGTCTGTGGTGGTGGTCGCAGCGTGTCCTGGTGCAGTGCGTGGTGGTGTAGGTGTGCATCCTTGGCGCGAGTGTTCTGTAGTGGTCATGAGGAGTGGTGGTGGTTGCACGAAGGTCGTCGGTGCTGTTCGTGGTGGATTCCGGTGCTGCTCGTGGTGGTCGTCGACGGCAGATACAAAGTGAGTGTGAGACATTATCGATTAGGGGTGCATGCATAATCGATTATGCTTCATGCAGAATAGCATAATCGATTATGGCCTTCTACGTGAAGCATAATCGATTATGCCACGACCCCTAATCGATTATGCTGTGTGAGTTTTGCATTTTGTGTTGTGTTTGGCGTTTGGCAAAGCTGTGTTTATGATTGTTTTACGTGGTTCATGAAGTTTGTTTGGTTGTCTGTGTTTGGAATGATTTTTCTTTGAACAATTTGGTTTCAGGAGATTGAATATGACATTGAATATGATATTGTGCATGCGAATGTGTTTGATATTTTGGATTATTATTTTGATGAATTATACCCATATTCAATGAAAAAAATTACAATAAATACTCATTTTAATGAAACAGAAGGTAAAAATTATATTAATATTTATACATGTGTATAAATTAATTTTTAAATTTGTGTAAATATTAATAAATTAGAAAATATTTTACTGTGAATATATTATGTTAAAATTAAGAAATATTACTCTCTCCGTTTCAAATTATAAGACGTACTTGACAAATTCTCATATACCAATAAAAGTAATTAATTTGTTCAACTTTCTATAAATTTTCCATTTTTACCCTTATTAATTACTATTAAATGAATTAATAGAAATTTAATCAGAAGTATTTATAAATGAATTAATTTTTTAATAAAATTGTAAATTGATTGAGATTAGAATTTCAACAGTTTTGAAATCATTTCAGAATCATTTCTAAATAATTTAAAATCAGAACTACTAATTATTTTAAATAAATTTCAATCAAAATTTTTAATTCCCACCAAATTGCAAATGATTATACTTAAATTTTATTTTAAAATTTCAATCAAAATTTTTAATTCCTACTAAATTGTAAATGACTATGCTTAAATTTTATTTTCAAAATTTCAATCAAAATTTTCAATTCCCACCAAATTGTAAATAGAAATAGTGAATTAAAATGAGTTGCTACTGCAACTTTAATACAAAAATTAAAACATAATATTAGTAGATGATGGTAAAAGATGAAGAGTCACACTAATAAAAGGGAATTAATTCTTAGTTCCTGATATTTAATTTCTCTTTCTACTATTTAATGTTAATATAAATAATGATGTGATTAATAGGGGTATATAAGGAAAAAAAAGAAATAAAGTTATTGAAATTCTAAAACGCCTTATATTATGAAACAAGATTTTCTTCCAAAGTATGTCTTATAATTTGAAACGGAGGGAGTATTAAGAAATAAGAAATAATTAATAATTTAAAAATATTCATAATATTTTAATATAATATAAATTACATTTAAAATTATATTAATTTCATAAAATTTAATTTATTACATTTAAAATCATATAAATTCCATAAAATTTAATTTATATTACACAGTAAACTTAATTATATTAAAATATTATGAATATTTTTAAATTATTACGTAGTAATTATTTGGTATTAAGAAATGAATATTTCAAATTAATATATACTAATTATACTTTTTTCAAATTTATATATTATTTATAATAATGAATTATAATTATAAAAAATTGAATTATGTTTTTAAATTTGAAATTGTATTTCTGATTTGTATAAATAATTTCAATTTATATATAAAATTTAATTTATAATTTTTTATTGAAGTTTGAGATGATAGAGGAAAACACTCCAATTATTGAATTGGAAGATGAAGATATGGAGAATGTGAACTTGAATTTAATTTCACACCTACAAAAACAGTTACAAGTGCGAACTGAAGTAGCTGCAATCACAATTCTCTGTATTATAGATTATGGACTGAATTTGTTGCGTACTTCGAGTACTACTACATATAATATTACCAACTATTTTCATGAGAAAGAACGTCGTAGGCAAGAGTTAATGTCGTACCTGATTCACACAGAAAAATGTCGTGACATTATTTGCATGGGACTTGAGGCATTCATTAAGTTTTTCCAACGATTAAGGGCAACAGGCATGGTGAAGGATGCCTTTCGATCGACGGTTGAAGAACAAGTTGCTAAATTTTTGCATATTGTAGGACATAACGTAAAGAATAGAAGTGTTTCATTTTTTTTCCATCGTTCCGGTCATACCGTGAGTCGACACTTTCATAATTTCCTGAATGCGATAATTACGTTGGAAGGAGAATTCTTAGTTCAGTCATCAGGAAGAGAAGTGCAACCTCAAATATTGAACAATAGTAGATTTTATCCATACTTTAAGGTGATCCCACAACAAACTATAGTCTAATGTGACATACATTTATGATGTGAACACTAAAAATAATGACTTACTTTCATTTTCATACCCATTAGGATTGTTTAGGGGCCATAGATGGAACTCATGTTCGTGTTAAAGTTCCAAGGGCTGATGCACCACATTTTCGTGGAAAAAAGGATTGGCCAACACAAAATGTGTTCGCAGCTTGTGACTGTGACATGAAATTCACATATGTTCTAGCAGGATGGGAAGGAACAACATCTGATTCAAGAATATTAAAAGATGCCCTTTGTAGAGAGGATCCACTTATAATACCTGAAGGTCAGTTAATTTTGATTTGGTATAGTTAATATGTGGTGACATGATGACGAACTTCTAATTAGTATGAAATCAATGGTTGTAGGTAAATACTACCTTGGGGATGCCGGATTTATGTTAAAACAACAAATCATTACACCATATCGAGGTGTTAGATACCATCTTAAGGAGTACTCCAGAAGAGGTCCACAAAACCCATGAGATTTGTTTAACCATCGTCATTCCTCACTTACAAATGTAATTGAAAGAACATTAGGTGTATTGAAAAAAGGATTTCCTATAATTGCAAGTGGGATAAAACCGCATTATTGTTTTGAAACTACGACCAATATAGTTCTTGCATGTTGTATTCTGCATAATTTTTTGCGGGGCGTGGACAATGATGATTCTCTACTGGATGAAGTGGATAGAGACTTGATGGAACAGGAAGTTGATGTCTCCTACACACAATCTCGGGAAGATTATTATAGGGAAGGGGGAACCATTAGGGATGTCATAGCAAATGAAATGTGGACAGATTATCAAAACAATTAACATTTTGTAATTAATTTTTTTCAATAAAACTTGCGTTCATGTTTCTATTAATGCGTTATATTATTTATTTATTCTTTAATAATATTAGTTGGTTGTGAAAGGTACAAGATGAATAGAGGAAAAGGTGTAGTTGTAGATTCTACAACTGGCATTCGGAAGTTTACTAAATGGACCGAAGATATGGATTATCGGTTGTTGACTTCTATGGTTGATAAGGCCCGGTTGGATAACAAGGTTGATGGAAGTTGGACAACCTAGGCATACACTAATATTGTTGAACCCTTGAGACATTCAAGGTTAGTAGGTATAACTAAGAACAATGTCAAAAATAGATAAAAAAGTTTGAAAGAGAGGTGGTGTGAAATCCATAATTTGTTTAGTGGACTTAGTGGATTTGCATGGAACGAATCTACTAAAATGTTTGATGCTGAAAGTGAAGTATGGGATGACCTGATAAAGGTAAAACTGATTCAATTAATAGTGTTTTGAAATGGTGTTGTCTGTCAATTAATTTCAATGCATTATCCACGGTTTTTTATGGCAGGAAAAAGCTTCAACCGCAAGATGGAGAGTTACTCCCATCCGGCACTATGATTTGATGGAAGAGTTGTGGGGTGTTGATCGTGCCACTGGCCAAATGGGTAGAACAGCACGACAGGTGCAAAGAAATTTGTCAAACACGGGTTTAAGGGTGGACCTGAATGATGAAGTCGAGTACATCCTTGAACCATTCGCTGCTGCAGCTGATGAAGGTCCTCGGTCCCCACCGCAGATGGACTCATATAGTCCTGGTCCAACTCAATCTGTGCCATCTGCTGGAACTTCATCATCACGGGGCACAAAGAGAAAGGCCCCTATGGTTGATGTAATGGATGCCCAATTCGACAAATTAACAACGAAACTGGACAAATTTGTAGATTACCTTGGTGAAGGTAATGCCCTGACTAAACAACTGGCTGAAATAGCCGAAAGACAGGTGTTGGTTGGAGAAAGACTAAATGATATTTTGAGGCGGAGCTCGACCTTCCAACACTCTGAATCTGATATTTGGGACATGTTAGTGGCTATGAATATCCAGGATCACCAAGTTATGTTGCAGTGTTATAATTTCCTCTATAACAATCCATCACTTACTAGGCAACTTTTCGACTTGCCCCCACAATTCCGCCTAGACCATTTACTTTAATTAATGCGTGAAAATAGTTGATTTTCCATTTAACTTGTTGTACTACTTTCTTAATTTTTATTTAATTAGTTGTTATCATGCATCAATTGTGTAAGAAATTTTCAGTCTTTATTGTTAATTATTATTGTTATATGATGTACAATTTAATTTAACTTTATATTTTTTACTATAGTCCTCATCCACTCAATGTCATGGACGCACAGTGGCAGAAAGTTAAAGATAAATTGCAAAATTTGAAAAAAGAAATTCATGAAGGAAATCAGTTGAATGAACAAATAACTAAGAATATTGAAAGACAAAGGTCACTCATGCAAAGAACAAATGACCTAATAAACCGAAAACTCAACATGATCACAAACAACTCATCAGGGAGACATTCAGAACATGATAGAGAAGATGAACCTACAGGATGACACAATTTTGCTTAACTGTTATGAGTTCCTCTGCAATAACCCATGTCACACTAAGCAACTGTTTGAACTGCCCCCTCAGATGTGTCAGAAGCATTTGCTTGAGCTAATGAGTGGAACTGCTTCATTTTAGACTTAATATATGTTGTATTATGTTTTAATTGTTATGTTTAATTATTATGTAATCTTATGAAAAATATGTCAGAACTTGTATTTCATTTTAATGTTATTTGAACTATGTGACAATGTGTTTTAATTAAAATATGTCTAAAGTTAAATGTACATTATGTATAAATAATTATGCAATGTATGTATATATTGTTAATAAATTTTTGCAGTTTACCAGGAATGGCCTTATCTTCAACACCCAAAAGACAAAGGAGTGCAAGGGAAAGGAAGGGAAAAGCCCCTGCCACTAGTCATGACGTTTCTGGTAGGAAGCTACCAAGCATTTAGGAAATGTTGAATCATACACGTTTCTTTAGCAAGCATGATCAGATGGTTGAATATGGCCACAATTTCTACACCAGGACAATCCTTACACCAAAGATAATGAATTTTCCATATCTTGCAGACTCGGGACTATATTTCCATCATCACTTACTATTTCAAGGTTTAGAACAGTTTTTAATGTTGAGAGTTCCATACTACCAAGACCTTATAAAAGTCTTTTATCCAAATTTGAGAGTCACTCAAGCTGGTACCCTCTATAGTGAGGTTAGTAAGAAACAGATGAAAATGAAACCAGCTGATTCGTTAACTATAGCTCATCTCAAATATTAGGGGCAAAAACTTTCTTTTTCAAATATCCTTGAGGAACTCGTATGATCGTGATAGTGTCTTGAGTTCCATGATCAGGCCAGAACTGCAGGGTCAAAATGTTATAAATGTAGGTAGTCTGAATGTTAATGATAGACTTTTACATTACGTATATGTTCATATGTTGAGTCCTCGGTCCAGTAATTTTGCACAAGTATTGCAGGAGGACACTTTCATGTTATGGGCCATGAAAAATAACATTTTGATTAACTGGCCTCATCACATCATGGAACATATGATTAAATTTTGGGACACGGGCATGCCTCTTCCATACGCCATTCTAATTACATGCATTATGGCGTAGACTTATCTGTGGATGCAGCTGACATGTTAGGGTGGAAACACTTTTTTAATAAAAATACTTTGAAAAAAATGAATGTCGTTAATGTAAATGGTGTTTGGCAACACAATAGGGTCAACCAGGATGTTGAAGAAGACACGGACAATGACGAACCACCAATACCTGAGGACCCACCAATACCTGAAGAGCCAACAATATCTTAGCAATATCAGGTTCCGCATACCCCAGCACAACCCCCAGTCCAGCATGATGCTCAAATGCTTGATCAAATTTGGCAGGGTATTCAGGGGTTGCAAGAAGGATTCAAATACATGAACATAAATATAAATAATCGTCTTCTGGGGTTGCAGCAAGGACTAAATAACATGAACACAAACATGGATAAGGGTTTTGAGACACTACATCAAAAGTATGATGATCTGGAATAAAGATTCCGTGACTTCCAAGACTCTTTTGAATGAATGATGTTGTGGAACAAAGACTCTTCTCAATGAATGATGTTGTACAACTTTATTTTTTAAAACTTTTTTTTATTATTGTAATATTTGTATGTTTAATTTTAATGACACTTTAATTTTAATTTTTATAAATTGCATTTTCAGCATCTTTGCATATGTACTCACGGTGACAAATTATTCAAAATTATTTTTCAGTTCGGTATTTGGAATATGAAATGAAAAATAAGTTTAAATAAATTATCAAAATCCATTTCATAATTAACTTTGTAACAAAGGGAAAAATAGTCATTTTCTCATTTTATCAATTACAAAATTAATTTTAAATTATCTCATCAATCACATCACTCAAACTTTCATAAACTTTTCCTTCACTTTCCACTATCTTTCCTTTAAAACAAACAATTTCACTTTCCACTCTCTTTTCCTTCAAATCCACTATTTTCCTCTCCCTTGTTTCCATCTTCAAAGGGAACAAGGCATAAAAGATATTACATCGCATATTAGGGTGTTTATGGATAAAATTAGGTTCAACTTTGTGAAATTTGTTAATCAATTCGATTAATAACTATTTGGATTGGGTTTAGTTGAATTTGTAGTCTTTTTTACACCAAATTCAGATCGAAGTAACTTGATCAAAAGTAACTTATGTTGGATCGGGTTAAGATACTCGAAAAATATAAATTATTTATTACTTGAAAAAAAATTCTTTATAATATATTTTGATTTTGATTTAATTTAAAAAAAATATTTATATCATATATGTATTTTGACTAAGTAATATATTTGAACAAATTAAATCAAAATTTAAATTCAAAAAATAAGAAATTGATGCTCTAAAAAACATTTTTATCAAAATCCAGCCAGTTATGGACTAGATCTTGATTTTTACACTATGTAGCAACTTGTTCCTATGTAAGAATGAATTATTATTAAATAATTTTCTAATTTTTATCTTTTATAAACTACGAAGATTAGAGATACATATGAGTTTATGATAAATTTATCATTAGACTAAGTATGAAATATGAAGTAGCTTAAATTTGACTTTCAGCCAATTTTACAATTTATAATAAATTTAAATATGTTAAATTAGAATTGTTTTAATTTTAAAATTGTTTAATTTTCAATTGTTTTGTTTGGATAAGGGAATTTAATTTGATTGAATTTTGAATTTTTTTTAGATTTAATATTTTAATTACTACAAAATTTAAAATTTATTATTTTAACCTTATAGTAAAGCTGAGTATGTGAATGAGTTCATATGTTTAAGTCTAGATAAGGATAAATTTGCACTATTAACAATCCAATCGTATAGTCTATATTTTTAAACAGTAAGTTTTATAAATCATATTCATTCTACAAATCCAATCGGTTGAACGGGCCAGTCCAACATATGTGAAGATATATTAAGATTTTTTAGCATTTGTTTATACAAAAATAATTTATAATTTATTCAATCCACTAAACAATATACAAACCAATAGAAGAAGAACAATTGGATTTTGGGTTGGATTGGACTTAGTGACAACCAATAAGGAAAAAATATTAGATTTTGAGTTGAATTAAATTTGGTAATAACCAATAGAAACAAAAAGTATTAGATTTTAGGTTGAATTGAGTTTGGTGAAATGGATTATGGGTAGCTCGCAAGTAGGGATAGCAACAGGGCAGGGCGAGAATAGGTTTTACTTTTCCATCCTCATCCCTACAGTAAAAATTCATCCCCATCCTCATCCTCATCCCATTATAAGTATGAAATTTTTGTCTCATTCTTATTGGGTACATGTATATATATACCTATTGGGTAATGGGTATAATCATATTTGGCCCTTGCTATTCCAAATATTAATTAAATAATTTCTTACAAAAAAATCATAACAAAGAAAACATGATATTATAAAATATTCAATGTCAAAATGACACATATTCTTTTATCAAATGAAAAATACTGATAAAGAAATTATAATTGCATAAATCTCAAAAGAAAAAGATTCAAAAACTACTCAAAATATGTCACACAACACTGTAGTATTTTAAATTCAAATTAAAAGAATTAATTATATTATAAAAAATAATACATGGAAACTTACGGAGTCAAATAGGCATTGGTCAAACTTAGGTTTATGTGTATCACCCTCTAATATCAAATTAGAGTATCATCAAATAACAATTGAATAAAAGTAAAATAATTATAGAAAAAAAAGTAAAAATTGATTAAATGTATGTTCTAGAAATAATATAAAACTAACAATAAAAGAAAAAATAATATAAATTTTTTAGATTACTTAATAAACTAAATATGTTTTAGTAATTTAAAATAGGGATGTATATAATAAGGACAAAGGCAGGATATAGAGATGAGTATGAGAACAGGGACGAGGTAAGTATGTACATCATCATCCCTATCTTGGGTATTACCCATACTCAATCAATGAGGGGGATTCTTTATCAAAATTGGGACATGGGTAATATCTATGGAAATAGGTTCATTTATCATCCATACTTGCAAAGTTTACAGGCAAAACTCATTTAACTTGCAGGTTGTTCACATTGAGTATATAAAAATCCACATTAAAAATTTACTAAAAAATTGCTAACTTGCATTTGCAGGAGCTACAAGTTATAAGGGTGGTTTGTAAGCATGGCAACGGGGCGTGGCAAGGGCGGGTTTTGCCTCCCCATCCCTTATCCCCGACTCACTTAATTATCATTGTCTCCACCCTCAATCCTTACTAGGAATAGAAATTTAGAACCCACACTCATTCCATCGAGGTTTGAGTTTCCGCAATCCACCCATCCTCATTTCATTTTATTTTTTTAAATATAATTTTAAGAAGTTATTTTTCAAAAAATAAATTTTAAAAAATATTCAAATAAATCTAAAATTTTAAGCATGACTATAATATATATGTGTGTGTTGCAAAATAGACTACTACAGATAAATTTATAAAGACTAAATATTTTAATATTAAAAATCTTTTTCTTTTATATATTATTTTATTATACATAAATTAATTAATATTTCTATTGTTAGAAATTTTAAATTATTTTACTGATGAAGTATATTTTAGTTTATTATTTTAATATTATAATATGTATGTAAAAAAGTGTTTGATAATATTTTTATTTTATATATATCAAGTTTAATTTATCAATCTTTAAAATATATAATATAAAGTTTAACAATCCTTCAAAATGAATATTAAATTCATATTTAAAAACACAAATAAATAAATAATTTTCAACTATTTATCATTCAGAACACACTATATAAAAGAAACAAATTTCAAACAGACAAATATCATATAATCTAATAATCACCATTTTCTAAATGAGAGGTAATGTCACTCTCCATTAGAGATGACAAATGAACATTTTCCCGTAGGTATTACTCGAATTCATCCCGATTTTGACGAATAATCCTTGCATTACTTGGGTATGGGTAATACCTGATTTTTTAAATTGAGTATGCGACGTCCATCCCCGCTCCTATACCTGTCTCAATGCCCTATATTATTCCTGTCTTAAATTACTAAAACACATCTCAGTTTATTAAGTAATTTTAAAAAACTTATAATAACTTTTCTTTAGTTCTTAATTTTGTAATTTATTTCTAAATCATATATTTGATAAATTTTTTGTGACTATTTTATAAGTATTTAACCTTTATTTAATTATTATTTGATGATACTCTAATATGGTATTTATGCAGTTATAATTTTTTATTGATATTTTTTTTTGCAAAAATAAAGATGTGTATCATTTTGACTTTGAATAATTTATAATATCATGTTTCCTTTGTTGTGATTTCTTTGTAAAATAATTATTTAATTAATATTTGAAATAGCAAAAGGCGAATACGATTATACTCGTTACCTGATAGAAATAACCCGTACCCGATGAGGATGGGGATGAGACAAAAATTTCATACCCGCTGTGTATGGGCATGGGGATAGGAAAGTGAAATTCGTCCCCGCCCCACCCTACCCCATTGTTGTCCCAACTCTCCATCAGATCACCTACATAAACTATAACAAAACTTGATAATAAAAAATCACAAAAATTATATAGTTTATAACAAAGACACTTTTAAAATTTAATTAAGAAGAAAATCAAAGTTAAGAAGATGAAAATAAAAATAATAATAAAAAAATAAAAATAAAAATAGGCGTACTCAAACCAGTATACAAAAGCAAAATCTGTGAAAAATTGTGCAAAATATTATGTATATAACCATAAATGTAATAGATTTGTCATAAAAAAATTAAAATATATAACAAAATCTGATAAAAATAGACCACAAACCTAATAAAAAATCACATTAATCATACAATTTATGACGAGGACCCTTTTAAAATTTAATTATGCAGAAAATCAAAGTTAAGAAAATTAAAATAAAAATAGAATAGAAATAAAATAGTACTAGAAAATGAATGAATAAAAGTTAAGAAAATGAAAATAAAATGGAAATAGAAATAGGCATACTCAAACCAGTATACAAAAGTAACGAATCTATGCAAAATTGTGCAAAAGGTTATGTATCTAACCACAAATGTAATAAATTGGCCACAAAGATATCACAAAATATAACTCAACAAATCAATGCACAATATTTAGAAATTGATAAAGAACTAACCTTATTCGTTTACCAAATTGGTTGAAGGAACTGTAAAAAGTATATGTGTGGAGGTTTAGAGAAAAAGAAGAGTATATTGAGCTGGAAGAGATTAAGGAAGTTGAAGGAGTGAGTGAAGGGTGGAAGAAAAGAGAAGAGTATGGAACAAACACTAAAATAGGATTACATAAAAGAAACTATAGCCCTTTATGTGTAAAAAATAAAAAGAGACACTAAGTAGGAATAAGGTTAATATTAGGATTTAGTTTTAAATTTAAAGACGAGACAGATATGGGTACGGGGTTGAGGTACGGATTGCATCACCCATCCCCGACCCTGAACCCGATTTCTTAAAACGGGAAAAACTCAAACCCGAATCCGGTCAACTCAATTTTCCCCGTCAAACTCGAAACGAGTATGGTTTGGTCCCCACAAGCGGGTTTAATTGTCATCCCTAGTGGTATGCATACATATGAGCCCATGGCATCCAATAAGGATGGAGAGAAGTGTCTTATGAGGATCACAAGAAGCATCATTAGAAGGGACACTTCCTTCACACCCTCTTCCTTTTATTTGTTTAGCATTTCTCTAATGTCTTAAATTTTCTAGACTCATGTGTTTGACTTTGTTTTTGTATGTTTACTTTAAACACCTCATTTTTCATCTTTGGAGCCTTTGTTGAAAGAGAGGAGCACGTGGAACCTTGGCCCAACATACTTAGTTTAGGTCAACATTAGACCTTCTAAAAAGGAGAAGGACGACCCTGGTCCCCAAGCTAGGGTGTTGCCCCATGCTTCATTGCCTAGTTTCTAGAAGCTCTTCTATCCTTTATTTCCCTCTAGGTCCTCACCTCATGCCAGTATAAGAAGATCTCTCTTCCTCTTATAAAGAGTTACATTAATTTGAATGAAATAAAGTTTTTGTGTCATAAGAGAATTGTGTGTTTTTGGGAGTGTCATCCTCCTTGGTGTCTTATCATAAGTCTTGGCTTAAGTGACAGTAGTCGTCTCTTATCTTGGGTTGGTTCATTCCTAAGTGGTATGAGTATAGACCATCTTCCCCTTCTCTAGTATCAATCTCTTCCTACATTTATTCCATGTTCTTATATTCGTGTTATTTAATTTTCCAACCTTTAATTTCCACTACTTTTACTTCTTGTTCTTAATCTTGCTTTCGTTTCTTGCCATCTTTCCTCCCTCTGGAATCTATAAGAACTGAACATTCACACTAATATAATCTTTGAGATTATCTTTGTATTCAGTAAAAATCTTTCTTAGATTTTCTTTCTACTTGTCATTCCATCAAACATCTTACATGTTACTAAAATGAATCCCATATCATGTACTTTTACTTGAATGAATTAACTATACCTTGTAGATATGGACAAAAACATAGTTTTTTTATACTTTAATCAAATTTTTTTTATTAACATATAAAAAGAAATAATCCCATTAAGAAAACTCTCAGACATCAACCAAAAATTACTTCTAACCTATATTGGTAGATAAATAATTTTAATTAAAAAATAATTCATATCAACATCAATTAAAAACCTCTTACTTACACTAGTGAAAACACAGTCTCATTCATGTCAATTAAATTTTTTATACGTATTGGTAAAATATATAGTCATCTTAAAAAGGAAATTCTTATCAATATCAATTGAAAAAAAATACTGTTGAGTTGATGACACTCAACTTCAACGGAATAAACAATATGATGATCGAAGACAAGCCATTGAAATCAACTTCAAGAAAAGATATGGGAAGAAAAAATATAAAATTTTTAATTCTATAAAGAACATACATGCAGATTTACTATTCAAGAAAAAAATGAAAAGATAACAAAAAAATAATATAATAATAAAAATAAAATTAACACTTTAATTTTTCACTCAAAACTAAAAAAATATATTATATAATCGAAATCGATTATATATTTAAATATAATATTGTATATAATTGATTATACGAATATATTTAAAGACCTTTTATAATATAATATATTATTATTAATAATTATATTTTATAATAAATAATTAATGATTATTAATATATTATTTTAAAATATATTAAAATAAATTATTTTACTTAATATTAAAATTTAAATTAACTAATTTTATCTATTATTACTATTATTTTAAAATATTAAAATTTATAATAATTTTAATTTTAATTTACAATTTTAAAATTTATTTTTTACATTAAATTATTTAAAAAAATATTATATAAATTATTTTTTAAATACATTTATGTAAAACAAAATTTATTTTATTACACTAATTAAATCTACTATAAACTTTTCACTCAGTTTTTTTTAATTTAAACAAATCATTTTTCAGTTACTTTTTTAATCCAAATTTTAAATTTTTACATTTTAGTTATAATTTGAAATTATCTCATTTTAACTAAGAAAATTACTCTTCAAAAATCTATAACTTTAATTTATTTTAAAATTCTATATTCAAATAACATATTTTGTTATAAATTATCCAATTATAAAAATAATTATCTTCTAAAAATTTTCCTAAACACACAAGAGGTAAGAAATTTTTAAAATGAATTTTTATTAAAGATTATAATACTCTTTATGGATATCAATGTACCACACTTTTAAGACATTTTTACAATTATTGTTTCAATGTAAGAGATATTTTATAAGACTTACATTTTAATAGTTTTATTTATTTTTGATAAAAAATCTTTTTTACTTTTATAATATAAAATTTTAAATTTTAGGTAATATCAATATATTTCATTAAAAAATTTTGGATTCGATCCCCAGTGGAGTCGTCATTTACCGTAACTAAGACCATGACGACGAAAACTAAGTTTTAAAAACAAAGAAGTCGTCACCATAGTTTATTAACAAAAATTACGGAAAAACCTTAAAAAAAGGAATAGTCTTCAAAACCAAGTTTGGGTTCGAGAGTCGATTACGCATAAAAAAGGTGTTAGCACACTACAATGTCTGTCTTAAGACGATTACCTTTAATTAAATGTGAAAATATATATAATTCTTAAAATATTTGTTTATTTTTCAGTTATTTATTTATTTTTAAATAATTAAGAAAACATTTAGGAAATATTTTTAAATATGTAGTTCTTTATGTAAAAAGATTTTTGTGTGTTGGATGTTTTTTAGTTTTAGAGTTTTAATAGTTTTTTTTATATTTTAAAGAGATTTATGTTTCTTTAGTTCACCCGATCTAGAGTGGAAGATGATGGGTGTATAAATTGTTTTTGCATTCATACTTTAATTTAGGTTATTTACATGTATTATTGTAGTGTTTAAATGATTTTATCAAGCATTATCTTTGTTTTAGATTACACTTGTGGTTTTTTTTTTCTTTGCAAATAGGTGTTTTAGGTGTTCAAAGCATAGTTTGAAGAGAGAAAGTATTATGTTGGAAAAAGATGAAATTCGAGAAGTTCACATGCAGGTTGTGGATTTAACCATGCTTGTGGAAATATTGCAGAAGGAAGAATTGAAGACTGAGAGTTCCACAGGTAGGTTATGGATT
This sequence comes from Lablab purpureus, assembly GCA_030347555.1. NCBI lineage: Eukaryota > Viridiplantae > Streptophyta > Magnoliopsida > Fabales > Fabaceae > Lablab > Lablab purpureus. The sequence continues at coordinate 21,937,277 of CM059258.1, forward strand.
TTTCCATGCCTGTTAAAGTGTTCCGAAAAAGAAAAAGCCAAAACTGAGAGTTCCATAGGTAGATTATGGATTTTTCCATGCCTGTGGAATTGTTCTAGAAATGCAAAAGTCAGAGTCTAGAATTCCACAGGTAGGTTGTGGATTTTTCCGTGTCTGTGGTTAGGGGTGGCAAAGTGGGTTGGGCCCGGCGAGCTGGCCCGCCAACCCGATAGCATATGGGCGGGGCGGGTTAGCATTTTTAACCCGCCAACCCGTATTAACCCGGTCCGTCTAGCCTGCCAACCCGTCGGGTCACAAGTGGGGCGGGGCGGGCCAACCCGCTGGCCCGTGAAAAAAATATATTGCACTTTTAAGATGTCATGTTACTATATACATCTTTAATATATTGTTGTAATTACAAAAATTCATTTAAATTGGACACAAACAAAATAGCTGCAAAGAAAAAAAAATCCAATTTAAAACCAAAGATCCAAAACTAAAATAAAAAACAAAAAAATAGACATTTCAAAAAAAATGCAAAACAAAATAAATAAGCGGGCCAGCCCGCCAACCCGTCTTATGACGGGGCGGGTTAGAAATTTTGGTCCGCATCACTGTGGCGGGCCGGACTAGCCCGGCTTGTTTTTGGCGGGCTCATAGCGGGGCGGGCCTAAACAGGCCGGGTTGGCCTGTTTTGCCACCCCTATCTGTGGTTTCGCTAGTTACGAAATTTAATGACTTTAAGTGGAAAAAACTAAAAGGAAGAGGAAAAGATAGATTTTTAATTGGGCAGAAACTAAAAGGAAGAAAGAAGGACAATTCTCAGGTATAAATAAATCATCAAGAGATCAAAAGAAGACACGGATCATTAGTCTCTTTTAGTTATTTTCTATTTTACATTATGCAAAACTAAATTTTCTTTTTGTTAGAGTTTTGAATTAATATCTTGGATTATAGTTTTTGAACGTTTTCAATCGATGTTTAGTTATTTTCATTGCCTCAGTGTTTTATCTGTTTTAATGTTTATTCTATGAGCAATTTTACACTTGGGAGAGTCGGGATTGTTTGCAGTTATAGATTATAGATATAACAAATTAGATTTTGTCACAATTGGGAAATTGGACATATCTAATTAGTTTGCATTCTAGGTGATAATTGTTCTTCAAAGATTCTTTTAAACTTTCTGATTGGCTTAAGGAATTGGAGATTAGGGTTCAAAGAATATATTTACTTGTCTAAGGGATTTTGAGGTAAACAACTCTTAATAAACTCGAGTGGGTGATGATAATTCTTGCATCAATTGAAGAAGGTAGGAATCTACAAGAAAGAATATGAAATCAAAACTCTAACAATTTTAATATTCATTGAATTCCTCTTAAACTTTTATGTTCGTTGCTCCATCTATTTTGAATTGCTCAAAATTACATAAATTAGTAATCTAATATTCGACATATTCAATCCTTAAGGATGATAATTTTATTACTATGGTAACGACTGGTACACTTTCTAAACGTGCAATAGAAGATAGTGCAAGCGACTATACTTGAATACACTTACAAATCATACAATGAGTGAAGGTAGTATAAACTATACATCAACATTGTAGATCATCGCATGAATTTTATTTAGAGAAAATATTTAACTTTTATAAGACTTATTATATTTCAATTATATTGTGTGAAAAAGAAATTGAATATTGGATATAAGATGATAGATACAATCGCACATATATTTTACAACTTTTACTATTTTTAAATTTACTAATTAAAGAGATATTTAAGTAATAGAATATAGAATATGAGATGACACGTAATTATACATATATCTTGAAACTTATTTAAAGGTATAAAAATAGTGTAAAATCACTAAAATAAAAACTTTTATCATTATTAAATATAGATATAAATTTTAATAAATAAACATTAGATATAAGATGACGCGTATAGTTATAAATATATAAAAAAAAATTATATACAAAAGTGATATATATTACAAAATTATATTAAAAGAATCAATACAAAAGCTTAAAAAAAACTTTAATTAGATGGTGCATTGTAACCATACTTATTTTTAATTAATTTAATCTAACAAAATAAATAATAAAATCTGAATAAAAAGAGAGAATTAAATGCCCCAAATAGAATAAACGTGTATAGGAATATTAGCAAATTGAATACCCATTTGCATCAGGTATAAGAAAATTCAATAAAGTAGACCCGCATATTAACATGATAAATGTGCCAAGCATTTACAAACAAATTCAATAAAGTGGGCCTGCATCAATCAAGTTATTAACATGCATAAAAGGAAATCAAAGTGGGGTCTACTCAAGAAAAGTTTCAAAGTGGATGGCAATACATGAATCTCATGCCAATTTCCAAAGTGAAAGTCTGCCATGGAATATGAAAATCTTACACATCCATTTAATGCAAAAGTGCTCCCATAGGGCAGAGATGTCAAAACAACCGGCTCGGTCCAATTTAACATGGTACTACACGTTAAATTCAGATTTTAGTCTAACTTGATCTATTTTAGTCTAACTTGATCTTATGTTAGGTCAATGGGTCATTTTTAACCTAATTAAAATTTGAAAAAATATTATAATATTTCTGTTGTGTTCTTAGTCTCTCCATAATTTTGTTAAACTGTTATTTTTTTATTATCATCAGATAGATCACTAATTGGAGGAGTAATTTCTTGATGTTGTTATAGAAAATAAGAACTATGCAATCTAAGAGATAAAAAAACATAAAAACCTATTTAATACTTATAATAATTTTACTTTATATAATTCACCAAATATTAAGAAAATAACACAAACTCATGATAATACGAGCAAAACAAAAGTAAATATAAAGTTTTGATTAGAAATACAAAAAAATAATAATATAAATTAGCAAAAAATAAGGAAGAACCTAACCTAATGTGAAACAAAGAAGTTATGGCAGAAGCCTGAAACTCTGGTGGTGAAGATGATAAAGGAAATAGGAGCAGTGCATCATTAAAGGAGATGAAAAAACTCATGAAAGATGAAGAAATGAAGAAGAGAACAGAGACTCTAAGACACTAGGAATTCTTTATTTAATATGACAAAATAACAATTAACAACAAAAATTTAATATAAAAAATAAAAGGATCATTCCATTAGTCTACGGGCCAACATGGCCTTAGCCCATATGGACATCGGATGAAATGGGTCAGGTTAAAAAAATCTATTATTATCTAGGTCACAATTTTTTAAGTCTAACTTGACCTGAAGCATAGGCTATACGGCCAGTCTATCCAAATCTATTTTGATAGTTGTCATACTTAAAAACAATACCCCTTTCTGCCACCTTTCCCCATCACTCTTTTTACCTTTTAAAAGCAAAACCCCTATGCATAAGGGTTTTTATTATCCAATACCCAATAGCGGGAGGCGCACCTCCTAACAATCAGTGGATCCTGGCTTGCGGTGGTTTCAACCACGAGAAACACATTCTGAAGGCCATTGGGCTTCATGGTGTCAAGAGCCATGGTCTATCTTCTCAAGGGATGTGTTGGTGCAGGCGAAGTGTATCATAGTCTCCACATAGAGAATGTTCTTCTGCATCTTGATGGCATTAGATCAACAGTGGTTCCATTAGTACCCCAGGTGATACCATAGAACAAGGGATTGTGCGCCACCTTCGGTCCATCTTCTCAAACAAAAAGTCTGCCCCGTCTACAATCTTGGATGGGAAGAACTCAAACAAGACAATCACCCCATTAGGATAACTTGTGGCTGCGCATGTTTTCTCTATGATTTTCATTATTTGCTGCCTCTTTTATCCCTTGTGATGAGCGAAGAAGAGAGAGATAGACCTAGGATAGGGTTGGTAGGTTCCTTTTTTTTTACGCATGAGAAAAAAAGTGAGAGCTTCTTTATGTTTTTCATTTACCGTGCATACACAAGGACCCAACTACATGATACTTACCAAATAGATGTGAAAAAAAAGAAAATTGTGATGTATAAACAAAACCAACCCGTCAAGGAATGTTTGAAACTTCAAGGCACATATTTTAGAAAACAAGATGCCACAATGAATGGGTTTTAACATGGATAAATAATGAATTCATATGTTTCAATGAGGGATCCAAAGTAGGAGAGCCAGTACCTGTGAGGGCCCTTTTGCGCTGACCAGAGAAGCACTCCTCAAGCTTCTCTCCTGCTGCTCCTTTTTCTTTTCTCATCTTCCTTCCTCTCTTCCTTCTTGCTTCCTTTTTTCTCTGCCCCCTTCTTATTTTCTAGGTTAAATAAAAAACATCCCACTGGGCGTTATTAAACCTAGGAGCCAATCCCAGTACTGCCCCCTCTCCCGACAAAATGCCATCTGCGACTTGGAAATGGCAGCAAAGTTGTAAAGGGTGGTATGCTTGGTGTGTGAGAGTATGTGGGTACATGCGAAAAAGATTTGTTGGTATGCAAGGATTTTGTTCTTGTCTTTTTTTGTATGAAAAAGTTGGTCAGGAGACAAGAAGGAATTGGTTAGAAGAGAGATACCAAAGGCGTGTGAGTGTGAGAATAAAAGAAAATTTGGTTTGGAGACTGAGTTTTTTTAATAACAAATAAAATATATCACCCTTTTTTAATTTTTAGATATTCTTACTACTTTTTTTATTTTGTGTATAATTGAACAAAATCTTTGAGAGTTTTTTTAAAGAAACTAATTTTTCAAAAGATATTTTTTATTTTCTTAAATTTTTTTAATATTTTAATTGTTTTTTGGTCATTTTTCAAGTTAATTTTGCTTTCTATTTTTTTAATAATTTTTAAAAATATCTGGGTGTTCACAATTATAAAACTCAAGACTTATATGTTTTTATTAAAAGATATTTAAACAATAAGATTGAGAAAAGAAAGGAAAAATGGTATTTAAAAGATGTGATTTTAAAATTTTTTAACTTTATTGAACATATACAAATATTAAAATAAAATTAAAAATGTAGCATATAATAAATAGCTTGGATAATAAAATTAATTAATTTAACTCAAACCTTCAAAGTAGTAAGCCCAATTTGGCACCTCGTGCTCGATACTCAATTGCGGCCCAATTCGGTAAATAATCCTAAATCATAACTTAATAAAATGCTCTGACTAAAAAAACAAGTCAAGAAATATATACATAAAAAAGTTTTAATTTTTTTAATTCTCCTTTTTTCATGGCTTTAGTTTTGAGATTTTAAAAATTTGCAATCGCGTTCCAATTTACAATTTTATATATGCTTAATTTCTTTTATTTTGATTGAGTTGAAAACTAAACCTAACACATTTATTTAAGTTAGCAATGTTATATAATTTAATAATTAAAATATAAAATAAATTGAATAAGCGTACACAAAATTGACAATTAAACAAAAAATTTCATATTTACATAAAATCTAGATGCTCAAATTTTAAAAATAAAATAGAGACACTAAAATTGTGGATAAAAACAAAAAAAAAATCAAAATCAAAATTTAAGCTTTAGATTAATATGTTTGTCCTCTTGAAAACTATTACAAAATTAAATCTTAACAAGCATATGGCCTAAACCGTACACCTATTAAAACTGGACTTAAATGCATTTATCTCTCTCTCTCTATATATATATATATATAGATATTAGCAAAAATAAGTATGTGCAATTTTAATGATTATTTATTCACAAGAGATATCAAAATTTTGTAATTACATTTACTTGTCTCAATTCATTTAATTAAAACAAGAATAACAGAAACACATAATTATAATATCTAGAGAATAAAATATATTTAAATCTCAAGATGAATTATAAGCTCCTAAAATAAGTAATGTAAGGATAAAAATTATATTTAAGATTAAAAGTAGTTTAATTTAAATGAAGTATTAATATTTTATTTTTTAAATTGAAAAGCCGATAAATACAAAAATATAATTATTTAAATGTTATTTTATAGAAGTTACTATATTTCTAAATTCTTTTTTTTTTACTTTTTACTAAATTTGTGAAAGATTCACTTAATTTTTTAATATCAAAATCCACCTTAAAGATCCTATTAAAGTGATGAATGTCTAGGAGGCATTACATGTATTGTAGGATCTATCAAACATGTGTATAAGCATATGGAATCAAAATAACATGTAAAATTGTATGGAAGAACATGAAATCAGATTTTTCCCCAAATGTTAGGGTTCAAATTCGGCCCACACTTAGAAATTACAAAACAATTCAATTCAATCGATTAAATTCAAGATAGAATCCATAGGAAGCAATAGAAGATGAAAACAAACATTTTAATTGGTGGAAAATTGATTAAAATGAAGAATAAAGGTGCAACTATGAAGAACATTCAAGAAAATGAAAAGAAAAAACATAGAGAAGACAAGAGAATGAAGAACACGCCACTTTCATAAAGAAAGATAAGTGCAAAGGATAATCACCACTTGAATTATGAAAAACTCAAGATAAGATTCTAGAAATGAGACTTACCTCTTGAACTTCAAAAAGAATTAGCTCTTGCTCTGTATTCAAGCTTCAAAGTTATGTTACAAATGAGACTCGCACCCTTATATAGAGAGGGGAGCACAAAATTACAGGCACATGGGTGGAATTCTAAAAGGTTAGGCCATGTTTGGAAGATGCTCCAAAGCTTTCCAAACAAGGCCCTTGTTATTGGTACTATCCATGCGTCCAAACAACTAGCCTCTTATTTCTATTTCAAAGAAAGACACGAAACTAAATCTATTTTTATTTACAAGGAAATTACAAGAGCTATTAATATTTCTAATCTCTTCTTCAAGCTTCTTGTACATTCTCCTTGATTTTCTTCCTTCCTTTTCTTCAAAATTCTTTGTAAACTTTTCTTTCATATTTTCCTTTTCTTATTTTCTTGTGGTGACTCCTCCTTGCATGGGTTGAGGTTGTTCATGAAATGAGATCACATCATTCTCCCCCTCTTGAAAAGAATTCATCCTCGAATTTTGGGGTTCCTACATCACACAAAGATAAGTCACTCACATTGAAACTATTGTTATTATTTAATGTACCTACCAAAGAAAAGATTACAAGTATTATTTTGCAAGAAGAAAACTACTAATAGTATTTACATACTTGTTTACCTTTTCGTATTCCTAGATCAATTATAAACCGATGCATTCTCAAACTTATGAGATATTTTTTAAAATCCTTTGATTTTCCTAATCTTCTATTATTTTTACTTAAAAAAATTTCATTTGAATTATGAAGGATGAAGTTTCTATGCAAACAATCTTTAGAAGAATAAAAGCATGCAATTTGTCCATAAAGATTAGCACACTTGGTAAATGTCCATTCAAGTCCTTAGAGTCATATAAAAAAATATTAGAAACATTTTTATTGTCATTTTCTTCCATGTTTGTGCTTTTGTCTTTTGTGATCTCTTCTCCCCATTGCTTTTGCCATTGTTCTTTAATATACAAATCTTCACTTGAAAACAAAACAATTGAATTTATATGAGTAATAATCTTAGGAGAAGTAATAGATTCAAAATTAGAAATATGAGAAGGAATTAAAGTTGTAGAATCTCCCTTTAAAGATTTTTCTTCAACAATCTCTTTGGATGATTCGGAATGTAGTTCCTCCATTTCCTTTTCCTTTCTTTCTCCTCTTTTTCTTTTCTTTCTTTCTCCTCTTTTTCTTTTCTTTCTTTGTCCTCTTTTTCTTTTCTTTCTTTCTCCTCTTTTATTTTTCTTTCTTTCTCCTCTTTTTCTTTTTCCTCTTTTTCTTTTCTTTCTTTCTCCTCTTTGTCTTTTCTTTCCTTTTCTCTCAATTCTTTCTTTTTCATGTTGTGATGCGATTAGATATCTTTTGTAAACAATTCTTATTATTTATGTGTAGTATAACTAAGATATTGAAGGATTGAAAGTGTTGAAATGAAATTTTGTATAGTCTCAGTGAATAGATTTAAAAGAGATATTTTGTACGTTTAATAGTTGAAAAGTTTCAATTGAGTCAAATAGGTTTAAGTTGTTGTTATTTTGGAACTAATTATTCAATGTTAGGTATTGTTAATTAAGTGGAAGATTTTCATCTTTTATCCTTAATTTAACACTATTTTTGGGAGAGATGTAAATAATTTTTGTTGTATTTAATTCCCAAATGGATAAATTTTGAGTAACTCAAGAAGTTATAAGAGTGGTGTCTTATTTTTTTTACTAAAGTACTCTCTTTTTGGTGTAGGATTTTGAAGATGACAGAAATGTGTGTCTTTGGCTATAAATTCATAGCTGCAACTCTGGAAGCTTTCTTCATCTTGAAGTACTTTTCATGGCCACAACCATGGATTCGTAGCTGCAGCCATGCAATTTAATTCTTATTTCATCTCCTATTTTGAAGACCAATATTTAAGGGGTTTTTTGGATAACAGAGAGAGACGTACAAAACGCACATAGAGAGAGAATACCCAAGAGAGATCAGAGTACAAAAGAGGATTTGAAAAATATATTGCTTGGGGACAAGGATCACATCTTCACTTCTTCCTCTTATACTTTGAATATTTTGTATTTTTTTATGGCCCTCATCATGAGTGGCTAATTTCTCTTGAATTAGATTCAATGTAACTACTAAATTTGTTTCTTCTTGAATCTATATGACATTTAGTTTCATTATTTGTGTTTGATTCTTCTCTTAATGCTTAATTCGGTTTGATCACTCGTTTTATGATCTTTGATTTTTGAACTCTATTGGGAAATATTCTCGAAAACCCGAACTGAATCACACACTTAACAATCTCTTGATCTAGGAGTAGACTCGATTTTGTTAGCCACCTTTGTTCAAGTTAAGTTATTGTTCTCAATGCAAGGTGTTAATCTTAAATCATACAGGAATCATGTTTAGGATTAATCACTTTAAGACTCAATTTTGAGGGATTTGGTTGAGTTACTTAATGAACATGGAAGTAATAGAATTGAAATCATATTTATTCAATGAAGGTAAGAGAGTTAAAAAGTGCATTTGAATCCAATCTCTTTCTTATATAAGGTTTTCTATTAATTTTCACTACTGCTTTTATTTGATCTATCATAAATCAATATTTCAACCATCTTTCTAAATTCTCTATGAACATGTGATAGCAAATTACTAATGTCACCAAATTCTTGAGGACGATATCTAAAATACTACATCAAAACTTAGTTTGCTTCCTAAGTGTGTTGAGAAGATCATCACTGAGTATAAGAAATGAAGGAAACTCATTTGAACCAATTAGATCATCTGTTTGATTATGCAAAATTTATAAATCATGCAAAGTCGCTAGATGACCAAAACTCATTTATGAATCAAACAAGTATAAGAAATGAAGAAAAATCATTTGAACCAATTAGACCACTTGTTTGCTTTTGCAAAACTTCTGAATTATGCAAAGTCGTTAGACGAGAAAAACTCCCGTTGGGAGAAATTCATTTAATTGAAACCCGAGAGCTTTGGTAGCTGGGCAAGTCTACTTCTTGTCAAGCGGACTTTTTCATTAAATGTCCTAGTGGTTTGATCGTTAGGTAAGTCACTATCTCGCTAGGAGAAATTCATTTAATTGAAAACCGAAAAACTTTTTTGTTGGACGAGCTAACTCTCATTAGGTGAGTTAATGCTTTTAGAATTTGGTTTAGTGGTCCTCATGAAAGTTGTAACCATGGATGTTAGCTTTAAAATGGCTCCAGAATCAATTACCAAGGATGTCTATAACTTTAGTTATGATTGTTTCAAAGAAAAAAGGTCAAGCTAGTAGTTTTTAATTTAAGTTGTTGAAATTTCTAAACTTTTAAACTAAGTAGATGACTTTTTTTAGGCTTGAAGTCTTCGTAAGAGTTGTAGATTATCATTTTAGCTTTCTTATGAGTTATGTTTGAACATATGATTGAATGAGTATAATTTGGTACAAACTGTTATCTTTTATAGTTATCATATAGTTGTTATATGAAAGTGTGAATAAAATATTGAATGATATTATGATTTGAACTGAGATGAAATATTTATGAATAATAGTGTATGATGTTATGGTTGTGATGTAATATGTGATGTATTAGAAAAATAGTTATTCCTAGGGCTGAATACCATGTTGAGATATTTAGGTGATGTATTGGATTTGAGATTCTGAAGGAAATATCTTAACTCTACTAATACTAGAATCACATAGAGAAAATTATCAAGTAGTGAGAGTCGAATAAAGTTGCTATGATCCAAACATGGTGTGTGAAAAGAACTCTATCTGGTAGGTTATGGGGATATATCATGTCATGAGTGGACGAGTTCCTATCACTACTAGAAAAATGTAAATCAGCCACCGAAAATAGCGACCGAAAAAATTTAGTCGCAATTAGCGACTAAAAAAGTGATCGAATTTTATTAGTCGTAATTAGCGACCGAAATAGCAACCGAAAATTGTTTCAGTTAGTATAAGTTATTTAGCGACCGAAATAGCAACCAAACCAATCGGTGACTAAAGGTCGGTGGCAAAATCCGTTGCTATTGTTAGAAAAATTTTTAGCATAATTTTAACGATCGAATTTGCCACCGAAAAGTAAATAATTAGCGACCACCTGAAATTTAGTCGTTAAATACAAAAATTTAAGTATTTTTAAAATAGCGACCAAACTAAAATCGGTCGCTAAGTTTAACAAAATAGTAACCGAATTAAAATTGGTTGCTAAATGAATAGTACATTTAAATATTAGATTTTAAGATAATTAGCAACCACTGTTATTTGGTTGCTAAATCTAAATATTATTTCAAAATAGTGACCACTTTTAATTCGGTCGTGAAATGTAAAAATTATTTAAATATTAATCCCAAAATATTTAGCGATCAATACCAATTCGATCGCTAAGTATAAATACAAATGCAAAATAGCTACTAGTCGATCGCAAATTATAAAAATATTTAAATACAAATTTGAAATTTCAAAGTAATTAGCGACCACTACTAATTCGGTCGCTAAGTAGATATATTTATATATTTAAGTATTTTATTTATATCATTTTATTAATTTTTTAATATCTTTTAGTTATAATAATATTTTTAAACATTTTTAAATTCTTATAATTATTCATATTATAAATATTTGAAAAGTTATTTTAAAATTATCAATTAAAATTATTGATTATTATTGAATTAAAGAAAAAAATGTCATAATTTAATTATAATAATAATTAATCATTATAATAATATAACAATGGTATTAAAGTAAATAATCATAATTTTAAAATTAAATTTTAGTTATTTCAATAATTATACTAATATTAAAAATCTATGTAATAATATATAAATAAAAAATCTTGTCTTTCTAAATTATTAGTATATTTTTAATTATATTTAAAATATTTGAACTTACTTATTGGATCTTTTAATGTTAAAATTTTTATTTATATTTTTATTTATGTTTGGGAATATTAATAATGTCATAATTAATATTTTTAAATCTATTAAAAAAATTAATTATACTAGATTCTTACATTTTATTTTCTTTATTAAAAGTTTAAAACAAATAATTTTTTATTAGGTTTGAAACATTATTAGTACTTAATTATATAATATATTTGAACATATGGTATAATATTATTATTCAATTAAAGAAAAAATTTTGAAATAATATTTTATTATTTCAAATTTAAATCGTATTTTTTTAGATTGAATTTATAAAAAAAATTAAAAAAATTTTTTGTGTAAGACATGATATGAGGTGTAGAGTTTCGGTTCATTGACGTCAGGGGTCTATTTTGTTTAAAAATTACGGATAGGAGTCTTTTTTTATTTTTTTACCGATTTAGGGTAAGTCGTGTTTGGATAACACGAAATATATAAAGGAGTTGTGTTTCCAAAACACGAATTTCTATTTTTATGTGAAAAATAAAGAGTCATGTAAGATAAACACGATTTGAGAATTTTTTATATGTTTTTATTCATTTAATTAAGGGTCGTTTTATATTTTTTTATTCATTGAATTAAGAGTCGTGCTATGTAGCACGCTTTCAATTGAAAGTCGTGCTACATAGCATGATTTAGATTTTCTTTTTTTTTTATTTTCTTTTCTTTGTTTTTAATTTTCTTTGCTTTTTATTTTCTTTGTTTTTTATTTTCTTTGTGTTTTATTTTTATTGTTTTTTATTTTGTTTGTTTTTTTATTTCTTTGTTTTTTATTTTTTCCATTTTTTATTTTTGTTGTTTTTTATTTTGTTTGTTTTTTTATTTTGTTTGTTTTTATTTTTTTTGTTTTTTTATACTAATTTCAAATAAAAGAAATAATAAAATAAATTAAATTGGATATCAAATAATTAAAATTGAAACGTGTTACATAGCACGATTTTGTTTTTTTTTTGTTTTATTTTCTTTGTTTTTATTTTCTTTGTTTTTTATTTTCTTTATTTTTTATTTTCTTTGTTTTTTATTTTCTTTATTTTTTATTTTGTTTGTTTTCTATTTTGTTTGTTTTTATTTTCTTTATTTTTTATTTTCTTTGTTTTTTATTGGCTTTTGTACGCGTCAAATTTGTTTGGAAATTACGGATGGGGATTTTAATTTTTTTTAAGTCACAGAGAATCGTGCTACCTAGCACGACTTCCACCACCATATATATCCAGTGTTCCTTCACTCCTTCACTTGCTTTGACAGAGTTTCCTTGCCTTCACTTGCCATTTTTAGTGCGAACCACTCGTCTTCTTTCCACTTTCCTTCTTTGCACCTCCCTTTGCACTTGAGCTACTTTGGGGTTTTGTGATTTATTTTGTCTTTTGTTAAATTTTATTTTTGTGTAAGGTCTCGAGAGTCACTCTTGAATTTTATTTCTTATATATTAAAAAATTAGTTTTCTTTCTTTTTATAGTAAATATGGTTTTGAGAGAGGAATTAAATGTTTTTAACTCATTTTATGCTAGAGCATATTACGATAATAATACTGAATCCTTATGCAGGTTTTCAAATCGTATTACATTTAACCATTTGAAGCAAATAATTGGTAGTCAAGTATTTTGTACAAGTGATAGAGTTGTTACAAATTTTTTTTATTGTTATCCCCTTCCTATTGTTACTACAGTCGAAACACATGACCTTGTGCAAATATTTACTGATGAAGATGTTAATAAGGTGATTGGTTGGCATTCAGAGTTTAGAAGAGGTGAAGAAATGGAGCTGTTTGTAAATTTAATGAAGGTTGAGCCAGCAGAAATTAATTGTGGAACTTCCACACGTACTGGTGGAGTCAGTGATTGGTGAATTGTTTATGATTTTATCTATTAATGTACTAGGTTTGTTATTTGCTGTTAATGAAAGAGTTGTGTATTTTTAAAAGGTAAAGAGTTATTTTATTATCAATGTGATAGTATTTATTTTAATCTGTGTAATGAGATTTTTTGTTTTACGCATTGTATTGTTACGAGTCGTGTCTTTCATATAATTAAAATATAAATTGGTTCGACTTGCTAAAATAAAAAATAGAGTGAGTATTAACATAAAAAAATATTACAACACCGTTAACAAATTAATACATTCAATGATGACCACCTGTCCCACAACGTGATCTTCGAGTTTGGCGTCTAGGTCGTCGTTCTTGGTTTGGGCTAGGTTGCTCATCAGCTTCCCTTTCTACATTTTGCTTTGTGGTAGGCATGTGAAAAGGTATTCCCCCATAATTATACGTTGGTGGAGGTGGAGGAGGTTGATAGTATGCAGATGGAGGTGTCATGGAAGAGGTGCCGAACATACTTTGTTGAAACGGGAAAGTAATGTAGGTGGAAGGCACTCCTCCAAATTGCGATGATGAGTCAGGTTGCATGTGTGGCATATGTCCATAATACGAAAAGGGATGTTGACTGCTTTGTCCAAGAAGTTGGTGACTGTTGTCATGTTCACTAGACTGCCAATTTTGTTGAGCATATTGTGACGGTGGTTGTTCTTCCTGTGTATCGTACTGGTGAAAACAAAATATGAAATATTAGTACAAAAGAACTTTAAAATTCGAAGCACTAAAGTATTGTATATATTTACCTCGTCGTCATTTGTTTCTTCGTCTTCAAGAGGGGAAATATAATGAATAGTCCTCTAAAAATACCATTGCATATATGATGTATTTTCTCTGAGGTGGCCATTTCCATGGAAACCGACTCCTTCAATTAAACGATTTTGTCGATCATTCCACATTGTGATCCATGTTTCATGATATTGAGGTCAATTTCTATCCGTTTTCCCTCTCATATCCTGCTTATGTAGCTCATCCAAGTTGATTGGATCTTGAGGGATGATCTACCTAAGACCAAATTGTCGCATAACCCTATCAGCTGGATGAGGCTCAACAGTGGCGAAACAAATCATGGAAACAATGGCATGAGTCACAGGAGGGACATCACCAATTATTAAGTCCCTTAAATTACTCATTGCGTAAGGAGTCCATAAAAATTGCATTTCATACAAAAGATAGTAAAATGTACAACAACATTCAAATATATAAAACATATTTATAAAATATGAAATGCAATACCTCTTTTTGCCTGAAGCTGGTCAAATTTGACCCGCAGAGATGACAATGTATATGTGATCATATTAGACCTTAGACTAGGTCTAGACCACCTGCAATTTACATAACAAATTAAATTGAAAATGAAATGCCTTGTTTATATAAAAAATACGTGATTAAAATAAAAATATATCTCCTTGCCAAAGGAAAACCGTAGCCTTCAGCAACCTCAGTAGCAGTCAAGGCGAGGACTGTTGGACAAATGCACGTGATGCGGTCCCATGCCCATGAATGCAGGAGTAACATGCATCCACCAATATTATCTTGAGTGACGTCTACTCCATAATCTAGGGCTCTGTATAAACATGCAAGTACAGCTGACCCCCAACTATAGTTGGTAACCGAGGCTAAGTCTTCAAGTAATAATAAGTACATCAAATGTACTCGTGATGCAGATGTATCTGGCATCAGTAGACTGCCTATAATGGTTAGTATATGCGCCCTAGCATATTGTGCAACAACGACATCATCTGCATCATCTGGGAGTTGCTGAAATGCATTGTTCAGCCAAGAGAGTTTTACTGAGTTGCCCTTTGCAACCCCTTCTGGTGGAAGCGAACCTAACAGTGGTTCGCATAAGGCAATGAAATTGCCACTAGTCAGATTGGTGACTGGGTGACCATCGATCGGAAGACCAAGTTACACTGCAACATCTTCTAATGTTACGGTGGTCTCACCAATTGAGAAGTGAAACGTATGAGTTTCAGTTCTCCATCGTTCCACCAAGGCCGTGACTAAATGATGGTTAACGTCAACATTTCCCATATCCAACAGGGATCCAAACCCTGCTATATTAATTGCATTTCGTACATGAACGTCCAACATGTCGGAATGTTTTGCAACCCAGACTTTATGACGTCAGGGTCACAATAATCGCTCATTCCCCTCCCATACTGCCTTTGTAACATGTTTGTCTTGCAATTGTAGCAAAGATATATCCGATGGAAGATTACGAGTAAATGTCATTACTATAATATACAATATTAAACGACGTTAATAAAATATACAAAACTACAATAATATAAAATAATATATATTTATTTAGTCTAAATATATAATAATATATGTAATAATGTATTATACAATATAATAATTTTTTAAGATAAAGTGCTCCTACACAACAAATAATTTTACTACTCGGAAGCAATTATTTTTAAACAAGTTATTTAAAAATTTAAAAAAAAATCTAAATTAAATAAAACAGAAAAAAAATTCAGGAAACCTAAGTCAAATAAAAAACACAAATAGAAAAAAAATACACACGCAAAAATAGTTAAATCGAATATTTTAACTTTAGAATTTAAAAAAAAATTATGAAAACCAAAATAAATAAAAACAGGAACAGAAAATAAAATTTAACTAAATAAAAGAATACAAACAAGAAAAAAAACCCACACACATTCCAGAAAAAATAAATCCAATATTTTAAATTTTAGAATTTAAAAAAAATTTAACAAAAATTAAATAAAAAATTAAATATAATTAAACTCACATAAAATAAAAAATACAAACAAAAAAAACACACACATGCAGAAAAAATAGATCCAAAATTTTTAATTTTAGAACTGAAGAAAATATTAATAAAACCTAAATTAAAAAACAGAAACAAAAAATATAATTTAACTAAATAAAAAATAAGAACACAAAAAAAAAGACGCACACAGAAAAAATAAATCTAATATTTTAATTTTAGTATTTAAAAAGAAAATTATAAAACCTAAATAAAAAAAAAGAAAAACAGAAAATAAAATTTAGGTAAATAAAAAATAAAAACAGAAAATAAAATGTACACACCCATAAACGAAAAATAAATCAAATATTTTTAATTTTGACAATTTAAAAAAAATTTAACAAAACTTAAATAAACAAAATAGATACACAAAAAAAATTAACAAATAGTAAATAAAATAATAACCAAACCAGAAAGCAAAAAAAATATAAACAAAACTTAAATGAAATAAAAAGCATAATACAAACAGAAAAAAAATAAGGAAAACCTAACGGAAACCCTAAACAGAAATAGAGATTGAACCAGAAACAGAGATGCTCTATTGATGAGATAGAACGCTGCTGAGACTTTGAAACAAGACCACACGACGTCTCAGAAGACCGCCACAGAAGACCACTGTTTGCATAGAAAGAGCATACCAGATAACACAAGTAGAGAGAATGGAGAAGACTGCTAGCACACGGGAAGAGGGAAACCTGTGACTAGGTTTTAAAGGAGTAGATCAAGTGTGCATTCACGGATGCATTCACCATGAATTCAATGCTCCATGTGCGTGCCTGATGCTCCTGCAAGCTTCTGTGCTATGTGACTATTTGGAGAGGCTTTACCTGCCACACTACTGTTGGAAGATGTTTTGCTATACTCCACTGTTGAGATATGCTCTCCTATACTGTGGCAGCATGTGTCGCGCTTGCGGCAAGGACAAATAGGCGTGCGAGATGCTTTCGTTTACGCTGTGACGATGTGTCCCGCTTGCACCAGGGAAGAACAGGTTAGGGAGAGAGAAAAGGAAGTCGTGCTAGGGTTGCACGACTTCCAATTAATTCAATTAATAACATTTCTCACCTTACACGCATTTGATATTAAATTATTATTATTATAATCATAAATCACATTAAAATAATAATTATTATAAACATAAATCACATTAAAATAATTATTATTATAAACATAAATCATATTAAAATAATTATTATTATAAACATAAATCACATTCAAATAATTATTATTATAAACATAAATCACATTCAAATAATTATTTGTAAAATTACTTTACAAAAAAATTATATTAATAAAATAAAATTTAAAAATATATTTTTATAAAATAATTTTTCCAAAAAATTATAATCAATAACATGAAATTTAAAATAGATATTTATAAAATAATTTTAAGAAATAATTTATATTAACAAAATCAAATTTAAAAATATACATATATAAAATAATTTTACCAAAAATTATAATCAATAACATGAAATTTAAAATACATATTTATAAAATAATTTTAAGAAATAATTTATATTAACAAAATCAAATTTTGGTAATGAAAATTTTTCAGACCCCCTTATAGCCCCTGCCATGCTATATATGTGGGTTGTTTTCAATACTTTCTCTCCATTCATAGTTTGAGTTCTTGCAATTACAACTCTCCCTTAACTTTTATTCTTTCCTACATCAAAGTGTTACATATTCAATTACTTTATTTTCTTTTCAAAAAATGAATCGTGCTGATATAATCGAAGATTTTAGTTCGGACGATGAAGAATACTACTCAGAGGATGATGATATTATTAATCAATTAGCAAAGTCATCGGGTGGACATGCACATACAACACAAATATGGGAGGGAATGTGTTTTGACTCAAAGGATGTTGCAGTCAGTGTTATCAAACAATTCCACATTGAGCAAGGTTACAGCTTTTCGGTTGTTGAGTCGAAATCTGACAAATATATTACTCGATGTGTACATTATAACAATGGGTGTCAGTGGCGCATTAGAGCATCGTACAACAAGATACACAAACAACGGCAAATCAAGAAAATTGAAGCTTCTCATTCTTGTTTAACAACAACTTTGCACCCTGACCACCGCAATCTCGATTCAACACACATTGCTCATATCATTTATCAATTGGTGAACACAAATATATCCATTCTAGTTAAAAGTCTAATTGTAGACATAAAAGACCGATATGGTTATACTGTCTCCTACAGAAAAGCATGGATGGCCAAACAAAAAGCAATAGCCATGGCTTTCGGAGATTGGGAAGAATCGTACAACGATCTTCCAAGATGGATGGAAGCCCTTCAACAAACAAATCCGGGAACCATTATTCGATACATAGCTTCCCGTATTGAGGATCATGAGAACGTATACGTATTGCAACGTGTATTTTGGGCATTCAAGCCATGCATTGAAGGATTCAAATATTGCAAGCCACTCATTCAAGTTGATGGAACCGTCTTAACAGGTAATTATCATGCAACTTTACTAACAGCCACTGGGCAAGATGGAAATAGAAATATTTTTCCATTGACATATGCAATCGTTGAGGGTGAAACTAAAAAGCTTTGCTATGGTTCTTCCAATTGTTGAAGCAACACGTTACTCCTCAACCAAATTTATGCATGATAACCGACAGAGGTTCCGGAATCTTATCTGCCTTGGCTTCTAAAGAACTTCAATGACATAATCTCTCCTCAGTATTCTGCATTCGACACATTGCATCAAACTTCAACAAAAGATTCAAGAATGCTGACTTGAAAAGACAAGTCATCAACTTCGATACTTATTCTTACATTCATAAATAATTCTTTTGAAAACCTTTATTCTGAGATAGTCTTTTTTTTTTCAGGATACGAAATGAAACAACCAACTCTTTTAGCAAAATTAACTGCTATGAGAGCCAAGTTTCCACAGCAGGTATCCTGGTTGGATGACATACCATTAGAAAAGTGGACACAAGCATATGATGAAGGCAAAAGATATGGACATATGACAACAAATCTGGTCGAGGCCATGAACTCTGTATTAAAGGGAGCAAGAGCTTTACCTATATGTGCCCTAGTTAAAGCAACATTTCACAAAATTATAACTTGGTTTGTCGAACATGGGTCAAAAGCAGAAATGATGTTATAAGCAGGACATCAATATGGTGAAGAAATTGCTTCCTTACTTCACGAGAATCAAAATCGCGCTCGCATGTGTTGTGTTCAAACATACAACAGAGAAAATATAGAATTCAATGTCCAAGAGTTGACAAATCCCCATCACCGTCGAAAAATAATCAACTGCACAGTTAAATTAAATGATTGGTGGTGTGACTGTGGAGAATTTCAAGCTCTTAGATTGCCTTGCTCTCACGTCATTGCTGTGTGTTCATTTTCTCATTTACAATTAGGTACATACGTGGACCCTGTCTATAACTTAGACAATATTTTTAAAGCTTACCAAGTACAATTTTATCCCGTTCCAAATGAAGATTATTGGTCTTCTTATACGGGACCAAATTTTATTTCTGACCCAACTACACAACGACATACTTCTGGAAGACCTTCAACTCGTCGTATATGGAATGAGATGGACGAGTCAAGCTCAAATAAACCACGGAAATGTTCTTTCTGTAGCAACGAGGGTCATACTAGAAAAAATTGCCCATATAAATAAATTTTTATTACATTAATAACAATTTCAATTTTTACATCTCATAAACTTTATTTAATATTCAATTTACTTTATTTATTAAGTTCATTATTTGTTTTATTTTATATTATTATAATATAAAAAAATTTAATTATTTGATATCCAATTTATTTTATTTATTAATTTTATTATTTCTTTTATTTGACATTATTATAAAAAACAACAAAAATAAAAAACAAAGAAAATAAAAAACAAAGAAAATAAAAAACAACAAAAATAAAAAACAGAAAATAAAAAACAAAGAAAATAAAAAACAATAAAAATAAAACACAGAAAATAAAAACCACAAAAAATAAAAAACAAAGAAAATAAAAAACAAAAAAAATAAAAAATAAAGAAAAAAAAGCCTAAATCGTGCTATGTAGACACGAAATGAATAAAAAAATATAAAAAATACTCAAATCGTGTTTTTCTTGCACGACTCTTTATTTTTCACGTAAAAATAGAAATTCGTGTTTTGGAAACACGACTTCTTTATACGTATTATCCAAACACGACTTATCCTAAATCGGTAAAAAAATAAAAAACGACCCCATCCATAATTTTCAAACAAAATAGACCCCTCACATCATTGTCCGTAGAGTTTCACCGTTTTTAAATTATGTTATAAGATATGATTATTATTTTTTAATTGAAAATCGTCATTGCATGCACTTTGTGTTTATATTAATAAATTTGAAAGTGAATTATACCAAAGTAATTCAAAACTAATATGTTATACCAATACTATACAAATATTGCATTAATCTACTATACTAATAGTAATATACTAATATTATACTAAGAAACTATACTAATTGTAATTACTAATTACTAATTACTAATTACCAATTATTACCAATTACTAATTAAGAATTATTAATTATCAATTAGTAATTAATAATTACTAAAATATTATAATATTAATTACTTTTTAAATATTATAACAGATTATTTTTTTAATAAAATGAAATTATAATTAATAATTTTTTTTAATTTATAGTTACTAATTACTATTACTATTATTAATATACTATTGTATTAATACTAAATATTATACCAATATTAATATATAACTATCATTACAAGAAATTCTTTGAATACAACCTAATTTATAGATAAAAAATAATTATTTATTATTTTCACTAAACTAATCTTAAGATATAATTAAAAATTACTTTTTAGATATTATTAATCCATTTGAGAAACTAATTTTCGGTCATAAAACTAAAATCCAATATTTCAGTTTGTAATTATAATATAAATAAAACAAAATTTTTTAGTTTCTCAAGTTTTCTCACTATTTGAAGTTAATTTGGTACAATATCTTTCTCTCCCTTTGTTTTCTCTGTCGCCAATTGTTTAATAAGTTAACTTTTTGTATTTCTTCTTTTTATAGAAGATATTACTGTGGTAAAAAAAATTAGGATTTAAATTAAATATTTTAGAACAAATATTAAAAAAATATTACTGAAAAAGTAGGAAAAGATATATTTAATTATAAATATTTGAACTTATTTGTTCAATCTTTTAATATTAAATTTTTTATTTATATTTATATTTATGTTTAAGAATATTAATAATGTCATAATTAATATTTTAAAAATTATTAAAAAGGAATTTAGTAATATTAAATTCTAACATTTTATTTTTTAAAAGTTTAAAACAAATTATTTGTAATTATTTTTAAAAATTTATTACTACTAAAAATACTTGAATTATTTTTAATCCAACATATATTTTAAAGTTTTTCTTTATAATTGAAATAACTATGTAGTATATAATTAGAATTGAGTAATTCTTTGAAAGGCACAACTTAATATTAAAAAATATTTATATTTTTTCAATTTTAAAAGTAGTTAAAGAAAATACTTTTATAATCTTCAAAACGTATTTTTCAAAAGTTTGTTCAAAGAAAATTTAAAGTAATATGTTATTTTAGATTTTGATGTAATGTATTTGTATTATATTCATACTTATTAAAACATATATTATATTCGTATTTATCAAAGCATATTTTAAAGCATAAAATTATGTAATTTATTTATAATTAGGAAGAAAATTGAAATTATAAATACAATAATAATTATAAAAAATTTCATAGTGTCTTTTATTCAACTATTTTATAATAATAATAAAAATATTAAAACTTGATTCCGAAACATTTGTTTTATTTTATCTAAACTTTTTTATTAAATTAATGATAAATTCAATATTCTTTTATGTTTGATTTGAATGATTTTTTTCAAATCAAACATACTTTTTTAATTTCTAAACCACTTTTAAATTATGTTATTTATTAATTTTTTAAATTGCACCAAAATCATAAAAGATCAATATACTACACTAACACTATATTAATTGAACATTAATATAGTATACTAATACTATACTAATATATATAAATATTATACTAATAGTAATACTAATATAGTAATCTTAATTAGTAATTAATAATTACTAATTATTAAGACTAATCAGTAACAACCAATTACTAATTATTAATTATTATTATTATTAATTACTAATTATTAGTTATTATTACTAATTACTAAAATGGTATAATATTAATTACTTTAAAAATATTATAAAAAATATTTTTTAAGAAATGAAATCATAATTAATATTAATTTCTGTTAATCTATTGTTACTGATTATCAATATGCTATACTAATAATATAATAATATACTATACTAATATTATTAATAGTACTATTTTTTAATCACTATGAATATATATTGAAAATAAATTTTTGATTCATAAAATTAGAATTCAAAGTTTTCGTTTCTAATCATGATATGAATAGAAATATAATTTTGTAGTCACTATTATTAAATTTTAGCTACTGATTTTTGAATAAGTATACTTTATAAAATTATAAACTAAATTTAGTCTCAGGCTAAAAGACAAGTTAATTATAGATTAATTTATTGAGTATATTATGTAAAAATCAATTTAATAACTAAATATATAGAGAAAAAATAATCTTTAAATTAATTTGTAAAGAATAAATATATATCATCAAAATATTATTATTATTATTATTATTATTTATAAATTTAATATTTTATATTAAAATTAATAAATAACGTGAAATACAAAATAGAAAAAATAGAAGAAATTCATGAATAAAATAATGATTTTATTAGAAAAAACTAATTGATTCTTTAATAAATTTATTTATCTAGTCATCTAAAGACATAGTTTAAAAGTAAAATGTTTATATAGTTTTGAAACTTGAATTTAATATTTATATTTATCTTAATGTATAAGGTATTCATTAGGAAAATATTATATTACTTCAATATAATTTAAAATAAAAAAATATCTATAATTTGATTAAAAATTAATAAAAAGATAAAATATGTAAATAAAGATTATTTTTATGATATTGATGTTGTAATTTAAATTAAATAATTATTTTACTTAAAATAAAAATATAATAAGACAATTAACATTACTATTTATTTAAATTATTTATGTAGTTTTTAATTTAATTTCTCAAATTAATTAAATTAATATTATTATTTTAGTTAATAAGTTTTATTATAGCAAATTTGTAAAAGAAATACCATAAAGAAAATGAAATGAAAGTTTAAAAGAAAAACGCAAATCAATTTTTTTTAAAAATTAAATAAAAATGAATTTAAAAACTAAAAAACTTAAGGTTTAATCAGAAGGGAATTGGGGAATTAGTTTGAACCCTAAATGTGCGAGAAGGGTGCGGATTGAGAAGCTATGCGAACTGTGCGAGGTGTGGATTGAAAAATATGCGAACTGTGTGAGGTGCAGATTGAGAAGCTATGCGAAATGTGAGAGGTGCGGATTGAGAAGTATGCGAACTGTGCGAGGTGCGAATTGAGAAGTATGCGAACTGTGAGAGGGCTGTTAGAAGTTGTGCGAGGGTTGTGCGAACTGTGCGAAGGTTGTTAGAAGCTGTGCGAACTGTGTGAGGGCTGCGAGAAAAGCTTCGAGGTACGAGAGGAGTGTTTTCAGGCTGTGAGAGGTGTCAGAAGAGTACTTTGAGGTTGCAAGAGGATTCTCCAAGCTGCGAGAGAGTTCTAGTCTGCAAGAGACTTGAAGGTTCGTTTTGCTTCAATATTTATTGATTTCTGTACTCCTAGGTTAGTTTTGCTTCAGCTCGTTTACATTTGTGGTTATTTCGAGCGAGGGCCTTTTCCTGGGCTAAGGTTCATACCCAAGACGTGAGGAAAATGGAAGAGTGTGTGCACCATAGGGGTGTTTGTCGATGAGGAACATGAAGGTCAGGGATGGACCACTGTTCTAAATTAAGTCAAGCGGAGAACTAGTGGAACGAAGCTTATGGTCTTCTCAGGTCGCGGAGGAAGAGGGAAAGTGGTGGGAGTGGGGGATTAGATGAGGGAGTATTAATATGAGGAAATGGGAAAAATCCATGATATAATTCCTTTTTTTGTTCAGCTGTGGTGGAATAGAATGTGCCTGCAATTGATAATTCTCTCCATTTAAATATCAATTATTAAGTTCAAAATCTATCTTTCATGTAATCTCAATATTAATAACCATTTCATGTTGATTGAACTATAATGGGAGCAAGGGCCCTCCTTGTCCCCTGCATTTGTCACCCTCACTGATCATAAAAATATTAATTTAATTATTGTCTGTACACGTTATAAAAACAAAAAATAACATTTTTAAATACTGATAAAAATAAAAACAAAAAATATCTTTGCATCTATAAATATCAACCATGTGAAATCTTTATATGTCACCATTAAAAAGATATCATAGTAAAAATTTATAGCATTCAACAAATATGAATATAGAAATATCATGGTTGATAAAAGCTATACATTTAATACATTTAATACTTTGGGTATTTCTCTCATACATAATAAGAAGATAAATGAGACCCATCAAATCACCCATAGTGTAATGTGTTAGGGAATGTTGGGAGGGAATAAGAATGAACTATTCTATTATTAAATTCTTAAATTAAGAAATATATAATACTGTTATAACCTTGTAAGTCCATTGGACATCATTAGGACCATCTAATCTAAGATATAATTTGTTTTGGAGCTTGGACTCGGCTTAGGTTGAGTTAAGGGAGGAGAGTAAATATAATATAAATTAAACTCTTACGTTTGTGGTTAAAGTTTGTTGACATGTAAGAATAAATGCCTTTAAAATTGTACTAAACTATTTAGTCTAACAATGGGAAGGAAATTATCTTACAACGTATGAACATATACTAACTGCATCAATCTAACGAGTTAACTTAATTTTACTTTAAAGCATGTTGAAGGTGTGTGATTAATGGCTAAAAAAATTTCTTAAAAAGAGGTTGTAATAAAATTTACTATATAAGTTTCTCCTTCTCCATCCTTTCTTTAATTTGTAAGAATAGACGGATGAATAATAAAGCTATGAGCATAAATTGTTAGTTTTAGTGACTATGAAAAACCTTATAATTTAATTTATGCAATTTGTTGTAGTCAGTTTGCATCAATGGACATCCCCGAAGGTAGAAAGTGGATGTATAAAAGATTAGATGGTAATAAGCATCTAACAGATGAATTTAGAGAAGGAGTGCATGAATTTCTACAATATGTTATTACTCAACAAAAGTTTGTACAACAAGGTGAAATGTTAAGATGTCCATGTGTTAAATGTAAGTATAAAGTTTTCAAGTTTGTGGACCAAGTTGGGTGGGATCTTTATGAACAGGGATTCATGCCTAATTATTACTGGTGGACAAATCACGGTGAAAAGTTGCCACAATTTCCCTCTGCAGTTGTTGAGAGTTCATATCATGGAATTTTTTAGCCAAGGGAACAATTAGGTCCTTACTATCAAATGATCATGGATCATGTCGAACCCTCAATTGACCACCTTCTAGAAGTACAAGATGTAATTGGACCACAATACATGGAGGAAAATCCAGATCCTGAAACTAAAAAATTCTTTAACATGCTAGTTGTTGCTCAAGCACCCTTATGGCAAGGATGTGAGAATCATTCAGAATTATCAGTTTCTTTGGAAGCTCTAAGCTTGAAATCTGATTATAATATGTCTGAAGGATGTTTCAATGGAATGGTCAAACTTATGGGGGAAACTATGCCAAAAGATCATCGAATGGTGACTAACTTTTTCGAAGCTAAGAAGTCGGTGGAAAATTTGGGTTTGGGTTGTATAAAAATTGATTGTTGCCCAAAAGGATGCATGTTGTATTACAATGAAAATTCACATAAGAGTATAACTAATTGCTTTATTTGTGGAACGAATCGATATAAGATAGTTAATAGGAGAGGAATTGAAAAGAAGATTTCTATTAAAAAGATGTGGTACTTTCCTATTATTCCTAGACTTAAAAGGTTATACTCTTCAATGGCCACTGCACCTCACATGAGATGGCATAATGAGAATCAAATGGACCCATCTATTATGTGTCATCCATATGATGGGGGAAGCTTGGAAGCATTTTGATATAATGCATCCAAAGTTCAGTCAAGACCCAAGAAATGTCATATTAGGTTTGTGTACAGATGGGTTTAATCCTTTTGGTCAATATGGGAAAAGTTATTCTTGTTGGCCGGTTATCCTAACTCCATACAATCTTCCACCTACCATGTGCATGAAGAGAGAATTTATGTTTTTGACTATCTTTATTCCGGGTCCTTCAAATCCAAAGCATAAGATTGATGTGTTCTTGCAACCACTTATAGATGACTTGTGCACCTTATGAACTGAAGGAATATTGACTTATGATGTGTCATTGAGGCAAAATTTTATGATGAAAGCTACTTTGATGTGGACAATTAATGACTTTCCAACTTATGGCATGTTATCGGGTTGGACAACTTCTGGTAGATTTGCTTGCCCTATATGTATGGAAAGAACAAAAGCATTCTATCTTAGTCATAGCCACAAGATCTCCTATTTTGACTATCACCGCCAATTTCTTTCATTTGATCATCAATTTAGGAGGAATAAAAAGGCATTCAAGAATAAGTTTGTTGAGACTAGCCCCCCTCCTCCACGTTTCTCTAGTCTTGATATTTGGAATAGGGTTGCACACTTACCAGTTTGCTACCAATTACAAGAACAGGAAAATATTCCTGAATATGGTATTACACATAATTGGAAGAAACAAAGTATTTTCTAGAGGTTGCCTTATTGGAAAACCCAAATTTTACGTCATAATATTGATGTTATGCACATAGAGAGAA
Organism: Lablab purpureus; assembly: GCA_030347555.1. Classification (NCBI taxonomy): domain Eukaryota; kingdom Viridiplantae; phylum Streptophyta; class Magnoliopsida; order Fabales; family Fabaceae; genus Lablab; species Lablab purpureus. Next base: position 21,964,177 of record CM059258.1, read on the forward strand.
CTGTGTTCATGAATGTGTTTGACATTGTGATGGATATCAAAGACAAAACTAAGGATACAAATAAGGCTCGATTGGATGTAGCAGAAATATGCGATCGAAAAGAGCTAGAGTTAAAATACATTGGGCATGGTAAAGTTATCAAACCAAAGGCAGCATATGCATTCAACAAATCCCAAAGAGTCTCTATTTGTAAGTGGGTTAAAGAACTTAAGTTGCCAGATGGATATGCTTCCAATTTAGGAACATGTGTTGACCTAAATCAAGGAAAGTTACATGGGATGAAAAACTCATGACTGTCATGTTTTCATGCAACGATTGCTTCCAACTGCATTTGACTCATTGCCAAAATCAATTTGTAAAGTACTTGTTGAACTTAGTCTTTTCTTTAGAGAATTAACTTCCACAACACTAAATGTTGAACACTTAAGAGTTATGGAAGAAAATATACCTGTGTTATTGTGTAAATTGGAACAAGTATTCCCACCAAGCTTCTTTGATTCAATGGAACATCTTCCAATTCATCTACCTTATGAGGCAAAAGTTGGTGGTCCAGTCCAATATCGTTGGATGTATCCATTTGAGAGGTATGTTTAGACTAATCACTTTTACACCATTTCACAAATATTGTTCAATATTTTAAAAATTCTATCTTTATGTTCATTTTTAGGTTCTTACACTCCTTAAAAAAGAAAGTAAAAAATAAAACTAGGGTTGAGGGCTCTATTTGTGAAGCTTACTTGGTGGAAGAAACATCTACCTTTGCCTCCTTTTATTATCCTGATCATGTTGAAACAAGAAGGACCAGGATTCCACGCAATGTTGATGTTGGTGAAGGTTCTTCATCCACTCCTCCTATTTCAATTTTCAATTACTTGGGAAGAGAAATTGGAAAAGCTCAAACATATTGTCTCCACCAAAGAGTAAAGTTGTCAAAATAGGCCTGGTCCGATGGGCTGGCCTGTATAGCCTATGATTCAGGTCAGGCTAGGCTTAAAAAATTGTGGCCTAGATAACAATAGGCATTTTTTAGCTTGACCTATTTGGCTCGATGCCCATATGGGCCAAGGCTAGGCTGGCCCGTTTATTTTTTATATTAAATTTTTGTTCTTAATTGTTATGTTGTCATACTAAAGAAAGAAACCCTAGTGTCTTAGAGTCTCTGTTCTCTTCTTCATCTCTTCTCTTCCTTTCTCACAAGCTTTCTTTTTCATCTCCTCTACTGCACTGCTCCTCTTTTCTTGTATCACCTTCACCACCACAGTTTCACGCTTCCACCATAACTTCTCTGTTTCACATTTGGTTAGGTTCTTCCTTATTTTTTATATTATCATTTGTTACATTTCTAATCAAAACTTTATATCTGCTTTTGTTTTCCTCGTATCATCATGGGTTTGTGTTATTTTGTTAATATTTGTTGAGTTATATAAAGTAAAAATTTTATAGGTATTAAATAGGTTTTTATGTTTTTTTTATCTCTTACATTGTAGTTGTAGAGTTCTTATTTCCTATGACAACATCAAGGAGTTACTCCTCCAATTAGTGATCCATCTGATGATAACAAAAGAAATAGGATTGAACAAAATTGTGCAGAGACTAAGAAAGCAAAACAAATATTGTAATATTTTTTCAATTTTTAATCAGGCTAAAAATGGCTCGTTGGCCCGTTGGCCTAATATAGGGTTAGGCTAGGCTAAAAGTTGTGGCCCGTTTTAAAATATAGGTCAGGTCAGACTATCAGATTTTATGAACTCGGCCCGTAGAACCGAGCCGCCCATTTTAACAGCTCTACCAAAGAGACTTTGATGCTGCCCACTTGTATGTTCTTCAAAATTGTGAAGAGGTTCAACCATACTTTGAGTAAGATGTTATTCACTCCTTTTTCATTGAAGTTACTTATGTTATTTTGTGTGGTTTGAGTAATTTGTTACATCTTTGCAGTATTTATATTGACTATTTAAGAGAGCTCGATCCTACTATATCTAATGCCCAAATTGACCAAGATATTTCATCCCATTTTCCTACATTGTTTAAACAATATGTAAGTTTTTAACTTACATGTTATGAAAATGTCATTCTGTCTTACATAGTCTAATTTATAATATCATTGCTCTTTTATTTAGGTTCTAAATCCAGAAAATAATATTCAAGATTCATTATTGGCTAATTTGGCATGGGGTCCTAAGAGAAAAGTTCAATCGTGGCCTATGTATGTTATCAATGAATACAAATTCCACACTACTCTTTGGAGTGAAGGCATGAATTCCTTTAACTATGGTGTTTATGTACGAGGAACCAATGGTCAATTAGAGTCATATTTCTACGGATTATTGTCAAATATTATTCAATTATAGTATACTGGATTGCCAATAATGAATTTTGTTCTCTTTCAGTGTGAATGGTTTGATAATACTGTTAATTTAGGAACCAAAGTAGATAATAAGTATGGAATCGTTCAAGTAAAGCAATCACGAATGTAGAATAAAGCATATGATCCTTTCATTTTTGCACAAGCAGAACAAGTTTATTATACAAAACATCCAGAGGGACGCCAAGGTTGGTTAGGTGTAATTAAGACAAAAGCTCGCAGTAAAATCACTGATAATATAGTAAGTCAAGTTGAACATGAGACTCCATACCAAGATGATGAGCTTATACAACTTCAAGTAGTGCTACATGTTGATCCAGACTTCATTAATGATTCTCTTGCTCATGTTGATGGTGGGGGAGAAGAAATAGATATACAAGTACTAAATCAAACAAACATAGATGCATATGAGGAGGAATACATTTCAAGTAAGGGTCAGATTGAGAGTGATTTTGATGATACAGATACCTCTTCGGTAATTCATGCATTAAAATTACATTAATTTTTGTTAAAATTATTGTATACCTTTACTTTATGCTACATATTTATCAATAATATTATTATGATTTGTAATAATTGTAGTGAATGAGAGGAAAGATAACTAACACGTTTGGGTGTAGAAAACGCAATCAGGTTTGAGTCTTTTCATCCGAAATTTTTAGTCGCTGTTTCGTTATGATTTTGTCACCAAATTAGCGACCGAAAATATTTTCATATTTTTTAAAAAAATTCACAGCATTAGCGACCAAAATTATTAGTCGCTATTCTTTTCTCTGTTTGCCACCGAATTATTCAGTCACAAAATTGGTCTCCTACACATGTATGACTAAATTGTTTAGCCACCAAAATAGTGATCGATTTTTCAATAGCTATTTTGCAACCAACAAAAATTGGTCGCTAAAAGACTTTGCGACTAAGATTTTTGCTTCCAACTCTTTCGGTCGCTAATTCAGTTGCTAATTATTTTAGCGACCAATTTTTCTATTTTAGTGACCGAAATAAGTGGTCGCTAAATTACATTTTTCTTGTTGTGTGTTATGTTGTTTTGTTGTGATGATAGTAAAGGTAGTATGATAGATGTAGATCTTAGTCTAATTCAACACAAGTGTTTTTCGGAAGTAGAGTCAAGTGTTTATGATTGATGTTGATAATTTATAACATGAGAGGTAACTAATGGACTTAGGATTATACAGTTGATTTTGATAAATGTTGAATGAATGAATTGAGTATGTACATGAGAGTCTATGGATGATTTGTAAATGAATTACTTGAAATGTAATTGGATTGTACAGATTGAGAAAATATATGTATATGGTATTGGTATATATATGTATTCAAGTTTTTCAAATTACTAACTTACCCTTTTTGTTATTGTCTTATAGTTTGTCTATGATGATCGTATTTTACACATAAATAAAAAATGTAACAAGTAAAAAAGTTTTGCAAAAAAATTATTAGAATATGAGATATTTTTGTATATTTTAATGTATAAATGTTTTAATTGTTTTGAAGATATATATAAATCTCTATAAAAAAAAATATTTTGTTTAGAGATTTCCAAAAAGTTATATAAATATTATATACTTATTTAATTTAATAGTAACGTAACAAGTGAGATGTTACCATTAATTGATGTATATATAGAACAAAGCACATTTAAAGCACCTTAAACCCAATCCCAAACTGACTTTTCAACATGGAGCTAATTGGGACAGGTTTTAACTTTCGAAACTAAACTTCATGTATTATTGAGTCAAGATTTAAGTGCTTTTAAGCGTAACTTGAATTGGTATAAAAAAGAGAGCTAATCTTTTAATTATCATTTTCAAATTTCAAAATTAAGATGATATTAAAATCCTTACCAACTAATAGATAACATTCAATGTGTGTCTTATTTAATTTCTTTTTTGCATCTAATTTTACGTAAACAAGGCATTGAAAAGATACCAATCGATACTCATGAAAAAACAAAGTATAGCGGCTTTTTTTATATATAAAAAAGGAATATGTATCATGATTAATTAGATTAAACCCATTAAAAAATTATCCATGATGAAGGTTTTTTTCTTTTATTTTTACAAATAATTACAATAATGTTTTTTCTTAATATTTCTATACAGAAAATAATGATTACTAATAAATATTTTTTTAAAAATAACAGTTTAAAAAAGGTGAAGTATTTGTGCTTATAAACGTAGAAATATTATACCCCAATATTTGTTATATATTGAGGAGATAAAATCTAACAAACCACTACATTCTTGATATAAATTTATGTTTTGAGCCCATATGAACTTCATGAAACTTCAGCCAACTAGGGTCTCAAATACTTCGTGTCCATGATGAACCAAAGACCATGTTCATATTGCTAGGGTTTCGACTTTATCAACAACAAGAAATCATTCTAACGTCAAGTTAATTAACTTCGCAATTCACATTATATTTGCATTTAACTTTCTGGTGAATCACGAAATTCTTTCATTTAGAATGATGCAGTGAAACCAGTTGAATTATACTGTTTTTTTTTGTCACAAATGGCTTTCTATAAACAAAATTATAAAAAAAAAGGGAAGCATTAAGAAAATGCTTTGTTTTATAACTCGTATCTTATGAACACACTCAAACTCATGATATGTTTGTTCGCCTCAACACTCATTACTGTGGTGTTCATGGGCTTGTAACCCTAATGGCTAATGCTTTAAGAATAAAAAAAAATAAGATCATTAACTATTTGATGTTTTTGATATTAAACTTTCTAAAATCTTTTCAATTGTGATTATAATTTAAATTTAAAATATTGATAATCAACCACAGAAAACACGATTACCTTAGCTAATTTTTTTATGAATAATGATCGCATATATAGATGTTGAAACTCACGACCTTATTTGATAAACCCTATGAACCTATAAATGTAATATGAAATTAAAGTTGATTGGGGTGAAGGTGATTTCTCTAAAACTCTTCTCTTCCATAAACAGATTTGTAATACTACTAGCTAGAGCTAGGACGAATATTAATTAACAATTACTACATTAGTAGACAGCTAGATCACCATTTTGATCATTGCCTAGTGATGAGAACTAGCATTATTTCTTTCTATTTTCGATATAAACATACCCAAAGTCTCTTGCATTTGCTATAAAAGAAGTACATTTTTAAAGTAAAACATCACAAAAAACCAAGGACTTTTTTCTATATTTTTTATTTGTTTTGTGCTACTATAGGCTAAGGTTTTTAATTAAGAAAATATTGTGATTTTAGGACCCACTCTAACTGCATTTTTCGTAATTGCCGCACCACAACGGCACAACACCTAATGGACCTACTTTAATATTAATAGAATTGCAATTAATGCATTAAATCATGGATCGGATCTTTCAACAGAAACCCAAGCTTAAGGTCCCATCAACAACTAATTCGCTTGTGTCATTTGTTAAATTCCAATCCTCCTAAAATTTTCATCATTCTATGAACAAATTGCTCCTAAGTAGTCTTTCTATTCATCCAACAAACACAAAAATCACAATCAACCTAATAAAAAAATGTTTTCCATTTTTCATAACTAAGTGCAAAAGTAGGTTTTGAAAGTACAATATATAGAAACAATTGGTTGGTTTAATCGCTTAAGCTTTTCAAATTCACAACAAAATCAACAAGAGTGTTTGTGTAGCAATAACATGTCTCCTATAAATAGAAGCCTCACTCAAAGCTTACAAATAAATAGCAAGAGATTAGAAACCTTAGCAAATGATATAGCTAGACAATCAATTACCGTCATATCACAAGCTATTGCTAGCTCTCTCATATCATTTCAACACAAATTCGATTGGTTGTATGATGCTTATGGGGTTACTTTTTGAGCCTCTACTCCTAGTTTTCTTTTGGGTTTGTTTTGTCATATAAGATTTTCTCTATGTATATTCTTTTTTTCTTTTTTTTAGTATCCCATACTTCATTTATACATATATATATATATATATTATATATATATATATATTTAAATTATTTTTGTCTATAAAAAAATCATTGCAACAAAAACATAATATATAATTTGGTCATACACTTACTATTATAAATAGCTTAAGGATTGAGCTAGCCTAATGTCTCATATCCCCACCATTAAAGCTACTTGCTACCACAACAATATATTTAAATTTCGAAAATATATATAAATAAGTAAATGTGAGTGGAGAAACTATGTAATTGATAAATAATCATACACATTTAGAATGCATATTTAATTCTTCATGGCTAGATCCCATTTACATAGGATATAGATGCATAGGTTTTCTAGGCAATACTTTAGGCCTAATCTAGTTTTTGCACACCTATAGGTAGGAACCTGAGTGGACATATTTCCTGGTAACATTCAAGGGATATTGGTAACAGTCTTTTTAACGTATAATCGATTTTTTTTTCCCATCGGGTTAAAAAAAAAGTACCCAGAAACATGCCTAAGAAGGTATCGATCTATGTAATTAAAAGAAATAATCTTAATCATTTAGTGAAGTAAATGAAAAAACAGGGATCAAGTCAAAGATATTGATTAAACTGAAGAGGACCAAGAAGGTATCCAATGTTTTTTAAGGGTTAATTGACTTGCATTATATGCATCTATTGTGGGACATCATCTTACACATATTTGTAAGGATACCATGCTTCATGGATTTGTGAAAAAGTTTACTCTCTCTCTCTCTCTCTATATATATATGTGTGTATATATCCCTGATTTGCCTTTATATCAATGTTTGTGTCACTGTTTGCTAACTTATTTGAGGTCTGTCTCTTAATTTATTCAAATATACGTCCTATTATATTGCATGATGTAAATGCATTTGTAGATGCCAAAACATAATCGCGTAAGAGATTCTATCTATACTTACACCAGCAAAACACGCCAAAATTCCAAGAGAATACCAGTACCATGCAATATCATACACACTATTTCAGAGAAAATTCAAGATTATTTTCATGACTATATATATATATGCTTGATAGTGTATATATATAAGTGAATACAATACAGGGACTTACCCCAATGTTAAAACTCTTCGTCAACTTCATTCTAAATTCTCATTCGAAATAACAAAATACAACTTCTTGACATATAACCGGAAGGGTTAAAGTTGCCCAGGGATATGTCTAGATAGTCGAATATGATCCCACACTGCAGCTGAAGTTATATCCAAGCTCTAGCAACAGATTCAGGACTTTGAAACAACTTTGGAATCTGAAGTCAATTAAAAAGTGAAACCCAAAAATTAAATTCATGCAATATGGACATATATGTATATAGATCAGTTACACAATGTGGTTGTATCCAACCCCTTTTGGATACAACAATATATAATTATGTATTCAGTACTCAATATATATTTAAGATAAAAAAAAATGTAAAAACGCAAGAAGATAGAGTATGGCCATGGTGATTGGCAAATGAGTTTGCAGTGTTACAGGTAGTGGAAAGACGATGCAACTTATGTACGAATGTCAGATATATATATATAACAGCACGAAAGAAAAGGACATTCATGTGATAGGAAATGAGAAAAGAAGAAACAAAATTCGTTAGAATAAGACAAAACTTTTTGAAGGCAAGAGATTTTGGGTTCTAGCTAGTACGCCAATGAAACTTATAAACCACGAGCAGACAAGACTCTAAAAACAGCATCTAATTTTCCCACAACCATGGATCTTGAACCTTTCCCAAGATATTTTTTTTATATAGTTAACAAAATAATGTAATTTTAAATTATCAAATTTCATATCATTGCAGTGGTTACATCGTTTGTGGAAGCCACAACAAGAAAGTACCAACAACGAAGGAAGTAAGATTGTGCAGAAAAGCAAACTTGTACACAAGTAAATATATATTATATCATAATATATAGGCACAAAAGACATGATTACGAAATGCAGAAACCATGGTAGCATTGTCTTGTTGCATGTGAGAGCGACAAATAGACAATGGATGATCAGAGTGTATTAATTACTGATCCTTCTACTGTATGCTCATTCAGTGCAATACTCAAGAGAAACAAGAAACTGAGGTAAACTACGTATTTACTGTTAGTACACAATTTATAACATGTAACTACATGTAAGATACATACAATTTAGGGTTTTGAACTCCATGAATTAGGGTTTAATATAGAATGAAATGCAGATGAAGTTATTATGCTTTTAATAGAACTGTGTGCTGATGGGATATATGATTGATGAATTTTCATTTTCTCAGTGCTGAAAATTCAACCAGCAAACATTAACCACAGAGTATACTGTTGAATAACTAGCACCCAATTGTTGAATTGTGTCCTTTTTATGCATATAACAATGTCAATGCTTCAGGTACCATCCTTAATTTCCCATGTCAAACATAAGAAGCAAGCAAATCTACAAATTAAACAGTAGTGAGCAAGAAAATTTACCACATGCTCCTCATGAAGGGTAATTATATAAAACTATTATATTACTGCATAGGCAAGTTTGAGGAGGTGTCTCCGTTGGGCTTGATAATATTCCTCTTCTTCTTTTTCTTCTTATAAGGGATTCCTCTAGCCTTAGCCTGAGAATCCCTGACCTCTCTAAGATAGACTCTTATGGCACCACTTGCAAAGGGATTGGTCTCAGGAAGGCCTCCATTTTCTTCATATGCAGCTCTCAACCTTCCAATGAGTGCATCAAGGCTTCCCCAAGCTTGTCTAAGAGGGCAAGTGCAGGGTCCAGGTGGCTCACTTTGCCCAAAAAACAAGCACCCTTGTAAGTGCACTTTGGTTTTCCCAAACTGATCCAAGTAACGAAGGAACTCAAGCACATGGCTGGAACTACACTGAGAAAGTGCCACAGGAGGCCTCTGATTCCTCAAGTACTGTCCAAAAGTGTTCCAGTCTCTTCTCTTCTGAGACTCATAGCGACTCAGTGGTAACTGTTGCTGCTGCTGCTGCTGATTGTGATCATCACCCCCTCCAGAGGCTCTTGATGACCCTTCTGCTACCTCCTTTCCCTTGCTGGACATGCCTGCTACTGACAAATCATTTAGTATTTCTTTTTGTGAAGTGTGAAAGGGAAATTTTGGTGGGGAAGAAAAGAAGACAAATAGCACACACAGACACAATACAATAGCAGTGGAAGAAATTTTTATAAAAAATGATTAGATATATAAAAAAAATTTGGAGATCACATCAAAGGGGTAGTGAGGGGACATGGCATGGGACCAATGAAAGTGCTTTAGCCCTTCTTTTTCTTCCTTGCCTACATTATTTCTTGCTTTAATGGTACTATTAGTATTAATCATGCTTTATTTTTTTCCCTTATTTTTTATTATTGTGCTTCCATCATCAAAGCAATTATTATTGGGTAATTAGCACTACGGTTAATAACTTGGTGACCATTTAGTAACACTCTAGGTCATCTACATTCAAGGCCTTGTTTGCCACGTATTGGCAATTTTTGGAGATTAAAAGTTAAAATCAATGGCTTCCGTAACCTATTCTATAACACATTGACATGGTAGGGAGTATGGTATCACATCTCTTTCACACGCCACAACTTTTCAATCACATCGCCTCGTGCATTTTACTAAGATAAGCAATTAATGGAGCTCATTCAAGAGTTTGAACTCAAACATATCAACTATTGTTTTAGGGTATATATATTATTTACAGAATCCAATTTTAGTTAGACTTCGTAGCTAGGGGTATTTCACCCTAGTAACTCTTTTTGTAAATTAAAAAAAAAACAATTAAAATCACAATCTTTTAGCATAAATCATATAAAAAAAACATTCTAGTTTCGTATGTGGTTTCTTTATAAGAGTAAAACTTGCATGTTTCTCTAACTGGTTGTTTAGAGGGAGAAAAATAAGAACAAAACAATGATTTTAAGTGGAAGAATGGCAGTAACTTGCACAATTGTTCATAGTATTCGTCAACCACGCGCTGCCATGTACACGTACGCGCATACACAGAAGAAGTTGTAATATATTTTCACTTTCTTTTAGTTAGAAAATTCGAAGTCTAATTTTGGATTTATTCAAATAGTTTCAAACCTCTCTATGTTAGTAAGAAAATCTTAAAAAAATAATATTTTTTAAGAATTAAGAGTATTTTAGTAAATTGAAATTTTACAATATTTTAAAAAGTGTATTTTACTAAACAACTTCTTAATATAGAAAGAGTATTAGTTAATGAGAACATGACAAGATTTTAAAATACAACTATTATATATTAATAGTAAAATTAGATTACTTTAGCACAAACACAGACAGATAAAATAAAAAGATATGCAGATCCTCTTTAGAGGTACTCAGGGTAAAAAATCTAACCAATCATCTTTGGAATTATTTTATTTTTTAATAAAAACAAATTAAATATTTTAACAACTATATATGATGTAATCATGTGATCATTCACATGTGAGATCTCTCAACAAACACTTACATAGAGTTTTTTTTTATAAGTGAAAAAGTAAATATTAATTAGTGACTTTAATCATAAATTATATTATTGAGATTAAACTAAACACAAAATGTACCTTTTTAAATAATGATGTGACTTTAAGTAATATTTAAATTTACTCATTATAGGTAGTCAAGATTTGTTCCTCTAACTTTCACATTAAATAATGTCTCACCTGTAAAAATAATCTCAACAACACAAATACATTAAATTTTATCCATATGCAATTTATATTGATTATTCTCATTAATTAAATAAACTATATTTTCAAATTTTTCCGCATATAATTTATGGATTGTAGTTGGTATTTCAGCAATCAACTTCAATCTAACATATATACATTTAAAAATATAAATAGATATATGAGCCATGCTTGTAAGTATTTATTTTACTTAAGAATTACTAGTGAGCATTAGATATAATTGAAATTATCTCACATGGTTTAATGGAGATGTTTATTAAATGTTTATTCTTCAATAATTCATTTACGTGAAATAAAAATAGATAAATAGTGACTAGAGGCTTTTTCTTTTTAATATTTATGATATATAATGTTATTTATAATTATTAGTTACTTTTAAAGTTTTAATTTTTAATTATAGTTTGATTATTGATTATTTTTTAATTCGTAAAATAAGAAAACCTTTTTTAAGTACTTGTGTAATAAGACATCTAAATATGTTTCAAATTTGCGTAAATACATTTTTCCAATATACATATAATAATAACTTATTAAATTTTAATTACTTATAATATAAATTTTATACAAAAAAAACATATTGAATGAAATTTTAATTTAATTATCTACTTAAACATATATTTACTTTTAATGTAAAGAAACTCCTTCCAAATCTATATATACACATTACTCTTGAAGAAAATGAAACAACTTTTATATACTCTTTCTCACGTAGTCAAACATATATGTCTTGTGATGAACTTTTATTAAATCAAATAATTTATTTACCCTTTAATTACTTTTGTAATTGAAGGTAATTTTTAGTGTCTATAATTATTTCAATCTATACCAAAATATCTTCGTCGAAACTAAGTATAACGAGGTATTTCGAAATTATTATTATTAAAATAACACTTTGTTTGTTAGTTAAATTATAATTTATAGGATTTTTCAAAATTAGAAAACTTCAAAAAGTTATATTTTATATTTTAACGGATAAAAGTACTCACCTATAATGCCATAAAAATTTGCAATCATCAATAAATTAAAAAAAAATTCTAATAAAGAACTTGTAAATAGTAATTATTAAGTTTAATCATAAATAAAAATTTGTTTTAATTGCTAATATTGTTTCCCAATCATATTTAAGGTTTCACATTACTAATATATATATATATATATATATATATATATATATATATATATATATATATATATATATATATATATTATCAAGGTGAAACTCTGAATAATTAGTGCACAATATCTATAATTAATATCTTATATGTAATTAGTTCTTTATTTTAATTTATAATCTTATGGCTGAAGATACACACACACACATATATATATATCAAGCTATGAAGTTGCTAAAATCTTAACCAATTATAATCATACTTTATTAACATCTCCTTCTCTTAAAAAACAGTATATTTCCTTAAATCAACCACACGAGTAAAGAATCTTAATCGTTAAAATCAATTGCTAAAAGTATTAAGTTTATAAAATTAATTAATATAAATTGAAAAAAGTGTTGATGTTAATTTGGTCACACTTATAAAATATTCCTGGCAATTTTCCCAAATAATGGTCTCAAAATATATGTAGTTAAGGATTTTTTTTTTCTCTTAGTAAGTTTATATATATTAACGTTAACATTTCCTTTTTAGTTTTAAATTATTTTTCAAAAAACTTGAGCTAAACATTCCAGCAATCTTAATTTTGAAGTAATTTTAAAATTTAATCTAGCAGGCGCTAAGATTTGAAATCATGGACCCATCAATTAAGAATATAATTTAGTTTCTTAGGCTGAGGAACTGAAAATTATTTGATTTTGACTCTTGCAGCAGAGAGGATGTGGACACATGATATTTTTGACCTAAAATAATTAATTTTTTGACAATATAGATTATAATAAGCTTGGCAGTAATGATTAATTAAAAACTTAGTGAAAGTTAAAAATTGCCATGCCCACTAACAAGTGTTTAAGAGTAATCTGTATCATAATATATGATAATAATATAAATTATATATAAATGTGGTTCCACCAGCATCACCAAATTGTCCGTCCATTCATGTGTCTTAGCGATAGCTCCCTGAGTGAGAAATTTTATTGCTATATGATTTGTCGCACTTCAGTAGCTAGCACTGATTAATTAATTCACCACTCTGATAAATGTTGGCAATACTAAATAATAATAATATCTATAAGATTGCATCCATGGTGCTTTTGTTGTTTCCCTGAAGTTTTTTTCCAGCATCTTTCCTACACTTGGACTTTACATGGAAACGTGTAAACCAACCATAGCATTTGGAAAATACACTTTTCCAACCTGTTTCCATTATTCTAGCAACAAGTCAAATTGTCCATAGTCTAGTATATATGGTACACTCTAGTCCTCGCCTGTGACCCTCACGAACCTTCATCTATGTGCTTATTCCTTTCCCCTTTTAATCTTTATATTTATCAACTTAATTATTCCATAAATTAGAACCCAAGAACACCCTTCTCAATACAACAAACCTTTTTCTTCACTCTCTGTCATTAGGGTTTTCAAGCTTCAAAGTATTTCAAAATGCTAAATCAATTCACCCAACTTGCTAATAAGATCAAACATAACATAATAAATATATTTGGGGAGAGTTACAGGTAATATTGTCATGATTAATGATAGCACTACAATTATTGTTTCTTTTAGAATTTTGAGTTTTATTATGCTTTTTTCTCTAAAAACTTAGGAAAGAAAAATATGTGTAGACTACTTTTTACATTAACTCTTAAACAATAATTTACAGTAATTTACCATAGCAAAATATTATCTCACATACTTGACATCAAAACATTTAATAATTTTATATAAATAACAATGCATTTGTATTATCATTATGTAAATTTATCAATTTAGCAACAATTTCTATTCGATGCTAACATGTAAAAGTGGATTCTAAGTATTTGATAACGTCGGACTAACGTTACACATGTAGTGGACTCTAAAACTATGAATGTAAATTTATTAATATCGATTATTTATATAGAAAAGTAAAAAAGAAAAATTTTATAATTTATTTGGTTAAATATAGATATGTGGATTAAAAGTAATCTACGATTTATATTATATCTCATAGAGACATACAAATTTATTCATGTAAATAAAATTAGTGTCAGCTTAACCGACGCTAACTTATATAATAATTTTATGTTTTAATTAATAAAATCTAGAATTTTGAATTAAAAATAATTCACAATTCATATTTAATCTCATAAATACGCACAAATCCATAAAATATAAATAAAATTAGTATCAACTTAATAAAGATTAATTTAAATAAATATTAAAAATATATTATCTTAATATTTACCTAGTCGACACTACCTTAAATAAACATAAATATTAAAAATAAATAAAATTAATTTTTACTGTAGCGATATTAACTTTATTTATTTTTTAATATTTATTTCAGTTAGTTATTAATTTAACAAATATGTTTAAATAAATATTAAAAAGATATTATGTTAGTATTAATCTAGTTAATACTAACTTAAATAAATATAAATATTAAAAATAAATAAAATTAGTATTCACTATACTAATATAAATTTAATTTATTTTTTAATATTTAGTAAAACTAATTCGATATTAATACAAATAGTTTTTTATAAAGAAAGTAGTATTAATTTAGATCTCCTTAAGGCGACTCTAATCTATTTAGAACATAATTTTATATTTTTTAATTTATTTTTTAAAAAATTAACCATTTACATATTGCTAGAGTCATAAAAAGATCTCAATTTGACTGACATTAGTGTTTAAAAGCTAATTAAGTATTTTTTTAGTGTATCTTTATAAAAGTTTATATTAAATATTAGATGTATTCAAATGCATGAATGTTGTATCAATAATTGGTAATTAACAAAGATTGTTTTCAGAAGTTTTAAAATTTTCAAAATAAAATTAATTAATTTTGTTTTTGAAACATTAAAGCTACATCCAACTATATTTGGATGGATTAAAAATGTTTTTTAACCCTTACAAAACATGAATTGACTTTTGTATATGAAAAAATATATGTTAAAAGAATCTTAATTTACTTTCTTCTGTCTATCTATTGGATTTGATTAATTTCACATGAGTCGAATATTAAATTGACTTCCAAATACTATGTTTTAAAAAGCAGTTGTTACAAAAGGCATGTTCTTGTTATTCAAGTAGATGTGTAAGTCCTTTGAAGATAAAATATATGTATTATTTAGGTTAGCATGACCCCAACCAATTTAAATGTGTTAGATTGTTCATTAAGTTATGGGCTAAAAGATTGTTGATCCAGCTCATTATAAGATACAGATCAGCCCGTTACCCTACTTTTTCTTTCTTTCTTTTTTGTAATAACTTCAAAACTAATCAGCATGTGTATTTCCTTTATATGAAACTCTTCATTTGCCATCTTATTATAATATTCCTATATGTCTTTTACTAAGCTTTATACATACATATATATATATATATATATATAATGGTTACCCTTAAATGCTTGAACCATGATAATTAAAACATTATAGAACGAGCTAATTGATGTCTTTTTAAGAATTGATTATTATTTGATGAATATTTTAAAAGGTTGATAGTCACATTAAGTTTTAATTTAAATTTTAAGTAATTCAACATAATTCTTCCATTTTAATTTAACAAATGAGCTTAATCATTATCATTCTTACATAAAAATCAAATAAAAAATTAAAAGTAAAAGATTCAATTAAGATTACTATTAGTAGCACCTCAACAACAACATTACCATCATACAGTCACCAATACCACTACCATCATAGTTCTTGTTTGTAATATCAATATCTTTTAATTTTTTTAATTTTAAGATTAATATTAATTATTTTCATCCTCAAAGTGTTATCCTCAGGTTATACTAATATATTGCATATAAAAGAAATCCAATTATATTGCTTAAGTTTTATCATTTGTTGCACCATCAATAATTTTATGTAAAAATTTAATTTTATCAATCAAACTATTGAATTATAATTTTGTATTCTCATAATTTTTTTTGTCAAATTTAAAAAAATTACACAGCAATAAAAAAAAGATAAAATATATTTTAACAACCATATATTATATCCATTTTGATCAACATCAAATTAGTTTATATAAATAAAATATTTAAATAAGTAATTTAAAGAAAATGTAACTAAAATTATTAAACAATCTATAATATATAAATATAAGGTTGAGAATTTAAATGTAAGTTTAAATTCTATATTAAAAAAAAAATTAATTTGAATTAAAAATGATGTTAATTTTTTTACATAAACTCATGACTTATTTGATATTGTTTCTATATATATATATATATATTATTTCTTAAAATATTTAAAACATATGGTATATAAAAATAAAGATTAAAAAAATATGGAAAAGGGAAAAAAAGTATAGAAGAATAAAGGTAAATGGTGGAAAGGAGTGTTATATGGAATTATTTTTTACAGGTTGGAAAAGTTAAAACAAGATAAGCAAAGGTTAGCCATAGGACAAGGAGTGAATCAGATAGGCTATGGGAAGATTGGTGAAAGCAACACCTGAAAACCATAGCACTTGTATGAAATGTAACATATGAGGAATGGCTATTCTGTCACTGTTCTTAATATACACTACTTTTTCCCTTCTTCTCACAAATGTCTTTGTGGTCTTTTTTAGGACATCCTAGCTACCTACCTATGCCAATAATTGAGAGAAAATGATGACACCCCCTCAACTTATTGCCCATTTGATTATTGTAGGGGCAAGTGTCACAAAATGTTTTAGAATATATATGAACAAAGAGACATCAACAACAACAACATCATCATCATCATCACCATCCAATACACTTAATCACACTAGTCCTCATCATAGATTATATTATTCCATTTAACATGGTGAAAGCTTTGTTTTCACATATGCTCCTAGCAAGGGGTAATCAAGCTTTACCCTTATCACCCATATCTTGGAGAGATTGTGTAATGGGCCAAAATAATAATAAATGTACCAAAAGTTTGAAACAAAGAAAATAATTGGAGTTTGCAAACTAGGACAATTATCATCTTTAGCAAGTAATGGGAGAGACAATCTTAAATGGCTTCCAACACTATGTTTTTTATTCCTTTTATTTTATTTACATTATCAACTTTTTTATTCTCGTACTTTTTGCTTTGTTATAATGATGCAAGATCATGCATCAACATCACTATCTTTTTTATTTTGGGCCATTCAGAATCAATTAGTTGAACTTTGATAAGGAAATAGCACTCTTTTCCCTGGTGTTTTACGTTAATCATTTTTCCCTTTAGGCCTACAAGAATCAAGGTTATTTATCTTCTTTAATTTACCTTTTGAATAAGTTTGTTTCAAATGATGCTTCTCCTATGCCATTTGTCTTAATCCAAAGCTTTCCGCCAAAGATTATGAACAACTATTCATGCCAATCATCATACCAATGAAATATTTCTCCAAAGGACAAAACTCTTCATCATCTATCTTTTCTTTATAATAAAAGATTTAGGAGAGAAGATCATATAATACTCTCTTTTCTCAAACCAATTCCACAAAGTCTCAAAGACATTTATCATAAATAGTTCAATTTCAGAATCTTTTTCCTTAATTCGGTTTCTTTTTTTTTCCTTTTTAGATCATTAGTATCTTTTATTGTGGGTGATAATTTTTTTCTTAATCAGTTTAATCTCATTAGTTAATTATGCAATCAAGACAATTTTTATTGGCATTCTTAGCTATTTTGTCTTGTTCTTGGAGTAAAATAAAATTATGCATATCCCCTTTTCAAAATTCTTAGTTAGATTTTCAAAGGATGATGTATACTGTCTGTCTTATTTTTTAAGCAACTCCAAGTTTTTAAAAATTTTCTATAAAGTAAAAAGCATACCAAAAAATAAAGATTGCATATTTTGACACATATATTTGTAATGAGCAAAGAACTAATCCATGACATTTACTGTATATACAATTTTTGCTTTTGTTTGAAGTCACTAATTGATTCAGTCCTTATTAATTACGTCTCATTCTTCTTTTACTACAAATTTAGCAAGCTGTCCTGTATAATAAAAATAAAAGACGCAAACAAAGCTTGACTATGAAACAACTCTTTTGCATATATATATATATATATATATATATATATATATATATATATATATATATATATATATATTATATGTTGGTGGTTAATGTGATGCTTTGTCTTGTGTATGGGTTTAGATGAAGTGGGTTCTGTAAAGCATAGTTGATGATTGTTGTTGCTTGGGTTGTGCATGGACAGCAATATGTTACCTAGGAAATGTTTCTTTTTCGATTCTAACAATAATTGAATGGTAGGTTCACTTATTTTCTACTATGAATATTGTGTGTAAGTGACCTTGGTAGGTTTTTCTTCCATTATGTCTTCTTGCCAGAGATAGGTATACAGAAAGTTTTGTCCGTTTAAGTTTACATATGTATCACTTTCGTGTGTTTAGTTGATATTTTAAAAAATTTTTAATTTTTATAAATCGTATTACTTTTACAATGCAAACATACATTTATAATAACAATTTATTTAATCTATTAAATAATTATAATCAATAAAAATAAAATAAATTAATTTTGAGTTGAATTGAGTTTGATTATAATTATTAAAAACAAAAAATATTATATTTTAAATTAAGTTAAAATTTAATAATAATCTATAAAAACAACATCTGTTACATGTTTTTAATATAACTTAATGATGCCATAACCTATGCAAATCACAAGTAAAAAAATTTAACACGTAAGTTATGCAGGTGAGTCTAAAAAAATTTATATTAAAAATTTATCAAAATGTATAAATTTATATTCATGCAAGTTATATGAATTTTATAAATTATAATAAAATTATGGCTTAAAAATATTTTTGTTTCATGAGTTTTGGTTTTATTTTTTATTATTTATATTCTTAAACTTGAAATCTTTTGATTGATAGTATTATATGACATTAATTAAGGGTTTATATATCAAACAAAAGGCCAATTGAGCATTCCAAATGACATATAATAGTCTCACGATATAATGCTAATATGTGACACTTATTTTTTTTTTAATATTCACAAAATAAATGTTATTTATCTATTTTGAAAGGAATATTAGATACTAAAAATACTAGGGTGATTTAAATTCTTTAGGGAAAAACTAATTTTGTTACAAGATCGAAACCCAAAACTCACCCATTTTATGAGAATTAAAAACAGATATTTCAAAATATACTATTTTTATTACTTGGTATTGTTATTTTATATTATTACTTGAAAAAAAAAAAAGAGTTTTAGGAGTTGTTAAAGAGTCCAATTCAGTTGGTTAAATAGGATGTGTGTGAACAGTTATAAACTCCTCCAGTTTAATTTCCACGGATAACAAAATGTGGTGGCTTAAATATATTTTTATCTACAAATATAGGATAAATTTGTTATCAGTTCACATAATAACTTTTTATTATATTTGCTTCTTAAAAATTTAAACAAAAATAAGAAGACGTTGTTATTATTTAATAATATATAATATATTTTATTAGTTCATATATATTTTTTATATATTCCATTCAACTTTGAAGTATTAATTAGATTCTTTTTTACAAACTTCTGACGAAGAAATATTTAAAAAATACATAAGAAACAAAAAATAAATTTATCTATAAGTTAAAGTTAGTTTACTCACAAGTTAAAAATTAAATTTAGAAAATTAATATAAAAAATTTATAATTTATGTACAAGATAATTTTAATTTTTGGATGATAAAATTTTATTTTGTTTTAATTTTTTCCATACAATTTTTATAGAGAAATTTGTATTTGTTAATGAAATATAAATTATTTAGACTTAAAAGATAAAAGATATATTTCAATAAATATTTTGTTGAGATCAGAAATAGAAATAAATTTTATTCGAATTGAAAACATTTGTTGGTTAAACAATTTCTTCTAGTGGAAGTTCATATTTTATAATGCGTCACTTGAACCCTTCACACAATTAATAAATACATTTCCATAAGAAATTTCTCATTTAAATGGTGAAAAAGAGATAAAAAGAAGCAATTATAGTAAAAAAAAAATCACTACCTATTTTTCTGATCTTTTTCCCTTATAATACATCATTATATTACTTTCTAACAGAAGAAGATCTAAATTCTACACCTCTTTTATGAAAAAGTTTCTCAAGAGAAACTAGATAAGTTATAGTTAAATATCATGTATAAATTATCATAATTTTTTTAACATTTATTTATTTTTTGTTAATAATAAAAAAAATCAAAAGAGACTGTGTAAACTTTTCACCACCTTTTCTCATTTCTTTCTCTAATTCTATTAGCGACTGTGTAAGAATGGAACAGATGTTTTGGGCTGACGTATATCTTAGAAATTGGGCCATGCTTTTGGGCCACTATTATTAGCACCGCCTATTGCTATTTAAATCTCCAACTTTTTGACATTCATTTTACGAAAATATCCCTGATAGATGTTTGAAAAAATATTGAGTTTTCCTTGCATTCCTTTTTCTAAACTTAATGTAATATAAAAAAGTTTTTCTGTGTTATCTGAAAAAACAACAATAACTCAGGAAAAAAAGCAAGTGTTGAAACAAAACTTATTTTTGCCGTGTTAAAAATTTTAGAAAAGTTTTCATTGGAGGTACTTTTAACTGAATACTGAAGAATATTTTTGTCTCTTCAATTTGGTGGTAGTTTAAATAATAATTGGGGTGCTAATAGAAGAACCTATCTATAAGAAGTTTTATTTTATGATCCGAAGACTTAGCATTGGTAGTGATTCTCTGTAACTAGTTTCCGTGTTGAACATTTTTTATAATATGATTTATTAATTAAAATAGTGATATTAATTCAGTGTGATTTAGAAAATAAATGGACCAATAATTTGAATAAAATACATTAAGAAAATTGATAATATAAATAAAAAAGTTTTAGGCATAAGAATGTTTCATTGTCTGTAGAACAATTTTTTTTTGTAATTTTCGTTCTGACGATAAAAATATTTTTAAAATTTATTTTAAATTCATTTATTCATATCATAAATTAGTTCCTAGATATTATTTATTTATATGTTCAAATTCTTTAATATTTTTTATTCAAAATTTTGGTTTATTTATTATTTATTATTTTTCAAATTATACTGATTAATATCACTATTTCAATTGATCAACATATAATGAAAAAATTATAGAAATTAAAATAAATAAAAATATTAAACTAAATTTATAAGACTATATATAATTTTTTTTCAAAATAAGTATTTTTAAATAAAAAATAAACCATTTCATTAAAAAATTACCCTGCATGTTGAGATATTTTTTAAAATGTCAATAGATATTCCATTTTTCTTGAAATCAGTTTCCAATTTCTTTAAAAAATTGAAAAAATTAATTTAGAGAAATAAAAAACTAAAAACTTGTTTTCATGCAAAATTTTGAAAAAAAATAAAAAAAAACCAAAAATGTGCTTCTAAGTATAATTTTAATTAAAAAATGAAGCACGATTTTTTTTTTTCAGGCACGATTCCATAAATTTTTAAAAAGTTGTCTTAACAAGATAAAATTACACCAATTTAATAAAATAATTAGAGTTTTATAATGTTTGAGTTATTAAAACCATGATCACCTATATATATAGTTGGATATTTGGATGATTTCACTGGTTTAAGTTTACATGCACTATAAAAAAATCTGTTTATATAGTTTATATTTTAAATTAATTTAAATTATTTTAAATTTTTATAAATTTTATCTATTTCTTAAAATTTTTAAGTTAGACGAGCTAGATTGTATCCAAAAAATATAATGAAAATTTTTAATATTCATTTATTTAATAATAGTTTATTCAACTTAATATACAATGCATAATTAATAAAAAAATAAATAGATTTTAGCTTAAAATAAATTTGATAATAACTATTAAATACAGAAAATATTATATTTTAGATTAAATTGAATTTGATAATAATTTATTCAAAGTATAAGTAATATATTTTATATTGAATTGGATTTTGATAATATGAATTACAAATAATAAAAAAAATTATATTAAAATTGTTTAATTTAGACGTTATTAGGGGTGGCAAAGCGAGCCGGGCCGACTTGTTCCAAATTTAACCTGCCAAAAGTGGACCAGAACGGACGAGTTCGCATAATGAATGTGAGTTAAAATGCTTGACCTGTTTCACACAGGTGTGGGATTTACAATCCGCATAAAATTAAAAAAAAAATATAAAATATTTTTTATAATTTTTAATCCTAAATTTCAGTATAATACAAAATTAAAGATTAAATACAAATATAACAATTACAAAATAAAACATAAAAATTAATTATTTATTATCTATTATAAGTAATTAAGGAAACATATTATGAAAAAATATATTAAATTAGACTATGAAATAAAATTTAAATTTGCACTTCTAAATATATTGTATTCATCAAATAATGAAAAAATATTTAATAATATTCAACATATACAATTCTATATAATAATAATAAATAAATAAAATAAAAAAACTATGCAGGTCACTAGGTGAGACGGACCAACCCGCGCGGACGGACTGACAGACTAAAATATTCAGTCCATCCTACACATTTTGACAACAAACCACAGACCGGTCTGCACAATCCGTCCCAAATTGTCACCCCTAGACAATTAGTGAAATAGTATCTCTCTTAAAAAAAACATGTTTTTATTTAACAAAAATTACAAACTAGGTACATATTAGTAATATACTGATAAGTGGATTTTTACCTCAATACCAAATTTTATATATATAAATTTATTATTTAATATTAGTTATATTGTATAAAAGATTTAACAGAACTAATTGAGTAAAGTATATAAATTGTTGTAAATACTGAGATCCAAGGAGAAAAGGAAATTTCTAATATTTTAGGATTACTTAAAAGAATTAATAAAATAATAATAATAAGATATTAAATGTAAATAAATCATTTTTCTGAAACTAAAGTTTTTTAATTTATTTAATATCAAATTTGAAGATTTTTTTCATTACTATGTTAACAATATGACATCACTCTATCACATAAAAAAATTACTTTTCCATTAACATATTTCTCTTTTTTCTTTTTCTTTTCCCTTTTGTTTCTTTCATTTCTTTTTTCTCATTAGCTCCTCTAGCTTCTTAAAATATTTTGTGATTCTATTCTTTCACACTCTTTTACATCAATTTATTCTTCAATTCAGGTTTAATAAGAACTAACAATATTGATTCTAAAATTACAAGTCCTTATATTGTCATGATTTAAAGAAATAGAAAAGTTAATATTTTTAAAATTGGACTAATAATCGAACAAGTTAAAATATTGGTTTAAAATTGAATCATTCAACTATATTCAAACCAATATATTGATTAAATAATAATGATAATAATTAAATAATATATAAAAGAATATTAAATAATATAATAATTTATAACACAAATAAAAATAAAATATCATTATAAGCTTTTAACAGTCAAAGTATACATTAAAGTTACCATCAAATATATCATAACAATTAAATTTAAATTTTGATAAAAGTACATGTTCATTAACATGTTTACATCTAATAAAATAAAATGAAAAATAATACAATAAAAAATTATAATAAATCAAGATATAAAAAATTGTAAATTAATATAAACAAGTAAATTATATGTTTTATAGAAAAAACTTGATAATAATTCATAAAATAATTTTTAATTTTAATTAATATATTTTTATTTATCTTTAAAATGTCTTGTTTTAAACTTTAAAATGAAAAAAGAGAAAAAAAATTAAAAGTACGTTTGGAGTTTGTTTTACTTTTTTTAGTTAATGGACCGATGACAAGTCCAAATCCATTTAAATGGGTTGAAAACCATGCGAAAACCCCTACGAGTTAATAATAATAATAATATTTATTGCAAAATTAATCCATTTAATTGGTAAATTAAAATTTTAAAAATAATAATATACAATTATAGAAGATAAAATTTAACAATAAAATAAATTATACATATGAATATCAATAATAATTTCAAATTTTTTATTTTCTTCTGTGTATTATACTAAACATAATAATTAGTTAAATATTTAATAAGTTGTTTATATTTGTAAAATAGTAATTATAAATTAAAATTATATCACATTAAGATAAAAGAAGAATATGGAAGTTATGTATAATTTTTTTAACTAAATGTTTGTTTCAATTGGACTAATAGTAGGGGAAAAGAAAATATGGAGTAGATATTAAATTAGATAAAGTTTTATGTAGTTTATCTCGATGGATTATTGAACTTCTATATTTTGTAAAGTGTTAGAAAGACCTAATTCAAACTATCATCTTATATGTCTCAGTTTTGTTAAATATGATTATATTGTTGTAAGTTTTCAGTTTTTAAATATTTACTACACAAATTATTATGGTGGTGTTGTATAATAAAGAAGAGAGTAAGTTCAATGACTAGAAACGAAGAATATATGTCTAATTTATAGAGCTCTAATGGAAACCATGACACCATATCCGTGCATATTTTGATAATGGATTCAATCTTCATTCAATAGTGGACCATATTTACCAAAGAACTTAATTTGTATCCATTACGAGAAAATCACAGATTTTGAATGGCTAGTGCAACTATGCAATAGTTATTTTCAACATTCTCCCATTTGGTCCATTTATCCAATTGTCAATCAGAAACCAAATATATGAATCATGGTGATAAGTCCTCTAATAATAGGTATTACCTCCCATATATAAGAATATATTAAGTCTCTTGTTATAAACTCTTAGCTCTAATGAATAAACCATGTGTTTATTCTAGGTCATGAAAATGAGTTTTTCTCAAAATAAACAAAGATGTATATGAATAAATGAGAAAGCATAAAACTGAATAAGAGTTTTAAAAATAAATGTTTTTACAATGATTGTCACATTATGGAACTAGTCTCATTCATGCTACATGATCCTTAGAATTCTTATGTGGCTGATGTGAATTATTTTACAAATTGCACACAAATGCACACACTTCTCTAGAAGAAGGCTAATTCCAAAAGAACTTCAATGTTTATTAATTGTAAATGAATAATAATGCATACAACATAATCTATTTATAGACTTGAAACAAACACAACAAAACTATGATTCTCACCAAAACTAATAAAAATGACTTAACTATTTTTATATACAACAGTTTCCCTCCATCTAAATGGCCTTGTCCCCAAGGCCATCTGTTGAACTTTGGTTTTCTCCCATGGAACTCCAATCAACCTCTGGATGTTGCTGCTTTAGAGTATGCAGCTCATGCCAAGTTGCATCTTCTAGATTCGTATGGTCTTATTGCACTAATAGTTCAGTAACTGATCTCTTCCCTTTCTGCTTCATTCTTGTTTCTAGTACATCAATAGGTTGCAACTGAATTTGACCATCATTATCATAGGTAGGTAATGCCTGAAATACATGTTTATCACCATGCACTGCTACAGAAACCGGAATCCACGTCGGTTCTGGGGATGATTTTACGACGGTCCCAAAACCGACGTTGAAAGAGGCGACGTT
Organism: Lablab purpureus; assembly: GCA_030347555.1. Lineage (NCBI taxonomy): Eukaryota > Viridiplantae > Streptophyta > Magnoliopsida > Fabales > Fabaceae > Lablab > Lablab purpureus. Next base: position 21,989,779 of record CM059258.1, read on the forward strand.
AAAAGTAATATTTTCAACGTCGGTTAAATGTGAACCGACGTTGAAAATTTAAGAGACATTCCACGTCGGTTAACTAAATAACCGACGTTGAAAGTGTCCCAGACTTTCAACGTCGGTTATTTAGTTAACCGACGTGGAATGTCTCTTAAATTTTCAACGTCGGTTCAATTTGAACCGACGTTGAAAGTTTCCACCCATTTTGAAATGCAGTTTCTAATTTTCTCATTTTCCCTAAATTTTAGTACCTGCATATCAAAGAAAGCTCCAGCAAACCAGCAAACAATTTCAAATAGCTAAATTTCAAATGAATTATATATATTGAATAATTATTTGAATTTGATCTATTTACAATTGTATAAATAAAATTACAATAAAAGTACTCCTATTGTTCCCTATTTCTAATTTCTAAAAACTTCTGTGCCCACTTTTCTCGGACTTGGTCGATAGACTCTGTGGGCAAGGGTTGGGTATCAGTGAATACCTGGAACAAAATGAAAGTATGTTAGGTATCACAAGTAGGAAACTTTACCAATACAGTTTTGGAGGAATAGAGTTTTGGAGGACTAACCTGTCTCCAAGTATCTCTGATATTCCCAAAAACTATAAGCCACATCCAATACATTACGTAGTAGCCACATTCGTAGCTACCCGTTTGTCTATTAACCTATAATGAATTGAACAAGTCATTAGTTCTGAAAAATACATATTCAATATTCATTAGAGAATTAAAAGTAACCTTACATGTAGGATTTCCCAATGTGGGTTAGTGGCTTTGCTGATGTGCATTCCATCAATGGTACTATACACCTTAATAGCACTGATGAGAAGTTATTAGTCAATATATCAACATTACTTATATTTGAAAACACAAAGTTTAAATTACTTACCTATTCAAAATGTTCTTTAAATCGAGTATCTGGTTTTTATTCAAAGAACAAAACCGAGTATCTGATCTTCTCCGGACGATCGATGAGGAAGAGTTGCCAATGATGCCTTGAAAAATAAAATGTTTACAATATAATTCAATCACAATAAAAACAATAATGAACTTATATTGACTTACTTGAATAAATATGCTCCAAGATATATCTCCCTTTTAGAGGTGAGGATCCAATTTTGGATATATCTTTGGACTTCCTCCCTTCTATTTCCAGTTGCTTGGATTGGTCGAGGCTAAAAAATCCATAGACATCTGAAGCTCCTCGCTCCTCGACCAATTCATCCATCATCCTAAAAAATAAAAAATAATAACATGTTATATATTAAATAATGAAATTGAAATTATAATAATAAATATGTACTTACATTGTCCAAAGTTGTAAAATAGAGATGTTGAGATCCCTATCACCCAATGTGACCTCTGAGATGTCAGAATATGAAATGTAGAGAGGGAAGCTTGCATTATCTATCCCAAATCTCCTAGCATCCCAACGAATCTCAAAGGAGTTCGCATAATATTCTGCAGAGGCATGGATCAACTCAACAATTGGATTTTTGGGAGAGTCGCTTGTTTTCCTTTAGTATGTTCGGAAGCAACACGACTTGTAGGCTTCAGAACATCCTACATGTTTAAAACAATACTACTTAATAAAGAAATAACATTTTCAGAAGTCATTAACATAAAAAATTACATACCTTTTTAGAAACTTGTCTCACTAAATGTTGGGGCCAAGCAATGAATGTGTGAAGGGCCTGTCCCACCACCTGTACCTCATCAGTAGGCACAGGGACTCCAGCATCAGCATCTCGAATCTCTTCTACCACCACTCTCAAATAACCAGGTGGCAAAGGCACACTGTGGATGGTAGAAGCCCCTTCCTGAACTGAACCAAGGGCCACCAATCTTGGTTCAAGCAACCCATCCTCCACCAATAAGGCGCATTGTTTCATCCCAAAAGATGGACTTGTGGATGCATGATATATTTCAATTAACATTTTTAATGAAGACATATATGAAAAATAAATAACGATTTTACCTATCGGTGCGGGTGCAGACGACAGCAACGGAGAAGCTAGAATAGGAGCAGGATTACTTGGAAGTACTTCCCATTGTGCCAACAGATGGAGGAGATGGTCGAGCGTGTTGGTGGGAAGATGCCATCCTAATCGCCAAGTCCGGAAACATGCTAAGTAGTTGCTCCTGAACCTGTGCTGCGATGACCGGTGTCAGCTTCGCTGTGAGCTTCTTCTTCAACTCTTCTTCATTAATTGTTGAGCTCTGGGTATTCTTCACTGCTGCCCCAAAATAATGTCGAATACCCACACCGGTCCCCACACCTCGAACACGGCCGGGTGTTCATCTTTACCAATAGCGAGTGGTCGAGTATATCTCGACGACCACATGGAACGAAAGTTCCTCGTGTACACTTGCTCCTCCAAGGAATCCTACAATAAATTTAACACATTATATATATATATAAATATACAAGTGTAACAAATTAATCATATTAGGGTTAAAAAGAATAGTAACTTACAATCCTATCTCGCTATATATTGGGCCTCCTCGGATGTCATCCCACGGAAGGCTTTTGACGAGCTCTCTTCCAAGTTTGATGACGTTTAGGAGGAGATGGTGAGGGAGATCATCCTGGCTTATACCAGAGCCGGCTGCTTCTTTTCTCTCGAGTGCGGCCTTCTCGTACATCATTCTCTCGGACAAGAGATCATACCCCCACGAGACGGACGGTGGGGGTCAAATTCTTCTTCCGAATCTCCTTCGCCTTTAATCTTTTCCCTCGCAAAATAATTGATATTAGAATATAATACAATAACTTAATAAATTTAAATTCATTTATACCTCCCACTCTGGGTCAGTCCTAATCTCTACAAATTTCCTCCACTCCTCCTCAGATATGCCATATCGTTGGCAAGGAGTAAGTCCCTTGCTAACGACATCCTCAGCATAAACCCATTTCGTAGTTAATGTGGACTTGAACTGCCTCCACATTTTTGCAATGTTGGACATAATCTTCTTCTTAAGCGCCTTGGAGTTTTCAATATCAAAATACTTCGCAAAAATAAAACATAATTAGCATCAAAATTAAAAATCAATATTCAAGAAAAGACAATTAAATAAATTTAAACTTACCAGAATGTCCTGCCAAATCAGATTCTTCACCGTGTCGTCAACATTATCCCAGTCTGGATGCAAAATAGATATCTAAAACATAATCATTAGTTAGATGAAAAGAAGAATTATATGTAAATATGTAAAAAACTTCAAATATAAACTTAGAATTACCTTCTCTCGTGCAACGGTACCCAAGTAGTCTGTTGAGCTCGGGTATGATGAGGACCGGACACCTTCCCGGTGCGTGGATCAACGGACACACTCGAGCTTCTCTCTGTCATGTGTCTGGTTGTCATGCTCGATGTCGTGTAGCTTGCCTGGTCTTCTTTGGTGGAGGAGGTGGTGGAGGAGATGAGGAGGTGAGGGAGGAGGTGATGGTGAAGGAGATGCCATGTGTCTGTAAAGAAAATATAAAACAATATAATTTATAAATCTTAAATACACAAACATAAAACAAATACATAAAGAATTTTAAGTAGAAACATACTTAGACAACTAAATTTTCCCATATCCCTTCATCATGATCATTACGAGTAGCATGGACCACATCCTCTTGTACATCTTCAATACTACTAGGCGATCGTGGTGAATTGGGAATGACAATAAAATCATCGACTCATCTTCATTTTCATGGTTGACATCAATCCCTTTGCCTCGAAGGACCACAGACCACCTATCATTACATGGGTCGGTCACATAAAAAACTTGTTTTGCTTGATATGCCATGATGAATGGTTCTTCCTTATGACCTAGCTTCTTAAGGTCTATCATAGTAAAACCCATTTCGTCAAATTGAACACCGGTATTGCTATCGACCCAAACACATTTAAATAGAGGAACTCTAAATTTCTCGTAGTCAACCTCCCAAATTTCCTCAATCACTCCAAAGTAACTTATGGATGCCATGATTGGGTTTTTATCCTTTGAACTAGAAAAGTGCATGGATGTGGCCTCAATAGATACTCCACTATTTTGAACTGTGCTATTGTCATCTTGTGACTTTGTGTAGAAGGAATATCTATTAATGTCGTATCCAGTCCAAGTGATGATGTTATGTTTTGGTCCATGAGCTAGCCATTTCAATGTATCGGATGCATGCTCGATCCGAAAATATTTGGCTTCTAAACCAAGCCGACAAACTTGTTGTTATGCTCCTTCACTAACAACCGTTCACCCATTTTGGGGTTTTGGGTCCTCAACATTGATTGATGAGCGGATATGTAAGGAAGAACTTCATCTGTATTATTCAAAATATACAAGTGTGCCTGACTCAACTCAGTAATATCCTTTGCTTGAACTTTTATACCACGAGTGCCCTTTCCATTTATCCTATCATCATGTCGACTTGTAGGAACACCCACGGCTTGTGCTTTTGCCAAGTATTCTGAACAAAACTCTGTAGCTTCTTCTGCAATATACCTTTCAACTATAGAAGCTTCGGGTCTATATGGATTCTTAGTATACCCTTTGAAGATCTTCATGTATCGCTCAATTGGGTACATCCACCATAAATAAACTGGGCCACATAATCAGTATCTCTCTTACAAGATGAACAATTAAGTGAACCATAATATCAAAAAATGATGGAGGAAAATACATCTCCAATTGACATAGTATAATTGCTGCCTCATTTTCCAATTGATCTAATGATTTTTCATCAATTACCTTGGCGCATATAGAGTTGAAGAAAAAACATAGACGCATAATTGCATTTCTCACATTCTTCGGAGTATGCCACGTATAGCTACGGGTAAGAGTTGTTGCATCAAAGCGTGACAGTCATGTGACTTTAACCCAACTAGTTTAAGATCTTTCATTGACACAAGACTCTTAATATTTGAAGAGTATCCTTGTGGAACTTTAATACTCCGAAGGCACCGACAAAGACTAGTCTTCTCTTTTTTGGATAAAGTGTGACATCTTTGGTGGAAGATATGTTCTCTTGCCTTCGGATCTTGGATGCAATTCGGACGTATTCCCAATTCACAAAGATCTTGACGAGTATTCACTCCATCCTTTGTCTTACCTTTGATGTTCAAAAGTGTGCCAATTAGACTATCACACACATTTTTCTCAACATGCATCACATCAATACAATGACGTACATCTAGATGACACCAATATGGAAGTTCAAAAAAATTGATCTCTTTTTCCACTTGCTTACGTCGGTAGATTTCTTTTGGGTCTTTCCAAATTCAACATTTATGTTTTTCACCCGATCATAAACTTCCTCACACATTAACGGTGACTTAGCAATTTCATCCTCCCGGCAGCCAGTTAAAAGCTTTCTTCAATCTTCGGTATGGGTGGTTAGCTGGAAGGAATTTTACGTGTTTATTATAAATTGTCTTCTTCCCATGTTTCAATTGCAGATAACTTGTATCTTCTTGACAAATAGGACACGCATGATGACCCTTGACACTTGTATCCACTCAAGTTACCATATCTTTGGAAAGTCATTTATGGTACAAAATATCATTGCATGTAACTTGAAATTCTCCTGTCGATTTGCATCAAACACCTCTACTCCTTCCTCCCACAACAATCTTAAGTCATCTATCAAAGGACTTAAATAAACATCTATGTCATTTCCTGGCTGTCTTGGACCTGCAATCATCATAGATAGCATAACATATTTCCGCTTCATGCACTGACCAATGTGGAAGATTGTAGATCACCAATAAAGCGGCCATGAGCGTGGTTAGTGCTTAAGTTACCAAAAGGATTCATTCCATCTGTAGCTAGTCCAAGTCTAAGGTTTCTTGCATCACTACCAAAACTTGGAAATAGACGGTCAATTTTCTTCCCTTGTGGAGAATCAGTCGGATGTCGAAGTTGTCCATCTCGTTTCTTTGCAGCTCGAATGCCATGTGAGATTTTTGAATCTTCTTCATTAGCAAACAATCGCTTAAACCTTGGAATTATTGGAAGATACCATATAACCTTTGCAGGAGAACCCTTTTTATGACTATCTTCACCATCACCATCACCATCCTTGACTTTGTAACGTGATACACCACATTTTGGACACTTGTCAAGAGATTCAAACTCTTTTCTGTATAAAATACAGTCATTAGGACAAGCGTGTATCTTTTTATATTCTAAACCCATTGGACAAAGTATCTTCTTTGCTTCATACATACGGTTAGGCAATGTGTTTTCATCTGGAAGCATCTCTTTCAAAAGTTCTAACAATTCATTGAAACTTTTATCACTCCAACCAAACTTTGCCTTCAAATTCACCAATCTTAATACAGAAGACAATCGTGTGAAAGTTGTACACCCAGGATACAAAGCCGTCTCTGAATCGGTCTTCAATTTATCATATACAGGTGCATGTGCTTGAAGAAAGCTCTCCTGACCCACATCACGAAGCATATCCTCTATTCGATCTTCCATACACACATCCTCCTCCTCCACAGTTTGTGATACTACTGGAATATCAATAAGTTCACCGTGTCATATCCATGTAGTATAATTTTTCATGATACCCTCACAGATTAGATGTTCTCGTATTATATCTACGGTTTGAACTCTTCCATTAACACACTTAACACAGGGACAATAAAATTTTCCATTCATCTTTAGACCATTTCGTTCAGCAAAACTCAAAAATTGTTCAACTCCATTCTCATACTCTTCTGATATACGACTTGCATTCATCCAACTTCGATTCATTTTCGGATTTTAGACTACAATTAAGAGTTAATAAAAACCTTATCGGTCATCAATGAATTTAATATCATTGATTACTATAATCAAAATTATCATTTAGTAGAGTTTGCTCTATATGAGAGACAAACTCATTCTAACGAAATTTCATACAAAATCAAATACATAAACAACATCAAATAAAGTCCCACACAGCCAGATCATCAGAACAATCATCTACAGGCATTTAATAACCTAATCATACAAACACTATAACATTATTTAGTACAGTTTACTAGAGACAAACTCATTCTAACGAAATTTCGGCAGAGTTTCCTCTGTTATTTGACTAAATCCAAATTTTTACACAACATCAAATACATAAAGAACATCAAATAAAGCCCCATGGACACAGCCAGATCATCAGAACAATCATCTACAGGCATTTCAATAACCTAATCATACCAACACTATCTACAAAACAAAAAACAATAAAAATAATAAAAAACCCACTAACCTGGCAGCGGCAGCGGCGACAACGGTGGTGGTGGCGGCAGTGGCAGGCGCGGCAAGGCAGGCACCTAGGAGGATTGGCGGCGGCGGCAGAGGATTCACGGATTCCCAGCGGCGGCAGCAGAGGACGTTCGTGACGCCGGCAGCAAAGGACCAAGGGCACTCGGCGGCAGCGGCACGAAGCTTCGGGATTCGGGGCGGCAGGGGAGCTGGTTCACGGCGACGGCTACAGGGACCGTCTTCGAGAAGGAACGGAACGGCGTTCGCGGCGGTGGCACTGTGCGAGCGGGAGCAGGGGTCAAAGACGAAGAACGAAAAGTGAGGAAGAAAAGGGGGGGAACGCGTTATAAAACGGGGAATTAACGTCGGTTATACTAACAACCGACGTTGAATGTGTTCGGGACACACATTCAACGTCGGTTGCTACAGAACCGACGTTGAATACATTCCACGTCGGTTCTGTAGCAACCGACGTTGAATGTGTGTCTCGAACACATTCAACGTCAGTTGTTAGTATAACCGACGTTAATTCCCTTTAAAATCCCTTCTACGTCGTTTATTGTTTAACCGACGTAAATTGGCGACGTTAATTCCTATTCCTGTAGTAGTGATGGTACCTCTTCAACAATGAAATGTGGAACACATTGTGTACTTTTACCTCTGGTGGTAGCTCTAGTTTGTGTGCCACAATCCCAACTGCTTCCAAAATTCTATAAGGGCCATGGTACCCGGCTGCTAGTTTGTAGAATGCAAAATTAGGAATTGAACATTGCTTGTAAGGTTGTAGCTTTAAGTAAACCCAACCACCAAATACATAGGTTTTATCTTTTCTTCCTTGATCTATGTAGTCTTTCATTTTGTATTATGCTTTGGTCAAATTTTTCTTGTAACTGCTATAATGTATGCTCTAGTCTAGATTGGATGGTGTGTTGTACAACTTCTACTATTGTGTCACCTACTAAGACGAAATTATTGGAATTGGAACTTTGTATTGTACCAGAATTCAGCCATGGCCAAGTGAGCAAACCATTTAGTTGGATTCTATGATAAGTCTGAGTGATCTCTAAGTGTCTTCCAATGGAGAATGATGAAAGTAATGTAACAATTTATCTCTTACCATCTTACTTCTTCCTACCATAATCTTTTCACTTCTTTTCAGTATTCTACCATATATTTCTTATATGGCTGCTGAGAATGTGTCATTTTTTCCATTAAATTCTTTAGTTTCTCATTTTTTTCCCATGTGGATTTAACCTCTTGAAGTAAATCTGAAAGTTACAACAAATGTTGCTAACAAGGTTCCATTTGCATTCTTCTTGGATAAAGAATCAGCAGCAACATTCTCTTGCCCTTTTTATAGTGTATTTCAAAGTCCAAATCCGTCAGTTTCTCTAAGGCCCAGTTCTACATTAATATGGTTGGTGGTTGTTCAATTAGGTGCTTTAATGCTTTCTTATCTGTCTTAATGATGAAATGATGTCCTAATAGATAATGTTGTCATTTCTTTATTGCAACACAAGATTGCATAAAACTCTTTTTTTATATGCTGATAATAGTTGGTACTTTGTCCCCATTGCCTTACTAATAAAGCCACTGGATGATGGTTTTGAAGTAACATTGCCCCAATTCCCACACCAGAGGCATCTGTCTCAATAGTGAAAGTTTCTTCAAAGTTAGGTAGAGCTAGCACAAGAGTTGTTGTCAATGCATATTTCAATCCATTCATTACTTAATCAACTTCTTGTGTCCATTCAAACTTCCTATCCTTTTGTAACATTTTTAAGTGGTTTAACAACTTTTCCCGTAATTGAGTATGAATTGTCTATATTAACCAGAGAGACCAAAAAACCCTCTGAACTCTTTAATTGAATTTGGAATTGGCCAGTCTCTCACTGCCTCTACCTTTGAAGGGTCTGGTTGAACTCCTTTGGAAGAGATTTTGTGGCCTAGATAATTTACCTGTCCTTTTCCAAAACTACATTTCTAACTAATAAGTTGAATTGAAATACCTGTACGGTTGTCTGTAGCTTCAATAAGTGCTCCTTCCAAGTCCTTGTGTAGACCAAGATGTCATCAAAGAATACAATGATAAACTTCCTTAAGTGTTGCCTGAATATATCATTCATTAAGTTCTAAAAAGTGGCAGGTGCATTGGTTAATCCAAAGGGTAATACTACCCATTCATAGTGGCCACTATGGGTTCTAAATGTAGTCTTGTGTATATCTTCCGCCACTATTTTGATCTGATTGTATCCACTTCGTAGATCCAATTTAGAAAAGTGGATAGCCCCATACAATTCATCTAGTAAATCCTCTATTAGTGGGATGAGAAATATATTCTTTATGGTTGCAACATTCATCTTCCTATAGTTTGTGCAAAACCTCCAACTCTTATATCTTTTCTTCACCAACACAATTGGGGAAGCATATGAGTTGTTACTTTTTCTGATAAAACCTTTTTACAAAATCTCACCAACCATTCTTTCTATCTCAGATTTCTGTGCCTAAGGATACTTATATGGTTTTGACCAAATAGGAGCATCATCTAACAATAGGATCTTGTGGTCATACTTCCTTTATGGTGGCAGTTAGGTTGGTTCCTAAAACAAATCTGAATACTTTTCTAACAAGCCATTCAACTCCTATAGTTGTGATGCCTTCAAGGATTACTCATGTAAGGTAGTAGTTTCCATGTTCCTTGCATTGTTGTTAGGCACCACAGAAAATAACATAGCTTGCCAAAATATTGATTTTAACCTTCCTTCCATTTCTAAAATTGTAAAACACTATTTATCACCTATTAGTTTGACCATTTCATCACCATGGTTGAATTCCATAGTAAGCACACAGTTCCACATAATTTCTCCAAGGGTCTTGAACCACTACATTCTTAGAATCACCCCGTAGGTAGATCCTGGAAAAACCAAGAAGTCTTCCAAAAATTCATGTGTACCAAATCTTCACAGTGCCTTCTCGCGTCTTTTCTCATTTATGATATTCTTTTCACTTGCAACAATAACTGGAAATTTCTTAATGATTTGATTTTTAAGACCCAAAATCTTTACCCAAGATGCACTCACAAAATTATGGTTGCTACCAGTATCCATGAGAAATGGTAACTGCTATTTCTTTATCATCCCTTGTAGCTGCAAAGTTTGGCCCCTGCGATTCCTTGTAGTGCACATAATAAGATATGAACATCCTCCTCTTTCAAAACCCTGTTTCCAATGGCCAAGGTTGCTTCCTCTCTATCCTGACTTACATCTTCTTCAAAATCCTCATATTGGGATGAGAAAATCACATTGAGTTTCCCCCAAACCTTGCACTTCTGATTGTGTGTTCTTTACCATGGATCACCACATAAATGACAAAAACCACAGGCTATCCTGTCATTCATCTCTTCTTTATTTTCTGAAGTCACGGAACTTGCCACTTTGATATCCTTTAGTACATTGTTCCCTAATTTAATCGTGTTATTATGAATATGCTGCAAATTTGTTATTGGTGGTGATTTTTTGAAATTATTCCAAAGGCGCACTCGTAAATAAAGACTTACTTGTATCTTGAATAAAAAAGTTTGATCAATTGAATTTCTTTAAATCTTGCAGCATTGCCTCTTGTAGTTTTGCCATCCTTATAACTTCTTGAATTATTCTTGGTTGATGAACTCTTACTATTTTCTCAAGAGTTCCTTGGAGACGACTTAAGAAAAAGCTTTCTGCCATGGTTTCAGATACACTAAGACATGCCAACAAAGAATCAAATCTCTCCAAGTAGTCCTCTAACGTGTCTTCTTGTCGTAGTTTGGATAATTCTGAAATTGGATCATCAAAATTTCCATCGTCAAATCTTGATCCTACATCTTCCAAGATTTGCTGTCAAGAAACTTTCTTGAATTTGTGGTGCTCAAAGTAATGTTGTTTCCATGCAAAGGCTTTATCTTCCATGGATAAAAGAATGAGTTTACCACGTTGTTCCTCTGGGGTTTCTTCCAGCTCAAAGAATTGTTCGATTTTGGCACGCCATTCCCTATAGTTTCTACCATCAAATGAAGGAAATGGAATGTGAGTGCGGTCAAATACCTTAGTGGGTTCATGTACAAATTTCATCTCTTGTTCTTTCGGATCTGCATTACCAGTGTGTTGGTTGAGGAGCAATTGCTCCAACATTTTCTACATTGTGTTAATCGCTGAATGCGTTGAAGCTTGAGATTCCTCTAAGCGTTTCTCAATTCCTTCCATACGGATTTTCAAGTCTTTGTTCATCACAAAACCTCCCATCGTCCCCTACTACTGATACCACTATTGTGAATTATTTCACAAAAATGCACACACTTCTCCAAAAGAAGTCCAATTCCAAAAGAACTTCAATGTTTACTAACTCTGAATGAATAATAACGGATACAACATAGTCTATTTATAGATTTGTAATAAACACAACAAAACTATGGTTCCCACCAACACTAATAAAAATGATAAGTATTTTTATATACAACGAGCAACATCAGAGGCGGAGCTTAATAGGAGCCGGTGGGGGCCACGGCCCCCAAACATTTTTATTATACATATAAATTTATTATATGGACCCACACAATTTAATAAAATAAATTTTTACAATTAATAGATTCTTTTAAGAGGTATACTTTTTAGAGTTTCCATAAAATTTTGTAGATAACAACTATTTACATTTACTTTTTTGCTTTAAATATAGACTCTTAGTATTCTTCTTCTTCTATTTATGTTAAAGATATATAGAGTTCTTTTCTCTTTTATGGTTTCTCCTCTACGTCACTTGTTTTCTATTCTACTTCTATTAAACTTCTTTCAGTCCATTCCAGGTACTTACTATAACTTTTTTTTTAACATCATTTGTTTTCTATGCTTTTATGTGACTATTGCAAGCAAGTAGATTACGTTAGATTGTAGATTACGTTAGATTGTAGATTATATTTTTAGGAGGTCTGTTACTATGTAGATTAGATTGTAAATTATCATTTATTATAATTTTATATATTTTGAAATTAAATAATTATTTTTTAACAGGTACAATACTCATGGTTAAGAACAAGACAATTTATGCTTTTTTCAAGAGAAAGATTATTGATAAAAATGAAAATGATATTTCTTCAACTTCAAATGAGCAAAAAGTTACATTGAGCAAAGAACGTTTTAATTTTTATTTTCAGAAGTGGAAAGATTTTAATTTTTAATTATTTTTATTAGGCTAAAAATTTTTAAAATTGTTTAAGGTTTAAAAAAGTAAAAACAATCTTCAGACTTACATGTTGAAATAACCTCTAAAAAAAATTGTTCAACTCTTAAATTAGTAGGAACAATATTACTAAACATTAAAAAATATTAAAAACCATTAAAAAATTAAAAACGGTTCAACTTCTAAATTAGTAGGATCAGTACTTAATGTTAAACAATTCAAAATGATTGAAAGAGTTAAAAGTATCCTAGATAAGTGGAACATAGAACAATGCTCAATATTAAAAAAATTAAATCCAATAAAAGAAATTAAAACCCATTAAAATGAAATTAAAACCCATTCACTGCCTGCATTATAACTATACTCTCTAACACGAAATTGAAATAAAAATAGTATAATCTTACAATTTTATGAGTAAAATCTCGATTTTGACTACATTGTGAACAAGTATATTGAATTAATGTTTGTAAGTAAATTGAATGTTATATTTAATGTTAATTTTGTTTATTAAGTTAATTTTTTTTACATATTATATTATTTTATTTATAATTTTTTTGTATTATTTAATTATTATTAAAATATTAAATTGATTTAATATTTATATAATTATAATTTTTTTTAATTTTGACCTTAAAAAATAATATATATGTATATATATAATATTAAATATTTTATAATATTATATTTTTTATTATAACTTTTATTTTTTTTGAAAGTAATTATTTAGTTAATATTTAAAATTATGGAATAGTAAGTATAGGTATATTTACTATCCAATAAAAACAAGATAAAACATAAATTTTACACACAACATCGATGAAAAAAAAAAGAGTGAAACAACACTCATTCATTCCTAATCTCTACTATACTCAATTTACAACATAAGATAAAACAAATACTAGTTTAGAAAAATAGATTTGAAAATATTCCATTCTTCAGTACTAGTAAGAACATACTATATTAATAGTATTTATTATAGATTTTTATTTTAAATTTACTTATTTTTTCTTAATCTAAACAATTTTTTTTATTTTTTTTCTTTCCACTTACATCTTCATCAAAATAAAATATTACTATTAACCGATACAAAGAAAATTCCAATTTTATCAAAGTTTAAAAGTATCTTTTCATATAAATTTTACTCGCTTATTTTGTAACTAAAAAAATATTTAATTTTTTTTAAATTATATTTACTAGTAAACATTTTTATTACTTATTTAATCAATATATACTTGATCCTATAATGTCTTGATTACATATTTTACACATTTAACATAAAAAAAATAATGGTTAAAATTATATTAAAAATAAAAATAATTTAGCTTAATTGTACATTTGATGATTTAACCAATAAATGATTTTCAAAATTTACTATTAAACTTTTTCCATATTTTATTATTATACTTCTTAAAATTGTTTCTTTTGAAGTGGAAAGAAAAAATGTTGTAGAAGTAGATAATAATAATAGGTCAGAAATGGCAGGTGGAGAGAGAAGAATAGGTATAGTAATGAATGTGGATAAGGATAATGGATAGACCATTAAAGAGGACAGCTAGTTACTGCTTGAGTTATTATTATTTGGTGGCTCTAGTACTGAAGGTGGCGGAGACCACCATAAATGTACGCAGATTTTCTTGTTGGATCATGCTTTTCATTTTGATTTCCTTGCTTTTTCAATCAATATGTAGTTCCATGTTTCTTCCAATTTTTATCCCTAACCAATGGTTATATACATATTTATGAGAAAATTACGTTCAATTTTTATTGTTTGTAAGAATCTCTTGGAATGATAACAGGTTTTACTTTTTTTTTATTTTGATAGTAAAATTTATTTTTATTCTTGTTTTCATATTCATATTTAGGGTATGGGTATTCCTATCAATTACTACTATTGACATAATCACTCATAGAGATTTGATATAGCTTTTTAGGAGTAAGGGTTTTTATCTATTTTTAAAATTTAATAATAAAAATAAATTTTTAATTTTTTTATAAGTTACATAATTTAATACTCTTTTTGTTTTAAATTATAAGACAAATTTTGGATTAAAGGTGTTGTCTCGATTTCTTATATGAGTTTGTTCACAACTTATTGGTGTTAAATCTCTCCTGTGTCTCCTTTTGAAAAAATCTATAGGTGTCTAACTTTTTTTGCTAATCGATTTAGAAGAGTATGACATAAAGTAAGTAAAGAATCCTAATGTTTGTAAACTTTGTGTATCAAAAATCTTCCTAGCAAATATTTTTGGAAAGCGTGTTTTATTATGGTGAATAGAAGTACAAGGAAGAGTTACCATTGTGTTAGTAAGGGGGAGTTTGGATTTGTTTATTGCAATCTAATTAATCAAGTTTCTTCAACTATGATGATGACTCACTAAGCAACTCTAGATTTGTTTTGTGTTTTGATAGTCTTTCTTCCATTTGAATTAATCTAGCTTATTTGAGAGAGATTTTCGAAAATCATGGCTCCATTATTTTGCATTTAATTTCTTCATAAAACTAGAATAGTTTCTAACTCAAATATGTTTTAATTGAAAATGTATTCAAATTTTAATTCGACTTTTAATGCATTCAATTTATTAAATCAAAATTTGTTATAGACTTAACAACTTTATGTTTTATAAATAAATCTTTTACAAACTGCAACAAGCAAGGTTTTAAAAATTTACTAAGAACGAAAAACACAGAGTATTACTGATTTCAAATTGATTTGAATTCAAAAGTTTTACATCAAAGAATTTTCTAATCATCAAAGGTTTTGAAAAGAGCTCTCTCTTATCTGAGTCAGAACAATTCATTGGTTTAAAGGAAATATTTTCTTTCCTCTTTCTTTCATTCATCTTTCTCTATTTTGATTTTTCTTACAGTATTCTCATTGGTGTCAGAGAAAAAGTATTTGTATAATTGTTTTTTTAATCTTTTAAGGGTTTGGTAATTTCTAGGAGTGGATTTCCAAGAACTGGTTTTGTCGTAGGGTGCTGCAAGTTGAAAGATTGTTCTTGTAGAGTTCAAGAACAAATCCCTTTACGTGTTGTGTGATTGTTTGTAAAAAATTCTTTATAATAGTGGGTGAACTGAAGGTAGCTCTTTATGAGTGAATCAGTATAAAAACTGTATTTGTTCTTTCTTTTCTGAAAAATCTGGTGCGCTTTTAATCTATTAAGACTCGAATTAAAAACTGTAACCGAGTGTTTAAAATTGACTTGGTTAAACAAATTAGCAATTAATTTTCATTAAACTTCAATTCACCCCCTCTTGAAGTGATCTATGTGTTTACACATTGAGATATGCTTGGTTAAACAATGTTTCCACTCAAGAAGGAGATGTACTGATGTGGAAAATATTCACATTTGAGGGGGAAATTGTTAGGAATTTAAGATGAGTTGGAAATCCTACAATTCGGTAAAAATGAGTATAATGAACAATATATAAGTATAAAACACCCAAAAACCTATTACTTAAGGTTTTGGATTGTAGGTGGTATCTTGGTCTCTTATATAGGTTTGGTCATGACTCATTAGTCCCAAATCTCTTTGGTGTCTTCACTCAAAAGAACCAACAACTTCATGTAGATCTCTTCCTCCAAATAATCTTGAAGGAAAGTATTCTTCACATTCATTTGCTCTACCTTGAAATCTAAACTTAACACAAATTTGATGGATGTCACTTTCACAACATGTGAGAAAATCTCATTAAAATCAACATAATTTTTATTCGATAGCCATTCACTACTGATCTAACTTTGTACCAAAAAGACATGAAGTTACTCTCATGCTTAACCCTATAGATCCACTTGTTATCTCAGGCCTTCTTAACCTTAGGCAACTTCACCAAATCTAAAGTGTGATTATAATATCATTTTTCATTGCATCCAACCACTTTTTCTTATCTTCATTCTCTATGGCTTTTTCATAACACTTTTTCTCTCTCTTATATGTCAAGATCACAAACTCATAAGAGGAATACCTATTGGATGGTTGTCTCTCCCTTTTAGACCTCCTGGGTTGAACTTGAGGTGGTTCAACAACATCACTAGTGTGACGTCCTCCACTTCATTTTACTTTTCACAAAATTCGAAGTCTTTTTTTTTTAAAAAACAAGTTATATCAAAATACCACAACGGAAAATGGAACATTTAAACTTCACATAATGTGAAACAATTCCATAACACAACATGTTCAACTCCGAATTACAATAAGAAACCCCAATTAGAAAGCAATCAAAATATTAGCTAAGCCAGGTATCCTTCCTAATTAGAGTAGAGTCTAAAACAGAACTCCAAAATAACAATAAATAGCAAAACATGAAGTCATCTACTTTATGCTTATTCTTTACTTTCAACTTCATCTATTCCTGAAAATGGTCAACAAATAAGGTGAGTCTCCATTCCTCACCTCTACTCAATTTACAACCATACTTACTAAATTATATAAGATTAGCCATCAACTTCCAATACCTTAATCAACAACACAACATCATAATCATCGAGTACATTCTATTAGCAGCGGAACACAATTAGTAATTTATGAACATATCAAACATGCACACTTAATTACTAAGGTACTATTTACATTACAACATAAACATTGTACAAACATACATATTTATACAATATACACAATTGATATCAACTTATCTTTTAACACAAATACCCATTACATACTCACACATCATGTTTATCTTCACATATCATCATGCATTAATAATACACATAAACAATGTCTATAAAAAATCAAGACGTAATGCATGACTTTTGTTTCCTTGTTTCTTTCTCTTTACTTTCTTTTTCTTTCCCTTTTTTATGTTGAGACCCAGACTTTCACCATTCTCAATGTAATTTGGGATATATGTTGAGACCTAGACTTTTAACCACTCTCAACTTATCGAGTCCTGGACTTTAACCATTCTCATTGTAATTTGGGATATACGTTGAGACCCAAACTTTTAACCATTCTCAACTAATCGAGTCCCAGGATTTAACTATTCTCGATTTAATTTGGATATCTGTTATGCATAACATGTGGTTTGGCTAGTAGAGTCCGCTGGAGTACTTGATGCACAATAATCCATTATAGCATTTACTCTACTGAGGACCTTGGTCAATAGGTCTCGTCGGGAAAGTGAATGCGGCCATGTGAAACCCCATCGAGGTGTCACACATTCGTTCTTTCCCCTAGGTCTCCCAGACCATCCCGTATCTTCCAAGTCCCGGTGCACCCCAACCAATACGTTCCTTTCCTTTCCCTGGGTTAGAGGAAATCGACTCCTCTCCCATTCTCATCCTTTCTTTTAAAACTTAACATTAATCCATGTCTATCAACATGCACATCATATATCATGTCAATCATACATCTCGTACAACATGCTCATATGTACTAACCAACATCATCTCGCATGTAATATCATTAAGAATTCTCATACAATTAATAATACATAACTCATTCATCGATACAAAGGTAATAAATACATTCCATATAATCAATCAAATCTCTCAAACATTATGACTACCAAAATCTTTCACCCATTACATAAACATTGACAATTCCAAACACCATTTAAAACACGAAACATTTCATCCATATTATACACAAATTAAGGTCATTACATGCTAAAACATATTCCTTATCCATCAAGAGCCTTAAAATCCTTACCCATACAAGAAAACAGTTAAGATGAATAAGAAAATAGTCTCAACCTTTGATAATTTTGCTCTCAAAACAACCTTGACAGTTCTGACGTATGATCACTAAAATACACATATCTTGAGTTTAAGACCTCCTTTATGAATAATTTCAAATGAATTAGAAATATAACATCTAGGCATAAAACTTTCATAAGGAAACCAACTTCAAATAAAATTATCTTCATGTTCAGAAAATCTTAAAAGATTAACATTGTCAAACATTGGTAGGTCGACACATGGTCATTAAAACACCCATAACTTGAGTTCAGAACCTCCTTTTTGAATGATTTCAAATTTATTAGAAATATAATATCTAGGAATACAATTTTCATGAAGAATACAACTTCAAAATAAATTATCTTCATACCCATAAAATTTTAAAACATAAGTAGTTATGATTAACATTGTCCAACATTGGCAGTTTGACACATGATCACTAAAATACCCATAACATGAGTTCAGGACCTCCCTTTTGAATTATTCAAAATGATTTCGAAAGATAACATCTAGGGATACAACTTTCATGAAGAAACCAATTTCAAAATAAATTGTCTTCATACCAAGAAAATTTAAAACGTAAGCAATTATGACTAACACTATCCAACACTGGCAGCTTGACACATGGTCACTAAAACACTCATAGCTTGAGTTCAAGAATTTCGTTTTGAATGATTCTAAATGATTTTGAGAGCTAACATCTAAGGATACAACTTTCATGAAGACCACAAAATCTAATTCTGCCAAAACAACCGTCATACAGGCATCACAAAGTTATGTGAAAATGTACAAATTCTATGTCAGCTTTTTCACTAAACAAGCTTTCTACATTATCCATTGATTCAACTATTCATCTACTCATGTCTAATTTTACATCTACTCATATATAATTTTATACAATTACAGAAAGATAAGATTATAAATAAGAGAAGATCGGAATGGAATCCTCCTTAGTGCGTAAAAACGTACCTAGTTTACGGTTAATCCTTTTCCAGGATGATCAAAATACGTTGCTCTTCAAAATACAATTGTAGAATTTTGTAGTTTGTTATGTCCCTTCAATCTTTCAATTTGATTAAACCTATGAGTTTGGGTGAAATATAAAAGCTAAAACACAAAATTAAGTGACTAATCTTGCCGCCCTTGTCTTCAATTTGATTATTAATACCTATCCTTGGCTGGATTAGACAAATTTGATCAACACTTAGCCTTTGTTCTTCCAAAATTTTTTGCAGCCTTCTATCTCAAGTGACTACTATGCTATGGTTGTATCCTTCTATTTAAATTGCACTCCTAACCCCAATTCTCAACCTCCAACCAATTATGGCGCAATTATTATTTAGTGAAGTTATGTGACATTTATTATTTAGTAAAAATTTTAATTTTGATATTTCAACTTATCTCTAGATTTATTGAATCTCTCCAAAATCTTATCTCTACAATTTCTTTCAAATTTCAAATTAATTATCTTTAATTTAAATAAGATTTTAATCTTATCTCTAATTATCTAAACATAATTTTTCTTTAATTTAAATTATATTTTAGTCTTATCTCTAATTATTTAAAATAAATTATCTTTAATTGAAATCAAATTTTAATCTTATCTTTGATTATTAAATAAATTATCTTTAATTTAAATCAGATTTTAATCTTATTTCTAATTACTTAAAATAAATTATCTTTAATTTAAATTAGATTTTAATCTTATATGTAATAATTTAAAATGAATTATTTTTAATTTGAATAAGATTTTAAACTTATCTCTAATTATTTAAAATGAATTATCTTTAATTTTGATAAGATTTTAGTCTTATGTCTAATATCTAATTGCTTAAAATAAATTATCTTTAATTTAAATAAGATTTTAATTTTATATCTAATTACTTAAAATAAATTATCTTTAATTTGAATAAGATTTTAATCTTATATCTAATATCTAATTATTTAAAATAAATTATCTTTAATTTAAATAAGATTTTATCTTATAAATAATTACTTAAAATTGCCAAAACTCAAAATTTGTGTCATTCCAAGTTTCAAACTCATGACCTCTTATATATTATGTCTCCACTAGACCATTAGTTCTTTCAAGTCATTTCTTTCCCTAAATATCTATTTAACTATATGACCCAAACTCAATATCCTTAATTAACCATTATTTCTTTAAATTCCAAAATATCTCTACTTAGTCTTATTTTTCAACCAATTCATACATCCCTTAGCTGCAATTAGATCCTCTAAATTTCTTATGCCCTCTTATTTTCTCCAATTAAATCAAGGATCCATATAATCATCATAATAAATCATCCTTGAAATTTTAATTTTCACTACTAATCTTACAATAATTAATTTATAATTCACTAATACCATAATATTGGAGAAAAATTCATTAATTTCATTAAATCAAAATATCCTAAAATTTGGAATGTTACAACTAGAATTTTCATTCCATGACATTTCATGTTCTAGAAATGTCTATCTCTTATGTAGAATCATGTTGCTCATCATTTAAAAGAACAATATCTAGATTTTGGATAGGTTGTTGAACTTGTTCAACATCAATTACGCCATTGACTTCCTTAGGTGTACACTTTTTCTCCTTATCACTTTGTTCAATGGTTTTATTATCATATCATTATCATCAAGCACCTGCATATAAATCAAATTAAAATGAACATGTGGAACATGTTTAATTCCTCTCAACAACAACTACATTTCCATGTTGGTTTGTAAGCATACATCATCAACAACAATAACCTTATATACATAACCATTACCTATCTTTAAAACTCCAAAATTACATGAATCGTAAGATGCGAAGAACTCCTTCTTGGCTATAAAATGCTCTCATCATATACAAGTTTAACTAAATAATAGTTACAAGGAATAACAACATCATCAGAAATAGCAGTAGTCACATGATTATCATCATAACGATCCTTGTCTTGTAGCCTACCTAATTAAAGGCATATAGGGATTCAAGTTTATTCCATAAGGTTCTCACATTTGTCCCATGAACAATAAAATTGTATACATTGTTATCTCCTAAATTCCTAATAAAACCAAATACTCATTGATGTTCAAAATCTCATTATTTCTTAGACATGAAATCTGACTTCTATAAACCAAAGATACATATTTTCACAATTAATAAGTGATTTTTCCTTCCACAAATAATAATTTTCTCCATTCCAAAAGGTAATTTTTGTATATACTTGCATCATTCAAGCATGAATAAAAAAATCCTTAACCAAACTGCTCTTATGCCACTCTAAGACAATTGATCAAAATAACAACTCAATAACTAGAGAAATAAGTAATGAAATAAAATTTTCCCAACTTGCAAGAATTTATGAAGAATATAGAAAAAAATAGATCATGTAAAAAATAAAATAGGCACAAGAGATACAAATATTTTTAAGTTTGCATGGAAAAACCCTCAATGTAAAAGTAAAAAGGACAAGTCATTTACACCAAAAAAAATAGATCCACTATGACCAATAAAGAGTATAAGAGAGTTTTCAACAAGTTTATAAACTATGCATACAATCTGACAAAGCAAACCAAATAATAATACTCATAAATAAATAAAAAGATGAAAATCCTAAAATAAATCTGTTACTGCAAACTATACTTCTTACTTTCCAAACTTTCAATCAACAATCCAACTCTTGAATCGAAGAATCTTTCCTTTACAAATATGATATCCAAAAATTAGTTCGATCTAACTCTCAAATTACAATTTGAAAATTTACACTCTAATAAATATGCAAAAAATATAATCATATTTTTGGTAAAGATACTAAAAAAATTACTTTTACCAATTATATTAGTGACCTATAAAATAATGAAATTGGTCACTAATTGAATTAGAGACTAATCTAGAATCTAATTTAGTAAGTAATTAAAACCTTGATAGTTAATGTTAAAAAAAAATTAGATTCTAATTCAAAAACCAATTTAGTCACTATAGAAACTAATTTTATAATTTTTTAAAATCAACAACCACAACAAAATATAGTTTCTATTACAATAAAAACTATTTTAGATACCAATTATTTTTAATTAATAAAATAATTTATAATTTAATCAGCTAATTATTTTTTATTTCTAAATTAATTTATATTTAATGATTTTTTTATAATGAGAAACTCTCATACATAATCCTATATTCCATTTTAATTTAATTTCTCTTCACTTATAAAACAAACATATAAACTTTATACATTTAAGGCTAGTCTCCACCCAAAAACAAATCCAAAAACCAACAAAATAATGTAAGAAACGATATAATGTTTTAAATAAGTAAAGAAAGTAAATGTAAGATAAAAGTCATGAGATATTTTTATACGAATATTCTTATATTTATTTATTATTTTATTCCCTCTACACTTTACGTGTCACGTCATGCATCTAAAAATTTCCACTCATTTATTTTCTTATATTTATGCAAAGCCACTTGTATTGTAGGCTTTATCCTAATAATTGAGGACCTCCAAATTTAATGTCCATCCATTCATGTTGCAACTTGCAATTGTACCAAAAGTGTCCTACTGCAAACATAAACCAAAACATTTTAGTGTTATAAGAAATATAAAATTAAGAACATCAACTCCAAAATTTGAAGAACGGAAAACAAACTTAATTTAAATTTGAATTTATTTTATTTTAACTTCGTTTATAACTTTTACTTTTCTATAAGTTTTAAATAGAACTAGCAACAATATTTATTGCGTTGGATATTTTCATAAAATATTAAAAGCAGATAAAAATATTTTTAAAAGTTACAATAATAGTAATTTAAACATCCATTTCCTTTCTCATTTTATGTTTTTTTTTTTTTCTCTCTTTCTCATCCCCTTCCCAGATTTTTCTGTAAGCATTTAATACTAGTGTAGTACTTAGTACTCCTACATAAGTTTACTCTCTCTTTCCTCTCTTTTTCTTGATAGATACTAAATAATATAAAGTTGACCATCAAACATTTTCTGTATTTTGAGTTGAAAACTCCTAAAAATGGCTACAATACCTTCTGTAACTTCTAAACTCTTTATATATACAGTATAGGCTACATGCACAACAAAACATATCCACCAATTACAACAATGGCTTCTATGCCTCAATCCAAAGCTTCCCTTCTTACCTCCTTCTTCTTCTTATTGTACTTCACCACCATTCACGCCATTGTTCCACAAAATGAGACCTTCAAATTCGTAAACTCAGGTGAATTTGGACCCTACATTACCGAGTATGATGCTAGTTACCGGATGCAAGACATTTTCAGCTCTCCTTTCCAAGTTGCATTCTACAACACCACTCCAAATGCCTTCACTCTAGCTTTGCGCATGGGACTTCGACGCTCAGAGCAACTTTTTCGTTGGGTGTGGGAGGCCAATAGAGGCAACCCAGTTGGAGAGAATGCCACTTTTTCACTTGGCACTGATGGCAACCTTGTGTTGGCTGAAGCTGATGGTAGAATCGCTTGGCAAACCAACACTGCCAACAAGGGTGTTGTGGCCTTCAAGTTACTTCCAAATGGTAACATGGTTCTCCTTGATGCACAGGGAAAGTTTGTCTGGCAAAGTTTTGACCACCCCACAGATACCCTTTTGATTGACCAGTATCTTAGAGCAAAAGGGCCATCCAAGTTGGTTAGTAGGCTCTCAGAGAGGGATAATGTAGATGGTCCTTACAGTTTGGTCTTGGAGCCTAAAAGGTTGGCCTTGTACTACAAGAGCAAGAATTCTCCTAGACCAGTTCTTTATTGGTATAGGCTCTTCACTCAACAAGATTCAGTGGAAAATATCACCCTCACATCTTATCCAGACACTTTCGAAATTGAATTTACCTATGTGCTTAGTTCTTCCACCAGTGACTACAGAACCATGGCACAACCATTGAACAACATTCCAGTTGGAGTCATGGGAATGCCAGTGAACAACAGCACCTTGACATACCTTAGGCTTGGAATTGATGGCAACATTAGGCTGCACACTTACTTCCTTAATGTGCGTTCTGGTGTTTGGGAAGTGACCTACACTCTCTTTGACAGAGATTCTCATGATGAGAGTGAGTGCCAATGGCCTGAGAAGTGTGGGAATCTTGGGCTATGTCAGAACGAGCAATGTGTGGCTTGTCCATTGGAAAATGGACTATTTGGATGGAGCAACAACTGCACTGCCAAGCCTGTGACATCATGTAAGGCAAGTGATTTCCACTACTACAAAGTTGAAGGAGTTAGACATTACATGAGCAAATACACTGAGGGAAATAAAGTGAGTGAAAGTACTTGTGGAAACAAATGCACTAAGGATTGCAAGTGTGTTGGCTATTTCTACCACAGGGAGAACTCTAGGTGTTGGATAGCTTATGATCTACAAACCCTTACTAGAGTGGCCAATTCCAAACAAGTGGGATATATAAAGGTGCCTAATTAGTAAATAGAAAATCCTTGATATTGTAGTTTGTACACTCTCCAATATTTTCCTAATAATGGTTTTGGATTGCATTGAAGTTATGGTTTGTTAACTTTGTTGATGTCCTCTTGTAGAGGAGAATAACAGCTTATAATAAATTAAGAAGTTTGTGACAAATTTATGACTTGTTTAGCTTTAAGTACAATTCATGTTCTCTTCCCCTTTCCTTATCAAATTGTTTGACTTAGTAAGGCATGATGGTTTAAAATGATTTCTTTATAATTTGTTTCCATTGACAAATGACTTCTGTTCAAATAATGTTTATAAGGGAAAAATAGTAACATATTTATGTATTTTGGATAAAAATGATAAAGTGAGTCTAGTATCTGGATTGGCTCATTAATTTTCCACTTTGATAACTTAGGTTGAAATTTTCAACTTGTTAATACTTACAAATCTGTCCTACATAATCTACCAAATTGACGAAGTAGTGAGGAGACAAAACGGATTGATCTATAAATTTATTTATTTTAAATTAAAAATGAAAATAAAAATAATTTTAAATTTCAAATTTTTTATAATATATTATTTGAAAATAAACAAAAATATAATAACATGGTTATTAATTTAATAGTTAAAGATAATGATAATTTTAATTTATCCGATTAGAGATATTAATTAATAATTAAAATTTTTGAAAATATTTATATAATTAAATACAATTTTAAATTATATATATTAAAATAAAAAATAAAATTACAAAAAAAATAAAAAAAAAAATGTCTTAACATGTAGAGTTGTTAGTTTAATCCACAATCCATGGGCCAGCCTCAATCCCTACATAAAAAAAATCCTATTTTATTGACCCACTTACTTAGGGGACTAAAAAAGCTCTTGCCCCCAAAGTCTCCACATAATGTGGGTTAGGGTCAGGATCAAAGATTAAATTACTCTTCTCTATGTTGCATTGTTCCAAATTCTTCTTCTCCTTACTTGAAATTTCTCATTTCGCTGCTAATATTCAAACTTCTTCTTCTCACACAACCATTTGTTTCTTCTCTTGCACTCATCTGAAAATTTATTCTTCTTCTCTTGCAACATGAATATTTCACCTTCCTTCCTGCGTAACTTTTTTGTGAATTCAAATTTATAGAAATTTTACATTCTCATAGGTGACTTTTTTCTTCCCTTCTCTCACATTTTTTATGCTTGAGGTTAAAATAGTGTTATAATCCATCATTCTTGAAGGCTTTTAGCTTTGCCCTGATTTTGGTGCTGAAGGAACTGTTCCAACAAGAGTCTTCATTGATATCTATTTTCGCATAGGAGGTTTATGAAGTCCATTTATCCTACACTCCAAGTTTCTTTACTTTACTTTACTTTGTTGCTACTGAACTTTTATTGATATTAATTTTTGTATTGGTTGAAAATAAACTGATTTATTTGTACTTTTACTCTTCAAATATTGTAATTGTATCATCAGCTTTGTCATTTAGGTCTGTAGACCAATCACCCATTTTGTAATACTTAGAGATCAAATTGGTATAATTAGAACTTGAATGACTAAAATCACACAATTACGATACCTGGATGACAAAAAGGGTAATTAAGTCTAGAAAAGAAAAATGGAATCACTACAAGAAAATTGTAAATTACTGATAGAATTTTACCGACGGAAAAATTTCGTCGGTAAAGTTGGCATCATATTATGCGAAATAAAATCTGTCAGTAAAATATTCCGTCGGTAAAAATTCGCCCATAAAGTTGATGCCATATTGTGCGAAATAAAATCCGTCGGTAAAAAAATCCGTCGGTAAATCCTTCAGTAATGAAAATATTTATACATTTATACATTCAAATATTTAAATACTTATATCATTTTTATATTTATATGTTTATATATTTCTTTGTTTATATATGTATATGTCTATATATCTATATATCTATATGTCTATATATCTATATATCTATATGTCTATATATCTATATATCTATTTATATATATAATTATATATTTATTATTTATTTATATGTATACATATGTATGCATGTATATATGTGTATGCGTATGTATATGTATATGTATATATGTTATGTGTATGTGTATGTATATGTATATGTATATATGTGTATGTGTATGTATATGTATATGTGTATATATATATATATATATATGCATATATATTTATATATATATATGTTTGTGTATGTGTGTAATGTAATTAAATAAAAATGATATTACAAGTGATATATATATATATATATATATATATATATATATATATATATATATATATATATTTGTGTGTGTGTGTGTGTGTGTGTGTGTGAAAAGATTTTAACATTTTAATAAGGTGAGGGAAGAGCGAAGTTAAATCCATTTATATTAATCTTAATAAACTTAAGAGTGTTTTCTTAATCCTTTATTTATTTTAAATCACGTACTATTTTTCTTTATTTATTTTTATATCTTCTTTTTATTATTTAAGTTATTTCTAGTGTTGTACTAGTCCTCTCTGCTAATTTATATTTATTTATTTAATTTTTCTCTAGTCCTATATTGGTCATCTCTATTAATTTATGATTATTTACTTAATTTATCTACAGTCCTATATTAGTCATTTCTATTAATTTATGATTATTTATTTAATTTATCTCCAATTTTATATTGGCCATTTCTATTAATATATGATTATTTATTTAGTTTATTTTCAATTTTGTAGTGATCATTTCTATTAATTTATATTTATTTATTTTTATCTCTAGTCTTACATAGTCTTTTTTATCATTTTATATTTATTTAATTTATCTCCAATTTTGTACTGGTCCTTTCATCATTCTATATTTATTTATTTATCCCTATTTTTGTACCAATCATTTTATTAATTTGAATTTATTTATTTATCTTCACTCTTGTACTAGTCCTTTTTATTTATATTTCTATTATTTAATTTATTTACAGTCTTGTATTGCTTTTTTATTAATTTATAATTGTATTATCTAATTTATTTTCAGTTTGACATATTGGTCCTTTTTGTGAATTTATATTTATATTATTTAAATTATCTCCAGTTATGTACTGGTCCTTTTATTTATTTATATATTTTATTTAATTTATTATTATATTGATTTTTTTTATTTTTATTAATTATTTAAAGTTTTTGCATTCTTATTTTATTTTTTATTATTTTGTATTTGAGATTGTCCTTTTATAATTCAATATGTGTGTGTAAGAATAACAACAACAATAATAATAAATTCAACAAATTTGGATAAAAAAGAATTTACTTTTGTGCTTTATTATCATTTCATATTTAAGAATTCTTTTGATATTTGTTTGGATTGTGTGTACGGGTTATTTGTTGAAAGTCATCATAATGTGTTGTAATATTTGAAATTGTCAAAGAGCATGTCATTTGAGTTGAGAAAGAGTCTTCGATTTTCTTGTGATGAGTTAGAACTATGTTGATACACGAATGTCCGTAATTGGAAAGTCACAGTTTGATACATTGCGGGATGAAAGATAATGATCATGGTGGAGTCTAAGAAAGTATTACCAAGTAGGTGTGATGAGCCCTTGACCACCAATAAAGGAGAGGAGTGTTCTAAGAGGATCACAAGAAGCATGATGAGAAGGGGCACTTCCTCCTCCCCCATTTTATTTAGCCTTTTTAGTATTTCTATTAATTGTTAAATATTTTCTAAACTAATGTTTTTTTTGGGTTTTGCAGGATTGCTTTTGACAATCCTTTTTCTACAAGTAGGTCCTTGTTTGGAGTAAAGGAGTACTTGGGCTTGAGGCCCAAGTTTGGGACATCCAAGAGGGGTGAAGAAGTCAACCTTGACCTTATAGAACCATGGAAAACGTCCCCTCATCATGCCAATCATTAGCCACCCGTTTTTGTTGCCCTACCTTCTAGAATGTGTGAGTCTTGGCCACCAAGAGTGGAATATGCTTAGGAATCTTTTTCAATGTAATTCCCTCTAGGTCCCCACCCCAAGCCTATATAAGGAGGCCTCTCATTCTTGTAAAAGGATTGGACATTAATGAAATAGAGAGCATTCTTGCATAGCCTAGAGCTTGTGTTGTGTTCTTGGGTGTTCTTCCCCCTCTTGGAGTCTTGTCTTGAACCTTCTCAAGTGGCGGCTAGCTCCACTCATATTGGGTTGGACCATCCCCAAGTGGCGTGTAACACTCCACTCCCCTCCCCCTCTCTCAATCTCTTCCTCCATTTTTGTTTCATGTTCTTTACATTCATGCTTTTTAATTTCCAGCACTTTACTTTCATGTCATTTACTCTATGTCTTTATGATTCAAGCCTTGTCTTAATTTATGTTGGCTGGTTTTTATATTTTTCCATTCCCTTCTCCTCTTGAGCTTCTTGTGAATTGAACCTTCACACTTAGATAACCTCCGGGATTATCTTCGTGTCTACTGAGAATCTTCCTTGAGGCTTTCCTTCTAATTGACATTCCATCAAACACCTTCTATGCTAAATATTAAAATGAACACCTATCAAGGTGAACATCTAGATAGTTAGGATAGCACCTTGGACTAAGATATTCACAAGCCAAACTTGGGAGTATCTGATACTTGTTCAACATCGCCAAGGTTAGATAGGGAGTGTATATATCTTTTGTGAGCTAAAAAATAGCCAATATTCTCGAAAAAAATATATTTATAATTTTATAAATAAGAAATACTTAACTACTTAATCAATTCCCAAGTAACTTTTATATTCAGAGTAGATCATCAGAAATAGAATATAAATCCATATGTTGGTAAATGTCTCATATGTTGATGAAATGAGTTTGATTTTTATTCGGTCAATTTTTAAGTCCTTGTTGTTTGTTATTATATGTTAAGTTTATTAAGATTGATATTTGAGATTTATAAATAGGGATGACAATCAAACCTGCACTCGTGGGGACCAAACCGTACCTATCCCGAGTTTGACGGGGAAAAACCAAGTTGACCGGGTTCGGCTTCGGGTTATCCCCGTTTTAAGAAATCGGGTTTGGGGTCAAGGATGGGTAATGCAATCCCCACTTTGTCCCCGTCCCTGCCCTGTCTTTAAATTTAAAATTAAACTCTAAAATTAACCATATTTTTACTTAGTGTTCTTTTTATTTTTCACACATAAAGGGCTACATTGTTTTTAATGTAACTCTATTCTTAGTTTCTGTTCCACACTCTTATCTTTTCTTCAACCCTTCACTCACTCTTTCAACTTCCTCAATTTCTTCAACAAGTTCAATATACTTTTATCTTTATCCCATCCTTCACACATTTACTTTTCTCACTCCCTTCAACCAATTTGGTAAACGCATAAGATTAATTCTTTACTTCTTTTTCAATGATAAATTTTATTTTGAATTATGTAGGTGAACCAATGGAGAATGATATTATTTCTAATTTGGAAGATGATTATTAGATTATTTTATTTTATTTGGAATTTTTTCTTTTATATAGTGTGTTTTGAATGAAAGATTATTTTTTTGAAATTATTTACTTATTAGTGTCTTTAAATATGTATTTGATATTCATTTTGAAGGATGATTAGACTTTATAATATGTGTTTTGTATTGTACTGTAGGGTAGTTTTTCGACTCATCTAGCCCGACTTCAGCAAACAATTTACAATATTAATTATATAATCTCGTAAATAAAGATAGAGAAAGTTCCAATAATTATTCAACTCATGCAATTATAGAAATGTATGATAATTACAGAACAGTATCTGGAACTAAATCCATGCAATTATAGAAATGTCTAATAATTGCATAATGTTATCTGGAAATAAAGCATATCAATCAAATAAGTAATCCTAAATCCCACTAATTTAGTTAAATATTAGTGAATAAAAAGAATTTATGATAATCAAAACATAAATAAAATGAAATAAAATATATAATAATAAATAAAATGGACTAATATTAGAAATAATCGATAATAAAAGAGAATATTCAGAAAAGACGCAAGAACAATAAATTATAAATAAGACTAGCAGGGTTAGACAAATGGAGACAATTTTCTAAGTGTTCTAGCTTAGGGGTCGTTATATCTTTTGACTAGAACAGTATTGAAGATCGATAAATTAAACTTGATATATATAAAACAAAAAGAAAACATTATCAAACACTTCTTGACATACAATAATAAATTAAAATATACTTCATCAGTTAAAATATTTAAAATTTGTAATATTAAAAATATTAATTTATGTATAAGAAAGTAATATATAAAAGAAAAGATATTTAAAATTAAAATATTTAACTTTTATAAATTAATCCTTAATAGTCTATTTTTGTGACACACACACACATATATATATATATATATTTTATAGTCAAGTTTAAAATTTTAGATTTATTCAAAAATATTTTTAAAAATTTATATTTTACAAAAATAATTTTTTAAAACTTTATTTAAAAATGTAAAATGGGACGGGGATGAGGGTGGGTTGGGAAAATCCGACCCCGATGGAATGAGTGTGGGGACTAAATTTCTATCTTTGAGGATTGGGGCGAGGGCAGGGATAGTTAAGTAAGTCGAGGACGGGGAGTGGACAGGAAGAACCCGCCCCGTTGTTGCCATGCCTACTTATAAAGACCTAACTCCTTTCAACATTTTCTTTTGTATATGCATGTAGTATTGGTAGAACGTGAACATGCTCAATAGAAGTTGTTCGAGAAAGTTATGAAAAATCTTCTCTAAGTTGTTCACTCTGGACTGTTTAACTTTAATATCATTAGATATTAAATACACAGATATTTTTATATTCTGATGTAGAACTTTTAATATATTTTTATTATGTAATTTGAATAATTATAAAGATGTAAAAAGTTGACGTATGTATGAATTTTATGATGTTACATTATATATTCTCTATAGCAAATTCTTCATGCAAAAAAAATTATTCTTAATGTTTAAGTAAATAATAAATATCTCTATAGAAATCAGAGTGTCACAATATGTTTTAAATTGAGCTCTTTTTCCAGTTTAGCTCATTTATTATTATTATTTCTTTTTTTAATTATTGATCATTATGGGAATTTAAAGATGGGTTTGTGATTTTTTTTCCTTGTAGAAATTTAAGTTTTCTTTTTTTATATTTTTTAAAATAAGGTATACTTGGTAAAAAAGAATTAATACAATATTAAAATATATAAACGATAAATAAAAAGAAACAAAATTTCTTTCTTGAAATTGACACTTAATAACAAACAAAGTATTATAAACAACATGATACAAAAACATCAGCATTGATTTAGGAGGAGAGTAGGCTAACTAAAGTTTATAACCAAAATGTTAGGCCCAAAAGAAAGAGTACAAAACTAGCATATTGGAATGACTATATTCATTGAGAGAAGCTTTATTATTTTGCAAAGCTTAAATTGTTTGTTATAATGGAATTAGAATCTTTCTGTTATGATCATGTGGTCACCTGCATGCGGAAAACCATTAGTGCATACAAGAGTTTTATAAGCTATTGTAAGGAATAATTTGTGTTAGGAAAAATCTCAGTGCTTTTATTCTCTCTTTCTAGGGGACTAGTACCTCTAATAGAAACAAGGACGTCCTCAGTGTGCTCATTGTCACAGATACGGTCATGTAAAAGAAAGGTGTTATGCTTTACATGGTCATCCTCCAAAATCTGCTACAGTTGCCTATGTTGCTCTTGCAACACCACCACTTGTCTCGGGCCCCACACCATCTGATAAATTGGCTCAACCTGCTATCTTCGAAGAGTTTCTTAAATGGTATGAGGATCGTCAAGACTTCAGTTTCGCTGCTTCTGTTGTGCATACAGGTACTTCTTTTGCTGGCCTAACCCAATCCACATCTCTTAGTTCTTGGGTTCTAGACTTTGACGCCAAAGACCACATTACTGGTAATAAATCATTCTTTTCATCACTCTCTACTTCAGATTATTTGCCATCTGTCACCATGGCTAATGGCTCTAAAGCCCCTTCACATTGTATTGGTACCATTCAACTTTTTCCTTCCCTCTCTATTGACAATGTTCTTTATGTCCCTGGATCTCCATTTAATTTATTATCCCTTAGTCGCCTCACTTGATTGCAGTATCTCTTTTACTAAAGATTTTGTTTGCTTATAGGACCGGAGTTCGAGACAGACGATTGGCACCGGATGTGAGTCTCATGGTCTCTACTATCTTAGGACAACTGCCCATGTTGGTTCAGTAATGGAGTCTTCTTCTCCCATTCATGATGAACTGGGTCATCCTAGCCTTGCAAAATTGCAGCAGCTTGTTCCAAGTCTATCCAAGTTATCTACTTTCTCTTGTGAGTCATGTCAATTAGGGAAACACAGTCGTTCTTCTTTTCTAATTAGTATCTCACAACATGCTTCTTCTCCATTTGCCTTAATTCACTCTGACATTTGGGGACCTAGTCGTGTCCAGTCTAATTTAGGATTTAAATATTTTGTTACTTTCATTGATGATTACTCAAGGTGTACTTGGTTATTTTTGATGAAAAATCGTTTAGAGTTGTTTTCTATCTTTCAAATTTTTTTTAATGAAATAAAAACTCAATTTGGTGTGTCTATTCGCATTTTACGTAGTGATAATGCCTGAGAGTATCTTTCTCATTCTATTCACAGTTTTCTAGCGTCTAATGATATTCTTCATCAAACTTCATGTGCCTATACACCTCAACAAAATGGGGTGGCTGAGCGCAAGAATAGACACCTCATTGAAACAACTCGAACAATGTTAATTCATGGTAATGTTCCTCAACATTTTTGGGGGGATGCTGTTCTAAGTGCCTGTTATCTAATTAATCGTATGTTGTTCTAAGTGACACCTTTTCACCAGTTACAAAGATGGCTTCTGTATGCCTATTCATTGCCATGGCTGCTCTGAAAAATTGGCCTCTATTTCAATTGGATGTGAAAAATGCTTTTCTCAATAGTGATTTGTAGGAAGAAATTTATATGGAGCAACCTTCAGGATTTGTTGCTCAAACGGAGTCTTCAGGAATAGTATGTCGTCTCCGCAAATCTTTATATGGCCTAAAGCAATCTCCCAGGGCTTGGTTTGGAAAGTTTAGAATAGTTGTTAAGAGGTTTGGAATGACTCGCAGTGAAGCAAATCACTCAGTCTTCTACGTTCACTCAAGTGCTGGAAGTATCTATCTAGTTGTGTATGTTGATGATATTGTAATTATAGGAAGTGATCACCATGGCATCTCACAAGTTAAACAACATCTTTGCCAACACTTTCAGGCTAAAGATCTTGGTAGACTCAAATATTTCTTGGGGATTGAAGTAGCACAATCTACTAATGAGATAGTAATCTCTCAAAGAAAGTATGCATTGGATATTTTGGAGGAAACTGGATTGATGAACTCAAAATCTACTGACACACCGATGGATCCCAATCTCAAGCTTCTACCTAATCAGGGGGAGTCCTTCTCTGATCCTGAAAAGTATAGAATATTAGTTGGAAAATTGAACTACTTTACAGTCACTCGTCCAAACATTTCTTTTGTTGTCAATGTGGTAAGTCAATTTCTTAACTCTCCTTGCATAGATCATTGCGATGTTGTCATTCATATACTAAAATACATTAAAGGCTCCCCTGGAAAAGGTCTGTTGTATGGACACAATAATCATACCAAAGTTGTTGCCTACTCAGATGTGAATTGGGTAGGATCTCCTGTTGATAGGAGATCGACCTATGGATATTGTGTCTTCATTGGTGATAATTTAATCTCCGGGAAGAGTAAGAAACAAAGTGTTGTGGCAAGATCAAGTGCAGAAGCAGAATACAGAACTATGGCATCCGCTACATATAAACTTATTTGGCTTAAACAACTACTTAAAGAGTTACAATTTGGAGAAGTTACTTAAATGACAATTCGTATGTGACAATCAAGCTGCCCTTCACATAAGCTCAAATCCTGTCTTTCATGAAAGAACCAAACACATAGAGATTGATTGTCATTTCATTAGAGAAAAAATAGTATCTGGAGAGATTAAGACTGAATTTGTTAACTCTAATGATCAATTAGCAGATGTTTTTACTAAGTCATTACGAGGGTCTGGAATTGATTATATTTGTAACAAGCTTGGTTCATACAATTTATATGCTCCAGCTTGAGGGGGAGTGTTAGAATATCTAGGGTTTCCTATTCTAGTGTAAAGGGCTCAACCCATCTCTTATATCTCTATTATAAATAAACACATAACCCTATGTGAAATACACATCAGGGAATTCATCCTATACCTAATCTTCAATAAAACTAAAGCAAGTCGTGTTTGCAACTCCGGTACTTTCCCTTGCAAATTTTTCGAAGCCTTTTGTTGTCCAATTGTATGCCTCCTTAGAAAGTTCCTTAGCTCCGCTGGAGACGCACTACGCAACCTTGGTTGAGCATAGAGGACAGTGTTTATGTCCTCCTCCTTCAACCCTACGTCCTAGTCATCCATCAGAGCTCCTTTTTCCTTCAAGAAGAAAGCATGGGCTATGTTGGTGGCATTCACCGTCACCATGCGGCCTTCCACCTCAGCTTGGAAGCCTCCTTGTATCTGTATAGCTCTGGCCCATAACTAGCTATTTGTTTGGTGGTTCTAGTAGTTGGCGAGGGCAAGAAACTTCACGCAGCCTATTGGACCGAACACCTTCCCTAGAGGGAGTTCGGCGTACTCCAGCTCCCTAAAGTTGATGTTCTTCCTGGGGATGAACAGCGACTCTAGGAACATCAGCATGACCTCTCTAGAGTTCTGTGGGAAACCTGCAGACGTAGAGGTATTAGCAACGATGGAAGAGGCGATTTTCTTAAAAGTCATATTAGACGAAAGATATTTCTAAAAAGAGAATGAATGAGAGATTAGGATTTGTGCAAAGTGTAAAAGAGATTTGAGCGCATAAGGAATAAGTTTAAAAATGTATCCTTTATATAGATGATAAAGGTTGCATTTTTAAACTTTCAAAATGTTTCCATTTCCTTGATTTTCTAATGTTGACGTGTCATAGGAGCTGTCGCTATAGGGTTGCTTTTTTGTACTTGCGCGTTTTGCAACGGTGCGCATGTCAGAGGAATGTCTCATCCACATAAATGACATTAATGAGGGGAAAATAACAGAAATTCATTTTATGATTAGTTTGACACACAAATACTAAACATACTTAGCGCACACATTAGTATTTCACAAACGATGCTATTGTCTAAGTCAATCGTCTGACAATTTTACCAGATTTTAATTTTGCATAATAAAATTAAATCTATCCACAGGAAATGCTTTAGTAAAGGGTTAAATATGTTTTTAGTCCCTGAACTATTTGCCAAAATTGTGTTTTGTCCCTGGAGCAAACTTTGGACCTATTTCGTCCTTATACTTTATAAAAAGGTATAAATGATCCTCGATGACAAATAAAAACATCTTTAAAGAGAGAAAAACGAGAGGAAATGGAAGAAAAAAAAAGTGAAAGAAGCTTAAGAGATGGATAATAGTGAAGTAGGAAACTATTAAGAAGGAAAATAAAGAAATAAAAATGAATTCTGACACATCATCAAAGATTGTTAACATGAGTTTATAAAGCATAAGGACGAAATAAGTCCAAAGTTTGTCTTAGGGACGAAACACAATTTTGACAAATAATTCAAGGACTAAAAACATATTTAACCCCTTTAGTAAATATATCATCACATTGATGATCTTTGTTTACAAATTGTAAATTTATAAAACCTTTTTGAACAAGATTACAAATGAAGTGATATCTTACTTCTATATGTTTTGCCTTTGAATGCTGGATAGGGTTCTTCGCAAGATTGATTGCACTAGTGTTGTCACGGTAAACAAGAATGTTTGTGTATGCACTAGAGTAATCTTCCGGTTGATACTTTACCCATAGGAGTTGAGAACAATTCTAGCTATAGACATATATTCTGCTTCAGATGTTGAAAGAGCTATGGAGTTTTGTTTCTTGCTTGACTAAGAGATGAGGCATGAGCAAAGGAATTGACATGCTCCACTAGTGTTTTTCCTCTCAACTCTATTTCCAGCATAACCCGCATCACAAAATCCTTCTAACCTGAACTCTTGATTTTTCTTATAACACAAATGCAGGTTAGTGGACCCTACAAGGTACCTAAAGATCCTTTTAACAATCTTTAAGTGAGACTCTCTTGGATCTGATTGGAACCTCACGCACATACAAATGCTATGCATAATATTAGGATGACTTGATGTAAGATAAAGGAGTGAACCTATGATACCTCTGTAGATCGTTTGATCTACTTTCTTAGCATTCTCATCCTTAGTGAGGGTTTCAGACGTATGCATTAGTGTCTTCATTAGCTTTGTGTCTAACATGTTTGTTAAATAAAGACGACAGTGTAAAAACCAAGAGGGGGGGTGAATTGGATTTTTAATAAACTTTTTCCCTTTAAAACAAATTTCCAGATTTTGAATTATTTTCAAAAACTAGGATGCAGATTTTCCTTAACCTTCGATTAGAGCAGTTTGAGTTGCAATCGTTAATATGATCCACAATAAAAAGAGATAGGGAAAGAGAAAGAACACAGAGAATTATATTGGTTCGGATTAAGCCAATCCTACGTCCAGTTCTCAATCACCACAAATGCGTGATGATCACCCCACTATCTTTAATTGAAATTACAAACACCAATTCATGCAATAACAAATAAAGATAAGGAAAACACCTCCTTAGATACACTAAGGATGAAACACCTCCCCAGACACACTGAGGATGAAACCCACTTCTCTTAACACACAAGAGATGAACACACCTCCCTTAGAACAGATCCAAGGGATGAATTTTCCCGTTTAGAAAAATAGTAAAAAAATACACCTGATAATAGTGCTGGATAGAAAGCTTAAGCACAAAGATCACCACTTCCAAAGACTTGATCAAACTTGAGAGAGCAAGAAAGCGGTTTTGAAAAGCTAAGGCGCAAGAACACTTTGAATATTGTGTTGTTTTCAGATGTGTTTAACCTAAGACATTCTCTTTCATTTTATAATTCGAAAATGCTCCAAAGTTTCCATTCTTAGGTTGATTTAGCATTGATTTCACAAAAACGACTCATTTAATCGATTATCTAAAAAGCTTAATCGATTATATCATATTTAAAAACTGGAAAACTTATTTCGCTCGATATAATCGATTAGATTAAGGCCATAATCGATTATATTAACTCAGAATCAATATAATCGATTATCAAAAACACTTAATCGATTATTTAGTTTGTTAAACAACTTTGATTCAAATTTTAAGTGAAATAATCGATTATCTAGGTATCATAATCGATTAAAAGCGTAGAAAAATGTTTTGCGAGAAAACAACTTGCTTTCTTGTTTGGAAAGGTCTTGAATGGGATTTATGACTTACTCTTTTCATCCATCACCCAAAACAGAACCTACTAAACTTGAACCTTCAGCTCTTGAGAAAATCTTCATCAATATTCTCTCTTGAAAGCTTTAAACACTCTTTATGCCTTTCCTTTTCCATCTAGCAACCTTCCTTTGTAAGATGACACAAGTCTTTAATGTTGATTAGAGCACTTTAGATCTTCATCATCAAAACTTTAAGACTTCATTAAAAACTGGAGGACTTCATCAACACTTGTCCTTGAAATATGCTAACAATGTTGAGTTTCTTTAACATCTCTTTTATGTACTTTTCTTGATGGATAATTATATCTTTTTCTCATTATTGGATTTGTAGATTGAGAAAGAATTTGAGCTTACCCATCATTCTCATTTCAAACTCTCCATACATTAACTTAGAAAAATCCTTACACAAGGTTCATTAGTAGAATCGAAGATGATATCATCAACACAAATTTGAACAATGATAAAATTGCTCTTGTCCTGCTTTCGAAAGAGAGTAGTATTAACTTTGCCTCTTTCAAAACCATTTTCCAAAAGAATATTTCTTAATCTATCATACGAAGCTCTAGGAGCTTGGTTCAGACCATACAAAACCTTTTTTTAATTTAAACACATGATCAGGTTAGGATGTTTCTTCAAAACTAGGATGTTGTTTTACAAAAAGTTCTTCTTCAATGAAACCATTTAAGTTACATCCATTTGATAAATTTTTATGTTTTCGAAAGCTGCAAAGGATAACAAAATCCTAATTGCTTAAAGTCTAGCAACAAGAGCAAAGGTTTCAGTAAAGTTTGTACCTTCTTGCTGATTGTAGCCTTGAGCTACTAATATAACTTTATTTCTTACCATTTTTTCATCTTCATCCATCTTGTTACGGAAGACCCATCCAGTTCCAATGATCGTCTTATTGGATGGTGGAGGTACAAGAGACTATATATCATTCCTTGTGAAGTGATTCAGTTCTTCCTCCATAGCTAGAATCCAGTCTTCATCAAGAAGAGCCTCTTCGACATTCTTCGGCTCAACTTGGGAAACAAGTGTCGTAGCATCTTCATTTATGAGAGATGATCTGGTTCTAACTTTGTCATGATTGTCTCCTATGATTTGATCATGTGGATGAGACGAAACATATCTCCAATCTCTCCTTTCATTGACCTCAGATGGTCATATTTTTTAAGCATCTTTATCGTCTGCTTAAGCTGATTCACGATTAGGTTCATCATATCTATTTTGGATATCTGAAGATCTGCAAAGTCATCCTCTAGATCTGATAATCTCTTATAGTCCGAACAAAGTCATCAAATTTGAAATTTATGGTTTCTTCAACTATCATAGTTCTAGAGTTATAGACTCTATATGCTTTGGATTTTGTTGAGTAACTAAGAAATATATCTTTGTCAACCTTAGAGTCAAATTTGCCAATTTGATCTTTGGTGTTAAGGATATAACATGAACAACCAAAAGCATAAAAATAACTTATGTTTCATCTTGTATTTTTACATAATTCATATTGAGTCTTTTCAAGCATAAGTTTGATCAATATTCTATGTTGTACATAACAAGCAGTGTTGACTGCCTCAACCCATAAGTGCTTAGCCACATTGTTTTCACGAAGCATGGTCCTAGCCATCTCCTGAAGAGTTCCATTTTTTTTTCACAACCTCATTTTGTTGAGGTGTTCTTAGTCAAGAGAAATTGTGGTGTATACCATTTGTTTCACAGAATATTTTGAACTTTCCATTCTTAAACTTAGTGCCATGATACCTGAGATACAAACACCCTTCTCATTTTGTACTCTTTCGCAAAATATCTCAAATATGTGAAAGGATTCACCTTTGTGGACTAGAAATAAAACCCATGTAAATTTGGAGAAGTCATCAGCGATGACTAGACCATATCTCTTTCCCCCTAGACTTAGTGTTCGAGTAGAACTGAAGAGGTCCACATGCAACAACTCTAAAAGTTTTGTTGTGGAAACACAATTTTTTTATTTAAAACATGATTTTACCTATTTTCCTTCTTGAAAAGCTTCGCATAAGAGATAGGTTTTCCAAGAGATGTTGGGCAATCCTCTTACGAGGTTTTTCTTAGCAAGTTTTGAAATATATTTTAAGTTTAAATGCCCTAGCTTTTTGTGCCAAATCCATCTCTCATCTTCTTTTGAAAAAAGCATGTGACCTTTTGAGTGCTTAAATCAATCAGATTAATCTCATAGAGATTATTCTTTCGATGGTAGAAAAGACAGTTTGTCTAATAGACGATGAGATTTCGCATTTGTCTTTGTCAAAGGATAGGATATATCCAATGTCAAATAATTGACTTATGCTCAATAGACTGTAACTCAATCCTTCAACATATAAAACATTTTTAATTGACACAAGGGCAGAGATACCTATTGTTTCGATGCCAGCAATCTTACCCTTTCCTTTGCCTCTAAAGACAACTTTTCCTCCTTAATGTTTTAAGAGGTGTAGCAATACAGAACTTTCTCCTATCATGTGATGTGAGCATCCATTGTCCAGGAACAACCATGACCTCATTCTAGAATAGGAATTATGAGATGTTTTGGTACTCATGTTTTCTTGGGTCCTTTCTTATAAGGCCTGTTTACACGTTTCTTGTGTCTACACTTCATGCTCGGATGACCGTACTTTCCACAATGGGAACATTCCTTTTTGAATTTTTGAGGAGAACTTTTCTTTTGATCTGTTTTACTCTTCAGATCATATCTCATACCAAATTTCTCAGACGGGTGTCTGGTGATGAATGCAAGCATTTGTAGAGCTTTGGAGCTCTCTGAAAATATCTTAAAATCATTTTTACAACATTCAAACTATTTTTCAAAATTTTTTATCCATTCATCATCTAATGCTTTTGTATGTTCTAAGATCTGAATTTTCACAACAGATGCAACCTTCTCTCTTTTTATTTCTTCATTTTCATGAAGAATTTCAGAAAATTTTTGTCTAAGTTTCAAATATTTCTTTGAGAGAGTTTTGTATTGGTTGAAAAGATCTTCGTAAGACAAATCTTCATCTTCATCAGATGAAGAAGAACAAGTAAAGTTTGAGTCTGAAAGTACCTCTTCATCAACGTCTGCCATCTGATGGCATGTTCTTCAACTTCTAAACATGAATTAGACTCAGAGTCTTCCCAAGTTGCCATAAGACTCCTTTTCTTGTAAAAGGGCTTCTTCTTGAGCTTAGGACATTCAGCTTTGACATGCCTAGGCTTTTTGATTCATAGCATAGGATTTTTTTCCGTCTTCTTCGTTTCTGGATCTTCCGGAGTTTTCTCTCTTCTTGTAAGGAAACTTCATGTTCCCTTGTCCTCTTTGTTTAAGCATCTACTTAAACTTTCGGGACATAAAAGAGATTTGCTCATCGGTTAAGTGGTCAGACTCAGCTGGATCTTCTTCAAGAGCTTTCAACGCCTTAGACTCCTTCCATTTGTAGGTTCCCTTTTTTATCTTTGTGGGTAGACCTTTATCTACTGACATGGAGGCCTCTTTAGAGCTTCGATCATTCAGGTGAACCTCATGAACTCTTAGGATAGCTTGAAGCTCATCCCATGGAAGCTTCTTCAAATCTCTTGCTTCAGATATAACTGTTGGTTTAGGTTTCCACACCTTTGGAAAGTCTTCTACGAGAAACGCAGGAGGTCTTGATAAAGAAGCTCCCTCAACAATGAATGGTTGTTCAACAAAGGCCATATGTTGGATCTTTTCCTCTAACGTGGTTAGATGCTCAACCCTCTAGAGGTTGAGCTCTAATACCAACTGTGAAAAACAGGAAAAACACAATCAAGGAGGTTTGAATTGTGCTTTAAAACTTTTCCTAGTTTTTCGCAATTCTTCTAAAGAAATAAGGTTCGTCAGGTGATAGTTTTCAACTTATAAACGATGAAGTCTATAAGTTTATAAAAAAATTTCACAAATAAGGACTTTCTTAAAAAGCTTCCCACTTTAGTTAAAAATAGGTAATAAAATGCAATTGAGAAAACTTAAGAGAAAAGAGGATTACTCAAGTTTTTATAATGGTTCGTCTGAAATCTTAGACTACGTCCAGTTCTACAATCAACAAAGATTGAGTTCCACTACCGCTGCAACTTAGAAATATTCTTTTGGCTCATAGCCGCTTCTGGCCAACCTGTTCAAGTATTCTTTCAAAAAAAGTCATTCCTGGCTTCAACAAGTATTCTTTAACACAAAGCCACTTTTGGCTTCAACAAGGGTATAAAAAGAGGTTTGTGATTAAATCACAGGGTTTTGAGCTACACTAGAAGATTTACGTCTTATAGACTAACAATAGATTTGGCACAACTTCTAGAGGTAGCTAAGACAACACCAGCAATGTTCTTCTCAAGCTGGTTTTGAAAAGAAACAAAGAACTTAGAGAATTTTCTTGCAACAACACATTTTCTCAGCTTGTGTTCTATGCATTATATGTTTCATCAAGATGCAAACATTCCCTTTATAGAGTATAAGCAACTAGCCGTTAGAGATCCGTTCTAACATCTTCAGCTTCAGGTTATTCTTGAGCAAACTTCTTGTTGCATCTAATGAGGGCTTTACGTTGATGCATTAAATGTGGTTCTTCATGCAATAAATGTGTGCCTCCAAACTTCACACAAATCCTGATAACATGTAGCATTTATCCTTTATTGAACATTGAGTTTTTCCTCTTTTGATGAAAGAAACGCCTTCATATATGGAAGGTGTACTTTGAGAGAAGACAAAGCTTTGGGTGCGTCAGGAATTTAGTGAGAAAGCAACTTTTACTTTTCATAAGGAAAAAATGATATGATGTGAGACCAGCGTTTGTACTCGCTCATCAGACTTCTACGAAGAATATCTCTGAAAGCTTCATAAAAATAAACTTTCTAACATTAGTTAAGACCAAAACATATCATTTGATGACTCATCATCTGATGATCTTTTCAAGTATCATCTGACAGACGATGCGTTCATAATCTAATAGTTCTGAGGAGTTGGTTCGTCTAGAAGCTTAAATCGCCTGACTTAATGATGAGCCCCTGACCACAAATAAAGAAGAGGAGTGTCCAAGGAGGATTACTAGAAGCATGATGAGAAGGGACACTTCCTCCTCTCCCCTTTTATTTAGCCTTTTTAGCATTTCTATTAGTTGTTAAATATTTTCTAAACTCATGTTTTTTTTGGGTTTTGCAGGATTGCTTTTGACACCCATTTTTCTACAAGTAGAGCCTTGTTTGGAGCAAAGGAGCACTTGGGTTGAGGACCAAGTGTGGGACATCCAAGGGGGGGTAAAGAAGTCAATCTTGACCTTCTAGAACCCTTGGAAAATGTCCTCTCATCATCCCAATCATTGGCCACCCGTTTTTTGTGCCCTACCTTCTAGAATGTGTGAGTCTTGGCCACCAAGAGTGGAATATGCTTAGGAATCTTTTCCAATGTAATTCCCTCTAAGTCCCCATCCCAACTCTATATAAGGAGGCCTCTCATTCTTGTAAAAGGGTTGAACATTAATGAAATAGAGAGCATTCTTGCATAGCCTAGAGCTTGTGTTGTGTTCTTGGGTGTTCTTCCCCCTCTTGGAGTCTTATCTTGAGCCTTGGCTCAAGTGGCGGCTAACACCACTCATCTTGGGTTGGACCATCCCCCAAGTGGCGTGTAGCACTCCATTCCCCTCCCCTTCTCTCAATCTCTTCCTCCATTATTGTTTCATGTTCTTTACTTTCATCCTCTTTAATTTCCAGCACTTTACTTTCATGTCATTTACTTTTATGTCTTTATGATTCAAGCCTTGTCTTAAATTGTGTTGGCTGGTTATTATATTTTGTCATTCTCTTCTCCTCTTGAGCTCCTTGTGAAGTGAAGCTTCACACTTAGATAACCTCCGGGGTTATCTTCGTGTCCAGTGGGAATCTTCCTTTAGGCTTTCCTTCTAATTGACATTCCATCAAACACCTTATGTGCTAAATATTAAAATGAACCTTTATCATTTGGTAATCAGAGCTTTGGTTTAATTTTCATGCTTACAAGGTGTTTGTCTTCTTGTTTCATCCATATATTATTGGTAGCTCGGTAAATTGTGAATCCATGACAAAATCTATCCAAAACTGGTTCCATAACTAATTTTCGTCAAAAAAAATCTGCACCTAATTCTGGAATTGTGGCTTGCTGTTTTTTGGTTTTACATGCTTAATTTTCATGCCATAATGATCCACCATGAAGTATGTTGAGTGTGTGCATGAATACTAGTCATAGAACTCGAGTTTGGACTAGTTTTTGCATGAAAGCTACATGTTTGATCATATGCTTGAGTCAAGTTTAGAGTCTTTTTGTGTTGCTTTCCCTTTGCTTGAGTCACATGTCATATAATTTTCCCCTTTGAGTTTTCTTATTCTTGTTTCCAATACT
The DNA here is from genome assembly GCA_030347555.1 of Lablab purpureus. Lineage (NCBI taxonomy): Eukaryota > Viridiplantae > Streptophyta > Magnoliopsida > Fabales > Fabaceae > Lablab > Lablab purpureus. The sequence continues at coordinate 22,034,107 of CM059258.1, forward strand.
TGAACATGTTTGATAAAATGTTTAGCTAAAATTGCATGTAACTTGAATTAATTGGTTGAACCTAAACATAGGAACTAAGTGCTTCATAATCATCTACAATCATTGCAAGTGTGTATGTTAAGTCTAGAATCAATTAAAGAACATTGAGAAGAGCTAAAAATCATCAAGGTCATGAGATATATATGCTGTTTTGAAAAGAAAATTGCAAGACAAAAAGACAAAAAAAGTGACCAAGTGCATGATTCTAGAATTTAACTACATGGTTGTATGCTTAAGGATGAGTATGAAAAATTAGTACCATCATTTGTAGGATCCTAATCTTCTTGATATGTGTGGTTTACTGGAAATTTTTCTGCATGTTCTAAGTGTTTCCATTGAGTTTTCTTTCAAGCTTTTCTCTTTTATAATCTCTTGTTAAGTTGATTGTATTTTTCCTTAGTGTGCATCTTTCTTGTTTTGAACTTTTCTTGCTTTGTCTTTAGGAAATTCTATAAGTATTGTCTTTGAAGTTTTCTTTCTTGTTTCTTGAGTGTGGTGGCCGAACATCCTTCATTTGAGTCCACTCAAGATTAAAAGTTCACCATTAAGGGTTGGAACACTCTTGATACACAAGAGAGTTGAGTGAAACATACCATCAATCTTTGGGAAGTTAGCCGAACACTTTGAGAGTTATATTTTTTTTGTTTCCTTTCTAACCATTAAATCTTTTTTTTGGCCTTTGTCTAGTTGTTTTTGGTTATTTTATTTTTGATTGTAGGAATCATGTCTTCCACATCTTCTCCTATCTCACCCGAGGGAGCCAAAGAGAAGAGCATCACCTTGGAGGCCCAACTCAAGTCCCAAAATGAATTGCCTCTCATGGAGTTGCTAAGGGAGATGGAAATATCAAGAAAAGAAAGTGAAAGACACTTGAGAGAGACCATTGAAAGACTTGATCAAGAGAAAGCCGAAAGGGAGAGAAGGCGGGCTCATTCCCCACCTAGCTACAATGGAGAGGAAGAAGAAGATTGGGGCTACTATGGAAGAAGGAGGGCTAGGCGCAACACCCCTCAAAGGAAGCCCAACCACAACATCAAAATTCCCAAATTCTATGGAGACAACAATCCGGATGTCTACTTGAAGTGGGAAGAAAAAGTAGAGCAATTAATGAATGTGAACCCTCTTGAGGGACAAGAACAAGTTGATGTAATAGTGGTAGAATTTGAGGGTTATGCCATGACATGGTGGCATAAAGTTTGTATGGATAATTACCAAGGGCCACCCGCGGCCTCTTGGATGGACATTAAACATTTGATGCGCACTAGATTTGTTCCTTCCTTCTATAGGAGGGAGCTCCTTTTGAAGCTCCAACGGCTTCAACAAGGAAATTTATGTGTGGATGATTACTTTAAATTGTTGGAGTCTTTGTTGCTTAAGGCTGGTTTGCATGATGAAACTAATGAGGCCAAGGTGGCTAGGTTTGTTAGTGGCTTGAGGAGAGACATCCAAGACTTAGTAGAATTGTATGAGTACTCCTCCATTGAAAATATTTTACACCTTGCACTAAAAATTGAATCTCAACTCAAAAGAAAAGATAGTGCAAGGAGGGGTCACTCAAACAATGACTATTATAGCTCTTCTTGGAAGGATAGGAACAAAGAAAAGCATGATAGTAAGCCTTCCAAGTCTCACCAAGAGTCCACTTCTAGGAGCCATCCGGCTAAGGGAACTCCCAACCCCTCCAATTCCCAAAGTTCAAGTTCAATCAAATGTTTTAAATGCTTAGGGTATGGGCACATTGCTTCAAATTGCCCCACTAAAATAACCATGACCTTGAGGGAAAATGGTGAGGTTGAGAGTGAACATTCCTCTCCCCCTTCCCCTTCAAGAGAGAACTCCTCCCACTTTTCCTCTAGTGATGAAGAGGTTAAGCCTTGTGAGGGAGATTTGTTGATAGTGAGGCACATGTTGGGACAAGTTCAAAAGGAACTTGATAACTCCCAAAGAGAAAATATTTTCCACATCAGGTGCCTCATTAACAACAACCTTTGTTCACTCATCATCGATGGAGGAAGTTGTGTCATTGTGGCTAGCACAAGGGTGGTAGACAAACTTAGTTTACCTACCATTCCTCATGCCAAGCCCTACAAGCTCTCATGGCTTAGTGAGGAGGGTGAGATTGAGGTAAATAAACAAATCCTTATTAACTTCTCAATAGGGACTTATGAGGATGAGGTACTTTGTGATGTTGTACCTATGGAAGCAACCCACATTCTTTTGGGTAGGCCATGGCAATTTGATAAACAAACCTTCCATGATGCCCTTACCAACAAATTTTCTTTTAGCTTCCATGGTAAGAAGATCACATTAGCACCCCTCTCCCCTCAAGAAGTTAGTGAGGACCAAAAGAAAATGAAAAAAAAGAGAAAAGAAGAAAAGAAGGAAAAAGAAAAAGCAAGCAAGGAGGCCAAGAAGAAGGGCATCATGATCTCCCACAAGGGAGTTAAGAAGGTAATGCTTGCCAATAAACCCATGTATGTAGCTTACCCTACCTTAGGGTCATCTCCATCTTTTCATGAACCCTCAAGTTGTTCTAGGGGATTGGAATTAGTCTTGGATGACTTCAAAGATGTTTTTCAAGAGCCTCCTAAGGGGTTACCACCTCTAAGAGGAATTGAACACCAAATTGATTTCATTCTGGGGTCATCCTTGCCTAATAGGCCAGCCTATAGAACTAACCCTGAGGAATCTAAGGAGATTCAAAAGCAAGTAGAGGAATTAATGGATAAAGGGTGGGTGCAAAATAGCATGAGTCCATGTGCTATGCCAGTGATTCTTGTCCCCAAAAAGGATGGGAGTTGGCGCATGTGCATAGATTGTAGGGCTATAAACAACATAACCATCAAGTATAGGCACCCTATCCCAAGACTTGATGACTTGCTAGATGAGCTACATGGTGCCACCATATTTTCTAAGATTGACTTGAAGAGTGGTTATAATCAAATAAGAATCAAAGAAGGAGATGAATGGAAAACCGCCTTCAAGACAAAGCTTGGATTATATGAGTGGTTGGTCATGCCCTTTGGGCTAACTAATGCACCAAGTACCTTCATGCGGTTAATGCATCATGTGCTTAGGCCCTTTATAGGCAAGTTTGTTGTGGTTTATTTTGATGATATTTTAATATATAGTTTGTCTATAGAAGAGCACAGGCATCATGTGAGAATGGTGCTTGAGACCCTTAGGAAGGAGACTTTGTATGCTAATAGAGAGAAGTGCATTTTTGGCATGGATCATGTAGTCTTCCTAGGGTTTGTGGTGAGCTCCAATGGAGTTCAAGTAGATGAAGAAAAAGTGGCAGCTATTAGGGATTGGCCAACTCCTAGGAATGTGAGTGAGGTGAGGAGTTTTCATGGGTTGGCTAGTTTCTATAGGAGGTTTGTAAAAGACTTTAGCACCATAGCTGCCCCCTTAAGTGAAATAGTGAAGAAGGATGTGGGCTTCAAATGGGGCATTGATCAAGCAAAGGCCTTTGCTAGTTTGAAAGAAAAGTTTATCAATGCACCACTTTTAGCACTACCCAACTTCACCAAGTCATTTGAGGTTGAGTGTGATGCCTCTAATGTAGGTGTTGGGGCTGTCTTACTTCAAGAAGGTCACCCCATAGCCTACTTTAGTGAGAAGCTTAAGGGTAGTCATCTCAACTACTCCAACTATGACAAGGAGTTGTATGCCCTTGTGAGAGCTTTGCAAACTTGGCAACGTTATCTTCTTCCAAAGGAATTTGTGATCCATAGTGATCATGAGTCCCTTAAATTTTTGAAAGGCCAAAGCAAGCTTAGCAAGAGACATGCTAGGTGGGTAGAATTCATAGAACAATTCCCTTATGTGATCAAACATAAGCAAGGGAAGAGTAACATAGTGGCAGATGCCTTATCTAGGTGCCACACTTTGCTCACTCTTCTTGAAACTAAATTTCTTAGTTTTGATCACATTAAGGAATTGTATCCTCATGATGATGACTTCTCTATAGTCTACAGTGAATGTTCCAAAGGGGGTTACAAAGGCTTCTACCTACACCAAGATTATCTTTTCAAGGGTAGAAGGCTTTGCATACCCAAGGGGTCCTTAAGAGCATCACTAGTGAAAGAGTCTCATGAGGGAGGTTTAATGGAACATTTTGGGGCTTCTAAGACTCTAGACATTTTGAATGAACATTTCTTTTGGCCACACATGATAAAGCATGTAGAGAAACATTGTGAGAATTGCATAACATGCAAGAAGGCCAAGTCTAGAGCCCAACCCTATGGACTCTATACCCCTTTGCCTTGGATAGACATATCCATGGATTTTGTGCTTGGGCTTCCAGGGACAAAGAAGGGAAAGGATTCTATCTTTGTGGTAGTGGACCATTTTTCAAAAATGGCTCATTTTATTCCATGCCACAAAGATGATGATGCATGCTTAGTTGCAAATCTCTTCTTTAAGGAAGTTGTTAGGCTGCATACAAAGTTCTTAAGCCACTTTTGGAGGACCTTATGGGGGAAAATTGGCACTAAACTCCTCTTTTCTACCACTTGCCACCCCCAAACTGATGGTCAAACTGAGGTGGTCAATAGAACTTTGTCTCAACTCTTGAGATGCATGATCTCCAAGAACCCTAGGGAGTGGGAAGATCTTCTTCCTCATGTAGAGTTTGCATACAATAGGGTGGTTCACTCCACCACTTCTCACTCTCCTTTTGAGGTTGTTTACGGGTTCAACCCCTTAACTCCTCTTGACCTCTTCCCTCCCCCAACTCATGAGGCTTGGACTAGCAAAGATGGGTTGGAAAGGTAAAAAATGATCCAAGACTTGCATTCTCAAGTCAAGGCTAGGATAGAGAGGAAGGTTGGTCAATACCAACAAAGTGCCAACAAGGGAAGGAAGGAAGTCATCTTCCAACCAGGGGATTGGGTATGGCTTCACTTGAGGAAGGAAAGGTTCCCTAATCAAAGGAAGTCCAAACTTAACCCTAGAGGTGATGGACCTTTCCAAGTTGTGCGCAAGATCAACAATAATGCATATGAGTTAGATTTACCTTCAGATTATAATGTTAGTAGCACTTTTAATGTTGGTGATCTTACTCCTTTTGATGCAGGTTTTGAAAATTCGTGGTCGAATTCTCTCCAAGAAGGGGAGGATGATGAGCCCCTGATCACAAATAAAGAAGAGGAGTGTCAAGGAGGATTACTAGAAGCATGATGAGAAGGGACACTTCCTCCTCTCCCCTTTTATTTAGCCTTTTTAGCATTTCTATTAGTTGTTAAATATTTTCTAAACTCATGTTTTTTTTGGGTTTTGCAGGATTGCTTTTGACACTCCTTTTTCTACAAGTAGAGCCTTGTTTGGAGCAAAGGAACACTTGGGCTTGAGGCCCAAGTTTGGGACATCCAAGGGGGGTGAAGAAGTCAATCTTGACCTTCTAGAAACCTTTGAAAACGTCCTCTCATCATCCCAATCATTGGCCACCCGTTTTTTGTGCCCTACCTTCTAGAATGTGTGAGTCTTGGCCACCAAGAGTGGAATATGCTTAGGAATCTTTTCCAATGTAATTCCCTCTAAGTCCCCACCCCAACTCTATATAAGGAGGCCTCTCATTCTTGTAAAAGGGTTTAACATTAATGAAATAGAGAGCATTATTGCATAGCCTAGAGCTTGTGTTGTGTTCTTGGGTGCTCTTCCCCCTCTTGGAGTCTTATCTTGAGCCTTGGCTCAAGTGGCGGCTAACACCACTCATCTTGGGTTGGACCATCCCCCAAGTGGCGTGTAGCACTCCATTCCCCTCCCCTTCTCTCAATCTCTTCCTCCATTATTGTTTCATGTTCTTTACTTTCATGCTCTTTAATTTCCGGCACTTTACTTTCATGTCATTTACTTTTATGTCTTTATGATTCAAGCCTTGTCTTAAATTGTGTTGGCTGGTTTTTATATTTTGTCATTCTCTTGTCTTCTTTAGCTCCTTGTGAAGTGAACCTTCACACTTAGATAACCTTCGGGATTATCTTCGTGTCCAGTGGGAATCTTCCTTGAGGCTTTCCTTCTAATTGACATTCCATCAAACACCTTATGTGCTAAATATTAAAATGAACCTTTATCACTTAACAATTAATTATTTTTAGCATTATTCAAAATTATGGAGTGTTTAGACTTTTTCTCAACATGATTAATATTATTGTTCTCACTATGAACTTGAGTTTATAATGGGCCAAAATGGTTTTTTTTCACTATAAATACGTAGAACATTATGAATTTCTCTACTTATAGCTTCCTTTAACATTGTTTTTCGTAGGCACTTTCTCAAAAATCCTTCTAATTTTATTTTTTGTGAGAAAGTGCTGCCTGGTAGGGTTTAAGCTTGGTTCATGCCTTGTGGTTTTTCAGGGGAGGTGTTTTCATCTCTTGTGGTTTCAAGAGAGGCAGGTTTCATCTCTAGTGGTTTGTTAGGGAAGGTGTTTTCATCTCTTGTGATTTCAAGATATGTGGGTTTCATTTGGGTTTTGCAATGAAGGTGGTTTACATTATCCTTGTATGATTTTACATGTTTCACTTGGTATTAGCTATTGTAATTTCATTTTAAGATAGTGAGTTATGATCATGCTTGCATTGAGGTGGTGGATGTAGGATCAACTTTGATCCGAACCAATATAAATTCCTACGTGTGACTTTCTCTCTTCCCTACTCTCATTGTATTGTTATTCCATTGCAGACTGATTTTTCACAATTTGCATATTTTCACTACTCTACGATTCGCAAGAATTTGAATTAGAATAAGTTTGAATTAAAAATTTATTTTATTAAAGAAGATTTTATAAAAAGTAATCACTTTTATTTGAAACAAATTCACCTTGCTCTTGATTTTGTTCTTCTTTTTTTATCTAACAATTGGCATCACAGTGGGTTTTTGAAAGTCTTTCAAATCAAGATCCTAAAATGGTTGGGAAAAACCAAACCTTTGTTGAATGTGCTTTTATCAATAGACCACCTTTATTTACAAGTGAAAATTATCCATTTTGGAAAGTAAGAATGTAATATTTTTCTAGAGTTTGTGGATGGAGGAGTATAGGATGGTGTGGTAAATGGTCTATATATTCCCATACATATTGTTAACAATGTGCAGGGTACCTAAAGAATTTTTTACATGGATGCCTGAAGAATACAAGAGAGTCCAATATGACATGAGAACAAGGAACATTATATCTTTTACCTTAAGTTTTGATGAATTTTACAAGATCTCCATTTGTAAAAGTGCTAAAGAAATGTTGGACGGTATTCTTGAGGTTATTCATGAAGGAACGAAGGATGTCAAAAGAGCAAGAAAAAATACTCTAATCCAAGACTATGAAATGTTTTGGATGTTGCAAGGAGAAAGTATATATGATGTGCAAAAGAGATTCACTCACATCGTCAATCATCTTGTGGCTTTAGATAAAAATTTAGATACTAAAGGATTAAATGTAAAAATATTTTGAATTTTGAAATCTTTGAATAGATCTCAACAACAAAGGTCTCTGCTATAATGGAATCTAAGAATCTTACAAGCATGAATATTGCTACTCTCTTTAGCAACAAGCTAAGAGAACATGAGTTGGAATTGGGTAGATTGAAAAAGGAAGAAGAAGATCGCAAAAAGAAAAGCGGGCTTTCAAATATGAAATTTGCAAAACAAAAAGTAACGAGGATGAAGAAGAATCGGATTGTGAGAACATGAATCCCATGGTGAAGAAATTCACTAAATTCTTGACAAGTAAGAACAAGAATCACAATAAAAAATTCAAGAAAGAAGATCAAAATTTTGCCTCCAACAACAAATGCTATAGATGTGGAAACATGGGTCATGTTAAAAAAAATTGTCTTAATCTCGTGAAGGGTGAAGAAAAGAAAGGTAAGAAGTCCTTGAAAAATAAGAAAGTCTACATAGCTTGGCAGAAGAATGATTCAAGTTCTTCTACAAATTCAAGTGAAATTTATGAGAAGCCCATGAAAAAGAAGAGATAGAGAAAGAGAAACATCACACATAAATTTATATCGGTTCAGACCAAAATTGATCCTACATCCAGCCTCAACTATTCAACCTTAGAATAGTTACTCAAAATAGAAAACTAGCAACCAACTCCTTAACTACACAAGAAGGATATAAAATATCAACTTCTAAACTATCACAAATCAACTCTCAAACTAAGATTAGAAGGATATGCAGAAAAATCAACTATTGCCAGATCAAAAGCATATGAAGGGAACACTCCCAAATACCAACTCAAGTAATTGAAAAGAGATTATCATAGCAGAAGCAATGTCATAGTTTCACGACATTTTTTTTACACAACTTTGTTGAAAAACTCAAAAGTAGATAATCTTCTTTGATCTTCATTGAAGTGATCTTGTAGTAAAAGTTGAAAGCTCATAAATGCTCTTTCTAATGTGCCCTCAATGATTGAAAGTGGTTATTGACGAAATACACAATCATTGCCTTTTAAATAGAATTTTTTGAAAGTCTATCACAACTTATTGCAATGCTTTTATTCGATCATGAAACCATATAATCGATCATTTTGATCATTGTGTGTATTTAAAAAAAACAACTTTTTATTTTAATCGATTAAACAGACAGATAATCGATTATTTTATTCTTCATCAGTTCTGGAAAACCCTTAAAAACAAATTAATCAATTATAAGAAGATTTAATCAATTATATAAGAGAGATTTCGAAAACCTCTATAAACATCTTATTGTTTTAATTTGTTACGAAAAAACATAATCGACTATACTTTGTAAAACATGTTAAGAATATTTTAACCAATTATAAAAAGTGGTAATCAATTAAAACAATAAGAAAACCATTTTAAGACATTTTAAACTTATTTAAGTTGAGCTTTTCAAAAACCTTTTTACTTTAGGCTGTGTAGTGTGATGAGAACTAAGTGACATACCTTGTTGTAAAAGACTCAAATACAATCAATGAAAGGTTTAAGCACACAATACAAATTATTTATATTTGTTCATCATCTTCAACTTTTTCAAGATCTTTAAGCACTTGAATTTTTATCATCAAAACCAAGAAGTTTAACTTGATTTTCAAGTCAACAAAATAACACCTATATTTACATAAATTAATATTAGTTATTATTAATAATATACATCTAATTAATAACTATATAATTATAAATATTATTCAATTTGCATATTCTCCTTTGTATCATTTTATTACGAGAAAGTAGTATAATTACTAAAATTACGTTTTTCACTTTCTCTTTTCTATTGCATAGAGGTATTGTATAAATACAACTTTCTTATATGATTATGGAGAGCTTTTCTTCCTAGTTTGGTTATACAACATCGGTAGTTAGTCATTAATGCTTCTATTTGCAAGAAAATGGTGACAATTGAGATAAACTTTGTGTGTTTGACGATGGAGATTGATAGATTTCACAGAGAAATGGAGTGTATATATGTGAGAGCTCATTTGTTAGCCTATTAGGAAGGTGAGAAATGGAATTACAAAAGATAGTTAAATCATCAACTTTCCTTTTTTGCATGTTTGGTAAATGACGAGGAAGGGTTAAAAGGTTAGTAAATGGTTTAATGCACGTGGTCCTTCCAAAATGGGAAGAGAGAGATGTCTTCTTGTACCATTAGGACAATTTCATCCTTGCTTAACAGTTAATTTCTCATTCAAAATTTACCATATTTTAATAATCAATTTTAAAATAAGTTTTTCTAAAGTATTTCATTTCTATTTTACCAATAAATATAGTTAAGTTTCTAAAACATCTCAACAAACTTAATTCTTTCATATGTATATTTTGTTTGTGAGAGACTCATAATATTTTATTTATTTTTTTTTTTTCAATCTCTTCTTTAAATCAATATTTTATTTTTGAAAAAGTGTCGTTTAAGATATTAGTACATAAATCAATAAAAATATTTATTTTTATTATTGGTAATGAATTTTTAAATTTTTTTTTAATAATACTTTTATAAAATAAAGAATAAAAAATTAAATATAATATACAAATTAATTGATTAACAAAAGCTAAATGAAAATGTAATTAGTTAATATAAATAACTGATTATTTAAAGTTCATAATAAAAGTAATTTAATTATTTTTAATATTTTAAACTTAAAGATATAATTAATAAAGAATAATTAATATAACATTAAATTTTACAAATAACAAATAAAAAAAACAAAACTCCTTCTATAAAAGGACATTTGTTCAAGAAAAAAGGAAGCATTATGCTTACAAAATATAAAAATAGTATATGAAAATTGAAATATAACACATTATAATGATCGAAATATTTTTAATTTTATATATTTTCTTTCTATTTAATATTATGTTATTTTATGCACGTATATTTCTGGTAAAAATAAACTACCGTAATAATTTTATTGAATTTTGCAACATTATTTTACAGTGAGTCATACTATATAACTCTTTTTTTTACTCCTTATCGATAAACTTATAATATATCATTTATTTTTTTAATTTTCATTCTTTTCATTTCTAAACCAAGTATAAGAAAAGTGAGAAAGGAAGATTAGGATTACTATTAGAAAAACAAGGAATTTATATACTTCTTATCTCGATGTGATGTATTTGAGAAATGTGATAAAAAAAAATTATATACATTAAAAAAAATTATTTTTATCCATAATATGACCAATAAAAGAATTAAATCGGTTATTAATTGAATTAAAAATTAATATAAAATCTAATTTAATAAATAATTAAAACTTTGATAATTAATATTAAAAATAAATTTTAAATTTAATTTAAAAAATAATTTAAACACTACAATCAATTTTATGATATTTTAATATTAATAGTAAAAAAAATTATTTTTATTATAATAAAAATTATTTTAAATATTAATAATTTTTAGTTTATAAAATAATTTTTAATTTAATTACTATAATAATTAATTATTTTTGTTTTTAAATTAATTTTAATAAATTTTTTGTAGTGATATAAGATTGTAATAAAATATATAGCCAAATTTTTTTCATATATTACTTAATTGAAATTTAATAACATGACTTATTTTATAACAAAACTTTACCGTATATTTTTAATTTTTTTTATCATAATGGTTATTTTATGTCGTAGTTTAATTTTTTTTTCTCTTTGTAAAAAGGATCTGCGCTAATATAATTCCTCAATGAAAATCTACACTATATTATGTTTCTGTTCTCATAAAAGAAGAGTCACAATACCTATAGAACCTTCTCACAAAGACTAAAACCATTTTTATTAATATTTTATTAAATAATTTAATTTATTTATGTTTCGATTAAATATCTTAACTTAATATTTTATTATTAAAAAATTAATTATTTAAGAAAAAGTTAAAATTCTTTTTTTCTTATTAAAGAATCACTCGTATCTTTTTCAGTATCATTTTCACTTAACAATTATTTAGATTTTTATTAAAAAAATATTTTTACGAATCATATCAATTATCTATAAAATAACAAAATTATTATTAATTAAATTAAAAATTAATATAAAATTTAATTTAATAATTAATATTAAAAATAAATTTAGATTCTAATTTAATAATCAATTTGTTATAATTTGTTATAGTATATAAAAACTAATTTCGTATTCTTTCTATATAATAAAAATTATTTTAAATATTAATAATTTTTAATTTATAAAATAATTTTTAATTTAGTCATAATTAATTATATTTTATCTCTAGATTATATTTTATAAATTTATTATATTATTTGTATTCATACCTCATGTCATATAATAAATATCAACCATTCCTGAACAGATTATATAGATTAACAGCATAATATACTCTAATGGGGTTCAGGTAGCTAAAATATGTAATTTATTTATTTTATAATGCTTTATCTCCACAAATAGAGTACACACTGTGGACTTGCCTGCATGTCATATTCATGCACCCTTAGACATCACAGACATTCATCTTTTACCACTTTTATTTACTCTTTCCATGTCTTCTTTAACCATAATCTCTCATAATTATATATATATATGAGTAGAGTGAATGTGTTTCACCGTAATAGTTAATGAGGTGCCCCATCAACGTCACCCCCGGATATACCGCCACCACCACCACCTCCACCACCACCACCGCCACCACCGCCACCACCACTGCTATAGCCACCATCATGGCCGCCGCCATAGCCACCATCATGGCCGCCGCCGTAGCCGCCTCCGAAGCCGCCTCCGAAGCCGCCTCCGAAGCCTCCGCCGTAGCCGCCGCCGTTATTGTTGCCATAGCCACTTAAACTCGCAGCATCCTTCAACCCTTTCTTGGTGTTTGCAGGCTGTGGTTGTGGATGAATGACAGTGTGGTCATCCTTAAAGTTTCCCGCCTCTCCCTCTACCAACGCACTAGAGGCAAGCACAATGCAAAAGGCGAACACAAGCGCAATGGCATTTGAAACAGTTTTCATTGTGAGATATGAAGGAAGAGAAAATGGTTACTGGTGCAATGCCAGAAGCGAGAGTGTGTTATATATAGTGAAATGGTAGTAGCTAATATAGGAAGGTTCAGTTCACTCCAGTCACTCAACCACCAGTTGAGAAGGAGTATATTACGCTCAGCTGTCGTTGCATCAGTTATTTGATTCCCCAACCTCCTTTCTCCAAAACGCAACCACTATTTCACCATTACAAAGCTGGTTTGCAACACTTGGCTCCCTTCTTTTTATTTACCTTATTCCATTTTACCAGAAAATCATCCATGACTTAAAAGCAGATTTTTCTTCACAATGCTTTCTTCCAATGCTTATGTAGGTTTTTTAACTCGTTTTAAAAATCAAATTACTCGTTATATTAAACCTGTGCGTTATTGGTGTTTATATAATGAGCTTGCGTGATCCTTTCTAATGGCTCGCTCTGGTACCGTCCTCTTTACAGTACTGTTCTACGCATAACTCTCTCTTTGGCAATCGGGTAAAACGTCCACAACACCATGTACAAATAGGTATATATATTTGCTCTCTGATGTTTAACATCGAAGTTCCGGTCACATCTGATTGCTAAGTTTTCGATTTTCAGAAAAAAAAAAATAATGAAACTGAAAATGACTACTATAACCCTTTACAATCTACCACTGTTGAGGTTCGCAGCAATCTTACTGTGATGTTTCAAGCAAGAGCCAAAATTCAGAAATATGTCTAAAAGAGAGAACAACTACTAATGGAGCACCACTACTAAAAAATCATTTATCACTACTAAAAAATCATTTATCATTTATTGCCTGTATATTTTTTTTGCCAATTTTCTTAGCAGGAAAAACATGTTATTTTTTATACCAAAAACTTTTAACAGGAAATACCTGTAAATTTTAGTAATAAAAGGCTTTTCATAAAAAATATATTTAGATTTTCTTGTGTAAAATTATCAGAAAAAAAATATTACTGTAATTATTTGTGAAATTACTTACATCAATGTCAATTATATTTTTTTCTTACTAAATATTTTTTTACAGCAAATTTTGTAGGTAATAATATTCTATTAATGGGCAAGAATGATAATGTTTTCTCACACGTTTGCCAATTATTTTCTGTGGCAAAATAAAATAAAATATTATTTTAATTTATTATATCTAAAACAAAAATTAACTTATTTAACTTTAATATAATTTAATTTTGATACAAATAAAAAATATTAGTTATTTTTTTCACTTTTATAATTATAAATAATGTATCATATTACATTTTTTATATTTAACTAATATCTAATAAATTTATGGGATCTCATCAAATATATAATAAAATAATTATAAAATACTAATTAAGTATTAATCTATAAACTTTTTATATTTATCATTATTCTTTAAAATAATATAGACTAAAATAAATAAAAAATTGTAAGCTCATATCTGATGTCTAAACGATTAGGTTATTTGTCACTTTTGTTCTATGGTTTCTCCCACTTCGATCACTTACTACATTTTTTCATCATAACTCTTCAACTATCTCCTCCAACTACATTCTGAGGTGGTTATGATGCTTGTGGGTATGTTCTAAAAATTTTATCATTAATTTCAATCACTTTCTCATTTTCTTCTTATGTTATCCAACTGTCTCGACAACACTCTCTCTACCTTAATTTTTTTTGCACTAAATTTTCTGATAAGATTCTCTCTTTTATTTTATTTTTAATTGGAATAGCTTGTGTCTTTTATTTCTGCTTCCGTGGTACTGCAAATCGATTTTGGTTCGACTAGGATTTATGATTTCTCTATTTTGATTGTTTTGGGTTAGATCTAGTTACGCGCATTGCACATTGGTGCTTTTTATGAACTTGTTATAACTTATAGCTAACATTTGATAAAAAAATGAAGCCATTACTGATTCAGAATTTTGACACATTGTAGCATATAATTATGCCTTTGTTTAATTATATGGAAAATTAGATATAGGATGAATTTACTTATGTATATTTTACATAGGGTTGTATTTTTATTTATAACGAAAATACAAAGAGATGGATTGAACCCATTATATTATAATAGAAAATTTTAGATATATTAACAAATTTAAATATGATACAATTAAGTCTCTGAAAATACTAAACATATCATGCACATGGTTTTCTATTACTTAATTATATTATTTTAGTTTATAAATATACAGAATTATATATAGGATGAATTTTCTGATATATATTTCACATTGTATTTATTTATAAAAAAATATAAGAAATGGATCGAATCTATTAAACTAGAATAAGAAATATTAAATATTCTAACGATAAACATGTGCACTAGTGGAAGTACAATGTGATATTTTTTTATGAGTTTCTCAATAAATGTTTAAGTTGCAATGGGGATGATTTTTGATTTTCCAATATACTTTATGTTTAATTTTCATGCTCTGTATTTTTGCAGTCTCTATCCGACAAAAATTAAAATAAGTTATTGTTTTATTTAAAAACTAAGAAATTTAACATGCATGGAGGTTTGTGATAGAATCACAATGCTCATAGGCAGAGGATGGTTAACTAGATCAGTGCCACTACCTCTGATGCATTTGATGTTACAACAGAAAGGATTCTTCACACTATAAGCATTAACTCTAAATATCTTTTTCACATTATTTGTTCAAATTTTCATATTCAATATTCCTTTTACAAAGTCAAACGGATTTTGAAATTTAGCTAGTTTCATTGATTTTGTATTTTAAGATGCTTTGCTTTTGTAGTTTATGATCATTTGATAGTCAGAACACACTCTTTTGTGTTTAGATTTGGTAACTAGACCAACAAATCGTGTTTTAATGAGGGGGCTTGAAGGAACAAGCAATGAGGGTTTCAACCAGTTATAGGACATACAAAGAGGACTCCATACTGATTCAATTGTGGTGATACGATATGACTCTATCATGAAATGCTTGGCTGGTAAGTCTAAAATGCTTCTGATTTTTTAATTTGTAAACTATTAATGATAGGAAATTGAAATGTAATATATATTGTATTGTGATTCTAACTTAAATGTTTATTTATGAAAATTTGTGTTTTATTCTATGAGTGTTCTGAATTGAAAGTGTATTTGGAGATTTTATATTTTTGGAGATTTTGTATTTTTGGGAAAAAAATGAAGTTAAAAGTGTTAAATTGTTGGAAGTTATAAGTTCATTCTAATTGAGTACTTACTAGAGTGACCCATGAGTACTGATGTAGGATTGACCTAAGGATTAACAAATTACTGGGTTAATAGTTAGTTCTTGCTAATGTTAACATTTTTCTTAAAAAAATCCCCAATGTAGGATGTTGTGGCATGGCTTGAATATGAATCAAAAGCCATAGAGCAACAAGAAGTAGCTAAAAATGGAACTCCAATGCCCAATGTATCCATTGCAAGTAAAGGTCAGCTTAGGTACTAACACGGTATCCCATTTAGTGTGTTTCAAACAAGTTATATTTCAAGATATATATATATATATATATATATATATATATATATATATATATATATATTTGACCCTTTTCATACAACAATTAAGATCTTTTGGATTTTATTAGTCCTAACCTAAAAAGAAATGATGCTCAGAGATAACATAGGGGTGCCAAGATGAATAAATTGTTTTTTAGACGATTTTTATCTCAAAATAACTGCATAGCACTTTTTTTTTATTGATGACTTGTATGTAAAAAATTCAAGTATAACTTTGAGTCTCAAGTTGAAAACAAATGAATAATTTAAGCAGCATATAAGAAAAAAGAGTATTAAACTCATTAATTAAGATTTTGAATTAAAAGTGGTGTCAATTTCTTTATGTAAGTTGACTCGCGACTCATTCAGTTAAATATTATATAAAATTATAATAAAATAAGTTTTAAGTTATAATTATGATAATAAATTGAAAAATTTTATTAGATTTATTTTAAAACATAATTTATCAGTTTATATATTATGTTAAAAGAATAATTATATTTCAAATTATTATTAATTTCATCAATATTTATTTATAAAATGAAATGTCTAAATAAAATTGTAAATTATTTCTTATTTGAAAGAAAACTATATACATATATAAATAATAATTTGTGAGAAGTTTTACAAAAATTTTACCATACGAAAATTATTACACTCTAAAATTACCTGCAAATTTGAAATTAGTAAAAAAGGAAAAACTTTATATAAATTTATCTGCGAATTTAAAATTAGGATAAAAGTTCCCCGCAAATTTAAAATTAGTAGAAATGTTTCATACGAATTTAATTACAAGAAAGTTACACGTAATGTTTATGTTTGCAATAAATTTCCTGTAAATTTAATATTTTTAAATAATTCATAATCCACTGCTGCAAATAAAAATCTGCATAAAAAATTGTTAAAACTCACTGTCAATTTTTGTATAAAATTAGCAAAAAGAAATTGCATAAAATACAAAAAATTTCTTCTAATGAGTCAATAAGTTAAAGATACCTAAATCCATAATGGGAAGTTAAAAATACTTAAATATATAAATAAAATTCTCAAAATGGGTCCTAATAGGTTAGTTCGCGTGATCTATAATTCAAGTAAACTTAGTTTAGAAAATAATGACCTAAATAACAATAGATTTTTTTAGTCTAACTCATTTAGTTCTAAGTCTATATAGATTGAGGTAAAGTTGACTCATAGGCTAATAGGTTGGTACATTTATTTTTTATACTAGATTTTTTTTACTTATTTTTATGTTATCATACAAAAGAAATAAACCCTAATGAGTATTTATTATTTTTTTCTCCTTACTTAGTAGCATCCTCTCTGTCTCCTCTACTGCTCCTTGCGGCTTATATCACTTTCACCATTTCAGATTCATGCCTCTTCACAGCTTCTCTATGTCACACTAGGATAGATTCTTTTTTTTTCTAATTTATATTCTTAATTTTTTACTTTCTAATCAAAATTCTATATTTGTTTCTGTTTTCCTCATATCATCATGGGAGTTTGTCTTATTTTATTAATGGTAAGCTTATCATCAAGAAATAATAGAAAATGCTTCAAATGATGGCAAATCTTAACTTGACATTTACTTTAGTGAATCATATGTTGTTGGTGAAGACTTAGATGCTCCCAATATTGGAAGTTGAATAAACATCAGTTCCTTAACTTGCAATTATGGTTTGCGACATTTTAAGCATTCCAATCACAAAAGTGACTTCAGAATCTGTATTTAGCATTGTTGTTCACATCTTGAACAAACATAGAAATTGTTTACTCCATGTCAATGTGCAAGCACTCATTTGTACTTGTGATTGGTTGTATGGTTATGAACTAGTTGGACCTTCTAGTATATAATTAAATTATTATTGATTTTGATATAATATTTATTTTTGGTCGTTATACAACTACTAATTTTTTGTATATTATAAAATATAGATGCAAAAGAAGTGGAAGAGATATAATTGTTTAGCGAAAAAATTAGTGAACGAAATAATATATCTAAAGAGGTCTACAATAAATATTTGATACATTTTTATTTTTTTACATATATATTACATAGAAGTTTAACTAACTAAATATTATCTTTTACAGTAAACAAATGTTAAGTACTAAGAATGTTTGACTGTCTTGAAAGTACTTAGTATGTGCTTTAAGTTTGTTTTATAAGTTCTTTAAATACGAATAGTTTTGCACAAACTTTCATGTAAATTTGTTAAATATTTATATATTACTTATTGATCATAAAACATATTATACTATGAATATGTTGTACTATTTTTTCAATTTTTTTAATCATGCCAAAAGTGACTCGTTGGCTATAAGCCTAACATAGGTTCACGTTAGGCCAAAAATTATTGTCTGCTTTAAAATATAGGTTAGGCTGAGCTATTAGATTATTTTTACCTTGGCCCATAAGGTTCGATTAGGCTAGGCTGCTTGTTTTGATAACTCTACCCATAAATATACTTTGCAAATACCACCTCTCCATTCAATTGTTAATCTAAAGATGAAGAAGGATCCTTAGAAATATCTGAGGGATAATTGTTTTAATGATGATGGCTCTAAAAGAAGAAGATGAACCTTCATGATTGAAGTCTTGAAGTCTTGTGGAGGCTTTAAACTTGTATTTTGTGTATATGTTTGATTATAATAGTTAGGAACCTTGTAGAAGATTATAGCATGCACACAACTCTCTCTTAAACTTTGAAAAAGCCTTTTATTTTTCATAAAAAAGCATTTAGCGTCAAAATAATTGATTATCTCGAGCAATAATTGATTATTGTAAGTGAAATAATTGATTATCTTGAAAAATAA
This sequence comes from Lablab purpureus, assembly GCA_030347555.1. Taxonomy (NCBI): domain Eukaryota; kingdom Viridiplantae; phylum Streptophyta; class Magnoliopsida; order Fabales; family Fabaceae; genus Lablab; species Lablab purpureus. The sequence continues at coordinate 22,052,864 of CM059258.1, forward strand.
TCGATTATCTCGTATTGTTTTGTGGAATCAATTTGTTCTCTAGAATAATCGATTATTCTGAACATTTTTAGAAAAACATTTTCATATTCTACAAAACCTTGCGGCCCTCTGTGCCTATAAATACATGAGGGGTCAGAGTTTTCAAAACTAACCTAGAGAGATCAAAGTGAAAGTTGCTCTGCTGCTAGTGTTAAAACTTGTTTCATCCTTTGTGGTTATTCAAAGGAGGTGTCTTCATTTCTTGTGGTGTTCAAGGAAGGTGCTTGGTCATCTCTTGTGTGTTCAAGAGAGATGATTGTTCATCCTTTGTTCTGTACAAAAGAGGTGTCTTTGTAAATCTTCCTACTATCTTACTTATTTCACTGCACTTTAAGTTGTAAAATTTATTTTAAGATAGTTAGTAGAAATCACTCTCTTTTGAGGTGATAAGTCATTGGACGTAAGATCTGTTTTAATTCGAACTAGTATAAATATTTGTGTTATCTAATCTCTATCCCTACTCTCATTTGCATTCATGTTACATTCTGCTTATTTGTTTTATACTCTGGTTTTAAGAAAACAGAATTTAAATTTATATTAGGATTTTTGTAAACTCTGTTTTAACAAGATTAAATTCGAAAAAGGCTTAATTTTTATTAAGAACCAATTTCCACCTCTTGGTTTGTTTTATCTACCCTATTATTCTAACATCAATCATGTTATTTTATACGACATAAATCTGGTTCATGTAGGGGTGGCAAAATGGGCCAGCTTGTCCCATTTTGGCCCGGCCCACCGATGGCCCACTAAAATGAGGTGGAGTGGGCTGACCTGCCAAAAATGAGGTGGGGTGGATTGGCCCACCACCACCATGCAGGTTGGATTTCCTGGCCTAGCCCGTCAAAGGGTGGGTTGGCAGGCCGACAGGCCAGCCCACCACTTTTTTTATTTTGTATTTTTAATTTTGTTTTTAAAAGTTAATTTTTATTTTAATATATATAATTTTAAATCATATTTAACCATATAAATATTTTCTAAGACTTCTAATTGATTAGTTAGTGTCTCTAATTGGATAAATTAAAATAATTATTACCTTTAGAAGATAAATTACTTTATTATAGTTGATAATTGAAACTTAATTTGTAAGTGTTAATGATTTAAGTTACAATCTTATTGTATATTTATATTCCACAAATAATATAATACAAAAAATTAATCTTTTAAATTATGTTTTGTTTTATTTTTAAATTTTTAAAAAAATGGGATTAGTCTGCCCCTCCCTGCCTTTGGCCCACTAAAATGGTGGATTAGGCGGGGCAGACCAAAGTGGGCTAGCAGATTGAAAATCCCAACCCAGCCCGCCAAATTTCGGTGGGCTGACGGGTCGGCCTAGGGGCCATAGCCCACTTTGCCACCTCTAGGTTCATGTGTCTCTATTATACTCCATACTTTTAACGTTTAGGATTTAAGGTTTAAGTTGTCACCCTTCACTTTTGCACTTTTTACACTGCATGTTGTGTCCATAATATACCTATCTCCAAGATATTTTGTGTACTTGGACCACCAACCATCAAACTTTTTGTCCCTTTTGTGTCTATTCCGAAAAGATTTAGCAACCAGCAGCAGCATAGCTTATACTTTTGACATGTGGCCAAGGGATTTAAATCGACATCTATTTTTAGTTCTTTCCACAAATGCTAAATTTTGATCATTCATCTCTTACTGAAACCATTTAAAATGTTCTTCATTTCCTCTACTTTGTGGCTATACTTGCATCCCCAGACTTATATTCTACATGTGCCTCCTCACTTCTTCTACCATCCACCATGATAATATTTGAGATTTATGAAAATAATACATCTTGGAAGTCCCACATCGCCTTGGATAAAAAAAGGAGTGGGTGACAAAAGCTAATAATAGACTTGAGTCCATGATATCTAAACACCCTAGTCAAAAGCACTTTAAGCTTCTATTTGACTTTTCTTATACTCTTGTAGTAGATAGTTGTGATGTTTGGTTTAATTACTTACTTTGGAGAGTGTGGGTGTATTGAGGTTAATGACATGGGAGAGTAGTCTATGTGTTGTAAGAATTTTCACATAAAGTTATTCTCTGGTTGTCTTTAGACAACGATCGTGGTTTTTCTCCGATTTTGGAGTTTTCACGTTATATTCTCGTGTTGGTTATTTTTATTACATTTATCTTATTTTTCTATTAGAAGGATTATTCTCCAGAGGTAAAGATGTTATTGTTTTATCCAACATATAGTTTGTGTAAATGGATGCAAAGGAAAAGAAACATACATTGCCTTGACTGATAACATATTCCTGCTTTCTGTGCCCAGAATTTTAACCATCATCCTAACATTCTATAACACCTTCTCACAAAAAATCATTCTTCAGCATCCATTTTGCATTAATCAACTCCTTCACACAAAACATACCTCTTAAAGTAGTTCACTTATATACAAATATCCTTCCATATAATCCCTAGTCTCCCATAACATTATCTCTATTGATCATATGTTTAATTACAAATGCTTCTACACCCAACTTGTATGATCTAAGGCATATAATTGTTCTTATCACCATGAACACCACAAAAGTACAATCTTTGCTTAAACCCTCATTGAAATTAATAAATTTTGTCATCATCCTAATATTCTAATTCATTTTTATTAAGTTAATACACCAGCCAGAATAGCCAAAATTAGTTTTGGGGCATTTGTTTTTTAACCACGCCCATGTTTTCATTTGAGCTAAAGTAAATAATTCCAAGACATAAGAAAGGTAATCCACATATATTTCCAAGCCTTATTCTGGTATCCATTTATGTGAAGAAGGTTAAAAAGTTGGAAATGTATTCTTGGTTGATTATGATTTACACTACTTAAACCTACCCATCTATTGCACATAACCTACATTAAGTTTGTTCCCCTACAATTAAAAAATATAGGTTAATTATTTCATCGGTATTACCACACAACACACACAAATTAGATGATACATGTACACCTCTAAGACTCAGATTGTCTCTTGTGGCAACTCTATTCAAAATGTGATAATAGGATAGCTTTGACGTTCCAAAACTTAGAGAAAAAAAATTGAGTCTTCATCCATAGGATTATATGTCTTGATTCCTCACCATGCATCTAGATCCAACTATCCTCCCTTTCTTATGTTATGTTGGTATTATTCTTCTTGTCCTTACCATGAAATGCATTACCCAAGTCAATTCTCATTCAAACCATTCTCTTCTCCACACGAAACATCATTCTCGTTTGCATATATTCTAGGAAACCTATTTTGAAATGAACTTTCTCCACTCCACCCATCCTCTTAAATTCTCTCTTTATTTTCAACTTTTCATTTTACACTCTCATCAAACCAACTTCCATTCTCACACCCCTACATGCCCTCTTTAGATCCTTCCACCACCATGATTCCAATTTATTATTATTCATATTTCAATAATTCTCCAAGAATCATACTTTGACTCTAAAATTTCTTTCTAAAACAAATTTTGGTGTTCCCAAACACCACTTCCATTAAGCAAGAAGAGATATACTAAATGTTCTTACATCTTTAGTCCCAAGTCTACCATATTTCTTGGTTTACACATGCTTTCCCATTTAATTCAGGTAATATTTTCCCTCTCTTCTCCATCTAGGGTTGGCAATGTGGGACAGGTCGCGTGGGCCAACCTGTGGCCCACTACCAAAATGTATGGGGCGGGCTGGATATTTTAGTCCGCCAGCCCGCATAGGCCCGCCCCACATAACCCGCAACCCACGCGAGCTAAAGTTCGAGCTAGCCCACCCCGCCCTGCGACCCACATAATATTTTTTTTTTAATTTTTTTAATTTTTTATTGTGGTGTAGTATTGTGTGTTGAATATGACTAAATATTTTCATTCATTATTTGATGAATACCATATGTTTACAAGTATAAATTTAAATGTTATTTCATAGTCGAATTTAATATATTTTTTCATAATGTGTTTCTGTAATAACTCGTAATAGATAGTAAATAATTAGTTTTTACGTTTCATTTTGTAATTGTTATACTTCCATTTCTGTGATAGTGCATCAGATGGTGGTACAGAAAGAATGAGCCTCTATCAGGCTATGATAAAGATAAGACGATGTATTAGACCATGGGTATTCCAATAAGTTATGCAAATTTAATTATTGTTTTATGTTTCAAATTTTCATTTTAAATATTTAAAAATTTAATTGAATTATTTAAATGGTAAATGGTTATTAAATAGCTTTTTTAAGTTATCAATTATACTAAAACAATATGAACTAAACTTCTTTGTATAAATGACTATTAAAAGGAAGATTTTAATGTTATTTATTACAAATTTTTAAGACAATCATCATAAAATTAAAAGACAATTATCTACTATTAATAAAAAACCAACCTCTAAGTACAATTTATAATTTATTAACATTGTTTTTCTTAAATTTACTTTATATGATAGTGCATTAGATGGTGTACCAAATTAACAGTCTAAGATATCATGGTATCAAATGGTGGTATAATACTATTATATATCAAGCACATAATTTATTAACAATTATTTTCTTAAATTTACTTTCTATCATATTGCATTAGATGGTCTAACAACCTATTATAGTACATCATCAGACGATGTATGAGACTATGATTATGACATGGTCAACAACCTAACATATTATGATATCATACCAAGGTATAATACTATTTTGTATCAAACATAATTTATAATTTATTAACATTGTTTTTCTTAGATTTACTTTCTATCATAGTCCATCATATGGTCTAAGAGCCTATTATAGTATATCATGTATCTGTCTATGATATGGTCAACAATCTAACAGATTGTGATATCAGATCACATGATATAATACTATTCTGCATCGAACATAATTTATAATTTATTAACATTATTTTTCTTAAATTTACTTTTTATCATAATGCATCAAATGGTCTAACAGTCTATCATAGTGCATAAGACGATGTATGAGACTATGACGTTATCAACCATCTAATGGATTATAATCTCAAATCATGATATAATACTATTTTACATTAAACACAATTTATAATTTATTAAATATTATTTTTTTTAAGTTAACTTTATGTAATAATAACTAACAACCTATAATAATACATAAAATCTTATATCAATAATATAATATTATTTTACATCAAACATAATTTATAATTTATTAGTATCGTTACATATGAGATTTTGAAAGTAATTTGATATTGTAAAAAGTTTTTCCATTATTTAGATATTTTAGAACAGATTCGTTTAAAAAATTATTATTTACATTTTAGGTTAGACAAATATAAGTTTATTAACTTCACAACTTTCAATGACATAAATATAGCCGTTTAAGTGTCATATCATAAAGGTACAATTTTATATTTTATAATATATTTTTTGTTATTTTTTTAACAAAATTTACTAATTCCACACTTCATTTCATTATAATATAGATGTTAACATCTTGTTTGACAAATATACGATTTAACAAAACCGTACTATTATAATCCGTGAAAAATCTAAAATGCAATTAAACTTTTAAGAAATTAGAAAAAAAGAATTTTAAACTTTTAGTTTCTATATTATTCTTACTTTGAAATATTTTGTATTCTTTGAAAAGTAATTTAATTTGATGCATGGACAAAGTAACTTTTTTTATATTATCAATCAATTAAACATGATCTTAAATAAAATTTTAAAAAAATATTGTAAAATTAACAAATTTATTATATTGCACTATCTATTCTTAGATGATAATCTAAAATATGTTGGATTTCACTGTGTCGTTTGCTATGTCTAACTAGAAAACAGAAAAATACTAAACATGTAAATAGTTTTGCGTGAAGAATGAAATATATAAAAGATAAAGAGAGAAAAAGAAAGGAAACCGGTTGACGTAAAAAATATTTTGATAGAAACAAAAAATTATAGTAGTAATAAAATAGAAAAAGCAATTACTTATCTATAATAACCAATGCTTCAACAAAATGTTATCATAAATAAAATAATGGTTAAAATTATAGCAGAATAAAATTTAAAATAATTTAAATATAAAAGAAAGTGATTGTATTTTAAAATTTGTAAATAATGATTCAAGATGCGAAGATAATAAGAATTGGTGAAATTTGTTGAAACAACGGGAAGTCAAAAGAGGCAACATTGTTGGGTCATTGGTCTGGTTTTGAGTTAATCCGCCGACACAACCAAAAGCCTCCCATAGCAGCCTGTCCTCCACTGAGATGTTCATCTTCAGAAAAAATACGGTTTTTCTTTAATTTATTATTAGAACATCTCCTACAGTTGTTTATTAATTTGAAAAATATAAAATATATTTTACATAATTAAGTATTTATTTAAATAACAATTTTCAATAATTATAAAGTCATATTATCTTATTTTAATAAAATTATTTTAAATAATTCTTAGTAATTATAACAAATATTTTTATTGAAATATTATTAAGGAATAAAAAATAATGACGTTTGCCACAGTTTTCTTAAATTATCAATTACTTAATATCATCACAAAATCAGATTAATAAAATTACCCATTTAATTTTGAATGGAAAACCACACGTAATGCTTATTATCCGTTAGGCCAAACATGATTGTGTGACGAAAAGGCAATCCTTGAACACAAAACAACTGGCAGCTCAAAGCTTCGACCATGTTAAATCACGTTGACTTAATTACCAGCTAATGTAATCAAATTTAAACCAACGTCACTTGACAGTTCACGATAAAACTTGAACTTAATTTCAACAAAATAAATTATTACGAAATTAGTTTTATTTATTTACTATACTGTACGTTGTAATTATAATTCACTCAAAATTTAAAACTAAATACATGCTTTTTTTATTCAATCTCTAAATGTAAGGGGTGATCAAAGATAGAAAACCATTATATCATAAATAATGCAATAATAATATACATTTTGCTTGGTGTCTTGTAAAAGCAATCTTATTTTAGTGGACATTTTTCTAATGATCTTATCCAACGACACAAACAGATGCTTCCACGTTCTAATCAAGTAGGTGCCAAAGGATCATTTTCATAAAATAGTCACATGTTTGCACTTGAAGACACGGAAACGGAAATTCATGATCGGTGACATCTTTCTCATCACAAAATATTTTCTTTATACACAAATGTTAAAGAAAAGAAGGGTAGTAGTATAAAGATGACCCGCACAAGTCATTGAAAACATTGAAAATACAAATTCCCATACCGTAGTACGAATTTGATCTAGATCCAAATCTAGATCATTCTTCCTAATATCTGAGTTGAAAATCTTGACCAAAGATGGGTAAAGTATGATTGTTCTCAGTGCTGAATTCTTACTATATATATAGAAGAGGTAACTCACGTAAGTATAACAATATATCAACAACATATCCATCAATTAAAACAACAATGGCTTCTCTTTCTCCACCCAAAACTTCCTCTCTTCTTGCCTTATTGTTCTTCTCATCCTTCACCATCATTGCTCATGCAGTTGTTCCGCAGAATGAGACCTTCAAATTTGAGAACTCAGGTGAACTTGGACCCTTCATTGTTGAGTATGGTGCTGATTACCGAATGATAAGCATCTTCAACGCTCCTTTCCAAGTTGGTTTCTACAACACCACCCCAAATGCCTTCACTCTAGCTTTGCGTGTTGGACTCCAACGCTCGGAGCAACTATTCAGATGGGTGTGGGAGGCCAATAGAGGCAACCCAGTTGGAGAGAATGCCACTTTTTCACTTGGAACTGATGGCAACCTTGTGTTGGCTGATGCTGATGGTAGAATTGCTTGGCAAACCAACACTGCCAACAAGGGTGTTGTAGCCTTCAGATTGCTACCAAATGGTAACATGGTCCTCCTTGATGCACAGGGAAAGTTTGTTTGGCAGAGTTTTGACCACCCCACAGACACCCTTTTGCTTGGTCAGTATCTTGGAGCAAAAGGGCCATCCAAGTTGGTTAGTAGGCTTTCAGAGAAGGAGAATGTAGATGGACCTTATAGTTTGGTCTTGGAGCCTAAAGGGTTGGCCTTGTACTACAAGAGCAAGAATTCCCCTAGGCCAATTCTGTATTGGTTTTCATCTGATTGGTTCTCCATTCAACAAGGCTCCTTGGAAAATGTCACCCTCACTTCTGATTCAGAGAGTTTTGAAATTGGATTTGATTACTTCGTGGCCAATTCTTCCACCAGTGGCAATAGAATCATTGGCAGGCCGGTGAATAATAGCACCATAACATACCTTAGGCTTGGAATTGATGGTAACATTAAATTCCACACTTACTTCCTTGATGTGCGTGATGGTGTTTGGCAAGTGACCTACACTCTATTTGACAGAGATTCTGATGAGAGTGAGTGCCAATTGCCTGAGAGATGTGGGAAATTTGGGCTATGTGATGACAACCAATGTGTGGCTTGTCCATTGGAAAATGGAGTATTTGGGTGGAGCAACAATTGCACTGCCAAGACTGTGACATCATGCAAGGCAAATGAGTTTCACTACTACAAAGTTGAAGGAGTTGAGCATTACATGAGCAAATACACTACAGGGGACAGAGTAAGTGAGAATAACTGTGGAAGCAAATGCACTAAGGATTGCAAGTGTGTGGGTTATTTCTACCACAGGGAGAACTCCAGGTGTTGGATAGCTTATGATTTGCAAACCCTCACCAGAGTCACCAATTCCTCACACGTGGGCTATATTAAGGTGCCTAATTAGTAAATTCAAAAGCATTGGTTTTGGAGTTTGAACAAGTTACTTTGAGTAATTACTAACAGTGGTTGTTGAAGTTGCAATAAATCTACGGTTTGTTTCTATCCTATGTGTGTAGAGAAGGGACATGAATGTACAACGAATTCAAGTTCGTAATAAGCTTATGATTGGTTTGGTTTGGCTTAAAGTATTCATATTTCTTTTTTCGATGTTCGAATATTATTTCATGATTTGAACTTAATTATCTGTGATTATAATTCTGGTGAGGAAAAACAATGCACATATAGCAGCTGATTGAAGGCTGAATATTTATGTATCGAGGTTAAGATTATTCAACAGCAAAAGAACAATTTCATTATTAGAATATAAAATTTCAAATTTACAAATAAAAACATGCAATCAAATTTAGCATTTAGAATAACAATCTTACCTTGCAAACAATCTTATCCAAAATTTATAACGATAAAATTGTATAAACTCCTAACTTTTACAAGAATAAAGTTATAAACTCTCAAAAACACACAATTACTTTTGTTATCGGGTATTCTCTTCTCTCCAGAATCCGAGCATTACTTTCCCAATGAACTACGATGGGTTGCACTCCGACGTTTAAGTTATTACGACGTCATCACAGATACAGGATATTAATTAATAAATAGTGCATGCCTTTGAAAAACATGTCTATATATATTAGTATACTATATGAGCCAAGAGACAACATCCGAAACCAGATAAATATTGTCCTCGACAGAATAAATCAAAGAAGACTCATGGCCAAATTGAGAGCATTGGCCGAGATAGTTTACGGTTACCTCAATAAAGAATGGATCCATAACAGAAAAATAGATCCAAAATGGTAAAGTCCATTACAAGTGTATTTATAGGCACTCTTTTCCAAGTATAAGATCATTCATTGATACTTCAAATAATTTTTCTGATTAAGACACATATTGACTTAATCGTCGGAGTGCCTTCGTAGGTACAACCCCCGTTGTGGAATCATTGGAAGAAGGGTTGTCAATCTGATTGCTTGTGAGAACGGTCAAGGGAATCCTCAATTACTTAGCTCTCGGTTCCAGACAAGAACATTTTGGCGCCCAATGGATCCAGAACAGAAAAATAGGCCCAAAATGGTAAAGCCATTACAGGTAGTATTTATAGGCACTTTTTTCCAGGTATAAGATCATTCATTGATATTCCAAATCGTTTTTCTGATTAAAACACACACTTACTTGAGCGTCGGAGTGCCTTCACAGGTACACACCCACGTTGTGGAATAACCGGAAGAAGGGTCGTCGGTCTGATTGCCCGTGACAACGGTCAAGAAAGTCCTCAATTGCTTAGTTCTCGGTTCTAGACAAGAACATTTTGGCGCCCACCGTGGAGCCGAGCGCTAAGGAGGAATTGTGTGATGGTAGTAACACGTAATCAGGCAAAGAGCGAAAGAGAAAGCATTGAACATCGTAAAGAAGGAGCAAAAACAACTCTTTTGCAGGAACTTCGAAAAGAGATAGAAACTTTGAAAAGGAAGAATCAGGAGGAGATGCAGGCCTTGAGGGAAGAAAACATTCAGATTCGACAATGGTTGGAGGGAAGCCATACCACATATAATGCTAGAGATGGTCAACATGAAACTTGAGATACTATCGAGCCTTCACGGCCCACTTCGATTCCGAAGTGGCACGAGGCCGATAACAGTCATAGGAATCATCCATATGTTTCCTCGGGACAGACTACCACAACAACCATTCAACCTAGGCGACATCCTTTCGTCAATGGAATAATGGAAACCCCTCTGCTAGAAAGTTGGAAGGCCCCGGTCATTGATCAATATGACGGGTCAACGGATCCTGATGAACATGTAGATGTGTATGTAACGCAGGTGGGGTTGTATATGGCAAATGATGCGGTGATGTGCAGGGTCTTCCCGACATCCTTGAAAGGCGTCGTGTTAAGTTGGCTTACACAGTTACCGTCAAATTCGATAGACTGTTTTGACACCTTGGTGGTAAAGTTCGGAACTCAGTTTGCAACGAGTCGTCCTCATCATTTGACTTTGATCGCTTTGGTGAATACTAGGCAGGAGAAGGGGGAGTCGTTACGATCCTTTATGGAGCGGTTCGGAAAGGTCGCCTTAAATATATGAAACCTCAATCTAGAGGTGGCACTTCATCATCTAGTCACGGCCTTGTCGTCGAGACCCTTTACGAATAGCTTGTGTAAAAAGCCCGCGATTGACCTTGACGAGCTTAGAGGAAGGGTCGCGAAGTTTATGCAACTTAAAGAACTGCATGATTTCTAGAAGTAGGTGTGTGCTGATAATCCGGCGGAAAAGAAGATGAATGAAAGGGAAGGGGTAGTTAAAGCAAATGCTCCCCGACACAAGGAGGCACGGGGACCACGATACATCCACTATACTCTACTCAACGCAAATAGGTCGGTGATCCTCGAAGAAGCTTTGAATACCGAGCTTATCCCAGCTCCCAAAAAGGTTCCTACTCCCCCAAATGCGAATCACACTAAGCATTGCCAGTATCATAGGAATTATGGTCATAACATAGAGGAATGTATAGCTTTGAGGGATAAGATAGAAGAGCTAATTCAGGCTAGGAGGTTGCAAAAGTATGTTAAGAGGGAGGATAGGTGGAGAGAGTATGTACCAAGGAGAAGAGAAGAGAATGAGCAAGAAAGATGAAGATTAGGGTCGAATGATCGTTGAAGAGAAGACTAGGCCGGTCATCAAGAGCAGCCCCTGAGGGAAGTAATAAACACGATCGCGGGGGGCTTCGCAGGTGGAGGAAGTTCAAGATCAACCAAGAGCAGGCACTTAAGGGTAGTGCAATCTGTGAACACAGTCAAGATTCTTCCGAGGTTGCGAATGCCTCTGATTACATTTACGGATGTCAATTTCAAGGCCATTGTCGCACAACAGGATGATTCGATGGTGATTACCATTGAGGTGACCAATTTTGCGGTAATGAAGACATTGGTTGATCAAGGAAGTTCTATTGACATATTGTACTGGAAAACTTTCCAAAGACTCCAACTTTTGGAAGGTGGCGGCTATGTACTGATTACTCAGACCTCAACAAGGCATGTCCTAAGGACACCATCCTTTGCCGAGTATTGATCATCTGGTGGATGACGTGGCGGGTCAGCGAGTGCTGAGTTTTTAATATGCTTACTTTGAAATCTTCTAACTATTGCTATGAAGTCATGCCATTCGGTCTAAAATATGTTGGGGCTACCTATCAGCGATTGATGGATCGTATGTTTTGAGATCATAGTCATCAAGTCGGACTCTTCGCAGGAACACTTAAATGACCTGGAAGAAATCTTTGTTGTGCTCCGCCGATATAACATGAGGTTGAATCTAGACAAATGTGTCTTTGGTGTGGAAGGCGGAAAATTCTTGGGTTTTATGCTGATTGGAAGAGGAATCTAGGCAAACCCAAACAAGTGCCAAGTTGTAATGGCCATGAGAAATCCACAGAACACGAAGGAGGTGCAGAGATTGGTCGGAAGGTTGACATCGTTATCAAGATTCATGCCTCAGTTGGCGGATAGGTTGCAACCAATGGTGCAACTCTTGAAAGAGGCAGAAAATTTTTCATGGGACGAGAAGAGCCAGAAGAGTTTCGAGGACATAAAATCCCTTTTGTCATCACCGTCGGTGTTGCGTAAGCCCTCAGAGGATAGATCGACGATCGTATATCTAGCAGTCTCAGAAGAAACGATTAATGTTGCGCTGATACAAGAGAAGGAAGGGAGGAAAAGTCTAATATACTTTGTCAGCGGTATGTTGCGAGACGCGGAGCTTTGTTATCAAAAGTTGGATAAGGTAACATTGGCAATCGTTTTTGTGGCGTGACGCCTACGACAACATTTCCAAAGTCATGACTTTGTGGTAAGGATGAATTACCCAATAGCAAAGGTATTGTCCAATCCTGACCTGGTCGGACAAATGATATCCTAGTCGATAGAATTATCTGACTTCAATATTCATTACGAGCTGAGGGGTGTGGTAAAGCACAATGTCTAGCAGACTTCTTAAGCGAGTTGGGACCCAAAGAAGATACAGATTCTGGGTGGTTGACGTGAATCTACCCAAAAACGGGATGAATAGATCGTTCTGACAAATTTCCCTCAAACCAAAGATCAAAAATCGAAAATGCGGAAAGGGATTAGGGATGGAGAAGACGCCACAATCATTTCTGACTGATAAGTCAAGTGAAGATTCGCCACTTTGAATTCGAAAATTCACAGATAAGAATCTAAAGTTCTACTCGAGAACCAAGAGAGAATTCACGGAGCTAAAATTTCAACTCCTAAAATCTAAATTCTGAGTACAAAGAGTTGTGAGAATCCTATTTATACTAATGGACCTAAGACAAGGTTCATTAACTAATTAGGCCCAAAATTGGAAAAAGAACAAAAATACAAAGCCCAATAAAGACCCACAAAGAAAATTAAATCCAAATTACAAAATATTAAAAATTAAATTTAGAAATCTTAAAACTATAGTTGTCATCTTCATGCTTGTATCATCCTCCCCAGATTGGAGAGAATTCGTCCACGAATGTAGCTCTTTGTACCTACAAGCAAACTTACAAACATAAGACTAAAAGAACTCAATTTTAACATCATCTAAACAAAGACGAGAAAAACTATCTAAATGGAGACGTGGAGCTCATGAGAGTCCAATCTCTTATTATCAAAGTGTAGTAAATATCTTCCTCCAGGATCATAAACCAACCTGTAAAACACATCAAACAATAAGAACTTCAAAGGACTAATCATAAGCATGTCAAATACATCAATCCAATCCAATCCAAATATAAGGTATCTAATATCCTTTTTAGTTCACGTAACAAGACTAAAAATCTAACATGATTATTCTTAATCTCATCATCAACCTGCTGATAATTCACACACATAGAGAAAAGATATGTATGCATTTCATCATTCAAGTCCACAGGATATGTATGCATCTCATCATTCAAGGACTTGGCATCATCACCTAAAACAATAATATGCATATCAAAAGCAACAGACAATTCACAAGGATTTTTAATTTGCTCATGATACACATCAATCAATTCCAAAGATGTAGTGGAAGTCCATATGTTCTTCTCTCTAATATTTTATGAATCACTTGAAAGTTCATCACTAGTAATTTCCTGCAAAGGAGAATCCACACAAATAATTATAGATTCAGAATAAGAACAAATATTATCATTATTCTCTTCTTCCTTTGCTCTCTTTTCTTTCTCTTCTCTTTCTATCTTTTCTTTCTCCTTTCTTTCTATTATTCTTTTTGCCTTCTCTAACAATTCATCAAATTTCCTACTTTCTCTCTCAGTCTTTTCTTTCAATTCTCTGATCTTTAGATCAAACTTTTCTTTTTCTTCCTTTTCAATTTTCTCCTCTCTTTTCCTAAGAATTTCCTTCACTTTTTTCTCAAACTCTTTCTCTCTTCTTGTAAAATCCTTTTCACTTTCTACAAATCTTTTTCCCTTTTCCATAAGCCCCCTCATTTGTTCTCTCTCTTCTCTAAGCTCGCTTTCTATCCTCTCTAATTTTTGTAATGCTTTCTTTTCTCTCTCTCGCAACCACTGGTAATAATCTTTAAGATCTTGATCATTTATGGGTTTTGACTTCCAATTAGGACATTCAAGAGAAGCATTCCCATAGCCTTCACATTTGGAGCATCTAATAGAACCTGTTTTGATCCTTGAACTTGATGTGTCGTTACATTTATGCTCTGCCTTGTTTAGGCTTATATGCTCATAAACTTTTCTTTCCAACTGTTGTACTATTGGAATGAGTCTTGAATTCAAATATTCTATAGTCAACCCCATGGCTGCAAGTAAATGTTAGAAATAAAACAAGAAAATCATAAAGAAATGGTTAGCACAATTAACAGAAAATATGGACCTCGCCACTCACTAAGTGTTTGCACTCATTCACTCGTGTATCACTCTTGAAAAACTATTTTCACTCTCTTCACTCAAATTCCTCTTTAGTTCTTAAGGAGAACTTCCAGTCAACTTATCAAGAATTTTACATTCAAAGTGAAAGATGTAACAAATCTACATTGAACTCAAGAGGTCAAGAAAATAGAAAACTCTATGTCAAAACCAAGGAATTTAGAAAGACAAACTAAAAAGGCACAAAATCAAGAAATGAGCTAAACCAAAGGGAGTAAGATGTGACACAACTAAGAAGGTGACAAAGAGAAAAACACTTTAGAAGACAAGGGTAATCTAAATAGTATATTTAGAATTACCACTAGAAATGTAAAACAAAGCAAGTAAGCTAAACAATTAGAAAAGTCGAGTTGTAAGAAATGAATCGAGACTACCTAGATGCATGGAACTAATTTGGACATCAAATAGAGAACTCAATTAAAATTATATCTAAGTCTCAAGAGAAATATGGAATGTGCACTTTAACAAAAAAAATTTTGGCTTATCACACTTGAGATGAATGAAAGCTAGTTAGGCATCCACCCATTCTTATGCAATTTGTTTACTTTGTGCTTTTAAGTTTCTCAAGACTTAAACTCAAATTTTAAAAGAATGCTCAAAACACAGATGCTACAATTAGCTCCTAATTGTGTAATCTCAAACAATCAAGATTTTCCAACAATTCAACTCACAATATTATATTTCACAAACGAGAATCCAACGAAGATCAAACTCAAAGGAAGTTTATAGACATATGACTCAAATCAAAGTTAGGAAAAAAAATGACACGAGAATAGAATGGCCAAACCAGATTTAGACACCAAGTGTTGCACCAAAAGCAACACACAGTCAAGTTCCTTTAGCCATAATCACAATTTTACATGAATGAAATTTTCCAGCATTCAATATGCAATTCACGTAATTGCTTAAAATACTGAAGACACTAACCACTGCATGTTTGTATGTCAATTCAATTGCCAAAGTAAAAATCAAATTGCATAATCCACCTGCAGGTCTCAAATGCATTCACATGCATCAATTTTTCCAAAGTCATGGACCCCACATGTTTTCCTATCTCCCAACCAATTCACATGAAAAACATTTTTTTCTTTCCAAAATTGAATTCAATTCAATTGATAAATGTGAGCCCTACTGCTTTCAATTCACCAAATCAAATCAAATTTATCCATTTGTCCATGTCGTGGACCCCACCGCAAATTAATTTCATGCTCCATCTCACCTATGAATACAAAATCACTAATGGCTCCACACGTATTTAATTTACTTCAATTTTGAATTTGATGGGCCATCCACGTGAATAATATTATTGCAACAAATGGATATTTAATGTGCAATACTCCCTTCAATCAATCACAGTACCTGAACCATATGCCATCATACGTGATCACCAAACATGATATCATCTTGATTCTTCCTTATCCATGCATCAAATCAATGTCAACCAACCAAACTATTTTTCGACGAAGGCAGCAAGTAATTGTCATCCAGTTGCTTCAATCTCCGTGTGGCTATGCTTTAATTTAAGAATCAATTCTAAACCACCAACTTTAGTTGATCTCATTAAGTACACCAATTGAATTAAAGACTACACAATGCACCAACACACACCAACAATTGCACCTGCTTGAATCACCCACACAAGTAATTCAACAAACACTTGGTATACAAGTGTTACTGCTTCTTTGAAAATCCATTTTGGCACCTTACAGTGCAGCCTCCTTATGTCAGTATTGTAACCAAAACTCAATTGTGCAGAAACATGCACCCAATTCAAATTTTGCAGCAACACCTTTCAATCCACCTACAAAATTCGTGCCACCATACCACTGCCACACACGATTTGAATCTGCTACCAAATTTACCAAATTAAAACAGAGAACCACCAATCATCGTATCAGTAATTTTCCCAAACACCTTGCTTACAGCTTGGTTCAATTCTACCACAACAGTAACAACTTCTCCCAATAGCAAAACACACAACCAAGAATCGTTGTCATTCACTGCAAGCACCGAACACAAACACACACCGAATCAAAGTCTGCTTTTCAATATACACCGAATGGACCAACACCATTGCTGCTTCAATGAGCCTTCTTCATTCGACAGCCGTAAGCGGCACTTGAAAATACAAATTCTAATTTGTGGAATGAAAAATACCAGCACAACAAGAAACAGTAATAGGGGCAAATAAAACCGACAATGAGATGAAAAAAACCGCAAAACTAATTTAAATTGATTTTCACCGAAAGATTAGGGCACTGTTCCAGCCAAACTCGTGCACCAAACAATATCAAGTTGTTCTTTCCAGGAACCGAATCAAACACGTTTTGCACCGAATAGAGCTTTGAATAAGTGATTAAAATTATTGCTCATCATATTCTCTCACTGAAATCGTTTCTGCGGCGCCAAATCATGTTGCAACAAGACTTCTAAGATTTTTTTCCGAAACTCTTACGAAAAATGTTACAAAAATACTATGCAAATTGTTGCGAAAAAGTTAGAAACTAGCTCTGATTACCAAATGACGTGAATCTGCCGAAAAAAGGGATGAACGGATCGTTTCGACAAATTTCCCTCAAACCAAAGATTAAAAATCGAAAATGCGAAAAGGGATTAGGGATGGAGAAGACACCACAATCATTTCTGACTGATAAGTCTAGTGAAGATTCGTCACTCTGAATTCAAAAATTCACATACAAGAATCTAAAGTTCTACTCGAGAACCAACAGAGAATTCACAGAGCCAAAATTTTAACTCCTAAAATATGAATTCTAAGTACAAAGAGTTGTGAGAATCCTATTTATACTAATGGACCTAAGACAAGGCCCATTAACTAATTAGGCCCAAAACTGGAAAAAGAACAAAAATACAAAGCCCAATAAAGACCCACAAAGAAAATTAAATCCAAATTACAAAATATTAAAAATTAAATTTAGAAATCCTAAAACTATAGTTGTCATCTTCATGCTCGTATCAGTTGTGGACGCTCTATGTCGATGGCTCATTGAAAAATCAAGGATGCAGGGAAGGAGTTGTGCTGGAAGGTCCCAGTGGCATCATTCTCAAACAATCCTTGAAGTTCGACTTCAAAACTTCGAATAATCAGCCTGAGTATGAAGCATTGATTGTCGAGTTAACGTTGGCCAAGGACGTCAGAGTAAACAAGGTGATATGTAGGAGTGATTCAATGTTTATTGTCGGGCATTTGACTGGAAGTTACCAGGTTAAGGAACCAACTTTACTCCGATACTACCACCGGGTGTTGTAACTCCTAGGCGGTTTTGAGGAGGCTCGAGTCAAACATGTAAGACGAGAGCAGAACGTAAGGGCTGATGTGCTATCTAGGCTCGCTAGCACCAAGAAGAAGGGGAACCTCAACGTTCATTCAACAGACCCTGGCGTTACCTACGGTAGCAGATGAAAATTGCTTAGCTCTGGAAAGTGCATCGAGTTGGATCACTCCTTTCCATCGGTACCTGAAAGAAGACGTAGTGCTAAGAATGTCATGGACGAAAGGGCATTTAGGAAAAGGCAGTCAGGTTTGTATTGGTGAGGATGTATATAAAAGAGGTTTTGCCACACCTCTCCTTAGATGCGTAGACAAACCACAAGCAGAGTATGTCATGAAGGAGTTGCATGAGGGAATATGTGGACGACACTCGGGTGGATGAACCATGGTGACTAGGGTACTCCAAGCGGGGTACTTTTGGCCCACTTTGCATAAGGATTGCGCCGAATACATCAAGCGATGCCTACGATACCAAGAACATGGCAGTGTACCTTGATTACCCGTCGAGGAGCTCTACAGTCTGTTCTCTCAATGGCCCTTTCCCATGTGGGGAATGGATATTATGGGACCTTTTCCTCCAGCTAAGGCTCAACACCGCTTCTTGCTCGTAGCTATTGACTACTTTACAAAGTGGATAGAAGTCGAGCCTCTAGCCAAGATCACAGGTGCTCAGGTCCAAAAGTTTGTCTGGAAGAGCATAATCTGTTGATTTGGAATCTCACACACGATTATAACATATAACGGTCGACAATTCATTGACCGCAGCCTAGTTTCCATTTATTAGAATCTCGAAATCTGGCACGTCACCGATTCGGTTAAACACCCTCAAACAAATGGTCAGGCCGAGGCTAACAATAAAGTCATTTTCGGTGAGTTAAGGAAAAGGTTGGGCATGGCTAAAGGAAGATGGACAGAGGAGTTATTGGAGGTTTTATGGATGTACCAGTGTACTCCCCAAACCACAACTCAGGAAACCCCTTATAGCTTGACGTACGAGGTGGATGCAATGCTCCTCATCAAGGTAGGAGAACCAACCCCGAGGAGATTTGTATACGACTTCAAATTATGAGGGACCTTTCCGAGTGGTTCAACAGTTGAAAAATGGAGCTTACAGGATAAAGGAACTAGATGGGAAGCCTATACCAAGGGCATGGAGTGCCAATCATTTGAAGTATTATTACAGTTGAAAGCGTTGTAAACATGCATTCTTTCCTACCACTGGTCTTTTTTCCCTAAGGAGGGTTTTGGCTAGGGAGGTTTTAATAACGTACAACTTCATTTACTCTTATACTCTTATCATTATTCGGCCAAGGATGTTTCACCGAAAAAGGTGATCCCTCCTGAAACTCTTAAAATAAGATAAGCACCTAATCGGATAATACGTTAATTCGACCAAGGATGCTTCACCAAACAAGGTAATCCCTCCCGAAACTCTTAAAACAAATAAGCGTCGAACACGATGATCCCTCTCGAAAAAGCTAGAAATTGTGAATAAGTCGTTATCCAATAATATCCATTAATAAATTCATTGGTACAACAAAACCGCCATGGGCAGAACCAAAAAAAATCGTTGTAGAAACGATATCATACTTCACAATAGTATCATTAGCAGGATCCGGTGAGTCGAGTGCGTCATCCTGGTTTGGTATATCGGCAAGAGGAATTAATTCTCCTTTATATCCTTATCAATATCAAATGCACCTTGATCAGGTTGAAAACCGAACAGACAAGTCACCTGACGAATGCCTTTGTTGAACCCCTCTTCGTGTTGATCTAGCATGTTATCTTGAGCCTCGGCCAGTTCCTCCTCAACCCTAAATAGTAGTTCTTCCCCAGCACGAATGGTTGAGTTTGCTTTGTCCAACTTTGGGATTCTGCTAACTCCCGTTTCAACTACTCCACCTCGGTCCTCGTCTCCCCCTCATGAAGTTTGGATCCCATGATTTTGTCCAAAACAAGTGCTCTTGTCTAGAGCTCTAAGAAGGCAGACATCATGGATGAACGAGGAATCTTATTGAAAGCCTCCCTCTTTGACACATCCAGGAAGAGGCTTAGTTTCGGGGCAACCGAAAGATTTTGGCCTTCGAGATGCTTTCGGCCCCGAGATAGAACGACCTTTCTGATGGACGTCCCTAGGGTGACCTATCAGAGTGGCATTTCTTGGTCTTGTCTTTTTTCTATGATTTCTCTGCTCAGCAGATGGAGGTCGAAGATCCTCAACGACCACATTGTGAGGATCCACATCGTCGTCTCCACGAGTCACTTCTTTTGGCTGAGACGATTCCTCGTACTTTTTCTTCTCCATGGCCACCATCCTCTTTGCACGGAGATCTTCGAAGTACAATCTGTTCTTGGGATTCATCGATGCCATGATACCTGAAATAAGGCAAAACAACTCAACTAAGTTAAAATCGAGCAATCAATCACACAAATGAAGAATGAGACATACCGTCAATATCAATACACCATTGGGGAGAAATAAAGACCTCGAGAAGTTTTCGAGTAGGGAGCTTGCACAAAAACTGATCAAGTATTGACAAGGTCTCTTTACCCTTAGTCGTCATCATCAAACTAGGTCACGACGAATACCTCACAAGGTCATTTGTCCAGTAGAAAGGGAACTTAGGGTTCTCACCCCTAAAAAGTATTTTCAACTAGCAGGTTTGACGAACAGTTTGAAAAAACCTATTTTAAAATTCTTATAGGAAGACGTATAAGAATTCAACCAGCTGCCACCAGACCGATCGATAAGAGAAAGCCAGTCGATAGAGTCCCTTGGTCGAGTACTATAAAAGTGGAGAAAGACTTGGGGTGTAGTGGTTAGGTGGAGCGACATGCACGAGATCCTGAAGGCTTGTAGCATAACCCAGCTATTCGGATGAAGCTGGGTCGGGGCGATGTTCAGCACACGCAACACTCCCATGGTAAACTCATCTAAGGGAAATCGAACGTGAAGATTGGCAATCAGACTAGAGTAGAAATAAAAAAAATCCCCAAGGGCATCCTCCCGACCATGACGTACATTATTAGTAGCCTGACATCGACGAACAGGGATAATTTCATCCAAAATTTTCTTTTCCAAAATACTACCGCTAGCTAAAAATGAAGATAGAATGGAGGACCATTGGTATTTAGAGAAATACTCCCTCACCCGTGAATCTACCCACTCGTACCCCCTTCGGAAAGGCATGTCATTTTCGGCCCTCTCAATGGTCTCAATATTAATCACGCTATTGGCAAGAGAAGTAGCTTGATCGTTTGAAGACCCCTCAACATTATTCGTGAAAGAGAAAGTGCTCGTGTCACCTTCAATGGACGAGGTCGAGACCATTCTCATTTGATCAATATAACCAATGTGTTTCCTTGGAAACTCCTCACATGAAGAAGTAGACAAAGAAGACATGATACTTGAAAATACAATACTCTCGACTTTCAAATCGATTCAAGTCGTGGTCCCCCTCATCTACCCCACACCCTTATTTATAACGAACCCAGCTCATGAGAAGACAAAAGTCGAACGATCTTGATCGTCGAACAAGCGAAATCCAACAGTCCCAATGACTTCCCACGTTCGAAGAGTCATCATTATGATTAAACCGCCCAAGCATGTCAATCGAGGATAATATCATCACATTCAGAACCTTTTCAGATGATAGCTTTCTGACCAAGCGAACAATCAGTAGTCACAACAGCTTATCGTCAAACAGGAAGAGTTCCACTAATCCTTTAATCCTTTATTTCGTACCTCATCTCAGACTAGGGGGCATGTGTACTATATGAGCCGAGAGACGACATCCCAGGCAGACATTGTAGTCGATGAAATAAATCCAAGAAGGCTCACGGCCAAACCGAGAACATTGGCCGAGATGGTTTCGATAGGAATAAAAAGATAAACATGCAATTAGACTCTAATCATGGTTAACGTAAGACACGTCAGCAAAGAATGGATCCAAGACAGATAAATAGGCCCAAAATGGTAAAGCCCATTACAAGAAATATTTATTAGCACTCTTTTCCATGTATAAGATTACTCATTGATACTTCAAATCATTTTTTTAATTAAGACACACACTAAGTTGAGCGTCGGAGTGCCTTGGCAAGTATACTCCCACAATAGAATCACTGAAAATAGGATTATCTATCTAATTGCTCATGACAACAATAAAGAAAATCTTCTATTGCTTAGTTCTCATTAAAAAACAATTAGTATTCCGAAACTTATTGTTTTTGGACTTTCTCGATCTAGCCTAGCCTACTTGATGACGTGTAACATATTTTTAGTAACGAGATTAACATAATCTCCACTTACTCACTGCGTAACCTCAAGCTACTCGCAGTGAGGTATTATCGGTTTTTGCACATAGCAACCACCTTTGTGGATCTCTGGGTGCGCTTTCTCCTGCTCGGTTGATCCGGACAGGACAACTTTAGTGTTTATATACTTAAAAAAAACTTTTTCAGTTCTAATATAAACATTCAAATCAATTTTTTAATTTTATAATAATTTCCTAATTTTCCTTTTTCAGATTATTCAATATAAAATTTATGTAAACATGTTAAGCTGGTCTACTTCTTCCTCTCTGCTCTGCTAGGGTTTTCTTCTTCTCTATTCTGCTAGGGTTTTCTAAAAAACTCAGCTTTCACACTGGACAGGTAAGTCTCCTTCTCTCTCTTTCTTCTTCTTTTATTTTCTTACGCACAAACAAAAACCATAGTTGTATGTTCAATAAACTGATTTTAATATACAATCAGAAAAATCACGTTCAATATTGTGCAAATGGGTACTCTTATATAGAAGAGTATTTCTAAAAGAAAAACTAAAATGTAACAGAAAATAATCTTAGGGCTAGAATTAATTTCAACATCCTTCCTTAATTCCAGTACTAGGGTTTATAATTCCTAATTTTTCTCTGATCAATTCGAACCTCTGCTTCTTCGAAGGTTTGGTTAGAATGTCAACTAGCTGAAACTGTGTAAGGCAGTGAACTAGCTTCAGCTTCTCATTATTAACTTGATCTTGTATGAAGTGGAAGCGAGTCTCAATGTGCTTGATTCTTCCATGCAAAACGGGGTTGTTTGCTAGATTTATAGTTGACTTGTTGTCAACAAACAGCTCAATAGGCTTCTCCAAGTCAATTCCCATCTCTGTCATTATTGAATCCAACCATACAGCTTGACAAGCTGCACTTGATCCTGCTATGTATTCAGCCTCACATGTGGATAAAGCTACCACAGATTGTTTCTTACTCCACCAAGAAATTGGTGCTCCCATAAACACAAACACACACCCTGTAGTGCTTCTCCTGTCTACATTATCTCCACACCAATCTGCATCTGAATAGCTAACAAGTTTAGTTTGCACTTGATCAGATTTTGGAAATAATATCCCAAAGTCTAAAGTGCCTTTCACATACCTCATCACCCTTTTTGCTGCTAACATATGTTTCTTCTGCGGATGCTGCATGAACCTACTTAGAATGCCTACTGCAAAACAAATATCTAGTCTGTTGTTGCAAAGGTATCTAAGAGATCCAACCACTTGTTTGTACAAGGTCCCATCTACTACTTCCTCTCCATCTCCAGTCACAGTAATCTTTCCTTCTGCTGGTGTCACTGCTATGTTGCAATCCACCATATCATACTTTGCTAAAATCTCTGCAGCATACTTCCTCTGGTGTAGAATCAATCCTTTCTCAGTCTCAACAAACTCCATGCCTAGGAAGTATTTTAGCCTGCCTAAATTTGTCATTTCAAACTCTGTCATTAGTAGCTTCTTAAATTCTTCTATCTCATTAATGTTGCTCCCATTAATGAGCAAATCATCCACATATATACACATTATCATCAGACCAGTATCTCTACCACGCTTCACATACACCCCATGTTCTGCTAAACATTTTTTGAACTCATGACTCATCATAAAAGCATCTATTCTTTTGTTCCAGGCCCTAGGCGCCTATTTAAGGCCATAAAGAGCCTTCCTCAGTCGATATACCTTGTTCTCATCACCTTTCTTCACAAATCCAGGTGGTTGTGTAACATAAACCTCCTCTTTAAGTGGACCATTTAGAAATGCAGATTTGACATCCATTTGGAATAGAGGCCACTTCTTTCCATTAGCTAATGCAACTACAGTTCTGATTGTCTCAATTCTGGCCACAGGAGCAAACACTTCTGTATAGTCCAACCCTTTCTTTTGTAAGAAACCTCTCACCACTAATCTTGTCTTTCTCTTTTCAATACTGCCATTTGGATTCAACTTCAATTTAAACACCCACTTCAGATCAATAGGTGTTTTGTTACTGGGCAAATCTGTCAACTCCTAGGTTTTAGTCTTCTCAATAGAGTTTAATTCTTCCAACATAGCCTTCTTCCACAGTTCTTGCCTCATTGCTTCATCATGGTCTAATGGTTCAGCTTCTGCCATTAGTGCAAAATGAACTAAATCTCCCTCTCTTGTTACTGCATCATCAGGATAAATTTCAAAATCCACCAAGGATTGTGGTGGTCTTCTCTGTCTCGTAATTCTTTGTGACTGTGGTTCAATTTCTTGGGTTACACTTTCCTCTCCTATACCAATTCCTTCTTCTTCCAAAAAAACACCAACCTTCTTATTTGACTCTCCAGACTTTTCATTCCAGTCCCAAGCTTCTTCCTCATTTATCACAACATCTCTATTGATACAAATCTGGTTAGAAGCAGGATTGTACAACCTGTAAGCTCCTGTGGAATGATAGCCCACTAGAATCATAGTCTCACTTTTATTTGCTAGCTTGGTTCTTTTAGCATTTGGTACATGTTTATAGCACTTTGAACCAAATACCTTCAAGTGCTTTACTCCTGGCTTCTTGTCAAACCAAACTTCCTCTGGAACCTGATTTTCCAGATTCTTAGTTGGACATTTGCTCAACAAATACACAGCTGTTGAGACAGCTTCTCCCCATAACACATGAGGCAACCCTTTCTGCTTTAACATGCTTCTGGCCATATTTAAAATCATTTTGTTCCTCCTTTCTGCCAAACCATTATGTTGTGGAGTGTATGGTGTTGTAACTTCATGTTGCACACCATTCTCTCTACAGTAATTTTCAAATTCTGTAGACAAATACTCCTTTCCTCCATCGATCCTTAGAATCGAATTTCTTTTCCACTCTGTTTTTCTCGCTATCAATTTGAACCTTTTGAAAACAGAAAACACATCCGATTTTGCTTTAATCAGTACATGCCAAATCCTACGACTGTACTCATCCACAAATGTGACAAAATATTTATTTTGTCCAAGTGACAACTCCTCAAATGGTCCACATACATCAGAATAGATTACTTGTAGTACCTTTTTTGCTCTCATGTGCATATGTGTCTTGAAAGCATTCCTGGGCTGTTTTCCCACCAAACACCCTTCACAGATTTTTCCTGGTACAGCTAGTGTCTTGGGCAGTCCAGTTACCATTCCTTTATCAGCCAGCTTCTTCAAACTAGTGAAGTTTAAGTGTCCA
Organism: Lablab purpureus; assembly: GCA_030347555.1. NCBI lineage: Eukaryota > Viridiplantae > Streptophyta > Magnoliopsida > Fabales > Fabaceae > Lablab > Lablab purpureus. The sequence goes on from CM059258.1 coordinate 22,078,371, forward strand.
TACCTCCTATGCCACAACCAACTCACTTCTTCTCGCTAGTAGTAGCTGTTAAACATTGATTTTCTCGCTAAAATAAGTTTGGTTTGAAATGTCCTATTCTTGGCAAGAGGAGATTTCAAAACAAGCCTTCTTTTGACATCATAAACCTTCAACACATCTTCTTTCATGGTCACTGAAAACCCTTTCTTTACCAGCTGTCCCACACTCAACAAATTGCATTTCATCCCTGGCACATACAACACATCTTCTATTACCACGATCTCCTTTCCATTTTTCTTAATTATCACATTACCAATACCTTCTGCTTTAATCACATTGTCATCAGCCAACTTTATCTTGCTGGATCTGCTGGTATCAATCTTAGACATCCACTCTTTGTGTCCAGTCATATGATTTGAACATCCTGTGTCAAGGAACCAACTTTCAGCACCAAATTCCTCCTCACTAGTTGTCACCATAAGCACAACAGGTTTTTCTTCTTAATCATCTTGAGCCATGTGTGCTTCAACATCATCTAAAGTTTTTTTCTGTTTGCCCTATCCATGCCAACAATCTGTTGCATAGTGACCCCATTTTTTACAATTATAACACTGGATTTTTCTCATATCAACATTCTTCCTCTCACCTCTGCCTCTTCCAGTCCAAGACCCATGGCCACCTTGCCTTTTCTGTTCTGTTTGCTCACCAGAACTTGAATCTTGGGACAAAGAATGATCTTCTTTGTTAAATCTGCCTCCACATCTACTCTTCTTCCATTTTCCTCTGGTAAAACCTCCTTTCTTGCTTATCTGTGGTTTTAATGCCTATTCATCACTTGATTTTTCTGAATTTCTCATCAGCCTCTTCAATTCATGTGCCTTTAATGTTGCCTGTAACTCTTCCATTGACAGATTCTTGATGTTTCTGCTAGATTCTTCAATAGCCACAACAACATTATCAAATTTCTCAGTCAAGGTTCTTAGAACTTTCTCCCTATGTTGAGTTCTCGTCAATGTCTCCCACAACTCTTGATCCGATTCACCAAAGAACTCGCAGTCTATTAAAATAATCGCCACCTTTTCTCGATTCTTCCATTGAAAGCAATTCAAACTGCCTTCTAAAGGATTGCAACCTTACTTTCTTGATTTTTTCTGCACCACCGTGAGCCCTCTGCAATATCTCCCAGGCTTCTTTTGCTGTCTTGGCCTTTGCAATTTTCTCAAAGTTCACTGTATCCACACACTCATGCAAGAGATACCGAGCCTTGCAATCTTTCTTCTTATTTGTTGCTTCTTCTTTCTCCTTAGCACCCTCTGTTATAGTTTCCCATAGTTCTTGATAACCAAGAATGGCTTCCATCCTTATGATCCAATGATCATAATTTTTCCCATCAAGAATAGGTAAGTTTGAAAAGAAATTCCCACTGTCATTTCCAGCCATACTACAGACTTCCCAGGTTCTGAACACTGCTCTGATACCACTGTTTACTTCTTCCTCTCTGCTCTGCTAGGGTTTTCTTTTTCTCTGTTCTGCTAGGGTTTTCTAAAAAACCCAGCTTTCACACACTGGACAGGTAAGTCTCCTTCTCTCTCTTTCTTCTTCTTTTATTTTCTTACGCACAGACAAAAACACAGTTGTATGCTCAATAAACTGATTTTAATACAATCAGAAAAACCACGTTCAATATTGTGCAAATAGATACTCTTATATAGAAGAGTATTTCTAAAAGAAAAACTGAAATGTAACGGAAAATAATCTTAGGACCGGAATTAATTTCAACAAAACATATACTTGAAACCAATAATATACTTGAGAACAATAGTTTTTTCTTATTTTCTTTTTGTTAATTAGCAGTTTATTACGCAATCAAGGCATGTTCGATTCATCGTAGACAAAATCACAAAAAGAAAGATGATTCTTTCTCCGCAAACTTCTTATGCGTAGTTTTCTTTTATATGCATATATGATTTACGCAGAAACTTTAGGAACATGATATTGTACTAATTTATGGCATTTTAATATACACTTTTCTTTTCATTACTGATTAATAAGGGTTAAATAAGACATTTGAAGAGCACTACAGATGAATATGTTTGTCATCGTAAACATTGTGTAATTTTACGTTTATTAAACCTTTCTCAGTAGAGTTTATCCACGCATGTTATTTTCCTGTCTAAAAAGTCTTTAATTATTTTAACAAAAGCTTTTTACCTTAATTTTATAAAGGTTACATAATCAATAGTTGTTGTTTTTCTGGTGGAAGACTCTGGTAGGAGACTGGGACATAAAAATAAAAAACACAGGAATATAATATTAATTTTAGGTATAATAAAGTGTTAAATCGGACATGTTCACGGGTTAATCCACCCTAATTTAGTGAGTTTGGTTAATTTTTTTTATCTTATTAACTTATTTTTAATCGTTAAAGTGATGGATTAAAGATATGATGGGATTGATTAATTTTTAAAAAAATGATAAAAAAAATAGTTTAAAAGATTAAAATTTTAGTATTATATTATTTTAAAAAATAAATGTATATTGTAATTTAAACCACAGGAATAGTTACTAAAGATTCAAAATTATTAATTAGAATATTTTATCTTTTGAGAGACTACAACATAAAAATACTTCAACAAACAACATCTACATCTTATATAATAGGAAAAAAATTGAGTGACCGTTTTTCCACACCGTAACCACACCTATATAATAAGGGTATTAAATGAAGTACATTGATGTTTTACATTCTATAAGAACCATTTAATAAGTGTATACTAACACTAAACACTAATAGTTTTAGACTGCAAATAGTACATTAATTCTTTAATAATCACCTATGTAATAGATCAATATTTTCTGAATTGTTGTTTTTCAATAATCTTAACCTATTTATATATATAATATTATAATATGAAAAAAGACAACATGTATAGATATTTAACACAATTTTATCACTTTCCAAAAATGTTTTTAACAACGACATCTCTAACATAATAAAATTAGTAACTATTTTAATTAGAAATTAATTTAAAATTTAACTTAGTAAATAATTAAAACTTTGATATATAATATTAAAGAATAATTTAAATTTTAACTCAAAAATTAATTTAATTATTATTATATAAAAATTATTTTATATTTTTTAAGATTAATAACTAAAAGAGTATAATTTTTATTTATTTTATTAATAATAAAAATTATTTTAAATATTAATAACTTCTAATTTATAAAATAAATTTTAAATTAATTAATATAACACTTAATTTTTTTCATTTTTAATTTAGTTTATATTTCATAAATTTTTTATATCGAAAAACTTGGAAAAATATCAAACAACATAAAAATCAAACACACACTGAACAACCTTAAAAATGTTTGAACATTTAGATTAATCATATTAACTTACCCCATAGACACCAACACAAACCTGCAAACTCAATATACTTGCTCAAGCCCTTTTTAATCAAGCTACTAACTTTCAAGATGATACATAAAAATTGACAACTGCAAGGGAATAGAGTTCTGATGCAAGAAGAACCATGAATATTTGGAAATCCTCTAAACACAAAATGGTTTCTTGACTGAAGAATAGGAAACTAACTAAAAGCAAAAGCAACCTGTGTTTGCATTCACTAGAATTTTGAATTCAAAAACAACAAGTGAGAAACTTTATTTGTAATTTTAAATACATTCAATCATAAGTTACATGTATAGGTAGATATTATTTTAATGAGTTGTAAGAGCAAAAATCTATACAATTTATAAGTTTGAGATTGCTTTTTAGCATTAAATTCCCCATAGGCATCTTTCTTTTATTATGTGTTCTTTATATCTTGAATATATTCGCTATCGCATTTGTTGTAGCACTCTAACATTACTTTATTTCCCGTATACGTACGTACCATTTTTAAATGTAGTTCAGAATATTTTCTTTTATTTTACTTAGTTCAACATTCATAAATCGATATCTCGTAAATTCTCTCAAGCTTTCGTAATATTCTTTATTGTTCTTGAAGTTTATTTTTTAAGTATAGAAAATATTTTATTAAGAATCCAAGAAAAGTAGGAAAGTTTTATTTATTTATTGTTGTATTAAGTAATATAACACAATAAATATATTTTACGTATATAAATTAAATATATATATATATATATATATATATGTTTTTTTGAATTTTTTGAGAGAAAATATCTTAAAAATTCGGTACAGATGAGTCACGTATCAATTCATACAATATCTTACTCAAAACACAATAAGTTTGTAGATTTTTCTCTTCGTATATTTTTCATTTCGTTCTTCTTTACTTAATGTGAAACTTTTAACTCACTTAAATTTCTAATAATTTGTGTGAGTCCCTATCCATAACCACCTCACTCATCTAATACTCTTCCCAAGCAACGTCAATAGTTGGACTTTTCAAGAGAAAAAATATCAAAGAGATTCAGTACCAATGAGTCATGAGTTAGCCTATATAAGATATCATAACACCACCTCCAATAAAAAATCTTAAGTTAGTAAGTTTGTGAGTTTTTCTATCATCTTCAACCAATATGGTCCAACTCACGTTTAGTGTAAATAGTTTTTATTTCCTTTATCATTGTAACAACTACAAATCCTTATTTCATAGTTGCATTTTTTCTTTATGACATGTTTTATCAATAACGTGTTCTTAGGCCATAAATTTTCTCTAGACACAAGGGTTTTGACTTTGTCGTTTTGACTTTATTTATTGGTTGCATTCACCTTTCTGCCTTCTAGCACCTGTTGTGTCCTTCTTACGAATGATAAAGTGGGTAATGTGTCTTAGGTTTATTGATCCTTTGTATCAAAAGTTTTCTTGGTAGAGGTTTAGAAAACATGTTTCATTATGGTGAAAGACAATATATGTAAGAGTCACCATTGAAGTATTTGTGGTTAAGAAATGCTTTCTCTTGAGGGGAGTTATGTAAATGATTCACAGATAAGGAGTGGATTGTTGGTTTTCAAGTGGTGTGTTGGAAAAAAATTTATTATATGATCTAACAACAATAACTTGGTATAGAAACATGATACTTTTGGTCTTCCACATTTGGCTTTTTAATGTGTTCAGATTCTTGAACTCTTGCTTTGGTAGGAATTGTTCCTTTTGTTTAACCATGTTTAGAGAAAATTCTTTAACTTACAGTAATGTTAATTGGGCTAGTTTTTTCATCATTCAATTTATAGGTGATGTATATTTCCTAGTCACATGCCCTTATTTCTTAGAAAGGTGAAAAATAACCTCGAGTTTCTAAATTCTCTACCAAGTATGAATAATGTGTTATGTCTTACTTGTCAAGGATTATTAGGAGTTTTTTCTTCCATAACATCTGACAACTTTTTTCATGCTCAAAATACTAGTATCATCCAACTTGTTGTCAATCATAATAAGCATATCGAAGTTAATTATTAACATATTCGTGAAGCCTATGATGCTCATCTGATTCATCTTTCTCATATATCCACTGATATTCAAATTTCTAATGTGTTTACAAAGATTTTGTCTTGATCTTGCCATTGATATTTGGTTTCTTAATCAAATAAAAAGTCTAGTATTAGTAGTGACTTAAAATCATGAAAATTCAAGTGATATTTCATCAATAGAAAATCTAAGGAGTGATTTAGCAGTGTGAAAATTTAAGTTATGTTTTGAAAATTCTAAGCAGTAGCTTAGCAATATGAAAATCCTAGTTATGTATGATCTATTAAGAAATTTAAGTAGTGATTTAGTAGTGTGAATGAATGAATTGATGAAGCACAATATTGTTGAGTCCAAGCTAAAAGAGTCATAATGTTAATTGATGCTTTGGCATTTGGCCATGAACCATCCTAATGTTTCCACATCATGTTAAAGCAAGACTTAGTAGTGTGAAGGAATGAAGCAAACCAAGTCAAAGTTAAAGGAGTCCAATATCAATTATTGCATTAACATTCAAATATGATCCATGCTAATGTTTCCATACAATCTTTATTTTTTGAAGAACATTTTTCTGTGTTCCTAGATCTCAATGGCCAAATCCTACCTACTTCAATAAACTAATCGTCATCATTATTAATTATCATTTGATTATCATTATTATTTTTATTATCATCAATATCGTGGTCCATGTTGTTTTTTATTGTTATTGTTGTTGTTATTATTATTATTTTCTTCAACCACAAGAATTGAACCTTGTTGAGACAAATTAAATTAGAAATGAACTCTTTTTAGTAGATGCATGGTTGGAGAGACTAACCTTGTAGGTGTTGCATCAAAGTTTTGTCACACCAGGAAGACATTATTGAAGAAAATATATGCATTACAAGATGCACAATAAGAAAGGTCAAATAGCAAATGTATTTACCAAGGCATTGTCCAATACAAAATTTCATCGCTTACTCTCCAATCTTGGATCACCAATTTCCTTTATCCAACTTGATGAGTGTCATTTTATGTCTTAGCTTGATTTGGGATAACAACTTGATTTTCTTAATTTTTTAGTATCAAATATCATGAATCTCAAATATGTTTACCACTAAACATGAATTTAATTCATAGATTAAGAAGTGTAAAAAATTGCGTCTAAGAGTGAAACAAGAACAAGAACATAAAAATAAGAACACAAAGAATAAATATAAAACAAGAATCCTTAGAAGTTTTGTCACTAGACACAAGTTTAATTTATAGGATTATACAAGTATGAAAGCTTGTTTCTAAGAATGAAAGAAGATGAACGAAATTTGAACAAGGAAACAACAACTCAATTCAAAAATTGAAAGGAAGAAAAGAGAAATTATGGAGAGGAAGAACTTATGATTCAATGGAAGAGGTCATGTCACTTAAAGATGCTTCAAGATAAGTGTTGAATTGAGTTGTCATTTGATCCTATGAACCAATATAAGACCCAACTAAACTAAGATGAAATTCAAAAGTTTTTAAAATAAAATGCAAGTCTAACCTAATGGCCTGAAATAGGCTAAAAATTACAAGGTCCTTGGAAGGAAACTTTAAATTTCCTAATTCAAATAAAGAAATAAAAGAAATTATTTTATCGTCCAAAATTAGAGGATATGTTGTTTGTACTTGATTATGTTTTCCTTGCTCCCTTCATATGTGTTATGTTTTTCTTTTAAATTGCTTGACCTAGTTGTATTTTCTTTGGACGAAATTTGGAGCTCTTATATGAGTTTGATGAGCTTCGACTCCTCCTTACTTCTTTATTTTCTATTATTCTACCTCTTAGCTTATTTGAGCTTAATATACCCAATTACAAAAGTTGCTAGTTGCACTTATTTTTATAATAAAAATAAATTCTTAATTTCTAAAATTTATAATCAAAATATTATTCTATCAAACATTTATTTATTTAATATTATTTAAGATTCCATGTTCTTCTATTCACCATAGTTTGAGATGAAGTCGTGAAATATTAAAAAAAATTAGGAATTTCTTATATCAAATAATGTCATGGAAAAAGTATTACGAATTAAAAGAAAGTAGAAACATTTTTTTATTTATTATTATATTTAGTAACATTGGACAACCAAATATGTTTTGTACCAAAAATCCAAATATATTTGTTAGCATATGATAAGGTTGTAAGTTGTATATTCCTACAAAAAATATATTGTTCTTATTTTATTTTTTTTATATACTGGGATGAATTTAATTTTTAAAAATCCAATAAAATTTGAATTTTAAATTAAGATTGATTTTTTGAATCTAGTTTTAAATTAGTTTAAATTCATATGCATTTAATTTAGATGAAATTGACATTAAAACAATAACATTCTAGTAAAACCAACAAACAATTCCTTAGCTGAGATTTGACTAGTGAAAATGTGGTCAAGTCCAAGTATACACGCCCTAGTCAAGTTTAAGTGAACAATACTCTGGTTAAGACTAAGTCAATAACACCCTAATTAAGTCTTAGTTGAAAATGTTCTAACTAAGGTCGAGCCAACAATGTGTCAATAAAAGTCAAGCTGACTATCTCTTAGTCGAGGTTGAGGCTAAGCCAATGACACCTCAACTAAGGTCGAGCTTATGACACACCAACCGACGTCAAGATCAAGCTTATAGCACTTTCATTAAGGATGAGACAACAATGTATCAGTTGATGTTGAGCTAACGAAATTTTGATCATGGTTGATCTGATAACATTCATGTCTAACCTAGTCTAAGACACTCCCAAACAAAGTCAAATCAATGTTGTTCAGGTTAAGGTCAAGCTAAGGATGTCTTTGCTGGAAGGTAAATCAATAATGTCTTGACCAAGACCAAGCTAACGATTCGTAGTGGCAAAATAAATTAACAGATGTTAGGCTATAAAAAATCCTAGTTTTGAGTTGGTGTTTGTTAGTGCACAACCTTGAATCTAACTTTATCAAGACAACTTTGATGTAAAGAATTTCAAGTTAAATTACAAGAACTTTCTCCTCACTTCAATATTATGCACACTATAGCTTTGAAAATAATAATAATACAATCAATATTTAAACATTGTAGTTTTACTATTATGGAAAATGTAGGTACATCTTAACTATTTACTTTTTATTGAAATTACAAGTATAACTAAATTATTTTCATCATTTTCTAATTTTAAATAAATTATTTAAGGAGTGGAGGTTAATAATGTGTATAGTCAAGTCCCTTTCACACAAAAATTAAGAAATAAAAGAAAAGAAACCCAAAGATAAATTTAAATATGGCTCCTAAAGGAGACATTTACTAAATAAATCATGATAATAAATTTTATATTATTGTACTCAATTATTATTTTAACCAAGTTTTAAATTATACCAGCATTATTAGCCATTTCCAATTATGTCTTAATAAAAAAAATTGTTTGTTAATTTTTCATTATTGCAAAGCCCAACAACCACATAAAAACATAGCAAATGGGTATGTATTTGTTAAAAATTAATTAGGTTTTGTGGTATTAGCCTTCAGCTACACTATTATTTCACCATTTTTACACATGAATTGTAATACAATGGATGAAAAACATACAAGTAAAAACAACAAGTCATGATGGATTATGATTAATATAAGAAATGTATATTCTCCATAGGATCATAAATTTAATTCAATTATTTTAAACAAGTAATTAACATAATATTTTATGTTATTATAATAGTGAGCCTAATAGGCATGAATGTGACTTATATTTGTCATATTATTATGTATTGATCATAATAGTAGATAACATCAGAAATAGTGGAACCAAGTAAGATAATGTTAGGATTGTTAAAACGGGTGTCTCAATCCAGTCTAGTCCAGCCCTACATACCAAATTAAGAAAATTTAACAATCGTACTAACCTATATTTTAAAATGGTCAATAACTTTTGGCTTAGTCTGACCTTATGTTAGCCCCCACAAGACATCAAGACACTTTTTTCCTAATTAACTTGTCCATACAAAAATCATAATATATCATTGTTCAAAATTTTGAAGTTGAATATTCAACAATGAGAGGCATTAGATGTCTTTGAAAAACAAGCCAAGAAAAACGTTGATGATGCACTCAAGTGTATCCTTGGCAATAAAAATACTAAGTTGCGATGAAGGTGTGAAGTTGGGACAAAGATGACACAAGACACAAGACACAAGGTGTATCAAAATAGATGGATGTGTACGTAAAAAAGAAAAAGGTGGAAAGGAGAAGAGACATGCTAGAGTTTATTTCTTTGTATGATAACATAACAATCAAAAACAAAAAAATTAATATATAAAAAAAACAAGTCAGCTTGGCCATGGTTTTATGACCATCAGACCAAATGGATCAAATTAAAATAAACTTATTTTTTTAAGTTACTATTTTTAAAATTTAATCCAACTTAAATCACAAGTCATACAAATCGATTCATCAAACCAAACTCATTTTAATATCGTAGATAATATTATTACTTTAATAAATTACACATACTTTCATTCATAATTTATTTTATGTTGCATATATTTAGAGAAAAAGAAATATTACTTATAGATACAATTAAATATCATAAATAAATGGATAACCAAATTGTTAGAAGACATATAAATATACAGTATTTTTATATATTTTTTACTTAAAATGATATTAGAAAATTTAAAATGGTATCAAAATTTATAGAATGTAACTATTACTATTTATTTATGATTTAATGCTTATTTATGATTGTTTCAAAATTTAAATTATATTTTACCTAGGACTGGAAATTTTTATTTGAAAGGTTCAAAATATTCAAAAACAAACATAACCTTATAAAAAATCTAGTTTCAATGTAAGTTATGAATATAATTAGGTAGAATATACATTTTGTACATAGGTTATCATTATAATTGACGTATAATGTGGATGATATTATTTTTTTTCAATAATTCAAAATTAATTATGCACATAATCGATATACAATGTGTATACATTATACATTGGATTATAATGTTGGATTATAAACGTAACCAATTTAAAATATGGCATATTTTATATTGGTTCATAATAAATGTTAAAACAACTAATTGAACAATTACTCGTTGTACATTGATTCTTAAACTAATGTAGAATTCGTACTAGAACCCATGTAGAATCATGTTACCATACAACTGACAAAAAATATAATAATCTAAAATAATTTGGATGTCTTATTTATATAAATAAAAAATCAATATAATGTACACTTTTTAAAATATACTAAAGTATGAATATTTTATCACCTTGTTGTTATCTTTCTTGATTTTTAGAAAAATTTAAAACAATTAATTATGATGATATGAAATTAGAACAACAAAAATTACTTTTGATATAAAATTGTTTACGGTGTAACATTTAATAAAATTACACCTAATATTAATATATATATATATATATATATATATTTTAAATATTTAAGGGATAAATAATAGATTATGACATGAAAATAAATAAAAATTTCATACATAAACTAGAGAAATATATGGAAGTTCAAATAAATGCAAGACCACGAATAAAAAAATACTAACTATGAAATAATTATATATGAGGAGAGATTGGTGTCACACTAATTAAGGAAAGATAATAGAAAATCAATTAAAATAGTTTGAAGTGTTAAATATGTTTTTGTTTGTGAGCTATATTTATTAAAATTGTGTTTCGTTCTTGAAGTAAACTTTGAATTTATTTTGTCCTTATACTTTATAAACAGGTATAAATGATCTTTGATGACAAATAAAAATATCTTTAAAAATAAGAAAATAAGAAAAAATGGAAAGGAAAAAAATAAAAGAAGCTTAAGAGATGGTTGATAGTGAAGTAGAAAATTATAAAAAAGGAAAATAAAGAAATAAAAAAGAATTCTGACACATCACATAAAGACGAAATAAGTCCAAAGTTTGTCTCAGGAATGAAATACAATTTTGACAAATAATTAAAAGACTAAAAATATATTTAACCTTAATTTAAATATATACTAAGAAAGATATGACATGAGAGTCAATAAGAGTAATAGATTGCATGGTTTTTAGTCCTCCGAGATGAAATGAAAGAAATGAAAGAGAAAAATAGAAAATGAGAATGAAAGAAGTTGTCAAAAGAGATGTTTGTTGAATGTCTGTTATGTGATCTATATACTTATCCTTACATAATGAGATAAGATTTTTCCTTATGTATTTTAACACAGTGGATGTACAATCACGTTATTTCTACAACATTTTCTTATGATTCCTTTCTTCTCTTCAACGCTTTCACTTCACTGGTGCTGTCTCATATTCTTCTCTTCCTTTTCTATTTTTCTCCAAATTTGGATTCAAATTCACAAGACTATCTTGGCCCTACATTCTTCTCTAGCTCCCAACCTTCCTCTATCTTTTCTTACACTATCATATTCTACTTGTTCCTCTTCTACCTCTCTTTGTTCTTCCATCAAACTTTGTATCTACTTTTGTCAAACTCACTTGCTTCTCTGAACAAGGAAATCATGAGTTATCACACAGAGATTACTGTTACTGCTACTACAACTACCATCGAAAGCAACAATCCTTATGTTTATATTTCCTCTGCTCCCCCTTCCCCTGCTGCTGACAAACGTGAGTAATTTTCAAGAGGTTGTGTTTCTGTAACTAAATTTATTCTTGTTTCATTGATTTTCCCACCATGATTTCAGGTTCCAATTCAAAGGAAAAAATATATGGTGCAATAAATAACTATGGCAAGAAGGTTCAAGAAGCAACTAAACAAGCTGAGACCGTGGTTGACAATATACTTGATCACTGTGAGCTTTCTTCTGCCTTTTTTTCAGTCCCATGATGGAAAGATTGCCCTCTTTTTCTTGCTAATATTTGTTTCTTTCATGAAATATTTGTAAACTTGTTCATCATGATTTGTAAGTTGAATACATGATATTTTATTTTTCTTTTACCAAATCATACACACAGTAAATAAATAACAAAGGCTAAACCAATCACCAATTTAGTTCACCCTCCCAAGTGGAGTGCTGCTGATGTGACTCTTTTACAAACACCTTAGCCAAATTCTTACTGAAGTTGCAATCTTAAAGATGATATAGATCTTGAATAACTCTTAATAAAATCGCACACAAAAGATCCCTGTCCCTTGTTATATGCTCTTAGATATTAATTTAGTGGAAACTTCTCAAGAAGAGAAATGAATAAATGAAACAAAGTAAACTAAATTAAGTTTCTTCCTTTTTTTCTATAGATAAAAGGTTTAATCAATAAAAAAAGTATTATAAAGACGTATTAATAAAAACTACTTACTTATTTCACAATAGAAAAAGTTAGAAATTCACTTGTACAAGATGTAGAACTCCTTATATTTTGAGTATTGGTGTAGTATAAAATTCCAAAAGAGTATTTTCTTTGTAGAAGAAAAACTTTTTCCACATTCCATGAAATGTCACATGAATTAAACAGTTTATTTTTTTCGGAAATTCTGTCATCTAATTTTCAAACGTCATTTTGTAAGTTAAGAATGCAATACTTAATTAAAAGGGTCACATAATATAGGAGCTAATTCAACGTATAACTTGGTTATTTAGTTACGATGAGACCCATTTAAGTGTTTCCTGTCCTGACTTAACTCTAATTTATTTTGTGTGGCAGTAAGAGTTAGCTCTAGACCAGCTGATGCTGCAATTGCTAAACTTGTTCGAGGAACAAAGGTACTTGCATCAGGAGGGCCTGATAAGCTATTTCAGCAAACATTTGGGGTTTTACCAGGAGAGAAGCTCTTACAGTCATATGCTTGCTACCTATCAGCAGACTCTAAACCTGTAATTGGAATGCTTTATATATCAACTAAAAGATTAGCATTTTGCAGTGACTATCCACTGTGCCATCATCCATTCTCCCTGCGGCAGCAGCGGCAGCAGCAGCATCAATGCATTTATTATAAGGTGCTTGTTTACCTCATTGCCTTGTTTTAATTTAAAGCAATTCCCCTTGAATCAGTTTTAGAGGATTTATGTTCACACACTATATTCTTTCTGTTATAAAACAACAGACCCCATTTAAATTAAACTTGAAGATTCATACCAATTTCTTTAATCAAAGTGAGACAACTGCTACTTAACTTGTATAATTTGAGACCATAAAAAACCACATATTCTGATTTTGGATCATTACAATGAGATGAGCTTGCTCTGATTTTTTGCGGGGAATATCTAGGTGATGGTGAATCTGGATCAGTTGAGCAAAGTCTGTTCTCCCACAAATGGATTGAAACCATCAGAAAAACGCATGCAGATTATCACAACGGATGACTATGAGTTTAATTTTATGGGGTTTTTGTCATATGGCAAGGCTCTCAAGACAGTAAACGAGGCTCTAAAGCATAAGGAAACAACCATTCCGGTGTTCATGCAGTAACACTTCACCTGTGTGCTTAAAGTTACTCTTGGATATATACATGTACCTATAAGAAAAGGCTCATTACAGAACTTAACACAATGAGCTAACTCTTCTATGCACCCTTCACCTAGTTAAACCCCAAAAACTATGCATGTTATACTTTTTCGCTAATCTTATTTATTTAAGAAAACTATCGTTCCAATTTATTTGAAGATCTTGATCGCACGCAAATTTAATATATTTTTCTCTCAACATAAATTATTCCATACTCAAAGTAAAATCACTCAGATTTTTAATTTTTATTTAGGTGTGTTTGGGAAATATTGTGGTATTTTATTTTATCTTTTCAAAAAATACCATTTTTTATTTTTATTCTTTTGCAAATAAAAAAGCTTATCTGATATCATATAACTTCTAACACATTTTTCTCAACAAAGTTTGAGCAACTTAAGTTTTATACATATCAAGAATGCAACAAAACTCTCATAAACATAATTGTGCCTGTTAGAAGATGCTATTTTAAAAAATATCAATTTTTATTTCAAAATTGTATTTTGTTCAGTTTCAAATAGAGGTAGATATTTAGGTAAATGTTTATGGATAACTAACATAGATGTAGACTTATTTTTTAATAAATTTGTAATGTAGACTTCTTTATACTTAATATGTAGAACTATTCGTGGATTTAACAATTTTTACATACAATCTTGGTGAATTACAGTTATTCCAAAATCAAATTTAATTCAAAATATAATATTTATTCCTTTCAAAAAAAAATTTAAATCTAATTCAATCCAAAATTTAATATTTTTACTTTTATTGATTATCACCAAACACAATACAATCAAAAATTTATTTATTTTATTTTTATTAGTTGTACATTATTAAATAAATAAAGTAAATTATTGTTATATAAATAAATACTAAAAAATCTTAATGTATATTTTTGGATGTAGACTAACCAATTTAAAATACAATTATACAGATGAAATTTTTATAGTACAGATTTATGTGAATGCAAATATAAACGGACAAATCCATCTATATACCAGGCTCTAATTCCATATAAGTTAATTTTAAAAAATGTTAAAAAATAGGTCAAGTATAATTCGAACACAAAAGTCATAACAAATTCTAAATTAATTAATTCCTTCAAATAAAATATAAGTACAGAGACAGGTGTCACCCCAAGTGAAGAGCAATTTACCAAAATTATGCAGTTGGAAGGAATACTCTAATTATTTACTGAATCAATTATAAATACATTAGGATGTAAGATCACAACTTCATCTAGTTAGCCGGTACAGAAATGTGCAAATCCTCAGACTTTTGATCATCTCATAGCAGCATAAGAAAAAGGAAGGACTAAGCCTACACCCTTCATTTGGAGAAGAGATTGAAACAAATCCAATACAAAAGTAAAACAAATAGCAACACTTCAGGCACTGTGCTTATGTTACTAGATTAGGGTCTTTTGCAGTGTTGTTTTGAAAAAGTGTGTCAAACTGCAAGCTCCTAGTTACTTCAAAGAAATGTGCAACAGCTTCTTCAGGTGTGCCAACAAGAACACCATGCCCTAGATTAAGGATGTGTCGTCTGGGCCCCGCACACCTCACAACCCTGACAAATAATTATCACTCTAAGAAGTCAAGATAATTCATTGATACAACTATTTCTCCATTCTCAGTTATCACTATGAATGGGGTTCAGTTTTACACAACTGACATCATCTTCAGTCACCAAGTCTAATTGAATTACTTCATTATTTTGAATCTACAAGATCAATAACAAAGCTATGTAAAGAAAAAGTTTTCCCTGCTTCTTTGCTAGTTGCTGCGTTATCTGTTTAATCATGTTCAAATCTGCCGCGGCTAATTAAGCAAATATCAGAGGAGGCTCTACTCCACATCTTAGACACAAGATAATGAACAGAAACTATGCAACCTAGACATCTGCTTATAACAAAAAGGACTAAAGTGAATGACTGAACTTAAGGCAACAGTGAATATGCTTCTATGGACAAGTAATGGTTATGTTATGTTTAGATATATTATATATGCAAAAAAGCATATGGAATTACTTCATGAACACCAAAGCATTGGAAATTATGTCACCAACCTCTGAATTTCTTCAGTCAGGGCAGCAAGAGGGGAGAATAAGTACGCAGGGTCCACATTTCCCTGCACACCTATCCCACTACCCAATCTTCTTCTTCCATCTGCCATATCCACTGTCCAGTCTAGCCCGATAACATCAACTCCAGTGTCTTTCATACGCTCCAGAAGGCCACCATTTCCATTTATATAAAGAACAATTGGTACCTCAGGGCATTTTTTCTTGACCAAATGTACAATCTGGAAATCCAGAAAGCAGTACATGACAAAAAGGCAAAAAAAGGAAAAAGGTAATATAGTATTGAACCTTGAGTTTGTGTATTGTAAAAAGGTACTGACAGCAATAGTAATCTCAATAAAATATTAAATGGAAAAAAGTAAAGTTGCATCCTCTGATTTGGATTTCCCCCCTCCCCAGAAAGTCAAGAGCCATAATATCGAAATCCATTGAGCTTATTCTCAAACACGTCACAAGTATTTTCTTTTTTGCCCAGAAAAATTAGAATTTGAGAGGTTTAAATCTGACCATAATTCTACCAAGTCAACCAAGAATAAAAACCTAGGAGTGTCGCAAACCTCAGCAAGCTACATATTTTTTTCCTTTCTCCAACTAAAGAACTAAGTTAAAGTCAAAGCTGTTATAAGTTAAAAACAAAAGTGGAGGCTTAATATAACAAGAATCCTGAATTGAAAAGTTCAAAAAATGAAAATACAACTTCATCAGCCAAGAAAGAAATGAGAATATTTTTCCAACTTACCTCTTTGATATAAGGCTTTGACCAGCGTTCCCACATATCAGGTGGTAATTGTCCACCCCATGAATCAAATATTTGTATGCAGTGAGCCCCAGACTCCACTTGGAAAATAACATAATCAGCTATTGCCTGCGTCAAATGAGAAAGCAAAGTCTTCAATACATGTGGAGCAGTGTGACACATGCTCTTAATGGTTGTATATGTGCGTGTTGTACCCCCTTCCACAATATATGTTGCTATCGTCCAAGGAGCTCCCACAAAACCCAAAACAGCTGCATGACCACCAACCTGGATAAAATAGAATCAGTAAGGGAAACATGGTAGCAGGATGACCACGACATAAATGAGGTGACAATTAAATTTTACCTCTTGGCGCAGTATCTTAAGTGATTCTCCAACAAAACTAAGCTTGTCAAGGTCAATTGGATGCAAAGTTTTCAATCCCTCCTCAGATCGAATGGGTGAATGTATAACAGGTCCCCTTACGTCTTCTATGTCAAAATCAACTCCAAAAGCAGGAAGTGGTGTAAGGATGTCCGAGAAGATAATGACTCCATCAGGCCTGAAAGCTTTCCAGGGCTGCAAAGAAATTTCCACAATGAGGTCAGTTGTCTCTGACCTCTCTCTGAAGGATGGGTATTTCTCAGCAAGCTTTTTGTAAACAGCCATGTACCTTCCTGCCTGTCGCATCATCCATGCTGGAGGACGACCAACAGGATCTCCCCTGGCAGCCTTAACCAATAGTGGATCTAAATAAAATAGAATAAAACAATCATTCAAACCAATTTCTGCATGTTTGCAGGGACGTGTCTATCATGAGACACAAAAATCAAAGGCAGAAAAGAAGCTCATGACACTCTCTTCAACAGGATTGTTTGAATCATACAATTTCCTCCTCCCTTTTGAAGAATTTGCAAATTCGTGAGACTAAGTTACATAGCATCTAGGTACAAATAAAGTTATAAAAAAAGTTTGCAAACTCAATTGTGATTGCAATATCAAGGAGTTTGAATATCTGCGACTACAATTGAAGCCACATTAGCTGCATTTATCCACAATTGTCTACAATATCAAGGATAGACAAAATTAAAACCACTTCGGGAACAGGCTACCATAATTTAAAACCTTAGCCACATGAGTGTATTTTTCAAAAAAAAGTTATTTTATTTTCTTCCTTATTCCTTCAGTCAAATTCAACAGTCCTACATTTGATATCCGAAATACCCTTTCTAGCACCACACAATAAGAAGTGCTGAAATTTTGGAGTGTATCACATATAGATAAAGCAACACCATTTCCCCCTTCAAAACAACCGCCCTAAAAATCCCAACTGAAATTGAGCACAATAACAGAAAAAGAGATGAACCCAGTTCCTGAGTTGAGTTAAAAAGACAAAGGGAAGGAAGAAATGGAAGGTACCAGAGGAAGAGGAGGCGGCAGAGCAAGAGACAGAAAACTTGGAGAGCGTGGATTTTGGTTTGAGAGGGGGTGAAACCACGTTGAATGCATTAGATTGTGAGAAAAAGGAGGAATATTTCCACCCAAGAACACTGCTTCAAACATAAATTCACCAGTTAATTTGAATTACATGAGAAAGAGAGATGTGAGAGATATAGAAAAAACCTGTTAACGGAAGTAGCCATTGCAATAGAGGCCAGAAGAGTCCTTCGTAGTTGTTTTGCTGAGTTTCGTTTTCTTATCTCTCAGCTTCACTTCCAGTGGGGACACACAGAGCAGGGTCAGAGGGCCACCAAAGCTCACAATTTTGCTGTATATATACATTATTCATTCTATGGTTTATATACTTGGGAATAGAAAAATATATATCTTTCCTATGGTGGAATATTTTTTTCTCAATATATTTTTTATAAATAAAATTATTGACATCAACCTAATTTAACTTCAATTATCTTATATTTTACCTCATATTTTAGTATGATCAGAATTTAGTTTTAAAAAAATTTATAAGTTAAGGAGAGTTTTCTCACAGCTTGCAAAAAGAAAGTCAAACAATATTTTAAAGGTTATTAATTGATTTTTATGCAAATTATTTTAGAATATTTAGAGAGATGAAATGAGTTAATAAACGAGTTAAAATGGAAAAAAAAATAAAAATCACATCATTTTGTTTTGTTGATTCCAAAATCAAAGGATATAGTGATTAAAAGAATTTAAAAAAAATAACGATACAGTACAAAATTTTACTAGAAAATTAAGTAAAAATATTTAAAGTTAATTGAATCTATTAAAAATTATTATAAAGTTATGAAAATTATATATAAAATCATCTTTTATAATGTTAAGATTATATTATGATTACTTATTGCTATAAAAAAGTAAAATTATGATAACTACGTATAAAAAACTAAGTAATATTTTAATTTTTATATAAAAAACTGTAATTACAATTATATAGTAAAAAAATATAATTTTTATGAGTATTTTTTAGATAATGAAAACTAAAAAATTAGTTAATAGATATAAAGATATAAAGAGTAAAAGAGATAAATAAAATTCACATAAAAAATAGTTATACTTTTTTTATAACTTTAACATAAATTTTAGTAATTTTTTTAATTAGTTTTATCGCAATAGTTAATTTTTTAAAGTATATTTTTTTATCATATAAAAATGACATTATACGTGCATATATTTCTGCTAATATTAATAATATATTTTAAAAAAATAAAGAAAATATGAATTCCGTCTTTATATATCGACATTATCATGTTAGACATAGATCAACTGTAGATTATCAATGTTATTAAGTTATATCAACTATCAATTTCATATAATTTGTCAATCATCAAACTGTATCAATAAGTTTCATTAAATTTTTAAGGAAAAATTAATAGTGGTATTAAAGTTACATAATTAAAAAAAAATCACTTAATCCAAGCTACAGTACATAAAGAACTAAAAATACAATTAAATCAAAATAATAGTAGTAAATAAAAATTCAAGTAAATACATGATATATTTTTTCAAGTGAAACATTATATATATAATAACAACTTTTTTTTTGTTAAATATTAGACTAATTTAATTATTTAATGAAATAAGATGTGGAAGTGAAGTGGGAACTTAGATGGGCCAAGTAGGCCTGCTTATAGTAAGGACAAGGCCCGAAAAGAGTGCATTTTCATGTTTTTGTTTTTCTTGGTACAAGAAAAAGTGTATACTGTATACTATATACCATCATCAAGTCGTTTCACTTTCACAGTGCCCTAACACTGCCTCGCCAATTTTCTACCTAGTGGGGATGGAGCCAACTGACCCAGAGGTAAATAATGCTGCTTCAAAGTTTAATTAAAACATATTTGTTGCATATTTTGTGATTGCTTAAATTGACTTTGTCGGGTTTTAACTCTTAACTACAATGATAATGTTTATAAGCTTGTTCTGCTTGATGATCATGTAAAAGGGTTTCATTAGAATCTTAGCAAGCTTAATTATTTTTTATGTATAAACTCCACTATTTTTTAGGGAGAGAGAGAAAATGCATGAAAGAAATTATTGGTATGTAGGAAATGTTAAAATGTTTTGACATGGTTCTGATGCTAAAGGTGAGAATCCAGATGAAAAGGCACCCGAATTGAGTTAGGAAATGGGGGAAGAGTAGTTAAGGTGAGACAACTGCAGTTTCAAGATATGATTACTTGGGTTATATATATAGAGGTCAACAATGTTATCTAGACAAAATTTGCACTTTTAATGCTGTCAGTTAATTATTTTAATGATAAATTTTGTTATATGATAATCTATGAAAACTTAAGGTCTTTCTTCTCCTGGTTGAAATTGTAAAAGCATTATGGAATAGTAGATAAATAGTTACAAGATTTGCAGTTGTGGATTGGCACCCTGTGGCAAAACTACAAGCAATGTAACTTGGGTAGTTTCCTTCAAAACCTCTCCATTTACTTCTATAAACATAGTGTGAAAATTTCGTGACCGTGCTCATAAATGTATACTAGATCAAATATAAAGAGCTCGCTTTTAAGGGGCAGTTTTTGTGAAATATAAAATATATTACTAAAATATAAAACTGTGTAATATATTCCTATTTCATGGATATCATCGCTACCTGTGGTAGGCTGCACTTCAATTTTGCGGAAGTTTAAATAGCTATGGAATTCGAGTACTGGATGCTAGCATATCCCAACTTCTGCATATGTTTACATCTTGTTAGTTGTTACTACTTACTGATGAAAATTAAATGTAGGGATTCCATGAAGCTCTGGTTACTGATGCTGAATGGGTATGTAAAAGCCCCAATTCTGGCATCTCTGCTACATCTTCAGGATGGCCTCCCTTTGATGAAATCAAATCATCTTCTCTCGCTTATTCTCTATCGGCAGAAGAGCAAGAAACTGTGGCAGTGTTGCAATTGCAGCACAAAGCATTAGAAGCTTGTCAGAAGTTCTTAGTTGGCAATGCTGGCTCTGATGGTTACGGAGATGATAATGATGATGAGGATGAAGATGAGTTGGTGGATGATTATGATCCTAAAGAATGTGAGGAGTATAGGTTCTTTGAAAGAGTGTTTGCAGAAGATGATGACTTGAGGAGATATTATGAGAAAAATCATAGAGAAGGAGATTTTTATTGTTTGGTTTGTGGAGGTATTGGGAAGAAGGTATGGAAGAGGTTTAAGGATTGTGCAACACTAATTCATCACTCCACTGCCATACTAAGGACAACAAGGAAACGAGCTCATAGGGCCTATGCACAGGTGATCAGGAAAGTTGTTAGTTGCAAAATTGATCAATTGCCAGCTATTGTGTTGAAGGATATGGATTCTTCCTTGGAAGGACCAAGGAAGCTGTTGGTAAGCAATCCTAATTAATACACCGGTATATTTTATTGAGTTTTTAAATACATTGTTAATGGTTACTTGGCTGATTTTAATTTTACGGGTTGAACCCAAAAATCCTGCATAATGCTTTTGAATTTAAATAATGTATATTTGTTGCATATTTTTGTGATTTTATATGTTGCTTTTTGCATGGTTTTTTAACTTTGAATTATATCATGGATGATATGAAAGATGCTTATAAACTTGTTGGTCCAAGGGAGCTTCTAAAATGGCTTGTTAGAATGTTAGCAAGGTTAATTACTTTTATGTATGAATTCTGCCTTTTTAAGGAAGAGAATGAAAAAGCTTGAAATAAATTGAGTACATAGTGATGTGAATAGGTTAAATTATTTTGGCATAGTTATGATGGTGCAAATTCTCTCTCTGCAGGGTTTTGAGAAGGAAGGTGATAATCTAGATGGAAAGGTCTCAGAACCAAGTTCAGAAAATGGAAGAGAAATAGTTAAGGTGAGACATAGTCAAACTCAAAATCTTAATTCTAAATAGAAGCATGCACCTTTACTCTTTTTGTTTTTCTCCATTTTGAATTCCTCCTATGTGTATCTTTCTGGGTATTTTTATTCATGGTTATCATGTTATTTAGGGGAAAATTGCTGCTTTGATACTGTAAGCTAATTTATGTATTTTGAGAATAAATTTGTTTGATAAGATAATCTGTGTAAAACATAAGGTCTCTCTTCTTTAGGTTGAAGTTATAAAATCATTTATGTAATATTCCATAAATAGTTACCAAGATACACAGAAGGAGTGCATTTGATCCCTGAGGCAAAGATGTAACTTAGTGCTACTTGAAAAGTTGATGTTTATTTCACCATTTGCTGTTTATAAACATGTAAAATTTTCTTGACCTTGCACATTAAACATATTACAAGAACAAATACAAAGAGTTACTTATTTATTGGCTAATATTGTGCTATGCTTCACTTCAATTTTGTGACAATCACAATAGCAAAAGAATACTAGTATTAGGTGCTAGCAAATCCCAACTCCCACATACTGGTTGTTACTAATGGAAATTGATTGTAGGAATCAAATGAATCTCTGGTTGGTGGTGCTAAATGGGTGTCTGAAAGCCCCAATGCCGGTTTCTCTTCTACAGCTTCAGGATGGCCTTCCTTTGATGACATCAAATCATCTTCTCTCACTTATTCTCTGTCAGCAAAAGAGCAAGCTACTGTGGCAGTGCTGCAATTGCAGCACAAAGCATTAGTATCTTGCCAGAAGTTTTTAGTTGGCGATGCTGATTCCGACAGTGACGAAGATTGCAAATATGATATTAATTCTGATAGTGAAGATGAGGAGGAAGATGAAGAGGAAGATGAGTTAGTAGATAGTTATGATTCTAAAGAAGGTAAGGAGTACAAGTTCTTTGATAAGGTGTTTGCAGAAGACGACGACTTGAGGAAATACTATGAGAACAATCATAGGAATGGAGATTTTTATTGTCTGGTTTGTGGAGGTATACGGAAGAAGGTATGGAAGAGGTTTAAGGATAGCATTGCACTGATTCAGCACTCCACTTCTATACTTAGAACAAAAAGGAAGCGAGCTCACAGGGCCTATGCACAGATCATCTGCAAAGTTGTTGGTTGGGACATTGATCAATTGCCAGCTATTGTGTTAAAGGATTTGGATTCCTCCATGGCAGGTCCAAAGAAGCTTTTGGTGAGAAATCCTTACTGATATATCTGTTTTCTCTATTTTGAGTCTATAAATAACACTGTCAATCTTACCAGGCTGAGTTTATTTCTACAGGTTGAACCCAAAAAACCTGCTGTGGGTTGTGTGGATGATTCAAATGTGAGTGTCATAAGTGAAATTTTATCTTGCTTGTGTTATTTGGTTTGATATTATATACTGACTAGGCTAAGTTGTTTTCACAGGTTGAACCTGATAATCCTATTGATGATTAGGACTTAGTTAATATGGTTTTTTGTTGTGAGGCCTATGGAACTTTTGGAAGATGTGCCTTGTGACAAGTTTTAACTTCTGTCTGGGGAAGTTCGCCTGCTCTTGCGGATAGTTTTGTAAAACCTTCAACTGCAAATCTCACTCAATATGATGCCTAACTTGCAAGTAGTTCATTCACATTTGGCGTGTTCTTTTAGAATTGTATGTTTTTGTTTGAATACAAAAGTCTCGCTGAATATGGATAATTGCAATGAACTATGAATTTTTTCTTGTGTCTAAACTATTTTGAGAATTATGAAAACCAATTATAAACTTTTGGCCTGTTTGTTTGAAGTCAAATACATTTTTTTCAATACATTTTACTATTGGTTTACATGTACTGAAATTTTTAAATCGTGTCTGAGTTGAAAAATAGACTCATTCATAAATTTTTAATTTTCAATAAGTTTATCTAATAATGCAGTGTGTAGCATTTTTCGTGTAAAGTATGTTTAGAATGTGTTTGACATATCAAATAAATTATTTTCTTATTTAATTAATTAGCTTGTGAGTTTATTTAATTTATGTTTGTTCTAGCTTCTTTTTGTATTTAAAATGAAATAAGACATTTTTTATTGTTGTAAAAATTATTTTAATATCTGTTGAAGGAAAAAAGTAGTTTTTACAAATAGGTTAGTTTTTTTTATTTGAATTGAATATAAAAATTATATATGATTTGATTTAATTGAAATATAAAAGAATTAAAATGAATTAAATTAGTTTTTTTGTTTTAGTTTATATTGGTTTTATTGTATAATAATTTTTTTTATTAATATATGAATTATATTTATATATTGTGATATAAATATTAGATAATTTAAAATATTAAATAATTTATAGAATGTATTTCTAGTAAAATCTCTTGGCATATGAATAAAATTAAAATATAAACATTAAAATAATATTCATGTGTAAATATATTATGCTACTATTTTGAAACATATTTATAAAATATATTGAAATTTTGGAATGCATATACATTAATGTATATGAGTAAAATAAAAGATAACAAAATAATATTTAAATAATTAATTTTGATTTGATTTAGTTTAAATTGATTTTAAAGTTTCAAACTTTAAACTAATATAAAATACAAGATTTTGAAAAAAGAATTTTAAAAAATTTGATTTTAATCTATTATCGATTTTTCGTTATTTTTTGAATTGGTTGAGTTCTAAATACTCATACTTTTTTTTTATGAATTAAATTGTTTTAACTAGTTGCTACTGTAATCAAGAATTCTATTGTTACGAAAATACTTAGTAGATTTCTCTTTTAAACCACATCATTCCTAAAAGGGTCAAGGAATGACAATATTAATAATGATTTTGAAGATATGTGTTGTTAGTTGAATATAAAATCTACTAAGATTTTAGCTTTATTGATTTTGTAGATTTTTTTATATGTAGTTGAAGCATAATACCTCATAACAAAATTTAATTATATCAAACCAAGTTGTGTACCAAAAACTAGATTGAGTAGTGTCTTGTCTAGGTTTAAAACAAATATTTAGTTGGTTTATCACATTAATAATGTTTTTCTGAACATATGAATCATCATTTTTTTTCTTTTGCATTTAAAATATTCTTATCACATAAATATTTATCCATTAGGTCTTTAACTAATAGTTATTTGATAGATTCAAAGAGATCTCACATTAGTTTATTAAGAAGAGAAAGACATTAAATGTTTTAAGCATCTCTAACACATAACCCACCAATTGCTAGGGTTTTATTGTCAATTTCCAACTCAATAATTTTCAACTTCTATCAATCATACCTTAAATTTATCATGCTTATTTACATATCTGACAGACACCATTTAAAAACAAAAATATTTGCATGATATATACAGATATGGAGACCAAAACTTTGTAAAGTAAAGACAACAATTATATTTAAAAGCTTTCCTTTCCAATTTGCTAGATGTGTTTAGACCTTCTCAATCATGTTATTTTTATGGTGAATTCCTAAATTTCGAAGATTAACCTTAAAAAATGATTAATTTCAAAAGTAATCTAAAGTAGTAAGATTAAACATGTTAGCTCCTTAGAGACCATACTAAATTAAAAAAAACATCATTAGAAAAAAGAAGATAGTTCAATGGAGGTCTCCTAGATATGATAATAGATTGTCAATGTCCCTTCATACAATAGTTATTTATATGCATGGAGAGTTTCTCTATATAGACAACAAATAAGTAGGGAGAGATAAGATTTACTTGTCTTAAGCCATCTTAGGACGAAAGTTCTCAAGTTTAGACTCATTTCAAAGAATAAATAGACATGTACCTTGGACAATTCACATGATTAAACTCACTTTAATTCTTAGCAAACCAAATTTAATGAGGGGTCTCTCAAGAAAATCTCAATTTATTCAATCATGAACCTTTTCAAGTTTCACCTTAGTGGATATGAATCTTTTCTTTCCCAAGTCTTTTGAATGTTAGTAATAACTCTATGTGTAATAATTAAATTTTTTTCTACCTCTTCTTATAATAAAACTCCATTTGGAAGGTCCAATAAGACCATTTAGATATAGTCTAATCTAAGTAATAATCACATGTATTATTGCTTTGTACACCATGTTTCATAAAATCTAAAATCTTTCATATTCATTAGTCGACTTTAAGAATTTAGGAATTATGAATATAAGTGTTTCAAGTATTTTAGAGTTGATCGTTCTAGTTGAAAACACATTATCTATTATCTTCCACAAACAAAAAGGTTAAATTCATTAGGCTATAAGCCTTAAAATATTTCATGTTCATGATCACTTTGTGAACTTTTTCCATGGACATTATGGCTAAAAGGATTTGTTTAGCCTCATCATTAAGTTTAGGTATGTTGTCATAAGCTTGAAAATTATTATTATAAATAGGGATATCATAAGGGAAAAGGTTTTTATAATACCTTTCACTCTTTTGTGATAGGTTTGTAGGATCATATACCAAGTTTCAGCCTCAAAAAATAAATTATGAGTTTTATTTCTCTTTCCTCCAACAAGGTTTTCAACGTGAAAGAATTTTATGTTTGTATCTCCAAAAAATACACAATTTTCATTAGACTTTTGGAACAAAAAAAATCTTCCTAAATTGCTATGTTAATATACTCTTTCTTTAATTGCTCTTAAAGTCTAACAAAGCTTTCAATTTTCTATTCCTTAGTGACTTTTTAAATTTCTCTAATTTTGGACATTACTTGTTTCTTTTTTTTTTTAAGATATTACTAAATACACTTACCACTTCCCATACTCCAAACATATTTCACCACTTTCTCAAAGTCTTTGCTCCCCCACATTTAAGAATGATGGATAATGATCTTAATAAATTCTAGTTATATATCTAGTGTAAAAATTAGGAAAAGAACATCAATTCTAGTCAACAAGAACTCTATCTACTTTCTTAGAAATACAATTTCATGATTGACACTGATACCAAGATAACTAGTAGCCTTTTTGTTAGACTTGAACACCAAGTCATGCTTCTTGCTTTGGATGATGAACATTCAAGTAATTATAGATAATGAAGACAATGAACATAAACATTTATTATTGTGTGTTAATGCTTCCATTGCTTATGTTAATGAGTCTTTCACAGCAAGGTGCGTCACATGATTCTTAGGTTAGCACACAACATAAACTAAAGATGTTTTTTAAAAGTTTATTTTAAAAAAAAAATTAAAATTGTTTTAAAAAGGTTTCATTACTGTTTTAATTGATTCCATAATCAATTAAAATGATTTTTACATATTTTAAAAAAATAATTGATTATGATTTTTTATAAAAGATTAAATCAGGAAGTTGTTCTTAAAAGTTCTCAGAGTTGTTATGACATAATTGATTAACTCCTTTTATAATGGATTAAGTTGTTGTTGAGAGTTTTCCAAAACTGATGAAGAACAATATAATTGATTAAAACGTAAAGTTATTTTTCTAAAATACACATAACGATCAATATAATCAATTAAATTGTCTTATAATTGATTAAATATGTTAATGTCAGTTGTACCAAACTTTTACGAAATTCAATTTAAATTGAATGAAGGTGTGTTTTGTTACAACAACTTTCAAACATTTAATAACATTGTTAGAATAGCATTTCTGAAGTGAAAAATGTTTACTCCAACTTATTAAGAATCTTCAAAGAAGACAATCTTTCTCTTGGGTTTTGAAGAAAGTTGTGTATAGAAGGCTGTGAAACCTTGTGATCTACTTTGTTGTGTGGTATAATCTATCATTTTCTTTTGTTGGTCTTTGAGAGTGATCCCTAGATATCCTCTTGCATAACATTCACTGAAACGGTCAAATTAATTAATTAAAAATTTTTGTAATCAATTAAATCATCCTTGACTTTAGAAACACATAGCAACAAAAATATAATCGATTATTTCCTTAGATAATTGATTAAAGCAAATATAATCTCTCCTTTTAATCTATTATTTGAATAATAAAGCTTCTTTGCTTCCTCGTGCATTTTCATTAAAAGCATGAAAAAATTGGTCATAATTTTTAATAGAGTTGGAATCACTTACACTTGTTGTCTCAATTTCTTGATCAACTAGCAAACTGATGAGCCCTTGACCACAAATAAAGAAGAGGAGTGTCTAAGGAGGATTATTAGAAGCATGATGAGAGGGGACACTTCCTCCTCTCCCCTTTTATTTAGCCTTTTTAACATTTCTATTAGTTGTTAAATATTTTCCAAACTCATGTTTTTTTTTGGTTTTGCAGGATTGCTTTTGACACCCCTTCTTCTACAAGTAGAGCCTTGTTTGGAGCAAAGGAGCACTTGGGCTTGAGGCCCAAGTTTGGGACATCCAAGGGGGGGTGAAGAAGTCAATCTTGACCTTCTAGAATCCTTGGAAAACGTCCTCTCATCATCCCAATCATTGGCCACCCCTTTTTTGTGCCCTACCTTCTAGAATGTGAGTCTTGGCCACCAATAGTAGAATATGCTTAGGAATCTTTTCCAATGTAATTCCCTCTAAGTCCCCACCCCAACTCTATATAAGGAGGCCTTTCATTCTTGTAAAAGGGTTGAACATTAATGAAATAGAGAGCATTCTTGCATAGCCTAGAGCTTGTGTTGTGTTCTTGGGTGTTCTTCCCCCTCTTGGAGTCTTATCTTGAGTCTTGGCTCAAGTGGCGGCTAACACCACTCATCTTGGGTTGGACCATCCCCCAAGTGGCGTGTAGCACTCCACTCCCCTCCCCTTCTCTCAATCTCTTCCTCCATTATTGTTTCATGTTCTTTACTTTCATGCTCTTTAATTTCCAGCACTTTACTTTCATGTCATTTACTCTTATGTCTTTATGATTCAAGCCTTGTCTTAAATTGTGTTGGTTGATTTTTATATTTTGTCATTCTCTTCTCCTCTTGAGCTCCTTATGAAGTGAACCTTCACACTTAGATAACCTCCGGGATTATCTTCGTGTCTAGTGGAAATCTTCCATGAGGCTTTCCTTCTAATTGACATTCCATCAAACACCTTATGTGCTAAATATTAAAATGAACCCTTATCACAAACACAAGTTTGCTTCTTTTCCATTGTTGCTTGATTCAGTAGATGTTGATGATGCATTGTCTTTCCATCTAATATAGACATTTTGTTTTAAGTCCTTTTCGTTTTTCCTATCATCATCACAATTAGCTAATAAAGGACAATCAAATTTAATGTGACCTACCTTGTCACATTCATAGTATGTAATTCTTGAGGGTTGATCACTTTTTTTGTTTTGTTGGTTCAGCTATTGGGCTTTATTCTTGTTCTTGTTTCTCAAGAATTTTGAAAACTTCTTTACAAGAAGATTCAAATTCTTATTATTCAACTCAACCTTTGTCTTTTAGGATCAACCTTTAAAGCAATGTTTTTCTTCTTGTTTTCTTCTTCCTCTCCATCTTTCAGCCTTCTAAGCTCAAGCTCGTGTTCTCTTAACTTTCCAAAGAGGGTTGTCATATATGTGGTTATAAGATACCTTGATTTTGATTGGTAGTGACTTTTGGTTGTTAAGACCTATTCAAACGTTTCAATATTTTAATACTAAGCTTTTTAGTTTCAAATTTCTTACCTAGATCAACTAAGTGATTGGCAATGTGTGTGAACCGTTTTTGTACATCATAAATGTTTTCTTCTCATAGCATTTTGAATATTTCATACTCCTGAACCAAGGAGTTCTTTGAGCAATCAAGGACTTCTGACATCTTCTTTGTAGATTTGAATATAGAAATTCTATAAAACTCATCCAAAGTAAGTGAAGAAGCTATGGTGTTTCTTGCTTTAACATCATATTGAGCTTTTTTGTTATTCTCTTCTATCCAAAGAGAAAAATATTTTTCTTCTTGCACATTATTAATAACTAGCATAGAAATATGTGAACCATTTTACAACAACATTTCATACACCCTTGTTAATAGATTCGAGAAAGAATTTTAAGAACTCTATCTAATTTCTTAGAAATACAATTTCATGATTGACATCGATATAACTAGTAGCCTTTTTTATCTCTAAATTCATTAGGTTGTAAGAATTGACTCTGTATAATTATCTCATTAAAATCACATAATACGAGCCAAGGATATTAGATAATAAAAGGAAGACTAATAAATGTCTCTAATTTTTCCTTAAAGGAGGATCTTGGACTCCTACACAAATCCACTTCCAAACATTTTTTGGAGATTTAAATAGAGGGAAAATATCATATATTTGGATTTGATAGTCCCTTACCAAGTCAACTAGAATCTAAATTTATCATGCATAACATTGTGTCAGACTCCAAAGAATGTCAAAACAAGGTTTTAGTTACAAAGAACAACAAGTCTTGAGTATATTTAAACTTAAAATCTATACATATTTGATCATCATTACAAAAAATAACAAATAAGATGAATGTCTATTGATACATCACATTTTTACAAAATTAGATAATGTCATAAGTTATAACATGTGTCTAAGATTATGTTTACAAAATGGTTAGATATTAACCTATCATTTTGTTCCAGTGATATTGACTATTTTTAATATGAATAAAACTCATATTTTTCCATCTTTCACCAGGTTAAAATGATCTCCTCTTCTTATTTTGTTTGCACTATTCAATTTAGTCTCTTTTATCTTATTTTTTTCATCAAAGTCTTGCTCGTATTTATTTCTTCTTGGTGATACAATTGTTTTTCTACCTTTAGAGAATCTTATTGTAAAATTTTAAAATATAGATATTATTTTTTTATGACTGATGATTCTTAATGTGAATGTTATTTTTTTATGCATAATTCAAATCTTGATAATTATATTTTTTGTTGTATAATTCAAATTTTAGAAAAAATTGAAAGAATTGTTTTCCTTATTTCTTTAACATCATGAAGATCTCTCCAACTAAATTCTTGCATTATTTGTCATCTTAATTTTTATCATAACAAGATTTAATTATATTTTATCCTCTCATTATATTAACACTTTCATATTTTGTAAATCTTCTTCTCATCATATTAAAACTCATATTAACTTTTAAGTAATTTACTAATAGCAATAGTTAGTATAAACAATACATTTTTATTATAGTAAATCATATCAACACTAAGATTCAATTCATCTAATTGTTGATGGCAAAAAAAAATTAAAGATCATTATCAAACTTTTAAATAACAGTCAAATATTGTCATAGACCATTAGTAATGGCTTTTCGCTATAATTTTCAAAATCTAAATTTACCATTATGTCGACCATGTGAAACCCCGAAAAGTGTTTTCAATGTTTTATATTTTTCACACACACGAATTAATCTCTACTTCATTGCACGAAAACAACTTTAGCTAATTTTATTTTTGTTTATAATATATTCTTAAAATACAAATAAATGTTGAGTATAACAATGTATAGAGTTAACCTTTTCTAAATTTTAAAACATAATTATCAAAATGCATTAGAGTTCAAGTGTTAAATTTATTAAATTTGATTCTGTCAAAAGTTTCTAAACACAAAAAAAAAACATACGTTGAGAATTAATTTTTAATGGCCAAATTAACTTTACCATGGGGAGCTAACTTGTCTCACTATTAGTTGGTTTTCTATGGATCAATTCAAATAAATAAAAAATCTAACTAATTAATGATTCATGTTAAGTTAAATAGAGGATCATTTAATTTAATTTAATTAGAGCTATCAATTGGCCCACTCTATAGAATTAGGCCTTAGTCCACATGGTTTAAAGCAAAAAAAGTTCACACTAGAAAAAACCTACAAGGCCAAAATATCTACAAAAACCTCATGAGCTAGAGTCAATCCATGGACTTAAGTCAAGTTAAGCTAAGTCAACACTATGTCAAGTTGGTCTAGATGGACCAACGTCAGATCTAGTCAAGTTGGACGCACATTAAACCATGTTAATCGATTCGAGTTGAATCCATGTTGACGAGTCAAGTTGGACTCATA
Source organism: Lablab purpureus (assembly GCA_030347555.1). Classification (NCBI taxonomy): domain Eukaryota; kingdom Viridiplantae; phylum Streptophyta; class Magnoliopsida; order Fabales; family Fabaceae; genus Lablab; species Lablab purpureus. The sequence continues at coordinate 22,110,298 of CM059258.1, forward strand.
TCGACTGAGTCAAATCAAGTCAAAGTCGACCTAATTGAGTTAGGTCGACATGGCTAGGTTGTGTTGGGCCATTGTCTGCCAAGTCGTGTCTGGCTGACATTGGCCAAGTCAAGTCAACCAGACATCGGTAGGTTGAATCTGACCAACATCGGTCGAGTTGAATCGAGTCAATGTCGGCACCGGATTGAAGTCGACTGGATTGAGTCGAGTTGAGTCGGACCCACATCCATCGAGCCACGTAAACATTCAACCTGGTCAATTTTGGTCGACGTCTATCAAGTAAAGTCGGGTCGACATCAGCCAGGTCGAGTCAAGTCGACATCAAGCCGATGTCGATTGGGTCGTCTCAAGCAGGCGTCAACCGGATTGAGTCGAGCCTACATCAGCCAGATCGAGTAAGGTCAACATCAGTTAGGTCAAGTCGGGTTGACATCGATTGGTTCGAGTTAGGCATCAGCCAGGTCAACTCAAGCCCACGTCGATCGAGTTGAGTTAGGCTCTCATTCTTCGAGTCAAGTTGGACCGGTGTTGGTCAGGTTGAGCTAGACCAATGTTGACTAGGTCGAGTCTGGCATTAGCTAGGTCAAGTCGAGCATGAGTCGATCTAGTCAAGTCAGGATCGAGTTGGTTTAGTCAAGTCAAACCCACACCAACCTTGTCAAGTTGGGCCTAAGTCGGTCAAGTTGAGATGAGCTTGATTCGATTGAGTTGAGTTGAGCTTGAGTCGTCAAGACAATCCCACGACGGCCAAATCGAGTTAGACCCATATCTTAAAGTTAATTGAAGTCTTGTAGTGAATCAAACCCAATTTGGCCCCGACCCTTATGCACTTTAAGTGTGGACTTTGTAGGATGAGACTTTTTCAAACCACTCATTTAGGGGACTAATAAAAAGAGAGCCTTTTAGGAGTGAGTTAAGACTAGGTCATTGGTCAATTGACACCTATAAACTTAATTACAGAAATATCACAACACGTTTCTCTATTCAAATTGATTCACTATGGAAATACAGAAAAATCATTCAAAATTCGATTCCCAAAAATTAAATTTTGTGTTACATAAAAAAAAATATCACAAAATATTGAAAGAAAAAGAGAAAATTATTGAGATTAAATTCTTATCAAGTCTCAATAAAAATGAAAATTAAGTATGAAATGAGAATAGAAATGTTAAAAATATAAATGAAAAAAAAACTAATTTAAAAAGAGTTAAGTAAAAAAAATATTTACCAAATAAATATTATAATATAAAATTATTAATGTAATTAGATTAAAAACACACTAAAGTTTTAAAATAAAAAAAAAACTACATAAAAAAATATTACAACTATAAAAGATCAAATCATTCCTAAAAACAATATATTGAAATGAGATTACAACTAAAAAAAACTGAAACATCAATGAAAAATAACAAAAAAGAAATATTCACTTTAAGTGAATTTTCATCCATCTAATTTAAATTATATTTTTGTTTTTTACATTTCATGTACTTTCTTTTCAAAGATTCAATTATTCTTTACTAAATTTAATATCCTTTTTACTATATATAATTTTATATATTCTTTAATTAACCTGTTTCTAAATATTATTACATAATTTTATTAATATAATTCAATAAAAATATATAAAACAAATTATACGATGAACAACTATTTTTTAATTCATTTATTTATAAAATTTCAAATTTTAATTTTAATTTCCTCACATCATTTATAATCTTTCTCAACAAATTTTTAACTTAAATTGTATTATTTTAGTAATTATTTCAAATTTATCATCAATATTTTATTTTTAATTAATTTTTCACATGAGTTAAAAAATTATTCTTTATTATACACAAAATTATCTAATTAATCTTTTTCAAATTAATAAAAAATTATTACATTTAGTGTTTTTAAAAATAAATATTACATTTATGAATTATTATTTATTTTAATTTCAATTTCTCGTATTTTTCCTTAACTAATTTTTAAAAATGAAAATTGAAAAAAATAAAAAACAAACACAAAAAATGGGTTTCCAGAAACCGAATTCCCACTGGTTTTTCGAGAATTCCATGACCAATCACGTTCAAGATTCAGGTACCCGGAGAGCTAGTTCTGAACATAAACAATGAACCGTGTTATCTCTGTAATTATTTAAACTGTTGAACAATGCTACATGCGAAAAGAGAAAATCTAAAGAGGGACCATATTGTGTATAAAAAGTGAAGTTGCATGAACTATGACAAACAAATCTTGAAACTATCACTTGAACATGAAATGGATTCAATGCAGTCATATTTTCATACACACCACTCTCAATAAATTCACAACCATTGAATGAAAATTGGATGCCATAAACCTTGCATGTATTTCAAGTTGTTTGACCTGAGCAGACAGATCTTTCATCGAACAGATCAGAATTGCAGAACTGGTGAATGCTGAGAATCCAAATCACATCCTACTTTAGGAACTATCATAAGAGGAAGGGGAGACTATCATTCAAGAGTGTTGGTGAATGTACATGCAATACTAGATAGAGTTTATATTAATGATCTCTCTAAAAGCTAAATTGTTGCTGTCATGCGCATGTGGGGTTACTATGCCATTAAATCAAACAATTAATAAGGCCTTCAATTTCTGTGATTCACCTTCATCTTTTACTTGTTTTGACTTCATCTTGAGCTTAAAAGTGAAAGAACCTGAACTAGACAGAACAACTACAGAGTTTCCCAGTGGATGATGGGATCATTAATAGCCCTTGTTTCCACGAATCCTAGCTCTCATGTCAACCTGATAAGAGTGACAAAACAATAACTTCTTTACTTTTTAATATAATAGTGAAGTTTACACATGAACATAGAAGTATTCATCATCATCCTAATCTACTATTTACATCACTTGCAATGAAGATGGCAAGATCTGACTGAATCATTTTTAAGACTTATTGCAAACCAATTTTATTAGAATTACACAGACCATGAAGGACTTAATAAATACATAACGAACTTAAAGCATGTGAGCATTACTACTAACAAATGCACTTGTTCTTAAGAACAACCCACTTGAATTCCTTTCTCAAATAGAACAATACCTGGTTGGTTATTACTTATTATTGCAAAAATTCAACACCAATTATGTACAATCACCGAAGTGATAATATCCTAAAATCATCAGACATATAAAGAATATGCTAGCATTTCAAGATTGTCCATGGAGTCACGCAAGAAATCATAAAAAGACACAAGATAAACCATACCCTATAGACTGGTATTGCCTCCTTAACCATGAAATGGTACAAAAACAGAAAGCCCTTGATTTTAAAAAAATAAAAATTACAAAGAAAAACTCAAAACTATATCGAACCCATCTGGATCATATCATGAAACCATGTCGACACTAACACGATCAAGTTAAAAACCCAATGCTCGCAACTACTCAAAACTTTCCTACTTGAGGGAACATCATTAATCACGAATACAGCAACTAGTTATAGAGAGGATTTCGGCAAATTCCCTCGCCTACCGAAGAGAAAAATTATCATCCTTCAGTTTTATAAATATCGGTCCAAAACATAACGGGTTTTGGGGTTCCCATGACTGCACATGTGACAACATTTGTCTGCAATTTTCAGCAATATCAAGGATAGTAACGAAACCTAAACCATGGCTGCAACTTAAAACCTTGGCAACACCGAATCATGAAGCATTCAACAATAATTTCAAATTTTGTCAACTACAATTCATAACTTCAAGCTTAAATAATTCTAAAAAAATGGCATAAGTATGCATTTGAAATCAGTATGACCAGAAGGTAACATGATCAGAAAAAAGGTAAACACTTGCCTGGCCCCTCTTGCAATTGAAATAGGTTTCCCTGAGTCCCACACACTCACTGGGTATACATGGACTCTTTTCTCCAACACATTCCCGATATGATCTCTTCTCAACCTATTCTCCAATACACATAAACACACATTGATCATCAAACATTCAAGATTAATCATTATTGCACAAATCACAATTTTTAAAAAAATCAAACAAAGCCATACAAACCATCAAAACCGAACCTTAACACAATCAGATTCGCTGAGACACTTGACTAGCTCCGTGGCCAACCCTTTGCAAGACTTGGACATCGTCCCTCACCCACTTCTCTTAACAGAAAACAAGTAAAACAAAGTTTGAATTTTGAGGATTTAAAGGGACAAAGGTTATACCTTACACCAGTTTTTTTCTCGCAAAAAGGGACGAACTTTCCTCCATCTTCATTTCTAACGAAAGATTTCCCAAAAACCCAGATGATTCTTTTTAGATTGTATTCGGGCTTAGGGTTCCGTGCCATACAAAAAAGCCCGCATTGCTGTCACAACCAAAGTTACTTTTTGCACCCAATTTTCTTCCTCCATTATTATGGGTAGTGGAAAAATCTAAAAGGTGCGTGCTTTAAATTTTGGATGTAATTTAAATTATATAATCTATATAACATTTTTATAATTTTAATATATTTTAAAACTATATAATCTAAAATATATTTTAAATTTTTTAGATTTTATAACATAAAAATTTGAAATATATTTTCTAATTACATAATCTATATTGTATTTTAAATTCTATAATTCAATCATGTATCTCAGATTTTACAATCTAAAATTTTATTTTTGAATTTTAGATCCTAGAATAATATATATTTTTAAATTATACAATCTTAAATACTTTCCATTCATAAATAATTTGAAATTTTTTTCGGTTGTGAAGGTGTGCCAAGAAAGTAGGGAAATGTTAAAAAGATACCCAACCATGTTAGGAGAAGAAGTATGTTCATAACCAATTTCAGAATTTATTTATTTTAATTAAATATAAAAAATTGTCTAACATTTGTATTTTATATTGACTAATCAAAAGTTTAATTTCTTAATAAAGTATTTTTGGACATTGACTAATATGTCTTTTTTATTGGATACATCAATAAAAAAACATTCTACTTTTAATTTTTAAACAGTGCTCGTAATCACTAATTAGTAATCTAAATTCTCAATTTTAAAATCTTTGGTGTGTCTTCTATAGTTTTACTTTACATAAGCAAAATATTCGAACTAAATGTGGAAATAAAATAAAACCATCAATCTTATAATGATTATCTAATAACACTAGAAAGAAGCATCACATTACATTGCAACTGTAAACATGCATTTGAAAATTTTTCTGAGATTTCAAATTCAGATTTTGAAAAATGAGAAAACTATGATTAAGAGAAGAAAAGAAAACATTCAAAAAATAACTAGATAGTTTCTAACGAAAATTAAAAATATAAACAAAATATAATTTTATATTATAAAATTTAGAAATATATTTTAGATTTTATAATTTAAAAATACATTCTAAATTATCTAAACCATAAAATAAGATTTTATATTATATAATTTAAAATATATTTTAATTATATAATTTATAAAAATTTTAAATTGTATAATTTCTAAACCTTCAAATTAATCTACGAACCACTTTAAAACAATGATTAAAATTTTTCAGAAACAATAAATTTGAAATGTATTCTGAAATAAATTGTTCCAGAAACATATTGTCTAGAAGATTTTTAAGTATTTCATACTAAGTGAAATTCGTTATTTAAATAATAAATTATTAATCTAAAAAGTATAAAGTGTTTTGATGATGATGAATCTTCAAAAAGAAGAAGATAAGAAATCTTGAAGTTTTTATGAAGTTGTAGCTTTATATTGATGAATATGTTCTCTTGTAATAGTTAGCAAATACAGTCAAGACTCTAGCAAAACACTTTACTCTTTCTAAGTATTAAAAAAAATATTTGATTTTTGTGAAAAGTAATTAACGTTGTAATAATCGATGATCCTTAGTTATAATTGATTATCAAAGTTATGAAAAGTTTTTAAGAATATTTTCTTTTTGGAATAATCGATTATCACAAGTAATAATCGATTATTACACGTTATTTTTTCAATGTTCAAATTTCTCTTTGGAATAATTGATTATGCCTTGAAATAGTCGATTATTCTAATAGTTTTTGTGAAAACCTTTGGTATTTTTCTGAAAACTGAATACTCTTGTGTCTATAAATAAAATAGGGTTTGAGCTCAAAAAAATATATAAGTACATAAGTGTTTCTTCTCTGTTTAAGCTTCTTAAAAACTTAGTCTACCTTCTCTAAAAGTGTTACTTAAAAAAGTTGTACTGTTGTTAGGATTGAAGTTGTTTCATCTTTTACTATAATGTTAAAAGAGATGTTTCATTTGTGGTGTTGTAAGTTGTATACTTACTTTTAAGATAGTTAATTTTAATCACTCTCATTCGAGGTTTGAGATGCACTTATAATCTTTTTTATCTAAACCTGTATAAATATTTTGTGTAATTTTTTTTATCTCTATTTTTTTTACATTCAGTTTATTTTTTGTTTTTATATATTTGATACTCGAATTTTTTTAAAACAGAACTTAGAAGTTATATTGAAACTTTTGTTAAACTTAATTTTAACTTGTTTAAAATCGAAAAAAAATAAATTTGGCCTATTATTCTAACCTGAATTAGTGGTAGGTGTATTGTTTTCCATAGGCATTTGGGCCATTATTTGGTATTATGGGCCTGTCAATGTGTGAACTGGCAGTAGAACACTACTGCAAATTCTGTCTGAAATGGCGTTTAGAAAGTTATTTGTAAAGGTTGATGCAGATTTGACTACCATGATATTCGATCACAACTTTCGCTTGTAAAGATTTCTCTTCATTTTTATTTAAATATGAAATTTTTATAAAATAATAAGTATAATCATATTTATTAATTTTTATTTTAAATATTAATTAAACTATTATTTTATAAAAAATAAAAATTTAAAATATTAAATATTACTTATATTCATATCTATACATAAACAAATTCATGTGTGATTTCTAGATATTAGATTAACTAGTCCGTCACTAATATGTTTCAAAATATCGGAACTGAACATCGTCATGTGTATCATCCTTGTACACTGTACGTACACTATATTTGCATGCAAACTTCAGATTATAATTCTGCTATTTGTAGTTTAACGTATACTTCAATTTAAGAATATTTAGAGCATATCAAGTATCATCTGCTAGATGAACCGTAGCAATTCAGATTATTTCTCAGTTTGATGTCAGCAGCACCCAGTTCCTCGTTTTTTTTAAGGAATTTTCTGGTGCTATCTTATTTGGAATCTAAACCTATGAACTCTGTGATGACCTTTTTTTTGCTTCTATATATTAAGTTTGTGCAACCATGTGATGTCCTTTAGGATTGAATCTTGGGCCAAGATTAAAAAAGGGTTTTGGAACTAAACTTGGCAAAAAATTATTAGTAAATAAATCTTGTGATGATAGCTGAGAGAAGCTTGAAACAAAATATTAACATAGAAGAGTTCACTATTTTATTATTTCATGAAAACATACACAACTACCAATTAAGGATATCATTTTAATTATGATTTGACTTACAAATTGAAATATGAAATCTTGACCATCACACAACCTTAAATCTCAAAAGTAATGATGTGACAACAACGTAAAATTTAATTTACCAAGTTCGAAAAGCAAATTATCAATTCTAAAAAAATGTGGTAATGTGTTTGGAGCTGCTTTTAACTGATTGTTAAATAAATATCCGATTTAATAGATATTTTAGTTTTTTGTAAAAAAAATTATTATTTTTTTATATTTAATTTTTTTTAAAATTAAATTTTAGATTTTATTAAAATTTTTAATATAATCTTTTCTGTTAGATTAATGTTAACAACATTAATTATATGAGACATAATACATTTAAGTTAAATTGTGACACATGAATCATGATAAAAAGGTACGAATATAAATATGAATATGAATACTACCGTCTGTAAATTTTTTATAAAAAAAATCACATTAACAGATTTAATAAAATTTGAGACTCAATTAAGAAAATAAATAAAATTTAAAATTCAATTAAAAAAAATTGAGACTCTATTAAAAAAAATATAAAACAATACTACAAATTATCATAAAATATTAAAACAAAAATATTTATTAAACCTAAATATTTTTATAAAACATAACAAAATCCAAATCAGTTTATATAAAATATGAATAAAATCAATCAATCATGTATTAATATTATTTTCATTAACTGTTATATATACAGATACTAATGTAGAGAGAGAGAATGATTAGAAATGATAGAACATTATGTGATGATAAATAATTATTAATGACAAAAGATGAACTACCTAATGAAATAAGGTGAGGATTCACCAACCGTTGCAGTACAAAGGAATCACCTTGCAATCAAATCAGAAGACAGCAAATCTGCGAGTTGCTACCTAAGAAATTGAATCCGACAAAATATTTGCTTCTAAATGTCACTCTTTATCTCTCCTTTGTGAGAAATTTTGCTAAATGGAATCACCTTCATTTAAATGGTGGGGCCTGACTTTTCAATCACTTTTCACTTAAGCAAAGGGAATGGCCCCTATCAGAAAAAAGGTTACTAGAAGAGAATAAATGGTACATGGACGATTCACACATCATTTATGCCACAACCAACCCATTATCCATTGTCATTCATAAAGCAGATGATGTTGCTTCAGCTTCCATCATGACAGTTTTCTGCACAATGTTGTATACAGTGTTTAGTTCAACATATCTTATTATAATTATGATTTCTTACCAACTTATTCTATGTAAATTTGAATGCACAAAGACGTTATAAATACTTAAATATAGTTTAATAAATGGACCATACAAGTGTATTTACACGGTTAGATATTTAATTAAAGATTAAAATATAATTATTTTTTATCAGCAAACTCACCTTTCATAAGAATGCATTATCTTACTCTCTCGGTCCATGAGATATTTTCTCTAATAAATATACAGATATTTATACAATTGACTAAAAAAATAACTACATTATTTACTAGATTATACTATAGAACTTATCTAGGCTCAAATCAAATGAAACATCTTTTCTGTCGAGAACAATCCACATGCTATTCAACTTTATTGCTGGTCCAGAATAACCCACACCTAAGCACAAGGTACCGATACCAAGGAGAAAAAAATAAAATTTGATGATTAATAGAACGTGTATTACATTGGTGTGACGTGTATTTGTCAACAACACCAATTAAATATTGATATGCCACCCTCTTTGGTCTAATCTGTTTTACCAGAAAATAGAATCACAAGCTGAGTGCGTGGTCCTTAAGCAAAAGAAGCTGAAATTAGAAAAGTGCCGTAACATGCTTACACTAACGTGAATTAAAATAAAATTAATGGACCATTGGCGTGAATAGGTAATATATTTGATTATGGAAGATGTTATGTCCTATTGATGATATAACATTTACAACAACAAGCTTCCTGCAATCAAATCTGTAGACTCAAAAGCCCAGTAAAAAAATAACTATTCACTTAAAACATCCATTTCCACGGAATAAATAAGCAGTGACACCAAAATTATATTACTCACAAGCTAGTTTAGTGCCAAAGCTAGTTAAGCAAATGGCAAAAGCCTGGAAAGCAGATAAGGGCCGTCTATAATCCATGGTGAAAGTATCATCCCCTACTTTACCAAACTGGAGGAGGACTGTTTCCTCATCTCCTTTCCCTTCTGGTTGGCTTTGGTCCACTGTTGCAGCCAGCTGAAAGTTCTTCACTGAGGCCACTGTCACACGACCATGGAAATTCAAGCACCAGCATTGCAAATGCTCATGCCACCTGGGAGCTTTATTCTTCAAGATTGTATAGCCAGAAGCAGCGTGTTCTTTATCGTGCATCTTATGGCCGTCAAGAGATGTGCTATCTGAACTTTCACCCGTAGGTGTGACAGAAGTCACGGGACACTTCAAAGAGCAAACCATTCTCCTAGGCCCTCTTGATTTCAACAGGTTGAACTTGTAGGAGATCTGCCCCACCTCAAAGTTACCTGCAGGAACTTGTGGGCTTATCTGCTTGCTGGCAAACCTCCGACTGGCCCTGCCACTTGATGGTTTTGCACCACTATGGGGTGGCTGGCTGTCAAAAATTGTATAGTTGGTGCCAAGAAAATCCGAGCTGCGAAAAAATTTCAGTAACAAGTTGTCATTGGTAGAAAAACTTGAGAAGCATCAAAAGAATTGACCAACATTAACATTAAATGCTTTTTGTTTGAGGCCTACGAAGGTTTAGAAGATTAGTATAATTTAGTGCAAGATATAAACCATATGATTCAAAACACTGTAATACAAAACAAACAAACTATAAATCAAGACAAACCACAATAGTTCCAAATTTTTAAAGCAGTTTCCTCCTGGACCCCTTTTCCTAAAGTTGCCAGTGCAGTTTTTATCTTAAAAAAGCATCACAATCAACCTATTTGCAAACCTGCTAATGAAACAAATGGTATTGAATGACTGTCAAATATAAGAAAATAGAACTGTTTTCTCTTTCTGGCACATGCGAAGATGTGATTTAGATCAGCAATCTACGTACCATTTTATTTCCTTCAAAAGTTTGAGTATTTTCTTTTTCTTTATTGTTTGATGGAAGGACACAATTTAGACAGGTCTCTATGCTCAATCATATAAAACAAAGGTAATAAAATAGTTGCATTTGTTAACTTGTTTTTTGAATACTTTCAGCTTGGTAAAGGTAAAACACAAAAACTGGAATTCATTTGACAGTTTCATGATTGAGCCAGAAACAAATTCTAGTTCTCACAAACTCAACCACAAAAGAGAAAATAAAAAAGGTTAAATTTCATAGCAAATGTAGTTCTAAGCTAAAGCATTTTGAATGGAAGTAACTTAGAAATACCAGATGTCTAGACTTCACCGTTCAACTAAAACAGAGGAGAAATATACTTTTTATTTCATCGGATAGAGAGTTACCTTAGCTTTCCAACATAAGCATTGCTTCCTTGGGATAGATCATCAGCGTCAAGTGAAATTATATACTCTGTATGGGTACCCCACCTATATCTTCTAGCTGCTAGCAGAAACTTCCCTTTATCTGTGAATGCTGGCAATAGGTAGGGAAGAAAAGAGGAAACAAAAAAAGAGCATAAATTTCAAGCACATCAAAGAAAACTTAAAAGAGATCAGCGCATTATCAAGATTATATTTCACATAGTATTCACAAAAATAATCCTCATACAATCATCATTTGAAAGTTCACTCATGGCTATAATCAACTACTCCACAAAAGTACATTGATTTATTACAACACCTCAAAAATCATAATATTATTAGCTTACTAACGTTTCAAAAGTCTCAGATTATTCAACCAATTGAAGTTTCCAAATTTCACATTTCTACAGTAAACAATGTAGGTACCAGTAATTGCCTAATATATTCTATTTAGTTTCACCCCAGAACTGCTCCAACAAAGGTATGTCCATTATATTACATGTGTGATGTGAAAGAAAAAAGCAGAGCATAAAGGTATGTCCTGTATTTCAATCAACCATGTCCTCATTGTCCGGAAGACCTCAAAATATAGGTCTACTTAAGCAATGGCGCATATAAATAATAAAAATAACATTAATTTCAGGACCTGCATATTATTATGAAATGAATTATTAATAAAATAAGAATCATTTGAAGTTCCCTCTACTAAGAAAAAACAAACACACTACATATAAGAAATTTAAGATGCTCTAGGGCCAAGGTGAAACTTGAAAGAATTAGGCAACTCTGGAAACCATGCTTTACTTGCAAATCTAATATATCTATCTTCAAAATAACTGACAAGTAACAAAGCACTTGGGGAACCCACTCTCAAAAGCTAGCTAATAAAGGAGGAGATCCAAGCACTTGAATACTCCACCAAGCATCCCATGCCGTTCAATGTAGGACTTAGAGACCTCATAATACCCAAGTTCCTAACAATAACAACATCAGTATTCATCCTGCTTTAAATAATTTCTCATCTTCCAATACTACAGGTCCCTTAAAAATAAAGCTTCCCGAGCTGCTTTTAATAAATGTACATTTCCCACATTGTATTTCAACAAGCACACCACAAGTAATACATCCTCCCCCCTCAAATCTCTAAGGAACACCTCCGATCATTGTTCATAAACAAAGCATAGTTGAAATAAGTCAACTCCTTTTTGGTTGTCACATTTCTGCGCAAGGAAGGTTCTCGAAATTGACTTAATACCAAGGACTACTCAGTCCGATCAACCAAGTGGCCAGAATCACGCATTTTTACAACTATTTTCCATTAACATTTATTAAACATAACTTGCAGTCACCTTACACGTTGACAAACTACATAACCATTTAAACTTGTGGGGCTCTGAAGCTTAGTCAAACAAGCTTGATTTTATGCTAGACCAATAATAAGACGGTGCCATGTACCCAGATCTAGTCAAAGCAATATATTGTCAACGCTCTACCCCATAGGAAGTGTCAAAGATACAGGAGGTCATCCAATTCCAGCCATAATTCATTTTCATCCACACCTAAAACAACCATACAAAAAATAAACCTGTTTACCAATACAATACTTACTTACATGGTGTTAGGGCAAGATATAGATAAAACGTTGAGGTCTTCTTGTTCCGCTTTATAAGACATTGGTGGGGAACCTCACGTGGTCCGGGCTGCAGGTCATCAACACAAAACCAAATTGTCAAATTCCAAACTCCCAGGTTCCCTTATCCAATACACAACAAAATTAACCAATAATAGTCATAAAAAAATGCTCAGCGAAATTACAAATTATTATCTTCTACTAAGGAAAGCAATATAGCGAAACATCAGATATTTCAGCAAATGTTAGGCAGATACCAAAGTGCTGAAACACATCATGCAAACGAATTATTCTTATCCACTAAAAGTTATATGAAACTCCCCCACCCGCCCCCATTTCTGAACGGCAAACATGACTACTATTACGCATCTGAAAATTTCTCCCACAAATGGATCCATATTCACAAAGATAAAAGTACAACTAATAACACCACTCACTCAAACATTAATTACCAATTACACGCCAACACCCTTTTTTGTCAAACCACTGCAGTTTCTCTTGCAGCAACAGGACACCAATCTGAATACCAATTGTTTTCATATCTTACACAAACAAAATTCCCAAATCACTGCCGATGCCAAAAACAAAATCCCCAAATTCACCACTCATTAACAAAGCATTCACAACCCAAAATTGATCGACTCAATCATCTTACAAACAACCAAAACACAAATGCTTAAAGCATCAAATTAAAGAGACTAACTCGTAAAAGACCATCAAAATAAAAACCACAAAGCATTCATCATTTTATTCAGGGGGGCACATACAAACAAAATCCCAACTGGTAAATTTCAAAAAATTTAAAAAAATGCCTTCCTACCCAGAAATTAAAAGACACAAAAGGACTGATTTTTTGAAGAGGAGGGAACCTCGAACCTGTTTAAGGCACGAAGGGAAAGTGATTTTCCCGGTGTGCAAAGGCTCACGAACGACCTCACGCGTGATGTCGCGCCAGCGCTTGCACACGCACGCGCACGACACTACGTTCTGGCGGTTCGGCCACTGCTCCTCGGCGGCGTCGACGCGCCGCATGATCTCGCAGAGGATCTCCGGCAGCATGTTTGACCACCCATTTTCGTGCGCATGTTCGCACCCATTTCCCGTGACCCCGTCCTCGGCGGCCCCCACCGCCGGCGCCTCCTGGAACGATCTCGAGAACTTGCGGGAGCGGAAGACCTTCCTCAGCGACATGGCAAGCGACGACGATGGGTCCGCGAGTTAGGGCTCATAAGAGGAAAACGTAGAGAGAGAAAGTAAAAACAGAGAAAGAAAGAGAAAAAAAAACAGAGAGAGAAAGAGAGAAAGGCGTGTTTGTTTGGTTGTTTGTTTGGTTTAGGGAGAGAAAGTTAACGAGTGAGAGAAAAGAGTGGGGACGAGGGTTGATCTTAAAGTGACCCGCGGTTGAGGGGAGCATGTGAGAGAGAGGGTGAAGGCGCACCGAATGACCAGCGGGTGAGGGTAGGGGGAGTGGGTTGAAAAGTGATTTGATGAATTGAATGGGTTGTGATTTGACTTGGTCTATGATGTATTTATCCTCTTTTTTTCTTTTCTTTTTTCATAATTTTCTTTGTGTTATTGACTGGACTTTCTCGGGCATACAACTTGTCCCCTGTTGTAATTGCAAATTACACTCTTTTTTTCTCTTTTACTTCTTTTTTTCCTCATCATTTTTTTTAATTATTTAGTTATTTGTAAAATATATTCAACAGAGAAGCATTCTCATTAAAATAGATTCATCTTTGCTTATCTTTTAGAAACATCTTTTTAGTCTTTTTATCAAGGTTTTTAGAAAAAAATTATAAATTAAGATTAGTCAACACGCAAATTATAAAAATATTTAAAATAGATATATAAATTTTTTTACAAATTAACTAAAACTTTTTTTATAAGTTTTTTTTATTTTTTATTTTTTATTTTGTTTTTCTAAATACCTTATCCCATAAATCCGTACAAATCTATTTCAAGAAGATAATGTAGCAATAAAATAAAGTATAGACAAATAAAATATTAAATTCCACAACATAAAATATTAATTAATTTTTGGACAACAAAATGTAAGAAAAATATGCTGTTGTGCATTGTTTGAATATGGGTGAATTGGTCTTTAAAAAAGTTTAATTTGATTATAGAAATTTTAAAAGAATTATTGAAACACTTAATTAAATATTAAAATATATAAGTTGAAATCAATTTATTTTCTTAAAAAGTATAAAAAAAACACAAAGTTAAAAGAAAAAAATTATAATTTTTTATTCCTTTTAAATCTATAAAGTTTAAATTACCACTAATTAAGTAAGATTGTTTGAATATCTTAAATATTTATATTACACCTATGTGTAATATAAATCCCAATTATATTAATTAATGCAAACTTCTTAAAATCCCAATTTAAAATCCAAATATAGAATACAAATATACTATAAGAAACATTAAACCTATTTGTAAAAGTATTAAAAAGAATATTAAAAAATATGAATATATATATATATATAATGGGATGGATTCTAAAAAAATTAAAATAAAGATTGTGCAATACTATTTTCTAAAGTCCTCAAGTAAAAACTTCATTTAAAGATCTACAAGAAAAAAAAATGCATTGTTCTAATATTGGATAGTCCTTGAAGAAGAGTAAAATGGAGTAAGACTTATAGTAAACGTATAAGATTTTTAATATATTCATAATTTTGAAAAAACATTTTATGTAAGTTGTTTAAAAAGATAGTTAAATGATTATAATTAATGATATAATATTTTTTTTTTCTGAATTTGGAAACTTGATAAGAATCATATAATTAATTATTTCTCGATTATTTATAAAACTTGTGTTCAAACCAAATTTTATATAATATTATTATTAGTTAAGATAATTGATTATTTAGCCAAACACATTTTTATACATTACAAGATAATTGATCAATTGATTATTATGTTTTAAATTCTTTTATCATACACTTTAAAAAGTTATACATGAAAGCAAAAAATATTTTGCAATGCGTAAGCCTAAACTTATTTAACACTAATGCATGTGACACACACTCGCATGAAAGAAAAAATAATAATTTATTTTGAGATATATAGTAAAAATTACTTAGATATCTATTATCCATATAAGAATATTAATTTGTGTTGAAATCACAAAATTATTATCATTCATGTATTAACATATGTCTAGACAATGAGTTATTTTAGGATATTTATGTTACCTTTCTCGTGATTTTTTTTTAAGAAAAAAGACTATAATATATTTGATTTTTTTTTCATAAAACTACAATATTAGCCATTAAAATTATTATTTTCATAAAACAACAATATTAACCATTGAAATTATTTTTTTATTGTCAAACTTTGAATTCTTTGTCCTGCTGGAATGACTCCTCAATTGTTTAAATTTTTATTGTTTCATTCTACTATTTTACTCTCACTTATTGGGATTATCCATTTTTTCTCTCTCTTTATTTTTAATTTTTTTCTTTTTTTCTTTTCCTCCTTTTTCTAAGTTTATTCTCACTTTACAAATTTTTCCGATGCAAGTTTTGTGTTCAAGAATTTGGAATAATAGATTTATTCATATGGTAGTTGTGTAGTTGACAATCAATGTAGATAAATCTCATGCTCATGAAGAATCAAAGTTGCAAATTACATTAATCTTCTTTTTCAACATACCAACACACTTAGGTAGAAGAAGAGTTACAATCAATCTTTTATATTTTATATTTAATGTATGTTAATTTTTTGACCAATCAGTTGTTCTACAATTGTTTGTCCTTAATCCAATCACAATTTTAAAAATTAGAGGAAGATTTTGTCAAAAAAAAACATTACAAAATTTTCTATAATTTCTTTGTACATTTTAAAAAGGTAAAAATATAAATCAAAAATTTTTGTCTACTCAAATTCTTAGATCACATAATACAATAAAAACCCATAATTTAAACTTAGTTAAAGGAAATGATTACAAACTAATTTGGTTAGAATTTAGACTTTTCAAAATATACTTTGTAATCACTCCATAAAGAATTAAAAAAAATAAAAGATTTAAGAGTCTTATAATTTACTATTCCTGTGTTAATAATTTCATAATTTCTAACCTAACTTTAATGAATTAATTGTATCAACTAGAAATAAATTATTTAAATTTAATTCAATATTATGAAACTATATTAATTAAACTTTTCAACTATATAGTTTATAATTTTTTATTTATTTTAACTGTTTTAAATTATTTTCATATAACTTATAAAAGTAAATATAAAACTCATTTTTCATATTTAAGTTTTTTTTCATATTTTATTTAACTAGATGTTATGAGACAAGTGTTTTTTAGACAAGACCTAAAAAACTTTTAAATTAAGTTTGGAATAACTTAAGAATCTATTAAACCTAAATGGTCCATAGCACTATTATGATATTATCATAATAAATAATAATAATAAATGTTGATATACTAATGATTTCATTTAAGTATATGATTAGAACAAAAGATGCAGTCTCAACATATTAATTATTTGAATATCAACAATATTATTGTAGTTATATGTGTATTTAGCAAATCACAAGACATATCAAAAGAATAAGTAAGATACTACATCACTAGATGAATTCATTTGAATTTGTTAGACCATCTAGTGCGAGTCAAGTTAATTTAGACCTTTAAATGTTGATACTGACACAATAATACACCTAGTAATCAAATGACTCATCACATCAATAATATGTTTGCATAAAAATTACCAACCTTGAGAATAGTTTTGACATAAGTAGAGTATCAAAATGTCATATAGTGACAATCATCTTTCAAGACCTATACATAAATGAGTCATTCCATGCAAAAAGAACTAATGAACTACATTTATTCTTGCATGTAAAGTGACTATGTGATTTTAAGTGCAAATTTAAGCTAAAAGTTCAAATCGTTTCACTGGGTGTTAATTGAGAAAAAAAATTGTATTTGTAAAACTTTGCTGAATTTTCTCAAAAAATAACGATTTAGTTTACATATCCTCTCTTTTAGAGTTTTCCTCATACTTTAGAAACATCTTTGTATGTGTAATGAGGAGTGACAATTGAGCAATACTTGGAACACTAATAAATGATTCAATATTAAAGAATATATGTGTTCTTTATATTAAAGAAAAATAAAAGGAATAACCAATAGTGACTTTGTGTACCCATGTAGGTCAAAAGTGACAATGAAATATTTGTATAATCTTTAGATTATGGTAAAACCTTTTAAGAGTTTTTTCAAAGAGAACTAGATGTGAGTAAACCAATATAAATCAAGTGTTCATTGCACTATCTATTACACATTATATTGCTTTCTTTATTTATCTTTTGACAATCTTTGCAAAAACCTTTGTCAACCTTTTCAAACAAGTATATGTTTCTCAATTAATCACTTACTTTCATCTGCTTTATGAAAAAAAAAATTATAGAATTTTTTTCAGCTTTGTTCAACTCACTCTTCAATAGTTGATATGTTGTTTTAATTGATATCAAATATAGTATATTAGAGTTAGTTCTTTCTAAAACTAGTGGAAGATCCTATAAAGCATATAGATAACGAAGGTGAAAAAGTTAACATACTTTATTTTTTATGAGGAGAAAACTTTGACTATTGGAAGCAATAAAAGATGGTATTCTTTAAGTCATACCATATTGTTATAAGAAATGTAGTGAAAAGATATATCTTAATAAATGATGACAGTAATCACATTGTCAAAAATTTATGAACCAAAGAAAGATAGAATGGGATGAGAGGATAGAGATAGAACATAATCCCTCGTGGTATGAAGTTTTAAATGGAAAGTATAAAAATGTTGGAGTAACACGGTTACTAAAGGCACACAAATATTTTAAGTGGTGAAAACATATAAATTCAATAAAAGAAGTGGATGCACAAAGGAAAAACGTGAGGGATAAATAATATTAAAAAACATATACCTAAGTGTGTTAATGTTTTATTTTGAAAAGAGTTGCAAAAAGGTGAGATAAAGTTGTGTAAAAAGTATAATAGATTATATAATGTAACAATGAATAAATATGTAACATTATAGGATATTGATCTATATCAAAAAAGAAATGTCATTCTTTGGAGAATGTTTTATTTCAATAGAAAGAGAAATAGTAGAAGAGTTAAAATGAGTACTTAATAATATAATTTAGAAAGAAGAAGAAGAGAAAAAACAATGAATGTAAATTACATCGTAAAAAAAATAGTATAATATTTTATAATAATAATAAATTATAAAAAATATATATATAGATAAATAAAGATTAGATAGATAGATAATTTAAAATTTGGTGTAGTCTAAAGAGAAAATTTGTATTCGAATATATGTTTTGCAACTAATTGATCAAAGGACTTGCTTAAAATTTGAAGATATATTTTGTAATATACAACATTTTAACTTTATTTGTATTCTTAAACGTAAACTTTAAAATTAAATGTAAGAAAACTATGTATATTGCATCTTAATATCTTAATAAAATATTATTTATGAATATCTTTTTATAGAAGGATGTTCCGAACATACTTATGATTAAGTAGGGTTTGTTGACTATCATAAGTTTCCACAAGCCAAACCAATTGTCAAATGACAATGTTCCCACCTAAAACCATAATGCATAATTGTTTTCTTATAGAAGGATGCAAAGTTCCTCATATTTTTAAGACTTCTTTTATAAGCCACCATCATAATTTTAAAATAAAACCAATCAGTTTCTATAACTTGGTTATCTATGTTTTCTTTAAAATAATAATATACGAAGCAATTATGATGCTCAAATGGCTGAGAATTAATGGCATCTTTTTAAAAGATTACTATTAATTTATGAATTTAAAACTCTAATAATCTTATTTAGTTTTATAAAAATTTGTCCCAAAATTATCACTATTGTACAATTTTATTTATTAACTCCACATCAGTCCATCTTAGACACCTTGTAACATATTAATGCTATTTAGTAGAATGTTATTAAGTGAATTAAAATTATTTATTTATTGTTACTTATAGAATAGTTCCATGTTAAAATTAGTATTTTAAACTTTTTCAGTGTTTTTAAATACTTACTTTTAAAAAACATGCTAATTAGGTTAATTATAACAATAATTTCATTAGTTTTAAATCATTGTGTTGACAATGATTCTATTAAGATATTTGTACATGCATATTGCCATGTGTCATTTCCAAAATTAGTATGTCAATTAAGTTAATTTAAAAATAATAAATTTATTATTATAACTAAAAATATAAATTGGTATATTTTATTAAAAGTCAAATATAAAAAACACCATAAATTTCTTGAAAAATACTAATTTTAATATGAAATAATTTTTGAAGGTATAAAAACCTCAGTTAAATCTTATTAGTATGTTAGTAAATAAAATTTGTAAAATAACATCACTAAATTAGTATAGAAAATCATTTTTCATACTTGAAAAATAATAAAATTTTCATATATAAAATAAAGACATCAAAATTTTGCTTGATTACAGATTACAAAAACTAAAAACAATTAAGCTTTGAATAAATATTTTTTGTCTCTATTTTTTGTTTTTTTTATTTATATTTATTTTAATGACACCAACTGCTTACATTGGTAAAAAAATATTTATGTGGATATTTTTTTAGAACGTATATTTTAAACAAGTCTTTATTATCCGATAAAAAACATGACTGAAGATAGCCCAACATAATACACGGGCCAGGAGCCCATAACTGCTGCACAAGTGTTCGAAAAAAAAGAGAAATAAGAAGAATCTGCACAAACACTAGTTCACAATTAGACCGTACTTATTTATTTATTTGCTTATTTATTTAGGAATGTTAGGATTTATAGTGTATTTAGATAGAAATTTTTAACAAAATATTTTATTTTTATAGAATGTTTTATAATGAAATATATTGTTTAAGTAAAAAATTTTAAAAATTAAAATTATAAAATTTTTCGAGAATAATTGATTATTTAAAATTAGATAATTTCAAATTTTACTTAAAAAGGAAAAAAATTAAAGTATTTTATATTTTTAAATTCATATTTTTTTATACTTTGAACATATACTTGTTATGTGATTTATATATGTGAAATTTGTGATTGTAAAATGCATTTTAGTATTAAGAACTTTATTACAATTTGTTATTTATTTCATAAAATTGGTCACGTTTATAAATTTTCACAAATTGTATTATATCATGCTTTGACTCTTTATTCTTATGCCAATATGCGGATTAGTTTGTTTGGTTGTTAACTAAACATAATTAATTTGTATTTTTTATTAGATAAATTCTAATTTATGAAATTTATAAGACGCAGAATTATGTAGAATTTGAAGTATTTTCTTACATTCTGGTTCAACAATTAAAAATCGGTTCAAACTACTCTAGAGATCCAAATAACAATTTGATGAGGATTCAAAATTTAAAGCAGAACCATTAAATAGACATTTAGCACATTGAATTTATAAAATTTGAAATAAATTCACTAGGTACTTAATTTTATGTTGTGTCTAAAAAGCATTTAAAAGTTACATAAAGTCTTTAATATGAATTTATTCAAATCCTTCACAATTTTAGATGAAATTTTAAAAGGCAAATATCCAAGTAATTTGATAAGGTTTATTTTAAGATTTAGTATTTAAGGTGTTTGATGATGTAACAATTAGAAAGAAACTCACAAAGAAAATTTTCACCACACAAAAAAATAATTTCAAAGATTATATGAATATGAAGATGTACTTCACAAGAACTTAAGAGGGAGAAGAGGTGACAAGAAATTAAACAAGATAACAAGAAAAACAGGTAATAAGCATGAAGTAAAGGTGCTAGAAATTTAAATACAAGAACATAAAAAAGTAATAAAAGATGAGATAATAGAAAGGGGAAAAGGAATGATGCACATTCATGTCACTTGGGAAATAAACCAACTCGCACAAAATATTGATCAAAATTTAACAAGTTAATTAACCAATGTAGTATATTCAACCCGTGTCAAATCTCACAAGGACATAATTATAGGAGTATAATCATTATTAAACATCGATCTCCAAAGAAAAATTGAAATAAACAATAATAATAATAAGGGTTAAATATGTTTTTAGTCCCTAAACTATTTGTCAAAATTGTATTTCGTCATTGGGACAAACTTTGGACCTATTTTGTCCTTATACTTTATAAACAGATTATTATCGATGATAAATAAAAACATCTTTAAGGAGAGAAAAATGAGGGAATGGAAGGGAAAAGAGTGAAAGAAGCTTAAAAGACGAATAATAGTGAAGTAGGTAACTATGAAAAAGGAAAATAAAGAAATACAAAGGAATTCTGACAAAATAAGTCCAAAAATTTCCTTAGGGACGAAACACATTTTAACAAATAATTTAAGGACTAAAAACATACTTAACCCTAATAATAATAATAATAATAATAATAATAATAATAATAATAATAATAATAATAATAATAATGATGATGATGATAATAATGATAAAGGAGATTTTGTTGGATTAATAAAATTAACAATGTAAAATAATAATTGTAAGTAAATAATTAATGAAAACTAAGATTAAAAACAGAAAGTAAAAAATATTGTAAATAAAATAATTAATGGAAACTAAAATTAAAAACACTAATGGAAATTAAAAGATTTATATATGAAAAACTAATGCATGCAGAATTAAGTTACAGGGTATTTAATATGGAGATCAATGTTTATAAATAACTAAAAGCTTTGATACTAATTCAAATTTAAATAAAAATAAATAAATAATTAATAATTAAATGACAGATTCTAAGGCAAAGCAATAATTAGAATAAAATATTAATGCTAATTCAAATTTTAATAAAAATAAATAAATAATTAACAATTAAATGAAAAATGTATCCTACTAACAATTAAAATTTAAAATGAGTAAGCAATTTATACTAACCTCCATGATTAAATTAGAATTTAAAACCAATTAAATTGAAAATAAAACTAAATGAATGTAGACTGAAATTATAAAATACTGAATTTAAATTAAAAGTAATATGCTAATAAAATTACCAGAATGTGAAGAATAAATGGATAAGTGTGAAGGTGTAAACATGAATTTGAGAAAGTAGAGCGTACAAAATTTAAATTAATAACAAAAATTAAATAAATGAAGACTAAAATAAGAAATAATGAAATTAAATAAGTGAAAGAAAACAACACCAGGACACTGTAGTAGAAAGTCCCAAAGAAATGTGGAAAAAGAAAGGCTATTGTCAAGTGAAATATAATACTATGATTTTCTGTTGTGTTTGGCTTCATCCCAAGGTCCTTTATACAAGCATTGGGTGAGAGACATTACAATATAAATCCAGAAAATAATTACAAATAAAATCTCAAATAAAATCCCAAAATTCCTAGAAGATAATTAAAATCTCTTCTTAAAATCAAATACTTCCTAAAGAATAAATAAAATCTCACTTAAATTCTAATATTTCCTAAAAGATAATTAAATAAAATTCAGAAATACTTTGTTCCCTTCTTTTTAATATTCCAAGTGAGTACACACATATTGATGACTGAAGAAAGGAAAGATGCAGATTGATGATATTTCTCCTCTTGCAGCTCTTTTGTTTCCTTTTTTTACAATCTTTCTATAGGTTATTGAAAAGTTTTCATCTTCTAAAAACAAGAAAAAAGATTTATGCAATATGTATGAATGAATGATTATTAATTTTTTTCTATTTTTATTTATTTATTTTTAATGATAAAAACATGGAAAATGTAACAAATTTAAATAGGCTGAAATCATTTAAAGTTTCTCTTTGATAATTTACACCAGTTTAAACGAGTTTTCAGCCATCTGTTTACCGTTTTCAGATTTTTAGTGCTCTCTAAAAAATCTATTTTAAGTGAAATAAACCAGCTAAATTGCATTTTAACTAAGTGATTTTCTTAGTAAGAGTTTTAAAACTTTAATACTAGTTCAAATTTAAATAGTTTAAGATTTCAAGAACTGGACAACAAATCAATTACAAAGAAACTCAATGTTCAGAAAGAGTTTTTCCAGTGTTCTAAATCAATTTTTGAAATTCATCAAAGAGTTCAAGATCTAATTAATTTGATAATCTTTCCACAGAAGTCATCATTTGGAATAGTGTTTTGTTTTACACATTGTTGTTGTAATTAGGTGAATTCATTCTATAATGTTCTGTAATTTCGTGTTGTGTGTTATCCTTCTTGATCAAAGTGATTGAGAGATTCTTGTAATAGGGTTTTACAAAGGTAGATAGATCTTGTAGGGTTCAATCAAGGTGTTTGTGAAATTCATTGTATTTTACATGTAAGGTTCTTTAAAAACTTTGAATTAGTGGATTGATTGATCTGCAGGTTAGGAAACTAGATGTAGCCTTCTTGTGAAGGTGAACCAGTATAAATCACTAGTGTTGATCTTCTTCTCCCTTACTCTTTAATTTTTGCAGTTGTTAATTGAATTGCTAAAAGAGCTGAATATATGATGCATTGATCAAAGCATTTCAAGAATCGTTAAAGAATTGGTTTTAATTGCAGCAGTGAGCAAAAATCTAATTATTTTTTTGAAATTGGCGAACATTCTTGAAAATCTTTTGAAGAGTTTAATTCACCCCCTCTTAAACTCAGTCCTTTATTCTAACATTCTCAAGCAAGGGTTGAATAAAAAGCTAAATCTGTTTTATGACACCAAATTTCTGATGCGCTAGATTTCATCAACTCGTACAAAAACTTCTTACACTAAAAGAAGTAAACCTCACTTTCCAATATAGAATAAGTGCTATAAGTTATTAGGTTTTGTGCTTAAAGAAGAAGCATGCATTTATTGCATGAAGAGCAGCATTGAATACACTCTACATGAAGAGCCTCAAATAAATGATTGAAGAACAAACTGTTGAAGTCAACCTAAAGCTGAAGATGGACTATAAGGGCTAATTGTTTTCAAGCACTATATAGTTCAAGGAAGAAAACAAGGAACCAATGTGAACTTTGCTTAAGTTTTTAAATTTCTATTGTTTTTGTCCTTATTCTTTAAGTTTGACAAGAACACCTTGCATGTTTAGGAAGCTCTAGAAGAAACTTCTCTCTTTATATCCGTTTGTAAGACGCTACTCTTCTAGACTAGCATCTCTGTGATTTTTTAATCACACTCTTTTCATATTGTAAAGGGGTTAGCTAGGAGTGGCTACACTCCCAAAGAATAACTGGTTAAGCCAGAAATGGCTTGTAAAAATTAATAATTGAACGGATTAGCCAAAAGTGGTTATGAGCCAAAACAATATTTGTACTTTGCAGTGTGTATTTTCTTAGTGGAACTCAATCTGTTAGATTGAAGAACTGGATAGTCTGGGTTATCAAACGATGTGAAGTATATCTTCTCTTAACTTCTTTTCAATTACATCTTATAATTGTACCTAACTCAAAGAGAGATTTTACTTCAATACAAAAAGTTTTCTTAACTTATAAACATTTTCAGCAAATGAAATTTGAAATATTGACTAAAAGTATTTATTTTTAAAATACAATTCAACCATCTCTTCTACTGTTTCACTTGTTTTTCACACCACTAATATAATGTCTTATATGTCAATAATTTATTTATCTTTTTTTAATAAAATGTTGGTTTACTTTTAATTAATGTGTGTTTATAAAATATTATAATGTTTTGGAGTAATTTTTTTAAAATAAGTTACATAAATATATATGATCATATGCATCATCTTATATTTACAATGTATAAAATATTTATTAATTTAGTATAATATTTAAGTTATAAAAATTATGATAATTTAACTTATATGTATCATCATGTATTAAGTAATTGGTTAAATATATGTATGGTCACATGCACTTATCTTTTTAAAAAATATTTTCTAGTCAAACTTTTGCATCGATTCTTTTAATATAATTGTGTAGTTTACAATACATTTATATATTAAAGAATAATTTAGATATATGTATGATCACACATATCATCTTTATCTAATGTCTACTAACCAATTAAAATATGTATCTAAATATTAACACAATAAAAGTAAAGTTTTTCTTAGTTTTACATTATCTTTATGTACATGACAATAAATTTTAGATATATGTGTGATCGTATGCATTATCTTATATTTTATCAATTAAAAATCACTTTAATAAATAAATTAAAAATAATATATTATTCAAAATATATGTATGATCATACACATAATCTTATATATTTAGTTATTTCAAAATCTAAAATTCAAATATAATAAATCTTACATAAATTAAATCTTTTTGTTTCTAAATAAAATTTATGTGACAATCTACAATATTAATGTATAGTTCACACTATCTTTGTTTATTGTACGATTTGTAAGTGTACTATGTGTAGTCTCTCACACTATCTCACACTCTAAACAATATGAATTATAAAAAACATAAACCTCGTTGTATATTAAAACTTTAAAACTAAAAAAAAATTCAAGACACAAAATCTCTTCTTCCAAAAGAACTATGTAACCTGATTTTTCCATTGGGCCCAAATAGATACTTTCCTAAATTTTTCTACTTTTAAAAAATAAATAACTAAAAAATAGATTACATGTATATATATATATGTTTGATTTTAGGAGAAAAATAAATATTTTAAGAATTACATTAATTTGCACATTTAATAAAAGATAATCGTTTTAGGATGAACATAATAGGGTGCTAACACCTTCCCTGCATGTAATCAACTCCCGAACCCAAGTTTGGTTCCAAAGATCTTTTTTTTTCTTAAAGATTTTTTTTTGTAGTTTTCCTTAATAAATTATGATGGCGACTCATCTATCTTTTTAAACTTATTTTTCTCTGTCCCATCGTGATCCTAATTGCTACAGAAACCTAGTTGTGTCTCTATTAATGCCATACTAGAAGAAATTAACAAAAAAGTAATCCAAAGACTAAAGTTCATCAAGGGAGATGTCTCTTTTTGGAGGTTACAATATTCATAACTTTTGGATTGCAAAATCTTTCTTTTATAATTTAATATGAATGTATTTCTTTGGTATGACTCATTCCTTATATACAAATTTTTCTTCTCACATGCATACATATGCTTTATTACTTGCTTTGTAATTGTTCCTTATTTTCCATTTATTATGAACAATATAATACTTGATCATATGTTTAAATTTGATGGTTTGAAATCAAGAAATACTAACATGATTTTGTTTTGTGTTAAGAAATTTTCCTTTCATTTGATAGCAATTTTATATACTTTGTGTGATATTATGAAACATAAAGCAATTTGATATACTTTGTGTGATATTATGAAACATAACTTTTCTATCATGTTGCAATTGTTAAAGTTTCAACTTTTTATTTTAAAGATGGTATTCCAATCAAGAATATGTGGTGTCATCAAGTCTAAGGTCAAGAAGTTGACAAAGATCTTTTGGATTTGATAGACCAAGAACTTCTTCAAAGTGTATTTCATAAAGCAAGCCAACCTATTCATCAATCTTTTACTTCTATGCCTAACAATAATAATCAAACCAACATTTTATTTGAAAAAAATATTAGACATAATAATGTCCCAATAAATTTAAACAAAAAATTTATTGGTTCTATTACTTCTGGGAAAAATACAAATGAGTTCATCAACAAGTGTTTCTTTATATATTTGTAGTTGGACAAGAAAAATACATGAGTATAAGGATTTTCATGCAACTTTTTTCTTTCAAACTATTGTTTACCAGTCTTTAAGTATTAGATATCATATTTAAAATTATTTATCTCTTATTAATTCTTCTCAATCATACACTAATTTTTGTTCTAACATTTTCTCTCAAAATTAGTTCATCTTAACACTTTTAAATATGATTGTTGGAAAGAAGCCATAAGCATAGAACTACTTGTTATTATGCAAAACCAAACTTGGTTCATCGTGAATCTTCTCCCATGAAAGCACTTGATTTGATGTAAATGAGTAATGACACAATTGAAAGATATCATACACAAATTGTTGTTAAAGAGCCTATAAAAACAAAAATTTAGATTATTTGTAAACCTTTTCTCTAAATTGACACTATCTGATTTACTTTATGAGTTGCAAAGAAACTTGATGCTATCAATATTTGACTTTATGTTGACTTGCAAGAAAAGGTGTATATTCCAAATTAATTCCTTGATTCAAAATTTGTAAGAATTTTATTATAACAATTGATTACTCAGATCATTATAATAAATCTCTTTTTTTAAGTTTTAAACCAATTCAACAAATATGTTCAAATCTACTTTTAGCATTATATAAGAAGATGACTTTAATTTTAAATCTAAATCTAAATAACAAATCAAGAGATGAATGATCAATTCACATTTGCATTAAGAACATAATTAAAACATACTGAATAAAACACATTTTAAGAGTAAATACAAAAGTTTGATAAATTACATTTAATCCCAATACAAATTTCTAGCCTCTCATAATTATGAGGAGCTTAAGCACCAAGATGGATGCGAGGGATGGGAAATTAATCTTAGTTGATTCAGGATTTTTGTTTTCTCCTTTTTGTTTTATTATGAAACACTCTTGAAAATCACAAAGATGACAAACCTATAAAAAAGTTTTTGGACAGTTTAAATAGAAGAAAATTAGGTTAACTTTAGAACAAAATAACTCACTCAAGAAAAAGTAGTCCACCTAAACAAAAATAGTCCAAATATTAGTCTAGTTTTAATTGTTGATATCTGAACTTTTCTATTCCTTTCAATTTTTGTTTTGTCTTCCCTTAATAACTAACCTTTCTCATGATAAAAAACTTAAAAAAGGTGTTTTGCTTTATTTAACTAATACTTGTCTAGATATTTATTTTACTATCTAATAGTTGAGTATTGGGAGACCTAAAACAAACTTAAGAATGAGTCCTTTTTATTTACTATTAAAACAATTTATGAAAAATGTATCATAATTTTATTTAAAATTTATTTTTTTAGCTTTTTGTGATGAAAAATTATCTATTAAATTGTCATAATTAAATTTATTTAACATTTCTTTTTCTATAGATAATAGATTTCTTTTTGTGATGAAATTAAAGTCTTAACTCTTCTCTTCTTCAGAAATTTTAAATAGCCCGATTTATATTTTCTAGTTGACATATCTTGACATATCTATATATTTTTATACGAAATAAAAAGTTACTCCCTCCATTTCAAATTATAAGGCATGACAAATTCTGACATACCAATAAAAGCAATTAATTTTTTTAATTTTTTATAAATCTTCTATTTTTACGCTTATTAATTACTATTAAATAAAATAATTAAAATGTAACCAAAAATCTTTATAAATTAATTAATTTTTTAATAAAACTGTAAATTCATTGAGATTGGAATTTCCTAACAGTTTTGAATTCATTTTAGAATTATTTCTAAATAATTTAAAATAAACAAACTAATTATTTTAAATAAATATTTCAATCAAAATTTTTAGTTCCCACAAAATTATAAATTATAAATGACGATACTCAAATTTTATTTTAAAATTTTAATCAAAATTTTCAATTCCCACTAAAGTATAAATGAATATATTTAAATTTTATTTTAAAATTTCAATCAAAATTTTTAATTCTCACCAAATTGCAAATATAAATACTGAATTAAAATTACATTAGTTATTGCAACTTTAATAAAAAATTAAATCATAATATTAGTATATGATAGTGAAAAATAAAAAGTCAGACTAATAATAGAGAATTAATTCTTAGGTCCTGATATTTAGTTTCTCTTTCTACTATTTAATATTAATACAAATAATAATGTGATTAATAGGAGGTATATAAAAAAAAAGAAATAAAGTTATTGGAATTCTAAATCGCCTTATATTATGAAACAAGTTTTCCTTATAATATATAAAACACTACTAAAGATAAGTATATAAAAAATACCGAGTTAAAACAATAAAATTTGGTTCTAGTTCTCAAGAAAATAAACTCGATTGTAGATTGTGGTATCTTGAAGTTTCAAGTCTCCTTCTCTTCTGTAGTAAGTGCTTAAATTTAATTTTTAAATTTCAATTTTTTTTCATAAACTTCATAATTTATTTTGAGATTAATTATTAATAAAACAATTTTAAAAAAAATATTTTGAATATCAATTAGTTAATCAAGATTTGGGGATAGATGTAATATGATAACATCTTAAAAAAAATTCTAAATAACAAATACGTGTGTGTCATTCTACCAGAATTTGGGGTAGATGTAACATGATAACATGTAAAAAAGTCTAAACAATAAATATGTGTACAGTTAATCAGGATTTGAGATAGATGTAACGTGATAACATCCCAACAAAATCTAAACGATAAAAACCGTGTGTCTATAGAATACATTCTTATTATACATACAAACTTTAACATGTATCATGTTAATTACAATCACTCGAAATAGCTAGTTTTCTCTACTCCTCTAGAATATTTTTTGCTGCTCCCGTGTAAAATTAACACGATCATTGCAGTTTATAGAAATACTTTAAAAAAAAATAAGCTAAAATTCTTCTATTTATAAACTGTTTAATAAAATACATCACAATTCTTAACACACACCTCAAGTCAAATGTGTAATAATTTTTTTACAAGGTCCAATTCATTAAATATCATTTTTACTACTAATAAAATTTAACAGTTATTCATAATATTTTAATTAAAATTTACAAATAATTTAACCTCACTCACTAGTCAACTCCAATACTTATATTATTTATTATAAAACTGACTGTACATTAACCTCATATTCAACTCCAATATTTATATTACTCTCATACTTATATTATTTATCATAAAAATCACTATACATTATCCTTATATTCAACTCCAATACTTATATTACTCTAATACTTATATTATTTATATAGAGGATTGAATTTCTTGATTTTTTTTATGATAATGGAACAACTATACACATAATTAGAAATCCTATTTTTTTATATTTTAGAAATCCTACTTTTTTTTATATTTTAATTCAATCCAATTTATTTATGTAGATTTATTTATGACTTTTTTTTCTTAATATTGTAAATGATATAAAAAAATTATCCATATAAATATAAATATAAATATTTTATACAATGTACAATTTTGTACAATTTTATGAGTTAAAAACATCTTTTATGTTTTTCCTTTGCTAATATATATAATTTTCCTTTGTTAAACCAATAATGTCAAGAAATAGTGTTTATACATTTATACATGACCATATGAACTATCTGGCCCATAGTACAAAGAGTTTAGAATATAACTAGTATAATATATTAATTTTTTCTTTAATATTAAAATTTCTCAATTGAAAACAATTTAAACAACCAAATCAAATATATATTTTCCAACAAAATGAATAGTTATATTTATTTGAGAAATTATAAATATAAAATTTTATCAATAATTTCATTTAAGTAAATTATAACAATTAAATCAAAATTAAATTACCATAACTACTCAAAACTAAAATAATTTAATAATCTAAACTAAATTACTAAAATAATTTAATAATATAAACTAAATTTCTAATTAAAAAAAATTAAAGACGAAATAAGGCACATAATTATAAAAATAATTCCTAACAAATACTAATCTGTAAAAAAACATCACACGCTATTTGGCAGACTTCTTCTAAACATCCCAACCACGTCTTTTTAAACATCTCAACCACCTCTTTTACATTTTTTTAAAATTTTTTAATATTTTAAAAATTCAGAAATTATGCAAATGGTATTGGAAAGTGTGTCCATAAATCAGGAATAAATATGACCAAAACATGCAATTTAAGTCTTCACTTAATTTCAATAACTAGAATTTTGTTCTGAATAAAACCTGAAAGGAAATTGTAGAGAAAAAGGAAAATTGCGACATAAAGCAATCCAATTTCATTCTGATTTACTGAGATGGAGGGTCCTGATTAATTCCCCAACAGCGAATCCCAATGAGTAATTCGGCTGAGGCAATGAGGAATTCGATAGCCTGCTGTTTGGAC
The DNA here is from genome assembly GCA_030347555.1 of Lablab purpureus. Classification (NCBI taxonomy): domain Eukaryota; kingdom Viridiplantae; phylum Streptophyta; class Magnoliopsida; order Fabales; family Fabaceae; genus Lablab; species Lablab purpureus. Next base: position 22,141,804 of record CM059258.1, read on the forward strand.
AGCAACCTTACCAAGCTCTCGAGTGTTCTTATCCGTAGATCATCTGCTTTTTTTATGATGGGTACCAGCTCGGTGATCTTCTCATTCATCTCCATCCCTCCACCCACCATTTCGCTTGCACTGTCCTGCCACTCTGATAGCTCTTCTGTGATTGCATTCTCTTCTTTCACCTTCAAAATAATTTCAGAATAAATTCAAAGTAACTTTCAAAAATAATCAAATTTGATTATACTCTGTAGTTATCTGCATCCTTCTAATAAATGTTCTGATCACTTTTATTCAATCTCATCCATCCAAATAAACGACAAATGTTCTGATCAACTTTATTTAATCTATCACTCAATAACAGAGTTTAAATTATCTTATGTATTCATTACAAGTCTTAATAAACCTAGATTTCTTTTTCTAAATTGAGCATTTTTGTGGTCCATGATAAATAAACGATAAAATCTCAATGTAAAACAAGGACACATATGATTAATTACTTTTGATCACTTTTTATATATTTTAATTAACAATATTTCTTATTTTAATTTTTTTAATCAGATCATGCTTTGAAGAAAAGATCTACATTATAAAAAAAAGAAATCGCCATCATTATCAACAAAACTTTTATAAAAAGAACTTATGCTCTTCACACTTTTAGAAGTAAATGCTCTAATTAGTTACCCAATTCATGATAATTGTTTAATGAAATGATTTATTATAAAATCTGTGACAAAAAACAAAGATTCACCAATAATAATTAAAAACACTTAGAAATTGAAGAGAAAAGATAGGATGTGAGATACAGTTTCACACTGGAATTCGCTGACACGGCGAAACTGGTAGGGGCTGAGGTCACCGAGGTCGCCGGTGCGGAGGCCATGGAGGATATCGATGATGTGACACTCAAAGAGGACAGAGGACTCAGTGTAGATGAGGTGGAAGGCCGTGGTGGGGCGCCAGCCCGTGATCCAGTGGAGGGAGCGTTCAAGCCTGGTGGTCCAGGGTGAAAGGAACATGCAGAGAGGGTCATTCTCAACTGCCACCCATTTTGCTCTGTAGTAGTCCCGGTGCTGCCGCATGAGCTTGTCCATCACCTCCTGGCTCCGCTCATTCTTCAGGCGCTGCGCCACCTCCTTTAGCTCGGCGAACCATCTCCGGTAAAAGACAGTGAAAGAAGCGCTCATTGTGGGTAGGGTAAGCGCTTTTGGTTTCTGAATTTGGCTTTAGTAATAATGTGTAGTTGTTCTGGTTGTTGTTGGTATTTGAATGAAGATAGGATTGGATTTGAGGTGGCGTCGCATGCATGCATGTCTTACGTGTTTCATTTCCAGACTTCTACTTGTCAATCTTTCCTTGACTCAATTCACCACCCAATACCTTTTTATTTATTTTCCCCAAAAAAAGTATTACGTTCAAGATAAATGTTAGATAAAAGCAAAAATAAAAATTCAATAAAATAGGTCATGGACCATTTGAATTAAAACTATGTAACTTTATTCTATACATTCTATAATGTCGGCAACTCATTATACCTCTAGTGATACGAATATGTTACCAAATATATTTGATAATAGTTCAATATATTTTTTTAAAATTAAAAATCGAATAAAATTATGAATAATTAAAAGTTGAGAAATTAAAATTATAAAAAAATTGAAAGAGTCAAAATTTTGAATTTTATAAAATATAAAATCATAATTATAAAACATAATTAAAATAGACCGGCTAAAATTATATAGATCAAAATTTAAAATTATTAAAAAATTTCCTATAGAAAATAATAAATGATTAGAAAAACAATTTATTGAATGAAGAAGATACTATAATATAAAAAGTTTAATAATAGTTGAATGGTAATTGTTTAATGATTGAATAATATTAATTAAATAACCTGTTTTATTTTCTTATAATAATATAATTGGAGATGCAATATGAAAGCAATATATAACCTCAGATGGTATGGGTCTCATTTATTTATTTTTATTAGGTTTGACCAAGTTATTTATATATTAGAGACATTTTTTTAAGTCCTAGCTAGATTTGGTTAAAAGTTTGACAAAGTCATGAAAGTATGTAAAGTAATATATTTTATGAAATCAACAAAAAAGACCTAAGTGGATCTTATTTATTACATAATTTATTGTTCATTTTTTAAAACCATTAAATAAATAATTGAATTTCTTACATGATTTTATTTCAGACATTGTTTATTTTGTTACATCATGTTTTCCAGTAAACATGTTTTTATTTTGTTATGGGATAAAAAAATAGAAATTATAAACAATAATTAAAATATAAGATATAAAGAAAAAAAATATGAATTTATTATGGTATATGTTGGTTTGAATTAGATATTCAAGATAAATATGATGAATTTTTTATGGTATTAGAAAAACTATTTAGGAGATATGATACATGATATTGGATAAGAATAATTTGTAAGAGTTTGATTATTTTTTAAAGTTAAAGTATATAATGCATTATTTTTATGAGATTATTAGAACCTTTAAAATTATTAAGTTTATAAAAAAAATAATGAATAGATAAAATTTTATATATTATTGTTGGAGTTAATGAGATGTTTCTAATAAGTGTTTGAGGGATTTTGAGTATATGAAAATATATGCACACTCTAATGATAGTGTGTTGTATATAAAAATTTTATATAATTGTTGGAATTATGGAAGAAAATGTTTTGAGAAGAAAACAACATGTTACTTAGTCATAGTTATGAAACTAAAAAAATATTATCTCCAATTAATTTTGAGTATAGGAAAATATATGCATGATCTAATTATTTGAGTTGTCACTCTTCAAAAGGAAACTAAATGACAATAGTGCAAAGGAAAAAATAGAAGGTAGCTTACTAAGGTATTATATTACTTGTCAATAATGCACATGTTTAAAATATTGTTTTCCATCATAAATTATGCAAAAAACTTGATATAACTTGCAAATGGAAGCATATAATGTATTTTTTCAACATCCAACTAATTCTACATAGTGAAAGATGACTCATGAAATTTTTCTAATTTGGAACAAAGTCAAGAAACTTAAGATTGAACTAGCTACAAATCAGATGAATCATTATGGGAGCTTAAGCAGTAAACACAATTCTTTATCGATTTTGTTAGTCATTTACAATTTGTCTTCTTGGTTATATATGAAGAGAAGATTTGTTACATTATGTATGATGATTTCAAGCTTGCGACAATCGGGAAATAAAATAAATGTGTATTTGAGTTCTTTGATTTAAGATTTCATGATGTTGTGGGAAGGTGTTTGATGTATATTATGAAAATAATTTTGGGTTGCATTAATGTTATTTTGCACCATAAATGATTTCCAACATATGGTAACTTGAGTGGTTATAGTGTGAAGAGACACTATGTGTGTCTTGTATGTGAAGAAAACACTAATTATACACAATGGAAACATAGACGAAAGGTTGTATACATTTGACAGAGAAAGTTCATCATATGTAGCCACCCATACCATAGATTAAAAAAACATTTAATGGATGTCAGGAGGATGAAGTTGTATTGATACCTCAAAATGGTGAGTAAGTATATGAGTGAGTTAAGAACATTAACATTGTGTTTGGAAGAGATAAAAGAAGTCGATTAAGTAAAACATTTGAAAGAAGCAATCTATTTTTTTTATCTTTCTTATTGTTTTAAACTAGATAAAGTTTAAGATCTTGCTGCTTGAGTGTGTCCTGATACAAATTTCAATTGGTGGGTAAGACTTTAAACACATTTGTGGCATGACCAAGACATTTGGAGAGGCTAATTTCAACATGAGTATAGGTTTACATTATGTTTCTTTTTGTTATTATCATAAGTTTATCTATGTTTCATTAACTTTTTTTCTTTGTTTAGGATTTTGTTTGTCACGATAAACAAGTTAGGAGAGAACCCTTTATTGGTGATGATTTTGAAATCTGATAAGTGGTTAACTATCTCTTTGCTTATCTTTTTAGAATTTTAGAAAAAACAACATGAAGAACAGAAATGCTCACTATTGAATACCAAATTAATCCATAAGAATAATAGGTGTGAAAGTTTGCATCTAAGAGTGAAACAAGAACATAAACACAAGAACAAAAAGAAGATAGAATAGAAATGCTTAGAAGCTTATCACTAGACACAAGTTTTATCCATATGATTATATAAAAAGAACATGAACTTTTTCATGAAACAAGATATGGAATGAAACATGAAAATAAAGAAACAAGTATAATTCAGAAAAAATAAAAGAAAAATAATAGAAGAGAGAAACTTATGAATTAATTGAAGAAGTCACGACACTTGAAGATGCTTCAAGATAAGTGTTGAAACGAGTTCTCATTTGATCCTTTGAACCAAGATAAAACCCATGCATAAAAGAATTCTCTATTTCTTAAAGACACTCTAGAAAGTACTTTAGAATTTCAACTCTCAATCCATATCATCAAAAGTGTTTTACAAAAAAATGAGTGACTATTTATAGCCAAGTGTGTCACAAGTGAAACCTAGATGAAATTCAAATGTTTCTAAAACAAAATGAATAATCTAGCAGCCTTGAGTAATTGGTCGAAATTTACAAGTCTCTAGAGGGAAAATTTAAATAAAAGAATTGAACAAAATTCTCCCATTGGTCCAAAAGAAGAGCATGCTTCTCATGCTTGGTCATGTTCTCCTTGCTCCTTTTCACACATGTCTTGTTTCCATTTTGACTTTGTTTGACCTATGATAAGGTGTTGGTCGAAAATCTTCATGGACTTTTGGGGCTTGATTGGCTTTAATTGTTTATTTCTTCTTAGTCTTTAAATATTTACACCTTTAGCTTGTTGAGCTTAATAGGCTCAATTGCAAAATTATTTTTCACACACAAAAAAATGAAATTAAATCTTTAATTTTCTAAACTTTACAACAAAATAAACTCCACTTTAAAACCTTTTATTTATTAACTGTGTAAGATCTTCACTATTCATGTACTTGTCTTTGGTAGAAGCTAAAGATGATCCCATAGCTCTTCTTCTGACCATATTACCAAAATTGAGGAGGAAATCCTTACAAGCACGATGGGACAAGAGAGTTTATAGAGTCAATAATTCTCTTGTTCCTTTATACATTCCCCTACCAAACACATTAAAGATAATTATATAACACTATGAAATACAATATAGATGCATGTTATGTTTTATGCAAGGTGACATAAGAATAATTTGGAAACTACTTATATGGTACCATAAGCTTGAATAAGGATAAAATGTGGATACATTTTTTAATGCACTATGTCAAGTGACATGGAACAAAAAATCTTGTGCATTAAAAATCTAACTACATGGTGTCATGAATATGAGAAAGATAAAATATGAATGCTTGTTCACACAAATATGTGAATGCAATATCTTGTGCATTTAAAATCTAACTACAAGGTGTCATGAATGTGAATAAAGATAAAATATGGATACTTGTTCATATGTACAATGTTAAGTGATATGTAATGCAAAACCTTATGTATTTGAAGTGTAACTACATAGCGTCATGAATATGAATAAAGATAAAATATGAATGATTGTACAATGTAAAATGGTATGAGAATGCAACATGTTATGCATTTGAAATGTAACTACAAGGTGTCATAAATATGAATAAAGAGAAAATATAAATATTTTTTATATGTACGATGCAAACGGTATGAGAATGCAACATGTTATGCATTTAGAAATGAATTATGTTATAAATGATACTTTTTTAATATTTTATTTTAATTTTTTTGTTTATGAAGATGAAGACAAGAAATATATTCAAAAAAAGAATAATTTGTTCTAGATTTTTTAATTCATGACTTTAATGTTTTTTGTGAAAAAAATATTTTTTATATATTTTTTCATTTAAAAATAAAAAGATAAAAAGTAAAAATAAATGAGTTAATGAGTCAACCCGTTTAACTCACTAACTTATGATAAGTTGAATCAAGTTATAAAATTTTTGGTTCACTACAAAGTAAACCAAGTTAAACTCACACATTTTTAATTCAACATATGATGAGTCAACCCGTGTCAGTCTAATTGTATGTATACTTAAAAATAATTTATTAGGATAAGAATACACTTTTATTTCATATACACTTATACAACACTTATTTTTTCTTTTTATATCTCTCCTCCTATCACATCATATACTTTATAAAAATGTAATTTTCCTTCTCTTTCTAGATATGTATGAGGTGTAGATGAATATTTTAGGTGTTCATAAATTATTTTATAATTTATTAATGGTTAATAAAAAATCAATTATAAAATATCTCTCTTGAACATAGTATTTAGTTTCAATAAATATTAGTTCTTAATCAATGCTAGAGGTTTTATGTGAGACTCACTATTATTTTAATAACAAATTTTAAAGTAAATTAGTTATGATGTTTATAAATAAGAGTTTGATATTCATTTTTAATTCATTTTAAAATTTATTGGTTAAACACTCTCTTTCTTTCTCTACATTCTCGTTAAGATGAAAGAGTTTTTTACTGTAGGAATCTTACCAAATTAGAGTATTCAGAAGTTAGTGAAGGGCAGACCAATCCTATGCGATCAAAATTTTTTATTAGGTAAGTGGTTTGGTCTCTTTTATTGTTTTTAAGTTTCCTCTATTTTTTTCTTTTGAGTTGGGTTTCCAAAAGGAGTTTCTACCTGTTTGAAGTGTAGTTTGAAGGTTTACCTAGAATTATTTAAGTAAATAGTAGAAGTAGAGTTGTTGTGCTTCAATCTAGGTAAAATGAGCTAACTAACTCTCTCTATGTAGTTGAGGATTATTTGTTGTTTTGGTTATTGGTGGTGTTGATTTGATTGAATGAGAATGAAAAATTAATTATTGGGATTAAATGTTTATATATGTTGTTATATACTTTGTTGATGAACTTGTAGTTGATAAAATTGTGGTATGGGACTGATTGTGTGGGAAAAAAATGGATATGTTGTTTAGGATAGTTCTCAATACTGTTTTTGCTCAAGAAAAAGTGAGGCGATGAGTAATGATTACCTCCATTGCCTAAATTCGCTCAAGCGAAGAGATTTCAATCGCAATAGTGATATTTTCGCTCAAGCGAAAATGACCCTGGAACTAAAGTTGTTCTTGGCCTTATTTTCGCTCAAGCGAAACAGGATTTTAGAATTAGACTTGGTGGTGTTAAATAAAGACGGCAGTGTAAAAACCAAGAAGGGGGGGTGAATTGGATTTTAGTACAAATTTCTCTTTCAAATAAATTTTCAGATTTTGAAAAACTTTCAAAAACTCGGATGTGGATTTTTCTTATCCTTTGATTAACGCTGTTTGAATTTGCAATTGTTATAATGATCCACAATTAAAAGAGATAGAGAAAGAGAAGTAACACAGAGATTTATACTGGTTCGGATTAAGCCAATCCTACGTCTAGTTCCCAACCACCACAAATCTGTGATGATTTTTCCCACTATCTTTAATTGAAATTATAAACACCAATTCATGCAATAACAAATAAAGATAAAGGAACACCTCCTTAGACACACTAAGGATGAAACACCTCCCCAGACACACTGAGGATGAAACCCACCTCTCTTGACACACAAGAGATGAAACACCTCCCTTAGAACCAATCCAAGGGATGAATTTTCCCGTTTAAAGAAAACAGTAAAAGAATACACCTGATACGTGCTGGATAGAAAGCTTAAGCACAATGATCACCACTTCCAAAGACTTGATCAAACTGAAGAGAGCAGGAAAGCGGCTTTGAAAAAGCTAAAGCACAGAAACACTTTGAATATTATGTGTTTAATCAGATGTTTTTAACCTAAGACATTCTCTTTCATTTTATAATTCGAAAAAGATCCAAAGTTTCCATTCTTAGGTTGATTTAGAATTGATTTCGCAAAAACAACTCATTTAATCGATTATATTAAAAGCTTAATCGATTATATTATGTTTAAAAATTGGAAAACAAATTTCGTCTGATATAATCGATTAGATTAAGGCCATAATCGATTATATTAACCCAGAATCAATATAATCGATTATCAAAAACACTTAATCGATTATTTAGTTCGTTAAACATTTTTTATTCAAATTTTAAGTTAAATAATCGATTATCTACGTATGGTAATCGATTAAAAGCGTAGAAAAACGTTTTTGCGAGAAAACACCTTGCTCTCTTGTTTGGGAAGGTCTTGAATGGGATTTATGACTTACTTTTTTTATCCAACACCCAAAACAGAACCTTCTACTTTTGATCCTTCAGCTCTTGAGAAAATCTTCATCAATCTTCTCTCTTGAAAGCTTTGAATGCTCTTTATGCCTTTCCTTTTCTACCAAACAGCCTTCCTTTGTGAGATGGCACAAGTCTTTAATGTTGATTGAAACTTTCTAAAACTTCATCATCAAAACTTTAGGTCTTTATAAAACTCTGGTCTTGAAATATGCCAACAATCTCCCCCTTTTTGATGATGATAAAAAGAAACATAGAGACTTGTGATTGATATCCTGAAAATCTTGAAAATAATGTATGGATATTTCCATGATAAAAATTAGTCCACAAAGGAAATAAAATAGGCAGTCACATAGCATTTAAGTTTCAATTTGAATTTTGAAAAAGAGATTTCAAGGAAATTAATGACTAGAAATTATTTCTAAAAGCTCCCCCTTAAACTTTGCTCTTTAATGTTTAAGCTATATTAGACACTTATTTAAAATATTTCCTAAAGCTCCCCCTGGAATTAATTTTCTTAAATACTAGAATAGCTAGACAAATTTTCAGTATCAAAACAAATATTTTTCTCCCCCTTTATTTTTATCATTTTCAAAAAGATTACATTTTCAGAGATAATTACAGCAGAAACAAATTAATTACACATAAATTATAGAGAGAAAAACATATACAACAGCTAAAAATAATTAAGAAACAAGCTAAGGAAAAAGTGAACTTGTAGCCTATTCTGTTTCTTCACTATCTTCTTCATCTTCCTCATCATTTGCTGGCTGTTTGCCTCTTGAGGATGTTGTATTATCTTGTTCAGGAGATATTTCTTCAATATCCATCTTTCTTTCAACTCTATACACTCTTCTATTGAGTCTTGAAAGTTTGTGACAAAGATCTTCATATTGAGTTGTGTGAAGATTCATCATTGTATCCATTCTTGAAAGAATATGCTCCTCCATTGACCCTGGTTGAGGTTGAGGTTGAGGTGGTGGTTCTTCATCATCCTCCTCCATAGCAGCAGCTTCATCTTCTCTTTGTCTAAACCTGTTGCCTTGTTCTATGAGGTCCATATGCCTTAGAACATTTTTCCCAATTTTGCTATTGCTTAGCAAAATCTGCTTGTTCTCCCCTTCAAGATCTACACCCTTGTTTTCTAAAATCTTGGAGATAAACACAACATAGGGTAATGAAAAAGAGGAAAGCCTAGTGGCTTTAAACATATTATCAAGAATAATTGAGGGCCAATCTATGCTAACATTATTAAGGAATCCATACATTAAGAGAACGTCTTCCTTAGTAAGTTAGGCATGATTAGTGTCTCTAGCAACTAAAACCCAAACAATAACATAATGCAACATACGCTCATTGAGTTTAACATTACCAACTTTGTACAAGTTCTCCACTTGTAAATTCGGATCTTTGCAGAATTTTCTGAATTCTACCAACTTGTTGAAGTCCTCAAAGCCATATGTGATGTTGATGCCTTGAGTTGTGAGACCAACTACATTATTCCACAATTCTTCATCAAAGTAGATCCTTACACCCTTCACTTTAGTGCTTGGACTAGCTGTCCTCGAGGTTAAGTTCATGTAAAACACTCTAACCAAGTCTGAATAGAATGCCCCTTCCATCTCCACAAAATGCTGTAGCCCACTTGCTACTAAAAGTTCCTAAAAAGTAAACCCGTGAGATCTGAAAAATTCACAAGATAGATATTTGGGAGTAAGAATTTTCCTGTCCTTCCACTTGTTGACAAACCCAATTTGCATATCTTCATCCGAAATCCAACCAACAAGAGTTGGAGGTCTCCTTTCTTGTTGTTGAGAGGTCATTGGCTCCTTGCCTCTTCTCCTTGATGGCATCTTTCTTCTTCTGGAACCTTTCTGAGCTCATAAAATCTTACTTGAGATAAAAGATTGGTAAATATGCCAACTTGTTGATGTTTTTGCCTCCCTTCATAAGCTTGGTCACTTGCTATCTCATAACCAAAGAGGCCTTTTTGGATTTTGAACCAGCCTGCAATATAAACAAGAAAAATCTTGGTCCCCTAAAAATACTTATCAGGGTCCTCATGGGTTAGAAACAATTTTTCCTTTGGGAACCCATTTATATTTCCCATTACTTGAGATAAAACCTTTCTAAGCTCATAAAATCTTACTTTAGATAAAAGATTGGTAAATATGCCAACTTGTTGATGTTTTTGCCTCCCTTCATAAGCTTGGTCACTTGCTATCTCATAACCAAAGAGGCCTTTTTGGATTTTGAACCAGCCTGCAATATAAACAAGAAAAATCCTGGTCCCCTAAAAATACTTATCAGGGTCCTCATGGGTTAGAAACAATTTTTCCTTTGGGAACCTATTTATATTTCCCATTAGGAACACTAAAACGTTTAATATTACATCTATTAACAGAATGACCTTTATGCATACAGTAAAAACATGTAGGAACATTTGTTTTCCTTGAAACATATGCATTTTTATAAACTTTCTTTGTAGGCACATTTTGTTTAAAAGAATTAGGATTTTCAAAAACCTGATTTGAATTTGACGATTCTCCTTTCACAAAAACAGTTTTGTTAGGTTTATGATTATACTTGAAATTATAACCAAGTCCTGCTTTTTCATATAGACCTTTTTGCTCTTTCAAAACATTGTTTAAATTTTTATTTTCCATTGAAATGTTTGAAAGAGATGTTTCAAGATAAGAAACTTTATTTGCAAGATCATTACAATTTTCGCAAACAGGAATTTTTGTTTTGCATTTGCAAGGAATTTTCGCTGTTTCCAAATCATCTTTCAAAACCTTTTTCTCTTCTTCTAAATCAATAACTTTCTTTTCAAGAACCTTATAATCATTTTTCAATTTACTATGAACCGAAGAAAGCTTTTCAGATTTTTTACAAAGGTTAAGAAATTCTTCAAGCAATTCATCATAATCATTAGGGAGATCAGAATCACTTACCTCGTTGCACGTGGATTCCACATCATCATTCGCCATGAGATAAATGTTTGCTTCCTCTTCTGATTCACTTGAACCTTCAGAAGAACTCACTTCATTGTCATCCCAAGCGATATATGCTTTCTTCTTCTTTTTGAAGAACTTCTTGCTTTTCTTTTCTTTTTCTTCAGGTTTCTTGGAATTCGGACAATCTGCTCTCATGTGCCCCTTTTTGACACAACCATAACATTTATAATTATCGTTAGAATTTGAATTTTCAAATTTCTTACCTTTCTTATGGTTGACTTTCTTCTTGATGAACTTTTTGTATTTCTTTACAAATTCCTTAAGATCATCGTCTTCTGAATCATCAGTGTCACTACTCTCCTCTTTAATGGATTGAGCCTTTAAGGCAATACCTTTCCTTTTAACGTCCTCTTCTTCACCGTTGAAGCGACCTAGCTCCATTTCATGTTCTCTAAGCTTTCCGAAGAGAGTTGTCATATTCATGTTTGAAAGGTTCTTTGATTCCGTGATGGCCGTCACTTTAGGTTGCCAAGTCCTGTCCAAAGATTTCAAAATTTTCACATTTAACTCTTCAGTATCAAATTTCTTACCTAATGCCTTGAGGTGATTTACAATGTGAGTAAATCTCTTTTGGACGTCATATATGGTTTCCTCTTTGCTTATCCGGAACATCTCGTACTCCTGAATCAAGGTATTTTTCCTTGATCTTTTCACATCTTCCGTTCCTTCATGTGTGACTTCTAAAGTGTCCCACATCTCCTTTGCTGTAGTGCAATCCGACAACCTGTAAAACTCATCGACAGTTAGAGCAGATGCTATCATGTTACACGCCCTTATGTCGCATTGATTCTGGTTGTATTCATCTTTGCTCCAATTTGCTCTCTTTTTGGGTACCTGCGCTTCTTCAACAACAACCATAGGAATAAATGGACCATTTACAATTGCATCCCAAACGCCTTGATCATTAGACCTTAGAAAAATTTCCATCCTCTTTTTCCAAAAAGGATAGTTTTCACCTGTAAAAAGTGGTGGTCTATGAATAGATGCACCTTCAGCAAAAGTTTGATTTTTGTCTGCCATAAGGATCTTGTTTTTGAATAACTTTCCAAAAACCAGCTCTGATATCAATTGTTAAATAAAGACGGCAGTGTAAAAACCAAGAGGGGGGGTGAATTGGATTTTAGTAAAATTTTCTCTTTCAAATAAATTTTCAGATTTTGAAAAACTTTCAAAAACTCGGATGTGGATTTTTCTTATCCTTGATTAACGCTGTTTGGATTTGCAATTGTTATAATGATCCACAATTAAAAGAGATAGAGAAAGAGAAATAACACATAGATTTATACTGGTTCGGATTAAGCCAATCCTACGTCTAGTTCCCAACCACCACAAATCCGTGATGATTTTCCCCACTATCTTTAATTGAAATTACAAACACCAATTCATACAATAACAAATAAAAATAAAGGAACACCTCCTCAGACACACTAAGGATGAAACACCTCCCCAGACACACTAAGGATGAAACACCTCCCCAGACACACTAAGGATGAAACCCACCTCTCTTGACACACAAGAGATGAAACACCTCCCTTAGAACCAATCCAAGGGATGAATTTTCCAGTTTAAAGAAAACAGTAAAAGAATACACCTGATACGTGCTGGATAGAAAGTTTAAGCACAATGATCACCACTTCCAAAGACTTGATCAAACTGAAGAGAGCAGGAAAGCGGCTTTGAAAAAGCTAAGGCACAGAAACACTTTGAATATTATGTGTTTAATCAGATGTTTTTAACCTAAGACATTCTCTTTCATTTTATAATTCGAAAAAGCTCCAAAGTTTCCATTCTTAGGTTGATTTAGAATTGATTTCGCAAAAACGACTCATTTAATCGATTATATTAAAAGCTTAATCGATTATATTATGTTTAAAAACTGAAAAACAAATTTCGTCTGATATAATCGATTAGATTAAGGCCATAATCGATTATATTAACCCAGAATCAATATAATCGATTATCAAAAACACTTAATCAATTATTTAGTTCGTTAAACATTTTTTATTCAAATTTTAAGTTAAATAATTAATTATCTACGTATGGTAATCGATTAAAAGCGTAGAAAAATATTTTTGCGAGAAAACACCTTGCTCTCTTGTTTGGGAAGGTCTTGACTTACTCTTTTTATCCAACACCCAAAACAGAACCTTCTACTCTTGATCCTTCAACTCTTGAGAAAATCTTCATCAATCTTCTCTCTTGAAAGCTTTGAATGCTCTTTATGCCTTTCATTTTCTACCAAGCAGCCTTCCTTTGTGAGATGGCACAAGTCTTTAATGTTGATTGAAACTTTCTAAAACTTCATCATCAAAACTTTAGGTCTTTATAAAACTCTGGTCTTGAAATATGCCAACAGGTGGTCATGATGAAATTTGTTACTTTAGATGTTAGCTTTCCAATGGCTTTAAAATAAATTAAAAAGGAGATCTATAGCTCTAGTTATGTTGTTTTCAGTGAACAAAGCTCAAATTGTCAAGTAGTTGGAGTTGTTGCAGATTTAAATGTGTTATGATGAGTTGAGAGGATGTTGATGATGATTGTTAATTATGTTGTGAGTTGATATATGTTATTATATGCATGTTTCATTGATTCTTGATATATATGAGGTGAATAGGAAATATATGCTCTTGGTAGATATATATTTGTTGTTGTGATGCATGACTTGTAGTATGCATGTTTAAAGCTCTTTATGGGTGGATATTGGAGCCCATCAAGGGTGGTGAACTTTTTTATAAAATGTTTAATACCTGTATATGGTTGTGGTATATATGTATGTAACGTTAGTAACTCTTGATAGGTGGTGTTTGGACCCCTTTATGGGTGGTTGAAGGATACTCGGGGAGGTAATAGGTGAGTGATAAACATAACACCCATTTAACAGGGGTGTTGTGACTTTGTTGTTGTCTAGTCACATAGACAGGACTTTAGGTGGTGAGAAGTTGAGGGAGGTTTATACCAGACATTGGATGTAGGTGTACATCTGGTGCCCTCGACGACAAATGTGTTGTGCCACCTTGATCGTGTGGAACGTAGTCAGTTCTACAATGGTAAAGTGTTATCCTCTGGTGGGACATGTTTATCATGGATAGAGTCTTCCATAAGGGGCCTCATATTTAATCATGACCAGTGGTTTGATTAAATATGGAGTTTGATGTTCCTGTAAATTGATCACATGTTTGATGTGTTGTATGATTTTATAAATCAAAAGTTGAAGATGAATCTCAATGAAAGTATTTTGATGATGATGGATTATGAAAGAAGAAGATGTCTTGAAGTCTTGTGGATGCTCTAAATCTTGTATTTTTACGTATATGTTTGCTTATAATAGTTTAGAATCAAGTTAAGACTTTAGCATGCACACTTCTCTCACTTAAACTTTGAACAAGCTTTTTGTATTTTGTAAAAGCATTTAACGTCAAAATAATTTATTATCTTTTACAATAACCGATTATCAAAGTTTTAAAAACTTTTAAAAAACCTTTGCTCTCTGGAATAATAAATTATCTTGAGCAATAATCGATTATCACGCGTTAAAATCCAGATTTGTATTCCTCTTAATAATTGATTATTCTAGTCATTTTTGCGAAAACCTTTTGTATTCTATAGACCTTTGAGCACTTTTTTGGCTATAAATAAAGAATGAGTCTGAACTTTTAAAAATACATAGAATATAAGTGTTTTTTATTTGTTTAAGCTTGAAAAATCTAGTCTATTTTCTTTAAGTTGTTTACTTAAGAAAGTTATGCTGCTTCTAGGATTTGAGGTTGTTCATCCTTTGTTGTGATCGTTAAAGGGGGATGTTTTTAATTCCTTAATGTTTCAAGGAAGGTGCTTTTTTATCTTTTGTGTGTTCAAGATAGGTGTTGATCATCCTTTGTTCTGACAAAGGAGGTGTTTTTAAAATCTTCCTACTATCTTACTTTTTTCGCTGCGATGTAAGTTGTAAACTTTAACTTAGGATAATTAGTAGCTATCACTCTCATTTCAGGTGATTAAACACTGGATGTAAGATCTGTCTTGATCTGAACTAATATAAACATTTGTGTTTGTTTCTCCTTATCCTTATTCTCTTTTATATTCAACTTACTTTCTTCTTATTTATTTTATATTCTGATTTTAATCAAGTAAAACTTAAATATATTTTGAAATTTTTTGTCAAACTCAGTTTTCATCTAATTAAATTTTAAAAAATATTTAATTTTGATTAAGAAACCAATTCATCCCCACTTGGTTTATTCTATTTACTCCATTAATCTAACAGTATCACTAGTGCATAAAGAGATTTATATGTCTGTTATTTGGGGTTTTTTACGTCTGACCATTTTCCGACGTCATTTTCATAGACGTAAATTTACATCTGTTGCTATACACATCGGTTTAGAAAAGCAGGGCATAAGACTCGAGGGAGTGCATCAAATGAAGTCTCTGGAATTTGACGGAGAAAGGCTTGGAAACCAATTGAGAAAAGATGGTGTCCAAGCAGTCGAGGCAGAGCCTGTAAATGCGAAGCAGTTCGAGGAGCAAGATGGCGTCGTTGAAGTTGGAAAGCTCAGGTAGGCGTTTGGGGAGGATGGATAGGGAGGAGTTAAGGAAGGAGAGGAAACGCTTGGCGAGGGAGCAAATTAGGGTTGGGTCGGAGTTGGATTTCTTAGTTGGCTTGAGATCTGCGAGGGGGCAGAGGTAATAGGAGACTAGGGCGTGGATGTCGAGGGAATGGAAGGACTAAAGCTTGGAGATGAGAGATGCTTATGAGGGAGAAGCCATGGCTAGAGAAGCACGGTAGGAAGAGGAACATGAAGCGTCGATTGGTGATCGTGATCCGCACCGTGTCTTCACCAGATTCGGTGGTGGTCGCTGGCGGTAGTACTGTAATCGTCGCCAGAGAAAAAGAGTTTGGGTTTGAATTTTGAGGATTTCTCTCTGAATGAATGAATAAATTGAAGCACTAAAAAAAATAAAACCAGTTTTACATCTTACCCTTAATATTTCAACGTAAAAACTTGTTCCAATTATTTACAAAAAAGTATATTTTCTTTAGATAAAAAAAAGAAAATCAAACATAAATTGAGTGACATAATAACTCAATTTTGTACTAGTATATATTGATGAAATATATATATATATATATACATATATATATATATATATATATATATATATATATATATATATATATATATATAAATATCAACTTGATATTAGTTTATTTTTACATTTGTATATGTATTAATATGATGACCATACTTTATACACAAATGAACTTTGTTACAAGTAGTAATGAAAATAAACAAATTTTTCATAAAAATAATAAGTAGGATTAGATTTTATATAAATTTACTTGTATTTTAAGAATAATAATAATGTATATATATAGAAGTGTAATCGTAATAATAGTTTACGTAATTAGGGTGTTACATTTCCATTACAAACTTTATTATTTTTTTATTTTTAATAGTGACAAAGAGATAGATATTATCATGATAAATAAAGTATTCAAAAGAATTATATCACTAATATTAAATCTATTATATTTTTTTTTTAAGAATCGAAAGATAGTAACTTTTACATTACTAATGTATAAACTATTAAAATGTATATCTCCTTGAAAGAATTAGTATAATATAAACTTTTGAAGTCATTTAGTCAATATAAATTTTAATACTTTGTATTTGAATTTTTATATTAATTTCTTAATTCATATTTATTTATTTCGATATTTAGTTATTAATTAAGAATAAAAAAATTTAAATTCAATACATATTTATAAAATAATGTTTTTAATTGTTGGTGTTCAGGAAATATATTTTAAATGAACTAATTTAGAAAACTAACATAATTATTGATATAATACTTAATTTCATTATTAAAATATTCATATATATATATATATATATAACTTTTTTTATCATCTCTGAATTTTAAAATATAAATTATTAATTTAGACTTATCAAAATTATATAGTAAATATGGCGTTTCTTATGATATTCCAGTCAAGTATTGTTATTATGAATAGAGATCAAAATAATTATTAGTATCTTCTAGAAGACTGAAAAATTATTTTATAAATAAAACACGAGAGATCCGACCTCAACAAAAGAATGATTTGTACATTTTTTTTTAATAAAGCAAAATACGAAAGTGATTATTTTAAGGAACATTCTAAACCAAATACTCTTACTTAATAATGTCATGTTCATATTTTTTTAATCTGTTAATATTTAAGTAATGTTGATATGAACACTTCTTTAGAAGAATATAGACATTTTTTTAAACATATTAATAGCAATTTTTTTTAGAAAAGACATATAATAATAATAGTAGTAATAGTAAAATACTAGCTCTCAGCGTAAAATAAGTACTAGCTCGTAATGGTTTTTTTCATTGAAAACATTTAATGGAATTTGGAATTGTAATTTCCTAAGTAAGTGATTTAAATATTTTTTTATTAAATATAATTTTAGTCCTTCAATTATTTGTTAAAATTGTATTTCATCTTTAAATAAATTTTATACTTATTTTGTTTTTATGTTTTATAAACTCATGTAAACGAATTTTAATGGTGTGTCAAAATTTCTTTTACTCTTTTCTTTTTCATTTCTTTTTCTACTTTTTTTTAAAGATGTTTTTATTTGTCATCGAAGACTATTTAAACCTATTTATAAAGTATAAAAACGAAATAAGTCTTAATGCGACCATGAAAAACATTGGTTTTTTTTTTTCTAATTCATTTTATCTTTTCTTATTCGTTTATTTTGTTCTACTTTATAATGTTTAAAAAAAGTAAATTAATCATATTATATAAAAAAATATCAATTATTTATTGTGATTGTCAATACTCCAATAATTGATTAAGAAAATAAAAGGTATTAAAATGTTAAAGAATATTACTTTTAATGAAATTTAAAATATACTATAAAAAATGAAAATATTAATTAAATTTTTAATACTTCTTAAAGAAGACTTAAAGATATGGATTGAACAGCAAGTAAGCATTTATTTTAAGGAGACTGAGTCAAATTGAAGTTAATAGAAAGGGTTACTTAAATTATTAGAATTGTACTGATTTTATGTGCAAAATTATAAAATAATAATAATAATAATAAATAATAGATTAATATGTTTTTAGTTATTTATTAAAATTGTATTTAAATTTTAAATTTACTTTTATTTTTATATTTTATAAACTAATATAAATAATTTTTGATAATATATTAAATTTATTTATTTATTTTTATAATTTTCTATTTTACTATCCTTCAAAGTTTGTTTAATTATTTTTCTTTCTTTCTTTTCATTCTTTTTTTTTAAAACATTTTTATTTGTCATTAAAATTATGTTTATATATTTATATAAAGATAAAATATATCTTAAAAATAAAAAACAATTTTAATAAATAATTTATAAATTAAAAATATATTTAAAACATAATTAATAATAATAATAATAGTAATTAAAATATCAATAATGCATACTAAACTTTCTAGATTTGCAGAAGTTGGAATTTTTTGTGATGTTGACCCAAATGAAAAGTATGGGCAAACAAATCATGGGCTTGGAGTGGGTATTCGGCTACCCTTTCACTCTCCTTATGGATGACCCAACTTTGTCACATTCCCAAGGATGACGATAATAATTTTATTTTTCTTTTTCATTTTTTAATTCGAATACTAATATGTGATTTTGGTTTCTCAACTTTTTTCCATATCAATTAAGTGCTTTAAGTTTTCAAAGAAGCAAATTTACCCTTTTAATATTTTTGTTTTCAACTTTAAACTCTCAAATTGCTATTCACATTCAAAAGTTTGGTAGTTTAATTATGATGGTTTTAGGATATGAACTAATTTTGAAATTTTAAAACTTGGAAGTTTTAGAGGGGTGAAACTAAGATTATATAAAAGGAAAATTTAATTTTTTTGAGCTAAATTTATTATTTAGGTTGTTTAAGGTGAAGAAAAAGTTTATTCAGTTTGTGGAAATTTTAAATGAAAAAGTATTTTGGTTAATTTCGAAATAGAGAGATTTAAAAAAAAACATTTAAAATCGCACACACTTCAAACTAAATTGAGGAAAATATTATTAAATATTTCTTTTATAATTGTAGTTGTAATCCTCTTGAATGGATTTCGAGTATTGTACTATTTTTATTCAATTATATTTGATAAGAAAACTAAAAGTAACATTACTCAAGCATAATAATAAATTCCTCATGTCACTGATTTTAATTTGCTACTTTACCAATATCAAATATTTAAAAAGCATATGAATAAAATTTGATATTTGAACTTTATAAATAGAAAAAACAAAATTGGAGAAAGAAACATAAAAGTAACTAATAAATTTTTACTATAAATATTAGTTATTAATAAATATGCATACTTCTTAATTTTGGTGAATATTTATTCATTGAACATTTTACTTTTAATTAGATAAAAAAATATTGCACTATTGTGGTGATAAAAAAGAAATGATATAATCCCATATATAGTTACAGATTTTGGCTGTGTCCAACATTTAGGTTATTTAATGATGTTGCTAAAAGAGGATGGTAACATATGAAGACAGAAAAAGTTTGATGACAGATTCTACTATTTGCAAAGGAGCTTTTGAATCTAAACACTGTAGATTTAAATATAACCGAACCAGCCATTACATTCCCCATTCAATTCCCTTGTCCATTCAGATTTAATTAGTTCAACCAACACACAAAAGTCAAACCAAACAAAGTCTCAGACCACTGAACCATTCTTCAAGGTTTCATGATAAGACTTCAATCAAGGCATGTACACATCAACTTTTCATGTTAGCAAGTAGCAACTCATGCATGCTTGTTATATACATCTATTCTACCTGGACTCTTTATTGTTCCTCTTTTTTGTCAAACATAAATATGGTAACTACTATTCATTATCATTGTGGTTGAAACTATTGAATATGCAGAACACAGAGAGATACTTCTGATATATATATATAGCTACTGATATAGGGTAGTGCAGATGACCCAACACTACACCAGATGTACCATGCTTTATGGTTTCTAGAGATTTAATTAAGAATGAGTGGCAGAGACGGCACCTCCTTGCACTTGTGGCAAACCCTGCAATTTCGGCTACATAACCTAAGAAAATGTGACTCATCTATGGAACTGTGTTGAAGCATCTCATTGGGGTCTTGCATTTTGGTGAATCTGGGTTAGATATAGCAGGATCTTTTGGTTGTCTTCGCTTCACTGTTCAAACTTGCTCTCTTCTCTACCATGCTACTAATTAGGTTAAAATATAACATTCTGCATTTCACATTTCTACCCGTTAATCCGCTTAGATGCATATAAAATAAAAATAACAATTTGAATAATTTATATATTATTACATAAATTTAATATTAATTGATTTTAAATTAAAATATAACGTTTTTAAGTATATATATTTTTTTCATAGGCTAAATATTTTTTAATTCTTGAATTATTTGTTAAAATTAGATTTTGTTACTGAGACAAACTTTAGACTTATTTCGTTCTTATACTTTATAAATTTATATAAACGATTTTTGATGATGTGTTAAAATTCATTTTTATTTCTTTATTTTTCTTTTTGATAGTTTTCTATTTCTCTATCATCCTTTAAGTTTATTTTACTTTTTTTCCTTCTATTTTTTCTCATTTTTTTCCTTAAAAATATTTTTATTTGTCATAGAAGATCATTTACACTTATTTATAAAGTATAAGGACTAAGTAGGTCCAAAGTTTGTTTCAGGAACCAAACACAATTTTAACTAATAGTTCAGGAACTAAAAACATATTTAACCATTTTTTCATTCACTCATATTCATGCTATCTTTTTAGTTTTTAGTATATATATTTTTCATTATGAACACAAGAACAAATTTTCATTTAAAATAGTCAAAGCTACTAACAAAATCAATGATATATACTTGTTCCCTTAAAAAGGAAAGTGAACGTATAAGATAAATAGTATTGAATTGATAAAACGCTAGTATATATATTTATGTTAGATGCTATACACATGAACCTCTTCATTGACTTTTAGCAACTTTGTTGATCAAATAGTTACCACAGATATAAAGGCATTATTAATAATGTACAAAAATTATAACAATAAATTTTATATTTTTTCATTTTTTTTTAAATTTCAAAGATTTACAATGACACATTATATTTTATTACAGGCCTTGACAATAGATATGGGCTTTGGCCCATTGAGCAACCCTGAAATTTTTTTCAAATTAATTAATTTAGTTTTCTTCACTTTCTAAAATATAATGAAACTACTTCTAATGCAAGTTGCTAAGAACTTTGTTGCTTTGAAATGAAAAATGTTCCTAAATGATTCTCACCCTTAATTATCCCAATCCATCTGTGAATAACGCATAATAAATATTATTAGTTGTTTTATCTTAAATTTGGAAATATAAATGCATATTATTTAAAAATTAATTAAGATAACAAATTAAATAATCCAAGGATGACATATTTTGTGAGTGTTATAGGTAACATTTTAATAGTGTTTAATATCATGTAAATTGGACAAATGTTAATGTGACATTTTGTGATTTTTTTTTCTAATAACAATATGTGACAATTTTCCGTGCTGTAATTAACATGGTACAATCATGAAAAAATATTAAATTTGAACATATCATCAATGAAAAAAAATGAGAAATATCCTCATGAAATTTGATTGAAAGTCACACTCCTTATCACTTGTATAAATTACTATTATGTGATTTAATATATTAATTAAGTGTTAATTAACTTGGTTTATGATATCACTTTGTATAGCTCTATTTTACATATCCAGCATCTCATAGTATAAAAATTACTATGGTAATATAGAATTTAAAATATAGATGGACATAATTAGAATTTAAAATAGCATTTTAAAATTATAAGTTGTGTTATTTTTTTTGGAGAATGTTTATTATATCATACTTTCTCTTTACATTATTAATTATATTAAAGTCCATAACATAATACACGTTAATGGTATTAAGATATTTCTAAAATTGAATTCTCAATACCACATACATATAGGAAAAGAACTTTAAATACACTTCAAAATTTACCCTTAGTATTATAGTAACAAATAAAACACAACATGGTTTAAAACTTTTAATACATCCATTTTTTAAAAATTAATGTTTTATTAATTTTTTCCACATAATATTATAATAAATTTAATAAATATAATATTATTAATTTTTTTAATGTATTTAATTTAAAAACATTTTTTTAAAAGTAATCTTAAATTATACTCTTGATATAATATATGTACATTGTATAAATACAGTACGATACTATTTATAATACACTTAATATACTAATTATGCTGTTGTGTATGTATCATTATACGTTTTTCAATCAACTCTTGATAAAAAAATATGTTAATTTAAATATACAATATGAGAAAAAAATTATACTTAATTGGAGTTAAAAGTATAACAGTTTTGCAACAATGTTTCATATATCTACACCTAATATTGTAGCAAGTTTAATTAAATGTAATATGATTCTAAAATTTAAATACTTAATTCAAGGTACAAAAATAATAACTCATATATCTATATCTAATTTTATAGAAATATTACTTAATATAAAAGTGTAAAGTAAAAATATTATGATCTTCGTGGCTTTTTCATAAATCTATTGATATGTGTCATTTAAAATCTAATAAAAGAGATTCATATGAAATAAAATAATAAAATATCTTTATTCTCTTTATATGTACATACAAATATTCATGTAAACATAAATTTATTTTTCAGATAGTTTTTTTAATTAGAGGTAATATAAATTTATTCTTTCTTTTTTATTTATCATTTATACTTGTTTAAAATATTTTATTATATAATATACATATATATATATATATATAATTCCTTAAATATAAACTAATTTTAAAAAATAATAATTATATTGACTAAATTAAAAAATTATTTTATAAATTAAAAATATTTAAAATAATTTTTATTATTAATAAAATAAATACAAATTATATTTTTTATGGTTATTAATCTTAAAAGTTATGAAATAATTTTTATATAATAATAAATAAATTATTTTTAAAAAAAATTAAATTAATTTTTAGCATTAATTATTAAGATTTTAATTATTTATTAAATTAATTTTTAATTAAATTAATGACTAATTTTATTATTTTAAAGATCAATAATATAATTTATAAAACTAACTTTTTTAAAAATATATAAAAATTATATATATATATATATATATAATTATCGTATAATCAACAAAGTATTTTTCGTTAAGCATCATATCGATTAAAATTTTGACAAAAAGGAGAAAGAAGTTCAACACTATGTTAAGTTTTTTTACTGTAAATATATTTATGCACATCTAACTAAAATATCATTTTTCCTAATTTAGTTTATTATAAAGCATGAATATTAACAAGAAATTAATAGAAACGTGTGTATACATAACTTCCAACAAATAAAACATTCAAAAAAGTGAATTCAAATTTTTTATAGAATTAATTTTATAAAATTATGATATAGCTATAAACTGTTAACATATATAAAATGAAGAATTATGGAATCAATTTCTCCACCCAATAATTTTTATAATTCTTTAATTAATATTTTTTTTTTCATTTTCTTTATCCATTAGATCAACAATATCTTCATAATAACTTTGAAAAAATGAGACTCTTAATAATCTATCTCATTAATCAGCCAAATTCATAGTAGTAAATGTAAAAAACTATTTAGCTGTTATAGCATATAAATTATTAAATTTATACACATGATATTTTTCAAAACATACAACTTTTGAGCACAAATTATCAATTAAAAACTTATAATTATCAAATTCTTTGAAGATTTAAAATTATTAGTTTGTATTTATATACTTGTTTTTATTAGTTATAGCCACGTAATAAATAAATTGCAATGAATCTTTGCATTCATATTTATTTCTATTATGTAATACATAAACTAATTTTTACAATTTTATTTCATTATATCATATTATATATAAATTCTTTTTTTAAAAAAAATAGTCCCTACATTCCTTATATATATGCTACTTGCTCCAAATATTAATTAAGTTTGTGGTTGAAATAGAGCTATAAGTATTGAAACTTTGTTGGTTATTGAAGAACTGCATTCAAAGGTTTGATTTAAATTTTTTTTTGCATATCCTTGATTTAAATTTAGGTTATGGTGATAGAACAATAGTCATGATGGAAAATAAATAATTCAACTTTCAGATAAATGAAAGTAAGTAAAAAGTCAAGTGAAGTATATTTTTTTTATTTTGAAGATTTTACTATAATAATGAATGTCATTGAATAAAAAGACAATCAATGTCCACTTAATTTCAATTATGATGAAATCATGAATCTATTTCAATGTAAAAGGGTCATGAGGGGAAAGGAGATGCATCATTTTAACCAAAAGTTAGAAAGTGTGTAAAACACTCATGGGTGAATTTTTTTAATGAATATGACTCCATAAGAATATTAAATTTTAATATGTTAAACTTTGATGGTCAAAATCTTGACTAAACTCAATTATTAGCATGATGATTTCATAAACAATCTATTTTAAGTGAGTTTTGTGCGTAACTGATAGCTGAAAAGATCATTCCAGAACTAGAACTCTAAACTTTAAGCCATATCTCAAGTCTCAAAACATGCACCCCTACCCTTGATTCCGTTGTTGCTATAGCCTAATTAAGATTTCCTAATTTTATCAGAAAACAGATCCTTTCATATTTATGCATGTTAAATAATATTATATTATAGATGTATTTTATGTAACTGTGCTATATATACATGAAGAAATGTGTGGTCATCATATATATAAAAAATTGACATGAGATCATCCTTATTTAAGCTGGATTGACTGAGAAGTGCTGGAGCCTATTTATGACTCAAGGCTCATTAACTCCTCCCTCTTATGTTCTTTTTTTGATGCAATTCTTATTTGTTTGGTACAAAACTCTTGCCTCTAGTGCTTCTTCTATCTGTGCAGGGAGAGGGAGAGAGAGAGAGAGAAATGTGAGAGTTAATAAGGTTGTATCTTTACCGAGAACAAAATATGAATATGTCATGTTAACTTGACCAGTGACAGAAATATGGCATAAAGGTGTGTAACCCTGGCAGGCCGAGGTTCCAAATTTAGCAAGTAGTGACCAAACACGCAGGACTTTTCAGGGGTACCCTCCAATGGGATTCCCTCTCTTCGGTTTAGAAAATTGATGCTCTTTTTCTTTCTACCAATAACCTCTTTCTAATTTCTACCACTACTAGACCACACTCTCTCATATACTCAAATACCCTCCTCCCAGCACTCACCTTCATCATTATTCATCCACCATTCTCCTCTCTATGTGGTTATTCACTCTCTAGTGCACAACACAACTTTTGAGAGACATATACCCACAACCCTTTTGAGCCTTTTAGATCTGTCTTCTTAAGATTTGTTGATATGATTTGAGTAGGACAGTTCAGTTTCCTTTTGTGAAATACAGCATTGCAATCTGGCCGAGGAATCAAAAAAGGGAGGTAGCTATAGCTAGGCCAATGAAGAGGAACAGTTTGATGAAGGACTACACTCACAGTTGTGCCAACAAGAACCCAACAAAGGACTTCACCCATGTTGTCAACTGCTACAACAAGCAGAACCAAATGGCTAAAGAGTTGTGGGAGTGCAGCAGCAACTCTCACAGCAATGCAGATCAGGACTATGTGAATGGCTTCCCATGGCCTCCAAGATCATACACTTGTAGCTTCTGCAGAAAGGAGTTCAAGTCTGCTCAGGCACTTGGTGGACACATGAATGTTCATAGGAGGGATAGAGCAAGGTTGAGGCAGTCACCCCCAGCTGAAGGTCAAGGCCATATGTTCAACCTTAACCTTGACCCTACTACAACTAACCCTAACAACTCAACCACATCTTGGTCCTTGTTACCATCATCTTCATCTTCAGCAACTCTCAAACCTGTCTCTTGCACATTACCCTTGTTTGTTTCTCCCACTTCTCCTTCACCTTCTTCTGAGTTGAAGAGATGGGTTGTTGTGGATGGCATTCTGTTGAACCCTTTGAGCTCGAAGACCCCAGAGCACTCTAAGTCAAAGATTCCAGAATCTTTATCAGCCGGGGTTGGAGAATATGATCATGCTTTTGCAAGAGAAGATGGGTGCAAAGTGTTGAAGAAAGGAGAGATTCTCAGGATGGACTTGGAGATAGGTTTGCCTAGAGGTTATGATTTAGATCTGGAGCTTCGTTTGGGTACTACTTACTCTTAGGTCACTCACGGATAGGTATGAAGAAACCAGCATATGTAGTAGTAGTAAACCAGTTATCATATTTCTCTATGTTAATTTACCAGTTAAGGTTGGCATGCAGCGAGAAGATTGGATGATTATTAATTTGAAGTAGGGTCATATCAAATGGAAATGTATCTATACTCACCATCTTCAACATGATAGCTATAGCTAGATTCTATGTCTATGAAGGCTTTCACTTCCATTGCTTAATAGTTACATGTGAAAAAGCTTAATCTTAACTTAATTTAGCCTCTTCTTGTTTTATGCTAGCTTTTGTCGATTGTCAATCATCAATGATGATGTATTGGACGTGCATGAATTAATATCTCATATGTTAATGATATCCTAAAGACTGATCTCACCCGCGCTTGGATTTTGATCTATAGTTGAATCAAGTTAGAAAGTTATAGCATACCACGTGAACGAAATTTTTAGTCCAACATTTAGTTATTGACATATCATTATATAATGTTAGTTTTAAGCAGTTCTTCAATGAAGATAACTGACATTAAACAGGGAATTGAAACTGAGCCTTACAATTAGGCATCATGAGGCACTTTGTAGTAAAGTATTTATGTAAAATATTTACTCTGACATTGGGGCAAGACATTATTGATTCAATTTCCAACACAAGCCTCATTATGTGACTGCACAAACAATGTCCTATTTGGGGCCACTACATTTTAAAGTTAAGTTGTTCCAACTCGCATGGCAATGAATGAGTTTGCATAACATAGTTTTTTCATTTGTTTGACTAACCTCTTCACCATATTGGGCACTTGGAAAACGATGTAAGAAATTTAGAACAATCACCAAACTTACCAATGATACCATATGTTTGTTGTTGCTGATTTAAGCTTCCAACGACACTTTGCACGGTGACATACATATACATAATTACTGTTCAGAAGATAGTTGCTTTATTTAATGTTTATCTGGTTTGTTTTTGTGATTGTAACCATTGTAAGATGCAAGAAGCCGCTAGAGAGAACAAACAACTTTTAGAACGGGTAAAATAAAAGCAATATGCAAAAGAAAGAAATGTTGTATATTGAAAAGGCAGAAGGAAACAAAAAGCTGCAAGTTATGACCAGTAATATCTACCTTCAGAACAATATCTCACAGAGAGCCAAACAGAGATGTCATTTCATTAAAAATGTTGCATGGTTTTGGTACCCCAATTTGATGGCATCCAGTACTCTTTCTATAGCAACACAAACGTGGCCATGTGAGCTTCCAATCTTCACTTCTCATTGGATATTCTCCCAATATTGATGAGGACAATTCTTTCACAACTTTGCTCTTACTTTTCATTATAGCAAATTATGTCACATGTATAATGAAATCAAAATAAGGAATATATTGATAAACTTTTCCATAATTAAACATTTATAACGTAAGAATATAACAGCTAAGTTGATTAAAATTAACTTCTATGTGTGTTAATTTATAGAACTTCTTTCACATTAACAATGTATTTTTATAAAACTATAATTTAAACCAAATATATAAACCAACTGATTAGAGTATGTATGTATATACATACTTTTATATGCAGCAATTTCATATATAAATTAAAAAACATTATTTCCTCCAGCACAAGGTTTAAGGTCTCTTATATTTATTTTTCAGTAAAATTAGTGCAATGATTGCAGAAAGTGGATAATGTTTAAGGGAAAAGAAGGTGTCCTTAACCTTTCACATAGAGAGATGTGAAACTGACAAATCATCAACTGGGATACATAAGTGCCCCACTCATGAAAACAGAATTACTTATGTAATGACAAAATGTCAGATTTCTGATTAATTGTAGATGTGTGCTAAAATTTTGATTGAATTTGAATAGCTGGTGACAACAAAGGGGGTTGTGGGAGTGGACTAATGAAGTGATAGGAGTGTTTGTGAAGATGTTAGTGTTCTTGATTGAATCTTGATCAATCTGGAAAATGGTGTGGGGGTCTCATAATACTTTGAACTGATCAAGACACAATAACATTCCATTTAAGGAAACACCATCATACCCATTTGACACCCAGACATTGTCGGGAACATATAAGCTTTAAGATTTGGAAAAAAAACACCCTTCTCAAGAACCCACTAGGGCACTTATTTATGGAAAAAAAATTGAAATGGTAAACCATGTTAATTCACACATGAATTGATTGCTTACGTTCTATCATCTCCATGACTCCATCCCAAGTCACTTTTTTTTTTCTATTTTGTCCTTTTCCTTTCACTATATATTTAAGTCATATATTCTTGTTTGATCATTATGATCAAGTTCAAACATATGTTTACATGTCTCTATTAGGGTAAATTGATTTTTTATTATCACTTGGTTACCCCAGAGTGTTAATTTTATATATAGGCTGATATAACAAATGTTAAATGATGTTACTTCCTATAATTTATCATGTATGAGTTATCAAGTTGATCAAGTTAAAAGATATATTCTTCAAAAATCAAAATAAAACTTTTTAAATAAAGATTTAAACTGAACAATGAGATGAATACTGAAAATGTATCTAAAGTTAATTATGAATAATAGAGGAGGTGGAAGGGATCAATGTTCTGCAATATTCGTTATCTGTATATGTGGAGGTCTTGAGATATTATCCTTGGGTTGGGGTAAGACAAAACTTGAAAAATGTGCTAAATTAACAAAACATAGTAACCCTTATATACATAATGAAAAGCTGAAAGAATCGATTCTCTGTGTGAACAAGCTTGATGGCTGCAAAAATATAGGCCAATGCAGATGCATCATTCAAGACCCTATATCTGCATGATGCCTCTTACATGCAGGGCCCAGCTTCTTTTTAACAACAGTCCACTAAGTTGTAGGTAAGTACTCTGAGTCGAGCTTATATATTATGATATAAAAAATAAGAGAAAAAATCAATTGTTTTTATAAGCTAAAATAAATATATGAGTTAATTTATAAACGCTATATTAATTCTTTTAAATCTGATTTTTAATTTAAAAA
Organism: Lablab purpureus; assembly: GCA_030347555.1. Classification (NCBI taxonomy): domain Eukaryota; kingdom Viridiplantae; phylum Streptophyta; class Magnoliopsida; order Fabales; family Fabaceae; genus Lablab; species Lablab purpureus. The sequence continues at coordinate 22,171,329 of CM059258.1, forward strand.
TAAGTTAATTTTAATTCTTGAAAAAGTTTTTTTTTCTCTTATTTTGTTTTCTATTTTTTTTATTAATAAGTTTATTGTAATATCAACTCTGAAGTTTGGTTGAGCAAGATCCCATACATTGATTAAGAAAAAAAAGTCTAGCTTTGAATTTTAGTAACTTCATTATTAATGTAAAATCTTAAAAACTAGAGTCAAACAAAATTGATATGAAAATTAGATGATAAATCTATAAGTAAATATTTTAATTTTGTCGTTGAAAATCACATTGACAGACAAATTCTTGAATAATTTTATTATTTAAATTAGTTTTTTGAAATTTTTTGTTACATCTAGTTTTCTCTTTTTGTGAGATTATGTAAAAAAAGTTCATATCCGTAACAAGTTTCTCATTTCTACGTGACTCATATATTTAAGACAATGGAATTAGATTTAAATAAATACAAATGTGTATGAATAATTTATCTTTTTCTTTAAACCCTTTATATCACTTTTGTCCCTCATCATTTTTTCTCTCAGCATCTCAAACAACCATGGAAATCTTAAATCCATTTACTATAATGAAGGATATACATAGGAAGCATGATTGAAATAATCCAGCAAAAACTTGTCCCAATATTTATATATAGTGTGATTAGTAGACTTTTTAATCAGGATCGTCAGGTATAGAGAATAGAAAATTGTCTACTAGAGATTGTCTAATAATTTAGAGTAGTTAAACTATTTAATATTTTTAAACCGTCTAATAGTCTTAAATTATCTAATGGTTTATTAGATGATGTTTTTATATTGTAATTGCTTTAATGATTTTTTATTTGTTTTTTTTGTTTGTTGGCTTTATATATTTCCGATATATAAGGCATTCACTATACATAGAATGTAATCGTTTTTAGAGAAAAATGTATTTGAGAACTCCGTGTATAGAAGTTTGTTAATACGATTTAGTTTCTTTTATCTTGCTCTTGTATTTTATTGTTATTGTTGACACTGAACCTAACAATTGACACTATTTGTGGGAACAAGAAAGAAAGAAATAATTGAAAGAGTAATGGCCATCAAGTTTGACATTGAGAAGTTTTTCGATAATAATGACTTCGGATTATGAAAAATCAAGATGGAAATTATCTTGATACAATAAGGATGTACTTATGCTATATAAGGTTGAGGTGAACATGTCAATGTTGCTGTCTTAGGAGAAGGAGATGGACATGATATATTAGATTATTGAGATATTATCATTATGGTTATTTATTATTATTTTCGGTAGTTATTAGAAGAGATATTATTTAATGTAATTATAGGCATGTTTAATGGGTGTAATTCTGTTCAATTTCATTTGTCTTAACCTGTATAATGGTAACTTGTCTATGTATTTATATTATTATCTTGATGAATGAAAGGGAACATATTTTCTGACAGTAAATTTTATCATAGTATCAAGAGCAAGGAAAAAGTATCCTAGGAATTTTTTTTTACGAAATCATAAGAGATTATGGCTAAGAACAATGGTAATGGTCGGTCTCATGCACTACCAAATTTAGGCGAGCCAATAGGAATATCCGACATCAATCCATCTTAATGGCAACAACTTCTTGGTGTTTTGAATATTTTCAAAACCAAAGATCACCTTCACGGTAAGAATGATATTTCTTGGATTATCAACATGGGAGCCTTACACCATGTGACATGAAATTTATCTTGTTTGATAAATGTGAAAAAGATTACAATTATACCGGTGGGATTACCGGATGGGAAAGATGGGAAAGATGACACTGCTACAAAGGAGGGCAGTGTAATATTGGATAGTGGTTTGTAGCTTGATAATGTTCTTCTTGTGCCTCAATTAACTTGCAAAATTATTTTTTGTATCCTAATTAATTAATGTCTCTAATTGTATCGTTCAATTTACTAATGCATTGTGCGTAATAGGCAGGACAACGAGGACGTTGATTAGAGTGGGTGAACAACCGATGGACTTTACTTTTTTCATGGTGTCCTGAAGGTGCATGCATTGACACTTGACAGGGATTCATCCCTCATGTGAGTCAGTTTAGTAGAAGCAATAATAATAATAGAATTTGTGATGATTTTCCTTGTGATAAACAACATAGGGATCATTTTTCAATAAGTGAGCACAATGCAAGTAATTTGTTTGAATTAGTTCATTGTGATTTATGGAGACTTTATTGCACTCCTTCATCATGTGGGGCACAATATTACTTAACAACTGTTGATGATTATTGACATGTAGTTTGGATTTATTTGTTATGTAATGAAACTAAAGTTGAGTCTCAGTTTATGAACTTTGTTGCCTTGATTAATAGAAAATTTAATATGAAAATAAAGAAAGTACGAAGTGTCAATGGTACTAAATTTATTTGTCTTCGTGATTTTTCTTTGAAGAATGAGATCGTGATTTTTCTTTGAAGAATGAGATCGTGATTTTTCTTTGAAGAATGAGATTGTGTTTGAGACATCATGTATGGGTACTCCACAACAAAAATGGAAGAGTTGAAAGAGAACATCAACATACTGTGAATGTGGCCTGAGCACTCAAATTTCAAGGTCATTTACCAATACAATTTTGGGGTGAATGTGTGTTAACAACATGCTATTTAATTAATCGCACATCATCTAGTGTGCATAGTTATCTAACACCTTATGAAAAGTTATTTGGTAAAACACCTAATTTTGATAACATGAAAGTTTTTTGTTGCTTATGCTATGCACATCATCAAAATCGTGATGGGGATAAATTTGCAAGTAGAAGTAAAAAATGTATATTTGTGGGGTACCCCTATGGGAAAAAGGGTTGGAAATTATATGATTTGGAATCACATGAATACTTTGTCTCTAGAGATGTGAAATTTTATGAAGATAAAATTTCATTTGTTATGTCACCAAACAAAACTCTTCATGCTCCTCACATTAATTATAATATTGAGTATGTTGTTGATGATGATATTGGGTGGGATACTTATGATGCATCACCTACAAAGGGTGTGCACCCATGGCCTTGCAAGGAGAAAAACAGTTGTAGCTCCAAGGGGGTTTCATGGTGGAGGCTATGATAAAGCTACTGTGATAACTAATGAGGGAGTAAGTATGAGTGGTGTAGATGGCGAGGTAGTGTCCCCACATGGAGTTGATGGAGCTACTGTGGTAGTTGATGAAGGAGTAAGTATGAATGGTGTGGATGGAGATGTAGTGTCCCCACACAGAGTTGATGGGGTTGATGTTGTGAGAGTGTAAGAAGAAAATATGGAGATCGAAATGGGAAGGGGGATGAGAAAAAAAATTCCATCAACAAGATATAAGGATTTTGTCACTCATATCATTCAAAAAGTAAAGTTCTCGGGAAGTTCATCTGCTCAATAACATGCCTTAGGTACTCCTTACCGTATTACATACTTTGTAAATTGTGAACAATTTTCTGCTAGACATATTTTGTTGTAGCTATGACAATAGGGACAAAACCTAAGAATTTAAAGGGAGTCGTAAAGGATTTTGGTTGGCATGCTGCAATGGCCGATGAGATACATGCCTTGGAAGAGAATGAGACATGGGTTTTGGAGAAACTGCCACCCAGAAAGAAAACACTTGGAAGTAAATGGGTATACAAAATTAAATATCACTCAGACGGGAGCATAGAACATTTGAAAGTGAGGATAGTTATATTCGGACATCATTAGAGAGAGGAAATAGACTATGATGAAACATTTGCCTTGGTAGCGAAATTGTGACTGTACGTACCTTCTTGGTGATTTGGTTGAGGAAGAGTACGTGAAAGTTCCTCCAGGTTTTAAAAACACTGACCCAAATTTGGTTTGTGGGTAGAAAAAATCATTATATGGCTTGAAGTAGGCTCCTCGTTGTTGGTTTGCTAAGTTGGCTATGATATTGAAGCACTATGGATTTGTTCAATCCTATTCAAATTACTCACTATTTATATTGTACAGGGTAGAAATACAGCTCCATGTGCTGGCCTATGTGGATGACTTAGTTATTGTTAGGGGTGGCAAAGTGGGTTAGGCCCGGCGGGCCAGCCCGCCAGCATATAGGCGAGGCGGGTTAGCATTTTAAATCCGCCAACCCATATCAGCCCGGCCCATCTAGCCCGCTAACCCTTCGGGCCATAGGCGGGGCGAGCCAACCCGCTGGTCCGCGAAAAAAATATAACACCTCATTCACTCTCACTTGTTCTTTATAAATTTGGGAAAGTAGCTATACCTAGGGTTCCTTCAACACTGATTGCAATTTCTTTTGTAATAAACATTATGTCTTTTAGCTTGCACTTTTAAAATGCCATGTCACCATATACATCTTTAATATATTGTTGTAATTACAAAAATTCATTTAAATTGGACACAAACAAAATAGTTCCAAAGAAAAAAAAAGTCCAATTTAAAACCAAAGATCAAAAAATAAAATAAAAAACCCAAAAAATAGATTTTTCAAAAAAATGAAAAACAAAAAATATAGGCGGGCCAGCCCGCCAGCCCGCCTTATGACGGGGCGGGTTAGAAATTTTGGCCCGTATCACTATGGCGGGATGGCCCAGCCCGGCCCATTTTTGGCAGGCTCATGGCGGGGCGGGCCTAAACGGGCCGGGCTGGCCCGTTTTGCCACCCCTAGTTATTGTTGGAAATGATATTTCAACCATGAAAATTTTTAAAGCTTACTTAAGTGTTTGCTTTCATATGAAGGACTTGAGAGTCTTAAAATATTTTTTAGGGTTGGAGGTAGCCTGTAGTCCCGAGGGAATTTATCTTTGCTAGCAAAAATATGCGTTGGAAATTATTGAAGACAGGTTTATTAGGTGTCAAGCCTCCAAATTTTCCAATAGAACAACACTATAAGCTAGCATTGGCTCCTGGTACACCACTTGAAGACCCAGAACCCAATCGAAGACTTATTGGACGATTAATTTATTTATATGTGACTAGACTTGATCTTTCTTATTTTGTACACATTTTATCTTAATTTATGCAGCAACCTCGTGCAGAGCATTGGGAGGCAACTTTAAGGGTTATTAGATATTTGAAGAAACATATGAGGAAATGTATTTTACTTCGATCTGATAGTAAATTGAAGCTAGAAGGATGATCTGATTCAGATTGAATAGGCTGCCCACTTACAAGACATTCTTTGACTAGCTTAATGTTGCTTCTTGATTGTTCTCGCGTGTCTAAGAAAATAAAAATAAAAAAGTAATAAATAACATTATATAAATAGAAAACCACCAACATAAGAGAAAAAAAAAACATAAACAAAGTAGAAAAATGTAATTCATGTACTTGAACTCACATCTGAAAATAAATGAATAAATAATATTAAAGGCATTTACATGCCTTTTTCCTCACTTACCTATGCAATCACAAGGCAAATACTTGATTACCGAGAAAATAAATAAATATAAAGCAAGAAATGAATTTAGTAGTTTTCTAGTTTGTATAGTTATGGGGAAAGATAAAGAGTGATGAAAACTGAGTTTAAAATAAGTGATTCTTTGAAAATATTTTAAAAAATAATAAAAGGATTTAGATGAAAAATAATAAATTACTCAAAAATCTATTTATATGTATTTAAAATTCATTTTACTATTCATAGTTTGCTTAATTTTGAACCTACGTGTTTTGATGTTTATTAGAGAAATGAATATTTGATTATTAAGTTGAACAATTTAATATGATTAAATGAATAACTATTTTTGAATTAAATATTAGTATATTATTTTTTAGTACATAAAATATAATTAATATATAAAAATACTTTTATTGAGAGATTTGTTATATGTTAGTAAAAAAATTAGCAAATGTGGTTTTATATATATATAATATTACAATCTTCTGATGAATTTCTTAACAACAAGTAATAATAATTATTGTTACAAATGTTATTGTAATTTTCTTATTGATTTATTAGCTAATAAAAAGTATTGTTGTACATTTAAAAATAAAATATATTATGATTTTTTTATTAATTTGTTAGCATAAAATAATAATAAATATTAATATATATTTTAAAAATAGAATATATTATTATTTTTTAATTGATTTGGTAGCAATAATAATAAATGTTGTTATAATATTTATTGTGATCTGTTTATTAGGATTTCTTCAAAATATTAAAAAATTATCTTAGATGTTATATTTTGAGCGCAAAGTATTTATATATCTTTTCTCTCTCATAAAAGATGAGTACCAAAATATTTTAAGAATTGTCTCAATCATAATTTAATACATCAAAATATTTGGTAACAAAGGTTGTAAAATCTTTACATTATTGAAAAATTTTCATGCTTCAAAAGTTTATAAACATGTACAGCGTTATCCAATATTCTTATTATTAGTAGTGATTTTACTTTTTATAATCGAAAACATGCTCTTCAATAATTTGAAATTTAAAAATACAAATTTCTACAAATATTATAATACCGCCGAGATTACATTTCAAGATTATTAATAATAAGATTAAATAATTAATACTATTATCAATAGAGTAAAATAAAAGTTATTAAGAAGTTATGATAGTTATTAGAAGATTGTGGGTAGTTAAATTTATATTCTATAAATATTAAGTTTATATTTTGTAATAGGATTTGAAACTTTTAAACATTTATATAAATTTTAAGTTATCAATGTTTACTATGGACGAGTAACTAGAATGTTTTCAATTATTTATATTTAAATATTTTATTTATTTTCTTTGACTTTTTTTATTATTTCATTATGTACTATTTCTATTTCTTTTATTTATTTTTTTATAAATTTTGAACATCATTTCATAGAAACCTTGTGAAATTATATCAATTTGTGGTGATAAAATTCACCACAAACAAATTGACATGTATAGTGAAACAACATAAATAATATTAGTTATTAATTATATGATGTCTAGTCTCATATTGATTATTGTGAAAAACATATTATCTATTAAAAAGTCTAAAAATATAATCAATTTGGAGTTGAAAACTTGTGTTACTAGCCATTCTTTAAGAATTCATTCTAGAACTCATTTTTAAAATAGCCCGGGACTAAATAATTAGGGGTGGCAAAACGGGCCAGTCCGGCCCATTTAGGCCCGCCCCGCCATGAGCTCGCCAAAAACAGGGCGGGCTGGACCAGCCCGCCACAGTGATACGGGCCAAAATTTCTAACCCGCCCCGTCATAAGGCGGGCTGGTCCGCCTATATTTTTTGTTTTTCATTTTTTTGAAAAATCTATTTTTTAGATTTTTTATTTTATTTTTGGATCTTTGGTTTTAAATTGGACTTTTTTTTCTTTGCAACTATTTTGTTTGTGTCCAATTTAAATGAATTTTTGTAATTACAACAATATTAAAGATGTATATGGTGACATGACATTTAAAAAGTGCAAGCTAAAAGACATAATTTTTATTACAAAAGAAATTGCAATCAGTGAGGTGTTGAAGGAACCCTAGGTATAGCTACTTTCCCAAATTTAAAGAGAATGAGTGAGAGTGAATGAGGTGTTATACGCTGGCCCGCTCCTGGCCCGGCGGGTTGGCGGGCTAGACGGGCCGGGCTGATACGGGTTAGCGGGTTTAAAATGATAGCCCGCCCGCCTATATCTTGGCGAGTGGCAGTGGCTGTGAGCCGACCAGCCAGCCAGCCCAACCCACTTTGCCACCCGTATAAATAATGGGTAATGTGTGTTAAATTTTTAATTTTTAATTTTTAATTATGACCAATGATTTATTCATTATCATAGTCATTCCTACTTTAATATTTTTTAATTCATTTTAGTGAACGGTTCTAGTTATGACTAATGATTTATTGATCATAATTGTTTAAAGTTTAAAGTTTCCAATTCATTTGAGTGGAATGATTCTACTTGATATTTAGTATTTATCTTTTTCACCAAATTCAAAGAAAAATAAAAAGATAAATACTAGGGAGCTTTTGTTAGTAGTGATTTTATTCCTGATAATAAAAAAATGTTCCCTTGATAATATGAAACCATTAAATACAAATTTCGATTAAATCATAATGTCATCAACAATAAAGATTAGATATCAAGACTATCAACTATAAAGATCATATAATCATAACTATCAATGGTGGAGATCAAATAAAATTTATTAGAAAGTTATGGTACTTATTTGGAGGTTGTGGGTAGTTAGGATGTGCTCTGTAATTATTAAGTTTGTATTTTGTAATAAGGGTAAAAACTTATAAACATACATATAAATCTTAAGTCACGGCTCACGAATGGACAAATTATTACAATGGTCTCAACCATTTACATTTAATTATTTTTATTTTTTCTTTAACGTTTTTTACCATTTCATTTACACATTTTTGTCTGTTTCTCTTATTATTTTCTTGCAAATTTAGAATGTCATTTCATAAAAATCTTATGAAATTATACAAGATTTTGGTGACAATTCACCAAAAATGAAAATATATCTTTTATTGTGTTGTATCACCAAGATTATTATCACAAGTGACCTTTTCTCAATCAAGAAGTATATAACATGTATAATTCAAATTTATTCATTATATTCATAACTAATTATTAATATAGATATAATACATGTAAGAAATATTGACGGGGTAGTGAATTAAACTTTCAAGAATTTTTACATATTGATGAGTTATTTTCTTTAAATCAATTTACTCTTTTGAGAAAAATAAATTTCATTTAAGAAATGCTAAAGATAATTATTTGAGAATAAAGGAAAGAAGAATGACTTCAAGAGTTATGCTAATTCATTCTAATAAGAGAATTATATTCAGTTGTATAATATTCTCTATTAGATCAATCTACTACACTTTCTTGTTTTACAAGGAAGAAACAAGAAAATATGACATGCAGAACAAGATTCTATAAGATCTTCTATCACCACTACGAAATCCTATAAGCAACACCCTTGACAACTTCATTTTAGATCAAGCACACTAAAAAAACTTAGAAAATGAATAACATCACATAGAAAAGTGTAAAATAAGATGAGAGAAAAGATACAAAAGAGATCCACTCAATTTTGCTTAATATGTTATCTTGAAATAACTTATTCAGGTGAAGAACTTCAAGAAGTATTTTTCGGCTTGTAGAGTTTATCTAAAAGTTTTGAAATGATTTAAAATATTTTCTTAGTCAATTTCATAAAGATAACTTTCGAAAACTCTCATACATAAAACTGTTAATTTTAATTGATTAAAATATGTTACTAGGGATAACAAAATGGATTAGGTCCAACATGTTAATCTTCCTCTAAGTTACTATTTTAACTTTCTTAAGTCACCTAACCCATTTTGTTTGGCTCACCAACGCAGTAGGCTAGAGGCAAGTCGACCCAATAATTTTTTTTAATTAAAATAAAAATAAAAAACTATTTAAAGAATTAAATATTTTGTATTGTGTTGCTTGAAGTATAAAAATATATAAAATATTGTAATTTAAATAATGAATACTTACAAATTAAGTTTAAATTACTAATTGCATTGGAATAATTTAACATATAAAAGTAGTAATTCTCTCAATTTATCTAATTAAATATCTTCAACTACATTCATTCACAAACAACTAAATATTATATTTTAGACTTATTTTACTTATCAAGTACCACATTACATCATACCATGTTCTTGATATCTACTTTGGTCAAGAAATTACATTACATTTCATTTCGTTCTTGATACTTATTCTACTCATCAAGAAATTACATCACTTCACACATCATACCTACTATGATCATTAAGAAAGTATATCTTACCATATATCTTTCTTGATACCTACTTTGATCATCAAAATACTACATCACATCACACATCGTTCCTAATATGAACTACACAACTTGAGCAAGTAATAGAGACTACACCTGACTATTTAATGTATATCAAGACCCAGGATATTCTACAAGTAGTTAAGGCAGCTCCTTGCATAATGTCAACTTAGTGCTATGCATAAACTTTCATCAACTTCATACCATCTGATATTTTAATTTACATAATTTAGATATCAATGAAGTATGAATATCTCATTCTTTATAAGGTCACAATATTCAATACCACATTATATCACATAAGTAAAATTACCACCTAAATAATTTGTCACTTATCTCCATCCAAATCTTAATTGATGTCCAAAATCACAATTTTCATAATTATCCATTCAAATAGAACATCACCAAGTTTCTTACAACTTTACTCTATTATACTTTTTAACATCTTTCAACCATATATAATGCAACTAAATAACTTATTACTTACTTCAATTGTTTCACAATGATTTGGTCTTAAGAAAACATGAAAATCAATATTGATTCTTCCTTACTCGAGTTGTGACTTTTGTTTGAACGACAAGGTCCAACGCCCAAGTGATATACATATTGAGAAATTGATACAAATTATCTTTCACTCAAATGCCTAAATGGTCACTCAAGCATCCAAACTCTTAAAGTGAGATAATTGATACAACTTCTCTCTTGCTCAAACACTTATTTTAGGACTTGAAGAATGTGTTATTAACATACATTAATACTACCTCTTCAATGTCTCTTAAGCTACTAAGACATCACTATTACACAAGTAAGTGAGACATGTTTTCTCTCAAATTAAAACAAAATATAGCATTTTACATTTCAAAAACTTTTATTATTAGTTTTACATCAAGATTTACTTGTCCAATTTGATTTTTGACACTCAAACTTTTCCAATAGTAAACTAATCAAAATAATGTAAGAAGTTTTTAATAATAACCATCACATAAACCAAACAATTCATCATTCAAATAAAATTTCTCAACAATCTCTATATTATATATAAATACATTTATAAAACCTTTTCTTTTTACACAATTCACTATCATCAAACATGATTTCAATAAATAAAATTATTTAGAGCATTTCCACGACACATATGCCAATAATTAATGAAACATTTTTTATATTTAATTTCAACTCCTCTTCCCACTAAAATATAAAATAAAATTTAAACTCACATCTAAAACCAAAATTTTCATTACCAAAATCATTCAGACAAGATCAATAACTCATTGATCATAATTTAAATATTGAATCCATAAACTTTTTTCTCAATAAAAAATAAATAAAAATTATCATTAAATTACCATATGGTGTCTAACCTATGATTTACTTTTCAACATGTTTCCTTCTAAAATCTTAATTGATTAAAATAAATATTTAACGCTAACTTCTCTTACCTTAAAATGCTTTGTTATTAATAGGTATGTCAAAGTGAACCAATCCAAACAGATTGAACTAAAAATGGGTGAGATAAACCTAACTCGCTTTATGGTGATCCAGATATTCAAGCTGCCACAGGTTGCTTGATTATGTGAATTGCCTCACAAACTCATTTTTTTTTTAATTTTTATTTCTTTTTTTAAAACAGAAAATGTATATAAAAATTATTTTTTGTTTTTCAATTTTCATGAAGAACAGTAGACTCATGAATTGAAGAATCTATAACCTTTTTTTCTTTTTTTAAACATCTTCATTATCTTCATCCTCAAAATAAAAAATATTTGAAAAATAATTTATAATATAAGTAGGATGGTAGATCCATCCATCATAACCTGATTCAAACTCACTTAATCCATAAATTAAGTGAGCCAGACTTGTTTTGGTTCATAATTGAAAAAAAAATTCTCCAACCTAGTATAACTCAAACTCGTAATAAAATGAATTGACTCGCAAATAAAAACCTATTTTGACATGTATAATTGTTAAAGAATTATTATAATGAAAAAAAATTAAGAATACTTTAACTTACTCGTAAAAATTGATTCAGTAGTAAAAAAAATTATTATAACCACAAACTAACATAAATTTATCTTTTCCATAAGGATCTTACAAATAATAACATGACTTCTCCTATTCAACAAAAACAAAAATACAAAAATTAAATATGTGGGAAATAGAAAACTTAGTTAAGTAAAAAATTATGATGAGGTAAAGTTTATCTATTTTCTATTATGTTCTTTGAAAGAAAAATAATAAATAATTATCTCAAAATTTTAAAGGAAAAATTAAAAAGATGGAGTTTCATTGAAATGATTAGTTTTAATAACTAAAAAAAATATGTTATTCTTTCTCTCTCTATATATATATAACTTAAAATAAAAATATATTTATTATTCACTTAACTCTATTTTTTTATATACTCACAAAAACTGAGTTCTAACAAGTTGAAAAATAAGAAAAGAAAAAGGCTCTTTATCTCATGCTATGATGCCATTAGATGTGGTCTTCCAATGTGAAGGGTACTAAATAAATATATATAGGTATATATTGAAGTACCAAAACTTTTATTTATTTCATATTCCACATACTGTTGTATAGAAAGAAAAAAGCTATCACGTGTAATTTTGAATTGAAGGTTTTATAGAATAGTGTACACACACTATTTTAATGTGAACACTTTACTTTTTTTGAGAAGGCAAATAAGCATCATATAAAATAGGTAAAAGGTACCCAAGAAAATTATAACTTTGGTACTTTATGTTCTCACAAGAGTACCATGTTCTTGACTCTTAATATCACGTCCATTAATTTAGAGAATAAGTTGGTGTGATTGCCATGAAAAGTTTCTTCTTTAGAATTGATTGACTGGGATTGTGGGATTCAAACAACATCAATCTCCATCTCTTTGCATGTGCTTTCTACCACATTGTTCACTAATCAATGTTTTCTTTTAAATAAGGTTGACCACTCAAATTTATGTTAATGAAAAAGAAAAACTTTTGAGAAAAATATTTTTTAAAAAATTCTTCATACTTTAAAATATTAGTTCTTATTCTTCTTTACTTAAACTTTAAAAAATAAAAAAAACGTTTTTATAACATTTTAAATATATTAGATAAGTTTCCCAAAAGTAATTGTATTATTTTTTTCTCTAAAAAGTAAATATACTTTTAGCAATAGATGAAAACTTGACATGAAGAAAATTGTAACACCTAAATCTTACATTTAAACATGTTTTCAATTACACAGAAGTTTTACATCTATTATTATTATTATTATTATTAATAACAACAATCTATACATAGGTTTATATTTTAAAAGACCTAACGATCATGTTTAAATTTTAGAGAACCCCGAAAATTATACAGTTTTTTTAAACAATGTATTATCTATTTTAGGAATTTTATAGGAAAAAAAAACACGTTTTGTCTAACTTAAAAATATAGAACAACTTAAAAATACGTTTTTTGCTTTTCCATTGGTTAATTTTTCTCATACTTTTTATATTAAACACTTTATTTTGAAATTAAAAAATGTAACTTTAGTTTCTCTTAACTTGAAAGAAATACGCCAATTTCTTATACATGAGATATTAAATTTACTTGTTTCATAAATTTTAAGAACTAAATTTATTGATGAAAATATAAAAATATTAATTATAATTAAGTTTAAGAAAAAATATAAAGACAATAAAGACATTTACATTACGCACAGTAAAGTCATATATATATATATATATTATAAAATTAAATATATTTTTAGTTCTTATATTATTTATTAAAATTATATTTTATTTTTAAATAAATTTTAAATTTATTTTATCCTACAAATTTAACATCTTTTCACACAAAAAACTTAAAATCTTATCCAAATATGTATACTCTTACCACAAACAAATCAATATAAAAATAAAGTCACTTAAAAAAAAGTTGAACATAACAAAAATGACAAAAACCAAGTGATCAAGATATTGATTATAAGGTTTAAGCAAAAAGATGTTAAAAATATTTTTTTTAATCTCATATCTCTCTCAAAAAGAAAAATAATTTTAATAAATTTTGGTTTAGAAATAAAATAATATATAGAATTCACCTAATAGTTTTAATAGATTAAAACAGCTTTGATCAATTAAACAAAACTCATAAGAAAGTTCTAGGAATTAAACAAATTAAAATAATGGTTTTAATAGATTAAAAACTTATTTTAATGGATTAAAACAGATCCACATATTTAACTTTAAATTTTAAAATATTTTAATCAATTAAAATAGTATTCTAACAAATTAAAAACGTGATTTATTCAAACCATAAAACATTTTGTGACTTAAAAAAATTTCCAATTTGACAATTCATGATCAAATGAAAGAAAAGAACTTACATTTTTAAAAGTCTATCAACCTAAGGTCACTCTATAAAACTTCAACAATCATTGAATTGAAATATCCAATATTTCATCACCAACACTTCATATATTTAAAGTCTTCCATACTCTTAGAAGGATTGATTAACTAGTTAGACAAAAAAACACATAATTAAATTTATCCCATTCACAATGTAGTCTAATATAATTTTAAACCTAACTTAATTCATAAAAAGTTATTTATGAACGAAAAATGTCCTTCATTTATATATTCTTTTAAGCAAGTATCCCTTACTTAAAGTAACATGCTGGTTGAACAACACTAATTGACAAAATCTGTTTTGTTGGTGTGTTTGAGTGTTTTCCTGCAACACCACGTTCAATGATTTCTTGTGAAAGAGCATGAATTGATGTAAACTATTTTGGTGTATATTTATACATCATCATTGCAATGAAGGTCTTTGGCGTTTCCAAGATGATTGTTGAAAGCAACAGCCTGCAAGTGCAGCTGCTAAGTGTTCATCATCAAAATGGTCAACAATTATATGTCATTCAGATAATGTTGGATCTTCTAAATTCAAGGACAGCACCTGTTATTGTTTTATTTTTTCAAAAACAAAAAACTTTAAGATATGTTGGTATTAATAAACTAGATAAAGAGTGTATTAGAACCCTAAATTTGTTAGACACTAGTAATTTAATCTTAAAAGAAATGGATTTTTTTATTTAACCTTTAATTGATAAAAGTGGAACAATTGTAATTTTAAAAAGTAATTTGACACTAAAAATTGTATTTTTAACAATCAACGTGACATTAAACTGTAAATTTTATCTATCAATTTTGTATTTTTTTAAGTATTTAGATAATTTTGTTATTCTCTTAAAAACTAAATTCAGAAAGTCTTACACAAATTAGGCACAATACAAAAATGATAAAACTTTTTATGTTCAAAATTAAATATAGCATTGATTGTTTAATGTTCAATTAATTAAAGTTGTCAAAATGCTAATCACCTTATATAACCTTTATAAATGTGGTTTAAGGCATGATATAGTATTAAACTCTCTCAAATTATAAGTTATAGATAATATAAACAATTTTTTTTTCATGAAAACTATGTTTAAGACTAAATTGTGAAGCCAAATTGATTTATGACTAAATTATATAAGTTATTTGTGAAAAATAAAGCGTTAACATTCAACAGACGATATAATCGAATTATATCCTATAAACAAAATACTGTTTGGTTCATCTTAATGTTTAGTGTTATAGTCATAACAGGATCACAATTAAATCTGTAGAGTAAAAAACGAAATCAATGATAAGTTTTAAGAAAATATAATAAATATATTATTAAATTCCTTTTAGAGACCAATATATCTTCGAATAAAAGTTATTTACGAATTTTAAGAATCTTATCATCATAATTTAATAAATGAATGAACATAAAAAAAACTATAACTCTTTGACATTAAATATTCAACATACTAAATATAGAGTGTTATATATATATATATATATATGCGTGTAGTGTGTTTGTGTAAACTAACATTACACTATAACAATATCATTTCAAGCTTCAAAGGACTTGTTTGGTATAAGTAAATTTTTAAAATATAAAATTAATATTGGATTTAATATCAACCTAAATAAAATCATACTCAATAAATTTAGATAAATAATATTATATATATATATATATATATAATATAGAGAGAGAGAAAAGAGAAAGGGACAGAAATGTGCGTGAACATAATGTAATGTTACTAACGTACTATCCTAATGTTTCTGGATTTGCACAAGTTATTATAAATTTAAGTAAAATTTGAACATTAAGAATGTAAAAAGGAAAGAATATTATTATTATATATTGAAGAAAAAAAGTGTTCACATGATATATAAAATATTATTGTAAGTTTAATACAAATATTGGCAGAGAATAATTTTAAAAAGGATCATAAATAAGCTGAAAAGCATAATAATGTTCAAGTGCTTGTGCAGAAGAAGACTTGGAAAACAATACTAACGAAAAAATAAGGCTAACAAAGCTCCTTCCGCCCTATTCCCAACCCAATCATCATTTCTTTGGAGTTGTGTGAGTTAGTTTTCTTTTTCTTAAAAAATCTTCTTACTAAGTGAGAAAAATAACACTTGTTACAGCATTTTTAGCGGGAAAGGTACGCTTAGGTAATTAAATGAAATACAAGATTTTTTAAACAATTATTCATTGAAGAAATATAAGCAATATAAGCTGATATTGAAGTTGCTTAAAAAATATTTGAGGTTGTTTAATTAAACAACTGTTGCGTGTCTATAAAAAAAATGATTTTTTAGTGAAGAAAGAAAAATAGAGTAAAATAGAGATAAAGAGGAAAAAATCTTAAAATAATGAGTTTTTTTAAAAAAATTCTATTAAAACAAAATTGGATATAAAGGTGGGAAGCAATTAATTGGAATTGCCCTTATATATATATAATTTGCAGTCCTTTTTGTTGTCATAACCCAGCCAGACCAAACTATTTTTTAACCGGAGAGTTCCTTTTTGCACCCATGCTTTTCATAGTTATTCCATAGAATGAATAAAACATAAAAGTATCCTCTTGTTATGCGGCTGCTACCTCTTTGCACCCCCGGTTTCTTTGCTGGTCACCACCAAAAATGCCTTTGCAAAATGGCCATGGATACTAGTTGGTTAATGTTACTAGTGAAAATACATTAATGGTTATGTGCACAAGTCTTAGTTTTTTGTTCTATTTTTATATGCTCGTGTTTCCCTTCCTTAGATTATCAAATCTGCTGCAGACACCAATAGATTTCACTCTCCCGAAAGGGATTCCCATGCGAGATTGAGGACAACACTCACTAGGGTTCCATGACAATTGAAAAGTGGAAGAGAGGTTAGGCATTCCTATTATTTTTAACCAAATTCAAATGGAGTCATCCGTACTATTGTCACGGTCGCTTACTCAGATTTATGCTTTCTTCTAATTTACATAGATATGTGCATTATTTTGCTTCTCTTGTTTGGCCAAGGCAATGATTTCTTTTATTATGTCATCATAGCTTTGGGTACAATAACCATGCACAACAGTAGCATCAGATTGCTGATCCAGAAATTTGCCCTTTCTAAACCTTAACTCTCTTGGCTTCGACTTAAAATTTGCTTGCATTGGGGGACCGAAAGGGGGCTAGGGTAACACTCGTTTTAAATTAACAGAGCGGCCACTGGATATTTTATTTTAAACATGCATCTTTGAGGTGTACCTGGCAAGCTTACAAAATAAGTTACAGAATATGGACATCTAATCTATTGCATACTAAAAAGCATGGCGTTTCAACTAGTTTCGGGAAAAGCTTGTGTAATTTGCACAATGTGGATGGAGCACATTTCTCCAGTTACATTCCATCCAGATAACTAGAGTAAGAGGGCCACGGCCCACGGGAGTAAGAGTAATAAGGTGTAACATAATGCATCAAAATAAGTGGCTAATAATTTGTACCTGTCTCTTTTTTGTGTGTATTACTACATGGGGAATGTAGGCAGTGGGGAGAACTGGCTTAAAATCTTAATGCCGTAAGGAAAAAAATCACGACCATATTTGTTTATCAAACAAGACATTGTGTAGTGTTGGAGATACAGGCTTCTCAACTGTCACTCAGAATTGTCAATACCATGAAGTCAGTTCATTTATAATTGCAACATCAGATTAGTAACACGGCAGATTCAGCTGAGTAAAACACTAGTAGTATTGTTACAATTATAAAAACAAGGAACTGATTCTATAAGAAATGGTGTTATAATTATAGAAATAAATCAGAAATGTTATAATTATAGAAATGAAGCATTGATCTTATATAATCAGAAATATCTAGTTTATATATATGTATTATTACAAGCATTTTTATTTATTTTCTTCCAGTATCATATGTTTGTTATTAGAGAGTATTAAATCTTTTCTATTTATTGCATTGATTCTTTTCTGTCAATACAAATAAAGCACCACAGGTTCAGCTCAATGTTTTTCTCTTTCCTAACAAGTATAACATCATACTTCTCTTGCATTGATCCTCTTTCATTAGATACGTCAATAAAAGATCAAGACTTGCGTAATATTGGAGTAATGGGATTGTTGGCATTGTTATGAAATACAATTGAAAATGAACCCATATTTATACACAATACGTGCCCGTGATTTTGCGTCATAACTTAAGTTTGAACTCAAATTTGTCAATTTCCTATGAGTCTCTTCTCTGATTCTGCAAGAAGATAGCATACAGGGGTATCAGTTCCTTAGGAATCGAGTTTATATTTTACCCAGTTACTTAGTAAGATCTTTGCCGCTAACTAGATTTAATCTGCGGAATTGAATGTGAACTTTCTAAGAAGTAAATTAATGTTGGACTTGACTTCTCAGTAGCTAACGGGTTTAGAACAAACATGGTAGGATTGTCTATTTGAATCACCCAATGAGAATAAATAGCAAATGCATTGGGGGAGAGAAAACAATGAAACACTGGCCACGTGGCCAGTAAAAAGAATCACAAGAAGAAGTTTAATTAACCACCGAAGCAAGTAATTGCAGGTTTTCCACTTTCCTGTTTTTCGGGATATAGCAGTTAAGGGTCCAAAGACTGACATTAATAAATGTATAACGCAATCCAGCAGAGAGAATAAAAAGAACCAGTGATTCACATAAGAAAAAAAAAACAAACGGACAATTAACGAACATGACTCTTGACTTGTTGGTCTATATTATGGTTGATGTCACTAGATGCCTATAAAACACATGTACGGAAAAAGAATAAAAGGAAGGTAAATGTTTTATTAGGAGTATACAAACATTTTATATTTAGTTCTCAAGAACTTCAGATTTTTGCCTTCCCAAAATTCCTAAAATTGACTCCAATATACCTATCTTTTGAAACTTGAAATCAGACTCAAAGTTATGTTCCAGCTTAAGGCGCTAAGTCAAGTTCTCATCCTACAGAAAAAACCTAGAGTATTTTATGCATCTTTGTTAATATTTTGAAGAACCACATTATCTACTCAAGCAGAGTTTGTTATAAAGTCCAGCAGCGTGTTTATATTTAGAAACACAGATACCACTGGTTATTATCTGGATAAACAATGACAATTCTGCCAAATTTTACCCTTATCGGTGCACCTTTGAGGAAGCATACATAATCTACTAAATCTGAAGTTGAACTTAAGTCCAACAGTATACTCATATTCAGACACAAAGGTATAATCAGCAATTAATTCTGAATAACTAAATCAAGTTACAAACAAAGTCCTTCAGTTTTTTGGCAATAAAAATGAAGGACACTTTATCCACCAATTCAAAATTTCCTTACAACTTATTACTCTTTCCACCACAATTCATTTCCATTTTTCCCAGCAAGCATTGACAAACATCCATTGCCTAACCTAACAAAACCTCACATTCACAACCCCAAAGGCAACAATTAATAATCAAAGCTAAGGAGAAAAACTACAACCGCATAATACACTTGATTTAACGCAAAATCGCCCGTCTTAAAACTACCTATCACTTAGCGATAAAAACCCTAACCTTTATTTGAGAGTCTTGGGAGCGGCAACAGATTCCGACGAATTATGCGTCTCCACGACTCGTTGCTGCTGCTGTTGCTGAGCGATAGTGTTCCTCTCGTATTCGCGCCACTTGTTGATTGCGGTGGTGCAGATCACTGAAATAATTCGTTAAAACCTACGCAAGAAGGAAGAAATAGGTAAGAGAGAGAGAAAGGGAATTGGATTACCTCCGGCACCGATGAAGAAGACGAGACGGAGGAGCTTGGGGCCGGCGGGGCCGGAGATTTCTTCTCCGGTCATGTCTCTCCGCCGCCGGTGAACGCTTCCTTCCCACTTCTCCGCTTCAGTGTCCGTAGTTGCCTCTCTTCGCTCTTCAAGCTTCAAGCTTCAACTTTTTTGTTTCAAACTGAAAAGCTCCACTGGTAAAACCTCCTTATTTATTTAGAAAATTTTAGGTAAACTTAATTTTTACATTTTTATATTGGTAAATATGATTTTTCAAACATTAAATATTTATATATAAGTTTATTTTTATATATTATTAACATATTTTTATATTATTAAATTAAATAATCATAAAATTCATTTCAAATATAACTTTAAATAATTATTATTTAAAAAAACAACAAACGTAATATCCATAAAATATAAATATAAAAATCTTATTAATGCTGTAAGAAAAAATAATGTTTCCCATTATTAGGAAATTTTAATTGACATTTTTCTAGAATGAAATGAAAATAAAAAATAATTTCATCTCATCTCATGCCTTTAAACTAATGGAAAAAGTATTGGATTAAATTACTGAATAATAAATAAAATGAGAAAAAGAATGTGCAATTTCATTTCATTGGATTTTAAACAATCTTCTTTTCAGGTGGATTTATTTTTAGACAATTAAAATAATATAACTTACTTTAATACCATTTTATCTCATTTTATTTTGTTGTTTTCATTTTATCAACCTAAATTTTCTATCACATCACATTCTATATTCACCTTTTCGTAACGACCAATTTCCATTAAACAGACACCTCAATCGTGGAGTCATTTTGCGAGTTGTTTCCAAACGACGACGTTTAACCCCCAATTCGAAACAAGGGTAGAACTCCTTGGCCTCACGGATTACGCCATAACGCCACCACAGTCGCCGGCGAACGATTCCTGGGTTTGTATTCTTCATCTTAAAGTTCCGATCTTTGCTTTCAAACATGGCAAAGGGAACAAGCTCAAAGCTGAACATCGCAATAATTCACCCGGATCTTGGCATAGGTATATAACCACTGTTCCCCATTGCTTTCCAGTCCACTCAAATTAAAACCAACATTTTTTTGTGAAAATTCCAGTAATTTGACTTTTCTAAGTTAAAATTTTGGTTTCATGAAACAATACCATGCAATTTTCTTCCCTGTAGTTGATTTCCACTTAGTTTCCTTGTGATTGTTTTTGAAGGTGGAGCTGAGAGATTGATTGTGGATGCTGCTGTTGAGCTTGCATCCCAGGGCCATAAAGTTCATGTTTTTACTGCACATCATGACAAAAATAGATGCTTTGAAGAAACTGTTGCTGGTGAGTCTCACTATTTGTGAGGGCTTAATTGCACTTTTATTTGTGCCTTCTATTATCTTTACATCTAATATTAACAGAAAGGCCTAATGTAACAGTGCAAGAAGTGCAAGATCAAATTTGGGCAAAAGACTAAAATCGAATTTTGACTATAGTAGGGAAAGGAATAGTGCAAACAAGCCATTAGTGTTTTACATTTCTGTTCTTTATACAGAAATAGCATTGCCAATGACATGGTTTTGGACTTGTGATTTTTCAGGTGCCTTTCCAGTTACTGTGTATGGTTCCTTTCTTCCTCGTCATGTGTTCTACCGTCTTCATGCCTTGTGTGCATACCTTCGGTGCCTATTTGTTGCTTTCTGTGTACTTTTCATGTGGCATTCATTTGATGTTATACTGGCAGATCAAGTCTCTGTGGTTATTCCTATCTTGAAACTTAAAAGGTCAATAAAGGTAGCCAAGAAGGAGGAAGAAGAAATCATATGAGAATTGTTTTAACATCTTCAATTCTTACTTGTTTTATTTTCCTTGGTAGGTTGTATTCTACTGTCATTTTCCGGACTTGTTACTGGCTCAACATTCAACTTTCATTAGAAGGATGTATAGAAAACCAATAGACTATGTAGAAGAAATAACGACTGGTTTGACTTTATATCCTTGATTTATCATTTTTTTTTCTCCTCTGATTATATTTTCTACTGTACATGCTGAACCCTGCATCTTATTAACCTTTGCTGAATTGCAGGAATGGCTGATTTGATACTTGTTAACAGCAACTTCACTGCCTCTACTTTTGCAAATACTTTTAAGTCTCTAGATGCAAAAGGAATTCGACCAGCTGTTCTATATCCAGCTGTCAATGTGGATCAGTTCAATGAACCCAGTTCCTTTAAGTAAATGACATGTTTGTAGACATATGGTTGACACTTTACAAGATTATGCGTGTAGCTTATTCTTATATCCAGTTTTATAAACTTTATGTATAGAATAGAATCATAATCTTAATTTGCATTGTTTCTTCTGTTGTAGGCTGAATTTCCTTTCCATCAATCGCTTTGAAAGGAAGAAGAACATACAGTTAGCTATTTCAGCTTTTGCTATGCTTCACTCATCTGAAGGAGTTTCAAAGCATAAAGATATTACTAATGCATCTTTGACTATTGCTGGTTAGCCTGTTTTTTGTTTATGGCTGTCTTTCAGATGATAAATGTTATGGTGATGTTTATGTGCATTACAAATTTCCATGGGATGGGATATCTGTTCTGATGTATGTGCCTCATACTGGAGTTTAGTATGGTGGTGTCTTCATTTTCAAAATATAAAATATTATTTTAAATAAAAATTATGTTTGGGCTTGTAGTAGACTTTCAAACTCTTTTGTTCTCTATTATTTCAAGGGACTTTGTTGTTCTGCTGATTCAGGTCAATCTTGCAGTTTGTATGTAAATTATCTAGTGCGACGTTGTGATACAACTATTTCTCAAACAGGTGTCTTGTGTGGGTTTGTCAAAGTGTTACTTATTGAACCTTTTCATAATTGTTGTGGAAAGTGCGTGCTTATTTTCTATTGTAATTACTTAACTAAAAATGAATATTTATTAACCATTATGTGGTGACAGAAAGTTCATTTATTAAAGACTTTTAACTTCGTTGCCATCAAATTAGAGGTGGAATGCATAGTTATGACGAGGTTAAAAACCTTATCTGTTTAAGAATTAGATATATTGGTTTAGACGTGGAAATTTAGGACTTCTGATAATATGTTCATTTGTTTCGATATCACTATAAGTCACGAGCACTTCTCTAGGATAATGAATAAGAATAACATATAATATTGAGATTTTTATTTTTTTTATTTGATATAATATGGAGCCAGTCTTTAGAGCACAAATTTATTTATTTGAGACTGACAACAAAGTGGATCTGTACAATTTTTTAGCAGAAAACAATGAGCAAATATTGTTGGAAGGCATGTAATATCTGCTAGTAATATGACTAGAGCTTTATTTGCTGGCTGTCTAGATGGATCCTTTAGTATTTGCTGATTAAAAAAAAAGAGTACTATGTTGTGCAAGTTTGGGCTGCTTCACTGAAGGGTCAATATCGAGGAACATCTTCCTTGTATTAAGCGATGATTTTTTATTTAGGATCTTTGAGTGTTATCAGAATTTATAACCACAAGTGTCAGTTTTTGGTACCTGTCAATTCATTAGTCTAAAAACAAAAATATGGTAAAGTTTGGTTGGACTTGGAAAAAGTTGCAAGTAAAAAATTTATGGATTTCCACCTGCTTGGTGTGTTAGGCCTTCTTGTGGCATTGTTCTTTAATTTTAAATGTATTTATTGGTAAAACTGCTCAGTCTTAAGTTTGAACAAACCATACTTGACTCATTCATTTCACTTTGAAGCATTTGTGCACATGTAATTTGCGTAACAACCCTATTGTCATAATTGGTGCTAGGTGGCTTTGACAAACGATTGAAGGAGAATGTGGAGTACTTAGAAGAGCTTAAAGATTTAGCAGAAAGGAAAGGAGTCTCTAGTAAAATAAGATTCATCACTTCTTGCCCTACAGATGAAAGAAATGCACTTCTTTCAGAATGTCTGTGTGTTCTTTACACACCAAAGGTATATAAAACCATACGAATTATGATTCATTACAACTGGTAGAAACTGAATGAAGAAAGTGAGCTTTACACAAAAATCTTTGATGCAGGATGAGCACTTTGGCATTGTTCCTCTGGAGGCAATGGCAGCTTATAAACCTGTTATTGCATGCAATAGTGGTGGCCCTGTGGAGTCAATTAAGAATGGTGTAACGGGATTCCTTTGTGATCCTACACCACAAGAATTTTCTTCAGCAATGGCTAAGCTCATAAATGATCCTCAGGGAGCAGAGAAAATGGGCCGAGAAGCTAGGAGGCATGTTGTTGAGTCATTCTCTACGAAGTCATTTGGCCAGCATCTAAACAGATACCTAGTTGACATTCACCGGGGAAAGGAGGATTGAGTTTAACCTTGGATAGCATGATTTTGCGCTCAAATCGTTAACTACAATTGGTTACCATTCAACTTGCTGTTCAAATTTTTGTTGGCTTAGTTCACTTTTTTCATGTAAATCTGAATTGAATTACATAGATGATCACATGTTCAATATTCTGCGGTTTGCACTCTTGGATATTTTTTGACAATATAGAGGTATTCAAAAGTTTATAGAGAATTTTCTTATGCTCATATAAAAGAAATCATTCACACGTTTCCTCCAAAATGGACAGAACATAAACTTATGTGAGATTCATATGAATTCTTCCTTTGTCTTTTTTTTGTTGGGAGTTTCCAAACAACGGAAGAATTGAAAACTATGTTGTTTTCCATCAATCCTTAATCCTTCCTCCTTCTATCCACCAAGTTTATATTGATAAGTAGAATACGTTGTTTTGTGGATACCGCTCATCCATGAGAATCTGATGAAACCCTTGTTGCATGTCAAGTTTGGAAAACCAATAGACATGATCCAAATTATCCAGAGGTTCATTAAAGATGGGTATAGAAAAATAGTCCTTGACTGTTAGTGCATTAAGGGTGGAATAGTCAACACAAACCTACTAGTTGCCATCTTTTTTCTTGACTAGTAATATTGGCAAGGAAAAAGGACTTCGACTAAAGCGAATCATACCAGAGGAAAGTAATTGAGTTAATTGTTTTTCAATCTCTCTTTTCTAAAAATAAGGATAGCGATAAGGGTGGATATTGATGGGAGAGAAGTTGGGCAAAAGGTGTATTTTGTGAGTTATTTGGCGTAGTGGGTGTTTGGAAAGGAGAGACAAACTTGGTTAGCGTATTGTCGACAACAGGGAGTGGAGGAAGAAATGGTGGGAGTGGTTCGGATTTCAGGGTAGGGAGAAAAGTGAGGTGAAACAACTCAGAAACCTCATGGGTATTGATAATGCGTTTGAGTTGGTGGGTGGTTGCACCTTTAGGCCCAAAAGGAACATTCGTTGAGAAAGTTATCTTTCGGCCAAAATGGGTAATGTGCATAGTAGGTGTCGCATAATCAGTAGTGATGGACTCAAGGCTCTTAAGCCATTGAACACCCAAAACTATGTCCACACCACTAATTGGTAAAACATGAAGATTGTTTGTTAAAGACTGGCCCTCTATCGAGATTGGGACCTGCGACACACCTATTGACAGTCCAAAAGTGATCCAAAAGTCCAAAAGAGATGTCGCAGCTTGGGTCAAGAGCCAAAGGAAATGAGTGACCCTAGTCTGCGCAAAATTGTGCGCCATAAACCTTTGGCACCAGTAAACCAAAAAGTGCATTGAGATTGATTTATAGAGTGGAGTCATGAAGAGGTGGAGGCTCATAATGAATGAGCTGGTGGAGATCACGGGGAGAGGGCAATTGCCCTCACTCTCGCTATCATTAGCTACGAGGAGGAGAATGCGAACCATGCAATGGAGGTTGGAGGACCATTTTTCTTGATAACATAATCCTTTCTTGCGGCGAAAAGCCAACTCGACATGGGTGAGAGACTCAGACTGGACCTTGGAAGGAGGTGAAGTGGGAGTGGTTGGTGCTGGAGGAGAAGACGATGGCTTAAAACCAGGTTTAGACCCGCAACGACGGTTATTTAGCTTGTCTTCATGTAGTCTGGCGAGGGTAGCGGCCTGAGGAAGGAAAAGTGGTTGTAAGGCCTGAACCTCACGACGGAGCTCCGGTGAAAGGTCGGAGATAAAACAACTGAGAAGAAAAGGGAGTGTGAGGCCATCAATATGATTGGCTAGGCATTCAAATTCTGTCAAATAGTTGAAGAGGATATCCTTGGGGTCATTGTAAAATGATGGTGCGAATCAGTTTCCAAAGCCTATAATAGGCGAAGCCAAGATGTAATAAACTTATTCAGCAACATCAATTGATATTAGTTAAAGGTATAGAAGGACGTTACTCTGATCCGTCCATCATCAGATATGCCTTGATAGTAAAAAAACTACTTGATCTTAAAGATCCAATCCAATAAATCATTGCCATTGAAACGTGGCACCTCGAGCTTAATGGGGAAGGTGGGTGAAAAAGGGTGGGGGTGAAGGAGGTGAGGAGTGTGGGTTGAAAGGGTAATATATATATTTATTGATTTTCCGCAATTGTAAGATTCTAAAGAACTTGTGACATGTCATCTAAAAAATTTTATTCTAACAAATGCATAAATTCAAACATTCGAATTAAACATAATCGTTAAAATAGAACTTATAATAGTTTGAATCATCTAAAATTCAGAAAGCAAGAGACATGTTAATCTTTCCATGATATTTCGTCTATATTTTAAAATTGAGAAGTTTCTTTCTACACTCCCATATTTTTTTCCTACTTTTCTATGTATACAAAAGTTCTTATTTTCTTTTAAAAACTTTTTGAATTATTATAAAAAAGTCAATTTTAGATTGTAAAATTTAAAAATTATATTTACATAAAAAAAATTTAGATTATATAATTTAAAAATTCCTTCAATTTTAAAATAATATTTTTTTAAATTATACCATTCGAAAAAGTATTGAATTGCACAAATCGGAGCACATTTGCTATTATTCCGTTGTGCCTTCCTCTTTCTCAACCATTATCTCTTTCTTTTTCTTCTCCTTCATTCTCAACCCACAAGTGGCGACGGCAAGGATGGCAGCAAGGATGATGACAAAGGGTGGGATAATTTCATTGGTTACCAGTCCCATGGAGGTGGAAATAGAATAATGGAGGTGGAAATAGAATAATGGAGGTGTAGAAAGAAACTCCAGTGTAATTGAGTTATCTAAACCCAAACTCAAGACAAAGCAAGAAAGGTTTGAATCTTTCTTGATCTCTCGTTCAGCTCTTTCTCCTGAATTTGTATGGGAAGTGACAAGTGTTTAATTATTCATGTTTCCATGCATGTGATTGATTACAGAAAAGTTCAGTCACATGAAAACTGAATTGTATGAAATTTGGACCTTGAAGGTGTTGGCTCTCTTGGTCTCTTACAAGTTTCATATTTTTTTCTGACAATATTATTAAGGAATCATCTGTTTAAAGGTATAAAATTGTATTGCCAGAATCATATTTCAAAAAATATTATAACTAGAAATACTATTTTCGTAACCATATTTATTGTTATTATTAATTTTGAAAATATGTGAAATATATGTAATTAAAATAGTTAAACTAAGAAATGCGAAATTATGAAGTAAAGATAAGTGCTTATAGCAGAATTTTCAGGAATCTTTGTTCTACACAGATAAGTAGTTATAGCAGCATCTTCAGGAATCTTTGTTCTACACATATAAGTGGTTATAGCAGCATTTTCAGGAATCTTTGTTCGCTATAATCAACTAAAAATGTTTTTAATTACAAAATTTATACAGCTCATGACAATAGTGTCAGCACTTCAGGAATCTTTGTTCTACAGAGAAACCTGTGATACTCTCAGAACTTCAGAATTCTCCTTGTCATGTTTTTATTTTTTTGGTAACTTCTCCTTGTTATTATTGCACCTGTATGTAGATAAGAAAATTTCAACCACTACTAATCATCAGCCATTGCTGATTACATTAACATCAATTTCATGAAGTGTCATCAAAACAACACATACCACCAAAATATGTAGATAACAAAAATCAATTAACTAAAATAATCTCTGCATGTTTTTGGCTGAACATGTGAAAAGACAGGGATTGTATTGTCACCCCTATCACTAATAATGTATTTGTTTTTATTCCCAACCAGTTTTCACTCACAGTAACATCCAATTCCATTATATGATCTTCCATAATGTGTGAGAACAGAATGTTTAACCATTGTATAAATTTTTTGAATTATTATTATTATTATTATTATTATTATATATTTCTTCTGTGAGGATAATAATTATTTTTGTGTGGAAATCGTATAGTAAATTTGAATAACATGTTAAATTGTTCTAGAACTTTAATATTTAAGTTTTTAATAAAATACTTTTATCAAAATATATATTAGTATCCCCTAGATTTGAGTGCAAAACAATTATAATATAGAACACTATATTTTGTTTGAGTTATAAAAATATAAAAAGTATGAGTGGTTATAGCAGCATTTTCAGGAATCTTTGTTCTACACTGATAAGTGGTTATAGCAGCATTTTCAGGAATCTTTGTTCTACACATATAAGTGGTTTTATAGCAGCATTTTCAGGAATCTTTATTCTCTGCAATCAACTGAAAATGTTCTTACAAAATTTATATCACTCATGATAATGTGATATTTCCTAATGTCAGCATTTTCAGGAATCGTTGTTCTACAAAATTTGTTTTTATTAAATCTCATATCTTACATAAATGAAATAATTAAATTTATTTCATAATTTTATGTATTTTAAATTATAATAAGCCTAAGTTATTTGAAAAAGGAAACAAATGCGAACTTAACAAATATTATGAAAACAAAACATAAAAACTAATTAACTTTAAAAATTCTACTTTAAATAGAATATAAAAAATCTACAAGTTACTAATTAGTAAACATTATTTATAAAATTTTAAAAAAGCTTTTAGCTAATAAAAGTGTAAAAAAACTAGCTCACACTGTGTGTAAAACAAAGTAAGAAAATCAGTATGGGATTGTTCACATACCAACTTAACTTTTAAGACATATTTTATATTATTATAAAATTCATATATTTGATTATAGAAGTTATTTTATTTTTAAAGTAATTAAAAAACAGTAATTTTATCATACTTAGTTTGGATGATAGTATAATCTTTTATCCTTCTAATATATTTAAATTAAATTTTTACATGTTTTAAAAATGTTTAAATCAAAAGTAGCTACATTTTTTAAAATATGACTAAATTAAATATCCGATAAACTCAAAATGGACACTATGTGAAGCAAAAATACGTATAGAAAGAAAAAAAAAGTTTACCTTTTTCGTGGAAAGTTTTCTTAATGTGAATAAGGATATATTTTTAGTAGAAATTCAAATAAAAATGTCCAAAGTGATATATTTTAAATTTGTTTAAAATTTCGTTGATAAAAAATTATTAGCTTTTATATAATATAATCAGCATTACAAGAATTTGTCTATAAAAAACCAAAAATTAATTTTTTAACTAAATATGCGATCTCATCTCACTATATTTTTATAGAATCTAGTCAGTTTTGTTTTCTTTGAATGTAAAGAAAATGTAGATTAACTTTACATATAAATTTTTAAATAA
The DNA here is from genome assembly GCA_030347555.1 of Lablab purpureus. Lineage (NCBI taxonomy): Eukaryota > Viridiplantae > Streptophyta > Magnoliopsida > Fabales > Fabaceae > Lablab > Lablab purpureus. The sequence continues at coordinate 22,200,761 of CM059258.1, forward strand.
ATTATAACAGGTTTCAAAATTTAAATATTAAAGCAACCATAAAGGTTTAATGAACTAAAATTACGTAATTACTTTAAGTTATTTTAAATATATAAAAAAATTAAAAGTGTGGAGAGGCCTAAGACCTATGCCTTATTTATTGTAAACACAATCGTGAATGAGTATCTCTATCAAATGGTCTCACCTTTCACTACCACTGCTGAAAATATCACACTTTTGATGAGATTTCTACGATTGACTTATTCAACTCTTAACAGGTTCTTGATTATTAAATGAGTATTAAATGTTCATCATCTAATTGTGTTCATGTCACTATTTTTGGTTTCAAACTTCTTAATTAATATTGATTTATGTCATATTGTACCACTTGAAATTAACACATAGAGTGGAGGGAGAAAGAGAACTTATCTTCATAATTTGAACACTCTTTTTCCATATATATATATATATATATATATATGAAGAAAATTTAAAACTTATTTCTTAATAAACTAAAATTATTTTATAAATAAACTAGTTGGTAGAAATTTTCTCATCTAACTTCTCTTACATTTTTGTTTTTAACATGTAAGAACCGATATTTTTTATGTTATGATAAAAAAATTAAATGAAGAATGAATATGTCTTTTGGAAATGGAAGATAAATATAAGTAGATTTAAACTATTTCAGTTTTCACTTTTATAAAATTTTATCTCTCAAAAGCTCTAAATGCTCTAGATTCTTTTAAATTTTTTGAAGTAATTTTTTATTTTTTTCTATAATCATAACTTATATTTGAGGAGTCAACTAAAGATAGATCAAGATAAAATTATCACAATCTTGATTTAGGTAGGTTTCTATTTGCTTATGGTTAGTTTTACCTCTTTATCTTTGTTGCATTCATGAAAGTTTTATACTTTGTGTAAATCAATTGAAAAATATGAATTTTTTAGTGATCTCGTGTAATTGTTTGAGTAAAGATCTATATCTCTTGAGCGACCAATTAGACACTCGAGTGATATTTAAGTAAGGACATTTAATGCATGTACATACCACTATCACTCGAGCATCCAATTGGTCATCCAAATAAGATTCTTCGCTTAAGAGATAGAACTCATCACTCACATTGTTTAATTGATGAAATTTGTGCTCAAGTAGTAAAGAATCAATAACTCAAAGTGATTTTTAGAAACTACCATCACTCAAGCAATGGTGTAGTGCTTGAGCGACGAGAATTAATATTGGTTTTTTTTTCACTAAGAGTTTAGCACTCAAATGCTTATTTTGATCTTCACTTAAGTAACATAAGGTATCACTCAAGCAATAGGTTCAAAGCTCAAACGATGGACTTTTCCTTGTTTTGTGAAGGTTGATTCGCTCAAGCAGCATATCTATGCTTTCAAAGCTCAAGTTTGGTTGATTCACTCAAGCGACATATCTCTACTTTTAAATATATGTTTCAAAGCCACTATAAGAAAAATCACATTTACCTTCTATCTAAATCCGTAGGAGAAACTCAAAATCCATAGGTAAAATTGAATTACCTACGAGTTACCTATGACAAAATATCCATAGCTAAAATTCTCATAAGTAATACTTACCAACCAATTTTAAACTTTGTAGGTAATTTCATATAGAGTAATCTGTAGGTAACATATGTATGTAGGAAAATAAGAATTAGATTCATATGCAATTAACATACCAAACATAAGGATCTAAGATATTGGAGTAGAAGAAAAATTACTCTAAAGAAGATTCCAATTCAGTAAAAAATTTCTACTTTTGGTCACCTTTGATTAGGTATGATCGGATTGGAAACATAATATGTGGTTCACTAAACAATGGAGCGTACAAAGAGAATTTTTAAGAAACGAATCATAGAGATAGTAAGCTTGTGAAATCAATAAAAAAATAGTAAGTTATATATATATATATATATATATATGTATGTATGTATATATAAAAACTTAACTTGAAAAAAAACTCTTAAATATTATGTTCTTATACATAGGTTAGATTTGTTCACATGTATATGGTTTGAATGAGAAAGATGGATCTAGACTAATATAAGTTCATAAAGATATATTTGATTTTTAAATCAAGTTATCTGGGAGTAAGTTAGGACTTGTCTAACTCTTCTTTGTCTTCTAGATATTTTAGTTGAGAAGCATAGCATTTTGAAGTAAGGAAAATTAACTTAAGTTCATCACTTCTTTTAATTGTAATCTTGATCAAATTAAATATTAATTTTAAGTTTGAAAAAACCAGGTAAGATACCTGTGAATGAACTGTTCCAATATTAGGTGTCTTTTAATGATGTTGAATTTCTTACGGATAAACAAGGTACATATAATTGTTTTGTGTGGTTGTTAAACTGTGAAAACTGAAATTCTAATACTACAACTTTGTCAAGGATGTTGATTTGTACAGGTGGATGTAAGTGACGAGTAAATTGGGGTTGTCTAAATTTTTTGAGACAAGGATATTTTGTGTTGTGTTAAGGAAGAAATTCTTACACATAAAAGAGAAATTTGAGTTAATTCAATTGCAAATTAAATTTAGTTTTTTATGATCAGGTATTTTGCTGAAGCAATAAAATTGTTGCATAAGTGATGCTCAAGTGGTGGCATTTAATGTGATGAGTGTAATGTGCCCAAGCGCCCAACTCATTGCCCAAGCAATAATGTTCCTCGCTTAAGCCATAACATATAGTTCCAGAGAAAGAGACTCATGATTGTGAAAGAGAAAATATAACTATTTTCTCTTCTCCAAGATTATAATGCTCAAGTTGCATCAAAGTTGTTCAAGCATCATGAGAGTTTCTTAGTATGTCACTCAAGCGACATTTCATAGCTTGAGCAAGGGGGAGTTAGTAACCTTTCCATTTTGAAGTGAAGAATATCGCACAAGCGAAAATGTTGATTCCTTTGTTTCAATGGTTTATGTTTGTTAATTTAAATGAACTCTTTACAAAGTTTGTTTGATATGATATTTTTTTTATGGAAGTGATGAAAAGAAATAAGTATTGGATTGAGTTATATATTGAATGATTTAAACGAATTATAAGTTTAGTGAAGATATGTGTTGCTTGAGTTGGATGAGAAATGGTAAATATCTAGGATGGTAATCTAACTTGGTTTGTGACTTTATAGTGTTAAGTATTGAAACTCATTATTGAAAGGAGATATCATGTTTTTACCGATAGTCTAAATCACATAAATTAAGATATCAAGTGGGGAAAATCTAAAGGAGATTCTTACAATAATTTTTATGAAGCAGATGCAATAAATTTCCCAAACTACATTGAACTATTATTAGCACTTCCAAGAGGCTTTGATATGGGTCATGTGTTAGTCTCTAGTGGGACTTTCTCAATATGTGTCTTCCAGAAGGCATTGTAGTCCCTTGGATCTTTTATTGAAGCGAGGGATGAGTGTGATCATGTAGTCCCTTAGACCTTTGTTTAGATGAATGATGAGTGATGAATGTGTTAATATTATTTTCTTTAGACATTTGTTGAGGCAAAGATGATTATGCGTATACATGATGATAAAATGGAATGAAATGAAAGTGTCTTATATGTCATATATGTATGTTATGAAATAATTTTACATTAGCTTATTCTTTTTTTATTTTCTTTTGTAGGACGATTTTTATGAAAATACTTGGTACAATAATAGATGGATTTATGTGTTCAAGAAACTATTTAAAAAATGCATTAAAGATTGAAGATATATGTTTCTTTTTAAAGATCATATCTTCTGTATGTTATTGTGTATTGTAAATCTCAATCTATTTTGGAAAATTTTCTTATAATTAGTGATGATATATAAAGTATATTTTAAATATTTATGCCTCTTCAAGATTTCAACACCTTTATGACTCACTAAATCACTTCCAAGTAGGTATGAAAATAGGGTCGGATGGATGCAAGTTTGACTATACTCGTCCCTGTCTTTAAAGTAAAAATTCATATATATCCCCTTTTCATCTCCAAAGTGAAAACTCATGCTTAACACACTAATGGGTTCAACCATAATTTTAATAATAACAAATAATATCATGTGCTTGGTGTGTCTAACAAAGATACTTAATGTGTAACAAATTACGTTAGTCTATGAGATTGAACTATCAAAAGTAGCCTTGGATGCGGTCTAAAAGAAAAACTAGACTTGTGAAGAGCTTAGACAAAGTCTTCTGAAGAAGTGTCAAACTCAAGCATATAAGATTAGATGAAGTCTAAAAAAAAGTAGATGAAAAGTATATTAAAACCAGACAAAGTCACAAAAAAGTGTTAGAAGCAAACACATGAATATTTGGATGAAGTCAAGAAAAGCACTAAATGCAAGTACATGGAGACTAGAAGAAGTTTAGAAAGAAGCCTTAGATGAATACATATGAAAACTACATGTAAGTCTATAGCAGCACAAGATGCAGGAATATGAAGAATAGGTGTATGTCTAACAAAGTGTCAAATGCAAGCAAGCAAAAATTGGACAATGACCCAAAAGAAGCTCTAAAGAGAATGAACTCTAGTAAAAAGTAAATAAAGTCTTATATGCATATATGAGATGTAAATTCAAATTAGTAGACAAAACTAACACATGGAAATCACACAAAACATTCATTAATGTTAGAACGTCTATGTTTGAAGTAAGTTGATTTGCAGTTCCCAAAGATGATTCTGACACAAACAAACCAACCATCTGAGTTTATATGCTCAATATGGTATTGTCATAAACACAAAAGAATATGCATAGTAAAAAGTTTCATTCTCTACGCATGTCGAGTGTGATAGGAAAAGTTATCAATAAAAATTCAAGCATGTTTAGAAAAAGTACTAACACAAAACAAAAACAAAAAAAACAAGCAAGCTACAACAATCTTTTTAGAGCATCAATTAATAAAAGAAAGATCATGCTAAAAAATATAATTCCATATACACAAACTACATAAAACATTACATGCAAAAGAATCTCACAAACTTCTAGTACTTATATTAAGATTGTCTGCTAATCGATTTGTAAAGAGAACTATATTTGTAAATTCTTCACTTTTGTGAAGTTATTATTTAGTACAGTGATAGTTTAGATTTTATATCATCTTATTGAAAGTTTTCTTGTAAACACTTTAAATAACTTTGTTTCAGAAGTGACATTGTATACTCAATCAAGAGTAATATAATATACTCATCCTTTATCTCATAGAAAAATAAATGGATAGTTAGAAGTAATTTTATATATCTTGTTTGTAAGATAAAAATTACAATGAATAATACTTATAATCATAGTGAAAATATTTGTAAATGATAAAGAAAAATTGTATGTAGCATAAGTTGGAATGAACCAATATAAACCAAAATATTACAAACTCTTTGTTATATTTATTAAATATTTGTGAAATATTTAAGAATGTATTTCAAAGCTGTTTAATGACTTTGGATTAACATCAATTGATATTGTGTTATAAAAAAAAATATTTTTTAACCTTTATTCAAACTCTCCATTTTTTAAAACTAATTGTTTATTTCATAATAAACTATTTTAAAATCATTAGATTAGATTGTATAACAATCAAATCATTTTCTTAATTTACTCAAAAAAATAATGTCCTACATTTACATGTTAAAACATTATTATCACAATATATAATAATCACAAATAAACATGAAAAACTAGCACATATAAAAAATAATCTTATAAAATTGATTCAAGGAAACAAAATTAATTTAATAATAGTAACTCATACATATCCCCTATCTACCTTAGATGCCAAATAACCATGCAAACAATTATAAGACTAGATATTAAGTATCATCAAATTCTTCCTTTAAAGAACACCTAAGGAGTGTAGTGTTGGATTTACTTTATATTTTATATTTTAAATATTATTTTATCCAAAACTGGCAAGGAACCTGTTACCTTGGTTGGAGTGTAAACCCGTACCTTCCCCAGATTTTTTTTCAGTTGTGGCTATAATAATATACAAGAATTATTTACAATTTTTTATTTAAAAAATGATATTTTTTTCCTTTTTAAACAGCATTTTTTATTTTCTTTTTATAGTTTTCATTGCAGACATACTTGCATTTCTCCTTTTTATAAAAAAAATATTTATTTATTATTCTTTTAAAATAAACAAAAATATTTTTTTTAAATATTTTTTTTTTGCTTTTTTAAATTATAAAAATCATGTTTTAAAACTGAGAATTCTTTATAGAGCAGCTGGGTTGTTCGTCCTCTTAAAGTTTGTCATCTTCTTATTACTATTCCCTAGTTTGTTTTTTTGTTTCTCATTTGTTTTTTATTTTTCTAACATACTAAAAATAAATAATGGAAACTTAAACTTTGAAATATAATTTGTTTATACTATTTTCTTTTCTTTTTTTTTCTTTGTTTTTTAGACATGTTTGTGAGATTCTTGTGTCATCCTATATATTCAAGTGCACTAGTGTTCAAATATGCCTAAATAAATTTTTAAAAGAAGATAATTAATAGTACATAACACAAATTGTTACAAATTTTGATTTAGTAGATCAGAAAACATAATTATAAAACTTCTAGGTGATATATAAAATTGATGATTGATAATTATTACTTTTTAAATATTTTAGAATATATCATTGTGAATATTTTATATTAAATTTGATGTCTGCTCCCTCTATCTCTTAAGATCCAGTTCCATTCCCTTTGTTAAATATGCTTGAATTATATTTCCTGACTAAATAAATCTCTTCTAAAATTTTGTTATACATATCAATAAAAAATATTAATTTTTATTGTAATATTTTTATAATTTATAATATTTTTTAATAATACCTTTATCATAATTTATATTTTCTATAATACTTAATTTATTATTTCTTCATTTAAGAAAAATTTGAATTATTTCCAATATAATTCTAAAACATTTATTTATTTATTATTTCCATGAAAATAAGTTTCGTTTTATAATTTTAAATCTTAAAAATTTTACTGTCGAAAATTTTGATTTGAAAATTTTTAAGATATTTACTTTTCAAAAGAAATTATATTATTCTTAGTTTTATTTTTTATATATTAAATTTAAACTTAAAAAAAATTATCATTTCAAAGTATGAATTGAAATGATAGATTTTCATTATGTAATATAGTTTAAATGTATACATTGAAATGTTTAAATAAAAAATTTAAAAATTTGAAAAATAAAGATGTTCAATTTATTAGGCAAACAAATTTCATTCTTTTATAGATACACTGTCTTTTATTTTAAGAAATTAAATATATCACTTTATTTATTATTAAAGAAAAAGTGAATAAAAAGATGAAAAAAATAAATTATTTTTTAAATAATCGATTAATACAATATTAATTTAATTATTTTTATACTTTTATTTAAAAATAAGAACATAGTTAATACAATCTTAAATTTTAGAAATGGCAAATAAAAAAAAAACAATTCTTTTCGCCTAAAGAGACTTATTGAGAAATTCAGAGGAAATAGACTCATTAGAATTTATATATAATATTTTATTTAGAATACTCATGTAATCAACGATATATTTGCTTATAAAAAAATATTTATGGATAAAAGTAAATATGAATAATTTGTTTTTTTTATAAGAGATTGCTATTAAAAATTATATGCAAAAATTCAATTTGAATTCTAATTTGATATCTCAAACTTATTTCTAGTGAATCCTGATTTATCTCTTTAATCACTCAATAACAGCATCTTATCCTTAAAATGTTTTTTTTGTAGTTAAACTACTTTAATTGCTTTCATAAACAACCATGAAGTTAAATTAATTTGCTATTCTCAAATTCATAACTAAAGTATAAGGAATGGAGTCATGGTAACATGTGAAAGCAATTAATTATCAAACCTCTAAAAGTTAAATCTATCTTTTGTTCCAAAATTGTAATTGTACCGATACAAGGAAAGAAAACCTTATCTTAATTATTCAAAAGAGGGCGTGAAAATGGCCTATATAAGAACTCATGATGCACACCATGATCACCATCTTCCTATGATACAACTATAGCTGTGGATTTTCTTGTCATGGCCAAAGACAGGTACAGATCTTTCTTGCATGATGAACCTGATAACATCCAGTGGAGACATGGTGGCCCTCCCACTTATGATGCTGTTAACAAGCTTTTTGAAGAAGGAAGAACCAAGGTGCAACAACCACCATACCCTCTTACCCTTTTCCCCCCCTCTCTCTATAGATTGTGTGTGTTGAATTTGTGTTTGCATGTTTGCAGGAATGGCCAGAAGGATCATTGGAGGAGATAGTGCAAAATGCTATCAAGTCATGGGAGATGGAGCTCTCACACAAGATTCGTTTGCAGGATTTCAAGACAATAAATCCTGAGAAGTTCAAACTCTTTGTGAATGGTATGCACTTAACATTTGTCAAATTTGTTTCCTCTTCATCTTTTCCAATGGACATCTTAGGGATTTTGATAGATAGAAAGATAGATGGATACTTTGCTTTAGTCCATTAATTCTATTTTTTGTACTCCTTTGTTCTACTATTTGATTAACTGCTATTCACATGACTAAAGGGGTGAATGAATGGATCAAAACTTTCCATGTATTTTTCACCTTGTATTCTCTTTAGACCCCACTTCCACAGTTCCACAACAAAGATCAAATTTGCCCCCATCTGCAGACATGGATAATTAGTTAGTTCTGAAGCAAAAAGACATCCCTTGAGACAGATCTTGTATTCCTTGTGTAAGTTTTTCAAGGGAATATGTAATAAATGATAGTTGCATCACACAATTACATCAATCTTGTTCTGATGTTTCTGTTAGTATATAATTGTATGTTGTCAAAATTAGTATCATGTTTCATTTGCAGGCAGGGAGGGATTATCTGGAGAGGAAACTCTAAAGCTGGGAAGTTATAATGCTTTGTTGCAAAGTTCTCTGCCAGCAGACCTGAAGCCTTACAAAGCTGATGAAGAGACTTTTGAATCATCTCATGAAGTCTTCAGATCAGCTTTTCCTAGAGGGTTTGCTTGGGAGGTGATAAAAGTTTATAGTGGACCTCCTGAAATTGCTTTCAAGTTTAGGCACTGGGGGTTCTTTGAAGGCCCTTTTAAGGAACATGCCCCTACAGGGAAGATGGTCCAATTCTATGGCTTTGGAACTGTCAAGGTATTACTTTTACTGTGTGTTTACATTCAGAAAATGGATTCTTGTGGTGACTTTACCATGTGTTCCATCTCAACCCTTCTAGAAATGTTATGAACTACTACTTTTCATTTTTACACCTAATTATGTAAGACTTTTGACATTTCATAAAGGTTTAGACTATTCTTCAAGTGTTAGATTAGTTTTTAGGAGAAACTGTAAGGAAACCAATGAAAGAAAGTACACAAAAAAATTTGAGAACCATCGAATACTAAAGTAAATACAAACTGTAATGAAACTACAAAATACTAAAGTGAACAATACCTGTCAGCAAACTTGAAGTTAAAACAAGTATCAAAATATTCAATCATTTGTGATAAAGACAAAATTTCCTGAGACAAACAAAATTTCCCACCTTGTATTGACAGTTAGTGATGTGATTTTTTCACTAAGGGTTATAAAAAACATTTTTCTTAAGGCTCTATGACAATCATGACTCATGAATCTAAACAGGTGGATGACTCTATGAAAGTTGAAGAGGTGGAAATTTATTATGACCCAGCTGAGATGCTCGGAGGCCTTCTCTCAGGGAAGCACCAAAATCACCCCATAGAGGATGGCACCAAAGCTTCAACACCTTCCCAAGAATGTCCTTTCAACAAATAGTTGCAATGATGCTTTAAGTGAATAGTCCTTTGATCCAGCTATATTTCTTGAATCAATTAATGTGGCAGCAGAGATTGGAAGCAAAATAATAGTACTTTGTGAGATAATGGGTCCAGTGAATAAAATTAGAAAAATCTCAAAATGAATTAATTTTCCCCCTTTCCATGGAAAGTTATGGCAAATACATGTGCTATGTTGGAATGTAATGTGTCTTTTTGTCATTAATGCATACTTGAGAAGTTACTGCCAAGTTCTTTTTAACTTTTTATAGAAGACATTGAATATTTTTTAACAACCACCGTTTTAGCACCTTTATTAATTTTGACTAAGTCTCAGAACAAAATTATCTGATAAAGAGAATATGGGAAAAAAGTAGCAACAATAAAGTTTTGTCCTAGTGGATGATATTGACTTCGTAAATCACATAAATTATGTTCTACAGATAAAAGAAACATAAAAAGCCTCGTGGTTACAATGTAGGCATTTTCTCATAAAATGAAAATTGCTACAACCAGAAGAACAATTCCTTTAGTAATCCATATTTCACTATTACACGTGAACTAATTAACAGCACAGTCAGAAATTACCCCCAAAAGACATATTCTGTTGGGACCATGAGGCTTTGGAGCCACAGAAGATCACAAGAAACAATTATACCAGACAAAAAGTAACCAGGCAAAAAAGCTTCAACCATGCATTCTCTTTGTGGCAAGAAAAGGTCATCTGCCCTTCATGAAAAGGGGTAGCATGAGAGTTGTTTAACTATAACTCAGCAGTTGAATTCTAGTTTTATTTGTCATGTTGTTCCTTCTCATTGTTTTACAAAATATATCAACATTAAGCATGGAGAAAACATGGCTTGCAATAAATGAATGGTTTCAGAAAGCCAGGAATGTGAAAATATGTATGTACTAGAGTAATCTAAAATTTCCCTCTTAAAGGCCAACACATGAAATCTATTTACCAATTCAGATAAATTAATAATGTAAACAAAATGTCCAGTTCCTGCAGTAATAGTAGTTACAGTCAGAAGTCAAGGCTAGCAAGCTTTACCACATAATACCAATGAGCCACAGAAAAGTTAGGATAATATCACCACATACCTCATACTGTGAAGGACCAGCTCTTATAGCAGCTTTGCACTTGAAAAGATTTTTCTACCAAAAAAATGCATTCAATGAAACTCTTCATACAAGCATAAATTAATAATTGTACTCCTCATTATACTACATTAGCCATAGGAAATCAAGATATAAAGTATACTGTGGATACCTATCAGTTCTCTTCAAATGAATTGAAGATTGAAATACACAAAAAGAAAAGTAAAGGCATTTTTTAGGACAAACATGTGGGTCATGCAAGGTCATAACTCCCCCAAGGGTCCCTGTCTTAACCTCCCCAATTCGGTCTCTACTGGAAAATCTGATTTGGAACTCAATATTTTTATTTATTGAATATAGATATATATCTTTTAATCCCGTTCTTCTTTCAAGCATTCCGTTGTAGTCTAGTTGGTCAGGATATTCGGCTCTCACCCGAAAGACCCGGGTTCAAGTCCCGGCAACGGAATTCTTTTAACTGACATGAAATCAACGTACAGTCTTTTACATTTTTTTTCATTAAAACACCAGTCTGTTATAAAAGTTTCAAAACGTTTATAATCAAGTAGTTCTTTATAATTATTTCTTTGGATCCGAGAAAAAAAAGGAATAGATATAACAATGATAAAAAAAAATGTGTTGTTTAGATACCCAGAAATAAAAAGGAATCGAATGCAAGAAGTTCTCTTCACTTTTTTAAATTAGTTATATGAAAATAGTTTTATTATAACTAAAAGAATGTAATTTTTTAAATTAATACTGTCATGAAATTATTTATTAGTTTGAAAAGTTATACATACTTTTTTACTGTTCTGCCCACTGTCTTTCTGGACAGACAAACAAGGTAACTTTGAAACTTGTTTCCATTACATGTGTGTGATTCCAGCTAGAGTCTGAATAGTTGAACCATAACCACATAATAATACTACACAAAAACTGCAATGAAACAATAGCTTCAATTAATTCCAAGCTTGAACCTCTTTGCATGAGAAAACATTTCAAAAACAATAATAAAAGCACTACAACAAGTAAGACTAGCAATCAACTTTCTTCCCCAGCAGCTCCCTATTTAAACACCAAACTTAGTTTTTAAGGTTACACAAAGAGTCTAACATGCTATGACATTAAATTTCACTTTGCTTCTAGTTCGTATTTCTCAGAATATTACACGTACAACAGAGCCGATACCAACCAATTCAACAACTATTTTTCCAACCTCAGCTTGAGCAGCATCCAACTCTCTTCAAAGCAGACACATCATTTTTCAGGTCAATTTTCTCCCCTTTGGCAGGCACAGATGCATTTCCATTCTCACCACCCTCTACTGCTTTCTTGCTAACAATGCGGTAGATTTGAGTCAGAACTTCAGCAAATGCATTCTCTACATTGGTAGCCTCCAGAGCTGAGGTTTCCATGAAGTAAAGTGATTCTTTCTCAGCATAGGACTTCCCATCTTCGGTTGTAACTGCTACAAGGTGGCGCAGGTCTGATTTGTTTCCAACAAGCATCACCACAATGTTGGCGTCAGTGTGGTTTCGCAGCTCTTTCAGCCATCTGTCAACATTCTCGAATGTTGCATGGCGAGTCACATCGTACACCAGCAGTGCACCGACTGCCCCACGATAGTAAGCACTGGTGATAGCACGATACCTTCAAAGATAAACAGTGTGAATCAACAAGATGCAAGTTTGTGGGGGAAGTCAATTTACAACATACAAGTTTCGTTAACTTGATACACGTGATTAATCACAACAAGGGGTTGTTAAGCAACAATGTAGAATGGCGTTCATTAAGGTGAGCACGAAGCAAGGGAACAGAAACCAAGCAGTACACATTTGTGACACTGGTATCGAACTTGAATAAGACCGCAAGTCCATACCCAATACTTGAAAGTAGGATAATCCATATTATAGACAATTCTTTTATACAAAGATTAGGGCCAATACAAAATGAGGCATATAAAAGAGACAGGAAAGAGCATATCTTAATTTTCACTACTTAATAATTTAATCTGTATATCATATTTCAGACAAGTACTAAGCCAAAGATTAAGGTTTTATAATAGCAGTAGAAAATGAAATAACATGAAGGCATCTTTTATTTTCATCCCTTCAAGGAATGTATTATATGACGAACTTTCCTGGAACAATACATAATTTCATCAATATATCTATAAAACAAAATACATAAGCATATATTAAAAATTTAAGTGGTACAAGAAATTATTGGGATTTAACAAACCCATCAGAAAGAATAACATATCAACCAAATGACTTTGTCCAAATACAATCCTGTTGATCTCTGCCACCTATCCACGGTTTCACATAGCAATATCATTTCAGCTTTCAGATGCAACAATCAAGTTTCCAATACACACTTTTAGTCAATTACAAGGTCTCCAGTTATGTCTGTAGTAAAAATTCAACAATACTTTATTCTTACCAGAATAGGCTGCTATAAGGGTTTGGGTTCGGAGGAAGGGAGAAATGCAGAATTTTTTCAAGGAAATTTTGATGAAGAAAGAGCTACAGTTTGTTGAACTGTTGAAGGGGATATTTGTTGGTAAATAGAACTATGGGCCAAAATATTGACACTGTAAAATAACCTTTTAGGTTAAACTAAGTAGGTCTCTGAACTAATTTTGAAAATTTTAAACAGGTCGCTAAACTACATTTTTTAATTGGATCCCCAAACTAAAAAAAGTAGGTCCCTAGAGTTCGTTTTTGGCAGCTTGAAAATGCTGCAAAATCACAATTTCTGGCAGTTTTAAAAACACTGGGGACTCAATTAGAAAAACTGCATGATCAAGGAACCTATTAAAAGAAATTCAGTGAAGGGACCTGTTAGAAAATTTTACTTAAGTAACCAATTTTTTACCATCACGTTGGTTGTTCAAATTGGAATAGTATGTAATGAGAATAGCAAGAATGATGATGAGTGATTAAAATATCATTGATATGTCAACAATACAACCTATAATATCCTATAACAATTTCAACCTGTAAGCTTACAGACACGATTTTCCTTGAGTATAAAGCACAGTCTGTTTATTCTATAAGGCTCATTAACCTCACCAGAGTTTCCACAAAATGCAATGATGTCAACAAGGAGTATGATTAATTACTCAAGTAGGGTAGCCCAAGAAAAAGGTTAAAAACTTGCCTTTTCAAGGGATCTTTCACATCATAGACATGTATCAAATGAAAAGAAGTATATACTCAACTTCCATTGGCATATGCTTAATCAAGGCATGCTTGATTTTATTTTTTAAAACCAGGTCAAAATTCATCTGAGATCACATACGATCAAAAAGCCCACACATATATATACATATTTCAAACCCTTACCAAGCTACAAGGTAGAAATGCAAAAGCTAAAGTTCCACATATTTACCCATAGAACTAAGATCTAAAATGAAGAAATTTGCACAATAATTCCAAGGTCATATATAATGAAGAAAATAATATTGAAAATAAAATTGTAGAAAATTTTAAGTTATGCAACATTGGAAATATCCAATTACAGACAAATAGAGTATAAATAGTTTAAGTTAACACAAGAGGATTAATATTTTATTTTCAACATCAACACCTACCAGACAAAGACAATAAGATATTTACCCAAATAGTGAAAAGAGAAATTACTGATACACAACAGTAGATAGCCTTTTCTAAAGAAGGAAAAACAGTGCAATGAAGCATTGCTCGTGCATGAACCATTACAAGACCCAAATGTAGTACAAACTACAATCTAGTCAGATATCAATTAGTTATTAGTCAAGTTCAACTGAATTCAGTGACCTTTCTATTCAATGCATTTCAAATTCAAGTGTTACACAAATTTCCATTTTGAGACCTTATAAACCAAACAATTTCACGAGTTTAAATCCCACACATCATCCAATCCAATGTCGAAACCCCATTTAACATATTTGACCATGTCAACACTCACACGAGATGCCAAACTCATAAAATAACACGGCAACACATCATCAGGAAATAATCTATTCCCACTTGACACCAACAAAAAAAATGAATCCACATGACAAACAACATCCGGTTCATTCTATTTTCTAAACACCACATCGCCTCACTGACGGTCCCACTTCAACCGCCGATCTCAAAAACACAAAATCTTCACAGATTCCACAAACCAAATCTAGCACAAGACAAGCAATAACACTCACTAACGGAATTGGCTGATTCCACAAACACACACTTCACTTACCATTTTTTAACAACAATTAACAACTCATTCACATTACTAAAATTAGAGCGAGCTTCCACACTAGATCACGATCCACCCAATTATACAACAACAATAACATCATACCCTCGCCCCACTAGATACGTCGAGTACATGGATCACACAACAACATTAAACTCGGCTTAGTAAAAAAGTAAATAAACGACCCAACAAAATCCAACTCGAGCATGCGCAAAATTAGATCCACCCAAGTAAACCAACCCTTCAAAAATCACTTTTTTACCGATAATTGTTGACCATTAAAAAGTAGGGTTTTTGACTTGAAACTGGGGTACCCATTAGTGTGTTAAGCATGATCTTGCATTGTGGGAAGGGAAAGGAAAAGGAGGAGGGGCAAAACCTTTCTTGGCCTGCGGTGTCCCAGATCTGGGCCTTGATGACTTTGGAATCGACGTTCAAGGTGCGAGTGGCGAACTCGACGCCAATGGTGGACTTGGACTCCAAGTTGAACTCGTTCTTGGTGAAGCGAGAAAGTAGGTTGGACTTGCCGACGCCGGAGTCACCGATAAGGACAACCTTGAAGAGGTAGTCGTAGTCATCATCAGCTCTGTAACCCGCCATTGGTGGTGGTGGTGCTTGCTCTGTTTTGTGCTGTGAATGGAAAGAATGCGAAGGGAAGGAAAGAAGGGAAGAAAGGAAAAGCAGAGAATGTGAAAAGAAAACGCTTAAAAAAGCGCCACTAACTCACTCAGTCACTCACTCATCAAATCATTCTCATTTTTTTTTTATTTTGTCTTTGCTTTGATTCGCACGTACAGTTGAGACTAGTCTGGTGTTTTGGAGATGAGAGTGGGAATCATGTTTTGATTTTCACTTTTTCTTTTGTTAAAACTTTGAATCTCACCCTGTTTAATTTATACTTTAAATTATTATTTATAATAAAATTCTTACCTTCTATAATATCTATTTAAAATATTTATTATGAATTATAATTTGCTTCCATGTAAATTTTGTTATACTTATTACAAATATTTTTCATAAAGTAACCTTACTCGGCCAAATTAGATGCCAATAAAACTCAAATCTCAAACTTGAAAATATTATTCAATTAGAATAATTTCATAAATTAATCTAAGTATTTGTCTTTTTTAAGAAAAGAAAATAAACAACAAATACAAAACTAAAAGAATGTAACTAAATTAAGAAAGATGATGACCTAATCTTACATAAAAGAATAACAATCTCAAAAATTGATTTATGTATTTAATAATACAAATATCTTTATATCAATATTGATAATATATTATAATTTAAATCATATGTTAAACACGTGAATATTTATAAAATAGATAGGATAATAGACAACAAAATATCATTTACAATAATTTAAATATATTTTAAAAAAACTCTGAGGAAGACCCATATGTTACCAACCATATACTATCTTGCAACCTAACTTTTAGTTGCCATTAATAGATTATTAAACTATAAATAAATAGAACAATAAAAAATGTTGGTACTGGCTCTCACACAACAACTTCAAAAACAATACAAACTCTAATATACAATTATGACTATTTAAATACAATCAAGTATTTCATAATTTAAGTTCCATAATTAAATAATTAAAAAATATTGTTGCACATAATCAATTTTATTATCAGTCAATTTAAGAAAAACAAAAACATAAATATGGAATGACCATTTATCTTTAAATATTATTCAATGTATATTCTCATTCTGTTTAATTTTTTAAAAAAAATTATCAATACACAATATTCTATGTAAAAAAATTTATATAAATAATAGAAAAACCAATTATTATATTACTAATTGAGTAAATTACGTTTTTTTACATAGAAGAAATAGTTTGCACTTGAAAATTGTTCATAAATTTGAATTCTGATTTGATTGTGACTTGGTCTACCTAGTTATCACCAGGGGACAATTAATGTCACTCATAATAATTTTCCTCTTAGCAATTGTCTCGTTAAGAATTGAACTCGTGATCTTGGCTCTTATACCAATTGTTGGACCGAGCGTTTACCACTAGACTAAAAGATATAGTCATTAGTTAAGGCACAACTTTTTTTTACTTAAGAGCATATCAGTCCAAGTGTCATGATTTGATTGTGACTTGACCCACATGGCCTCTAGCCCACCTGGTCATCACCACAGGACAATTGATGTCACCCGCAACAATGGAAAGTGGTGTTGTAACATAACTCATCCCAAGGTAAATAAGAATATAATTGATGAGGATGATTTCCAGTAAAGACACATTGATATTACTCTAAACATCAATTGACTATCTCAATTTGACTATCACTTTATGAATGCTAGGCTATAGAATAGTGTAACTTAGTACCACTAGAACTCATTAATTGATGTCAAAAGTTACTCAAGAAAAGAGGGTCCATATCTGACACAATCCTTGTGAAGAAACCATGAAGCTTGACTATTAAATCCACAAAAACACTCGCGACAATTTTAGCCGTGAAACAAGATTTTGATGCGGAAAAATATACAAGCTTGGTGAGGCGATCAACTACTACAAATATAGTAGTGTACCCATGTGAAGATGGTAGACCTATATTGAAATCGATGGAAATTTTAGTCCATGGTAAAGTCAGTATGGGTAATGGTTGAAGGATCCCGCGACTTTTATTAGTAAGATATTTGGTTTGCTAATTAACTAAACTTAATACAATAAATTTCTCTATGGTTTGCTTGACATCTTTCTAATAGAATTGTTCAATCAAACGTTTATAGGTCTTCAAAACACCCACGTGGCCACCTTGGGGAGTTGACTGAAACTTATGCAAAATTTTAGAGATCAGAAGAGAACTTGCAGGGAGGAATAATTTAGAATTATATAAAATAAGACCATGTTGCACAGAAAACCCAATCGATAAGGTACCTTTTTGGTGTTGTTGGTGAAGATTAACAAGGACAGGATCAGAGTTATCAATGGAACGTAGGTCGACTATGATGGCTCCTTTCAACATGGTGTAGGTATGTAATAATGTGACTAAAGACCAAGACAAAGCATTCGTAACTACATTACTTTTCCCTATTCGGTACTCGATATCAAAATCATAACCTAGAAGTTTGGTGAGACAATATTGTTGTTCAAGAGTTTGAATAACTTGGGACAAGTCCTTCAAACTATGGTGGTTTGCTTTAATGATAAAATGCTTAGCTACTACTTGGGTAGTAGCATATAATTCTCGAACATAAGTGGAAGCTTAGGCCATTTTGAAGGAAATTTTTTTACAAAAATATGCTAAGGGATATCCATTTTGAGTTAACATTGCACTAATGCCATGATTACTGTCATCAGTTTCCACCATAAATAAAATGGAGAAACCAAGCAAGGCTAAGGTTGGTGTTGTAGTTAATGCATCCTTGAGTTGACGAAAGGCTTGTTTAGATGTTGGGGTCCAACGGAAAGAATTATGCTTAAGCATATCACTTAAAGGCAACATAATACTAGCATATCCTTTAACAAAACATCTATCATATCCTTTAACAAAACATCTATCATATCCTTTAACAAAACATCTATCATATCCTTTTAGTCCCAAGAAACCAAGTAATTGGGTAATATTTTCAGGAAGTGACCAATTAATCATTGCCTCAATCATTTGCATATCAACCGTGACACTAGGGGTGGCAAAGTGGGTTGGGCCCGGCGGGCCAGCCCGCCAACATAAAGGCGGGACGGGTTAGAATTTTAAACCCGTCAACCCGTATCAACCCGGCCCGTCTAGCCCGCCAATCCGTCGGGCCACAGGCGGGGCGGGGCGGGCCAACCCGCTGGCCCCCGAAAAAAATATAACACCTCATTCACTTTCACTTGTTCTCTTTAAATTTGGGAAAGTAGCTATACCTAGGGTTCCTTCAACACCTCACTGATTGCAATTTCTTTTGTAATAAACATTATGTCTTTTAGCTTGCACTTTTAAAACGCCATGTCACCATATACATCTTTAATATATTGTTGTAATTACAAAAATTCATTTAAATTGGACACAAACAAAACAGTTCCAAAGAGAAAAAAAGTCCAATTTAAAACCAAAGATCCAAAAATAAAATAAAAAACCCAAAAAATAGATTTTTCAAAAAAATGAAAAACAAAAAATATAGACGGGCCAGCCCGCTAACCTGCTAGCCCGCCTTATGACGGGCGCGGGTTAGAAATTTTGGCCCGTATCACTGTGACGGCCTGGCCCGGCCCGACCCGTTTTTGGCGGGCTCATGACGGGGCTGGCCCGTTTTGCCACCCTTACGTGACACCTTGAGCTGACACCACATGTCCAAGATATTGGATGGTCTCTCCATAAAAGTCACAGTTGGATAGTTTTGCAAATAACTTATGAGTGTGCATCATTTTCAACACTTGTGTAAGATGTGAAATATTATCTTGACTTATTATAAATTAAAATATCATCAAAGAAGATAACAATACATTTACAAATAAAAGGTTAAAATTCCTTATTCATGGTTGACTGAAAAGTTTATGAAGCATTATTGAGACCAAATGGCATAATAAGAAATTCATAATGACCATGATGGGTGCAAAAGGTGGTATTCTCAATGTCTTCTTCACGCATACGAATTTGATGGAAACCATAATGCGAGTTGAGTTTAGGGAAAATAACGGCACCATGAAGTTCATCCAAGATTTCTTCAATTGTTGAATAGTAAACAAACCACAAACAATAATGGCATTAACAGCTTCATTATCACTGCAAAATTGCCAAGACCCATCCTTTGTTATAATCAAAATGACTGGGCAAGAAAAAGAACTAGTATTATCACAGATGATGCCTGATTTTAACATTTCAACAACTAAGCATTCAATTTCTACTTTTTTAAAGTGAGCATATTTATAAGGACGAACATGCACAAAATTGGAGCCTGGTACTAAATTAATATGACGATCAATCTCTCATACAAGAGGAAGATTGTTGGGTTCATTGAAGATGGGTGCAAATCTGTCTAACAATTGTTGCACCTGTGCGGAATAATCTTTTGGAGTGGTAGAAGTGAGAAATGGCTAAATTGCATTTGGTAAAATGATATAATGTTAATGTTGTGGAGCAAATTTTTAATACATGTACTATCAATAGGGTTGACTTACAACAAGTTTTCTGCATATAAAATATTTGGTGTACCCAAGTAGATAAACTCCATAGTCTTGAGATTGTAATAAGTAACAACATGACCTAAACTTTGCAGTCATGTTATATCAAAAACTACATATGTACTATAGATATCAAGATGAAAGACATCAATGGTGAATGAAACACCCTGCATACTGATTGAAATTGCAACTACTTTTAGTGTTGCACCAAAAAAAGTCACCATCACCAACAAATACTTTGAAAGGAGTGATAAAAAAATAAGGCAGTTGTAATTGTTGTGCAATAGATGGTTTGATTAAATTAAAAGTATTACCACTATCAACCAGAAAATGTACAATTTGGCTTGATAAACACCTTTAAGATGTAAAGTGGAAGGGTGATATTCTCCTGGAAGGCTATTAAAGCTCACCTCTGGGTCATCCACTTGATCATCTAAAATTGGACCAATAGGGTTAAGAACAGAAAACGCCTCAGTGAGATCATCAAGGGCTAAGAAGGCATGACCTTAGGACCTACAATTACGAGAAGGATTACACTTTTCAACACAATAATAACAAAGGCCTTGATAGCGACGTTCATGCAACTCACTATATTTAAATTTTTTAGATTGATTTCTATTGCATGATGGTGAATTAATGGATTGGGTGAGTTTTGGTATTATGGGTATAAGAGAAATGCTAGTTGCTAATGTTTTCTGTAGTATGGGCAATGGTGGTTGGGTGCAAGTAGGGAAAATGTTGGTGCGAATCGTGGACATAAAGAAGGTGTTGATATAGTGGTTGGGGAGGGTTTCAAGGAATATTACTAAAAAGTTTTGGTCATGTAAGTAGGCTAAGGCTACAGTTACAGGGGGTATGTTGTGGGTCTTGTCAAGCGTAATTGAAATTTGAGATAATATGTTAATCTTGCAATGAAAAGACAAATTTGTCATGTTTCTGATAAACCCAAAACTTTATTTGCAAGTCGTTCAAATTGATTTTGATAGTTTGCCATTCATCATGTCTACTTAAGTTCCTTTAACGCCTCTTATTAGTTGTCATACAAATCAAAGCCAAAGCGACGTTACAAACTAACCACTTATACCAGGAGTAGGTTAGTCCCACCATATAGAAGAAGGTTATCTTGATCTATAGAAGTGTACATGTAACATTAAAATATTCTTCAATACGAAAAAGCCAATAATCAACATCATCCCCATTAAATGTTGGAATCTTATCTTTAAACTCTCGAAAGGATATGTTATTGGATTGATGCCCATAACATGGAAGTGTGGTTTCAACATTATATGGTTGTTATGAAACAATCAAATCACGTATTTGAGCAAATTGTGTATTGATGTTCTCTTGAAAATGTTGACGATGCTCTTTTACTTTGAAGATTAAGATGAATTTTTACTTCGAAGATGAAGATGAAAAAGTAAAACTCTTCCCGCACAAACCCAATATCATCTATGTTCATAGAATTTAGTTTAAAGGAAGGAATCAATGAGTTTATATTTTTTTGTTTAGAATAACATTCTAACTTTATTGGGAGAATCATAAACTTTATAAATATTTATTTGGGAGAATGATAATCTTTATATATATTTATTTGAATTCATGTTATTTTATAATTTCTTGTATGGTTTACATTTGTGCAAAGTTGTAGATAGACCATTTAAATCAACAATGTGCTTAATAAAAATACATTGCATTTCATACTGTTATATACAAGTTCTCAATCATGTGACCAAAATTTGTTATTTAATTATGTTTTCTTGTCTCTTGAATTTAGAATAATTTTGATTTTGGTCCTCTAAATTTAAAAAAAAGTTTAAGTTGTAAATAAAATAGTTTTAACAAGGAATTAAAATGAGCTTTTTAAGATTTAAGATTTGAAGTTTAAGTATGATTTCAGTGTATAAAATTTACTATTTAATGACTTAAAATCTTTTCTAAAATTTGGATTACTTTTTAGAAAATATCTCTTTTGAAAACTATGTTTGTCATAAAATACTTTTTAACCAAGTTTTCTACAAAAATAATTTCAATGAGATATGAGAATCTAACTTTAGTTAAAATAAAAGATTTATTAAAAGAATGTACTTACATTTCCTTATGTAAAGCTTAGTACAGATGGGGTTCAATTAAGTGATAATACAATGAAAATAAACAAAATTATAAAACTTAACCAAAATATTAGATCTTTGTTTTTTTAAGAATTTTCTAAGCATGATAGTGTTTGTTTATAGAGTTAGAAACTATAACACTAAACATTGATCATACGTGGTTTTTGAGACATTGTCCTATCTAATGCGAAATAGATTACTCTTAAGGCCTTGTTTCTTTCAAAGAGTGGATTTGAGGGAGAGGAAAAGAATGAATTTAAAGAGAAAGAGAATGAAAAGTAAGGTTGTTTGGATTAAGAGAAAGTGAGTGGAAATCAAGAGAAAGTTTATGAAAGTTTGTGTATGATTTGATTGATATAATAAACAAAAAATATTTTTTAATTAAAAATTTTACAAAATAATTTTATTTTTTAAATTTTAATTTCATTAATATTATGATTTAAATTTAAATTTAAATTTTATTATTAAAATTATTATATAAATTTATTTTCTTAAACATTTGTTATAATTTTTATTTATTATATAACATAATTATAATTAATTAGATTATTAAATATTTTCAATTTTTAAATTTTAATTTTTCTAATAATAGTTTTATTTATTACCAATAAATAAAATTATTTCATTATTATTAATAATAATTTTTATTTAATATTATTAATTTTAACATTATTATATAAATTTATTTATATTAATATTATTATTTATTTTATATTTATTTGTATTATTAAATTTTATTTAAAATAAATTTTTAACTATTTTTTTAATTTTATTTATTACATACTATATTAAAATTAATTATATTATAATATAATATTATATGTTAGAAAGCCATATAATTGATTAGATGTATTATGTATAAACATATAATCGATTATATATATTATATATATAAACATCTAATCAATTATCTGCATACCTAATCGATTATATATTTTTATAATATATAATATTATAAATTTTAGAAAAATTTATTTTAATTATTTGTATTATAATTTATTATATATTTAATTGTATTTATTTATTTATTAATTTTTAAAATATAAATATTTATATATTAAATAATAATTAATTTTATATAATAATTTAGTTTATTTAAAAAAAGTATATAATCGATTATGATTTAAAATATAATTGGTTATGTAATTTTTTTTAAATTTTTTTAATATAGTAAAGAAAGTCTGATGCAATGAATTTATCTTATTTTTTATATTTTTAAATTTTATTTATTTTTTTTTTTCTTATTTTTTATCTATGCTTTGAAAGTAACACTACATTAGTTCATATTGATATTTTACAATTTCAAAAATAACTTACTTAATCTATATTTATAATCTATTAATTTAAGACCTAGTAATCAATATTAAAATTTACTTTTTTATTGTTTTACTAGTTTAAGACTTAAAATTATTAATAATAATACATATTTTATTATTTTCCTATATAAGATTAAAGATGTTGGTTTTCTCAACTTAGTGATATTTACATAATTCTACATTTATTGTTACCAAAAAATTTTCATGTAATAAATTATTAACAAAATGTAATAAAAATAACATATTGCACTTTAATTAAAAGAAAAAAAATCTTACTAATACTTTTTACCAACCATATATATTTTAGTTATTCTTAGAATCATATTCACAATTAGTTATTCTCTCATATTCAAATTTTAATTTTTTGTTCTTTTTGGTGTTAATGCTACTTGATAGTTGGATAATTCAACACATCAAGTAAATGAAATAATTGTATTATTTATTTGTAGGTAAAATTTGAATTTTAATTCACTTAAATACAATTAAATACTTTTGTTTTCCATTCAAGAACAGAAAAATAATTTATTATTGAATAAAAAAAGAGAGATATAAGTAGTTGATAAGATTAGAAATATAATTGGACATGAAAAACTAAATGAAAAGAAAAGATAAGAAATATCTCTTAAATGCATAGTGAACCTATAAATATAGAGGGTATGAAACTTGCTTTCCATTGGTAGGTAAAAAAAGCTTTTTGTCTTTTTCACATTTATCCCATTTTTATTGAAGGAAGTTGGAAAGTATGTGTACCAACCCTTGGAGAATATGACCATATCAGACCCTTCAATCCATATAATACATGCTTATCAGAAATTCCTCATAAAAAAATTAAACCAAATTTTATGGTCTCTATAATATTTTATATATTATCTTTTATAATTTTATAGGCACGTATTATTTTAAAAAAATCATAGTTTTATTTTAATGATAAAATTTTTAACAATACTCAATTTTTAATTTTTATTTAATTATGTTTCAAATAAATTTTAATTAAAATTTGTTTAACTTTATTTGAAAACTGTATTTTTATTTGAAAGGAAATTTTTCTATAAAAAAATAAATCAAAAAAACCAAATGATTTACTTAGGATTTTTTTTATTATAGATTTATTAAGATTTTATTTTTAAAAAAAATTAAATAACTTACTCAAAAAATCAAATGGGTCAAGAAAAGAGGTGATCATTATAGAACCAATAAAATGTAAAAGAATAGTGTGATCACATGACAGGATAATGAAACTAATTTTCTTAAAATAAAATAATTGAGTCATTACTTATATTTATTTAAAAAAATGTAAAAAAAATATTTAAAATAAAAAATAGTTTGTAAAATCAAATTATAGATTTGAAAGTCAGTTAAAAAAAAGTATTATAAACGTGTATCTTAAAATGATTATCTCTAATTAGATGTGAAAATTTAGTTAATTTAAAAATATTTATTTTATCTCCAAATAAATATAATATTATTTATTTATTTAGTACAGTTTTCATACTTATAAAATTTAATTAATTATTATTAGTATTAATATTAATATTATTATAATAAAAAAGAAATATTATTTTTATTATTTTTAACTTGACATGGATGATATTTTGTTTTTATATAATTTTTTATATATTTTTCAGTACAATGAAAAATTAAAGTTACCTAAGTTTTTATAGAAAATATATTTGAGTAGAAAAATTTTAATATATGTTATTTTTAAATTTTAAGTTAAGTTAAATTTTTGCGATTACATCTAAAGTGATCTTAAAAGATTCTTCAATCTTTTATACCCCACTAAAGAACATTGATACTTTTGTTGTTTTATCTGGTGTATGGAAATATAGGATTTTCCACCATCATAACTATAATCGACGACACTGGATAGGATTTACGGAGGAGCAGTGATGAGGGAAGACAACGATCGCTAAAGCGACCACGGTCAAGGAAATCAGCATGGTGATGGAGAGGAGAAATGATTGAGTGCAACTTCTTATGATAATTCTATGTTATTATTGCGTGGAAGAGTAGAAAATGTGTGAGAATGAGAGATAGAGGAAAAAAGTAGTGGTTGTGATAGTCCACAATGCTTTCAGTTATTTCCTATGAAGGTTTTTGTATTCTCATATCTTATTTCTTTTTGCTACATCAACTAAACACTTATAATACAATATCATGCATATGAAATCAGAAATGACATTAAAGTGGAATAAATAATTGTTGCACCTAATGAAAATAAAAACACTTTGACTTCAATACAAGAATTGCGTGCTTTCTATTTCCCCTTTGGCTTGAAAATTATAATTTGATTGTTGCTTTCTTTGTTCTGGTTGTGGTTTAAATGTTTATTTTGGTTTTAATAATTTTGGGTAAAAATTCTAATCCCTTATCAATATAAATCTCTTAATGTATAGATACTTTCTTTGAATGCACAATGGATGACAAATTCATGTTTTTTAACACAATCTTGCAGGAGTTAAAAAGATTTATTGTTGTTTCTAGCTATATTGAAAATGACCTATTATTGGATTGTTCTAAATCCCTAAATGATGGCTCTAACTCTCTGCACCTAAAGGGTTGCTCAAGCTCTATGAGAGTGATTTTAGCTCTTTAAGGGTAACTCTAGTTATATGATTGTGGTTCTAGCTTTTTTATGATGGCTCTAACTCTAATGATGATGGTTATACCTCTATGTTGGTGATTGACTCAAGGATGACTCTCATATTCTCAAATAATTTACTTGCTATACAATGTATAAGTTTCACTTAAACGCCTACTTAAAAATCAAACACCTTCAATAAAGACAATCATAAAAATATTATATCTTGAGAGTTGAGTTGTTTCATTGATTTTTCTTGTTTTTAATGTTGTTTTACAAAACCTTTCATACGTTGTCTTGGTTCATTTAAATTGAAAAACTCAAGTAATTCTAGTCTAAATAAAAAAAACCCCCAAATTGATTTGTTTTTAATTAAATATTTTGGATTAAAATCTCAATCCAAATTAAGCTAATATCTTGTAGCAAATGACAGAACTACTGCAGAAACAAAACTGAGTTTCTGTGCTTTCAGCCATTGGATTTAAAATTGTTGTACAGTGACATATCATATCTATTGGAACTTTGCAACCAATAACAACATTGGTTGCAGCTACACAGTAGCAGGAATATTCATTGAGTGTAGTGTAGTGTCACTGCTAAGCAGTTACTTTTGAGTTTTTTCTGCTAAATAAATTACCACTCTTTCTTTATGCTTTTCTTTGCTTTCTTCCAAACTTCAAATTGATTCCCTTCCTTCCCCCAAGAATAGCTAGGATCACCAAATTACAAAGCAAACACTACTCCAGCATGTGATCTTCACTCATACATTCTCTATCAATTTCTTTATTTCTTATAATTATATTTTTCTTTGAAATTGTGTTCCTCATATTTTTTTCAGATAGACAATCTCCAGAACTATTCATAAAATTTTGAAGCATGTGTCTGTCAGTGTCTGCATACCCATCAGCAGTGAGTTTAAGAGATTAATATAATAAGTTTAGCTTTGGTAATGTATTGATTGAATATGTAGGCAATAAGAAAAGAATGAACAGATGGAGAAAGAGAGCTCATTGCATAAAATTACCCCAAGGAGAGAATGAGGGGAGAAACTATCTCTGTTTTTCTAACTTCTTTTATCAGTTTAATAACCAAAAAAAAAAATTGTTTACAGCTACCAATTTTAATTCTGTGTCCATGTTAAAACAATTAAAGTTAGAGTTACTTAACAATTGGTAATAACTAATATTAAAGCATAAAAATGTATAACAGGATCAAAACATAATAATTTTATTGTATGAAATAAAACACAGTATAAAAACTAAATAAGTAATTAAATTTTTGAACCTATACATCAGTGTGAGTCAGTGAGTGCACTCAACAAAAACTAACAACCTTTTATTTCATCCAACAACAGAGTTTTGCTATGTTTTTCATGTGTGCCAAGAATTTCTAAAACAAAACATAATAATTCCAGAAAAATAAAAATGCTCTCTTCTTCATAGGACATAAATATCTTCACTCTACTTCAATTCTAAGATAACTATTGATTATTAGTTGTATCACAGAAATTTCATTTTTTATAAATTAAATAATAAGTCACAAGAGAACTTAATTTTTCTTAGCTAGTATAGTTGATCGTGATTCCAATTTTGTATGCAAGAGTTGTGGATTTACTAAAGAACTACATAAAATTAAACATATTTATTATGACAAAATAACTTCTTCTTTCTATGGATTCATCTATCTAACTATTATTTGAATTTATTTCAATTTTAACATAAAATTTTTGTATTCACACGTGAACTCATTTTAATTTTAATATAAAATTTTTGTATTGATTAAGTTTGAATATAAATATAAGTAATATTTACTTTTTTAAATTATTAAAATATATTTAATTTATTAAGTAAATTAAAAAAATTAGATTAATTTTTTTCTTAATTTCTTAATTTATTTATAAAACATATATTTAATTATTTTTTATTTTTATAATTATTTAAATTTTATTTAATTGTTATTTAATGATATTTTAATTTAATATTTATATAATTATAATTTATTTATTTATATTTTTTATTAGAGGAAAAAATATGTATTATTTTAATATTGAATCTTTTATAAAAAAAAATTTATTATTATAATTTTTTTAATTATTTAATTAATATTTATAATAACAAGACACAAATACTATTATACATAAAAGTAGGAATGAAATTAAAAAAAAATTGAAAACAAAATAAAAATAAATTTTTACTTTAGAAATATAAATAAAATAGTAAAACTTGTCTCTACCTAATTGCTTATTATATATACATAAATAATTGATAGTATTTCTTAGGATAGAAAAAAAAAAGCTAATACTTTCAAAATATTTAAGGGGTTAAATATGTTTTTAGTTCTTGAATTATTTGTTAAAATTGTGTTTCGTTCCTGAGACAAACTTTGGACTTATTTCGTCTTTATGCTTTATAAAATTCTGTAAACAATTCTTGATGATGTGTTAGAATTCTTTTTTATCTCTTTATTTTCTTTCTTCATAGTTTCCTATTTCACTATCATCCGTCTCTTAAACTTCTTTTACTCTTTTCCTTTTCCGTCATCGATGATCATTTACACTTGTTTATAAAGTACAAAAATGAAATAGGTTCAAAGTTTGCTCTAGGGACAAAATACAATTTTAACGAATAATTTAAGGACTCAAAACATATTTAACCCAACATTTAATTATGTGTGCCAAAACAAAACGGCTGAAATTAAATATAAATGTTTATTACCTATCAAACTTTTATATTAATCTTATTGTTTTCAATTTATTGGATATTCATTCAGTGATTGGACTAGTAAAAAAAACAAGGAAAAATATATAGTTTTTAAGGTAAAAAATATATTCCAATGGAAATATAAATCTTGGGTAGGTACTCTTTTACGAACCAAAATCTAGTATAGTTATTTACAAGGATTTTGACACTCAAATTAATATGAAAAATGGAGAAGTGAGTGCACATAAAAAATAGTACAGAATACAGAATAAAAAAAGTTAGTACATGAACTTTCTACCCTCGAACACAATAGAGAATAATAACAAGTTATGAGACATAACATATATGATTAAAAGAAATGTTAGTAATAGTTTATAGAAATTATTTGATGGTTCAAGATCATGGTCTGTCTGTGATATAACTCATTTTTTGCATAATATGAATTCAGATTTTTTTTATTTTATGAATAAAGATATCATTAACAAATGATTACATATCACATGAAGGTTAATTTGAATTATTTAATATTTCTCTATTTTTCAATATATTTTATTTTCTCATTATTTTTTAGTGATTAGATAATTTTAAAGAGACATGATCCTCCTTTTGTAGTATTTTTCTGATAACAACTCTTCTACTATACGTTGTGCAAAATCTAGTGGGCAATCCAATTCCACAAGATTTGACAAATGGGGAAAGAAAAAGAAACATTGATCATTACAGAATTTGAATCATACTTAGCCATTAAGGTTAAGTAGTTCTAAGTTAAGACAAATAAGCTGGAATAACATAATCACATATTTAGTAATACAAATGTCGTATAAGAAATATGAAATTAGAATCCTCCTCAGTTATTATTTTATTTTTGGAGGAGATGTAAATTATCCAAAAATATTACTAAAGTAAGTATAAAATTTAATTTATTAATTGAATTAGGCTTGAATTGTATTACTTTAATATAATATTAAAATATATAAATATTTTATTTTAATTAAATTTATTTAAATTTCCTTCTATTTCCATCTAACCTTCCACTACCTTAATGCTTAATCATCCGTGACTTTTGAAATTTTCACTCACTTTTATCTTTCACACCACTTCTGCATTTTTAAAAACTCAATGGGTTATTGAAATTGTGAAGATATAATTGTTGAATCACTTGCTAAACTTGTAGGCCAATAATTTTAAAAGTCAAATATTAGATAGTTGAAGTAATGGTTAAACTAGTAGGTTAATAATTAGATCACATAAACCGATGCATTTAAGTATTAAAAGTTATAAAAAAAGTGTATTGAATATATATAAAAATTTTGCATGTTTATGTTATGTAAAGCTCTCTTGTATGATGATTAGTGATTGCTATACATCTCATGAACATGGGTTTGGTGCTTTTTTTTTTAATTCAAATTGAGTTTTTTCTTTATTGGACTTTGCCATTCCCTTCTTGGCTACATTAGCATAGTTTGGTCTGAATTTTAAAACTATGCTCCAAATTAATAGTCATTAATTATATCAAAATGATACATAGAGCAAAAGGGCATTTAATCAATTTATTCATTGGTTTTGTTGAAACAAAAAGGGTGTTTATTGACAAATATCCAAGAGCTCATGTTGACCAGGTGGGGGCTAAAAGAATGAGCCTTTCTATTTGGTTACTTAAAGAACTAAATCTCAATTGTCAGAAGTCACATTACCATTTTTGTGTTTTGATAGGTTAGGTACATGTACCCCATTAAGAACAAGATATAAGTCTCACTATCAACTACTTTTCTTTTTCTTCATACAACTATCATACACTTTTCTCAGATGCAAGTAAACTTCCACAACTTCTACAATGCATGATATAACAAAAGTCCTGTGCTCAAAAGTAACTGATCTACCTCATTCATCACTTTCCAGTTGCTTGTTAACTTTTTTTTTTTCTTGTCTTCTCCTTCACAATCATTCAAGAAGGAATTGCATGACACAAGTCACCAATAATGTTTAATTCCCACTTCAGAAGTGTCGCTGACTTTAGCCACTTCCCCACATACAATGTGTTCTGACCCCTACCTTGCAAGAGTATAGTCACACAAACTAAGACAACTATGTATGTATAGTCACAGTTCTTCAAAGTAGATAAACATTCTCCAAAATGTTTCAAATGTTTTCTGAACTTATTATTGAGCATTTGACTCAAATCAAACTCAAGAACATTTATAGCAAAAGGGTCACAATAATTTCTACCAGTTTCCACAACAGTTGTGTATGGTGGAACTACTAATTTAGCCATCCATTGTTTCAAGTCAAAAAAAGTTGACACATATAATTCATGCACGGAATTAGGGTTATTGATGGCTCCTTGAGAATAAGAGCACAATGGAATGTCAAAGTGGCTGCCATAATATGAGCTTTTAGCCAATGAAATTTTAGATCAAAATCACAATGCCTTGTGGGGGAAGAAGATATTTCAACTTTATAAGCAACTCACCAAGGTGTTTGGAGCAAACAAGCAAGAAAATGGATGTCTCAATATCATTTTAACCTAACCCAACTTCTACAGGGAAAGTTTAGGACACTTATCATTCTTTTAGTATCACGTGTGCCCATTAATCTTTAGCAACATTTTAGTACTATTTAGTCAAAGAAAAATATATCTCATTAAACCTTAAATTTGTCGAAGATATTCATAATCTATGGATCTCATCACTATTTATTTAATGAACAAGCTTTTGAAGTCATTAACCAGTCAAAGTATTAATATAAGGTTGAATAGTTAAACTGTGATTAAATCCGTATTAATTAAATAATATATTGAATAACATTAGAAAAATATAAAATTATATAATTAAATAATATTAAAAACTTGAAATAATACATATTTTACTATTTTTTAGCACAAAAAAAATCAAATCAATTATATAATAATAATCACATATGAAAACTGATTGTATGATTGGAACAAACCAAACAATAAGCTGGTCCACCCATTTTCCAAATAAAAAAAGAAGTAAAGTCTGATTTTCAAACCATTTCTTACAATACATTACCTCTAACACACCATTTTTGTATTTTTAAAAATCAAAAAAATGTGTGTTTTTCTGTTCTTATTTGCCACACTCATGTCATTCTCTACTACTAGCGTAACCCTCACGTCTCACTTGTCCTCTTTTTCAAATATTTTCAAACCTGCATGAATAGGAATTAATTAGTGTCACATCAAGTTTCTTTTTCTCTGGTGTTTCTTTTCAGGTTAAAGAAATATAGAAAACAAAGTTTAATGAAACCACACACAAAATGACTACAATTGTTGTCAAAGTTGTCAAAGTTGTTTTCGTGTCTTTCCCTTCTGGCATGCACAAAAGAACTCAGTATAGGAACATCATCCAAACCATATAAATAGCATGCACATGCCATTCTTTCAACAACAAAACACAAAGCCACAAAGTCACAAACACTTTGATATAAACATTTCCTTACATATCATATCAGTGCTCCAAATGGCTCGCTTGAACCCTGTTATACTCATCACTCTACTTCTTTTGGTATGCCATTCCTCACTCTTGGATGCCCGAAAGATTCTCAAAATTCAGACACCACAAGTGCTCTCTTTCAAGGGTACCCCTCCTTCACTTGAGGCCACTAGTTATGTCAAGAGTGGTAGGGAAAAGCTAGTTGATCATTTTTCCAATCAAGAAGTGGTTTCCAATCCCAGCCCTGGTGAAGGACACTAGTGAATGAAGTGATTGATATCTTATCTTACTTAGTCTTGTTCATATACCCCATCACTATGCAACTCTACTTGTTCATCAAATAACCAATGACAAAAAAAAGGGTCATCTTTCCTTTTAACCATAAACTTATCATATTACCCTTCTTCTCTATGTTACATTTTAGTGACATTTGCCTTTTCCTATGTAGTAAAAATATACAATAGTGTTTTCATTATTGTAACTTTTCATTAATCTTGTTAATTTGCTCAGTTGATCATATTTCATGGTTAATATATTATGCTATAGAGTAGAAGTTTCATATCCTCTTCATCTCAATCAAGGTATGTTTTTCTGTACCAGAACTAAGAATCTGTCCGTGTACAAGGTCACATCTCTGTTGAAGCTATTTTATAAAACTCAAACAATTTTTAAAAAAAAAATTACTGAAAACAAAGTAAATTAATTAGCTTATTTTTCTAAAATATCTCTAAAATACAATCACTAAATATATTTTTTTATCAAAAAAAATGCTTTTTTATTAATATTTAACCAGAAGACGCAATAAACCCTTTAGTCTTTGAGTCGAACTTTTTTTTACTTAGATGTGAATCAGGCCCATTTTGTTTCAATTAGCCCATTTCGCCCGAATAGATAGTAGTTTCCGAAAGAAAAGAAAAACTTAAAATCTTCATCTATTTTATTTAAGTTTCAAAATTTAACCTTTAGTCTCAATTCAATCATACCAAAAATCGAAATCAAATTAATTAAATTTATTTCAATTTTAATTTAGTTGAATTTAATATAAATCTAACCAATCAAATTTAATGATAATTGGTCTATAAATTACAAAATTAATAAATTAAAACCAAAATAATAATATGTATTACAAATTATTATGTATGAAGTTTTATGGTTTAATCATATGCTTTAAAAAAATTATTATTTAGTTGTAGAAAGTCAACTACAATTTATTATTAATTATTGAACATATAGAGTTTTATAGTATAATTATTGTAATTTTGAATATTATTTATTTTACGTAAATAAATTATAATAAAAAATTACGTTTATGAATAACAGTATTATGTGTGAATTTTTTAGTAAAATCGTGTATTTTTATTTTCCTAAAACCAAATTTTATATATTTGCATAAAAATTAGATTAAACTCAACCTTCTTTTACCAGGTAATTTAGTTCAGATTGTAAAATAAAATAAAAAATAATTAGTTTACATTTTATTTTCTCTCATATCCCATAATTTCTTAAACAAAATTCTGAACTGTATTTCTGCTGATCCTGCTGAAGATAAGACTCATGCAAAAATGATAATTTTCATCCTACAAAAGTGCAGTTAATTTTCTTTTAGTTGATAAATTTTACTTATATTAAAGGGGGAAAGGAAAATCTAAATTTAACATTTCATCATGGTCTCCACAAATTACCACCCCTTTTATCTTTTTTTTCATTAAATTGAATCAAAAGGGAAATTATGATTAATCTCACTTGTCTCAGAGAAAGACTCAAACCCAATTTAAGCAAAGAAGATTCATGGCTAAAGAAAAAACAAAGGAATATAAATCTCATTTTTCAAAGATATTCAAAACCCATCACTTGATAACCAAACCATGAAAAGGGAAGTAAAAGGGGTGATGAAATGGATACCATATAGTCAAAGATAAATGCATTTGAATCCTATTCACCCTTTTACACTTATTTTTTTCAGAAATTAGTTTCTAAAATTGTTTTATACATTCCAAAAACTAATTGTTGGAATATAAAAAGATGGAAAAAAAAAGAAATTTAAACAGTATCTTCCTACAATGAATACAGTCATAATGTGTAAGTGGTCCAGATTAAAAAGTCACTAGACCTATCTCCCTTTAGTATTTATATCACCAAAAAAACCATTCATTTTCACTCTCATCATATTTTCTCTACCTCTCATTTATTTTCATATGTTGTATATAATTATTTTCAAATTTTAAAATAACATTAGCAGCCATTTTTTGCAGTTATATTTATACAATAATTATAAACTAAATGTAATTTTCACAATTTTAAAATAACATTTGAAGCTTTTTTAAGGAAGCCCATACTGTATTTCAAAAAGCTACAAGGCCCATAATCAATGTGGAACTGATTGTTCCCCTCATCAATAATTGTCTCAAGTGTACAACTATACCTTATTCTTTCACTTGGAAATGCATAATGATCTCACTTATTTTTTTTTGTCCTTAAACTCCACTATACCTCTTACACAACTATATCCAATGATGAAGTTCAAAATCATTTGTACCCATAAAAATATATGCATAATTTTTTTAAAAGTGTAACATTATTCCACTACTTTGTATCTGCCCAACTTTTTATTTTGTCAGTTGTGTTGTGTTCTTACAAAGAGCCTGTCCTGCCACCCCAAAGTAAAATCTCTATTCAATGCTCTGATCAAAATGTGAAAATGATGCCTACTTGATCCTACTCTTCAAACAAAGAGGGGGAAAAGACCCCAAGTCCCAGAAAAAGTCACTCAACTACCAAACCAGAATGTAACTCTCCTTCTTCAATAGATCAACAAATCTTTGGTGAAAACTAAAAGAAATAACATTCCTATAGATATGAGCTATTTTGAGTTATATCAGAAAATGTAACTCACCAAACCTACCCTTCTACACTTGCCACGTGTACCAAACATCATCAAATTATCAAAGGAGAAAAAGTTTGACCCTCAATTATTTTCGGGTAAAAGATGCTACTTTTCCAAGATTTTGAAGACATGAATTGCCCTTAAAGATCCATATGGTCCTTCTACACTTTCCACTTCTACTGCACCATGTGAATCACAGACCAAGATACACACACCAGCACTTGCATTTGCACTAGCATGGCATGGCATGGATAGATATTTTGTTACGGTTGGGAAGCATAACACGAAGATGCATAGATACAAACCCATCAACAAGAATCACATCTCAAATCTCCTTTATTGGGACATGGAAAGGTTTGCAAATATTGTCTTCACATGCCCCTTCAACACCGACTTCGTTGAAATAAAGTAGGCATCTTGGGGGGCCCTATTAGCCTTCAATACATTTACACACCCAATGTGCATTGTACAACAAGAACAGTCCCCATAGCATTAGTTAAGCCCATTAATAGATATACTCACAGCTACATGGGGCAAAATTGGCATTCTGCCATTTGTTTATTTGTTTTTCTTCAAGTTTAACCAGGAGAAGAAGCATTTCGTAATAGGAATGAAGAATAATTAATAGCTAAGTCGACAACACAGAGATTTGGAGGCATGTAGAGACACACCAAGTGGCATTAGAAAATGAAGTTGAGAGGGTCAAAAATAGGAGAATTGAGCAGAAGAAAGATTAATAAGAAAAGGAAAAGAGGATTATAAAATTCCCACCTATATATCATTATGTACATATTATAAAATGCAATGTCTAGTAAAGATGCATAACAGCTAGACAATCCCTGTCACTGGCCTGATAAGAAAATTTGGGAGGATGTCTTTGATAAATCTGGCATAAATTAAAAAAAGATTCTAAAGAAAGGGTTGTTCCCAATGCAACGGTCCAATGGCTTTTCTTTTCAAAATGGCCAAAATACAAATGGACAAAGATGCCCCAGTGAGTGATCCTAGCCAGAGTCAGTCCCCACAAGTCCTTCATTTCCCTCCAAAAAGTTCACTGAGAAAATAAAGAATGCCTTCCAGTTCAATGGCCTGTCTTGTGGGGTCACTACTGCCTGGTGCTACCTTTGCTTTGTGGAAGTTAATTTTTTTGCCTTGCTTTGGTGCTGTGAGAGGTACACTTGACACTGTATAACAGTTTTACCAATCCTAAACCCCGGAATTACTGTGAAAGCAACTTGTGGATCTGATTCCACTTCTGAATAGAGGAAGATTTCATCATTCACACTTTCCATGTACACATCAGAGAATCTACACCCTTTCCCCACTTGGAAGATTGAAGCCTGGGGCTCAAAAGAGAAGGCTAAGCAGTGTAGAAGCCACACCCTCTTGGCCATCTCAGCAAATGATGTGAAGAATGCAGTGTCTGGAAACTCTCCAGCATTCACAAGGTTTCTGTGACTCATGTTACCAAAAAATGATGACTCCATCTTGGGATGAACAAGTTTCAAGTACTTCATCCTGCAAAACTTTGCAAATGAAGATCTTGGCTTCTCGGCAAGGAAGTCCTTTGCCTTCATGGATTTCATCTCGTTGAACCTCCCAAAGAACCACTGTTGCCTCCTGGTTCTATCAGGGAGAGATTCATTTGACAGAGAAAAGTTTGGGAAGTGGAAAGCATCAAACATCTCCCTGCAAACGAATGCCTCAATTGCAAAACACTTGTGATCTTCTGCCAAATAAACCACATTCTGCTCAATGGCATTGACTGCCGCATCAACATCCCAACCAGCAGATCTCATCTCATCCACAATCACCCTCACGAAGTTGCGAACGGACCTAACCGCATGGCGAAGAACTGTGATAAAATGGCTAGGACTTAACCCTGATATGTGAAGATTATCAAGCACAGCTAGTTGGCCGCTTTGATTTAATCTCTTCTCAATTGCCTTGTTATGCCTATTAGCTTCCTCTAACTTCTCCCTATGAAAAATAATCTCAGAATCCTTGAGCCGCACCTGTGACTCTAGCTTCTTCCCCATGATCTCATATGTCTTGATCACACCCTGCAGCTCCTTGGATTCAGCCTCAAGAATCGCTGTCTCGGGCGAAGGATCAAACTGTTTCTTCAAGAAACATTGCTTCAGCTCAGACAAGTTCTTCAACTCAGACACTAGCAATTGATCAGCAGCTTCAATTCCATCAGGGTCGAAAGGTGACTGCGAATATTGCAACTCGGCATATGCACCTTTAACAGTTGAAATGCTTGCAAAAAGCTTTGCTAGAAGAGCTTCATTGGCCATTCTCTCCTGAAGCTCTTCAGCATCATCTTCGCCAAAAGACTCAGACCAATTCAGTGAGCTCTTACTCTTCCCCATGTTCCCTTCATCCTTGAGATTCGCATCAGATATAACATTCTTCAACCCATCAACAGAGGCAATCCCAATCAGAGCTTTGACATGAAGAACCTTGGCAAAACTGCGAGCCAGCTTCTTCCGCGGGGTCACGGCCAATGGCTTCACCGATTCCATCTGCAGAAGCAGTCACCAAAAATCACAAACGCAGATCAGAATAGTGATTAGTGAAATGTATGCAAGGAGCAGCAATATCTTTAAAGGTCTCACGAGGACAATAAAATAAAGTCTTATATGGTGATCATGATGATGACCATGTTCAAGCAAAAGCTATTGACAAACCAAAAAAAAATAGTGCAATGCTTTAACACATAGATCGAGGACCTTTAGTAGAGGAGGGAATTTTTCTTTTTGTACTACTCCATCTACGAAAATTTCATCGTATGCACAATTTAAACAGTGTCAAAAAGCAGTTTCTAACACACGGCTTCAAGAGAATGGAAACCGAAGGACAAGATATAAAGTTACATTAAAAAGGTCGAAAATGTAGTTTATCCACGTATTACTAGGCATCTTGTCCATCATGGCTAATTGCAGCACGATTCTTAACACAAAACCAAGGCCTTACGTAACAAGATTCAGTGATTAATAATTAATAATAACTAAAAATAAAGAAAGAAAATGCCATGTTTATTATACCATGAAAAGGCAAAAACTTTAAGACTTGATTTAACACCACCACCTCCCAGCAAGAAAACAAGCTCATCATTTCTACAAACACTTTATAGTTTATCCTAATTTCGGTTCAAGGAGCGTATGAGCAACAAGGCCCATCACTCAATTAAGCACATTCTCCTTTTTTGTGAATTAGTTTCTTTCGTATGAATTATTAGATAATCTATAACGATTAAACAAGGTCACCATCAACCCATGTTTCATCCACTTCCCATGTTTTACGAAGGAATGGTAAAATCAAGCTAAATTACAACTTTTGTAGGGTAATCATTGTATATAGGTAGATCACGGTTGAATTGTGACTCCCAATGTAACCCACTCTATAAAAAAACCTGACAAATATTTTTTATTAAAAAATGTGTATTGGCCTCATTCATAATCCTTAGGATTCCTTGAGTTATGCATATCTAACACCTTTATTTAGCCCTGTAGTAAGAGAGTACTTGGACAACAGTGTTAACAGCAGAACCCATATGAAAGTGAATGTTTCTGATATAGTATATGTAACTTTACAATCGTGACAAATGAAAAAAATGTTTGTCTACAAAAGGGATGTGTCACAGGGAAAAAGGAAAAAACTACATGTTCCCTTCAAAAAAACTCATCACTACAAATTTTGTGACCCTAAAATTGGTGATGGAAAGTAATATTTTTGCAGCTACATTCAGTCACTAAATTTTTCAATTTATAGTTGTTGTTCCTGTAAAACTGGTAGCTATCATAGCTCTTGTGAAATTTATCACCCAACACATGGTAGATAAGACATTTATATCCCCAAACAGTAGGCGTGTGTTTTGTAGGCTGGCAAAAGTTTAAGTCAAAAAGAAACTGAAGAAAACATGAAAATAGAATGTTTTCACTAAATACCATTTTCTTTTACCCAAATGAGGAAAAAAAAACTTAAACTTATTTTTAGCATTCATATTCAAAGTTTGTATATGTTTCTAAGCATTATTGCACATATATTATATATTATTGTATAGAACAAATAAAGACAATGTGATGATTGTACGTAATAGTTAGGAGAGATAATTTACATTTCCCGTGACTAAAGGGCACTTGCACTGAGAACAACAACAAAAACTGTACCATAACGGCAAAAATTTAAAAGCTGTAGAACAACATTACCACCACTTAATTACCACTTAATTGTTCCTTTCTAACGTTTCTTAGACAAAAGAAGGTATTATAATTGAAAAGCAAAAGAAAGAGATAAAGGTGAACCAAAATAATGGAGATGACAAGAAAAAATGATGAGGAAAATATTTTTGGGACAGAGAAGTTACTGTGACACATACTGATATCTTCCCAAAGTTAATGTCATTTCAACATCCATTATGTCAGAAGTTCACATGCCTATCATTAAAAAAGGTCAAAATATTACAAGATGAGATCCTTCATGCTCTAAAAAAACCATATTTTACCTTCCAAAACAAACACAAAAACAAGAATTGGTGAGTCAATTTAAAATTGAATTTGGAACTTCACAAGTACCAAACTCCTTCACCACCCATTAGAACACCCTAAAAGTCATAATAAACGCTGCCAGAAATCTTGCCTTAACATGAGAGCAATCAATGGTTCAATATAGACAAGAAACGACTAATAATAAGTACGCATAAATGAAGCATTCTTATACCATTGCTTTTCCATAGTCAAGGCTATTTTTTCACTCATTTTCACCAACTTTTTTAGTGTTTTCTTTCAAAATAATAACAAGCTTCCTCGAGAAAAAGCAATTTTCGAATAATAAATAAAAGCATGAATTAGATAGATTGTGTAAAAAGGTAGAGACTAGTGAGAAAATAAACGCACCTTGAGAAATATCGTGAGAAATTGAGGGTGAACGAAGGTCTCAACTTCTCCTCATTGTGAAACGTAAATCTCAAGAAAACAGACAGAACAATTAAATATGTTATTATTATTATTTATTTGATTATTATTATTATTATTATTATTTAGTGTTGTTCTGTAACTCCAAGTGCGACCCTGAAAGAAACACCCTGTAACCAGAAACCATCAAACAATCAAAAGCAAATACAACAAAAATCAAAGGGACTTCTCTCCAAACTCCAAAAACAACAACACACCCGAATGAGGAAAAACAATGAGCACCACTGACAACAACAACAACCAACACAAACCAACAAAAATAAAACAGGATCATCAAAAACGTGTCTGCAGCAAAACACGAGACCCAACAACAAAAAAACGCTCAAAGATGAAAACTTTTCCCTCACAAGACAATAAAAACACCCTTTTTAGCCAACCCCAGAAATCACTGGTTCAGTTTCAATGGTAAAAGTATATAAAAAGAGAGACAAAACAAAAGGGGTACGTTATTTCGACGTTTACCTTAATATATAGAAACAGTTCCTCTAATGAGCAGAAAAAATGGAGGAGTTGTGTAAGTGTGTTTGAAATTGGAAGAGAACTGAAGAGTTTTTTACTAGACCCTGTGATGAGGAGAGTAGTGAGGCTTTGAAAAGGGACAGAAATGCCACAGCTAGAGGACAGAAAATTCTAGAGAGGAAGAATTTAATGAGAGAGAGAGGGGAAAATGGAGAGTGAAACAGAGGAAGAAGAAAAACAGAGCATAGAAGGAAGAGAGAGAAAATATAAAGAGTGACAAAAAAGGGACAGTGATCGAAAACTGTTCCAGGTCTTAACCTGACTTTTGCGAATTTAGAACGCCACATAGGTCCAGTTACTCTATTTTAATCAATTTTTTTATGTAAAAATATATACTACTTTTTAATTTAATTACTGTATTTTTTAACTATTATATTACTTCGAAATTAATTCTAGTTAAAAGTAACTTTTAACATCATTCAGAATCTTTAAAATACATAAATAAATATTTAAATACTTTCTAAATCTGATTTATCTTATATTTTTCATGTCTTCTAAAATTATTTTTGCATTGCAGAAACTAAAAAATATAATAAAAAATTTAATTTTAATAAAATAGTTGTACAGCTTTTTATTTTACTTGATTTTTATAAACTATAATAATAATTAAGTATTTAAAAAAATTATTAAAATTCTAAAACATTGATAAATATAAATAATATTATTTTAAAATTTTAAATAAATAAAAAGAAACAAATAGAATATTAAAATGTCATAATTAAAAATCAAACACTACCACTTAAATAAAAAAAATACATGTCATTATTACTGGTGTCTGTTAATATTTGTAATTACTGTGTTTTTTAATGGCATGAAATTGATTTTATTAAATTTGAGAATAAATATATTTGATTTATCAGTTTGCTTCGAACGTTTGAAGTTAAGCTGGACGGAATTATATTTGACAAGGAAATTTAATGTGAACGCATTTTTTATTAGTTTTGTTCTCTTTTTATTTGTACTGCAATAAAAATATTTTCGCATACAATAACTTTTTCTGGTCTGTCAAAATAATTTTCCGTTGTAACTATTTCACATTTTTGGATAAAGCTAATCAATTTAACAAGAAACAACAAATTTATATATATATATATATATATATATATATATATATATATATATAATTATTGGCCTCGTCACATCTATTATTTACATAATTAAAAAAATATTTGATATATTATTATATGAAAAGACGTTATCATAATATTAGAAGTGAAATCGTAAAATAATATATATATATATAAAGTGTATTGTATTTACTAATAATACAGATTATAATATTGTTTTAAATAATCTTTATACTGAAAGAGCATAAAAGTAATCAAGCTTAAATTTTCAAAACTACATTGTTCAATTTTCGTAGAAAGAAAAAAGTTATCATTATTACATTTTTTAATTACTCTTTTAATTTTTAATAACAAGATTAACAAATGACATCTTAAAAAAATATGATTAGCATAATAAAAATTATATGTAAGAATGACAAATAATCTGGGTTATTTGTATTGTTTAAAATTATTTCAGTTTTGATCGAACACACATATGAATATTCATATGAGTATTTGTAATAATTTATTTTTTTAAATTAAAATTAGAGATGAAAATGAGTATGCAATATTTATTATTCTATTTGGTTTTTTTTGAAGAACTTCTTTGATATATAATTTTTTATTTTTTTAACTATTTAACTTGTTTAGCATTTATTAAATTTATTTAAATTTTTAAGATATTTTCTCTCATCATAATCTTAATTAAATCGATGTTTTGCATTTCAAAAAACTAAAACCTTAGTTTATAAAGTAGTTTTGCATTAATAAATGTCTAAGGTACAAATTTCATCATTTGAAACACAATTTTAGCTTTTCTTTTTATACTTAGTTTCATTTTGTTTTAAAAAATCATTTGTTATATACAATTTTTTTCATTTTCTTTCTACAATTTAATTAGTTTGATATACATTAAATTTACTCAAATTTTTAAAATATTTTCTCTCTATATTTATAGAACAATAAATACTATAATTGTCATGAAATTTAAATTATAGGTAACAGTTTACTTTTTTTGTTATTTAACATTATGTCATTTTTATTTAATATTTTATTTTAATTCTTATGCAATTATAATTTGTTCTTTAAAATTTAACATATAAAAGAAAAGAAGATTTTTGTCCTTTTAACATTAAATCCTTGATAATATTATGTTCATTTGCTGTGATTTTATTTTTTATAAGAAAATTATTTGGTTAATATTTGGGACATTACAAGAGTGGGTATATTGTCTGTCCAAATTTTTTAGTTTTCATTAGCATTGTGTAGGGTTGCAACAGGACATTGTATGAAGGCTTCATAATCAAGACCAATACCAAGACACACCCTATCTTTCACACCATCTGTCTACCCACCTGCATAGTGTGCCACCATTGTAGGGTCATTACATGATCATTGACAAATGTAGCATTGAATATTATTTTAAGGATGGCATGATAGGTTTGTGGTATTCATCTTAGACTCAATTGTCGTTCCAACTTAGCTCCATAAAACTTATGAGAAAAACTAATGAAATTTAGGATATGACAAAAAAATGCAACATACACACTGACATACAAACATATGGACATCATAAATGCCTATATTTCATATATAAAGTGTAAAAATGAAACCATAAATGGTATAATCAAAAGACGCTCTTAAATATATTCATCACATGGTTGATAAAATACATCTCATGAAGAAAATGAAAGAGAAGAAGAGAATAACTCTATTTTGTAACTTCTTTTCTTTTAGTGTTTTTATTCTCTCTACTCTCTCTTTTATGTTTTCTTTGAAAATTTATCTTTTAACAACCAAACTTTCATAAATAACCATTTGACAAATTCACTTTAATAATAAAATATTATACTTAAGTTAGTTAACAAGCACACCAATGAAAAAAATTATTTAAAATTTAAATGGGTTGTATGACAGTTGTATAGGATATATTAGTTGTCAACCTATCATAACTCGTTTTCTTTATTTCATTTGTCCTGCTCTATCGTTTATGTGTCTTTCTATTGCATATTTTTGGGCTAATTACAGTAGGGTGTTTCAAGAATAAGTTAGACCCTTAGGATGTAATGTGACATTATTTTTTCTAATTTCTAAGGTGGTATCCTAAATCTTTATTTTCTTGGAGAAGAAAAGAGAAAAACAGGCATAGTTTGTAATAGGTGAAAGAGAAAAAATAAACTCATTTCAGTTGTGTGGATTTTAATAAATAATATGAAAAACATATTATAAAAGTTAAGAAAGAAATACTAATTTTGTTTGAGTTTCCAAATAGAACAAGTGCAAGTATGGATACAAAAGAAAAAAATGTGTCAAATGGATATTGGGCTTAGAAAAAACTGTATATGCAAGTGCGAAACAATACTGGACTTTGTCTCAAAATAAATATGTAGGTGTTAAACAGATATTAGTCTTAAGTGAAAAAATAACCATGTAAGTGTTAAGCATATTTTAGGCTAAAGCAAAAAGTAAATAGACAATTGTTAGGGGTATATTGAGCTTAAGAAAATAATAAATATGCAAATGTCAAGAAGACATAAGCATTAGAGTCAAAGAATGAAACAATGAGGACTTATCCAGTCTATAATTGAGAAGAAAAAGACATGAATATGACTTAGGAATTGTCCTAGTATAGATCCCTTAAACAACCTCCTAGAATAATGAACATGATTAAGGGTGAGAGTTTTTTCATAAGATTTTCCGAGAAAACCCAAAATAAAAAGTCTTTTCTCTATTTTTCATCTTAAGCTTATAATGTCCTTCTTTTACAATACATTTAGAGGTGTCAATTTGACCCATGGCCTATGGGCTAGCCCCAACCTACTCCTAAAAAAGCCTCCTTTTTATTGGCCTCCAAATAAATGAGTTGAAAAAGCTCCAACCCATAAAGCCCCCACATAAAGTGGATTAGGGTTAAGGTC
This sequence comes from Lablab purpureus, assembly GCA_030347555.1. NCBI lineage: Eukaryota > Viridiplantae > Streptophyta > Magnoliopsida > Fabales > Fabaceae > Lablab > Lablab purpureus. The sequence continues at coordinate 22,245,486 of CM059258.1, forward strand.
AAAGTGGGTTTAGTGCACTACAAGACTTCAATTAACGTCAAGGCATGGGCCCAACTCGACTCGGCCGATGCGGGTCCGACTCAACTCAATTGACGTGGACTTGAAACGACTTGATTGACGTGGTTTCGACTCGACTCAGTTGATGTGGACTTGACTCGACCCGATTGACGTGGATCTGAATTAACTCGACCAACATGGACCTGACTCAACTCAGTAGACCTTAGCCCGACTGGACTCAACTAACATAGGCTCAACTCAACTTAATGAATGTAAGTCTGACTTGACTCGACCAACATGGGCCCGACTCTACTCAACTGATGTGGGCTTGTATCAACTTGACCGACTCAAGCCTAACTTAACTTGATTGACTCGGCCCGACTCGAATCGACCAATGTGGGACTGACTCAACTCGACGGTCATGGGTCTAACTCAATTAGGTTGACTTAGGCTCAACTTGACTAGGTTTATGTGGGTTCGACTCGAACTAGGTTGAAGTGGGTCTAACTCGACTGACATCGTCCTGACTCAATCATTTTGGGCTCGACTTGACCGGGACAATGTGAGCCTGACTTAACTTGGTTGATGCCCAACTCAACCCAGCCAACATTGACCGACTTAACTTGAAAGACGAGGGCCTAACTCAATCCAACCGATGTAGACTCGACTCATCTCAATCAACATGAGCCTGGCTCGACTCAGTTTATATGGGCTTGACTCGACTCGACTAGTATGGGTTTGACGTGCGCCCAACCTAACTATATCTAGTGTGGGTCCATCTCGACAAGTTTGATATGACGTCGACCTACCTTACTTGACCTAAGCTCATAGATTGGCCCTGACCCATAGGGCTTTTGTGGGTATTTTGGTTCTATGAGCTATTCTAGTGTGGCTTTTTTGGCCTTAACCCACGTGGGTCAGGGCCTAACTCTATGGACTGGACCAAATTGACAACTCTAATTATATTGTCCAACAATTCTTTAGCGAGTAACCCCGTGGTATTTCTCAAATTTTATAGCCTTTAAACTTTGGAAGTATCATCACATCTTGGACTAAGCAGAGTCCCACAACATCACCATCCTTTTATGTTCTCAACTTGTCCTTTAAGATCTCCAATTCGCCCTTTGTAGACCCCTATTTTTGTCAAGACTGAAGCAAAGCTCAAATTAAAAGACCTAGAAGAAGAATCCAGAAGAGGAAGATGCAACCAGAAGAGAATTATTTATGAAGAATCCTAAAGAGTTCCTGAAGAAACTTGGATAGCCTTTAGGATAATAAGTGTGAAAAATGTAATTTTACCTATTTAGTAAGAGAACAACTCAAGCCAGGAACGATCATTCTCAGGTTGAGAACAGACTATTCTCAATACATTTTTTATGTGCTAGTTCTAGGATTGAGAACAGGCGTTCTCAGAAGAAGAACGATTGTTCTCTGCCTTTCATGTAGCCTATAAGTAGTTACACTTGTATTGTACACCACACACCACACAAGAATCCAAAAATACTCTGAAACTTGTAATCTTTCTTTCTTCTAGTCAATATTAAAAGCTTACTTCTGAGGTTTCAATATATCTCTTCTCTCTGTCTTTTAAAGTTTTAATTTATCGCTTTCTTAGTAAATTAGAATAGAATAGAGTAGAAATCATGTAGACAAACAAGTGAATATGCATGTTATAATTATGGGGGTAAAAATAGTAACTTGAAATAATGTTTTTTTGTTGCAAATACATCATATGGTATTAGCAATGGGCGAGTGAGGTGTCTAACACCTTCCTCACTCGTAATCAACCTCCAATCCCAAACTCTAATTGTGGTGACCTAAGTTTGATTTTCGAAAATCTTTTATTTTTTCAATGTTTTGAGTAAAACATTGGTGGCGAATCCATAGAACCCTTTCCAAAACCATTGATCGAGGAAGAGTCCAATATACCAAGCATTCCAAGGTCGATGGGAAATTTTCAAAATGGAAGTCCAACCATCAAAAGTCTGTATACGACCCCTTGATCCAAAATTTCAACTACCATTCGTTACATGGCAACATAAGTTAAGTGCTTTTCTTAAGACCCCTATCTTTTCATTAAATATGGACCTTTCGGTAAGGCAATAAATGGATGGTTCAAAAAATAAGTCATTCCAAACATATTTCCCTTTCTAACATGGGCCAAAGGCACATGATTCTTGGATGCATATGTATGCACGATTATGTGAGTGGATTCATGGGTACTTGTGGTATTGGTTTTCTTCTTTTTATTAGAACCTTGAAAATCTCCAAAATCATATACATTTGGTCCTTTAACAAATTCATGTCACTAGTCACCTCTTTTTGAGTTTGTTTCAATTCATCCATAATCCTAAAATTTTTCTTTTTCTTTTTATTTTATGTATAGGAAAATGTGAAGTGATATGGATAAAACAACAAAAATGGTATGATGTACATGTAGGAGAATGTATGAACATAATGATCACTACACCATTTTTGGCTTTAGACAACAACTAAAAAGTGTAGTCTGAAGTTAAAAAAGTGTCGCCCAAACTTTAGACAACACTTTGGCAATGGTTTTGTAGCCGTGGAGTATGCAATTGTGGTCGTAGGTTAGAGGCAACGATTTTTTATCTAAGGCCACAAATTTCATATAACTGTTGCCTTATAACAATACAATAAGCCATAGTTTTTCTACAACCTTTAAGCAACATTTTTATCTAGAATCTTTAGGCAACATTTTTTAAAGTGTTGCCTATTGTTTAGGCAACATTTTTTAAAGTGTTGCCTATTGTTTAGGCAACATTTTGTAAAATGTTGTCATGTGAAAAAGTCATACTTCTCTGTATGTTGTCTATCTTTTATATCACTTTTTTTATGTGGCAAAAAATTAAATATTATGCATTTTATATGTTGTTGACATACATTTTAAGTTAAACATTTTATTACGCAACATTTTATATATTGTTGACATATATTTTAAATTAAACATTTTATTAGACAACATTTCTAATGTGTTATACGTTTATGTCACACTTATAATATAGCTTTAAAATATGATTTATTGCTTTTATACCACAAATATAATGATTGTAAAATATAATATGAGATAATTGAATAAATAATTAATTACATAAAAGTGAATGAAATTAATATGAACACTTTACTAAGAACAATATATAGACATAGATAGGTACTCCAACGTATATACCAAAATAAAAAAGTTGTAAGCATTAAGAGAGTACAAAATAATTTATACTTATATTTCATCTGTAGGATTCAAAATATTGTTTACAATAGTATGTAGTTGCTGCTACAACAAATTTGTTCAGCATAATTTCAAAATATATTTGAAAATAAAGGGACAGTGGAGGGGGAGGACTAGTCGAGAGGGAGGGGCCAATGAAGAAGGAAGGGTCAAGCAGCAGGGAAATGAATAGGCGCAATAGAAAATTGCAATTTCAAAAATTGCATTTAACACAATACCTAAAATGCACCAAAATCACTTTTCAGATTCTCAACCCTCAAACCCTAAAATTGATTTCTATCCCATTTTCATCACAAAATCCTGAATCATAAATTTAATTTTGTAAAATACTTGAAGGACAACCAATTTTGACTAAGAAGAAGGAAGGGCAAACGAAGATTGAGACTGCGAACAATATGAATGGAGGTTGAGGAGTGTTTTTTATTGAGACTGTGAATGGTGTGAACAACATGAGTAGGAGAGTGTGAACGATGGGAGTTGAATGTGAGAGTGGGAGTAGATTGGGAGCAGTTTGGCACTTGGTGATAGTGAGTGAGCTTTCGTGTGCTAGAATAGTGCCTGTTTTAGGAATTGTATTTTAAACTTTGCGATTTTAGATTGTTATAAATTCTAAATTAGGCCACATATTTTTGGCGTCGGTTATATGATATTGTAAAGGTAACATGAAAAAAATGTGGTCTAAACTATCCACACTTTAAAAAGTGTGGCTTAAAACACTGTAATTCTATTAATCCTGGTATATATTTATGAACATTTTGTTTATAAAGTAATAAGCTATATTTATATTACATATTTTAGGTTCAAAGGAAATAAAAGCTATTATATAAGCAACAAGCGTTGCCTATCTCTACTTTAGGCCATAGTTTTTTAACTCTTGTCATGTTAGGTGTGGCTTAAAGTGAAAAATGGTGTAATAAATGTATGACACACAGATGTAAGAGAATATATGATTGTCATAATACATTTTATCAAAGAGAAAAATCATGACTAGATTCTTTAACTATACTAATATGTGACGATATACAATGTCACACACACGAGTAAGGATAAAATATGAATGTTTGTTTACATATACTATGCAAAATGACATGTGAATGCAAAATGTTATGCATTTGGACACTAACTACGTGTTGTCAAGAATATGGATAAAGATAAAATGAGTGTATGTTTATATACATATATTATGCAAAGTGGTATGAGAATGCAAAACGTTACATTTAAATAACTAAATACATGAGTGTCGCGAACACGAACAAACATTATTATAAAAGGTAAAAAAATAAACATGTTTCCCTTGTATCTTAAAACATATAAAGAAAACTCATTTTATGAGGTTTATGAACATTTATATGATAATACTGGAATAAATTTAGAAAATTTTTAAAATATTCTACAAAATGAATGAATAAAATCCTACACTAGTAAATATGAATATATTCACCTTCCATCTTACATGCAAGAAAAATACTTGATGAATACAAATATCTTTAGAAAAAAACATATTAAAATATGAAAAAGAAGAAAAGTTACTCAAAACAAAAATTTAATCACATTATTATTTTATTATTTGATGGCTTCTAAGTTTTGTCTTCTACCATAAGAAAAAACAGAAAAAAATTTAGAATAAAAAAGTGAAAAATATGAATAAAAAATTTAGATTTGTAAAATGATTTTTTAAATAGTTAAAATTCTAATTTAAACATAAAAGAATTATTTTTACATAATTGATATTTAAATTATATAATTAAAATTCAGAATAGACAAACATGATTGAATATGAAAATTATATTATAAATAAAATTAAAAATAAAAACTAATATTAATATCGTAATCATATTTTTGAATTTACAGCAAACAATATAAATTATTATATAAGATTATTTTTTACTGTTAAATTTTGTCTAAAAAATATTTTTTTATGATTAATTTTAAACAAAGACGGTTAAAAGTGAAATAAAAAAATCAGGATATTAAATTAATGACACTGAAAACTATTTTATAATTTCAATTTTGTAATTAAACAAATTACTTATTACTTTTTCTCTACTTATAATCTATTATCATGCTTTTTATTAAAAATTGTCTAGTACTTGTTATCAAGTCTCGTTATTAAATTATAATAAAAAAAATGATTTGATTTTACATTTTACATTTTTTTCTGATTATAAAAAATAATGAAAAATACACTTTGAAAAGATAAAATAGAAGAGAATATTAAAAATGTCTAGAATGAGAGTTTTATTATAAAAAAATGAATACTATAATTTATAATAATATTTAAACGGATATACATTGCATGAAAAACATAAATCCCATGGTACCAGCGTTTGCCTAGCACGTGTTGCTGTTGGGTGGGACCATTTCAGGTATAATTGTGGACACCTAATCTACCGTATGGCCCTAACTTGCTTATCACAACAAAATGTTGACCAGAAGTTCTTGACTCTCAGATGTATTTCTTTTCATTCTATATTTATTTTATTTTTATTCATTAAATTTACTAAGATTAGTTTATTACTAAAAAAATAAGATTAATTTACATAACATCTTAATTTTAAATTTAGTTCCGTCAGATCATGTTTCGAGAGAAAAATTAAGAAGATAGAAATAAAGAACAAAAAAATTGAAAAATAGAAAAAAATAAAATAAAATGTCAGTTATTTGATAAAATAAAAATAGGTAAAAAAATAGAGAAAAAATATTGTTTAAAATAAATAATCTAATTGATTGGATAAAAAATTAAAAAATAGAAAAAATAGAATATACTGCAATGAGTAACGTTTCTTTTTAAATACCAAGTTTTTATTGACTGAAATAACCTAACCCCCCACCCTTTTATTCACTATAATAAATAGATTTTTTTGGTTTAATTAATTTTTAAAATTTTTGTTTGATTTAATTTTTATGAAGGTTTTTTAATAAGTTTATATTTGTTACTATTTTAATTAATTTAGTTATTTAATTTATACCTATATTATTTTATAAATATTTTGTTTTTATAACAACATTTTTTATGAATATTCTGTTTTTTTATAGCAAAAAAAATTTCAGAAGCAATTTTTTAAATAAATAAAGCGATGTTATTATTTGAATTTACTTTTTATGAATTTTCTGTTTTTATTTAGTTTTTATAAGATTCTTTTGTTAAGGGTTGTTTTAAAGAAATATAGTGATGTTAACACTTTCAATTAATTTAATTAATTAAATATGATATTTAATTATAAATAATTTCATTTTAATTTAATTTAATTTGAAAAATTCGTTGAAGTTTGAACTATGTAATTTTTTAGAATCAATTTATTATAAAAATAAATGTATTACAAAATTTGGTTAAATTTATGTAAATTGTGTTTTATTAAATTTACTTTAATTGGTATAGATACAATAGTGCTTCTCACTTTATTTACTTGTTTTGACCTTTTTAGAACATTTTTTTTTAAATGACATAAATTATTATACATGAAACATTATTTTAGTTGTTCAGGGTTCTAAATATTCATTCTCAGTGTGTATTGATGATATCTGGGATGATTCCAAACCATCTTTGTTGATTTTTGTTATTCTTGGATTGGATAAATTTTTAAGTTAACTAATAAGATTAATTGTATAACTTTCCAAACAATCCTTATACACATTGGAAGTATATTTCAAGGTATATATATATATATATATATATATATATTATATAATATAAAGTATTTAATGGTGATTAAAATACTTTAGCACACTAACCACATGTGATTATGATATTTATAACATTTGGAATTATGCTACAAGTTTAAATTTTGTTGATTTTCTTTTATTGTAATGTGTGGACGTTATTCTTCTAATTTCTCTTAAATTTTTTAATTTGATTAGTAAACAAATAAGCAAGCAAGATTAAAATTAATCTCAGTACTAAACTAGACAAAATGGTCGAATTGTTTCCTCATCACTACTTGTTGGCTCAGGTCTTCAAAAAAATTTCATAGTCTCCTATGTTGTTTGAGATCTCGAATGCATTATACATAATAATAATAATAATTATTATATGTTATTGATACAGAAGGTTGAAGTTTAAATATTTTATACTTTTAAATTTGAAGATTTGATACGTGTTGAAGATATTACTATTAATCTTGATTTTGAGTTCTAATTTGTAGTTAAATGTGATGTTAATGGTTTCTTTTATTCCTAATCCTGATTTGATTAATTGGGTAATTTATTTGAAAGTGGTAAGCCTTGTTTGAAGTATTAAATTATGTCTTATTAAAAAATATTTTAATATATTAAAATATTATTAGACTTGTTGGATTTGTAAAAAAACATTTTAATTGATTGAAAATAAAAATTAATTTATTTCACTTAAATATTTCAATTGTTTTAGTCTTATTTTAATTTATTACATCAACATTTTAATCTATTAAAATGTCTTAACAATGATTTTAATCTATTAAAAAAATGTTTGAAGGGATTAAAAATTTACATCAAAATATCAACTTCTAATTTAACAAATTACTTTAATTCATTAAAACTTACGATATTACATAAGAATTATCTTAATTAAACTTTCAACAATCAATTTTGAATAAATTTTAAATCATTTTTAAATATAGAAATAAGTCCTATAATCAGAGAAACACATTTTAAAATTATATTAATAACTTTAAGATCATAGATTGAGCAAATCTTATGGTAATTTTTTATGTTTTTTCTTTTGATATTGTGCTACAATTTATCTAACTAATCTTGTTCTTTTTTATCAAAATATTTAATTTTTAATAGGATTGTCATGGTTGTTGCTTCTGATGGGATAATATTACAAAATAAAATTAGTATTTCTTGTTGGGAGATACTGAGGAGGAAAATGAGCTATAAACACAATCACACAACCGAATCTGGACTCTGATACCACTTGTTGGGATATTATGGGGAGGAGAATGAATTACAAGCACAACCACACAAATGTCTATCACACCACCTCCAACCCAAAACTTTAAGACAATGGATTTATGGGTCTTATCATTTATGTGGTGTTTAACTTATTTATTCCTATCCAATATGGAACTTCAATATCACACTTATATCCTAACATTTCTTAGTAATTCAGTATAATTTTACTTTTTAATAAAAAATTTATAAATATAATGTAACATTTCACCATATAAAGTGCTAATCATAAGATAATTAAACATATATTTATCGTCGACATTAAACTTTAAAATCTTTTTAAAATAAACTTTTCTCCATATAAGAAATTATAATATATAAAGAAAATAAAAATAAACAGAAACAATTTCTTTCTCTTTCTCTTTTTTCAACATCTCTTAATAAGAAAGATTAGTTTACGTATTAAAGAAAAGTAGAAATATTGTATTTAATTTTACAAAATCTAAAAATAATTAGTGTAATCTATTTTAAAAGGTTTGATAATTGATTGCCTGTTTGTTTAATTACACTATCAAAGTCCTAAACTCACTAAAGAAATGTGAAAAAAAAAAAAACTTCAACACCTATGTTCATAATTTTGCTTTTGAACTATAAAAAGAAAAGAGTGGTTTTTAAATAGAAATTAAATGCGAGTAATACAAAAATTTACGGACAATTCACATGGACTTTGTAGGCTGAAAATCACATTTTGTACTTAAATATGTGGCACTTAGTTTATAAATTTAATTACAATATACAGTAGTTTAATTTCTTATAATAATAGATAATTTCTGATTATTATATATGATAAATTTGTTAATTTTTATAATAACTAAATTGAAATCTAAAATAATATTGATTCGTTAATATATAATGCATTCAGATATTGATTGATTTGATGAATTCTCTCTGTTTCTCACTTTTAATTGAGTTTAATTGTTGTGTGTTATCAGTACAAGAAATATATTTTAACCATTAAAATCGTATTTATGTTCCATTATTTAGAGAGAATATCATAAAAGTAATTAAATTTAATATATATTATACAAGTAAGCCAATAGAAAATCATTTTTGATATAGCTTTTAAGATATTTGTTATAAAAGGAACAAACTTACTATACATGATAATTTGTAATTAAATAAAAACATTAAAAATACTTTAAACTTTCAATATATAATGTACTTTCTCTAAACTTATTGAAAATGATTTATTTATATTAAAATATAAAAGGCATTTAACACTTTTAAGAATTTAATTAGAATGAAGTCACAGTCTAAATATTTTATTCTTCTTCTTATTATTATTATTTCTTAACTACACATTGTTATATTAATAAAAATTATTTTTTATAATTACACTTTAAATTATTTCTAATTATTTTATAATATAAAATTTTGTATTGTATAATTTTAGTTCATGAGTTTAGTAAACACTCGCTAACATAGTTTCTTACACAATTAACTAGTAAAAGTTATCTTTAATTTAAATTTTAAAATAATTATTATAAGAAATAATAAATTTAGTATAGATAATAATTTGTAATTAAATGACAATATAAAAAAAATTACACTGCCTTATTATTGAGGCAGTGGTGAAATTCCATAAATCAAACACACCTTTCCTCCCATATGCCTTTTCCTGAAAAAGAGGAGCTTTGTCTGTTTGATTTATGAAAAGGTTGCAGGACTTTTTCAAAGGCATTTTGATGGTAAAGTTTAACAAAGGGGATACAATTCTTTATTTATGATAAATAATTTATCATTTGATAAATTTAAAAATAATAACAAATTTCTCATTTTATTTTTCTATTTAATGTTTTAAATTTCAGTGTCTATTAATTTTAAAAATATATAAACATATTTTTAGAGTGTATTTAGGAGTTAAGTTTCAGAAAATAGAATAGAAAGTCTCTTTTAATAAATATTCAATATTTTAATAATTTTAGAATAAAGAAATAAATAATGAAATAACATAAACTTAATATCTTAAAATTTAATTTTTTCACAAAGATTATATAACTCCATTTAAACATAAAAATGTTTCCCTATTTTTCTATTTCTTTCCAAATTTACTATTTTGTCCAATCCTTGCCAAAATTATAAAAGAGAAAGATATTTAATTATTTAAGTGAAAAAATAAAACATATCACACATTCATATACACCAGCAGGTCCAGATATACAATGAAATGCATATTTATTGTAAAATGGTAGTAAAATTATTTTTATAAAATTAATTTTAAACTAAGTGCATACTTACATTCATTTTCATTGTAAATTTTATATTAAAATATTCCTTTTATATAACATATAAAATTAATTGTAAATAATAATGAGACAGACAGGACAATTGTTTGAAATCACATAGTGGAATGGTTTGGATTAACCAAATTAAAATTTAATTTAAATAATTGATTGTGTATCATGCTGAATTCAAATTAATTATTATTAAAGACTTTAATAAAGAGTATTAAATTTATTATCTCTTCATTTAAAAAAACAATTTTTCAATTCTCAACAATACAACATCTTTGTTTGAAATATTTTTTTCTTATCTCTATCAAAATAAGTTTTCGTTTATAACTTTTAATCTTAAAATTTTCACCACCAGAAATTTTGATTTAAAAAATTTGAAGAATATTTTTGTTCTTACAAAAATTTTATATCACTCTTAATTTCACTCTATATATTGAATCACTTTTCATCTTTAAGATAATCTTCAATTACTTTATTAATATCATCTTTTGTGTTATCAAATAAGTCTTCAAACTCTATAATATAATTGTCAACTCCTATCTTCATTTTTTTTTGTCTAAGTATTAATTTTTCTTTCCATTTCCTTTATAATTTCACTCTAACATCTTCTTTCTTTAAAAATTAAATACATATTATTGATTAAGGAGAAGGTAAATGAAAAGGTGGAAACAATTATTTATTAAATAATTGGTTGATATAATATAAACAGTAGGTCACTTAAAGTCTCATAAAAAGAATAATTTAATTCTTATTGATATTTTTAAAAATAAAAATATAATTGATAAAAAATAATTAATATAATCTTAAACTCTACAAACAACAAATAAAAAAAATCATTTTTCTAAAAAGATTTTTATTTAAAAACAAAGAATATTAACTACTAAATTCTAGTGCAGATATGACATTAATTAAATTAAACTGCCGGAGTAGTTAATAGAAAGATTTGCACTCTAACACTAACTATAACTATATAGTAACTATTAACTATAGCTTTCATCATACATTAATTTTAAGTGTTGGATCCAATGTATTGATGATTTTCAAATAGTCATCCAATTAACTGTATTTTTTTTAACTTTTAAGCTTTCAAAATTGTGTTTTGGACTTTAGTGGGTATTTTTTCTTCTCATTCATTCCAAGTAATGGCAGAACTGCCTCTGGGGACCTCTCAAAGCTTTAAAATTTTTATTTTTAGGTGTTTTGTTTGGTCCCCTTGTGCATGAGTTTGAATGCAGTAGGATCAAACTTGTGATTCAAGCTTCGAATGTTAAAGCTTGAAAGTTAGAATAACACTGTCAATCCAACAAAAGGAACCACTCTACATGCATATATGTCACTAACTTCTTAGATCCTTGATTCCTTGCTACTCACACCCACCCACACTCCCACTCCTACCATCAAATGTCACATTTTTCTACACAAAAAATCACTCATTGTATGGACCATCCAAGGATATTTTTGTTGAATAGCATCATCCATGGAAATAGACCTTAGCAAACCTATCAATAATCTCATTTGCCTTTCCATTGGAGGGTTGTGTCCCATTTCTGATTTAGGGTTAAAGACTTAATCCCAATGTCTTAAAATTTAAGGATTAGGGTTTGAGTTCTCTATTGGCAAAGGAATATATATATATATATATATATATATAAAAGAGGCACAAGAGGTGCTTAACCTATACACAACAAAAGAAAAAAAAAATGTATCTAGAAAGTGTTAAAAGATGGTTGTGATATATTTGTGTGAATGAGAAATCACAAAGAACTAGCATTTTATCTTAAAACGAGTTTATGTACAGAAAGATAATATTTTGATGTGAAATAAGAAATTCCAACAAATAAGAAAACTCATAAACCTCCTAAGTGCAGAAAAATTAAGATTGGTCACCGACTCAATTATAGTATTAGATCAATGAATTATTGGAGAAACCAATTGGTTGTCTATTGAATTGCATAAATCAATGTACATTATTTTTTTAAGATTTAAATTAAAGATACTATATTTAAGTTATATAAGTGTTAGATATTAGATAGTTACTAATCCTATTACATGATTGATTGTAGCAGTTATCAATTCATTTTCCTGTTGAACTATTTGAAAAAGACAATACAGTTTGTGTTTTAAAACATTGCTTACTCCCTTTAAGCATGTCCAAAGGACAAAATTGACTAACTTTTATTCTTCCAAATTATCATATCTAACCTAAATTCTCTTAACCCCACCATTGCATGCCATCTTGTAATCACATGGAGAGCATAAAAGCATAAGGGTATGGAGGACTAAGAAATGTTTGAAACACTCATTTGTTTTGTTGCATGTCAATGACACTAAGTTACGAAGAGTACGAAAAAAGGGTGTTTACCTAAGTTGCTCCTCGTATGGGTGGACGAATTTGCAAGTTGTTATGTATAATTTTCATTGATGGTATGACTATATTGGTTCATCGGACCTTTTAAAGAAAGAATACATTGAAAAAGAAGAGGATATAAAAAATAAGTTAAGAGTTCATTTATGTAAAAAAATTGATATTATTTTCAATTCAAAATTTTAAAACATAAAATTTATAAATCTTTTTTCTTATATATTACTGAATATATTTATATGTTTTTAATGTGAAACTCAAATTTATGCTTAAATTTCTAACCATAACCACGTTAAAATTTTGAATTCCACTCATCTAATTTGAATTTGTTAATCAAACAAAAAGTTGAGTTTAATCTATTTGTTCTATATACAATATATCAAAGTGTAATTTAACTTGACCACATATCTATTTAAAATTCTGTTTTTTTAATAAAACATTTAAAAAATTAATTGAATAAAATAATAATAATTTTTATATATTATAACTATTATAATATAATAATATTAACAAAAGTAGTAATTAGATAAGGCTAGGATGTTTCTAAGCACTTGGGTTTTATGCGATAAATAAGTGTATGAATTAATTAATGAGTAATGATTAAATTTGGATTATATAAGTTTAGCTTGAAGCTATTTAATAAAATGTAATATAGAGTATATGTTTTGAGTTGGATAGTGCGAATAGTAAATAGTATTAGGTTTTAAAGGGTTGGATTAAGAAAAAAAGAAGAAGAGAAAAGGGAGTGATACTAGAAAAGAAGGGGTGCTACTAGAACTTTAAATTCTCTTCCTTCCAGAAACCCTAAACATAAAAACATTCCTTCCTCTTTTATGCTGTCTTCTCTCACCATTTCTCCTGTCCTTTAATATATTCTCTTCCTCCTTTGTTGAGCTAAGTGTGTATTAAAGGGGTAGTGTAGAATGAATATCTATAAAAGTCTTTTTTCTTTTAAGTTTTTTCTTTTTTTTTCAATTTTTTACTCCCTTTTAGTTTGTATATATCCATGGAAGTTTTGAAGAATTTTTTTTTGATGGATTCTTTATTAATTTTTAAATAACACTTTTATTTTATCTTTTATTTTTTTTTTACTTTTAATTATTTTAAATGTCTAATAAAAAAATGAATTATATGATGAATGGTGAATAAGGATAAAAAAACTTTAATGGTAATGGTATGTGTGTGATTACTTTGAAGAAAATAAAGGTTGTAGCCTTGTAGGGATGTAACTTAATTTTGTGGAATGCTTAGTTTATAAAATTTTGATCTTTCAATTCATGATGAAGTTAATGTTGTTGGCTCCTCTTCATTTTCAATCTTTAATTTCTTAAATGTTGTTGGCTCCTCTTCATTTTCAATCTTTAATTTCTTAGACAACAAAAAACCTAAAATAAAGGATAGCTAATAGTTCATTTAAGGTTGAAAAAGATAATGTAAGAAAACGTATATTATGAAAATTTTCACGATGTGACAGCTGTTGAGAATTGTTAGAAGATAAACTTGGATTTCTCTATAATTAGAATAATCATACATCGACCCTAGAATACATGGTAATCACAAATATCAATTTAGATATCACATGTTTTATATTAGAAATTTTACTTTCAATTGTTTCTTAAATACTTTACTTACAACAGTTTTATTAATTGGATTTATTAAAAGGGTGACGTCAAGGACATGTAATGATTATTTTATATAAAATATTTATAATTAGAAAAAAAATAATTGAAAGATAATTTTTGTGATCATTTTAAAATTAAATAAAAATAAGAGATAATTTATTACACTTATGTTAATTTTTTTAAAATGTATTATTAAAGTAAAAGTTACTAATTTTCTTAAAACCAATATAACATTATAAAATAAAAGTCGTAAGAAAAGAGTTAATATTTTCAAATGAAGCTTATTATATTGATGTTCTAATATCATACGGTGCCAAATTCTTTTTTCGTTTCAAGATTAGGATAGAGAAAACAAAATAATTTATTATTTAAGAGTCTTTAATTTTTATGAAATATTTATGATAAGTCATGATATTAATATTACTTAGAAATGTGAGAAATGGACATTTCAACTCAATCTAATCTAACTTTCTAAGTGAAGTAAAATTAAAAAAATTTAATAATACAACTTACATATATTTTAAAATAGGTCATAAATATTGATCTAAATTTATCTATATTTTAAAATAGATAGTAAATATTAGTCTAATCCTATGTTAAATCTATGAGTTAATAAACTATTTTTTATTTAATTAAAAATTAAAAAAATTACAATTATATTTATATAAAAATCATTATTTATTATTATTAAAAAGTCTAAAGTTTAATATTCAACAATTAGATTTATTATATAACAATATCATATATATTGGTTTAACATTATTACTCTTTTTTAGCAATAATATATATAATAAAAAAATGAAAAAGTTTGTATGAAACTATTCATAACAAAACAAAGTAAACATAATTAAGTATAAGTAAAAATTTAAAATATCGTATAATATATACTCTACCTAAAACAAGGAAAAAAATATTATATCTAGTTAATAAGAATAATGTAACTTAGTGTTGGGTTTAAACTTATTTTTCTCTACCACATTATCCAACCTGATTTTTATAAGTATCTATACCTTCATTTCTCACAATTTTGTCAAACAAATTTAGAAATTAAAACACCATTATAAAAACAAGGAGGTTGAATTCATCAAATCTCAAAACTTTGACTAACCAAACTCTATTCTCATCATAAATAACCTCTGTCTATGAAATATTTCTCGGTCTAATATTATTTGAAATAATTCTATTAATATTTCTCATGTCAATAATATAACATGTATAATTAAAATAAAACAAA
Source organism: Lablab purpureus (assembly GCA_030347555.1). NCBI lineage: Eukaryota > Viridiplantae > Streptophyta > Magnoliopsida > Fabales > Fabaceae > Lablab > Lablab purpureus. The sequence continues at coordinate 22,261,111 of CM059258.1, forward strand.
AATTAACAAAAAAAAATAAGTAAGATTATTAACCTCAGTCTGACATTAGTCCACATAAACTTCGGACCAAATAAATCAAACTAAAAATATTTATTTATATTTAAGTCACAATTATACATATAATAATATATATTTTAACTGAGATTATTTATGGACGTATACATAAATTTAGTAATTTTTTAAATTTTATTAAAAGTTTCATTTTAGAATGATGAATTTACTAAAGCATCAAACATTCAGAAAAAAGATTATCGTTTGGATTGATTTTACTCAATTCGTATAAAATTATTTTTATCATAAATACTTAAAATATATAGAAATTAAAAAAAGAAGAAATAAAGTGAACTATTCTCTGTAAGCCAATTCTATGCATTGATGCCCTGTTTGTATACTTCAAAGGTAGGAGACGACAAGTGTAAACAAAAGAAACATTAGTTCATCTAATCAAATGCAATCACGAAGCATCTCTTTTGGTATTCATTTTTTCTGTGTAATATGTTTTTGTCATACCCTTGTTTATAAACAACCAGCTATGCATGTTATTAACCACAATAATTTATGTTGATAACTAGCTAGCATCTACCAACCTGTAGCAAATTGCGATACTTTGAAAAGATAAGAATAAAATCTACTGAATTATGAGACTAATTAGGGATTCTGATGAGAAACTACTAGTCTGGTAGGTTCTTTACATTATTGTTTTTTTGTTTTTTTGGCTTTTTTTTTTATCTTTCATTCTGGTTTGATGTTACCAGCAATTTTGTAACTTTGTGTGGAAGTGTGGTTGAGATGGAAAACTTATAATGAGTGGAGTATGGAGAATGTGTTTGGTGGACCAGAGAACACATGAAATGGAATGAACATGGGTTGGCATGAGATTAAATGTTCCTATTCAATGCATTTAAACACTATTTAATTAAGGCTCATAACTTAAATATTCAAATCAATGGAGCAAAGAGTGCAATAAAATATAAGGTGCCAATATGATTTTGACTAAAATACCATGTGAGTGTAAGGAGGGTGGTTATAATAATTATTATTTAACAAATGCAATTTGTTCTCTTTTTTAAAATTCAAATATTTTTTTAGAGTCCTTTTGCTAAAAATATATATACATATAATTAATAAATTTAAAATACTAATCTAATTATTTAATATAATCAGAATAATTTTACTATTAATATTAAAATAATGAATTAATAAATTTATTCTTACTAATTTAAATAATATTTTTAATTTATTATTATTAATTTAAAATTTATTATTATAAATAAATTTATAATATTTTAAAATAAATTTTCATTTAAGTTTTATTAAAGTAGTTCACTAAAAGGGCCCTTTTAAACCCATTTTTGGCATTGTAAAGTTGTAAAGAATATCTAAATTTATTTTTCTTTTTTAAATAATATTAAATAAATAAAAATTTAATTTATTTTTTATAAAATACAATTTATTAATTTAATCACAATGATATTAATTTTTTAGCACATGTTTTCGTGTTTCACATTTTTCACAAACTTTTAATATACTTTAAATAAGTGAGGACTAAATTTGAAAAGAAATAATTGATATAAGACACTTTTCTTAATATTTTCATTTAGGTAAAATAGTTTATTTTTTTTAATTTTTGCAGATTTTTACAATATGTTTTTATTATTATTATTATTATTATTATTTTTTAATGTAGTCTCAATTTTGGTTAAAATTAATCAATATAATCCTTTCTTTTCCATTAAATAGAATAAGTGTAAATAACGTTAAAAGAATATGTCACTTTATTACTCTTTTAAAATTGTTCACATTAATTTAACGGAAAAGATTATATTGATTATTTTCCAAAAATTGGAATTAGTTGAAAAAAAATAGTGGAAACATATTTCAAAAAATCACAAAAAGTTGCAACCAAAAAGTCTATTTTACCTTTTTTTATTTTTTTATAAAAAATATTTAACTCTTAATTTCAAGTGTTGAATTTAAAGGAAAAATATTTATATTGTTTGTTCTCTTTGATCTTAGTTTTATCACATTTGAAAACCTTTGTTTCACTACAAAATTTTGTATTTTCACAATCATATTTTCATGGTATTTTCCCATCACAATTTTGATTATATATTTTTCTTTTGTGCAATTTCGTTCAAACTGCTTATTAAAAAATAAAATGATACCATTGTTTATAAAAATAATTAAGGTTTTAGAGTTTTATTTTTATTATTGTCAAATTTTGTAGTGTTGTACTTGAAACTGCAAAATTAAACAGTTATATCACTCTAGCTAAAGATGAAATCAAAGGCATTGAAAAATATAATTTTGTTTGCACTTAATAAAATGAAATTTTTTAATAGTGAATCAACTAAAAATATTTAAATTTATGAGAGACTAAAAATTTAAATCATTTTATATTTTTTTACAAAGACACGTTAACAATGATGAAACAAGATTACAACTATATTATTCTAGTTAACAACAAAATTAAACTACAGAATTTTAATTAAAAAGTAATAAATATTTTAAATACTCAATAATTTTTTAATAAAGATTCAATTGAAAATATCCAAGTTTAGAATTTATATATATATATATATATATATATCAAGCATATTGATATTGCGCTACACCAAACTGCAGATAAGTTTTCCAAACTATCAATCTCTATTACAATAATACCTCCTATTAACAAAGCACCACCTATAGAGGATAAGTAAAGAAAATATTCTTAAAAGAAATTGATTCACTTATCTAATCAACGCTATGTTTGATTCATCTTACTCAGATAGTTTCCTCTTCAAAGTTAAATAATTTTCAAGTAACAACAATCAAAACTTCTCTAAAATTAGACAGACTTTAGATAATACAATTTTAGAGAGATAAAATTTTAAAATAAAATAAAGAATGAATATTTCTATTTATAATTTTTTACATTTTTATCTATTTAAATATATCAATAAAATTGGTACTGTTATTTTGATAAATTAATATTTCATATTTATTTATATTCTTTTAAATATTTTTGTAAACGTTTGCTTAAAAGAAATTCAAATATCAAATTCTCAACACAATTTCGACGAGATTGATGAAAAAAACTCAAATTTTTGTTGTTCATTGAATATTGAACCGAAAGATAACATTGATTTTTGGTAAATAATACTTTTGTGATTGATTTAATTTTAGGATTTATTTTAGAAATAAGTTTTTTAGGAAAATATTTATTCAGGAAACCTTTATAAGAAAAAGATAAATATATGAAAAATAGAAGAAAAAATATATTAAATTAATTAAAAAAATTCAAAAAGTAATTAAATGAGTGAGTAAAAAATGGAAGAAAAAAAAAGAGTATTGAATAAAAAAATAACATAATCTTTTATGTGTAAAATTTAAAAACAGATATTAAAAATAAAATTAATATTTTAAGATTTAAATTTAAATTTAAATACAAAGAATATAAATAGAGAACGAAAATTACATTATCCATTATCGATTCTAAATTTAATTTTTTAAAACGAAAGAAAAATCTTAAATTTAAACTCTTTCAACTCAATTCTTTTCTATTAAACTTAAAACAATTACTATTCATCTTTAAATATATGAATTTAATTGTCACGTAAAATATGTTAGTTTTCATCTTTTTTATTATTCACTCACAAAACATATTCAAGATAAATTTGTGTATTAAAGTAACAATCAATTGAAAATTCTAACCTTTCATACTAGTTTTTTAAATTTTGTTAATTTCTTTATTTATTAATATATATATATATATATATATATTAAAAATAAACTTAATTAATTATTAATTATGTAGATATGCTTTAATTTTTTTATTTTATTAATTAATGTATTAAAAATATTATCTTTATATATATATATATTAAATTAATTAATTATAATTTATATTTAGAACTTAACTTTTAAATAATATTATTATATATTTGAATATTTTTATAATACAATAAAAAAATTAAATTTTTTAAACAAATCAAAACTAAACTTAAAAATTTGTAAGTTAAATTAGTCACAAACTGACTTCCCTACCGCCAAAACTTGTACCACTTAGTGTTGCTTATGCTTAAAAAAGTAAGTGTCCCTGTTACCTATTCTCTATGTTAGATATATTAAAATATCTATTAATCAAATACTCAAGTATGATTATTTGACTCATTTATATTGGAGCATTATAAATCAAATATCTCCACCCTTTAAATTTATCTGAAACAAAGTCAGTATATTTTCTAGTATGAAGTTAGATTAAATTGATTTCATGTGATCAATTATTTATTTATAATAAATTTTGATTTATTTAAATATTGTTCTAAATAAGTCTCATAGATGCCAACATTGGCTAAAATCAAGCATGGTGATAGAAGACTTGTGTGGCAGAGCTGAGGTATGATGTAAAGACAAGTGCACGTTTCATGCACGTATAGCGTTCTATGCATGGCCACAATATAATATAATATAATAAATAAACAAAACAAACAAAGCTAACATTCCAAGTGAAAATCACTTGACACAGTATTATGTGCTTATTCATAATTCAAGAATATATTTTTCTTAGATAAAAATTTAATATTGTTATTTAATATTATTATAGTCAAGTATTTAGTCTCTGAATAATTAATTTTTTATCTTTAATAGATGGTGAAAACATATTACCATGTATGATATTGTTGGGAGATTTTGGGGGAAGAGAATGAGTTACAAGCCCGGCTACATAAATATATATGACATCATTTTTAATCCAAAATTTTAAAGCAATGAATTTATAGATATTTTCATTTATATAGTATTCAACTTACTTAATGTAGAATTCTAACATCACACTTATATCCTAAAATATATATATATATATATATATATATATAGAGGGGTGGCAAAGTGGGTTGGGTCCGGCAGGCTGGCCCACCAACCCGATAGCATATGGGCGAGACGAGTTAGCATTTTGAATCCGTCAACCTGTATCAACCTGGTCTGTCTAGTCCGCCAACCCGTCGGGTCCTAGGCAGGACGGAGCGGGCCAACCTGCTGACTCACAAAAAAAAATATTGTACTTTTAAGATATCATGTCACTATATACATCTTTAATATATTGTTGTAATTACAAAAATTTATTTAAATTGGACACAAACAAAATAGCTGCAAAGAAAAAAAAAGTCCAATTTAAAACCAAAGATCCAAAAATAAAATAAAAAACCAAAAAAATAGATTTTAAAAAAAAAATACAAAACAAAAGGCCCGTCAGTCCGTCTTATAACGGGGTGAGTTAGAAATTTTGGCAGGCTCATGGTGGAACGGGCCGAAATGAGCCGGACTGACCCGTTTTGCCATATATATATATATACTCAATTTATTTGAAATATTGTGGATCGCTTTTTTTAGTTTTTGATATTTTTACTAAAATTATATAGTCCACTATCTTGTCAGATCAAAACAATGGCTCAACATGGTTCAAACTTCTAGGGTTTAGTCCATTGAAAGAAAAGGCAAATGAAACATACAACAGGTAAGAACTGGACTACAGAATACGACACTTCTCACTTTTTTTAAGATATAAAATCAAAATAAAAAATGAGAATTTAAAATAATTTTATATTTAATAAATTATTTGTAATTTTTCAAGTAGTTTGGTGAAACGTGCTTAATAAAGGAAAGACAAGTTACAAAGTGACACGAAACACAACATTCATTGAATTTTTTAAGATATAGGGTTTTGTTTCAACTATGCATCGAATATAGGAATGCAGTTATATATGAGAGATAAAGATCATGCAGACAACCTATTATACATGCATCTATAGGTCTGAGGGTTTGAATTAAAGATATATGTTTTCTTGTTTTTTTCTCTTGAAATTTATAAGGGTTCATTAATGGTTGGTTTTATATATTATTTTTTTGCAGATTAAATAATGTCCTATTATTTAGGTAAGCCAGTAAATTTGTTGGTCATTTTGAAATATTAAACTTTCAATTTGAACATTGAGAACTGAGATCATACTAGCTAGCTAGTTCTATTCTACTTTCAAATGTTAGTAGGTATCACACCTTCCATATACATTTAATAGTCTTCAATGAATATTAAATTTCATCAATATAATTGCCATTTGTATTTTATGTCACTCACATATAATAATTCATATAAATTAATCCTTGCATATTAAATTATAAGACATACTTTAAAAAGAGATAATATTTCATAATATAAGACGTTTTAAAATTTTAATAATTTTTTTTTCTTTACATACTCCTATTAATCACATCATTATTTATATTAACATTAAATAGTAGAAAGAAAAATTAAATATCAGGAATTAAGAATTAATTCTCTTTTATTAGTCTGATTTTTCATCTTTTACCATTATTTACTGATATTATGTTTTAATTTTTGTATTAAAGTTACAGTAGTAACTAATTTTAATTCACTATTTCTATTTGCAATTTGATGGAAATTGAAAATTTTGATTAAAATTTTGAAAATAAAATTTAAGCATAGTCATTTATAATTTAGTAGGAATTAAAATTTTTTATTGAAATTTTAAAATAAAATTTGAGTATAGTAATTTGTAATTTGGTGGAAATTAAAAATTTTAATTGAAATTTATTTAAAATAATTAGTAGTTGTGATTTTAAATTATTTAGAAATGATTCTCACATGATTTCAAAATTGTTGAAATTCCAATCTCAATCAATTTATAATTTTATTAAAAAATTAATTTATTTATAAATAGTTCTGGTCAAATTTCAATTAATTCATTTAATAGTAATTAATAAAGATAAAAATAGAAAATTTATAGAAAATTGAACAAATTAATTACTTTTATTGGTATGTGAGAATTTGTCAAATACGCCTTATAATTTAAATAGGAGGGAGTAAAATATTATATTATTATAACTTTGTAACTTCTCCCCCACTCTTTCATCACTCACTTTCATAGTTATCACAAAATGTTCAAAATAACTTACATAAAAAATTTACAATAACTTATTAGAAAATTCTATTTTAAAAGTACTTTGTACAATAAATTTACAAAATGTCAAATATTATATAAATCATTTAAAAAAATTATAAATATGACTCAACAAAATAAAAAATGAAAAGGATAAAATTATATTATATATTTATTATTCATTTTGATATTTATATAGTAAAATATAATGATATATAATAGCGGATATGGTAATAAAAATTTGTCATTTAAGTTGAAGAGAAGTATATAATTATGAAATAACTTTCACTTGTATTTTAAATAAACCCTATTTTACCAAACCACATCAAAAGAAATCATTATTAGGTTATGATAAATAATGAAACTTGATGTAGTCTAATCACAAAACTTATAATGTGTTGGTCAATCTCCTTGATAAGTTGGTGAAAGATTAAATTATTAGCTAAGTAACAACTAAGTTCTGGCAATGCATCAAAGTTGGAGAAGATTAGAATAGGATATGACAAGATATTATACAACCCAAGATACACGTTTTTTCTGTCAAAAGATAAGACATAATATGTTACCTTCCAAGAAAATTAAGCCCAGTGTAGTCTACAAGCCCAACTCAGCCCATTGTCATTGGGCAAGTCATGTTACTGTTTTTAGAGTATTTCAAAAGCCTAATTCTCATTTTTTTATTTAAACATTCAATTTTAAATTTCATAATTTTAAATAATGAATTATTTGGTCAATTCATAATATTGAACTCAATTACATATATTAAACGTGTATACCAAATTGAACAATCCATAGTATATTAATATAGTTTTTATAATTTTAAAATATAAAAATAAAATAAAAATATAAAATATGTATACTAAAATAATTTTTTATTATATATTATTATAAATTATAAATAAATTATATATTATAAATATAAATTATGGTAGTTTTCTTTCATAAATAAGTTATATTGATGAAGGTAAAATAATACCAAAATGTGTATAGCAAGGTTTCAAATATTTTGTTTTTTAGATTATATCTCTAGAAGAACAATATTCTAACAATATATGTTTTTTTTCTAGTTACTTCGTTCTCTATTTCTATTTTAGAAAATCTTTAGGAAAATAATAAAATTTTCTTCGAGCTAAAAAAATGTCGATATCTCTAGTAAACTAAAAGAATCGTTTAATAGCCATTTTGCTTCAATTTCTACTATGAAAAAAAAAATGAAAGATCTAGTTATGATTAGAAATATTAAAAGAAATATCTTTTTTAACAATTAGAGAAAATATTAGTATTCATATTTTTAGAATTTAGACACTTAATAAAAAGGTGGTTAAAAAATATATCTTTCTTCTTATTAATAGATAAAATTATAAATATATTAAAAGAGGATACAAGTGGTTAAAAAAAGTTTATAAAATGGTAGTAATATGGTTATAAATAATAGAGATAATTATGTTTTTAGTCATTGAATTATATGTTGAAATAAGATTTCATCTTTGGAGCAAACTTTAGATTAATTTCCTTCTTGTGTTTATGAAAGTGGTGTAAACTATCCTTAGGAACAAATGACATTAAAATACATTCCACATGGCTAACGAAGTTCCACACTATGCTGGTTATGTTTGTATTCACCACCACCACCCACAAATTAACATCTCTCTCCTTCTTCTTTCTTTACTCTTCATCACCACCCTCTGCCATACCCCTTTTATCACCACCTTCCCTCACACCCCGCCACCACCACCCTCCGCCGCACCCCATCCACCACCATCACCTTATCTGCCTTAGTCACGAATCCCATGAAAATCAAGAGCTTAATAATCATAAATACCAGATAACATTTTTTTTGTTTGTTTTATTTTTTATCCAAAGCAAAAACAGATTTAGACAAGAAAAAGAAAAGAAGTTTGTGGGAAGCCCTTCAGATTAGAGAGCAAATTAGCATAATGCAACTCTTTCACAAATGGTACATCAATAACTTTCTTGCTAGATCCATAAACCCATTTGTTTTAGCCAACTCTAATTCATCCTTGAAACCCTTTTTGGGATTTTATTTTTCACCACTTTAATTAGGTTTCTTTAATTTGCAAGGAATAAATTGGGAGGGACCACTGGTGGAAAAAAGGGATATTACGTCACCCCTTTATATCAGACTAAAAACAATCCATGTAAAAAAAACGTGGTGACAAACTTGTAATTAAATTGAACTTTTTTACGTCTGACCCTTTATGGTTAGATGTAAAATTGAAGATTTATGATTAACCATAAAAGGGTTCGACGCAAAGTTTGATTTTAAATCCTCTAACGCAAACACACAAAGAATGAAGAAGACACAAATATGCTCTTGCAAAACGAAAATATGCTCTTGCAAAACGCAAATATGCTCTTGCAAGACGCAGATTTATTTTTACAATACACAGATCTGAAATAGGTGACCATCATCCCCTCCATGAGGCTTTGCAACAAAATTGTTGGCTTCTCCACTCACCTCATGAAAAGCATCTCTCTCAAACTGTAGGAGGAGGAGCGCAAGTGTTGCATAGAGGTATTAACCACTTCCGCCTTCTATTCAGTTTTAGATTATTATATATTTTAGGGTTTACATGATTGAGTTTTGGATTTGTTAAACTGATTTATGAAATTTATTTGGTGTTGTGTAGGATTCGTAAGTTTTTAATGTTATCGTTGTTTGAAGTGGTGCACTAAAGCGAAGATAGATTTTATGGATTTAGGTATGTAATTTTATGTCTGACCTTATGTAATTTTATGTCTGACCTTGTATGGTCAGACATAAATTTACGTTGGGGTGAATAGATAACATATGTAAATTTATGTCTGACCATACTAGGTTAGGCATAAATGTACGTTTGTTTTCTATTCTAATGTAAATTTATGTCTCCCGCATTGACGTCGAAGTTCTGTTAGACATAAAAGGCCTAAAATGTCATATGTAAAAAGTCTCTTTTATACTAGTAGACTAAGAAGAGAAAAAGAACATGACTAAATTAAGGAAAGAGAAATATACCCAAATCTAGAAATGAGATATAATAGCAATAACAAATCCCTAAAATTTGCATATACGATTAGGCAAAAGAGAGTGAGTGCTAGTTGTTCTGATGGCAATCTTGTTATGAGAATTGTGATGAGAATCTTACCAAGCATTCACATTTCTTGTTATTGGTGACATCAGTAACCATGGCGGAGGATTGGAGGAGGAAGGCGAAGGGTTGGGGGAAAGGCGGGGATAGTAGGGGTGAGGGAGGTTACGAAGAAGCAGGAGAGAAAGAATAGCCACAAGGATGTTAAGTAAAGATCCACTGTGCAATTTTTTTTTTACATGTGTGCAACATGTAAATGTTGTTTGTCTCTAAGAATGATTTACAATCACTTTCACAAAGACAAAAATAAAATTAATCTAAAGTTTACTTCATTAACAAAATTCAATTTCGATATGTAGTTTAGATATTAAAATTATATTTAATCCTAAATAATATTAATAACTAATTGAGATAAATACTTGTGTGCCTTTTTTTTCTTATGATAATAAAAGATAATTATAAAATTTAATTATTAAAATAAAAAATATTATTAAATTTATAAAAATGTGTCTCTAAAAATAAATTATTTTTATTAATATTTATAATTTTACAATGAATAATATTTTTTATTGTACATAGTTCCTTATAAAAAAGTTATAAAACTTTGTATAAACTTTAATTTTGTCTGTTATATTGTAACACATAAATAATTTAAATTAGTATTTTATATTTTTTTAATTAAAAAGAAATTATTTAAATAATAATAATATCATTATTATTATAAATAAAATATAAAATATAATAGTAAATAACAATACTAGTAAATAAGTAAAATATAAAAATTATTAATAATAATAAATAAATATTTTTTCAAATCTCTAAATAGAACCTAATGTACTATCAAAATATCTTATAGTGTTCATATGCTAATTTTTATTACAGGTAATTTCATATGTTTAGGAAAATGAAAGAAAAGGAAAACTAGGGTTTTTCTTGTGACTTTCTTTTAGATTTCACGTAAAATGCAAGTACAAAGAGAATAAAAATTAACATTACAACATTTTCAAATTAGATTTTCGATCTAATTTCATTTTAAGGTACCACATATAGTTTTTTCATTTTTTTTAAATATCCAATATGTAGGTCTCAAATGTTTTTTATTGTTTTTTTTTACTAATTTTGGTTTCGATTTTATTATTGTATTTTTATCATTATGTGGTGTATTATATTTGATTTTTACTGTATTAGTAGAAATAAAAAAGTTAAGCTCTGTATAAAAAAAATAAAACACATAAACATTAAATCTTAAGATTTTATATTGGAGGTGGTATTGAATATCTTATAAGACTTATTCTCATCTCATAAGTATTAAATATTATGTCAAAGCCTAAAAAAAGTTAGATTTACTATTAAAATAGTGCTTGAAAAGTGTTTCTCCTTAAAAATGAGTATACCAATGTAGAAGGATATTAATGTTATACAATTGTGTTGCATTCCTCTAACTCCCATATTCTTTATTGGATTCTGATTAACAAAGTAAGTTAATATTCTATTTGACTCTATTTTTCATATTATTAAATTGGAGGCAAGTAATTGTTCAGATAAAGGGTCCTTTAAAGTAGATCAATGTGTCACTTTCAAATATTTTCATAAGCTATGCAAAATTGTGAAAAACCTTTAACAAACTATATTTAGTTGAGAAGATGATAAGTCTGTTTTTCTCATTTTTTCTTTTTGATATGAGACCATGTAATTGTAATTTTGAATGCACAAGACTATATCACCCTAATATAAGTCTATATGACTAATATGATGTTGAGGAAAAGTCCAAATGGTTCATAATTTTGAATTATGTTGAAAAATAATTAATATTATTTTATGACAAATGAATAGTCTATCAAATGAAGCAACCTGTCTCACAAAGGATTGCATAGTTCTTTCCTACTTCAGATCATGAGTGTATCGTCTGTCAGAAAATACTATAACAATCATTAAATGATAAGTCATCAGATGATATGCTTTTGGTCATAACTAACGTTTGAAAGTTTACTTTTTAGCTTTTAGAAACATTCTTCTAAAAAGTCTGATGATCAACTACCGAAGCAGTTCACATGTTGCATTAACGCCTTCCTTATAAAAAGTAAAAGCTACTTTCTCACCAAATTCCTGACGCATTTGAGTTTTTTCAACTTGCAAAGTACACCTGCCATGCACGAAAGTGTTGCTTTCATCAAAAGGAGTAAAGTTCACTGTCCAATGGAGGATAGTGTGCAACAAGTTATCAGGTTTTGTGTGAATATTAGAAGCACACATTTATTGCATGAAGAAGAGCATTTAATGCACCTACGTGAAGCCTTCATCAGACGCAACAAGAAGATGTGCTCAAAACCAACCTAAAGTTGAAGATATCATAACAGATCTCTAACGATTAGTTGCTTATGTACTATATAATAAACCAAACTCATCTTGAAGAAATAGATAGAAACAAGTTGAGAAAAACATGTTGTTACAAATTCTTTCTGTGCTCAATCTATTCTCTTTATAAAAGCTTTAGAAGTACCTCTAGAAGCTAAACTTTCTTTTCATCTCGTCTTTAAGATGTAACTCTTCTAGAATGGCTCAAACCTTTGTGATTTAATCACAATCCTTTCTAAAAACCTTGGTATTTAAGCCAGAAGTGGTTTAGTAAGAAAGATAACTCAGTTGAAGACAGAAGTGACTTTGTGTGAAAGAATACTTGAACGTGTTAGCTAGAAGTGGCTACGAGCCAAAATAATACTTTTACACTGCAGTGATAGTCTTCTAGTGGAACTCAATCAAGTTGATTGAGAATTGGACATAGTATGTGGTTTCAGACGAACTAGTATAAAATTCTGAGTAATCTCTCTCTCCTTAACCCTTTCAGGTGTCATATTATCATCTATGTCTAACTTTGAAGAGGGAAGATCTTTAAACAAAGACACCTTTTTGCAAAATTGTTTTTAACTTACAGACCTTTTTATTTGTAAAGTTCAAACTATCGTCTAATAAACTTTGTGTCTTTAGATGAATTGAAAAAAACTGTGAAAAGTCTTTAAAAACATAATTCAACACTCCCTTCTTGTGTTTTTCCTGTTTTTCACATATGAGTTTTGGGATATATACTGGGAAGTTTGACAACCCATCAAGCTACTTACGCTTGAATAAATATTTGTTGAGTTCGAATGGATGAAAATGCATTTTTCAAAACTTGATCTGACAATGTGTTTTTGAAAACATTTCCTTTAAACTTCATTTTTTAAGCATCATAAGAAAAGGGAAGATTGTTAAGAAAAAATCAGCATCCTAAAGTTTTGATTAAGTGGTTAAAAATAATAAAATCTACAATACAAAAGAGACTGAGCTTGGGTCTGATGGACAGACAATTTCTTTTAAGAAAAGAGACTCAGATCATGTTTGAATCGTTTTACAGATGATACTATCTAACATCCTCAGATGGAAATCAAATCAGATTTTATGCACATGACAAACATAAAACCTAACGAATATTTATTTGTGTGTAGGAAACATTCTTCAGATAGTTTCGTGCAAAAAGTAAAGACAATAGCTAAACCTACTTTAGTATACCTAATTCTTGATGCATCCAGTTTGTTAATCCTTGGAACACACCTGCTGTGAACGAAATTAAAATTTCAAAAAAAGATATGTAAAACCCATTGTCTAATGGAGAATAAGTGCTAGTAGCTATTAGGAATAATGCTAAAAGAAGTTTATGCATTTAATGCATGCAGAGATACATTTAACGCACTATACATGAAGCCTCATTAGATGATCTAGATGAAGATCCTAGAAGAAAACCTAAAGTTGAAGTGTGTCAGAATGAAATCTAATGGCTAGTTGCTTCATAACACTATATAAAGGTCTCTGCTCTTAAGCTTTAGAAGAATACTTAATTATGTTTCTTAGCTATCTCTAGAAGAAAGCTTTATCTTGCATACGTCTTTAAGATACTACCCTTCTAGATTAGTAACCCTTATTGTGATCTTTGATCGTACCTTTCTACATCTTTTATAAAAAGGTTAGTCAGGAGTGACTACGTTCCCAAAGAATAGTCAAGTTAATCCAGGAGTGGCTTGTTGAAAGAATACTTTGTTAAGTCAGAAATAGCTCTTAGAAAGAATAATCGTATGAGTTAGCCAGAAGTGACTACGAGTTGAAAGATTACTTGTAGCTTGCAGAGTTAGTCTGCTAGTGAAACTCAACTAGTTGGTTGAGAACTAGACATAGTCTGCAAGTTTCACATGAACTGGTATAAAAATATTTCTGTTTAGTGATTCTTTCTCTTAACTTATTCAATTACATATTATTGTGTTTGATTAAGCTAAAAAGGGAAATTTCATAACTTAACTCATTTTTATTAAAAGTCATTCTAAACATCTTGTTTTGTGCGTTTGACATGCTAACATATCGTTTGATAAGATCCATTTGTTAAAAAACACTTGATATCTTTCGAAAAAAGTTTTAGAACACAATTCAACCATCCCTTCTAGTATTTTTTCTGTGTGAAAACTAGGAAAGCACAATAAAGTGTTAGTTTAATAGGGCAGGTAAAACAAACTAAGAGGGGGCTGAATTGGTTCTTAATAAACATTAAGTCTTTTTCAAATTTTATCTTATTAAAATAGATTTTAACAAAACCCCCAATATAAATTTAACTTCTTCTAGATTAAAATCAAAGTATAAAACAAATAAGCAGAATATAAGTTGAATGTATAGAGAGTAAGGATAGAGAAAAATACACAGAGTATCTATATTGGTTCGAATCAAAGCAAATCTTACGTCCAGTCACTTATCACCTCAACAGAGACTGATTTCTACTAACTATCTTAATAATAAAATTTACAAACTTAAAAAAACATACAATGCAGCGGAATGAAAAAGATAGTAGGAAGATTAACAAGACACCTCCTTTGTGCAAAACAAAGGATGAAACAACACCTCTCTTGAAAACACAAGAGATGAACAAGCACCTTCCTTGAACACCATAAGGAATGAAGACACCTCCTTGGAATATTCACAAAGGATGAACACCTTCTTTGAATAACCATAAAGGATGAACAACACCGCTTTTGAAAACCTCAAAAGATGAACACTTCCTTTGAATAACCACAAAGGATGAAGCAAGTTTGAACACTAGCAGTAGAGCAACTTTCACTTTGATCTCTTTAGGTTATTTTGAAAGCTCTCACCCCTTTTTGTAATTATAGGTAAAGAGGGGCGCAAGGTTCTGTAGAATATGAAAATGTTTTTCTAAAAAATGTTCAGAATAATAGATTATTACCTGGGATAATTGATTATTCCAGATAGTAATTGAAAAATAAAAATCTGTTGATGATAATTGATTATTTCGCAAGATAATCGATTATTTTAAGTATGATAATTGATTATTCTAGGAAATAATCGATTATTTCAATGTTAAAAGCTTTTCATGAAAAACAAAAGGCTTTTTCAAAGTTTAAGGAGAGTTGAGTGCTTGCTATGATCTTCAACATGATTGCTAATTATTATAATCAAACATATACACAAAAATACAAGATTAAAGCTTCCACAAGACTTTCAAGACTTCAAGACTTTAACCATAAAAGTTCATCTTCTTCTTTTAGAGCCATCATTATCAAAACAATTATCCTTTATATATTTCTAAAGATCCTTCTTCATCTTTATATTAACATAAAGGAGGATTGAATTGTGTTTTTGAATTTTTTTTTCATAATCCTTAAGGTATAATATGATGAATGGATCTTATTAGATGATTTGTTGGTAGGTCAGATGCACAAAAACATGAAGTTTGAAAGAGATCTTGAAAGAAAACAAGTTAAGTTATAAAATCTCCCTATTTATAATTAATCAGCGACAATAATATGTAGTTGAAATAGTTAAGGGAAAGAAACACTTAATACAAATATTTTTATATTAGTTCGTGTGAAAATCGTAACCTATGTCTAGTTGTCAATCAATAAGTTGAGTTCCACTAGTAGAATAACACTGCAAGTTACATGTATTCTTTTGGCTCGTAGTCACTGTTAGCTAACATGTTCAAGTATTCTTTCTACAAGCCACTTTTAGCTCAACTTGAGTATTTTTGAGAAACGTAGCCACTCCTAGCTAATCTCTTTATACAAATTGAAGAGTGTGATCAAAGATTACAACAAAGGTAGCTAATCTAGAAAAGCAATATCTTAGAGACGTATACAAGAATTTGGATGATTCTAAAGATAGCTAAGAAACACAATTAAGTGTTTTTCTAAAGCTTAAGGTTAATAAAGAAAATAATAGAGTTTTTGCGCTTGATTCAATGTTTTCTTCTTCCTTTCTTCTTCTAACGTGATCCTTATGTAGTGTTGTGAAAAAACTAGCCGTTAGAATCTCATTTCAACAAACTTCAACTTTAGGTTATCTTCAAAGGTATAAATCTTGATCGTTTGATGAGGCTTTATGTAGAGTGCATTAAAGGCATGACCTTCTGATGAGCCCCTGACCATAAATAAAGACGAGGAGTGTCTAAGGAGGATTACTAGAAGCATGATGAGAAGGGACACTTCCTCCTCTCTCCTTTTATTTAGCCTTTTAAGCATTTCCATTAGTTGTTAAATATTTTTTAAACTCATGTTTTTTTTGTTTTGCAGGATTGCTTTTCACACTCCTTTTTCTACAAGTAGAGCCTTGTTTGGAGCAAAGGAGCACTTGGGCTTGAGGCCCAAGTTTAGGACATCCAAGGGGGGGTGAAAAATTCAACCTTGACCTTCTAGAACCCTTGGAAAACGTCCATTCACCATCCCAATCATTGGCCACCCCTTTTTGTTGCTCTACCTTCTAGAATGTGAGTCTTGGCCACCAAGAGTGAAATATGCTTAAGAATCTTTTCCAATGTAATTCCCTCTAGGTCCCCACCCCAAGCCTATATAAGGAGGTCTCTCATTCTTGTAAAATGGTTGAACATTAATGAAATAGAGAGCATTCTTGCATAGCCTAGAGCTTGTGTTGTGTTCTTGGGTGTTCTTCACCATCTTGGAGTCTTATCTTGAGTCTTAGCTTAAGTGGCTGTTAACACCACTCATCTTGGGTTGGACCATCCCTCAAGGGGCGTGTAACACTCCACTTCACTCCTACTCTCTCAATCTATTCCTCCATTTTTGTTTCATGTTCTTTACTTTCATGCTCTTTAATTTTCAGCATTTTACTTTCATGTCATTTACTCTTATGTCTTTATGATTCAAGACTGGTCTTAAATTGTGTTGACTGATTTTTATGTTTTGTCATTCCTTTCTCCTCTTGAGCTCCTTGTGAAGTGAACTTTCACACTTAGATAATCTCCGAGATTATCTTCGTGTCGAGTGGGAATCTTCCTTGAGACTTTCCTTCTAATTGACATTCCATCAAACACATTATATGCTAAATATTAAAACGAACCCTTATCATTTGGTAATAAGAGCTTTGGTTTAATTTTCATTCTTACAATGTGTTTGTCTTCTTGTTTCATCCATATATTATTGGTAGCTTGTGCAAATTGTGAATCCATGACAAAATTTGTCCAAAATTGGTTCCATAGCTAATTTTCATCAAAAAAAAGTTTGCACCTAATTCTGGAATTGTTGCTTGCTGTTTTTTGGTTTTACATGCTTAATTTTCATGCTAAAATGATCCACCATAAAGTATGTTGAGTGTGTGCATGAATACTAGTTATAGGACTCAAGTTTGGACTAGTTTTTACGTGAAAGCTACATGTTTGATCATATGCTTGAGTCAAGTTTAGAGTATTTTTCTGTTGTTTTCCCTTTGCTTGAGTCACATGTCATATAATTTTTTCCTTTGAGTTTTCTTATACTTGTTTCCAATACTCGAACATGTTTGATAAAATGCCTAAGACAAATTGCATGTAACTTGAATTGATTGGTTGAACCTAAACATAGGAACTAAGTGCTTCATAATCATCTACAACCATTGCAAGTGTATATGTTAATTCTAGAATCAATTAAAGAACATTGAGAAGAGCTAAAAATCATCAAGGTCGTGAACTACATATGTTGTTTTGAAAAGAAAATTGCAAAAAAAAATAACCAAGTGAATGATTCTAGAATTTAACTACATGGTTGTATGTTTAAGAATGAGTCTGACAAATTACTACCATCATTTGTAGGATCCTAATCTTTTTTATATCTGTGGTTTGTTGAAAATTTTTTCTGTATATTCTAAATGTTTCAATTGATTTTTCTTTTAAATTTTTCTCTTTTATAATCTGTCGTTAAGTTGATTATATTTTTTTTAATGTACCTTTTTTTGTTTTAAACTTCTCTTACTTTATCTTTTAGAAATTTTATAAGTATTGTCTTTGAAAAAAAAATTCTTGTTTGTTTTTTTAACGTGGTGATGAAGCATCTTTCATTTGAATCCATATTAAATTAAAGGAGTGGTTCCAATTCACCAATTGACATATAAAACATTGCTATAAGACATTGCGGAAGTGTTCCAAACGGATTTGTTTTTGGAGCTGCTAGTACGACCATAGAACTCTCGTAGAAAACCTCAAATATAAAAAACAAAGAGCTTTGACACTGAAAAGTTATTCACTCTCATTCCGCAACTACATAATAATATTTTATTGAATAAACTAGTTTATATTTTATTTTAAAAGTATAATTTAATATTTTATTATTATTTTAAAATTGTTAAATAAATGTTAAAAGAGAAAACTAGTATCAAAATAATTTTTTCCACAAACAAAATAGTGAAAACAGAAAATACAATGTCTAAATACATTCAAAAAGACAAATTCGTATTAAAAAAAATATATAAATTGGCTCCAATAACAATACACACGAAAATCCTGGATATACACACTAGGAGTATCCTTCACTTTTTTTCTTTAGTAATTCATATTTGGGAAATATAGGTCTCGCACTTTCAAGAGGATGAGGATTAAAGTTAAAGCAACTCTATCTTTAGAAGCTATAGTGACAAATTTATATAGAGCTAACGCTTCTCTCATTATAAAGTTATAATCACAATTTTTACCTCTATAACTTTAATCTATAATGCTAAATTTTATACTAAAAAATTTAATGTTACACGTTTTACTATTATTTTTTAATATGTTCTTTCTTTTAAATTGTATTATAATTATAAATTGTATATTACAACTGCTAACCTTCAAAATTATAAAATTCATAATTATAGTAAATAAATTATTTATTTCAGAATATAATTTTTATAGTTCAAAATATAATGTATTTACATAACTTTGTTATATATTTGTAATTATATTATACATTTTATCATATATAAATTTAAATTATAATTTAATATTTAACATTTGTAAGTTTAAATTTAAATTATATTAAAGATATTATCAACTTCTTGTAAAGTAATTTTTTTAGATTATATAATTCATAAATTAACTATTATAGTTTTATATTGTATATGTTTAGAATTATATAATATTAATTATAGTTAATATAATTCTTATTTTAATTTACATAACTGAAAATATAATTTTAAGATCATAATTGTTATAATATAAAATTGGCAAGGCAGTAATTTAAAGAATAAATCATACGAGTAAAAGAACAAACAATGTTTTAATTATGAAATTATAGTACAAAACCACTTTATGATACAAATTAGCAACTTTCTTTGCAATGTCAAACTTTGTCCAAACACAAACTTTTTTCAAACACCACATATTTCATTACAAGTTTACATTTTTTATTAAAATAATTATTACGCAAATACACCTCCTATTAATGTATACTAAGAAATTAAATATAATGTTTAAACTAAAATTTAATAAATAAGATTACAGAAACCCGGGTCTCAGACTAGTTACCTACAAAATTAAAAACGGGGTTTGTCCAAATTATTTATCAGAATCCTGAATAAAGGTCGGTGGCTGGTTGAAGTAGAGGCGAAGGAAACATAATAGCAAGAAATATTCTTTGATGGTTGAAGCTTTGAAATAACGAGGTAGAAGAAAGTTGTGGAGAGAACATTGACGGAAAATGGAATCACTTGTATTTTAAAACTTTTTTTAGGAACAATTTGAACTTGTTTTCACCCTCAAAAAGAAGCAAGAAGAAACCATGAAATTTCATGAAAGCCAAGGCATCACAAACGCAGAAAAAGTTTCATGTATCAGTTAATATCATATTTCCACTTTCCATTACTAAGGTGATAAATTTAAGATTCAGTGTCAGACTTTGATATATAGATTAAATGATAAACACAAGTATATTTTAAGGAAAAGCAAAAATGTTAACAACGATGTACTACTTCATTCTTCCTCGGTTGAAAGAAAGGGAAAAAAAGGAAAAACAAAAAATGATAATAAACTAGTCTATGTCCTCCCTTGCATGTTAACCGTCCTAGAAGTATAATGAACCCTCAAACAAGGGTGTGGGAAAGCTAACAGGAGGACTCAGAAACCAAAGAACCCAAGCTCACTAGCTCTCTCCTTCTCAAATGTCTCAAAGTACTGATAGATAATCGTTACTGCAAGCAATATTCCAGTTCCTGAACCAATGGCACCCATAAAATCAGCCAACACTGTCAAGGCACCGATACACATGCCTCCAAAAGCTGCAGCAGTGGGAATGTATCGATTCAGCTCTTTCTGCAAGTTTGACTCACGGTGTCCAGGCATTACCATTTGTTGTTCCTGCAAATTCAAAAAATATATTACGACGCCAGAAATTTTTGCCAACATAATACACAGTTCATTTGTGTGATAACTGAATACAGATGAATTTCCATATGATTAAACATTTTCCTTCTAACAAACTCGGATTCAGAAGCACCTTTCACGAGAGTTTATTTTAATTTGAGAACCATAAAAAGTTGCAAAAAACGTTTACTCTGGCCCTAAATTGTGACATGAAAGATGTGCCAGAGGAGATCGGGTTTCACATATAATGGGAAAAAAAACATTGCTTTCCCTTTTTTTTCCATCCAAAACAAGGAAACCAATTAAATTCTGGTACAAAACTCGAGTCAGTAAAAAGCACAAGCCTATATAGTGCCTGTTCTAAACTTCTAATCAATCCATAAGCTTCCTTACTTGGGAGTAATTCCAAGAGGTAGCATTCCACAACTACCATTTTTACCAGTTAGAGATTAATATAATAATGAACTCCTAAAAGTTTCATGATACAAGGAACAGCAAGAATCACAATGTGCAACTAGTCATGATTCTCCCTGTGCATTGGCCCCAACCTTTCATTTAAAGTTAAGAATTTATTCTAGTTCAAAACCTCACAAAAAGAGTTGAGTTGAAGCTCAAAACAATATTTACTTGTTTCAACACAGTATTGCTTCTAAAGATAGCTAAAACCCAAGCGTGAATAATATTTTGCTGCTTAAGATATTAAATCGATAGAGAAAATGGTATACAAAATGAATGCTAGTCAATACCTTCAGCTGCTTGGCAACATCTCTAGCAGATGAACCAGAAACTTCAATCCATGTTTTAGAGAACAGGGCACAGGCGGAAAGCATAAACACAAGATAGAACAGAGCATGGAAGGGATTGGCCGCCATATCAGCTAAGCTGCAAGATATACAGGGCAAAAACACTGGTTAGGGTTATCAAATGATATATGCAGTACATAACTGACTGACAATTTATATTATATTAGTATATATACCATACAGACCACTGAACTTGAATTTGTTACTAATTCTCTTACCTGGATGGTGCAGTGATATAGTACGCAATACCACCAACAGGAATAGATTGACCACCCCCATATTCAGATTCCTTCCATTTTCCCAATAGATCTACAAAGAAGTTTCCACTGTACTTACGATGGAGCAGCTGAACAAGTTGAACAACATTAGATTGTTAAAACAGTACATCCAAGAACATTAACTCCAACCTATTATACAACTACAATTACCTGGGAGATGAAGTAGAGATTGGATACGAGTGCAGACTGAAGAATGATGGGCATGTTGGAGGTATAAAACAATTTGATTGGATATGAACCCTGCTGTCCACGAGCATTCTTTGACCTTACCGGCAAGACTACACGGAAACCTTGGAAGTATATTACAATTAGGAAGATCAAGACAGTAGCAAGCAAATTTGTCACATTGGGAAGATTCTGCCGGTAAAATGCCTCCCGAAGAGCCCGGACCTTGTCTGTTCTAGTTATTAACAAATGGAACAGAGCAATAACAGCACCTTCAAATTCAGCTCCACGTCCACTATTAATGGTGGTGGGGCTAAATGCCTTCCATATAATGTTTTCACTGAAAAATGACGAGAATTCCTTTTAATTATTGGATAAACAGTTAAATATCAAATAAACAGTTGCTAGAAGACACTCAATGGGGAAGAGTAAAAATTCACCAGATATTAGTCGCTATGAATAGGGAAATTCCAGACCCCAGACCATATCCTTTTTGGAGAAGCTCATCTAGACATATCACAATTATACCCGCAAAACAGAGCTGGATGATGATGAGGATGGCATTTCCTACTCCAAGTTGCCCCACACTACCATACATCCCCGAAAGAACATAGGCAACAGCCTCACCAACAGCTATCAAAATACCAAGAAGCTTCTGCGCTCCGTTTCTGAGAAAGAAAAATTAACTAAATAAAAAGTATGTAGGAATATGCCACACTAGAGCACAGCAAATACTAAATAAATTTTATTTTAAACAGTTAAATTAAGGGATTCATCAAGCAGCTACAAATGCTAAATCAGATAAAATTACACAGGGAGAAAATAAAAATAACATGCTCAACAAAAGGAATGAAAGTACAAAGAAAGAGACTTACAACAGTGCTCGATCCTCACGTACGTTATTGTCCACTTCAATGATCTTTGACCCAGCAAGAAGTTGCATCACCAGCCCAGAAGTCACAATGGGAGTGATTCCAAGCTCCATGACAGTTCCACGGTTTGAAGCGAGAATAACACGCATCCAATAGAATGGATCGGCACCTGTTGTTGAGTGAATCCCATATAGAGGAAGCTGACTACAAACCAGGAAAATGAAGAGAGAGATCACAGTATATATGACCTTTTCTCTAAATGGCACTTTCCTGTCAGCAGTTTGAACCTCGGGAAGAAACGAGAGAAAAGGCCTAACTAAGTGAAGCACCCTAAATCCACCTCCCATCTTACGACACTACACCAGTTTAACCTGTACCAAAAATTCAGCCCGCATCTGTAAGAGGATTACCAGCAAGAGGCAAAAAATCCGTACTTCTAAAGAATGTCTCAGCATCAAAGTTACAATTCATCAAATAACAAAGCCCAAATCAGAGGAAAATAAGAAATTAAAAAACGGTTTTCATTTACACTAGCAAACCATGCATTAACACCTTCTCAATTTATGCTCACTAAAATCACCAGTTTACTGAAAAGCATACTAAAACAACCAACCCTATTTACGATCCTAAAAAGACACAGCTACATGCATCAAACAGTACCACTTGAACAAAACTTCTTTCGAATAAAAAAAACAAATCCACAATGCATCAATTATAGGGCTGCGGCGAATTATACATCACCCTCATTTAACCTAGAAACAAACAAAAAAAATCACGGAGCTACGCAATAGAAATGCATCCTATATAACTAGATCTGGTTTCATGAAAAGCAAAAGGCGAATTCAAACCCTAATTTGCACGTGCAGAAAGCGAGAAGCGAATCGGGGGAAAGAGGAATATGCAGATCTAGGAATGTGCGAATTGAGGAAAAAGGAATCGAAGCGACGGAAGGAAGAGAATACCGTGGGTGAGGTGCTATCGTAGATCTACGATTTGGGGAAGAAAAATTGCAATTGAGAAGAACAGGGATAGTTTGGATGTATATTTATATAGACGACAACTACAAATATCTTTTGGAACTGAATATAAAAAAAGTCTTCTTATCTTTGTGCACCTTGGATTAAGAGGATTTTCTTTTATTTAGTAAAACTCCCCCAACCTACTCCAACTTTTTTTTTAATATACTATTTTTTTTATTTCTTCAAATAACCTACACTATTCAATTTATTTACTAAAAGGTCCTATTTTTTATGCAGGTCAAACTGATTTTTTAATAATTAAAAATTGAAAAATTGGTAGGATTTCTCAATTATACTTTTTAAAAATCTGTTTTGATTAATTTTTAAATTTTGGAAAATATTTTATTTTGAATTAAAATTTTAAAATATAGATATTTCAATATTTATATTAATTTAATTATTTATTTTTCTTCAATAAATACAGATATTTTAATATTTCTAATTAATTTAATTAATTAATTTCTATTTAATAAGTATATATATTTTAATATTCTTAACTATTTAACGTTTATAAAAGTATTATTGTGTAAATTATTCTTAAAAAAAGAAGAAATTTTTTTGTCTGAAATGAAAAATAAGTGTTTAAAATAGAAAGAACAATCTCTTAAGAGATCTAACTTGAATGGTTTCAAATTCAAAAATTCCAAATTGGTTGCTAAAGGTCGGAGAGAGATTCATCACTAAAAGATTACCCAAACACTCAACTAAGTAAGAACATTATAGGTTTTGGAGTGTTTAATAAATAAATTAAAAATAAAATAAGATAACAAAACAAAATATTAATAGATTTATTATAATTTTATTAGAGATTATATATATTGTTAATGTTATAATTCAAAAGACTTTAACTGATAATTAATCCATTGTTATTTGAATACCTCTTAAGAGATAAGTAGAGTTGTCAAAAGATAAATATGATAAGTCCGTTTATCTTTTAAAATTAAAATTAAAATAAAAAATAATTTAAAAAAATAATATTTTGTATTATATTACTTTAAAAATGGAAATATATAATAATATTATAATTTTAATCATTAAAACTTACCAATTAAATTATTAATTATAATAATATAATTTAATATGTAGAAGTATTAATTATTTTTATTTATTCAATTAAATATATTTTTAAATTATATATATTAGTGACCAATTTTATACGTTGGGATTTTTTAAATAGTAATACTTACATAAAAAGTAAGTAATTATATTCTTTGAAGTATTTATAATTATTTTTAAATTTAAATAATTAATTTTTATTGTTATTTTAACTTTAAATAATTTAATAATGATAATTACATGAATAAATATATATTAATACATTTGTAATTACCTTTAAATTTTGAACATTTTTTATATTAAAGATTAGATTGAAATATAAAAAGTGAATACATATTATTATAATTTTTTTATTTTAAAATATTAAAGATAGAAAAAAAATATAAAAAGTAAACACATATGTTTATAGATATTAAAAATAAAATTAAATAAAACAGAATTTAACATTAAATTGATGTACCAACCAATTATCACATGATACTTTTAATATTACATGCACATTAGTAAACAAAAAGTTGGTGGGTCAGAAATACAGAAGAAGTTAACCAATCTTTTTCTTGTTAACGTGTCATTTTGGTTATTTGTTTAATTACCATGTTATTAATTTAAACTATTAACAAAATTTATTGATAATACTAACAAACTTTTGCATGTGAGAGATAAAAAGAATGAATAAAAAATTAAAATAAATCAACAGCTGCTTGTTTGATAAAGTTTTACATTTGTGGTATATATACAGAGGGTAAAAAGGAAAAAGAAATAAAGAAAAATAATAAAATAAAAATAGAATGAGTAACAAGATAATTGTTGTTGCATGCATGTGTGAAACATGAATGACGTGAGAACGAGATTTGTGGAGAAAAACGTAAAAACTGTTAAGATCCCCCCATAAGCTGGGAATAGATGCCAGACATTCCCAGCTTAGAACTTAATTCTTTGAAACGAGAAGGAGACAGTGCTTTCGTGTAGATATCAGCCACTTAAGAGGAAGAGGAAACCGGTAACAGTTTAAGTAAGTCATTGGAAACTTTTTCTCGAACAAGATGACAATCTATTTCAATGTGTTTCGTTCGCTCATGAAAAACTTCATTTCAAGTTATTTGTAATGCTGATTGGTTATCTCAATAAAGAAGAGCAGGTCGAATGAAAGGAAGGCGAAATTCTTCTAAAAGATAAGTGAGCCATTAAATTTCGCATGTGGTAGAGGCAAGAGCTTTATATTCTGCTTCTGAGGAGCTACGAGAGACACTAGCTTGTTTCTTTGATTTTCACGAGATGAGCGAGTGTCCAAGATAAATAGAGAATCCTGTGATGGAGCGACGTGTGTCCATGCAACCTGCCCAGTCAGAATCACTGAAAGATTTCAGCTGAAGAGAGCTGTTAGTAGCAAGGAAAATACCACGACCAGGTGTTTGCTTCAAGTAGCGAAGTATACGAAATGCAGTTTGTTGGTGAGAAGAGGTAGGTTTAGAAGCAAATTGACTCAGGTGTTGTACTGCATGAGTAATATCAAGACGAGTATTGGTAAGGTAGATTAAGCGCCCAATCAACTTACGATGTGTAGAAGGATCAGTCAAAAGTGTCCCAGTATTAGAAGATAAAGTCGCTTTGTAATCTATTGGGTGGAAGATGGACAACATGCTAGCATGCCTGTGTTAGAGAGAATATCAAGAGTATATTTATGTTGACATAGATGAATGCCAGTACTGTTTCTAGCAACCTCAAGACCAAGAAAGTAAGTCAAATCTCCAAGATCCTTTATTTTGAATGTTTGGTTGAGAAGAGCGGTAATGTGTTGTATTTCAGTAAGATCATTTCCAACAAGTACAATGCCATC
Source organism: Lablab purpureus (assembly GCA_030347555.1). NCBI lineage: Eukaryota > Viridiplantae > Streptophyta > Magnoliopsida > Fabales > Fabaceae > Lablab > Lablab purpureus. The sequence continues at coordinate 22,287,804 of CM059258.1, forward strand.
GACGTAGACCAAGAGGGCTGTACAGACGGAATTTTTAAACTTCAGAAACAAAAAGTGATCTACAGAGGAATGGGTATACCCATGAGTCATAAGAAAGGTGGAATGACGAGCATACCACTGTCGACTCGCCATAAAGAACAATTCAATTTGTAAACTTGTTCTTGTTTGGTGGTAGTTAAACTTGGAGGAAGATGCATGCATACTTCCTTGTTAAGATCTCCATGTAGAAAAGCATTATTTATGTCTAGCTGTTTGAGGAACCAATTATGAATAACAGCTAAAGAAAAAAGAAGACGCATAGTAGTCAACTTAGCAACCGGAGCAAAAGTATCAATGAAATCAAGGCCTTCAAGTTATGTATAGCCTTTAGCTATAAGTCGTGCCTTGTATTGTTTGACTGAACCATCTGCATTATGTTTAACTTTGTAGATCCATCTACAACCAGTAACAGTTTTGTTGGGAGGTAAGGATGTAACAATCAAGGTATTATTGGCTTCTAAGGCAGTAATCTCATCTGTCATAGCCTTAATCCAACAGTCACTCTTAAAAGCTTCAGCGTAAGATTTTGGTTCAGTGATGAGAGAAATAGACATAACAAAATGATGAAAAGAAGGAGATAAACAATTATATGAAATGAAAGATTCTAAAGGATAGCGAATACTTGGAGATGATGATGGTCCAGTTGATGTAAAAGTCACATGATAAGCACGTAGATAGGAGGGTGGGTGTCTGGAACGAATAGATCGACGTGGAACAGGGGATGAAGGTGTAGTTTTTGGTGAAGAAATGGAGTGAGAAGTTTGAGAAGTGGATGTAGACCCATGAAAACTATAGTCATGAATTAGGTGGTCGGTTGTGGAAGATATAGGTAGAGATGGAGTGGATGTTGCAGATTGAGTATCATGAGTGATATAAGGAAAATTATTTTCATAAAAATTTAACATTTCAAGATACTTCAATGTTACGAGGGTTAAGGTTGAAGGTAAGATAACCTTTGGTATGTGGTTGAAAACAAAGAAAAACACAAGGACTAACTCTTGGATCCAGCTTTTTACAATGAGTTTTCAGTGTGCTAACATAACAAAGACACCCAAAAACACAAAGAGTGGTAATGTCGCATGGTTTGCCATACAATTTTTCAAAAGGTGACATATGTTGTAAGAATGGTGTAGGGATGCAGTTAATAATGTATGCAACATGCATGAGAGCAAAGTTCCAAAAAGTAGAAGGTAGATTGGATTGAAAAAGAAGTGCACAGGTGACATTTAACAAATGTTGGTGTTTTCGTTCAACAATCCCATTTTGCTCAGGAGTTTCAATGCATGTGGTTTGGTGAATAATACCTTTTGATGCAAAATAATTATTCATGGAAAATTCAACCCCATTATTTGTTCTTATAACTTTAACTTGAGTTTCAAATTGGTTTTCAATGTGAGTGATGAAATTAGTAATACAATTACGTGTGTCAGCTTTGGTTGTCATAAGAAAGACCCATGTGTATCGTGTATAATCATCTACTATGGTTAGAAAATACCGATGACCATGCATAGATTTTTTGAGCAGGGACCCCAGATGTCAATGTGAAGTAAAGCAAAAGATTGTGATGCATGAGAGTGACTTAAAGGAAATGGCAATTTCTTTTGTTTAGTATAATGACAAGCATTACATGTGAAATGTTTGTTGCTGTATAAACATGGATAATACTGTTTCATAGAATGTAATTTATCATATGGCAAGTGTCCCATGCGATAGTGCCACAAGTCTATATGTTGGATGCTCCATTCAGGATTATATATAATTGACAGGATTGATAGGTGAACAAAAACAATTGTTAGTGTGTAAAGACCGACTTTTACATCAACTGTACCAATCTTCTCTTTCGTGTTCATATCCTGAATGATACAATGTGTGGAGTAAAATATAAGTTGTACATCTAGAGAAGAAACAAGCTTAGAAATGGAAAGCAGGTTGTATTTAAAATCCGGTATAAACAAAACATCAATTAGGTAGAAGGTATCAGTGAATTTTACTACACCAATATCAGTGGCAAGAACATGTTGACCTGTAGGTAGCTTAACAGTGATAGGATTAATAGAATGATATGTGAAGAAATTTGAAAGTGATGAAGAGACATGGTCAGTGGCCCCTAAATCGATGACCCAAGAGGTGAGGATTTTTGTGTTAATAAGAGTAGAAAAAACTATACCTGAAGGTGGTGAGGGTTGTGTGGAACATGATGAAACAGAGTTAATATGGTTGGCGTGAGAAGAAGATGGAGTTGAGCTGTCATTAGTGCACTATTGTATTAAACCCATCAAGACTTGATACTGTTGAGGAGTGAAGTGATAATCCTGGGTGGTGGTGGCTTGCTGTTGATCTTTTGTCACTGTGTTGTTAATAATAGTAGTCTTACTAGTAGAGGTTTCGTAATTTGGAGGAAACCCATGCTTACGGTAGCACACTTATGCAGTATGTCCATTTCGCCCACAATGTGTAAAGATTTTGGCTAACCGATTAGATATTCTTATGTTGTTTTTGTTTTCATGGTTAGAAGGAAAATCATGTTTTCGATAGCACACTATCTCTTTGTTTACCACAATAGGTGCACGTAACAGAAGAGGTAGCATTGATAATAACAGTTTTCGTAATAGTATTAGCAACAAAATTGGTTCCCAGAAGTTGTCGTTCCTGCTGTAAAACATATGAGAAAATTTTAGAAATAGGTGGGATGGGATCCATGAGAAGAACATGGGATCTGACATTGTTGTATTGTTCATTTAATCCACACAAGAATTGCATCGCTTGATCTTCTCGCTTCCTTTGAGCAATGGTGTGAATAACATTACACGAACATTTCTGGGTGCATGAACACGTGGGGTCTGGTATGAAATTTTCTAACTCATCCCAAATAATTCCGAGCTTTGTGAAAAACTCAGTAATGGAAAGATCGCCTTGCCAAATTGAAGAAGCTTCATGTTGCAAATCTGAAATACGAAGTAGATCACTTTGGGAGTACCTTGATTTAAGATCAATCCAAATTTCATCTACTTTGTCCATCCACATAATGCTCTGAAGAATAGATAGAGAAACTTAGTGTACAAGCCATGAGACAACCATATTATTACATCGTCTCCAAGCAGGATAAGTAACATCTGATTTGGATGGTTGCGGAGCACTTCCGTCTACGAACTCCATCTTCTTTTTGGCATTGAGAGCCGTAAGCATGGATCTGTTTCATGAGTGGTAATTTGATGAATCAAGGACGAGTGATACAAGTGTTGTGGTTGGATTCTCGCTAGAGTGAAGACAAAGAAAACTATGAAGAGGTATAAGATTGTCCTCCATGATAACGTGTGAAAGAAAGAAAACGTGCAACAGAGCTCTTCGATGGAAGAGCTCTGGTACCATAACAAACTTTTGCATGTGTGAGAGAGAGAAAGAATGAATAAAAAATTAAAATGAATCAACAACTGTTTGTTCGATAAAGTTTTACATTCGTGATATGTATACAAAGGATAAAAAGAAATAAAGGAAGAAAGAAAAATAATAAAATAATAACAGAATGAGTAGCAAAATAATTGTTATTACATACATGTATGAAATGTGGGTGACGTGAGAACGAGATTTGTGAAGAAAAACATAAAAACTATTAAAAAAATACTTATATTTATCTCTATAACATGGTTAGTCTGTTATAATTAGAGAAGTTTTTTCTTCTAAATATATTTTAGTTTATCATATATATAAGACATGAACTTAATATCTTATTTAAAAAATTTAAACTCAACTATAATTTAAATATCTCTATTAGGAAATACATATTAACTTAATGAATAATTCATAGGATATAATGTTGATAAACAATGATAAATATTTAATACATGATAAAATATATAAATTCACAAATGTGTATCTTTTTCTTTTAAAAATAATAATAAAGATAAAAAGTCTATAAAAATTGAAATACAAAAATAATAAGGAGATAAATAATTTTATACCACTAAAAGAGAAAATAAAATTGTAAAAATAGAAGTGTAAAACCCTAAACTAGTTCGTCATGGTATGAGAGGCTAGAAGTCCTAACCAGCACACCAGTTTTTTTTAATATATATATATATATATATATATTAAAAATATAGTTAATTATAAAAATATTTTTAAATTAGTTCATTAATATTTTTAATTAGATAAACTAAAAAATTATTAATTTTATATATTGAATTATACTATTATAATTAATAATTAAAATTTAATTTATAAATATTAATAATTTAAATTATAATATTATAATATATTTATATTCTTCAAATAATATAATACATATAAAAATTATTGTTTTAATTTTTAATTTAAAACATGGAAGAAGCCAGGGGACTAAAATACTAACCTATCTCCTATATTATAGCATACTATCCCATTTTTCCACTCCTAAGTAGAAAATAACTATAAAAAAGTAAAGCAAAATTTGAACCAACCAAACTTGTGAACCTAATTCTAGAAATGAAGAACCTAACTTAAAAGAAGGAGAAGATTACTCACCTCTTGATTTTCTCCTTTTTGTTGTGAAAACAATGTGCAAAATGTGGGGGTGGGGAGGAGTTGATGTATTTTATAGCCCATGCGTGGCACATAAGACAAATAGAATAAGTAAAAAAAAAATAGTCCTTTTTACTCCTTAATTTACACATGACCAAATCCAATAATGAGAGAGAGAAGAAAATTGACAATGAATAATAAATTGATCTAAAAAATTTAGTCTTCCCTTTTGCTTAATTGGACTTAGTCCAATTATTTTATTTTGCTAATGGGCACACTACATTGTATTTGGCCCAAAATCCTTAATGAATCCTTCATAAAAGTTCCACGGGTTATTCCATTTAAAATTAATTAATAATTCATTTTTTGAAGTTAAATTTTTCATTTTTCACTTGATGTAAATATGTTTTATTTACATTAAAATCATGTTTTACATATTTAAATTATTATTTTAATATAAATAAAGTTAAAAATCCACATAAGTAGATGTAAACTAAATTTTACATATTTAAATTTTCACTTGTCAAGTTAAAAGAAAAGTTAAACATAGCAATTTTCAAGATGTAGTTCACAATATATTGATATTTATTTTCATATTAACTCACATACTTACTCATTACTAACTACTTGGTTTGGGTAAGGTTTGGTTAGTAGGTATCATCACATACAATTCCTATTGCACTAAAATAAGAAATATCTAAAATAAGAAATATGAGACATATTTCTTTTCCTTACAAGTTTGAGTTAAAATTGTTATTAAATGTTATTAAAGTTGTGTTAACAATCTTTTAAGACATTTAGTCCAAAACATGTCTTGATACCTTTTGAAAATAGTACCTTCACACACTAATAACTTCTATTAAACATGATCTCTCTTAGTCTCTATTCTCAAAATCTTCTCAGTTCTATCTATATCTTTCATCTTAAATTTATTTTCCAATAATAATAAAAACCTTCTTATCTTAGTCTCATCTTGAAATACAATCAACATTTTATATTTATAAATCATGTAAACAAACAGATTATTCTTTACTTTCTTATGATAACAGTAAAAGCCATAGGAACTCTTATTCTATCTATAAAATAAAATAAAATAATCTTATATCTTATATCATTATGTTTCATTTTCCATCTTCCACATTCTATATTTCTAATTTTTAGTTAACTTTATAATACAAATGTCAAAAGTATATATTGATGCTGATAGGAGATGAACAAAGAATAAAGATAAGGTCTAATCATAAAACCGTTAATTTTAATAAAAGATAAACAAGAAACAAAGACAAGACTTTATCATAAAAATGTAACATCAATTCTTTAAGTAACATTACTATATTTTATATTGGTCAAATAACAAGACATTCTATATAGTTATTTTGACAACATAAAAGTTGTTTCTTTCAGTAAGAATTATTTTGGTAGTTTTTTTTTCTATTAGAAATAATTTGACATTTATATTGGTAGTTTTTTATCTATTAGAAATAATTTCAAAATCAATGTCAAATGAAGATACTAGAATAGTTTTTTCTCTTATTTAAAAATTTATTTATTTATTATATAAATTTTAATTTTTACAAATAGTAGAGAAACATTATAAATAATTAGTTAAAATCAGAATATATATAAATTATAGAGATTTTGTTAAATAAAACATAATAATACAATATTATATATAACATGTTTAAATAATAAAACTAGGTTACGTTATATTATTATATATTATATATTATATTTATCATCCATGCAAGCAATGGCACTGCATTTTCTCATAATGACTTTTCATATGGGAAGGAGGAAATTGCAATGGATGGAGTAGAATCTGCCCAGTTGGAAGGGATCATCTAGGTATCAGATTTGATACTTTTAATGTTAAGAGATGTTTGTTAAAGAATAAATAGGTATAAATAAACTCACAAATCAAAAGAAATGTGCATATTATCTCCTGGAGATAGCAGTGGAATCACAGGTGTCTCTAAGTTTGTATATACTTTTTTATGAAAAAAAATATCATTAAAAAATTAGGCATCACAATAATTATTAAAATTAAAATTATTATTAAATTTTTAAAAATTGATATAGAAAATATAATTACAAAAATAAATATTTTGTATTAGTTTGTATAATGTTATAATAACATAAACTTTTTAGAATAATTAACATTTATCGTAGGATATTTTTGCAAATAATAAAACCAATGTTGTGTCTATGTAGAATCTATAATGTAACCTGTATAATAAAAACAGTTAAAAAAATAATATTTATAATAGTTAGAGATTATAAACAATAAAGTTAATAAAATGGATTATATTCATAAGGATAAATTGATAAAAGAGTGGCTAATTTTTTTATTAATAATTATTAGATAATAAATTAACTTTTATACTAGGGAAGACACAATATAAATATAATTAAATTAAAAATTTTGACATAATAACAATTATTAAAATAAAAAATTATCAACTTTTTTTATAAAATAAATATTTTTTATTAACTTTTGCAATATTATAATTACAAAGTAATAAAGAATAATTATTATTTATTATAAATAATTTTTGTAAATAATAAAATTAATAAAATAAATTATATTGATAAGAGTAAAACGGTAATAAAATGCATATACGAAAAACATGTTAAGAAGGGTTCAAAAAGAATTTTTCTTCATTAATAGTACATGTGTGCGCTTTTTTTATTTATTATGTTCTTATAATTTTTATAAATGAATATATGTTATTTTTATGTGTATAGTTTTATTTATTATATAAAAATAAAATAATTTAATATATTATTGATTGCATATTGTAATGAAGTTATGTTACAATAAGAAGTTTAATTTTACAAAATGAAACATTAAAAACATTTATAATTTAATTTAATTTAAATAGAAGTACTTTTTTTTTTAAAATTTGCATGGACCTCTCTTCCCAAAATGCTGTTAGTTTCTTTTCTGTTTTTTTTTCTCTTCACTATATTCTAATTTACTTTACTTAAATGGACATATTTTATTATAAATTTATATTAAAACTTAAAAAGATTATGATAGGAAATAATTTGTGTACGTTTAACGAGGAATCTCATATAAATGAAGTGACTAATTTGATCAAAGTATAACCAGTTTAAATAAGTTAAAATATGAATATTTTATTAATTAACTTAGAATAAGTTAAAATATAAATATTTTATTAATCAACTTAGAGAATTTAGAAATTAAAAAATTGAATATTTAAATTTTATTTCGTAAAAATATTGTCATTTCTTTTTTAAAAAATATATTTTCTCTTTAAGATTATGAGTTAATTGTTGATTATTTTTAATATTTGAGTAAGTCTTAATGAAGTTAGTAGAGTGAAAAATATTCTCTTAATAAGATTTATGTTTAAATTAAGTTTTTTTTGTCTATTTTTCTTGAGTTGATTGCATGTGAACAATTTGCATGCTTTGAGAGATATGTTTGCATATGGGATTTGAGGGGGAAAATGAATATATACTAGTTTAGGGTTATAGTGATATTTTTAGTTTAAGGATTAAGTATTGCAAGTAACATCACTTGTCACATGGTGTATGCGAGTGGGTCAAGTCACAAGTGGTGCTTGGACGTCTATACTCTTAAGTAAAAAAAATTGTGCTTTGAGTATTAACTATATTTTTTTGGCTTAGTGGTAAGAGTTTGATATAACAATTGGTATTAAGGCCAAGTTATGAGTTTGATTCTCAACAGGGTAATTGCTAAGGAAGAGATTGTTATAAGTGACATCAATTGTTCATAATGGGACAATTGCTGAGGATAAGTAGTAAGCATTCAATCCTAGTGAGATTGCTAATGCACGTGGCAACAATTTTCTGATACCATGATTTGTGCAATAAGTTGGAAAAGTTCTAAACAAGACACAATGAAAGAACCAATTCCATTATTGTGTGATAATAATGGAGTTATAACTCAACCATAGTTCCTACAGTTCAAGAGGAACAAGATGGACCTATGGTAGGAGAATCAATTCCTATTACTTTCTCTACAAAGGCCACTATGAATCAACCTACATCGATACATAGGTTACTTACACTTGAGTATGAGTCTGACAATGTAGTTGATCAAAATCCCTGACTATCAATAAATCAAGGAGAGTAAGTACATTTTAATTTAATTGTTATTCTTTAACATGTCATTTTGTATATGTATCAATTTGATAATATATTTGAACACAAATTTACACCAACAAATGGTCTTCCTACTATAATCTCTCGGATTATCAAACGAAAATTCGATGAACCAAGTCCTACTTGGAAAAAGTTCAACATGAGATTCGAGATAGATGGTTTGGAGAGTTTAACGTAATTTGAATTAGGTTACATTAAAAATGACATTTTATTATTCTATTATGTTTGTTTGTCAACTGATTTTTTATATAGAAAGAGTATAGGTGAGATCCGGAGCAAGACCAAATCATAAAATCTGTTTTGATAAAAAATAATCATGAATTTTCAAAAATACAATGAACAAAGTTAGGAATGGTCAAGATAAAGGGAGTTAGATTCCACAAGCTATTCAAGCAACGTTAGACCTACATTAAAGTTCTACATAATTCCAAAACAATAGTGTCATTGCCAAAACAAATATGTTAGAAGGGAATATTCCTCCAAGCTTAGGAAATTGTCAAAAGTTACAATACTTAAACCTTGCACAAAACAACCTTAAAGGAACCATACCTTTAAAGGTTTTTAACCTTTCCTCTTTGACAAACTTGTTGGCTTTGTTAGAAAAATTCATTGAGTGGAAATATACATAAAGAAGTGGGAAACCTAAAAAATATTGATGTTTTAGATATGTTTAAGAATCATTGGTATGGTGACATTCATAAAACTATTGCAAAATGCACAATGTTGGAATCCTTATTTTTGCAAGGTAATTCTTTAGATGGGATCATCCCTTTCTCTTTAGAATCACTTAAAAAGTCTTCGGCATTTAGACTTGATACAAAATCGCTTGTCTGGATCAATTCCATATGTTCTACATAACATTTCTGTCTTGAAATATTTTAATGTATCTTATGACATGTTGGAGGGTGAGGTTCCTACTGAAGGTGTCTTTCGGAATGCAAGTGAGTTAGTGGTGATTGGAAATAGTAAGCTTTGTGAAGGCATTAATCTGCCACTATGCCCTGCCAAAGGTAAGAAACTTGTAAAACACCACAAGTTTAGGCTGATAGCGATGTTAGTTAGCATAATTGTTTTTCTTCTCATGCTGTCATTTATTCTAACTTTCTACTGGAAGAGGAAAATGAGTAAGAAATCATCTTTGGATGCTCCACTAATTGATCAATTGGTTAAAGTTTCATACCAAAGCTTACACAATGGAATTGATAGTTTTTCAACTACAAACTTGATAAGGTATGGAAATTTTAGCTTTGTCTATAAAGGAACTCTTGAGTTAGAAGACAAAGTTGTTACCATAAAGATCCTAAACCATTAAAGAAAAGGAGCTCACAAGAGTTTCTTCTATGAATGTAATGCACTTAAAAATGTCAAACATCGAAATCTGGTTCCAATTTTAACATGTTGTTCCAACATAGATTACAAAGGTCAAGAATTTAAAGCTCTAATTTTTTAGTACATGAAAAATGGGAGTTTAGAGAAATGGCTGCATCTGAGGACACTAATTATAGATATTCTAAGAAGATTGAAGCTTGACCAAAGATTAAATATCATGATTGATGTTGTTTTTGCATTGCAATATCTTCATCATCAATGTGAGCAATCCATCATTCACTATGTTTTAAAGCCAAGCAATGTCCTTCTTGATGATAACATGATTGCCCATGAGAGTGATTTTGGCATAACAAGACTTTTGTCAACCATTAACAATACCAGTTCTAAGAAATAAGTACACTAGGAATAAAAGAGATTATTGGTTATGCTCCTTTTGGCATGTTCTAAACTCTTGAACTAGTGTTTCTTTAAATCCTCCTATTTTTTGGGAAACTAGGATATTCTCTAATTACAAATTATTGACAAATTTTACTATGTGTTTTAGAATATGGAATGGGTTATGAGGTGTCTATGAATGGAGGTGTATATAGCTTTGGGATACTTATGCTGAAAATGCTTACTAGAAATGATTGTGTAATACTGATTTTGATTTTATAAACATTGATCGTGTAATATTGATGCATAATGATGTGTGAAGGTAAACATGAAGTGTAAGTATATAATGAGATATTCACATTAAAAGTAAGTTGATACTGATTGTGTATATTGTATAAATATATATATATATATATATATATATATATATATATATATATATATATATATATATATATATATATATATATATATATATATATGCTTGTACAATGCTTATGTTGTAATGTTATACCTTAGTAATTAGGTGTGAATGATTTGGTATATTGATAAATTGCTAATTGTAGTCCACTGTTAATAGAATCTACTCAATGATTATGATGTTGTTGACTAAGTTATTGAAAGTTGATGTCTAATGTTATATAATTTAGTAAGTATGGTTGTAAATTGAGTGGAAGGAGGTATGGAGACTCACCTTATCTGTTGACTATTTTCAAGAACACGTGGAGTTGAAAGGGAAGAATAAGTTGGAAGTAGATGACTTCATGTTTATGTTTTGTTATTACGGTTGTTTTAGAGATATAATTTAAACTTTGCTCATGATGGATACCTAGTTTAGTTAATATTTTGATTGTTTCATAATCGGGGTTTGTTATTGTAATTCAGAGTTGAATATATGTTTTGTTTTTTTAATGTTATGGAATAGTTTCCCATTATGTAAAGTTTAAATATTTTATTTTTTTGCTATAATAACTTGATGATTAGTTGTTAAGTTATTAAAAAAACGACTCCAAATTTCACAAAAAAGTAAAATGTAGTGAGATATCACACAAGCTCGTGAGGGTTATGATTCAAGCTCATTAGTGTTCAATGACACACATTTAAGGTTGTGAGTTCAACTTCATATGGATAATAAAGTGGCTGAGGACAATAACTTACACTTAAGGAACACATAGAGAAGGAAGACAAAGTAGACAATGCTAAAGTTGCTAGGCGACAATTATGTGGTTAAGCAAAAGCAAAATGATAAGATAATAGTGAGATCAGGAATAAAGATGCTAAAACAATAACAATGACTCAAAATTGTGACGTGATGCCAAATTACACTCACCTATCAAAATGTTTGGAAAGGAAAATCAACTTTTGAAAAATTAATTAGAAAAAATACATATTTTCTTAATATTATAATTAATATAATAAAAAATTTAATAAAAAAATTACTGATTTAATAACTAATTTTCTTTTATTAAAAATTTAATAATCAAATTAGTTGTTCATTTAGAAAAAATAAATTAATCACTCCTGTAACTAAAAATTTTCATCATTAGTATTAATCACTATTTCCTGATTTTCTAATTCTATCATAATTATCTCTACTACCTTCTTATATGTATTCTTATAAATAGGACTGCTAGCTAAAAAATAATTACGAATTAAGAACAAACCATTATAAAGTGTTGCTATAGCCTATACAATAACTTATTTGTTTGTGAAAAATAATCTTAAACCCTCTTTAACCCTTATTAAAGTTTAAATCAATATATAAGTTCACTTAGTGACTTAATAGTTTATTTGCTCATAGATCACCACTCAATATTAAACTTAATCTTTATTAAGTTCAATAGCTCCAGTCAAACTAAAAACATATTCCATAAAAGAGTTTGGTTTAAAAGATTATTTTTTCAGTGATAAGAAACAAAAATATACACTAAAATTAACATATGTATATAATCAAGTAGTTGATTTAAATAATAGTTTACATTCAACGAAATTTATTCTTTATACATTTTTTAAATAATTATTATAAGAATAAAAATATTTATCATATATAATTATATCACATGTTAAAAAAACACAGTCTTACTAAATTTAAAACTTTTTATATAAATATTTTAGGTGAATGAATAAGTGTAGACAATTAACTTTTGACATAAGTTCTATAAATTCCCACATTGACATAAAATTCAAAACTTAATCAATAATATGGATAAAAAATTTAAAGAAAATAAAATTTTTTTTTAAAAAAGTATACTTGATAAAATTTAGAAATACAATTGAACACGACGAAACCAAAAAGAAAGGTCATTTTGATTGAAAGAATACAAAAATAGAATTAATACACGGTGCTTGATGAGAGACAAAACAATTAATTTGAAAAATATAGAATTCATTATGCTAATTTTTGACATACTTCTACTCATAATAGTAAAAAATTATACTTATAATTATTTTTATTTTCATACTTTTTTCTCTATTTTTCTTTAAATAAAATAAAAATTACATTTTATTATTGTTCTTTATTTATTTATAGTTTGCCAGCTTAGTTTCATCCATAGTTATTTCAATTTTATGCAACAAAGAAATCAGAAAAGAATGAGGAGGAAATGAAAGGTGTGGGGTGGGCAAAAAGCATTTCACTTTGGTCACCACACCTTCCATGCTCCTCTCGAAAATCTCACTTTCCGCGTAAATGCAAAAACCAAAGTTAAATTTACCTAAAGCACTTTACTGTGTAAGAGAGAGAGAGTGTGTCCCCAAGAAGATGAAGCAGTGGTAGTAGTAGAAGAAGAAGAACCCACTTCCTTGCTGCTACTACTTCCCTTTTTCTTCTTCTTCTTCTTCTTCTTCTTCTTCTTCTGTTTCTCAAACTAACAACACAACCTAGTTCAAGCCCCCACCTCAGCTCATTCCCAAAATGGCTATGAAAAATTACATTCTCTTCCTCTTCCTTCTCATTGCACTTGCCCCCACTTTCTCTCTCCGCTTTCAACCTCACGCTGCTCCTGCAGGTAAACAAAATTCGTTCCTCCACTTCGTCCACAGCGTCAATTTTCCATATTTTAACTGGGTATGCTAAATTTTCGATCTTTTAGCTTAATGGTGTTGAATACCTAACTGGGTGATTTTTTAGTTGTTCTTTCCTTTTTCTTTTTGGTTACTTTGATTAAACAATGTTAGCTTTTTTTGTTACTTTAATTAAACAATGTTAATGAATCAGGGCCCTTGATTAAGCATCTGTCTTCAATTATCAAATGGACAAGGTCTACCTCCAAGACGCCACACTCAGGTTGTTGCTTTTTTCTCTACTGAGACTGAGAACTTTCATAGGTCACATGTATGGTGTAACATGATTGTTGTTAAGGTGTTTGTGTGTATGTGTGTGAATATGTGTAAATGTGATTTGTTGGTTCTTTCTTTTCAGATGGGAATGTTCTTCAATTTGAAAATGGTTACGTGGTTGAGACTGTTGTGGAAGGGAACGAGATTGGGGTCATCCCTCATGGGATCCGTGTCTCTGAGGAGGATGGTGAACTCTTTGCTGTTGATGCCATTAATAGCAACATTGTTCGGATAACACCGCCGTTGTCCCAATGTATGGATGTTTCTGTTCTTGATTTATATAACTTATAAGCAAATTTGACTTGTTAGGATATGGCAGTTTTGGCACTCTTTCCTGGATGTCTCTATTTTCATAATTCTTTTCAAATTGGTTCTGGATGTTGCTGGTAAGAGTGATGATAAAAAATTGAAAAAAAAGGAATGCGAGTTTTAGTCACTTGGCTGGTTCAAAGGGGGAATCCAAGCCTAAGCTTTATATGATATATTGTCCAGGGGTTTCTCTAAACAGTTTTGGTAAGTGAAAGTTATATGACACTTTAAACAGAATTTGGGATTAATTAAAAATTTAAATGAATTGATCGTCCTTGATTAGGCTTACATCTAGGTATCCCAATTCCTTCTATTATCTATTTGTGCTACCTGACTGCAGATAGTAGAGGAAGATTGGTGGCAGGGTCATTTCAGGGATACACAGGTCATGTGGATGGAAAACCAAGTGATGCTCGTTTCAATCATCCCAAAGGCATAACCGTGGATGATAAGGGGAATGTTTATGTTGCTGATACTCAGAATCTTGCTATCAGAAAGATTGGAGATTCTGGTATGTGATAATGAGTTGCAACTTACAAAAGTTCAAGATCCAGTAGTCATGATTAACATGGTGTTTTGGTAATGGACAATATTAAAATGGAATTTGAACATAAAATGTATTAATAGAAATTCAATAGAAATGTTACTTACTAGTACACTAAGAATCCCACAGCCTAATATCATGGCATAATGCTAGTTCCTTCATTCAAACACTGCTTCCAGTGGTTATCAGATCCTAATGTATTGGGAGAATTGTCATTGAGAATGATGAAAAATGATATTATTACTTTTTTGTTGATCTGTGAGTATTTTTTAGGTGTGACAACCATTGCTGGAGGAAAATCAAATGTTGCAGGGTACAGAGATGGGCCTAGTGAAGATGCTAAGTTCTCAAATGATTTTGATGTGGTATATGTTCGACCCACCTGTTCCCTGTTGGTCATTGATAGAGGAAATGCTGCTCTTAGGCAAATCTCTCTGGACCAGGAGGACTGTGATTATAAGTCTAGTTCAATTTCCAGTACAGGTTTATATTCTTATATTCTTGTTGATTATTCAGACTTTGTAAATATTTTTGTATTGTTTAGTAGATAACCTAGATTCCTCAGCTAGCATGTTCTTCTTCAAGTGATTCTAATCGCTTAACTTTGGGGATTGATCCTGTTGGTTTTGTATACAAATATAGGACTGTACAGCTTATTCATGTAAATCAATCAATAAGATACAACATATTCAAATTCAAGTTGGTGTCAAAGCTCTCTGGTTCAACCTTAGTCTCTTTGTTGAGTAGTACCTCCATGGTCTTCCACAATATGTTTGATATGTATTATGGTTGAATATAATAGTTTCTGTTTATATAAGCTGCAAATGCAGTGCTGCTTTTCCTTTATCCTCCAGCATGCAGTGACATGAAAGGTTTGAATGCTTTATGTTTCACTGAAGAACCAAAACCTATAGTCTTTGCAATGTGTGATTTAGATATTTTTGAATTTGAATATCACCTGTGAACAGAGGAAAAAAAGAAATCAGGAATAACAGAAAGAAATCAGAAATAAAGACATCAAATATGAGTAATATGAACATTATTTATAGTTTCAGCTAAGACTGTTTACTTGCATCTGTCTCATGGCATATTTAGTTAAGTTAGGAGTGGGGAGGGTAGCTTTCAATGTATCTCGGTATGAAATGGTAGCTTATCTGGTACAATCCCATTTACAAATTTAAGGGAACATCTCCTACCCTCGTGAACTAGACTTGTGAAATGATGTCACTTCATGTGGATTTAGTTCGTCCAACTGATGTGATTGCTCTAACCTGGTGTTAACTCCCTTGGCTATGGTCCATAAATGCAATGGAAAATGCCAGTTGGACCAGTGCTATTTAGTTTTCTTGGCAGTTCTGATTTATTGTTTGTCGGAAGATTGTTCTCTAATGTGTTGGTGTTACTGGAAAATCTGAATTAGATGTGAAGCAATTCAGCTGTGAATAGTTCTGATTTATTGTTTATCAGAAGATTGTTCTAGTGTCTTGGAATTACTGGAAAATCTGAATTTAGCTGTGTTTAGCATAGAAGTGACGCAATGGGGCAATGTGTAAATCTGAAAACTGATGACATGATTGCATTCCTTTGGATACTCTATATCTCCATTTAACTTCTGATTTTAGTCTATTTTGTGGGTTTTACTGCAGATATCCTTACAGTTGTTGGTGCTGTTATAGTAGGATATGCTACATGTATGCTTCAGCAGGGATTTGGATCTTCTTTGTTCTTGAAAACGGTATGTTTTACATAATAGAATTTGTAAAAACAGAAATTTCAGAATTGTGACATTTTGCCTGTTGTAGTCATCTTATGCTGACCAAGATTGTCTTTTGGAACCATGTTTTGCCTTGTGAGTTGCAAAAGGGGAGATTTTTCCCTTGTACTTAAAACATTTGTACAGGAAACAACAAATAACATGTTGTGTGTGTTACTTTCTGTATAACTCGTTAAACAGAAAATAAAATGAAAATAAAAACTGGAAATATTTTCTCAAATCAAAGCAGACCCTAAATTTTGTCCTTTTGTTAGAAAATCTTATTTTTCTTTCGCCTTACTATGCTTATTTTAAATGTTATGTGATGGTATTCATTCTAAGAAAATATTTTACCCATGTTAATTGGCTAATTGCACTGCAAAAATGCTGCAGCGACCATCAGAAAGAGATTATAAAGGGCCAGCAAGCAATGAGAAACACATGCCAATTCTGGAGAGCAGTAAGGAGGAGCCGGGATGGCCGTCTTTTGGGCAGCTCATTGTTGATCTATCTAAGCTTTCCCTTGAAACATTAGCTGGTGCATTCATTCAATTCATACCTTCACATTTCAGATCCAGCATCTCCAAGAGAGGCTTAACACCGTTGAAAGATCGTCTTGTAATGCCTGAAGATGAAGTGCAGCCTCCATTGATCAATAGGCAGAATGCTCAAGGGCATATTCCTCTTACCAAAAATCAGCTGCCATCACATGTCCATACTCCCCTTAGCGATAGTCGGATGACATCACATGTCCATACTCCTCTTACCGATAATCGACTGGCACCACAGGTCCATACTACAACCACAGCTGAGAAATATTCAGAAATGAAGCCTCCCAAGATCAAATCAAGCAGTTTCAAGGACCCCTCTTTGTCCAGCAAGCACAGATCATCAAAACGACCTGATTATGCTGAATTTTATGGATCTACTGAGCTTCCTCCATACACCAAATCTAAGAGCCAGAAAGAAAGGCCAAGACATAGGCAACGAGAAAAGAGTGGAGAATTTGTTATGGGGGCCGTTGGAACTGAGGCTAAACCTGTTGAAACAAGGACTGTTGATCATAATAATCCAAAGTTTGACCATTACAGTATGAGGACTAAGTATGCTTCTGAAGAGATCTTCCGATTCAACTCTCAGTAAACAAGTTTTGCATGATTTATTTCTCACTATTATATTGAATATCTGCAGCTACATCTGTTTGAAGTTTGTTTGTGTATACTCGAAGCTGTATTATAAGCAAATACTCTGTGCTTAGTGAATCAGGCGGGTGGGAGGATTAATTTTGACCCATTTGCTGAACAATTTGTTAAAAAACTAGCACCCCAACAAACAAAGTTGTTCAGTTTCAAGGAGATTGTTCCCTTTGAACATTAGAGATGGATCAAATTACTGTGTCTTTGGTATTTGCTTCAGTCAAAATTAGGTTGGGTCATTTTGACTTGTACTTTACACACAATCACATGTCATATATAATAGAGTAAATCACACTAATACATTGAAGGTTTTTCAAATTACATTGAAATTTTAGCCTTTTCAAAATTTTATACAAGTATCTCTTTTGCTTTGAAAAACGTTAGTGTCATCCATTTTAATATTCGCACCATCTTATATTTTTTAAAACATTACAAGTCCTCCGGTAAGCCTTAGTATGAATTGAAAAAAATCTCAGAGTGTTATTGTAATTTACTCTATATTATAATATTACCAAAATATATATAGTATAAAACATTTTTTTCATTACAGTTTTCATTGTCCTTATCAATATAAGAGTTAATGAGTTTGAATGAAGTAATTAAAAAGAATATTTTATTAAAATCATAACTATTTTATTATTATTCAAATAAAATAACAATGTGGTTATTTTATTACTTCTTCGCATTTTTTTATTTCATTTAATATTGTTAAACTCCAGAAAAGAAAGAAGCATTGAAATGAAACTTTGAGTTAAGATAACATGAATGATTTATTTATATCAAGAAAAAGAAATTAATATAATAAATAGATGATGCTTACTTTGTTTGTTTGATAAAATATGATACAAGAGTAAATACAAAATATTTTTAATAATTTAGATGTTATTGAATATATAGAATTAATTTTAATTGTAACAATATCTTTTTGTATATAAAATTAGTTCTATGATTATAACATTCTTTCTCTAGTTAGAGCATATATAGGTTACACGTGTCTAGCTTATTATAAATATAATCGACTCTTTATTATCTTAAAAACTTGATGAATATGTCAACGGTTCATTAGAGTTGACAAGTCTAGTAACGATGTTTCTAAACTCCAGTTTTTCTCTTATAAAATGACAATTCCCCTAAATATATTCGGCTTCTACACTTAACCTTGCAATATTTTATTTTTTATTTTTTCATGATATTAAATTACCTTCAACAAAAAAAACAATACCTTGAGATTGAGCATTTATAATTTGGTGATCCTGTTTAGTCACCACGAGGATACCCAATAATTTGAATATTTCCTTTATCTTCATAAATGAGTCATTTTTTACAGTACTTAATATATTTTAGAATTTGTGCAATTGCATCCCAATGGTTTTGATAAGGAAAGTTTAAAAATTAACTAGTCACTAGAAAAAACATGTTAAGACAAATTATAGTAAGATAATTTAACTTATCAACTAACATTTTACATCTCCAAGAATCAAAATAAGATTCCCCTAGTCAAATATATTAACACTCAATTTTGTTGGAATAACATTAAAAATTATTAAAAAAAACACAAAAATAATTAAACATATCAAAATATTAAAAAAGTAATTTGAGAAAATAAAAAATATCTTTTTAAAGAAAAGAACTTCTTCATTTAATTTTGAAAAATTTTCTAAAAAATGTTAATAAAATATTTTTATACACTCAAAAATAAAAATTATAAAAATGTTTAAAGATAAAAAAAATATACTTTTAATAATTTTAATTTTTTAATAAAAATAAAAAACTCTCCCAAAACTCTTTTTCCTCTTTCTCTCTCTTCCAACCAACTCACTTTTTCTCTCTTTATCCACTTTCTTTTGCATTTAATAAGTACAAAATTCATTTTGCTTATACGGTGGGATCTTCTTCCTGAGCACTCGCATTCCACTCCTGTCACCTTTGCTTCTGATTCAAAATGCGGATGGCACCCAAAACAAGTTTTGGTCGGAGAATGCTGGAACAATCTTATATTATTTACAAAGCCTAGCCCATAGGAGGGAAAGAAGCTTTTAACCTAAGTGAAAGGGGTTTTAATGAAGAAGGAAGTCAAGGGGAGATAACGGTAGGCACAAAGAACTGGAAAAGGAGGGGAGATGAAAAAATGTAAAAAGAAAAAGAGGGAATACCGAGGCAGCGAAGGGGAGGAATTCAGAAGTTTTTCAACACAAAAGATCCTTGTAGGTTGCAGATGGTGGAAGGGTTAAGACTGATAGTGCTTACCACGTGTTTATAGTGAAGAGGAACACTGGTCTAAGGCACGAGGTACAGTTATGAACCCAGTTAAGCATCCTCATGGAGAAGGTAACCGCCAACACTTTGGGCATGCTAGTACTGTCGGGTATGATGCTCCCCTTGGCAAGAAGTTTGGTCTCCTCGTTCCCAGGAGGACTGGCCATCTTAAGAGGTAAGTTGTTGCCATGCTTATGGTCATGACGGGGCCCCCAACGAAGAAGAACGAGAAGGGTATTAATGGAAACCAAGTGTCCCTTCAAAGAGCTAAACATGGATCTTCAAGAAATGCATGAGCCCATGGAGCATTGTTTTTGCGACGTAAAGATGGATAACAATGGCGTGTGTGATGTTGTCCTTACCAGTACCTCCACCAGGATCCCCAAGGCTCGACATTTATCACAAGACTTCTTCGATAGGAAGGAGCTTTCCAAGAACATCACCCTTGATCAAGTTGTTACCTTTGGTACAGCAGTGCAAGCTTTTCTTTTATTCAGAGTGGCAGGACCGGAAAACGGGTGCAAGATCTTCTTTTATTCGATGGTAAAACATAATAATTTATTATTAAAATTGATCATATAATATGATACATAAGAAGATGATTGATGGTTACTACTTTAAACATGATGACTTACTTAGCTATAAGACCAATATTTTATCAAAGTCTAAACAACTCTAACAAGCAATTTCTATTGCAAATACTTTTAGTCTTCTATTCCTTAGTCTACATGATACAAAAAGGGATATGCTTGTGTTATTTCTTTGAAATGCCAACTGTTTTTATCATTAAAATTTTTTATATTCCATAATAATTTTTCTACAAATTTATTATAAAAATTTGTGAAAAAGAATTTCTGACTATTTTTCTTATAAACTTATTATAAATTTGTATAATGCACTAAGAAGGTATTTTCAACCCAACTAACATTTCTTTGAGTAGAAATCACTTTTCTCACAATTTTTGTCTCCAACTAATCTGATTTTGATATATAATTAAAATAGATCCGTAAACATTTCTACTTGCCTTTAATTTAATGCTACATATCTAACTTTTAATTTTCTTTATCTTACTATATTTCAAGAATAGAAATTATCTGTCTTAACTTTTTGTTCCACTAATCAAATTTTGACACAAAGTTAAAATATACATATCAACATTCTACTTCCATGTAAACAGATGATTGATACATAATTAAAATATACATACTTTCATTTTAAATACTTTTAACTTTTTAAATTCAAATATTTTCACTTATTAATATCCTTTTAATTAAAACTGAAAATGGATAACTTACAATTAAAAAATTTTGTCACTTACAAGAATTAAAAATTAATCACTCATAATTAAAATTTAGATTTATTGATTTGAAAATTTATTTCATTATTAATATATATTATAACGAGATAACAAATTAATTAAATAAAAAATGAATTAAAAGAGATGATTTTTCTTTCTTAATATAACAAATTGACAAACACTAAAATATATCAGCTTTGTTATTATTTTTGTATTTTTATCTTATTATAATTTTTATATTTTTATTTTTTAATTTGCGTGAATTTTTAAATTTTTAATATTTTTATTTTTTATATACATGCTCTTTAAAAGAAAAACATCTATCATGATAACTTTCCTTTGAAATACAAAACTACATGTTCAATTACACACAAGTAGAAACACACATGTATTCACATTTTTTTCATATAATAAAAAAGTTGTCTTTATATTTAAAATATAAAATAAAAGTATAAACAATACATAAATAATAATTAGAATTTGTATTGTATAATTTATAATTACCTTCTAATATATGAATAATTTATATTTTTTAAAATATAATTAAAAATAAATAGAAATATGAAAAGTATTTATACAAAGAGTTCATATTATATATATATTCAATTCAAATATGGTTATATATATTAAAAAATAATATATATTTTTGTGGTAGATATAATATTTTAAAATAATTTATTTTTAATTTTTTAATTTATTGTTATTATTTTAAAATTTACATAATAATATTTACTATAAAATGATTTTATTAAATTTTTATATTAATTTGTCAGACTTATGTTTTAGTGTTTGAGAAATTGATCAACTTTACAATTAATTAGAATAATGAATATATAAATCGTGTTAAAAATAATAAGATGAGAGAAGAATGATTTTAACATACCTTTTAAATTTGGAAAATTTTATTAAAAAGAATGAGAGATACTAAGATGAAATACTTGAAACAGAAATATTGATGTTATGTTTTATATAAAATAAGATAAAAAATATTAAATGTTAGATAGATAAATTAAATGCAAGTGGATAAGATGGAAAAAATTATATGGAAATAGAATGCTCACATGTATATTTT
This sequence comes from Lablab purpureus, assembly GCA_030347555.1. Lineage (NCBI taxonomy): Eukaryota > Viridiplantae > Streptophyta > Magnoliopsida > Fabales > Fabaceae > Lablab > Lablab purpureus. Next base: position 22,309,962 of record CM059258.1, read on the forward strand.
AATTATTTGTCAAAAATTGATTGGTGAGATAGAGAAAGAGACATGAAGATGAACAGGTAATTTCTATCCATATTTCAAACATAACAACTTTAATATTATTAATGCTCTTTCAAATATTTCTTCTCATTGATCTCTTTTTTTTTAAATAAAAGAATTTAAATAAAAAAGGTATTATCATATTCATTCCTATATGATTTATCATTTCTCAAACATTATTTATATCTTCATTTTGATAAATTTATAAAATACTAAAAACATAAGTATTTAATAAAATAATTTGATAGTAAATATTATTATGTAGCCTTTAAAATAATAATAATAAATTATAAAAACAATTTTTTAAAAATAAATAATTATTAAAAAATTTCTTAATTTATTTTTTATTATATTCCATACACCTTTAACTCCTTAAATTCAATATTTTCTCTTACTAATATCATTTTAACTAAAATTAAAAATAAAAAACAAAAATAATAACAAAACTGATATATTTCATTTTTTTAATTAGTTATATTAAGAAGAAAAAATCATCTCATTTAATTTATTTTTTATTTAATTAATTTTTTTATCTCATGATAATATATATGAATAATGAAATAATTTTTTAAATCAATAATGATAAAGTTTAATTATGAATAATTAATTTTTAATTTTTATAACTAAGATGAACTTTTAGTTATGAGTTAATCCTTCTTAATTTTAGTTAAAAAGATATCAACAAGAAAAAATATTTAAATTTAAAAAATTAAAACTACGTAAAATGATAATATATATTTTAATAGTTAAAAATTTATTGGTAAAATAAATAAAAATTATAAAAATATTATCTTGAATATAAGTGGATAAAATACAAAAATAAAATAAAAATGAAATACTAATATATATATATTTTAATTAATTTTGTATCACATAGAATGTGAGAAAAGTGATTTATATATATCTGAATATAACACAAAAGATTTATAATGAATTGGGTGCATTTAGTTGTATTAAATAGATATGTATGGTTTCATTTCTTTTTCTTATTATTATTATTATTCACTCAGAGATGCATGCAAAATCTTCAATGACAGGGTCACACAACATTTGGTTTCATAAGTGTTACTATTTTATTTATTTTTATTTGGGCCCACTTTAATCAATTTGTCCTTAATGCTTAAGGTTGTTACATATAAGTGAAAGTGAAAGTGAATGCATTGGCTGTCTATTACATAGGTAAGTTTTTTTTATGGAAAAAAGATATTTTTGCTCACTTTTTTTAATACATTCAATCAACAACTTTTAGTAATAAAATATTATATTATAATAAAAATAAAAATAAATTAAATATTATAATAAAGTAATAATTTATATAATTATTAATTGAATGACAAAGAAAAATAATCATGTTAAAATATCAAAACCCGTTTCTGACAAAGTGTGGTCCCACTCTTCGATATTTGCTTTACAATGTTCATTGTCATATATGGTTTTACTCTGTTTTAGTGTTAGGAGGTGGATCTCACCTTAATATATTTTCCCACTTTAATAATTTATATATCTTTTAACGTACACTTAGTGCAGAAATGAAGTTTGTGTTTCTCTATACATAAAATTGTTATTTAATATAATACAATCACATTTGTACTGATTCTTTTAATATAATAATATAGTTTAAGTTATTTTTATATATTAAAGAGAGTAGTTTAGATATATGTATAATTTTATATTTAATGTTTCTTAGTTATGTAGATTTTTTTTTCTGCAGATTTTTTAGAAGATTTTTTTTAAGTAAATTTTTTTGTACGCAGATTTTTTTTATCCAGATTTTTTTTTGTACGCAAATTCTTTTTGTAAATAGATTTTTTTTGTATACAGTTTTCTTTTACATACATTTCTTTTGTAAGTAGATTTTTTTGATACGTAGATGTTTTTTGTATGTAGATTTTTTTGTATGTAAATTTTATACTCAATAAAATTGTGAAATATAATTGAATACTATAAAAGAAAAAGAATCCAGTCTTTAAATATGACATGATTAAGAGAATTGTCATTTCATACAATAATTATTTTACCTCCATCCATTGAAAAGTATAAATAAAAAACAAAACAACCAAAAGACATTCTTGATATTATCATCTTTAAACCAGTGAAATCTCATTGGCCTCCTGAAGACTTGCACTCCTGACGATGAACACCACCAACAAACATGAGTAAATAAATACGAACGAGGACTTTTCACTATGCATCTCAGGATACCTTGTAGTCTTTGAATATTTCTTTCAAATCCTTGACACTTGACCTTTCAGCAAATTAAGTATTGAAGTAACTTTTCACTATCTTCACAATAAGATCAAGGTGGATAGCGGTTGACATTAGGGACCAAAAATATGGTAGCTTGGATGAAAAATTGTAATACTTTCATATATTGTAGAATCCATTGTTCAATTTCCAAGATTATTTTATCTGAAGTTTCCAATTTCATTTTTTTTATTATTTTTACTTCAATATTAATCTTCTGACGGAGGATTTTGATGACAACGCTGAGCACAAATATAATAACTCGCACTATCTTATATTCTAAACTGCGTGAACCATGAATGAAATAAAACTCCATTAAAATACCAAAAAAATATTAAAACTTTAAAATTAAAAAAAAATTCAACCCATACAAATTTGTGACACTTAGGCTTTCAGCATACAGAGTATTGTAGTGATTCTTCACTATTTCACAATAAGCTCAAGATGATAGCTGCTGACATTAGGTACAGGAAATATGATAGAAGGATCTGTTACCTGTAATTCTTGGATAAAAAATTGTATTATCTTCATATCTTGCACAATCGAATATTCAATTTCCAAGACTATTTGATCTGACGTTTTCAACTTCATCTTTATTTCTGACGTTAATGACAATGCTCTGCCGGAGGAAGACGATGACAATGCTCTGCCGGAGGATGATGATGACAATACTCTGCCGGAGGATGACGAAAAAAATGCTGTGCCGGAAGATGATGATGGCAATGCTCTGCTGGAGGACGACGATGACAATACTTTGTCGGAGGAAGAAGTATCTTCACTTTCGTTTTTTACTAGTGCTTTTTCTTTTCCGGAAGACAGAACAATCTTCATGATTTCTTCCATATCTATTTAATCTTGTCTCAACTCCATCCAAATATCTAGAATAAAAATGCATACATGCAATGATAATAATCTTTGCCTTATCTACTAAGTGAATGGGTAAATGGATTATTATGATTTTTTTGTACACAAATTCTTTTTGTACACATTTTTTTTTTTACATACATTTCTTTTGTAAGTAGATTTTTTTGGTACGTAGATGTTTTTTATATGTAGATGTTTTTTAGATGTAGATTTTTTTGTATGTAGATTTTTTTTACAATGTAGACTTTTTTTGAAATATAATTATACTCAATAAAATTGTGAAAGCATAAAAATATAAATGAAGACAGAATTAATACATTTAATTTAATGACAAAAAAGTAAAAAAAACTATATTTGTTATGGATGTTGAGGGTAAAAATGACATGAAAAATTAAGAAACAAGAAACAATCTAGTTTTTAAATATGACATGATTAAGAGAATTGTCACTTCATACAATAATTATTTTGCCTCCATCCATTGAAAAGTATAAATAAAAATAAAAACAACCAAAAGACATTCCAGATATTATCATCCTTTAAACCAGTGAAATCTCATTGGCCTCTTGAAGACTTGCACTCCTGACGACGAACACCAACACATACATGAGTAAATAAATACCAACGAGGACTTCACACGATGCATCTCAAGATACCTTGCAGCCTTGAATATTTCTTTCAAATCCTTGACACTTGACCTTTCAGCAAATTAAGTATTGAAGTGACTTTTCACTATGTTCACAATAAGATCAAGGTGATAGCTGTTGACATTAGGGACCAGAAATATGGTAGAAGATTCGATTAGGGATTCTTGGATGAAAAATTGTAATACTTTCATATCTTGTAGAATATATTGTTCAATTTCCAAGATTACTTTATCTGAAGTTTCCAATTTCAATTTTTTTATTTTTGACTTCAATATTAATCTTCTGTCGGACTTCGATGGCAATGATGAGGATAAAGTATCTTGATTATTTTCATTTTTACTTTTTTGGAGGATGAAAAATCTTTCTTTTTCCAGACGCAAAGGAACTGCCTTTTTTTTTTTTCATGGTTATCTTCTACATAAAAAATAACAGTAATGTATAATGAAAACACTGTTTAGTTTTTCGTGACTATCTTCTTAAGCAAATCTTTTAAAAATAACCTATTATATTTTAAAACATTACTTTTTTAATTTATTCCACACATTTGAATTAGTTAAAATGGAACCAGACACATCAAGAATAGATATGATTAATTTAATTTTAAATCAAACTTAACTACCATAATAAAATTTGTTTTACAAAATGATATAAACAATTTCATCATTATTATCTTCTTAATCATCTATTAAATCTGTACTTCCATAATGACTTTCTTCTTCATCATCACTAACTTCCAATATTGGATTTTTATTATTTGTGGATTTGACTAAGTTGATTCTATCTAATGAAAACTTCTGCTTATTATATGATGCATTAGATATAAATGTTAAATGGGATTGAACAAATATTTCATTTTCTTGAGAGACCTCATTTAAGTTTTTTAAGGCATATCATACATGTTTTGAGGCTTTGTTTTCACTACTAGCCAATTAGGGTCTTTGGTGTCTAAAAACACGTGTGTCTTGTCCATAAGCCAAATGGAATAATTTACTCCTCCATCGCCTTTTTGTTCAAAAGTGAAACCTGTTGACAAAAAAATTATGGTAAATGGGCTTATGTTATATAATAATAATCAAACATATTTAATTGTTTCTTATATATTTTTTCAACCATTGAAAAAATTCTTTTTGATGACTTATTCTACATATTGTGAATTTGCTTTCTTTAACTATTGTTTGTATAACCTGATCATAAAATGCATAATTATAATGAATTATAAATAACTAAAAAATTAAAAATTTTTAATTTAAGAAAATCACTTACTCAATAAAAGACGAGATTTCATAGTTTTGGAGAACATAATTTCTTACTTTCTCTTGTTTTTCTACATTCAATTCAACATATTTTTTTGGCATGTAATGGTTTTTCAACTTGTAGAAAATTTTTGAACTCTAATTATGTAACTGATCTAGATCACCTTCGTGATTTCTTCCATATCTATTTAATCTTGTCTCAACTCCATCCAAATATCTGGAGCAAAAGTGCATACACTTTTGTGCAATAAAATATTCAGCAATACATCTTCCGGACAAGAGCCTTATTTCTTATATATGATTTTAGTCTACAAAGGTTCTTTTTAATAGGATACATGAAATGATATTGCACTGGGTCAATAATCTTTGCCTTATCTACTAAGTGAGTGGATAAATGGATCATTATGATTTTTTTTGTATGCAGATTTTTTTTTATACGCAGATTTTTGTTATATGAAGATTTTTTTTGTATGCAAATTTTTTTGTATGCAGATATTTTTTTGTACTCAGTTTTTTTTGTACGTATCTTTTTTTTATAAGTAGATTTGTTCTGTACGTAGTTTTTTTCTTTACATAGATTTCTTTTGTAAATAGATTTTTTGGTACTTAGATATTTTTTTATGTAGATTTTGTTTTGTACGTAGACTTTTTTTGAAATATAATTATATTCAATAAAATTTGTGAAACATAATTGAATACTAAAAAGAAAATTGATTAAATGAAGACAGAGTTAATACATTTAATTTGATGACAAAAAAGTAAAAAAAGCTATATTTGTTATGGATGTTGAGGGTAAAAATGACATAAAAAATTAAGAAACAAAAAACAATCTAGTCATTAAATGTGACATGATTAAGAGAATTGTCACTTCAGAGAATTATTTTGTCTCCATCCATTGAAAAGTATAAAAAACAAAACAACCAAAAGACATTCATGATATTATCATCCTTTAAACCAGTGAAATCTCATTGGCCTTCTGAAGACTTGCTCCTGACGACGAACACCAACACACATGAGTAAATAAATACCAACGAGGACTTCCCACGATGCATCTCAAGATACCTTGCAGCCTTGAATATTTCTTTCAAATCTTTGACACTTGACCTTTCAACAAATTAAGTATTGAAGTGACTTTTCACTATTTTCACAATAAGATCAAGGTGATAGCTGTTGACATTAGGGACCAGAAATATGGTAGAAGGTTCGATTAGGAATTCTTGGATGAAAAATTGTAATATTTTCATATATTGTAGAATCCATTGTTCAATTTCCAAGATTACTTTATCTGAAATTTTCAATTTCATTTTTTTAATTTTTGACTTTAATACTAATCTTCTGCTGGAGGACTTCGATGACAATGGTGAGGACAAAGTATTTTGATTATTTTCATTTTTCACTGGTGTTTTTAGTTTTTCGGAGGATGAAAAATCTTTCCTTTGCATTAGTGTTTCCCAGGCGCGGAGGGACGGTCTTTTTTTTTTTCATGGTTATCTTCCACATAAAAACAACTTAATTTATAACACTGTTTAGTTTTCCGTGGCTGTTTTCTTAAATAAACATTTTAAAAATAACCTATTATATTTTAAAACATTACTTTTTTAATTTATTCCACAAATTTGGATTAGTTAAAATAGAACCAGACACATCAAGAAAAGAGAAGGCTCATCCATATGTTGAATTCATAAACTTGTAATAATAGTGGGTTAAATTTACTTTCACTACACCACTTTTTAATTACACTACTTATATTGTTAATATATTAAATTATATAACTATATTTTTTATTTACATATCTATAATTTTTATTTGATATTAATAAATAACATATCTACTTCAAATTTAAATTCATTATATAAAATATAAATCACCTAAACTATTTTATATATATATATTTATATTATATAAGTAGATAAATAGTTATATAGATAAAAGGACAAAAATGAATGAATAGATATGATTAATTTAATTCTAAATCAAACTTAACTACCATAATAAAATTTGTTTTACAAAATGATATAAACGATTCAAGAACTCTGTTTCCTTGTGGAAAGACTTTTGTTAATAAAGCTAGTATGTCATCAATTGTTTTTGCACTCAAACCAAAAAGACATTTGATATTCAATAATTGAACAATAAATGATAACTTGGAGAAGTTTTTGCAACCAGGATATAATTCTTGCTCGACATCTTATAGTATTTTATAAAACTTGGATGTTTTTTCATTCATTTTGTTATACTTTTTACTTGTTGTATAACTTCTTTCCATGTTTTCTTTGGTGTCTTCAACATTGTGAACATCTAATTTTGTCTTTTATTTCATAATACAAATAATTTAAATTAACATTATATCTTTTTTTCTTTTTAAATTAAAAAATTTGTTTTAGTTTATTTAAATAAAGTTCTATTTTAAAATAAGTTTTTTTTATTAACCTGTTGACTTCTAAAAAAATAATAAATGATTATATAATAGTTTTCTTTTAATATTAACTTTTTTATCTGACTTGTCTTTTCCTTACTTCTCTATACCACTTTCATGATACCACCTTCAAACGCTCACTCTCACCAACTCTCACCAACTTTCGCTTCACCCATCCCCTATTACTTCTTTAACATTACATTTTCCTTATTTCAAGTTGGTAAATTTGTAATATCACGTCTTACAAAATCTTCAAGTAAACTCAGGTGATTCAGAAACATTTTTACACTATAAATACCAATATATCATATAGAAAATGGGAAAAAATTAAGAAAAAAGAGAAGAAAGGAAGAACTCGTGGAAGATTTAGAAACTGCAGATACAAAAGAAACCATGTTCTACATTTCAGGTAAGAATATCTTGGTGCAAACTCTTTTCTCTTGATTCTTAGGCTCACATATTGGAACAACAATTATCATGGTTGATAAATCAAACTATCCTGATTAGAACATAAAAAATTTTTAACATTTCCCTGATCAAATGTAAATATAAATCACAAAGACAAAAAGTAGAATAAACGAATCGCACACTAGTGCACATGAGGGTTTTTACGTCTGTTATTTAGGCCCTTTTACGACCGGCGTTCCTTCGACATCATTTCTGTAGATGTAAATTTAGGTCAGTAGGAATAACATGCGTAAATTTAGGTCAGTAGGAATAACATGCGTAAATTTACGTCGAAAACATAGAAAACAAACGTAAATTTATGTCAGGCTTGAGACTACCGACGCACCATGCTATATCTCCCAGTATAAAAAAAATGGGTAAAATTTACGTCGGATAGTGCCATATCTGACGTAAATTTTGTCCATTTTTTTTAAAAAAATGGGAGCAGGTTTTGGATCCTAACCAAAACCTACAATTACATAAATTTGGACAAAGCATAAATATCCCAGACAGTCCAAACAAATTTAAATTGCCATCAATACCATTAAACAACATATTATATACAATTAAAATTATCATCTATACAATTAAACAACTAAAATTAAATCCTATACAACATATACAAAACCTAACCAAAACTAATCACATATAAACCTAATTAAGTAATTTTTCTAGAAATTAAACACTTTATGCTTTGAAAGAAGAAGTCTGCCCATTGCTCCCTTATGTTTGTCATTTCATTTTCGGCCAATGGAGATTGATCTTGGAAGTACTGAAACATGAATGCCATTGTTGTTAAAATTGAAGGCTCATAAAAGTAAGCAATTATGAAAAAATATTTAATTGAATTACCTACATCCAATTATTAGTAATACTCGCGCAGACTATGACTCTTATCCAATACATGATGTAGTAGCTAAGAACGAGTCTACTTGCATATTGCACTAAAATAAGAAAGAAATCATAATATTATTTTCACTATTTTACATTGCATAATAATTATGAAATTATTTTCTAACCTTAAGGTAGACGTAATAGAGTGTCTTTGTTCTGCCTCTTCCACATAGAATATTTGTTCCTGACACAAGTCTAATTAAATAAAACAAAGACTATATACCAACACTTTCTAAATACAATGAAAAATGATAAAGTTACCCTTATAAGAGGCTTTTCATCTCTTGGCTTGATTTTCGGTGCAATGAACAAAACCAAACCACAATGTAATCCTTTGGAAGGATTACAAACAACTGCCAATGGGACCTACGTTGTAAGACGAACAAATTAGTTAGAAAATGAATATGATTAAAAAAAACAACTGATTAAAATAATCCTTCAATGTATGGAGCCAAATATATTTGTCTTTGAGATTCACTCATCCATGTTTACATATATTGCTAGATCTGGACCTTTGTACTCCCAAATCTTTGGATGGATTGAGGCTCAAGAAATCCATACACTTCTAATCTTTGTTGCTCCATACTTAATTTGTCCATGTGCTTGAGAAAATGAATTATTTGTTAAAATAAATAGTAATGTTAGACATGTACACAAAAATATCGTTTCAAATATGACTTACATGACCCACAACTATATAATAGAAATATTTAAGATGGAGTTTCCCTAATAATCTCCAATGCATCGGGCATAGAGATATATAATGGAACAATAGAGTTGTCAACTCCAAAAACTCTGTTGTTTCATCTTATTTGAATTGGTTTCTTCTTCTTCAATCGTGGCATGGATAGAAGCATAGTTAGTGCATCGTTCCCACCTTCTGTCATATCCTCATCACCCTCATCAATAACAGGTGGTATCCAAACCTTCTTGCCACGGTTGATCAGTTCCTGAAAAATTGAGTTAAGTTAGTTAAAAATTTATACAATCATAAAAATAGAAAAAATGAGTAAAGTCAGTTAAACATTAATACAACGTATATATACCTTTGCCCAGTCTGAGAGTGTTTTCACCAAACTTCTTGGCCAAGCCAAGAATGTGCCGTTTGCTTCACCCACTAGTGTGACCTCTGTGGTGGGCATAGGCACTGCAACAGAAACATCTACTACAATGTCAACTACAACCCACGCGTCCAGTTTGACTGTAGTGGGATACCATGAATGGTTGAGCCACCTTAAAAAATTCTTCCAATAGCCACAAGACGCGGGGGATCATCTTCAACATATAGGTCACACTGGTTAGTGTGACCCAAATCCCCTGAGGGGTATGCTGCAGCAGTAGGAGCAGGAGCACCATAGCTCCCTTTAGTGCTCACTCAAATGAAATAATCAGCAATGCCAACACTCTGCTGCTGAGAACGAGTCAAGTATGCAATCTTTTTTTCTAATTGTCTTTGCATTTGCAACATTTCTTCTTGAAGCCGCAACCTGACTTCTACTCTAACCTCTTGTCTGACCTCTTGTCGGACCTCTGTCCTTACTTTATTTAATACCTCCTCGCTGCAAGAGTCGGCATTATTCCTTCATGATTGTGGACCAAAGTAATCACGAAGGCTCCAAGATCCTCCAGCACCACGCACCCGTCCTGAATGCTCTGGTCATCCTATGGCCGTTGTAAGAATGTCTTCACGACCATGGGGAACAAATGACCCCTGAGTAGCCTGCGAAACTAAATCATCTTGCAAAATAAAAATATGTCATTGACTACATTACAATGGCATTATGTCAAAGTACACAAATTGTCAAAACTTAAATTTTTACTTACAATTCTGCCCGCAATGACCCATGCAGACTCAAAAGTCATTTCTCCATCGGATCTTGTACAAGTTGCCTTCAACAACTCATAGCAGAGAGGTGGTGATGGAAGCTCAGCAGATTCAATAGTTTCTGACTGTGCTCTAGCCTGCATCATGCATTTCTCCAGCAACGCATACCCCCCATGTGACAGAAGATGAGGTGCATCATTTAATTTTTGTCTTTCTTGAGCAACAATACATACAATAATAATAAAATGACATTAGAAAATACCATAACTTAATCATGGTTTAATAGAATAATTATGAACTACTAACCTGCCAAGAGGGGTCCAACCTACTAGCACAGAACTGAACCCAGTCCTGCTCACTAATAGGATATTTAAGACATGGATTGTTTCCCTGGTGTTTTTCGAAGACGTACTCCTGTGTCAAGTACATCTTGAAGTCCCTTCATCTAGTGGCAATGGAGCACAAGACCTTTTTCCTTACCGTCTCGATGTTAGGAATGTCAAAATTTTGCTACGTGTATATAAACGTTATATACAATAAATAAATTACATTAACTGAATAAAGATGTGAAAGTACCTGAATATCTTGCCACATTATGTTTTTGTCTCTCTCCTCAACATCATCCCAAGATGGAATGGTGATAGAGACATGTCCCCTAGCTATCACTCTCAGATAACTTCTGAATGTATTTGCATGTGGGCCCGATGCAATGTCAGAACGAGGGTCCATATCAACCTGTGTCCTCTCACAGGCAACATGCCCCGCAACTACCCTGGTCAATCGAATCACAGATCTACGATGGCTCCTGCTACCACTCCCGTGCTTTGAATTTGCCATAATCCTGAAAAAATAATTGTAATTAATATATATGCAACAAAATAAATGCATTATATCAATAGCAAAATAACTACAGTAATAGACAAGGACCTATTAGGTTGGTATGTTTTCCCATATCCGCTCATCATAATCACTTCTAATTGCATGAATGTCATCGACTTTGTTGTCCACAACATCACTAAATGCTCGTGTTGAGAAAGATGGTGTCTCATACATATTAAGAGATTCATCTTCATGAGTTTCGTGCATGCTTCTACCTTCGAAAATCACTAACCATCTCTCATACAAGGATCGTCGACATAAAATATTTATCTTATGTAGATAAATCAATAGTAAAAGTAGAAAAGATAATATAATCTTATGTAATTAAAATTATTAAAGAGTAATTATTCTTGTATTAAACATGCATAACAAATAACAAATCAAATATTAATAATGAAAAAAATATAATCTTAATTAATTGAGAATTACGTTAGATAATTAGATATATGCTAATATATATATATATATATATATATATATATATATATTTACGTTAACTTATCCTACTATTATTATTTTTAATTAACTTTCCTGTTACACTTAATAAATAAATGGTTATTGATAAAATTATCTATTATATTGTGATATTTTTTAGTATATATATATATTCGTTAACCTTATAAAAGAATACCACCCATTAATTTGTTAATTTGGTCCCAAAATAGACTTTTAATTTTTTTTATTTACGGAAATAATCTATTAAATGTTTTACCAAAGTATCTCAAATATTGTATAAGTGAGAAATCGGTTACTAAAAAGGTCATTCATAAATATCTTGAATTTCTAGTTTTTCTAAATTAGAATTGATAACCATTTTATTTCTTTTTTAAATATTTTTAATTTTTAAAGTATTTTATTTTAAAATCAAATTTTAAATATTTAAATGTTTAAATATTTAAAATCTTCTTTTAATATTTTATATTGATTTAGGTATTTATTTTTCTTAAATAAATACAAATATTTTAATATTCATAATAATATAATTATTTGGTTTCTATTGAGTAAGTATAAATATTTTGATATTCTTAATAAATATAACAATTGTCATACATTTTGTTTTAAGAAAAATTAAAAACTTCAATTAATTCAAAATATAAAATATTAAAATAGAAATCAAATAATTAAATTAATTATAAATATTAAAATATTTGTATTTATTCAAGAAAAATAAATATTTGAATTAATATAAATATCACAATAAGATTTTAAATATTTAAATACTTAAAATTTTAATATAAATTAAAATATTTAAAAAATAAATTATTATCAATTTTTTTATGTATAATTTGAAAAAATTAGATATTCATGATGATCAGAAATCGATTTTCAAGTAACTGACTTGCACAATATATAAGATAGTTTGATTAAAGATTTGATGGATAGGTTATTTCCATGAATAAATATTTAAAATAGGATATTTGAAAAGAAAAGTACCCAAAACAATACCAACCATTCATCATAAATTCAAAGAAAATATGTTATTTTTTTGCTTTTAGTTGATTTGCTTTTTTAATTTCTTTTGAAATGCATATTTGAGATGAATTAGTTTTCTCTTTTATTGAGAGTTTATTGAAATTTGAGTTAAAGCATAGTTTGTTGAATTACTAATACACAAATTTGTTCATCAATACTTACATTAATTTGTTTGACCGATACACATCAAATAACCATTCAGATACACATCATATAACTATTCTGTAATTTAAGGTAAAAGTTTAATACAATTGCATCAAATGTATAATTGCATGGTTTTTTGTTTATTGTGAGAGGAAATGTTGGATCCTTCAGTATGTTTTTGTTGATGAAGCTTCTAAACTAACCATATAACACACTATACTATTTACTGTTTCAGAGTTATTAAATACAAATAAGAAATTCAGTGTTCTCAAGCTTGCTATTTTTTTGTGTAGCTCAGTTCAAGGAATTCTTCAAGTTTGACAAATGTTTTTCTTGTGTAGTTCAAAGAATTCTTTAAGTTTGACAAATGTTTGAGCATTTAGCCATTATTTGTAGTCACATTTTAATAGTTGTTGTTGTGATTTGTGTATATGGTAGTACAAAAGTCAAGTCCCACTTTGTCTAATTATCACTTTTTTAAAGGTTTTATATATCAACATACTCTGATAAAGAATAATGGAGGATAGAAGTTAGGCGATTTTGTGTAGCATGTAGATATTTCATAATAACCATGTATTATTATGCAATGAAGAGTTATTTTTAGTAATCACTTTAAAGTTCTATCTAAATAACTTTTGTTAATGCATTGTTTAAAATATACTGAGATTAAAGTAAAATTAAATTTTACATAAAATATTTTCTTAAAAAGTGCAGGATAAATGACTAGTTGGTAGAAAGTTGTTCTTGTGATTTGTTTGGTAGTAAAATGTATTTGTCGCAATCCATTTGTCTTTTGTTACCATCATCATTTTCTCTTTCTCTTTTAAAGGTTAGGTCTAACTATCCACCAACACGAGCAACTTGCCAAAATATGCCAACTTTTTTTTTTCTCTTACTCAAAACAAACAAGGAAAACTTGTATGATAAAATTGATAACTGATATCATACTTTTGCTTTAACTTATAAGATAAAAAAATCACTAGTTTATGTTATCATAAGCTCTTCCATCAATTGTTATAGTATGTGATTCTCAATTTTTATAATTATAATTGTAACTTGTGTTTACCTAGAACATATATACATCATATTTTATCTATGTCATATATTTAAAAGAGATATTATATATATAAAAGGCTTTTTCTTAAACTATGAGAATAAACATTTATTTATTTTATTATTATGATATGTATTAATTAAGAACTTATATGTGGAACAAAAATAAATAAATAAATAAAATATTGTTATATATGTTATGTATGAATTTATGTATACAAGTTTTTGTATAATTTTTTTTTTAAAAATTCAACATTAACTTATAAAACTAAAATTTTCAATAAAAATTTTAAAATTTAATATTTATGAGTTTTTCTATGTAAAACTTAACTTTCTTGTCTCTACTTAATATAAAATTTTAATAATTTTTTTATTTAAAATAATATTTGAATAATTGGATGTCAGAAAAATCTCAACTAATTAAAAATTTTCCTTTATGTTTAAAAATAATAAATTACCATCTCAGAACTCATTGGACTTAATTAGAGTGTATCAAATATCAATGATTTTGACATTAATCTAATTACTATTTTTAGTGTTAAGAAAATTGATACCGTATGTAATAAATTGCATGAATTAAATTAGCATTTACTTTACCATCTTATCATAAATGGCTAAAGTAATTTCTATAATAATTATTTTAGATTATATTTATAATTATTTCTAATTAGTTTTTTATAAATAATTTATAACTAATTAATAATATTTTATTCACAGTGTATGAAATTAAAATTATAGAGCACTTGAAACATGAATTCTTATATGAATCTTTTAAATTAAACGTAATTTTTTAACAAATTTTTCATTGGAGTACATGATATTTTCTCTAGATAAAGTTGAGAGTTTACCATCACTTGCAAACTTGCTTAACACTACATGGTTTGATAATGTTTTAAATTGCATAAACAAGGAACATTTATTAAAAACAAGTTGATTCCGATTAAACATTATATTTTAATCACAAAATTTGACGTGCCTTGAGTTATATACTCATTTTATCATTAAAATCTGTATGACATTATAAGATTCAGAAATTTAAAATAAACAATTCATCTAGGTAACTCTATAAAAGTATAGATTTTATTTAATCAGTACGCTTTCTCTTTCAGTTAAGCAAATAAAATCTAAAAATTTTAATATAATTTTTTTATATTAAATAAAAATAGATTCATATTTAAATAATAAGAAATATTTAATGTGGAATAATAAATATTAGAAAAATCACATTTGTAAGATAATGTTTAATATAATATAACTTTAATCTTTAAAATATTTCAAAATTTCGTCTTACTTTTTTAATATTGAAAATCCTCTACATCAAACTAATTATATAAGTAAAATATAATTATGTACATACATTATGTATTTACAAGTTTATGTAACTAAAGTTTTTCAAAAGAATATATATATATATATATATATATATATATATATATATATATATATATATATATATATATATATCTTTTTACTCTTGTTTAAAACATGAATCTAAAATATCACATGTTCTATAATAAATATGAATAACATTGATATTACAAAAGATAAACTATTAAGTAATTATAGTCAATATAATATACATAGATAAATCATGATTTAAATAAATTTAAATAAATATTCATATGAAACCAAATTTATGTTATTTACTTACGTGAAAGTTGGTTCAATATTGATTATGTTTTTAAACTGATTAACTTGATTGTCTAATAAAAAGTGGAAAGTCTCACTAGATTATATAGTCCTTGAGAGTTTAGTGAGACTTGTACAATTTGGTGAAACCATTTAACGTTTTGGTTTTGTAATGAAAAACATTCTTGTTATCATAGATATGTTTAATGAAAGTTAGTTATAACGATATTACAATATAAATAGGAATATGTATCATATGTTTGTAATTAATGCTTGAGTTGTTTTTTAGTAAGAGTTTACTAAGAGAGAAACCTTGAATTGTAATCTTTTATTCATAGTAAATTCTATTGTGGATGTAGATTGAAGTTCATTAACACTTCAATTGAACCATACTATTTTTGTATGTGATTCTTGTATGAGTTCTTTGTTATCATTTTATTATTTGTGTAGTAGAAGGTTTAGAGTGAGTTTGTACTTTTGTGAGCTATTACACAACAAATTGGTGAGGTGAACATGTAATTCAATCATCATGACTTTCGTAAAGTATGAGATTGAGAAATTCATTAGTCTAAATGATTTCGGATTATGACAGTTGAAGATGTGTGCACTTCTAGTTCAACAAGGTCCCCCCAAAGCTCTGGAAGGCAAATTCGAGCTTGACCTTACCATGGTGGAGAAAGACAAGAAAACATTGTTGGAGAAGACTCACAACATGATTATTTTTAACCTCAGTGACAAGGTGAAAAGACTAACATTAAGGTAGAATCTTATTCGTAGACCAGTTAAAGATGGTAAACTAGGAAGGGATTAATGAAATTTCAAAGCAAGATTAGTGATTAGAGGTTTTAGTCAAATGGAAGGAGTTTATTATAAAGATGTTTTGTCTCTTGTTGTAAAACATGGATCCATAAGGAATGTTGTTAACCATGATTATTTAAGTTAACTTTGAGTTGGAACAAATGAACGTTAAAACTACATTTCTTTATGGAGACTTAACTCAGACCATCTATACAAAGCAACCATAAAGATTTGAGGTAGGAGACAAGAAGGAATATGTTTGTAAACTAAATAAATCCTTGTATGGTTTGAAACAATCCCCAAGACAATGGAACAAGAATTTTGATGAGTTTATTGCTTGCGTTGATTTTGAACGTAGCAAGTATGACACTTGTGTCCACTTCTAGTGTTTAGTAGAAGATCACTTCATAGTATTGTTGTTGTATATAAACGATATTTTGATTGCAAGCAACAACTGAAGTTAAGAAGGTTAAGGTTAAGCGTAATAGCAAATTTGATATGAAGGATTTTGGAGTTGCTAGAAAGATTTTGGGGATTGAGATCATTAGACGACGTGATCTAAAGCATCTAGTTGTGTCTCAGGAGACCTATCTCAAGCTTTTAAGTGGATTTTTTGTTAAGGAATCACTTGGAAGGTTATAGTTTAGGATGAAGCTAGACGATATACCAAAGACGCTCCCATAGAAAGGTTTGTTGATTTGGACTACACTGGTGTTTGGTCACCAGAAAATCTCTTACGGATTATGTGTCTACTCCAAATGGTACTACAATCAATCAGTTGGAAGATTAATTTACAAAAGGTAATGACTTTTTTAACAACTGAAGCATACATTATCATAATAAAAGTAGTGAAGGAAGCCTTATGACTAAAGGGTCTAGTCAAGGAGTTGAATGTGCAAGACCAAACTTTCACCATCTACTATGAGAACAATGACTATATAGTTGTCCAAAAACCAATTCTACCATGAAAGAATCAAACATGTTGATATCAAACTGCATTTCATAAGAGATATGATTGATGATGAATCTCTGAAGGTGAGGAAGGTCTCAATAGATTATAATCCCTCTAATAATATGATTATAAAGGTTTTGTCACACAATAAATTCTTTCACTACTTGGATTTGATCCAGCTAATTAGTGATTAATCTTATAATGGTAATTCACTTGATTGAATCCCTCAAATATAATAATTTACTATCAAACAATATACTACTTGTTCTAAAATCAAATACCATATACTTATTTCTAAGCTCAAGCCAATATCACAATAATATATTCACACATGGATCTATTCTAGTGGTTTTATACAAATCAACATATATTCTCAAAAATTGTACTTCTCTTCTTATAAAGTAAAATGAATTAACTTCCTTACTTCAATTCTTTTACTTTTCAAAAAATTTATCCAAAGACTTGCAAAAGCTAGACTGGGAAGACCAAATTCTCAAACTAAACATATTTAATTAGTGGAGATACATCTTTTCTACTTAGATCATACATGTAACTCATCAAAACCTTACATGCATGTCTTAAAAAAAGAACAAAAAAATCAAGGATACGAGGGAAAAAAAAAACTCAACTAAAATTTAATAAAGCTAATTATATTATATTATATCACATCTTAACATGTGTGTTTTATAAAAGATGATAAATAATATTTTAAACAAGAAAAAAAATTGAATTTTAGACAGATAAAATATTTTAGATGAATAAAAACTAAATTGATTTTATATTATGTATAATCTTTATGATTTTTTAAATAATAAAATATTTATTCTTTATTTAATTTAAGTTTTATTTTCAAACTTTTAAATAAGATATTACACTTAATTGTCTTTAAAAATTACAATTTATTGAATTTAATATAAGACCGGCTATATAAAACAAGGCTTGTCTTTTACTCAATCATATTTAATGAAATGTACATAAAGCTTGTCTAATCTAATACTTATTTTTGAGAGCATCTAATCTAATACTTAAAAAAACATAGACAAAGATTGCTTTAAGAATTATAGGTTTATTACTTGTTAGAATGTTTCTATTTTAATATTGTTACATGTTGTCCAAGAATTGCCACAATATTAGAAAAAAAGAAGAAGAAGATAACATGTCATGCCACCACGTAGCATGGAACACTGACAGCCAACAACTACTTTATGTTTCTTCTCTCCTTATACTTTTCTACTTTTCTTCTCACCATTGCTATGCTTATTATTAAATCATTATGATTCCCTCTTCCAATCAATCATAACCATTTCCCCTTTAATAACTTATATACACACAAAACTTTATGTGTGGGGATCAATTTCTGTAAAATGTTTCTAATACAATTACTAGTGTTGAGTTTAAATTTTAAATATGTCTAATACATTTAGAGAAGAAGATTTATTATTTATTGCCTTTTTATGAGAAAAAAATATTATGTGAAGACATTGTAAAATAATTTCTATTGTTATCCAATTATATATAAATCTATCTAATCTCAATATTTTATAGGTATAAGATAAAGTAATAAATGATATATAATTCTACAATATAATATATAAAAAAATTTCTATTTTACACAAATACAAAATATGACAAGTAAAAAGTGGTAGTCACTTTTTAAAAAATTATGTTCTGTACATAAAAATGTATTTTGAAAAGAAAAGAAAAGAATAGGCAGCGGTAAAGTCCAGGTCATTGAAGAGTTGATGATTCCTTGTTACCTTTTTTATAATTTTTTTTGCAACCCTACCTTTTCTCAGTGGCCTATAGATATATGTCATATTTACACTACCAACCTATCACACCCAAATTTCACTACTTTTCTTACATTTAAGTCACTCTTTCAAAACAATTGTTTCATAAAACACCTCTTAACTCTCTTTATTAGGGATGACTTAAAAGTGGAATGGGTTTTACTTTTTTATTCTTATTATGTATATTTAAAATTTATTTATATCTTTTTTTTCATATGTGAGTGATATAAAATTTTCTTTCATCTTTTTCTCTATTAGATATAGGTTATCATTAATGGGTATTGAATATTCACATTTTGTTATTTTAAATATTAATTAAATAATTATTTTATAAAAAATAAAAAAATATCGAAAGAAATATGATATTATAAATTATTCAAAATTAAAATGATATTCTCTTTTCTCATAATAAAAATCAATAAAAAGTTATAACTGTATAAAAAGATAAAAAATTATCAAATATTTTTTTTAAATAAATTATAAAACTAAAAACTAAAGAAAAATTAATATAAATTTTTTAAATTACTTAATAAATTAAATGTGTTTTAGTAATTTAAAACAGGAATGAACATAAGATGTTAAGACGGGTAAATGAACATGGATGAGATAGATACTTACATCCTCATCCTCGTATCCAATTTAAAAAATTGGGTATTACCCATACTCAATCAATGTGGAGATTCTCTATTAAAATTGGAATAGATTTAGGTTTATTTGTCATTCATATCATCAACTTATAATGCATTTTATAAAATAATAATATTTATACTTTTTTAATTAATTTATTTTGAATTAATTTATTTTTTAAAATAAAAATATTATATTATTTGTGTTGAATTAGTGCATAGTAGGATATAGGGTGTTTCTTAATCATCGCCCAAAACAATAGACAGGACCCAATGTTTTTCATTGAATCATAATAGCATCACTTTTTAAGTTGTGAGATATGAAAAGCATAATTTGGATGAACTTTTATTTCAATTAACATTTAACAAGTTCAAAAGATAGGCACTCCAAGTTTGTTTATTCATTTTAAAAAGTTATAGAAAACTAAGAATCAATAAGACGAGAATTGAATTCCACGATGAAGAAAACAAAATCAGGAAAAGCAAAATAATGGAAAATGAAGAATAAAAAGAAAATGGTTGTTATATATGAGATATTGAAAGGGCAGCATCAAATAAATGAAGGGCTGCAAGTGTTTTATTTTACCTTCACACGATTTTTAGTTCTGGAATTATTTGTTAAAATTGTGTTTTATTTCTTAGATAAATTTTAGATTTATTTTATTCTTATATTTTATAAAAAGTGTGAATAATCACTTATGACAAATAAAAACATTTTTAAAGAAAAAATATGAAAGAAAATATTAAAAAAAAAATGAAAAAAGTCTAAGAAACGGATGATAATGAAGTAAAAAACTATAAAAAAAGAAAAGAAAGAGATAAAAAAAATTCTGACACATTATTAAAATCATTTAAACGAGTTTATAAAAGTTCAAAGTTTGTCTAAGAGACAAAACATAATTTTTGATAAATAATTTAAAAACTAAAAACATGTTTAATCCTATTTACTATGCTATATACCACTGATAATGAAATTTTAAAAACTATAATAAAATTTAATTTATAATTATTTCACATACAAATTTCAAAATAATTATTATAAAAATAAATTATGTTTATTCGGAAAAAATTGAAACTATAAATATGACAATGATAGTTTTTTTATTTATCCATTTTACACTTTTTAGAATTTTATTGATAGTTTTATAATACTTAAAACAAAAGACCAACCTAAACTAAATTATAAAATATTAGTTTGATTTAACTCAGAATTTGTATTAAAATAAAATAAAACCCAAAATTCATATTTTATATGAAATTAAATACGAAACAAATATAATTGTATTTGACTTATATATGTGTGATTTTATTTGTTTTATTTTTATTAAAAATCCTTTAAACAAAACATAAAAGTATAATTTTAGTTTAATCAATATAAAATTTATGTTTTAATTTATATCAGTTTTTCAGTTTTTTTATTATAAAAGTTTTAAATAGTTTTTTTCATAAAATTGTCTAATAAAAAACTATTATTACCATATTTATTTTTAATTTCTTTTCGGTATTCATAAATAAATTATATAATTTTATGATTACAAACAATAATACAAATTTATTATTATGTTTTGATAATTATAGATATTGTAAATATAATATTATGTTTTGATAAGTATAAATACTGTAAGTACAATATACACGCATTTTTATTAATTAATAATTATCAATTAAATTTAAATATATTTTAATGTAATAGTAGGCTTTGGTTCAATTCTTAAATTTTAATGTGAAATTATTAATTGGGGAGAAAATAGATATAAAATATTTTTTTTATTAATTTAAGTTTTAATTTAATCTCTGGATAATTAGAATTATGATAATCATAATAGTTATTATATATATATATATATATATATATATTATCAAGATTATATGTCCTTAAAAATAAAAAATAACATAAAATAAAACTTCTATTTATTCACTCCAATTTTTATTTGTAAAATAAACGTATTGAGTATAATTATAATAGTAATATTTACACAACTGTATAATAAGAAAAACTATTCAAAATGATTAAAATAAACAAATATAATTCATCATCTCGTTAATTTATAATTATTGTATAATTTCATAACAATAAATTCCTATTTAAACATACATCATACATATGTCATAATTAAATATTAAATATTTTTTTAAAGATTTTAATTATGATAAATATGTTCTATTAAAAACTAACATCTAATAACAATATCATTATATGTATTCTTAAATTATCTATAAAGGACTTTAAACATCATTTATCAAGGATTCTGAATCTTATATATATTATACCATAACCATATGGGTATATAAACAATCTATAAAAAATTCACTACCTTTGAAAAACTTCAATTACCATCCATAAAGGACTCCAATCATTCATGCAACATGTTATGCATCACAACTAAAGCTATCAAAATGGGTCTGTCCTGACGAGCCGGCCCGTGTGGCCTATGATTCAAGTTAGCCTATACTCAAAAAGTAGTGGACTAAGTCATTTTTAGCCAGTCCATTTGGCTTTATGCTTATATGGGCCAAGGCCAGGCTAGCCCGTAAGCTAATGGGCTGACCCATTTATTTTTTATATTAAATTTTTAGTTTTAATTTTTACATTGTCATACCAAAGAAAACAATTCTAGTGTCTTAGAGTCTCTCTTCTCTCATTCATTTATTTCCTTCCTCTATTATAAGCCCCTCCCTCTCCTCTATTGCACTTCATATCTTATATTACATTCACCATTGTAGTTATCACAACTCCTCTATTTTATATTAGTTTAGGTTTTTCTTTACTTTTTGTTAATTTATATTCTCATTTGTTACATTTTTAATCAAAACTCTATATTTACTTATATTTTTCTCATATCATTATGGGAGTTTGTCTTATTTTGTTAATATTTAGTGAATTATATAAAGTAAAGTTGTTGTAAAATATTAAATAGGTTTTTATGCTTTTTTATCTTCTGTATTGTAGATTTTTTACTCCCTGTGACAACATCAGGAGTTACTCCTCCAATTAGTGATCTATCTATAATAATAAGAGAAATAATTTTGAATAAAAATATGAAGAAATTAAGAAAATAAAGGTTGTGAAGTACTAGAAATGTTTGACTATCTTGGAAGTGTTTAATAGGTGTTTTAAATTTATTTTATAAGTTGTTCAAATATAAATAGTTTTGCATCAACTTTTGTATAAATTTATTATATATTTATATATTATTTATTATTGATAAAAATATTATATTAGTAATATGTTGTAATATTTTTTTAACTTTAATTAGGCCAAAAATGGTTTGTTGGCACAGGTCAAGCCAGACCAAAATTTTTAGCTTGTTTTAAAATATAAGACAGGCTGGGCTGTTGAATTTTTTTATCTTGGCGAGTAGGGTCGGGCCCGATTAGGCTGAGCCGCCCATTTCGACAGCTCTAATCACAATAACAATTATATATCTATCTAGAGCATATATAATTCCAACTCACCTCATATTCATCATAGAATCGACAACACATATATAAGAACATTTATTTCTACTCATAAATTGTCAACAACAACATATAAATTCATCATTCCATATATTCAACATCTTTCACCTCAGTCTAATGTTGCTTGAATGACACCTTTCGCTTGAGCAACTTCAATGACATATAACATATCACATATAGCTTGAGTAACACATGTCACTTGAGTGATATTCAGGCCGAGAGCACTCCAAGTTTTAGGCCTTTCCTTGCTCAAGTGACCACCTCCTCCTTTAGAGATATTGAGGATGAGAGCAACTACGTTGCATACCTGATTGTCACTTGAGCAACCATCTCATCACTTGAGTGACACATCTCTAGTGGAGAGAAAGATATCTTAGTCTCTCTCACTTGAGCTACATCTATCACTTGAGTGATGCAAGTTGTTGCTTGAGCGACCAACTCGTCATTTCAATGAGCAACCTGTCACTTAAGCTACCTATGGTGGTGGAGGTAATGATTAACGACCACTTGACCATTGCTTGAGTGTTACACGTTGCTTGAGTGATATATAGGTCATAACTAGCCTCAATCAATTCAACAATACATTTTATTTGGATTTTAACCCCCAATAATGTTTCTATACATCTCCAAACTCACCAACAAGGTATTATCAATATAATCAACAAACAACTTCAACAATTAACTTAATATTCACATTATTTTAAGTTTCATACATCTCCTACAAACAAACTATTATACAACCATGAACCACTTCAAAGAAAAGTTATTAGCTCCTCTTACCCGAATTGAAATACTAAATTTTCCAACTTCTTGATATCTACTTCAATTGATCCAAGTAAGCTTTCAAACTACATTTTACACTCACAAAATTTCCTCTTAAAATCCAACTAGAAATAGAAGAGAGAAAGGAAACTTAAAACACCAACATTGGTAAAACTATCAAAATCAAAGTTTGATTTATCTAACTTATTTTACCTGTCACTAGTGTAACACGACCCTAATCTGATGAGAATCCGACACTCGAAAACTTGGCTTATTAGAGAAAATGCAGAGAAAGAAAAAATCGCTAAAATTGATAGATTTTAGAATGAATTATTAAATGAACATCTAACTCCTATATATTCTAATTTGCATGGTTCTAAAGATTGGATCATACCAGCTAGTTCAACTGGTCCAACCAGGAACCAGACTGGAAAATAGTTTGAATTAGTGAAAAACTTGAACTCGAATGTTGTATGGTAGATATTAAACTGGGGAAAAATTGATTGAAAACTGGTGGAATTGGTAAAATTGATGTTTCAACAACCAACCTAGTTTTCTTTTTTTTTTTCAAATGGTAAAATAACCTTTTGAAACATACTTACTTTACTTTCACACATCATTGTATGCCACAAACCTTAAACCCATCTCTAGAAAAATTGGTATGTCTTCCACCTACATGTCACCATTGTCCACCAGCACCACAGTGTTCGTTGCCATTATCGAAAGCAGTCGTGGAAGCACAATATGTATGTTGTGAAATTAGGTCATAGAACACACAAATTCACTATAAATCATCCAACATACAAACAAACTCTAAAACAGAATAGAATATAGTAACTCCTATAAAAAAAAGATAGAAGGTAAACAATGGAACAAACAAGAAAAGATCACACATAGAAACAATATGGTTTGATTGAAGTGTTAACGAACTTCAATTTGTGTCCACAACAAATTTCACTATGAAATAGAGATTACAACTCTTAGGTTTCTCTCTCAGTAAATTCTCACTCAAAACTAAAGCATTTTCAACTCAAGGTTATGCGCTCACAGTTACAATAAATGTGATACAAGGTTTTCATATATAGCCCCCAAGCAGATATAACTAATTCTAGTGAAACACGCCTATATTAGAGTGGAGAGGACACATGAATAGTATCTCACTTACAAAACTATAAATGTCATTAGACGGTCCACCATAATACTCAAAACTAGATAATCTATTACTACTAGACAGTCTACTGAGACTTCCCACCATATACAGAAGCTTGATCTTCTACTGGATGAGCTTCAAGAGTTAGACAATCTAGGAACCTTCAATAAGATTTCATTGGATCGATTTTTCACTAATCTCCACCTTGGTTCAACACAAATCTTTTGAGAGAGAATTACTTCTTGCCACAAAGCCTATCATAGGCTTAATTATTGATAAGCTTGACTAAAATAAAGCAATGAAGAACTTGTTGTTTGGCAGAACCTTCATAATGATAAAAGTTAAAATAGTAGTTATATATTTTTTATAAATGGTGATTGGTCATTTTGCATCTAGACTTCAATTTGCACATTAAATCCAATTCAAAACTAAAAATCCCTTTTGCCATAAATTCTCTTAAAAAATAAATAATGTTCAAGCTTTTACTATATTTAGCTTGATAATAAATTCTTTCTATTAGTGGGGAGCAAAATATTGAAATTAGAACAATTGGTATGATAAAAGTTAAAATAGTATTTATATATTCTTTACTAATGGTGATTAGTCATTTTGAATCCAACCTTAAATTTACATATTATATTCAATTCAAAAAATTAAATCTATCCACTATATATTAAAGGAAAAAAATGTCTGACCCTCGTATTCATCTCCACTCATCATTTCTTAATTTTTCCCTGTTCTCTACTTCTATAATGACTCATCCATATGTTTTTCTCTTAGTCATTTCTCCTGAGAAAGAAACATGGAAAATCAAAGTGCAGATAATAAGATTGTGGTAAATTCCAAGCTTCAATGGTTCAAAAACACCATTTTCGTTAGAGATGATGTTGTTGGATGAAGATGTAATATTTTTTCATGCATGTTATTTCCAGTTAAATGTTATTTGTGCAATAGAATATTTCCTAACTTTGAGTTATATTTGCAGGGTTCGAGAATTCATGTTTCTATTAGAAAAAGATTGATTTATAAGTTTGAATCTTTGTTATGTGAATGAAAAATTTATATGATAAGTAAATTTGGAATAGGCCCAAGTTGTGGTGATTATAGAACTACCACACATGATTACAAGCTAAATTTTCAGTTAAACACTGATGTGCAACCTTTAAAACAATGCACTACATTAGAAAGTCTTTATAACTTTTTTCCCCTTATTGACATGATTGAGAATGACACTAAATATAGTTATTATTTAGTTAGTTAGTATATTAATTATTTGTTCCTTCTTTGAGTGGTTTATATTGGATAGTTTATGAAATTTTTTGTATAGATGTCATTGGTATTCTTTCTAGAGTTGGTACTCGGAAAGAATGTATGAAGGATGGTAAAAAAACTAAAATGAATGTTATTAAGTTATACCAACAAGGATAAATATGCTAAATATTAAAATATCTATTTTGAGAGCTTTATATAATAGATTAGTTATTTTTATTTTATAAAAAATTGTTAGTTTAAAGATGGAATGTGCTCTTTTTGGTCCTTATGTTGATGGACTCAATAATTTTCTAGCATTGGGAGAAACTATTAACTTAGTGGTTGTTATTCAATTTGAGAGACAAAATTGTAAAGGTAATGTGTGTTAAAACGTTGTTTTACAAATGATTGAAAGTTTCGTTTATGTTTCTTATGTTTTTTTAAGGGTTAAATATGGTTTTAGTCTTTGAATTATTTTTCAAAATTGTGTTTCGTCCCTAAGGAAACTTTAGACTTATTTCGTCTTTATGCTTTATAAACTCGTGTAAATGATCTTTGATGATGTGTCAGAATTCCTTTTTATCTCTTTATTTTCCTTCTTCACAGTTTCTTACTTCATTATCATCCGTCTTTTAAACTTCTTTCACTCTTTTCTCTTCCATTTTCCTCTCCGTATAAATGTTTTTATTTGTCATCGAGGATCATTTATACCTGTTTATAAAGTATAAGGATGAAATAGGTCCAAAGTGTACCCCAGGGACAAAACACAATTTTGAGAAATAATTCAATGACTAAAAACATATTTAATCCTTTTTTTAATAATGCAGAAAATATTGCATTGTAAAATGTTTTATTATCAACAAGAGTGATATATGATCCACAAATTGAAGAAGTTGAAATGATTAAAAAGAGGTTTGTAAAAAATTGTATATTGTGATAACTAAGTTTAAAATCATAATTTGAACCATTTACCTTTTGCTTTTTTAATTTAGATTCGCTGAAAATGATAATTGTTCTCAATCTTTGAGTCAAATAATTGATCTTCCACTCGTGATTCTCCATTGATGTCTATTGAGGATGAATTTTTAAAACGGTTGAAAAATTAAAGGATTGTAGTGAGATTGTTGGTAGTTAGCATGTAACTACAATGAGTCAATTTTTTCCAATTCAAAGAGATATTTTTAATGTTTACTTAGGATAAATAACTATTTTGTGAAATTATTTTTTAAAATATTAATTAATAAATTTATAATTTGATATTAAATAATTTTTTATTTAATGTATCGTATCTGATTAAGGGTTATAGACGAAACATATAATGCTACATTTATTTTTTTATCGCAAGACAACAAATATGCTTGGAAAAAGTTGGGCTAACCTGGTTGAAGATGTAGAAAAGGTACTTATGGCTAAAAGCTTAAAATTAAAATTAAATTATATTTTAAAAAATGTAATTGTTAACATATGTTTGATTATGATGTGGTGTAGCAATCAAATGGTTTTATAATTCTAATTGAAATTCGTTCTTTGGTGAATAAAGAATTTCTTTTCAAAGTTGATATAAAACATATTAAGAATTATTTCCAATCATTTTTCGAGTAATTGGAGTTTCTCATAATTTTTTGAGTAATTGGATTTGATTAAAGAATATTATTGAGATGAAACCAAAAAATGTGATATAAAATTTTATCATCTTTTTATTATTTTTAATATATAAGATCTAAAATATAACATATAAATAAAATAACGTGATGTTTCCATTTGTTGAAGCTAAAATCATGTGGTGCACCAATTAGTGCAATTGATTTTATGAGTGAATTTTGTGTTGTTGATTTTGAAAAAAGTGATAAATTGATTGATTTGGCTATTCACTTTATAGAAGTTGAAACAAGTGAGATATATGTAAATAAGATGCCAAAATTAATATGTTTGGATGACATTAATCAAGAGTCTTTGTTGGATAATATTGAACCAATTAAGATAATACAAACAAAAGGTGTGGAAAAGGACGAACTTGAATTAACTCTGAACAAGTCTCCAATGAAAAAAGAAAGAAGTTAAAATGTGAAACTATTTTCCTTTATGATGAAGTGAATGTTGTGATTCCATTAAAGAGACTTACTTTTTAATTTTGTTGATTATAATATGTCTGCAAATAGTATGAGTTTAAGTTGATAAGTGATAAAGAATAAGAAGGATTGAAAAATTTGAACAGCTTAACTTGACTTGACTTACATGTAGTTTTGCTAAACAATAATTTTATTTGTATTTTATTTTATAGGGTTAAATATGATTTTCGTCCCTATAAAATACATAATATGTTAAAATAGTCCCTGTAAAATTTTTTGGGTTTGTTTGGTATCTATAAAATTTAAACCTATTATTTTAGTCCAATTTTTTAACGGGACGTGACGGAAGTTGACATGGCAAATAGAGTGGTGACGTGTGAGATGTTTACATTGACACATGTCGTGACGTGGACGCCCCGTAGACTTTAGTTTGCACGTGGCTTATCTTCACTTTAATCATAGGAAGCAGAGAGGACTGGATCTGGATACCGTAAGGCACATGCAACGACACGAAAAGCGTCGGATAAGGGGATGTGACCATGAAGAGGTTGGGCTGGTTTTTAGCTGCACTTAGACCGATTCTCTCTTTCGGTAGCAGACACCGAGATAGGCTAGGATGGAAAACCTTAGTCGATACGATAGGACTGGTTTCTTTGAAAAGCAAGGCCTGGGTCGAGAGCCCATTTCATATTATTCGGTTCCATTCCAGATCGAGCGAACCAATTGATCTTTCACCGGGGGGAAAGCTGAAGGAACTGCAAACGGAGAGATCGGAAAAGGAAAGGGTTGTAAATGAAAAGAGCTTGGCCGACCAGGAAGAAGGTATGGTATAATATATAGTTACGAAAGGCACTGCGCTTACGCATTCATCAGGTTCTATCTCTGATTCACAAGCCTACTTTCTTCCAGTTGAGAAGATGCATTTGCTTCGCAG
This sequence comes from Lablab purpureus, assembly GCA_030347555.1. Lineage (NCBI taxonomy): Eukaryota > Viridiplantae > Streptophyta > Magnoliopsida > Fabales > Fabaceae > Lablab > Lablab purpureus. The sequence goes on from CM059258.1 coordinate 22,339,554, forward strand.
GAGTAGAGCCTGTTTTTCACTTTCCTGGAGTGTTGAAAAATGAGCTTCCAGATGGATGAAAGATGGGAGAGATAAAGAATTTATATCAAAAGGAGTCAAATGGTATCGGTCTTTCTTTTGTTGATCTGTTGTCTCAGTAACGACTTTCATCCCCATCGCTTAAGTGCCATTCGGTTTCAATATACCGTAAAGAGGTTCATATATACCGTACACGTGTCAATGAAACTTTTCACACGTAGCACTCCGTTAGCCACGTCATCTACCGTTAAAAAATTGGACTAAAATAACAGGTTTCAATTTTATAGATACCAAACAAACCCAAAAAATTTTATAAGAACTATTTTAACATATATGTATTTTATAGGAACGAAAATCATATTTAACCCTATTTTATATTTTATATTTCTATTTATCTTTACTTTTGATTTAGAATTTAAATGATATTATCAATTATGATTTATCAGTGAAGAGAAAAATATTGGAATTTGAATAATTGTTATGATAAAATTTAAAATAGTAATTATAAACATATTTAAACTTGATGGATTACATCTTATTTATCAGTGACGAACTACTCTTTTGCACCCAATTTTATGTATTTGATGTTTATTTATTAATGATGAATAATATATTAGAATTTGAATATTTGGTATGATAAAAATTAAAATGGACATGGAATTTCAATGCTAGAAGTAGAATAGAGACGTTATATTCTAAAGAAGTATTTTTAGATTGATTATTATTTAAATGGAATGAGGATATATTCTAAAAAAGTATTTTTAGATTGATTATTATTTAAATGGAATGAATGTATTTTATACAACTTATTTGTTTTTATATTATTTATTTTGTTTTATTTATGTTTTCTATTATAAATATCTTATAATTTTTTTTAAATTATTTATTTAATTAATTTTAATTATTAATTTCTATTTAGAAATTGTAAATAAATATTTTATGAAAAAAATATTTAAATAAAATAAAATTATAATGTGAAACGCAAAAGATATATTCTCATAAAATATTTTTAGACTGATTATAGTTTCAACATCTTTTTAAATGAATATATTTTTATAACTATATTTTTTATACACAAAAATACATATGTCACCGCGAAGGGCATATGATATAAATATATTTTATTTTTAAAATTCAAATACATCTATAACTATGCATATGTTATAGGAGGTGTAACTAGGAGATAAGTTTCGCAACCCATTAATATCAGTGAACTTATTTTTCTTCGAGGTAATTTTCCTATTTACTTATATAATACTTACATTTACTAGCGAAAATAGGTTCAAACACTATCTATGTTTGTATTTTTGAAAATTATTTTTTTATTAAATACTATAATTAAAAAGCTATAAAAATAAACTTTATTTTTAAAAGTATGTTTTTATTTATTCGTTGTATGAGATATTGTTATAAATTAAATAAAACAGTTCTAGAAAAATTAAATGTTATATGTCTAATATCAAGGAAATAGTTATATCTAAAAAAATTAAAAATAAAACTATATACATCATTATAGATTACTAATATAAATATAATATTTAGAATAACTTTGGAAAGGCTGGTACCATATATATATATATATATGTTTAGCCCAAATAGTAATGATGACATTCATTCATTTATTCTCTACCGAATGATTTAATTTAAATTTTTCTTATTTCATTTTTAATATTTTTAAAAGTAATTAGTAATAAAAAATATAATATAGATTATTTATCATATAATTTAATAAAATTTATTTAATATACTAGACTTGCTAAAAATCCTAGTTTTTATTGGGTGACAAGGTAGTAGAGTGTAGCCATTACCGTTACCCACTGCAGTGGTTATCGTGACAAAGCTACGTCATTGACTTGGCATCTCACTCACAAGCAATCCCCTTCTTTTTCTTTCACTTCTCTCTTTCTCTCTCTCTCTCTCCCTCCTTCTTCTGCAATGGGTTGTGCTGGATCTTCACAATCCAAGCCTGATGGTGAGCTACCCCTTCCTTTGATTCCTCCAAAACCTCACTTCTGCATTCCCTTTTCGTTAAATCTTTGGGAATTTGATTCTGGGTCGGTGTCAAAATCCGTTCTTTCTTGTTGTTGTTTATTGGGTGCTGATATTTGTGAACGATCATATTTGGGGGACTCTGGAAATTGTAATTTCGAAGGGGAAGGAAATCAAGAAATAAGGTGCATAGGGCAAGCGAATTACAAATCTGTTTTTTGGGTTTTGGATATATTACCACATTTTGTATTGAATAACCAAAATCCTACCCTGTGAAACAGTTTGGAGCATTTTTTTTCCATGCTTGTTTTTCCAAGCGATTTTTGTCGTAGGTTGTTATGTTTTTTAATCTGTAGGATGTTGCTAGTGGTTGTCATGGGGTAAGAGTTAGGAACGGTGTTCCAAACTTATTAACACCACATGGTGCTCTGATTTGTTTGGTGCGTGTTTGAGCGTGTATTGGCTAGATTGATTTTGAATGAAATTGATTTTGAAGTGATATGATTTATGTCTGGATTTTTTTCTTCTAAAATCTTGGTAGTAGTAAAATTCAGTATAAATTATTTTGACTCAACGCAAATGCTAAAGTTGCTTTAACTCAAAATCAATTTTCAACCTAGAATCAATGGTGTTTGATTTAGCATCACATCAAAGGTGATGTATTTCCATTTTCACTTCCAAGCACAAGCGGCTCTGTATAGCTTCTCTTTTTCTGAGTGTCAAAACATATTCTCAATTTCTCAATGTGGAAATCTCGATACTTGTTTTCTTTTTCAGCATGATTCTGGATAAGCCAACATGAAACCAAGAACACTTGGTGTCCTTCTCTCTTATTTGTAGTTTCAAAAATTTAGTCTCTAGTGAGGACACTCTGTGTGACTTTTTGTTGATTGAATGGAGGTTGGAATAGTTGGTTTTGGAATGGACCCTACTACTGTTGGGTTTAGTTTAGATCATTGAGGTTTCGGCTGAATTTCACTAATTTGGTGTAAACATTTGAAAGTTTTTGAAAGAAGCAAGTTTATAAGCTTGTTGCTTTATTAATTTTAAAGAAAGTTAAATTTATAACAGTATATTGATGGATTTATTTTCTGGTATTATGTGTGATTTTATTGATGATGCCAACTGAGTATCCTGACTTTTAGTATGGCCTATTCTCTCATTACCCACTTTCACCTGACCCGAATGTGTGACTGTGTGCTCTAAACTCTTTGTTAGTCTTACCTCAAATTTGTTTTGTATTGATAGTGCTGGTATAATATCATGAAGGGAAAAATATCCTTTGTAAATTGATGGCTTAAATTTTAGCCACAAAAAGAATGCACAGTATTAGTGTTGTTGTTGTTGTGTTTCTAATGAGTTCTTCTTATTCATTATTTCAAATGCTTGTGGTTAGATTTTTCATTTCGTACATCCTCGAAAGTGTTAAACTATCTCTTCAGTGGCTTGTTCCTGATGACAATGCTCAGGTTTTAAGTTTAATACCATTTGCCATTTACACTAATATAACAGGTGCAGTAAGAAAGATCCGGAAGCCTAAGCCATGGAAGCATCCTCAACCCATAACAAAGACTCAGCTAACACAATTACGTGATGAGTTTTGGGACACAGCTCCTCACTATGGTGGCCGGAAAGGTATTATCACAATTCGATAAAGATAATTTGGAATGTTTAAAGGCCTATTGGAGATTAAATTGGCTTTAGAAGAAAAGTAGTTTAAGTGAACTGATTGCTTTATAATGAATCAGTTCACTTCCCACAGTTTGCTGCAGTGTGCCAATTTCTTTATTTTTGTTAGTTTTTTGAGTGATTAAAATTAGTTATTTATACCTTGATATTTTGCCTCGATCTCATCTAACACGGTTATCTTCTAAGAAACCTCTATCTTTATAGCCAGGATGTTGTACAGCATGGTTGGTAATTATTGAAGATATAAATTGACGATTACCAAAGTTTGTTACTTGTAATCCCAAACTAAACTGGTTATTCTATTAGTTCATATTCTTGTTAGAGAATGCACAGAAAGCTGATCAATTATGGGTTGTCATTTCTTTACCTTTTTGAAAATGCTTTTTGTCTGAGAATTTTTCAAAGGGACAGTATACAAGTGTGACCTCCTAATTGGAGAGTCTGTATTATTGTTTGTTCACATGTGGGTACAATGACTAGCAATGAGACTGAAGAGTGTTTATGAGGAAAAAGTTGGACAGGGAACTTTAACTTGGAGGGAGTAGATGACTGGCCTGAGGCAGTAGAGATTGAGCTTGGTAGGTTCATAAATATGTAACACTTCATGTTGGGTTAGAACAGCTTTCCAATAATACCCTTATGGCTGTTTTTCTCTTTTGGGGAATCATTATTCTCTTGGCAATTTATGGAGAGGGAGGGAGAGTGGGAGAAGATTGGATGATCACCCTTTGAACTTGTATTCTTGTTCTCTTATTGCAAATCATAAGCAAAAGGTTTTATTCATTGTTACATCTATTAAATGTGATGCCTCAGATATAGAATTTTGTTTCACAAAGCATATAGGTAATGATGATATTTTCCATGTGAAGACCAAAGAGTGGAGTTCCTATTTTGTCTTGCTATTGCATTATTGTTTAAAGCTAATTTTGGAAAGAAGGATGATAAGGTTACAGTTAACATAAAGGGCTTTATATATAGAAAACCGGGCAGGCAAGAAACATGTGAATGAAAGCATACCAATTAAAATTGGCTTGGATGATTGATTGACTTGATGTTTGAGTATTGTGGCCAAAAGAATGCATAATAGAATAAAACCTTTGCACCAAGGAAATAAGAAAAAGTTATCAAAGTTCTTTTGTATGTGATCATTTGTTCAGATTGGCTTTGGTTAAAAGAGTGAGATTTGACTTCCCTAGGCCTAGTGATGGCTAGAAGGAATGATTGATTTCCTTTCGGTCTATTTGCCTTGGGAAGCGGAATTTCATATTTGTAGTGAAAAGAAAAGAACTTGAAGTTAGCCATTGCATTTAGTTGTATAAAACTAATTTCTGGAAAGAAAATCAATGATAGCGTCATAAGTTAATATGTTTAACAAATGCCACAATAAAATATAATATACTATCCTAATTAAAAGTTCAGATTGTACGAGGCATTTTATTTGTGAATCACTATTTCATTTTTGCCTTAATTACATTCTTAATGGTTTTAGTTAAGTTAATTGAAGTGCATATATATTTTTCTGCTTGCTACTAGAGATTTGGGATGCTCTTCGAGCTGCTGCCGAGGCTGATCTAACTTTAGCACAAGCAATTGTGGATAGTGCTGGGGTAATTGTCCAAAGTTCTGATTTGACAGTTTGCTATGATGAAAGAGGTAATTATTTCATGTTGCATACCAGTATCTACAAATAGAAAGGAAAATCAAAATTATATAAGATACAATGTTTTGTGGTTTCCGTAATCTGAATCAGTCTTGAAAACTCAGTATGTTTGGTTTAATTTTAAAATCACGGATTATGAAATCAGAAGTTAAGTTGAAAAGCATCTAAAAGAACTTTTATGCCATGAACAATATGATGTGGGCTTCCTGCAGCACTGCCATACTTTTCCTCTTAATTATTCAACTGTGGTCCATACCTAGTTGAATCATGTGACACCCACCTTTATTGTGGATTATGGTGGAAAGCTCTCTAACCCCACTATTTCTTTTCTCACCTCAACTACCCTACTACATAAACACGTAACATCACTATAAAAAAACCTTCCTTCATTTATCACCTCAGAAAACACACCTATTAGCAAACTGTTGGGGTCAGTAAGATCTATTTGCAAACTTCAAACATGCATTTGAAGGGAAATTAAGTAAAAAAAGAGTTAAAACTAGCTTAGCTTGAGATACCATACCATGATGATGAAAACAAAAGTCTTGGCAATGATTGGAAATACCAGACTTTGTTCATGAAAATCAAACCAGAATTTGAGCTACTTCACCTAGTGTTTGTTATTATGGGGCCAGGATAACATAACATGTTCATTTCTTGCAATATTTAGTTGTATCAGTGTTTATGTTGTTCTGATCCTTCGTTTTGAACACTTGTTTTGCAGGAGCAAAGTATGAGCTACCGAAGTACGTATTGAGTGAGCCAACTAACCTGATTCGGGAGAGTTAATAACAGAGTATAAATAGAAAGATTGATGGGAAAAAGATTGTAAATCATGGTGTATATGGTTATCTCATTGATTTGGTAACTTGCATAGGGTAGCAACTCTTTTTCCTTTCTGCTATGTTTCCTCAATCAATTAAACAAAAAATGTTTGTTCTGCTATGTTTCCTCTTCTTTTGGTAAATACAAACTCCATTTATGTATTTTCGAAATATCTCACTCGACACATGTCCATATATTTTTCTTCTTCTACTAAAAACAAGGTCAATACTCATTACAGGATGCTTTCCATGAAAATTAGAATTTACTAATTTAGATTTGATTTTAAAAAAAAATTAATACAAATTGTGGATTTTTTATTTAGATTAGTATTTGAGTGAAGTGAAAATGGTATAAAATAATTTAAACTAGCATAATTTAATAGTTTTCAATGAAACAATCAGGTTACAAGAAAAAGATTTATATATTTATGTTTGCATAAGTTTGATTTTTTTTGAGTAAATATGCAAATAAATAAAGCTTCATATTATTTTAGATTTTTGGTATAAATAGATTTGAAAATAAATGAACTAGACTAAATGATAATCTTAGAAAACATGATTAGCGAAAAACATAAATATTGCTAAAATTTAGATTGAATTATTTTAAAAAAATAATCAAGACCAAGAAGAAACGTAAATTAAAGATTCATTCGTAACAAATGACCAAATAACAAAATCAATCATTTGAAAAAGTTAAAATAAGATAAGAAATGTAAATAAGAATGAAACAATTTACCAATGAACCACAAACAACTTAATAACATAGTTAAGGAAATTGGAGGGGGAGGATATGAATATGATTGTTCCATTGTTTCTATTTTCTTCTAAGAATTTTTTGTTTATTGTCACCTTTTGAAAAAAAAAACATCAACTCTATTTTTGTTTATCTAATTTTTTATAGATATTTTTTATGTCACAGTATGTTATTCAAAGTATTATATATATAAATTGTTATTGACTTCTAAACTATATGAGACTAATATTTTGGATGCGATTACTAACCTTAATGATAAATTAAGGTCAGAACATTAGGGGTTTCAAAGTCGAGTTCTCATTCTTGTAACCTTCTAATAGGAAATAGAAGATGACTCAAAAGTTGAATCATCATTCCCCTTAAACCTCAACTGAAGGATTATTTTAGTATATTCAATAGTCACATATCACTTAGGAGTTCATGTCAATGACAATTTATATACACGTTCCTTCCTTAATTTTCTGAAACATCTTTTAAAGACAAAATTATATTCTTCTCTTTATTTTTAATTATTACAAGATCAGAAAAAAAAAATCTGTTTATATTATTTTAGTTTATCCCCTCTAATTATATTATGGAGTGTAAGTTTTACCTAGAACAAATTAAAATTTAGTATGTTTAAAAAACATTACTATTTATTAATTATGTTTAACCTTTTTCTTGATTAGTAATAAAAAGTGTAAAAAAAAAATTATTTTGATTACCAATTATAGATGCTTTTGTATAGATTAAGTTGGTTTCAGTCTTTTTATGTTTCTCAAATATTTTTTCTTGAGCTAAGAGAATATTCTAAATATCATATATTATATATGGATCTAGTCATAATATAATAGAAGTGACAAAAGAATATATTCAATGTGATTCTAAGAAGAAATTTATAATCTAAAGGTAGATAAAAATCTACAATTTATTTAAGTAATAATAGAAATTTATTGACTTATCTTTTTTAATTATTCATAATTAAAGTCTCAATTTTCTAATGTTAACTCGGGTGTGAAAGACATTCTAAGTACTTCTAGATTTGGTGTGAGTCTTTTAATTCCACCATTTGGTAAGTATTAATATATCATAATAAGAGTTATGCAACCCAAAAATTGATTTTATCGTTCATAGTTAAAAAAATTCAGTATTAATTGTTCGAAAAACTTATCCTCTTTAAAATTAAACTTGATTCTACCAGATAGTGTTATTTGAACTTATTATTATCATATGAAAAGTTTTTTATCATCTAATTTGGTGGATATTAGAATAGTAAAATTCTGAGAAGTAAAAGAAAAGAATAATTAAGTAAAAAATATTGTGGGATAAAAACACTTAATACCATATAGGATTATATATAAAGATAGAGAGAGAAAATAACTTTCATTTATTATATGAAGCTTAAAAAATTGAATTAAGTTACATGTATCAAAGAGAATGTATTTATCCTTTTTCATCAGTTTTTTTTTCCAATTTTATACTCGTTTGAAAACTTGATTACAAATCTAAAAATTAAAGACTCGTTTGATATATTTTTCTTAATCTTTCTTTGTAATTTTTATATTATTGTATAAATTATTATACAAATAATGTTTATCATTTTTGTATTTGTTATTGGAACTTAAAAAATTTATACGAACTACTGAAATCTCAACATCAAGTTAAGCAAATAAATGGTCTTTTCTTTTATATGATTGACTTTGATTAAAATAACTTGGTGGACTAATGTCAACAAAATAGTTAGATTTATGTTCTAAAATCCCTCTTTTATATGTGCATTAAAAATTTAAACTTGAAATTTTCTCTGGAGCCGCAAGTTAGAGACGTTTATAAACCAACCAACTATACTCTTGGAAAGTAATAAAACTGGGCTGAATATATTCTGGAAGTGCTTTCAAGACTTACTCAAAAAGCTATACTTTAATATTATGTCATTTTCATTCTTACTGCTATCAGCCAGTGGTGTTCCCTATTAAAATTGAATTCACTTGATACATATTTATTTTCAATATTATAATTTTTAATTTACCCATGACTCAACTTTTTTACAAAATTCATGATATAAATGACCTGTTCATCTCCAACAAAACTAAATGAAAGAAAGGAAAAGTCATAATACGATTTTCCTAATTATGTATTGTGATTTTACATTAGAGGTCAACATTCATTCGCTTTCCAATCTTCAAATTCTACTGTGATTATGCTTCGTGTTTAAAGCAAAACATTAGTTATATCTTAATTCACAAAGTAAGCCTACAGTAAACGATACTTAAATAAAAATGATGCTATGGTTAAGCTATGCTCTAGCAAAAAATATTTCACTTTCAATGTATTTTACAGAGTTTCATTTAACCTAAGTTTAGAACCTCAAGCAACCAAGGTCAATAGTTACCAATAACAGCTTCATTCATAGTGTCCTGACCTGTACGTTAACTACATATTCTCATGGAAGAACAGTACCAGTCTAACAAATGCGTGCGTGAGGACAACATAGCAAGTAAAGGTTACAGTGAAATCAATCCCGCATCCACATTACAAACCAGAACTATGTATTATGCAATATCCTCACATCATGAAGGAACTAGCATTGATGGATGATCCTTTTAAAGGATTGTCTATTCTGAATATTGTAACTCTATGTCAAGTTCTCAAACTTTCTTGAAAAATGAAAGTATATTGCCCTGTTTGGGATCCTTGTTTCCTGCTTTCTTGTTTCCTCCTTTTCCATTAATAGCATTTGAATTGGCAGGCGCCTTCTTAGTTGCCGGAGCACTGGAATTGCAAAGAATAATTTTAGTCATGATAAGTAGTAATATTTTGTTTTAAGAAAACGAAAATTTGAGTTAAAATATAACCAGATTAAGGCGGGTAGTCTAAATGCTTCACAGTTCATAAAAAATGTTATTGCTGGCTAGACAACAAACATTCGGTAAGCATGCGCAGTGAATTCCAGGTAAAAAATTACAGCGCCCATTTGACTACTCTAAACAACTCAGTATTTTTTCTGTTTGTTTTAAAAGGATGTTGGGTGGAATATGTTATGTATATCTATAAAAACACGTTTCAAACCCACAAAGTAAGAAAATTTTCTTAACAATTATTGTTCTCAAACGTTACAAGTACTGTTCTTCTCCACTGGCGGCAATTATGTAAATAAGCCGGCCAGTGATCCTTTTTTAGTGCAATTCGTAAATAACTTGGGACACTGCTATTTTTATGGCAATAAAGTAGCTAAAAGTACGACCAGAACACAGGCCACTGTTCAAAAAGGCCAGTCACAGTTTTAGTCAACTACTTTTTTGCTACTCAAGTTTTAGAGAACCTACAAAAGGCCAAAGAAATGAGTACTAGTTTACACAGCCACTGTGTTTTACCACCCGAAATATGAGACAAAAATCCCAACAAACGTTTAAATCCTTGTTCTTGAAAATTACTTGTGTACACAAAACTGAGGCCAAAAGCAAACAGTAATTAACGTTTCTTAAATTGTTTCCAAAATTTAAATCCAAATCTTCAAGTTATAGCAATGTCTAATCTCAATATATGGAGGATCAACGTCCAACAAGCAGAAACCTCAAAATGGTTACAGGCCAAGTAACCCGGTCCCACTAGTTTTGACCCGCATGTCCTGGCAATATTTTGCATTAACCCAAAAGAACAGACTAAGTACATACTTCAATACACCATGAAATCAAGATTTTCCAGTCAACAGGCAATTAAGCAGTTCAAAATTACTTAGCAAGTCGCAAAACAAACTTAATGAGGTACCCCTTTATGTTTCATTGGACAACAGGTGTCATTTTAGTCATTGAAGTATAGGCAGTTTCCAGTCATTCATTTCAAATGACTGAAGGATAAGGAAGATTAGCACTAACCTATTGGCAGCATTGGTTTTATTGTCAGTTTTCTTTGTTGTAACCTTGTCAGGTTTCTTCACTTCTGTCTCCTCCCCTTCCCAGACTACTTCAACTACTGAAGAGATGAAAACAACATTAGCAAAAGAAAAATACAAACATATGACATAAAAAGAACTTTATGGTGAATGAGATTCACCAAACATTTTGATATGAATCACCCTCAAGTCATGCCAGTACAGAGAAAATTTGATGTTTATAAAGAACTAAGTTCAAAATAGAAGTTCCAATGTAATATAGTAATAGTCATACATAAGCTTGTATGCTATACGGAAATAAAGAAGCTGCTGAGTAAAAAAATGGATTTCAAAATGTAAGTACCTTCTCTCCCTCGTTCATCAATCCTGGTTTTCATAACTTTTCTCCTCTTAGGTGAAGAAGGAAGGGCATTGTTTATGCTATCCTTATTTACACGAGCTTCAGGAGCACAACTCTGCAACTTCTCAGAAGATGATTTCCCAGTATTTGTGCACTTGCTGATAGCTGATACATTATCTCTCAGTGGTAGGTGAGCCTTTTGGTCAGTTTCTCTCTCTTCCTTAACCCTTGATTTATTTTCTTCCTGTGAGTCAAAATTCAAAGTGGTTTTCTCTGATGTATTTTTGTCATTTTGTTTAGAATCTTGATATGATTGTTTATTTGGGAAATCAGGTGATGCTAAATTAACAACATCATCTTCATCTTCATCTGAGAAATCAAAGACAACCCTTCTTTTCCTGTTGGATGACCTTCTCAAGGAGACATTTTGATTATCATCATTACCACTGTCACACTCTTCTTCACAGGCAGTTTGGGCATCTTCAGTAGATACTGAAAGAGGCAATAAATATATAGGAGAAACATTGTTAGGTTACTTTGCATTCACCAGGAGAAAAATGAAAATCTAAAACAAAGCAAATGGAATAAACTGCGAAGGAAACCAACCAGCAGGATCTGAAACTGTGTTATTATTTTCTACTGATGGGGTGCAAGGCTTGGGTTTTGCAGATGCACGACCCCAAAAGCTTGCTAATGAACCTCCAGCAACGGAACCACTTTTATCAGCTTGTACTTTCTTTTTGCCTGTGGGCAAGGGAAGGGCCTTTTCTTTCTCAGCTGTAGGTTTCTTGATGTTATCAAGAACTACAGTATTCCCTGTACCATTGCTTTCACTCTTGACTTCCTTTATTACATTCTGCTGTTTGGCATCAACTTTGTCAATATAATCACGTGCTATATTTTTAGGAGATCGCTGAACTGTGCTACTCTTTGTTGGTCCCTCACCTACTGCAGATTTTGATTGTGGAGCAGCAGGAACTACTGTCGAGCCATCCACATTCCGTCTTACAAAAGAATTGGTGATCCCACAGAACCTGAGAAGTAAAAACTAGTTAGCCACAAAGAAACCCACAAACATAATCTCTATGCAGTAATGAAAACAGTACGTCTTCTTCATAACTAGTATAATGATGCATGCAGGTCACATATACAGATATAACTATTTTCATTGACTACATTACTGACCATTGAAGGGATTCTGGAACTTAAATCTTGCAGTTTAGTTTGCTTAAAAGTGTTGCAACACTAAAAAAGGACCTGCCTGAAGGTTGAGATCTCGGAACAGGCCAACTTATTTCACATCAATGCGAAAGAATTGAAAATAGCAAAACCGGATAACCCCTTTTTACCCAATAAAAAGTCAACATATTTTAATGCCAAAGATTCTCCAATTTGAAAACCACATCGGAACCACTGGTAGTTTATTTGAAACTAGACCTTTACCCCAAATTTCAAAGCCACTTTTTCCCCACTTTTAATGAGATAAAATCCATGACATATAGAAGAAAAGAACAAGGAGAGGGCAGGGAGTCTTCCTATCAACCAGAACATTCAAATAATAATGGAAAGACTTCCGATCTCACAACTTTTATTGTAGTTCCTGAAAAGTTTTTTTTTTCTTGACGATGTATATACTATATAATTCATGCTAACTTGCTGAGTACTCCCACTCAAGGTTTTCACAGAAACCTTGATTAAATAGTTTCTAGTCTCAAATCAGGTGTACACATATAGAAATATCAGTGGCAACAAATCTCTTGTACAAATTCCATATAGAATCAGAATAATTCACAAAGAAAGTATTCCAACTAATATCTACTTGCTTGTTTGACATTTTTCCATGGAGAGTGTCTCAAGCTCCATTTTTCTGCCCTTTCCGTTCCAGTAACAAAAATTGTGTTTCTTAAGGAAAAGAAATTATTCTGACCTGCTGTAGCAATAAATGATAAGATTGATGCTCGAATTTTAAACCATCCAATATCATTTAACAGACCTTGTATAATACCCTTACTCACCCGTTAGTTTGGAAATAATGAACACAACCAATCTAAACTAAAAGATGATAATTTTGATCCGTTAACAGACCTATTTGATGTTAACACTATTACCATACAACATACACTATTTCTTCAATTAAATTAGAAATAAATTGAAAAAAATACATCTTCATGTCCCAATGCACATAAACATATGTAGAAGATTAAACAAACTGAAACCAATAACTAACTTCCGACAATTCAAAACTTTCACACTGTACATTTTCCATCACAACCAAATTGCATAGATATTCTGAAGAAATGGAAACTACCTATTATCCCTCAAACAATTGTCAACTGCGGAAGGCTGCTTAAAGAGCTCCTCTGCTTGAACAAATTCAGCATTCCAAAGCTGAGCTGGATCCTTTGGAATGCTAGCTTGCACACTATATACCTGAACTGAGCAATCCCCATCAAATTCTTGTTGTGCTTCTGCATAAAAAGTTGGAAGCAGTTTCATGCTAATCCTATTATTTCTGTATGTAAGCAACTACATATCAAAGAATTACTGGAATTTTTTTTTGCACCCATTCAATAACAATGTTTTTTTCAAAATGTAAACTGAATAGATTAACTGAAACGCACACATCCTATGGAAAGTGAAACTTCTTGATTTTCCAATATAGACAAACTGTTCATACAAGATAGCTTAGTCAGCAACACATCAATTTGAGCACGTCCAAGTTTCAGACAAGATAATTACAAAACAAGAATAAATACTGGTTTCGTAAAATGAGATAATAAATGAGAACAGCTATTTCACTTGAAAACGGACGTCTTCCAGTTCTGTTTGTTCTAAACTTGGCACTGAAAGCTGGATACTGAGGCAGGACACTGAACTGTCCAAACAGATTTTACAACTAAATATGAGAAGAAAGAACAAGAGGGGAGATTAGTGGGAAATCCAATGTAAAAGGAGAATGCTCCTCTGGGTACACTTGTGTACAATCTTTTGCTTGCTCCATACACTTTTTTCTCATAATTTGTTCTTGAAAAGAATTATTTCCTTTTCTGAGATAGGATCCCAACAGTTTCCTTTAAATTGAATAAATAAGCACAAACTAAACAGTTGACAGAACTATGAATAAAATACACTAGGTTATTTTGGGCTTCCCACAGGCATCTATTTTGGAGGCAATTTTGTCGGAGCAAGAGCAAACACTACTACATGTGGGTACCTCTCCAGGGGGGGATCTGAACCTTGGTTCACCACATTGTGCTGGATCAACTCCTTCCCCTAGACTCAACCCCTGTTGGATACACTAGGTTTATATAATTAGAGATCATTATCATATACAACAACAACCAGCTCTTGTTCTACTAGGTGGAGGAGGCCGGAGAATACTACCATGTCAAATGAATATATACCTTGTTACAAGGGTTCAGCAGCATAAAAACAATATTCCATGAAAGCAATGTTAAATTTCATTGATCACCTTCTCATATTCTCACAATCTCGTACATTTAGACAAAGAGACAGCAAATAAAATACTCTAGATCACCCAGTTTCTAATTATTACTATTATTTTCACACACACACACAAAACCAAAGAACCTGCAAGCTTCGGCCCAGTAACAAGCCTTATGTGGTAACTAGGATCCTTGCTCCTTAACCAACCAGACAAAGCATACACCACCTCCAACCCATCCTCATGCTTTTGCACAAACTCCTGAAGGACCCTATACATACAAAAAAATTTGCAACTATTCATAAAACCATAACACAAAACATAAAAATAAACAGAAATTCCAAGAGTAAAGCTTTTCACCCAATTTTTTTTTCAACCAAGCCCTACCTCTTCGCTTCATCGGACGATACCATATAATTGCGACTCAGCCATTTGTACGAAACCTGAAAGAGAAAACGACGCCATACAAGATCAATTATTTTGCCATGAAAAGAAAGGAATTTGTGGCAATTCGACCAAAAATGTCCGAAATTCAAGTGTGAAGCTGCAAAATAAAAGTAACATAAAAAACGGAGAATCGTTTGTATGAAGTTGCAAAAGTGAGTGAGAGAGAGAAGTGTACCACTTGAAGTTTATCGGAGACGAGAGATTGGATCTCGTGAATGAAGGTTAGGGTTTGCGTCTGCGCCATCGGAAGTGAAAAATGAGAAAAATTAGAGTTAGCGGTCTTTGTTCTTATTTCCCCCGTTTTGTTTTCCCGCCAATGTATGCATATCATCTACTTTTTTAATCCACTGTTCCTTTTTCTCCTGATAACTCATAAATCACAATCACACTCACAACAAAGTCTTGTTAGTTGTTATTTAAAAAACTAACCTAAATTTAGTAACAGAATAATCAATTTAGATCATATATGTTATTTTTAATAAATTAAAATTCTTAAAAGTAATTTTTGGTTTTTCGTACTCGTCCTTCATTTTAGATAATATATGTTATTTTTAAAATATAATTTAAATTTCGTTTGCTATAGGTGGAGGGTAAGAAATAAATTGCATTTTATTCATAAGATAAAAAGGAACAGATATAAAAATTGATTTTTTTTAATTTATCAATATTCAAAAGCTAATTTAAAATCGCCAGGACCAAATCCACTTTAAGTTATTCGGTTTGTGTAGGATAATAACAGGTAGTTTTCATTTTTATTTGCGAGTAATAAGGTATTCCTTTTTATCTGTGAGTTGTGATAGAAAAAAGCGCTTGGAACAAAACTCTGTTCAGTGCATGTTACAATGTTAAAGATATTCGTATTGTTGTTGTTATATTTGCGTATTCAAATCTCAACCCATTTATTTATATTGTAATTCAATGAAATATATGTTTCTTTAAATATACTTTCTTCTCTTAAACATCAATCTTTGTGGTCCATTCATGTGTTCCAAATGTGGAATGGTTTTTCCAGACACACCCTTTATGGTCCATCTGCCAAATCACTCTGCAACTTCATACTCTTGGCCGCAGAAGATAATCCTAAAAGCTCTACAACTCATCTTAAATAGAAAATAGTCTCAAAAAGGCTACCAATGTTCTCTACAAGCCATCTTCAACCATGCATTAATTCTAGCAGAGGCGAAGGCCAGACGCCTGGTAATAATAGGATACAACGCATGAATGAGCATAGCTTTTGGTACAATGTTAAGCATGTTCTCATTACTCTGCATCACAATAATGATATTTACCGGTGCATACAAACATTGTTCATTATAATTACTACGCATACAATATACTTTCCAGCATTTAGGCTTGTGCAAATAAATAAACTTCATCAAATCCCTTCCTACAAGAAGCGTAAACACATAATCATCAGTAACTTCACATATACAACAAATTGATGTCAAAGTTTTGAAGACATTATGGGCATACCCAGCCTTCCCACAATAAGTGGGACTGTAATTGTAAACGAGATTGTCTAGCAATTCTTGAGTAACTGGTCTGCTTATGGATTTCCTAGCTTCACTGGCGCCAGACATGTGAAAGTGGAAAAATGTTAGCCACTGGTAAGTTCACGAAGACAGAAAAAAGCTCAATCATTTCATTCCGCAGGTAGCAACTAGCTAGAGTGTATTAAATGATTTTCTGAACTTTAGTTTAGTTGGGATTTACAATAAGTAGCAAGTTGGGTGAGGAGACTATAAATCATAAAAACTTTCATTCCACTAAAATGGGTTAGATAACAGATACCTAGTGCATATTGTACAATATTTGACACCAATACAAGTGGTAAACAAAAAGATTGCTTCATTATGTATTTTCACTGATCTGGCAACTACTCTGGATAACTGTGATTTAGCTTTTTAGATAGCCAATTTTCGAAGAATCATCGACAAGTGTTGCTGCATGAGGAGGAAGTAACGAGCTACAATATTATCACATTGAGCACTAACCTGACCAAAAAATTTGCAACATGCTGAGTTATTTGAATGGCTTCCTCCGTGTGTGGAATTCTTGGTGAACCCCATTCAAAGGCATTTTTCTGCAGCATCATTTATGAAGGACATTACATAGCTGAAATAATAAGAGTCTCGAATAATATTTAGGATAGGAAATGAAATTCACAATACTGCAACAGAAAATTTATCAATCACCTCCGGATGCCATTGGAAGCCAGTCACAGGATAGTTTCGTGAACGTACGGTGGAAACATAAACCTAGAAGAATTACAGAGGCTATTAGATTTCTTTTATGTGGGAAGCCAATTACATGCTATGTTTATGCTGCCAAAAGATGGATTTGTACCAACATAAAGATAGGATAAACACTGAGTACCTTATCATCTTCATCCGTGCAAGTTGTCAAGATCTCGAAAAAACTAGATAACTTCCGATTATCCAGAAGCTTTCCAGGAGAAATGCCATACTACACAAGTGAAATCAAATAAAAATTACATTACCGAATTTCAAACATCTAGGTTTAGCATTTTTCAAATCAATTTTATCTGAAAATCCAGACCAACCCATTCATTTTGCCTAGGGTCAGGTTGGTTACAGTAAAAATACTCTAATTAAAGACGATTAAATTGTAGTTAGATCGTAAAAATCAGTAAAAGCCTCATGCTGAAGAATAGTTTATTTACTGTATAAACTCACACGATGGTTCTGCATGACAAGACAATCTGTAGTCATCTTCCTCAACAATTCTGGAGGAAATCTGCGGGAAAGAGTCGGTGACAAAGTGATTATTGCATAATTATTCTATGAAAAATGTTGAACCTATAAATTTAACACTTTAAGATACACCACCATCATAGTGTAGAGGAAGAAAAAATCATTAATGGACAGAGACTAAAAAGTCTGGAGGAAATCTGCAGGATCGAGAGAATTTCCTATATCATTCACTGCTCAGTTTTAATTATCCCTTGGTCTTCGCCATATTCTTTCCTTTCATCTTTTTTTTTTCTTTTAGATAAGCGAAGACACGTACAATTCATTTACTTTGCCACTGTCATTTTCTCATGTTCCATTGCTTGTGAAAGAAAAGACCAAAACCTATCAGGAATTCAGTGATGCTTTATAAGGCAAGAACTGATTAGGCTTTCCGTTATGCAAATGAACTTTAGATTTGTCATAGCATAAAAACCTGTAGCTACATTAGCATCCGCCGCTGCCTTAATGGCTTTTACATTTGACAACACAAATGTGCTCTCCAAGAGAAAGCAGTCTTACAAATTGGACAAATTTGATAGGGTACAAGGAAAGGAAAGTAATGTTGTTAGGAATTGAAGTGAGTTAGAAATCTAACATTGACTAAAAATATAAGATGAGTAATATATAAAAAGAAAAATATTATAAATTTATTATCTTTAAAGTTTTTGTTTGAAAATGGTGTTTTGATCTCTTATGAATTTTATAATGGATCAATAGTGTCCATAATGTCCCCTTGTTAATACAAGAAATTTCCTTCACATGAAGGTCAGTTTGATAGCTTCCCTCAATAAAGGAGATATAACAAAGATATGGAAATTACAATTTTTATTTTATATATAAACAAAATTCATTACGGTGAAGAAAATTACAAGAAATTTGAAAGACAGATATTCTCTGTAGCAAAAAATTGCTAAATTAGAAACAACATTGATTTAGATCAAATATCAATGAAACAAATTGTCCAATCCTCTACATGTATGTTAAATGGATGCCTGATAAATGTTTTTAAGGTGGTTTTTGGCTCAACTTTCAGCCTCTCTTTTCCTTAACAATAGAAGATCACCAATTAGCTTTCGTGAAGGCTCTGTATTTTGTCTTTCATTCACTAACAAAAATGCTAATTTTATTCTTTGTTCGGCCCAACTTCTTTAAAGAGAATAGATGCCTAAAAATATTGGCCAAATGCTACCTAAGTTCAAAGCTCAGTTCCCAACTTGATTATATATCCATTTAGGGATCAGGGTGCAACTGCAGAAAAACACCATTAGCATAAATTGTTCACCTTTGAAAAACAGTTTCTTCGATTTTTGCACTCTCCGCAAATTGAATAGTACTTGCTTGATTTGATGCAGTAAACTCTTCAAGAATATCATTGTCCTAAATATAAGGTAAATAAGTAAAACTTGAAAAGAAATTAAAGGAATAGAACTAGAATAATACATTGTCAAAAAGTTCTCCACTCATCTCAAGTTCTCAACATTTCATGAATATTGTTTAAAATGTTTAACATAGACTCAACAAATAAAATTTGCCAAATTGATATAACAGCAAATTTTTCAACTTTTCGTATAGTGAATTTGAAATCCAAAAGAAATTATTAATGACAATGTTCGCGGTACAATGCAACATAGTAAGATAACATAAATACTGTATCCACTTGAAGCAAATAACGGAAGAAAATAATACTATGGTGCCTAAAACACATTCAACTTAGAACTTAAAATACTAACAAGTAACAGGTACCTGATTTATCTGCAGACGTTTCCTCTTGGGAAAAGAAGCTTACCTGACTTATGATCATCGTTATGAGTTCAAAACCTAAGCAAACTGCATATAATGGGAAATGATCTCCAGCATCATTTTTCTCTAAAATTTTCTGCACAGAAAAAGATAACTTGATGCATAAAGTTCTGAAATTAAAAAGTACATGTATCAACAAAGCATTCCTCAACATCTTGAAAATAAAGTTTATCTAACAAGAGTGCAAATAAAATAAATGCTAACAAGTAGCTAAGAAACTAGCTATCCATTCCTCATCAATAACCTTGCACCAATTATTCACATTCCAGATTCTAGAAGTCTCAAGTTTACTTAGATGCACAGAGAATTTCCAACAAATGCATATTGGTTACTAAGTCAATCTGAAATCTGCATCCATGTCATCCACTGAATGAGCATTAGAAAAAGATAAATAGATACCTTAAATATTTTGGTAACAGTTTCAAAATATAAACCACTTTTAGCCCATCCACCAGTGAAGAGAACTCCATTTACCAATTCGAGCTTCTGCAAATGAGAGCAAAACACCACAAACGTTTCCACATCATTAGTGAAAGAAATAGGGGTAATGTTGCATACATCTACAACAGCCTTTATTTTCTTTCCCTTGTTTGCAATTTCATACCATACCATGCCATGCACTATGTACTTACCAGAACTTTCTATATGTAAAAGTACTTGAAAATAGGAAGAACGTGTGAGTTAGCAGGTACTAATTTGGCAGGTTTTTTTCTTGCCACAGAGAGAAGGGAAAGAAAAGAAAGTGGACACTCTAAAGGACCCAAAAGATAAGTTATTAAGATTTTATTTCCTTCGCACGCTATTTTTCTTTTAATCCCCAAAATATTTTCTATTCTTATTCTGAATTTTATCATCATGTTACTAAACCAATTATGACACCAAGATAATACAGTTCATTTGGTTGAGAAGTGTTTAAACCTCGTATTTTGTTCAATTCTTGTAAATAAATAAAAAATGCATTTAAGATAGTTTAATACTAAATCGTTAATTAGGTATGAAATAGTTACCAAAGTTGTTTAGCCTTATAAGCAGGGCATTTACCCAATAATAACAAAATTAATACAAACATATTCTTTTAAATATATATTCTTTTTTTATTTAAAAATAGCAAATTTTTGCCAGCTCTATTTATTACTCCCTCCGTTTCAAATTATAAGGCGTACTTTGGAGAGAAAAGTTGTTTCAAAATATAAGGCGTTTTAGAATTTCAATAATTTTTTTTTCTTTTTTTTCCTTATATACCCCTATTAATTACATGAGTATATGTGTTAATATTAAATAGTAGAAAGAGAAATTAAAATCAAGAACTAAGAATTAATTATATTTTATTAGTCTCACTCTTCACCATTTACTGATATCATCTTCATCTTCACGAGCATTAATTTTATTTTTAACTTTTCACGTTCATCTTTGTTTATCTCTGTTCATTCATTCAATAGACTGTTTATCTTTTAAAGTAAGTAATCAAATATCATATCTAAATTTATTTTGAGTGAAATTTTTATTTTGAGTAATCAAATTTGAGTGAAATTCATATCTTTCAAGGTAAGTAATCAAATTCTTTTTATTTTGAATGAAATTTTAAAATAAATTTTGAGCAATAATCATTTGCAGATTGGTGTGAATTAAAAATTTTAATTAAAATATTTAATTAAAAAAATTAGTAGTTCTGATTTTAAATTATTTAAAAATAATTCTGAGATAAATTCAAAACCTTTGAAATTCCAATCTCAATCAATCTCAATTAATGTACTGTTTTATTAAAAAGTTAATTCATTTTATAAAACTTCTTATTCAATTTCAATTAATTTAATTAATAGTAATTAATAAGAGTAAAGATGGAAGATTTATAAAAAACTGAACAAATTAAATGATTTTATTGGTATGTGAGAATTTGTCAAGTACGCCTTATAATTTGAAACAGAGAGAGTAATAAGAAACTATACTCATGATTTTTATAGTTTTAAATAAATTTTAATAAATAAAAAGAGGGTGAGGAGTAGTTGTCAAATATAGTATATTTCTGACAGTCGTAGTCATTAATCATTAATTATTTACAATAAATAGTAAGAAGTGTTAATAACACATTTTTTTTTCATAAATACCTTCTACTAAACTTTTCATTATTTGTTAAAATTTATTAGAAAATTACAAACTTATAAGTGTGATTTATTAAATACGAAATAGACACACATGGTAACTTTTTAATAATTTTTATCTAGTGCAAAAAAAATATGTAGTGTTATTACTCGCATTATTCATATATTATTATTATTATTATTAATTTTATGTTCCAATGCTTTTTTAATTTTTTTCCTAATTATAAGAAACATGGAGTAACTTGCAAATGTTATTTTCAATCTTGAATATAAACAAAAAATACTAGCTTATATTAATGAAAAAAAGGTTGTTAACATCATATATAATTGTACCAATCTTATTTGAAAATAAACATTTTTCTTGAGAAATATTTGTTTGAAACTTAATATAAAGAATAATTTAATAATAATTAAGGAAAAATATATGTATAAACTTAACTACTATTCTGAAAGGAAGAGTTATAAAAAAAAGTGAGAATTTTTTGGTTAGGTTTTAAAGCGATAACAATAATAGTTGTGATGATCAGCCTTTACCTTCAGAAGCTTCTCCGGCGGCTCGTTGTAGATGAGGGGAACAACTCGGGCGCCGGCAGCCTCCACGAACTTCACGTAGGAGGCGGCGATGTAGGAGACGCCAGTGGCGTTGCTAAGGCGGCCGGAGGCTCCGTCACCGGGATGGCTGACGATTCCGATGATCGGCTGGTAGTAGAGGTTTGGATCGGGAGCGGGGCAACTGGACGGCGACTCACGATCGAGTTGACTCGGGAGGAGGATCGCGGAGCGGACCCCGGCGGAGGTAAGAAAGCAGAGGGAGAAGGCGAGGAGGGAGAGGACCCAAACGGCGTCGCTTGACATGTTGGAGAAGCGAGTGAGTGAAGTGAGAAAAATGAAGATGTAGCTGTAACGGAACACTCACGATGGTAATAGGAACTCACAATTAAACAACATTTTGATTATTTTCTTGATTTTAAATGAAATCAAAGGATCAGATTGGTGCGATTTTTTAATAATTGTAGATAATGTTGTTCCAGATGGGATTGATGTAGCATTTGGAGAAGATGGTGAATTTGGAAAGGTAGGTGGTGGGGTCCACTTTGCAGTCTTCATGCCCAATGGGAATTCTTATAGGCTAACCCATGAGTTCATCTCTGCAACTCGACTGAAACAAAGGTATAAGGTTTATTTTATTCCCTCCCAATTATTTGGAGTTTATATATATAAATATATATAATATTTTAAAATAAAATATGTTTTATAAAATGGAATTGAAATTATTTTTAATTTAATTAATTCTTTTGTGTTTTGTGTGAATACATCTTCTTCAGCTTCGTTATCCCAAGAAAAATTATTTATATCCCACCTTACTGCTGTCATGCAGTAATGGGAACTTAACCCAGGAAAAAGAAGAGAAAGAAAAAAATAGTAATAAAAATGAAAGACGAACAAAAATTTTGGGGTTCTTTTTCTTTGCAAAATTACGAAAATTTCTAAAAAAATAAGAAAGTAATCGATTATATACATAGATATAATAAAACATTATACATGATGTATATTTAAATCTTAAATCTTAATGCATAATTACTTATATAGTATAATATTTTATTATACTTACATATTTTAAACAAGTTATTTATTTATTAGTTTTTATATTAGTAATTGTTATTATTGTTAATTTATTAATAATTTTATTTTTATTATAACATAATTAAAATGAGTATAATTAATTATATAATATAATATAATATAATATAATTATTAAATAAATACTAAATTAACAATAATAAAATTGTAAGATTCAACTTTTCTATTTAATTATTATTATTTAATTGATTTTTTAAATTTTAATTTATGTATGTGTCAATTCAGGTTGACCGAGTCTGTGTCGACTCTGGTCGATCTGTGTCAGCTTGAACCCGTGACTAGAGTTAATATGGACCAGTTGATTAGAGTCTCCGAATCCAGTCAATCTAAGTCGAATTGAATCTGTCAACCTGAGTCGAACTGAGCCCGTCAATCCAAATCAAATTAAGTTTGATTAACCATACTTGGTATGAGTATGATAGCTTAGAGTTGGATTTTTCTATAGTAGTTGTCTTGAGTCTAGTCATGACGAGTTTAGTGAACTCAAATCAGCTTCCAAACTGGTTGACTTAATCAATCCGTGTCCAGTCGATCGTAATCAATTTGAGTCTAGATCATGTCTAATCTCACTATGTTGAAATTAAAATAAATAAATTAATATTTAATATAATTAATAAAGTAGATTTAATCTTATTTTATTCACTTTAATTAGATTAAAAAAATGTAAATTATTTTAATATAATTAAAATAGATCTGAATTTGATTGGATGTAGACTATATTTTAAAAAATTCAATACATTATCATCCGTAAAATAAGGAGATACAAACATAAGTTTAGATTGCATGCCATTGGGAGAATCACAGCAACAGCAGAACACACCAAGGTTGGGGGCAACATGATATATATTAAGCAGGGTATTCCCATTATATATAATAAGATTTGAATATAAAATCTCGTATAATATAACCAAACTTCTTAATTTGGACAAATCATAATTGATATTTATCATATTAACAGATTCATGACAACTTAAAAATTATACAAAACATTCATGACGCATTAACTATTCTAGAAAAATGTTAACAACTGCAATAAAAATATTAAAACTGATTTTTCTATAGTATGTACATTCTTTTAGAGAACAAGCTTAACCATTTCACAAGTGGATGGAGTGTATAAAAATTGGCTTTCAGACTCTTAAATGGCCATTCATATTAAAATTAGTCATTTTGGAAGAAAGAGAACAAAAGGGATACAACAAAAGAAAGATAAGTATCGCATAATTGTTTCAACTTTCATCCTTCTAAAATCACCACTTATACTATATGAGAAGTACAAAGTAGAAGAAAATATCAAAGTATGTGTCTGACCTCACAAAAAAGTTTGCAGTGGACTGAGTAACCCGAATTGCATTCTCTGTGTGAGGGGCTTGCAAAGATGTGACCCATTCAAAGGCATTCTTCTGCAACATTTTTTGGTAAAAGGTGCAATATAATTAATATATAAAATTTGTTAAACCATGAAATTGAGAATTACTAGTAAAAAAATATTGTTTATCTTTCAAAGCAAATTTATAAATTACCTCTGTTAACAGTCACAGGATAGTTCTTACCACGTTGTGGAAACGAAAACCTAAAAGAATAATTAATAAAGTTAGAAATTTTAACCAAAAAGGTAATGAATGACAAGTTAGAATATGAAGAAAAATAGGTTTAAGATGAAGATTAGACAACATTAATTTAATTAATACCTTGCCATTTCAATCCCTTGATGTCGCCAAAATGTCAAAAAAGTTGGATAACTTTCTATTATATTGAAGATTGCGTGGGGTTATTGCGTACTGTCACGTAAATAAAAAAAAACATACTAAAATTACATCACTGAATTTAAAATATATAATAAAATTAAGGAATTATTAAGAGTATAAACTCACATCACATACATAATAAAAACTAAAGCCTCAAACTATATAATAACTAATTGACAATACAAACTCACTTTATGATTGTGCAGGACAAGACAATCTTTGCTCAGTTGTGCCAACAAATCTGAAGGAAATCTATAAAAGAAAAAAAAAATGTTGAACTTAATCTTTCATTCTAACAAATAAAAATAATAGATCAATGAATTTACTGAAAGAAATAATTCGTAAAATATGAACTTAGATGTAATGCAAAAAGAAAAGTCTTTAAATGTGTTGGAAAATTTTCTTAGAAAATAAGTATATAAGAAAAAAATGACATTACTTTCAACATAAAACCTTAAGGCTCAATTCTATAGGTTTTTGTTTTTCTTTTATACACCTGAACTTTGTCATTTCTACTCAATGTAAAATTTTATGTCCACTCTCAAACTTCAATTCCTAACAGTCTCTCACTCAAGTGTGAGACTACCTAACTGTTGTTGGGTTTACCACAATTGTTTCTTCGATCCCTTTCTTCATTAGTAAATTCTCTTCAAGGGTATTCTCAACTACTATTTTAATAGTGACTCTAACTACTGTTAGCTTTACCACAATAGGATATGTTTGCCCTTACATGAGTCTGTTATCAAGACAATCAGATTCTGATATGACTGTTGAAAAATTTTCTTAAAAAATATGTATATAAGAAAAAATGACACCACTTTCTTAAATTTCTAACAAAATGAAGATCATGACATTAAGGATATGTTATAAAATAACAATTTAAGTTCAAACCAGTTTTGTAAATTTTATCTTCATAAAATGTTATCTTCATGATTTACCTTTGATATAGACTTCCTTCATCATTTGCTTTACTCCTCAACTGAAGAGAACTTGGCAAACTCGATGCATCAAATGTTTCAAGAACATCAGCTTGCTGTTTCCAAGGAAAACAAAAATCATAAATACAACACACCACAAAAATGTAACAAAAATATCAAGAGAGAAAGATTAAATTGCATTAGTATTTTTACAATAGTTTAACAAATAAAAAGAGAGACAAACTATTAATAATAATGGATAATTTTTAGAAAAATATACATTTAAACTTAATGAAGTTGTATGAGTTAACCATTTCACAACCCTAATTTAAAATGACAATGAAGGTAACTTGCATCAGCTACGATCTTTATTAGCATGTTTCCACCTGAGTTAATGCCAAGAACTGGAAAATGATCACCACCCTCATTTCTCTCTAAAGCTACCTGCACACATAAATAATTTTTAAATTATACAAAACACATATTTCAACACGAATTTGTTTATTAAAAAAATATGTTTTTTCATATTCAATGGAGCAAACACGTATTGGAATGAAATTTGAGAAGCTTCACTTGTTTTTGTTTCGGGTATAACTACTGCTAAGATTAAGGAAGAGGTATCATTAGTATTATGTGCTGCAAGGTTTTCTTTGTAAATATTTTGTAAGAGGTGTCATATATTCTTCTTTATTGAAGAAAGAAAATATTGAAATAAATTATAAAATAAATAAACATATTCGGAATATAAAATAACTAAAATATCAACAATGTACATTAACATAAATTCATTACATAACACATTACATAACATAGTGTAGATCTTATAGTTTTATAGTAATATTTTCAAATAAATAACTTTTATATATAAAAAAATTAAATTCATAATCTTAAAGGATGTAAATATAAATAATTAATCAATATTTAATAAGCACTATTCAACAAAAATCAACACTCCATATGATATTAACACTAATCACTAAGTAAAAAATAAATAAAAGAGAAATCATTTATAGGAATATAAAACAAAATGTTAGCAAGTTGAAAAGAAAAAAAAAAGACATGCACAAATAGGAGTAAAAAAGGTTTTATTTGGTTTCGTGTTTGTTCATACGTCTATTTGAATTAATACATAGAAAAATTTAGTTTAATTTTTATTTATTTATAAGGTAAGATAATGTCTGGTTGTAGTTTGATTTCAAAAAACTGAAAAAAAATCTCTTACGTTAAACGTCCCTTAACTAGCTATTACACCATCTTTAAGAAACAGATTAAAAACTATGTAAATATATAGTTAAATACAACTAAACTTTACTATATAATTAATTTTACATAATTTTTTTTTAAAAATAACTTCTTAGCCCTTTAAAAAAATTAAAACATTCATATTAGTCTTTTTAATTTACCAATATGCAACTTGGTTGAGGAAAAAATGCATTACTTTTGTTGAAAAGAAGATAAAAAGTTAACTTTTTAAAAAATAGAAATTCAATTTTCATCTAGTGTATCTTTATTTTAAATTTCGTTATTTTTGTTTTTTATTTCCTTTCATCACAAGTTAAATTTGTAAAAAAAGATACGGATATAATTTTGTTAGCAAATATCACTGCTACTAAGGCTACAAAATCAAAAGGTGCCATATTTTTGTTTTAAAATCTATTTCCACAAGTCCCTACGAGTAAAAAGGATTTGATCCTTGAGTCTGAAGATTAAAATAGGAAATTATGGATCAATATTAGTTAATGCACATTAGAAAAGTTATTAGAAAAATATAATGATGTACCTTAAAAACGAATTCAAGAGCTTCGAGAAATGGACCAGATGTTTCCGACCCACCAGTGACGATCAATCCATTCATCAAATCCAGTGTCTGCAACAAATGAAACCAAAAATACAAGTTAAAACCATCACAATGCTAAATTTCTTCACCATCACTAATATAATTTAGCTTCTCAGATCTCAGCTTTAGCTTTATTCTTCTACTCCAAACATATATAAAAATAAACAACTCTTTAAACAGTTATAATCACTTCGTTAACCACAAAATTTAAAAGAAAATACTTGAGATCTCGTTTTTATGGATTCTTATAAAACATACAACCACGAAATTTCACACAAACAACTTATATAAGATGTGGAGTCTGATCGAGGAATTGGTCGAATAAAATTTTGTTAAAGGTATTAAGATTATCTAACTCTCTAGACTAGTGGAAGTTCGAATTTCTCAATATAGTGGAAGGTCTTCATAGTCTAGTGATGTATAGATCGTTTAGTCTGTTTGAGTACTTGTATAGATTGTCTAAGTGTCATTTAGAGTTCTGTAAAGAGGCACTTCATATGACCTCTACTCTAGCTTAGACGTTTTTCTGTTAAAGAGTTAGTTGGAACAATTGTAAGAGCCCTGTGACTATTTAATGGGACCTTGGTTATTATTTAACCAACTTCAAATTGTAATGCTTAAGCATTTTTTAGTGAGAAAGTAACAATTGAGTTGTAATCTATATTCATAGTGAATTTCTTTTGTGGGTTGTTGAAGTTAGTTAACACTTCAATTATCCACATTTATCTTCTGGATATTATTCTTTCCTATTTTTTTTTCTGTTTTACCGTCTATCAGTTATATTTGCGATACTTCATTCTTTTCTATTTTTCTATTCGTTTGTATGTTGGATGCTCTAGGTGAATTTTACCTTATTCGTTGAGCTATTTTCACAATAAACTGGTGTGGCGAACATGTATACTCAATCATCATGACTTCCGCAAAGTATGAGGTTAAGAAATTCACAAGTCTGAATGACTTTGGGTTGTGGCGGTTGAAGATGCAGGCGCTTTTGGTTCAACAGGGCCTCCTTGAAGCTTTGGAAGGTAAGTCCAAGCTTAATGCTAGCATGGCTAAGAAGGACAAGAAAATGTTGTTGGAGAAAACCTACGACGCAATTTTTCAAAGTCTAGGTGACAAGTTGTTGAGGTAGTTATCGAAGGAGAAATAAAGCTGGAGAGCTTGTACATCACCACGAAGTCCCTGGTGAATCGTCTATACCTGAAGCAAGCATTGTACTCATATAAGATGAGTAATGAAAAGGCGATAAGCAAGTTCAATAGGTTGATCCTGGACCTAGAGAACATTGATGTTCAGATAGAAAATGAGGATCAGGCGTTGATGTTGTTGTGCTCCTTGACCAAAACGCATAACCACTTTAAAGAGATCTTGTTGTATGAAAGAAAGACTTTTTCTCTTGAGGAGGTTCAGGCGACTCTTAGTTCGAAAGAACTGAACGAGAAGTTTGACGTGAAAGCCTCTGGTTCTGGAGATGGTCTTGTAGTAAGGGGTAGATTGTTTAATAGTGAAGGAAGAAGTGGTAAAAGGAGGTCGAAGTCGAGAAAAAGGAATGGTGGAGATGCACCTAAGATGCTACCATTGTAAGA
The DNA here is from genome assembly GCA_030347555.1 of Lablab purpureus. Taxonomy (NCBI): domain Eukaryota; kingdom Viridiplantae; phylum Streptophyta; class Magnoliopsida; order Fabales; family Fabaceae; genus Lablab; species Lablab purpureus. Next base: position 22,368,972 of record CM059258.1, read on the forward strand.
AGGAGGGTCACACCCAGAAGAACTATCCTAAGAGACAGGGTAAGGCAAGAGGCCTTAATAGACTGTCTGGGTTTGGTAGATCATCTAGTGGGTCTACATCATCTAGTGGTGAAGTAGCTCTTTCTGAAGATAGTTACGAATCATCTGAGGTCCTTATGGTATCTATGGTTGCTGATAATGGAGAGTGGATCATGGACTCAGGTTGTTCATTCCACATGACACCTAACTTTCTATGGTTCCAAACGTTTACAAAACTTGAAGGAGGATCTGTTCTCCTTAGTGACAATAAGTCCTGTAGTATAACGGGAATTAAAACCATTAAGTTTCATCTTCATGATGGAACTGAAAGAGGGCTTGAAGAAGTTAGGTTTGTACCTATCTTGAAGCACAATTTGATATCACTTGGTGAGCTTGAGAAAAAGGTATATGTGTTTAAAGGAGAAAAGGGAATGTTGAAGGTGTTGAAGGGTTCCATGGTGGTGATGAAGGGGATGAGAAAGAATGGTTTGTATGCACCTTGGAGGGTGTTGTAGTGTCTGGTTCAACGTCTACTGCTGAGCAAATCATCTTTTCTAAGACAAAACTATGACATAGAAGGTTAGGTCATGTTAGTAAGAAGGGCTAGGTGGAGTTTAAGAAGCAAGGCTAGGTGGAGGTGAATTTTGTTCAGAATTGTTCAACACTTTCTACAAGAAACATGACATATCGAGGCACTAGAAGATGGTTGGTACTCTTCCACAAAGTGGTCTAGTTGAGAGATTCAATAGACCATTTTCAAATAAGTTAGATGTATAATGCTGAGTGTTGGAGTTCCACAGGTGTTTTAGGATGAAGCTGCTACCACTGTTGTTTACCTGATCAATCGAGGTGAGCCTAGAGGTAGTCAAGGAAGTGAGAAGGCGAACATTGAGGTGGAGTCTTACAAGCGAGAAGAGTCTAGGTTCCTACAAACTAAGGAGGTAGACAGTTTAGTGGAGGAGAGACGAGAAGCTTTTGGTGAAGATGTTTGTGTTGATGATTTCCAGCTTGTCAGAGATAGAGCAAGGAGGACGATACAAGTTCTAGAGATGTATGGTTATGCAGAACTCATTACCTACTCCTTAGTCTTGACCTTAAGCAAAAGGGCTATCAGTCAAGTTGGCAATATGCTTACCAATACACAACTCCCAAGTCTTGAGGGTAAGCAAAAAGATTATCAATCAAGTTGACAATATGCCTACCAATACAATGATGATACACAACCTTGCAGGTAGGAGTTGTGTAAAAAATACACAAGAAGGAAGGGTTAAATTGTGTTTTAAAACTTTTTCAAAAGTTTTCAAGTATCACCTAACGAATGGATCTTATTCGAATGATATATTGGCACATCAGACACACAAAGCAAGATGTTCGAAAAGACTTTTAAATAAAAACAAGTTAAGTTATGAAATCTCCCTTTTTAAGGTTAATCAAACACAATAATATGTAATTGAAAAGTCAAGGGAAAGAATCACTTAAACAAACTTTTATACTGGTTCGTTGCAACTCATAGACTTCATATAGTTCTTAACCAACCAGCTGAATTCATTAGCAGACTAACGCTATAAGATACATGTATTCTTTTGGCTCGTAGCTACTTTTGGTTTAACCAAGTATTCTTTCAACAAATCACTCCTAGCTTAACTCGAATATTCTTTTCAACAAGCCATTTTTTACTTAACCAAGTATTTTTTAGGAACGTAGTAACTTCTGGTTACCGTTTACAAAATATGTAAAAATATTTTATCAAAGATCACGGTAAGATTGTTAATCTAGAAGGGTAGTGTCTTAAAGAAGAATACAAGATTAATCTTACTTTTAGAGATAGCCAAGAAACATAATTAATTGTTCTTCTAAAGCTTTAAGGTTAGATAGAAGAATTCAACAATATTTTTGCATTTGATTCAAAGTTTGCTTCTTACTTTCTTTTTTTAACAAGACCCTTGTATAGTGTTGTGAAACAATTAGTTGTTAGAGTCTTGTTCTGACATGTGTGTTCCAAGAGTTGACAAACTGGACATTTCAGAAATTTGGTAGATTGAGACAACTTTAGCTCAGCTCCCAAGGCATGTGAGAGAACCTTTGAATCTTGTGCTTAAAATGATCTGAAGATTGTTCTTTATGTTTTATGTTATAAATGTGCATATCATCTTATTATATTTGATCTTATAAGATGATGTTGGAGAATATTTAAGACGATATATGCATGATCTAGCTCTCGTTTCATAAGAGGGCTTATTCGTCTATCATATAGACTAGTGTCTATTAGACTTAAGCTCTTTTGTATTTTAGACTTTATTGTCTTTAATCACTTAATCAAAACTTGAGGGTGTTGGACTTTTCCTTAACAAGTTGTAAGGGTGAAGAGGCTAAAGTTTGTTAAGTCATGAGTGTAGCAAACAACAATTAGGTCGCAATCGAATAATTGATTTTAAATGGAAACGGGAAGATAACATAATTTTAAATGAAACAACATGACATTTCAAAATGACTCGTTGAGAAAGACTAAATGTCACTTTGTCACAGAGGGATTACATAAGCTTCTAAAAATGCACACAGACTCTTTAACACATTGGTTTTTGGGAGAGCACATGGTCTTCTTAACGCATAGGCTTTTGGGATAACACATATACTCCTTAACATATAGGCTTTTAAGAGAGCACATAGACTCCTTAGCACATAAGCTTTTAAGAGAGTACATAGACTCTTGAAGTATATAAGAATTTAGGAGAGTTCGAACTACCACTGTCTGTTATCTCAGCTCATCCATCTTTTGCATGAGTTGTTGAACATTGGGAGTGTCCTCTTCTCCATTGTGTTAAGAGTTTGTTGTTCAATATGCATGAATTTGACAAAATTTATGTAATGCCAAAAAAAATACGATAAATTAAGTAGCTATAGTTTAGGAAACTTCTCAACCAAAATTCTTAGATATAACAAACATAAATGTAATTATTCTAAATATAATGGATTATGATTTGCTTTACCTATCCCATAATGATTACCGAAATGTTTTATGAACAAATTTGGTGAGACTTTCCGATAAAATATTCAAGATCTAAGTGTATGTTCCCTTTCTTTATGATAAAGTATTCTATATTTATAAATTTTCGAAATTAAATTTCTTTTTGCATATTTCAATGATAGGATCTTGAAGATAAAAATTTTAAAAAATGGTGAAGTCTAAACCTCTTGCACTAAGTGTCATCTCCTATTCTGTACATAGTAGATCATGTCAAAAGATTACATAATTACACATTCTTAAAAAAACAAGTCAAATATTCTATCTGCGTATAATTAAAGTAACATGAGTAATGAATTGTTATAATAATTTTATATTTATTTATAATAATAATTTATACAAATTAAATTCTTAAAAAATATTTTTAATATCATTTTAAAATTATAGCATCCGTATTTTTTTTTAATTTTTGTCCAACATCCTTTTTTATTGGAAACTTGTAAAAATTTTCTTAATTGTTTTAAAACATTATATTAACACCTGTTATATACTATATCAGTCTCTTCTAATTATTTTAATATTATGTTCTTCTTTATAAAAACTATTATCTTAAATGTTAAAAAATAAAAAGTATTATATACAGCTTTAAAAAACTTTCAAGTGACATAAATATGGTTTATTTATTTATCAAAAGTCAATAATATATTGATGGTTACTAGAATTTATATTACCACAAAACTTTATATTTAAACTAATTAAAATATGTGTACGAATAGTAGAGGGTGAAAATGTGCACTACTTTTGTTTTGGATTTTTTTTCTAGTTCTGTAATTTTAACTTACACTTCTATGATACTAAAAAACTTTAATATGTTTTTATATTTTTAATATTTTTAAGTATTACAAGTGTATTTGAAATTGTGCAATAAATCAAGTTAAAATATATTTAAAATTTTAACTTTTAAATTATATAAGCTAAAAGTTATATTTAATTTTTAAATTATAAAATTTAAAAATAAAAATTAATTATTAGATCATCTAATTTATATATTAAAATATAATTAAGATTTTATCTTTTAAATTATACAGTTTAAAAGATAATTTTAACTTCTAAAAATTACACACTTTGATTTTCGATTTTATTTCTGAATTATAAATTATATGACTCAAAAATAAAAAATAATTTTAAAAAAGTATCATCTAAAGTTAAAAGTAATTTTAAAAATTATATAATTTAAAATAAAAAATAATTTTTAAATTACACACTTTAAAATTAAAAAATAAATATATGAGAAAATATGTATTGATGGCTCTCGGACGAAAGAAGATATTAACTTCCAGATACACTGAGGATGCAACTACGTGTTCCTTTTTTCTTTGGGTGTTGAATATCTGTACGAACCGCTCCACGGCCACACATTTAGGCCTCCTTTTCTTTAACGGGAAGCTGAATTTTGTCCAAATACACCAATCTATTCCTATGTAAAATGTCAAGAAGAAAATAAAAGAAAAAAAAATTAAATTATTTTTTTAAGAATTAGAAACTAAAACTAAAATTAAAATATAAATGAAATAATTAATCTTTAAATAAAATTTCTGAAAATTAAAAAAATCAATTAAAAAATATTATGATTACTAAATATTTATTTTTATCCATAAAATAAGATAAAATATACATAAAAGCACTGTATAAACCTGTCTATTTTTATTATTTTATACTTACCAGCTATTTTAATAAATAATTTTACTATTACATTTAATTTAACAAAATATTTTAACCACTTTCAACTTTTATTTAGATTTTTTTCTGCATATAACTGTCAACTATTTTTAATAAATATATGACAAATTATTCCCACAATAAAAATAATGTTTTTTAAAATTTTATCTTATTTAAATAAATATTATAACATAAAGAATAATGATGTTTTTTTTAAGATTTTGTCTTATTTAAATAAATATTACTTTTAACAATATAAAGAACGTGAAATCTAAAAGAATTGTTTAATTTTTATAAATATTTTATAATAACTTCTGTGTAAGTATAAGTATTTTATAAAAGTCCCATTTTAATATATATTTTTAAAATTTTTCTAAGTTAAAATTTAAGTATTTACTTTTATTAGTTAGAATCTTAAATTTTAGGTTAATTGAAAGAGTTTATAAAACCTATGTGTTAAACCCTTATATGTTGTGCCACCTAAAAAATTATAGAAAAAATAAATAAATATGTAAGATAAATATAAAAAAATATAATAAAAAGGACTAAGTGAACACCATCTACAAGAAGATAAAAAGTAAAGTGCCTTCGAAAACTGACATCTTCTGACAAAAAATGCATGCAGCACAATGTGTCAGTTTTGGTGTCAAACAGTGGAAAACCTTCCAGAAAATATAACTATTTACTAACTATTGTTTTCAAATAAATATTTTTACTTCTGCAACCTAAGAGACTATTTTAAAAATATAATATATTTACTATTGATAAAATTAGTTTGTATATTACGTAAAAATATATCAATAACATTAAGTATGAGATTTATATAATAATAATAATAAAAATATACAACAAAATATTTTATATAATTGTATTTCATGACAAATATCCATAATGAAAAATATTAATAATGACAAATTTAATAATAATGAGAAAGATTGATGATAAAAAAATTGATATTGAGAGATATTAAAAATATTAATAATAAAAAATATTCATAAGAAATATGTTGATAAAGATGGAAAGATTTTATAGGTATTTTATCTTTGTAAATTAGTATATATATAGTGCTTATATTATAGAAATAAAGGTGACAAAATTATTATATGAAACTATGTAATAGAATCAGGAAAGATGGTAAGAGTATTTTCTACCTCATATTTTTTATTAAATATGTGTGTAATATTTTAAAAGAGAATCATTTCAATTTAATGTTTAAGTTTTTACAGTTTTTCATAACATAATTGTTTTTTTAAAATTTATTCTTAAACTATTCGTATAAATATTATTTTTTTATTAACACTTTTAGATTGAAAGTTTGTGAACCGTTGTCCGTAATTGTATTTGTTAGTAGATTATTGAATTTATTGAATTCAATAATTTTCAATAATTTTGTGTTGACAAATTTACATTAAAAATAATAGTATTGTGAATTATTATTAAATATTTTTTAAAATAATTTGTCATAATGTAATATCTTTGTGGTTGAAATAGATTAAAAAAAATACTTATATGTATAACAAACTTATTGCATATGAGTGTTTATAAATTATTTAACATTAAATCTAATTTATGTAGTGAATATATGTAATAATAAAATTTTTGTATGTGATTTGAAAAAAATATGGAATAGTAAAAAGTTTTAATAACAATAAATAATGTAGACAATAATAATTATACTAAAATATTTTAGACAAAATAGTATGAATTACTATCATTTTGTTGTTTATGAAGTATTTGTTCATAATAAAAGGTTTCATCATGCTCATTTAGTATTTTTGTCATTACAAATTAAGTAAAAATGAATTTGAACGTCATAATATTTAAATGAAGAAATTTGGTTAAGGGGATGTAAGAGATTCAACAAAATATGCACAAATTGATAATAATCATAAGTCATTATTTTTTAAATTTGACCTGATCTAAATCATAAGTCACGCGAGTCAATCTATTGGACCAAACTTATTTTGACATCTTTAATAAAAGGTATACGATGTTCATAGCATACTTCTAATATTAGTTTTCATTCATATGGAGAACAATATTGCATTAAAAAAATACAAGTTGTCTTGCTCTTCAATATGTAGGTTGATAAAATAGAAATTTTGATTACAAAGTTACCCTTCTATAACTTTTAATAAAAAAATTTATGGATAACTTCAAAATGATCATTAGTTTATAAATTTGCACTTCATTCAATAACCAATTATGAAGTTAAGCATGATAAATAAATAAAAAATACACACATTATAATTAGAATAACATTTTTATACTCGACATGTGTGATCCAAGGTTATATGATATTTTCAAATATTTCTTTCTAAACCAGATTTTTATTGTAGTAGTTACATTTCTATATTAATCCTTTCTTTATTTTCAAATGTATTTTCAATCCTTTCTTTATTTTTACTTTGAAAACGACAACATTGTTAGGAAAAAGTTCAATATCCTATATGATTTTGAATGTATGCTTAAAAACAATGAAGTATAAAATGCAAAAGTTGTTGCATCTAACAGCTAATAGACGAAATTGAGTCTAACAGGTGATGATTGTATTCCATCAGATAATGCATATATCGTCTAATAGATGATATGTTTCCATATCATCTGATTCTAATGGCTTCTTGATCAAATAATATGAACACACATCATTAACTTCATTGAACATCTTTGTTTGTGCATGAACATTCTTCTATGTAAGGCAATTTCATGTCTCATCAGAGTGCCTCAAAAGAAGAGCCAAAAGCTGTTTTGGCACACCAAACTCTTGAAATATGCAATTGGTTATTGACAAACAGATTTTTGGTCGCACAAAATTCTGATAAAAGAAAACAAGTTATCTAATGTAATATAGCTAACCCGTGTCGAATCTCACAAGGACACAATTGTAGGAGTGTAACCATTGTTAAACATCGTTCTCCAAAGAAAAGTTAAAATAAACAATAATAATAATAATAATAATAATAAAGGGGGTTTGTCGAGTTGATAAAATTAACAATGCAGAGTAATAATTGTAAATAAATAATTAATGAAAACTAAAATTAAAAACACATAGTAAAGAAAATTATAAATAAAATAATTAAGGGAAACTAAAATTAAAAACAAATATGAAAATTAAATTATTTAAATACGAAAAACAAATGCATGCATAATTAAATTACGATGCTAAGAATTTAATAATGAGAACGTTTATAAATGTTTATATGATTAAATAAATAAATTAAAAGACAAATTTAAAGGCAAAGCAATAATTGGAATGAAATTATTATGCTAATAAAAATAAATAAACAATTAACAGTTAAATCATAGATTTTAAGACAGAGCAATAATTAGAATGATATATTGATGTTAATTCAAATTATAATAAAAATAAATAAATAATTAACAATTAAAGAAAAAATATATATTCAATTAACTATTAAAATTTAAAATGAATAAGTAAAATACTGAATTTAAAATGTAGGCTGTAATTATAAAATACTGAATTTAAATTAAAAGTAAAATGTTAATAAAATTATTGGAGTCTGAAGAATAAATAGATATATGTGAGGATGTGAATATGAATGTGAGAAAGTAGAATGTACAAAATTTAAATTATTGACCAGAATTAAATAAAATGAAGACTAAAATATGAAATAATGAAATTAAATAAATTAACATGAAAGAAAACAAAACCAGGAAATTGTAGCAAGAGCTCCTAAAACTTCTGCAGCTTCACCCAAAACTAACAACAAAACTATAATGAGAAAAACCGAAGCACCTTGGGTTCATCTCAAAATAACTTTAAGTTCTTTTTCTCCTAAAAAAAAGTCTCAACCAGGAAAAAAAATATATGCAATATGAATGTATGTTTTGATGTTAAAAATATGTAAATTGCAATAAATTTACTAAACTTAAATTATGTCATTATTTTTATAAAAACGTGCAAAATGCATGGTTAAAGAATAGAACAAATGGCTTAGAAAGTGTTCTTAGATAAAAAAAATAAAGAGTAAAAAGACATACATTAGTTATCCTTGAAGCATATCTACCCATGTACGGAAGCGAGCGAGCTTTCACAAAAATAGAAGTAAAATTCTCTAGCCAATGGAAGATAAATGTAACAAGTTATCAGGAGTTACTCCAAAGGAGGGACATGCATTTAATATATGAAGAGTTGATCTACGTGAAACATCAAGCATACAATTGAAAATCAATATGTTGAAGTCAACCTAAAGCTAAAGATGTCAGAAGGGGACCCCAACACTAGTTGCTTTCAAACACTATATAAAAGCCCAATTCAAGAAAGAAAACAAGGAACCAACATGAACTTTGATTAAGCTCTGAATCTATGTTGTTTTGTATCCTTTCTCTTTAAGCTTTAGAAGAACACCTTGAGTGTTCATTAGTAAATCTAGAAGTAATCTTATTCTTTGTATTGTCTATAAGACGCTACTCTTCTAGACTAATAATCTTGTGTGATTTTTTAATCATGCTCTTTTCATTTTGTAAAGGGGTTAGCTAAGAGTGGCTACATTCCTAAAAAATACTTGGTTAAACTAGAAGTGGCTTGTAGAAATTAATACTTAAATGGGTTAGCCAGAAGTGGTTACGAGCCAGAAGTAGTTACGAGCCAAAAGAATACTTGTACTTTGCAGTATGAGTATGCCTACTGGAAATCAATTTGTTACATTGAAGAACTCGATGTAGTCTGGGTTGTTAGATGAACCAGTATAAATAGTTGTGTGAAGTATGTCCTCTTTTAACTCCTTTTCAATTACATTTTTTAATTGTGTCTAACCCAAAGGGAGATGTTTCTTTAACACAAAAATATTTCTTAACTTATTTTTATCAATAAACTTGGTTCATTTGTTAAATTCAAAGTATTGTCTAGTAAACCTTTTCAATAGACGAAAACTGAAATATTTACTAAAAGTTTTTAAAACACAATTTAACCCTTCCTTTTTGTATTTTACTTGTTTTTCACAGTTGGTATCAGAGCTTAGTTTCTAGAGGATTGAGTGTCTGACAACGTTAAAGGAAAAAGATAAAATATGGCACATATGGAGCAACATCTGATAGTAGAAGGAGCCTCCCTCACAATACCTCCAGCCTTCCTTGGAGAAGACTTTCCTTACTGGAAAGACAGGATGAAAATGTATGTAAAGTCCATACATTATCAAGGCAGATTATCACACGTATAGATCTACAAGTTGAAGAACCAGAGGAGAACTGGAAAGAAGAAGACTTCAACGAAGTCCAACTCAACAACAAAGCAAGGTACATTCTCATTTGTGCTTTAACTAAAGATGAATATAAAAAGGTTTGCAGGTCGAAGACTACAAAGAAAATCTAGGACTCCCTCATCATCAACTATGAAGGAAATGAGGATGTTCAACTAAGAAAAACTTCCACGCTAACAAGGCAATATAAGTCCTTCACCATGAAGGAAGGAGAGAGTGTAGATACCATGTTTGGGAGGATGCAAGTTCTTCTAAATGGTCTTGAAGCTTTAGGCCAAAGCTTTACAAAAGCTCAAATCAACCTGAAGTTGTTGGATAGTATGCCCAAGATACAGGAGTCCAAAACAACCACCATAACTGAGACCAAAGACCTCAAGAAAATTTCTTGGGATGAACTTCTCAGTATCTTGAAAGTACATGAAGCACACCTTAATGGCAGGAGTTCAAAGGAAACATCGATATTTGTTGATAAAGGTCTATCTACCAAGGTAAATAAAGTGTTTAACAAAAAGAAAAAGCCTAGAGCTTTAAAGACTTTGGAAGAAGAGTCCATAGAATCTAAGGTTGAGTCTAACTAATCAATCGATGAAGAAGTTTCTTTGATGTCTCGAAAGTTTAAGTAGATGTTTAAACGAAGAGGAAAATGGAACATAACATTTCCATATAAAAAGAGAGATGGTGCTTAGAGACACCAACATGATTGAAGATGAAGGCCAAGAGATCATATGTTATGAGTGCAAGAAACTAGGGCACATTAAAGTAGATTGTCCCAAGCTTAAAAGGAGGTCAAACTTTAAGAAAAAAGTCTCATGATCACATGAAAAGCTTCTAAGTCTGAGTCAAATTCAGAAGCAGAAGAGCACATAAACATTTGCTTGATGGTAGATCCAACAAGAGGTATTTTCCAATCCCTCATCTCTTTCAAATTACGCACCTAATGCTTCTTCGTTTGATGAAGAAGAAGAAGATCTATCTTACAAGGATCTTTTCAACAACTGCAACACTCTTGCTGAGCAATATTTAAACTTAAAACAAAAGTTTAAAAATATTCTTCTAGAAAACGAAAAGCTAAAGAAAGAGAAAGTTGAGTTTGTCGTGAATATTCAAATCTTAGAATAGATGAAAATATCATGCAATGCTTGCATGAAAAACTTGGAAGTGGCAGAATGAAACAAAACAGACATCTCTTGATAAAAACCAGGATAGTGTTTTTTTCCAAAAACGATTCATAGAATAATTTAATGCTAAACTACATATACTAATACTACTCCGCTAATAACTTAATAAGGAGACAAAGAAGGGAAGATGAGAGCGGGTTAAAATGAGAACAACCCCAAATTTTCAAATGCCAAAAAAATTCTAAATAAAAATACTCTAAATCTCAAATTTTAAATATGAAAAGATGAAAAGAAGAAGCCACACTAGAGCAATGCAAATTGTTGAGCACTCTACCAACTATAAGATGAGATAAAGCACAAGAAAAACTCATTCTTAAAGTATAAGGATATTTTAATAATTGAATATATATAACAATTAATTGTATTTTTATATATCATAATTATTTTTTTTCATTTTATATCCCTATAGTCACTTTCCTTTTAAATGTGAGCAGAAAGTTTAAATAAAACCTATAATTTCATGAGACTTGTCCATTGTTTTATATATGTTTGTATTAATATATAAATTCTTAAAAAATGAAAATTAATCGTTAAAAATTGTAATTAAAGAATGACAACTAATCATTAGAAAGTATTATTTTTTGTAATATTCATAATTTCACAACAAATAGCGTTTCTTGTAATTGTATCAATAACAAAAACAATTTGGAGAACTATTTGGAAAAGCACCAAAGACAACCCCACTTTTATGATGTGTTTATTATAAGAAATTCTCAACGGTGATTTTTTCTTTGCAAATCAATTCATTCAAACCAGGACAACTCTTTCAAATCACCTAATACAACAATAAAATAAGGAGATACAAACATAAGTTAGATTGCATGCTATTGGTAGAATCACAGCAACAGCAGAACACACTAAGGTTGAGGGCAATAACATGATATATATCTCATTGATAAGCAGGGTATTCCCTGATATTAAACATCTTACAAGCATCAGTGTGCACAAATTTTTATTCCTCAAAATACATCCACCATTCATAATTTGTTGTGCACAAAATTACACTCAGTGAAACTCCCTCAATCTAGAATCATTCAAAGAGATAAACTTGATCATATCCTTTCCTGCAAGTTGCAAAAAGAAACCATGTAAAAACTTTCTTATGTGTGAGGCAATGGATAACACTGACAAAGAGAAACTTATTTACCCAGCAGCTCCACCATAAGTGGGTTTGTAATTGTAGATGAGATTGTCTCTCACTTCTTCAGCATCAGGATTGTTTGAGGATTTCCTAGCTTCACTGCTCCCAAATTCATCAAGGTGAAGAACCCATGTTAACCATTCTCAAATATATGCTCAAACACAATCACCACAACCAAAAATCCTAAACAAAAAAACATATACTATATACTATAATGTTAAACTAACAAAAACAATGCTATTCATTAGACTAACCGTGTTGGTGTAGGCATTGTCCAATGATAATGGAATTATTAATAAAAATATAATAATAGATTTGCACTGAGCAATATCATTTATGACAGAATGATTGACTGTCTATAATAAATTTGAATCTAAAATCTCATAATATAATCATACGGTTGAGGTTGATGAAAATAATATATCTTAAAAGTTTCACATCGTCTTGTTTATTCAAAGGAGTAGGTGACAAAAGTTATATAATGGACTTGAGTCCATGGTATCTAGACATCCCAGTTAAAAGCACTTTAAGCTTGTATTTGACTTTTCTTATACTCTTGTAGTAGAATGTTGTGAGGTTTGATTAAATTACTTGCTTTGAAGAATGTGAGTGTATTGAGGTGTGGTTTTTATCTGGTTTTAGAGTTTCCACGTTATATTCTTGTGTTGGTTATTTTTATTGCATTTATCTTATTTCTCTATTAGAAAAATTATTTTCCAGGAATAAAGATGTTATTGTTTTACCCAATACAAACTCCTATTAATCATAATTGATTATTTTATCATATTAATATATTCATGCTAACTTAAAAATTATACACAACACATTAATTACATAAAAAAATATTAATATTAGATTTCAATGTAAAACTAATTAATTATAAATAAAATTATTTATCGATATATAAGTTAATTGAATATCTTTTTCAATATTGAAAAAAAACATTTCTCTACATTTTAAGTTAAAATTAATTAGCGATGGTAAAAGTATCGGAGTGATATAAGTTACACTTTTTAACAAGAGATTTCTCTCTTTTCCTTAACTGTTAACAACAATAAAGAAATTAAAACTGATTTTTTATAGTATCTACATTTTTCTTTTTCTTTTAGAGAACAAAGCTTAACCATTTCACAAGTGGATGGATTGTATCAAAATTGGCTTTCACACTCTTAAATGGCCATTCATATTAAAATTAGTCCTTTTGGAAGTAAGAGAACAAAAGGGGTAGAACAAAAGAAAGAAAAGTATCACATAATTGTTTTAACTTTCACCCTTCTAAAATAACCACTTATATGAGAAGTACAAAGTAGAAGAAAATATCAAAGTATGTGTCTGACCTCACAAAAAAGTTTGCAGTGGACTGAGTAACCCGAATTGCATTCTCTGTATGAGGGGCTTTCAAAGATGTGGCCCATTCAAAAGCATTTTTCTGCACATTTTTTGGTAAAAGGTGCAACATAATTAAAATATAAAATTTCTCAAATTATGAAATTGAGAATTACTCATAAAAAAAATAGTGTTTATCTTTTAAATCAAATTTATAAATTACCTCTGGTTGCCATAGGTTAACAGTCACAGGATAGTCCTTACCACGTGCTGTGGAAACGAAAACCTAAAATAATAATTAATAATAATGTTGGAAATTTTAACCAAAAAAGGAAATGACAAGTTAGAATATGAAGAAAAATAGGTTTAAGATGAAGATTAGACAACATTAATTTAATTAATACCTTGCCATTTCTATCCTTGGATGTCGCCAAAATTTCATAAAACTTGGATAACTTTCTATTATATTGAAGATTGCGTGGGGTTATTGCGTACTGTCACGTAAATAAAAAAAAACATACTAAAATTACATCACTGAATTTAAAATATATAATAAAATTAAGGAATTATTAAGAGTATAAACTCACATCACATACATAATAAAAACTAAAGCCTCAAACTATATAATAACTAATTGACAATACAAACTCACTTTATGATTGTGCAGGACAAGACAATCTTTGCTCAGTTGTGCCAACAAATCTGAAGGAAATCTATAAAAGAAAAAAAAAATGTTGAACTTAATTCATTCTAACAAATAAAAATAATAGATCAATGAATTTACTGAAAAAAATAATTCGTAAAATATGAACTTAGATGTAATGCAAAAAGAAAAGTCTTTAAATGTGTTGGAAAATTTTCTTAGAAAATAAGTATATAAGAAAAAAATGACATTACTTTCAACATAAAACCTTAAGGCTCAATTCTATAGGTTTTTGTTTTTCTTTTATACACCTGAACTTTGTCATTTCTACTCAATGTAAAATTTTATGTCCACTCTCAAACTTCAATTCCTAACAGTCTCTCACTCAAGTGTGAGACTACCTAACTGTTGTTGGGTTTACCACAATTGTTTCTTCGATCCCTTTCTTCATTAGTAAATTCTCTTCAAGGGTATTCTCAACTACTATTTTAATAGTAACTCTAACTACTGTTAGCTTTACCACAATAGGACATGTTTGCCCTTACATGAGTCTGTTACCAAGACAATCAGATTCTGATATCACTGTTGAAAAATTTTCTTAAAAAATATGTATATAAGAAAAAATGACACCACTTTCTTAAATTTCTAACAAAATGAAGATCATGACATTAAGGATATGTTATAAAATAACAATTTAAGTTCAAACCAGTTTTGTAAATTTTATCTTCATAAAATGTTATCTTCATGATTTACCTTTGATATAGACTTCCTTCATCATTTGCTTTACTCCTCAACTGAAGAGAACTTGGCAAACTCGATGCATCAAATGTTTCAAGAACATCAGCTTGCTGTTTCCAAGGAAAACTAAAACCATAAATACAACACACCACAAAAATGTAACAAAAATCAAGAGAGAATATTACATTGTATTACTATTTTTACAATAATTTAACAAATAAAAAAAGAGAAAAAATATCAATAATAATGGTTAGTTTTTAAAAAAATATACATTTAAACTCAATGAAGTTATATGAGTTAACCATTTCACAACCCTAATGTAAAAGGACAATGAAGATAACTTACATCAGCTATGATCTTTATTAGCAGGTTTCCACCTAAGTTGAGGCCAAGAACTGGAAAATGCTCACCAGCATCATTTTTTTCTAAAGCTAACTGCACAAATAAATAATTTTTAAACTATAGAAACACATATATCAACATGAATTTGATTGATAAAAAAAATAATATGTATTTTTATATTGTATGGAGCAAACACATGCATACTGGGAAGAAATTTGTAGAATGAATGAGCAAGTTCAGAGTATAAAATAATTAAAATATCAATAATATACATATTAACATAAATTCATTACAGACATAATTTGGATCTTATAGTTTTATGTTAATGCTTTCGAGTAAATAACTTCTATATATGTAAAAAAACATAAAGTCATTAGCTTAAAGGATGTAAATATAAATAATTAATCAATATTTAATATGCACTATTCGACAAAAATCAGCACACCTTAAGATATTAACAATAATCCCTAAGTAAAAAGAAAATTAAAGAGAAATACTTGATATCAATATAAACAAAATGTTAGCAAGTTGAAAAGGAAAAAAAAACATTATGCACAAATAGGAGTAAAAAAAGGTTTTATTCGGTTTAGTGTTTGTTCATACATCTATTAGAATTAATTCGTAGAAAAATGTAGTTTAATTTTTATTTATTTATAAGGCAAGATTATGTTAGGTTGTAGTTTAATTCAAAAAATTGAAAAAAAATAATTCTTACTATAAACGTCCCTTAACTTGATATTACACCATCTTCGAGAAAAAGATTAAAAACTATGTAAATAGTTAAATACAACTAAACTTTATTATATAATTAATTTTACATAAGGTTTTGTAAAAATAATTTCTTAGCCCTTTAAAAAAATTAAAACATACATATTAGTCTTTTTAATTTACCAAGATGCAACTTGGTAGAGGAAATATGAAAAAATAAAATTATGCGTTCTTTTTGTTGAAAAGAAGGTAAAAAAAATTAACTTCTTAAAAAATAAAAATTCAATTTTCATCAAGTGTATCTTTAATTTAAATATTTTTTTCCTTTCAATACAAGTTAAATTTTGTAAATAATATTATGGATATAATTTTGTTAGCAAATATCATTGCTCACTTTTGTTTTAAAATCTATTCCCACAAGTCCCTACAAGTGAAAAAGGATTTGATCTATGAATGAGAAGATTAAAATAGGAAATTATGGATCAATATTATTAATTAATGCACATTAGAAAAGTTACTAGAAAAATATAATGATGTACCCCAAAAACGAATTCAAGAGCTTGGAGATATGGACCAGATGTTGCCCACCCACCAGTGATGATCAATCCATTCACCAAATCCATTTTCTGCAACAAATCAAACCAAAAATACAAGTTTAAACCATCACAATGCTAAATCTCTTCACCACCACTAATATAATTTAGCTTCTCAGATCTCAGCTTTAGCTTTATTCTTCAACTCCAAACACATAAAAAATAAACAACTCTTTAAACTGTTATAATCACTTCGTTAACCACAAAATTAAAAACAAAATACTTGAGATCTCGTTTTTATGGATTCTTCTAAAACATACAACCAAGAAATTTGACGCAAATAACTTATACAAGAGAATAACAAAAAACACTAAAACAAAGAATACATGTGTCTCGATTTATATAGATTGCAGATGTTGCTTATTCTCGCTTCAACATAAATTTAACTAACACATTTCTTAATTATTTTTTGTGTTTTTTCTTCCTCGCTCAACAAATAATTTTCACTCTAGAAAAATACTTAAAAAGTATAAAATCATAAAAATTATTATTTCTATTTAAAAACTTATTTTGAAATTTATGACAAATTTTAACCAATAGCAAATATATTTACAAGTCTCGTCATGTTTATAAAAAAATAATTCTTTAAATAAATTTTATTATCCCAAATAATTAATATTCGACCGTCCAGATTTAAAAGAAAATAATTATTAGTAATATTATACATTTTTTAAGGATAAAATTCTAATTTATTACGTAATTAAGGAATAATGTTAATTACTACTTTTATCAATAACTTGTTGGTCATTAAGACAAACTTTTATTATTAACTATTTTTTTTATAATTTCTCCAACTGTTTTCTTTCTCGAGAATTAATTTTGTATTAATTATTTCTTGAATATCTCTATTATTAGGTTATAATATCAATATGGATTTTAATATATTTTTTTGGAAGTCTCCTTAAGTTACATTATTTTGTTAAGATCTTATGATTACTTTTTTCTAAAAAAATTATAATTAATGATATTTTATTTGCATTTTAATTTTGTTTTCACGCAAAGTATTATTTTAATGTAAAAATATTAACTTTATTTTTATAATTCCAGTTCTTAAACCTTAGGATAGAAATGCTCTTATGTATTTTATAATCTAGTTTTGACATTATTTACCTTGTCTAGGATCTGAGGTGACTCGTTGTAGATAAGAGGAATAACTCTAGCACCACCAGACTCAACGAATTTCACGTAGGAGGCCGCGATGTATGATACGCTGCTGCTGTTGCTGAGGCGGCCGGAGGCTCCGTCGCCGGGGTGCGACAGGATTCCGATCACCGGCCGCTGGTTAAGGTTTGGGTCTGTTGCGGTGCAACTGGAGTCGTCCTGGAGGAGATGACTCGGCAAAATAATGTGGTCATCATGAACAATAGCAGCCGCAAGGCATGTGAAGAGGGTAACGAAGCAGAAGAGGCTGAAAACAGTGTACTTTGACATGGTTTGAAGAAGGGGACTGAGGTTGGAGCATGAAGGAAAAGGAGAAAGAAGTGTGGTTATTTATGGTGGTAATTGTCACGTGCCATCCACGTGGATGTAATTTAATCTTTCACCCTCTTTTATTGACTTTTGAATCCCGTGAACCGTGATCCGCATGGTGGACAAAAATTAAATTTAGTACAGTTTTGATTTGGTTTAAGTTTCAAATATATTTAAATTCAACATAAAAAGTTATAAAGAAATATTTTAATTAATTTTTATAATTTGATTTAAATTATTTTTATAATTTTATTATATATTTTTTATTAATATATATTATATTTATAATTGTATATTATTATATTAGATTAGATAACTCATACAAATTACTTATCATAATTTTAGCAAATCATCTCTCTCTATATATATAATTTAAAATATGAATATTATTATTTCTTTTAATAATATTTTATTTTAATATTATTTTTTTAAACTAATAATATAAGAATCATTTTAACGAATAATTCTTTATTTATATATTAAATCTATTTTATTTTCTTTAAAATAATCGCGAAATTCGTATTTGAGGATAGTGGTGAGAAAGAACAGTGAAGAGAATTCTATTTTGTTTATTTATATATTATTAGTTAAAGGAAAACTAGTCACAACTTTTGGAATACATTACTCACATAATTAAAATATTAGTCTTTTCCTTTTCTCTCTTTTTTTTTTGAATTTTAATTCTTTTAAGTTAAACTTTTTTTAAATTGATTGATTGGGAATTAATTATTCGAACTTTTCTTTTTTTAAAGAAATTTTTTAAAATTAAAATTTTTAAATTATTATTTGCATTCAATTATGTCACCAAGATAAATAAAATAGTCGTGTTTTACTTTTATTGAAAATGTTTTTTTTAAAGAATCTTCATTATAGAAAAACTATTAGTGATTTAAAAAATACCACAATAGTTGTATTCAAATGATTAGAAAGGTGTTATTGTACATGTACTTTTTATTTATTTTCTATGATTTTAATTATATATAGGTATGTATTGATTGGCATTGATACAAGGTGTGTTGCGACAATAATTATACATGAGTGTTAGCTAACATTATAGAAAAACTATTAGTGATTTAAAAAATACAACAATAGTTGTATTCAAATGATTAGAAAGGTGTTATTGTACATGTACTTTTTATTTATTTTCTATGATTTTAATTATATATGGGTATGTATTGATTGACATTGATACAAGGTGTGCGGCGGCAATAATTATACATGAGTGTTAGCTAACATTGATGCAAAGTGTGTGGTAATTATAGAGAGTATTGGTTGACATTAATGCAATGTGCAATGATCTTGGATGGTTTAATTAAGTGGGTATACTCTTTGTGATGGAGTATCATTATTGATATAGACAATGATTGTTGGTGTAGGCAATAAAAAATGAATATGTGTTTATTTTTATCATGGTGAAGATTATTGGGTTGATAAAAATAATACATCTTGGAAGTTCCATATCATCTATGATAAACAAAGGAGTGGGCAACGTAAGCTATATAATGAACTTGAGTTTATGATGTTTAGGCACCCCAGTCAAAAGTATTTTAAGTTTGTATTTGACTTTTCTTATACTCTTATAGTATAGTGTTGTGAGGTTTGGTTTAATTATTTGTTTTGGAGAGTTTGGGTGTATTGGGGTCAAGTGCATGAGAGAGTAGTCTATGCATTGTAAGAATTTTCACATAGTGTTGATTGTCATTAGACAATGGTTGTGGTTTTTCTTTGGTTTTGAAGTGTTAAGGAAAAGTCCAATTACTCCATAATTTTGAATTATGCTAAAAAACAATTAATGTTATTTTATGACATATGACTAGGCTTTCAAATGAAGCAATCTGACAAACAAAGGAGTGCATAGTTCTCTTCTACATTAGATCATGAAATCGTCTGTCAGACGATAACTAAAATAATCATCAGATGATATGCTTTTGTTCTTGACTAACATTTGAAAGTTTACTTTTTAGCTTTCTGAAACATTCTTCAAAACAATCTGATGATCAAATACCAAAGCAATTCTCACGTCACATCAACACCTTTCTTATAAAAAGTAAAAATTGTTTTCTCACAAAATTCCTGATGTACATGAGTTTTGTCAACTCGTAAAGTACATCTGCCATGTACAGAAGTGCTTCTTTCATCAAAAGGAGTAAAGCTCATTATCCAATGGAGGATAAGTGCTACAATTTATCAGGTTTTATGTGAAAAATAGAAGCATGTATTTATTACATGAAGAAAAGCATTTAATGCATCTACATGAAACTTTCATCATATGTAACATGAAGATGTGTTCAAGTCCAATCTAAAGTTGAAGATGTTAGAACGGATCTCTAGTGATTAGTTGCTTATACACTATATAAGGGATCAAACTCATCTTGAAGAGACATAAAAGCAAGTTGAGAAGAACATGCTTTTGCAAATTCTTTTTGTGCTCATTCTAATCTCTTCATAAAAGCTTTAGAAGAACACTCCTAGTATTTCTTAGCTATCTCTATAAGTTGAACTCTCTTTTCATCTCGTCTTTAAGATGTAGTTCTTCTAGAATAGCTCAAACCTTTGTGATTTAAACACTAATCCTTTTCAAACCTTTATGTTTAAGCCAATAGTGACTTAGTAAGAAAAAATACTTAGTTGAAACTATAGCATAACCGTAAATTAAGTAAAAATTATAAATAAATAAAAAATAGTAATAATTATAAAAATATAAAGATCAACATAACTGTAAATTAAATAAAAATTATAAATGAAAAAGAATGAAGATAAATAAATAAATATACTAGGTTTGCCCATCAGATGATGCTCATTTTGAGCACCTCTTAAAAATACTTCTCATAAACCACTAGGCTACATACACTTCTATGATGTGATAAACACAATTTATATATTTAAATACATAAAAAATATTTTATTATTATTATTGATTAAATAATTTATAATATTAAGAAAATTAATATGATTTAATACAAATATTTATAAATTTTGGGATCTTAAACAATACATGCAAAATTATATTTTTGTAAATTTTTTTTATTGCATTATAAAATGTTAACTTTTTTTATTATTGATTTATAATATTCAGAAAATTTGTAAAATATTTAAAATTATTTAAAAATAATATAATTTAATACAAATATTGTATTATAACTTTTGGGATGTTATACATATTCCATATCTACATAGTTAAAAGTTCTTAGATAAGTGACTTTTGAGTAAAAAAAAGGCTACTTGGACATCCTAACTTCCCTATGCCCAAATGAGCATAAATAAACAAATGAACTCAATAGTTTGATATTTGATGTCTCCTAAATACCAATATGGGGAGACATTACAGTACATACATAGTCCCACATGCTCGAGTTGTGAGGGTGAAAAGGCTGTTAGCTTCTCAAATGTTCAATATTTGATGTCTCCCAAATAGCGATATGGAGAAGACATGACAATACACAACCCCACAAGCTTGAGCCTTAAGGGTAAAGAGGCTATTGATTTGGCATTGAATAAACGATTGAACTCAAAGGTTCAATATTTGATGTCTTCCAAATACTGATATAGGGAAACTTAACAATACACAAGCTTGCATGCTTGAGCTGTGAGAGCGAAGAGGCTAGAATTGGCATGAATAAACGACCAAACTCAAAGGTCTGATATTTAAAGTCTACCAAATACTGAAAGGGAGAGACATTGCTGTTGATATGGAGATCCCCTAGACCAAAGTATAAGTGTATGAATGCTCTTATTTATATTATGGGGTGTCATCCGTATTTTTTCATTCTTTCCATTTAGGGTTTATTAGTATGCTCTTTTCTCGAGTGTATGCTAAGAGACTAAAGGGATTGACAATATGTCTACCAGTACACAACCCCTTTGTCTTGAGTGTAAACAAAAAGACTATTAATCAAGTTGATAATATGTATATCAATGCACAATCCCATAGTCTAGAGAGTTAACAAAAGAACTATAAATCAAGTTAGCAATATGCCTACCAATATAATGACAATACATAGCCTTACAGGCAAAAGCTGTGAAGGTGAAAAGGCTAAAGTTTGTTAAGTCATGAGTGCATCAAACAACAATCATGTCGCAACCAAATTGAGTTTAAATGGGAAGTGAAAAGAAAAAATTTTTAGGAATTTTTTGGGTCATATAAATATATATTACATAATTAAACGTATTAGGGTCATTATTTTATTAATCAAAATATTTAAGTGGTCTAATTAATTTAAAATTATGGTTAAGGGCATATGTGTCATGAAAGGCTAATTGTGTAGATACCATGATTAATATTTTTAATTTGATGAGGGGCCAAATTGAAAATATTAAATTTTGAAAGTAACGGATAAAAGTTGTAAAAGGGTTATGGTCCCCATTTTTAGAGTAGAAGACAGAATGTACAGTTCACATTCCTTTCTTTTCATCCTCATCATAAGAGAAACTCTAGAGGGAATCTAAGGTGTTCTACATTTGGAAGATCACATACCCGTTGTTATTCTAATCACCTATATTATTCCTAATGGCAAATCTAGGTATGTTTCCACATTATATTTTCATCATGAATTGAGGTATGAGTTCATAAGGATTAATTTTTTATTATACTGTAATTTTGATTCTATATGAGTAGAAGTATGTGATTAGGCACAATTATTGATTATTATAAAAAAACACTAACAATTGGTATCAGAGCCACCTACACTTGATTCGTGTATGACTTAAGAAATTTTGTAATTAGGGTTTAAAATTGGGGTTTATTGTTTTTTTTTTCAATTTGGAATCATGCATTTTAATGATTGCACCACAACGCACGTTTCCCATGGCTATATATATTTTAATCATATTTGCAATTCAATTTCATGTGTGTTATTTTTTTTTATTTTTACATTGTAAATTGCAATTTGATTTCCAGTTCATGTTTTAAATTGAGGTATTATTTCTATTTGCAACCAATGGCAAATAGAAACTGCGCACAATCCAGGTTTTATATTGCAAATTCATTTCTTTGATTGCAACTAAATACAATCATAAAAAATCGTGTGTGTATTTTTTTCATTTTTTCAGATTTGAAAAATCAATATTCAAATTTTGGTTATTATCTGTATTCTTTAATACAAAATCCAACATTTAAATTATCTAATTGAATCAAGATATCGCCAAAGTGATCTCTATTGTGTAGATTGTTCATAGGAATATTAAATATTTGTGTGTATATTTATCCATATGAGTATTAATCGACCTAAAGGTAGGTTAATTCTTGACCGGATTGCATATACACTTGTGATGATAAACATGTGATAATTATGAAGTTTTGCTTGTGAATGATAAATCAATCTAGAGAAAGGTTTATTGTTTGACATGTTTTATTATCAATGTTTGATCATTAGAACAAGGGTACCACTAGCAATTAATATTACTGTCCAAAGACTTGATATTGATGATGCACTAGGTATCTTGAGATGGGTTATGTCATTATTTGAATATATTGATGATTGATTTTTATTATTATTTTGTAAGCATATTTAAAATTATTTGTTTTATTCTCCTTTCAGCTACTATTGCTTCAATATCTGTTAATATGAATTCAGCTCCGGTTCTGAATAGAAAAAATTTTAAGGACTGGAGAGAGAACATAGAAATTGTTCTTGGTTGCATGGATCTTGACCTTGCATTAAGGATTGAGCAACCCACTTCTTCTACAAACTCTAGTACCTCTGAAGAAAGGAAAGATTATGAGAAGTGGGATCGCTCAAATCGCATGAGTCTTATGATCATTAAGCACGACATTTCTGAGGTCTTTAGGGGTGTTATCTTTGAAGAAATAACAAGTTCTAAAGATTTCCTTACTGAATTTAAAATGCAATTTGCAAAAAGCGATAAGACAAAAACAAATGCTCTTCTTCAGAGCTTGATTTCCATGAAGTATCAAGGCAAAGGAAATGTGAGGGAATACATTATCAGAATGTCCAATATTGTTTCAAAACTTAAGGCACTAAAGCTTGAGTTGTCGGAAGACTTGCTCATACATTTAGTATTAATTTCTCTTCCTTCACAGTTTGGTCAGTTTAAGATATCTTATAACTGTCAAAAGGAGAAATGGTCTCTTAATGAGCTCATCTCATACTATGTGCAAGAAGAGGAGAGGTTGAACCAAGAAAGGACAAAAAATGCTCATGTTGTAAGTACTTCTAAAGATAAGGGCAAAAGAAAGAGAATTGAGGATCCTAAGAATGAAGTTGCTAAGGCTCTAACACAAAAGAAACAAAATCAGGGTAACAATTGTTTCTTTTGTAGTAAGCTTGGACATGTAAAGAAGAAATGTACCAAATATCATGTTTGGCATGCAAAGAAAGGTATGTTTCTTACTTTGGTCTGTTCTAAGGTCAATTTAGCTTCAGTACCTAGAAACACTTGGTGGTTAGATTCTGGTGCCACTACTAACATCATGTTTCAATGCAGGATTGACTAAGCTACCAGAAGCCAATTGATTCTGAAAGATGGATATATGTTGGAGATGGCAAATCGGTGGAGGTGGAAGCTATAAGGCATTTTAGATTATTATTATGCACTGTTTTTTATTTGGATTTAAAAGAAACTTTTGTTGTACCGTCATTTAGACGGAGTTTGGTTTCAGTTTCTTGTTTGGACAAATTGAGTTATTTATGTTCATTTGGAAACAATATGTTCAATTTTTCTTTTAATTCAAATGTTGTTGGAACTTGTTCACTTTTGGTCCATGATAATTTATATATGCTTGACACTGTTGCTTCCTATAATGAATCCTTAAATACGGAATCATGCGGTACTAAGCTTAAAATTGACAATACTAACTCAGGAGCATTACGGCACAGGCGTCTAGGTCACATCTCTAAAAATAGAGTTGAACGACTTGTGTCAAATGGGATCTTAGATTCCATTGACTTCACAAACTTTGATGCTTGTGTTGAATGCGTTAAAGGTAAACAGACAGAAACAAAGAAATTAGGTGCATATAGAGCTACAGACGTGTTAGAGTTGATATATACGGATATTTGTGGACCATTTTCTACACCTTCATGGAATGGTTAACAATATTTTATATCATTTATAGACAACTACTCCAAATATGCATACCTGTTTCTTATACATGAAAAGTCACAATCTCTGGATGTGTTCAAAACATTTAAAGTTGACGTTGAAAATCAACTCAACAAAAGAATTAATAGTGTCAGATCTAATCGTGGTGGTAAATACTATGGTAGATATGACGGTTCAGGTGAACAACATCCGGGACCTTTTGCCAAGTACCTAGAGGAATGTGGAATCGTCCCACAGTACACCATGTCGGGATCACCTACCATGAATGGTGTGGGTGAGAGACGAAATAGAA
Source organism: Lablab purpureus (assembly GCA_030347555.1). Classification (NCBI taxonomy): domain Eukaryota; kingdom Viridiplantae; phylum Streptophyta; class Magnoliopsida; order Fabales; family Fabaceae; genus Lablab; species Lablab purpureus. The sequence goes on from CM059258.1 coordinate 22,394,383, forward strand.
CTCTTAAGGATATGGTAAGAATCATGTCGGGATCACCTAGCATGATTACACTTTGTATGTTAAGGTTATTAAATGATCTCATTAAGGTAAAGTAGGACTAGTTAAAAATAGGTGTATACAGGCTACCTTCACGTAATTTTCATATTACATATTGTTAGAAATAACGACAGTGTAAAAATCAAGAGGGGGGGTGAGTTGGATTTTTAAAAACTTTTTCCCTTTGAAAATAATTTTCCAGATTTTAAATAAATCTTCTAAAAACAAGATTTGGATTTTCCTTAAACTTTGATAAGCGTAGTTTGAATAGAAATTGTTAATATGATCCACAATAAAATAAAGAGATAGGGAAAGAGAGATAGAACACATAGATTTATACTAGTTCGGATTTAGCCAATCCTACGTCCAATTCTCAATCACCACAAACACGTGATAATCACCCCACTATCTTTAATTGCAATTACAAACACTAATCCAGACCACATGTAAAAACAAATAAAGATAAATAGCAATACCTCCTTAGACACACTAAGGATGAACACACCTCCTCACACATACTAAGGATGATTCCCACCTCTCTTAATACACAAGAAATGAACACACCTCCCTTTAGAACAAATCCAAGGGATGAATTACAATAATCAATAAAACAATAAAGAAAACACCTTATTAGTGCTGGATATGAAAGCTTAAGCACAATGATCACCACTTTCAAGAACTTAGATCAACCTTGAGAGAGCAAGAAAGCGATTTTGAAAACTTTAGCGCAAGAACACTTTGAGTTTTGTGTTTGATCAGATGTTGTTTAACCTAAGACGTTCCCTTTCATTTTATAATTTGAAATCAGCTCAAAGTTTCCATTCTTAGGTTGATTCAGCATTGAATTCGCAAAAATGTCGTATTTAATCGATTATATAAAAGGTGTAATCGATTATATCAGAGTAAAACTGGAAAACATATTTTCCTGATATAATCGATTGGATTAAGGCCATAATCGATTATATGAAACCCAGAAGCAATATAGTCGATTATCAAAAACACTTAATCGATTATTTTGTTCGTTAAACTCTTTTAATTCAAATTTTAAGTAAAATAATCGATTCTATTTCGTTACTTAATCGATTAAAAGCGTAAAAAATGTTTTTGCAAGAAAACGACTTGCTCTCAAGTTTGAAATGTCTTGAATGAGATTTATGACTTACTCTTTTTATTCATCACCCAAAACAGAAACTTCTAAACTTGAAACTTCAGCTTTTTAGAAAATCTTTAACAATCTTCTCTCTTGAAAGCATTTATTTTCCTTTTTGTCTTGCCTTTATTCCATGAAGCAAACTTCCTTTGTGAGATAAAAACAAGTATTTAATGTTGCACTAAAACTTTATATCTTCATCATCAAAACTTTAATCTTCATGACTTATTGAGAGAAAACTTCATCAACACTTATACTTGAAATATGTCAACACATATTTCATGATGAGTCTATGTCATTTGATTTTGTCAGCATTAGTAATCATTGATGGGTTTAGTTGTGATTGATACAATGAAAACTGTTTTGGTTCTATGTCCGGATGTAATCAATGGACAAGATTTTTGGAATATGCTCAAGACATATAATGGCAAATTTTGAGCTCATAAAGTCTAACACATTTATAAGGATTGTAAGGATATATATATATTTGTGACCAGTGGGAGATTGTTAGGAATTTTTTGGGTCATATAAATATATATTATATAATTAAATGTATTAGGGTCATTATTTTATTAGCCAAAATATTTAAGTGGTCTAATTAATTTAAAATTATGACTAAGGACATATATGTCATGAAAGACTAATTGTGTAGATACCATGAGTAATATTTTTAATTTGATGAGGGGCCAAATTGAAAATATTAAATTTTGAAAGTAACAGGTAGAAGTTATAAAAGGGTTATGGTCCCCATTTTGTAGAGCAGAAGACAGAACCTACAGTTCCAATTCCTTTCTTTTCATCCCCATCAGAAGAGAAACCCTAGAAGGAATCTAATCTAATGTGCTCTATATTTGGAAGATCACATACCTGTTGTTATTCTAATCACCTTCATTCTTCCCGATGATAAATCCAGGTACGCTTCCACATTATATTTTCATTATGAATTGAGATATGGATTCATAAGGATTAATTTTTTATTATGCTATAATTTTGATTTTATATGAGTATAAGTATGTAATTAGACACAATTATTGATTATTATAAAAAATCCTAACAAAAATCATTTTAAAATGAAACAACATGACATTCGAAAAAACATATTGAGAAAAAACAAATGTCAGTTTACCATGCAGGAATTATATAAACTTTTGGAATAAAAGATAAACTTTGGAAAATATCATATACTCCTAGAAAAAATAGACTTTTGAGAGTGTATATAAACTCTTAAAGTGCATATGTTTTATGGAGAGCTAATTAACTTTTGAAGCACATATAGTTTCATAAGAGTATATAAGATTTCAAAAAATATGTAAATCTTGAAACATATAAATTTTTAGGAAAGTTCAAACTTTTTCTATTTATTGTGTGAGCTCAAACTTATCTATTTTTTTATGAGTTGTCAAACATTCTGAATGTTTTCCTCCTAATTTTGTGTTGTTATTCTAAATATGAATATGACAAATTTTTTACAATACAAAAACAGAAAGTACATTCAATTAGGTGTTCATATTTTAAAACAATTTTCCTTAAGTATTTATAAATGAAGATGAATAATGAATTGTTATAATAATTTTATATTTAATAGTAATAAAAAGATTATATCAATAATATATACAAATTAAATTCTTAAAGAATATTTTTAATATCATTTTAAAATTATGACACCCATTTTTTTTTTCAATTTTTGTCTAACATCCTTCTTTATTTAAAACCTTTATTTGAAACTTATAATTTTTTTTAATTATTTTAAAAATATTATATTAACACCTATTATATACTATATCGGTCTCTTTTAATTGTTTAAAAAAATATTATGTTCTTCATAAAAAAATCATTTTGAATGTTAAAAAAATAAAAAATTATTACATACAGATTTTAAAAACTTTCAAGTGACATAAATATGATTTTATTTATTATCAAAAATCAATAATATATTAATGGATCATAGAATTTAGAATACTATAAAATTTTATATTTAAACTAATTAGAAAAATTTATGTGAAGGAGGACTTTAGTATCATCTTATTTTGTTATAATATAATTGACAATCATGTAACATAAATTATAACAGTCACTCTCACTCTAATATATTACTCTAATATATTTTGTGTGATTAAAAATCAGAGGGTACAGGAGGAAAAGGAAAGGGTGAAAATGTCTACTAAAAAGACCCTTTTTCTTTGGTTGTTGAATATCTGTACCAAACTGCTCCATTGCCACACAATTAGGCCACGTTTTCTATCATCAGAAGCTGGTTTTTGTCCAGCGAATCATTACTATATAAAATGTTGAAAAGAAAATAAAAGAGAAAAATTTGAAATTAACGTTTTTAAGAATTAGAAACTAAAATTTAAATTAAAATATAAATAAAATAATTAATCTTCAAATAAAATTTCTGAAAATTCAAAATTAATTAAAAAAATCAAAATTATGATTGCTAAATATTTTTTTATCCATAAAATAAGATAAAATATACATAAAAATGTTGTATAAACATGTCTATTTTTATTATTTTATACTTACCAACTATTTCATTAAATAAAATATTGTAACCACTTAATATTGTAACCACTTTCTGTTTTCAATTAGATTTTTTTTGTCTTAGATACTTGTCAACTGTTTTTAACAAATATAACCTTAATATATCAAAGTTTTAACAAATATATGACAAATTATTCCCACGCTAAAAAAAATGTGTTTTAAGATATTTTGTCCTATTTAAATAATTTTTTCTTAGCAATATAAATTTTTCTTGTCAATTGAAAAATAGATCTTGAAATAAAATGTGACCATTCAGTTCGTATTTCTAGAGATAAAAGTAAAAAAAAACAATTCAAAAAATTAATTTCTTAATATAAAGTTTAACAAATATGTAAAACAATGTAAATAAATTTTATTGGATAGTTGAATTTTAAAAAAAATATACTATAAAAACATAAAAAGTAGAAAATGATACTTGTATTTTTAAATTTTTTTATAAAGTTTATTTACAAAATTATTTATTTTTAAAATAGATTTAGATCTATATTTTTTATAGAAATAATTTTAATTTACAAATAATTGAAATATTAATATTAAATATTTTAATTTTTAATACAAATTAATATTATTTTCTAAAATAAATACTATATTAAATATTAAAAAAATAAAATTTAGTTCTCGTAAAATTAAAGTCTAATTATGAATAACAAACAATATTATATTAACCAACCTTTGACATTATGTATAATTTAAAAAATTAAAACATGTAACAATATTATTTAAATAAAAAAATTTAAATTTTATAGATTTTAGAGTTTTAATGATTAAATAATAATAGAACTAATTAAATATAAATAAAAAAATTAATTAAAAAATCCAATAAAATAAATATTTTAATAAAAATTTAATTAAAATTCAGATATTAGAAAAATTTAAAATTTAAAATTCAATTAAATTAATTTTTATTTTTAAATGAAAACACGTCAACAATTCTATACAATATAATAAATACATCATTATACTTAATAATAAAATTAAATAATAAAAACTTAATTAAAAATATTAATATTTTACAACTTAATAAAATAAAATGTTTTAATAAAATGAAAAACTGAAATTTAAGAAGAATTTAGAATTTATTTGAACTAAAAAATTAAATAAATTTATAAAATAAATATAAAAAGTACAATGAAAAAAAAAAGACTAAGTGAACACCATCTACGAGAAGATAAAAAGTACAGTAAGTTTGAAAGTGACATCTTCTGACTAAACATGGACACAACACAAGGTGTCAGTTTCTGTACCAAATGAAAAACCTTGCAGAAAAAAATAACTATTTATTAACTATTGTTTTCAAATAATGAATATAGTCCCAATTATCAAATAATAACTCATTTTCAAATATATTACTTACTAATTACTTCTGTGTTTAAATATTTTGTTTAAGTTTATTCACAAGAGGCTTATCTATTTTATATATAACCCAACGTGAATACATTCATTACCTTATTAATAATTGAAGTATATTCAGCAATATTATTAAATATATAACTATTTAAGCTAATTAATTTTATAGGATTTTTAAAATAAAATTTAAACTTACGATATTATTAATTCACATAAACTTACCAGGTTATCTTATTATTGATATAGATAAATCAATTATTACATCAATGTATAAAAGGATAGTATAAAAAAAATATAAAATATTTTCGAATAATTATATTTCAACACTTCTAAACAAGGGTTTGTAGGTGGATGTGACTTTTTATGCACCAATTTTGAATACTTCTGGTGGGTGTCTAGCTCACATCACAATCAGAACCTGTAAGAGGACCACGTGTAGTGTGACATTAGTAAATTGTCAGGTGATTTTTTCTTTTTATTCGCTACTTTTCTGTCACCACACAAAATTATTAGAATGGTGAGTACATCTTTTTCTTAAATATTATATTAACTTTCAAAACGTAACTTTGTTTTCTATTAATTATTTAGAATTGAATGGGAACAACCCAAAATTTTTAGAATTAAAGTATATATATATAAAAAGAATTATAAGAATCAGATTATAAATTTAAATAATAATAACCTAAATATAACGTGTATATATATTATATTATCACCATAAATATCAAGAATTATAAAATTTTCAGATTAATATTTGTAGAACAAAGTAGTGTATATCTTTCTTACGCTATAACCATTTTTTATAAAAAAGTGAATTTAAATGTTTATACCAAACTCGTGGAAGTTACTTTAAATCACACACAAAGCTTTTTTTAATTTGAGAATTTTATATAAATATAAATAAAAATGACATTCGTATAACATTCTTACTCTCATGCCAAAAGTTAAGATGTTGTTTGTAAAGTATAATATGTATTCATTCTTAATAAACGAGTAAGTTGTATTTTACTTTGTATTCAATAATTGAGTAGTAATAATTATTTTGTGTTTCTAAACTAAAGAGGGTTCTAATTCTAGAAATATATTCCGGTCTAAGAGTATATATATAATTGTAGGGATGATAAATCAACTCGTTAATGTAGGTATTACTAGAATCCGTTTTGATTTTAACAATGAATCCTCGTATTGATTGGGTATGGATATGAATAAGAATAATACTCAATTTTTTTAATTGGGTATAAGAATAGAGATTAAGATGTACATATTCATCTCGTCCTCAATGTCCAATATTTATTCTTGTTTTAAATTACTAAAACACATTTAGTTTATTAAATAATTTTAAAAATTTATATTAATTTTTTTTAGTTCTTAGTTTTGTAATTCATTTTTATAGCATACATTTGGTGATTTTTTAACTTTTTTATAATTATTTGACCTTTATTTAATTATTATTTGATGATACTTTAATTTGATATTTATGTAGTTATAATTTTTTATTGATATTTATTATTAGGAAAAAAAGATATGTATTATTTTGACTTTGATTCATTTATAATATTATGTTTCCTTTGTTATGATTTTTATTTTTTCGTAAAAATAATTATTTAATTAATATTTAAAATAACAAAAGACAAATACAATTATACCCGTTATACGGTGGGGATAACCCGTACCCGATGGGAATGAGAATGAGACAAAATTTTCATACTCGCTGGGTATAGGGAGGAGAATGCGGATGTAGATGAATTTTTACTGCGGAGATGAGGATGAAAAAGTGAAACCCGTCCCCGTCCTCTTGCTATCCTTATATACTTGGTATAGTTGCTTATAATTGTACATGAGTTAGGTAAAATTTGAGCAAATCTAAATACCCAATCCAATAGGATATAATTAGATTAGATTGGATTTAGTTTTTATATTTTTTATGCTAAACTCAATCCAACTCAACTCATCATTTAATGGATTGAGTTGGATTGAGTCAATTAGGTTAAGATTTTGAAAAATATTTTTTTTATTAAATTTTATATTAATTATTAACTAAAGTCAATACAATTTGTCCAAATTAATTCAAAACATGAAAGAAAAAAAAACACAACATCAATTTTTCCACACTAATGAAGTCATAATTAGTAGTAGTAGCAGCAGTAGCAGCAGTAGTCCAAAGAATAACAATATATAATGTCAAACCATGTAACTTTATCTATTTCAACATAGAGAACAAAATATTAGTTCTTATTCACATTGTAACCAAAAGAAAAAAAAATATATAAACATTAATTTTTATACCTGATTCAATCTTTTTTGCTTCGTGTAATTCATCTCACAAATGATTAACACATTGATTATGACTTTTAAGCCAATTTTGGACACAAATCAAAGCTTCCACTATTGTGGGAGCTTAAGGAACTAACGAGATCAATTACATGATCTCCATACTAAAGGCAAACTTAGATGATATAGTAGATATATGAGTAGGTAATATATCTCGAAGGAACATGATACACAATTTCTTTCATCCTCCACCATGCGAAAATATCAAATGTAGGACTATCATCTTCAACATCATTTTCTAAATATCTATCCAACTCATTCTTTTGTTCATCATATTGTTTTTTCTTCATTTTCATTCTAAGTTGACCATCCCAATCCTCCTCCTCTTCCTCATCATCATTATTTGCATTACTTGCATCATTAGAGTCATTGTTTGAAGCCAAAGTATTAGTGTTGGGGAAAAGTCCAAACACTCCATAATTTTGAAAAATGCTTAAAATAATGAATGCTAAGTTAGACGTTCTAAGCTTCCAAACGAAGCGTATCTTTAAAACTATCAGATTATGAACGTATTGTCATCATGAGATGATAAGTCATTAGATGATACATTTTGGTCTTTACTAACGTTTGAAAATTTTGCTTTTATGAAGCTTACAAAGATATTTTTTTAGCAGTCTAATGAACAAATACAAGCAAAGTTTTCACATCACATAATGTCTTTCTTATGAAAAGTAAAAGTTGTTTGCAAAGTACACTTGCCATGCATGAAGGCGTTTCTTTCATCAAAAGAGGCAAAGTTCACGATCCAATAAAGGATAAGTGCTACAAGTTATTAGGATTTGTGTAAAGTATGGAGGTGCATTTATTGCATGAAGAACTGCATTTAATGCATGAACGTTGCAACAAGAAATTTGCTCAAGACTAACCTAAAGTTGAAGATGTTAGAACAGATCTCTAACGACTAGTTGCTCATTCTCTATAAAAAGGAATTTTTACATCTTAAAGAGAGATATAATATACAACATATAGAACACAAGTTGAGAAAACATGTTGTTGCAAGAAAATTCTCTAAGTTCTTTCTTTTCTTCAAACCAACTTTAGAAGAACACTGCTAGTGTTATTTTAGCTATCTCTAGAAGCAGTACCAAATCTTTTATTCATCTGCATGATGTAAATCTTCTAGTGTAGCTTGAACCTTGTGATTTAGTCACAAACCTCTCTTTATACCCGTGTTGAAGCCAAAATTGGCTTTGTGTTAAAGAATATTTGTTGAAGCCAGAAGTGACTTTGTGTTAAAGAATACTTGTTGAAGTCAGAAATAGCTTTGTAAGAAAGAATACTTGAATGAGTTAGTCAGAAGTGGGTACGAGCCGAAAGAATACTTGTAAGTTGTAGCGGTAGTCTGCTAGTGGAACGTAGTCTGAGTTTTCAAACGAACCAATATAAAGTCTTGAGTAATCATCTTTTTCTTTAAGCTCACTCAATTGCATTTTATTATCTATTTCTGACCAAAGAGGGATGTTTCTTTCAAAAAATCTTATTTGCGAAATTAGTTTTCAAACTTATAGACTTCATCGTCTTTACAATCAAAACTATTGTTTAGTGAACTCTGCTTCTTCAGACGAATTTTGAAAAATAGTGAAAATTTTTAAAACACAATTCAACCTCCCTTCTTGTGGTTTTCCTATTTTTCATAATTACTATGGAAATATGATGCTTCATTTCGTATTCACCAAACAATTTCCTAAGATCATCCAATTTTTTCACCATTTCTTTACTTTTATCAACACCATACATTTTCTTGAAGCAAAATTGGATGTACTCAAATTTAAAATGTGGATCAAGAAATGCAACCATAAACAAGAGATAGTTAATCTCACCATTCTCCCAATACTTATTAAACTTCAATTACATATTAGTTGTCATTTTTTGTATCACTGTATTATCACAAAGTCTCCATTTACTCAAGCATATTTTAATACTAACAAATATCTTACAAAACAAAGTGTTGCATCATAAAAAAACCTTAAAAAAACTCACAAAGAGACGAGCACGTTCCCAATCCTGTACTTTCGGACACCCTTCTTTACTAGTAAGAAAACTAAGCTCATATGCAGCCTCAACATACTAAAATCGATAAAAAGCTTGTACATACTTTTTAGCAACCTCTAACATCAAATAAGTTAAATTCCACCTAGTTGGCACATCAAGATACAACATAACTTGTGATTTTGTACTAATTTCCTTTGCACACTTCTTAGAAGTAGCCAATCTACTTGGGGGAAAACCTCAAAAGCTTTCAAGTAGGTCTTGTTTTATTAATTGAAGATTCGATTTCCTTTAATTCATCAGCCACAATCAAATGGCATGGTCCAGCTTCATCCAGTTGAGATCCTTGCTCGACTTTTCCCCCCTTATAGGTCAAATGATCACAGGCTTTGACAAAATCCATCTTTTGGAGTGTGGAGTTTGATATCTCACTATTACTTTTAATGATTTCAAATAACTCATTTTCAAGATCAACCTTAAAATGAGCTAAGATTTTTTAAATTAGAACAACATAAGGGAACCTGTAGTAAGGTAGGTGAGTAGATTTTTGCATATGTTCTTTGTTGACTTGAATCCAATTAATCTTGATCCTACTCATGACTCCATACTTGAGCACTAGATCAGCCTCGTTGAGCAAAGCATGATTGCTCCCATAGGAGTAATCTCCCAAGCTAGAATGAAAGCCAACAACCTTTCCTCCAGCTTCATACCAACAACATGAAAGGTTTTCACAATAGAGGAAGGATTTCTCATACAACTTTTGTAAAACTACACCTTGTTGAAGTTCTCAGCAACATTTGTATTTCCCTTACCAACATGGATGCCTTCACTTTTTAGACCAACAATCTATTTCCACATCAAGGGAGTGACTTCAATCTCCACCCCCTTCACTTGAGTTCTTAAAACTAGCCCATCAAAGTCTGTGTAGAAGACCTTCACATGGTCATGGTCGATTTTACCATTAAGCTCCAAGAAAATTTGCATATTCTAATGTTTAAGTAGTTTCCTTAATCCGTCAAACTTCTCTTCTTTCAACCAGGAAAATTTAATCAGCTTGAGAATGTTAACATGCTTCCTGCTCATCTCTTGCAGGAATAACTGCATTTGCTCATCGTTGCCACTGAACTAGGTCTCCAAGTGTCTTACACCAGCCATCGGACTATGGTCTTTGTTCTTGTGGGAAGATTCTCCACGTGACACTGATTTCCGACTAGCATCCCCAATTTTTTTCATTCTTTTCTTTGGAGGGGTTTGAGACGAAGACATTCTTGCTTATAGGTTCAGAGGAGATGCAACTAAAACTATGGGTGTTCGTAGTGTGGTTTGATTTGGTTTTTGGCTAAAATTACATTCGAACCAAACATAAAAAATATATGCGGTTCGATTTGAAACAAATCCAAACCAAACCAAACTAAACCAATTTGTGTTGTTTGATTTGGATCAGTTTATGTGGTTTTTAATTTTTAATTTTATTTATTAAATAATTTCTCATTTTTTTCATGTTTTCCATTAAAATGTAATAATATAATGTATAATATGTTACTCGAAATTTAATAAATATATTGAATAATAACAATTACAAAGGTACACACAAATTCATTCATAATCGAACAAGGAAAATTTACAAATGTATCTTACAATGGATTTTATTCTTGTGTATTTCATCCATATAACATTCATCTAGATTTATAAACCAATCAAAACCTATGAGACTTGGTGATGAGCCCCTGATCACAAATAAAGAAGAGGAGTGTCCAAGGAGGATTACTAGAAGCATGATGAGAAGGGACACTTCCTCCTCTCCCCTTTTATTTAGCCTTTTTAGCATTTCTATTAGTTGTTAAATATTTTCTAAACTCATGTTTTTTTTGGGTTTTGCAGGATTGCTTTTGACACCCCTTTTTCTACAAGTAGAGCCTTGTTTGGAGCAAAGGAGCACTTGGGCTTGAGGCCCAAGTTTGGGACATCCAAGGGGGGGTGAAGAAGTCAATCTTGACCTTCTAGAACCCTTGGAAAACGTCCTCTCATCATCCCAATCATTGGCAACCCGTTTTTTGTGCCCTACCTTCTAGAATGTGTGAGTCTTGGCCACCAAGAGTGGAATATGCTTAGGAATCTTTTCCAATGTAATTCCCTCTAAGTCCCCACCCCAACTCTATATAAGGAGGCCTCTCATTCTTGTAAAAGGGTTGAACATTAATGAAATAGAGAGCATTCTTGCATAGCCTAGAGCTTGTGTTGTGTTCTTGGGTGTTCTTCCCCTCTTGGAGTCTTATCTTGAGCCTTGGCTCAAGTGGCGGCTAACACCACTCATCTTGGGTTGGACCATCCCCCAAGTGGCGTGTAGCACTCCATTCCCCTCCCCTTCTCTCAATCTCTTCCTCCATTATTGTTTCATGTTCTTTACTTTCATGCTCTTTAATTTCCAGCACTTTACTTTCATGTCATTTACTCTTATGTCTTTATGATTCAAGCCTTGTCTTAATTTGTGTTGGCTGGATTTTATGTTTTGTTATTCCCTTCTCCTCTTGAGCTCCTTGTGAAGTGAACCTTCACACTTAGATAACCTCCGGGATTATCTTCGTGTCCAGTGGGAATCTTCCTTGAGGCTTTCCTCCTAATTGACATTCCATCAAACACCTTATGTGCTAAATATTAAAATGAACCCTTATCATTTGGTAATCAGAGCTTTGGTTTAATTTTCATGCTTATAAGGTGTTTGTCTTCTTGTTTCATCCATATATTATTGGTAGCTTGTGCAAATTGTGAATCCATGACAAAATCTATCCAAAACTGGTTCCATAACTAATTTTCGTCAAAAAAATCTGCACCTAATTCTGGAATTGTGGCTTGCTGTTTTTTGGTTTTACATGCTTAATTTTCATGCCAAAATGATCCAACATGAAGTATGTTGAGTGTGTGCATGAATACTAGTCATAGAACTCAAGTTTGGACTAGTTTTTGCATGAAAGCTACATGTTTGATCATATGCTTGAGTCAAGTTTAGAGTCTTTTGTGTTGCTTTCCCTTTGCTTGAGTCACATGTCATATAATTTTCCCCTTTGAGTTTTCTTATCCTTGTTTCCAATACTTGAACATGTTTGATAAAATGTTTAGCTAAAATTGCATGTAACTTGAATTGATTGGTTGAACCTAAACATAGGAACTAAGTGCTTCATAATCATCTACAACCATTGCAAGTGTGTATGTTAAGTCTAGAATCAATTAAAGAACATTGAGAAGAGCTAAAAAATTACCAAGGTCATGAGCTATATATGCTGTTTTGAAAAGAAAAAATTGCAAGAAAAAAGTGACCAAGTGCATGATTCTAGAATTTAACTACATGGTTGTATGCTTAAGGATGACTATGACAAATTAGTACCATCATTTGTAGGATCCTAATCTTCTTGTTATGTGTGGTTTGCTGGAAAAATTTTCTGCATGTTCTAAGTGTTTCCATTGAGTTTTCTTTCAAGCTTTTCTCTTTTATAATCTCTTGTTAAGTTGATTGTATTTTCCTTAGTGTGCCTCTTTCTTGTTTTGAACTTTTCTTGCTTTATCTTTAGGAAATTCTATAAGTTTTGTCTTTGAAGTTTTCTTTCTTGTTTCTTGAGTGTGGTGGCTGAACATCCTTCATTTGAGTCCACTCAAGATTAAAAGTTCACCATTAAGGGTTGGAACACTCTTGATACACAAGAGAGTTGAGTGAAACATACCATCAATCTTTGGGAAGTTAGCCAAACACTTTGAGAGTTATATTTTTTTTTTGTTTCCTTTCTAACCATTAAATCTTTTTTTTTGGCCTTTGTCTAGTTGTTTTTGGTTATTTTATTTTTGTTTGTAGGAATCATGTCTTCCACATCTTCTCCTATCTCACCCGAGGGAGCCAAAGAGAAGAGCATCACCTTGGAGGCCCAACTCAAGTCCCAAAATGAATTGCCTCTCATGGAGTTGCTAAGGGAGATGGAAATCTCAAGAAAAGAAAGTGAAAGACACTTGAGAGTGAACATTCCTCTCCCCCTTCCCCTTCAAGAGAGAACTCCTCCCATTCTTCCTCTAGTGATGAAGAGGTTAAGCCTTGTGAGGGAGATTTGTTGATAGTGAGGCGCATGTTGGGACAAGTTCAAAAGGAACTTGATAGCTCCCAAAGAGAAAATATTTTCCACACCAGGTGCCTCATTAACAACAACCTTTGCTCACTCATCATTGATGGAGGAAGTTGTGTCAATGTGGCTAGCACAAGGGTGGTAGACAAACTTAGTTTACCTACCATTCCTCATGCCAAGCCCTACAAGCTCTCATGGCTTAGTGAGGATGGTGAGATTGAGGTAAATAAACAAGTCCTTATTAACTTCTCAATAGGGACTTATGAGGATGAGGTACTTTGTGATGTTGTACCTATGGAAGCAACCCACATTCTTTTGGGTAGGCCATGGCAATTTGATAAACAAACCTTCCATGATGGCCTTACCAACAAATTTTCTTTTAGCTTCCATGGTAAGAAGATCACATTAGCACCCCTCTCCCCTCAAGAAGTTAGTGAGGACCAAAAGAAAATGAAAAAAGAGAAAAGAAGAAAAGAAGGAAAAAGAAAAAGCAAGCAAGGAGGCCAAGGAAAAGGGCATCATGATCTCCCACAAGGGAGTTAAGAAGGTAATGCTTGCCAATAAACCCATGTATGTAGCTTACCCTACCTTAGGGTCATCTCCATCTTTTTATGAACCCTCAAGTTGTTCTAGGAGATTGGAATTAGTCTTGGATGACTTCAAAGATGTTTTTCAAGAGCCTCCTAAGGGGTTACCACCTCTAAGAGGAATTGAACACCAAATTGATTTCATTCCAGGGTCATCCTTGCCTAATAGGCCAGCCTATAGAACTAACCCTGAGGAATCTAAGGAGATTCAAAAGCAAGTAGAGGAATTAATGGATAAAGGGTGGGTGCAAAATAGCATGAGTCCATGTGCTATGCCAGTGATTCTTGTCCCCAAAAAGGATGGGAGTTGGCGCATGTGCATAGATTGTAGGGCTATAAACAACATAACCATCAAGTATAGGCACCCTATCCCAAGACTTGATGACTTGCTAGATGAGCTACATGGTGCCACCATATTTTCTAAGATTGACTTGAAGAGTGGTTATAATCAAATAAGAATCAAAGAAGGAGATGAATGGAAAACTGCCTTCAAGACAAAGCTTGGATTATATGAGTGGTTGGTCATGCCCTTTGGGCTAACTAATGCACCAAGTACCTTCATGCGGCTAATGCATCATGTGCTTAGGCCCTTTATAGGCAAGTTTGTTGTGGTTTATTTTGATGATATTTTAATATATAGTTTGTCTATAGAAGAGCACATGCATCATGTGAGAAGGGTGCTTGAGACCCTTAGGAAGGAGACTTTGTATGCTAATAGAGAGAAGTGCATTTTTGGCATGGATCATGTAGTCTTCCTAGGGTTTGTGGTGAGCTCCAATGGAGTTCAAGTAGATGAAGAAAAAGTGGCAGCTATTAGGGATTGGCCAACTCCTAGGAGTGTGAGTGAGGTGAGGAGTTTTCATGGGTTGGCTAGTTTCTATAGGAGGTTTGTAAAAGACTTTAGCACCATAGCTGCCCCTTTAAGTGAAATAGTGAAGAAGGATGTGGGCTTCAAATGGGGCATTGATCAAGCAAAGGCCTTTGCTAGTTTGAAAGAAAAGTTGATCAATGCACCACTTTTAGCACTACCCAACTTCACCAAGTCATTTGAGGTTGAGTGTGATGCCTCTAATGTAGGTGTTGGGGCTGTCTTACTTCAAGAAGGCCACCCCATAGCCTACTTTAGTGAGAAGCTTAAGGGTAGTCATCTCAACTACTCCACCTATGACAAGGAGTTGTATGCCCTTGTGAGAGCTTTGCAAACTTGGCAACATTATCTTCTTCCAAAGGAATTTGTGATCCATAGTGATCATGAGTCCCTTAAATTTTTGAAAGGCCAAAGCAAGCTTAGCAAGAGACATGCTAGGTGGGTAGAATTCATAGAACAATTCCCTTATGTGATCAAACATAAGCAAGGGAAGAGTAACATAGTGGCGGATGCCTTATCTAGGCGCCACACTTTGCTCACTCTTCTTGAAACTAAATTTCTTAGTTTTGATCACATTAAGGAATTGTATCCTCATGATGATGACTTCTCTATAATCTACAGTGAATGCTCCAAAGGGGGTTACAAAGACTTCTACCTACACCAAGATTATCTTTTCAAAGGTAGAAGGCTTTGCATACCCAAGGGGTCCTTAAGAGCATCACTAGTGAAAGAGTCTCATGAGGGAGGTTTAATGGGACATTTTGGGGCTTCTAAGACTCTAGACATTTTGAATGAACATTTCTTTTGGCCACACATGAGAAAGCATGTAGAGAAACATTGTGAGAATTGCATCACATGCAAGAAGGCCAAGTCTAGAGCCCAACCCTATGGACTCTATACCCCTTTGCCTATCCCTACTTTGCCTTGGATAGACATATCCATGGATTTTGTGCTTGGGCTTCCAAGGACAAAGAAGGGAAAGGATTCTATCTTTGTGGTAGTGGACCGTTTTTCAAAAATGGCTCATTTTATTCCATGCCACAAAGATGATGATGCATGCTTAGTTGCAAATCTCTTCTTTAAGGAAGTTGTTAGGCTGCATGGGTTGCCTAGGACCATTGTATCCGATAGAGATACAAAGTTCTTAAGCCACTTTTGGAGGACCTTATGGGGAAAATTGGCACTAAACTCCTCTTTTCTACCACTTGCCACCCCCAAACCGATGGTCAAACCGAGGTGGTCAATAGAACTTTGTCTCAACTCTTGAGATGCATGATCTCCAAGAACCCTAGGGAGTGGGAAGATCTTCTTCCTCATGTAGAGTTTGCATACAATAGGGTGGTTCACTCCACCACTTCTCACTCTCCTCTTGAGGTTGTTTATGGGTTCAACCCCTTAACTCCTCTTGACCTCCTCCCTCTCCCAACTCATGAGGCTTGGACTAGCCAAGATGGGTTGGAAAGGTCAAAAATGATCCAAGACTTGCATTCTCAAGTCAAGGCTAGGATAGAGAGGAAGGTTGGTCAATACCAACAAAGTGCCAACAAGGGAAGGAAGGAAGTCATCTTCCAACCAGGGATTGGGTATGGCTTCACTTGAGGAAGGAAAGGTTCCCTAATCAAAGGAAGTCCAAACTTAACCCTAGAGGTGATGGACCTTTCCAAGTTGTGCGCAAGATCAACAATAATGCATATGAGTTAGATTTACCTTCAGATTATAATGTTAGTAGCACTTTTAATGTTGGTGATCTTACTCCTTTTAATGCAGGTTTTGCAAATTCGTGGTCGAATTCTCTCCAAGAAGGGGAGGATGATGAGCCCCTGATCACAAATAAAGAAGAGGAGTGTCCAAGGAGGATTACTAGAAGCATGATGAGAAGGGACACTTCCTCCTCTCCCCTTTTATTTAGCCTTTTTAGCATTTCTATTAGTTGTTAAATATTTTCTAAACTCATGTTTTTTTTGGGTTTTGCAGGATTGCTTTTGACACCCTTTTTCTACAAGTAGAGCCTTGTTTGGAGCAAAGGAGCACTTGGGCTTGAGGCCCAAGTTTGGGACATCCAAGGGGGGGGTGAAGAAGTCAATCTTGACCTTCTATAACCCTTCGAAAACGTCCTCTCATCAGCCCAACCATTGGCAACCCGCTTTTTGTGCCCTACCTTCTAGAATGTGTGAGTCTTGGCCACCAAGAGTGGAATATGCTTAGGAATCTTTTCCAATGTAATTCCCTCTAAGTCCCCACCCCAACTCTATATAAGGAGGCCTCTCATTCTTGTAAAAGGGTTGAACATTAATGAAATAGAGAGCATTCTTGCATAGCCTAGAGCTTGTGTTGTGTTCTTGGGTGTTCTTCCCCCTCTTGGAGTCTTATCTTGAGCCTTGGCTCAAGTGGCGGCTAACACCACTCATCTTGGGTTGGACCATCCCCCAAGTGGCGTGTAGCACTCCATTCCCCTCCCCTTCTCTCAATCTCTTCCTCCATTATTGTTTCATGTTCTTTACTTTCATGCTCTTTAATTTCCAGCACTTTACTTTCATGTCATTTACTCTTATGTCTTTATGATTCAAGCCTTGTCTTAATTTGTGTTGGCTGGATTTTATGTTTTGTTATTCCCTTCTCCTCTTGAGCTCCTTGTGAAGTGAACCTTCACACTTAGATAACCTCCGGGATTATCTTCGTGTCCAGTGGGAATCTTCCTTGAGGCTTTCCTCCTAATTGACATTCCATCAAACACCTTATGTGCTAAATATTAAAATGAACCCTTATCACTTGGTTACTCTCATTTTGTCTAACGGCTAGCTTCTATCCCTTCTTTGTCTAGTCAATCTACTTTTTTATTTATCTGATCCTGCTGCAATCAAGTTTTATCTAATTTTTGTTCACGCTCTCTCAAAATATTCTCTTCTTTCCTTAATTGTAAGCACTATTACTCTAAGAGGTTTTGGTTTGGTAAAATCAATGACATTGATGAAGTGAAGCGAGAGTCGACACAGTAGTGAAGTCAAGCGAGAGAATGAAGTTGATGACACCACCCTTAAGAAGAGTTGACAACGTTGTTGGTGGTGAAGAGGACTAAAGAAACTTACAAATCGAATTTGTGAAGCAAACCAAACAACTTTACAAGGAGTTTTAGGTGAAAATGTATAACTTACATCTTAGTTCTAGAAAATCCAACTATCCTCCATATGACCAACAAAAGAGGCAAAAAAGTGAGAGAAGTCTTCCTAAAAGTATCATTTGGATAAGTCGCCCTCTTTTAGGTGGCCAAAAAAGTTACATCATCTTATTGAGACCGAGACAAGTTCCTTAAAAAAGGTTTTCTTAGTCAAGACCTTTAACTGTTGAACAATATTAACTTTTGAGTAAGCTTGTCCAACAAAAAGACTCATCATCCTAAGAATTACTAAGCGCCTTTATGGAGTTGTGGTGAAAATGATAGGTTTTGAGTTGGTGGACATGGTGCCTCAACAAAAGTAAAAATACTAAAAAATGGTTAACTAATTATAGCAGTTTCTTGAAGGATGCTTTAGATGCTAACACTTTTGTGGGAATCAAGAATAAGGAGTTGAAGACTAAATGTACTCATTTGACTAATAATGAGCTGTCTTGGTAGGAGCTAACTAATATGACCCTCTCTCATCATACCAAGTAGGTGAGGAAAAAGAAGGCAGAAGAGAAAGGAGGCTCAACAACACGTCTTTGACCAACAAGAGAAAGGGTTAAACAAAGCTCTCACAAAGGAGGTTTTTTTACAAGATTCCCTTAAATAGAAGGAAAATGTTGAAAAAAATCTTTAGTTAATATCATATCATCCTAATCAATTTTTGATAAGTGAGTTTATAGTTAACACCTTATTATCTAAGTTGATTTAACCATTGAAGTTGATTAGAAATAAAGGTCCACACAAATCTATGTACACAATATTACTTATTAAAATACTTATTTGTATCATTTTTATTGTTTATTATTTTTATAATAGAAAATTATTTCTACTGCATAATTTTTTAAATAAATAAATTTCACTACTATTTTAATAAAATAATTAAAAAATATATTTTATATTTTTCAATTCTACTTTATAATAAATTATACTTTAAACAAATTAAATATTGGATAAAGGACACGAACATAAATAACAAAAAAATAAATATTTTTTTTAGATTTAAGAGAAACAAAACTTTTTCCATAGCAAAATTTATTTTTTATTTAAGTATTAATTATTTAAAATTTAAAAAATAATAGAAAAAATTATGAAATTAGAACCATTTGATATTACTAAATTTTCTATAACTTAAAGTTAACATATTTAATAGACAAGGCTAGGTATACAAGAAATCAATCACCACTAACGGAAAAAAAAAATAAAACTATGAAGGACAACCATTAATTTTTCTTTGAATACATGAGCTAGTGAAATGACGAAAATATAAAGTTATTAGAAAAAATAAATATGTTAGCATCTAGATTTATTTATTTTAGAGATAAACTAATTTGATGCTTAGAACACTCTTAAGATTTATAAAACATGTAATTAATATATATATATATATATATAAACATTAATAAAAAAATCTAACTTTTAGAAGGACAGTGATTTAGCTCTAACATATTCATAATGTAGGACGAAGATTTTTATTTGAAGACAAAAATATGAATATGTGATCAAGTAGTTAAGAGGAATAGAAAAGGAAATCACATACATAATAATAGTTGTTTTACTCTTCTATTATGCTTACAAGTTTGCTTGTAAATAATTAATTTTTGAGTCTTACTTTTACATATGTTCAAACTTCTTATTTATAATTAGTTATTCCTCTTGGAGTTATAATTATGCCTAAATAATAGGCTGCATATAATCTTTAATTTTCTTCTCACTATTAATTTGTTGGTTGGTTGTATTGTATCTATTATTACATTGATTTGATTATTTTAAAAGAAGTTACACAAACAAGGTCTTTTTAATAGTTCAAACTCATTCTGTAATTAACATTTTTTACAGTAAAACGAAGTCTAAATAATATTATTTAATAAAAATTGGTAAAAAAAAATATTATCTTAGTTTTCCAACAATTTTGGTGAAACATCCTATTTCTTAAGAATATTGTGAGAGAAAAATGAAATAATATTTTCGAAAATGAAAGTTAAGTTTAAATTACTTTTAAATTTATGAAAAGTAGGAGATAGCAGGACCGTGTAATGTAAATTATTTAGTTAAAGGTACAAAAAGACATGTAGCAGTAATTGCATTGAAAGTGCCATCACTCTTGTACTCTTCTTCAGGTCCACTCTCAACAATTCCACAACCAATTCAATTATCATTCGTAAGGTCTTGAATTCAATTCAAAATCTCCAAACTACTCTTTTTGAAAAACTTTTGGATAACAAAATTTTTATTTTATAGTGGTGTGAGAAGAAAGAGCGTATAAATAAGCAAAGTCGGTACAACTCACTTAATATCTAATTACAAAATATTTGAACAAAAATATGTTATTTTTTATTTTAGTATTTGTAAATAATGTGGTTGCCAGTGATGATTATGTTAATATGAGGTGATTTTGTAGAGATCAAACGATGAAATAATTATGTCATGGGCGCTTTCGTTTTCTTTGCCAAAGAGAATGGTAGGATTATAATGTCACTCATTTTTATTTGCAAAAAGAATAAAAAAATGTTGTAAAAATACAGAATTTAAAAATAATTGAATTAAATTATGATGTAAGGGAAACGTGTTTTTGTTGTATTTTTAAAAACATATGTTTTCGTTATATTAACTTTCTAAAATAATTTTTCTCTGATTTTGGAAGTGTTTTTAATTAATGGTTAAATATGTTTTTAGTTTTTAAACTATTTTTTAAAATTGTGTTTTGTTTCTGAGATAAATTTTGGACCAAATTCATCCTTATGCTTTATAAACAGGTGTAATGAAGTATAAAACTATGAAGAAGGAAAAAAAAAATAAAAAAAAATTTTTAACATAATATCAAATATCGTTTACACAGTTTATAAAGTATAAGAATGAAATAAGTCCAAAGTTTGTCTTAGGGATGAAACACAATTTTGATAAATAATTCAAAGACTAAAAACATATTTAACCCTTTAATTAAATATCAGAAAGATATTTTTATCTTTTTACTTTAGATGGAGGTGTAATTAATAATTTGGAGGTTGCTAATAGTAGGCTCAAATGTTTTTTTCTTCCCTCTGTTGTAAGGAATTTGGCAACACTAGCCCAATTGATGTTAAAAGCCCAGTTGTGGTTTTGGGATCCACGCGTTATGTTTGACTAAAAACTTTAGATGTGAATCACTAACACATTCATTATTTTCCCACGGAATAAAATCTGATTTATTATTTTAACTAAATGATGAATATAGTGCATCATATATATTATTTTTAATGAACTTTGTTGTAAAGTTTTTGTTCTAAAACGTTAAAGTTATTATACATGAAAAGAAAGCAATATCTTTATCTAAATATAACCTTTTAGCTATGCTTTGAAAAATGATTTTTGGGATAAGTGAATGTCATTATATATTTCTCTCTTTTTCAAAATCTCTATAATCTTCTTACCATTCTAAAAAATTTAGAAATAATATACAAATATTATATATAGATAGATAAATAGATAGTTCAAACAATTATTATTAAATACATTACAAGATTAGTTTAGTCAATTTATAAGATGATTAATAAGTGTGTTGAGGGGCAATAACAAGATGGGTATGTAAGAAGAACTTATCTTTATTAAAAATTTATATTTTTAGTGTAGTACATACATAGGATAAATGCTTATTTTATATAATTAAATATAATAATAAAATATATTCAAAATAAATTTTATATATATATATATATATTTTATAATGAGTAAATGCTATTTTAGCTTCATAATAAATAATATAAATTATTATTTAAATTATTTTAAACTATATAACTTTTTAAAAATATATTGAAATTGAATTTAGGGATTAAAATAGATAAAGTTGAAAGATATTAACTATTAAAAAAAAGACGAAATAACAAATAAAGTGTTGAATTTTGTTTAGGTTAGTTAAGTGGTAGTATGTGAAATGTAGAAAAGTAGAAGAGGCATAGAATATTCAGACCATCTAGGGAAATTAAAGGAAGGTATGAGTATTATTATTGTTATTTTTATTATTATTCAAGTTGTTTTTAATTTATAATATATGGGTCAATAGAAAATTAACGAGAAGTTGTTTATAACAATTAAAAGACTAAATAACAATGTCATGTTTTCAAAGTATATAAAAGTTCCAATGAATTTGACAGAAGCATAATGAATACACGAAGTTTCCTTATATTGATATGGGCTATACAAATAATATTATAAACAACTTTATACACCCAAATAAAATCTGTCAGATTATTCTGCTGCTAATGTTGAATTTGACTGCAAATGAATGGTCTATCAACCAGTAATTTCTTCTGATATTTATATTTTATACTCTGAGATGATGTTGCTGTTGTTAACTTTCCAATTGGATTTAGAGCACTAATTTAAATATCATTAAAATTATAATGTGAAGGTATCAAATTCTGTAGTGGATAAGATTAGATGTTGAGTTTTTTTCTGTTAGACTTATTGATTATAATTCTTAAATGTTTAAAACTTCACACAAAAAGTCTACAGAAAATATTTAGAAATAAATCTTAAACGCTCATTTGCTGTCATATATAGCCTTCAAGCCATGCAGATATACTTATCTGAAAAGAGGTGTTTATAATAATGATAGAAAATTCAATTTCTCTTCATGCAATAACTAACACATAGCTGATTTATTTCCGAAAGCTACGTCACAACAAGCCTACATTTAGACAATATCGAGAGTGGTTGTTCTCAAATATATTTATAATTTATTTTGTGACTTCGGGTATTGTCAAGTTAAAAGAATATATATATATATATATATATATATATATATATATATATATGTATGAGAAATTTAAGTGTAAAATTCAGTACTCTCACATTACATAATGAAAATAAATAAGATGAGATAAAAAGAAAGAGTTATAAATTTATTAGTATTAAAATTTCTTATATGAACAAATGGATACATAATAATATATTTTGTGAGGTTGAGATGATCCTCAACAAGAAACCAATATATAATGGAAACTTGAGATAAAAACAAACAAGCTTAAAATGTTAAAAGAAATCATTTTCACAAAAAATAGGCATAATTGGCCATTAGGGTTAATAATTATGTTAATTTAATTTAAGTTTTATCCGGATAAAATAACCATTATGATGAATTACATGTTCAATATTGGACACATTCAAGCAAATTAGGTAATTGTGAAGACAACAGTTACACCAGGTCTCACTTAAAACACCTCTTTTTAAAAATAAGTGGTTGTTTATGAGGTAAAAAGAGAAAAATAAATATATAGTAATCATTTTGTTCTTTTTTTCTGAGATTGCTTTTTTTTTTCTTTTGTATTTTTATCTCTATCTCAATCAAAACAATATGAAAACTGACATTTTTTTTCAAAGTTTTTATTTATAATAACATGTTATTTTTAGATTTATAAAATAATAAAATTAGTTATTAATTTAATTAAAAATTAATTTAAAATCTAATTTATTAAATAATTAAATTTTTGATAATTAATATTAGAACTAGTTTAAATTTTGATTTAAAAATTAATTTAATTACCATTATAAAAAATCAATTTATAAATTTTTAAAATTAAATTAAAAAAATAGTTTTTATTATAATAAAAATATTTTACATATCAATAATTTTTAGTTTATAAAATAATTTTTAATAATTTAATTATTCTAATTATTAATTTTTTAAACTTAGTTTATATTTAATAAATTTTTTATATTTCATTTTATGGAGTTGTGATAAATTTTTTTATTGGGTTGATTAAAGTTATTTATAGATTTCTCAAATGGTTGTTAAGAGATTTAATTACTTTATCTTTATGTTTTTATGTGCTTCTTTACATTGCTCGCTTGATAAACCTTAGGATGTTTTTCTATCTGTAAATGAAAAATTGCTCTATGCACTTTGAAAAATAAGCTTTGTAATTCTCCATACCATGAATCATTATTGTTAGATATATTTTTCAATTTCACTTCTATTTTTTTTTTAATTTCACACAATGAGTTAAGCTTTTTAATTATAAATAAAAGCTAAATTATTTAAAGAATTGAGATTTAAATAAATTAACATATGCAATGAACACAGTTAAAACCTAATTAAATTGATTGAGCATTTATATTAGGATCTCAAGTTCATTAGCCTGGTTAAAACTACAATATACCAAGTACTTGTCTTAGTTAAAAAATATATAAATTATACTTACAAATTCAATTTGAACTATTTGTTTTTTGTGTAAGAAAATAATCCATATTCATAATGAAGAATGAAAATAAAGATAGTTTATAAACGTTATATTATTAATATTGTTAATAGATTTGAGATCAAAATATTAGAATTTATTAAACTTAAATAGGAGACTAATATGTTCTAATACTACCATAGTCTCACATTTTTTTATGAATTGAACTTCAAAAAATAATTTATAAATACTTTCTCTCTCATTAAAACATCTCTTCTCAATAAAGACATTTTAAAACAGAATCATGAAATTCAAAATAGGTAAAAGTAAATAATATCTTAAATTAGATGATTCTTTCAATGTGCACCAGAAAAATCAATCGGCAGATACTCACAGCATAAACGGTATATATACACATTCCTATATGCAATTTTCTCTAACCTCCAAATGAAAATTCAATTTATTCACGATAAAGAGTACCAGAAATTTCATGTCTTCAATTCTGTCCCCAACTGTGAGACTGAGAGAGGTAATCTTACAAAATAAATTTATGATTTACTTTTTGCAGCTAAAATAGGCATCCCTGAATCACAGCAAAGCTTTCTTAATTAGGATAACTAAAGTGGCATAGTAACATGCCTCATATAATTGAAATCAAGTTCATAGTCACATAACAGGAGGTAATCTGATAATGGGCTGTGATCAGCAATAAGTTCATCCTGAATCACTTCCACTGGCTCCTGTTTCGTGGATGAAGAAAGTGAAGATGACTGTAATTGGTATTGTTCTTTGGTAGGGAAGGTGTTATTGAAGCTAAGGAACATAGAAGAGCCAGAAGGAGAAGCTGATTCCATCATTATATCTGGACTTAAGGAGCTCTTGCAATTGTGATGACCATAATATGTTGTCTGGTACAATGGAGGGTCTTCTTGAATTCTCTGAACCTGTTTAATTGCTGGACAACCCTCATCATATTTGTGAGTGCATCTATAGTAGCTTCTGCATATGCACGTTTTATTTTTATTAATTGTATGATGGATACTTATATCATGAACAAAAAGTCTCACAGAGAAAGGGATCGATACTTGGTTGGTTAATTATAATTTGAATGAAATAGAAGGATATATATATACCTGAGGTATTTTGCATTCGTTGTTATCTTCTGTCCATACTTTCTCCATACATAGCCATCTTCCATCAGAATTGAGCTGTTTGTCACCCATGTTGGTGCACTTGATCTCATGAAGAAGAAAATTTCCCATTATAAATGAATAATTTCATTATTATCTCAACTAAAGCTAATAATCTAGTAATATACTTTACTAAATAGATAATGAAATCAATATATCACAAATAATCCACTGATTGTATACTCGTGGTTATTCAATATGCTGTTAAAACAGCAGTTGACTAATTAAAAGTGTTTGGTTCGATGAAATCGTAATGATCCCTCTTTGATTGGGAAAGTTTCACCTTAATTTATTGTTAAATTCTTAAGGTCAACAAAAGCATTCAAATATATACTTTTTACCTTTGCTTGTCAAAACAAAAAACCAAAAGCATTCAAATGATAAATAAACAGTACTCACATAATTTGCTATGCAGGAAAACCTAAAATTCTTACTTTCTCTTGTAGCACCCTCTTGGTTTTTTAGTTTGGAAGAAACTCTTTTTGCAAACCTCATCCATATCCTGAGGGTTTGGACATTTCACAAACGAAGGGAGATCTTTGACAGTGATAGGCATAGCAGCCTCATTAGAAACACCACAATCAGTGTTCAAAAGCAAAAGGGTGTTTGTGAATGAACACAGCAACTTGCGCACAAGATCTTCAACAAAGGGAAGCATTGACCCTTGTACATCTTCGTGATGATGACGAGTGTTGGATTTATGAACACACACTTCAAGTAACTGGTTTGCTATGTCACGCCCTCTGATTAGTTCTTCTTCCATTGCCCTTCTTTCGTTTGAAGGATGATTCTCCATTGCTAGCTGTTTTGGAAGTGCGAACAGATTATTGAAGACTTGATGAGAAATAAAGAGGCAGTGGCTTTTATTCAAATAGATCTGTTCAATTAGAATTTTAAAATTCGTTGCTCTTCATAGTAAGACAAATCTGAAAGGTTGGATGGCACAGAGCCAAAGAATTTATTAGTTGAATATCAACTCCAATAATGAATGTTTTATTTTTGTCCTTCTTGACGGGTCCAAGAGAGCTGCTAGGGTTTATTTCAAGGTGTAAACTTACCCAATATTGCATATCAGAACAACCTTGTTTAGTCAAACAGATTACGTTTTCCATTGCTAGAACATTTTTTTTTGTATCCTTAAAAATCAAGTAAACGTTTATTAAAATTATAAAATGTCAGTTATATTTAATTCAGTTTTAAATTACTGTATATAAATTTTTAAGATAGAGTTTTTGTTATTCAAATTGATATTGTCATACTCAATGTAATAGATATTTGAAAATTGATGATCTAGAAAAATAACATTAAAGTTATTCAATAGAAAATAAGTTCAATGTTTTCACTGTTAAACGCAAAAACTTTATATCATTAATCAATTAGAAATGGTTTTAAATATTTTATATTGAAATAATTATATCTAATAAACGAAAAATGATTTTAAATATTTTATTTTAAAATAATTATCCCAATACAATAATTTTACTGCATATAATTGTTTTGATCTCTCATGTTCATTATAAAGAAGTACTGTTTTTAAACATATTATGTTGGAAGAATAATTTATAATCAAATATCATTATACGAAATCCTTAAGTCTCTTTCTATATTTTAATTAAGTTCTTAGAAAATAATCTTGTGGATCACACACACAAATAGCTGAATAAATCTTCAGAGTACCTGGACAATTCCCTAATTCCATTATTAAGATTAATTGCTATTTGATGACACTTATGGAAGGTAATAATAACTCTTTCAGCCTATTGATTTTCCTAATTCCATTATTAATATATACCTAATAGTGGTAGTTAGCCACTGGTGGACGTCTTTTGAGTTGTCAGTTTGATGACCGATACTTCCATTGAAAAACAAAACTATTTTCTTATAATTAGTGAAACATGTAAGAAGTTTTAATTTTTTATGATATATTTTATTGATATGAACTATTTATTGTTTTGTCGAACACTAAAAATCGAAATAGAAAAGTTTTACTTAAAAAAAAGTGATTTATTAAAGTGACAATATTTAAGTTATTATTCTTATAAAAGTGATACAATTCATATATTGTTATTTAAGTGTAAGGATTTTCATTATTGTCCACTTATGAATACTAATTATTTTAAGTCTTTCATCCCACAATTTAATTTTCATTTATATTGACAGTGATAACATGTTTGAATTATTAATTAATTAAAAACCATCTAAAATATAACTTTTCAAATTATTATTATAAAAGTGAGTATTTTTTTTAATGTACATAACAATCTATTATTGGATTATAGTTTAATTTTGTTTAGGGTTTATCTATACATTTTAGTAAACTTTTTTATTTCAAAAGTTAGCAATTTATGTCACATAATTATCGGTAAAATAAAAAAAATCTTTACATGTACATTTTATTTAAATTCCTTCATTTTTACGGTCATGCATTTCTATATTTTGTTAAAATATCGCAAGACATCTTATATAAAATTAACTTAATAATTTTCTTTATTTGATTGTAAAGTGAAGAAAAAATTAGTTTTATTAATTGTTTTGAAAAAATTATAACTTCTCCAATTACTTTTAAGTATAATGAGAAATTTAGACATTATTAAGATAATAATGATTTATTACTTAGTTAACTAATTTTTAAATTGAAATTTAAAATCTCTGTATTTTTGTTTTAAGTTATATTTTTTATATCAGTAAATGAATAAGCTTTTGAAGTATTCTCTGTACATATTTACAAATATCTATATAAATCAACTATATACTGATATTGTAGTGAAGTGCAAGATTGGATATTTGAGAAATTCATTGAGAAAATTCTTTTTTAATCTCTCTACCAACCTTTTCTCCTATGCATGAATTATTTTACTTTTGAGTGAACGAATATTATCAATCTATCAAGCAAGCTTAATAGAAAACACTAAATTTTCCTATTATGAAACCTAAGAAATAATTCTCACAAAAAAGTATGCAATAAATCGAAAGCATTTTAATTTCACTTAAATTTTAATTGATATCTAAATTAAAGAGTTTTGAGTTTATATTTTGTAAATGATCATGATATGGTTGAAGTTTTAGCCATACTTAATTGTGAATGATAAAAGTGTATTTTTTGTTGGTATTGGTTGGTTTGGGAACCATGCATTGACCATACTAGAGGATATTTGTCTTTAGCTCATGCAAGATGGCATCGTATGATGGAGGATATCTTATGGTGATTATATTATATGGGTAAAAGGGATGACTATGTTCAATGATGATTATCCTTAGAGGTCCTTAAAAAAGAGATATTTGATGAAATGAAAGGATATATTATATTAGTAATCTGTTAGGTCGAGAAATTTGTTGTACCTAGCAGAACGGAGATCTCCACATAAACACTTAAGGTATGTGATAAAAAATTAACTTGATGTAAGATCATTTTTGACAATTTTTACCAAAGGATTAATGAAACAAATAATCTAGAAGGGATCAAAGATGAAGAAACTTCAATTTATTTTGATTGACGCCCATATCAAAAGAAATTGATGAGTCGAGGAAGATTATCGACTTTGAATTGGAAATTAGAAAATAAAAGTCAAAAGTTTTAATAAAGAACTTAGAGAGAATTCTCACTCAAGAAAGTAATTTAAATTTCAAAATGAACAATTTAAATTCCACAAAATACAAAAACTATATCCTAAATTTAAACCTCCTTTGTGGTTATTTATCATGTTTCATCCATGATGTCATTAGTAAGTTTTAAGTACTCTATTTAGAACTTCTCTTTGTCTATATGTTTTTAGGTGGTAAACTGATCTATATTTAAGTGTAGTATCTTTGAGTCTACAAAATTCTTTCCAAAATATACTCAGGAAAAAGACATGATTAAAGAATATTATTTTGATAGTCTATGCTTTCTCTCTATTTCAATTAAGTAACGACGAGTGATGATTATGAACATGTTATGATAAAACTAAGAAGTGAACATATTTGTTGAGATGATTACAAATCACCCAGATAGTGATGTGTCCATCTAATGGAGTTAAGTGGATAATGAAACTCATTGAAATATCCTCCTAAAATGAGGTAAGGGTGGACAAGGAATGCAACAAATCATGCTTTTTTTTACTAAAAATATTTGTTTTGTTGGCACATGAGGCATGAATGAACAAAAGTTTTTATGTTGTCTTGTTAGTTAGGCTAGAAGGAGTTGTAAGACATGTGACAATGGCCTTGTTATTGAAACCGTTGTCAATTAGGGTGGAAGGAAGCTCAATCAAGAGGTAGTGGAGTGTGTCACCATATTCAAGTAAGAAATTACAACTTTTGTAGCATAAAATTCCATTTTGTAATGAAAAGTTGGTATTGTTAAATGTATATGTTTTTATAATTGTTTTGCCTTCTGAGGCGTGAGTAAGAAGTTAGAGATCTTGGTAAACAATTGTAAAATTAAGGAAGAGGTGGACATAAGATTGACTCAATAAATTGCTAAAATAATGCATTTGTCCCAAGATTACTATTACCAGTTTTATAAAATATTAACTAAAACCTTGTAATTTGTAAGTCCATTTCTATTGTTATGGGGTTTGAACTAATTCAGTGCAAAGGGAATTGATATTTTTTTTATCTTTATAAATGTGGAAATGACCCCTAACAAATATTGTCTTCACTTCTTGACAATATTAGTGATGACACATTTCTTTGATGTAAACCATGACAACTTAGATGGGAGAAGACACATTTTTAATGAAGAAGGCTAGCAAAATGCCTCTTGACTGAGAATAACAAGAATGGTGACACTAGAGGTATTACTCCCAAATGGTATAGAAAAATTAGTAAGTGACAGTGCAAGAGTTTGACCATGATATTCTTTAATTGTTTATAGGTTTAATAGGATTTTTGGTCCCAATTTATGGGGTCATTTTGCAATGTTTTCTCCTAATTATTTTTTTTCTCAATTAAGTCCCAATTTTGATTAAAAACAATCAATGTAGTCCCTTCTGTTAAATTAGTGTTCGATGTTAAGAGACTGATGTTGTGGCAAATACAGATTAACATGTGGCAGATGCATAGCCACGTATATTCTCCTTGGTAAACTTTCTCTTCTTTTAGTTTTCTTTCTCTTCAACTCATCATTCCTCACCCTTTGCACTGACATAATGTTCCTCTAGTGCCATCACCTCCAACGACACCCTCCTCCTCGGAGACATCAATGACGGCTACACCATCGTACACTCCTTCACCCCTACACCAAACTGAACATTTGTGACAGTACATTAGAAAATTATACAAAATGAGCACATAAACATTCCACCATGGCTTCCTCTATCTTATCTGAGAATGAAGAAAGAAAGAAAAAAGTGAATAAAAGTGAGGAAGAAAACAAACACAAAAATAGAAGAGGAATTCAGGAGTGATGAACTCACCCCAGTGCCTCTGGTTCGCGCTCACAATCAAGTGTTGCAACCCATCCGCATTGCACATAAGCCCCTACTCCGCATAATTGTCAAACCATTGCTTCGTTTTTACGTGTTGCTTCTTCCATTAGGGTTCACCATAATGTCGACATGGTCAGTAGAGGCAAGAGTGGGAGAGGAGGGAATGAGAGGGTGAAGATGAAGGGGAGAGAGAGGAGAGGAAGAAGATGAAGGAGGAGAGAAAATAGATAAGGTAAGAGAGAGAAAAGACACAACATGTGTCTCCCACTGGATATGCCACCTGTCATTGCATGTGTTGCATGTAACACATCTTCACTTTTCTAACACCGTCAACATTAATTTAACAGAAGGGACCATATTGATTGTTTTTAATCAAAATTAGGACTTGATTGAAAAAAAAATAATTAGGAAAAAATATTGCAAAATGACCCAAAAAATTACGATAAAAAAGCATGTTAATTATATGCTTTTGTTACCACATGCTTTCATATAAATTTATTGGAATGAAGAAGATTGATGAGTGAAGAGACAAGTGAGGCATAATTAGTTACAAAACAATGATAAAAACTTGTGAGACCAAGAAAACCCCATAAATTCATAAGTGTGTGTGGCTTTAATCTGTTTAAAATAACTTGAACCTTGTCTTGGTCTGCTTAAACACTTGCATGTGAAAGAATACATTTTAGGTAGTGCATTGAATCAACAATAAAATTACACTTAAATAACTTTACAAAAGATTGATTAAAGAATAATAATTGCAAAACTGTGACCAAGGATTTGTTATGAGAATTAATATCATGACTATAAATTAAGATATCATAAGAAAATTATAAGACAAATTGGTGTAAATATGTCAAACTAAGTCATTCATGGTAGATTAAAACATGGTGGGACATTTATAGGCCAAAAGACATTACCTAAAATTTGTAATGATCATTTTGTAGTGCGAAAGACTATTTTGTCTGTCTTCTAGAACCACTTAGATTTGGTGGCATTCTGAGTATAGATCAATCTTATAGAAAATTAAAGTAGTGTCTAACTCATTCATTAACTCTTAAACTAAGATAATAGAGGATAGGCTCTGCACCATAGTGTCCAAGATTGTCTCCAACCACCAAAGTAGCTTCATTCAGGATGTGATATCAAATACTACATCATCACTATTTCAGAAGCCATAAACTTACTGGATAAAAAATCCTTTGGAGAGAATGTAGCTCTTAAAGTTGACATTAAGAAAGCTTTTGATATCAAGGACTACATCATCACTGCTTTAGAAGCCATAAACTTATTGAACAAAAAAAATCCTTTGGTCACATGCCATTCCCGCAGCCTACAGTCTTGTTGCTTGGAAGTTGGTTCATAATAGGCTACTAATTGAGAATAGACCGTAACTATATGGTATTGCTCTTTGCTCTTAATGCTTGTTGTGTAAAGCGGAATAAGAGTAAATGCAACACCCATTTTTTTTATTGTAGTATAACAACTAGTTTTCAAAATTAGTTAGCTAATTCCTTCAAAAATAACATCCTCATAAACTCTTCTAAAGATCTTATTCAATTCATGGTTGTTCCTTGCAGTTCACAAATACACAATCTCATATTTGTAGCTAGTATGAAAATAATCTGGCCAATTTGGAAAATGAGAAACAACGCCAAATATGACAACCCTAAACATACCTCATCTGCTATTACAATTCTCTCTACAAGTTGTAAGTTGGAAAGTAACATATCAAAGACACAATCAATAATGATATCTAGGAGTTTGCCATCATAAAACACTGCAATGCTACCATACATCACAAAAAAAGTTCATATTAGAAACCACTTTTTTTGGCATGATCAAATGCAACGTGGACGGGGCAACAAGAGGAACTTATGGGAAAATGGTTTGTGGAGGTATTATTAGGCCAGCCGGGGAGAATACATTGGGGGATTCAGTTGCTTCATTGGTGTTGAATATGCACTTAAAGCTGAGCTCTTGGCTACAATTTTATTAGTGGAGACGAAAACTAACAAAAGTTGGTATAATTTATGGATTGAATATGATTCCGTGTTGGTTACAAAAGATTTTCCAAATCCAAATATAATGCCTTGGGAGATAAGAAATACATGGAAAAATTTCCTAGCCAAAGCTTCCCAAATGCAACTAACAGTAACACGCATCTACAAGGAGAGCAACAAGTGTACAGATAAGCTAGCAAATCTTGGACTTGATGCAAAATCGTGTTTCTAGTGGTACTAGGTTATTCCGCCTTCCTGTATCATTGTGTTTTTCAGATACTAGTTTGGTCTTCCTGAATTCAAATTTTCTGAAGTTGTTCATATTTATAATCCTTTATATGGACTTTGGTATAATCCTCCCATGATGTATCTCTTTTATTTTCTCCCTTTATGTATAATATTCCTTTTGAGGGTGCCATGCTCTCAAAAGTTAACTTTAAAAAAACATCATTAATTCATTCATGGTGGATATAGGAAATATATCTTTGATAGTAACAATATTTAGGGTCCTGTAATCCACATAAATGATAAAAAAATGTTTCACTTGAAAGAGTCAATTCAATAGTTCAAAACCATCAAAGTAAGCTATTGTAGCAGAAACAAAAGGTAGATAATGATTTACTATGGGTTGAGAAATGTATTGGTATATGTGAGGAGGGGGATGAATGTGTCAGGTAGTGGGTGTGTTCACGTTTGAATTGACATCAAAGAGAAATTAGGGTGATGGTGATGGTTGTGAAATGGTTGAGTGGAGAGGGATGGGGTATAACATGCTCTAACGGCATTGGTGAGGTAATCAGTATTATCATAATGAAAAAGGAGGTAAAATGGTGGGTGATGAGGGAAGGTGGGTTATTGTTGATGAGGATTAGGTGGTAAAATGTGAGAGGAGAGTGATTTAGGAAAGACACTTAGTGTTGAAGAAAGTCAAAGGTTGATTGGAAAGTTTCATAACGATTGTCAATTATATGAAGAGATTTTTGAAGTGTTGTTGTTGGTGTGGGGCGTTTTGAGCTTCATATGAGCTTCAATGAGTGAGAGAAAGTAAGGATGACAATAAGGCGGGGCAGCACATAGACGAGATTTATTTTTTTATTTCCATTCTCAAAGTAAAAATTCATCCACATCCCCATATCCAACAGGTATTAAATTTCTGTCGCATCAGCATCCCTATTGGATAACGGGTATACCTGCCCCTCTACCTGTTCCTTAATATTCTAAATATTAATTAAATATTTTTTTTATATAAAAGGTCATAAAAAATAAAACATGATATTATGAACAATTCAATGTGAAAATGATACACATTTTTTTCCCAATGTCAAATATAAATAAAAAAAATTATAATTGCATAAATATCAAATAGAGTATTAAATAACAATTGGATAAATATCAAGTAATTATAAAAAAAAAAAGATGAAATGTGTGTCGTAGAAATAAGTTACTAGACTAAGGAAAAGAAATTAATATAATTTTTTTAGGTTATCTAATAAATTAAATCTGATTTAATAATTTAAAATGGAGACATGTATGAGAATGAGACAGACATTGGGATGGGGACGAGGTGAATGTGTGCATACTCATTCTTGTCCCTATATCTAATTTAAAAAATCGAACTTTACTGGTACGAGTGACATCAGTTGTCTTGTAGCTATGACTAGGTAGCCAGAGACCATGTGGGCTAAGTTACAATCGAATCATAATACTTATACTATTACGCTTTTAGATAAAAAGAGTTGTCCTAACTAACGATTATAATTTTTAATGTAGTGGTAAACGTTGAATTCAACAATTGGTATTAAGATTAAGATCACGAGTTTGATTCCCAACAAGACAATTGTTGAAAAAAAGATTATTACGGGTGATTATAAGTTTTGATATAGTGATAAGTACTCGATCAAACATTTACTCCTATTTTCATACTGATATTTCGTAAATAGAAAAATTTATAGTCAAAATTAGGATAAATTTAAACAATACTTATAAAAATAGGGTTATTTGTCATCTTTGCTAAATACTATTTTGGGAATAATTTGTGTCCTTAGTAAAGGATTCAAGAGTCATAGTAAGCCGGATGAAAACAACAAATTTATTGAGAGACACTCGAATAAGTTAGAAAGTATAGAAAAAAATGAAATAAAATTTTTCATTATAATTTCCAAAAGCAACACTAGTAATTTCTAATAGAATTTAGGGCATAAGATCGCAATAATGATATTTTTAGGCCACATTTAATTAGTGAAAAACTTAGAAGTTATTTAGATGAATGACAAATTTTAAAATAACTTTTTTGATCATTGAGAATTCCTTAGTAGTTACCTTTTATTGGTACTAGATTTTAGATTTAAAATGCAGCAGTACATAAAACCTGAATATAAGACAAACCATATAGTATATAACAAAGAAACTACTAGATCTATGATGATGTAATATAAACCTTATTGGCTATCATGCATGACTTAAAATAAAACTGAAGTGCAGTTAAATAATAGAAAATAAAAAATAACAAACTTTTTTTATTATATAACATTAAGTTTGAATATATAGGATATTGCGCATGATATCTCGATTTTGACCGCTAATTTGATCTTATTATGTCGTCTAAACAAATTGTTATTTACAATAAGATAAGATAAAATTAAGATGTCATCTTAACTATAGTTATATTTTTGAAATAATATAGACGATTTTGCTTGAATAAGATAGAATCATTCTCTACAATACAACTTTCATTCTAAATATTTAAAATTATTGCATAATTTAACCTTCAATTATTGATGAAACCCTTTTTATAATTATTGATTCATGTACTAGATTGTAGGTAATAGGTTAATACAAGTTAGAACTTTTTTTAGACTATATTTGATTTAATTCGTCTCGCCTCTTAGCTGATTAATATAACTCAACTTTCTTTATTTATGCATATAAAATAACCAACATACGTCAATTAATAAGCGTTTATTTAGAATAATGGGTACCTAGAAAACATCATAGCAAAAGAAGAAAAAAACATAAATACTTCATCATAAAATGTTATGTTTTGTTATCTTGGCAAGGTAGTTAAAGAAGTTATGAAAAATCATATTGAGATATCTCTTATATGGCAGGAATAAAAAATTATATAATAAAAAACATGGTTTTTTTATAAATTTTAAATAATACAAATATAAACTTAATTAAATTTTAAGTTCTTTATAAATTTAAGTTTTTAAATTGAATTTTTATTATAGAAGAATTGTTTAATTGAGTATCTAGAGTATTTATACTTTCCGAATGAATTTGTGACGTTTGATTTTTTTTTCATTAGGTAAGATAATGTGTTTGTTAGTATATGATCAGTGCCAGTTAGTTTATTGACTTTGTCTTCGTATAAAAAAATAAAAAACTAATTTAATTAAGTTGTTTTTTATTTTTTTCATTTGGTAAGATAATGTGTTTATTAGTATATGATCAGGTAGTTTATTGACTTGTCTTCCTATAAAAATAATTAATTTAATTAAATTTTAAGTATAAATGTGAGATTGTTAATTAAATCTCTTATAAAATTTTATTAAGTTAATTTTTGTGTGTGTAAAGATACATTAACAATGATAATAACATAAGATAACAGATACATTATTCCATTAACAGTAAAATCAAAGTGCAGGAAGTTAATAAAAAAATAAATATTTTAAGTAGTTAATAAAACAATTTTTTTAATAAAAATTCAATTAAAAACTTTAAAATTTATAAAAAATGTAAAACTTGATTAAGCTAAAAATGTATTTAAAAGAATATGCTACTAACATTAAAAAAATCTAAATGAAGGAATTGGTTCAGAGAATTAATGGACATTATCTGCATCAACATGACGATAACATTCAAAATTGGTATTTTGTTGTTGTTTAAACATCTAGACAACAGAATCGACTTAATATATATTTTGAGCTCTTGTATAAATATGTGATTTCGTTCTATCTATAATTTTCAAAAGTACAGTCCAAAGAAAAAAGTAATGCATTATAAAGGTTATTATGAAATGAAATCTATTAAGAAAAGTAGTATAATGAATTACCTCCATATCTTGAATCTTGAAGCTCTTGCAACATTCAAATTTTCATGTTTTGCCGTAACCTTTGTCCGTGAAGAAAAAACTACTAGAAAGAAACATGGTGGTATTTGTGAAAGATATTAGGGTTAGGGTACACCAAGATCTATATCAAAATTGAGATGTTAATGGCAGTACTCTTCTTCATCTGCACTTGTTTTACCACTAAGTTGGTTTGGAAAAACACGTTCTCTGATAAATGCTTCGGCGGCCATTCTGCGATCGAAAGGGTTTTTGATCTCCATGGCAAAGCCGACCAGTTCCGAGGTTAGGTATTTTTTTTTTCGTTGGTTTTTTCCACTTAAAGAAAACCCTAGGTGAAACCCATTAGCATCATGTACATTAATTAATAAGGAATTAGGAGTGTGGAGACAAGACAAGTGCTAAAGCCAACTTTTGCACTCTCCAACACCACGTGCGAGACAACCAATGGAGGTTGACAACGAAGGTGCAGAGTGACGTCATCACCACTACGTAAAGGATTCCATGTGTGACGTCATCAACCTCCACCATGAATTAATTACTCAATCAAATATAGAGTATTACCAATAATTGCACTTATCCAACTTCCCCCTTAATGATTAACAGTAACAATCCCTCAAATAATGTCGTGTAAGAATAATGTATTTTAGTTTTATAAGGAAATATTAATATTTTTTTACTAATATTTCTAATGACAGATAGTAAAAGCTAGAAAATAATGATATTGTTAATTTTATAAAATTATTTACTTTTCTTTATTTGTATACAAAAGTTCTAGGATGGACAATTATGAGATGAAATAAATACTGAATACACTTATCCTTTACTTTTTATTAAAGAGAAATAAAATGTAGAAAAAAAGAACACTACAACATTTACAGTTTGCTTAAAAGCAGGAGTAACAAAGATGAAAATTATTTTTATGGGATTAAAATATTTTTTTATATAATTTATTTATTTATTCCCACTCTCTTTTTCACTTGTATAAATAAGTGAATATGTGTTTCTTTACTTTTCTTTTTATTTCTATATATTTAAATAACCTTTTTTATGCTACTTATCCACTATTTCTGTCATTCTTTTTTATTTTCTTTTCATATTTACTCTTACTTCAATTTTGCTTTAAAACTATACTTCAATCCTATACATTCATTTAATGTCACTAAAGTATTTTTGGATTTAAAAAAAATGAAAATTAAACAAAATGAAATATAAAGGAAAGTCAAACTCAACAAAGGAGGTAAACAAGGTTAGTTATCTATATGATTAGTAAATATATGATACTATTATTACTAATTGTAATAGATTGAATTGATTAATAAACAAAAGTTTAGAAGCAATTGGGTTATGGAATTGGATAATGAGATAGGAACTATATTTTCTAAAGAGGAGGAAAGTATATTGAAGAAGATTAAGGAAATGGAAGAAAAAGATAGTAAAATGAAAATTATAAAGAGATACGTGAGAGAGAGAAAGTAATAAATGAAGATTATAAACTTAAATATAAGAGGATTAGGGAGATTGGTTAAATGGATGTACCTTAGGACCAGTTAAATAGATGCATCATAGGAGATCAAGGAAACCAGTTCATATAGTTATAGATTACTTATTATGCAAGTACTTTATACAAAAGTACCAAATGCATTAATATATAAAAGTTTTAGAGCATTTGAGTCAATTTGAGTGAAATTATGGTTCAGAGTGTGTTGGTGTGTATGATATTTGTTCATATTTAGACCTGTTTGACCTTCTTGTGTATTTCTTTTGTATTTGTAATATATATTTTTTACTCTTCTGTCTTTATTATTTGTGCCTTTTTGTTTGGACCTATGTTCTTATAATTGAACAAGATTTTGACTAGTATAAATAAATTGTAGGTGACTCAAGTTTGACTTCCTTTACCTTTATTTAGTATGATGCTTTAACTAGATGTAACATTGCAACATATATTATTATTATTAATAACTTTGTAAAAGGTTATGTTAGTTCATAAAAGTATCTTATTTTAAAATTTTGTTTTTAATGTTTACGAGTTTTATTATAGAAATTATATACGTAAATCTTTTATCTTTTATTTCATATTTGATTGCTTAATTAAAGGCAAACATTTTAAAGTAGAAGGTTGTCACATTTAGTAATATCATAGCTAGTCAGTTCATTTGACTAGCTTGTTATATGTGCTAATCGTGTTTTTGTGTATAATTTGTATGTTGAGTGTCTTGTGGTATAATAAGTGTTTCTTGATTTATGCATATTATTATTAGAAACTATTATTACATTACAATTAAATACCAAAGGGAATCAAGTTTGGAAAATGGTCTAGATGACTATTCCATGACGAATATGGAAAGTTAGAAACTCAAAAGTATTTCGGGATGTACCATTAGAAAATGAAGAGATTTTTCTTAGGGCTATATCAAGGGTCTAGGTGTGGATCTGTAATAAATTTTCTAGAGTGACATTCTCCTATACAGAATGACATATAAACCTAACTCTTTGTATTAGGTCGTTATACGTGTTATAGAAGGAAGGATGATATGTTGATTCCTGGATTACACCTCTTATTCCAATAATAGGATGATAGCTTTGTGCTATGGTCATTTTATAGGATGTGTATTACATAGTGAGTGCGGTATGTAGGGGCATGACTTTAATAATAGGCAGGTGATGGACTAGTGTGTCAATTAAGGTAATGATAAATAGTATTTTTATCATTCTTTGTCTGGTTATATTGCTCATTATGGATGAGACATTTGTTGTTTTTTGGATATGGTCACTTGTGCTTGGTCTTGGCTGTTTTTGTAGTGGGGATAGATGCATGCAAGCTTAGGTAGTGTACGAGATAGTTTGAGCCAGATGTTGTGGATGGAGTAGCCCGAAGGTTTGAGGTGTATAAGCCTGATTATGCTTGAAGATCTCAAGCACCTTGGTCAATGTCACTGTGTGTATATGGTCTTACGAATCTAAGAAAAAACATTGTGCAATAGTGTAGCATCCAAGAAATGGTGGTATGTCCTCATGTATAAATGGAGCAAATAGTCTAATGGTATGTAGTTCTGCTAAGGCTAATAATTAACCCATCTTTTTGAATTTTGTATTGTGCATACACGGTACGTACTAATTATGTTGATATGGGTTGTTTGGGTATCACCTCAATTAAGGAGATTGTTTTTACTTTTTGAAATAGGTAACAAATGTTAGACTGTTTATTGTTTGCCTTCTTTGTTTTAAATCGTGTATATATGAGTTTGAGCACTCCTTTGTACTCCATTAAATATATTCTCTTGCTAATAAAAAAATGAACCATTATTACATTATAGGAGCTATAAGTTTTTAGTTATGTCTTTTGCTATGACTAATGCACCTATTTTGTTTATGGAGTACATAAACATAATCTTTAACCCTTAGATATATTTGTAGTTGTCTTTATACACAATGTCTCAGTGAGTACCATTTGAGGGGTGTGTTGTAGACTTTTGGGGACAAAAAAATTTATGATAAGTTTTTCAAGTGTGAATTTTAGATTCAAGATGTTAGTTTCTAAGGGCATATGATTTCTAGAGGAAGTGTAATGATTGATTCTTCAAAGGTAAAGTTTGTTCTTAAGTGGAAGGCTTTAGGATAATGAGTTTCTTTAGGCTAGTAGTGATGAATGCCTAGGAGGCATTAAAAGTGTTGTAGGATCTATCAAACATGTGTATAAGCATATGTAATCAAAATAACATGTAAAATTGCATGGA
The DNA here is from genome assembly GCA_030347555.1 of Lablab purpureus. NCBI lineage: Eukaryota > Viridiplantae > Streptophyta > Magnoliopsida > Fabales > Fabaceae > Lablab > Lablab purpureus. The sequence goes on from CM059258.1 coordinate 22,435,060, forward strand.
AGAACATGAAATCAGATTTTCCCCAAATGTTAGGGTTCAAATTAGGCCCATACTTAGAAATTGCAAAACAATTCAATTCAACCGATTAAATTCAAGATAGAACCCATAGGAAGCATAGAAGATGAAAACAAACATTTTAATCGGTGGAAAATTGATTAAAATGAAGAATAAAAGTGCAACTATGAAGAACATTCAAGAAAATGAAAGGAGAAAACATGGAGAAGACAAGAGAATGAAGAACACGCCACTTTCATAAAGAAAGATAAGTGCAAAGGACAATCACCACTTGAATTATGGAAAACTCAAGATAAGATTCTAGAAATGAGGCTTATCTCTTGAACTTCAAAGAGAAATAACTCTTGCTCTCAATTAATCTTCAAAGTTATGTTACAAATGAGACTTACACCCTTATATAGAGGGGAAAATGAAAATGCATGCACATGGGTGGAAGGTGAATGGTTTAGGCCATATTTGGAGATGCTACCTAGCTTCCCGAACAAGGCCCTTGCCACTAATTGCTATCCTTATGTCCAAACACCCCTCCTCTTGTGTTTATTTGTCACAAAGTCATAAAAGAGACTAAACTATTTTTATTTTCAAAGAATTTACAAGAATTATTTATATTCCTAATCTTTACTTCCAATTTCTTGTACATTCCTCTAGTTTTTCTTCTTTCTTTTTTTTTAAATATTTTTTGTAAGCTTTTCTCTTGCCAATTCTTCTTTGGCTCTTCTTGTAACAACTCCTCCTTATGATGAACTAGGTTCTTTATGATTTGGGATCATATCAAGTAGTGTATTATAAAATGTTTATAAAGAAATAATGTACTTGAATAGAAATGGGATAATGTTTATGATTTAGTTATCTAAAAACTAAAAGAGTTTATATTCTATTTGAGATATAATGAATTTAGGTTTATCTAAATTTAGGTTCATAGGATATATCAATAAGGAAAGAGAGTAAGATAATTATAACTATAAAAATTTTCAAATAGAATAAAATATTAAAGATAATTTTAAAATTATATATAAGTTGTAGAGAACTTTAATATTATTAACTAATTAATTTCCTTAATAATAATGAATTACTTAATTATTTGAGTCTTATAAATAATATGGGAAAAGAATATAAAAGAGTATTATTGATAAGAATAATTTTCATTTTCATTTTTAAATTGTAAATTAAGTAGTTAATTAAGTCTCATAAATACAAACGAAATTAATATTACACATATAAAATGAATTAACTCCTTAAAGATACTCTTACCCGCAAACAGGTACCATTACATACACATCAAACTAATTAAAAGGTATATCACACACACATCAAATTAATTAACTGCTTATGAGATACTATGAACAATTCTCTTAACTTTCCTTTTTTCAGTTATATTGTCATGACAACCGATGTCGTTTCAAGTAATGTATATCAGAGTATTCACTTCCATATACTAATACTAGAAATCATAATTTCATGATTATATATATGCCTTTTCTTTCTCAAACTAACAAAATAAAATACTATTTTAACTATTAAAAAAATCAATAACGAGGAGGTTTAATTAAAATTGATTTAACATAAAATATCTTAAAGTTTTATATCTATAATTTATTTTTATTATATATATATAAATTGAGATTTCTAATTAAAAAATTATTCGAAAAGTTTAAAAAATTAATTATCAAACACAACAAATAAAACTTAAGTAAATTTAAGTTCTATTTTTCTTTTTCAAATTAGTGTCGAGAACTAAGCCATAAGAAGAAATACATCAATCACATTAACTCCATGTTCCATGTTCCTTTTAAGGAGAAGAAAAGAAAACATAAAAAAAATATTAAGGAAAAAAGTGAAAATAAAAAGTTAAAAATATAAAAAATTAAGAAAAATAATTCTTTAAAAACTTTCTCATCTGTAAAAAGAATATTTGAGTGAAAAATATATTAATTGAGAAATATTTATATTATAATAATTATATTTTAATTTAATTAATTTTTAACATAATTAATTATTATTAATTATAAAATTAATTTTAAATTATTACATCAACTAAATTACTAATTAATTTTTATAAATTTTTTCTATATTTTTTATTATCTTTTTCTTAAAAGAAATAATCTTTAAAGATAAGAGAAAAAAGATGAAACAACAAGTAAGAGTAAGACCAAAGCCTATGTGAAAACAAGAAGGACAAATTAACGGAACCTAATAGAAAGGTTAAATTGGTTCCTGAAAAAGTTTTTTCTACGAGGGAATAAACATGGAACCACCTAAACTCGGATCAAGAGGTGACTTCCATCTTTACTAATCTATCTGCACAGTTGTTTCCTTCTCTAAAGATATGTCTGATCATGATGAAGTTCATAATTTTTGTATCAGCTGTGCATAACTCTCACTAATTTGATCATTGTAAAAAGAAACCCAAACAAGCTAGCCATCAAAATGCAAACTGTTCCCATTAACTAATTGAACAGATTCTGCAGATGATAACATACTAACATGCCCCGAATAATTGAAATCAAGTTCATAGTCACATAACAGGTGGTAATCTGATGAGTGTAACTGGTTCTGAACAACATGATCATCCGGAATCATTTCCATAGGCTACTCTTTCGTGGATGAAAATAGTGAAGATGAATGTATCTGGCATTGTTCTTTGGATGGGAAAGTGTTACTGAAGCTAAAAAACATTGAAGAGCCAGAGGGAGAAGCTGTTTCCAGCATTATCTCTGTACTTAAAGAGGCTTTGCAACTGTGTTGGCCATAATATGTTGTCCTGTACAATGGAGGGTCCTCTTGAATTCTCTGAACCTGTTTGGTTGCTGGACAACCCTCATCATATTTGTGAGTGCATCTATAGTAATTCCTACATATTTACATATCCATTTAAATTCTTTGGATCACATTGAATGCATCATTAATTATAAGAAAAATAAACTTAACATAGAAAAAAGAATATACTGCTTATTTTGAATGAAGTGGAAGAATATTAATATACCTGAGGTATTTTGCATTCATTGTTATCTTTTGTCCATACTTTCTCCACACATAGCCATCTTCCATCAGAATTGAGTTGTTCGTCTCCCATGTTGGTGCACTTGATCTAATGAAGACGAAGAATTCACATTATAAAAGTTATTCAATTGTTTTTGCTCAAATAATTAGTAAATGTAAGTAACATATTTATGAAATTAAATCAGTGCAAATATATCACAATTAATCCAGTGACTGAAATCATGGTTGTTCAATCTGGCTGTCCTAGTCAATACGCTGTTAAGGCTGCAGCGAAATTAATTGACTAATTATAAGCATTTGGTTCTTTTAATTAATCATAGGGTTTTAATGGAACAAGTCTATGCCTATAAGTATGAAGAGAATATTTTCAGTTAAATATATATATATATATATATATATTTATATGATGCTAAAAATAATAAAAATATTTAAAGGGATCGGAAAAGCTTTTGGAATTTATTTACTTAAACCCACGTGCATACGACTAGATTAGAATAATTGGAAGCTTAGAAACAAAGATAACTCTATAAAAATAAAGCGACAAAATTTATTTTAACATATGGACTAAACTATTTAAAAAATGGAATAATAAAAAAAAATCCATAATTATGAGATGACAATGAACTTTGATCTATCATTTCTCTTGAAGAGGGGAAAACACATGTTACTGTCTTTCTGAATCATGGATCGAAATAGACGGTCTCTCTTTGATTGGGAAAACAACATCTTTATCTTTCTCGACACAAATAATATTGTCGAACAACGAAATGATTCAAATATGATAATCAACAACAAGCTCACAAATAATAATCTGATAAGTAGCAGGCAAATGCAAGACTTAAAATTCTTACTTTCTCTTGTAGCACCCTCTTCTTTTTCTAGGGTGGAAGAAACTCTTGCAAGGCTCGGTCATGTTCTGAGGGTTTGGGCATTTCACGGACGAAGGGGCATCTTTGATAGTGATAGGAATAACAGCCGCCACGTTGGAGGAATAATCGTTTGTGTTCAAAAGCAAAAGCGTGTTTGTGAAAGAACACAGCACCTTGCGCACAAGATCTTCAGCAAATGGAAGCATTGACCCTTCAACATCTGCATGATGATGATGATGATGAGTGTTGGATTTGTGAACGAGTACTTCAAGTAACTGGTTTGCTATGTCACGCCCTTTGAGCAGCTCTTCTTCTATTGCCTTTCTTCCATTCGAGGGCAGATTCTCCATTCCTGTGTTGAAAGGGTGAAGAGATTGAAGACCTGATGAGAAACGAAGATGCACAGTGTCGTTTATTCTAATAGATCTATCTCAAATAAACAGCAATTTTAAAAGTCCATGTTCTTTAGAGTCGAGACAAAAATTTCTTATTAGAAAGGGTTGGCTCACTATTCAAAGAGTTAATTACTACCAAAGAATATTAATTTGCCACGCTGGAGAGGTTTTGTTTTTATTTTTTTATGGGTAGAAGGAGTAGTTAGGGTTTTATTTCAAGCTGTAAACTTAGCCATTGCAAATTAGGACATAATTTTTTAGTCAAATTAATAGATTAGAAAGGTAATTAAGAAACTACCACAATTGCAAATTAGTCAACTATACCCTTTTTTTTCTTAATATTCCTTGATATACAACCTATGATCCAAGCCTCTATAAAGAATTTGAGACTTAATGGCAGTTGAAATATCCCAAAGTGCATTGTTTAGCAATGTCCCTATCTTATCTTTGAACAATTTATCAAACCTTGCTCTGCCTCTACTGAGGATAAAAAGAGATTGTGCCATATTACTTTTGGTGATTTTTAAGGAGACTTTTCTTTTCCTTCATCTTTCTCATTCTCTATTTTCTGCTAATGTTTAATATGGAATTCCATTTTGCCTTCAGCCAAGACTTATATTATTTTGAGACTCTTATGTAATAGATTACCCACTGATGAAAACATCATGAAAAGAGGAGGTGTCAACAAGACTGTAAAAGAAAGAGTATAAATTTCCAATTCATCCTAATTCTTTTTAATTATAGAATTAGATTCATACTTTAAATCAATCAGAAAAAAAATCAATATATAAAATAAGAGTATCTCCCTCCCACTAATATACAATATTTCAATGATATTATATTGAATCTAAAGTTTAGAATAGACTTATAAATAATATGATAACAGTGTAAGAAAGAGAGATAACAAGTGTAACATTTATTTTATCGGCTAAAAATGAATTGATTAAAGAAACATAAAGGGATATTCAAACCCCATGCACATCTTATACAAGACTAAAAAAATAAAAATATAGACATACTTTTTTTATGACTAATATCCTCTTAAATAAAACGACCATCATTTCTAGTGCAGAAACATGAATTTACTATAACCCACCTCATTAAACTAAAAAATATACTCCGAGTTGTACTTACTCCAAATACTCATAAGATAACAGTAAATTATACCTACATAATCAGAACATTATGACATTTTTTACATATCAATCATTAAAGTATATTCTAATATCATCTTATAAATTGTATTAAATCTAATTTAATATTAAAAATTAATTTATAATGCGAGAATTTTTCACAAGAAGATATTTTCTAATTATTACAATCATCTAAATTTTTTTTCTATGAATACTTTTTGAAAAAAAAAAACAAATAAAATAAGTTTTTTCAAAAGCTAAAATTAGCTTACACAACTAAAAATAAAAATTAAAAAAATTTATATAAAAAAGCTCTTACAATTAATTTCAACTTTTTAAAAATATTTGTTTTATTTCATTTTTATCAACATCATAACATCTATATATAAACAACTTTAGGGTAATCCAATCTATATACACAATTTAGTTATGTACACATTTGTATAACATAGAACATAACATAATTATACGACTCTTCACAATATTATCTAATCTACTCAAGTTTCTATATTTTACTAACATCTCTTAGTTTAATGGATTGTAAACAACTTTTGTGATAAAGACACCAATCAAAATACAAGATTTTTTTTTGGAGTTTTATTAGTTACTCATGCTTATGTTTTTAGTTGTGCTAATCCAAAGATTTTATTTCCATCCACGTTTGCATCATTATTCCTATGATTCCATATATCCGACATTATTGCTATCCACATACATCTATAAATTTAGTTTCACCTTTTCTTACTTATATACATAAAACAACTCATTAAATTAGATTAACGAGAAATAGTATCTACTCCTATCCACTTGATTTTAAACATTTCAAACAACATTAACTACCTTACAATCAACCAAGAAATAAGTAATTCACTGGTTGTTCCACTTCTCCCATAAAACACATGTGAGATTACTTAACATGACATCCATGGACATTAAGTTGTCTTTAGTGAGAACTTTATTCAACATTATCCTCCAAAGTAGAAAAGAGGCAGAAGGAATGATTGTGATACCCCATAACATGTTATAAAATCCAGAATCCTCCATGCTTAAGTTATCCTACAAAATATGATATGTAGATCTCATTGTATATCTTCCTAAGAAATCACCTTTCCAGACCCATTTGTCCACTATCCACCCCTCCTTAGGTCAAACTACACTCATTCAAGCTCTATATTAAGGTGAAAACTATGAAGCAAATCAATCTCTTTTCTATTCCAACTTTCATTTTCAACCATTATTAGTTCATCTTCGTAGTTTCCTCACCTTTGCATTTTGTGATATAGAATTTCTATACAGTCTAGGTAATCCTTGCTTAAGAGGTAACTCTCTCCATGTTAGCTATCCTCCCAGAAGCTAACCGTTGTACCATCTCCAACTATCTAGAGGACATTTCTGTCAAACCAGTTTTCTTTATCCCTTGAATACAAATCTTTCTTTAATCTTTCCACAACCATGACTCTTTAACGGACTCACTATCCATGTTTAGACTTTTCCACGTCCCATATTTTGCCTCCAATATATTGCTCTACATGCCTTTTTCTTTGGTTGCTAAAATTCATTTTCACTTGGCTGAAGAGAGCATAATTAACTTGATTAACATTCTTTACCTCTAATCTCCCACTTTGCTTTGACTTACATAATGTTTCTCACTTTATTTAAGTTATCTGTCTCCCTTCACTATCCCAATTCCGCAAAAATTGTCTCTGAATTTTCTTGATTTCTTTTTCCACTAAAATTGACATTTTTAAAAAAGGAAGAAGAAAATGAGTAGGATAGTAGTTAAAATCAATTTTGGCAAACTTACTCTTCTAACAAATACATGGTTGTCTTTCCATCTTGCTAAGCTTTCGATAATTTATTGACAACCAGTTGCCACATTCTTTCCGTATAGGGTTATCCTCAATCTGAGTTTAAGAAGTCTATTAGAAGAAATAGTCGTTATTCATCTTGAAAGATTAATATCTTAGAGTTTTACTAGTGCTAACATCAATACTAAAGAGTGTAATACATGCAATTCTGGTGCGGGTGATCCCTACAAAGCCACTCATAATTTTGTTGGTTGTAAGAAGGTTAAACAAATATGGTAAGGTTATACAAATGTGGTAAGGTACTGTAAAAAGCTGTTGAATAGATTAAATAGGACATTAAGTACAAAAAATACATTTGGTTGCTTGGCAGTGAAAAGAGCTACAACCAAAGAAAACAAGTGATGTTACGTAATGGGAATGATTAAAATTATAGGATCAATATAAAAGGATGGGATGGAAATTGAAATCAAAACTGGATTAGTGGGAAAGTGAATTCAATAGATGATGACTAAGGGGGTAACATTGTTTGATCACAGAGCAGACTCTAAGTTACGTGTGTGTCCCAACTCTAGGCTATTAAGGATACTTAGCATGTTTATTAATAGTACATTGATCTACAATATGGCAAGTATAACTAGAGTGTTAGGATGCATGGAAAAACTGTGTGGAAATTAAAGCAATAGTTAAGAGAGGCATGTGCTCTATTTTGATGCAATCAGGTATACAATACATGCAACCAAAGGATGTAGACACATGATAAATAGACAAATGCAAGATAGATAACATGGTTAGAAAATAACATATCAGATAACATAAAACCAAGAATGATTAGAGAAGGAGTAAGTGATGAGGATACATCAAAAAACGTGTGACAACATAGCAGAAATTTGTCCATTATGCTAAAAGAGATCCAAAAATGTGCAGAAAAGGAAGAACAAGTCTATGCAATGGTCGTGGCTAGGAAATAGCAAACAGGTTAGATGAAGAAATGTAGGTTGGCATAAGACATTGGAGGCTTGTACGAGATGCAAAATGTAACAAATCCTGGAGGAGAAACAGAGAACCTATGTTAACTGCATAGCAAAGGCTTTGAAGAACATCTAAAATGCACACTACAATATACAACTAGAGTTTTAAAACAATATAATATTGGAAAAGCTTCCAATATATGGTTAAGAGGGCCTGCAGTGAAGAGAAATGAAAATATTTTCTAAAAGGGACAGGAAGAATGAAGGTTATGGAAAAGGTTCATGATATAGGAAAAAAAGTTAGCATATGTAGAAAAGTGTTGGTGTGACGACCCATATACATAGATGTTTTAAATCTCATGGACAAAATCAATGATAGAAATTATGATGTCGACTGTTGGTTTTGTTCTTTCCAAATGGGCATAAAGGGTAGAAATGTTTGATGGTTTCGGAGTGATAGTTATCTATTCGGGAACATAACAATTAAGGTTGGGTCCACGAGCACCTATGGATGGTATATATGCATTTAGTCATGTTCCAAATAGTTTGATTTATGTTTTTTATGGTGTTGAGGCATATAACTATGCTTTTTGTAATATCCTAAGAATAGTGTAGAGGTCTCAAAGTAACATTGCAACAAGGGAGGGGTTGAAATACCTTTATTAATCTATTCTTTTCTAAAAAGTCAATTTTCTAGGATTGTCACATTCTACTTATTTTATTTCTTATTTTTCTCTCATGAACAATTTTAGAAAGATATTTATCAATATGTACTTACATGGCAGACATCCCCATAATTAAAGTTGTCAAAATAGGTGATCGTGTTTAGCTTATTAAAGCTGTCAAATCGGGTGATCGTGTTTAGCCTATTAAAGCTGCCAAATGGGTCAACGAACCATTTTTGACTTGTATAAAAATTTAAAAAATTACAACTATGTCTTACAAAATATCATGATGTATTATTATCCAAAAGTTTAAAGTTTAATATTCAGCAAGTAGATGAATTATATATAATAACATCATACATCTTGATGTATTTTATATATATATATATATATATATATATATATAATTCACTAAAAACAAAAAAGTTTGTGCGAAACTATTCATAATTGAACACAGAAAACTGAACCAAGAAAAAACTTAAAACACGATACAAAGGAAATGATACAAGATAATACTCCACTCAAAACAAGAAAAAATACACAACCATTTACTACTTCCTACATCCCACACCTTACTCTATCCTCTCTCAAAATCGCTACATCCCACACCTTACTCTACCCTCTCTCAAAATCGCATCCAATATCTAGGGGTTCCACCTACAACTTATTGCAAACCCATAAAAACCAGAATGTTGAAACAAAATACCTTCTAACAAACAAATTTTAGACATAACTTTGGGCACAAGCACCAATCCGAGAATGAGAAACTAGTCTTTGTATATTTGTAACTAATCAAAGCCCAAGTTCTAATCTGCATCATACTAAAATCTCTTCAGCATCAGTCATTTCATTTCTAAAGATCACTCCATTCCTTTGGTTCCAAATGCACCATATAGCAGCTATCCTACACACATTTCAACAATTGGTTTTGTTTCATAGTAAGATCCAACAAACTGAAATGTTTAAAATGCTCCTTTGGTTGGAAATGATTGACAAAAGATACTCCAATCCATCTACTACACATATTCCACACCCTAATTGCTACCTTACAGGTACAAAAAAGATGGTTGACTGACTCATCTAGATCACCACACATTACACACAAATAACTTGTCATCCTTATTCCCCTACATCTCAAGTTATCCCTGGTAGCAACTCTGTTTAGGAGAACTCTCCAAGCAAAGTGAATAGCTAATGGTAAAGCTTTTATCTTCCAAAATTTTAAGAAGAACTCTGTCTCTTTACCCACACTAAGATTTTGAATATTCCTATAAGCTGACTTAACTGCATACAAAGTAGTATTGTCTTCCTTCGAGATCCATTCATCCTCCACCTCCTTCCTTAATTGCGTGGTGCTTATCTCGTGTTTGAAGTCTGACAATAGAGGTTTTTCCCATTCAAACCAATTCCTCCTCCATTTAAAACGTCATTTCCAAGAGTTTGCACCATATATACCTAGATCACTAATTGTTGGTGTTTTCACTTTTGCATTTGTAAACACTCTTGGATATTTATACACGAGGGGTATTTCTGCAAGCCATGAGTCTATCCAAAAATTTATTTTATTTCCTATTCCTACTCTCCATTTTATACTCTCATCAAACCAATTGTTTTCTTCAACTCTCTCGTACACATATTTCAAGTCTCTCCACCACCACGAATTTTTCCTTAAGATTTCTCCAAGTTCCATATTTGGATTCCAATATTTCCTTCCATTTACCATCTTTCTCCACTCCTAGTCTCCATTTCCATTTTTTCCATTCAGTTTTTCTGATGTAATAAAAGATATCCCGAAAAATAATGTTATGCTTCATAAGCCATTTTTTTGCCAACAAAAATAAAGCCTTGTGAGAGGGAAAGAGAGCCTCCTCTCAAATAGCAGCTGGAGTGGTGGCGCGGTGGACGACAATGGCGCAACAAGGTAAATAATGATAGAGATAAACTAGACACACCAGAACAGACAGAGCATAATCAACTCACTCTGATACCAACTTGGAGGAAAATAAAAAAATAAAATAGTAGCTTTTAAGAGCTTAATCCACCTCTCTTATCTTCTTTCATTTATAATAAAGTCTCATAAATACACAATATCAATGTAAAAGTATACAACAACCAGCATTGACAAGTTCTTCCTCCACCCAACACTGGTAAAAAAGTTGGTATAACTGTAGCAGAAACTCTACTATATTTTTTCAAGTCAAACCATATTGTCATAAAATTGTTTATATAATAATTTATAATTAAATATTTGTGTACAAAATTAGGCTCTTTAGACATTTTAATTTAATAACCCAGAGAATAAAACAAACCAATGCCGAGAAAACTCAACTTAGCACCCAGGCAATACCCTAATTCCATTTGGTGGTGGAAGGTGAATAACTTCTTTTCTCTATATAATTTGATAATTCCATGTTTTAATATATACCTAGTTGGTGGTCAGCCTTTCTGGAATGTGACTAACCTATTGTCTTTTTAGCCTATTTGCTGACTAAGAATCCTTCCATTGGAAAATAATGGTTATTATCTTTTATAAGTGAACCTGCAAGCAAGTTTTATTTAAAAAATAGTACGTAAGTCGTCCCCACTATATGAAATTAAGTTATTATTTTAAATATAAGAGGAATTATTCTTTTAGTAGAATGACTTTTTACCGTTTACTAATTAAAAATGACATTTTTATTTATTTTTTAATATAATTAATACAAGATTTTAATTTTTATTCACTATTAGTTTAAAGTTTAATATAGTAACTAAGTAGAAATTATTTTAAATATAATTTTAAAATATTTATTACAAAAATTAATAATTTTAACGTTCATAATACTCTAAAAACTTAATAGTGTAAAATATTTAATAGAAGATATTAGTCCCTTAAATGGAAATCTAAATATCTTAACAATTTATTCTTCAATTCTAATAGAGATACCACGGTTTATAAAAAAAAATGCTGATATAATAAAAAAATACATGAATATATTATTTTGCAAAATGTGCAATGATATAACTTTGGTGCCTTTCATACTTTTTTTTTGTACCATTCCTTTTAGTATTCCAAATTGGTAAAACTCAGAATAAAAAAAAGTATAGCGAAATGTAGACTTATCAATTTTGAATTATTTTAATCAACAAATATATATTTTTTGTTTATAATAAAGAGTAGTACTTAAATCACAAAGGGGTGTTTAGATAAATAAAAAAATTTGATCGGAGTCTTTGTTCCTTCTGAGATATGAAGCTGTTATTGTACGCTGAGTGAGATGATGATGCTACTTACCATTGTTCCTAAAATTTGTTACTATAACATGTTTTTTTAGTAATGTTCTACTTACCGTATGCACTTCGATTACTTATTTTATTAAAAAATTTCTTAAAAATGAATAAAAGGGTACTCAAACCCATTAAAGTTTTGAGTCTATATGTATATAAAAAACAATGAGTTCATGCATAATTATGTAAAGGAAAAGAAAGCTAAACTAATTGAAGCCAACATACTTTTGAATGAGAATTCTCTTTGTTACTTCAGTTCTTTGTTCAAATGCACTAATTTCTTACTACCCAAATTTCAATGGAAATCAAAACATATGCTATATCATCAAGTAGATTCTCTTATTAGTGTATGAACAGATTTAAATTTTTAAAATAAATAAATTCTTAAATACTAGAGTTTAATTTAAAAAAAATAAGGAAATTATTTATATTTTTTTGTGTAAAATTGATGTAAATAATAATTTTTGTAATTGAGTCTATTAAGTTTAATAAGTTAGGAGTATTAACATTAAAGAGATAAGAATCAAGGAATAATTGAAAGTTATCCAAATCTAAAAAAGATCACATAAATCAAAATCAAAGCTAGTTAAAAAGAAGTAAAAAAAATGTAAAAGGCATGAGAAACATGTGCAAAAGAAGACATAAAAACATGAAGCAAGCATGATTAGTATGATTAGTATGTGGGATTTTTGGCCAAACTTTCTAAAAAAACGATCATTGCCTTTATGAATTTTGAATTTCAAATATATCTTACATTTAGTTTAGATCATTTTGGCCATTAGATGTATGTTTTAGAATTAGAATTTGAATATAATTATAGATACATTTACATCTTATCTAGATTAGAGTCAACTGACCTTGTATTTTAAAGATGAAAAAATTATCTTAGACATCGACTTCACATGCTAAGCCATACACAACATTCTGAAAGTCTTTGATAATGTTTGACTATTAAGATTTAGTTGCGTTAATGCAACATTTAGTACACAAAATACTTCAATGGTAAACTTGTCAAAGGAAAACTAGACATGCACATTCATCATTAAGCATGAATAGAAATAGATAAATTCATTTGATGAACCTTCTCGACCAAGACATATATTATTGTTTTTTAACATCCTCAAGTTGCTTCAATCTTACTAGCTATCTAGTGCTCCAACATACACATGTTATTAGCAAAGGAGCGAAACATTGAAGACCATTGACATTGATAAATTGATAATTCTCATATGTTCATTGATAATTTGTTTTAAATAAGATTGTCCTAATTTGCTCCTAAACCACATTTGTATCTACATTTTGTGGAAGTTCTTCCCCATCACGGTTGGGATAATGACTGCCATATATTTCACGATTAGAGCCTAGAGCTTCCATTGTCCTACTATCATTATCTAATTTGTATTTGTCCATATGTTCCACATCATCAATCTCATTTTCCCACTCAAGAACTCCCAAGAACTTGACAGCTTTTAAGAACTAAAAAAAGAAAGACATTTTTACCTAACAAAATGATAACCATACAAAGTCACAACACTTCTCGAACACCAAAAGTTATTAGAACTCATGATATTACTCAGACAAAAAACATTCTAAGGTGATGTCCTATCAACATTCTACCCTTATCACTTATTTAATAGCAAATAAAGATAGGACATCAATTATCACAATCTCTAGCCATTAGGTCATTATCATCTACCTGTTTGGCAACGAGAGGGCAGAAAAAGTTGGCAACCTTTGTTCTCTATTTTAATCTCTGTATATTTCTCTGCTGCACTTTTCAAATCTGCTGTTACAAGAATTTATAGGCAGAATAATTGCCTCTTCAAATGCCCAAAAAGAAAATGATAATACCTATTAAATAGGTTTGTCAGGCTATGTTTCTCGGTAATACGACTCATGCCTAAAACCATTAATATTATTCTACGAATACCAAACAACAGAGATAACCTTCTTAATTTAAGTTTTATAACAAATCTCCCCCTTAAACTTAAATACTCTCCCTATCTCGCATTCCAATCAACCTTTTACAATTCTCCAACAGAGTGGTCGGCAGTGGCTTGGTGAATACATTCGCGACTTGAGCTCGGCTTTCAACATGCTCCAGCTCAACCTTTCCTTCTCTTACTTGTTCTCGGATGAAATGAAATCGGATGTCAATGTGCTTGCTCCTTCCGTGATTAACCGGGTTCTTTGCCAACTCGATCGCCGACTTGTTATCAACTCGGATTACAGTCCCTTCGTCTTGGATCATTCCCAGATGCCTTAATAGATTTGAAAGCCAGACTACATGACACACGCTCCAAGAGGCCGCCACATATTCAGCCTCGCAGGTTGACAGAGTTACAATGGGCTATTTTTTTGGACAGCCAAGTAAAAGTTGTATTCCCGAGTAGGAATACATAACCCGATGTACTTTTCCGGTCATCAACATCACCACACCAATCACTATCTGAGTAACCCACTAGTCGGTAGTCATCCGATTTTGAATAGAAAAGACCAAGTGATAGGGTTCCTCGAACATATCTCAGAATTCTCTTCAAGGCCTTCCAATGTGTGTAGCTTGGATTCTCCATGTATCTGCTCGTTATTCCAACACTCAGCATCAGATCAGGCCTAGTACTTGTAAGATACCTCAGACTTTCAATTAAAATTCGATATTTCCCAGAATCAGCTCGTTCTCCTCCATCAAACTTTGAGAGTTTAGTGCCCGATTCCATTGGAGTAGAAACCGGGTTGCAGTCCTCCATTTTAAACTTCTTTAAAATTTCATGCGCGTACCTCTCTTGGGATATAAAAATCCCTTCCTCTAACTGCTTCACTTCTAAGCCAAGAAAATATTTCATCAGGCCTAAGTCTGTCATCTTGAACTCTTTCTTCATTACCTCCTTGAACTCCTTAATCAGCTTCGTTGCTTCTAGTGAATATGAGGTCGTAATAGAGAGCGACTACCATCATATCCTTTTATGATTTCTTTGTATACAAGACATGCTCGTATGGACATTGCTCGTACCCATTTTTCTTGAAATACCCGTCAATTCTATCATTCCAGGCACGAGGAGCCCGCTTCAGCCCGTAGAGAGCTTTTCTTAATCTCAAGACCTTCTTTTCATCCCTCTCTTCATGTACCCGAGTGGTTGGTCGACGTACACCTCCTCCTTCGAAGACTCCATTTAGAAAGGCCGACTTCACATCCATCTCGTAGAATCGGCCATTGATTCTGAGCAGCTAATGAGATCAGAAGTCGGATTGACTCCATTCTCGTGACAGGAGCAAATACTTCATCATAGTCGATTCCCTCCTTTTGTCTATAGCCCTTCACCACAAGTCGAGCCTTATAACGCTCAACCTCTCCTTCAACATTCATCTTCTTTTTGTACACCCATTTTACTCCAATGGGTCGAGCTCCTTCAGGAAGGTTGGTTAGTTCCCAAGTTTTGTTGCGTTCAATCGCCTCAATCTCCTCATCCATGGTTGTTCTCCATTTCTCATCTTGGACAGCTTTCTCAAAACTCAAGTTTTCAGAGTCGGTCAGAAGACATACAACATGAACTTCATTTGTAGTGTCGTATATTTCTTGCAGACTTCTCATCCTGGGCTGTTGTGGCTCGGTTTTTTCATCTGAAAACTCGGGGGTTGTTGCTGTTGAAGGCACAACAAATTCCGAGTTAGTTTTTTCTTCGGAAGGGTTACTCTAGCACCATTGCTTTGTTTTCTCCACATGAACGTCTCGGCTCACCACCACTTTCTTGTTAACAGGATCAAACAATTTATATGCTTTAGATTTTTCATCATACCCGATAAAAATGTACTTCTTGCTCCGATCTTCTAATTTTGTCCTCGTGTCGACTTGGTACTTGCCCATAGGCCACGCTACCAAACACCTTCGGATGAGAGACACTCTGGCTTCATACCACTCCAGATCTCCCGAGGCGTCTTCTCGCCTAGCTTTGCATGTGGACATATATTTTGTACGTAGACTGCGCACTGCACTGCCTCTGCCCAAAACTTCTTCGGCATATTCTTCCCTTTCAACATAGATCGAACCATATCAAGAATGGTTCTATTCTTTTGTTCCGCTACACCGTTTTGCTGCGGAGAATATGGGGCAGTCAAGAAACGCTTAATCCCATTTTCTTCGCAGTATTTGTTGAACTCAGCAGAAGTGAACTCGCCTCCTCTGTCAGATCGAACTGTTTTGATGACTTTGCTTGTTTCTTTCTCCACCGTCACTTTGAATTTCTTGAAAGTTTCAAACACTTCTGATTTCTCTTTCGTAAAATAAACCCACGCCTTCCTTGAAAAATCATCAATGAAAGAGACGAAGTATTTCTTACTATCGAATGATTCTCGAGTTATCGGCCCACATAAATCGATATGGATCAGTCCGAGTTGCTCCTTTGCTCGGTACTCAGAACTCCTTGGAAAAGAAGTCCTCGCTTGCTTCCCGATCACACATTCTTCACAGAACCTTTTTTCAAATTCCATTTTAGGCAGTCCGAGCACCATCTCCTTTTTTACCAACTGAGTCAACCCACCGAAATGAAGATGACCGAACCGAAAATGCCACTTCATAGCCTCATCCTCCATATCAAGTTGCATGCATTTATCTTGAACTATTTTCAGCTCAAGTTTGTACATGCGATTTTTCTTCATTTCTACCCGAGCAATGAGCCTCCCGAGTTTATCCTTCAGTTGTAGTTCTCGGTCCTTCATCAGAACTGAGTATCCCTTCTCCATTAACTGTCCCATGCTCAGTATGTTGTTTTTGAGATCAGGTACGTAGTATATATCTCTGATCTCTCCGATTTGCCCATTTCTCTGTTGATACCAGATCGTTCCTCGTCCTTTGATAGCTACTTTCGAAGCATTGCCGAAAGAAACAGATCCGGACTCCACTTTTGAAAGTATTTTGAATAAGCGCTCGTCACCACACATGTGGTTACTTGCGCCGGTGTCCAAGTACCAAACCGAGTTATTTGAACAAGCACGATTTGACCTCGCTCTGGAATGTTTGTCACTAGCAACGAATCCTTCATCTTCTTCCTCGGCAAGAAAGTTTGTTGGTTCCTCCTTTTTCTTCTCGGACCTACAATCTTTGGAAATATGACCCAGCTTTCCACGCTTGTAGCATTTTATCGAGTAACAATCCTTGGCAACATGCCCATACTTCCCACAGCTTATAACATTCAATATTGTTTGTGTTTGTTCGGCCACCCCGAGCCCGACCTCGGCCACCCCAGCTTCGTTGGCCGACTTGCTCATTTCCTCGTCCTCCTCTTCCTCTACCACCTTGGCCTCTGCCTCTTCCACCTTGGCCTCCGCCTCTTCCTCCGCCTCGTGGTGTTTTGAGCATAGAGCACCTTCTCCCCTTTATTGTCGCCTTCGTCTGGAGAGCCTGCTCAAGGGACTCCCTTTCTTGTTTTTCCTTCTCCGCTCATGCGCTCTAGGGACCCAAAGAAGCTCTTCAAGGGTGAGCGTTGATAGGTCCTTGGACTCCTCTATTGCGCACACGATATTCTCAAAATCATCCGTCAATGACCTTAAAATCTTTTCAACAACTCGGTTAGATAAAAGACTCTCACCATTCTGATTCAGCTTATTTACCACGGTCTCTACTCGAGTAATGAACTCAGATACGCTTTCAGACTATTTCATCCTCATGTTTTCCAGCTCGCCCCTAAGGGTTTGAAGTCGAACTTGCTTCACCCATTCGTCTCCTTTGTTTTCTTTTTCAAGTGTATCCCATGCTACTTTGGAAGATTTAGCGTTGACAATCTTCTCAAAACCAGATTCATCGACGACTCGATATAGTAGATACAGAGCTTCCTTGTCTTTAGCTCGAACGGTCCTCAACGCGTTCATCTGGGCATTTGAATACCCATCTGTGTTCTCTGGTTCCTCATACCCAGTCTCGACCACATCCCAGTTATCTTGGGAGCCGAGAAGGGCCTTCATTTGCACCTTCCAGTTGTCATAATTGATGCCTTTCGTTAACTTGGGTAGCGGGATGCCATTGGTTAGACCTGCCATTTCTCTCAACTGTTTACACTCAACTCACACAGCTCACAAAGCTCTCAGTCGCTCCTCTCTCTTGGCCAGCGCACACCGCGGCGTTCTTTCTTGAGGCTGGTAGGTTTTCTCACGCTCACCTCACACACGCAAGCTCTGATGCCAATTTGTTTGGCAACAAGAGGGCAGAAAAAGTTGGCAACCTTTATTCTCTATTTTAATCTCTGTATATTTATCTGCTGCACTTTTCAAATCTGCTGTTACAAGAATTTATAGGCAAAATAATTGCCTCTTCAAATGCCCAAAAAGAAAATGATAATACCTATTAAATAGGTTTGTCAGGCTATGTTTCTCGGTAATACGACTCATGCCTAAAACCATTAATATTATTCTACGAATACCAAACAACATAGATAACCTTCTTAATTTAAGTTTTATAACACTACCGTCATGAGCACACAATATTTTTTCTTTTTTGAATATTATGAGCTTCATTAAGTGCGCACAATGTCTAATGACTCTCATATTTCTTTTTTAAAACTCATTTTTGGTTATGTCTTCTGAAGTTGTATAATATAAAAATGAATTTTTCTTTAAGAGTCATTATGATTTATGCTTACTCTAAACTTTTAGACTTCTAAACAATATTCCAACAAAACATTAATAACAAACCTATAAAAATCTAACACATCTATATTACAAATATAAATAAATGAGAATTTCAAATCATATACATTACTCAGCTTCTTTTTTACGCTCTTCCAAGCTAGTTATTATCGTTACAACAGAAAGTTTCATAATCAAAAGAAAACATCTTATCACATAAAAGCATTCACGAGGTCTCGCATTGTACTGTTCATCACAGTCTTTCTAAAATAAATTATATTTTAACACCTTTCTTATGTACCGCAACATATGTTTTATTTAAAAGAAATAAAATAAAAGTAGTCCGAAGAATTAAAAACTAATACTACTGTAGTTATACGAAGTGAAAGCAACTAACAGAAATAATGGTAGCATAATGAAATACCTCCATATCATGAACGTTGAAGCACTTGACCCCTGGTTTCAAGTTTCACAGTTTTCCCGATGCAATGGTAACAGTGAAAGATGCGAGGTTATTCTTGATCAAGATCTTGAACGTATGGCAGTACTCTTCTTTATCCGCACTTGTTTGATAAGGTGGTTCAGAAAATCGCGTCCTCTGATAAGTGCTTCTGTGGCCATTCTGCGATCCAAAGGCGTATAGATCACCAATGCATAGACGGCGAGTTCCTAGGTTAGGTCTTTTCTCATTGGTTTTTTTCATCTTATTGTTGTGAGAAAAACCTAAAGTGAAACCTAGCATGCGCATTATTAGCAAGAAATAATCGTAAGTTACAATTATGAATTTGGAATCTGGAGACAAGTGCACGTGCTCAAACCAACTTTTGCACTCTCCAACACCATAGTGACACAACCGATGAAGGTTGGCAACGAATGTGCAGAGTGACGTCACCAGAATTCCGTAAGGGATCGTATTGTGACGTCGTCCACCTCCACAATGAATTATTATTCAATTAATTTATTATGAATAATTACACCACTAATCCAACCAAACCTCTCCAATTAGTGATAAATTAAATATAAATACACTTTCTTTTTCCGTTCAAAGAGAAATGAACAATAAAGAAGTGACAAATAGGAAGGGGGTTACCTATTTTTATATTTTGCTTTATACAGAAATAGAAAGGATATATTTATTTTTATTCGGAGTGTGAGAAAAATATTTTCTTTCTAAGTAGAAATGTCATAAAGAAAAAAATAACTATTTTTTATTTTTTATTTATTTTAAAAAAATTATTTGCAATATAAAAATAATGAAAATTATTTTTTAAGGAAATATATTAAATTAAAAATGGTATTTTTTAATTATTATATAATTATATAATTTATTTATTTTCTTTTGTACATATCTTAACATTAAAGCAAGTTAAGATATTAATATAGTAAAAAAGTATAAAATAAGATCAAACTCATCTCACAAAAATCATTTTTAAAGAAATCTCATATAACTGAAATAGAAAGGTATGAAACCAAAAACCTTCTGATCCTAAATAAAAATCTTCTAAAACACAAATAAAAAAAATTAAAAAGAATTGCATATCAATAAGATATGTTGGATTACAATGAAGAGAGGTTTAAAATGAAAAAAACCTTTACAGGAACAAAATTATATATGGAATAGATTGTTTGGAAAAAGAAAACTAATTTGAATTAGTTTGTCTATGAAGTTCGGAGACGTATTTTCAATGATGTGTTTTGTATCTGTCATATATTGGACATCAACACTTCTATGAGTATCTAATTTTAATTAACTTTTTTCTTTTTTAGACACAACTTTAGATACAACTTTAATATGATTCCAATACAACATGATAACATACATAATAAATTATTTTTGGAATTAAAAATTCATAAACTTATTTTGTAAGTCTCTATTATAATTATAGAAAAAAATTACAAATCTTATATAATAAAAAATATCTAAATTATATAGGTGCCATTAGAAACATTTTTATTCATTCTCGTATCATATCTTATTTACTGTGGTATTCTTAGAAGTTGTTAATTTTGTCTTGAAATAAACATGAGTCAAAGTGTCTTTCTCAATGTTGATGATCAAGAAATGGGTGAAATGAAATTAGATTCAGTTTTCACTTTTAAACTTTAAATGGATGGATTAATTCAATTTGTACCAGATAATAATATTAGATGTGTATAACAATATACTTGACTAACTTTTCATAAATGATTTTTAATATAAAAGTCTTGATGTTATATATATATATATATATATACATACGTGTGTGTCTTTGTGTCCTTGTGTCCTATATTTTAGAAATTACAAGTGTTGGTAGTGTCTATATTTGTGTTGTGTCTAGTGTCCATGTTAGTGTCTAGGCTTCATAGTAGTTTGTTCATGGTGATCGTAACACAGTTTATCAAATAATTTCAAATCTAAAATTGTCTTTCCTTCCATTACCAAGCTTCTTGTTGAGGACTCCTGGGTGGATATGCAGCACAACATCCAAAAACATGTGATGGAATATTACAATAACCTTTACAACACTAGCTTTAAGGTTTGTGCCCAAAAGACAACTCTTTATTGATAACATCATCCATATGTTGTTTATAAAGGAAGACAACAACTTTCCTATCGTCTTTCTCATCCTTGGAGGAAGTTAAACATGATGTTTTCAACACAAGTCAGAATGGTGATACATGACTTGATGGTTTTGGTGTCATGTTCTTTTAATCTTTTTGGAGCATTGTGGGTCATGATGTCTTTGAGAATGACTCTTAGTTCTTCATGAAAAATTGGGTATTGCCAAGCCTGAATTCCAATTTACTGGTTCTTGTTCCAAGAATGATAATGCCTCTTTGGTTGCAAAATTCAGGCATTGGCTTTGGCCAATTTTAGGTTTAAAGCGATAACTAAAATTCTCGTCACCAGACTTACTTCAATTGCTGCTAAGATCTTTAATCAGGATGGTTTTGTATAAGGAAAAGACATCAAAGATTACATTATTACCACCTCCAAAGCTAGTAATCTCCTAAACAGGAAAACTTTTGGAGGAAACATTGAGCTTAAGGTTGATAAAAGTGTTTGACACTCTTGATTGAGACTATCTAAATGTTGTCTTGAAGAAATTGGTTTTAATATAAAACCGGTGACTAAATGAAAAACGAACCAGGGAAAGGAAAGAGGAGAATCAAGGTTAGCGCAAATGATCGGATGAGGAATCCAAATTCTTAGATTCGCCATGGGCCAAAAGAAAGGATTCGCCTTGCCCTCGAAACCTGAAGCTTGGACCTTCGGGAGTGTCTTAAGTAGGAGAGTCTTGGGTCCCGCCAGTTCACTTCCTTGAATGAATTCTGAGTCGAGTAAGCCTACCAATAACAGGAGAAATGCCCAGTTCAACCGAAACTACTGCTGCATAAAGGGCAAGTCCAACGGCACCACACCTCCTATTGAAAAAAAAAGAAAAGGTAAAGACTTAGCTTCCTAATAAGCTTTCAAGAGAATAATGACTAAATGAAAAAAATTAGTCACTAATTGAAAGAGTGACCGATATAGTTACCAACCAGCGTTAGTCGCTATTTCATTGGTCACTGATGTATAGTGACCGATTTAGTTACTGAATGTAGCCACCGATTTAGTCACCGATTTAGTCACTGATTTTGTAACCGATTTTATCATTGATTTAATTACCGATGTTGTCACTAATTTAGCCACCAATTCTATTACTGATTTAGTCACCGACTTTGTCACTCACTCAGTATCCAATTTAGTCATCGATGTAGTCACAGAATGAGTGACTAATTCTATCACTGAATTCAGTCACTGTTATAGTGACCGATTTTAAAACATTTGCATTAGCCACTAAATCAGTCACTGATATATTATTTTTTATTTTTTTTAAATGTTGAAATTTTTAAAAAATTAAACCTGATAATATTAAATATGCATTAATACATCATATTCTACAATATTCATCAAAAAGAGTAATTTTTATAAATATTTTATACATAATATATTCTTCAAAATTCATCAAATGTATACAAGTACTAGATAAGTTTAATATTAACTTTCAAAAAACTAATAACAAATAATTCAAATAAGTTCTAAGTACAATAAAAATTCAAATGCATGTGTGAGAACTTGAACATCCATTTTCTCTATCAAAAGAAACAACAATTTGCTATTTTACTAAATTTCTTTCTCATTGTTTAACATCCTATCACAAAGACATCCCTCTTAGTTTCAACAACATATAACTTATTTTTTAAATGCTCAAGCTCTTCCTTCATGGCTTGGACAAATGTTAAGTGGAATCATCATAAGACTATCTCCCAATTGCTTTTGCGAACCAAACCTATACATCTTGCCTTTGTTAATTCCGACATCTTAACATCAAAGTTGTAATTCATCATGTGGAGACATCTCCGTAACAAATGTTCGATGAGATGATTCTTTCCATGCACAAGTAAACTCCATCTATAAACAAAAAAAATTAATATTGGACAAATTAACATATAATATTTGTGACTCACATACATGTATCTTTGATAATAAGAACAAGATCAAAAGATCCACCATAAAATATTATAGGTTAAATGTATGATTTAACCATTCAAACTTACAATAACTAATTCTTAATTTAGTTTATATGTAAAAAATATCAAATAAATTTCTATAAACATAAAATTTTATTAATTTGGATGGTGTCTCTAATTTCTTACATTCTTAATTAATTATATATTTATAAAAAACATTTATAGTGACTAATGAGACTTAATGGGCTATTATGATGATTAATGGGTGGTTACAAGTAAATAGATGTTTAGTGGAAATTTATTACTTTAAGGGCTACCTAGCTTGGCCGCTTTCCCTTTCTGCTTTCCCATAACATGAAATGCATCATTTAATTTTTAAAGTTTATTGAATTTAAAATTTAGTAAAATTAAAAAAAATAGAGTAAGGGAATAAATAATATCGTATTCTAAAAAATAATATACTATATTCCAAAGATACCATTTCTTTTAATCTCAACTTGTTTATATTTTAAAGTTTATTTTTATATCACAAACATGTTTTTTTATAAGAAAAATATAAATGTCTCGTCAACTTTTTATATTCTTTTTCTGGTAATAAAACTTTTATAATTTATTTTCCAGCATATCTAGTATAAAGTAAAAATAATTCTAAGGTTCAAACATCAATGAAATAGATTTATAAAAAATTATAAATATCAATGATTTATAAAAAAAGGAAAAGGATAAGAAAAATGTCATACAACTAAAAATTACAAAAAAAATTGTAGTCTTACTACCTTAGTTTCACAGGACACTATATCATACAATTCCGAAAGAACCAAAATAACCATTAAGTAAAAAAGAATGTACATAAGGTTTTGTGATAGGTTCACATGTAACTTCAGGAAAAAATTGTACACAAGGGGTTATGACAGGATATGCAATTTGGCCATGGACAAACACACAAGTTGACATAACTTCATGAATTATATCAAAACTTCAAAATCTTAAACCACATACACAGTAGAAGTCAAGTATAAGTAAATTATGATATCTATATTTACACAAATTATGCACCTTCCACTTCCACACCTTCAATCACAACATCAAAGCATAAATTAATAATAACGACTTTAATTAAAGTTGTCTATATCAATCATAGAAGATCTAGAACATAAGGAAAAGACATTGATAAATGTATAAAATGTAAATAGACATATTTGCATAGTTTATTGGTTTATTTGAAGAAAAACCTAAATAATTTTAATTACTTTCTCTCTAACAGGTTCATGAAATAATTAACCACATATTGTAAAGGTTCCTTTTATTTCAAATAATTCCCCAAAATCACAGGCTATAAGTTATAACCAAAAACATTTGACAATGTCCCTTATTCACTTGAATTACCCATGAATTAGGTACAGACACTAGGTGGGAGACTACTCTTGAACACTAACATAAGTTCAAACACAATACATAGGAAGGAAATAAAATTATAGGATAATATATTGTATAAAAAAATCAGGGTATCCCTACAAATTCAAAAAGAGAGATTAATTGGTAACACAACATGAGAGCCTTACCAGAAGAAGAGCATTTATGATTTTGCTAGATAAGTTGATATGGGCTACTAATTAATTAACACACATTGTTTTTCTACCTCCTATTTTTCTGTTTTGTCTTCCGAGTTGCCAAACTCTCATTTTAATGAAGTTTTTCAATAGGGTAAGAAAGGGAACATAACAAAAGAGCACTAGATCTATTAATCCTCATTTATACTTCCCTTCCTCTAAATCCTGCATTTAATGCTCTTAAAAGTCAAGGTTTTGACTTCTGAGATTCCCCAACCCAATATTTCTGGAACATAAAGAGTCAAGAGGCACTATAAAGCAAAATTAAAAGGTACTCCCCTGTTTCTAAATAAGAGCCGTTTTAGAAGAGTGATTTTATTTTTTTATGTATCGTTTGTAGAGTTTAAGATTTCATTAATTGTTTTTTACCAGTTATACTTTTACTTTTAAAAATATCAATAGCAATTAAATTATTTCTTTTATGAGACTTTTAAGTGACCTCCTGCTTATGTAAACCAATT
Organism: Lablab purpureus; assembly: GCA_030347555.1. Lineage (NCBI taxonomy): Eukaryota > Viridiplantae > Streptophyta > Magnoliopsida > Fabales > Fabaceae > Lablab > Lablab purpureus. The sequence continues at coordinate 22,460,360 of CM059258.1, forward strand.
ACTTAATAAATAATTTATTGTTTTCACCTTTTCATCTACCTTCTCTTTAATCAATAAAATATATTTAATTTTTAAAGAAATGAGACGTTAGAGTGAAATTATAAAAGAAGTGAAAAGAGAAATTGATACTCACAAAAAAAAAATGAAAGCAGGAGTTGACAATTATATTACAGAGAGAGTTGAAGATTCATTTGATAATACAAAAGATGATATTAGCAGAGTAATTAAAGATTCTCTTGAAGTTAAAGAGTGATTCAATATATAGAGTGAAACTAAGAGTGATATCAAATTGTTGTGGAAACAAAAATATTCTTCAAATTTTTTAAATCAAAATGTCTAGTGGTGAAAATTTTAGGATTAAAATTTATAGAGAGAAATTTATTTTGATAGAGATGAGAAAAAAATATTGAGGTAAGTACTGTGTATTGTTGAGGATTGAAAAGTTGTTCTTTTAAGTGGAGAGAGAATAGATTGAATACTCTTTATTACAGAAAGAAAGAGAATACATACTCTTTTAAATGATAAGGTTATTATTGAAAAAAAAAATAAAAATTTATTGTAATTAGTAAAAGTTACTCTTTTTATTAGTATGTGTAATAAAACCTTAAACGACTTTTATTTAAAAACAGAAGGAGTAATAACTTAAATTAGAAATATAGCACAGAAAAAATTATACTTAACCCAACTAAATGCTTAACCTATTTGAATTTTTTAACCTAAGACTCTAATGCAAATATCAGAGTCGAGCAACACTAACTCGAAAACTCGTTCTGTAAAAATCATCTCTCCATCCCTTCGTCATTCTTCTGAGAAAAACCCCAAACCCTTCCCAACCTAGTTTTCTTCTATGTCTGTCTCGAAAACCTCGATCTCATCCCATTTCTAATTACACAAACATTCAACACCATTGCCTCAAGCGACTAGCCCGCCAAGCCCTCGACTTTTCCGTTTAGGTCTCCAAGTATTTGGAGCGCTACGCCGTTGGGGGAAAACCTAACCCCGACCTCACCAAGAACCTCCACATCCTCACGACTATCCCCTCAACCTTAGCCACTTTGAGCAAGACATCATTGTCTGTGAAATTCAGCTAGCCCTGTTGGAATACCAGGTATATAAACGTTGAACTGTGAAAGAATGAATTCCCTTTTCTATTGAAAGACAAGTTGGCTGATATATAGCCTTACATAAAGTTAACAAAACTGAAAAATTCCACCTAGGTGGCCCACTACTTCCTAATATCATAATAGACTTATTCAATAATAATAAAAACTGCATAACAAAACTACTCCTAAATTTACGGAATCATGAAACTAACAAAAAATCCTCCCTTTCAACTGAATGCTATATGCAATCAGTTTATATCAAACTCTGAACAGACTCCTAGTGACTTGCGTAGTTTTAGATATGTATCCAATTTGAGTGGTTTTGTCATAATATCAGCAACTTGTTGTTGTGTTGAACAGTGCTTCGTTTCAATAGTTTCGGTTTTGGTTAGGTCTCTAAGAAAGTGAAAACGTATGTTAATATGTTTGCAGCGACCGTGCATTATTGGATTCTTCGAAAGCTTAATGGAAGAGCTACTGTTACAGTGGATTACAGTAGTCTTGTTTTGCATCTTGCAAAACTTTCCCAGCACTCTCTTCAACCGTATGGCTTGACAACACTTATAAACTCAGCTTCTGTAGTTGATAGACTCACAATTGGTTGTTTCTTTGATGACCAAGAAATAGCGCCTGAACTCAACAAGAAAACATAACCTGAAGTGTTTTTTCTATCATCCGAGTCCCCTGCATAATCACTATCAATGTAACCAAAAAGCTCTTGGTTTCCTTCCTTTTTGTAAAAAATTCCAAACCCAGTTGTTCCCTTTAAATATCTCAACACCCTTTTAGCCGTCACTAAATGTAGCTCCATGGGATTCTCCATATATCTACTAATTAAATTCACCACAAATATCATATTAGGTCGAGTAGATATAAGATACATAAGACTTCTCACAATTTGTTTATAGTAGGTCTTATCCACCTTTACACCAGTCTCATCCTTTGTGAGTTTAGCACCGGGAACAATTGGAGTTTGCACAAAATTGCTTTTATCCATTCCAAACCTTTGCAGTATCCCTAATGCATATTTCTTTTGACATAAAAAAATGCCATCGGATCGTTGTACCACTTCAAGACCCATAAAATAGCTCATTTTTCCAAGATCTGTCATATCAAATTCATGCTTCATGGAGCTTTTAAATCTTTCAAACATCACCTCATCATTTCCATTAAACATAAGATCATCAACGTATAAGCTAACAATTAACACTATATCTTCCTTTTCTCTTTTCACGAACAAGGTATGCTCATAGTCGCACTTCTCAAATCCTTCTTTCAAAAAATATGCTTCTATACGGCTATACCAAGCATGTGGTGCTTGCTTAAGTCCGTACAGAGCCTTTTTCAGTCTATACACTTTATGCTCATCTCCCTTTTTTTCATAACCACAAGGTTGGTCCACATACACCGTTTCATCCAACTCACCATGTAAGAATGTTGACTTTACATTGAGTTGATAGATTGTCCATCCCTTTTGAGCTGCAAGCGCTACAACTAACCTGATTGTCTTCATGCGAGCCACTGGTGCAAATACTTCAGTATAGTCTACCCCATACTCTTGGGCATACCCTTTTACTGCAAGCCTAGCTTTGTACTTGTCTACCTCTCCATTCTCTTTTAACTTTGTTTTATAAATCCACTTCACTCCAACTTTCTTTGCTCCATCCGGTAATTCCATTAATTCCCATGTGTCATTTCTATTTATTGCTTCCATCTCCTCATCCATGGCTTTCCTCCATTTGTCAATTTTAATTGTAGTATCAAAGTGAGTAGGGTCACTTTCACGAGCTACTAACATGGTAGACAACGCTAGATTAGCTTCCGTATTATCTTCAGAAAATCTTTCTCCAGTTTCATAGTCTTCCATCCAAAGTGGTTGTCTTCTACACCTTTGCTGATCGGGACTGGGAGTGCTTTCTTCTATTGTAGGATCAGAGGAAGTAATTTCTTCATTTTGGTTATCTGTGTTATTCTACCATGCATCATGTTCTTCTTCTGTAATTGCTTCCACATCCTTATCACCCCACTCTAAATCACATAAGATGACTTCTTCATACTTCTTATCCCAATCCTAGCTTTTGTCCTCGTCAAACACAACGTCCCTGCTTATGATAATCTTCTGTGAAATTGGATCATAAAGTTTGTAAGCTTTTGATACTTCATTGACTCCCAATAAAACACAACACAAGCTTTTATCATCTAGCTTAGTTCTCTTAGCATCAGGCACATGCACATGAGAAAGTGTTAAACGATGTTAAAGATATATTTTCAGCAAGTGTACTGAATCAATGTAGCATCTACAAGTGTCGTATCCACAGGGACTTGTGAAATATTTAAGAAGAATTGTAATCTCTTTTGTAACTCAATTTTGAATATGTAAGAGAAAATTTCTTTTATATTATTTTTAATAATAAAATTAAAAAGAAAATAACAATAAAGCAATATTAAGATGATAAAAAGGTATTGAGATTAAATTTCATCTATCTCCCTCTTCTATAATCCTCTAATTATCAATATATTTAATCAATTATTTATTGTTATTGAGGTTACCAAATTTCGTTCTAAACCAATCCCTTGATTTAAAATGTCTAAGAATTAAATTATAACAATTGATTCCTCAAATTATCATAATAAAACTCTTGCTTTAAGTCCAAAACCAATTCAACATATATATTTAAATCTATTCCTAGAATTCAAACATATAAGATAATTTAATTCAAATAAGATTTAAGATCAATTTTCCAATATAACCGTAAATCATAAATCAAAAGATGAGTGATCAATTCATCTCCGCATTAAGAACAGAATTAAATCATTAACACTGAATAAAAGACATCATTGATAAATGATTTTTCAACTTAATTGGCTATATTAATTCACCCTTTTTATTTGTATTTTTTGTCATGTTCTCTTCTCTTTTTATGTTAATAATTACAATACTTCTATCTTTTTGAAATAATGTGATTACTATTTACTTTGTTAAATTTTTGTAGAGAAATGAGAGAGTTTTGGAAGTCTACAAGTCTTCTCGCCCAACAAATTTATGAGCAGGTAGCTGGACAGTCAGTGCTCTACGAGATGTCATCAGTCACTCTTTGCACCTGTTTAAGGAGTGACCTTTTGGATTCATCAGAGAGATCTTTAAAAGGAGCAAAAACAGAGACAGAGAGGGAGGAGGAGACAGAGGAAAAAAGGAAGGGTTTGGAGAAAGCTCTTTGCTGGGAGATCTTCTTTTCCTTATCCATTCTGGGTGTTTCAAATGGCTATGAGTAGCTAAACTCCTTTTCATTGGGGTTGGATGTAATGAACTCAAACTTTTGTATCTCTCATTGATACATATTATATCTTTTCATACTCTTATGTTCCATCTTCTGTGTTTATTGTGCATGGCCTGATCATCTATGCTATATGTTGTTTCTGATCATTGGAAAATGTATTTTGAAACTGAGAACTAAAGGTGGAACAACCTTGAGTTATTATATTAGACATAATATGATAAAACTTGGTCATTCTAAACACAAGTTCTTCATGCAAGCTTTATTGAGGGAACTCTAAGGAATTAGGTTTTTGATATTAAAGTTTAGAGCTTATCACTAAGGAATTAGGGTAAGTTTACATTTTGTGTGAATGTGGAGTTTTGTTTAAGATATATTTATATTCGCGAGATTTGACAGTAAGTGAGTTCAGGAATTCCAACCCCAGTGAAGTCATCCTTCTTATTTACATTAATTGTTCTAGCCGTTTATAATTTTGCAAATTGAATTTACATTATCAAAACATTAAATTTAAATCTTCTAAAATATATTCAAAGGTAGTAATAACACTTAATTTCTAAACAGCCGCTAATCCCTTGGGAAAACGATACTTGGACTTTCACTTTATTACTTGAACGATTTGGTACACTTGCCAAAGAGTTAACAAGTTTTTGGCACCGTTGCCGGGGATTAGTAAATTGTTTTGGCAATTTGTGTGTGTTTGCTAGTTTTGATCTTGTTCATATTTTTTTTATTTTATTTTTATTTTTAATTTTATCATTTAGTTTTGTTAATAATTGTCACACTCATATCCTGTTGCTTCACTTGCAATTTTTTAGTGTTTTCCTGTTTTGCATGAGAGGTAGAATTTCAGCCGAGCCACTGTTTTTTTATCCTGAAATTGAAAGAACAGCTCGGAGGAACAATAGTAGGAGAAGAAAGCAAAATCAGGAGGCTAAAGAAGCAAACAGTGCTGCTGAGAGGGTTGACACTGAACCAAATCCTCTCTCTATACATCAAGAAGAAACCATGGCTGAGGAACAAAACACTAAAGGAGAAAAGTGCACACTAGAAGACTATGCCTCTTTTTCTGGGCCGCTCAATTTCAATAGTATTGCAAGGCCAGTGGTAACTGCAGCAAATATGGAGATGAAGCCTGCTCTTATTCATCTTGTTCAGAACAATCAGTTTCATGGGCTATCTCATGAGAATCCTTATACTCATCTTGCAACTTTCCTGGAGATTTGCAACACTATGAAGATTCACCAAGTGCCTGATGAAGCTATTCGCATGAGTCTATTCCCATTCTCATTGGCTGGTGGTGCTAAGACATGGTTGCACTCATTTCCTAAGAACAGTCTCATTGAATGGGATGATGTTGTACATAAATTTCTGAACAAATATTTCCCTCAGTCAAAGGTTAATCAAGGTAAGCTAGACATCTCTTCTTTTCAACAAGATGTCGATGAATCCCTAAGTCAAGCTTGGGATCGATTTAAAGGCCTATTGAGAAAGACTCCCACTCACAATTTTGATGAACCAACTCAAATCAACATATTCTTGGGAGGATTAAAATCTCAAACAAAGTTGATGTTGGATGCCTCAGCTGGAGGTATGATCAAATGGAAGACACCTAGTGAGGCTCATGAATTAATTGAGAATAAGTGCATCATGAAAGGGCTCATTCTCAAAGGCGAGGTGTGTTGGGGTTACAATCCCAAGATGCTCTATTAGCTCAAAATAAGCTAATGACTCAACAGCTGGAAGCACTGATGAAGAAACTGACAACTTTGCCACAGGAGTTGAAAACCATGAATGTATCTCAAGCACATCATCATCATGTCCAAAGTTGTGAACTGTGTGGTGGAGACCACGTTAATGGACAATGTGTTATGTCACACACCTCATCTGAAAATGTTAACTATGTGGGAAATCAAGGCAGACAAGGAGGGTACAACTACTATAATCAAGGGTGGAGACCTCATCCTAGTATGGGGCAAAGTGAATCATCAAGCCGACCTCCTCCTCTTCAACAACAACAACCATCCTTGTATGATAGAACTACCAAGCTTGAGGAGACCTTCCAACAATTTATGCAAGTTTCTATCTCAAACCATAAGAGCACTGAAGTATCTATTAGAAACTTGGAGATCCAAGTGGGACAACTAGCTAAGAGATTGGAGGAGAAACCGGAAAAGAATTTTGTGGCAAGCACTGAGGACAATCCTAAGGAATACTGTCAAGCTATTGTCACTAAGAGTGGAAAAATTATGGAAAATAGAAGTGAGAATAAAAAAAAAGAAAAAGAGATAATAAATGAGGGTGAGAAAAAAAATGAGAGTGAAAAAGATGAGAGAGAAAAAAAGGAGAGGAGTGAAGAAAAAGAAATGGACCTACAAAATAAGAAAGAAGAGGAAAATAGAAGAGAGAAAAATCAATTGAAGCCCTTACCTTACCCTCCAGTTTTTTCAAAGAAGGAGAAGGAGAAGCAATTTGCAAGATTCATGGACTTATTCAAGAAGCTTGAGATCAATATTCCATTTTCTGAAGCACTCCAACAGATACCCGCTTATGCAAATTTTATGAAGGAGTTGCTCACTAAGAAGTGGAAATACATTGATGAGGAGACTATTGAAGTCCAGGGGAACTGTAGTGCAATAATTCAGAAACTCTTTCCTCCTAAGCTGAAGGACCGAGGTAGCTTCACCATTCCATGCACTATTGGTAAGCTAACCATTGCCAATGCACTAATTGATTTGGGTGCAAGAATTAACTTGATGCCACTCTCCATGATGAAGAAAATTGGAGATTTGGAGGTAAAACCCACCAGGATGACACTGCAGTTAGCTGACAGATCCATCAAGTGCCCATACGGAGTCATTGAAGATGTGCTTGTGAAGGTTGATAAATTCACTTTTCCGGTGGATTTTGTCATTTTGGACATGGAGGAAAACACAGAAGTTCCTCTCATCTTAGGACGACCCTTTATGAAGACTGTAAGAGTTGTAATAGATGTTGATGACGGCCATCTCAAGGTTAGAGTGCAAGATGAAGTGGTTACCTTTAATGTCCTTGAAACCATGCAACATCCTGGAGACATTAGCAATTGTTTCAGAGTGGAGGTAATAGATGAAGTGATTGAAAATTCCAAGAGCTATCAGGCGTCGAGCTAAAGACGTTAAAAAAGCGCTTACAGGGAGGCAACCCTGTGTTTATTGTTTACAATTGTAGTTGGTAATCTATCTTCTGTTTTTCTTTTGTTTTTAATTTCACTGGGCTGTCAACTACTCGCCCAGCGAGTGTGTTTTCAAAAAAATAAATAAATAAATAAAAAATTGGTTAGTCGCTGGGCGACATGCTTTCTAGCCCAATGAAGTCGTTCCTTCTCTTTCCCAGTGTACTGATGATTACATTATGACTGGATCCCGGTTCGAGCCTGAGTACCATGGCCTGGGGCAGGCCTAGCTTCCCGGGGTGGGATGGATAATACAACAAGTGGTGATGATGCTGGTGAAGGTGGTACAAGTGATGCTACTGGTCTGGTGGAAACACAATCAGGATGGAGGCCTTGGCCTTGATTCTATCTTGCTTTTTTTATTATTCTTCTTGTTTTTAATTTCATTTTGTTTTGTGATTTTTATGGTTTTTGAACAATTTAATTACTGCTTAATTTAATTTCTTTAGAATTATCTGTTGCATGAGAAACATTGATTTTCTTTAGAATTTTCTGCTGCATGGTATGATGGGTTTAACTACATTTCCTGAGTTGAAACTTTATGTCTGTGGTTGCATGAGATTTGGATTTGCCAAGCTTAGATTGATATGTGACTCAGGGGATGTACTTGTTGAGTGTTTACATGAAAAATTGAGAAAGTGAGTGAAATGAGCTGCTGATTTTCATAAATGTGTTTTTGCATGATTCTGAACTATATAAACATGTGCTTGATTTGAGATGATTAAGGCAATTCTTTTGTTTTCTAAGGATTCCCCAACTAAGCCAAAAAGCCAGCGTTATGATTTGTGTGAATCTTTGTTAGCCCTTTTGAGCCATCATGAATTATTCTTTGTACCATAACCAATGAAATCTTTTTCCCTTCCCACACCTTAGGAAGAAGAGAACAATGAACATTTTTGTTTGATGAGGATGGATGGGAAATTAAGTTTGGGGGGAAGAATATGTGTTTCATCTTAGAAATCATTTTTGAAAAAAAGAAAGAAAAAAAAGAGTGATCTCTCTAAAGTCTTTGGTCTCTCTTTTGTTTCTGTGTATGTGAATAAGTTTTGGGTCTCTCTTTTGTTTTTCTAAAAAAAAAAAAGTGAATGAAAGAGAGATGAAAATGAGAGAGATTGAAGAGATGAGAAATCAATATTCAAAGGTTGTGTGAACATTGTAAATGGTTGAGATTGAAGAATGAATGTTGGATAAAGTTGTGTGAAGGTGGTGAACGGGTATGATTTAGACATGAATGTTTATTGTTCTCATCTTCTGACAGTGTTTTTAAATCCATTGAAAAACCATATTTGTTTCTTTAACCTGACCAAGTTATAACCTTTGAAAGACCTTTTAATCAAATTCAAGCATGTGATGTGTATTAAGTAGATGATGTGCAAAAATATATGAAATGGGGATGACATGCTTTGTGTGAGAATTCATTGGGTGTAAACACATATGTGATGAGTGAAACACTGTTAGTGGGGAATTGCAGTACTTTGTTCCTCTGAGTTAGCATGTGTCACTCTACTTTTGGGGATTTGTTTTATCAAAGCACCATGACATTTGTGTTGAGACTTGAATATTGCAAACTTGACTCTTGACTACTTTTGTACCAGAGAATTGTTTTGAAAATCACTTGTTTCTGTGTTACACATTTTTAGTTTTATTTTACATGAGGACATGCAAAAATATAAGTTTGTGGGTGTTGATAAATGATTTTTCAACTTAATTGGCTATATTAATTCACCCTTTTTATTTGTATTTTTTGTCATGTTCTCTTCTCTTTTTATGTTAATAATTACAATACTTCTATCTTTTTGAAATAATGTGATTACTATTTACTTTGTTAAATTTTTGTAGAGAAATGAGAGAGTTTTGGAAGTCTACAAGTCTTCTCGCCCAGCAAATTTATGAGCAGGTAACTGGACAGTCAGTGCTCTGCGAGATGTCATCAGTCACTCTTTGCACCTGTTTAAGGAGTGACCTTTTGGATTCATCAGAGAGATCTTTAAAAGGAGCAAAAACAGAGACAGAGAGGGAGGAGGAGACAGAGGAAAAAAGGAAGGGTTTGGAGAAAGCTCTCTGCTAGGAGATCTTCTTTTCCTTATCCATTCTGGGTGTTTCAAATGGCTATGAGTAGCTAAACTCCTTTTCATTGGGGTTGGATGTAATGAACTCAAACTTTTGTATCTCTCATTTATATATATTATATCTTTTCATACTCTTATGTTCCATCTTCTGTGTTTATTGTGCATGGCCTGATCATCTATGCTATATGTTGTTTCTGATCATTGGAAAATGTATTTTGAAACTGAGAACTAAAGGTGGAACAACCTTGGGTTATTATATTAGACATAATATGATAAAACTTGGTCATTCTAAACACAAGTTCTTCATGCAAGCTTTATTGAGGGAACTCTAAGGAATTAGGTTTTCGATATTAAAGTTTAGAGCTTATCGCTAAGGAATTAGGGTAAGTTTACATTTTGTGTGAATGTGGAGTTTTGTTTAAGATATATTTATATTCGCGAGATTTTACAGTAAGTGAGTTCAGGAATTCCAACCCCAGTGAAGTCATCCTTCTTATTTACATTATTTGTTCTAGCCGTTTATAATTTTGCAAATTGAATTTACATTATCAAAACATTAAATTTAAATCTTCTACAATATATTCAAAGGTAGCAATAACACTTAATTGCTAAACAGCCGCTAATCCCTTGGGAAAACGATACTTGGACTTTCACTTTATTACTTGAACGATTTGGTACACTTGCCAAAGAGTTAACAATCATATATATCAATCAAGAGTAAAATAGAAGAGTTTGACAAATTACATTCAATCTCAATACAAAGGAAAGTTAGCTACTCATGATTATGAGCAACTTATATACCCGGATGGATGTAGGGATGAAAAATTAATCTTGAATCTTCTTTCCAATTGATCCAAGACATCTTCCTTCCCCTTCTCACTCTTTTCTAAACAATCTTGATATTCACCAAGATGGTATGCCAACACAAGAGCTTTTGAGTCTTTTATATAGGAGAAAATTAGGTTATTTTTAGCTTAAGTGAGAATAACCAACTTAAGTGAAAATAGCCCACTTAAATGAAATTAGCCCAATTGTTGGCCTAATTTTGCTCATGACTTTTATGTTTCTCATTCCTTTCAACTTTTGCTCTTTCTTTCCTTGATTTTTGTTTTTTCTTCTATTTTTGATATCTACTCCTTCATACAAATACAAACAAAAATTTCTCCATCGGAAGAGGTTATCTTTGCTTGTTTTTAGGAATTTCTAGTTGCTAAGTGCCTAATAAATACCAATTTTTATTTTAATTTTACCACTTAACAGAAAGACATCGAAAAACTCTTGAATACTTAACTGAAGGCTTGACTCCACTCCAAGCTTCCTCTGGCGTCTTATTTTTCACAACTAATGTGGGACATCGGTTCAAAACATGCACGAACCAGGTGGCAGCTTTAACCCCAAATTTTTTGGGCATTTTCTTCTTAGAAAGCATGCTCCGAACCATGTTCATAATGGTTCTGTTCTTCCGTTCAGCAATCCTGTTCTGTTGTGGCGTATATGCAGCTGTCAGTTATCTACGAATACCATTTTCATAGCAAAAATCAGTGAATTCTTTTTATGTAAATTCTCCCCCACGATCAGTGTGTAAGCCTTTGATTAATGAATCAGCTTCTTTCTCAACATGAATCTTAAAATCTTCAAGACTGAAAGAGCTTTTGATTTTTTTTTTCAAGAAATAAATCCAAGTGTTTCTACTGAAATCATCAATAAAAGTGAGCAAATACCTCTTTTTGCTATTGGAAGCTAGTGTGATTGGTCCACAAATGTCTGCATGGATTAGTTGTAGAATTTCCGTGGCTCTCCAAGTACTCTTCTTTGGGAAGGAATCGCGAGATTTTTTTCCTACCAAACAATCCTTGCATAGTTTTGTAGGTTCCTTCATTATTGGCAAATCATATACCATATTATGTTAGGCCAATGTACGCAAACCCCAAAAATTTAAGTGCCTATATTGACAATGCCAAAGATGGAGGGTATCCTTTGTCACTGTTTGAAAGCAAGTGGATTCAATAGGTTGCGGCATGGCATGAAGTATGAACATTCAGTTGGAGGATATTCTAGTTTCCATGATCAGACCGCTTTCAGGATGAAATACTTTGCACTTTCCATGTTGAAAAAAAAATACTAAGTCCTTTTTCTTGTAATTGTCCAATACTTAGTAAGTTATTCCTTAAATCAGGCACAAAAATACTCCAGTGATAATATAAATTTTATCATCCACATTTAACCAAATGTTACCTTTGCCAATTACATCCATGCTAGAGTTATTGCCCAATTTGACATAATCTTTGTAACTTTCATCTAGATCTGAAAAATACTCCTTTTTCCCGCACATGTGATTGCTACATCTAGAGTCAAGAAACCAAACAACTTCTTCATTTGTCTTGTTCATATCATTGTAGGCCATCAATAACATTTCTTCATTGGTCTATACATAGTTGGATTCTTTCTTTTGGTTTGAACATTCCTAGCTAAAATGTCCGAGTTGATGACAAGTATAACACTCCACAGTGGATTTGTCAAATCCACCTCTGCCGCGTCTGCGTCCATGTCCTCTTCCTCGGTGACCAAAGCCCCTACAACCTCGTCCCCGATCTGTAGTGTGATCTGCATAAGCAATTTGTAGGGCCTGCTCCTCTACAACATGAGAAGCCATGCGTAATTTATGGACAAGCAGACTGCTCTACAGTTCATCAATGGTTAACGTGTCAGTATCCCTGGACTCTTCAATGGAACATAAAACATAATCAAACTTTGGAGTCATGGATCTCAGAATTTTTTCAACTACAGCTACATCTCCTTTGTTTTCACCATTTGCCTTCATCTTGTTGGCTATGGAGAGTGTCCGAGAAATATACTCGTTTACCGATTTCCCCTCCTTCATATGAAGGATTTCAAATTCCTTTCGTAGAGCTTGCAACTGTGCCCTCTTAACTCGTGAAGTGCCTTGATATTTTTACTTTAAAGAATCACATATATCCTTTGCTTTGTCTTTCTTAAGAATCATCTCCAGAACTGAATGATCCAATGCTTGAAATAGATAGTTCTTTTGCCTTCAAATCTTTTAGTCTCTGATCATCTATCTGCTTCCTCTGTACTTCGGTAAGAGGTGTTCCTTCTGCGGATTCAGGAACTCCATTTTCCACTAGACTCCAATACTCCTTTGAACGTAAAAAGTTTTCCATCAGCATGGCCCAATGATCATAATACCTGTCAAACTTGGGTATAGTGGGCTGCACAAATGAACTTTCAAATGGCATAACATATTATTCTCATAAAACTGCTACTTCTATTTTGGATCAGGCCCCGTGATGGAGCTCTGACACCAAAATGTTGGAATATCAGGTATATAAATGTTGAACTGTGAAAGAATGAATTCCCTGTTTTATTGAATGAGAAGTTGGCTGATATGTAGTCTTAGATAAAGTTAACGAAACTGAAAAAGTCCACCTAGGTAGCCCACTACTTCCTAATATCATGATAAACTAATTCAATAATAATAAAAACTGCATAACAAAACTGCTCCTAGATTTACGAAATCATGAAACTGACCAACAAGCCCCCCAACAAAAGAAGGTAGGAAGTGAGGAAAAAAAACCTAAGGGACATGAGTGATGAATGAAGGCAACGCTGGAATATCTCCAGCAAAAACTCAAGAATTTTAAAATCTTATTTATTATTTTTATTCTTTTTTTATTAACAACTTAAAAAAAAGTTTACATACTCTCAATAAATTTAGTATTAAGTATGGCAATTTATGGACTAATTTATAAAACTTGTCTTTCCCATAAAGTCATATTTGTGGAAAAATTATATTATTAATCATGATTATCTCCATCTTTTTTATTAATATTTATTTTACTAAATAGTTTCAAATTACCTATTAATATTTAGATTTTTATATTTATTTTTGTGTAAATTTTAAATTTATATATGACACAATATGGGAAATATTAAATGGAAAATCAGATTTTTACTTATAAAAAATTGTGAGAAATAACCATAGATAATTTAAGTTTTTTTTGTGTCAAAATTTTTTGGAGAGAAAAATCAATGTTTGGAAAATTAATTAGGAAGAAATACATATTTCTTTAGTATTTTAATTAATAAAATAAATTTTTTTAATAAAAGAGTCACCGATTTAGTAACTGATTTTTTTTTATTGAAAATTCAGTGACTAAATCAATCACTCATTTAAGGAAAAAAAAAATTGGTAACTCATTCGGTAACTGATAATGACTAAAATTTTCAGTAACTAATATCAATCACTATTTCTTGATTTTCTAGTAGTGAAATTCTATTGTTGAATTAGAACCATTCTTCAATTTTCTTAAATATGTTGGTTAAGATGAACGACAATGTTACTATATATATTAGTTGTTCTAAAGGGGTGATCTTCTATCACCCGTATAGTTCTACTTGGTTAAGGAAGGTCTTAGAAGGACCTTGATTCATGGCTTCCTATATGGGTGCATCAAACCCATGTTTGACACATAAAGTAATGTACTCCCTCCCACATGCTTTATGCAAATTATATTTTTATTTTTGCAAGGTTGATAGAATATCTCTTCATTCTCTAAATGATATCCTTCTCTCCTACGGTGTTGCTTTTGGACAATGGATCAATAAGGACAAAAAAATTGTTTGTGAAAGATAATTTCAATTTGCGCCAATTCTCATCTACTCATCAGGTCATTGGTTTTTCTAAAGGTTCTTCACTTACCTAGACATGCCCATATTCAAGGGTGCTCCCAAATATATTTATTCCATTACTACAACTAACAAGATCAAGGCACAACTAAAAAATTGGAAAGGAAGAATGCTTAGTATGATGGGGAGAATACAACTAGTCAACTCTATTGTTAGTGGTTTTCGACTTCACTCGTTTAGGGTTTATCAATGGTCAAGCTTGCTTGTTAAACAATTGAAGGGATGAATTCTTAATTTTATATTGATTGACAAGTAGTGCAGATAATAAAGCTTTAATCATTGTCAAGTGGTCTAAAATTTGAAAACCTAAGGAACAAGGGGTCTGAAAGTCATCAACCTTAAAGTGGAGAACCATGCTGCCTTTTTAAAACTTATGTAGAAATTTCATTAAAAAAAATCATTGGGCCAACTTCATGAGAAAGAAATTCCTAAACAACATAGGCAACATCGTTGCTAAATACTGTGCTTCTTTTATATGGTCGAGTATGAAACCAAACTTATTTTTCATTCATGAAAATACTAGTTGGGTTATTGGTGATGGCTACAGCATTAATTTATGGTTTGATGCTTGGTGCAGCTTGAAGCCTCTTTATAGGCCACTCTTAGGTTAGGACTTAAGGCTAAAGGGTAGGATGCTTGGAGTAATGGTTGGTCCATTCCACTAGTTATACAATCGTCATTTTTTCAACTGTAAAACCTGCTTAATTCCTTGCACATTGTTGACAGTAATGTTAAACCTATCTAGGTAGCTGGAAATGATAACATTTTCTTCATCAAGGATTCTATGAAGTTTATCCTCTCTCATGGTCAGGGGCCATTGTGGGCAGCTAGAAGCTTGGTTGCATGGAAAAATATTAAAAATAGGCTTCCTTTGGACTCTACATGCAAATATATGGCATTCACTTATACTCCAGATGCAACATCTGTAAAGCATTGTTGGAATCTTTGGACCATGTATTTTTCAAATGCTTTATTGCAGTCAAATTTTGGACCTAGCTTGCTAATGGGTTCCACAAATGTACTGGCATCTTGGGGTCTTCACTAGATCAGGTTACTCGATTACCCAACCGAACTCAAACCAATCTAGTTAGATTGGATTGGGTTTCATATTTATGATAGAATAAAACCCCAACCTAACTCAATCTAACCCACTCTTGTATAGGTTGGATGATGGGTTTAGTATGGGTGACCTGAGACCCAACCCGAGAGACCCATTCTTATACTTGTCTCACACTCAGTCACTATTGGCATAATCCTAGGAAAACCAAACACTCTCGTGCGATGATTAGTTTTCCTCTATTTCATCTTTGTCATTTTCTTTCAAAATTCACCTACAACGTTCATCTTAACCCTAACATAAGAAAAACAAACTTACACATTTTCATGGTAGTGTGTATTTTTCTTCGTAAATTCTCATCTTTGTCATTCGTCTTTATTGTTCGCTTCTACCATTCGCTTCTACCATTCGCCTTCACCACATCTCAACTCTAACATTAGATAAACAAATCTAGACATTATTGCAACTGCGTCTTCTTTTTCGCATCAATCCTAAATTTCTCACTATTATCTTTCTCCCCCACCATTTGCGTAAGTTATTTTCCTTTACTATTTGCCTATGTTGTTTGTCTTTGCCATTTGCTTTTGTTATTCGCCTCTATCATCTCTTCTCCAACACTATCTCGTCTTCACCAATGTATCAAATGATACTTGAAAATTACTACTTTTAACAAAAGAAAATAAAGTTTTTCAAATTCTTGACCAAATTAACCCAACCAATCCAATCTGCCTAAGAGTTGGTTGGGTTGGATTGAGTTTAACATAAAATATGTACAAATCCAACCCAACCTAATCCAACCTGATATTTGATGTATGTCATTTTACTCTTTATTTTTTTATCTAAGAACACTTTCTAAGCCATTTGTTCTATTCTTAAACCATGCATTTTGCACGTTTTTATAAAAACAATGACATAATTTAAGTTTAGTAAATGCATTTTACATATTTTTAACATCAAAACATACATTCATACATTCATATTGCATATATATATTTTTTTTCTGATTGAGATTTTTCTTGTAGGAGAAAAAGAACTTGAAGTTATTTTGAGATGAGCCCAAGGTGCTTCGGTGGGGAAAACTTTTTCAATCTTCCAAATTAAATTCCTTGCGGCCCATTTATCATGAAACCAACAGGAGGTGCAACTTAGGTGCATTCAATGTGGCCTAATTCAATGCGTGGGCCAACTTCATTTGAAAATTTGAAATTCGTGCATAATCAACTCTCCATTTTCAGAATTCTCTTCCTGCAAATTCAAATCCGCAATCAAATCGAAGCATTAAATTTATTCTGAAGGAGCAATTATTTTTATTCTTGGCAGAGGATCTCCAAATCAGCAAAACCAAATTCGGAGAAGAAATATTTATTCTTAAGGAGCAATTATTTCTATTCTTGGCAGAGGATATTCTAATCAGCAAAATCAAATTCGGGGAAAAAAATATTTAACTAGAATTGTAATTAATTTTCAGATTTTTATTTGTAATAAGACCTTAGCTAATCTCTTATAAATAGGAGATTTAGATGCAAGGCAAAACACACCTCACCAGAGCAATAGTCTCTCTTCTTCTTCTTTCTTTTTCTCATTATAGTTTTGTTGTTAGTTTGGGGATGAAGCTGCAGAAAGTTTTAGGAGCTCTTGCTACAATTTTCGGGTTTTGTTTTCTTTCATGTTAATTTATTTAATTTCATTATTTCGTATTTTAGTCTTCATTTTATTTAATTCTGGTCAATAATTTAAATTTTGTATGTTCTACTTTCTCACATTCACATTCACACCCTCACACGTATCTATTTATGACTCCAATAATTTTATTAGCATTTTACTTTTAATTTAAATTCAGTATTTTATAATTCCAGCCTACATTTTAAATTCAGTATTTTACTTATTCATTTTAAATTTTAATAGTTAATTGAATATATTTTTTTCATTTAATTGTTAATTATTTATTTATTTTTATTATAATTTGAATTAACATCAATATATCATTATAATTATTGCTCTGTCTTAAAATCTATGATTTAACTATTAACTGTTTATTTATTTTTATTAGCATAATAATTTCATTCCAATTATTGCTTTGCCTTTAAATTTGTCTTTTAATTTATTTATTTTAATCATATAAGTATTTATAAACGTTCTCATTATTAAATTCTTAGCATCGTAATTTAAGTCTGCATGCATTAATTTTTCGTATTTAAATAATTTAATTTCCATCTTTGTTTTTAATTTTAGTTTCCCTTAATTATTTTATTTATAATTTTCTTTACTATGTGTTTTTAATTTTAGTTTTCATTAATTATTTATTAATTATTACTCTACATTGTTAATTTTATTAATTCGACAAAACCCCCTTTTATTATTATTATTATTATTGTTTATTTTAACTTTTCTTTGGAGAATGATGTTTAACAATGCTTACACTCCTACAATTGTGTCCTTGTGAGATTCGACACGGGTTAGCCATATTACATTAGCTAACTTGTTTTCTTTGATCAGAATTTTGTGCGACCAAAAATCTGTTTGTCAATATTTATTTAGTGGGTAGGGTAATGAGTTTGCTCAAATCCTACCTAACCCAACCTGTGAATACCCTTAATTGTATTTGTCCTTGGGTTTATAGAGGCAACCTACAACTCTCGATTAAAAGACCTTATAAAAACAACATGCATCAACATCCTGTGCGTCTTGTGGAAAATGCGCAACAAATCTCACCATTATACTCCACTTTCCTATAACAATGTTTTTGCCTTGGTTGAATCTAGCTGCAACTTAGCAGGGAACCTATCAAAGGGGGTTGTGGGGAATGATTAAGCACTTCAACATTAACATACATCCAAAGAAAACACCATTTTTTAGGAATGTTATATACAAACTTCTTGTATTAGGAGTGATAAAATGTAACATCGATGGTGTAACAAGAGGCAAACCCAAACATGCAACATGTGTTGTTATTTTTCGAGGCAGCAAGGGGGAGTATATAGTTAGCTTCACTTATTTCTTAAGCAATTCTCTCACCTTTAAAGCCAATCTTATGGGTGCCATCATGGCCTTGGAAATTTCCTTTGATAATGGTTGGTCCAACCTTCAGCTTGAAACTGACTTTTCTCTTGTAATACAGAACAATCACAAAATGGTCCCATGGATATTCGAAACAAATGGGGATGTTGTCTACAAAGATCCAAAAGTATACACCTAACGTGTGCACACAACTTTAGGAATAACAAACATTGGCATTGACTGTCATGCTAACTTCTTGTGGTTGCATTGTTTACCACCTACCTATGAACTTGACCTATTTAGGAATAGATTTAGTTTGCCTGACTCAATCTTGTTGTGAGTTGTTGCTATGTGCCTTGGCTTATTCCTCCCATGTTGTATCTTGCTTTCCTCTTTCATCTATTGTATTACCATCCTCTGAGCACCACACTCAGTGATGAAATTTTATAAACAAAAATTACCTTTAAAATTCTAGGAACTACTTTTATTCATGTAAATATTCCATGTCTCAAATTTTTTTGGAAGTCAAAATAGGATCAATGATAATATGTTAACTACTAATTATAAGTCACACTCTAGTCACATAAAAACTCTACCCTCCTCGATGCTTGAGAAACATTCAACTATCACTTCCAAACCTGTAGTTATTATGCAACATACAAATACTCCATGAAATTGTTCCTGATATCAAATCTTTTTCCTGTGTAATGCAACTTCTATTCACAAACTCTAAAAAATTTCAACATCAGCCAAATTAGCTTAAGTAAGAAGCATGTTGAAACCAAGACCAACATGACATCACTAAAGAAGATTTATTTTTCTCGATAAAAGAATATATATATATATATATATATATATATTAGAGTTGTCAAAATGCGTTTGGCCTGACAGGCCGGTCCGTGTGGCCTATGATTCAGGTAAGGCTAGACTTAAAAAATAGTGGCCTAAATAACAATAGGTTTTTTTTAGCCTAATCCATTTGACCCGATGCCTATATGGGCCAAGGCCAGGCTAGTCCGCAGGCTAGTGGGCTGACCTGTTTAATTTTTATATTAAATTTTTAGTTTTAATTTTTATGTTGTCATACCAAAGAAAGAAATCCTAGTGTGAGTCTCTCTCCTCTACTGCACTACACTTTATACCTTGTATTACATTCACCATTGCAGTTTCACGCCTCCATCATAGCTTCTCTGTTTCACATTAGTTTAGATTCTTCTTTACTTTTTGTTAATTTATATTCTCATTTGTTACATTTTTAATCAAAACTCTATATTCACTTATGTTTTTCTCATATTATTACAGGTGTTTGTCTTATTTTGTTAATATTTAGTGAATTAGTGAAAGTCCTTGACCACCAAAAAAAGGAGAGGAGTGTTCTAGAAGGATCACAAGAACCATGATGAGAAGAGACACTTCCTCTCTTTTTTTAGTCTTTTTAGCATTTCTAGTTTGTCTTAGAATTTCCTAGACTTATGTTTCTTTGTTGTTTTTGTAGGACTGCTTTTGGAACACAATTTTTTTCTACAAGTGGAGCCCTGTTGGGGAAAAGGAAGCATATGGACTCAAGGCCCATGAGGTGGGATGTCCAAGGGAGAGGAGAAGGTCAATATTTGACCTTCTAGAAGGTGCTTGTGTGATTTTGGAGGCCAAACTTAGACCTAGCTTCTAGAATTTTGTATCTTGCCCACCAAAAGTGCAATATGCTTAGCATCTTTTCCAATGTAATTCCCTTTAGGTCCCCAAACCTTGCCTATGTAAGGAGCCCTCCCCACCACTTGTAAATGATTTAAAATTTTGAGTAAAAATTAGAGAGCATTGGCTTTGAGCTTGTATGTTTTCTTGGGAGTGTTCTTCCCCTCCTTGTGTCTTATCTTGAGCCTTAGCTCAAGTGGCGACAATCACCACTTAAATTGAGTTGGTACATCCCCCAAGTAGCGTGAATGCACACCATTCCCCTTCCCCTTTCTATCATCTTTTTTTTCATTACTTTCCATGTTCTTTACATTCTTGTCATTTAATTTTCTAGCACCTATATTCAAGCCTATTACTTGTTTCTTGCCATCTTGTTTAATTTCTTGTCTTCCCTTCTTCCTTGAGATCTTGTGAAGTGAACCTTTACACTCAGATAACCTTCGGGATTATCTTCGTGTCTAGTGAGAATCTTACTTGTTGCTTTCTTCTCTTTGTCTTTCCATCAAACACCTTATATGTTAAATATTAAAATAAACCCTTATCACATTTTTAATCAAAACTCTATATTTACTTATGTTTTTCTCATATGATTATAAGAGTTTGTCTTATATTGTTAATATTTAGTGAATTAGTGAATTATATAAAGTAAAGTTGTTGTAAAATATTAAATAGGTTTCTACACTTTTTTATCTTCTGTAATGTAGAGTTTTTATTCCCTATGACAACATCAAGAGTTACTCCTCCAATTAGTGATCCACCTATAATATAAGAGAAATAATGTTGAATAAAAATATGAAGAGACTAAGAAAACAAAGGTTGTGAAGTACTAGAAATATTTGACTATCTTGAAAGTGTTAAATAGGCGTTCTAAATTTATTTTATAAGCTGTTCAAATATGAACAGTTTTCCATAAACTTTTGTATAAATTTATTATATATTTATATATTATTTATTTATGATAAAAAGTATTATATTAGTAATATGTTGTAATATTTTTTTTTAACTTTAATTAGGCCAAAAATGGCTCGTTGGTCCGTAGGCCTAGCATAGAGTCAGGCCAGACCAAAATTTTTTACCCGTTTTAAAATATAGGTCAGACTGGACTGTTAGATATTTTTACTTTGACCCGTAGGACCTGACCCAATTAGGTTAGGCCGCTCGTTTTGACAACTCTAATATATATATTTATTCGAGCAATTCTATAACTTTTTCCACATTTTGCAAATCGCTATTATAATTTAAACCATATAAAAATAATCTCCAAGAATCCATAATAGTACCATAATACTCCACTTTTTCACTAATATACTTATAAGAATCATTGCTTGTGTAAAACATAAAACAAATAAGCTTGGATCGAAACAATCATATACTTCAAATCGTAGTATTACATTTATTCAATACACAAACATAACACATATTAATCACATCTCCTTCCCTAAACACATAATCCTTCTTGCCTTTATTTTTACACCCTCAACTTCCCTCAAATGTAGCATAAGTTAAATCCAAAGCACTAGTCTTTATAGAGTACTTTCCAACAAAACACAACTCTCCACCATCATCTTAGTAGCCTATTTTTATACCTTCATGACAAAAGCATAAAAAATATCATATTGCCTCTCATTCCTACTTTTGCACCTACCTCCAATACTCTTTTTCTAGGCCCACCCCTATCATACAATAGACACTACCAAAGATACCAACTTTTCATTACTATACTAGTCACATATTATGTGATAGAAGTCTAAAACTATATGCACTAAATTAATACAGGTATAATACCTACCAATTCAAAGGGGATCTTTAGCCAATAACTCATCCCTTTATCATATGTTAGGATCTATCAAAGCTAAAATAGATCACTTATATGAAGCCTAGATAACTGCATATCATAACAATGCACTACAACCAAGATTTGATAAATTACCTCACCTCATAAGTGATTCCTTTGTGTCTAGCTCGTTTCTCTCCTTCCTCAATTACTAGGTATATGTTACCTTCTACACTAGCTATGTCAAACCTCTTCATACTATATTCAAGGTCCTAGAGTCACACAATGTATTTCATGTTGCAGTATTCATACCTACATTTCCACATATATCATATGTACAAATTATATCTTTTATCTATGACCATACTCTAATTTATTCAAGACCTAGACTTATATATTTTAATTCATATGTACGATACTTGAAATATGCCCTCAAATGACCTCTCTTTGTAATTTCAGTTCAAAGATCTTATGTACTCCATTAGACACATATATCAATCTGATTATGATAATCTCACTTTTGGAAATTATATCTAAGGCTCACATTTTCATCTAAGTCATACCAAACACTTTTGCAGTGTCAACCCTCCAATTCCTAAATACAAGTTTATTCCTTTGATACCCCTTTAGACCCTGTTCCCATTATCATTAAGTTGCATTAAACAAAATTGTTGGAAATGGTCCTTAAGTTGGTTGTGATGTAATGAGCTAACCCTATGTACCCACCTATCACATATATTCAAAATCCTTCTAACTATCTTACAACCAAAAAATAAATGATTGATAGTTTCCCCAACCTTATCACCTGGATCATATAAGGTATTGCCAAGTCATTATTCTGCTCCTTTCTAAGTTTACTTTAGTTGCCACTTTATTTAGGATTACCTACTATGAAAAATGTTGCATAAGAGGTAAAGTCTTTACACTTCAAAAGAGATTTAATAATGCAGAATATTTCACTTTGAAATTATTGTTTATAGCTTTGTGTATGTAGATTTCTTCATCTAAGAATCTATCCACTACAAGAAATGCATTAAATATAAATTAATTTAGAGATAAAAAATAATTAGTCATTATAGTGACTAAATTAGAAATAATTTTATAAACTAAAAAATTATTGGTATCTAAAATAACTTTTATTATAATAGAAACTATATTTTTTGTGTCTATTGATCTTAAAAAAATATGAAATTGGTTTCTAAACTAGAATCTAAATTTGTTTATAACATTAGCTACTAAGGTTTTAGCCACTTACTAAATTAGATTTTAAATTATTCTTTAATTCAATCAGTGACCAATTTCATCATTTCATAGGTCACTAATATGGTTGGTAAAAACAACATTTTGTAATATGAAGAGGGTTTTGCGAGATCCTTACCACGTCGTCCACAATCCCCATAGGATTATTCAATTGGACTTGTCTAATAACAAGCTTGGTTATTAGTTGAGGTGGGTGTAATTGTGCTTCAATTTGATAAGGGAATGGGTAGCGCGAAACTTGGAGGGACGATGGTGGTGGTGGTGTTGATTTGAGTATCAATGGGATTGCGTCGTATCATACGTTTGATGGATTAATAGAACTAAAAATGGTCACAATTGTGAATGAGATAACTTCCTAAGAAAAGGAATTAGTAGGACATGAAAAATGCATAAAGGAAAAGAAGGAGAAGAAGGACAAAAACATTCAAAATTAAACGCACAAAAAACAACACACATCAACCACATGTAACTTATACAATAGTCCATTAGAACCCTATTTGCCACATGACTTGTAGTCTAACGTCATATATATATATATAGGATTGTTTACATGACTTTCATAAATTATATGGATGAAATAGATTTATAATTTTGTCCTAAAAATAAAACACAATTTTTATATATAGTTCAAGAGTTTAAAACATATTTAATCTTTTAGAGAATTATTGTTGTAGAAGTACACTATGTAATTGGGTTGGATAGGCCATGTAACCAAGTAGAATTCAATTTTACAGTTCTTCAAAATTGGTCAACAAAATTGTCTTTGGGTTGGATAGACCATGTAACCAAGTAGAATTCAGTTCTTCAAAATTGGTCAACAAAATTGTCTTTCTTTACAAGAGGAATGGTACCTTGTATCATATTTAATAGGGTTAAATATGTTTTTAGTCCCTAAACTATTTGTTAAAATTATGTTTCATTCCTGGAGCAAACTTTGGACCTATTTCGTCATTATATTTTATAAATAAATGTAAATAATTCTCGATGACAAATAAAAACATCTTTAAGGAAAAAAAATAAGAGAAAATGAAAAGAAAAAAAGTGAAAGTTTAAGAGATGAATGATAGTGAAATAGAAAATTATGAAAAAGAAGAATAGAGATATAAAAAGAAATTTTGACACATTACAAAGATAATTTATACGAACTTATAAAACATAAGCATAAAATAAATATAAAATTTGTCTCGAAAACAAAATACAATTTTAACAAATAATTAAAAGATTAAAAATATATTTAATCTTATTTAATATAACTATATATAAAATATACACGAGGTACCTCATCCATATAAACAAGCTGGATTAAAGAAAAACAAAACAAAACTCCTTTTTGTTAAGGTCCCCTGCCTTTCTAATCTTGGCTCATTGAGGAGCATAAAGAATGAAAACCTTGCTGCCAACAGAACATAGCCAAAGTAAACCATGCCATGCATGAAGCTGTCATGACACGTCCGACATTGGCGTACCACTAGCCAAGGGAACTAAACAACACATCTAAAGCCTGACATAAACAACAGAGCACACAACACAGATGCCAAGCATAACAAGACACAGCAAACCAAACCTATATAACCACTTCCCGTTGTGATTGAAAACAGAATCCAACAGCAACGTGTCACGGAGACCCTTGTACAGTTACCACAGCGTAAGACAAATATTGCACCTTATTTTCC
Source organism: Lablab purpureus (assembly GCA_030347555.1). Taxonomy (NCBI): domain Eukaryota; kingdom Viridiplantae; phylum Streptophyta; class Magnoliopsida; order Fabales; family Fabaceae; genus Lablab; species Lablab purpureus. The sequence goes on from CM059258.1 coordinate 22,485,181, forward strand.
AGTTTATCGATAATTAATATGTACACTACAAGATATTTGATTAAATATAAACTAATTTAAAAATAAAAAATAATTAATTATTATTGTAATTAAATTATAAAAAATTTATAAACTAAAAATTATTTTTATTTAAAATAATTTTTATTATAATAGAAACTATATTTTTTTAATTAATCTTAAAAAATTAAAAAATTATTTTTTACATATCAGTGACTAAATTGATTTTTATATATTAATAATTAAATTAATTTTTGAATTAAAAATTAAATATATTTCTAATATTAATTATCAAAATTTTAACTATTTATTAAATCATACTCTACATTAATTTTTCATTTAATTAATAATTAATTTCATCATTTTATACTTCATTAGTATGGTTAATAAAAATAATTTTTTTAGTTATATATATATATATATATATATATAAAAGGATTTGTTTAATATACTTACTTATTCTTAGTTGAGATGTGTTAGTAAATTATAAATAGTATTATCTTATAATGCACTTACGCTGTCTTTAGATAATGCATTCCAACTAAAGAAACAACTGACTTTGGAAATTATCAAAGTAAACTTTTTTTCTATTAGAATACGTTAATAAACTAAAATTATAATTTTATAAAAATGCAGTTAAAAGTGTAACCTATTGATATACTCAAACTAAAAATCAATTACGTGTACGTTAACAGATCCACGTGTATATATAACAGTTTGTAATACGTGATTGAGTTGATTTATTTGAAAATACTTAATAGTGACATGTGCTTCTTAGTAAAAATATAAAAGTTAAGTGGTTTTAGGTGAGGTTTATGATTGATAATGTGTTGAAAAGATTTGAGATACAAAGGTTTTATTGAAGAAACTAGCTAATCAACATACAGATCTAATAAGCTCTGAAATTCTAACTAGATGAAGTTACCCTCCGAAACAAATACCTAACAATCAAAATCCAAACTTTCCACAAACATTCTTAAACTGAACGGGTTCAGTTGACGACAGCAAAGTGGCATTCCTCGAATAATCAAAAAGAAATGTCATAATCGTATAATAGGAGGTTTTCTAACGCGGACAACTGGTTTTGAGTACCATGGTCATCGTGAATCACTTTCTGGGGCTCATGTTTGATTGATTCAAGTAATGGAAAGGGAAACGGGTTTTCTTGTTTGCTTTGAAGGCTGTTACTAAAGCTAAGTAATGTGGAAGAGGCAGAGGGAGAAAGAGGTTCCAAAATGATATCGGGATTCATAGGGCTTCTACAAGTGTGATGGCCATAATAGGTTGTTCGGTACATAGGAGGATCATCTTGAATTCTCTGCACCTGTTTCAGAGCTGAGCATCTCTGATCATTCTTGTAAGTGCACCTGTAGTAGCTTCTGCAAAACCATATTGGATTCATCATTCTGAAATTAAGAGAGAGAGAGAGAGAGAGAGAATTATAATTAATTTGAAACGGAAGAATATACCTGAGGTATTTTGCGTGCAGTGTCATTTTTTGTCCATACTTTCTCCATGCATAGCCATCTTCAATCAGTATTGAGCTGTCCTTCTCCCAAGTTGGAGCAATTGATCTTTATATGATAGAAAAAATTATCAATTTAAGTTCGTATATTTAAGTATTTTTCACACCTAATCCAATTATCTATTCACTGGAAGAAACATTGCGACAAATAAGAATTAATCCCAACAAGTGTGTAATCATAGTTATTTATGTCTGACACCTTTAGCCAAGATGCAATTGATACATCCAGCCTCTTGTAATTAAATAGTTCTAAATCTCTTTATGATATTTTTTTGTTAATAATATTCTTTATTATAAAAAAATACCATTTTACTAATGTTCTTATTAATCATATCTCGTTAGGGTTGATCTAGTGGTGATACACTATTTATTGAGTAAAATCTTAAATTTAAACTTCATTAATGTTATTGTCTAAAAGAAGGATCGTACTAATCATTTTATTGTTTAGTGCACTCCTTTAATCATACCATTTTAAGCCAAACTTTATTGAAAGTTACAGAAATTGGTTAGTGTTAATTTTGTAAACGAGATTGACTTATTATTTTGTAATGTTTAATAAATAAAATAGAGAATATTGCACTACAAAGAGCTTATTGGATCAGTAACTAATATTTTCTTGCTATGAATGACATGAATCAAAATTCTTACTTTCTCTTGTAGCACCTTCTTCGATTATTAGGGTTGAGAATATTGCGACTCTTGCAAGTTTCATGCACAGACTCAATCTCTGGGCAACTCGTTGATGATGAGACATCTCTGAGGGAGAGAGATGGTGTCACTTCATTGGAGACATCACTATTGGAGTTCAAAAGCAAAAGAGTGTTTGTGAATGAGCACAAGACCTTGCGCACAAGATCCTCAACAAATGGAAACACTGACTTTGACCAACCCTCCTCGTGAAGATGAGTGTTCCATTTATCATGGTCAAGTGCTTCAAGTAACTGGTGTGTCATGTCACGCCCTCTGATCAATTCTTCTTCCATTGCCTTTTTTCCATTTGAAAACTGAGTCTCCATTTTCCTTTCTGGTTTGGTTAAGTTTGACACTATATTATGGGAGCAAAACAAAGCAGCACTGCCTTTTATTCAACGTAGCACTTCCTCCACTTGCAAGTTTAAAAAATGTTGTATAAGAGAGTGTATACAAAAATTCGATGGCACAAATTTGACAGGTTTCGTTCAGAGGCAATGGTTTACCTGAAGAACACGCACCAATGAAAATGTGCAACGTAAGCAATGGTTTTCTCTGATTGGAAGTGTAAAGAACGAGGAAAGAGAAGCAGTGTGTTTGTTTGGAAGGGAATGCATGGTGAGCTCAGAATGGTAACTTCATGCTGAGAGCACAGACTGGGATTAGACAATAATACCCTTTGGTTTTGCATGGTAGTTTGTTTATATAGTTCAGGGTACTTAGGGATGTATGCAGATATGGACAAGAACCAGGTTGGGGGATTGATTCTTTTTCTTGTTACCATTTAGAATTATGGATTATATTATGAATTCTATTACTGTCACCATCGTTGTCGATGGTTGATGTGTTTCATTTTTTGGAAAGTTTTGTTGTACGTTTTAAATTTGGTAACGCTGTTATCTTTTGAAATTTGAATGGTCAGTTTTTTATTATTCTATCTAAACGTGTTTAATTTGGAAAGAACGGGTTAGTTTCTATGTTGATGTAATATACAATAAGGAGATTAACCCTAGAGAATTTAAAACAAAAGTGTTGAAAAATAATCGAGTACTAGAATGCGTTGGTAGGTTAGTTGGTGATGGCTCGAGGGTTCAACTTTTTGAAGGAAACCTGTGGTTGAAACCTAGAGTGGATGTAGTGGGCTATTTTAAATTAAGAAATAATCACTTTTAAAATTAAAAAAAAAATCAAGTTTAGAAGAGTAAAACAAATATTTAAGTTTTTGAATTACATATTGAAATTATTTTTTCTGTTGTAACTTCGAGCATTAGAAGTTAATTGCTTTTATCTCATCGTTTTAAAAGTAACTATTTATTTTGTTTATGTAAGAAAATGGATAGGTAAATATTTTTGAACAATTTGGATTTGTACTAACTTTGAGTAACCGAGAAAGGAAAATATATATTGTATGTGATTATTTAATTTCATACACTTCTCTATTATGAGTATCCTTTTACAAATTTAATGTTATTTTTGTTAAAACATCTCTACATTAAAAATCATACTTAAAATTAGAGCTGTCAAAACGAACAGTCCGGCCATTCTTCTCTTATGTAATTTAAAGTTACAGGGAAAGATCACTGTTAAATGCATTCGGGATCTTATACATGATGCCGCCTGACCTGACCCTACGAGCCGAATTCAGAAAATCTGATAGCCTAGTCTGACCTATATTTTAAAACGGGTCACAATTTTTAGTATAGTCTGATCCTATGTTAAGCCAACGGGCCATTTTTAGCCTAATGAAAAATTGAAAAAATATTACAATATATTTACAATATATCTACAATATAATTTTTTATCAATAATATAAATATATATATATAATATATATTTGCATAGATGTCTATGTAAAACTGTTTACATTTGAACAACTTGTAAACCAAACTTAGAACACATATTAAGTACTTCCAAAATAGTCAAACACCTACTAAACAACATATTCATAATATAATATTTTTGTCAATAGTAAATAATATATAAATAGACAATATATTCGTATGAAAGTTTGTGCAAAATTAAGAACAGTACAGTAAAGGAAATGAAAGAGTTTGTGAGAAAGGAAGAGATGAAGAAGAGAACAAAAACTCTGAGACACTAGGTTTCTTTCTTTGGTATGACAACATAATAATTAAGAACAAAAATTTAATATAAAAAATAAACAGACCAGTCCATTAGCCTATGGACCAGTCTGGCCATGGGCCATATTGGCATCGGACCAAATGGGTCAGACTAAAAAATGCCTATTGTTATCTAGACCATAATTTTTTAAACCTAGCTTGACCTAAATCATAGGCTATACGGGTTAGCCCATCGGGTTAGGCCTATTTTGACAGTTCTACTTAAAATGATAAATTTAAGATTTGAGTTTTATAAAACTTATATATAAATAATAAAAATAAAACTCAAAGTTTTAAATAAGGTCATTAGTCATGTAATAAATTATTAATATTTTTTTTAGTAAATGCAATTGAAAGAAAATTAATAATTTTGAATTATAAATAGTATATTATTAAATAATATTTTATAAAATTTGAACATAAAAAAATAAATATTAAATCTTAAAAATAATATAAGATTATAGAAGTCATAAAAAGTGAATTAAAATTTATGTTATAATTCTTGTAATGAAAATATTCTTAATCAATTATTGAAGTTATATTATAAATAAAAACAGTGTACATTAATTCCTTCAAAGGGAAATTTTGATAAGATTGCAATTAACTCAGGTAAAAGTCGGGGTTCAAAATTAATGCTATCACTTTGTCCAAGGTTGTTGCCAACTTTTTTATAACTTGGTTAGTAGCATTAATAATACGCATAATCAAGTGGTCAAGTTATTTGGATACATGTTTTAGGAAAGCAAATAAGGTTGTTGACTCTTCAACAAAGTTGGACTTTCGCTCATTTTGATGAAAGTTGGGTTTTAGTCTTGATTTCAATGAAGACAATGGGTAAAGTGTAATTTGATGGTTGTGTGCCTCAGGTAAACAATTGTAACAAATGTATTCAATATCTTAAGTAATAAATAATAGTTAGAGTATTCTAAAACATATACGTTTATGCCAAGTATATCCACTGTATACGTTATATTTAATATCATAATAATAGTCGCGTCATATTTATAATTAAGAGTGTTAAAAATTAAAGTAATCCAACAAAATAATTGAAAATTGATTTAAAATATTAATAATTGATTAAAAATAAAATTTTATGGATTGAATTGGATTTTTTTTCCTAAACCACATGGTTCGGATTGATTTTTAAATTGAAAATTCAGATCGATCTAAATTGAATCAAAATTAAATATTTAAATATTGTTATATTATCTATTAATTCATTTTTATACAAGATATGCATATATAACAAGAAAATTTAATATACTTAACTTGATTAATGTTTATAAATTTGTAATAAATAATAACACAATATGTTTAACATATGAATGAGTTGAAGGAAGAGTTGTCATGCTAGTGTATTATTAGACCCACGAGAAAAAAATGTGAAAACAAAATAAACTATTATTGAAAGGAAAATATAAAAGAACTAATTTTGATATTTGTGTTTTGCATTTTGTGCAAGTATATATGTGTAGGATTTGTTAGGCTTATGAAAGGTGGATCATGTGGGTTATCTACTACTTATGTCACAATGTATAAATACAATACATATATTAATAAAAAATTATATAATAAAACCTCAAAACCAATCAAAATCAAACCACAAAATTTGATTTGTTTTGGTTGGAACTTTTTTTATGTTCAAATTGAACCGTGTGTGCAGGGGTTTGGTAAAAGATGACATAAGAGTGAACATTAAGATGAAGAAGTGAGCTTTTTAAATAAGAGAAAATAGTGTTAGAGGACCTATAATATTAGAAGCTCTTATTACATCATTACAAAGAAATAAGGAAGACAATTTGTGGAGAAAGGATGTCTACTTATTCAACCAAATCTACCTACTCTATAATTCAAACTTTAAAAGTAGAACAATAATAGCTTGAAGTTGCTTTTACAAAGCTCTAAAGATGAAAAGTCCCACCAAAGTTTCTATGTTTCACATAGACATAGTACAAAATAGACCTCCTACGTCACTAATTTTAAGTTTGAACCCTTCTTTTTCGATGTAACCAAAAACTTGGTGGCATTTTCGTAAATAATTATATTATTTTACGTCAGACCAGTCGGGGTCAGACGCAAAACTTCAAGTTTACGTTTGAGTGGTAAGGGCTCCGACGTAAACTTCAAGTTTTACGTCTTACCCTCATTGGTCTGACGTAAAACTTGTTTTAATACAGTACAAGGGCTTTCTTCTCCCCCTCGTGCGCTAGGGTTTACAAAGGGTTTGCAGTTGCAGCGATTTCCAGCAACTGGCAAGGAGTGCTTTGGGCGTTTTTCAGTGACAGTGAGTGGTGACAAAGGCATCCTCCCTTCCCATTTGTAATTGCAGACCTTTCTCTCCTATTGCATTGGAGCATTTGGGCATGCATTGTGTGATTGAGTTTAGTGCTCTATGTCTTTATGTCGAAGGTGGCGGTGAACCTCTAGGAGTAATAATACTATATATCCTTTGTATGAAACTTGAGTTTTCGAAGTCTTTATATTTCATAGTAATACTAATATATTACTTGTCCTTATTTTATATGTTGGTTTTTTTATTACAACAGACTATGATTTTTATGATATTGAAAAGGGACTTTCTATATGAAACGAAGTGGATGCTATGTTTGATTCCAAAGTTAGTTTTCTATTTCATAGCTTAATTTTATGTTGGACCTGATGTAGTCCAATGTAAATTTACGTTTGTTGGTCCAACATAAAGTTACGTCTCCTTCTATGATGTTGGAGTTACAATAGACGTAAAAAGTCCAAAATGACAGACATAAAATGTCCAAAATAACAAATGTAAAAAACTTCCTCTATACTAGTGATAAGCTCTTTAAGATTAGACTCCCAACAAAGAATAACTTGAAAAAGTAAAATATTATGATTACAGTTAATCACGTGCTATGTCTCTTTTGCCACATCAATGAAGAATTTGCATAATATATTTTTTTACATGTAAAATATTCTATAGTGTTGAGTCTCTTTGTAACAAATAGGAGAGAATAAGTAAAACTCTACATGATAATGCCATACAAAATTTTTATTAATGTAAAGTTGGGAGTGGGAGAGTTAAGTCTATGGAATGGGAAATACTTTGGTTTATAAACATTTAATGCGAGAAATATGTGTGTGTTTTAGGATAAAGTATTTGATTGTGAAAAAGTGGTTTTATTGTTGGACATGTTATAATGCACTGAATGTCAAGGAATGTTCATTGTGTTTCCTTTGGGACACCAACCTTGAAACCTATCTTAAAAGACAATAGGATCAATAAAGGATGTATAGCATACTAGTTGTTTGTTTTTAGGATAGAAGGTCATGTGAATGAGACTTTGGTGGTGATTTATGTGATAAAATTATTTTCTAATGTATAATAAGTTATAATCTTGTCTTTGTTGGATCTTTACTTCTTTGTTCTTTTGTATATGAGTTGGTATCCCTTATACTAAGTATATATACCATTTCTATTTGATTGTTGATAAAAGAAGCGTATATCTACTTTCAATAATAAGTTTAGCTAATCACTTTACATTATCATTATATATACGTCCAGAGTCTAGTGAATTTTTTTTATAAATTTTACTTTTGAGCATAGAACTCAAAAGATGGACAAATATCATTGAAACATAAAACAAAAGACATTGGGCAAGGACTAGGCCAAGACCCATGTACCAACAAATAGTCAAAATAAGTTGTTAGGAAAATATGTATTTAGGTAAGCCAAATCTATTTATAAAGAAATCATCTCCACAAAAAGGAGACACAAAGGAAAATCAAATAAACTCTGCCTAGGAGTAAATACTAATGTTTACAAACTTATCAGTGTATTTGTTACCTTCCTTAAAAATGTAGGATGTCAAGAAGTTAATCCCATTAATCCTAAAAGAATATTCATTTTTCTTAGATTATTATTAAATTAATAATTATACTTCTTATTTTAATTTATATTTATATTAAAGATTTAAAGAAAATTCCACTTTAGCAAGAATTAAAAACTAACACAAATAACAAAAAGTTGACGCTAAATCGTTATTAGCATTGGTGTAGTGTAACACCTTGACACTGTTACATTGTCATTGACTTGCAATAGTAGACACTACTCCCTCTGTTTGTAAATAAGAGTTACATTTTAGAAAAGTAATTTTGTTTCTTTTTATCTGTCGTTTGTAGAGTTTAAGATTGCATTAATTGTTTTTTACCAATTATACCCTTACACTACAAAAAATCATGTTAAATGTGACGGCTATAATATGGCAGTTCTAAAACACTATCGTAATTTACTTCATAATATGGTGTTTTTGTAATCGCCATAATTTGCATTCAAAATATGGCATTTACAACTGCCAGTATTTTTTCTCCCGCAACTCCCAATCTCTTAAGTTTCGTTCCCTCCATGATAATGTCCCCAATTTCAATTAATTAGAAAATAAAATTAATTTAAAATAAAAAAATTGAAACTCATTTCTATTTTGTGTTCCCAATCTCTCTCGAAAACCAGTGCTTCATTTTGTTCTCCAGCCCTCATCTCTATTTCGTGTTCAAAATCTCTCTCGAAAACCAGAATCTTCCTCCATTGCTTTCATCTCCAAGTCCTCGCCTTTGGATTCCATTCCCATTCCCAATCTCCAACCTTCATCTTCAGGTTCTCGCGTTCTCCATCTCCTTCTCACGGTAATCCCATTCCCAATTTGTAACCCTAATCTTGTTCTATTTCCATTCACAATCACAAACCTTAATATCTCTCTTTGCCCCCACTAGATTCGTCTCATTCGTCCCTTTTCCCTACTATATTCACAACCTCACCATCTGCCTTGTTCTTCACTGCTCTGACGATAAAGGTAGGTCAAATTTCATCCTTTAATTTTGTATATGTGAGGATTTTAGGAGATTACATTGGCTGTATTGATGATTTCGCAAGCACTCCTTTTCACTGATAGTTTTCGTTTTTGGTTAATGTTAATGTCGGAGAGATTCTGGTTATTCTGGTTTTCCTAGGTCATTCGGTCACTGCCTCAAAGCTGACTGTTCACCGCCAACACCAATTCCCCTGCACGTGGAAAGTGAAGAGCAAACAGGTATATATATATATTTCAGGTGTATATATATATATATATATATTTCAGGTATTTTTGAATTGGATTACAGATAATTTCAAGGGACTGATAAAATATAGCAGCTTTCTTATGGCTTTCTGCAACATTTGGCATTTGGGTTATACATTCAAATAGTTAAGGTGTAAATAATACAATTATTTACATCATCAACAATCAGGTAGCCATCAGTTTTCATCAGTGGATCTCTTATTTAGCAAAAGATGAGAAGGAAGAGCCATCCATATTCAATGCATTAAGTAAATAAGTAATTATTTTTTATCTCACAGTAATGAATAGGGAGAATTGACTTAAAATGGAAAAGGATCCCATGGGTGAAAAGGTGCAAGATGTCTAAGTGGAAAGATAAAGACAAGAAGCAACATGCAAAGCTTACCTTTTTTGAACTGAACACTTTCGCTGCAGCTTAGCGTTGACCATTATGTTGTGATTTTAATTTTCCAAAGAACCTAAAGCTGGAAAACCAGTACTGAACTGGGCCAGGCGACACAAGATTGCATTAGGCATAGCGAGAGGTCTAGCTTATCTTCACACAGGACTAGAAGTTCCTGTCACTCATGCAAATGTAAGGTCCAAGAATGTGCTTGTGGATGACTTCTTTGCAGCCAGGCTAACTGATTTTGGCCTGGACAAGCTAATGATTCCTTCCATAGCAGACGAAATGGGTGCGCAGGCCAAGACTGATGGCTATAAGGCCTCCGAGCTTCAAAGGATGAAGAAATGCAACTTTAGGACTGATGTATATGCTTTTGGCATACTACTGCTTGAAATCTTGATTGGTAAGAAGCCTGGAAAGAATTGAAGAAGTGGTGAGTATGTGGACTTGCCCTCAATGGTGAAGGTGGCAGTTTTGGAGGAGACAACAATGGAAGTGTTTTATGTGGAATTGTTGAAAGGGATAAGAAGTCCTATGGAAGATGGGTTGGTGCAGGCACTGAAGTTGGCAATGGGGTGTTGTGCACTTGTGGCATCTGTGAGGCCAAGCATGGATGAAGTTGTGAGGCAGTTGGAGGAGAATAGACCAAGGAATAGGTCTGCATTATACAGCCCTACAGAAACAAGAAGTGGAAGTGTTACACCATTTTGAGGTTTCAATTCAACATGCTTATTAATCAAACTATTGATTTTCACTTGCTACTTACGTTGTGTTTCCTCTTTTTCTCATCTGAATGTGAGGGTAGTTTATGATGGTCTAGATAATGTTGTAATTTTTTGTTTTTTCTCCATAACTCTTTGCATTAGGTAGCCCCTATTGTTTTCTAAATCAAATATAGTCACACAATTATGTAGACTCATGGTTCTAGAAATTGTGCAGTGCTTCAACTACCTTTTCTTTTGATTTTGGTTATATAATTTTCACTAAGAATTCCCTATTAAATATTATTTTAATGATAAATTTTCCACATTCTTGGTACTTTGAAATCCAAAATAAGTTAAGATGCGCATAAGGCCAGTCCAAAGGCCAAATTTAAATCAATTTATATTAACAATTTATAAATATTTAAATTAAAATATTAAATACCACCAACAAATATTAATATCAAATAAAAATAATATCTAAATATTATAAACATTACAGTAGTTCAAACTGCCACAAATTTCTACATTAGATTAGCTTAGCATGACATATAGAATCGCCATATATCGCTGTAAGAAATGGTAGTTCTAACCGCCATATTTTACATATTGAGTGGTCCTTTGCCGTTGTCATTTTTTACATTTTCAAACTGCCATATTTTACATAATGAAACCGCCATTTAATACATTGTAATAAATGGCGATTGTAGCAGCGGTTCAACTAAAACCGTCATTTATTACTTTGTGGCGGCCAGAATTATGGCGGTATGGGTACCCGTCACACACGTATTTTGTGGCGGTTAAAACTGCCACATCTTACCAAAATATCCGCCACATATTACATGATTTTTTGTAGTGTTACTTTTGAAAATATCAATAACAATCAAATTATTCATTTTGAGACTTTTAAGTGACCTACTGCTTATATCAACCAATTACTTAATAAATAATTTACTGTTTTACCTTTTCATCTACCTTCTCCTTAATCAATAAAATATATTTAATTTTTAAAGAAAGAAGACGTTAGAGTTATAAAGGAAATAGAAAGAAAAATTGATACTTACACAGAAAAATGAAGACAAAAGTTGACAATTATATTATAGAGAGGGTTGAAGACTTCTTTGATAACACAAAAGATGATCTTAACAAAGTAATTGAAGATTCTCTAGAAGTTGAAGAGTGATTCAATATATGGAGTGAAACTAAGAGTGATATTAAAATTTTGTGAGAACAAAAATATTCTTCAAATTTTTTAAATCAAAATTTCTGTTGGTGAAAATTTTAAGATTAAAAGTTACAGAGAGAAACTTATTTTGATAGAAAGAGAAAAAAATGTTTGAGGTACAGTAGTATTGTTGAAAATTGAAAAGTTGTTTTTTTTAAGTGGAGAGAGAATAGATTAGATACTCTTTATTACAGAGAAAAAAAGAATACACACTCTTTTAAATGATAAGGGTATTGTTAAAAAAAAAATTAAAAAATTATTACAAATAATAAAAGTTACTCCTTTTATTGGTTTGTGTAACAAAATCTTAAACGACTCTTATTTAGAAACAGAGAGGGTAGTTATTAAAATGTAGCACTAGTTTAGCTCACGCTAACGAAATGTTTTTTAATATTAATATAGTGTCTTAATGACCAACGTTACTAATTATGAAGTATGAACAATTTTAGGTTTAGTTAAAGCTATGAGTTATTAAATATAAATAATTTAAAGTGTACCTACTTGTATAACAATTAATATTGGGTCTCTTTCTACACTTTTGTAATTTCAATTCCCAAGTAAACATTTTAAAATTATATCAACAAGTCATAGATAAACTCAACATAAAATCTTTAAACACAAAACACTAAAATTATAGTTATTGATTGACTCACTTCATCTTTAAACATAAAACACTAACATTATAGTTATGGATTCATTTGTAATACAAAGCAATACAAAGTTATAATTCAAAGTGAATAAAAATAGCTTAACATTTTGAAACTTCATCTATATATGAAAATACAAGAAAAAAGTTAGCTTGTGTCACTTCTCATATGGCTTGTGTCAGTAATTGCATATACATTAGGGTTTTCAATTACCTTACACTTGTAGGCTTCAATATAGTCATTATCATACAAAAGAACTTTCTTAAAGGGATTTATGACAACCAAAAGAGACCCAACTTTCTTTTAGATTCAATAGTCATGTATTTATGATATTATGACTAGGAAAATAAATGAAGAGAGAAAATGAAGAGATATAAGCTTTACATAGATTATATCTTGGTTATACCTATATTGCAGGTTGAATAAAATTGTTGGCTTATCTAAATAACTAAGTTGCATGAGGTCATCCACTCCATAAAAAATATTGGGATTAGTTGACACCAAATTATCTTCTTTCACCTTTAAAACCCACGATAGGGGATCAAGATCATAATTAATCAAACCATAAAAGAACTAAACACTCTTGAGAAATATTATTGCTTATCTTACTTTCCCATCAGGTAGTGAAATGACAAATTCAACTCTATAAGTTGTTGTTTTTTTTATCAGCAAGGAAGAATATAAATAGCTAAATAAGACACTAGGGGTGCCCCAATCCATATACAAAAAAATATTTACACAAATAATTTATATGTTTACTACTTAAAAATTTATCCTAAAAGATACACTTATTTTACACCAACAACTAATATTGTCCTACAATACTCTTGCCGGTCTTAGTAACCGTGCATCATATTCGACCAGAATATAACAAAAATGGAAGGGGAGCATCACCATAATCAAAATTATCCCTTCATATTACGTATTTAGTTCACAGCTTCTTCTAGACCATATCCTGCAACCTTGGAGACATTGATAATATGACATTTTTCAACTTGTGAGGAAGCTTCATTTTCATCCTCTCGTTTAGACAATCACCGTAAGCATGAAACAAAGGAGTTATGTATTAATGCTAAACAAAAACATTTACCATAATTAGAAAGGAAAGAAACAATTAACATGATAAGTTTTTCCAAAACAAAAACTATTTCATCCCTTGAATGCATGTTATTGGGCTTAAGCACCAGTCAGAGTATGAGAAATTAACATTAGACGTTTTATTCTTAATCCAAATCCAAGATTTCATTTGAGGAGTTCCAAAAATTTCAACTCCATCCTATTTACCATTATCAAAGAGTATAGAGTTTCTGTGCTCCTAAATACCATTTATCACTGCTACCCACATGATCTTCCAAACCCTATTCTTTTTGTAATTTGCACCTGGAATACAAAATTGGTCCAGATGCATGCACGTTTGATTATGTTGAACATTCAAAATATCCAACCATTTATTGCATAAGTTCCATGCTATGTTTGACACACTACATTCAAAAAATAAATGATTGACAGACTCATTCTCTTTGGCAAACAACCCACATAAATTGTTCGAGATCGTTACCCCTCTATGTACAAGATTATCTTTGGTTGCCACACAGTTCAATCCTAATCTCCACATGAAATGTATTGCACGTGGGGTGGCTTTCAATTTCCATATCACACACCATAGTTTTTTGGGAGTTCGAGTTTAGGTATATTCTCGGGTACTTTTCCATTAGAGGACACTCTCTGACCCATCTGTCCTCCCAGAAACTTATGTTTGGTCCACTCCCTAGTTTCCTCTTTACATTTGGCTCAAATCAGTTTCGGTCACCACCTGCTCCAGTAACCTTTTTGACATCCTTCCACCATATTGAGTCATACTTTGCTTGAATTCCTTGATTTTGATCCCTCAACTCTCCATACTTTGATTCTAAGATCTCTCTCCACAGACCATGATTTTCCACCATATATCTCCATTTCCACTTTGTGATCAGTGCAGTGTTGAACTTTTGAGCATTCTTTATGCCTAAGCCTCCATCTTCTTTTGTCTTGCATATTTTTTCCCAACTCACCCATGCAATTTTCTTACCTTCTTTACCCCACCCTCAGAGGAACTGTCTTTGTATCTTTATGATTTCCTTCAACACTTGTTTTGGTGCTTTGAAGAAGGATAGGAAGAACAAAGGGATAGATGTAATTACTGATTTAATCGGACTTACTCTTCTTGCAAAGGACAAATTCCTTCCTTTCCATCTTGCTAACCTTTTCCTAATCTTAAGAATTACACCATCCCACATTCTCACTTTTCTTGGATCACTCCCTATAGGTATGCCTAAATATGTGAATGGTATCGACATTTTTGTGCAGTTTAATATTGTAACAAACTTATTTAGTTGACAGTTGTCTACTCCCACTCCCCCTAGACTACTTTTAAAGAAATTCACTTTTAGTCCAGCAGCCGCCTCGAAACATCTAAGGATACTTTTTAAAGTAATGATGTTTTGACAAGAATTTTCACACAAAAACAATGTATCATTTGCATATTGTAGAAGGTTTATCTCTACTTGTCTCCTACCAACCTTAACCCCATTCAACAGCTTCAATATATTGGCTTGTCTGACTAACCCGACTAGTCCCTCCACCATTAAAAGAAAAAGGAAGGGTGCAAACGGATCTCCCTGCCTAAGCCCTCTAGATGGTGTAAACTCTTTCGTAGGACTGCCATTGACCAAAATAGTTGCAGTTGCTGATTCCATGCACCCCTTAATCCAAACTACCCATTTCTCATAGAACCTAGTTCTTTTTAGCATATAATACAAGAATTCTCAACTTACTGAGTCACATGCTTTCTCGAAATCTACCTTCAAGATGACACAACTTTTCTTTCTTCTTTTAATTTCATCAACCACCTCATTTGCAATTAGAACACTATCAAGCAAATTTCTTCCAAGAATGAAAGCAGACTGGGTTTTGTCAATAACCTTTGTGAGGACCTTTTTAAGCCTGTTTACTAAGATCTTTGATATTGTTAGATTCAATGATATATCAAGAAGGGGGAGATGAATTGATATAGGATTTTCTTCAAAAACTATTCAGTATCAGATTTTTATGTTGCTGTCAAGAACAAATTAGTTTACTTATTTTAGAAAATAGTTGATTAGTTCTATCAGAACTTATTAAAGAGGATTAAAGAAGAGAAAGAATGCACAAGAATTTATACTGGTTCACTCTTTTTCAAGAGCTACATCCAGTTTTGATCTGTAACACTAACAGATCACAATATACTAAATGATCAAGTTTTTACAAGAATCCCTCTTCTAAAGACTAACAAAATCAAAAAGATGAAATTCTAAACACTATAGAATTCAATCTAACCCAGACTCACACCAAGTCTACAGTGATCACCCCAATCACCAAAATACAGGTTTTGTAACTTCACAAAACAATCCCAAACCAGAGAACAATAAAATTCAGAATACACTAATGAAGACCCTTTTCTTGATTCTTTCTAAAGCTGAATTCTTCAATGGATTTGTGAGAAGGCTTTTTTGTAATTCTCTCTTCTCTGTTCTCTCTCTGTTCTTTCGTGCTTTGAATCTCCCATGAGACTTGTATATATAGAGAAAGAGATAAACTCCAATAGGCTATTATTCTGTTTCTGTTTCTGTCATACTGGAAAACCTGGAACAAAATAGTTAGCTAAACAACGAAATAGTTAACTGATTTCATTAAAAGCACATTCCTGGCATATTTCCTGTATTAAGGAAAATAGCTGACTAATATATCAGAATTAGCTAACTAATAAAAGATAATCTAACAGCTATTCAAAACTGCAAAAACACCATTTAATCATCACAGTTCTAGCAACATCATCAAATCAAATTTATCAACAGATATAGTCCTATATAAACCACACACAAGAGAAATGGGCCTATAATCCTTCATATGTTGGGCATTTTCAACTTTCGGAATAAGAGTCAAGAAAGATGCATTGCATCCTCTTAGCCACTTACCATGCCAATGAAATTCATGCACTTCTCTCATGATATCTTGCTTAATTATGTCCCAGTGGTTTTTTATGAAGTTAAAATTAAACTCGTCCGGTCCTGGGCATTTATTCCCTTCACACTCCCACACTGCCTCTACAATTTCTTTTTCTGTAAATATAGCTATTAGATCGGCATCGTCACTCTGAGATATAGAGGGGAAAGGGACCCCATCAAGTTGGATCCTACCAACCTCTTTTTCTTCAAATAATCCTGAAAAGAAATCTTTAATTTCTTTCTTTACCGTCAATTGGTTCCTTAATGTTCATCCCCTTTATTTCGTTTTTTGCTCTTCTCCAATTGATAATTGAATGATAGAACTTGAGTCACCCAATTGTACCCACTTCACCCTAACTTTTTATCTTTCTATAGATTCTTGTTTGTGATTAATTTTGTTCAGATATGTGAATAGTTCTATTCTTTCCATTTTTTCATTGTCATTTAGGCCTATTTCTTCGTCTAACATATCTAATTCCCCTATTTTCTTGATTAACTCATGTTTTTTCTTATTTAGTTCACCAAAAACGTCTATGTTCCATATTCTCAAGTCTTTTTTTAACATCTTCAGCTTTTCTTTTATTGTATAAATTTTGAATCCATTGATGTTATATTTTTCCCAAAACTGCTTGATAACCTCCTTAAAACCATGGACTTGTTGCCAAGCGTCCCAAACCCTGAATGGTTTAGGTCCCCAATCCACTTCTTTTGTTTTTAATACTAAACCACAATGATCTGATATCGTTTTGTCCAAGACCATTTGTTTGCTTTCGGGCCAACTGTTAATCCATTCTCTCGACACTAGATTCTATCTAATCTACTCTTACAAGTTCCATTTTCCCTATACCATGTATATTTTCTACAAATCATAGATATATCGATTACCTCCATCCTGTCAATAAATATGTTAAAGTCATGAATTTCCTTCCAATTTATCCCTCTTTGTTAGTAGTTGTTATTATCATTACTAGCTCCTTATCCCCATTTGGTAGGTGAAGTAATCACTAAACCTTTTGAAATAATGAATTTCAAAACTAAGAGAATGAAGAAAAAGTTTAAACTATATATTAATGAAAGATCGAACAAACTCAATAAAGAAAGGACCGATTTCTCTTTAATGTTAAATTATCTTCATTTGAAAATTTCCAAATCAAAGCAATGGGAAATGCATTCCATCCCCAACAGAGTATATCTACAATCATTTATATTAAATAGAAAGAAAATGAATCAATTCCTTGAATATTCTTCCTGTTATTTGTCCAACCAAATAACTAAACAACAGGTATTATGTATAAACTAATTTCGAAACTCAACAGTTGGGGAAAACTAAAATCCAAGGCGAAAATTACCTCTTTTAAACCATAAGGATTTGTTTCATTAGACCAATTTTCCGTAGAGGATGTCAAATTGATGGCAGAGGCTACAAAATGGATATTGAGTCTTCATCTGCATTATATGATCAATCTTTTAATGATGGCAGAGGCTACAAAAAAATACTGACAGTTGTAAACACCATATTTTGAATGCAAATTATGGCGGTTACAAAAACATCATATTATGAAGTAAATTACGACAGTGTTTTAAAACCGTCATATTATAACCATCACATTTAACATGATTTTTTTATTCGAATCTCATTGAAAAGATCCATGCCACCAACTCGGCCTCGAACTTCCTTAAAAATCACCCCTACTACTGCACTATTCTCAAGACCATTTGGTCCAATTGGATTTGTGTGTAATTGATTTTCTTTTCAAGGAATAGATTTAAAACAATATAAAAATTATTTTATAAACTAAAAATTATTGATATCTAAAATAGTTTTTATTATAATAAAAACTATATATTTTTGTGATTATTTATCTTAAAAAATTATAAAATTGATTTTATATAATGATGACTAAATTAATTTCTAAATTAGAATCTAATTTTTTTTAATATTACCTATCAAGATTTTAACCACTTATTAAATTAGACTCTATATTAATTTTTAATTCAATTAGTAATAATTTCATTATTTTATAAGTAAATTGGTAAAAATAATATTTTTTTAATGAAATCATCAACTCATTCAGATTTTCATGAAGAAGATTGAGTGAGATGAATATCTTGCGAAATAGAGAGAATGTTCAATGAATCATTGAGCATTGAGTTATTTGGAACTTCCACTTCTTCTGTCTTCTCACAACCTTGTTCTAAATGAGCTTCTACTTGAAGATTGGGGACCAATTTCAAAAGAAGTTGTGTGGTATTAAGGTTTTTTAATGGATATTAATCACTAACGCAAACACTAGGGATTTCAATTCCTTACTAGGTTTATGATTTGGTAACTTCCCAGATGATGAATTGCGCTGGGAAATAACAAAAGTTGGGGAGCAATGGTGCAGGGGGTTTGCAATGTCGAAGTAAGGGAGATACTAAAAATGTGAAAAACTAAAGAAGCTTACTGAAGACACTACTTCTTTTGTCTCCTCAAGACCACGTTCTCGGACTCGATTTTGAAACAAGTTGTGATGTATTATGATTTCTCAATAGATATTAATCACCAACGAAAACATAGAGGGTTTTGATTCCTTACCAAGGTTGTATGTTGTAACTTGGAGACAATCAATCTCGTTGGGAATGACAAAAATTCGAGAGTGACGACACCAGAGCTCAGGTTGACAATAATATTAGAGAAAGGGGGAAACTCCAAAATGTGAGAATCATAGAGCAAATGGTTTCTAACTAATTGAAGTCAATAAATCATTGAATTGATTGTCAATTAAGAATTAATTAAAAATATTTAGAATTCAAATCATTCACAATTACATTGAAATTACAATAAATAGTAATTCAACCTAACCTAGCCTAGAGAATCTAGAAATCATAATGAGAAAATGAACTAATTAATTACTGAAAATTGAAAATAAAAAAAGGTGAAAATGCATGGAAGCTTCAATATGGATCCCTTCCCATTAATTGTGAATCTCCATGGAAGAAACTTGAAACAAGTGATATGTAATCGAATTCACACACAAAAATCCCTAAAATTGACTACTCTTATATTGTCTAATTGTTGTTGCATATGGACTTAGCCATAGTAGGTCCATGGTTGACCAGCACCATCATTAATTCGAACCCCATTGTTGGGAAAACATGATTCATTGGTGGTGTTAGGTTTATCCTCCTCACAAAGACTAAGTTTGACCATTTCCACAAGCGATTTGGTGTATCCTTAGCCAAAGTTGTTCTAGAGATTTTTTTTTCGATCAAAAATTTTTTATATATATTGTAAGTGAAGCACTTAGAGTACTTCAATATTATATATATATATATATATATATATCATACTAAAAGTAATTGTATACATAAAATATACATGAGTTTTATACAACCAGGAAAATTCTTATCTCTTCATAACCCAATCAAAACACACATGTTCTATTATTCAATTAACTTTGTGATTCATGAAGCATCAGATAGCTTCTTGGACATTTTAATACGAATATTCATTGCATAAGCTACACATTAACATCCTTGCTTCCTTCTAAGTATGTAAGTTGAATTCCAATTTTTTTCTTTGGTGAAACTTGAGATTTTACATGAATTAGAGATTTAATTAAATTAATTGTAATATATAAATAAGTATAAATTCACTTATAATTTAATTTTATAAAATAGTTAGAGTTAAATCTATTTTATAAGATAATACAAAATTTATTTTATTTCGTGTATTATGTCACCTATTATTAAATCATATCTATAAATATATAGTTTTATGTTTAATGAATATTTCGTCTTAAGTATTAATGGAGCCTGTGAGAAATTTCCTATAAAATAAAAATATAACGAAATTAAGATATATAATAAGTAGATATAAACTTCACTTCGTGACTTCTTTCGTAAAGAAATATCTCATTTTACATTAGTTGTATTTTATGACTAAGTATAGAAGTGTTTAAAGATTCGTTTAATTGAATTTTTCATTAAGTAGGGTCTTTTTTTAGTTACTGTAAAATTGTTAAATTGTAAAACATTTATTTTTTAAATTGTTAAACATTATTTAAAGAAATTTTAAACATCTTTTAGAAGAGAAATTAAAATATTTTATAAATTTAAATAGAAGACATGTTTTGATTTTTTTTATAATTCTAATTCATATTTATAATTTAAACTTCCTTTCGCATTAATACATAAATAATTTATAGCTAAAAGTTATGATATAAATTATAATAATGTTTTGAAAGTATAGATGTATTGTTAGTAAAAATACAATTAAATAGTAAAATAACCTTTAAGATTAGTGTATTTTTTAGTTGTTAATTAACAATGTATGTAAATATAAAAACTGATTTTGTTTAGCGTGGGTTGATTTTTTTTTATTTTCAATTTGAAATTAAAATCAAATTATCTACAAATCTAAAAATTTTTGTTTTTATTATCCATTTTATTTTTCAATTTATTTCACTTTTTTAATGGATTTAGTTTTGAAGACCTATAACTAGGGATGACAAATGAACTCGTACTCGTGGGTATTATCCAAATCCGTCCCGATTTTGACGGAAAATCCCCGCATTGATTGGGTATGAGTATGAGTATAGGTAATACCTGATTTTTTAAATTGGGTATGGGGACGAGAATGAGAATATACATGTCCCTGCTTCCATACATGCCCTAATGCTCAATATTTATTCTTATTTTAAATTATTAAAACACATTTAGTTTGTTAAGTAATTTTAAAAATTTATATTAATTTTTTTTAGTTCTTAGTTTTGTAATTTATTTTTATAGCATATATTTGATAATTTATTTTTACTTTTTTATAATTATTTGACCTTTATTTAGTTATTATTTGATGATACTTTAATTTGAGATTTATGTAATTATAATTTTTTATTGATATTTATTATTGGAAAAAAGAATATACGTATCATTTTGATTTTGATTCATCTATAATATCAAGTTTTCTTTATTATGATTTTTATTTTTTTTAAAATAATTATTTAATTAATATTTGAAATAATAAAAAGATGAATATGACTATACTCGTTACCTAGTGAAAATGGGAATGAGACAAAATTTTCATACCCGCTGGATATGAAAATAAGAATGTGGATAAATTTTTATTTTGGGGATGAAGATGGGAAAGTGAAACACATCCCCGCCCTGTCCCGTTGTCATTCCTACCCATAAGAAGAGTATCTCAAGTTGATGGACTTATGTAAAGAACAAAAAGTTATTATATGTTTTTGCAAAGTATTATATATAAGTCAGAAAATTACAAATTTGGTTAATGTAACATGTAATTTTAATAATTCTGGCACAATTATTCATTTATCGGCTTAATAACATGTGTCTTAAATATATATATATATATATAGTTCTTCTGTCAACTTACAGCAATACATGTTAATAGGGACTACTTATATCACTGTTACAGAGGAATCAGCCTAAACAATATCACTTTTTTTCATTTTGTTTATTATTACATTAATCACATTTTTCGTTGAGATATAACTTGAAATAGGTTTTCATTCATACATATACTTAAAAATCAGATCCTAATCCGTACATTGTAATTTTATCATGATTTGTTACATTTATATAAAATTAGTATCTATGGCCAATCTCCCTATATGATCCATTTACAAGGAAACTAACCGGTACTTTCGCAGTCAAAGTATTAATTGAGTAATCAAAGGGACAATTCAAAGATAACAGCACTAGTCACATTTAAAAGGTGCCCACTAACAACAACTATAGTGATTATAATTCAATTGTTAAATGGTAAAGTAGAAAGATATATAATGTAACAACACTGCAAGGGTTCCTAATTTATATAATTTAATATCGATGATAAAAAAATCATCTTTTTAAAAGTTAAAATGAACTTGAACACTTAAATAATTTATATAAAAACCTATGCTACTTTTGCACAGCTTGTGCTTGGTTGGAGTTTTAGTATAATAAATTTCTTTGAATTATAAAAAAATAAAGATAATTTAAAAAAACAAATAAATTGATTTTAACTCGTGAAAAAATATTACAATTTTCATTTTACAAGTATATTGTTTAGAAAAATTTATGAAAAAAAAATGCAAATATTGATCTCTCACTCGAGGTTTCAAGATACAAAGGCCAAGGGCATTATTGTCAAACAGATTGCTATGTTCTCAGCATGAAGATAGCATAGTGAGCTCATCCTCCATGGAGATGGAAACAAACACACTACTTCTCTTCCCACGCGCTGAACCCCTCCAATTAGAGAAAACCCACTTGCTTACGTGGCATATTTTTCAGTGGTGCGTGTTCTTCACATAAAACATTGGCAGGTGAGCCAAACCTGACAATTTGTGTCAGGAATTTTTATCAGGGGTTACATTTTTTAAATATGCAAGTGGAAACTGTGCCATGTTGAATAAAACCTATAATGTCTGTCTCTCTGCTTCGCTGCCATAATAGGAATAGTGTTATTATACCAAAAAGGAAAATGGAGAATCAGATTCCAAATGGCGAAAAGGCAATGGAAGAAGAGCTGAACAGAGGGCGTGACATGGCAAATCAGGTGCTTGAAGTGCTTGCTCATGATAAATCCATCACTCATCTTGAAAAGGAAGAAGGGTCAAAGTCAGTGTTACCATTTGTTGAAGATCTTGTGCGAAAGGTTTTGTGTTCATTCACAAATACCCTTTGGCTTTTGAACTCCAGCAACGATGTTTCCCATGAGATGGCTGCGTCCATCACTCTCAGAGATGTCTCTTCGTCCACCAGTAATTCCCAAAAGAAGTTGGAGTCTGTGGATGAATCTTGCAAGAGTCGCAATATTCTCAGCACTGAAAACCGAAGAAGAGGCTACAAGAGAAAGTGAGAATCATAATCCATGCTTTCTTAGTTAATTATATATACATGTGTGATTATTATTGTTACTGGATTTGGATCTGATTGTTTTTTCTTTAAGAGTATATGACATCAAGAAGTTATGATAGGATGTGAAAGATATACATACAGATTTGATTTTGGAAGCTAGATCAATCACTATTGTAAAGAGATCAAGTCAACCATTCATCAGCAATAATAATATTTTTTTTTAGAAATTAGAATTCTATAAAATAAAAGTTCAGTGACATTTGAAAATCCTGTAAAACTAAAAGATATATCTGTGATCATGTACAAAACGTAATTTGTCTTCTCTTTGACATCATCAGTACATTTATTATGATTTTAATATTTCAATTTAATTTACTGTGTTTTATAACTCTCCATATATAGTCATATATGTTTTTTTTAAACGATTAATATTCTAATTAAACTATGTTCAAGGTAATAAAAAAAGTGTAGTTAAAGACGATAGGGTACATTTTTATTTTTTGAAATGGTGGGCCAAACTCAAGAAACAGGAAGAATAATGACATTGATCTATAATATCTTTTAATTATTTTTCTTGATGTTTATGTATTTAATTAAGAACCTCATTATAGGGACTCTTTTAAGATAATAAAAATTTTAAATTTAATATATGAAGCAATATTAAGTGCATGCTTGAATAACTAAGAGATTCTCATCCCTAATCACACTAAAAATTGACATGTGAAAACAATTAAATTTTCACTCTGAAAACTAGAAAAAATGATAAAAGAACTGAATATAATAAATCATGTCCTAAACATCCATAAAAACAAATTTACTATTCATAATTCTATACTAAGTTGATAGTCTCTTGTAAGAGGACAGATGTGATCTTAAATAATGTTCAGTAAAAGTAATATAAGGAGATTTCGAAAGGCTTTGAATTCGAAAAGAGAGAGAGAGAGAGAAAGGCTAGTTGTCAAAAACATCTTGGCTAAAGCCTCTAGAAATAAATTATCATAATTAGACAATTATTAGGATTAATTATGATATTCTAATGATTTTACATGAATTGATAAATATTGGATTAGTTGGGAAAACATTAAAATATGGAATTCCAACATTGATATTTTTGTCTTCATATATGAAGATCAATTGCGCCAACTTGGGAGAAGGACAGCTCCATACTGGTTGAAGATGGCTATGTATGGAGAAAGTATGGACAAAAAATGACATTGAACGCCAAATACCTCAGGTTTATTAATTAATATTCCGTTTCAAAATCATCAACCTTCTTCAGTTTGTTCATTAGAGTCCAATTCTTGATTTCTAAACTATGAATGAAATGTGTGCGTAGGAGCTACTACAGGTGCACTCACAAGAATGATCAGGGATGCCAAGCAATGAAACAGGTGCAGAGAATTCAAGATGATCCTCCTATGTACCGAACAACCTATTTTGGCCATCACACTTGTAAAAGCCATATAAATCCCGAGATTGTTTTGGAACCTCTTTCTCCCTCTGCCTCTTCCACATTACTTAGCTTTAATATTAACAGCCTTCATAGCAAACAAGAAAACCCGTTTCCCTCATCACTACTTGCTTCAACCAAACATGAGCTCATGGAAGTGATTCACGATGAACATAGTGCTCAGAATCAACTATCCTCTCTCGAAGACATCTTATTATATGATTGTGAAGTTTATTGCGATTATTCAAGGCATCTGGCTATGCCATCATCAACTGAATCCGTTGAATTTGAGAATGTTTTTACGAGCAGTTTGGATTTTGCAGGCTAGGTATTTGTTTCAGTCCACAAATTCTTTCCTGGGTCATTTAGAGAGTAGATTTCATCTTGTAATTGAGAAGAGTTAAATCTATTGTCTTAGCTATTTATTAGTAAAAGTATTTTATCTTTAAATCTTGTCAAGATAATAGAAAAGTGTCTGTACAATATTGTTTTTCACAATAGGGTGAATGTTATGTTTAATCTGTTATCTACAATACATAAAAATAAGAAAATTGGCCAGGAAAAGAAAATCAAAAAACTATTACTTGACAGTGAAATGGCCACTAAAAATGCCGGTAAATTTAGTTTCAGTTTTTTCATCAACTCCACGGATCTTTATCATTATTGGATAGCATATATCGGTAATACTTTTACTGGGTATGAATATGTTTGTCATTAGCTCATTGCTCTGGTAAAAGATTTATTGACCATTTATATGGATTCTTAA
Source organism: Lablab purpureus (assembly GCA_030347555.1). Lineage (NCBI taxonomy): Eukaryota > Viridiplantae > Streptophyta > Magnoliopsida > Fabales > Fabaceae > Lablab > Lablab purpureus. The sequence continues at coordinate 22,510,645 of CM059258.1, forward strand.
TGATTACTAAAACTGAATTTTGGTGGTTTTCTCAAAGAAATTAATTTCAGATAGCATTATGCAGTAGTGTTGAAGGAGAAGGAGCTGGATTGGGTTCTAACCATTCCAGAGTCATAAACTGTTGGGTACAAGGAGTTTGGGAAGGAATGCTGAAAATCAAAAGTACAAGGGTGGAATTCATAATGAAAGAGAAACCGAAGGCGCTAAAAAATCAGTTAACGAAGTGAAATGAAATCCATTATGGTAATAGTAATAAAAAATCCCAATGGCAAAGAAAGAGTTAGAACATCTAAGGACTCCAATTAGAGATTAAGGGTGGAATGTGAGTGAGAGAAGGGAATGTGAGGCTCGTTTCATTAACTCTTTCTTTCATTCCAACTTACTGTGGAAGAAATCGAGACAATGGTTCAAAGAAGTTAGTTTAAATTCTAAAGTGTTTCCCATGGATGCATTGTGAAGACGAGAAAAAAAATAGAGAAATTATGAACCTCAACTTTGAAAGGGTCAATGAAAGAGGTTATGGCAACAAAGATTAAAATCAATGAGTAGTTTGAGGTTAGGTTCTACGAAGGTTGCAAGATTTCAGATATATATATATATATATATATATATATATATATATATATATATATATATATATATATATATATATATATATATATATATATATATATATATATATATATATATATATATATATATATATATATATATATTCAAATTTAGTGGCTTCTTTCTATAAAGAGGAGATTAAAAAGATCTGAAAGTTAGGGTAGGATAGTATTAACTTTTTCTTTTCTTTGTGGAATTCTATCATATTTGACATGAGATTTTTTTTAATAGTTTGTTTATTGTTTTGTCGTTTAAGAATGACAATCTATATAAGGTAGGAGACTTTAGGTTATAATATTTTTCTTTTAAATGTAGATATTATTAAATACGAGAATACGAGTAAAATTTCATAAAAAAATTTACTTTTATATAAAAAATGAGACATATAAATATTGAATTTTAAAATTTTATATTTGTTTTTTTTATCAATGTTAAATTTCTTCTTAAATTTTTTTTAATGTAGTTAAGTTCACTACTCAATCAATAATTCCTTATTATGTTCTTGAGAGAGTATTTTGTAGCAATGAGATAATAGATGAAAGTGAAGAATGAGAATAGGAAAATATTGTTGGAATTTCAATTCAATCATGAAGTATAGGAAAGGAAGGGGTAAGGGAGAGAGAGGCAATCATTACTCCAAATAAACCAGTTCAACAATTTGTTTTGTGAGAATAGAGGTGGTAAATGATGTCTAGTTAAAAAATTACTTAGTACAACCTAAATAATAAAGAATATAGCAGAATGTACTATATTATGATTATGATGTCTATGATCTATAAGTACACAATGTTTACTCAATAAAAATGTCTCAAATCATAGTAGCTTGATTCTTAAAACACCAACATTGACTGTGCTATTCAAGTGTTGGATGCTTGATTTACTGATATAGGATTTTAGGATGTATCGATAATGACAGAGGGGTACTAGGTTTCGGAGCAAGGTGCATATGTCACAGAACAGAATATGAAACTAATGAAAGCATACTTACATGGAATAAGGAGGTGTTTGGAGATATAATAGAAATGGGAAAGAACTTCGTGGCAAAAATCAATAATCTTGATATATATGAATAAAGGAGCCTAAGAAGAGTGAAAAAGACATATAATCCTTCAATCATGCTTAGAGACATTAATTCCTAGTGAAACTAGAAGACCTATAGATGGATGTTAAGATATGTACTTATGTATGCCTTAAATATAGTGTATGAAACATAAAAATAAGTTGTCACTGAAAGAAGGAAGAAAGAGAACCTAGAGTTTGAACTTCAACTCTTTTTTATATATTGTGTTTTGATAATTGGTAAAACTTATCCCAATTTTTATAATGTGTAGTTAATTGCTTTGCTGATTAAAAAAACTCAAGAATCTATAGTTTGCATATATATATGGTAAACTAATTAGGCGCAGTTTATAACTAGATTTTTTATCGGCTAGCATATCTCAGCTTTTAAATTAAGTAAATATGTTTAAAAATCTTATATATGCTGCCTTAAAATACTACAATAAATATTAAATTTAATAACTTTATATTTGTTTTTACTAGGATATTTGCGGTCTATTTTTTTTTATATTTTTTGAATTAAATATAAAAAATATATGTAATTTTGTTTGATTTAGTTTGAAAGGAAAAATATTTAAATTAAACCAATTTGTACAATTTGATTTAAATCAGTCTATGTAGTTTAGTTTAGATCGATTTATGCAGTTTTTAATTTTAATTTTTTCATTAAATATTTTTTTACTTTTTTTATTTTTTAAGTTAAAATATAATAATATAAAATATATTACTCAAAATCTAATAAATATATTGAATAATAACAAATACAAAGGGAACATAAATCCGTTCATAACTAAAATATATTTTACTGTTAATTCTTTTTCTAAATATTTCACTAATACAACATTCATCTAGATTTATAAGTCAATCAAAATATATAAAACTTAGTTATTCTCATTTTATCTAACAACGAGATTTTATTCTTACTTTGACTAATCAATCCAACTTTTTACGTATCTTGCTTCACTAGGATAAAATTTTATTTAATTTCTGTTAACTCTCTACCAAAATATTTGTATCTTGCCTTAATCATATTCCTATTTCAAGGGTTTCTAATGTGAAAAAATAAATAACAATAGCGAAGTGGAGCAAGATTATACATAAAGTCAAGCAAATATAACCATTAAGAGAATTTGACAAAGTTAACAAGAAATTTACAAATCAAATTTATGAAACAGACCAAAAAGTTATGTAAGGACATTTATATTAAAATATATAATTTACTATTATTGTTGTTATTAATAATGATAATAGTAATAAATATATTAAATATATATAGGTTTGGATCGATTTTGAAAATTTAAACCCAAATCGAATTGAAAACAATTATTAGAAAACGAAATCTAAATCAATTTAAAAGTTTTTAATTTTTTTTCCTTTCAGTTTGATTTAAATTGGTTTTCGATAATTGAGTTTTGAACCCCTAGTTTTTACTAATTTTTTAAGAATCTTTTTAATCATAATTTAAAAGATTATTTAAAATGATTAAATCCAACTATTTGTTTTGTTATAATAAACTTTTTAAAAAAATTTCACCCCTTTTCGTTTGATAAATATATTGAATTTAATTTATGTATGTAGAAACTCAAACCCGTTATCAAAGTAAGCAGCTTCTCAATAATTACTATACTCAATGAAAGTAAAAGACTATAATATATAATTCTTAGCCTATATTAATTATTTAATAACTAATTAAGTTATAAAACAGATCAAACTTCTAACATTTACATTTTAAACTAATTTATGTTTTTTTTTTCTTAAAGTACTTCGCTATTGAAGTTATTATGCTTTCTTTATAAAATAATATATCAAGATGAAATGCTGAAGTAGTTATTGAAGAAAAGAAGAAGAAGCATTTATAACATTAAAAATAATATTTTTAGTGTTAAAATAATTATAATTATTCAATAGAATATAAATGCTACACTTTTTTCTTTAAAAAAAATTCATCTTTGAACATGATATGTCCAAGAATTGCTTGGATAACAATAAAAAGAGAAAAATAAGAACAGCATGAAGTAACTTTTTTATAAGAATTGGTAGAGAGAAAAATAAAAAAAATTAAATTAATTATTTTATAAGATAAATTAACTTAGGTATAAGTAAATTTGAATAAATTGTGTAGTATAATTTTTCTAAAATTTATTTTATTTTGTCTATAAGTTAATTTTAATTTTAAAAGAATTACTTTATTTTTTCATTTTTGTTTCTTAAACTTTTTATGAAGAAAGAAGCTTGTTGCCTAAACATATACATCTCTTACTCTTTGTATATGAAATTATTAAAAGACTATGGATAAGATCAATGTAAGAAAACAAACCTTTGCATGTGTTTTCTTAAAATTGGTATTAGAATAGTAAGATGGACTAGAATATGGACTAAACTTTGACTTTTAACAAACCCTGTATTTTTTAAATCCTATATGATCGACAAGGTTCACTGGATATGACATAAATGTACTAAAGTAGCCACTCCATGAACTGTCTACATTGTTGTACCTTTCAGAAATAGATGACCAACTTGTTAGAAGTTTTTAATTATTTGCAGTGTTCTTTAACTTTTTCTTATCCTGCTGTCTTAATCTTCTTTTGAGCATGGCTTGTAGTAATTGACTTATATAATAGGTAATATCTTACATAATAATTTACTGGTTTTTCAATAAATTATCAGTTTCCAATATAAAAATGTTATCTGCATTCTGTTTTAAAAATTTATGGCTGCCTGCTATATCCTTTGTCTTTTTCAAGTGCATAATGACTGCATATATATATATATATATATATATATATATATATATATAAATTTCTCAGTGAACTACAAGGTGGTTTTATACCTGGAAAAAGTGAAAAAGACCATCCAGAAAAATAAAGGTTAAAAATGATTTTTCCTTGAAAATGTTACAAATATTTTAATTAATTTTTATTAATATATATAATTTGTTTCAAATAAATTTGTAATTTTAGGTTAAAACATTCTCAAGTCAGAAAATTATTGATCCTCTGTTCCGTACTTGTTCATGTAAAGTAGAACACACCTAAATTGTTTTAAACTATTTAGCATCAGATTTCTAGTCATCCCTTTGGATTAAAATAAAAAAAATATTAGATTCATAAAATATCTGCCAACTTCTGAGACAACCCTCAAGATGTGATTTTTAATTGAAGGGTCTGCCCAGCTTGTGTGACCACCTTCAAGATTTTGCAACAAATCCGTTAAATTCTTGTTTCTTTCATCTGAATAAGAATCTTCCTTGATTCTTGTATTTCCACTTTCGAGTGAAAGAAAACACCATCCATGAACTCCTGTTATGAGACTTGCTTTGATGTTAAAGACAAAATCATATTCATTAACCGAAGCTTTACCAACAGTTGAATTCAAATTTGATTTACCTAATGATTCAAATATGCTGAATTAATTTCATCTCAAATTATTTTAGTTTTAAAGATTTTATTTCAGTGAGACAGTTCAAATTTATTAATAATTTAAAAATAATAATTTTGATAATTTTTATTTAATTTTTATTGATGTTATTTTTCATTCATTAAAGATTGTTAAAAAAATTTAATTGACATTAATAAAAAAATTTAAATAGTGTTAATCAATATGGTTTTTAATTAATATTAATTCACTACAAAATAATATTAAATTAATTTTTAGATGGTAGTATTGGCTCAAATACGATATTATTAAAGTTTACGTAAAAGGTTAATTTAAAAAAATAAAAAATAAAAAATAAAAATAATTTTTAAATAATTTAGAATCAATTTACTCAACTCTAAGTAGATGTTAACTAATTTTTAATAAATAAATATTTGAATTAAATTTAACTAATTTTATTAGACTCTACTTGGACACTAATAAAGTTTAATTTAGTTAATTTTAAGTTGATGTTAACTATTTTTATTTTTTTATAAATAAAAATATTTTAGTTAGTGTTAGATTAGTGTCAGCTAATTAGCTAATACTGATTGAAATAAATATTAAAATAAAGAAAGCTGGTGTTAACTTAGTTGATACTAATCTTATTTATATTTATTTAAGTTAGTTAGTGTTAGTTAAGTTGATGCTAACTTTTTATTCATGTTTTATAAACTTTTGTATCTTAATGAGATAGAATATGAGTAGTAGATTATTTTTAATCTAAAGGTTTAGATTTCATCAATTAAAACATAAAGTTATTATATAAGTGATTGTTGACTAAGTCAACACTAATTTTATTTATATGAATTGGTATGTTTTCTTGAGATAAAATATTAACCATAAATCATCTTTAATGTAAACTTTCAAATTTAACAAATCAAATCACAAAAATTTTTTCTCTCACTTTTCTATATAAATCTCTTGAGACTCATCCGCACTCATCTCATTCATCCATACTCATTTCATCTCATTTTTCTCCATCATCCACACTCATATCCTTACATTCATCTCTTTTATTCATACTTATCTCCTCACACTCATCTCCTTTGTCCATACTTATTTTTCCGCACCCATTTTTTTCATCCACTCCTATCACTAGTCTCCTTCATTCAAGTAAATTCATGAGTTCTTTTTTGTTTAATTTTTAATATAAAAATGAAGCCACTATACAAGATTTTTTTAAAATTATTTTGTCAATAGCATCAGTTAAGCTAACACTAAATTAAATAAATTTTAAAATAAAAAGTATTAATTTGAACTTAGCCAAAGCTACTTAAAGTCGACTTGGTCGGTGCTACTTAAAGTCGGTTTGGTCAACGCTACTTAAAGTCAGTTTGATCAAGGCTAACTTGGTTAATGCTGCTTTGAGTTGACCTTCAAAAGTCGACACTAATAAATTAACGTCCATAATTTTAGAGTCCGTTGCGACACAAATCTACACTAATGAATAATTAGCATAAACTTTTACTTGTTAACATCGACGTTTGACCAACACTAAATTCATATTTTCATGTAGTGATCATAATTATTTAGGCTAAGACCAATTAGACTTGCTTTTATGATATTATTGGTTGGATTTTTTTGCCAACTTTTCGATTGATGTCGATTAAAATTTTTCCATAGTTAAGAAAAACAAATCCTAGCTAATATTAATTAAAAGTTTTCTTAATTAACATTAAAAGAATTGTTAGAAGTTGTTGACAAATAATAACATTATGTTGTTGATAAAAGAAATAATCATTTTAGATATTAACAAAAGAATAATCATGGCAGATGTGAATTGAAAAATCTAGATTACATCTAGTAGAAGATAGTCTTCTCGACATTGGTTGAAAAAAGTTTGACTAAATATTTTCTTGCTTGTACAAACTAACTAATTGAATAAAACTGGTAATATCTTCTTTTAAATATTTGCACAAGTCTCCCATTTATTTTAAAACTAGTACTTGTACCAGTGCATCGCACGGGTATTAATTTTATGATTTTAAAATTATTATATATTTTTAATGTTATACTTATAAAGAATATTTGAATGATAATTTGAAAGAATAAATATATAAAGAAATATAAATAAAAATAATAACAATTTCTAATAAAAATGAACATGGTTTAAAATGATATTGAAGATGAGGTATCTACAGTTAATTTAATTGGATAATAAATGATAAAATCAATTTTGATGAGTAATAAATAGTAGTTAACGGTATAAAAAAAATTACCTGAGCATGTTACATGTGCTCTCTTTTTAAAGATTTTCAAAAATTTCTTTGTAGACCACATTTTTTGTTGTTATAGTTGTATTTCCATCTTCATCTAGGATAAGGATTTTCAATCCTTTCTTTGATGCAGGCTGCATTATATGTGAATCTGGAAATACTTTTTGTACCGCTATAACAAAGCTACAATTACTACTGCTTTCACTAAATATATTTATTACCTGTGCATGCTGATTGACTATCCTTTTTGGTGCTGGTACTTATTTATCCAACCAGTATATTTATCCAACCAATATATTTATCCAACCAATATATTTATCCAACTAATTTTATCCAAGTAAGATATACAACAACCAATTTATTTGGAGTGGTTTTCTATTTTAAAATAGGATTATAATGCTATAAACACAACATGTTATTGTAAACTAATTTATGTTTCAGATGCTAATTCATATTCATACTTATATGTTTAATTTAATTATATATACTAATTTGATAGTGGAGAAACATTTGTAATATATAATCGTATTTGTATTGTCTATAAATAAATAAATATTCATATTTGTAATATTGTCTATAAATACATAAATCTAAAAATCTAAAAATCTATGAATAATAAATACTAAATAATAAATAATCTATAAATAGGTCTATAAATAAATCTATAAACATAAATAGATAAAACATTTTATCTGTGATTTAAATTGTTCTTTGGAGTTATATATATACGTATTCGCACTTCTATTGTCTATAAACAAAAAAATAAATCTAATAAATTTAAATAAATACATATTACGTTATGTATAAATAACAAATCCTGAAATTTTTAACTTCACTTACCGCTTTGACATCATGCATTTTTAATACAATAATAAAAATAATATAAAAAAGTAATATTGCAAAAATTGGACAACAATTCCAAATTGTCATGATATTGAAAATAGAAAATAAACATAAACATTGTTCAAAAAACATACATAAAAATAACAATAAATTACAAACACTTTAACTACCCAAAATTAACAAAAACTGTAATATTTTGTGGGTTCTGTTCACTGTGAAATTGGAATTCCACAATGTCACTTTCATGCACTTCATTTTCCACACAGAACTCCTTCCAACCTTTTCCAATCTTCGTTGACTTCCTTGGTTTGTTTGTTATTAACATTCTACATTTGACGGAGGTTAGTCTTCCATGGAGAGTAACAGAATGCAATTTATGTTGTCGAACAAAGTCAGCAAAATGAGAGGGTAAATGCTGCAAAAAAAAGTAACAATAAAAAAGAACATATTTCATTTGGAATGAAATAATAGCTTAAAGGATAAGAAAAACAACAGATAAAGAAGATAAAAATTACCAGGTAGCTTGCTCTGCAGTTGTACTCAGACATTTTTAATTTGAAAGTAGTGTACGGCAATGGGATTGAGTTATTCTTGTAGAAGTTCTCCACCTCTGCTGTTGTGGATGGTGTATCCAAAAATTTGACTTCGAACATGCTAAGACCAACGTAACGCAACAGAAATACATGTTGACCACGAAGTTTATAGAATTTTCTCAACTTGTGCCACCCTTCCGTCATCAATGGGTTCTCCAAGTTCATGTTGTAGCTAACAACATGAAAGTTTCCTTTCGTGTCAGCAAGTTCCCACTTTTCACTAAGTTCTTCGCAGAAAGTATTTGCAAAAGAACGGTTGACATAGCCAAAATCCTTTAAAAAAATTTAGAAAGATGAAGCAAGAGTTTCAATAAAACTCATGTAAATAAGAAGTATAAATATATAAGAAGCATGAATTTGTAGATCGTACAATATGAAAAACTAAAAAGTCATAATATATCATACCTTGCCAATAAGATGCATGGTGATTAACTTTCCTTTGGTTTCACTTTGAAGGATGATTCGAGCTTTCTCAATCATTGTTCTCAGGTAAGTAGTTTTCAGAACATAAGATGAAACGAAGAAGAAAATATGAGCAAGTGAGCGAAGATAAGAACCTCAAGAATTCTCAATCAGAGGATAAAAGGTGGTGAGAGAAACTGAAGAGTCTTTATATTGAAATAGATGATAAGAACTTGTCATGAACACTTTAAGAAGGAAGATTTTGTTAGAGAAGTATGCCGGCAATATTTAATTATACTACTGTAATTCATTCATTGGAAAAACTTAAAGAACATGCAAATTTAAATAAAAATATCATTCAGAAAAGACATGTTACAAATTTGATAAGTAAGGATGTGGTAATTAAATGTATTAGACAGTAGTGCAATTAAAACCTTGAAGCATGTAAATATTTGACAGCACCGTAATCATCACCTGACATGGTTTGTAGGCCATCTGAAGAGCTTCTAACAAAAATAAATTAAATATTAGATAATTAAAATTATAATTGTAGTTATAATTATAATCTTCTAAAAAATCCAACTAAATTAATTTTAATGTTTAACTTTTTAACGTAATTTTAAGAGAAATAGAACTAAAAAGTGTTTCAATGTTTTGAAAAAACGAATAGTAAGAAATAAAACCAATGAATATTTCAATGGTTTGAAAAAAACAATCCTAAAAGAAACTCTTGATTACAGAAGTAAAAAATAACACCAAATTCCAATAATTTATGACCAAATTGCCCTAGTGATTCCAATAAATTGTAATTGTATTTCTAATTTCTAATTTCTAATATATACATTATGTAGCTGAGGTCTTCCAAGTTCATGTTGTCAAAATAAGTTCATAGACAAAACTACAAAATACAAACCCTAAACAGCCATTTGAAAAAGCTATCATCTTTTTATGAATATAAATATAAATAATAAATTAAATCAAATTAAATCAAATATAAATAATGATTGATAAAATCAATAAGATGAATAATAAAATTAATTTTTTTTATATAAAAAAAACATAGTTGTTATATGTGTACCTGAAAACATATATGAAAACCAGAAAGCCCACAAAGTTTCCCAATAAACCCACAAAGCTCTCAAATGCTTTACTCAGGAAACCACAAACTGCAAATCATAAATCGGAAAATCTTTGAAAAAGATTGTTATGAAAAACATTTAATGTATTAATTGTCAAACCTTTTGAAATTTGCTGTATTTATAAAATGATTCCAAATTTTCTTAAAAAAAATTGTTGTAGCTCAAAACCATAAATTGTTGAGGACATGAAATAAAATTTGTCTAACAGTTTTAATAACTGAGCCAAAAAATATTTAAATATATGTAAGCAAATTAAAAATGTAAGCAAATTAAAAGTATATAACCAAATTAAATTATATATGAAAAAACCTTTGTGAACTGAAAGGGAAAAACTGGAAATTGAAAGTCAAACAACATTTCCACCAATTTTTTCTTTCAAAGATTTAATGTATTAATTGTACAAAGCTTTTCAAATTTGCTGTATTTATAAAATGATTTGAAATTTTGTTAAAAAAAATTGTTGTTTTAGCTGAAAACTATGAAGTGTTGAAGACATGAATTTGGTCTAACACTTTTAATAAGTCAGCCCAAAAATCAGTAAAAATATATAAGCACATAAAAAATATCTGAATTATGTAATAAATAAATAGAGAAAACAGAAAACAACAATGTAACACATACATCAACAATGTAACAAAAAAACCATGAATCTCAATATTAAACATACATCAACAAATACTTGAAGAAACCAATTATAGAATTATACAAACAATTATATATGAAAAACCTTTCCCAACAGAAACCATAAAGCCAATAATGTTTGACGTAAGAAATAAATCTCTAATTTCAGTTCAAAATGATGTTTACAGCGCATACATGCCTTACTCACAAAATCAAAAACTGCAAATCCAAAATCAGAAAACCTTTCGACAACATTTTTCTTTCAAAGATTTAATGTATGAACTATATAAATGTTTTAAAATTTCTTGTATTTATAAAATTATTTCAAATTTTGTTCCAAAAACATTGTTCTTGTAGCTGAAAATCATGAAGTGTTGAAGACATAAATTTGGTCTAACACTTTTAATAATTCAGCCCAAAAATCATTAAAAATGTATAAGTAGATAAATAAATATCTCAATTATGTAATAAATCCAGAAAACAGAAAACAACAATGTAACACATAACTCAGAATGACAGTTTCGCAGAATAAGAGAATTCATTAAAAAAGACAATTTGATATAGCTGAAAATAATAAAGTGTGAAGACATGGATGTCATCTCCACACTTACAAAGTACCTCAGCAAATGTCAATCTCAGTACCAATACATGAAGAAATAAAAAAAGAGAAAAGAACTGAATAAGAATTCAATAATTAGATTAAATCAACAATAGGGAACATACATAAAGTTCAGTTAAATATCTTAACATAGGTCTAAATATGTTAAGACAGATCCCAAAACACAGGTTATATATTTTTCATTACAGATTAGAAAAGAAAATAAATAAACACTACAAAATAAAATAAACATAGCAAAACTTCACACTCCTTTCTCAATCTTGATGTTCTTTTTAAGCAACTTCAGAGGAACATCATCCTGTTTCTTGGACCACGTTTACACTGTCTCTCTTCAGTGCACTCTGTTGCAATTCATTGGCAAGAATAGAGTCATTACCTAAATCCACTGCCTGTAATTCTGAATCATTTGATGCATTGGAGAACTTACTCATCAAATCCTACAAAAAAATTTGAATTACTTATTAAACAGTATTACATTTTGGAAATATACACGCAGAAACAAAATAAAATCAATTACTACCTCTGCAATGTTAGCACATGTTCCATCACTGGTGACATTCTTCACCTTGGACAAATGACCACTTTCAGAATAAGTATCCTTCAAAAAGTCACAAACAATGTTAGTATGTAATGAACATAAATGTAACTGTAAGTTGGCGACGAAAAAAACTTACACATGTCTTCGGGGAAGTTGAATTAAACTCGCTAATGACATTTCCATCAGTACAAACTCTCTTGACTCTATATGATTGGTCAAATCTGAAACTTCTATCCTTTGCAGACTCCACCTTGAAAAGGATATCCCTATTCATCAACACTGAAAACTCCTTTGGAATTTTGCTTATGATGTTCTGTAGTAAAAGATTAAATACTTAAGTAATTCAACTGTTGAAATAATTGAAAACATCAAATGAGTACAAATTAAAAGAGAAGGGAATGTAACAAAAACCTAGAACAAAACTGACCTTGTCTTGACATTCTAAGATCTCTGCACAGGATTTGTTCAACAACGTTCTGGCATCTCTGTCAAACAGCACAAACGTTGTGGAATCTGTATGATCAATTACACGAACTTTAATTTTGTACCTACAACAAATATGTATTAAAACAATACAAACATGATTTTATTAAACAAATAGAGAAATCAATTTATGAAATTATGAAACACAACTATATCACTAAATAAAGACTTTTGTACCTAGGCATGACCTTCAACACATGCTTGTTGCACTTTTCACAGAAAAACATTTTCGAGTTTGGGTAAACGGCTTTGTTACACATGCATGCAGTATACCACCAATCATCATCCTCGAGTATATGCTTAATCGTGGCCAATACAACAAAAGTTGTTTGCTGTTACAATAGCAGAAATTACAAATTGCATATCAATTAAAAAAATAACTTCGATACCACAAATTGTAACTATTAAAAATAAAACCCATTAAATGTGATACCTGGTTGCAATCCTTTAGACCCTGGATTGAGTTCCTAGGACTGAGTTTTAGAAAGTCATCTTCAATAGTATGTTTAGATGACTCAATCAACTGACTTAAACCTTGGGAAGGTGAGTCAATACTATCGAACATCCTACAAAGACAAACAAAAGATTATATGCACATCTTTGTACACTATCTTTGTACATTGACAGAGATGTCTATGTTACCTTTTCTTCAGTTGGGTCGCTTCTTCACAATCTACATTGTACACTATCTTTGTACAATCAATGCAGTTCTGCAGATAAACCTTATCTAAAAATTAGAGAACGAAAAGTCAGTGAATATAAATATTAAATTAAATAAACTTTAAAGAAACTTGAATAATAGATAGAAGAATACCTTGGAAAACCTTCACCTTAGCAAAATGTATGCTGATGACAACATTGTGATCATCTCCAGAGGATAGGAATGCATTAAGATCATCCACATAGTTCCCAAATAATGTGCATTCAATACGAAAACTAATTCCAGGACATAAAATAAATTAAAGTACTAAAGCACTTTAACAAAAGAACACAATAAACTATAAAGAACAAAACTTGCATATTACCCATCAGCTTCTATAGATATTACATTCAACTTTGTCTTTTTTCCATTTCTTTCCAATTCCCTCTCAGTTCCAACACCAGTCAGTAATCCCATGACATCTGCAAAAAAAATGAACCCAGCAAAACCCATCATTGAACTATGGACAAACCTTCATTAAGTACAATATGAAAATATGACAATAAACTCACCTACTAAATAATCTGTATCAAACCCAGCACCAGTTATCACAAAAATAGGTATATATGGTACCGTACTTACTGGAACCAACTTACTTTGAAGTATCTCAACCTTCGTTGCAAACTGGAAGTTAATCTTATAATTGTGGTGGGTCGTTCTAAATGACCCACCATTTCCAGAAAGACTGAAACATTGGATAGAATATACATTACCCTCAGAAATTTGATGTTGAAATTTGTAAATTATAGTTCGTCTAATAGAAGCATGTATGTGCAGTCCCTGCAAGTTCATAACACATTATATTAGATTAGCATAAATTCGTAAAGAACAGAAGTATTAATGTCAAAATATTACCTCTACATCTTGTAACACCATCTCCATGGAGAAAGGGAACTTTTGTTTTGTAAAATCTGCAACCAACCACAATCGTAGAACTCTTACCATGACATTCCAATTTTCCTTTTCTGACGTTTGCTGTTGTATGGAGTGGTATTGTTTTTATGCAGTGGACATGATTTGGAACAGAACTGCAGTAGTGAAATGGAAGTTTGAAGGAAGATGTAAATGTATGAAGAGCTGTCTCAAGTGCAGTACATAAATAGATTAAATAGATGTATGTACATATTAACAATAATGGAAAATGAAATCGAAAATCGAAAATAAAAGTACATATTAACAATAATTAACAGTAATTAACAATAATGGTTCAATAACAGAAGCCAAAAGTAGCAATCGAAAATCAAAGACTGGAAAATGGATAAGTGACAATAATGCTAAAGAAACCTAAACCTGAAATGCTTTACTCAGAAAAGGGAAAACTCGAAATCGAAAATCATATTAGCATGAGTCAAATGTTTCATGTAAAAGTGTAATTTCAACTTTGAAGAGCAAAAGTAGTAATAATGCTTCAGAAGAAACATAAATCAAACGCAAACCCTAAAACCCTAAATGTTTTCCAAAAACCCTAAATCGAAAACCCTAAATTTACATGGTTCAAATATTACCTGTCAAACCCTATTAGCATGAATGGTTTACTCAAAGAAGACAAAAATCGGAAGCGGAAATCAGAAACCCTTTACCCTAAAATAGAAACCCAAAAGCGTGGCACAACGATCCATCATCCAGCCATTCAAAATTTGAATTTTAAATGTTACCTGAATCGCGCCTGGAAGAAAGCCAAAGATGGAAATGGAAAGCAATATGCTGGTACACTTCGTTCGCAGACTCACCGAAACACAAAATAAGGTACCGGTGCAGTGCGACGCATGCAGGTGGTGCTGACAACAACAGTGTCGCACGAAACCCCAACGTCACAGTGAACACGTGAGTGAAGATGCAAGCGAGTGAAGACGCGAGTGTATGGGTGTGGTGAGTGGGTCAAGTGTCCATGCACAGTGAACACGGCGAGTGAAACCTGCGGTGAATGGTGAAGTGTGGGTGCGAGTGAAGAGAGTGTATGGGTGCAGTGAGGAGTGGTGAAGTCTGTGGTGTTGCGCGTGTGTGAAATGAAGAGGCACGACTGTGAAGGAAGGAATTAAAAGCGCAGACAGGTGGCAGAATGTGAAAATGCCACTTGTCGGCTATCTATGCAACCACGTTTTTTTCCTATTGCAGTAAATATTTGAATTGAAATTTTTTTTGAAACAGTTGTTGATTGGACACGTGTAAAAACTTTCCATTTGTACCCCTTACAAATGTATTATTCATTGATTATCAGTGGATATTTGAGTTAAAATCTTTTAACTCATCCACACATTATTTCCTTACTTATGAAAGATTTTAAAATTGATGAATATATTCATATCACAATAATTAAAATGTATGACTGAATCAATGTAATCTTATAAATATCGTATCCACAAAGACTTTTGTAATATTTAATAAGAATTATAATATCTTGTTATATATACTTAACCTAACTATTTACAAGAAATTTTATTAGATTGTTTTTCATAAGAAATTTAAATAATTAATAAAATAAAATTAAAAACAAATAACTATAAAAACAATAATACAAAAATATTGAGATTAAATTTCATTTATCTCTCTCTTTTACACTTCTATGATTATCAATATATATATTCAACCATCCAATGTTATGGAGGTTTCCAAAAATCCTTTTAGATCAATTCCTTGATTCAAAATTTTTAAAAATTTTATTATAATAATTGATTCCTCATACCATTATAATAAAAACTTTGTTTTAAATTTCAAACCAATTCAATAAATATATTTAAATTTATTCTAAGTATTTAAATATATAAGACGATTCTATTCAAATAAGATTAAAGATGAATTTTCTAATCTAACTCTATATTATAAATAAAAAAGATGAGCGATTAATCTATCTCTACACTAAAAAAAGAATTAAACCATTAACATTAAATAAAAGATATTATATATATATATATACATATATATATATATATATATATATATATATATATATATATAAATCAAGTATAAACCTAAACTTTACTTGAGAGTTTAATTTAATATTTCTTTTCATAATATATTTCCTTATTTACTTAGTAAATTATTAAAGATCAATTTTATACTGGTACTAATCCTTGTTTTTGTAAAATACTTAAATTTAAAATTATAAAATATTTTCTATATATTTTTTTTTAAAAAAATTTTCTTTAATTTATGCAAAACACTCAACGAGACCTACAAGTTTGCAGTTGTATAGAGTGGATTAGACTTATTAACCCCAAGTCTTGTGCATGCAACCCATCCCAACTCGTTTTTAACTAATGAAATGTAGGGTGAGCAAAAATGGAGCATGCATTTTCACTCCTATCGTTAAGAAACTATTTGATTATGTGAATCTTTACGTGATGAGCTAGTATTATGCCTTGTGCACTAATTAATAAAGCAATGAAATCCAAACCAGAATTCTACACAAGTAATCGTAATTAATCACATATTAAGTTTAACACGAAGACATCAAGGACAGGGAAAGTTTAGCATCTTAAGTGACTCAAACCCTTTACTACTCGTTATTTGCCTATGAATTTTAGTTTGTATATCAATTTTTTTATCTAAGTGAATTTTATATTTTTACATAATTAAAATCTCCATAAGTTCTATGATATTAAACGTGTTTACTTCATCGTTACTCAACACGTGGTCTTATATTCATAAACAAAATCCCCCTATTCCTACACATATAATAGTGTTTTCGTTACCTCTCATCCTAAATGATTTCACCTAAGGGATGACGCAATTATGTTTACCCTTCTTTCTAACCTCCTTAGCTTACAAAGTAGTAATTAGGCATCCTAAACACTGCAACCCACCTCATACTCTCTGTCCAAACCAAATATTTCAAAAGCCTATCATTGTTGGCCATGCATCACATTGATTTAAATGGTCACTACACCATTTTTCACTTTAAACAACAACTAAAAAGTGTGGCTTGAAATTTTAAAAGTGTGGCATAAACTTTAGGCAACAGTTTTCTGATCGTGGAGTATGCAGTCGTAGCTTATAGGCAACGATTTTGGTTCTAAGACCACGCATTTGATAAAACCATTGCCTTATAATGACGGAATAAACCACGTTTTTATAGCAAGATTTAGGCAACAGTTGTGTCCATACTTTTATGCAATATTTTCAAAACTATTGTGTATTGTGTAGGGAACACTTGGTAAACTATTGCCTATTAGGAAAGCCACATTATGTAAACTACCAGCAATGTGTAAATGCCACACTTTGTAAATGTTGCCATGTATAAAGACTACGCTTTATAAAATGTTGTCATGTGTAAAGACTACATTTTATAAAATGTTGCCATGTGTAAAGGTCATATTTTTTTTTCTGTTTTCAGGAAAAAGTTATTATAACAAAAGTTTAAATATATTTTTCAGTCAAACAATAATAAATTTATGTTCCAAAACCTATGCCAATAGCCAAGCCAATTCCTGTTTTTAAGCCAATACCAAAGATAATTCCTGTTGTTAAGCCAATACCAAAGCTAATTCTTGTTGTCAAGCCAATTCCTATCGTAGTATATAAGCCTGTACCAAAGCTAATTCCCATTGTTAAGCCAATTCCAATTCTTAAACCTGTTCCAAAACCAATTCCCATTGTTAAGCCAATACCAAAACCATTTGTTGGGAAAAAGCCTATCCCTACTATAGTTGAGTCAGAGGAATTTTTAAAACCAAAGTCTTTTTTCAAAAGATCTATTCCTAAACTACTGGTTGATCCCAAATTCAAGAGATTGTTTCTATGCAGTTGACTCTCAAACTGCATTCGTACCAAAACAGAATTTCTATGATAATCATTATGTGTGATATATTAGGTTCCAAGAAATTGTACCTCTAAATGTAGCAAATGTATTAGGTCCCCAAAACAGAAAAGTTTCTACGAAATGGAATTCTTTAATTGGAGCAGCCCTCAACAGTAGAACATCAACAAAGGTTGTTGAAGGAGATAAAATAGTTGAATCACAAAAGATATATCCTTTGAAGGAACATATTTGTGAAGAGGGAGAACATGGACAAGATTTCACGCAAAAACCAAACCTATTTGCATTGATCGCAAAAACTCGACACTCTTCTCACTGACCTCTTTCACAAGCTAATGAAACAATATCAGAACCTTTAAACGATTTCATTTAAACAATTTCAGAACCTTTAAATGCAAAGAAAACAAAATCAAATGAAATCCCCTTTCAGACCTAAACCCAAACCCTGAAATCTAAATCGTAACCCATTTTCATCTCCAAAACCCTAAATCTTGAAATCAATTTTGGGAAATACGTACCTGAACAACGATGCCCTACTAGTCAATGATTGCCATTGAGATTTTCATTGACGGCGGATGAACGAATGGCAGTGAGAACGAAGGTTGAACAAAGGTGTTGTGAATGAAAGAGGATTGAGGTGAGTGTATAGGAAGGTGGGACGAGTGTGAGTGAATGAAAGGTTGAGTGTGAGTGACTGTGAAGGAAGGTAGAGAGTGAACGAAAGGTTGAGTGTGAGTGAGTGTGAGTCTATTTTTCACAGAGCATTTTACTTCTCCACTTTCGAATTCGCTGTTATTTGATCTAAATTTTTATTTTATTTTAAATTCTAAAACATTAGGCCACATTTTTTTGTGTTGCTTGTATCATATATTAAAGGCAACACCAGAAAATTGTGGTCTAAATTGTCCACATTTTATAAACCGTTGCTTACAACATGGTTTTTTTACTGTTGTCGTGTTAGCGTGACCTAAAGTGAAAAATGATATAGTAGGTAAATGTACTCTTAAGAGTATTCATCCATTGATGGCTTACTTGACAGATACATAATTATCAAACTCATCACTTTATTAATTCATTCTTTCTAAAATTTCTCTTAGCTTAGACATTCATCAATATAGCTTAAACAAAGGATAAGTTTGGAAAAGGCTGAAAAAGAACTCAAAGCTCATGATTGGCCTTGAAAAATAGCATTTCTTGAGTGTATGCCAAAGAGAGTAATCCAACTTTTGTTACCATCTAATTTATTCTTTGTTTATTTATGTTCGAGGTTTTCATTTATGTAATCCATCATGTATGCAAGTCTTCAAAGATGCAGGAAGAGTTAATGGTTGAGGTGGGTTAACAATCTCAAAGCAAAGATAAAATGAGGAAACTTTAGCTTCTCGCATAAGATCGCACCACAATTCAATTGCATGCTCTTCTTAAAAACAAGTGAATTCTTTCACGATATTGAAATTTTTCTATTGTTTGAATGGTTAAAATATGAACCTAGATTATTTTATGTAATTTTTTCCAAGTGTCATTTTGCACATTTTATAAATGAACTCTTTTATTTCTACTTATACTTTTATAATTTTTCATAATTAAGCAAAATAAAAAGATACTTGATAAATAATTTGAGAAAACAATAAGAAAAGATTAAGTAAAATAAATTGTGATTATTATTACTTCAATTTGTTTCTTGTAAAATATGTAATATGATTTTCTAATGTTAATTGAAATTTTTGCATAAGTTATAAATTATGTTTACTTATCCTCAACTAATACTTCATCAAATATATTTTTAAAATATTATAAAATATCATAAAAGGCAGCAATATATCTTAAATAATAATTTTTTTTAATAATTAATGTAAATTCTTAATATAATTATAAAAATTAAGTTCAATATTATTTAAGGTGAAGAATATTCTATAGTTTTTAATTTAAAATATGATTTTTATTTTATAAATTTAAAAGATATAATAATTTATTTATTATAGTCAAACTTAAAGAATTTTAATATATTTTAATCTATGGTAAAAAACTAATTAAAACTTTTGAAAAAACAATAAGTTTTAGCTATAAAAATAGAAAGTTTTAATTATTATTTTCATTCGGTCATTTTTGTTTGCAAAATCAATCAACTTCCTTCAACTTTTTTGAATTGATTTCATTAAAGTTATTTAAGCAAAGGAATATGCAGGACTAAAATATTTTTCAGCAATTAGATGACTAGTACCTACAAAATCAAGAGTAGAAAAATAAACAAACACAATCATAATTGGCCTCATTATTACAACGATTATTAGTTTGTTAAGAAATTTTTATACAACACTACTTATAAATTTGTACAAGATCATCAGTAAAAACATACTAAAATATTTTTATTGTGTTTGGATTTTTTTATTATATTTAGATAATATATATAATTTCTGTATTATGTTTATTTTAATTATTTATTTGATATAACTTAATATTATTTTAATTATTTCACTATTGTTTTAATGTTGTATCAATTTGTATGAAAAAATGAATCTTCAAGTATAAATGAAAAAAATAATATTTAAGTATAAGAGAACCTATAGCTTAACAGAAAAAAGTAATTACTTAAAAATTTAATTTAATTACATATAAACTAAATTCGTAGGTAATGTTGTATCAACTTGTATGGAAAAATGAATCTTCAAGTATAAATGAAAAAAATAATATTTAAATATAAGAGAACCTATAGCTTAACAGAAAAAAAGTAATTACTTAAAAATTTAATTTAATTACATATAAACTAAATTCGTAGGTAATTTTGTATGAATTATATTTGTATGTATTACATATGAATTATATCCATATATAATTATTTACGGGTTAAAAAAATTTGTATCTACTTACAACTGGATTCAGTCCTATGTTCTATATATGAATACGGTTTGTATCTATCTATATACAAAACTTATATGCAAATTGTTGAAATTAATTCCAGTCTTAGGATTATTTTTGTTATATTTCAGTTTTGTATTTTTTAGGAATACTCTTCTATATAAAAGTATCCATTTGTACTATATCGCGTGTAGTTTTCTGATTGCATCAAAAATCAGTTTATTGACCATACAACTATGTGTTTTGCATGTGCGTGAGAAAATATAACGGAAACAGAAAGAGGGAGAGAGAAGGAGACTTACCTAGCCGGTGTGAAAGCTGGATTTTTCAGAAAACCCTAGCAGAGCAGTAGAGAAGAAGTAGACCAAGCTTAACAGTGGTATCAAGAGCTGTGTTTAGAACCTGGGAAGTCTGCAATATGGCTGGAAATGGCAGTGGGAATTTCTTTTCAAACTTACCTATTCTTGATGGGAAAAATTATGATCATTGGATCATAAGGATGGAAGCCATTCTTGGTTATCAAGAACTATGATAAACTGTAACAGAGGGTGCTAAGGAGAAAGACGAAGCCGCAAATAAGAAGAAAGATCGCAAGGCTCGGTGTCTCTTGCATCAGTGTGTGGATACAGTGAACTTTGAGAAAATTGCAAATGCCAAAACAGCAAAAGAAGCCTAGGAGATATTGCAAAGGGCTCACGGTGGTGTAGAAAAAATCAAGAAAGTAAGGCTACAATCATTGAGAAGGCAGTTTGAATTGCTTTCAATGGAAGAATCAGAAAAGGTGGCAGATTATTTTAATATACTGCAGTTGCTGGTGAATCAGATAAAGAGTTGTGGGGAGACAATGACAGAACTCAGCATAGTGGAGAAAGTTGTGAGAACCTTGACTGAGAAATTTGATAATGTTGTTGTGGCTATTGAAGAATCTGGCAGAAACATGAAGACTCTGTCAATAGAAGAGTTGCAGGCCACATTAGAGGTACAGATAAGCAAGAAAGGAGGTCCTGCCAGGGGAAAATGGAAGAAGAGTAGAGGTGGAGACAGATTTAACAAAGGAGATCATTCTTTGTCCCAAGATTCAAGTTCTAGTGAGCAAATAGAACAGAAAAGGCAAGGTGGCTGCGGGTCTTGGACTTGTAGAGGTAGAGGTGGAAGGAAGAATGTTGATATGAAGAAAATCCAGTGTTATAATTGTGAAAAATGGGGCCACTATGTAGCAGATTGTTGGCATGGAAAGGGCAAACAGAAGAAAGTTTCAGATGATGCTGAAGCACATATGGCTCAAGATGATTCAGAAGAAGAACCTGTTGTGCTTATGGTGACAACTAGTGAGGAGGAATTTGGTGCTAAAAGTTGGTTCCTTGACACAGGATGTTCAAATCATATGACAGGACACAAAAAGTGAATGTTCAAGATTGATACCAGCAAGATAAAGTTGGCTGATGACAACGTGATTAAAGAAGAAGGTATTGGTAATGTGATAATTAAGAAAAATGGAAAGGAGATCGATCATGGTAATAGAAGATGTGTTGTATGTGCCAGGGATGAAATGCAATTTGTTGAGTGTGGGACAGCTGGTAAAGAAAGGGTTTTCAGTGACCATGAAAGAAGATGCGTTGAAGGTTTATGATGTCAAAAGAAGGCTTGTTATGAAATCTCCTCTTCCCAAGAATAGGACATTTCAGACCAAACTTATTTTAGCAGAAAATCAATGTTTAACAACTACTACAGCAGAAGAAGTGAGTTGGTTGTGGCATAGGAGGTATGAACACTTAAACTTCACTAGTTTGAAGAAGCTGGCTGATAAAGGAATGGTGACTGGAGTGCCCAAGACACTAGCTGTACCAAGAAAAATCTGTGAAGGGTGTTTGGTGGGAAAACAGCCCAGGAATGCTTTCAAGACACATATGCACATGAGCGCAAAAAAGGTACTACAGGTGATCTATTCTGATGTATGTGGATCATTTGAGGAGTTATCACTTGGACAAAATAAATATTTTGTCACATTTGTGGATGAGTACAGTCGTACGATTTGGTTGTACAATCCTGCTTCTAACCAGATTTGTATCAGTAGAGATGTTGTGATAAATGAGGAAGAAGCTTGGGACTGGAATGAAAAGTCTGGAGAGTCAAATAAGAAGGTTGGTGGTTTTTTTGAGGAAGAAGGAATTGGTATAGGAGAGGAAAGTGTAACCTAAGAAAGTGAACCACAGTCACAAAGAATTGTGAGACAGAGAAGACCACCATGATCCTTGGTGGATTTTGAAGTTTATCTTGATGATGCAGTAACAAGAGAGGGAGATCTAGTTCATTTTGCACTAATGGCAGAAGCTGAACCATTAGACCATGATGAAGCAATGAGGCAAGAGCTGTGGAAGAAGGCTATGTTGGAAGAATTAAACTCTATTGAGAAGACTAAAACCTGAGAGCTGACAGATTTGCCTAATAACAAAGCACCTATTGATCTGAAATGGGTGTTTAAATTGAAGTTGAATCCAAATGGCAGTATTGACAAGAGAAAGGCAAGATTAGTAGTGAGAGGTTTCTTACAAAAGAAAGGGTTGGACTATACATAAGTGTTTTCTCCTGTGGCCAGAATTGAGACAATCAGAACTGTAGTTGCATTAGCTAATGGAAAGAAGTGGCCTCTATTCCAAGTGAATGTCAAATCGGCATTTCTAAATGGCCCACTTAAAGAGGAGGTTTATGTTACACAACCACCTGGATTTGTGAAGAAAGGTGATGAGAACAAGGTATATCGATTGAGGAAGGCTCTTTACGGCCTTAAACAGGCGCCTAGGGCCTGGAACAAAGGAATAGATGCTTTTATAATGAGTCACGAGTTCAAAAAAAATGTTCAGTAGAACATGGGGTGTATGTGAAGCGTGGCAGAGATACTGGTATGATGATAATGTGTATATATGTGGATGATTTGCTCATTACTGGGAGCAACATTAATGAGATAGAAGAATTTAAGAAGCTACTGATGATAGAGTTTGAGATGACAAATTTAGGCAGGCTAAAATACTTTCTAGGTATGGAGTTTGTTGATATTGAGAAAGGATTGATTCTACACCAGAGGAAGTATGCTGCAGAGATTTTAGCAAAGTATGATATGGTGGATTGCAACATAGTAGTGACACCAGTAGAAGGAAAGATTATTGTGACTGAAGATGGAGAGGAAGTAGTGGATGGGACCTTGTACAAACAAGTGGTTGGATCTCTTAGATACCTTTGCAACAGTAGACCAGATATTTGCTTTGCAGTAAGGATTCTAAGTAGGTTCATGCAGCATCCGCAGAAGAAATATATGTTAGCAGCTAAAAGGGCGATGAGATATGTGAAAGGCACTTTAGACTTTGGGGTATTATTTCCAAAATCTGATCAAGTGCAAACTAAACTTGTTAGCTATTCGGATGCAGATTGGTATGGAGATAATGTAGATAGGAGAAGCACTACAGGGTGTGTGTTTGTGTTTATGGGAGCACCAATTTCTTGGTGGAGTAAGAAACAATCTGTGGTAGCTTTATCCACATGTGAGGCTGAATACCTGAATACATTGCAGGATCAAGTGCAGCTTGTCAAGCTGTATGGTTGGATTCAATAATGACAGAGATAGGAATTGACTTGGAGAAGCCTATTAAGCTGCATGTTGACAACAAGTCAGCTATAAATCTAGCAAACAACCTCGTTTTGCATGGCAGAAGCAAGCACATTGAAACTCGCTTCCACTTCATACAAGATCAAGTTAATAATGAGAAGCTGAAGCTAGTTCATTGTTGTCAACACCCAATTTCGTCCGGAAGATAATAAAAATAATATATGAATAAAATAGAATTAACTCTTAAATATAGAAAAAATTATTAATTAAATCAAATAAGGATAAATAAATAGATAATAAAAAATAAAAATATTTTTATAATAAAAAGACTATGTTTTTATTTTAATAAAATAATAGAAATATTTTCTTTTATATTTAATATATATACGTATATATAATATAGTAATATTGATAATTCAAAATCTAATTTTAATTTTAATTTTTTTATTTTTTTAAAAAAGAGAGTTTGTAAATTTAAATATATCATAAATTTCTTTTAAATTTTCAGTTTTTTTATTTTCCTACTTTTATTTTATTTTTTTTTCTCTTTTTAGGTGACTTGTAACTTTCCTATCACTTTCACTCTTTCTAGAAAACTCACCTTCCTTATATTTCTCCACTATTCCTATCCCACTAACGTTTAAATTTGTTCATTCTTTATTTATTTTTATTTTTTTTCTTCTCTCTCCCTCAACTCATATAAATAGGATTAAGAAGAGGAGGAGGGGGGATAGAGGCAGCAGAAGGCAAGATTTCGAAAATTTTCTTTCCTTGAAAAAAAACCCTTCTAGTACACTACCATCAAACATTGTCGGTCCACTGAAGATTGTAGGTTCTCTTCCCTCTCAGGCTTCCAACCCAAATTGGAGTTCCGAATTCACCAATTCCATCGAAAGAAAGCTTTCCAATTAATTCCAGAGTAGAAACTTACGAACACCACCTGGAGGATATTGCAGACGTTCAAGTGATAAATAACTTTCAATTTTATTGAATTACGTGTCTCTGTGTGGTTGTCATTGGCCGGTTTCTTGAATTTATGCTTTTATTTGCAAGATGATAAATACATATTGTGTCTTAGCTTTATTGATTTGATTTTTTTTAGCATAAGTTTTCCTATCCAAATTTCTGCTTTTTCTTGCACGGAAAGAGGGACCTATTCTATTTTAGATTGTAATTTTATTAGCATGACAATAGTTCATTAACAATTGCAGTAAATAAATATTTTTCCTTTTTAGATGATTTGGGATATCATGGTAAGTCCAACATCTACTGCAGTGCTGCTATTATTACTTTATTTATTATTTGCATTCATGGAAAGAGCATGCACTAATTGTTGAATTTGATCATTGGACATTAATTTAATATATTAAGGGTTTCAAGTAAACTGAAGATTGACCCATTAATGTTAGTATGTCTCCTTTTATAGCTCTGAACCAACAATTTAATTTTTTTCAATAGTATTTTACTTTTAAATTAATAGATTGATATAAAATATTTTGTTGTTTTCTACAAAATAGTTTTTATGTTTCAAAATAAATCACATAAATATATGTATGATCATTTGCATCATCTTATAGTTCATGTTTAAAGTACTTGTTAATATAATATAATCTTTGAGTTAATTAAATTTTAATAATTTATTTATATTATTTTGTTGTTAAATATAACATGTTCTTTGAATATAATTGTGTAGTTTGCATTACCTTTGTATATATAAAAATTATTATAAATTCTAAGTGTATGTATGACCATATGTGTCATTTTATATTTTTTAGAAGTTATTTAAATAAATGTTAAAAATAGTTATTTAAAAGTTATACACTTTAAAATATATGTATGATCATATGTGTCATTTTATATTTATTAGAAGTTATTTAAATAAATGTTTAAAATAGTTATATAAAAATATTTAAGATAAATTATTTAAAAATATATGTATGACCACACGCGTCATCTTATATTTTACTCTAAAAATATATTCTGATAAATAAATTTTGAAGTTAATTATTTTAAAAATTAAAAAATATAAAAATATTTAAGTTAAATTATTTAAAAATATATGTATGACCACACGCGTCATCTTATATTTTATATTTTACTCTAAAAATATATTCTAATAAATGAATTTTAAAGTTAATTATTTAAAAATTAAAAAATATATGAAAATATTTAAGCTAAATTATTTAAAAATATATGTATGACCACACGCGTCATCTTATATTTTATATTTTACTCTAAAACATATATTCTAATAAATGAACTTTGAAGTTAATTATTTTAAAAATTAAAATATATAAAAATATTTAAGTTAAATTATTTAAAAATATATGTAGGACCACTCACGTTATCTTATATTTAATATTTAATTATTCAAAAAATCTATATAAAATAAGATTTAAATTAAATTTTCTTTTTAAATTTATTGTATGATTTGTAAGTGTATAGTCTCTCCCTCTATCTCATGATTTAAATAACATGAATTATAAATTTGATATTTCAAAACTAAAATTATCAATTCTTACATAATATTTATAAAAGAACTATGTAACCCTGATTTTCCATAACAAATGGAAATACATAGGAGCAAGGTCAATCCTTGTCGGGCCCAAAATAAATAATTTCATAAATATTTTCTTACTTTAAAAATAATAAATAATTAAATTTTTACACATGTTTTTGTTTGATTTTTGGGGAAAAATAAATATTTTAAGAATTACGCTACTTTTGTACATTTAATTAAAGGTAACCGTCTTAGGACGGACATCACAGGGTGCTGACACCTTCCCTACACGTAACCGACTCCCGAACCCGAATTTGGTTCCAAAGACCAAAATTTTTTAAAAAGGTTTTCTGTAGTTTTCCTAAATAAACTATGGTAGCGACTCCTCTGTTTGTCAAATTTGATTTTTCGCTGTCCCGTCGTGATCCCAGTTACGACAACTGTCCTACACAACTTTAGCTAGTTGACATTCTAACCAAACCTTTGAAGAAGCAGAGGTTCGAAATTATTAGAGAAAAATTAGGAATTATAAGCCCTAGTACTGGAATTAAGGGAGGATGTTGAAATTAATTCCAGCCCAAGGATTATTTCCTGTTACATTTCAGTTTTGTATTTTTTAGAAATACTCTTCTATATAAGAGTACCCATTTGCACTATGTCGCGTGTGGTTTTCTAATTGCATAAAAAATCAATTTATTGAGCATACAACTATGTGTTTTGCATGTGTGTGAGAAAATATAAGAGAAACAGAAAGAGGGAGAGAGAAGGAGACTTACCTGGCCGATGTGAAAGCTGGGTTTTTTAGAAAATCCTAACAGAGCAATAGAGAAGAAGTAGACCAAACTTAACACATATATCTCTATATTAATTTATCTACGATTTTTATCTATGATTTTTTGTTCATAGGTAATTTATAGACAAATACAACTTACTTACAAATTTCAGATATTACCTACGAATTTTGACAGTAGGTAATCATAATTTTTCTTGTCATGAAATAGGTGAAAAGGTATGTTCATTTGACTACAATTGAAAATTATGACATGTCTTGATATTCCTATCTACATGTATATCCTAGCTTACTTTTAGCAAAATTTAACTTTTAATCTCTATACTATTTTAAAAACATCTTAAAATACATTTTAAAGTTATGATATTTTGTATGTTATTTTTACAAAAGAATAAAGTATCATATGTAAATTGTAACAAATTTATCCCTATCCTTTTTGTTTTCATTCTTAATTAATATATGTTGTTAACAACTTGTCTAACCATACCCTCTAGACCCTTAGCTACTATAAAAAAGGAAAAGTTACTCAAGACCTTTTGATAAATTAAATTCCTTTGTAGGCTACAATTAGTAAGAGTGGAAGTTATTACTCACTCCAAACATCCTCATATCCATCTAATCCATTTCGCCCAAAATCCTAATTTTTGAATCATGTAGTATAAAATTTTCACCTTATGGAGTTATAGGTTTTTTCATAATCTACCTTCATGATTATGAAACTTTTTTTTATCCTTCTTCTTACATTCTCCATTACTTCATTCGCAACTAAGATATTATCAAGTAAATTTCTACATGTGAAGAAAACTAATAGGATAATATCAATAATCTTTGTAGGAACGAATTTTAATCTACTTGATAACACTTTTCTATAATTTTATATCGGTAGCCAATCAAGAATACGAGACAATATTCATTCCATCTTTAATGGTTATGCTTTTAGGAATAAGAGTTATAAACGAAATGTTGGTCCTTATTAGCCATTTTCCATCTATGTGAAAAATGTTTGTTGTTGATATGAAATCATCTTTGAATAATTTCTAATAACTCTTAATAAGTTGAAGTTAAAATTTTCACAACCTAGAGTTTTGCTATCCTCATATTTTCATATGACTATTTTTAGTTCTATTCCTAAAGATTTTCTCCTTGAATCTAGTTTTAAAAAATGATTTTATCGCTCCTTTAATGATGATGTTCTTCTTACCACAATTCTTGTATACATATTCTTTTTATACCATTCTTTAACCTTAATTTGAAAATTAAAAATATTTTGAATTCAAATTTTTTATAATGATTCATATTGCTCTAGCCTTTTATTTATTAAGAGATTCTCGTTTAGAACTCACATTTTTAAATTTGTAAATAATGATTGTCTCTCCTTTTTTATATTCAAGTAGTAGTCTATTCTCTTTATTTGATTTAAGCCACTTATTTTTTTTATCGATAAAAAAGAGTGTATTAAATATAATATAAAAGGGATGTTCATTATATACCAAAAAAACATAAGTAAAGATTTACAAGGTAAAATGTGACAGAAAATACCTCTATTTCCAAAAGTTAAAACTAGCTGAAGTTTAAAAAAAAAAAAAAAAACTATACAGTAATTTATTAAAGTGACTAGCAACTACATTCTTCCTATCTTAATGTAAATAAGTATTTCCTATCACTTCATTCTTCCAAACATGTATCCATCACTCTTTATGCCACTTATTTTTTCTGTTATGGTTCATATTATTTGGTTTGAGTCCCTAAAAGTATCTTTGTTCCATTTCTTAAAACCCTTTGTCATCTTTTATTTAGAAGAGACCCTTCTACCTTTCCACCAACACTATTCATCGAATTCACTCACATATTGTCATTTATCTAATACTTTAAATGACATCAATCCATAATCAATCTTTATGGTTTCAATCCACAATCAACCTTTTGTATCTTTAGTATTGATGAATAGTAGTCAGAGATTTTTTCTCTAACGCAAATTGCTTACTATCCTGCCAAATATCTAACCATTCTCATAACAGTTTAATTATATCGTGCAATATTTTATCATCACTAAAAAAGTTTAAAACAAACAAAAAAGAAAAATCCAAAAGACCCCTATTTTACTGAGAGTATTAAGTCTATTTAACATTTAGCATTTTCAAAATATTTATATCTATTTTTTATTTTTGATAACATTTTATATTTTTATAAATATATAGATACGTGTGATTTTTTAGAAAAGACAAAGTATATGAATAAAAAAATAGATAAAAAATGCCTCAACACTTTTAAAGAGCTATAATAAAGTGGAGTAGTTATTTTCATGTAAATATTACTAAATAAAAAAAAACTTATCCTATTATGACTAGAGTGAAACCCAATTGTAACAGGATGGCCCTTTAGCAGTATCATATTTTTAGTTTAGGAACATTTTAAAGCTTCAAGAGCACTTCAATGACGGGTGAATACTCCTAAATATAGATAAAAAAATTAAAAATACCTACTTAATTAATTATACTCGTGTAAATACACTTTTTATTCTTAAGAATTTACATACTGCTCCATATATAAGTAACAACTTATATTCCTTGTTTAAAGTAAAAACAATAATTATTTTTCTTATAAGCTAAAGATTAATTTAATATATATAAATGTTCTAGTTAAACACGTTTAATAATTTCTCCTTCTTCTAACCCTAACCTATTCCGTAAAAAATTATTTATTATTAAACCTCTGTCACCTTCTCCTAACACTGTAACCCTAAGGAATTTGATTATAATTTCACAATCCTAGTTAGCCCTAGCGACAAAGTCTACAGTAATTAATTGTGGGACGACACAGCTGGAAGCCCTTACGCAATCATTGTGACGTCACTGTGCATATACGTTGTGGACCTTCATTGGTTGTGTCTGTAACTTTGTGCACACAGCGTCTTGGAGCGTGGGAAAGTTGGTCTTAGCACTTGCATTTGTCAAAGAACTTGCCTCGAGATTCCGATTTAAAAACTTTATCTTCTGTTAATTGCTATTTGTTTATTGCAGGTCGTGGTTTGCACATCATTTTTCACACCAAAAATGGAAACTAAACAAATACTATGACAGAAAAAATAGTAAATAAATTCTGGAATATGGATGGTCTGGCAGCACTGTTGCGATTGCAGAAAGGCACAGAAGCACTTATCAGAAGACGCAAGTTTCAGAACCAACTTCTTAAACTTTGTTTGCTGCAGTGCAGATGCTGTGCTTGATGAATAACTCAGATATTTCACAAATAATATACCCTTTTGGTTTTTATGAGCGTTTTCTTCTTCCAACGACTGTCTCAGCCATGAACGAGAGCAATTCCTTGACGAGGAACAGATTCTGTGGAACTTGCAAGTGCTCCGATATTCAAGACATGGAGGTAATACTGATTTGAGTTTTTCGCAAGCAGCTTTCGATTTTCATAATAATATAGCAGTATTGCTTTTAATTCTGTTTTAAAAAAGAAAATATATTAGCCTGTGGTTTGAACTTACGGTACATGTCGCTGTGCACAAATGAAACATAATCAAGTCATCTTGTTTTCAATCACATCAAATTTTGTTGGCAATATTATTGTATACTGGAAATAGTCATGTACTTCTTTATCATTTATTTAAGGTTTATGAGGATTAAGTTTTAATTAAGTTTTATTCTTATAGGATATTACTACTAGTATAATTATAGCTTACCTTATTAAATGTGTTTTTGTTTATGTTAAAAAGTGGTTTATTTTTAAGTGATGTTTATATAACTAAAAGAATAATATATATATATATATATATATATATATGGGGTAAAAAATGACTTTTCAATTAAAAGTGATTCTACCACATCAGTTTTTATAAAAAAAAACACAGTTTATTAATAATCTTATTTAAATATGTTAAAACAATTAATTATTTTATTAAAAAAAATTCTAAAAAAATTAAACAAATAGACGAATTACTTTTTAGTTAAAACTAGAAAAAAATTAGAACATACTTCATATCAAATATGTCAAAATTTTCATAAAAATAATATTTTTAGAATGAATAGTTATAGATCCTCCTGTAATATCTTCCCAGTTATTCTGTTACCATAGGATTAAAGTTTCTAAATCATTTTTATGATATAAAAACATATTTATGGTTTCCATTCACTATTTTTAATAAAGTAGAAGAAGGATAAATAAGGGAATTTGGCCAGAGGATTTATATAACTTATAATGAATATTAATACATATTAATCATGGTTGTAAATTGCTGTTGTGACGATGCAGATTGGATAGAGTTGAATTATCTTATGTGTACACAGACAGAAAAGTATAATAATTTTATAATTATTTTTATACATGTTCTATAATTACGCATACTACCCTCCACTCTCCATGAGATGTCTCTATACTCTCTTAACATCCCACACAATTAAGAAGATGTGTTTGTTTTCACCTTTTAGCAAATCCTTTATGCTTGTTTTCTTTTTTCTGTTCACGAATTTTGTACTAAAGGGAAGTTGAATGTGTTGCTTTTCGGTTAAGCCAACAATTCTTATTTTTTCTTGAATTTGCAAACATACACATTCAACTATAATCCAAATAAATATTTAGAAGTTAGAATGGAAGATTGAAAATTAGAATACTTTTTCTTGTGATAATAATGAAATAGAAGGAGGCTAAGGTTTCCGCGAAACTCTACTGCAGTCGGGAACTCGTTGTAGTTGTGAAAGGTACTGTTTGAATTTTTTTTTAAAGAGATGGTCCATAAGAAAAAATGACACTGTTTTTTTCATACTTGAATTCTTAACAGTGTCAGAACAGTCTATTCGATACCTTTTCACAATAGTACAGTAAAAAAGATTCCCAATCACTACCTTAATAGTGTCTCTAATTACTGTTAGATTTTATCACAAGTATAAGAGAAAAGATGACACTACTTCCAACATAAAACCTTAAGGTTTAATGTGTATGGTTGTTTTTTCTTTTATATATCTCTACTTTATCATTTCTATTCAATATAAAACTTTATGTTCATTCTTACACTTGAATTTCTAACAAGCACTACAACAACAATATTTAAGCTGCAATTGCGATTGTAGACCGAAATTAAAAACCATCATATTAATTAATTTATAGTCTGTTTAGTTTTTTTATATACATGAAGGGGGTTTGACCTATTGACCAGACTAGGAAGATAATAAACAAAATCAACAAACCTAACATGTTCATCTAATTTGAGTCACCCTTTTATCTAACATTGTTCTCCCTCCATTAAAAAATGATTGGCTATATAAAAAGTTTTAAATTGATTGATGTTATACAAATTGATGAGGTAGTAGTAAATCTAGCCACTAGATAATTTTATATAAATTCGAAAGAATGTCGTGATTTAGCAACAATATCAATTTTAGTCAATGGTAACCTAATGAAGAAATTCAAATCATTCATAGAACTAAGACAGAGATCTTTTGACTCCTTTCTTTTTTTTCTAATGGCGGTAAAGATTGTTGGAGTCGTTAGAAAGGTAATGTCTAGCAATATTCTAAGTGGGAAGTAAAGAAGTTGAGGTCACTTTTTCACAGAAATGACATGTTGTTCATATGTGAGGATAAATTAGAAAATATCTTAGTGATCAAAAGTATGCCCAGATGCTTCCAAATAGCTTTAGGGAAACAGAGGAACACAATTATTTTTTAGAATGGGAAGGAGGATGCAGAAGAGGTTTTCAGTGTTGCAAAAGTGAAAGTGTACGCGTGGATCCTAAATACTTTCCTCAGGCAAAATTCACTTATTCTGACTAGTATTTTAATCCAACTCTATGGGTAAAGAGCTTATAGTAATGTATCAGGATGTGTAAACTGAGGGACACAAGATTAAAGTTAAGGTCAAAGGTCAATCCCAAGTCTGTGTTTTGAATTGTTGCATGGTACTTTGACCTATTTGACTCTGCATTATTTTTTGGTTGTACTAGTTGTTGGAAAAAGGAATTGTGAATTGTTGCAATCCATTCCGGCCATATATAGCCTAGAAGCAATTATTTTGTAGGAAAACATTCCCTCAGAAGAAAATGAGTGAAACTTGAGTAAATTAGAACCTCTAGGAGAAGCAAGTGAAAATGTGACACGGCTAAATATACAATCATCATTTGGTCTAAGGAACCAGGTTCGCATAGGGAGACTTGCTATTAACTCTGTGGTAGCAACATGTCTACTCTTTTGGCTCAACAACAATTTTGAGAGCGGTGTTATATGTCTAAAAAGTTGTTTGTTATTTGAACACCTATAGAAACTATATGATTATTAATTGTTCAATGGCATCTTGTTATGGCTGTGGTTGTGGACTGGATTATAGCTATTTAATAGTAAGGGTGAGATAGCCAATGGTATGTTATTCTGTCGGTGGTTGTAAGCTGAATTAAAGTTATTTTATTTGTTAGGGTATTAACCTACTAGTTCTCTATTGGCCAATTTTGTTGGGTGGAGCCTAACCAATATCTTGGAAGAGTTGGGTAATGTAGGGCTCAAATGGAAAAGCTTACGACATTTGTGTTAGTGGTTATGGGGAGTCTATGTTGGATATTGGATCTATATATATTTTACTTATATATGGGTTGGAGCACCCAAATGTCCTGATTAATATTATTCTTTCGCTGATAAAAAAATTATATATCAAAGCTATTGGACATCAATATATAATATACTACTACTATAAGTATTCACACTATAACAATTTCAATAAAGAGTCACCCAACTTAGCTATCATTGATCTATTAAATTAATTTAATGGGGGGTGTCATCACTGGGAACTTAACCCAGTTATGAGCTTCATCAAGAACAAAGGTAGGCAAACACGGGAACATCGTGGAATGCCATGTTTCTTTTTCTACTTTCCTGTTAATTTTGGTGAATGTGACATGTGGAAAATGTTCCAAAGGTAGGGAATAGTGCAAGAAGTTTTCATCTTATAAAAACTTAATTGGAAGAAGGGGATAGAGGTTTGGTTTTGTGAGGTTTTATGATGTTGTGCATGCTGCTCAACTTGAGAGGAGATTAGATAACATTTGGATCAGGAATAGGGAGATCCACATTAATAGACCAAAATACTGAAGGCATGAAGAACCATTTAGAGGAGGTAGGAAAAGGACAGAGATTGGTGTAAATAGACAAAAATACTAAAGGCATGATGAATCAATTAGAGAGGGGCAGCGCTTGGTGTATGAAGATAGCAAGAAGGGTTGAAGTATGGAAGAGGAAATCATAGCAACAACTGTGCACACAGGTCATAAAGGGTAGAAATCAGATTGTTGCCATTAAAGATAAGTAGGAGCATAGATAATATAGTATTCAAGAGAAGGAGAAGGGATGGTTGAATGGTATTATGTTACTAGAATGCATAACACTAATGATGTAGAAGTGATAAATGAAAATTTTATTTGGAGGACATGGAATTTATAACACTAAGATACTTTGGGTATAATTTAGTTATACTCACAAGGGTTGAAGGAAGAAATGTTTGTAAGACAAAAGAATCATCCCATAGATAAATAATGTGTTTTCTATAAATAGGGAAGTTTCAGTCAAATATAAAGAGTTATCACTATTGTTATGGGGTGAGGAATGCTTCTGAAAGATACCGACAAACATTGAATGTGAGGTTTAGATGAAGAAAAAGATGAAAATTAACGAAAAAAATTATCAAGTGATCATAGAGAAAGAAATAATAACAATTACCACATCAATCTGTAAGTGTGGTGCTTCGGGGAGTAAAATCACATATGAAGATTTCTCATTGAACATGATAAAGTTGACAACAATGGAATGAGAATGTTATGAAAATGAAGAGTTTGAATCACAAAAAGCATATAAGACTAGGGAGGATGAAATTGTAGAATCATCAGAGATCTCATCGGCGGGTCAAACAAAAGGTGGAGCTAACTAAATATAAAGTCGTTTGAGAAGATGTCAGAATGACACAATTGAAACATAAAAAGGAAACAATTGTTGATGTAGAAGGAAATAGAGATAAAGAAGGATTAAACTATACAAATTTGGTAAGATGAAATAAGACAAATTGTGATGGTGTACAACAATCGTTTCTCTTGTGCAAGAAACACAATTGCATGTTAGGGATGATAAGGTGTGGGTCAAATGCGAGGCCTAGTCAATAAAGCAAAAGAATCTTAAAACTCAGAGTAGGGGTGGTCAAGACTTAGTAGTGAAATATAACCCAAATTTTGAAGATGGATGAAACTAGATTACAAATTGTAGTAAGGCAATTTTAACATGAAACAGAGGTACAATAAGTGTTGATGTCCCATGAGAATCAATTAAGGATTGTAATTCCTTAAGGATGAGAAATCTCAATACAAATATGATGTTAGAATAATAGGTGAGATAGAACAAAACCAAGAATTAGGTGAATTGGTTTTTTAAGAAAAATTAACCTTTATCAAAATTGAAGTTAAAAACAAAGTTTAACTAAATTCCCAAAATACTTTTAAATTCTGCTTTCCAATAATCAAAGTATAAAAAATTATAGATTGTCTTAATTGATAGTCATCGAGGGTAGAAGTAGAAGTTTTTGGATAGTGTCTTAATGGCCAACAATGTGGTGGAAGAGTTGAAACAGAAAAAAAAGGTTGTATCATAATAAAGGTAGATTACAAAAATGCTTATGATTCGGCTAATTAGATGAAAGACTGCTTGTAATTGAATATAATCTTTGTACTTCTTATTGGAGGGCCAACCAAGGAATTGAAACCTTCTCAAGGCCTAAAACAAGGTAAATCTTTGACTCCATTTATATTTTTAATATTTGTTAAAGGATTGTGAAGAAGATAGGTAGTAAGGAAAAATGTGCTAGAAGGTCTAAGAGTGAGGCGCATAAGGACGTTGTGATTAATGTACTATAGTTCACAAATGATACACTCTTCTTGTATGTGACTAAAATTCTAAGTATATTGGTAATCAAAAACATACTTAGGTGCTTTGAACTTGCTTCAATGCTTAATGTGAATTTCTATGAAAACAAAATTGGAGGCTTTGACATAAAGAAGCACATTCTATAAAGGTTATCTTATGAGTACACCTTTTACTATTTTGGGAATGCTAGTGGAGAAATCACATAAAATAGGATAGATAATATTGAATAAAATTAAGAAAATATTGTCAAAACGGAAAGTAATGTATTTATTGTTCATGGATAGCACATGTCTCATAAATTTTGTATTCACAACTTTACCACTTTTCTATTTATCTTTTTTTAAATTATCACTACAAGTGAGAAAAGATTTTAGGAAAATGAAAAGAAACTTTTTTGTGAGATTGAGTAAGTGAGGGTAGGAAGATAATATAAATTAAATGAAAAAATATATGCAAAGAAAAAGAAGATGGTGAATTAAATGTTTCGTGTTGTTTTTAGTTTTATGAAGGAGTTGATATCTGTGGTTTTGTTTTATCTATTGTCTACCTTTGTTGAAACATAAGGGAGACAATGTAAATCAAGAAACAAGATCAATTATGGTGGGTTGAGAGTAGACTGCTAGGATAGTAGTATGTATATTGTACTTAGCACATAAAATCTGCGCAACATTGATAGTTATGAAGGTTTTTTTTTCTATCAATAAAGAATAAATATATTAAATGGAGTACAAAGTAGTACTCAAACTCATATACAAGATAAGTCAAAACGACATCAAGGATTTATAACAACCAACGCACAAAAATATCTCCTTGTCTATACCCATAACATATAACATAGAACCCCAAATGCATGCCTCTATTTTTAATGCTTCATGATCCTTCAGAACTCTAAATGCCCATCTCTTATATTAGCAAACCACCACCCAATAGAAGACATTAGACCAAAACAACTCACACATCCTCCAAAGAAATGACACTACTATATAGCACAAAACCAAAACAAAACTGTTAAGGCATAACTGTAGGGGATTTTCTACTGCCCCTAAAATGTAATTTTGGCATACTTCATTCTGTAATCAAACTCGATCCAGGTTTCAAGTAAATCGTACATTCATAAGTCCCTAAAAGCATATCACTTACTCATCCAAGACCCAGCAACAAGTGATCTAATACTTAAAGGATTGACATATGCATGTGACTATGATATGTAATTATACTACTTGATCATAAATCATCAAGGTCCCACACTCCTACTAGTTCCTATATGGATGACAACAAATAAAAACTACACAGATATGCATGTCCAAAACTAATACTTCATATTACTAAAAACACCGATATACCTATTTGCCCTGATTTTCTAGAAGATTTTTAATGTTCAAAGTGTTAATCCCTAATCAAATGACACACCCACAAAGACTTATACATAATATGGGATTCATGTGTCATTCCACATAAAAAAAATACAGCTTTAAGAAACTTATTCCGAATCCACGCCCACACCTCAGTTTTAGTACCAGAAAAGATCTCTTCATCATCAACTAATGCACTCCGGAAGAGAATTGGCACATAACCTAAAGGTTGAAGTAGGATTAGCACATAACCTAAATCTATAACTATTATACAGTAAGATCCTTAATATAGCAGTAGGACATATTGAAATATGAACCAATTGTGTAGTTGGATAAAAATCTGGTGTAAGAGGGTTAAGTGGAGTAGTAGGACATGGGAGAGGGTGAAAAAGACGGGAACACTTTTGTCATCTTTGATGCAAGTAGGGACATGATAAACCACGGAGAAAGGGGAAGTATGAGCACTTTGGATCCTAAACACGTGCATGTGTTGCTCTAAACTCACATAAATCATGGAACTAAATGATGTAGATACAGCCAAGACCCAATCAAGCACGTGTTGGGAAGGAACTACTTGTAAGGAGGCCAACTTCCTCAACAAGCTAATCTACGAAGAACAATACTAGAAATTATCAGGAATTAGATGTTAAATTGTATCTTAAGGATTGCAACATAGGGGTCAACAAACAGGAAGAACATCAAGTCACTCACAAGGGCTCATTTAGGAGTAGTAACATCATTTCATAATTTTTTACATCTTCTGCTCTTCCTATTCTCCTTTTTGAGCT
This sequence comes from Lablab purpureus, assembly GCA_030347555.1. Taxonomy (NCBI): domain Eukaryota; kingdom Viridiplantae; phylum Streptophyta; class Magnoliopsida; order Fabales; family Fabaceae; genus Lablab; species Lablab purpureus. Next base: position 22,549,427 of record CM059258.1, read on the forward strand.
GTACTCAAAGCTGCTTATATACGAGTTTAGGTGCTTTTGCATCCTTGTTTACTTATTTTTGCAGTGTTCGAATCATTGGTTTTGGTGATTGGTTTATAAGGGGGTGTTGTGTGCGAGTATGGTTTAGGGTGTTCTTGAAGGTTTGTTTCATCTAAGTTTGATTTATTATCTTGGTGTTGTAGTTTTGGGATGATATGATAGTAATCCTTAAGTTTTCCTTTGTATATAATTAAATTTTGTGTATAGATTAGAACATTCAAAGATTTTTTTTTTAATTTATCTTTTTATTATTGATAAAAGAAAATGAAGAGTCGTCATTTTTTACTGTTATACTATTAAAGAAATGATATAGAAATAGAATTAGCTCCTGCTTATGTATTTCATATATTCCAATAAAATATTAATTATTTTTCATTATCCTTAAATTAATTCTTTTCTATTCAAACTAACATACAAAGTAATATATGCAAAGTGTAAGACTATTTCGATAAAAAAAAACTTTAAAATATAGAATATTGTTGTTTTTAATATGTGTAATAACTGTAGTTATTGTGCCCTATGTAAGACAGTATATTGATTTTATTTTAAATTATAAATTATAGTCCTTAAGTTTAGTTTATTTTACATAGCATGGCAGATTGAGGTATTTATTTTTCTCTTAATGTATATGAATTTCTCTCTTTTTTAAAAAAAGCTTTGACTGTTTTCCCTTTAGGACATTAAAAGAATAAAATAAAGCAAAATTTACTACTACTACTAATAATAATATATACAATCTCCATGTGATTTTTAATCCATCAATTGTTTTACAGACGATGAGTTGTGTATTTTTGAAAAACTAAGACTTATGTTTATGTAGCTAAGTATAGATCTTTACCATCCTTTTTCCACTTAATTACGGTCTAAAAAGTGGATTGGACTTCTATTAGCTAATTTACAATGACTTAGCCCATCTTAATGGTTTCATTAGGCTAATTTAGGTAAGTTCAAGCTAATCTAGTAACTATCATGTTCCCCATCTCCTAATATTTAGGTATGATTTATCTAATCATTAACAGAAGCTAACCACCACTGTAATATTACCTAAAATCACCGACAATCACATATATATCTTAGAAAACACATTTAAGTTTGTTTTCAACTAATATTATCCATTACTGAAAATAGTTATAAATAAAATAACTATTCCAATCCTGGGGAACTTTTCTCTCACAATTGAATCAACTTTCATGTTTAACTATAATTTATCTGTTGGCTAGCATTACCAAATAGCTGATTCTCATACTTGCATGAATGAGCTAATCCAGCTTATAATTAATTGACCCTTTTGAATATACTCCTTGTTTTCCTTATCAGCTAGGTTCAATCACTTTCTATACTTATTTTTGTAAGGGTCAGAGTTAGATTTTTTTTATCACCCAAAAAAAATATTTAAATAAATGAAACATATGGAATCTCTTAACCTTTTTATAAAGTTATAGTATATATATATATATATATAAATTATAAAACCAGCGTCGAAAAAACTCACATAATATAGTTACAAAAATATTAGCAAAAACTGTAAAAATATAGTTTTGCAATATCAAACAACACCTTTTACTCACTCAAACATATGGAATAACGACATGAAGGTCAAAAAAATCATACAACCTCGTATTACCTACAAAAACATACACTTTTAAAATAACTAAAATGGTAAAAAAATGACAATAACACCTAACATGGATAATGTCTTCAGAAGTATGAGAAAAATGTGTATTAGTGTAAAATTATCTAAACGATTTGGTCATCAGCCCCAATACACCAACATTTTGTTTAATCTTTCACACTCCAACTGTTGCATACTTACTTTATTATTTTGCCCTCACATGCAAACATCATAGGCAAAAAAGAAACAAGAAAAGTGTATTAATGCTAACCCAAGATAATTATCCACATTAATTAGTAATAATTCATCAAAACAACATTATTTTATCCCTTTAAGGCATATTATTAGACTTAAACACCTATTAGAATATGAGAAATTAGTTTTAGAAGATTTGTTTTTAATTCAGATTCAAGCTTTCATTTGAGTTGTCCCAAAATTTTTAACCTCATCTTGTACTCTATTATTAAAGAGAATAGAATTACCACTCTGACCACATGATCTTCCAAAACTTATTATGTTTTGAATTCACACCTAATATACAAAATTGTTCTGGACGCATGTTTGTTTGATTGTGTTGCACATTTAAAATATACATCCATTTATTGCATGAGTTCCATACTACATATGACACTTTACATTTAAGAAATAAGTGTTGGACAGTTTCAAACTCTGTTTCGTATAACCCACATATTATATTTGGAATCATTATCCCTTTGTCTACTAGATTATCTCTGATTGTCTTATTGTTCAACCCTACTCTCCACATTATGTATTGCACTTGATATAGCTTTCAACTTCCATATCTCTTTATAATAGTTATTGAATTCTATTAATTATTATTCGTTATTATCTATTAAGCATATTTAACCATATATTCTCTTGATTCATGACCTATCCAGACTCATTTGTCATGTCATTGATAATTTAGTACAGTCTCCTTTATGTTTAACATGAAGACCTCAACTTGAGAGTGTTCCCATTGAAACCATTCTCTCCTCCAATTTAAGTTCCAAACCCAAGAGTTATTATTTCTTGCCCCCATTTCACTCATCATGACTTTTTTGGAATTCAAATTTAGGTGTATTCTCAAGTATTTTTCATTAAAGAACTCTCTCTAACCCATCTATCCTCCCCTAAAAAGATATGTTTGTTTCACTCCCTAATTTTCTCTTGAAGTTTGACACAAATCCAATTTTTTTTAACTTTTCTAATGACCTTTTTTACATCCCTCCACCAAATTGATTCATACTTTGTTTTGACTTCATGATTTCGATTTCTCTACTCTTCATATTTTTATTCAAATATCTTTCTCCATAGACAATGACTTTCCTCCATATTTCCATTTCCACTTCACAATCAACACAATGTTAAATTCTTGGACACACTTTATGCCTAACCCTCCACCTTTTTTTGGCTTGCATACTTCTCCCAACACATTCATACAATTTTTTTACCTTCTTTATTCTAATCCCAGAAGAATTGTTTTTGTATTTTTATGATTTGTCAAACCACTATTTTAGTGCCTTAAAAGAGAATAAAAATAACAAGGAGAGAAGTATATATACTGGTTGATAAGTAGGTTCAATCATTTTGAAGTATGTCTCCCCAAAACTATATTATGCAATTATTAATATTGTCGGTTCATTAACTATTCAAATAATTCTTGAAATTATAAAAGAGAAATAATAAAAAAATTAGAAAAATAAGAGAAAATAACCGGAGACATTATTTTTGTAGACAAAGACAGTATTATATATTTACATAGAAGTATACAATAAACCTAAATTATATATAGTTAATTAATAGAACACATAAATTAACCAGACAAAATCATCACATTTACAGGCTTCTTTTTTATGTGCGGCAGTGCCTTGTGCTCTTCCTAAGGGTTGTGTGAACTCCCAAAGTTTTTTTGGTTTTGGTGTGTTTCATATGAGAAAGTTGTATTGAGCACTTGCGTGTCACTATAAATTTATATTCTTTTACTGATAAAAAAGTCAAGACAGAATCATAGACACGAGAGACAATAAGATAGGTTCCATGTGTTAAAAATGTATGCTCATATACCACATTGTATTCAAGGCCCACATATAACCTAAGGCATGTACTTTAAGCTTACTCACTAAGTTGATTTTAAGCAATTCATTAATGACTTTTGTTACTACACAATTGCCAATTACTTGTGTATTCCCTACCAACACCACCCAGAGATCATGCAATATAACGATTCAAGAAAACATTATATAGCATGATAAGAAAAAAAGAAAACATTAAATCTCTACAAGCATGTTAGGTCAATAACTACTTGAAAACCTAGTAATTGAGATTAACCCTCTAAAATCCTAAATTCGATTTTTGACTTGCATAGCTATTGGCAAATATATGTAAGGGCTTGCTGCCAAACTTCTGGCTGAGATTCTTTTATCAAGCGTTAGGTACTGATCCTATGTCAGATGATTCATGAAATTTGAGGTGTGAATCTAGTTAAGATTTCATGTGTCGTCAGGATTTCATATCTTGCTAGGATTTCATATTTTCATAGTGATGTTTTCTTTATCAGCAATGTGATGCTATTTAGCCGAAAATCTTTAAAAAAATATACTAGTCCTATATAAAACATGATGGGCCATTACATATAAGCTGAACTTGTTGGCATAATTGCATCTTTATGGAGTATCTAATATTTTCATGTTAATATATTTTTTCTGCCGATAAAAAAATTGTATATTCGTGTTGTTTTCTGTTAGTTGTTAAGTTTTATTTAACTTGTTTGAGCTTTGCTGTTTCTGGATTTGCCATGACTGCTACATGGTTTGTCTCTGTTAAAATACTTTAGGATGGGACATCCATTCTTGTTACATAGATTAATCTAAGAGTACCAAGCTATGTTGGGAAGTAAAACTTTTGTTGATGTGCTTCAGGATACAAGACCGAAGTAACCCTAGTGCCTTATATATATATATATATATATTGTCATCTTGTATTCAGGGTAGAGTAACCTTTATACCTTCTTTAAAAAATTTGACATCAAATGAATGCACAAAATTCAATGACAATATGTGCATAATCATGCATGGTCTTACATGTTGGTTATGGTTTCACTTACATGGTTTTGTTCTTTAGGTTGTGTGTAATGCTAAACTAACGAGTTAATTTTATCATTCTTTTACTATATTTTTTCGTCCAAGAAACAACATGACATATTGCTTGAATCATCGTCTATACGAATATGGTTATAAATTGAGAGAGATTCATAAACTAAACCATTAAAATCACATAAAGTTCATCCAAAAGACAATAGATAAGTAAACAAAACTAAATCTTTATATATCATACCCAGGCATGATTTCTAGTAATTTTTCTTTTTATTAATTACTTAATATTCCGAAAACATATGTTAGCAAGACCTTTATTTTATCATCATTATTATGATTTTGTTCTAGAAAGTTGAAATCTATTATAAGAATTAAAAACGTTTGACATTTTCAATGTGATTCAGTACGTATTGTGCCATTAGAAGTAATTGAAGGTGTAAATGAGTTTATTTATGTACAATTTATTCGACTTTTTCTTGTTAAGTGCTTGTTAAGCTTTGTTCTTCTGTTCTCAACAAACAATCTTTAATTTGACTTAGATTATATAAATAAGTAAAATTTATTTTTAATTATTTATATTAAAAGCTAATGAAAAACTTATGGCTGCATAACATAAATTTAATTTTAGTGGGAAACTAAAAAATATATTTAACAAATTCTAATTTCATTTAAAAACGTTGTCACTGCATAACTTTCATATTTAAATATCACTTTCTTTTTTATACAAATGTTTATCAAATATTAAATTATAAAACTTCAAAACATATAAAGAATAGGTTTGTCTAATGAAAAAAAAAATATTGAGTGAGTTAAACAATCAAACACAAATGTTATACTACTAGTGCCCAAATTTTAAATTTACCTCATTTAAAGCTAATAAACTGGAGTTCTACATTATTTTTTATAAGTCAACCTATGAGTTTTAAGTACTGGACATATCAGATGAACTAATTAGAGTTTTTATATATAATTTAGTTATGTTTATAGTTATCTTTATCTTTTGCCTTCTACATGGAAAGTAGCTAATTAATTACTTCCATCCTTGTAATTTAAAAACGTAAGATCATGAAAGATTTCAGTTCTATCATAAAATATTATTTGGAGGAAATTATATATTCCTCATCTTAGGAATAATCCTCTATACATATACTTCTCGTAAATGAGAAATTTATAAGTTACTGTGCATTACTACTACGGCACTCAGTTGAGCAATAAACTTGAATAAAAACAATCTAGATAGGCAATTTTTTTCTTTTTTCCAGCAATGAAGACCCAGTAAATAACTTACACAAAGGGTGTCAAACTTTATACAGCAAACACTGCCAAAGCCAGTTTTGTTGTATTTAGACTAAGATGTCCAAATACTAAATAACCTACAAAGGAAAACACAAGAAAAACAATTACACCAACAAAGGCAATTTTTTAATAGTCTAAGTTTTATAATATTGAATAGAGCGAGAATATTTTACTTAATGTATAAATTTTGAAGCACGTAGGTGTTGCATACCGAAACTATTGAGGCTTCACACGAATGTGAGCTTCAGCTATAAGGCATCTAAAATATTTCAGACGACGAACGGTGTCGCATCGATGGCACTAATATATATTTCATATCAGAAATAAGAACTAAACCTAAACGATAACAATATATCAGAAACTAATATATATTTCATATCAGAAATAAGAACTAAACCTAAACGATAACAATATATCAGAAACATTGAATTCTTACATAAATCACCGTGAGAAAATAATGACAAATGACTTGGCCTTTTTCATTTTGAATTAGTAAATTTAGTGCATATAATTTATAGTGGGAAGCAAAGTTAATAGTAAATACCAAAAATTAAAAACAGTTAAAATAAATGTGAGTATGTAACATTCTCAATCCCTTTGATGGTGGGTTTTCCCATTGACAAACATGCTTAGAGCTTAATTTTAGAGGACGAGGGGACACTTACATACCATGTTAGGTTTGTTTCAGAGGTTTTTATTGTCTCCTCGGTTTCAATAAATAATACCCTAACCCTTGTGCAAAGAACCAATGAAGATTCAAGTCAATGAATAAGTGCACTAATCTAAACATTAAAGGACAAGAGAATAAGTACCTATATATAATATTAAGCTTAGAACCGGACCATGATTATAAGCCCCTGTTAATCCATTAAAACAAATGAGTTTAAATAAAGAAGCAATTATAAATTATAATCTGTTCCTTCCAACTACCATGGCACCAAGTACCAATTAGTTACATATATATTTGTAAATTTGTCCAACCTAATCTACGTATGGATAGAATCCTATGATTCCCTCCCACAGCTCCAGAATGCACAAAACGGAAAGGTCAAGGTTGCCCCTTGTGATGTCAGAGTAAGAGCTCATCCTGCCAGGGATGATTTTGTCTGGACTCGGAAGGGCAAACAATTTTAAAATTGCTAGTGGGGCATTGCTATTTTGAATAAAAGATAGTGTGTGTGTCTCCAATCTGTTCACCATTATTCCATAATGGAGAATCAGCCTTCAAACGGAAGAAAGGCAATGGAAGAAGAGCTAATCAAAGGGCGCAACACAGCAAACCAGTTACTCGAAATACTTGTTCATAAATCCAACACTCGTCATGGAGATACAGACGTTGAAGGGTTAGTGTTTCCAGTTGCTGAAGATCTTGTTCGCAAGGTACTGAGATCGCTCTCAAATACCCTTTTTCTGTTGAACACTCAAAGTGATGTTTCCGATGGGGTTGTTATGCCTATCACCACTATCACTGATGTCTCTTCGTCCCTGAAATGCCCTAAGCTTGAGGACAAGGATGGGGTTTGCAAGGGTTCCATCAACGCTAAAAGACGAAAAGGGTGCCACAAGAGAAAGTAAGAATATATATATATAATTTATGCATTTTTAGCAAATTATGTACGATGATTGTTGTTGATTTTCTTAATTGGATCGTTGTAGTTTTTTTTTAACATTCTGTCATCATTTTATGTTTAGAGTTCCTAATCGAAATGGGATCATTATTTCCGGCAATCGTGCAGAAGTAATTTGTGTTTTTCTTTCTTTCTTTTTTGAGATAGAGATATCAAATTCAATGCATCGTCTCTTTAGATCTAAACTTTCTCAGTAGCTGCTCTCAATAATTATACATCCTTTTTCTATGTACTTTAATTTACAGCTTATGTTAAATTTTGTAATGTCATAAAGTTACTTTTATCTTAAATATTCTAATTCTTTTGCCATCTCTGTCTATATGTAGTTTCAGTTTAGAAATTCAATTCCAAAGCTTTTTCTTTCAAACAGTTTTGTCAATATTAACTGTATATTTTGTTGAAAATATTTCCTTGACTTATTTACTGTTTAATGTTTCTTTAGTAGATAACGTTGTTCCTTAAGTATATAGTAATTAAGATCTTAAGTTCTGATTTATATATAGTCCATTAAATGAATCTGAGTACTTTGAAAGATTAATTCTCAACTTCTATCAAAGGATATGCTGTACTGGTAATCGTGTTAACAGATAGAACGACCGTGATTGTACAATCATTTCATTAATTGTTATATACATTGCAAATAGTTAATGATATCTTTAATAATTGGAATTTTCCTCCTTGTGAGATCAAGTGCACCAACATGGGAGAAGAACAGCTCACATCTGATGGAAGATGGCTATCCATGGAGAAAGTATGGACAGAAAATGACCATGAATGCAAAATACCTCAGGTATAAATTCTTCAAATTCAGACACCAAAATTCACTTTCCCTCTATATAGGGCTTTTTTTATGATCTTATTTTTATCCAATATAATTCAAATCTAGTAATCAATATGTGCAGGAGCTACTACAGATGCACTCACAAGTATGATCAAGGTTGTCCAGCAACCAAACAGGTTCAAAGGATTCAAGAGGACCCTCCATTGTACCGAACAACTTATTATGGTCATCACAATTGCAAAATTTCTTTAAGTCCAGAAATAATGTTGGAACCGGCTTCTTCTTCTGACTCTTCCATGCTCCTTAGCTTCAGTACCACCTTCCCAACCAAAGAAGAATACCAATTTTCATCATCACTATTTTCATCCACGAAACAGGAGCCAATGGAAGTGATTCCGGATGACTGTGGTACACACAACCAATTACCCTCATCAGATTATCATCTGTTATGTGACTATGAACTTGATTTCAATTGTTCGAGGCATGATACTATGCAGTCTATGCTATCCTCCACTGAATCTGTTCAATTTGATAAAGTTTATGGGAGTGGTATGGATTTTGATGGCTAGGAATTTTCCAGTTTCTACAATATTTATTTCTGTAAGAGCTTGATAACTTCATCTTTGAAGGCATCTATAGTAGTTGCTATTTTTTTATATAATAACTAATATGCTCACACAAATAAATTTAAGTGAGAAAGTTGTGTTGAAAGTAGTTCCAAAACTAATATACTTATACATTCTTAAAATTATTCACCATTGTATGAAAAAAGTGTATGTGATTGCGTATGTATGAAACTTTGATATGGATATGCATGGATATTAACTTTGTCCATATGGCACAAACGACATGGACATGTCCTTAAGTTTACACTTATAGCTATTCGAACAAGTTCTGGATCCATTCCAAAGTCGATTGGCTATTGGGAAAATAAATTATCAGAAGCTTTTGCAACAGCTTTTACATAAACTACACCAGGAAGATAGGAAGATATCGGAATTTGCAACTTAAATATGTTATTAGGCAAAAGAAAGTTGAATTGAGATCATGAAGATTTTGATAGAAAATTATATGACTCTCTGTTTTTTATTCATAATCCCATAGCATCTTAAATAGGCACATTACACAAACTCTTGATATTCTCACATAATTGAGAATTAAGTCAGCAGACTAAAACAGAAAAATAAAAATGATTTAAAACAGAATTGTGCATTACTGTGCACTATAGTAACTTACCAATTATTAGACCACTAGTAACTGACAATTTATTCAAATTAAATTATTTCTAACATTTCCTCCCTTAAACTGATATATACTTATATCAATTTAAAGTCTTCATAGAATTAATAGTTGATACACCAAGCAACTCTCTCAACTTCAAAAATGACAGTTTTTTTAAAGCCTTGGTAAATATGTCAGCTACTTGATTTTCACTCCTGCAGTGGACTAGATCAACAGTTTCTTCTTTGCAAAGATCTCTCAAGAAATAAAATTTCACATCAATATACTTGTTTCTTCAATGAAGAACTGGATTTTTTGACAATTTGATTGTTGAATTATTGTCACAAAAAATTGTAGTTGCCTTTGTTTGCTTGAATTGTAATTCTTCAAGAATTTTTCTCAACCACATGGCTTGACAAACACAAGTTGTAGCTGCAACAAACTCAGCTTCAGTACTGGATAAAGTAACAATGCGTTGGAAGACCATGAAATAGCACCTGTTCCAAGCAGGAAGACGAAACCAGATGTGCTCTTTCTATCATCTAGATCACCTGCATAGTCACTGTATGTGAATCCAATCAAATCACTCCTTTCACCTTTCTTATAATATAATCCCAAGTCATGAGTTCCTTGTAAATAACGAAGAATTCTTTTGGCAACAAGCATATGTAACTCAGTGGGATTCTCCATGTCTTGCTAATCAAACTCACAGAATACATTATATTTGGCTTAGTTGCAATAAGATACATTAAACTACCAACAATTTGTTTGAATAGTGTGCTATCAACCTTCTTCCCATCATGATCTTTGTGTAGCTTTTCACCACATTCAATTGGAGCACATACAGGATTGCAATCTTTCATTTGAAACATGTTCAAGATTTCTCCAACATATTTCTTCTGAGATAGAAAAATCTCATTATCTGATTGAATTACTTCTGTGCCCAGAAAATAATGCATCAAACCCATATCAGACATTTCAAATTCATTCATCATAGACTTCTTGAATTCACTAAACATGACATCTCAATTTCTAGTGAATATAAGATCATCAACATACAAACACACTATAAGCATTTTTCCTTTATCTCCCACTTTAACAAACAAGGTATGCTCATAAGGACATTTCACAAATCCAATTTTTAGAAAATAAGTCTTAATGCGATTATACCAAGCTCTTGAGGCTTGCTTTAACCCATAAAGAGCTTTCTTCAATCTATAAACCTTATTTTCATGTCCAAATTTAACATACCCAGGAGGTTGATCAATAAATACCTATTCTTCCAAATATCCATGAAGAAATGCTGATTTGACATCTAGCTGGAAGATTTGCCAGGAATTTTGTGCTGCTAATGCAACCACCAAACGGATTGAGTCATGTCTTGCAACGGGAGAAAATACTTCTGTATAATCAACGCTATACCGTTTGTTGTATCCTTTTGCCACCAAACATGCTTTATACTTGCCTACTCCACCATCTTTGTTTAACTTCATTTTGAAAACCCATTTTACTCCAATGGTTTTCTGATCCTTAGGTAGATCACATAGCTCCAAAGTGTCATTCTTTTCAATGGAATTAATTTCATCATCCATTGCTTTTCTCCACTTTTCTTCTTTGACTGCTACTTCAAAACTTGCAGGATCACAATTTGCAAACAAAGCAAAATGAGTAATTTCCTCATTATTAATTTCATCTACAACAAAATTCTCCATCCATGCTGGTCTCCTTCTGTTTCGTTGAGGGCGTTCATTTGTAGGCTCAATTGTTTGTTGCTCACTATGCACTTAAGTTGTTGGTTGTTGCCTACCTTCTTCCTTGTCACCACCATTAAAATCATTATCACCATCAACATCATCATCATCATCATCAACATCTGCTTGCAGATGTTGTTCAACTTTGTCTGCATCCCAACTCCAAAATTGATGTTCATCAAACACCACATCACGACTAATAACAATTCTATTGGTGATGGGATTATACAAATTGTAAGCTTTTGATTGCTCACTAACACCAAGAAAAATGCATTTTTCTCCTTTGTCATCACGTTTTTTTCTCTTTTGATCTGGAATATGGGCATAACCAACACACCCAAAAATTCTGAAATAATGTACTGCTAGTTTTCTTCCACTCTAAGCCTCCTTAGGTGTCATGTTTTGAACAACAAAGGTTGGGCTTCTGTTTAAAACATGAACACTCCAACATACAACTTCTGGCCAAAATGTCTTTGGAACTCGCCTTTTCGTTAGCAAACTTCTCACCATGTTGAGAATTGTTTTGTTTTTCCTCTCTGATACACCATTTTGTTGTGGTGTATAAGCAGTTTTAACTCTTTTCTAATGCCATGTTCTGCACAAAAAACATCAAATTCATTTGAACAATATTCTCCACCGTGATCTATTCGAAGAGTTTTAATAGGCTTTCCTGATTCCTTTTCTACTCTTGCTTTGAATGCTTTAAAAACATCAAAGGCTTCTGACTTTTCCTATAAAAAATAGACCCACACTTTTCTAGAATAATCGTCAATGAAAGTAATTAAATACTTATTACATCGATTGGATAAAGGCTTTATTGGGCCACATATGTCTGAATGCACAAGTTCCAAAACATGTTTTGCTCTCCATGATTTTCCACTAGGTAAATGAGATCGATGTTGTTTGCTAACAACGCATTCTTCACACACTTGAGAAGGTACAACAATTTTTGGAAGACCCGTTACCATTCCTTTCTGTTTGAGAGTCCGTAATCCTCCAGAATGCAAATGCCCATAAGGATAATGCCGAAGCCAGAAAGGATCTTTTCCTTTAGCTATTAAACTAGATTAAATGCTTTCAATCTTTAAAGGGAACAACATGTTTGAACTCATTTTTGTAACAACAATTGCCCCTCTAATAGGATCATAAATTTCACAAACACCTTTGCTAATGGTGATTGTGTAACCTTTTTCCTATGACTGTCCAGCACTTAACAAATTACTTTTCAAATCAAGAACACATTAGAAATTGTTTCAATAAAACCATTCTTAGTTCTGATTTTAATATCACCTTTTCCCATTACTTTCACCATAGAGCAATCCCCAAAACTCACAGTTGATTTGAAATCTTCATTTAGGAATGAAAATGAAGATCTATTTCCATTCATATGGTTACTACAGCCTGTATCTACGTACCATAAATTCGATTCACCATTTTCTTCATCTTGAACAACCATTAGCAATGTCTCCTTTTCTTCTCTCATTGTTAGATTTGACTTTTCTGCCTTTTCCTTGTCTCGAGGCAACCTGGTATAACATTCAGAAGCATAATGACCAAACTTATGACATCTAAAACATTCTACCTTAGATTTGTCATGTTCCTTTCCTCTGTCTCTGCCTTGAGATTGATCATTATGGCTTTGTCTCCCTCGTCCTCTGCCTCTACCTCTACCCCATCCCCTGAAGTTGTTGGAATGAGTATTGGTAGAAGCTTTCAACGCTTGCTCCTCAACTTCTGGCTGTTTAAATTTTTGTTCATGTACCAATAATGAACTTTGCAGTTCACCAAGTGACAGATCGTCAATGTCTTTAGATTCTTCTATAGTACATACAATAAAATTAAATTTTGGTTCTAAAGACCGCAATATTTTTTCAACAACTGTTGTTTCTTCAGTTTTGTCACCATATGTGCGCATCTTGGTGACAATCGTCATCACACGGGAAAAATAATCGTTCATCAGTGAGCATTGTGCTACTCTCATACATATCGACTTCAATAACTTGCCAGTACTCCTTGGATCTTAGGAAATTTTCCATCAACATACACCAATGGTCATATTAACCATCAAAACAAGGAATTGCTGCCTATACAAAAGATCCTTCACTTGCCATTTGCTACTGCAAAGGAAGTCCCAAAGTCCCAGAAGGAAAGAACCTTGCTCTGATGCCACTGATAGAAAATTATATAACTCTCTGTTATTCATAATCACATAGCCTCTTAAATAGGCACATTACACAAACTCTTGATATTCTCACATAATTGAGAATTAAGTCTGCAGACTAAAACAGAAGAATAAAAATTATTTAAAACAGAATCGTGGATTACTGTGCACTATAATAACCTACCAATTATTAGACCACTAGTAACTGACAATTTATTCAAATTAAATTATTTCTAAGAGTAAGAATCTGGACTTTCAATATTGATTTCTAAGTGAATGGTTGTAGAAAGTGACTTTAAAAACCAGTTCAATAATTTTGTTGAAAATTCATAATTTCAATTCAATTTCATATTCTAGAACCAATATTAAAAGACTCAAAAGAACAATATTAAATAGATTTTGTATAAGATCCAATATACTGATATTGGATAATTTAGATGGGAGTATATCTAGACATGGAATGACATTTATTGTGGGGGTAAAGACTTTTATTATACAAAGTTTAATCCTTCATCAGCTTTCTTGGCATAAACTCATTTTGGAATCCGCATTGCACCTTCACGTTCTTTTTTACTGTGGCGAATTCTGCATGATCACGTGCCTATGGATGATCATCATCGTCGAAGTGGCAATGTGGTGGTTTCATGTATCTCTTTTTAGAAAAAATAAATATAAATACAGAGTACTAAGATATCTCAACTCATTACATTAAAATAAATACTCAGGTATTTGCATGTTAATATATCTTTCATCACTATAAAAATTATAATAGCTAAAACATATGATAAGACATCACAACAGCAACTTAAGGTTAGCACAAGCCTTTGAAAATCAAACTGCCAATGAAACTGAAGAAAAATTATTGATATTTTGAAATATTTAGAAAATGAGTATGTAACAAAATGTTTTGGCTTTAGTTGAGTGTTAATTAGTTAATATCTAGAAACATCTAACAATTTGTTAATCAACATATGCATCCTAAGGATAATACCATTCGTTCTTAGGGAAAGGGTGTATAAGAGAAAAGATAACATCACTTCTAACATAAAACCTTAAGATTTAATGTCTATGGGTCTTTGTTTTTCTTTTATACATATCAACTTTATCATTTCTATTCAATGTGGAACTTTATGTCCACTCTCACACTTGAATTCTTAACCCTTACTATACAACTGATATTGAAAGTTGCTTTTATAATATCAATTATAGCAAAGATTGATGTTGGAAGTGATATGAGAAACCAACCCTTTTAACATCAATTAATATGAGAATCGATATTTAAAAATGTAATATTTTTAAAATGTGTTGTCTTTTTTGAACCAGTATCGAGTTTATGTCTCTATGCTTGGTTGACGCATAACATACTACAACTTCACCTCACCGGACATCCTTAGTCAACAAAATTTTGTTTGTTTTTGGCTTGCACTAGATCCATCTTCTTGAAAAAATGTTTGCAATGACTATCATAAAATCATGATAACTGGGAGTAGCATGGTTGTAAGAATTCCATTGGAGAGGTCCTACCCCTTTCATCCTTGAAGTTATTAATTAATTTTTGCAGCCATTGGTCGTACCTCATGGTTGCATAGATTTTGTTTGCAATATGTTCCTTCCTTTTGGTCGGATTGCTTCCTCACATCCTTATTATTTGGCACTTTTAGTTTCATGGTATCTGTGTTAGCCTTCTTGTTCTCACTATGTGTTATCGATGGAGATTTAAATATCGAGATAGTCGAAGACCAGTGGTAAAAGATCAAAGACATGAGTAAAGAGACTTAGTTGAAACTCAGTGATGAAGATTCAGCGAAAGATCGAAGGCGCTGATGATGATACATGGTAGAAGATCGAGAAAAACTGGGACAATCGAAGAATAAACATCGAGACACTTGGGTATTTCCACGTCATTCTTGTAAAAGGGAAAAAACACGTGTATAAGAGTTTTAAAAGTTGGAACGTGGGGAACGTGGGAAAACCGTTTTTAAAAGGTTATTTGTAATGAGATAGTATAAATAGACAACGCGGGGAACATAATGGGGCTTAGACTTTTGTAAGTGAAAGCCAGAGAGCAAACAAGAGCAAAAATGGCGAAGCACTGCATAGTTCTAACATTTCTAGCTTGTATTTTAGATTTCCTGCAATTGTTCTGGTTCTATCCCTGGTAATTAATAGAATTTATCTCTTCTGCGTTCATTTTTATTGCTTTCTTTAATTTCATGTATCTGTTAATGGGTTAGGACTCTTTTATTTTTGAACACTATTCTACGCTTTCTGCAACCTCCTTAATTAAAGACAAAAAAAACAAAAAAAAAGGATTGAAAGTGATAATCACTGCTAGCCTAAAAATAATCCACAAATTGCATTGCGAGTAGGTGATTAAACATTGAATTAACGTTCGATTTCATCGAACAAAAAATCATCGAAAATAAATTGGCACGCCCGGTGGGACCTAATTGGCTAGTTCCGTAAAATCCACTTTATTTGCATTTATTGTGTGCATGTTATTAAGAAGTGGTACGGTAATCATGAATAATCAGAATAGTGTGAATAACGCTTCTGACGTTAATAGAAATGAGGCGAGTAACTTAGTGACTACTGGGATGCCTGAAGGGCTACCCAGTAATGTTAATACTCCGATTACGACACAGGGTACTGTGTCGACTCAGAGTACATCGATCACTAGTCCTATAACAACTAGTGTCGGTCCTCATGTATCAGCTAGGTTAGAATCGATACCCCCACCAGTGTTTAATAATAATAACACGGGGGCAGGAACATCGATGCCTAAACAACAAGGGACGTCACATAATGACAGGTTCCCTTGGGGCATGCCGAGATGGCAGCCGACACCAAGATCGGGTTGAGATAATCAAAGAGGGTATCAAGATGGAAGGTACGCTCTAAATCAAGAGCATTTCGAGAGAAATCATCCTGACATCGAAAATATCAATACTAGAATATCGAGTGCATCACTCGATGTGATGAGACAGCAGATGGATGATAGCAATTTTGAAATGGTTAATATGTTGACCCAACAAATAACAATTGTGCTCAACCCGTTAGTGCAAACTACTAACGACAGTTTCCAAAGGTTGGCGGATCAAATGACTCGAATAGGGGATGCCCTAGCTGTCCCGAGAGTTAGAGAAAATATGAGGGATAGAACTCCCGTGAATGATCAAAACCAAGGATCTCATATTCGATTGGGCAAATTCCGATTGTTAAGAAGAGGTCAAACACTTGATAATACCGGTCAAAGAAACAATGACCGAGGACCTGAAATTGTTGAAGAGCCAAATCGGCTCGGAGGTCCGTACCAACCTGAACAAATTAATCAAGTGTTGGACAGGTTTTTGAACCAACAAGGGTTAGAAATGGGGTGTGTGGAACAACCCTATTTTATATCACCCTTTCCTAACTTTGTGTTAGAAGCCGAACTGCCCAGGGGTTGTAAAATCCCGAAATTTACCAAGTTTTTTGGAGAGTCCACAGTGGAACATGTGGCTCGATACCAGATAGAGTGTGGTAATATTAATATGATCGAGGACTTAAGGATGAAATATTTCCCGAGTTCTTTGACAAAAAATGCATTCACTTGGTTTACTACATTACCCTCTAATTCTATTTATAATTGGAACCAACTTGAAATAATGTTCCATGACCAATTCTTTAGGGGAGAAAATAGAGTTAGCCTTGTCGATCTAATGAGTATCAAAAGGTACAATCACGAGAGTATAGATGATTACCTTAATTGATTTAGGCAAATGAAATCGAGATGCTTTACTCAAATCCCAGAGTATGAGTTGGTAAGAATGGCTGCCTCTGATCTAGAGTTCCCGATTAGGAAAAAATTAGTTAATTTACCTTTACGGGATATGGCTCAGTTGGCCGATAAAGTTCGAAGAATCGAACAAATAAAATATGAAAATGAAATATATTGAAAGTTTGACAAGCCTAATAAGAAAGAAAGAGTATCATATGTTGAAATGTCAGATTCAATAGAGGAAGAGTCAGTATGTGAGGAAGAGGCGAATCTGGCAGAATTAAAAGTAGGTCAGCCCTATATATGTAAATTATTACAACAAGGGTGAGTAAAAGATAAACTTGCTAATAGGACCTATAGTTTCAATGTAACTAAGGCTGACAAAATTTTCGATATTCTGTTAAAAGATAAATAAATCAAATTAACAGAAGAACATAAATTGCCAACTCAAGAACAAAGACAAGGAAGAAAATATTCTAAATTTCATAATATATATGGACACTGGACTAACAATTGTATTCATTTCAGGAATGTTATCCAAGACGCAATTGAGCAAGGGCGGCTCAAATTCGAGGAAAAACCAATGGACGTGGATATTCATCCATTTAAGGTCCAGGTTAACATAGCGGAGCCTGTGCTACGTTTCGACACTACTGAAGGTGTCAAGGCTTTCGATGTTTTTGAGACGTTCATGGTCGATGTTACTGATGATATCGACTTTGAACATCTTAATATGGAGATGGATGAGATTGATCGAGAGCTGGAAGAGTTTGAGCTATATGAGAAGTCGATATATCCCAAGGCAGGGGATACATTATTGGACTTCTTGATCAAGAAAAAGACTGAGGAGGAGACGGTAGCTCTCTGTCCTTGATGTAGTGCAATGTTCGACAAATCAGCTGCTACTACGTTTGCAGAGTCAAAAAAGAAGAAAATAGAAGACACGAAGGCTGCGTCTGATAAAGGAAAAAAGGTGCAATCTGACACTAAGGTTGCATCTCCAAGGACATACATGCCAAATGCTCGAGTACCCTTAAATCAATGGGTACGTAGAGAAGCATTTTATCCTCAAGCTCCGAGAGGTAGAGGATCGAGGGGTAGGGTATTCGACAGAATATTCTATGCTAGAGGAAGAGGTTTCCAAAAACCTCAATACTTTTATGAAGCTCCTTGGGAGCAGATGAATATGTCAAAGACCCAATGGAAGAAGCTCAATAAGAGGAACTTCTCGGGATATATAAGGCCAGAGATGGGAGAATGGGTTGGACCATCGAAAGCCTCTTATCATAACATAGAAGGTGACATGAATTTGGGAGTTATCTCGATACTTCCTTCAGATTTCGCTCCAGCTGTCGAGAGAGATCAAAGAACAAGAAGGGCATTCGAGGAAGCTGAAGACTACTATGAGCCAGCATTGAAACCTAATGTTGTGTGGGTGACTCAAATAGCCTGTGTCTCTCCAGATCGAGATGCAGCATTCATTGATCCTCCAAGTGAAGAGATGAGTTTTCACTTAAAACCTTTGATGTTGACAGCACAAATCGAGGGTCTGAAAGTTGATAAGATTCTCGTAGACGGGGGTGCAGCTATTAACATCTTACCAAGTAATATGCTGCACAAATTAGGTAAGACGAAGGAGGATTTGATTCCTCATAATGTTATGGTTTCCGATTTTAGCGGAAAGGCATCGAGCTCTGAAGGGATGATTGCGCTCGATGTGACCATAGGTACAGTGAGGAGACCTGTTAACTTTTTTTGGCAAGTGCACCAAATCGTTCAAGTAATAATTCAGAAAGTCCGAATATCGTTTCCCAAAGGACTTGTGCAATACACGACAATAATTGCAATTGATAACTAAATTAGACAAAGAATATTTCCATAATTTGGTTTAGTGTTTAAAAGAAATAAAATTGTGCAAACAACAATAAAAACTCTTTTTGGTATTTTCACAAACACTTAGAAGGCGATAAAGATAAGAAATGATATGGAATGTAAATGTTAGGATTAGATTTCACCAAAACTCACTCTCATGCATATAATGACTCAACTTCTCTCCACTTTAATGTAAATGCCAACCCACTAGTTTACTCAACCCTAATCCCTTAGTGGAATGAGCCTAAGTTTTCCTATTATGAGTCAATTCCTTAATCCCCTAACAAGAAAACTTGCCATCACAACAAGGGTTTAAGACAACCAATGAATCAAGCTCCATTCCTAGATACAAGTTTTATTAGGTATTTTGCTTCAATTCAAGATTACAAAAGATAATTTTCAAAACCTAATGAATCAAATATCAAGCTATGGGTGATCAAACCACAACAAGCATTAAGCATAGAAACAAAATACTAACATTGAATGGAAAGACATATATATATATATATAAATAACAAAGAGATTACATAAGAGTTTGTTTGGCTACATCTAATCCCAACAAAATGGGTTTTAGCTCTTCATTGTCATGAAGAGCACAAAAAATAAAGGATGAGTAATGGAAGAAGAATGATAACCCAAGAGAAGGAAGATGGTCTCCAAGGAAGCCCTAGAAGCTCCAAGTCGCGTTCCACTTGAGTTCTCTTGCCCAGCATCCTTTTTCCCTCGAAGAGTATGAATAAATAGGCATCGGGGTGCCATGTCGGCAAGTTGGCGCCGGCGGGTTCCATTTCGCGCCGGCGTACTACCACAAAAGTGGTCTCGGCCCAACTGGCGCCCGGCCTCATGTGATCGGCGCCGGCCCCGAGTTAGTCTGGAGCACTGGCGCCCGGCCTCATGTGATCGGCGCCCGACCCCAAGTGAGTCTGGAGCCTGGCGCCCGGCCTCAGTGATCGGCGCCCGGCCCAGTGTGATCGATCAGTCCTCGTCCATGTAGCGCGGGCTCGCTTCAGAGGCGCCAGCGTCGGGAACTCTCTTTAATTTTCCATTAAGGCCTTCCTTCTCCATCCCTAGGATTCCAAACTTGCTTCTTTCAACCTCAAATGTTTCCTATACCACTATTAGACAAAAAATATGGGGATTAGTAGTATAATTAGATAAGATTAACCAAATGCAAATTACTTACAAAAAGTATCAAAAAGAGAACCAAGCAAGTTAAAACCTTAAGAAAGAGTTGATTTTGTTAATGTGAAAAGACTAAAAGAAGTGGTAAAAATTAACATTATCAAGACCCACTGTATTTGTTGTTTTATACTCAAGGGCGAACTTCAATGTCCTCTTGGGTAAAGAATGGATTCACGGAGTGGGGGTAGTACCATCAACTACCCATCAAAAATTATTTCTGTGGAATCGGGAGGGTCAGCTCGAGGTGGTGCAAGCAGACCAGTGTGTACACACTACATTTGTTTTGACGGCTGACCAACCGTTGAAGACAATGGCCATGACAAGGTCATTCACTTTTGAAGATACAAGTGACTTTAATTGCAAGTCATTTGCACCTCGCCATCTGAAGATGGATCTAGAGCGAGGTTTTCTGATCGAAGAGGGGGCCAACCTCAAAGTGGCCGATGATGATGCCGGATAAACCCTATTCTGAGTTCTTGGATCGATTAGCAGCATATGCTAATGAAAGGGAAAATGAATCGATCCAAGACGAACAAATAAGTAGGGTAGGAGAAATAAAGTCGAATGCTGAAGTCGACTTAGATTTTAAGGTTTTCAATAATGAGGAGATGAAACTAGATTGTATTTACGATCACTCTCCTTTAGGATTTGAAAAAACAATCACCGATACAAGCAAGATCGGGGCACAAGATCCTCTCAAGGAGATTAACTTGGGAGATGAAAATGTGAAAAGGCCTACATTCATCAGTAGGTTATTAACCCAAGAGTCTCGAGGGAGATTAATCAGCATTCTAACGGAATACAAAGACTGCTTTGCATGGGACTATGATGAAATGCCAGGATTAAACAGAAGTTTAGTAGAGCATCGATTACCTCTAATCGAGGGAAAGAAGTCTATTAAACAAACACCTCGAAGGTTTGCACCAGAGGTCCTGAGCAAGAGATCAAAGAAGAAATCGAGAGGCTGCTAAAAGCTAAATTCATCCGAACAGCCAGGTATGTCGATTGAATTTCTAATATAGTTCCTGTTATTAAGAAAAATGGCAAAATGAGAGTGTGCATAGATTATAGAGATCTAAATGCTGTCACTCTGAAAGATGAGTACCCGATGCCTATAGCGGAAATGTTAATCGATTCCGTAGCAGGCAACGAAATGCTAAGTCTTCTTGATGGATATTCGGGATACAATCAAATTTTTATAGCCCCAAATGACATTTCAAAAACCGCATTTCGATGCCCGGGGGCATTGGGAACATTCGAATGGTTAGTCATGTCATTTGGTTTGAAAAATGCTGGGGCAACATACCAGCGAGCCATGAATTTAATTTTTCATGATTTAATTGATGATTTTGTGTAAATTTATATCGATGATATAATTGTGAAATCCAAATCGAAAGAAGCTCATTTTAAGCATTTAAAAATTTCTTTCGATAGAATGCGAAAGCATGGATTGAAAATGAATCCCCTAAAATGTGTTTTTGGTGTATATGCAAGAGAATTTCTTGGATTCATAGTTCACAAGAAAGGCATCGAAGTCGACAAGAATAAGGCTAAAGCAATTCTCGAGATATCTCCCCCAAAGAACGTAAAACAATTGCAATCATTGTTGGGGAAGATTAATTACTTGAGGAGATTTATTGCTAACTTAGTCGGAACGACGCGCGTGTTTTCTTCATTGTTGAGTTTGAAGAAAGAAGAAAAATTCAAATGGGAAACTCAGCATCAAGAAGCTCTTGAGCAGATTAAGAAAAGTTTGAGCAATCCTCCGGTACTGAAGCCGATAAATCGAGGAAAGCCTTTAAAGCTATATATCTCAGCATCTGAAGATATTATAGCTAGTATGTTAGCTCAAGAAGGTGAAGATGGAGTAGAAAGCGCGATTTATTATTTAAGTCGATTGCTAGTTAGTGCTGAAACTCGATATACTCCTATCGAGAAGTTAGGTCTTTGTTTGTATTTCTCATGTTGTAAACTGAAATATTATATGAGACCTAATGAAGTGATTGTTTATTCAAAAAACAATGTGTTGAAGTTTCTTTTATCGAAACCCATTTTACACAGTCGGATTGGTAAATGGTCTTTAGCTTTTACTAAGTTCACTTTAAATTTTGAACCATTAAAATCAGTAAAAGGACAAGTAGTTGCCGATTTTATGGCAGAGCATACCATTAATAATTTAATCGACTGTTATATTGAGAATCGTCGATGGCTTTTGTATTTCGATGGATCGAGTAATGATAAAGGAATTGGAGTAGCAATTTTAATAATATCTCCAAACCATGTTCCTACAAGATTATTGTTCGAAATAATCCCGAATTACTCGAATAATGAAGCTGAATATGAAGCTTTGATAGTGGGTTTGGAAACTTTGCAATTAATGAAAGCTAAAAATGTTTTAGCAAAAGGAGATTCTCAGTTAGTAATTAAACAAGTAATGCGAGAATACAAGTGTTTGAACCTTAATTTAGTACTGTATTTATCGAGGGTACACGAGTTAATAAAAGGGTTCGATGAAAAACACTTTGAACATATTCATCGAGAATTTAATCTAGAGGCAAATGATTTAGCGCAAATTGCATCTAAGTATAAATTGTCAATAGAGAATTTAGAAAAGGTGATTTAAATTCGTAAAAAGTTGCCTAAGAGTCTCGATATATGTTGTATTACAAACTTCGATGTAGATGATTGGAGAGTACCATTAATAACTCATTTAAAATATCCACAAGCTCCGGCAGATCGAAAGATCATGTATCGAGCAAAGAGTTATGTGTTAATTGGTGATGAATTGTTCAAGAAAAGCGTCAAAGGAGTTTTCTTGCATTGCTTAGGCGAAAGTGAAGCCTATATTGCTATGACTGAAGTCCATAGTGGGTTGTGTGGTGCTCATTTAGCAGGAGAAAAAATGAGATGGTTAATTTTGAGAAAGGGTTTTTATTGGCCATCGATTAAACAAGATTGCATAAATTATGCAAAGTCTTGTGAAGAATGTCAAAAATTGGGGCCAATACAAAGAATCCCTGCAAATGAATTACACTTAGTGGTAAAACCATGGCCTTTTAGAGGATGGGTTATCGATTTGATAAGTCAAATTCGTCCTCATTCATCAAAGGGTCATAAATTTATAATAGTCGTAGTAGACTATTTCACTAAGTGGGTAGAAGCTATTCCCTTAAAAGATGTGGAACAAAAAGATGTGATTGATTTTATCGAAGATCACATTGTGCATCGATTTGGGATACCAGAATCGATTACGACTGATCGAGGAACAGTGTTTACTGGGAGAAGAGTGGTTCAATAAGCTGAATCGATAAATATCAAACTATTAGCGTCAACACCTTATTATGCACAAGCCAATGGACAAGTGGAGGCAATAAATAAGGTAATAATTAGTTTGATTAAGAAGCATATTGGGAATAAACCTCAAAATTGGCATGAAACATTAAGCCAAGTATTATGGGCATATAGAAATTCTCCTAAGAATTCCACTAAGACTACACCGTTTAGGTTAGTTTATGGACAAGATGCGGTATTGTCTGTTGAGATAAATTTACAGTCGTTAAGAATTCAAAGGCGAGGAGAAATCTCGAGTGAAGATTATTGGAATTCTATGTTCGACGAATTAAATGAGTTGAATGAAGAAAGCTTGAATGCCTTAGAAAATATAATTCAACAAAAGAATAAAATTGCTCGAGTTTATAATAAAAGGGTTAAGAATAAGTCCTTTGAAGAGGAAGATATTGTGTGGAAGGTGATTTTACCCATGGATAAAAAATCGAAGCGTTATGGAAATGGTCTCCAAGTTGGGAAGGACCATTTGAAATTATAAAAGTTTTATCGGATAACGCTTATAAAATTGTCGATTGTGAAACAGGAAAATCGATGTTAACAATAAATGGGAAATATTTAAAGCATTACGAACCACACATGAATAGAATATAAGAGAGGCTTGTAACTAACTTTTCGATTAATAAAAATATATACATTAGATAAATGTGTACTAGAGAAAAGGAAAATATTAAATTACAAAGTTATACAAGTCCTAAACTAAGAGACAGGTTTGTCTCGATGCTCGGAAACATGCACATGGAAGGCACGAGCATTTTGATTCCAAGAAATAGCGACATCTTCTAAGTCTTGGTCTATTTTGCCTATCTCAGTTAGAGTATTGGATAAATCGATGGCAGACGATCTGGCTTGAGATAGAGAAGATTGCCGCTTTTCTTGTAGTTGTGCCTCTTTATTGCCCAGCTCTTCCTCATATGTATCGAGCTCGATTAGTTGAAGCTTCAAAGTTTCGATCTCAGAGTTGATGCGCGCCCTCCTTTCAGAAGATGAAGCCTTATCAAGTTTGATTGAAGACATTTGTGAGTTAACATCTTCGATTGAACGTTTGTGTTCGTTCAAAGTGTTTACTCCCATTATCTTGGTGGCTTCAAAATCTGCCTTTCGAGTCTCGAGTTGTCTTCTCTTCTTTTGAATATCTCGAGCATGGTTGAAGAGGTAGACAAACTCTTTTACTTCGGCTTCAAAGCTGGATGGAAGGGTTTTTGCTTCAAACTTTGAGATCTCTTCGACGATCTCTTGAATCTCCCTTTTTAATTGAGGCGTTTGAACAAGGATGTCCAAGGGAGTCGAGTAGGCCGTCGCTCTGAAGTTCTTTACGACGGCATCGATGTCAGAAGTTGAGGTAGAGGTCGAAGGCTGGGACGTCGAGCTGGTTACTCGAGACGGATCCGAAAATGAGTCTAACATATTGAGGATGGAGAATGGGTCTTTTTCGATCTCCTCCAATATGCTAGTGAGATTGCTTAACTCGGGGATCGTCTCGGTCGAGAGTATGTGAGGTGACCCTTGACCTTGCCTCTCTTCATCTTGAGCCTCTCTATACTCAGATGTACTTGGAGAAAGAGGAAGGTATGCCGCTTCGACGGCAAGAGGTGATTGAGGAGGAAGGACCTCTTCATTGATAACATTGCCCTCGGGGGCAGGGTCAACCTTTGAGACGTCGGCGATAGGTAGCTCGACATATGGAATAACCGGATCCTCGACGGGCGAAGCTGTAACATCCCCTGTGAAAAATTATAAGGTAAGTTAAATAGGAATATTCAAAGAAATTTGAGTAGCCTAAGGTAAAAAGTTCACCTTCGATGATAATCAAATCATCACCTTTAGGGATGACAGCAACCAAGGGTTGAGTCGAGACTGGATCCTGTAAACAAGGCAAGAATCGAGTTATTGGTAGTGATAAGACACCAAATCTCGATATAAAATGTTTATCGAACCTTACCGATACATTAGTTATTGGACTGATGAGGGTTGGGAGTGTTGGACTGATAGGGGTGGGGACTATTGGCACAACGATAGAGGTCGCCTTGATGTATGAGTCCAGGTTGCTGGAAATATTGGTGGTCGAGGTAACCTAAAATAAGAGATCACCCAAGAATTCGTTAAATAGATTCGATGAAATTGAAAATCGATAAAATATGACAGGAGAAATAAGAAGATACCTCTTGTAGTTGGGAGGCTTGTATCTTCTTTCTCACGAGAGGAATTTCTTCACTCTCGAAAGAAGAGACTCAAGTTGGCGCTGGCTGTGCCTGAAAATGATAAGTGAATAGAAATTCAAGAATCGAGGAAATAAAATGTCAAAAGGCATTAAGATATTTACCTGAGTCCTTGGGACTTTGGATTTGGAGCTCAGGGGTTTCGAAGATTTTCTCTTCGTGGACTTTACGGGGATCGAAGAAGTCGCTTCAGGTCGAGACTGGGTTCCCTCATCGTCTTTTTCCCAGTCTTCGGTTTGTTCAGGAAGCTTTTTTGGCTTGGCTGAAACATAAAATCGAACATAGAGGTTAGTTACACACAAGGAACGAATATCAATTAAGATAAGTGGTAAGAATTCTCACCCCAAAGAGTGGGAGTCAAAATCCTTATGTACTTAATATGTTGCAACCATGAAGGTAGCTCGTTCTCTCGATAATTTAGGTAAGGGAAATAAGATAATCGAGAAACGGTTACATTTGTTTTTGGGGTATTTTCGTAATCGGATCGATATAATTCCTTATCGGAACGAAGTTCTCTAACCCATTTGGGATGAGTTAGAGGTTTGGCTACTCCAAAAGGTGCTGAGGGAAAAATCGGGAGGTTTTTGGGGCAATATCTTTCGAAAGAAGTTTTGCCTAAGGGATTTATAACTTTGAAAGACTCTCAATTTTTATCTACCTTGTGTCTAAGAGAATGAGCTACTACTAGAATGGTGGCCCTCAAGTGTACAGGGTTATAGCACTCTTGGTAAAAAATCTCGAATTTAATAATTTGAAGGCAATGGGTCCATTTACCTTTCTTCGACTTGCTGGGATCCTGCACAAGAGAGGGAGAGGTGGTTAATCTCGATAAAATAATATCAATAGTAGCATGATTGGAGGAAAACCATCGAGTCCACCAGTCGTGAAACTCTTGTGTGCAATAATGGGCTGGCTCGAATGGGTAGGGTTTGAGGGTGAGCATTTTCTTCGGAAGCACAGCCTTCAACTCTTTTTTAAGAGTCTTCTCGGTAATGACGAGGTTATGGAGATGTGGGTCACTTAACCGAGGGAACGGCAGCATCTGACAGAGGCCAAATTGCCTCGACAACAGCTGTGGTTGATATGGAAAGAATTTTACATCTTTCATCTGGAACCCTCCGACAATAATGTCCCACGCAAGGAAGTTCTTCCATATATGGATGAGCTCCTGTTGGACACCTGGTGTTGGAGCTGGGAAGCGTTGGCATAACTAGGTTGGCCCTCGGAGGGAAGTCTTCGAGAAAGGAGCGAGGTCCTCAGAAAAATGGTCCTTACTTAGAAAATATGAAAGACACCTCTCATAGTTTTCTCGAGACGGCTTCATCTTGCGTGGAAGTAGGGTGGTCAATCGAGCCCCTTCTAAAGGGTAGGTTGATGGTGCTTTGTCGGAAGGGGGGAGGATTCCCTCGAGAATCAAGTTCAACCACAGCTGGATGAACCAAATGGGCCCCGATAGATTTCCATTTGGTTTTGCCGCTTATAGTGTGTCTGCTGCTTCATGAAATGCAAAGTAGACATGAGCCAACAGAAGCTTCGCAAGACTGATCTGGGCCCTTCCTCGATGGAGTAAACATGCTAAGTTGAACATGTTCGAGGAAATTTGGATTGAACGGGGATAGAAGACTTGTGTATGGAGCCAATACACAAGAAAAGCTACGTGCTCCGATTCCGAAACAGCTCCATCGGGATCTTCATTGCAATGATGCCCTAAGAAGTGGTCGTAGGCTTTTTGGGTCTAGTCGATCTCCGCCTCAAATTCGGAGTCGATGGGAAATGCAGCAAGTGTATAGACTTCCCCACCTGGTTTAAGCCCTGTAATAGCAGCAACGTTGAGAAGAGTAGGTGAGAGTGGACCATAGGGCAATTCTAAAGCGTGCAAGTCCTTGTTCCATAAGTGAACTGCCGCTAGGAACATCGACATATCGAAAGAGGATATGTCGAGTTTACTTAGCTGGATGAAATCGAAGATTCCAATCCGCTTCCAATGGTCACTATATGATGCTTCCACTCTCTTTAACCAATTTAAATAGTTGGTTCTCTTGTTGGCTGGGCCTGTTCGATAAACCTTCGAAGTGAGTTCCAAGAAATCAAGTCTTATCGACGCCCTTGTGCTCAGTGAAAGTCCCTTGGGCGTGGAAGGGAAGAAATCCTTGATGGTGTCCAAGGAGAAGTTGGGTCGGTAGGGGCCAACGAACGCAGCGGGAGTACCAGAAATGGAGAAAGGAAGAAGTACCTGAGAAGCCCAAAGCTTCTTCGTCTCCTCTTCCAATCCTGGGAAAGGAAGATACTTGGCTCCATTGAATTCAAGGAGCTCGGCGTCAGAGATGATGGTTATATCTGATGAGGCCATTGAAGAGTTTAAAGGGTGAGTATAGAGAAGAAAAGGGAATATTGAAGCTTCGTTGAAGAAGAATGCACGAAGAGTGGCGAGGGAGCTGAGAAGGCAAAGAGTTCTGAGAGCTGAATGAAAGTGTAAAGACGAAGGGTTAAAGTTAGGGTTTTTATAAACCCTGAAGAGATAACGTCGCGGAGGAAAAAAACAGAAAAGCTGTTTTTTGATATTTGGTTAGGATTCACGAAGGATTTTCTGAAAAGATTTGACAGGGGTAGGTGAAGGGGTTTTTTGCGGGAACCCCAAACGACGTCTCATTTAATGTCAAGTCAGAGATGTCAGGAATGTTTCACTTTGTTTCCTCGTACAAGATAATGATCGAATGTATGTAGATTCATGTCGATATTATCTTGGGGGCATCTGTTATCGATGGAGATTTAAATATCGAGATAGTCGAAGACCAATGGTAAAAGATCGAAGACATGAGTAAAGAGACTTAGTTGAAACTCAGTGATGAAGATTCAGCAAAAGATCTAAGGCGCTGATGATGATACATGGTAGAAGATCGAGAAAAACTGGGACAATCGAAGAATAAACATCGAGACACTTGGGTATTTCCACATCATTCTTGTAAAAGGGAAAAAACACGTGTATAAGAGTTTTAAAAGTTGGAACGTGGGGAATGTGGGAAAATCGTTTTTAAACGGTTATTTGTAATGAGATAGTATAAATAGACAACGCGGGAAACATAATGGGGGTTAGACTTTTGTAAGTGAAAGTCAGAGAGCAAACGAGAGCAAAAATAGCGAAGCACTGCATAGTTCTAACATTCCTAGCTTGTATTTTAGATTTCCTGCAATTGTTCTGGTTCTATCCCTGATAATTAATAGAATTTATCTCTTCCGCGTTCATTTTTATTGCTTTCTTTAATTTCATGTATCTGTTAATGGGTTAGGACTAGAGCTGTCAAAATAGGCCTGGCCCGATGGGCTGGCCCGTATAGCCTATGATTCAGGTCAGGCTAGGCTTAAAAAATTGTGGCCTATATAACAATAGGCTTTTTTTAGCCTGACCCATTTGGCCCGATGCCCATATGGGCCAAGGCCAGGCTGGCCCGTAGGCTAATGGGCTGGCCCGTTTATTTTTTATATTAAATTTTTGTTCTTAATTGTTATATTGTCATACCAAAGAAAGAAACTCTAGTATCTCAGAGTCTCTCTTTTCTTCTTCATTTCTTCTCTTTCTTTCTCACAAGCTCTTTCATCTCTTCTACTACACTACTCCTCTTTCCTTTCACCTTTAACACCACAGTTTCACGCTTTCGTCATAACTTCTCTGATTCACATTGGGTTAGGTTTTTTCTTATTTTTTGTTAATTTAAATTATCATTTTTTGCATTTCTAATCAAAATTTTATATCTACTTTTGTTTTCCTCATATCATCATGAGTTTGTGTTATTTTGTTAATATTTGTTTGAGTTATATAAAGTAAAATTATTATAAGTATTAAATAGGTTTTTATGTTTTTTTATCTCTTGCATTGCAGAGTTCTTATTCCCTATGACAACATCAGGAGTTACTCCTCCAATTAGTGTGATCCATCTGCTGCTAGTAACAAAAGAAATAATGGTGAACAAAAATGTGGAGAGACTAAGAAAGCAAAGGTTGTGACTTCTGAGGTATGGAATTATTTTGAAAAAATTGGTTTAATTGAAGGAGTGGAGAAATGTAAATGCAAAGGATGTGGCAAACTGTATACATGTAAAGGAATTTCAGGGACCAATCATCTCAGAAGACATATTCCTAAATGTAGTGTATTTCCTAAATACCATGATGTGGGAGTTATGTTGAATAAAGGAAACTTGTTAAAGCAATGGAAATTTGACTCTAAGGTATATCGAGATGCACTTGCTAAATGTATTATTAAGCATGATCTTCCATTTAGTTATGCTGAGTATGAAGGGGTCTTGGAGGTGAATAAAGTTTTAAATCCTGATTTTAGACCAATTAGTAGAAACACTTCAATCAATGATGTCTATAATGTGTATATAAGTGAAAAAGAAAAGCTAAAGAGTGTGTTATCTAATATTTCTGGTAGGATATGTTTGACTTCTGACGTATGGACAGCTGTAACTACCCAGGGCTATATGACTGTAACTGCTCATTATGTTGACCAAAATTGGAAATTAAATAGTAAGTTACTTTCATTTTGTCACTTAGATAATTCACACACTGGGTTAGAATTATCAGGGAAAGTGCTTGAAGTGCTTAAGGATTGGGTAATAGAAAGCAAAATATTTTCTCTCACATTGGACAATGCCTCTTCTAATGGTAGCATGGTGAAAATTTTAAAAGAAAGACTTAATTTGCAAAAATGCACTTGCTATGTAAAGGTGAATATTTTCATGTGAGATGTTGTGCACATATCTTGAATATTATAGTTCAAGAAGGGTTGAAGATAACAGGTGATGATGCTTTGTATAAAGTTAGAGAAAGTGTTAAATATGTTAAAGCATCAGAGGGGAGGTTAAGAGAATTTCGAAAATGTGTTGAAGAAGTACATTTAAGTGATGTAGGTGGTGGTCAAATGTGAACAATTTTGCACAAACTTTCATATAAATATATCGTCTATTTATATATTATTTACTTGTTGATAAAATATTATATGTGGAAGAGATACAATTGTTTAGCGAGCAAACTAGTCAAGGAAATAATATATCTAAAGAGGTCCTTAATACATGTTCATACATTTTGACTTTTTTATCTATATTTATATAAACATTTTTAACTAATTGAGTATTATCTTTTGCAATAAACAATTCTTAGAGTATTACTTGTCTTGGAAGTGTTTAGTAGGCGATCCAAATTTGTTTTATAAGTTGCTCAAATGTGAACAATTTTGCACAAACTTTCATATAAATATATTGTCTATTTATATATTATTTCTTGTTGATAAAATATTATATGGATATGTTGTTTAGTAGATGCTTGACTCTTTTGGAAGTATTTAAGTTTTTTTACAAGTTGTTCAAATGTAAACAGTTTTAAACACACATTCATGTAAATATATTATATATTTATATTTATATTGTTGATAAAAAATTATATTATAGATATATTATAATATTTTTCAATTTTTAATTAGGCTAAAAATGGCCCGTTGGCCCGTTGGCCTAACATAGGGTCAGGCCAGGCTAAAAATTGTGGCCCGTTTTAAAATATAGGCTAGGCCAGGCTATCAGATTTTTTGAACTTGGCCCGTAGGGCCAGGCCAGGCTGGGCCGGGCCGCCCGTTTTGACAGCTCTAGTTAGGACTCTTTTATTTTTTAACGCTATTCTACGCTTTCTGCAACCTCCTTAATTAAAGACAAAAAAAACAAAAAAGAAGGATTGAAAGTGATAATCACTGCTAGCCTAAAAATAATCCACAAATCGCATTGCGAGTAGGTGATTAAACATTGAATTAACGTTCGATTTCATCGAACCAAAAATCATCGAAAACACTATGTTTACATAATTTTGTCTTTGCTCCTTATGTTTGTCTTCACTGCATCTTTCAAATCCAGGATTAGATCAATCCCTCTTTTCAGGAGCACATGTTGGCTACAACATTGGCATCCTCCAAGGCAGATATATATACTTTTTGTCTTGACTCAAGAGAGTCAGATCTTGGTTACCAAGCAAAGCACTTTTGGAGAACATTTTCAATTGGTCAAACATATCGTAGTTATTGATATGTAGTTCATTAACCCCTCCTTTGTTGTTTATCCTTCATACATTGTTTACACATTACTAAATTCTCTTTTGTTGTTTATCCTTCATATATTGTTTACACATTATTAGATTAAAACACCAAACAGAGTATAAAAAATATTAGAATATTTGTATTTTATTTATGCTCACACCCTAATTGTGTTATTATAAAAATTTTCTTTGCACAAACCATTCCATTTCTAAATATTATATTATTCCTATGGTTTCATATGTTTGACATAACACCCATCCATACACGTCTTCATACTTTATTATTGTCCTTTTGAAAATTTTGAAAATAAATTATAGGATGGTGATGAGAAGTTATACTTATGTCAACCCATTTATTACCTAATACTTAGGTCACTATCCTATATATAAATGCAAAATAAGTGGTTAATTGTTTTCTCTTCTTCATCACATAAGATACATATAGATATCCATTGACTCATATTTACTCAATTAATTCATTTCTACAATAAAATATAACTTTATCTCAAATTTGAATTCTTTATTCTTACATGTTTTCACCCTATAAATGCACATTTTCTTTTATCAATTAACATGTATTATTGTTGTCTTTTGAACAACACCTTATATATAAATTTATATACGCATCCAATTAGGGTGATTGAATTAAAACCCCTAACAGTTCACGATAATAAAAAATGTATTTCCACTGCTAGGTATAAAAGAATTAAAAACTAAATAAATAACTTTATTGAAGGACAAATTTATTAAATATTTACTTTATCAAGATACTATGTATTTATTTCTTATTTCAATTTATTTCTGAAAACACGACAGAATATTGATTATTTTAAAAGTAAAAATTATGCTGATAATAATTTGATTTGCCGGACCATATCTCTCTCTATATATAAAAATATAAAAGGGAAGCATATATAAAACTTCACACATAATCACTTGATTATATACAGTTACATATATTATCAAGATTGTCATCGTGGTTGATTTTTTCATAATTTAAATTAAATATATGAATGAAACTAAAATTAATTAAAACTTAGCATTTTTTTTTAAAACTAGCATGATTACGCATGCATGATTATACTAAGATTAACTTTTTTTACGTTTCACATTTTAACTAAATATATGAGTTGGCTAATACGAAGGTGATAGTGACTCACTCATGCGGGATTAAAATTATGTTGGATATTGTAGAATCCCATAAATCATCCTATGATATTAGTTGTATAATATTCATTTACTAGTATGATGTATTATTACAATCCATCAAAATAAATAAATAAATATTATATATATATATATATATATATTAAATACAACTAGAGAACATCAAAATCCTTCAAATAAATTACAATTATACAAGCTAATAATTAGTCAGCTGCTTTCTTATAAGCTTGTTTGCTTCTACTAACATCTGCATTAGATTTTATTCACGTACATTATACGATCATAGCAATATTATTCTCAAGGCAATAAGAGTAAGTTATCTATTATAAACATAATATATCAACAATAAGACACTACAACAAATCTTGCATATAGCTGCCATAAAGTAGTGTCGGCCCCAAACAAACGCTAGTAGAGTCGGCCAATGAGACTCTACATCGACGCTATGGAAAGAAAAAAATTTAGAGTCGGTCTAGACGACTCTAGACCTACGCTTAATTCTAGGATGGAAAAAATAAATAAATAAAAATTAAAATATAAGGTAGCGTCGCACAAAAATTAAATAGAAAATTTAAACTAATTAATGTTGTGTCGGTCTGGCGGATGCTGAATGAAATTAATTGCGTCTATCAGGCCGACGCTAGTTTTAATTAAGAAACGCTTAAAAGGAAATCCAGACCTAATTTTCATCATTTTCGCAGCTTCTCTCTCACGGTTTCCCTCATCTTCTCTCTTCCTCTTTGCCTCCATCCTTTGGATTCAGTGATTGGTGGTCCTTTGTGCCTCCATCCTGTGGGTTCGGTGATTGGTGGTGTTCGTCTATGCCTCCATCTACCTCTGCGTTTATGGATCTCCGTCTCTGGTGATGAATCGATTTGAAGTTCGCAAGGTAAGAAATTGTTCTGGGTTTTCGGTTTCGATTTTGATTTAGGCTTTCGATTTTGAAAGGTTATGTGTGTTTCGTTGTTGATTTCGAATTGAAGCTAATGTTTGGCAGTGATTCTTTAAATTTGTGGCTGGAGAATTTGGGATTTTTGGTGAAGAACAGAGACACGGGCTTCATCGTTCATACCGCGCGTAGGTGAGCTTTCGTGATTCAATTGGTTGCCTATTTAGGGTTTTTTCGCGAAGGTTTCTTGAACGAACTGGTTGTTTGATTCTTAATTGCACTTTTGAATTGGTTGTTTGATTGTTAATTGTGTGTAGGTTTGTTTGATTTAATTGGTTCTTTGATTTTTAATTGTGCTTGTTTTGATTGAATTGTTTGTTTCATTTGTAATTGGGCGTTTGTTTTAAAAAATAGTTAAATATGTTTTTAGTCCTTCAATTATTTGTCAAAATTATGTTTCGTCCCTAAGGCAAAATTTGGACTTATTTCGCCCTTATGCTTAATAAACTCATGTAAATTATCCTTGATGATGTGTCAAAATTCCTTTTTATCTCTTTATTTTCTTTCTTTATAGTTTCCTACTTCACGATCATCCATCTATTAAGCTTCTTTCACTCTTTTTTCTTCTATTTTCTTTCATTTTTCTCTTTTTACAGATATTTTTATTTGTCGTCGAAGATTATTTACACTTGTTTATAAAGTATAAGGACAAAATAGGTCCAAAGTTTGCCCCGAGGATGAAACACAATTTTGACAAATAGTTCAAGGACTGAAAACATATTTAACCCTTTAAAAAATAATAGCAGCGGCCAGGCCGACGCTACACATTTTTTTTTTTTATTTTAAAAATTCGTAGCGTCGGCTTTGCGTCCGCTGAGCCTACACTACGTAATTTAATTTATATATTTTTAAAGTATAGCGTCGGCTTTTGTGTCAGTTAAGCCGACGCTATTAGCGTCCCTTAATCACTTCAACGCTACTCCACTAGCTTCCATGTTTTTAGTGTGGGTTGTTGGTTGGACGCAATGACAACACTAATGACGAGTTAGCGTCCACTTTTCTTCACTGGCGTCGGCTTTTTGCCGACGCTACATCTCTTTTTTCTTGTAGTGAGATAATAACCAACCAACATACCAAACAATTGAGATATAACATCAAACAACATAATTCAACTAGACAACTTAATCTTATATTCAGTCATCATTCTCGTTATGAACAAATATAAGGTGTCTTCCGAAAGACTCTATTAATAGTAAAGAAGTCCCAGTAGAGACTAACGCTTGACCCTCAACATAGTTTGGGGCGAGGTACCTAGGGTCAAGGTGACACACAACACCTGCTATCGAGAGCCTGGTGCACGCCTACTTTGAGAGCCTGTAAGCGTCCCTCAACTTCTCACCACCTGATGCCTTGTATACATGACTAGGCAATAATGAAGTCAGAATACCTCTTATCCGTAAGGTGTCGTGATTACTGTTGAGGAAAAGTGCAAACACCCATAATTTTGAATAATGTTGAAAACAATTAAATGTTAAATGAGACGATTAAGCTTTGGACGAAGGAACTCGTCAGAACAATCAGATTATGCATATGTATCATATGACAGAGGATACCTAAAAGGGTCATCAGATGATGAGTCATCAAATAAAATGTTTTGGTCTTAACTAATGTTTGAAAGTTTGCTTGTGAAGCTTTCAGAGACATTCTTCATGAGAATCTAATGAACAAGTACAAGAGCAGCTCTCACGTCACATCAATGTCTTCCTTATGAAAAGTAAAAGTTGTTTTCTCACCAAATTCCTGATGTGCCTAAATTTTTGCCTTCTCTCAAAGTATATCTGTCATGTACGGAGGCGTTTCTTCTATCAAAAGAGGCAAAACCCACTTTCCAACGAAGGATAAGTGCTATAAGGTATCAAGTTTTGTGTGAAGATTAGAGGCACACATTTATTGCATGAGGAAGAGCATTTAACGCATCAATGTAAAGTCCTCATCAGACGCAAACAGAAGTTTGCTCAAGATCAACCTAAAGTTGAAGATGTCAGAATGGATCTCTAACGACTAGCTGTTTATGCACTATAAAAAGGAATGTTTTCATCTTGAAGAGACACAATATATAGAACACAAGCTGAGAAAACGTGTTGTTGCAAGAAAATTCTCTACATTCTTTCTTTCTCTTCAAAACAAGTTTTAGAAGAACATTGCTAGTGTTTCCTTAGCTACCTCTAAAAGTTGTGTCTAATCTCAGATTCGTCTGTAAGACATAACTCTTCTAGTATAACTCAAAACCTTGTGATTTCATCACAAACTCCCTTTTTATATACCCTTGTTTGAAGCCATGAGTGGCTTTTCTTTAAAGAATACTTGTTGAAGCCAAGAGTGGCTTTGTGTGAAAGAATACTTGAATGGGTTAGCTAGAAGTGGCTACGAGACGAAAGAATACTTTTAAGTTACAGTAGTAATTTGCTAGTGGAACTCAATACTGAGGATTGAAGAACTGGACATAGTATGTTATTTCAGACGAACCAGTATAAAAGTCTGAGTAATTCTCTTCTCTCCTAAACTTTTCATATTGCATCTTATTGCATGTATTTAACATCAAAGAGGGAAGAATTTTTACTTGCAAAAATTGTTTTTATAGTCTTATAGACTTTATCATCTGTAAGATTCAAACTATCATCTGATCAAAGTTGTGTCTTTAGATGAAGTGCAAAAAACTGCAAAAAGTTTTTAAAACACAATTCAACCATCTCTTGTGTTTTCCTATTTTTCACATTTACCACTACTTTTTATCGTACAATATCACCTCGAGTATTGTACCAACAACTCAAAGGGGTTAACTCAAAACCCATGAAGGGTCAACACTCATAAAAGGCCAACATAAACACCTATTAAAGGGTTTCAATACTCACCACTAGAAATACTCACACAACAAGTTACTCTCTTTAATAGACTTATTCAAATATAACCACAACATCAACATATGAGACATATGAGATCTATGTTTCACCAGCTCTTTATACTTTTAATTTGACAAATTTCTATCACTACAAAACTCTTCTATTTGAAAGAGAATATAGACGAAAGAGAGAGAATTTAAAAAAAAAAATTATGATGAACTATAATGATGTTAGAATTTTTTATATAGACGTTATTATTAATTCACTTTCAAATCTATTATTAAAATATTCCAAAATTTTAAGTTTATATTATTATTATTAAAATAAATGAATGGATAGATTAATATTTCTAGGGTTTAAAAAAATCTACTTAACAAAATGATAAATTTATTAACTTATTAATGGTGTAATTTTAGTTAAGTTTGATATTTAATTTTGTGGACGAAAAAACTAAAGTTGAAGAAGAACCCTCTCTAAAGTAACAAACAAAAATTTGATACAAATATCCCTTTCAATTCCTTATTTCAAACAGCCTTAATGCACTCCCAAACTAACACGAATTATTTTATTTTCATCACCAATCAATAAAAAAAATCCTAACTTATAACACCATAAGAAGAACAACGCGTAATGGAAATGGAAATGTTGGTCAGCGTGTACGATTCTATGTTTTCTTTCCACACTTTCGTATATAATAAATGTAAAAAATATCCAGTTTTATTAAGATTTTGAATTGAAAATAGAAAAAAATTCAGATTATCGAATTTAAAAATTAAAAATTAGATATTATATTTTTGGATGATATTATTTTAGTAAAATAATTAATTTCAATATAATCTAAATATATATTTTAAATTGAATAATTTAGAATTAACCTTTTTATATTTAAATTGTATAATTCATAAATATATTCTGGATTATATAATTTAAAATTATTTTTCTCACTTTTAAATTATAAAATCTAAAAATACAATCTTGATTCACCATTAAAAAATTAATTTTTTTATTTTTAATTTGTATAATATGAATATATATTTTAAGTTACATAATTCAAAGTTAATTCCTTTATTCTAAATTGATCAATATGAAATTAACTTCTTTTTTGCACTTCCAAATTGTTGAAATTTCAAAGTTTATTTTCTTTGATTCTCCTCTATATACTTTAGTGAAACTACCTTGAAATGTGTGGTTGTGCGGCATGAATTTTTGGTAAAGAAGCATAAAAATACAAGATATATAAATAACAAGGGTAAAATGGATATTTCAGAAACATTGGCATGTAAGAGGAAAATATAGAGATAGAGAAAATAATTTGCCTAAAGAAAGATCTGCGAAGCCCAACAGAGGAAGAAAACTCAATTGCACTATTTTTGGGCTTCAATTTTGGGTTTGTAGGAAAATAACATGGGTCATTCTTCCTGCACTCCACACATTTCGTTCTGCACCTCAAAAAAAACAGTCTAATAACAAAATTATCCTTAAATTTTTATTGATTTTCATATTGTAGAAATCGGAAGTCAAAAAATGACTTCTGGGTTGTAGAAACCGAAAGTCAAAATGTGACTTCCAGTTATGACTTTCGATTTCTACAAGCTAGAAGTCATTTTTTGACAACTCGGAAGTCACTTTTTGTTGACTTTCAGGTTGTAGAAATCGGAAGTCAAAAAATAACTTCCGATTTGTAGAAATCGGAAGTCAAAATGTGACTTCCAGTTATGACTTCTGATTTCTACAACTTAAAAATCATTTTTGAACTTCCAGTTTCTACAACACAGAATTTTTTTATTTTCGATTTCTACAACCTAAGAGTCACTATAATCCGGAAGTCACTTTTTGTTGACTTCTGGGTTGTAGAAACTAGAAGTCAAAAAATGACTTCCGAGTTGTAGAAATCGGAAGTCAAAATATGACTTCTAGTTGTGACTTCCAGTTTTTACAACCTGAAACTTATTTTTCACTTCCGATTTCTACAACCGAGAAGTCACTTTTTGGTAACTTCCGGATTGTAGAAATCGGAAGCCAAAAAGTGACTTTCGAATTATAGAAACCTGAAACTAAAAAGTGACTTTCAGATTGTAGAAACAGGAAGTCATGACAAGGGTAATGTTGAAAGTCATGACAAGGATAATGTTGGAAGTCATGACAAGGGTAATATAGGAAGTCATGACAAGGATAATGTTA
This sequence comes from Lablab purpureus, assembly GCA_030347555.1. NCBI lineage: Eukaryota > Viridiplantae > Streptophyta > Magnoliopsida > Fabales > Fabaceae > Lablab > Lablab purpureus. Next base: position 22,588,601 of record CM059258.1, read on the forward strand.
GAATTTTAATTTTTTGGAAAGCACAAGAGGAGAATTTCAGGATGTAGGAAGAATCATCCAAATAACATGTATATCTCAACCCACATGAAAATTCTACAAAAACAAAACAAAAAAATACCTTAAAAAAACTAACAAAACCTAAAACTCTAGGAGTTGAAATGATTTCTAAAAGAAATAAAAACAAATAGGGGAAGGTAAAGTATCAAATGAAAGAAAATTCAGTTTATTAATAAGACCAATGATAGCAAAGCATCAGCACATTATTACCCTCACCGAAGATATGAGAGAATTTAAAATCCATATTTTTGCATATGATAAGAGCCTTATGCCAATGAGCTTTAAGCCTCCACGGAATAGTACTAAAATTCTGGAAAGCATTGCAAAGAAGAATCACATTAAAGCCAAACACCTTTGTAACTTTTATTTTTAGAGATCTCTATGGCAAAGATAACAACCATTAATCTTTAACAAACTTGCACTAAACATAAACTAATCTATCTAATTAAATCTATACCTTTGAAATTTCTAGTCTAAACCTTTAAACACTTCAAAATACAAAGTTATATCACTATGCATATAGCTTTAGAAGAGATTTTATCCGCCATCTCAATATTCCATTAAACTAGATAAAGAGTAATATAGGTTTTTTAAATATTATATTCCTTACTTTCCAAATGATGAAGGTTATAACATCAAACTTAATGCCCAAAAAATAAATAACATCAAACTTAATGTCACAAATAATAGGACTAGCTCTTTAAATAAAATAAAATAAAATATAATATCATTAATAGAAGCAAGAGATATCATGAAAAATTAACTTCAACCAGACCCAAAGATTTTTACCCAATTTTGTTCATAAAATTTTCAAACTGAAAAAACTAGCCAAACGGAACTAAGCTAAAACTATAGGTTAGGTTTGTAAAGGCTAAATAACAATTTGGAGTAGGATACCAGCAAGTTGGATAACTTAGTTGTAGTATTTGAACTAATTAATTTATTTGTGTCTTGAACTCAAATCCAATCAAACGGATTATAATTGATTTTTTTATATATAAAGGATTAACTTGATTATATTATGCAATATAATATTCTATCTAAGTTGCCACGTATAAATCATATGTCTTTATAAAAATTATTTCTAATATTGTAACCAAATCATATAAATAATAAATTGAAAGTCAAAGCATTTTTTTTTCTAAAAACTTGTGCAATTTTAACAACGTATATCATTTTTTACTATTTAAATTAATTAAATTACGAGATTTTGTTATAAAAATATTATACAATTCATAAAAATAATTAAGATGTTTTTCATGTAAACTAACAAATTAAGTTTGCGTAAAGAAAAGAAAAATGTTAGATTACACTTAACTAAACACATTTCTTTTGCAATGTGATATTTAAATAAATATTTTGACTTTCAACATTTATCAATTATCAAATCTATCTATAAAGTCCTAATTTTTTAAGTGAAAAAAACACAGATTCGTTTTTTAAGTCACAAGTCGACAAAACAAATTGTCTTAAATTCAATAATTAAAAAATATTAAGAAACCATGACTCTTTCATAAACACATGATTCATTAATTAGATGTTTCACCTCAAGTTAAAACAATGAAAATATTTTTTAATTACAAACAAAGTTCTATAAAAAAAAACTATGGATGATATTCACATAAAATTTCAAACATGTTGAAAAACAAGAATGATATATATATATATATATATATAATTAGTAAAATATAGGTTTAATAGCCATTTTAATTCTAATATTTTGTGGAAATTTGTAATACTTTTTTTTGTTTATTTTTTTTCTCAATTGAGTCTCAAATTTTATTAAAATCTGTCAATGTGGTCATTTCCGTTAAATTGACCTGAACGACGTTAAATGTGAAGACATGATACACACGTGTCATTTTGTAATTGGTTGAATATATTTTTTTTAACAGTGAGCCCGTCTCTCTCTCCTCCTTTCCCTCCTTCTCTCTCTCCTCCTTTTCCTCCTCCTCTCTCTCCTCCTTTCCCTCCCAATCCTCTCTTCTGTCACGCATCCTCCCTCTCAAACCCCAACCTCCCGGATTCACTCTCTCTAATAGTGGCGCAAGAAGTGGTCCTAGGCATGTTGATTTTGGTGACTACTTTCTTGGTCCTAGACTAGAAGAACTAATTGAACAACACATAACCAATGACGGGCTTGGTCCACCTCGTGCTTCACGCTCTTCAATTGATGCAATACCAACCATTAAGATCACAAATGAACACCTCCAATCCGATTCACACTGTGCGGTTTGTAAGGAAAGGAGGGAAAGGAGGAGAGAGAGGCGGGCTCACTGTTAAAACAAAAAAATATATCCAACCAATTACAAAATGACACGTGTGTGTCATGTCCTCACAGTTAACGTCGTTCACATTAATTTAACGGAAATGATCACATTGACAGATTTTAATAAAATTTGGGACTCAATTGAGAAAAAAAATAAACGAGGAAAAATATTCTAAATTTTTACAAAATATTAGGACCAAAATGTCTATTAAACCTAAAATGTAAGAAAGTAACTTTACCTAACCTAAAAAGAAAGAGTTTAGCTATTCAGGCACGTAAGAAGAATATATATATATATATATATATATATATATATTACTTGTTGTATGTTATTTATTAACATATAATTAATTAATTATAATACAATTTTTTAAAATTTTTATTCTAATTATTTATATTGTAATATAAATTTATAATTAATTATAATAATTAATTGTATTTATAAAATTAATATATAATATAATTAAAAAATTTATGTGTTCAAATTTTTTATTTGCGTGTTATTTTTACAATTTTTTTTGTGAGGAAAGATTTTACATAAATTTTTAGAGTGATCTAAGAAAAATAAGTAAAAAGCTAATATTAATTTAATAAAATAATCAATATGTTAATATCATATTATTTATTTTATTGAACAATTGTCATCATATTATCTTGTAAGGACGGAGTGTTTGATTGTTTAAATATTATAACATAATTGGATAATTTGTAATTGTTTGCATGGGTTTAGTAGGTCTTATTGAGTTGACAAGTTTCCTTGTCATTCATCAATTTATGTCTTCTCTAATTCAGTGGTTAAACTGTAATGTTTAACATTTTAAGTTTTATTCAATATTCAACATTGTACACTATAAGACTTATTTACCCTATTTTTAAGTTAGGTGGGAACTTATTTATTTACTTTTATGTTTTATGTATGAATTTTTTAGTGTACATTTATGTCTTATTTTTTTTCTACCTTTTTAATATGATTTTTAATTTATTTTTCTATTTTTAAATATAAATCAGAAAATATTTATTAAAATAAAGACACAAAAAAATAACTTAAAGTACTTTTTTTTAAAGAATATGAACAGACATGTATATATTATTGATTGCAATATTTTTTATAAATTTGCTTCAAATATTATCAAAATATTATATACAATAAATAACAATTTTATATATTAAATAATATCGGTCAAAATGCAATGTAAAATTATTAAAGATTAATATTGAGAGGACTCATGGTAACTTTTAATAAACATTTAAATTTAAATCATTTAGAGTGCTAAGCAGACTCAATAATAGATTAATATTTAATTATGTTCACTTTAGTGTTGGCCTTCATCGATTCTATAAGTGTAGTTTAGTGTTGGTTTAATCCACTTGTTTACTATAGTTTCAGTAAAAGTAAAAGTAAACAGTATAACATGAGTGTCCATGCTTTCAGCGTTATCATAATTAGAAATGGAAAACCGATGATATTGACTATTTAATGCCTAACCTTTTTTATTAAACCTATTAAAATAAGTCTATTCCGATAGACTCACCTATATGACTTGTAATTTAGGTTAGAACAAGTTTAAAAAGAAATGATGTAAATAAAATAGAAATAATTTTTTTAATTTAATCGGTTTGGCTCGAGGCCTATACAAGTTAAGATTAAACTAACCCGTACACTAATAGACTGATTTATTTTTTTTTATGTTAATTTTTTTGTTTTTAATTCTTATTTTATTTTAACTATAAATGTTATATTATGTAATAAATGTGAGAGACATTAATAGATTTATTTTAAGTAATTAGATAAATGATTATGTTATAAGAAACAATTATTTGGTGTGCATATAGGGTAAAGAATAAATATCAATTGTCTTATGTTTTAATTTTTAATTCTATACTTTGTTTAATAAAATTATGAGGAGGGAGAGAATATGTCCTTATAAAAGTCAAATGGAATGATGTTGTAGAGAAAGAAAAATTTATACCCAGTGCTAGGTTGCATTATTCTTATTTATTAGATAGAGTATTTTTTTTTGTTTTTCTTGTTTTGGGTAAGATATATCTTGTACTTTTTTCTTTATATTGTGTTTCAAATTTTTTCTTTATTCATTTTTCGTTCTTTATTTATGAATAGTTTTTCAAGTTTTTCATTTTTTGTGTATTATATATATATATTATTAGTAACAAAAAAAATTAAATTATAATATGTGATGTTGTATAACAAACATAGTTGTTGAATAGTTATGTATATAGTTCTTTTAGACAATAATATATTATATTTTTTCTGTGGATATAGTTATAATCCTTTTAATTTTTTATCTTCAACTGTAGAATTAAGTCAAATTTGATTAGACAACTCGTTTTGATAGTTCTACTTTGTATTGCGTCAACTTTTATTTAACTCTAATAACCTATATTTTATGGTGAATATTACATTATCCAAATCCTATGACATGTGAAATTTCCTATTAAAACTTGTAATTTAACTCCAACTATGTGGGAACATTTCTTTTCTTCTTTAAGTTTTATTTATTAGAAAGCATGTCTTTAAGGAAATCCCAAATGATGTGTAACAATTTTGTTAGGATTAAATATGATTTTCGTCCCTATAAAATAAATAATATGTTAAAATAGTTCCTGTAAAATTTTTTGGGTTTGTTTGGTATTTATAAAATTTAAACCTGTTATTTTAGTCTAATTTTTTAACGGGACGTGACGGAAGTTGACATGGTAAATAGAGTGGTGACGTGTGAGGTGTTTACATTGACACGTGTCGTGACGTGGACGCCCCGTAGACTTTAGTTTAGACGTGAACCCACCGCACCCACGAACTCAGTTCCACCGATTCCACGTCCGAGTCATCGCGAAAGTTCGAAGCTCTGAGCAGTGAGGATAAACAGGCTCCGAGGAGAGGAAATCCACAGCAGCGCAGAAGGGTTCCGTTGTGTGAAGGAGGTGGGAAACAACTCCATGGTTGTTGCAGAGTGACACGATATTTCAGAAGGAGAACATGTGAGAAACGGAGAATCAGGAACTCATGTACAAAACACACTTCAGGAACACATGCTACGGTTCTCTTATATAGCCATTTCCACACCATTTTTTTCTTTTCAATTTTAAAAGAGAAATATCTATAACATTTCATGGGAAAAAAATCTGGACAGTTAGAATGTATCCAACTGCAAGACACATTCCCTTCACACGTTTTTTATCTTCTGATCTTAAACCTTTTTTTTGCTCTCCGGAAAAGAAGAGAAAGTTAAGTTCAGCAATTAATTACGGTTACAAACATTAAACCCAACCCAGAGAAAGGTTTAACTCTAAGAATTAAAAAATAAATAAAATCCTAACCCAGGGAATTAATGATAAAAATAATAATAAAGAAGAATTCAAGTTTAATTGGGAAATAGAATGAAATTCATACCGTTTGCTTCGACAGTACATGTCATCCCGATAGTAAGGTCTCCGAAGGTACCCTTTTCCTTGAGATATTGTCTCAATAGACTGCAAGTCTGAGAGAATGTAGACTTCTCCGCCGGCGACTTCGCCGTCCGGTTGGCGTAAAATCCTGAGTAATCCGAGGAGGTGGACATTTGAGGCGTGAAAAGTAAAATGAACGCAGCAGAGTCGATGCAGGCGCGCGGGTGGTGGTTGGAGCCCTGCCCCACCGCGAGGATGGCGACGATGGTTTCTTCGGAGGGAGGTGCGGTGAGGGCGTGTTTGGTGGCTCGGAACACGTGTACCCGAACGGAGGACACGTGGCGCTTCGGGGATAGCACCGCGGCGATGACCGAGGCTTTGTCTTTGAGGTTTTGGGTCAAATTTTTTAACTACTTTTGCTGTGCCATTTGGATGAGGAATGTTACAGAAAAGGTCACACGTTGCACTTCGTTAGCCACGTCATATACCTTTAAAATTAGACTAAAATAACAGGTTTTAATTTTATAGATACCAAACAAACCCAAAAAATTTTATAAGGACTATTTTAACATATTATATATTTTATAGAAACGAAAATCATATTTAATCCATTTTTTTATTGTACCATAGCAAACATCCATATTGTGTTATATATTCTAAACAGTATATAATATGAAAAGTGGTTAATGATCACCTAAAATTTTTATCTTTATTTAATATACATTTAGAGAAAAAAGAAAAATGTAAGTTTGATAAAAGAAAAGATACGAAAAAAATATATATATTGAATAGGTATATACAAAGTAAATGTATATGTGTATTATTATCAAGTTTATATTGATTGGTAGTAGTCCCTCAACATACACAATTTTAATATAATTGTGGCAAATTTTTATACCACAAAACTTATCTATAGTAAAATACTACACTCTTTTATTATAGAATGCTAGTTGTTATAATTAAGAGATATACGATCTCTAATCATCTTTATTTATAATTAAATGTTTTTTAGGGTTTTTGATTACTTATTTGTTTCTGATCATATTACCAATTATTTCCGACTTTGCTTCTATTTTATTTATTTTTAGATTATATTATTGAATATTTCTATTTATTCACTTGTTTTATTAGAAATATCTTATAAGATTTGATTTGTGCTTATTTCCTCATTTGATTTGTCAATTATAATTTATTTTTTTATGCGCGTATATTATTTAATTAATTGTAACTTTGCTCCTATTTTATTTATTTCTAGATTGTATTATCAAATATTTTCATTTATTAACTTGTTTTATTAGATAATATCTTATGAGATTTGATTTGTGCTTATTTCTTCATTTGGTTTGTTAATTATAATTTATTTCTTTTTATGCGTGTATATTATTTTAATTAATTGTAATTCTCTATAAGTATTTAGATTTTATATTTTATTATTTTCCGCGAACATATGACTTGATATCAGTCGGATATTAGACCTATCACTTAACTAGTTTTACTTTAATTTTATACAAAATAACAATAAAAAAAATATCTGACAAAATACATTCAATTGTAAAAAAACAATAAAATTAATACATTATAAACATTGTTATGTAAATTAATAATAAAATTCATTATTTTAAATCTTAAAATAGTGTTAGTAGCCGATGAGATGGTACATGAATAGTATTATATAGTATCGCGATATATTGATACTACATGTCGTGAAATATTTTAATTCAATAAAAAAACGTGTCTTTGTATGGAAAGAGGAAAACTTTGTATCTATTTGTATTTTTTTTTTCTTAAAGTTTAAGAGATATTTTGGTTTCAATATTTTGTGAAAATTTTTAATGTTTTTTTATATTTAATTTTTTTTTCTCAATTAAGTCTTAAATTTTATTAAAATTTTCAATATGATTTCTTTAGTTAGATGGTAACACACTCAAGTTAACTCATAGCACGTGAATAATGACAAAAAAGTACGAATATAAATATGAATATGAATACTACATTCTGTGGATTTTTGACAAAAAAGATCACATTGACAGATTTAATAAAATTTGAGACTCAATTATAAAAAAAATATAAATTTGAGACTCAATTAAAAAATAAATAAAATTTGAGACTCAATTAAAAAAAATAAACATAAAAAAACATTACAAATTCTCATAAAATATTAAGATCAAAATGTCTACTAAACCTTTTCTTCTATGCGGTTTTTTGTGTGGTCAGGGTCTCAATCACTGTTGTAGGTGGTGTTGGTCGTCCAACATCCTTTTCCGTTATCATTGTTAGTGGTTCTGCTCACTTGTCCTCCTCGCTCAGTTGGCTTCATTATTCACATTGCACATGTCCTTCAAATCAAAGAAATCAACTCAGTAGAAGAAATCTCTAACAAAGAATGTGTGAACATAGAAACCCTAATCAAAACAAAGGATTTTCAACTTATTATATTTTCTATTACTAGGGGGAGAAGAAACGAATTCAAAGTCTATATTCCAATTTCATCAACAAGATTCTTTCGACACCTCCAATATATCATTATAAAATATAAATTATTTTAAAGATAAAAAATAATTAATCATTATAATAATTAAATTAAAAATTATTTTATAAATTAAAAATTATTAATATCTAAAATGATTTTTATTATAATAAAAATTATATTTTTTTAATTATTATCTTATAAAATTAGTTTCTATATAATATTTATTAAATTAATTTCTAAATTAAAATTTAAATTTATTTTAAACATTAGCTATCAGAATTTTATATTCTTATTAAATTAAACTCTACATTATTTTCTAATTTAATTAGTGACTAATTTTGTTATTATATAAGTCATTAAAATAATTAGTAAAAATAATTTTTTTAGTAATATATATATATATAATTAATTGGGATTTAAATTAATGTAAGGGAAAGAAATTATAATATCATCTAACCATAAATTATTATATAAAAATTCTATTAAATTTTATAATAACTTTTTTATTTATAAATATTTTAATAATATTTATTTATACTGATAGTGATTAAACTCTCACTGTTAAACCAATTCTTATATTAAATATTAATCATTTTCAATAGACGCGCCTTAAAATGGTTGACCAGATATGAAAATTGAATATTTGTCTATTCAATTCAACTCCATATGTAAGAATGCAGCAAGCCTTCACACGGTTTCATCTTCAGTGACCTCATTCATTAATTTAATATTTTAACTTGAAGTGTGACAGATTCATTTTACGCATATTGCTATTTTGGAAGTTCTGAAACCCAGCAACATTGATTATAAAACACTTAAGTCAGCACACTCATAAGAACCAGTGAATAGACAAATCACTCTAGAGTATAATCATTAAAATATATAGACCAATATAAAGTAAATGAATACTGAAATATAAGATAATAAACCTATATGTGTGAACCCAAACGTACCCATATTTGAAAAAAATAAATGATATACAGAAACAAACAATTTATTAAGTCAATGGGTTTATGCTTGAATAAGCATTAGAATTGTTTTCCAACAAACACTTAAATAAACAAATTTCTACAAATTTATTCTTGCTCTCACACCAATTCAAAGTGATCTGTCCGCACCCTTCTCTCGGTGACTTTAAATGATTAAAATAAATGATCGAGGTCGTTTAAGGTTGATTTTCGAACTACTGAAGATTTTCTATTACATGAACTTATATTTATACGTTTTTACGAGCCTCGTAATTGATAATAGATTGAGGTAGTTATTCAATAAGTTATAATCGATTGGTGATACAAACTTAATTGAATGAGTGAATTTGTTAAAATTTGTTATAATATAATATTTTATGGGACTTCTATTATTATATGTGTACCAGTACCGATTTGGGAGATACACGAGTACCAATTAGAAAAGTAAAATAATAGATAGAGTTTATTTTTCTGTTATTTCTACTTTATATAATTTATCACTTTAAATATATATCTATGAGAAGGAAATTTATATTCTTCACATGATACTTCCAATCCATCAAACTTAAAGGAAAAAACTTAATATGTATTTACGTCTTTTTATAAATAAATTGTTATTGTGAAAAGATAAAGTCATAATCTAATATATTCCTGAAATAAAATTTTGTCAGAGACACTTTAATATGGACAATTAATAAATTTTTAGAATAGAGGATGTTAAGATGGTTTGAATCACAATGAAAAAATATGTTTGCCTAATTATTTGGAGTGTTGTAAAGGGTTTAACAAGACTGCATTTACAAAAGGCATGATTGTGAGATCAAAATGTTCCATAAAAGTTTAATGGTGAAATTTTTTTGAAAACGTGTAACAGTTATAAGTATAGAAGAATTCTCATAACCAAACCCTTAAATTATGCGTAAGAGCACAAATGAACTAAACACATTTTTTGGAATTGTTATGTTGGAACTTTCTTTGTCAACTAATCTTGATATCATGCACATGGAATTCCAATATTTTATACTCAATCATGGCCACCAAAAAAACAAAGGATACAGTGAAATTTAGAACCTAATAGGAATAACAATGTTGTTAAGTTGAAGGCACAATATGCATTAATGAAACAATAAAGATTGATTATTTGTAATGAATTATGAATCTTTAACTACGAGATGGTTACCTATCCAATTTGAGTAGATCCTTGACATGAGGGAATGAAATTTATCTGCAATGAAGAGTTATAATTGTTATATATTCATACAACAAGTGTTTTCCATTTCATCAAAGTCTTGCTTAAACTAATATGAAATAAATAAACCAAATTGACTCTATTTTTTAAGGGAATTTGTTCATCAATTTTAAGAGAAGTCAATCTACGTGTTTGGGATGATAATTTTTTAATATTGTATAAATTAGAACAAATATTTCCTCCAAGTTGTTTTTACTACATGGAGGATCTTTCAGTTTGCATAGCATATGAAACACAATGGGAGATGTAAATAAATTTATCAAATTTGAAGATTTGTTAACCATGTTCCTTAATATGTATAACAAGATTTGTTAACCATGTTCCCTAATATGTATAACAACATTTAATTAGTTTATAAAGTTTCTATACATTTTGCACTCTTCTTTTTTTAAGACAAAAGTTTATTTGTACATTAAAATAAAAGATTACAAAAAAAATTTGTGAAAGACTTAATTTGTCAAATTTATTTACTTGAAGAGATGTTTTAATATTTTAATATTTGCTTCATATAATTATTTCATTGGATCTAGTTGAAGAGGATAAGAGCTCAAAATAATGGTGGAGCATCATATTTTTCCATAACAATTTTTAATCATCTTGGTAATAGCTTTAGAAAATACATAACTTATACATTAGATGAAAGAAATAAGGATGTTTCATATTTGTATGTTCTTTTAAATTGTATGTAAGTGGTCTCTCTAATAGGAAGTTGTAACTAATTTTGTCATATATTATTATTTTGTCATCATGTCATTCATTTGGTTTAATGAATGACTTTGTAAGTGTAATATGTACTTGACTTTGTTATCATACTTAGACCCTGGCAAAGCAACACTTGATGCTTATGTGATGTAGGTATTTGATATTTTAAATATGATTGAAGACATGTTAAAAAACAATGATAAATAAAAGTAATGTGATTCAATTGAAGTGTTAACGAACATCAGTCTACATCTAAGACAAAATTCACTATAAATAAAGATTATAACACAAAGTTTTTTATCTCAGTGAATTCTCACTTCAACTCATAACTCTCAGATAATAATAATTTTCATTATAGGCCCTTATTTATACAACATAACTACCATAACTAAGTTATGTGAAAAGTGCTTAAACATAAAGAGAAGACACACACTACTACAAAAAACATCAACAACGACACTTCTGTTGAACCACTAAACGGTCTAGACCCTATAACTTTTGTATAAGAGATGTTTTAATGATAACTAAAGTAATGTAATTTGAATATATATGTTTCACTTAACAAGGTTATTTTGTGCAACTTAGTGTTCCAGTAAAGGTATTAGACTATAAGTAATTAATTTGTTAGATGGTCTAACAATAAAATTTGTGAGAATTAAAATTTAAGAAAGCCGAATCCCACTGAAATTTTATACTAAAATATATAATGATTTTATTCATATGAAAAAAATATGTTTTGATAAACATTGATTAATGACACATAATTATTTGAACGTTCAAATTAAAGAAGAAAAAGGAAATGAATAATACTACAAAAATGACATAATATGTGATATTGCTTTATGTTGTTTGAATTGCTTCTTTTCATATAAATTGAGAGTAAGCGAGAATCAAGTCTTTACATATTAAGCGTCTACTAGTACAAAAAGTCATAACTTTTGCTACGTGAAAAGATAAAAAGAATATCAACTTTGATGATGGAAAACATAAATAAAGGATTATTCAAAAAGAGTTAAAGACTTCAAGCAAGGTTCAAATTTTGAAAACTGTAAAAAGACTTGAAGATCAAAGTTGAAGACACAATAACAATTATGAGTTATCAAAGTCTACTAAAGTGTCAAAGAGTTTAGAAATTCTAAGTGGGTGTGTGAGTGAAAATTATTTGTGGTATTTTTTGAATATATCCAGTGAGCTTAAATTGTTCTTCCTCTATATTTGAGAGAAATCTTTACATTTGGTCTTAATCTCAGGGAGAGATTAAGACAGGTGATAACTAGGAGTGGTTCGTGTACTTATTGTAACTAGGAGTGGTTTGTGTACTTGTTTGCAATAAATTGTTTGATTAGTGGAATCTCTTAAAAATTGTTCTTATAAGGGAGATTTGGACGTTGTCCATGAGATTTGAGTGAACCAGTATAAACTTTTTGGTGTTGCGCTTTCAGTGATTAGATGGTCTAGTGTATCATACAACGATTGGACGGTCTTGTGTGTTTACACGACAAAATCTGATGCTCTACTAAACCCCCTTTCTAGAGCCATCTGTTTCTACAAGTTCTATGATGATTATGATGACGATTTCCAAACCACCGTTGATTTAGCTTTTGCTAAAAAATAGTCCAGACTTACATATGTGAAATATTACAAAACCAGCCAGAATGAATGGAAAAAACAATAATAATGCAATTAAAATATCCAAATTGTACATAATAAGACTTACAAATATGAACAAATTATAAAACTTCAAAACCATACATCAAAAACCAAAAGTAAAAATGTAGCCTACAAAATCTAATATCATCTATCCTAATGTGTTGTAGAAATTAATAAAATAGGTGTGATCAATGAGGGATATCACAAGTAGTTAGTATAGCTACAAATATAAATGATAGACTACAATTGATGAGTTGAAAACTACACTTGTGAATATATGGTGCAAAATATATTTGCTTCCCCTGTAACCAAGCAGTTGGTGATGTATGTCTAAGTTTTAACATTTTTGTTTCCCAATGGATTAATGAGTTAAGAAGGATCAATGAATCCATACATATCATGTTTCTCCTCATTAACGCATAATCCAAATACATACCTAAGATTATAATCATTTAAAGCATAATCAATAACATGTATTTTTATAAATAACCTAAAATTAAGGCTTTAAAGACTTACATAATCCATAATTAAATGACAGATATGTTTAGCTCAACAACATGTAACACATCTGACATATGTATATATAATGGGATGTCATTGTTCATGGAGAAGATAGTAGCATCCCATGGAACCTCCGCTGGGGTTGTACTTATAGCCATAGGAACCTCTAATAATGTAGCCATAGGATCGTTGGTAGGTACAAGTTGCTTCTTTCTCTGAGGACTTTGTTTTAGAAGATGTTGCTGCAAAATAAACAACAATTTCATTAACTTTTAGCTATAAATCTATGCACACAAATAAAAAATAATAACTATGTATGTTCTTACCGGGACATTCGAAATTCTAACAAGGTGTTTACGCCAGGCAACAAAAGTCTTAAATGCATGTGCCACATTAGTTACCTCATTTGTTGGAAAAATAACTACAACATCACCAATGCGAACTTTTTCAACTATGAATTTCAGCACATTAGGGGGAAGGAAAACATTATGTAATAAAGTGGTAAGATTTTTCAACATCAACAAATTAAAGAGAAGAAGGAAACACAACTAAGTTATAATATGTCTCAGTTTTTGGTAAGATTCCACGAGTAGCCACATGCAACAATTGTTGCATCAAGATATGACAATCATGAGACAATTAACTTCAAATATTGCATAGATACTAGGATTTTAATATTTGAAGAGTATCCTTGTAGCACCTTCACACCCTTTAGACATTGACAGAAACATATTTTTTCTTCTTTCGACAAGCGTACCATGTTGGGGGCAAATAAGAACAAGGTGTAAAAACACGCGAGTTGTTGTTTTGGTTGTATTTTCTCCTAACATTGAAAGCACATTGTGTAGTATGAAGAAAATTACCTTCAACAACATAATTTTCTCTATCAATCTTTGTTGCTCTTTGCTTACAAGACATCTGTCACTTCTGTTAAAGTTTGTAGACAGAACCTTTTTATTTTTCAAAGAAGTAATGGATACTTCGAATCTCTACGACACAATTATCAAAATTTTCTCAACTAGTTTGGAATCAAGAAACTCCTTACCTAAAAATTTGTTTGAGTATTCCTTAATTGTCTCAAACTCTATCATCCTTTGTAACTTAAACTCCCTTATCAAATTTATTAATTTCACGCCTCAAATCTTCTCGTTTCCTTCATATTCTCCTTTTAAATAGTTCCAAATTTCTTTAGATGACTTTAGAGTCATGGATCTGGTGAGTATCATTTGTGAAACACCAACAAATAAACATGATTTCGCCTTTGTTGTTCATTCTTTTCTTTTCCTTTCGAATTTTGATTTCAGTTATCGTTCTTATTGGTCTGTAGAATGGAAAAAGAAGGGGGTTTCTCACAAATTGCTACTAAGTACTGTTAGAATAATAGGACATGTAAAACAAACCAAGAGGGAGTGAATTGGTTCTTAATAAAAATTAAGCCTTTTTCGAATTTAATCTTGTTAAGACAGAGTTTAGCAAAAACTCTAATATAAATTTAAGTTCTGCTAGATTAAAATCAGAGTATAAAACAAATAAGCAAAATATAAGTTGAATGTAAAAAGAGTAAGGACAGAGAAAAATACATAGAGTATTTATACTGGTTCGGATCAAAGCAGATCCTACGTCTAGTGGCTTATCACCTCAACAAAGAGTGATTTCTACTAACTATCTTAATAATAAAGTTTACAAACTTACAGTGTAGCGGAATGAAAAAGATAGCAAGAAGATTAACAAGAAACCTCCTTTGTATAGAACAAAGGATGAAACAATACCTCTCTTGAAAACATAAGAGATGAACAACACATTCCTTGAACACCACAAGCAATTTGAATAACCACAAAGGATGATATAACAACTCCTCTAAAAAAAACAAGAGATGAACAACTCCTTTGAATAACCATAAAGGATGAAACAAGTTTGAACACTAGCAGCAGAACAACTTTCACTTTGATCTCTTTAGGTTAATTTTAAAAGCTCAGACCCTTTATATATTTATAGCCAAAGAGGGGCACAAAGTTCTGTAGAATATGAAAAAGTTTTTCTAAAGAACGTTCAGAATAATTGATTATTGCTTAGGATAATCAATTATTTTAGAGATTAATTGGAAAAAAAGTTTGCTGATGATAATCTATTATTTCGTAAGATAATATTTTAAGTATAATAATCGATTATTCTAGGAAATAATCGATTATTTCAACATTAAACTCTTTTTACGAAAAATAAAAGATTTTTTCAAGTTTAAGGAAAGTTGACTGAATGCTATAATCTTTAACATAATTCATAACTATTACAAGCAAACATATACGCAAAAATACAAGATTGAAGCTTCCGCAAGACTTCAAGACTTCAATCATGAAAGTTCATCTTCTTATTTTAGAATCATCATCATTAACACAATTATCCTTTAAATATCTCTGAATATCATTCTTCATCTTTAAATTAACAAGTAACACTCCTATTGATTGATAAAACATCATAATTTAAACCTTAATTGTAACATTTTCTTTCATTTTTTTAAAAAAAACCTTATATTATTAAGAAATTTTCTGTTGTACTAAAATTAATAACAATAATGAAATGAAGCTAGAATAAATATTGATGATGAAGAAATATTAAAAAACTCACAAACATAAATTAAATCTAAAAAAGCAAATCAAATAACTCTATAAAAAAATTAAAATTAAAATATAGAAGTTATTATTATTATTATTATTACTAATGTATACTGCGGTTCAATTAATTGATTTTAAAAGTTCAAATTGCAAACTAATCTCCACAGTAATCTGAAAGCCACATTCTATTTAGATTACTTTTTTGTTTCTTTTAATGGGTGAACCTGTCTCTCATTTAATCACTTCCAAAACTACTTTTTAATTATTTAAATATTTAAAATATATTTAAATACTATTAGTTATTCTTATAATCGTTTATTAATTGTCAAATCAGCCTTAAGACATAAAAGGAAAAATATTAATGTAAATAAACATACATTTAAAGAATATTGAGAGATAAAAACATAAATTTGTAATTAAATATGTGTTTTATTTTACAATACAAAAATATTTTATCATATAGAGGTAAATTTTGACTGAAAAATTATATAAGTTTATGAACTATAAAACAAGTTGAGTTTAAAAGGAGACAAAATCCTTGACCAAACCAATTATTTATTCTCGGACAAGCAACATGTGGCACATAGTTTGACCATACTCCATATTATAAAAATACGCGTTCAAGACTTTGAGTTCTTCAAATTCTAACACTAACATGATAACTGTAATTTTCTTACGATCAGTACAACAAATATATGAAATATATCGACTAATTTACAAATAAAAAATATTTAATCAATATATTAATTAAATGAAAAACTATTACAAATTAATTTTTTTCTAAAATAATATTTAATATTAATAAACTATTATATATAAATAGAGATTATATTTATAATAGCTAATTGTCATAAAAATATATCTATTAATTTAGAGACAATTCTTCTGATCTCTAATTGAAATATAATTAGAAACAATTTGTTAATCACTATTAATCTATTTGAGAGACTATTCTTTTTCGTCAATAAAGAAAATAAGGTTAGAAGCTATATTTCTAATTACTAGATATGATATTATATAAGTCTTAACTTGTTATTCAGTAATATCTAATTTTTTTTATTTATATAGATAAATTATTAACTAGTGTATATAAAACTCAATTTGGTGAATAAATATATAAAAACTAAAAATTAATCTCCAAATCGTAAATATCTATCATGAAAACATATTTAAAGTCAATATACAACATAAAATAGTTAATATGATAAAATCCATGAATATAACATTTATAATGACTCAAATGTGGTGATATCTTTATTGCCTAACTATAATATTATTAAAAATATTACTATCTCCAATAAATTTATATTATCCAGCTATATTTTTAAGTTTAAATACACAGTAATTTAGTCTCATTTAAATATTTTTTAAGTTTATTACGAATCTCATAAAATTAATAACGTTGGTTAAAGCATCTATATATTTTAAAATTAAACTAATATTTATATTTAAATAGGCAATTCTACCATTTAGATAAATAATATGCTATGTATATAATTCTTGTGGGAACAGTGTCATTACAAAAAAGTCCACTCAGAGACTTGTACCTACCCCATATATATATAACACTATACATATATATAGTTATATAGTTATATAGTTATATGCTGTTAATATATATATATATATAGAGAGAGAACACTTTAAAAGAATAAACAAAAAGGATTAGGAAAGGAAATAGTAAATGGGAAGTGTGTATGCTCAGTCATGGCACTTGATTGGACAATGGATCCCTAGAATCTGAATTAGAGACTGATTCCCCAGTTTGACAACTTCCAAGAGTCATACATATATCTTATACTTTTCTTCCATTGCTCCCTTCTTTTTTCCTATAAATACCCATCTTTCATCATGCACCATTATCATAAACCAAACACACTAACCTTTTCTCCCACTGCCACCATCTTCTGCATTAACTATTTCACAAAATCCACTTCAATTCACTCTCATTCTAATGGCTCTTGCTGCACCTTCCTCCATGCTTATGCCACTGCTGCAAACAACCAACTCTATCCCCCAAATTTCTGTAACCCTCACCCAAAGCAGACGGAAACCCAAACGCGACGGAGGAAAAGGACGTGATCCTCAAACAAACCAAACCACAGCAACCCATGAGAGAGACATTCCTCTACTAACAAAAACATCACACGACGGAGGCAAAGGAAATGATCCACAGACATATTAAATGCCACAATGCTACTGTCAACTCAATCACTAATCTTCACTTTCACAACACTTCAGTGTTACCATTCTGCACATCACATTTCTTTGTATTATTTCTCTGTTCCTACCAAATTTTGTTTAGTCGCTGTATCACAAACTGTAATCATTGATTAATGACGAAAGCTTTTTGTTGCAATATTTATTTATTTATTTGTTAAGATACTAAGCACTTTTAATTATTAAACTTGTAGATATGAGTGTTCTAATGAATTTTGGTTATTTAAGAAGTAGATTATATAAGAGAAAACACTAAAAAGGGAATTTTGTGTGAAAAAAAACTTCATCACAAATTGATATGAAAATTCCCTGTCTCGAAAACATGTGGTTTGAAATGGAAACTATTAGTTGTAGGCAATAGTGTTGCTTGAAGCAAAATAATGATATTTTATGTGAGTAAAAGTAATTAATTTTTGCTTAATGCAAGTTTAGACTCGTTTAAGTGGGACAAACAATTATCAGTTAAAGAGTACTTGGATATATTTAAGCCACACACACAAATTTGATGGTTTGAAATGAACATATTTTACTAGTGACTATGTCAATCAATATTAGGAATATTAGAATCATTCTGCTGTAAGAATTGCCTAAAAATTATATAAATTGTAGGGTCAGTCTCAATCTAGTGAGGAGTAGCTTGTTTGAGCGAAAATTAGAAAAAGAACATGTATTTATCAGAGATCTTCTCACTCAAGTGAGAATCTGGTTGTTTGAATAAAAAGATCTTTTTTCATGATGAAATTCTCTTCTTATCTGAGCAAGAATTAGTTGGCTTAAACCAGAATCCACTAACCAAGATGTGATTTGAACGCATTTAAGAAAAAAAAAGGGAACAATTAGCTTGGTTTTTGGAAGATTTCTGGAGCATCTAATGCTCTGGAGAGAGGAAATTTGGAAGAGTTTGAATTCTTATTTCCCCATCTTGTTTTTTTGTGTAATGGCTATCATGGATAGCTAATTTCTGGTTTGGGATTAAATGTAATTTTTTAAACTCGAATGTATTTTAGTGTTATCTATATATAGTTTTTCATTTGTATTAAATATTGGTATTTTTCATCTTTCTCTCTGTGTTATGCTTAATTCTATCTAATCGATAGATTCTCATTCTTGATTTTTAGATTTGACTAAGAAATAATTTTGAAAATTTGATTTAGATGAAAGTACTTTATGTATGGTGATTATAGGAACATATTCTAACTTTTAATATTACTCTTATTTAATTTGAAAACTTAATAACATTTTTCAATTGATAATGAACCATGTTAATCTTTTTATAAGTACATTTAATGAGTAAAACTTTAAATTTTAATTAAACTATTTTTCGTAGAATAGATACTCTTATTAAAAATCATTAAACTACAGTGGACTTAACATGAAGGATTCAATTTTGATATAAAACTATCATTGAGTTATTTCTACTTCTTTTTCCTTATTTTTTCCTTATTATTAAACACGTGTTGCTTGGTGATTCTTGATGTGTTTGAAATCTAAATTTCACACTTTTTAGAGGTACAGTTTACTCTTTTGTTTTCTACATTGATGATTTTCTTAACCTAAATTATGTTATTGGCAAAGAAGAGGAACAACCAACTGTTTTTACTGGAGGTACACTAATAAGTGGATTGATTCAAATGAGAGATCAAGAACACTTGAGAATTTAATACTAAATTAAGTAGTTCAAGAAGTAGTAGTTTTTTAAGCTTCCTCTCGTGATGGTGGGTGGAAAAAGGGTTTGTTTCCTACTCTATTTAGCTTGTATCATGTTATGATGGTAGTTAATGTTTGAATGACTAACGATTATTAATGTTTCCATGCTACTCGGGCTTCTTAAGTATAAATTTCATTATTGTAACATTGCTTATATTACTGCATAAAAATACTCCTTATACACTTTTTAAACAGGTTTCAACATTAAATTCTCCATTAAATTCAGTGTTTGAACAATACTCACAATGAACAAGAAGTTTCTTTACCATTCCCATAACTATGGTGAATCAACCCGCTATTCCCATTTTCTAATTGGCTGAAGTAACTCGTTTTGCACTTCTCCCTTAAGCTAACTCCATAGTGGACGGAAGACTATGCAAGGGATGGGGCACCATTAGGTAATGGAGAACCATTAGGTAATGCATCCTAGTGCACTACGACGACAATGTTGATATAACTTTTTTGAATTTTTCTACATTGAAACTTGTTTTATTTTCTGCATAAAACGAAGTTGGGAAAAAACTTCCCAAGCTTATATATCTAAAGGTAACTTAGCAACAAAGTATTGACCTATTAGGTGTATATGATCGTTCGACTCGAGTAAGAATAAGTATTATTGGACAAGTTATTTTTACCTATTTTATTTGAAGGCAATAGCTTTTGAAGTTTGGTTAGTCAAATCAAGCAAGAGAAAATTGCTATGTATGGAAATATTGGAAGACATTTTTAAAAAACAAAAACTAGCAAGTACCCAATTTCTTGAAGAAAAGAGGTTTCCAATTAAGTTGTGTTCTGGAAAATCTTTTACAAAACTATTTTCAAATGAGTATCATAGTTTTCATGAAAGGGAACTTATTTGTGCATATAGAATATGACCTGATGTACCTCTATATTTTCTGCATATATATATTTTTCATGTTTTGCAATTGAGTTTAATTTCTATTCAATTAGTGTACAAAAAAATTACGCAGCTATAGAGAAAAACCTTATAGGAAATAAATGGTCAAAGTCGAGCTATATTGATGCTGAGTACTTTGACTGGACCATGGATCCCAAGAATTGGAAAAAGAGAGACTGGTTCCACAGTTTGACAACTTCCATGAGTCATACATATGTTATACTTTTTCTTCCATTGATCCCTTCTTTTTTCCTATAAATTCCCATCTTCCATCAATGCACCAGTGTCATAAACCAAACACACTAACCTTATCTCCTACTGCCACCATCTTCTGCATTAACTATTTCACAAAATCCACTTCAATTCACTCTCATTCTAATGGCTCTTGCTGCACCTTCCTCCATGCTTATGCCACTGCTGCAAACAACCAACTCTATCCCCCAAATTTCTATAGCCCTCACCCATAGCAGACGGAAACCCAAACGCGACGGAGGAAAAGGACGTGATCCTCAAACAAACCAAACCACAGCAACCCAAGAGAGAGACATTCATCTACTAACAAAAACATCACACGACGGAGGCAAAGGAAATGATCCACAGACATATTAAATGCCACAATGCTACTGTCAACTCAATCACTAATCTTCACTTTCACAACACTTCAGTGTTACCATTCTGCACATCACATTTCTTTGTATTATTTCTCTGTTCCTACCAAATTTTGTTTAGTCGCTGTATCACAAACTGTAATCATTGATTAATGACGAAAGCTTTTTGTTGCAATATTTATTTATTTATTTGTTAAGATACTAAGCACTTTTAATTATTAAACTTGTAGATATGAGTGTTCTAATGAATTTTGGTTATTTAAGAAGTAGATTATATAAGAGAAAACACTAAAAAGGGAATTTTGTGTGAAAAAAAAACTTCATCACAAATTCATATGAAAATTCCCTGAGTCGAAAACATGTGGTTTGAAATGGGAACTATTAGTTGTAGGTAACAGTGTCGCTTGATGCAAAATAATAATACTAAGTACTTAGTTCTTGCTCAATAAGTTCAGATTTGTGAGTAAAAGTACTTAATTATTGTTTAATGCAAGTTCAAACTCGTTTAAAGTGGGACAGACAATTATCACTTAAAGCGTGTTTCGATATACTTAAGGCTAACACAAATTTGGTCATTTGAGATAAACATATTTTACTTAAGTAACTTATAAATAATATTACTTACAATGTGTATGTAGTGCTTGAAACATCATTCATTTGTTTATTCACGTAAACGTGATCAGAAGGTTACTTATATAACCATAGAAATTTTAAAAATAAAATAATAATATTTTATTTTCTAAAAATATTATAAATAATGAAAGTGGTAGTTCATTTCATTATAAGAAATTTATTAAATATAAATTAATTTAAAAATAAAAAAATTAATTATTATAAATTAAAAATTATTGATATGTAGAAACTATATTTTTTTGCCAATTGATACCTTAAAAGAATTATGAAATTGATTTTTATATAATGGTGACTAAATTAGTTTTTAAATTAGAATCTAAATTAGTTTCTAACATTAGCTACCAATGTTTTAGCCACTTAGTGAATTAGATTCTAAATTAGTCTTTAATTCAAAGAGTAACCAATTTCAAAATTTTATAGGTTAATAATATGATTGGTAAAAATAATTTTGTTTTGTAGTGTTGTTACAGAACATCATATTCCTCTTTCTCAAACTCTTTCTTTAGTTCTCTCTGAATCTGATACTAAGACTTTGTCAGTTTGCAGAATGGGAAGAGGAAAGTCAGAATTGAAGGCATAAGGAAGGATTCTCATCGATTGGTTTTACAAAACAAGTAAGTTTTTTCGATCATTTTCCAAGTTTTAGTTGAAAGCATATTTTGCCTTCCTAGAGACAAGAAACTAACTAGTAGTAAGCTGAAATATTGCCCATGTTTTGATTAGACAAAGGATTTGAAGGTGAAAGGTTACTCTCTGGAGGAGTTAAGACGTTAGAGGTATCCAGATTATGGAAGCTTTCATTTGAAAATAATAAAAATAGGATTATGAATGTTTTGTGCGACACAATAGAAGTGCAACGAATCATATAAATCGATAAAATTGCTAGAAATGAGTCATACGATTGTTTGATTGATATTAAATGATGCATACAACGTGTATTTTGGTTGGTTGAGGAGGAGAAACCATGGTTTCTTCGTCCTTGAGTTTGTTGTTCTAAGCAACCTCCCTTGTCGCCCAAGCGAGGTTTAGGTAGTGTGAAATTATTTCATCAGCCGCCTTAGGTCGCTCAAGAGATGTCCTACATTGCTAAAGTAATGTCTTCTAGCTCAAGCAAGAGAAACACTAATACAAATATCTATCCTCTGGAGAAATATCGCTCAAGCATTGGTTTTGGAGCTCAAGTGACATGTTTGGTCACTCAAACGAGGTTTTGATCGCTTGAACAAAGTTGGGGACAATAGACACATGTCCCAGAGGTGCTTTAGAGCATGACACAATGGTTTCAGGCGCTCAAGCACCAGTTTGGGCACTCAAGCAGTGATGTTGCTCAAGCCATGGATTTACGAATTGGGTGCTCAAGCTGCAGTTGGACGCTTAAGCCCTAACGATAGTGTCGCAAACCGACTTTCGATGGTTGAGACTTCCATTTGAAAATTAGTAGCTATTTGATGCTCGCTACGATTTTGCTAGAGATTAGCTAGGGAAAAGCTACAATAGATTCACTATGCTATAGAAAATTTGCTATGGAGTAGGTATGGATTTTCTTGGTAATAGCTACAAAATATTTGTTACAAATTTGCTAAGGATAAGCTAGCACATATTTGCGATAGATGTGCAAAGTAGTAACTAGGAAATATTTGCTATGGATTTACTAGGGAATAACTAGGAAGAGTCTGCTACAAAGTTTCTACAAATAAGTTTTGTAGCTAATTAGCGAGGAAATTGTCATGTTTTCTTCAAATAATTAGCGAGAGATTTGGTAAAGGATTTTCTACCGAAATTGCAAGAACAGAACAGTTTCCTTGATGATTATTTAGCAAGAAAAATTTTCTTCAAAATTTCCTCACTAATCCCTTGCAGAAAGATTTTGCGAGAGATCAACGAGAAATTGAGTAAGGATTGTTTGGTTACAAGTACATTATTTTCTTATAATAGTGACATTGGTTTGGTAATTGTCGCTATGGTGTGGTTCCTCTGATGATGTACTACTAACTGTCATAACTAAATCAAGTATATGCATCGCATCTTGTTATTGGACCATACAAAACCTCATTGGAAAGCTTTCAATTCTTATTAGTTTATTAGGAGGCAACAAAAATGGTAGGCGTCGTTTATGGAAAAACTCAAAACTGAAAGGTTGCAAACAAATCACATGGTGTAGCTTTCTTCATGGTTAGGAAACATTTACTATTATTATATTGTAAATTGTAACCTATAAAAGGCAACTCTAATGCACAAATATGAAACAGTTCTTGAGTGAATGAAATATTAAGAAAAAGTTTAAGTTCTCTTCCTCTGTTTCTTTTATTGTGTGTGAGTGTCTTAGAAAAATATTTGTACCACTGATATCAAAGTGGTATCAGAGCTGGTTAGATACTGAGTGTGTGAGGAACAAAAGCATTCTCACCTTAACAAAATTTGAGTCTATTTGAGAAAGAGAGAGATGGCCACAAATTACAATATTGTTTGGTCTGGTCCCAAATTAGATGGAAAAATGGATTACAATTATTGGAAACTATTGATGTCCACCCATTTGAAAGCTTACAATATCTGGAGCTTTGTTGAACCAGACTTACAAGAAGGAGCTAATGCAGAAAATCAAAGGAAGGGACAATTGGCGCTGTCACAAATTCAACAAGGAATAGATTATTCAATTTTTGGCAAAATTGCAAACTGCAAGACTGCCAAAGATGTGTGGGATACATTGAAGTTATCATACAAAGGAGTAGAGAAAGCTTAAAAATCCAAAATGCAGTCCTTGCAAAGAGAATATGAAAGGTATGATATGTCCAGTTCAGAAATTGTTCAACAATATTTTTCACGTATCACAGATCTTGTCAATAAGATGAGAGTATATGGAGAAGATATTTCTGAAAGCAAGGTGGTTGAAAAAAATTCTACGCACCATGCCGATGAAGTTTGATCATGTGGTGACTACAATAATAGAATCCCACGACACAGACACCATGACAGTTGCAGGATTGCAAGGAAGCATTGAAAGCCATGTGAGCAGAATATTGGAGAAAACAGAAAAAGGAGCTGAAGAAGCATTGAAAAGTCAAGTGAATTTCAATAATGTTGCGGGGTCTAGACGAGATGCAGAAAATAGAGGTCGTGATAATTTCAATAATGGAGGAAGAGGAAATTTCAGAAGTAGAGGTTATGGAAATTACAGAGGTAGAGGTCGTGGTAATTTTAATCAGTGGAGAAACAACAATTTCAGACCAAACAATCAAGGAAGAGATGGAGATAATTTTGTACTTGCCAATCGAGGAAGAGGAAGAGGTGGCTATCAAGAAAGAAGTAATTTTAATTGCTTCTGTTATGGAAAATTTGGCCATAGAGTAGCAGATTGCAAATTCCGACAGCACGCAAATATTGCAGAAAATCAGTACCAGGATATTGGTGAGAATTCTAATAACCCACAAAGTTTATTTTTGGCAAGCAATAACTTCTCAGAAGATGAAAATATCTGGTATTTAGATATTGGGTGTAGCAATCATATTTGAGGAAAAAAGGAATTATTTTCTTTGCAAGATGAAACAGTTACTTGAACTGTTAAGTTTGGCAACAACAACAATATTCCAATTTTGGGAAAAGACCAAATCATGATTAGATTGAAAGATGGTTCACAGAATTTCATTTCTGATGTTTTTTATGCTCCTGATCTTCATCATAATTTATTAAGCATAAGACAACTATCAGAAAAAGGATACAACATGTAGATTGATCATGGAAACTGCATCTTGATTGACAAGAGTGAGAGATTTATAGCCAAGGTAAAAATGACTCTGAATCGCCTATTCCCTTTGAAAATTCAACATGAAAAATATCCTTGTTTAAGTTCTATGGCATATGCGCTTTGGAGACTTTCATTTTTTTGGATTAAATTATCTATCAAAGAAAGAATATGTTTCTGGTTTATCTGTTATAAATATTCCCAATAGTGTGTGTGAGACTTGTCAATTGGGAAAGAAGCACAGAGAATCATTTCCTACAGGAAAGTCATGGAGAGCGAGAAAGCCACTGGAGATTGTTCATTCAGATTTATGCATAGTTAAAATCCCAACACATGGTGGTAGTAAGTACTTTATTACCTTTATTGATGATTTCAGCAAAAAAACATGGGTGTATTTTTTTGAAGCAGAAATCAAATGCTTGTGATGCCTTTAAGTCATTTAAGGCATTTGTGGAGAAACAAAGTGGCTGCAAGATTAAAGCATTGAGAACAGACAGAGGTCAAGAATACCTTGTCTATGCAGATTATTTTGAGCAACATGGAATTCATCATCAACTAACAACCAGATACACTCCCCAACAGAATGGAGTTGCCGAAAGAAAGAACAGGATCATCATGGATATGGTAAGGTGCATGTTAAAGGCAAAACAAATGCCTAGAGAATTTTGGGTAGAAGCTGTTGCTACTGTTGTGTATATCTTGAACAGATGTCCAACAAAGAGTGTTTATGAGAAAACACTAGAAGAAGCCTGGAGCGGAAGGAGACCATCAATTCGACATCTCAAAATTTTTGGGTGTATAGCATATGCCCATGTACCAGATTAGCTAAGGAAGAAGCTCGATGATAAAGGAGAAAAATATGTGTTCATTGGCTACTGCACAAATTCAAAGGCATACGGACTCTACAATCCGAAGACAACGAAGGTAATTATCAATAGAGATATGACCTTTGATGAAGAAGGAATGTGGGATTGGTCATCCAAATCCAAAAATAAGCCTACAATAATTCTAGAAAATTATGAAGAGGAGAATGGACATGTAGATTCAACACCTGATGAGCCAGAAACATCAAGAAGACCACAGAGGCAACGAAGACTACTAGCCAGATTGGAGGATTATGTTGTGGGTAATGACAATGACCCATCTAATGAAGAAATTATCAATTTTGCCTTATTTGCAGATTGTGAGGCTGTATCATTTGAAGAAGCATCAAATAATCAACATTGGAGAAAACAAATGGATGAAGAAATTCATGCCATTGAGAAGAGTCAAACATGGAAGCTGACAGACTTACCAACAGACAAAAGGCTAATTGGTGTGAAATGGGTGTACAAAAATAAGTACAAACCCAGTGGAGAAATTGATCCTTTCAAAGCAAGGTTGGTAGCAAAAGGGTACAAACAAAAGCCAGGAATTGATTATTTTGAGGTATTTGCTCCTGTAGCAAGATTAGATACAATTTGTATGCTTATCTCTCTATCAGCTCAAAATAATTGGAAAATTCATCAAATGGATGTTAAATCTGCTTTTCTAAATGGTACTTTGAAAGAAGAAGTATATGTTGAGTAGCCTTCAGGATATGAGGTTAAAGGAAAAGAAAATAAAGTCTACAGATTGAAGAAAGCATTATATGACTTGAAGCAGGCACCTAGAGCATGGTACAAAAAGATTGATTCCTATTTTATACAACATGGATTTCAGAGATGCCCATTTGAGCACACTTTATATATTAAAGTTGTTGATCTAGATGATATTATTATTGTATGCCTTTATGTTGATGATCTAATCTTTACTGGCAATAATCCAAAGATGATTGCAGAATTCAGGGAGGCCATGGTTCAATGTTTTGAGATGACAGATTTGGGCCTAATGTCATATTTTCTTGGCATTGAGGTTGTTCAGCAGAATGATGGAATTCTTATATCTTAAAAGAAGTATGCTGCAGACATTTTGAAGAAATTCAAATGGAGAATTCAAAGCCAATCTCAATACCTGTGGAAGAAAAGTTGAAGCTGAAAAGAGATAATGATGAAAGAAGTTCAACATATTACAAAAGCTTGATTGGAAGCCTCAGATATTTAACTGTCACTAGACCAAATATTGTATTTGGAGTAGGATTGCTCAGTAGATTCATGGAAGAGCCACATGCATGTCATTTACAAGGGGCAAAAAGAATCCTTAGATACATCAAAGGTACTCTGACTGAGGAAATTTTTTATGCTAATAATACTAATGTAAAGCTGGTTGGATACACAGATAGTGATTGGGCAGGAGATATTGAAACAAGGAAAAGCACATCGGGGTACACGTTTCATCTAGGCACTGGAGCAGTATCATGGTCCTTAAAAAAGCAGCCAACAATTGCACTCTCAACAACCGAGGCAGAATATATAGCTGTAACAAGTTGTGCTGCACAAGCAATATGGATGAGAAGGATGCTTGAAGCAATGCATTAGAAACAAGATACTCCTACAGTGATATTTTGTGACAACAAGTCTACAATTGCACTATCCAAAAATCTAGTTTTTCATGGACGATCCAAGCACATAGATATTCGGTTTCACAAGATTCGAGAACTAGTAGCTGAGAAAGAAGTAGTAATCGAATATTGTCTAACTGAAGAACAAGTTGCAGATATTTTTACAACTGAAAACTGAGTTATTTTACGAGTTGAAGAAAATGCTTGGAATGGTAGAAACTTGATTTAAGAGAGGCAATGTCAGAAATAAATCAAGTATATGCATCGCAGCTTGTTATTGGACCATACAAAACCTCATTAGAAAGCTTTCAATTCTTATTAGTTTATTAAGAGGCAACAAAAATGATAGGTACCATTTATGGAAAAACTCAAAACTGAAAAGTTGCAAACAAATCACGTGGTGTAGCTTTCTACATGGTTAGGAAACATTTACTATTATTATATTGTAAATAGTAGCCTATAAAAGACAACTCTAATGCACGGATATGAAACAGTTTTTGAGTGAATGAAATATTAAGAGAAAGTTTAAGTTCTCTTTCTCTGTTTCTTTTATTGTGTGAGTGTCTTAGAAAAAGATTTGTACCATTGATATCACTAACTGTCTTGTGGTTGTCGTCCATTAAGCTATCATTGCCGACGAGGGGTTGTACATGTATTGCTGGTAGGTTGACCGAATCATTATGATTAAACCCTTTCATTGAATCTGTTGAGGACTCTGATTCGAATGCGTTGTCTCCCCAGGTGCCTATGCATCTACAATTTTGGATATGTGTTTGCTCTTCCTCTGTTTTAACCCGATATACTCTGTTGTTGATTTTGATTCTTTTCGTCAAATTTTTTGAACACCCAATTGGTAATCAAATTCTAATACGCGAATATTCAATGTTTGCATGTGTTTTCGTTGCTTCGTCAATACCAAACACTTTCCCACTATGGCCATTAAACTTTTAAAACATGATAGTCCCCAAAATTGTATCGG
This sequence comes from Lablab purpureus, assembly GCA_030347555.1. Classification (NCBI taxonomy): domain Eukaryota; kingdom Viridiplantae; phylum Streptophyta; class Magnoliopsida; order Fabales; family Fabaceae; genus Lablab; species Lablab purpureus. The sequence goes on from CM059258.1 coordinate 22,617,744, forward strand.
AATACCTCTGCATATTACCCAGACGATCTTGTTTCCTACAACTGGTGTTATAGATTACGTGATGATGGATTCAAAGAACTTTGCAAACCAATCTTCATTTTCAGTAAAAAAAAATGTAGATGTCAGAAGATATCGGAGCTAACTATTTTGGTATTAAAAAAAATTTCAAGGTTATTTTGGATGTTTGAAAATATAATAATATTCAAACAATTTGTCTACGTCATTAATGTGTTTGATACTAAAAAATGTAATAAAACAGTTTGAACATACAAAGTAACAATTCAATTATTGTTGAATTAGTTATATTATGATAGAGAGGAACAAACTTGAGCATAAGCAATCCAAATACAAGAAATGAGTTGAAACAAGTAGGTAACAAATAGACAATTTTTTAAAATTAAAGAGTTCTAAGCTACACCACTACAAGAAAAATCCCTAATAACGTTGGCGAAAAATCCACGCAAAAGAAAAAATGCGGACGCTACTTCGTTAGAAGCTACATGGCTAACGTTGAGGAGCTTAGGGGATGTCAATAACATCGGTGAAGGTGACACAAATGATGACGCTAAGGTTTATGAAATTTAAAATAAAAAAATTAGAATCAGTATAACCGACACTATACTTTTGAAAATAAATAAATTAAAAAAGATATCGTCAGTCAAGTCGTCGCTAAGGTTTGTAAAATTTAAAAATAAAAAAGGTAACGTCAACTTGGTCAACATTATGCTTTTAAAAATAAATAAATTAAATGGGGTAGTGTCGGTCTTGTTGATGTTTACGCACGTTCCAATTAAAAGAAATAAAATTTAAACAAAAAGAATTAAACAACAAAAAAATAAACATTAAACAAATAAAATTAAAAAAAACAAAAGAATAAAGATTAAAAATTTAAAATTTAAAATTTAAACAAAATTTATGAATAAAGATTAGAAAACCCTAAAAATAAACATTAAAAATAAATTTAAACAAAAAAAATTTATGAATTTAATTGAATGAAGGAGATAAGTGTAAGGAGATGAGTGTGGTTGAAGGAGATGAGTATGGATGAAGGAGATGAGTATGAATAAAAGAGATGGGTGTTGATGATGAAGATGAATAGTGTAGATGACTGAGATAAGTGTGAATGAATGAGATGAATGTGAATGAATGAGATGAGTGTGAGGTGATTTATATAAAAAAGTGAGAGAGAAATTTTATGATTTGTTCGATTAAATCTAAGCTTTTGTGTTAAAGATAATCTACGATTGATATTCTATATGATGGAGATACACATATTAATGTAAATAATATTTGATTGGTGAGATGTGGACCTTTAGATTAAAATAATTTATGGTCCATATTCAATCTCGCAAAGATACAAGGATTCAAGTATAAATAAAGTTAGTTTTGGTTTAGCGGACCCTAACTTAAATAAATATTAAAAATATATTATGTTAACATCGGCTAGGCCGACGCTACTTTAAATAAATATAATTATTAAAAACAAAATAATTCCACTAGGCCGATACTAACTTTATTTATTTTTTAAGGTTAAATATGTTTTTAGTCCTTGAATTATTTGTCAAAATTGTGTTTCATCCCTGAAGCAAACTGTGGACTTATTTCGTCCTTATGCTTTATAAATTCATGTAAACGATCCTTGATGATGTGCCAAAATTCCTTTTTATCCTTTTATTTTTCTTCTTCCTAGTTTCCTACTTCAATATCATCCGTCTCTGAAGTTTCTCTTTGACTCTTTTTCCTTCTATTTCCTCTCATTTTCTTCTCCTTAAATATGTTTTTATTTGTCATCGAGGATCATTTACACTTGTTTATAAAGTATAAGGACGAAATAGGTCCAAAGTTTATCTCAGGGACGAAACACAGTTTTGACAAATAGTTCAAGAATTGAAAACATATTTAACCAAATTTTTAATAATTATTTCAGTTAGCGTGATACTAACTTCAATAAATATTAAAATATATAATGTTAGTGTCGGTTTAGTCGACGCTACTTTAAATAAATATAATTATTAAAAATAAATAAGATTAACTTTCACGAGGCCAATACTAACTTATTTATTTTTAATATTTATTTCAGTTAGTATAAGTTTAGGAGACGCTAATTTGACACTGATATAAATATTTATTTATAAAAAAAGTTAACATCGATCTAGAATTGATTAAGCAAATTTTAAATTATTTTATATTTTTTAATTTATGTTTTTAAAAGGAATAAGTGTTAGAGTTAACTTCATCAACTCTATTTGCATAAAAGCTAATTCGATATTTTCTTCTACTATCACCACATAAATGCACAACAACCATTATTTGAATATACAACAAAAACTATTACTAGTGAGGCAATACTTATTCATGCAAAGGAGGAGTTATTAGAACATGCAAATGGATAGCAACAAGAAGTTAACTAAGCATACATGTATAATCTAACAACTACTAGAAAGAACAATCAAGAAAAATATGTATATATTTCATCTATATCGGAACCTATAGACTCATATCATCTTTTGAAACACAATGGAAGCGATTTTAACAAGTTAGAAATATGTGAGCAGTCATCAATGTGCAAACAACAAAGAGATACTATAAACACATGTATCAGAACTTGAGGTCCACTTAATAGAACAATTTAGCAAATATATAATGTGGGTACTTGAGCAGTCAACCTTTTTAACTCTTATTTTTATTCTACTTTCTATAAGTATTTTTTCTTCTATAACTTCTTCTATTGTTTGTAATCCTTTTCTTATAATCATTTTTATGATCTATATATCTGGTATATCTATAATATTATCTTCTCTATGACTTTTATTATAATACAATATTAAGTTATGCACAAAAATATTATGTTTGAATACTGTTTGAAAGTTTTCTTTAAAATTATCTTTTTTTTCTTCTTGTACAATCTTATAAGATATTTTAGTTTTTACTTTCAAATCTTTTTCGCACATTAATCTTTCAAACTTTATAATTTTCAACCTATACTCTTTCTGAATTATCTATTTTTATAAATTATTTTCATATTCTCACTCTACCTAAATTTATTACTATTTTACTTCAAATGTTATAACTTATAACAACTTCTTCTAATATAATAATTCAAACTGTTTTATTGATTATTCAAGCATTTAAAATATGTTTAAATACTATTAGTAATTATATGATTTATTAATTTTGTCAAATTAGCCTTAGCACAAATACATAAAAAGTAAATATACTATATAAATAAACATGTATTTAAAAAATATTAAGAGATGAATAATACAAATTTATAATTATATATGTCTGTTATTTTATAATAAAAAATAATATTTTATCATACAGAGGTAGATTTTGGCTGAAAAATTATATAATTTTAAGAAGTATGCAACAAGTTGGTTGTTAAAAGGGGACAAAATCCTTGACCAATTGAATTATATATTATTCTGAGACAAGCAACAAGTGGTACTTAGTTGACCATACTCCATATTACAAAAATACGCGTTCAAGACTTTCAGGTCTTCAAATTATAACACTCACATGATAAGTGTAATTTTCTTTATCTATTAATTAACATACATCAGTATAACAAATTTATTAAATATAGTCTAATTCTAAATAAAAATATTCAATCGATATATAAACTAAATTAAAGACTATTTTACAATTTATTTTTTAAGCAATCTTTATTATTAACAAAAGGTTATAATACAAAAAGTTATATTTTTAATAACTAATAATCATAAAAATATATCTACTAATTTAGAAAATTTTTAATATAATTAGTAAAAAATCTTTTAATCACTGTTAATCTATAAGAGATTTTTTTTTTTCACAAAGAAAAAAAAATTAGAAAGTAGTTTTTTAGTTTCTAAATATCATATAATAAAATTTTAAATTTTTATTCAGTAAAATCTAATTTTAGATTCTATTAAAATTTTATAAACTTGTAGACCTAATTTTGTATCTATATTGTAAATTATAAATCAATTTTAATCTAGAGTATTGATCATGTTATATAAAAAATAAAAATTAATAGTGAATATTTATTATTAAAATATATTTAAAATTAATCCACAAACATAAAATAGCTAATATGATAAAATCAATAAGTATAACATTTATAATGATTCCAATATGGTGATATCTTTATTGCATACATACAGTATTATTATAAATATTAGGGTTAAATATGTTTGTAGTTCCTAAACTATTTGTTGAAATTGTGTTTCGTCTCAAGAACAAATTTTGGACTAATTTCGTCCTTATACTTTATAAATAGGTGTAAATCATCCTCAATAACAATAAAAATATATTTAAGAAAAGGAAAATAAAAAGAAAGAAGAAAAAGAAACTTAAGAAACGGATAATAGTGAAGTATGAAACTATGAAAAAAAAAATAAAGAGATAAAACATAATTCTGACACATTATCAAGATTCGTTTACATGAGTTTATGAAACATAAAGACGAAATAAGTCCAAAGTTTGTCTTAGGGACAAAACACAATTTTATCAAATAATTTGAGAACTAAAAACATATTTAACCCTAAATATTATTATCTCTAATAAATTTAAATTATCCACCTAAATTTTTAAGTTTAAATGCACAATAACTTAATCGCATTTAAATATTAGTTGTTTTTAATTCACAAAATTTGGTTATATAAAATTTCAGATTTTGCAAAAATAACAGTAGAAAAAAAAACTTGATTTCGATCATCATCTGATTATAAATCTCATCAAATTAACAATATTGGTTAAATAATCAATATATTTTAAAATTAAAATAATTAAATAGTCAATTCTGCCATTTTGATAAATGATATACTATGAATATAAATTACTTTTGAAAAGTGTCATTTGAGAAAAAAATTTCCTTCCACGATTTATAATTTTACCAATCATATATATATATAAAAGAAAGAAACACTTTAAAAGACTAAACAAAACAGAAGATAAGTAAATTTGAAAAGAAACGACAACACCAAATAAGTCATGAGTCAACTCACTCACATTAGGAGAATTAATATTACTTTTAATTTAAAACCTTAAGACAATGAGTTTATGGATCTTCTTTCATATATGTTGCTCAATACATTTAATTTTTCTCAATGTAGGACCCAAACTCACACTTGGATTCGTAACATACACTACCCGAATTCATTGAATTAGCATCGACCAAAAACCAACGCTAACAAGTAAAAGTCGACTCTAACTACTCAATAGCGTTGGATTAGAGTCGCATCTTTAGCGGACTCTAAAACTATAAAAGCTAATTTATTAGCGTCGACTTTCGAAGGTCGACTCTAAGTAGCATCGGCCAAGTCCACTCTAGTAGCATCGGCCAAACCCATTCTAATAACGTTGGCCAAGTCCAATCTAGTAACGTCGCCAAATCCCACTTTAATAGCATCGACCAAGTTCAATCTAATAGCATCAACCAAACCCACTCTAATAGTGTCGACCTAACCAATACTAATTTAAATAAATATAATTATTAAAAATAAATAAAATTAATATCCAGACGCTAACTTAAATAAATAAAAACCACTTTAAATAAATATAATATAATTATTAAAATAAATAAGATTAAAGTATAGTAGACTGATACTAACTTTATTTATTTCAATTAACATTGAGATAACAAATACTAATTTAAATAAATATTAAAAATATATTATATTAACGTTAATCTAATTGATATTACTTTAAATAAATATAATTATTAAAAATAAATAAAATTAATATTTATTAAGTCCATACTAATTTTATCTATTTTAATTAATATTAACTAAGGAGACATACTAATACGAATATTTATTTATAAAAAAAATTAGCATCGATTTAAGTTAATTAAACTGATTTTAAATTATTTTTAAATCATTTTATATTTTTTAATTTATTTTTTCAAAAGTTAAAAACAGTTTAGCCGACTGTAATTGCGGCCTAATTTGACCTGATATTATTCTTTTATTACTTTTTTCCTATAATTTTCCATTTTCATCAACGCATTGATATCATAAACCAAACACACTAACCTTTTTTTCCCTTCTGCCACCATCTTCTGCCTTAACTTTTTCTGAACACAACACAAAATCCACTTCAATTCACTCTCAATTTCTAATGACTCTTGCTGCACCTTTCTCCTTGAACATGTCACTGCTGCAAACAACCATGACCCAAAAGGACAGGCACAACAAAACGGAACGAGGAAGGACGTGATCTTCAAACAAATCAAACCACAAAAATCCAAGAAAGAGACAATCCTCTTCTGACAAAAACAGCACAAGATGCAGGCAAAGGAAAGGATCTACAAACACATTAAACGGCACTTACTTAAGTAAAAAATTTATAAGAAAATTTTATATTTTGTATTATTTAAATATTTATCTATATCAGAGTTAATCAGTTATCTAAAATACACACTTTTAATCATTAAACATGTTAACTATGAATGTTATAATGAATTTGATTCTTTAAGTATATAATACTTGAGAGAACAAAATCGGTTAACCACAAGCATCTATCTGAATGAGTGACAAAAGGAGTAGATGTATTCAGAGTGGGACTATTCCTATTTAATGTGTAAAGAGGACAAACTTATTTAATATGATAAATTTATTGCCAAGGCAAAAATAAGAAAATATATACCATTATAAAATTTATGGTTATAGATGGTAGTAAATAGTATATGTACAATTTAGGAATAATAAGCTTAATATATTGTACAAGTTTCTTTCATTATGCATTAATGCATATTCATAATTGTAGTTTGATATCACTATGTGTATTTTATCTGTAGATATAATATAGTCAACAAATTTTATACTGCTAAAATGGAATTCTGTTGCACAAAAAAGTAGTAAATAATTAAAATTAGTAGAGATATACAAAGTAAGAAATGTGTACAGGTTGACATGAATTTAACTTTTTAAAATGATAATAATAAGAAAAGCACAAAGATAAACATGCATTAAGTAAAAAATAAATTAATAAACTAAAAATATAACAATTTATGTATAATTTTATTAAAAAATATATTAAATTATCTATAAATAGACACATAAAAGGTAAAAGTATTATTATAAATAGTCATGTACTTAAAAAAATGTTAAAAAATACACAACATAAGTTTGTAATTAAACACATCCCTTATTTTGTAATAAATATGATATTCTCTAATTTAGAGGTGATTTTGGCTGAAAGACAAGAACTTTGAGCTATTATTTATTAACTATAAGCAAGGTGTGTGTTGTTAGAAGGAGACAAAAGAACATCCTTGACTAATTAATCGAATTATTTATTCTCACACAAGCACCAAGTAGGACTTAGTTGACCATTAATCCATAGTAAAAATACGCGTTGAAGACTTTGAGGTCCTCAAATTATAAACACTAAAAGGCACTTAATTAAAAATTGATAAGGAAAGTTTGGCTCTTGAGCTAAAGTCAAATTGGTTTTCTGATTGCCTCAAATTTACATCAAACTGTATTTGGTGAGACTGAGTCTATATTATGATAAATTTGATTAAATCAAATTTAAATTATAATCAATTCAAATTTAAATTTAGTTTAAGTAACCAAAATGAATTTAATCTATACTTAATCCAATTTAAATTGGATAGGAAAAAATCAAATCAATTTAATCTAGTTAAAATTAAATTTAGATTTTAGATTCAATCTATTTTAAAAAATTTAATCCATAATATTAAAATGTGATATTTTAAATTGTTATAAATTATTTAGGTATTAGAAATATACTTACATATATCATCATTAGTTTTCATGCCTAATTAATTTCTCAATTCAATATATCAAACTACAATGATCAATCAACGCCTAATGAAATAAACTATTACCATACATTGAACTTAGTATTGCTAAATTATGCATATTATGTTTACAATCATCTATAACAATAAATTTTATAATGGTGTATTTTTTTTCTTATTTTTCCCTTGGCAATATATTTATCATATTAAATAAGTTTTTCCTCCATACACATTCGATATGAACAGTCCCATTCTGAAGTCGTCTACTCCTTTTCTTCACTGCATTTGTCACTCAGTGTAATCGATGGTTGTCTTTATTTTTTTCTCTGAAGTATTATCTACTTCTTAAATACTCAAATTCATTAACATTCGTGGTTAACATCTTTGATAAGTATGAGTGTGTATTTAAACAACATATTAGCTCTAATATAGAATTCACAAAAATAAACAAACATCGATAATTACATTATTACAGTTTCTGAGATAATGACGAAACAAAATTTGTTAGGAACATAGAAATAATACAAAGAAACAAAGCCTCGTGAGTAAAGATATATTTGGTTATATATGTATAAAAGAAAGGTAATGATCCTGCGTTGACCAAAACAAAGGAATGTGAGCCTGCAGAATGGTATATATGTTAACTATAAAGTGTTGTGAATGTGAAGATTATTGGTTGTGTTGATAGTAGGAATGTTCTGAAGAATTTTTAAGTATTTTGTGATGACATTTTTTTTGTCACACAAACTTACTTTTTACTTTGTGGTGTTTGTTCTCTGAAATATAATCTACTTCTTAAAGAATCAAATTCATTATAACATTCATAGTTAACAAGTTTAATAATTAAAAGTCTGTATCTTAAACAACTGATTAACTCTGATATAGTATATACACAAACAAATATTTAGATAATACAAAAAAAGGAAGCTTTCATCATACATGACATGATTACAGTTACTTGAGATAAACGAGGAAACAAAATTTGGTAGAAACATAGAAATAATACAAAGAAAGGAAAGTGAGTCTGTGCAGAATGGTAACACTGAAGTGTTGTGAAAGTGAAGATTAGAGATTGAGTTGACAGTAGCATTGTGGCATTTAATATGTCTGTGGATCATTTCCTTTGCCTCCGTCGTGTGATGTTTTTGTTAGTAGAGGAATGTCTCTCTCATGGGTTGCTGTGGTTTGGTTTGTTTGAGGATCACGTCCTTTTCCTCCGTCGCGTTTGGGTTTCCGTCTGCTTTGGGTGAGGGTTACAGAAATTTGGGGGATAGAGTTGGTTGTTTGCAGCAGTGGCATAAGCATGGAGGAAGGTGCAGCAAGAGCCATTAGAATGAGAGTGAATTGAAGTGGATTTTGTGAAATAGTTAATGCAGAAGATGGTGGCAGTGGGAGAAAAGGTTAGTGTGTTTGGTTTATGATAATGGTGCATGATGAAAGATGGGTATTTATAGGAAAAAAGAAGGGAGCAATGGAAGTTGTCAAACTGTGGAACCAGTCTTCTTCTAATTCTAGGGATTGATGGTCCAATGAAGTGCCATGACTCAGCATCAATAGTTCCCATTCACCATTTCTTTTCAAATTTCCTTATCTTTTGTTTATTCTTTTAAAATGTTTCTTTCTTTTATATATATATATCATTGATAAAATTATAAATCTTGATGCAATTTTTCATCGAAATGATACTTTTCCAAAAAACAACTATATACATAATTATTTATCCAAATGACAGAATTGACTATTTAAATAATATAATTTTAAAATATATGGATTCTTTAACCAATGTTATTAATTTGATGAGATTTAAAATGAGATGTTCAAAATAAAATTTTTATTTTTCTACTGATATTTTTGCAAAATCTCAAATTTTATATAACCAAATTTTGTGTATTCAAATGTGACTAAGTTATTGTGTATTTAAACTTAAAAATTTTGGTGGATAATATAAATTTATTACATATAATAATATTGTGTGTATGCAATAAAGATATTACCATATTGGAGTCATTATAAATGTTATATATACTCATTGATTTATCATGTTAACTATTTTATGTTTGTGTATTAATTTTAAATATATTTTAGTAATAGATATTCACTATTAATTTTAAAGCTTTATACATTTAACCATTTTTTATATAACATGATCAGTACAGTAGATTGTAATTGATTTATAATTTACAATATAGATATAAAATTAAGTCTAGAATTTTATAAAATTTTAATAGTATCTAAAATTAGATATTGCTAAATAAAAATGTACGACTTTATCATATGATCGTTAGAAACTAAAAAGGCACTTTCTAATTTCTTTTTCTTTGTTAGAAAAAAAAAACTATCTCAAATAGATTAACAATGAATAATAAATTGTTTCTAATTATATTAAAATTTGTCTAAATTAATACATTTATTTTTTGATTATTAGTTATTAAAATATAATCTTTATTTATGTTATAATTTTTTGTTAATAATAAACATTATTTAAATGAATAATTTGTAAAATAGTCTTTAGTTTAATTAATATATTGATTAAATATTTTTATTTGTAAATTAATCTATATTTAATAAATTTGTTGTACTAATGGTAATTAATAGGCAAAGAAAATTACACTTATCATGTGAGTGTTATAATTTGAAGACCTCAAAGTCGTCTTGAACGCGTATTTTGTAATATGGAATATGGTCAATTAAGTGCCACTTGTTGCTTGTCTCAACATAAATAATTTGGTCAAGGATTTTATCTCCTTTCAACAACTCACAACTTGTTTTATAGTTCATAAAATTATATAATTTTTCAGCCAAAATCTACCTCTATATGATAAAATATTATTTTTATTATAAAATAAGAGACACATTTAATTATAAATTTATATTCTTTATCTATATATATATATATATATATATATTTTTTTTTTATAGAACTTATTTGACAAAATTAATAAATCATAATTACTAATAGTATTTAAACATATTTTAAACATTTCTTGTTGTTATTTCGCATGTTGTAATAACTTTCTTTTGCGTGAATAAGTATTCCCTCCACTAGTAATAATTTTTTTATATATTTAAATAATAGTTGTTGCACATTTATGCCGTGGTAGCTTGGTACTCTCTTTGCTTGGTACTCTCTTTGCTTGAAAAAAGTGTCTAATGTTTGTAATTAATTTGCTTCAATTCATTTCTTGTATTTGAATGGTCTATGTTGCTCTTGTTTGTTTCTCTTTATCATAATATGTCGAATTCAACAATAATTGAATTGTTAGTTCATATATTCAAATTGTTTTATTACATTTTTTTAGTTAAACTATTTTTTAATATTTAACATTCAATCAAACACATAAATAAGTAGACAAGTAGTTCAAATCATTCTATTAATTTATTTGAATATTATTATACATTTAAATATTTAAAATAATTTTGACAAATATTTTGAATATCAAAATAATATTTGTCTTTTATTTTCAATTTTTAACTTGGAGAGTCATTCTGCATTTAATAAATAGTATTTCAACTATCAAATATAGTTATGTTATAGTATTGTTAAATGTATGTTTTTTTAATTTTATATTTTTCAAAGAATTTTTGTATTAGTCTATCTCTACTCATTGTTTTTAATCTTTATGATTAAGAATATATTCAATGCAACTTTAAACATCATTTCTTCAATACGATATTTTAAATATTTTTTTTTAAGTTTCATTAAAAGATACTCGATTCTTTTTTGGTATTGAAAAATGTATTTAAGAGTTTAAGTAGTTTAACTGAAATAAAGTATGAATATTTTATTATTAAAATTGAAAAGCTTATAAATAAAAAGTTATAACTATTCAAATTTCATTTCACAAAAGCTATCATCTCTCTAAAATACTTTTCTCTAAATTTCAGGAAGATTTGTTCATCTTCTTGAAGGTCAAAGTTCATCTTAGGGATCCTGGTGGAGATTAGGACAATTCTATCCAGTCAAAATTTATTTTAGAATAAGTTTCTTTTTATCCTTTTTCTTGAGTTAGTTTTGGGAAAAGTTATATGTATGGGAGCTAGGGGTCTTGCATGTGGTTTTTCTAGGACAAAGATGAATCTTTGTTAGTCCAGGATCGTAATGGTATGTTTAGATAATATTTGAGTCTTTTATGTACAAGTTTAACTTTCCTGTAAGCATGGAGAAGTTTGGAAGCTTAAGCTAGAAAAGAAAACTTTAACAAGTAAGAGAAGTTAGTTGTGTTTTGATAGTACTATAAGATCTACATGCGAAGGTGATGTAGTCACATTATCTTATTTTTGTGCATAATTGTGTTTGTTTGAACATATTTAAAATGTTTGAGATGTGATTTGAATTGTGTAGATTGAATGGCATAGATTGTATGTTTATCTATTATATGCCAACATATTACAATTGGAATCAACTTGGTTCAAGCTAGTGTTATTTTGAAACAAAATACTCATTTTTAACGTAGGACATAATATAACTTAGCTTCAACCAAGCTAGGACTTTTGAGTTTCTGAATTATGCGGAGTTGTTGGGCGAGTCAATCTCTCGCTGGACGTAATTCATTTAATTGAAAACTTGAGAGGTTTTTACGTTGGGCAAGCCTTTTATTTACATCTTCCATTGGTTTGGTTGCTGGGCGAGCTAATATCTCGCTAGGTGAAATTCATTTAATTGAAAAACAAAGAATTTGTTTCGTTGGGAAAGCTAGATCTCGTTGGGAGAGCTAATGCTTTTAGAATTAGGTTTAGTGCACCTCATGAAAATTGTATCCTTAGATGTTAGTTTTTCAATGGCTTTGGAATCAATTAAAAAGGAGGTGTAGAACTCAAGTTATGCTTGTTTTAGTGAACAAAGGTCAAGCTATCAATCTTGTTGTAAAGTTGTAGTGGTTTCTGAACTTTTAAGATAAGTAAATGTTTTATTTAGTACTTGAAGTCTTTATAAGAGTTGTATATTATCCTCTCATCTTTGTAATGAGTTATATTTGAGCTTGATTTGATGAGTATAAGTTAGTATGATAAAATTTCAAATGTTTGCAATATTTAATTTAACTATGATTGAATGAGTATAATGTGATGTGAATTGTTATCTTATATCATGATTTTGGTTAAGATAAAATGTATACGAACAATGGTGTGTGATGTTATGATTAGGATGTTTTGGAAACATAGTTATTTCCAAGGAGAAAATACTATGATGTGATGTATTGAATAGGGGATTCAAGAAATATACTGACTCTACTGATGCTGAACTCACATAGAGGTAAGTATCAGGTGGTGAGAGTCGAAGGAGGTTCTTATGGCCTAGACATGGTGTGAAAAATAACCGTGTCTAGTAGGTCATGGAGATTTATCTTGTCATATGAGGTGGATGAGTTCTTTTATGTAGCTTTGTTGTATGAGGCAACTTAGTGAAGGTATTGTGACAAGAGATCTCTGAATCTAAATTCAACGCATGTGTCTTCCGGAAGTAGAGTCAAGTGTATGTGATTTGATGTTTGTGATCTATGACATGAGAGGTAACCAATGGGCTATGAGTTAGACACTTGATTTTGATACATATTGAGTGAATGAATTGAATATGTATTCATGAGAGTGTATGAATGAGATTTGAATGAATTATCTAAAATGTGTTTGGATTGTATAGATTAAGAAAACATATGCATATGGTATTGATATATGCATATATTTGAGTTTTTAAAATACTAGCTTACCCTATTTTGTGTGTTTGTATGTTTTTTTTTAACTATGATGATCGTGTATTACAAGGAGCAGATGATATTGCAAGATGAAAAAGATTAGTAGAGATATAAGTTGAGAAGATGGAAAATAGTTTATCTTTAGTTTGTTTTTTTCCCTTGAGATATATATTTATTATAAATCCCTATGAAAAAGGAATTAAATTTTTTTAGAAAGTAAAATGAATGTTTGTAGACTAAGTAAAATGTAATAATTTTTGGGGTGTTACATGTATAGTCTTTTAGGATGTTTTTGATTTACTTTAAATTTTATTTACATTTAACCTTTCAAACTTTTTCATTTTTAAATTAACCTCATTTTTTAAATAACAATGTTGGTTAATCATTATAATGTCTAATATTTGTGATGTAGAAAAAAATACAAGTTGTTGTCCATTCACAATATATAAAATTAGAAAATATATAGAAATATAAGACCTTTAAAGAATTTTTAAATGAGAACTTGAATTTCTAATAATAGGGCAACAATTACAATAAAAAAGAAACAACTAGGATTGACAAAAAGAGGATAAATCCTTATTAGAAATTCTTCTTATGGTTTCACATTAGAGAATGAATCCCTATGTTAAAATATTTTAAAATATTAGTGTGTGAAATCATTTATTTTTTATTTTTTATTTAATTTACAAATGCAACTGTATTATTTATTTTATTTAAAAAACAAAGAAAAACATGACTGCAACATGTTGGAATCTATTTTAAAATATCTATAAGACAACTAATTAAAACTGACGCATGAGTGTCTTTTAAGACTCATTCAATTTTTAGGTTGGCTGATTCTTTTGCCACTTCAAGTTTTTAAGTTATTAGTTAATATGCATATTTATGTATCGTATAATGTGGAATCTCACTTTGATGTTTTTAAAATTGCTACATTGGAGGATGGTGTATCTAATTGTTTAATTGATTATAGGTTAATAGACAAACAAGTAGCTACGAATGTGGCTACTACGTAATGTATTGGATGTGTTTTATAATTTTTGGAAATATTGGAAATACTTGGAGACATGTTAGTCCTCCAAAACTCTATTAATAAAGTTTCCTACATGTATTTAAGATGCTTTCATTTTGTTCCAGGTATTCAGTAACACACAGCTCTTGCCTAAAGAGTCTATCGATCAAGTTAGAGAAAAATGGGCACAAAAATTTTTAAATATTAGAAATAGGTAACAATAAACTATATTGTAATTTGATTTACACAATTGTAATTATGTAAATAGATCAAGTTTATGTAATTATAAGAATTGAATATATAAAATTGATTTGAAATGTTTTCAAATTGTCTGATATATAAAATTGTTTACTGGTGTTTGTTGATCTGATTTTAAATATACAGGTATGAAAATGTATGGAAAATGGGAAAACAAAATCTGTATTATAGAATTGGAATAGAATTTCTGTTATTCTATATTTAATAAAGAAAATTACACTTATCATGTGAGTGTTATAATTTGAAGACCTGAAAGTCTTGAACGCGTGTTTTTGTAATATGGAGTATGGTCAACTAAGTACCACTTGTTGCTTGTCCCAGAATAATAATTCAATTGCTCAAGGATTTTGTCCCCTTTTAACAACACAACTTGTTGCATACTTCTTAAAATTATATAATTTTTCAGCCAAAATCTACCTCTAAAATAACAGACATATTTAATTATAAATTTATATTTTTCAAACACATTTCTTTTAAAATATTTTTATTAAATACATGTTTATTTATATTAAAATTTTTACATTTTATATATCTGTGTTAAGACTGATTTCACAAAATTGTACTAGAAAAAAACAGAGTAGTTTCAAGGAAAACTTTTAAACATTATTTGAACATAATATATTTTTGTGTATCTCAATATTGTATTATAGTAAGAGTCATAGAAGATAATATTATAGATAGGGGATGTAGATAATAAAAACTATTATAGAAAAAAAAAAACAATTACAGACAATAGAAGAAGTTATAGAAGAAAGAAACAGTTATAAAAAAATAGAATAAATATAAGAAAGAAATAGTTATAAAAGAATAGTTATAAAAAATAAAATAAAAATAAGAAAAAAATAAGAAAAAATAAGTTATAAAAAATAGAATAAAAATAAAAATAAAATAGAAAATATTTTTTTAAAGAATTTAATAAACATGAATATAGAATTTCTAAGTGTAACGATATTAAAATCGGTATTATTATTATTATATTATATACAACTTTAAATTCACTAATAATAACGTTTATATTATACATGTAATTTGGACACAAAATTTTATTATAAGATGTATATAAATATATATTTTTAATTATTATAAATAGCAGATTTTGACTAATAATTTTAAAAAAATCAAAATATATATTTAAAATTTGTATATAATTATTGTAATTAATACAACTAAAATAAATATATAATTTAATATAATTATAATTATAAAAAATTATATTTATTTAAAATATTTTTATCTTTTCAAATTATCAAATTTATTAATAATTAAATTTAAATTATTAATTAAATTTTTAATATAAATAATCATGCAATCAACCACAAATAAAAACTAACATTACAAAATTACAAAAATGTTATTAAAAATAAAAGTAATACTAATATAAATACCTTGCAACATTTATTAAATTTAATTAAATTAACTATTTTAAAATAAAAAAATGCTATTAAAAATAAAAATAACGTTATAAAAATATTATGAAAATAAATATCTCGCAACATTTATCAAATGTTACTAAATTAACTATTTTAAAATAAAATAAATGAATTTTTTAATAAATTATACAAATAAAAATTTATTTAATAAATTAAAATTATGTCCATTAATATTTATTTCCATCATAACCTACACTAAACATACAAAATTAAACTTTTCAAGATATATTTCAAACAAGTTATTAATAAAATTAATGAAATTTAATATATTTAATTAAATTTTAATATTTCTAAAAATAAATCTAGAGTCATATATAATATATTCTTCTCTTCATATATCATCACTATAAGAAAAAAGAGATGTAGCGTCGACAAAAAGCCGACGTCAGCGAAGAAAAGCGGACGCTAACTCATGATTAGCGTCGGCATTGCGTCCACACAACAGCCGACGCTAAACACATGGAAGCTAATAGTGTAACATCAAAGCGATTAAGAGACGCTAATAGCGTCGGTTTAACTAACACAAACGTCGACGCTACGCTATGCTTTTAAAAATAGGTACGTAGCGTAGGCTTCGTGGACGCAAAGCCGACACTATAGATTTTTAAAATAAATAGGTAGCGTCGGCCTAGCCGACGCTATATTTATTTTTTAAAATAAATTAAAAGGGTCGCATGTGTGGGTGGCGTCGGCGTTGGTTGTTCAAGAAACCTACGCGAAAAAATCCTAAACAGGCAACCAATTCAATCCTAAATAGGCAACCAATTGAATCACGAAAACTCGCCTATGCGCGATATGAACAATATGAACGATGAACTCTGTTCTTCACCAAGAATCCTAAATTCTCCAACCACAAATTCAAAGAATCATTGCCAAACATTAGCTTCAATTCGAAATCAACAACGAAACACACACAATCTTTCCAAATCAAAACCCTAAATCAAAACCGAAATAAAAAACCCACAATAATTTCTTACCTTCAAAGAGCGCGAACTTCAAATGCGAACCAGAGACGGAGATCGGCAAACGTAGAGGTGATGGAGACAGAGGTAGATGGAGGCAAAGACGAACAACAGTAATGACCAAATCCACAGGACGGAGGCACAGAGGAAGAGAGAAAATGAGGAAACCGCGAGATAGAAGATGCGAAAATGAGAGAAATTAGGTTTGGATTTCCTTTTAAGCGTTTCCTAATTAAAATTAACGTCGGCCAGGCGGATGCAATTAATTTCATTTAGCGTAGGCATTGCATCAGCCAGACCGACGCTAACTTAATTATTTAATTTTTAATAAATTTAGCATCCTCAAGGCCGACGCAACCTTAATGAGTTTAAATTTTTTATTTAATTTTTCTTAATTAAAAGTAGCGTCCGCCAGGCGGACGCAATTAATTTCATTTAGCGTAGAAATTGCGTCGGCCTGGCCCACGCTAACTCAGTTATTCAATTTTTAATAAATTTAGCGTCCCCAAGGCCGATACAACATTAATGAGTTTAAATTTTTTATTTAATTTTTATTAATTAAAACTAGTGTTGGCCAGACAGACGCAATTAATTTCATTTAACGTAGGCATTGCGTCGACAGGCCAACGCTAACTCAGTTATTCAATTTTTAATAAATTTAGCGTCCCCAAGGCCGACACAACATTAATTATATTTTTATGTTAATTTATTTATTTTTCCACTCAACAACTAAGCGTCGGCCTAGAGTCGTGTAGGCCGACTCTAAATCTTTTTCTTTTCATAGCGTCGGCATAGAGTCTCATTGGCCGACTCTACTAACGTCCATTTTGGGCCAACGCTACTTTCTGGCAGCTATATTTAGAGCTGTCAAAATGGGCGGCCCGGCCCAGCCTGGCCTGGTTCTACGAGCCGAGTTCAGAAAATATGATAGTCTAGCCTGACCTATATTTTAAAACGGACCACAATTTTTAGCCTAGTCTGGCCCTATGTTAGGCCAACGGGCCATTTTTAGCCTAATTAAAAATTAAAAAAATATTACAATATTTCTTTTGCTTTCTTAGTCTCTCCACAATTTTGTTCAGCGTTATTTCTTTTGTTATCATCAGATGAATCACTAATTGGAGGAGTAACTCCTTAATGTTGTCATAGGAAATAAAAACTCTGCAATCTAAGAGATAAAAAAATAAAAACCTATTTTTCGTTTTTTTCTTAAATGAGTTCAAATCACATCTTGGTTAGTGGATTCTCACTTAAGCCAACTAATTCTTGCTCAGACAAGAAGAGACTTTCATCATGAAAAAAAATCCTCTTATTCAAACAACCAGATTCTCACTTGAGTGAGAATATCTCTGATAAATACATGTTCTCTGTCCAATTCTCGCTCAAGCAAGCTACTCCTCACTAGGTTAAGACTGGCCCTATAATTTATATAATTTTTGGGCAATTCTCACAGCAGAATGATTCTAATATTCCTAATATTGATTGACATAGCCACTTAAGTAAAATATGTTCATTTCAAACCACCAAATTTGTGTGTGTCGCTTAAGTATATCCAAGCACTCTTTAAGTGACAATTGTCTCTCCCACTTAAACGAGTCTAAACTTGCATTAAGCAAAAATTAATTACTTTTACTCATAAAATATCATTATTTTGCTTCAAGCAACACTGTTGCCTACAACTAATAGTTTCCATTTCAAACCACATGTTTTCGAGACAGGGAATTTTCATATCAATTTGTGATGAAGTTTTTTTTCACACAAAATTCCCTTTTTAAGTGTTTTCTCTTATATAATCTACTTCTTAAATAACCAAAATTCATTAGAACACTCGTATATACATGTTTAATAATTAAAAGTGCAGAGTATTTTAAACAATTGATTAGCTCTAGAATACACAAATAAATAAATAATGCAACAAAAAGCTTTCATCATTAATCACATGATTACAGTTTGTGATATAACGACTAAACAAAATTTGGTAGAAACATAGAAATAATACAAAGAAAGGAAAGTGAGTCTGTGCAGAATGGTAACACTGAAGTGTTGTGAAAGTGAAGATTAGTGATTGAGTTGACAGTAGCATTGTGGCATTTAATATGTCTGTGGATCATTTCCTTTGCCTCCGTCGTGTGATGTTTTTGTTAGTAGAGGAATGTCTCTCTCATGGGTTGCTGTGGTTTGGTTTGTTTGAGGATCACGTCCTTTTCCTCCGTCGCGTTTGGGTTTCCGTCTGCTTTGGGTGAGGGTTACAGAAATTTGGGGGATAGAGTTGGTTGTTTGCAGCAGTGGCATAAGCATGGAGGAAGGTGCAGCAAGAGCCATTAGAATGAGAGTGAATTGAAGTGGATTTTGTGAAATAGTTAATGCAGAAGATGGTGGCAGTAGGAGATAAGGTTAGTGTGTTTGGTTTATGACACTGGTGCATTGATGGAAGATGGGAATTTATAGGAAAAAAGAAGGGATCAATGGAAGAAAAAGTATAACATATGTATGACTCATGGAAGTTGTCAAACTGTGGAACCAGTCTCTCGTTTTCCAATTCTTGGGATCCATGGTCCAATCAAAGTACTGAGCGTCAATATGGTTCCACTTTGACCATTTATTTCCTATGAGGTTTTTCTCTATAGCTGCGTAATTTTTTTTTACACTAATTGAATAGAAATTAAACTCAATTGCAGAACATGAAAAATATATATAAACAGAAAATGTAGAGGTACATCATGTCATATTGGAATGGTAAAGAAACTTGTTCATTGTGAGTATTGTGCAGACACGTTTTGAATTTAATGGAAAATTTTTATATTGTTTGAAGGTAATATCTAATTTTATCTGGTTTCTATCTTCATATTCACTTTTCTTGTAAGTTATTATAACATCTTTAATTTATATTAATTATTTTTTTAGTTTTTAGTTTTATAACTTGTTTTTATATTATATATTTAATTATTTCTATTCTTTTTTATAATTATTTAACATTTATTCACTTATTATTTAGTATTCTAATTTAAGAATTATTTAATTATAATTTTTTTCTTGATATTTAACATTGGAGAACAGAAAATAATTAATATTTAAAATAATAGACGCGGATATTGATATTACTCATCATTTGATCAAGATAAAGATGAAACAAAAATTACTAATTTACTGAGTTTGATGATGAATTTTTACTTCATATATAAGAATGAGAAAATAAATCTAAAACTCAGTGCATCTTGTACTCATCCCTAAGTTGAAAGTCCTTACCTACCTTGTTATACTTTTTTTTTTATAATTTTTCTATTTTTATTTAATATATATATATATATATAACATTCTTAATTGTGTAAATATTTTCTACATATTTCATTCATTAATTCATATATGTAATTGACATAAATTAAAAGAATTATTACTTTTACATGTTAAATTATTACATTGTAATTAATAAATTACTATGTAATGATTTAAATTATAAAATTATTAAATATTTGTATCTTTCAAATAATATAACATAAAAAGTTAATATTTTAAAAATATTTTATTTGATATTTTAATTAAAACAATGGATTGACGGGTCGGTGGGTCATCCTGCTAGGGATGACAAATAAATCTACACCCATGAATATTAGTTGCCTCGTCTCAATTTGGATGATGCGTGAATATTAGTTGCCTTGTCTCAATTTGGATGATGAATTCATCCATTAACTGCACACATATATACATCATTTAATATTAATAAATATTAAAATATAAAACTAATTAATTATGGGAAACAATAAAAGATTAATAAATTATTTAAGAGATGAAAATTAAGATATTTTTATATAATCTCTCCCCTCACATGTCTCTTGAAGTCTCTCTCTTCAATACTAAACCACAAACTTTGTTCCTATTCTATTTCATTTCAGAAGAAAAAATAAAGACAACTCTCTCTTGTCCCACATGACCTTCTATTGTTTCTTATGCAATTTTTTTTTTTGCATTTGTAGAGAATATTTGGAATATTTTGTCTTTATTTTTAAGTTCGTATAATATAACTAATTTAAGTATTTTTATTTTTTAAAATGTTTTTGCATAAAATTCTTTTATAATCGTAGATTATATTTTTATAATAAGATTCTTACATTTTATTTTGTAGTATTTAACAGGGAAGTCAACTATATTTTACTTCATTGATCACTTCATTCGTGTTATTTAACTCTTCATATTTTTACAACTATAATAAAAAAAATCATTTTCTAGAATGAAGATTGTCAAAACAAGATTTATTGGTCAAGATCCGCTATTATTAAAATCGGGTATGGGAATGGAATAAGTATGTACATATTCATCCTATCTTTGTTCGTTAGGTAACCTAAAAAACTTATTTTCACTAATTTTTTATCATTTGTTTCATTTAATTTTTGTTATACAATTTTTCATTCACCTTCTCAATTGTTTGACCCATTCGATATATATTATTGTTTACTTTTTGTCATGTGAGAATGTTTGAGTGTCCATTTTGAGTGTTTAATTTTGTAAACCCATTTTACTTTATTAGGTAGGCTAAAAAAAATTATCTTCTCTTTTCTCTTTGGTTCTTACTTTCGTTTCATTTCAAAAACTCTTCTTTCGCTACACAATTTTTCATTTTCTCTCTTAAAGGTTCAACTTGTTTGATATCTACCTTGCTAACTTAGATCCTCAAGATATTTTGCCTCTCAACATTTGCAAAAATAATAAATGTTGTAGTTGTCATGAACTTTGAATTATGTGTAACTTTTTATTCTTTTTTTACAATTAACTGACATTTATACAATTGTTATTTGGTACTCTATTTTAATATTTATGCAATAATAAATTTTTCTTTGAAATTTAATATCAAAGAAAAGAAAATATATATCCTTTTGAGATTGAATCATTGACAATATCATGCTTTATTTGTTGTGATTTTTATTTTTTGTAAGAAAATAATTTAATTAATATTTGAGATAAGATTAGAGTAGGTACGGCCGCAAGTACAAGTATACCCGATACTCAATAGAAACATAGATGAAACACAAAATTTCATACCTAACAGGATTGAGTATGAGAATAAAGATAGGTGTAGTCACACCCGAACCCACGCCTCCCTATTTCCATCCGTACAGTCTACCCCACCTTACCCTACTAGTAAACTAAAAATATCAGTCTATCCCACCTAATTAGTGTCACTCCACGTTCTTCAATGGTTATACCCCTACAATTCTCCAACCATCCATCTAATCTCTCAAAGCTTCATTTTGCATTGTGTTATTTTCTATCTTATCATAATAGTGTATTTCCTTCTGCACATCACCAATCATGCGACATTAAAGTAGATACTATATATCTTTATTTTGTTAAAATTGAATCCACATTTAATTTTATGGATTTCAAGCATGGGTAATACATCAATGTCTCCAATATTAATTGTTAATATCTAAATTGCGAAATTCTTTTGCAAAATAAAGTAGTTTCTTTTAATTTTTTATAAAATTTTAAAATGTCAAAAATTATATGTACCAAATTATTTTAGTTTATAAGAGTAAATATTTTAAATTGTTTAAAATTATAGTTTAGTCTTTAGGAGTAAATATTTTATTCATGATTTTTTAATTTTACATAAGACCTTCAATATATAAATGCAACATATTCATATCAACAATAAGCCATTATCACTTCTTAAAATTAATAATTCACAAACTTTAAAAATACAATAATTATTTTCAATACCCTAATATAACTCTTTAAAAAAATAAAATAAATTAAATAACTTTAATGACTATTATGGATATAAGTTTAAAAACATCATTATTTTAAATTTCATTTAAGCATACACATGCAAGCCCATAAGTGAATACTTAGGAATGTGTATTCCACCATATTGTATCATATCATGTTAATAACCACTTAAGCGCATGCTAAATACTAAAAACTAAACATTTAAATATTTTTATGTTTGTTGGGTGACATCACTTAAGCACCAATTAAGGACTACTATAAGTAGTTACTATGTGAAGTTCATCACCTTTCATATTGTTGTTTAAGCATCCATCATTAAAAAACTATTTTTCTGTGTCATGGTTTAAGCATTTACAAAATGTCACTTTAAGCTATAATACAATGTCAAGTTGATTAAATAATATACTTTTGTTTAATTAAAAATAACAACAACTATAATACAATGCCAAGTTCATCAAATAATATATTTTTGTTTAAGCAAACACAACTCGTTGCTTGACACTCAAACTAAAAGACTATTACTAAATTTTAGTTTCAAGGTTCTCTTGCTTGAAATGTTGTGTTCGCCTTAAGCGAAAGTGCTTAAAGAGAGATATATGAAGTTTAAACTTTAATGTGCTTAGAGTGTTACACATTTTTCTTTGAGCAATGCACCATGACATTAGGAGACATTGTGTTTTGGATAGTTTGAAGCAACAAGCATGCACTTAAACAAGAAATCATTTTTTGGGCACTTTTATTATGACACTTAATTTGTTATTACAAAGGTCGTCTTCAGTTCTATTGTATTCATTTTGTGATGTACTATTTAGTCATAAACTATTAGCATCACAAATATTTGTTACTAATTCACTTTTGTGAAGAAACTTTAGAAATGATATATTTTTGTCATAAAGTCCATCCCAAATATTTATTCACTCATGTTCATCATAAATTACAACTTTTTTGCTACAAAAATGTATTAAATTTTATGATTAATTGTTTTTTGTCATAAATTTTATTAATGCTCGAAAGATAAAAACAAACTAAACAAAAACATTACATTGCAAGTAGAGATGACAAAAAATTTACTCATAAATATCTGTGAGTAAAATTTGTGACAAGTATTAAGTAAATATTTTTCATAGATATCCACCAATAATAAATATGTGTAATTTAATTACTATTAGTTGATAGGAGGAATAAAGGTATCAGGGTATCTAACCTGTGAGTATCCATTACTCACTGATCATTATTAATAAATTATAATTATATATTTTAAAAGAGTTAAATAATCAAAATAAAGTTATTGATAAGAAACATGTTAATCATTCAAGAATTATTTAGAATTTAATTTTGTATATGTATATTTTTTATTTAGATATATAAAATTAAATTTCTTTTAAAAAATGTTTTAAAACATGTATTTTATGATTCAATTTATTTAATTTTTTTAAGAAAATAATTTTATTTACAAAATATTTATTTGTACCATTTTATTTGAATTATATTTTGAAAATATTTTTTTTATTTGAATTTATATTTTTAAATATTTTTATTTAAAATTAAAAATGTAAAAATAATATATAGAGTATCTACATATATTATCAACAATTATCTAGAGATATTTTCGGAACTGGTTTTTTAGAGAGGACAAATAACGCTATGTACTAGCCATATCCGTTCCGCATCTATAGGTGGAAGCGCGCCCTCACTTTGTATATATATTGTATGGAAATATTATTATGTGAGAACATTTATTTATATATATATATATATATAATAGGAACATATTATCATGCATTTTTTCTTCTTATAAATACATGTTAAAGTTTAATCTAAATTAATTTACATAAACTTTTATCGGAAAATATTGCCATGATATTCTTAGAGTGTGACCTAGGAGAATATAATATAAATTTATTCATTATATACTTCCTTATAATTTACGTATGGTTTATAGGAGAATATATGTGATTATAAGAGTTGTGGCTTAAATATATTTTAGAAATTATGTCAATTTAGTATTAATGGTCTAAAACGTAAAACGGTTTTTTTAATTTAAAATAAATTATTAATTTTAAATTAAAAAAAGTATATTCCTTCATTTATGAAAATTTTAATATGTAAAACAAAAATAATCATAATAAAATTAAATATGGAATAAAACATAAAATTAAGTATGGAATACTTAGTTATTTTTTAGCTTAAAATAAATTGTTAAAGTTTTGAATTAAAAATGGTATATCTATTGATCTATGAAAAATTTAATGTAGAAAAAAAAGTAATCGTAATAAAATTACATACGGAATAAAGCATGAAATTAAGTATGAACACTTAATTATTAATGTAAATCAACATAACGTTATTTAAAAATCTAATTAATTTAATATTAAATTTCTAAAAATTATTTCCATGTTAAATCAACACAATACTTTAGAATTTTGTGGTCTATTCACTATCAAATGAAAAACTTTTTAAACATATATAAAAGTATTAATCAAAGATAATCTAGGCATCATAAATTGAAAGGGCAACATAGAAAAGGCTTTTTGTTTTGAAAATCAATGACTTTATCTTATTAGAGTAAATAAGTTGAATTGAGTTTTAGTCGGTAAAAAATTATAATTAGTAATAGTTAATATAATTCGCAACAAAATTTATTACTAAAAATTTAAAATCTACAAATTTTTATACCTTTCTAGTTTATATATATAATTTAACACTCAAAATTATTAATGATAAAAGAATATCACAATTATTAATAATAAAAGAATAGTTACATGTAAGTACCATTTTGAATTAATTGAATATCCATTCATTACTTTTATACAAAGGTGATAAAAAATTAAAATGATTAAATCCAATCCATAGATCCAAATCAATATTACTTTAAATCTATTTTAATGGTCTAAATCTATATTTTTAAATTTTAAATTTAATTCATTTAATTGGATTTAGATTAGATTTAAAATGGATAATATTTTAGATTTTGAAAACTCCAAAATGAAAATTCATCTTAGTAAATTTATCTTATAAAATATTAGGTTGAGTCAAGTAGAGTTAACCCAAATTCAGTTTAAAAATAGTTAGCACAGACTCAGATCGATTCGAGACGGTTTGAGCCTAATTCAAGCCGAGTAGGTCTAGGACCAAAGTTAACTCGAATCGACCTAGCCTAGGTTGAGTAGAGTTGACGTAACCTAGGTAGACCCGACTGAGTCCCGACACAGTCAACCTAATTAGGCCTCGGCTCGGTTGCCCCTAGTCAACTTAGGCCTAATCGACCTGAGTCGACCTAGTCTTGGTAACCCCAATCGGCCCAAGTTGACCTGTGCTCGATCAACTAGAGTCAACCATGGCCCGATTGACCCAAATTAGCCAAGGCTCGATTGACCCAAGTCGGCCAAGTTATGATCAACCCAAGTTGTCTTGGGCCTGATCAATCCAAGTCGATTTGAGCCCAATCTGGCCATGACCACCTGAGTCCACCTATGTTGGCCCTGCTCGCTCCACCCAACTCAGGTCGGGCCCAATCTACCTAAGTTGACCCGAACTCGATCAACCGGAGTCTGCTTGGACCTTATCCATTCAAGTCGGCCTAGACCCAATCGACCCAAGTCGTCCAAGTCTTAGACAACCCAATTTGACCCAAAGACTCGATCAATCTAAGTTGCCTCCAGCCCAGTCGTACCAAGTTGGCCCTCCTAAGTTGCCCTAAACCTGGTTGACTCGAGCCTCCCTAGTCCTAATTGGCCCAACCTGAGTTAACCTGAGTTAAATTGGACCTAATCGACCAAAGCTCAGTTGAAAAGAGTCAGCACAACCATTGTTGACCTGAGTCGATGAGGACAAGTCAACTCGGGCTCATTCAAATCGGCCTTCACAATTATGTAAAGTAGACAAACCTTCACAATTACATAATTTTAGGAGCAGTGATATATTAACACCACCATGTCAGCACTCCTATTTTACAACTGCTGACGTGGCGGTGGCGTGGTCAACATATTCATTTTAAATAAAAATAGAGCATACAAATGACGAAGTTGATTTAGGGTTGGTGTTGCGCGATGGTTGTGCAATTTTGTGCGTGCTATGCAACTGGTTTGGTGTGCTATGTGAGTGGTGCAAGTGCTGTGCGAGTGGTGCAAGCCATTGTGCGAGGTTCTGTGTAAGTGGTGGGAGCCATTGTGCAAGGTTCTGTGCAATTGCTGTGAGGCATTGTGCGAGTTTAGGTACGATTAGTGCGAGGTCTAGGTTGGGCGACGCGGCAGTGGTTGCGTGTTGTGGCCGACGTGGTGGGTGTTGGTTGTGTGAAGGGGCAACACAGTGGTGTTCTATTGGGTCTGTGTGCAGGGCGGCGACAATGGCGATCTTCCGTGTGCACGGCGGCGATGAGTGAGTGTTGTGCGAAGGCGCGATGGTGGATGTGGATTGTTAGAAGCGGCGGCGGTGGTGTTGGACATGCTGACAGACGTGCTGACGGGAGTCGATCACACTACTCAAATTGTGTTGTGCTGACGACGACAGTGGTGGTGGAAGGCGACAACGACGATTCTGTGTAATGGTTTGATTGTTGTGGTCACACTGCTCAAAATTTTGAATAAATGGAAGACAAAAAAATTTCTTACACCATGCCCAATCTAAAATTAATATATGTAGATAAAATGTTTTGTAATTACATGTGTTTGATCTCTTCTGAGATATTAAAGTTGAGACAATATGTGAAGTGGTTTAGATAGTAAGGTTGAGAGAATATATAATGTGGTTTGATTGTCCGAAATGAGTAATTTGGTGTTTTTTTTTGTATAACAGTTTGAAGCATATACACTAATGGCTGGAAAAGAGTGCAGTTTTGAAGCAAAAGAAGTAAATGTATGTTTACATAAATGTAAATATTATAATTTGAAAATATGTATGTTTAATTGATTTATTATTTGTGGATTCACTTTGCAGATTAGAGTTAGACATAGAGTTGACACTTTGTGCAAATTAATAGTAGTCTGACATGCTTTTAAAGGGAAAGATTATTGAGTACCCCATTCAAACATATTGTTGAATTACATGAACCATTATGTATAAGTAGTCCTATTTTGAGAGAACTAATAGGTAGGTGGGATGGGAACCAACATTGTTTTCGGGTTAGAGGGCATTTGATGCCCTTCACCCCTATAGATGTTTGTTTTTCTTTAGGTTTAGGTATTACTGGAAAAGTAGTTAAATTAGAAGACAATGTCAGTGGCCTTGTAAATAATTTGTTTAGGGGGGAGGACATAACAATTACTAGTATTGTAAATAAATTGAATGATCGTAAATTAAAGCGAGAAAAACATGTAGATGACTTCTGTAGATTGTATATTTTGCTTTGCTTTGCTTTGCAGTTTTTTATTTTCCAAGGACATCCCGATTTGTTTGTAACTTTCCATTTATTCTATTAGACAATTTGGATGAGTTGCACACATTTAATTGGGGTGTCGCAGTACATGGCTTATTATGTCATAGTTTAAGTCGTGTTTCCGAAGTTTTCAATGAGCAACGCAATGCCGCTGGACTATACGTAGCCGGTTGTGTTGTAGTTTTGCAGGTTAGTTTATGTTTTCTTCATATTTTTGTATTTTAAAGTAAATATAAATTACGTGAAATGTGTTATTTATATGAATGCATTTGTTGGTCGCACAAATTTGGGCACTTGAACATGTAAATGTTCTAGATGGTGCCAATAATTTAAGTTTTCCACAATTTTTGGAATGGCCAATGCTGACCATTCGATCAGGAAAAATAAACAATGCTTTCCTGAGAAATGAGGTATTTCCAACATCCTTTGCATTTCATTGAAATAAGTTGTGTTAGGTATTGTTGTTGTGAAAACTTGATTATTTTGTGAGTAGATTGTATGGGATTGGGCTGTGACCTCTGAACAAAAGGCTTTAGACATTCTACAAGAAGCCTTAGAAGGTGAAGGGGAACAAACTTCCTAGAAGAATGTGTCCTCCTCAACTGAGCACAAACACATCTTCAGTGACGAACAATGTACATAAAAAATTGAACAAAATGATAGACGCATTGTAGAACTTGAAGAACGAGTCAAACTATTACAAGAATAAATCAATAATCAGGTGAATTGGTCTCACAGAGGTCACGAGGGACCATCTACAACTACTGCACATCTTACAGTAGTTGGTGGTTTGATTGACGAAACCAATACGTCACCTGATATGGACATGTTCAAGTTGTACAACATGTGCACTTCATTCAGAAATGAAGACAATAACAGGTTAGTATACATTAACAGTTCGAATGGTCAATATGTGTTTACTAAGTATTATTGTATATGGTAACTTCATATTTTGTTGTTCTTTGTTACAGAGTTATAGTAGAGGTTGAAAAACAAATATTGACGGTTGAGGATTTGCACACATTCAAACCTCAAGGCAAAATCAACAACATGGTAAGTTTTATGGTACATGTCGAATGTTTATATATTTTGTTATATTCCATGTAATCATGAAATTTAATTGTTTTTTAGGTTATGTTATTTGCTATGAGCATGCTGATGTACAAACAAATTCATACTTCCGGTCTCCTTAAACGCTTTTGTTTCAATTCATTTTTTGCAGTGAGTGTAATTTGTTGTGTATTGTAATCATAATTATGAAATGTATCTCTTTGGCTAATTGAATGTACTTTTGTTTTTAGACTTGAGTAATTGAACACATGAACCACCCAAAATCTCAAGCCCGAGCTTGGGTTGAGAAGGATTACAAATACTTTTACCCAAATGGCATGATTTCACTGTATGGGATCTTGAACTGTGAATTTTTTAGTGTGTTTACTAAACCTAACTAAGTTGTTAGAGAACATTTGTATAAATGTTTGATTTTAATTTTTCATATGTAGTTGTTTTCCCCAACAATTGACAATAACCATTGATGGTGTTACACGGTTAATTGTCAGACTAGGGAATGCTTTGTGTTGGATTCCTTAGGACATAAAAATCGGGCATGCAAACGTATTGATAGGGTCATGGTAAATTGTTCTACACCCCATGAATTAGTATGACATTGATTGTAATGATAAACATTACATATAAGTTGTTGTTTGTTTAGGTTGGTCATCTTGACCACCTATTTGCTTTGCTAGATAGTAAGGTTCATGCTCCGGTGCATCATGAGCTTAAGCTTGTAGAAGAGGCCTTGCCACAACAACCGAACACGTTAGTCTGCATTTTGATGTTATATTTAATGTATCTACATTCGTATATGATGTTGTTGTGTACGTTGTTCCTAAGTTTGTTTAATGTTTGTAGCTATGATTGTGGACTATTCGTCTTGAAATATATGGAATTATGGGATGGTATGCCTAAGCTTGTTGGCAAGAGAATGCCTAAATATACATCGGTCGGTATCATATAATTTATATTATTAATGTTATGTGTTATTTACTTTTTTGCATGGATAATTTAGAGAGGTGGGTTATTTACAGGAAGAAACCCAAGCTTTTCGACAAGAATATGTTTGCAAGATGGGTTCTTCATGTAGATAATATGCATCGTGACTCTGTCTTGGATGATATGGGATTTACCTTACCGTTATAATGCATGAACCTTACCCAACATTATTAAGTTCCTTGTGTGGGCTGGTATGAAGGTATAAATGACCAAAGTCCTTGTACTTTTGTGGAACGTTATTGGGCTGCATTTTGTTAACAATTTGTTTATTCATTTTTGTATTGTGTTATGTATAATGTCTTTCATGAATAGCACTGCAGCATGAGATACAAGTATCGTCCTTTTGGCTTCGATGTTTGGTCAATGGGTACAACATACATGAAGATGTGGTTCAGTGAGTCGTGGCATATGGTCTTCTGCAGTTTGGTGGTCTGTAGCTTATTTGAGAGGATGTCATTGTAGTAATGTTGGTATTTTGGCATCAGGGTTCTCAATTGATTCTGATGGGGTTTAGGGAAGGCTTGTTGATTATGTGAAGGCAAGAAGAAAAAGAAACATGAGTGAATATCATATACGCTTTGTAACCCTTTAACAGTATCTTTGTAACCTTTTCACAATATGTATGAATGTTTTTTGTGAATATAGGATGTGATTGTTTCAGTACCTATTGTAGTTGTAGGTTTTGTAACCCTTGTACACTATCAATGAATGTTTTGTTTATTTGAAATGATAGGAGGGAAAATTCCTGGATTAATACTATTTTATACTGAAAAGTGATGCTTTAATTTTTTACCTTAACTGAGGATACATACACAATTGTCATGAAGTGTTTGAATATGTGCATGAGAACATACATGCACCCATATTAGTAAACGTCAACATTGTCAAAAATAGTGGAAAATGTGTTAAGTTGTGTTTGTGGGCAATGAAGATTTGTTAATTTCTTAAATGCGTGAAATATGTGAATTTGGATAAATATTACATTCCTGCTGTTCGAACTTTTAATGACACAATGTAGTGTTACCTGAGTATGTAATTATAATCTATTTTTGAAATTTTTTTGTATCACAATTGAAAAAGTCCAATTGTTGTAAAAATTAATCTATTGTGGCTATAAAATTGGGTATGTAATACAATTTCCTCACCCACGTTGTGCATAATGTATAAAGAATTAAAAACGTTGAGACATTTCGCCTTCCTACCCTGTCATTTCGTATACAGTTGTGATTAGTGTTATACACATCAAAGGTTTGTGATTAGCAATTTCCCACTAGAATAATGGATTATTTCCGAAAATAATGGATTATTCGGAGAACTTTCTTGCAGTGAACGTCGTTTGAGTTGATGCCTACAATCAACATTACTATCGCTGTGACGTTTCAAAAGTTCCTCCCAAATCATATTCAAATTTACATTTTTCTTAGTAAACAATCTCCTACAATGACATCCAATATCTACTTTGCCCAACTTAATATTTTCTCCTACAACTCTAACTCCTAAGCCTAAACAAACATCTAACAATGAAAAGGGTACAAGTGCATATCTTACTTGAAATCCTCCCCTCCTCTCAACCCACCTGTTACATAATTCACTAAGTAATGTCCTACTAAGTTTAACTCTATTACTCAACAACATGAGCCATACAAACGGAGTTGATGCAATACAAGACTTCTACTCAACTGTTAACATGTTATTCACAATTGCCAAATGGTTCGTCCCACAAAAATGATGTAACAACACCTACATTTCGAAAGACTTAAGTGAATTACTAACCACAAAATCCCACACATCATCATTTCAAAAAAAATATTATAGTATGATAACAACCTTATGTGCAACATCAAATTCTTCAACTTTCCTGACCTCCTTTGTCATTTTATCCTACAAATTCGTAACAATACCTTTACTAAGGCATACAAAACCATGTTCAGGAGCATTTAAAAATGTTTTTTGTAGATGGACAATGTTCACATACATGTTAGTTAATAAGGCATACACACTATGGCAACTATGGCAACGCAGAAAGAGTACAAAATTTGATTTTTAAACCATTTTACAAAGACAACAAACAAAACAATACACAAAGAGAGGTAAAAATCAAAGGAGTCATCCTACAATCAACCTCACATACAATCAAAAGTTATTACAGGAGTCATCCTACAATCAACCTCACATACAATCAAAAGTTATTACAGGAGTCATCCTACAATCAACCTCACATACAATCAAAATTTTTTACAATAAAGGTTTCAAGCAAACTACTCAAAATCAAACAAATACGATGCCATAACCACAACAAAAATAAAAGAAATATAAGTAAAAATTAAATACTTGTTATCCTTTGTGAAATTTTGTCCTCTGAGCTATCAATTGCAATTAGGAGAACGAACTGCGGCGTGGACGAGGAGGCGGCGGAGGACGGCAACTGCGATGCGGAGCGGAGTGCCCGGAGGATCAGGTCGTCGAAAAAGACACTGCCGACGTGGACGACGATGACGAGGCGCAGGCGCAGGCGGAGGGGCGCCGACCATGACGGCGCGGAGGAGGACAACACGAAGGAAGATGACGATGGTGCTTAGGAGGAGGGGGACCGCAAAGCAGAACAGGACAACTTTAATGCCCACCACCACGACACGGAGGCCGACTGCCCGGAGGATCAGGTCGCCGATGACGCGGAGGCGGAGGTGGAGGGCGCCGACGACGACAGTAACAAGGAGACAAAGTCGTGGGAGAGTTTTTCAGACTTTGCTTTCACACTTTCTTCACACATTTATTTTTCCATTTGGACAAAACTACCCTTGAGTCATGTTACCATCCTTTGTACATGTGTACCGTGTCAAGTATATGTTAAATTCAAACTAGTGTCAAGAGAACATTTTTCTAATTTTAGGAATCATAAAGCAAGTTGATATGTTTTTAAAGGGATTTATAGACCAAATGACTATAATGGAACTATACAAAAATAGTACAGGACATACATGGTCAATGTTATTTTCTTATGATGAGTCTAGCCACTTAATTGGACCATCCATCCCTAGAAATATAGAGAAGCCTCCCATAAAATTTTGACAACTTCAACCAAATGACACACTTTTCTTTTATTACGTACTTTTTTCCCTATAAATCCCACCTTCATCGTACCACTGTACCAAACATTAATGTTTTGGCCTCTCTGATCAACTTCTGCCTTAATCCTTTCTGATAAACAAGAGAAGATAATCTATAATTTAGTCAGTTGTCATGTCTCTTTCTGTCAGTAGTTTCATGCACATGCCACTGCTGCGAAAGTCCAACTCTAGCGCACAAAATTCTATGACGTTGACCATGTAAGTGCTTGATATCAGTGAGTTCTCTTAAATTTTTACAGAGCAATTAATTCAAGATTATGCACTTATATATCATCCATTTTTCCAATATTTTCATCCATTTTGTTTTACATATGCCTGTTGCCTAAAAAACTATTCTATGTATGGTTAATTCAAGTATAATATATGGTTAGAATTAATTGAATACGAGTATATATACTAACAAACATATGCATATTTGTTGCTTCCTTGGATCTCAGAGCATGCGCTTGCAACAATAATAATTCAAAGGAAGAAGAAAGGAGACGAAGTGTTATAGAAACCAAAAGAAGACATGATGGAGCCAAAGAAACTGATGCACAAACAAACAGTGTAAGGTTATTCAAAAGCAGAACAACCGAAAGAAGAGGCATTGTTCAACAAACAAGCAAACACCAAGATGGAGGAAGAAGATGTTGTGATCCACGAACAAACAGTGTAAGGTTATTCAAAAGCACAACAAATGAAAGGAGGGGAAAGGTTCTACTTCTACAAACGAAAAGAAAACACGACGAGGGAGAGGATACAATCCAAGAACAAATTAACATAGGGCAACTCAAAACCCAGAATCACAACCAATAATCTTCAATATGAGAACATTTTAGTTAGCGTTCTTGAATGAAGACGTGAAGGAAAGTATGGAAAGAATTGGTGAAGAAATGTTTAAGCTGAAATGACTAAGAATTATAGATAACAAATTATTATGACTTACGAGATGTGTTTATTTTTTTAAATCAAATTTGATTTTCTCGTGATCTCAACAACTGTGGTGAAAGGCTAACTTCTGTTGTAATATTTATTTGTATATATTAGGGTTAAGCGATTATTTATAATTTTTATATTTTTAATATTAAATATAGTAACTATTGGAATGATAAAATTATTGTATCAGTTGTGAAGTCCGAAACATTTTGAGAATATGAACTCTAACTGGGGGTCGTCCGAATACCAGCAGAGGTCTACCTGCTGAAAAATTTAAGATACTCAAATTCTTAATTGATTAAATAATAATAATAATAATAATAATTATACAAAAACTGTTAATAAGTATGCAATATAGATGTCAATCCTTTTGGTGATCACATTCTTATATATAGACTGTTAGTTTTCGAATAATAAGATAAATATCAATTAGATAATAAAAAAAGATATTAAAAAAATTAATAAATTTATTGTTCTATTATGTATGATGACCGATTTGTAAGAACTTACAATATATTTTGAGATAAGTATATTAATAAACTGTGGTTGATAGTTGATTAATCGAAATGTGAATATCTTAATAGGCGTAGGTACAACTATAAGAAGATTATATGAGTAATTGATTACATAAAAATAGTTTATATTTAGGAATAAAATATATGCACATGACACTAATAACATAAGGAGATATAAACTATCATTTTACCATTAAGCAAATATGTTCTGAAAAGTAGAGCTTTGAACAAGTTACGGAAGAAAGATGAGTTTGGGAAGAGATGTATGAACGCCAAGGTCTACCGGGAAAAGATTCTTTGGTACACATGTCAATAAAAAAAATAATAAGTAATGGAAGTTTATAAACGGCGTGTATGAGTATGAGATCATACTTACTTTTACGAAGATATTAGGTTTAATAAAAAAAATTCTAATTTTTTGAGTTAATATTTTTTTTAATTATTATTTTTCACAATTAAATCTCAATTTGATTAAAAATAATAGTATTTTCTATTAAATTGAATATAACATTAGAAAAGTAATATGTGATATATGTTTTTTTTTTCTTTTTTTCTCTCTCTTTTCTTTTATATCACATGTCTCTTATTGCATATATCGCATGTCATTGTATATGTCATATTCTTATTTTTCTAACGTCGTTAATATCAATTAAACAAAAGAGACTATATTGATTATTTTTAACAAAAATTGAGACTTGATAAAAAAAAATAATACAAATTCACACAAAAAATTGAAAACAAAAACCTATTTTGTCAAGATCTTATTACATAAGTTTCTAAAAATTTATTATTAATACGAAAAAAGATAAATTATAATTATTTTATAATTTATTAAGATTCATATTATATCAAAGATATAATAGAAAATAATAAGTTTTTAATATATGATAACAGTAAAGTTGTGGAAACAAATTCATTCAAAGAGTAGTGGTAATAATATCACCTAACTTTGGTTGGTAATTGATATGTAAATATTTCTAAGATATTCGAGAGAGGAAGGTGCACGTACATCAAAGCTCGGAATCAAAATAACTTATGTTAACAATTTAATTGATTTCTCTTTTTTTTTTTAAGGATCAACATGTTTTATTAGTTTGTAATATTTTTTAGCTTGAGTTTTAAAGCATTACTTTTAATACTTAAATTTTCATTTCCAAAAGTACAATGTTTAGTACTTCTAAACACAACTTTTAATAATAGTCTATAATGATTGAATCATATGTTTAATAATTTTTATTGTATAAAAATTTAAGATAGTGCTTTTATTAAATTTAATTCATAATGATTAAAGCAAATGTTGGTGCACAAAAGATAAGTACTTATTGATAAATAAATCGATACAAACTTTTTATTGTCTGATTGATTAGATGATGCAGATTGTTTAGTGTGAAACAAAGAAGTGATTGTTGCAAATTATTTATTGCACTACTAACTGTACACACAATTTAGCTTTAAACTAATAAGAAATCGTAATAAAATATTTATTTTAGTCCAATTGGAGCACAATATTTAAGGTTAGACCAAGATGAGACAACTGCAAATTGTTTATTATCGTACTGATTAGATTGTTCATATTGTTTAATACTAAACCAATAAGAAATTTATGTAAACTATTTATTGCAAGTAGACCACAATGTTTAGTATTAGATCAATAAGAGATTAATCCCAACTTTTTTTATTAATATCATATCAATTAGATGAAGCACATTGTTAAGTGCTTGTTGATAGTATATAGTTAGGCATACAAATTTTAGTATAAATAAAAAACATTCATTTATGTTTTATATAATGTAGTAGGTGACATTAATTGTTCTATGGGATATGTTAGGTGAGTCAGAGGTATAGTAAATTGAATCGTGGTATTTAAGTAAAAAGATTGCACCTTAACTATGAGCTATAGATTTTGTTCTAGTGGTAAGTTTTCAATTCAATAATTGGTATTAGAGCCAAGGTCATGAGTTAGATTCCTAATGAGGCAATAGCTGAGGGGAGAGATTGCTACAAGTGACATCAATATCCTGTGATATGAAATCAAGTTAAAGATTGATAAGAGTCAATTATAAGTAAGTTTATCCATCAAAATTCACAATTAAAAAGTTTATTTCACTAAAAAAAGCCAAATAATATACTTTTCAATAAAATTAATATATTTAACCTAAATTATACTTTTTGCACAAAATTAGGAAAAAGAAAAAAAGAAGTTTAAAGAAGGTCACTTGAGCGATCAACCAATACTCAAGACACCATTTAAGCAACAAGAAGGCATTCAATCAATGTGAGCGAACTTAGCAGAAATATAAAAGACTCACTTAAAAACCCAATGGACGATCATGTGAATAATCACAGTTTGAAAATCTATTAATAAAAATGTTAAGCTTTCAAAATATGTTTTTAGTCCATGAACTATTTGTTAAAATTGTGTTTTATATCTGAGACAAACTTTGGACCTATTTCATCCTTATACTTTATAAATTGGTGTAAACAATCATCAATGACAAATAGAAGCGTCTTTGAGGAGAGGGAAATGAGAGGAATAAGAAGAAAAAATAGCAAGATAAACTTAGGAGACGGAGGATGGTGAAGTGGGAAGCTATGAGGAAGAAAAATGAAGAGATAGAAAGTAATTCCAACATATCATCAAGGACCATTTACATTTTTTTATATGGATGAAATAGGTACAAAGATTGTCTTAGGTACGAAATACAATTTTGACAAATAGTTCAGGGATGATGTGATCTCATTTCATGAAGAACCTCAACCCATGCAAGGAGGAGTCACCACAAGAAAATAAGAAAAGGAAAACATGAAAGTAAAGCTTACAAAGAAATTTGAAGAAAAGGAAGGAAGAAAAACAAGAGGAATGTACAAGAAGCTTGAAGAAGATATTAGAAATATTAATAGCTCTTGTAATTTTCTTGCAAATAAAAATAGAGTTAGTTTAGTGTCTTTCTTTAAAATAGAAATAAGAGGCTAGTTGTTTGGACACATGGATAGTATAAAAAACAAGATTAGAAAGCTTTGGAGCATCTTCCAAACATGGCCTAACCTTTTAGAATTCCATTCAAATGCATGTATTTTCGTTTTCCCCTCTATAAGGATGTGAGTCTCATTTGTAACATAACTTTGAAGATTAATAGATTGCAAGAACAAATTCTCTCTTTTAAGTTCAAGAGGTAAACCTCAATTCTAGAATCTTATCTTGAGTTTTCCATAATTCAAGTGTCGTGTTCTTCATTCTCTTATCTTCTCCATGTTTTTTCTTTGCTTGTTCTTATTTGTTCTTCATTGTTGCACCCTTCATTCTTCATTTTAATCAATTTCCTCCTATTAAACTCCTTGAATTCATCTTTTATGACTTCCTATGGGTTCTATCTTGAATTTAATCGGTTGAATCTTCTTAAAACTTGATTTCCTTGAGTTTGCACCGTTCAAAATCATAAACAAAGGGCTATTCACGTTTTTCCCATTTCTAAATCATTTGAACCATTTAAAGTACTCATATATGTCTCTAATCATGTTTGATAGATCCTATCTTACTTCTAATTCAACTTAGGCATTCATCAAGGGACTACAAACATATGTTAACACTAGATTTTACTATATTGATTTGTTATGTTCTTAAAGTTAGAATTATGAAATAGTCTATAAAAGTGTCACTACAACAAATCTCATATTTAGTGACATATAAAAAATGTCATTATGGATGTAATATATGTAGGTATATGACTCTTATACATATATCCATATATAAAATTAGTGTAGATTTTTAATGAGATTTAACAACATATTTTGTGTGTCATTATAATTTATATCTAGATTTTTTTCAATTGTGGGAATGGCTTTATTAGCATATACCCACAATTATGATATGTTAGTATAATTTAGATAAGGGTTAAATATGTTTTTAGTCCTTGAACTATTTGTCAAAATTATGTTTCGTCCCTGAAACAAACTTCAAACCTATTTTGTCCTTATACTTTCTAAATTAGTGTAAACAATCCTTGATGATGTGTTAGAATTCTATTTTATCTCCTCATTTTCCTTTTCCATAGCTTCCTATTCCACTATAATCTGTCTCCTAAGCTTAATTCATTTTTTTTCTTTTCTTCCCCTTCATTTACACCAGTTTATAAAATATAAGGATGAAATAGGTCAAAAGTTTGTTTTAGGGATGAAACACAATTTTGACAAATAGTTTAAGGACTAAAAACATATTTAACCCTTTAGATAATATGTCACTATAACCTTTACTTAAAATACTTATATAATTTGGTATATCACTATAACTAATCCAATCAATTAAGAATTTAAATTTTTGCTTTAAATCAACACCAAATTGACAATAACAAATGCAAAGGCAATATGTACAAAGTAGTGATGTATCAAACAAAAATCCCACATAATTCATTTAATGTATCATAATAGTTATAATTCATGCTTCACATATCTCAACTGAAATATTCAAATTTATTACATACATATCTCATATTCTCTATATTAGAAATATTAAAAATAAATGTTCAACTATCATTATTATTAATCACATTGTTTCCCATCAATAATGTTTATATGTTCATGTAAATTCCAGACCATTTACAGTAAAACATGAAAAATAATCATGATACAAAATCTACACCCTTTTGTTATCCTTCTTAAATATATGCAACACCAAATATATATTTTCAAATGTTAACATTTAACAACAATCAATTTGGACTAAGAAACTATATGTTATTTTGCTTAAGGGCATAAGTTTGGATAGTTCCCTGGAAAATCACTTGAATGTAATACACTTAACCTTAGTGCCTGAATGTTTATAATCTTCAAGAAAGTATGAACAAAGTTGCAGAGGTAATTAAGTTACTCATTTTTCTAATTATTTAGTAGTTTTCTACTATATCCTTAATCTCTCTTTTATTATATAAAAAAATTAATACATTATTATATATCTTATAAGAATATGATTCAGAAAATAGTAACTAATTTCATTTTAGTATTTTTTACGCGGTTGATAAATTAATGCAACATATTTATTCAAAAGCAACAAATGCACTCGTCAATGTTAGTTTGAAAAAATTAGTCTGAACATAAAAAAGGTCACACTACAAGAAAATCATGTATTCCCACGGAATATTATTGATAGAAAATTTTTCATCAGTAATCGATAGATGAAATTCTGTTGGAATATACCAATGAAATATCATCCGTTGGTAAAATCTATTCAAAATAGAATATGTCAGTAAAATATGATGAAAAATAGAATCTATTGGTAAATCTATCGATAAAATAATTTGTCAATAAATTTTAATATAGTTAAAATAATATATAACAATATATTTATATACTTATATATTTACATGTTTTTCACACTAGGGTTTTATTAATAAGATTAAAAAGTCATCTAACCATGATCATAGACCAATCACAATCAACTTTCATTGAAGTAAGAGGTCTATTAGACAACGTCCTAGTGACAAATGGGGTGGTGGAGGATATGAGATGTAATAACAAAAGAGGAGATTGTAAAGGTAGATTATGAAAAGCCTATCATTCAGTCGTATGGGATTTCTTATACTACATGTTAGATAGATTAGGATTCAAAAGCAAATAGGTAGGTTAGATCACAAGCTACTTAGAATTAGCCACCATATCTGTTCTAGTTAATGGAAGCCTAACGTAAGAGTTCACCCCCAAAAAATGGTTAAAGCAAGGGGATCCACTAGCGTCATTCTTGCTTTTAATTGTGGCAGAAAGTCTAACTGGAGCCAATAGGAAGGCAACTTTGGGAAAGCAACTTGAAGGGATAAAAGTGGGAAAGAAAGATGTGCTAATTAATGTACTACAACTCACAAATGAAACCCTTTTTGTGAGTGAGACAAATATTAAAAAAGTATTGTTTGAATAAAATGTATCCTTAGGTTTTTTGAATTGGTGTCAGATCTAAAGGTCAACTTTCACAAAAGCAAAATTGGAGGAAGGAGGAATGGGTGTCCAACACCAAGAGATGGAGAGATACTTTGAAATCCTAAATTGTAGAACAACAACCACACCTTTCACCTATCTAGGTATGTTGGTTAGGTGGAACCCCAGGAAATCTTCCTTTTCAGAACCAATAGTAAGCAAGATAAAGAAGATAATTTCAAGTTGGAAAGGTAAAC
Organism: Lablab purpureus; assembly: GCA_030347555.1. Classification (NCBI taxonomy): domain Eukaryota; kingdom Viridiplantae; phylum Streptophyta; class Magnoliopsida; order Fabales; family Fabaceae; genus Lablab; species Lablab purpureus. The sequence continues at coordinate 22,658,712 of CM059258.1, forward strand.
ATCTAACTTTTGTTGAAAGAGTTTTCCTCCTCAAGTTTGATCATCACGTCCTTACCACTCTTTTAGACACAAGTAATCCAAAGTTGAAATCTAGATGGTAGAGAGATATTGAATATGTAAATAAATAGAGGATTGATAAGGGATGGTGGGAAAGCAATATTGAGTGGAGTGTGGGAAACGTGAACGTTATAAAAGTTTCGAAAGATAAATGGAGTGGAGACTCCTCTTTGAAAAAATGTTTCCCTAGGCAATATGTAAATGCATTATTTAAAAATAAGAGTCTTAGCGAAGTTGGAGTGTGGAAAAATAATGAATGGGAATGGAAGTTAGAATGGAAAAGAAATTGGTTTGAATGGAAAACCCGAAGGTAGATGAGATGATTAATGAGGTACAACAAAAAGCCTTAACCTTGATTAGGGAGAATATGTGATTGTGGAAGGATGGTGGGGATAATATTTTCACAGTTAGTTAAGCTTATAAGAAGCTCCAAGGCACTAGGGCTGAAGAAGATGGTGAAGTGTACCAAACCTTCTAAACAATTAAATCTCTACTTCATGGAAATGCTTTGGATGGAAGGCAATCATAGACAAAATACCAACAAGGGTCAATCTTGAAAAGATAAATGTGATCCAAGAGGCTCCTATGTGTTTTACGTGGAGAAGAAGAGGAAACAACAAATCACTTATTTTGTACTTGTAGATAGTCACCCAAGTTTGGAATATGTGTAACAAATGGGTTGGCATAAGTAAAGACTTTCACCATCATCCTAGTATCCATTTTCAAAACTTTAGTCTAGCCCAAATCGAAAAGGGTGACAACAGGGTACGGGTGTGTGTATGTGTGGATGTTATGTGGGACATACGCAATTATAGGAATAATATTATATTTAGAAATGGGGTGGTTGATGCAGGGGAGATTTTTAAGTAACACAAATTAAGACATGGGCATTGATAACATACAAATACAAAAATAAAATTCTCATACTTTAATTGGTGTTTCAACCCACTAATGTGTATAAAATCTATGAAGACTAAAGATAGCAAGGGCCAACAAAAGCAACATCCCGACATGATCGACCAAATGAAAATGATATCTAATTGCAATATAAAGTAACCAATATTTGACTCCAAGTCAAGATAGAAACTTTTTTACACATGAGGAATTGATTACTTGAAGTGAGTATTAGAACACCCACGGTTTGCTTCAAAAAGTGTGAATGACAATGACCAACAAAAAGGATGAAACAAAGGACAAACAAAGACTATGGAAAGGAGTCATAGAAAGAAGACACAACACTCACACTACCTTGCAAATGAAAGAGGGGGAGGCTTTGCCATGCCTTCCAACAAGATGCTATTAGTTATCATGATTATGTGCAATCACTAAAAGCATCATGCAATTTGTTTTTTCTCATGGTTAGTTATCCTTTGTTTAGGTAGTAGGATTGTTTACAAAGCTGAGTTTCTCTAGCACAATTCGAGTTTGTTATTGCAAAAGATGTCGATGCACTCAACAAACTTAGATCTATGACTTGATTTATATATATCATGTAAAGAGTTGAAGCACCCTTTTGTGCTCCCATTTATATATTCTTTGAACATAAAAAAATAGTTCCCCCTATTTGATCAAAATTAAAAAATTGTGTCATATTCAAATCCTTCACCACTATAAAATATCAAATCATATAAACAGGCACCAAGTATGCATTAATCCTTCAATTTTATCTCTTTTGGAACAAAAACATCCCATATATCCACAAATTCCAAAGAAATACAATACTAGCTACAAGTAATAACATTTTATTCCAACTATCATAAAGTTTCTTCAATGAATCATGTAAACTATTTAATACTTCTATATTGTATTATTTATCTATATTCATCTAACCGAACATAAATATATGTTGCCTGATTAATTCAATGTGCATGTGTTGTGCATGTGTAGAGGGTTTATAAATCAACAGAGAGATATTATAGCTTTGATGACTTTACCTAAATGTATGTTTTATTAGAATATTCCATCTCTGAAAGTTGAGAATCCATTCTTAAATATTTATAAATCAGTTTTATCCTTTTTTTTATTTTCCTTTGAGAACTAAGAACTCTGAATAGGAATGTAAAAGAGTTTGAGTACCCCTTTAAGCTTCATTAATTAATTTTTTTATGATCGATTAAAAGAACTCTTAAGATGAATATATGACATTAAAAAAAGTAAGGTACAACACAGGAGGGTTAGATTGTGGCTCGTGCAAAAATTACATTACTAGAGCAACAAATTAGTGAAATTTAAAATCAGGAAGCCCAAATTGTTTCTTGAAGAAATCTTCCCCCACAGGAAGCCAGAAGTGCATGGTACCAACAAAATTCAAATTGGGAAACAATTTTAATGTTAGTCAATCTTTTCACACATTTCGTCCTTTCTTTGAATATGTGTGTGACCATAAAATTCATGGATCTGGTCTTATCCATGCCACTTTACCATTTGTTTTTAATAACCCACACAACAAGAAAAATCTCAATTTCCCATGAAAAAAGGTTTGTACGTAAAGTTATTATATCTATTGACATATCCATATGTAATATCATTATTGACAAAAAAAAAGAGAATGTGCAGAAGTGTTGAGAAGAGACTCTTACCTACGGATAGAAAGGGTAGGAAAACAATATGCGCAGTTAATATTATAAAAGGTTAAATATGTTCCCGCATTTACAACATTTTCAGTTCCTACTTCTGAAAAGCTTCTTTCCACCCCCAAATTGCTTTAAACCCCAAATAATTAATCCATCCCCAAATCATTCTAAACTCCAAATCGTTTATGTAATAGCTTTAATTCTCTAATCATTCTACACCCTTATTCCAAAATTTCTAAATCAATTTATCTTTCCACAACACTCATTTTAAAACCCTCATTCCAAAATCCCCAAATCAACTCAAAGCTAAGATTGTACAGTTTCTACCATATTAGAATACAAATAACTAGGTAAGTATATGTAAATACAACATGTCACTTATTTTCTTTTAATTTTATGTCGAATAACCCATAATATCTTTTTAATATGTATAAAGTTATGTAAGGATATGATTTTGTTAGTCAAAAACTATATAATCAAAATTATAAAGTTAACATTGTAATGTGAAAATAAAGAAAATCATATACAATAATCACCTTGCCAAACCTGTGATATGTATCTATATACCTATATGAAAAAGAAAACAAAAAGAAAGAGTTTATTAAAGTGCAAAATGTGCAATACAAATGCAAATATCAATCAATCAAATATAGTGAGTCAAATAGAATACACTTGTATCAATGTTAATTCACTAACTAATCAAGTGATTATCCAGACTTGTTTTTCTAATAAAACAGCTAGTTAAACTCTAGATTTCACTCAAACTTAGGAACTGGAAAAAAAAATCATAAATCTTGATATCCTAACAAAAAGCATAAGATTCTAAAAGATTTGTAAAATTCTTATATATTATGTATGCATTTTACAAAACATCAAATACTTAAACATAAGAAAATTAATAAATAAAATCATGAGTGATAAAAAAATCCTAATATAAAACACTAAGATGTTAATTGTCCACTCCTAATATAAAACACTAAGATATGAACACAAATGAAAAAAGAATTAAATGTGTTTTTAGTCCCTGAATTATTTGTCAAAATTGTGTTTCTTTCCTGGGGCAAACTTTGGACTTATTTCGTCCTTATACTTTATAAACAGGAGTAAATGATCCTCAATGACAAATAAAAACATTTGTAAGGAAAATAAAATGAGAGAAAATGGAAGAAAAAAGAGTGAAAGAAGCTTAAGAGACAGATGATAGTGAAGTAGGAAACTATAAAGAAGGAAAATAAAGAGATAAAAAGGAATTCTACCACATCATCAAGGATCATTTGCACGAGTTTATAAAGCATAAGGACGAAATAAGTCCCACTTTTGCCTTAGGGATGAAGCACAATTTTGACAAATAATTCAAAGACTAAAAAAATATTTAACCCATAAAAAAATTAGAATAGTAAGCTTGCAAAATTAGCAAAGCAAAACCAAATAATCATAATCCCATAAGAACAAAGTATATCAGGTTTAAAACAAACGTGTTTAGATGTGGCAAACAAGGGTTTTAGTTGTGGTGAAAAGTAGCTCTAATTGTGATGGATCTGCATCCCAAATTTTGAGGCAAAATGTTGAAAACAATCATAAAGGTAATGAAATAAGTGTTTTTCTCATTTTTTTAGGGTTTTATAGTCTTAGGTTTGCAAATTTCCAAAATGAGCAAAAAAATATGTTAATCTAAAGATGATGAAGAATCTATAGCAATATCTAAAGGATAAGTGTTTTGATGATGATGCTCTAAAAGAAGAAGATGAACCTTCACAATTGAAGTTTTGAGGAAACTTTAAACTTGTATTTTGTGTATATGTTTGCTTGTAATAGTTAGGAATTAAGTTAAAGACTCTTGCATGCACACCACTCTCCTTTAAACCTTGAAAAGATATTTTATTTTTAGGTTAAATATGTTTCTAATCCCTAAACTATTTGTCAAAATTATGTTTCGTCCATGGAGAAAACCTTGGACCTATTTTGTCCTTATATTTTATAAACTCATGTAAATGATCTTTGATGATGTGTCTGAATTCATTTTTATCTCTTTATTTTCCTTCTTCGTAGTTTCCTACTTCATTATCATCTGTTTTCTAAGTTTTTTTACTCTTTTTCTTTTACTTTTCTCTCATTTTCCTCTCTTTAAAGATGTTTTTATTTGTCATCAAGGATCATTTATACAAGTTTATAAAGTATAAGGACGAAATAAGTTCAAAGTTTGCCCTAGGGACGAAACGAAACACAATTTTGACATATAGTTCATGGACTAAAAACATATTTAACCCTTTATTTTTTGTAAAAAGCAACTAACGTCACAATAATTTATTATCCCTATTCATAATCGATTATCAAAGCTTTGGAAAACATTTTGAAAACCTTTACTCTCTAAAATAATCGATTATCTTGAGCAATAATTGATTATCATATGAGAAATAATTTATTATCTCGTGTTATAATCAATTATCACACCGTGTTTTTCGAAACTCATTCGAAACTCATTTTTTCTCTTTGGAATAATTGATTATCCTTAGCAATAATCAATTATTTTAAATGTTGTTTTTTGCAAAAACTCTTTATATTCTTCATACCTTGGTGCTTCTCTTTGACTATAAATAAGAATAGGGTCTGAGGGTTTTAAATATATAGAAGACAAGTGTTTTCTTTTCTCTATTAAGCTTGTAAAAACTTAGTCTATTTTCTTTAAGTTGGTTTACTTGAGAAAGTTGGGCTGCTGCTAGGATTTGAGTTTGTTATCATCCTTTGTGGTATTCAGAAGAGGTGTTCATCCTTTGGTGTTATTCAAAGGAAGCGTTTTCATTCATTATGGTGTTCAAGGAATGTCTTTTTTCATTTTTTTTTGTTTAAGAGAGGTGTTGTTTCATCCTTTATCCTATACAAAGGAGATATCTTCGTTTATCTTCTTATTATCTGACTCATTTTGCTGCTTTATAAATTGTAAATTTTATTTTTAAGTTAGTAGCAATCACATAAAGTGATTGAACATTGAACATAAAATCTTTTAATATGAACCATAATATAAAAGCTTGGTATTTGTTCTCACTATTCTTATTCTTATTTATATTTATCTAACATTCTTTGTTTTGTATTATACTTTACTTATTTGATAAAGAAGAATTTAAATATAAATTAGATTTTTGTTAATAATATTAATTTTTTGAATAGATTAATTTTTTATCAAATAACCAATTTACTTCCTCTTAACTGATTGCACCTGCTTGTAATTTTAAGATTCTATCAAACTTTGAAACTCTAAGATTCTATCAAATTTACCATTCTGCTTCACAATTATACTTTATAATTCTGAACAAGCACAAACTCGCTAAGGCACAACAGAAGCATAAATCATGTAATTAAATACTAAATATAAAATTATGAGTATGATCATATATAATAATATTTTTAAAGTTTATTATAAATAAAAAATTGTAAAGTATTAAGTAATAAATATAAGATTACACTTATATTAATTTATAAATTTAAATAGTTATTTAAATTATTTTTTTAATAATTAAATATTAAATGTAACATGGAGTGTGTGTGTGTGTATTTTTAAGAAATCGTTTTTTAAGCTTATGCCATTTAAAATACTAAAAAGCTAATATAAGATTAATATAGTATGTTTTTTATATACTTTAAAAAGGTTTTAAGAGAATAAGGGTAGTGTAAAAATATTAAAAGAGCTTCCTATTATTTTTATCATATTTAAGAAAAAATATATTTAATTAATAAATGTTATAAATAAAATTAATATAATCTTTAATATATATAAACATACTATAAATTAAACGTTGATGCAAAATTAATTAGAATAATAATGCGAGTATAAAATAATAATTAAAAACATTATTATTAAAATCATCACAAAGAATTTGTATATGAGTATTTATAAAAGTTTTACTATATATTTAATAAACTTTAGTAAAAAAGATTAAGCACTGTATATACAATAATGTGTAACATACGTATAAATGCGAAATGTATAAAGTAAACTACAGATTCACACTAAAAATTAATCATATTATATAAGATGATAGTGCATGTGATCGTATTTATACTTAACAAAACAACTATATATTAAACTATATAAATGTATATTCAAAATTAATTCAAAATTTAAATAAAAATTATATTTTTTAACTATTATATGGGTGAATTATTTATAACAAGTTTGAGACTAATATAATAATAAATAACTTTTAAAAAATTGTAAAAGAAAATTTCAACTATCAAATAAATTTGGAATCTTGTATGATAATCAATCATTTTAAAATCATTTTATAAATTAAAATTAAAATTATCAAAACATTCAACTCGATATAACAATAAATAATTTTTAAAATTATTATTATTATAAAATCATTTATAAGCTATATACAATAAAAAAAAGTTAAAAATTATTTAAAAATACATAAAATAATAGTTACTAAAAAGTTACACTTAAATATTGGAGACAATATAATAGTTCCCAATTAAATAAAAAAAACAATTCTATATATATATACACATAAACTTCACTGCATTATGTTAATTCCTCTATTCCAACATCATATCTCCAATATGGTGATTTGATACCAAAGAAGATGGGTAGAGCCACTTAGCCCAGTAATCTTGAGCTACTAATGGCAAAGGCTACTTTTACTTTCCCTACAATTACAAAATATCTCCCAACTTAATAAAATATGTTACTGATTATTTTTAAAATAAAAAAATTAGATTAGAGTGGTTTGAAATATTATTATTCACTGAATTACCGTGTTTTAAATTTTTATTCTGAAAACGTGTTTACGAAATAGAATTGTAAAATTTTTAGAATAACCTTTTCAAAATATATATTATTAAGTAACATTATGAAATACATGTTTTAGAAGTTTTTCATGACACCCTTTTCAAAACACTAAAAAAATAAAATCCATTTTACAAAACTATGGAGATATATAAAAAACTATAGAGATGTAGAGATATATAAAAAACTATAGAGATGTAGGGAGAAGCAGTCATGGTGAATGAATACCTACCCATATCAAATTTCATAAACAACTTTTTTCAAAAATAATTCTCACCATGGCTACAAGGTTTAAGTAAAAATTAATTTTTTTTACTTTTTATTTTTTCTTACTATAAATGTTGTATGGGAGATGTATATCTACTTGTTATGAATTCAAGTATGAGAGTGAACATAAAATCTAGAAATGATAAAGTTCAGGTATATAAAAAAAAACAAAGACCTATAAACATTAAATCTTAAAGTTTTATATTCATCTTTTCTCTTATACTCATTCAACTAACAGTAGTTAGAATTACTACTAAGTAGTGGTGTGTATCAATTAGGATAGTGTCAGATTTGAGACTTGAGGGGAAAACAATAAAAAATTCAAGTGTGAAATCTTTCATAATATAAAAAATGTACCTGAAGATTCTACTTTTAAATCCATATTAAGGAAATTATCTATGATAGTTTCCTCATCACTTGTATATTCTGTTTTTGTTTTATGATTCAGAGATCCTTGCCTAAATTCGGCTATGATAGCCTGATGACGATTCCACTCTTCATCAGACATATCATCTTCTTCGTCATATTCTACGATATTCATCATAGAAATATTTTCGTTGTTAGGAATAGCAGAGGTACTATACCTATTTTCTGTTGTTCCTTCCTGTTCTAGGTCTGCTAAAGGAACGTTTGTGTAATTTGTGAAACTTAGACTCAGCCCTCTAGATCTGTTATGCAATATTGCAGATGACGGGGCTGTAATAGTGTTATTTTCTTCTCTGGGAAGATGTGTTTGCCATAAATGTCCTTCATTTCTTCCTGTGAAGGCTTGGGCAGGTAGAAACTGTGTACCAAAAGAACTAATTGCTTCTTCTAATGGTCTTGTGTTTATCCTGTACATGGAAGTAATATGATTACTTATTCTTCCTATGAAGGTAATATCTAAGTGCAGGTTTTCTCCCATCCAGTCAGGTCCGAAACCTATAGTTTGCACTTCTAAGTTTATATGATTTATGAAATCTTGCAGTGTTAATGTAAAATTTGGGGCAAGATATATTAGGGAAAAAGGTTGGTTTAAATCTACCTCTAAGATCCCTATCACACTTTGTGAATCGTTGTTTTGGAACCTAGAATCGTGTAAGACGATTAAAGCTCTGGCTCCAATCATGTGTCGGGCTAATGATCTAACACCAATGGTAATTAGGCCCATATGTACATATCTACCCTGTTGGGCTTGCAATTGTCTGCCTGTTTGTGGAGATATCAAAGGGATTATCTCGTATGTGTTGTCTGGTAGGTGGAAGTCTTCTATCCTCATATATCTGTAAAGGCTGGTTCTTTCAGAACTTAACCATCCTATATTGTATAGTTGTCGTGGGTTAAGAGAATCTATCCTTGAGTTAGATCCTACATCTGTATTTTGTTGTATATCTACTAAATCTTCTAATCTTCTATCATTAGTAGATCTTTGTCTGTTCAGAAATCTATCTAAGATTCCTGGATGTTGTGTAAGATTTTGACTTCTAGTTTGGTGTTCCCTTAATCTTCTAGGATTTCCAGGGAATCTTTGTGTGTTTACTGGATTTGGTGTGTTATTCATATTCACACTTTCCGGTTGGGTTTGTGTGGTTGACATAGTGGGTTGTCTAATCATTTAAAAATTGTTATTATTGTTTGTAGGGACAGCTGTATTATTTTGTACAGCTTTTGTTTTTGTAATGACTTTAACAAATTTCTGGGAACTTTTAGAAATTGTTTTTGTGTGGTTGTGTGTCCCTAAAGACAAGTTTGTAATTTGTTTTGTAAGACCATCTATGTCTTTTGACAAATTTGTTTCTCTAGTGGAATCCACTAGATATGTGAGCTTCCTAGAAACTTCTTCTAGTAGTGCTATTATTGTATTATTTTGTCCTATAAGGACTGTGTGTACGTGATCTACCTCTGGGGAAGGTTTTTTATAACCTACCGGAGGAGACTTTGTGATTTGTTCGGCCGCAGCTAGGGCGGATTTGTATTCTTTGCCCAAAAAGGGCTGTGTGTTCTCCATTAAAATTTTAAAAATTAAAGTTTGTAAAAGAAAATGATTGTTAAGAGGGCTTAGAAGAAAAGAAAAAGGCAGTAAGCGGGGGAAGCAGAAAGTAAGCGGAAAGCAGTAGGTAAGGAGCAGGCATCCACAGAATACACTGTAAAGTAATAACCATTAAAGAATATAGATAATCATAAGGCTTAATAAAAACTCTTTTTTTTTTTCTTTTTTTTTTTTTTTGCGAAGAAAAAAAAAATCAGTTGGTGGCGTTGTTGTGCTACTGTGAGGTAGCTTTATGGAGGGAATTTGAAGGTCCGCTAATGAACCATTAGCTCCATAATTTTCCAGCCTAAAAACCAATTTTTCAGAAATATATGTGCAAGTGATGAAATATGTGTAGAAAGAGTGCCGCAATATGCAACGTGTTCCTCATCCCACTCAGGTAGCATCAAGGGTCTTATGGTCTAGAGGCCCTCCTGGCCTTACCAGCCCCACTACAAAGGGAATCCTAGCGAACACAAACCACTTCAATTTTACACACATCAAAAGGATACCAAGAACGTAAAGGCTCAGATACCAGGAAAAAGGAGAGGGAGGAAAATGGAACGATAAAACTCCAACCTCATATTTCTAAAAAAATTCAAAGTGTGAACCCTAACTACTAGCTATGGCTTTTGGTTAAGTGGCTAGCGCTGCGTGCTCATCCTTTGGTATCAGAGCGAGGACGCGTGCTCGATTCCTGCCGAGGACGGAATTGGGGCAGCGTGTGGTAAGTCCCCTCGAGATTCCCGAAGAGCAGGGGAATCAGAGTCGCGGAATCGTGGTGGGACCAAGGGTATAAGTATCAAAGTGTGAACCCTAACTACTAGCTATGACTTTTGGTTAAGTGGCTAGCGCTGCGTGCTCATCCTTAAGGCCCCCAGGGATTAGTCCAGCTTTCAGTGCTAATCCTGCCATAGAAATATCCAAACAAATAAAGAGGTTCAAAAGAAAAGTAGTCAGACTCAGGCTACGAAAAACCCAGTTATTCCAACCCAACCCTCTCCAATACATCCATACGCTAGCCTCATACAAAGGACAAATTTTTGCCTTAGAAAAGAACCTACAGAGGCTTAAACATTTTGTTACATAACCTGTTTGTTATATCTGTTTCAGGTAAAAAGGTACAAAAGTGTACAATACAAAGCGCAAAAGTGCAATTACAAAAGTGCGATAGCACAATTACACAAATGGAATTTGCACAAAATACTAAGAAAGGACCTCAGGGTCCTAAAACTGTAAAATCCCCGTTCATGGCGGAACAGTATACAAAGTTTGGCAAACAAGAATTGCCAATCCTTACAAATGTCTATCATTTTAATGGTAGAGAAAACACAAATGCCAAATTAAATGTCTTAATTGACAATATTTGGAACATCCCAAAACACACAGCTCAAAATGAGCAACAAATTGTTAAAGTCAAACAAAGTATTATAAGTGCTTTGTATAATTTTTGCAACACAGACAACAAAGGAGTTGTGTTAACTTCTCCAGCCTCTCCCTCTGGGAAAGGTTTTACACACTTTGCCCTAATAACAGGGCCCAACAAAGGGGTCTACACTTCGTTCAGAGACCTCTCTGAAGCCAAACAAGATCAACTCTGGTCAAGCTACAAAGGCTTTTACTCTGTAGAAGAAGCCCAAATGGCCTTAAAACTACAAACTATTGACGAAAGCAAGATAAAAGCAGCACTGGCCCTTGAGCCCAAAAACCAAACACAAACATATGCTGCTGCATCCAGCAGCATTCCTCCCCAAATAAATCCCAACCTCCTCCTAGCAAAATTTGGAGTTATCCAAGAGTTTCTTTTTGAAGCCCATTCTGAAGCCCACAACTACAACGGGCTTCATGTAAAGGCCCAGACCTACTTCAATCAAAGAAACTTATGCACAGAATCCTCAAACTACTGCAAAACAGTAGATACAAATTGTACCTGCCAGATGAAATTTATTATCAGGCAAGCTCAAATAAATTTGAGGACATTCACCAGCCAACTCTACAGAGATGTTGTTATAAGCCCCGAAGCACTCCTAGAAACTGGCTGTTTACAAACTATTTCGATTCCACCCACTGAAAGATTCCAGGCTTTAACCCCTGAAATCAATACTGTGGTTAACGAAATACAGGCGGAGTACATGAATGATGTCCTCCTAAACATAACCTCTTCTCCCCGGAGTGCCTCCTCCCCAAACAGTACAGCAACACATGTAATAAAGTTGTACACAAACGCCAGCTTAAACAACTATACAGCCCCAGAGGATGATCCGTTTAAGGGATTATGTATCAATAAAGACCAGTTGTATCAATACCAACTGTGGAAAGCTTTCATAGAAGGATCCAACTGGAAATTTACCAAAAAGGATGTCCAGGAGTTTATCCTCCTCAAAGAGACAGCAAATACAAAAATATATTGGAGAAAACATATGGGAAACAAATTCCATCCCTTTCCCATTGAAGGCAGTCCAGTATTGGTAAAGCACTTTGAACGAGAAAGGATACACAAAGAAATATATGAACAAACAGGGTGTCACGGACAAGGGACCCCAGAACAATCCTTTCCGTCAGACAATGAAGAACCCGAGCTTTCAGATCATATGCTGGAAGAAGAACTCGGAGACCTAACTTCCGTATCAGTAACTCGGAAGTAACTGAGACAAAAGTTTTTACCTGTGACAGAGTAATTTTACTCTTCTACAAAGAGTAATAGACTGAAGGGTAAAAACCGGACAAACAAGTTTTCAGTAAATGAAAACGACTGTTCTCACAAAGGGAACGCCCGTTCCCAGCAACAGTGTATATTTATTTTATAAATAGACTCGTAAGTCTCTTATGCTGAGCAGAGCACCCATTACAAAAAAAACCCCCTCTCTCTCTGAAATCCCTCCTCCTTCTCTCTAAAACCCCCTTCTCCCTTTGTATCTATTTTCCTGTATCAATAAAACGATGAATTTTTCAGCACCCCCTCTCCCTTGCTAAGTACGTATCTCCATCATGGAGTAGTTTTATTTTCAGGCATCTGCAGATGCCTTAAGTATTAATCATTAAAAGATGCGATAATCATTTAAAGGCTTAATATATCTGTACAGTCTTTACTTTCCTCGGCTTGTATAAGCTTATAAGAGAGTATCTAACCGGCTTTACCAGATTTAAACTCTTATAATCTTAGAAGAGCTTTTGTGTTTCCTGCCATTTATTTTCCTGTACATTTATTTCTCCATTTTCCTCCCTCTCCTTTTTCCTAAGAGCTTTTGTGTTTCCTGCCATTTATTTTCCTGTACATTTATTTCTCCATTTTCCTCCCTCTCCTTTTTCCTGATATGAGACTTGAGGGGAAAACAATAAAAAATTCAAGTGTGAAATCTTTCATAATATAAAAAATGTTCAGTATGATTTTTTTTTTTTAAATTCCCATAATATATATAAAGTGGTCTTTTAATATATTTTGAGAATTAATTAATGTTCATTGAAATAGTTGCATGACTATAATATAGATTTCTTATTTTAATGTAATGAAATTAGTTTTTGTATTTTTTTCATAAATAAAACATTCAACCTATGTAATATATACATAAGCAAATTTGTCCTACACCTAATTTTCAATTATTATAATTATGTTGAAGTACGTGGGAAAGCAACAACACGTTCACATGTTTGAATTTGTTCTCATCTTAGGAACCCATTCAATAATTTTGGCTATTTCAATCTCAAGTGAAATCAAATTGTTTGGTTTACGTAAGATATTATAGAACAGTTAGGTCAACCACTCATAAAAACCCGTGCTAGTATGAACGTGGACTTGAATATAGGTCAAAGTATGGTAAATGCAGATTTAAATATAAGATAATACGCATACATAAGAATCAAAACCAACCCCATTTGAGCAAATTGACACTACAAAACAAGAATAATCAGTTTAGTCAAGATTCTGCTTGAATTCAAAATTATGAATTAAATTAAATAATTCCCAACAACCAAGGTACTTCTCTGTCAAATTGCCATTATATTCTTGCTCGTTAGTATATATATGGTTCTATGAAGAAGTGAATGAAATTGTATTTAAACCACCAAATTCGTAAAAATATAAATAAATTACATTTTATACTTATTTTTTATGAATGACTTTGTCAATAGAGGAACAATTCATTACTCAAGGAACGTGTAGAATCATCCACGTGACATCCACATCAGCGTACATTAGAAATCAAAATGAAAGTAAAAACATGAATACACGATTCTTAAAACAAAATCTTCTTTTGGCAGTAGAGACCAAAATGAAAAAATAATTTCTTTTAAACGTGTAACATGTAAAAATTGAAAGTGGAAGAAAAATTACTGATTTCTAATTATTGAAATTATCCGAAAGTATTTACAATTTTAAAATATTTTTTTTTAAAAACGTAGATTGTTTGAATGTTATAAAAAAAAACAGAGACAGAACAAATATGGTATTTACAATACTCTATCCATTACAAAACTTTAAAAATGTAATACCCAAATTTATAATAAGTGTTTGATAATATAATAAATCACTTAGACATAATGTGAAATAACTTACCATAAAATAAGTTTTTTTTTTAAATACATATGTTTATCTCTCAATTATCTATAATATAAAAAGTTATGCTTACGTGTTAAAATAATATTTTTATTTTTACCAATATTTATTTCTAAATTATTCAAAAATTTACTCTTAAAATTTTAGAGAAATTTGAGAATTCTTCATTTTCAAATTATATCAAGTATTTTCTAAAGCCTGCTCTATTCTTTCTATTATAAGTTTTAAATATATATATATATATATATATAATTAACGTTGTAAATATAACCAATACATACGCTGGATGATCACTTTTCTTCAAATCTTCAAAAATACACTGTGTTAATTTCTACAACAATAATATGATATAATTAAATTTTATATTTATTTTAGTGTAACAAAAAGATAGAGGCTGAGTGACTATTATTTATAATATATACATATAATATGAATGATAAAGAAATTATATATGTCGGTAAAAGGAGTTATGAATAGTCAAAAGCATTTTAAAAGAATAAAAATGAACAAATGGGTGAGGACAAACACATGGTGATATGTAGTGTGAAATATTCATAGCCACCTAATTGGACCATCCATCCCTACCAAGAAATATAGGGACGCGTTGCATCCTTTGACAACCCAAACACTTCTAACATCTTATATATACTGTGTCCCTGTAAATCACACCACCTTCAACTTTCCACTACAGAGAACTAAAAACCAGACACTAACGTTGTCAGAAACTTGTGCATTATAATCAACCTCAATTTGGTCTCTTCTTCATGGCTCCTTCTGATGTCAGCTCCATCTACAACCCACTGCTGCAAACGTCCAAGTCTAGCACACAAGACCCTACCACGGTGACCACGTAAGTGTTTGATATATTTATATGTATATATATTTCACATTGAACTCATTATCCACATCAAAGCCCTCGCTATTCCCATGAAGTAACTACCCACCCGATCTTAAAAAAGTAAAGAAATTAAACTCAAATCGAAAACCAATCTCAGACTTGGACGGTTGATCGAGAGGGTGATCGTTATAGAAAGAAATGTGAATGGAAGTCTCAGAAATTTTAAAGAATCTGTTAAGAATTAAAGTATGAAACGGAGCATAAAGTTCTATATTAAGTAGAAATGATAAAGTTACAGTATATAAAAGAAAAATTAAAAGCAATGACCCATAAACATTGTATCTTAAGTTTTATGTTGAAAGTATTATAGTAAAACCTAATAGTAATTAGGGTCACTACTAAACTAGTGATTGAGAATCCCCTTAAGAGCAGTGTACCAGTGAGAAAAGGAATTGAAGGGACAATTGTAGTAAATCCAATAGCAGTTAGGGTAGTCTCACACTTGAGGAGAAAACTGTTAGGAATTTAAGTGTGAGAATGAGCATAAAGTCTCATTGAGTAGAAATAATAAAGTTGCGGGTGCAGTGTATAAAAGAAAAGCAAAAAAACAAAGACCCATAAACATTGAGTCTTAAAGTTTTATGTTAGAAGTAGTGTCATTTTTTCTCTTATAATCTCTCACTAAACAAATTTTCCAACTGAATCATTATAAAAAGAGAGATTGGCCTCGAGCGGGTGACCATGAGAGGGTAATCGTGAGAGAGTGATAGTGAAGCCGTGGTGCTCCTATATAGTGTTATTATGTTAGTAAGAGTTGTTATTTTTGTGTGTTCTTCCCAACATATAAAAACCAAGACAGAGAGAACGCCAAAAAAAGCAATGTAATATTTACGAGCTTCATACCTAAGTAATTAACACATTTCATTAGTATTATTAGAACTACTATGTACTCTGTTACAAATTACATTAGTTATAAATTAAACTCCACACACATATATAAATTGGTTTTAGTAACAATTTCAAAAATAATAAAATTAGTTACTAGTTTAATTTTAGTTACTAATTTAATTAGAAATTAATCTAAAATTTAATTTAACAAGTAGTTAAAATTTTAATAACAAATATTTAAAATTAATTTAAATTATGATTAAAAATTAATTTTGTATGAAAGCTAATTCATAATTTTTAAAATCAAATAGTAAAAAAATATAGTTTGTATTTTTTTATTTATAATAAAAACTATTTTAAATATTAATAATTTTTAGTTTATAAAATAATTTTTAATTTAATTAATATAATAACTAATTATTTTTTATTTTTAAATTATTTTGTATTTCATGAATTTTTTATAATATATATATATATATATATTAATAGTAATTGGAGCGTAGGTTATTATAATAGTAATCACTGTTATCGATTATTATGATGTGCATAATCATAGTATGTATATACTACATGAGTTTTAATATGTCATGTGAAAC
This sequence comes from Lablab purpureus, assembly GCA_030347555.1. Classification (NCBI taxonomy): domain Eukaryota; kingdom Viridiplantae; phylum Streptophyta; class Magnoliopsida; order Fabales; family Fabaceae; genus Lablab; species Lablab purpureus. The sequence goes on from CM059258.1 coordinate 22,675,277, forward strand.
ACTAGTTTTAATAGTAACAAATTTAGTATATATCTTTAATTTATTTACAATATTATTATCATATTTATTTTTATAACAATTCCTTATTGTTTAATATCATTGAAAAATCACATTTATATACTAATAATTCTCTCAAGATTATATCTCATTTATTTTTCTAATAATATTATTACTAGAATTGGTATTCATCAAGTTGCATTACTATTAATATTTTGTTAACATAATTAATTATGTGATTAACATGAATTAATCATATTTGTTGCATATCTTTTGGATCAGTTGTGAAAAAACTGAAACAAAACTAAATGAGATAAACAATAGTGATTTCAAAGGTAATGACAAGAGGATGCAGAATCAAGAAAAAGGGACCAATCGAAAAGTGAATGAACAAGGAAAGGAAAACGATACATTTGAGGATTATACTCAAATTCAAAGCACTCATTGTATATGTGATGGTGTTGTTGAAGAGGTAACAAAAGAGAATGATTCGGAAAAACAAGAAAAAATGGCTCACAATCCAAATAAAGGGAATGATCCAAAGATATTCGCACAAGGAAAAGAAAACAAAGCACTTGAGGATAATACTCAAACTAAAAACACCCCTTATGCATGTGGTGGTGTTGTTGAAGAGGGGACAAAAGAGAATGATTCGGAAGAACAAGAAAAAACGAAACACAATCCAGATAAAGGGAATGATCCAAAAACATTCACACAAGGGAAAGAAAACGACACAGTTGAGGATAATACTCAAATTGGAAGCACTCATTGTACTTGCGATGGTGTTGTTGAAGAGGTGACAAAAGAGAGTGATTCAGAAGAACAAGAAAAAACGACTCACAATCCAGATAAAGGGAATGACCCAAAAACATTCTCACAAGGAACAAAAAATGGCACACTTGAGGATAATACTCAAATTGAAAATACTCCTTGTACCTGCAACGATGTTGTTGAAGAAGTGACAAAAGAAAGTGATTCGGAAGAACAAGAAAAAACAACTCACAATCCAGATAAAGGGAATGATCCAAAAACATTCGGACAAGGGAAAGAAAATGACACACTTGAGGATAATACTCAAATTGGAAACACTCATTGTAACTGTGATGGTGTCGTTGAAGAGGTGACAAAAGAAAGTGATTCGGAAAAAGAAAAAACAACTCACAATCCAGATAAAGGGAATGATCCAAAAACATTCTCACAAGGAACAAAAAGTGGCACACTTGAGGATAATACTCAAATTGAAAACAATTCTTGTACTTGCGATAGTGTCATTGAAGAACTGACAAAAGAGTAATTGAGAAGACCAAGAGAAGTGACTCAAATTGAAAATATTCTCTTGTACATGTTATAGTACCATTGAAAAGGTGATTGAAAAGGAAAAGTAAGAAACAACACCAAAGACAATACTGAGAAATGGAAAACCCACAACCATTACGCAACAATTCCTCCACTACAAAACACTTCCATCACTCAGTGTTAATATATACAAAGATAGAAGATGTTCCACACACAAGGCTCTAATGATTTTTTTAATTTACATTTCTGTTTTCTTATATTGTTTCATTTTCTATGTACATTTTTGTGTACTGTTGGTAGTTCAGAGAAGGTAGATTTTCCTTTCTCTCCAATAAATAAAGCTTTCATTCATGGTTACTTGAATAGCAATTAGATCACTATTATAATAAACTAGTGTACAACTACAATTATACATATCTTTGTTAGGTCTTTTAAGAGGAATACACTAAGGAGATTTGACACCAATAAGCTAGAGTAAACTCACATAAGGGATTATGACATTACCTCCAACTTAAAACCTTAAGGCAATGAGTCTTCTTTCTTACATGTCGCTCAACTTGATCATTCCTACTCAATGTAAAACTTCAACTATACTTGGATTCTCAAACAATCTCTCCCTCTTGTGAGTCATCACTTCAAATCAAAGCAATTGTAAACCATGAGTACATCATGGGTGACCCTTACTTGTACTTTCGTTCATGAATGGGACACATTTGCCTAAAACATTCGTTAGGAAGACTTTCGATACAAGAACTCCTTCACCCATTCTATATTGTACTCGTCTTAGCTGGCTAACCATTGACTCTCACTATTGAGTCTTTTAAGAAAGGATAAATCAGGGAGATTAAAAACTAATAAGCCAAAACCAACCCATATAACGAATTATGACATCATATTCAACCCAAAACCTTAAGACAACGAGTCTTTCCTTATATGTTGTTCCACTTGTTCATTCCTACTCAATGTGAGATTCAAACTCAAACTTGGATTCCCAAAAAATTTCTCTCTCAAATGTGAGTCATCCCCCTCTAACCAAAGCAATTGTAAATCATAAGTAACTCAAGGGTGACCCTTACTTCAATCGTCGTTCATCAACTGGACATGTTGCTTGAAACCTCCGTTAAGAATACTTTCGATATTGGGACTTCGTCCCCCACTCTATATTATACTCACCTTAGTTGGCTAACCATCAATTTTAATATCACATGTTAAGTCTTTCGAGGGAGGATAAATCAGGGAGATTTGATCAATAAGTCAGAATCAACTCACATAAAAATTATGATAATACCTCCAATCTAAACCCTGAAGACAATGCATTTTTTTATATTAATTAATTTATTCAAACACTATAGTTTACGATTATTAATCTATAAAAATAACAAGTTCAAGACTTGTCTCAGTCAAGAAACACAAGTGACACTTAATTGAGTTTACATTTAATTCATAAAAGTCACACATTAAAAACTTACATGATATTCAATTTTGTTGATTTAATTCAAGCATGAGTAAAAATTTACTCAGAAGTTTTGGTGAAGAATTAAACTCAAATAAATCATGAAGATTGGAGTTTTGATGATAAAGATATAAAGAATTATTGCAACATTAAAGACTTGATTTTATCTTACAAAGGAAGGCTGCATCATGGAAATAAAGGCAAAATATTTTCATTCAAGGAGAATAAACGCTTTCAAGAAAGAAGATTTTTGAAGATTCTCTCAAGAGTTGAACATCTAAGTATAGAAGGTTCAGTTTTGGGTGACGGATAAAAAGAGTAAGTCATAATTCCCATCCAAGACCATTTCAAACTTGAGAGCAAGTCATATTTTCGCAAAAACCTTTTTTCTACGCTTTTAATTGATTAGGAATCGAAATAAAATCAATTATATCACTTAAAATTTGAATTAAAAGAGTTTAACGAACTAAATAATCGATTAAGTGTTTTTGATAATCGATTATATTGCTTCTGGGTTTCATATAATCGATTATGGCCTTAATCTAATCAATTATATCAGGAAGAATGTGTTTTCCAGTTTTACTCTGATATAATCGATTACAGATTTTATATAATCGATTAAATACGACGTTTTTGCGAATTCAATGCTGAATCAACCTAAGAATTGAAACTTTGAGCTGATTTCACATTATAAAATGAATGGCAATGTCTTAGGTTAATACACATCTGATTAAACACGAAATTAAAGTGTTCTTGCGCTAAAGTTTTTCAAAACTGTTTTCTTGCTCTCTCAAGGTTGATCTATGTTCTTGGAAGTGGTGATTGTATTGTGCTTAAGCTTTCATATCCAGCACTCATCAGGTGTTTTCTTTACTGTTTACTGGTTTATGTAATTCATCCCTTGGATCTGTTCTAAAGGGAGGTGTGTTCATCTTTTGTGTGTCAAGAGAGGTGGGGATCATCCTTAGTGTGTCTAAGGAGGTGATACTATTATCTTTAATTATTTTTACATTATGTCACTGATTAGTGTTTGTAATTGCTTTTAAAGATAGTGAAGTTATCATCACGTATTTGTGGTGATTGGGCACTGTACGTAGGATTGGCTAAATTTGAATAAATCTCTATTTTCAATCTCTCTTTCCCTCTCTCTTTATTTTATTTGCGGATCATATTAACATTTGTTATTCCAATTGCTCTTATCAAAGGTTAAGAAAAATCCGAATATTGCTTTTAGAAGCATTTTTTTAAATCTGGAAAAATATTTGAAAAAGGAAAAAGTCTTCTAAAAATCCAATTCACCCCCCTCTTGATTTTTACACTGTCGTTATTTCTAACAAATTTAAAACTAATATTAATAAAAAAGATATTTATAAATCATTAGTAAAATAATATTATGCTAAGCAAGTTTTCAATTTTTTCAAATTTAAATTTTTAAATACCATTATTTTTGTTGTGAAATAATTTTAAAAATGCGAACTCACTCTAGACACTTTATCACACAAACAGTAAAACATTAATTAAGAAAATTACAAATGAATGTTAGAATAATAGGATAGGTAAAACAACCAAGAGAGGGATGAATTGGTTTCTTAATAAAAATTAAGCCTTTTTTCGATTTTAATATTGTTGAAACACAGTTTAACAAAATCCCCAATATAACTTTAAGTTCTGCTTTAAGTAAATTAGAGTACCAAATATATAAAAGCAGAAAATAGACTAAATGTTAAGAGAATAAGGATAGAAAAAATTGAATGTTAAGAGAATAAGGATAGAAAAAATAACCCAGAGTATTTATACTGGTTCAGATAAAAAAGATCTTATGTCCAGTGATTTTATCACCTTAAAAGAGAATGACAGCAACTAACTATCTTGAAAATAAGTATATAACTTACAAAGCAGCGGAAAGAGTAAGATAGTAGTAAAGATGAAAAAACACCTCCTTTATGAAGAACAAAGGATGAACAACACCTTCCTTGAATACCACAAGGAATGAAACACCTCCTTTAACAGTCACAGTAAAGGATGAAACAAGCTCAACCCTAGCAGCAGCACAACTTTCTCAAGTAGCACTTTTAGAGAAGGTAGACTAGGATTTTAACAAGCTTAAACAATGCAAAAACACTTATGTTCTGTATATTTTTAAGAGTTCAAACCCTACTTTATTTATAGACAAAAGAGTGCCCACTTTTCATAAGAGTATCAAAGGTTTTCGCAAAAGCGATTAGAATAATCGATTATTTCAAGGAACAATTGATTATTCCAGAGAGAAATTTGAACTCTGGAAAATCAGCGCGTGATAATCGATTATCATACCAGATAATCGATTATTATAATTATGATAATCAATTATTCCAGAAAGAACATGTTTTTAACAACTTTTCAAAGCTTTGATAATCGATTATGACTAAGGATAATCGATTACTACAACGTTAAATACTTTTTACGAAGATTAAAGCTTGTTTTAAAAACTTAAAAAGAGCATTGAGCTTTGCTAGGGTTCTTTACTGCAATTGGTATAATTATAAGAGAACATATACATAAATATAAATCTTCAACTTCATCAAGACTTCAAGATTCCATATGTTCTTCTGTAGATTCAGCATCATCAAAACACCTTATTCTTTTTGGATTAACAATCTCCCCCTTTTTTATGATGATAAAAAATTCTTGAAGACTTTATGATACTTGTATATGTTCAGCTAAAACAAGGAGATGATTAAGAGAGAAAGGCACAAAGATAATAATTTCTCCCCCTATTTTTGATAATTAGAAAAAAGATTGTGGATTGGCTCCCCCTACTTAAGTTGGAAAAAAAACAAGTTATTTGCAAAAAAAAATTCACTGAAAATTAATTAAATACAAGACAGAGAGAAACAAAATAAAGTATAGGCTTCTAATTTTCCTCATCACTATCCTCTCCTATATTTGCTTGCCTAAGTCTTTGTTCAACTCTAGAAAGTCTCTGGTCTATCCCAAAGACTAGAGTATCTAAGTTTGCAACACTGATGCCTAGATTGTTTACACTAGAGTTGATACTCTAGAAAAGAGTAATAGTCTCATCCAGATTGAATGACTGGAAATGAAAAGCAAGCAGGTCACCCATTATGGAGTAGAAAGCTTCTGGAGAGAAAGAATGTGGAGTCGCAAAAGAACCACTAGCAGTAGGAGCAGGGGCAGGCTCTGGAGCAGGAACATCTTGATCATGCTCCATTTCGCCATCAGACTCAGTGGGAACATCTCCTTTGAAGATAAAAGAGTTTTCGTGTTCCACCAAACCCACATGACGAAGGGCACCAGCAACAATTTTGTTTGAGTTCAAGGTGCATTAGCCAACTTCACCTTCTAAGTTGATGCCCTTATACTCACAGATTGAGCATAAGGCAGGTGGTAAGATGAAAAATGTCTTACCTTCATCATTGTGTCCAACATGATAGAAGGCCAATCTAAATGAACTTTGTTGAGCAGTCCATAGATAATGAGAAAATCAGCCTCTGTGCATTGGGCATGATTGTTGGCTCGGGGACAGAGAACCCACACAATAATGAAATGAAGAAACCTCTCATTCAGCTTCATTCCACCCACCAAGAAGGTCTTGTCAATCTGTTGGAGAAGATTTTTCAGAAAACTGCGAAATACCTCTACTTTATTGAAACCCTCAAAGGCATGAGTAATGTTTACCCCTTCATGATTGGGGAAATGAGCCACCTGCTCCCAGATTTCTACTTCAAGGAGGATATTGACTCCTTTGATTTTGGTGGAAGTCACACCATCTCTATAACGAAAGTTTAAATAGAAGACCCTTACTAGATCAGGATAGTAAAAGCCTTCCATTTGAAGAAAATATTCAAGACCTTGGAACTGTAAAAGTTTCGGGAAGGTGAAGTCGTGATGACTAAACCAGTTTAAGAAAAGATATTTTGGGGAGATTAATTTTTTATCTTTCCATGTGCTGCACAAAACAGCCCAATAGTGGAACCTCTATCGGAGGTAAGAGGAGCTTCACTGGGGGCTTTTCCCTTTCTCTTTGAAAGGATTGTTGGTCTAGAGGAAGAGCCAGACATTGTTTTTGGGAAATGATTTTAGTATAGAAGAGTACAAAATTAACTCAAAGAGGAGCAAAATCTCACAGAGAGAGTGAGAAAACTACAAAATAGGACAAGAGTTGAACAAGAGAGAGTGAGCAAAAATGAAAAGGTTTGGGGTGTATTTATAGGAAGAGAACACCCACACAATCTCAAAAAAGTGAAATATTGTCGTTGCCAACGGCTATATCTTGTTAAACTATGCTCAATCAGTAAAAAATTCTTAAAAGAAAAGTTGGAACAACTGGAATAATCGATTATTTTGAGTGATAATCGATTATTTTTGCTTCAGAAACCCAGAAAGCTCAAAGTAACGTCGAATAATCAATTATTTCGAGTCATAATCAATTATTCCAGAGAGCGTTGGATAAAAATAATCGATTATTTTGAGTCATAATTGATTATTTGCACGTCAATCTACAAAAAGAGAAAAAATGTGTATCTTAATACTTTAAACACCTTCTACAATACCCAAAGCCCTTCTTAACTCAATAAATCTATCTCTAGGCAATGGTTTTGTAAAAATATCTACTAATTGGTATTTGGTGTCAATATATTCAATCATGCAATCCCCCTTTTGAATATGATCCCTTATAAAGTGGTGTCTAATTTCAATATGCTTGGTCCTAGAATGCATGATGGGATTTCTTGTTAAATTTATGGCACTTGTACTATCACCCTTCAGAGGTATGTGATCCAAAAATATATCAAAGTCCTCTAATTGTTGTTTCATCCAGCGAATTTGAGCACAACAATTTCCAGCTACTATATATTCTGCTTTAGTGGTTGACAGGACAATACACGCTTGTTTCTTAGAGTGCCAAGAGACTAAGGAACATCCAAAAAGATGACACGTACCTCTAGTGCTTTTTTTATCTATTTTACATCCACCATAGTCTGAGTCTGAATAACCAATTAAACTAAGTGATGCACCTGAAGGGTACCATAAGCCAAAGGATATTGCTCCTCTAAGAAATTTTAAAATCCTTTTAAGAGTTATGATATGAGATTCTTTTGGACTAGATTGAAATCTTGCACATACACAGACACTTTGCATTATATCCGGTCTACTAGTAGTAAGATACAGTAGAGAGTCAATCATACCTCTATATTTGGTTTGATCAACATGCTTACTGGATTCGTCTTGATCAAGATAGCAAGAAGTAGTCCTAGGAGTTACAACTTCTTTGGAAGAGTTCATCTCAAATTTCTTTAATATCTCTTTGCAGTATTTTGATTGAGAAATGAAAATTTCATCCTTCATTTGTTTTATTTGCAACCCAAGAAAGAAAGTTTATTCTCCCATCATGGATATTTCAAACTCCCCCTACATTATACTAGCAAATTCTTGATAGAGAGTTTTATCAGTTGATCCAAAAATAATGTCATCCACATAAACTTGAACAATTAGAATAAGTTCTCTAGAATTTTTTATAAATAATGTGGAGTCAACTTTTCTGAGAAGGCTATTTTATTTTTTTTTCTCTTTGGCCAAACGGTCGTTCTGAATTCCAAAACAAAGTACAAATGCAACTTTTAGAACAACCGTTCTTGTAGGAAAACGATCATTCCCATGTCATCTTTTGTATACTGAAAACGCTCATGGAGACAAAAGAAAAAAATAAAAAAAGCCTACTCAAAATTCGGTTCCTAGGAAACCGAATTCCAAGTGGCAGAACAAAAAAAAATTCAAATATCCTTCTCATAATTCGCTTCCCTAGGAACGGAATTCTGACACGAACAGTAAATACATATATCTGTGTAAATAATTTAGATATTGCTATATCTGGGTATACATTTTTTAAAAAAGTAATATTTTAAAAAAAATCCCCAAACAATTCTTATAATAAACAATAATAATATAGAATAAAATATAATTGAGAATTAAAAGAGCTTGAGTTGGATTGAGACATGCAAAGCGAGAAACACTCCTAGTAACAAAACAAAAAGTCTATACACTTATTTTCTAAAATACAACAACCCGTCAGATTAATTGAGTGTAACAAAAGATCTTCGAACCTTATTTTTAAGAAATAATATAGAGAAGAAGACTAAAAATTATTGTATTTTTTCTACGTTTTTATATTTATAGAAAAAAGAAAAAATAATTGGAATAAATTTGATTAAAGGAGTTGCAATAATATTTAATAATAAATATAATTTAAAAATAAAATAATTGTCATAATATTTATTTGTAGAAGTAACATTAAAAAACGTTCACTCAGATACGATAACATCATTAAATTATTTTTTTTAAATTATAATAATATTTCCAAGATGAAGTTAAAGACATTAGTGATTATATGCATGATTATTAGCTCTTGATATCATGTATAATTATCTTAAAAAATAAAAACAAAATAAAGAATGATTGACATAAAAAATTAATTATTTATTTGAAAATAAAAATAATAAATTATATTCCCTATTAAAAAGAAAGATAAAACCTATTTATTATTTATCCTTTATCTTTTATCATTTACATTGGTGTAACATCTTGAAAGGATAAAGAACATTCTTCAAATCATTGTTTGCAAAGACTAAAACCTAGAAAAAAGTTACTGTAAATAATTAACCTTGATTATTATTAAGTAATAAGCTTGAATAGAAACATAATAAAATTAGTAAACTTGCATAGAAACACACTGAATAAAATTAAGAAGGAACAATCCATACAGCCGGTGATGAGATAAATTTGTCATTGATTAAGAAAGAAAACCTACTTGTTGGGTGCAGTTGGAGAAAGTTTAGGAAGTCTGTTAGTGGCTTCAAGCATATAATCAGTAATGTCTTTAACTTCATCTTGGAAATATTATTATAATTTAAACCCATATAAACCCTTCCTTTCCCATTCTAGCTGTCTTACTCCACTCTCACCATGACTATCTCCACTACCCTCTTCACTCGCCGGAACCCTTTCCTCTTCCTCAAAACCCTTCACAGACCCATTACATCCCAAGCCCAGGCCCAAGCCCAAGCTCAAGCTCGGCCCAACAGAAAGCCCCTCCACCTTCTCTTCACCGAAGCTGTGGGTCACTCCGAGAAAACGACCACCTCCGACACCGACGACGAACGACCAGAATCAGAAACCGCAACCGAACTGAAGAACAATCTGAAGCAGTTGGAGCAAGAGATTAAGACCCTCAAAGAGAAAACAGAAGGGGTTCCAAAAAAGATGAGCTTGTTCGCAGCGTTTACCAATAAACAACCTCCCACGAAACCAAAGGAACCAGTGGTGGTCAAGGAGCTTTCCCCCGATATGAAGATGTTTGCGCAGCACTTGTTCGAGAAGGGGTATTTTAAAGATGCCAATTTCTCTCGGTGGAAGAAAAATTTTGATCTTGATTGGTTTAAGAGTTTCTTCGCCGTAGGGTATATCAAGTTTGCTGCCCAGAGATTCGCCAGAGATAACCAGGAAATTGCCAAGTAAGTCCAAACGAAACCATTACAACTTTTTTTTTATCATAATTATTATTACTATCTTATAATATTTCACTCTCTGATGATAAACGAACATGTAGGGTTATTTGGAGCTCGTGTTTTGTCCTTTAATTGCTTTTTCTTATTGTTATTATTTTTGCGTTATTTTAATCATATAATGTGTGAACTCCTAGATTTGTGATTTGATGTGTTAGTTTGATGCTGGTCCTTTTAGTTTTTTTCTTTTGTGTTGTCGCATTATTAGTTCCTAAATTGAAACAAAATTGAAAATAGAGTCTCAGAATGTGTAAATCATACTCAAATTAGTCCAAACAAAGCATGGGACAACAGCCATAATATTAGCATATACTCAGGACTATAGTAAATAATTAAGTTCGTAGACTTATCATTTTGTTAATTGGAAAGAGTATATAATGTATTAGCGTAGCTACTACCAATTTCAAGGATTGAAGTAATCATTTACTGCAAGAAAATGCTTTAACTATCAAATGTTTAGCTAATATTATATTGTGATGAAAAGATTGCTGATATCTTATTTGAGGATTGAGTTTGTTTTTCATATTTATTGGATGATTTGATGGCTTATGGAAAAGAATCCTCAGAATTTGTTAGTGTCCATTATTTAGCTGACTTCCATTGCTAAGGAAATTATCAAATTTCTGATTTCACATGTTTTACATTGTTTATGCAATGTTGCAAGTGACTCGTATAATTTGATACCTACATTTGTTTTCAAATTGCATTGGCAGAAGGGTAAATTTTGATTTTATTCTTTTTCCTTGGTGTTTATCTGTCATAGTTTTCCCCAAATTACCTATATTTTGAACATGGAATTGGATTGACAGATGGTTATCAGGAAGTGCCTTGAAGCAAGTGGCTACATTTGGTTGCCCTGACACCAACAAGAGTGCTGTCTTTCCTGCTAAAAGGCTGCGGAAGTTTTTTGAGGTCCCAGAAAACACGGTATGGCATAGCATGCATGAAAAGGTTTTCTAATTTATCTGTGGACAAGACTTGTATGCGGTGTTCCATAGGTGTTTTTTGCATTGTTCTTGAATCAGAATTGAAGTTTCACTTTGACAATCATAATAAAGTTCTGCTTTATAGGTTAGTATAGGTCACCAAAGTAAATTTCAATTTTTATTAAAAAGCAGCTTTAAAAATAGTTAAGAAACTCCATCGTACGGTTTGTTTAGGTAAGTTGCTTGATTGAACTCTTACTGAATAAGTATGGAAGTGTATATGTGTAAGTTGTTTTATAATTGAAAACAAAATAAGATTAAAATTAAATTGTTTTCATATTAGTTATGAGTTTTGTTCACAAGTATGTTACAGAACTTATTGAAATAAGCTGAAAACACCTTATAACTTACGGAAACATTATAAGCAAGTTTTATAAGGTCTCACAGATGTTATACGAGTGCTTATTTATAAGAAGAGTACAAATGTTTATACACCTGAAGTTTTGCCCTGTATTTATATGTATCTGTTTAGCTATCTTATATGTGTTTTCTTTTGCTATCAGGTTTGCTGTGGATGCACCCTGCAACAAACATGCAAGTTTATGAATCAAAATGTGTGGAATGCTAATAACAATAATTTGGAATTACTGACAGTTATGAAGGTTATCACTTCATATGGTTTAGAGTCAGTGCACCCGCAACTGGTAGTGCCTGACGCAGTAAAGAAGTCAGTAAGTCAATTGCTGAAGGAGACTGTGAAACTGAGTAAAACCACCACCTGAGATTGCTTCTGGTTGACCATATATTGTAACTTCTTCTCCCATATAAGTGAGACACTCTCCCCAGGAGGTGAAATCTGGCCTTGCTGACCATTTTTGCAGGTTACACTTGCCACCCAAGCTAAAAGCTTCCAAATGACACTCTGGTCAAAAGAAGAGAATTCATATGGACACATACCTCTCCATAATGCCAAATTTCTTATGAGTGGCAACTTTTTCATTGGATGAAGTGCTTGCTTGAAATAGATCCAAATGTATGGGCTGGAATATGGTGTGACTTCCAATAGTAATGGATTTTGGTTTGGGATAGGGTGAAGTTTTATTAGAAAAATTATTTGAAAAAGAATTATTGAATTTTTTTGTTCATCTTAATTTAGAAGAATAGTTGCGTATATCAATATCTTGAATCAATTTTTAAAACTTTAAGTGATTATTAAAAAATATCTTTATCAAACGTGCACACTCAATGAACTGCAATGAACTTTTTGGGCTATTCATATTGGAAGGGTATCTAGTGGGGGCTTTTGTTTCATGCTCTGCACTTTCTTCGTGAAACTCCTTAACCTATGAGAAATGTGAAAATAATTTTCTTATGAAATTTTGTCAGGAAGATTTTGGATTTAGTGATTCGATTGGAAAATTAAAAAAATTATACAAACATTTTTTTCTCTGAACTTTAAAATTTCCTCTCTTTTGAATTTGAATCCATCACATATATAAAGGTTTGGAATTTTGATTACACATCCACAGTTGTCGCTTGGATTACACAACAAACACACTATAGAGAGGGGGATGAAAAAAGATTTAGAAGAAGGTCAATGTTTCCCTCAACACACACATCATAGAGGAAAATAAAAAGAACAATAACAATATCAAATCAAGATACCAAGCTACAGATGTTTCATATAATAAAAAGAAAACTAAAACAAGTAGGGATCACCACTGAATGCATACGATTTGAAGGTTCAAACAATGATATGCAAGAATCTTGTCGAATAAAGAAGACACAACTGAAGACTTGTTCGAAAACACTGACTATGCAAAATCTTGTCAAATAAAGAAGACACAATTGAAGACTTCTTCGAACAGTTTCGAATTTCGAACTGAATGAATCAACTTTTTTTTTTTAACTTTTTTATTATACTTATCAACAAAACTAATACTCTACCAATATTTATACATTATGACAAGAATTATGGAGGTTTAGAAAATTACTGTAACTTGCAATAAATAATAATATGGTTGAAGATAATTAATTTATTATTCTTTTATGAATATAAGTATCTTTTGATAGAAAGTTAATAAATAATTATATAGATATTTATTATTAAAAGATTAATTTCTTTCAATATATTTGTTTGTATTTGTATACCTAGAGTAGGAGCAAATTCCTCAATATATATTTATGAGATAAAATTATTTATCAATCATATTGCATACATGATTTATTATTTTATTAAAGGTTTTTTGTAATAGATTAAAAAGGTGATTTCATAATTTGGTAATAGTTTTTAAAAAAAATATAAAAATTAATTTTATGTTTGTTTAAATTATAAAAAATATTGTTTTATAAAACTACTGGTTTTATGGAAAATAATTTTTTATTTTTTATTAGATTATATATTTTTTCAACTTTCCATTGTTTTAAAAAGATGACATAAAACCTAGAAAACAAAAATAATAATTATTCTAGGAAGAATAATTTGTTTTTATACAAGTTGTAAGCCTAAAACTATATAATTTGAGTTTTTAATTGTGTTCTTATCAAAAATGGGTGAAGTCAGATGAGATCGATTTTCCAGCTGTTGTAACTGTTGAAAACCAAAATGAGTTCTTCTTGTAGAAGACACCCTGAGGCTCAAGTCAGCCTGAGGCTCAAGTCAGTAAGAATCTTAAGAGAATTGAGAATATAAAGAATAGTATGAGAATTAAGTGAGTACTTCCTGAAATATCATACGATATTTATAGAGTCTCCAGAATAATAAATCATAAATGTATTCTATATTAATGTAAATAAATATACTATTTAGTTATTATTATGAGTTATGATCATTTATGTATAATAATCTATAATAATATGATATATCGGTTACAGATTGAGGAAGTACAAATTGTATTATCTTAGTGACAATTTTACAACAATGGTGGTATATGTTTTAAAGTTTATCAGTTGAAAAGAATATTGATAATTCACCTTTTAACTATTTCATCTTTATAATAAGAGTAAAAGATTTGGATGGATGTAAATATTTTATTATGTACTCATATTTTGAAGGCATTAAGTTGTTTTTTTCATGAATAATTGAATATAGGTTGAGTATTGGTTGGATTGGATTGGTTTAATCAAGCCAAAACTGAATTTAATTTCTTAAAATCTTTATCTATTCATTTGATTTATTGGATTAGTTAGATATTAGTTATTTACATTGCGGGTTACTTTTTTATTTATTTTAATTTTTAATTATAAATATATTAAATGTTCATTAAAATAAATAGTTATATAAAAAAATTTAAAAAAACTTAAAATATATATATATATATATATATATATGAATTGAATATTACATAAATTTGGACAAACTTACATATTTATTGATATTTATAACCTATAATAAAAAGTATCTAGTTATCTAATTAGCATGGATAGACTAACTATATATTGAGTAAAAATTTATCATTAGTAAAGATCTACCAACAAGTGATGAAAGATCACAATTGGAAAAAAGTTTAATAATATTTATCAAATGGTTTAAAAGAGGTAAAAGTAAACCTAACTAAAGGAATCAATTAAAATCTATTAAATTTATAATTTAAAAGTTTTACAATAAAATGAATATATTATCGATCGAGTTAGATATTTGCATATTCTAAAATTAAAAATCCAATTTGATCACATCAATTTGTATCAATCCAATTTATTTTATACGTCATATTCATTTAACCCATTAAATTCAATTGTGAAATAAATTTTTCTTCGAATTTTACATTTTTGAATAGTTTGAAAAATTTTAATCAAACCTAATTGAATATAATTTGAATATATATATATATACCTTTCGGATGGTTTAAAAAATTTTTGGTGTAATAGACATTTTGGTCCTAATATTTTGTGAGAATTTGCAATGTTTTTTCACATTTATTTTTTTTTCTTTTTTTCAAATGAGTCTCAAATTTTATTAAAATCTATCAATGTGGTCATTTCCGTTAGATTAATGTGAACGACGTTAACTGTGTGAGGACGTGATGCATCCAAGTTAACTATTGCCACATGAATGATGAGAAAGTTGTACGAATTTGAACATGTCACCTCCATCCCCTTTTGACTCTTTTATATG
The DNA here is from genome assembly GCA_030347555.1 of Lablab purpureus. NCBI lineage: Eukaryota > Viridiplantae > Streptophyta > Magnoliopsida > Fabales > Fabaceae > Lablab > Lablab purpureus. Next base: position 22,690,622 of record CM059258.1, read on the forward strand.
TTAGGTTTGTTTCCCCTTTCTCATTCGTTCTTGAGTTTCAATCTGGTTTTGTTCCTGTGTGTTCTCATCTTGTATCTTTGTTCCTTTTGATATTGTGTTGTTGTTGTTGTACGTTTGGATCTGACCTTAAGTCGTTTTGAATGGGTGTTGCCAATCATCTTCTTTTGGTTGCAGCTTTAATGGAAACCCCAATGGAAAAGCAGTGCAGTTTTTGTCATGGACATGAGAGTAGGTTTGTGGATGCAGCTATTTGTCATAGTGGAGATTTTGCAATAATGAGAATAGATAGAACCCTGAAGAATGGTAGGAAGCAATTTTTGGGTTGTCCTAATTTCAAGGTTAGGTTTTTGTTTTGTTAAATTTAAAATTTTTTGTGTGATTTTGTATGATTTGTTTTTTATGAAGTTGAAAACAGACTGGCATTAATGAAGTTATGGGATGCAATTTTTTCCAATGGTGCTTTGAAGATGGTGGTGATGGAAGAGATGCAATTATATCAAGACAAAGGAAGAAAATATATACTCTAGAGACATCTCTAAAGGAGTCCAGAAAATGGTTGTAGTTTTTGTATCTAATGGGTTGTTTTGTTGTTGTTATAATGTAATTATTGTGGTAGTGTTGGTAAAATTACCATAACTTTGTGGTGGGGTTATGTTTGTATTTGATGAATAGTAGAGAAGACATGTAATGTGGTGGGTTATGTTTGTATTTGATGTTTAGGGTAGAAGATGTATAATGTGTATTTGAAATGTAATTTTGAATGTTCAGCTGATGCAATGAATAGGAGATTGTTTATAATACAATATTGCATCGTATATACTTATTGAATATATGATGAAAAAATGACTTATAATTTTGTAACCAAAAATCACCAATGACCATAATACAACACTGCATAAAAAAATGACTTATAATTTTATAGTGAACAACACCAATGATGATGATACAACAATGTGCACAAAAGAACAATCAATTATAATTTTTGTAATCAGTAATCAACACTGACCATGGTATAGATAATCATTTTGTTTTTCAAAATACATTTGAATGATGTACGTACATATGACTAATACATCAATGTGCAACTGACTAATGCACATAATACATACATTTGATTTAATTATACTACAAAACATTGTTTTTCAAAAAGTGACAAAACATGAATGAATTTCATGGCTTCCAAATGGCACCCCTCCTATTGGGTTTAATTAGTCTTGCTCTTGCTCTTGCCGAGAAACCTATTTTCCTTGCTGGTGCATTTCGAGATTGTTGAGAAGATTAGGTTGGTTGAGGTAGTTCGGTTAGGTAGGTTGAGCTTAATGGTTGAGATGGTTATGTTGATTAAGGTGGTGGACGTGGACTAGTTGAGCTTGATGGTTGAGATGACTGGTCTGGTTCATCTAATTGAGGGGCTTGATGGGGTTGATGGGCTTGATGGGGTTGATGGGCTTGTGATGGGAGTTGTGGGCATGATTTCCTGTTGTGTCCAATCCCTTTACAAATGCCACATGTTTTTTGCATATTACCCTGCTGCTTAATTGTGTGTCATCCCTCTTTAATTCCCAAGGTTCCATCTTTCTCTTCTTTTTAGGTCTTCCAAGCATTCTCTTCCTAATTGGCGGCAGTACATCAGGTATGTCGTTTTGTCCCATAGATGTGCACCATTATCTGGATAAATGATTGGGGCGTAGGTGACTTCATATGTCTTCTTCTTGAAGTAGTCAGGGATGTAGTCAGCTCCATTGATACCAAAAAACTTCATAGCAGACAATGCATGGTAGCAAGGGATGGCAGTGACCATCCATTTTCTACAACTGCACTCCTTTGTGTCTAAGTTCACAACAAATTTGTCACCCAACATACTGATAAGCCTGACTTCAAACAATTTTTCACCAGACCAACTGTTACAAAAACAGGTAATTCATAAGTATATTTAGACATCTCAAAACAATATTTAAAAGAAATTGTGCTACCTTGATATCCAAAATCTTGAGTCATGTGATTCCTTTAGCAGTCTAGTATTAATTTTTGGGCAGATGGAACCTTCAAATGAGGATATCCTCAATCTATTCTTTGTCCATCTCTCCATCATGTAAACTATGATTTCCTCTAGCATAGTTATGATGGATTTCGCTCTGGCATTGATAATCACACTATTGAATGCCTCAGTCATGTAGTTTACAAGCGGTCAAACATAACATTACAATTAAATTTGCATCTTGACCAATACCTGATTGAATCACAAGGAAACATATTAAATACAATAAGAAAAACATGTATTGTAAAAGCATGAAGAATCTTAGTTAGCAATACATGCCTTGGAGATATTGTTCTTAGGTGTTCGAATGCATTAACATTGGCCTCCTTAATCTGCAGAATGACCTTCTCCCATGCTTGTGGATATGTTCTTGTGGCTGCCTTCCACATTAGACTTTTAAGTTTTTTTCTTACAAATTTCTTTCTGAAGTTGGAATACAAACGGCGAACACAGAATCATTGATCACCTTCAGGTAAAAGTTCTTGTATTGCCGACAGCAAACCCTTACACATAAAGATAACAACATATAAGACATCATATCAGTGCATAGAAAATAATACAAAATGCAGTACATATCTTTTGTTGGTCAGATATAAATGTGTATGAGACACAAAGTGTGGCACTCCCCAAATCTTCAATTAATTGTTCCAAGAACCATGACCATGATTCCTTGTTCTCCCCCTCAACAAAAGCATAAGCTATTGGAAGCATTTGCTCATTAGGATGCCTTGCAACTGCAGATAAAATTTCCCCTCTATACATTCCTTTACAAAAACAATCATCCAAACCAATAATAGGTCGACATGACTTAAAACTGTCTTTGCAGGCTTTCAAACAAACATAGAATCATTTGAATATTGTCATACCATCATCAGCTTCATCCACTTTAACTTTCACCGTTGATCCAGGATTAGATCTCAATAACTCGTGCATAATCATAAATTCTTTTGTATTGGTCTTGGAATGAACCTTTCACACGATGCTATTAGCATTGCTCTATGTGCCTTAGATGTGGTAATACTTGTGTTCCATTTCTTCATACATTTGTTAGATATGTCATCAATCTTCACATTCGGATTTTGTCGAGTATACTCCAACCTACCACTTAACCATTTAGTACAAAGCAAATGAAGTTTAAATTTTCTACTACAAGTATGTGTATCCACCAGTTTCCTTAGTTGCCAACTGTTAGTTGATGGCAATTTCCCATAATAAGCAAACCAATTACAACTCCCTTGACCCCATTGCACCTCACCCTTACTCTCCTACTATCATTCTTGACCATTTTCAAGTTCCTACATAATGAACAGCGTAGGTTCTTATGGCATCATTGAACTGTTCCTTATCAATAAAAAATGTTTCCACTTCCCACTTAAAATTTGCCATATTGTTAAGTATTTTGAAAGTACTAAAATTACTAGTACTTGCTTGTCTTTAGTCATTTTTATCACTGTCTTCCCCACTATACGAATCATCATAATTCCAATCACTATCTGATAGTCCTCTATCATTGATGTCATGACTAGAGATATCATCATCACCCAATGATTGCAAATCATTTTCAAAATCTGGTTCAAAATCTTCCATGGGTGCTTTAGGTGCCTTTCTTGTTCTTTTCCTCTTTCGCTTGTAACTATTACTTTCCTTATTCATATCTTTTTCAAAGACCACATGAACTCCCACACTACCTTCATTACTGAGTTCATTTTCAACATCACATTCCACAACCACATCCACAAGTTCTTCAGAATTTGACTCTTCATTAGGGTCTTCTAACCAATAAGAATCTTCAAAAACATCCTCAACTTCACCATTCTTCCCATTATGAGTTTGCCCACCAGTCTCTTCACTTTTCTCATTCTCAGCCTTACTTTGACTCTCAACCTCAGCATCCTTCCCACTCTCACCCTCAGTCTGATCCTCACAATCCTTTTCACTCTCAACCTAAGAATTTGAATAAATTTTTTACGCAGAACCAGTTAAACAATAAAAAAAAATTGTTTTTATATACAGGGTGTCACACGAAATCAATGGAAGTTGAAAAATAATTTCCCCGAAACATAATATTTTAACCTTTAGAAATTGAATCAAGATGTACTTCCGACATAGATTTATTTGGTGAAAAACACAAGTGTATTATTTAGTGATAGACAAAATACATTAATTAAATTATTAAAAGTACAATCAAACTTTAAAGGTGATTTGATAGTGTAGTATACAATTATTTAGATTATTTAAATGAACTAAAGTAAATAATTATAGTTTGGATCCGCACTCGAAACTATTTAAATCAATATCAATAAATATCTTATCTCAGCATAGTTTAAATAAGAATAATTTAATTTTTAAAAACTAAACTAAAATAATAATTTAGTTTAATTTATATTTTTTGAAAAAAAATCAATTTTTAATTAAATTTAATTCAGTACCAATTTTATTTAGCTAATTTTCTTTTAAAATACTTAATACTATTTACATCAATAATCACACCATACTTCTTTATTTTCTAGGAAAAGACCACTGAGAGAGACTAACTTGATAAATGAGAAATATATACCACGAGACTAATTAATCAAAATTAAATAGTAAAAATGGATAAAATAATAATGCAAACTTTTAGTGGTATATGTCAAAAACGAGAATGGCGTTTAGCATTTTCTTTAATATTTTTGTTTTAGTAACTTTTTTGGTGAGACTCTAACTTTTTTTATTTTTTTTTGTTTTGCATTGTGGCATTAAAAAACATAACTACTTATAATCAATAAAAAATTAAAAAAAAAAACACTAGTGATAAAAAAAGTTTTCCATAGTTTTTTTTTCTAATAAGGTTGAAGTATGAAAACAAGCTTTCTTTCCCATGTAAAACAAGAGTAAAAAAGGTATGGATTATGCCTCTTCACATAAATATTGTTAAATATTAGTCTATGTATTATTCATGTGAAATCTTACAAAATTATACATCTCTAAAACATTGGGAGATGTCTCAAAAAATTAGTTCATTAGTTTTAAATAGATATATATCTTGAGTTTATCCAATAAAATAATTTTTACGTTAATATTTATGAAAATATGTTTATTAAATTATGTGTTCTATGATTTTGAATTTCTTTTAAATTTTGTAAATATAATCTTTATTATATAGTTAGTTAATCAAAGGAAAAAACTATTAGACAAAATTATCCAAGAAAAAATATATTAAATAAATAGTGTGAGACTTAAATGTAATTTAGTGTAATGTCATGGTCATGTGATACATAAAAAAGTGAAATGTAATTGTAAATCTATCTCTCTTTATTTCTTGTGTGTAATATATAATTTGAATATTCCTATAAGTAAATTAACCTAATTTAGTAAGTATGCAGCAGAAATTTTTCAATTGAAGGGAAAATTGAGTTAGATATGAGTGAACAGCATATACCTCAACAAAAATTACCCAATTGCAGAGGAATGAGACATACAAGAGCCCAAAATAACTTAAGTCAATAAAAAAGGGCCATTCTATAGAATTTTCCACACAATGTTAGGTAGCAATCTGTGGAGTTGTTTCAGTGGCAAACCAAGCCAATCCATACAATGTATACTGATGTTTCCAATAATAAGGTTTAACAACAAGTACAATGATGTATGGGTTGCAAATCCACCCCACACCTAACTAAACATGTATATTACTGGAGAACTATAAAATGAAATGGGAATGTCACCAAAATAAATAAATAAAAGAAACCAACTGCTTGCACTCACCTCACTTACCTTCTCTAACATATCTACTGAACAAAACCAACAGAAGTCAATGTTCACATAATCACATTCAATTCCAGACATTCCTATTTCTCTCTTCATCTGCCAAAAAGTAAGAAAATCATGTCTAAGAGGGGCACAAAAATACCTTAAAGAAACAATTTAGTTTTTCTGCATTCACTATGTAACAGGGTTTTTACACTGTTAAGTGTGAACTATCAAGGATAACTTTTTAAGATGATTATGCAAAGGTTAATAGAGTTACCATCTATGATAATTTCTGATTAAAGAAATTCAATTTATGATGAAGTACCTGGTCTTTGAGTTACCGAGTGTGAGCTCAAGATCATCTGATCCAAATTCCTCATGAATCCTTTCTCCTTCCCATGGCTTCACAAGCCCCAGCATGTTGCTTCCAAATGCAAATTCATCTGAAACAGCTTCAGACATTGGAATGTCAGCATTGTGATCAGTGCCTGGTGCAACCGCAGGAGAGCATGTTCCACTGTGAGCTGGAGTCCACATTCGGGAACCACTGCCTGCCAAACCATCTTCCTTGAAGGCAAAAGGGTTCGAGGAGATCAAGCTGAATGTTGGTGAGGTTGGATTAACATGAGGAAGTTTGATCCCAGCAAACCATTCAGGGTCAACAACCTGGCGGCCGGGGCTTGGAGGGCTAGAAGATGGCAGGAATGAGTAGTGCTGCTGTCTGGTCCACCCTGGTCGCACAGACTGATCCTCCCACTCGGCATTGATTCGTGGTGTTCTGGCAGTTGGAGAGCTGAGAGGAGGTGTGACAGGAGCACTGATGGAGCCACTGTGGAGATAGAGATGAGGAAGCTTGGGAGATGATGCTGAAGATGAAGCAGTGGAGAGGTTTTTGAGCCATGGAATGAGGGAATTGCCATCTGCATTAGGAATATTGGTGTAAGGGGATGAGGATGGGCTTGGGAAGGAAGATGAACCAGGGCTTGGATTGTAGGAAGCACATGGACTTGGATGGTAGGATGAGCAAGGACTTGCTGCTGATGATCCACCAACTATGTCCATGCGCTCTAATGGCTTGCATCCCTGATTGTACAAAAATGTTTCCATTAACTCATCATAATATGCAGCAGCATTTCAGAACCTACCATGTAGCGCAGATGTATATAGGTAGGATTTTCATGACCAGAAAACTTTCAAATACAACAATTGAACAGTTAACCAGGCATCAACTACATGAGCAGGCAACAACTACATGATAAATGCTAATAAGACACTCTCCTGTTGATTAAGGATTTCTTTTCAGAAAACTTTTCAATAAACACTCTCAACAAAGAAAAATTGAGTTAATTCTTTATAAGATAAATTTGGTTTATGCATGTTTTAAAAATCAGATTTTTTAGAAACTAATACAAAATAACTTTTACCAATTAACTCACTCACAAACTCCCATGAATTTCAATCAATAAAAAATTGTTTGTTAGATGTAATGTTAACACTGATTACAAGTCTGTAAAGATGTAAAAGTATATACGAGTTATGCAACTCTGCATTACTATGAAGTATAACCAATGTGACATAACTGGTCAAACACGAATCGTATGTGCAGTAGAAAATATGATATCACCATCAACCTATTTCAAACTAATGTAAGTAGAAAAGGTGAAAGTCACACTCCAAATTGATTTGGGTGATTATATTGCATGCAAACAAACATTAGACAGTGTGCTAAAACAATTAGTGAAATGTTTCCAAATTTTATGACAAAAAAAGAAGTCACTGAAAAAGTAAAATATAACAAATAGAGTTATTATCAGAGATGATCTAATACATATAATATATTATACTGATTATAAGCATGCATAGATCTGAACATGTTTGTCTGAAAGAGGAGAAAGAAAAAGAAAGAACAGTGACATTGACACAAAAGAAGGGTGAATGATGAGGTAAAAGACACTCCCAAATGGAATCCTACGTGGCCACGCTGTCTGAAAAAGTCAAAAAGCTAATGCTACGATGCCACACAGCAACACGGACATTACACAAAGCAAAATATCAGACAAACACACCAACCACGGAACACCAAAGCTGGCAAAATAGCCCTTTTCAGTTTACCAAAATGCATCCACCAGTGAGGGCATTTTGGTCCCGTGAATGGTAAAAGACTAAAAAACAAAAGATTGTCCTGGTTTCTCAGGTGACCATCAGTCAAGAAAGAGAGCGAATCTTTGATGCTTTCCCACTAACAATGCCAGGACCACTGAATACCGGATCCACCGTACACAGCCAAAGAATTTTTATAATTCATTTTTTTTTAGAAATAAATCTTATACCACACAGTTATATAGAGATAGTTAGAATTATAAATTATTTTAGTTATTTATACATCTCACTGTCACATGATCTTATAATTACATCATAAACCTTTTCAATTTCATCTTATCGTTGAGATTCACTCAACAAATGATATTTATCCAACTTGTATAACAAATGTTATAATTAAGAAAAATTAAAAACACAAAATAATAAATTATGTTACAAAAAAAAAAAAACTCATCTACACCCTATTTGAAAATGCAGGATGAAGTGTGTTGATAGGAAAATAAATGAAAAAGAGAATTTTTCACTAATGAAAAGTAATGCAATTCAAAAGAAAATGAGGTGAAAAATAAATATAGAAGAAAAAATGGGAATGAGTATAATTACTGAAATATATAATGCTTCTGGTGTATGAACATAACAATATTTAATTATATAGTTAAAAACAATAATATTTTCTAATTTAAAATTTAAGAAAAATATTACAGCCTATAATAGACAAAGTTTTCAGACTCCAAATGAAGTCAAACTTGCTATACATGATCCATCATGTCTAAGATCTCGTCTTCCTCCGAACAAGTGTATCCTAACCGTTAAAATAATTAATTTTCAGTACATATATGAAAAAAAAGGGAAAAATACTGTTACAATAAAATTATATTTAAAATAAATCGTATTGCAGTACAAAACAAAACTATTTAATGTTTCTCATATAATTAAGATAAAAGAAAAGAAAATATAAATATTTAATTTACTCAAACAAGTCATCATTTATGAATAAATGTCCTTTAAATAATCCTCAAACTCTCTTAAGAGATTCAAGAGAACACGTTAATCTCCCTCAAGCGACACATTTAATTCACACCATAAAGAAACAGGGGAACAAGATAAACACTTTCCCATTTCTGGGAGAAGGCTTAAGGTTGGGTGAAAAAAACAAAAAAAAAGTCCTTCGATACAAAAATTAATTAAATTAAAGTAGCTAAAATTGTCAGAATGAAAAGAAATAGCTAATTGGTAGTGAAAATAGAAAGAGAAAAACTGAATGTCGGAAATTGTACCTTGCGGTAAGTGGTTCCATCTGGTTCAACGGTCCAACCTGCTTCGTTGCAAAGGGCTTTGAGGACTTCGTTGTTGTCACAGTGTTTGGGGAGTTTGAAGTTTCCATACATCCTCAGACCTGCGAAGATCTTTGCTGCTATGGCTCTTCTTCTTCTCTCTCTCCTCTTGTTGTTCTCTCTCTCCTTCCACGTGGGTAGCCTCGTCCCCGACGTCATCTCCCAACTCAAGAACTCAAAAGGGTCCTCTTCAAACCTCCAAAAGAACACAACTTTGGACCAGATTCCACCCAACAACGTTAAAAGCCCTTCTGGGTAAGTCAGAGCAAATCGAACCAAGCAGGGACAAAAGGGTGTGGTGGAAGTGGCAAAGTTAGCACATTTGATGGGTTTAGGATGTGGGTTTGTGATCGGAGATCGGAGGAGATCTGGCTCGGAAAGTGGTCGGAAAAAATGAGAGTGTCTGTGTTTGTGTGTGAGAAAGGAAGAAGAAGAAGAAGAAAAATAAAGGAGTGAAGAGGGGGCACTTGATTAGCCAAATTTGCGGATCAAATTGATGATCATGGTGTTTGGATTTTTATAGAGAGAGAAGGAGAGAAAGAGAGAGAGAGAGAGAGTGGGTTTTTGTGTTGTGTTCTGTTGTGTTGGAGATTTTAGATCCACCACTGGCCTAACCTTTTCCCTCACTTTCTCTCCCTTTCTTTCTTGCTTATTGTGGTGGTGAGTTCTTTGTGAATTTGTGAGAACTTCACACTACAATGGATGACTTTTGTTTTGGGTGGAGAGACTCTGATGACTTTGATTTGGTTTTCCTTTTTCTCATTTTTTTTTTCTCTCTATTCTTTTCTGAATTTAGCTAAGTTGGTTACTTTCAGTTGAATGTCATGGGATGTGTTAATTTTCCTTTTCTCTCTTTTTAAGTTTCTATACACCTTAAAGTTATTTAATTCAATTTCATTTGTGTATTGTTTTCTCCATATTACTTTTTATAAAATTTAATTACTTAATTTATCATTATTAAAAAATGTTAATCACAAAAAACATCAACTTTTTTTAAACTATCATTACCTTCCATATTTTCCTCTATCTTGCTTCTTAGGACTACCTCTCTCTTCTAATTTACATTATATTATGCTTGAGTTTTAAGAAAACCAAACATTTCTAGAAATGTTTCCTTTTACTATCTTATAATTACAAAATATTTATTAATGTTTTCACGGTTAAATTTAGTCATTATTGATCATATTTATGCTACTAAACATATCACATAACATTAAAAAACCCTATTAAAATATAAAAAATGTTATTTAGTTATATTTTATTAAATGTTGGATATTTCTTATATTAATAATAACTTCGAGTTAATTTTTTTAATGGTATTTTTAAAAAGAAAACAATAATATTTTTAAAATATTTTCAAAAATATTTAATAACATTTTTTAGTGAAAGAATAACATTATAAAAATGTTTTCAAAAATTTTTTAGTAATATTTTTTTAAAATGTAACTAAAAATTATAAAAATGTAATTACATAAATATAAAACTTTTATATAATCTCTTATGATATTTATTTTTATGTATGTTATTTATTTTCATTTAATATGGGATTTTCAATTTTATACTTAAATTTTTTAAGTTTTTTTAACTATAAAAAAATCTTAAAATAATAAATTTGTGAATTTTTTTATATATTATTTATTTTGCTTATTTTTTAATTTAATGTAAGATTCTTAACTTCAAACTTTCAATTTTATTTATTGAAAAACATAATTTATTTTTAAAAAAATCATAAAAAATAGTAATATATTACTTTTGCTTAAAGTTTTTTAAATATTTTTTTTCTATAAATGATTAAAGTATGATTAATAAAAAATTAACCACTTATATTTTTAAGTTATGTTTTAAAAAAATTGATGCTACATAGTACTTCAGTTTCATTTATAATAATATTTATTTTTAAAATATGATGATATTATATTTATATTATTTACTATTATATTTATTTTAAAAATATTATTATATTATGTAAAATTTATCTAAATTAATATTCTTAATAATATAGCTAAGAAAATATTAGTAACATTTTTAATAAATATAACCAAGTAAATAAAATTATTCTAATCATTACACCATTCAAATTTAAGCTTCACTTAGATATTAAACTCTCTTTATGCATCAAATCAGCGTAATGTTGGTAATATATTACCTACAATAATTATATAAAAAAAAAGTGTTTCTAGTTTCTAGGATTTTAGTTAGGGTTTTATAATTTTACACAGATGCATTTGCTATTCTAAGTTTAAAAAATGTAGATTTAGTCTCTCGTTTCTTAAAATTTGTCATATTTTTTAAAGTTTGAGAGATTAAATTCACATTTTTTTTAATTTATGAGAAAAATTCATTAATATAAAATATAAAGACCTTGAACACGTTTAACCAAAATTATAAGAATTAGAAAATACTTTTTTTAAAATATATTTTTCTAATAATTTTTGGTTTTTTATTATTTATAATATTTATATAGAGACGGTATTTTTATTTATCCTCATATTTTCTTTAACTTTTATATCCTCCCATTGATATTATTAAATCTTATTATTTTCACGTATTGGTGATATTTTTTTACTCTAACTAGAGATAGTATAATATATATATATATATATATATTACTTAATAATAATAAAGTCTTTTTTGTAATTTTTCAACATTCTAATGACTTAGCTACACTTATCTAGTTTTAACTTTTTTATAATAAAAGCCTGAATATTATGTTCCGACAACATTCCGTTTTAGTTACATTTCTTTCACAAAACTACTAAAAAATAGAAAATAAAAAATTACATGACTATATACAAAGTTTAATCTCTAAGAATGCAGAAAATTTGAAAACTTACTATTAAATAACACAGTTATTGACGTGTTCAACATATTATGGGTATGTTTAAATTCATTAAATAATAAAAAATGTGATATAAAAAATAGATGATAAAGTAAAAAGAATAACGCATTAAAATGAATTTCTTTTTGAACTAAGAATATCTTTTTGAAATGGCATCATATGGGCTTTGATAAAAGTGAGTTGCTAATAGTCAAAGGAGTGCTAACTTTTATTTTTGTTTCCTGCCTTCAAAAGTTAACCCCAAAAAACATAGAAGTGTGGAGCATGATTTTAACCTACCTTTTTTTTTGCCATGTGGGTTTTATTAATGAAAGTTCAGGAACTGGGTTCAATTAATGCAACCTTTATCCCTACATTGGTAAGTGGTTCTATTATGAAGACAAATCTTAGTTGTGTTCTTGGTGTTAGTTTTCTACACCCTCTTCTTCATTATTTATCATGCTTTGAATGAGACTTTTTCATTAAACTTCAGAGAGAGAAATAAATTTAAAACTAAACTAAGTTTTCATAAATTGAAATTCATTTATATACAAATAGAAAATTTAAAATTATATGAAAAAACTTCTACAAATTAAATTATTCATAAATTAGTTTTAACTTGATAAGTTAATTTTATCTTTTCTATTAATCAAAGAAGAAGAAAAAAACCCCTTTTCTGCATTATATATTTTCCTTCAATGAAAATAAGAGAGAGCCACACTACAAATAAAACCCTAAAACACTAATTTAGTGATTTATGTTCATATGGCTCAATTTATTAATTTCAACCTTGTTTAAGATTTCATGTTTGCACTACATTTCAGTACTAACATGAATTTGATCATTGTTGTACATTGAAAAATTACTCCACAAATATATATTTTAAGGCAACTTTAATTATAATTTATAAATGTAATTAAATTAATAAATAAAGTAGATGTTAATAAATACAATGTATATAAAGTGAGAAAAAAGAAAAGTTGGGACTAGAAAGAAAGGGAATGAATGGATGGGGGTTGTTTGATCTTGACATGAGTCCTTAATGTATGGAGGCTTGGACATGTAATATATAAAGTTTAGAGTAAGAAATTAGAAAGTTGAAGAGATGAAAGAGTTTTATGAACTTTATCTTCAATTGTCAAATTAGATGAGAAAGGGGCAATTCGGTGCTGCCACAAAATGAATCCTTTAAGGACATGGACCAAGTTCTTTTTACATGTCTTCTTTTCCACCAACCATGGTGCCTTTAATTAGTGTTTGGAGAAGAACACTCATGACCTACAAGCACAAATAAAAGGAAATTTTCACTGTCCAGATGCAAATATATATATATATATATACACAAATATATGCAAGAAAATCTTCAAAAGAAAACAACCAAAGAGGCCATTTTTGTTGCTAAATAACCTTTTTTTCTTTATTTTCATTAACCTTGTTCAACCAATACATGGTTGTTTTTGAAATCTACAAGGTCAATTATGATACCAAAAAGATGGGGCTAAGGATAGAGCTACCATTTGGTTAAGGATAGATCCAATGTCACACCAATGAAAAGATAGGTTATAATGATCACTATGGGACTTAATGTGCATGTGTTTGGTTATATGTAAACCAACACAAACAAGAAAAAAAAACACCAATGTTAATAGGGATTTGACTTAAGAGATGATTAAAAGAAGGGAAATATTTTCTTCCTTGTTGCACTAGTTGGTGGTGAATGAACCTATAAACAAACTCATTTGGGTTTGGGATTTCTTTCTATGATCAGTGTGAAGTTAAAATGTTAAAGAATTAGCATGATGGTCTTTTGTTTCTAAGAACACTCCTGAAGAAATTAAAATAACTTTTGTATCCAAAACCATACAGCAAGTCTTAAAAACTTAGAGGGAAGAATATTTGTATGCATTTTAATGAAAAAAATTATTTTGATTTTTTTTTACCCAGAAATTTTAGTTTTGAAAGTACTTTTTAACATTTGTCTAGTAGGATAACTCGTGATATGATGCTTTTTCATGACATTTAAGGCAATATTTCTATAAGAACTCTGTGTATTGTAAGAATAAATTTTAAAATCGTAAAAATGGAGTATCATTTTTATAGATCCCTAGTTAATTTGAAAATTTCAAAAATAAATTTATAATAAATAAGAGGATAATTATTTGGATTGAATTTTATTTAAGAAAAATTAATTAAAGTTAAAAAGTTTGAAAAAAAAAAAGCATTCTTTTGGGAACTTTCTTTTCGGAGAAGGATGAGAAACCAAATAGAGAATTGAGAATAAGGTTAATTCTGTTATACCTAGAATTTCATTTTAATTCAATTTGATTTTTATTGTATCTATCCAATCTTTAATTTATTTAAAATATCTTTTTGGCAATTAAATATTTACCCTAGTTCACAATCTTACACTTTTTTTTGGTGAAATTTAAGAGAAATAGAGATTAAGTTGAGAATTTTCTATAAGAAATAAGAAATAAATAAATAAGAGAATTTTCACCATTGTATTTTAAAGCATTTTATAGAGTAAATTTCATTAATTAAATAAAAAAATAAGAAAATCTCATCTTGAACATTCAAGTCGTAAGAAATGTTAAGCATTTGTATGAAGCAACTAATGGAAAATAAAGAAGTAGTAAATAAAAAAAGAAAAGTAAAATGAAAAACAAAGTTATTTAAATTAAAAAAAATAAGTGTAATGTTTTTAGGTGAATATGTTTAATTTGAAAGAATAAAAAATACATGGAAATTTGATTATATATTTAATTATCATAATGCTTTTGTTTGGAAAAAAAAAATTAAAGACTATACCATTTTAAGAGTGTTGTAGTAAATTAATTCGACTCAAATAAATTTACTTATCATATATTAAGTTAAAAATAAATCAGTTTAACCTAACTCATTCTTAGTAAGTATTAGACCTATTTGAATTTGGTAAATTAGGTAAATTAATTCAAGTTTGTTTTGTTCTCTAACTTATTTTACATTGTTACTTAACTTGATTTATTTATTTATAATCTATAATTAAGATGTTCACCTATTTCATAAAACATTAATTATAATTAGAAAGAGAAAAGTTGTAAAGATATTAAGTAAAAATCAAATTATTGACATATATAATTGAGAAATAAATACATTAAACATCTAAATTATTAAACAACATTTTAATTTAAAATAAATCAAAAATAGCATCCTATATAATTAAAAGTAGTAAATCATCATAATAAAAAAATAATAAATGATTATTAATAGTGGTTATGTAAGTCAACTCACTTCCAACCTAATTTGAATTTGTTTAACTCATGAGTTAAGGAATTAAGTTTAGTTAAAACCATATTTTTAAAAACTAATTTTTTTATAACACAATCCAACTTGAAACCATGATAAGCCTGCTTGAGTTACTCGTTTCTTTCAAAATATTTTTTTATTTTACTACATATCTTGTCTTTCTTCTCAATTCCTTAATATTTTTGTGTGAACGAAGAATCGCACCCACAAAATTCATCCTCTTGCACAAATCATGAGAAATAAACAAAGTGTAAGGGAAAAAAATACAATAACACAGTAAACCAAACTTTCATCAAAAACCCTAATTTAGAAATCCATCTTGTAGAGAAAAAATTATCTACTCTCCCACTAAAGACAAGCCCTGAACATAGAAAATAGAAATAAATAAAGAAAAAAGGTTTATAAATGTTTGAAGAGCACCAAGTTTTACCTCATTAATTTATAGAATTGAAAAAAAAAATATCCCTTTTTTTCTAATCTTGACAGATGGTTTAAATTCTTAAAGACTCTCTTTTGGATTGCTCTTTTAATTTCAATATTCTAAAATTCACTTCTTTTAAGAACAAATATAATTAAATGTTAAAATAAGGGGCTTAAAAATTTCTAAAGATAATAGGAAAAATAATATAATCCATAAAATTATTATCTTTTAAATATGAATTTAATATCATAGGTTTTCACACACAAAAAATCAGGACAAAATTACCATTTATTGATAGTTTACTTTGGTCGAACATTGTAATAAAGTGAAAGAGAACTAGTTGAGAAATACATAGATTTTGATTTCCTAGTTAATGATTGTATTTGAATGTCAGAATTAACTTTCATTTATTGCCATCAATAACAAGCTTCTCTTAAGTGGGAACATATCTTTATAGTTAAATTAAATTTCAGTTTTAAAATATTTTTATTTGTTTTATTCTTCATTACTAATAAAGGTTTTGGAAATAATCGTTATTTGTTGATAATAATATATACTCTAACTGAATACACATGTCACATCATTATTAACTAATTATAGGATTATTTATAAAAATAAATTTTATAAGAACAAAACCAGTCAAAGAATTCAGAAATTGTAGTCATATTTACAATTCAAGATGTAATATTTTGTAATACAAGTGTTATAATGTGATAATCCAATTACAAACACACCAAAGCAAGTCAACGTAGTTTTTCAATAGTTTTCACATGAAATTACAAAGTATTTACGCTACGTTTTGTCTTCTACCCAATTAGTCTATAGATAACACACAACACTAGACCACGTTTTCTAAGATATTAATGAAAAAACACTAAGAGTGTGTTTAGATAAAAAAATATAATTTTGATTCATACGTAAAGGATAACATGCACATATGTTTAAATGATTCCTTAAAACATTTTAAGAGAGGTAATGGACCATGAAGACGCACGTGTGAAGTTCGGCGCACGTGCGAAGAAAACGGTCCGTTGTGGGGTGCAAAGCAATGAAGGGTGAAGGTGGAATGATGGTGATGATTATTATGGTTTGATATGTTGTTGTGGGGATAATGGAGCATGGAGGGTCCCAATGCAATGCAATGCAATGCAAGAGCCTCTTTTAGGTTGATCCCACCTTCACTTGTCGAGCCCCATGGTCCCATTCTTTTAGCCCTAGTCAACCAATTTTTCTAACATTTTTGTCTACAGATTTCAAATTTAGCTTCCTTCCTTCACTCAATCAACCTATGAATAAAACAAGTTATTTTCGACTCTTAAATATTGAGGTGAGAGAATGGTTACTTCATTAATGGTATGATTATATTATAACTTTCTTTAAAAATAACTTTCTTCTTTTATTTCATTTTTCATTTCAATAATTTTTCTATGTTGTCATTGAAACATAATTTTATTAAAATATAGTTTAATTCATTGGCTAGATTATATTATAGTACCAATATGGCCCTATAAATATATTTGGTTGATATTTAATATTTAAAAATAAAAAAAATTAATTAAAATGGTTAAAGAAAGAGAGAAATGTAATGGAAATTGATAGTTATTTTGAGAGTAACTTTTATTCTCATGAATATTTTTTACAACTTTTACATAATTGCAGAAACTAAAATGTGATGTTATTAGAGTCGAAATTTATTAAGATTAATTAGTCAAATCTAACACCATACAGAAGCTTGATTATTTAAGAATAATTAAAAAATGTAAAATTATTTTAAAATAATATAGTTGTCAATTAATTATGTCCACTTAATATTAAATATTAATAAAATTAATTTAGTCAAATTTAACTATTTTTAATAAATTTATATTTTTATTAGTGTTAGCTAGTGTTGATTTAAATCTAAATCCTAAAATAGAATAACTCAATTCTAAGTTATCTTAATTATTTTAACTTTTATAATAAATAAAAATATTTATGTTAGTGTTGATTTAGTATTACTAATAGAAATAAGTATTAAAAATACATAAGATCTAATTTACACTAATTTTATTTATTTTTAATATTTATATTTATTAAAATAATGTTTGCTAAGTTGAAATTAATTTTATTTATTTTATTATTTATTTAAGTTAATATTGGCTAACTCAATGCTAGTTTTATTTATATGCTATGAATTTATATATTTTTATGAGATAAAATATAAACCGTAGATTGTTTTTACTCTAAATGCATAGATTTAACTAATCAAAACACATAATTTTTCTCTTTTACTTTTCTATGTAAATCTCTTCATACTACTAATTTCTTTCATTCACAATCACCTCCTCGCATTTATCTCCTTTATCCACACTCATGTTTCTTTCTTCCATATTCATCTATGCACATTCATCTTTGCAAACTCATTTTCCTCATCCACACTTATCTTCTTCATTCATATTCATCTCTTCATACTCATCTCTTTCTTTCATTTCTATGTAAAACTTGTTTGTAATTTTTTTTATTGCAGACGAGAATAAAGGCACTCTATGAGAAATATTTTTTTTTAATTACTGTCATTAGCATCAACCAGACATATGCATATCAAATAAATATTAAAAATATATTTTATTTAGCATTGACTACAGGTAACATTTTAATTGATTAGATTATCAAGTTAATATGTTAAAATAACCTAGAACCATGAGTGAGTTCTATGTCTTGTTTTCCAATATGTTAAAGTATATCTTTAACAGATTGATTTTCTATGCTCAGATTAGTTACAAAACCTCTAAGATTTAATATATTGAAATAACGAACTAATCCATTAATTTTACCATCAAGTAAAATTAATATATTAAGTGTGTGTTTGGATTATAGTTGAAAAAGTTAAGTTGAGTGATCTTAATTTTTTAAACTTAAGTTTAGTTAAAAGTGAGTTAAGTTAACTTAATTATACTTTTATCTTAAAATCATTTTTATTAAAATAAAACTTGTTTGGATGATAATAGTTAAAAGTACTTTCAAATATACAAATACTAAAACGAGTAGAATTTTATAATATAATATGAATGTTATGTATTTTATCATTTTAAAATTACATTTGAATTGATAATATAATATTATTAGTAAAAAATGGTGATAATATTATAAATTAAATTATAAACATGTTAAAATATTTTTGTTAATAATATTGATTAAAAATAATAAATTTTGAAACTATTGTCATACCCAAATATATGAATCTTAAATTATGGTAGGTAGAAGAAGGGTAAATAAGGAAACTATTGTTGAAATTAATAATTTTAACTTAAAAATATCAAAAACCCATTAACATTAACTTACCTTAACTTAAAAGCAACACACTTTTTACTTTAGATGAAAATGAGATTTGAACAAAAAATTCATTTAACCTAAGGAGGAAAAAATAGTCAAACATAATAATAAAGTGTTTCTTGACTTATAAACCTCTGTTGGAGTCTCCAAATGTCTATCCAAACATACCCTAAGTTATGATTTTAATCCATTTGAAACTGATAGTTAGTTTTATAAAAATCTGTCTCATCTAAAAATCATTTGACCTAATTTCAAAAGTAACTTTTGCAAAAAAAATTGAATATTCTAAGAGAGAATTAACATTGAGCTAGTGAAATCTTCTTAAAGCTTTTAGTAATAAAAAATTATGATCAATACAATGTACTAGTGGAGAAATAACATAGTATTCACTTTGGATATTTGTTTATTGTACTTGAATTCAGTCAAAGTGAATTCGTTCCTTTGTATTCTATTTTATTTATTGTGTTTTTGAAAAAAGTTTCTGGTAGGTAATATTCTCTAATAGGATTCTACAGTTTAGAATTTTGTCTTAAAGAGCTCAAGACTTAGTAGTTTTCTTACATTGTTAGGATTATAAATTCTTATAAAACTTGTTATTTTAGTAGATAACTTAACCCATGAGTTGGACAATTGAACGTAATTTTTTATTAAAAAGTGAATCAACTACTTTTCTTTTATCATCCTTTTGTGGGTCTTAAGTATACATTCTATTTTCATTTTCCTAATAAAAAATTAATAAATATCTTTAACAAATTGTTTTTTAAATTTAATAAACTATTTTTATAAGATAAATTTACCTCTCTTTTGATCTCAACCTAAATTCTTAAGGTTTTATGAATTTACTGTAATCTTTCCAATTTCATTCCATATATTTTGTATTATTAATATCTTTAATGCATATTAATAATGATAATTATTTAAGCTTGATAGAAAAAGGTTGAGATAAAATAAGAAAAATATATATTTTAGTTTCTAATAATAAATTAACTGTACTTGATCTCCTTATGCCAAAATTTTGTAAATTTTGATGAACACACAGGATTCGAAAAACACTAAACTACATTAGAAGAATGTGGTCTACGTTAATTTTTATAATACTTTGAGGTTTTTGACAAGTAGAATAGTCTTTGCAATTCTTTATTTCTGCACACAATCATATTTTATATGTTCTATAATACTTTCAAATTTTGATGATAGTTTTTAATATTTTTATAATAGTGAGTATTTCTAATTTTTTGAGGTGCAACTTTGATTATATTTTATGCACATTATTTATTAGAAATGGTATTGGATCATTTGTTTATAATTTTTTATGATGAGAATTGTGATTTATAATTGTACTTGTTTTTCTGAAAATATTTTCCGAATTAATGCAGGTATTTGAAATCTATTAAACAGAAATAATATATAAAAACACACAAAGTCCTTTTTGTAATGGTGAGTCTCTTTTCATTATAGTTCGTGATGTATTAAGTTACTAAGTTCTACATGTAAAGAATGAAACAAATTCTACGCTTAAAATTCGATAAGAACAAGAATTATATTATTGTTTCATAGTCTCTTGTGGATGTATGACACATTGAACCCTATATAAATTTTGTTGTTCTTTCTTTACGTGTTGAGTTTCTCTTATGGTTCATTCTTAGTTTTAGGTGCTACGTGTTTCACTATTACAAAATGCAAATTTTAATTACATCGAAGAAAAATTGCATTTCTATGTGAGCTATTCATTCAATGTGTGAGAAATGATACACGTTGTTTGTTTCATTGCTCCCATACACGTTGAGTTCAAAATATTAAGGTAGTTGAACAAAGAGACTACTTCACTAATATATTCTTTATCTTGTGTTTTGGAATCTCATATTGAGTAGAAATGAGTAAATTGAGCACCATATAAATTAGAAGATCCATAAATCCATTGCCTTAAAGTTTTGGGTCAGAGATAGTCTTATAGACATTTTTGTGATTGTGCTTGTACTTCATTTTCCTTTTCAAAATCTTTCAATACATTCCCATATACACTTAAAATAAGAAAGTGATGTAACAAATAAAAAAAATAGTTCAATAATTCTAGGGAATTAGTGGACTAAAATAAAATAAAACTTTAGATGTGATGAGTTATATTTGTAGGTTTGAATATTTCTCCTTTATTTATGTCTTTGAGAAGTGTAAAGTTCTCCTACAAACACAAGCTATTATCACTTAATTTCTTTTCTTTCTTTTTCTTATTCAAACGAATAATTGGTTCTTATTTCATTACCTGTAAAAGAAACATTTTTAAATATTTAAGAACTGTAAATAGAGAGACAGAGATGGAGATCCAACCACCAAGCTAGTCTAAAAAACAGACACATCAAATCACCAGTTTTTTTAGGTCGTGATATACCATAATTATATTTTACTTTTCGTAATAAAAGAAAATTATGAGAACATAGTTAACCATGTGGATGGAGCACCTAGTTTCAGACACTGTCCACCTGTGTGTTTTTCATTAATTAGAAAACCCAATGATTTAAAGTATTTTTTATCTCTGAGTGCTATTATGTTTATGATTTAATTAAATAAATACTACAAAAATTTAAGAAAATAAATAAATAAAATCATCCAAATTTCACTGCCAAAATTAATTATATTTTATAAAAAAAATATTTTATTTTTTAAGTATTAATAAAAAAGTTTGTCTAATAGTATTTTTCGTTGTAAGAAATTCTTTTGACCGAAACCTTTTACTCTATTATGAAACTTTCATTTAGGAGTGACAATGTGGGTTGGACCTGGCAGGCCAACCCGCCAACCCACCAGCATATAGACGGAGCGGGCTAGTATTTTAAATCCGCCAACCTGTATCAGCTCGGTCCGTCTAGTCCGCGAACCCGTCGAGCCACAGGCGGGGCGGGGCGGGCCAACCTGCTGGCCTGCGAAAAAAATATAACACCTCATTCACTCCCACTCTTTCTCTTTAAATTTGGGAAAATAGTTATACCTAGAGTTCCTTCAACACCTTGCAATTTCTTTTGTAATAAACATTATGCCTTTTAGTTTCTACTTTTTAAATGTCATGTCACCATATACATTTTTAATATATTATTGTAATTACAAAAATTCATTTAAATTAGACACAAACAAAATAGTTACAAAGAAAAAAAAAGTCCAATTTAAAACTAAAGATTCAAAAATAAAATAAAAAATCCAAAAAATAAATTTTTCAAAAAAATAAAAAACAAAAAATATAGACGGATCAGCCCGCCTTATGACGGGACGAGTTAGAAATTTTAACCCGTATCACTGTTGCGGGCTGACCCAGCCCGTTTTTGGCAGACACATGATAGGGCGGGCTCATGGTAGGACGGGCTCATGGTAGGGCGGGCTGACCCATTTTACCACTCCTACCTTCGTTATCATTCTTTTTATTGTCCAAGGTAACTACAAAAGCTCATGTACACGTATGTTTACTTCTAAACTCATTTCAGTTTGATGTTGGTTAATCTTCACTGACAGATAATACACCTCACCAACTAATATATACAAATAAGATTTTGCCAAATTTTTTGCCTTACAGATCCTAGACACTCGTGGTTTAGGGTTTTTCAAAAAACATCCTATGACAACAACCTATATATATTTCCTTCTTATTTTGGTCTGAGATGGTGAATCTAGAAAGACTGAAACGAAAGTCATATCAGACAGTATAAAAATCAGATTTAACAAGAGTCGTATCAGTCATGAGTGAGCTTGTTACGTACGATATTCCAACATAACCTTATCAGTCGTGAGTGACCATTATCATCATCCTAAAATTTTCAATCATTGATCATTTTGTGTTGTGTTTCATGCACCTCTTACTAATCTACAGGTCCAATCCCAGCAGAGCTCTAATCCCTTCCCCCTGTAAGTACTGATTCTAATTTTATAACATACTTACTGATACTGAATTGGTCATTTTTCACAAATAATCCCTCACCATGCTTCACCCACTAAAACCTAGCATGTTTACATGTCATATAGAATTAAACATTATCAAACACACAGGTATTCCACCAGATTTTGATATGGTCACCTTGTTTTTACATTTATTCTTCCTCTGTATAGTGTTGCCTCTTTATAGATTGAATTCACAAACACCAATTAGACAAAAAGAAAACAACTGTCGTAACCGGATCACGACAGAGTCACAAAAATGACTTTTAAAAACAAATCAACAGGGTAACTACCAATATTTATTTATGAAAAATATTGGAAATTTTTTTAATAAGAAAATGGTTTGCGAAACTAATTTGTAGGTGTCGAAAGTGAATTACGCGTAGAAAAATTGTTAATACCCTACAATATCAATCTTAAAATAATTGCCTCTATACTTGAGTTGATTTAAAAATATTTATTTTATCTTTCAAAATAATGTTTTTTTTATTCAATATATCTTTTTTACTTATGAAATCTAATTGTTAATAATAATAATAATATTATTATTATTATTATTATTATTATTATAAAAGAGTAATATTATTTATTACTTTTAGCTTGATAGGGTAATCCTTATTTCTAAGCATCTTCTAGAAAAATAAGAGTTACATAATTTTTTTATAGACAATATATGTGGTAACAAAATTTTATTATGTTATATTTTTAAAATTTTAATTTAATTGATTATTTAAGACTACATCTAAAGTGATTATATAAGATTTTTTAAGTAACCAGAAATACATCTAAAGTAATTTCAAACAATTTTAAAATAACCAAATTGACAACAGAACTAAAGTGGTTTAAAATAATTTAAAAAAAAAGAAATATAACAATAATCAAATTAGAAGAACATTTAAAGTAGTCAAAATAATTTCATATTTTTTTTAAAACTATCAAATTAGAAATGTATCTAAATTGGTTTTAAAATACTTTTGGAGAAAAAATGAAAAAAATAATAATAACCAAATTAAATATTTACATTTTAAAAATAACCAGATTCTAAAGTGGTTTTAAAACAATTTTAGAGAAATAATAATAATAATAATAATCAAATTAGAGGTACATCTAAAATGATCAAGATAATTTTTTATATTTTCAAATTAACTAAATTAGAAGTGAATTTAGAATGATTTAAAACTTTTTAAAAATAACTTCGATAATTTTATTAGTGAACAAGTTGAAAGATTTGCTAAAAATTTAAATAAAAACTTTAATTTTTACAATAAATTTTTTTATGCATAAATTATTATAATATACTTATGTAACAAGAGTAGAAAAAAATATTGTTTGTTTTAGTTTTAGAGTTTTAAAACTTAAAAAAAATAAAAATTAATCAATAATTAAGGTTTTATAAATATTTTTATTGTTCTCCATAATTTTGTAATTAAATGACAAGACTAAATGGTTATGTCGATTTAGTTAAAAGTAAAATTAAATTATAAAAATTTAATAAAAAAATATAAAGATTTTAAGTATTTAATGGAATAAATTTTTTTTAATAGAAACTTAATTAAAAAATTTAAATATACTAGAAATATAAAATTTGATTAAGTCAATTTTTTATTTTCGTAAAAATACGTTAGCAATGACAATACAAAATAGTAAACACTTCATCTATTTAACAGCACAATCAAATAGTAAAACGTCAATTAAAAAGTACTCAATATAACAAAATTTTTAATAAAATCTCAATTAAAAATACTCAAATTTATCAAAGATTTAAAAAACTTAATTAAACAATAATATTAATGTTATTGAAAAATATTTCTTTTATAGTCTTTTTCCTAAATAATAGAAAGCATGAGGCTTAATTATAATAAAAATGCATTTTAAATATAAAGTTATTCATACATATAAATTTTACACTTGTCTTTTTCTCTATTCAGTCTTTCTCTTTGACCAAGAGAGAACTCATATTTATCTTATAATCACTATCTATATTAGTTATTCTATCTCTATTTGAGCAAGAGAGAACTCATATTTCTCTTATAGAAAAGAAAGTTAAGTAATATGATGTTATTATAAAAAAAAATATAAGAATGATTAAAGTGGTGATAAAGTGAAATAAAATAGACTTTGTAAATAACATGTTACATATTTGAGGTTTATTTGTTACAAGTGAAGTTACATATCCTTTAAATTTAGAGATTTTTCTTATTTTTTATTAAGAGTGTTATTCTCTTATCCTGAAATTTTTTCTACCAAGTTATCATAAACATGAAAACTTTATGTAATTGTTTTGTTTGACTTTTGACTGTACAAAATTCTACAAACAATATATATATTTGAAGGTGTATACTATTTTCATAAAATTTTTTTTTCTGTTCCATTTCAAGTCTGCGTCAAATGGACTTAAGATTTTAGAATAATCCTTTCTGCCTAAATGGTTTTATAGAATGAATCCAAAATTAAATACACCACTAAACTCAATGCTTTTTTAAAAAATATGCTGATTAAGTATTAAAGTTTACATTCAAGTTTGATCTCTATAATTTTATTAATGTACAATTTTAATCTAATTTTCTAAAATTAAGTCATTTTTGTTCAATATTATATATTATTTAATTGCTAAGAAATACCACATATATTTCGTAATAACATATATTAAAACATATTATTAGATATTGTTATTATTTTTTAACATAAATAAGTAACTAGCGTTGACCAACGTGTCAATATTTTTAGTTATAAACTGGACATTGTATTAGTAGTGAACTAGAAATGTTTATTTTTAAAAAATTGAAGGATAATTGTACAACTAATTTTGTTAAGATTAAAAATTACACGTTCACAAAATTATAAACACCAATATGTATTTAAGTCTAAGATTAAATAATAAGTAAAGATACTAGTTTTTAAAACCAGATCAGAGACGTTAGTTTAAGATTTGACCATGTAATACTAGTCAAGTTGATAGTAATTAAATTTATAATTTAAGTATTATATAATATTTAAGTAATAAAATAATATAAATTATGAGAAATTAAAATCTAAAAGTTATAAACTAATATAAGTGACCAAGTTATATTCTTTATAAGATAAAAGTTAATAATAGTTGATAAAAATAACCAATAACTGTGTAGAATATTTAAATATATATTTGAATTTATCATAAAAATATTTTAGTTAAATAAAAAATAGAAAAATTAAAAATATTGATTCCAATTTCCAAATAAGTTTTCAATAACCATTTTTTACAGTTTTTTTTATCGATTTTAAACCAATTCGATTGGTTCTGCCCAATTTTAAGATATCTCATTGTTTAGATCAAACTTAATTGTTATACTATTCTTTGGTTAATTAGACTGGTTGAGATATTTTTTTTGAAAACTGTGCTTAAAATTTTATATCATATGAGTTTTCTCCATTTCTTAAATCAAAAGAAATAATCCTGAGGAGCCACTTGCACCTCATGCTAGCTAGAATTTCTAAATTATAAAGTGAATAAAGAGTTAGAATTGGTTAATATTATCTTATAGTTGCCCCACGAATGATATATGTGGATACATCTTACGAACATTCAATATTGTAGCATTGTAGGTATTACTATATATATATATATATATATATATATATTGGGTGTTTGCTAAAGAAAAATAATTGTTAAAAATATTTATTTTTAAAAAAAAAATTATATAAGTAAAAACAATTCTAAGGTTTTGTAGGGAGAAAAAAAAGATGAATTTGAAGAAAAAGATATAAAGAATAAAATTGTTTTTTAATAGAAATAAAAAGAAAAATTTATAAAAATTTATGAATAATATAATTAATATAATAAATAATTTTTAATTATAATTTTTATAATATAATTATCTACTTGTTATTATTTATTATTATCAATTTTAATTTTATTATTAATCTTACTATATAAATTTATTATAACATTAAAATCTTATTTAAAATAATTTTTAAATAATATTATAATTTTTTTATATAATATAATTAATAACATAAACATAATTAATTATATATTATAATATAACATATAATCAATTACGATATAACATAATCCGTTATATGTTAACATATAATCGATTAATCGATTATCTTACATCGATTATATATTATATTATAACATAATTGATTATTTTATATTAGAATTATTAGAATTGATTATATATTATATTATAAGATATAATTAATTATTTTATAATATAATTAAAGTTAAAAATTAATATAAATCTTTAATATTTAAAAAATATTTTTTAATTAAATATTAAATTGTATTAAACATTTTTATTTAATAGTAATATTATTAAAATTTTTATATAAATTTATTTATATTATTATTTATTTAATTATTATTATTATATAAATTTATTTGTATAATTAAATTTTTATTTAATCTTTTATTATATAATATAATTAATTATAAAATTTTAATATATTTATTTTAATTATATATTATAATAAAAATTATAGTTAATAATAATATTTAAAAAATAATTAAATTTATTTATAGTAAATTGTAGATTAAGTTAAAATATTTCTCGATTTGTGAGTTTTCTTTGCAAATTTTGTGTTTTCTATATGAAGAAAGTTCAAAAAAAATTATTTCTTTTTAGTGTTTTCAATTTTTATTCTTTTCAATTTTTTAACTTTCTTTATATTTCATCTTTTTACGTTTTTTTTCATCCGAAAGAAACACACTCGTAAATTAAGTTTAGGGTTATGTGTTAAAAAAAATAAAGAATAGTTTTTTTCCTAGTTCTACTTATTTAAATGATTATATTTAAATATTTATTAAAAATAAATAATTATTTTATTGAAAATATTTTTTTTCTTAAATAAGTTGATACAAACATATCGATTTTGTGATATTTGTAACTACTTAGAGCAATATCTCCACCTTCTTTTTCTCTTTTTCCAAAATTCTACACTTTCTAAGTATAGTAATCCTAAATCTAGTGGGCATTTGAAAATAAACCCTTTTGACTAAATCAACTGGCATTGGAAATTTTTAATGAATAAAATGATCAAAAGTCTCTTATTTTATTATATAAATAAAAATATGATCAAAAACTTTATTGTAATTTATTTGTCACATTTAAGAGTTATCATTAATCTTTTTTACACCATATATCTTTAATTATAGTCAAATTATTTCTTAAATAAGCTAAATACATTAAACCATGTCAATTTTAAATAAAATTTATTTTAAGAACACATAACCCTTAAATGACACATGACGACTATTAAAGAAAAGAGAAAGTTCCATATTAAGAAAGAATATCACTTAAATAGAGTTTATATACCAGTAGACAATTTTACTTAATACTAATTGGTTTTACGTTGAAATTAATATGATATTAGAGTCAGTCACTTACACCATTTATCGGAAGAGTGAAGAGGTGTGTTATGGACACTCACACTCCGTGTGTATCCGTGAATTCACATTCTCGAGATGAATATTTTTCGACGACATGAAGGGGTGTTAGGAAAAAGAGAAACCACATTGAAAAAGAATGACTTAAATAAAGCTTATATATCAATAGATAACTTCAGCTAATATCAATTGGTTTTAGGTTGAAATCTAACCACCATCACATCAACAATTAAGATAAGAATTTTTTCTGAAGGAACCATGATGATGAATGAGACACATACCATATATCTTTTCTTATAGTTACTAAGTTTTTTAGGGGAGTATTACTTTATGTAGCAACATAAACAAAATTTAACATTATGTTCTTACACATAAGAAGAAGAAAAATTTAAACTACGAGAAAAGTAAACTTATAGTATTTTAAAGAAATAAAATTACTATTTTAGTCTCTCTAAAATGCTATCATATGAATATGTAATAGAGTCTTTCATAATCTGCCACTATCATTCCTTTGTTTATCTTTAGAGTGGCCTATCCATAATCGCCATGACAGTGCATCAAAGAAAAAGGAACAATATCATAACAACTAATGATAAGCTTCCTTAAACGGCTATATTGATCCTTTTATTTTCTTTCCCATGAGTAATTGATTATTCAAAGATTTATAGCACTAAAATAGTTTCCCAATTAATAAAACATTTTTTCAAAATAAAACTATAACAAAGTTTTCCAACGTTGAAAAACTTAAAATCAAAATAAAATTATTTATATGCAAGTCAGATTAAGTTATTTAAATGAATAAACCACTAAAAGGTGGATGAATTATAGCATATAATTATTATTTTGAGTTATAAAATAATATTAAATAAAACTTTCTTAACTCAACACTTTTTTTTTTGTAATTTTCATGACTGAAATGTTACTTAAAAGTACTTACCTTAATGAAATTTTCTTCATTTTAAAAATTATTCTTACAAAAAAAAACATGATTCTCTGAAGGTGAGAAGGATCATGTTGTTGAAGATCTGAAGTTGACTTTTTGACATATAAACATCAAGTGGTTGACAAAAATTGAGGAAAGATTCACCTGCTGCAACCCTTTGTTCTTGAACACCCTGTCCAAGAACCTTACAAACACCCAAGAATTTACAGAAAGAAAATGAAACAACAAATATCTCTAACCAAGATTACAAACCGAAATTACAGATTTTAGAGACAGAGATAAAGAATAACTCTCTTTTTTGGTATTGACTTAGTCTTTGAACAATTGAGGAGAGAATTAGAAAAAATGAATTTAAAAAAAAAACTTATGCACAACAAAGATCGTTAATGTTTTCTTCTTGATAAGATACAAATGTATTCTTTTGATTCTCTTTTAAAATCTTTGTAAAAGGTTCTGTTAGTTAGTTTTTCAAATACTGCACCCTTTTAAAAGAAGAGGGAAAAAATGTTACGCATAAAACTAACTCAGTTTTAATGAAATTAATCCATTAAACCTCAAGCTAAAAAGAATATTGTGTACAAAACAAATTCGTTCAACTTTAATCTTTCCAAAATAACTTTGTAAACAACATTTTATGCAGAATTGTGAAAACTTAATTCTCTCGACAATGATAAAGGATTGTTTCAAAAATAAAGAAGCAATTCTTACAAAAAGTCCTAATAAGAGAAGATGATTAGGTTTCTTGCAGCATCCATAAGTTTGCCCACACAAGTAAGATCTTGATTGAAAGCCCCAAATCCAAAGCTCACCCTGTCAATAGATGGATATTAGTGAATAATATATTTTGATATTGTAAGATATTATATGATATTGTATTATTTAAGATGGTAACAAAAATATTTTATATTAAGAAAATATATTCTAATTATGACTAATATATGCTCTTTGTTGACGAATCTTTATTTATTTATTTATTATTTACTATTAATATTCTTGATCAAATAGATGCATTATTTGTAATATCTCCCATATTCTAGTGGAGGTACACATTTATTATTAGTAATATCTTCCATATTCTAGGGGAGGTACATGAGGCCCCCTAAATTCAGAGACCGAATAATTGGTTCTATACGTAGATCAAGCTTGAAAGATAAACAAGTTTTAGAAAGTTGAATCAATGTGAAGTTAATTTGATTTTTAATCTAAGGTTAGATAATCTTTCGAGTTGAGATTGATTTTGGTTTCTGACTGAGGTTATGAGTTGAATTCGATTTTGGTTTTTCACCGAGGTTGGATTTACAACCTTTTGAGTTTAGGTCAATTTTGGTTTTTTCATTGAGGTTGGATTTTCAACCTTCCAAGTTGAGTTCAATTTTGGTTTTTCACTAAGGTTGGATTTACAACCTTCATACTTTTTTATGACCTTGTACTCATAATCAAGTTTCTTTGATAGGTGTTACATTAGTGTTTACATTTATGACCTCATTAACTACTTCCATAATTTTTCCAATAAGGTCTTTAAATACCTTATCCATCAACTGTTGGAATAAATGGCTGAGTTTAAGAGGGGGGGTGAATTAAACTTTGAAAGATTTTCGAAACCCAATGCCCAATTATGAAAAACCAGATTCGGATTGAAGATTTAAATCAGTTTTATAGGTTCTTGAAATGCTCTTTATCAATTGATCATATATCCAATTCAATTTCAATTTAAACTTCAATTACCGAATGTAAAGAGTTCAAGGGAAGAAGAACAACACAGCAGATTTATACTGGTTCACCTTTCAACAAAGGCTACATCCAGTTTCCTAAACAAACAAATTCAATCAATTCACTAAAAACCAGTTTTTACATGAACACTACATGCAAAACCGAAACCAGAAAGCTGCACCAAGTCTTGAACCCTACAAGACTTCTAAACACCTGTAAAACCCTATTACAAGATCTCTTAATCACCCTGATTAAGATACAAACACGCAGCTAACAAACACACAAAGAATTGGATTGAATTCACCTGGAAATTCAATGCAGAAACGAAAACAGAGCACCAGCAAGAACAGAAAAACAGAGCATGCAATTCTTGATTTGATTCGCACTCAAATGAATCTTGATCGTCTTGGAGTGATTAGCAAAATGTTTTAGAGTGTATTAGGAACGTTCTTGCTCAATGGGTCTTTTAGAAAAGGTTTCGTTACTTAGTTCTTTAAGTTTCAAGATATATATAGAAAGCTGTTAAAGCTGATATCTGCGAGGAAATAGTCGGTTAAAGCAGCGTTTTAGTCGGTTGTTTTCATTAAAAACCAATTTTCCGGTGAGCACTTGTTTCTTGAAACTTGAAAACAGTCGGTTGAAATCTCGTTTTAACTAGCTATTCCGAAAGCTGAATTTCACGAAACAAAGCTACCAGGATTTTAAGCTGGTTTAAATTTCAAACATGATCGGTTGAAATTTTCAAAATACAAAGCTTTGAAAATGAAGAACAGTTTAACTAGTTGAAATCAGATTTTTAACCAGTTAAAAATCAGTTAAACCTTTGAAATCATTTTAAAACCTTTTTAAAACATTTCAAAACATTTTAAACTCCAAGACTAAGATCAAGATAGATTGAAATGCATCTTACCACACAACCTAAGACTCTCTAATCCTAAGACAAAATCTTCATTCTTCAAGCACCAACATCTTCATCATTAAAGGTGGTTGGAGACATCAAATCCACTTGAAACCAAGTCTTCAAGTCCAACAAACTCCCCCTATTTGATGATGACAACCACTTGATGCATTCATTGTCTTTGAAGAATGTAGGAGTCCTGTACAAAACAAAAAAACAGCAGCAGAAATAGCATAACAGTGTGGTAAAACAATTTATCAGAGAAATAGCAGCAGAGAAAAAAAAAATCAGTAGCAGAAAAAACAGATCAGCAGCAGATTCTCTCCCTTTCACTGATTCAGATTCTCCCTTTTCACTTGCACTTGCTCTTCATGTGCCTTCAAATGCATTCAACAATTTCTCCCCCGTTGTAATCATCAAATAGCACCCGAGAAAAGAAATAACATAGCATATGCAGCAAATTTTAAATTGTTCAAGATACATGGGAATTTAAGCCAATTAACAACACAAACAGCAACACAAACTAACAGAAATTAAAGAAGGCACAAGAGATACACGGAAGATAACAATAACAGGAGGGACAACATGTTGAAACCAACAACAGCAGATTCAGTGACAACAAAGTAGAATCTTCAGCAGCAGAAGTCAGTCATTATCTTCTTCACTATCATCACCAGGAGTAGCATAAGAACTCATATTGATTTGTGCAAGTTGGGCATGTAAATCTTCAATACTTTGATCAATGCGCCCAAACCTATTAATGCAGTAGTTGTGATGATATTGTTGATGAGATTGGATGGCATCAAATCTTTGGAACACTGCCTGTTCAAACAATGAAAGTGGAGGTCCATGGTCAACTGGAGGAACATAAGGTACAATATCTCCCATGGAGTATCCTTACGCACCGGCTTGAATTTCCAGCTTCATCGGTTGCGGTTCAGGCACCGGCAGACGTTCCAGCGAGAATTTTGCCCTTCGTTGACGAGTATCTTGTGCAGCGAGTCAAGTTCCATTGCTTTTGGTAAATCCAAACTTAAAGAGAAAGCTATTGTCCAGTTGGTGGGTTCTCCCTATCACGATTTTACGTTCACCTCTAATGTCCACACCAAAATACTCAAAGAATTTGGAGATAATCACAGCATATGGAAGACGGTAATCTGGTAGCCTTTTGGACTTCATCATGTGATCTTTGATGATATGAATCCAGTTAATCCTTACAGATTTCATTAGACAAAAAAGTAGAAGAAGATCACCTTCATTCATTGTAGCATGATTGCTTGCCCCTTGGAGTGATCATCCATGTGATGATAAATGTAAGCACCCTTGCTTGTCAATGTAAGTCCACCAACTTGGAATCCACGAACGGAACCTTGAGAATTTCTCAAACACTCTCCGTATGTTTGCACCTTGTTAAAATCTTCCAATGAACCACACAAACCCCCGCTAACCACAATGCCATCGGTTTTGAAGCCCCCAATTCTTTTCCAGGCAGAATTGTTTATAACCATTTACGTTCCTTTCACTTTGGAAGTTAAAGCAGATCCATCATGCTTGAGATTTGTGTAGAATACTTTCACCAAATCCGGGTATATGAACCCATTTAATTCCAGAAATTTCTGCGAGATCCCGATGTTGAATCATAGCTATAATATCGATCGGTCCTTCATCTTCCGACCACTGAGAACTAAGCACTTTGGGTGAGTTTACGACCTTCCTCTCGATATGAGATTGAAACTTCTCAATCCTCTCTTCATCACCTTCAAACCAAGCTTCTATAGACCCATGTCTATAAGTATGAGTTGTTGGAATTTCTGGTTCCTTACCTTTGGATGACCCAGCCTTTTTTGATCTCTTCCTTTGATTGCTTGAGGAGGCCATTGCAGAAAAAAGAAATGCACAGAAACAGAGTATATGCAGAGTTTTTGCACGAGTAAAGTGAATGCTAAAGTAACAATGCTACCCACATGTATTTAACATTTCGATTTTCAATTTATTAAGAAATTAGTGCTTTGTTCGATCAAAGAAGGAATCAATTGCATTCGGTTGGAATATATTGGACGAGAGATATGCAGCGAGCACGGTTTTGACCGGAGGAATCGATTAGTTGAGTGAAATTCGTTTTTGGAGAGAGAAACCGGCTAAAAAGTAAAGCAAAGGCACTACAAGACAAAAGCAGCGATCAAGATTCTTTGAATCGACTTTATCTATCATGTTTAAATGCTCAATTCTCATTTAATCAACTTAAATGTACCAATTGAATATGAATCAATGCAATTTAACAGCAAATTCGCACAAATTTTAAATTTTGCATGATGACGAGCAATTTCGGTCGGTTGATTTATGAAAAACAGTGATTAAAGCGAAATCACGATCATCGGTTTAATGCGGATAAGCGATTTTAAGCGACTAAATCGACGAATAACCGGCTAAAATAAAAGCAGATATTACTTGCACATCCACTGCAGCCCCAAATTAGGCAAAACAAGCGATTAAAAGCCCGAAACAACTAGCTAAAATCCTGAATAACATTGCAGATTTCACTTATAACATACAATATGCAAATCTAGCGTAATTAATCAAGAATTATGCAGATTTAAGCATTCAAACACACAAATACAGCATGATTAACAGCAGAAATGAATCATATACGGGAATTACATCACATTTGAAACATCAAGAACACCCAACTCATTTCTTAATTGGAAAAACCTATCTTTTGGGAGTGGTTTGGTAAATATATCAGCAAGTTGGTTATTAGAGTCAATAAATTCAATTATGCAATCACCTTTTTGAACATGATCCCTAATGAAATGGTGCCTTATTTCTATATGTTTCGTTCTAGAGTGCAAAACAGGATTTTTGTTAAGTTTATAGCACTTGTATTGTCACACCTAATAGGAATGTGATCTAGTTTCAAACCATAATCAAAAAGCTCGTTGTTTTAACCAAAGAGTTTGAGCACTACGGCTCCCAGCTGCAACATACTCGGCTTCGATGAGACAAAGCCACACTAGCTTGCTTTTTGCTATGCCATGATACTAGACTACTTCCTAGTAGATGACAAGTTCCACTAGTGCTTTTTCTATCAAGTTTACAACCGAGCAAAGTCCGCATCCGAATAGCCCACTAGATTAAAAGAAGCACCTTTAGGATACCACAAACCAACATTAATAGTTCCTTTTAGATATTTCAAAATTCTTTTGGCAATTGTGAAATGTGATTCTTTGGGATTAGATTGAAACCTAGCACACATGCATACACTAAACATTATATCAGGCCTACTAGCAGTTAGATATAATAGTGAACCTATCAAACCTCTATACTTAGTGGAATCAAAAGGTTTACCACTTTCATCCGCATCAAGATAGCTCGTTGGTAGCCATGGGTGTGCTTGATTCTTTGCAGTTGTCCATCTCATATTTCTTTAATGACTCTTTGCAATATTTTGGTGATTGAGGAATGTTCCATGATCTAATTGCTTGACTTGTAAGCCTAAGAAGAAGTTTAGATCACTCATCATTGACATCTCAAACTCCCCCTGCATAGCTGCAACAAATTCTTCACAAAGCTTCTCATTAGTGGATCCAAAGATTATATCATCCACATAAACCTGCACCAATATAATGCTGTCCAAAGACTTTCTAATGAACAAGGTTTTATCAACTTGGCCCCTTTCATAGTTTTGAGAGATAAGAAAGTTACTTAACCTTTCATACCATTGTCTTGGAGCTTGCTTGAGTCTATAAAGAGCCTTTTTGAGCTTATATACATGATTAGGCAATTTGTGATCAACAAATCCAGATGGTTGTGAAACATAAATTTCTTCATTTATATATCCATTCAAAAATGCACTTTTCACATCCATTTGATGTAGTTTGAATCCAATCATGCATGAGAAAGCAAGTAATAACCTAACAGCTTCTAACCTAGCAACAGGAGCATATGTTTCCTCATAATCTATTCCTTCCTCTTGGTTATACCCTTTAGCTACAAGCCTAGCCTTGTTTCTAGTTATTACTCCTTGATCATTCATTTTATTTTTAAACACCCATTTTGTGCCAATTATATTCATATTAGGTGTGCAAGGGACTAGTTCCCATACCTCATTCCTTTTAAATTGGTTCAGTTCATCTTGCATTGCCAAAATCCAGTTTTCATCCAATAAAGCATCATCAACACATTTAGGTTCAACTTGGGAAACAAATGCAGCAGTTAAACATGTATCATGAATAGACCTTCTTGTAGAAACACCTCTTTGGACATCTCCTATCACATTTCCAATGGATAGATTGCGAGGCACCCTCCATTCTTTAGGTAGATCATTTTCGCAGAATTTAATTACGGTGCCGGGATTTCGATCGGTTCTTTTTATTTTCACCGGTGAAATTCCACTACGGCGAGCTTTTTCGGTTTCTACATGTCCGGTTGATACACCTTCAATTAAGTTCTCTTCACTGCACTCTGCACCACTCACTTGCACCTTCATTTTGCACATTAGTCTCATCAAAAACAACATGTATTGATTCCTCAATGATAGCTAATCTCTTGTTGAAGATCCTATATGCTTTGCTATGTAAAGAATAGCCTAAAAACAATGCATCATCAGCTTTAGCATCAAATTTGCCAAGTTTTTCTTTGCCATTATTTAAAACAAAACACTTGCAGACCAAACACTCTAAGATGTGCTATGTTGGGTTTTCTCCCTTTGTACAATTCATAAGGGGTTTTCTTCAAAATAGGTCTTATCAAAACCCTATTTATTATGTAACATGCAGTATTTACTGCATCCGCCCAAAAATATTTAGGGATGTTTGATTCATTAAGCATTGTCCTAGCTAGTTCCTCAAGTGATCTATTTTTCCTCTCAACAACACCATTTTGTTGAGGAGTCCTAGGTGCTGAAAAGTTATGCTTAATCCCATATTTTTCACAAAAATGATTGAACTTTTCATTTTCAAATTCCCCTCCATGATCACTTCTAAGAGCACTTATGCTGCAGACTGTTTTCATTTTGTAAAACCTTGGCAAGTTTCTTAAAAGCATGAAATGCATCACTTTTATTTTTCAAAAACAAAGTCCAAGTAAACCTAGAATAGTCATCAACAATAACCAAAGCATAATAGTTTCCACCAATACTCATTGTTCTAGATGGACCAAACAAATCCAAATGCAGCAGTTCCAAAGGTCTTGTTGTTGACACATAATTTTTCAGATTAAAAGAAACTTTGGTTTGTTTACCCTTTTGGCATGCATGACAGATTTTATCTTTCTCAAATTTCAGTTTAGGTAACCCTAAAACAAGTTCTTTTGAAAACAGTTTTTCCAAATGGTTCATGTTAATATGTGCAGCTCTCTTATGCCAAAGCCATGAACTATCTTCCTTAGACATGAGACATGTAAAATTAGTTGCACACATATGATCAAGATCAAGCATATAAATGTTTTCAATTCTCTTGCCTAACATGCAGATTTTATCAGAATTTTTCTCAAGGATCTTGCAATGATTTGATTCAAAAGTGATTCTAAAACCTTTATCACATAGCTGGCTAATACTAAGAAGATTATGCTTCAAACCTTCAACATATAACACGTTTTCAATGAGGATTGAAGAAATGTTACCAACATCACCACTTCCAAGGATTTTCCCTTTATTATTATCTCCATAGGTGACAAAACCTCCATTTTTCAAGGTGAGTTTGACAAACTTCCTTTTGTCACCACACATGTGCCTTGAACGACCCATTGTCTAGATACCACAATGATTCCTTGGCCTTCAAGAACACACTGCAAAACACAATCAATGGAGAGAATTTGGTACCCACATCAATTTGGGTCCAACAAAGTTAATAACCTTTCTACCACATTTCGGCTTCCAAACAAATTGACCACTAGGAACACCAAATTTTCTGATTTTGCATGATTTTGAAGTATGTCCCTTGTTCATACAATAGAAGCAAGTAATGGATGATGTCTTTGGACGGTTTTCTATGTGAAAAGAAATTTCTATAAGCGTTGTTGTTTCTTTTGAAAACCATTTTTAAATCCAAGTCCGAGCTTTATTCGTTACACAATTTTTAAATTCTAAAAGTGTATCCAAGTTGGCTCTTCCCATGGTGAATTTAGCTAGAGATTTGTTCAAATACTCAATTTGATTTTCTAAAGTTCTGCGGTTTGTGCAGATTTTTCCAACATGTTCATCATTGCAACTTGAAGCTTTGTAAATCATTTCCAGATTTTCAAAATCAGTTTTTGAATTTTCCAGCTCTTTCTCTAGCTCTTTCACCTTGTTCTCTAGCCAATTGTTCATACCTTTAAGCCTATTGTTAGAACAAGCAACCTTATTAGCCTCTTTCATGCAATTCCAGAAAATTTTGCAGCGGTGATCATAAGGAAGACCATTTTGAGTAGTGGAGGAACTTACACTACTTGCTGTATCACCATTAGCCATAAGACAAAGATTGGCTCTTTCATCATCACTTGAAGAGTCACTAGAGGAGATATCATTCTCATCCCATGCTATGTAAGCCTTCTTGGTTTTGAATGATCTTTCATGCTTCTTTTCTCCATTTCTCTCTTTGTTTTGTGAGTTTGGACATTCAGCCTTTATATGTCCCTGTTTTCCACAACCAAAACAAGTAAAGTTAGAAGAAGCTAAATCAGATTTTTTATTATACCTCTTGTTCTTGTAGTCTTTGTTCTTGTATTTCAAGAACTTGTTGAACTTTCTAACTAAGAGGTTTAGATTTTCTGCATCACTTCCTCCATGTCCTTCATCCTCACTATTCTCCTCTTTGTGAACCAAAGTCTTCAAGGCAAGCCCTTTCTTTTTCTTGTCATTGTCTTCTTGTTCAGCAAGTCTATTCAACTCAAGCTCATGTTCCCTTAGCTTTCCAAAAAGTGCAGCAACACTCATTGTTGACAAGTCCTTGGATTCAGAAATTGCTGTAACTTTGGGTTGCCAACTTCGATCCAAACATTTCAGCACTTTGATGTTCAGCTCCTCTTTCTCAAAGACTTTTCCAAGGCCGATCAGATGGTTTATAATGTGTGTAAACCTCTTTTGCACATCTGAAACAGTTTCTCCGAGGAAGCATTACGAACATCTCATACTCTTGGATTAAAGTATGCTTTCTTGCTCTTTTAACATCAGTTGTTCCTTCATGAGTAACCTCCAAAACTTCCCACATCTCTTTAGCATTGGAACATCTGTGAAACACGAAAGAATTCATCAAGATTAAGTGCGAGATGTAATGATGTTCTTTGCTTTACAATCATATTGCACTTTCTTTTGTTCATCGACATTTAAACTTTCCCATGGTTTTTCTTCTTTAGGGATATACGGTCCATTGACTATAGCATTCCAAATCCCTATATCAATTGATTCAATGAAAATCTTCATTCTCACTTTCCAAAATGGATAGTTTACCCCAGAAAACATAGGTGGCTCTGTTTATAGAAGCACCCTACGCAAAGGCAATTTTCCTTGACCATGTTTGAAATTTTTCAGAAAACTTGAATATTTTTCAAGAACCGACTCTTGATACCAATTGTTGGAATAAATGGCTGAGTTTAAGAGGGAGTGAATTAAACTTTCAAAGATTTTCGAAACCCAATGCCCAATTATGAAAAACCAGATTCGGATTGAAGATTTAAATCTGTTTTATAGGTTCTTGAAATGCTCTTTATCAATTGATCATATATCCAATTCAATTTCAATTTAAACTTCAATTACCGAATGTAAAGAGTTCAAGGGAAGAAGAACAACACAGCAGATTTATACTTGGTTCACCTTTCAACAAAGGCTACATCCAGTTTCCTAAACAAACAAATTCAATCAATTCACTAAAAACCAGTTTTTACATGAACACTACATGCAAAACCGAAACCAGAAGCTGCACCAAGTCTTGAACCCTACAAGACTTCTAAACACCTGTAAAACCCTATTACAAGATCTCTTAATCACCACTGATTAAGATACAAACACGCAGACTAACAAACACACAAAGAATTGGATTGAATTCACCTGGAAATTCAATGCGAGAAGCAACAGAGCACCGGCAGAACGAGAAAAACAGAGCATGCAATTCTTGATTTGATTCGCACTCAAATGAATCTTGATCGTCTTGGAGTGATTCGCAAAATGTTTTAGAGTGTATTAGGAACGTTCTTGCTCAATGGGTCTTTTAGAAAAGGTTTCGTTACTTAGTTCTTTAAGTTTCAAGATATATATAGAAAAGCTGTTAAAAGCGATATCTGCAGGAAATAGTCGGTTAAAGCGCGTTTTAGTCGGTTGTTTTCATTAAAAACCAATTTTCCAGTGAGCACTTGTTTTCTTGAAACTTGAAAGCGATCGGTTGAAATCTCGTTTTAACTAGCTATTCAGAAAACTGAATTTCCTGAAACAAAGCTACCGGGATTTTAAGCGGTTTAAATTTCAACATGATCAGTTGAAATTTTCAAAATACAAAGCTTTGAAAATGAAGAACAGTTTAACTAGTTGAAATCAGATTTTTAACCAGTTAAAAATCAGTTAAACCTTTGAAATCATTTTAAAACCTTTTTAAAACATTTCAAAACATTTTAAACTCCAAGACTAAGATCAAGATAGATTGAAATGCATCTTACCACACAACCTAAGACTCTCTAATCCTAAGACAAAATCTTCATTCTTCAAGCACCAACATCTTCATCATTAAAGGTGGTTGGAGACATCAAATCCACTTGAAACCAAGTCTTCAAGTCCAACATCAACCTCTTATATGTGGCCCTAGAATTTTTCAGCCCAAAGAGCATATCTTTGTAACAAAAATAGCTTTGTTGATCATAAAATCGGTTTTTTCCTCGTATTGGAGTACATCCTTACCTGATTATACCCTGAGTAAGGGTCAAGAAAGCTAAATAATTCGTACTCGGTTGTGTTTCCCATAAGTCCATATATGCTCAACAAGGAATATGTGTCTTTTGGGTAAGCTTTATTCAGATCTATGTAGTCGGTATACATCTTCCACTTTCTATTTAACTTCTTCACCATCACGACGTTGGCTAGCCATGTGGTGTATTCTACCTCTGATGAAATATGCATTTAGGAGCTGATTAACCTCCTAATTCACGGCTAATTGTCTCTCTTCCCTAGCTTCCTCTTTCTTTGGGCTACCAGTCTAGCCTAAGGAAGGATGGCTAACTTGTGACACATAAAGTCAGGATCTATTCCTGGCCTATCAGCAAGGCTCCATGCAAAAAAATTGACTTTCTTTATCAGGACTCCTTCAAGTTTCAATAAATTATTGGGCACTTGTTTTATGTGAGTGCATTGGGTAATTTGTGGTCTTCCATTTTTACGTTGCTGATGAATGCAACGTTGTGACATTGATGCTCTGAAGTGTAGTTAGGGAGATCTAGATCTCTAGTCTATACTGAGTGGTCTACTGTGGGATTTCTTAGGGACTAGGGTGTCACCTTCAAGCTGTTGGCATAACACTGACGAGTTGTTTGAGTTCACCTTTACTTTGTTGATGGTCACATCCTCAGCAGGAAACTTTAGCGCCATGTGAGGTGTTGATATTATTGTTGTGAGCAAATTAAGAGTCTTACGCCCTATGAGAGCATTGCACAATGTATCAACTTCCATGAGTAGATATTGAACTGTAAAAGTCTGATGTTCTTTGTTGGTACCAAATGGGGTTAAAAGATTGACATATCCTCTGGTGTGCACACATTCCCTTGCTAATCTGAGTAATGGATTTGGGTAGAAATTGACCATGGACGTCAGAATGTCCAACTTCAGAAATGTCAACTAGTAAAGCTCATCTTTTAAGCTTCCCTAGTCGATCAACACCTTTTAAACTTGTTGCAGGTGACACTAATTATCCTGTGGTGAAGGCTAGGGCTAGAGGTCATATGAGCCAAGTTATAATCAAATCATAGTGCTTGGGTTGTTATACTCTTAAGTAGAAAGAGTTGTGCCTTAACTAGTGGCTATAACTTTTAGTTTAGTGATAAACACTAAATCCAACAATTAGTATGAGAGTAGGGTTACGAGTTTGATTCCAACGGAACAATTGTTGAGGGAGAGATTGTTGAAGGTGACATCAATTGTCTCGTGGCAAAGGCCAGGTGGGCCCGAGGCCATATGAGCCAAGTCACAATCGAATCGTGGCATTTGAGTCGTTATGCTCTTAATTAGAAAGAGTTGTGCCCTAACTAATGGCTATAACTTTTGGTCTAGTGGTAGATCCAACAAAACTCTCCAATTGGCTATCATAGTGGTGATAACAATGGGATTGTCATGTTCAAGATCATTTGTACAAAAATCCTTGTCGGTGAATGTAATTGTAAGGTTTTTCCTAAGAGGAAAATGCTAACAACATTCACACTTCTAAGATGTCTTCTCCTTGCCGATCTTGAAGGGTCCCCACTTGTGAATCCACTAGCGATTGTGTTTATCACACCCTAATTTCCTTGGGATCTTGTTGAGGTTGTGTTGCGGGTGACATCAATTGTCCTGTAGCGAAGGCCAGTTAGGCC
This sequence comes from Lablab purpureus, assembly GCA_030347555.1. Classification (NCBI taxonomy): domain Eukaryota; kingdom Viridiplantae; phylum Streptophyta; class Magnoliopsida; order Fabales; family Fabaceae; genus Lablab; species Lablab purpureus. The sequence continues at coordinate 22,733,017 of CM059258.1, forward strand.
AGAGACCATGTGGGCCAACTCATAATTGAATTGTGACTCTTGGGTTGTTACGCTCTTAAGTAGAAAGAGTTGGGCCCCAACTAATGACTATAAATTTCGGTATAGTGGTAAGCACTCGATCCAATAGGTTGATACTAAATCTATTCAAGGGGTTGTGTTATTTGATCCCTTTGATATCCACCTCTTTTGTGCCCTTGGAATCCTTCACGAAACTCTCTTCTGTGCGCACCACTTCATCCTCCTCATCTTGTTCCAACCTAGCTGCTCTATACAAAATAAAGTTTCCTATCATATAAGCCTTCACATGAACATCTGGATCAATCAATTTGTCGTAACTTTTCAAGATTAGGGATCTTCAACTTGTGTGTGGGAGTGCCACATTAGTTATCTCTACCATTAATGGTTGAAAGTCGTGAATGCTTTGCTCTACACTTTCATTCAATGAAAGAACTAGAATAAGGGATGACAAATGAACTTATCCCAGTGGGTATTATTCGAACTCGCAACGAGTTTGACAGGATATCCTCATATTAACTGGTATGGGTAATACACGATTTTTTAAATTGGGTATGTGGATGGGGATGAGGATGTAAATGTCCGTCTGTTCTCATCCCAATACCTGTCTCCATTCTTTTACCTATCTCTGTTTGAAATTACTAAAACACCCATAGTTTATTAGGTAACCTAAAATACCTATATTTATTATTCTCTTTGTCCTTTAGTTTTGAAATCCTTCTTTTTCTCTTTCACTACATAATTCTTTGTATTCTTTCTCAACTATTTAACTTCTTTAAAATCCACAAAGTTCACTAAGATCCTTAAGGTATTTCCCCTCTTATTACAACCTTGATTATACATTTTTTACGTATGTGTGGTTTTGTTTAAATGGTGTATAGTATTCCAAGAAACACAAACCTCAATTTCATTGAATCAAATATTATAGGATACAAAATTGATTATTTTTATTCTTTTATAATATTTTTATTTATTATTTATGTTTTAACATGAGAATGTTTAACTCTCAATCTCAAGTGTTTAGTCACCTAAAACCTTAGTTTACAGGGTAACATTAAATGTTTATCTTCTTTGTTCTCTTTGACCCTATATTTAATTTTTATTTTGCTACAAAATTTTTCATTCTTTCACAAAAAAGACTCGTTCAATATCCACCAAGTTTACTCAGATCTCCAAGGTACGCTCCCTTTCATCACAACCTTCACTATGTGTGTTTTTCCTTTTTGTGATTTTGGTCAAATGGTGTATTACATTTTACATTTCAGGAAATACAATGCAACTCTCAATTTTATCGAATCAAATCGTTTTTAGAGCACATATTTAATTATTTTTTATTTTTCTTAATATTTTTATTTGTTGTTATGTAAGAATGTAAGACTCTTAATTTTTAATTGAATTTTTTTTATATAATTATTGTTTCCTTTTAACCCTTTCTTATTTACCATGATATAATAATTTATTATCATGAATATTTTTTAATAGCATCCAACATTTGATTTAAATCTAAAAGATGAAAGATGCATTTCTAAATTATAATTATTATTAGTTTAATTTTTCTATGCAATTTTATTCACATGGTGTATTATAATCTTTATTAGTATTAAAAAGAAATCTCATTAAAAATTTAGAGAAAGGAAATAAAGAGAGATTTGAAACAATTTTGAACTTAGACTATTTATTTTCCTTCTATAGTTTCTTAAAAATAACTTTTAACTTTATTAAGTTTGTATCATTTGTCTTTTTTGTATGTGTTACGTATGTTAATTTGTAGAATAAAGAAGCATCAAAGGTGAAGATTTACAAGTACCAACCCCATAATATTCACAACAACCAACACTTTTCCAAGGTTCCAATAATGTAGATCAAGCTCCATTGAATCTGTTTGTGCAAACACCTTTAGAAGTATCTGATGAAATAAATTTAAGAACAAATGCAAAAATCTGGGAAAGGGATTCTAAAAAGTGTTGTGTGGAAACACTTTGAAAAAATAAAAGTTCGTGGAAAATATAAAACTAAATGTAAATATTTCAAGAAATTGCTTAGAGGAGAAACAAGGAATGGAATAAAGCACTTGCACCACTATCTAGACGTATGTATTCAAAAGATTGCTTCAACAAGGGGAAAAGGAGGACAAACAATGTTTTTTTTCCTGAGATTACAAGCGGCAAAAAGAATTGTGGAAGTTATAATGAAAAAAATGCTAAAAAAGATCTTGCTCTAATGATTATACTGCATGAATATCCACGTCCAATACTAGACCATATTGGTTTATTTGGATTTGTGACAATAAGTCAACTACTATTTCAACTCACTTCATGAAACACCATGAAGAAAGAGATACTCAATATCTATGAAAATGAAAAACAAGTTGTCATGAAGCTAATATATACAAACAAAGAAAGAGTGACAATTACATCATATATGTGAATTGCAAGCAATCAAAAGAAAGGGTATATGTCTATCACAACATGCTAATTAAGCACACTAATTAAGAAAGGAACTTTGCTTCATATGCGTGGTTTTGCATGTATCCTTAATTAGATTATGAAAGAAGGATTAACAAGCAGTTGTAAAAGAATGGGTGGAAAAAATTTGAGAAAGTGCATCATATTGGACAATAACACCTAAAAGGGTGAAAAAATTTGAGGAAACGGCTACAACCATATTTTGAATGGTTGAACTAGAAGATTTAACCCAATCATCTATTGCAAGTTTTATCTCACAAATATTTGGGAAAAAGAGGTTGGGAGTTGGATATTTGAAGCCATAAATTATTTATGTGATGTTATTAAGTAGTTTAAGTCTTTAACAAACATCTTTTGCAAATTCTCATTGTAAATCAATTGGCAAACATTTGTAAGACATATACCCTTTCTAGAGATGTATGAACAATAATAATTGAAAAATTTATAAATAAAAATATTTTTTCTACCACAAAATGATATTTTATAAGGTCCAATTATCATCAATGTAATGTAATGAGTTGTGATAGACATATATCCTTTCTTTTGATTGCTTGGAGTCCACATATCTAATGTAATTGACATTCTTCCTTTGTTTGTATCTATTAGCTAGCTTCATGATAACTTGTTTTTCATTTTCACATATAGTGAGTATCTCTTTCTTCATGGTATTTCATGAAGAAAGTTGAAATAGTGGTTGAATTGTTGTAAAAAATCTAATAAAACCTATGTGGTCCACTATTAACTGTGGATATTCATGCAATATAATCATTAGAGCAATCTCTCTTAGCATTTTATTTATTATAACTTCCACAAGCCAACTCCCTTTTACCACTTGTAATCTTAGAAAAAAGTATTGTTTTCCTCCTTTTTTCCCTTGTTGAAGCAATCTTCTGAATACATATGTCCAGATAGTGGAGCAAATGCTTTGTTCCATTCCTTGTTTCTCCTCCAAGCACTTTCTTGAAATATTTAAATTTAGCTTTATATTTTCCATCAACTTTAATCCTTTCAAAGTGTTGCCACACAACACTTTTCAGCCTCCTGTTCCTATATTCTGCATGTGTTGTTAAATTTATTTCATTAGGTGAAAGTGTTTGTATAGACTGATTCAATGGAGTTTGACCTACATTGTGTTGAAACATTGCAAGAATGTTGATTGTAGTGAATATTGTGAGGTTGGTACTTGTAAATCTTCATCTACAATATTCATTTTTTTTACAAATTAACATAGGTAACACATGAAAAAAACAGGTAAATAAAACAAAGTTAATAAAGTTAAAAAAATATTTTTAAAAACTACGAAAGGAATATAAATACTCTAAGTTCAAAATTTTTTAGAAATGCATCTTTCATCTTTTGGATTTAAATTTATGTTATGTTGAATGTTATTAAAAAATATTCATGACAATAAATTATTATATCATGGTAAATCATAAAGTTTTAAAAGGCAACAATAGTCATATAAAAAAAATTCAATTTTATAGAATTATGAATTAAGAAACATGCATTCTTACATAATAAAAAAATAAAAATATTAGAATGAAGTAAACATACTCAAATATGTGTCCAACAAACAATTTGATCCAATAAAGTTGAGAGTTACATTGTATCTCCTAGAATGCAATACATCGTTTAAACATAATCACACAAAGGAAAAACATGCATAATCAAGATTGTGGTGAAAGGAAATGTACCTTGGAGATTTGAGCAAACTTGGTAGATATTGAACGACTCCCTTTAGGAGAGAATGAAAAATATAGTAGCAAAACAAAAACCAAATATAGGATCAAAGAGAATAGAGAAGATGCATTTTTTTGTTACTTAGTAAACTAAGGGTTTAGATGATTATACACTTAAGATTGAGAGAGTTAAACATTCTCATGTTAAAACAAAAATAATAAGGAAAAATATTATGAAAGAGTAAAAATAATCAAATTTGTATCCTAAAAAATATTTAATTTAACAAATGGGGTGTGTGTTTCTTGGAATGTAATACATTATTTAAACAAAACCGCACAAATAGAAAAAATGTATAATCAAGATTGTGATAAGAGAAAAAATACCTTAAGAATCTAAGTAAACTTTGTGAATTTTGAAGAAGCTGAACAATTGAGAGATAATACAAAGAATTGTGTATAAAATAGAAAAAAAATGGTTGCAAAACTAAGAACAAAAAAAAATAATAAATATAAGTTTTTTAGGTTACCTAATAAACTACGTGTGTTTTAGTAATTTCAAATGGGATAACATGAATGGAGGTAGGACAGATAAGTATATATCCATCCCGTCTCTATACCCAATTTTAAAAAAATTAGATATTATCCAAATGTAGTGAATATGAAAATTCTCCATTAAACTTAAGATATGTTCGAATAATACCCACGAGATAAATTTATTTGTCATCTCTAAACTTAAGTAAGTCAGAACTTGAAATATTAAATATATGAGTAATCGACTAAGAATGGAGTTAATATTCCCTTAAAGAATTGTTATGTATATAAGGTTTTCTAAATCTTCATTAAGATAATAATAAATAAAAAATATTAAAAATAATTAAGATAATAAAAAATAAAAAATAAAAAATATTTAAAAATAATATCTAATGTAATTAATATCACAATGGAAATATATAATTGATTGATATTAATAGTAATATATATATATATATATATATATATGTATGGTATATTGTGTTATTTAAAAATGTAACGAAAATATGAAAATATATCTAATGATTAGTATAAATCTTTATTTATTTATTTATTATAATATTAATAATAGTCACATTTATTATTTGTAATATATGTAATATTGTAGGATAGGTACATATTTCTTACTTGTAAGATTCTATATTGGAGGGGAGGTACAATTTTTTTTAGATAAAATAGCTTCAATTTCTTGTGTCTTAAATTTTTATTTAGATAAAGTCATTTAATTTTCACTATATACATTCATTTTATATTTTTCTAAAATTCCTCCATTTTAGAAGTTATTAGAAATTTATTCATTTAACTCATAAATGTTTATAAATTTCCATCATTTGAAAGAAGTTTTGAAATACACAAGGTTAGGTTTATTTGAAAATTAAATTCCTCACTCGCATCCGAACTGAGAATCCAAACATCTTGTCACTCAGAAATAATAGGGGACGATCATTACATACTTTTCTTCCATCTTTTAATACAAACTTGTACAAAAATATTATTTAATTACACTTCTCTTGTTTCATTTGTTTCACCAGCGATTTCTTCCATTAATTAATTAATTAATTAATTATCATAGTTCATGAGATGAGAGGATAATAAGAGGGACTCACCTATTGAGAGGTTAATCTAAGTATTCACAACTAATATTGTACATTTATTACAGTGTTAATTAATTGTAACTCCTAAATATTTGAAAAAGTGTTTTGAATTTCAAACTTCAAATTCGTGAATTGTTTGGCCAAAAAGAAAAGGGTTTTAAATGATTCTTTTAAAAAATGTTTATATTATGTTATTTCTATGCGGTTGTGTTATTTAAGATTTAAATTGTGAAACTATTTTCTCAAATAAACCTATTTTAAAAAAGTTACACAAATAAACCTCTCCAAAATTTATTTACACAGACAAATCGTTTCCTGATCATTGGTGAATTTGGTTTTAGGAGCTAAATTATGATGTTAATACTTTCATAAATAATGACGTGCGAAAACTAAATGTTTATTTTTAATAAATAAAGTTTAGGAAAGTTTATTTATGTACTCTTCGGAAAAAAAAATTTATCTGGTAAAAAAAAATTGCAACTACAACACTTTTTTATGCCACTTTTCTATATTTTTTAATTTTGTTATTAATTTTTTAGAAGGAAAAATATTCTTGTATACATGTGAGACACCCTCCAACGCCATAATTGTATTCTTAATTTTTTTATTTTCAATAATTGGTTTTTAGTGTGTTGGGAATAGATGTAACACAGTGTGTTTTGAAATTCAGGGATCTATCTATCATGGTCCTAAATTTAAATTTAAATTTAAATATAAATATATTATTCTTTATATTTAAATGATTCCATGTAGAATGATATAGTTTAATTTGTTTATAATGACTTATAACCTTTAATCTAACCTTATATCAAATTTATGGGTCAAAGAATTTTTTTTACTTAAATAAAAATTATAAATATATCTGTATAAAAAAATTATAATATATTATTATTATTTAAAAATTTAAAATTTAATATTAAATAACGAGATATATTATACAACATAAAATATCTTAGTTTAATTTATTTTTTTATTACTAACAAAATATATATATAATACACAAAAAATAAAAAAAATATGTAAACATTATTTATAATTAAAGAAAACAAACTAAATAAAAAAAACTTAAAACATAATATAAAAAAAAATATATATCTTATACCTATTAATACTAACCAATAAAAATAATATAATATAATATTAACTAGAAACTTGTTTTTTTCCACAAAATCATCTAACCTTTTATAAGTGTTTGTTTCTTCCTAATTTTATTATCACTCTTTTACTACTTTCATATATAAAAATAAATATAATGAATAATTCTTTTTTAGAAAATCTTATTTATTATTATGACACATTATTTTCTATCTTTTATATATAAGAAAAAATTAACATTAAAAAACATATTAACTTAATCTTAATCTACATAAGTCTCCCATCAAATAAATCAAGATAATTTTTTTTATTTAGATTAATATTTTTTAAATTTAATATGACTTAAATAATAAGTCACGCAAACTAATATTTATAGAATCATGTTTTCATTTTGAATTATGGAAGAGGGAACAAATCTTTTGAAAATACCATTAAATTCAAATTAATTAAAACAAACATTATTTTTTTAAAATTTACTAAAATAAAATGAAGTGAAAATGTGGAGAAAACCTAACGTAATTGGAGTAGTGCATGAGGTGGATAGTCACATAGTATGGCGGTGTAAAGAACTACTATATATACAAGTGCGCGCTCTGTGTTCAATGGAAATACACTTTTTACTTTCATTTCCTTCCCCAATACGCGCGTGCTTGTGTGGCGCTTTCTCTCTCCTCTGTTGTAAGTTTTGTTTGTTTCTTTTTTCTCCCTTAACAACCTCTCTTACAATAATATTAATTAACTATTATTAAATGTTATTTTCTAAAGATGGTGTTCATTTCGAATTCATCGGTCTCCATCTTCTGTTATTGTTTTCTCCAGAGAGTCACGGCGGTGTGTGACTCTGCCATCTTCTTTGAACAACAAAAAATTTGGTAATTTGGATTAGTTTAGTTTATCTTGAATTTCTAACGCATGCAAGGAGTTCGATGAAATGCTTGAGACGGGGATTTATTGAAAATTAGGTGATAAAATATTTTCTTTTTATCATCATGCTAGCTTACACCATTTTCATGTTTATAATTTTTCTCTCGCTCGTTTGCTAGTGGCAAAGAAGAGAGAAGATGACTACCCAATTGGCAGCAACCCATCCTTCTCTTCTCCTCGTTCCTCCCTCTTCTGCTTCTCTCTGTTTCAAAAGGTATTCATGTACCCCACAACTTACAATTCACTATTTTTCCTTTTCCTCTCATCTGACTGATACATTTGCTGTTGTTGTATATTTATTGATGCTGAGTATTTACTATTTCATATGATAAGGCCTTTGATTTATATTAATTTACACTCACCATGAATTCGAACCAGTGGAACCTTTTCTTGTCTTGTTTTCAATTTCTTGTATAACTTGTTTTGTGGGGGAACCCAAGTTTGTAAATCTGTGGTTTAGATGATCTAAACGGAAATAATGTGACGAATTATATATTATCTTTCTTAAGTGAGCGATGTGCCTTATGGAGTTTCTCATATAGTAGACAAACAACTGAATTGGATTTGGCGATTGATCAATCCTCTTCCTTTTTCATGATGTAGAACCTTGTCATTGTCACAAAGACTGAGAGTTGTGATTTCTAGCATTAAATTTTGAGATCACGGTTATTAGTCCTTGAGTTGGGGTGGTGGTTTTTCACTGTCCGTGATTTTTGAGGTTCCCTTAGCCATTTGGATAGAGCGTAAGCCTTGAGGCCTTATGTAGGGTCATTGTTTATACTTTTTAATATAAAAAAAATGATGGTTCAAGTATCTGCCTGTTGGAAGTTAAATGGAAGGGCATTTGATTTGGTATGTGTTACGCTAATTTGGAATAAATTTGGAACTGCGGAGTGCGTTCATTAGGTTAATCCCAGTTAGCATACACACGAAAGGGCCTTGTTACAATGAGAAATTTGAAAATCAGGGAATAAATTGTGGCATGTTAATAGACTTTTGTCAATGTAATACTTGTATATCTGGACGTCAAAACTAATGAGTTGGTGTTGTTATATCATTGTCTCCCATGCATTTGGAACTCATTTTCTTTAAATTTGGTTTTAAACTAGGAATAAAGATTTGATTCCAGAAAGATGCTCTATAATCAACAGGAAAAAGATTTGTGCCATCACAGCTTTTGCAGGCAACTCTCTTGGTAAGTTATCATCTTCCTCCCCAGCATCTTTTAAGGATTTTCTATCTGATTTTAATATTTAAATTGCTCCATTTATTTGATTTTAAGGAAACAAGATCTCTGTCAAAAATATTTGCTATTGTAATAATTAAATGAGAAGATATTTGAAACTTGTATGTTGATTTGATTAATCTCCTCTTTACATTTTGTTCATTTCAGTGTTAAGACATTTATTCACCATGGCATCTAAATGCTATCCCTTTTAGAAATTGCATGTATTGTTTATTTTAAGTGCTTAAAAATTGCTTCTATTTGTTTAATCTACAAATTTTTTCTATCAGGAAAATCAGCTATCCAACTCACTGCAGTTTCATCGCCACTATTTGCTGATAAAGAAGCTCGCCTCTCACTCAGACTTCCTATGTCTAAAAGACGCAATTCTACTATTCGTGGACAAGCATTTATATATCATTCGTCTGGTTTCAGAATCCCAGCAAATGCTGAGAAGCCAGAATGGTGGTGGAGGGCTTTATCCTGTGTTCCCTATCTGGTAGCGTTGCAGACATCTGCAGCTGGGATTTATCTAGAACCTATCCTTGAAAAATTTCCATTGTTTCAGAGTTTGATTTTTTATATCCCAGGAGCTGTCAACCGATTACCAAACTGGTTCCCTATGTTATATTGCTATGTGGCTATTGTGTGGGTGGTAAAAAACAAGGACTTTCCCCTTATCTTCAGATTCCATGTAATGATGGGAATGTTGCTGGAACTTGCTCTGCAGATAGTGTGGATTTCAAGCAATTTCATGCCACTTATACACTTCAAGGGAACATTGGGAATGTATTACTGGGCTGGTGTGGCATTGGCATATATTTTTGTAATGATAAGGTGCATAAGGTGCGCGCTTCTGGGTACATTTGTGAGTTTCCCTGTACTTAGTGAATCAGCTTTCCTTCATTCTTTATTCAGTTTAGGAGGATTTCAACGGCCATTTTAGGATATGATCAAGCAAGAGCATGTGTACTTTACTAATGGTTTTACACTTGAATGGAGGATGGTCTCTTGTATTTGACTTGCTTTTACCTTATACAGAAAAAGATATGAAGATTCTTTTTGAAGATTCCAGTAGTCTCTTTTATTTTTGTTATCTTTGTTATGTTTGGGGTCATTGACTCTTGTTTCTAGGTTCTTCTAGGGTTCTAGGACCTTTCTTTCGTTTTCTTATTTAAACAAACTAAGCGTTCAAAGTACAAAAATATTTTCTTATTCAATGTGTGGTATGTTTCCTTCTCATATAATATGAAACTATCAATAGTTCAAATTATATCAAATTACAGGGATTAAGTGGTTATGAATAGGAGGACTCTGGTAGTTTAATAGAGAAAAGTTGCATATAACAAATTCAAAACATAACTAAATTAAAAAAAATTAATCAAAATTTGAAAATATCCCCGGAGTTTAGCAAATCTGTTTGTAATTTTCTCACTTTTTTTTTGTCTTTATATCATCACTTCACTCTTCTACATTTTTCTCCTCCTCTTCTTTCAAATTTCTTAACTGGCACCCGTCCTCTTATTAGATTTCTTTCTTCTTCTCTGCTTTTCTTTGTCTTCATGTGCATTTCTGTGAGGGAATTTGGGGAAAAGAAAATAAGAGAATTATAATAATATTCTACTATTTGGATAATGAATCCCACAGCAAAAAATGTGTCACCCCACTAAACAGAAAGTAGATTCCTTCTTGTCTCTCAAGGAGACAAACAACGGAAAGAGCAATCCAAATGATAGAGATAGAAAGGCTAGATGGCACAGTGCTCTTCCTAACCATGTAAAATCGGAGGCAACTTGTCTTAGCTGTTTTTTTTTAAATGTTTTATATTAAATTATTTTTATGACAAAAATGTTAACTATATTAAGAAAAATAGTACAATAAAAAAAATTTACATTTCAAAGTTAATTTGCTTCAGATCTTAATATTATATGTTTTACTTTTGATTCCTTTGTTTTTCAAATTTAAAAATTAGCTCGGATTTCTATGGCGGTGGTGGGAGGGAATGACAACAATAAAAATGGGTTAAGAGTTGTTATAGTAAAGACAAAGAGTATAACCAAAACCAGTTTTTTTTTTAAGACTATGTTAAGAGCCTTTCAAAACAAAATTTAATTGTTTTAAAATTTGTATTTGGAAATTAAAACTGAAAATTACATCAACCTTAAAAACCTCCCCTAAGTTAACAGTGTCTTCTTCTGTTATGTTCTATATCGATACCCTAAACTCATCTCGACAAATATAACCAACTTAGAAAACCACACAATAGATTCCGCATGCAAATAAGCCTCAATCAAGAATGTCCTTACATTGTCAAAGACCAACATATGTGTAAAACATCATAACACAGTAAGAGATGAAGTAATTGAAAATTAAGATAATTCATATTTAATTCCTAAATAAAAGAATAAAAAAATAGAATTATTTTTATAGTGAATTGACATTTTCTACACACAAATAAGTTGTCAAAAAGGAAAAATTCCATGGGAATAAAAAAATCTTTGAAATTGGGAGATTGAATTTGCTTTTGTGGTGTGGGCATACGTAATGTGTCGAGCATTCACGCGTTGTCATTGGCTGTGGTATTTGGTTTAATTTTTCTGGAGACCCCTTCCATTCTCCATTATTATTATTTATCACTATCTCTTCATTCAACTCCAAAAAATAGAAAAAAATCTTGGTTCCTCCTCATCCACTACACTGCACCAATCCTAAACAACGTGTCACTAAATCAAACCCCGTGCGCATCGCGCACCCCTTTCCATTTCCATTTATCGCTCTCACCGTTTCCTTCAACTACTTCACTGCAACCGCTACCACAGCCTTCCCATTCACCATCGCTTCCAGATTCATTGTTTATCGCTTTGATTTGTTGATTTTTAAATTCTTAAGAAGAATCGGTTCTTGTGTATTTGATTCCTGTTATTTTAGATTAATTATTATTGAGGTTTAGTGTTTTCGCTCGTTGATTCGTTATCTCTCGATTAGATTTGCGAGTTTAAGTAAAACCAAAACCCTAGGCCGTTTGGAAAGTTTGTGAGTTTCGTTGAAGAAGAATCTGTTATTTTGAAATAGTATAGAGTTAGATTCAGATTCAGTCATCGATGCTTTGATTCGATTGACTCGTTGTTATTTAAGTTAGATTTGTGATTATAAGTGAAACCCTAAAGCTCATGGAAAGTTAGTGAGTTTTGGTTGAGAAAGAAGATGTCTGTGGAAAGGTCGTTTGAGGCATGGGAAGAGGTGCAGCGTCACGGGCAGGACCTGGCTGACCGGCTTGCCCAGGGTTTCAGTGGATTGATTCATACGCATATGAATCCTCCGCAGTTCGTGTGGCCGAACCCTCCCAAATCGAAGCTCTTCGATCTGGAGTTCCCAACGCAGAGCTTCGGGAAGAGGGATTTCGCTTTGGCAACTCAGGAGTACGGGATCAATGGCGTGTCGGCGATTTTTGACATCGGGAATAGGATCGGGCAGGCAGGGGCGGACTTTGGGGCCAGCTTGAATGGCCTGGTTCAGCAGTTTTTCCGGTCGTTTCCGGTTCCAGTGCCGTTTAAGCATGAGGAGAGTTCGGTGAGGGTGGAGGGTGGGGATAAGGGGTGGCAGAGAGGAGGAGTTGGGGTTGCTGTGCCGGAGGATTTGGGGTTGGGGTCGCTTAGTGAGAGGTTGAAGAATCATGGGTTTGCTGAGAGTGTTAGTGTTAGTGGCGGTGGCGGTGGAAGCGCCGAGGAAGAGGGAAGTGGTGGGTTTAACGTTGGCTCTATTGGTCTTCTGGGCAGGCGTCAGGTAAAAACCCTTGGTTCTGGATTATATGTTTATTTTTTTGTTTATTTGCGGATTGATTTTTGGATGTGAAGTAATCAACTGTTGCTGTTTAATTGCTTGTTTATTGATGGAGTAATGGACAGTTGTTTGTGTAATGGAAGGGGAGTATTTATGACTTTAGAAGAGCTATTGAAGTTGTTGCTTGCAGTGGTTTACTGTGCAGTATTAGTGTTCATGCGAAGAAACAGTTTTTATTTCTTAAATATTATTCTGTATGATATCAAGTGGTTGTTTTGTTAGATTGTGCCTTTGATGGTGAGATTGTGGTGTTAAATGTTATTGTGAGGAGGGTCTGCCTTAGTCTCTGTTATGTTTTTGTTTATGTGAATATGGAACCGCTTGAGCCAATTCAGAGGTGCAGAGACTTGTTAACCTGCATGATTTTGCATTGGAGTTATTTTCTGTTCCGTGCTTTTATGGTTTTCTTTTTGGTATTCATGATCGAGAGCAGTGGCATCTTGGGTCTTAGTATAGTTGCACTGGTCATATTTTAGATAACGCAAAAGCAAGAGTGAGCAAATGGTTTCTTTATCATTTGTAAAATCTGTACTTTGGAATTTTATTTTCTCTTCAATAACCTCAAATTTTCCTGTCATATATGCAGCTTAAAACTTGTAACTTTTATAATGCGTACTTGCCTTAGTAGGTCAGAGTAAATTTTTTATTTATCACGTTCACCACATTAGCAAATTGAGCTTAGCAATTGTATTATTGATCTTGTTGTTAAGTTATAATCTCTGGGGCAGAGAATTATATTGAATTCCTTCATGGTACAAATTAATATAGCCAACTAGTTTTCAAATTTTGATTGATTGTTTGGAAAATATTTCTTATTTTCAACATTTATTTTGAAATTTATGTGAAAAATGTGAAAGCTCTGGAATCTGTATTTTACATGGCTGAGTTCTCTTTTTTCATTGTTGAATTCTTACTCTATATATTTCATTTACTGGTTATATTTTGTCATGTACAGGGAGTCATAAATTTTACTTCAACTTATGATAGTAGAACTCAAGAAGTGGAAGGTTCTTTAGTTGCAAGGGGAGATTTATGGAGATTAGAGGCATCACATGGTGGTTCTACGTCTGGAAATGAAAATTCATCTCTTTTCTTAGTTCAGCTTGGACCTCTCCTCTTTATCCGTGATTCAACTCTCCTCTTGCCTGTTCATTTGTCAAAGCAGCACTTGCTGTGGTATGGCTATGATAGAAAGGTAAAGATAACATTCTTCTGGCTGATTTGACTTTGCTACTAAATTGAAAATATATAGGGAAGGGGAATAAAGCATGTCCATAGACATTGTGTTTTATCATTGAAAGCAGCTGTGTGGGCATTGTCTTGGACTCTAGTTAGGAAGAATCTTTCATAGTCTGTCCTAATAAAAAGTCTTATTACTATATCTTGTATCCTAATGCGTATGATGGATACATACAAATCGTTTTTAGAAAATCAAGATATGACACGGTCAAGATACAATGTATGTTACTGTGGGTAACATGCATTTATATAAATGCATGATATTTGTGAAGAGATATCGATATTCGCATTAATGATTGATCATTAATATATAAGCGTATCAATAGTTATTAGATTATGATTACAATTTATTGTAAACATATATATGACTTTAACAAGTAAGCACAGCTACATATGTCTCCTCCACCCATATTATATATATATATATATTTTTCTACTATGAACATGTCACTAAAGTATACCAATTTTCTGTCTTGGTTAGAATCACCATAATATGACACAAACATCAACACTATTGCCTACTTTTCACTACCTTAGATGCATTTGGTATTGGGTATGTTGTTTTCAAGCCGCTAGTTGTGGTTGTGGGGCTTGTTTAATTGCATGATTTGAAGCAACTTACTTGGTAGAAGATTGAAAGGTTAAGGCATAAAAAATTAACAATAAATTGCAGTGTTTATTTATTCTGTATGAAGTTGTACCCTGAATTGCATGGTCATATGAAGTAATTTTTAATAAAAATACTGGATATTTTTTGGATGCATATTGGGATGGATTGAATGTGTTATTGGTATCGGATATGTGTTGGACAGTGATACTTTTAACTTTTTGAATATGTGGACTTCATTGTACCATATGCATTTCATCATTGAGCACTATTTGCTCATTGAGTTGTTAACCAGATTTCCTCTCCAAGCTATTGTAAAGTATGCTGAAATGATGCCTATGTTAGTATGGTTATCATCTTGAATATTATAATAATTTATGTACTCTTTTATGACAGTAGCAATCTATAATATAGTTTATATGCCTCATTTTTCTTGTTGAAATTACTCTCTTGTTATTGTTTAGAACTGCTTATTCAGTCTCCATCTCTGTTATATTGCATGTGGATGTTCCACGTAGTGCTCCCACCCAAATTTAGCTTTTTGTTAGCTTACATGGCCATTATTTTTGTTTTCAGAATGGAATGCATTCTCTTTGTCCAGCAGTGTGGTCAAAGCACAGAAGGTGGCTGTTAATGTCCATGCTTTGCCTGAATCCTGTAGCTTGTGTAAGTTGATAGATTATGCTGTTGTGATGCCTTTAAAAATGTTTGTTCTATGTTTTATTTATTTATGCAGGGCCCTGATGAATTTTATGTTATTAATCTACCGCAAACTAAGTGCTTAGGTTACTTTTCTTTGGAAGTCTATTTGCTTTTCTTACCTGAATATTACAATATAGGACTATAATAATCTTACCCTAAGATGTAATTCTTAACCCATCATAGTCTTGTTTCATTGTTATTTAAGTTCATCACTGAGCATTTTATTGGTTGTACCAATATTTTTATTCAAGAGCACAAGACATTGAAAGGGTTGTCAGCATAGTTTAATCATTTAGTGGTAATTAAAGCGCCTTTGCGCTGACAAAGATGTATAGTGTTCTATGACACTTGACATGTAACACTCTTGGAGGATTATGCCAAACATCAAAAGCCAGATAACTAGATCCATGTTTTTAAAATATGGAGTTAGGCTTAAAAACTGTTTTTGATGATCTTTGGACTGGTTTCCTATCCATATATTTCATTATATTGAATGATTTGTTTTCATATCTATTGGAATTAGGGTCTAATATTTGGATGAATAGGAATTAGTGTTCTGTATTTTGGGATACAATATTGCAAACCTCGTACCAGTATTATATTCTACTGTTTCTTGTTTAATATTCCTTAGTGTAACTAAAAATAAAAAGTGATATTATTTAAATATTAGCAGTTTAACTATGGTTAAACCATTAAACCTTACAAGATTGCTTTCACCAATTGAATGATTGGTTTGGTGTTAACAAATCTTGTTGCCATGTCTGTTGTCTTTTTGCCTCACCTTACCATCTGCTAATCTCAGCCCCTGTTGCTTATTTTCTCCACTTATACTGTGGCAATTGGGTTCGTTAGGATGTTTTATTTGTTTTTTCTGTCTGGTTTCACATGCTTGTACTGTTTCTTGGCATTCTGTCTGATGATTATCTCTGAACTGTCATTGTTTCAGTTGTTACTTGGTTCTTTTAGTGCTACATGCCATAAAATACTGATTACTTTAGGTAAAATATAACTTAATTTTACATGAGAAAGTCTCTTGGTATGAGTCAGTAAGAAACTAAGGTTAATGTTTGTCTACTGTTTAATCTCCCTGAAATAACTTTCCTGTCTTAATTATTTTCCCCCTCTTTCTGCACCCAGTCTTTTGTGGATCTTCAATTTCCTAATGGGCAACTTACCTACGTATCTGGTGAGGGTCTAAGTACCAGTGCTTTCCTTCCTGTTTGTGGAGGTCTTCTTCAAGCTCAGGGTCAATATCCTGGGGAAATGAGATTTAGCTTTTCATGCAAGGTTAGAATTCAAGTTATTGAAAGCTCTGGTTTTAAATGATGTTTGATGTTCCTTGAGCACAGGATTTAATATTGGCTACTCTTCAATTTCTTTTAGAACAAGTGGGGAACAAGAATCACACCAATGGTACAATGGCCTGACAAATCATTTTCTTTGGGTCTTGCTCAAGCCTTGGCCTGGAAGCAATCTGGTCTCATGGTGAGACCATCCATTCAATTCAGGTAAGATGTTACATTTGGGATAAGGGGAAACGAACAATGGTACACTGTGGTTACTGTGGTTATTAGAGGGGTTGTTAAGGCATTTTTTTAACGTTACCTAGTGGAGGAAATATTTGTGCTGCTTCTCTTGGTTGAAGTTATATGTGGATGTGATGATTGCTAGACTGTCGACCTGCTTTGACATTTTAGAATTAATTTCTCCAATTTAGATAAAACTGTATCCTCCAAGTGTGGATTAAGTTTTTCTGCTACAAAATTCAAACGTTGTGTTATGCTAGATTTTTGAAAGTATAGTTTATTATCTAAATAAATAAAATATAGTGTAGTTTGATGGTTGCATTCATGAGCGGAAAAAAAGGCTTTTGAAGTTGCCTTTCTTTATATTAAGCCTGTTTGACGAAGCATTGGATTGTATAACCTGCCATGCTCGATCCATAATAAGATTTACTTTAAAATTAAGATATTTGGATATGTAATGTAACTTGTAGTCTCATGAATACCAATGTGTTTTTTGTGGTATCTACTTTGCCTCTGTGTGCAAAACCATTTGTTTCAAATATTCTGAGGACACATGGGTAGAAATTTTTAAAAAGGGATCTTATGGTGAATTTGGTTTTTAATCTAGTGCAATGGTGTCATGCAATCCATCTAGTAGATTTACTTGATGGGCTTAGCCCGTTTGTTATTGTCTTATTCTTATAACATAATCATTAGGTGTGTTTTGGATTAGTTTGTTTTTTCCAAAATTATTTTTAATCAAAGTCTTACTGAGAGAGCTTAAGCTTTTAAGAAAAAGATATTGGCAAATACAAATTCTGCAAATTAAAGCAAGCACTGTCTAAATGTCTCCAATGCATCTGATCTTTTTTGTGTACTTCATTCATCATTGTCTCCGAAACTTGTATTTGCAATTTCTTTCATACACCCTGATATTTTCTTATAATTGCAATTTGGTCAGTGTGTGTCCTACTCTTGGCGGAAGCAATCCAGGGTTGCGGGCAGAGCTCATTCATTCAGTTAAAGAGAAACTTAATCTAATTTGTGGATGTGCATTCATGACTTATCCTTCTGCATTTGCTTCAGTATCTGTAAGTTGTTTCTGAATGAGCATCACTTCCTGAATTATGCAGGACTCGTTTTGGATGTTCCCTTATTTTGTAAAAACATGTTTATGATTGAATAAGGAGCTTCTGATGCTTCTGAATTGTAAGCTATTAATGTGTAGAGTCAGTAATTGTGAGTTCTACAGTAGATGTTTTTGTTGATATAGTTAGTCTGATATCCATGAAAACTATATTCTTTTGTTGTGATCACAGATATCTTTTTTGTAAATTGCCATCATCATAGTTATGAATTAATGTATCCATTTGTTTCTTAAATTTGAATAAATTGTTCTATCCGAGTTTCATAGGTAGTCGCTCATTGCTATATGTGCATGAGTTAGAAAAGTTGGAAGTAATTAATTCTCTAGTGTTTAACATAGTAATCGCTTGATAACAAAATAAAGGAAGTAAAAAGGCATCAAATGTGAATCTAAATATTTAATATGTAGCAGGTATACTGGATTAGCATATTTGGACCTTTTTAAGTTTTTATTATTTAGTTACTAGACCAGTTCACGAATATTTATCAATATTAATATTGATCATTTGATGCTTTATTGCAATTGTAGATTTTTTTGGCACTTAATTGTTTACTATTATTTCCAAAAGTTCACTGTGGAAGGATTTTGCTAATGTATCATAATCTAAATGGTTTGTCTCTTGTTATATTGTGTTATACAGATTGGCAGATCAAAGTGGAATGGAAATGTGGGGAACTCGGGTCTTGTTCTAAGAGTTGATGTCCCTCTCTCCACCGTTGGGCGCCCTTCATTCTCCGTTCAAATAAATAGTGGCATTGAGTTTTGATAGCGTTCTAGTGTTTGGTACGATCTGTTTGATATATTGCATGAAGTGTACATAGGTTTGGTTCCTGGACAGTGCATGCAGGAGATCCAAAAGAAAATCCTAACAACAAAGCTTACAGTGTTATGTGAATAGAAAATCCTGCCTTGGTTGGTAGTGTATTAGTTTGTCATTTTGGAGCCTGGTGTACTTACTATTGAATTTCTAATTATTTTGCAGGCTTTAACTTCTAAAAGTTAGATTCAAACATTGTAGGATTCCTCATTGTTATTTTCCCCTAGATTAGTATTAATTTTCACATCCCAATGGTTGTTAATATTATTTACTAGGGAAGGATTTTCTTTGTAAAACAACAGAAACTTCTCCGTTAGGCTATTCATAGGTCGATTTAGATTTGTTCTGACTTAAAAACCTCTAGCTGAATTAAATCATCTCAATCAAGAACAAATATGTTTTGCTTCAATCAGGTCACCGGCAAAAATGTTCTTAATTCGTCTTTCATTGGAACTGGAGAATGTGCACAGAGCTCCAGTCCTAAACCAAAAAGGCATCATCCATAATATGAACAGGAAAAACAATTCAATCAAACCTTGATTTCTTTTTTCAAGATGAATAGAGTATTATTATTCATACTTAGTAAGCTTTTCAATTTTGAACTTCAACTTGGTGTTAAGAGATGGTCGTTCTAACAAGGTGGGTTTCTTCCATGCAGCTTAAGATGTTTAACTATAAGTACACCAATTACCACTTCGTGGCCTTCAACAATTTGGGTTTTCATTTCCAATAAATGAATTTCAACGAATATCATTAAAATTGGTCTAATATTACAACTTCAAAGTCGTTACTTAAATGTTAGACATTTAAAATAAAATTCATTACGAATCTTCTAATTAAAATGTCTAATATATTAATAATTACTCAGTTTTAATTTTAAATTTCAAATTATAAAATGTTATATCAATAAAAATAATTAATTTGTTTAATTTTTTAAAAATATTCTCTTTTTATTTTTATTAATTATTATTAAATAAATTAATTAAAATTTAACTAGATTTATTTATAAATAAATTAATTTTTTAATAAAATTATAAATTAATTAAGATTGAAATTTTAACAGTTTTGAAATTATTTCATAATTATTTTAAATAAATATTTTAATTAAAATTTTTAATTTTTACTAAATTACATATAATTATATTTAAATTTTATTTTAAAATTTTAAATTAAATTTTAAATTTTCATCAAATTACATATAAAAATTCTAAATTATTTTAAATAAATATTTTAATTAAAATTTTTAATTTTTACTAAATTACATATAATTATATTTAAATTTTATTTTAAAATTTTAAATTAAATTTTAAATTTTCATCAAATTACATATAAAAATTCTAAATTAAACTTAGTTGTCAATGCAACTTTAATAAAAAAATAATATTAATAGATAATAGTAAAAGATAAAAAATTAGACTAATAAAAAAATTAATTTTTAATATTTAATTTTTTTTCTATTATTTAATATTAATATAAATAATAATATAATTAATAAAAATATGTAAAAAAGATTATTAAAATTTTAAAACGTCTTATGAAACAAGATTTCTATAATTTATTTTTGTGTTTAAGTTCGATTGGATTAGATTATTTAGATAAATTTTTTTACAAATAGGTTAAAAGTTTGATTGAATAAGAAAAGGAAAAGGTAAAGATGTTAGATTTCTCGTAAATTACAATCAGCCTCTATATTTAACTTTTATAGAAGTTTTGATTGAATTTTATTGAAGAGTTGATAGTTCTTTATGAAAGAAATATAGGTACTTTTGAAAAAACATGAATGGTGGAATGGAAGTTGGTAGCATGCATTCTAAGTTCCCAAGTTAAGCTGGGTGTAACAGTCCTTTAGGGTTTCAAAATAGGGATGAGAAAAGTGGGTGGAACACAGATTGATTCATCCATGTCTACTCAACAATAATATCCACCCAAACACAACATTTCGTTTTTCTATATGCGATTCCACTCGATGCATTTCAAGCCAAATGATACTGAAACTGAATGCCATATAGTTAAGACCAGTATTTGGATGACAAAATTTATAAGGATGATTTGTCTCTGAATAATTTAAATTTGTTTAGGGTAAAACAAGTTCTCTATAATCTATGAGAATAATGAAGGTTTTTCCATTTAGATCTTTCATATTCTTATTTTATTTTTCATTATATTTGAAAATAAAATATTATTTAAATATAAAATTTTAATTTTTTATAATTATTTAAAAGTAACTTTAAACCTTTAAAAAGTTATTCTCTAGATTATTTTTTTACTTTTTATATTTTATTTTATCTTTAATATATTTTAAAATAAAAATTTATTATACAAAGGGATATATTTTTTATACTCTTATTTTATCTTTAATATATTTTAAAATAAAAATAAAAATAAATTATTTAAAATTTAAAAATAACTATAAATATATCAATATATAATTATTTACTTTATTTATGTAACAATCGTTATTAAATTATCTAAAACTAAAATAAACAAACATCATTTAAATTTTAAAAATATAATTACTTAATTTTTTTTAGTCATTATTATTAAAAAAGAATAAAATATATAGAGGAAGGAAGTGTCTCTTTCCTAGTAATATATATAATGATGATTTTTTTAGTCCACATATTTTATATTTTTATTTTATTTTTAGTAATATTTTAAAATAAAAAAATCTTATTTAAATATAAAAAATAATTTTAATTTCTTTATAACCATTTATAAGTAGTTATAAATCTTTCAAAAGTAATCACATTTTTTTAAAATATTATTACTAAATTTCTATATATATATATATACGAAATGTCTTTTTTTCACTATATAAAGAATTCCCTTTTATAATGTTCTAAATGGAAAGATGTACTTTGTATCTCTAATTTCTTTAATAATAATGGTTATAATTTTTCAAGTCTTTATAATTATTTTTAAAATCTAAATAATGTATTTTAATTTTAAATAATTTAACATGAAAAAAGTATGTAACTACATATTCAAATATTTGTGATTATTTTTAAATTTTGAATAAATTATTTTTATTTTAAAATATATTAAGAATAAAATAAAAACATAAAAATATACATAAAAAAATTATTTTTATATATTTTTATAAATATTTATTTTGAAATATATAAATAATAAAATAAGAATATATAAAGTGAACACAAAAAATAGAAATCTCTCTGTATATATTACTATAAATTTTAAAATGTATTAAGAATAAAATAAAAATATGATGAAATTTTTTTTTCTATATATTGTTATAAATATATTTTATATTCGAATTTTATTATTGATTATAGTTTAAAAATAAAAGTAAAATTTTCAAATTCTAACTTGTAACTGCAAATATTTTAAAAATATATATAATAACTTATTTATTCATATAACTATCATTAAATTTTTTATAACTCATATTTAACAACATATACCATTTTATACAATTTAACTAATCTGCTTATTTTCATACTACCTATTCGATGAAATGTATGTGCTAATGTCATCATATAATATTTTATAGAAATTATAGAAAGGATCCAATGAATGTTGAGCACTAGTGTAAGTGTTGTGATTAAAATGTTTGTTTGAGCTTTCAGAATTGTGAGCACTAGTACATGTGCATGTCCATTGATATTTTCTTAATGTATCATATTGAACATTAATCCTAGCCATGAATTCTTTCACAAAGAACCATTATGTATTAATTAATAAAAATAATATGATAAAGTCGCTGGCCAATCATACACTAAAAGATGAGTATTGTTTTTAAAGAGAGTAAAAAGTACTATGAATCTAGAAACAAAACATAGAGCTTTGTCATCTTAAGATCACGTCGATACGCTAAAAAGGAATTTTTTTTTATTATGAATGGAAAATTATAGATTATTATATGGTAAAATCTAAGTTCAGGTCTAAAAAGAAATCTTGATATGCATATATTATTTAAATATATTATCAAAATTTTAGTATTCTCTTCGTGCTCTCAATATTTCCTTCCATTCCTTCAATATTCGAAAGAAATGCATACATGATGATAATGAATATAATTTATATATATTAAAGTAATTATAATATTAATAGATCTTTCATATATAAATGGTTTTTTTATTTTTTAGTGCTAGTAGTATATTGTTAACAAGGAAAGGAGAAGTAAAAGAGAAATTTAATAAAATAACTATGATTGAGGTTGTTTGTATTCTTTATATATATTTATGAGTGTAATGTCATCTATCATAACAATTATTACATAATCATTAGATAACCAAAATGCTTGCTTGAAATTAGGAATTGAAACAACACAATTTTTTAATAGTCTTTAGAAAGACTTTTTTTTGGAAAATGAACAAGAGTGTGTTTTCCAAACTTTGTAGAATTCTAAACAAATGAAGTAGTGGCTATGATTTTACATATCCTTATTCATAATCTTGTTACTGGATGGTATAATTTAATTATTTCAAATATAAAGAAACTATAAGTGAACAATTTAATAATATCATAATAGGGATAATGAAAGTGCACAAAGTTTATTTGAAGTTTCGCACTTATAATCTAAAAGGTTCTAAGTAGATAGAGATAATTTAAAATAAGTTTATGAATAATTATTTTAGATTAATTAACTTTAGACATGTTTTTAACAAACTTAGCTTGTAGAGATGTGTTGGAACACTTGATGGAAGTCATATTCCAATGACAATTATTCTTAAAAATAGGCCTAGATATAGAAATGGTAATATCTATTAAAAGAAATATTTAATTTAATTTATAAATTTAAGCTTATGATTTTTCTTTTAAACCATTGTAGGTAACACTTTCTTGTGGATGTGGAATATACTAATGATTCGAAATTCTTAACACCATATCATTGGAACTAAATATCATGTCAATAAGTGGATTGGGAATACCTTCAAACTTATAAGGAGTTTTTTTAATGTTCCTTGTGCAAACACCCAAAATACAATAGAAAAGTCATTTGGGATTTTAAAAAAGGAGTATCATAAGAACTCCTTCATTCTTTTATATAAAGACATAAACAAGGATTATCTAAGATTTTCTTTGTTACACAATTTCATAAAAAATGAAAGACAAACCAATAAACTTTAATAAGTTCTAGATTTGGAGAGTTTTTTAACTACTATTAATAAAGAATTAATTTAGTAAAGGAAAAGAGTTCAAAACAATATCACAGATGAAGTTGCAACAATTTAAGTTATTAAGAGTGGACAAGATTTTGAAATACATTAACAATGCTAGTTATCATAAATGAAGTTAGAATAAACTTTGTTAGGGAGGTTTTTTATGTAGTTTATCATTGAACTCATAATTCTATGTACTTGGTTTGTTGCATGTTAGTAATTTACTCTTGAAATATTGACTTTTTGGTAGTTCTTATAAGCTTTGCTTTTGGAGAAAAATTCTTACATAATCTATAAATATATATTAGATTAATCAAGTTAGTAATGTGTTATATGTGATATTTTTTATGTGTAGGCTAAGAAAATATGAAGAGGAAAGAAACACAACAAAAAGAGGCAATAAAGAAATAAGAAGTTATTTTTTATGGAATTTGGAGATGGAACATGTATTTGATGAAGTATTAAGAGATTAAAGAAACTCTAACAATAAAAGTGATGAAGTTTGGAAAAATATTGCATATAATGTTGTAATTGTGTGTTATTCACCAACTTCAAAGTCCAAATCACTTGCAAGAATGTTAAAAATCATATTAAACTTTGAAGATCATGGTGTGGAGTTGTTAGTAACATCCTTAGTTGAGATGGATCAAAACACATGATTACAGTTAGTAATGAAAATGAAAATGTATGAAATGAGTATGTCAATGTATGTAGTCATTTATATCCTCATTATTCAAAATAAAATTGTAACTATGTTATCATTAACTTGTTATTTTTGTTTTTAAATCACATAAGTAAGCTAGATATCTTTTATTCAAAACAATTACAAACTAGGATGATATAATGAATTTGTGTGCTAAAGATAAAGTTATTGGTGATGTAACTAAAACTACTATAGATGCTAATCAAATCATGAGTGGAGAAGTAAATGAAGTATATTTTATAAAGTTAAAGGGTTTCAATGTTACTATAGATTTGAAGGAACCAAACTCTATTTTAAAAAGAAAAAGAGAACATTCAAGTTCTACTTGTAGATATTTCAAAGGAGAAAGATTGGAGAAAAAGATTCAATGACTACTTTGATAAAGATATAGCTAAATCTTTTAATTGATTAATACATATATTCAATGAAAATAAATTCAAATAATTATATTAAATAATGTACATTCTAACTTTAAATTATTTTGAGATTTTATTATAGTAGATACATATTTTTTAATAAATACACTTATTTGTATATGTAGTTGTTTTCTTGTGGTTAATTAACTGCATAATATTTATTAAAGTCTTCTACTTGTTTGTATTAGTGGTAGATCATTATGATTTATGAGATTTGTTGTACTTTTGCAAATAAGATAAATGTTGAATAGAACTCAAGCAAGATGTTGAAAAATTTATTATTTAGATAATAAAAAATAATAAAACACACATATTAAATAAGAAAATAATTACTCAAACACATTATTTAGTTTTCTTTTTTATAGTGTGATTATTTACCTTTCTTTCTTTAACAGTGTGATTATGAGATCATTATATCTTAGTTTTTTTTTATAGTGTGATTATTTATTTATTTTCTTTAACAGTGTGATTGTGAGATAATTATATCTTACCAAAATATCATGCATTATGTCTTGTAATTGTAAATTTAAATTTTATAACTACATGATTTTATTGTTGTTACTAAATGATTTTGTTATATTTCACAACTACATTTTTAAAATTATTGAATATGATTTAATATATTAAAAAGTTAAGTTATTAATTTGACTAGTATATTTTTTAAAATTTAATTTTAAAATTGTATATTTTTAAAATAAAATTCTCAAAAAAATCAACTATTTTATCTAAATAAAAAATTAAAATATAAGATATTTAAATTATTTTATTTAAATAAACTATTTTAAAAATATAATTCAATTATAAGTTATTTAAATTTTCAATTTCTTTAAAATGGTTGAATTTTTTTATTCAAATATAAGATCAAACCATGTCACAGAAAAATCACAAATAACTTCACCATATTTTTTAAGTATATTATCAACCTAACTAGATTTTGTTCATATCTTTTATAAAAGTATTTGAATTTAATAAGTTGAATAAAGGGTGGAACAAGTCTGTTTTACTTTTTCATTTTCATTTTTAAAATAAAAATTTATTTTTATATTTAATAGACATAAAAAATTATGTCTCGTCTCCGTTTCATCCTCACAAAGTAACAATATATACTCCTATTTATCTCATATCAATTTCTTACTATTTTAAGAATTAATTAAATAAATTTTTTATATAAAATAAAAATTACAAAAAAGAAAATATAATATTATTAAAGTTATATATTTCTTTTTATGAAAGTTAAAACGATAATAATTATAGAAAGAGGATAGATTTGTACAGTGATAGATCCCAACTTGAACACATTATTACGCATGTTTCCTTCCCTTTTTAACCCTAAGTTCATATCGTTTGACATCTTAAATTTATATTATGATTATCCCACGAATAATACCACGCTTTTTGTTATATTTTATAACTGTAAATTTTATAACTAAATGATTTTATCGTTGTTAAATGAAATAATTAATAAATAATATAATATTAAATCAATCAAATTAATATTAAATTATATTAATATTTGTAATTTTTAAAATTTCAAATATGATTTAATATTAAAAATATTAAATTATTAAATATTATTTAAATGACTAATATATTTTGTAAAATTTAATTTTAAAATTATATATTTTAAAATATTTTATCTAAAAAAGAAAAATCAATTACTTTATCTAAATAAAAATAAATAAAATGTATGATACTTCAATTATTCTAATCAAACAAGCTATTTAGAAAAGAAAAAAAGTATAAATCATTCAAATACTAAACATTTCAATTTTTTGGAACAATTAAAATTTTTCATCCAATCATAGCAAGCAGCAAAGAAAAATCTTCTATAAACTTTGAAACTTGATGTTTGATTTCAGCACATTTTTGTATGTATGTTATCAGCCTAACTGGTTTTTGTTCATACCCTCTATAAAAGAATTTGAATTTAATGAGTTGATTGTCCCAACTTCGAATCACACGTCATTCGAACTTGTAAGAAGTTTATCTGTTGAACAAAGATCGGTTCTACTTGTCAGAGAAACGGTGGAATCAACCCATGGTCCCCCCATTGACTTGCTTCTTTGCTCTATACTATCTTGTGAGAAACCAGAAGAGATATGAGTTTGGCTGTCGTGTGATAACAACTCAAAGGCTTTAAATCTCGCATCTTGTGCATTGTCACTGCATTTGATTATTGGTGGTGCTTGAATTGGACTTTTTCCCTCAAGCATGCTCACTACCGATGACATAGATGGCCTAAGAGTGGGAGAAGGATTGGTGCACAACAGTGCTAACTGCAGCATTCTCATGGCTTCTTCTGAGGAGTACTTTGAACCAAGACTTGGATCCACCAAATCCAGAAGGTTTCCTTGCTCTTGAAGAACATAGGCCTTACATGACATGCAACAAATAGTATTAGAAATTTCAACCGAGTCATAAACTGTGAAACAAGAAAGTAAACCATAATATAAGAAAAGACAGACAAAAACAATGTCTGCATTTAAAGTGTAACTTACCCAATCCAAAAGATACACAAACTCCTCCTTTGGCCTGTAATTTGTGTTGCTCTTTCCACTAACAATCTCTAAAGCTACAATCCCAAAGCTATAGACATCTGCTTTGTCAGTCAAGTAACCCCGCATGGCATACTCTGGAGCCATGTAACCACTGGTAAGAAATATTTAGTTAGTAGCCTTGTGTCAGTGGTATAGAAAAACAATGAAATAAAGAACAAGTCTAGAATGCTTTGGCATAGAACTAACATTGTCCCAGCTATTCTTGTACTAATATGGGTGTTCTCTTCTTCATCAAGTTTGGCTAAACCGAAGTCAGAGATTTTGGCATTCAGATGCTTATCGAGTAAGACATTGGTTGCTTTAATATCCCTGTGTACTATTTTCAACCTTGACTCCTCATGGAGATATGCTAATCCCTTTGCAATCCCCACACAAATCTTCATTCTTCTGGGCCAGTCCAATTGCATCCTCTCATGTTCTTTACCTAGAAGAGAACAGCTTTTTCAGTTGCATTTTAACTTGGTAGCATACAAAACCAAAGATGTTCATGAAGCATTTACCAAAAAGTGCACGAGCAAGACTATTGTTCTCCATGTATTCATAAACTAGAAGCAACTGGTTTCCTTCAATGCAACAGCCATAAAGTTTCACAAGATTTGGATGCTGCAAGGCAGATATCATGCCTATTTCATTGATGAATTCGCGATTCCCTTGCTTTGATTTGGAGGAAAGTTGCTTCACAGCAATCACAGCACCGTCTGACAGTACACCCTGTGAATAAACAATGTCTTTAGTACCAAGTTTTTATTTGTAAAATATTGGGGATAAAAGACTTACCCCCAATGTTTTCAAAATTTCATACAGCTTGAGATGATTATAATCTATGCCAAGTTACCTTGTATACTGGTCCAAAGCCTCCTTCCCCTATCTTATTTGCTGGATCAAAGTTATCAGTAGCAGCTTTAATCTGTCTTAAACTGAAATAACCCGTCTTCAAACCTAGAAGTTCTGCAACAAAGTAGATGTAGCTACTCAATGAAAAGTATCAAGTAAAAAGAGAAATCAGCGAATTGTTTTTATGAGAACCCTATTGTGCATTTTCGGTTAACTTAAAATCATCACAATTAAATCTTTGCAGTAAATTTTAATATAATCTAATATTAATATTTATACAAAAGTATGTCTATTACAATACTATAAGATTATAATAAATGCATATTCGTCATGCTTGATTTCAAACCAATCCGAGCCTTGTATTAGCAAAAACCAAGTCATAAGGGCACCAACTTCCTTTGGACTTTAATCTTACCTTGGTCTGTTTCATGTTTCCCACATAGGAAACCCATCTTCCAAAGTACAAAGATTATCAATATGATGAACACACATGTCCCAACCACAATTCCAGCAATTGCTCCAGGAGATAGCCCATGTGAAGGAACTTTAAAGTCTACATCAAAGTGGAAATGTTTACTTGGCATGAAAAAACAAGGTATTTATTGATTTGATAGATGGGAAATCATTGTCAAAGCTACTTACTTGGGGTCACAGTGATAGCAGATATAAGAGGTCCATATATACCTCTTACAGGAATGGCATTAGTTCCTTTCCCTGCCCAGGATAAGTGGATTTCCAAGGTGTTGTGGGTAACATTCACATTAAACTCCCTAGTGATTCCCTTACCAACTCCACCAGCTTCTTTCACAATGTTAAAATCTTTCAAATATTTGAAACCCTGTCAATGTCAGTAATGAAAATATTTACCTTCAGAACTCTTGCTTAATTGGAAAGCCAGATAGAAAGTGAGTATAATATTGAAGGAGTCCCACATTGAGTAGGATGAGCTACTTAAGCCTTTATGAACTAGTCTTGGGTTAGACTCCTCTTGTACTCAAGCCCTATCATAATATATGTAACAAATATTTTGTTTCATTACTCACTTGGATTGAAACATCAAATACACGCTTTCCAAGGCTGGTAAATGAATTGTGATCAGAGAATGTTATCTCAGCAAAATGAAGTTTCACTTTATAATTGCCATTCAGCATACAGAGGCCATAATAATTGAGGTAGAGAGGGGCCATGCGGGCTGTTTGGTAGTATTCTGAGCCATTAATATTCAGATTAAACTGATTGTTTGCTACATAATCAGCCTTATCCCTTCCTAGATATACTCCAGTGCTGCTATATGCCCATTTGCCATTATCACCAAAAACAAAGTTTGATATGCCACGTAGATTCTGGTCGGCTTCATATTCATTGCCCTCAGACTCTATTTCAGGTCCTCCACAGTTTATGAACAGGGAATGAGCTGCAGAAACACAGTGAAAGAGAATAGTTTATTAAGAAAAATGACTAAGCTTAATGAAAAAGCAGGGATAGAAAATAAACAAAACAAAACTTGATCTTTACTTCGGATTTCAAAATAGAATTATCATAATTTCATCGACAAAATCATTGCAGTTTATGAAAACATGATTACTTTCCAAGTCTAGACACTTACACCGGGGTTTTCTAGAACAAGGTTGGCCAATCTTCAAACAAGACGATCTGCAAGATATAAAGTTAGTTCAACATATAATTCAAAGCTGATAATGAATTAAAACTAGATCACAAGAAAGAACATACGAAGTGTTTGCTGAGGGAGTGAGGCTCGAAGCTAAGTTCCTGCTCAATGATAATAATACCATGCTTAGTATTGAGATAGGTGAAAGGCTTAAATAATTTCTAGAAGAGAGCAAGCTTACACATCCAAGACCTGGCAATCACTTGAAAAACTCTCACTAAAATTGTTCAAAGATAAATCACTGAAAGAGAACATAAAGTGAGATTAAATTTCATAATTCCGAAGACTAAGCATAAAATTCATGTCGACAAGTGAGTCTAGAGTAGCAAAGTGTGCAATTAAAAGGATGGTAAAATTCAAGGAAATATGCTTACATGTTCTGTTTGAAGTCTTGTATCCAAGCAGGTATTCGTCCACTTAGAGAATTGTTAGTCAGAAACCTGCATCCGTCATGAACACGTGTCTCATTATATCAGAGAGAAAAAAATAAATTGAGAAACAGCAACCCAAACATTCTTGAGATCAAATTATTTGTAAGACCATCCACACATCCTTTCAGTCAATCCTCTTGCTAGGAAAATGAAAATATGCTCTTACAAGTAATTTATTTTTTCCATGTCCTGAAATGAATCTGGGATTGGACCAGTCAGCATGTTGGAGCTCAGATCTCTGAACCAAAAAAAGGAGATAATTACTACGATGAAGTAATGGCACATGCCACAGCCAAATTGTAGAAGCAGAATATGATGAGGTAATTTCAAGGTTCCAATAATTTTTAAATTTTTCTCTTTTTGCTGGCCTTCTGAAATTGAAATACAATATTACATACAGATAATAATTTGCACAGATGATGCATAATAAAATTTATATCCACATTCTTCTTTTGTATACTACCATTATAACGGTATAACTAATTAACAAAGCACAGTCACCCCAAAGGACATGTTCCCATTTGTAATGATTTTGGTTCAACAGTTTAAAAAAAAATAGTTTTTCAAACTACTACACAAACAGCTGTAGGGTGTCTAAAAATAAGTCTTTGAAAAATCTTTAGCAATGATTACCAAAGAAGCAAATAAGTTCTAATCACAAAATTAATTGGATTTAAACTATTTACTGGTCTTCACAATGAAGTAATTCAATTATAATAAGCTTAATCAAACAAGAATGGACCCTTTAAAGCAATTGGGAATAGAAAAGAAAAGGGAGAAAAGGTACTACCTACAAATATGTGCGTAATTGTCAAAAAACTCACAGTAGAAATGAAGATAATAATAGGATCACAGTATTACAGAGTGGCTTCTATATTCTTAATTATATCATGGTGATTTAACTTCTCTCATTATTCATCACGCTTACAACCTGAATTTTCTTTCTTATATACTACCATCTCAGTAAGACCAAGTAAAATATATGTATACATGTGTATATATATATATATATATGTATGTATGTATGTATAGGTGTGTTTTTGTATACTATAATGTAATTGATAATAATGAGACTGGTAAACAGATCTATAAAAAAATGCTTGAAGCATATATAGCCAGTAACATACTCTAGATGCAACTTACAGAGTTTTTAAACTTTGCATTTCTCCAAT
This sequence comes from Lablab purpureus, assembly GCA_030347555.1. NCBI lineage: Eukaryota > Viridiplantae > Streptophyta > Magnoliopsida > Fabales > Fabaceae > Lablab > Lablab purpureus. Next base: position 22,764,808 of record CM059258.1, read on the forward strand.
GTAACGAGGAATTTGACCAGTGATTAAGCAATTTCTCAATTCTCTGAGTAACAGAAATAAACCAAACATTAAAAGCCTGAATGAATTATATAGTTCTTCACGTAAGAGCAATGATGGTTTCAACTCACAGTCTTTGCAAGATTTTCAAATTCGTCAGATTAGGAAATGTCATGGTTGGTCCCTTCAAATCAGATATTCTCCTGATATATAAATGTTTCATCAATGAAAAGAAAATATTTCTCTATTGGAGATTGCATTCCATAGCCATTTTAAAATGCAGACAAAATGAAATAATTTTGAATATTCTAAAAAGGAGAAAGTACTAACAATTCTGTCAAATAGATCAATTCAGATATGACAGAAGGAATTGGACCTTCCAAGGATGTGCCCTGCAAATCCCTTCAAAAAGCAACGTTTTCTCAATAATACAATGCAAATATAGCATTATTTGATTCTTCAACGGAGAAAAGGTCAGGATAAACCAAAATTTATACTCACAGTCTATCAAGTTTGGTCCAGTTCCCAATAAAACTGGGTATCTTCCCAGACAAAGTGCTCCCATCGATCCTACTGCAGAAAATGTGGAGTGGTTTCACAATTTAACAAAGACAAAATAAAAACTTGGGAAGAAATTTTATCACATCATATCGTATCACTCACAACTGAAGTAGATTCTTTAGTTTTCCATATGCTTCTGGTATTGTCCCTGTGAAATTATTTGAAGACAGAAGTCTGCATGTTCATATAGTTGAAATGAAAAAAAAAAGGGGTTAGGCATGTGCGGGAAAAACACTAGAAATTGTAGATATTTATGCATCAATGATGACAACCTAATGATTGAATTTGATTATGTACACCAAATGAAAATTACTAATATAAAATAAATAATCTCACAATCTCAGCAAGTTGCTCATTTTTCCAAGGCTCGGGGGAAGATGTCCTTCTAGTTGATTATCTTCCAAGTTCCTGTAAATATGCATTAAAAATATATTTATTCCTCTTCCAATGTTAATCAATATGACATCATCTTTTTCCTTAAACGCTTACAGTTCTTGCAGACTAGTCATATCACTAATTTCTGAAGGAATTGAACCAGTAAGTCGATTTCCGAGAAGTGACCTGAAGCATGGTAACAATTGCACATTGAGGATTTGGATTTAGGCGAACATGGCAAATCATACAAATCCATATGCATGTTTCTATGTGTAGAACATTGCTGACATTTGTATTGTTTTTTTAAAACACATATTCAGAATGATTTATAATTGATTGACAGTGTAAAATTACAACGCATGAAACTTCAATTCAATAACAAAAGAAAGTTTAATTTTTTTGTATGGTTAGTATAAACTTTTTTACTATCATCAACCAAACAGAAATCACTGTAAGATGACTGTTGAAAGCAATTATTGCAAAGGTCAATAAACATGACAATTTAAATTAAATCACAGCAAAAAGTAAAAACCATTTACTTTTACAGTACATGTACTATCTACTAAAAAAGAAAACCCCTCTCAAAGGTTCTTTAACAACATTCTCCACACAAGGAGCATGCAAGACAAAAAAAGCACACATATACAGACGTAATGATGACTTACAGAACTACAACTGATGAGAGGCGTCCAAAGCTTTTTGGGATTGAGCCGTTGAAATAATTCCGAGTGAGATCACTGTAAAAGTTTCAGTTAGTTTTTTCTATGTAGAGTTCTTTGCATTTGATGAAGTTAATAATGCTTCATTTCCACATGAAAGAACTAGAATGCATACTACTATGTTAAAATAAATAATAATACTCTTTTGCAATTCACCATTCATATTTGTACCATTTCTTTTCTGATTTGGTTGAATTTTTCAGTACTTCATTAACTGTTGGTTATATTAATTTAACCAACTTCAATTTTTTTGCAGTTATTATGAATTTGGCTATCAACAAATGCTTAACATAACATCCCACCTTATTAGGATACCCAAAACTAGAGCATTGTAACTCCTCATTTGTGACTACAACAATTATGTACTTGGTTCCATATTTAATATTTTCCAACACAGATACAACATTTATGAACATACAACTAGAAAAGTAAGAGAGATAAAGAATATATAACCACTTACAGTATTTTCAGTCGAGTTAGATTTCCAAATTCATCGGGTAAAGGTCCAGATACATCGATACCCTTGAGTGCACTGTCATAGTCAATGAGTTCAGTTAGAATTATGATGCACAGATACGATATCGTTTATTTTAAAAGTAAAAATAACAAGATACGATACGTGACAAATATATAAAAAAATTTAAAATGTAATAAATATGTTAATGTTTGTATATCCAAACTGAAATCATATTTATTAACATTATCAAAATAAAAAGTTATAAGTTATTGTCTTCATAAAAGTATTATAAAGTATTAGTTCTTTTGGATATAAGTATCCTTAAAGTATCTTAGAGAAGCTGAAATGATACGTGACACAAATTGAAGTATGGGTGCATCATTCTTTTTACTTTAATAATCACGAATGAATGTAAAGTAACCTAAGGTGATTTAGATCTCTAAATAACACACTAAATTAGTCTCTAAACTTCTGATTACTAACCAATTTAGTTATTGAAATTAGAATAAAAAAATGTGTACTATAGGCAATGAGATTTGAACTTAAAACTAGAAACAAATACCTAAGCCTTCCACCACTAGGTCAACATTAGCAGATTCTATGAAATTAGGAATGAGAAATTATATTTCTTGAAATTAATAATTATAATTGATCTGGTCCTTGAAATTGCATCACCAGTCAAGTTGGTTTCTGACATTTCAGTATCAGTCAATTTGGTATTAATATCAGGAACCATATTAAGTACTACACTTCAAAATTAAATTAACAAATAGTTGGTCAAAATATTAAACCCTAATGTTAGGATTGAAATGATCAAATTCTACCATCTCTTTTCATAATTTAAAGATTGAAATGATCAATATTTGTAATTCCATGGACTAATTTAGTGCATTACTTTACAGCATAATTATTTTTATGTATGCAGAAAAGTCTAACCCTTTATTTAATAGAGTTATCAATAATTTTTCTTTAGTTTTCCCAAAGTCACACTGTTGTCTAATGGTGTAAATAACCAATTGTCTTAAGTTGCACAAGATTAAACTGTAGTAACAGGAGGGGGTCTGAGAAAAAAAGCCTTACATGGATGTCACATGGCAAATAGTGCGATTGTAGAAAGAACAATCGCAAGTGACATTCCTTATGCTTTGCTCCTCATCCCTTGAAATCTTTCTGTTACCAAACCCTCTATCCCCTTTGCAGGAACGTTGTGTAACTTTCCAATTCAAGTTTTCTACCTTGTCTGATATTGTTTGTAGTATTTTAACTGCAAATATACAAAGCAAAAAATAATCATTTTAGGTTAGTAAAATTCTGAAATACAATGTGAAAAACCCTTCACATCACATGCGAGACAAGTCATTATTAATTAATTTAATCAATCTCTTTAAAATACCAAAACAATGTGAAAGTGTTTCACGTTTGTCAGAAAGATTTAGCAACACTCAGGTGTTAAAGAAGATCTTTAATTAGCGAACATGTATTGGTCACTTTCAACTCTCATAGTCAATGGCCTCATCAATTTGAGCACGATGCTATCTTTTCATCCATAATTTGACTGAGTCAAATAAGGTGGCCAATAAATATAAGAAGGTGAACTTTGCATGCATGCAAAGATAAACCTTTCTCATACTGGCATTATTATACTAATAACAGTCAATAATACAAGGAACATGATTATTGAATAATGATAACTAAACCTTAAGTTGATGAAATCGTATGGTTTAAGGGACACAAAACATATGACACTCATTTTTTACACATGCATGTCATGTTTATCCTAAGGAATAAAGTACTCTTAGAGCATGTTGACACGTAATTTGACTCATATCTATCAAATTCCTTTCATCACTATTTATTTTAACTTTCTTCCTTTGTATCTCGATGTTGATTTTTATGACTGAAATAGGAGTGCTCTTCTTTGTCTCTTTTTGCAAGCGAAATGTGAACAGAATTGGAATAAAGGTGGCTACTAAGCAGCAGGTGGTAGAAGTGACATTTCTCTATTAATTATTGTTTAAAAGGAAAAGGAAAATTTTATGAGAAAAATGCTCATCACAGTATAAATGATTTAAAGGGTAATTGATAGGACTTTTCATCTAAAAGTTAATAAATTCATTATATAATAACAGTTTATGATTGGAATATTTAGAGTAAAAATATACAACCTTTTTCATATTTTATTGATTTTTTTGTCTTCTAGTTATGCATTTCGAACAGGTTCACCCGTGAAACCTCTCTCACTGTTGAAAAATGTGTCAAAAATAATGTTAAAATCATTTATTGGAAAAACTACTGCTTACTCCGAAAAGCGCAAACATCTAAAAAAGGATGAACACAATCTGACACACAGTCTCTCACTTTCACACGCTATGTCTTTATATTACCAATCTACCCTCACTCACTTATTTAACAATTTTCAACCTAATAGCTTGCTCCACAGCTGTCTCAACTTCATGATTCATGGCTTGAGATAGCTACAATTACAGATATTATAATGCTAATCAATGTTAAGTGATTAAAGAAATAAAACTAAAATACACTTAGAAAAAAATATCTTTTCAGAATTTTTTTGAACCCAGTTAAATAAAAATGCAATTTCAAAAAGGGGGTCCCCGATAATAAAATAAACATATTGATTACATAAAATATAATAAAATAAAAATGACGCCTTTGGTTTCAGAAAAATATGGCCCCATCTGCCTTTTACAGAGGATGGTACCTCGCATCACATGGAACAGTGAAGAGCAATTGTCGTGATCTCATTGGATCTTCAAAACACTACAAAATTTGATACTGTGAAAAACAAGCAAAAAATCCATAGACAAATCCCTTGTTTCAATGATGATAGAAAATACAAGTTCTTTGCTTCAAGGATAGAGAGAACATACATAGAAGAGAAAGAGTAAGGATATATTTCTTTTATTTAGTTGAATAAATAAATAAATAAAAATATTTGTACTACAACAAAAACAAAATCTTCTTTGTTTTGTTTTCTCTTTCAATTTAAATTTCTATAATTTCTACCTCTTCTCATTTTCTTCGCTTCCAACCCATCGGAACCAAAACAATCCCAGAAAATTAAGGGGCCAAGGCAGAGATTATTCAATCACTAATTGAAGTATCATCAGAAAAATCTACCACAACTGCCGGCAGATGAATTCACAGATCACAGAAACCAAACATATTTTTTATTTATTTTACTTTTGAGCAAGTTAGTTTCTGAACCTCCTTACAAAAACTACTTAAATGTTATTGAAAGAGAACAGACAAAAAAAAAGTGATTTCCCTAAGGATCTGGTGATAGAAGCAGCAATGCAAGTTGATGAACTAAATTCTGAAAGTTGGGTTTGCACTACAAGTGAGAAAGATTGAAACTTTGTGAAGATGGTGTTAAAAGTAAACGACAGTTTCTCTTTAGTTTTGGAAGTTACAATTCCCAACAGAGAGATTATCAACACATAAAAAAGCATAGCAAAATGGAAATTTAGTAACTACCTTCATCTTCTGGTATGAGTTGAGCATTAGATCCAAAGTGTTGGAAGTGATTCAAAGCCAGAAAGCAAATAGTGAAGACCATGGTGACATGTCTGGAGCTTGAAAACATCACACACCGCATCATGGTTATGTGTTGTGTCAGGATGAGGACCACTACCTTAATTTTGTTGTTTTTGTACTGAAAGAGAGTTTCAGAATAGAATGGAAAAACGACAAGCAGAATCGGAGACAGAAGAAAAAGAAGAAAAGAGAGAGAGAGAGAGAAGAAGAAGAATTGCTATGATTATTTTGTTGGAGGGAAAGGGTATCTGACGTATGAGAAACTTTTGAAGAGATTTTTTTTTCTTCAGCATTAATAATGCACTCAGAAAGGTAAGTGAAGAATAATAAAAGTATCTCGTATTGAATACAAAGAAAGAAAATTCTCACTCTTTTTCTTCAAAAGTATACTTTTTAAGATTTTGGTATATAAATTAATAAAAGTAATAATTTTTAATAAATTTTTTAATTTTTTAATAATATTTTAAAAAAACTTAATATAATTTATAGATTAATTAGAAAGTAAATAAAAAATAAAAAACAATTAATTAAAATAAATAATAAATTATTTAAAATTTATAAAATAATAATATAATAAATTTATTAAATATAAACTAATTTAATATAAAAATAATTAATTATTATAATAACTAAATTAGAAATTATTTTATAAATTAAAAATTATTAATATTTAAAATAGTTTTTATTATAATAGAAATTATATTTTTTAACTATTTATCTTAATAAATTACTAAATTAATTTTTATATAATAATAATTAAATTAATTTTTCAATTAAAATTTAAATTTATTTTTAATATTAACTGACAAAATTTTAATTATTTATTAAATTATATTTTACATTAGTTTTTAATTTAATTAATAATTAATTTTAACTTTTTTATAATGTAATAATTTAATTATTTTTAATATTATTAAATTTAAAAATATAATTAATAAAAAAAATTAATATAACATTAAATTAAACCACACTTATATATAGTATATTTATGTTTTGTTACCTATTATAAATGGATTTTGCCCTTATTGACATTTTTTCAAGAATATTTTGAATTTATTTATAATAAATGGTTGACTTTTGATTATAACTATTTTGAAATAATTTTAATAATTAATTTTAATTGGTTGAATGTAACTTTTTACATTACGAGAGTGTAATAAACAAACTCTATTTATTCGCCGCCATAAAATTAAATAGAGATAATCAATTTATTTTTAACCTATTTATCAATTATAAGCATCGAAAAAACGTCTATTAAGAAAATATTAGTTAATTAATATATGCTAACTCAAACACATGTGCTTTCCCATGTGTATATTCACATTGTTTATGATATTAAAATAATATAATTTTAAAAAATATATAATTTTGTAGGAATAATATTAAAATTTTTGAAATGATACAATTTCAAAAATATAAATAGTTTTATAAGTATAGCGTTAAGACAATTCTATGATAATTATTTTTAAAAAAGTTCATTTTTCTAAAGTAAAGAGAATGTATGAGTACATTATTTTGAAGTCTGTGTCTTTTACGATGAAATTATTATCAAAATGACACGGTTATTTAAATTTTTAAAATTAAAAGAACATAACTACTTATATTTAATCGTGTACTACATAAAAACTAATCAGTATTTATATATTTTGACGTTTCCATTTCATAATTCATTTATATAGTTACAAGTGAAATTAAATGAAAAAATAGAAAACATTAATTATGTAATAAATGCATAAAAATATCCTTAATAAGGTTTTTTATTTTATTAACAAATTCAAATTCATCTAAAATAAGTATTTAAAAAATAAAAAATCTTACTATATCTAATTATTCATGATTTGACAATAATATAAAAAATCTTTAAAATAAATTTGAATTAAATTAAATAATATATAATATAAAATAATATATAATGAAATTTATTTATGCATATAACTTTTTTTTAAATTATTTTTAAGTATAATTTTTTCTATTTATTGTCAATAATTCTCCTGTTATCGTTTTATTTGTTTCAATGTGTATTAATGAGTGAGCGTGGCCGCATTCTTTGGCTAATGAGAGTCAGCAACTGCCACCAGTCCTTCAACTTTTATTGATATGTTCATCACTTTCAAATAATTTTTTTATATTATTATTATTATTATGATTATTATTATTATTATTTGGTAGACTGCAATGTTGAAAATGATTAAAGCCTCTCAAATAGTCAACATTTCACAATTTAATGACAAGTTTTTACACAAATGAAAATTGGCCAGATTTAAATTTTACCAACATTATTAACCTTTACTAATTCTTAAAAGAAAACCAAAAAGAGAGAGGAAAGAAGAATTTAAAATTGAATTAAAAATAAATATTTTTTGTTTTAAAAATCATCACCTTTATCTTTTTTATCTTTTATTTTAGGTTTAATAGACATTTTGATCCACTATTTTATAAGAATTTGTAATGTTTTTTCATATTTTTTTAATTTTAAAGTTTTTTTTTTTAATTGAGTCTCAAATTTAATTTTTTTTTTCAATTAAGTTTCAAATTTTATTAAATCTATCAATGTGATCTTTTTTGTCCAAAATCTACATATTGTAGTCAGTGACGGATCTTGACTAAATTTGTAAGGGGAGCCACTATATATTAAATCAATTTAATATTTTAATAATAATTAAATAATATAAAAAATTATAAATAAAATAATATAATATGTAAAAAAATTAACTTAATAAACAAAATTAACATTAAATATAACATTCAATTTACTTACAAACATTAATTCAATATACTTGTTCACAATATAGTCAAAATTGAGATTTTACTCATAAAATCGTAAGATTATATGATTTTTATTTCAATTCCATGTTAGAGTATACTTACAATCGTAATACAGTTTAATTGTAGAGAAAAATCGGAAAAAATGTCAAAAAATTTAACGTTTTAATAAATGCAGGTAGTGAATGAGTTTTAATTTCATTTTAATGGGTTTTAATTTCTTTTATTGATTTTAATTTCTTTAATATTGAACATTGTTCTATGTTTCACTTATCTAGGATACTTTTTAACTCTTTCAATAATTTTGAATTGTTTAACATTGAGTACTAATCCCACTAATTTAGAAGTTGAACAGTTTTTAATTTTTTAATGGTTTTTAATATTTTTTAATGTTTAGTAATATTGTTCCTACTAATTTAAGAGTTGAACAGTTTTTTAGAGGTTATTTTAACATGTAAGTCTGAAGATTGTTTTTACTTTTTTAAACCTTAAACAATTTTTTAATTTTTTAAACCTAATAAAAATAATTAAAAATTAAAATCTATCCACTTCTGAAAATAAAAATTAAAACGTTCTTTGCTCAATGTAACTATTTTCTCATTTGAAGTTTAAGAAATATCATTTTCATTTTTATCAATAATTTTCCTCTTGAAATAAAATATCAATTATCTTGTTCTTAACCATGAGTATTGTACCTATTAAAAAATAATTATTTAATTCAAAATATATAAAATTATAATAAATGATAATTTGTAATCTAATCTATAGAATAACAGATCTCCTAAAAATATAATCTACAATCTAATGTAATATACTTGCAATAGTCACATAAAAGCATAGAAAATAAATGATATTAAATAAAAAAAAGTTATAGTAGGTACCTGAAATGGAATGGAAGAAGTTTTATAGAAGTAGAATAGAAAATAAGTGAGGTAGAGGAGAAACCATAAAAGAGAAAAAAACTCTATATATCTTTAACATAAAGAGAAGAAGAAGAATACTAAGAGTCTATATTTAAAGCAAAAAAATAAATGTAAATAGCTGTTATATAAATTTTTATGGAAACTCTAAAAAGTATACCTCTTAAAAGAATCTATTAATTGTAAAAATTTATTTTATTAAATTGTGTGAGTCCATATAATAAATTTTTATGTATAATAAAAATGTTTGGGGGATCATGACCTCTACCAGCTCCTATTAAGCTATGCCCCTGATTGTAGTGTTCATATTTATGTTTATATTTATATCTTTTTGTCATTATTATTTACGTGTCACTATTTACGTGTCAGGTTAACTTGAATGTGTTACGTCTCACATAGTTATCACCTTTAATATTAATCTAATAGAAAAAATCATATTAAAAATTTTAATAAAATTTAGGACTTAATTGAAAAAAAGAATTAAATATAAAAAAACATTACAAATTCTCACAAAATATTAAAACCAAAATATTTATTTATTTATTTTACTTACATATACAGTAAAATAAATATAATCATCAACATTTTTCTTCTTTTTTTTCCGTTCTTCCCACTCAAAATACCATTAATATGAAGAGGGAAAAAAATCAATCTTACTTTGATTTCTTAGTTCATGACGAGTGCATTCATGCTTATATTCTAACAAAGTATGTTGTTTTCCGCTATACAGCTTAAGTTTAAGTGCAACAATTTAGACTTCGTGCTTTTTGACCATTTGACTTTTGGTCTGTACAAGCCGGAAACATAAATTTTTTTATTTTTTATTTTTGCGTTGTACAGCACGAAAGTCGGATGCAGAAGTCAAAAAATGACTTCCAGATTGTAGAAATTATAATTAAAAAAGTGACTTTGGAATTGTAGAAACTGAAAGCTAAAATTGATTTTCAGGTTGTAAAAACCGAAAGTCAAAAAATGACTTCCAGATTGTTGAAACCAAAAGCCAAAAAGTGACTTCCGAATTATAGAAACCGGAAGCCAAAAAATGACTTCCAGGTTGTAGAATCCGGAAGCTAAAAAATGACTTCCGGATTGTAAAAACTAGTAGTCAAAAGGTGACTTTCAGATTGTAGAAATCGGAAGTCAACAAAGAAATTTTGGAGTGCAAGAAGAATCACCCGAAACTTTTACCCCTCTACAATGGGCTGGCCCAGGTCTCCCTCCCCTAAAAATGATCAAATTAAAATAATACAATCAAGAAATTTTTTATTAAATCGTAATTGTACTTTAAAATATTAATTATTTTATTTTCTTTGTTTTAAAATATTAATTTAAAAGATATATTTAAGACAACAGATTTTTTTTTAATTTTTACATTTTAATTCGAAAAACTAAATATTTATTTTTCAATGAAAGGATAGTTTTTATTTCTCCATCTCTTTTATTATATTTTAGTACTTTTTATCATTTTTTTTGGTATGACACATAAAATATGATTTTATAATCACGTGAACAAGTATATCCAAATAGACGCTTCCCTACCTTCTATTCAAGCTTGAGTCATGGAAGCATGCAAATTGTAAAATTAGTCATCCACTTAACTGATACAAACTTAAATTAATATTAAAAAATTATAATAATATTAATTAAATCAACACTAATCTTAAATAAATATAAATATTAAAAATAATATTAACATCCACTCAACAAATACTAAATTTAATAAATATTAAAAATAAATTATATTAATTTTATTTTATTTTATTATACATAATTAAAATAAATATAAATATTAAAATTAAACAAACCGTTATTAATTTTAATAAATATAAAAATAAATTAAATTAGTATTCAACATTAAATTAAATTAATATAAATTTAATTTTTATACATGGTATATGTAAAAAGTATGTCTTCAATCAATACAAAATTACTGTATTGATATATTAATGACCTTTATAAGATATACCCTTACATGGCAATTCCTTTGTTGTATTTATTTAATAAATTTGTTATTGATTAAGATATTATTGTTATTATATTATTATTAATGAGTGTAAACGGGTTATATATTTAAAAAAAGTCTAAAAATATCATTTGTTATGGGTGACCTTTAAGATAATTGTTATGGAATTTAACAAATTTAGTATGTATATTAATTTGGATAAAAGTGTAAACAGTTAATTTACTCTGCTGCCATTGTTTGGACAAATTTACTCTTCCTTCTGAGTTAAATGTTTGTGTATATTGAGTATAAATAAGTTTGTAATGGGAAAGCATGAAGGAATGACTTCTAAGATAGTTACCATAAAAAATCACCAAATTTATCGTACATTAATTAATTATGAGGTGCAGTGTAAAAGGCCTTTACATTGTTGATGTAGGATGGATTAATTCTTTTTAATTTTTAAAGTGTAATTTTTATATACTATCAACATATTTTTTAAAATTATCAAAGAAAAGAAATAATGATAAGCATAAGTTTAAAGATTATATGTATCACTATTAAACAAAAATAAAATAATCAAAAGTGTTTTAAGATTATATGTATCACTATTAAATAAAAATAAATGAGGAGATTTGAGTCGAATAAGCATGAGTTTTAAGATTATATATATCACTATTAAACAAAAATAAGTAAGTAGATTTGAGTCATGTGGTGAAAGCTTGTGATAAATATAATTGATGTTATTAAAAAAAGTTAAAAATAATTGTATTATATAATAAATTATTAATACATTCTTAATTGTATTTGATTGAAAATACATATAAAGTAAATTGGAATAGTATATAGTTTTGAAATAATTTGTTCATGTAATAAAAAATATAGAAATAAATTTATTTAATTTTTTAAATTAATTATATATGTATATAAATAATAAATTAGAAATAAAGTTTAATTTTTTTGTCATTGTAAGATCCATGAATGTTTTAATAATATATTTAAAGTGAAATATTAATGACATCTACATAAAGAATTTTGAAGTTATTATAATTTATTCTAAAATCTTTTACTTTCACATCATCTCTCTTGTTCACATTCTCTTTTAGATTTTGATGGGTGAAATCTTACCATATTAAAACTTCAAGAAGTTAGTGAAACATAAGACATATATTCGATCATAATCTTGAACAAGTAAGTATTTTGAACGATTTTTTATGTTGAATTTGTTCCTTTTTTCGTTGTGGTTGAGCTTTTAAGAGAAGACTCTTTCTATTTATTGTGTAGTTAGAACTTACCTGGAGTTGGTAGAAGTGAGAAACTAGCTAACTTGGAAAACTATACTTCAATCCAAGTAAGATGTATCACGTTCTTATATTGTATAATTGTACACATATTGATAATTAATTATTACGATCTTTTCAAATATATCGTGATAAATATATATAAGGGATCAACACATGATTGGAAATAATTTAAATAACATATATATATATATATATATATATATATATATATATATATATATATAAAAGAAGACTAGTGCAAAATCTGGAAAGAAATTAAATAATATAAATAATAATTGTTAGAAAAGACTAGTACAAGACTAAAAATAAATTAAAAAAATATAAATTGTTAGAAAGGATCAGAGCAGAACTCAAAATAAATTAAATAAATATAAATTGTTAAAGAGAACCAGTACAAAACTGGAAATAAATTAAATAATATAAATATGAATAATAAAAAGAACCAGTACGTAACTAGAGATAAAAATAAATAAATATAAATTATAAAATAACCAAATAAATAAATAATATGAGATTAGAATACCTCACAAAGGATATATAAATATAAGATTAATAAATAAAGAAAGAAAGAATATAAGATTAGACACATCTTACAGTGTAAATATAAATATAAGATTAATAAATAAATAAAAAAAATGAGGTTACCTTACATAACAAATATAAATATAAAATTAATAAACAAATAAAGAAGATGAGATTAAAATCAACTCACAGAACAAATATAAATATAAGATAAATAAATAAAAAAGACGATGTTAAAAATATTTTATATAAAATAAAATAACTAAAATAATAGATGTCTTCTTACCTTATCTTTGTGATTACAATTGGCTCTCTAAAATTTGGATTAAAGTAAATATTTTTTTTTTCTCCTTTTCCTCTTTCTCTCTTTCTTTCTCTCACTCCTTCTTTCCCTTTCTTCTTTCTTTGTTCTCTCTTTACACAATAATTTTTTGACCGACTCTTTCTTTTATCATATATATTATATATATATATATATATATATATAATTAATGATGGTGAAAGAGATTGGTATTAATCTCTTTCTTATCACTTCATGAGATAAGTCTTATCTCATCCTTTTTTTAATTAATTTTATTTTTATATATTTTAATAAAAATTAATTTTTTAATTAAATATTTTTTAAAAATAATAAATTTTTAATTATTATTTTTAAATATTTTTTAAAATTAATTTTACATTTTACACTATTTTTGTTTTATTTATTATTATTATTATTATGGATTAAATAATTTATAATATTAAAAAATACTAAAATATTTAAAATTTTCAAGAATTAGTATAATTTAATGCATCAAGTTTAGAAGATATTGTATTATAAATTTTAGGATGTTACATAAAAGGAGTTAACATTGTATGCATAAAACTTGTATGTTGAAGAATAGGAATTAAATTAAAAATGAGTTGATTAGTAATTGAGTTGATTGTATCACTGATTGGTTGTGTGGGATGAATCTATTAAAAATTTGTATTATTGGTAGTATTGGAATGATTGACATCAGTGTAGAAGTATAGAACATGTGATTTGACATATTGAATGAGGTAGGAAGAACAACTCCCAACCTACACATTGAAGCGACGTAGGTCGCTTAAGTGATGGCAAGGCGGTGGGTAATTGGTCGTTCAAATGATGAGTTAGTCATTTGAGTGAGGAGGTATGTTGCTCAAGAAATGACAGTGGCTCGAGTGAGGGAAAGGTTGTGACTTTTCTCTCTCCTCTCGAGCCACGTCGCTCAAATGATATGTTGGTCACTTAATTAACGATAAAGGTCTAAAAGGGATGCTCTCGACCTCAATGTCACTTAAATGATGTGTTGGTCACTCAAGCAACAAAGAGGCCTGGGAAAGAGGTTACTCTTAACCTTAAAATCTCTCGAGTGACAGGTGATTGCTTAGGCGACAAGAGAGCCTTGGAGATAGGGGTACTCTTAGCCTTGATATCAATTGGACAATAAGTGTTGCCCAAGTAAAATGATGATGTATGAGTTGTGGTCACTCAGGCGAGGATGTGTGTGTGTGTGTGTATGTGTGTGTGTGTGTGTGTGTGTGTGTGTGTGTGTGTATTGATATACATGACTTCTGTGGTAAGAGATGATTTAGAAGATGATAATGATATTGGTGTGCTTGAATGGTAAAATATATTGTTGTTGTTATATGTTCTTCATATGATATATGTTGTAAGCCTATCAAAGGGGTTAAGTGTTTGCTCATATAACTCAATGAGGAATGTATGGTGTTAATATTTCGACTGGTGAGGATTGAAAACCTTTAATAGGTAGTTGTTGTTGTCTTGATGGGTGTTGTTGTTGTTCTGGCCTTGATGGGTGTTGTTATTGTTGGCTCCTATGGGGTGTTGGTATATTACCTGGGATAATATTGTACATTAGGCAATGATGTTAAACATGACAGCTCATGGATAGGTATCTCGACTTCATTGATGTCTAGTCAAGTAGACATGACATTAAGTGGAGAGAAGTTAAGAGACACTTATATTAGATATTAGACTCTCGGAGTAGATGTACACTTGGCTCTCAATAGCAGGTGCTTTGTGTCAGGTACTCCATCTTAGATTACGTTGGGGTCAAGTATTAGTCTCTGATAAGACCTGTTTACCACATCTTAATTTTTTATCATAACAGAAATGGTGATTGAATATGTGATTTGCAATGTTGATAAATTGATTTATATGATGTTATGATTATGTAATTGTTGATATGTGAATTGTGATATATAATATGTTGATTATGTATAATGTGTGTATATATTTATATATTAATTATATATTTATTATTTATATATGTATATATATATGTTTGTACGTGTGTGTTGCTAATTATCTTTTATAGTCTTAATAGTTAATAATTGTAAAATAATAAATTATTATTTTTAAATTATTAGAAAAATGAAGATGTTATAAAGGAATGAGAACAAAATTTTCTACTTTAACCATGTATAATTGTAAAAATTATAATTAATTATAACTCAAGTAAATTTTATTATCTTGAACTCATTCTTTTATTATTTTATTTTGGTTTTTTATAAATTTAATTATATATTTGATCATATATATTTTTATAAAATAAGTTAATATTATATTCATGATAACATATTATATATTTCAATAATATTTTATAAAAAATAAAATTAAAATCACTAATATGAAATTAATATTTAATATTTATTTATTTTAATTTAAAAAAATTTCAAAATAGAAATAAATAAAAATATTGAATATTTTAGTATATATATATAGTTGTCTTTCTAATAATTTATAACAATATATTTTTATGTTATATGTTTAATTTTTTATGTTTTAGTTTAAATTCAAAAGGAATATAAATTACTTTAAAATATTTTAAAATCTATAATTATTTTTCATTAGTTGTCTTTATGAATAGTGAAAAAAGATGTGCGTAATCCATTATATTTAAACTTTAAAGATATAATCGATAATGTGATGATATAAGATAAATACACATTAATAGATTTTAATTTTAATTTGTAATTCAACTAACTATTAATATTGACCTAGAAGATTAATTATGTAAATATTAAAAGATAAAAGCATAATTTTAATCTTAACTCGTGAATTTTTCTTCATTTCTTCCTAGGAGAGAAGAGTAACTCTCTTTTCTCTCTCTCTCTCTCTTTTCATCTGCCCATTTTTTTAAAATCATATATTTTAAAGATGACCAATATCATACCTTTATTTGTCTTTATTTCTTCACAAAGAGTATATCAATTCATCCAAATACAACTTAAGTCTCCTCTCTATTTCATTTATTTTTCCAAAAATTTAATAGTAGAAAAAATTAAAGAGAAAAAGAAAAAGAAAAAGAAAAGTATTTTCTGAATAAGGTGAATTGTAAAAACTATTTGTATCTGAAAACTAAAAGTGGGAAAGTAAAGAATTAAACAATATAAACTATTTAATAAAAATATAACAACTAATATACTGATTGTTTGAAAAATTTTAATCAATATTTTCTATTTAATTATCTAACAAGTACCTATATTTTGTCAAATAAAAGGTGCCATTTCACACCATTAGGTCACAATTTTCAACTACATTTAAAGCTCCCCCTTAGAATTTTCACCCCTTTTGTACATTTTTTCTTAAAACACTGTGTCTGTTTATTTACATAATTATTAAAATAATTTAATTCAGTGTATATATATTCAACAAAAAATGTTCTTTTACAAGAGATATATAAGAATATATATTAAAAAAATGATCGACATTTATTTATCTTATTCTCATATTTTTTTTCACTAATTATATTCCTTATATATATATAAATATTATTTTGACCATCTCCTTATATATTACTATACTTTAAAGTATGCGAAAAGAAAACAAAATTTATAAATATGGTATCAATATTTTCAACGAACAAAGTCTTCCATAAAGATATTAATACCTTACTTGAATGTTATTTTAATGTATTTTTCTCGTAATTTTAATAAAATATTACTAATTTCTTGACCAATGTTATTAAAATAATGGATAATAATATCCTTATAAATTAATATAAAATGATTTGCTCATCTCTAGCATTCCAAGTTCCACCAACCCAGATTCTGCATGGAAAATAAACTCTTTAAATATTGCTTTAAAGTCATCGGTTGACTTCCCTTATATCCATAGATCTCATATAAGAATGTGTATATGATTTTAAAATGACTACTGAAAAGTGATTAAATGATCATAAAGAAAACATTTTTTAAAATAAAGAAAGAGATAAGAAAAAAAAAGTTATTTTCTCTTAGATTCTGCATGCTTCTACCTTTTACTCAAATACTATAATAAAAAAATTATTAGTGAAAAAAAAGTACTTTTGCACTTTTAAATTTATTACTATTATTTTTCAAAAGTAATGGTTACATAAAAAATAAATAATTACTCTTTTAAGAAATTTATGATTACTTTTAGTATATTTTTATTTTGAAATATAACTAAAAATAAAATAT
Source organism: Lablab purpureus (assembly GCA_030347555.1). NCBI lineage: Eukaryota > Viridiplantae > Streptophyta > Magnoliopsida > Fabales > Fabaceae > Lablab > Lablab purpureus. The sequence continues at coordinate 22,782,393 of CM059258.1, forward strand.
AAATATAAAATATTTATACTAAAAATCAGAATTTTATTATATATTATTATAGATTTAATTTAATTTTAAAATATAATTAAGAGTAAAATAAAAATATAAAATATAAATGTTAAAAATAGAATCTCATTATATATTATTATAGATATAATTATTTAATTTTTATTTATTTGTTTATGACGTTTTAAAAATGGTAATTTTGTTTTATTTTGATGTTACTTATTCTTTTAAACGAACAAATGCACCTTTTTTTTTTTTTTACTTTACTTAATTTCTTTTTCTTTTTCTTTCTTTACAGTTACTTCGAAATTCCTTCACACAAACATAGGTCATCGATGAGAAACATGATTTAGTATGGTGTTTTACTCACAAAACAAAATGATAGCATATTAGACGGGCAATGCTTGTGTTGCTTTTTGATAAAATAAAGAAAAATTATTAATGTAAGATGAGACTTAAAATAAACATTTACTTTATGTAAGTATGCACGATATAATTAGGAATAACAAAAAAAATTATAAATACAAATATTATCAGGTAAAATATGTAATTAATGTTAAAGTAAATATATTTAATAGATATTTATATTAACGAGTACAGTATTTTAATTACATTTGTTAATGAGAAGTATCTCTATTCAACTTTTCCGTAGTTCTAATTTATTAATTATTATTAGTAAATTTTATTTTGATATTTAAAAAAAGTTAAATAATCAAATTAAAATTATAAGTGTGAAAAATATTAATTATTAAAAAAAATTTAGAATTTAATTTATATTTATATTTTTTTATTTAAATCTATGGAATTGAAATTATTTTTAAAATAAGTAACTTTTTAAAACTTATATTTTATGATTTAATATATTTAATTTTTTTAAAAAATTAAATTTATTTATTTTATTTTGCAATTTTATTTGAATTATATTTTAAAATGAACTTTTTATCAAAATTTATATTTAAATAATTTAGTTAAAAAAATTAAAAAATTCAAATATATATATATATATTGGTATAAAATAAATCATGAATATTTTTTACGTAAATACCCAAGGGAAATTTTAAAAATTTACAAAAAATAGTCAATTTAAAAAAAAAATATGGAATACGGGTAAATTATGTTTTAAAACACAGTTTCTAGTCCAGAAATAATGTTTTAAAACAAAAGTTTTTGAATTAAAAAGGTATATTTTAAAACACGATTTTGTTGATTATTTTCTAAAATAATACTAAAGTGGTGTTTTACACAAGTTATGGATGAAATTTTTTGTTGAACTCCTGTTTTAAAATATGAATTCAATTTTTATCATTACTATGTCTAAACTGCATGCAAGTTTATAAAAAAACTAACACCAATTATTGTTTTGTATTAGGATAAAAGAATGAAAAAAAAAGATGAACTCCAAAACTATACACTATTGGTTTATTGAAATGTGTCAAACTAATGAAGGTCTACTATATATTAGAGAAAATTAAAAAAAAAAAAGGTTAAAGGGAATAAATGTTTTTAACATATTTTTTTTCGAAGAATAAAAAATGGGTGATAAGTAGTTCAATCAACCAAAATGCAGAAATAGTGCTTCATCTGACCATTGTTCTAAAGCTTTTTAACCCTTCATTTTTCATTCTCTACCTTCTATTGAATCACATTTGAACATTAGCTGTTACCGGCACGTAACTTCATTTTCATTTCAATCTGAGAAGAAAAAAGAAATTTATCAATTAGCAACAACAAAATTGAAAGAACTTTCATGGGATTCACAACGAAAACAATAAACACTAAAAGAATTTCATGGGAAATGCAAGATCGACACGAAAACAAGCAAAATGAGAACACTTTAGGAAAGAAGGAAAAGAAGACAAAAGTGAGAGGACCCATAGTAAAGGTTGGCTGCCAAAGAAAAATGAAAAGCCATACTCTAATTAAATTTGTAGATTTGAATTCTTTCAATCATATAAATTATATATAATGTTTTTAGTTAAATACGTACTACACATGAATGACAAAGGCAACAGGGTGAAAATGTATTTTACTTCTTCATTTTCATTTTTATAGTAAAAATTTATCTTTATTTTTATTTTCTTACAAAACTTAAAATCATACAAATATTCACAACAATTTATTGACAAAACTCAATCAATCAAGTGTAGATAAACATTTTTAATTACACATAAATCATCTAAAAAAATATCAATTTCAATTTTTCTGGTTAATTATTTTATTACAAGAAAAATTAAATATAGTATCGGCAAAAAATTTCGAAAAAGAAGAAAAGCTTACACTACTTTCTTATTAGCATCGACATTGTCTCGAAGAGACAATCGATACTAAAAGCATGGAAGCTACATGACTAGCGTCGAAGTGCTTAAGGAATGCTAATAACATATGTGAAGTTGACACAAAAGTCGACGTTATGATTTTAAAAATATATAAATAAAATTGGCCAGCGTGGACTAAATAGACTCTTCGACGTTAAGCTTTTCAAAAATAAAACAATTAATTGGGTAGCATCGGCTTGATCGACACTCTGATTTTTTAAAATAAATAAAATAAATAGGTAGTGTCAGCCTAGCCCATGCTATGAGATTTTAAAATAAATAAAATAAATAGCTAGCATCGGTCTAGCCCACGCTATGGTTTTTTAAAATAATAAAATAAAAAGGTAGCGTGGACCTGATCCACACTATGAGTTTTTAATGAATAAAATAAAAAGGTAGCGTTAACTTGACTCACACTGTGGTTTTTTAAAATAAAAAGTAAAAAGGTAGCGTCGGTCTAGCTTAGGGGTGGCAAAGTGGGTTGGGCACGGCGGGCTGACCCGGCGGGCTGACCCGTTAGCATATAGGCGGGGCGGGCTAGCTTTTTCAACCCGCCAACCCGTATCAGCTCGGCTCATCTAGCCCGCCAACCCGTCGGGCCAGGGGCGGGGCGGGGCGGACCAGCCCGCTGGCCCGCAAAAAAAATACAACACCTCATTCACTCTCACTCATTCTCTTTAAATTTGGGAAAGTAGCTATACCTAGGGTTCCTTCAACACCTCACTGATTGTAATTTCTTTTGTAATAAACATTATGTTTTTTAGCTTGCACTTTTTAAATGTCGTGTCACCATATACATCTTTAATATATTGTTGTAATTACAAAAATTCATTTAAATTGGACACAAATAAAATAATTGCAAAGAAAAAAAAAAGTCCAATTTAAAATCAAAGATGAAAAAATAAAATAAAAAACCCAAAAAATAGATTTTTCAAAAAAATGAAAAACAAAAATATAGGCGGGTCAGCCCGCCTTATGACGGGGCGGGTTAGAAATTTTGGCCCGTATCACTGTGGCGGCTGGCCCGCCCTGTCCCGTTTTTGACGAGCTCATGGCGGGGCGGGCCTAAACGGGCTGGGCTGGCCCGTTTTGCCACCCCTAGTCTAGCTCATGCTATGATTTTTTTTTAAATAAATAAAATAAATAGATAGCGTCGACCTAGCCCACACTATGAGATTTTAAAATAAATAAAATAAATAGCTAGCTTCGGCCTAGCCCACACTATGCTTTTTAAAATAATAAAATAAAAAGGTAGCATCGACATGACCCACACTATGATTTTTTAATGAATAAAATAAACAAGTAGTGTCAGCTTGACTCACGCTATAATTTTTTAAAATAAAAAGTAAAAAAGTAGCGTCGGTCTAGCCCATGCTATGATTTTTTTAAATAAATAAAATAAAATGTTAGAGTCGGCCTGACCCACACTATGGTTTTTTAAAATAAACATATAGTGTCGGCTTGACCCACACTATGCTTTTTTAAAATAAATAAAATAAACATGTAATGTCAGTTTGACCCACACTAATTTTAATATAAATCCATTACATGTGCATAATATGCCCTACTACGCAATTTAATTATAATTCTCCCCATTTCAATACAATATCATTACATTCCAAATCAAATGAATTCATATTCAATTCCAATCAAAATCAAATAAATAAAAATATTAAATGTGAAATCAAATTATACTAGAAAAAATGAAATTGAAGAGTAGTTATAATTAAAAAAAAATTTGTGCATGAAGTTACATTAATTAACAAGTATTTTTTGAACAGAAAAACAAAAGATCATCCTACAAGTAGGAACAATGTAATTGGTTATTAATATCCTAAGAACTATGAAAACAAATTGTGAAAAAAATACTCCACTAGCTTCCAAAAATGAGAAACATAAAAGCACCTATTTGTTGATTAATTACAAATACCTATAAAAAAAATGAGAAACAATTAGGTTGAGTAATATAACACTTGTATGCAAGTATATTAAAAATGTGTTTTTCATTTGATTTGTTCTCTCCCAAATTCACATTTTAGGGTAGTTTTGTTTATGTCCCTAACCTTATATAAGGTTTGAATTTTGTGACATATATGTACTCTTGTTTCTTTGAGAAGGCAAACTTCTATCCTTGTTTCTATAAAACAAGAATATGGAGTTCCTAACATCACAGTCTAGGTTACTAAGGCATAGACTTAAATTTGTAATTACAAATATACATTATAATGTACAATTTCATATGAACTTGTTTTTTTTATCAAATCTCTAGAACTCTTGAAGCATAAGATAACCCATCAAATTACAATTTGGCCCTATGCTTATTCAGAAACTTACTCTAAACTTACCTTCTTTCCCTCCTTCATATAACCCTCCAGAACTCAGTCAAAAAATTTCACCACATGCTCCTTATCACCCATAATTGCAATCAAATTACCAAAAAATCAAACAATCAAGCAATCAATTGTTCCAATTAAGCAATCAATTGTTTCAATACACAGATGAAGACAGAAAAAGAAGGAAGAAGGAAAACTCACATATACGTAGCTATGCTCGCGAACCCTCACCCAACAAACAAGCCCTAACAAACAAGCCGCTCTCCTTGCCTCTTGACCAACAATCCAAAATTATCCATACTCAGATTCATAACTCACCTGCCAAACATTAGATTTCTTACCCCCTTTCGAAATCACCAACCAAAACAATAATGAACTTCAATTTTCTTACTTGGGTAATGCAATTAGATGCACCACAACCTTGAACAAACCAAAAATCCCAAAATTTCGAAGCCCCAAATCGATTGCAGATTGCCACCGCAGCTACGGGTTCTGACAAAAAGGGAGAGAAAGCAAGAGAAAAAAGAGAATGCGAGCCATGAAATAAGTTAGGTTTTCGATTCCCCTTTCAAATTTGTGAAAATATTTTTTATTTTTTTCTTATATCTAGCGTCGGCAAAGTGTTGGTTAAGCCGATGCTATATATTATTCTATTTGCGTCCACTAGGTTGACGCAACACAATAATTAATTTTTTTTACTAAATTTTGTGTCCACCAGGCCGACACTACTATAATTATTAATTTATTTTATATTAAATTTTGCATCCGTTAGACCGACGTTATACTAATTATTTTTTTTTACATTACACTTTGTATTTGTCAAGCCAACATTATATTAATTATATTTAATTTTCGATTTAATCTTTGCATCGGCATAATCGACGCTACCATATATTTACAGTATATGTTTATTTCTCAATATATTATGTAAATTTATTTATATTTTTTTATTCTTCCTAGAATCTCAATGTTGGCTTTCAAGACTCTAAGTCAACTCTACATTTTTCTTATTTTCTTTGAGTCAGCTTAGAGTTCCGCTAGCCAACTCTAATAGCGTGCGTTTCTGACTGACAATTATTGTGCCTTTTTTTTCCTCAAAATCTCTCTAAACCTAAAATGCACCACTTAACCAAATGAAACATTATTTTAAAAGTTAGACCAACTAAGACAATAACATTAGTTTATTAACCCTATAATACTAGCATATACAACCAGAAAATGAAGGTAGAAACAATTTAAAGTAAAATTGAAAATTACTTTAAATCAAATTTTTTTGGAGTGAAGATGATCTAAATTTAACCATTGTTGTAAAGATTTACTAAAAAAACAAAAAAAAACTTTAAAAATGTAGAAAAAATATAAAAAGGTAAATATAAACAATATGGTAAATTTTTAAAAATAATAATAAAATACTTAATTATAATTTACAGTTTTAAATATAATTTATAATTTTAACACTTACCTTTTTCAAAACCAGCCAGAAAAAACCGGTTTTTGCTAGTTTAATATTATTATATCTTATTAGGTTAAACATTTTGCAAGTATTTTTATTGCTATTTTAATTACCTTTTGAGAAGAAACTAAAACTACATATATTTTTTCTCTCTCTCAAACTACTCGTATCACTGTTGACAACATCATAGTCAACCGTGTGATAGAGTTCATTATAGTCACAAATTAACATCTCTCTAGCTAATATATATAAAATATTTGTAGAGGTTTCCAAAATCATGGCTAAGAAATCAAGTAGTCAACCATGACAGGCTTTCATAGCCAACCAACAGTGTGTATAAAAGCAGAGTCTTTATTTTTTATAACACTTATCTTCTCTCATACTTCAAATGTCTGAAAAGTTAAAATCATAGTACTGTTCAGGTATTGTTTTTTCTATTCCATCAAATTCATAGAATCAATACAAATAGGCAACGCAACGACTCTAAGAGTTGACTAATTATATATACTATTGTGTGGTTTATATGGCTATATTTTAAAACTCTATCCTTCATTTGTTTCCATGTTAAACACATCTCAACATTTTAGTTGGGTCATTCCTTGCAACTTCTGTTTTAGTTTCAAATTCTACAAATTAACAAATTTATTACCAACTACTATAGTGATCCAAATTTCGTGGCAGAAGATAATGAAAGTTAAATAAACAAAAATGATTACATTTGACTGGACTTAACTAGTAAAGATGGATTGAAAAAATAATTATGAAGTTTTATTTCATAAAATTTCAAATTATATTAGTTTAAATTTAAATTTAATATATTTAAATAATTAATTGAAAATTATGTAAAAAAATATTCTACAAAATTTAATAGATAATTTAAAAATTAATTTTAATTTTTTGTTACTAATTGTCTTTTATATCTTTAATAGTTAATAATAATGAAAAAATAACTTTTTTAAATTATTAAAAGAATAAAAAGATTACAAAGAAAGAAGAAAAAATAGATTATACCTGTCATCCAAAAATATAAAAATTATAGTAAAATATAGCATGAATAATTTTTATTATCTTGAAATTATGTTTTATTATTATTAATTTATTTTGGTTCTTTCTAAATTTAATTATGCATTTTATCATATATTTTTTCACAAATAAATTAATATTATATTCATAATCATATATATTATATATATGATTATATAGTTTTAGTTTATTTTTATATTAATTTTAAAAAGAATTAAAAATAACTGAAAACAAATTAGACAGAGTGATTAATTTTTTTTAAATCAATCTAAATCAACATAAAATACAATATATCTCTTATATTATATCATTAATTTATAGGTAGTTATATAATACGTTTAATTTTTAATAATAAAAAATATATTATAATTTTTAACTTTAGTTTAATGAAAAGATTGATTTTATAATTTTAATATTGATGAATATTTGAATTGTTATGATCAGAATTTAATTACATTAAAATAAATGTTATAATTAAAGATTTATAATAGATTAATTGATTAGGTATATGTATAATCAATTAATCATCTCATTAATGAGAAGGTAAAATGGTAGACTATGTCTCTTTTATATTTTATCGATTATGGCTATGGCTAGTAAGATTTTTATCTACTATATATATATATATATATATATAGTATTTATTAAATTTTAAAAATTGTTTTAAAAATTAAGTTAGCAATACTTTTTAATTAATTGATAAAATACAATATAGAACTAAAATTGTAATGACATTCCATAAATTTTTTAATAAAATACACTAAACATGTTTTTGCAGTCAACTTAATCCATTTTGACAATATTATATACGTTATATTTAAGTAAATAAAATAAGAAAAAACTATAAGAAATATGTTATAAAATAATCATTAAATTAAAATAAAGTATGCTATTGGTTGATTTTTACAACAACAATAAGAAAAAATTCATATTATTGTCACAAGAAAAAAATATCGTGATAAGATAATTAGGGTTGTTTTTAACTCGCTTTCGTTTCACTTTTTTTTTATTGAAAAGTCATTCAATAATATTTAATTTGGTTTGATTTTAATTTTATATAAAATCTAAATTAATATTTTACTATTCGGTTTGAATTAATTTTTACTGATTTGATTATTATAAAAGTATTAAGTATTTTAGAAAATATTAAATATTTTATAGTGACAATTTATTAAATAAAAAATATATGGTAAAATTTTTGCATAATTATTTTCTTATTTATAATTTTAACTTTATCTCATATTTATAAAAAAATACTATGATGTTTTGATTTGATAAATATAAATTTACTTTAAGTATAATTTTTTATTTAAAAGACTTATATTTATTAGTTTTTAATTAACTCTAAATATTTAATATCATAGTTAAATGTAATAAGTGATTTATTTTGATTTTTAGTTTTATTCAGATCGAACCACCTTTAACGTTTGAGGAAAAAAATAAATTAAAAAAATTACTAGTTCAAAATTTTTGTTTTGATTTTGATCAATCATTAATTTTTTAAATCAGTTTCCCATGATTTTTTAAATTGATTTGATTTTAAGCATCTCAACAACTATATTTATTGCATTATTGTTTGCACATAATGTGATTAGGTTATGACTCAAAGCCAAAATTAAGTTATTTATAACCTGAAAAACAATCACAAGAATAATAGAGAGAAAGGAAAAAAAATTATGAAGAATGTCGATAAACAAAGATAATATAGTTTTGATTTAGTATGTCTCAAACAATCACTTAAACATAGGGATGACAATTAGACCCGCACCCGTGGGGACCGAACCGCCCCCGCCCCGAGTTTGACGGGGAAAAATCGAGTTGACCGGGTTCGGGGTCGGGTTCGGATTTTCCCCCTTTAAATCAATCGGGTTCAGGGTCGGAGATGGGTAATGCAATCCCCGCCCCGCCCCGTACCCATCCCCGTCCCATCTTTAAATTTAAACATAAACCCTAAAACTATTCATATTCTTTCTTAGTGTTTCTTTTTAGTTTTTACACATAAAGAGTTACAGTGTCTTCTCTGAAACCCTATTATCTATTCCACACTTTTCTCTTTTCTTCTACCTTTCACTCATTCTTTCAACTTTCTCAATCTCTTCAACCAGTTTCAATATACTCTTCTCTTTCTCTCATCCTCTACACATTTACTTTTCTTAGTCCCTTCAACCAATTTGGTGAACGCATAACATAAGGTTAGTTCTTTGTTTCTTTATCAATTTTCTAAATATTGTGAATTGATAATAACATCTATTATTATTTTATTCTCTGAAATTTTTGTGAGGACTTCATTTGAGGGATTTGCTGAGCAATATTTTGTAATCTCATTGTGGCTAATCTATTACATCTATAGTTAGATACATAACATTTTGCACAATTTCTCACATACTTTCTACATTTGTTTTGTATACTGGTTTGAGTATTAATACTTCTATTTTTATTTTTCATTTGTTTTGTATACTGGTTTGAGTATTAATACTTCTATTTTTATTTTTCATTTTCTAGTATTATTTTATTTCTATTTTGTTTTTTAACATCTTATTTACCATTTGATATTTAAATTTTAAAAGTGTATTCATTGTAAACTATGTAACCCTATTAACTTTGTTTGTAATCTCTTTGTGATTAATCTATTACATTTATGATTAGATACATAACTTTTTGTACAATTTTGCATGATTTGTTATGTTTGTATACTGATGTTTTTATTTCTATTTTATTTTCATTTTCTAGCATATTTTTATTTCTATTTTCATGTTCTTAACTTTGATTTTCCTCAAAATTAAATTTTAAAAGTGTCTTCTTTGTTAAGCTGTATAATTGTTGTGATTTTTTATTAATTTTGTAGTCTATCTTTATCGGTTTTTTATAATTTGTAATCTCTTTGTGAGTAATCTGCTACATGATTAGATACATAAACTTTTGTATAATTTTGCACAGATTTGTTATGTTTGTATACTAGTATTTTTATTTCTATTTTATTTTCATTTTCTAGCATATTTCTATTTCTATTTTAATTGTTTTCATTTTCATGTTCTTAACTTTGATTTTCCTCAAAATTAAATTTTAAAAGTGTCTTATTTGTTAACTGTATAATTGTTGTGATTTTTTCTATTAATTTTGTAGTCTATCTTTATCAGTTTTTATAATTTGTAATCTTTTTATGACTAATCTATTACATTTATGATTAGATACATAACTTTTTGTACAATTTTGCACATATTTGTTATGTTTGTATACTGGTTTTGAGTGTACCTATTTTTATTTCTATTTAATTTTTATTTTCTAACATGATTTTATTTCTATTTTAATTGTTTTTATTTTCATCTTCTTAACTTTCATTCTCTTCAAAATTAAATTTTAAAAGTGTCTTCTTTATAAACTGTATAATTAATTACTGTGATTTTTTATAAAATTAAAATTTAAAAAATTATTGTTGAGAAATGTGATAAATAAATCATTTTATTTTTGTAATTGCAGAAATTTTATTTGTTGTTATGGAAAATATTGGAATATCACAAGCACATCAACCAATGTTAGAAGAAAATGTAAACCCTTCAATCGGTGATCCTACTACTACACCAAATGAAGTTCCCGACAGACAGAAGATAATGAGCATGAAGAAACTGCACAATCGAGGATCAAATAGGCTTAAAAGTAAATAATGGAAAGGACAAGGCTCAATACAATTATTGTAAAATGCTTTTGGGTGGAAAATAAAAAAATGGAACAAATAATTTGTAAATAATTTATACTAAAATATACTCCATTAAGAAAATAATTTAAAATTTGTAACATTATAATATATAAAAGAAAAAAATATTTAATATTAAAATACTTAATTTCTATAAATTTATCTTTAATAGTCTATTTATGTGATATGCTATATATATATATATTATAGTTATGCTTAAATTTTTATATTTATTTAAAATATTTTAAAATTATATTTTAAGAAAATAAAATGGAACGGGAATGGGGGCGGGGCGGGAAAACCCGACCCTCGATGGGGATAGGTGTGGGGACTAAATTGTTATCCCCGGCGGGGATCGGGGGCGGGAACGGGGATGGTTAAGTGAATGGGGGACCCCGCCCCGTTGCCATGCCTACTTAAACAAAATATGTTACCTAAATATGCCGATAAAAAAATATGTTATCTACATATAGAAAAGAAGTTACTTATCTCCATAATAAAACTATACAAAGTTAAAATATTTCTTTTCTGGAAAATATAGTTTATTTGTAAAGTAAATATTATAAAATATAAAAGAAATAATAAAAGTTAAATTTTATTATCTTCATATATATATATATATATATATATATATATATAAACTCCTAAATATAAACAATGTTCTAGATTATTGTTATATTAAAATATAGAGTCCAATATTTTAAAAACTATCATATTTTATACATAAATTATATAACCTATTTAAATTTCATAATAGTATCTTTTATTACTTTATTTACCAATTATAACATTTTATTATTAAAATACGGATTAAATATGATTTAAATTTCTTAATTATTTATTAAAATTATATTTTATTTATAAGACAAATTTTAAATTTATTTAATTTTTATATTCCAGAACAAAATATAATTTAAAAAAATAATTTAATGATTAGAAACATATTTAATTATTAAAATAATAAAATTGTTATGTAATTATTAATAAAGAGAAGATGGACTGTGATTAGTAAAGTTTTTCTTCTATTAATGGTAGGATGTCTTAAAATTAAAATCTATAATTATTTTTCTTCATTCAGTTATATTCATAATATCATCATCAATTAGCAAGGATTCTGCAAGTTGACTTACTTTTCAGCATTCTTTTTTCTCTTCATCACTTTCCTTGATCATTCTTGCAGTTCAAGTCCTCTTTCAACCACTCCTGTCTATAGATAGTGACTTATATCTGTTTCTGCCATAACTTAATCGCTTCTCATAAATTCTAAGCCTTAAATAGTTGTATTGCTTTTACTCATGAAATTATCAGTAATGGCAAGCATGAGGATAAGTAACCCTCGTTTCTTCTTCTTCTTCTTCTTCTTTCTCCTTATGTTCCTTGCTTCCTTTTTCTTTGCCTCCTTTGCTTCTGGAGCCACTCTCTCCCAGGATGAAGGTATGTTAATAGCTTGCACCAGTTACTTAAAACCACTGTCGCAATGAATTTACAGTTTATGTGTTGTTATTTTTTTATGTATAAAACTTTATTGAGTTTCGTGGTATGCTAACTAACCTCAAATTCACATCAAAATCTGATTTTTAATAAGTTCACTTTGTAAAAGTTTTGCACTATATATCTATACTAAACTTAGTCTTAATAATCTAGTCTATGATTAAGATTAATACACGTTAATTTTAATTACAGCTTAATATGTATAGATTTAGAAAGAGTGGTTACTCCTGATACGAGAAAAGTAAAAAAAAAAAGGTTTTGTTGTAAGGTTTATATTCTTTTTACTTCTGATGTTACATGCCGACATATAAGAATGGTTTTGAGGTGAGAAGGGAGAAATTAAAGCAACGGAAAATATATGTTTTTTTATTTTATTCTGCAATTTTATTTTACTGTTCTGTTTGATTTTTACTTATTTTTACTTTATATCTATACTATTAAAATTTCTTATATTTCATAAAATTTTTCAATAAATTTATTATAAAAATTTGTAAAAAAATTTCTTACTATTTTTTCTATAATTTTTTTATAAATTTATAAAAAAATTATCATAAAATATAAAAATTATAATAATATTATATATTAATTATAAATATAAGTAATGATATATATTAATTATAAATATATAGAGTTTAACAATAGCTTTTACTATTCAAATATTAATATTAATTCGGAAGAGGTAACTTACACCATCTCAATTACTTTTACATCATTCTTTTTCCAATCTTAGTGTATAAAAACATGTTAAAATTTACATTGGAGTATACATGTTTGAATAAATTTACAATCAAATTTAATATTTATTAATGTAGATTTTGATATTTCTCTTAAAATTAGTTTTACTTTGCTTAAAATTTTGTATGTAAGAAAAAAATTCCTGTTAATAATATTATTATCTTATATGTTTGAGCACTGATACTAATTTTTCTTTCACGCTTATACACATTTATTTATTTATTTTTATTTTTGGTAGCTGAAACCAACCTTAATATAGATGAGAGTCAGGTACCACAATCCTTGTTATCTTCATAATGAGAAAATAAAACTCAGCACTATTCTTCTCTCACCAACTTTTAACAGTAAACAATTACTATTCAAGTAATAGCGCCATCAATGCTTTCCTTAACGAGAACAAACACAGTTTCAACACACTAAAAAATTATCTCTAATATGTTAAAAAAAGAATAACACAAAAGGAGAAACTATTTTTTTGTTGCTCTTAGATTTTAATGGTAACTTAGGAGAATTTAGAAATTGAATTAAAGTCTCTAAGTTTAAAAATTAATCAGTAAAATAACTAGAGACTAAATTAGAATTTAAGTAGATGAAAAATGGTATTTTTGACAGTCTCATCTCACCAACGAATCACTTATATATGGTCATTAAAAAAATAAAATTTTGTATTTATAAAGAAAATAAAGGATAAAATAATAAATATAAGATGTATGCAAAATTTATTAAATATCAAAATATGATGATCCTAAATGAGAAGCAGTTAAAATTCTGATTATCAATTATGAAAACTAATTTAATAACTAGTTAAAAAAAATACAGAGAGAGTATAGTTTGAAGATTAACAATTTTAAATTAAAAAAAAATGTATATAATGCTTTTGTCACTTAATTAGTTTTTATTTATTAAATTGTTATCTATAATGGGTTGTAAAATATAAATAAGAGATACTATAAATGGGTGTTGATGATTTTGTTATGACAGTGGATGCTCTGAGAGACATTGGGAAGACACTTGGGAAGAAGGACTGGGATTTCAGTGTAGATCCATGCAGTGGAGAACGCAATTGGAAATCTGCAGAAGGGGAAAATGAAGTAAGATGCAACAATTGCACCTCTAACAACGCCACCGTTTGTCATGTCACCAACATGTAAATTTCTCACTCATTCTCTGTTATTAGTAGGAATTCAAGGTTATGATAGGGTAATTATGAGGACATTAAAGAGCTTGTGCACCACTAATAATAAAGAGGGTCTAATATAACAGTTGTGCTAGAGTCTTCTATGTGCCTCTTCAATTTTCTTAGATAGCTTTATAAGATATATATAGTTTTTTACTTGCAGATGGTATGCATGAAAAAATTCCTACCCCTGCATTTCAGTTCTGTACAATTGTTCTACAACACACCCAATCGATCAGATCACAGTTTAAAATCAATTATGATGAGAGGTTAAAACATTTTTGGTTCACCAACCTTATATGACTGAATAACACAAATCAAATTTTACCTTCACATGCTAAAAGGACAAACTTTGGATAACCAAATTGTTGCTCTTTTGATATACAGACCATATACGTGAATGATAAGTGACTATGTGGTTGTGAGGTTTGGCCATAGATGGTATTTCTTGGCTGCTGGATTACTGCCAAGCTAACTCTGCAATTGGCTTCCACACCTGCTAATTCTGCCTCCCTTCTGCTAGAACTAAACATCATTCAACTTAGTAATTTAGAGGTTAGAATTTATCAAAGATCAAAGGAACTCATGTTCTTCATTAGACTTATGATTCATTCAGACAAAACAAATTTAATTGATATTCATGAAAATCAACCAATTAAAGTGATGTTTCTTTGATGAACATCAAGAATTCAAGAACAAACCAAATTCATAGAGAAAAATGGATAAAAATCATGGAATTAGTATTTTTATGTTTTTGTTTTTCATTATTTCCTTTTCCTCTCCTTATTATTATTTTTATTGTTTTTTAATATGCAAATTTCACTAGTCAAAATAATATAACTAATAATTTGAAGAGAAGAAGAAGATTCAAAATTTGTAATAAGAGAAGAAAGAAAATTTTTAGAATCTTCCTTTAAAGATTTTTTTTCAATAATTTTGGTCTGACATTTGGAATGTAGTTTTTTCTTCTTTCCTTTCTCTTTTCTTTCTTTGAGTTCTTTTTTTAAGTTCTTTTTTCTCATTTTATTTAAGTTCTTTTCTCTCTTAATGCTTTTTTTTTCTCTCATTCTCAATTCTTTATAGTACTCTTATATATTCCTTGCCTCTTGAACAAATATTTGAAGTTTCAAGTACAATTCTTTCCTCTAAAAAAAAACACAAATATATCTCTCATACATACTTGAAGATCATGTCATGTAGTGCTCATGATTCATCTTCTACCATTAGGAACCTCATTTTGAATTTGGTCTCACCATACCAAAGCACATTGTTCTAATTCAAAACTAATGAGTTTAACATTGGTATTGTCCTAAAAAATCTGCATACTTAAGATTTGTTCTACTTTAGCCTCCCATTTAAAATGTCATTCAAGATTACTTTCTCCTAAAACTAAAAACTTTGTAAATTTTATATGAATTTTAGAATTTCTCTCTTGATACAAGTCACATCCTCCTCTCCTTAGTCTATATATTTAAATTTGCTCTTTATGAGATTCATCACTATCTTCATAAGTAGTTCTTCTTATTTTATATTGTCTCCCTTTATACCTTTGTAAGGTCATTTGTGTGTAGTTGATTTGTCTTGTGAGTTCTTCCACCTTTTCATACAATTCAACATATCTAGGATAAATAAGAGGAGAATTATCTTGACTAGACATGTTTCTATACAAGATGTTAGCATAAAACAACAACTTCACAATAAAAAGGTTAGTAGAAATTCAGAAAACAAAAGAAATGGAACCAAATGGTCTCAACAAAACTTTTTTAGAAAGAAACTATACCCTAACTTTATCTCAACAAAAGTTATTAGAAACTAGTTTGGATCACTCTTTCACTTAAGTTCTCAAAACATGTTAAATAGTTCAAAGAATCATTAATCTAAATTATTAACTCAAGTGAAAAATGAAGTGATTTTCCAAATGCACTTAGAGGCCCACAAAATTTTGTCAACTGCAAGACAAAACTAAGAAAATTTAAAAGAAAGAAACTAAAAAGGATAAAGCAAGAATAGGTGTATCAAGAGAAAAACAAGATGTAAGATAAAACTAAGAAGTAATCCAAAGACAAAAACACCAAAGAATTAAGAAGATTACCTATCTAAGTAATGGTCAACTTTCTAATAAAAATAATTTAAGAAAAGATCCAGACAAACCACAATGTCGGAATTGATTTACCTAACCAACGATCAAATCAATCAATATTGCGTATAAGCAAGAATTCAAGAATTCATAACACTTTTGGTGCATATATCATTCAACAAAAAGTTGATTAGTTTCAGCCGAGACTTTTTGTTTTGATTTTGATGTGCTTTTGTAATTCAAAAACTAAAACACAATATGAAGAGTCGATCTGCACAAAGTTTGAACACTTAAGCCCTATATTTTGAGTCTAATGATCAATTCAATTCAAGAATAAACCAAAAAGAATGCAAGGAACCAAAAACAAAATCAAGCAATACAATGAATTAATGTGTAGGAAAACTTAACAAACATATGGCTCTAAAATCAAAAGAAAGTGAATCAGACTAGACGCAAACAAATACTAATGAATGTTATTATATCAAACACCTCATATGCATAAAATAGCAACATTTCATCAATCAAGATTAACCAATAAAGATGAACATATAATCATGACTCTTTCTCGGATTAGTGATGGAAATGACCAACCGAATGGCTTGTGACAAATTTAGAGACTAATTCAAACAATAACAATGGATTTTGCAGCAGTTAAGTGATTAGAGACCAAATTTGTGACAACTTTTGTCACAGATTTGGAGTACCAAAACAACTTTCATACAATGAACTTTTGTTTCAATTTGTAATTATTCCATACTTGTTCAATGATTATGCCCAACTTCAATGACTTAATCGAATGCATCATGTTTTAAATCATATGATCTAGATACTAAATGATAAATATTCAATTAAGTGATTTTGGAGTGAGGATCTGTCAAACATGATTAGGATAAAAGGAACTCATGTTGTTCTTGATTAGACTCATTATCCATTCGGTTAAAATGAGTTTAATTAATGTTAACATGCAACTAAATCGATTAAAGTGATGTTTATTTGGTGAACATTATTTAAGAGAATTCAAGAAAAAAGGAAACCCATGGAGAAAAATGGATAAAACTCATGGAACTAGCATGAATAAGCCTCAAAAATTGAAAAAAAAATGATAAGGAACAAGAACACATGAAGCTTTCATAATCTCTCCATTAAAAATGGGATTGATCAAGTAATTATTAAAGTATAAAGGTTTGATCATACGAATAAACAAAGAATAAAAAGATGGAAAAGATGGAAAAGATAGACAAGGAAGAACAAACCACTCCATTCTCCCCTATAGCTTAGGTTATCTCTAGTCGTCACTCTGTTTGACACTACTTTCCATGCAAAGTGTATAGCAAATGGTAGATCTTTATCCTCCAAAAACACAGTGAAGAAATTGTTGTCTTCCTCAAACACACTCTTTTGTAGAATTTTATATATTGAACTAACAATAAAACCTTCATACTCATTTCCTTTTGAGAGCCAAAGATCTTCACCTGACTGTTTAGGTACATTCTTTCATATTTCTTGCATAAAAAGTGTTACTTGAGGTAGTTCCCACTCAAACCATTTTCTATTTCCAAATATGCTTATTCCATGTTCTCAAATCTGCCAAACTAGCTTCCCTAAAATTAGAATTGTTATATAGTTTGAAATACTTTTCAGCATATGTTATTGTTTCACTTCATCTATCTTTGAAAAACCTAACCTTACTAACTGTTTGAGATTTTGTTTCTTAAATATATCATATTGATATCCTCCTTATTTATAATTTCATTTTGGTATCTCCATTTTATAGAGATCCACAATATTTTCATATAACATCTTTCTTATTCCATTAAACATTATCATTTAGAAATCCCTCTTCTCCATTTGTTCAAATTTGTCAATGATAGTCACTCATCACCTATTAATGTAATTCCTAACGGTTTACCCAAATTCTATAAGTATACTATTTCAAGGAAACCACTTTTCAGATAGTATAATCTGCTCATTTGAGATAAAATTACTATTACTTAAGAAGTGTATGGCTAGTCTCATTTGACGTATTTTCTAAGCACTGGATAAAGATGTTGAACTTAATACCTTTAGATTGTCATAGCATTAATCACCTTCTTTTGGTATATTTCACCCTATACAATCTTGGACGGATAAATTTGTGAGGGTTTAGATATCATTTTGGATTTTTTTGTAATTGAGTTCCCTTCTTTGTTTCTCGTCATCCTCTGTTTGTCTACTCCAAATCAATTACTCTTACTTTTTTTGGTAAAAGACTTTGCATACATCACTATTCATCTTTCCTTTATGTATTTACTCCTCTTTTCCTAATTGTATCTATGCACTTCTTGTATTTTGGATTATATAATCTAAAAGTCATTCCAGATTTTATAATTTGGAAATCATTTTACTTTTACAAATGAATTTCAGATTGCACAATTAAAAAATCACTTTTAAATATGACTTTCAAATTGTGTAATCCATAAACTACTTTTAAAAGTAACTTTTGGATTGTACAATCCAAAAATAATTTAAAATGGTATAATAAGATTGACAATAGATTTTCGGTCATTACTTCTAGATTACAAGGAGAGAAATGTGCAGAGAGAAATAAAATAATTTAAAATTAGATAAATATGTTTTTGTTTTTTTGGATATATATGAATGACCTGTGAAAGATATGTACGTGAAAAAAGAATTTCCCCGCATGTTGTTTGCTTTCCTTTTTGGTTTTTTGTCTTCAAATTGTCTTAGATTTGAGATAGCAAGTCTAGTGTTGCACATCCTTTCTGATACGTCTTCATTGTACTCTCAACAAAATAGAGCACAAAACAAAGATGCATCATAGAATTTGACCTTGCCCAATTTGTTACAATATTTTTGTAGTTTTTTCATAGTAAATATTTATTCTAAATAATTAAAATTTACAATAACTAAACATCTTTTAATATATAAATTATATTTTACGTTTACAATGAATGATTTAAGTTGTGATATAGAATAGTAGTGCTTTAAGATGCTAGAGAGATTATTTTAACCATAAATTAAAAAATAAAAGAATAAAATATTAAATATGATTAATTTAAATGGAGGATTAGTACAATATATATATTTTAATCAATTTATAATAATGTAGGATTTAGATAGTAACAAAAATTAGTCCAATCTAAGTCCATCCATGATTTTATGAGTAATTTTTTTGCAAATCGCATCATGTGAAGGAATGACACAAATATGAGTGATGTAAACAAATAATACTTTTTATATTGAATTGTTAGAAAGGTATCAAAGAGATTCTTGTGATAAACTTAATATCAGTTAGAGAAGTCTCATATTTGAGGGGAAAACTATTAGGAATTCAAGTTTGAGAATGTGAGTAAAGTCCTACATTAAGTAGAAATGAGAAAGTTAAACTCTATATAAGAAAAGTTAAAACTCATAAAAATTAAGTCATAAGGTTTTATGTTGGAAGTGATGTCATATCTTATATGCTTGTTCTCTTCTTATCAGTGTTAAATTTTCTCTCCAAATTTTTTTCCAACAGTGATATAGTCTTGGTGACCAACTCAGACGAGGGCATGCATGTCCCGTTGTATTAAAATCTAATAAAAATCATGGTTACACTTGAGGGAAAGACTATTAAAAATTTAAGTGTGAGTGAGTAAATATCATATTGAGTAGAAATGAGGAAATTGAACTCTATATAAAAAATGTTAAGACCCATAAATATTGAGCCTGAAGGTTTTATGTTAAAAGTGGTGTCATATTTATTATATAATTACTCTTTTCATTAGTGTTAAATTTTATCTCCAAACATTTTTCAATATAAATTTGTAGTGATGTACAATAACACTTTTATGTTGGTTATGTGCAACCTGACATAGAAAAGAAAGTACACCTATATACATTCTCAAAAACGGATATGTAATTAGGAAAATATAACAAGTAAAATTTATGTAGTGATTCAATTAAAGTGTTAAGAAACTTTAATATACTTCCATAACACAATTTACTATAAAATAGATATCACAACTCTTATTTCTCTTTTAATAAACTCTTAATCAAAATAATTCAAATATTAATTACAAAGTATGATATAAATTTTTATTTATAGAAAATACCATTATAACTAATTGTCGTGAAACACACGTGTAAACGAAAAAGACTGAGAAACAATAGCTTTAATTACGTAAGTGAAATGTGATTAAACGTGTCACCAGAATGTGTACAAGACTAAATAATCTTCTAAAATTTTTCATCCATATATTAAAAACTTCATCTTCCGCTATATAATCTAATAAAGTTAGACTCTCTAGGAATTTAACAAAAAATTTATTTATGTTTTAACTATTTTTTATTTTGTTATTATAATTTTGTTTGACATCCAACCAAAACCTCTAATATAAAGTTGGGATAGTCAAACTCATAAAAAGTATATTTTTTTATAATTGATAGGATATTTATAATATTATTTTGTGGTTAAATAAACGTGCAGATTTCTGAAATCACAAAATCTTTCGGGTACTCTCCCTCATGATCTATTCAGGTTGCCTTACCTTCAACAAATGTATGTAATTTTTTAACTTTACTCACAATCATCAATCACAAATCATTAATATATATATATATTTTTTTTTCGTTTGCTTGCCAAGACACATTCTTTATTTGCAGTGACCTTTCTCGCAACTACCTGAACGGCACAATTCCTAAAGAATGGGGCTCCACCAAACTTGTCACCATGTAAGATTTTCCTGTCAT
Organism: Lablab purpureus; assembly: GCA_030347555.1. Classification (NCBI taxonomy): domain Eukaryota; kingdom Viridiplantae; phylum Streptophyta; class Magnoliopsida; order Fabales; family Fabaceae; genus Lablab; species Lablab purpureus. Next base: position 22,803,416 of record CM059258.1, read on the forward strand.
TTTTATTTAGTTTTGCACAGTACTTGATCTTGACATAAGCTATTACATATATAATTGGAAAACTTACATTCATGTGTTTCTAATATCAATATGTTGAGTCAAAATTAGAGTTTTTTGACTTTGATATCATTTGTAATAAAGGGTTGACAATTAAGGTTGTCATTATTAAATGGTTATCAGACAAGCTCCGATTGTAATTGAAGAACCTAAAATATTTTACCCAAAGTTTTTATCGTATATTATATATTCTTCTAAGTACTTCACAGTGATCAATATTCTATATAATAACTTAATGTCTTAATAGTTTAATCTTTCGTTAAATGCATTATCTATATATAGTTTGAATTTTCTCAAGAACACCGCGTCTGTTACTAACAATAAGTTAATTTTTTCTTAATGATGCAGTTCCCTCTTTGGAAATCGATTGACGGGTCTAATACCAATAGAGATAACAAATATATCCACTCTTCTAGATTTGTGAGTTTCACTTTCCAGAACTCAAAAAAAGTGATTGATGCATCCATAATGCAATTATTTAGCCTGAAAAAGCACAACATTATGCCGAATATGAACCAAAATTTGAAACCTATATTAATTTAAAGATCTCTGGAATGGAACTTCATTAACTTTAGCATGAAACGAGCAGGAACTTGGAAGCCAATCAATTTTCTGGAAATCTTCCTCTTGAGCTTGGTAATTTAACCCAAATCAATAGATTGTAAGCGCTTTATCTTCTTCCATTTACACCTCCTATGTTAATACCCTTTCTAGATTTTATTTCTATCACAACTTTAATTGTTTTCACTTCTCATCTCCTTAATCTTTCTCTTTGCCTTAATTTCAATTTTGATAGTGGGTGTTTAGCCATAAAGATCATTTCTACAATCCTCATTTCATGTCCGTTTTATGAAATTGAATTGAATCCTAAACTTACATTTGAAACTAGCTAGTATAATTTGCAGGGCTTAGATTTTAATTTGTTCTAACTTATTTGCTGCCATCAATTATACACAGGCTACTTTGCTCCAATTATTTTATTGGAGAACTACCAGTTACACTGGCCAAACTCTCTGAATTGCAAGATTTGTAAGCTTCATATTTTTTTATACTATGGAGTGATGACTGATTTAGAGAATATTGTTTTTGAACTAAGATTCTCATTATGCAGTCGAATAGGGGACAATCAATTCTCTGGGAAGATACCTGATTCTATTCAAAATTTGTCAAGTCTAACGATACTGTATGAACTCTACTTTTTATTTGATTTCACTTTACTGGTTTACTTTATTTGTTTTTCCATTAGTTGAATTAGGTTATTCTATTTCTTGAAGTCACCAGTGATTATTAAAATTTGACAGGAGGATTGAAGGGAGTGGATTAAGTGGGCCAATTCCTTCTGGAATTTCTGCTCTGATAAACTTAACTGACTTGTACGTATGAATATGACATTTTATACGGTTTTAAAATCAACTTTCATTTCATTTGTGTTTACTTTGCCATGCCATGAATCTAATGTCACATGCAGGAGAATTACTGATCTAGAAGGATCTGAACCTTCAACTTTTCCTGTACTTGATAAAATGGAGAAGTTACAATATTTGTGAGTTTATTGCTTTGACTCTTTTTTCAATTAAAAATTCAGAGAAGTCAAGGAAGAGGTATACCTATAACATAATGTTATCCATGTTGATGTTTTTCAGGATTATGAGAAATTGTAACATCATTGGAGATTTACCTGAATCTCTTGGGACAATGACAAGTTTAGATGACAACTTGTAAAATTGCATACTTTCCATTTTGTTTAGAACTAATGATCAAATTTTTGTTTTGCATTATTTAGATTATTTCTGCATTGCATACTTAATGCTTTGATGATAAAACTCTAATATTGTTATTCAACCTAGTGTTGGGAGATTTTGGGAAAGACAATGAGCTACAAACACATTCGTATAAGTATTTACTATACCACCTGTAATTCAAAACCTCCCAACAAGTGGTATCATAACTTGGGTTATGAGTACCTAGGTGAGGTATCCCATAATAGGATTAGTAGGTGAAGTATCTCATGTTAGAGTTACCAGTGAGACGAGATTTTTCATAATAAAGTTACCAGGAAGATATGGTTAAAAAAAGGAGAGTGTACCAATGTGCATATATTCACACTTGAGGAAGAAATTGTTAGGATACAAGTGTGAGTTGGAGTTTTATATTGAGTGAGAATGGAAAAATTGAATACCATATAAGTGAGAAGACCCATAAACTTATTACCTTAAAGTTTTGGGTTAGAGATATGTTTATAGCGCATTCTGCTCCCAAAAATCTCCCAACAAACGATTATAGAAAATTCACTACTACTAACTCAAGAATATATTTTCTTTTTCAGAGACCTAAGCTTTAACAAGTTGACTGGACCAATTCCGGAAAACTATGCTGCCCTAAGAAAAGTGGAATTCATGTATGGAATGTTTTGAAATTTTCTATTCACAATCATATTATTAACCTATAAAATAATAAAATTAATCACTAATTGAATTAGATACTAATTTTGGTAGCTAATATTAGAAACTAATTTAGACTCTGATTTAAAAACTACTTTAGTCACTATTATATAGAAATTAATTTCAAAATTTTTTAAAATCAATAGCCAAAAAAGAAATATAATTTCTGTTATAAAAAGATATTTTAAATACCAATAATTTTTAGTTTGTAAAATAATTTCTAATTTAACCACTATAATGACTAATTATATTTTAGTCAATTTGGATTTGTTGGGAATCTAAGTGTGAGTGTAAGTCTCACATCAGAAAGAAATGTGTGTTGAATAATACATATAAAAAGAAATTCATAAATTCATCGTCTTAAGGTTTGAGGTTGAAGGTGTCAATTTCCTTATGTAAGTAGGCTCGTGACTCATTTAATGTCGTTTCCCTTAATGTATCTTCTTTTCTTTCTTATATATTATTGAACACATTCATTTATCTCTAACGTAGAAGATATGCTCTTACTTAAATTTCTAACATGATTATTCATATTTTGCCTTCTAATGAAGGTTTTTATATTAATATCCTAATATATATTCTTGTAATCTAGATATTTAACTGGAAATCTTCTAAATGGATCAGTGCCTTCGTGGACAGAGAATGCCAAATCAATGTGAGTTCTCTTTCAAATGTCACTTCGTACCATTCCCTAATTTAGCAATACTCGTCGTTTGTGAGGCATAAAAAATAAACATACTATTTGTTCCTAATGACCATGTTGTTGCCTAGTAAGTGTTCTTTTAAGTTTTTCAAATTTTATATTAATTTTTTCAATCCTTCATATTTAAAAATATTTTCAGTTCCCAAATTTAAAAATGGATTTTAAGTTTTTCTATTTTGAAATGATACATTTTGATTTCCAAAGTTGTTACAATTCAAATTTGTTGACACAACTAACACGTGTTTAATTTAAGGAAGACAATTTCAATCGTGTTTGAAATATTTTTATTTTTCTCTTTTATCATTCTTCTCCTCTCCTTATATCAGTGGCACGAGTTACGACTACAATAATTTAATCCTTTCTCTACTTTTCCTCATCTTTATTACATTATCATGAAGAAAGTTTTAACTTAATTTTTTTTTAGGTTAGGCCATATTTTTTTAAAAGAAACAATTTGATTCTTATTTATAAGTAAAGAATATATAAATGGAAACACAATGGAGTATTCCAATTCTTTACAAATATATATATATATATATATATATATATATATATATATATATATATATATAAACTGAGTCACGTATTTAAGTTTCCTCAGTACATTAATTTATTTTATAATAACAAATTTGAATTGTTTAAAAGTATTGAAGATTAGGTATAAGATGAGTTTTCTGATGTGTATTTCATATATGGTTATGTGTTTATTTATAACAGAGATATAAGAGATAGACTTAGCTCTTTACACTAGAATATGAAACTCTAGATATTCTAACACTCCCTCTCAAGCTGGAGTATATAAATTGTATGAACCAAGCTTGTTACAAATATAATCAATTTTAGGCCCTCGTAATGATTTAGTAAAAACATATGCTAATTGATTATTAGAGTTAAAAAACTCAGTCTTAATCTCACCGGATACTATTTTTTCTCTAATGAAATGACAATCGATCTATATATGTTTGGTCATTTCATGAAAGACAGTATTTGGGCTGATGTGAAGGGTAGCTTGATTGTCACATATGAGTGTCATTTGAGTAACTTTTCCAAATTGTAACTCCTGAAATAGCTGTTTAAGCCAAATAAGTTCGCATGTAGTGGATGCCATAAATCTATATTCTGCTTCTGCACTTGATCTTGCCATAACACTTTGTTTCTTACTCTTCCAAGAGATTAAATTATCACCAATGAAGACACAATATCCAGAGGTGAATCTCCTATCAACAGGAGATCTTGCCCAATTCGCATCTGAGTAGGCAACAACTTTGGCATGATTACTGTGTCCATACAACAAACCTTTTTCAGGGGAGCCTTCAATGTATTTCAGTATACGAATGACAACATCCCAATGATCTGTGCAAGGAGAGTTAAGAAATTGACTTACCATACTGATAGCAAAAGAAATGTTTAGACGAGTAACTGTAAGGTAGTTCAATTTCTTAACTAACCTTCTATACTTTTCAGGGTCTGAGAAGGTCTCCCCTTGATTAGGTAGAAGCTTGACATTAGGATCCATCGGTGTGTTAGTAGATTTTGAGTTCATCAATCCAGTTTCCTCCAGAATATCCAATGCATACTTTCTTTGAGAGATTACTATCTCATTAGTAGATTGTGCTACTTCAATTCTCAAGAAATATCTGAGTCTGCTAAAATCTTTAGTCTGAAAGTGTTGGCAGAGATGTTGTTTAACTTGTTAGATGCCATGGTGATCACTTTCTATGATTACAAATCATCAACATACATAACTAGATAGATACATTCAGAATTTGAGTGGTGATGGAAGACTGAGTGATCTGCTTCACTGTGAGTCATTCCAAATTGCTTAACAACGATGCTAAACTTTCCAAACCAAGCCCTCGACAGAGATAAAATAACGATTAAGAGATGGAGAAAAACATTTATACCCTTTTTGTGACCTAGTGAACCCTAGAAAGACACATTTGTGTGACTTAGCGACAAGTTTGTCAACATTAGGTCCTAAGGTATGAATAAAACAGGTTGACCCAAAAACTTTAGGAGATAAAGAATGGAGAGGTTCATGTGGAAACAAAATTGAGTGAGGAATTTTATTTTCTAAAACAGAGGAAGACATACGATTAATTAGATAACAGACACTTAAAACAACATCCCCCAAAAATGTTGAGGAACATTACCATGAATTAACATTGTTCGAGTTGTTTCAATGAGGTGAATATTCTTGTGCCTAGCTACTCCATTTTGTTGAGGTGTATAAGCATGTAAAGTTTGGTGAAGAATACCATTAGACGCTAGAAAACTGTGAAAAGAATGAGAAATATACTCTCGGGCATTATCACTACGTAAAATGCGAATAGACACATCAAATTGAGTTTTTATTTTATTAAAAAAAATTTGAAAGATAGAAAACAACTCTGAACGATTTTTCATAAAAAATAACCAAGTACACCTTGAGTAATCATCAATGAAACTAACAAAATATGTAAATCCTAAATTAGACTGGACACGACTAGGTCTCCAAATGTTAGAGTGAATTAAGGCAAATGGAGAAGAAGCATGTTGTGAGATACTAATTGGAAAAGAAGAACGAATGTGTTTCCCTAATTGACATGACTCACAAGAGAAAGTAGATAACTTGGACAAACTTGGAACAAACTGCTGCATTTTTGCAAGGCTAGGATGACCCAATTGAGCATGAATGAGAGAAGAAGACTCCATTACTGAACCAACAATTTTCCCTAAGATAGTAGAGACCATGAGACTCACGTGTAGTGCCAATCATCCGTCCCAAACTATGGTCCTGTAAGCAAACATAATCTTTAGTAAAAGAGATAATGCAATCAAGGGAACGAGTGAGGCGACTAAGGGATAATAAATTAAATGGAGATTCAGGGACATAAAGAACATTGTCAATAGAGAGGGAAGGAAGAAGTTGAATGGTACCAATACCATGTGAAGGGGCTTTAGAGCCATTAGCTATGGTGACAGATGGCAAATAACCCGAAGTAGAGAGTGATGAAAATAATGATTTATTACCAGTTGTTAGAAATAAACGGCAGTGTAAAAATCAAGAGGGGGGGTGAATTGGATTTTTAATAAATTTTTTCTCTTTAAAATAATTTTCCAGATTTTAAATAAATGTTTTAAAATTAGGATGCGAATTATCCTTAACCTTAGATGAACGCAGTTTGACTTGCAATTGTTAATATGATCCACAATAAAAAGAGATAAGGAAAGAGAAAGAACACAGAGATTTATACTGGTTCGGATTAAGCCAATCCTACGTCCAGTTCCCAACCACCACAAATACGTGATGATCACCCCACTATCTTTAATTGAAATTATAAACACCAATTCATGCAATAACAAATAAAGATAAAGGAAACACCTCCTTAGTCACACTAAGGATGAACACCTCCTCAGATACACTGAGGATGATTCCCGCCTCTCTTGACACACAAGAGATAAACACACCTCCCTTTAGAACAGATCCAAGGGATGAATTTTACCCGTTTAGAAAAACAGTAAAAGAAAACACCTGATTGAGTGCTGAATGAAAGCTTAAGCACAAAGATCACCACTTCCAAAGACTTTGATCAATCTTGAGAGAGCAAGAAAGCGGTTTTGAAAAACTATAGCGGAAGAACACTTTGAATATTGTGTTTAATCATATGTGTTGAACCTAAGACATTCTCTTTCATTTTATAATTTGAAAATGCATCAAAGTTTCCATTCTTAGGTTGATTTAGCATTGAATTCGCAAAAACGACTTATTTAATCGATTATCTAAAGAGCTTAATCGATTATATCAGAGTTAAAAACTGGAAAACTCATTTTGCCTGATATAATCGATTAAATTAAGGCCATAATCGATTATATTAACCCAGAATCAATATAATCGATTATCAAAAACACTTAATCGATTATTTTGTTCGTTAAACAATTTTGATTCAAATTTTAAGTGAAATAATCAATTAGACTACGTATCATAATCGATTAAAAGCGTAGAAAAACGTTTTTGCGAGAAAATTACTTGCTCTCAAGTTTGGAAAGGCCTTGAATGGGATTTATGACTTACTCTTTTCATCCATCACTCAAAACAGAAACTTCTAAACTTGAAACTCCAGCTCTTGAGAAAATCTTCATCAATCTTCTCTCTTGAAAGCTTTAAACACTCTTTATGCCTTGTCTTTTTCATCAAGCACCTGTCCTTTGTGAGAGGATACAAGTCTTTAATGTTGTTTAGAGCACTTTAAATCTTCATCATCAAAACTTTGAATCTTTATGAAATATTGAGAGGACTTCATTAACACTTGTTCTTGAAATATGCCAACACCAGTAATGTGGTCTGTGGTGCCAGAGTCTAGAACCCAAGGACTAAGAGATGTGGATTGGGTTAGGCCAGCAAAAGAAGTACCTGTATGCACAACAGAAACAGTGGAACTAAAGTCCTGACGATCCTCATACCATTTAAGAAACTCATGGAAGATAACAGGTTGAGCCGATTTATCAGATGGTGTGGAGCCCGAGACAGGTGGTGGTGTTGCGAAGGCAACATGGGCAACTGCAACAAATTTTGGAGGGCGGCCATGTAAAGCATAACACCTTTCTTTTACATGACCGTATTTGTGATAATGAGCACATTGAGGATGTCCTTTTTTCTGTTTTCGAGGACGATTGCGGTTGTCATGTTGAGAAACCACATAATTATCACCATCGAATTTGTCAATGGAGAGATGCAGATTGACAGAATTGACATAGATGGACTGATTAGATGTAGGACCAGGAGAAGCCATATCAAACACAGAGAGAGAAAAGTGCCTCCAGAATAAAGAGACAAACCCTTAAAAAAGGGTAAAAATGCAAACAACCTCTGATGAAGAAGGTGAGCACAGATCTGGATAGAGGATGGAGAGATGACAACGGCTACGGCGATCGCGGCCAGGAAGGACGCCAGACGCACCTCCACGCGCGACGGACAGCGGCTGCTCCGACGAAGGTGGCGGTGGCGCATGGCGGTGCGTGACTGCTCCGATGGCCACAATTTTGACGACATTGGACTCGCCTTGCCCAGACGACACTGTCTATGGTGTTGGCGGGCGGAACCGGGACGGCGACGACGGTGCAGTAGCAAAAAGGAGGGAGAGCGGCACCGGAAAACACTGTTCCAGGAGAGAGAAGTGGCGGTGGTAATGGCTGGACTAGGGCAACCTTATCTGTGAGGTTGCCGGTGATGACGGTGGTGGTGGCAGCAACAACGACGTTGGAGGCAGTAGAGGCAGTGGCAACAGAGAGATTCCGAAAATTAGAGAAGAGAGATTTTCGAAAAAAAATTTAACATTGATGAATAGTGGGTTCACCAGGGAGATAGAGATTTGACTTAGCTCTAGTACCATATTGAAGATTAGATATAGGAGGATGAATTCCCTAATCTGTATTTCACACAAGGTTATGTGTTTATTTATAATAGAGATATAAAAGATGGATTGAACCCTTTACACTAAAATAGAAAACCCTAGATATTCTAAAAAAAGAAATTTAGTTTTGTAAACCATAAAAGATAATTAAACTCACTTATCAATTATAGTATACAAATAAAGTTATACATTAAATTTGAATTGTTTTAAAAAAATTAGTTGTGTAAACAATCTTATAGATAAAACATAATTAAACTCACTTATTAATATACAAATAAAATTATACATTAATACTTAACATGTTATAATTTTATAATTTTATCCCAATGAACTTCTTCTGTCAGGTTTTACTATATTTGAGGGTATAAAATCATGAATAAATTTATCGTAAAAAAGTATTTGATAAGAAAATGATCAGAAAAGATATTGCTAGTCACTTAAATATATTCATACACCATAAGAAGGTGATGTGATGTTAGGAATAATTTTTTTACTTTCCATCCTTTAATTTTTCACATAATGAGTTCAATTAAACCAAAGTTTCACGTTCAATCTTAAACTAAAGATGTTAATTAGGTTTTTATTCTTTTTTTTTTAAATAAATCTACACTTTAATCCTTAGTTCCTGTTCTCTGAAATGTAGGTCCACAAGCATTCTATTTTCCCGGACATCAAAATTCTCCAATAACTCTTTCATCTTAAGCTAACTACACATTTTCTTCGAGCTGGGTTGTGTTGTTTAACTTTTGTTTCTTGTGGGGTTTACTTCTAATATCACATCTCTAATCTCTAATAGTTTCTTATGGAATAGTTTGCTTGAGTCAACTGATGAATTTCTTACTTCATATAGAATTATTTAGGATTTAGGATGTCTTTGGATAGAAAACTTTAACAATAAATATGATATATAATTGAAATTGAACTATCTACCTATTTGGATAATATAATTAAAATATTTTATATTTTAATTTTTTTATTTGAATAGAAGAATTTATTTTTTAAGATAAAATTTAATTGTACTAAATCTTTTAAAATATAAAATTTTAAAATTAAACTTTACAAAAATTATTAGTCAAATTTAAATATTAAAATAATATTTAATGATTTAAATTTTTTAACATATGTACAATTTAGTTTGACGTAGATATAATTCTATTCAACCTGATATAAGTCCGACTATACTCGGTTTGATATAAGTATGACTTGACTTGGCTTAAGGCAAGTTCGACTCGACTCGGTCAGGGATATACCCAACTCGACTCAGCCTAGACTAGGTCTAACTTGACTTTGTCTGGAGACTTGACCAGACTCGTCTGGATGGGCCCGACTTGAGTCGACCTTACACGATCTTGACTTGATTTGACCTGGGTGAACTCGACTCAACTTGGTTTGGGTGAGCCTGCCTAGTTCGGGCATTACTTAACTTGACCTGACCTGATTCGACTTAGGTTGGGGGAAGGCCCGACTTGACTCAGGTCGGGGAGGACCCAGCTCAACTCGGCCCGATGGAGTGTCCCTCTAATTCGTGTTGGGTTAGGGGCAGAGCCAACATGACTCATCCCGAGGCGAATCCAACTTGACTTGGCTTGGAGTAGGCCTAGCTCAATTTGGCCACAAACTCGACTCGACTATGCTTGGGACAGGCTCGACTAGACTCAACCTGGGGTAGGTCTGGCTTGACTTGACTCTGGTGGCTCTGGCTCAACTCAGCCCGAGGTGGGTCTGACTCGACTTGGCCTAGGGTGAGCCCGACTCAACTCGGCCCAAGGTTGGCTTGGTCGGGTTAACCAGGGTTGAGCTTGACTCAAATCGACCCAGGAAGGGCTTGACTCCGCTCATCCTAAGGTGAACTCGACTCAACTGGGCCCAGGGATGGTCTCGACTTGACTCAACTCGGTTCGGGCTTTGCTTTACTGGGCCCAACTTGGCTCAACTCGGGTTGGAAGGGCCCTTTTGACTTGGGTCGGGTCAAGGTCGGGTCCAACTCGAGTCGTCTTGGGGTGTTCGCTTGACTCAGCTCGGGGTAGGGCCCTTTTGACTTAGGATGCACGGGCCTGACTCGACTCGGCCTAGGACAGACTTAACTAGAAACGGTTCAGGATGATTTGGCTAGATCCGATAGTGGAATTTCAATGTTCTTCTTTTTTTAGGGTATTTCAAATTCTATTGTGTTAATTATTTGAAATACCTTTTCAAAATTCTTAAATTTCAATCTCTTTTCAATCTCTTTATTCAAACAAGTCATTTTACTTAAAAATATTTTAAATTCCTTAAATAAATGAATTATTCTCTTAAATTACTTTGTCCAAATATACTATTAAGAATTTTGATGCTGTTGAAATCTGATATTATTTCGTTCAAATATACTATTTATTAGATTATTGGTGGTAATGTTCATAAATTTCTTTCAAATTTCTTAATTTTTTACTAATAAAAAAGAATTAAATAATTAAAGGAATACTTAAAATGTCAAGAGTACTTTTATTAAAATATATATAATGTATATACAAAAGAGAGGAATTTTTTTTTAAGAAAACTACTCTATGATAAATTCTCTAGTCTAAATTACGTTACTTTATTACATATACTTTGAAGTTCCTTGATGTTTCTTCTGGTTGTTATATCATTAAAGTCTGAATCAAATTTAATACCTTTTGTGTAGAGATATTTCATATAACAACTTAAACATCACAGGCCAAGGAAGTGCGACTTGTAATCATGAAAAGAGGTAAGAATCCCTGCATTTGTAAGCATTTATGTTTGCCAATACAATGACCTGAATCAAAATTCTCTTTTATGTATAGGAACTTATTTGCTAACTCCATCACGAATGGCTCGTAAGTTAGCCTTATTTTACATTACAGTTTTTCATTTCCCTTGTCTAAGGAATCTTATTTTGATCTTAAGAGGAATATGTTAATGGAATATTTTCCTTCCATAATTTTCTTAGAGGAGCAGATGCATGTTTGGGAGGTCATACCTGTTCAACATGTAAGTTTCTTTGTGGATAACTTTCTACTTAATGCTTTCACATTCTAAGTTAGACTTTTATTTAAACCTTTTAACTTTTGGTTTTCTCAAGTATCCTTTTCAAAGTATTCTTAAAAATGCATAGAAGTTCAACGATTAACAATATAGAAATAGGAAGAGAGCAACATATATATGGATTGTTTAACAATATACTACAGCAAGAATTTCGATTTATGACTCTGACATTAGTGGGAAGATAAGGCTTTTATTGTTATTGACAATCTAGAAGGTTCATGAAATGTTTCATACAACATCAACATGCTTGAACTCATCAATGGTTTTCTAATTCTTTTGCATTCGAGAAGTTTATATGTAATTTATGAGTTCAGACTAATTCTTCCAATGTCCAGAGGCGACTCAAGATCTTAGGAGGCCTAAAGCAAACTTAAAAAATGAGGTCTTTTTATTTACTAAATTTTTTTTATGCTAAAATGTATTATAATTTTATTTAAAATTTATTTTTCGAGCTTTTTGTAATGTAAAATTATTTATTAAATTATCATAATTAATTTCATTTAACATTTTTTTTTCAATAGATAATAAAGCTAATCCGTTTAATATTTGTTAAGACATTTTTTATCTTAAATAAATTTTTATTATCTTTAGTTTTGAAAAACTCCTTTCAGCTTAGACAACTGATACTGTAATTGTTAACATTATTCTATAAGCTATATATGCATTTGGAAAAGAATTTATTCTTTTTATATAATTAAGAATATCAGTTGGTTTATCATTTTCCAATCCTATAATTTCCTTTAAGATATTTAATCCTGAAAATAAATCCAATCCATCAAGATCCAATAACACAATTGAAAAGATCAATCAGTGTAACATGATAATATAAAATTTCTACCATTTATAAATCATTTAATATAAAATAAACCACAGTTCTTAACACACTACACACATATAATATATATATATATATATATTATCATCACATCAAATAATATTCTCATAAATTCAATTCAAATATGCAAGCTTAACTCTTAATAACAGAGGAATAGAAAAAGAAAGGACATGGAGAGAGACAAAACTTACCTGAAACTGAAGTATATTGGGTAGAAATACTCTTCTCTCTCTAAATCACAGTTATGGACTTTGATTTTGAAAAAAATGATTGAAGATTGCAAATTTGGAAGAGAGAAGTTAGAGCTTCTCTAAAATTGGGGTTGAAAATGAAAAGTCACAGGGAAAGAAAAGAAGAAGATAAAAACCAATTGATTAGATAATAGAGATAAAAATGTTCTGAATCTTTTTTAGTTATTAGTATTAACTAACAAATCTTTTTTTTTCTAAAGAAAATTATGATTTATTGAGAAAAGTGTTTAACTCATTAAATATTATTTTTAGTATCAATAAAAATTAACAAAAAATCACAATATTTTAATTAAATTTTATTCTTAAACATAATTTTATAATTAATTTTTTTTTGGAGACCTAAAGCGAGTACTTTACTTGCTTGACCTTTAAGCCGACCCTTTCCATGCCTACTTTTGAAGTTGGTGCAACCTTGAAACATACTTGAATCATATTATGTGTGTCTTGGAATAAAAAATATCAATAATATATTATCAATTTTCTTTAACTTGCTATACCTATATAAGTTAACACGAGTTCCTTTGACATTCATTTTCAAAATAAGAATAAAAATGGATAGTTTGACGAAAATAGAATATAAAAATTCAATTTGAAGGAATTGTTGATGGCATTCAAGAGGTTATAAAATTTTGTAATACGAAATTGAAAATAAAAAGAAGATAATTTGAGCGTCGAATTGATGTTTATTTTAATTCTTTTTCCTTCTCTCTTTTTCTTACATTCTATCTAAAGATTTAAAAATAATTCTTTGAATTCTAACAAATACTCTAAATAAGTTACATCAATACAACAAAATACTTTTTAATAGATCTTTAATAAACATTGAATAAACTCATAATAAAATATTGTTCTACATTCTCACTTTTAATGCCTTGTTAAATTTCTAAAGCTTCTTTTACTCACGTCTTCTTCAATTGATTATATAATAAAACTATTTCTTAATTATGTGCTTTAATTAGATTTTTGTTAATAAGATTCACAGACAATAAATAATTATAGCATTTTGTTTTTTACTAAAATATTTATAAAATTTCTTTATTCAAATTATTTGTTGGGTTGTTAAACCAATTGAAATATATCTACTTTCTTTTAAAAATTGAAATCCTTGTTATTATTATTGTTCTTATCACCCACAGAGTACTGTACTGAGAGTCAAGGAAAAAAACATATTTATAAGTGTTTTTCATATTATATATATATATATATATATTTTCACTCACATTGTTTGATTTATGTTATTTTATTTTATCTCATAAATCATGGTGCTTTGAATATATCTTAACACCTTTCTCGCTACACCTAGATGGATATGACTTGGATCATTCATAAGATTGAAAAGTAAACTAGTTACAAATATAATATCAAATCTCGAATTAGTGAAATAAAATAAATTATATAAGTAGACTTCTATATGTTCTAACATTAACTTTCTTTCATCTCTTTTCTTCAACTTTTCATTCACAACTAATGGTGTATCAGTTAGATTACACCTAAACATCCTAAACTTTTTCAATATTTTCTATTTCTTTTAACATATAATGAATCTTTCACTATCTTAATGATTTTTTTTATCCAAGATAATGATGCAAAGATATAGTTTATTTCTAGTAAAGAAAAGTCCCATAGAATGAAATAATTATAGTCATACCTTCTTATTTGACATATAAGGTAGACTCCTTGCTCTTCTTATAATATTTCTCTACGAAATACATGTAAATGTTATTCTACCATGCTTTAGGAACTTGTTTGAACTCATAATAACTTTATTTAGTATATGAATCTTCTCTTCTTGGACTTCAATCACAAAGCCTTGAGGTCATACAACATAGACCTTTTCTTTCAATTCATCATTTGTTTCATCCTCCATTTTTTAGTCTTCCAAATTTGTCACCTAACTAATATTTATTGATTCATCTTTTTTAGATGATATTACTTTTTGACTAACTTTTTTAACAAGACATAATAATTTTTTCTCTTAGGATATAAGTGACCTTGTCCTCCCTTGAACAATCATCATTGATAAGTCTTTAGTTTCTTCTATAAACCATCACTATAAAATTAAATTGTTGAGTAAAAATAAGAAATTTAACAACAATTATTTATCATTCATTGAATCTGCATGAAACTTCATTTGATTCATTAATTCAAACAATCTATTATTAAAGTATGCACTCAAATTTTTCCTTTCCTTCATTTTTTCATTCTCAAAATCTCTTTTGAGAGATTAAAGTTTGACCGGGCTTACCTTGTTGAAAGTATTCTATGCTTCCTTGACTACTTTTGATCTCATTATCCTTGAAATATAACTAGTGAGAGCCTCTTTGAATCATCTCAAAAACCTCAACATTTGTGATTTTCTTTTTTCTGTTGCATGTTACGTAGATTTAGTAACTTGATCTTTATACCCTTTTGTATGAACTCTAAGACATTAAAAAAGATAAACAAAATTTCCATTTTTATAATCCAAATATCATAATTTTCTTCTATTAAAAACTTTCACATTGTTATAAATTGTGTTATCACTTTTCTTTAACTTGCTGTACCTATATACAAGTTAACACGAGTTCCTTTGATGTCCATTTTCAATAAGAATGAAAATCGATAGTTATAGAATATAAAAGTACAATTTGAAGAAATATATTTTTCTCATGTAGTTTTCTTGTTTGATGGTATATAAATTACTGCTAAATTTTTTGTTTGTCTTGAAGTGTCATACAATCTTGGTATAAATTGTGGTGGAAAAGAGGTAACAATAAATGGAAGGTTATATGAAGAGGATTCAGATGCAGAAGGGGCCGCTAAATTTATTTGGAAGGGAAGTAGAAATTGGGCAGTTAGCACTACTGGTAACTTCATGAATAATGATGATGGTGGAGGAAGATATTTACCATCAAGAAATTTGATTTCTATAAACAATACTGACTTGTACATGAGTGCACGAGCTTCTCCCATTTCGTTGACTTATTACGGATTTTGCCTGCATAATGGAAACTACACAGTACGTCTGCATTTTGCTGAAATTGTGTTCATTGATGATCAAACATTTAACAGCTTAGGAAGACGAGTATTTGACATCTACATTCAGGTATATGGTTAACAATTTTTTTAATCTATCATATACATTTTTCATATAGAAAATGGAAGTTGGTCTCATAGGTTGTATAGAACATGTTAGATTGTGTTATGCATATACTATCCTAACTCATATATATTATTCTACTTTATCGTCACTAATTTAACTTCATCTATATAATCAATGACCATTTGTTACAATATTTTAAAAATGATATATAAAATTGAAATTTTAAGGCTTGTAATCGTAATGAAGCAATAAGATTTCACTTAAAATGATGCAGGGAGAGCTAGTGAAGAAGGACTTCAATATTGCAGAAAAAGCAGGAGGAATTGGTAAGGAATTCATAGAAAACTTCACTGCTGTTGTGAGTAACAATACCTTGGACATACGCTTGTATTGGGCTGGAAAGGGGACAACTGGTCTCCCAGTTAGATCAGTGTATGGTCCTCTTATATCAGCTATAACTGTGGAATCTGGTAGGTTGTTATTCTTTGTAAGTTTAGTTTCATGTTGTGTCATCTTCATATTATCATCTAAGATCTTTTATAATATTCAAACAGATAATCAGCCTCCCTCGGAAAATGGAAGTAGCATATCAGTAGGAGCTGTGGTTGGAATTGTGGTTTCAGTAGCAGTTGTTATCATTCTTGTGTTTGGTACACTTTGGTGGAAAGGTTGCTTAAGAAAGAAAAGTGCCTTGGAAAGAGGTAATTATAAAGAAATTACTTCTATTGTCACTGTTTGGGAACATTTTGCCGAAACACTAGAATTGATTAACGTGCATCTATAAATTGTATAGCCAGTGTTCACCTAGTGGTTAATCACCCATAAATATTGCTAACTTTGTTTTAAAAGTTCTTTTACTGTCAAACATTTCCATAACATTTTTAACCACATCTCAGTACCCATTTATATTAATACAACTATTCTGAGACAAAGTTAAGCATATTTACAGTAGTTAATCGTATGTGACAATCTATATTTTGAGACAAAGTTAAGCATATTTACAATAGTTAATCGTATGTGACAATCTATGTTCTGAGACAAAATTAATCACTATTAGATAATCTTGTCATACTCTTAAATCATATACGATAATCTAGATAATAACATTTACTCTCTAAAACTTATGAGACTACGTTAGCCATATTTATAATCGTAGTTAACCATGAGTAATGATAATAGCGTCATTACATTATTAACTATTTCTAAGATAAAGTTAATAATTATTAGACATTTCAATAATCTTATGAGGTTATTAATCATTAATAATTTTTATTAGAAACCGAATGTGAGTTTGAATCTAGCTTTAAATAGAAATGAACAAATCCAGAATATAAATCAGAAAGTTGAAGCGTGGATTATATATAGTGTAAACATGACGTTTATTAAGTACAAGAGGTCTGATATTTCCTTTTCCTTAATTAACAGAGTTAAAAGGTTTAGAACTACGAACAGGTTTATTCACTTTAAGACAAATAAAATTAGCAACAAACAACTTTGATGAGGTCAATAAGATTGGAGAAGGAGGATTTGGTCCTGTGTACAAGGTATTTTGTCTATAATTTTGCATATTGATGCTTTAAAATTATTTTAAAACATTCAGAACATATAACATTATCCTTGGAAATGTAGGGATGTCTATCAGATGGGACACTAATAGCAGTAAAGCTACTCTCTTCTAAATCAAGACAAGGGAATCGTGAGTTCTTAAATGAGATAGGAATGATTTCTGCTTTGCAGCATCCTTGTCTTGTTAAACTCTATGGATGTTGTGTGGAGGGAGATCAATTATTGTTGATATACGAATATATGGAAAACAATAGCCTTGCTCGTGCTTTGTTTGGTAATTCTCCTTGTTATATGATAAACTTTTATCATCATTTATTCCATATATTAACTTATGAATATGACTATATATGCTACTTTTTCCGTTTTATATTATTTTTCACAAATGAAGGCCCTGAAGAACACCAAATAAAATTGGATTGGCCAACAAGATACAAGATTTGTGTTGGTATTGCCAGAGGTTTGGCATTCCTCCATGAGGAATCAAGATTGAAGGTTGTTCATAGAGACATCAAGGCCACTAACGTGTTGCTTGATGAAGATCTCAACCCAAAAATATCTGACTTCGGTTTGGCAAAGCTTGATGAAGAGGAAAACACTCATATTAGCACCCGAATAGCTGGGACATAGTAAGTTCTTATATCTTGTGTAAGGTTCATAGAGAAATATTTTATTTACATGATTGTACTCTTAAGAAACAAAAGTAAAAAGGATTTATTGAGGGTTCACCCAATCAAATTCATTTATTTTTTAAGTTATTGACAGGAAATCTTGGAAAGGAGTATTATGTTATGTAGCTAATAGACTTTTTAATTCTTATTATACAGTGGATATATGGCTCCAGAGTATGCTATGCATGGTTATTTAACTGATAAAGCAGATGTCTATAGCTTTGGAATTGTTGTCTTGGAAATTATAAATGGAAGGAACAATATCATTCACAGACAAAAGGAAGAATCATTCTCAATTCTTGATTGGGTAAGTACTCTCAAGTTCTGATCATGCCAACTTTTTATCAGAATACAAACTAGCTCTTTGGTAAAATTTAATTCATAGATAATATTATTTGATTTCTACCCCTAGGCTTTATGAGTAACATGCTCTACACTACTCACATTTAGATATATAAAAAGAGAAGTACTAACATTATACTCTTGTTTCTAACGTAGTCTTCCCTCTTAGGAGAAATTCATGAAAGGGTTGTTCCTTATCTAGTTGAAAATAGTGTTGCTAGCTCTCCTCATACAAAAAAGGCCATGTTGTCTAACTATTTAATGATTCTGAAGTTCTTTTACTCTTCCAACTTCTAGCTATACAAATTTATCATTTGCTTTAGAACATAAAATTCAAACTAGAGGGGGTAACAAATGAATAATTTCTTACTGGATTATAATTTCGTAAGAGAAATTAAAAAAAAATGCTTCAATGGTTAGTTTTGTTGAACTTTGAATTTATTTTGAATGAAATTGTCTTTTATGCTATTTTGTTTTGCAGGCACATCTATTGAAAGAGAAAGGTGATCTAATGGAGCTAGTGGATAGAAGATTGGGTTCAGACTTCAATAAAAAGGAGGTGTTGGTGATGATAAAAGTGGCTCTGTTATGCACTCAGGTGACTACAACACTTAGGCCAACAATGTCATCAGTAGTAAGCATGCTTGAAGGAAGAAGTGCTGTTGAGGAAGTGGTTACAGAGACAAGTGAGGTATTAGATGAGAAGAAGTTGCAGGCAATGAGAGAATATTACCATGAGCTAAGCATAGAAGTGCCATGGACTGCTTCATCTACATCTGCATCAGATCTTTATCCAACACACCTTGATTCATCTTATTTGGACAAGAGAAATTAGCTCTACAGAGAAATTACAATATTTTCTTTTGATTACCGTGGTTGTGAGTTTGTATGCGAAGTTATGTTTTTCCTTTTAACACCAATTGCGAATCTGTTATAAGTGTGCATTTTCACTTTTAACTGTGAAACATTGTAGTTTGTGGCTACAATATATTGAGTTTCAATAATAATAATCAAGTGTTGAACAATATATGACTTATTTTGTATAACTTTTTTATTATTTTATTGAAGTCAAATGGAAAGTACAACTGCTTTAAAATTTCATGGTGCTTATAAAACTAATGTTTCTTTTTATACTATTTTATTGAAGTTACGTATGAAAAAGTTTTCATGTGTATTTTTTTTGTAATTGTTTATTATTTTTTAAATTAATGAAAATTTTCTTTTAATAAATTATGGAAGTTGTGTATAGCAACTACAACTTCTTTTTTTTATTTTTTAATTTTAGTTATTTGGATCTTAAAAAGAATGAATTTTTTAAAATATTTTATTTATTTTATTTGTTATTATTGAGTTAGTTGGATTTTTTTTTTGTTATATCAAATTGGATAGTGTCAGAAATTTGAGTGTGAAGTTTGGGAGTCCCACTTTGGATGGAGATGAGCGAGATAAGTAGTATATAATTAGACTTACAAAATTATTACCTTAAGGTTTTAGGTTGAATGTAATACCAAAGTTTCTTATATGGGTTGATTCATGACTCATTGGATTCACTAGGATCTCTCAGAGTACCAATTCTCCTTGGTACGTCCATTGAGTCATTGTACATGACAAAATCTTTGGCACATAGACTCTATCTAAAGCAATAGTTGTACTTGTTCAAGATGAAGCATCAACGTCTAATACACAGAGAAGCTAGGTCATGGACTCAAGGTGCACTTATCACATGTGTCCAGTAAAGGAGTTCTTCGAAACCTTCAAATTGAAAGAAGGAGGGTTAGTTCTTTTTGGGAAAAAAAATCCTGTAGAGTGCAAGGAATGAGATCAATAAGATTGAGGATGTTTGACAGTCGGAAGATGTTATTGCAAGAAGTGAGGTATATTCCAAAGCTTAAGAGGAATCTTTTGTTAATGAGTATTGTTTGATCTCGTGGGTTTGAAAACCAAGATTGAACAAGGTATGATAAAAAGAATTAAAAAAGGAGTTTCTAGAGTTGCTAAGGAGATGAAATTAAATGGCCTTTATACACTAGATGGTTCAACAGTGATTGCACATGCGTCTATGGCTAGTTAGACGATGCAAGATAAGACAAGGTTATGACATCTAAGATTATGGCACATAAGGGAGAGAGGTTTGGTGGAGCGGAGTAAGCAAAAGCTGCTAAGAGATAATGGAATGGAGAAGCTAAAGTTTTGCGATCACTGCGTACAAGAAAAGTCTCATAGATTGAAGTTTGAGACTGGTAAGCATGTGTCTAGTAGACCATTTGTGTATGATCTGTGAGTCCAACACCAGCAAAGACTCAAGATAGAGAATCTTATTTCCTCTCTATCATAGACAATTACTCATGGAAAGTGCGGGTTTATATCTTGAAAAGTATAGATGAAACTTTTCAAAGATTTAAGGAGTGGTACACCATGGTATGTAATTAGCTGGGAACCAAACTGAAGGTGCTAAGGACTAACAATGGACTGAAGTTTGTCTCTGAGCAGATCAACTAGTGTTGCATAATAGAAGGTATAAAAAGGCATAAGACAGTTACATGGGTTTTAAAACCAATTGCGAAAATCATCTTATTAAGAGGATGAAAAAAATCATTTTGGAGAGGGGGAGATGTATGTTGTTGGGGGTTGGTTAGGCTAAGGCTTTTTGGAAAAAAGCTTCAAAAATTATAATTTATTTCGTAAATAGGTGTCTATCATATGAAAAAGACTTCTATGAAGATGTGAAGTGGAATACCAACAAATTATGAGAATCTCATACCTTTCCTTATTGTCACCCACTGCTCCACCCTTTCATTTAGAAAGAAAGAGGAGTATAAGAAGCATGAGATGTTGAGAAAGAAGAAGAGCATACGAAAAAAGTATGAAAGAAGAGAGTACAACAAAAGTATGAGAAACATGCTCTAGATTGTATTAATTCAGAAATTCTTTTATGAAAAAAAAATGACTTCAGAATTATGAAATTTGGAAGTGTCTTCCGGATTATACAATCTAAAAATATTTTTTTATGTAAAAGTGACTTCTAGATTGTTTAATTTAAAAATGTCTTTTAGATTGTTCAATTTGAAAGTGTTTTTAGTATTATACAATTCAAAAAAATTTTATGAAAAATATGATTTTCGAATTATACAATCTAGAAATTACTTCTAAATCTTTAAATGGGTTTCAAATTACACAATCCAAAAAAATTATTTTAAGAATATTTTCCAATTATTTTAAGAATATTTTCCAATTATTACATAATCTGAATCAGCATTTTAATTTTTGGATTTACAAATCGAAGTAAAAATTGACTTTTGTATTTATGAGACGTAGAGGGAAAATATATGGCTCCAAAAAGAAGTTTTATGCTCTAATATCTCACATCAACTCATTTATTCAACCATTAACACTTAATATTTAAATTAAATTAAATTATTGAAATATAAATTACTTTAATGGTGTTATATGTGTGATTAAAATCGAAAAGTCAGAAATTGAAATCGAGAAAAGACAAAAATTGAAGATCGAGTAAAAGTCAAGATATCGAAGATCGAGTAAAATTCAAATATCAAGAAATCGAGTAAGAAAATGGTGATCGAACAGACTTAAGATTCAATTAAAGAAAGACACGTGGAGAGAAACGTGATTTGAGAGAAATGTCAGACGTGAAGAACATATAATACCATTTCTAAAAAACGGTTATTTTCATTTTGTATTATAAATAGGAGGGACATGAGACGAAAAAGGAGTTAGACATATGAGTGAAAAACCAAAGACTAAAAAAATAGCAAAACATTGTATGATTCTAATTTGAATAACTTTAATTTATGAATTTCTGCAAAAGTTCTTGTATTATCTCTGATAAATCTTCATACTTTATAAACAAGTTCTTCTTCTTTTACATTTTCTTTGTCATTCCTTCTTCATTTGATTAATGAGTTAGTTTTAGATAATGAATCAAGCATTTTATGTTTCTCAATTTACATTTATGAAGAAAAATTGAGATAAAAAAAGAAAAGAATAAAAAAGTAAAAAAGATTAAAAATATTTATAATGCTTAGCTAAAAGTGAATTCACAATCTTATTTGTAAGGAAATGATATAAAAGTATAAACACATAACTGATTTTCACTTCGTCAAAATCGATTTGTAATAAATCACATTTTCATCGAAAACAAATGGTTATAAAAAAGTGAAGTGGAACACAGTTGAAAATTTGTTGCCATTCAATTAGGACTTCATCACAGTACATCGCGAATTATGTTGTAGCAATTTGTGTGAATGAAAATCAGTTCCTCCCATGAATAACATTTAAACATAGCAATCGGGCTGTAATAGGTTTATTCCTCATAACTTCTGTTTTCGATAAGATTACGGAATTTATTAGTGACAACTAGTGAAAGAAGTTTCATGGGAGCAACGACTGCCATATATGATTAGAAAATGAGGAAAATGAAACCACTTTAAAAAAGAAAAAGAAGGAGAAAGTAAGAGGGACCCACACATCATAGGTTGGCAGACAAAGAAAAATCAAAACAAGGGAAAACCAGAAACCAATGAACTTGCCAAGCTGAATTATGCATCGCACACGGTATAAATTGTTCCAACTATTTAAACCAGAAAGCTTTTATAACACCACTTGTTTTAGCTTTCAATAAAAATAATTATACCATCATTCATTCAAACTGTCAGAAACAGATTACCCAAATTTTACAATAACTATTTCAAAATTACAGAAGGGATAATCCCTGATAGATTGACAAAAATATTAGAACTTTTTGGTTAAAATAACAACTTGTATCACCTCTTGAGTTGATAGCATACATTAATACACAAGAGTGTTTTCTGCATACACTGACAAATTCTATGCCCTCTATTACATTTAGAATTTGGAAAGGTTTGCATGGAAAGTTGACAGAGCCAACTTTTAGGTGCTGTCACCAACTATTTGAGATGTGTTTATACAAGAACAGTGGTCACTAGTCTTCGATTCTTGTATAGTTTTCAGTAATGTTAATTATGTCCTCTTATAATATGTCTTAAACATTTAAATCATTGCTATTTAATAACATTATATTCATTAAATTATATAAATGGATCACCACTATGAAGTTGACTTGGCCTTGATCAGCACACACGCAGTTTAGTCCCTATTTTTAATATACATTTTTCTGCTAGCACCCTTTATTGCGTAACAACTTGTGATATTTGTCTCATCCAATTTCTCACCAAACCAATTAAAGTCTTCTTCTATGTTCGTTTTGGATCACTCCATATGTTTCCCCGCCACTGTTGTGTCACGTCATTATACACACCGATAATATATGTTCCTCAAGCTACTGATATCGCTTTTCTCATCATAAACTCTAAGGTTTAATAATATTGTTTACTCATCAAATCAGCAAGAACAAACATGAGGGTAAGTTACCCTCGTTTCTTCTTACTCCTTCATCTCCTTGCTGTCTTTTGCCTTGCCTCCTTAGCTTCTGGAGCCACTCTGCCCCAAGATGAAGGTATGTAAACAGCTTGCACACCATTTAATAAAACCTCTTCTGATGTACAATGAATCTGTTAGTTTATGCGTATCAATAGAAGTTCATATACTTGTTCTTGAAATCAAAACGAAGATCTATTGTATGATTAAGATTGATGGTTTTGAAATTAGTCTCCACTCAAAATTGGAATTTACTTTCTCATCAATAATTCAGGTGGTAAATTTTACATCAATCAGATGGTAAGACCACAACTCTAGAAAATGAAGAGCGAAAAGGAAAAAAAACACCTAATTAACTATAGAATTATTTGTTTTAGTTCTAATAATGGACATGGCTTCCATGTAACAATTTGGTATGAGATGAGAAGTGATAAATGAGTTGTTGATGATTTTGTTATGACAGTGAAAGCTCTGGAAGATATAGGTAAGACACTTGGGAAGGACTGGGATTTCAGTGTAGATCCATGCAGTGGAGAACGCAATTGGACATCTGCAGTGCAAGTGAAAGGGAGCGAAAATGAACTAAGATGCAATTGCTCCTATAACAATGCCACCGTTTGTCATGTCACCAACATGTAAATCTCTCACTCATTCTCTATCTTCTTCATAGGCTTCAAGGTTATGATAGGATAATTATGATCAAGAAGCTTTGTTAAGTATGTGGTATTACTCATCACATTACCTTTTAGAAATAGAAAAAGTTATTTTAACACCTATTTTTTTCTTACTTACAACTTTGTTTAATAAAAAAATATTAAATTAAGATATTTAATTAAAAAATGAAATAAATTATGTAATAAAAATGAATAAAAACAATAGTAAAATAGTTGTATAAAATAAAATGATTCTCAACCTATCATAAGTTTAAAAATATAAATACACTCTCTCCCTTCAATGCTTCAATTATTCACGGATTTCGACAAAAGTCATAGAAGTTGTTTTTATTTTAATATTTTCTCTGTTCCTTATCCTTTTCCCATGTTTCACTTATAATTGTGGGCATTTCAACAAAAAATAATTTCATTTTTTACATTTTAAATTTGAAGATAACATAACTTTTTTAATTATATATTTTATTTAACTAATTATAATAAGATAACTGAAAGCTATAGTAAATTATTCAATCTAAATGTATATTAAAAATAGAAAAAATATATATAGTTACGTATAATTACATATTCTCTATGTTATTATAATTAATTGTTTTCATTTTATATTAATTAGACTAAAGATATAATTTGAAAAAAAAAATATTCCCTCTTGTAGCTAAAAAACATCATATAAAAAAGAACAACTTTTATTAAAAACTGAGGGAGTAGATAAAAAGAATGTGATTTCTAGATTGAGAAAGATAACATAAAATTTACTTAATCATGTTGTTGACAGTGATTATTATACTTAACATATGTGGGAAAGATTTCTACATAAAGATTCCCTAAAATTCACCGGAAGACAAATCTAGGATGAAAAAAATTCAACTCAGGTAAATGCTGTAGTTTGAAGTGATCTCTAACCTAGCCAAAATACCAGTCAACTTTGAGTGCTGATAGATTCCGCAGTACATAGTGTACTGCTTCATGACAAAAAGTAAATGACTCATCAATTTTCCACCTTTGACTTTTCAAAACCCACCATCTTTATTCTTTAATATGTTGTTTGTATTTTTTGCAACTTGTCTGTGACATGTCGGTAGCTAGTTGTATTTCTCTACCTTTTCCATTGCTTTTGAATCACTGTGAAAGCTAATTCTTAACGTTTCTTAGTTTCCTTATTTTAATACGCATATTATAAAGATCATATTCAATGTGCACGCAACAAAAAGATTATGATACTCTTCCTATCTAACAGTTATATTATTTTAGTTTATGCATTGTACTAATATTACAGTGTATAGTAAATAAATTTTTAATATATAAATTATATTTTAGATCTATATTTAAGTTGTGATATAAGATTAATTTTAAGTATTGGCAATGATCTTTTATAAAGAAACATTTAATTCAAACATGCAATGAAGTAAAGTAGATTAAAGGATACAACTAAAGCGATTAAGAAGATTAACCATTTGGTTGATAAATAAATGTGTAGAATTTTGAAATCACAAAATCTCCCTGGCACTCTCCCGCAAGATCTGTTCAGATTGCCTTACCTAGAAGAAATGTACGTAACTCTGAACTTTTCTCAAATTCAATCGCAGATGAAGAATTTGTTTATTTTCTTCAATTGCCAACATCTTTGAACTATTTTCCATGACAACACATTCTTTGTTGCAGTGACCTTACTCGCAATTACCTGAACGGTACAATTCCTAAAGAATGGGGCTCCACCAAACTTCTCAACATGTATGATTTTCATCCTGTTATGTTTCATTTTGAGTTTAAAATCATCGATTTATATAATAATTACCCTCACACAATGGTAATATATTATATATAACATAAACATAAATCTAACACAGACTTTAAATGTTTTGGTTATTGAGATGAAATTCCAATTTTAACCAGAAAGAAATATCAATAGCACTTAGAGAATTATACATATCTTTTGTTCTATATTAATTACATCCTTTGTGAGACAAGGCACTTGTTATGTTATCTATACATTGCAACAAGAATCTATAATGGCAACCTGTTTCTTAATCATAACAGCTCCCTCCTTGGAAATCGATTAACGGGTTCAATACCAAAAGAGATAGCAAACATATCAACTCTTCAAAGTTTGTGAGTTTCTCGTTATCCACCACCTTATCATAGAAAAGTTTTCCATTTCATGCACATGAAATTTTCATGTAATAAATTTAAAGAGTCTTAAAATGGAACTGTACTTTATCTTGAGATGGGCAGGGTCGTGGAGGCCAATCAACTATCTGGAAATCTCCCTCTTGAGCTTGGGAATCTACCCCAAATTCAAAGATTGTAAGCATTTCAATTTATTTGTCATTTACATATCCGTATGTTATAATATCCTTTGGCAGAAAGTTGTAAGAATTTCCTTTGGAATCTAGTTTGATTTCCATGGCTTAAATTCATAACTTGTTCTTGCTTGTTGTTATCAATTATGTACAGGCTACTTTCGTCCAACAATTTTACAGGACAGTTACCTGAAACATTGTCCAAACTCACTACATTGCAGGATATGTAAGCGTGAATTTTTATTATACTATTTAATGATCACTAATTTAAAAATTGTTTTTTGAACTAATAGTAACCTTTGTCATTTTGTTCCCTTTCATTATGCAGTCGAATTGGGGACAATCAGTTTTCTGGGAAGATACCTGATTTTATTCAAAGTTGGACAAGTCTCAACAAACTGTATGAACATTCCTTCATATTTTAGTCTATCTTAATAGTGTTTCTATTGATTGAATCAGTTTGTCCTATTTCCTGAAGTTATTAATGATTACTATGTTCTGACAGAGTGATTCAAGGGAGTGGATTAGATGGGCCTATTCCTTCAGTAATTTCACTTCTGAAAAACTTAACTGACTTGTATGTATGAATTTATTTAGTAAGCAGAGTTTCAAAATCAATGATACTTTTAACTGTGTTTACTTGACTATTTTTCTAATGTGACATGCAGGAGAATTAGTGATCTGAATGGATCTGAACATTCACCTTTTCCACAACTTAATAACATGACGTTAAAATATCTGTGAGTTTAAATCTTTGACTTTTATGGAATAAAATTCAAAAAAGTCAAGCAAGAGGGTCTAATAACATATTGCCTTCCATTTGTTGTTTCCCAGGATTTTGAGGAATTGCAACATTAATGGAACACTACCAGTATATCTTGGGACAATGACAACTTTGAAAAACTTGTAAGTACATGCTTTTCGTCTGATAGCAATTACTGTTTATATTTTCTCTGATAATGTTTAGTTTATTTTGCAACCTTTATATTATTTTTATTTCAGAATTACTCTGCTTTGATCATATGTTTCCCTCTAACCTATTAAGTTGCAGAAATTCTTTGCTATGACCATTTTCTTCCACTGCTTTCAAACTCATTCTTAATATGTTTTCCTTTTCAGAGACCTCAGCTTTAACAAATTGACTGGACCAATTCCAAGTAACTATGAGGCCCTAAGAAAAGTTGATTACATGTAAGAAATTTATCATACGTATACCTCAGCTTAACTCATTTTTATTTTATGTTTTATCATATAAATATTTTTTAAATATATATTATTAGTATTATTGTTACCTTATAAAAATTAAAACACAATAAAATTATTTATTTTAAGATATGATTTTATTGTTGAGAAGTGATGATTTATTTTAATTATTCAACTTGATGATCAACCAAGATTGAGTTAAGTTATTAAATATAAAAAAAGAATAATTCTATTAAATTTAATTGGATAAAGGTTCTCTATGACGATTACCTAAAATTCAGTCCTTTATAGACAATAAGAGCACAGGTAAATGGGTCTAATTAAGGATGACTATCTTATTTTTCTTGAGGTTGGATCATCAATAAACCATAGGTGCTGTATATTAATCTCTTGATATTTTTCTAACGTAGATATTTAACTGGAAATCTTCTCAATGGACCAGTACCTGCATGGACAGAGAAAGCTGACAATGTGTAAGTTCTCTTTAAAATGATACATATATGATTCCGTGGTTTCAACCATACACATCATTTGGGTGGTGAAAAAACTACAAACATATTTGTTTTCCATTTTTTGTTCTTACCTTTCTAAAGGAACTCTATGATTTTGTCCTTGGGCATTAGTCATGAGACTCCTTACTACCTGGTTGAAATATGATGTAGTGATTCTTGATCTCTGAAAACATATAAATTACCCTTAATAGGAAATTAAATTTTAATCACTAATCTTATTTTAAAATAAACCTACATGTAGTAATCCTCTGTTATTGTTATTTGAACCAAGTGTCAGGTCTACAATCATTTTAGTTTCCCTGACATCAAATTCCTCAATATCTCATTTCTTTGTGCTAAGGGTGCATGTTGTTTAACTTTTATTTCTGGTCAATGTTGACGTTATATCATATCTAATCTAAAGGTTAAAGTGGTAGATAAATCATGGTTTTTAGTCCATTATCATTCCAGTGTCCTTTCTTATGAAATTATTTGATTTTCACATCTATTACGATTTAATTTCCTCGACTCAGTAGGAAATGAATAGTTCACCTATTCGTAGTAAAGGAATCTTTTCTGGAACTTTTATTGGCTTGTAGTTTGATTGTGCATATAGTTTATAGGATTACTGGTTTTAATATTCTTAGGTTTCTTTTGAAGATTCCACATATTTCTTTGGGTTGGTATATTAATATTAAAAGTCTCTAATTCTAACTTTATGACTTGTATGCAGAGATATTTCGTATAACAACTTCAGCATCACAAGCCAAGGGAGTTCTACATGTCAAAATGGAAATGTGTAAGAATCCTTAAAGTTATGTGCATTTTTTGTTTGCAAATTTAAAAGAATCTAAGTAATAATCTTCTGTTGCATGTCATAGGAACTTGTTTTCTAGCTCAACAATCCACAATGACTCGTAAGTTCACTATTTTTATTACAAGTATATACTTTTTGTAATTCATTATATTTGGAATCTTATATTGAACATGATGATATTAAGCTAATGCATTTATCCCCATTCCATCATTTTCTCAGTGGAACAGATGCTTGCTTGGGAAGCAATGTCTGTCAAAAAAGTAAGTTTCTTCATAGAAATTTTTTTGCAAAATTTTATTTGAATCCTTTTATAAAGTAAAGGAGACCAAAACTACCATGCTTATACACAGATTATTGTTTTGGTGCTCGAAAAGTTAGTGATGTGAAATCACCTAACATTTCATAATAGTATAAACAACAGATTTAGGTTTTCTTTGGCGTCCTTTGTGAAGTATTCTTATTACAAAATTATTTGAATACCTTCTTTTCTTAATTTAATCATTGCTGACACTTTTATGTTTATCCTAGGCTCATACTCCCTTCATATAAATTGTGGTGGAAAGGTGCTAACAGAAACCAGAAGAACATATGATGATGATTTAGATAATGGAGGTCCAGCTAGATTTCACAGAAGTGGAACAAAAAATTGGGCATTTATCACTACTGGTAACTTTATGGATAATGATGCTGGCGACTACTCTATCTGGCAAAATAAATCGTTGCTTTCTATGGACAATGCTGACCTCTACATGGATGCACGAGTTTCTCCCACTTCTCTAACTTATTATGGATTTTGCTTGGGGAATGGAAACTACACAGTTAATCTACATTTTGCAGAAATCATGTTTATTAATGATCAAACATTCAACAGTTTAGGAACACGGGTATTTGACATCTATATTCAGGTATATATATTTGTATATGGTTAACACCTTTTTTTACCTTTTTTCATAAAGATTTTTCATGTCGAGAATGAGAATGGTCTAGTTATTAGGAACATAGTTGAACTGTTTTAATCCCTGCAAGTGAAATATCTTAACAATTGTATATTTTCCACTTTATAGTCTTTTGTGAAACTTCATAATCAAATCAATTACTATTTGCTACAATATTTTAAAACTGCACGAAGATTTCAATATTTAAGGCTTGTATTCAAAATGAAACATTAAGATTTGATTTAACTGTTTCAGGGAGAACTAGTGCAGAAGGACTTCAATATTGTAGATGAAGCAGGAGGAATTGGTAAAGCAATCATAAAAAACTTCACTGCTGTTGTGAGCAGTAATACCTTGGAGATACGTTTGTATTGGGCTGGAAAAGGGACAACTAGTCTCCCATTTAGATCAGTATATGGTCCTCTTATATCAGCTATATCGGTGGAACCTAGTGAGTTGTTATTTGCTATATAAGTTTATTATTATCATGCTTTGTTATCTTGATATTATCATCTAATGTAGATTTCTCTTGTATAATAATCAAACAGACTTTACACCTCCCTCAGAAAATGGAAGTAGCATATCTGCAGGAGCTGTTGTCGGAATTGTGGTTGCAGGAGCAATTGTCATCATCCTTGTACTTGGTATTCTTTGGTGGAAAGGATGTCTGGGAAAGAAAAGTTCTTTAGAAAGTGGTAATTACAAAGAAAAACACACATTTATATATATGTGAAAAATGGAATTTGTGCATGTTTTGCAAGTTTGAGTATTTTGAGTATGTCTTGATTAGTGTATCTTATTATAAGACTTTTAAGACTAGTGACTTTCTTATTAAGTACAAAGTAGTAGGCTTGCACTAAATAGAGTGTAAACATGAGAATTTGTCATTATAAGAAGTCTCTAATATTTCGTCTACCTCAATTAACAGAGCTAAAGGGTTTAGACCTGCGAACTGGTTTGTTTACTTTAAGACAGATCAAAGTAGCGACAAACAACTTTGATGTTGCGAATAAGATTGGAGAAGGAGGATTTGGTCCTGTGTACAAGGTATTTTGCATTATGTAATAAATTGTCTTTATGACCACACATTTATATAATTTTACACTTTTTACTTTTTTAAATACTTTTTTACATTGCAATAACTCTCTATCATTCATAATAAATACAGGGATGTTTATCAGATGGAACACTAGTAGCAGTGAAGCAACTTTCTTCAAAATCTAAGCAAGGAAATCGTGAGTTTTTGAATGAGATAGGCATGATTTCTGCTTTGCAACATCCATATCTTGTTAAACTTTATGGATGTTGTGTGGAGGGAGATCAACTATTATTGGTATATGAATATATGGAAAACAATAGCCTTGCCCGGGCTTTATTTGGTAATTCTTCCTATATAATCAACTTTGGTTGTTATTTAAGTGATATTGTTTGACTTATGCCAACGACAATATGGTACTGTTGTCTGATTTCTATCATTTTACCATATGAAGGACCTGAAGAACACCAAATAAGATTGGATTGGCCAACAAGATACAAGATTTGTGTGGGTATTGCTAGAGGTTTGGCATACCTTCATGAAGAATCAAGATTGAAGGTTGTTCATAGAGACATCAAGACCACTAATGTGCTGCTTGATAAAGATCTCAACCCAAAGATATCAGACTTTGGTTTGGCCAAACTTGATGAAGAAGAAAATACTCATATCAGCACCCGAATTGCAGGGACATAGTAAGTTCCTATATCTTTTGCCTAAGTTTTATTGGGAATAATTATGGATACAATTGGAGTCTAAAGAAACAAAATAGGGGTTGGTGATGACTTACCTAATCAAATTCAAATTTTCAAACTATCAAGCTTAATATGGACTGCAAATATTGTTGGGAAACAGCGGTATTTGTTCCCTCCTCTGTGAATCCCAAAATGGGCACTGTGCGGAAGCGTAAAATAAAAGTGTAAGAAAAGAGAAAATTAACACTGGAAATTTTAACGTGGAAAATCCTCTCGAAAAAAAACCACGGGACCTAGTCCAGAAAATTATCTCCACTATGAAAGTAGGATTACAGTGTTTCTCTCACTCTCTGAGGATCTCTCAATAAATCTCACCCTCTCGGATGGTATACAAGACTCTCACTTTTCACTCACACTCACAATATCTAGTGCACTATGTCTTCACCAGCGGTATCTCTCTCTTTCTTTCTTTCCTCACCGTGGCTCTCCTTTCCTTCACGGTGTATTTCCCTTCTTCGCTGCTTTCTTATTCTGCTACTTCTTCATTCACTTTTATAAGTGAATTTTTCACATCAAATAGAAAGAGGACAAGATGCTAGAAACATGCAAGCTGAAAACATGGAAACATGTTTTCCGTGAAGTGGGAAAACATTGACCCTTAATTTAGGGTGTGGGTCCCATTATTTGTTTTATTCCAACAAAACTCCCCCATAAAACAAATAAATGGGTCTTCTATCTGGAAGATACCACCAGACCAGCACCTTGGCAACAATCTTCAACCTTCTTGGTTGGAATTGACTTAGTCATCATATCGGACCAATTCAAGTCTGTATGGATTTTCTCAATCTTCAATTTCTTCTCATCCAGCGCTTCTCGTATCCAATGATACCGCACGTCGATATGCTTTGAGCGTGAATGGAACATGGGGTTCTTGGTTAGATGAATGGTGCTTTGATTATCACAATTCACCACATAATCATCTTGATCATGTCCTAATTCACTTAGGAAATTCTTCATCCATAGCATCTCTTTAGAGGCTTCAGTCACCGCTACATACTCGCTCAGCGATGAGACAATGTCACACATTTTTGTAGCTTTGATCGCCAAGAAACAGCTCCCTCGCAAAAGTAATCGGATAACTCGATGTTGACTTCCTTGAATCGACATCTCCAACCATGTCTCGAGTCCGAATATCCGATTAGCTTTAGATTTCCATTGCCAAAACATAAGCTTCTTTTGGCGGATCCTCTTAGATACCTCGGTATCCACTTAACGACTTCCCAATGCTCCTTTCCTGGATTCGATAGGTATCCGCTCACAACTCCTACAGACATAGCCAATATCCGGCCTTGTACAAACCATTGCATACATAAGGCTACCTATGGCAGAAGAGTAGGGTACCTTGCTCATTTCTTCTTTTTCTTCTTCATTCTTTGGACATTGCGACTTGCTAAGTTTGAAATGTCCAGCAATTGGAACACGAGCAGATTTGGCATTGTGCATGTTGAATCTTTTGAGAATCTTCTCAATGTAATCTTCTTGAGATACACATAGCATTCTTCTAGAACGATCTCTGGAGATTTTCATTCCAAGTATCTTCTTTACTGCACCCAGGTCTTTCATGGCAAAAGACTTGCTCAATGCCTTCTTGAGAGCAGCTATTTTAATTTTGTCCTTCCCTACAATCAACATATCATCAACATACAAGAGAAGTATGATGGACTCACCATTTTCATAATGCTTCACAAACACGCAATGGTCTGCAGGAGGTCTTCTTGAAATTATGTTGGATCATGAAGGAATCAAATTTCTTGTACCATTGTCTTGGAGCTTGCTTCGGACCATAGAGGCTTTTCTTCGGATGACACACCAAGTGTTCTTTGCCTGGTTCTTCAAAACCCTCTGGTTGCTTCATGTAAATTTCTTCTTCTAGGTCTCCATGTAAGAATGCTGTCTTGACGTCCAGTTGTTCAATCTCCAGGTCTAGTGTTGCTGCCAGACCGAGAATCGCTCTAATGGATGTCATCTTCACCACTGGTGAGAAAATTTCATCAAAGTCTATTCCTTTCTTCTGGTTGCATCCCTTCACGACAATTCGTGCTTTGTACCTTGGGCTTGGGTTGTTCTCTTCATTCTTGAGCTTGAACACCCATTTGTTCTGCAATGCTCTCCTTTCTTTTGGTAGTTCTACCAAATCATAAGTCTCATTTTCCTTTAAGGATTGCATCTCTTCTTCCATGGCTTGCAACCATTTGTCTTTGTCTTTCGTCTTCATTGCTTCTACAAAGCTTTGAGGTTCACCTTCATCGATAAAATTAACATATTCATCCGAAAAATACCTTCTTGACGGTTGTTTTACGCCTTGTTGATCGTCTCAATTGGGATTCTTGTGGAGCATCCTCAATTGCTTGATCTTCCACCGTCAGATTAGGTTGATCTGCTTCTTCAGTCATCTCATCAAGTTGTAACTCCTGATTTGGCTCAGCTTGATGAGTCTCTCCCCCTGAGTTGTTCATCACAATAGGGCTTTGATCACTTATCAGCTTAAGTGTTGGTTTCTCCACTTTCTTGATGTCTTGGATTGTCTGATCTTCAAAGAACACCACATCTCTGCTTCGAACAATCTTTCTGTTTGCAGGATCCCATAATCTGAAACCAAATTCATCTCTTGGAGAACCAAGGTATATGCACTCTTTCGCCTTAGCATCGAGCTTTGCTCTTTCATCTTTCGGAATGTGAACTGATGCCTTACATCCGAAGATTCTCAAGTTGCGATATGAGGCCTTTTTACCAGACCATACTTCTTCTGGGATCTTACCATTCAATGGTCTTGATGGTGATAAGTTGATCAATTGAGTTGCTGTTAGCACTGCCTCCCCCCAGAATGTCTTGGGAAGTTTTGCGTGAGACAACATGCTTCTGACCTTCTCAGCAATCGTTCTGTTGAATCTTTCAGCCACACCGTTCATTTGAGGTGTTTTGGGAGGTACTTTCTCATGTCTGATCCCATGAGTCTTGCAATAGTGCTCGAATGGACCTCTGTACTCTCCACCGTTATCACTTCTCAAGCATTTCAACTTTCTACCAGTTTCACGTTCAACAGAGGCGTGAAACTCCTTGAAGATTCGTAGAACTTCGTCTTTTCTTTTCAATGGATAGACCCACAATCTTCTAGAGTGGTCATCAATGAAGGTAACAAAATATTGAGCACCACCAAGGGACCTTTCGGATGTTGAACAGACATCTGAATACACAAGATCCAAAATATGCTCTCTTCTACTTCTATTATCAGATTTATGGAAAGATACTCTGTGCTGCTTACCTGCTAGGCAGTCTTCACATAATTCAAGTGGTTGTCCTTTTATACTTTGGAGATGATCTTTTGCGAGGATCTCTAATCCCTTCTCGCTCATGTGGCCCAGTCTTTTATGCCACAACTCCTTACTTTCTTCTTGAGCAACATTCATCTCTCCTTTGTATATTTTTCCTTGCATGCAGTACAAGGAGCCTTCCTTCTTGCCTCGAGCAACAATCATGCTTCCTTGACAGAGTTTCCATCTTCCAACGCTGAATTGGTTGTTCATTCCAGCATCATCTAGCTTACCGACTGAGATAAGGTTTAGACGTATCTCTGGTACATGTCTTACCTCCTTCAGCACAAGTTTGTTTCCATTTTCTGTCGTCAAAGTCACTTCTCCTATGCCCACAATTTTGCTTGTGACATGATTACCCATCTTCACTGCTCCAAAGTCTCCTTTTGATAGGATGAGAAGAATCCCTCATGAGGAGTAACATGGAAAGATGCTCCGGTATCTACTATCCAAGTGCGATCATCAAAAACAATATTTAGATAGTTTACCTCAGTGATAAGGAACACATTCTCATCATTTGATACCACCGCTGTTGTAGTCTTTTCCTCCAACTTCTTTTTGGGATCTATCACATCAAGGTGTACAGTTCCGTTCTTCTGATCTCTTTTCAGGAATCTACATTCTTGCTTCTTGTGACCATCTTTTCCACAATAGAAGCATGTCAAACCTTTGGAACGAGACTTGAATCTTCCTCGTGACTTTTCACGTTTTCCTTTGTTTCTGTGTTCACTCCTTCCTCTATTCTCAACAACGTTAGCTTCTGAGTGACTACTCATTCCTCTTTCTTTCCTTCTGGACTCTTCATTCAGCAAACTGTCTGTAATGTTATCCAGCTTGAGTTTTCCATCTGGTGTTGAGTTACTGAGAGTGACCACCAATGTGTCCCAACTCTCCGGTAGGGAACTAAGGAGTAGAAGAGCTTGTAACTCGTCATCAATCTTCATATCCGCCTTCATTAATTGATTCACAATACCTTTGAAGGTGTTGAGATGCTCGATCATATTCTGGTCGTCAGTGTACTCCAACTTTACGAGTCGTCTGACAAGGTGAGCTTTATTTCTGGGAGTCTTCTTTTGAATCAAAGATTCAAGCTTTGTCCATAACTCATACGCATCGGTATAAGTCGATACATGCTCAAACAAGCTTTTGTCGATGTATTTCCGAATCATAGCCACTGTTTTACGATTCAGAATCTCCCAATCTTTTTCAGCCTTCCCTTCCGGAATTTCCGGATTTGTGATCGGCTCATACAAATCCTTGCAGTATAGATGATCTTCCATCATCGGCTTCCAGTAGGAATAATTATCTGCAGTTAGCTTGAACATGTCTCCTTCCATCTTGAGTTTTACAGGATTCTGACTTTTTCGAACCGGTAGCTCTGATACCACTGTTGGGAAACAGCGGTATTTGTTCCCTCCTCTGTGAATCCCAAAATGGGCACTGTGCGGAAGCGTAAAATAAAAGTGTAAGAAAAGAGAAAATTAACACTGGAAATTTTAACGTGGAAAATCCTCTCGAAAAAAAACCACGGGACCTAGTCCAGAAAATTATCTCCACTATGAAAGTAGGATTACAGTGTTTCTCTCACTCTCTGAGGATCTCTCAATAAATCTCACCCTCTCGGATGGTATACAAGACTCTCACTTTTCACTCACACTCACAATATCTAGTGCACTATGTCTTCACCAGCGGTATCTCTCTCTTTCTTTCTTTCCTCACCGTGGCTCTCCTTTCCTTCACGGTGTATTTCCCTTCTTCGCTGCTTTCTTATTCTGCTACTTCTTCATTCACTTTTATAAGTGAATTTTTCACATCAAATAGAAAGAGGACAAGATGCTAGAAACATGCAAGCTGAAAACATGGAAACATGTTTTCCGTGAAGTGGGAAAACATTGACCCTTAATTTAGGGTGTGGGTCCCATTATTTGTTTTATTCCAACAAATATGATGTATGAACAAACCGATCACATGAAAAATGTAGTCCCTACTACATTCTAACATAACATGATTCATGTAGCTAGCTAGTCCACCTGGTAGGAACAGAGTTAGGTTGTTTTCGTTGTAGTAAAAATAATTAATGAAGATTATGCAGGTTTCTCAAGTTTATTTAGCTGACACTTTTTTTTTATTATACAGTGGATATATGGCTCCTGAATATGCCATGCATGGTTATTTGACTGATAAAGCAGATGTCTATAGCTTTGGAATTGTTGTCTTGGAAATCATAAATGGAAGGAGCAATACCATTCACCGCCCAAAAGAAGAATCATTCTCTATTCTTGAATGGGTAAGAATTCTCAATTTGTGTTCATGTCAACTGTCTTTGAGAACAATAACGAACTGCTAGTAAGATTTAATTTAGAAATAATATCTTTGGGTTTCTATAACTATTTTAGAGTAGCATGCTTCAAGCTAACGATGATCAAATATGTAAAAAAATGTGAGGTATTAACCATACACTCTTTTTTTGACTCACTCTTTCTTCGTAGGTGAAAATTCTTGCTTTTGAGGTCATTTTCCTTTCTAGCTTCTTGCTATACAAATTTGTCCATTGTTTAAAATGAAAATAAAACTATCCAAACTATATGAACTTCAAACTCCATTGTAAATTTGTTATAAAAGTTGACTCTGGAATCAAACTAATATTCTATTTTTCAGGCACATCTGTTGAAAGAGAAAGGTGATCTAATGGAACTAGTTGATAGAAGATTGGGTTCAAACTTCAATAAAGAGGAGGTGTTAGTGATGATAAGGGTGGCTCTCTTATGCACTAAAGTTACTACAACACTTAGGCCAAGCATGTCATCAGTGGTAAGCATGCTAGAAGGAAGAACTGTCGTTGAGGAAGTGTTTTCAGAGGCAAGTGGTGAATTGGAAGAGAAGAAGATGGAGAAAATGAGACAATACTACCAAGAGTTGAATATCTCAAGGGATGAGCCATGGACTTCCTCATCTACTTCTGCAGCAGATCTTTATCCTGTAACCCTGGATTCTTCTTACTTGCAGAAGAGAAATTAGAGACATTGGAACGAATTGGATTAATTTGTATAAATAATTTTGTTGTAATATAAAAATTTCATTTCTTTCATGTTATTCCATTGAGATACGTCTTCCCTCTTTCTTCGTTATAACATTTTTAATTTGTAATGTAACACTGTTTTGATGGAATTTAAGTGTTGGGTACCGTTTGGTTTATATTTTTCATGAATAGGTTTAGCTCCTTGACACGTACTTGCAGAAAAAAAAAGAAAGGCAAAGTCCCAAACCGATAACCCATATATGAATGCGTATTTCTTTTTAACACCTCCACCATATCTTCTTCCTGCACCTTCGGAAGTATGAGAAAAGTTCAAATCATCTATTGTTAAATATATTTTGGTTTGTAAAATTTAAAAGTTTATTTTAAATTGTATAATTAGATTATAGAATCTGAAGTACATTTTTTAATCTCTAAATCTTACTATTCAGACTATATCATAGATTTTTCAATAAAAATGTTTTTAATTGTATAATCTTAAAATGCATAAATCCCTAAACACTAAATCCATAATCTTAAAATGTATTTTTAATTAATTCATAAATTTGAAAATATATTTCAGATTCTACGGTATAGAATTTAGAAATGTATTCTAAATTATATAATTTAAAAATGTATTATGGATAAGTAATTTAAAATATAGTTTTGGATTATATATTCTAGAATATATTTCCGAATTAAAAACGCATTGTGTAATTTAGAATATTTCTTCAAATTTTTCAATCTCAAAATCAAAAACATCAACATTTTTAACCTTTCCAAAGTATGTGCAAGAAGAAATCATGGAGTGCAAGGTTGAAGTCATTTTGATTCTGCCTTTCGAATATGCATCAAAGATCGAGTTAGATCAAATAAAGGAGGATGAACTTCAAGAAAAGGTCTATGAAGTTATAATAGAACCCAAGGTTGTTTGGGGAATGCAAGTGACTTGCACATTATCAAATCATGATGCAACATTTATCGATCCTCTATCAGAAGAGACTCAATATCATCTGAAGCCATTATTGTTAACGTAGAAATTGAAGAGTTGAAAGTCGATAAGATTTTGATAAGTGGTGGGGTTACCATAAATATTTTCCTAAGATTGCATTGAAAAGGTTTGGAAATGAAATTGAAGACTTAGTACCTCATAATATCACGATGTCCAACTTTTGTGGAAGGGCCTTAGAATAAGAGGGTAATGATTACTCTTGATGTAACAATTAACACATATTGAAGGACAATAGTATTTGTGGTATTGAAAT
Source organism: Lablab purpureus (assembly GCA_030347555.1). Taxonomy (NCBI): domain Eukaryota; kingdom Viridiplantae; phylum Streptophyta; class Magnoliopsida; order Fabales; family Fabaceae; genus Lablab; species Lablab purpureus. Next base: position 22,843,011 of record CM059258.1, read on the forward strand.
CACATGCTAATTACAATAGGTAGTGATAGAAATCAAGTCCCCATGCAGGTTCCACCTGATTCTTGTGCATGGAGGGTCTTTTGAAGTGGTCATTCTCACATTCTTTTTAGCCCAAACCTAGATTTGTAAGTCTTTCAACTCCTTCCGTTGCGTGAACTTGGTTGCTTTCCATCTCAATTCATCTAAGTTTATTTTGGCTTTTTGCACAAGTTATCATAGAAAGATCATGGTTTAAGTGTGATGTTCATGTGGTACAGTGTTACCTTGGGTTTGAAGTTTTGAATATTGAATGCAACCTAGTTGAAACCTCCTTGAAGGTTCTTAATGACTCTTTTTCCTATCATATTTTGACCAAAGCTATGGATGTTGGTAGCAAATTGGATTTCAAACTTCGTCACTTGACATTTGTCAACCTCTTGCATGCTCAACGTATGAGTGTAAGAACTAGTCAAGTTCTCTCTAACTCTCTCATGTTCTTGCTCTGGTTTTCTCACAGTTCTTTTCTATCATGCATGTGTTTTCCATTTGGAGAGCATCCATTTCTTCGGTACCTATTTATACTACCTTTGAAAGGAATTTACCTGTGTAAGTTGGACAAATAGACCCATTTTTACATATAACATTTATTTACTGAGAAATTTTAAACATTACTAACATATATGTTCTATTGGTAAATTTATATATTAACACTGTCTAGCCTTTAAAATAAATATTTTTTATACATAAAAAATCATTAAGAACTTTAACTTTTATCCAAGTGAATATAAAGAAAAATATATTTAATTAAAAAACTTTTGAGAATTTAATTTTCTTCTAGACAAGTGAAGAATTGAGTTAGGTAGAGTTAGATAAATGTCAATTTTAACTAAATTTACATATTAATGTTGACATTTATCTTCATTAAAATGATTTATTCTCTCTAAAATCTTATAAATACAAAAATTAATCTTTAACGTTACATTTCTTAAAAATAGTTATTCTAAATTTTAGATTTTAGATAAATATAAAAATGTAAAGAAAATAAATTGGAGGGAAAAATTATAAATTAAACACTAAAGTCCTTCACTTAAGTAAGTGAATCTTACTGAGGATTCTAGAAGGTCGTTCCTACTCAAACAACTAGTGGCACATCATCACTCAAGTAAGGAGAGAAAAATATGGTTCAAATATTGGTGGCAAAAACGCCTAGCTCACATGACGCACCTTGTTCAATATTTCTTCAAAACAAAGTAAGAAGGTCACTCACTACTTAAACAACATTGTCATTCTTCATGGAAAAGTAAGCACCTCACTCAAATAATATAAATAAGACTTCATTTGTGTGTTTGAAGAGATTTGAATTTAAGAAAATAGAATTTCTTGTAAAATTAGTATTAAGAAGTACATATTGTAATTGTATGTTGAACAAACATAAAAAGAAAGCAAAAACTTAGGAAACAACTCTAGTGTTATTTTGGTGATTTTATTTTTATATGAAGTTACCATGTGTAACTATTTTTAAATTGAATGTATTCTTATTTTCTTGAATAATTATGAAATTTGGTTTAGTATTATCATCTAAATATGTTCTTAATGTTTGCATTTCTATAATAAAATCATATTTCTTGATATCAAATTCCAAAGAGAAGTTTGGAAAGTAATCTTTAAAATTAAACTTGACTAAAATCATCTCAACATATTAACTTGTTAGAATTAGACTTTAATATATTGATTTGTTCTTATTTTAACACTGCAGTTATGAAAATAGTTCACACAACATTTAAAATCCTAAAGAGAAATATAGCAAGTGATTATTAGATTAATTTTTATTAAATTATTCAATATATTAAGATTTGGCAAATAAGGATATTTAATTTGTTGATATAAGTCTTAACATGTTAATTTCTTATAATGTGACACTCTCTACCCTACATCATATATCATAAGAATAAAAGTAACACATTTTATAAGGTTTATAGTAACTTCATAATTAATAAAATCTATAATAATAGTGTATATAGGGTAAAGAATTCTCATTCACTAATAACAATACATGATGTAAAATAAACCAACTAAAATCTTAATTAAAAATAAATAAACAAAAGTTCTAATTTTCTAGTCTTATCCCAGTATCACATATCTTATCAGAGCAGTCCCATGAACACTAAGTTTCACCACTAAAATCACCAACATCAAACTTGAGATCACCTGTAATATGAAAGAAAAAACAAGACAAAGAAACAAAGGAAGTGAGAAATATCTCACTCAGGTTGCGGTGTAAAGACACTGCAGAATAGTTTCACACAACAAACAATTAATAAATACCTAATCATATCCAAATATAAGAAACAAATTAATTTAACTTCAATTATCCACAAGTTCAACATATCCATATCATAATTGCATCATATGCAATGCATGTCATACCCATATATACACTATGATGATGAATGCATGTGGTGTCAATCACATATTAAACTTGATCCTAAAAGCGATACACAATGATCTCACGTTATGATGCATGCAGCGTCAATCACATATCACACTGGACTGCAAAAGCGATACACAATTATTTCACGTTATGATGCATGTACACAAGTCCAAGGACTTTTTATACATTCATACACATTTCCCTTCATATTAGTTCACATTTATGGTCACAACTTAACACATGACTCTTATCATAATCAATGGATAAAATAGTATAATAATATTCAATTAACGCACATTATCATTCATTCATCATTAAAACTATATCACCCTTGACTCATTCCTAGAGCTGTCAAAACGGGCGGCCCAGCCCAACCTGGCCTGGCCCTACGGGCCAAGTTCAGAAAATCTGATAGCCTGACCTGGTCTATATTTTAAAACGGGTCATAATTTTTAGCCTGGCCTGACCCTATGTTAAGCCAACGGGCCATTTTTAGCCTAATTAAAAATTGAAAAAAATATTACAATATATCTACCATATAATTTTTTATCAACAATATAAATATAAATATATAATATATTTACATGAATGTGTGTGTAAAATTGTTTACATTTGAACAACTTGTAAAAAAAACTTAGATCACATACTAAGTACTTCCAAAAGAGTCAAGCACCTACTAAACAACATAACAGAGACTTGTGAAATGTTAGAGGAGTAGTGCAGTAGAGAAGATGAAAGAGCTTATGAGAAAGGAAGAGAAGAAATGAAGAAGAAAACACAGACTGTGAGATACTAGGGTTTCTTTCTTTGGTATGACAACATACCAATTAAGAATAAAATTTTAATATAAAAAATAAACGGGTCAACCCATTAGCCTACGGGCCAGCCTGGCCTTGGCCCATATGGGCATCGGGCCAAATGGGTCAGGCTAAAAAAAGCCTATTGTTATATAGGCCACAATTTTTTAAGCCTAGCCTGACCTGAATCATAGGCTATACGGGTCAGCCCATCGGGTCAGGCCTATTTTGACAGCTCTACTCATTCCCTTCTTAAGATATCACAAGAATCCTTAAGGTGCCCCAAAGCAATCACAATATTATCAAATTAAGAAATTATACATATTATTCTTCAATTCACATCATAAAGAGCCAACAAGAATAACTAGGAATCAAACATATATGAAAGAGGAAAACTCCTCTTTCAAGAACACGCCTAAAATAATGAATTGGGTCAAACAATCAAAATATTATCAAATTAAGAAAAAACACATATTATTCTTCAATTCACATCATAAATAATATACAAGAGTAAATAGAAATCAAACAGAGACGAAAGAGGAAAACTCATCTTTCAATAACACACCCAAATTAAGGAATTGGGGGTCAATTCCATTACCCAACAGATATTCTACACCCCAAAGCGAGTTCTCACTCTCCCTTACCTTATTGATGTATAAGCGGTGCTCCTGATACCCTAAAATTTCTCTCTTGCTCTTCTCTTCTCCCTTGTTAAATAGAGAACAAAGAAGATGAAAATCTCAAATCACAGTTATTGTGAGAAATGAATATCTCTCTACTCAGACCTCTTATCAACAATCCAATCGATCATAATCAAGAACTAGATGGAACAATCACCTGTTAAATTTTCAACCCGATCCAACGATAAACCAATGTGCAACAGTGGTTTTACTGTAGCAGCCCTATGAAAAAATGGAGGAATGACATTCTCTTCCTATCTTTGAAAGTGTTGGTGTTCTAAATGACCTAAGACTTTAATATTTATTTAAATAAGACCTCATATTCTAAAATTAATTATTTTAAAATTATGAAAATCAATATATTAATTACATTAAAAATTCTGAAATTTTCTAAAAATATTTAATTAATCTCATACAAAATTGGGGTGTCACATATAACATGAAGTCCTAATGATAAAATGTTTATTAAATATTTGAGGAATTGATATTTGATCAATATTCTTAGACCTTGTAGATAAGGAATCATTAAGGAAACTATAAGATCATGTTAGAAAGATATTGATTACAAAATGCACTAGATGAATGAAGGATGGCAAATGAATCGTCCTAGTAGGTATCATCCAAACTCGTCCCAATTTTGACAGGGAATTCTCGCATTAACTGGGTATGGGTATTTGGGTATTGGGTAATACCCGATATTTTAAATTGGATATGAGGTCGAGGATGTGGATGTATATACCTATCTCATCCCCGTTCTCATACGTATCCTAATACTTCATCCATGTCCTTATACCTATCATTGTTTTAAATTACTAAAATACATTTAGCTTATTAAGTAATTTAGAAAAAAAACTTATATGAAATTTTCTTTGGTAGTTAGTTTTGTAATTTATTTCTAAAGCATACATTTGATCATTTTTTTACTTTTTTTATAATTATTTGATATTTATTTAATTGTTATTTGATGATACTCTAATTTGATATTTATACACTTGTAATTTTTTATTGATATTTGTCATTGGAGAAAAGAATATATGTCTTATTTTGACATTGAATCTTTTATAATGTCATGTTTCGTTTGTTATGATTTTTATTTTTTGTAAAAATTTATTAATTAATATTTGGAATAACAAGAGGTGAGTATGATTTTATCTATTATTCAATGAGAATATATTCATACCCGATCGGAATGTGAATAAGATAAAAATTTCATTCTGGTTCAACATAGACTCGGAAATAAGAATCAATTTTTACTACAAAGATGAGGACGGGAAAGTGAAAGAGATGTCTACCCATTATCAGCTCTAGATGAAATAATAGATCTTTAAAATAAAATTATTTTCAATTTCATATTTATTAATTATTTAGTTAGATTTATTTAATAAATTATTGTTTCAAAATTTTTTTATAAGTACTTCCCACATTCATTTACAATTTATAAATGTTGGTAAAAATTATTTTTGGTTTGAATTATTAGAATTATTTTTTTGTTGTTAGTATGAATTATTTTTCACTTAATACTATTTAGGATTTTTTTTATTCTAATGTTTGAGAGATTATATTTTGATAAATGTGAACTAATTTTTTTATTAATTAATATTTGTTGTGATTATTTTTTTTATGTCTCTAATGATTTTTTTATTATCGACAACAATGTTATTTTTTATTAATAATTTGTTAGAATATATTTTTTTAACTAACAAACTTTTAATCAATATCAATTAAGATTTTCTTTACCAATATTAATTGAGACAATCTTTTTAACTGGCATCTATCAAAAAGTGAACAAGAAAATTTCTAACCAACAAAAGTAATCTTTAAAATTATAAAAATAATCTTTATAATTGTAGTCAACATCAACTAAAAATAGCCTCGAGATAAATTTTATTACTACAAACGTTGAAAAATATTATCGAACTTTAACCTAAAATTAACATAAATCAAAATAAAAAAAATCCTCAAATTAATATTTTTAAATTATTCATAATTGTTTAGTATTTAAATGTTTTTTATATTTAGTTCCAATTGAAATACTTTATCTTAAAATGTAAAAGCCAAAAAATTTAAAATTTCTTATTTAAATAAAATATTTAAAATAAATAAATAATTTAAATGGATAAATTATTATATTCACTATTTTAATAAGAATTATAATGTGAAAAATATGAAGTATACTTTTGATTGTTAAAGAGAAATTTTGTTGTTTTGTTACAATTTTCTTTGGCAATTCATCATTTTATTTGAGAAACAGTAATAGCCTTTGCTTATTGGTAGTATAGTTTAGACTTTTAATTTTTAAGATGGAGAAACCTCAGACAAATAATACAAGGCTGTCTTGCTATTTTTTTCAAACCTTACTGTTTTTTGTTTTGAAAATTTTCCCATTCTGAATTCAAATGGGAAAAGAATGGACATTCCCAGTGATTGATTGGCCTTAATTTCTTTCTTCTTTTGGAAAACAACAAAGTCTCTTGGATAAAACGTGAAAGGCTCCAAAAAGAATAATTATTCTTGACCTTTTGAAACCCAGGCTGCGTAATTACCTACCCTGTTACACCACCACTTGACTCAAATAATTCAACTAAATATGACTAAAAATTAATATTAAAAATTAGTTTAACTTTTAATTTAAAAATTAATGTAGTTACCATTGTATATATATAAACTATTTCAATATTTTTATTAAAAAAACTTACTTTTATCAATTATATTATTAAGTTATTAAATTATTAAATTATAAAAATTTTCACTAATTAAATTGATAATTAATTTAGAATTTAATTTAATAAATGATAAAAACCTTATTAATAAAGTTAAAAATTAATTTAAATTCTGATTTAAATATTAATTTAGTTATCATTATACAAAGATCAATTTTATAATTTTTTAAAAATAATAATTAAAAAAATATAAATTTTATTATAATAAAATTATTTTAAATATCAATAATATTTAGTTTGTAAAATAATTTCTAATTTAATTATTACAATAAATAATTATTTTTTTTTAAATTATTTTATATTTAATTTTTTACTATATTTTAAAATAAATAATCACAAAAAATATAATTTTTATTTATTTTATTATTAATAGAAATTATTTTAAATACTAATAATTTTTAATTAATAAAGTAATTTTAAATTTAATTAATATAGTGACTAATTAATTTTTATTTTTAAATTATTTTATATCTAATAAAGTTTTAAAATTAATTTTACCAAGAAAATTATTATTTAATTTAACCATTTATATTAATTAAAATTTAATATGTTTCATAACATTCTATATTCAAAAACTAAAGTAAATGAATAAAAAAATGTATTCTTTAATTTGTGATTGAATTGGTAAGAATATCAATCTATCATATTTTTTATTTTTATAGAAAAATATTTAATATATATTTGAACGAGTACAAAGGTGACATGGAAATAACTTATACAACATAATCATCAAAAGTATAAAATCAAACGTGGTATTGTTAAACTCGCATCACCTGTCGTGTTGAATTTCCTATCAAATTCATTTTGACTTTAGGTAAACCATGGGACAGTAAAACAATATCAAACACCCATTGAAAGTTTTCTACAGAAGCTGCATATTTAAAATTGAAATATGTTCTACAGATTGATTAACACACAAATATAAACTAGAACAATCTATATATACAATTGGGGAATATAAATGTTCAGTATAAAATGCATTTGCATAATCATGTCACCAAATTTGATATTGTGTCTCCTTATTTATTTACATAATCTGTTTTAAGTGTGTATGAAATTTACAATATATAACCATGAAAATGTTGAAGAAAAAGAAAGAGTTAATTAGCTGTAATAACAATGGCAGGGTTGATGACTGAGTCTGATTGGTGATCCTTGATTGACACGTTGCTGAGACTTTAAAGTCTTCCCTGAACCCTTCTTCACGCCTTCCTCCTTTAATCTCCCATTTCTCATCATTCTTCTCTGCACTTTCTCCATTGCAATGGCAAGCACCATGAACACCACCATGTCCTCACATTTCTTCCTCCTTTCACTCCTTCCATTTTGTTTCACATGGCTTGCTTTTGGAGTCTCACTGCCAGAGAATGAAGGTAGGACATGCATGCAAATATGTCTCTCGCGTAAGTGATCACATTGGTCACAGAACTTCTTCAACTTGTGTTCTTATTTTAGTGTCAGTGCTGAAAGAGATAGCAGAAACACTTGGAAAGAAGGATTGGGACTTCAATGTAGATCCATGTAACTGGAGCTCGTCTGACAACAACAAGCTTCTTTGTAATTGCAAAATAACCAATGACAGCTTCTGCCATGTTGAGAAAATGTATGCCCCTTTCTAATTTCTGTCTTTGATTTTGAGAGTTTCTCACTCCTTGTTTATTGCTTTAGCTTCTCATTCCATTACCAGTTTTTTAATCCCAAGTTAGCATTCATCAGGTCTGAAATATTATGGAAGAGTTTTTTTTTTTCCAAGGACATTAGTTTTTCTTTTCTTTTCAAAGACATTTTAGTAGATTAACATAATTAGAATGTGTCTATAAATTATTTTAAAGTGATGTGGATTTTTTTTAGCATATTCATTTTCTTAGGTTATTTTCAATGAAAAATTTATAATAAAAACTTTTATTTTACTTTAGATAACTGTAAATTTACCATATAATTTTAAGGTAAAATAACTTTTTTATTCTAAAATAAATTGAAATACATCTGTTTTGTTTATTTTATTTTATTTTTATCTTATTATATTTTTATATTTTTCTTTTTTTTTATTTGTATTGGATAACTTTTAAACTTTTTAATATTTTTTTTACATATACTCTGAACAAGAAAAAAAGTATATCATGATAGTTTTTATTTGAAATTGTTCAAGTAGAAGTATACACGTATTATTTTTTATATAATAAAAATAATTATTATAATAATTATAAAAATATAAAATATTTTCTAATATATATAAAAAATATATTCATAAAAATAATTATAAAGTTTGAGGTCAAGTTAGGGATGCTTAAGGTTAGAAGTTGACCTAAGCATGTTTAGTGGTCAACAAACAAATGTCAACATTCAATAATAGGTAAGTTAACAAGTTGGTCTAGACAAATTGACATATTAGTCCTATATTTTTCTTTTAAATAAAGAAAATACAAATACTACTTGGCATACTAGTCCTATATTTTTCTTTTAAATAAAGAAAATACAAATACTTTTTGTAATATATCAAATGAATTACTTTAACTATTTTTTAAACTTAAATTGTGATTGAGCTTGTGAATGTGAAGTCTAGAAATACCCATTGATTCCTTATTTAGACTCTTTCTATCACAACTAGTACTCTCCAAAATAACAATTATTTGGATATCTTTACCCTTGGCCATGAACCTCCTTTGGGTTTTTAATTCACTTAACTCTTTTCGGATTCGAATCTAAGAAAAAGAAAAGAACGAAAACAACTAAAATAAAAAAGAATAATTCAAAAAATTCTAAAAGATTGCGTTTCAATTGAATTGAATATAGTACAAAAAAGATAGCATAAAAAGAATACATGGCTCTGGAACTAGATTTCGTTTCAAATTGTTATACAGTATTTGAGTTTTTTTCTTAAAGTATTTTTGATGATATTGTTGCCCCTAACTACTTTTTATTATGAGTATAAGTCTTATATTTCATCATTTATAGGTATTCTGTGTGACAGATATAGATAAACACCAACATATGAAACAATATAAATATCTTGCATATCTAAAGTTTAATAAGGAGAAGATTCATGGCTTGTATAGTCATTTTCTTACCAACTTTTGTCTAGTTCGTTTTACTTTTGAAATCACTTAAGTGTAGCATATGGGTATACAAGGTATGCTTGTAGAAAAAATACATTATATGTTCAACCAAAGAGATATGATTGTGTCCAGAAAAGTGTAAAAGACACACTCATATACAAAATTGCTCTAAAAGTTCGACTACAGGGTTGTCATTGTGACACCCTCTACCCCACACCATATATCATGAGAATAAAAGTAACACATTTATAAAGTAACCTCATAATTAATAAAATTTATAATAATAGTGTACACAGGGTAAATGATTCACATTCACTAATAACATTACATTATGTAAGATAAACCAATTAAAGTCTTAAATAAAAATAAATAAACAAAAGTTCTAATTTTCTAGTTCTATCCCAGTGTCACATATCCTATCGGAGCAGTCCCATAAACACTACATCAAACTGGAGATCACCTGCAATACAAAAGGAAAAACACGACAAGGAATAAAGGGAGTGAGAAATATCTCACTCAGGTTGCGATGTAAAAACACTACAGGACAGGATAGTTTCACACAACAAACAATTAATCAATACTTAATCATATCCAAACATGAGAAACAAATTAATTTAACTTCAATAGTAATTATCCATAAACTCAACATATCCATATCATAATTGCATCATATGCAATGCATGTCGTACCTGTATATACACTATGATGATGAATGCATGTAGCGCCAATCACATATCACACTTGACCGCAAAAGTGATACACAATGATCTCACATTATGATCTCACATTGTGATGCATGTGATGCCAATATCATATCACACTTGACCGCAAAAGCGATACACAATGATCTCACGTTATGATCTCACATTATGATGCATGTGACGCCAATATCATATCACACTTGACCGCAAAAGCGATACACGATGATCTCACGTTATGATGCATGTTCACATAAGTCCAAGGACTTCTTATACATTCATACACATTTCCCTTCACATAAGTTCACATTTACAGTCACAATCGCTTAACACATGACTCTTATCATAATTAATGGATAAAATAATATAATAATATTCAATTAACACACATTACCCTTCATTCATCATTAAAACTATATCACCCTTAACTCATCCCCTTCATAGGGTATCACAAGAATCTTTAAGGTGCTCCAAAACAATCACAATATCATCAAATTAAGAAATTATACATATTATTTTTCAATTCACATCATAAAGAGCCTATAAGAGTAAGTAGAAATCAAACAGAGATTAAAGAGAAGAACCCCTCTTTCAAGAAGACACCTAAAATAATGAATTGGGTCAAACAATCAAAATATTATCAAATTAAGAAATTACACATATTATTCTTCAATTTACATGAGATTTAACCATAAAGTTGTGGTTGTGTTCATATGAGTGTAGGATACATGCTCATACAGAAAATTGCACAAGAGGTTTGACCACAAAGCTGTGACTAGGTTCACGTGGATGTGGGAGACACACTCATGTAGAAATTGCATTAGAAGTTTGTCCATGGGCTTGTAGTTGTGTTCACATGAGTGAGAGAGATGTATTTGTATAGAAAATTACATAAGAGGTTTGATCATAAAGTTGTGGGATGCATTCACATGAGTGTGAGAGATGTGCTTATATAGAAAATTATATTAGAGGTTCAACCATAAAGTTATGACTATGTCCACATAATTTTGAGAAATGCTTACATATATGCACGTTGCGCCATAAATTGGACCATAGGAATGTTTTTATCTAAATGTGAAGCATATTTGAATGAATTATTGGAAAGGGTAGGACTTTTATGTTGAGTTGTCCATAAAATGAGTTCTAGAGGTGATATTCAAGTACACTAGAGGTTCATTTGTAAGTAGGGCTATAAAATTAGTCAACCCAACCCACTAGCTCGCAATTATCCTACTTCATGCAATTTCATAAAGGTAAAAAGTGATGTTTCATGGAAGGATGTTTGCGGTCTTGTTCGTATAGACCTTAAGATATTTCATGTGTCCCATAAGAAACTTTATGCTTAAGTGTTCTTGCATTTTGTTTTGGATGAGACATTGAGTTTTTTTTTCTCTACTTGTTGTTAAATGATTGTGTCATTTTTTATTTATTGGTTAGTTGGGAAAATTTAGTAAACAGATTGCTCAACAAATATAGGAATATTATACTAATTGTTGAATGAAGGTCCCTCATATACTTAGTAACACATATTTTAATAGGTAAATTTTATTCTAGCTTTCACCTTTTGCCTTTTTGGCCTCTAGTCTCTACATCCTAACCTCTCTCTCATATCAATACCTTCATCCACGTATTGATGTCTTCCAAAATATTGGGAGTAAAAAAAAGTTCAAATATAGAAATAAAATAATTATTTAACCTTTTCTTATAATTTTCTTTTATTTTAATATATATATATATATATTTAAAAGTATATGTAAATATGTTTTAAAGAATTAATTCATGTTTTTAATTAGATAAATTAAAAGAATTATTATCTTTATATATTAAATTATTTTATTATAATTAATATCTTGAACTTAATTTGTAACTGGTTATGAATTTAGTAAAAAGTAAAAGTAATAATAATGTAATTTAGTATGAATATAAGATATATGTCACTCTCCAGCCAACGCTTTTATATAGACTTTTAAAATCTAAATAATAACGTAAAGATCAATAATAAAAAGACATTAAAGAACATTCATAGATTTTTGAAAGCAGGGTTTAGATGTGAAAATTTCTGGCATTATTGGAAGAGTACTTTTTTTTTCTAACTTTCGACTGTAATTATTATTTCAGCAAGAACATCAATGGTATTTCTCAGTGATTGGTTCAAATAGAAGATTTTATAAATGGAAAAACATGATTGGTATAGAGATTTCATAAAAGATATTTGATCAAATTCTTTGACATATATTAATCATAGAAGAATGGATTAATATTTTCTGTGAATAGCATAACATGAAAGAAAAAGACATTTCCCATGCACAAATTATTACTCTGTTTTTTTTATCATTTATATATATATATATACTTCTAACTATTTTTCAATCTTTGGTGACAGAGCTCTGAAATCACAGAGTCTTCAAGGCAGTCTCCCCCCACAACTGAACAAATTGCCTTATCTCAAAGAAATGTATCTAATACTCTGAAGAATAGTGAAGTAGTGTGTATGCTAATGTTTCCCTGTGAATCTGATTCATTGCTTTTTCTTCTATTTTTGCCTCACTTTGGTACAGTGAACTCAGTCGTAACTATCTTAATGGTTCAATTCCTAGAGAATGGGGCTCCTCCAACCTTCAACAAATGTGTGCTTCCCTTTCTGCTTATGAATTATCTTCATTATGCCTTTAGCATATATTTGTTACTTGAGGGTATTGTTTCATGTGGGGTCTTGTGTTGTGTAGCTTGCATGAGGAGAAAACTAGATAATTTAGTAATACACCCTTTTAGCATTTTTATCTCAAAACATTATATCTCTATGTTGAAACTCGTGAGTTTCATTTTCTTAATTACTTTGTTTCATGTTACATGAATTTAATTTGTGTTCTCTTACAGTTCACTTCTCGGAAACAGACTAACTGGTCCAATCCCAAATGAACTGGGAAACCTCATCAATCTTAGACGCTTGTGAGGTTCTACTTTCCTCATTGATTGAGATTCTGTGTATAAAATTTCAATGTAACATAATTTCAAATGCATAGGATCCTTGAGTTCAATCAATTATCTGGAAATCTTCCTTCAGAACTTGGAAATCTTGTCCTACTTCAACAACTGTAAGCCCTACATTTTAGTTTCTTTTGTTTTCAAGAAACAGACTGCTGTTTCATTTTATTCAACTATTTTAAGATTTTGTCAGAACAATGAAATTGATTTTTTTCATCTAATGTTGACTAATTGTTGTTTGATATAAAAAAGTGTTTCACCTGGGTTTTGTATATAATAGTTGTTAAGTTCATGCAAAATAATAATGAAAAATATCAATGCTGATGATTTATTGTTCCTACAGGCATCTAAGCTCCAATAACTTCACTGGTCAATTGCCAGCAAGTCTTTCTAGTCTTACTGCAATGCAGGAATTGTATGATTCTTATTTAAATTTTTGTAGTTACTTCGAATTATATTATAAGTTATTTTGATTCAGAACTGACAGTAACTTTGCATGATTGTTCTTACCTGAGACAGCCGAATTAGTGACAACCAGTTATCTGGCAACATACCTGATTTTCTTCAAACTTGGACAAGTCTTGATCAACTGTACAAACCATTTTCTTTTTCTTTTCTTTTGTTATTGAAGTTTGATTTCATTTCAATTGTTAATCCTTAAATATGATCAGAATGTATTCTTATTTTGAAGATGTATGCAAGGTAGTGGTTTGAGTGGACCAATTCCTGTTGGAATTTTGCCTCTAAACTTAAGCGACTTGTAAGCATGAACTTCTTATATCAAATTAGACTATTTATTTAGCTTTTATAGTTGTTCTTGTGTTAAGTTTTATAGTCTCTATCTAGGAAGATTATGGGTGAAGTCTTTACATATGCATAAAAATTTAGTTTTTTAGCTTCACCAGAAAACATGTTCTGGTGGTGTAAAATCGATACAAAAGATTTGTGACAGTACTAAATTATATACAGAAATTAAAACTAATTTCTCATACTCAAACTTTAAAGAAAGATTATTAGAGGGACTAAATAAATAGATTAATCTTTCATTTGTAACTAAGGCCTCAACATTAAATTTCTCTCTTACTGTATTTTTTTCATCCTTTAAATATGAGATGCAGAAGGATTACTGACTTGAATGGACCTGATTCAACTTTTCCACCACTTGAAAATATGACACGTCTGAAAACTTTGTGAGTTAATTACTTTAATTGTTTTATTCTAATTTTTTTACTTGAAGTCAGTGTCTCACTGTAGGTACTGATTTGAGAAGGACTAAATCTAAAAAATGAGATATTGATAGTTGTTATTGTAGAATTAATATGTTTGATAGTTTAACAGGATATTAAGGAGTTGTAATATCAATGACACATTTCCTCAGTATCTTGCAGATCGGTCGATGTTGAGAGTTCTGTAAGTACTAATTCACTTTTTTTTCTAATATGTTGATTTTATTTTTTTTCTACCTTACAATTTGAAAAGTCTATACCAACCAATAACAGCATTGGTTTGTTTGGAGTTAACTTCTCTGGAAGAGAAAAATAATGAAAATGAAATTAGTTTCTTTTATTTTAAAGTTAACTTATTTATGAGTTAAAAATCAGATTTTGAAAAAGTTAATAAAACATTATTTGGATAAACTGATTTTAAGTGGTGGACTGATTTATTTTTAATTCTTATTTTTCTCTCAAATGAGTGCATATGGATACTCCAATCAGATCCAACAAATATTTTTGTTTCAGGTCTTTTGCATGTTGAACAGTGTCAAATTGCATTGCTCTGTCCATTTTATACTAATCTCTTTGATGGATATGACATGAGCATGCTTCTTGTGATCACCATAAGATTCTCAGTACTTTTTTGACATTCTGATAAAAAATTTCTCTGTCAGAGACCTAAGCTATAACAAATTAAAAGGACCAGTGCCAAGCCTTCAACAGTTAATAGCAGCGGTCAACATGTAAGAATTTTTAACATTTTCAATTAATTGCAATCCAAAACAAGAATTAATTGCAGTCCAAAACAGAAATAGATATTTTTTGGTTGTTGAATAAAGTAAGATAATATTTAGATATTGTATTTTAGCTGCTTACTTTGCAGACCACTTTCTATTTATAGATAGTCAAATGATAATTAGGTTTCAGATATTATACCCTCATTTTTTTCTATTTATTATATCTTCTCTTTGCATAACAAATTTAGGTTGGCTTTGGGATTAGTTATGTATTAATTAGTGAGAGCTTCAAGGGAAAGCTCAACTAAGACACTCTTGAATGAAGACAGCATAACCTATAAAAACATAAAACAGATTCATAACATGAAAAGAAAAGAGTGGTAAAGAAAAACAAAGCAATTTTTGTATTTGCTATTAAACCATATTGTAATTAATAGTCTGAGTCCTATTTAAAGTCTAATACATGAGAAATAACAATTCATCATCATACCCATACATGTTATCGGCAACATATCATGGACTCAGTATGTTTAGAGTACAAATTTGTCCAAAATTAAAGTAAATAAAGACTGAACAATATTACAAGAAAAAGTAAGCTAACTGACACAAGTAAATATAATGACAACAATAAAAAACAATTTTATAGTTCATTATTTTAACACTCCTCCTTAAAATTTTGGTTTAATAGGCATTTTGGTTCTAATATTTTGTGAAAATTTGTAATATTTTCCCTAGTTTATTTTTTTTCTCAATTGAGTCCCAAATTTTATTAAAATCTGTCAATGTAGTCCTTTCCGTTAAATTAACGTGAACGGCGTTAAATGTGAGGACATGACACACACATGTCATTTTGTAATTAGTTGGATATATTTGTTTGTTTTAACAGTGAGCCCGCCTCTCTCTCCTCCTTTCCCTCCTCCTAAACGAGAGAAAACATTGCAAATTTCCACAAAATATTAGGACCAAAATGCCTATTAAAACTAAAATTTTTCTTGAAGACTCTCATCTTGCTTCTTAGCTCACTAAACTTAGCACATGGAAGTGCTTTGATTAAAATGTCAGCAATTTGCTCTTTAGACCTGCAATGTAACAATTGAACTTCTTCATTCTTCTCAGGTTCTCTTGTGGCATGGAATTTAACATTGATATGCTTAGTTCTTCCATATTGGATTGGATTTTTAGCAATGGCTATGGCTGAATTGTTGTCACACTATAAAATAAGCCTCCTTTTGCATGTGATTTAAGTCTTTTAAGACTTTTCTAATCTATAGAGCTTGATTTGAAGCAGTTGCTGCAACAATATATTCTGCTTCAGCTGAGGATTGAGCAACTACATCTTGCTTTTTAGAATTCATGAGAACACTCCACTGCCATGTGAAAAAAAATACCGATTGTACTCTTTGAATCATCAATAAAACTAGCCCAATCACTATCAACATAACCTTCAAGCCTTTCATCTCCTTTGTTATAACAAACATCAAAATCAATAGTACCTTTCAAATATCTCAGCCTATACCAAAGTGCTAGTTGCAGTCAAGTAAAGAAGACAACCAACGAAGCTTCTATATTGAGTTACATCAACCTTCGCATCACCATCATTCTTGGACAACTTTTCATTTACAGCAAGAGGAGTTGAAACAAGATTACAACTCTCCAATTTGAATTTTTTCATCAAATCATTTGCATACTTTCTTTGTGAGAGAAAAATTCCATCATTAAGTTAATGCACTTTCATTCCCAAAAAATACCTCATAACTCCAAGATCAGTCATTTCAGAAACTTGCAACATGCTCTTTTTAAACTTGTCAATTTCATCAATATCATCACCTGTAACAATCAAATCATCAACATAAAATGACAATAATTTTCTTTTCATTTCCACAATGTTTCACATAAAGAGTGGGCTCATTTTGACCCCTCCTGAAATGATTTTGAAAAAAATGTAAATCAATTCTACTGTACCAAGCTCTTGGAGCTTCTTTTAGCCCATACAAGACTTTGTGAAGCCTATGAAAATTTTCTTCGTAACCTACAACAATAAAACTAGCAGGCTACTCCATATAAATTTCCTCTTCCAAAACACCATCTAAGAATGTCGATTTGATATCCAAGTGAAAAATTTTCCTTCCATATTGAGTTGATAAAACAATAATTAATCTAATTATTTCATGTCTTGCAACAGGCGCAAATGTATCACTATAGTCAACTCCAGCCATTTGAGAATATCCCTTCAAAACAAGTCTAGCTTTATGTTTGTGAATAGAACCATTAAGATGTAACTTTGTTCTATAAAGTCATTTTACACCAATCACATGCTTGTTATTGGACTTTGAAGTGAGTTCCCAAGTATCATTTTTGTTAATCATAACTAGCTCCTCCTTCATTGCATTACTTCATTCTATTTTCAATGAAGCTTCCTCAAAACAAGAAGGTTCATTGATCACAAAACTGCATTTTCATAAATTTCAGCCAAAGACTTGGTTTTTAGTACTGGAGAATTAGATTCAACAATTTCACCTTCCTCTGCCTTTGTAGCTTGTTGTTGTACAATCTTTGTGCTTCTTTGATCTTCATTTTTTTCCCAATCCCAATATGCGTTCTCATCAAATTGAATATCTCTATTGATCACAATATGCTTTGACATGAGATTGTACACTCTATAACCTTTGGAGCTTGCAACATAGCCTAGAAAAATTCTCATTTCAGTTTTATCATCCAATTTGAATCTTTTAACTACGACAACATGAACATAGTATATTGATCCAAAAATATTTAACTGGTTTGTAATGGGCTTCACTCCCACCCAAGCTTCAATTGGTGTTTTCTCTTAAACAACTGGGTAGCTATTCAAGAGATATACAGTTGTAAAAGCAACTTCGGCTCAAAAGCTTTTTGGTTGCGTTTTTTCTGTAATTAAACATGTTATTTCCATAACATTTCTGTTTTTTCTCTTAGAGACTTCATTCTGTTCAGGAGTATGACTAACTGTTAATTGATGAAATATACCCATATTTTCACAAAACTTGTTGAATTCATTGGAAGTATACTTCTTCCCGTTATCTGATCTCAACATTTTAATTTTTCTGCCACTTTGAGACTCCACAATAACTCTAAACTTCTTAAAGACATTAAAAAGTTTGAGTTTTACTTGCCAAAAAATACACCCATGTCATTCTAGTAAAATCATAAATACACAAAATGAAATATTTGTTTTGACTTAGAGAAGACATACTCGTAGGACCACACAAATCAATATGAACAAGCTCCAATTTGTTCTTTGCTCATGTGACCTTTGTTGAAGAAAAAGATTTCCTATGCATCTTCCCAAATTGACAAGCATCACATAAATCATCAATATTCTCTACCATAGGCATGTCTCTCACCATATCATGAGTTTGCATAAATTTCAGTGTACTTGTATTGAAATGACCATATCTTTTATGCCATAATGTAGAATCATCATGCTTGGAAACAAGTGCTAATTGATTCACTTGGTTCAAGCTTATTAGAAAGCTATTATCACACATTTTACAGAATCATTAAAATCCAAAATGGTGTAGCCATTATTTTTATTAGAGAGTGAATATTTTCTTTTCATAAGTTGAGCAACACTAAGCAAACTCTGATCCTAGTCTGGAATCAATAACACATCATGAATAAATTTTGGACCTTTGCTAGTGTGAACAAAAATTGTATCTTTCCCTTTAGCTTGAACAATTTCTCCATTTCAAAGCTTAACTTTGGTTTGGACAGCTTCATCTAAGGAGGTGAAGATACTTGAATCTCATGCCATTTGGTTTGTGAAACCACTATCAACATATCATACATTCTTTGAACTTGAACTGCATGTTTGAGTGGCAATAAACAAGTGATCTTCAACTTGGGATTGGTTGGGATTGCTCATCGGTGAACTTAACTTGATGTGCATGTTGTGGTTGAGTTTGGTTTTGCTTAAATCTGTAGTACCTTTCTCTATGTCCCCACCTTTTGCAATTGTTACATTGAATATGAGATTTCCCCTTATACCAACAATCTTTTGATAAGTGATTTATTTTTTTGCATGTAGTACAAGGAAAATTACCCCCTGCAGCTGCTCCATTAGAACTTTCATCCATCTTACTTTTCCCCTTTTGATCACCACTTGTTTTGTAGTTCAACTTCTTTTGATTTTTTTGAAATCATTGTTTCCCCTTGTGCCTAGCTTGAAATGTAGCTTCCATTACATCATCCATCCTCATAGAGAATCTTTGCTCTTGAGCTTGCAATTTGCTAACCATCTTAGAAACAGTTAATTTCTTAAAATCACATGAATCTTCAATAGCAGCAACTTAGGCTTCAAATTTTTCGGGTAGGCTAATTAACATTTTTTCTACAACCTTGTTGTCTTCTACAATCTCACTGTATAACCTCATTTGATTCACCAAATGGGACAACATTGAGGTGTACTCCTTAGCAGACTCATTCTCCTTCATTTTCAGCATTTCAAACTCTCTTTTATGAGTCAAAAGTTTGATGGACCTTACCCTTTCATCTCCTACATATCTTTCATTCAGCTCGTCCCATATTTGTTTGGCGGTTTCCAAATGCATAATGCTATAAACACTTCATTTGTCAAAGTTGAATGTAGGACAACTTTCTCCTTCTTCATAGTCTCCTCCTCATGTTGATTTATTTGAGCACGATTAGCTCTCCATGGTGGAACTTGCTTATCTTGATCTGCATACTCCAATAAGACAAAAGACTTTAAACATTGTCTCATTTTGATAGCTCATATGTGATAATTTTCTCCAAAAAATTGAGGAACAACAAAAGAAATATTGCTCTCTAAAGACATTGATCTCTCAATAGTGTTTAAACTCTCCTCTCAATTTTTTTAAGACCCACATCCTATAAGAACACTGCTCTAGATACCACTGTTAAATGAAGACAACCTAAACCATAAAAATGTAAAACAACATGAAAAGAGAAGAGAGGTAAAGAGAAACAGATCAATTCTCGTAATTGTTGCTGAACCATATCATAATTCATAGTCTGGATCATATTTAAGGCCAAATATATGAGAAATGACAGCACATCATCATACTCATACATGTTGTCAGCAAAATAGCATGTACACACTATATTTAGAGTACAAATCTATCCAAAATCAAAGTAAATAAAGATTGAACAATACTATAAGAACAAGTGAGCTAACTGACACAAGTAAATATAATGACAACAGTAAAAGGAATAGTTTTACAATCCATTAACATACACAGGTAAAGTTGTTGTCTTGGAACTATAAGTAAACCCGGGCAAGACTGATAAAATGGAGCAATTATGAATCATTAGAGAACCCTTTGGTATTATCATACTGTATTTCAATGGATGAGCATCCTTTATGAAGTGCACGTTGCAACTTGGAAAATAAGTTGCAATTTTCTGTTCAGTCACTCAATTTTTCAAGGTAAATCCTTCCTCATTTTAAAGATTCAAAATTTGTGTTAAATTCTGATAAAAAATAGCTTGTATCTAAGATTTGTGTAGTAGTGGCTTAGTACACAGGAATTATGTTCATAAATACAAGTTACTTATTTTGATCATGTGAAATGAGCATTCACATCAAATATTGAAGCTAAGTTCTGACCTATTCATATGAATTTTTCTAGATTTGTTCTATACATGGATAATGTCTACAAAATAAGTTTTAGGTTCTACATGGTTTCAAATGTTAATTAATGTCATAAATCTTGGAGCTAACATCTCTAAGTCAAGATATGTAAGCAATTATGCTAAGGGGAGGATCATTGGAACAATTCAAATAAATCAAATTCGATTTTGGAAACAAAACGAAAGCATGGTCGGGAATCATTACAGTACAGATAACTAGCTTATTTATAACTTGATAGCTTCATCAATTATTGATGTGCTTTCAGCTTTGGTTCCTGTTTATTATTTTACTTTAGGTATTGATAAAAAAAATTGCTTTAGATATTTAACAGGAAACTTCTTCACTGGACCTGTGCCTGAGTGGACAATCGACAATAACAGAAATTTGTGAGTCCTATTTTAAACATCACTCATATATTCAAGATATTTGTGGTTGTAGGACTATTACATTCACTTATCTTCTTTTTCTACAAGCCAAGTGACAAGACTTCATTTTTGTTACTTGGAACCGTACATTTACTTTTTCTATTTTGTATCTCGTACAGAAATTTAGTCTGTGTATAATTTTCTGGAATGCGAAAGATGTAGTAGAGTATCCTTCTAAGATAAATAACATAATATTTTAGATGTCCATACAATCATGAAAATAAATAAGGATAATCAACTAAGTTATGCTCAGGAATTTACTTTCACAATCACTTCTTCCATCTGGGTTTCAATGACCTCAACAATGTTTATCTCCAATTACTGATTTGCTTAACCCATATTTCAAAACATCATTATTTTCATAGTTTATTATTTCTCATTTCATCATCAAATGTAAGTGGAATGCTTCATATAACATTATTTCCAAAAAATAGTTGGTATTTTTTATAGTTAGCAAAAAACTTGTCTATCACTCTTGTAAATCAATCTATGACTTTTTTGGATCAAGCATTCAAGTTTTAAATCTTCCTTTGCAAAGCAAAACAAAGAAGTATTTTATATCAAAAATAATTTTATTGGTCTAATGAAATTGTTTCATCTTCTAGGTTTCTGAATTATCGTGTTCACATTATGCAGAGATCTTTCATATAACAACTTCAGCGTTGGAAACCAAGAGCCAAAGACATGCAACCAGAAAAATGTGTATGAAAACTTACATTCACATGCTCTTTTGTTTTTGTCAATCATTATCTGAGTGTTAACTATCTCTTTATATATTATAGGAACTTGTTTGCAAGCTTTTCAAGGAATAAATTGTGAGTTTATATCTCATGCGCAAACTTTTATAACATGTAAATATAGACTCTGACTTTTTATTTCTCGTGTAATTTATGTGGTGATTTTTATCCACTCTGTGCTCCCTCAGAGGACCAGTGTCTTGTGACAGCAGCAATAGAACCTGTACTAAAAGTAAGTTAATGAAGGATGTAAACTTCTGTGAACTCATGGTCTTACAAATATTGTAATTCTCTTTTGCAAACATCTACAACAACATATGTTATGTGCATGTCCAGGAAAGCAGAAAAAAAAAGATACAAATAATGTGTGATGAAATATTATAATTTGAATGAATTTCCTTATTACCATTTCATTTTGCGCATGACTATTGTAATGGTTTTGATATTGACCCTTTTCTTGTTCTAGATGTTACATCTCTACATATAAATTGTGGTGGAAACCAGACTACTATTGGAGGTATAACATATGACGAAGATATATATCCTGCTGGACCAGCAGTATATAGAGCAAGTAGAAACAATTGGGCAATAAGCAACACGGGTCACTTCATGGAAAATAATACAATTCATACAGGACAGTTTCTACCCTATACCACCGAAAATAAAACTAGGCTTTACATGCCTAATGTTGAATTATATAAGAATGCACGTGTTTCTCCTATGTCATTGACTTATTATGGATTTTGCTTAAAAAATGGAGTCTACAACGTAAAGCTTCACTTTGCTGAGATAATATTCACTGATGATAACACATACAGTGACTTAGGGAGACGTGTATTTGATGTATACATTCAGGTACAGGATCTTAACCAACTACTCACTAGTTTGCTTAGGATCATCATCAATGAATGTTAAAAAAAAAAATTTAGAGAGGTCATATGAAACTTATACAAATTAATTAATGCGTAAATTCATTCATTCTTCTTATTTTTATCTCCTAAAAGTTTTATGAAGATGTTTATCCAAACAAAAGAACCTTGGTGCAATCAGTTCATTGACTTCATAAGTAGAATCAGTTGCCACAATAATTTTGAATATAATTCATTAACAAAAAAAACTCATTTAGGCTTGTATTTGAAACATTATAGGGAGAGCGAGTGTTGAAAGATTTTAACATTGTAAATGAAGCACAAGGAGTTGGAAAGGAACTCATAAAAGAATTTCTTGCTCATGTGAGTTGTAATGACCTGGAGATCCGTTTCTACTGGGCAGGCAAAGGGACAACAAATATCCCATATAAATCAGTAAATGGTCCTCTTATATCTGCCCTTTCTGTCACATATGATGGATTTTCATGTAAGTTTTATTTCTTATATGGTCACCTTTATGGTATTATCTGATTCATTCACGTGGCTCTATCTAATAATCAAACAGATTCTACAGGTGGAACCAAAACAAAAGAAAACTCTACAGGTGGCATGTCTGTAGGAGTTATTGTTGTAATTGTAGTTGCATTGGTGATTGTTGTTATCTTGATTACTGTTAGCGTACTTTGTTGGAGGGGTTTCATTAGTGATTGTTGTCATCTTGGTTCTTGTTGGCATACTTGGGTCGAGGGGTCATGGTCAAACTCAAACTTTGGACGTCATTTTGTTGGAAATGAACATTTATTAATGAAAGGTAATTACAAAGTAACTACATTTGCTATCATGATTTCCATTCTCCAATCATTCACCTGAAACATTTGAGAATCATCAAGCACAACGTTGATTTTTTATTCATGAGATTTAACCATTCATTCTAGTTGCTTATCCTGCTAATTCTATATAATAAAAATAAAGGACAATGAATGGACAATCCAATAAAAACAATGATATCACATGTTTCCTCATTTTCTGAGCCACGGTGTTGGAATAACGTATTTTCATATGAATGTATACGTATACAAAATTTGTTTTCTTTTATTTCCAGATCTCAGGAATATAGAACTGCAAACTGGTGTATTTACCTTGCATCAAATCAAAGTTGCAACAAATAACTTTGATATTTCCAATAAGATTGGAGAAGGAGGCTTCGGCCCTGTTTATAAGGTATCCCAATTATATAATTTTTTTGTATAATCTTATTGTATTTATGGATATTAATTACTAAATCTGTGTTTTGAAATTGCACAAAAATGTATACCATGATGCAGGGCATTCTGCCAAACAGCAAACCAATAGCTGTTAAACAACTTTCATCTAAATCAGACCAAGGAACCCGTGAGTTTATAAATGAGATAGGCATGATCTCTGCTCTGCAACACCCTAATCTTGTTAAACTTTATGGTTGTTGTGCTGAGGGTGATCAATTGTTGTTAGTATATGAATATATGGAAAACAATAGCCTTGCACGTGCTTTATTTGGTAAGTCATTGCTCTAATATACTCTTGTTTGGTTTCTTTTTTGTGCGGCATTTCAATCTTAGAAAGTATACAAGTCTAAATGACTTACTGTCTAATTTTTGTCACTCGCAAAAGTCTCAGAAGATAGCCATTTAAAATTGAATTGGCCAACAAGAAAAAATATTTGTCTTGGCATTGCTAGAGGTTTAGCTTTCCTGCATGAAGAATCGAGACTGAAAGTTGTTCATAGAGACTTAAAGACCTCTAATGTGTTGCTTGATGAGGATCTAAACCCGAAGATATCTGATTTTGGTTTGGCGAGACTTCGTGTGGGGGACAATACACACATAAGCACCAGAATTGCAGGGACTTGGTGAGTTAATATATTATATTTTTTTAGAAAAATAGGATATGAACTATTAGTATAAAGTGCTGCCATTCAATCATAAATCATTATGACAAGTTTGTTGACTTTGATTATCATTACATTAAAACTTATACCAAGTATTATCCCTAATTGGTTAACAGTATAAAAAAGTTTACACTGAGAGTGTATGTTCATTAAGCTCATATTCCTTATCTAGATATTTTAAAATGTGTTTTGCAAAGGTGAGTTTACACTGACAAGCCTCATGAAATCCAATCTAGAAAGGTTTCTACATGAAAA
Organism: Lablab purpureus; assembly: GCA_030347555.1. Lineage (NCBI taxonomy): Eukaryota > Viridiplantae > Streptophyta > Magnoliopsida > Fabales > Fabaceae > Lablab > Lablab purpureus. Next base: position 22,868,171 of record CM059258.1, read on the forward strand.
CCAGAGTGTTATTTAGCATAAGGTTGCTTGAATTTCTATTTTAATTGTGCAGGGGATATATGGCTCCTGAGTATGCAATGCATGGTTATCTAACTGAAAAAGCAGATGTTTTTAGTTTCGGAGTTGTTATCTCAGAAATTGTAAGTGGAAAGAGAAACACTATTCGGCAGTCAAAGGGGGAAGCTTTCTATCTTCTGGATTGGGTAACTTCTTTTGCCAACATTCTCCATTGTTTATATCTTTCTGAATATTCATAATAGATATACTTTTCTGTGGTGTGTTAATCTATGATGCAATTTTCATCTTATGCCACTCTAGAATAACAATATTGCTTGCATTTCACCTTGCTATGATTTTTCTAAAAAATTACTAAATTTAAGTCATTCAAATGACACCATTGTAATCTTTTTTTAAATTCTAGATGCAGTCAAAGTGGCCAATATCCTGTAATTAAGAATCTTCACACTTAAAACAGTGTTACATATTTGCTACTCAGCCATAGGTTGTGTTTCAACTATATAAGACTCTCAAATCAAAATGTTTTTCTGTTTTTCTTCAGGCACATTTGTTGAATGAGAGAGGTAACATAATGGAGCTAGTTGATCCAAAGTTGGGTTTAGACTTCAATGAAGATGAGGTAAGGTTGATTATCAAAGTGGCTCTCCTTTGCACCCATGTCACTTCAAGCTACAGGCCCTGTATGTCTTCAGTGCTAAGCATGCTTGAAGGCAGAACAATGGTCCCAGAGTTTGATTCACAATGTAGTGAAGTAATGGATGAAATGAAGCTGGAGGTAATGAGAGAGTTTTACAGTCAAATGGATGAAAATAAAACAAGTGACAGACGAAGTTTGAGCTTGACAAAAGGTGTTCCATGGAATGATTCTTCTTCAACAGCTACAGACCTTGGCTCACCTTGATGCTTAGAAAATTATTAAGAGTCTGTTTGAATTGCATCCATTTACATGATTTCCTATTATATTGTTGGTTATATTATGTTAAATCACAAATAATTTAAGAACAAGACATGATAAAACCAACACTACCAGTCAGAAGAGACTAGATTGTGTGCAGGATTAAAGAAAAAGGACACAATCTTGATTGTCAAAACCCTCATGCAATTTTGAAGTGATGTTTGATTTATTGTACTACAGATATTGTTCTGTTTCATGATAGGTTTTCATTTGTTTTTTATTGTCAAACAAATTTTACTTTTTAATTCTTATATTTATAAATTATCTCTTCTAAGTTCCATATATGTTATTTTTAATCTCATTTAGTAACTACAAATTTATATGATGGAAAAATAGTATGTATAAAGATTAAAAAAACTAAGATAGTATGTGCAGATATTAGAATGAATAAACTTTAGTATCTTGTAATATTCTTTTAAAACGTTATTTTAATCTAGTTTTTATATTTTATGGGCTTTCACCCTTTTAGTATTTGTTAATTTCCTTCTTTCCTTTTTTACATAACAAGATTTTTATTCTTCATAATTTATATTTTTACAAATCTTACTTAAACACAGTTTACATTATTTGTTATATTATTTTAACATTATACTTTAAAACATTTTAATTAGTATACTAATCAATATAATTAAAATATGCATTCACTAAAGTGTGTATGTTAATTGATTTTATTCCAAAACTGGTTAAAAATCCTTCTTTAATATATTATCAAATCAAAAATAAAATACATAATAAGAAAAAATAAATATAACAAATTAAGTATTGCAACTTTAAAAAAATAAATGAATATAATTACAATTATCCCATAACATGTTTTATCAAATTAAATTTAATAAATATAAAAGTATCATACAAACATATTTGCTATTTTACATTTATCAACTATTTTACAAGATAATTTTGCCAAACATTAATAACACAATAAGATGACTTCACAGCTTTTAACTAACTTCTCAAATTTCAAGTTGTTTTCTTCTCTCTTTTTTTCATTTTCATCTTACGTTTTAACAATGTATAAACAAATCTTAATTTACAACTACTTATATTTTCATATATTCTAATGTGCAAAACCTTTTACATTTTACATTTAATTTTAGTAAAAAAAAGTCCATACTTCCTCCACCTCCATAAGTGTTCCGGAATTTTATTTCACAATATCTAGTTTAGAAAAAGAATTTCAGAATAAAAATTTTACAATTTTGTTCCAAGAAAATATTTTCTTACAATTTTACAATTTTTTATACATGTTCGGATTCACGGATTCTAGAACGATGTTTCCCAATCCAAAAGTATTCAAGGACACCCTAGTCCAAAAAAATTATGTGGGTGCACAACGAAAATTTGGAAGTACAGAAAGCAGGAACCAAAGATAATCATTTTTAATAGATAAGTTTAACTCAAAGGGTCCTAGAACCCTAGCAAAATCTAGAAGCAAGAGTCAATAAGCCCAAACATCAGATAAATACCAAACTTTCAAGTTTAATCCAGGAGAGGAAAGACGAGAAAAAGAAGAGAAGCAACTGGAATCTTAAAGAAACATTATCATTTACCTTCTATTCAAGGAAACAATAACAAATCAACTACAAGAAATACAGAGAACTGTTGATTAAACTGCAAAACCACCTTTAAATTACATTTGCTCTTGATCATAACATCCTAAAAAGGCCGTTGTAATCCACCTAAACCGAATAGAGAATGAATGAAAGCTGATTCACTGACCAAAGGGATACTCACAAATGTTCCCAGAAGCGCACACCTTATGCACTTCATCATTATAAAAATAAATGCCAATGCCACACCAGCCCAGTAATATGACCCCAATGTTCCCCCCGGGAAGTGTATAAGTGGCATGAAGTTACTTGAAATATACACTATCTGCAGAGCAAGTTCCAGTAGCATACCCGTCATTACATGGAATCTGAAGATAAGGGGCAAGTCCCTGTTTTTTACTACTCCTACAATAGCCAGATAGCAGTATAACATAGGAAACCAGATTGGTAATCGATTGACACCTCCTGGGATATAGAAAATTAAACTCTGAAAGAATGGAAATTTTTGAATGAAAGGTTCTAGATAAAACCCAGTAGCAGACATCTGCAATGCTATTAGATAGGGAATACATGATAAAGCCCTCCACCACCACTCTGGCTTCTCAGCGTTTGCTGGGATTCGGAAACCAGACGAATGATAAATAAATGCTTGACCACAGAACTTAGAATTGCATCCTTGAGATATAGGTCTGAGTGTGAGACGAGCTTCTTTATCAGTAAATAGTGGAGATGAAACAGTAGTGAGTTGGATAGCTGAATCACCTGATACAAAAAATTTGGGGATTAAATAACTAGAAAGAATCTGTGTGCGCTGGACCAAAATAATACATACCTATTGAAAAAAGTATTCCATTTAGATGACATGATGCATTCGTGTCTTTGTACACATGTCTTGACATTAAGCAAAAGGTTGTGACGAGATTAGCTAAATCAACATACAAGTCTCACATATCCCATCATTTCATTATTCTTATAGCAAATATTTTGCAAAGATCTTTTGTTTTATTAAAATCAAATTAATAAACCTTTAAAATATTAAAATTAGATAGAAGATTAAAAAAAATATTGGGAAGCAAGCTGCTAACTTACGAAGAGAATTGCCTACAAAAGCTGTCATGGTATGATTCTTTATCCTGTTGATTATAATGCCTCTTTCTGGAATCGAACATTTATTCCTAGTTTAAAACCAATAACAAAGAAAACATGAGTTTCAAATGTAAATAGACAAGCAAGTGGGACCATGATATAACAATACCAACTCATCAGTTTTGAAGCATGAGACAAACAACTATACATTGACAAAAGTCGCTCCAACATGAACAATTACTATACAAGAGCTTAACAATGTCCCGTGATTTTCAAATTCCTCGTTATTACAAGGTCCTTTCTGATATTAGCTAACTGGGATTAACCTAAAGAGTGCAATATGAAATTCATAATTTAATCTAAATTAGCCCAAAATCTAATCAATCACATCCTCCTCCCAACAAAACCCAACAGCAGGCACATAATAGAATCATTCTGGTTGTTTTCAAATTACAAAGAACAAACAATGACTCCTGAGACAATGGATCCATGCTTATGATCTACCCAAAATGGCTAAGGGGGCATCAACAATCACAGGTAGTGAGAGATCTACACAACTCAAGGATTAATAAGCATGACTTCCAAATTTAGTGTTATGAAATTTAAATCAAAACTTGTTAGAAGACCTATTTCCAACAACCCTTAATATTTTTGACAATGAAAAGAAGACTATATCAAAAACTGAAGAGGATTAGTTGTTAGAATAAATGAAGAGGTATACCAAACCAAGAGAGAGGTAATAGGTTTTAAATAAAAAGGTTTACCTTTTAGAAATTTCTTGCTGATAAATACAGATTTTTAATAAACCCTTATTTCTTCCTAATAATAGAGTATTAAAAATATGCAGTGTATAGCAAATTAATTTGCAATACATAAACAGAATAGTAAGAGTAGGGAAGAGAGAAAGTCACACAGAAATTATATTAGTTCGGATAAAAAACGATCCTAAATTCAATGCACAATCACCTCAATGAGAGTGATCACAACTTATTATCTTAAACTGAAATTACAACTACTAATACAAAGTGAAACAGCAAAATCACAAACAAGATAATGAATAGTCATCTCTTTTGCAAAACCCGCAAGAGATGAAACACCTGCCATAATAATCCAAGGGATAAAACACACTTCTCTTGAAACCACAAGAGATGAAACACCTCCCCTAGCAAGGGATGAACCAAGCTTAAATCCTAGGTAGCAGCATCTTCTCACAAAAGAACAACCTTAGAAAAACTTATAAAAAAGCGGCTGTGATATAAGCAGAGCAATTTTGAATTGATATGTGGTGTTTTTCAAAGCTCAAAGCCCCACTGTATTTATAGAGAAAAATCAGACCTTGGCCCATTTAAAATCAAAGTCCATTCAGAAAACGTCATAATTAATCGATTATCACTTACACTAATTGATTATTACTATTAAGAAGTGGACTTTAAGCCTAACTCAACCCCACAAAACCGGCTTGTAAGGTGAGGTTTGCACCCACTTATATACACTAAATTGACTTCATCTCTAGTCGATGTGGGATCTCCAACAATTACAAAGAGCAATTAAAAACTGGTTTTCGGTTATTTAATCAATTATAAACAGTGTCTAATCAATTTGTCTTTGTCCAAAAAAAACACTTTAATCGATTCAAAAAGCTTTAATCGATTAAGACAGAAAGTCACAATTAGCCAGAGTTGTTTTATGTTAATTTTTAATCGAGTATGAAAAATGGTTAATCGATTATTTAAGCATGAAAAAAAATTTGTGAAAGATTTAAGTGTTTCCAAGGTTGAATGAGATAGTGCTCATACTAAGGTCTTCAACTTACCATCCAACACATACACACAAAGATACAGCACAAACAACTCATTTAAATATCTTTAAAAACACTTTCACAAGGCTTCAAGGTGAGCTTTTTGACTCAATGCAAGGTCCAAGACTCCTTTTAATCTTCAAACCTTCATCATCAAAACTCTATTCTTTTTAAGATTTGAAGCAAGGTACCTAATTTCTTCTCAAATCAACATTGGTCAATCACCAAATTCAATTCAATTGCTTGTCTATGACATGAAAAGCTTAGTGTTACATTACTCACTATACAAAGAGAATATATTCCATTAAAGTATCAAACTAATGACATACAGGTCTTCTTAAACCAAAAAATCACAAACATGGGCTTCCTCAGAAAACAAATTATACAACATCTGCAAAACATGACAAGGAAATGTTCCACTTGCTTGAATTCATTGTGGATGTAATACATTTATCAGCTACGAGCAATAATAATCATAAATTAATAATGATGATGAATGTAAATATAAATATACAACAGCAGCATATGTATCACATGAGAAAAAATCAAGTAGTGAATTGTAGTTGGTGAGGTACAATACCTTCCAAAACCAGGACATGCAGGAGAGGGAGGAAGACAGGGAAGAGAAGAGTAGGTTAATGCCAATTGAGGTGCCATCTTCTCTCTTCTTTGTCACGGGGTCACTATCAGATGAAGAAAACAAAGTTATAGACATATATCGACCCTTGCAGCATGATAGAAACACCAAAAGATTAACAGCAATATTTCTCAGTTTAATACGTGTGAATTATATTTTAGACACCAAATACATTTTAGGAACATATCCCAAGTTGAATCTGATCGTTATAATGCATCAATAACGTAATTTTACACACACAAGCACAAAAGGCAAACAGAAGTTAAACCAAATAAGAACAAAAAGAACAGAAAAGAAACACCTCTCCATTGAAAAACTTAAAAAAGCAAAGCAAAATCTAATCACCACCCAAGTTCCACAAAAGGCATAGACAAAGAGGTCATAGCAAATTAAATCAAACGCAGGAAAACATCAGAATGCTAATATACCCAACTGATTAACTTTGTAAATTTCATAGACAAAAACGGCTTGGCTGCAAGTTTTATGACAATCAACACCACAAAGAGAGAGAATCACTAATGTAGGGAAATAACCAGATCCTCGGCATTGCTTTCACAGGAGCTGTATGCAAAACTAAACCCCTAAAATTTTTTCTACCCCTACCCGTATATTTTAAGAGACAATCAAAACAGAGACTGCTAAAATTTATCATATTTTTCCATTCCAGAAATTAAATTTTCAGAGAAATCATAGCACGCACATGACAATTAATTTGGTTTCTTTTAAACTAACATTCACGCAATAATTTAGACTGAGCATCTTAATCATCGCTTATCACCCCAACACGAAACAAACTATCAACTTGAAATTTAAAAAGTAGTAATATCAGAATGGCAGAACTAGAAGTAGCAATTTACAGTCAACTTTTCTCATCACCTAATTCAAAACCTCGGCAAGGTGGAAACTTTATACCCGCATAGTTATGCACTTGATATTTAATAACATCTCTGAACCTTACCTAGAGGAATAAGGCTTGGAAATAGCAATAACAAAAAAAAACGATTGTGATTGGGAACAGTTCACGATCACAAATATCAATCCTCCAGAATCAAACACTAACTACAGAAATTTAAAAAACCCTAACAACATAACAGAACACTTTCCGACACTCAATCGAAGGTTCTTATACCTGCAAAATGATAAGCACTCTCTAATCATTAACAAAAGAAAAATACTCAACGAATGAAAAGGAGTCATCACCGCCAAATAAACTTAAGTAAACATAAATAAAACAACTAAACAGATTCTGAAAACCCCAAATTGAAGAGAAAATTACCAAGGAGAGAGAGGGGGGAGAGAAAGAGCACCTTATTGTATTTACTTTGCTTTAGGCTTATTCCTAACGCGTTATTACCTATGTTCTAAAATGACTAATATATTTTGAAACTTTTAATATATATATTCTTCAATTTTTTTTTTTTTGGATAGACGTCCATATATTTTCAGAATAAATGAAATTTTAAACTGATTATTAGAAAAAAATTCAAATTTCTCTAAAATATGAAATCTCTTCATTAAAAATTACAAATTTTGATATACTTTACTTCTTATTTAATAATTTCAAACAAATCACCTAATGATAAAAGAATAGTGTTGTCAGCACTCATCATCTATGATCAATAATAAGTTTTTTAATTTTGATTGAAATATGTTGTATGAACTTTCCCTCTTCCATCTTTATATTAAAAATCATTTATTTCAGTTCTTACACATATTATTGCTTTAACTTTTTACAAACACAATTTTTTAATTTCTCTTACTTCTTATTGGCAAAATTATAGTATCAAAAAATAAAAACATGAATTGCAACACCAACACCGAATTGTATGTTATTATACTGAAATCGAAAACCACAACTTTACGCATACCATAATCGATTTTCTTTCTGGATAATTTTTTAATGGTAACGTCTATGCACAAAGAAACTTCAAATTCTAGTTTACAATGTTTATAAAAATATATTTTTTATACACGTTGACACTGGTATAATTATTATCAATATAAACATTCCATATTTATTTATAATCCTTTTTTATTATGTCAATTTTTATATTGCTAGAAATAAATTAATTATTGTATTGGTTTGAATGGTAGAAGTCAAGTTAAAATTGATTATAATTGAACCTTTTAAAGTAATTGATATTTCTATGTTTAAAACAAATGAAGTTTAATAAATTAGTTTCTCTACAAGAAGTAGCAGAATTCACAATAACACCTGTATTCCAATTTATTTTAAAAAACACACTAGTGATAACAGTAAAGAATAAATTGAGATTATTTGGTGTCTTCATCTATTTATATTTATATGAATATGTATATACGAAGATAAAACAAGGTGGTGAGAATGAATAGCGTATAAATTGAATAATCTAAAGACAAATAGATTTTTCGAAGTAGATATACTTTGAATATCTTTTATTTATCTCCTCTTGTATCAATTTCATTCTCTAAAAGAAATGTAAGATTAGTTCATCTTATTTTGATCTCTTAATTATTCGATATATAAACTCAAATATCTTTAATTATCTTCTTATATATCGATTTTATTTTCTCGATGAAATATAAAGGATTATATATTAAATAATATCACAATACAAAGATAGATTAATAAATTGTTCGATATACATATAAACTTAGAACGTCCTTCATTTATTTCTTTATATATAGATTTCATTCTCTCTTTAAGAATAATATATATTAAATAAAACAGATTATTCGATATATATGAACTTTGAATGTCTTCCTTATATATCAATTTTATTCTCTTTAGAAAAAATATGCATTGAATAAAACATATTATTTGAGATATATGAACTTCATATGTCTTTTTGTATATCGATCTCATTCTCTTTAAAAAGAGCAAGTAGAAATTATATTTGTAGTGACTAGATACGATAAATGAGTTTTACCATGGTTATAGGATATCACAAGATTATTTCTTCTTGATTAACGTCTACTTATTTAAATCCACAAGGTTATATGTCTAATTACAAAATAAATTACTTGAATTAACTTAAATAAAATTAGTATATAAATGCATGTATTCAATTATTGACCATATAGAATTATAAAGACATTGAATGAAACAACTATAAGATCACTAAATAGATAATAAGATGAGGTCAAGGACATCTCACTCAGAAAAAAAAAATTGATTTGAATTACGTGGAATGGTAGATGTCTTTTTCTCTTACAGAGTAAATTGAAAATTGTAAGACTTGTTTAACTTGACGATGATATATATATATATATATATATATATATATATATATATATATATATATATATATATATTTATCTTTTCCTTCACTTCTCACACTCGTTAATTTGAATTTTCTTTTTTTTTGTTACCTCTTCATTTTCCCTATGTATAGTAGTTTTCATAATAATGGTTTAGTTAGGGTAAAAAAAAATTTCCTTATATTTGAGTTAGTTCATAACTTCTAATTGGTTTTAAATAAGATGTAGTACATGATTATTAAATCTTTCTACTACAACAACAATAAGGTTTATCCCATGTGATTGTGACAACAAAGTATGATTCAATTTAATTTAATGAAATATTATATTTACCGAGAAAAGAAACAATAGTAGTTAAATTCGATGTATCAAGTTCATATACAATTTTTTATAGTTCCAAATTGTTAATTATTTCTAACTCAGGACTTTGTTTGATCCTCAATCGAGAATTTTCATTAGAAATTTGATTCAAGATTTGTTTGAGAAAATTTACTCAATCCTTAATTAAACATTTTCATCGAGAATTTGATTCAAGATTTGTTTTTAAGAAAATTTACTCAATCCTCATACTTAATTGATCATATGAAATCTTCATCAATTTTTCATCATATGATACACATTTTCCTATCTAACTCAATGTATCATTAAAGTCGAGATATCTTGTTAAATTCTCTAACTTAATATTAACGGCACATCTCAAGAACTATTGAAATACATACAATATTTACAACAATATCACTATTGTAATTACCTACATCCATGAAATCAAAGGTTGATCTGGATAGAACATCATGAGAATATAAAATATCTACAAAATCATAGAAAAGGTTTATAAAGCATAATTGAACTTACTTTTAGAATTTTGATTGGTTGGAAATTATCTTTTCTTTACCACTATTTCATTAGTGGTATCTAATTAGAAAAAGGATGAGAATCAACTCCAAAAATTCAAAGAGAAGTCAAAAGAGTTAAAAGGAAATAATTAGTGAGATTTCAATATTTATAAATGAACTTAGGACTTAGCTTTCTTGACTTAATTACTTTTCCCAAACTAGTGGAAGGTGTAACTCGCAAAAATACATGGTTTCCAACTCCAAATTTTGTTCTTTCTTATCAACATAAGATTTCTGATGACTCAAATATGTTTTCATCTTCTCCTTAATTTGTTTCACTTTATTTGTGAAATGTTATAATAACTCAAGCCCCACCAAAACATTCTTTCCATCTTCATGCTAAGAGAGTGGAATTTTACAGGTCTTGCCATACAAAGCTTCATATATGGAGTCATCCCAATATTGGAACAATAATGGTTATTGTATGTGAACTCTAGTAAGGGTAAAAGCTCATCTCATTTGGCCATCTAATCCAAAACACATTCCTTGAACAAATCTTCCAAGGACTAAATTGTCTTCTCAAATTTATCATTTGTTTGAGAGTGATGTGCATAATTGATTCTAAGAGTAGTCCCAAAAGTCTATGCAAGATCTACCAAAACCTTGAAGTGAATCTAAGATCTCTATTTGAGAGTATAATGGATGGCACACCATACAACTACATAAATCTCCCTGATGCACAACTAAACAAGCTTATGCATTGATATCCTCATATTCACATGTAAGAAATGAGCATTCTTCGTCAATCTATCAATAATGATCCAAAAAAAATCATGTCCTCTCATAGTTCTAAGTAACTATCCAATTTCTACTATGAAATCTTCAACTATTGCAATATCCTTTCAAGTCTTTGACAATTAATTTTGGCATTTTGGCAAGTCAAACCTACAAACTAAGTCATATCTCTTTTCATCCTACCCCACCAAAAGAATTTCTTCAAGTCTGAATACATCTTAGTCATGTTTGGATGTAAACTAAGTTTACTTTTATGTCCTTCTTCTATAATCACATTTTTCAACTCATCGTTATTTAGTACACATGCCTGGCTTATATACCTCAAAATATCATATGTTCCCAAAGAGAAATTGTTCATTGTTCAAACCATAATAAGTCTTTTATGTACATCAACTTAGAATCCTTGTGTTGCTTCTCTTTAATCAATCCAAGAAAATCATTAATAATGATTAGAATAACACAATTAATGTAATCCTTGGAGAATTTCGCTCTTAAATTCATATCTCTTACTTGCTCTATCAATTCTAACTTCTTTAACATCAAAACATATATTAGAACAATTTTTCTAATTAAAGCACCTATTACCATGTTAGTTATGATACTAATGTTGAAAATCATAGTCCTTTAGAAATCTTATCCATCTTCTCTGCCTTATATTTAACTCATTTTAGTAAAATGTACAAGCTTTTGTAGTCATTATAAACATCAAACCAGACTTCATATAAATAATGTGTTTATTTCTTCAATGCAAACATAACTATTACTAATTCCAAGTCATGAGTAGGATAATTTTTCTCATAACTTTTAGTTATATGGAAACATAAACTACAACTATCTTTTTTGCATCAATAACCACTCAAACATTGGTATGATGCATCATATAAAACCTCAAACGGTTTTCTCAACTCCAAAATTATGATAACTATATAATTAGTTGTCGCAACCGGGATTGCGATGGGGTCGGCGAAAAATAGAAACAAAATAGAGTCGCCACCAATATTTATTAGGAAAAATATTGGAAAAAAACATTAAAAAAAAAGATTGGTCTGCCAAACTAGATTTTTGAGTTCGGGAGTTGATTATGTGTAGGGAAGGTATTAGCACCCTACAACGCCTATCATAAAGATGGTAACCCATAATTAATTAAGTATATTATCTATATTTTTTTAATATTTATCTCACCCTAAAAATAAAAATAAAAACTTTAATTTAAATAAAGGTTGATTAATAGTTTATCTTTTAAAAAAAATAATTATTATTGTTATTATTATTATGTTAAATATGATATAAGTAAAATATTATTTTTATATATTTATCTCAACAGGAGTGAGATCCTGCTCCTACGTATCTCCAAGTGTAATAGAGAATCATAGTTACGTAGTTCTTGGCTAAAAAAGAAGGGAGATAATTTTAAAATTTTATTATTTTATAAATCCTAGGATATTTGAATTGTCACAACTCACATATGCCTAGGAGAATTGAGAGGGGTGTACACCCAAGCCATTTTGTTGAAATATTTTGTTATTCAATTATTATTATTATTATTATTAAAAGTAAATTTGAGTTCGAGCAAGACTTTAGAGTTACATATTGTAACAACATGTACCCACAAGTCTTAAAATTAAAAGGATGTCTCATCCAATTAATTCATTCTCTATCTTTATATATTTAAAAAAAATTACCAAATATTTAAATTTTAAATTAAAATAAAACTAAAATTACGTGTTTTTCTACTAAATGTAAAATTATTTAATTCAAACAATTAATTATTTTTGTCCATATTTATGCTTATATAAAGGAGTTTATTTTTTTATATATATTAAAAAGGAGTAGGACTTTAAAATAGACAAGTTGTGACAACTTGCATTTTAAGTCCTAAAATTAAAAGGATGTTACATCTTGTTAATTTATTCTCCACATATAAATCAATATAACTTAAGAAGCAATAAATTTATTAAAAATTTATTATTATAATTTTATTTCAACAGTTAAATATTTTTGTCCATATTTATACTTATATAAAAGAGCTTATTTTTCTTATATATTAAAAAGGAGTAGGACTTTAAAATAGACAAGTTGTCACAACTTGCATTTTAAATCCTAAAATCAAAAGGATGTCACATCATGTTAATTCATTCTCCACATATAAATCAATATAACTTAAGAAGCAATAAATTTATTAAAAATATTATTATTAAAAAAAGTTAACTTAATATAATTGATTTGCCATGATAAAAAACATAAAAATAAAACATTAAATTTTAACAACCCACAGTGTGCTAAAGGAAAACACAATTAGATTCAATTAATGCAGAGAGACATAATGTATACACACAGTACCAATTAATTAAAAAACCAACAGTAACCAAGGTCATAAGGAAATGGTTGTTTGTTTCAGCAGACAAATGGTTAGAGTTCTTTTTTTGAAATGATAATAAATGCATTAGAAAAAAAAACTAGGTTCCACTTTACTTCTTTTTTTTTTATTTTATTTTTTTTAAGAGAACAAAAAAAAGAATAGTTACCAGAAACTTCTCTAACATCTTGCATTAAAATCTTCATCAATCATCTCATCTCACACAGACACAGATCTGATATATACTGGAAAATAACTTACACAAATCTGAGCTCTAAAATAAAGAAGAAAAAAGAAAAAAACACTTTCTCAAATAGTTTCACATGTTGGTCATTCTCACCTCCTCCAAGATATGTTCTCAAAGAAGAGCAAGGTGATGAGTGAGTTAAAGAGACTGTGATGATTTTGATGGTAAAGAAAAAAAACGTGCAGTGTCATGTGAAGGTTCTCTTTGGGTTCCAAAGTTATCATTTTTAATTGTTATGTTCATTTTTATTTTTTACCAAAACTCTTATTTTGTTAAATATTGTTTTGTAAGTATCCTATGATGATCATGATCGGTTACCCGTAACTATTCAATATCCTTACGAAAAAATAATATCATCAGAACGTTTTCGCGGTCGAATACATTTTGAATTTGATAAATGCATTGCTTGTGAAGTATGTGTTCGTGTCTGTCCTATAGATCTACCCATTGTTGATTGGAAACTAGAAACTGATATTCGAAAGAAACGGTTGCTTAATTACAGTATTGATTTTGGAATCTGTATATTTTGTGGTAACTGTATTGAGTATTGTCCAACAAATTGTTTATCCATGACCGAAGAATATGAACTTTCAACTTATGATCGCCACGAATTGAATTATAATCTAATTGCTTTGGGTCGTTTACCAGTATCAGTAATTGATGATTATACAATTCGAACAATTCAAATAAAATGATTTCGAAAATTCTTCTAAAAACAAAAAGAATAGAATATCCCTCTCTATATATAGAAATATATTCTATTCTTTTGAAATGTATGATGATTGCTTGATTAAGCAAATGTGATTTATGTGTTAAACTGTGTATATTGCATCAATCGTACAACAAAACATTACAACTAAGATTTAGGTACAAACAAAACTTACCTATTTGTTATCCTGATTTTTTCTAGTTCCAACCACTGTTGATTCTTCTCTGAACCCTTTTTTTTGTTAATCTCTCCTTTTTTTCTACTGCCAACTCCTTTTCTTTCTCTGTTAATCTCTTTTTCTTTTCTACTGCCAGCTCTTTTTTTCTGATGTAAAGGTATTTATAGAGGAGAAATTTTGAGATTGTTTTTTCAGAGTTCAAAATTTATGTTCAGTTTTACAAGGAAGATGTGCAGAGATCCTCAGCTTTAATTGAGGTGATTGAACACACTGTTGGAGAAGTGTAGGAGGTTAATGCTTACTGTTCACACAAACGAATTATTATAGGCACTTGAGTGTCTGAGAGAGAGATATATCCACATCTGAGAGATAAACTTAATTGCTATTGTCAGTTTATATTGTTTTTTTTTCTTTTTTTAAAAAAAGAAATAAATAGACCAACTAGAATAATTACTATATTTCTTTTCAAAAGTTCATTTGAAAGAAAACAATTTAAAATTTAAATTATGAAAAAGAAATTACATTTAAAATTATGCAAAAAAATTATATATAGGGAGGGACAAAATTAGATGTTCACATTAGTAAACTTTTGTTTCAATTCCAAGAAATTCCACTCACACCTTTTTAGTCTAGGAAAAAGGTTGATGCTTATGGTTTAGCTAACTCAAATGAAGTACAATCTTTGAAAATCCATTGATGAATCTTTTGTAGTATCCAATTAACCTCACTAAGCTTCTAATTTACTATCTTAGAAGGATTCACAAAAATTCCCTGAGTTGATATAATATGTCCCAAGAATTTTGTTTCGGATAACTAAAAATCACACTTACATAATTTAGCATACTATTATTTCTCCCTCAAAATACCCAACATTATCCTCAAGTATGAATTATTCATGACACTTAGAATAAATAAGTATGTCATTGATAGAGACAACAACAAATTTGTCTAAGGCTATGAAGATTTTATTCATGGAATCCATGAATATAGTTGGAGCATTGGTTACTCCAAAGGACATAACAATTTACTCAAAATGTCTATTCCTGGATTTGAAGACTACTTTTTGTACATTTTCATCCTTTATAAGAATATGGTGGCATCCAAATATTAAATTTATATTAGAAAATACAACTATATCATGTAGTTGATCCATCAAATAATCAATTTGAGGTAAAGGATACTTGTTCTTTATAATCAACTTATTCAGTTCTTTATAGTCGGACGAACCATCCTTCTCCATTACTAACAACACAAGAGCTCCCCATGGAGTTACACTAAGACAAATAAACATCTTCAACTAATCTTCAATTTGTTTCTTTAATTCACTTAACTTTATCAGAACCATTATGTAAGGAGCGATGGATATAGAACCTACACTGGAAAGAAATCTATAGAAAACTTTACTTCCTTTTTTGGAGGTAATTCTAGAATTTCTTCAAGAAATACATCCATAAACTCTTGCACTACTAGCACCTCAGCCACCCCGACATTCTGGAGCCATAGATATAGAACCTGCACTAGGAAAGAAATCTATAGAAAACCTTGCTTCCTTTTTTTGGAGGTAATTTTATAGCTTATTCAGGAAATACATCTATAAACTCTTGCACTACAAGCAACTCAGTCATCTCGACATTTTATATTCACTTCCAATTGTGTCAAGATCACAAAACAATTAGCTCTCTCTTTAACATAACTCCATACCTATTGTGTAGATACCAATACTATCTCATTATAATTAGAAAATACACCTTGTTTTGTCTACAATTTCTGACAACCAATCTATCGTGAAGATGATATTTAGGTTCTTCAAAGTTAAGCAAATCAAATTTCCCTTGAATTTGTGTATTCTACACATAATCCAACAACTAACCAATGATATAGAAGTCAAAACTTCTCCAAAAGGGTATAGAAACTATCAATTCATACTAAAATTCTCATTTAGAAAATTTCAAAGCGTCAATACAATTTACATATATAAAAAATGTGTAGCACTTGAATCAAACAATACCATCACCACAAAGCCGGTCATAGAATACACATTTCACCATAATATGATATTAAGAAGCATGTGCTCAACTAATATTAAAATCTATTTTACTCGATGCAAGAAAAACAGTAGATGACTTCTTATTTGATAATATTTAACTATGTTCATGAACTCTAGCATATTAAACAATTGCTAACACTAGATGGAAGGAAAGAACATATTGTGGTATGTTACACTTAGAACATCTCAATTTAGATAGTGATACTCTTGCGAAGGAGAAAAAGGTAATATTATTTTGATATTGAGATCTAAAGTGTGCTTTTCTCTTTACACTTACCTTTATTTATACACTAAAATTTGAATTTATAAAAAAAGTGTTTAACACGTTTTTTTCTATTTTATTTTATAAAAATACTTAAAACAATTTTATCTAATCCTTCGCTGCATGCTAGTCAATCAGGGGCGGCTCAAGACCTTAGGAGGCCTAAAACAAACTTAAAAAATGAGACCTTTTTATTTACTAAAAAAAATTATGTTAAAATATATTATAATTTTATTTAAAATTTATTTTTTGAGCTTTTTGCGATACAAAATTATTTATTAAATTATCATAATTAATTTCATTTAACATTTCTTTTTCAATAGATAATAAGGCTAATCCGTTTAATCTTTTTGAAACATTTTTTATCTTAAATAAGTTTTTATTATCTTTAGTTTTGAAAAACTACGTTTAGCTGAGGCAACTGATACTGGAATTGTTAACATTATTCTATAAGCTATATATGACATGTCTATATATTTTTATATGAAACAAAAAATTATAATATATAAAACACTACTAGTAAGTATATAAAATAGAATGAGTTAAAACAATAAAATCTGGTTCTAGTTGTCAAGAAAATAGCTTGATCGTAGATTTGTAGTATCTTGAAGACTCAAGTCTCTTTCTCTTCTTTAGTAAGTGTTCAAATTTAATTTCCAAATTTCAACCTTTTCATAAACCTATACAGTTTATTTTGAGATTAATCATTAGTATTAGTAACATAATTGAAAAGATCAATCACTGTAACATGATAATATAAAATTTCTACCATTTATAAACCATTTAATATAAAATAAATCACAGTTCTTAACACATTACACACACATAATATATATATATATATATTATCATCACATCAAATAATATTCTCATAAATTCAATTCAAACATGCAAGCTTAACCCTTAAGAACAGAGAAATAGAAAAAGAAAGGATATTGAGAGAGACAAAATTTACCTGAAACTAAAGTTTATTGAGTAGAAATACTTTTTCCCTCTCTAGATCATAGTTGTGGACTTTGATTTTGAAAAAGATTATTGAAGATTGCAAATTTGGAAGAGAGAAATTAGAGCTTCTCTAAAATTAGGGTTGGAAATGAAAAGTCACAAGAAAAGAAAAGAAGAAGATATAAACCAGTTGGTAAGATAATAGAGATAAAAATGTTCTGAATCTTTTTTAGTTATTAGTATTAACTAACAATTCTCTTTTTTGTAAAGAAAATTATGATTTATTGAAAAGAGTGTTTATCTCATTAAATATTATTTTTAGTTTCAATAAAAATTAACAAAAAAATCACAATATTTTAATTAAATTTTATTCTTAAACATAATTTTATAATTAATTTAATAGGATATATTAGTACTAAAAAATATTTTTGGGATCTCTTTTTTTGGAGCCTAAAGCGAGTGCTTTACTTGCTTGACCTTTAAGTCACCCCTCTACCCAACAACAATCCCCAAATATTTAAGATGGCCGAGAGCCATTTGCCATCTCGAGCATGGACATCCACTTTCTTTGACAAATGCATCAATCGATTTTTACTACTTACACTTCCCCATTATTTCTATTTACACTCCCCTTTCTTTTATATCTATTATTATTACCAAAAGCATCCTTTTGAATAAAATTACAAGAACTAAATACGAAGAAGTTTCGAAAAAAAATGTATTATATTTTGTAAGCCGAAAATATATTTAAGTTGACGTTATATTTTTGCTACTCACTCCATCTCGTATTAGTAATCTTTTAAGACAATACACACACATTTTAAGAAAAAACAAATTCTCTTAAGAAAATAAATATCTCTATTGCTATAATAAAACTAAGTTATTTAAATACCTTTATTAAAAGGATTAAATTGTAGCTATGAGTTCGTTTTACATAAGTGAGAAAATTAAAAAAAATATTATTAAAAAATTAGCAAGTTATTTATCAATTTTTTTAAAATGGCTAATATTTTAAAAAAATTATATATAGGATAATGTTCCATATTTAAATTTTATAAATGAAAATAAATAAATAAATAATAGATTTATTAAAAAATATGAACTAAAGTTTTTTATAAATATTAATCATCAATAAATTCAATTGATATTTTATACCAACAGTTGAACATATATTAATAAATAACGAAACGAAGTTAAAAAGGGCGTGTAAGATATAAAAAAATAAATCCACATGGTAACCTAATAAATTAAGAAAGTTTTACTTTTAGATAGAAATAAATAAGTTAATTAAGTTATTCTTTAAGAATAATTCATTTATACTTAAATATGATTTTAGTTGGAAAAAATATGGTACAACGGTTAATTTGATAAATAGTTTATAGATTAATTTTCATTCATTCTTAACATAAAATTTTCTTTAATTGATCCAATAAGTGAGATTGAAAAAGTCTCAATCTTTTAAATCCTACTTAAAATGGGTTAAGATAGGAATTAAAATGGATTCAACTCATTATAAAATTTTAAAAAATTCTAAAATATATTTTAAATTTTGCATATCCTATTTAAAGTGTGCTAAGAGCACGACTAAAATAGATTCGACTCATTATAAGATTTTAATTAACTCCAAAATATATTTTACAATTGCATGAATCTTTAAAATATTCTAAATAGCAAATTCATTCCTAAATATTTTGTATTAATTCTAAATTAGTATTTAATTAACTTTTTATTATTTGTAACTTAATTGTAATGTTAGGGCTAACCCAACCTGTCTAATTGGGCTAACCAAACCCAATTTAGATCTAGCCTAACTTAACATAAGTCCAAACTGATATTGTCTGACATGGGTCCAATCATGAGTTTGGGTATAATCATGGGCTTCTCTCAACCTGACCTAATATTGCCCGATATGAACCTAATTCGATGTGGGTCCAACTTTACCCAATTAAGCATGGGCCCGAGTTGACTCAATTCAACTTGACTTGACTTGACATGGACTCGACTAAACTTAGTTTGAGGTGGGCCTTACTCGATGAGTGCTCGACTTAACTCAATCCTAGTTAAGCCCTACTCGAGTCAACTTGAGTTGGGTCGAATTCAACTTGGTTTAACATGGGTCTAACTTGACTTGGCCAAACTAGACTAGACTCGACTTGACCTGATGTGGGTCCAAGTTAGCTAAACCCAATATCGACCTAAGATGGTTTCGACTCGACTCAGTCTAGCATGGACTAACTCAATTTGACCCGATTCGACTCAACATGATGTGGGTCTGACTTATACCCAACTCGACTTGGGCCTGACGTAACCCTTCCAAAATTGACCTGGGACTAACTTGGCCAGACTTGATCTCTACCCAACTCGAACTAACCTAGGCACGACCAAACTTGGCCAACATGGGGTCCAACCTACCTTAGCCTTAAATGAGTCAGTCTTGTCTTGTTTTGACTTGATTTGACTCAAACTTGATTCAACTTGACATAGTATTGACCTAAATTGGACTAAGTCTCACTAACTTGTGTTTGTTCTGACTCGAGCTAACTTAACATGATTTGGGTCAAGCCTAACTTAGTTTGGTCTATACTTGATCTGTCTCAACCTAACATGAATTCTACTTGACTCAACTTAACCTAAATGTATCTCAACTAGCTTGTCATGATGCTAATCTAATTTAACTTAACGTAAGTCCGAATCAATTTTGTTTATACTAGATTTTGATTTGAATTGAATAATATTTTTCATGTGTATAAAAAAAATATAATTTTTTATATTTATTTTTAAATAAGATTTTTTACTTTAAAAAATATTCACTGATTGGTCTTAAATTTATGGGTTTTTGTTAGCATTTTATTCATATTAGCTTTTGCTTATGTTGACTTTTTGATATTGTGAATTTTTTTGCCCCAATGACCGAAATTTGTAGGGTGAGCCAAATTGATAGCTGTATGAAAGAATTTATTTCTGTGATCACTTTGAAAATTCTTTACCAAATGGAAAGATTGCCGACATGAAAATTGGTGAGAGAACGTGAGACCTAATTGCATTAAAAGTGGTGATGGTAGGTACCTCACAGAATTTAATTCTGCCAAAACTTTCAATGCAGCGACTTCGGTTTTACATTGTACCAAAACTACTGATTTAGACACTCTCCTTCAAGTTGTGAGACTAAGATCCATATAATAAAATATCTATATCAGATCATGCTTTGCAAAATTTCATGCACCACACAACTTTTCCAATAATGTCAAGTATCGACATCTGAAAATGGATTTCAATTCCATAAACTCCTTCAAAATGTTTGTACATCATATTAAGTTAATGTTGTAGGCAAGTAGACTACTAGAAATTAAATTTTCTAGTCTTTCTTATTTATAATTAAATATTTTATTTATTTATTTATTTATTGAATTATTTATTTATTTATTTATTTATTATATTATTTATTGAACACGTAAGAAAGTAATCGACCAATGAAATCAAGTGAAGTAAAACTAATAGATAAAATTTAGTAGTTAGACATGTGATGATGAAAAAAATGTGGTCATTCTGTTTGACGTTAGTTTTATTAATTTATCAAATTTTTATTTAAAAATATATATTAAAATTTGTTATTAATACCATAATATATAATATACAATTATTTAATTATATTTATTAGGCCGTTATTAACAGAGTAATACATAATTATAAAATTTATTTCATTAAGTATTGCGTTGTTATTATAAAAAATTTAAACAAACCTCTAAAAAATTATAATCTAAAAATATAATTATTATGTTAATATATTCTATTCATTTTCTTTATTATAAGTAATATATTTAATATATTTTTTCTTCAACATATAAATTTGAATTTACTAAATTAAATTAATAAATATAATTATATTATGTTAACTAATATTTTTAATATGAAATAAAATTTAGAGTGATTTCACTTAACGCTCTTAAAAAGGTAGTTTCTTTTATAATTTTTTTCTCCCTTTTTCATTTTTTTTATTTTTTTTTCTCTTATAACCTTACATAGTCCACTACCAACTGCAATATTTTGTTTTATATCTCGATTAAAGTTAATAATCAGTTTCTTTATGATAGGAAAAAGTGTATAATAATTTTTTTATTAATTTCTATTTTACAAAATATATAATGAAGTTTGTTATTAGAAGCGTAATATATATATATATATATATATATATATATATATATATATATAATTCTTTAGTTATATTTATTATGCCGTTGTTAACATAATACTTTGTTATTATAAAAAATTTAAATAAACTTCTAAATATAATTATCCATTGATATATTCTATTTACTTTCTTTATTATTACAACTAATATATTTTATTTTTTTTCAACATATAAAAAGTTTATTTAAAAAAACTAACATAACGATGAAAAACTATATATATATATATATATGTAAATTATATATCAAACAAAAAAGGAATATATAATCATACTTCAAATTTTAATTTATTAAATTAAATTAATAAATATAATTATATATTGTTATATTAATTAATTTTTAATATGAAATGAAATTTTGGGTACATTTACTTGGCCCTCTTAGAAATAGTATTTCATTTTACAAAAGTAATTTTTCTCTCTTATTAATTTTTTTGGTTTTTTTTTTCAACTTTTGTTATATCCATATAGTACTATTTTAACCCATTATGCATTCGTGAATATTTCGTTGTGTTTTTGAGGTTGGAATATTCATATAGTACTATTTTCTTCTTCTACTACTCTTTAATAAAATTAATTTATCAAAAATAATTTCTAATCTCTATTTTAATTCACTAGTTATTTCCTTTTTTATTAATTTTAAAACAAAGACATTTATTTATTTATTTTATTAATAAAAGGGTAGTATAGTTTAAAGGGGAATCATTATATTCTCGAGGATAATTGAATTTTTATTATTTTATAACAAGTTTTATAAATTATAGTTATGGGGATGGGGTTGAGCAATCCATTCCTCCTGTAACATTTTGTTGTCTAAACATATTGTTATATGGAGTGTTATAAAGGCTATTGAATACTTAGAATAATTGTTCATATATCTTTGTTTATTATGTAAACTATTTTGAAATAATGTTAATATTTGGTTTTTGTCAGGGTCATTAATTTATTGGATCCACACTAAGTTAATTAAAAGAAAGAATAATGTATTTTTCTTTATTAGCTTCCAACTTATCATTATGTTGCTAAAAAAATGTATCATTTTAAATCAAATTTTAAAAGATAGATAGACAGACAAAGACTAAGTGAGAAGAAGAAAGTCATCAAGGGAGAAAGAGAGAAAAACAATAACTAGTATATCCTGTGCAAATTTCTGCAGAGAAGCAACTAGATACCTAAAGGAGTTTTCTCGTGTTGTTATCCATCTTATTGGTGAAGAGAGTTTTTCTATTGATCCTTAAAGATAGTTTTGAGAGAACTTGTTGTGTACCCATTAATCTTTATTAGTAAAAGTTTTATTGAACTAGATTCCCTGAGTTTTTCCTTCATATTGAGGGTTTTCCTACTTTAAAAGTTGGTGTCTCCTGATTTCTTTCTTTCATTCTTCTGTTCGGAACATTCTATTGTTTTGTTTTTTACTATTTACAAGAAAGATTTTATCTATGTTTTGCTTTCATGCTTATTATTTTTGTATGTTCTTCCCAACAGATTTATACTTTCTTAGGTATATTATCTCCTACTAGAGGTCAAGATTGTAGTATATTTGATCCCAAACAAATAATTTATTGCTATTTGTATCAATGCTATGTGTAAGATATTCATATTTATTTAATATGATTAACTATTGTTGGTATCAAAATTAGGGATTTTTTTTTCAAAAATAATATTATTTTTTAAAAAAATTACAAAACTATACTTCTGTGCATATTATTTACACACATAACACTGTTTACTGTTAACGTCAGAATTCGGTCCCAGAGAACCTGATTCTGACTAGTGATCTTCATTTCACTCAGAATTCAGTTTCCGAAAAACTGCCGAATTTTGAGTAGGCTGTTTTAATTTCTTTTTGTTTCCCACTCAGAATTTGACTTTTCTTTTTCTTTTTAATTTACATTTATAGAACTATTATATACTTCATTTGTCTCTAAGTAAGTATCCTTTAAGGTTTCAATACACACAGACTACTGATTAACGAGAATGTAGACGAAAAGATGAAAAATAATTAATTAATACAAACATGCTATTTAAGGTCTATCATAAATAATACTGTACCTGGAACTTTTTTTCTCATCTCCATAAAAATAAATTTCCCTTTATAATTTTTAATCTTAAAATTTTTACCACCAGAAATTTTGATTTAAAAAATTTGAAGAAGATTTTTGTTCCCACCAAAAACTTTGATATCACTCTTAGTTTCACCCTATATATATATTGAATCTAAACTTAAAAAAAAAATTATCATTCCACAAATAAACATGAGTACTGAAGATAGATTGTCATTGTGTAATCTAGATTTAAATGTTCAAATAACAAATTTAAAAATTTAGAAATTGAGAATGAAGATGCTCAAATTATTTGAGTAAGAGATTGTTAGACTTGAATATTGGTGGAGAAGATATTTTTCTTTTGATCTTTCCATTTCCTTCATAATTTCACTTAAAAGTCTTTTTTTAAAATTAAATACATTTTATTAATTAAGAAGAATGTAATTGGTTAATAAATTATTTATTAAGAAGTAATTGGTTAATATAAATAGCATGTTACTTAAAATCTCATAAAAAGAATAATTTAATTGTTATTGATATTTTTAAAATAAAGACATAATTAGTAAAAAATAATTAATGTTACCTTAAACTCTATAAATCACTGTTTGTATTAATAAATTATTTTTCATCTAACTTCTCCTTAGTCAATAAATTGTATTTTATTCTTTAAGAGTATTATTGAAAAGAAATTATAAAATTCATTACAAATGGTAAACGTTAATGTTTTTATTGGTATGTATACTAAAACCTTAAACTGACACTTATTCATAGACAGATGGAGTATATAATAGTTCTATAAATGTAAATCAAAAAGAAAAAATATAAAAAAGTCTACTCGAATTCTGAGTGGAAAACAAAAAAAATTAAAACAACCTACCCGAAATTCAATTTTTTGAGTGACAAAGTTATTTTTCTACTAGTGGGAATCGTTGTGACATGATCAGTACACATTACTATTTGTGTAAATAATATGTGCAGGGGTATAGTTTTGTAATTTTTTTAAAAAATAAAAATTAGGAGAATTATTTGCAATAATTTTTTATGTCAATTTTTTTTCTATTTCTATTATATATTTTTCTTTAAACACATGTTAAATTAGTATAGTAAGTGGAGGATATTTCAAGTTTAGGTAATTTTCATTTAAAGGTCCTTTTGTTTCCATCCATATATTTATGCAGAGAGTAAAGAAATAAAAAGAAGTACGAATACTGAAAAATAAAAAATTATTTAAACATTAAAAATGTGGTTAGATGTTCGCATTTTTCTTTTCTTCTCATAAATTTGTGAAGAAACTTATATCGATTAAGAAGGCAGAATATTATATATATATATATATATATAAATTAAAAACAAAAAAAAATTATTTTTTTAATAAAATAATATAAAAATAAAAATATTTAGAAAATAATAATAATAAAACTAAAATTATAAAATAATAATAATAAAAGTAGAATCATATAATAATAAAATTTTAATTTAATAATTAATCAAAATTAATTTATAACAATGAAAATAATTTAACTATTTTATAGTTTTTAAAATTTACTACATCAAGTTTCCCTTAATCTTTTCAATCCCTCAAATCCACTCATTCTTCCATCTAAACACAAATTTGTGGTGAATTACCTGATTCTTAAGTCTTTTAATTTTTTTCTTTTTATTTGTTACACAACATTTTAATTAGTTTAAACATGATAGAAGTTAGGTTTTACTGGAGAATGAAACTACCAAACTTACCAACGGTTTTACTTTCTCACCCTAGAATTACTGCTGCAAACACTCTTTTTGTCTAACCAATGCTTAGGGTAACATCTCACCTCACCTCTCAACTATCTTTAACTAATTAAAATACTAATCCTAACATAGGATAATATTAGATTAAAAAATTAAAGTCCATGCTTAAAAGAGTATAACCATCTCACTCAACAACTGTCTTTTTCTAATAATACTTTTATATATATATATAGATATTATAGAAATTCTAGTGTGAAAATGTATCCTATATTAAATAAAAATAACAAAAATTGAACTAAAAGAAATTCATAAACATTAAATTTTAATGTTTTATATTAGAAATAGAAGCAATTATCTTACATAGTACTCTTTCATGTGTATTAATTTTTTTCTTTAAAAATATTTTATAATAATAGTTGTAGAGTTTTGTTAGTTTTGGTGACCAAACTAGACAATTTAATTTCCTCTAACCTATGTTATTTATCTATCTATCTATATATATATATATATACCAGTATAAAGATAAATACTCGTTTACTTTTGTTTTGCATTTTCATTATACTAAAATAATGAAGTTTAGAAAAAAAAAATTGTAAGAATAGTTTGGAAAGGATTATGTGGAGAAATAAAAAGATATTGTAGTATGAAATAACTATGTTTCATTCTGAACTGTTATGATTTTTTATCAAGAGATTGCGTAACTACTTTTGAGTAAAAATATTATGAGTAAAAAATTGTATTTTTACCGAATAATAAATTTATTTTAATTTAATAAAGGATAAAATAGTTTAATTAAAAAATAATAATAATAATTGTCAACTCCCAATTTCGTCTTACCTTCTATAATCTTAAATTTATTTTGCTTTTCTTAAAAAAAATTAAAATAAAAATAAAATAAAAATATAAAATTAAATAAATAAAATGATAATATATATAAAAAAAATCTTTTTTTCTTCTCCTTCTCTTCACCACTCAAATTACCGGATCTTCTTTCATCTCAAAGTTTTTTTTCCGGACACTCTCTCATCCATCACGGCGACCTCGTTTCCAACATCTGCGGCCGAGGACTCCTCAATCTCCTGCCTGTGGTTGGAAGAAATATACAACAAAGGACGTGGCTATTGGCCACCATGTGAGTTCGGAACAAACATTTTGTGTAGGGTATTATAAAGTTTTCATTACACCCCCCTGTTTGGCGTGGATTTGGTGCCTGCCTGGGGCATTTTCGGAAATCTGTAGGAATATAATAAAGCTGATGTGTTTAAACCCTTATGATGTGATAAATTTTACGTAATTATGTTGCTATGATATGGTATAATAAAAATGTAAGATTTCTTAAAATATTTTAACAATATCAACATTTCAAAATTAAAAAAAAAATTGTTATAAATATTCATGCTGGATCTTGGACTGGTCTGATAATAAAAATTTTCGTTCTTAAAAATTTTGAAAGTTATTAGTTATCATACTAAGTCTCGGACTTAATTGATAATGAAAATTTTTGTACCTAAATAATTTAGAAAATTATTAGTTATCATGCTGTGTCTCAAACTCGTTTGATAATGAAAGTTTTTATTTTTAAATATTTCGAAAGTTTTAGTTATAATGCTGGGTCTCGGACTCGCTTGATAAAAAAATTCCGTTCTTAAAAATTTCGAAAGTTATTAGTTATCATGCTAGGTTTCGAACTCGCTTGATAATGAAAGTTTTCATTCCTAAATATTTCAAAAATTATTAGTTATCATGCTAGGTCTCGGACTCGCTTGATAATGAAAATTTTCGTTCCTATAAGAATTTCGAAAGTTATTAGTTATCATATTGAGTCTCGGACTCGCTTGGTAATGAAAATTTTCATTCCCATATTAGTTTGAAAATTATTTATTATGATGTTGAATCTCATATTTACTTGATAATTCAAAATTTCAATATTGAAATATAAAAATTAAAACAATTAAAAAAACACTAAAAATATTCAACATTTTCAACAAATCTTCTTCAGAACTACGTAACCCTAATTTTCTATTGTGAATGGATGTACGTAGGAGGAAAGTCAATCATTGTCAGGCTCGCATAAAATTTTTTAAAAACAAATTTCTTTCACGAAAAGAACTACATAACCCTGATTTTTCATTATAAATGGAAATACGTAGGAGCAGAGCAAGGTCAATCCTTGTCGGGTTCAAATAAATGTTTTCTTAAATGTTTTTCTACTTGTTTAAAAATAAATAAATAACTGAAAAATATTTTCTACATGTATCTTTGTTTTGATTTTGGGGGAAAAAACCAATATTTTAAGAATTACATATATTTGCACATTTAATTAAAGGTAACCATCTTAAGACGAACGTTGTATGGTGCTAATACCTTCCTTATGCGTAATCGATTCCCAAACCCAAATTTTAGTTTCAGAGGCTATTCTTTTTTTAAAGGATTTTTTTATAGTTTTCCTTAATAAATTATGGTGTTAACTCCTTTGTTTGTCAAACATTTTTTTTCCGCCATCCCACTGTGACCTTGGCTGCGACAATAATTATAAAAAATTATTTTGTTTATATATAAAAAATACTTTTTTCTAATTTATTCTTTGAAAACATGAAGCTCTAGAAATAAAAAATATGGCATTAAAGAGAAAAAGAAAAGCACATTAAAAGTGGATTACACACAAAAATGCATATAAGAAAAATAACAAAATAAAATAAATTTGAGAAAATCTAAATTCTAGTTACCCTTTGAATACAATGAAATTGACATCATTAATTTATATTATCACTCTGGGATATAATAGTGGATTAAAAATATCAAATTTATTTGGTAACACTTTTACAGTTAATTTAATGGAAGGCAATAATATTTCTATTTTTTTTAAATTGAAAGATTTGTTTAATCCTTATTCATAAGATGAAACAAAATAAAATAAATAAATAAATAATAAAACGAAAAACATAATCCTATTTATATTTAATGAGGACCCATACATTTAATATATATATATATATAAACAGAGAAATTCCAAACCACACACTGTTTGCATTCTCCTTCCATCACCTTTTCTTTTGGGGTGATTCTCCATACTTTCAACATGTATCTGATTATTTTAAAAATGTTCTTTTTTAACGAGTTTTAAATATTGTATTTGTAAAAAAAAGTTGAGTTTCATATTGTTAGAAATCAATTTAAAAAAAAATAATGTTGATTTTTGAATAATATAATCTAAATTTTTTTCGATTAGAATGATTTTTAGATTATTTAAAATCAATTTTTATCAAAAAGTAATTTTTGGATTTTATAATCTAAAAACAATTCTAATCTAATAGCCTGCAACTCAAATGAATGAAATATAAAAAACTACATGGTAAAGAAAAACATGCATTCTGTTATTGAAAAGCATCACAATCAAAATCAAAATCAAAAGCACGTTCTCTAGTCTTGAGAACAGACCAAAGATACCAAAGATAGAACCGGAAACCAGTGCATGAAAAGAAAAAAGAAGAAGAACAAAAAAAAACCAAATACAGAAAGAAAAAAAAATTAAAATAGAGTAAAAAATATTTTTTACTTCTCACCATTGTTATGGATACGTATAAGGATACGCATATTGAAGGTACGGAGATGGTGAACCTTTCTCTCCTCCATTATTTTTCTGTCCTTCTGACTTTGCATTTAGTTCTCTTTCACTTATTGATTCAAAGCGACGCAATTACTTTCATACCCTCTTTAAATAAATTTTTGTTATTTATTTGAATAAAATCATAAATATTTTGTATATGTGTACTAAATTTTTTTCTTAATAAATTATTGTATTTATATATTATAATATTGCATTTTGGGTTTTAGATTGTTATTAATTATTTTAAAATTTAAAAAAATCATTGAAACAGAATCACTATCAGTCATGCTCCTGGACCACAAATCTTAAACTTGACTATGAAGTAGACTAACACGGTCCACACGATGTCATTGTTGAAAAATAAACAAATTATCTTATTTTAATTTTTCCATTAAGGAATCAAAATATAAAATTATAATATATAACAATAATTTGTTGAATATATATAAAATATTTATAAGAAAACATATAGGATTACAAAAGTAATTTGGTAAGAAACTATCCATTATTTATGTTTCCCACATCCCCATATGATTCAAAGCAATTCAATTCAAGAATCAGCAAACATGAAGACAACCACTTTCTCTGAATTTCTGCTCCTTTCACTACTTGCCTCTTGCTTGGCATCACTTCATGGATCCACTACTGACCCAGATGAAGGTATGATATAAACATTGTAAATATTTGTTCTGTCTTTTCTCACTTGTTTCAAAAGTTCTTTGAAATTGTTAGAGTTGTCGTGTATGGAGTATTATCCATCTTAATCTTTAGGTTAGGGTAATTTCGTCTTGAAAGAGACATATAAGTAGGTTTTTGGAGAAACAAAGTTGTGGTGAAGAAGAGTAACTTAAATTTTTGCTTTTAAAAATGTCTGTTTTGATAGTAGTGATTTCATACTAAGTTTACTCCCAAAGAGGGTATGAATATATGAAGAGAAGTTATCTTAAACTTTGTTGTTAAAATATATCTTATTGCCCTTAAATTTGTTTGTGCAGTGCAAGCTCTTAAAGATATAGCTAAAACACTTGGAAAAAATGATTGGGACTTCAAGGTAGATCCATGCAATCGCAGTGGAAATCCAAAGTGGACTTTGCCAGAACCTTATGAATCAAAACAAGTTTGGAAAAATAATGTCACCTGCAATTGCTCTATTGACAACTTCTGCCATCTTATTAGGATGTAAGGGTATCTTCATTGAAAAAACAAGACGCTTTTATAGAGAAAAAATATTTATTTTATCAAATTAATGTTTCAAATTTAGAATCTTAAATTATGTTATGTGTTAATTTAATTTAGTGAATTTTTTTTTATAAAAATTAGACTTGGTTAAGAATTCAAGTGTGAGAGTAAGTATAAAATTTCACTTTGAATAGAAATAATAAAGTTGAAGTATATAAAAGAAAAAACAAAGACTCATAAACATAGAGTCTTAAGATTTTATATTGGAAGTGATGTCATCTTTTCTTATATACTCTTTCTTCCTAAGAAAATTCTCTAATAGTGATATCAGTTAAAAAAACTCATAGACATAGAATCTTAAAGTTTTCAGTTGGAAGTAATAATGTCATCTTTTCTTATATATCTTTTATCCGTAAAAATATTTTTCCAACAGATTTTATAGTTATAATTTGAATATAACTCCTAGAAAATAAATATTCGAAGTATTTTTTTTGTTTGAATGATTTTGAGTGAATCTTTAACTGAAATAAATCCACAATCCTATAAATCTACAACAAATTAGTGTGCAAATCTTGATTATTACCTTTGATTGATTCACGTTTGTTAATTTTGATTTCCTCTAAATTGGGTTTTTCAAAATTCATGAATCAAGTTGACTATGAGTTTGAATTCGATTTACTATGAATTGGACCGGAGTTGAATTTGAAAAATATAATCTTTTGGGAGTTGGGTTTACTCATAACCCATCAATAAAAATCTTATATTTTTTTTCTTTATAATTGTTTTCTATTTTTAATGATATAAGTTAACACCTTTGTGTCTTTTAAGACTATAATATTATTCATTGTGTTTTGTCCATTTATATAAGTTATGCTTAATTTATTTATTGTTTCTTTAATTATATAGGTTCACACTTTATTTTTCTCTTATTATTTTTGTAATATCTCTTCCTAATTACGATTAATGCTTTGTGAAATAAATTAAAGTGTTATCGTGAAGTCATCCACTATAATAAATACATAAAACAAGTTTGATAAACAAAATATGTTTAAGTTAATCATCTTGACTAATTTGTAGGATTATTTTCAATAAAAATTACTTATTAAATTTGATTGTAGCTTAGGAACTTTGAAATACGAATTATGTAATCAAATAACTCTTGTTTAGAGTTATTTAAATCAATAATTATAAAAAAATTATAAACAATTTTTAAGTTAGATTACAAATTTTTTGACATTAGATTGGATTAATTTTAATTCAAATTATGATGTGATTCAACCGTGTGAGATAAGTTCATTTACTTTCACATTTCTATATTAGTTATGCTTATTTTAGTTTAGATTTCGTTCATTAAAGAATTTAAAGGAAAGTTTTTTTATAGCGAAGAAAAATTTTAAAAAATGCTAATATTAAAAATTTTAGCTTAACATTTATTATCTAATCTGTCCTGAAAAGTTATTATTATATATTCAAAACTATTATAGTCTTGACCCATTTTATATAAGATTAAATTATAATTTTATCTATAAAAATTATAAAACTTAGTTACATGTTATATTAAAATTAGTCAAGATCATTATGATCTTAAATAAGATGATAATTTCTCTTCTGTAACGTTAATTATTTATGCAAGTGGTTTAAAAGTAGCAACTTAAATTTTCTCTTTAACAATTAACAATTAATTACTAATGCAGTTGTCATGCATTAACTTAGTATTAGGTTAATGAATGAAAAGTTGTAGCATGATATAACTTTTGATGGTAGAAAACTATCTATAATATGGGTGTAAGATAAAATAATATATTTGTAAAGATAAATTTTTTTATTTTCTTGATAAGATTTTCTAATTATTCTTAAAATTTTCTTGGTAAAAATACGAACAGTGATGTGACAGGGCAAAGTCTTCAAGGCAG
The DNA here is from genome assembly GCA_030347555.1 of Lablab purpureus. Lineage (NCBI taxonomy): Eukaryota > Viridiplantae > Streptophyta > Magnoliopsida > Fabales > Fabaceae > Lablab > Lablab purpureus. The sequence continues at coordinate 22,900,491 of CM059258.1, forward strand.
TCTCCCACGAGAACTGGTTGGGTTACCCTACATTCAATATATGTACGTGATACTCTCCTATCCAGGGGTAATAATATTAATAAATTCCTTTATATTCAAGTAATAAAATTATTAACTACTATCATATTTTCATAAAAAAATAATGAAAAAAATATAAAGTAATTCATAAATTAAAGTTAGTTTTTGTATAAGCTAATTATTTTTTTTCAATTTTACATAAATTAATTTAAACTTATAAAAAATTACTTTTTTTATAATTTTATATTTTACAAGTTCTTGCTGAAAATTTCTTTTAATCGAATCTTATTTAAATTTTGCAACTGTGAATATATATGTTTCAGTTTTATTTTGTGACATTGAAACAGTGACTTCTCCCGCAATTACCTTAGTGGGACAGTTCCTAAAGAATGGGCAACCTTAAAATTTCTCAACACCATGTATGCTTTCTCTTCATCTTCCATTTTCGAGCTTTAATCATTTCTTGATTGTTATTTAATTCACCTTTTGATTTTGTATGTTCTCTTAAAACCATCTTTCACTATCATGATTTTGATGTATGATTTGCATTCTTATGATAGTAATCTACTGGGAAATCGACTAAGTGGTCCATTCCCTGAAGTGCTGACACAAATCACCACTCTTCAATCTTTGTGAGTTTCTTTATATATATATATATATATATATATATATTGTAATACTTAATGTCTTCTTAAATTTACGAATATATATCACTATCTTCTACTTGGTTTAAATTCAATAGGAGTCTGGAGTCCAATAATTTCTATGGAAATCTTCCTCCACAACTTGGGTCTCTTCCTCAGTTAGCAAAATTGTAAGGCATGCTAGTTGAATCCAGATACAAATTATGTTTCGAATTGTAAATTGTTTTGTATCTTGAATAGTAAGACATAATATAAATATTTAAAAATATAACTGATAATAAAATAATCATATGATGAAAAAGAATGATTGTATTTATGTAATTATTATACAATTTCAGCAACACAACTTAAAAAAACTCCATAAGATTCTTATAACTATATATATATATATATGTATATATGCTACTAAATAAATATTGTATTACAGTATTATAGTCATTTAAAAAACAAGTGTTGTGTTGCTATTTTTCTATGATTATTATAAATATAATTTACTACCCATTATCTTCCTCTCCCATATCTACATTAAGAAAAAATAAACCAAAATATATACAAGACTCAAAACATATGATTGGAAATGATTTTTACTGTTCATTAATAAAAGAAATGTAGAATATTTATACAATAAGATGGTACAATAGAACACAACAACAACTATCTACTTAATTTGGGTTTATGTATTCTTACATAATTAGGTTGGAGTTGTTGGTTTGATTGGACTCTTGTAATCTTATTTTATATATCACTTATGTCATTTTCCTTTTCTATTAAATTTTTTTCCCTTTTTTCTATGTTTTCAACTTCTTCCTTATTTTTTACTATAGACTTTTCATGGTTATTAATTTAGGCATTTAAGTTTCTTGGACCTATATTAACAAAAGAAAACAAATAAGTTTTAGTTCTAATTTGTTGAACTTTCAAGTTCTTAACTTCTAAAATTTTAAATATAAATAATTACATTTCTTTCTTTTTTCTCTTGGAGCTCCCTCTTGAACATCGAAACACTCATGTACATTCATCCATGAGGAATCAAGAGGCAAACAAAGATTTTCTTTTTCTGTGATCCATTGATCATCTAATTCAATATATCCAACAAACATATGGATCATAAGTTTCTCCTTCTCTTCTCTACTCTTTTGCCTCGTCTCAAGTTGGAGATTGTACTTCACATACACAAGAGCATTTAATCTTTGTTGTTTTAATCCATTTCTTCTCTTAGGGTGCACTTGGTCAAATGCGCTCCAACTCCTTTCATATCTCGTTACTACAAGTGAGGCTCAAAATTTTTATGACTACCTTTTTTTAAGTCTTTACCTTCTCCCCATAATTCCCCCACCAAAGAGTTGTCAAAATAAAAAGTGTTAGAATTATAATGTAATTAAAAAATTATAAATCATAAAAATGGTAATAATGAGTAACTTAATTATTGGATTATTTCTTATTTCTAGTATTTATTGTCATGTCCATTCCAAAAGACCCCTTAGCTCCCTTAAACTTTTCAAGTTGTTGATTAATTGCAACTCTTTTTCTTGCATCTAAAACCATTATTTGGAATGTTTCATATAAACTAATGAATACATGACTATCTAGATTGAAATTTTTGTCATAATGATCCTAGCTACAAAATAAGTTGATTAGAATAAAGAAGATAATGCTACTTAGTAGGACAAATTTGGATGTAATTAGTTTACCTAGGATTGAGATAATAGGCTACTACATGGAGAGACCTATGTAATTGTAAATTCCACCCAGTGTCAATAATTTTCCACACTTTTTTCTACATTGCTTCTTGTTAAACTTTCAGCAATTTTCTCCTTGGCTCTATCCATTGCTTCATAAATATATGGCATGATTGATTTTGCATCACCATCTACAAGCCTTAACACTTTTACAAGTAGAATCACACATTTTAGGCAATATGTGATTGATCTCTAAAATATGTCATCACTCAACACTAGATTAATGACTTGCTTAGCATAAGTTTTGGCAGCAAGTGGACTACTAGCCCATTCCTCTAAAGCAAACATTGATCTAAGAGCATTTTTTTGTTGCTTAATAAAATTCAATGTAAGATAAGAAGTAGCGAAATGTGTGAATTGATCTTGTTTCCTTTCCATGAGAGTGCTTTCTATACAAGTTAAGAACCCATATTTGTCTATTTATGTAAGTGGTGATTTTTTTTTACATTGCCAATATTGTAAAATATTAGAAGTTCTCCAACATCCTTAAGAATTAGATCAAGACAATGAGCTGCACAAGGAGACCAAAATAATTTTATTCTTTTTTCAATTAACATTTTCACACTTGCCACAATGTTAGAAACCCCATTTGTAACTACTTAGACAACATGCTCTTCTCCAATTTCATCCAGCATGTTATCCAACAACTCATACTTTTTTTTCATCTTTTATCACATCACCAGTATCAATAGATTTCAAAAAAATAATTTCACTTAGACTATTAACAAGAACATTAGAAAGTGATATTCCTTTCACATTCGTCCAACTGTCACACATCAATGTGCATCCTATTTCTCCCAATTACTCTTATATTTTTCTAGACATTTTTGGATACTATCAACTTTTTTTCAAATAGTAAACCCATACCTCATGATAAAAGGGAGACTTTAAACCATTTCCATTCTCTCAAACAACCTTTAACATTTGACAAAACTTATACTTGGAGATGCTTCCATCACATAGTAATCACCACTTTTTGGAAAAATCGATAACTCCATAAGGACAATAAGATTCCTCAACACCTCACATATATATACCACCTTATTTGTAGGAACATATTGTTCATTCCATGAAATGATATTCTCAAACAACTTCAAAAATCATTCATTATTGTTCTTGATTTCATCCTTGTATTAAGAAATGAACTTTAAACCTAACTTAACCCTATAAAACCAGCTTGTAAGGTAAGATTTGTACTCTCTTATATACATTAATTTGACCTCATCTCTGTCAATGTGGGATCTTCAATATTTTGTTTCCCTCCCCATGATAAAAGAACCCTGTTATCGCTAAAATACCCCACCTTAATGAAGTGAAATCCTCAAAGCATGAAGCCTTCTTTTAATGTAGTCATTGGGTTGATGTTGTGTACCCACGCCAGAAAACTATGTTATAGTTATTCATTTTCTTCTTTCACAACCTCTATGAGCATCCTTTCCCAACAATTATTTCTTATACTTACATTCTTCACACCATAAGTATGTATAGGTAAGAGCTATTTTGATCTCACCTTCTCCAGTTCTTATGTTCTTTTACTTCCTTCACTTTCAGTCCATCCCTTCAAAATTTAGGTATCTTGACATGGATCTTTTTGGCTTTCACTTCTCTTTTCTCTGTTTTATTTCAGATATCCCACTATTATTACTATTATTACTATTATTATTATTATTATTATTATTATTATTATTATTATTATTATTATTATACTTTTAAAGTCAGGAAATTCAAATCCCATTGTATTACCTTTATTAATAAATATATCAAAATGGTGAACTTGAATAAGAGATGAGACACCTTACAAAAACTCTAACATCAGATGGGGCTTTTATAGGAACAACATCAAATCCAAGATTAATGGACTTAGTGAGGGAGATAAAAGGAAAATACAAACACGAATGAAAAATAATGAAATAAAGCAAACTTTATTTCTTTAATATTTTTTACTCTTTATGCGTTGATGAAAAATGGATTTATTGTACTCATGAAATTCATTACATAATTTCTGGATGCCACAGGCAGCTTACCTCGAACAATTTCACAGGGGAGTGGCCTCAAACATTTTCCAATCTTACTTCATTGGTAGATTTGTAAGCTTCCTATTTTTATTTTTTTATGGGCATACAATTAGAGATTTGATATGTATGAGATAAGAAAAAAAGACAAATGTAAAAATTTATATTAGTTCATTTTTATAAGAGAAATACATCACTTGTTTAAGTAAACATGTTATTAATTAGATAATTCATTAATTTTCAAATTTTATAAACATTTCAAAAAATTAACAGATAAATAACTAAATCTTAAACTCTATGAGATTTCTTTAATTTGTGAGACTTAATCACAAACAAGACTTTGACAATCCTAATAAAGATTTAACACCCAAATAAAACAAACATTAAAAAATAGGATAACAAATTAAGCCAAAATATAAAAGAAAAATGAAAATATAACTAAATATATATGATCTTGAAGTTATTAATTTAATTACACAATGGTAATAACTACTTTTTTCAAAACTTATCTTTGAAATATTTGAGATCTGCTTCTAAATTAATGGTATATACCAAGATATCTTGAAATTATCATTTTTAATTAGAAACTGTTTAAATTTATTAAAACATAGTTAGTGACTTGTAACATGATTTTAATATGTTAAATGGCATTTTTAATCCATTAAAATAATTAAAGAATAAGCATTAAATGATTTTAGTCTATTAAAAAATTATAACCAATTACGTCAATGACACTTTTTTCATCAATCACATAACTGATAATAAAAACTATGAATAATTTATCAGCACAAATTAAAACTAATTTTATAAAATTTGTAATTACTATTTTAAAAATTTATATTATTCTTTTGGCAATCTTCTCCATTACATTAATGGTTGATATATATATATATATATATTAAATATCATAATTTATTTATTTTTTATTATAATTGAATATCAATATATAAAATAATAAATAAAATTCAATATAACGTGATTTTATAATTTTTGTAAAAATAAATTATCAGACCTGTTACTGTATTTTAGATATAAACACTAATTTACTTTCTGTTTTCTCATCTTTCATTCTTCAATCCAACCAAAACATTAGTATATTAACATATATACCAAGTTCTGATTTTCACCCATCTTTCAGTCAAGTTTTGACAATAAGATCATATAATAGTACTATTGTTGTTTGGACCCTTTAATTCGTTTCATTACACTGTATAGTAAATTTTTGTTCAGAATTAATTGTCATTTTTTCATGTTTACTTTAACACGAAGCAGACGTCTTGGCGGTAATCAATTTTCTGGAAAGATACCTAATTTTATTGAAAGATGGACAAAGCTCCAAATATTGTGAGAACCATTTCTCCACAAAATAAAACTTAATTGTTTTTCTTATGTTATGGTTCATTGATCATACATAACCATTAGTTTTGTTTGGACAGAGATATTACAGGGAGTGGCTTAGGAGGACCATTTCCATCTGGATTTTCATTCCCCCAAGGTTTAATCAGATTGTAAGTACGATGTTCATGGTTCCAACGATCATATCAAAATTAAATGTTTTTCTTTCAATATTCTTACAAATATTTGTTTTATTCCAAACCAATGGAGATTTAGTCTTTTGAAAACATTTCAGATTGAATTATTAGTTCATTTTTTATTTTCTAATCTGTTCACAAATACATTATATCAGTACTTTTTAAGAAAACAAAAATAATATCTATTAGAAGAATACATTTATTTAAATAAGTGACATATTTATTATTTTATTAATTTATGTAAAAATTTTAAACTACAATTATCTTGGGATTACAAATGTATTTAGAAGCTGTATTTTGGAGAAAAAAATAGAGGGGATATCAATTTTTACTTTTAAAAATATATTTTATTTTATATTTAAAATAAAAAAATGAGCTACTCTATTTATTTTTATTTTTATGAGTATTTTATAGTGTGTTTAACTTGTTTTTAAATACTCTCCTTTGATGCCTCACAATGTTAAAATATTAATGCAGGCAAATCACTGACTTAAATGGACCCGAGTCAACTTTTCCATTAGTTAATTTAACACAATTGGAAAGATTGTGAGTATTTTATTCTATTTATTTTATTTTATTATTTTGATCTCTCTTTTATAAAGGCTAAATAAAATTTAATCAAATCTAAAGAAGGACTTAGTGATATTTTGCTTATTATCTAATCATTTATATCTTCAATTTATTTAAATTTATTAAAGATTTTATATGAAATAAATATGATTAAATTATAATATATAAATAGATATAAATTTTATCTTTTATGATATTAAGGTTCTTTACAATTTATATTTTTAAAATAATATTAAAATTATTTAGAGTTTATAGTAAAGTTTGTTAAATTTTATTGGTGATAAGTAACACATATCTTCTATAATTAAAATTGTGAGAAACGAAATAAAAAATAAAAAATAATTACACATAAAATTGATAACTTTAATGTTATTATGAAACTCCTGTTTGAAAGAAAGAAAATTATAAAATTGATGTTTAAATACTCAACTCATAACCTGGATAAACTCAAAAAATATAAATAATAATTTCTCACTTAAAGTTATCTTTCAAACTGCTTTCTACTTTCTTGGAATGAATAATAGTTTTTGCATGATGATATTTATACTTAATGCAAAATATATAACTCTCACATTTTGTTTCTTATATTTACGTAATTATTTAAAAAAAATTGCATTCGTATTTTTAATTTTTTTTAAATAAATTCTTTCATGTATTATGACCAAGTTTAACACTTGTCACCTATTATCTTGTTTCATTTAGTTTTATGTTTAAGATGTTCATTAGTATAATAAAATATATACAAATCTTATATCAATTAGAAATATGACTAAATTATAATATATAAATAGATGTAAATCTCTTCATATTAAGTCAATTTTTTGAAGTTAAGTTAAATTTAAACTTCACTTTCTTAAGTTTGTTAAACAATAAGCTGTTTGCATTCCATTCTTATTATTTAATACCAAACTAAGGATCGTAATGAGCTAACAAGACTTGGTTCTCCTGCTGCAAGTAATTTTTAATCGTATAGTGATAATATCAAATTATAATATATATGTAGGTGTAAACTTCATCTTACTAAGTTAATTTTATAAAATTAAATTAAACTTAAATTTCACTTTTTAAAAATGATATCAAAATAATTCAAGAATTTATTCTAGTCAAGTTTGTTGAATCTCATATTACTTATTATTATATTTCTTCCACTTTTGTATTTAAGATTTCACTCCTCAAAATAAAGATGTGCTAAAAAACTTATAAAAATAAAATAAAATTATATATATATATATATATATATATATATATATATATATATATATATATATATATATATGAATCTCCCTTTACTTTTGGTGAAATAGAATTATAATTAAATTTCACTCTATTAACAAAATTAAAAATACAAAATAAATTCTTAAAAATTAATTAGTCTATTATATGTACAACTTAGAACAAATTTAATAAAAATACAACACAATATATTCTTTAATTTAACCAATTATATAACTTTTTTATTCCGACCAAAATGATTAAGATAGTTTTTCAAGTAGACTCATAATATTTAACTTTTTATTTTATTACCGATCTTAATTTTAATTTAATATATCTAAATACTACTTGTTAAATAATAAATAAATTTCATAAAAAATAATGATAAATATTAGATACTTTAATTAAATAAAATTCTCATTAAAAATAAAAATATATAATTAAAAAATGGTTCTATATACTAATATATATTGAAATAAGAGATAACCACTGCATGATACAAGATTAATATTATTTAAAAATAAATATATTAAAAAGAAAAAACACTCATCTCTTGTATTTTTTAAAGTAACTCATTGAAAATTAATATGAATACAAATAAAAATATGTGACATTTAAATATTTTTAAAAAAAATTTATATTACTTTGTACTATTGCATAAAAACCACAATAACATGTTGTTAAACATACTAACTCTAAATTAAAATGTAACTTCCATTCTTTCAAGTTATTTGAGTTGGGTCTTTTGAGGATATATGCTAGGAGAGGCGATATCTATGAGTCACAATCTAACCCACATAAGTTAATTGATATCACCTCCAACTCAAAACCTTAAGATAATGAGTTTATGAGTCTTCTTCCTTATATCAGTTTTACCTAATGTGAGACTCAAACTCACAATTGAATTCTCAACAAACTCAATTGAATTCTCAACAATCTCTCCTTCAAGTGTGATCTTTCCCCTCAAGCAATGAGTACCTTAGTCCACTATTGGGTCATTTGAGGGTAGATACATCGGAGGAGATGACATTAATGAGTCACAAGCAAATTCACATAAGGGAATTCACAACACCTCTAATCCAAAACTTTAAGGAAATAAGTTTTTGAATCTTTTTCCTTATATATTGCTTAATATACTCATTTATACTCAATGTAGGACTTAAACTCACACTTAAATTTTTAACAATTTGTCACTTTCCTTTAGAAGTAAAATTAATAACTTACTATGATTATAATTTCTACAAAAACTAATAATAAATATTAGAATGATTAGGATTCTCAAAATCAGTCTGACTTGACGGACCGATATAACTTATGATTTAGGTTATATTAAACTTAAAAAATAGTTATCTAAATAAAAACATGTTTTTTCCTTATTCATTTGGTTTGAAACCTATGTAGAACAAGGTTAAACTGATCCATAAACTAATAAGTTAACTTGTTTTTTTTATGTTAAACTTTTTATTTTATTTTAATTATATATAAATGTTAGATACATTGATAAAATTGTTAAAATAATATTACACTAATATGCATGATAATATATATATTCTTACTACAAACATAAAATAGTCTTACTAAAAAAATCTCTAAAATAATACAATTTTGTCTTCGTTTTTTTTATCAAAATGCATTTAATTATTTTTATCAAGATGCATGGTATTATTGTGTAATATTTCTAGTTATTTAATATTAAACTTTAAATTTTTAGATTATAATATTATAATTTTTTATATAAACATAATATTATTTTAATTAGATAAAAAATAGTGTATTAATAATGAATATAACATAGAATTAAATTAGTAAAAAAAATGAAAGTGAGATTAAACTATTATATATTTTTTAACATGGTAGGATCAAACCAAACTAAGTCAGAGAGTCTGCTTTGAGAAATCTATCTATGCATGATATAATAAACTTGAATTTCAAATAATATTTGAAATTTTTTACTTAAAAAGTCATAATTTCAAGAACTAGGATAATAATTCATTCTATATTTAACTATTCTGCAGGATATTAAGGAGTTGCAATATTAAGGACAAAATACCAGACTATATTGGAGGGATGAGAAGTTTGAAAATTTTGTAAGTGCAGTCACTCATTTCTTCACTAACTGCAATTAGTAAGGAAAAACATCTTTTGACATCTACAATACTCATTTTTTTTTTCTCTTCGTTCCCAGAAGAATTCAACACTACAGACATGTGAAAAACGTCTTATAATTTTGTTTTAATCTTGTATATTAAGCATCTTTATACTTCTTTAGTTCATTTATTTTTAACCGATAAAAAGAAGTGATTCATATTTTCCTCTTTAATATTGAAAAATTCTGAGAACAAGAATGAGCTACAAATACAATCACACAAGTGTCTATGATACTACTTTTAACCCAAAACCTTAAGGCAATGAGTTTATGGGTCTTCTCACTTATATGATGTTCAACTTTCTCATTCTTATTAAATGTGGAACTCCAACATCACACTTATATCCTAACACTCAAATAATCTCATTAGTTGATTTATGTTTCATAATACATTTTTTTTACATTAAGTGATTTAAATAAAATGTGTAACCAAATATAGTAGCATGATATACTCTTATTATATTTGAATGTGACTCCTTTTTATTGGTATTTCTTGACTTATAAATAATTTTTTTATTTATTTCAGGGATCTCAGCTATAACAAATTAAGTGGAAAAATTCCAAACATTGAAGGACTAATAAACGCCACTACTATGTACGTATCCGAATTTTTCAATGGAATATTTTCGCACTCTTTAATAAAAAAACTATTTGATAATAAATTATATTAATATTGTAACTATTTTTAATTTAAAACATTAATATATATTATTATATTATTAAAATGAAGTTGTTAAGTAGGATTTTTTTTCACAAAGATTTTAATATATAGTTTTTCTTTTGTAATAGCTTAGTGAAATTTCTCAAAAAAAAGTTGGTTACATAGTGTCTGAAATACTGCATTTTAAAATTAAGGCATAAAAAACAGACAATTTTTTTTAAGCTTTACTTATTTTAAAGGGACAAAATATAAATATTTCCCTAAAGATGCCATTTTGATGAATCTATTCATTGTTTTCTTTTTCATATATATATATATATATATATATATGTATATATAGATATTTAACTGGAAACTTTCTCACTGGATCAAGAAATGAGTGGAGACTACCTTACAAGAGTAAGACCATGTGAGTTATTTTTTTTTATTTTTTTCTTTCTAATGATCAATACTTGTAGCCTTCCTAAGATCAAATTATTGAATTATTCTTCATGGTAAAATATACATTTTTTTTACATATTATTTTCTTTACCACATTTCACATTTTGTGCACAGAGATCTTTCATACAACAATTTCAGCAACGATAATGAAGGAGCACCACCATGTGAAGATAAACAAATGTAATATTATTGCATCCATGTTCGTAATTTTGCTATTTCATGAATTTATTTGAGACTAATCTATGTCTTGTGTATGCCTAGGAATCTTTTTGCCAGCTTTTCAAGTGACCATAACTCGTAAGTTTTACTTCGAATACCATTTGAACTTTACCAAGAGTAATTAATATTTTATATAAGAAATAAATATATGTATTTTTTTAATAAGCACACACTTATTTTTTAATGTATTAGTGACTAATTCATTTTTATATCCTTACCTTGTTCTTAAATTTTTAAGGAGGCACCTAATTTTTTTTTTCTGCAAGTAGATGTGTTCATTAACCTATTAAGTAAGTCTAATATAGAAATAATTATCTTTCAAATACTAATCATGTTATTAAACATAACTATCACTTTAAGCCATTTAGTTTTATCTATTTATAGAATATAATTTAAATTCATGATATATTAATTAAAACTCATTAATTTAATCACTTTATTTATCATGACTTTATGAATCAATTATTTATTTCTTATGTGGAAAAAGAGAAAGAGTATTAATTAGGAAACTATATATATATATATATATATATATATATATATATATATATATATATACTCTTTGTTTTTTGTAGTGAAACTTGTTTTTGTTTGACTTGGATATGCTCTTACTTGTTAGTCCCTTCCATTTTTTTCAGAGGACCTGTTTCTTGTATAACGACCAAGTGTCTTAAGTGTAAGTTCATCAAACAACTAATTTTTGTAAATTGTGTAGCAAAATTTCACTGTTCCATTAATATTTGAACCTGTTTAAGCTTAAATTTTGTCATGTATAAACTTAAAAAATTAGAAATATAAACTTTGTAAGTTTAAAGTAACATTTAAAATAAAGGTAGAGTTTTTTTTAGGGTTAAAAGAAATGTAAAAGAAGAAGGAAGGTTATGAAACATGAAACCAAAGAAATTAATCTTCATTGAATAAAGAAGAGGTATATATATACAAAAAAAGACAAAAGAAAATGATAACTATTGTGTGAAAGATTTGATAATTATCCTTTATTTTGGTTGAGTGTGCCCTGCTTCTTCTTTTCTTAAATATATTTTTAACCCTTTAACTTGTTAAAATTGTGTTTCGTTTCTAAGACAAACGTTATACTTATTCTGTCCTTATACTTTATAAACTTATTTAAATGATTCTCGATGACAAATAAAATATCTTTAATAAGAGAAAAATAAAAAAAAAAAAGAAAAAAAAGTAAAAGAAACTTAGAAGATAGATGATAATCAAGTAGAAAATTATAAAAAAAAATAAAGAAATAAAAAGGAATTTTAATATATCATCAAACATTTTTTACATGAGTTTATAAAACAGAAAGACAAAATAAATCCAAAATTTATTTAAAAAATAAAACACAATTTTAACAAATACTTTAGAGATTAAAAACATATTTAACTTTTTTTTATAATAACTTACATTCTTTTAAGTAATTGAATAGTTCAGAAATTAAAAACATATTTAATTTTTTTTATAATAACTTATATTCTTTCAAGTAATTGAATAACTAGAAAAAAGAATTAGAAGAATAGAGTTTGAATGAACTTCCTTTTGATTTATTTATTTAAATCCTAACCCTTTTACTCTCCTCTTTTTAGCGTTTCACTCCTTCCATATAAATTGTGGTGGAAATGATGAGATAACCATTGGAGATACAACATATTATCGTGATTTATCCGTTAAATCCGAAGTATCAATATCTTATTCGCCTATGTCAAATTGGGCAATTAGCAATACTGGTCACTTATTAGACACTGATGCATATGGCTATGAAGTAAACAATATATCAAGGCTTTCTATCTCTGGTGCTGAGGCTAAACTATATACGACTGCAAGAATTTCTCCTCTTTCTTTAACTTACTATGGATTTTGCCTGCTAAATGGGAATTACACAGTAAGACTCCACTTTGCTGAGATAATGTTCACTCATGATAACACATACAGAAGCCTAGGCAGACGTGTCTTTGATGTTTACATTCAGGTATGTGCAAATTTAGCATCGGTTTCAAGCTTGTTATGCCATGAATTTTATCTTGCTATCCTTGGTTTGGACCAAAGCCTACCAGCCCATAATAACAACTAACCGGTTATCATCCAAACTAGATTTGAGAAAGAAAATCTATTGAATTAGGAATAAACCAAATCCAGTCGCTGCATCATCATATATGATTTTCAGAGTGCTTCTCAACATCGACACGTGCTGGTTTCTTCTACACCTGCAAAACAAACTTGCAGCTATTATTTCTAAGTGTACACATTCATTCTTAACCATACTTCCAAATCTGAATTATGGACAACCAAATAATCCAGCCCATGCTTCATGTTATCTGAATTTCAGGTTGCTTCTCAACATGGACACTTGTTGGTTTGTTCTACACCTGCAAACAAATCTGCAACTATTCTTTCAAAATGTGTATATATTCATTCTTAACTCCACTTCCTAAATCAATTTGTTCCACCTCTACAAATGTAGAATTCCACTGTTCTACTAGATTCTTTAGCTATACAGGGGTGTGTGACATCAATTTCAATATCTTACTTGGATATACAATCCTTGTAGATATTTGACTGACCAAGGATACTACTTTCCTAACTAACTATTTTTTTATAGGACATGGGGAAAATACACTAACAACTCATATAGTTATAACTAACACTTTTTTATTTTATGTAGCTATCTTAGTTCTCTTCTGGTAGACCTTATGCTTATCACACTCATACTTAGAATCTAAGATATCTTTTCCACAATCCCTGCTGCCTTATTGACCCTAATCTCTACTTCCACATAGCCAGTAAGACCATATTAAACAAATTAATATTTTTTATCCCTAATTCACTCTCTTCCTTTCGTTTACAGAAATTTTTCCATTTTATGCATGCTATCTTCCTGTCGTCAGCTCGCCAACCCTACAAGTAGTTTTTTTTGTATTTCTAATTTCCTGTGGTAGGACTTTATAAAAGGATAGATGATAAATAGGTAAAGTTGGGAGAACATATTCTACTAGCCACACTCTACCTGTAATACAAAACTCTTCCTTTCCACTTAGCCAGTTTCTTGTTAATTTTATTCACAACTATCTGCCACAAGTTTTGTTTCCTTGGATTACCACCAAAAAGCATCCCTAATTATATAAATGCTATTCCCATATGACTACAATTTAGAATTTCGAAAACCTTTCCAAATCTTACTCTTCTACACCCAATCCTTCTATTTTACTTCAGTGAAAATTTATCTTTAATTTTGACGCAAGTTCAAAGCACCTAAATATATTTTTGATGACTAATACATTTTGAACACTTGCATCACACATCAACAAATCATAAGTAAATTGTAATATATTTACCACAACCTTTTTTTTCCTACTTTCATCCCATCCAACATATTTTTTGTGAGTTTTTTTTTCAACAAAAAGGTTATATATATATATATAGACAGAGCATTTGGGGTGCTGAACTTATCACAGATAGTCCTTTTGCAGCTATAACATGTTTGAAATTGTATCTCACTGCATATGTGTGTTAATTTCAAGAAACATTTGAGTATGAATTTGGAATATGCAGGGAAAACGAGTATTGAAGGATTTCAATATAGCAAATAAAGCACAGGGGGCTGAAAAGGCACATGTAGAAAATTTTACTGCTTTTGTGAGTAACACAACCTTAGAGATTCGTTTCTCTTGGGCAGGAAAAGGGTCAACTGGTATTCCACAAAGATCAGTATATGGCCCTCTTATTTCAGCAATATCTGTCACTTCTGGTGGGTTGTCTTTTCTCCAAGTTCTATTTCTTTTGTATACATTTAGAATATTATCTTATACATGTAGTTCTTCTGATCACCAACAGATGACTTTAAACCCCCATCACCACCAGGACATACACGGATCGTGGTTATCATTGTTCTTCCAACATCAATTATTCTCATCTTGGTAGTTGGGATACTTTGGTGGAGATTTTGCCTTAAAAATAATAATTCATTAGCTGAAGGTGAGTATGAAGCATATCTGATTACCAAACTTTTATAACTGAAACATTTTGGAATTATCAAAACTCAAGCATACTTGTAATGTAACAATATAACATTTAGAATTAGTGCAGTGAAATGAGTGGTGTCTGTTGTAACGAGAACCGAGAAAGAGAAGAGAGAAAATCGAGAGAGAGATAATACTTCGATATTGTATTGAAGTAGAGTGTAGAATTGTAATGTTTGAAAAGAAAGTAAGACTCCTATTTATAGAGTCTTTACAAAGCTGATTTATTTCAACACAACCCCCTAAATCAGCAATCATCGATCGATCTTACATTTAAGTTTTTCCTTAACTCGATAAATCTTCGAGTACTCAGTGGCTTTGTCATCACATCAGCCAACTGCTCCTTTGTTCCAACATGTTCGAGTTTCAGCTTTCCTTCTTTCACCTTCTCTCGAATAAAATGGAAACGAATCTCAATGTGCTTGCTCATGCCATGATGAATTGGATTTTTAGCCAAGTTAATTGTTGACTTGTTATCCATCTTCAGATTTACAGCCTCCTCTGTCCTCCCAAATATTCGATTCAGCAAATTTTCGATCCACAAAGCTTGACATGTAGTATATGCAGCTGCAATGTACTCTGCTTCACATGAAGATAGAGCTACTATAGGTTGCAATTTCGAACACCAGGAAATCGGAGATTTTCCCAAAAAGAAAATGTAACCTGTAGTACTCTTACATCCCATTCGATCTCCAGCCCAGTTTGAATCAGAATATCCGATTAACTTCCTTCCATTCTGATTTGCAGCATTTGGTAAGAGTATACCAAAATTGATTGTTCCTTTGATATACCTCAACAAACGCTTAGCTGCTGCAAGATGTGACATCTTAGGATTCCCCATGAATCGACTCAGCAGACCCACACCAAAACATATATCTGGTCTGCTGCAGCAAAGATGTCTTAAGCAGCCAATCATACGTCTATAGATCGAAGCATCTACAGACTTCCTTTGTTCATCCTTATCGAGTTTCAGATTGGGTTCGACTGGTGTTGTTGCTGCATTGCAATTCTCCATTCTAAACTTCTTCAATACCTCCTTTGCATATTTGCTTTGATGGACCAAAATACCTCTTTTACCTTCGATGAATTCAATACCAAGAAAATACGACAGTTTCCCAAGATCAGTCATCTCGAACTGATTCTTCATTTTCCTTTTGAAATTCTCGATCGATGTAATATTACTGCCTGTTATGAGTAAATCATCGACATACAAGCAGATAATCAATACTTTCTTCTGTTCTATCTTCGAGTACACTCCATGCTCGACCTCACATTTATCGAAACCAAGCTTCTTTAGACAGTTGTCGATTTTTATGTTCCAAGCTCTCGGAGCTTGTTTCAGACCATACAGTGTCTTTCTTAGTCTCAACACTTTGTTTTTCCCTTCATCGATGATAAAACCAGGTGGCTGTTTAACATATACTTCTTCCTCCAATTCACCATTGAGAAATGCTGATTTTACATCCATTTGATGCATCTCCCATCCTTCATAGCTAGCAATGGCAGCCACTGTTCTCACTGTTTCCATTCTTGCTACTGGAGCATATACTTCTTTATAATCGAGACCTTCTCTTTGAAGAAATCCGTTAGCCACTAATCTGGCTTTATACCTTGCTACAGAGCCATCTTGTTTCAACTTCGTTTTATAAACCCATTTCACATCGATAGGTCTCTGATGACTAGGGAGATCTGTTAACTCCCATGTCTTGTTCTTCTCGATTGCAACCAATTCTTCCTTCATGGCTTCTATCCACTTAGAATCCTCGATTGCTTCTTCAAACGATACAGGTTCATCTTCGATTTCAGCATACAGAGCTAGATGAACTAGATCGTTCTCATCTTCCGATTCACCTATGACATGTCCCGATGCTGTTATTGAACTATCTCGATCTCTTACGTAATCATCGAGTCTTGTTGGGGCTCTTACTGTTCTGGCTGATCGACGTCTCCCTTCTTGCTCATCGATGTCTGATCACTTTCATCGATTTCACCTTTCTCCTCGATGCCTTGATTCGAGGATTGACCTCTTTCTTCGATATCATCATCGATCCAGATAATACCTTTTCCATTATCCGTCGAACTCCATTTCCAGCAAGCCTTCTCATCCACTACTACATCTCTGCTGCTGATGATCTTCTTTTCGATTGGATCAAACAACTTGTAGCCACCAGTCGATTGATAGCCAACCAGTATCAGCTTCTCACTTCTATCATCGAGCTTCTTCCTCTTGGCTTCAGGAACTTGCCTCTAGCAAATCGAGCCAAACACTTTCAAGTGTTTTATGCTGGGTTTTCTTCCAGTCCACATTTCTTCTGGAGTCTTCTCTCCGAGCTTCCTCGTCGGACTTCGATTTATCAAGTATGTTGCTGTGGCAATTGCTTCACCCCATAACTCTCGAGGTAGACCTTTACCCTTCAACATACTTCGAGCCATGTTCAGAATGGTTCGATTTCTTCTTTCTGCTACTCCATTGTGTTGTGGTGTGTACGGAGGTACTACTTCATGAATTATTCTCTCCTTCCTACAAAATGCTGCAAACTCACCATTATTGTATTCACCACTTCCATCTGATCTCAGAATCTTGATATTTTTTCCACTCTGTTTTTCGACCATCCTTTTAAATTCCATAAAGCAACTGAACACATTCGATTTTCTTTTAAGCAAGTAAGTCCATAGTTTCTTACTGTAATCATCAGTAAAGGTGACAAAGTACCTATTTCCTCCCATCAAAGGTACTTCGATTGGTCCACACACATCGGTGTAGATCACCTCCAGCAAATCGACGCTTCTATTATCGATGTGCGCTTTGAATGGATTCCTTGCTTGCTTTCCTATCATGCAACTTTCACACAATGTATTATTCTTTCGAATTTGAGGTAAATCAATCACCATCTCCTTATTCGATAATTGGTACAAACTATCGAAATTTAAATGTCCAAACCTTAAGTGCCATAACATCATTCGATACTGCTGCCAAACACTTGTGATTTGATTGTGAAATATCAACTCTGAAAGTTCGATTACCGCCCAGGGGTGCCTTCAGAATTGGTGTTCCACGACTGTCAATTAACCTCAATACCTTTTCTTCCGATTTCCAATCTATCGAGTAACCCTTCTGCAGTAGTTGCCCGATACTTAGCAAATTTTGTTTCATTGTTGGAACATAGAGAATATCATAGATCACTACTGTTTTATCATTCTTCTTCTTGATCAAGATCTTTCCTCTTCCTTCACAATTTACAGTAGTGTTATCTGCAAATTTCACCTTGCTTTTGATCCTCTCATCCAAGTTCACGAACCAATCCTTCTGAAAAGACATATGATTCGAGCAACCCGTGTCAAAATACCAAGATGCCTCATTTTCTGATCTCGATGTAGTGACCATCAAAACTGTTTCTTCTTCCGATTCCTCCTTGGCTATATTTGCCTCTTCCTTTTTGTTCCAACACTCTGATGCATAATGTCCATACTTGTTGCAATTGTAACACTGGATGTGTCTTTTGTCAGTCGATCGATTCGATGATCGACCTCCTTGATTTCTTCCACCTCTCCATTGAGAGCTACCTGCTCGATCTCCCTGACTTTCTTGTTCATAAGGATTCTTCGATCCTCTTCCACCAGATCTTCCTCCTCTGAATCCACCTCTTCCTCGATTCTTCTGTTTAGCCATTAAGGCTTGTTCAGAGGTAGTCTTTTCTACTTCTCTCTCATGCATCCTCTGCTCATAGGCTTCCAAAGAACCTTGCAGCTCATCCAATTTTAAAGAATCCAAATCTTTAGACTCCTCGATGGCAATAGTGATCATATCGAACTTCGAAGTTAAAGTTCGTAACACCTTCTCAACCACCGATCTCTCCTTCAACACTGGACCACATGATTTCATCAGATTCGTTAAAGAAACTAGCCTCGTGAAGTATTCTTGGACTGTTTCTTGAACGTTCATCTGCAGTAATTCATACTGTCGATTCAGTGTTTGAAGCCTCACCGTCTTCAACCTTTCTCCTCCGACGTAGCTCTGTTTCAGAATTTTCCAAGCTTCTTTTGAAGATTCTGCTAGAGAAATCTTCTCAAAGTTACTTTCATCAACACATTGATGAATATAGAAAAAACCTTTGCAATCTCTTTTCTTTGCATCCCAATACGCCACCCTCTGTGCCTCAGTGGGTTCTTCTGGCAATTTCTCATAGCCATTCAAGACTATGTCCAAGACTTCTTGAAAACCAAAGATGGTCTTCATCTTTACACACCATTTGTCATACCCATTCAGGTTCTTGCTGTCAAGAACGGGCATGGTGCCTTGGATTCCACTTCCTGACATTGCCATCATTCGTCTTCTTCTTCAGCTACTATCCCAGACCTTCAAAGCTCTTGATACCACTGTTGTAACGAGAACCGAGAAAGAGAAGAGAGAAAATCGAGAGAGAGAGAATACTTCGATATTGTATTGAAGTAGTCTATAGAATTGTAATGTTTGAAAAGAAAGTAAGACTCTTATTTATAGAGTCTTTACAAAGCTGATTTATTTCAACAGTGTCTAGTTATGTTTCCTTAATTAACTTAGGACAATGCTACTGAAAATGCTTATTTTTCAAAAATATTAATGATCATTTGATTCGATGTAGAATTCAAAGATTTAGATTTGAAAACTGGTGTATTTACCATTCGTCAAATCAAAGTAGCGACAAATAACTTCAATATTTCCAACAAGATTGGAGAAGGAGGTTTTGGTCCAGTATACAAGGTATCCTAAAAGCATATTTTCTTCTGAATTTTATCATTGATCTATTGTAACTGTTGAGATTAATTAGTCATTGACTTATTTCATTTTATAAAATGTATTTCATTCCTCAAATATAGGGCACTTTGTGGGATGGAACAATGATAGCAGTCAAGCAACTTTCGTCTAAATCAAAACAAGGAAACCGTGAGTTCATAAATGAGATAGGCTTGATCTCAGCATTGCAACACCCTCATCTGGTTAAACTTTATGGTTGTTGTGTTGAGGGAGATCAACTATTGCTGGTATATGAATATTTGGAAAATAATAGCCTAGCACGTGCTTTGTTTGGTAAATCGTTAATTTATATGTTCAACCTTGATTTATTTTTTTATTTCACATTGCAACTTTATTTTGACTAAATATTTCTTGTCCATTTTCATCAAATTTGCAAAGGTAATGAAGAACTCTGTTTAAAATTAAATTGGCCAACAAGGCAGAAGATCTGCATAGGTATTGCTAGAGGTTTGGCTTTCCTACATGAAGAGTCAAGATTCAAAATTGTTCACAGGGACATCAAAGCCACTAATGTGTTACTTGACAAAGAGCTAAATCCAAAAATATCTGATTTTGGTTTAGCTAAACTTGATGAGGAAGACAACACTCATATAAGCACTCGAATAGCTGGGACTTAGTCAGTTTTTCTTTTCTGGTCATCTTTCATTTCTTTTTAGTTTTTCTTAAAGAGAACTTTAGGTGAAAACATATCTTATCCAATCCTAAAACTTACATTTCAAATATTATTAACGAAATAACCCAAGTATATAGTGTACTTTTGATGATCTGATTATGTGATTCAATTTTGCAGTGGGTATATGGCTCCTGAGTATGCAATGCATGGCTATTTGACTGACAAAGCTGATGTCTATAGTTTTGGAATTGTTGCTTTGGAAATTGTTAGTGGAAAGAGTAACACAATTCACCGATCAAAACAGGAATCAATATGTCTTCTTGATTCGGTAATTCCATTTACAATTTTATCTATTGTTCATGTGAATCTAAGAACTCCATAACATAATCTAATTACCCTTTCTATTGTATTGTGTTAAAGAAATAGGGTCATACAATTTTATTCTAGTGTCACTTAATAATATATAGAAATATTGTGATGAATTTCTCACTTTTGATTTTCATAAATGTTGCTAAAATGAAGGCGCATATGGGACATATTATCTTGCATTATTTTTTAAAATTATGGTTTTCATTGGTTAACTATGAGTTCTGGATTTATTGTAAAGACTCTCAATGATTTTTCCTTTCCACCTCAGGCACGTATGATGAAAGGAGAAGGTAAATTAATGGAGTTAGTTGATGAAAGACTAGGTTCAAATTTCAATGAAGAAGAAGTAATGGTGATGATTAACGTGGCTCTTCTGTGCACCAATGCCACTTCCAATCTTAGACCCACCATGTCTTCAGTTGTAAGCATGCTTGAAGGCAAAAGTCTTGTTTCAGAATTTGTTTCAAATACAAGTGAAGTAATGGATGAAATGAAGTTAGAAGCAATAAGACAATACTATAATCAAATAGCACAAAGGGAGGAACCTGTGACACAAAGTCAAAGTTTATCAATTGAATGGCCTTCATCTTCATCTGCTGTTGATCTCTATCCCATCGAACTTAATTCATCATACTTGGAGACAAGAAGATTAAAAGATTCTATATAAAATGCTAATTAATCTTTATAATTTTATGTATTTATACTTAGAATGTTATTTCTAGAGTCTTGTAATCTAAACATGATACATATCCCTTAAAAGAGAGGACACAAATTGCATTTGTAATGTTACTAACTGTTTTTTTTCTTTCTAATTATGGATATCTCAAAGGGAGCAAAATTCTAACTATCTTTTTAAGATTTTTTTTTCCTAACAAACTATTTAGTCAAAAGCAAAACCTAGATCATACAGAAAGGAACATATATAACTGGAAAAATAGCTTTCGGATAGAGTTTATTAAGAAAAAATCAGTCAATTTCCTAAAGAATAAACCATGTGTTTACTAACAATATGAAAGTTTAAAAATCATAATGCTTGTTAAACTATTTCTTAAACAGCCTTTAACTTAGTATTTTGTTTTGGGTAGAGAGAGTTTATAGTTCTTTAAACATGGAATTGGATTGAAGATATTTTAGTTTTCTTTAAGTATTTTCATTATTATTTTTAAAGTTTAGCATAACATTAATTATTTTTATACTATTATTTATACTTAATTTTTAACTTGTTATATATATTATGGTGTAGCAATAAAATAACTTTTTGAATAAAACTTTTATTAAAATGAAGAAAAATTTATTACATCTTTTAATTTTTTGGGTTAATATAAAACAATAATGTATAATTAAAAGAAGATTTATGAGTTTAGAATATTATTTATTTGAAAGTGATTTATATATAAACAAAAAGTAGAAAAGTTAATTAAGTTATTATTTTTATTATTTAAATCCGACTAAAAGATTTAACTAAGTTAAATAAGCAATTAAATTATATTATGTTATTTTTATTTTAAAAAACAGAATCTTACATATATTGGATATTTAAGTTAGGATGGATATAAAATTTTACATTTAAATAAAAATGATAAAGTTAAAATATATAAAAAAAAAATAAAGATTCATAAACATTAAACCTTAAAATTTTATATTAAAAGTCATCTTTTCTCTTATGCTATTTTTCAACAACATCTCACAACGTCTCATCTCACTGTGGTGAAGGATTATCTATGCACTAAAGAGAGAAACACATGTTTGATTGTCTCTGGCTTTTGTATTTGTTCAAGAACAACGAATATGTGGCCGCTGGAAAAATGATCTTCAAGAAAAAAGAATCTGTTCCTGCCCCTGCATAATACTGGAATTTTATTTGTATAATTATTAAAAAATTTATATTACATAATATTATTATATTTTTTATTTAAATTTATAATACATTTAATTTTATATTTAATATTTTCCAAAAAATTCATTCAAACCTATTAATATTAAATAACATTGTCTAAAAATATTTTAAAATTATTAAAAAACACCTTAATCAAAAAATTTTAATATAAAAATATTTATTGATCAATAATTTTTTTAAATGAATTTTTATTTAATAAATAAACATTTAATATTAAAATATAAAAAAACAATTAAACAAAAATTAAATTGTTAATAAAAATTAAAATAATTAAATAAATAAATAAATTTTGTTTTTGGTGGTTAAGCATGTCGGTCAGCTTCACCCTCTCCAATTGGTCCATAACTCAGCTACATTGTAATTTCTTGCTTTTGGAAAAGTCTTTGTTAGCTTTTCGTTCTCTCTGCCTGTCTCGTCAAATAATGCACTTCAACAATTGTACAGGAAAAACATTAGCCCACTAGGTATGACTTTGACTTCTTATTAATGAGTTTCGATATTTTAGTTAACAAACACTTCAAAAATATATATGATTTCTAAATTAAAAATACTTTTCATTTATTTTTTTTAAATTTATAAATGTTTACAAAGAAGTTTATTTAAAAGTATATCTAAACATTTTCTCAGGATTTAAATCCTCTCCCCTTTTCTCTTTTCTTTTCGGGTCCTTTTCCAGAGTTCTCCTTCTTTTATCTAAAACCGCAGCTTCATCTCTCATGCTACACTAAGTATCTCAAAATTCAATTTTATTCATGTGGTAGCTGTATCTGATTTGGAGTATCTAATTTAAGTCATCATGAAAGTGAGGTACCTACAGGGTCGTCCTATTAATCTCAAGAATATAATTAGGTTATGAGTTTAATGTAATTTATATTTTTCTGTTTATGAATAAGTTAGAAAAAATTTATTTAATATTATTGTAGTTTATAATTTTTAATAGTGTATTCATTGTCTTTTATAATTATATCTTTATTTAAAAAAATATAAAAATAATTAAATAATTTTTTTTATGAAACTTTAATGTGCTGTTTGTATCAATCAAAATCTTAAAAGACACTTATTTTAAAAAAAAAAGAATAGTTATTAAATGTCTATTATAGTTATATAAATCAGAATTTGAACAAGTAGTTAAAGAGACTTAGAATAATCAATATTTAAAATATATAAATAGAACTCATGAAATAGAAAAAGGGAAGAACAACAAACAACATATGATATAATTAGAGGATCAAAATATCTTTTGGCTACAACATTTAATATTATCTTTTCTATTTGTTTTATTGTAATAAATTGGTCAGAGTTTTTACTATTCATAATTTATGAGTAAGTGTTTATTAGGTAATTTTGATTTTTATAAATAATATATTAATAAAATAAAATAAAAATATTTTTTACTAAAATTTCTTATGTTTTTTTAAACTTTTACAAAAAGATATTTTTATTGTAAGATATTTTTAATAGTTTTGATTATTAAAATTATAATATGATTGTTATTTAAAATATATATGTAAATATTTTTTAAAATATAATAACATTTTATTATTAATTTATTGATCAAATAAAAAATATATACTTATTTGAAATAAAAAATTAAATTTATAAAATAAAAATTAGAAAATAATCATATGTGTCAAGTATGACTTCATTACAAATAAAATAAAATAAAAAATTATGTATTCAAAGTACCTCCTTTATTTGAAAATATAGTATTTTTGATTATGTTTTGAAGTCTAATTTTCAAATTCTTTTGTATACTTTTTTGTAAATTGATCTATTTTTAATAAATTTGAATTAAAATTATACTAATTTATTATGAAAAAAAATATATATCATGTTACAAGCATGTAAATAATTTATTGTGATGTATTTTGTATTTATATTTTGTAATTTTCTTTAAAATACTTTATCTATATAAATCTTTTATTGTCTGTACTAAAATAAATGATATTTTAATTATTAGTAAAGTGAATGTATAAAAGCAATTAGAGTAAGTAAAAGTTTACTAATTGGATTTTTTTTCCAAAAGTAGTGTTTGTATTTAATATATGCTAATTTCATCATTAAAAGTTACTTTTTATAGCTTACTTAAAAGTAAATAATTGAACTACTAAGAGGAGTTTAAAATTATCTTAAAAATTGAAAGAATCATAAATCAATTTACAAGATATTTAAAGGAAAAGTGAAGTTGTTTATTTTAAGGAAAAGATAATAAAAAATAAAAAAAAAATTTATAAAATTTTATAAATGATTTGATTGATGTAATAAAATAATTTTAATTAAAATTAATATATTTAAAATAATTTATAAATTTTTTTTAAAATATAAATTAAATTTAAAAATTTAAATCAATATAAATTTTTAATATATAAAAATATATTTTTTAATAAATATTAAGTATTTTATTTAATAATATTATTATATAAATTTATTTTATAAATTTTAATTTAAAATAACTTTATATTATTATATAATATTAATAAAATGAATTATATTATAATTTAATCTATTATATGTATAACATATAATCGATTATGTATACATAATCGATTATTGGTAATGATAAATCGATTATATGTTATACATATAATATAATCGAATAATTAATTATAAAATATTAATATATTTATTTTAGTTATATATATATTATAATAATAATTTATAATTAATAATAATATTTAAAAATTAATTTAAAACAATATTATAAATTAAATTTGTTTTGATATAGGAGTTTTCTTTGTAAAATCTTATATATTTAGTGAAAAAAAAATTTATTATTTTATTATTTTATTTTTTGTGATTTTAATTTTAATTTTTTTGTTTTTCCAACTTTCATTGCATATCTATTTTCTTTCCTTTTCGTAGTCTGGAAAAAAATACAGCATAAAAGAACAATTGCTAGGAACTATGTGGTTGTAATCTCAATTGGGAATATATAATTTAAGTTCTCATCTAACCGAGGTATTTAGAAGGTTATATTAATTACAGAAATACAAATTGAAAGAGTTATGAGTTAAATGCAATTTCTAACCATCAAATATATATTACACTTAGACGAGGATAAGTAACCGAAGAGGCTGTTTAATCAGAAATGTATAAGTGGGAATTTATGAGACAGAAAAGAAGAAGAAAAACAAAAAATATTGAATGGTATAGTTAGAGTGTTAGAATATCCTTTAATTACAGTAATTTTTTTTGTTTATTTTTCTGTTTTTATATTTTAACTTTTTTTTCCACAAGACCAATATAGCTTACTGCAACAGTAGATTGATCTTACGTGGTCTTCTTCGATTCTTCCTACGAATAATCCAAAGTCATTTTCTTCACTTTGCTTTTCATTGCCGAAAATGTAATGAAACTACTTTCTCTCTCAAATTTCAAATACAAATAGTCCATTTATTATCTACCTTTAAATTTTTCTCATTTTACAACCCATCTGAACTTCTTTTGTCCACTGTTCCTAATTCTACATTCAATCAGCATGAAGAAGATCACTCCCTCTAAATTTCTCTTCCTTTCACTCCTTCTGCTATGCTTCACATCCCTTGCTTTTGCAGAAAATAACACGACTAAGCCAGAAGAAGGTACGATATATATATATGTGTGTATGTGTGTGTGTGTGTGAGAGAGAGAGAGAGAGAGAGAGAGAGTTTAGAAGATTATTAAGAAGTTCTTTGCTGATATCTTTGAAATTTGCTTATGTACAGTGGAAGCTCTGAAAGACATAGGCATCACCCTTGGTAATAAGAATTGGGACACAGATATTGATCCATGCAGCAATAAAACTCCCTGGAGTGTAACTATGGAGGACAGAATAGCCAACAATGTCGGCTGCAATTGCTCTATCCCCACTGATAGCTTCTGCCATGTTGTTTCAATGTAAGTTTCTTTATTTAAGGTATTCCCTTTCCTATGAAATTCAGAGTTATAGATTTGTTTATAATTAGCTATATTTAAAATTTCTTGTCTTTTCTCTAAAAAAATATAAATAATTCTTGACCATCACATGTTAGACTGGATAGTATAACTTTTCCTCTAAAAGAGTTGAATTCAAACCCTCTTCACAAGCTCATCTTCTTAACCGAGTAAGATTCAAAAGGTGAATGAGTTTGTTTCTAGCAACACTACTTGGTCCTTTAATTGATCTTTGTTTACACTCCTTAGGAAGAAGACGGTGTTCCTCCTCAATAGATAATAGGAATAAGTGAAGACCCATTAACTAAAATTTCAATATTCTATGGTAAAATTACTGATGATAAATTGATATCATTACTCCCAAAAGTATATTTTCTCTAACAATAATTATGGGTAGATTAGTTTTGGTCGTCTCAAGTTACTATAATGAATGTATTGAAAAGGATACAGAGGAGACTGATGCTCTAATCTGTCTCAAAAGTCTTCTGTAATAATAGTGAGATGGGTGGCTTAGCTTTCTCTTCTCAAGTTATTATAATAATTAACATAGTGAAAGTGTCAGAAGACTGTGATATGTGTTGATGATTTTTTGTGAAAGTATTTATGAGACGAAAAGTTGAAATTACATTTCTTATAAAATAAAATTGGCTTACATAGTTTTATTAAACTAATTTGAAAAAGAATTATGTAAAAAATAATTTTTGTTTTTTGTTATAAATATTTATGCAGAAGTTAATTTAATAAAAGTCTGTTTACTTCACACATTTTTTTGAATTTATTTTACATTTTCTTTTTTTTTACAGTTTTATTGATTTCTAAAATCAGCATCAATTATGTTAGGTCTTTATTTTGGTAGCGGGAGAAGTGTATGGACAAAAATGAATAGAGTAGAAAAGATAGGAGACAGAGCTCAAAAATGAGTAAAAAAAGGATAATGAGTTGATAAAGATATTTGATTTGAAAGAAAGAAATAAAAGAATTTTTTTAGAATGTACCGTTTTACCCCTAGGTTATTTTTTATTTTAAATTATATCTATTCAACACTTATTATTAAGTTATTATGTTTCAGGAACTACTTCTAAAGAAAAAATAAAAGAGTAAAAAAACTTAAATTAGCTTTTTTTAGGTGACAATTTTTTTGTTGAAATTTTTTTTAGATTAATTTGTTATAATTATTTAATTTATTAGTCTAATCATTAAAGAAGAAGAATATGTTTTGATAAAATATAAGATAAAATGTATTTTAATAATAAGAACGAGAAATTAAAGTTATATTTGATAAAAATTTATTGTCTATATGGATAATTGCTTCCAATATGTCCTTTGTTTTGATAATAGGAACATTTTTTTGAGTTATTTGGAATTTGATCATCCATTTGGTTATGAATACGATTAGTAGTTGATCTTCCTCATTTCCTGCGTCACATATGGGGTCAGGTATGAAATTTGGTCTTATGTAAGTTAATCGATAATCTTTATTTTGGACTGGATGAAATTGGACTTCAGAGGCCTTGTAATCTAGCTCCTTCGCCTCCTCATATACCAACTGAGCATGAACCCCCTAGTAGACCCCTAGTAGACCAAGAAGACAAATAAGAAGACTATCTTATGACACAAGCTCACATAAATAATTTCATATTTCATTTTGTCTACTTTTTTTTAATATAAACAATGTTGCTTTATAATTTCATGTATTATGTATTTTATTTTTCTCTCCAAATGTTTTGTTATTAAAGTAAATTTTATTTAGCTCTTCAAATTTTTCGAACTATTTTCTTCTTAATATAAGTTTACGAATTTCACATTCCTCTACGAATTTTTTCCACCAAACATGCAAATGTTCATTCTTTAATAGAAGTCTCTAGCTATGCATACGACTTCTTACCACACAAAATTCAACTAAAATCGTGTTCTAGGAGCACGACTTCTTATACAATTTTAAACACCAAAGTCTCTAGCTATGCATATGACTTTTTCTATAACCAAAGTCTCCACTTATGCACACGACTTCTTTTATAACCAAAGTCTTCACTTATGCACATGACTTCTTCTATAAGCAAAGTTATACATATTAACCTTGAAGTCGTTGCCTCAGAACACGACTACTTACAATTTATTTTTAGTTAAAAAGTCGTAACTAGAGATAACGACTTCTTCAATCTGAAATTGTCCTTCCAGTATACGACTTACTCATATTCGTAATTTTCATAAAATCTGTCCATTTTGATAATATTGTCTAAAAATTACACTAATTTAATAAATTAACCGTCTAACATAAGTGGAAGAAGGAAAACAAGTGAAATTTCATCTAAAGAGATCAATTTTCCTCCCTTTCTTCACAAAACAACAAGGCAAAGATTCTATTCATAACCCAAAAAATTTAGTTTGATATTCAGCTACCTTTCTGTAAAACCCAACTTTTTTTTTTCTATTTTGCAACCAAACTCATGTATGTCTTCAACTACGAAACCTTCTTTCTTATACTATGATCACCCTTGATGAAAAAAATTACTATTCGTAATGTTTTCTAATTATTTTCAATTTTTATGTTGCATAAATGATTGCCAGATTGCTGAAAACACAAAATCTTACAGGCACGCTCCCGGAGTTGACAAGGCTACCTTACCTTGAAGAAATGTATGCAACAATAATTTTATTTGAAGAGCAATAAACATGTTTCATT
This sequence comes from Lablab purpureus, assembly GCA_030347555.1. Lineage (NCBI taxonomy): Eukaryota > Viridiplantae > Streptophyta > Magnoliopsida > Fabales > Fabaceae > Lablab > Lablab purpureus. Next base: position 22,929,976 of record CM059258.1, read on the forward strand.
CACTCAAATGTATATCTTACTTTTTCTTATAATTTTGCTTATTTGTGTATTGTGTGACCAACTATAATGAATTTACAGTTACTTTCTTTGATTTTCTTTATTTTGACACAGTGATCTAAGTCGAAATTACCTTAACGGCACAATACCTGCTTCATGGGGTTCGTCCAAACTTCGCATCATGTATTCTCTTTTTCTCAACTTTTCTCACTTTTTTTTGTATTTTTTAATATATAACTTATAAAAACTGAGTTTATTCCTGAAAATATTTATGTACGTCTTCCATTTTCATGGTAGTTCTCTTCTCGGCAATCGACTCACTGGTCCCATCCCGAAAGAGATAGGAAACATCACAACCCTCGAAAGATTGTGAGTTTTTGGCTATAATTTTGCCTTTTGAATTGAAGTTTTACTGATGTTAGAATATTTAAGATTTTTTATTTTAGTGTAATAGATTTATTCCATCTCTTTTGTCTTTATTATAAATAAACATAAAATCTTATATGAAATACAAATTAGAAAATTGATCGTAAATCTAATTTTCTATACTTGTAACATATAATTGTAACAGGGTCCTGGAATTCAATCAATTCACTGAAAATATTCCCCCTGAACTTGGGAACCTTCCTCACCTTCAAGGATTGTAAGTCATGCTTTAATTAATAAGTAATCATTAAAAAAATCCCATTTCAAGTTTTCTAATTATTTTGAATGAGAATGTGATGAGCAAATTCATTAGTAAATTTATGTTAAATTTTACTGTCCCTATAGGTTTCTTACCTCTAACAACTTCACTGGAGAGCTTCCCGAAACTTTGGCTAAACTTACAACATTGACAGAACTGTAAGCTTCCCATTTTATTGTCTTTAGTTAATTTGAATTTTGTTCTTTCTTTTAGCTACACTATGAATTTTATTTCATTTTCCATTCTTTACATGCAGCCGTCTTAGTGATAATAACTTCTCTGGAAAAATACCCAGTTTTATTCAAAGATGGACAAATCTAACGTTATTGTAAGAACAATTTGTTTTCAACCAAAATCTAATCTTTGTATTATTATTATTATTATTATTATTATTATTATTATTATTATTATTATTATTATTTGTTAAACAAGTGTCAGTTGTATTTTTATTCTGCAGAGAAATTCAAGGTAGTGGTTTAAGTGGGCCAATTCCTTCTCAAATTTCATTTCTGCAAAACTTAGAGAACTTGTAAGTATAACGTTTCATAAAGTAATCATGACTTTAATATTAAACTATTTTCTCATTCCCATCAAAATATTGAATTGCAGGAGAATTTCTGACTTGATTAATGGATCAGATTCAACTTTCCCACAAATTAATAGTATGACAAAGCTGGAAATACTGTAAGTTAATTAATTGTTTTCATTTAGAGGTGACAAAGTGGGTTGGGTCCGGCGGACTGACCCGTCAATCTGATAACATATGAGTGGGACGGGTTAGCATTTTGAACCTGTCAACCTGTATCAATCCAGCCCGTCTAGCCCGCCAACCTATCGGGTTACAGGCGGGGCGGGGCGGGCCAACCTGCTGGCTCGCGAAAAAAAATATATTACACTTTTAAGATGTCATGTCACTATATACATTTTTAATATATTATTGTAATTACAAAAATTCATTTAAATTGGACATAAACAAAATAGCTGCAAAAAAAAAGTTCAATTTAAAATCAAAGATCCAAAAAAAAAATTAAAAAAAATAGATTTTTAAAGAAAATACAAAACAAAATAAATAAACCATCTTATGACATGGGTTAAAATTTTCGGTCCACATCACTGTGGTGGGCCGAGCTGGCCCGACCCGTTTTTAGCAAGCACATGGCGGGATACGCGTAAATGGTCGGGCTGCACCGTTTTCTCACCCTACTTGCATTACTCGTTTTGGCATTGATTTAAGGTGAACACCATTGGAATGAAAAATTGAGTGATAACCTATTTTTGCTGCAAAATTCACAAATTTGATATTGTTTCATAGGGTACTAAGGAACTGCAAAATTAATGACCAATTACCTCCATATCTTGGGGACATGATCAGCAATGGCGATATTCAAACCTTGTAAGTGTTTTTTATTCGTACAATCTATTTTAAATATGAACTCTTCAAAGTAACTTTATAATATTGATTTATATGTTAAGATAGTGGCTATTTATTTGAAATATTCTATCGGATAACTTGATTATCAAAGTAATTGAAAAGAATAGTTGAGCTAATTAAGTTAGCTTCAAGAATATTTGGTTTAATTTTTGGTTAGATTTAATTGAGTTATATTCGTCAAATATGTTGTTCACTAAAAAATATATTATTAATGTTTTATTATTTCGTTTATTTTGCATTTCTTAACTTGTTTTGGGTGATATTTTTTCAGAGACCTAAGCTTTAACAAATTAAGAGGAGAGATTACAGAGACTTTTCAAAACGCATCAAAAGTGACCCGCCTGTAAGTCAATTTTAGTTGTTATTTGCTGTGGGAAAATATATATTTTATTTATTTTATAGAGTCAAATATATTTTTGTAATGATTATATTTTCTGATGATCCTTAATTTTTTATCCTTTTTAAACCTAATTTTTTTTATTTTATTTTCCCTAAAACGCCGTCTAAAAACTTTATTTTACTGTTTAAAGTGTCATCTAAACTATTTTGATACTTCTAAAACAAAATAAAAAAACTAAAAAAATCTGATAATTTACAAAAACGTATTTAACGTATATTTTAAATTTATTTATTATCTTAAAAGTTTTTATAGAAAAAAAAATCATTATTGAGTGGTGCTTTAGTAACTAGTTAACCCTAATAAATTAGAATTTCACGAGCAAAATTGAAATTTATTGGATGACATTACTTCAAATGTATTTTTTTATTGTTTAGGCAATTTTTTAATCAGCAAACATTTTTCATCTATATATCAAAAGCCATTACTCCAAATTTAGACATTTTTTTAAAGGTGTGTGATAATACTATCTAATTAGTAATTTCAAATTGATAGCCAATACAAAGTCACCCTTTAACCTTACATATTTTTTATTTGTTTTCCCCTATAATGTGTTTACACACATCATTTTTATATGGTGCTAATTTCAGCTTGGGCATTTTTAACAGTCTTAATTTTCAAGATATTATTATTCTGATTTTAAGAAAAGGGAAAAGAAAGATGGTGAGAATTAATGATGATTAACTTTTTTTTAATTGTTTTTAGATATTTTACTGGAAACCAATTCACTGGACCTGTACCCACGTCGGTAGCTAAAGGAGTAACGGAAGGAGCTAGATCGAATAAAGCTACGTGAGTTTTATTTCGAAACCTACTTTATTGTTTCTTGATTTAAATAGTTTAGACATTCTTTAAAACATAAAACCAACTTCTAAATTTGTAGATCTTACTTTGTTTATGGTTGGTCAATAGCTGTAGTATATCCCACTCAAACCAATCTCTCCTCCATTCCAAATTCTATTCATTCCCAAAATAGTTTGCTTTGATTTTGAATTGTTATATACTTCTCAGCATATGATAATTGACCATTCCATTTGTCTTTCTAGAAATTAACTTTTACCTTTGTTCCTAACTTCTATTTTACATGGTGTGTGCTTGCTCCAATTACTTTTTTTCTATCCCTCCACTATATTGATTCCTTTATAGACTTATTAACCATGTTTAACTCTCTCCAATCACCATATTTTGACTATAACACTTATGCATACAACCCATGATTTTCCATTGCATACATCCATTTCCATTTCACTAGTAGTGCCTTGTTAAATGTTTCAACTTCCTTGATGTTTAGTCCACCTACATGTTTTGGCCTACACACATTTGACCACATTACCCATGTTATCTTTTGCACCTCATTCTCACAAATAACTAGACTGTGTAAACTAGCTTACTTCTTTGCGTGTGTCTGTCGTGTTTTGACTTGTTAGAAAGTAACTCAAAGATGATTGGTAGGAATTATGAATTAAAAAGTGTGGTCTATCCAGTATAAATATAGGTTTTTATGTTTGTGGATTGACCCATATAAATTTAAAAAAATAAAAAAATAGTAATTTTTCAATTTTAATTTAAATATATTCTAAAAATAAGGATATAGTGTAAGTATAATAATAAAAAATCATAAAAAAATAATAATTTATTATCTTCTATAAGTAATAAGGAAATATAGTATAAAAAAATATCTTAAAGAGGACCAAGAAATAAAATTTAAATTTGTACTTGTAAATATATGATATTTGATAAAATAGTGAATGAAAATATTAAGTCATATTCAACGCATAATATTACATAACAATAAAAAACTACTAAAATATATAATGTAGGCTATGGGTAAAGGTGTCGATTTGACCCATGGCCCATGGGCTAGACCTAACCTACTCCTAAATCGACCCCCTTTTTATTGTCTCCCAAATAAGTGGGTTGAAAAAGCCTCAGCCCACAAAGTGCCCTCATAAAGTGGGTTAGGGTCAGGGCCAAAGTGGGCTTGACCCACTACAATACTTTAATTAATTTCAAGATATGGGTTCGACTTTACTAGACCGATGTAGGTTGTTTTGACTTGACTAACTCAGGTCCAACTCGACACGATTGACTCGGGACTTGGTCAACCGACTCGAGCTCGTCTAGACTGAGTTTATGCGGGCTGGACTTGACTTGGTTGATGCCCTACTTGACCCGATTAAACATCATCCCAACTCAACTCGGCCGATGAGGGGCCGACTCAACTTGGTTGACGTGGGTTCGACTCAACAAGACTGATGTTGGCCAAAATTGACTCAATCAACGAGGGCTTAACTTGATTCTATTGATGTAGGTCCGACTCGACCTAGTTGAAGCCCGACTTGACTTGGTCGAAGCCTAACTTGACCTGGTCAACGTTAAACCAACTTGACCCAATCAACGTCAGTCCAACTCGACCTAGTGGATGTCAGCCCAACTTGACTCAATTAACATTGGTGTGATTCGATGAAGGTGATGTCGACTCAACTCCAACCAGATGCGTTTACCATACTTGACTTCGCAGATGAGAGCTAGACTCAAACTAGTAGACGTGGGTTCAACTTGACCTGGTCGACATAGGTCCAATTCAACCAAGTCGACATGGGTCCGACTTGACCTGGTTGATGTGGGTCCAACTCGACCTGATTAACGTGGGTCTGACTAAACCTGGTCGACGTGGGCTCGACTAAAACCAGGTCAACATTGGCTCGTTTTAAGTAGATCGACGCCTGACTCGAAGTTGTCGACGTCTAGCAAACTTGCCCAGTTGACATTGGGCCGACTCAGCCTGATAGATGTTAGTCCAACTTGATCTGGTGAACGTCAACCCGGCTGCTCCCACTCGATCTGGTCGACCTTGGCCCGATGAACTAGCCGAAGTCAGTTGAACTCAACCAACTAAAGTCAGTTGGACTTGACCCCTCGAAGTCGACCGGTATCGACCTTACTCGATCAGATTGACGTCCACATGACTTGACCCAACTAACATCGACTAAACTCGACTAGATTAACATTGACCTGACTCAACCCAATCGATGTTGGCTCGAATTGACCCAATCGACATTAGACTGACTCTGCTGGCTGAAGTTGGTTGGACTCGACTTGCCAACTTCAGCCGAATTCAACTTGGTCGATGTTGACTTGAGTCAGGTTGCTTGACATCAGGTCATTGTCCCAACTTGACCTAGTTGATCTTTGGCCTATTCGACAGGGTCGACGTCAAGATGACTTTACTCGACCAATGTTGACCCGACTCGGGTTAGCTGACGTTAGCCAGTCGTTCTGAGTCAACTCGACTAATGTCATTCCTACTTAACCTAACCAACGTCTTCCCGACTCGACCAACCAATGCCAAATCGACTTGACTTAGCTAATGTTATCCTGTCATTATGACTTGACTTGGCCAACATCATCTTAACTCGACCCGACCAACGTTATTCTGACTCGACCCGGCTGATGTCAACCCATCTCAACTTGGGCTTGATGTGCAACCAACCCTAGTAGATCTAACATGAGGCCGATCTCGACCAACTTGACATGGTCTTAACCTAGCTTAATTTAACCTAAGCCTATGGGTTACCCTAGCCCATGGGCTTTTATGGATATTTTGATCCTATGGACTTTTTATTTTATGGGCTTTTTGGCCTTGTGGGCTTTTTTAACCCTGGCCCATGTGTGTCAGGGCTAGCCTTGTGGGATGGGCCAAATTGACAGTTTTAGCAGTGGGACGGGACAAGCCAGCCTGCACATTGACTTGCACGAGCTGCAGGTTATGTGAGATAAACCCATGCGACCTGCATGGCTCACTCCACATTGTCAACCATATTTGTTGCTTTATGTTAAAATGTTTGAATTTATCATCTTAGATAATGTCTAGTAAGTTATAACAAGATTATTTTTTTTCTTTATTATTTTGTTATATTACTTACTTTTCAATATGATATAAGAGGATTAACACTTACAGAATGTCAACAGTATCATAACCCTTGGGTATTAGACACAGGGACTACAAGCCATGCCTATTTTGATAAAGATTTTTTCAATCACAAGTGTTCTTGAAATCCAATTGTCTTTATCCAATGGTAACAAACTACTTGTCAATCTTGTTGGAACCATAAAATATCTGAATTTCTTGAATTGAATAATGTGTTATATATTTCTTCCTTCCCTGTGCATCTTATTTCTATCTCAAGGTTGACAAAAACAATAGGTTGTATTACTCTTTTCACTTTTCACATTATTTTATTTTCCAGAAAAATCTATGGAGACTTATTGGTATTGTTGGGAGGATAAAAAACCTTATATCAATTGAAAACTTCAAGTATTTATTGTTCTTTCATTCCAAGCAGTAAAGAAAAAATACAAATAGAAGTTGTAAGATGACTCTCTTTCTTTACATGATAATAGAAATAAAGACAACATCTCTCCATAAATAAAATTCACTAAGAAAAATCTTCGAAAACCATACACTTTTCCCAAGAAACTCTTAAGAATGAACAAACAAACTTAGAATTACCTATTTACAAAACTGATCGGGTAGAACTCCTTCTTACTACGTCAATGTTCTACTGATTATTCCAGATCTAGAAACCATTAAGGTTTAAGTATATAAACCTTAAAGAGAGTGTAGAGAGAATATAGATAATAGAGGTATGTAAAAATAAACTAACCAGCTAGCCTATTTTATATTGTATTATCTTTATAATCTTATATCCTTATAATATAATATCTTTATAATCTAATGTCTTTATAACTAAATATCTTTATAATTTAATATCTTTACAATATAATATTTTTATAATCTAATATCTTTATGACCAAATATCTTTATAATCTAATATTTTTATAATGTAATATCTTTATAATCTAATATCTTTGTAATATAATATTTTCATAATCTAAAGGGTTAAATATGTTTTTAGTCCTTGAATTATTTGTCAAAATTGTGTTTCGTCCCTGAGGCAAAAGTTGGAGTTATTTTGTCTTTATGCTTTATAAACTCGTGTAAATTATCCTTGATGATGTGTCAGAATTCTTTTTTATGTCTTTATTTTTCTTCTTCATAATTTTCTACTTCACTATCATCCGTCTCTTAAGCTTCTTTCATTCTTTTCCCTTTCATTTTCTCTCATATTTCTCTCTTTTATATTTTATTTGTCGTCGAGGATCATTTACATCTGTTTATAAAGTATAAGGATGAAATAAGTCTAAAGTTTGCTTTAGGAACGAAACATAATTTTGACAAATAGTTCAGGGACTAAAAATATATTTAACCCTAATATAAAATATTACGTTGTTACATCATCTAAGGAAAATATTGGACATGAATATGTTATATTCGAATAATGAATCTACTAGTTCTATTCCTCCTATGGAAATATAATAAATTCATCAACAAGTGAAGGATTTTCACACAACTTTTCTCTCTCAAGCTACTGGCCATCAATCTTTTGATATTAAATATCCTATTTAAAATTATTTGTTATTAATTCTTTCCAATCATACACTGATTTTTTCATAACATTTTCTCTCAAAATAAGTCTACTTCTTTTAATGAGGCATCTAAACAAGATTGTTGGAAAGAAGTCATGATTGAGGAACTAGCTTTTGAGAAAAACTAAACTTGGTTCCTGGTGAATCTTTCCCCAAGAAAGAACTTGATTAAATGTAAATAACTTTACAAGATTAAGCATAATTTTGATGATATAATTGAAAGAGATAAGGCATGATTTGTCACTAAGGGGTATACAAAAACAAAGGGTTTAGATTATTTTAAAACCTAATCTTCAGTAGCAAAACTTAATATTACTCGGTCCATTCTATCAGTTGCAACCAAAAAAGTTGATTTCTAAAGAAACTTAATGTTAACAATACTTTTCTTCATGATGACTTTCCACTACTAGGTTCACATCTTAATCATTCACAACAAATTTTCAAATTGCAAATGCTTTTTCATGCTTTGAAGCAAGATAGTAAAGAATGGAATTCCAAACTTACTTCCAACACTCTTATATCTTTAGGTTTTGTTAAGAGTATTTCTTAGTAGCAGAATCGAATGCTCTCAATAATCATTTTAATAATAGTTTTGGGATCAAGGACCTTGATCTTCTTCATCTTTTCTTAGAATTGGAACTTTGTCCTTCTACTAATGGTATAGTACTTGATCAAAGAAAGTATTGTCTTGATCTACTCTCTGATAGTGAAGTGTTAACTTGAAAGCTTTGATTTCTACTTCTTTTGCAACTTTTTGTAATAATAGAACAACTACACACAGCTAAAAATTTCACATATCATGAATATACAAAACATATCGAATTGGTTGTCATTTAATCAGAAACAAACTTCAAGATGATCTCATTCATTTGCTATAAAAAAAAATTTCGTATCAAGATGTGAAGATGGTATAGTCTCACTAAACCTTACCATTCCTCTATGTATTTAAAGCAAAACTTTTCAAGTTAAGCTTTTTCAATCTCTTATAACCAAGACAACTTAAATTAATAAAAGACAACTTAAATTAATGAGGTTCAGATTTTTCAATATTTAAAGAATGTCAAACAATATACCATTGTGAACTCACATAATTTCAATGTTTTAATTTTTGTTTTTATTTACTATCCATGATACTTATACTTGTGTATAAACACATTCTCTTGACTATTTAAAAATTAATAAATATTTTTCACTTTTTTATTTTTTTATATTATTATTCTATATTTTCTGCTGATGAGCTGTTAATAATTATTACTTGAAATACATTTTATTTGTATGCGTAGAGATCTTTCGTATAATAACTTCACCTATACCTCGGAAGCATGTGAAGGAATTCCTCAACGAATGTAAGAACTAAAGTATTTTATTTCTTTTTTATCTGTAAATTTATCAAGATATTTGTATTAGTGTTGTTAATCATATCTTTTATGCTACAGGAACTTATTTAAAGCCTTCCCAATGAGCAACAAGTAAGTTATATATATATATATATAAATATATATATATATATATATATATATATATATATATATTCCTTTTTCTTTATGTAAGGTGGGTACTATTAGGTGTTTAGAAACCATTAAAATTGGTTTGAACTTAAAATCCCATCCATGTTTAACAAAAATTGGATTTCTCGTAAATCAGTCTGAAAGTGGCTTAAGGTTTGTGGTTGAATGTTTGTGCTAACTTGTTTTTGGTCTCCTCTTAATATTCCTACAGTGGACCTGTTACTTGTCCGACTACTCGAAACTGTACCAAAAGTAAGTTTGAGTAATTTCTTCATTCTAAGTTATTAGTACTATTAAGCAACTGGACATGTTAACCTATGGATATTTTTGTGCTACAAAACAAAGGGGAGAATTATTCCCCCCCAAGCATGTGTTATACTTCAATATCAACCATTTCAATCTAAAAATATTATATTCTCAATAATACTATAATAAAAAATGTTGTTTTTGAATATTTATTCATAAAGACAACTAAAAATCTTCACAAAATATTGAGTTTTCATGTGTATAATTATCAAAATGGTAATTTTCAATTGCCACAATGAAATTTTAGCATGATCCATTTAAATCTTTCAATTTAGGAATTCAATTGTTATAAAACTTTGTGTGCTGTTAAGATTTATGAAACAATATGAGAGAAATCAAACATGCAACTTTTAACATTCTTCACAAATAAATTTTAATTTTTTTAATTCTTACATTTTCTTGTCACTTGAAAATAGTGACTTTTTTAGTTATAGATATAAGAATTCTCTAAGCCCGTAAATTTTGTTTTGTAACAGTTTTTAATATCTATTATATTAAAATTATCAAAAGTTGATTCTAAGCTGACACCAAATTTAGAAGATAATAAAACTGAATTAAATTGAAAAAAAGTTTAAAAGAATAAATTAAATAAATAAAGGAAGATATAGACGCATTAAGATTTGAACATGAAAGAAACTGAAAAAACTTAAAGATAGGACTTGATCTTCAAGGTGGTGTTTATGGCGGGTGAGCAGATAGCTGGCTTTTGGATTCCTTGGCATTGTCTTCTTCTGGACGAGGAGAATAACGAGAATCTGACCAATAAGTAGAAAGAAGTTCAGAACAACAAGGACAATAATGTGGAGAAGGAGACGCCCAAAATCAGGAAATGTTTCCTTCGAGCTCTGAATGTGACTTGCAGTGTTCTTCGGGAGTACATCAGAACTTTATTTTTAATATAAAATTTTAAAGTTACTTCAGTAATGCTAACTACCGTTAGACTTTATCACATGCTTCCTTTTTTTGTCTGAGTCAGTTACCGAGATAACTTAGGTTCTGATACCATTGTTGGAAAATTTTTTAAGAAAAAAGGTGTATAAGAAAAAAGATGACTCCACTTCCAAAACCTTAAGACTCAATGTTTATGGATATTTGCTTTTCTTTTATATACCTCAATTTTATCATTTCTAATCAATGTGTAACTTTATGTTCACCCTCACACTCTAATATCAAAACCAATGTGCGTTAAGGGTGACTTTGTCACAATCAAAATCAATGAGGAAGACTACCAAGAAGGGCTTAAAGAGTGCAGGAATCACCTGCACGGGAGAATCATATTGTCTAAGGGAGAGAGATCTCTAACTCACTAGGAGTTGTGCAACAAGCTCAAGGGTGTTTGGACAGATCTGGGATGGTGGAAAGCTATTCCCTTGAGAAAGGGTTTCTGTGAGTTCAAATTCCTCTCGCTTCAGGACATGCGTAGAGTGTAAGCCATGGGTTTGTGGAACCTCTCGCCTGGGATCCTGAGGGTTTTTGCCTGGACAAAGGATTTTGTTCCTTCGACAGTGAAATGCACAAAAACCCAATGTTCGGTTAAACGAAAAGGGTTGTCGTTGGAATATTGGAAGCTTAGAACTTTGTCTCGATAACCAAGGGTATTGGTACTCCTCTTCAGCTCGATGAGTGTACACTGACTAAGTCGAGAGGATTTTTGCTACGGTTCTGGTGGACGTAGACCTGCAGTTTGAGCTACCCACCCAAATTATGGTTGAGTGAAACGACTTTGCGTTGGTGGTTGAACTTGAATATGAAAAACTTCCGGAGTTCTACTCCCATTGCCTTGCTATTGGCCACTCGGTGGCTTCGTGTAAACAACAATTGCAGGGGGAATTTTTCACAAACAAAACAGAAATGGAACTAGCAAAAAGAAAATGCATTTGAAGGTTATGGAAGCAAAAGAATAAACTTCAACCTGACAGCGGCAAATGATAGAAAACTAACCTTTGGTGCCTTTCTAAAACTTCCATTCAATGTGACCTTATTAGTTGTAATGAGAAAACTATCCTTCTTAAAGTTCTGCATAACAACTTCTCTCTCATGTTGGCGAGGGTTTATGGGACTACATACTGTAAAAGGAGAGATCTTTGGGCTTACCTTCTTGATCAACATGTTTCTTTTTCTTTTACCATGAGTTGTGCTTGGTGATTTCAGTGTTATTCTTTCTGCAGATGACAAACAAGGAGGTAGACCCCCACTAGGGATTTCCTGTCCAGACTTCCAAAGTTGGTTGAATAATTCTGATATGATTGAAGTCCCCAATCATGGTCATTCTTTTACTTGGTCAAATGGTAGAAAAGGAAACCAAAGAATTCACATGAAGTTGGACAGAGCGGTCTGCAATCTCAATTGCTTAAAAAAATACAACAACGTCAATTAGGAAACTTTGGCAAGAGTCAACTCGGACCACCATCCCATCCTCTTGCATTTGGGGGACATTACTCCTAAAGCCAAGTCTTCTTTTAAGTTCATGGCTATGTGATGCGATAGAAATGATTGTAAGGACATAGTTGAACAAGTGTGGTCACAATAGGCTATGGGTTGTCCCATGTTATTGCTTCAGAATAAATTGAAGATGCTGAAAATCAGATTGGCTCACTGGAACAAACACCAAGTGGATAACATACACCAACAACTCCTTTCCCTGCAAGATGAATTAAAGAATATCCAACACCAAATTCACTGCAGGGGTCACAATGAAGATTTGGACAGGAAAGACAATGATATCCAATTGTAGCTTAATAATTATCTTAACATGGAGGAAAACTATTGGAAAGAAAAGGCTAGTTTGAACTGGTATGTGCAAGGTGACCGTAATACCAAATTTTTTCAGACTGTGGCAAAGTCTAAAGCCACATTTGCGGGTATCAATAAGCTCAAGCATAATAACACCACGATCACGAACCACGAGCATATCCAGCAACATGTTCTGAGTTATTTTCATGACCTGTACAACGCTGATTCTGAAGTCAATCAGGAGGTCATGAAAAACTTTGTTCAAAGGCATATTCCCAGTATCCTTAATAAGGAGGACAATGCTACCCTCACAACCATCCTAACGGAAGAGGAAATTAGAGAGGTTGTGTTTGATATCAATTCCCATGGAGCACCTGGGCCGGATGGCTTTGGAGCTATCTTTTTCAAAACCTATTGGAACATTGTGGGCCATGATGTTTCTAAGGCTTCCAAAATTGGGTTCTCCCAGGTATGAATTCTAATGTCCTCACTCTTATTCCTAAATCGGATAATGCTTCTGCTATTTCAGGCTACAGGCCTATAGCATTAGCCAACTTTAGATTCAAAATTATCACCAAGATCTTAGCAACTAGACTTGCTCCCATTGCTGCTAAGGTGATCACCAACAACCACCAACATGGCTTTGTTAACGGCAGAGACATAAAAGATTGCATTGTGTTGACTTCGGAAGCTATTAATTTACTCAACAAAAAAGCTTTTGGTGGTAATGTGGCTCTTAAAGTTGATATTAGGAAGGCTTTTGATACTCCGTATTGGGGATATCTCATGGAGGTCCTTCACAGCTTTGGTTTCAATCATCGGTTCTGCCGTTGGATTCACATTCTTCTCCACTCTGCAAGGATTTCTGTTAAGATCAATGGAGGTGCGGTGGGGTTCTTTAGGTGCTCCAAAGGGGTGAGACAAGGGGATCCTTTGTCCCCTATTTTGTTCTGTCTGGCTGAAGAAGGTCTAAGTAGAGCTTTACTTGGTGCCTTCGATTCTAGAGCTATTCAACCCATCCACAGTGTCGTTGGTCAAATCTTTCCTTCCCATGTTCTTTACGCTGATGATATTACTATATTGTGCAGAGAGAACACAAAATTGTTAGTTGCTCTTAGTAAGTTGTTACTTGAATACGACTCAGCTTCTGGGAAGTAGGGAAAAGCAACTTCTTTGTTGGAAAACATGCAACTACTAGTTTAATTAATGTGGTTCGGCAGGTTATGGGATTCAAAAGAGGCAATATATCTTTCACGTACCTTGTGGTCCCTACCTTCCAAGGAGCTCCAATAATGAGATACTTCCAAGATACTCTCAATAACACTAAGACACAACTACAAAACTAGAAAGGTAGAATGCTGAGCATGATGCTAAGAATTCAGCTGGTCAACTCGGTTATTGGAGGAAGGCTACTATTCTCCTTCAAAGTCTACCAATGGCTGACTAACCTTTTGAAGGAGCTAGAAAAATATATTAGAAATTTTATCTGGATTGGGAGTAGAGACTCTAGAGCACTAGTCATTGTTAAATGGAGCACTATATGCAAACAAAAAAAGTGAAGGAGGGTTAGGAGTCATAAATCTAAAAGGCGAGAACCAAACCTCTCTCTTGAAACTCACTTGGGAGTTCCAACATGGAAATACTATATGGGCTGCATAAATGAGAAATAGATTCTTATCCAAAAAGATTATTGTCCCTCACAAGTACAGAGTTTCCTCGGTTTGGCCTGGCATAAAAAATCACTTGTTCTTTATCACAACCAACACAAGATGGGTTCTGGGGAATGGCCTATCTATTAACTTTTGGACTGATGCATGGTGTTATCATGAACCACTGATAAATCTCATGTCTGTTCCGCCTATGCTGGGGTTGAAATCCAAGGTTTGTGATGCTGGGCAGGAAGGTTGGTGTGTTCCACAAGCCATTCTTTCGCATTTTTGGTTGTTGCAACGTTGTCTACACGAGTTCCATGTGGTTGATTCTGCTGACACGCCGATCTGGTCCAGGGAGGATGACGGTGGTCTTTCTAGAAAGGCAGCCAAAAGATTTATCACCACCTGAATCAATTATGGACTACCCTAATCTGGTACAATTATATTCCGCCAGCTAGAAGTCTTGTGGCATGGAAACTTCAAATGGACAGGTTACCAATGGACTCCAAGATTCAACAGTATGGTATATCTCTTGTGTTCCAGATGCAACCTATGTAAGTTGGCTCTCGAAACATCACATCATCTTTTCTTCTCTTGCCCTGTTGCTTGCAAATTCTAGACTTGGATGGTTCAGTTTGCAATTTCATGCAAGATATCATTAACTTCATGCAAGAACAGGCTCTCAAATGAAGGACCTAAGAATTGCAATTTGTATAAATATTATCTGGATTATATGGAGAATGAGAAATCATGAAATGCATAGTACACCCATTCCCTTTGAATAGGCTCTGAAGAGTGTAAACATAAGTTGCAACTTGACTGCAAATCTTTCCAGGGGGAATATGGCAAATAATATTAATGAATTTGCTATCATGAAACAATTCAACATAACCATACATCATAGAAAGGCAATAAAATTTTTACCGATTACTTAGAAGCCACCTCCACTTCGTTTCTTTAAGTCCAACATTGATGGGGCTGCTAGGGGTACCCTGGACCGGCTGCTACTGCTGGTATTTTCAGAGGTAGTGTTGTTGAGTTCATTGGAGGTTTCACGGTTTGTTTAGGCAATACCACCGCTCTCTCTGCTGAATTGCAAACTGCGATGTTGGCCATTGAGCTTGTTGTGGACAGGGGATGGAACAATCTTTGGCTGGAAGCAAACTCCATTTTAATAACAAAGGCCTTCAACAACTCAGACATTGTGCCTTAGGCTTTTAGAAACAGATGGAGAAGATGCATCTCCTTGGTTGCGTCTTTAAACTTTTATATCTCCCATATAACAAAGGAAGAAAATAAGTGTGCGGATAAGATGACCAACATTGGAATTGATCATCAAGCGGACTTCACCTGGTTCTCCTATCTTTCCACGGAGTGGGATACACATTTCTTTAGAAATAGATCCGGCTTGTCCGAATATAGATTCTCCTAATCTCAATGTTTGTTGTTATGCAAGCTTTGGTTTGGTCATGTTGCTTTGTTTTCCTTGTTTTTATTAATATATAATCATATGTTGGGTGTTTTTTTGAAGATGAATTGTTTTTTAAAAAAATGGAAATATAACTAAAAGTATAATTTGACCTGTTTTTAATAGATTGATTATATTAGAACAAAAAAAAAGCTTTGTTGTCGCGAAAATATAATTTAC
The DNA here is from genome assembly GCA_030347555.1 of Lablab purpureus. Lineage (NCBI taxonomy): Eukaryota > Viridiplantae > Streptophyta > Magnoliopsida > Fabales > Fabaceae > Lablab > Lablab purpureus. The sequence continues at coordinate 22,945,824 of CM059258.1, forward strand.
CCCTCATCATAAAAACAAAATAAAAAATAAGATGTCCTTTTCTTGAACACAACCATGACTTGTAATAACATTTAAACTTCGCAAATAAAATAAAAATGAGTATTGCATTCCTAAAAATCTGACTTTTTCTGTAACAGCCGTTAACCATTTCCATATAAATTGTGGTGGTGGACAAGAGACAAGCAGTGAAGGTATAGAATATGATAGTGACTCAGATACATCAGGGCCAGCAACATCTAAAATGAACGGAGATAATTGGGCATCTAGCAATACCGGTCACTTCTTGGATGGTAGCGATGAAGTTGCAGAAGCCTATATCCAGCAAAGTAAAATAAGGCTTTCTATGGCTGACTCTAAATTGTATGAGACTGCACGTGTATCCCCCATTTCTTTGACTTATTATGGAACGTGTCTGGAAAATGGAGACTACAAGGTATCACTGCATTTTGCAGAGATCATGTTCACTGATGATAATACATATAGCAGTCTGGGAAGACGTATATTTGATGTTTATATTCAGGTACTGTATGGTTAATTTAATTATGTTTCAATTATGGTCAGCAAAGTATTTTTCATAAAGAATTAATGGAATAAAGACTTTAATTAGATTCTTAAGTCAATTCGAATTTAACTTAAGAAACCTGTTGTGATATTGAATGTGGGAAACTATTAAATCCAGGTTTAATTTGCCAGGCTAAACATATATAATATCACGTAAATAAGTAGAATTAGCTCTTTGTAGTGCATTTGACTTGTAGAATTATTCAGTAGAGTTTATATATATAGAAGTCAAAATCCATTTAGGTTTGGATTTGAAATATTTCAGGGAAAGCTAGAATTGAAGGATTTCAATATTGCAAATGAAGCAGGAGGAGTTGGGAAGAAGATTATAAAAACAATTTCAACTACTGTGAGTAATAACTCTTTAGAGATTCGTTTTTATTGGGCTGGAAAAGGAACAACTGCTATCCCAGATAAATCTGTATATGGTCCTCTTATATCAGCTATATCTGCCACTCGTGGTGAGTCACTTTGTCCCTACGACTTTATTCTTCCAATTTTACATTTAAGGTATCAAATGACACGTATTGGTCTTGTGCAATTATCAACAAACACTACAGCTCGCAGCAACAATGACATGGCTAAAGGGGTTGGAATTGGGATAGCAGTTGCTACAATTGTATTTGTCATCCTTATTGCACTTGCCTGGAGACTTCATATTGGGAAAAGAAATTCATTGGCAAAAGGTGATTCTCTAGAATAAAGTCACAAACTATAAATTGTGAAATATATGTTTCTATTTTGTTTCTCTCCTACATTTCAAATAAATTTTGATAGTTCATTTCCTTAAAAATATTATCAAGAAAATAGGATATGCACAACAGTATAAAATGTTCTTACAGAGTTGTTCTATCATAAACTATTGAATGGTAATTTTGTTGATTTTGATGATAATTATTTTAAAAGTCATAGGAAACATGATTTTTAATTAGCTGACAATGTAAAAATTTTACACTACATATTCACTGAATTCAATCTTGATTGTGTCACTCACGTGGGATAATCTTCTTAAAGAAATGGATAAAAGATGTTATTTCAGCTTGGCATATTTTTGGTAATTAAAATAAGAGAAAAAAATTGCACACTATCAACATAAAATAGTTTTATATCTTCCAATCCCAACCTATTATGTATGGCAAGTGTGTTGACTTTTATAAGGGCTGCCTTAACAATTATATTAACTTGATAACAGTGTATCATAATTAAACTCTTAAAATAATATCTACATCTTTCAACATATCAAAATAACACAACATTTTCTCATGATGTATAAGATATCTAATTTCAGTTCCATTCTAATGACAGATTTAAAGCATTTAAATTTGCAAATGGGTTTATTTTCAATGCGTCAAATCAAAGTTGCAACGAATAACTTTGATATTTCAAATAAGATTGGAGAAGGAGGCTTTGGCCCAGTCTACAAGGTACCCTTCAATATATTAGATAACTTCTCATAACTATTTTGATTGATCTATTGCAATTTTATAAATAACCTATTAAATAATACAGAAAACTCAGAAAAATTGTATGTTATTTCGTAATTGCAGGGTACTTTATCAGACGGCACAATAATAGCAGTTAAGATGCTTTCATCTAAGTCTAAGCAAGGGAATCGTGAATTTATAAATGAGATAGGGTTGATTTCAGCTTTGCAACACCCTTGTCTTGTTAAACTTTATGGTTGTTGTGTTGAGGGAAATCAGTTGTTGCTGGTATACGAATATATGGAAAACAATAGCCTTGCACATGCTTTATTTAGTAAGTATTTGTTAACATAATCAACTTATATGGTTCCTTAATTTTACTTAACTTATTATTAATATTTATATGACAAAATGGTATTGATGTCTATGAAGGAAACGGAGAATCTTGTTTGCAGTTGGATTGGCCAACCAGGTATAGGATTTGTGTTGGTATTGCTAGAGGTTTGGCTTTCCTACACGAAGAATCAAGATTAAAAGTTGTTCATAGGGACATTAAAGCTACTAATGTGTTGTTAGACAAAGACTTGAACCCAAAGATATCTGATTTTGGTCTTGCAAAGCTTGATGATGAGGACAATACTCACATTAGCACAAGAATAGCCGGGACTTAGTAAGTCGATTCAAGTTTCCAAAGAAGTTCTTTTCTGTGAATTTTGTTTGAAAACAAGGAAAGCAAATTTTACTTAATAAATATGAATGTGTTTAAATTATGCAGTGGATATATGGCTCCAGAGTATGCCATGCATGGTTATTTAACTGATAAAGCAGATGTTTATAGTTTTGGAGTGGTTGCCTTGGAAATTGTAACCGGAAAGAGCAATACCGTCCCTCGACCCAAGCAAGAAGCATTGCACCTTTTAGAATGGGTATGTGAATCAAATTATTCATTGCATACTATACTTACGTTGTGTATGTTGTGTTACATATTGAACTTTTAGATATGATAACTTTACATGTTGTGTTGCATTCAACTTGTGTCCTCTCATAGTTTTGTTTGTATTTTGATCTTTTCTTTCATTCTATTTTGACATGGTTGCTATGTTGGGTTTTGTTTAACAGGCAAATTTACTGAAAGAGAAAGGTAATCTGATGGAGCTAGTTGATAGAAGGTTAGGATCAAATTTCAATGAAGAAGAGGCAATGACGATGATAAAAGTGGGTCTTCTGTGCACAAATGCCACTTCAAACCTTAGGCCTACCATGTCATCTGTGCTTAGCATGCTTGAAGGAAAAACTGTGATTCCGGATTTTATTTCAAATTCATCTGAAATAATGGATGAAATGAAGCTAGAGGCTATGAGACAATATTACTCTCAAATGGAAGAAAATGAGAGAAGTGAGACAAATACAAATCATAGTTCATCAAAAGATGGGCCATGGACTGCTTCATCTTCATCAGCTGCAGACCTATATCCTCTCCACATTGATTCTTCTTATTGGGAGAAAAGAAATTAAGAGGATGGATTTTTTTTCTTTCACACTATTTTTTAAACCATATTCTCTCCATAATTGTGATATTTTAAGTTATCATAGGGTTCATCAAAATTACTGTAATAATTGGTGGACATAACCAACTATATAGAAGTAATAATTTTTATTTTAATTCATACTAATATTTATCACTTTTCATTTTAAGGTAAAACTTGTATAGGTTTGATTATATTTTTAATTTATGAAGATTAGGATAAATGTGGCGGTTTTGATTTTTCAACTTTTAAGAAATTATTTTAGTCTTTTAAGTTTTGAAAAATCAGATATTAATCCCTAAAATTCCAAATTTAAAAGATTAGACTATTTATTATAATAGATTTTAGTAGTGACTTGAATTATGTCAAAATTAATAGAATTTTTATCTTTTTATTTATCAATTTAATTCAACTTAATTCAATAACAACTGAATTGGGTTGAGTTTTTAGATTATCTTTTTGAAATCAGCCAAAAAATATATATAAAAAAGTGCAGTAAGAATAACACACACCCTGTACTCAAACAACATTAATGTCATGTATGCCAACATAACCAACAGAGAGTGAAGGTCCTCCACAAAGATGTTGAGACTTGTGATGTTAATGTTGCAATATATTTATTTGGAGGTTGATCACATTCAAGACAAAACCAGAGCCAACTATTGTTTGAACCTATGATTATCAGCAGAGAAGATAACTCTGATTTAAGACAGAGTCCACTTCTGATTGGAAACAGTCCAACACCTACATCTAATATGGCTTCCACTTGTGATCTTACACAAAAGTATATTATATATATCCTCGTACATTGATTCTTCATCAGATTGAGTAATTAAAAAGGTTATCACCTCTTAACAAAATAATCTCAAAATAAATATTTTAACATTTTCTAGTTTTTATAAAGTAATGAAAATACTTATAACAAATTTCTTAATTTTTTATAGCAATATTATTAAAAAAGTAATATTTTTATTATGTAATGTAGTTGAGTTAGTTTATTTTCATTGAATTTGAAATTTAGAAATCCGTTATTCAATCCAATTTTGATTGAATTCACAAATGAAAAATCAACTCTATCTAAGTATATAATTCAATTCGGTAGTTGAGTTTAGTTAAACTTTCACGTAATAGTGAAAACTATGATTTTATGTTTTAAATATTATATTGTTTTTTTATAAAATAATATAAAATAGATTATGATGATAATTTTGTAATTGCGATGTAATGTTGTTTTATATCTCAAGTATTTTTATTTGTAAAACAAAATAGGACTAAAAACACAATCAAGAAAATGATATATTAATTTTATAAATGAACTCTTAATATTTAAAAAGAAATTTAAAAAAATATAGTAATTCAATATTAATGATTACCAATGACTTAAAAATATTCAATATAATATAAACAAGATGAAAAAAAATACAATTTTATAATGGTTCGATTTTATCCCACATCCAGTTAATTCAAGTAATCTTAGTTGAATCTTTCATTAAAATTTTAAATTATTTAATTACAATACTTCTTGAAACACTTTTCAAGAAGAATTGCACATGTAATGAAACACTCAATTACATACACCATAAAACACACTTGTGTAAAGTATAAAGGAAGATTACAAAATAAAAGAAAATATTTATAGAATGTGATAGATTTACAATACAAAAACCTATATCATTATCAATCTTTTTGATGTATCTTGAGCTTTTTTTTTTTCAAATAAGATATAATGTGTACTACTCCAAGAATATCTTTAAAAATAACAAGAACTCTTTTTTGAAAATATTGAAAGTATGAAGTAATGATAAAGAATGAAGATTTTTTTTAAAAACATTTAAAATTATTAACTAAAATAATCTATTGTTATTAATGATAATAAATTATTATTAATAATGATAATAATTATTAATATGATTTTCACGTAATTCAAAAATCATTTTGAAAAAATATAATAGATTATACTTAAACATAATTGATTATTTATGAAAGTTGAGTTTTCGAAAAATCTTAACATAAGTATGTATTAAAATAATCAATTATTCATGTGAAAACAATTTTCACTCAAAATAATCCAATAAATCTTAATATAATTGAAAATAATCAATTATTTATGAAATATGTGAAAATAATTTTTGCTCAAAATAATTCATTAAATCTAATATAATCGATTGAATGTGAATCTTGAGAGAATATATTTTGAACCACATAATGGATTATTTCTAGACATATTTGATTTTTTGTAAGTCCAATGAAAAATCACTTTGGGTCTAATAAAGATAATAGATTAAAACTTTATCATAATCCATTATATGTTCATGAAAAGGAGAAAAATACTTTTAAATCAAGGAATTATAAGACCATACATTCACTACTACAGAAGTATGAATTAACGTCGCCATTCTACGGCGGTTTAAATTTAAACGACGTTGAACGTGTGAAGTGAACATTCTACGTCGGTTATTGGTGCGAACCGACGTAGAATGTTTTAAATTTTACATTCTACGTCGGTTGTTGTCTCAACCGACGTAGAATTGCAAAAATACTACGTCTGGTTGAGACAACAACCGACGTAGAATGTAAAAATTAAAACATTCTACGTCGGTTCAACCAGTAACCGACGTAGAAAGGTTATTATTAAAACCTATCCCGCGCTCTTCCCTCGTCACTTTTCCTCTTCGCGCCGCTGCTGCTCGTCATCGTCTCCTCCACCGCGAGACACTCCCTTTCCTATGCGACAGCGACGAGCAGCTCCCCTTCGTCACCGGCGTCAACCCCTGACCGGCGTCCATGATTCTCCTCCGTTTCGCTGTTCCCGTCGTCGTCGCGAATGTTGTTGGAGCTCCCTTCGTCGCCGACGACGTTCTCGTTCCTTGGAGGTCTCCTCTTGGCCGCTGCCGCAGTCCCCTCCCCTTCCCTTGTCGTCAGCTTCCCCACCGTCGTCGTTGCCGCGCAGCCAGGTTAGTTGGTTTTTTTTAATTTTAGGGTTTTTTTGTTTTGTAGAATATAATGTTTGTATAATGTTTGTATGATTAGTTTATTGAAATGCCTGTACAAGATTGTTGGGATAATCTGGCTGTGACTGTTAAATAATATTATATTGTTTGTATGATTAGGTTATTGAAATGCCTGTATCTAGTCATACATATAATAAAAAAGAACCATATGGTATGTTGTATGCTGTATGCAAAATGATGCAATTAGGACAAAAGAAGCTGCAACTATGAAATTTCTAAGATGTAATGGCCTGATAATTCTCTGTTTGGTACAACACAACTCCACAAATTTTTTCAAAATTTTTTGACAAGTGCAACATAGTCACATAAATGGCCAAAATTTAGGAAAATAGGTAAAAAATAGTAAAATAATAAAAAAGTTATAGTAAATGGAGGATTTTTGAAATTTTTTTTGCCCAAATCCCCTTTGGGATTTGCCAAGAGGTTCGTTGCGTCTTTTCCAAAAACTTTCATTTTTTACGCATCTCCATCCGAGGTCCGTAGCAAAAGTTATGATCGTTTGAAGTTTTTCTACACCTAAATTTTGTATTTTCAAAACTATGATTATTTTGGGGGATGTGGGACCTCTTTATCCAAGTACACATCAAAAGAACATAACACAACAAAAATTAGCGGAAAATTCAATGTCTAACTATTTTTTATGATTTTTTCAAGATCGATTAGATCCGTCTAATAATGCTGTTTTTACATCAATGTTACTTTTTTTAAATTGTTCTTCTAAGACAAAGCATATAGAAATTAGACATCATCGTTTCATTAGAGATCATATAGCTAAGGATTGCATTATAGAATACATAGATACAAAACATCAATTGGCTCATATCTTTACCAAACCTTTACCTAGACAGTCTATCTTTGAAATTTAGCTATTTGAAATGTATTATATATGAAATTGTGGCTGCTTTGCTGGTTTATTTCATATGCAGGTACTAAAATTTAGGGAAAATGAGAAAATTAGAAACTGCTGTGCAGTTAACAGTTAACACGACTTACAACGTCGGTTATTACTAGAACCGACGTTGTAAGTATGGCTGACACTTACAACGTCGGTTCTAGTAATAACCGACGTTGTAAGTGTGATTTTCAACGTCGGTTCAATTTGAACCGACGTTGAAAATATTACTTTTAACGTCGCCTTATTCAACGTCGGTTTTGGGACCGTCGTAAAATAATCCCCAGAACCGACGTGCAAAGTGGTTTCTGTAGCAGTGATTAAATTTAAAAGGACTACGAAAAGAACTATGAGACTTCTAGTCCTACCTATTACAATTTTTTCCAGAAATATTAACTTCATAACTTCCATCAAAGTAATACTTTACTTTGGAGGACTTAACCAATGAGTCACCATTATGGAAAGTCGAAATGATTACATTTTAACATATAAATGTTGAAACCCGAGAAGAATGACAATCCAACACAACTGGCCTTTTAATAAGTTATTTCATAACATATTGGAAGTATTATAACCATAACCAAGTCACTAAAATCAACTACTAACATCTTATTTGAGTTGTTAATTAAAAACTCATACACGACTCAACATGATTACACCTTTTTCACTTAAGTATGCAACGTGAACAATCATAGGTCAACATTAAACTATTTATCCAAATAAAATATTTACTAGATGAGATAATTTTGACTTAGAAGAGAGTACATATATTAACCAACACAACAATATTTTCACAGTCATAAAAAAATTATTAATAGTTTTTTTCTCTTTATTGGTCACTTTTTTTTTCGTTTATTTCTCCTTTTCTTTTTTTCTTGAATTTCCTTTTCCCTTAATTTCTTTTCTTTTAGTTATTTTTCTCTTAACTCATTCTCTTTAATTTCTCTTTCTCTCAACTCCTTCTCCTTATTTTCTTTTTCTCTAAACTCTTATTTTTTTTCTCTTAATTCCTCTTAATTTTTTTTCTCTAAACTGTTTTTATTTTTTTTCTAATTTTCTTTTCCAGTAACTCTCTATTTTTCTTTTTTCTCCATCTCTCTCTCATCACAATACAACTTGCTTTTACAATACTTATCAAACATTCTCTCTTTATCTATTTGCTCTTTTTGTACACACACTTTTAGTTTTGTTATACATTGAAAATATTTTCAAGATACTTTATTTTCAATTTTTAAGTCAGTTCCTATTAATAACAATAAAATGAGTTCATTGTACATAGTTGGTTTAATTTTGTTTTTTTTCATCTAACCAAACATTTATTGTTTTGTACATAACTTTTTTTGTAGATATTATTTTTGGTTTATTCTAAGTGCATTGGATTCTACATTTTCCAGGACTTCAAAGTGGACATATCATTTTTCTGAATTTGTAGATTTTTCTTTTTCCTATGATTTTTAGAAGTTGAGGTACATTTGGTAATTGTTTTAAAGAAATGCATACGAATTGGTTTTTTTTATTTTTTTCTTAGACTTTTGAAACTAGATTTATGGATCTAATTAAAGTGCAATTTAGGTTCATGTTTAGTTCAGATTAGTTAGCATATAAATAGTCTATTTTTTCTCTAAACTAAGAGAAAAATCATTTGTTTAGTTTTACCATTTTAGAATTTGTCTTTTGCTATATTTTTCTCTCAATTTCTAAAATTTTTGTTTTGTTTTATCTTTTCTTTTGTTTAGTTAATTCTTCATTCAAGGAGAACTAGTATTTGCCAATTGTTTGACTTGTGATGATTTTGTTATGCTATACGTGAGCAAATATCTTAACAGGTGAGAGAGATGTTTCAGTGTCCCAAGACTATATTGGAAGATGCAATAGTAGTTTTATGCACATATTTATATATGTTTTTATATTTTATAATAGAATCATGTACTAATAGAGATTCCTTTTTGCACTGAATTCAAATTATATATATAATATGTGCTTTATAATCAGTTAATGAAAAATTATGTCTAACATTGAGTATGATAAGAGTAACGATTTTTAAGATTGTTACGGTTCATAAAATGATGAGAAGGATAGTGCAACATCTGAAACCATGCCTACAAGTTAATATATGGTAATTTCAAATGCTCACATATATGCATATGTACTTAATCCCACTACAAAATGTTTAATTTTAATGAAAGTTTATTAACAGAGGGTTATAATAACCTCCAGTAAGAAATATATGTACTAGGGTTTTTATAAACCCCTGGTAAGTCTTAGCAGTATTTTAAGAAATCGTAGTAAAGTTTGATAACTTTTATTTTCCCATTTCATTTTTCACTTTCATTCTTTCTTTCATTTTCGTCCTTTTTTTGCTCTCTCTCGTGCATCTTTCATCTCTCAACACGTTCTCATCTTTCATCTCTCAAAACCCCACTTCTCATCTTTTATCTCATACCCAAAAAAAAACTCCATTTCCTATCTCTTGCTCTCTTCCAAATTCTGCATAAAAATTACCATCTCTTTACATCTTTCAAAAGTCCTCATCTCTCATATTGTTGTGCATCTCAGCTTTGGCAAAAAGGTATGTTTCTGTGCCCTAGCTTTCAATTTTAAAAATTAATTTTCACTTTCCCTCTTTCTCATGTCTTAGTTCGCTTCTTTGTCCAATCTGATTGTGAGTGTGAGATAGTGTTGTGAATCATGTTATAACTAAAAAATGAGGTCTTTTTTTCTCTCTTCAAACCCTCTCCCGCCAACAACACAAGAGTGTAGTTCGTTTCCTCTTGCGTGGTGTTGTTCGTGCGTTATTGGGTGTGTGGAATTTGGAATAGTTGTTCATGAAACTAGTTGGCTACTACTTTGACTCTCTATCTTTTCAGATTTCAAATTTGTGGCTAATTGGCGTGAAAATCTCAACTTTACTCCTCTTGTTGGTTTGGTATTCTTTTTTAATTGGGGTATTATTCGTATTGAGTTTGGCGTTTTTTTTTCTAATATTTAGACAATAGGGTTTTAGATTTTTTGTGTATTTTATTTTAAGTAAATAATTTTAGTTTGAAATTTTTTAGGATGAAAGAGATGAAATTTTTTCATGTCATTGTAAGGTGGTGAAAATGGGGTAAATGTGTAATCAGTACCAAATCCAAGTTAGTTTGTTTTCAATATCTTGTTTCTTGTAACTAGATTTAATTAAATAACTTCTTAATGCGAAAGATGTATTCATTATTGTTACCTCTTACCTATTCTTCCACCTTACAATTGTAGTATTTTTTATATTTGATGATCTTCTTGGTTGTTTTTAATACAAATTAAGATTAGTTAACATTGTCTTGTATAATTTATGGATGTGCATCTTTGATTGGGTTAATATAGTATCAATCCAAAGAAGAGTTGAGGAGATATTTGCAAATACATAATTTAAAGTCGCTTGCTTCATTATTTATCATAAATCATCTTTTTTATAATTTTCTTGTGTTTAATTGCAAATTTGTTTCCTGAAAGTTCGAAGAGAGTTTGCTATGCATCAAAAATTGTCCAAGAGTAGTCTATAGTTTTAAGTACTTATTTTCTGAAATATGAATATGGAATAAATAAAATGTGTACAATTTACTTGTTGATTTAACACAATTTTGGAATTTTCTCTTATTTTTTATTTTTTGGTGAACGAAGAAGGTGAGAACATCTCTTATAGTTGTTGTGTGTACCTTATGTGTATGCTTCATTAACTAACTCCCATGATGTTCATTATATTATTATGTATTGAATATATATTGATTACTGTCATTTACTAAGTAACTAGTTTCTTTTATTTTATCCAAGGTGGTGTTAAGAGTTTTTAGTTACCATTTTAATATCTTTGAAACTAATTTGGATATTATGACCTAATAGTCTAGATGGATTGAGTAAATCTTCAATATATTTTTTTCCTTTATTTGGTTTGTTGAGTTGCCTTTTTTCACTTGAAACACTGTACCAAGTTCCTCACGATTGTTGTTTGATCTTGAAGGTTCTCCAAACTCTTGACTATAAAAATTGCAAGACATCCCATGAAATTCAACACCAATAATATTTAACTTTTGATTAAACTAATATTAATTTTTAATATTGTAATTTCAATGTCACTAATTATGGTTATTATTTACATTTTAGGTATCCAATCAAGGAAGTGTTCCTAATAATGAAATAAATTATCAGCATCAACAACTATGATCGAAGAATGTTATTTAATTTTTTATTGTGTCTAATTTTATGATATTGTAATATTACTCTAGTTTGAATTTGTAGACTTGAGGTTTAAATTAATTTACTTTTAAATTGTAGACTTTTTTTATCCTTTAATAAATGTGAATTTTTTTAACTTTTATATTTTGTTTCCATTCATTTCATCATATGCGCAATACATAAAAAAACTCAAATAATGAAATAGAACATGATTTCAAAACCAAAGGAAAAATACAAAGTGAATTAAAATTTTACAGGTTATAAATTATCGGCAAGTTAGGAGTGTTAAGTTTTCGGTAAGTGACCGTTAGAATTAACAAGGTTGCCAAACCGTCGAAAAATAACAGGGGTTACTAATCGTCAGAAATTAACAAAGGTTTTAAACCGTCAAGAAATGACAAGGGAATAAAACTTCTAGAAACTCACTATGGTTTGCACAATCGCTAGTAAGTTTTTTTGGTATTCCAGAGATTAGATAAAACCGTCAATAATTTGTTAGCAACGCTGGTTATACTATAGAAAATACTTAACAAGAGTTAAAACCACCCTTGATAAATACACATTTTTTTTGTAGTGTTCATTACTAGGATAGCTAGAAAGTTTGAATAATTGCATCAGATTTTACATTCTAATGAACTGATATTGAAAATAATGAATTTACTTTTTCCTGTCGAGCTCTTTAAAATTGAAAGTGACCAAGATGAAATCTAATACAAAATTAAAAAAATAATAAATTATATGTTTATAATCATCTAAATTAATTTTTACAATTAATGAATTTATTTTTTTCTTGCCAGCCTCTTCAAAATTGAAAGTAGCCTAGATAAAACTTAATACAAAATTAGAAAAAATAATTGATAATAATATTAGAAGTCCTTTTAATATTTTATTATTATTATTTTACTAATAATATCACTTTATAAGTTGTTTACTAGTAATATTTGTATACTATTTATTTTAGGAATTAAATAAATTAAAGATATTAAAGAGAAAAAAATTAATCTTAAAATATAATTTTTATTATTAAGTGGTCAAAGTGAAGATATTAAAAAAAATCAATCTTAAAATGTAATTTTTATTAAAATTATTTTTAATGTATACTTTTTGAGTACTATTAATTCTTTTTAAATTATTCTTTTAAGTTCTATAAATTTGAACTTATATTCTAATTTCTATTTAGATGTTATTTGAACTTATATTTTATACTAAAACTTTATTTTAAAAATTTATAATATTTTTTTTGAAAAGCTGAGCATATTATTGATAACTACTGTAATCTTACAAAAATTCACAGATATTTTTTAAATTTAAATAAATACCTAACAAATAACAAAACCAATAACAAAACAGATTATTTTATGCCCACTATCTCCACCTCAATCTATTGTCATCCTACTCCCAAAAGAAAAAAAACTTAATTTTGTTTTTGAATTCATACATATAATTCCCACTATATGTATTATTATTTGCCATTATTCCGAATCTGCTTCTCATTTCTTCATTTTATATATTTTTTATCATATAATTTTCACTATATATTATTATTTCCCATGGTTGGAGTCTTTCTCATTTCTTCATTTTATATTTTTTATCATATATTATATTTACCGCTTCATTTTTTTCATCTACTTTCTTAGTGAATCTTTTCTTTTTATCCATACACTAAAACAAGTTTTGGTTTAGAAAATAAAAATTTCAACAAATTAAAAAGGTATCTAAGATTAATTTTTCTTATTCTATTATGGGATAAAGTAAATAATTAAATAAAAAATCATAACTTGTTTTGTCGATTAATAAAAAAATCAGAACTACATATATATGAGGGACTTAATTACTTTAACACTACTAGATTTGATTCAGATGTGTTATATATGGTTCGAACTTAGAAGCTAATTGGTAACCCACACCAATATTATAATGATTAATTATTATTTATGTTGGAAATTCCACATCGACTAGAGATAAAGTCAATCTAGTATATATAAGTGGGTGCAAACCTCATCTTATAAGTTAGTTATGTGAGGTTGAGTTAGACTTAAAGTTCACTTTTTAATATGATATCAAAGTCATATAAGTTCATCCTAATAAGGTTGTTGGACCACGTGCTATCGGTTTTGAGAGGTTAAGGTAAACTTAAAGTCCACTTTTTAATAATTTAAAATTCAAAATCATGAGTTAAAGTTTACCACTAAAATCAATCTTATATTCCTATAGAAGATGAAGCTAGTTTCGTGAGAAACATCTTCGTAATTAGTAGTGAATAATAAATTCTATAATCAACCTTCTCTTTTCCTTCCTTTTTGACTCTCGTTGGTTTCATTTGTTTCCTTTCTTACTTCATTGACTTCGTTTACCAACGTTAAATTATGGCTACTTTCAAATTTAAATCAACCCCAACAAAGTCCACTTTTATAACTAGACACAACATATTTAGTATCAAATTAGCAACTTGCTGAAAAAAATCACCATAAATTGAAACAAAATTCTGACTTAACACACATTTCAAGGTTTACAACGTGAAACCTCCTTCATACTTCATCAACATTCATATTTTTAACTCAAGTAGTGACTTAGATTGAGTTTCAAGAAACCTTAAACTTTTCCATTTAACATTTTCTATTTGCTCTTGTTTAAATACAAGCTGGCAAATCAAGTCTTTCATATATATTTAATATCTGATTGACTTGAATCTACGTTCAGTCATATACTTGCAAATAAATATAAGCTGGCTTCATTTTTCTCTTTAAACACTGTCAACACTACTATATACGATCTTCAGAGTTTCTATCTCTAGCTGCTTCATTTCTTAATTGCTCTTCTGTGAGCTTTCAAATCTAAAGCTTCTTCTGGCCATCATCATCAACACCATGACTTTCCCTCTACTTTTCCATCTTTGCTTTCTTGCCTTTTCTTTGATCTCTTCTTTGGCTAGGGGAGCTACTATGCCTGAACATGAAGGTACCTAATGCATTTATTCATTATATGCATACACATTTTAACACACATAGTGGTCAATTTCATCTTTTTTTTCATGTTTTTCTGTCATAGAAGTCCTGATACAAAAATTTCCTCTAAACAAACCCTATAAAACATCATCTTTAGATAGATTTTTCAAAGTTAAAACCAATTTACTATTAGAAAACAGACATGAATTAATGTAAAATTTTAGATTGAATGAGAAAAACAAGTTGAATAATATATAAATGAAAGAACTCCTATAACATCTTTAAAGTTTCATAAAATGTGTGTGTATATATATATATATATATATATATATAATGGATTTGTAATTATTGTTAATGAGAATGTAGTCTATGTTTTGAAATTGAAAAAAAAGAAGACATAGTGGGGATGCCAGTAATTTGGTGTTTGGTTTGGATATGCAGTGGAAGTAATGAAAGAGATAGGTGAGAGACTTGGGAAGAAGGATTGGGATTTCAATGTAGATCCATGCAGTGGACAAAGAAATTGGACTTCATCTGTTCAAGTGAAGGGATTTGAAAATGCTGTCACCTGCAATTGCCTTTTTGCCAATGCCACTATCTGCCATGTGGTTAGCATGTAAGTTTTTCATCTTTTAAGTATGTGTTTCTGTGTTTGTTAAAACTTCTTCAAAATATTTGTTTAATATATTTTATTTAAATTAATTTTTGGGAAACTTTTTTATTTTATTTTAAAATATTTTTTATAATAATAAAAATATATTTAATTATTATTTAGATTTAAACCGTTAAAATTAAAATATTATTAATATTTAATATTTTATTATATTTGATAAAAAATTACATTTCCTTTCTATAATATATTTCTTATATTTCCATCATATATTTTCAAAAATTTTAAAAATTTCATCAATCTTCACTCATGAGTTTTGCAATTGGCTTGTTTTTGTTTCTGTGCTTTTTTTAGTAGAAATTAAATAAATATACATATATATATATATAATCAAATAAAATACCAAATGGAAATTTCTACATATAATAATGTAGGGGTATTCATTTCTCCAGAAAAATTCATGAATGGAGAAAGTGTTATTAAAAACTTGAGCCACGTATATAATAAAGTGTTAGTGATGCTTTAAATCTGTAAAATGGAGCTATTTTTTGTTTTAGATTTAAACTTTTTAAATGACTAGTTTTTGTCTTTATATTTTTTTAAATATCCAAATTTCAATCTATTAAACTAATGTTTTTTCATCACGTATTGAAATTTAATTTGGATATTCTTAAAATATAAAATAGAATAAATAAAATTGTTGGTTTTAAAAGAGAGAATAGCTGAAAAAACTCTGTTTTATAGGAACTAAAAAATCACACCTCTATAATAAAGTTGATACAACGAAAATCATACTCTTTTACTTTTCTAAATACTAGTTATAATTTTAATATAAATCTCCATTCCATTACTTTATAAGTTTATATTTTATATAAAATGTAATGAAAATCGTATGCACTCGTAATATAGGCTAATCAAAATAGAAGACTAAATTTCATTTATCCTTTATATAATTGTTTTTACATCATGCATGTGAGAATATTTTTTTATTGGCGGTAACAGAAACATGTTAATATTATTATCTTAGGCTTATGCTTTGTGTTTCAATGGAAAAATGAAGAAACAATGAAGGAGGAAAAAAAGAACTAATTTTCAGTCGTTTCACTGTTTTGGAATTGTGCAATAAAAGGGATTAATAAAAGCCTAAACTGGGATCTCAAGCAAATTTGAAGTTTAGCTTCGTTTAAGACGAACAAATCGTGGAAAACAGAAGAGAAAGGCTGCAAAGATTCTATTATATTAAAATAATATAATTTAAAAAACTTTAAAATGGATGATTTTGCAAGAACTGTTTTGGAGAGATTGTTTGGAAAAATGAAAAAATATTTTAAAATTTCAAAAAACCATGTCTATTTCTAAACAAAAGGAATTGTGCAATTACCAATTTGTGTTGTTATCAAATAATAAAATTATTTTTATTTGGTAAACAATAAAAAAATCTAATTAAAAAAACACAAAAAACAAGTTTTATAGAATGATTTAAATAAAAAAAATAAAAAATCTTATTTATATTAAATTTCATTTTTTTAGTGAAAGTACTTCTGTTATTTTATACATTTAAAAAAATAATAAAATGAAAGAAAAAGTTTTATTTATTTATTATACCAAACAATCAAAAGAAATTATCTTTTTATTTTTAACACTTTCTTCAGTTTTAAATATATTCTTATCTTGTATTTAAAAGGAAAGTTTTCATAGAGTAATTTATTTTTATAAGAAAATTAAAAAATTGACAACAAAATATATTGTTTCTATAAGTAATTTTAAAAAATTAAAAAAATTAAGAATTTATGAGAGTAATTTGATTAATTAAAATTAGATAATTTTAAATTTTATTTAAAAAATATTTTTTTTATATTTTCTACTCTTAAATTTGTGTATTTTTCTTTAAATTCTCTCTCTGATTTGATCGTGGTAAGATATCATTATCATGACTTCAATCTAAACCTTATTAGTTCGATTAAAGTTAAGATGTCATCGACTTAACATTGTTTTTAAATTTGACGTGAATTTTTTTAAATTAAAATTAATTATGGTTATTTTGCAATTGTTATGGCCTAGATTTTTTTATATAGACTAGTATTATGTTTTAATTAATGTTAGTTTCTTTTGTTAACATCAAGAGTATCTTTCAATTGGTGTTTTACACAATTTTTTATGCTATTATATTGTTTTAAGTTGAGATAATTTTTGGTCGTTTTCCATCGATATTAAGAAAGTAAGTTATATTTATTTCTCAACTAATATTATTAAGGGTTTTCTCAATCAATTTTGGGTAGAATTACTTTTTGGCCAATATTAACTAGAATTTATTTTATCAAATACGACTATTTTTTTATTAGTACACCTAAAAAGCTTTAATCAACATTGGTATAAATTATTTTTTAGTTCACATTATTAAAATTATTTCTCAGTTGATATTTATTTAAATTTTCTCAACCAATATTAGTAAAACTATTTTTTTAGTATATGACAATCAGTATTTTTCTAGTGAAGTTTTAATGATTATTTTTTATTAATGTCTTTAAGAATGAATGATAATTTTTATATTTGATGATAATTAAAATGTTCTATTTAAATGAAAAAAATTTAAATTCAATAAATTTAAATTTTTTATACAGAAAAAAATTTAAAAATTAAATAATTTAAAATAAAAGTAATTTAAATTTCATATATTTAAAATTTTTGAAAATTAAAAGATGGATTAGGGAATTCTGGTTTCCTTTTGGTATTTGTTGAAAACGAGTGTTTATCCTTTAGTTTTTTTTCCTTTTTGTTTTTATGTAATATGTGAATGAAAATATTACTGATAAGTTAGATTGAAAAAATTAACATTACTAAAAAAACATATAAAGAATTGAATTAAATAAAAAGAATAGCTGATCAAATTAAAATTTACTAAAACAGTCTACAAAATTATCAGTCAAATAAACTTTGTCCTCTCTAAACATACATTTTCTCAATTAACGTTGTCGGTTTTATTATGGCCCATTAACTTAAGATACTTTGAGGCTTTGAGCCCAATGCGTAATATTTTAGTAGGAGAAATACACGTAAAATAAAGAAAATCCCGGGAATAATAGATTTAATTGAAATTTTGGTTTTCATAATTTTTTCTAATTTTTTATTCTTAATTTTTATTTATATGTAATTTTTTTTAATTTTCCTTTTTAAAGATATATTAAATAACTATCAAATTTTACTTGATAGTAACAAGTCTACTTAACTGCTACCATTTTAATCTTATAACAAACATACAAATATAATGTATTTTTCTAAAATCTCACTATTTCATGTTCGAAGAAACGAAAAACCACGGATAATTAAAATAAAAATTAAAGGATTAACTTTGCATGAAAAAAAATCAGTTAAAATTTGAGACTAACATGGTGAAAAAAAATGGAGACCAAAATTTCAAATTTTATAAAATGTTAAAATAAAAATTATAAATAATCCAAAATAATAAAATAATATCTTACATAAACTTATTGGATCTATTTACACTTTTAATCTTATATATATATATATATATATATATATATTAATAATATACTTATTTTTCATATTCTAATTGCCCAAATAAGATTCTTAAATATCATGATTTAATATATCTATCTATCTATATTACATTTTACTCGTGATTTCATTTTTGGGTGAATATATTATATATGATTATTATGATGCAGTGTTCTGAAGTCACAAAATCTTTCGGGCACACTTCCAAGTGAACTAGTGAGATTGCCATACCTCCAAGAAATGTATGTCATTCTAAACCTATATTCTAAACATGCATGCATGTCTTTGCCATAATCTCCATTTACTTGCTTCATTCTTTCACTTCAAATTGGCACAGTGACCTCTCTCGCAACTACCTTAATGGCACAATTCCTCCACAATGGGCTTCCATGAAGCTTGTCAACATGTACTCTCTCCCTTTTTCCTTCTTTCTTTTCCTCTTAATTCTTTCTATTAGTGTCTTATTGTGACAAATTTATAAGTCATTCTAGGTCTACCCTATACTAAATTATATTAAAGTCTACTTAGTTGTAAGGAAAGTTAGGCTCCACTTCATTCAAAAAACTTTTAAGTCTAACTAACCTATTAATATAAATAAATATTTATTTTTATTATTATATTCAATTATAATATATTTAAAATCTACATTTATTTATTCTATCAAATATTAAGCATATGCCCACATAAAACATAAATTTATGTCAAATTTAAAAGTCTCATTTCAAAATGTATTTTTAAATAGGTTATCATAAATGTTAAATTAGACTTTATATCATGTTTATATTTTATTCTTGTAAATTCTAACATGTATATTTTCACATTTATCTTGGTATTAAATTATGACAAAGTAAATCCTGTTTAATAGGTTTATAAGTCATGTTAAACTTTTGAACAAACCCACCTTTGATTGGATGGATAAACAAACCACCGACATGAAGTATTTTTAACCAAGGATGGGTTCAGGCCTAGTAAAACCTAGCTTGACCTAACATAATTTCACTCCTATCTACAAAAGCACATATTTTTATAAGAAAAAGGAGAGATTTTTTTTTTCTAAAACTGAACATTATTTTATTTATAAGAATTAAAAATATATTTAACTTTTTTATATTTTTTAAGTGTATCTTCTACTAATTTCATCAAACATTTAAGTAGTTATGCATCTTTCTTAATTATGACAGATCCATTCTTGGAAATCGGCTAACAGGTCCAATACCAAAAGAATTAGGAAACATCACCACACTGAAAAGTTTGTAAGTTTGTGGTCATCCACATACAGTAACTTTTCCATTTCAGTTTTATGAAACTTTCAACTCATTGTCTTAAACATGAAATCCGTAGGGTTCTGGAATTCAATCAATTATCTGGAGAGCTTCCTCAAGAGCTTGGGAATCTCCCTCGACTTGAAAGATTGTAAGCCATTTGTTGATTTTGCATGGTTGATTCATTTTTACCACTGAAAAATTCAATAGTACTTGTGTTCATGATAAAATTTTGTTCACATGTCTTTGTTTTGTCCTCTTCAAAGTGCTTTAGATAATCATTATGAGAAAATCATTTCCAAATTCACTTATTTTCTTTTATTTTGTAAAAAACCTTTGAAAATATATGCATTGTAGCCTTATATTCTAAAGTTGAATGTTTACTTATATAGGCTTCTTACATCCAACTATTTTGTGGGAAATTTACCTGCAACATTTGCTAGACTCACTACACTAAAGCAACTGTAAGAGTCATTCCTTTATTACACTATTCTCAATTACATTTAACTATATTTTGTTTCACTGCAAAATGAATATTTCTTTCATGCATACACTACTATAATGCAGTCGACTCGGCGACAATCAATTCTCTGGAACTTTACCTGATTTCATTCAGAGATGGACAAGTTTGGAGAGACTGTATGAACATTTCTTCTTGTGCAGTTTAAATCAATTCATTTATTGGTTTATCAGAACAATTATTTTTAACTGTAATAGGGTGATGCAAGGGAGTGGTTTTAGTGGGCCAATTCCTTCTGGAATTTCATTTTTGAACAACCTCACTGATTTGTAAGTATATGTTGCAACCAAGGTTTCAAAATCTATTTTGCTCTTCTATATCCTCACCATGTTTAAGATGTGATGCAGGAGAATCAGTGACTTGAAAGGACCAGATTCTCAATTTCCCCAACTTAAAAACTTAACAATTTTGCAAACACTGTGAGTATTCTTGGATTACTATTATAATTTCTCATTTTCATTGTGTTATAGAGTCTCAGAAGTGAAATGCTTTTATAATTAAAAATAATGATAAACGCTGTTAACTCCTTTCTGTTGCTACATATTTACATATTGTTAAATGGTTTCCTAGAGTACTGAGGAGTTGCAATCTTATAGGAAGGGTTCCTGAATATCTTGGAAATGTGACTAGCTTACGATCATTGTAAGTGATGTTCAATTTCTTTTCTGTTACATTTGATAATGTTCAAACATTTGTAGGATTATTTATGTATTTAGAACTGATGATTATAATTGTTGCAGTTCATACTTATGTATTAGGTGAAGAGTCTCCATATGTTGTTTCTGTTCATTGCATTGTAGGGACTTAACATTTCCTGTTGCCTTTTCTGACACCATTATTGTCCTCTCTTATTATATCATACTTGTGGACATTATCCCATTTCCAGGGATCTCAGCTTTAACAAATTAAGTGGACCAATTCCAAGAACCTTGGGTGGCCTAAACGATATAAATTTATTGTAAGCAACATTTTTACTTTCAATTTCATTTGTTATTTCACCATTATGAACTCATATATTTTGTGTATAGTTGGATGGTTTCACTAAATTTTATCTATTTCCTTTAGTTTAATCGGGATATATATATATATATATATATATATATATATATATATATATATATATATATATATTGAAGTGGTTTAATCCATCTCATAGTCAAAAAGTGAGTCATAATAGACCGGATCGTATAAGGCTTTGTGGTCCATTTCACATAATTGTGAGTTTATAGACATATACTACTGTAAATTAGAAAAAGAGTTAAGAAATCTAAAAAATATTTTATAATTTTAAATTTTAAATTTGAGAATTTTATAAAAATAATAATTTAATAAAAAAAATAAAAACAACTTAAACATACATAATACGAAAAAAATATTAAAGTGAATCATCATATAAAATTTAAATTTATACTAAAAAATATCTAACGAAATAATTAATAAAAAATATTTAAACATATTAAATATATATAATACAATACAACAATAAAAAATTAAAATAAATTAATGTAGGTTCTAGAACAGATGTAGCCAATTTACAATATTTTAAGACAAGTCTAGACTTACATGTTTAATCTATTCTACACTTTTTTATATGACGGAACATAAATAAATTCGCATAGTCATTCTTTAATAATTCCAATTAATAAAATAAATATAGGCTTTTCATAATAAATATAGAATCAACCCGCTAAAGCTTTATATCTTTGATATTTGACTAAATATTTTTTAATTTTAAGTCTAAATTAGAATGACCAAATTACACATCTAAAACAAAAATTAGTTTGGTTTAGGTTATCCAAGATAAGGTTGATGATAAGAGCTTTGAAATTTTATAGTGCATTGTTTTTAAGAATATGAATGTTCTTTTTTTTTACTTTTCTACGAATATATATTTTCATTTCAAGGAAATGTATTTATCCATAATTTTTTATGGGTTAACAATTTTATATAAATGTTTCATCCTTATCCGGAAAATGAATTTTAAGTGTGTTTAAAGTTAATTATGACAAAAAAATATAATAAATTTTCTTTACTTTAATAAAATATTTATGAGAGTTTTCATTCTATTTTTTCATTTTAAGTCACAGTAAATTTTTATTATAAAAGAAAACATTTTGTACATTATTGAGTATTCAAATTGACATCTTAGCACTCACCAATCATATATGCAGCATATAATAAGATAAAAAGAAAAACAAAATATAAACATGAAAAGATTAGGTAAAACTTGTGCAACAAATGACACATACACCTATATCTATAAAATCAAAACTATTTCTAAGAAAATTCTCCTAGATATATGGAGTTAAATAGTAATAGCCTAGTACTAATACCTAGATTTGCTAAAATATTAACACATTCATTCTCTTTCCAAAAAATACGGAAAATTTTAAAAATCCATAGTGATTATAAGAAATGTATTTATTTCCCAAACAAGCAAGAACCCGAAAAAAAAAAAACTTTAACCAACACTTGTGACTTGTGTTACGTTTGAACCAAAGAGAATTCCAACTTTTTGAATAAGTTTAGTAATTGCAATAAACTTAGAGCATATTTCTTACCAGACTCATATTTAAAATCATAACTTTAAGATATGACTTTTATAAGATACTTTCATAAATATGGTAAAAATGAATTTTAAAAAATTCTTATCATATAATAAAATATTATTTATTTATACTAAATAAAGTTATAATATAAAAAAAAAATTAAAATATAAATAATATATTATTAAATAAAATTTTATAAAATCTTTACATTAAAAAATAAATATAAAATATTAAAAGTGATATTATGACTCTTATAATAAATATGTCTACCTTTAACTAAAATAGTATTAATTTAACTGTTAAAAATAATAAAAACAACTCACCCATTGTATACTTGACAAAAATTTAATATAGCATTAATTATTTTTTCCATTTATATCCTTAATTTTCACTTAAAATTTAATTAGTTTATACAAAACAACCACAAGGATGTTTCTTTTGATATATCTCAAATCATTACAATTATTAAAGTTTATACTTCTTTATCTAGTTTTATAACCAAAAGCACTATGTTTAACTCCAATCAGGAGTTTAAAATCCGGTCCCCATAATGATGCGGGCCAAAATTTCTAACTCGTCTCGTCATAAAGCGGGTCGGCGGGCTGGCCCGCTTATTTCTTTTGTCTTGCATTTTTTTTGAAAAGTCTATTTTTTTGTTTTTTATTTTATTTTTTGGATCTTTAATTTTAAATTGGACTTTTTTTTCTTTACAGTTATTTTTGTTTGTGTCCAATTTAAATGAATTTTTGTAATTACAATAATATATTAAAAATGTATATAATGACATGACATCTTAAAAGTGCAATATATTTTTTTTTGCGGGCCAGCGGAGGCTAGACGAGCCGGGTTGATACGGGTTAGCAGGTTCAAAATGTTAATCCGCCTCGTTCATATGCTATCGGGTTGGCGGGTTGGCGGGCTGGCCCGCCGGACCCAACCCACTTTGCCACACCTAAGTAGATAGTACTTTTTTTCCTAACGTAATTATTCCATGACTAGTTTAGATTAAAAATATATTAATATTTGAATCCATTTAAGTTATATATATATATATCCTCGGGAAGCATCAAATAATGGGAATAGGTTTTATTTTACTTTTATTCATCATATTGATAGTTTATCAGTAATTTATGAGTTCTTTAAATTGACTTTTCTTATTGTTTTAACCTAGATATTTAACCGGAAACCTTTTCACTGGACCACTACCCAACTGGATAGATAGGCCAGACTACACGTAAGTCATTCTTGAACTGCAACTTATATGATTTGTTAAACTAAATTATGTCTTCTACGTGGAAAATTAGTATACTGATATTCTTCGATCTTCTGTAACACTAAGTGTTACATACAACTAATAGTTTCATCTGTGCTTCTGAATTGATCACATGCATAAATTGACACAGTGATCTCTCATATAACAATTTGAACATCGAAAACCCAGAGCAATTGACATGTCAACAGGGAAGCGTGTAAGAATCTTTTCCTCTGCATATTTTTCCATTTTGAGAATTTTGAGATATCATCTGAGCCTTGTCCATTAATTACTATGTGCCTTAGGAACTTGTTTGCATCATCTTTGAAGGGAAATGACTTGTAAGATTTAAATTACTCCTGCTGAAGTAATCTCATCTATGCGTATATCTTATACTTATTATGTGACAACACTCACTTAGCATGCCTTCTCTATTATTTTCACAGGGGAATAATTCCATGTTTAGGGAACATTAACTGTCCTAAAAGTAAGTATATATGTTATAAGTTTTAACATTAATATTTAGCTAATGCTTTATTGTTTGAACTGTCCAATTTTGTAGTTATGTTAATATCTTAACAGTCAGTTGATATGATATTTCCTATAGATTAATCACTTTCAAAAGCATGCTTCTATTCGTCATGATCATGGATGGTATTTGTCAATGATTTCCTATGAATTAGATTTTTGTTTGTATTTTACAATAGATACAAACCCAGTTACAACTACCGGGGTCTTTGTATCCATTATGATTGCACTTGATTTGTACTTTTTGTGCTTATCTTTGTTCTATAAAGTGCCAGAGTTTTCCATTATTTCCCACTATTGGTTACTAACATTTACTTTCAGAATTAAGTGATTCATATCACTTTCCTTTTAGTAAAAGGTTGATGTGCTAAAACACAAAAAATGATTGGTCCCATTCTTTTCTTTATTTCTTTTGTTTTTCCTCAACAATTGCAACACCTATAGTTTTTTTTTTTCCAATTTTGAATCGCATATAATAATCATCTTCCCATTTCTATTTTTCATGAAGGTGATGTGATTGTCAAGCACTCTTACATGAACTTTTGTATGTTATATGTTATGTCATATTGACAATTAATAAGAAATTACCAGTTTCCCGTGCCCAGGCTTGCATAATTCGATTAGACTTCCTAGTTTTTCCCTTAATATTTAAGATGAAACAAAAAATTGAGTTTTAGATTCGTGAGTATGAAAAAGTATCCATCATCTTTTTTTTGAAAAGTATGAAAAATTAGAATTTGCTTCAAATACTTTTCTTTCTAACAATCTTCTTATTGTGCCTGATTCCGTACATTGGTTTTCACCTTTTTTTGGTTGTCTCAGCTTGGTACTCTCTCCATATAAATTGTGGAGGGAAGTTAATTTCTGATGGAAATATAAAATATGATGATGATTCACAAGAAGCTGGACCAGCAAGATTTCGTCGAACTGGATCAAATTGGGTATTTAGCAACACTGGTCATTTCTTTGATAGTGGTCGCGTAGACTACTATACTTGGTCTAATACAACAATGCTTGATATGAACAATGGCGAATTGTATATGGATGCACGTGTTTCTGCCCTTTCTCTCACATATTATGCATTTTGCATGGGAAATGGAAGCTACACAATAAGTCTTCATTTTGCAGAAATAATGTTCTCTGATGATCAAACATATAGCAGCCTTGGAAGGCGTGTATTTGACATCTATGTTCAGGTGCATGGTTTCATCATCTTACCTTTGTTCACCACATGTTAATGTTATTTCCTTTTGATCTTCATGAACCATTTGTGTTTGGATTGAAGTATTGCAGAGAAAGTTGGTGCTGAAGGATTTTAATATTGCAAAAGAAGCAGGAGGAGTTGCTAAAGCAATCATCAAAAAGTTCACTGCTACAGTGAATAGCAGTACCTTGGAGATTCGCTTGCAGTGGGCAGGGAAAGGGACAACTGGTATACCATTTGGATCAGTTCATGGTCCTCTTATATCAGCTATATCTGTTGATCCTGGTTAGTGCTACTTCTCCGTTATTATTTTTCTTCTGACATCATCTGATCTAATATATCTCTGCTAAACCATTTGGCCATAATGAAACAGATTTTACACCCCAAGAGGAAAATAAAGATGGTGTACCTATGCATTTTATTGTTGCAATTGTAGCTGCTGGAGCACTTGCTATCATCATAATATTTGGCATAGCTTGGTGGAGAAGATGTTTAAGACGAAAAATGTCGTTAGAAAAAGGTAAGGACTAGAGGTTAATTATAATAACTATCATTTTCTTTTTTGTTAAAACATTCAAGAAAATTCTTGCACTGATGGATTTTGCCAGCATTGAACATATAGATTTAGAGGAGGGTGGACATGATAAATCAATGTTTGAAAATCCCTTTTAAATGCTACAGCAGATTACTATTGGTATCTTGAGAATCTTAAAAAATAATTCTTCAAAGGAATATATTTTGATGGGAAAAAATTGCATGAGACTATTTGTCTCATTTACAAGTTATTCACATGATTATATGCCTAAATAATAGCAATTTTGTCTCGTAATTATTAATATTTTGTGTTTTAATCATATTCAAGAAGAATAAGTACCAAATGTCACATTTTTTTTGGTGATTTAGTCTATTGAGTAACTGGATATGTTTAAACTTGATTGATATATTAATTCGGTATAGTAATGTTTCACACATTCAGCATTTTCTATGATTATTCTTAAGGAAATGGTAACACCCACACATCCATGTTATATAAATATATTATTTTTGCCAAATCTTGTTATATTTATTTTCGTAAATATTTTTGCCAAAAAGCATGTCAAAATTAAGTTTCTAAAATATAAAATTCTAATTCATATCAAGTTTAATTATATTAAGATTACACTAGAAATATAACTAGAATATATCTTGTAAAACATAATTATTTTTCTTTGACCGAGTTGATTGAGGAAAGAATTACATCTAGTCAAGTTCTAATATATATATATATATATATTCTTGTTAGAACCTTTGTAAATGTGTAGTTATAAACTTCGCACATCAAATGTTTGGTCTTTGGCAAAAAAGATATTAAGATGTTTCAAGAATATATCCAAAATACTCTTCTCACTTGGGCTAGCTTTTAATAGTTAGACTTATCTATTTCTAGTATATTAATAGGTTTGTATATAGTTGTCATTAACACTTTCTTTTAAAGATATTATCATTCTTAATTTTTTTTCATTACATAAAATCGATCACTCCTATCATATTTTGGAATCAAAATTAGTGTTCTAAAAGAGCGAATAAAAAATAAAAGCTTGACACCAAATTACCATTTTTGTGATTATGACTGACTCGGGTATTATTAAAAAGACAAAAAAAATGGTTACCTTATACCCGAAATATAAATGGTTGAATGACACTAATGATTAAGGTTTAAACACAATGCTAACTCAAATTAGTTCTTAGCCTATTTAAACTAGTAAGTCTATCTATTGTGACATAGATTTCACTTTTTTCGCAACATTTTTCCCAACACATTTATGCTTTTGCTTACATAACTTGTATCTTACAAACTCCTGTGGGTAGTATATGAACTATGGTTTCAATTATGTTACTGCATATAACATAATTTCTATTTTCAAACATAATATTGTGGAAAGATTCAAAAAACCATATTTATGTTTTTCTTCTGTCTTAAATCAATAGAATTCATGGGCGTAGATTTCCAAACTGGCTTATTTAGCTTACGACAAATCAAAGCTGCAACTAAAAATTTTGATATTAACTTCAAGATTGGAGAAGGAGGTTTTGGTCCTGTTTACAAGGTATTCTGGATTTTCAACATTTTGAATATGACTATCATTGAAAGGTTATTGTTGGTACTTATTCATAACTTCCCAAACATAAAGCAACAGTTTAATATCAAGCCCGAAAATGCAGGGTGTTCTCTCAGATGGCACGGTAATAGCAGTTAAACAACTTTCTTCTAAATCAAAACAAGGGAATCGTGAGTTTATAAACGAGATTGGCATGATTTCTGCTTTGCAACACCCTTGTCTAGTTAAACTTTATGGTTGTTGTATGGAGGGAGATCAGTTGATGTTGATATATGAATACATGGAAAACAACAGTCTTGCTCGTGCTTTATTCGGTAATTTCTTTTGTTTATGTTAAGTTTGGTAAATCTATAAGTAATCTACAATTTGATAGACATTACATTTCAAATTAAAATATGTTATGTGCCCAACTTTTTGTGACAAATGCAAATGCAGCACCAGAAAAATTTCAATTGAAGTTGGATTGGTCTACAAGACAAAGGATCTGTGTTGGTATTGCTAGAGGTTTGGCTTACCTCCATGGAGAGTCAAGGCTAAAGATAGTTCACAGGGACATTAAGGCCACTAATGTGTTACTAGACAAACATCTTAACCCAAAGATATCTGATTTTGGGTTGGCCAAACTTGATGAAGAGGGTTATACACATATAACTACCAGAGTAGCTGGCACCTAGTGAGTTATTATATATTAGTATATTTTTATTAATATTTTTTGGTAATATTTATCATTTTATACTTAAGATTACATGCACTATGACTTAAAAATATATAAGATGTCTCACCAATTTCTTTTGGTCAACTTATTTTGACATTAAAAATTGTGTTCTTAACTGTTAATGTATGAGTTTTCAACATTGCAGTGGATACATGGCTCCAGAATACGCAATGCATGGTTATTTAACGGACAAAGCAGATGTATATAGTTTTGGTATTGTTGCACTGGAAATTGTTAGCGGAAAGAGTAATTCCATGAACTGGCCAAAGGAAGGATGTTTCTCTCTGGTTGATTTGGTAAGTTTTACTCTCATGATCTCCGACTTCCATGCCCATATGATTGTATTGTACAATATCTGAGAATTTTTTTGGTTCATAAACTCTATTAAAAATATCATTCAATATCAATGTAGTGCAACATTTGAAGAACAAAACAACCATAAGTCTATATGTTGGTTCTATTGTTTTTCCAGGTGCATCTCTTGAAAGAACAAGGTGATCTAATGGACCTAGTTGATGAGAGGTTGGGTAAGGATTTCAAAATAGATGAAGTAATGGTAATGATTAATGTGGCTCTATTATGCACACAAGTCTCTCCAATGCACAGACCCACCATGGCTTCAGTTGTGTGCATGCTAGAAGGAAAAACTGATATTCAAGAGGTGGTGTTAGATACAAGTGAAGTATTGGATGAAAAGAAGTTGGAGATGCAACAATATTACCGTATGAGAGAGAAAAATAAGACTCATGAAACTCAAGAAGAGAGCATCTCTATGGGTGAAACTTCAGCATTTATGTCAGATACAGATCTATATTCTATCAACATGGATTCTTCTTTCCAAGAGAAAAGTAATTAGTTTAGGTGTATTCTTATTTTATATTTATTCGTGATGGATGATTAGAGTTATTGATTGTAGTATTTTGTATTATAGAAAAGGAAAACGTATTTGCATAATACTTTTAGGGTCATCTTGTTATGGCTGTCAATCTAACTAATCCTGAACAAGGTGGTAAAAGTTGCCTTTATAATTGTACCAAGTTTATCTTATCTATGTTTCAGAGAAAGTCTAATAAATTTCTAAACCTACAAACAAAAGAAATTGGAAAGGAAAAATCAAATAATGTTTCTAATTATTTTTAAAAAGATAACTTAAGTCATCATTATCGAACTAAGAGATTAATAAAATTGATATTTCAAAATCTATCTATCATATGTTTCGTGTCAAAATATTATTAAAAAAAAAAGTATCAAAACATTATTTAAAAGAGAGTAAAAAATACAATATCGTCGTGCGAGACTAAATCAAAACTTATAATAACAAAATATACATAAATTTAAGTACATAATTGAATAATATGAAATCACAATAAGTGTGCTTTTTTTAAAAAAAATTCTCTATAAGTTATTGTTTGACCAAGAAATCTTATTAAACGATACATTGTCATATCAAATGTAAAAAAATATTTTAAACATTTTTTGAACTAAAATAAGTTAAGATGAGAAATCTCTTCTTTAAAGTTAACTCAACACAACAAAATGTAATTGAAAAGACTTAACACGAGTTTTTATATTAGTTCGTCTGAAAATCATATACTACGTCTAACTCTTAACCGACCAGTTGAGTTCCACTAGCAGATTACTATTGCAAGATATAAGTATTGTTTCGTCTTGTGTCACTTCCTGGTTAACCCGTTCTTTCCTCAAACCATTTCTAGTTCAACCTAAGTATTCTTTCAACAAATCACTTCTGGCTTAGACCAAATATTCTTTTGGGAACGTAGTCATTCATGGCTAAACCCTTTACAAAAGAGTGTAAAATGTGTGATCAAAGATCACAAGTGCTATTCTAGAAGAGTGACGTCTTCAAAACTTATACAAGATTTATTTTGCTTCTAGATCTAGCTAGGAAACACACTAAGTTGTTCTTCTAAAACTTTTAGGTCAAAGGGAAAACAATGAAGTTTTTGCACTTTATCCAAAGTATATTTCTTGTTTTCTTCTTCTAACGAGGCATTTATAAAGTGTTATGAAACAACTAGTCGTTAGATTCCCGTTCTAACAAAATTTAGCTTTAGGTTATCTTCAAGCATATTGGTCTTGATCGCCTGATATGGTTTCACATAGAGTGCATTAAATGCATGGCTTTCTTTTAACATTATTCTTCTTGATAGCTTGTAGCATTTATCTCCTATTGGCCAGTGAGTTTTGTTCCCCTTTTGTGAAAGTTGACTTCCATACATGACAAGTGTGATCCAAGGTTTGACAAACTAAGCGTGTCAAGAACTTGGTTAAGAAAGACAACTTTAGCTCATCTTCAAAGAAGTGCTTAAAGGGATGTAAGATAGCCTTTGTATATTTAACTCATAATGATTTGAAGAATATTCCCTAAACTTAAGTCTTATAATGTTTTGTGTGCATATCATCTGATTGATCTTTCATCTTATCAAATGATGTTAAGTATCTTCTAATAGATGATACATGCTTGATTTGACTTTCTATTCAAATAGAGACTTTTTGGTCTGATAGATGGACTATTATTCATCATATGTAAGCTCTTTTGCATTTTATACTTAATCAAAACTTGAGGATGTTAGATTTTTTCCTAACAATATCAAGGTCTTCAGTCTCTTCAAGGTTGAGGGGGTCAACTGGGTACTCCTAAAACAAATCTCTAGGTAGGGGTGACAAAGTGGGTTGGGCCCAGCGGGCCGGTCCGCCAGCCCGCCAACATATGGGCGGGGCGAGCTAGCATTTTAAACCTGCCAACCCGTCGGGCCAGGGGCAGGCCAACCCGCTAGCCTGCGAAAAAAATATAACACCTCATCCACTCTCACTCATTCTCTTTAAATTTGGGAAAGTAGTTATACCTAGGGTTCCTTCAACACCTCACTGATTGCAATTTCTTTTGTAATAAACATTATGTCTTTTAGCTTGCACTTTTTAAATGCCATGTCACCATATACATCTTTAATATATTGTTGTAATTACAAAAATTCATTTAAATTGGACACAAACAAAATAGTTGCAAAGAAAAAAAAGTCCAATTTAAAACCAAAGATCCAAAAATAAAATAAAAAATCCAAAAAATAGATTTTTCAAAAAAATGAAAAACAAAAAATATAGGCGGGCCAGCCCGCCTTATGACGGGGCGGCTTAGAAATTTTGGCCCGTATCACTATGGCGGGCTGGCTCGGCCCGACCTGTTTTTTGGCGGGCTCATGGGGGGCAGGCTAGCCCTTTTTGCCACCCCTATCTCTAAGAAACGATGATGTGATCCAATTGAGATAGAAATGGCATGTGAAGCCAACTATTATCATTTTTGTGAGACTAACAAGAGCAACAAATGGAAAATCATCATCTTCAGAGCCATGCACAATCTAGATGCATGCATTATCAGAAAAATGTTTCCTGTATGAATTTTAGACCATGATCATATTGGTATCATCTGGTAGGCATGTGGGAGGAGGTTGGACCGATTGGATAGGGTGAGCAGCAATGAGTGGATCTACTGAGACTTCATCATATGATGAACTTATTTGTATGGGCTCATAATTTAAGACAACCTCAAACAAAGTATAATCAAATGGAAGTGTTAGACCCTTAACACCTCTATATGCCAACTTAAACAAATCAACCTTGGACATGATGAAGCCCACATCTTCACGCAAGAGAATCTTTTCCATGGCTCTTTGTCTTGGAATCTTCCATAGATTGTGCCTTGGTCAGCTAGAAGCGCTATCACTGATAATATCTAAGACAAACTTTGAAGGCTTGTCTAGAAAGAGCCACGAGGTTGGTCCTGGAGGTGGTAGAAGGAAAAATGAGTGCACCATAATATGATGCAGGACATCTACAACTATATTTTTGCACATATTTATAGGGTCTACTTCAACAACATCAACAACTTCACTTGCACCAACTACATCTTTTATAGTTGCACTATCAAAAGCAATGACTACAACATTTGTCATAGCAACTTTAGTCATAGCAACAATAACTGCATTATCTTTAATAGTTGCAACAGCTGTTTCATCAACATGTGATTTGCCAACTTCATCAACTTGCATAGGAATTGTAGTTTGTTCTTCTAAGAGGATGGTAAATGAAGCAACATCTAACATGGGATCATTAGATGCATCCAACATAGCGATTGGGATTTTTTCAGCAGCTTCAACATATGCTTCAACAAGCACTTTAGGTAGCCCAACGAATAAAGTAGCTTTGTCCATTACTAGTTGGATTGGAATGGAGTCTTGATCATCAAAGAATCTTTTAATGCTCTAATCATCTTATCGTTGAGCCTTTTCAGGTTCCTCCAGGATCAGAAGGATGACAACTTCCATGTGTATCTGAAGCACTTCTTCTTGTTACTTGACAGAGGTTGTTTCTTTCTCAAACTCAGTAAGAGCCTTGATGGCTTGAAGATTTTCACCATCAGAGGTATGTGGATTGGCAGAAGATTTAGAAGGATGATATGAAGAAGTAGATTTGGAGGATTTGGATTTATGAGGGGGTTTGATAGGTCAAGAAAATCTCACAATGCGAGCCTTCTTTGGTTTTTAGGTGGAGATAAGGGTGTTATTGGTTGTTTTCGTTTGGGAGTAGTATCAGATGAAGGAATAGGTTGAAGAACCGTAGCAATTTCAAGGGTAGTTTAGGGTAGGCAAAAGGTTTATAAGATGTTTGAGGTAGAGTTATGTGGTGGGTCTTTATGGATTAGGGTTAGGTTGAGGTTGACTAGACAAAGGAGAAAGGAATTATTTCTACACAGCACCTTGCATCGTCTAAAAGGAAGATCCTTCAACAAACAGATGACTTGGTTCCTTAGCGTAAGAGAACTTATGCATCCTATCAAAGACTACCTTCAAATCTTCAACCACATGCATCTTCATGAGGGTGAAGTGACTTCAGTACCCACCATCTTTGTTTCTAGGAAGCTCACGATTTTTCACCCCATAGCAATTCATGAATCTTCTAAACAAGCACCCATAGGGAATAGGTGACTTGCTCTTCTTTACTCAAAAGCGACTCTTCAAAGCCACTTCCCAATGCTCCAAGATGAGCATGGTAGATTCATTTTCCACCCCTACAAGACATGGAATAAGACGTACCTATCCTTCTTAGTAATGTGATCCTTCGATCTTGTTCATGGCAACATGAGCAAAATATTATGGACGACCCTTCCCAAGTGCATCAGATTAAAGCTTCTAAGGAAGTTCTTCAGCACAACACTAGGGCATTCTTTGACCTCGCTTGAGCATAGAGGATAGTCATCTTTCAAATTCGCCTCTCACCCTCCAAAAGCAGTTCCTTATTTCTTGAGGAAGAAAGCATTGGCGATAGAGGTGGTGTTTATGGTTATAATCTTCTTTCCATGACTGCATGGAAGCCTTCATCTATGCGCATAGTCCTTTCCTAGAACCAACTATAAGATTCATGGTTCTAGTAGTTGTTTAGTGTTAGGAATTTCACCCAACCAACTAGAGCAAACGCCTTGTCTAGGGTGTAGCTAGCAACATCTAGTTCGATGAACTAGACAGACTTTCCAAGGATGAAAGTCCCTTCTAGAAACATTAGCATGGCTTCTCAGAGGTTTTGAGGAACAATTGAGGATGATGATCTAGCAGTAGCAACTATGTTAGATGAGGAGCTCTTCTTGGGGGCCATGATAATTGTTGAAACCTTGAGAGTGAGATGAAAGGTTAGGGTTTCATGAAATCTCAGAAAAAAATTGAAGAATCTTAAGAGTTCTTAGAGAAAGTGAAAGTGTAATTTGAAAATGTTTGTGTTAACCTAACAAAGAAGAAGACTTCATGGTCGATTCGACGTTTTTTGAAATGGAGAGGGAATGGCATTTAGAGGTATTCAATTGGCCTATACTATACTGAGGGTTCATGGTGAGGGTTGACAGTGAGGGTTGTGGTGAGGGTTAACAGTGAGGGTTGAAAAAGTTAGAGACACATCAATGAGGATTTGGAAATTTAAAGAAATCACAGTGAGGGTTTTGACGAGAGAAAACACGATGAGCATTTTAACGAGAGAAAACATAGTTAAGGCACAATTTTTTTTATTAGAAATTAATTTTTCATAGATAAGAGAAGTCAATTTTTTTTTAAAATGAATTTTTTTCTCATTATTGTGGGAAAAAAATTCAGAGAAAAGAACGAAAAACTTAACTTAAGTTTTTTTTTTAATATAAAAAAGATTGAGACAAAGAGAATGAAAAAATAAGGAGAAAAAATAAAATATATTTATTAAATGACACTTGTAAATACCATATATTGAATACAAAATATGGTATTTATAAAATTATTGTATTATAAAAAGAATTATGACCATTTTTAAGAATGATATATTAAAACTACTACTATTAACATGATTTTTTGTAATGTTTTACGTTCAATGAAAATACATCTAAATGACTAAACTCCATTCTTTGAACTCTTACTTTGTAAACTTAATCTCTGTAACAATTTTTCTTAACATGAATGTCTTATTATGAATTATATTCTCAAATTTTCACCATTCTCCATTTTTATTTACCAAATTTATATACTTAAAGAATGAACTGTTCTAAAAGTCTATTTAACTTAAAGGTTTTCATTATTGAGTGAGATTCATCTAACTGAACAATAAACTATAAACAAAATGTCACAATTTGAATTTTTACAAACTCAGGTTCCCCGATAATTTCTTACTCTCACACCATCCACTCTTTAGTGTTTTACAACACTACCTAATAGATTAAGATTATAATGAAATTAATTAAATAATCCAATAATTACCATTAACAAATAATATACTATTTCCCAACAATAAAAAGTGGACTATGTAATACTCTCATAAAAGCATAATTATATCATATAATCCAAAAAAGAGTATATACAATTCATGTAGTGATTCAAGATAAAACTGAAATTTAACAATATATATATATATACAAACTTATAAAAAAAGAAAATTGTTAAACTATCTCTAAATCTCTCTCTCATATGCTTTAGGACCTACACTTACATCTAGTCCTATACACAATACAGTCGTTGCAGGTCATCACATGAACAACAAGTGCAAGGATAATCTATTGAAATAAATTCATCTAACATAAACTACAGATAGTTCTAGTTATCAAAACTAGAATATCAACTAACGACTTATGGAAGACTGGTATTAAGTATGTCCCACTAGAGACCAACAATCTGACCCAAGTCACAACTAGATTAACAATACAAACCATGGGTCAAGGTGGGTTCTTCATACAATATGTCTTGCATCTAAGTCATGTCACAGTGTGTAAGAACTCCCTCTTCAACTTCTCACCACCTGATCTCTTAGTTTACGTGACTTAGACTACTAGTGAAGCAAGGGATCTTTGTTACAACATAGGTGTCATTACTTAATACACAACATCAACAATGGTTCATATATCATCCTAAATTTGTGACCCCAATTTTCATACGTTTCATTCATAAAACATAGTTCATTATATGACAACTATTAAAAATGACAATCCATACTTTGAATGCCTTTTATTTTATTTTATTTTTACTCATACTTTGATTCCATTAGCTCGAGCAAATATACAAGTTTATTCATCTTATTTGATTCCTCAATTATAATCTTGGAATGTCTCTGGCCAAGTACTTGAAGAGTCGAACATGTCTTGGGCCTGAGGAGTTGTCGTAATGGGGCTCCTAAATTTGCCCTAAGTAATGGGAGATGTTTGGTCACTGTATGAGTATAGTTAATAACGAACTATAATCATCATAAGACCATTTTAAATATACCTGTTAATTCCATATGTCTAGATTTTATTCTCTTTATAATGTACTAAGCATAAATAGATTATATGGTCCTGAGTATCAACTATATGAATGTCAATTTCATTTTCTAAGAAAATATGAGTTGATTAATTATAGAGGAAGTATTTGATTTATATATGTCGAATGATCTTATTTATCTCATGTGTCAATTTTATTCTCTCGATGGAACATACAGAGTTAACTAATTTTACTATGATTCTTGACTATTCAATATATGTATATAAAGACCTCGGACGATATGAATTGAATAGTATCTAAACAGTTTATATTATATGTATAAGCTTTGAAGATCTTTTATTTAACTTTTTACATGTCGATGTCATTTCCTCAATGAATTATACATGGTTTCCTCATCTAGTCTAATAACATATATGGGTTTCTTCATCTTGTTCAATTCTCTGATTGTTCGATATAGTTATGTCGGATGTCTTGCATCAATGTTGTCCTCTTTAAGAAGAGTATGTATCAAATAAAATTACAATAGATACAGAGACAAATTTTTCGATATACATATATCAATTTCTAAGATTCATTCAATCAAATCCATATTATCAACAACTGAAACTACTTAAAGAAAGGTAGTTAGCTTCCCTTACCTGCAAAATTGTTCAAACTTAAACTATCACCAAAAGAGATTTAAAATGATGACAAACAAAACAATATTTTTAGAGAGGAAAGAAAATTTTAGAGAGAGAAAGGGCAAAGACTGATGTAGGAAAAATTGAAAATATAGTGGAGAAGGCGGGGTTACAAAATTAGTTCTAACTTGATTTTGCTTTTTCTACACTTCTCTTGTTTTAATTGAGTTCCCTTCTTCCCCTATTTATGCTAGTCTTTGTAATGATTACTTAGTTAGGGTAAATATTCTTTTTCTATATATTTAGGTTAGTTTGTAAGTACTAATTCGGTTTAGATAAGATGTAGTACCAATTTATTAAATGCTCTAAATGTAAAGATTATCATATGAGTTTGTGATGTCATGGTAATCAAAACATCATAAAAAACAATTTTTGATGTACCTATAATCCTTTTTAAACTCGAGATTTTTTTTTTTGGACCATCTGAGCATTTTACATCTAGGATTAAATTCAATACTGTGTTCAAATCAACTCAATCCTAATCGATCATTCTTATAAAAAATTTGATGATAAAACCTTCCTACAAGGATCGAGATGAGCATTTCCTATGCCCAGAATAGTTTGTCGAGATGTTATCCTTCATTCAAGGTAGATTGTCAAGATGTTATCGAGAATGCTAGTTTCTAAGTTCTAAGTGCTAGCATTAGTGTCGACCAAGATCATCTCAGCAAAATATGGTAGCTAAATTCTGATCTCAAACTTTACGTTTAAGAAATTCTCAATCTTTTGTAATAAAAAAGGATAAACTCTCTATAATTTATTCTTGTCAATCTAAAATATTAAAACTCAACCTTTGATTTTCATCGAGAATGTTAATTCTTTTTTTTTGTTTGTTTAATTATTTTATTAATTAGATAGTTTATGTTCTTGTCGAGACCGAGATGATCTTCTTCTTTTTTTCCTAAGGATGTTAGATTCTCACTTCTTCAAAATCTCCTCCTAACTCAACTTAGTACAATTTATATATATATATATATATTTATTGGAATGTGGACAAATAAACAACTAGTTAATCAATCAATGGTAAAAATGAAGGTGTGAGAATTCATGATTAAAAAAGTATTGATTTGGTAGTAAATTAAAACAAATAAACAACTAGTTAATCAATGGTAAAAATGAAGGTGTGAGAATTCATGATTAAAAAAGTATTGGTTTGGTAGTAAATTAAAACAAATAACATGTTTGAAAAAGGAAAATAATTAAGAAATAATTTTGCGGCCATGATAGATTTATTATTTTGAGTTAAGAAATTAAGAAAAAAAAAGGCAAGAAATAAACAAACAGTAAACTGAAAATGAAGTGACAAAGAAATATAGGGTTTTTGAGTCGATGAGCAAGGTGTATATAATTAATAATTAATTGGATTGGGGAGTATAAAAGATTTGTGTATGCAGCAAAGCATTGTACGTAAGCTCATAAAGTGGTAATGTGATTGCAACTTGCAAGCATATAATTCTAAACGATAAACATAAGTTGATTATGACCTATCTGATAATCCATGTATGGCTAACCTTCATACATATCCATATTCCATACACGATACTTTGAATTAATGTTGCTTCTTCTTTTTCTTTATCATCATTTTTTTTTTCTGTTGAAACGCTTTACACTAAGTTTGAACAAGTTTGTTTGAAAATAAATAAATAAATTGACCTGATAAAGTTATAAATCGTAAGTTTGGGTTCAGACTTTGTAATATAAACTGTTAAATACGATATACTTGACCTAGTTAGGATTATGTCACTGTCTTTTTCTCTGATCTATCCATGTCCAATTACTTTGAACATTGGTCAAAGATGGAGCAATTAATTAATTCTTTAAGACTTGGATCCTAGTGATTGGTTCTAACTAGAAAAAGTATTTTCGTTTAACGAAGGTCATGCATATTTCACAATTAATACTTACCTATTAATTTAGTTAACCAAGTTTCACGAAAGTATGTTGGTATTATTGAATGTATGGTCATCAATTAATTGTTGGATATTATTATTCTTGATATAAAAATCGAAATTTTATGTTAAAGAATGTTTTTTATATATTTTAAAATATTAATAGTTTTTTCTTAGCTTTATTAATAATTTAGTTTTTTGGTAACTTATGTTTATTCCATGTTCTTATATGATTAATAAGTAGTTTAGTTTTTTTAACTTATGTTTATTCCATGTTTTTATATGATTAATAAGGTCATGATATGTTTTGTCGTTATATTAAGTATATTAATGTGTAAAGATTTTGTGTTAAAATTTTTGTAATATTTTATATTTATATATTATTTTTTGTTGGAAAAAGAAGTTATATAATAGTTTTAAAAAAAAGTCTTTATGAATAGTATATAATTTTTTTTTCATTACATATAATGTGAAATTAAAGATATTTATTAGCATGGCTAACATATTTAGCTATTCTGCATATTGAATTTGTTTATTTGGATGAATTGTACTTCTTTTTTGTGAAATGTAATTAAATCGTGTCTTCAATTTCTTTCTTAAAAAAGTTGTACTTCTCATTACATAAGAATTTTTCTATACATAATGGCATAAGGATAACTATAAATCTTTCAAGGGTGTTTTTCTTTGAAGATTTCGTATATCATCAATAATCAATAATTAGTTTTAAATATCATATATATATATATATATATATATATATATATATATATATATATATATTATTACTTTTAGCCTTTGAAGTGTTGTTTAAATGCATAAATTTGTAACTTCACTCCAAGTTTTTTTTATTTCATCTTTTGTATACTTCAACTACTCCGTCAAAACTTTAAATCTAACAATTAAATTTATGAAATTCAACGTTCATAGAAACCAATCGTTAAACCAAATATTTTTAGCATTTTATATTAATATATAAAATATGGTAACTGTAGAAAATTTCTTACCTTACACTATATAATAGATAAAAAAATTGAAAGTAATTAATTTTCAGTTTGTAATTAAATATAATGAATAATTGATTATTTTTAGGGTTTTTTTAAAACATGTCATGTTGTCGAAATTCAAACATTTTTTTAGTTCTCATTTTTTACTCTTTTCAAACAAAATCTGAGGGAATGAATTCAATTTTGTTTTCGAATCAACTGGTTTATTTTCCAATATTCTTATTTTTTATATTTTAAATAAAGCAATTATATAATGAACTCGAAGGCCCAAGTATTCCTACCCTTTATTAAATATTTAAAAATAGAATTCAGATTACGGAAACAGAGAGAATTCATATTTAAATTGTAGAGATTATTTTTTAAGATAAAAGAAGACGCATAGTAATTAATTAAAAAAAAAGAGAGAGAACCAAAAGTTTTATATAATATAAGAGTGGTAAAGGAAGTTTAGCCTCGAAATTTGCAAGTGTGGTTCATCACATCTAACCTGTCATTTTAGTGAATTTATTTTAATTTAATATTAAATTAAAAATAAATTAAAAAATTAATTTTTTTATGATATTATTTATCAAATACCAATATACAATAATATTTTAATTTAAATCATTAATACTTATAAATTAAATTTTAATTATTAATTATAATAAAATAATATATCTCTTAAACATAATAATATTTTAATTTATTTATTTAAAAACATCAATTCAATAATTAGAAATATTAAAAATATTTATATAATTAAATATAATTTAAAATTATTTATATTAAAATAAATATTAATATTTTTAACAATAATAAAAAATATAAAATTAAAAAAAATGTCAGACGGACCGGATCGACCCACCCACCCATCTTTGGAGGGACCGGGTCAAAACCAATGTTATTTTAATAAAATGACAGTTGTAGAGTTGGCGCGAATGTCACGCTACCCCAAAGTACAAGCCATTGAAATCAAAACCAATGTTCGGTATTTCCGTTTCACCAAATGAAGTCCAATTTTTTCTATAAGATAAATAAATTATGTTGAGTAAAAAATACTTCTACTCAATATTTCTAACAATTATTTTCGACAATGAAAATTTAATATTAATATTAAAATTAAACAAAAATCAAAAATCAAAAGAAAGTAAAAATTCGTGTGTAGATTTTCCTTTTCTTAAATTACAAAATCCCTTATCATGTGGATTTGAAAGGCAAACAACAAATTACCATTTTTTATACGCAAATATTACACAATGATATATCATAATTTCCAAATAATTTAAAAGGATATATTTCGCATACACGATTCCTTTTGTTGCTTCAATTATTACAATATTTTCATAACACATTAATGATGAATCCCTTTTGAGTTGATATTTGATAGGGAAAATATTTAATGATGATTCTTCTTAGAAACATAATCTGATGATAGGATAAGAATGGTGAATCATTGGTGAAGAGATAAGAATGTTGCATGTTCATTTTGCAGAAAGAAAATTTTGTTTATTTTTATTCAATGATGCAATAAAATAATATTTGGAATTATTGGTATTCATTAGCTCAGTTCTTAAGACTATAAAAAATATTTTGATCGTTAAAATTATTAAACAAAATTAATATTTAGCATTATTAACTGACAAACACTTTACTCTCCAAAATTACAAAAGAAAATAATTAAAATGATCCCAGATTTTTTAGATTAAAAGAATATTTTTAATATATATAAATTAAATTGATCGCTCCATTTAAATACGCGAGGACTACGATTTTGCTCTATTTTTTGTAGCTGACTGTTATGGTTTGAATCTTATCTTCCTCTCAATTATATTAAAATATTAAATCTAACATATATTAAATTAATGTAGAAATTATATATATATATTAAAATAATTTATTTTAATAATTTCTTGTAATTTAGAATATTGTTTTCTTTTAAATTTTGTAATAAAGAAAAATCATCCTTATTAATAAAAAAATTATTTAATATTTTTTTTCAAATACATGATTTTCCTTTTATTATTTTTATTCAAGAATACTATTACCCATAATAATCAATAAAGAAGCTCTTCCTTCTTTATAACTGTTTATTTTTTTGACAAATCATTGTCCTGTTTTATCTTGATTATATGCATAGCTTGGCTTCCGTAACTAAATTCTATTATATAGTTCATTGTCACAATTGAATATGTAGTATATAAAAAAACATTTCGTAGTAACTAACCTTAATATTTCCTTACTAACACACATAACCTACACCGAAGAGTAATAATAATGTAAAAAAATTATAATAATTAATTAAGAAAAGGAATTTTTTAATATTATTTTTTTTATTCTAGATTATACTTTAAAATCACCATCCCTTTATTTTGGTAACAAAGACTTCCAACTCCACAAAATATGTAATACTTATAAAAACAAATAATTTCTTACCCTATTTCAAAGAATTGTTAAATTAGAATAGAAGTTACATTTGAGTCACTCCTTCATCAATTTTTATATACTTTATATTTTTTTCTTATTTTAAAAAAATAAATATTTAATTATTATCTCTTTTATTTTCATTCAAGGTCTTACATCGATATTTTTAATCAATTTCTATTCACATAACACCTTATCTTGTCAATTTTCTCTATTATAATATGATATTTTTCTCGATTTTTATGTTGGATATTTTTTTATAATAAAAAAAATTCATACATAATAAAGATAAACTAACATTAAAGTTTACAATTTTCAAGTACATACCTATTCTTTAAATAAGTCTAATTATTGTGAATACATATAAGAAAAGAAGAAGTTTATATTAGTTACAACTCTTCCTCTCCTCACTATCTCAATTTTTATACATATTAATTATTGGGTTGGCATGTATAGTAAAATTTTACTTGAAAAGAATTATTCATTTTAAATTTGATAGATTTTGTGTGTCACCTCTTTAATAAGAAATTAAAGTTATTTCTTTGTTAAATGATACGTTAATATAAATTTACAAGCAACATTACTTAAAACATTTTCACTTGAAGATATTTATGAATGATTTACGATAAACAATTGCTGTTTCGAAATACGTTTTTCTTATAGTATTTAGAAAAGCAACTTTGATATTGTTTTAAGAAAATTTAAGTTAACCCTGCAAGTAACTATTTATTAAGAATAAAAATAATTTTTTCCATAACTCATACCAACAACAAATACTATAATAAAATTTAAATTTAAAAATATAAAATTCTAAATTAATTAACAATTCGATTTTTAATACGATAATAAAATATAACATTAGTGTAAATTATTAAACGATAATGATAGATAAAACCTAGCAAGGACCACAAATAATAATTTTAAGAAAGTGTGAATAGCTGAATTTTTTTCTAAAATCATATTTTTGAAGAAATTTTACTTAACAAAAGTGAGATCCACTAAGACCTTTTAGGGTTTAAATTCAAAATTCGGTTGATTTTCATTTTTTTAAAAGTATAAAAAATAATAATATAATAAATAATTAATAAAATAACATAATAATAATTCAAAATTATATTTTTATTTTGTTATCAAGTTTAAATAATGAATTGAATTAAAAAATTAGATAATAGAGTAAAATAATTTAATATATGAAACCAATTAATAAAAATAAAAATATTATATTAAAACAATAATTTTAAAATAATTCAAAATAAATTTATCAGATATTTAAATGTATTTTTCAGAGTAGTTTAATAAGGTATATGAAAATGTAAAATAAATAATATATTATTTATTGAAAAAATAAGAATGATATAAATAACTTCATTGATAAAATAAAAAATTTTGAGAAAATAATAAATGAATATTAATTTAAAATTTATTAGTATCATTTGTGTTAATTAATATTAATATAAATTAAAATAGAATTAATGTGATTTATAATATAATATATGACTTTAAATTTATCTATTATTTAATATATATATATATATGTATATATATATATATATATGATTAGTAAATAAACATTTAGTGCTATGAAACTAGTATCATAAATATAAATC
This sequence comes from Lablab purpureus, assembly GCA_030347555.1. Classification (NCBI taxonomy): domain Eukaryota; kingdom Viridiplantae; phylum Streptophyta; class Magnoliopsida; order Fabales; family Fabaceae; genus Lablab; species Lablab purpureus. Next base: position 22,990,005 of record CM059258.1, read on the forward strand.
TTAGTTTTAAAATAAATTATAAACATTCCATCATAAAACATTTAATTTTAATGAATGTTATTGAATATTTACATTAAGTAAAATAATTTTTACATTTAAATACTATACTATCATATATTACATTTATTAAGTTTGAGTTTAACTTTTGATTTATATTAATAATTACTAATACAAAATAATATGAATTCATTTTAAATTAATATTCATTCATTCATTTCTAAAACATATTTTTTATTTTTATTATACGAAGTTATTTATTGTTTTTATTTATTCAATTAATAATATATTATTTTTTGTTAATATATTTTTTAAACTACTTTGAAAATGCATTTAAAAACTTAATAATTTTAATATACATTATTTTAAAATTATTATTTTAATATAATTTTTTAAAAACTTTTATTAATTAGTTTCGTACATTTATTTGTTGATATTATTATTTAAATTATTCTTATTTAATTCATTATTTGAAAACTCAATGTCAAAATAAAAATATTTTTATTAATTAGTTATTAAATAATTCTTTCTTTATTTGTTTACAGAAAATCTGAAACATTAAGTCAAAATTCAGTTATAAAAACCTAAATTTTTACCTGTTTGCATTTAATGAAGTTCAAAATTCAGTTCCATTTTTAATAAATAATGTAACAGTATAATTATACTATACAATTCAATAGATGATTTATACAATCTACATAACAATTTAAAATAAATTTGAAGTTTGAATATATATATATATATATAATATGTATATTAAAATGAAAATTCTAAATTATTTTTTAATTTTTCTTCAAAATTTGCAATTATTTCTATTGATTAAGTACATAGTACAATTATTGTAAATCATCACATAAACAATAAACATAAGAATAAACTATTGAAATAAGTTTTTATCATAACATAACTTTATATCATATTTATAAGAGTATTGTAATTAGTCATCCATAATCATAATCAATTTAATACATATTGATTCCAACAATACATGCATATCAATCAATATAAACCTTAGATGATTTCAGTTATTAGAATTAGAGTATCAATTAACATCTTCAGGAAGACTTGTATTAAGCATTTATTACTAGAGATATTCACTTAACCCATTTTAGTATTTCAAGTATGCTGACCTCGACTACATGGATCATGATAAGTTTAAAGTATATTCATACCCAGACCTCAACATGTATTCCAATTTACTTTTTAGATCTCGACATGAGCTAATGATATAGTAAACTTTCCTTAAGCTTCTTCTCACTACCTAATGTCTTATTCTATGTGACTTAGATAATTAGTGAAGCTAGGTATCTTTGTTAAAACATAGTTCTTTGTTTAATACACAAGATTAAACTATGGTTCACAATTATCTTAGATTTGTGACCTCAAATCCATAGAATGAGTTCATTGCACAATAGGTCGTGCATCAAAACCATGTCAGGGTGCGTAAGAATTTTCCTCTATACTTCTCAATTCCATATACTCCACATAATTAACAACATTTTATTCTATATAATATAAATCAGTAGAGCACAAGCACCAAAACAATTAAATATATCATTCTATCTTCTATTCACATTTTCATATAACACTCATAGATTTAATTTATTATATGACAAATATTAAAGATAACAATTCCTACTAGTTTACACTCATTCAATCATGTACAAATATAACTCATAAGAAAACTAAAAGGATAAACTACAACTCTTATAAAGAATTCTAATTCAAAAGAAATCATCTACTTAGCTTAAAAGTATACAAACTAGAAAAACTACAATTAAAACTGCTCACACTCTTCAAACACCAACTATTATAGTTCAAAATTATCATAACAATCCAAAATCAAATGAGAATCAACTACAAACAACTATCTATGTTTAAATCATACCATTCAATCTCAAGTTCAATCTTCATAATACAAGCAAAACAACACATAATTCTTGTATAAAACTCATGATGGTACTCTGACCACGTCACCTTAACATCCAGATCATCTATCCTAAGATACTATCAAAATCATAACTAGCTTTTCTTACGTGTAAAAATGCTTGAACTTAATAGATACTAAGAAAAAATTGAGAAATCTATACAAAAATCTAAGGATATGAACAACACAACAAAAAACAACTACAAATTTTTAGAGTAAAATGACACTTACTTAGAATGAGAAATTGATGGGTAGAAATTATTCTTAACTCGCTAACTACTGAAAGTTGGAGTATGATATTAAGAAAATGATAAATAAAACAAAAATTTTAAAGAAATATTGTAGTGATAACCTACAATATAAAATTAATAATATTATTATTAAAAAAATAAAAATTTGATAAATTGTAATTAGAGATTTAAGTTTGAAAATAAAATGAGTAATATGAGTTTAAGAATTCAAATGAGTAAATATAATAAAGAAGAACTAATCTTCTTGTATCATTCTTTTAACCATAATATAACTTATTTTTCCTAATTATCCACTAAAAACTAATTCATTTTTTTTAACATAAAATATAAATATAAAATAAAATAAAATATATTAATAAAATTATAAAAATGAAATACATAATATTTTTTATTTTTTAATATTAAATTATTTTACATTATATTTATTTTCACTTCCTTATATCTTGTACATAATAAACAAATAAAAATATCAATTTCAAACTTTTCATACCAACAACAAATACTATAATAATATTTAAATTTAAAAATATAAAATTCTAAATTAATTAAAAATTCTTAGAGTTTTAGAAGTTTAGAATTTGAATTTATTGTAAATTATTAAACGATAATGATATATAACCTAGCAAGGACCACAAATAACAATTTCAAGAAAATGTGAATAGCTGACTTTTGTCCAAAATCATATTTTTGAAGAAATTTTACTTAAAGTCCGATCCACTGAGACATCTTTAGGGTTTATATTCAAAATTCGGTTGATTTTCATTTATTTTAAAAAGAAAGAAAAATAATAATATAATAAATAATTAATAAAATAATGATAAAAATTATATTTTATTTTGTTATTAAGTTTTAAATAATTAATTAAATTAAAAAAATAGATAATAAAGTAAAATAATTTAATATATGGAACCAATTAATAAAAATATTATATTAAAACAACAATTTCAAAATAATGAAAAAAATTATTAGATATTTAAATGTATTTTTCAGAGTAGTTTAAAAATATATATGAAAACGTAAAAGAAATAATACATTGTTAATTGAAAAAATAAGAATGATATAAATAACTTCATATGATACAATAAAAAAGTTTGAAAATTTAATAAATTAATATTAATTTAAAATTGATTAATATATCTTCTGTTAATTATTATTAATAAAAATTAAAATTAAAATTAACGAGTAGTTTATAATATCATATATGACTTTAAATTTATCCTATTATATGAAATATATATATATATATATATATATATATATATATATTATAGTAAATAAACATTTAAGTGATATGAAACTAGTATCATAAATATAAATTTTAGTTTTAAAATAAACTATGAACGTTACATCCAATAACACATTTAATTTTAATAAATATTATTGAATATTTGCATAAAATAAGATAATTTTTACATTTAAATACTATACTATCATATTAAATTTATTAAGTTTGACTTTCCATGACATCAAGTATCATACCCATTTCAATTTTGATTTATATTAATAATTGCTAATACAAAATAATATGAATTCATTTTAAATTAATATTTATTTATTCGTTTCTAAAACATATTTTTTATTTTTATCATACGAAGTTATTTATATTATTTTTATTTATTCAATTAATAATATATTATTTTTTGTTAATATATTTTTTATATTCTTTAAACTACTTTGATGAATGTATTTAAATACTTAGTAATTTTACTATACATTATTTTAATTTTTTTATTTTATATAATATTTTTATTTTAAACTTTTACGAATTAATTTCGTACATTTTTTATATTATTTTATATTAATTTTATTTAATTCATTATTTTAGAATTCAATGTCAAAATAAAATGCTTTTTATTTTTATTAATTATTTATTAAATAATTCTTTTTTTTATTTGTTTACAGAGGATGTGAAACATGAAGTCAAAATTCAGTTATCAAAAAACTGAATTTTAACCTGTTTTGGTTGAATGAAAGTCAAAATTCAGTTCCATTTTAATAAATAAAGTGGACCTTAATTTACTTCGGTAAATTTCTTTCAGAAAAAAGTTATTTTAAGAAAAATTGTAAATAGTTCATAATGGAATACAATAACACTCTCGTAAAAACATTCGTATCCTCTTATACATAAAATACAATACTCTAAATTTTTAAATTATAAGAACAAAAAATACTTCTTTTAATATTAAAAACATATATTCGTATCAATAATCAATAATCAATAATCAATAATCCAATACAACATAAATTAAAGTAGACATGTTAGTAAAAATTGGAAAAAGTTTTAAGAGTAACGTAATCTAATAAAACTTAAAAAATAAAATAACTTATCCTTGTAATATGACGTTGTTGATTGTATTTAAATAAAATAATTAACACCAGGCTTTAAATGTTCTGACTGAATTTAAACAGGTAATTTAGAAAATACAATTTTTAATAGAAAATAAAAAAGAAAATTGAATGATTTTGACTGTATTCATAATGAATAATCAATACGAAATTAATTATTTATAAATGTGAGATCATTTAACTCTTAACAATCAACTTAACGCATCATGAAAATCCAGTTTCACCTCCCCAAGTAGAAGAAGAATCCCGTAAGCTTCCCTAATTCCCTTTCATGGCTCCATTATTTGGTGCTAACAACCAATTTCTCAATTTATTTTTCTAAAAATAAATAAAACAAAAAAAAAATCACCCTCTCTCTCTCTCTCTCTTCTGAGTGTGCTATGCGCATAAACACATGCAGCCACACTTGTATAAATCCATAGAGAGAGCTTAGTTAGAAGAACAACACAAAGATTCATAGAAGAGAGAGAGAGGCACAAAGAGAATCCTCTCCTTAGTTCTTTCCGCATTACCACCTTTGTGTCGCGTTTTCTCTCTCCTCGTGTCGTTTTCGACACAGAGAGAAAGAGATTACGAGATGAGTGAGCGTGTAGAACGTGGTTTCTTCTTGTTTTTGTTCTCCTTCTTCTTCCTGCTTCTTGCGTTGAAGGTGAGAGGTTCAGGTGATGAGAAGTGTGATTTTTTCACGGGGACATGGGTGCTGGATAAATCGTACCCACTCTATCAGCCGTCCACGTGTCCCTTCATCGAGCGCGAGTTCAGGTGCGAAGCGAATGGACGGCCTGATCTGATTTACACCCATTATCGATGGCACCCACTTGCCTGCAATTTACTCAGGTTGGTACCCTCTTATCATTACTCTCTCCTTTTCTCTCATACACTTTTCTAAATAATAACTAAACCTAATTTTTATTTATTACCACTCTTTTATTTTCAAATAAAGAATAGCTTCAACTCTGCTTCTCCATTTCTGACACAGACACAGACGCAGACCCTTTTCTTTTACTCTTTGTTTTATGTTTATACGATCATTTTTAAATAATTTTTAGATAATCTAGTTTAATTCCTTCTTATAAATTATATATAAATATAATGGCTTCATTATGTTTTCCTTTTGGGTCTCTCTATTTCTTTAATTAATTTCATAAATTTTGTCTTTTGTTTTGGATTTCATACGCGTTATATTAGTTCTCTTATTTTGGACTTGTTCACTTCAAATTTTATGTTTAACAAGACTACGTGTTATATATGATTTTTTATGATTTACGTTAAAATTCATCTGTAGACCCATTTTTGTGAGCATTGTAATACTAATAAAGATAGATTCTATTAAGATTAATTTGTTTTTTTCGTGTTATTTAAGGTTGTTTTTAAAAAAATAAGAAATATAATTATTCTCTTAACTTTAATAAAATATTTATAATTTTTTATTTTTATTTTTATTTCTACATTATATTATATATTTTAAACTAACTAAAAAAATTAAATAAAAGTATAAATAACAAAAAGTTTAATATTATTTAAAATTTTAACAATTAGAGTTTAATGGAAAAAAAAAATCTTCACAAATATAAGGCTTGAAAATAAAGGGAAGAAGTATATATTAATTAGTACTTTTTGGCAAGGTTTTACATATCTATTATATAAAACCGACAAATATTGACTAATTATATTTCCTAAACGTACTGTCAGTATTAACTCTCAATTAGTGTATTTAATGCATTAATGTGGTCCTCGATTTTATTAGTAGATTATCTTGACCTCAATTAATGACAAAAACTAAAAATTTCTTAAATATTTTTTAAATCAATAGTTTTTTAATAATTAATGATATTTTATTATTCTCAAATAAACGAAGGTAAACTTAATAACTTCAAACATTTTTTATTTCTGCAAATTTTCGGCTCGAAATTTTTTCCCTTATAGCATATCATGTGACCTTTTTGGAAAGATCCAACCATCCAGCCTGTAAAATGCTACTTATGGGAGTTTTGTTTTAAAAAAAATGAAAAAGACATATTAGCGAGGGAACAGAGGTTCCGAATGTTTGTTTGGCTCGGGTTGGAAAACGCGGTTTCACGTGCACCCATAAAAGCACTTTTGCGTGCAAAAGTGCTTTGCAACATGTCAGTTACAAACCAACCACCCAACATTTCACTAGATTTCCATCGTCTTTTTCCCATTGTTAACGTAGAAACTAAAACAAATGCGCCCATAAAAACAGTGTCAGTTGATTCACTCAGGTTCTCGTCCCTGGTCGGAAACTCTTGCTTTTATTTTTTCTCACTTTCCATTTGCCACCTTCCACATTTCATCTAATTCCCGACGAGTCCCCTTTCCTTTTGTACCAATTTTTTTCTTTTGGAGAAAATGAAGACAACTTGAACTGGAAAGTGAAGTCAGAGACAAGTTGTAACAGTTGTTGATGTTTCGTACGTAGTTGTTTCATCAACTTTTTTTTCTGCAAAGTGAAATAATTGACCATAGGTATTCAATGGTGTCATTTTTTTTTTTTCTGAAAATTTGAAATGGTAATGTTTGAATGCAGATTTGATGGGCAAGATTTTCTGGAGAAGATGAGAGGGAAGAGCATCATGTTCGTGGGAGATTCACTGAGCAGGAATCAATGGCAGTCCTTGACTTGCTTGCTTCATTCAGCAGTGCCCAATTCAAATTATACTGTGGCCAGAGTTGGAGATGTTTCTATTTTCACATTTACGGTATGATTTCTAATCTTCAATATGCTATATTATGTGCGTGTATATATATATATATATATATAGAGAGAGAGAGAGAGAGAGAGAGAGAGATTTTGATATTTTAAACCCATTCATAAAAAAAAAATAGATAATCAATTATATTAATATTATATATATATATTTAACTAAATATTATTATATACTATTATATTACTAAAATGAGGTTAATGTGTGAAAGTATAATTTTTTTATATGACTAATTTATATTTTTATTTAAAACCAATTTTAGATGCAATTTTTAAGTACTTTTTTTATTGTTGTAAAATTATAATTATAAATTCATTTTATAGTTAATGCTAGCTTTTAATGAAAAAGTTTATTTTCCATTTATCCATATTAAAATTTTGGCTAAATTATAATTTTTATTTTTTAATTTTATCTGCATTTTTTATGTGATTTAGTTTCTATTTTTTTAAAATATGTGATTTCAATTAAATTCATCAATTTTTCGTCTTTTATTTTTAACATATTCGATTCATTAAATAATTTTTCTTTATTTTATCTAAATATGTTAAATTTAAGATTCCATATAGAACCTAAAAAATAAAAATCACGAACGAAAAATTATAAAAGGGATTAAAATTATATATTTAATTTTTTTTTATGGCGACAACTAATCATATATATTGTTGAATATAATTTTAAAATAATCATTCTAAAGTTAATAAACTTGATATAAATATTGATATGCTGCTATAGGTTAATAGTTCAGAAATTTGTTGCACAACTGGGATGAACCATTTACTCCATGACCAACTTCTAGTACATAAATTCTAAGTGAAAAGCGTGGACAAAAAACATTAAATTCTGCATAATAAGTCAGAAAAGAGATGGTAAGAAAATTGTTTGTAGTGAAGCCACAAGGGATTAACAACGTGGGGGCGAGGTGCAAATTTGCAATGGCTAAGTCACAAGTGGTCCCTTTAATTTGCTTGTCCATTTTCTTAAGTCACTTCAGCAAATGGTCACCTCAGCTTTTGTATTGCCTTCTATTTTGGTCACATTGGCCAAGTCTTTACGTGTCCCTTCCAACTCCTTTGGGTTGCTTGCCTATTGTCTTCATATTATAGATATAGATAGTTATCATGTATGGTATTAGTCAAATGCAGATTCATAATTTGTATTTAAATTAAAACTATTTTGAATTGTTTCAACTTTTTTTACCTCCAAAAGTACTTATCTTAAGGAATCTTCATTGATGAATATGATTTTTTTTGTAAAATTTGCAGGAGTATAAGGTTAAAGTGATGCTAGATAGGAACGTGTATCTAGTTGACGTTGTGAGAGAGAAAATAGGGAGGGTGCTGAAGCTTGATTCAATAGAAGGAAGCAAACTGTGGCAAGGGATTGATATGCTTATCTTCAACACATGGCACTGGTGGTACCGAAGAGGACCCACTCAACCGTAAGCTCATTTCTTAATTTAATCACTTTTTGGGGCTTGTAATCAAGTTTGAGAATCACTTTTTGCAAGGTTATAAATTATCCGAATTTCTTTTGTAGTTTTTGTTATGAAATGGGTTTGTAAAAAATTAATGAATTTCTCAGATGGGATTATATCCAAGTGGGAAATAAAATTTTGAAAGACATGGATCGAATGGAGGCTTTTGAAGAAGCACTTAAGACCTGGGCTAAATGGGTTGACACCAACGTTGACCCTACAAAAGTGAAGGTCTTCTTTCAAGGAATTTCTCCATCTCACTACAAGTAAGCAAAATCATAAACCTTATCTATTTTTATCATCATTTGTTATTCAAAACTCAAATAGCTAAAAACAACTATTATCTTTCATTTTCATTAAATAACTACAAGTTAAACTGCTCATTAAATAGCATAGAGGCATGTGCCTCTCTTTCCCCAAGTCAAAAGAAAGAGAATTTAGTCGAAATGCACCTGTGTATTCTTTCAGGTTTTGAAACAGAAATTATTAATTATTTAAATTTTTTCAGTGGCAGCCTATGGAATGAGCCAAGTGCAAAGAGCTGCATCCGGCAGACGACACCGTTGCCGGGATCAACCTACCCCGGCGGATTGCCGCCGGCTGTGGCGGTGCTAAAGGGTGTGCTGAGAACAATCAGAAAACCAGTGACATTGCTTGACATCACAACCCTATCGCTGCTAAGAAAAGATGGACACCCTTCCATTTATGGTCTTGGTGGAGCTGCAGGAATGGATTGCAGCCACTGGTGTCTTTGTGGTGTTCCAGACACTTGGAATGAAATACTTTACAACCTTATTTGATGGCTAATTTTTCATTCAATCATTTAATTGGGGGGTTAGTTAGTCGATTCTTATACAAAACAAAATTGTATACAGAAAAGAAAACTGGGTTGGCTATTAGACCACACCCTCATCGTTAATTGAAAGGTGAATAATATTAATAAGATTACATCATTCATCGTTTATCTACCTTTTTTTCAAATCATAATATTACTAGGTATTATTCATGATCGAAAATAGTTATTAACAATGATTAAGTTGATCATTTTTCTATTATATTTTTGTTTACTATAACCTCACCAAGCTGATCTCAAACTTGATCACCTATTTGAGCCAAACCATGTAGCGTAAATAGTGGGGAATGTCGATTACAAAAAAAAAAGTGAATTTAATTTAATGCAAAATTTGATGGCAATGATAACGCACTACGTCTCTAAGGAAAGAACGTGTGGTGGATAATTTGGTGAGTCTCTATGAAAATTGTGGCACGTTATGTGTAAAGCACTATCGATTACGTGCATGAAAATAACATTATAACAACATAAAATCGCAATCACAAATGACAGCAAATAGAAAAAAAATTACGTGGAATGCAGTGGATATTCATGTTCATGCACCATGTTACACTTTCAATTAATGAAGTCGTATTAGCATGGCTTTGAGCTTAAACTAGTTATCATATATAAGTTAGTTTCCTGAATGACTTGTTGTCTCACAAGTCTTAGGAATGGAGCTAAAAAAGCATTTATATTTTTTAAGTACATTACAATCAAATTCATAGAGTGGCCTCATATAAGTTTTGTGGCTATAAACGAAGATAAGCAGTTCCATTCAGATTGGGTTTGTTTAAATTTTCTAATATGTAAATAATTAATTGGCAAAAAATTCACACACTAATCGTTTGAGATTTTACTTTCAATCAATCAATCAATCCAACTCTCTCTTAGTTTCAACTTATGATTGATTAAATTTTATATTAAAAATCCTATACTTTCGTTGGTGAATATTATAATGTCATGGACGAAAATCAATCAACCAAAATGCCCATGCTTTCTTACCCCTGAAAAAGTTCTTGTTAATACCAATTATAAAGAAAGGCTACCTAGGGTAAGGGACATGTGATTATGAGAGAAGATAAAAACTTTAATAAAATTGGGAGAAAAATATAAATAACAAAGATGTCACACCAAGATCTTAATTTAGATGGGGTTCCAGTGCTTGATAATTGCCTACCACTAATTTTGTAACCCTATCGAAACAAAACCTTCGTGGGATATACACAAATATTATAGTAGGAAAAATAAAATTCCACAATTTCCATATTTTTGGGTATATTACGAATGTTTTCAAGTGTAATATTATGAAAAACTTGAATGTTAAATATTTGTTATAACTGGGACCAGAAAACCTAATTTGTAAGACACCATACAACCCCGCAAATTGTTTTCTGGAAGTTGGTTTTTTGTTAGATCTGATGAGTTGTTTGTTTGTAAGAGGTTGAGTTTCTTACGTTAAGTCCAAGATTCTTTTGAGTGTCAACCACCGGAAGACACTTGCATGTATACGTTGGTTGTTGCAGTGCTCCAATCAAAGTTTAAAACTGACAAAATTAGTTTAACTCCTTTTGTCGGCGAGATTCCCTCTCCAATCAAATATAAGTACATATGCATCAATACATGTGTTGATCATTGAATCAATTCATTACGGTAATTTATCTCATTTTTTCGCAATCATTAAATGCATGTAAGTTCTTAACTTTCTTGTTCAAAATGGAGTTTTAAAAAATGAAGATTTACATGATTTTTTTTTTCTAAAACCATTGCATTTATACGAATTAATCATGATTAGAAGTAATAACAAATGCTGCTTTCGTTAAACGTCTAAGGCGCATGAGTAGTTACTTTTTAATAGAATTTATTCTATATCTAAAATAAAATAATTAATAACTACTTTTTAAACTATTTAGTTAAGTAATCCTTCTATTACAAAGATTAAATCAGGGATAATCTCTAAAATGTGAAAATAGAAAATAGAACCAACCTTTCATCATTATTAGTCATGACATTTTTAAAAAAAATATGTTTAAAAAAATATGTTTCTACAAACGATTATTCTCTAAAATTTTGATGATTTAACATGTTATAGAAGAAAGTATATTTGACGATTCAAAGTGTAAAATATATGTGATATTTATAGAGTTTTAATCATCACAAAGTTTCAAAACATGAAAACTTAGTGACAACATGATACCAAAACTTACACATAATTGTTTTGGTAATGGTTTGAAAATGGACCATATTTCACATAATGTGAGTTAACTATTACAATATAGGTAATGTGATGAGGCATATCTTACATTATACTCATATTCCTATAAAATAGGAACTACTTACATTTAGTAACTGTTAACATTCTCCCACATGATTCATTTATCTCATTCTCAAACAGAACAATAAACTAAATATATGAATCATAGTGATAGATTCTCTAATAATTAGTATTATCTCACATGTATCATAATATATGAAGTCTTTCATCAAAGACTCTTTATCATAATGAGTAAACCATATGTTTATTCTAAGTCAAATGAAATGAAATTTCTCAAAATAAACAAATATGTGAACAATAAATGAGAAAAACATTAAACTAAATAAGAGTTTTATAAAAGTAAAATTATTGATTGTTACACCATGGAACCAAGTTTCATTTGTGTTATGATTTTCTTAAAATTCTTTGGTGGCATGCCTTTAGTCAAAGGATCAATGGCGAATCTTTGGTATAAATAATCTTTTTATTTGGCAAGTGTACTGAAATTCCATTGTAGTCTTCAGAAAAGTAAGTATAGAGTTATGTATACATAGGGAATTATTGGTCAATTTTGATCAAATATAAGTTCTTATATGAAAAACAGGTAAAACACAAGAAAGGTTGAATTGTGTTTTAAAACCTTTTGAAGAATTTTAAAGATCATCTATCAAGATATACAAGGCAGACTAAGTTTGGTTTCAACAGACGTGCAACATCTATTGATAAAAAAGAAATTTGTTGAAAACAAATGTATTTAATATATCCAATCTCCTTTTTAGTTACATCATTAATATGTAATTGAACAGAGATTAAGAGAAAGAATACTCTAAACCATATTTTTATATTGGTTCCAGCTCTCAATCAATAGATTGAGTTCCACTACCACTGTAAGATACAAATAATGTTTTGGTTCATATCCACTTTTGGCTAATTCATTCAAGTATTCATTACACAAGTCACTTCTGGCAAGAGCTGTCAAAATGGACGGTCCAGCCTAATCGAGTCTGGTCCTACAGGCCAAGATAAAATAATCTATCAGCCCAATTTGGCCTATATTTTAAAATGGATAATAATTTTTTGCCTAGCCTAACCCTATGTTAGGCCAACAGGCTATTTTTGGCATAATTAAAAAGTGAAAATATATTAACTATCTATAATATAAATTTTTTATCAGCAATAATTGATATATAAATGTTTAACAAATTTACATAAAAGTTTGTGTAAAAAAAACTTATAAAACAAACTTAGAACACCTACTGAGCATTTTCAAGACAGTCAAACATTTTTAGTATTTTAACATTTGTTTACTGCAAAAGATAACATCCAATTGGTTAAAAAATTTATGTAATATACGTGAAAAAAATTAAAATGCATTATGGACCTCTTTAGATATATTATTTTATCTCCTTGACTAGTTTACTTGCCAAACAATTGTATCTTTTTCACTTTTTTTGCATCTATATTTCATAATACACAAAAGGATTGACAATTAAGAGTTTTATAACAAGCAAAAATAAATATTATATCAAAATCAATAATAATTTAAATATACCAAAAGGTCTAACTTGCTTGTAACCCTACAATTAATTATGAGTACAAATGAGGGCTTGCACATTGATAAGGAGTAAACAATCTCTATACTTATTCAAAATATGATCACCATGCTAAATGAAGATTCTGAAGCCACTGTTGTGATATGAATGCTTAAAATGTCACAAAATTAACAATTTCTTTATAATTCACCAAATATTAACAAAATAAGACAACCCACATGATTATATGAAAAAAAGAGCAGATATAGAGTTTTGATTAGAAACGTAAAAAGTGAGAATATAAATTAAAAAGAAAAGAGTAAAGAAGAACCTAACCTAATATGAAACAAAGAAGTTATGGTAGAGGCGTGAAACTGTGGTTAAGGATGACAACAAGTCAGGTCGGGCATGGGTAGTGCCTACCTATTACCCGCCCCGTTACCTGCTGGGTATCTGCGAAAAAAATACATGCAGATTTTTTTATATCCGCGGGTACTTGTGTATACCTACAGATATTTTTAATTTTTTTCAATTTAAATTTTTTATTTTTAAATAAGATTATTTAAAAATAACTATTTAAAATATAAATTTAGATGAAAAAATTAATTTTGAAATATAATTTAAACAAAATCTCATAAAAAAATTGTGCAAGTAAATTTATGTTTTTAAAAAAAATTAAACAAGTTGGGTTATAAAATATAAGTTTTAAAAAATTAATCCTCTTATAAATAATTTCAGTTATATGAGAGTAAATAAAAAATAGACATAGATAAAATTAAACTCTAAACAATTTTTACAATATTAATATTTTTCTCACCAATAACTTTAATTTGATCACTTATTTTTTTTTAAATATTTAAATTAAATTTATTAATAATAATTAGCGGGTATCCGTGAGTAGTGGGTAGCAGATACCCGCGGTGAGCAGGTACACGCGGGGTGGGTAACATGATAATCTTACCCGCCTCCTTAACAAGTAGGTAATTAAAATACTCGTATCCGTTACTCGCAGGTATCCTTTTAAGATATCTATTTAATACTCGTTACACATTTTACATGCGGATATCCACGGGTATGGATTTTTTTGTCATCACTAGTTGTGGTGGTAAAAGTGATATAAGGCACAATGTCCAGTAGAGGAGAGATAAGAGCTTGTAAGAGAGGAAGGAAAGAGATGAAAAGGAGAAGGGAGACTCTAAGACAACAAGGTTTCTTTCTTTAGAATGACAACATAAAAATAAAAATAAAAAAATAATATAAAAAATGGATAAGCCCATTAGCCTACGAGCTAGCCTAGCCTTAGCCCATATAGGCCTCAGGCCAAATGGGTCAAGCTAAAATAAGCCTATTATTATTTAGGCTACTATTTTTTAAGCCTAACTTGACTTGAATCATAGGCTACACAGGTCAGCCCATCAGACCAGACCCATTTTGATAGCTCTACTTATGGCTTAGCCAAGTATTCTTTCAACAAGCCACTCTTGGCTTAAATCCAAGTATTCTTTGGGAACTTGGCCACTCCTGGATAACCCCTTTACAAGATAGAGAGAGTGTGATTAGCTAGTCTAAAAGGATAACGTCTTACAGACAGATACAAAAGATAAGTTTTCTTCTAGAGTTTGATAATAAACACATAAATGTTCTTCTAAAGCTTTAAGAGAATGAGGATAAAAAATAATAGAGGTTCAAAACTTAAGCAAAGTTCACGTTCCTTATTTTCTTCCTTGAACAAGGCTCTTATATAGTGCTTGAAAGCGACTAGCCGTTAGAGTCTCGTTTTGACATCTTCAGATTTAGGTTGGCTTCAACAAATTGATCTTCAATCATCTGTTTGAGGCTTCACGTAGAGTGAACAAGGCTCTTATATAGTGCTTGAAAACGACTAGCCGTTAGAGTCTCGTTTTGACATCTTCAGATTTAGGTTGGCTTCAACAACTTGATCTTCAATCATCTGTTTGAGGCTTCACGTAGAGGGCATTAAATGCAGCTCTTCATGTAATAAATGCATGCTTCTTTGTTTAAGACAAAACCTGATAACTTGTTACAATTATCCTACATCGGACAATGAATTTTACTTCTTTTAGAGTAAGCAGACTTCTGTACATGGTAGGTGTACTTCAAGAGTTGACAAAACTGGGCACTTCAGGAATTTGGTCTGATAAAGAAGTTTTAGTTCTTCTTTCAAATCATGCTTAAGAAGATGTGGGATTTCCTTGGACTTTATGCTTAGGACGATATGAAGAATGTTTCTGTACTTTAAAGTAATAAACATTAATGTTAATGTTGTTGAAGCATATAATCTGATGACTTATCATCTAATAAAATAAAAGGGCATCGTCTATTAGACAATACAAGCATGATCTGATATAAGGGATTGTTTGACGAGGTGCATTGTCTGTCAGACACAAATTCTTTTGCTTTTTATACTTTAATGTTCTTAAGTATTGATTCAAAACCTTGGAATGTTGGACCGAGTTAGACAAAAAATTTTAATATTATCTAAGTAGTATACATTTTATGGAATTGCATATAATTCAATCTTAAATATTTATGAGCACAAATATTTATGCATCATGATTCTAAAGATACTTTATAACAATTCCTTGTAATAAAATCTAATAATATTTATTAAATATTGTTTCTTCTAAGATATATATATATAACACATATTCTAGGATGAAGCATCATGTTATAAGTAATTAATATAGTAAGATCGATACCAAAAATTAAATATCTCATCTGTCACATAAAAATAAATGTAATGATGGTGATGTTAAGCTGATCATTTTATTTCTTGATTAAGAGAACCAAGATGCAGTTTAGAAACTTAATTATTGATGCAATGAAAAACAAAAAATAACAGAGGTGCACAAATGATTTTTATATTGGTTCGCTCTTTACAAGAGTTACATCCAGTTATTTAAATTAAGCTTCCACTAACCACAACAATACTTACAAGTAATTACAACCCTTGTAAAAGCCTAAAAATCAAATAAGAATCAAGTCTTGAACCCTACAAGACCGTATTCCTAACCTCTGCAACACCCTGCTGCAGACCTACTAGATAACCCTAATCCAACAACACACACAAGAAATTTACAAAGGAATGAGATCACCTGAAAAATATTACAGTACTTGCAACAATTCAAATTCAATGTGTGATCTTCTATGCAACCCTCTATTCAGAATTTAATGATAAAGAAAGCTAATCTTGGATTCTCGGTAAGTTCTTCTTGCTAAACAATATTCTCTCTCAAAAACGCTTTTCAAAATTTGTGTAAAAGATTTGTTCAAAATAATTCAAAACGATTTAAATGAGATAGATTTTTAAAGAAAACTGACAGTTTTAACAGATTAAAAACATGACTTAATACGTTAATTTTACTTAATAGTAAAGTTAATGGATCGGTTCAAATTTTTAATGAACTAAAACTTAGTAAAAAAGTTTCACCAATTGAGCAAAAAAAAAAATAACCTTAACAGATTAACAAACTAGTCTTAAATATTCAAGATCTTGAACAATTTTAACACATTTAATTGATGGCTTAATATATTAAAATATTAGCTGAAACAAAAACATGATGCTTCAGAAGCATTTTAACAGATTAACACGATTTTTTAATCGATTAAAAATATGCAAATGATTAAGATAATTTTTAAGATGGATGTGTAATAAATTCCAAATTAACATCATGATCATCTAATTGTCTTAAAGAGAGAAGCTTACATAGCATTCTAGAAAAACAAAATTATAAACCTAAAAAATTCTTTAAGTCTTAAAAAATCTTCATGCTTCATCACCAAAGAGATTGGAGGTTGACTTCATCAAATCATCAATCGTCATTCAAGCAAGTCCAACTTCATTAGATGGATCCTAATATATTGAGTAACTTAAATACAACTAATTCTAAGAATCACATTTTAGATATTTTCTTAAAATTCTCAGGTCATGAATTGCAGACTAATTCATAATTCAAGCTTTAAGAATAGAAAAAAATCAACATTCCAAATCTTTTTTTACCATATATCTTGAAATGATTTTAATCAAAACTAATTCTAAAGATTACTTTCAAACTTCTCTTTAGAATTTGAAATTAAGTTATGATTTCATCATACAAATGTAAGTATTATGAGGAGATCAAATTACCAATGTAAGATAGAAGAAGATAACTTATATTTATTGAAAGATAAGATAGAAAATACATTCAAACCTAAAGTAGTGGCACATGGAAACATATATATACAAATAAAAATGACTAGAGTAATAGAAGATTCATTTTCCAAGTCGTCTATTGCTAACTTAGATTCCCTTAAAGCATAGTGCTACCATAAACACTACTACTACCTCCTAAATTATATTGGGAGAGAGAAAGAGAAAAAAGAAATTTTTTTCAAATGATGAATGACCCATATAATAATGGAGAGTGCCATTATATAGTGATCTG
Source organism: Lablab purpureus (assembly GCA_030347555.1). Lineage (NCBI taxonomy): Eukaryota > Viridiplantae > Streptophyta > Magnoliopsida > Fabales > Fabaceae > Lablab > Lablab purpureus. The sequence continues at coordinate 23,007,789 of CM059258.1, forward strand.
CCATTACCTTTTCTCTTGATTGCTTGTACAGATTCTTGAGTGCTCAAACAGATGCTAAGTACCCGTACGGATGCTTGAGCACTTGAACATATGCTTGAGCACTCGTATGAATGCTTGAGCACTGATACGGACATTTGAGTGCTCAAATGAACGCTTAAGAGCTCGTACAAACGCTTGAGCGAGATCCTTGATTTTTTATTAAGTTTCTCATTGTCACTTGAGCATCATATGGTCTCTCAAGCTTCGGTCTTGCTTAACTTTGATGTCTTGATACCACTTGAGCGATGGTTGGAGTGAGACATTTTGTCACCGTTAAATTTGAACTATTTTCATAAGTTGACACTTGAGCGCTAAAATTGTCGCTTAAGCAATGTATGAACCTATGCGCAGACCGTGTTTTGAACTAGCATCCATGGTTTAAATGTTGGCTTTTATCGCTTAAGCGAAAGTTGGTCGCATGAGTGACATGGTCCTAATGACAAGTTGTTTTCTGCAACTTGAGTGTTGGTTCTAATGCTTGAGTGATGTACTGGTATTTTTCTTTTTTTTCTACAAAAATTATTAATATAATAAATAATTTATATTTATTAGATTAGATCTTTTTATATTTACTTTTTATGTCATTTAACTATTTAAGTGTCAATTTTCATACTTATTTATACTTATATTTAACACTTGTCGAACACTCCACAACCTAATTCTTTGCTTGTCTTCAAGTAAATAAAAATATTGTGAAAATATTTGAATGAAAACTTTCTTCCACATTATGAAGACATAAGTGAAAGGATCTTTTGTTTTGATTCTCATGCACAAATAAAATATTGGTTTGTTTAAAAAATAAGTAAACTTAATGTAATTTTATGAAAAATTAGATCCTCAAGAACAACATAAGGAATAATTCACTCAATAGGATCTGACTATCCTATCCAAGATAACCATTCCAAGATAACCATTTCACTCTTTTCCTACTAAGTATTACCAAATTGGTTTTTGTTGTTAATTTAAAATCACATCAATCCATTTATGTTAAAATCAAGGATTTTCTGAGGTCTTTTTCAAGGTTGTAATGAGGTTTGGATACGAAAAAGTTGTGTTTGTTTTAGGGATTTACAAATAAGCATAATAATGAAGAAAAAAAAGCATTTCTCTATTTTTAAACAACCAAACAATTATCTTTTGCTTTTATATTTTTTCAATACTTTATAGACTTTATCTTTTTTTCCTTTTTCTTCTTTTATATTTCCTTTTATTTCATAGTAAAAATATTTTTGATAGTCACCTCGTAAACTTATGTTTTTTTTCTCCTTTTAAGTTTTAAAAGGTAATATTTTTCTTTTTAAGTTCTAAGTGAAAAGTAATTTATTTTAGGCCCAACTGACTACTAAAAAAATGTCTTTTTAATCTTTTTAGGATAGACTTTTGACCCTAGCTGATAACAAAATCTTCAAATAATTTTGTCTTGATGATTTCCTTGACTAACATACATTTCATAACAGTTAAAAATTCAAGAAAAAAACATTTGAATAATTAGTGGACACTTTTCTATTTTGCATTCCTTACCATGTAAAAGTTTCTTAAATTTATTCATAATGTTCTTTAAAACTTTCTTTTCTTACATATTTTTACAAAAGATTCATTTACTAAAGAAATAAATCCTTAGTTTTACTAATACATAGTTTCAAAAAGATTTTCTTTTCCCTCTTTGTCCTAATATTTTTAAAAAAGTTTATTCAATTTTTTTCCATTTCTCTTTCTCTTTCTCTCTCTCTTTATACACACACACACACACATATATATATAGCACTTTAAGATGTTACACTCCAACTTGGGCCAAAAGTTAATGGATCCCCAGTGATTGGAAGGAGAATCACTACTTTACTCCAACATAATTCTCTCCTTTGATTCATATTTAGGTATTGTTCCTGTCAAAGGAGAGTCACTACTTTACGGGAAGGTCAAACTAAAGTGGTTAAGAGAAACATGTTTTCATGGCCATAAGTGTTGCATGTGGCATTAATTGTTTTGTGGCAAATACTAGTTTGGGCAGAGGCCAAGTGGGTCAAGTCATAATCGAATTATGACGTTTGGGTTGTTACACTCTGAAGTAGAAAGAGTTGTGTCCGAACTAACGACTATAGCTTTCGGTCTAGTTGTAATCGCTCGATCCAATAATTGGTATTAGAGCCAAGGTCATGAGTTCAATTCAAAGCAGGACAATTGCTAATGGGGAGATTTTTGTAGGTGACATCACTTGTCCCATGGCGAAAACCAGTTGGTCAAAGACCATGTGGACCATTTCACAATCAAATCATGGTGCTTAGGTTCTTATGCTTGTAAGTAGAAAGAGTTGCACTCTAACTAATGACTATAACTTTTGGTGTAGTGGTAAATGCTCGATTCAACAAAAAGAACCGTGTATGGAATAACTTCATGACTATTGTAAGGCATATATCTTAGGTTTAATTGTAGGTGTTTTAATGGCTGAAAAAACATGCAACAAAGTACACCTCATGTACCTAAATTTTTTTAACTACTCTTCATGAGACCAACACTACAACTAGGATTTTGCATGTTTAGTTGTTTTGTATAGGAAATTATATAATGTCACATATACGAGAACAAAGACAATAGGAGGGTGTGCATCACTATTACAATCATGGGCACCTAATAATGACTTAGTTGATTATAAAGCAAGGATAAGTCACATTCAAGGAGATCAGACACAAAATGTAACAAAACAATATCTCATTCTTTTATACTTTTGTCTTTAATATTAACTTTGATTATGATTTTCACAACAAACATCATTTATTGTAGTTTTTATGAGCTTCATATTGAGACTTGGAGAGATTAAAACCGACTTAAGGCTACATAGGTTCCTAATTGTGGACTGTGCATTGCGATAATTTTTTCTACAATTATTGAATGACAACAATTTGACAGAGTGCAATTACAATTTGTTCTGTTACAGGAAGTCCCTTCCTTGCCCACTACTTTAGAAAAGTTACATAAAATTGACATGAGGAGACAAACTGATGAGAATTGGATCACAAAACATGCATGATGGATTGATCTGGGAAACAATAGTCGTGAGTTAGTATTGACTGGTAATTCGATGCAAGGATCATTGTTCCACACACAGGAGTACATGTTATATAGCCAATTCTATTTATTTCTTGTTCATGCCACAACTACTTCAAGATACAATGAACCAACATTATTGGAAAACCCCACCACTGGCATTCGAGACAGGTACCTCCTCCACCTAGTCTTATTTGGTTCCTCACAAGCATCCCTACCTAACTCTTGAATACATGACGCCTCCACTACTGTCAACTGTGAATGACATACAACATTCATTTTTATCAAGTTCCAATGATCTTATGTCAAATTTATTTACTCCAATTTTGGCTCATGCTTAATGCAATTACTCATGAGATTTTCATAGCCAAAAGTTCTAGGGCTTCAATTACAAATTATGAAATATACCAACTTATGAATGCTTATATGATGTTTTTGATGTCAGTTCCCAACAACAATCCTTAGCCAAAACACAATCTTCACTTAAAGAGAGAACAATCACTGCCAAAAAATCCAACACATAATAGACATCATCCTGATTGTAGTACTTGATATCACTATAAAGAGTAAAACATCAAATATATAATATAATGTTAATGTACTTAAATAAAAAAATTATTTTAATTAATAAAAAATTAAATATATTTCTTAAAGTTTCTTTCTCGTCTAAGTTTTATATCCGTAATATTATTCTCGTATAATTTAAGTATTTATAAAATAAATAGATATGTACATTATTAATCTACAATAACATTTAGAAATGATATAAAAGCGATTCTCGTTTTTAGTACACAAATTTTACATTTCCATTTTATCTTTAATTATACTTTAAAATAAAAAAAAATTATTTTAAATATTTATTAAAATTATTATGAAATAAATTAAATTTTTTAAAATTATTATTAATTTAAATTACAGTTACATTTTTTATATTAATAATTAACTTTTGTATTAAATATGTGTCAATATAAGTTAAATATTATAAATTACAATATTAGATTTATTAGTAAAAAAAATTAATACTATATATAAATTATTACAGTAATAATTTTTTAATAATTAATATAAAATTAAATAATTCATCTGAGCATATTTTATAACATTTTCAATAACTCTAAAAAATTGAAATTAAATATTAATAACAAGAATTATAAATTTAATATTTTAAATGATTTTATTAATTTTATATTAAATAATTCTAAATCTGTCTAAATTATTATCATTGTTAAGTGTATTTTATACATTTATTATTTATAAATCTAAAATATTTTTAAATATGCAAAATAATTTCTATTTCAAACTCTTTTAAAATTATAAAAATATATGAAAAATAATATCTAATAATATTAAATATTTATATTATATATAGAATTATTAATTGTATTTTTAAATACTACTCATAAATTCAACTGCCAATATTAATTTATATTATTACAAATTTAAAATAATTTTTAATACTTCCAAACTTTACATTACTACTTAAAAACAAATTTAATATAATTAGAATAATTGTCACTAAAATTTTTAAAGTTAATTTCATTCACTTTTAAATTAATTTTAAAATTTTCACATTCAATATTCAGAGGTTGTTAAGTATGAATATTTCTAGTTCTACATATTATGTGCCAATTTTAGTGTTCTTTTAAATTCTCCTCCTAAGCATTGTGGATTTGATTAAGAAGTATCATTGACACACTCACATCTTTAAATGATTTTAGCATTATTTTAATTAGTATTAAAATTTTATCTACCTATTTTAAAATAATTTTTGGAATATGTTTTGGATATGTATTATAAAATTAAAAACTCCAACACTAAATAAAAGAAATATCATAAGATTGTGTTAATAAAGTAGTTTATAATGATAAAATTTCTTATATGATAATAGTCTCATGTACTTAGGAGTTAAGGGTTAATAATAATTTATACACTTTAATTCTCTCACGAGCAAATTAAAAATAAAATCGTAAAAAATTTTAAATTTCAAAACAGATAATTACTTAGATGCGTTAATTGATTTCAACCATGTTTATTTTAACAACATTGAAGTTAGAACTCTAATAAACTATCAAAGTAATTCAAGCTAGAAGCCCCTAAACTAACTATTATCCCAAATTTTCATTGATAATCAATCTCATTATTCCATGCAACCATAACTTTTTGAGATTCAACTTTCGAAAACTTTCGAAAAAGAAAAAGAAAAGATCGAGTTAATGGAATTTCAAAAGAAAAAGAAAACTAACAACATAAACAATAATTCAAATTAAAATATCTAGTTTGTTTTAAACTGTTTCTAAATACAATATAAATTTATTTACTTTTTTTATATAATGTCATTTTAGTATAATCGCTGTAATGTAATTGTTTCTAAAAATTATTTTTGGCATAGTGTATGTAGATACATGTATATATATATATATATAATTAAAAATATATTAAATATTTTTTTAATAATATTATATACTTTTATATTTATTAAAAATTGTTAGTAATTTTTCAAAAAATTATAAATTAACTATATTTAATTTTTAAAATTTATATTTATTTATTATTATTTTGAAATATATTAAACATATAAAACCCTGCATAGAAATCAGCATCTTAGGTGCTGCTTTCTGAACCATATTTACAATTTCAACTGAGAAATTGGGCCTTTGAAATACTATTTTTCTCTTCTACGGTAAACTGATTTATTGGAATAAATAATTTGGGAGCAGGCTTATTGTGGAATTGTGTTTCTTTTTTAGGTTTATTCTGAAAAAAAATATTCTATCATATATATATATTTAAGGATAATTTAATTATTTATCGTATCTTTTCTCTGTCGTTAATAGCTTTTTGTCTTCCAGTTTTCAAAGCTTGACCTTGTTATCTCTATCTTATAGAAAAACATTGTTGACAATGGATAATCCATGTTCTTAGTCGCGTAGGTCATTTACAGGAAATTTAAGTTTTTTTTTTCATTTTGAATTATTTTTTTAATAGGTAAAGTAGGCTTTTTTTTTATTATAATTTGTTGTGAGCTTTTATAATGTGAAGTAATTTTTTCTGCACCCCAATATATTCTGTGTATTTATTATATTTATTTTATCACTTTTTTAACATCATTTATGTTAATTTAATAAAAAATCATAGTTATTAATTTTTAAAAAAAATGAAACTATATTAAAAAATAATAATAAAAACATATTATAAATATAAAAAATAAAGAAAAAAATTATTTTACCTTCCAAATATTTCTAGTCCTAACATTTTAATTACAATTTACTCTCGACAATATAAATCTGATTCATGTCTTTTATGCCTTTCTGTACTTGCTTACCTTCCTGGCAAGATATTTTTTCTTGCTCTTGCTATTAAATGTTGAAAAAACACAACTTCAACAAATTATGTTTGCAAAGTATCTAACAGTGTAATATTCATTCTTACGGGATGGTAAAGTGGGTTGGCTGCCGGTCCGATAGCATATAGGCGGGGCGGATTAGCATTTTAAATCTATCAATCCATATCGATCCGATCCGTCTAGTCCGTCAACCCGTCGGTCACGAGTGGGCCGGCAGGCTAACCCACGGCCCGCAAAAAAATATAACACCTCATTCACTCTTATTCGTTTTCTTTAAATTTGGAAAAATAGCTATACTTAGGTTCTTTCAACACATCACTGATTGCAATTTCTTTTGTAATAAACATTACGTCTTTTAGCTTGTACTTTTAAAATGCCATGTCATCATATACATCTTTAATATATTGTTATAATTACAAAAGTTCATTTAAATTAGACACAAACAAAATAGTCATAAAGAAAAAGAAGTCTAATTTAAAACCAAAGATCCAAAAATAAAATAAAAAACCCAAAAAATAGATTTTTCAAAAATATGAAAAACAAAAAATATAAGTGGGTCAGCCCGCCTTATGACGAGACAGATTAGAAATTTTGACCCGTATCACTGTGGCGGACTGACTCGGCCCGTTTTTTGCGAGTTCATGGCGGGGCGGACATTTTGTCACCCCTACTCATTCTCTTCTAAGTAATTACATTTGGATTAAGAGAAAGTAAAGAAGAAAAAAGAAACAAAAGAAAAAAAATAAGAAATGAAGTTATTTAAATAAAATAAAATAAATGAGTGAAAAAATTGTAATAAATTCGATTGGTATGATATAATAAACTTAATTGGATATTTTTATAAAATGATTTTTAAAATAAAATTAATGTAAAAATAATTTTTAAAAAGTCTAAATTTTAATTTAAATTAAAAGTTATTATTAAATTTTAATAAACAAAAAATTTATATTTTTAGAAAAATTTATATTGAAATAAATTGTTTTAAAATTATTAAAATTTAAATTATTTTATTTTATTTATTATTTTAATTATTTATCTATAAATATAATTAGGAATAGATTATTAACATATAATCAATAATGGATTTTATTCGTAATCGATTATATGTGCAATTTTCGATTGAAATTCTCTCATATGTGTTGAAAGTTTGATGTAGTTTTTTTTTTCTATTTTTTGTGATTATTTTATTTTAATTTTATATTTTTCGTTCATTTTGTCTACATCGTACATACGCGCCTTTACAAACCGGCTTTAAATTGGAATGTTAAGAGGATGCAAGTAATTATGGTATTTTAAAGAAATTATTCATATAACAAGAAAGGAAAATTAAAATGTTTTAAGAAGCATGTATATATATTTATATGTATATATGAAATTGTTATTAAAAGTAATTTTATTTGTATGATTTAAAACTTAAAAATAAGTTTTTCTTTTTAATTTTTAAATTTTATTTTAAATTAAAAAAAACAATATAAGATTAGAATAAGTCAAATTATTTTAACTCATTTAAAATACAGGTAAGTTAAATTGGCATATCTTTTTACTTAGTTTGAACTGAATCATCAGTTTTCAACCTACATACTTTTTGTATTCCTAGAAATTGTTCATTTTTTATTTTTTAAATTTGAAAACAGACTATCATTTTTAGTTATATATATATATATATATTCTGAATTTAATTAATATAGAGTAAAAAATTAATTATGATAATAAAAGTAATATAATAATTCATAAATATATGTTGAACGGTTTCATTAATCTGTGTTTTTATAAAATACATTAATTATTATTTTTTATTATTTTATTATTAATTATTTAATTTCTTTCTTTCAATTATTATTTTATTTTAATTTTTTTATAACTTTTATAATTATATAATACATTCTAACAAAATAATACGTTATTAATAAAATAACAGTTTTAATTAAGTATGACAATAGGACATGAGTGAGTTTGGTCTCCTCACTCTTTCTCGACTTACTTAACTATCCTAATCTTCATTTTTCAATTCCTGCGGGAACCATTCCATTAGGTTAGGTTTCTCTGACCTGTTTCATTCCAGTTTCATTTTATTTTTTAAAATATAATTTTTAAAAAATATTTAAAAAAATCTAAAAATTTAAGAATGACTATGATAAATATATATAAATATATATGTGTATATATCATAAAAATGGACTATTAAGGATAAATTTATAGAAACTAAATATTTTAATATTAAATATCTTTTTTTATATATTATTTTCTATTAATTTATATATTAATAAATAATTAATCCACCTTATCATATCTTTTATATGATATTAAAAGATATGATATTATATCAACTAACTGTATATTAAAATAAGAAAGAAATTAATTAGTCTTTCCGTTTCAAATTATAAAGCGAGTTTTTGAATGAAAAGTTGTTTTATAATAATAAATTTTTTTCTTTTTTTTCCCTTATATACCTCTATTAATAACATGATTATCTATGCTAATATTAAATAGTAAAAAGAGAAATTAAAATTAGGAACTAAGAATTAATTATCTTTTATTAGTTTGACTCTTCATATTTCATTATCATCTACTAATATCATCTTCAAGCGTACTAATTTAACTTTTACCAAATCTATATCAACTAACATTTTCAAGTTGTAATAGAAATTGAAGTTGCAGTACCTATGTCATTTTAATTCTGTATTTTGGTAGAAATTGAAAATTTTGAGTAAAATTTTAAAATAAATTTTGAGTATAACCATTTACAATTTGGTGAGAATTAAAGATTTTGATTAAAATTTTAAAATAAAATTTTATATAATCATTTGCAGCTTAGTCAAAATTAGAAATTTTGATTAAAATATTTAATTAAAAAATTAGTAGTTCTGATTTTAAATTATTTAAAAATAATTTTGAAATGAATTTAAAACTTTTGCAATCTTAATTAATGTACTATTTTATTAAAAAATTAATTTATTTTATAAATTTTTTTGATTCAATTTAAATTAATTTAATTAATACTTCATTTGTTTCAAACTATAAGACGTACTTTCAAAGAAAATCTTGTTTGATAATATAAGACGTACTTTCGAAGAAAATCTTGTTTGATAATATAAGGCGTTTTAGAATTTCAATAACTTTATTTCTTTTTTTTTTTCCTTATATACCCATATTAATCACATCATTATTTATATTAATATTAAATTGTAGAAAGAGAAATTAAATATCAGGAACTAAGAATTAATTTCCTTTTATTAGTCTGACTCTTCATCTTTTACCATTATCTACAAATATTTTTGTATTAAAGTTGTAGTAGCAACTAATTTTAATTTACTATTTCTATTTGCAATTTGGCGAGAATTAAAAATTTTGATTAAAATTTTGAAAATAAAATTTAAGCATAGTCATATGCAATTTAGTAAGAATTAAAAATTTTAATTGAAATTTTAAAATAAAATTTAAGTATAATTATTTGTAATTTGGTGGGAATTAAAAATTTTGATTGAAATTTATTTAAAATAATTAGTAGTTCTGATTTTAAATTATTTAGAAATGATTCTGAAATGATTTCAAAAGTCCAATCTCAATCAATTTACAATTTTATTCAAAAATTAATTCATTTATAAATACTTCTGGTTAAATTTTAATTAATTCATTTAATAGTAATTAATAAGAGTAAAAATAGAAAATTTATAGAAAATTGAACAAATTAATTATTTTTATTAGTATGTGATAATTTGTCAAATACGTCTTATAATTTGAAACGGAGAGAGTAATAATTAATAAGAATAAAATAAAAAATTTATAAAAAATTAAATAAATTAATTATTTTTCTTTGTTAAAATTTGTTTGAAACGGAAGCCGTAATTAATAAACCCTAATTAATATAACTGTTATAAAGACATAGAGTTAATAATGAAGATGTGATTCGACAGATTATTAAATTTAGCAATTATGATTAACCCAGATTTGCGAAACCGAAACTTTCCACACAGATAATCATAATTAGAACTTTGACATTTATAAATAAACGTGTACTTTCAACAAATAAGTCGCATCCGTTTCTTCAGAGAAATTAAACTTAAATCACATCACGTGATCAAATTAAAGGCCAGCAATAACTTTTATTTGATGCAGCAACTATATACAGAAAAAGTTTGTCTCTGCATTACTTTCATTAAAGCTACACCTAGATATGCCCATTGGACCAACCCCACATGTTTTTATTTTATTTATATACAAACGTTAACATTCACACACGGTCTCAACTCAACACATTGTGTGCAATTTGAAATGGCGTTCACATTGTGGTTGTGTCCTCTGGCACTAGCCTCAGCTTTTGTATGGGCAGTGGCACCTCCTCCACCATACCAAGGATGTGATTTTTATCAGGGAAAATGGGTCATTGATGAATCTTCAACTTACCCTCTCTATGATGCTTCAAGGGACTGTCCTTTCATCGGCCAAGGATTTGATTGCTTAAGAAATGGCAGAACTGATAAGGGGTACCTCAAGTATAGATGGAAGCCCTCTGGGTGTAACTTTCTATGGTAATGTCATACTTAACTCTCCTTTGTTTTATATCAATTTGTTTTAGTTTTGTTAGTATTTTGGATTGTCATACATCAAATTGTTTTAGTTTAGTTTTTGTTCAAACTGTTTAATATTGAGTTGAATTAAACATTTAATGTCCAAAGTTTACCATGAATGGCAGCATTTTTTTTCTGATATGCAAGCTGGCATCTTGAATTTCAAATTTGAATTTTGTTTTCTTCCCTCCCCAAATGGTGTTATTGGTGAACAGGTTTGATGGTAAGAAATTCTTGGAGAGATACTCAGGAAAGAAGATAATGTTTGTGGGGGACTCCATAAGTAACAACATGTGGCAGTCACTCACTTGTTTGCTTCACATTGCAGTCCCAAACTCAACTTACACTTCTAAAGCTCAAACACCGCAACTTTCTGTGTTTTCATTTCCGGTAGTGGTCTTTTTCTGTTTACATTTTGACTACAGGAAAGTGTTGAACCTTTGTAGTTGTCTGATTGGCTTATAATTTGGTTTAACTTTTGTTTGGTGGGGTGTTTGTAGGAGTATAAAACATCAATCATGTGGTTGAAAAATGGGTTCCTAGTGGATTTGGTTATTGATAAAGCGAAAGGCAGAATTTTGAAGTTGGACACCATTAGCTCTGGGGACCAGTGGAAAGGATTTGATGTTTTGATTTTCAATTCTTACCATTGGTGGACTCACACAGGACACTCTCAAGCGTAATGAAACCTTTGACTTGAGCTACCTTTTTGGTGTTTCATGGGAGGAGGTAGCCATGTGGCTAATGACTTCACTTTAATGTTTTGTAGGTGGGATTACTTTCAAATAGGGACTAAATTAATCAAGGACATGGATCACATGGAGGCTTTCAAGATCGGGCTCACTACTTGGGCTAAATGGGTTGATTCTAACATTGACCCTTCAAAGACTACAGTTTTGTTTCAGGGCATTTCTGCTTCCCATGCTGAGTAAGTTTCTTAACTGCTTGATTTCACTTGTATGACTTTGAATTTAAGCTTGGTCTAACTCAATCTTAGCCACTATCAAGTGAAACTTTTCCAATCCTTTATCAATTTTACTTCTACCATACCAATAATTGCATAACTTGACCAAAAATCTAGTTAAGAAACTAAGTGCTAGCAAAATTTTCATGTATGCCATTCTTCTGACTATTGTGGGCAGCTTTTAAATGAGTAGGAAATAACAAGACATATACTCCAAATGTAATTGTGATTAGTAATGACTATAAATTTGTATTCATGGACTTGCTCTTTCCTTTCTTTTCTTCTTTCAATTGAACATCCCAGCAAAAAGGGGTGCCTAAGGCAATCTCAACCAGAGGAAGGACCAGTGGGAGCATATCCTGGTGTGGACATTGTGAAGACAGTTATAAGTAAGATGAAAAAGCCTGCAAAATTTCTAGACATCACTATGCTCACACAACTGAGGAGGGATGGCCACCCCTCTATCTACACAGGGCGTGGCACTTCCTTTGATGACTGTAGTCACTGGTGTCTGGCTGGTGTTCCTGATGCTTGGAATGAAATTTTGTATGCTGTTCTATTTGGAAATTAGTGCCTTCATTCATCTTACTCTTGATTATTTATAGCCATGGAAGAAACAGGGCTCCCTTAAATTTCAAGGAGTCCTCCATTATTTATAGCCCTTCCATAGCTTATTGGAAAAATGTAGATGTTACAAGTATTGTAATTTGGGCTAATCCAAAAGAGTAATTGAAGGAAAGAAAACTTGAAATAATCAAGTGTCACTAGTTCATTTCTGTTTGATATCAAAGCAACACAATAATATGTAAAATCTAAAATTAGAAATGAGAAAACAAAAATTTGATGCACAAAATAATTTTGTGTGGAAAATCCTCAAAGGGAATAATCACAGACAAAATCAAAGTAATATTTTTATTAAAGGTCCGTTTGTTTTGAGGCGAAGAAAATTTATACATTTACATATAAAATCTATAATTTTATTATATTTTAATTAATTAATTATTATTAATTATAATTTTTTTGTTATAATATAAATAATCAAAATAAAAAATTAAAATTTTATAATTAATCATACTATAACATAATTTAATTATATATTACATAATTAATTATAATCAATTATATGTTAACTAATGAATATTTGTTAAATAATAATTAGGTTACTTTTAAGTCATTAGCAATTATAAAGTATTAAGAGTTTGTTTTTTCGAAGTATAAAACTCTTAACCCAGTGATAGTACCATAATTCTAAAAGAGGTTAAACATACTGATAGTACTATAACTCTAAAAAAGCTAAAAACCTATCTTTATTTGACAATGACTTTCTTTTGTTTTAACAAAATTCAAATATGAGGAACTTAATGAAAAGTCTCAAACATGATGCCAGTGAGTTCTTTTATCTTAAAAAGTTGGCAAGTTGTCACAAGAAAATAATATATTGTGGATATATTGTATAAAAATAGCTACATAAAAACATCATAATACATATTACCAAAATTTGAAGACCTTAATGAAAAGTTCCAAACAAATTACAAATCTTCTCATACGACAAAGTTCCAAACAAACTACAAATCTTCTCATACGACATAAGACAATTTACCATTTATTGTTACAAGTAACAGATCTAACATGAACCCTTTATCTCACAACTTTATGATAAATCATGAAGAAATTGACCAAAACATTTATGAAGGCACACTTGGACAAAATAAAACCACACTCTCCGCCAGTGAGGATTGATCCAAAGGAGTATCACCAAGGCTATGAGTACAATGACATAAGATGTAACAAAACTCCAATAGAAAACATTGAAATCAATTTCAGAGTCGTCTTCTTCTTCATCATGCAATACAGTTGGTAGTAGTGGTGGTTTTGATCTGTCACTACTACAGTTATTCCAAGTAAGATATGGATTTCCTTTGTAACTACTCCAATCAAAGGTACAAAACTGTCCCTTATCAAGTGTTTTGCCTGATAAATTGTTGTAGGAAACATTGAAAACAGCCAAAAAGTGCAACTCCTCTAACTGAGGAGGGATTTGTCCACTCAGGTTGTTATTTGAAATATCTAAACTCTCTATGTTTTGTAGCTTCTGGAAGCTCTCTGGAATCAAACCATTTAGACGGTTGTGAGATAAGTTGAGAGAATGAAGGCCATGCAGATCTCCTATTTGGTGTGGAATCTCTCCTGTCAATTGATTACATGACAAATCTAATTGTGACAATGATTGAAATTTATCAGTTTTGTAGGAAAGATACAAATTTTTTATTATGAGTTCCATTACTGCAAGATCAGGTCTAGGGCTAAATGATTTAGGCCTATCAGTATTATAAAAGGGAATGATAACATTTCCAAACGACATATTACTGAAGCAAGTAGGTATGGACCCATTGAAGTTATTTTGCGATAGGTCTAAGATATTGATTAGCTTTAATTGGCATATTTGACTGGAAATTTGGCCTTGCAAGTGATTACCTGCCAATAAAAGAAATCTTAAAGACCAAAACTTGTATACACTATCAGGAATTGTTCCAGTAAACTTGTTGTCACTAAAATCAATGGCAGTTGGTTGAGAGTGGTTGCTCATAAATAATTTTGGTATCGTGCCAGTAAAATTGTTTCCCTGCAAGAACAAGTATCCTGGCATTTTGAAGCAAGAGGGCAGTGAACCAGAGAATTTATTGTGAGATATGTCTAACATCATCAACTCATGTTGGCACCATTCATCTGTTATTTCTCCTTCAAAGTTGTTCCTTGATGTAGTTAAGGTGGTAAGCCTAAGCTTTCTGATCGTACTCAATAGTGTTCCATTAAATTGGTTATTGTCCATCATCAATGTTTGCAATGAGAAGCATTTGTTAAGAATGTGCTCAGGTATATTGCCAGAAAAGTTATTGCTCCCTAGAAACAATCCCACTAAGCTTGACATCTCTCCAATTGAAGTTGGAATAGCACCATCAAACTTATTATATGAGACATCCAAATTCTCTAAACGTGGAAAGACAAATCCAATGTTGTCGGGGAGCTTGCCTTGCAAATTGTTGTTTATTATGGACAACACTTTCATTTTATCCATGTGATGATTTTGATCAAAAGGTAGTTCTAAAGTTCCAGTGAAACAATTATCAAATAAGTAAACCTCTTCTAAATTTGGATTGTTCATGAGCAACCAACTAGGAAACTTACCAACTAGGTTGTTTCCTGATAAATCAAGATATCTCAAGCTACTTTGATTTGAAAGGAAAGTTGGAATTTTTGTAGGCAAGTGTAACTCACAATCGCAAATTACTAGTTGTTCCAACTGAAATGATGCAACCGAAGGCAGACTTTCAGTTTCCACTTTCATGTTGCCAATTAGTAATTCCTTAAGCTTTGAATGGTTGGCAAAAATGTTGAATGAGAATATATCCTCGAATTTATTGAATGCAATGCCAAGGTGTTCGATAGATCTTAGATGAACAATGAAAGGTGTCACATTCCCACTTAAGAAGTTAAAGGAGAAATCAAGATAGCGAAGTGATGTCAAATTGTCAAGGCATGTATGCAAAATTCCTCTCAAATTATTGAATGAAAGATCTAGCTTCTGAAGTTGCTTCATTTTACATAAACCTGGATTCAAATAGTGACAAGTTATGGTATGTAAAATGACAAAAAAAAACTATGCATTGTTTACTATGTAAGGATTGATAATTAAGAGTGATTTATAATTTATTCATATGTAACAAATATATTTACTAAACTATATACGAGTATATCCTACCAAATTTATACATATACTAGATTAGGAGCAGGCAAAAAAATAATCACATAGATGACATACAATATTAAATATTTCATACTTGCTCACCTTGATTTGGGAGAATTCCATTGATAGCTGCGTTAGGTAGTTCAAGAACTTCCAGTTTTCTTAGACCAGACAAAACTTCAGAAAAGAATAAAAGATTATTTAGCACATTATTAGCTTATATATACTCTTAATTCATACTTCAAATGCAGCAACCAAAGTTAAAGAATGAAATATCTTAAGGCAATCAAGTACATTGCACATACCTTTGTCATCAAGATCTGCTTTGATTGGATTAAAACCTAGGTTCAAAGATCTAAGAGTGGGGAAAGCAACTAAGGACTTGAGTATTCCCTTGTCAAAATTATTGTCAGCCAAGTTCAGTGTCTTCAACTTCTTTAATGCATAGAACTCAATGTTATAGGCATCTGAAATATTATTGATTAAATTACATGACTATTGCAGCTAGCAAAAAAAATGCAGTAATTTGACGTCCATAAAGCTAGAGTTGTCAATATGTCTCCATATTTTGTATATATTTTTCCACTCTTGTGACAATCTTTTGAATTTTGAAATAAAATTAATTTAAATTTTTTTCTATAATCTATATGAACTAGAAATATAAATGGTATGTGTGTAAGTTTGCAAATAAATGGTCATTTTTAATCAACTTCCATCCACATCATGTAATTAATGGATCATCCTACAATTTGCTATACAAAAAAAGGTAAAAAAATAAAATTATAAATAGATTGTAGTCTGTAAATATATTTATATCTGACTTAGAATTTGTATGCTACAAAAATTTGGTTTTGATGGGTAAATCTTAGTAACTTTTCCTTACCTTTTTTGTGGTTGGAGTTAATTTTATTTTAGCATTACAAGCAAGCCCTCAAACATACCCATGGTTCTTAGTCTCCACAACTAAGTTTAACTAAGTTTAGATAAGGCATCTAATTGGAAACAAAACCTATTTTATATATTTTATTTTCCTATTACTTAAGGCCTAATTTTTTTGTTACAATCTCAATCCATTTAGTGAGGAATTCCTACACAACAATTACCTTTAATTGATTTATTCTAATAAGAAAGAATAAAGGATATCAACTCTCCCCCTTATTGAATGTCCATGATACGAAAATGAAACTTTAATGCTCAAACAATACCCTTTGAAGATGAGTGTATTCAATACTTATAACACTTAACAAAATCCATGTATATAAATTCAAGTAAAGTTGTCAATTTGACTCAGCTCATAAGGTTTGAACCTAACTCATATGGGCTATGAAAGGTCCATATAAAAGAAAGGTTTATAAGGTATAAATGTCAACAAAAGTTTCACTTCCCAAGACCAACATGTGGACCATTTTTTAAAGTGAAAAACTTATTTAAAAATAAAATGACAAAAATGTTTCTTTAAGAAAATTCTTATACACATGAAATACATTTATTTAATCCAAATCTAAACCAGGTAAGTATGGTAAGGTCGGGTTAGGCTTAAGTCAAGTTAGATCAAGGCAAAACTATGTCAAGTTGGTCAAGATAGACGCAGGTCAGGTCGGATTTAGGTCAAGCCAAGACAGATCAGGTCATGTTAGGTTGTGTTAGGCTTGACCCAAGTTGAGTTGAATAAAGTAGGATACAAGTTGGGCCAAGTTAAGTCAGGTCGAGTTCAGGTTGGACCGAGTCTAGTTTCGACCATGTTAGGTCAGGTTGAGACTGGTTTGGCTCATGTCGAGTGAAGTCGGGTTGGACCCACATTTTGTTAGTTAAGGTTAGGCCAAGGTTAGGTTTTGTCAAGGAGAGCCCATGTTTACCCGAGTTGAATCCAAGTTAGTATGGACAGGGTTGGATCAGGCCCTAATCAAGTTAGTTGGGATTATTGACCATGTCAAGATAGTCAAAGAAGGTCGAGGTTAGACTAAGTCTAGGTGAGGCCAAGGTTGATTAGGCCAATGTAATCAGGCTCAGGTCATGTCAAGTTAGGTTGAACCAAAGTTGGTTTGGGTCAACCTAGTTAGACTAAGTTGAGTTGAACTAAGGTTAGGCTAAGTTGGCCCATGCTCAGGTTAGTGGGGTCAGGTCTAGGTCAGGTTAGGCTCCACTTAAGAAAGGTCAGATTGAGTTGGGTCCAAGAAATGCAAGGTTGACTTGGGTCCAAGTTAGATTAGGTTGAGCTAAGCCTAATCTAAAGGTTGGACCCAAATCAGGCTAGGTTGGACCTTGATCAGGTTGAATTAGGCTAGGTATGACTCATGTCAAGATGAGCCTAAGTCGGGTTGAGCCCAAGTTAGTTTGGATCAGACCCAAGAGAGCCCAAGCCAAGTTGGTTGGGCTTAGCCTAAGTCAGGTTGAGTTGGACTAGGTTGAGCTTAAGTAATGCTTTTTCGGCTTAGGTTGGGCTCAAGTTGATTCTAATTGAAGTTCAAATGAGTTGGCCAGGGTTGAGGTCAGGTTGAGTTATGTCAAGCTCTGATCAGGTTGGGTCCATGTTAAGAAAAGTCTACTTAGGTTAGATCCAAGTTATGCAAGATTGGACTGCACCAAGTTGAGCCTAAGTCAAGTTGGGTCGAGTTAGGCCTAGACAAGTTGGGTTGGATGTCAACCTTACAATTAGATCGCAAATAACAAAAAATAATTAAACACCAATTTATAACTAATATAAAATATTTAGGAATTAATTTGCAATTTAGAATAATTTAAGAAGTCATGCAATTCTAGAAAGTATTTAGAAGTTAATTAAAGTCTTATAGTAGGTCAAACCTACTTTGGTCCTTACCTTAACCCACTTTATGTGGAGGCTTTGGGAGTTCGGACTTTTCAATCCACTATTTTGACGAACTAATGAAATAAACTTATTTTAAAATAAGTTATGATTTATCCATAAGTCATTAGTCAAAGTGATAGCTCTACCCTCAAGATATGCTAAAAATAGGTTCTCGAAATAAGTTTATTTCCTAAGAACTCATCTTTGATTTGATTTTGATTAATTTTCTAATAATAAACTCAATTTGGGAAGATATTACTTAGAAAATTAATTTTATAATTTTTTTAAATAGTTAAATGTATTAAATTTGTTTTTTTTATTTTATATTATTTTATTTTTAAAATATTTTGTTTGAATGAAAAATTTAAATTTTTTTAAATAGAATATTTCAATTATTAACTAAAAAATCATTCACTAAATTAATACTAGTGATAAAGAAAGTTTGTGTAACTCACCTATCTCAACTAAAAAGAGCAGTTCCATTAAAAAATAGTCTCATGTTCCATTGAAAAATAGTCTCATCAACATTGGTTAAGAAAACTTTGACAATGTAAATCAATAAATAACTACAATGTTGAGAAAACTTTGACAAATGTAAATCAATAAATAACTATAGTTGTTATTGACATATAAATCATACCAACAATATTAATGAGAAAATAACTCGTAAAAATATAAACTAAAAGACCTTAGACTTATAAAATTAAAGGATAATTTTGTTGATATTAATAATTTTTTTAGCTAATATCAACAAAAATAACTTTATTAATATTAGTTGAGAAATAACTTAAATATATTCTAAACTACCTTAGTTGACACACATTCCAATTAGATGAAAACAAATAATTGTAGTTGATATCAATCAAAAGTACTATTTATGTTAACAAATGTAAATTAAGAAATAGCATTGACCTATTTTATTAAAAAAATAGAATAATTATCACTTAAAAAAAACAATGGTCAACTATAACCTAAAAATATACAAAACTTTCAAATTATTAATTGTTAAAATATATAGTTTTTTCCATATTTGAAGATGAACTACATGAGCTCTCTCTGGAATGTACCTAAATCTAATACTATATATTTATAATTTTCATTTGTTACACATTACTCGAACAATATATAAATGGTCTTTGCTGTCAGTTTTGTTTCTTCAAAGAGATAGAGTTTTACATAGAAAGAGGTCAAAATTGATTTTACAGTTTTGTTAACTATGATGAGAAGTGATGATGAAAAAAAAAGGTTATGCAGAAGGAGATGGGTGAACAACCTTAAAACTCAATGGCTCATCAAACCTTTGATCAAAAGTGTGAAAATACACAAATAATACAATTAGCAGCAACACACTCGAACATACCTTGGGTTGGAACGTGGCTAACAAGATGATTCCCACTCAAATCCAACATTTCCAAGTTTGGTAAAAGTGCCAATTCTTAGAAGAAGAAAAAATAAAACGAATCAGAATGTGCAAAGGTCTCTGAAATGTTAAACTTGCAATAGTTAACAATTGCCTAGATTCAGAGTTTCATACCTTTCATGGGAAAGGGTCCACCTATAAAGTTAGCAGCAAGAGTTAAATTCTTGATGGATGGTAGAGCACCCACCAATTCCATTATGCTCTCATTCAGATAATTGAAACTCAGATCTAATGTCCTCAACTTTTTCAATCTTGACTTGCTTTGATAATCTGAAATATTTCAAAATTCACTTCAACTATTGATAAATAATAAATTCTTAAAAAAATTATACTGTTGTATTATATCCTTTTAAATTATACTAAAAAAATTCATTAAATATAATTTTATTTAGAAAAAAATAATAATTAATCATGTGATTAAATTAAAAATTATTTTATAAATTAAAAATTATTAATATTTAAAATAACTTTTATTATAATATAAACTATATTTTTTTAGTAACTATTGATTTTAAAAAAGGGTTAAATATGTTTTCAGTTCCTGAATTATTTGTCAAAATTGTGTTTCATCCTTAGGACAAATTTTAGACCTATTTCATTTTTATACTTTGCAAACATGCGTAAATGATCTTCGATAACAAATAAAAACATCTTTAAAGAGATGAAAATGAGAGAAAATGGAAGGAAAAAAAGTGAAAGAAACTTAAGAGATAGATGATAGTGAAGTAGGAAACTATGAAGAAGGAAAATAAAGAGATAAAAAATTTTGTTGACACATTATAAAGGATTGTTTATACAAGTTTATAAAGCATAAGGACGAAATAAATCCAAAGTTTGTTTCAGAGACAAAACACAATTTTGATAAATAGTTTAAGGACTAAAAACATATTTAACCCTTTAAAAAATTATGAAATTGATTTTTAAATCAGAATCTAAATTAGTTTTTAACATTGACTACCAAAGTTTTAACTATTTATTAAATTAGATTTTAAATTAGTCTTTAATTTATTTAGTCATAAATTTCATCATTTTATAGGTAAATAAAATAAAAATATTTTTTTGGATAAACCCTAAACCGTAAAAATCTCTTAATATATATATAATATAATATATATATAATATATATATATATACTATCTTCTAAATTAAATTATGCATTAGAAAATAGGTTAATCCTTTTCATATTTCTAATTAAGTATTTAATTTTACTTTTTAAACTTTGGATTCAAAGAAATGACAAGACGTTGAGTGAAATAGATGGAGGTAGTGAATATGAATTTGAAGTACTTTGATGGATAAGAAAACAAAATATGATTAAGGGGATTAGAATTCTTGGTGAGCGGTGTGAGGAACCATATATTCATCACTTGTTAACGAATGGTTTCGCACAATGAAATGATACCAAAAGCAACGCAACACACACACACATGTACCTTGAGATGAAAGAAAGCTGCCATTGCCAATGAGATTCATGCTCAAATTCAACACTTTCAAGTTTGGTAAAAGTGATAATTCTTGGAATAAAAAGATAAAGCAATTAGAATTTTCATAATCTCCAAGTGTGAAACGTAGAGTTACTTGCATAGTTGCATTCATACCTTTCATAAAGGGTCCACGAATAAAATTACCACAAAGATTTAAATTCTTGATAGATGGAAGAGCACCCACAAGTTCCACTATGCTCTCATTGAGATAATTGAAACTCAGATCTAATGTCTCTAGCTTCTTTAACGTTGACTTGCTATCTGAAACATATATCATCATTCACTATATTACTTCATCTCTATGTTAAATACACTTAAAAATTAAAAAAAAATTTAGGGTCTAAAGTTTTATTTTTTATTTCATATAAACTTACTTTTTATGTGTGTATATGTTAATAAAGGTTTTTATGAGTCAATTTTAATAAAATAATTGACTCATAAAGCTCTTAATTATGTTAATTGGTCCAAGACAATAAAGGTTTTTATGAGTCAATTTTAATAAAATATAAGTTTATATATTTTTAAATTTTATACATGTATTATTATGAAACTAATATTTATTAAGAGACAAATTTAAAAAATAATAGTTAATTTAATATTTCATTGAAAAAATAAACGGCTATATATCAATATAATAACAATTTTCATTAATTGTTTTTAGCAGGAATGTCATGCCCTTTGACGTTTGAACTGCCAAATGTGCTAAGAAATGATAGAGTATGTAGTTGTTTCACAATTTGACATTTAGGAAGCAAATGTTTATTGAACTGAACTTTCTACAAATATGTTTAACTTATTTAAAATTTTTAAGGACTAGCTTTTACCTTTTATTTGATATGTTTCTTTTGAAAGTTTAGTTTGATTTTATTAGATGGTAAACTTTATGTTTAATTTAATTTAATAGAATTGAGTTATATAGTGAAATTTAAATTTATTTATAAATTATATTTTATATTTGATTGACATAAGATTTTTAATATATTTCCCTGCTTTGGAGATTGAATATCTAAAATATGAGACTAAATATATTTAAGGATCTAATAGTTACTTGATAACAATTATTACAACAGGTTAAATAAATCTTATTATAATAAAATTTCATATTATTTTAGAAAATAAACTTTAAATTTAACTCAATTTTACAAAATAAAGTTATAAGGTTACTTTTAAAGATAATATAAAAGCTCATCCAATAAGACTTGTGAAATCTATTGTGCAACATTCTATTAGATATTTACAAATATCTAATTTCATATATTTAAGATGTCATGAGAAAGTATTGTTAGAAAAACATCTTATATAAATTAGAAATATGAATAAATTATAATGTATAAGTAAAGTATTATACTACTTATATATATATATATATATATATTTCATATCACTTAAGTTGTTGGTAGAACCAAAATGAAAAAAAGAATTAATTTTAGATATTTTAAATGAAACCCAAAAACATTTGAAGGCCTTATTTTAATTTTCTTAATTTTAAATATTAATATATAAAAACAGTAAAATATAGTTTTAGGTACATAATTCACCGTTTATTAAGAAAACTACCGTATAAAAGAGGGTTGGGAATGAGGTAAGATGCAAGAGACGTGAGAGTAGTTAAACTTTAATTATTTAAATATTTTTTGGATAAATAATAATAAAAACATTAATATCGGTCTCTTGTTAAAAACTATTGTTTTCCTCTTAAATTGAACAAAGGTTATTTGATAATAAAAAAACTTTAAAAGTTATGACCTTTAAGGTCTTTTTCATGTCTCACTATTATTATTTTATGAGAATTTTTTTAAAAATTTATATAAAAAATAGTAAGAATTGTTTTTTTACAAATTTTTATAACAAATTTAAAGAAAAATTCTAGTATGCCATAGTTTTGGATATTTAAGATGAAACCCTTCAGCCAAGAGTTCTTCAAAAACTTTGTGTGTGACTAAAACGAATAAACTTTTTATAAGGAAAAAATTCAAAAGTTTAATTTTTATAGATAAAAAAATATGTAAATCTATATTTATTTATATATTACTGTTTTCATTGATAAACTAAAAGAGATATACAAGTGGCCTTTTTTTAATTTTGAATAAATTTGTGAGTTATTTATTTCTTGGGTAGATCCAAAATCTCCATAAATAAATGCCTATACGTCAAAATAACATATGTTAATTAGTTCCATAAATGGATTGCTTGTTTGAGCTTTCGTTAAAGAAACATTTCATTTAAAAATAATATGATAATAACGCATGTTAAAAAAATATTTTCCAAAAGAAATCTAAAAAAATTGTATTTTAGATTATTTTTTTGTGTTTTTTAGGTCCAAATAAACTACAAAACTTCTTGTTTGTTTTACAATAAATATTTCTAAGTGCATGAGTACATGCAACTACAACTTTCTGCATAATTTGGGATAAACTAATCTAAACAATTAGTCAAAATAAAGAGTATAAAAGTAAATAAAGACACAAGGTTGTACCTTCTTTTGGAATGAATCCCAGAAAACAATAATTGGACAAATCAAGACTTCTCAATTCCCTCAAGGGATGGAACAATGACCAGTTTAAGGTACGTGCCGGCGTTAAACAATATGGTCGCATTCTTAGTAAATATGGTCCCATTTCACCAAATGGATATTGAAATGGTACCATTTCACTTTCATCAATTTTATGCAGATTCCCAAGTTGCAGATGAATGATGTGACCAGAAGAGGAATTGCATGTCACTCTTTCCCAGTCACAGCAGTTGCTCTTTGGGTCATTCAACCACGAAGGCAGCACATATGATTCGTTGCCATAACTGGCTTTGAAATCTAACAGTGCACTCTTCTCTTCTCTGAAACAACCATTTGTGCCTAAAACATGACAAGAAACTACCATTGCTCCCAACAACACCAACCACCATTTCTTCCTACAGAACTCCATGGAAGAGTGACTTCAACATTCTGCTTTACAATTTGTAATATCGTGTCCATATATAGCTCTCACCCTCTTAACCTTTTGTGCAAATTGGAATGCGATGGATACATATGATTGCTGCTCAACTATTGAATAAAATTAGACAGATAAACCCTAGAAAGGATCATGGGTGGATGGAAATATTCTGCATGTCCCAGAAGCCTGTCTGAATCCCTGATCACCAATTAAAACTTGTCACCACACTACTGAGAAAGATACGTCTTTGACCTTAAAGTTGTTTGCTCTTCACGATATTGTTACGTTTCAATTCCGATACTCATGTCATGACGAAAATATCAAATTAAATTCTAAACTGATGGACTACTGTGAGCATATTCGTCTGATTATATTCAAACAACTTCGCTGTCGCTGGTCGACCAGGTCTCTCTAGGGTTCATTCCTGAAGTCTGTAGCATTTGCTGTTATGCAGAATTATTAGGTCATTCAATATCTATCATTCAATAAAAAAGGATTTAGAATATTATTTTCAACTAAAAAATAAATACAAACTACGGATTCTTTTTTCCTTAAATTAACCACCTTAAATATTTTTAATTTGAGCAAAATGAAAATTATAAAACAACCTAGACTTTCATAAAGCAATAAATTTCAATGACACAACTTGATTCCTATATGTTAATGGAAGTTTTATTTTTCTGAATATATATTAAAATAAAAAAATTCAAATTTTGGGTCCTTCCCTTTTATAAATGGATTTGAAAAGAAATGTTCAAAAGAATTAAATTAAGGGTGGACAAGTTATGTTTAAGAATAAGTATTCCAATACGGGAAGTTGCGTCATTGTGCAGATATTTTTTTAATATATATATATATATATTTGTTTTGTATATTGTTACAATATAAAGATATTAGTAGAAATTGTCTTTTTCATTTTTGGTAATTTTATTTAAAATTAATTGTTTTTGAATTTTTTTAAATATTTTGTTTTATTATTAATTATTTTCATTATTAATCTATTTTATTTATTATAAAATATTTTAATTGATTATCAGATATTTTTTTTATTCACTAATATTTAATTAAATTAGTAGAATTTATAATTATTTATTTATTTAATTTATATTTTATTTTCAAGACTTATAGAATATTTTAAAAAAAATAAGAAATATTTTATAATCTAAAAATTTTATAAAATTTGGAATTTTTTTATTTCCTTTTGAAATTTATAAAATATTATAAGAAAATCAAGAAATATTCTATTATAAAAATTTGAAGTTTTTTTTTATTTCTTCTTTTAAATTTATGAATTTCTTTTTAATATTTCATGTAACCTTTTTCTTTATTCCTTTATCATGTTTTTTTATTTATTTTCTTCTTTATTTTTATTTATATCAGAATAAAATATTTTCTTATCCTTAATCGGAATACTGACAGAGAAAATAAGAATTTCAACTATGAAAAATATTTATGCTATTACTTATGAATTTTATCCTACAAATTTTGAAGATGAATATAATTAATTTTCCATTTTGTTTAATCACTTTAGGACTCTAAGAAATCATAAATTATTCGTTGAAACTCGGAGGTTGACAAAGATCCCAAACAAAATTTAAAAATGATGATCTTAAGCAAGAAAGAAAAAATCTCCAATCACTTGTGCTACAACATAAAAATCTTGGGTAATCTATCTTGCAAATCTTATATGAGAAGGAAAAAAAAATCAATCTTCAAATTTTGAAGTTGCAACAAAAATTTCAAACATTAGAATGGAAGTTAAAAAATTCCAAAAAAAATGAAGCCGATAACTCCAGATAGTGTGTCTTCTAAAGAACTTGTAATTTCTCTTTCATCTAACATGAATGGTTAACTCATCCATTAATCTCAATACTAAATAATGGAAGCATGTTATGTATCAATATAAGAATGCTTTGAAAATTATTTAATCTCGAAGCAATTTCTATTATTTGACATTTATTTGTATATTTTTCTTTTTTCTTGATTTATATCTTACTTACTCGAATCTCATTTATATATGACCTATATCTTTCATCTATTACTATTTATTGACGTCATCATTTACCTCGAACAAACATTGATGATTGAGTATGCCTTATTTGATAAACTTTAACAATGGGAGACTACTTCCAAACATTTTATATTTTTAACATTTTGTATTCAACTATATTTTCTAAAATATTAGGCTTATTCTTAATATGTTTTATGATTAAACTAACCAAGATTTTATTAACATCCTCGACATAGTTAATACTATTTATATTTTTTATGGGTTAAATATACTTTTAGTCATTGAACTATTTGTCAAAATTTTGTTTCTTCCCTGAAGTAAACTCGTTCTTATGTTTTATAAACTCGTGTAAATGATCCTTGATGATGTATCAAATTTTTTTTTATCTCTTTATTTTCCTTTTTCATAATTTCCTACTTCACTATCACTCGTCTCTTAAGCTGTTTTATCTTTGTTCCTTCCATTTTCTTTCATTTTCTTGATTTAAAGATGTTTTTATATTTGTCATCGAGGATCATTTATACTTGTTTATAAAATATAAGGATTAAATATATTCAAAGTTTGTCCCAAGAACAAAACACAATTTTAACAAAATAGTTGAAGAACTAAAAATATATTTAATCTATTTTTTATTAACAACCTCTATAGGAACCACCTCTATCCTAGTAAAATAATAAAAAATTACTATAACATATTTGTGACCTTTCAAGGAATATGGATGTATTTGACCAATTAAACCTTTTGAACTAAGCCACCCTTTTGACATTTTTTCAAAAGACTTAACTTATTCAATACAATTATTAAAAAAAACGAAGGTCAATAATATATAGTTTGAAACAAAAGTAACTTCCATTTTTCGCTAACCATATGGTTCCCACAAATTCCACTATAAATCTCTGCCATGGAAAAGTATGCCTTAGTCACTTTAAACATTGAAGCAATGTTCCTTCAACATTCTTCTTATATATCTCATCACTTAATAGAACAAAGTTAATAGTCTGATATCTAATTTTTTAATCAACTTGACTTGTTGGATCTTTCAAATATTTAACTATTGATTCTCACTAGTCCTTAAGTAACAAATTATTTATATAGAATTTTTCAAATTAATTTGGAACTTTCCTTCAAATTTAAGTCAATCTTTCAATCCTTTGAAAGTTACAAAATAAATATTATCAAACTCAAAAGAAATATTATCAAATTC
Organism: Lablab purpureus; assembly: GCA_030347555.1. NCBI lineage: Eukaryota > Viridiplantae > Streptophyta > Magnoliopsida > Fabales > Fabaceae > Lablab > Lablab purpureus. Next base: position 23,035,345 of record CM059258.1, read on the forward strand.
ATTAAAAAAAATTACCTTCACAAAATACTTAATCAAATTTAAATTCACATATATATTTGAGTAATTTGTTTAATTACCAATTATGAATCTTTTTAACTAACACATTTTTAGCTTTAAGCATAATCAAAGTTTCAACTCAATTATCAAAGTCTAATAGTCATCTTCATTAATCAAATAAAAGGATTTTATTTTGAAAAATAACTTAATATAGGAATATTAGTAAGTGATATTATTATTCCTACTTTAATTCCTTTATTTGTACTTTAGTCCCAAAATATAAAATTTATTTATGAATTTCGACATGTAATGGACTAACTTGGACAGTTCTATGAAATAAAATAAGAAACAACTTATCCTTTGATCAAGTTCAAAGCTTCAAATTGCAATAAAATTTATATAAGATCCAAAGATCAATTATCAACTAGATTTTGCAAAATAGACTTATGTAACATAAATTTCATATTAATATTTCTTGAGAAAAGAATTACATAATTGTTTTATAGTATTTGATCTTATAACATAGATAATATAAATTAGATATAACTTATCCAAGGATGTATATTATGTTTTAATATCTATTAAAATTCTGTCTAAATAATAAATGGTACATTCCACTCCATTTGAGTTTTCTTAAGCCAATATATTGAGTATGATTGTCTTTGATGTTGAAATGTATAATTGTAGTAACTTACTTCAATCAACTAAGATCAATATCAATATTGGTGGATTGATAAGACTAAATTTAATCTTTTTAAAAGCTTTTTAATAAACAACTTCTTCGACTTCTTTATTTAATTCAACAAAAAAGGAAATATAAGAGTTTGTGATAAAATTAGAATAAGCATAAAAAGCTTTTAACATATGAAGTGTAAAATTTAAGTAGACTTAAATCTCTTCATTTTTTCAAATCATGAAAAGCTCAAGAAAGTCAATGAATCTAATTGCAAGTTCACAAGAAGAGTAGAAACAAATGATAATCTAACAAACAAGAACTTTTAAAAAAGAACATTAATATGAACAAAAAAAATATCATAAGATAAGAACGAAATTGAAGAAACAAGAATGAACCAAAATTTGGATACAACATAAGAGTAAGAACAAGATTGAAAAGAAAAAATAGATAAAAAACTTATAAGATGGAAGCTATGAAACATCACTTAACTCCTAAGCATAAAAATAAGATTCTTTAGAAAAGTAATCACTCTCACAAAATTAAAGTCATAACAATTTATTTAATTTATGTATATCTTAAAAGTGTTTTATACCATTGAGGAAGTAACTATATATAATCCCTTAAGGCCAAACTTTGACAAGGCATGGAGGAAAAATCAATTTTAAAATTTAAATATAGATTTTGATGAAGAGTTAGGATTCACTCCATTCTAGTATCACACCTTTCTTGCTTTATATTCAATCTTTCCTTGCTTTGTATTCTTTGGTAGCCAAAAATATCATTAGGTAAAGTTGACTTTGATGTCTTCAATTTACTCATTATTATTTTCCTTGGTAACCAAAAATATCATTAGCTAAAGTTGATTTTGATGTCTTCAATTTACTCCTTATTATTTTGATTTCCAAAGACCACAACCCTAGCACTTGTTGGGCTTTATAGACCTAACTACAATATAAGCTAAGCTAAAAATTACTATTTGTACTTATTTTACACATAACACGAAAAATATATCCTATACACCGGATCAAAGAAAAGTTGAAAAAAAGGAAGTAAATAATTTATTTTTATGAGCTAGAACATGTTCTTGGAATGTTGTATTCATTCTCTTTATCTTCATTCATATACCATTAGTTTGTAATTGCTTTTTGTTTCCAGGAGTAAAGCTCCCAATTATTTATTAGCTCTTTTCTTATAAATCTTGATTCTTTTCTCATCAACCATAAATATTAAGAATTCACTTGTAATATAAGTAAATTCGTCTCCAGACCATAATTTTTCATTCTATCAAAAGATAATTTTCAATTAAGCAATTTTTTTAATTTCAATTTAATGAAAATATCACTAATATAAACTTCCATTAAACTTTCAATAAAATTATGAAAATTAAATTCGTTGCTCTTAGGTATGTTACCCCAAGTCTCCTTAAATCAAAAATCATAATCTTAAGACATTCCAATGCTGTTTTCGAAATATCTATTTTAGAAATAAATATTTTATCATAAACAGAAAATTCATTTATCAAACTTAACATTTCATTACCTAACACTTGATTAACATAATATTCATCTTTTAGAATTATTAAATTTAAATATTGAAAATCTCTGCATACTTTCACTTTACCTTTTTTTAAGGGTTAAATATGTTTTTAATTCTTGAATTATTTGTCAAAATTGTGTTTCATTCCTGGGACAAACTTTGAACTTATTTCGTCCTTATACTTTGTAAACAAGTGTAAATGATCCTCGATCACAAATAAAAACATTTGTAAGGAGAAGAAAATAAGAGAAAATAAAAAAGAAAAAAATAAAATAAGTTTAAAAAACGACTTATAGTAAAGTATAAAACTATAAAAAAGAAAAATAAATAGATAAAAAGGAATTTTGACACATTATTAAAGATCATTTACACGAATTTATAAAGCATAAGACCAAATAAGTCTAACTTTTATCCGAGAAACGAAACACTCTACAATTAATTTAAGAACTAAAAATATATTTAATCATAATTTTCCTTTATCCTTCTAATGACTGAAAATTTAATAGAGATTCCATTAAGATATCCTACGTTACACTTGTCTATAATCCACTTGCCTCCATTCATAAAAGTATCCACTAAATTATAGTTTCTTACATTATTTATAACTTATATTTGAAATTCTTTTAACTTATATTTTAATTTACAAAGAATATAGAATTCTTCAATTTTACGCTTTTTTATTTTTTAAAAAAACTCTCCTTCGTTCTTAGTAATTTCATTGATCGATAAATCTTACTCGATTAGAAAACTTATAAACCTTAACATTCTTATTATAATTTCATTGATCATTCACGCAAAGGCCAACAAAACAACAGTCGGAGTTCAACGGAAAGCAAACAAAGCCCCAAAAAATATTTTTCTAAATATTGAAAATGACGTTTAAAATTAATTGGGGTGCACGTTTTATCGGGCAGACAAGGATTTGTAGAAGCTTTTAGGACACAGGATTTTCAACCCTCGTGACTTCGGATCAAGTCATTTTGACAAAAACAGCAAAAATCATTGTCATCTTATTTTTTTATATTTTAGATTATATTACGTGATTTGCTAAATTTCTTTTAGAAAATAACTATTTCTAATTTTAAAACTAAAAATTAATTTTACTTTTAAATATAGTTAATAATTGTCATGCAGTCAATATCTTCGTATCATAGTTCTTTCACTGTTAGTAGACTGTTACATAACATGGGGTGATTTAACATATTTTGTGTCCAACCACATGGAAAATCCTTTCCCATTGCCCTGATTTAAGATGCTTTTGCACATTTTTTTTCTTAATTTAAGTATTTTATACAATGTAAACTTTGAAAAAGGAAAAATAATATTAGAGTAATCAAATAAAAACTTTTAATTAATATATAAATATTTTTCATATAATTTATTTTCATTTATTATTTATGTAACAATGAGAAATTATTTTATTTTAGTATCTTCACCTAAACATAACATCTTCGATATATCTTTAAACATTTTTCTTTAATAAATAATAAAATACAAAAAATAAATAGATAAAGAGATTCATATATATTACTTCTTTGACTAAAACTCACAAAATAAGAAAAAAAAGTTTTCAAATAAATACTTTAAATACTAAAATGACTTTAATAATAAAAGTTGTAAATAAATTTTAAAAATTGTTTGAAAAGTTAAACTAAATAAATATATAATTTCTACCTCAATATTACATCTAACAAGAGAATCCCATATAATAAAGGTTTCGTCATCCATAATTTTTTGTACAAGTTACAATCATATTCACTTAAGAGTGTTCAATTTGAACAAAGGAAAAATAATACAAACAACATAATGAAAGTGTGAGAAATATATCTTAATGTGCTATAAACATACAAAGTCAAGGTAAAACTAAACACTTAAAACCTCACATGTACCAACACATTCCTAATCACAAATCCACTCAGTTGACTCGAATTTGCTAATGTTTTTATCCTTAAATACATGTGACATTATCACATAAAGTGTTTGCATACGAAGTAGTCTAAGAGTACATGGATCTCACCATACAAAAGAAGACTCTCATAATTCACTCTTAACTATAACCAAATCAAATAGGATTCATTAGGATAGCATAAGATAGTTAGCCAAAACCTTGATCTTATATATCACTCCTTTTCTGAGAAACCTTAATTCTAACCAGGAGTGGTTGTTATCCAAAGAATACTTGGTTCTAGCTAGGAGTGATTGTTGTTCCAAACAATACTCAGGGTTAGTGGCTATGAGTGACTACGTTCCAAACAATACTCAAGGTCATTAGTTAAGAATGGAGATGTTACAAATAATACTTGGATGTTTAGCTAGAAGTGGTTGCGATCCAAATAATACTTGGGTTTTTAGCCAAGAGTAACTAAGTTCTACATAATACTTTGATAGTTAGTTTTAGCCAAGAGTATTTGAAGTCCAAAAAATATTCGTCTTGTAGCTTCATAACATTAGTCTGATTTGTAGAACTTGACTTGTTAGTCAAGAATTAGACATAGTTTATGTTTTTAGACGAAATATTTCGTCTAAAAACACGGAGTTGAGTTTTTTTACCTTATTATCTTAATTATATAGCATGTTATAAGATCTACATTAACCAAAGAAATGTTAGTTTTAGGGATTAAGTTCAAGAGGAGGGTGAATTGAAATTTGAAAACACTTTTCAAAAACCTTTGAAAAACAAGAAATGAAACATTTATGAATCTTTGATTAATTGAAGTTTGAAACCAAAAACATAAATATGCAACATAAACATGTCATCAAGATAAAGAGAGAGCAAGAGGATCACACATAATTAATATTGGTTCACTCTTATCCATGAGCTACATTTAGTTGTCCAACCATACCGACTAAGTTATTCACTACACAGTCCTAGTAATGCAGGAAAACAAAACAAGAAGCTAAATCTTGAACCCTACGAGACAAGATTCAAACCACTGCAGTGCAACACCCCACTATAGAGAAAATTTGGAAACCCTATCTAGACACACAAACAAACAAGTAAAAGAGAAATGCATATTGAAATGAGTTTATCTTGATATATTACAACATAACAGAAAGAGAAACAAGGTGAACAATATGTTCTTTTCTTCAAAAATAAGGTATTGATCATGTGTATGGGTTATGAAAGCTCCAAGAAAATGTGTTTAAACTAGTATAAATACTCTCTTAGATTGCTCCAAAATTTTCAAAAAGGATGATTCTAATTTCATGTTAAACAGTTTATAAATGAGAGAGTTATATATAAAATCAACTATTAGTTATAATGGGTTAAAACTACGATGTAATATGTTAATTTTACTTGTTAGTAAAATTAATGGATTAACTTATCATTTTAACATATTAAAATAGAGAGATTTTATATTCAATTAAAAAGAAAGACACAGAATTACTCATGGTTCTAAGTTATTTTAATAGATTAAATTAATAATCTAATTAGTCAAAATATTTCTTGCAGTTAGTCCAGACCAATAAAAAACATATTTTAACATATTAAAATAATATTTTAATTTATTAAGAATCTGCATATCACCAAGTAAATCTCTAATGCATTTTAAGTATGCTTTCTAACAATAGCGTGATCAAATCAAGTGAGAGAAAAACTTACATTATTCTTAATGAAGAAGATAATGAAAAGAAAGTCTTCAAATCATCAAACTTCAATCTTCAAGCTCCAAGTCTTCAATTTTCTAAACTTAAAAAAAAAAAGTTGGATTCATCAATCTTCAAATCTTGAATTTTTCAAATACCAAAGAGAAGCTTTATTAAAGATTTAATATCTTTTTGTTTCACAGATTAATTATCAAATATTAAATTTGTGTCTGACTGAATATTATCAGATCCAGTTTTGCAAAAAAATTTAATTCTCCTTTTTTAAATATTTAGCCTATTTTCATACACTTGACTTTGATGCCTTGTTCCCTTTTGAAGATGGAAATTAGGGAGAGGAAATGAGAGGATTTGAAGGGAAAGAGAGTGAAAAGTGAAGTTGTTTGTTTTAAGGGAAAGATAGTGGAAAGTGAAGGGAAAGTTTGTAAAAGTTTGTGAGTGATGTGATTGATGTGATAATTTAAAATTAATTTTGTAATTGATAAAATGAGAAAATGACTATTTTGCCCTTTGTTACAAAGTTAATTATAAAATGGATTTTGATAATTTATTTAAACTTATTTTCCATTTCATATTCCAAATACCGAACTGAAAAATAATTTTGAATAATCTGTCGCCGTGAGTACATGCAAAGATGCTAAAAATGTAATTTATAAAAATTAAAATTAAAATATCATTAAAATTAAACATACAAACATTACAATAATAAAAATAAAGTTCTAAAAAATAAAGTTGCACAACATCATTAATTGAGAAGAGTTTTTGTTCCACAACATCATTCATTCAAAAGAGTCCTGGAAGTCACGGAATCTTTGTTCCAGATCATCATACTTTTGATGTAGTCTCTAAAAACCGTATCCATGTTTGTGTTCATGTTATTTAGTCCTTGCTGCAACCCCACAAGACGATTATTTATATTTATATTCATGTATTTGAATCCTTCTTGCAATCCCTGAATACCATGCCAAATTTGATAAAGCATTTGAGGATCATGTTGGACTGGGTTTTGTGCTGGAGCATGCGAAACCTGATGTTGCTGAGATATTGTTGGCTCTTCAGGTATTGGTGGGTCCTCAGGTATTGGTGGTTCGTCATTGTCCGTATCTTCTTCAACATCCTGGTTGACCCTACCGTGTTGCCAAACACCATTTACATTAACAACATTCATTTTTTTCAAAGTATTTTTATTAAAAAAGTGTTTCCACCCTAACCTATCGGCTGCATCCACAGATAAGTCTACGCCATAATGAGCCATAATGCATGTAATTAGAATGGCGTATGGAAGAGGCATACCCATGTCCCGACATTTAATCATATGTTCCATGATTTGATGAGGCCAGTTAATCAAAATGTTATTTTTCATGGCCCATAACATGAAAATGTCCTCCTGCAATACTTGTGCAAAATTATTGGACCGAGGACTCAACATATGAACATATACGTAATGCAGAAGTCTATCATTAACATTCAGACTACCTACATTTCTAACATTTTGACCTTGCAGTTCTGGCCTGATCATGAAATTCAAGACACTATCACGATCATACTCGAGTTCCTCAGGGATATCTGAAAAAGAAAGTTTTTGCCCCTGATATTTGGGATGAGCTATAGTTAACCAATCACCTGGTTTCATTTTTATCTGTTTCTTACCAACCTCACTGTAGAGGGTACCAGCTTGACTGACTCTCAAATTTGAATAAAAGACTTTTATAAGGTCTTGGTAGTATGGAACTCTCAGCATTAAAAACTGTTCTAAACCTTGAAATAGTAAGTGATGATGGAAATATAGTCCCGAGTCTGCAAAATATGGAAAATCCATTATCTTTGGTGTAAGGATTGTCCTGATGTAGAAATTGTGGCCATATTCAACCATCTGATCATGTTTGCTAAAGAAACGTGTATGATTCAACATTTCCTAAATGCTTGGTAGCTTCCTACCAGAAATGTTATGACTAGCGGCAGGGGCTTTTCCCTTCCTTTCCCTTGCACTTATCTGTTTTTTGGGTGTTGAAGATGAGGCCATTCCTGGTAAACTGCAAAAATTTATTAACAATATATACATACATTGCATAATTATTTATACATAACGTACAATTAACTTTATACATATTTTAATTAAAACACATTGTGACATAGTTCAAATAACATTAAAATGAAATACAAGTTCTGACATATTGTTCATAACATTACATAATAATTAAACATAACAATTAAAACAGAATACAACATATATTAAGTCTAAAATGAAGCAGTTCCACTCATTAGCTCAAGCAAATGCTTCTGACGCATATGAGGGGACAGTTCAAACAGTTGCTTAGTGTGACATAGGTTATTGCAGAGGAACTCATAACAGTTAAGCGAAATTGTGTCATCCTGTAGGTTCATCTTCTCTATCATGTTTCAAATTTCATGTTCTGAATGTTTCTCTGAGTTGGTTGTGATCATGGTGAGTTGTCGGTTTATTAGGTCATTTGTTCTTTGCATGAGTGACCTTTGACTTTCAATATTCTTAGTTATTTGTTCAAGCATCTGATTTCCTTCATGAATTTCTTTTTCCAATTTTTGCAATTTATCTTTAACTTTCTGCCACTGTGGGTCCATGACGTTGAGTGGACGAGGACTATAGTAAAAAATATAAAGTTCAATTAAATTGTACATCATATAACAATAATAATTAACAATAAAGACTGAAAATTTCTTACAAAGTTGATGCATGATAACAACTAATTAAATAAAAATTAAGAAAGTAGTACAACAAGTTAAATGGAAATTCAATTATTTCCACGCATTAATTGAAGTAAATGGTCTAGGCGGAATTGTGGGGGCAAGCCGAAAAGTTGCCTAGTAAGTGATGGATTGTTGCAGAGAAAATTATAACATTACAACATAACTTGGTGATCCTGGATGTTCATAGCCACCAACATGTCCCAAATATCCGATTCAGAGTGTTGGAAGGTCGAGCTCCGCCTCAAAATATCATTTCGTCTTTCTCCAACAAACACCTGTCTTTCGGCTATTTCAGCCAGTTGTTTTGTCAGTGCATTACCTTCACCAAGGTAATCTGCAAATTTGTCCAGTTTCGTTGTTAATTTGTCGAACTGGGCATCCATTACATCAACCATAGGGGCCTTTCTCTTTGTGCCCCGTGATGATGAAGTTCCTGTAGATGGCACAGATTGAGTTGGACCAGGACTATATGAGTCCATCTGCGGTGGGGACCGAGGACCTTCATCAGGTGCAGCAGCGAATGGTTGAGAGATGTACTCGACCTCATCATTCAGGTCCACCCTTAAACCCGCGTTTGACAAATTTCTTCGAACCTGTCGTACTGTTCTGCCCATTTGGCCAGTAGCACGATTAGCACCCCACAACGCTTCCATCAAATCATAGTGCCGGATGGGGGTAACTCTCCATCTTGCGGCTGAAGCTTTTGCCTGCCATAAAAAACCATGGATAATGCATTGAAATTAATTGACAGACAACACCATTTCAAAACACTATTAATTGAATCAGTTTTACCTTTATCAGGTCATCCCATACTTCATTTTCTGCATCAAACATTTTAGTAGATTCGTTCCATGCGAATCCACTACGTCCACTAAACAAATCGTGGACTTCACGCCACCTGTCTTTCAAACTTTTTTGCCTGTTTTTAACGTTGTTCTTAGTTATACCTACTAACCCTGAGTGTCTCAAGGCTTCAAAAATATTAGCGTATGCCTGGGTTGTCCAACTTCCATCAACCCTGTTACCCAACCGAGTCTCATCAACCATAGCAGTTAACAGGCGATAATCCATATCTTCAGTCCATTTAGTAAACTCTCGAATGCCAGTTGTAGAATCTGCAGCTACACCTTTTCCTCTATTCATCTTGTACCTTTCACAGCTAACTAATATTATTAAAGAATAAATAAACAATATAACGCATTAATAGAAACATCAAGGCAAGTTTTATTGAAAACAAATAATTACAAAATGCTAATTGTTCTGATAATCTGTCCACATTTCACTTGCTATGACATCCCTAATGGCCCCCCCTTCCCTATAATCATCTTCCCGAGATTGTGTGCAGGAGACATCCACTTCCTGTTCCATCAAGTCTCTATCCACTTCATCCAATAGAGAATCATCATTGTCCACGCCTCGCAAAAAATTATGCAAAATACAACATGCAAGAACTATATTGGTTGTAGTTTCAAAACAATAATGTGGTTCTGTCCCACTTGCAATTATAGGAAATCTTTTTTTCAATACACCAAATATTCTTTCAATTACATTTCTAAGTGAGGAATGACGATGGTTAAACAACTCTCGTGGGTTTTGTGGACCTCTTCTGGAGTACTCCTTAAGATGGTATCTAACACCTCGATATGGTGTAATGATTTGTCGTTTTAACATAAATTCGACATCTCCAAGGTAGTATTTACCTACAAGCATTGATTTCATACTAATTAGAAGTTCGTCATCATGTCAGCACATATTAACTATACCAAATCAAAATTAACTGACCTTCAGGTATTATAAGTGGATCCTCTCTACGAAGGGCATCCTTTAATATTCTTGAATCAGATGCTGTTCCTTCCCATCCTGCTAGAACATATGTGAATTTCATGTCACAGTCACAAGCTGCAAACACATTTTGTGTTGGCCAATCCTTTCTTCCACGAAAACGTGGCGCATCAGCCCTTGGAACTTTAACACGAACATGAGTTCCATCTATGGCCCTTAAACAATCCTAATGGGTATGAAAATGAAAGTAAGTCATTATTTTTAGTGTTCACATGATAAATGTATGTCACATTAGACTATAGTTTGTTGTGGGATCACCTTAAAGTATGGAAAAAATCTACTATTGTTCAATATTTGAGGTTGCACTTCTCTTCCTGATGACTGAACTAAGAATTCTCCTTCCAACGTAATTATCGCATTCAAGACATTATGAAAGTGTCGACTCACGGTATGACCGGAACGATGGAAAAAAATGAAACACTTCTATTCTTCACGTTATGTCCTACAATATACAAAAATTTAGCAACTTGTTCTTCAACCGTCGATCGAAAGGCATCCTTCACCATGCCTGTTGCCCTTAATTGTTCGCACAACTTAATGAATGCCTCAGGTCCCATGCGAATAATGTCACGACATTTTTCCGTGTGAATCAGGTACGACATTAACTCTTGCCTACGACGCTCCTTCTCAGGAAAAAAGTTGGTAATACTATATGTAATAGTACTCGAAGTACGCAACAAATTCAGTCCATAAGCTACAATACAGAGAATTGCGATTGCACCTACTTCAGTTCGCACTTTTAACTGTTTTTGTAGGTGTGAAATTAAATTCAAGTTCACATTCTCGATATCTTCATCTTCCAATTCAATAATTGGAGTGTTTTGCTCTGTCATCTCAAACTTCAATAAAAAATTATAAATTAAATTTTATATATAAATTGAAATTATTTATACAAATCACAAAAATAATTTCAAATTAAAAACATAATTAAATTTTTTTATAACTATAATTCATTATTGTAAATAATATTTACATTCCATAAAAATATAATTACTATATATTAATTTCAAATATTCATTTCTTAATTTATACAAATCGAAATACAATTTCAAATTAAAAACATAATTAAATTTTTTTTATAATAATAATTCATTATTGTAAATAATATTAAAATTCCAAAAAAATATAATTAGTACATATTGATTTCAAATATTCATTTCTTAATTTATACAAATCAGAAATACAATTTTAAATTAAAAACATAATTAAATTTTCTTATAATTATAATTCATTACTGTAAATAATATTTAAATTCCAAAAAAAATATAATTAGTATATATTAATTTCAAATATTCATTTCTTAATTTATACAAATCAAAAATATAATTTCAAATTAAAAACATAATTAAATTTTCTTATAATTATAATTCATTGTAAATAATATTTAAATTCCAAAAAAAATATAATTAGTATATATTAATTTCAAATATTCATTTCTTAATTTATACAAATCAGAAATACAATTTCAAATTAAAAATATAATTAATTTTTTTTATAATTATAATTTATTATTGTAAATAATATTTAAATTCCAAATAAATATAATTAGTATATATTAATTTCAAATATTCATTTCTTAATAACAAATAATAGCAAATAATTACTATATAATAATTTTAAAATATTCATAATATTTTAATATAATATAAATTACATGTAAAATCATATTTATTCCATAAAACATATTTTCTAATTTATTAATATTTACATAAATTTAAAAATTAATTTATAGATATGTTTTCAATTTTAAAATACATATAAAAATTAATATAATTTGTTCCCTCATGTTTCCTCTCTAATCAGTATTCAAGAAACTCAAATATCACAAGCATGCACTCTGATAATCAATCTCCTGCAACCAAAATGCTGAAAAAACGAACCATTCCAGACACACAGAAGCAAACAGAACAGGTGCAACAATATGAACCACGCAAAACAATTATCAACCCAGCAACAGAGTTAATGGAGTAAATGGAGTATACGAAACAGCTTTGCCAAACGCAAAACACAACACAAAACGCAAAACGCAGAGCAAGGGCAACGAAACACAACACAAAACGCAGAGCATAATCGATTAGGGGCCATGGCATAATCGATTATGCTTCACGTAGAAGGCCATAATCGATTATGGCCTTCTACGTGAAGCATAATCAATTATGCATGGCCTCCTAATCGATTATGCGTCACGAGGGAGGAGAAGACTTACTTCATTCTTCGACGAGACCACTGCCACCACCACCGGAAACGACCAGCACCTCACCACCCCGCAGAACCAGCACCTCACCACTGCAGAACCAGCACCCTAAACCAACATACTTACTCTCAAATGCGCAATACAACTTCACAACCACCAAGCACCTACCAACATAACTCTCATTTATAATGCCCAATGCCCAGTCAAACTTCGTCAATGCGAATCTTTGCTGTTTGGGTCTGCTGTTGGGGAAGGAATCTTTGGTGCGGGTGCAGGTGCAGGGAATCTCTGTGCAAAAAGAGAAGGGCAATTTCGTATTTACACATAATCCACGTGTATTTCTCTTCCTTTTTTCGGGTATGAGTGAGGACGCTCCTCCAAATCCACACACATTCGCGCCTTCAAATCGGTGCAATTTCGTAGAAAGAAACGGGGGAGTCACCCGCTCGTCCATCCGCGGGAACAGTACTCCCCCTGAAAGGAACAAGACGTAAGTTTGTTTTGACTTACTGAAATTTCAAATGTGTAAAATTTCACTTAACAAAATGAGATTCGCTAAGTAGATTCATCAAGTTGGCGATAATCCTATGGAGTAATTTCACTGGACAAAATAGATTATTCACTTGAATGGCAAATTATATTATTTACAACTTCAAAACATTCACTAATAATATAGGTTTTCCACGAGCAAAAATGCACTTATCGCAAATATTGATGATTAATGAATTTTTCATACTTGAAAGATTTTTTCTCATACTTTTGTCTTTATCCACTTACATAAAAAAATTAATCAATATAAGGGAAAATATAAATATTTTAAGAATGATAATAAAATTTTTTCAATAATTCATTTACTAAACCTATTCAAAATATGGATAATTAAACACCAAAAATATAATAAACAGTTTAGGTAATTAAGAGAAAATTTTCATGTGTTTATTTGTTAAAAAATATCAAATTTATAACATGGTTATGGTTATGGGTGTTGACATTGAGATTTGGTTCAATTTTTTGCTAAAATTACATTTAAATTAAACATAAAAAATATATGCGGTTTGGTTTGGTTCAGTTTGAAAGAAACAAATTTGAATCAAATCAAACGAATTTGTGTTGTTTGGTTTGGATCGATTTATACGGGATTTAATATCTAATTTTTTTCTTTTATTAAATATTTTCTTATTCTTTTCATCTTTCAAATTAAAATATAATAATATAAAATATATTACTCAAAATCTAATAATAATAATTACAAAGATATGCATAAATCCGCTCGTAATTAAACAAGAAAAATATACAACTGTATCTTACTATAAATTTTTTTCCTAAACATTTCACCACAAAACATTTATCTAGATTTATAATTCAGTAATCCAATGAGACTTGATTGCTCTCATTTTTCCTACTAGCTAGCTTTTATGCCTGCTTTGGCTAGTCAATCTCTGCTTTGGTTAGTCAATACACTTTTTTATGCATCTAGTCATGCTACAATGAAATTTTATCTAATTTTTGTTCACTCTCTGTCAAAATAACTTCCTTTGGCCTTAATTGTAAGCATTGTGACACTTCTGCTCATTGATAAAACATCATTGTTTAAACTTTAATTGTAACATTTTCTTCCATCTTTTTACAAAAAAAACATATGTTGTAAAAAAAATTCTTACCATATAAAAATGATTAATTCCAAGTACAATGACTAATCAAACTCAACATTAGAGTTGTCTTTGGTTAATGGTGGGGTTGGGCCATGTTCTAAAAACATATAAAATATAGTAATCAATATAATTGAAAAAATAAATAAAAATAATTAAACAATAAAATCTTAAGTAAAATATGAAAATAACCATTTCAATTCTCTTAATGTCTTCCACAAGCTCTTCAATCTTAGTTGACCATGGGCGGATCGACATCAATTTTGTGTACAAATCAATGCTTCAATAGTTTTTGGTGAAAGAGAACTCCTATAACAATTAATCACTCTACCACTTGTACTAAAAGCGGACTCTGAAGTGTAGACACAAGCATAGCCAACAAATCTCTAGCAATTTGAGAAAGAATAGATATTTGGTAGAGTTCACTTTCCACCAAATCAAGATATCAAAAGAATTACCATTTTCTTTCTCTAAATTCTCCATAAGATACAAATCTACTTCATTTTTATTTAGATCCTTATTTAGATCCACATCTTTCTCAAATTCCATAGCAAATGATAATTTAGGCACTTCAAATTCTTTTCATATTCTATTTCAAAAAAATGTGAACAAGTTTCAGAATGTTATCCATGACAAATAGAAAGACTATACACATCAAACAACTTGTATAATGTCTCATTTATCTTTCCACACAAAAATTCAGCATCATCCTTCTCAAAAAATTTGTTTAAACCCCACTGCATAAACTGAAACTTACTCTGGAGATCAAATACTACAACAACAAAAATCAATATATTGATATGTTTAATGTTTCCCCAATACTTATCATACTTAACTTTCATTTTTTCAGTCATGCCTCCAAGTAATTTATCATAACTATCTATCCATTTTTGGAATGCAAGTAATATCTTACAATGCTCATTGAAATATTGAGAAGTTACAAAATTGGTCCTTGACACTTTTGAGTGATATCAAAAAATGTTTTCAAAAGTTTAACAAAGCATCTTGCATTGTCCTAATCTTCATTACTTGGAACACCACTAGACAACATAACATATTCAACACACTTCTCACCCAACCTTTTAAATTCCTTTTGAAATTTTAATGCACTTTCAAGCATTATGTAGGTTGGGTTCCATCGGCTGCACATTAGAATTTTATGTTATTCTAGCTTCCTTAACGAAAATTTTGAATCTCTCCATATGACCAAGTGATGCACGAACATGTTTAACCACATTCCTAATTTTGCTAATTGAAGAATGATATTCCTTCAACCCATCATTCACTAAAAGATTTAAAATATGTGCACAACACCTAACATGCCTTTGTTCTCCTTTTAATGGATGTATTCCAATCTTCCATTTGACTTTTCAAATAAGATATTGCGACACCATTTGAGCTAGCATTATCAACTAAGATGGTGAAAACTCTACCTATTAGCCAACCTTTCAAGCACTTCTCAATTTTTCTACCAATTGTTTCTCCCTTGTGATTCTTAATTGGACAAAAAGTTAAAATTCTTTTATGCAACCTTTAGTTTTTCATCAAAGAAATTTACGGGAAGACAAAGATACCTTATATTTTGCACTAAATTGCAATAATCAGTTGTGAGACTTACACCTTGATTTGAATGACTAAACATATCTTTCAAGTTTTTCATTAAGGTAAATACTCAATTTTTCTACCAATTGTTTCTTCCTTGTGATTCTTAATTGAACAAAAAGTTAAAATTCTTTTATGCAACCTCTAGTTTTTCATCAAAGAAATTTACGAGAAGACAAAGATACCTTATATTTTGCACTGAATTGCAATAATCAGTTGTGAGACTTACACCTTGATTTGAATGACTAAACATATCTTTCAAGTTTTTCATTAAGGTAAATACTCAATTTTTCTACCAATTGTTTCTTCCTTGTGATTCTTAATTGAACAAAAAGTTAAAATTCTTTTATGCAACCTCTAGTTTTTCATCAAAGAAATTTACAAGAAAACAAAGATACCTTATATTTTGCACTGAATTGCAATAATCAGTTGTGAGACTTACA
The DNA here is from genome assembly GCA_030347555.1 of Lablab purpureus. Lineage (NCBI taxonomy): Eukaryota > Viridiplantae > Streptophyta > Magnoliopsida > Fabales > Fabaceae > Lablab > Lablab purpureus. Next base: position 23,051,617 of record CM059258.1, read on the forward strand.
CCTTGATTTGAATGACTAAACATATCTTTCAAGTTTTTCATTAAGGTAAATACTCCAAGCAATTAAAATTTTTTTCAGAATTAAAAATTTAGGTAGTAAGATACTTATAAAATATGGGAATCCCTCTCCTCAACAAACTTAAATGATAACTCATTCACAATTATCATTCTAGAACTTGTCCACATGCATCAGCATTGAAATGAACACTGGCTAGAACAATACTACTTCCTTTCCCATTTATTTTTTTTATTTTTTTTAAATAAAGATTTGTTGAGAAGGATCAACTTCATATATATATATATATATATATATATATATATATATATATATATATTAAGTTTCATTCCATAATGTTCTAATGTATTATATTTGAATACTATTTATATTTTGAAACTAACCAAAGGATAATGCATACCAAATTTATAATACAATATATTAAGTAATTTTTTAATTCAACAATAAGATTACCGCACACAATGAAAATTTATTGCCTGTAAAATTTTTAGAGACAAATTGGTAAATAAGTCGCTAATCACTTTTAAAAAGTGAAATTATTTACTGAGTTTTTCTTTTTTCATTTTTGGGGTTTAAGTTTCGGCTGTCACAACAAACTAGCAGAAAATAAAACTCACCATAACTTGAATTTTTTTTTTGTGGTCTAATTACTTATTTTCATTCATTCCAACCAGCCAAAAATTTAAACCTTTTTTTATATTTTTTGGGGCACGTTTTTATTTCAAATAGTTGAGACATCATTCTGAGACATGCTACCATACACATCACAATCGATATCTTAACATGTACTAAAGTGTTTCAAGTGTCTAACGAGATGATATATTACTTTTAACAATTTTGTTGCTAAGTGTTACCTCGCAACAAACTCTGTTTCTGATTAGATTTTCTTTGTTTCCTGCCCAGCACTGTCATGACTGGGGAGCCTTGTTGAATCTTCAAACGTTCAAGAAACCAATTTAGGAAATTAAAAAAAATATTGTGTAAATAATAGAAAACTAACAAAATATTGTACATATTAGAAATTTATTTAGGAATTATATTTAATTTTAATAATTGCAATCATTCATACAATATAGTAGGAAAATATGAAAAGCTCCTGCATGTTATCAATCACCATCATCACATTTGCATTGGAAAATAATGGCCTCGGTAATGAAACTTTAATCTCATTCTTCCCATTGGAATGGGGGAAAAGTCTATTCAACAACATATCAATGATTAACCAATTAATACCAAAAATTAAAAATGCACTTCCACAATGTTTGAATGTGATAATTTTTTATCAATGATTAACAAATCAATACCAAAAATTAAAAAATAACAATAAATTACTAGAGGAAAATCAGGGAAGACACCCCTAATTTTGGCATAATCATGATATAAATAAGAAGCCTACAAGCATGGAGAGACATAATACAACACCAAACGCAGTAACTTAAGCATTTTCATTTGAATGTTCTAGTTTAAGGATTGTTGCATTGTATCTCTAAGCTAGAACAATATCTAATCACAAGCCAGTACATTTCATACGCATGGTAAAATTGAGGAAGTGTATTCAAATTAACAAGACCACATTTACAATGCTCAGTAGCCACCCTTAAGGGGAAAAACCAACACTCTTATCCTTTAAACTGCCATTCACGACGGCACATGGGACAATGAGCTTGTGATGTTTGAGAATTCACCCATTTCAGGATACAGTGCAAATGAAATGCATGATTGCATACACCCCAAACTGCAAGAAAAAGAAAGAATAATTTTTACTCATTTCCGTTATGAAGAATTACATAACACTTCAATTTGATAAGCAAATCCTTATACCCAGAAGGAGACATTAATAATACAAACATTTTTTTCAAGGAGAGTCAGGCACGAATTTATAGGCCGTAATAAAATATTGTCATCTTACTGATTTCTTAAAAAGTTCTCAATCCTGTGAAACGGCTTCGACATAAACCAAAAATAACAGTAACACACTACTGTTGAGTGAATTTGTGCGAATCTCAATAAATAACAAACGAAATTCTTGTGAATTTCACCTAATAGTAGAGTGTGTTAGAAAGAATGTACCATACATTGCTAGAGTATATATTTTGCATGAATGTCATGACCTACTTCAGCAACAACTATCTTTGCAGCAGTTCAACACATTCAAATAAAGGGAGGTACAGAAGTTAGAATTTTACATACATTTTCATTATAAATTTGGACTATAAACAATGTAATTTTAGAGATAATTAGAAAATTTAGAAAATTAACAAAATTTGGACAGAGTGATTCAATGTACTATGTGTGAGGAGAAAAAGAAACCAAATAAAAGGATCCTATTTTCATAATCCTACAAACTTATAAGCAAAGCTTGGAAGCTTCATTGATTCATTTACGCAATGCTGATGGTTAGTTAAATAAGGTCCAAGCAATGATATTTCAACTAAAACATTTTTCTAAGGCTTCCTTCAGAAGTCACATTAGGACCACTGCCCACACAAATTCAAATAACAGAACAAATATGTTAGGATTTAAGCACAAGAGGAGATTCCAAACCAAAAGATTAGTTCATTATGCAGGAGAGCTCAAAGCTTATCCTACTCAGTATGACACCTTAACATTGTTAACCCCTGATGTCCGTAACGGTTCACACTATTGACACTGAGCAGATAGTAGCTCTTTTCTCTTTTAAGACAACTTTACTCAGTTATTAATTAGTATTCAGTTTGCACCTTAATCTAGCTTCTAAGTATTTTCCCATGATATAACTCAGTACAAGCAACAATTGTTAGGACTTAAATACAAGAGAAGATTCCAACCTAAAAAATTAGTCCATTAAGTAGGAGAGTCTCAATACTTATCCTACTCTGAGAATCTTAACAAATAAAATCACAAACATTTACATTCTGTGTAGTTGAGTTTAAGACTATATTACTAACATAGACACCCAAAGCACAATGATTAATAGAGAAATTTAACCAGGACAAGTTGGTTCAAACATAATAACAATGCAGGTCACCACATAAAATTATCAGTAGCTTACTCAGCGGACAGTCATCCCCAGGAAGTTTACAGTCAGGACAACATCCATCAAAAGCCATTCTACAGATCCCACATGTTTCATCCTGAGCATCCCAAGTCCAAGAAGCAACACCGTGCCATCTACATTTACCAAAAGGGAACCAAAAATTTAGGAAGAGCTCGATTTATTTACAAATGACTAGAAAAAATAACTAAGGAGACTGACAATTCAGAACAAACATAGGGTTAAATTAAATTCTCCATGTTCAATAGAAATTTGGAGCAAGTGAAAAGGCAATGGAACTCAATTTCACACCAGCACCACAACTTCTGTCCTCGTAAAAATTATTTTCACTCCCTCCTTACTTTTCATCTCCTCTAACCTTAACTATTCAAACATGGTAATCTACAGATACGAGAAAGCTTCAGCCATGAATTATTTGAAAGATAAACTAAGCAAAACAAATTCATCACTGCATATAAGTTATGTTGAAGATGAAAAAGAGAACTTACTCTGTTTAGAAAATCAGCAGGTACCCAAACAAAGACCTTAGTCAAGAAAAACATCATTTTTTTATTTAATTTGTTTTCTGCAATGAAAATTTGAAAATCATACAACACCAAAACAAAGATGCAAACATCAATCAGAGAATAAAAGGGGAAATGACGTAGAATGGGATTTTGAAAAGGATACGTAAGATCTTCACTTTCATCTCCGACTCGATGCCCAGCAAAAACACAATAGTTAATAGTAAATGAGAGTTGGATTCTTGTGAATGCCAATTAGAGAAGAAGATTTGAAATGGGTAAAGGGTGAGTCTATGATGCGCTTTTATTTAAGGTGGGCCGGGTTTTTAACCAATTAATACCCTATTTTATTTTTCCCATTGACCTCTTGGGGATCAATTTGCAAAACCATGAAATTTATTTTCATAAATGGTAAAATTTGTTAGGTTTGGGGACTATTCCCTCCAATTTGTCGAAAATTATTCAGAATTCCTTCATACTCTAACTATTATGCAATATTTCTTTTGGGTGGAAACAAATTTGCAATAATAAAAATTCATTGAATATCTCCTTTATTAATAACTATAAAAGTTAATTTTTAATTTCTCATATCTGAATAAATTTATTTTTTATCCCCTTAATTTGAAGCTGATCATTTTAATTATGTAATTTGAAATAAAAAATTGCTCTATTTTAAATATAGTTAAATTTCATTTACATAGTTAATGAATTACAAGCAGCCTGTTACCTAAGAATTTAATTAATTTTGTATTATTACTACTAAGCATATTATAATATGCTTATTTTCCGTTTAAAGTATTAATTTTAACAAATTTTTTATATAACAGACATGTGGACAAAAGGACTAAAACATATTTTTTCTATTTATAGAAAACTAAAAAAAGGCTATTTATAAATACTTCTTTACAATTTTATGATACTAAATAATCTATGGTCTCCACACTTTCACTGTTTTTTTTCCTTGTCTCCTTTGTTTCATGGGTATCAGTTACATTGTTATACTGTATTATTTATTGAAGAAAATTGTCCAAAGACAATATATAGAGACTTTTGAATATGAAGTTCAATTTAATAAAAGTATCAATAAAGATTTTCATTTTTCAATCCTTTTAGCTTAGAATATAAAATGAGTTTGATTCAATTTATTCTAAAAAGTACACATGATAATTAATAATGGATCCAACATAATTAATTATGGAATAATAATATTTAATTATGGAACAAGTAATATAATAAATATGTTAGATAAAACATAATTAATTAGGTTATGATCCAAACAACATTTTTGTGCATTTCTTTTAAATATATATGGGTATTTTATTCTTATGAATTCAACCAAAATTTTAATGGTTTTGTTTTTCAATTCTATCCTACCAAACACCAATCATTTTCAAACTTCCATTTTTTTATATTTTTATTTTATTTATAAAAGAATAAATCCTATCAAATATTTTACATTTTATTTTTTTTCCTACCAAACACCAATCAAGAATGGAAGAGAAAGTTACATTTTAAAAAAATTAAAATTTATATAATAGTTTGTTTTTTTTTAAATTAAAAAAATGTTAAATAGTATTACATAACATGGTTTTAAAGAATTCACATTTCATAGCATAACTTTTGTATAAATTTTTGTTTTTATAAACAAAATCATATTTCATAACACAATTTTAGTTCAATTTTTTATTTTTTAGTGTGTTATATATATATCACGACTTCAATAATTTATAGAAAACAATCCACGTACATAAATTTCAAAATTTTTATTATTCTTGATACATATTGAAACCCTTATATTAAATGACTTAAACAAGATGAGTTGATGAAAAAGTCAAGAAAAGTTTGGAGTTAAACACTACTGAAATTTCAATAAAATCCTAATGTTCAATGGTGATGGAACATGTTTCAACAAAAACACTCTCTTTGGTGTAAAATCTTGAACGAAAGTATGAAGAGTGAGTGGAGGAGTATCCACAATGTAAGGACTTATACAACAACAATGATATGGTAGTTTGACCTTGGCAAAGTTTGTGGAGGTTTGGAGTGCTTAAATTGGTTTGATATACTACTAAATTAGCATATTAGGAATGTGTCAAATTTAAATTTTGGCAAGATAATTGAAAGTGGCAATGAGTGTCTCACAAGCACATTTAAAAGACATAAAGGGATCAAATTAGTAATATATGTGGGAATGGATAGTTGAAGGATGAAAATTTTTGTGTGAAGGAAATGAATAAGTAGAGTGGTATTGACCCATAAAATGGGATTATGATTTAGGATATATCAAACCAAGTGTATTAGCTAAAACCAAATCATAAAGACATTATTTTTCTTCATAAGTTGTCTTAGAACGATTTATGAATAGGATTCAACTTATTATAACGTAATGGCTATGAAATTTACTTTTAAACAAAATAAGAACTCAAGAACCTAAATCATATAGATGAAATATTGGACAATAATATTTTATGGAATTGAAAGAACAAAACAAAAAGCGACAATCAAGTGGAACTCATGGATTAAGTCCCATGAACAGCAATGGGTATGAAACTCTTTTTTGCAGCTCCAAAAACTTACGACCATTTCATCAATCAACACCAAAACATTATATTACTTTTTTAACTTTTTTATGTTATTTAAATTAAAAAATTTGATATTATAAATTAAAGTTACTAATTTGTATGATATTCAATTTTTTATGAGATTAATTAAATATTTTTATAAAATTTCAAATTTTTTAATTTAATTAATATAATTTTTTATTTATTCTAATATTTACTATAAGGTTGATTTTAATATATAGTATTTATTTTATAATTATAAAATAATTAATTTTAGAATACAATATTTTATTTAAATAAATATTGAAGTCTTAGGTCATTGAAAACACTAATACTTTGAGAGAGGAAGAGAGAAAATCATTTTCGTTTTTTCATAGGACTGCTATGGTAAAATCATTGTAGCATATTCGTTCACCATTGGATCGAGTTGGAAATTTAACAGGTTCGTCACACCTGATTCTTCATTATAATTGGTTGGATCGTTGATACGAGTTTGAGCAGGGAGATATTCAGTACACACAATAACTATAATTTGGGTTTTTTTCATCTTCTTTGCTCTCTATTTAATAAGGAAGAAAAGAGCAAGAGGACAAATTTTAGAGTATCGAGAGCACCGTCTGCACATAAAAAAGGTAAGGGGGGAGTGAGAACTTGCTTTGGAGTGTGAGATATTTGTCGGGTAGTGGAGTTGACCCCCAATTCCTTATTTTAGGTGTGTTATTGAAAGATTGGTTTTTCTATTTCATCTCTATTAGTTTTCTAATTACTCTTGTATGCTCTTTAAGATGTGAACTGAAGAATAATATGTTTAATTTCTTAAATTGATAATATTTTTATTGCTTAACCCCAATTCCTCATTTTAGGTGTGTTCTTGAAAGATGGATTTTCCTTTTTTATTTCTATTTGACTTCTAATTATTCTTATGTGCTCTTTATGATATGAGTTGAAAAATAATATGTATAATTTCTTAATTTGATAATATTGTGATTACTTTAGAGCACCCTAAGGGATCTTGTTATATCTAAGAAGGGGATAGTCAAGGGTGATATGACTTTAATGATAAATGAAGGATAATCTGTATTAATTGAATATTATTATATTGTTTTATTCACTAATTATGATAAAAGTCATGTATTAAGTGATTATGACTGTAAAGGTGAACTAAGGTGAAGGAAAATATGTATGAATGTATAAGTAGTTATTACACTTATGTGAACACGGATCATAAGGTGAGATCATTATGTATCACTTTGGCGATCAAGTGTAACATGTGATTAACGCCACATGTATTCATCATCATAGTGTGTATATGGGTACGACATGCATCATATATGGTATGATTATGATATGGATATGTTGAGCTTATGGATAATTTCTATTGATGTTAAATTAATTTTTTTCTCATGTTTGGATATGATTAAGTATTGATTAATTGTTTGTTGTGTGTGAAACTATCCTGTAATGTCTTTACATCGCAACCAGAGTGAGATATTTCTCACTCCCTTTATTTCTTTGTCATGTTTTTTCTTTCGTATTGCAGGTGATCCCCATTTGATGTTGGTGATTTTAGCGATGAAGCTTAGTTTTTATGTGATTACTCTAACAGGATATGTGACACTGGGATAAGAGTAGAAAATTAGAACTTTTGTTTTATTTTTAATTAAGACTTAAATTGGTTTGTTTTACGTTATATAATGTTATTAGTGAATGTGAATCCTTTACTTTGTATACACTAATATTATGGATTTTATTAATTATAAGGTTACTATAGGCCTTATAAAATGTCTTACTTTTATTCTCATAATATATGATGTGGGGGTAAAGGGTGTCACACATTTCATTATGTGATTATATATAAAAAATTATATATTGAAAATTGTAAAAGTTAAATATATAACCCTACATGCGCTGCTCGTGCACCATAAGACTGTCGTGTAGTTCATCAATGGTTAAGACATCCATATCATTTGACTCTTCTATCGAGCACACAACATAATTGAATTTCGATGTTAAAGATCTGAGTATTTTGCTTACAACCATACTTTCCTCCATCACTTCACCATTGGACTTCATTTTGGTGACCACATGAAGAAGTCTACTTAGGTAGTGGTCAACCGTTTCCTCTTCTTTCATAGTAAGCAACTCAAATTCTCTTCTGAGTGCTTGAAGTTGTGCTCTTTTCACCCTTGTGGACCCTTGATACTTTCACTGCATGACACTCCATATCTCTTTTGAAGTCCCTCTATTAAGAATAGTTTCAAGAATTTCTCTGTCAATGGCCTGAAACAAGAAATTCTTGACTTTCAAGTCTTTGAGCTTGGTCTCTTCTATGGCCTTTCGTTGTGCTTCTGTCGATGTGGTTCTAGGGGCAGAGGTTAGTACTCCTTCTTCTATAAGGTGCCACATTTCCTTCCTTAGGAAGTTCTTCATTGTCATTGACCAAAACTCATAGTGGCCATCAAATTTGGGAATGGCTGGTTGGACAAATTTTTCTGATGACATATTAATCTTTTGGTCCCGTCCTCACTCTCACACGCTTACACAGTGTTTTACTTCTCACACTATATCACTCTTACACAATGTTTCACTCCTCACACTGCTGTAACCACTCCTCACATTGTGTATCAGGTTCCTTACTGAGCTCTAATACCAATTGTAAATGTAAATGTTATAGATATAATGAAGAAAGTACTGGAGAGAAAAACTATAATATTATTTAGATTAACAAGAGTAGCTTATATAAGCCAATGAAAAATAACAGAACATGTTTACATGGTTTAGTAATCCCACGTTACATGGTAACTGACCGAAAATAAAGAACCCAACTTCAAGAAAAAAACTGGTTCTACAAATCAAACCAGGACTTATATTATTATGCAACAAAATAACTAATTATTATGCAACAAGAACATGAGTACGTTTCAGGATATGGGCAACATTACAAAAAAGGGGAAGAGTAAGCCATGCAACTGGTGTGGTTATAGCTAACCAAATCCAGAGACGTTTAATCTATGTATAAGTTATTGCAATGTTCATAAATGTATTGTAGGAAATCAACAATTTACATATAATTGACAGATGAGATATTGGGAGATTACCAACCTGATCAAGTCAACCAGCGTGAAATCTTAAATCCGGCACCAGCAAGTGTATCAACTCTTGGCGATGCTTCTATAGTTTTGAATGATTTTGTTCAGCACAATAAACAAAATCGGTAAAGTCTAACTGACAAATGTTTTTTGTCAAGTTGAGCCCAGTTCCATACTGCACCTTGATGGATTATAATCAAGAGAAATTAATGGTATCTTGGTGCAAGTTACAGGAACATTACGATCTGAACTATAAACACTACCATAACATAGGTAACTAAATTCCATTATTTATTAATGAAAAAGATTACCTGCAATATTCACTTCCAGAGAAAGTTTTAGGATTTTATTTTTATTCTAACTTTTAGCACAAAAACAACTCACATGATCACATAAAAAGCACAGAACTTGGGTTTGTTACTATACGTACATCTGTCGAATTCGGTAACACTTGAGCCAAATAATCCGTGTTATTAAGCCTTCTCAAATATCTTTTTAGTTTACTGTTTCTAAATTATCTGCGCACCCTGTTCTCCCTGGATAACAAAGATAACAAAAGTTTCCTAAAATATGTTCGGGCTGCTGTGCATGGACACTGTAAAATCAAACAGAACAAAATGGAAAAATAAACGCAGAATGAATGCAAATAAGAAAATGTAATCCAGGTCATGTCTATAAACTTGCAATCGTAGTTGCCAGCCAAATTAAATAGAACTACATAGGACATATTTGACTTTTTTCTTTTGGACATAATTTTGATTCAGTTTGGATCCATTGTACGAAATAATGTTTCTATTAAATGCACTCTATTGATCTAAGCAGAAAGATAATAGAAATACTGACTCATCAAACAACAAAGAGAAGTCATTAAGTTTAGAGATAAGAGCATCATTAGACAAAAATCTCTTAGTATGTCCAGGCCAAGAGAAGACAAGGAATTAGAACAAAATCAGCAAATAAAGAAACTCATACTATGGAAAGGTCTAAAAATGTTTAGACAAGAACCTTAGCATACATGTATCATTGTCCTTATCAATAAAATTACTGACCAACACTTCAGTAAATTATGTTTAGGTTTCCTTAAACTGATTTCAGTAAACTGTGTTTCAACTCAAGATTTCGGTAAACTGTGTTTAGATTTCAGATAAACTGTGTTTAGATTTCAGTAAACTGTTGTTTCAACTCAAGATTTCAGTAAAGTATATGTTTCATCTCAAGATTTCAGCTTTCATCGAAAAGAGAAAACTAATTCAACTCAAAGATGTTTTCCAAAAAAAAAATTAAAAAAAGCAATTCAACAAAGAATCAAGAATCTCCTTAATCATCTTTATCATCATCCTTGACGCCTTCGAAGGTCCATGCGTAGGTTTCACGAAGAGCTGCTTCTTCCTCGGGTGTGAAATCACTGACAATGCCGAACAATTTCCTCAGGAATTCCGGGGTCTTATCTTTGATGATGTTTGCGATAGTCTGGGAAACAAAATCTACTATGCTTCTCATGTCGAGGTAGACAGCAGCACTGAGCACTTCCTTCAACTCGTCCATGCTCAGCTTCTTCACGAACCCTTCATCGAATTTATTGACCTTCATCTGGATTATCAGTCTGAGGTGGTGGCTGGTGACGTTGGGGATCGGAAAGACGGTGAACTCGTCGACGTCCTCAGCTTCGTCCGCGTCCATGAAGAACTGCACCATCTTCATGTCCTCCACTATCCAACTTTCTACTTCTATGATTTCTTTATCTGAAGTTTGCAGCTTCACCATTTTTACTCCAGGGAGACAATGAGAGAAGGAAGAGTGAAAAGAATGCAGAGACAACAAAAAATACAGAAAGAGAATGGGTTCTCAAAGGAATTTGATTTATATGAGACGACTGGGATAGAAGGGTCTCTAAATTTATTAATTTTTTTAAATAATAATTACATTAATTATATTTTTGAAAAGTTTGTAATAATTTTTAATATTTAAATAATTTTATTTTTTTATTTTAAAATATAATTAAAGATAAAATATGTAAATAAAAATGTAAATATTTATTATTATAAATTTATTTTTATTTTAAAATATAATTCAAATAAAATAAAAATATGAAATGTAAATACTAAAATTAAAATTCTAATTATATACTATTATAAATTATAAATTTTTACTTCAAAACATATTAGAAATAAAATAAAAATATATAAAAAAACATCAAATAGAAAAATCTTCTTTATATATAATTATAAATGAATCTTTTTATATATAATTATAAATGAAAGATAGATACAATTCTTCTAAAAATAATTATGTTAAAAAGATAAAACAAAAGATATCATTACTATTATTATTACTATAATATTACTTTTTCTTAAATCATAACTATATTATATATATAAATTTAATAATATTTTTATTTTGATGATTATTATAAATTCATAGTAATTAAAAGGTGGACATAACTTAGCTTTGTATTATAATTAAAAAATGTTTATATAAACAAAAAATTTATATATTATTACAAGTGAGAAGATTAATGTGTTTTAGAATTTTTTTAATAGTGATTTTTTATATGTTTTAAGATTTTTTTTCATAATAATTGTATGTGATTATATTTTTTGAAATATTTATAATTATTTTTAAAATTTAAATAATTTATTTTAATTTTAATTTTAAATAATTTAATAATAATAGTTATATTAAAAATTAGATGTTACATATTGAAATATTTATAATTATTTTTAAATTTTGAATAATTTATTTTTATTTTCATTTAAAATAGATAAAGAATAAAATAAAAATATAATGAAGAATGGGAATGAATTTAGGGTTTCGTTGTTAGCAAAAGCTGGAGAGGATTTAGGGTTTTGATGTTAACGATTATGGTTTTGAGTTTGTTGTTGACGATGTTAGGGTTTAGGTAATACCTGTATAGTTGAAGTCTATAGTTGTCATGAATACCATATAATATGCTCGTAGGTTCTTGTTGGAAGGTTTGATGTATTAAGCTGGAGAGCCTTCTTAAAGCTGTTTATCTTAAATTATCTTGTTTGGACAAGTGTAGTGTTTCTTTTCCCCAATGCAATTTGTTCATTCTTCATAACAGTGTTGCTAAAGTGAGATTCAAAAGATGTTGATATAGAGAAACACCATATAAGAGAAACAATATGCAAGGGAAAATGAGAGAGAGAATTATATTTTGTTATTAAATGATCAATACAAATTATTAAAGAGTCAAATATTATTTATATAGTAGCATTGGCTATTTGAATCACATTCTAAAAAAATTAAGATAATTAAATATATAATTCTTGTTATGTTATAATAAAAAGTTTTTTTTTCATTTAAAAGTATGAGCAATTATTTTTTTTATCTATATAGATTTCCTTTTTCATTATTTTTTAGTTTCTTTTTTATTTTTTTTCTATACTGTATTCTAATTTATATTTTTTGTAATTGATTCTTTTCATTGTGAATTTTATACTATAACTTAAAAATATTATAAAGGGTAAACTAGAAAAATGATTTATGTACTCTAAATAAATATATCCTTATTATATGTTGCATAATAGTTGTATCCAAAATTTCTAAACTAAATGCAACTCATTTATCTTGAAATTAAATGGGTATTCTAGGTTTACATAGAAAATGTGTTGGCAAAAAATTAACTAGTTAGAAAATGGAAACTTTAAATTTATAATGTTAAAGTTATTCTTTGTGTGTTTGTTTGTAATGCCAGACTTCTAATTGACTTTTCTAAACATTTTGGTCAAGAATTTGATGGACTATGATTGGATTTCATTGAGTTCAAAATCATCCTTCCTTCCTTGCTTTCCAATGCTCGTACCTTCAGCTTTATTGGATTTAATAGATCTAAATATAAAAATTATTATCTGCACTTATTTTACAAAAGAAAATATACTTTGAAATTAAATTATAATTTTTAGAAATTACATTCAAATTAAATTCTATTTCACAAACGATTAGTTATTTAGTTAAAATTAATTCAGATTATAATTATTTAATTTACAACAGAATTTTCTGATGAAAAATTATTATGTGTAACTACACTAAATCTAATTTTCTTATAAATATGACCGTTTTGAATAAAATACTTAAGTTATTATGAATTTATATGGTTTATTGTATCTTGTTGTAAAATAAGTAAAACTTTCTCCCATTGTAACTCTCACGAGACCTTTTTGTCAAAATAAATTTCTATAGTTTCGAACCCTTCTCTTTATCTTTATACAATGGTGTTGTATGATGAAGATGATACTAGGGTCGGTAACTAAAAGTGAAGAATATATGTCCAATTTATAGAATTATAATATAAACGTTTTGTTATAAAAAGTTAACTACAAATGAAGAATATATGTCTAATTTATAGAGTTACAATATAAACGTTTTGTTTGGTTATAAGAAGTTATCTTTTTAGAAGTTGTCAGAAATTTTTTTATTATTCTGTCTCTTCTACTATCTTTTTTCTAAAATGAAACTCATCTTATATGAAACATTTGATACTTACCAAAATAATATGACATAATACAAATAATTAGATTAAAAATTATTAAAAAAATACCAATTAATAATAAAAAAAATTAAAATATATTAGAAATATATATTTATATCAAAATATTCCTATGTCATATTATATATATATATATATGAAAATATATCTTGTGTATCATAAATTATATTTCAAAATAGTTCTTATTAAAATATTATTTATCAACATTATATTAAAAAATATTTTTAACACTTGTAACTAGAGCGAAGTATTTGACAAAAGTTCCCTGCCATTTGTATTATCTTTAATTTGTGTATATACAAGCTTGTATATTTTTGTGAATTTTTAGTATGGGTTTTTTATACTTAGCTCGCACAATTCGCGAGTTAAATGATTTTTATATGCGGTCTACGCAGACTACTTGCAACTCACAACATAAAGTCAAATTCAAGCTAAAATTTAATACTTATTGCTTCTTGTTAGGAAAAAGTCCATTACTCCATAGTTTTAAGCTTATGCTTAAGAACATTTAATGTATAAAAGAAAAAGAGTTGCGTGTTTGATAGACGATGAGTCTTAATAGACGAAACCTTCATCAGATCATGCATGTATCATCTGACAAATGATATCTCTTATATTCATCAAATGATAAGTCATCAAATGGTATATGTTAAAAAAAAGCTTAACATAAATGCTTATTCCTTTGAATTTCAAGAACATTCTTTTGGTCGATCTGGAGAACAAGCACAAAAGTAAATCTCACTTCTTCTCACAGCACATCCTTGGGAGAAGAGCTAAAACTGCTTTTTCACTAAATTCCTGATGCACCAATCATTGTCAACTATTGAAGTATACCTACCATGTACACAAGTCTGCTTTCACTAAAAGAAGTAAAAGTTCGCTGTCCAACGGAGGATAAGCGTTACAAGCTATTAAATTATGTGCCGAAAATAGAAGCATGCATTTAATGCATGAAGAGGTGCATTTAATGCACTCTATGTGAAACATCTTCAGATGATAGAAGATCAAGTTGTTGAAGATGACCTAAAGTTGAAGATGTTAGAACAGATCTCTAATGGTAGTTTCTTTCAAGCACTATATAGAGTCTAATTCAAAGAAGAAAACAAGAACGTGATTTATTATTCAAATGCTAAAACTTTGTTTGTTTTCTCTCTTCAATATTCAAAAGCTTTAGAAGAACACTATAGTGTTCATTAGCAACCTCTCAAAGCATTCAAATCTTTGTATCCATTTATAAGATGTTATCCTTCTAGACTAGCTAGTTTGTAATTTATAATCATACTCTTTTTCAATTTGTAAAGGGGTTAATCAGGAGTGGCTACTTTTTCCAAAGAATACTCGTTAGAGCCAAAAGTGACTTGGTAGAAAGAATACTTGTACGGGTTGGACAAAAGTGGTTACGAGTAAGGGTGGCAAAACGGGTCAGTCCGGCCCGTTTAGGCCCGCTCCGCCATGAGCACGCCACAGTGATGCGGACCAAAATTTCTAACCTGCCCCGTCATAAGGCGGGCTGGCCCACTTATTTCTTTTGTTCTGCATTTTTTTTTAAAAGTCTATTTTTTTTTGTTTTTATTTTATTTTTGGATCTTTGATTTTAAATTGGACTTTTTTTTCTTTGCAGCTATTTTGTTTGTGTCCAATTTAAATGAATTTTTGTAATTATAACAATATATTAAAGATGTATATAGTGACATGACATCTTAAAAGTACAATATATTTTTTTTCACGGGCCAGCGGGTTGGCCCGCCCCGCCTCGCCTGTGACCCGACGGGTTGGCGGGCTAGACGAACCGGGTTGATACGGGTTGGTGGGTTCAAAATGTTAACCCGCCCCGCCCATATGCTATCGAGTTGGCAGGCTAGCCTGCCAGGCCCAACCCACTTTGTCACCCCTAGTTACGAGTCAAAAGAATACTTGTCTTCTTGCAATAGTAGTCTGCTAGTGGAACTCAATCAAGTTGATTGAAAATTGAACGTAGTCTCTCCTATCAGACAAACCAATATAAAAACTATTGTAGTATAGTCTCTCCTTAAGACTTTAATCAATTGCATGTTATATTTGTTTCCAACAAAGGGAAAAACTTAAGTCTTTAAAGAGACCTTTTTTAAAACATTTTTAATCAACAAACTATGTGTCTATTGAAACTGAACTTCATCTGCTCAACACCCTTTGACAGATGAAATACAGTCTTTTGTGAATAATCTTTAAAAAACACAATTAAACTCTTCCTTTTTGTGTTTTGCCTTTTTCACACTTCTATAGGTTATCATCAAATCTAATTCAATCTAAAATCTAATATCTTTTACTTTTATTGATTATAACTAAGCCTAATTCAATCTAAAATCTATTTATTTTGCTTTTATGGGATGCCTATTATTTAATGGATTGAGTAAATTGCTCTTATACAAATGAATGTTAAAAAATTTAATATATATTTGAAGGTGCAAACTAACCCCAAATTTTACGGGACAGATGTAATTTATAAAAATTAAAGATCATTTAAAATGTGAGCTATACATTTTTATGATGCGAATTTATATAGATGTCAGGTGAACCTATCTATATACCAAACTCTACTTAAAACATAAATTCTTTATACATAGGATGGTTCATAAAACAAAAGCAATCTCATGACACTTTAAAACTTAATTATTCTTAAAATGGAAAATTAATTAAGTGCTAGAATCCAAATTAAAAAGTTTTTTTATATAAAATTCAACTTTATCATTTTATTAAATATAGAACTTTACCTATACTTTCGTATTTGAATTTTTAATATCTCTATGGTGTTTATCATCAAATTAAAATTTATTTATATAGAGAATTAGGTATAGGATGAATTCCCTTATGTATATTTCACATAGGGTTGTGTGTTTATTTATAAAAGGAATATAAGAGATGGGTTGAGCCCATTATACTAGAATATGAAATCTTAGATATTTTAACACTCCCCCTCAAGCTGGAGCATATAAATTGTATGAACCAAGCTTGTCACAAATATAATCAATTCTAGATCCCCGTAATGACTTAGTAAAAACATCTGCTAATTGATCATTAGAATTAACAAACTTAGTCTTAATCTCTCCAGATACTATTTTCTCTCTGATGAAATGACAATCAATCTCTATGTGTTTGGTCCTTTCATGAAAGACAGGATTCAAACTGATGTGAAGGGCAGCTTGATTGTCAGATATGAGTGTCATTTGAGTAACTTCTCCAAATTGTAACTCTTTAAGTAGTTGTTTAAGCCAAATAAGCTTGCATGTAGCAGATGCCATAGATCTGCATTCTGCTTCTGCACTTGATCTTGCCACAACACTTTGTTTCTTACTCTTCCAGGAGATTAAATTATCACCAATGAAGACACAATATCTAGAGGTGGATATCCTACCAACAGGAGATCCTTCCTAATCCGCATCTGAGTAGGCAACAACTTTGGTATGATTACTGTGTCCATACAACAGACCTTTTCCAGGGGAGCCTTTAATGTATTTCAGTATACGAATGACAGCATCCCAATGATCTGTGCAAGGAGAGTTAAGAAATTGACTTACCACATTGATAGCAAAAGAAATGTTTGGACGAGTGACTGTAAGGTAGTTCAATTTCCCAACTAATCTTCTATACTTTTCAGGATCTGAGAAGGGCTCCTCCTAATTAGGTAGAAGCTTGACATTAGGATCCATCAGTGTGTCAGTAGATTTTGAGTTCATCAACCCAGTTTCCTCCAAAATATCCAATGCATACTTTCTTTGAGAGATTACTATCCCATTAGTAGATTGTGCTACTTCAATCCCCAAGAAATATCTGAGTCTGCCAAGATCTTTAGTTTGAAAGTGTTGACAGAGATGTTGTTTAACTTGTGAGATGCCATGGTGATCACTTCTTGTAATTACAATATCATCAACATACACAACTAGATAGATACATCCAACACTTGAGTGGCGGTAGAAGACTGAGTGATCTGCTTCACTACGAGTCATTCCAAATTGCTTAACAACCATGCTAAACTTTCCAAACCAAGCTCTGGGAGATTGCTTTAGGCCATATAAAGATTTGCGGAGACGACATACCATTCCTGAAGACTCCCCCCTGAGCAACAAACTCCGGAGGTTGCTCCATATAAATTTCTTCTTGCAAATCACCATTGAGAAAAGCATTTTTCACATCCAATTGAAATAGAGGCCAATTTTTCAGAGCAGCCATGACAATGAATAGGCGTACAGAAGCCATCTTCGCAACTGGTGAAAAGGTGTCACTGTAATCTAAGCCAAAGATTTGTGTATAGCCTTTAGCTACTAGGCGTGCTTTAAGACAATCAACAGTTCCATCAGGATCGAATTTGATAGCAAAGACCCACCTGCAACCAACAACCGATTTTCCAGAAGGTAGAGGGACGAGGTCCCAAGTTCCACTATTCTGAAGTGCACTCAATTCTTCGAGCATAGCCTAACGCCAACCGGGATGGGACAAGGCATCACCTACAGTTTTAGGGATGGATACAGAGGAAATAGAAGAAAGGCAGGTATAAAATGAAGGAGATAATCTATGATAACTTAAATTAATATAGCGAAGAGGAGGTTTGTGGGTGGTTCATATACCTTTTCGAAGAGCAATGGGAAGATCAGATTCAGTTGGCAGAACCGGAGGAATCGAAGGAGTTGACAACATAAGTGAGTCAGATGATGGAGGTGGTGGTGTTGGTGGTGGTGGTGGAGGTGATGGAGCTATACTAGACTCAACTGGAGGTTCACATATAACTGGAATAATGGCTATTTCAGAAATGGGTGTAGAGGTAGAAGGGTTGGTCTTAAAATAGAGAGAGGACTCAATGAAAGTGACATCTGCAGAGATAAAATAACGATTAAGAGATGGAGAAAAATATTTATACCCTTTTTGTGACCTAGTGAACCCTACAAAGACATATTTGTGTGACTTAGCAGCAAGTTTGTCAACATTAGGTCCTAAGGTATGAACAAAACAGGTTGACCCAAAAAATTTAGGAGATAAAGAATGGAGAGGTTCATGTGGAAACAAAATTGAGTGAGGAATTTTATTTTCTAAAACAGAGGAAGGCATACGATTAATTAGATAACAGGCACTTAGAACAACATCCCCCCAAAAATGTTGAGGAACATTACCATGAATTAACATTGTTCGAGTTGTTTCAATGAGGTGTCTATTCTTGCGCTCAGCCACCCCATTTTGTTGAGGTGTATAAGCACATGAAGTTTGGTGAAGAATACCATTAGACGCTAGAAAACTATGAAAAGAATGAGAAAGATACTCTCGGGCGTTATCATTACGTAAAATGCGAATAGACACACCAAATTGAGTTTTTATTTCATTACAAAAAGTTTGAAAGATAGAAAACAACTCTGAACGATTTTTCATAAAAAATAACCAAGTAAACCTTGAGTAATCATCAATGAAAGTAAAAAAATATTTAAATCCTAAATTAGACTGGACACGACTAGGTCCCCAAATGTCAAAGTAAATTAAGGCAAATGGAGAAGAAGCACGTTGTGAGATACTAATTGGAAAAGAAGAACGACTGTGTTTCCCTAATTGACACGACGACTCACAAGAGAAAGTAACTTGGACAGACTTGGAACAAGATGCTGCATTTTTGCAAGGTTAGGATGACCCAGTTGAGCATGAATGAGA
Source organism: Lablab purpureus (assembly GCA_030347555.1). Lineage (NCBI taxonomy): Eukaryota > Viridiplantae > Streptophyta > Magnoliopsida > Fabales > Fabaceae > Lablab > Lablab purpureus. Next base: position 23,070,996 of record CM059258.1, read on the forward strand.
GAAGAAGACTCCATTACTGAACCAACATGGGCAGTTGTCCTAAGATAGTAGAGATCATGAGACTCACATCCGGTGTCAATCGTCCGTCCCGAACTCCGGTCCTGTAAGCAAACAAAATCTTTAGTAAAAGAGATAATGCAATCAAGGGAGCGAGTGAGGTGACTAATGGATAATAAATTAAATGGAGATCCAGGGACATAAAGAACATTGTCAATAGAGAGGGAAGGAAGAAGTTGAATGGTACCAATACCATGTGAAGGGGCTTTAGAGCCATTAGCCATGGTGACAAATGGCAAATAACCCGAAGTAGAGAGTGATGAAAAGAATGATTTATTACCAGTAATGTGGTCTGTGGCGCCAGAGTCTAGAACCTAAGGACTAAGAGATGTGGATTGGGTTAGGCCAGCAAAAGAAGTACCTGTATGCACAACAGAAGCAGCGGAACTAAAGTCCTGACGATCCTTATACCCTTTAAGAAACTCATTGAAGATAGCAGGTTGGGCCAATTTATCAGATGTTGTGGGTGTTGTGGGGCCCGAGACAGGTGGTGGTGTTGCGGGAGCAACATAGGCAACTGCAGCAGATTTTGGAGGACGACCATGTAAAGCATAACACCTTTCTCTTACATGACCGTATCTGTGACAATGAACACACTGAGGACGTCCTTTTTTCTGTTTCTGAGAACGATGACGGTTGTCATGTTGAGAGACCACATAATGATCACCGTCAAATTTGTCAATGGAGAGATGCATATTGACAAAATTAGTATAAATGGACGGAAGTGGCATAGGAGCAGATGAGACCATGAGGAAAGAGAAAACTGTTGGAGGAGAGAGAAAGGTGTTGGAGAAAAGAGAGAAACCCTAAAAATAGGGTAAAAATGCAAACAACCTCTCATGAAGAAGCTGAGCACAGATTTGGAAAGAGGGTGGAGAGACGACGACAACGATCGCGACCGAAAAGGACACCGGACGCGCCTCCACGCACGGCTGACGGCGGCGGCTCCAGCAAAGGTGGCGGCGGCGCGTGGATGCTCCGATGGCCGTGATTTCGACGGCGTTGGACTCGCCTGGCCCAGATGAAGCTGTTTGTGGTGTCGGCGGGCAGAACCGGGACGGCGGCAACGGTGCAGTAGTGGAAACGAAAGAGAACGGCGCCGAAAAAACACTGTTCCGGGAGAGAGAAGTGGTGGCGGTGATGGCAGCAGCAACGACGTTGGAGGCAGTGGCGGCGATGAGACTCCAGAAATTAAGAAAGAAAGATTTCCAGAAAAAAATTTTAACATTAATGAACAGTGGGTTTACCAGGAGGCAGAATTTGACCTAACTCTATATACCATATAGAGAATTAGGTATATGATGAATTCCCTGATTCTAACAATTTACAACTCATACATAATAAATAATAAGTATCTTAACCTTAAGTATACAAGACCACTTTTTTTAAGTAACAATAATATTAAATAATTTTTTTTACATTAATTTAAATAATATAACGATAGGAAAAGTTAATGAATATATTATATTATATATTATTATAACAAATTATTTTTTCATAAAACACTGTAACATAAAAGTTCATTGACGTTTGAATGAAATTTCGATGACATGTATTCAGTGTCATTTGGCAGGTGATTTTTGGTGGTGTTTACTGAAGAAACTTCCGAACACGCAACTACCCCAAGGAATCACATGGAGTAACCCTCTCTCCTTTTCCCTTCTAAATTCCCATTCACGCCATCCCTCCCCATACAAATTGATGGCCTTTTCAACTCTCCACACCTTCCCCCTACCTTCCTTTTCTTTTTCTTCTTCATCTTCTTCTTTCCACCTCAAAACCTCTTCTTTCTCTCCAAAACCCACCACCCCTCTACTCCTCAACCCTCGCCCACTTCGCTCTTTCCCTCGCGCCATGCACGCCTCCCGCATCCAAGATGCCGTTGGAGGGGCAATTTCCCTCGTCCAATCGTCTCCCGCCACGTGGCACTCCGCGCTTCTCAGCAACGCCATGATATTTCTTTTGGGTTCGCCGATTTTGGTCACTGGACTGTCTCTCTCCGGCATCGTTGCTGCTTTTCTGCTAGGAACTCTTACTTGGCGTGCTTTTGGTCCTTCTGGGTTCTTTCTTGTTGCCGTCTACTTTGTTATTGTGAGCTCAATTTTTTTCTCTTGCTAAGCTTGTTTTGGAAGTAATGTTTTTTTCAGTGTAAAGTTGGGGGGTTTATGGGGGTGGTTTGGATTTTTATTCTGGGGTGGGAAATCTGGTGTCTTTGAAAGCGATGGATTCTGAGATCAAATTTGGGTATTCGTGGAACTGTAAAATTAGGTGGTGGTTTTTCTTGTTTTGAGTATGTGTTATTTGAGAGTAACAACTGTGGAGATCAAATTTGGTTGTTCGTTGAGTTCTCATAAAATGGGTGTGGGGATCAAGTTGTTCGTTAATTTTATTTGGCAGGGAAAAAATGGTTTTGCTTGAAATTATGTGCAATTCTGAAAGTGGGTGTGGAGGCTTTTCTAGATTTTGTTTATGGGGAAAATGATAATTTCTTAGAGAAGGATTGTTTATGCATGGAGTTCTGTGCAATTGTGGGCAATTCTGAAAATGGGCGTGGAGATTTTCCTTTCTTTTGCTGCTGGTTTTGAGGCTGTGTTCTTTGGATTTGATTTGTTTGGGGTTTGTAGGGTACAGCTGCTACAAAGGTCAAAATGGCGCAGAAAGTAGCTCAGGGGGTAGCTGAGAAAAGAAGAGGAAGAAGGGGTCCGGGTAGTGTCATTGGATCTAGTGCAGCTGGTTGCATTTGCGCTTTTCTTACTATTTTTGGTGTTGGGGGAGAGGCATCTTCTCGGCTTTGGAGACTCGCGTTTGTTGCCAGTTTCTGTACCAAGTTGAGTGACACTGTCTCAAGTGAGATTGGGAAGGCATACGGAAAAACAACGTGAGTAGTGAAGTCTGTGTATATGTTAGTTGTGTTATTTTATTATTAACATCTACGTATTTATACGGTAGCTTTTGTAGACGCCCAAGGTTTTAAATTGCAAATATGGTTTTATTGCTATCTCTGATATTGTGGAAAATTGTGGATGAATGCAGTTGGTAAGGCCACACTTGTGGTTGCAATGTGATCAAGAGATCCCCAAAAACCATGACATTGCAGTTGAACTTAAAATTGTAATTGCAAACTGTTTCTTAACCTTGGAACCTTGCTCCCTTCCCCTAATATTAGTTTTATACCATGACTGAGGAAATCCATCAAAGAATCATGATTCTGTATTGATGCAGAGGTCTTTTAAGCTATTCTGTAATTTCTATTGATAAATTTTCCAACTTGAAACTAACCTGGTGTAACCCATGTTGTGGTGTATGGATTATGCTGCTGATATCTATTGCGTTGTGAATTCAATGCATAACATAGCCTGGTGTAATATCTTCTCTTGTACATTTTACTTTATTGCAACTACTTATATTTTTGTTCTGAATTTCTTGAAGTAGTTTCTCAGTAATTGAGAAATGTGAATTATGATAATCGATTCTAAAAATTTTCTGGCGTAATATCCAGGTACTTAGTTACGACATTTAAGATAGTTCCAAGAGGCACAGAAGGGGCTGTTAGCGTTGAAGGAACCTTGGCTGGAATTATAGCTTCTGTAGTTCTTGCATTTGTCAGTTTTCTCATGGGTGAGGTACTTCAGTAATTCCTGTCTTTGTAACATCTATACTAATTGCAAATTTTTAACAGAAACACTAGATAGAGAATAGTCTTCCCAAAAATAAGCAGCCACCACTAGCATTTTGGGACTGAAACAATGTCTCCATCCTTTATGCCAGAGAAATAAACAACAAGTTATCTCTAGATCATGAACTCTACTATTAATTAATCACTTCTCTCAATTTTGAATATTTGAGCAATGTAGTCTTTTCTGAGTAGTGTTTCTGTTTAGAATACACAGGGAGAGTAATTATAATTTTAGAGTTTCTAATACATGAATTTTGAATTGTGCTCTTATAATTTGCTTCGATAATAGGTTGTAAAACCTACAATATTATTGTTTTTGGCATTCGGGAAGCTGTGTTTGGGGTCCAGTTGATTCGTGTTTGTATGAGGTTGGTGTTGCACTCATTTGTTGAAAGGACAACTAAGAAGAATTTTATAGCATGATATTGATTGTTTTTAAATTATTTTAAAGTGAGTGGTAGGTTTAGTACGAACAGATCACCTTTCTGATCATTGAACACCAAAATATTTACAACCACGGTTATAAATCTTAGATAGTAGTGCTTAGTGGGTCCTGGCCAATTCTGAAATTGTTATAGCAGGAAAGACGACTGCTATTTTATTTGTTTTATAATTTGTTCAAATGTAAATAGATTTGTAAAAACTTTTTTGTAAATATTGATATGTATTTATATATTTTTTATTGTGCATATAAATACTCAAAAAAGAAAATGGGACCCATTGAAAACTAAAAAATTAGTAGGGACTCATTGACCATAGGATCCATCATCAAGTTTACAAAGCTATTTCCTAAACATGAATTAATGTGATCCTTCCTAGCTAAAATGTTACCTAATAATATTATGAAATGCAACATATCATCAAGAAGAGTTGAGGTAGTTTTCTTGAAATTTAGCCGAGCATCCTTGTAATGAGTAATTTTTCTCTCATTTGTTGTTTCATAACTTTGAACTCGTTAGATGGGATTCATTTTATATATAACATAAAACATAGTTGTACTGTTAGATCTGAAGCTGAGGCCTAAACAACACTTAATTGTTGTAGACATGCCTATGAAATTGGAAAAGTAACATAAGTTTGTTTTAATAGAGGAAGCAATTTGGTATTAGAAAAGGGAATGGGAAAGAAAACAAACGAGTTCAATAATTTTACATTTCCCTGTTTGGGTTTTTGTGCGGGATAGAATATAAATTATAGGAGCAGAACTATGTGAATGCCTTCTTGTGTTTTTTAATTAGAACTGTATCATAGGGGTAAAATATGAAATTTAGAGCAAATTATGCAACTAAACATCATTGGCCCTACAAGTTCAGGGAACTCAGCTTGACTCCCATTTAAATCACCTCTACTGCAAAGTCAGTATAGAAGAATCCTTACATATGTAGTTACTACTTTATGGTCAGTTGCTGATGACTTTATGAATTTAACTTCTGTTTCTGACTTGCTTCTGTATTTTTATTGTTATTAAAACAGGTTGGTTCACATGAAGCAATTATATGTGTACTAGCTGCTCAAATTGCTAATCTTGGCGAGAGTGTAATTGGTGCTGCACTTCAAGAGAAGGAAGGATTTAAATGGGTAGGTTCACTAAAGCACTAAAATTTCATTCCCAGGTCTATGACAAAAATCTGTTTGATCTTGTCTATTAAAATTGTGTACATGTGTACAAGTTTTATCCGAGTCCAAATATGGAATTCTTGAATGCCAGTTTGCTAATAAGGTTAATTGTTGGTCCAAATTCAAAATTTACTAAATGTGGCAAATTCAAACAGAATGCTTGAGCCTGGCTAGTTTGTATACACATACGTGATTGGATTTCATTTTTTACATTCACCAGCTTAACATGTATACATGGTAGCAGTAGGCAGATGTACTTTTTCACTAGTTTTTTATGATCACTTCTCTATTTTTTGCAGCTCAACAATGACGCAGTTAATGTCATCAACATATCAATGGGCAGCATCATAGCAGTCTTCATGCAGCAAGCACTCCAGATCTGGTGTTCCTAAAGTTGACATGATATGGGTTTGAGAGAAGCTCAATCATATCAACATGGACAGAAGCCTGTCCTTCTGATCTGTGGTCATGCTCTAAGGACGTTGGTTGTTAAAAAGGTTAATAGCAGTGGCAATTGAACCAGAAAACTCAATTAAGCTGTAGCCTTGATTCAAGTCAAGTCTCATATACGAGAAACTGTGGTTCTTTCAAAATGTAGGTGTGAACTTCCTTTTCTCGATCCAGCTTACTATCAAGAAAAATAGAACCGTTTCTCTTGAGTATTTCTTTCTATCATTCTGTCATTATTTCCCTTTTATTTCTGGCTATTGGGGTTTTCTTTGTGTTTTCCCTTTCTCCATTTTTTTAATGCGATCATTTTAGAGCATCTCAAATACAGTCCTTGAGTGAATAGCTTAGACTTTAGTTCTTGTATAGGTAATTTTGGAGATCGACTCTTCTACTTTATCAAGAGCTTCAGGGTGTCACACTGCATCCTTATGTACAAGACTTCTTTTAATGCTGAGTTACTAAGTGCATGTCGGGTGCATTACCTCGACCAACGCTGCTATTTAAGAGTTGGCATATGAAATCTTCCCTTGGTATCTTGGTGGACTAAATTATATGTAGTATTAAAGGAACTATTAGTATTACTATTTAATCTGAGCTGACATTCCATCTTGGCAGTTGCTACTTGTCTTGATAATTAAAATTGGTAGCATTTATTGAGATATTAAGCAGATTTTAACTAGACGATAGTACTATGAATGCTTTTTATGTACAAGTTTTACACCTTTTGGTAAAAACATGAATATTGGCTTTAGTTGTCATCTTTATGAACACACCATTCTCCAGCCTATTGCCTTTGCAACGAATAACACCAGTGACAACCATAATGAATTGCTTGCATGCCGTCAATATCTTGTATTTGTAGATGGTGGTTGATTTGATTTAAAATGAATTCATGTTTGTGAGATTAATTTTGATTAAAGTTTAGTTTGAGGTGAAATTATTTATGATTGGAGGCCTTTCATCTCCAAAATAGGTCTGATAAATTTTAGAACAAAATTCACTCGCGTAAAAGTTGTATATTTTTTTATTATATCAAACTACTTTTGGGAAAAAAATTATTTCTTACTAACAAGTTGAACACGGTTAGTTTTCACCTTCTATAAAATTCTTTAACAAGACTGAGAAGGAGTGGAATTAATGAAGTTTCATTTTAAAATTTTCAATTTAGTCATTTTTTCTATTATAGCAGTCTTTAACCTCTAAATGTCAATTTATGACAGTTTTGTTGTTTTTTTTAAAACCATTTACTTGACAAAAAAAACTAACTTGAAGCTACAAAAATATAAAAGAATAAATATGCAAAAGACTAAATAACATTAGAAGACCAAGATACAAATAATTTGGAAGTTTGTACTGTACAGCATGAACACTCCCCCAATTTTGCTATTTTTTGAGTTAAAAAAATACCAAAATGATTATTCATCCAATATTGTACCTTACAACCAACCAAGGCGACTGCTTCGTTGTGTACTTATTGACAAATCAAAATATATAGTCAAAAGAAGGTAAGCCAAGTCACTAAGTCCAAATTATATAGCCTTCCCTGTTGCAGTTCAATTCTCATGATCATGCCAAATTGCAAGCAAATCAGAAGGTAAGCCAAGTCACTAAGTCCATTCATATTGCAAACTTAGAATTTCAGCCAAGTCACTTGCCACAGCTATAGCCGCTCAAGGCACACTATGACTACCATATGCCTTTTAGTAAACTTCTTCACGATCATATAAAAATAATTGAAGTAGCACATTTATGCTTTGTTCTCTTTTGAATATAGATTTGAGGGAGAAGAAAATGATGAATTTTAGGAGAGAGTGAAAAACAAGATTATTTCTTTTAAAGAAAACATAGTGAAAAGTAAAAGAAAAATTTGTAAAAATTTGTGAGTGATTTGATTGATGTGATAATTTAAAATTAATTTTGTATATGATAAAATAACATGATTCTTGTTTTGTCTTTGGTTAAAAAATTAAGAATTAAATATATTTTTGGTCCTTGAATTATTTGTCAAAATTGTGTTTCATCCATGAGGCAAGCTTTGAACTTATTTCGTCCTTATGTTTTATAAACTCGTGTAAACGATCCTTGATAATGTGTCAGAATTCCTTTTTATTTCTTTATTTTCTTTCTTTATAGTTTCCTACTTCACTATCATTTGTCTCTTAAGCTTCTTTCACTCTTTTCCTTTTTATTTTCTCTCATTTTCTTCTTCTTAAAGATGTCTTTATTTGTCATTAAGGTTTATAAAGTATAAAGATGAAATAGACGAAATAGGTCCAAAGTTTATCCTAGGAACGAAATACAATTTTGACAAATAGTTCACTGACTAAAAACATATTTAACCCAAAAATTAATTATGAAATAAATTTTGATAATTTATTTAAACCCATTTCCCGTCCCGAATTTTCGATATTGAATTGAAAAATAATTTTGAATAATTTGTCACTGCCAGTACATGCAAAGATGTTGAAAATGTATTTTATGAAAATTAAATTCAAAGTGGCATGAAAATTAAACACACATACATTACAATAATAAAAATAAGAAGCAGGAAAAAGATAAAAGTTCCATAAGGCTAGTCATTCAAAAGAGTCTTGGAAATCATGAAATCTTTATTCTAGATCATCGTATTTATGATGTAGTGTCTCAAAATCCATGTCCATGTTTGTGTTCATATTATTTAGTCTTTGTTGCAACCCCTGAAAACAATTATGTATATTTGTTCATATACTTAAATCCTTCTGGAAACCCCTGAATACTGTGCCAAATATGTGAAAGCATTTGAGCTTTATATTGGAGTAAGGGTTGTGTTGGGATGTCCAAAACTTGATGTTGCTTAGGTATTGTTGCTTCTTCAAGTATTGGTGGTCCTCAAGTATTATTGTTTCTTTAGTGTCTGCATATTTTTCAACATCCCGGTTCACCCTACCATGTTATCAGACATTGTGATATTAATTGCATTCATTCTTTTGAAGATTTATTAAAAAAGTGTTTCTAGCCTAACATGTTCGCTACATTCATAGATAAGTATACACTATAATGAGCCATAATGCATGTAATCAGAATGACGTATGGAAGAGACATGATCATGTCCTTGGATTTGATCATGTGTTTCATGATGTGATGAGGCCAATTAATGAAAATGTTATTTTTTTATCACCTATAACACGAAAATCTCATCCTGCACTGTAGTACGTGTGCAAAATTACTAGATCGAGGACTCAACATATGAATATAGACGTAATGTTGAAATTTGTTATTATATTCAGACTACCTGCATTTTTGACATTTTGATCCTACATTTGTGGCTTGACCATGGAATTCAAGGCCATATCATAGTCATACTTAAGCTCCTTAGGGATATTTGAAAAAGAAAGTTTTTTACCTTGATATTTGAGATGAGCAATAGTTAACCAATAAGCTTGTTTCATTTTGATCTTTTTCTTACTAACCTCACTATAAAGGGTACCAACTTTGGTGACTTTCAAGTTTGAATAAAACACCTTGTAAGGTCTTGGAAGTACAAAACTCTCAACACTAGAAATTGTTCTAGACCATGAAATTATAAATAATGATGAAAATGCAATCCTGACGTTGCAAAATATGGAAATCCTTATCTTTGTTGTAAGGATTGTCCTAGTGTAGAAACTCTGGCCATATTTAACCATTTGATTATACTTGCTAAAAAAACGTATATGATTCAACATGTCCTCAATGCCTGGTAGCTTCTTACCAGAAACTCCATGAGTGCTGGTAGGAACTTTTGTCTTCTTTTCCCTTGCACTTCTTTGTCTTTTTGGTGTTAAAGATGAAGTCATCCCTGGTAAATTGAAAAAATTAATTAATAATATGTACATACATTGCATAATGAAGTATACCTAATGTACATTTTAATTAAAAAATATTATGGCATAGTTCAAAACATTAAAATTAAATTCAAGTTGTCACAAACTTATAATAAGATTACATATGAATTAAAGAAAATAATTAAACCACAATACAACATATAACAAGTCTACAAATCAACCATAATACTCATTAGCTTAAGCAAATACTTCGGACGCATATGACGGGGCAGTTCGAACAGTTGCCTGATCTGACATGTGTTACTACACAGGAAGTCATAACACTGAACTTGAATGTGCTCATCCAGTAGGTTCATGTTCTCTAACATGTCACACATTCATCTTCTAAATGTTGGAATGATGAGTTGTTTCTCATGATGTTGGCTTACTGATTAATTAGGTAATTTCTTCTTTGCATGGCTAACATGCGTCTTTAAGTAAGGTTAGATAATTTTTCAGTCAACGCATTATGTTCACAAACTTTGTCTGACAATTTCTACAATATAGTTCTAATTTTGTTGAATTGCGCGTCCATGATATTCAATGGATTAGAACTATAGAAAAGAATATAAAGTTAAATTAAATTGTATACTAGATAAGAATAATAGTACACAATAAATTCAAAGATTTTGTACAAAGTTCATATACTATTAATAATTAAATAAAGATAACAACAAAAAAACATTACAACATAATACATGGCAAAAGATGAACCACTTCCTCCCATTAGTTGTAGTAAATGGTTTAGGCAAAATTATGGGGCAATCCAAATAGTCGCCTAGTACGTGATGGATTGTTGCAGAGGAATTCATAACACTAGAGCAAAACTTGCTTATCCTGTAGGTTCATGCCCACTAACATGCCCCAAATATCCGATTCAGAGTGTTGAAAGGTGGAGCTCTACCTCAAAATATCATTTCTTCTTTCTCCAACCAACACTTGTCTTTCGACAATTTTAGCCAATTGTTTTATCAGGACATTACCTTCACGAAGGTAATTTGCAAATTTGTCCAATTTGGTTGTTAATTTATCAAATTGGGCATCCATGACATCAACTATATGGGCTTTTCTCTTTGTGCCCCGTGATGAAGAAGTTCCCACAAATGGCACAAATTGAGTAGGACCAAGACTATATGAGTCCATCTGCTATGACGACCGAGGACCTTCATCAGGTGTAGGAGCGAATGCTTTAGGGATGTACTCGACCTCATCATTTAGGTCCACCCTTAAACCTGTGTTGCACAAATTTCTTCGTACCTGTCATGTTGTTTTGCCCATATGGCCTATGGCATGGTTGACACCCCATAACTTTTCCATCAAATCATACTGGCAGATGGGAGTAACTCTCCATCTTGTTGCTGAAACTTTTTCCTGTATCTAAAAAACCCATTCATAATGCATTTTGATTTGATGGACAAAATCATTTCACTACAATGTTAGTTGAATAAATTTTACCTTTATTAGTTCATCCCATATTTCACTCTCAGTCTCAAACATTTGTTTGGATTCATTTCACACAAATTCATTAAGTCCACTAAACAAATCTTGGACCTCATGTCACTTGTCTTCCAAACTTTTTTGTCTATTTTTAACATTATTTTTTTGTAATACCAACTAAGATGAAGTGTCTCAAGGCTTCAACTATGTTTGCATATGCTTGTGTTTTCCAGCTTCCAACAACCCAATTACCTAATCTTGCCTCATCAACCACTACCAAAAACTAATTTTTTATTAATGGTTTAGTTTTAGACGTTATAATAAATCAATAAAAATTATTTAATTTGTGTCAAATTGTTTTAGCCGCCATAATTTTTATACTATTTTGATATTTCAAATGTTTATATTAATCTCTTTTTAAAAATTTTAAATATCTATACATTATATTTTTATGATAATTCATTCTCTCTATAAGCATTGTTATTTGAGAAACCCGAATTCTTTCTCTTGCACTTTTTATTTATCAAACGAGACTAGTAGACAATTCTTATGATATGAAGATATAAATTAATCCACAACTTTTTAGGGTTTTCGATTTCAAGCCATGACTGAATCGTTATATTTCGATTTTTGATTTGAAGCTACAAATGAACCATTATTCGAAGCATCAATTAAATCAGGTTTGTGAGTTCTAATCTTGTCATTTTATTGATTTTCTTAATTTTACCTCCAAATCCCTAATTATCTGCCCACTCTTAGGGTATGGATTAAGAATATGGGTTTATAGTCACAAATGTATGGGAAAGTCACAACTCTACCGGATTCGTAACTTCTAATCTTTCATTGATTTTCTTAATTTTGCTACCAAATTTCTAATTATCCTAATCACTCACAGTGTTGAACATTACGTGTATGCGTTAGAAACGAAGAATTATATAGACTACAGATGAGCCTAAGAGGTAAAGTTGTTTATTGTTGCTGCTATTATGTCAGTGTCAAGCTAATCTTAATATATAAGTACTAAAATCTTTTTTTAATTTGGGATGAATTGAGTAAAAAAAACTCAAGTTTAACTAATTTGATTAATTTCTAGCATTGTTTTTAATAATATAAATTTATTCTTTTGGAATGTTAGTATTGTTATCTATTTAAGAAGGGATTGTAATTATTCATGTAGGACCTTAAATTGATTTGGTGCATGGACATTTATACTCTAGTGTACTTTTATTATATAAAAATTTAACATGTCATCTAATTCAAAACTCTAAGGTTCAAGAAGTCATGCATCTTATTAGAGGAACTTCTCTACAGGTACAAGAAATATTATACATCTTTAATGAATATAAACACAATAGTAAAATGCATACTTCATCATACATCAATAACGAACTTCTATCTTTGATATGTATATAGAAAGTTGTGGATAAAAAAGTGACCAACACCATTTGGAAGAGACTCCAACTTCAATATTTTTCTAACTTTATCTTCATTACTCATATTAAGACAATTTTAATAGTGATCATTAGAGTTTCTCTCGTATATAAAATATTGTATCTTAAACTGCATGCATCACAATGGTGAGTGTGTGTGTTAATGTGGAGGGAAACAAAGGGTTATACAGGGTGGTTAAGGCAAAAGAAAATGAGAAAAGAGAGAAAGGTAACCAGATGAGGTTTGGGCACAATGAAATTGTGTGGTTGCTTAGCATTTGAAGTGAGCAAGCAAAAGAGAGTGTGGCAGTTTGATAATTTATTGAGGGCTTATAGTTTCCTCAACTATATTCTTTCTGCATCACTATCCAGTTGTTAGTTATTTTGTCTTATTTGATTTCTTATAATTACTTGTTAATCTATCTTTGTCCTTTAATAGTTTAATAAAAATTGGAAATTATTATTTTTCATTGATAAACAAGTTACTTTTGTTTTAGTGTTTTAGATATGTATACATTTTTTAATATTAACTTATATATACATTTTTAATATAAATTTTAATATAAACCTTCAATTAAATAACATTCTAAAAAAATATTTATCAGACTTCATTTATCACCCCATATAGCCTTTTAACATAAAAAAAAATATAAGCAGTGTATGCAAATAATACGATAATGAGTGTATGTAAACAATACCATAATGAGTATGCAAACAATGTCATAGAATGCGGAACAAATAAGAATACATATTACATGCAAATATAATTCATGAATGTAATGAATTACATAGAAAAAACATTTCCGGTACAGAAACTATGACATGGAAAGAAAAGACAAAATAAATCATAAAACCCAATACCATAATCGATTACGAGCCATAACATAATCAGTTATGCTTCATAAAGAAGTACATAATTAATTATGATAATCGATTATATGTTTCTTTGTGAAGCATAAGCCCTTAATTGATTACGGATTTTGATTTTTAATAGTTCCATGCATCCATGAAGAACCAACTATGACTAACTATCACAACTTACATGCAACCATATTCGATAAAGTTAATGAATTAGAAGTAAACTTGTAACATATAGCGAATCATAACATGAAAAACAAATCCACCAAATAAAAATAACACACCTATAATTAATTAGGGAGTCTATCATAGTAGATTATGCTTAAAAAAAACACATAATCAATTAATCAATTACGTGATTCTTTATAAAGCATAATCAATTATACTATAGTCTTTAACTATTATAAAAGTATATTTACTATATTAATTTTTTAATATAAAACAAATAATGGAAAATTAGTAAAAAATAAGATTATCATCACATACATTTTATCCGCTAAAATCAGATAAATATAAAGAAATACAAAGAAATTAAATTTACCAATATAGATGTTGGTGTGTTAAAATCTAAAAATGATGTGATTACTGAGTTAAGTCTTTAATTTCAGTTTAACCTATTTAAATTTGTGCTGATATTATTAAGCTATAGCTGGATTATACAATATTTAAACCGTCAATGCAAGTACGATTTAATATTTAAAATATTAGGTGAGGTGCTTCAAAAGTCATCACCTTTTTTTTTTAATTTTTGGCTTCACAATAATTTTAAAAAATGTTATGGTTGTTGTTTTTGGCTTCAGAATAATTTTTGGCTTCACAATATTAAGTGATTTCAAAAGTAGACAAGTATAATATAATATGGACAACCACAGCAAATATTCATTTTTCAAACTTTGCCATGAATACTTTATTTTATTGAGGTGTTAATGTTATAAATATTTGATAATAGTGTAAATAAAGTAATATATATATATATATATATATATGATAATAGCAAATGAAATGAGGCAAAACAATAAAAGAAATGATAAAATTTAATCATTATTTTTAAAAACAAAATTAAAAAAAACTTCAGTTCAGAGTCTGGTTCTGGAAAACTGAATTCTAAATAGTTTTTTTTTTAGCAATTAATGAACTAATTAGATTAAGAATTATGAGTTACATGTGCCATGTTGAAAAATATTGGGTAAAGTAGGTTATTTGAGGAATAAATGAAACAATAGATGTGGGTAAAAAAATCTCACTTCATTCTAAGACTTCTTTTAATTCATATAGAGACTATTATTATGGATTTTAATTTTATTCATGGAAATTATTTTTATTCATATAGAGACCATTAAAGTTGTCTTCATGAGACCATCCTTTTCTGTCTTGACTCTCCTGAAAGGTGGGTTCTGTGTGAGGTCTAGAGGAAGAAAAGATACCAAAGAGCAAACCAAACAGAGGTAACAAAGAAGCATATAGGTTCAATCACATCCCAACTTATACCTCCCATAAAGTGAGCCTCATAAACCCAAGGCTTTGGACTCTCAAAAAACCGACTTCAAAATAGAGTTCAACATGCACCTCCACCTTGACCTTGTTATCATGGTTCATTCTTAATTAACTTCTTCCATTTCTTTATCACTTTAAAAAATATTAAAATTATTAAATTATTTTGTTCATTCATTTTTTTATTAGTTTCTTTTAATCTAATAAAAACTTTTTAATTATATAATAAGAAGTTATATTAATAATTACACAATTTAAAATTATTTTTAGATTTAAAAATAACTCTTAAATTGTACAAATTTAAAAATAATTTCTAAATTTTACATTTTGAAAATTATTTTTAAAATTATCTAATCTGAAAAACAAAAATTATCGTTAAAACATAATTTTTAGATTATATAATATGAAAGTTTGATAAAAAAAATTATCTTTTAAGTTCTACAATTTAAAAGTTGAAAAAGTAATTTTCAGATTTTACATTTTGAAGAACACTTTTAAATTATGTAATTCAAAATATTGATATACATTTAATATTTTCAAAATTTAAGGGAGGTACAAAAGAATTTTTCTTTCCTTTTTATATGTTCATCCTTCTTCCTTCTCGATGAAAATATTTGTTTAATATTTATTTTTATTTAAATTAATTTTTAAAAAAAAATTTAAATTTTATTTTAGAATATCTTTTCATAAAAATAAAAAATATATTCATTTATTATTTAAATTTAAGAAATTAAAATTAAGATATTGTTAATATTTAATATTTTATTACATTTTTATTAAATATATATAGAATATATGAATAAAATAAGATACCGCTATTCCATAAAATATCATATATCTTTATAACATTTTTCAAAAAATCCCATCATTCAAAAATCCCATCACTCTGAGTTGGCTATTGATTGATTAAACTATTGGTTATGAGAGAATCAAAACAACACTGTAAAATTATTCAATGTAAGATTAAGAAAAGAAAAAAATGTATGAGACAATATAATAGACTCTAATTGACTAGGTTTATGTCAAATAAGGGCAACTAATCTTACACTAACTCCTCCAACTTAGGAAAAAGATAGTCAATCAAATCCCACACTTTATATAATAAATAAATTGATAAAATGTTTTTATTAACTTGAGTGTTGAGATTTTTTTTTGTAAACTTCTTTTATCCTTTAATACATAACTCGAATTAATAATGAATTCGAATTCTTTAAGATTTCACTTTTTCATCTCTAAAAGTCTTATACTCTTTTCACCTATTGATTGATAATGAATATTATATATACTAATAAAAACAATACATTTTTATATTATTATTTTTTCTTAAAAAGTAGTGATTTAAAACAAGAACTCTAGACAAAACAATTTAAGCTAATTTTAAGTTATATTGTTTTTTTTAAGTTAAATTATGTTGTATTTTACTTATTTTAACATAATGGAATTCTGAAAGATTTTATTGTTCTCTTACAATAATTTTCAATATCATTGATCTTGAACCTCTATTATTATTATTTTTCATTTGAAAAAATGAAATTAACATTTTATAATCAACAGTAGGTTTAAAATTTCATTTTTCTAAAGTTGTAAATTATGGACATGTTAACTTCAACAAAGCTTATGTTAATGGAGAATCGTTTTTTAAAATGATCCAAAATTTGTATAGAAAAAATGTCATATAAGTTCCAGTTTAGATTGATATGATCTGAGTCTTTATATTTAATTCACTTTAATATAGTAACTTCACAACGATTTTAGTATTAAAAGGTGTCAAAAAGAAAATGGTAGTAAATTAACATTTATCTGGCTTATTAAATAATATAATATTTTTAAGTATTTTAAAAAAAATTATATAATTTATATTTTTTCATATATATAGTTTATATATAAAAAATTAAAATACTTATTTCTTCAAAATAAAGAAATCCACAAAATCCAAAAGTGGAGTTCGTCATGTAGTTGGCCAAATGAGACAAACTTGATTTACCTTTATCACTACCAATATGCAATGAGCAATGAAAAGAAGTTTATAAACAGACGAGGCATCACTTTCCCCAAATGATGTGTTCTAAGTTCTTATCTAACTTATAGTCATAACTCTTTCTCAAACTTTTTCACTGTCAAAGAAAATAATAATAATAATAATTATTATTAAGACTTATAGGAAGCACATTGCATGTAGTCATCAACATCATGAACCTTTTCGCTTACTTGCATATTTTTTAGTAAATTAAACTTCCTTGCATATAGGTGTACGAATCATCTTGAAAGTCTGTTGGTCACAATCTTGTGACCTCCTTCAAGACCGAGTACTTAAGGTTTGACGCTGTGTTGAGACTTTTATGTTTAACCTCCAAGTGTTTCAATGCGTCTAATCATGATCACGAAATCGTTGTAATCGAGCTTGTATATTAGACATCTTCGATTCTCGACATTTTCATTGTAGCTTCACAATGGTGTGGTGAAGGTTCTCTTCATTTTGTTTTAAAGGAGATTCTTTATGTGTACTTTGATAGCATTTATAACTAAGAGGTGCACCTTAAGGTTGATTGAAGAAGAGGTAGTTGTTTTATTTCGGGTGAGTACAATAAACTTGGTTATCTGGAATAAGTTTTACTAAAGTTTCAGGGTAATGTTTTCATTACACCATTTTTTACTTTAAACAATAACTAAAAAGTGTGACTTGAAATTTTAAAAGTGTGGCATAAACTTTAAATAACAGTTTGACAACAGTTTTCTGATTGTGGAGTATACAGTTGTGGCTGTAGGTTATAGACAACGATTTTAGTTCTAAGGCCACACATTTGATAAAACCGTTGCCTTATAATGACGGAATAAGTCACGTTTTTATAGCAAGATTTAGGCAACGGTTGTGTTCATACTTTTATGCAATGTTTTTAAAACTGTTGTGTATTGTTGTAAATACCACACTCTGTAAAATGTTGTCATGTATAAAGACTACACTTTTATAAAATGTTGTCATGTGTAAAGACTACATTTTATAAAATGTTGTCATGTGTAAAAGTTATATTTTTTTCTGTTTTCAGGAAAAAGTTATTATAACAAAAGTTTAAATATATTTTTCAGTCAAAAATAATAAATTTATGTTCCACTTTAAAATATAATTAACTAAATAAAAAAGAATAAAATTAAGATGAATATTTAACTAATTAAGAACAATATAATATATTTAAAATTGTTCAAGTGACATTGTTCAATGTATTCAAAGTTAAAAGTCAGAAACATTAATAAGTAACAATACAAATGTATTTACTCCTAGTCTTATGATCTAAGTTTTGTCTTCATCTTCTCATTCTTCCATTTCTTCTTGGCTTTTATCATCACCAACCTGAAAAAAAGTATAATATCATTATATAAGTATGAAGTAGAATAAATTTCTGTATATATCAAATGGAATATACCTGGTAAAAATTAGGAATATGAGTAGAAGCTGATAAATGTGGACCAACTACACTATTTTCTTTCCCTAAAACACGTGACATCATTTGTTCTATATTCTCCTCATTCAAGTCTGGGTTTTGTTGTTTAAGCATGAATTTCATCATTGCTTCTAAACCTTCAATCTTCTTTGTCATACCACTTATTTCAAGCGCATGTCCTTTTTGGATATTGACAATTTCTTGATTTTTTTTCAATAAGGTTGGGGTCATTGTCCTTCCATAGCAACGAACTCGTCCATATTTTTCTTTCCCAAACATTGATTCAAATGCTTTTATCCACATCCTCAGTTGTTGAATTTTGCATGGAACCTTCAACCTTGGACTGAAATATATATACAAGTTAATAATAGAAAGGGAGCATTTACTCATATTTCATATAGATTAAAATAAACTTACAATAGCATCTAGTGTTTCTTGATCTATTGTTTTTCCTTTCAGACCAGGACGACCTTGACGAGTTATAAACATTTCAGTTTGACTAACTTTTTCTCCAACCTTTTTTCCAGCACTCTATATTAATGTAAAATTAAAAGTTAAACATGTTAGCAACAATATGTATATTAAATATAGAAGATGAGGCAAAAACAAGTTATAAAATACCAATTCATGTCGAACTCTAACAAAGTTTACTGATCCCATATGGTGCATATACTTTTGTTTTCTTCTATTCATTGTATTTCTTTCACTAATGCTCTGAAATTTGGACAAAACAACAAGCTATTATTAGTTTTAGATTTTGACAAAGTAACAAGCTTTTGACAAAACAAGTTATTATTAGTTTTAGATTTTGAAAAAACAGCAAGCTTTTGACAAAACAACAAGCTATTATTAGTTTCAGATTTTGAAAAAACAGCAAAGTTTTTAACAAAACAGCAAGCTATTATTAGTTTCAGATTTGGAAAAAACAGCAAGCTATTTATGTGTTTCAGATTGAGTTAAACTAAACTTCAAAATCAACTTAACCAGTCAACAACACTCCCATCCCCGAACTAACATAGACAATCATGTGTTCATCTCTCAAGGTGAAAGAAGTAGTGTCTTTAAGAATCTAGGTAGAGTTCTTGAGCTATACATACCAAGTTGTTGATGAAAACCGATCAGAGGTCCATCTGTAGAAGAATATCTAAAGCTTAACTCAATAAGAGCTCAGGATATCAAATATATATGAGTGCTTAAGTAAAAAATTAAGTGAATACTTCCTATAATTGATGTGTATTTATTGTTGTGTTTTGTGGCTATTATAAATGCTAAAGTCTCACATTGCTTACATCTTACCTTTTCAAAAAGTTTATATATCAACACATAGACATGAAAAAAATGGATGACAGGAAAATAGAATTTACATATACAAAGTTTAGACTCTTTATAGGATCATTTATTTATGCTATTTCTCCTGACGATTTTCCCTTCCTCTTGTACTCCTATATGTCTTAGGTAATTTTTAACCATTTTATAGGTTAAATCTAATATTTATAACCTTTTTAAATTTTTAGAAATAAAATCTAAATAACTAAAAATATATAATTAATTACTTAGTATTTGAAAAATATATGTTCATTGAGTAATCATTTATTCAAATTTATTTAAATTATTTAAATGTTCATATAATATATAAATATAATCATATGCTTATGATTGTACTTTCCGAATCTTACGGGAAGTATACCATTCTTTTATCTTCAATTTTAAAACTTTTTATTCACAAATATTTCCAACTTTTGGTTTGTCTTCTAATTCTAGTTTTAAATTACTTTTTAAACATACTTAATTGATAATTTTAGTTCGAGAATGTTTCTTTGTTTTTGCAAGCACAATCAATAACATTTTGCCTCTTTGTTATTTGATTTTACATCACTAAAAAGTGTTCCGATTGTCATTATTAATATCTGCCACTTACATTAAAGTGAAATCTATTTACTTTAATAGATTATAATAAATGAATTCAATAAATTGTAATATTTGATATATTTAATTCTTTTTCAATTACAATCTCAATAAAAAAAATTACAGATACTATATTAAAAATGTTATTTATAATGCCATTTGCAAAAATTTATAAATTGATAAAATTAAATTTTTTACATATTCTATATATACATTTCATTTATTCAATCAAACTTTTGCAACTCACGGATATTAAATTTAGTTAAAGTTAGGTTTCACTTAATCAAATTCGAACAATTTAATTAATAATGTTTAAATAACTATTTTTATTAACCTTTGATTTCTTGGGTACAATATTTCATTACTAAATTATTATTGCACACTAGATATATTCTTCTAGAATGAAAATAATTTTCCCTAATGTGGTCATATAAATAGGCCATATCTTCTTATCTGAGCAATCATAAGAGTTGTATCCGTACAACAATATACAACAACATTCCTTAACCTAATAATATCTTTTGTAAAATTTAGCGACGGATTTTGAAGGTCCATTATCTGAAAGAAAGTACAAATTTATGCACAAGTTGTTAGATATTACATTGCATTAGTAAGGTCCATATCATGATTGGATTTGTCTTTGTCAAAGAATCTTAAACATAATTGATTATGGATATGAAACTGGTCCAGTCTGCCATATCCATGTCTATGATCAAGATTTGAACACCACCATCAAAATTTATCAAGATTTTATGCCCTCCAGCTCCATGTGTTTCAAATGTCACCTCTCACTTTCCAATCTATTTTCGTTCCACAATATTCCAAATACAAACTGTAATACTCCATGCATGACAGCTATTTTTTTAATATATATATATATATATGCATAATAAAAAAAACAAGTATATGGTTGAGAAATTAATCTTATTATTTACATAAACATACACTACAAACAGTATTTATTGATATAATTAATATTTTATAATTATTTTATTATATATTTAATAAGGTAATATAAATTTATTGGATATCAACTAAATGTAAAAATGTCATATACCACTTATAATCAAATAAATATATATTAAATATGAATTTTATTATTGATCATCGAATAACATCGAGCAAGGTCTAATTATTACATTAATTTATCTAGTTATATTTTATTTTAAATACATATACTTAAACTTGATCTTAATTTTTACAAAAGAATATTATTGATTTTAGTGTTTATTTTTTATAGGCAGGTATTTACATGTTATTTCAAAATATATTATTATTACTTTAGAATTGTAAGTAATAGTTTATGCACTAACACGTCATTGATACAGTAAAACTAATTTTAAATATCTTAAATAAGATATTGAATTTGAGTTTTACAAAAACACTTTGTTAAAATATTTCCTTTAAAAATAGTTAATCAATTTTTTTTATAAATATCAGTAGTCGGTAAATTTAGTGAATATTTTTTCCTAACAACAATATAATTAACAAAACTCACAAATACAAAAAATTATAGAGTACCATTTTCTTACAAATCATAGTAATTACTAGATAATTATATCAACGTATACTTTTTTGTGAAAAATTTAAACTCTAAACCTATTGTTGATACGATTTAATTAGATGTAATAAATGTGGAATATGTTTTTAGTTCTTCAATTATTTGTTAAAATTTGTTATTCGTTTTTGAGTCAAAGTTTGGATGTCCTTATGCTTTATAAACTTGTATAAACAATCCTTAATAATATGTCAGAATTTATTTTTATATTTTTATTTTCTTTACTTCAATATCATTCGTCTTTTAAATTTTTTTTACTTTTTTTTTCTTCTATTTTTTTTAATTTTTTTTTTTAAAAATGTTTTTATTTGTCATCAAGAATGATTTATACTTGTTTATAAATATAAAGACGAAATAAATCCAAAATTTGCTTAAAAAACGAAATACAATTTTAACAAACAGTTCATAAACTAAAAACATATTTAACTCATATAATAATTATTGAGCAATGATAAATAATGTAATAATTACTAAACAATGATAAATATTATTTATTGTATTGGCCGTATTCTAAAGATACATATAATAATAATAATTATATTATTAAAATATCTCGAATTTTAACCATTCTAATAAATAAATTATAATTGAATCTTATCATAAATATATTAATAAATATATTTTTTTAGTATTAGGTAACCAATCACATTTCTTTTATCTATAAAGATTCAAAAAAATTTATAAATACAAATAATACGTATTTAATTCTTAACTTTTACTATATACTCGTGTTCTTGGTAATTTGAATATTGGAAAGCTTCTACAAGTAAATTATTTTTTGGTTTATCAATTTACATATTAAAATCAAAATAAAACTCGTTCGGATTTACTAAGGTTTTACCTTTGTGTTTGGAATGAAAATACAACTCGCTCGAATTTACTAAGGTTTCACCTTTATGTTTGGAAAGAATTTTTTCCCTTTTTTTTTCGTAAGAACACTTATCAATTTATTAAAATTAATTAAAAATGAGATAAAAATTTAAAATAACCATATTTAACTAACTAAAAGCATTTCAATTGTTTTCTAAAATTGAAAAAGAAAGGATTTTAGTTACTGGTGAAGCATTTCAACATGCAAAGATGATTGAAGAAACAAAACGTTTACATGATTGGTTACATTTTGCTCCACACATGCGGAATAAGACTTGTACACCTAGCACAGTATCTGTCTTGCTGTTTCATTCTCAATCACTCCAATTAGATATACAAATAACTGTAATATGTGGCTACAATTTTCATCATATATATATATATATATATATATATACTGTTAAGGATTTTTTTGTTCTGAGACATGTAGGGTGCGTAGTATGAGCATTTATCTAAGAAGATTTTTTAGGTGAAATAACGTTGTCATACCAATGACCTTGCCCTAATTATTCCAAGGAATATCGTTCTTGTAGGTCCTCTACACTTAGATTCACCACTGCACGTTCAATTTCAGGTCTTTCATTAGCCTTTTTGTTTCATTCTTTTTTTTTTCCTCTTTCACATCGATCACTGTACCAAATACAAAACAAAAAATGTAAATATATTCTCCACTTTGATGTGATCATGTTTCAATGCATTATACTTTTTTTTTGGTGCAGCAGGAAATTTAATTAATGAAACAGGAAGAAAATTATATGTGAAATCTTAGTTGATGCTTGTTCATTTAAAATTATATATATATATATATATATATATATATATATATATAATAAATAAGATGAGACAGAGCAATTTAGGCTAATTTTAAGTTATATTTTTTTCTTGAAACTTAAATTATGAATGAGTTTCATTTTAGTTATTTTTAGATAATGGATTTCTGAAAGCTTTTACTGTTCTCTTACAATAATTCTCAATTTCATTGATCTTGAACCTCTATTATTATTAATTTTTTTCATTTGAAAAGATAAAATTAAAATTTTAAAATCAACGTAGATTTAAAATTTCATTTGTAAAAGTTTTAAATTATGGACACGTTAACTTCAACACCGCTTATGTTTATGGAGAATCTTTTCAAAATTATCCAAAATTTGTGTAAAAAAATGTCATATAAGTTCCAGTTTACATTGATATGATTTGAGTCTTCATATTTAATTTACTTTAATATAGTAACTTCACCACGATTTTAGTATTAAAAGGTGTCAAAAAGAAAATGGTTGTAAAGTAATATTTATCTGGCTTCTTAAATAATATAATATTTTAAAGTATTCTTAAAACAAATTTTATATAATATATATTTTTCAATATATAGATTATATATAAAAAGTTAAAATACTTATTTCTTCAAAATAAAGTAATTCAAAAATCCAAAAGTGGAGTTTGTCATGTAGTTGGCGACTTGTGACAAACTTGAGTTACCTTTAGCACTACCAATGTGGAACGAAAAGAGATTTATAAACAGACAAGGCATCACTTTCCACAAATGGTGAGTTCTAAGTTCTTATCTAACTTAACCATAAGTTTTTCTCATACTTTATTAATGCCAATGAAAATAATAATAATAATTCTTCAAATTAATAAGCAACCGAAATATGTATTAAATTTATGATTTATGATTAGACTTGGTCAACGAGGATGTCATCCACGTATAGACATGTCTCAAAAAATTAATTCTAGTTATAACTAATTTTAAAATAAAATGTTTACTTGTGTGTTTCATTCTAATAACACATTATCAGTAAAATTGACATTTTTTATCTAACACAAAAATGACCCAAAATGGCTCTAACCCAACATTACTCAATTAATTTTTTAACACAAGACCAATATATAAACATTTTTCTAATGCATAAACTACCTAAAATTGCTTTAACTCAACATTATGAACTCAATTTTTTTAACAAGACCAAATATGTAAACATTTATTTAAAATAACAATAATGTCAATGAAATTTTAAATGGCTCAATCTAAAACCAAGCTCACTTGGGTAACAAACAAGTTAATTAGATATAATATATATATTGTCACAACAAATTTGGTGATGGAGAAAACTCTTGTCACAACAAACCAATATTGAATCAGATCCCTATAATAATCCAATATGCATCTATATAAGATTCTAGAGCAGAAATGAGAATGTTACAAAGACCAAACTCTAGCAGAAAGCCTTCTACACTCCGATTATTTGTTGCTGCTTCGCTAGGCAAATTCCAATAACATGTAGAGAGTTAGAGATTACTCCCTAGTCCCTAGAAGAAACTGAGACTGCCAATAATAGAAACATGTAACAGATCAAATGAACCTTCACTGCAACGTGTGAGAACTTAGAATCATACCAGAAAACAATGGAATCAATGTGTCTAAGTTATTGGCAAAGAGTACACAATCAAAGCTGCCTCCGGCGTCTAGAAAAAATACTACTGATCTGAGAGTGTTGCATGTGAGAAAAGCTTATGTCAGGAACAAACAGAAGAGTATCAGATGAATATTGAGGGTCTTTTGGCCAGTGTAACCCAGAAGCTGTGGGAGGGGAAGGGATCTGTGGAACTGTCCATGACGAATCTGGAACGTGTTCCAGGTAGTCCTCCTCCTCCTCCTCCATTTCCTTGTCACCGGATCGTAAAACAGGAGAGTCAGAGTCCCCTAATTTACCACCGTCAGCCTGCATATACTCATCAGGAATGGAAGAGGTGAAAAAGAAAATTACAGAACCATAGAACCATAGAGATCAGACTATAACAATTCATGAAAGTTTGTTTACAATATTAAGCATAAAGAAATAGAAACGGATTAGGCAAAAACACATGATGTCTACCAAAGGTATTTGCCTAACAATCAATACATGGTAAGCACACAAACTCTCAAGTAATGTGAACATAATCAATTGAATGAGAATAGTCACAAGGGAAAAAGGTGTTTTAATAAATTTGAATTTAAAAAATTTGTTTGATATGTGTCTATCAGTAAATTATGTACAATAATTCCTTTCCACATTTTCATCAAACAATACCATGTTTTTAAGCACTCAATAGCAAGAAGACTATTGTTTTTTGGTCATTGATCACCATTTATGATTTCCAGTGTCATGGTAACAGCTCCTTCTAACCCTTTAAGATGTTGGTTTTTATTAATCTTTAGGAACTGTGTTAGTGAAAGCCAACTGTGTGTTGCACAATAGGTCAATTTTTCCAATCCTAAAATGGATCTACATATGGATCTACGAATATGGGAGAGAAGGAAACTAACATACACTTCAAACGTTGGAATCTGACAGATTGGTTGATTCCAACGTTTGAAGTCTACTCAATGTAACCCTTTCTGACCACAAATATGAAACCTATTTATAAAAGCTATACTATATTTGCCAGCTGTTTGGTGATGTGACCAACATGTCAATAGGGCATATGCTTTCCGAAGACATGATTGGCTCCATCCCTGTCCTATTTTCACCTGCGCATGTTAGAGGGCACTACCATACATATAATTAATCTATGGCGAAAGATGAATCTATACTCTGGAATAATAACCCAGTCAAAAAAACAAAACCTTAAAAGATGGAAACTCTACAAAACCAATGATTAGGGAATACAAGGTTATGAGCGTATAATTCAACAACTATGAACATACCCTTGATGATCCTTCCATGTAATCATAATTCTGACTGAAATCGTTTAGGCCAATAAATTCATCTATTGTCCACTGTGAGATATTTCCAGCTGTAGAACCACCACCAAAAGACTCCTTAGCTGGTGGAAACCCCTCAACTCCTCCAACTTCGATAGGTAACAATTCATTGTAATCTGATGGCTGAGGCATTGTTGAAACCTTTCTAGAGATAGAAGATGACTTTGTATCTGAAATTTTCTCCCCAGAATCTGACTTCAAAGACGTTGAGGATGCCCCAGGCTCTGTAGCTTCAAGGCCTACTCTTACACCAGTGAGAAGAAACCTCTGATGACCAGAGACATAAGCATTTGCTGTATGTATTGCCAAATCACATTTTCTGCAGAACAGAGCCCGATCCTCTAGACAGAAAAAATAGCCTAATGCTTCCTGTAAAGAGTATCAGACTCTACCATCATCACAAGCTCATCTAAAACGGCAAGCAGTTTTAGTTCATTTAAACTTAACCAAGACAAACAACAAAAATAAGGATATGACTAAATGTTGACTATGGTTTCAGTAACATATACATATATTTCAGACTTAATGTATAAGCCAATTTTTCCTATAACAATAAAGCATTAAATGAGAACAGAAAGCATTTTTCAAACCAAACAGACGTTCTTTCAATAAGAATAAAATCATAATATACTATAAATCCTCAAAATGTAAATTATCAATTAAAAGAACTCATTTTTGTGAATGTTCTCAAATGAAATTAGGGCTCGTTTGGTGGTCGAAGTAAGCTAAGAATGAGTAAATAAGAGAAAATGATACAACAGAAAAGGATATGATCATGATAAGCTATCATCCTATCGTGAGTTGGATGCACACTGGACAATCTAGAAAGTAGTAACACAAACTGTATGTAAATGAAAAAAATACCCTTTCAAAAAGTAATGTTAGTGACGGGGACGGTGTTAGTGCTAGTGATGTTCATGGTAGTGGGGCCACCGA
Organism: Lablab purpureus; assembly: GCA_030347555.1. Taxonomy (NCBI): domain Eukaryota; kingdom Viridiplantae; phylum Streptophyta; class Magnoliopsida; order Fabales; family Fabaceae; genus Lablab; species Lablab purpureus. The sequence continues at coordinate 23,098,302 of CM059258.1, forward strand.
CAATGACAGTAATGGCAATAATGAGACAAACACAACAATGACAATGGTGATGGTCGTGATGGTGACAACTATGGTCTCACAACTATGGTCTCAGTAATGCAGAAATGGAGAATAGTGATCAATGTTGTAGTGGTAACGGCGGTGGTGGTTACGGTGGTTGTTGTACCGGTGGTGATAGTAGTGAAAACTATTGCAATGGCCTACATGGTGGCAGAAAGGATGATGGTGGTATTGACAATGGTGGTGGTAGTGATCATAGTGGTAATAAAAGTAGTGACAACCCCGACAATAATTGTGGTAGAGTTAGTGATGGTGTAAAACAAAGTTGTGTTATGTGAGGTGGGGTGAAAGAATGAGATTTTCTGTATGCTGTCCTATTTATTCCTAAACCAATTCCTCTTTAGGATAACTTTTGAACTAATGAAGAAGATATTATAAGCAAACAAGTTATTCTATTCCAGCAACTCAACAAACAATATATTAAATAAGATACGATAACTTCTCTTTTTTTGTCCTAACCAAACCACCAAACTGGCCCCAATGAATAACATTTATATTCAATTTAATCAAATTTGAAAGCAAAAAAAAAAATAACCATAAAGAAAACCTGGAAGCATACGTTTTTCACTAAACCTCAACCCCAAAACCCTTATCACAGTAGACGATATCAATCACTGAGCTTTGTTCGTAATTCCATCAAAGATAAAGAACAAGGATAATTAGCATCACATATACTGAGTACAAAATCAGCAGAAATAGCAATTCCAATTCCCTCATAAATCTCAAACAGAATCAAATACAGTCATTTGACCAAACCCAACACCTCTCCCAAGTATTAAGCACATCTAACTGATTCCAAAGAACAGAAACCCCCCTCCCCCCTTCTACCAAACTAAAAGAAAAAGAAAAAACCACAAAAGCAACACACCTGGCAAATGTCACATTTGGGCATATGAGAGGAAGAGGTAGAAAGAGGAACTCTCTGGTGCTTGCTGGCAAGCTTGTTAGCCGCATGAACCTTCTCATCACACTCCCAACACAGCGCAGCCTCGTCAGCACAACACAGAACCTTGGCCTCCGCAGCCTCACAGACGTTGCACTGAATCTTCATCCTATCTACCCCAAACCCAATTCTAGTTTCCCCTCCCCCACACCAAAAGTCCCTTGCTTTCCCTCGAAAAACACTCCCTCCCCAAAATGGTATCAAACTCCACCCTGTATTCTTACAAAAATAATAAAATTAAGGTAAATCAGAGTTTAAAAATTTTAAACTTAAGAAATTAAGATAGCCCCACTAGAAATTGAGAAAGAAAAAATAAACAGAAGAAGAGGTTTGGGACACCAAGCAGCAAAGGAGCAGGGTTTAAGAAGTGGGGAGAACTGAAGAGAAAGAAAAGAAAAAGAAAAATGAAGGATATTTATTTTTTGCGGCCACGACGTTCATGTACACGTGGCAGAAAACGGGTAGTGTCGTGGCAGAGGAGACCAACTGTGCTGGCTTCGGTAATGTTACAGTAAGAAATCAAAATCTTAAAAAGAACAAAAATCTAGGATTTTTTATTTTTTAATTTTCCAAGTGCAGCACTTTGGGAAATTTTTGGCTGAAAATTTTTGGATAGAGTAACTTTAGTTTTGGATATTTTTTTCATTTCTTCTGTATGGGGACTTTTGTGCTTTATATTTTTGCTAACCGGTGGAGGATACACATCCACTAATTCTGAGAAATGCTTTGATTTATGTGAACAAAATGAGAGAGTAAAGGGTTGTGTCATGTCCCGTTGTACCCTAAGAAAAGGGAATGGAGTTTTGGGGAGTTTGCAGAGCGTGAAGAGAGGCCCCATTGTTGAGGCAAAAGAAAGACGGGGGAGGAAATTAGGTCTGACATGAGTGGATATTTTGAAGCATAAAAAGAGATACACCATGGTTTTAGGCGAAAGGGAGGGAAAGAAATTGAAGTTCAAAACTTGGATCTCAATTGGTGGAGTGGGTTGAGGCAAAAGTAGGATATTTTGTTACATTGATAGTGAAAATTCAATGTTTTAATAGTTAAATGGAGCTAAACTTATTTTGTACCACAAAAAGAAGATAATTTAATCAAATGTTTCTTGAAAAAGTTGAGTTAGTAGCACGTATTTTTATCATATTTTATCTTATCCTAAGATATAGTATAGAGAAAATGAATAGAAAGACAAGAAAAGGGAATACGAATTGGGAAAACACAGAATAGAATGCCTTCGGGCATAGTGATCATGCTATTTTCTTTTTGGTCACCATTTCTAGATCTACCTTAGACCAAGCACCGTTTTTTCCCATAAAAAAAATGACCTTTAAAAGCCCATATCATGGCTTAATTTGGCTTTGTTAATGAAACCACTTTCCTTTTTTCGAAATATAGCCTACTGCTTTGGTATTTTATTTAAAAAATACTCATCGCAAAAATGTGTTTATGTTTTGCGCTCGGGTGGGCTCCCATAAAAAAATGACATTGTATCAATTTTCAGTAAAAAAATTGCAAAACAAAAATAGAGAGATGTATTTTGCTTTTTGTCTGAAGAACTTGTACAAAAGAGATACATGGTTTTGTGATATATTGAAAAATGATAAAAAAAAGTACATTTTGTTTTAAATAATTAATTTGAAAATAAATTACACATTTGTATGAATGAAATTTCAAATCCACTAATAAAATTTTAAATCCCACAACAAAAATAATAAGACTAACATTACATAAATAATACAAAGTGCATGTATATATACCAAAAATTTTATTTATGTATAATTTTTGTTATCATGCTTAAGTTAAATTAGGGAGACAAATATGATTAAACCTAGCTAGTTTTACTTTAGGCAAACTTATTAATATTTGTTCAATATAACTTGGTTGATATAAAAGATGTAAAACAAAAATATTTTTTAAATAGATATAATTAGGTTAACATGTACACGGAAGATATGAAGAATGAATATGTTTAAACGGTGGTAAGAGTAAAAGAGGTTGACTATTAGGTTATAAAAGATGAGTAGTCACTAGAGTTTCTGACTTAGAGTTACTTGATGTTGTAAATTTTATCTTCAAGATTCCTATCAACTAACATCATATTAATTAATAAAGTCATCTCTTTAATTGTAATCTTACCAATTAATAAACAATAAAACTCAAATTTTTTAATTGAAGATATTACTTAGATGAAATGGATGATGAGATGTAGGTCGACACATCTTACCATGATTTTCATGTCCAAATGTAAAAGAGTCATTATAGATAGTATGTAACTCTAAACAATATTTTTTATTAAGATTTTCTTCAACTTCACGTGCTCTAGAAACAATAAGATCAACACGAGTCAAATCACCAATTTATCAAGTAATAATTAAATATTACATCAAATTCCACAATGCAGGCTAAAAATTTTAAATGAAATAGTAAAATTATTCAAAGAGATGTAAGGAACTAAAGAACCCGTGGAAAAATAAGATTCAATGGTGGAACCAAGAAGATACATGGTTTAGTTTGCAGCAAAGACAAAATTACAAAACGAAAACAAAAATAAGTTGTAAATTGAAATAGAAAATGGATTAAGACTTATAACTTGAGAAGAACAAGTGACCTTTGTGATTAATCCCAAAGTTTAAGTGCAAGAAGGTTCGTTACTAGAGAAAATTTTTCAAGATAAGAACCAAGACAAGAGTAGAAAACTCTTTAAAACTCTCAAAGTTGAACTCAAAAGAGAAAATTATTCAATCTTTAAAAGTGAATTTACAGTAAGGAGGTTCATCTATTTATAAGAGATGCCACGACTTAGAGGAGTGTGAAGAGACACTCCATGTGTCTTGGAAATCTCAAGTGCGCTCTTAAAACTACTTAATCCAACAACACTTAACTAATTCTATTATTATAATTTCGTTAACTCTTAATCATAATTACTTCACATTGGTGATTTCTTCATTTGTACAGAGCACATGGGTTGCTCCTTTATTGGTGGAGAAGGACATGAAAGGCTCCAAAGGAAACAAAAGTGGCACTACAAAGGTTAAAAGGGAAAGTGAAGAAGTTACAATCACCCATATGAATTGAAAGTGATATGAGTTAAAAACTTTTCATGTATCCTTTCTTGTGTTGAAAGGTCAACCAAATTGTGTCTCTTGACTCATCTATTGGATTATAGAATATTTTGAGAGAATAAAAGAATATTCTATAATCTAAGAGATTTATAAACATAAATGTTTATCTACTTCTATGCATTTTAGCTTTCATCTTGTAAGCTTACTTGAAAATCTTCCTTGGAATCCTCTTTATTTTTCTTTTTAATGTTTCTTGTATTTAGTCTTCTTTGCACCACTTCCCCATCTTCAACAAGTTCTTCCTTATCCTTATTTACATCATAATCCAATATGCAAAACTTGTACCTATTAACGTTGTAGGCACTATATCGCTTTGCATAATCAATCAGACCCATAACTAGGAATTTTAAATCATCTTAATGGAGGTCAATTGACTAATTCCTTATCTAAAAGTGAAGAAAATAAACAATCATATAAAGTATAATATATAGTTGAAAACCACTTTTCAAATTTGCTATGAACACTCTTGTCTATCACAAAGGATGATCATGTGTGACTTCTTTGTCTTTGTAAAGTGTCTCTAAATTTCCTATGTGAAATATATAAAATATATACAGTTAATGACCAAAGGAAACTAATTATACATAATATATGAAGTCAAAATACTTACTACAAAAATAGGTCAACTCTGGTATTGTCAGTTAGCACATGATGATATGCTTGCATCTTTTGCTTTGCAAATAGAGTAAAATAAGTAAAAAAAAACCCACCTAGTTTTTCGACTGGTGGAAACAATGTACTTACATTAGAATGAACAATATCATATTCATCATTAACAAAATGCAATCAATTGAGTACAGTCTCAATTCCATTTAAATATCTAGAAAAAAAAGTTAAAGTCTATTTAGCCATGTATCCTTCAACTATTGAGCTTTCTACTTGTGCCTTATTATGAAAATGTGAAATTAATTTTAACAGGTATCTCTCAATGGGATACATCCATCGATATTCAATAGATCCTCCAAGCTTGGCATATTGAACTAAATGCACAATTAAGTGAACTATGATTGTAAAAAAAAGAAAAGGAATTAACATCTGCATGTGACACAATGTGAAAATAACTCTACTTTGTAGTTGCTCAAGTTCACCCAATTTTGAAACTTTATTACACAATTGGCTAAAAAAACAAACACAAATCAATAAGAAAAGAGCACACTTCCCTATGAAGTGTCTTTCTCTTTGCCAAAAGTAGAAGTTGCTCCATCAAAACATGTGAGTCATGACATTTTAAACCCCCAAGCTTATGTTGTTTGACATCAACATATCTACTAACATTACTTGAGTAACCATCTAGAACAATTATGTTCTTCAAAGTTTTGAGAAAGATACCCTTATTTACATTTATCAATGTATATATAACATGAAGATATTTACCATTCTCATAAGGCCGAAGATCTGGTCTAATACCTCAGTTATAAATCTTTCATGCCTTTATATTGTCTTTACATTTATTTGAACTATCATTCAACAATGTAAACACCATATTATCACACACATTTTCTTTTCAATGTTAATAACATTCAAATTATGGTGCAATAAGTTGTCTACCTAATTAGAAAGTTCAAAAAATATACTCTTTTTTCACAGTTGTCTTTTTTTCCATTCTTCAACTACTGGTTGAACTTGTAATATATCATATCTTGAGATTACCAAGGGTGGATTTCTATTTTCTATAGTTCCCTCAAATATTATGCGAGCTAGTCTAAATCTATTTCGTCCATCTAACCAATGATGATGAGTAGTGAAACAAGATTTACCACTTTTAAGAAGATTTCAAGGAGCTATGTCAAAATTACATCTAGGAAATGTAAATCCAATATCTGTATTCCATCCAGATAGGGTTCTAGGACATGGAAAATCACTAATAGCATACAATATGGTTGCATGCATATCAAATAGTTAATTTTCATATGAATTAAAAGTTGAGGCTAGTTTTCCATAACTTTTTCAAATCTTTTATAAATTACTATAAATATACATCAAAATCATTTCCTAGAGCCCACTTTCCAGGAATGATCATGGAGAGTGTTAGAATATCTAAGGTTTCCTATTCTAGTGTAATGAGCTCAACCCATCTCTTGTATTTCTTTTATAAATAAACACACAACCCTATGTGAAATAAACACCAGGGAATTCATCCTATACCTAATTCTCTATATGGTATCTAGAGCTAGGTCAAATCCCTGCCTCCCTGGTGAACCCACTCAATGTTAAATTTTTTTTTCCGGAAATCTTTCTTCCTTAATTTCCAAAATCTCTCCACCTCCAATGTCGTCACTGCTGCCGCCACCACTGCCATCACCAACAACCTCACAAATAAGGTTGCCCTAGTCCGACCGTCACCGCCGCCACTTCTCTCTCCCGGAACAGTGTTTTTCGGCGTTGTTCTCCCTTGTTTCCGCTAATGCACCGCCGACGCCATCTCAATTTCGCCCGCCGACACGACAGACAATGTTGACTGGGCCAGGCGAGTCCAATGCCGTTGAAATTGTGGCCATCAGAGAAGTCACGTGCCGCCACGCGCCGCCGCCACCTTTGTCGGAGCTGCCACTGTCCGCCACACGTGGAGGTGCGTCCAGCGTCCTTTCCGGCCGCAATCACCATCGTCACTGTCGTCTCTCCATCCTCTTTCCAGATCTGTGCTCAGCTTTTTCATCAGAGGTTGTTTGCATTTTTATCCTATTTTTAGGGTTTCTCTCTTTTCTCCAGCAGCTTTCTCTCTCCTCCAGCAGCTTCCTCTTTCCCTCATGGCCTCATATGCTCCTACACCTCTTCCATCCATTTATACTCATTATGTCAATATGCATCTTCCCATTAACAAATTAGACGGTAATAATTATGAGACGTGGGCATCTGATATCCAACTTTTGCTTGAAAGTCAGGGTTATGAAGATCATCTCATTAAGACTGTGAATAGTGTTGTTGAAAACAAGTGTTCCCGGTGGACGAAGATTGATGCTTAGTTATGCATAGTCATTAAATCTACCATTGATTCCTCGTTAAAGCAAATATTTCGTACGTATAAGTATTGCTTTGAGGTTTGGAATCAGGCACAACTATTGTACACAAATGACACTCAACGTCTCTATGGTGTTTGTCATAATATGTTTACACTTGCCAGTCAAACACGCCTTGATGGGAGCATGACGCAATATCTGGGTAAAATTCATTCTCTCTTTCATAATTTCAATGAGTTATTACCCCTTGCCTCTACTCCTGCTGAAGAGATTGAGTAACGGTCAAAGTTTTTTGTGTTATTGGCTTTACATGGTCTTCCTGCTGATTATTCACATGTTCGAGATCAAATTTTGGGATCTCCAATTGTGCCTACCCTGACAACCACAACTTCCACCCTCTTACGTGTGTTGAGTAAGCCTCCCACTAAAACACCTACTAGAGGTATATCTGATGAATCTTCTGCCCTTGTTTCTCACAATGATAATCGCAATCGTCCCCAGAAATAAGGAAAAGGGCGACCTCAGTGTGATCACTATCACAGGTATGGCCATGTCAAAGAAAAGTGTTATGCCTTACATGGTCGTCCTCCAAAATCTGCTATGGTTGCCCATGCTGCCTCTCCATTACCACCTACTACAGGCCCCTTGCCACCGTCTGCTCTGGGACCTCCACCATCTGATAACTCGGCTACACCTGCTATCTTCATTGAGTTTCTAAAATGGTATGAGGATCGTCAGGGCTCGAGTTCCATTGCTTCTGTTGTGCATTCAAGTATTTCATTTGCTGGCCTAACTCAATCCAACTCTCTTAGTCCTTGGGTTTTAAACTCTAGTGCCACAGACCACATCACTGGTAATAAATCCTTCTTTACATCCTTATCTACTTTGGGTTATTTGCCCTCTGTCACTATGGATGATGGCTCTAAAGCCTCTTCCCATGGCATTGGTACCATTCAACTTCTTCCTTCACTATATATTGATAATGTCCTTTATGTCCTTGGTTCTCCTTTTAATTTATTATCCCTTAGTTGCCTCACCCGTTCCCTTGATTGCACTATCTCCTTTACTAAAGATTCTATTTGTTTACAGGACTGGAGTTTGGGACGGACGATTGGCACCGGATGTGAGTCTCATGGCCTTTATCATCTACGAACAACTGCCCATGTTGGTTCGATCATGGAGTCTTCTTCTCTCCTTCATGCTCAATTGGGTCATCCTAGCCTTTCCAAGATGCAATAGATGGTTCCCAGTTTGTCCAAGTTGTCTACTTTTTCTTGCGAGTCATGTCAATTAGGCAAACATAGTCGTAATTCTTTTCCAGTTAGTGTCTCACAACGTGCTTCTTCTCTATTTGCTTTAGTTCACTCTGACATTTGGGGACCTAGTTGTGTCCAGTCTAATCTACGATTTCAATATTTTTTCACTTTTATTGATGATTACTCAAGGTGTACTTGGTTATTTTTTATGAAAAATCATTCAGAGTTATTTTCCGTCTTTCAGAATTTTTTTAATGAAATAAAAACTCAATTTGGTGTATCCATTCGCATTTTACGTAGTGATAATGCCCATGAGTATCTTTCTCATTCTTTTCACAGTTTTTTGGTGTCTAATGGCATTCTTCACCAAACGTCGTGTGCTTATACACCTCAACAAAATGGGGTGGCTGAGCGCAAGAATAGACTGGAGGGATGTTGTTCTAAGTGCTTATTATCTAATTAATCGCATGCCTTCCTCTGTTTTAGAAAATAAAATCCCTCACTCAATTTTGTTTCCACATGAACCTCTCCACTCTTTGTCCCCTAAAGTGTTTGGATCAACATGTTTTGTTCATAACTTAGGTCCTAATATACACAAACTTTCCGCTAAGTCTCATAAATGTATCTTTCTAGGGTTCACTAGGTCATAAAAAGGGTATAAATGTTTCTCTCCATCTCTTAATCGTTATTTTATATCCGCAAATGTCACTTTCATTAAGTCCTCTCTCTATTTTAAAACCAACACTTCTACCGCTACACCTATTAAACAACCATTATTTCCCTTATATCCCGCACTGCATTGAATTCTGGGTTTTGCAATCTGCATTATTTATCAATCTATCAAATTTGGAAACAAAAATTTAACAAGTTAAGTCGTGTTTGTAATGGGCTAATTTTTTGAAAGATCTATTCACTCCCCCTATAGATCTTGTTTCCACATTTCAACATAACAAACAACACACTAAGAGTTGGGAAAAGAAGTGGGCTAGGACACTAGAAAAGTACAATTGAAAAGGTAAAAGAACTATGGCCAAGAAATTGTGAATCAAAATCTTGCGAAGATTGAGAGATGAAGTGGGGTTTGAAAGAGAACTTTGAAAATTTTAGCTAGGACTGAGAAATAAAGTGGGGCACGAGTGAGTGAGTGAGTGGGTGAGATAGAGAGAAAGTAATTAGAAAACATAATTGAAAAAAGAATTGAAAAATTAAAAATTACCAAATTATAAAACCCCTCGTACGTACATTTCTTACTGGAAGTTATTATAACCCGTGTTAATAAATCCTTGTTAAAATTAAACGTTTTTGTATTAAATATTCTTGTTAGGAAAATAAACTTTAACTTGTTTTCTCCATGACACATGCTTAGTCAAGAATATTTTCTTTGAATTACATATTGGGTAATCATTTTATGAGGTTTAACTTTTTCAATTTGAGATTAATATAAAGTTTTGATAAGTGTCAAATATTGATATTTTGTACCTTATTTTTTGTTGATTTGAAGGGAGTTTTGTTATCAAATCTTGTGAATGTTTTGATAATGATGAATCTGGAAGAGGAAGATTGGAGTCTTGAAGTCTTGAGAAAGCTTTTAAACTTGTATTTTGAGTATATGATTGTTTGTAATAGTTAGAAGACAAGTTAAAGACCCTAGCATGCACACCATTCTCTCTTAAACTTAGAAAAACTTTTTAAAAACTTGATTTCTTTGGAATAATCAATTATCTCCTGGAATAATTGATTATCATGCTTAAAATAATCGATTATCTCCTGTAATAATTCATTATCACGCGCTATTTTCATAAATCAATTACTCTATGGAATAATCGATTCTCCTAAGTAATAATAAGTTATTTTGAATGTTTTTGTGAAAACCTTTCATATTCTTTAGACCTTTGTGATCCTCTTTTCCTATAAAATGAAAAGGGGTATGAAGTTTTTAAAATACACATATCATAAGTATTTTTGCTCTGTAAAAATTTGTGTTAAACCTAGTCTATTTTCTCTAAGTTGGTTTACTAAGAGAAGGTTGTGTTGTTGTTAGGGTTCCAGCTTGTTTCATCCTTAAGGGTTGTTTAAAGGAGGTGTTCATCTTTTGTGGTCTGCAAAAGAGCTGTGTTCATTCCTTATAGTTGTTCAAGGAAGGTGTTGTTCCTATCTTGTGTCTTCAAGAGAGTTATTGTTCATCCTTTGTGGTTTACAAAGGAGGTATTCTTGTTAATCTTTCTACTATCTTAATTTTACTGCTCTATAAGTGGTGTAAACTTTAACTTTAAGATAGTAAGTATCAATCATACTCCTAGAGGTGATTAAACACTGGATGTAGGGTCTATTTTGATCTGAACCAATATAAACTCTGGCGTTAAATTTTCTCTATCCCTTACTCTTATTTATGTTTAGCTTATATTCTGCATATAATATATATATATATCTATATATATATATATATTGTACTCTAATTTTTTCTAAGCAGAACTTAAAATAAACTTTTGGAATTTTGTTAAACTCTATTTTAACTTAATTAAATTTGAAAAAGGTTAAACTTTTATTAAGAAACCAATTCACTCTCCCTTCTTGGTTTTGTTGCATCTGCCCTATTATTCTAACATTTTTTTCTTATATTTGAGCTCTTATTGTTATGTTATAATGTCTTTTTAATATTTTTTTAGCCAAAGTTCAGTTTTTATTATTTCTTATTGTAATTTTAGGTTTTCTTTATTTTTTTAGGAAAATTAAACGATTTTAGCTCAAAAATTGAAACCAAGACCCTTTCTCAAGTGAAGCATCCCTAGTTACATGAGCGAGTGTTGTTGACTTCAATGAGTGTTGCTCACTCAAGCAAGCCTTGAGGGCGCTTAAGTGAGAGAAACATGGCATGCACACTTCAACTTAGCAATCATTAAGGTTATGTGTAGATTTTGTCTTCATTGTCATTGTTGTTGCTTGACCTAGGAGACACTCTCTATACGAATTGCAAAGAAAAAACTTAATGCAAAAATGTTATAATTTAAGTTTGGATCTCACACAAAAGTGTACCTTGACACCTTAAACATAATAATCTCTCAATCTTTTAGATATGATCTTTTTTTATTTATCTTTAGAAACTATGTTGAATTAGTAATGTGTTCCTTGATATACGTTTGATTTGAAGCTTCTAAAGGAATGATTTTATATGCACAAGCATTTGTCTTTACTTTGAAAGGAATCAAGTAAAAAACAAATAGCATTTATAACATTGAATTGTATTTCAAAATGTATCATGAATTATACTATTTTCTTATTGAATTTCTTATTTGAACATTGAAGATATAATAATTTTCATAGAAAGATTTGCAATGTAAAGACATAATTTCTTATATGAAAAACATATTAAAAACATGTTTCTCATATTTTATCTTTGGAACATGTTGGTTGTTATGGCTTCATTACATGATAGAGTTGGATCATAATAAAGCATTATATATTATATCGTCTGTCACTGCTCATATCCACTAGATGGTCTATTGTACTTTAGCTAACACAAAACACACATTAGCATTGGGGTTAGACTATTTAGGTTCTTAACATACTTGAGAGATCCTCTTTAAGTGTCTTTTGAGAGTCATAAGGATGAACACCTCAAATGAATACTTTCCTTCTCTTCTATCACTTGAATGGGTTCAACAACTTTCACCTTCTTTGAAGCACTTGGAGTGCTTACTCTTTTTCTTTAATAACCTATTGATAAAACTTTGACCTTTTTTGGTAGAGAGGGGATGAGGGGCATGGGCCTGGAAGAAAGTCCTTTTTACTCTTGAGTTGTTCGATCACTACTCATAATGCTCTCTGATGATGAGGAAGGAAAACTAAAGTCTTTTCTAGAAAAGAGTTATAGTGGCTTACACTTTTTGATTATGGCATTTTGCTCTCCTTGTATCTTGTGAATCTTATATTCCTATTATGATAGACTTTCTTAGGCTTCTAAGTGAGAAGGTTCCATATTGACTAGATAGTGTGTTAAAAAATTGAAACAACTAAACTAAAAGTCTTTCCAAGTACCCTAAAGAGACCCATTAAAGAAGAAGAATTAGTGAATAATGAGTTTTTTCCCCCTTCATCTTCTTCACCTTCCTCTAGTGATAATAAATGTGTTATTTCATGCAAAAGAGATATGCAAATGGTTAGGCACATACTTGGTCAAGTTTAGAAGAACTTTGATGAAACTCAAAGAGAAAATATTATCTCGTCACTGATAAAGACAGTTGCACTAATGTGGCAAGTATAAGAGTAGTCAAGAAATATATTTTAACTTTGATAATTCATACTAATTCATATAAATTACAATGATTAAGTGATGATGTAGAGTTTATTGTTCATAAACAAGTCCTCATTGGTTTTCCATTAAAAAAAATACAAGAATGAAGATTTAGGTGATGTTGTGCATAGAGAAGTTAAACATTTTACTTTGTAGAACTTTGCATTATAATAAAATAATTTCTTATGTTATTCTTACTTACAAATTTTCTTTTGATTTTAAAGAGTATAATGTCACCTTTAAACTTTTATCTCCTATAAAGGTTGATGAGGACCAAATAAAAAAAAAACTAAAAAGAAAACAATAGAAAGAATAAAATAAATTATGATGATTTCGTCTGTGTACTTATAACTAGTTCAAATATTAATAGAGCATTTTTGGAAGATATATTTTGATGCATTATTTTTGGGCTGAACCAAACCTTTAAAAAATATTTTTTTTTCATAAACTGACTTTGAATTATGTTAGTGGACCTTATTAGTGTTAATTGTAAATTTTACTTAATTATATTGGACCTGTTTTGAGAATTTATCTTGCATAGGCCATATCTAGGGCTTCAGATCTCAAATTTGGACATTTTTGGACTTGTTGGAAAGCTAAGAGAATACAATTTCTTTTATTGAGATCAAAAGCTAGTTTTGAATCTAAGAGTTCCAGAAATGCAATGAAAGTTGCATTCTTGGATAAAATTTTCTTTTCACTTATAAAATGTAATGTTAGAACTTATTTACTGTTGTATTTGATGAAAGTTGCATTCTTGGATGACTTGATCAATGGATTACTTTCATTTAGATTTAGATCAAACACTCACTTGCTATGAGATTTAGACACATTTCCAGTTTACGTTTATGTATATTTGCCAAATCAGAATCAAAGCTCTTATACACTTTACTTTTCTAAGTCAGATTTCTTCCATCTCTTTTTTGTTTTTGTTTCTTTCCTTTGTTTTAATTCTTACTTTCTTTTCTTTGAAGTCTTTTATTTTATTTCTTCTTACAACTTTTTGAATTGCAGTTTACATCAGTTTCTTTACATTCATTTCATTTTTTTTCATTCTTGCAATATTTCTTTCTTTCTTTCAATTTTCATTTACTTCCATTTTCGCATTGCTCTATATTATATTGTTTATGGAATTGTATTTCTCGCTTACTTTGTTTCTTGTTCTGGAATTATCTTTTGTTCTTTCATTGAAAATGGACGGCTAATCTTTTTCTAACCAGTTCAAGGCCTAAGAATTGCGGTAACAATTTTAATTCTAAATTCCTTTTAAGTTCTTGGTTTATTTTCCTTCCCTTCATGACACTAATTACATTCTAATTAAATCAAGAACTAAGAACATTAATGTTGAATGTAATTATAATACCATACTAGATTTGGTGTAGATTTTTTAATTGAAATTTGTAATGCCTCATTTTGAATATATTTTTCATTTAGATTTTCATAAAGGTTTCTTTTGTTTGGATTCATTTTTGTTTTACAGGGATTAATTTCGATGTTTTCTGCGAGAATTGTTTCTTGAACTAATACTTTTAAATATTTCTTGTTCTGCATTCTAATTTTCGTTACCACTTAATCTCTAATTTCTTGATAACATTGGATTAAAATTTAATTTACATCTACGGAATATATGATCCAAGTTGAACTTTATATTGTAAAATTTAAGGGAAACTTAGTTGTTTGAGAGTAATCAAATATGATAGTTGCTTGAGCAATATTTTGTTTATTCCGTCCCAATATTTCTAATAACATAATGCTTAAAATTTGTTTTGTAGAATTACTTAAATTAACTTGCTTAATTTGTTTTTCGCCTTATTATAGGTCATGTTCCCTTTACAAGCATAAGTTTATAAAGATAGAAAAATGCAACATGTGTGTGTATATATATATAACAAATATTATCATTTGTTTCCTTTTATATTATCATTACAAGGACTCAAAATTGATTCTATATCAATTCTTTATATATAGAGCGTTTATAATTCTTTGTATGTAAAGCATTTACAATCATTGTTAAAATCATTAGACTATTTGTATAGAAAGTTCAAGAGTGTTAGATGTTTAAATATTTAGTTCAATTATTGTGTGTCTTACCATATGTGAATGATTATATATGTAGAAAGTATTAAACATGGCTGTTTATGAATTATTTAACCATTAGCAACTAGATTCTAGGATATTCTGATATTATATTTTATGTGTATATATAAGTTGTATATTTATGCAATACAATAGAGACATTAGACGGTATTAGTGAATATAAGGTAATTAATTCAACATTTGTTATTAACAAAACTTCAACTAAGGTGTCTAATGAATTAGATTGTAGGTCTGAAGAATAGAAAAGTTATTTGATGAAGAACTAAGTAGGAGGGAATGATGCAAAAGAGAGATTGAGAGAATTTCAGAGTAAGTAAGAAATGGAGAAGGTGCAAGGCCAAAATGCTTGCCCAACAACTTTATTGATAGCCCCAATGGTTGCAACTCATCATTGAAAAGCAGTAAATTTGAATGATGGTGAAGGTTGATTGGTGTGCCCTTCAATAAAATTTTCGTTACCAAAAGTTAAGAAATAATCAAATTACTTACCAACCCATAGATTATATTATGCATAAATATAATACTAAACGTTCTGATAGATTTAATAGATTAAATTGACTGATAACAGACTATTTGTATATTGATACACGTTTTCATAGAAGATTAATCAATTAAGTTTTAAAAATACATTTACTAACGAAGGAAATAATGATTATTCATAAAATAGAATCGATTTAGGGGTTTAGGATGACTGGATTTTTGAATTGTCATGGAGTTGGTGACTCTATTAATAGAAATTCTAGTTGTGAGAAACATACTCCAACATGCTTGGTAGCTTGGCTACAAGCATTGAGACAGATAATCAAACGGTTCATCTGTTGCTAACCAACTGGAATGAGAACCAAGTGAATATGCATGTAAACCATGATATTCTTTGGGAAGTAAGCCGCATCATGCAGAAAAATTGGGAGATCATTTTGCATCATATTTCTAGGGATGCGAATGTCGTGGAAGACCCTCTTTTTAGCTTAAAAGTTACATGTTGTTGGCAAATTTGTTATATCACCAGCCTTGGATGCTTACATGCATGATTTTGTTTCTACCAGCTAGTCTGTTTCACATTCCTATTGTAAAAAAAAAATACTTCTTATTCATTATCAGGGGTTCGTCTACACATTTTTTTTCTAAATATTTTTAGGAGAAAAAAGGAGAATTTTTTTGTACAACTATAGCTCAAGTTCTAACAAAGTGTTAAAGATTATTACACTTTTTCACTAGTAAATAAAAACGTGTAACAAGGTAAAACCAAACCATTTTGTTAAATGAGTTAAAAACGAACAAAATATTTATGCCACAAAAGCTACTAATTGTGATATTGAGAGAATAACATCAAATTTAAACCTATACTATTTTATCAAATAGGGTCCAAATAAAGAGACGTTACGTTAAAGCTCCAGGGTGTGCTTTATTGAACATGATGTTACACAAACCGGATCCAATCCATACAGGCTCGCGCATTCTTCCAGTTTACACTTTATTGCAAAATAAGGGTAAAGATTGCATTGACACTAGAATTCCAATGGTGTATTTGGTTGGATTGTGATGTATTCCCATATCAGCCTACAAAAGGCATAAAAAATGTTAATCTGTATATGTGAGATTACCAAATGATTAGGCAGTAGCAGCACAAAATGTGGTTGGTAGTGGACTGGCATATTTAGTCGTGTACATCCATTGCAAGAACATTCTTTACAGCCAGCTATCAGCAATAGCATCTCCAACATGGGCCTGTTTTTAGCTTTTGATAAAAGGGATATAACAAAGCTCTCTCATCCACTACAAAAGATAGAAGTTGAGATGCACTGAGTAGAAAAATGCCCTGGCTATATGTGAACCACAAGACTTTCCATTATGAGATATACACTCCCCTCGGAGCTTATGAGTGATGCGTACATAGGATACTTTAACCTCCTAAATCTAAAGTCAAGTCAGCTTCAAATTTATGACCATGATATTAATGCATGACATTCTAAATTGCATTAGTTGCTCAACCCTTAAGAATGAATGGAACATTGCAAGCTTATAGCCATGTCAGCTCATGTGGCCTATATTTTTCATTGAACACAGTCATACCCCAACAAAATTTGCTAATTCTCCCGATGAAGATGTGCCGTGAAATTTAGTTGCCAGCTTCTCTAACTATAACAAATGACGAGGCAAGAGAACTTTCAGAACTGGTGCTCTGGAAGATATCTCAATGATATCTCCATCTTGGATGGTATGATTGATATGAGAACCATCAATATATATCACACCTTTTTTACAAGTCCATGTAGCAACTAATGTCTCTTCATGTTTGATCAATCCATGCACAAAATCTGAGGCTGCCCCAGGTGAAATAGGCTCCCTTGCCATGTACTGGAGATCCCGAGATAAAATTGGCATCGGAAATCCACCTGCTGAATGCATTGCCGCAGTTGAACCAGCAGCTGTTGAAACTCGTAGACCACTTGATCTGCAGTTAACGAGAGGAGAACATGGCTTGTCACCCTCTTTGATTCTGCAAAAATATATGCTTAGTTGGCTTCTTTACGGAGAATTAATACTGTGAGATGAAATTAAGAAAATGTATGAGTTGAAGAGTTTTAATTTCTAACGGGAAAGGTCTTACCTGAAGGAGAACCGGGAAAGTGAAGCAGGACATGGATGTGCAACTAAGATATCATTGAGAGCATAAGTTGGCAAGTGTAGTGCGTTAACAGATATCATGGTCCTCGTTAATTCGGAAGGAAGAAATTGACCTTCAAGTATACCATCTAAAACCTGAAAAAGATTTTAAAAACTAGATAGATGAAATATTATACTGAAAGCAACAAAATTCAAAGATGAAAATCATTTCTAATTCCTAAATTTAACACAAGTTTTGCCTAATTTCTATTTGTTACACTCTGTCCCACTGTTTCACCTTTCAATTGCACATACTAGCAGGAGAGTAGGAGAATGTTCAGCTTAGATTTCATGTCTAAAGAAAATCCCTAAATTTGCATATATCATCGTATACATAAAATAATATTTTTTTTTTCACTAGAAATAAGATTTGAAGCTTAACATTTATCCAAAATTTGAACAAGTCACAAAATATAGAGTAACATATTAACAAGAAAAGTTTGGGGTAAATGACAAATTTCATCCTTGAATGTGAGACGCCGACAATTTAGTTCTTGAAAGAGCAAAAAATTTGAATCCCTAAATGTGTACAATATACAAATTGGTCCTTGAATATTATAGTTTAATGACAAAAATAGTCTATGATTTAGACAAATTGGTCCTTGAATATTATAGTTTAATGACAAAACAATCTATGATTTAGTATCAAATTGATCCTTAAAATTATATTTTAATGACAATAATCTCAAAACTTAACAGCAAAACGTAATTGTGGAACCTTTTACATATTCATGGTCTAAATCAGATTTTTTTTTTCAAAGATTAAATTGGCAGCACTTCACACGCTCAAGGACCAAATTGCCCAAACTTTAATATGAGGAAACAACAAATTGTTATGCTTAAGATAGACAAACTAGATATTTAAGAACTTTTATTATATGAATGGATTTCCTTTCAAAAGATATCGCTACTTGTGCTGCAGGCTTGCAGCTCATCAACTTGTGGACTACACTCGTATCAAATTGCAGGTTTTCTAATAAAATTGAAACCTGCACCAAAGTTGAGTTGAGTGGCCAAAAACGTACTTATAAAGGAGGGAATGGACTTTGGATAGACTTCAACGTAAGCTTTTCTGATTTCTCACAATTGCTTAGAGGAGGTACATTCTGAACCTCAAATCAATCCTATCTCTATTCCATGCTAAACTTGCTTTGAGCGGTAAGTCACATCACAGTATAATGATTAAATTGGTCTCCCAGGAGTAATCACCGGTTCATCATTATGATAAATTAACAACTGTCATCAAATTTGAACATTTCATGTTACTGCATTATAAAACTTCATTCCACACATGCTTGTTGCCACACCTCAAGGAGTAACAAGGAAGAAAAATTATAACTGATAATCTTTCCTATATAGGTAGAGAAGAGCTAGGCTTACTTGTTCAAAGTTTCCAACAGTAGCAGCGCAAAGATGGCCTGTGCTTCTGGTAGCATCAAATTCACTGCTGAACTGCTCCACCTATTGCAAATGGAATTTGATCAAATAACATGGTCAGTTTGGTTCTTTATTGGCATAATCCAAAAGATGATCAAATAAAATATATGAACACAAGCTAATATATCAATATTAAAACCAAAACTATATGTATGTATACCTCATCAATCTGTGTAGGGTCAGAATTCACTCCAAGAACAGGAATTTTGTCATCCAGTGAATGGCTAGCCTGCAGAAGAGTTCCATCACCACCAACTGTAACAACTAGATCCACATCATTGATGGGCTGTGACAAATCGTTACGCAGTACAGCTTTCCATTCAACTGACTTTTTTTGCAGAATAGCTTGACAAATGTTTATTGCATCATAGTGTACCTTACGCCTATTCTCCAAGAACTGTAAGATCTGACATTTTCCCAACAGAATTCAAATTTTAAGTTACTCTAAAAACATCTACAATTATGCCTAACATCCATGTAAAATATAAGCCAAAAATCCTGGAAGCACCCCTTATTAAGTAAGGATGTAAGGCATCACATATATAAGGGTCGGGTTCTTGGATACTTCCACAGTAATCAAAGCACAAACATCAGCTTATTAGTATCTTACCTTTTGTTCACTATATGGGGTGTACCAAGTGAGAAACTCTTCTTATTGTAAGAAAGGTGAACTATAAATCTGGGTCATAGAGCAATACAAGAATGGTTAAGATTAAAAGCTAGTGGTTATACGATCACATAAAAGAGTCATGTAATTTTCTTTTAATCTTAACTTTTCATATATGACCTTATATTCTACATTTGTAGTTCTAATTTCTCCCAATAAGAAGAATCTTATTGATAAATGGTAAAAAATTAACTCTTCTGACAAAAGCACGCTCTCACCTAAAACACTTCACACACAAAAACAGCTATTTTTATGATTCTAATTCATTTGTAAGAAACTAAATTACTAGTATTATCCCATCTATTATCAGCACAAACAAGAACGTATAAAGAAGCGTTGAGAATTCAACTAAAGCTTTTATCGGTTAAAATGAAAGTGAGCGAGAGGGAAATGGCAATGTAGCAGGAAAGTACACAAAAATTTTGGACCTTTTCTATTTACTATCTACCCATTTTAGAATACAAGTTTCCAACCAAGCGCAGCCAAACAAATAAACCCCACATTAACATTTCATCAAGCAATATACGTGCGGGAAAGTGAGGAACCAACCCTTCAACCGTGATTTCCCGAGCGAATACTCAAAGAAGCAAACAAAACAATCACAGAGAAAAATACAAACATGCGAAAGGGGTGGTGAAACGAAAGAGAAAGACACTCTTAAGGTGGAGGCAATAATATTACCTGAGGATGGGTGTGGGAAGGTGGTGAAGACACACTTAAGGGTTTTAGCAGCAGTAATAATCTCTTCATCTTCATTACCATTTACTTTTGCTTCAGCTTTTAGGTCTCTCAATTCTCCTTAAAACGTTGCTACTTCCAATTGCAGGGCACATAACACAAGCACAACGCCCTTTCTATGCCTCCTGGGTCTCTTTTTCTAATTTAATGTGATTTTTATTACTTTTTATTAAATAAAGCTTAATTATATTTCCCTCACATTTTACTTTTGATTTTAATTTTCCTTATCTTTTTTTATAGTTCGTGTTTTTTAATTCTTTTTAATTTAAGACTCTCCTTACCAAGCTTAAGTGATTTCATTTCTAACTTCACAGTGTTCATTTTGTATAAATATTTAATCTCTTTAAGCATTTATAATATGTTATAAATAATATTCAAATTAAAATAAATACATTTGAGGAAAAATTAAAAACGATTCTTAAAAAACCTTAATGTTTAGAATGTAATGATGTTCTTGAATTAATTTTTCTCAAATTTATTTTGAACGGTATTTAATATATAAATTTATTAAATTTACTTGTCAGTAAAATAAATTTTATCTTCTATTAATATAAGTATTAATAGATTACTTATTATTAGATAAAAATTATAGTTAATAAAAAGGATGATTATTTTACTTAAAATTACTATAAGTTAGATATGTCAAACGAATTTAACTTGACTCATTACATATTTAAATTAAGTTGGATTGAGGATTGAGTTAGAATTTTTTTTATTAAATATAAGTAAAGATAAGTATGACTTACTTAATCCGCATGTTATACAGATTCGAGTCTGATTATTGTGAGTTGACTCATAATCTACTTTTTAAAAAAACGAAACTAACTCTCTTTGTAATCCTAATGTAATGTAACTTGAGGTTTCTTCTATGTTGCTCCTCCACTTTATATACATTTTCTTTCATACTTCATTTGCCACTTTACTAGGTGTTATTTCATTTGCACTCCACTCAAGGGTATTGCTTCATTTGCCACTCTACTTTTTCTTGACACTACATGTTTCATTTATGTTGTCGTTCCACCACATGTGATGAGCCCTTGACCACCAATAAAGGAGAGGAGTGTTCTAGGAGGATCACAAGAAGCATGATGAGAAGAGACATTTCCTCCTCACCCTCTTTCTTTAGTCTTTTTAGCATTTCTAATTTATCTTAAAATTTCCTAGACTTATGTTTCTTTGCTTTTTTTTTTGTAGGATTGCTTTTGGAACACCCTTTTTTCTACAAGTAGAGCCTTGTTGGGGCAAAGGAAGCACATGGGCTCAAGGCCATGAGGTAGGACGTCCAAGGGAGTGGAGAAGGTCAACATTTGACCTTCTAGAAGGTGTTTGTGTGGGTTTGGAGGCCAAGCTTAGACCTAGCTTCTAGAATTTTGTATCTTGCCCACCAAGAGTGGAATATGCCTAGCATATTTTCTATTGTAATTCCCTCTAGGTCCCCAATCCTTGCCTATATAAGGAGGCTTCCCCACCACTTGTAAAGGGTTGAATTTTGGAGTAAAAATTAGAGAGCATTAGCTTTGAGCTTGTGTGTGTTCTTGGGAGTGTTCTTTCCCTTCTTGGGTCTTATCTTGAGCCTTGGCTCAAGTGGCGGCAATCACCACTTATCTTGGGTTGGTCCATCCCCCAAGTGGCGTGAATGCATTCCATTCCCTTTCCCCTTTCTATCATCTCTTCTTCCATTACTTTCCATGTTCTTTACGTTCTTGTCATTTAATTTTCCAGCACCTATATTCAAGTTTATTACTTGTTTCTTGTTATCTTGTTTAATTTCTTGTCTTCCCTTCTTCCTTGAGCTCTTGTGAAGTGAACTTTCATACTTAGATAACCTTTGAGATTATCTTTGTGTCCAGTGGGAATCTTCCTTGTTGTTTTCTTCTCTTTGTCTTTCTATCAAACACCTTATATGCTAAATATTAAAATGAACCTTTATCATTTGGTAATCAGAGCTTTGGTTTAATTTTCATGCTTACAAGGTGTTTGTCTTCTTGTTTCATCCATATTTTATTGGTAGCTTGTGCAAATTGTGAATCCATGACAAAATCTATCCAAAACTGGTTCCATAGCTAATTTTCGTCAAAAAAAATCTGCACCTAATTCTGGAATTGTTGCTTGCTGTTTTTTGGTTTTACATGCTTAATTTTCATGCCAAAATGATCCACCATGAAGTATGTTGAGTGTGTGCATGAATACTAGTCATAGAACTCAAGTTTGGACTAGTTTTTGCGTGAAAGCTACATGTTAAATCATATGCTTGAGTCAAGTTTAGAGTCTTTTTGTGTTGCTTTCCCTTTGCTTGAGTCACATGTCATATAATTTTCTCCTTTGAGTTTTCTTATCCTTGTTTCCAATACTTGAACATGTTTGATAAAATGTTTAGCTAAAATTGCATGTAACTTGAATTGATTGGTTGAACCTAAACATAGGAACTAAGTGCTTCATAATCTTCTACAACCATTGCAAGTGTGTATGTTAAGTCTAGAATCAATTAAAGAACATTGAGAAGAGCTAAAAATCATCAAGTTCATGAGATATATATGCTGTTTTGAAAAGAAAATTGCAAGAAAAAAAGTGACCAAGTGCATGATTCTAGAATTTAACGACATGGTTGTATGCTTAAGGATGAGTATGACAAATTAGTACCATCATTTGTAGGATCCTAATCTTCTTGATATGTGTGGTTTGTTGGAAATTTTATTGCATGTTTTAAGTGTTTTCCATTAAGTCTTCCTTCAAGCTTTTCTCTTTTATAATCTATTTGTCATTTGTGTTTATCTTAGTGTGCCTCTTTCTTGTTTGAACTTTTCTTGCTTTATAATTAGGAATTTCCTTTTAAAGGCTTTGTCTTTGAAGTTTTCTTTCCTTGTTTCTCTTAAGTGTTGAGGGTCGAACATCTTTCCATTTTGAGCCAAATCAAGATTCAAGTTTGCTTTAAGGGATTGAACATTCTTGGTTCACAAGAGAGTTGAGTGAGTCCCATCTTCAAGCTTGGAGAGCTAGCCAAAACACTTTGAGGGTTGTAATTTTTTTGTTTTTTTGTTTTGCTAACCTTTTAAAATTCTTGCTTGTATTGTGTTCTTTGTTGAATAGGTAATCATGTCTACCACTTCCTCACCAATCTCCCCTAATGAAGCCAAAAGAGAGAGTGCTCTCTTAGAAAACCAATTAAGAGTCCAAAGTGAGTTGCCCTTAGTAGAACTAATGAGAGAGATGGAGCTTTCAAGAAAAGAGAGTGAGAACTACATGAGGGAAACCATTGCAAGGCTTGAGAGAGATAGGAGAGAAGAGAGAGCCGAAAGAGAAAGAGAAAGAGAGAGGGAAAGAGAAGAAAGAGTCGAGAGAGAAAGGGAGAGAAGAAGAAGAACACACTCCCCATCAAGCCACAATGAAGAAGATGAAAGGTACTATGGAGGAAGGAGAAGAGCTAGGTGCAATACTCCTCAACACAAGCCCAACTATTCTAACATCAAGATCCCAAAATTCTATGGAGACAACAATCTGGACGTCTACTTGGAATGGGAGGCTAAAGTGGATCAAATTATGAATGTGAACCCTCTCGAGGGGCATGAGCAAGTTGATGTAATAGTTGTAGAGTTTGAGGGATATGCCATGACTTGGTGGCATAAAACTTGTATGGACTATAACCAAGGGCCACCCATGGCCTCTTGGATGGATATTAAGTATTTAATGTGCGCTAGATTTGTTCCTTCCTACTATAGGAGGGAAATCCTTTTGAAGCTCCAACGGCTTCAACAAGGAAATATGTGTGTGGATGATTATTATAAACTGCTTGAATCTCTGTTGCTTAAGGCCAACTTGAATGAAGAAACAAATGAGGCCAAGGTAGTTAGGTTCGTGAGTGGGTTAAGGAGGGATATTCAGGACTTGGTAGAATTATATGAATACTCCTCAATTGAGAATGTTTTGCATTTGGCCCTTAAAATTGAAACACAATTGAAAAGAAAAGATGGCCCAAGGAGGAGTAGTTCACATAATGACTACTATAGTTCTTATTGGAAGGATAAAAGTAAAGAAAAACATGATAGGAATCCTTCCAAATCCCACCATGACTCCACTCCTAGGGACCAAACGGCTAGGGACACTCCTAACTCCTCCTCCCACCCCCAAAGGTCAAGTTCCATTAAATGTTTTAAATGTTTGGGGTATGGGCACATTGCTTCTAATTGCCCAACCAAGAGAACCATGACCCTGTGGGAGAATGGAGAAGTTGAGAGTGAACATTCTTCTCCCCCTTCCCCTTCAAGAGAGAACTCCTCCCACTCTTCCTCTAGTGATGAAGAGGTTAAGCCTTGTGAGGGAGATTTGTGTTGGACTTGAAGACTTGGTTTCAAGTGGATTTGATATCTCCAACCACCTTTGATGATGAAGATGATGGTGCTTAAAGAATGAAGATTATGTCTTAGGATTAGAGAGTCTTAGATTGTGTGGTAAGATGCATTTCAATTAATCTTGGACTTAATCTTGGGGTTTAAAATGATTTGAAATGTTTTAAAAGGTTTTAAATTGTTTTCAAAGGTTTAACTATTTTTTAACTGATTAAAAATCTGATTTCAACCAGTTAAACTGTTCTTCATTTTTCAAGCTTTGTATTTGGAAAATTTTAGCTGACTGTTTTCGAAATTTAAACCAGTTAAAATTCTGGTATCTTTGTTCAGGAATTCCAGTTATCTGGAATGGCTAGTTAAAACGGGTTTTCAACTGACTGATTTCAAGTTTCAGAAAAAGGGTGCTCTCTGAAAAATTGGTTTTAATGAAAACAACCGGTTTAAATGGGATTTCAACCGACTATTCTCGTCAGAATCAGTTTTAACAGCTTTGCTATAAATAACTCAAAATTCAAAGAACTCAGTGACGAATCATTTTCAGAAGAACCCACTGAGCAAGAACGTTTCTCTAACACTCTAAATCAATTTTCGAATCTCTCTAAGAAGTCCAAGATCCAATTGAATAGCGAATTGAATCAAGAAATCATACTCTATTTTTCGTCACTGCTACTTGCTCTGTTTTCGTTTCTGCACTCAATTTGCAGGTGAATTCAATCTAATTCTTTGTGTGTGTGTTAGCTGTGTGTTCGTCTCTTAATCAGGGTGATTAAGGGTTCTTGTAATAGGGTTTTACAAGTGTTTAGAGGTCTTGTAGGGTTCAAGACTAGGTGCAGCTTTCTGGTTTTCGTTTTTCATGTAGTGTTCATGTAAAAACTGTTTTTTAGTGAATTGATTGAATTTGTGTGTTTAGGAAACTGGATGTAGCCTTTGTTGAAAGGTGAACCAGTATAAATCTGCTGTGTTGTTCTTCTTTCCTTGATCTTTTACATTCGGCAATTGTTTTTTAAATTGTAATTGAATTGGATATATGATCAATTGATTAACAGCATTTCAAGAACCTATTAACACTGGTTTTAATCTTCATTCTGCAACTGGTTTTTCATATTTGGGTTTTGAATTATGAAAATCTTTGTGAGTTTAATTCACCCCCCCCCTCTTAAACTCAGCCATTTATTCCAACAATTGGTATCAAGAGCTGGTTCTTGAAAAATATTCAAGTTTTCTGAAAAATTTCAAACATGGCTGAAGGAAAATTGCTTTTTGCAGAGGGTGCTTCTATAAACAGGCCACCAATGTTTTCTGGGGTAAACTATCCATTTTGGAAAGTTAGAATGAAGATTTTCATTGAATCAATTGATATAGGGATTTGGAATGCTATAGTCAATGGACCGTATATCCCTAAAGAAGAGAAACCATAGGAAAATTTAAATGCTGATGAACAAAAGAAAGTGCAATATGATTGTAAAGCAAAGAACATCATAACTTCTGCACTTAATCTTGATGAATTTTTTCGTGTTTCACAGTGTTCCAATGCTAAAGAAATGTGGGAAGTGTTGGAGGTTACTCATGAAGGAACAACTGATGTTAAAAGAGCTAGAAAGCATACTTTAATCCAAGAGTATGAGATATTTAGAATGCTTCCAGGAGAAACTGTTTCAGATGTGCAAAAGAGGTTTACACACATTATAAACCATTTGATAGGCCTTGGAAAAGTGTTTGAGAAAGAGGAGCTGAACATCAAAGTGCTGAAATGTTTGGATAGAAGTTGGCAACCCAAAGTAACAGCAATTTCTGAATCCAAGGACTTGTCAACAATGAGTGTTGCTGCACTTTTTGGAAAGCTAAGGGAACATGAGCTTGAGCTGAATAGACTTGCTGAACAAGAAGATAGTGACAAGAAAAAGAAAGGGCTGGCCTTGAAGACTTTGGTTCACAAGGAGGAGAATAGTGAGGATGAAGGACATGGAGGAAGTGATGCAGAAAATCTGAACCTCTTAGTTAGAAAGTTCAACAAGTTCTTGAAATACAAGAACAAAGATTACAAGAACAAGAGGTATAATAAAAAATCTGATTTAGCTTCTTCTAACTTTACTTGTTTTGGTTGTGGAAAACAGGGACATATTAAGGCTGAATGTCCATACTCACAAAACAAAGAGAGGAATGGAGAAAAGAAGCATGAAAAATCATTCAAAACCAAGAAGGCTTACATAGCATGGGATGAGAATGATATCTCCTCTAGTGATTCTTCAAGTGATGATGAAAGGGCCAATCTTTGCCGTATGGCTGATTGTGATACAACAAGTAGTGTAAGTTCCTCAACTACTCAAAATGGTCTTCCTTATGATCAGTTGCTGCAAAATTTTCTGGAATTGCATGAAGAGGCCAATAAGCTTGCTTGTTCAAACAATAGGCTTAAAGGAATGAACAATTGGCTAGAGAACAAGGTGAAAGAGCTAGAAAAAGAGCTGGAAAATTCAAAAACTGATTTTGAAAATCTGGAAATGATTTACAAAGCCTCAAGTTGCAATGATGAACATGCTGAAAAAATCTGCACAAACTGCAGAATTTTAGAAAATCAAATTGAGTATGTGAATAAATCTCTAGCTAGATTCACCATGGGAAGAGCCAATTTGGATACCCTTTTAGGCTTTCAAAATTGTGTAACAAATAGAGCTGAACTTGGATTTACAAATGGTTTTCAAAAGAAACAAAAGCCTTATAGAAATTTCTTTTCATATGGAAAACCATCCAGCACTTCATTCATTACATGTTTTTATTGTATGAACAAGGGACATGCTTCAAAGTCTTGCAAAATCAGAAAATTTGGAGTTCCTAGTGGTAAATATGTTTGGAAGCGAAAATGTGATAGAAAGGTAACTAATTTTCATGGACCCAAATTGATGTGGGTACCAAGTATTTTTCATTGATTGTGTTTTGTAGGTATTCTTGAAGGCCAAAGAATTATTGTGGTATCTAGATAGTGGCTGTTCAAGACATATGTGTGGTGACAAAAGGAACTTTGTCAAACTCACTTTGAAGAATGGTTTGTCACATATGAAGACAATAACAAAAGGAAAATACTTGGAAGTGGTGATGTTGGTTATTTTTCTAATAGCAAAGCACATAGGATTTATAACAAGAGATTAGCTATCATTGAGGAATCAATACATGTTGTTTTTTATGAGACTAATGTGCAAAATGAAGGTGCAGTGAGTGGTGCAGGTGCAGGTGAAGAGAACTTAATTGAGGTGTATCAACTGGACATGTAGAAACTGATAAAGCTGCTGCAGGTGGAATTTTAGCTGGTGAAAATCAGAAAGAACTGACTGAAATCCTAGCACCAGAATTAAATTCTGCAGAAAATGATCTACCTAAAGAATGGGGGGTGCCTCGCAATCTATCCATGGAAAATGTGATAGGTGATGTTCAGAAAGGTGTTTCTACAAGAAGGTCTATGCATGATACATGTTTAACTGCTGCATTTGTTTCCCAAGTTGAGCCTAAATGTGTTGATGATGCTTTATTAGATGAAAACTGGATTTTGGCAATGCAAGATGAACTGAACCAATTTAAAAGGAATGAGGTTTGGGAACTAGTCCCTTGCACACCTAATATGAATATAATTGGCACAAAGTGGGTGTTTAAAAATAAAATGAATGATCAAGGAGTAATTACTAGAAATAAAGCTAGGCTTGTAGCTAAAGGGTATAACCAAGAGGAAGGAATAGATTATGAGGAAACGTATGCTCTCGTTGCTAGGTTAGAAGTCGTTAGGTTATTACTTGCTTTCTCATGCATGATTGGATTCAAACTTCATCAAATGGATGTGAAAAGTGCATTTTGAATGGATATATAAATGAAGAAATTTATGTTTCACAACCATCCGGATTTGTTGATCACAAATTGCCTAACCATGTATATAAGCTCAAAAGGCTCTTTATGGACTCAAGCAAGCTCCAAGACAATGGTATGAAAGGTTAAGTAACTTTCTTATCTCTCAAAACTTTGAAAGGGGCCAAGTTGATAAAACTTTGTTCATTAGAAAGTCTTTGGACAGACATAATACTTGTACAGTGTTTATGTGGATGATATAATCTTTGGATCCACTAATGAGAAGCTTTGTGAAGAATTTGTTGCAGCTATGCAGGGGAGTTTGAGATGTCAATGATGGGTGATCTAAACTTCTTCTTAGGCTTACAAGTCAAGCAATTAGATCATGGAACATTCCTCAATCAGTCAAAATATTGCAAAGAGTCATTAAAGAAATATGAGATGGACAATTGCAAAGAATCAAGCACACCCATGGCTACCAACAGCTATCTTGATGCGGATGAAAGTGGTAAACCTTTTGATTCCACTAAGTATAGAGGTTTGATAGGTTCACTATTATATCTAACTGCTAGTAGGCCAGATATAATGTTTAGTGTATGCATGTGTGCTAGGTTTCAATCTAATCCTAAAGAATCACATTTTGCAATTGCCAAAAGAATTTTGAAATATCTAAAAGGAACTATTAATGTTGGTTTGTGGTATCCTAAAGGTGCTTCTTTTAATCTAGTGGGCTATTCGGATGCAGACTTTGCTGGATGTAAACTTGATAGAAAAAGCACTAGTGGAACTTGTCATCTACTAGGAAGTAGTCTAGTATCATGGCATAGCAAAAAGCAAGCTAGTGTGGCTTTGTCTACTCGCTGAGCCGAGTATGTTGCAGCTGGGAGTCGTTGTGCTCAAACTCTTTGGTTAAAACAACGAGCTTTTTATTATGGTTTGAAACTAGATCACATTCCTATTAGGTGTGACAATACAAGTGCTATCAACCTAACAAAAAAAATCCTATTTTGCACTCTAGAACAAAGCATATAGAAATAAGGCACCATTTCATTAGGGATCATGTTCAAAAAGGAGATTGAATAATTGAATTTGTTGATTCTAATAACCAACTTGCTGATATATTTACCAAACCACTCCCAAAAGATAGATTTTTCCAATTAAGAAATGAGTTGGGTGTTCTTGATGTTTCAAACGTGATGTAATTCATGTATGTAACTCATTCATGCTGTTATTCATACTGTTTTGTGTGTTTGAGTACTTAAATCTGTATAATTGTTGATGTGATGCAGTTAAATTTGCATATTGTAGGTTATAAGTGAAATCTACAATGATATTCAGAATTTTAGTTAGTTGTTTCGGGCTTTTAATAAGTTGTTTTGCCTAATTTGGGGCTGCAATGGAAGTTCAGTGATATCTGTTTCTGTTTTAGCCAGTTAAACTGTCGATTTAGTCAGTTAAATGCATTAAATCAGTATCAGGATTTCTGTTTTAATCAGCTGTTTCTCATAAATCAACTAACTGAAATTGCCTGACACCATGTAAAATTTAAAATTTGAACGAATTTGCTGTTAAACTGCATTGATTCACATTCAATTGGTGCATCTAAATTGATTAATTGAGAATTATGCATCTGAACATGATAAATAAAGCTGGTTAAAAGAATCTTGACTGTTGTTTTGTCTTGTAGTGCTTTTGCTTTGCTTTTAGCTGGTTTCTCTCTCCAAATTCGAATTTCATTCAACCAACTGAATGCCCTGGTCAAGTCTGTGCATACTGCATTTCTCTGTCCCATATATTCCAACTGAATGCATTTTAATTGCTTCTTTGACTTAATAAAGCATTTATTTGTTAAAACCTGAAAATCTGAAATGTTAAATACATGTGCGTAGCATTGTTGCATTAACATTCACTCTGCCTGTGCAAAATCTGCATAATACATTCTCTATACTCTATTTCTCTGTACTTTCTCTTTTCTGCAATGGCTTCTTCAAGCAACCCAAGGAAGAAATCCAAAACTGCTGGGAAATCTAAAGATAAGGAACCTGAAATTCCAACAACTCATTCTTATAGACATGGGTCTATTGAAGCATGGTTCGATGGTGATGAAGAGAAGATTGAGAAGTTTCAATCCCATATCAGTAGGAAGACTGTAAACCCACCGAAAGTCCTCAGTTTCAGTGGCTGGAAGATGAAGGATTGGCTGATATTATAGCCATGGTGTAGTATCAAGACCTACAGAAATTTCTGGAGTTGAATGGGTTCATATACCCAGAATTGGTGAAAGTATTTTACACAAATCTCAAGCATGATGGGTCTGTTTTAACTTCCAAAGTGAAAGGGAAGGAAATGATCATAAACAACTCTGTTTGGAGAAGAGTGGGTGGCTTCAAAATTGATGGCATTGTGGTTAGCCGTGGTTTGTGTGGTTCCTTGGAGAATTTCAACAAAGTCCAGACATACAGGGAATGCTTAAGGAATTCTCAAGGGTCTGTTCGTGGATTTCAGGTAGGTGGACTAACCTTGATAGCTAGGGTGCTTACATTTATCATCATATGGATGATCACTCCAAGGGGAAGAAATCATGCTACATTGAATGAAGGTGATCTTCTTCTAATTTTTTGTTTGATGAAATCTGTGAGAATTAACTGGCTACATATCATTAAGGATCACATGATGAAGTCCAAAAGGTTGCCTGATTATCGTCTTCCATATGCTGTAATAATTTCAAAATTCCTTGAGTATTTTGGTGTGGACATTAGAGGTGAACATAAAATCAACATAGGGAGATCCCATCAGCTAGACAATAGCTTTCCATTCAAGTTTGGCTTTACTAAAAGCAATGGTGCATGGACTGCTGGACACGAAGCTGGAAATGCAGAGACAAGTGCTGCTGGAACTGCTACTGAAACTGTTGCTGAAGCTGCTGATGATGAAGCTGGAAATGCAGAACCTGGTGCTGAATGCTACTCAATGATGGGTTATATTGTTCCTTATGTTCCTCCAGTTGACCGTGGCACTCCACTCTCATTGTTTGAGCAAACTGTGTTGCAGAGGTTTGATTCGATCCAATCTCATCAACAATATCATCACACCTACTGCATGAATAGGTTTGGGCGCATTGATCAAAACATAGAAGATTTACATGCCCAACTTGCACAAATAAATATGGGATACTATGCTGCTCCTGGTGATGATGGTGGAGAAGATAATAACTGATCTCTCCTGCTGTATCTGCTATGCTGTCATTGAAATCTGCTGCTGTTGGTTTCCTGCGTGTTGCCTCTCCTGCTGCTGCTGTCAAAGCTCCACTCACAAGCTGTTGTTGTTTGTTGTTTATTTCTGTTTGGTTAATGTGCTGTTGGTTTAATTGTTGCTGCTGTTTTTAATTGGGTCTAATTCCCATGTATCTTAAACAATTTTAAATTTGCTGCATATGCTATGTTATTTCTCTTGTGCTATTTGATGATTCCAAAGGGGGAGAAAGTATTGAATGCATTAAGGCACATACATCATAAAGCGCAGGTGAAAGGGGGAGAATCTGAATCTGTGAAAGGGAGAAAAAGAGAATACTGCTGTTGCTATTATTTCCTGCTGTAGTTTACTGCTACTATTTTCTGCTGTACTGTTGCTGTTCTGCTGTATATTGCTGCTGCTGCTGTTCTGCTGTATATTGTTGCTGCATGCTGTATTTCTACTGTTGTATTTGCTGTATTTTTCGAATTTTTGTTTTGTGTAGGACTCTTACATTCTTCAAAGACAATGAATGCATCAAGTGGTTGTCATCATCAAATAGGGGGAGTTTGTTGGACTTGAAGACTTGGTTTCAAGTGGATTTGATGTCTCCAACCACCTTTGATGATGAAGATGATGGTGCTTAAAGAATGAAGATTGTGTCTTAGGATTAGAGAGTCTTAGATTGTGTGGTAAGATGCATTTCAATTAATCTTGGACTTAATCTTGGGGTTTAAAATGATTTGAAATGTTTTAAAAGGTTTTAAATTGTTTTCAAAGGTTTAACTATTTTTAACTGATTAAAAATATGATTTCAACCAGTTAAACTGTTCTTCGTTTTTCAAGCTTTGTATTTGGGAAATTTTAGCTGACTGTTTTCGAAATTTAAACCAGTTAAAATTCTGGTATCTTTGTTCAGGAATTCCAGTTATCTGGAATGGCTAGTTAAAACGGGTTTTCAACTGACTGATTTCAAGTTTCAGAAAAAGGGTGCTCCCTGGAAAATTGGTTTTAATGAAAACAACCGGTTTAAATGGGATTTCAACCGACTATTCTCGTCAGAATCAGTTTTAACAGCTTTGCTATAAATAACTCGAAATTCAAAGAACTCAGTGACGAATCATTTTCAGAAGAACCCACTGAGCAAGAACGTTTCTCTAACACTCTAAATCAATTTTCGAATCTCTCTAAGAAGTCCAAGATCCAATTGAATAGCGAATTGAATCAAGAAATCATACTCTGTTTTTCGTCACTGTTACTTGCTCTGTTTTCGTTTCTGCACTCAATTTCCAGGTGAATTCAATCCAATTCTTTGTGTGTGTGTTAGCTGCGTGTTCGTCTCTTAATCAGGGTGATTAAAGGTTCTTGTAATAGGGTTTTACAAGTGTTTAGAGGTCTTGTAGGGTTCAAGACTAGGTGCAGCTTTCTGGTTTTCGTTTTTCATGTAGTGTTCATGTAAAAACTGATTTTTAGTGAATTGATTGAATTTGTGTGTTTAGGAAACTGGATGTAGCCTTTGTTGAAAGGTGAACCAGTATAAATCTGCTATGTTGTTCTTCTTTCCTTGATCTTTTACATTCGGCAATTGTTTTTTAAATTGTAATTGAATTGGATATATGATCAATTGATTAACAATATTTCAAGAACCTATTAAAACTGGTTTTAATCTTCATTCTGCAACTGGTTTTTCATATTTTGGTTTTGAATTACGAAAATCTTTGTGAGTTTAATTCACCCCCCCTCTTAAACTCAGCCATTTATTCCAACAATTTGTTGATAGTGAGGCGCTTGTTGGGACAAG
The DNA here is from genome assembly GCA_030347555.1 of Lablab purpureus. Classification (NCBI taxonomy): domain Eukaryota; kingdom Viridiplantae; phylum Streptophyta; class Magnoliopsida; order Fabales; family Fabaceae; genus Lablab; species Lablab purpureus. The sequence continues at coordinate 23,131,740 of CM059258.1, forward strand.
TTCAAAAGGAACTTGATAACTCCCAAAGTGAAAATATTTTCCACACCAGGTGCCTCATTAACAACAACCTCTGCTCACTCATCATCGATGGAGGAAGTTGTGTCAATGTGGCTAGCACAAGGGTGGTAGACAAACTTAGTTTACCTACCATTCCTCATGCCAAGCCCTACAAGCTCTCATGGCTTAGTGAGGAGGGTGAGATTGAGGTAAATAAACAAGTCCTTGTTAACTTCTCAATAGGGACTTATGAGGATAAGGTACTTTGTGATGTTGTACCTATGGAAGCAATCCACATTCTTCTAGGTAGGCCATGGCAATTTGATAAACAGACCTTCCATGATGGCCTTACCAACAAATTTTCTTTTAGCTTCCATGGTAAGAAGATCACATTAGCACCCCTCTCCCCTCAAGAAGTTAGTGAGGACCAAAAGAAAATGGAAAAAAAGAGAAAAGAAGAAAAGAAGGAAAAAGAAAAGGCAAGCAAGGAGGTCAAAAAGAAGGGCATCATGATCTCTCACAAGGGGGTTAAGAAGGTAATGCTTGCCAATAAACCCATGTATGTAGCTTACCCTACCTTAGGGTCATCTCCATCTTTTCATGAACCCTCAAGTTGTTCTAGGGGATTTTAATTAGTCTTGGATGACTTCAAAGATGATTTTCAAGAGCCTCCTAAGGGGTTACCACCTCTAAGAGGCATTGAACACCAAATTGGTTTCATTCCGGGGTCATTCTTGCCTAATTGGCCAACCTATAGAACTAACCCTGAGGAATCTAAGGAGATTCAAAAGCAAGTAGAGGAATTAATGGATAAAGGGTGGGTGCAAAATAGCATGAGTCCATGTGCTATGCCAGTGATTCTTGTCCCCAAAAAGGATGGGAGTTGGCGCATGTGCATAGATTGTAAGGCTATAAACAACATAACCATCAAGTATAGGCACCATATCCCAAGACTTGATGACTTGCTAGATGAGCTACATGGTGCCACCACTTCCCACTCTCCCTTTGAGGTTGTGTATGGGTTCAATCCCTTAACACCTCTTGACCTCCTCCCTCTCCCAACTCATGAGGCATGGACTAGCCAAGATGGGTTGGAAAGATCCAAGGTGATCAAAGACTTGCATGCTCAAGTCAAAACTCAAATTAAGAGGAAGGTTGGTCAATACCAAAAGCCTGCCAATAAGGGAAGGAAGGAAGTCATCTTCCAACCTGGGGATTGGGTATGGCTTCGCTTGAGAAAGGAGAGGTTCCCTACCCGAAGGAAGTCCAAACTCAACCCAAGGGGTGATGGACCTTTCCAAGTTGATAGGAGAATCAATAATAATACATATGAGTAAGATTTACCAGTCCAGTATAATGTCAGTACCACATTTAACATTGGTGATCTTACTCCTTTTGATGTTGGTTTTACAAATTCGTGGTCGAATTCTCTCCAAGAGAGGGAGAATGATTAGCCCTTGACCACCAATAAAGGAGAGGAGTGTTCTAGGAGGATCACAAGAAGCATGATGAGAAGAGACACTTCCTCCTCACCCTCTTTCTTTAGTCTTTTTAGCATTTCTAGTTTATCTTAAAATTTCCTAGACTTATGTTTCTTTGCTGTTTTTTTTGTAGGATTGCTTTTGGAACACCCTTTTTTCTACAAGTGGAGCCTTGTTGGGGCAAAGGAAGCACATGGGCTCAAGGCCCATGAGGTAGGACGTCCAAGGGAGTGGAGAAGGTCAACATTTGACCTTCTAGAAGGTGCTTGTGTGGGTTTGGAGGCCAAGCTTAGACCTTACTTCTAGAATTTTGTATCTTGCCCACCAAGAGTGGAATATGTCTAGCATCTTTTCTATTGTAATTCCCTCTAGGTCCCCAACCCTTGCCTATATAAGGAGGCCTCCCCACCACTTGTAAAGGGTTGAATTTTGGAGTAAAAATTAGAGAGCATTAGCTTTGAGCTTGTGTGTGTTCTTGGGAGTGTTATTTCCCTTCTTGTGTCTTATCTTGAGTCTTGGCTCAAGTGGCGGCAATCACCACTTATCTTGGGTTGGTCCATCCCCCAAAGTGGCGTGAATGCATTCCATTCCCCTTCCCCTTTCTATCAGCTCTTCTTCCATTACTTTCCATGTTCTTTACGTTCTTGTCATTTAATTTTCCAGCACCTATATTCAAGTTTATTACTTGTTTCTTGTTATCTTGTTTAATTTCTTGTCTTCCCTTCTTCCTTGAGCTCTTGTGAAGTGAACCTTCACACTTAGATAACCTTTGGGATTATCTTTGTGTCCAGTGAGAATCTTCCTTGTTGCTTTCTCTCTTTGTCTTTCTATCAAACTCCTTATATGCTAAATATTAAAATGAACCTTTATCAACATGTTTCTTGTTTTATTTGAGTTATTACTCCACCACATGTTGTCGGCTTCATTTATGCCATGACGTTGCACATGTACCTCACACCCACACCACATCTAGTTCTACTCATTGCACTGCATTTGTGTCTCTGGAAGCATTTCTAAGATTCGTTTGTTGAACTCCTCTTACTAAGGTTTTATTGTATGTTTGTTTAGTAAATAGTTTTTCTACTTTTCTTTTTTTTTCTCAAATTAATTTGCAACATGGGATCTAAAACTATTCATCAAAGTCTCAACGTGAATTGCAATGTTGATGGTATTATAAATAATGAAAAACCTAATGAGCCAACTTGAGTTAATAATGAAGATAATAATGATGTCCAAAAAGAGAGTAAGAAAACTAAGATTTATACATTTGAAGTTTGGAAATATTTTTCTAAAATTGGTGAGAAAAATGGCAAAGAGAATGCCAAATGTAATGCATGTGATCGGTGGATCTAAAATAGCTACTTAAACATTATTGTGTCATTTGGAGAAAAAAATGAAACATTAGCCCAAAATATAAAGATGTAGGTGGAATGATAATTGAAAATATGGGAAAGTTAAGGAGTAGAGAATTTGATCACAAGCGTGTTCATGAGATTATTACAATGGCTATCATTAAACATGGTTTTCCATTTTTAAATTTGTTTAATATTTCAATTTTTAAACATGGATTACAGAATTGCTTTCATATTTGAATTTAGATGTAAAGCATGTGAGTAGGGATACAATCGTGTCAAATTTATGTTCATCTTGGAATGAAGGAGAAATTGAAATATGAAATGCATAAATGTCATAACTGAATTTGTTTGACATAAAATTGTAGGACTATTTGTACTTAAGAGCGATATATTTGTTTAACAACACATTTCTTTGACAATAATTAGGAATTGAAAGTAAGATTCTTGCTTTTTGTAAAATGAAACCTTCACATATGGGTCATGATTTAGAAAATAAAATGTTTGAATGTTTGATAGGATGGAGAATTAACAGGAAAATATTTTCTATAACTTTAGACAATGCTAGTGTTAATGATAGTATGTAACAAAATTTTGGTGAGCAATAAATCTTACAAAATAGTTTATTATGTGATAGTGAATTTTTTCATGTGAGGTATTGTGTCCATATCTTAATCTTATAGTTCAATAGGGTTTAAAAGTGGTTGAAGTTGCTTTGTAGAAAATTAGAGAAAGCATTAAATATGTGAAAGGGTCAGAGGCAAAAACAAATAGCATTTACAAAATATGTTGTTCAAGTGAGAAATATTAATACTAAGCCGGGCTTGAGGTTGGATGTACCTACTAGATGGAATTCTACTTTTCTAATGCTTGAAAGTGGTCTTAAGTATTATCCTACTTTTGGAAGTTTCACTATACGTAATAAAAAAAATTAAACATTGTCCATCATTTGATGAGTGGAAAAATGTTGAAATTGAAAGCATGTGTGAAGTTTTAAGGTCATTTTATAAGATAACCAATTTAATTTCAGGCACATCTTATCCAACCTCTAATGAATATTTCATGCAAGAATGGAAAATTAAATGCTTGTTAAGAGATACACTCAATAATGATGATCCATTAGTGAAAGACTTGGCAAAAAGGATGATAGAAAAGTTTGACAAGTATTGGAGTGATTATAATACAATTCATTCAATTACTATGATTCTTTACTCATGAATGAAACTTGAAGGACTTCAATCTTATTATTCAAAGCTTGATCCTTTTACTTGTGATGAAAAAATTAATCATACAAAAGGAAAGATGTACAACCCCTTTGGAGAATATATAAATGTAAGGTCAAATTCATCTTATGCATCAAGTTCTCAACTTATTCCTTTAATAGAAGAACATTTCAATATAGATGAGAACAAAAGATTGATCCATATAATGTAAGTTAGTCATCATTCCTATTTTTCATTTATTATTATCTAATTCTTTTTAACCAATTTTTATGCTTACATTATATTGTTATAGGAATATATTAATTGCATGAGCTAAAATTGTTGGCATATTTCAAGACCAAGTGTTTATGAAGTTCTCCAGATTTTTATGAAGTCTTAAAGTTTTGATGATGAAGATTTAGAGTGATTCAATCAACATTAAAGACTTATGCCATCTCACAAAGGAAGGCTGCTTGGTAGAAAAGGAAAGGCATAAAGAGTATTCAAAGCTTTCAAGAGAGAAGATTGATGAAGATTTTCTCAAGAGCTGAAGGATCAAGAGTAGAAGGTTCTGTTTTGGGTGTTGGATAAAAAGAGTAAGTCATAAATCCCATTCAAGACCTTCCCAAACAAGAGAGCAAGGTGTTTTCTCGCAAAAACGTTTTTCTACGCTTTTAATCAATTATGATACGTAGATAATCGATTATTTAACTTAAAATTTGAATTAAAAATGTTTAACAAACTATATAATCGATTAAGTGTTTTTGATAATTGATTATATTGATTCTGGGTTAATATGGCCTTAATCTAATCGATTATATCAGACGAAATTAGTTTTCCAATTTTTAAACATGATATAATCGATTAAGCTTTTAATATAATCGATTAAATGAGTCATTTTTGCGAAATCAATACCAAATCAACCTAAGAATGGAAACTTTGGAGCATTTTCGAATTATAAAATGAAAGAGAATGTCTTAGGTTATACACATCCGATTAAACACAAAATATTCAAAGTGTTTCGCGCCTTAGCTTTTCAAAACCGCTTTCCCGCTTCTCTTCGCTTTGATCAAGTCTTTGGGAGTGGTGATCATTGTGCTTAAGCTTTCTATCCAGCACTATTATCAGGTGTATTCTTTTACTGTTTTTATTAAACGGGAAAATTCATCCCTTGGATCTATTCTAAGGGAGGTGTGTTCATCTCTTGTGTGTCAAGAGAGGTGGGTTTCATCCTTAGTGTGTCTGGGGAGGTGTTTCATCCTTAGTGTGTCTAAGGAGGTGTTTCCTTTATCTTTATTTGTTATTGCATGAATTGGTGTTTGTAATTTCATTTAAAGATAGTGGGGTGATCATCACGCATTTGTGGTGATTAGGAACTGGACGTAGGATTGACTTAATCCGAACCAGTATAAATCTCTGTGTTCTTTCTCTTTCCCTATCTCTTTTTTATTGTGGATCATATTAACAATTGCAAATTCAAACCGCTTAATCAAAGGTTAAGAAAAATCCACATCCTAGTTTTTGAAAGAATTTCAAAATCTGGAAATTTATTTAAAAGAGAAAAGTTTATTAAAAATCCAATTCACCCCCCCTCTTGGTTTTTACACTGCTGTCTTTATTTAACAAAAATATCAATGTACCTAACAAGTTTGAATTGAATCTATATTTAACTGAAACATCACTTGAGCAAAAATATTTTCCAAAATTAGATGTTTTGAGATACTGGAAGGATAGTCAAGAACGTTAACCAAATAGTTGTAGATTGGTATGTGAGGTGTTGAGCATTCCAATAACAACTCTTGCCAATAAGTTTGCATTTAGCATTAGTTGTCACATGCTTAGAAAATATCATTATGATCTTGTACCTAACAATGTTTGAGCACTAATTTTAACTCAAAATTGGTTACACGACTTTGAAAATATTGGTAATTTAATTTATATTACTTTTCAATATTTTTTCACATCATACTTCTAAACTATATTATTTGCTAATATTTTGTTTTGGTTTTTGAAGATGAAGATAGTGAAGATGTTCAAAAAATGAAGAAATATTCTAGATTTTTCAATCCATGACTCTAATGTTCTTCATGGACAAGACTAACAAATGCCTCCAGTTGTAAATTGAGTAGTTTTCCATAATTCAATTTGTATTTTGTAGTTGTTTACTAATTTCAAATATGTAAATTGATACTTTGGTTTTTTTAGACTAGAATGTTGTTTGAGATGCTTGGATGGTCTAAATGTTTAATTTATTTACTCACTATATAATTTATTGGCATCACTCTTCTATTTTTTTCTTGTCCCCTATATAATATAATAATAATATTACAACACTTACAAATACAACAAACAAGTATCCTAAAAAAGAAATTCTTACACATTACTGAATAAAAAACATGGGAGGGGATCACATGGGGTGATTCCTCTTTCTTTCTTCTTCTCTACTTTATTGTTTTTGTTTTTACTGCCACCACTTCATTTGGTTCACTTGCAAACTTGCCCATCATAGCCTTTAAGGATGGTTACACCCCCTTGTTTGGGGATCATAATTTGGTCATCTATAAAGATGGCAAATGAGTTCACCTTTGAATTGAAGAAATAACATGTTTTTCCATCTTTCATTCTTTTTTTAGTTTTATTCATCGTCTTACAATTTGCTTAGGCTAGTTTTTGTTTCAATTAGTTATCTATGGGATTGTCAAAATAGATTTGGCTCGACGGACTGATAATGTTAATTTTTACCACTTTTTTTAGTCTTTTCACATTAACAAAATCAACTCTTTCTTAAGTTTTTAACTTTCTTAGTTTTCCTTTTGATACATTTTGTAAGTAATTTGAAATTGGTTACTCTTATCTAATTATATATATGTGTGTGTGTGTGTGTGTGTGTGTGTGTGTGTGTCTTTCCATTCAATGTTGGTATTTTTGTTTCTAGGCTTAATGGTTGCTGTGGTTTGATCACTCATAGCTTGATATTTGATTCATTAGGTTTTGGAAAATATCTTTTGTAATCTTGGATTGAAGCAAAATACCTAATGAAACTTGTATCTAGGAATGAAACTTCATTCATTAGTTGTCTTAAACTTCTGTTGTGATTGCAAGTTTGCTTATTAGGATCAAGAAATTGACTCTTAATAAGGAAACTTAAGCTCATTCCATTAAGGAATTAGGGTTTGAGTAAACTAGTGGGTTGACATTTACATTAAATTGGAGAGAAGTTGAGTGAATATATGCATGAGAGTGAGGTTTGGTGAAGTTTAATCCTAACATTAACATTCCATATCACTTCATATCTTTACCGTCTTCTAAGTATTATGAAAATACCAAAAATAGTTTTTATTGTTGTTTGCACAGTTTTATTTCTTTTAAACACTAAAACAAATTTTGGAAATATTCTTTGTCTAATTTAGTTATCAATTGTAATTATTGTTGTGTTTTACACAAGTCCTTTGAGTAATGATACTCGGACTTTCCGAATTACTACTTGAACGGTTTGGTGCACTTGCCAAAAAGTTAACACGAACCAGTCCCTACGTATGATTTAAGTTAGATCAATCTTCAAACCAATGGCCTAAATAGAAATAAGATTTTTTTAGTTTGACTCATTTGGCCCAAGACATGGGTGAAAGACAGGTTGATCCACAAGCTAATGGGTTGGCGCATTTTTCTTTCATATTAATTTTTTTTTCTTAATCTTTATTTTATTTTAATTAGACATGTTATGTTATGGATGTGAAAGACATTTTCAAGTAATATTAAACAAAGGATTATCTTATGGAAAAATGTTATTTAGTGTGTGTGTGTGTGTGGAGGACAAAAAATAAATGTACCATGGGGGCAAAGGAGAAGTATGAAGAGGAAATTATTTAATATATTCATTCTCATATATAGGAGTGATACAAGACTGAGGACAAAATCAATTGTCCTATGTTTTTACAATGGTGCTTTAATCTCGGACTTTGTTTAACAAAATTGTGAGGAAGAAATATACAGGTACCTATAAAAGTCAAGTTGGATGGTATGGCAGAGAAAAACAAGTTTGGACCTGTTGCATTATACTTATTAGTTAGATAAAGTTTTTTTTTTGTTTCCTTTATCTTGGGTAGAATATATCTTGCACCATTTGCTTTGTGTGATGTTTTTTTTGTTAAGTTAATTTACTTTGTTTAGTTATGAACAATTTTGCACAAACTTCTCATTTGTTGTGTATTATATGTGTGTGTCTGTGTATTGTTGCTAACAAAAAAAGTAATATTAGATTAAGATGTGTGATGTTGTTGTATAATGTATCTAGTTAAATATTAAAATTTAGACTTTTGAACAATAATATATTATGAATTCTTGTATGAACTTAGTTATAATCCTTTTAATTTTTAATTAGACAAAAAATGACTTGTTGGTCCTGTGGGTTTGACATAGGGCTAAACTAGGCAAAAAAGTATAACCTGTTTTAAAATGTAGGTCAAGTTAAACTGTTAGATTTTTTTAACCAGACTAGGCTAGGCTACCCATTTTGATAGCTCTAGTTATCTATTTATTTTTTCTAAGAGGGTTGAAGTAAAGTAGACCTTTACTTTTTTTAGGTATTTACATTGATTGAAGTATCTATCTATGCACAATGATATAGGCTTCCACAAGGTGTTCCTTGGGTTTGTTATCATGAGACGTATGAATATCTCAATATAAACATGATCTGATTGGGGAAAGATCCTATTTTAGGTAAGGATGTTTGTTTTTTCAATTTGATTGTTTGGAAATTGGAATAGATGTAATGAGATAGGAATAATGGATAGGTTGTTATGATGTTTTCCTTATTGTAAATTGTTTAGCATAAACATTTCAAAGAAAAAATTATGACCCTACAATTTGTGTTAAATAATTTTTTTCTTTAAAATGATTTTTATAGAACTTATAAGTGATCAAACAAAATTACACAAATAAAACTTTATTTCCAATTTTTATTAAATAAATAAAACTTTTCTTGGACAACAAGTTAATCTATCTTGAAGTGTTTCCACTTCTTTTGGAACTAATCTTCACGTTGTTAGAGGTCACCAAAGCAGTTAATTCATCTAGGCTTCCATCAACACATAATATGTTACCTTGTGGTAATAGTTCTTCTCGAAGAAGTAATGGTTTACAAATTAAATCTACTTGAAATTTTGAAGAAGACAAAGAAATAAAAGCTTAATTATAAATAGCTAAAAACTAAAAGAGAATTTAAAATTACAATACTTCAAAGAATGTTGAGCAAATTAAACAAACTAAAATTAAAGTTTAATGGCAAAGTAGGCACACAAGATAAGTCTTAGGAATTGATCTAGAATCGAATATAAAAAACAAAAAATGGAACTAAAAAGTGTGAATAGAACTAATTGATACTTGAATTTTGTTTATCTTAGGATTTTAAACACAAACAATAAGAAACTCTAAGATGCTTACCATTATATACAAATTTAAGTCATAAGATTAAGTAAGTGTGAAAGTTTGCGTCTGAGTCATACAAAAAATATGAACAAGTTGAAGAATAATTAGTTACTATTTATTTTTATAATGAATCTGATAATATCTTGAATTAATCTCAATCACATTGGCTTTACTTGAGAATTTGTTTGTTTATGTTAAAGATATTTTTTTAAAATTTATTTTACTAGTCCAGATTTGAAATGTAGGAAGAGTTAGGAACTAAATGCAATACCAAATTAAATTAAATTGTCAAATTTGAGGAACAAAACATTTGATTTCAATAACATTACCGAATACAAACCTACCAAAGGAATTCAAAAGTGTTTAAGAAAACTTGAAGAAAGACATAATAGAATCCTAATTCTAAGAATTTGTTAATGATCTAATAGCAAATATAAACTCCAATTTAGAAAACAAAACACTTAAAAAAGCACAACCATTATTTAGGGTAGTTAAGATTAATCAAGTATTTTTTCAAATTAAGTTAAACTAAGAGAAATATTGACATGCAAAAGGAGTAAACATGACTTCTTAACAAACTCATAAATTAAAAAAAAACGTACATATTTTAAATTTTGACTGGAAAAACAAAGAATCAAAATTCATCAAAAGTTCAAAAACACAAAGGTCAAAATCTTAAGGAACTTATACAAATTAGTTCAAGGAGATTGCAAAAATTTATATGAACCAACATTTCAAGACAAATTTAGTAACACTGAATATCCATATTTCACTAAGACCTATAAAGAATATTCATGACAATAAAAACTCAAGAATATAAGAAAAAAAATACTTATATCTTAAAGATAATAGAGCTCTAGATACTGAAAGATGGATTCCTTGGATGACTTGATGAAGATTCAACTCTTGAAGGTGAATCTAATGGTGGCAGCAAAAGAATATCAAAATTGATGGAGAAAAGGATGAGAATTGGTTCGCCTAGCTTCTTGGAAAAGCAAAAAGCTTATGTCATAAAGAAGGTTCTCTCTGGAAGAACTTAAGAAAGAGGATTCTCCAAATATGACCTTTGAGAGAAAGTGATTTTCAACAAAACTCAACCTCATTAACTCTTAGAAATTCCAAAATACATGCTAGGAAAGAGATTCAAATAGACTTAGCTTAACCTAAGGTGAGTTGGACACCAAAAATTTGAATTCAAATTCAAATTTCAAGTGATATCAATTTCTTATGTGCTCCCATATGCAAATGGATCTATGATTTTAGCACATGCGTGAAATGTGTTTTTAGATCTTAATTGGAAGGTGATTCATAGCCATGTGCGACTCTTGTATTACCACGCGCTCTTAAATCACTTCTAAATTATATCTAAATCACATTTAGATGACATGTTCCTTCAAGTTCATAAATAAGTCCAAAACTTATACTACATTACTCAAATACGAGTTCAAATTATGCATACCTTTGATATATTTGCAAAGTTCACTAAGAGATAATCCAAGTGAATAAGGTCTTTGGCCATCTATCTTCATTAGAAGTTCATCCTTTGTGAATCCTTCTTATCATGACTCTAGTGATAGATCTCTTGACTCATATTCTTCCATTATTATGTCAATTAGCAAAATCAACAAATAAGTACTTACTATAATGATTAAAATTAAATTCATCATAGTAAGTACTTACCATCTTAGTTTTGTTAACTACTAACATAATAAGTTTTATTAAGATTACAATTATAATGAATTCTGACTTATTATGACATTAAATATGAATTTTCAACAATGACTTGATTTACCTTTCTTACAATTTGTACTCTCCTTATTTAACCAAAAATGTCCTTCTCCATATATCTAGAACTACTTTTCTTTATTGCAACAATCATTTTTTACATTTTCTTTTCAAACATAATTTATTTTATATAAACTCTTTTAATATACTCAAAATTAGCAAGGATCATAGTAATAAAAACATTAATACCTCCCACTAATTTTCGGCTTCTAATATGTGACAATCCAATATCCAAATTTGGAATTAAATATGTGTTTGTTAATGTCTCGAGTCATAAAACTAAATGAAATTTCAAGTTCTAAATTTCAAGCTCCCAAACACCACAAAGATAAAAATCTTTTTCTGACACAAAAGAACACTTATAAAATTCCTTTTAAAAATTAATCAATTTTCAGTTCTTGATGAAATTCCACAACAAAGATAATTTCTACCTCAATTTTTTTCTACATGATCATAGAGGTTGCAAAAGATTAACATGATAAAAAATGCTCAAAGCTTAAACAAAACTTTTTTTTCTATTTCTTTTTATCAGCAATTTTTTTAATAAAAGAAAAAGATGGAGTCGTAATCTTTACAACAAATTTTATTATCTAAATTTTCTATAGCAATAACTTTAGGAGACGGAGTAGAAAGACATTTCTAAAAAATAATTTGAAAAGAACTTATAAGAAAAATAATAGTGCATAATTTAAGTCTAAGTTGATAAAAAAAACTATTTAGAAAATGATAAATCTTACTAACCAATTAGAATAAAATTAAAGTTCAAATATCAATTTGTAAAAAATATTAAATTTTAAAGATAAATTAGAAGGAGAACCATCATTAATCCTTCTAGGTCTACTATGCTCAAATTGTTTGTTTTTATAACTTATGTCTACTGTTCATCAAAATGGGCTAGAAAGTATTTGAATGACCTTACGTTCTAGTCTAGCGTGAGGTCCAATTAAGACCCATAGACCACACAAAAGGCTATGATAACATTTCTTAGACATTGAAACAAATGAACAATAACATAGAACAAGGTTTTTATTATGCTTAGAACATTTTGAAAAAAAAATTATTATGGAGCTTAATAGACACTACAAATTACAGAGTTTAAATTTAGATTCTTATCATTTTTGTTTTACTTTAAATCTCTTTTAAAATTGTTATTTTTAGCATTTATAAATCGCGAAAATATTTGTTCCAATTGTTTTAAAAAAATTATTTAAGTTTTAGCCTTTCAAAATTTAAAATATCTATTTTTATTCTTTAACATTCACTTTAAGATATGTTCTAGGAATCTTAAACTTTCTTTTATAAGAATTACATGTTAACATTATATCACGTCATCAATAAACACCATTTAATGTGTTCAATTATTTCTTTTTTCATTTAACACATACATATGTATAAGATAATTCTATAAATCATAGAGGTGATTTTCTTTATTTTATCTTAGAGAGATAAAAAAAAGGAAGAATTCTACCAGAGATTAAAATAAAAAATCACTAATTTTATTAGATGTAAAAACAATATGAAAGATAACTTTAATAACACTAAAAAAAATTTAAATTAAAAGATAGTACATTTTCTATTGCAGTAAGATCTCTAAATCTAGCTAAAATTTATAAATATAAAAGAGAAAAAAATATCACTTTGTTAAACAGTGAAATCTTTATTTAAAAGTTATAATAGGACATATATTTATTTCAAATTATGAGATAACTATTTTATTAAATTAAATTATATTAAAGAGGGTATAAGACTTTTGGGGAGAAAACTATGAAAATAAATTGTGAATATCAAGACTAATTATCTTAAAAATTAACGTATAATTTTTTTCAGAATTCAAATCTAATTGCACAATAGCTGAAATTAAATAATAACATTTGGTATGAATAATAATAAGTGGAAAATAGATTTTGTATGATTAGGACAAGCAGATTAATTAGGAGAAGTCTCCTAAATGTCAATTTTGTTCTAAATGTGACACTAATTAAAAGTAAAAAACATTCACATATTCTTTTACCCTCTTAGTCTACTCAAACCAATTTTGGGAAGACCATTCTAACAAATTACTCACAAATGATTTAATGGATTTTTATAAAATATGAGTAAAAAATCATAAAAGTTTTGATTATAAAAATTATTTTTTTTATTAGTGTGACATAATTTATAAAGACTACTACTTTAAAATTAAGAAAGTATATAAATATTTAGCATGTGAAGTGCACAAAATCAATATTTATTTTAAATAACCAAATGAGTATTGTTTTTTATCAGTAGAATAAAATAATTTTACAAATACACTTGATACAAAGGACATTTAATCCATTTACTATGCTGAACAGAACAAATATAAATCTTTCATTTAATGATTATAGTTTATATAATAACAATTTCAACTAGATAATTATAACTAAAATATTCTCTTACCAAGCGAAAATATCAAAGTTGATACAACAATTTGATATGAGTTAACTCACTTATAGATTATTGAGCCTCCTCAATTCTAATATGAAACAATATCCTATGTAAATCATTTCTACTTCTCTAAAAAGAAATATAGTGCCATAATTATTTATTATATATATATATATATATATATATGTCTGTGTGAATGATAAAAGAAATTTTAATAAATTATAAAGATAAGACTTTCTATACACCAAAAATAATATCAAATATTTATTAGTGTACATGCAATATTAATCTTCTAATAAAATCTTAAAGGATTTTATTATAATAAAAATAAATTATAATCAACTATAAAACATTATTCTTAATAAATACAAGCATATCAAATCATTTATGACTATCATATTTTAATTTCCTCTTCAGATTAAAAAATTTAAATATTTTTTGTTGAAATTTATAACTATAGATAAATATGATAAAATTAAAGAATATTTTTATAAAAAAGATATACAATAAAGACTTCGTTATAAAAATTTGATTTCAAAAGTATTACGTTATTTTTTGTCTAACTTATAAAAAATTAAGACAAAATTATAAGCTCGTAGCATTTAAGGTAGAATATATAATAATATAAATTATGTAGCATGTAATATATCTTTGTTTTGTAGTTATAGTTGTTTAAAATGTGGTTAGTATGAAGCAATCTTTATCTTAATTTATTTCGTTGTAATATTAATATGATATAGCTTCAATTTTGATATATAGAGTTATTGGATTTTATCGATTTTTGCATCTTGTTATAGAATGTCTGATTTTCTTTTTGTGATTAGTAACAATATAAATCGGAAAATTATACATAAGATGTAATATCACAAATTATATATATATATATATATATATATATATATATATTATTTTGTATGATATAACCACTTTCTATATATGCGTGAATATTATCCACTATAAATATTTATTTAAATATAAACTAATTTATCTGTAAAAAATTACAATTTAAATATTATATTCAAATAATTTATTAATTTGAATGATGCGATTATTATTAATAATTAACTTTATAATTAAAAGAATAAGATCAGTAGTATTACAAAGTTTTGTTTTAAAAGTGTTTAATCATTTACTTTTTTTATATATAAAGTTCTGATATAAAGACAATTATATATATATATACATATATAATATGTTCTTATTACAAGTTGTCTAGTGTTTTAGATTATTATAAAATTAGACTAATATAGGATCTTATGGCATGCATTTGAATTGTGATATTTCATATTGAATAAAAAGTAAATAGTTCTAAATCATAGTTGCATTACACGCATTTTAGGACCCATTAATTGGTTAATTTTTCTGAAGTGAAACAAAGGGAAACACAATTAATTGTTATGCCCTGAAGCATTCCATTATTGATGTCAGACTTTCCTTCAATAATTTTTAATTGTTCTAAAATGGACACCTTTTAAGAACTTAAAATTCCATCACCATACCTAAGGAACCCCCAAACCCCAACAATGGGGAAAATGATTATTGTGGTAGGTAGGCCCATGTGAAAATTTATCCAAATGTCTCATAATATTGAATGGGTAGACGACATGACAGTAGAGCTTTTGAAAATAGATACACTGCACACACTTTTATGGAAAATTATGTCTGCACAGTATATTTTTTTTCAATCCTTTTATTATATCACCCTTATTAAGAAAAAAAGGGTTTGCTTATGGTCATATGCATGTTTCTCTATATAAAATGTAAGAATGATGTAAAAAAAATGATGTTCTTAGACTTTTACTGCAATGGAATAGGTGATTAAGGTTTTGTTTGGTTTTCTGTAAAGAAAGGTTATGTTTGGATTTTCTATGGGGAGTTCCAAATTCAGTTTGAGGAGTATACATACTATTTAACTCGTTAAAGTTGCCCTAAAAATATGTTTATGCATTAAAATTTGATCTCAGAATTTTGTTTGTAAAAACAAGATTTTAATCTCAAGTTAATAGTTTGTTTTCAAAAATACATTTACAAAGGACTCCAAGTGTGAAGTTTTAGTTAAAATTGGAAGATTGAATCGAGTTCCTAAACATAAAGTTTAATTCCAACTTTACTCATTAAATTTTCTTATTAATATACGAAAATAGAATAACATGCAAAAAAAAGAAAGTATAAATTGAATTTGTACATTAGAATGTGATTTTTGAAAGTGGTTATAAAATATAATGAATAATTTTAATAGTGAAATAATTATTGTAAATATTTGTTCAATATAAATTTTGCTGAAGACTCTCCAACCGTCTAATTCTATATTATCAATTAGTAGAAGATGAAGTTTTTATATATAGAGAAAAGTTTCTATAGACTGTCTAGTGGTATTAGACTGTCTAGTCTTTGAGTATTTGTTATAAATCGTCTAGTGACATTTAGAATTATGTAAGTGAGGCATGTCATGTGTCCTCCACTCTAGTATAGACGACACATTTTATTAAGAGTTAGTTGTAATGGTTGTAACGACATGAGACTATTTAAAGGGACCTTGTATAATATTTTAGGCTTGAGTTGTTTTGAGCAAGAATTTCATTGAGAGAGAAACGTTTAATTTATAATCTCTGTTGAATAGTAAATTTTGTTGTGGATGTAGATTGAAGTTCGTTAACACTTCAATTGAATCACGTAAATTTCTAGGTGTGATTCTTTCTTATTCTTTCATTGTTTACCTTCTACTAGTTCTTATTGTGATACTCTATTTTGCTCTATTTTCTGGTTCGTTTGTGTGTTAGACGTTCTAATGTGAATTCCAGTTTTTCTTGAGCTATTTCCATATATGTTACCCTAACAAAAAATAATACTTAATAGCCACCTACAATGATAATTTTATTTCACTTGTACTAATAAAAAATGAGATATTACTCAATGTTTTTCTAAAGATTTTTAGACATGGATAATTTGAACTAATTTGTGGGTAATGTTGATGTTGGTAATAATTGTAATTAATAATTAACTTATGAATAATCTCATCAAATCACTTAACATGTGATTTCTTTCTAATCTTCAAATTGTGCAACAACCCCAATTCCTCCAATGTCACACTTCTGTTAGCTTCATTTTGTGAACCTATTATTGTAATTAGGGTTGAACCTGCACTGAGAATTGTAGTTGGTTGGACTTCAAACCCAGATCGTGGTTAGAATTAGACCTTTGTGTTGTTTTCATTAAGTAAATGTTATTTTGTTTTTGTTAGTTGACTTACATATGATAGAATCGAAATTGAAGTTGTTCTATAATATAAATGCAATAGATAAGTTATGTGTTGGTACCAATATCATAGAGGAAAACTTTTAGAGAACTAGAATTATAATACATAGTTTTCAATGTTCAACATTTTGTCTAACCAACATAACTCAGTTCATGACTCATTTTCAAACTTATCTACATGCTTAACAAATAGAAAGTTAACTTTAATAAAACATATTTGGCTATTGCTTTTAAATTGGACAAGTGATTTAAGATGGAATATGGAGAATGGTGTGTCAGTCTCATATTTAGCTATTGCTTTTAAATTGTTACACTTTATGCTTTGGTTAGATGCCACAACTTTAAAATTTGTTAGTGTTCAATTAGATTCTTAAACATGAAAGTGTGATATGCCAAAAAATTCTGTCAAAATATCTAATTATTGGTGAGGAATTTTATTTAATTGGAAAAATGTGTCATAAAAGAGCATATATGCATATAAAGAAAAGGACATTGCACAAGGTAGGTTGTAACACATTTTAACATCCATGGAAATATGGTAATAAAGATTCTTGGTTCAATAATTTTTTTATCAATAATAATTTCTTAGTTGTGTGACACTTAATTGATTATATTGTGTAAACGGAGAAGTTTTTGTTGTTACCAAATAAATTATTACTAAAAAGGTTTTTAATGTTATTATAAAGTAGGAGAAGAAGGAGTATATGTTTGTCACATGTTTTTTAAGGCTATATAATAGTTACCTAAATTCAATAAAATTATCAAGCAGTTCATAAGGTATACACATATTTTTATTATCCCTATCCAGATGGTATTAGAGTCCCCACTAGACTTGATACATATAACTGCATTGCAACTTAGGTAAGACAGAAGAGTGCAATACAAAGATGAACAATGAAAAGATTTCAGTGAAAATTCCTCACTTTGATGGTCTACATTATGATTATTGGAGTGAGTTGATGGAAAATCTTCTTTGTGTCAAGGGCTTATGGACCTTGGTTGAAACTAGTTTTAAGGAGCCTATTGAAGGGAATGTATTAACTAACATAGAGTTGTAATAGTTGGAAAAGACCAGGACAAAAGATCGTAAAGTCAAGTGTTATCTTTTTCGGGCCATCGACAGGTCAATATTTGAACAATTCTTGGACATACGCACATCCAATATTGTTTAGGATTCTCTAAAACAAAAATTTGTGGGCAATGATTGTGTGAAGAAGTCACTTCTTAATTCTTTAAGAATATAGTTTAATGTACTTGAAATGAAAGAATATGAAATCATTACTATATATTTTGCTAGAGTAATGATAGTGATAAGCAAAATGATATTGGATAGGATATGCCTGACCCAAAGTGGAGGACAAAATCCTTCAAACATTGATAGAGAGATCTACCTATGTTGTAGTTTCAATAAAAGAATCAGAGGACACATAAACAATGTTAATTAACAAGCTACAAAGCTCTGTTGTGGTTCACTAACAAAAGTTTTAAAGAAGTATAGTCGAGATGTTGAACAAGTACTCAAGGTGGAGAACAACAGAGGACGAGAAAGATGAGCATATTGGGGTTGAGGACCTGGAGAGGGAGACACTATTTCTCAAATGCCACAATGGAGTGATTTAAGTATTATAATTTGGGGCACATTTAGTATGAATGTCCTCTATGGAATAAAGAGTCCAATTACTGGAATTGGATGGAGAAGAAGAGCTTCTTTTGATTACTTTTGTAGAAGAAAATAAAGCCAAAAGGAATGATGCATGGTTCTTTGACTTAGGATGTTCTAATCTATGAAGCTTTGACATGCTACTCGAATTACGTTTTTGTGCTTCTAATGCACAACCAATACAAACACGTGACAAGAGCATACACAACGTGGTTTCGGACACCCTACCATGTGTCAAACTTGGCTCAATTTTTGGACGTGTCGGAAAAGACATGGTACAACCCCTTGGATGCTTGTCCCACCTTAAAATCATGACAAATTCGTTTTAATTAAAAAGAAGTACAATAAATAGAGAAAAAAAGGAACATATTACTTATTACCATTGATTTTCCATGCTCATTATAAATCTTTCCACCATGTTTCATAATAGGAAAAAGGCATAAATAGAAAGCAAGAATAAAAAAAGGCATAAACAAAAAGCAAGAAAAAGAAAGCACAAATAAAAGCGTAAGAAGAATGCACAAAGAGAAAGCATAAGAAAAAAAATTGCAGAGGAAGGAGAAGAAAGAAAAAGAAAGGAAGAAGGAAAAATGAAAAAAAAAGTTCTCTATGACATATTGAAAGCAGAGTAAGTGTTTGTGTACATGTGTTTTGCATGTTGTGAGTAAGTAAGTAAAAATAGTTTTTACATACTCAACCAACGTATGTTATTATATTTTATTTAACTAAAAATGGTTGTCTAATGTGTAGCTTCTAGGCTTAGACTTTTCCTTCAAATAATCACAAAGTTAACTTAAGCAAAGTTATGATCCTATGAACAAGGTAACACTAATTTCGACTTTCCATAAAATATATGTGTATATAACATATTTGATGACAATCTCATTTTGATTTCATTGATTTTTAAATAGTTTCATATAATAACTTTTTTATATTTCAAATAAATTAATTTCTAAATAT
Source organism: Lablab purpureus (assembly GCA_030347555.1). Lineage (NCBI taxonomy): Eukaryota > Viridiplantae > Streptophyta > Magnoliopsida > Fabales > Fabaceae > Lablab > Lablab purpureus. Next base: position 23,151,265 of record CM059258.1, read on the forward strand.
TTGTTTTTATTATAAAAATAAAATAAATATAGTTAATAAAATTATATCAATATTAAAATAATAGTATAATAATTTAATATTATATTAAAAAATAAGAAATATATTAAGTTATAAATAATTTTTAAATTTTAGAATTTTTTACTTTTTATAATTGTTCTTACCCACAAAGAGTGGAGGTCTTCTAAGGTGATTGAAGTGGTGTTTTGAGGTATCCGGGTTGAGTTCTCGAGCTTTATGTATTGAGATTTGATGATACACAAGGAGAGATTCACCTGTAGAAGAATATTTTATGTTCAAGTTTGTAAGAGCTTGAGATATAAAATATATATGAATAAATGAGTAAAGAATTGAGTGAATACTTCTTGTGAGTTTGATTTGTATTTATAGGCTTTCTAGGCCTTTAAAGATAAGACCTAGGTAACTAAAAAGATATAGTTGGTTACCTAGTACTTGAAATATATCTGTTAGTTAACTATTTGATATATGATATTATATTTAGTTTATATCTAAGTTATACAAATTTATCCGAGCTATTTAGATTTCATATATCATATAATCATATTCTTATGATTACATTTTTCGTATCCCAAGGATTCAGGGGAGTACACAAGTCCCCAAGCTCAGAATCCGTAAATAAGATTATGTAGGTGAATCAATTTAAAGAATGAACGAGCTTTATTTTTAACAGATTTAATATGTTCATTGGGTTTGCTTTGGCATCCAATAAATAAGGCTAAGTTATTTGGAGACTGATGTTTGTTACCTTCTACTCGAAGTCCAGTTTAGATGACAAATGTCATATCAAAATTTTGTGAATGTGCATTTGTGAGAGGTTTTAAGTAATGATGATCTTTTATTTTCTCGATATGTCACATCATTCGAGTGGTTGATGTTTCATTTTTCTTGGCACAATGTCCTAGGTCATGACTATTCATTTCGTGTCTAAAATTAAAGCATTTTTTTAGGTATTTCGATTTTTCATCAACTAATAAAGGTCATTTCTACTTTATTTCCCCATTGTTGCTCCCCTTGGGTTTCTCAGAGTTCAAACTTTTCTTCAATCCTTTATCCTCAATCCTTTGTTACTTATTCCATTCTTCATTTTTTAGGTACATCTTCCATGGCTTCCTCTTTTTCCTTTTCTAATTCCTCTAGGGAAGATAACCCTCTAGGTACATCTTTTAGGATGAGCTCGAGCTGCCACCCCCAGCAAGTTTGCCTACAACAATGTTTATGGTATTGTGGATGTCACTTGGGTTTTCCTAAGGTTCTCTTTGTTTGAGCTCATAGGCAGGTGGTGACGCTCCTTGTTCATCTTGTTGAGCACCCCATCCTCTTCCTTGGTGTCTTTCCCGGTAACCTCAACCTCATCCCCTTCCCCAACCTCCTCAGCTGTGACCACGCTCAACTTGTCTTGCTTGGACAAATTGGGATAACGCTCCGGACCAAACGTGCTCTTCAATTAGGTCATGAACGTTCCAACATTCCTTGGTTGTGTGGCCTGTGTTCTGGTGATAATTACACCTTTTGGTTGGGCCAGTAAAGGGAAGAGAAGGTTTAGGGGTGGGGTCTAAATTAACTCCAGTCTAAATGCTTCCTAGATGTTGACCTCTTGACTAGAGTTTAGTTGGGTGTAGCTTTTAAATTTGGTCACCCTCTTACGCTTTTAAGGATTAGTGTTGTTTCGAGGTGTGGGTGAAGTGGTTGTACCTTTTAGCGTCCTCTTCTGCATCTTTATGTTTTCCTCTATGTCGATGTATGTTGCTACCCTAGTACACAGCGTGTCCATATTGACTAGAGAGTCGACAAATAAGGTCTCCAAGAAAGAACTTGGTTAGAGTACTACGAGGAGCGCATGCATCGTGACAGCTGGGTGGAGGTCAAGAAGGTTAATGGTTGCCTTAGAAAAGTGAGTTGTATATTTCAAAAGTGGCTCGGTATCCCCCCTGGATAACATGGTTGAGAGAAACTGAGTTTGTAACAAGGGGTTTGCTATTGGCAAACTGAGCCAATAGTCTTGCACAAAAGGTTCGAATCCTTCGACAAGGACTAATACCTCTATAGTTTGGGGGCCTTCCGAGTGGTAAGGAAGAGCTGACAATGTATGACTAAATCCTTGGAGATTAAATTGGTATTGATCATATATATAGGCCTTAATGTGTGCCTCTACATTCGAGGAGCCATCGTACTTCTTTATGGATGGATTTTTCCAGTTGTGTGGCAGGGGAGCATTCATGATTTCATAAGTAAAAGGGTGTAAACCCTCGATGTTCTTTCAATCACATCATTGAGAGGAGGTGTAGGGATTGCTTTGAAAACTAGTTGGTCGTAGGCTTGCAACCCCCTTCGAGATGGAGTACTTGGGGCTTGATGTTGTGTTTAGGCCTCCAAGTGTAATCTTTGAGTGTTGCACAACGTTTGATCATCATGGCGAGGTTATTGTGATAAGACATCACATGCTAGACATCTGCAATCTTTGGTGTGTCGAGACGGGTAGTTTTCGACACGAGGATGTTGTGATCGTGCCTTTCGAAATGGTCGTTCCCTTTTTTGCAGAAGGATTCTGGTTCACCTCAGTGGGACAAGATTCAACCATCTGTTTGGTATGCTGAGCTCTGTTGGCTAAGTTATGTGTGTGAGGATCGCGAGTTGTTTGTGCAATACCTGAAGCTTGACTCAATGTTGATCACACATGGCTTGTAAGTCTTGATGCTTGGTCTAGGTTGCTTGGATCTCCTCTTATAGCTCCGCAATGGTGTGATGGAGGTTCTCTTCATTGTTTTGGAGGAGATTCTCCATGTACACCTTTATGGCATTGACTATGGAGAGTCCATCTCAAAGTTGGTTGAGGAGGCAGTAGTCCTACTTCTAGTACCATAAACACTGCTACACTAACCACTTTCCACGTCGGTTCTGGGGATCATTTCACGTCGGCCCAAAAACCGACGTTGAAAGAGGCGACGTTAAAAGTAATATTTTCAACGTCGGTTCAAATTGAACCGACATTGAAAATCACATGACTTTCCACGTCGGTTAAGGAAATAACCGACGTTGTAAGTCTGGCACCATTTATACTGTGTGTTCCATCCTTATACCCCTTGTGTGGCTGTGCTTCACACTCAGCCGCAAATTTTTTCAGCCTCTGCTGTGCCTCGATCTCCCCTCCTACCATAGAAGCATTAGCACCAGACTTCCCATCCTGCAGAATATAGATCATTGATGATAACAGTCGAAACCAATAAGATCATTGATGCTAACACTTGAAACCCATATGCATGAACAGCCAATAAACAAACCTGTGGCATTGTGGAAGATGGATTAAGGCCAAGATCCATTAAGGAAGGAATATCACCAATCTCAACGTCTCCGCGAGAAGGCATTCCCTTAAGCTGATCCAAAGCCTCAATTGTCTTCCTAACCTCCAATTTCTGAACCCTATCCCTAAACCCTCCGTAATTGGAAGGCATATCCTCAAGCTTAAAAGGCAAATCCTCCACATGATACAACGTGCTTCCCCAGAAGTACTTCACCTCTACATTCTCATCCTTCATCGCCGCCTCCACCTCTCTCCTCCGTTTCGCCTCATCGTGCGAAATCTCCTGTGCACGTACACCGCGTCGGCCCCGACAGTCTTCGCCCGACTCCACGAGCACGGTCTCGAGCTTCCCACGCGGACCACCATATCGGAGCCGCGAGCCTGGAGGTTCCGCCACAGGTCAGCGACGGACTCGATGAGGAAGGTGGCGCGGTAGGGGCTGGTCTTGTCGAAGCCGGAGGCGGACTTGCCATAGTCGGCGGGGTCGAAGCAGTAGACGGGGAGGACGGTGTTGGCGGAGGCGAGACACTCGTTATCGAGAACGCGGAGGTCGTTGCGGAACCAGACGACAGCTGCGCGGCGGCATTGGAGGGGTCGCGGGGGCGGTGGGGGCCGAGGGAGAGAGGGGCGTGGAGGGGGGTGGCGGAGAGGGAGGATTTGAAGGAGGTCTTGGAAGGAGTGGGGGAAGCGGTTGAGAGAGAAAGGTGGGTGAGGGATGAAGCCTGGGTTGGAACCTTGAGCTTGTTGGATTGAGGGGTTGGTGGGATCTTGGGTTGTAGAAAGGGGAAAACGGTGGGGAGAGAGAGGGAGAGTGATGCCACTGCAAATGGTGGTTCTGTGGAGAGTGGTGTCTTCTGTCTCTGTTCCTCTTTCTCTGTTTCCATTTGGTGAGTTGAATCCATTTTGGAAGAATGAAGATAACCTAAAGGTGCGGCGGCGGCACTGTGCGAGCGGGAAGAAAAAGGGGGGAACGCGTTTTAAAGGGAATTCACGTCGGTTATTGGGATAACCGACGTAGAATGTGTTTGAGGCACACATTCCACGTCGGTTATTCCAATAACCGACGTGAATTCCCCTTTAAAATCCCTTCTACGTCGTTTGTAGTTTAACCAACGTAAATTGGCGACGTTAATTCCTAATACTGTAGTAGTGAAACTTGGTAGTTGGAGAAAAGTTTTACCCAGATCTCATAGTGGATGCCAAATGTTCTTACCAGAAAAGAATAAAGGTCTTCCGAGATGATTGAAGTGGTGTTTTGAGGGATCTGAGTTGAGTTCCCAAAATTTATACACCAAATTGTTGATGATAACCGATGATAGATTCACGTGTAGAAGAATTTTCGATACTCAAATTAATAAAAACTTGAGATTATAAAATAAATGAGTAAAGAATTGATTGAATGAGTTTAATTTATATTTATAAACTTTTTGAACCTTTATAAATAAGATCTAAATAACTGGAAAAATATAATTAATTACATAGTACTTATATGATATACAATTTATATCCAAATTATACAGAACTATTCCAACTATTCAAAATTTTTACATATCATATAACGATGTTATTATGATTATATTTTTTTTATCTTACGTGGGTTTATACTTCATTAATATGGAGATAAAAGAATATGAAAGTAAGTATCATGATAATTCAAATATGAGTGTTGTAGTGCAGTATGGGACGAGGAAACCAAATTAAGTTGTCTCTATTTTTATTGATAACATGTTGTTTTGAACCACCAAAATCACATCATATTATTATCGTCTCTGCATCCGGAGTAACAGTGGAACGGTTCATAGTATGGGAGTTTATCAAATAATATGCTAACAAATATTACCATATGATGATATAAATCGTTTTATTTGGACGTGAGTGCTTACGTTGGGACGCATATAACTATGGTCAATGGGTGTTGTACGACGATGTTTGTTGGTGAGGGATACCTAAAGTTCAGGTAAGGGTTCCCGTCATTGCAAGCAGCAACAGAACAATCCTAAAATCCCTATTACTTTACTTTGTTTATCAATCATGATTCTCATTAATTTGTTGACTTTCTCTATCCCTCACCACCACCACAACCATATGCCTACTTTTGTTCATCATCACTCCATCTTCATTTTCAAAACAACCCTACTTTTCTACATCATGCCTTGTTTTACCTAATTTATACTTCACACCTAATATTATCTCTTAAATCACCATTTCTACAACAAATTTCGTTTTACATTTATACAAGCAAATTGTGATATTAAACATAAAATTTTGCATTTAGAGAAAATTTTAATAATAAAAAATTCAACTCCCATAATTATAGAAATATCAAAATAAATCTAATAAAAAAATAGAATTCAAATTAAACAAATAATCTTAAATTTTACTAATTTAACTAAATTTTATTAATTTAAAAGAAACAATAATAAAAAATAAAAATTATTAAATCAAGAATAATCAAATTATAAAAAAGACAAGTTAAATTATAAACAGGCAATATTAATATTATAAGTTAAGGATCCTCATAGAACACAATTGTTTTTAAATATTTTTTTATCTTTAAAAAATTACATGATTATTATAATATTTTAAGACAGATGTACATTTTAATTAATACTTTTTTATTTTAAAACTTCCAAGTAAATAGGCCATCAATATGTATGAAAAATAACCTGAATCTATTTTCTTTTTAATAAAAAGTATGTCCACATAAATCTCATTTTCTTTTACGTACGAAACAACAATGCAATTTTTTGGTGATTTTATTAAATTTATGGAGTCAATTATAAATACTAGGTTATATAATTATTATTATTATATTATGCAACAAAACCATTCCATCGTATGCCTAAATTTTTCACACATCTTTCGTAGGAAGATAATTCTAAGACATTGTTGGCTTCAATATTTGAAGAGAACTAATCACTTTCATCAACTTCAACCCTAGTTAGAAATATATGTATGTATGAATTAATTAATTAACTTGTTTAAATTATATTCTTAGTCTTTTTAAATTTTTATTTTGAATTTGTACATATTTTTATTTAATTTTAATTTAACTTTTATTGAAATTAATATTCATGTTTTGTCGTTGTTAATGGTAATCTATCATCAACTGATGGCAGGATCAACAAATATTACTCGTATGTACTTTGTTTGACTTTAGTTCAATTAATGTATCTTATAGTTTGTATCAAGTATGATAATGTGACTAATGAAATATTACATTGTCATTGCCATGGAACCAAAAAAAAAAAACATTTTCTTATATAGATTCAAGCTTCTCGTAAACATTGTAATATCTTGCATTTATTTTTTTCCCAAGCAGACTTGACACACTAACCAAAGGTTAAAATGAAAAAAACATAACACTAGACTAATTTCTCTTGTTACAAAAAATTTATTAAATATATACTAATTTAAAAACTAAAAGTAATTATTTATTATAATGATTAAATTAGAAACTATTTTATAAATTAAAAATTATTAATATTTAAAATCATTTTTATTATAATAAAATTATATTTTTTGGTAGTTATTAATTTTAAAAAAATTATGAAATTGATTTTAATATAATAGTAAATAAATTAATTTTTAAATTAAAATTTAAATTAGTTTATAACATTAATATTAAAATTTTAATCACTTATTAAATTAAATTTTAAATTATTTTATCAGTAATTAATTTTATTATTTTATATATTTATAATATAATTGATAAAAGTAAGTTTTTTCAGTGTGGCTAAAATAAGTATAAGAAAACTTTAGAGGTAAAAACACTCCAACAATATGTATTCAAATTGTAGTTCACTTAAAAAAATAATGGATGCTAATAAGTGTTGGTTTTAGTGAGTTAGTGTGGGTTAAATAGAGTTAAGATGATGTATTTTTAATATTAATTTATGATTGTGTCACTCAGTCATACACTAATAAGATATAATTTTAATGTTTATTAAATATAGCATCAATCAAGCCAGTATTAGTGTATCATATTTTAATACTTGTTTAACGTAATATCAAGTCAATACTATTCTAGTATATTTAAAATATTAATATTATAGTGTTAATGTAGTTGGATGCTCACGAATTATGAAGAAAAATATATATGTTCCAAGTCCTCAAAATTAATAATGGAGTTAAAGTCATATTTTGAGGCAATGACGAAGGAAAAAAACAATTGGAGTTGCTTAAATAGGTTTGAAACTTTTATTTTCATTGAAAATATTATTTTAGTATATAATTTAAAACATAATTTACTTATAAATCAATTATGTAATAATAATTGTGATGTTATGTTCAACAAAAATTAATGTCTAATTAAAAAGCTATGATGAGACTCAATTATTTATTTTTAATAGATAGGATAATTTGTATAAAATCAATATAAATAAGTTGTCAATTCAAAATATTTTATACATAATTACTATCAAAAGAAAATTATTGAATTTGACATAATCAAAATTGTAAAAAGCAACCTCAAATAATTTACATAAATTAATTTATATTATTTAAAAATATTTTTTAGTATCTGTTTAGAATTTTCTTAATCTATTTCCTATTTAATTATATCTTAACCAATACAGAGATTAAAAAATTAAAAAATATAAAAAACTTTATTAGTGTCAACTTCATTTTTTAATTGATACTCTAATTAAATGAATTTATGTCTTATTCAATTTTAGAAAACTAGTTTATAAGATAATGTTTGCATTTCATTTATATATTATAATTTTACAATATCACTAGTTGATATGAAATTTTTAACACATTTCCTCATGCCAAGGAATAAATATGTTAAGTGTGAGATTACATATTTATAGATGATCTAATATGAGTCTAATAGTGAGTGATTCAATAACCCTACCAAATCCAACTATGATAAATTTTCTAATATGTATGTGATACCATGTTAGCAAGTAAATTTATGTCTAGTTCAACCTCATAAAGGTTAAAATTTAAGTAATGTCTTTAAATTTGATTTAGATTATAGAAATTATGGTTTATATTAGAGTTTCTTGTGTGTGACTTCTTGAAAATCACTTGATAGTTTAACGATGAGGAATAAAAAATATTAGAGACTTTTTGTTATAACAATCCAATTTAATCAAGATATGCCCGCTATTGGTGCTTTGTATGATGATGGATTGAATGAGAAATGCTAGAAGAGATAAGAGTGTGGTGTCACATGGAATTATGTTATTAGTAAAAGGAAAAAATGTAACTTCTTAAAATTAGATACTCCAAAATTTTAGTTTTTTTTTATAGTTGTTTCTTTACAAACTTCAATTTTGATAAAGGTATTCATTGGATTGGGTTACCTAATGACCCAACTTGATCTAATTCAACCCAATTATATTGGGTTAGATTTCATTTATAATTGGATCAAACCCAACTCAATCTAATCTAATTCACTCTTATAGAAGTTAGGTGATAGGTTTAGTATGACTGACTCGAGACCCACTCTTATATACTTGTCTCACACTCCCTCGTAACAAACGTAACCCTAGGCAAACCTAAAAGTTTCACAATGATAATATGTCTTCTTTTGTTTTGTCTCTATCATTCCCTTTTGATTTTCACTTCCATTAGATCTCAACCATAACATTAGATAAACAAACTTAAACACTTACGTGGTGATGCATCTTCTTCTTTGTGTCAACCCTAATATTCTCATCTCTATTGTTCGTTTCCGTCATTTGTCTCCATTGTTTCCTTCTGTCACATCTCAAACCTAACATTAAACATACAATCATAAAAATTGTTATAGTGTGTCTTCTTTTTCGTATCTATCATAACATTATGGTCTTTATTGTTCTCCTTTATCATTTTTCTTTATTATTTGTCTTCGCTTTTTGCCTCTATTATTTACTTCCATGTCATTTGTCTATGTTGTGCTTGTCGTTTGCCTTTACTACCTCTTCTCCAACACAATCCCATTCAACCTCTATTTTAGGTGATATTAAAAAATCACAAGTTTTAATAAAATAATAAATTTTTTCAAATTTTTGACCCAATTGATTTAACACAATTCAAATTGTTTAAGAGTGGGTTCAATTGAATTAGATTTAACATAAAAAAATACAGAAACTTAACCTAACTCAATATTTTTTTAATTAGTGTGAATGAGCTTATCTAAATTCTATCCAACTCAACTTACAAACACTCCTAATTTCCAATTTTGTGATTAATTAGGTAAATATGTATTTCCTTGTATTTTGATATATTATAATTTTTTATTTAATTGTCCTTTTTAAAGTTTGGGAAAACATTACCTATTTTTATTATTTATATCTTTCATTTAATTATATATATATATATACATATATATCGTGATCTAAAAATAAAATAAAAAATCTTACTAATATTTTATTAAAATAATGAAAATTTATTATATTTATTGATTTTTTTTCTAAAAGAAGCTTAAAGAGTACTTAGAAAGGAAGAAAGTTAAAAAATTAATTTTATACTATCTTATAATTTTTTAGCAGGTTATAATGGTTTTCTTAATAAATATATAAAAATGAAAATTTAATTTTATTTAAAAAATAAGAAAATATCCTTTTGAATTATTGTGAATGTCCTTCCTTTAAAAAGATAGATGGTGTTAAAATTGTATATAGTTGAAGAATGTAAGAATGCAGTAATAAGAAAATAAGCATGCATGGTGGATATAGGGATGTATATAGGATAAAGTAGGAAGGTAGGTTATGTTGTAGTTGATGATGATAGAAGAGTGTGAATTGGATTAGCAACGAAGTGAGAGAGGATAATATGTATTGCATGAATCTTGAGTACGTCAGAGAATCTAAAACAACGAAAGAATACGTGCATGGAATATGGAATATAATCTATCCTCAAATCAATGCCTCTCATCATGCTGTCGTCTACCTTTAGCTTTTTCTTCCTCTTTCAGTCCACAACATTACTCCCACCACCCATGCCAACCAATTCAGTTTATAGTCAGACATTTTTTAGTGTCTCATTCTGCCTCATTCATGCGTGTTTCTCCCTGCACCATGCCTATTGCTATTTTTAACAAATAATAAATAATATTTTTCATTTTCTCCATTCATATTTTTTATTTTCATCCAAAGAAAATGTTTCTATTTTAAAAAATGCACCAACTTTAACATTACATTAAGAAAATAAAGTATCAAATTTTATTAATTAAATTAAATTAATTATGTATACCACTTTTACATAATTATCGTTTACAAATTGACATTCATATTTTTAATTCATTTTTAAATAATTATAGTCAATGTGGGAATTTCTCATCAAACTCTAGACGAGTTTGATTAATATCCACAAAAACGAGTTCATTTATCATTCCTATTAAGTTATGATTATTTTGATGTTGTGATTGCATTTAGAGAATTTTAGATAACACTTTTACAAATATGATTTATTATTTCAAAGTTAAATCTTAGACAACATTGAGCCGCTATTTTATTTTGAACATTTTTATTATAATATAAAAATATAATAAATTATGTAAAATATTAAAAAATTTATTTAATTTTTACAAAATAAATAAATAAATCTACTAAAGACAATTAAAAATTATTTCTAAATTGTTGTAATTAAAAATAACATAAATAAAAATTATAACATTTAGAAACATAATTAAATGTGCAGCTACTATAATATATATTTAGAAACTTAATTGTACAACTAAACATTAAAAACTAGAATTTAATGTTGCCTAATACATTTTTAAAATTAAAAGTATTTAATTTGTTTCTACATTTTGTCAATTCTCTTCTCCAAATAATTTATAGCTCCATCCTGTAAAATGGTAAAAAAATGTATTAAATTGTGAAGACCAAAAGTTTTGAAAAGATTATTCACCAAAAGTTTACTATTCTTACAAGATAATAATTTAATAAATAATAACATTTGACGCAGCCAAGTATATATGTTATCAAGTTTATTTACAAGATTGAATAATTTGTCACAACTATAAAAAATAAATTCACTTGAAAGGGATAATGTATTGTCATTATAGGCTGCAAAATGCAATTACAAAGAACTAAATACAATATTACATATAATGTAAGAGAATGTTGAATTAGCTTCCAAATATTAGTGACGGTCAAATTGGAATGCAAATATCGTTGGTCTAATGGATGCTAATTTTATTTATTTTTAATAATTATATCTATTTAAAGTAGTGTCAGCTAAATCCATGTTAACAAAATATATTTTTAATATTTATTAAAGTTAGCTTTCGTTAGGTCGACGCTAATTTTATTTATTTTTAATAATTATATTTATTTAAAGTAGCATCGACTTGACCCACGCTAACATAATGTAATTTTTAATATTTATTTAAGTTAGCATCCGCTAGGCCAACACTAACTGAAATAAATATTAAAAAATAAATAAAGTTAGCGTTGGCCTAGTGGATACTAATCTTATTTATTTTTAATAATTATATTTATTTAAAGTAGCATCGGCTAGGCCCACGCTAACATAATATATTTTTAATATTTATTTAAATTAGCGTCCGCTGGACCGACGCTAACTGAAATAAATATTATAAAATAAATAAAGTTAGCGTCGGTTTAGTGGACGCTAATCTTATTTATTTTTAATAATTATATTTATTTAAAGTAGCCTCGGCTAAGCCCACGTTAACCTAATATATTTTTAATATTTGTTTAAGTTAGCGTCCGCTAGGCCGACTCTAACTTTATTATTTATAATTGGATCCGTGCGTCTTTGTGAGATTGAATATGAAGCGTTGATTATTTTAATCTAAAGGTCCACATTTCACCCATCAAAATTTACATCAATCTATGTATCTCCGTCATATAGAATATTAACTATAGATTATTTATAATCCAAAGGTCTAGATTTAGCCAAACAAATCATAAAATTTCTCTCTCACTTTTCTATATAAATCACCTCACACTCATCTCGTTCATCCACACTCGTCTCATTCATCTACACTCATTTTCTCACATTCATCTTCTTCATCAACACTCATCTGCTCACATTCATCTCTTTCATTTATACTCATCTCCTTCATCCATACTCTTCTCCTTCAACCACACTCATCTCCTTACATTTATTTCTTTCATTATATTAAGTTCATAATTTTTTTGTGTAAATTTATTTTTAATGTTTATTTTTAGGGGTTTTTAATCTTTATTCGTAAATTTTATTTAATTTTTTTAATCTTTATTCTTTTGTTTTTTTAATTTTATATGTTTTAGAAAAAATTAATGTTTACTTTTTTGTTTTTTAATTCTTTTTTTTTATTTTATACGCTAATCTTTTATTTTATTTATTTAAAAAACCATAGCGTGGGTCAGGCCGACGTTATCTTTTTATTTTTTATTTCAAAAAATCATAGCGTGGGTCAACCCAACGCTACCTTTTTATTTTTTATTTTAAAAAGTCATAGAGTGGGTCAAACCGACGCTACCTGTTTATTTTATTTGTTTTAAATAACCATAACGTGGGCCAAGCCGACACTACCTATTTATTTTATTTATTAAAAAATCATAGCATGAGCCAGGTCGACGCTACCTTTTTATTTTATTATTTTAAAAAACTATAGCATGGACTAGGCCGACGCTACCTGTTTATTTTATTTATTTTAAAAACTCATAGCGTGGGCTAGGCCGACGCTATCCAATTAATTTTTTTATTTTTAAAAAGCCTAGCGTCAGCCTTGCGTCCGTTTAGCCCATGCTAGCCAATTTAATTTATATATTTTTAAAATCATAGCATCGGCTTTTGTGTCGACTTCACCGACACTATTAGCGTCCCTTAATTACTTCAACGATAACCATGTAGCTTCCATATTTTTAGCGTGGACTATCTCTTCGACGCAATGTCGACACTAATAAGAAAGTAGCGTTGGCTTTTCTTATTTTGCGTGAGTTTTTTACCGATGCTACATTTGATTTTTCTTGTAGTATTTGATTTTTCTTGTAGTGATTTTAAAATGTGAAATTATTGAACAATATCCTTTATTAAGAAATATTTTTATTTTATTCAGAAACAAATATTCTAAACATTAATATTACTCATTATTTTGTTAAATGTGTAACTACATAAACTTGAGCCACTAATCAAATTTCTGACCTAATCAGAAGAATGAATTGTTGTATTTTAATTAGAGTGCTAACTGATATGTCCAGTAAAAAAAATTAAATCACCAAGTTTGAAAGAAAAAAAAAATCTTGGCATTTACTTCCTGGGCTCTTCAAATCAAGCTTACTCCACCTTTTTCTTAGCATTCTAACAATCCGGGACAATAATTTAATGTTGTGTTCAACTACAATGAACCAAATATGAATACACGGTTCTATACTCAATTAGGGACAAGGAGAATTATTTTATTCACAGGAAAACATTTTTAAAATTATTTTATTCACAAACAAAGAGTCTAGCCTCTCAAACCCCACTAGACCAAAATCCAAATAAATATGGCATAATATTGTATCTTCAAAACACAGCATGTGTCACCTAACTATTGATGTCACCTGCAAATGCTACAACATTTCATCTCCTAATTACCCAATTTCAATCAAGGATTCACAAGAGCAACACCTCAACATACTCACTAATCCTTTGACCTCCAAACTCCTAAACAACAACACAACATTCCCACCACCGCAGCTTAACACAACTACAACAACAAAATACAACAAAAAACATTGTCATCACTACAACCAACAAAAGCTACAACAAAAACAAAAGAAAATTCAATTCCTTGACACAATCAATGAAATTATTTCCATACAAGAGGCATAACATATTTTCACATCAAATGACACTATTTTATAGTTATCATATTTTACAACTTAAAATTTGTGATTATGTCATTTTCCAATTTATAATAAGTTGTATAAAATATTTCACAAGCTTAGAAGATTAAAATAGGTAGCTCACCATAATCAGGAACATGAGTTGCAACAGAGGAGCGTGGAGCAGCTGCACTACTTTCACAGCTTACTACTCGTGCCATCATTTCTTATATATCATTCTCATCCAAATAAGGATTTTTTTGCTTAAGCATGAGTTTCATCATTGCCTCTAAACCTTCAATCTTCTTTGTCATAACATTTATTTTAATGGTATGTCCTTTCTAGATAGTATCAATTTCTTGATTTTTCTTCAATATTGTGGGTGTCATAGTCTTTCCATAGCAACAAACTCAACCAGACTTTTCTTTTCCAAATAATGACTCAAAGGCTTGTTCCCTAGATTCGGATGAGTTTTGAATAGAACATTGGAGCTTAGACTAACAAAAAGTATGAATGTTATAAATGAGAAAAAATATATGGAGCTTTCAAACATATTTTATAGGTACAAATAAATTAGCATCTAGTGTTTCTTCATCTACTATTTTTCCTTTTCGACCTAAACGTCCTGGTCTAGTTTTAATAAACATTTAAGCTCTACTAAATTCCTCTCCAGCAGTTTTTTTAGCACTCTGTTAATTAAAAATTGAAAGTAATAGTAAACATATATTGATGAAAATTATTAAACATATATTAATGAAAAACATTAAACATAGAAAATGGGACATAATCCAATAATATCGAACCAATTCAACTCAAACTCTAGTAAAGTTGACTGGTCTCATACAATGTATATACTTTTGCTTAGTTTTACTCATTGCATTAGTTTTACTAATGCTCTATATTTTGGAGAGGAAAACATACATCAATATAAATGTATTATCATATCTTAAATAGAAAATAATAAAATAAAATGATCATACGTTGATAGTATTATTCTTCCAATATGTTATCAATTGCTTGAAATGATCTTCTGGAATGAACAAGGGATGATATTTTAATTGTTCCTTCAAAGTGGAATATTTCAGAAAATGTATTCTCTTGATATAGCACTTATAGCGTCTTCATGCATCATTTATACGACTGAAAACTGTTTTTTCTCCTTTCTCATAAATAATGAATTTATCCTAAAAAGACATTAAGATCATTCACATTTCATAAATATTTAATCTTTCAATGAAAGATAATAATTTTATTCAAATACCATGACATATTTTCATATTCTATTCTTGTGATCCTTGACCAGAGCCTTGAAGTTTGTGTTAAAAGTCTGAATTCCTTGCTATGGTGTCAAGGAAATAACTCAAGTTAGACACAACTTTATCATTAGGACCAATAGACTTTCCATGTCTATCTAAGATAACTTCTAAATGGTCTTCAATATTTCTTGCATGTATTTTTACACATTTTTTCTTGCTTAATCTATTTCGACATTAAACTTGGCTAAGCTAAAACATAAAAGACAAAATACAAAAAATAAACTTGGTGAGATTGTAATGATAAGGATATGAGGTTTAGATTGCTTTTTATCCCTATTGTGTTTATACTTTTGATTAAGAGTGTCAAAATTTTGAATAAATAAATAGTATAGACGATTTTAAAGGTTTCTAGATTCTTATATTATAATAAACTATCACACATAAGAAGTTTGTATACTTTTATATAAATATAAACATATATGATATCAAATAGCATCTCAAATAGAAATAGAGAGTCAACAAATACAATAGCAACATAAATAAAATCATTCTAATATTTTACATTTTAGATTTGATAGAGGTAGAGGGAGCAAATATAAAAACAAAGAAAATATCTTATATTATATACCTTCTTATCCTAGAATAAATGAAAGATTTGATATTTTTTGTCATAAAACCTTCAAAATAAGAATATTAAGAAATAGTAAAACACCATAAAAAAACACCACTATCAATGTTAAAAAAATCCAACTACATACAAAATGCACAAATTTTCTTATTGTCTCATAAACCTAAGGACTTGTATAAAAATATATTGATAATTAAAAGTAATCTCTACCTTTGAAGTTCTAACCTCAAATATTTAAGAAATTAACCTCTTATTTAACTAACAAGATGATAATTTAAATATAAAAAGAAAAATTTAAAAATAAGAATAATTAAAATATTATTATTATCCACATATAGAAGACACATATTATCTCTTACTATAATGATATTTACTTATTTAATGTGGTAAGAATTATGAATAAAATTAATTTAAAATTATTAAAATAACAAATTGGTTAAGAATTGATGAATGATTATGCAAGTGTGTTTTAAGGGTAGGATGAATCTGACCAAAAGAACAATAAAACTTATATAACCTTATATTATACACACATTCTTTGTCCTGTCTTTTGTATCAAAATTATAATGAGAGTGTATTCTCTTTTGTACTATTGTGAAGCAACTCATCTGTGAAAAAATCTAGATTGCGTATTCTATCTAAAACAATAATCTTCCTACAAGATTTTCTATTTGTTTATAGTGAAAAGTAACAATAAAAAATACTTTATCTGTTGATATTAGAGGGAGATTGAGAAAGATAATTAAGAATAGTTTATATTCATAGTAACTAGGTGATGTGAGCATAAAAAAATTCAAAGAAATTTAAAAAAAAAGTTAAGGGTATAATTAGAAAAAACATTATATGTTAAAATTTAAAGAATAATAAATAAAAATAAACCTCTTTTACTTTGATAAAAAGTCCAAAATTAAAAAAAAATGAAATAAAATAGTTTATAATACTACCTCTGAATTTAAAAAAAAAGTTTAAAATAATTTGAAACCTTCAAAATTCATTTAATTCTTTGACTCAAATGTATTTCTAAAATATGGCTCACACTAAAAAGAATATTTTTACCAACCATATTAGTAATATGTAAAATAAAAAAATTGGTCAGTAATTAAATTAAAAATTAATATAAAATCTAATTTATTAAGTTATTAAAACTTTGATAGTTAATATTAAAAACAAATTTAGATTCTAATTTAAAAATTAATTTAATCATCGTTATATAAAAACTAATTTTATAATTTTTTAAAATTAATAGTCTCAAAAAATATAATTTTTATTATAATAAAAACTATTTTAGATACTAATAATTTTTAGTTTATAAAATAATTACTAATTTAGTTACTATAATAATTAATTATTTTTATCTCTAAATTAGTTTATATTTAATAAATTATTTAATATTTTTTTATTTCAAAATTAGAAAAGAAATAAAAAAAATGGACTCGAAGGAAACACCTAAAGATTTTTTTATATTAATTAACCTTTTAATCTTGAATTGTCTCTAATTTCTTCAATCAAATATATTTTTACCACAAATCACTAGTTACACAAGTTTTTTCTCTCTCTAAGGATCTACAAGATTCCACAAGTTACACACATATTGTCAACATTTGTAGGTTTTAGCCGACAACAAATATTCTTTTAGCAAGTCTCTTTAGGTTTAATTATAGTTAGGTATTCTATAAGCCTGCAAGCTTGACCACTTCTGAGCAATCTTTTTCCAGGCTTTTCTAGGGTTTAACACTCAAATATTATTTCACAAGTTTCTTCATCCTTTAACTCTCAACTAACCCAATTCTCCACTCAAACTTACTTTAAAAGTATTATAGTACTCCTCTTATTGATCTTTTAAGTTTCCTTTTCTTAGCTTTGTGTGCGTGCGCTTATTTTGTTGCATCAAATGAATATCTCTTTACCTGTCCTATTGTAATAGCAAATCTATTTAGAGAAACCACATTTTCTTTTAATATTTGCTCTTGTTTTCTTTTTCATTAAATTATCTAACGTTTTTGGTGATTCATCTGCTTAAAATGATCTCATTGTTTAAGTTTTGTTAAGGAGATAACAAAATTTGTGATAGGAGAAGGAACCATTTAATGAAGACAAAGGATGATCATGTTCAATGTTGTGTTTTTATATAAATAGAAAATCACATATTATTATAAATAGTATTATTTATATAATTACCAAACCAAATATTAATAATTAGGATGAAGTTCACTCATATCTTATTCACTTTAATGTTAAAGTATCTTTACATTTATATTATTTTCATCTATCAAAGAAGAGCATCACTCTCAAAAGTTGCTATAAGAACTCGTGAAGATTTTGAAAAAATCAGAAAAAGAAATGGTGTTGATCTTATATTCATCTAAATCTTAAAAAAATATAGCATAATTAATTAATTCATAACAATAATAATAATAAAATAATTAAAAGAACCTATTTTTATATTTTTGGATTATTTTGATACATGCTTGATTATGTAAGAAGATCCTGAAATTTTACTTCCATTGTCTTAATCTTTTGGTTTATTATAATTTTGGTGGAAATGAAATTCTACATTAACAATATTTTTAATCAATTAAATCATAATAAACGTAGAATGTGTCTTTCACATTATTGGGACTAAATGTTTTCCTACAATAATGAAAATAAAAATATTATTAATATAAATGAATATTTTAATATTTTAATATATTTTTTTAAAAGAATTAGTGTGTTGAGCCTATTAAATTTTTTTATTAATTATATTTTTTATTTATAAAATAATATAATAAATCACTAATTGAATTAAAATCTAATATAAAATTTAATTTAGTAAGTAACTAAAATTTTCATAACAAATTTTAAAAATAAATTTAAATTCTAACTTAGAAATTAATTTACTCATTATTATATAAAAACTAATTTTATAAATTTTTAAAATTAATTATAAAAAGATATAATTTTTATTATAATAAAAATTACTTTAAATATTAATAACTTTTAATTTATAAAATAATTTTTAATTTATAAAATAATTTTTAATTTATAAAATAATTTTTAATTTAATCATTACTATGATTAATTATTTTTATTTTAAAATTAATTTATATTTAATAAATCTTTTGTAGTCACCTCTATATGTTGGTACACAGGATCTGCCAATAATATGTAGACCTTGCGAATCATATGTAGACCCTCGAAATGATATTAGTGAAAAAAGATAAAAAAAAAGTCTAGGTACCCTATTAATCATATTTTTTTAATATATTGTTTATTATAAAAGAAAGAAAACAAAATGTTAGAGAATTTTCCAATTTTTTTATATTTTTAAAATATATTTAATCTCTTTGAAGTTTTCTTTCAATTTTGTTTTTTTATCATCCAAAGTGGCAAGTAAAGCCACAAACTATGTGCCACACAGGTTCCCAATTAACCACAAATTTTAAAAAAATGAATAGTGCCAATTCTTTTGGCTTTTGACTCAAAGTTCATTTTAGCTAAAGGTGACAAGAAAAAAAAATAAAACAGCATCATCTTTCTGTTTTTAATTGAAAAGTTGTAAAGCACACGACATGTTATGGATCATTATAAAATTATTTCCTTTTAACTCTACCTTTTACCCTTGATGGGTATATTTTTTGGTTTGAATTTTAAATTCTGATTTAGGAAAAAACTGTAAAAGATAAGTTATTCAAATCGTGCTTTAGGGCTTTAAAAATTGAAAGCGAAACATGCACTGTATTCAAAACTCATTCCTATGATAGAATCAAAATAAAAGTTCGAGTCAAAGCTAAACAAGAATATATGCTTTATGGCTAAAGTTCTGAAACAGCATTGCCAATAGTTAAATTAGTTTAACATAATTTGGCATTTAAATGCCAAAAAATAGGTTTCAACTAATTTAAAACTCAACCCAATAAAATATAGTTAGACTGACTGATTAAAATAATAATATTTTTAAAAATTCAAAATAATATAATACAAAAACGTAAATAACTCACCACATTATGTCAAAAATAGAAAACAACAAATTATTTAAAATATAAGTTCAATATTATATATGTCTTAAATGGAATTAACATACTCCTTTGTTAATTGTTATAACATCCCAATTTTCTTATATATCAAT
Organism: Lablab purpureus; assembly: GCA_030347555.1. Classification (NCBI taxonomy): domain Eukaryota; kingdom Viridiplantae; phylum Streptophyta; class Magnoliopsida; order Fabales; family Fabaceae; genus Lablab; species Lablab purpureus. The sequence continues at coordinate 23,171,330 of CM059258.1, forward strand.
TATCATACTAATCTTTATTGAGATAATATATTATATCTCTTACTAATATTATATTTATATATATATATATATATATATATATATATCACCAACATTATAAATCCCAAAAAATATATTAAAATAAAATTCTTAAATGAATATATATATATAAATAAATAAATCCTATCTATACTTTTTTAGAAGTTTGTATAATTTGGGGAAAAAATTTTCTTGTGTAGTACAATTAGAGTAACATCACCCATGTTTCCTTCCATTTTAAACTTTTAACAACATTTTTTAGTTATATTTATTAAAAATGTTATTATTGTTAAATTTTAGGTTTAATAGGCATTTTGGTTCTAATATTTTATGAAAATTTGTAATGTTTTTTCTCGTTTATTTTTTTCTCAATTCAGTCCCGAATTTTATTAAAATCTGTCAATGTGATCCTTTCCGTTAAATTAACGTGAACGACGTTAACTGTGAGGACATGACACATACGTGTCATTTTGTAATTAGTTGAATATATTTTTTTGTTTTAACAGTAAGCCCGCCTCTCTCTCCTCCTTTTCCTCTTCCTCTCTCTCCTTCTTTCCCTCCTCCTCTCCCTCCTCCTCTCCCTCCTCCTCTCTCTTCTCCTTTCCCTCCTCCTTTCCCTTCTTCTCTCCCTCCCAATCCTCTCTTCTGTCCCGCATCCTCCCTCTCAAACCCCAACCTCTCGGGTTCACTCTCTCTAACAGTGGCGCAAGAAGTGGTCCTAGGCATGTTGATTTTGGTGACTACTTTCTTGGTCCTAGACTAGAAGGATTCATTGAACAACACATAACCAATGACCGGCTTGGTCCACCCCTTGCTTCACACTCTTCAATTGATGCAATGCCAACCATTAAGATAACAAATGAACACCTCCAATTTGATTCACACTATGCAGTTTGTAAGGAAAGGAGGGAGAGGAGGAGGGAAAGGAGGAGAAAGTGGCAGGCTCACTGTTAAAACAAAAAAATATATCCAACCAATTACACACGTGTGTGCCATGTCCTCACAGTTAACGTCGTTCACGTTAATTTAATGGAAAGGATCACATTGACATATTTTAATAAAATTTGGGACTCAATTGAGGAAAAAAATAAACGATAGAAAACATTGCAAATTTCCACAAAATATTAGGACCAAAATGCCTATTAAACCTAAATTTTATACAAACAATTTTTAAAATAAATATAATTATAAATATAATATTGTGACAATTTTTAAATAAATATTATAATATATGAAACTAAATTACTATATAATATATTTTTCTATAAATGTTACTAGAAAGTAATTTAAAAATGTGATTAATGTTTTTTACTAATCACACTTTAATCACTTTTAGAGAAAAAATTAATCATGTTTTTTTATTTAAAAAGGTTAAAATAAAAGTAATGTATTAATGAAAAAATATTATAGAGAGAGTTGAAGACTTATTTGATAACATGATATTAACAAAGTAATTGAAGATTCTCTTGAAGTTGAAGAGTGATTCAATATATAGAGTGAAACCAAGAGTGATATCAAATTTTTGTGAGAAAAAAAATATTCTTCAAATTTTTTAAATCAAAATTTTTGGTGGTGAAAATTCTAAGATTAAAAGTTATAGAGGGAAACTTATTTTGGTAGAGATGAAAAAAAATGTTTCAGGTACAGGTACTGTATTGTTGAGAATTGAAAAGTTGTTTTTTTAAGTGGAGAGAGAATAAACTGAATACTCTTTATTATAGAGAGAAAGAGAGTATATACTCTTTTAAATAATAAGGGTATTATTGGAAAAAAAGTTAAAAATTTATTACAAATAGTAAAAGTTACTCCTTTTATTGGTTTGTGTAATTGTTAGCAGCGGAGTAATATCAAGAAGGGGGCGTTGAATTGATATTAGGCTTTTATGAAAACTTTTTCGTATTAGAAAATTTACTGGTTCAATTTACAGAAAATTAGCCAACTGATAATCGCGAAATAGTAGGTTAATTCTTACTGCAAAAAAATATCAGATGATGAAGGAAAAGAAAATATGACACCAAGAGTTATACTGGTTCGTTCTTTATGCAAGAACTACATCCAGTTCGTGATCTGTAACTCCACAGATCCTAATCACTATCAAAATCGTATTCTTTACAACAAATCATTTTCTTGAACACTACAAGAAAATCAAAGAACCTATTCTAAACACTATAGAATAGCTCTACACCCACTGACTCACACTGAGTCACTGTGATCACCCCAATCACAGACATAGGGTTCTAAAACCCACCTACGAATCTCTAACCCGAGATCAAAGAATACAAAATACAGTGAAAGAAAGAAAATCTTGACAGTATACAGTAAAACGAAAAACTCTGCAGAAATCTTCTTGCTTCTGAATGTTGTAGCTCTTGAGAGTTTTCTCTTGAATTCTTTCGCTCTTTGATGCGTCCTCGAATGTTGTATTTATAGAAAAATGATTTGTAATGGGTCTTCTCCTTTTTAAAATACAAAACCCGTGTTTCTGCAGTTTTGCTGTATAAGGTATGTGCCAGGAACAGAATAGTCGACTGAAGACTCAGACCAGTTTGTTATTTTCATTAAACCTGTATACCTGGTACATTTAATGAAAATAGTCGACTAGAAAAGTAGAATTAGTAGACTAACTGATGAATAACAAAAACAACAGTTTATCATTATTCATTTGATTAATCATTTACAGGTAATCTAACATCTCAAGTAATTCTAAATCATTTCAAAAACATTAACCACGCATCCAGTACAATGTAAACACAATCAACAAAGCTTTAGTAAACATCATCAAATCATAAATCATCAACAAAAACCTTAAACGACTCTTATTTAGAAACAGAAGGAGTATATAGTAGTGACCGATAAAAGGGTGAGCTAACATAAACATCACAAACCACATATGTTTATGAACAACATACAATAATTATACGTCAATACCAAACATATGACTATCATAAATGATGACACCTCAACCCTAAATTTAGTCACCCTACTTGTCATGACTAAACATAAAGCGTTTTTTGAGAGACTCTAATCATGGTAAACAAATCCTACCAGAGACTAACACCTGACTCCCATACTTTAACTAGGCCAAGGTTCTTTAGGGCCTGAATTGCACAAAGCATATGCTATCCAAAGCCAAATGTTCATCTACTTAACCAACTTGATATAGGTCTCCCTCAACTTCTCCCCACCTGATGTTCGATCTATGTCACTAGATAGTAGTGAAGCCAAAATACCTCATATCTATGAGTTGTCATGTTTAACACCATCACTTAATGTACATTACCATCCTGGGTATGTTGCACCATGCAATAAGGGCCATCAATCACCACCCATAAAGTTCCTCATCAACCATCTATCAAAGGCTTTAACCCTCACCTGAGTATATACCATCACTATATACACAAATGTCAATAATATACAATAATAACATTCCCCTTTTCAGGCCATCAACATAAATAATACATCTCATGCATTACAACATTTGTAAAACCTAAAAACGTTTTAATAATATATTTTAAAGTTAATAATTAATGACATCTATATAAAGGAATCCAACTTTCATTTCTAATTCATTTTAAAACCTATTCACTTAAAACTCTCTCTTATCTACTTTCTCTACCAAATAAAAAAATTTATGATCGATGGTTCTCTATCATATTAGAGCTACAAGAAGCTAGTGAAGAGTATATCCTATCTACCCAGTCAGAATCTCATTCGAGTAAATGGTTTGGTATCTTTTTTATGTTGAAGTGGTTTTCTTCCTTACTTTGCTGGTTGAGAGTTTAAGAGGAAACTCTGCCCTTTTAGTATGCAGTTGGAAGTTTACTGATGACTGAGTAGAGTGGGGAGCAAGATAGAATGTTATGCTTCAATCTAGGTAAGCAGAGTTATCAGTTATTCATAAATTGGTTTTTGAGAGTAAACTATTGAACTAAGAATTGTGATAGTCATGTAGTATTATGGTATGATATTGATAAATATGATAGAATAGGTTGTTATAGATTGTAGTATACATTGTTGGATACACATAGATGTGTAAGATCATTGTGGTGGTGTAGAAAACATGAGGAATGGGATTGGTTGAGCTGAATAGGGCAACTCTCAATCCTTATATTGCTCAAGTGACGTAGGTCACTCAAGCGATAGGCAAGTGGTGGGTAATCATTACCTCCACCACTTTTGGTTGTTCAAGCGATGAACTAGCCACTCAAGCGAGAGCTTGTGTCACTTAGGTGATGATGGTAGCTTAGGCAAGGGAGATGTAAGGTTATTTTCTCTCTAGTAGAGTTGTGTCGCTCAAAATGTGTTAGTCACTCAAGCAATAAGAAGGTTTGAGAGTGAGTTTCTCTCGGCCTCAATATCACTCAAACAATGTGTTGGTTAGTCAAGCGATAAGCAATGTATGAGAATGGGTTGCTCTCAACCTTAATATCGTTCAAGTAATAGGTGGTCGCTCGAGCGATAGGAGAGACCTGGGAACTAGGGGTAGATGTATCTTCATTTTTGTATCAACTCTAATATTCTTGTCTCTGTTATTTATCTTCACCATTCGGTCACATCTCAACCTTAACGTTAGACTAACAAACCTAAACATTGTTGTAATGCATCTTCTTCTTTGCATCAAACCTAACATTATTGTTCCCCTCTATCATTTTCTTTTGTTATTTGTCTCCATCTTTTATCTATGTTGCTTGACCCACTGTTTGTATCTATTGTTCACCTCTGTCATTTGCCTCTGCCATTTGTCTCTGTCATCTCTAATCCAACATAATCTCATCTTTGATCTTTATTTTAGGTGATACTTGAAAATTACAACTTTTAAAAAAAATTCAAATTATTAACTCAATTGACTAAACTCGATACAACCTAGTCAAAAATAGGTTGAGTTGAATTGAATTTAACATAAAATATACAAAAATCAAAATTGAACCCAACTTAATATATTTTTAGTGAATTAGGTAATAGATTTGTAAGTAGCACCTAACTAACTTATAAACATGCTTGTATAAATGGGTATCGTAAATAAGAAAAGATTTTAGAAAATAATATAACTAAGCAATAGTAAATAAAAGGTGATACATAAATGAAAAAATAGAAAATATTTAATTAATCGAACACTTGTACTATTGAGTCAACTTGCTATTAATAACAAAATATGATCACTCCTTCTCCCAAAAACAATCATTAATCCTAAAAATATTTTCACTATTCAATTAAAATATAACAACTAAATTAGTTAAAATAAGAATGAACATGATTTTGTTAAATATAATGTAAATTTTTTATTTTTATCAATTAAAAAATACAATTTAAAAAATTTGATCAAAAATAAAAAAGTATATGGTGACAATGAAAAACTTTTATTTAATTATAAATTGTTACAATACATTATTTTAGATTATATAGATATTAGATTATAAACAAATTAGATTATAAAAATATTGAATTATAGAGATATTTGGTCATAAAGATATTAGATTATAAAGATATTATATATTATATTATATTATAAAGATATTAGATTATAAAGATGATACAATATAAAATAGGTTAATTGGGTAGTTTGTTTTCAGATACCTCTATTTTTTCTACACTCTCTCTAAGGTTTAGATACTGAAAGCTTAACGGTTTTTAGATCCGGAAGAAACAATTGAAGGCTCACGGTGTAAGGAGGACTTCTACCTAATCAGTTTTGTGAACGGATAATTCTAAGTCAGTTTGCTCCTAAGATTTTCTTTGGTAAAAAATTATGAATTTTGAAGATTTTCTCAATGGATTTTGTTTATGGGAAAATGTTGCCATGATTTTGAGATAAAAGATGAGCTAAGGTTTGGGATTCCAATTTTTCCATCTGAGTAAGGAATAAACAAAATTCATGTTAGGGAAGTTAATGTTCAAAAATAATAAGTTGATGTTAGAGAAGTTAATGTTCAAAAATAATAACCAGGTGTTGGGGAAGTTAATGTTAAATAATAACTTAGTATTAGGGAAGTTAATGTTCAAAAAGTAATAACTTGGTGTTCAAGAAGTTAATATTCAAAAATAATAACGTGGTGTTAGGAAAATTAATGTTCAAAGAAATAATAACTTGGTGTTATGGAAGTTAATGTTAAAAAATAATAACTTAGTGTTAGGAAAGTTAATGTTCAAAATAATAACTTGATTTTAGAGAAGGTAAAGTTAAAAAATAATAACTAGGATTTTTTGTATATTATCGTGGTATTGACGGTAATGTGTGAGAAACCTTGTTTTTGTGTTGTTTATGATATCTAAGTTGATATGTGAGTGTTTGTTGATAATTTGTGAGATAGAAAATTTTTTTGAGGGTAGAAATGGAGGTTTCTTTTCCTAGAGGGTTTGGTCTTCACCCTATTTTTACTCAAGTGAAAATAACTTAATAAAGAAGGTCTATTCAGGCTAATTTTCATTCAAGTGATAAATGGTCGCTTGGGCGAAAATTAACCAAAATTATTGGATAATTTTAGATTATATTTCTTTTTCTAGATAAAATTGAGTAGTTATGCATGACTTATGATGTTTGTGTTGTTGCAAACTAACAATCGATGATTGAGACTTCCTTTTAAAAATAACCGAATCAACCTAGAGATGTCAGATAACCCGACCCTCTATAGGTTAATGGTTTTGAAAAGAAGGTTCTAGGAGTAGCCACCAGTATTTTACTCAAAACACTGGAAAAAGAAAAGAGCTTTCTTAAAACCTAACCTTGATCTTTATAACCAAAGATTAGGTTCGGGGGTCGGTTATGTGTTGGGAAGGGGTTAGGCACCCAACATGCCCATTATTGGTACTCTATGATGATATTAACAATTAAAAATTACTCTAAATTATTAACATTGTCTACTATTATGCTTATTATGAATTGTCTACATGCCTATAGATTCTATTCTACTTTATTCTACTCTATTCTATATTACTTTTATTCTAATAAGAAAGCAGGTAAAGAGAGAAAAGGGAAAAAAACCTCTAAAGCAAGTTTTATCTTTATTAGAAGCTTTATCTTTATTAGAAGAGCAGTTTATAGCTATAATTGGAGAGTATAGTAGTATTTTGAGCAGTGTGTGTACAATACATAAAAATTGCTATTATTTATAATTGCATCAGAGGCAGAGAACATTCGTTCTTCTTCTGAGAACAACTGCTCTCAGCTTGAGAACGAGCATGCAATGAAAACACTGAGAACGAGTCATTTTTTTATCTGAGAACGGTCGTTCTCAGATGAGAACGAGCATTTTTGGCCAAGAATGGTCATCCTCAATCTTGTTTCATGCATTTGAAAACAAATCGTTCTTAGCAAAGAATGATCATTCTCATCATGAGAACAACCATTCTTGTCTAAGAACTGTCGTTTTCAGCCTCTATTCTTTTACAACTTTGAAATTTTACATTTATTGTCCTAAAAACTACCACTTTTGTATTGGCAACTTCTAAAGAATCTTTATAGATAACATTCTGTAGCTCCTTCTCTTCTGTTCTAATTCTTTTGTTGGCTTGTCTTTGGTCCAGACAAAAACAAGGGCCTACATGTGTGTGAGGTCGAGCATAGCCAAGGATTGGTGCCTATAATCTACTAATGTGGTGTGTTGATGAAATGTTTGGTAATGAGATCCCAGGTTCCACTCATAGTCTCGGTCAAAAGATTTTCAAAGCAAAAGGACACTTACTGTTATTGAGAAACTGATCGAATAAAAATAATCTTTAACTCTCCATTTACTAAAGGGTGGAGTTTGATCTTAAAAAAGATGACAAACAAGACAAGAGAATCGCTTAAAATCTAGAAATTTAAACAAACTAAAGTTTAGGCAAAAGTTAAAATAGTTGAGAGGATCATTTTTTTCAGCTATCCAAACAAAAAATGATATCAAACTTAAGAAGAAAAAAGGGTTGAGGAATTTTTAAAGTAAAAGGACACTTACTTTTATTGAAAAATTGATCCAATGAAAATGAAAAATAAGAAAAAAAAATTAAAGAAATGAAAAGAAAGAAAATCTAGAAAGTAATAATTTATTTTGAGATTAAAAAATAATTTTCTAGAAAATAAATTTTATTTCTGATTAAACTTTTAAAGTTATTTTCCAAATGAATTCGAGCACAACCATCTCTAAAGAAATGGTGACACACCATTTGTTACCTCCTCTAAATAACTGAAAATGTTTAGAAAATAAATTTAAATCTGATAATTTTAACGCTAGTATGAAAAAGGAGTTATGAGTTAGTTATGAGAAGTTTGGAAATAGCAGTGATAGGAGAATGTTAAGTAAGGTTATATTATAAGATGGTAGAAGTGGGGAGTAAGAGGGAAGAAGAAGGAGGAGACAGGAAAAGGTGGAGGGAGTGGTGAGGTGAGGGGAGAAGAGAGAGAAAGAGAGAGAGAGGGAGAGAGAGAGAGGGAGAGAGAGAGAGAGAGAAAGGAATGAGAATGAGATGTAAAGGGAGAAAGAAGGGCCATCACATCGTAGCGATATCGCGTATCGCCTTGCTTTGCCTCAAAAGCTGACTCCACCACACACAACTAGACAAGCTCAAAAGTTGCTTTCCACCCTTTTCAAATCAACGTAATCTGCCTTCCATAAATAAAATAAAGATCTTCCTGCAAATCCAACTGGATTCCAGACATCTCACCTCTTCCTCATGCTCCTCCTCACAAACTTTCTACCAACTTTTCTTTCACCCAAACTAATAATATATATATATATATATATATATATATATATATATCTTCTTTTCATTGTTATTTTTAGATGATTAGGTAATATAATTATTTTTTAATTATATTCATATATTTACATATCATATTTATTATTAATATATAATATATTATTTTTATTATAAAGTGAATTTGTACCTATCATAATTAATTTAACATGATTAAATTAAGTTAGTTTTTATTATTTATTATCGGATTAAATTTGATCAAATTTAATCTAAACACATTCTTATAATAGATTAGATGATGAATTTAGTTTTACTAAACTGAAATCCAGTCCAACAGTCATTTTTATATTTATCTGGTACTCCCTTGCAATTAGTTTAATATTAGATAAATTTAAAATTCTCACAGAAATAATGTGTTTTTCTCTTTGATTTGTTTCTGTCATTCACTTTTAACGTCCACTTTTATTATATTTCAATAATAATATTATACTAACAAATTGTAATACTCTCATAAAAGAGTGTTAATAGTGTGTTTTTTTCTTATCAAACTTAATATTTTTTTATTTTTTGTACGTATGTGTATACATCCACTACATTTCTACCTTAACGTTAGAAAAATAAACCTTAATATTATTGTAATATGTCTTCTTCTTCGCATCAACTCTAACATTATCGTCTTTATCATTTTTCCTCCACCATTGGCCTCCGTAATTTATCTCTGTCTTTTATTCTCCAACACAATCTCGTCTTTGACCTTTGTTTCAGGTGAAATGTTTTACGTTTTAATTTTTTTTTCTTTTAAATGAAAACATTATCTTCCCTCTTTGTCATCCTTTATCTCCCTATTATACCCTTGTTTATAATTTGTAGCAATAAAAGCTCTTCCTTGCAAGTTGAATTACAAGAAACACAAAAGAGTGAATGGGTTAACCCATAGGTCTTAATCTTTTTTTTTCTCCTAAATATTTAAAGGGTTAAATATGTTTTTAGTCCTTGAATTATTTGTTAAAATTGTGTTCCATTCCTTAGGCAAACTTTGAACTTATTTCGTCCTTATGCTTTATAAACTTGTGTAAATGATCTATGATAATGTGTCAAAATTCCTTTTTATCTCTATATTTTCTTTCTTCATAGTTTCCTACTTCACTGTCATCAATCTCTTAAGCTTCTTTCACTCATTTCCCTTCCATTTCTTCTCATTTTCCTCTTCTTAAAGATGTTTTTATTTGTCATCGAGGATAATTTATACTTGTTTATAAAGTATAAGGACGAAATAGGTCTAACGTTTACCCCAGAAACGAAACAATTTTGAAAAATAGTTCAGGGACTACAAACATATTTAACCCATATTTAAATTGTTAGAGTTATATGATTTTTCATTGAATACTACTATTTTTGGGACTACCCCTTGTGAGGGATTGAAAATATTAAAATTTAGGATCACTCATTCTACAAGTACAATTTATTTGGTCTTTATATTTTTCACATTTCACTCATAAACTTGATCTTACTAATAATTGATTGTATTTTTATTTTTGTTTTGTAATATTTCACATCTGGAAAAGACTTTATGTATCAAAATTATGACATTCATTTAAACTTCATATTATATATACTTTGTGTTAATGTTGGTTTTATGATTGTAACTTGTTAGCTTAGACAAATTGTTTTATGGACAAATTGTGTTATATTATTTTTCATACCTTGAATTAGTTTGAACAAACTATTATGACTTGATTTATTAATTTATTTAAAGTATTGAATTACTTTTTGTAAATATTGTTTCATTTATTAATAAAGTTGATTTGAAAATTATAAATTCTAATAAAACAAGTAAAGATTTTTAAAATCTTAACTCAATAGATCCAACTCAATCTAATTTATTTAAGAATGAGTTAATTTTGATTGAATTTAATATTAAAAAAATATATAAATTCAATTAAATTTCGATATTTTTTTATGAGTTAAATAATGAGTTTGCTCAAATTCTATCATACTTAATTTACAAACACTTCTAATTATATTGATTCTATTTTTTTAAAAGTATATTAAATTAAAAATATTTAAAATAATAGGATAAAATTGAAAAAAATAATTATATTAGTAAATAAGAAAAAGTATTTAACCTATATAGATAAATTCAACCATTTAATTTAGGATTTTAATTCAGAGTTTCTTCTTTACTGTACCAATTGATTGAATAAGTTGATTAATTGATATAATTTTCTCATGTAAGTTGAATTTCCATAAATAAAAAATATTTAGCTTCAACTGACATTGTAACTAATCTTTTGACATAGTAGTAAACTGATTTCTCTTGTCATGTTATGGGGAAGTTTAATAGAGAAGTACCTTCTTTTTACATGTATAAACTAGTTATTGATTCCAAACTAATTAACCAAAGAATTGCACAACATAAATTACAAGAAATTTATGTTATTATTCTATTAAACCTTTTATAACGTAATAATAAGTTATTGAACTAGTAATGTCACTTTTATGTCTGAAAAAGTATCATTATGTGACTTCTATAAACTGTATTATAACTCAAATTCGATATGCACTTATTAAATTAGATTAATTTATCTATTCAGGATATTGTAAAATTATAATAATTTATTAATAGGACCATTTTATAGGGTAGAGATTTTTAAAATTGAACCAATCAAGAAAAAAAACCAAAATTCGATCCAAACGAAACTGAATTAAAAAAATTACACAGACTTTTAAATTGATTTGAATTTTTTTTAAAAACTATATAGTTCAGTTTGTAGTCCAAACTAAATCAAATTACAATATATATTAAATATATATTTTTTATTATTAATATAATAATAATAATAATAATAATAAATTATTATTGAAAATATTTGTTTTATATCTTCTATAAATTTTTAGTTTTTATTTTAAAATATCTTTTCATAAAAATAATAATATATTCAATTATTATTTAGATTTAGGAAATTAAGATTAACATATTATTCATATTTAATATTTTAATATTTTGTTACATTTTTATTCTATATATAGAGAATATGAATAAAATAAAGTATAGCTAATACATCTCTTATATCATATATATCTCCTTCAAAACATTTCCAAAAATCAAAAAAATTTCAACAAGTATATATTTTAACCTAAATCTCCTTATAGAGTTATTTGGGTTGGTTCACAAATTTGATTTGTGAGTTTCTTGATCCCTCTTCACCATCAACAATATTGTCGATTCTTCTTAAAGATAATATTATCAATTCCACTTTCTCACTTGATTTCGTCACTATGTCTATTTTTAATGTTATTGATTTTAGCATATCAAAAACTAAATAAAAATACTTACATTTAAGTCAAAATGAGAATATTTTGACAGAGAGTAAACAAAGATTAGATAAAACTTGATTACAATAAAATTATATAAAAAAAATTGAATTAACTAGTTAAAACAACTATAGAAACTAAATGTTAGACAAAATAAAAGCAACCAAATTTCATAAGTTTGATTGGTTTATAGATCTAGATAAATATTGTAGGAGTGAAATACTTAAAAAAATTTAGAGTAAGATATAGTTGTATCTTTTCCTTATTCAATTATAAATAGATTTATATATACATATGTAATTATTATTATTCAATATATTTATTAGATTTTGAGTAACATATTTTATATTATATTATTATATTTTAATTTAAAAAATAAAATTAAATCAAAGAAATTGATTTGATTTAATTTCAATCTTTTTATTCTTTTAAACCAAACCAAATTAACGGTATATCCTTCATATGTATGTTTAATAAAAAATCGAACCAAACCAGACTACAATCATTCATGTTAGAGGATACTTTATCACTCATAGTTAGAGGGTACTTTAGTTTATTACTTTGCATTATAAATTATAAGTTCTAAATTCTGTTTATTCACTTTGAATTATAAATTATACGTTATAAATTTCATTTTAAATCGTTTAGATTAACTGTTACTTAAAAAGTATTTTTAAATAAGTTATAATTGAATTGTGTTTAACGTAAATTTCTATTCTATATCAGAATTTGAATGAAAGTAAAAAAAAGTAAAGTAACATTTTGGTTTCTAAAATATCAATTTTTAATAATTCATAAATTAAAATTAAGTAATATACAAGTTTAAAAAAACAAAAATATTATAAATTAAGTCGAACATAAATAATTTAAATTTATTTTTTATGTTTTATAATTGAATTTATAACGAAATTTTTTCGAAAGAAACCTTATTTTCATTTTGGTGTTTCAAATTCAATATGGTGACCACACTTTTTGGATGAGGTTGGTTAACTAAAGTGATTTTGAGGATAAAAATGTAACATTTTAAAATAGAAAGAAGAAAAGAAATAATTCAAAATCATTTTTGGAGAAGAAAAACTGAATTAAAAAATAAAAAAGAACAACTAAAAACACACTTTTAAAAAAGGTTGAGTCAAATTAAAATTTGCAGACAATAATCCAAACATGTTTTTAGATGGAGATGTTTGTTTTGACAACTGGGTAAACTTTGTGGTTTTCTTTCTTTAGAGGGGATTTATTTTGTTGGGTTGTGGGTCTAGAACCTTTTTGAATGTATCTCTATCTCATTATAACATGTATGATCTTTTTAGTGTAATGGAGTGTACCTTTGTCCTTCACTCTGCTTCACTTGTGATTATTTTGTAGCTTGTGACTAAACAATGTGTTTTTTTTCTCTCTCCCTATGCATTTGGGGTTAGTATACTAGGTCCTTCAACTTCCTGCAAACAAAGATGATTTCCACTTTTTCTCAATAATTTCTTTCCTCATTCTCTCTCTTGTTTATGACAGATGGTTCAGTGATTCCAAAAATTCCACAGTTTCTATTGGAACAAGTTTAGTTTGAAATTTCACTATTGAGGTTTTATATATCATCACCTTATTCAATAATAATGAAAAGTTTATACACTATATTATTATTTAATTACCAACTGTATAATAAATTTTACTATTCTTTTAATTTTCTTGTGATTTTGTATTATAATTATATTTAGTACATAAAGCTTTAAATTATATTTATCTTTTATTAATATAGTAATTCTATAACTTTTTCATTGAATTCATAAAAAAATAGTGTATTTAGATGACATAATTTAAAAATTAATTAATTTATTTGAAAATTTTAATTTTTTTTAAGTAAAATGACTTGTTTTTAATAAGGAAATTAGAAGAAAATTTAAATTCAGGAATTTTAAAAGAGTATTTTAAATATTTAAAATAATAGAATTTGAGATTCTCTAAAAAGAGGAAGAAATTGAAATTCTACTTCCATGTCTAGTCCAAGTATAGTCAAGTTGGTCCTAACTTAATATGGATAGAGTTGGATCTAGTCCAAGTACAATTAAATCACATCAGGTCGAGACTAGGGTGGGCTAAGACAAGGTTAGCTTGAACGTGGGTCATACTAAGTTAAAGTCAAGCCAACTTTTGTTCATGCCTATATTAGATAGAGTCTAGTTAGACCCACCTTAGGTCAAGCTGAGTCAGGTTCACCTTGAACTAAGTCATGTCGAGTCTAATAGAGTTGAGCTTATATAAGACCAACTCGAGTTGAGCCCACATCAAGACGAGTAGAGTCGAGCTCACGTTAGTCAAAGTCAAGTCGAGCAGAGTTGAGTCGAGCCTGCATCGGGTAAAGTTGAGGAAGACCCATGTCAAGTCAAAGTCGAGTCAGATCCACGTCCAGCAAAGTCAAATCAAGCCCACATCGAATCAAATTAAGTCAGACCTAACTTTAGTCAAGTTGAGTCAAGTCAGACCCATCTCTAGCAAAGTCGAGTCAGACCCACATCATTTGAATTATATCAGGCCCATGTTAGACCCAATTGAGTTGGGCCCACATTAGGTCGAGTTGAGTCAAGCCACGTTAGGCCGAGTTAATTCGTGCCTACATAAGGACGAGTCAAGTTGAGTCAAACAGAGTCGATTCAGACCCACCTTAAACAGAGTTGAGTCAGGTCTACATTGAGCCAAGTTGAGTCATGTCCATGTCAAGTATAACCCATGTCGAGCTCGCATCGTGTCAACATTGAATTGAGTCGAGACAGGTTAATCCTAAACCGAGTGAAATCGAACTCGCCTTAGGCCGAGTCAAGTTAAGCTTGACTCGAACTGACTCGAGATAAAGCTACAACAGATCGAGTAGAGTGGGGTCCATATCGAGTCATGTTGAAGTTAGGATCACATTCGACCGAGTCATATATTTCTTGTAATATATATATATATATATATATATATTGAAAAGTTGCATTATTAAGTATTATTTTGATAATTAAATTTGAGTAATATTTATTGAAAAGTTTAATTTTAAATTTTATATTTTAAAAATAATATTTTAAATTAAAATTTATCATAAAAGAGAAATTTAATTATTTTATCAAAAAATATTTGAAATGTAAAATATTTTAATTATCTTGTTCAAGCAAACATTTAGGAAATGAATAAAATTAAATAGCAAATAATTCAAATACATCGCATATCAATTTCTTAAAATTTTTGAAATTTCTAATCAAACACAACATGATTAAAATTAATTAATTAAAATTTTTTGAAGTAAGATGAATTGATCATCCGAGGTAAGAAAAAAAAAATATAAAATGTTTAATCCAACAACGATTTGATACTATATAACTTCTTAGAAAGATAAGATCCACAAAACCAAAACAAAAATTTAATTTATATAAAAAATATACTTTAAATATATTTTATTTAATATATAATTTATTATTTAATATAAAGAAAGTCAATATATTATTCAAATAATTAATACAATATTTTTTACATAAAAATAATATTTTATTATTCTACTTGTATAAATTTTATATGAACGGATCAAAATTTTTAAATAAATAAGATATTATCACCTTTAAAACAAGGTTACTAATCTTGAATTTAATGATATTCAAGATTCAAGTAAGTTTAATTAAATTGATTTGATGTTTTCAATCTCTTTGATTTGATGATAGTTATGTTGAAGAGTTGATCTTGTAGTTAATCTTGTGTTTTGTTGTAATTTTTAGAATTAGGGTTTCATTGGGTGTGGGTGTGATCCTTATGTGCCAAAATTGTTTTTAAAACTTACACATAATTGCACTAGGTTTTAATGAAGTAAAGAAACTTTAATTGATTGAAATTTATTTTTAACTAGTTGAAATATTCATAACTTTGAAGAATCACAAGCTTAAATATTTTTAATTAATTAAAATGAGTTTTTAAAAATCAAAATCTTAGAATTTTTGTTCAAAATCAATGTCATATTATTTCAATTGATTAAATTGTGAATCAATCATTTGAAATTACTTAAAAGGTCAATTTAAGTGATTTCAATCGATTGAATTGCGAATTAACAAATTAAAATCAATTATGGAACTCATTTTATATTGTTTCAATTAATTTAAACAAATTTCAATTTCTTGAACATCAGTTCAACAAAATTAATTTCTTATTTTTTTCTTCAAATAAAAAATTGAAACAGTCTTTTAACACAAGGAATTTTAAATATTGAAATTCTACTTTGTTGATTGAGAAACTTTCTTGAAACTCAATTTGGAAATCTCTCAAGATCAAGAATCAAGTATTGAATCTCATTCTTGTTGGAAAATCACCTAACTTCGCTTCTAAGGGAGTTAATCATTATACTTCATTGTCCAAGTAATTTTGTTTCCATTTGTTTTCTTTGTTGTTGGACGTTCTTAACTAGTGTTATGAAAAGAGTTTTCTCATAATAGGGTTTCATAAGAGGTTGAAAGAGATCTTGTAGATTTTAAGATCTTGTGTTGTGTTATATTTCACGTTTCATATAGGATGCTTGTAAAAATTTAAAATTAGTGGATTCGCTTAATCAGAGTGATTAAGCAACTAAATGTAGTTTCTTTGTAAGTTAAACTAGTATAGTGATTTGTGTTATTCTCTTTACCATATATCTTATAACTCATATAATTTATACTAATATTGTTTGTTTAGGATTAAAGAACATTGAAAATAACATCTCTTGAAACTAAAATTGGTTTCCTTTAAAGTATTTTTTGTTTTAAAGTTAATCATTTATTCATTTGTAAAGTGTTTCTAAATTCATTGAAAGTTGAATTTACTTTATCTTGAACTCAATTTATTTTTCTAATAATTGGTATCAAGAGCGGATCTTTTAAAGTTATTTCATTTTTTTAAAATTTTGAAAAAATGCATGAGAGAAATTTGTTTTTTCCTGAAGGTGTCTCCCTATGGCAAACCGACGAGGATTCTTGGAGTCGTCACCAATATTTTATTCAAAACATTAGAAAAAAGAAAAGAAGATTTTCAACAAAATAAACTTCGTCCGTCACAACCATAGTTCAGATTCGGGGATCGATTACATACTGGTACCCCATGATGTCGTCCGCAAATATAGAATATAAACCTAAATACTACCCCTACCTGGCAAAATGCACAAAAATAAACTAAATATCTACATGATTGTTACTCTAACTCTAATCTACTTCTACTATTAGAAAAATAGTAAATAAAAGACCATAAAGAGAGAGAAAGAGATTAAACCTCTGAAGCAAACTTTATATTATCCAAAGAGGAAAAGCAAAAGTATCAAAGCTACAATTTCCAATTTATGGTGTACTGGCTAGTATTCTAAATTATGTGTGAAAATGACTGACTGTTCTATATATACACATTTTCCGAGATGCAGAACAACTCGTTCTCAGCCTGCCATAAATGGCATTAAATGCATCGAGAACGACCCGTTCTGGGATATGAATGACCCATTCTTAACATACATTTAATGCACTAAGAATAGCTCGTTCTAGGTTGAGAACGACCCGTTCTCCCTATATAAGAGACCCCCTTTCTTTTACATCCTTTCCCTAAATACTACACAAGTTCCTTCATGAGCTCCTTGAGATTCTTTAGGGGTAAGGCATTATCTTGCAATCTGCTAATTTTTTATCTTCTCTTTATTGTATTGTCTAGCCTGGACAAAAACAGGTGTCTACACTCCCTTTAATTCTTTGGGCATCTTGTGGTAGCACTTGTTCATGTAAAGTTAAAATTTGAATAAGCTCTTCTAAAGACATAATCTCCAAGTCTTTTGAAGAACACAAGGTTATTTCATTGGTTCTCCATTGAGGTGGAAGAATAATTTGAATTTTGTCAATCACATAATAAGTATATACTCTTCTTCCAAGTGATCTCATCCCGTTGATGATGACTTGGATTTTTCCAATCGTGGATTAGATGGTCTTATTCTCTTCTATGGTTCACATCTTGTACTAACATTTCAACAAAGTTAATTTGTTGTGTCTTACTTCCTTATAGCCTTCATAGGACATAACCAAAGTATCCCACATTTGTTTAACACATGTTAAGGAATGTACCTTAGAAAATACTTCCTATGAAAGAGCACATTGAAGGATGTGTCGTGTCTTGACGTTCAATTGATAACTGTGTTTTTCCGCCACCGGAACAATGTTTTTCCTTCACTGCTCACCATCATCGTCATCGGTTCTCTATCCTCTATACCGGTCTTTGACATCCACTTCCATCGGAGTTTGTTTGCTTATTTTTTTCCTTTTTAGGGTTTGTTTCTCTCTCTTGTGGGTTCTTTCTCTCTCTACAATTATCTAAGGAATTGTTATATCTCGAAGGAAGTATGCATTGGACATTTTGGAGGAAATTGGGTTGATAAACTCAAAATCTGTTGGCACAGCCATGAATCCCAATGCCAAACTTCTACTTAGTCAAGGGGAACCTTTATCAGATCTAGACAAGTATAGAAGATTAGTTGGAAAATTGAACTATGTTACTGTTACTCGTCCTGACATGTCCTTTGCAGTCAATGTGGTGAGTCAATTCCTTATTTCTCCATGTACATTAACGGATCTCCTGGAAAAGGCTTGCTATATGGTCACAATAGCCATACCAAAGTTGTATGTTATTGAGATACTAATTGGGCAGGATCTCCTTCTGATAGAAAATCCACTTCCGGATATTGTGTCTCCATTGAAGGTAACTTGATCTCTTGGAAAAGCAAGAAATAAAGTGTTGTAGTGAGATTTAGTGGAGAAGTAGAATATAGAGTTTTGACCTCAGCCACTTGTGAATAGGGGTGGCAAAGTGGGTTGGGCCCGACGGGCCGGCCCGCCAGCATATAGGCGGGGCGGGCTAGCATTTTAACCCCGCCAACCCGTATCAGCCTGGCCTGTCTAGCCTGCCAACCCGTCAGGCTAGGGGCGGGGCGGGCCAGCTCGCTGACCCGCGAAAAAAATATAACACCTCATTGACTTTCACTCATTCTCTTTAAATTTGGGAAAGTAGCTATACCTACGGTTCCTTCAACACCTCACTGATTGCAATTTCTTTTGTAATAAACATTATGTCTTTTAGCTTGCACTTTTTAAATGTCATGTCACTATATACATATTTAATATATTGTTGTAATTACAAAAATTCATTTAAATTGGACACAAACAAAATAGTTGCTAAGAAAAAAAAAGTCCAATTTAAAACCAAAGATCCAAAAATAAAATAAAAAACCCAAAAAATAGATTTTTCAAAAAAATGAAAAGCAAAAAATATAGGCGGGCCAGCCCGCCAACACGCCAGCACGCCTTATGACGGGGCGGGTTAGAAAGTTTGGCTCGTATCACTGTGACGGGCTGGTCCGACCCGACCTGTTTTTGGCGGGCTCATGGCGGGCCGGGCCTAAACGGGCCAGGCTGGCCCGTTTTGCCACCCTTACTTGTGAACTTATTTGGCTTAAACAATTACTTAAAAAATTGCAATTTGGAGATATCACTCAAATGACACTTGTATGTGACTATCAGGCTGCTCTTCATATTAGCTATAATCCTATCTTTCATGAAAGAACCAAATACATTGAGATTGATTGCCAATTTATTCGAGAAAATATTATATCTGAAGACATCAAGACTGAGTTTGTTAACTCAAATGACAAATTAGCGAATAGTTTTACTAAGCCTTTACGAGGACCTAAAGTTGATTATATTTGTAACAAGCTTGGTACTTACGATTCATATGCACCAGCTTGAGGTGGAGTATTAGATATTGTTAGATATTATTATATATAATATTATTTGTAATAATCTTGTAATGGGCTTAGTCCATATTCTCTGCATGACTCCTTATTATATATACATTACCCTATGTGTTATTTCACATATTAGGGATTCAACCTATACCTTTCTCTCAGTTATTCTAACAAAGACCAATGCTGAGAAAACAAGACCTACAAACAATCAAAGCATACAATCTATACTCAAGTGCCAAGAGATTATAATTTTTAAGTTGGTGTGAGCAAAACCATTGTAATATTCTTTAAATATATTTTGTAAGTGTAAATTATTCTCTCCTCATCTTTGAGAGATATCTTCTTTTTTTGTGAGGTCTTGATCTCAGGGGAAGGTTAAGATGTGATAACTAGGAGTGATTTATGTACTCGTTGAAATTATTGATTTGATTAGTGGAACCTCTTGAGAATTGTTCTTAAGGGAGAATCGGACATAACCTGAGAGTTTTGGGTGAATTAGTAGTGTTACATGGTCTGATATACTCATACTATTTGATAAGACATATTCTGCTATGCTCTTTATCTAAAGAAGAGTTGTCTAAGGTTCGTGCCACGACTAGTGCTAAAGAGATGTTGGATACTCTGTCCATGACATATGAAGGTTCCAAAGAAATCAGAAGAAACAAGTTGATGTTATTGAAATGACAATATGACAAGTTCAATATGGAAGGGTATCAAATCCATGATTGGAAGAATACAAATCATTACCAATGGTCTGAGATTGCTTGGAAGACCAATTGACTCGTATGATGAAAGAGACAAAATCTTGTGTATTCTTCCACCTTAGTGGAGACCTCATGAGACTTTCCTTAGAACGTTTAAGGATCTTGAAAATATGCCTTTAGAAGAACTAATTGATACTTTGACTGTCCATGAACATGTTTTAGCAAGGGGTGTTTAGATATCGAAGGGAAAAGACTTAGCCCTTAAAGCCCAGAAGCCTAGACGGTCTAATGCCAAAAAGGAATATGAAGTGATAGACGATCAATGCAAGGACTTAAAATATGAAAAGGTCGAGGAGCTATCCTTCCTAACCAACTAGTTCAAATGAATGCTAAGGAAGCAAGGTAAGTATGGTAAAGATAGAAATTTCAGACATTGAGGAGATAAAGAGAAGAAAGACTACAAAGAGAGGACAAGTTATGATTGCAAGAAACCAAAGGCACTTCAAATTAGAATGTCCAAAGTCCAACAACAACAACAACAAAAAGAAAAGGACTACAAGAAGAAGTTCTACAAAAGGAATGACTTTATGTCAACATGGGAGGTTCTGGACTCATCAGATTCCGAATTTGAGGAAGCGCACATTGGTCTCATGGCAGACACAATCAATGGAAACTCATCAGACAACTTTGATGATGAGGCGCTTTTTCTAATCATAAATTCATTAGGCATATTATGAAGTTATGTCTAATACAGTTCAACTCAAAAAAACTTTCAAAAGTGCGAAGAGTTTTTTTAAAGTGTTTCCAAAGAACTAGAATTGAAAAGGGTCCATTTATCTTCAAGTAATATGATTGATGAAAATCTTGAACTTGCTAAAGATAACAAGGTTATAAGTGAGGAAAATAAAGTTTTGAAAGCAAAAGTTGAAAATCTTAATTTGGAAAACAAACGTCTAAATAAGGAAATTCTTTTACAAAATGAAAGTTTGAACAAGAGACCCATGGTAGATGATAGCAAAAGAGTGCATTATCTAAAAATGAGTCTCTTAGAAAGATCCTAGCCCAATCCTTCATTACTGGAAAGTCTCTAGATTTACTTGTAAGAAGATCACAAAAACCTCATGATAAGAAAGGGATAGGATATGAAAAAAAGAAGAAATATATAAACTATATACCTTCTTAGCAAACATTTTCAAAAATAGTGTCTAATCATGCCTCATTTAGTGGAACAAATAAAAATGATTCTTATGCCACTAAAAAAAGAGGATCCAAGAAAATATGGATACCAAAAAAAAATAATACATCTTCCAGATGTTCTCAAAGCCAACAAGAAAACCCTATCATAGTACCTGAACAATGGTTGCTCACGACGAATGACATGAAAAAAAGTCTATGTTCAAAGACCTAAAGATGAAGAAAGGTGGTGGAAATGTAATCTTTGGAGGAAACCAACATAGAAGAGTAATCGGTATTGGAAAGATATGTATGAACCCACTTCCTTCCATAGATAAAATGCTTTTAGGTGATGACCTAAAACACAACCTGTTAAGCATAAGTCAATTGTGTGACAATAGTTGTGATGTTGTTTTTATCGAAGGCCAATTTATAGTCAATCACGAGGATGAGACTATATTGTTTATTGTGAATAGACAAGAAAATCTTTAGAAAATAGATATAAATGAGTTGTCAGATCAAATTGTCTCTTGCCTCATGACTGTTAAGAAAGATCACTGGAAAGAACTTCTAGTTACAACAAGTACATAAATTACTCCTGGTTATCCCTTCTTAATTTCCCCTCTAAGATTAAGACCACAAATCAAGTAACAAAGAACTCTCAAAGATAGAGCAATTAAGACTCACATGGCTACTTAACAACAAGAAGAAATGCGATGGTTTATAACTCGCCCGAAAAGAATACTAAGCATCTTATAAATGCTTGAAAACGTAAAAGGAAATTATGATCTAGTTGCATCAAGTGTGAGAGAGGCTAAGTTATAACATGCTTTACCAACTTGTTGTCATAAAATAACATTAAGTGAGTAGTCAAAGGAATCACATATGAGCTTGAAAGGAGGATCTCAATCATCTAGCTGCATGATAAAAGAACTAGTAAGTATCTTCAACTCCTCAAAGGCCTTTCTATGTGATTGATCATATGTAAAATCTACATCTTTCTAAAGAAGATTAGACATTGACAGGGCAATCTTACTGGAATCTTGTATGAATCTCCTGTAAACATCTACATGTCCTATACAAGAATGCACTTCTTGCACAGACACATGGTAAGAAAGAGAATTAATAACATTAAGTGTAACTTTAACAACCTCAATACCTCTCTCAGATACTAGATATCCTAAAACTATACCTTTAGTTACTATAAAATGTAATTTTTTAAAATTCAACACATAAAGTCATCCATAAACACATATATTAAACTCTTAATCAATTTAGAAAAAATATTAAGCATGCAATGCTAAAAAGTAGCATATGTGTTGCACAGAACGAAGATGTTCGAGTATAGGAAAGAATGCTGAAAGGACAGGTGAACATAGTCTTATATTGGTCCTCTAGTGCAATATGTATTTGCATATAACCTGAAAATCCATCAAGAAAACAATAATGCTATTTACCTACCAACCATTGTAAGATTTGATCATTCAATGGGAGAAGGAAGTGGTCTTTCCTAGTAGCTTAGTTCATTCACCTATAATCAATGCATACTCTCCAATATTTTGTAACTTGTGTAGGCACTAACTTGTTATCCTTGCTCTGCACTACAGTTATGAAAAACTTTTTAGGAACCACTTGTTGGATTGAATGATTACCACTAGACCAAAAGTTATAACCATTAGTTCGGGAACAACTCTTTCTACTTAAGAGCGTAACAACTAAAGCGCCACAATTCGATTGTGACTTGTTGTACATGGCCTTTGGCCCACCTAGCCTTCGCTACAGGACAATTGATACCACCCATAACAATCTCCTCCTCGATAATTGTCCCACTGAGAATCAAACTCGTGACCTTGACTTTGATACCAATTGTTGGATCAAGTGCTTATCACTAGACCAAAAGTTATAACCGTTAGTTAGGATGCAAATCTTTCTACTTAAGAGTGTAACAACCCAAGTTCTTGGATTCAATTATGACTTGGCCCACATGACCTCTATCCCATTTGGCCTTTGCCATGAGACAATTGATGCCATCCGTAACACTACTTAGATAGGTGAAACCCATGTGTTGTTTGAAACAAGATAGATGATCCTAACCATTAGTAGCTTGATCATCTCCTTCTTCTCAACATCTAGTATGGTAGCATTAACTCTCCAATGTGGTTGTCTTACTAGTTTAGGCTCCTCCTCCAATAAAATTCAGTGCATATGCATGGTTGTATTGATACCAAGTATATAAGCAAGTTTCAAACCAATGGCTTTCTAGTGCACTCCTAAGACCTGTAATAGTTTCTCCTCCTAGTCCTTAAGAAGCTTGTTGGACCTAGAAGCATGTGATCTGTATCTAACTAGAGAGAGGCAACATCTTGCAATGAATACAAGGATAAATCACTTTACTAGAACCAAGAACTTAAGAAACTTTTAGGACACAAATAATGAGAAAAAAATTCAACATTATTTTTACATTAATGATCAATGTTGTTCTTTATACTTCTTCTTGAGCAAGAACTTTAAATAGTATTATGAAGAAATAGTCATTAAGAATCCTTTTTGTCCATTGAGTAGCTTCAACTCAAAGAAGAACATTTTCTATCGTCTGGGTGATCGAGGACAAGGATGCATTAAATGAACTTCATGCAACATTAAATTCTTATCTCATTTCAAGATCCTAATAGCTAATGATACTTATCAAGCTTAGGTTAGAGAGTTTTGTATTTAAATTTGAGTAAAGGGAGAGACCATATGGGCTAGATAACTTATCCAAAGTTTTTACGAGCATGGATTAGGAAGTTGTTGATACAAAACAACTTTAGCTCACTCTTCAAGATATCTTTGATGTTGACAAGATTTCTTACACATTATCTTGATGATTGATGAACGACAACATTCCCTACAACACAAAGTAAGCATATAGTATAATTTTGTGAATTACAATGTTAGCTTACAATTGTGTGTGTATCATCTTATTGAAAAAGAGCTTATCAAACTTTTGTAAAAACACGTCAAGTATCATTTTTTCTGACAAACAAAATACTTGTTTTTTTGAAGGAATTTGATATTCAAAACATTTCCTAAGCTTTTCTTTATTGTAAAACTGATTCAACTAGGCACATAACTCACAATCCTAGTTTTCTTGAAAGAACTAAGCACATCGAAATTGATTGCCATGTGATTAGAAAAAAACTAAATGCAAAGCTCTTCCATCTTTTTCTTATTACAACCAAGCTTCAAATTGCAGATGTCTTTACGAAGTCGTTGGAGCATGGTGTTTTTCAATGATTTTTTTGACAAGCTTGTAATCATGAACATTCACAATACAACTTAGAGGGGATATTAATTTTCTTTGTTTTTCTTTCACCTGCAACTTTTTAGTTTTACGTTTTAACATTTTCTTTTTTTATTCTTTTTCGTATATATGTATCTTCTTATCTCTACAAAGTTAATGAAGAGGTATTTTTTTTACTCTTTCTTCCCTTAACTATTTTGTCTTTGCTATTCTTTTCTTTTGTGAAATTATGCAACAACATTGCATTGTTTCATTTCTCCCAACTAACAACATTGCATAAGATATCATCAATACACTTATAACTTGTCTCAGACTGGATGATCAACCACTGACTACTGTATCTTTCTCAGATCCTCACTCATATATTGGAGATTAAAGAAGCAAACCATTGTGTCCAAGTCATTCATAGAAGTTGAATATCTTGCACTTGCTGCAACTACTTATGAGCTTTAATGGCTAACTTACCTTATGAAGGACTTGATATTTAAAACATTTCTCAAGTTGTTCTCTATTACAACAATGATTCAGCTAAGCACATAGCTCACAATCCCAATTTTCTTGAAAGAACCAAGTACATTGAAATTGGTTGCCATGTGGTTAGAGAAAAAACTACATGCAAAACTCTTCCATCTTCTACCTATCATAACGAAGCTTCAAATTGCATATGTTTTCACAAAGTTACAAATTGTAGATGTCTTTACAAAACCGCTAAAGTATGGTGTTTTCAATAATTTAATTGACAAGTTTAGAATCAGGAACATTCACGATTCAAAATGAGAGGAGTACTAATTTTTCTTTATTTTTCTTTCATCCGTAACTTTTTAGTTCTGTGACTCAAAAAGATAACTGTTTTAACATTTTTTATTTTTTATTCTTTTTCATATATATATATATATTTTATCTCTACAAAGTTAATGAAAATATATTTTTTACTCTTTCTTCCTTTAACTGTTTTGTTTTCACTTTTCTTTTTCTGGTTGAAATTATGCATCAACATTGCATTGTTTCATTTCTCTCAACTATGGAGAAGATACCATCCACACACACTGAGATTCCATTATAACTTATCTGATTATGCACCCATTTGTAAATTGATTAGTAATTACTAGGTAGTTATTGACATTCAAAAAGTTGCATTTGGGCTAATATTTTTCTTTTCATATTTATTAGACCTTAGTTGGGCATGACCAAGACGTTGCTCCAGAACAGAAAAAAAATTATTGCAAACAATGAAACGGTGGTTGAAAACCAACTTTATTTTATCACATCAATTTTCATTCTATAAATATATAATAGAAATTTGGTGCTTGTTAACATCTTTCCACTTTGGTGTGTGGAATCTCTATAAAAAAAACACATAACTCAAGATTCATTCTTTCCAACTAGAGCAATTCCCTGAGAGGCATCCCAAGGCACACCAAAAAAGATTGAAGTTGTAAAGTAAAAAGAATATGTCCTAAAGAAATTGTACATAACTCCCCCTTGGGAATTTCCAATGGTTGAGTTCTGGTAGTTTCTGTTTTCATTATTTAATTATTTAACGCATAAAACAAACTAGTAGCTAGTCAATAAACCATATAGAAAGAGAATAAACTTAGCATTTCGAAAAAATAGTAATATGTAACACCCTAAACTTTTAAGTATTTTATTCACCCTTATAATTTTACTCTCTTTCTATAAATTTTTTATGCATCCTTGAGAGTCTACATCTTCCAAATTTAAGCCAACAATAAATATAAACATTTTTTATTAGATATTTAAATATAGATTAACTTAGGAGATTAATCGTTTTTATTAATTACAACTTTCACCATTTTTTATCACATTATTATCTCATCAAATAAAGTAAAATTCACTTCCAATTTCTAGGTTTACATGATTAAGAGAGATTTTATTCAATTTCAAGTTTTTATATTGATGATCCATTTTTGTATAAATTAAAAACAAAAATTAAGAAAAACTTTCACAAATTAATTTGTATAAATTAAAAAAAATATAAATTTGTATACATGCCTAATACGTCAAAATCTCATTGAAACATAAACTGACTATTTATGGGGAAGATGAGTTCGTAAGAATGATTAACAATAAATATATTTATTATTAAACAATTTTTTTAAAAATAGTATATATATATATATATATATAAATAAGTGATACCATAAATAACTTGATTTCTAATTAAGTAGATAAATATAAAATTTATTTTAAAAGTAAAAATAGAAAATATGTATTGTAAAACAAATTATTGTATTTATAGCCATTTCTAGTCAGAGCGACATTATAGTATAGTTGCATAAAAAAATTATATTACTTGTTACACCTACACTTATTTTTTTCATCATTTTGTAGGGGTTAACTTTTTAATTTTTGAAGTCACGTGTGAGAAGAATTGATTTGCGTTAAATATAAAGATGATTAAGAAAAAGGAAATTTAAACTTTTAAAATAATAATAAAAAGACGAACAAAATTCCCTCCAATTGATTGGGTAGGAGCAAAGCAGGGTTACTCTACTCTACTCCGCCCCCCACACCTCTCTGCCCCGCCAAAAGGAATGCGTTTGTGACGAATGACGATTCCATGTCTGAGAAATGCGCACTCTCTCTCTCTCTCTCTCTTTCTCTTTTTTTTTCTATATAAACCTTTCCGTTTACATCTTCCCTTTTCAGAAGAAACCTCAATTCTCTCTTCTCTTTCTCTCTGTAAATTGCTGAACCTCTTCGACGAAGCAGAAGCAGAAGAAGAAGAAGAAGAAGAAGAAGAAGAAGAAGAAGAAGAAGAAGAAGAAGAAGAAGAAGCATTCATACTTTCTAGAACTTCTCGTCATTCAGGTCAGATTTCTCTCTCTCTCTCTATCTACATGTATCTTTCTCTGTGATATGATTGCCAGGTGTTTGAGTCGGAGAAGTTAGATCCGACGAGGCGCTTGAGATTGTTGCGTTTCTTAATTTTCGCGTTCTATTTTTTTTGTGACGTTCTTGCTCTGGTTTACTCTGTGACTTGAACGAATTCGGACGGAGAAGTTTATTTCTGTTGCGCTGCGGAGAAAATTTGACGAAATTTGAAAACAAAAACGAGAAAACGAAAACGAAAACGACCTCGTTTTGTTTGCTGTATCTCTGTTTTTTGCATGTGTTCCTGAGTTTGATTTTATTAGTTGAATGAAATGCAATTTTAAGCGAGAAAATTGTAGGTTTGTTGTTTAGGTTATTATGTTTCCTTTTTGTGAATTTAACTAATCCGTTATCCCGTACAATAGAATCACTCCATAGTTATCATGATATATTCGAATATAGAAACGTAAACTCTTCGGTTAGTGGCATCGTTGATACGTTATTTAAGCCTTTCTGAAGTGAAGGATGAAAAATCCAGAACTCAGTTATGGTCAAATTGCGTGGAATTGTTTATAGGAGCTTCTCCCGGTAGATATTTTGGTAGATATTGGAACAAGAGTACCAGAGGTGACATCACGTTAGCGGGTTTGTGGTCCCCTAGGGTGTTTGTTAGTTTGTTTCATTGGACTCGGAGCGTCTCCGAGAAAATTCGCCCACTTGTTTCTTGAAATGCCCATTGCGACCTTGTAGTTTACTATGTGAAGCTTCTATCTAGAGCGTTTTTGGCTTTCCTTTGTGTGTGTGGGTAGAGGATGGAATGGGAACTTTAAAAGAGAAAGGAAACATCGTATTATGATATCATAATGAGGAAAAGAAGCGGTAGAAATGAATCGGGGCCATGGCTTCTGAGGATAGGCCTTTAAGTTAAAGATGACTCTTGTTTCTCTGTAGATCAAGCAGCACATGTGACTCACTCAGGCACCCATGTGGTAGCGTTTGTGGATGCCAGGAATGATGGACCCTGAAAAAGTTCAGGTTTCTTCCGTTTTCTATATAAGATAGATTAGTTAGAAATACTTTTCTCTCAAGGTTCGACACCCTGCCTGCCTGGTCAAATTATATGTGACTTTGCATAGTCTGCCCGTCTATTGTTTGTGGTAATGAGAGTGTTTTCTTTTGTAGAAAATACTTATTATTTGTAGCTTGTCCGTGTTTAGGTAAAAGTTAAGAACATGTTTAGAGAGTTTCAATAGATATTTCTCAAATTACAAGATAAAAACGGCAAAGGAAAATATTTTTGGTTGGCAGTAAAATATTTTCAACTTTCTTACCTGGGTCACCACTTAGTAATTAGTATGTTACTTCAGCTTCACTTAACTAGAACGAGAATTCAACTTGGGTGATTACTGTTAGTGTGAGATTAGTCGTGCACAAAACGTTTGTAGTCCAACCGAGAAGATTGTGTTATGCCCGCGGCTTCCCATCTTAAGAGCGCAAGCTAGCGTTCGAGGGGAAGATGCTAGTATAAATGGCCATCCTGATTCAATTGCTATGACCTATGTGCTTGGGGTAGGATTAATTTTGCAAGGCCTATACATTTTAGTTCCCCCCTTCAGATTGTACGTGGAGATTAACTTTCCCGTTGTTTTTGCCTTTCTCTGGACTCGGTTTCGTACTTTTCTTTCTTTTCTTTAGCCTCCGTACCAAAAAGGCTGTTCCGTTTCATTTCACACACTTGGATAGGGCATTATGGTGAACCATACTGCTGGAGAGAATAAAAATCTTGAGAGTCAATTATTCGATGGATCTTTTAGGCCAGTACTGAGAGCAGAGACACAAGCAAGTTGACTGCCACTCGCTCAGAAAAAAAAGTATAAACTGATGAATTAATATAGTATCTCTTGGTTCAGGAGCTGCGGTGTATAGTCTGTAGACTCATGAAAGGGACATGAGCACGATTAACAGTATACATACAAAATTTTATACAATTACATATTAACTGTATTAATATCTTTATTCTTTTTTTTTTCAAATTTGTCATCGAATCTATTTTTTATTGTTGAATTTAACCTCATTATTTCTCTCGCTCATGTTATTATTGAGTATTTAATAAAAGGGGTATCTTAACACTTAACCAACGTAAAATTACATAATTAAAATAGTAAAAACATCGAATTTATTGAAAATAAAGTATGAAATTGTGAAATATAAAAGTTAGAGGGACAACAAATGTAGATGTATTTTTTTTAGAACTAAGATAGCTAGGAAGAAAAAAATGAAATACATGGTTATTTTATTATAATTTTATCATCTAGGTAACTATTTTATATTAATCACTCTCTCCATACCAGAACAATATATTTTAGGTGATTGTTCTTTTGATTTTTCTATACTATTTTTTTAACAATATTTTTATATATACTTAAGAACAATTAAAACAAAACCATTTTACATTGATAAACGATATAAAATTTGTTGATTTTTTATTAATTTTGTATAAATTGATTATTTATTAGTGTATTAAATGACAATTATTTTGAAAATGAGTGGGTTTATATATGATTGAATTTGAGTAAAAAGTATATTAGTATATATGATTTATTTAATTAAATTAATAAAAATTAATAGATTAATTTTAGTGTAATGATAAAATTATTATTTTATAATAATAATAATAATATCTATTATTTAATATATATAAATCTTTACTATTTTATTTTTTAAATTTTGTGACTGTTTTGTTAAATTCAATCAATTATCCACAATAAAATTATAATATTAATTAGAAAATTATTTTATAATTATTTTAGAACAAATATTTTCATAATTTTATTTAAAATTTGATTTTCTCAGGTTCTATTTTCTTATAACTCTCAACTTCTTTTTCTTCAACTTAATATTTTCTCTCCCTCATTGACGGTTTCAAATTCTTTTAATATTAAATTTAAATAACTTAAACAATATATTAGATTTAAAAAAGTTACACAAAAATAAATAAATTATATATATATATATATATATATTACGATATATTAAAATAATTTTTAACAATATTAAATTTTAATTTGGTAAAATAAAATAGTATGATAAAATGCGATACATATAGTGATAGTGTTTTTAATACTAATAGTAATATAATAATGGTTTTTTTAATAAGAGTGTAACTTTCTCTTTTATTATTGTCTGTATATTGAATTATCTATCGCATGCTTTAGGAAATAATATTTGGATAATATGAAAAGTAACATGATGTATTTAATGTAAGTTATATTGTTAATTAATGGGTTGTTATCTTTACTCAATGTTTTTTTTATCTATGTTGTTTTTAATTTATTTTTATATTACTCATTCTCTTTCCATCCCCCTCAGCTCAAATGAGGAGTGACTGAATTGTTTTCTTATTTACTCCACAAATGAACTTAAAAACAATAAACAAGCATCCACTTGCTCTTTCATCAGATATCTACACCATTTCGTTTTTCTATTCCTCTTTTCTTTTTTCACTTGTCACTTCTATGTTCTCTATTTTCTTTTTCTGTTGTCACGGTGTCTCTTTTTTTCATCTCAATCCACCTCAAAATGTGATGGACATCTAACTCAATAGGTTATCAGATAAAGGAAGTATTTACCTAAATCATTCCTCACTTCTCGCCACTTTGTTTTTTTTCTTTTTGCACCATATTATGTCGAATCTACATTTCTCTTCTCTTTTTCTTCTTGAGGTGTGTACTAACCATGGAATATTTTTCTTTTCAAAAAATAAAAAAGGAAGAACTTTCACGTTCTTGGTCATCATATACGTGCAACTTTCGGTGTTCGATTATTATGCTAAAAACTGTCATTCTACCTCAGATGCTACGACTAATTATTCTCAGTATTTTTCTTATGGAAGTCAAGGCAACTTTTCCTGAGGATGCTGTCGCATCCCTTTTTCGTCAGCTCATTCTTTCACATTTTATCTCAATTCCTGAAATTCTCTTGAGAAATCAGCAGTAAAGTAGCATGGCTGGGTTATTATCCAAAATATTTATGGGATTAGAACGGTTTTTCCATCCTGAAATGTCCTTTCCACGACAAAAGTGTACTTGTCTTAAGTTTGTTAAAGTGCTTTATACGGTTCTTACCAAAAATGGAAATGTTTAGACGGCTCCTTCGATTCATTTTTTAAGAAAGATATCCCCTGTAGTTTGGGTCTTCACACATCCCTTCTATAATTGGCATGCATATAGACATCTTAGTAGATATGTTTTTGTTATATTGTTTGAAAGTGAGACATGCTACAGTTGCAAAAGGGAAAG
Source organism: Lablab purpureus (assembly GCA_030347555.1). NCBI lineage: Eukaryota > Viridiplantae > Streptophyta > Magnoliopsida > Fabales > Fabaceae > Lablab > Lablab purpureus. Next base: position 23,203,379 of record CM059258.1, read on the forward strand.
CATTCAAGTATACTGATATTTTATACATGCATGTAAACAGGTTAGAAATCAAGATTCTGTGCGTTAACATATTCCGATTCGAACACTGGAAAAATCTAATAAAGCTTCACTCTGTTTTAAGGTGATTTGAAGTTGAGGGAAAAGTGAGTAAATGAGAAGAAAAAAAAAGGGGAAAGAAATAGAGAATGTCGCAGAAAGGATGATAAAAATAAGAAATGTCGATAAAAGAGAAGAATAAATCCTATTTATGAAATTATTATTGAATGAAATCTTAATCCTTTAATAAATTTTATTTATATCTAAATTTCAAATAGGTTTGTTTTGTGTTTCAAACTTAAAATTTATTTTTTTGTCTTAAAATAAAAATATATTTTAGTTCCTTTACCTAAATGTCCTTCACAAGATTTGGATAGAGGATTAAAAACATGTTTTTTCTTTAAACTATAGGATTACAATGATTACTTTTAAAGTTGAAGATAAAAAAACTTTTATATAACTTTTTGTAAAGTAGACATTTTAAAAAAGAAAAATGATAAAAAACAACTAAATTTTATGAACGTCATTTCAAGATTTTATGTTGTTCATTACTAGTGTTATTTTATATATTTTTAAAAAAAATTGAAATTTTAATTACTTTATTATGTAATATGGATATTTTAATAAATTTGAGTATAAGTATAACATTACCGTTTAAAACATTAACAGTAAGATATTGAGAATCTGAAATTTATTTTTCTATCTGACAGGATTTTTCTCTATAAAAAGAAAGTATATTTGGTTCATCATCTTAGATTCAATGTGCAACTCAACGAATTCAGCAAATTTGTCTTATTTTGTACACAAGAGAAATATAATTAAAAATAGAAAATAATATATAAAGTATGGGTGAAAAATAAAATAAAAGTTGAAAATCTTGGACAAAAGAAAAATAGAGAAGAAATAAAAAGAGAAACAAGGTAAAATAAATAAAATTATATTGGTGAGATCTATTTACTCTTCTATTCCCTCATTCTTATCTCTATTATACTTAATGCATTCAATTAAATTAATCACCATACTTTTCATTTCTCCCTCTTGAACGAACTCTATACCCAGTTGCCCCAGGAATTACTAGTAACTAGTATGTGTTAACATCAGCCCGATAATGGATTGGTAGGATAACGAACACACTAGTTATGATATCTTCGGCCACCATACTGTCTACATGTCTTGTGTACGGAGCCATAAAATTTGTGGTACCAACCTACCTGCACTGCATGCTTGACAAATCTATGGTTTATTGGAATTCCCTTGTCATCGTGTATAGCTTTTACGGGTGGCCACAACTTTTAAAAGTTGGATCTCTCGTATCTGCCTACAGCAATTTAATAATGCCAACTTTGCCTTCACTTGGCAGAGGAAAATTTAAAAACGCAGTAAATCTTCTGTTAATAATTAACACTTTTGTCGTTTTTCCCTGGACCAACATGCAGTATGGTTTATTATCGTGGTTTTCATATTCCTTATCTTTATAAAATTCCTTTTTTTCTTTTTTATCTTGGTTTGCTATGCACAGTTCTAGTATTTACGACTGGGTAAGTGTAAGACAAGGCTGCATTAAGTATTACCAACTAGGTGGGCATGCATTGTTAAAATTCAATTCATACTCAATTAAAGTTTAATAAAATATATCAGATTAATCTGGATGAATGAAATTGATTTAAATTTTGAAATCTAGTTTTAATATACATTAAAGTTAAATTAAATCTATATCTATTTAATCCATTTTATTTAGATAAAGCTGATATTAAAATCGAGATAATTATATCCTATAAATTTGAATTAAGATTTATTTGAAATAATTTAGTTATTGTATTTTTTCACCAAATAATGAAGATATATTTTCAAATTAAAATTTTTTATTTCAGGAGAGAAAATTATGATACACAGTGACTAATAATACAATTCTTCAATAGAAAGCATAATGTTTGATGATTTTAATTGGTTTTTTTTCTTTACATATATCTCTATTCTTATTTTTCTTAATTATTAAACTTATACTCATTTTTTTATCCTGTGATAATGTGACCACGTATATATCTTATGTGTTTGTTCATTTTCAATAGAACAACTTTTTGTTTTATCAAAGTTATATTATTTTCTGATTTTAATTTTTAGAAAATAAATAATAATCAATATAATAAATAAGATATATTTTTAATTTAATAATTGATAATATATACTTGATGTTTGAGTTGGGTACACCTCAAGTAAAGTTAAGACATAACATAGTTAAGAATTCTCTTTTAAAATGGACTAACATATCCAACATAGTAAAAAAATTAAATATATACTTTGAAAAAGAAGTAAAAATTTATAGGGTTTAGGATTTAAGGTTCAATATATCCTAAATCCTAAAAAATTATACATTCAAAGCTAATTAAAGGTTATCTTGACTAAGTAATTTTTAGGATGAATATTAATTTTAATTTTTTAAATTAAAAAATATTCAATTAATTGAATATTTATATTTAAAAAATGTAAATTTAGATTTTAAAACGAATTTATTAAAATGGAGTTAAATATAATTTAGATAAGGATGCTTATAGATTGAATTTGATTTTGTTTTTAATCCACCAAAAACAGAACTACCATTTGGTGTTCGGTTTCGTTATACTATGAGTAGTGGTTCAGTCATCTCTTAAAAGAAATTCTTCGAGGTTTTTTCTTCGTACAAAGGTAAAATTCAAGATTCCTACACTTACTAAACGGGTCAACATAACTTATCTTAATGAGCATGATCTTTACACTTTTATCTAGATGCATATTAACAATTAATTCATGTTATTCTGACTTAATTGCTACTTAAATGGGTTATTACTATTTTTAGACTGAGTTAATAAATGTTAAAAATTTTGTTTGTTATATGAGATTTGTCATTCATTTATACACTTTAATTTGACTAAATTGTTATATTGATGTAGGACATATTTGCAAAGTGAAATTTGTAGAATGAATTATTTCTAAGTAATATAAGTTGATAAAGATTAGGATTAAACTCATTGAGTTTGGTTTTAGTAAATATTGTTTTTTAATTAACTTATTTATTTATTTTAATTTTATTATATATATTGTATTTCTAACAAATTAAACTTAGAATCAAAGTATAATTCTATCATATAAAATTGATTTTGAATGAGCTATCTTTGGCTTATATGCTTTAATTTTCAGCCAAATTATAAGAATAATTCTTCATTTATTACTTTAATAATTTTTTAAGTCAATATAAGTTATTCAAAACTTTTTAGCATTTTAAAATTAATTCTGATAATATTTTAACTACATTGACGGTTTTAAATTATCATAAAATAACAAATTATATCTAATAAAAAAATCACTAAACATAATGAATGTTTTTAATTGTTGCTATAATAATTGACAAATAATAAAAAAGAAACTCGCCACCTTCTGTTCCTCCTTCCCACCCTCTTTGTTCCTTCTGTCTCGCCCCCACTCACTCCTGTCACGTGTACTGCAACCGTTGCATGACACTCTACATCGATCCAAGTTCTAGTAAAATGTGGTCATTCCCTTGTGCGAACAGTTTTGCGTTGTTGGTTGTACTTGATTTGATTTCGGAAACAGGGAATCACTTAATTATTTAATAAATAATGTTATCAGATAATAAATAAAATATTACTAGTTATAATCAAGTTGTTTGAACAAGTTTAGATTTCAGAAGTGTTTCTTAGGTTCTTAAAATAATTATTTTAAAAAAATTAAACACAATTAAATAAGTATATATAAATATATAACAATTAATAATGCAGAAACTTTGTAACTGATCTTTTTACCTCTGTTACTTTTCTTATCTTCATTTTCCTTAATTGTTTAGTTTTTATAATTAAGAAAAAACATGAATCACGATAAAAGATTGAAAGTATTTTTATTATTAAATTATAATAATTAATGAAACTTAAATATTCTATAACTATTTTATATATAATTTATTATAATTTTTTTTTGTTGTAATGAAAAATTAAAAGTGTTGCTATTATATAAATATTATAAAAACTAATAAACATGATTATTTTTATGATTATTTTTTATGTACATAATTTTTATAATTTCAATATAAATTTTAATAATGTTTTTTATTTTAATATATTTTTGCTATCATAAAAAATGGTTGTAAATTCATGTGTTTTCATTCTTATCTAATTTGAAATAACTTCAATTCATTTTTTTATCTTGAATACAATTTCTACTTTTATAATAAATAGTTAATTGTATTTTATTTATTTATTAGGTAACAATGGAACTAAAGTGTCCTATCAAGTTTCAGTGGTCCCTATGCATTATAATTATATAAATTTGGTTCATTCATACATTACCAGTTAATTTTCTAACGAATTTTTGTCAATGTTATGTCAGTTGGGGATGTGATAATAGGAATGAATTTAAATTATATTTCTTGATATCTCAAATAACATTAGTTATTATGTCATTTGATAATTTAATAGATGAATTGGTGAATAGATATTTTGTGCTAACACATTATCTGAAAGATTCATATATGATAAAAAAAATTGTGTTTTATCTGTGGCTCCATGTTGGTCCAGAGTTGTAGATGGGAGGAGAGAAGAAAAAAACCTGTTATGACATTGCCATTTCACCATCAAGTGTGACATTTCAAAAATTTATTAAAAGAATATAGGAAGATTAAAAGAATAATTAAAGTTAATTATAATAGAACATTAGTGGAGTTAAATTAAATGTGCCGATGGGTTTAATTGCTCCTAAAACAAATTAAATGTGCATGTTGGTAATGTTTATGATTGGTATCAGTAGTTCACCTTATGCTTGTGACAACTCCCGATTTTATCGTTGGAGATGTTCCCTTCCCCCACCTACCCAAATAATTCTCTTTGGATAGATAATTGAATGTTATGTAGTGATAGTGATATTGCATGTTGCTAATGTTTATTGGTCGGAATTCGTAGTTTAGATATTGCTAATGTTTTTTTTAATTAAAGTTCTAGCCTTTAAATGATCAGATTCACATATTTAATTTCTCTTGTTCTAAAATTCTGTAGTCATCCACAGCCCACGTACCACATAATTATGTAACAAATTTATTATATTATTAGATAGTTAAATAATGCTGAGAAAAGGACAACAATTGTTAAGATGGTATTGTTTCAATATATGGAAAACCAACTGAATACTTTAATTGATAGATAAATATAATATTTAAGTATGATATATATATTTCTCAAATACAAATAATGTTTATTAAATGATAATTTTTTAAATGAATGTTGATATTCTAAATAAATTATTCTATGATATCTAAGAGAAGATATTTCGTCCATAAATATTTTCTACCATATCTAAGAGAAGATATTTCATCCATAAATATAGAAAGTCTTTTAAAATATTGCTGAAGTTTTGAAATGTTTTAGTATATGAGAACTTATACATAAAAGATAGTCAAACTCAAAAGACTAGTATGTTTTGTGAAATATATGATGTCATATCTCTTAAAAAATAAAAAAAAATAAAAAATTGTAGTTAATACTGAACTTATGTATTAAGATATAAATACTAAATAACTATTACAATTAATACAAACCACACTCACAAAATTTCTCTAAACATTTATATCATAAGACACGACTCGTTCAAAATCTCCTATCAAGACAATGTGCCAACTGTTATAAAAAGAAAAGTACCTAATTAGATAAATACATGTAGTCAAGAGAACCAACTCACAACATTCACTATCACGCATATACACCTTGAAATCAAACCATAAACTAATCTATTGTAGTAAAGTATAGACTGGGGATATAAACAATGCGGTTTTTTAAGATTTGTTTTACAATCTCAAGGAACCTTATCCTATATAAAACCCTATATTATTCTATTATTTATGAATTTTGTGATTTCTCACTTATATAATAATATCTGAATGAGATTTTTACTATTTTATCTTATTTAATGTGAATTAATTATTTTGTCTGATTTATAAGATAATGTATAAATATTCTTTGAATATTCGAGATTATAAAAGTTTGAATTAGTATTAATTTTTTTATTATTTAGTGAGCATATTGTTTTTCACAAAAAATTGAAGTGATATAATCTTTAGACTAAGGTCATCATCCTATTCAATTTTTACACAATAAAATGTGTCTTGATCAACATTACTTTTAAGGACTTATTCACGGTATGTTATACAAGTTCACACAAGAACTTTTTGAAATTACGTGGACTCTTATATGAGCATTTGTTTTGTCTCCAAATTAGAATTATTTATAAAACTCATTTTAGACTCGTTTGATTAAGTAGGATTTTTTTTGCATGTCCATAATCCGTATAAAGTGACTATGTTTCTTTTATAACTCCTTTTAATTAATTTAAAACTATATTTCAGAATATATTATTAAAGATATTTTTAGATTATATAATCCAAAATTATCTGAAACAACTATGTCTTAGTGTATGTAATTTGAAACTATATTTTTAATTATATAATCTTGTTTTAGGTTATGTAATTTGCTATGGATTACGTAATTACGTAATTTGGTTTATTCAATTACTTAATCTTAAATATATTCTAGAAATACTATCATAAGAACACATAGATTATTTTGCATATTATAGAATATTTGAGAAAAAACAAAATTGAAAGTGAGAAAGGAAAACCCACTACCGTTTTCTTTGCATGGGCACCTTGCATGAAGGTCCAACTGGGCCTCTCCACGTCTTCCAGGCAAGGTGCTGATTCTTTCATCACCTCCATCAGTCCACCCAGCACCTCCATAGAGGAAGAAAAAGATTAAATCATTCTTATTTTGTATATTTTAATTGTTTTTTCTTTTTCACTGTATAATTAAAAAGTTATTTTTTAGTTTTGAAGTGTGTATTCCAAAAGTTAAAAATAACTTTTAAATTATACACTATAAAAATTATTTTTTAATTTTTGAATTATATAATTTAAAAATTAAAATTAAATTCATATTATTTTAATTAATTGATTTTAAATTGTACAATTTTAAAATGATTTTGATTTATAAATTATTTAAAATTAAAATTTTAAGTATATTTTAATTTTTGGATTACATAATCGGATAATTAACTTTTATCTCTAGATTTTACAATCCACATCATCATACAAAATTTTTAAAATAAGGATTTTTTTGAATTTTTTTTAAATAATGAAAGTGCAGGTCGAAAGGATGGAGCTGGAAAAAAATCACCATAGGCAAGATCCAATGATCTCATGTCCAGTTTACCAGAGCAGTAATTACTAGGATTAAAACACTAATGTATTAGAGAGAAAAACTTGTAAGGTTAAATATCACATTGAGTAGTTTAACTTGAGACCCATAGAATATTCCCCTTAACATCTTCAGGCTAAATTAACTTCACCCCATTCGATATCAAGAATCATATATGGAATATTAATTGCAGATAAAAATCAACTTTGACGATATTATTTACCAGTCCAGTGGTGAATATTAGTTGTTTTTCTTGTGCTGACATGAGTTGTTGCTCAATAGCGCAACTGTTTTAATTTATAATATTATTTTGTTAAAATAATAAAATTAAAACTCTTCTTCTTTCCTGGTTTCTCTCCTCCAAAAGATTTGGGCAGTGGGAAAAGGACTTGCAGTATTGTTTTTCGTTTTAATAAATAAAAATACCCTTAAAGGAAATATGAATTTCATGATGAGATATAATAATATTAGAAAATTAATAATTAATTATTATGATAGCTATTGACTTTATTTTAATTAATTATATATATAAATTCTATTTACTTATAATTTACAAATTATTAATTTAAAATTATAAGTATAATTTATAAGTTACTCTAGTTTGATAAACTATTTACTAATTGGTAAAATTTTAATTCATTAATTTTAAACTCAAACTAAATTATTAAATTATATATGTTTGATAAAATAATTGATATGTAAAATTAAATAAAAGAATACAATTTCATAAGTTTTGTTATATAAATAAATCTTTTAAATTATAGATAAAATATATTATAATGTAATTATATTTTTATATTTTTAAAAATTAATTAAATTTTTATTAAACCTTTAGTATGTTTATTTGTTTTTTTTAAAAAAATTATATATATATATATATATTTCTATTTGAATAAGTGATTTTATTTAAACTAATTTATTTAATGAGTATTAATCTAATTAATTTTTATTTACTTTAGATTGTTTTTACATCCAAACAAATTATTATATTGAATTTCTTTCTGTTAATTTTCTTTATGTGTAATTTCCATATATTAAAATATTAATTACTTCAATTTATAACATTAAATAATTTTTTTAATTTGAGTTACTTAAAAAATTAAAATATAAAATAGTAATTATAAATAAAAACTACATCTTAATGTAGTTTTGGTAACTTATAATTACTACCTCCTAAAACTAAAACTAGTGACTAGAAGATATTTATTTAAATAAATTAATAAATAATTTATTAATTTTATCAAACACATTATAAACAAGGATATAAGAAAAAGATATTACTAACAAGATAAGTTATTTTATATAAAATGACTAAATTAGTTTGCTACAATTAAAATATTAAGAATAGTTATATAAAATCTTTTAAAACTTAAAGAGTAATTACTAAAAATTTAACTACTTTATTAAAGTAATATGATATTTTTCAGTGAAAACTATATTTTAATATGGAAAAGTTAGATTTTCATAATTTTTTTTTTATGTGAAAACAGTTCAACAAAAGTATTTTTTCTGACAATGTTATTTTTGAAGATGTAAAATGAAATATTAAAAATATACTTTTATTTCATATTTGTTAGAAACAAAAAGCTTCTCAATGGTGGACGCTCCGGAAGTGTGATAGAGTTGGGAGCTTGCTTTGGTTGGTTCTTGAATCGTTTTCACGCTGCTGCTTAACTTATCCAATTTTTCTGTGTAAAATATTTTGTTTCTATTTTGCTGAGTAATTTATCTACTTTTCTGAGTAAAATATTTTCTTTCTGTTTTCAACACAATCCTGGGTGTCACCTGCATGGCAGTGAGGCGATATGTGCCTTATAAAGCTAACACGAGGATTCTACCACTTTCTCTCTCTCTCTTTTTTTGTTTTCTTCTCTCACTGGTAATTATTTACCATTTGATTCTGCAGATTGCCCACTCTCTACGTACCCGCATTATCTGACATAAACCCTTTGCCCCTAACCCAGCTGGAAAATTTACTCATTAAGCCACAAGTCTTTGTTTGCTTTCAGCGTCCGCTGATTTCCGAGGCGTCTCCTGAGCTGGCCTCTTCAACTCCTATCTGTAATTTTCACTATTCTATTTCTTCATTAACTCCTCTCATCAGATGGACACCTCTTACTTCTTCAGTATTTCCAATATACCATCCTCTGTTTCCATTACTCTGCCTTTTTTCTATTCCATTTCCATGAATGTGTCAAGCTCAGACATGCGGGTATTCCATTTTCAAAAATAAGCTAACAAAGATGTGAAATTTCCAACTTATCTGCCCACCCTGTTCACCCCTTCTTGTTGCCTTCTGTAATTTCGTGGATTCTGTTTTCTCCTTGTTGCTTTTTAGTTTCAGTGTTATAAAGTTTTCTTTTTGGCACTGGACAACTTAGATGTTTAATTTCTTTCACTGCTGTTATAATCTATTTTGTTAGAGGCCGAATTGGGGATGTTTCGTAATTTTGTTTGCAAACGAAATGCAGGGGAGGAAGTTTGACTACTTAATATATTAATATTCAACGTCAATGGTTGGATTCCAGAGTGAGCATAAGCCCGGGAACAAGTACAATGGTAATTCTAATATTATTCCGGATCGTGTTGAACGTCTTATGAGACGAAGAGAGCTTTTCAAAAGCGGCAAGGCATCTCATTTGAATGAGGCTCCTGATAGTAATAATAATAATAATAATAATAATAATGTGATTACTGAATATTTTGAGCATGACCCGCGCTTGAGGGAAGATAATAACTCTGCTGCTTCCTATGAACGATTACTGGAAGGAGTGGCGGCGGCAGTACGGGGCGAGAGAGAAGATGGGAGACCTTTCAAACAACGGCTTTTGGTGGTGGCCAATAGGCTGCCAGTCTCGGCAATTAGGAAAGGCGAGGATTCGTGGTCTTTGGAGATAAGTGCTGGTGGCCTGGTGAGCGCTCTATTAGGTATGTGGGGTATTTGTATTTGTTCCCTTTCTTTACCTTTTTAGTTCATCATATCTCAGGGTGTACTGTATCTGCTCTGAAATTTCCATATGATTTAAACGGTAATTGGATTTAGAAAGTGGGTTCCAAAGTATGCAATTGTTACATTTTGCAAGGAACTTGATCTACTAATTTACAACGAATAGTCTAACACCATAAGTTCTTTGCAAAGGTGTGAAAGCTTTGGAGGCAAGGTGGATAGGTTGGGCTGGAGTCAATGTGCCAGATGAGATTGGACAAAAGGCACTTACAAAAGCTTTGGCTGAAAAAGTACTATAGTTTCTCCATTACCATGATTGAAACTACTTTTGCATGTACCTTTGTGCTGTTTCATCAGTAAATTTTAACATTTTAAGTTTAATCATTCTCTTACTTGTTACCTGTGTTGCAGAGGTGTATCCCAGTATTTCTTGATGAAGAGATTGTTCATCAATATTATAATGGTTATTGCAACAACATTCTGTGGCCCCTTTTTCATTACCTTGGACTTCCACAAGAAGACCGCCTTGCTACCACACGTAGTTTCCAATCTCAGTTTGAAGCATACCAGAAGGCAAATCAAATGTTTGCTGATGTTGTAAACAAGCACTATGAAGAGGGTGATGTTGTTTGGTGCCATGATTACCATCTTATGTTTCTTCCACAATGCTTAAAGAATTATAACCCCAAAATGAAAGTTGGCTGGTTTCTTCATACCCCATTTCCATCTTCCGAGATTCACAGGACATTGCCTTCTCGTTCAGAGCTTCTGCATGCTGTTCTTGCAGCTGATTTGGTTGGGTAAATTGCAGTTTCATCTTCATAATAGTTAAGAATGTATTTGATATGGGTATATGCTTATTTGTCAATTAGTAAGAAATGTTTACCTGTGCTGAATTCACGATTAGGACAAGATAAACAACTAGTTATGCATATGAGGTAGCAGTCGACCATCCAACTTGAGCATTTATTTTGGGGATCAAACTGCAATTGATAGAAAATCAAGTTTCACTGAACAAGCTAAGACTAGCACCACATTGCATTTTCTGAACATGAAAGAACCCAAACATGTAACTATGCTTCATAAAATTTCTGCAAATAATTTATAAAATACTTACAGTAAAATAGGATATCGTGTAAGCTAACTTTCTAAAACAGTTTATGCTTATTCATCATTACAATCCTTCGAAGATCTGACCTTGTCTCCAGTCTGTTTTTATAAAAATTGAAACATTAACTTCCAAAGAGCCATGGAGATACATATAGCATTATTTCATTATTAATTTCCTTTGAGTAATCAACAGGGTTAAATAACTGCAGTCAAAATGTTGGTAGCTTCTTTCTTGAGGTCAAACCTTAAGTTAGAGTGATGAAGAACATGTATTGAAGCACTTTGATGGGCCAGGCTTGATTTTAAACTAGTGGATGTTAAACAATGTATATAATTATATATATAGGGGATAATGCTGAAATAGTTGTGTTGAAATTACAGTATATCGCCTCCGTAGCTCCACAGGTTCTAATATTTCCACTATAGTTTGAAACTCTTTCTTCATGTACTAAACTTTGTGATTCTTTCCATGCATCATTTTCTAGTTTATTCATTTTCATTTTATTATGTTGCAATTGCTTCTGATGTGGATAAGTTTAATTTTTGTTGATTAGTTTTCACACCTACGACTATGCACGACATTTTGTTAGTGCATGTACCCGCATTCTTGGACTCGAGGGAACGCCTGAAGGGGTTGAGAATCAAGGGAAGCTGACTCGAGTTGCAGCAGTATGTTTTCCCAAAATTTCGTCTTTAATGCCCATGCTTCATATATACATTCAAAATTGTGTAATAAAATTTATACTAGAAACTTTCATAAAACATTTTGATTGAAACTATTCTTCTTTAGCTTTAAACAGTTACATGCTGAACCTAAAATTAGAGCTATTTATTTACTTCTTTTACCCCTGTATGTCAGTTTCCAATAGGTATAGACTCAGAACGATTCATACGTGCACTTGACCTTCCTCAAGTGAAGGGTCACATCAAAGAATTACAAGAGAGATTTAAAGGGAGAATGGTGCGTCTCTCACTTTGTAGTAACTGGATTTTTTTAGTTATATTGTATTCTGTTTGTTGGTCCTATTAATTGAGAATGACACTGATTTATAATTTTTTCTATTATAAATTACAAATTATATAGAGTAATCAAAGTTTAGGACAAATTAAATACTAAGAAATTATAGATATGGAATTACGTGATGCTGTGCACCGGAGTAAATTGTTTTCCTTTGAAATAAATCAGATAAAAAAGAAACAGAAGCAAACACCTAGAGGGTTAGCTATTATGGCCCAATGGCCACAAAGAACCATCTTCCTTATAGCATAATGGGAAATGCAAGATGACCTTGGAACTGAGTGCTACTTAATGTGGTTCCTTATTATTTGACTATTACTAAACCATTTCATGGCTTGACAGGTGATGTTAGGTGTTGATCGCCTTGATATGATTAAAGGAATCCCTCAAAAAATTCTAGCATTTGAAAAATTTTTGGAAGAGAGTCCTGATTGGCGTGATAAAGTTGTTCTGCTTCAAATTGCCGTGCCAACAAGAACAGATGTTCCTGAGTGTATGCTCTACTTAAATTATTTCATTTTTCTCTTGCTCCATCCTTAGGGTAGTAACGAATATATATATATATATATATATATATATATATATATAATTCAATAATTGGATGATTAAAAGGACAATCTAATGTTTTTGTTCCCTGTAGTTTATATTATGCTCTGATATTTATTGGAGGAAACAACTCTTACACAAATGGAAAAAAGAAAAATAAAAAGAAAAATAAAAAGAAACAAATAATTTGAGTTTTCTTGTCTTGTACAATAGTGTATTGGCTTAGTGACTTACATATTGTATTTTCAAATTCATATTTAAATATTTTTATCAATGAGAAATTGTTGAGTGAAAATTGGGAACACAAATAATATTATGTGCTCACAACCATATAATTATGTCATTTCTTTTACTCTGCGGTTTATGTATTTTGCGATTTTAGTTGTGTGATTGGCCATGTTCTGTTAGGCTGTTATGTTTATGTTAATTATTTATTAGGTAGTTATGCTTTAAGATGTAGTTTTATCTGAGGTGCGACAGACCTGCAGGAGGTAGTTAAGGATTCACTTTGTTGTTTCAAGAGTTTTTTAAAGGAGAAAATTTGTTGTTAGTGGGAAACCCGTGTATAGTATTATTGTTCTTCCAATATGGTCTATAAACTTATGATTCTAGTAAAAATACAACAATTTGTGTTTTCAATTCCCGTCCAACAATTGGGGTCTTTAGTTATAAAGTTTTCTCCCCTTGTTTTGATAGTATGCGTTAAATACTTGCTCTCTTGAAGGCTTAAGCTATTTGGTGGTGGCAAGGATCAAACTCTTGACCACTTGGTCGTAAAGGCCATATACCAGCTAAAGATTAAGCCTCCTAAAAGCTTAAGCTATTAGGTAGATATTTAAACTGGTTTTCTATTCCTTATAGTTTGGGATAGTTTTGTTCTTGGAATATGCTTAACTGGTGTTGTTACCAACTTTAAAAAAATATTAAGCAGTTTAGGTGGAAGACCACGAATAGTTTTATATCTTCAACAGCCATCATTTGCCATAATTTTTTTTTATTTCTTGCTTATGTACAGATCAAAAGCTTACAAGCCAAGTCCATGAAATTGTTGGTCGCATCAATGGCAGATTTGGAACACTTGCTACCGTTCCCATACATCACTTGGTGCGTTTTTAATACAATGATCATATGATGATTCATTAAAAATATGCCGCTACACTGTCACATACAATACAAGTTTCATCTTTTCTGTAAATATTATATCTTGTTTGATTCTATTTGAACAGCAATGATTGCAGATAGATAAATGTTGAGATAACATATGGACTGTGGCAAACAAACCTTCATTGAATTCAACTAAATTGCAAAACTGAAAATGAATAAAAGTGAATTTCGAGTTGGTCTGAAGATCTTAAGCTATATGTGGAATCCTCTTGTTGATTAGTGCAACTGTATGAATTAAACTGAGTGAAAAGTGCACATGTCAAAATTCTACTTTGGCCTTTTTTTTATGCAATAATATCCAAGAACATAATTTAATTTTTCAGTTGTACCTTTACTCTATCTCTTTTGTATGTGTATTTGTAGTTTTGTACCAGACACCCTGCATAGCTGCTCCTTTTATTATTATTTTGAACTATCATGGTGACCGTGCAAATATGTTTTATCATTTAACAAGTTAAACTCATAAGTCCTAGAAACTAAATTCATTTACACCTTAATTCATAGCTATGTGGCTTTAATGTTAGATAAGTCATGACATCAGATGTGAATAAAATTTGACATTGTTTATGCTTATTCTGATGATCAATCTACATCCCTTATTAATTATTTTTCACATTACAATGCTACAGCTTAATGAAGTTTCTGTGCATGCAGGATTGCTCTCTTGATTTTCATAAACTATGTGCTTTGTACGCTGTTACGGGTACACTTTATGAGCTTTTAGATTTCTGTTCCTCTTTATTACCAAAGTCCATTGAGTAACTTATGACGTCAATTTGCCTTTAATCAATTGTCAGCTTGTGCGACCATAGCTTCGTACATTTGTAAATGCATACTTATTTATCTAAAATGGAATGTGATTATTTCAGTGTTCTTTTGGACATGACAAGTAGTGTCATGTATTGAACATCACCTTTCCTCTAAAGCTCTTCATTGCAAATGTTATTTAAATGTATGAAGTGTTAGAAACTGCTTAAGAATGTGTTAGGATATAAGGAAAAGGAGAAGTTTATTAAGTTGTAATTTATTATTTATTTACCTGAATTCTCCATTGTCGTTGAAGGATTAAGGTTGTTTGTTAATGATATTCAATTTTTTAATTAAATTTTCTGCTAATATTGTGTACATACTCCCTGTGTCTTACCCAGATGTAGCACTTGTCACCTCTTTAAGGGATGGAATGAATCTTGTAAGTTACGAATTTGTGGCCTGCCAAGATAAAAAGAAAGGGGTTCTCATTCTCAGCGAAGTAACTACTAGAACTTCATCGTATATTTGTCATTTCTTTCAATTTATCAATACATGCTATGCTAATGTTGAATAATTAAGAAATAATAGATTCAAAAGTTAGTAGTTGGAACTTTCCCCTACAGTCTATGTCTTTAGGTACTTGTACCTGTGAGCAATTGAGCAACTCGCCTTCCTTATAAGCATATCAGTATTTTAAATATCTGGTCCAACGTTCGTATTAGTATTCTCTGCTCTTATCTTAAAAGTTTACCATTTAAAGTAGTTTGGACAAAATAAATACAAAGTTTCATCTCTTATTCCTATCAAGATTATAGGTCTCTATTTATAGATGGCTCTCAATGCTTCTCATTTATGGTTTGTTAAATGTAGATTTTGCATATATTTCTTCCTTTTAACTTGATATCTATGTTCAGCTGGATGTTTCTCTATTGCATTAAAGACAAAGTATCATCTTGATCTAACATTTGGTATTTTTTGTGTAGTTTGCCGGTGCTGCACAGTCACTTGGTGCTGGGGCAATTCTGGTCAATCCTTGGAACATCACAGAAGTTGCTGCTGCAATTGCCAAGGCTCTGAATATGAAATCTGAAGAACGAGAGAAAAGACATAAGCATAACTTTAAACATGTAACAACCCACACTGCTCAGGAATGGGCAGAAACTTTTGTGAGGTATGCATGTAAATAGAGAATTCACGATATTAGGTCTTATAAATCAGAACTTTGTAATTTATAACGAGGGTGGGGTATCTTTTTACAACATGTTCATTTCACATATATGGATTCAAACTTTAGCCTGCTCTTCTGTCTCTTAAAAATCCTGTCCAGTTTTTTAAAAGATATAAATAAATCATATTGGGTTGGTTTTCCTAATTAATTAGTCTGATCACTTTCTTTGTATCTCAAGAATTCAGTTGGTTCCTATAAAACCTTGCAGATAGAATTATGCTCAAATATGATGGTTGTTTGCCAGTAATGCTGTAATTTTAGGAATAGAAGAAAGATGTACAGATACCTGATTATGTATTATGAAGAACCAAAACATGTTATTTAGAACTAGATCCCCAATACCACGCTGATCCTTATCTTTTAAATTTTGCAGTGAACTAAATGATACTATTGATGAGGCACAGCTAAGGACAAAACAAGTTCCACCACGGCTCCCAACAGAGACTGCAGTTGAACGTTATTTGCAGTCAAATAATCGGTTGCTTATTTTGGTATGCTGTCTTGTCATGAATCTTATGACTTCTTGGAATACTGATCCTTAAGGAACCTTAATAAACCTTTAGTTTTGTCTGAGTATTTTAGTACTGGTTTGAATGTTCCCTACTGGCTACTTTAGAAAGACATAAAAGCACTAGGTTGTTTTATACATGATGTGTGTGTTTATGCAGATGCTTTGAGTAATGAATCTAATTCCAAAGTTGTTTTCCTTTATTGTGTGAAGCCCTGATTAAAACTTCTCCATTCAAATATTCTAATTATTTTGTTAATTCTCAATGCTTCACTAATTAACCATGAACACTTTGTCTTAATTTTTAACACTTTCCCTTCACGTTGGTGATACACACTGCAGGGTTTCAATGGAACTCTAACCGTACCAGTTGAGAGAAAAGGTGATCAGTATCAAGAAACGGAACTCACAGTGCATCCAGAACTGAAACAACCCTTGGCAGAACTTTGCAGTGACCCGAAGACCACAGTTGTTGTGCTTAGTGGAAGTGGTAGACCGGTTCTAGATCAAGTAATTCTTGGTACATTACATTCTTCTTTGTGAACTACTTGATCCAATTTTAACTTATCGCTATTACAGAATTTCAAAGAGTATGACATCTGGCTAGCAGCAGAGAATGGAATGTTTTTAAACCCTTCTAAGGGAGAATGGATGACAACAATGCCAGAGCAACTAAATATGGAATGGGTTGACAGCGTGAAGGTGCTTAATTGAAGTTTTAATTGTTTTGATTGCTGTTCTCCTTCACAATATTGACTAACATTGATGATCCTTTGCTTGCAGCATGTTTTTGACTACTTCACAGATAGAACACCTCGATCACATTTTGAAGAAAGGGAAGCTTCACTTGTATGGAGTTACAGACATTCAGGTGCTTGAATTCTGTTTCAGGAGACCTCTTTGTGTTTTGCCTGCTATCTTTCCAATTACTGATCCCGTCACCGTGCTATAGATGTTGAGTTTGGAAGACTGCAAGCAAGGGACATGTTGCAGCATCTTTGGACAGGGCCAATTTCTAATGCTTCAGTTGAAGTTGTTCAAGGGAGCCGATCTGTTGAGGTTCGAGCCGCTAATGTTACAAAGGTAAGTGTCTTAATTTATTTTTCTCAGTTCTTTTTCACCTGAAAATTTTTATAGTGAGTTAATATATATACCCTTACCTTTCATTTAATCAGGGAGCAGCCATTGACCGTATTCTAGGGGAGATAGTACACAGTAAATCCATGACAACACCAATTGATTACGTTTTGTGTATAGGACATTTTCTAACCAAGGTGAATTAAATTTTAATTTGTTCTTTGATATGTTCTGTGAATTACTTTTATTATGTTGTTTATCTGTGTAGTGAGAAATTGTGTTTGTTTTAATGTCCTGTTGAGCGTGCTTTCTATGCGACAACTTTTAGTTGTTTGTTTTCATACCATGTAAGGCTGGCCATCATATGCTTGAACTTTTACCTGAGTACGCCTTAATAATGCCTTGTACTGCCCAAACTTGTCTGATACACTGGAAGAAGTGGAAGCTTTAAAATTTAGGTTAAAATTCAAACAACTGTTCCGGTAGGACGAAAGCGGAGAGTTCATTTGTTACCATTGGCCATGGAAGTTACTCTTGCTAATGTCCTTTTTCGTGGCATCACCATGAACTTTATGTAATTATATTGAGAACTCTCGATCGATCGAAGAGTTTTGAATTATTACTTAGTTTTGAACTCCATTATCAGTTGTTTTCTTAGCTGCCTACTCAACCCACTGTGAAGATCTTGTCCGTAGTATAAAAGTATTGTACCCTTGCCACCACTGGTTAGGCTTTTACTGAGATTACAATATATATGATGAAGTAACATTAAGATTCGAAACATGTAAAGCAGTGGTAAAGTCAAAATTATATTTTTGTTTCTAATAGAGAAAGCAAGTGAAGATGTTTAATGTAAAATGGATTTTGATCTCTGTTGGTCCAGTATGTTTGGTGTAATGAGCATTGTAGGCTACTGAATATAACTCTATCGGTTGCAGCAGGATGAAGATATATATGCGTTTTTTGAGCCAGAGCTACCTTCTATTGGTGTGGGTCTTCCACGAAGTAAGGTAACAGAAGGAGTTAAGTTTCCTGCAGAGAGAATATCGTCATTGAAGATTCCAGCGAGTAAAAGTGGAGCAGCAAAATCATCCCAAAACAAGGGACAACGTGTGCTGCCAAATTCTGAGAGAAAAACAAATAATCATGTGTGCCGTGCACCACGTCGTCCAGCTCCTGAAAAGATCTCTTGGAATGTCCTTGACCTGAAGAAGGAGAATTACTTTTCATGTGCTGTTGGGCGAACACAAACGAATGCTCGGTATACTCTTGGATCACCAGATGAAGTTGTTGCATTTCTGAAGGAACTTGTCAACGCATCTCCATACTCTTTTGTCTGAGAATTAACAATCCTACTTCCTTCAAATGCCAATCTTTCAGGTTAGATAAAGTTGGCCATTTAATCTCAATATTTCTTGTATATGATTGATCAGCCTTCATTTAGTCAATTTTCCTTTTCATTCTCATCTCTTTTTATTCTCACCCCTCCTAATAATATCTTAAGTTTGCCTTCCAATCCTTTTACACTTTTTTCTCAGAAGTACCCACATATATATTTCCGATGTGTTAAGGGATGTGGATTCACATTCAAATAGAAACTTCTTGAGTAAAAGTTTTAAACAATCCAAACATGCTTTTGCTATATATTGTCAAAATATATCCCATTGTGTAGCTAAGTTTATGTAAAAGTTGCCTGTAATAGTAATTAAATTAGCTATGATATATCATCTTTTTAGTTGAAATTAAATTAACTACAATTATTTTAGTAGTAATGAAGTTAATAATGATACAAATAAACTTTTTAATTGAAATTGAATAAATCATTATATAAACTACTCTTTTTATTAACAATCCAATCAATTATAATAAAAATTACACTTTAAATTACGTCAAATTAATTATTGTAGTTGCTTTTTATAAGTAATGAAATAAATTATTATACAAATGATACTTTCTAAATAATATCATAGTTTAATTACTATTATTAAATTAATTATTATACAAGTAATCTTGTTAATATTATCATGTGTCATATTTTTTACTAAGTCTTGGAGCTGTTGTGGATAAAATATTCACCTAGCTTATACTTTAATGATTTGTATTACAGTTAATTTGGTCACCATTAAAATTAATTTACATATAAAATTAACCGTCATTGAAATTAAAAACTAACATCAAAGATCTTCAGTATCATCAAAATTTAAAACTAAGTATCTGAAAATAAACTTAACCAAAATAGAAATGGAGGGTAAGATTCAACAATGAAGATAAAACTCTTGTACAACACTAATTTTGTTTGACTCGCAAAACCTGAAAGAACTGGGAGCAACATGGATTACCAGGTAAAAGAGTCACCAATGATGCAATAAAATTTGTTAAAGTATTTCTTATACTTTAAACCAACGTAACCTTATTACTTCTAGAGTAAAATTACTTTTAAATTCCCTAAATATTAAACCAAATATACATTATCATTGTATCAACTATTATATTGATACTTAGTTAAGTACAGCAAAATACTAATTCAGAAAATCATCTAAAAATTCAATAGATTATAGGGCAGTTATATTAAAAAAAGTTATTTAATTATTTTAAAATGAAAAATTATTCAATTACTCTTTTTATTAAATAAATTAATTATTTTTTATTTATAAAGGGACAAAATAGTTCAAATTAACCAAAAAAATACCAAAAGCATACCAAATTGCGGTATATATTTACTTTTATTAAATCTCCATCTTATCGTGGTTATGTAATTTATTTGCAATTTAATTATAAAAAGGTTGTAAAATGATACTAATGCATCACCTCGTATTTTTCACATATCAAATGTTAAAGTAACCAGCCACAAGCCCGTAATCATATATTATCCTACTTGGTTATTCTTTATAAAAATATATTTCAAGCCTAACTCAATCTCACCCTATTCATTCTTTTAGAAATATAAATCTAATTCTCTTCACTCCATTCCAAACATTTTTTTACTCCTTAACAGGAGGAAATTAAATGAATGTCTCAGTAGCATCCACTTTTCTGCATAACATACAATGCAAATGCAATACAAGCATAACTGCATACCCCAGAAAAACGATATAATATATGAGCAATAAAAGAATACATGTTTTCCAGATGCAAAAGTTGCACAAATAAACTTTTAGGTACCAAAACCCCTATTATCTAAAGCTGCTTTTAACATAGGACTCTACAAACTAGAATAAAGCAGCAGAATTGTTAACTTAGAAACCACATCTGGCACAACTATAATACTTGCCACCTTCTAAACAAAGTAACGTGATGCAACTATGCTGAAACTGGAACCACTTATAGCTAAGACAACAAAAACTACATCGGCTAGTCTTGCGGTATGGTTCTTATCAAAACCCAACAACATAACAATGAAATAATGAGTGATCTATGTAGCCCGCCACAAAAATGCATAACCTGTGATGTCTAAAACATGAAACTGCTTGATTTTAAGCAGTTTTCTTGTTTGGCTCAAAGACATACTTGATCAGTGATTCCTTGATGGAAAGAAGCTCAGGGAACTCTTTCTTCAATTTGGTTCCATCCATCTCATTGTTGCTCCGTGGAGCTACAATCACCTTGGCTTGCTCTTCAAGGTTGAAGTTAACCCACTTGAAGCTTGGATCAATGTAGTCCCTGTACATCTCAAGAATCTCATTGTGGCTCACTGCCCCAGGATTTGTGAAGTTCCAGATGCCCCTCAAGTTTCGCTTCGCCATCTCAATGGAAATAGGCAGAAGTTCATCCAAAATGGTCATGCTGTTTGGAATGTTGACGACCTTGTTATAACGAGAAATCTTGGTGATAAAGTTGCGTGGATTACTCAAGTCAGATGAAATTGGCATGCGAACCCTGAGGGTGCACACATTGTCATATTCTCTTAACAGCTCTTCAACCTGATAAAAATTCACATCCAAATTATAAGATTTAGTTATAAGAATAATAGAAAGAGAACAAGGCAATAACATGTAAGTGAGCTTACCATAGCCTTAGTTTTGGAATAGAAAGAACCAATGAAATTGGGTTTGTCTTCCTCCTTAAAGCCAATGCCAGAGCCCTCTGGATGAGCTGCATCATACTCAAATATGCACCCAGTAGCATAATTTATCATCAAGAGTCCATGCTCTCTGCAGACGTCAGCCAATGTTAAAGTCCCGGCAACGTTGGTGCGGATGGTTTCTGTTTTATGGGATTCACACCAATCAACATTGGGTCTGCCAGTCACTCCTGCAGCATTAAAAATGTGTGTAGGCTTCACATTCTGAATATCAGCCACAAGTGATGAACGATCCTCTAGGCGCCCTTTTCCATATTCATAGGGAATACCTTGCTTTTCACACAATTTCCCCAGCAAACCTCCAATCCAACCTGTTCTTCCATAGAGCAAGAACTTGAGAGAATGTTTCTGAGAAGAGCTAACATTCTTGGTTGTTGGAACCACCATTCGAGTATTAGTTGAGACATATGATGCCGGTTTTTCTTCCTCAGTTCCATCAAAATGTCTCTCCAATCCACCAGGCATCATCAGCATCCTTGGATGAGGAAGCAATGCACCACTGACATCACCCCACCAATCAGGATTGTTGATATACCACTCCATGGTTTTCTTCAAGCCCTCTTCCCAGGTGGTCCTCTCAGACCAACCCAAGATCTTCAGCTTTTCATCATCAAGAAAGTATCTCTGGTCATTAAATGGTCTGTTCTCCACAAATTTTATACTAGTCCCCGAGTCCATCTTAAAAAGCCTGCATATATCTTTGGCAACATCAATAACTCTCCTTTCCTTCTTAGTACCAATATTGTAAACATGCCCAACCTCTCCCTTGTGAAGGATAAGTTCAAAAGCCTCTGCAACATCTTCACAATATAAATAACTCCTTACATTAGAACCATCCCCATGGATTGGAAGAGGCTTGCCTTGCATGGCCAGGAGAATGAACTTTGGAATTAACTTCTCAGGAAACTGATTGGGCCCATAAACATTGTTCCCACGTGTTGTGATCACAGGTAACCCATATGACCTGCCATATGCCATGACAAGCATTTCTGCCCCAGCTTTTGTTGCAGAGTACGGATTCGTGGGAAGTAACTGAGAAGCCTCGTGGTTTCCAACAACAGCATCCTCATCTGTCTCTCCATAGACCTCATCAGTGCTCACATGGATGAACCTCTTGATCTGACCAGTTACCTTGCAGGCTTCTAAAAGGACATGAGTACCATATATGTTGTTCTTGGTGAACTCAAAGCTGTTTCCAAACGAGTTGTCAACATGGGTTTGAGCAGCAAAGTGCATTATTGTGTCAATGGACTCGGTAATGAGTAGGTAGTTGACAAGATCAGCACTTCCAATATCTCCCTTCACAAACTTGAAGTTGGGAGATGATTTTGAAGGAATGAGGTTCTTCAGATTTGAACAATAATCAAGCTTGTCAAGAACAACAATTTTGTATTGGGGATAATTCCGGATAAGCCGGTTGGCAACATGAGATGCAATGAATCCAGCAGCTCCAGTAATGAGGATATTTTTTGGTGTATGCGTAGCCATGTCAACCAACTTCTATATTAAAAATAAAGGAAAATCACAATAAACAAATCAGAATCACAATCACCAAAAAAATAAGCAAAGTAAAAACAAAATATCTATTTTTTATTAAATCACACATCAATTAAGGGGTTGTCTAACTTATCCCAAGTACAAATGGGAAAAACCTACACACAGTACCATAGGTTCTGTTTCTTTCTAGTGTTATCCCATGAGAATTAAAGTTTCACTGTGGTAATATGTATGATAAAGAGTCCCATATATGAATGTGAAACTCCAAATAAGATTTGCAATCAGAACCCCACTTTTACATGAGATAAGTTAGACAGACCCATTAAAGGTAAGCCACTTCTGCATATATGTGAGTAATACGAGGAAATCAACCAACTACGACTGAAGTTATGGTAATGTTCAACATTGCAGGAGGTGATAGTTTGGAACCTCCCTGCCTTGTGTGCAGGGTTAAATAAAGCATGAGGATAGTGTCCATCTGATGGTAAATGAAATGATCCAGAGATTATAGCAGCAAAGCTCACACAACAAGCCCAATTGAAAGAGTAAAATAAAACAGCCAAGGGAATATGGGAACATATTTTCTTGATCCAGCTCGTTGAGATGAAAAACACAAAAATAAAACAGACAAGAGAATTGTTGTTATTATAATAATAATTCTACAACTAACTTTCAGGAAAAAACCAAACAAGGAAATAGTTAAAGAAAGAATTTTTTCTCTCAGCTACCAGTCTACCTTAGCAATGAATACAAACGCAAATAAATTAATAAAAAAATAAACAATGTTAAAAGAAGAGATTGATAAAAAAAAACATGACTCAGATTCCACACTTGCACTACGAAATGCAATGAAATTTTCACAAAAACAATTACCCTAGCTTCAGAATAGCAAATCCAGCACAGATCTGATTATTTCACAACATTAAACTGAAATGATCACGTGGATCAAGACCCAACAGAATCACCAAACAAAATACCCTCGTAATCATCACAGATCCAACAAAAATAGCATCACCCAGATCACAAAAAATCACCAATTAGCCCAAATTTCAAATCTTTACGCAGCCAAATTCAGACACACGAAATGGGGCGGACGGCACCCATATGATACAGAACTGAAGAGAAACAGGGGGAAACAGAGGAATGAGAAAAACAACTTACGAATTGGAGACCGGTGAAGCAAAGAAGGAGAAAAGACGAAGGCAAGAAAGAGAAATTCTTCTTCAGACAAAGAAGAGATGGAAAATGGTAGTTCCCAGATTTAGATTTGGACTCTACACACTTTGTGTGTATATATACACACACGGTTTTGTATGAATATATGATGAACAATGAGTTTGAGACAGTTAAGGGGAGCCAGAGGATCACGTAGAATGACTAAACTACCCTCCCAGATTGGTGTATTTCCGTGAGCCCCACTTCCTCATTTTATTTTCAACTATATGAATTAAACTATATTCCGTTTGATTTGTGACATTTGTCCTATGATTAACCTTTGTTGTTTCTGTATTGATTGCATGTCATCTACTTATCATTCTTGCACCATACTTTCTTTTGTTTTCTCTCTTTTTCTTTCTTTTAAAAGAAACTTCAACCATGTCAGGTAACACTTTCTCATTGCCCATGCTCTCTCTATTATCTTTAAATTTAACTATATTTCACATACTTTTGTACAAGAATCTCTCACAATTATCTCATACCTTTCTTTTTATTTTTTAATTTAATATAATCTAATTAATAAGAATATAAAATTTTAGATTATATATATATGTGTGAGAACCTGTACAAATGAACTCGTGTACAATTTAATTTTGACTTATTAAAAAACGATTTTATTTTTCTCTTTTAAGAGGAATTTATAGAAAAATTACATAAACAAAAAGTATATATATATATATTCCAAATCTATTATTATATGTTCATTTTACTAAAACATAATATGTGGATTGTTTAGGAAGATTTTACATTTACCATATTTCATGTAATAAAAGAAATTAAAACTTTCAAAACCAAGAAAAGTTATGCATATTTAAAAGATTCATTCCTCATATAACATTTTATTTTCCTCCAATTTAATTACTTTATTCAGTAACTTATATTTTATGGCTAAATTGGAAAAAAATACTTTAAAATCACTCTACTAGTATCTTTTTCAAACTGTCAAAAGCTTTATTTAACAATCTGTATAATGTGTTTAAAATTATTATAAAATTACAGCATAAGTAATTTATTATATGAAATGGTTTAAAGGGGTGCGATTGGTTGAGGTGTAGAGCACGTGAAGACGGTGGTCCGCCCCACATGATTGGTCCACCGACAGATAGCTCATAATATAAAGGGTTGCTATCTTTCATCACTTTTCCCTTCGGGTAGGTACCAATCCCACTTACGTCCTATTTATATTTTAACTTCTTTTATCACTAAATACAAAAAGGTTAGTTAACTTCCAATCAAAATAACAATTAATACTAATATTTTTTTCAAAAATATAACAATTAAAAAGAATTAGATGGTGTAAAAAGAAAACAAAATTCCTACCCACAATATGATTCTTGAAATTATAATAAAATTGAAAACCATAAATCTTAAAAATTACGGAAATATGTTTGATCAGTAAGAAAATATGTTGGATTGATTATGATAATAATTGAGGATATTTATACTTTTTTTAAATAGTTTTCTCTTTTATGTTTAATTATAATATAACTCTTTTTGTATTGAATTATATAATAAAATTAATGCAGTTTCTTACAACGTCATTTTTGCAATTTTATAGAAATGTTAACTAAAAAATATCCATGAACAAATATTTCCTGGAAATATCTTTTCTAATAATGAAGTACACTTTATAAACAAATATTCGTATTCCAAAAGAAAGTATCAAATACAGTCTAATTATTAACTCATCAATTTGATTTAATTCTATTTTCCTTATTATCTTTTGGACCATTGTTGAATCTATAAATGCACTATTAAAAAAATATTTTCTCTTTCCATACCCAGAGGTTTCATGATCCTATTATGCTTCTTCTATGCTCGTGGAAACTTAAACAAACTTTAAAAGAAAATAAAAACATAAAAACTAAAGAAAGGGAGAGAAATCATGCATGGAAGCATGTGTTCCATAAATTAAAAGAAAAATTGTGCTCAATGACACTATTTCATTAAAAATTCTATAAAAAAAAGCAAACAAAACATCCTTTTCTGCACAATTTTAAAATAAAATAAAATAAACTTGAGTTTGTAAGCACCACTTTTAATTTTTCAAATCTAGCCATTTTAGTAAAATATTATATTACACCATTTTTTAAAATCTTCCACTTATTTAATAGGTCCATCAATTATTTGATTATATACAGGATAACATCGTTTAAACTTGATGAGGTTAATGCTGCCTTGTTCACTCTTTCATGTGTTTCTAGTGATAATTCATAAACTCACCTTTTCTTTTTCTTTTTCCTTTTTCCTGTTTTGAGTAAGATGATGATTTAAATTTGTAAATTGAACTAGTTGAGTTATAATAATGGGATGTTTAGTCTTTTGCATCCGGAATCTGAGTTAAAAAGATAAATTTATGCTATATGTAATAATCTGGCTGATTTTTTAATTTGGTTTTCTTAAAGCATGTTAGGATTTTTCTAGCTCCTTTGTTTTCTAGGTTTTTCACAAGAGCACGAGAGATCAAGATAAAGAAAACTATTTTAATTTAGTTAACAAAATTGACTTAGTAAAACTCTAGGTTAGATAACAAAAATATATTTGTTGATAATTTTGGTTCAAATGAATTATCTTTTATATGGGTTGATTGTTAAAATATTTGTTTCTTTTTTTTTTGTGATGTTAATGTTTAGTGGAAGTAAATTTTAAAAAATTTGAATCAATTGACCAAAATATGATAATTTTGGGTTAAAATTGAAGTGACCAATGGTTCTCTTAAAGAGTTAGTTTTTTATTCAATTGGATAAATGGTTACTTTTAGCAT
Source organism: Lablab purpureus (assembly GCA_030347555.1). Classification (NCBI taxonomy): domain Eukaryota; kingdom Viridiplantae; phylum Streptophyta; class Magnoliopsida; order Fabales; family Fabaceae; genus Lablab; species Lablab purpureus. The sequence goes on from CM059258.1 coordinate 23,230,552, forward strand.
ATCATTCTCAAGAATCTTTCTCCTTTTGACCTATGTCTCTTAAATATTGTATAAACACTCAAGTAACATGTTGTATTGTTCAAACAATCAATCCTAGTATTTGAGTAAACAAATCCTCCCCTCTCAAAGAATATTGTTCAAGCAAGGAAATCTCATTCAATTAATATTTCTTTATGGTATAATGTCTTTTTCTAATTATTTCTAATAATTTATTTGTGGTTGAATTTATATAAATTTGTAGATAAATATATATTTATATTATTAACAGGACTTATATATGAGCTAATGTATTGTGTTGGATTTTATTTAATTTAATCAAAAGAACCATTATGTTATTATCTATGATGTCTATTGAGTAGTTAACCAATAAATAAATGGCATATCCAAATTTCTCTAATTTCCAAGACATATATATATATGAGAATATGAATAAGTTCTAATTTTAAGTTAAGTATTATCCTCTAAGGGATGTGATTAATACATTATGAGCTACAAATCTAGTTGTAATTCATTAAATTACTAAAAAATTAAATGAAGTTAAAAATGTGATTAATAGATGACTACCTTCGAGAATTTTCAAGTTATATACTTATTATTGTGAATTAGTTAAATTACATTCGTGTTTTGTGTTTGTTATTCTGTAATGATCCTATTTATTAAAAAAAATAGATGATGTCAGATATTTATATATTCTATTCGAATAAAAAAGATATTGTTGTAAAGAATTTAAATATATATATATATATATAACTTATAATATCATGTTAACGAATATTTTATTTGTAAAATATATGTTAGATATAATATTATATGGGTCGTAACAAAGTACATTGAAATTATTAGTAATTGTGAAAATGGCAAACTTTAAACGTGTGTAAATATCAATTTCATTAATAACTAAAATCACTTCTTTTTTTATTTACTTTATACGTACTGTGAAATCTGAGCTTTTCTTAATTGGGGTTTTAATTCTCTTGAAATAAGAAAAGATAAAATAAGTAACCTCAGTTATTTATAAGAAACTTAACAATTGACAACCGAATACATTTATGGTTTGTTATATACGTGTTGGTAACTAATCACTATTAATTTGGTGGTTAGATGATATGAGATTGTAATCATATTGTAGTTTTAGTTTTAAATTTAGTTACGGAACTCACGTACATTCATAAATTAGTCATATGTAACTTCGAGAATTCTTTTCCGTAAATATGAGTTTTTCCAAATTTTGGTTTATCTTTCAAAATTATTGTTTTTTCTTTTATTAACTATTAACTGTTGTTACTAGAAAGTCGTTAAACTCTTCTTACGAGGTTGGAGTGTTCTTTTTATATTGGAAAATGAATTTATGTCAAGTTTAAACTCTATTGTATGTCTATATTGTGAATCCAGACTGAATTTAGTATTTTCGAATTGTAATAAATTGAAGGGTAATTTACATGTAGAAAACTCTTCGATACTCAAATCAATAAAAACATAAATATATGAAAAGTAAATAAGTAACTTGAGTAAAGAGTTTTCTTGAATCTTCTTATAGTCCACCTGGCCATCGCCACGGGACAATGGATGCACTACAAACTTAAGCAATACAGTACATAGACATCGAAGAAAATGTCAAGATGCACAAGAAAGCAATGAAGAGCGCAACCACTCCTTTCACACCCTCCAACAACAACTCGACTTCTATCAAACATAAGATAGTAATGAGGTATGAAAATTACACTCCCTTAAATGCTAGCCGAGAGGTCACACTTTAGTAAGCATTTATCTGGAATTGATTTAGACACCATTGATTTAGCCTTCTTCCCCAGATGTTGATCCCTCCAAAAAGTGTAGCTACCACCAAAATACAGGTCATAAAACCAAGGAGTGTTGGAAGTTCCATGACCTAATTGAGGAGTTCATCTAATTTGAGCCCCCAGTTCGGTTCACACAGGCCATGCAAGAGTCTTGGGGCTGAGGATAAGGAAGTTGAAGGGGAGGAAGATGACAATGCACTGCTACAGCAACCACCTTCCACGTCGGTTCTGGGGATCATTTCACGTTGGTCCAAAAACCGACGTTGAAAGAGGCGACGTTAAAAGTAATATTTTCAACGTCGGTTCGACGTTGAAAGTTTCCTCTACATCTGCAATGTAGTTTCTAATTTTCTCATTTTCCCTAAATTTTAGTACCTGCATACCAAACAAACCAGCAAACCAGCAAACAATTTCATAAATTTCAAATAGCTAAATTTCAAATGAATTATATATATTGAATAATTATTTAAATTTGTTCTATTTACAATTGTATAAATAAAATTACAATAAAAGTACTCATATTGTTCCCTATTTCTAATTTCTAAAAACTTCTGTGCCCACTTTTCTCGGACTTGGTCGATAGACTCTGTGGGCAAGGGTTGGGTATCATTGAATACCTGGAACAAAATGAAAGTATGTTAGGTATGACAAGTAGGAAACTTTACCAAAATGAAAGTATGTTAGGAAACTTTACCAATACAATTTTGGAGGAATAGGGTTTTGGAGGACTAACCTGTCTCCAAGTATCTCTGATATTCCCAAAAACTATAAGCCACATCCAATACATTACGTAGTAGCCACATTCGTAGCTACCCGTTTGTCTATTAATCTATAATGAATTGAACAAGTCATTAGTTGTGAAAAATACATATTCAATATTCATTAGAGAATTAAAAGTAACCTTACATGTAGGATTTCCCAGTGTGGGTTAGTGGCTTTGCTGATGTGCATTCCATCAATGGTACCGCACACCTTAATAGCACTCGTTGAGAAGTTATTAGTCAATATATGAACATTACTTATATTTGAAAACACAAACTTTAAAATACTTACCTATTCAAAATGTTCTTTAAATCGAGTATCTCGGTTTTTATTCAAAGAACAAAACCAAGTATACGCCTTCTCTCGGACGATCGATGAGGAAGAGTTGCCAATGATGCCTTGAAAAATAAAATGTTTAGAATATAATTCAATCACAATAAAAACAATAATGAACTTATATTGACTTACTCGGAATAAATATGCTCCAAGATATATCTCGCCTTTTAGAGGTGAGGATCCAATTTTGGATATATCTTTGGACTTCCTCCCTTCTATTTCCAAATGCTTGGATTGATCGAGGCTCAAAAATCCATAGACATCCGAAGCTCCTCGCTCCTCACCTAATTCATCCATCATCCTAAAAATGAAAAATAATAACATGTTATATACTAAATAATGAAATTGAAATTATAATAATAAATATGTACTTACATTGTCCAAAGTTGTAAAATAGAGATGTTGAGATCCCTATTACCCAATGTGACCTCCGAGATGTCGAATATGAAATGTAGAGAGGAAGCTTGCATTATCTATCCCAAATCTCCTAGCATCCCAACGAATCTCAAAGCGAGTTCGCATAATATTCTCGCAGAGGCATGGATCAACTCAACAATTGGATTTTTTGGGAGAGTCTGCTTGTTTTCCTTTAGTATGTTCGTAAGCAAGACGACTTTTAGGCTTCCGAACATCCTACATGTTTAAAACAATACTACTTAATACAGAAATAACATTTTCGAAGTCATTAACATAAAAATTACATACCTTTTAGAAACTTGTCTCACTAAATGTTGGGGCCAAGCAATGAATGTGTGAAGGGCATGTCCCACCACCTGTACCTCATCGTAGGGCACAGTGGACTCGAGCATCAAGCATCTCGAATCTCTTCTACCACCACCCTCAAATAACCAGGTGGCAAAGGCACACTCGTAGATGGTAGAAGCCCTTCCCGAATCGAACCAAGGGCCACCAATCTTGGTTCAAGCAACCCATCCTCCACCAATAAGGCGCATTGTTTCATCCCAAAAGATGGACCTGTGGATGCATGATATATTTCAATTAACATTTTTAATGAAGACATATATGAAAAATAAATAACGATTTTACCTATCGGTGCAGGTGCAAAGCAGCAGCAACAGGAGAAGCTAGAATAGGAGCAGGATTACTGGAAGTACTTCCCATTGTGCCAACAGATGGAGGAGATGGCTGAGCTTGTTGGTGGGAAGATGCCATCCTAACTGCCAAGTTTGGAAACATGCTAAGTAGCCGCTCCCGAACTCCGTGCTCGCGATGACCGGTGTCGCCTTCACCGTGAGCTTCTTCTCCAACTCTTCTTCATTAATTGTTGAGCTCTGGGTATTCTTGATCGGTGCCCCAAAATAATGTCGAATACCCACACCGGTCCCCACACCCCAAACACGGCCGGGGTGTTCATCTTTACCAATAGCAGTGGTCAGTATATCCTGACGACCACATGGAACGAAAGTTCCCTGTGTACACTGCTCCTCCAAGGAATCCTACAATAAATTTAACACATTATATATATAAATATACAAGTGTAACAAATTAATCATATTAGGGTTAAAAAGAATAGTAACTTACAATCATATCTCGCTATATGTTGAGCCTCCTCGGATGTCATCCCACCTAAGGCTTTTGACGAGCTCTCTTCCAAGTTTGATGACGTTTAGGAGGAGATGGTGGGGGAGATCATCCTGGCTTATACCGAACCGGCCGCTTCTTTTCTCTCGAGTGCAGCCTTCTCGTACATCATTCTCTCGGACAAGAGATCATACCGCCCACGAGACGTGACGGTGGGGTCAAATTCTTCTTCCGAATCTCCTTGGCCTTTAATCTTTTCTCCCGCAAAATAATTGATATTAGAATATAATACAATAACTTAATAAATTTAAATTAATTTATACCTCCCACTCGGGCCAGTCCTAATCTCTACAAATTTCCTCCACTCCTCCTCGGATATGCCATATCGCTGGCAAGGAGTAAGTCCCTCGCTAACGACATCCTCAAGCATAAACCCATTTCGTAGTTAATGTGGACTTGAACCGCCTCCACAATTTTGCAATGGTGGACATAATCTTCTTCTTAACCGCCTTGGAGTTTTCAATATCAAAATACTTCTGCAAAAATAAAACATAATTAGCATCAAAATTAAAAATCAATATTCAAGAAAAGACAATTGAATAAATTTAAACTTACCAGAATGTCCTGCCAAATCAGATTCTTCACCGTGTCGTCAACATTATCCCAGTCTGGATGCAAAATAGATATCTAAATATAATCATTAGTTAGATGAAAAGAAGATTTATATGTAAATATGTAAAAAACTTCAAATATAAACTTAGAATTACCTTCTCTCGTGCAACGGTATCCAAGTAGCTGCTGAACTGGGTATGATGCGGACCAGACACCTTCCCAGTACGTGGATCAACAGACACACTCAGCTTCTCTCCTGTCATGTGTCTGGCTGTCATGCTCAGTAATCGTGTAGCTTGCCTGGTCTTCTTTGGTGGAGGAGGTGGTGGAGGAGGTGGTGGAGGAGGTGGTGGAGGAGATGAGGGAGGTGAGGGAGGAGGTGATGGTGAAGGAGATGCTATGTGTCTGTAAAGAAAATATAAAACAATATAATTTATAAATCTTAAATACACAAACATAAAACAAATACATAAAGAAATTTAAGTAGAAACATACTTAGACAACTAAATTTTCCCATATCCCTTCATCATGATCATTACGAGTTGCATGGACCACATCCTCTTGTACATCTTCAATACTACTAGGCGATCGTGGTGAATTGGGAATGACAATGAAATCATCCGACTCATCTTCATTTTCATGGTTGACATCAATCCCTTTGCCTTGAAGGACCACAGACCACCTATCATTACATGGGTCGGTCACATAAAAAACTTGTTTTGCTTGATATGCCATGATGAATGGTTCTTCCTTATGACCTAGCTTCTTAAGGTCTATCATAGTAAAACCCATTTCGTCAAATTGAACTTCGATATTGCTATCGACCCAAACACATTTAAATAGAGGAACTCTAAATTTACTGTAGTCAACCTCCCAAATTTCCTCAATCACTCCAAAGTAACTTATGGATGCCATGATGGGGTTTTTATCCTTTGAACTAGAAAAGTGCATGGATGTGGCCTCAATAGATACTCCACTATTTTGAACTCGTGCTATTGTCATCTTGTGACTTTGTGTAGAAGGAATATCTATTAATGTCGTACTCAGTCCAAGTGATGACGTTATGTTTTGGTCCATGAGCTAGCCATTTCAATGTATCAGATGCATGCTCGATCTGAAAAATTTGGCTTCTAAACCAACTGACAAACTTGTTGTTATGCTCCTTCACTAACAACCGTTCACCCATTTTGGGGTTTTAGGTCCTCAACATTGATTGATGAGCAGATATGTAAGGAAGAACTTCATCTGTATTATTCAAAATATACAAGTGTGCCTGACTCAACTCAGTAATATCCTTTGCTTGAACTTTTATACCACGAGTACCCTTTCCATTTATCCTATCATCATGTCGACTTGTAGGAACACCCACGGCTTGTGCTTTTGCCAAGTATTCCGAACAAAACTCCGTAGCTTCTTCCGCAATATACCTTTCAACTATAGAAGCTTCGGTCCGTATGGATTCTTAGTATACCCTTTGAAGATCTTCATGTATCGCTCAATTGGGTACATCCACCATAAATAAACTGGGCCACATAACCGTATCTCTCTTACAAGATGAACAATTAAGTGAACCATAATATCAAAAATGATGGAGGAAAATACATCTCCAATTGACATAGTATAATTGCTGCCTCATTTTCCAATTGATCTAATGATTTTTCATCAATTACCTTGGCACATATAGAGTTGAAGAAAAAACATAGACGCATAATTGCATTTCTCACATTCTTCGGGAGTATGCCACGTATAGCTACAGTAAGAGTTGTTGCATCAAAACGTGATAGTCATGTGACTTTAACCCAACTAGTTTAAGATCTTTCATTGACACAAGACTCTTAATATTTGAAGAGTATCCTTGTGGAACTTTAATACTCGAAGGCACTCGAGAAAGACTAGTCTTCTCTTTTTGGATAAAGTGTGACATGCTGGTGGAAGATATGTTCTCTTGCCTTCAGATCTTGGATGCAATTCCGGACGTATTCCCAATTCACAAAGATCTTGACGAGTATTCACTCCATCCTTTTTCTTACCTTTGATGTTCAAAAGTGTGCCAATTAGACTATCACATACATTCTTCTCAACATGCATCACATCAATATAATGATGTACATCTAGATGACACCAATATGGAAGTTCAAAAAAAATTGATCTCTTCTTCCACTTGCTTCTATCAGTACATTTCTTTTGGGTCTTTCCAAATTCAACATTTATGTTTTTCACTCGATCATAAACTTCCTCACCTGTTAATCGGTGACTTAGCAATTTCATCCTCCCGGCAACCGTTAAAAGCTTTCTTCAATCTTCTGGTATGGGTGGTTAACTGGAAGGAATTTTTCGTGTTTATTATAAATTGTCTTCTTCCCATGTTTCAATTGCAGATAACTTGTATCTTCTTGACAAATAGGACACGCATGATGACCCTTGACATCAGTATCCACTCAAGTTACCATATCTCTGGAAAGTCATTTATGGTACAAAATATCATTGCATGTAACTTGAAATTCTCCTGTCGATTTGCATCAAACACCTCTACTCCTTCCTCCCACAACAATCTTAAGTCATCTATCAAAGGACTTAAATAAACATCTATGTCATTTCCTGGTCTGTCTTGGACTCGCAATCATCATAGATAGCATAACATATTTCCACTTCATGCACAACCAATGTGGAAGATTGTAGATCACCAATAAAACGGCCATGAACTGTGGTTAGTGCTTAAGTTACCAAAATGATTCATTCCATCTGTAGCTAGTCCAAGTCTAAGGTTTCTTGCATCACTACCAAAACTTGGAAATAGACGGTCAATTTTCTTCCACTGTGGAGAATCAGCCGGATGTCGAAGTTGTCCATCTCGTTTCTTTGCAACTGAATGCCATGTGAGATTTTTTGAATCTTCTTCATTAGCAAACAATCACTTAAACCTTGGAATTATTGGAAGATACCATATAACCTTTGCAGGAGAACTCTTTTTATGACTATTTTCATCATCACCATCCTTGACTTTGTAACGTGATACACCACATTTTGGACACTTGTGAAGAGATTCAAACTCTTTTCTGTATAAAATACAGTCATTAGGACAAGCGTGTATCTTTTATATTCTAAACCCATTGGACAAATTATCTTCTTTGCTTCATACATACGGTTAGGCAATGTGTTTTCATCTGGAAGCATCTCTTTCAAAAGTTCTAACAATTCATTGAAACTTTTATCACTCCAACCAAACTTTGCCTTCAAATTCACCAATCTTAATACAGAAGACAATCGTGTGAAAGTTGTACACCCAGGATACAAAGCCGTCTCTGAATCGGTCTTCAATTTATCATATACAGGTGCATGTGCTTGAAGAAAGCTCTCCTGACCCACATCACGAAGCATATCCTCTATTCGATCTTCCATACAGACATCCTCCTCCTCCACAGTTTGTGATACTACTGGAATATCAATAAGTTCACCGTGCCATATCCATGTAGTATAATTTTTCATGATACCCTCACATATTAGATGTTCTCGTATTATATCTACGGTTTGAACTCTTCCATTAACACACTTAACACAGGGACAATAAAATTTTCCATTCATCTTTAGACCATTTCGTTCAGCAAAACTCAAAAATTGTTCAACTCCATTCTCATACTCTTCTGATAGACGACTTGCATTCATCCAACTTCGATTCATTTTCGGATTTTAGACTACAATTAAGAGTTAATAAAAAACTTATCGGTCATCAATGAATTTAATATCATTGATTACTATAATCAAAATTATCATTTAGTAGAGTTTGCTCTATAAGAGAGACAAACTCATTCTAACGAAATTTCAGCAGAGTTTCCTCTATTATTTGACTAAATCCAAATTTTTATACAAAATCAAATACATAAACAACATCAAATAAAGCCCCATGGGCACAGCCAGATCATCAGAACAATCATCTACAGACATTTAATAACCTAATCATACAAACACTATAACATTATTTAGTACAGTTTACTAGAGACAAACTCATTCTAATGAAATTTCGGCAGAGTTTCCTCTGTTATTTGACTAAATCTAAATTTTTACACAACATCAAATACATAAACAACATCAAATAAAGCCCCATGGGCACAGCCAGATCATCAGAACAATCATCTACAGACATTTCAATAACCTAATCATACAAACACTATCTACAAAACAAAAAAACAATAAAAACATTTAAAAAACCCACTAACCTGGCAGCGGCAGCGGCGGCAACGGTGGTGGTGACGGTGGCGGCAGTGGCAGGCGCGGCAGAGGCAAGCGGCAGCGGCTCGGCAGCGACGCGGCGGCGGCAGCGGCGCGGCAGGGACCTGGTTCGCAGTGCTCACAGTTTCGCACCGCAAGGGCGGTTCAAAAATGGCGCAGCAGGACATGCAGCGGCGGCAGCGGCACATGCGCGAGGGCGGGCGGCAGCGGCAGCGCAGCGCAGTGGACGGGCGGCGGTCGCAGTGCAGCAGCGAGGGAGAAACTAGTGCGTTCGCGGCGCAGCAAGCTAGCTTCAAGGATTCGCACCGCCGGCGGCAGGGGCGGTTCGCGGCGGCGGCGGAAGGGACTGTCTTCGGGAAGGAAGGGCGTTCGCGGCGGCGGCAGGGAAACAGCTGGGACGAAAACGCGAAGAACGAAAAGTGAGGAAAAAGAGGGCGCGGGAATGTTTATAAAGGGTCTTTAACATCGGTTATTTGGAAGAACCGACGTGGAATGTGGTGGACTTCACATTCCACGTCGGTTGCTATCAAAATCGACGTAGAAGATCAGACATTCCACGTCGGTTCTGATAGCAACCGACATGGAATGTGAAGTCCACCACATTCCACGTCGGTTCTTCCAAATAACCGACGTTAAAGACCCTTTCAAACCCTTTTACGATGTTCGTAGTTTAACTGACGTAAAATGGCGATGTTAATTCCTAATACTGTAGTAGTGATGATACCGTAGAGGATGAGGTGCACAAGATCCTTAGCAATTCGGTCAAGAAGCAACACCAACAGTCGTTTAGCTTAAGGTCAGAGAGAAACCTCAGTAGAATCTGTCTTGCGTCCAAGGTACCACCAACACCATACCGAGCGGATTAGCTTGAGGCTGAAGCTCCAAATCATCTCGAAAGAGGCACCTTTGGAGCATAAACTCGATGGATATTTTTCCACCTTGCTCCCTTCCTGCCAACACCTTCATAGATGATGACTTCTCCATCCATGATGCATACCAGGATGACGCAACAGTGGTAAAGGCCACCATTGAAAATTGGAGAGTCAGAAAGGTCCTCATCAACCAAGGAAATTCAATCGATGTCTTCTACTGGTCAACATTTTAAAACTGGACATTTTGACCTTTATGATTCAGTCATATCTTGATCTGTTGGTCGGTTTAGCCAGAGAAAGGGTACACACCAAAGGGTACATTGATCTCTTAACCACTTTTGGGATTCAAGAGGCCTACGAAACTTGGATGGTGAGGTACATCTTAGAGGAGACAAACAATCATACAATGCCCTTATTGGGCGACGTATGTTAAATAAGCCTAGGGTAATGGTGTCCACTCCACACATGGCCATTAATTTCCCCATCAAGGATGGAGGAATCATCATGGTAAAGATCGATCCCAAAGACGATCCGCCAATGTTATGCATGGCCTTTAAAGGCTAGTCCCTATACCTTAAAGATTGTGACTATCAGCAATGCCACTCAGACCGAGGTGATTGAGTTGCCTGACCATACATCGAAGGATGCTACAGAGCAATGTCTCATGGTCAAGTTCAAATAGCTCGAGGACAACATTGGGGAATCTGGAGTTGATCAAATGACCCTAACGTTGATCTTGATCCCCATGCTGAGTGAGAAGAGGTTAACTCCAACTTGAAGAAGTCGATAATCACTATAGAACTCAGCTAAGAGCCCAACTAGGTTATTTGAGTCAACATTTATTAGATTCAACTAATTTAGTTTTTAATATTTATTTAAATTAATATTGGTTAAGTTGACGTTAATTTTAGAATAAGTGTATTTTTGTAACTTGAAATAGGGATAGGAGATAAGTTTTAGTCTAAAGATTTAAATTTAAACATGAAAAAATGTGGTGATTCATGTGAGCATAATTTGGGCCAATAAGAGCTTAGGATTTTCCTCCCACTTTTTTATATAGATGTTCTTACACTCAACTTCTTTCATCACATTTTTTTCTCTACACAAGATAAGTTCCTCTCTCATGAAATTTCTCTTCCACAAGAAGAAAATCCCTCTTACTTAAGAAGGAAGTCCCTCTCTCCTGAAAAGGAAATCCCTCTTACTCAAAAAGGAAGTCTCTCTTCCACCAAGAATTGTTTTTTATGTTAAGTCCAACCTACTTTTCCAATAAAGAAGTCGCACATCAATGTGCTTTGCTATAACATGCTTAAACGTGAAGTATAAAATAATTTAAAGTAGATATGCTTAATTAACTTATAAACTATATTATTTTAAAAAATCTTAGTTTATTATTCCAACTACTACTCCTAGTTATACAAATAATGAGATGTTCGAAATATAAGGATTTAGCTCTCAAAGAGACAATATATATAATTTGAGCCCTCCTTTCTAAGATAATTTCACAATGTAAAAAAATTAAAAATAACATTCACTCAGTTATCGTCCAATAAGACAATCTAAGACTTTTTGCACATATTTTGAATTAATGATCACATGAAGCTATTCCTTATAGAGTTTATATGTTATTCATTGGTTCCTTCCTTGAAAATGTCTGATTATTTACTTTGTAAAATGATCATGAAAAGAATAAGTTATCTCAAGAAGGGGAGTTGAATAGAGCTTCAAAAATGTTTTGAAAACTGTTTGAATTTGACGATGATTAGACAATCTAGGGGATCATCTACTAGTTAGAAAACAACTATAAGAAGGCGGTTTTTCACAAAAAAACTTATGAAGGATAACATAAGCTTGTACAAGTGTAATAATAACTGAAGCAAAATGACACTTAGTGTTTATACTAGTTCACTCAACTTAAGTTACGTTTAGTTCTTTGGTAAGAAATCTTACATGATTCCCCATAATCAAATTGGTTACAAGTATTCTCTATGTCACTTCTAGCTTAAACGAGTACGCAAAGTTACTCATGATTATCTTATTTATCTCCCACGGGATGAGTATTGTTTAATACTAAGCTACTTTTGGCTTTTAACTAGTATTATATTATTGTCACTCATTACTATGAAAATAATGTTTCTGAAAGGTTATAAGGAAAAACTCTCAAAAGAGATTATATATAAACGCGCTTTGTTGCCAATAAAGCCACAAAGAGAAGAATTTATAAAGATAATACATTTTCTCTTTTTCGTGTATAAGATGGTCTAGTGATCTCACCTTTGACATTCAAAGTATCAAAGACTCATGTAATTTATTTCATAATTTTAAGTAAGATCTATAGTTGGTTTTGCTTGATGTGACTTATATTTTTGAGTGCCTTCAGTAAGACTATTGATATTTGTGTGTAGATCTTTTGTTCTTTATGTCAAAGTTGTAATAGAGGTTAGTATCCTTTTAGCTGACATAGATCTTTGTTTTTCTCAACTTGGTATGCTTAAAGCACCTTTCATATCGAACATTGTTTATTGGTACAACTAGCAGTAAAGTTAGCATACAATAGTAGAAAAACTAGTTTGTTATGTCAAATGCTTTATTGTGATGTGTGAGTCAACTAATAATAGCCTTTTAGATTATTTAAAAAATTCATACATAAATTTTCATCTTGTTATGATAGTTTCATCTTGAGTTGTGCATCTTTTTTTAAATGTATTGTTGTGTTGGTATATTTTAAAAAACATGTATTGTTATAAGACAATATGATGAATTCTAAATTAAAAAGAATTCATTTTTTGTATGTTGTGTGTTTTGCTTTAAGCTTTTTATCTCTTGGTAAGCCTTACATTGTGAGATATAAATAATAGTCACTTATAAAAAGGATTAATAAAATATACTTTGGTATATCATATTTTATCCTAGATAAAAATATAATCTATTAAAATTTAATATTATTTATTATGATCAAAATATTTGAAATGTTATATTATTTTAAGATTGGATTAGACTGTAAAAACTAGATTATTGAGATTAAACTATTCAAATCTTACAATATATTTTGTTTTTTCATATAGGGATTATCTATGTTTTAGTTTTAGTTTTATGTGATAATCATATGGATGATAATGAAAGTTTAGGACAATTAAAAAATCGATTGAGATGTTGAAGTATAGTTGTTTTAGATTTTAAAAGTTTTATTTCTTAGTGTTTTGGTATTACAAGATTTGTTTTTATAAACGCGTTATGTTTGGGTATTTTAATATTTTTATGTATGTGGGGGTTTATCTTCTAAATTTTCTATTTTATTCATGAAAATTATATGTACAAGTGTTATGTATAATACATTAATACGGCATATAGTGAATAACTTATATCGTGGTATAAAATTAATATTTTTAAAACTATAGAAATTTAATTCAAAATGCTGATATAAAAACTAGATTGAAAGTGATAACAATATTAAAAAAATCCTAAGAATATTGTTGTTGTAAAAGAAATCCTGAAATAATCATAAAACAACTCGTATAAATACTTATTTAATATAGTTATTTCATTTCATATATATGAAGCATAGACTTAAATTAAAAACTTTTCGTACAAGTAGTAGCTCTGCAAGTGATACGCACCATTTAATGCAGAGTTATGAAACTTTGCAGACTTAGGACCCATCGTCCTTAAATAGCAGCAGAATATTAGTGATTTGTGATGGTTACAAAATTAGGTGCACTCTGTGATTCAAATTGCCTCTACTTGTTCAATTTCCAGCAACAACTATAATCTTCTCCTTTTAATTTTCATCCTTCAATTTTATTAACAAAAATACTATATCACGCAGTTATTGTTAAATTTCATTTTAGTATTAAAGCCGTTTATTTTTTCTAAGGCAGTGTTTTTTTTTTCAGAAAAATATTCTCTTCAAATGAAAAAAAATACACCTAACATATTTTTAAAAATGACGAATTTAAAATTTACAAAATAGATGAAAAAAACTCATTTCTAAAAAAATGAAGTAGTTTTTTGATGGAGTAAAATTATGTTAGACTACCTATGACTTAGTGTATATGAGGCTTATTTTTTTCTCTTTAACATAAAAATAATATAATATATAGTTGTTTATTTGATTTAATTAAATTATTTAATTAAATTTAGGATATGAAAAAGATTAATAAAAACTAAATTGATTTTTAAAAGGCCAATTTTATATTACTCATAAATATATTAATATAGTTATGTCTTTTTATTTTTATTTTACACTTATTCGATTTCAACCTCTCTTGAGGGAAATCTTAAAAGAAACAACATATGAGAAGTTTGAAGAGTGACTCTTATATCAATTATTTGTATTTAGAAGTATCGCGTATTCAAGGTAATGAAGAATGAGGAGGCGTGTAAGAAATATATCATGTATTGATGCTTACGAAAATTGTGGGTAAAGAAATGATATTCAAGTCTCAATAGATTGTGTTAGAGTAAAGTTCAACACACTTTTATGTACTTTGATTAGTGTTTATACAACAAAGCATAAACTATGAATTTTGTTTAGTAACATATATGACACTTTATCTATCCAACATACACAATATTATCTTGTGGTCTTTACTTCATCTAGTAAGTTATTTCTTAAACAAACAATAGGAACACATAGTCTTAAGTATATATAGTACAACTCCAATTATTATATAATTACTCTATTTTGTTGCAGAGAATGTTTTGTATTATAATTTCTAAGAAGATTACACAAGCTTAATCAACATCACATACTCCAGTTTGGAAAAAAGCACTCTGACCTAGGCATGATAAGTCAAGCAAGCTATCAGGATATTTTTTGAAGAGGAGATGAACATTTAATATTGTATGGAGTACATTTAATGCATCTTTATGTCTAACTTAAACAAACACATTTGAAGAAGAAGATCCTCACTTAAAGGTTTCAACCAAAAGAAAAGGGTTTTCAATGACTCTTTTCTTCTCACCCCATATAAATGAGTTCTCAAGATGAAGAAAGGTTGGTAACATTGATAACGTTAATCCTTACTACATGATAAGTGAAAATCTTGTTGCCTTAACCTTTAGTTTGAACACTGTGTGTGTTCTTTAGCAAAAAACACAAGAGTGTATTTTTTTATATATTTGTCTAAAGACATAATCTTTCTATCTAGTGACCAAATATTATGATCTTTTAGATAATTTTTTCTATTTATAATCAAAGTTATCTTAGTCAAAAGTGGATATGTTTCAAATAATACTCAAGGTTTAGCCAAAAGTGATTGTGTTTCAAAAAATATTTAGATTTTTAGCTATGAATGGTTGAGTGTCTAAAGAATACTTAGTTTACTTAGCCAAGAGTGATTGAGATCCAAACAATACTTGGTTGTAATTTGCAACATCACTTTATTAGTGAAACTTGATCGTGTTGATCAAGAATTGAATGTAATCCTCATTAATAAATGAACAAATATAAAAACAAAGTATACTTAAGTTTACTCTTAGTACGAAGGATGGGACACCAAATAGCAAGATACTACAACATAGAAAAGTTATTGTATGAAAAGAAGTTTTCCAAATATTTGACTAACTTGAAGAAAGTAGAGTACAATAAGTTGTACAATAAAAAAATTAGGTAGTAGATTTACATAGAAGTTTTTTATTATCAAATTTATCTCAAATATATTGCATCTTTATTTCAAGATTTTCTCCTTTAATTTTATTTTCTTAAAAATACTAATTTTCTTTTATTTTCTCTTATTTTTATTTTCTATTAAACTGTAATAATTACAAAGTCAAACATGTGGTCTTGTGAGTTTGACATTATTAATTCACGATAATCTTATTTCACCCTTCTAAGAGATGGCTTAAAGCTATGATATTGGTTAATTCAGATTTTCACATTTGTTTTTACTTTGTTTTATAATTTTTAATTTTCCTTGAGTTATATATATCTGATAGCTCATGCTGACAAATCGTTCATATCTTTTAGACTATTATGTACAAACTACTTAAGAAATAACCACTTCGTAATCCTTATTTAATTATTAAATATTTTACTAATAGTAACTAAATTATAAATTACTCAAGTTGTAATTATAATATATTGAGATGCTAGGAGATACAAGAAATATGTACAAACTAAAAAAATATTAACTTTAAATTTTAAAAAACAATCTATTCTTTTATTAAAACTAATGAAAAAGAAACACTATTTTCTATATATTTTTAAAAAATTATGCATTTATATATTTTTAAAGAACTTTTTTTGCTTCTATATATGTTAAAAAAGAGTAAAAATATTTATATAACAAAGTAGTAGTTATATTTTTAAAAGGTGGTTACATAAAATAAAAATTACATTTTTTAAAGAGTAGTTAAATAAAAAAATAGTAATTATAATTATTTTTAAAATTTAAATAATTTATTTTTATTTTATTTTTAAAACATTAAGTAAAAGTGAAATATAAATATAAATATGTACATCATATAAATTAAAATTCTTTTATATATTGTTATTGACATAAAAGAATACAAAATACATTTAAATATAAAAGTAAAATTTTTATGTATGCATTGTTGTCACACACTTCTCATCATCCCTGTCTCCATGTTGATTCCTTGACAACTACGGTTCCAAACATAAAGCAAAGTACTATATATATATTTGTATATATATATATACATATATACATATATGTATACATATATATATATATGTATATATGTATATATATATGTATATATATATATATGTATACATATATATATACATATGTATATATATATATATATATATATGCCTTGATCCAATTGATTAAGATGGTGTCATATGGTTAACAAATAATCACCATCCTTAAATATATTGATCACAGATCTGATTTTAAAGTCTACGCACATAAAAAATATTCATTAAAAAATGTCAATTTTTTTAAACAGATTTCAGTATTTAAAAAGAAAGTTATAACTTTCAATGAAAGATATATGGAATTCAATATATTTACAAAATTATGATGCTATAAATTAGTATTACATTGCTAAGTTTTATACACTCATCTAAATATTTTTATAACTATTTTAACTAACAAATTAAACTTTTTAAATAAAACTACTATATGTTATATTTTTTTACTTCGATCATGAAACAAAACCAAATTTTTAAAAGAAACAATACAAAATCGAGTACATCAAATAATTCATTTTTAATGTAAAAAAAAAGATAACTATTAACAATATATTTATATCATATATACTTTAGCGGGCAAAAAACACTTTTAGTAATAGTTATATAAAAAATAACTCATTATATTTTTTACGTATTTATAATTATTTTCTTAAAAAATTATTTTAATTTTAATTTTATGGTTATATAAAAAATATGATTATATATGAAAATATTTATAATTATCTTTAAATTTTAAATATTTTACTTTTATTTTTATTTTAAAATATATTAAAAAAATAAGAATATAAAAAATGACAAAAAGAAAATTTTCTTTATATATAATTATAGATTATAAATTTTAATTTAAAATATAATTAAAAATAAACTATGAATATAAAATGTAAATATTAAAATGAGAATTTTTATATATTGAATAAATTATAAATTTTTATTTTAAAATTTATTAAAAATAAAATAAAAATATAAAAATAAATACGGAAAAGAGAATTCTTATAGTTATAAATATGATTATACAATAATAATTTAAACATAACATAAATGTAAACATTTTTCTTTAATTGTAAACAATTTTTTTATTAGGTTATATATATTACCAATTAAAAATATATTATTAATAATATATAAAAATATCAATAATAAATATAAAATAAATTAAAAAACCCTTTTGTAATAGTACCCTTCAAACCATATAATAAATATAACTTAGATTTTTTTAATTTACTAAATTAATATAAAAAAAATGAACAGACCCAAAGATTTCGGATTAGTGCTTCTAAAATTAAACTTAACTTTAAATTTTGTTAATAAAACTTATTAATTATATTATTTATATGAATTGTGATATGTTAAGTTGAGGAGTATCAATCTGGAGCAAGTCATCCATATTTGGCTGGCTGAGTCAGAACAAGTTGATCCGAAAGAGTAAATAATCATGATTTGTTTTGTATAATTATGAAATTATGAGTTTACAGATTAGCTGGTTGATTTAAATTAAAAATAAAAGTTAGAAAGATTTTCAATTCTTTTATAGTTTTTTATTTTAAATTTTAGTACCTTATAGAAATAAAGATTTAAGTAGAATAAATAAAAAATTTAAAAATTATTTATTTATTATTTATTATTTATTACAACTAAATAAAAAAGCATACTATACAACAAAATATATTAAAATAAATTATAAAATAAAATATAAATTTATATTTATATTTATAAATAATATTAATAAAATAATAAATAAAAATATTTAATTATATCTATATAGTGAACAATAACATAATCAATATAAAATTAAAAAATTAATATAGATTCCAAGACTGAAGAGACCATCTATGTTTTGGGATGATTCTTTTACTATTCCTATATTTTTAAGGAACACCTCCATAAAATATTTTATTTTAATAATATCGTTCTTCTTCGTGTGCTTTTCTTCATGTGTTGAACGGTCTTTTATAATATGTTTACTCAGAGAGTTCTTACTCCAACTATTTCAAGAGTCTGCTAATATAATCATGTCTAGTAAACTTTTTACTTTGCTCATCCTCTTCGTTAGTTGTTAGCTGTTTGATCGAGAAATTATTCCCTAGATTCTTAAACTTGAAATGGATGGTAGAACATAGGTGACAAACAATTATATGAATACAGAGAACCAAACACAAATAGGACCAACAAAAGAAAAAGAAGCAAGGAAAAGTCAAATGTAATGCAAAAAAGAAAGAAAAAAATCTCCCTTATATATCCAGTCCACCCATGCATTTTACAGTAGTCGCGAGTTGATCTATGACATGTTATATATTGTCATTCCTAATTAAAATATAAATAAATTTTATTAAATTAAAGTATTTTAAATTATTTCAAAAATATTTAAATTTTTATAAATTATTTTGAATTATAATTATTATTTATTTTATTTTATAAAGTTCAATTTTAAATTATTTAAATTTAAAAGACAAAACTAAAAAAACAATCCAACTCAAATAATTCAATTCAACTCATTATATTAACTTTTAAAAGAAATTATAAAGTATACTTAAACTATTTTTGGTTTATAGATATTAGAATAATAAGGTAGGTAAAGACAAATCAAGATGGGGTGAAGTTTTTTTTAATTTAATCTTGTTAAAACAAAGTTTAACAAAATCCTCGATATCAATTTAAGTTATGCTTTATAAAAATCAGAGTATAACACAAATAAGTTGAATGCAAAGAAAGTAAGGATAGAGAAAAATACACAAAGTATTTATACTGGTTTGGATAAAAATATTTATCACCTCAACAGAGAATGATTTCTACTAACTATCTTAATAATAATAAAAAGTTTACAAACTTACTGTGAAGATTAATAAGATATCTCCTTTGTATAGAAGAAATGATGAAATAACACCTCTCTTGAAAACATAAGAGATGAACAACATCGCAAGGAATGAAAACACTTCATTTGAATAACCACAAAGGATGAACAAACAACTACTTCCTTGATCTCACAGAATGAAAACACCTCCTTTAAATAACCACAAAGAATGATAACAACACCTCTTTTGAAAACCTCAAAAGATGAACATCTTCTTTGAATAACCACAAAGGATGAAGCAAGCTTGAACACTAGCAGCAAAACAAATTTTACTTTGATCTCTCTAGGTTAATTTGAAAGCTCTGACTCCTTATATATTTATAGAAAAAGAGGGGCACACGGTTCTGTAGAATATGAAAAGGTTTTCACAAAAATGTTTAGAATAATCAAGTATTAATTGAGATAATCTTATTCGAGAGAGTATTTAAAAAATAAAAATCAGCTGATGATAATCGATTATTTTGTAAGATAATTGATTATTTTAAGTATGATAATCAATTATTCTAGAAGATAATCGATTATTTCAATATTAAAAGCTTTTTATGAAAAAAAAGACTTTTTCAAAGTTTAAGGAGAGTTGTGTGCATGTTATCATCTTCAACATGATTCCTAACTATTACTATTAAACATATACACAAAACTACAAAATTAAAGTTTCCACAAAACTTCAATCATTAAGGTTCATCTTCTTTTTTTAGAGTCATCATCGTCAAAACAATTATCCTTTAGATATTTCTAAAGATATTTCTTCATCTTTAAATTAACTATAAAAAATTTTATTTTATTTTTTAAAATAATTTTTTAATTTATCAAAATAAATTTCTACATAATATATAATTAACTCTGATATGACACTCTAATAATATCAAGAGTGTTATAGTCATGTTCAATCCCTTCTTTAACATATTGCCAATAATCGTTTTAGGAGAATTGTCCTCATGTTCTAGCACTTTTTTTATGAAAAAAGTATTCCTTTTGTATTTATTTTAAATTAAAATCACACTTACATTATAAAATAATTGTGTTTTTTAAGTATTTTTTTTGTGCTTCTTAAAATAAATAAAAAATTACACTAACACTTATGGTTTGTTTATATCATGTACATTAGGAGTCTTCCAACTCATTTAACAAAATAAATTAAAAATATTAAAAAAAATCTAAAAGTAATCAAAATCAAATAGATTTTGGATGTTTTCAACTATAAAGTTAATATTTGATTCATGTTTCAAATCTCAAATCAAATTGTTAACAGCTAATAAATAAAGTTATTTTATAATTTAATTATATTATAATTAATATAGTTACATGTGTTAATTAGATTTAGTTCAGATTTTATATTAATTAAAATTAAACTAAAAAAATCAATTAATTTTGACAATTGGTTTGAATAATATCTTAATAGAAAAAAATGAAATCCAATTGAACATTCAATATAGATACATTATAAACTAATATAGAGATAAGAATAGTTAATTATTAAATAATTAAATTAATTTTTTATAAATTAAAAGAGATACGTAATATGAAAAACCGCCAAAAATGTCAGATTAATGCATTCTATGACAATATTTTAACTACTTTTGTTAATCTTTAGTTTCGAATATAACAATAATTTACTGCAATCACTAAATTTTCTTTAAGTTATTGGCTTACGTTTAATCCCTTCAAGATTCATATATGAAAAGAATATTCGTATAACATATCCATCAGAATTCAGAATAATAATCCTACTCAAGACAAGAATATTAAAATAATTAAAACACATTTTTTAGTTTTAGCCAATACTTCATTTAATGTAATAGTATTTCTGACATGCATTCCTCATCAATGAAACCAGTAAATATTTTATCTATAAAATGGTTATAAGAAATTAATTTAATCTTCATCTTCTAAATATTTGTTAGCTTTGATCTATTCATAAATATGGAAAAAATTAAATCACATGCTTTATTAAAATTTATAAAAATCAGTTTACAAATTTTAAATATAAAAAAAGGCTAAAGTCAAATGAAAAATATTTATAAAAACTAGAACGAGAAAACATTGGAATTATTATATTCTGAATAGAAATGTCAATTCGAATGTGAGTGCATCCAAGTTATCCTCGTTCTAATCCTTAACAGCTCATCTTTGTTCCCAACACAGCACATTTTCTATTACATTAAAAAACTTGCTGTCAAATTTCGAACAACATGTGGACGAACTCAAATCTCAAATGCAAATTGGTTTCTTTTTCGTGGCTTAAAAGTCACTTTATTTTATTTTATTTGTGAAGTCCTTTACTTCAACCACTTATAAATAAATGAAATATATATATATATATTTGAGGTTAGAGATAATCATAAATTTCATTTTGAAGAGAAAGAGGGAGATAAGGAGGGTACCTTGGTGAGAGAAAAGGCAGACCTCAAGGGCATGCCTCAAAATTTGTGTCAAATACAAAGTGTATCACATAATTTGCTTAATTGAGGGTTTGGTTTCATAAAGTTAACTTTGTTGGTACCTATCAGGAGTTGGTGTTTCAAGTTTCATCAATGTCTCTGTTTGCTGCATTTTCCATTTATAAAGTTGCCAAGGACGCAGCTGGGGTTGCAGGTGTTTTCTCTTTGATGATTGCTAAATTAAACACAGACCAAATTTCTTTGTTGATGGTCATTTTTCACCATATTAACTTGCTTATTTGCAGGAAATGTCTTTGCTTTTGGGTTGTTTGTGTCTCCCATGTAAGTTTCATAATGGATTTTGAAGAACTGTTGATGGCAGAAGAATTTTTTGCTTATTTGTGTGACTCTTTTTCTATTTTTAATTTGTAGACCCACATTTAGGAGAATGATCAGAAATGGGTCAACGGAAATGTTCTCAGGGTTGCCATATATTTATTCTCTTCTGAACTGCTTGATCTGCATGTGGTATGGCACACCTCTCATATCTGCGGATAATTTGTTGGTTACAACTGTTAACTCAATTGGAGCAGTATTTCAGTTCGTGTATATAATCCTCTTCCTGATATATGCTGAGAAAGCAAAGAAGGTTAGTTTTCTGATACTATTGGAATTTTGAAGCTTTTATTTTATTTTATATGATAGAGGACAAAGTTCAGTGGTTAGTTCTTAACATGTATCTTAAACTTCCATTGGGTAGGTGAGAATGATTGGATTATTGGTGGCAGTTTTTGGTTTATTTGCAATCATATTAGTTGGAAGCTTGCAAATAGATGACATTCTAATGCGTCGCTTCTTTGTGGGATTCTTGAGCTGTGCATCTCTCATTTCAATGTTTGCCTCTCCATTGTTTATAATTGTGAGTGTTTTTTTCCTTCATTTCCATCTATAATATGAGCATTATCTGTTAGGGGTCAATTGACTTACATTACATGCTACATTTCTCAGAGATTGGTCATTCAGACAAAGAGCGTTGAATTCATGCCATTTTATCTCTCACTTTCCACCTTCCTAATGAGCACCTCTTTCTTTCTTTATGGATTGTTCAACGATGATGCCTTCATTTATGTAAGGTTCCTTCCAACTCCTATTTTTATCTATTTATTCTTGGATACCCATTTTAGTTTGAAATGTTCATTTTGGTATCTTATATCTGCAGTATAACACGTACCTAAATCTTTACTTAATTTTTAGGGGCCAAATGGGATAGGAACTATTTTGGGAATGATACAGTTGATATTATACTTCTACTACGAGAATAAATCCAGAGAAAGCTCCAGAGAACCTCTGATAGTGTCATATGTATGATCAGTTCTGCTGAAAAGACCAAAGGTAAGGCAAATATGCAATATTTCTGATTATGATTTCTGGTCTTTGCCATAGACATTCATTTTATGAAAATTCGTTCTCAATGTATGAGATAGTTTTCCTACTATATGGACTTAATAAGTATTTTGAGTCCAAAGAAGAAAAGCAATGATACAGCATATTCATTTTGGTGTTTAGTAAATCGGAGTTTATGATTGGTTCCCTCTCCTTGATGATCTTTTTAGTTTCATTTATGTGGTTGCCTTTTCTCTACTTGTTTCTAGGTAAGAAAATATGCTTTTCATGAAATTAGTGGATAAAATCCTTGAAGCCAGAGGCTGATGTTAGTTTCTTTCTTGATCCCTGGAAGTGAAATCAAGCTCTTGGTGCCATGATGCTATCAAAGTTCTTCTAACTTCATATTGTAGATATTCAATCTCTTTTATACCAATGCACTCAAAATATTTTTCCCATAAGCTCAGAATAGATCATATAAGCATGACTGTAAGTGTAATCTCAATTGAAAAAAATAGAACAGATTTCCTTTGCATTCTAAAACATTAATCAAAACCTACCTCAGGTATCGGGTGATAATAATAAACACGTGCAGTTGAAAGTTTTTCCATTGTGTATATGTAGCGATGGGTTCAGTAGTTGGTAAATCTTATAAGCAGCCCCTGATTCAGATGGTGGTCTTCAGGCCATCTGTTCTACTGCCTGGTTGATCCATGTTACATAAAGAGTATGCTTGATCTTGATATCAAAGTTGATAATCTATGGTTTATAGTTAAATTGTCTGTGAGCAAGAATTATCCAGTTAAAATTATGTGATTGATGGTTGCCCACATAGAATAACAGTTTTAATTTGTATGGTAGTTTTCCTACTAGATAGCATACTAGTTGACATGAAACGTAATTCATGTTATATGTGTTTCCAATTTTCCATATTTTCCAGATGGCCTTTTAAGCTTGTTGGTCTTTATTTATCTCTCTGTAGCTTAACTTTTTCTGGTTTTGATGAATCCTGTAAGCTATATTTACTATTCAGTAACAAAATGTCATTAATGTAATAGAAAAGGAGAAGGAGAGATTCATTCAGATCGGATTTCTTATTACTGAACTGGAAAAATGTCGTCATAGAGCATGTAAAATATCAATCTCTATCTGTTAATACTAGTAAGAAAAGGCAAACTTCATTAACATAAGCATTACAGTAACTCTTTCAAGTGTAGTTCTTACAGTGACAGCTTCTTGTTCCTGCACAAAACAGATTTCAGGGTAAGAAAAGACCTTTGGCTGCTAAATGTAGTCTGAAACTGGAGTTGGCAACATCCCTGTTTGATTCAATTTGTAGGAGCAATTACTGTTGCATCCTTGAGGGTGACCAGAAGTTGTGACAGAATAAGTTGAAACTTTGAGTATCATAGTTACCAAGTACGTGGTATAGGTACTGGTATGTGGTACTTGTAGGTATAGATTGTCACTTTTTACTTTACT
The DNA here is from genome assembly GCA_030347555.1 of Lablab purpureus. NCBI lineage: Eukaryota > Viridiplantae > Streptophyta > Magnoliopsida > Fabales > Fabaceae > Lablab > Lablab purpureus. Next base: position 23,255,457 of record CM059258.1, read on the forward strand.
ATTGCAAAACTTGCTCTGAAGAGAAGCCTGTATGCAATATGTGGCACGGTGAAGTCATATACAATAGGCAGGATTAAGTATGGTCTATATATTTATGCAAGCCTTGGGGAGGTGAACAATGGTTTGAAATGGACTATTGCAAGAAAGGCACATTGCACTTCTCCTGCAGTGGTTGGTAATGGTGTAATGGTCTAAGCTAGCTTCTCTTGCATTGAGGCCATTTCCAAGTTCATCAGATGTTAGACACAAATATGTACTCATTATTTGAGTTGTTCCATCTTCATCCTCGATGACAGCTTAAGTGCAACAAACCTTACTATTTGAGTCATTGTCTCACTTTGTTATTAGCTGCGTCATTTCGTGACAGACACAGAGGAGTCAGTTTATGTGAAAAAAATGAATTTCACTTCTTAAATGCCAAGTTGGTTCTTGGTTGCTTATTGTTATGTGCATAACTTTTTGTCTTTTGTTAATAGCTTTTTGGTTATACTGTTATAAAGATGGTTTCAATTTTGTTCCACTATTTCGAACCTCTTTATCTGATCTCGCTTTTTAAAAACCAAGTTAATATAATTTCTTTGTAAAATTGATGGAAATGATATTATAAAATGACACATGGTATTAGCAAAACAATGAATATTATATTTTATTGTTATAACGTTAGGAGACCATGAATTCAACATAAAATAATTTGTTTAAAAATGAGATATTAAATTAAAAATATTCAAAATAATGAAATGAATTTGAAGAAAAAATTAAAATAAAAAAAATAAAAAATATTAAATCATTTATTTATTTATTACGTGTTGCTCATTTCGTTATAAATTATAAACGTTTATTTAATCTGTTTCTCATAAGAGAGCGTGCATTATGAAATTAAGAATGTATTATAAATTATTCGTTTAGAGATTAAACTAAAAGTACTTTATATATATAAAAATCAAATCAAAATATATAAACAAAATTATTATAGAATAACAAAAATTAACATATTAGTGACTAATAAATTAAAAGCTAAAGAAACATTTGCAGAGATTAATTTAATAAGTTTTTATGTATAAAACTAAATTAAGAATATAAAGATATACTAAATTATGTGTTTGACCTATACTTTTCTTATATCGGACTTCTTTCTCTTATTTTTTTTTTAAGATATTTCAAAATTTGAATAAAAATCCATAGACTATATGTATAATTCAAAACTCAGTGTGAATTTGTATTTTTAAATTAAAAGTTGAATGTGAGTTTTTAAAATATGATTGCATTATGTGTGGACTAAATGAGTTTTACCCATAGAATTTTGTAGTTACCTACATCTAATATAAAATAAGTTTATTATTACAACTCAACACATTATATTTTCTGTTTTATGTTATTAGGGTTACTGAACAACTAAAAGTTCAATAATAATAGTTAGTGATTCTTTTTTTCCTTATCCTATTCTAATTTGCATTCAATTTTCATATTTCATTCTCGCTTTCATCTCCACATTTTGAAAACGGTTTTCTAGATCCAACTCATCTTCTAACATAATTTCTGCAACTTCGATTTTGACTCTGAAAACTTTTTCTGTCTCAGTCTTTAAAGTTAAGTACAATCAAGTTATCACTCTCCTTTATTTTTTTATTTGCCAATATTGTTAACTTTCACTCTTTTTTGTTCAAACCCTAAGCCCTAAACTTAAAATTAGTTGGTCTTATTTTTTTACCGCCAATTTTGGTGGTATCTCAATCTATAAATCTTTGCTCATGTAAATGATTGGTCTTATAAATCTTTCTTTTGCATTATGATTTTCAACTGTTCAATCTATAATTGTTTATATTACCTCCTATAAATGATTGGCATAATAAATTTATTTTTTATACATGTTTGTACAATTTTGTATGGTTTTCAATCATTTTATCTATAATTAAAGGTGTTGTTTGTAGAATTTAGTGATGATAGTCTTGTCCATAGAATTTAGTTGTTTTATTAATGCTTCTTGCTCTAAATGATTGGCCTTATAAATCTAACTTTTGTAGGTTTTATACAATTTTGTACAATTTTCAACCTTCAATAAGTGTTGTTTTGTAGAATTTAGTGGTAATAATGTTGTTCATAAAATTTAATAATTTTATTCATGTTTATTCTTTTGTCTTTTGTGTTTTAATTTTCAATCTAAGAAAATAACATAAAATTTGAATAAATGTTTCAAATTAAAATATGGATTTTTTTCATCATCCCTTGAATGAAACTGTTGATACGATGGATGAAATGAATTATCAAATCTTTATCTGCACGAAAATTGGTTGTTGGGATTTGTAGTGGAAGACACAAACAATTGTTTTTAAAATTTGCATTAAAGTTTTTAATGTATTGTAATTTTTGTTATTTATTTATTTTTTATGATGAATTAAAATATTTTTTTGTTTGTATATCCTATAGTAGATGAAATGGAAAAAGTTTTAGAGAACGGAAAATGGAAAGAATCTAATCATCAAGGATGGAATCAAACTTTGAACCACTTATATTTTTGGTAAATATATTTACAATCTGACCTTCGGTGCTAATATACTTCATCTTGATTCCACCTTATAACACTTCTTCTCTAATAAAATGATAATGCACATTGACATGTTTGGTTTTGGTATGAAAGATGGGATTCTTTGCCAAACAAAAAGTAGATTGATTATCATAATGTGCATAATTAGTTGGCTGATGTAGATCTAATAGTAATTGCGTTAATCACGTATATTACTGAGCTCTCATAGATTTGCTGCTTTATACTTTGCATTTGTACTAGACAAAGATACTCTTAATTATCTTTTGCTACACCAAGACACTATTCTTGATCCCAAAGAAAACATAACTAATTATTAAACGACGAGTTTCATAATCACTAAGAATTCCATTTATCTAATTGAGACCACTTATCTAATATTTTAGATTTATTTTATTTTTATATTTTATAAAGAAATTTTAAATTTATTTTATTCTTATATTTTATAAAAAAATGTAAATTATTTTTGATAATGTATAAACTTTTTTTAATTTTTGTTTTTCGTAACTTTCTAAACAACTATTATATGTCGCAATCATCATTAATATGTTGAACTCGTTTCATTCTTTTTTCTTTTCTTTCTTCTTATTCATCTGTTTTTTTATTTGTTATAAAATATATTTATACAAATTTATAAAATAATAAATAATTAAATAACTAAAAATATTTAATCCTTAAATAAAAAAATGACATAAAACATTTGATTTTCCAGTTTTCATTCATGTCATAGCTGGTCTGTGTTGTCTTCTTTCTTCGTGGGTTGCAGAAAAAACCAGAGATTGCAGAAAATGCAAATATTCTCTCCTAATGTGTATGGAGGAGTTGTTAGAGTGCAATCTCGCTCTAACTTTGTTCCAACAACCGTTCCCCTCAAACCCAACCACTTCTCTTTGATCAAATCCAAATCAACTTCTAGAATCACACTCAGATGCAATTCTCAACCTCAACCATTTCTAAACCTCTGCGCATCAAAATCGCCAAGAATCTGCGGTTCCAATGTCGCCCAAGTTCGGTGCGGCATTTCGTCGAACGGGTACGGTGCAAATGAAGGTAGGAGTGTTGGGGAGTGGCTTGTGGTCGCCGGTGAGGTCCTTTCAACGGGATTTCCGTTGTGGGTATCAATTGCGTCTGTTATGGGGTTGATGAAACCCGATTACTTCAGTTGGGTCACTCCCAAATTGAGCATCGCAGGGCTCAACATCATCATGCTGGGGATGGGTATGACTCTCACTCTCGATGATCTTCGCGGGGTTCTTGCCATGCCTAAGCACGTCCTCTCTGGTTTTGTCATTCAGTATACGGTTAGTATCCTTGCACAGTGGTGGTGGTTATTGGGATTTTGTTTGGTTTATTTTATGAACATGTAGTATAATTAAAAGAATTTTTAATCTACCAACCAATAAAAAAATTGATTTGTGTGATTATTTTATTAAGATGAGAGCTTGGTTGAGTTTAAATTTTTAAATAATATCTCAAGTTCTATAAAAAAGAATGAAATTAAAAAATAAAATCTTATTAAAATGGATAAGTTAGATCAGTAAAATTATTAATGATTAAGCAAAAAGAATCAAAATCCAATTAAACTGAAATCTATAAAAAAAGAAAAGTTAAAATGAAGCTAATGCTTAATATACATCGGTAATGTTATATTATGTTTATAAACACTGGTAATATAAGACTAATTGAATATTATTAGTCTGGAGTGTGTTTGTTTATTTTTGATGTAATTATTATCATGTATGTTTTTTGTATTGTTCATAATAATTACATGAATATATGTTATCTTTAAGGTTAACTATGACTCAATTTATTATTAGACTGTGTTTTAATTTGTTAGTTGTGAAATTATAAATAATTTTTTTAAAAGGTAAAGAAAACGAAAAATTGGACTAGATTAAATTGTAATAGATGGATGATACAAAGGTATAATTAAATAAAATATTTTATTATTACGTAATATACTAAAAAAATTAGAAAAAAAGGCTATTAAATAATTGTAATAATTTATCCAGATGTAATGTATAAAAAAAGTATATAAAGATGTTTAAATATTTAAAATATAAATATAAAAATTATTAAAAAAGTTATCCGAAATTATTTTGAAAAAAAAAAAGATAGCAAACTCATATAAAAAATACATGGGTAGCCTTTTTTTACTGGTGTTCTACACAAAGAAGTATGCTTTCTTTGTTTGTGTGAATTGCCGACAATTTTCAGGTGATGCCACTATCTGCATTTCTTATAAGCAAACTCTTAAATCTTCCATCACATTCTGCAGCAGGTTTGATTTTACTTGGTTGCTGCCCAGGAGGTATGAATTTTAATTTTGTGGTTTTTCATTTTGTTAAATACTACTACTATATATGCTTCTGATTTTCCTCTCCCTGAGGATTGTTTTATGTTCTTACATTCTGACATTATAGTTCTGTTTTTTCATTTTTGTGTATTCAGATGGCATTATTGAATAGAACTCTAACACTTCATATTTTGTGATGCTTCCTCTTTCCCTTGTCTACTTTTGCATGGTTAACACAATTTTCTATCCACCCTGCACTTAATATTTTATATATAGTATTTGTTTGGTTGTAGGCACAGCTAGCAACATCATAACATATCTTGCACGGTATAGATATGCCCCTCAGAACTGTTCTTGTTCCAATTAATGCTTTTATAAAGTGTTTGACTTAATAAACAAGGTGACCTAATTAACGATCTTTTTGTTTTGCTAGTGGAAATGTGGCTCTTTCTGTGATCATGACAACTTCAAGCACCCTAACAGCCATGGTTGGCACCTTAATTTTTTTAGTCTTGTCTTTGGATTTCCCTACTGCATGTCCAGTTAATGACAAAATGTGGTATAGTGCTAGGCTTAGTGGTCCAATGATACGATTACAACACACTTTTTGATGTATTTTTTTATACAGTCTCTATTATAACTAAAATTTATTAAAAATTATAAACTTTAGTAGACTTAAGTTCTCATTTAATAAGTTTTTCACACAATTTTTTTAATTTTTGAAATAAATTTTATTCAATAAAAAAGTGTTATAAAGAGTCTGATACAACTTGTATTATTACTGCTTAAATGGTGCTCATGTTTGAATCTGGGATGAAAAGTTTTGTCCATCACAGCCTTAGGTTTTCTGTCATTTCCCCATTACTGAGGTTTTAGAGGAATAAATGAAAAAGAGATGTCGCATTGAATAGACAGTATAATTTTTTTTGGGTAAATAATTATTTTAGTTTTTCAAATGTGTAAACATGTAATAATTTAGTCTTAAAAAGGTAAAAAAAAATTGATGTAGTCCCTGAATATCCAAAGAGTATTGTAGTTATATCTTTTTAGTGTTAGTTTTATGAGATTATTTTGTTAATAACCTGACATGTCTAAGAATTAATTTAACACTAAATTATATTTTTCAAAAATCATTTTAACATTAGATTGTAAAGTTTAATAAACGATTTACCTTTAAGTTATTCAATAAAATCTAATTGTCACACTTTTTACAATTCAAAAACAAAATCAGAATTGTCATATTTTCATAAACCAAATCATCATGATTTTACATGTAAAGTAACCAAAATGTTCATTTACCCTTTATTTTCTCATGTTGAAGACTTAACTATGCAGATCATGACTCCTTTTCTGACAGCCAAACTTGCTGGCAAATATGTAGCAGTGGATGCACCTGCCTTATTGATTTCAACATTGCAAGTAAGCTTGCTTCTCAATTAATGAATGTTGTCTTTGATTCATAATTTGGTGTGACGCTCCTTTGATATTGACTTATTGTAACTCATTCTCTAAATCTCTCAACAGGTTGTGCTTGTGCCTGTGTTGGCTGGTGCATTTCTGAATCAATTTTTCCAACCTATTGTTAAATTTGTCTCACCAATGATGCCACCCATTGCTGTAACAACTGTGGCAATTTTATGTGGAAATGCTATTGCCCAGAGTTCTTCAGCAATGGTTGTGTCTGGTGGACAAGTTATGTTAGCCACCTTCCTTCTTCAAGCTTCTGGCTTTTTCTTTGGCTACATAGTTGCAAGATTTCTTGGGCTAGATGTGTCATCATCACGAGCCATATCTGCTCAGGTTGGCACCAAGGTAGAGTTAGCGTCCCTTGCAATATATAACAGTTGAAATCAATTTTAGTGTCACACATGTTTCAATGAAAATCTGTGGCTTTTCAGTTCTTTACTCCTTCAAAATTAACGTTGCCTGAGATTGCAGAAATCTTTTTAACTTTTAATGTTAATGGTAAAATTTTACTCAACCACAAATAGTCACCTAGTATTTAATCAGTTATTTTTCAAAAGGCAACTTACTTAAAAGCACTTTAAGTGCTTTTAATATCATCTTTTACTCAAAATCAAAATTTTATTTTGATAAGAAGGTATTTTACGGAAAGACTCTTACAAATTTTAAATATGAATAAAATAAATAAGAAAGTTGAATTTTTTATAAAAGAAATAAAACTCAAACATTTTATTTTAAAATTTTGTTTTGAAAGTAATGTGATATTTTTATATGATTTACTGAATGTTTTATAGAAAAAATTTCTTAATACGAGACAAATGATAATTATATTTAATATTCTTTCTTTTATCAGTAGAAAACTTGCTACAATACTTTTGTGATTATTTATAAGTTATATTCCATTCCATTTTGTAGAACTGTGTTCTGGCGATTGTTCTGGCTACAAAGCACTTTGGAGATATCGTAACTGCAGTACCTGGTGCTGTTGCAATTGTGAATCAGTCAATTATTGGTAGTATCCTTGCAGGAATTTGGAGACGCTCTGTGCCTGTTTAGATGAAACGCTCAAAATATTTACTTAATTGGATGAGCTTTTTTCCTGATAACTACAAACCTTAAAGTAATATTTTCTTCTTATTTTGTTATTTAAGATTTATTAACAATAATAATATGAGTCTGATTGCTATATTTACATCAGATTTTATTATACTTTTTTTTTCATAATTTTGATTTTCATTACGTCAAAGAATTTAGTTTTCTTATTCCTTTGTTGCATCTTATAGATAGGGGTGTTGAAAATTAAATTAGTAAAAAATAATAAAAAATCGATCAAAATTTATTTTGTTTCAAATTTTTTAATCTACTTTTTTTATTAGGAAAGAGGACTGGTTTGGATTTTAAATATAAACAAAATCAAATAACAAAAATAAATGAGTGTGACATTTGAAGGTTATTTTATGAGTTGAATATATTTTAGTAATAATATATTTAGATTTATAAAAAATAATAACCAATTTGTATTGTACTTTTAATTATAAAGTTGTATAATTTATTTATGAATGAGAGAAAATTGAAATTTTAAATATAACAATTGAAAAGTTTATTTAATAATTTTTTTATTAAATATTTAACAATTTTTAAATTATTTTACAATTTTAAAGTAATAAAAGTTACAAAAAATAATTTAAACGCTTGATTTAATTTTAATTTTATAAAATAATATAGGAATATTTTTTAACATTTGTGACGTTATCATGGAAGTTTATTTGTTATTATTGAGAATTGTTTAGCAATTTTTTCAATTTTAACTTTCATTTTTTTTACAAAGCAGAGAATCTCATTATAAAGTTAAGAATTTTTTTAAAAGCTTTGATATAAGATGCTTCTATATGAACTTATATATAAAGACACTTTCAAGCAAAAAAAGAAAAAAAAAATCTAAGAGACATTATAAATGATAGTTGTTAGTAATGAAAACTTGTTTCGAGGTTTCTTGAAAATGAAGGCCTATTCACTCAAGTTTAAGAGAGTAAAGACAGATTAAGTCAAGCTATTCTTTGAACAAGACGACTTTTGGATGATTTTGTTGAAAAATTTTCTTAGGGGAGAAGGTATATAAGAAAAGATGACACCACTTCCAACATAAAACCTTAAGGCTCAATGTCTATGGGTCTTTCCTTTTCTTTTATACATCTCAACTTTATCATTTCTACTCAATGTGGGCTCTGATACTACTGTTGGAAAATTTTCTTAGGGGAAAAGATATATAAGAAAAGATGATACCCCTTCCAACATAAAACCTTAAGGCTCAATGTCTATAGGTCTTTCCTTTTCTTTTATACATCTCAACTTTATCATTTCTACTCAATGTGGAACTTTATGTCCACTCTCACACTTGAATACCTAACATGTTTAAGCTTGGAGATGGTTCAACCTGGTTTAAAGTGGGGAGAGAGATAAACCGAGGTATGTTTAAGGGGTTTTTGGATAGGATAGAAGTGTTCTTGAAGAACTATTGGAAGAACTCAAAAGAGTGTGAAAGCTACTAGGTATGATTTTATGGATATTGGTGATTTGGTTGGTAACTAAATGGGGTAAGTTTTTAGAATTATGGTGAGTTTTTGGGGGTTAAAATTGATATGGTTGAATGGTATACCAGAAAAGTTTCTGAGTTGCTTTCTTGGTGGTAGTGTTTAAGTTTGATTGAGCATAACTTTCGTGATGTGATTTGCACTAACTTGTGAGGTGGTAATGGAAAGGAATGGAAGCATAATAAAAACACAACATATCATGTAATAAATAGAATGAACAAAGATCATGGATGATAAAAGATATGAAAAAGGTATATGTATGATGATGAGTACCTTACTAAGTATACAGAAAACTAAGGTTGGTTATGACTGTTATGGACTCTTGGCACGCTCCTTAGAAGCTTTAAGAAGGCAAAAGAAATAATAGTCACCTAAAAAAGCTTCACTAAGCAAGCAACACTCTTATACTAAAACATACAAAAGGTTATTCGAAAGCTTTCTTTTACATATTCATTTCAAATGTGTCTTTACAATACTCATATAAGGTCTTGGTCATGAATATCCAAGCCTTATTTACAAATGTGGGACTTGAATTTCTACCTAAGGTATTAACATACCTTCTTATTCCTATTCTAGCATAGAATAAGCTATTTTAGAAATTACTAACATCTTTTCAAACTATTTTTCTCATATGAGAGACATTCTTCTATATTTTTTACATATTTATATGGGTTACATATGTTTTCAGTCCCTGAACTATTTGTCAAAATTGTGTTTCATCCCTAGGGCAAACTTTAGACCTATTTTGTCCTTATACTTTATAAACAGGTGTAAATGATCCTCGATGACAAATAAAAACATCTTCAAGAAGAGGAAAATAAGAGGAAATGAAAGAGAAAAGAGCGAAAGAAATTTAAGAGACGGATGATAGTGAAGTAGAAAACGATAAAAAAGGAAAATAAAGAGATAAAAAAGAATTCTGACACATCATCAAGGATTGTTTACACGAGTTTATAAAGCATAAGGACGAAATAAGTCCAAAGTTTGTCTCAGGGACGAAATACAATTTGTACAAATAATTCAAGGACTAAAAACATAATTAACCCTATTTATATTCTTTGACATGTTTTATTGGGAATATTTTCAAAGTTTTTTTATTTAAAAATTTTCTTTTTCGAAAAATCATATCATCCCCACTTCTTAATAGAAGTTCATCCTTGAATTTGGAGATTCCAAAGAGTTTCTTCTTTTTGTTGGGTCTTGAAGTCCACTTGATATATTGAGATTCTTTAAGTTGGTCTTTAAAATATCCTTTAAAATATTTATTATTTGTTCTTTTACCTAAAGGAAAAAGAGATAAAGACAAACATAATTTGTTAAGTATTATTTTTTTTCGTTGCCTACTTTTATTATATCTTTGAAATTGTTTAAGAGGTCTCTTTTTTGTCTTTTTTGGATTTTCCATAGAAAATTATTTTTCTCGTTCTCTTTTCTTTTTTATTTTCTCTAGATCTTCATTAACTTTTTTGGGGGATAATGGTCTAAGTGTATACTTATAATCATTATGCTGAAAGGTGTGCTTGAAGAACTTCTTTATCATGTTGTTAAGGTCTCCAAAGAAGAAGATGACTTGCCTTCATGACTATTATGTCATAAGACACCTCATCTTGTAGTTCGCCATCATGTTGTAGGTGTCATTTTTTTAATCAATTAAATTAAGGTTTTAGTACATTAAAAATAAATTTTAATATATTAATAAGTTGTAGCAAGTCATTAGGCTCAATTTTAATGGATTAAAAAAGATTAATTCATTAAAACTAGCAACTTTATATAATAGTTATCTCAATTTATGTTTGCACAATCAATTTGAAAAAATATTCTAAATCATTTCAAAACTTTGAAATAAGTTAGAAAAACACTTCTTAAAGAAGATCCTCTATTGAATCAATGACTTCAAGATCATAAACTAAGTAAATCACATTAGAGATCTTTATAGAATCTTTTCTTCTCATCTTATTTTACAAATTGTATGTGTGCTCTTATTCATTATTATAATTTCTTGGTGTGTTTGTTCTTGACCAATCAAGGTGTTGCTTGTAATAAAGTTTCTTATAAGTGGTTGCAAAAGATCTTATAAGGCTCACGATCATGTTTGTGTGTAATATTTTTATTTTATTGTGAGTCTTATAAAAACTTGTAAATATAGTAGATAATTTTAGTTAAGGTAACAAGACAATTGATGTAATTCTCTTGTGAGGACGAACTAATATAATTCTTTATGTTTTTTTAAACGACTGTATATTAAATCTTAATTGAAACTTGCTTATGTGTTCATGAAAATAAAAAAATATTAATATTAACAACTTTAGTTCATAAAATATGATTTCTTTAAAGATATTTGATATATATAAGTTATGTTCATTAGTTCTTATTAAACTTAGTCCCTTTTTCTAATATATCATAATCATTTGCAAGTAGGTTTGGTAATGGGTGGGGTGAGTTTTGACTCTTCGTCCTCGTTCTCAACTCACTTAATTATCCCTACCTCACCCCCACTCCCTATTGGGACTAGAAATTTTGTCTGTTTATCCATACCATCGGGTCAAATTTTCTCATCTTATCTCATTTTTGTTCCATTTTATTTTTTAAATTAATTTTTAGAAAAATATTTTTTAAAATATAAATTTTAAAAAATATTTAAATAAATATAAAAAATTAAGCATGACTATAATAGTTATATAACATTGTATATGTGACAAAAATAAAATACTAAAGATATCAAGACTAGACATTTTAATATTAAACTTCCCTGCTGGTGTTAGAATTTGTTATTTACACCCTTTTGCCTATGTTCCTTGCCTACACGTAGACCTCATAGGTCACTTCTAAAAATATGGCATCACAAGGTTAGGGATTCTCGTGTTGATTATAGCCCACTTAACAAGGCACATCTGCAAGAAAAACAAACTAGACACTTTCTTGGCTACATAGAGCCTGAACCAGGTTTAGCAGCAACAGAATCATACAACAAGCACAAATAAGAGACTAAGTTAGATTAAAGATACGTAGTTCCTTATTATATTGTGTCAGAATAAGCACCAACCCTAACCATTTGTATATTATCACCTAGATTCACCTTGGTTACTATACCAACATTGCTCCCCTAGCAGTATAAGTTCATAATAAAATTCCAAGATAGCGATGAAGGAACAAAGGATAAAAAAGAGATGGATCAGGGATGTGACCAACCCAGACTTAAGAATAAAACCTACACAAATCCCTCAACTGAGGTAGAGAAGATGGATCTGGGATTACATTATTGTTGTCGTCTCGCGCTTCAGTCCACTAACCTTGGACAAAATTCAGGATTTTATCATTTTCAAACAAACTAATGGGCTTATGCATTAATCTGAGAAGAGAATTGTGTTGACTGGGGGATTCTTTTGTTTCCATGACCATACATCTAATTGAGCTAGACTAAAAATTTCGTCAGTATCTACCTTCTGAGTTTTTAAGATTTCATTATTTCTATACAATTGCCACCCATATGCATCTTCACATCCTTTTTTGTTTAATGTTCAAAAATCATAATATGAAATGTCTGAGATGTTGTTTAGCAACAAAGTGTTATGTAGTGTTAAATGCTCCATAAATTTACATGTAAAGAATAGATGACTAGTTGATTCATCTTTAGATTCCCAAATTGAACAAATCTTATTTACAATCTCTGCATATCTATTATGCAAGTTTTCTCTAGTATCACTCTATGTAACACTCTCCAAGCAAATAGATGTGCTGAGAACAAGACTTTAATTTTCCATAAGATAATGAACATGTCCTCGTCTTCTTTATGATACTATTGTAAATTTTTGTATGTGCAAATTTCATTGTGTATGAATGTTAGTCATCATCCAGCCAGCACCATTCATCCCCCTTGTGCCATTTTAGCCTAATATTTGCTAGTTGTTGTGACATTGCATTCAATAAGGGTCTCTCCCATTCAAACCATCCTCTTTTCCAAGGTATCATCTCCTCTCATATGTTTCCATTCCACCTTCCTTACTCATTAAGTGTCTCCTTTTTATATAAGCAATTGGCATATATTCTAGGGTGTCTGTCCTTAAGAGTCATATTTCCTAGCCATTTATCTTTCCAAAAATTTTATCTTGTTTCTTGTCCCTACTTTTTAGGTTATATTTGCATCAAACCAATTTTTTTGTTCTTTCCCCGCATACCTCCCTGGTGTTGCTCCACCACCATGAATCAAACATGTCATGTGCATTATTATTCAAAGCTCTCCACGAGTCATATTTGGATTCTAGTATGTCCTTCCAGAGACTTTGTTCTTCCTTGCCAAGCCTTCATTTCCACTTTTCCAATAAGGCTTTATTAAATTGCCTTAAATTACCACAAATCTTTGACTTATAAACCTCTTACTTTGTTAGCTTACATATATTCTCCAATTTAACCCATATTATCTTTTTTCCATCTTGATTCCATCACCAAAAAAGTTCTCTTTGAATATTCCTGATTTCCTTTTCCACAGTTACTAACATTTTAAATAGTGACAAGTATAAAAGTGGTATTGTCGTTATAACATCCTTTATTAATGTTACCTTGCCTTTGAATGATATGTGTTTCTCTTTCCATTTAGTGAGTCTCATCGTGATATTCTCAATCATTCCCTTCCAAGATGCAGTCCTTTCTATGGTTCCCATATCAATACTCTCAAATAGGTGAAAGGGATATTCATGATACTGCAGTTTAGAATTGTTGCTAATTTCTCTAAATTGTTATTTTCAACTCTCATTTCATCCAACTTACTCTTAAAGAACTTTTCTTCAAGTCCTAAAACCAATTTGAAGCATCCTAGCATGTTTTTCAAGATAAATACATTTTGTCCTTTACAAATGAAGAGGATATTATCTGCAAACTAGAACATGTTAATTTCAATATCTATGTTCCCACCCTCATTCCTTAAACATCTCTTTCCATGTTGTTTGTCAAACAAGGTGTGCTAGTCCTTATGCAACAATTAGGAATAGGAACGATGTTATTGAGTCACCTTATCTAAGTGTTTTTCTGAGTTTAAACTTCCCATATGAGTTTCCATTAACAAGAATAGATATAAATGATGACTTTAAAGATTCTCTCTTTCAACCCATTTCGAACAAAAACCTAATCTTTTGAGCATATAGTACAAAACCTTCTACTTAACGAAATCATGTTTTTTCATGATAACTTTAATAATAATCTCACTTTTCGTTTTTCTTCTCGTTTTGTCTACAATACTATTCGCTATTAGCACCGTGTCTAATAGTCATTTTTTCTAAATAAACAATATTGTTTCGGATTTATTATTTTGTACAAAATTTTCTTTAATCTATTAGATAATAATTTAGATATAAGCATATAGACGTTGTACACCAATGATATAGGTCTATATTCATTTAATTTTTGTGGGTTATCTCTCTTATATATTAAAGTTATGAAAGATGTGTTGTCTCCTCTTAGCCACCTCCCATATTCTTCCAAAAAATATTTATGAAGCTAAAGTTGAAGTATCGTGGTGGCTTTTACACATAAATACTTCTTATTTCAACAATTTAATTATTCATTGAATATATTTACTAAAGTTGATTGGCAACTTTAAATAGTTGGGTTGTGCAACATTTTATTCATCATTCATCGTCTCAATTCTTTCCTTAAACAACAGGGAGAAAGAAATGCAAACTTCAATGGCATGCAGTCGTCATGTACATGGAGTTATCCCAATGCAGTCACAGACCGACCATCTTCTTCAAACAACCCTTCGACTCAAACCTCCCTACTATGCTTTCACTCTACCCAGATCACCTTCTGGGATCACACTCAGGTGCAATTCCCAACGTCAACCACTGCTAAACCTTTGGACACCAAGAGTGTGCAGTTCCAACGTGGGTCCAGTTCGGTGTGGCATTTCGTCGAACATGTACGGTGGAAATGAAGATAGAGATGTCGGGGAGTGGCTTGTGGTGGCTAGTGAGGCTCTTTCAACAGGTTTTCCATTGTGGGTCTCAATTGGGTGTGTTGTGGGGTTGATGAAACCCAGTTACTTCAATTGGGTCACTCCAAAGTTGACAATTTTGGGACTCAACATCATCATGCTTGGCATGGGTATGACCCTCTCTCTTGATGATCTTCGTGGGGCTCTTGCCATGCCAAAGCAAGTTCTCTATGCTTTTGCCCTTCAGTATTCGGTCAGTATCTTTACTCAGTCGTTATTTGGAGTCTGTTCACTTCATACTATGACTACTATTATCCACTTCATTCTTGGTCCAATTTTTAAAGAATGTATAACGGTTAAAGAAAATTATAAAATTCATAAATTAGCCTAACATGATCAAATATTACCTTTTGTAAATAATTCACATCATGTTTCAAAATATTAATTTAATATAATTTTTCAAAGAACAAATAGCCAAGTAGATTATTTGTAGTTCACACGAGTTCTGGAACATATAATTAAGTGTCTAATTATTAAAAAAATTTATAGTTTTTAAAATATCTTGAATAATTGTTGAAATAAATAAATTTAATAGTTATTCTGTCCAATATTTTATTAGAATTTATAATATTTTTTATGTTTATTTTTTTTATAGAATCTCAAATTTTATTTATTTTTTTAATTAAATTTTAAATTTTATTTTTTTTAATTAATTTCTAAATTTTATTAAATCTGTCATGTGATTTTTTTTTAAAAATTTAGAGATTGTAATGTTCATATTTATGTTTATATTTATATATTTTTTCATGATTCATGGGTTACGATTTAACTTGAATGTGTTATGTCATATATAATTAACATTAATCTACCAAAAAAGATTATATTAAAAATTTTAATAAAATTTAAAATTTAATTAAAAAAATTAAATATAAAAAAATATTATAAATTTTCACAAAATATTGGAATCAAAATATCTATTAAATCAAATAAATATACACTATAATTCGCTTGGTTGGATTTTTCATTCTGAAAAAGAAATTGGTTTTTCTAATATAGAAACGTTTGTACAATTATGAATTTTTTTCTTCAATTATTACTGTTTGCATTAAATTGAATTGGTTCATGCATGAAGCGTCTAAATTGAATTTCTCGATCAACCGCCAAAATTGACTGTCAATTTGAACTGCCTCAATCAGTTTTTTTCATTCAACAATTTTTTTCTTAATTGTATAAATAATTCAGAAATAAAACATAAAATAAAAAAATGTTCATTTCCATTATTTACATAATAATAAATAATACTGATAAGATAATTACTACAATGTATAACAAGATAATTGCAACCATTCCAAAAGGTTAAAACGAACATAACTGATTCCAAAACTTCAAAAATCAATTAAGTTAAAACTATTTTTTAAGAAAATCACATGTTTATTTCTACTGTTAAAATCAAACTGAACTACATCCAACCTCAACATATTATAACGTATGTTAATTGTATTTTAAACTTTCAATAACAATAGTACATAAGAAATTATATGTGGTGTACACTTTGGTGAGGTTAAACTATGAATCTTTTTACAATGACAAAAACATGAATAATTTGTAAAATACATTTTTAAAAGATTTTATATGTGATGTTTATGATTACTTACTAGTTATAAGTCAAAATAGTTAGGTTTAATACATATTTTTATTTTAATATTTTATGAGAATTTGTAATATTTTTTTTAATTGAATCTCAATTTTTTTAAAATATATTAAAGTGATTATTTTTGTCAAAAGTTCACATATTGTAATACTTATATTTTTACTTTTTTGTTATTATTAACATCTTAAGAATAAGAATGTTTAAGTTGTACCATTGATTTCATAGATTTAACAAAAAAATAAAAATATGAATATTACAATATTTAAACTTATATTTAAACTTATGACAAAAAATATAACATTAAATGATTTTAATAAAATTTAAAATTTAATTAAAAAAAATAAACATAAAAAATATTATAAATTTTCATAAAATATTAAAATCAAAATGATTATTAAACTAAATAGTTATTAAACTATAATTTATTTTGTTAGTTGGTAACTAGAAGTTAGAAGAAAAGTGAAAATTTAGTATTGAATAAATATATATATATATATATAATAGAAAGATTTTTCAATATATCTTAATCTTAAAATTTTGAGATTGATTATGATGTTTTGATATTTTATATGAGTTATTTGTAATTTATTGGTGTGTCAAATCTTGTTATATGAATTGCTAACAATTTTCAGGTGATGCCACTATCTGGATTTCTGGTAAGCAAAAGTTTCAACCTTCCACCACATTTTGCAGCAGGTTTGATATTAATTGCTGGCTGCCCAGGAGGTATATACCAATTTTCATTTTATGCTTTATCTGAAATTTTCTTTATCAAGATACCTTTATTATAAATTTTTATATTTTTTCTCAAATTATCTGTCAAGTGTTTTACAAAAATGAAATTATTTTTTTACTTTTTATTGCAGGGACATCCAGTAACATCATAACGTATATTTCACGGTACTATTATTTATTACGTGGTTAAATTTATTTTTAAGTTTTCACTTATCAAATTTGTATTTTGTAATTGATGAAATTTTTAGATTTATTTTGTTTTTTATTTTATGAATTAATGTAAATTATCTTTAATTATAAATAAAAATATTTTTAAAGGGAGAAAAAAAAATAATAAGTTTAAGAAATAATAGATGATAAAATGAAAAGTTATAAAAAACTCAAAAAATTAAAATAAATTCAGATAAACTATAATAATTAAAAAATTCTTAATAAAAAATAAAAATACTTTCAAAAAAATAAACAAACTTAAAACACAAATAATCATACAATAAAAAGCTATAAAAGATAAAATAAAAAATAAAATTCCGATACATCATAAAAAATTATACTAATTTATAAAATATGAGAATTAAATAAATATAAAATTTACTTTAAAATAAAATATTATTTTGATAAATAATTTAAAAATTAAAATATATTTAATTTATAAGTTAAATATTTGAAATTTTTTGAATTATTTATTAAATTTATATTTCATTTCAATTTTTTAATCTATTTTATTATTATATTTTATAAAAATACGTAAATTATTTTTCATTAAGATGAAAATATTTTAGGAAAAAAAGGATGAAAGATACTTTTGACACCAATTTATACCATTTATACCTTATAAAGATAAAATATGTCTTTTAATTAATTTATTATTATATTATGAATGAGTTATTGAAAATAATTAATAGTTGAATGAAGTTGATATGATGCTTCAAGATTCAGATTATGTAATTAATGAATGAGTTTATGATTTTGGCAGTGGAAATGTGGCCTTGTCTGTAATAATCACAGCTGCAAGCACCTTAGCTGCCATGGTCTGTACTGCTATTATTGCTTTCCATTTTCCTCAAAATTAAATGTTTGTAGTCATTACAGCATTAACTCATCATTCTTTTTTTCTTAGTTCCACCTTCTCACATTCTTTTAATATCTCTTTTGTTATTTTTATTTTTGTTATAACAATCTTTTAAATATAATATTAATTTATTTGGATGACTTTCTTTATAAAGATTTAAACAAAAATAAAGACAAAGATCAAATTATAAGAAAATATTAATTTCACTATAAATTAAAATTAACTTATTTAACAAAATATTTAAAAGAATTCATTTTTGTTTTTAGAAGTTCTTACGAGAAACTTGTGTAATTATACGTTGTCTTTTGTTTTTATTTCTAACAATGAAAAGTATACATCAAGTGCTAAAGCAGAAATATTGTTAGTTTAAATATTTTTTCAATTTTAAAATAATATCTTGTTAACAAGTTATTTTTAATTTTATACTGAATTTAAAATTTTGATACTTTTTATATTTTTTAAGAATTTTATTTTTTTTATTTAAAAAAATATTAAATAGGTTAATATAATTAAAAATGTCCATTAACCTATTTAACGTTTCAGGAAAAGGAATTAAAGTGAATATTAATTTTTAAAAACATAAACTATTAGATTGAGATTTTTAAAACTATGTTAACGGACTCGTTGTCTAGCGTTGTTTTTAAAATCAAAATAAAATTAAAAAAAATATGAATTACCAATTGATACCTTTAAAACTTAATGTATGAAAACATAAAAATACCAAAATATAAAAAACTAAAAGTAACGTTTAACAATTTTATTAAATGTAAAGATTAATAATAAATAATTTTCATCGGAATTAATAAGACTAGTAACATAATTATTTTCATGAAAAAAAATTATTCAAGTCCTGTTTTCTTCTTACTCTTGTTTGTAAATGATGTTGTTTGACAAAAAAAAATACATTTTTTAAAAATTTTATTGAATATTATAACAATTTTTCTTACATTTATTTGAATGATAGATTCTGTCTTGCACAAATAATGATTTTACAAGAAATGGGATGAATTCTCAATGAATATATCTATTTTATGTACGTTACAGACATGCAACCAACATTTCAAGCAGCAGATGAAATATTTTAACATTTATATTTATTTAGTTTGTAAATGCAGTTGTTAATGAACATTGCTGAATTACTGAACTTAAATATTTAAGATACGTTTGATCTGGTTTCATGTTTAATTTTGAATAATATTATAGTTGTTATTTATGGAATGTTGCAGATGATGACTCCTTTTGTGACAGCAAAACTTGCTGGTAAATTTGTGACAGTGGATGCATCTGGCTTACTGATTTCAACATTGCAGGTAAGTTTTACCTCTCAAGTTAATCAGTGTTGTCTTTGTTTGTACTTTGCTGCAATGCTCCTTTGTCATTGTTACTTTCTCTCTCCACAGATTGTTCTTGTTCCCGTGTTGGCTGGTGCATTTCTGAATCAGTTTTTCCAACCTATTGTTAAAGTTGTCTCTCCAATGATGCCACCCATTGCAGTAAAACTGTGGCAATTTTATGTGGAAAAGCTATAGCTCAGAGTTCTTCAGCAATCCTTGTGTGTGGTGGAGAAGTTATTTTAGCCACCTTTGTTCTTCATGCTTCTGGTTTTTTCTTTGGTTACGTATTTGCAAGATTGATTGGGCTAGATTTGTCATCATCACGAACCATATCTACTCAGGTTGGCATGAAGGTAAAGTTTATGTCTCTTTCAATAGCATCTGAGATTAAAGAATTTGTAAGTTTATTACTATTATTAAGAAGTGGACTTTATATAAGTGGGTGCAAACCTCACCTTACCAAGCCGGTTTTGTGGGGTTGAGTTAGGCTTAAAGTCCACTTCTTAATATGGTATCAGAGCCAGATTAAGTCCATTCTAAGGTGTTGGGCCACCCGCTATCGGGCCATTATTGGACCACCCACAAATCTATGTCCCACGCTCGAGATGTCCAGTCCTCGGCGTGAGAGGGTGTGTTGGAAATCCCACATCGACTAGAGATAAAGTCAATCTAGTCTATATAAGTGGGTGCAAACCTCACCTTACCAAGCCGGTTTTGTGGGGTTGAGTTAGGCTTAAAGTCCACTTCTTAATAATTATCTTATAACTGCATTATTAAGCAAAGGAACTAGGTAGAGTTCATTTGGATCATTGGTACAATTCCACATCAATTTCATTTACTTGTTATTTCATGCCATATTTTGTAGAACTCAATTCTTGGGGTTGTTTTGGCAATGAAACACTTTGGGGATCCCCTAGCTGCTGTACCTGGTGCTGTTTCAGTTGTGTGTCAGTCAATCATTGGAAGCATCCTTGCACGAATTTGGAGAAACTCTGAGCATGTTTTAATCAAAGACTGAAAAAATATTCCTGGGTACGTAGAAACCTTGTGCTACTTAAAGATTACAGAAATAAAAGGGACGATTATAAGCATGATAAACTATTTGATGTAATAAGAAAAGAAGGTAAAGATAAGTGTGACAAAATGTGTATTGGGAAGGGGATATTTATATATATATATATCGTACAGTTGATTTTTTTTGTAAGAGGACGATATATGAAGAAAGACAACATCAAATAATATTTGTTTTAATTATATTTTATAATTGTGTTGATATTCCTAATTTTTGTAATTAAAATTTAGTTTTATATTTTTAAATTATAGTATGCATTAAATTAATATTTAATATTTTATCATGATATTACACTAGTGTGAAAATAGAAAACTACATTCTATATATTATATATTATATTTGTTGTTGTAAAATAGACACCGGAAAAGAACCAGTTATATTTAACATCCCTTGTTAGTTGTTAGTATGATTGATGTAATAATGTCTATACCTCTGTTCTCCTAACAACCTAATATAGTTCCTTTAGGACACTAATAATGTCTTACATTATTTTTCATTTTTTACATATCTTTTATCTGGTTTTTGAGTATAGAATGAAATTGGATATTTAAAAAAAAATTGTCAACTATTTTTATTATATGTAAATATAAAAGTTTGTGTATATTTTGATAAATTTTTTTATATTCTCGCATAATTTATTCATTAAGTGGTTTTTATATATTATTTGCTTCATTAAGTTAAAGTTAATTTAAAAATTAATAATTTTTATAAATTATCATTAAATTTAATTTAATTTAATTCATAATTTATTATTATTTTTTTCTATTTATTATTATTAAGATTAATTTAATTTAAAATTTATTTATTTTATTTTTATTAATTGTTTATATTTAAAAATTAAGTAAATTGTTACTATACAAATAAATATTTAAAAAAAAATAATATATTTTTGTGCATCGAGATTAACCTATTCAAAATATAGATTATACAAACAAAATTTTACAGTCCAAATTTATATAGGTACAAGCTTGACCTCTAATATCTATTATCAATAGATCACATTATTAAAAACACACAATAAATTTTATTATTTAGTATGTAGATTTAGATGTGTTAGTATCAATTAGTGGTTATTGATTAAAATTAGAAAATTTTAGTCATGGATTAAATTTTATTAAAATTAACTATACGTTAAAGTTAGTTAATTTTGTATATTAGTTGAAAGTTAAATTTGGAGGATTGCAAAAAGAATGATAACACTTCTTACATTGGTTGTGGAAAAGAACTAAAATGGAAAATGGTTTTTTTAATTTCTTTTATTAATTTTATAAGAGCATTTTACATTGGTTATAGACATAAATCAATGTGAAAATTACAACACTTTCTTTGTTAATGTTATCTGTATGTATTAATCGATAAAAAAATACCTAAAACAATTTATTTAAAAAAATCTCATTTTCATTGGCATTAGAATAGTAATATGAAAATGGTAAGCAATCAAACCATCATCTAACCACATCATTTAGTATATAACTAATTAGAGGTGATAAAGTGAGTTTCATTCCCGTCAAATTTAGTGAATTTAATTAATGTTTTCGACTCATAAATTTGTCTTAATTTATTAATATTTTTTAAAATTTTAAAATTACCATAAAAATAATTAAAAATAATAATTTATTGATCATATTATTTGAATATGTAAATATTTAACAATATCATCATTTAACTTATTAATATTTATGAATTAAGTTTCAAATTTTAATTAAAATAAAATAATTTAATATTTAAAAGTAATCATCATTTAATTTATCTAATCATAAACATATAAATTAAAATCTTAAAAATATTTATAAAATTAAATGATGATTTTAAATTATATATATATATATATATTAAAATGGAAAATAATTTGAAAAACAAAATTTAAGAAAAAAAAAAGCAGGGATGGACTAAGATTTCCGACCCTATTAACTACAAGGGACACACTGGCCATTTTGCCACCCTCATAAATATCATAAGTATTTGTTATTCATATATTTTTTCAATTTTATTAGTACACTTTATATGTATTAAAAATATTCTTTTTTTAACTACTTCATGAAATTGATCAAAATTTCTAAACCATTTTAAAAAAATTATAAAGTGTTAAATTTTAATAACTTTGAAAATTATTTTTCGAAAATTTAGAATTTAATACATTCTATAAAGTAATTTTTTTGACATCAATTTTCGAAAGAAACCCTACCAAAAATAAATTATAATATTTGAATAATGAATCTGGCACTCCAACCTCAATTACAAGTCTATCTCATTTATCATTGTAGTCACTCTGTGATAAGAAGAATATCAGTTCATGCTATAACAATGCAAAAATTGTATTCTTCTAAAACCAATTGGTTATTAATAAATTTTTTCAAATTCTTATTTAATCTGAATCAATATAATATTTTTACATCTATAGTATTTAATAAAAAATTATAATATTTTTATTTAAAAAATAAATAATGGTAAAACAATATTAAAACAATAATGAAAAGATATTTAAATTGATTTATCTTTCTCATAATATTATTAAGGTTATCAAGAGTCCTTTCAAATCAATCTCTTATTCAAAAAATTTAAGAATTATATTATAATAATGTATTTCTTAAATTATCATAACAAAATTTTTATTTTTAAATTACAAACCAATTCAACTAATATATTTAAATATATTTTTAGCATTTAAATATATAAGATTATTCAATTGAAATTAAATTTAATATTAATTTTTTAATCTAATCCTAAATTATAAATTAAAATATAAGTGATTATTACACTTTTATATTAATAATAGAATTAAACCATTAACACTAAATAAAATATATTATATATATATATATATATAACCATAGTAAAATAGAATAGTTTGATAAATTATATTCAATTTAAAAAAAAAAATAGTTTTTTAATTATGATTGTAAGAGATTAAAAATTAATTTTAAATCTTCTTTTCAGTTGATCTATTACCTGTTCCTTATCTTTTTTACTCATTTCTAAAACAATTTTGAAACTCTTTAAAATCACTCCAACATAAGAATTTTTAGATGTTTATATAGGAGAGAATTGGATTAACTTTTCCTTAAACAAAACTCTTATTTAAGTAGAAAATTCGTTAAAGAAAATCTAACAAAAAAATTAAGATTTTCATTGGACTAAGTATCGTAGTTACAGTCATGATTATGCCAACAAGTTGCAATGCGCCTATATCTATTTTATAATTGTATTTTAGTTAATGTCACTTCCTAAATTTTAGAATCTTCTTT
Organism: Lablab purpureus; assembly: GCA_030347555.1. Taxonomy (NCBI): domain Eukaryota; kingdom Viridiplantae; phylum Streptophyta; class Magnoliopsida; order Fabales; family Fabaceae; genus Lablab; species Lablab purpureus. The sequence goes on from CM059258.1 coordinate 23,279,379, forward strand.
ATTATATATATATATATATATATATAATAACTTTGATTGCACGTATCTAATAATGAGAGAGTAAAATTAGTTAAATATGATCATTGCATTCTGTAATAGTTCACATTATATATAATTCTAAATATATTTTCTCTTGGATATTTACTTGTATTTTACTGCATATCTAACTATGATTTAGTTTTTTCTTTTTAAATATTATATATTATAGAATTTATATCTTATTTCTAAATTTAATGTAATATGTTCAATGTTTTTCTTTTACTTTGAATAAAATTTAAATCTCACTTGTGTCCATTGGTGTATTAACTCAAATGGTTTTAGTAAGAATTGCAACATCATCTCATAAAAGAAACAAGTTTTACCATACCATGCTCTAGAGAAAAATAATATTAGGTAGGAGAACAAAAATTTTGTACTTGGACTTAGTCTTCGTGAGTGTGAAGTATTGAAAAAATCAATTATAACCATTTCTTATTCCTACCACAATCTTAATGATTATTGTGAATGTTGTTGCGCAAAAAGAATATCAATGGAGTGAAGATCTTTTAAAAATTTAGTTTGTTAAAAACGTTAATTAATTCATTAAAATTTCGTTTATAACCTTGATAGATTGAATCAAGATGTAAATTGTTATACCAGATTTCAATGCAGTAAAGAATAGAAAATAAGAAAGGTGCACAAATGATTTTTATACTAGTTCACTCTTTATAAAAGTTACATCCAGTTATCCAATCACAAATTAGACTTCTATTAATCACAATGTATTTTTACAAGCAATTACAATCCTAGTAATGATTAAGAAATTATACCAAGAACAAAAGTCTTGAATCTTAAAAGACGTGATTCTAACCACCGTAGAACCTTATTGCAAATCTTTTGGATAATCCTAATCCAGAAATGCATAAAAACAAGAAAACAATAAATGAGATTACCTAGGACAAATTGTAGTTCAAATCGTAATTGAATGATCAAAGAACATCAATCTTGAATTATCCACACAATTCTTCTTGCTTAAAAATATTCTCTCTTAATGTGTCTTTCAAAAGGTATATAAAGATAGTTTTAATTTTCATAATTAAAATTATTTAAACGAGAGAAGTTTTAATAAAAGTTATAGTTTTAACTGACTAAAAACTCAACTTAATATGTTAATTTAATGGATCAGTTCAAATTTTTAATAAACTACAACTTATCCAAAATATTTAAAGTCAATTCTAATATTTTAAAAGTATTTTAATATATTAACACGATCTTTTAATCTATTAAAATATGTAAATGATCTAAGAAATTTTTTAAAATAGTTTAAATTAAGAAATCTAAATTAATATAATGATCATCTAATTATCTAAATGATAGAAGTTTAGACAACAATATAAAAAAAAATTATAAACTCACAAAATCTTCATAACTTCATATTTCATTACATTTCATTAAATATTCAAAACTTCATAAAAATAAAATTTCAACCTCATTCATGAAAATTAAAACTACTTAAATAAAATGTAGTCTAAAAGCATAACAAAATAGCAATGATGATACATGTAGGTTAAATTATTTTTGAATTTATTTTTATTATTTTACTTCATCATATCATGATTGTGATTTAAGTTATATCATGTTAAATTAAAATGATTACTTTGTATTATGTTTATATTTTTCTTTTTCAATGTGTTCTATTTTCTCCTTTATAATTTACAGAGATGATAATTTAAAGGAAGAAAATTATAAATGAATATGTATATAAATAATATTTATATTTTTAAAATAAAAAAATTGTATTAATAGATTTTAAACTCCAATTAAAATTCATGATCACATAATATATATATATATATATATATATATATATATATATATATATATATATATATATATATATATATATATGATTGGATTCTATGGAGTTCCAAATCATATTAAAATTGTGAGGGTTCTAAATACAAAAACTTTAGGAGTTTTCAAACACATGTAAGTTTTCAACTTTTGGATTAGTTTAAAATAACCTACTAGCTATGTCAGTGTTATCAGATAGGAAAAATAGTACGCGCACTACGTGATTTGGTATATCGTATTTTTATATCTAATTAATATTAAATAAATTTATATTACTTCATTGAATATATAATAAAATATTAATTAAATTAATTATGTTAAATTGATGTATATTTTGATAACGTATGTGTATAGTATAGTGTTCGTATTGCCAAAAATAATCTTTGACATATATAATCTTTTTTAGTGATTTCTTATGTCAATTTTTTTAAGAATTAGATAACATTTTAAAATTATAAAATTTATGTAAAGTGTTTGATGATGATATAAAATTATTATAATCAACAGACTGAAACTTATTAAATATTAACAATGATAGTTGTCTATCCGTAAAAAGAAGAAGATGCAAGCATCAATAGCGTGCTCTCCTCATCTGTATGGAGTAGTCAAAGGGAGAGTGCAATCACACACCAACCTTGTTCCACCAACCATTTCCCTCAAACCTTACTCTACTTTGACTACAACCATATCATATTCTAAGCTCGCACTACGATGCAAGGTTCAGCCTCTACCGCTGCTGAACCTCAGCACATCAAGAATCAGCAGCTTCAGGGCTGGTCCACTTCGGTGTGGCAATTCGTCGAACGGGTACAGTGGGAATGAAGGTAGAGGTCTTCGGAAATGGATTGAGCAGGTTGGTGAGGCCATATCAACGGCATTTCCATTGTGGGTGACAATTGGGTGCGTTTTGGGGTTGTTGAGACCCAGTTGCTTCAATTGGGTCACTCCTAAATTGAACATTTTGGGCCTTACCATTATCATGCTTGGTATGGGAATGACCCTCACTCTTGATGATCTTCGTGGGGCTCTTTCTATGCCTAAGGAAGTCCTCTCGGGTTTTGTCCTTCAGTATTCGGTTAGTGTCTTTATTTACTGAGTTTGTTATCTGCAAGTAGAGGACATTCGGAAGAGCCTTGAAATTTTTCTTAGCTATTCATACTACTTAAAACTGAAAGTGACTGGTTATTGAACTTCTGAAAGTGGTTTATGACCCTTTATAAACTCTTCATCAAACGATTGAAGTTTGTCAAAAAAATCTTAGGAAAAAGAGTTTTCTGTTTCACTTTTTCTTCAGAAAATAGAAAACAAAAATAAAAATACAAAAAAATGTTTCCCCAAACTAAAACATTGCTTGTTTATTTGCATTACCATTCATCTTGATGAAGCATCTTTGTATGAATTGCTCAGGTGATGCCAATATCTGGATTTCTTGTAAGCAAACTCTTGAATCTTCCATCACATTATGCGGCAGGTTTAATACTAGTTGGGTGTTGTCCAGGCGGTATGAATATGAATTTTAATCTGGTAATTTTTATGCTTTTTCTGTCCACACTTGACCTACTTTAACTAGTCTTTATTTGGTTGCAGGCACTGCTAGTAATATTGTTACATATCTTGCTCGGTATGTCCCTCAGAACTGTTGTTCCAATTAATGCTTTTAATGGATTTGATGAGCTAGACTATCTGATTACCTGTTTGTTTTGCTAGAGGAAATGTGGCTCTTTCTGTGATTATGACGGCTGCAAGCACCATATGTGCCGTGGTTAGTGTATTATAGTTGTAGTCCGGTTTATATTACCATATTATTGAGATATTCTTTTTTAAATATTTTGAGAATATGGTGTCTACTTTTTGAAAATATTTTTTCAGTATAGTTTTTATATTTTAGGTAAAAATGTGTTTGGGAAAATTTTAGGAGAGTAATGATTTTTTACAATATTTTGTAATATATAGACAGATGTATCTGATCCGAGAGAGATTCTAGGACTAACACAAATATTTACGGTATTTTAGCCTCCATGAAAGATTATGGCGGCAAGCGCAGGAGAAAAGAAAAGAGATGGGATAAATCGATAAATATGACTTGTTTTTTTATCTTGTTAGGATTTTTGGAAATATATTTAGAAATATAAAAGATATACTGTATGAAGGAGTTTAATATTTATTTTGTTGATGTACTTTATAATATTTTTTCAATAGTTAATCAATATTTTACAAATTATGATTAATATAAAAAATATATAAGACATCAAAATTAAATTTAATATTTGAATGAGTTTTAACTGCAATTGTTATGTACATTTCATATAAAATGTGTACTCTATTTCCAACTTTTTATAAATATTAGATTTGTTGAGTATTTGAAAAAGTTCTCAATAAGTCATATGATTTATACAATTACTATTAATGATTCAACTTTGTGTAGATTTGTTATTTGTAAGACATGATATTATACTTCTCTTCTCATTCGTCTTTTATAATGTTAGAACTGTTGGAGGATGAACAAATTTGTATATTTTTTTTATGTCTAATTAATCATATTTATGGTATTTCAGATCTTTACATTCCAACTTGAGGAGAGTATTATGATATTATTGAAACATTCTCTTGAAAATATTTTGAAAATATGATGCATATCTGGCATATCTTTTGAGAATATTTTCTCTTAATTTAGTCTTTATATTTTGTAATATATATACATCACCGTGGTGAATAGAATAAGAAAGAAATTGATAGAGAATTTGTCAGATGAGAAATCTTGATGACAAGAGATAGCGGAAGGCATTATACATAATCTATTACAAGTGGCACTATGTGGATTTCTCAAGTTCAATATGATACTTGGGATGACTCTATCTCTCTAACCTGAAGCGGTTGGTTAGAATAAGTCATTTTAAGACTGAAGAATAGAATTTTGCTTGAAACTTGCCATCAGATCTTAGCTTGATAGCTGCTGCTCTGTGCTGTCTAAAAGTTTCTCTATCACAGCCATTTAGCTCTGGTATTGGCATAATAGTTTAAAATGATAAAACTTAGACACAGTATCATGTAGGTGTTGCTGGTTTTGTTTTTCGATCAGAACAGTTTCAGGTAATTTGCATAATAAATATTTCCATTAAATGTTATAACATATTACTATAGTAAAACTCTAAATTTGATTAAAAAGCAACAGCTATGAAATATAGTATTGTTTATAAGTTTTCTTTATGGCACAATTTGGAGAGTTTTTCCTATACACTATAGTGGTGGAGCGTCAATGGTTTTTTTCTCTTTTTTATTTTATTTTGCTGTATGATGCAAATCTAAAACTTTAAACAAAATGCAGAAAGATGAACAAAACTAACTTCCAACCATTTTTACCGTCACAAGACTTCTTCACAGAAGTATTTTTACAGTTTCAAATCTTTACTTTCTAAAACTTGATGGTGTAGTATACTGAATAAAAAAATAGATTGATGATCCAAAACACACAGCATATTTAGTATATATAATAACTGCTCTGATGATGATTTGAAAAATAACCACTTTCATGTAAAATAGTCACACAATATACCATATTCCTATAAAATAGTTACACAATATACCATATTCATGGAAAATAGGAATAACAGTAGGGGTAAGTTCGAGTCGATTTTCTTTATCACGAGTCTCGAATCAAAGTCTTGACAAAACAAGTTTAACTATCAAAAATCAAATTTGATCTCAATCTCAGCTATCAAAGATCATATCTCGATTTCAATTTTTGACTATCGAAAACCAAACTTTGACCAAATATCAAATATTTGCAATTTAGAAACTGTCGAAACCTGACTCGAACAACTTGATATATCGACAATAAGTGCTAACAGTAAAAGTATAGTTATTTATCTATGTTCATTGAAAAGACAGAATCTATCTTGAACTAAGATTTTACAGGAAAATAAATAGAATATGAATGGATGACTTTACGTAATTACATTCGTCAAACTTGTCAAAGCACATAATATCTAGTAATTCATTAGCTATATACACTTGTTACAATGATCTGCAGAGATTCTATAAATAAACTTCATACTGTCTGTGGCATTCTAATCCACTTGGCCTTATTCAGTTCTTCAAATGGTGGGAGAGGGGTGTGACTGACCAACACTTTTTGTAAACTTTTCTCATATTGGCTGAAAAATGAAAATTGCAGGTCATGACTCCTTTTCTGACCTCCAAACTTGCTGGTAAATATGTAACTGTGGATGCATCTGGCTTATTGATTTCAACATTGCAAGTAAGCTTTCCCTCTCAAAAGTTCTCCAATTCTAATGTGTTGTGATGCTCCTTTGTCACTGTCAATCCCCTCTCTCTCAACAGGTTGTGCTTTTTCCTGTGTTGGCTGGTGCATTTCTAAATCAGTATTTCCAGCCTCTTGTTAAACTTGTCTCTCCATTGATGCCACCAATGGCTGTAGCAGCTGTGGCAATTTTATGTGGAAATGCTATTGCTCAGAGCTCTTCAGCCATCCTTATGTCTGGTGGACAAGTGATTTCAGCCTCTTCTCTTCTTCATGCTTCAGGGTTTTTCTTTGGTTATGTACTTGCAAGAGTGCTTGGTCTAGACGTATCATCATCTAGAACCATATCCATTGAGGTTGGCATGCAGGTAAAGTTAGCACTCTATAATTACAGTATCATGCATAGGTCAACGTATGATTGCAAGAATGCTTGATGCACCCTTTTGTGGTCATTGCTTCAAGTCCAAAATAATTTACCTTTCTCTCTATTTCATAATGCAGAATTCAGCTCTTGGGGTTGTTCTTGCTACCCAACACTTTGGAGATCCCCTAACTGCAGTACCTTGTGCTGTTTCAAGTGTGATTCAGGCAATCTTTGGGAGCATGCTTGCAGGAATTTGGAGACAATCTGTACCTGCTGAGATGAAAGACTGAAAATATGTAACTGACGTTGTTTCATTGTTGACTTTAATAGTTTCTGGTCACCTAATAAAAATTCACCCTTTTCAATTGTGAGGGTCTTCCGTCATATTTTTCCAAGTAACTGCTGTAAAATGACTTGGTTCCAACTTCCATTTGGTCTTTTATTGATATGGTATGTTGGCATATGCTACACTCTGCATTAATTACTTGGGTAATGTCAAACCACACCATTTAACCAAAAACAAATTAATGGTATGGAAAATAAAAATAAAATTATTATAAGAATCAAGTTTAACTAAATATTTTAAAAACAAAAATAAATTTTATTTATTTGTTTTACTTCATTATCATGCCAAAAATAAACTAAAAGGGTTTATATATATACACAGCGTGCTATTTAAATATCTGATACTCAGTAATTTATAATATTAATTATAAGTCTCTTACAAACCTTACATGAAAAAAATGAAATGCAAAATGACTAGCTATTTTTCTCACAAACTTAAATATATTTTTAGTAACAGATTGATTTTCTTGTTATAACAGGTTTCTCTTAGTAAAAAAGATACTAAGTTGTTATTTTTTTCATAATGTTTCAGTGCTTGAGATAAATATTAAAAGAGAAAAATAGTTTTTTCTTTAAATTTTTTGTTTCCAAATAAAATTATTATTATTATTTGGATTAAACATATTTTTTATTTTCAAATTACTTTTAATTTATTTTATTTTTTCTGAACAAAATTATATATTTATTTCATTCTTACACTTTTTAAAAATAATAAATAATGTAAAACATTATTAAAGTGTTTTCCATTTGGGAGAGTCCTCGCATTTATTATAAATGTCAAATAAATAGGTCGTAGATGCATTTCTTTTATAAAGTGGGTACTCTGTCCATTGGTTTATATTAGTTTAAGTGTTTCAGATTTAATTTAAGTAAGATGAATTAGAATAATCATAAAAGTTATTTTGTTTGAAATATAAAATAAAACATTACATTATCAGAGTATTAATCAAAACTATTTTCAAACATTAAGTTAATTAAATAAAATTATCTTTTAATATATATATTAAACCCTTTCACACACACAACCATGTCAATGAGATCGATTTCAACAAGCCTTAGCTTCATGCTATGCCTTTGAATGTCATTAAATTATTTCAAATATGTGTTGTGAATCTTTTGTACTTTTTATCTTAGGTTTTCTTCCAATTTATCATATCATAGAAGAATCTTGTTCGAATTAATATTATTAAGAATAAAATATTTTATTATGTATTTATTTTATTTTATATTTTTTTATATATTTTAAACTTTTATATATATATATATATATAATTTTTGTCCGTATGCTATTGTGAATAATATATAGAAAGATGTATTTTTTCATATAATTTTTTCTCCCCTTCAAATCTATGATAAATATAATTATTATTGATAAGAAAAAAATTTATAAATTATTTAAAATCAATATTATATTTATGCCATACCAACATTATAATATTTTACATTTAAATTAAAATAATTAATTTTATTATTTTTTAATAATACATATAAAATTTTATATATACACCTTATTGATATAATGGGTTTTCGCACTATGTCTAATTTCTTTAGAAATTCATATGTTATTATAATTTATGGAATAAAGCTCCAATTCTATATATAATTTTTGTGAATTAAAAACTCATGTATGCACGTGTAAAGTCGTCATTTGCAAAACTTTTGAAAATGGAAGTTTCTAGTTCTCTGCTGAGAGATGATAAATAAGATTCCAGAATCCACTACTAAAATAAATACAGATTTTTAAATATGTGTAAGGACTAAAACTATATACTTTTAAGTTTAAGAATTATTTTTTTGAAATATTATAAAAATAAACGAGTAATTTAATGTAAAAAATATAATTTCAACTTCTGTTAGAAAGCTTTAAAAATATTAGTTCATTTAAAATAAGTTAAATTGAATACATTTTTTAAAATTGATGAGAGATTATGGTAAAGTGGAATTTTTTTTTGTTAAGTGGTATGGCATGCACATATGAAATTGATTACGTCATAGATGAATGGCACAAAAACGATCTTCCTTAGATTCTGGTGGCAAAGTAGAGGCACACAAATGTTGCTAAGATTATGACAATAAGTAATAACTTCAAATAAAATCTATAAAGATTTCTTTTTGTGGATCCACTCATCCATTTTTCTATCATTGCCTTATTATAGGTAAAGAAAATCCAAAGAACTCCACAAAATAAAGAGAGAGAAAAAAAATAGATATTCAAAGAAATGAATGATAATTGTTTATTTTGGCAAGTGGCTCCAATAATAAATGCAATACTCTATAAAAATTATTCTCTCAATAGATATTTTTCTTTATAGGTACATATAATTAAGAATTCATACATTTTCAAAACTAAAGAAAATACCACCTTAATGTGGAAAAAAAATAATCAATTATATAAAAATATTCCGCTAATAAATTATAGCTTTTTTTTTAATTTGAATGAAATAAATTACTTTAATATTTTATATCTATATATGAAGATAATTTGTGTTTAGTAATCATCATTTATATATTTTTTCTACTTTTTACCCTTATAAATATAATTAATAAAAATAATTTATTATTATTATTATTTTATCTTTTAAATTTTGTAACTATTATCTTTTTTAAATTTCAATTAATTACTTCTTTTTCAAAATTACATTCAAATTCAAGAATTCTAAACACAATAATTGCTTTTTTCAAATTCAAACATTACAAAATATTTTTTTTCTAATTCAATTATTTAATCATAATAAAAAAAACTACACATACGATAAAAAAATTAATAAAAAAATTATAAATCCTTTATTAATTTTTATATTTTATTACAAAAAAATAGACACACGTGCACCGGGTTTTATTAATGGCAGTGAACATGTTTTAACCACCTTTGGTTTGTTTTTTACTTCCTGTTGGCGCCAAACCTTATACCATGTTTTATGTCCATACAAAAGGACACGCAGGATGAAGTGTTTCGGTTTATCCATTCATTTCCAAATATTTCAGTTCTGTACCATACCACACCTTACCCTCTTCTCCCATTCTTCCTTCACTGTGTTTTCTCCATTCCTTGGGGTTACATCCATAACCACACCTTCCCTTTTGCTTCTTTCACTCATCTCTTCAGCCACCAAACTCAATCGCGTAAGTTCTGCCTACCTAATGTTAATGCATTCATGAGTTTATTGTAAATGTAATTAGTGTATCATATCAAATAGAAATACACACTGGTTTTTCACCTCACCTTATCTGTGGCAATCAGTTATTACTGTTGCTGATCTGTTTCTGACAAATTTGAGCCTGTGTTTCAGTTTGGTTGTCAATTTATTTTTCAGTGCTTATGGAAGCTGTAGAGGGAAGATCTTCTTCTGGGTATGGCAAACCTCCATGGGTATTCAGAGGCAGGCAAGTGTAACATTTATTTTCTATAGTTAGTATGTTTTGCTCTGTGTTTGTTTTTGTCACTGAGGGTGGGGGTTTAAGTTTAACAATAGTTCTGTTTCTGATATATATCAGTGCTTGGTATCAACTCCATCTTGTGAAGGCAGAGCAAGCTCGAGCATACATTCCCAGAGAATTCAAATTGGTTGAAGCTTTTGGGTAGGTAGATTTGTACTTGCTTTAGAAGGGTTACTACAAAATGGAGAATAAATTTCAGCACTGATTAGTTTTCCAATTGCTCCTGAGATTAGTTATTTTGTGAGTAAAAAAGGCAAGTGATTTTCTGCTTTATTTCCTAATTTAGTCATATTCTCCTGGCTTCAAGAACAAACAGTTCACTTCATATATAAATCAAATAATGTGGGAAAATTGTCTGATTGGAATTATTTCAAGAATTCAATTTTTTATAAACTCATTTTGTGTGTATTATTTGATGACTTGTAAGTTCCAACACTTTGATAGGATTTGCAAAGTATTTCATTTCCATGTAAATTCTTTCAATCATAAAAATGAAAAGATCAGGGTGGAGGGGATTAAATAGGACAAAACATAGATTCAGTTGAGTAAATATCTATGTACTGTTCATAATTGAAGTTTCACATCAGCAATTATAAATTAACATAAAAGGTTTGTATTAAAAGTTAACATAACTTGTCAAGATGATTTCAATTCGTGCAGAAACACACATACAGACACACTTTCAGAATTGTATCTAACTTTTGTCTATTGTAACATAGAAGTTTATTTTGAAACTTGTGATTTCTGAATTCAATCCTTACTTGCAGATATACTCTTGGTGGTTTCTTTCTAGCAAGTTATGAGGACAGTCCAGTTGGTGTCTTTGATGAGGTTGTGTTATATTTTAATCTCAGCATTTGCTTCAGATGTTTTCTGAAACATATTTTCGTAAATTATTGATTGGTGCAATTTGTTGCTGACATTAGAACTTTGTGATGGGTAGCAGCTTGTTGTGATTGCAGGACTTGTATGGAACCGCCCAACATCATGCGCGTATGTTCCCACTTTTCATTCTATGATGATTATACATATTATTCAAACTTCTTCATTCTTCCATGTTATTTAATGAAATATGGAGAAGAATAGCACTGAAATGGAACGTGGTTCTAGTTCCAAAGTCATATCTAAATTGATTCCAAAAGATGTTTTCAACCAAATGGATGTTGTAGTTTCTGCATGTGATGCTGCTGCTACCTATTGCTTGCCCAATCAAATTTGATTTTACTTCTGTTTGTCACTTTGTCCAAACAAGCCAATGGTAGCACATTATAATATTTGCAGGGTTAATTAAGACCACGTTATACAAAATTTAAGGAATTGCCTTTTTCTAAGGGACTTAAAAAAGAACTTAGTCTAAATTTTAAAGAATAAAAACATGACCAAACTTTAATTTTTTAACTGTGTAAAACAGTGGAGACATAAGAACTAAACTCTAAAAGTTAAAATCTAAAATTTTAAATGTAGAAATTAAAGTAAAAGATTGAGATAAATATAGGTACCAGATAATTAATAATTAATTCAACCTTGTTTATATAAGATAGTAGCTTGCCCAATCAAAACATGGATAGCTAATGGGATGAGGTAAGGCTCATGGCCTTGGAAAGGAGGAACTTTATTCATACATCTGTTTTCTCTAATGTGTGGCTGTGCGTTTTCTTATTAAAATAATATTATATAAAAAATGCAAAAATAAAATATTTGATATTATCAATACACTTGCCTGTGTAAAGTTTTCTTATACCTATTTCTTAATGAATGTTCTTCAAAAACTTGTTTGTGCGCTACCTTTAAGTTGCTACCAAAAAATAAAATATGACCCTTTAAGTAGTTAGACGCATGTAATAAATGTATTTAATACTCCTTAAAACATTATGAAGATTCTTATATTGATAATGAATAATTCTAATCATCTTATCTCTTTTTCTTGAGAGTTTTTTAATTACTTAAGTAAAAACAGAGAGTTTTTTTTTATACTATTTTTACGATTATAATATATCTATTTTATTTAATCAGAGTATTAAAAAAATTATCTAGAAGTTGCACTGGATATATGTTGATATACTAATCTAACCAAAGTATAATAAATGACACAGTAACTTTCATAGATCATATAGATCATAAATACTTTATAATAAAACCTAGACACTTGCATGAGTACATAAAATATTGGTGCATTATATTTCAACTAGCCATCATGTCATAATACCTGTTGAGGTGATTCAGTAGACTCAGGCCTGTGTCTTATTCTTCATTATTTTAAAACATTTTTTCTTTTGGAATTGTTTATCAGTCCAAATTCTCGCTTGCATAAGATTTAGCACTTGTTTAGCAGAAACATGCAGCTGCATTGGAGCGATTATGCAGGATTTTTTTTCCCTTTTTGATATATCAAGATGTTCTTATAAATTTTTTTTCTTTTGACAAAAAAGATGGGCAACAAGGGTGTACGTGAACAACGATGAGGCCTGTTGTCACGGAAGAAAGGTAGAAGAAAATTCCCAGATGCACGCATAGTAAATAATGTTTAACAAATTGCTGAATTTCACCTTATCTAGGGGAGAACTCAGTTTTATGTGTTCTGCAAAATACTTCATGGATGATGATATTATATCTATATATCACCCTCATTATGATTGATATTGTGATAAAAAAAAATTTCTATTGATTCTAACTTTCACAATTGCACTTAAAAAATTTCATCTTTAATTTGGAATGCAACGAATTGCTATGCTCTGTTTTCACTGATTTCACCCTGAATATGTAACATTTTATTATAGTATTGTTTTACCATTTTGGTGTTACTCCACCTTTTTTGGCAGGAGGTGGGGCTTCCAAGCCAGATGGCTAGGTTTTCCAAGGTAATTGTTTTGACCTAGTGCATCATTGTATTTTGGAACATTGCTTATGATTTTGTATGTCAGTTATGAGGATTTTATTTAAAACTAAAGTTTAAACATTCAACCACAAGCTGTGTGCATAACACTGATACTTGATAAAGTACTAATCAACAAAACTAAACATGGGAATCCTATAAGTCTAGGCCATTTTGGATATTTGCATATTTAATTTGGCCATTCTTCAAAAAAGACAATTACAGCAATATCAAGACAACCAGGGGGCAGAAAGAGTGGATTTCTTAATAGGATTGGAATTGGTGCCATGTTCTCTAGTCCAAAGGATCCCCTGAATGTTCAAGTAACCAAAATCAAATGTGTTGATGCAGAAGAGACATGTAATATTAACATCAGTGTCACCAGTCCTGGTGAGTAGATTGTTTTATTAATTTCACTGACCTCAATCAGTTTCCTTAATATTATTTGAAAAAGATACATTTTTTGTTATAGTACTCATGTTAATGCCTCTTCTTGGTTTAGTTGCTATCAATGCTTGATTGTATACATTTTCTTCAATGTTCTCTCTAAAACAACTAATGAGCAATTCAGTGTACACTTATTTGGGACCACTAAAGAACAAATATTTCCAGCATAGACTATGATTCTGTACATAGAATTATTCAAAAGGCTTGCCATAGTGTGAGGGTGAAATTGCTATGTTCTATAACAGTTTTTCATTGTGTTTGATCTATTTAGTTTGCCCTCTAATTGTAATTGACACTACAAGGGCTTTACTGATGACAACCATGTTGATTGCAGTGCCTTCTTTTAGCTTTGGCCACAGGGTGAGCCCAACAATCAGAATGTCACTTCCTAGTTTTAGGTAAAATAGTGCAGCAATCCATTATATCCACATATGTTCCCAGAGTTTTCAGTTTTCCTTCACTAATGATCCCCAATTTGTTTCAATTTTGCAGTGGAGCTACAGAATATAATCCTAACCTCCTCAAATACTCTTGCCAGATTGAATGCAGGCTAGAATTTAACTTCTTACACTTCAAAAAGTTCAATACAATCAACCAATTATAAATCATTGTTCCTATAGTTATCATAAAAGTTAACAAACCTATGATAATGTAAAAACTCTAAGTGTGTATGTACTTCTTACTTTTTCTTGTGATGCACTTCTTACTTTTTCTTCTAAATTTCAAAAACACAAAGAGATTAATCAATATTATGCCTTTTGACATACGAGTGTGTCAATAGTCTAATGTATCTTCTCCATATTGAATAGGGTGCAAGCATTGAAACCATTGAAGGTTTCAGGATCATTTACCTCAACAAATGATGAGGCCGAACAATTTTCAGACGATCATGGAAGCAGTAGCCTTATAGCTGCTAAAGATTCCAAAACTGATGCACAGAATTTCAGCACTTGTGTGATGTTATCAAAACCCTTACTAGCACTAAAGTTTACTCAAATGAAGATGCAGGTTGAAGCACCCCTTGTGCTTTCTCAGTGCTCAAATTCTTTACAAACTACTGTGAGTTCTGTTCCATAGGTAGCAATGTCTTTCAGTACACAAATTCAGCCTTTAAACTGTAACCTTTATTTATCGCATTTGCTGTGTTTTTTTGCTTTTACATAGGTCAATTTTCTCCTACCGAATTATCCTTTTGTTAATATCTATTCAATTTCAGATTTTTATTTAAAATTGGTTGACCAATTTATATGTGCTATGATTTCTTGCAGAAAAGTTTGCATACTAAAAAACATTTCTTTTCGGTATAAAAAACTATACAAAAAGTATTTATGACTCTGGTTTTCCGGGTGTGAATTTGATTTTTGGTAAAATGGTGTTTTTTTTTTCGTTTTTGATAGATTTAGATCTCTATTTTGATATTTGGCTAGAAAACACGAGGTAAGTCGGTTACAAATTCTACAGAATAAATTAAGATTTAATCTTTCACATATACATTTTTCTTTCTCCATTCTTTTTCTGTTTTTTCCCTTGGTTTTGTTTTTCCAATCATAGTGACTTACTTTTTAGAAACCCACAAATTTTCATTTTAAATGAAAATATTCAAAAAGATAAATAGTATAAATCTTCATTTCATCTTAGTTTTTATCTTTTTTTATCTTTTAATATAAGATGTTTTTATTCTCATTTGTATAAAGTAATTTAAGGTGATTTACATTCACATGAAAAAAAATAATTTACACTTTCACACTTAAACTAAAGTTGTAACAAAGAAAATGAGTGAAACAATCACAAAAAAGGCGTCACTCTTAGACCAGGACAGTAGAATTATCTCCTTCAAATTATTATTCAAGTATCGTGTTATATCAAATCCATCTTTAGTACCTTAATAATTTTTATGGGTTGCTTAAACAAGAGATAATGCAATACTTGTATAGTATTAATTAATATAATGTTTAGAAACGTATTAATTTATTTAATGTTTAGGAAATTTTAGTTGGTAATGAATATTTGTTTGTACATATTTTTAGAACATAACTTTTCCTGATTTGGAGTGGATACTTTCCTATTGATATATGTACAATTTAGTAAATATTTTATACATCACTCTCTCATCAAAATTTCATCTTTGCAATAAAGTCGAGGTAAAACTTAAGACTTTCAAATTTATAAACAAATTTTCAATGAAATTGTTGTTTATATATAATGGCATGATTTTGTATTAAAAGATGGAAGGTTAAGATAATAAAAAAATTTAAAATTTATTTTCTTATAATGATAATGATAGATCTAATCATTATTGTTTGTTCAAACTCTACCGTTTTGGCACATATTAGTTACACTTTTATAAAAAAATATTTCATTATCACTTTATATATTTTTGCACGTCATCTAATTTATACATACCATGTGTATAATTTTGATCAAAAAGATTGTAACTTGTTCAGATTTTAGAATATGAGAACAATTAATGTTCACGTCTAATTCATAGTTGTTCCATTTTTTCCATAATCAATTATATCTAGATTTCCTTTTTTTATCCCCACATTTTAAAAGAGACATATCAAACAAGGTTCATCTTTTTTTTATTTTTTATATATATTTTTTATGAGAGATATCAAACAACAAGGTTCGTCTTTTTTCATCATTTCAACCTTTATTCTTGGAATGACTTATTTTCTCCCCCAAACTTAGTCTCAACCCCATTATCTTTCATTAGAGTAACATGCTCATTGTTCTCATCCTCTTAGGGTGAAAGTTAAAATAATTTTCAAGCAAAGGAATAAAATAATTATTCATTATAACCTCATATATCTTTTCATTTATCAAGAATCATGCAAAAATAACTTCATAACAATAACCGCCTATCTCAATCATATTCTCTACTTCACATATAAACACTTGCATAATCACTCTCCTTTAGTACACTTCAAACTAAAGCTAGGGATTGGAATTCCAATTCAACCACAAATACAAAAATTGCAACTCTACAAATGCATTCAAATCAAACATGCTTTACAACATATCAAGTTAAAAGAAAGTCATTGTTCCACATGCCATAAAAGAAACATTAAATAAAGCTACACTACAACTGAACATAAACACAAACATCAATAGAAACATGAACATAAACATAAAAGAAGCACATAAAAACTCAACTAAGGAGAGGGGATTTTTTGAATGATGACACTATAATTCCCTTGGACTTCAATTCTCTCCTCTTCAATGTACTTTCCTTTCTTAGTTAACAATTCCTTCATAAATCTTGCATATGCGGGCATCTGTTGGAGTGCTTCAGCAAAGGGGATATTGATTTCAAGCTTTTTGAACATATCCATGAATTTGGCAAATTGTTTCTCCTTCTCCTTCTCCTTCCTTGAATGAACTTGAGGGTCAGGATGGGACTTCATTTGATTTTTCTTTTTTCTCCTTTCCTCTCTCCTTGGTTTCTAGATTCTCTCTCATTTTCTTCTTTCTCACCATTCGCTTATTGACTCTTATTTTCTCTCTTATTCTCTTTTTCTCTTCTCACTTCTTCCCTCTAAGATCTTTCCACTTTCCACTCTTTGTAGTGATAGCTTGATAATGTTCCTTAGGATTAACCTCAGTGTTTGCGAAAAAATTCTTTTTCGCTTTCTCCTCCAACTTCTTTGCCAATTGACCCACCTAAATCTCCAAGTTTCAAATAGATGCTTCAATGCTCTTATGATTAGAGATACCAAAAACTTGATATCTCTTTGGCCAAGTCGTACAAGTAGTAAATTGAAATGTCCAAGTATTTTTTTTCCTACGGATTAATGTTTGTTTAAAATATTTGAATTGTTACTAATTTAGATGAACATTTAGAAGACTTATATTCATAGATTTTTCAGAAAAGACAAGATTCTACTTACAATAATACACAATTAAACTTGAAATAGGTTGTGTAATAACAATAATATAACTTCATCAGGGTTGAATTTCCTAAATTCTACTTAATGTAGGCTTCTCCACAAATACATCTCAAACATGACTTAAGCATTCACACCAATACATGATTACAATAATTCCTCATAAATAAGTTCTGAACTTTAATATAAAAATACTAATTTCTTAGTTCTTTTTACATAAAGCTTGCATGAAGAACATGTGTATCGAATAACCAAGTAATATAATACTATGTCTAATATCATATTCTAAGGTTGTTTAATCTTGAATTCTAAGTTCTAAAATCATTTTCCAATGTTTAGCAACAACCCAAAGCATAGATAATTAAACCATGCAACATAAAGCAACAAGATAGAACATAAGAGTATATATATATATATATATTGCAATGAGATGCTACATGTAGAAGAAGTTCATTACACTCAACCCCAATGAGAAAGGGAGTTAGTCATTCCTAGACATTTGGAGTACGAAATTCGTAAGGAAAATGATGAGTTTGAAGGTAGAAGAAGTCTCTCCAAAGCCTCTTCTCTCGAACCCAACTTTCTTCTCCCCAATTTTTCTATTTTGTTCCAAAAAGTCCTCTCAAACACAATAACTTTGTTTTTAAAAGTGGACCAAAAAGTAACCTCTCGTTGGGCAAAGATTTCATCTCATTAGGCGAGAGTCTACATTGCAATCATAGCATTTTTTGCCTTTCACTTAGTGAGCTAACAAATAGATTCTAGAACCTAAAAAAGGGTATCCTGAGCAATTTCAATAATAGGGTTCATTGATATTACTGGTATAGTAGATGCTATCACACATACAATCGTACTAAATTCGATGGAATTGTTTGATCGTAAAGGAGACCTCCCATAATTTCGCACGTGAGGAGTTATTTCTTGGTTTCTTCCAGTCATTGAATTGAACGACCACCCAAAGATTTTAGTTTCCTTCTCACTAGGCGAGCTTCAGCCAAAGTTTATCTTTAATAAATTAAACTAGTTGAAACGTGTTTTCAGCCAGCTAAATCCAACTTCCATGATTTTGATGCTCTTTGTAATAGTCAGTTGAATCGCAAAGCGAACTAGCTGAAATCACTTAAAATTCACTTTTAAGTTAAATGAGCCTGTTAAATCTAATTTTTAACCAACTGTTTGTATCATCAAATGCTTTAAATCACTACAACAGTTTGGTTTAAATACTTTGAGATTTCCAAAATTGTTAAGAGATTCTTTTACAAGAAAACCCGTGATTGAAAATGTGTTGTTAGTGTTCTAAACTGGTTTTCGAAATCCATACTCTAAAAATTCCAAGATCTAGGTGAATTGAATCTTGTCTTGTGGAAAAATCACATTGGATCATACTTTGTTTTTGAATAGCTATTATGCGATACTTGTCCAAGTGATTTTGTTCCATTTTACTGTGTAATTGATTTTAGGTTTGTATCTTCTTGATCGGGGTTATTAAGAGGATCTTGCAATAGGGTTTTGCAAGGTGTTTGTGATCTTGTAGGGTTCAAGATCAATTTTTTTTTGTTTTATTTTTTGTTTTTCATGTAGGGTTCATGTAAAAACTGAAAATTGGTGAATTGTTTGGTTAGGGTGATTATAAAACTGCATGTAGCCTTCTTGGAAAGGTGAACCAGTATAAATTTTTCGTATTAATCTCTTCTTCCCTACTCCTTTTATTTTTGCAATTGTTAATTAAATTGTTAAAAAAGCTGACTATATGATTCATTGATTAAAGCCTTTCAAGAACCTTTAAAGAATTGTTTTGGCTGTAGCGGTATGCAAAAAGATGATAATCTTCTTAAATTGGCCAAGATTTTCGAAAATTTTTTGAGAGTTTAATTCAACCCCCTCTTAAACTCAGCCCTTAATTCTAACATATAAGTCATATGTGTCTAACTTGGTGCAAAAATATAATAGGTTCTCTTAGGGATTGAGTGAATATATAAGCCAATTGTTCATTGGAGTTAACAAATCTAGTAACAATGTCTCTAAACTCCAGTCTTACTCAATATATTTGATCCTCTCATGGAAGACAAGATTAGAGTTAATGTGCTATGTTGTCTGGTTGTGTCACATACAAGATGCATTTAAGAACTTTCTTCAAATTTAAGCTCTTTGAGCAGTTGTTTTAGCCATATGATCTCATTGGTGACTAATGTCATAACTCCAGTATCATTTCAGTAAGTGTGTTTATGTCTAACTCAATCTTACAAAATCAGTTTGTAAGGTGAGATTTATACCCTATTTATATACTATGATCCTACCATATCACTAGTTGATGTGGGATCTTCAACAGATATCTCATGTCAAGGAATGAACATCTTGAACATGAAGGGATAAGGGGTTGGATAGTACTAATGCCACAAGCTTGTGTTATGATTACCAGACATATGATGAGTCACATCATACTCAATAACCTAAAGACCATAAGAAGAAGATTGAGAGAGACAAACAACTGAATTGCCAATATGTGTCATTGAAACAATGTTAGTAGTGAATTAATGTATCACACACCATCTACTAAAATCTTGTGAAAAGGTGTATGAAAAAATGGAGAGGAGTAACAATAAAAGTGAACCTAAAAAAATGGTTCAAAAAAAATCCTGCAAAGATAATAAATCTTTTGAATTAACATGTTTTTAATAAAGTTTTAGATATTATGTTAAACTCTAAAAAAATAGTGAAATGAAATAATGTATTCTTGAAACAACCCATACACTTTATTTATATTAAAAAAATAATCAATGCACAATTGGAGAAAATTTAATATCTTCTAATAACAATTATATGACGAGAGAATGAATAAAAAACTTCCTAATAGTACACATAAAATATTTCAATATTACTCCAAAACAATAAAATATTTCAATATTACTCCAAAACAATATTAAAGTGAGTAAACTATATTAAAGTAAGGATTTCATTATGTTCCAAAACAAAATTTCTACTAAATACTGATTTGACCTATAATGAACATTTATTAATTATTATGTTATTATTATGTAAAAAAGCTGACTTCACTGCAAAATAAAAAATGAAAGTATCCCCTCCAATAGTCAATAATCCAATCTAACAATGTTTTTGTTTTTCTATGCAGCGGAATTTTTAAGCTACGCGGCTTTCACAATTGGGCCTATTTAGATGCAGGCTCATCACTCTTTTTGATCCAAAAATTTATAATTTTTAGTTATCCATAATCAACTCTTTATTTCAATATTACTTATTTTATAATTATAAAAGTAAAATAATATTAGAATAATTTATAAAATAAAAATAAAATTTTATTAAATAATGAAAAAAAATCATATATTTTAAGGAAAAAAAGCAAGATAAACAATTATCCACTTCTTATAAACAATATTAAAGTGAGTAAACTATATTAAAGTAAGGATTTCATTATGCTCCAAAACAAAATTTCTACTAAATACTGATTGACCTATAATGATCATTTATTAATTATTGTTATTATTATATAAAAAAGCTGACTTCACTGCAAAATAAAAAATGAAAGTATCCCCTCCAATAGTCAATAATCCAATCTAACAATGTTTTTGTTGTTCTATTCAGCGGAATTTTTAAGCTACGCGGCTTTCACAATTGGGCCTATTTAGATGCAGGCCCATCACTCTTTTTGATCCAAAAACTTTGGTTTCGTTTCTCCTCTCATCACCCGCTAACTTATCACCAAAAAAACGAAAGAAAAACCCTTGCTTCTTCTCCGATCATCAGTCCCCTCCTCCTTGTTCTTCCATTTCGCGTCCAACAGAGAGAGGGTTCGTAACTTCGAATATTCCTATTTCTGCGCGAATTAGGGTTTGTGTGCGCTAAGCAAAGAAGATTCTCGAACCTGACCATGTTTTTCTTCTTCTTTCTTTCGCAGAGCGACTCGCGAAATCACGTCATGTCGTGATTTTTCACGATTCCACCAAACGAAGATCCCGCTCGCTCGTGATCTAACTTGTGGATAGGTAGCACAATCGCCAAGGCCTAACATTCTTCGATTCAGATCGCAGTTGTTACTACCTTGCTTCTAACGATGTTTGGTTCGAACCGTAAGTATTACCTCCACTACGTTAATTCGTAATGTTTTGCGTGCCAGGTATTCGGCGAATTGCGTGTTTCTGTGAGTGTTGTGGTTGCTTTGGAGAATGATTGTTTTGTCGTTTATTGTTGTTATTGTTATTTTTGTTCTTTGTTGGTTTTGTTGATTGGTGTTAAGTGTGCGTGAAGGGTGAGGGGCGGTGTTTGTTTGTTTGTTTATTGGTTACTTTTGTAAACCGTTGATAAATGGTAGTTATTCTTTCGCAGCTTTTGGGCAGTCTTCGTCGAGCCCTTTTGGCTCTCAATCCGTTTTTGGACAAACCAATTCAAGTACCAATCCTTTTGCCCCTAAACCGTTTGGTAGTACGAGTCCATTTGGTTCGCAAACTGGCAGCTCCATGTTCGGAGGTACTTCCACTGGGGTATTCGGTGCGGCTCAACAGTCTTCTCCGTTTGCTTCCAATACAGCTTTCGGGGCTTCATCGTCACCGGCTTTCGGTAGTTCCGTGCCGGCTTTTGGGTCTTCTTCAACTCCTGCTTTTGGTAGCTCATCATCGTCATTTGGTGGTATGAGTACATGGAATCCTTTAATAATTTTTTTACAAGTTGTTTTTCTTGTTTGTTCATTAGATTGTCTTCATTTATTTCTTTTTGAACGCTGAAAATTAGATGAAGTTTTTTCACCGGGTCGTTCACTGGTTCCTGAGTTCTTTAGTATCATTTAGCTTGCTGTCTTCTTTTATAATTATGTTATCGGAGCAGTTTTATGGCTCAATCTGAGAATTGATTCTCTTGGTTTCTAGGATCATCAGTTTTTGGTCAGAAGCCTGCTTTTGGAGGGTTTGGATCTACTCCCACTCAAACAAGTCCATTTGGTGCCACACAGCAATCACAACCGGCTTTTGGAAGCAGCATATTTGGTTCCTCAACACCTTTTGGTGGATCATCTCAGCCTGCATTTGGAGCTACAAGCACTCCAGCATTTGGTGCTACTAGCACCCCTGCATTTGGTGCAACGAGCAATCCTGCATTTGGTGCTACAAGCACTCCAGCATTTGGTGCTACTAGCACCCCTGCTTTTGGTGCTACAAGCAGTCCTGCATTTGGTGCAACTAGCACCCCTGCATTCGGTTCCACCTCAAGCCCAACTTTTGGTAGCACAGGGAGTGCATTTGGGGTGTCAAGTGCTCCTGTATTTGGTGGTGGGGGAGCCTTTGGGGCTTCAAGCAACCCTATGTTTGCTTCATCAAGCACATCTGCATTTGGTAGTTCAAGCACACCATTTGGGGCCTCTAGCACTCCTGCTTTTGGGGCCTCTAGTACCCCTGCATTTAGTTTTGGATCTGCTCAAGCTTTTGGTCAGTCTTCTTCTGCATTTGGTAGCAGCAGTCCATTTGGGAGTACAGCCTCACCCTTTGGAGGTCAGAGTTCAGCATTTGGTGAGTTCAAGAAACATTAGAATTTTGACTATGTTTTACGATATTTCAATTTTAAAGATATAAGGAGCTATAACATATTGTGCAAATGTAGTTGATAGTAATCTTCAAATATTTTTTCTTACAGGATCTCAAACTCCGGCATCAACGTTTGGAAATACTGGCATTGGGCAGTCAGGTTTTGGAGGTCAGCAACGGGGTGGAAGTAGAGTAGCTAGTTACACAGCAACAACTGAAGCAGATAGTGGTACTTCTGGTCAGACTGCAAAATTGGAGTCCATATCTGCCATGCCTGTTTACAAAGATAAAAGTCATGAGGAACTAAGATGGGAGGACTATCAATTGGGAGACAAAGGTT
This sequence comes from Lablab purpureus, assembly GCA_030347555.1. Taxonomy (NCBI): domain Eukaryota; kingdom Viridiplantae; phylum Streptophyta; class Magnoliopsida; order Fabales; family Fabaceae; genus Lablab; species Lablab purpureus. Next base: position 23,302,694 of record CM059258.1, read on the forward strand.
TGCTTTTTTATAAACATTTTGATAATTCTTCTGGCTTTCGTTGCAGTATGATGATTTTGATTTAATGTATTATATATTTTAGGTGGACCACTTCCCTCTGGTCAGTCTACTGGTTTGGCTGGCTTTAGTTCATCTACGACGCAGGCAAATGCCTTTTCTCCTTCACCAGTGTTTGGTCAATCATCAGCCAATCCTTTTTCTACCACAACACCTACTTCTAACCCTTTTGCACCAAAGAGTTCCCCTTTTTCTTCTGGATTTGGAACTTCTGCTGCTCCTGCCTTTAGTTCATCAGCTTTTGGTTCTTCAACATCAGCAGCAGTAGCAGCAACACCTTCTATTTTTGGCTCATCCCCATCTCCATTTGGAGCTAACTCTTCTTCAACTCCCAGCTTTGGGCAATCTCCTTCCCTGTTTAATACTGCTCCTGCTCAGGCTAGCTCTTCACCATTTGGCTCAAGTATTTTTGGCAATACACAGTCATCCCCATTATTTAGTTCTGCAGCCCCTCCAATTGCACAGACAGGTTCTGCTTTTGGACAGAATACCTCCCCCTTTGGGCAGACCACACCTTTTTCTCAATCAAGCTTGTTTAGTTCACCATCTTCTGGGCTAGTTGGAAGTATTTTCTCATCAAGTGCATCACTCACTTCTAATAATCTGACAGGTTTTGGTCAAACAGCGGTACGTAATTTCATTTGAATTTGATAATTGATAATGTTTTTTGCATACAATATTTTCTTTAAAATAACTGTTTGTTTTAGAGAAGATAAATTGGAGTCATTTTTGAGCTTTATGCTTTACAAACTTAACGAACATTATCCTATTCCAGTTATGTAAGTATTCTATTAGTATTTCTGTAAATATTGCATATAAATGATGAGTAGCAGTACAGATCGACAATAAAGCGCTTTCTCATTAGGCACGATTTTCCTATGAGATGCTAAATACTCAAGTTTGTACTGCATTTTGAATTTCTAATACTTTTGTTGTTTTACTTTCATACCAGCAGCCCTCCATTTCAACACCTTTTCAACCTGCACAACCTGCTCAGTCGAGTGGTGCTTTTGGCTTTAACAACTTTGGCCAGACACAACCTGGTGAGCTCATTATATATCTTCTGCTTATACTACTGTTTTTTTGTTTCATGCAATGATTGAAGGATTAATGTTTTAAATGACTATTTTATTAGTGGGTGCAAGCAGCTTCGGTGGCACTCCGGGGCTATTTGGTCAGAATAATTTTGGACTTGCGTAAGTTACAATTAGTTTAAGTCTTGCATTTAGTTTAAATTGTTTTTACCCTTTGGAGGTGACCAACGGGCTGTGACTTTTTAGTTTTGACATATGAAGCACCCACATAATTAATATCACACAAATATTGATGCATCATGGATTCATGAAATTTTTAAATATACAAGATATATAACCTAAATATGGGGACATGACTTTAAGAAAAAAATACGTTGTATGAATCATACTCCCTCCATTTCATTTTATTTGTCCATTTAAGATTTTTGCACATATTAAGAAAAACAATAAATTAGCTAGCTAATATGAAATTTTTACTAAAATTTCCTCGCACTCTTCTCTATTTCCTTCTTTGTAATTGTTGCGCAATTAAATTTACAATAATTACTTCTATAGGCACATTCAACACTACATGTTTTATTATGAACACATAAGACACTAACAACTCGTGTGGTGGTCAAGATAGAATAGGATAGAATAAGGTAACTATTTTATCTTGCTGTAATCAATTGTTTCATGCACAGACAAGATATGATTTCCTGATCTTATTGTCTATCTTATCCTATTAGTATAGTGCATATTTTATCATGAGAGGGAGTTGAGTTAGAAAGTAACAAGATATGATAATTAGTCTTCCTCTTACTATCTGACTTTCATTATAATCACTATCATCAAAACTATCTTTGTCCTCATTGTCATTGTTACTACTCTCACTATTACTTTCATTGTTGTTGCCACCACCACTTCCACCACCTTTGTTGTTGCCTCCACCACCTCATATACATTGTCTACACTATCATCTCATCGTCATCATTATCATTTTTGTCACAACTATGGTTGTTAGATTTGATAGTCTACCTAGACTCGTGAGAGCTTAGTAAAGTCGACTTGTAAACTCGTAAGAGTCTACTTCATATGAAAAAAATAAATATAATATCATACTAATTCAAAATTAAGCACAAAAATTAAATGATAATTTCATAATTATGAAATGACTAAGTTTAAAACACATAATTATTATACAAGTTCAAATACATATGTGTAATCACAAAACATGAATTCTTAGAACTACAAATTTAAATAACTAATAAGTAGAAAATTGTAAAATTTGAACCATTTTCACTTCTGGACATTATAACATTGAATATAAAAAAATACTTTAGAAAAAATTAATTAACAAACAGAAATAATAAATAAAAAATAAAATCAGAATACAGAAATAAAATAAAAATACAGAGAACACAAAATTATAATAAGAAATTAAAATCAGATTTTTTTAAAAACATCAGAAAAAGAGAAAAAAAAACTACAAAAAAATCAGAAAGGATAGTAAAAGGCAGAAAAATATAAAAAAATAAAATTAATGCAAAAATAAAAGAAGGGGTGGGTGGTATGTTTCAAAAGTCACACTATGCCATGCCAGAACAGAAGCAACAACTATCTACACAAAGATAAGAAAAAATGCGATGGCTATGAGAGAAGAAGTTGGTGAGGACACGATTTGTGCTAGAGAAGAAGGAGAATAATGTTGGAAAAGAAGCGGAACAATGTTGGAGAAACTGAATGCATTTGAGCGGTGGCGGTTGAAGACAATGTTATAGTGGGGGTATGGTTGTTGGGGATCTAGTTGGAGAGCAAAATGGTTTTTGCATTGGGTTTTCTTTGGGTTTCGATTTGGATTTGGGATTGATGACAGTTTTTTTGTTTATTTGATGCCTAACCACAAACTCAGTGATTCGAACTACATCTCACAAGCCTACTAAGAGTGAATAAAGTCTACATGAGTCTGTCCAAAAATGAGTTTATGAAAGAGTCAACTTGTGAACATTAACTAAACTCGTATGAGTTCACTCACAGGTTTGATAACCGTGGTCACAACTAGTACCACCACCACTATTCATGTGCTAGTACCACTTTCACCAATTTTGTCAAAACTTATGCTACAACTCTACCATTTTTTTCAAAATTTGTGCTATGATTTCCACCATTTTTTACTATCATTATGAATTTTCTCATCATTGTTACCACCATAATCTCACTAAAGTCATTGTCATTGTTACCACCACCATCGCTGTTATAATAACCGTACTTTCACCATAGTTGTTACTGCTCACCATCTTTGCTATTGCCACCATCATCTCATTATGACTGTTGTTATTATCACCATTATTATTGTTACCACCATTGTTGTTGCCATCTTATTGTAACATCATCTTATTATAACATCGTTGTTACCATCTTATTGTTATCATTGTTGTCATTGCTACTACCATCATTGTCACCATCATCATACAACCACTACCGTAACATTTCTATCCAATCTTTATCATGACGTACATCAAACATTGTATATAATTAATGTTTATTTTTTTCTTATCTTATCCTTGTATCCTATTATATCATATCATGGTTATATCATATCATGGTCATACAACCAGTCTTATAGTTGCTCTCTCAGTTATTTGGTTGGTAGCTTGGGAAAAACAAATGATCGCTGAGCAATATTCTCTTCCACCTAATTGGTTTGTGGCTAATAATGAAAGAATTTAGATATTGGAATAAAATTGTAATTATTAGATTGAAAGAAGGAAATGACTGTCAATTTGAAAAATGATCAAAACCTTAAAGGACACAATGTGAAATGGAGGGAGCAGTACAGTCAATAAAAGCAATTGTGAGCTATTGTGCCGCAGTGTCATGTTGCAGCACAACGCCCTGCCTCTTCTCTAAGGGTGGTCGCATCGTGAGTGGCCATTGTGACTGGAGAAACATTTAAAAATTGTGGCATTTTGTGGGCTTCACGTCTTGCACTCTGTTTGCTCTGCCACTGGAGAGCCTCTTCTACCTGTGCCATCACTGGACAGTCTCTGCAGCTTGTGCTGTCACCGGACAACCTCTGTTCTGCAACTTCTCACTTGAGTGAGAGGTGGTGGGTGATGGGAGAAAGAAAATAGTTTTGCTTTTCTTCTGAGTGGGTGACAGCTAATGCTAGAATAAAGCTAGTTTTTCCTCGGTGAGAGGGGATGACAACTGATGGGAGAATGTAGAAAAAGTCCTAGGGTTTTCAGGTGATATGGGTGTTTGGCCTAGACTTCAAATCGAGCCATGCCCGCCCCAAAGAGGTCCTGGAACTGAGAAGGATTTTTTTCTTTTTTTTTTGTTAATAGTGTATTACACTATCATAATACATAAGGTACTCTAAATTTTTTAAACAATATAGAAAATTATTAATGCATAATTATTTATTATAGAATATAGACAACCATATGACATTAATACTGATTATACATAATACATAATATACATAACAAGAAGCATATAAATTGAAAAATGTAATAATTAGATAGAATTTTAATTTAATATATAATACTCCCTAATAGATAATTAATTCATGCACATTAAGTAAGTTGGTTATTTTAGTTGATTGCAATAACTGTCTGTATTTTATAATATTTTTCCTATAATACCCTTACAAGTATTGGGACTATCTATATTAATTTTACCATTTAATTACTTTTCACATAAATTATTAATTGTAGAGAGAGAATAGTAATATATTCATTAGGAGAAATGGGCAATTGACATTATTTCTTATTTATAGACTAAAATAATTAAGGGTATCTGGGTCAACAAATAATTATTGCAATAGAAAGTTACAACAAAGTCTTAACAAAAGGGACAATAAAATTTCGAAACAATGTCTTTTAATTAGGTAGGAGGGAGTAATAAGAAGAGGGAACATTAAATATTATAAAATAAGTTTATATATGAAAACAAAATAGAATCGTGGCCATCCTACAATCCACTATCTCGTCATATAGCATATTTTGGGGGTGGTTGCTCTGCGCTACTATAACAAAAATTATAGTAACAAATTCTTCCCTTAATCTTCAAATTACATTTCCTCCCTTGTGGTCATATGCTCCAAGAATTTACATATTTACCTGATTTTATGTTAGAATGTCTTGAAAAGCCCCATTAGTCCTATTTGAGAAAAGCATTGGCTCTATATAAATCTGTCACTATAGCTTCAAAGATACAAATGGAAAGATAGAGTGTCCTGTTTAATCCTCTTGAAAGTGTGGGAGCTGCACTTCCGAAATATCAGTTACTAAAGAAAAAATGGAGGATATTCCTTGTATATATATCTAGGATTTTCGGTCGTGTATTGTTGTTGGAGCCAATTTGTATACTTATTTAAGTATGTATTTATCTTTTCAATGTGTTTAGATATTGTATTTGCCGTTTTCATTATTTTGTTTTTTATGTTTGACAGGTCTTCTACCCAGAGTTCTGTGGCCGTACAAGCAGTTCCAAATACAAATCCATTTGGAACACTTCCTGCAATGCCTCAGATGTCAATTGGTCGAGTTGGAACCACTCCTTCAATACAATATGGAATATCTAGCATGCCTGTAAATTGCACTTTCTTGGTTTTAACTTTTTATTTTGTTGATTTTAAAGTTAATTTAAGGCTAGAATTACTGAACTTTTTGACCATCCAAACTGTGGTCAATAATTGAGTTTGATGAAGGCTAATGAGTTCAAGGACACCTCATTTCAGGCACTAGACAAGCCTGCTCCTGTTAGAATATCGTCTTTATTAACATCTCGGCATCTCTCACAAAGACGAATAAAGCTTCCTGTCAGGAAATATCATTCTAAGAATGACGGTCCAAGAGTGAGTATTTGTAACCTTTTTATCCATTCAATCTAGGTTTCAAGTCAGATAATCTTTCATGGAGAGTTGAATATGGTATGTCTTAACTTCTCTACTTGCAGGTTCCATTCTTTAGTGATGATGAGGAGACTACAACGACACCCAAGGCTGATGCTCTGTTCATTCCTAGGGAAAATCCAAGGGCGTTGATCATTTGTCCCATGGAGCAGTGGCCAGCAAAGGCTTCTGAGAAGGCATTAACTTTTAAGGATAGATCCACACCAGTGAATGAGAATGGTAATAACTTTTTAATTGATTTTATTTAGTGTTGTCTTTCCCCTACTTGAGTTGTAGGAATAGAGTATTCATTCAATACATTGATTATGTTTTCGAACCAAAAATTTGAGTACCAGTGCTTACTATGATGGGATAGATTATTCAAATTGTTTTCTGTATTAGTAATTTCTAAATAATAAATTACTTTATAAGCATGCACAAGTGTGTGTGTGTTTGTAAATATATTTTAGAGCTACCCTCAGCGTTTTTTTAATTGAGTTATCTAATTATCTTAGTTTTTTAGATATCTTTTTTAATAAAAAAACCTTGCCATAAAATGTGCTGACAAACATGCCCTTGTTTTTTTTTCAAATGCCATGTTCAGGAAATATCTCTAAAGAGGCAAGTGTAACACCTCCCGATAGAACCAGTTCACAGGATAGAGATAATGATAGTACGTGCTCCTTGTGAATTTCTACTATTTAATTTATGTATATAATGCTCTAGTATATTGATCTTCTGTAAGAACGATTTTTATTTATTGGACTTTGGTTCGCTGTCGATGGTAATGCAAGTATTAAAAAATCATTGACTAAACTAATTTGTAAATGATGGATGATTAAAATGCTACTCTGTCCCATTTTTGTGCTTTTAATTTCTGTGGCATAATTTCTTTAAATGATTGCGCAGAGAGTGCTGTAGAAAACGGTGCTGTGAAGGAGCAAGGTCAGTATATGGCGACAAAGTCAACATCCAATGGGAGCAATGAAGATCATTCTTCACAAAAGGCAGACATGTATAAGACACTGAGTGGTCATAGAGCTGGCGAGGCTGCCATTGTATATGAGCATGGAGCTGACGTTGAGGCTCTAATGCCAAAACTTCGGCGATCTGATTACTACACACTGCCTAGGATACATGAACTAGCGGCTAAGGAAAGAGCCGAACCAGGATTCTGCAGTCATGTGAAGGACTTCGTGGTTGGAAGGCAAGGTTATGGCAGCATCAGATTCTTGGGTGAGACGGATGTACGAGGGCTTGATTTGGAGTTCCTCATTCAGTTTAACAATAGGGAAGTGATTGTATACATGGATGATTCAAAGAAACCTCCTGTTGGACAAGGGCTGAATAAGCCTGCTGAGGTCACACTGCTCAACATTAAATGTTTCGACAAAAAAACTGGACATCAGTATACAGAAGGGCCAAAGATCGAGAAATACAAGGAGATGCTCAAGAGAAAGGCTGAGGACCAAGGTGCTGAATTTGTATCTTATGATCCCACTAAAGGAGAGTGGAAGATCAGGGTCAACCACTTCAGTGTCTACAAGCTTGTCGAAGAAGATGAAAACAGTTGGATAAATGATGACCATGATGACAACAACTAATGGTTGATTCTATACGGTGGATGGCAACAGTACATTTGATAGTTTCAGAACCTAAGTTCTGCTTTTTGAAATGTATTTTTGTTTTTCCTGTAAATTGTCACTGTATTGTGTGGTTGGATGGATATAGTTTGGGCCAACGTTGTTCATTTGCTTATCTTTCTTTGGGGATATTTTATACATCTTAAAGTTGGGGATGTTCAAATGTGGGTTTTCCAGTATCATTTTTTGACGCACTTCAATTTTGATTCCCATACGTGTTATGGTTATTTTCAACTTTTATTTCTTTTAATTGAGTTTGATTTGACATTTTTTTATTCCATTGCGTTGATTTGCCAAGCATTTGGAATTTCTTTCCAAGAATGTAATTTAATATGTTTTTTTGAGGACTGGACCGTAGACAGTTTATACTAATTTTTTGTCATTTCAGATGTTTTACGAGAGAAGTATTTACTGAATCTTTTCGAGGAATATTGACTTATACTTAGAGCTGTCAAAACGGGCGGCCCGGCCCAGCCTGGCCTGGCCCTACGGGCCAAGTTCAGAAAATCTGATAGCCTAGCCTGGCCTATATTTTAAAACGGGCCACAATTTTTAGCCTGGTCTGGCCCTATGTTAGGCCAACGGGCCAACGGGCCATTTTTAGCCTAATTAAAAATTGAAAAAAATATTACAATATGTCTACGATATAATTTTTTATCAACAATATAAATATAAATATATAAATATATAATATATTTACATAAATGTGTGTGTAAAACTGTTTACATTTGAACAACTTGTAAAAAAAACTTAGATTACATACTAAGTACTTTCAAAAGAGTCAAACACCTACTAAACAACATAACAGAGACGACTTGTGAGATGTTATAGGAGTAAATAAGAGCTTATGAGAAAGAAAGAGAAGAAATGAAGAAGAAAACAGAGACTCTGAGACACTAGGATTTTTTTCTTTAGTATGACAACATACCAATTAAGAACAAAAATTTTAATATAAAAAATAAACGGGTCAGCCCATTAGCCTACGGGCCAGCCTGGCCTTGGCCCATATGGGCATCGGGCCAAATGGGTCAGGCTAAAAAAAACCTATTGTTATATAGGCCACAATTTTTTAAGCCTAGCCTGACCTAAATCATAGGCCATACGGGCCAGCCTATCGGGCCAGACCTATTTTGACAGCTCTACTTATACTCCTAAAGTATTTTTTCGAAAACAACTGATTTTAATATTGAAATGTAAGTACGGAGTTAATTTGTTTAAGAGTAGTCCTTAGATGAATTATGAATAATTTATTATTTATATTAACGGATACACGGATAATTTGTAAAATTTCTGTTTCACTAAAGTATATTTGTTTTTGTTTTTTGTTTTTTCTTTAGATTTTAAAATAGTTGTTAATATTTCTAGATTCAATTCTATCTAGAGATTTTGGTAGAGTAAAACACTTTTGTTCAATAATAAATTGTTTTTGAGTACTTTTTTATTTTGTTTAATTAGTTTTATAGGAAGGGTGGTATATATAGGATTAAGAGTGGTTTTATAGAAAGGGTTGTATATATAGGATTAAGAGTGAGATTTATGGGACAAAGATAAATATTTGTTAATTTGATAGCATGTTATGATTGTTGATCAGAATATATATATATATATATATATATATATATATATATATATATAATATTTTTTAAATAAATTTAAGTTTGATTAAATAAGTTATAAAAATAAAAGAAAAATTATTTATAATTTTGATAACATTTTAAAGTAGATGATCTATATTATAGATATTGTTAGATAATAAAGTTTAAGATATTTGTGATAGTAAATTTTTTTAGAGATATTACTATCTAAATATTTTATAAATGAGATGTTGAATGATTAAAAATGATAGATATAATAAATTGTATACTTTTTATGATATTGTTGTGTTAACCTACATTTAACATGTTCAACCCGAACTTTATTATATTGCAAAAATGGTTTCCCATTTATTTTTCACGTGCCACAATGTGAATTTCCATACATAAGTGCAATACCACTAAACTAGGTTCATTGTAAGTAATTAGACAAATACATTAAACGAACATATAATTTAAATATTTTATTTAAAAATAAATATGAATAACTTGGTCCAATATAAACATAACAATCGGGCGAGCGAGAGGGATGAGTTTTGCATTCCCACTCCATTTCTAATTTATTTAATTATCTCTACTCTTGCTTCCGAGTGGAAATAAAAATTTAGTGTGTTTGAATCAAAATTAAAAAAATTAAATTGAGTTGAACTTAATTTTTTAAATTTAAATTTAGTTAAAAGTGAATTAAGTTAATTTGATTTACATCTGGATATTTTTATATTAAAAAAATTTTAATAAAAAAAGACTTGTTTAAATAATTATAGATGAAAATATTTTCAAATGTGTAATTATTAAAATAAATAGAATTTTATAATATAATATGAATATTATTTATTTTATTATATTCAAAGTATATTTGAATTGATACCATGTTATTATTAATAAAAATGATATAATATTATAAATATGTTAATATATTTTGATAATAATATTGATTAAAAATAATAAATTTTGAAACTAGTGTTATATCCAAATTATGGAAAGGTAACTCAGAAAACTATTGTTAAAATTAATAATTTTAACTTAAAAATATCAAAAACCCATTAACTTCAACTTAAAAGCAACATACTCATTGTTTTAGGCTAATCTGAGTTTGAGCAAAAATAAACTATTTAATGCAACAAGTAAAAAAAAAGCTAAACATAATGACTTAGTGTTTTGTGACTCTTAAATTTAAGTTGAGGTATTTAAATGTCAATCTAAATATATTAGTCTCCACATTTATCTTATTGGGGGCTGGATTTTCCCGCCTGTCCCATCCCTGTCTCATCCCCCTCCCATCTTATTTTTTAATAAAATTTAAAAAATATTTAAATAAATCTAAAACTTTAAGTATGAGTATAATAAATATATAACATTGTATATATCACAAAAATAACCTACCAGATAAACTTATAAAGACTAAATATTTTAATATTAAACATTTTTTATATATTGTTTTATTATACATAAATTAATATTTCTAATGTTACAAATTTGAATTATTTTATTGATGAATATATTTTAGTTTGTTATTTTTATATTAAAATATTTATGTAAAAAAGTGTTTAATAATGTTTTTGGTTTTATATATAGATTAAGTTTAATTTACCAATCTTTAAAACATATAATATAATGAAAATAAGTATCGTCTAAAGTCTAACAATACTTTAAAATGAATATCAAATACATATTTAAAAATAGTAATAAATAAATAATTTTCAACTATTAATTCTTCAAAATACATTATATAAAAGAAACAAATTCCAAACAAATAAATATAAAAAATCTAATAATCATCTTCAAAACGATAAATAATGTGACTCTCTATCAATTCACCTATATAATTCAAAATAAAATGTATCATTGCAAAGGAAAATAAATAAAAGTACTTTCATCACAATAGAGAATAAATAAATAAATAAAATAGTACTCCCTCTGTTTCAAATTATAAGGCGAACTTTTGAAAAGTTGTTTAATAATATAAGACGTTTTAGAATTCCAATAACTTTTTTTTTCCTTATACACCTCTATTAATAACATGATTATATCTGCTAATATTAAATAGTAGAAAGAGAAATTAAAATCAGGAACTAAGAATTAATTATCTTTTATCAGTCTAGCTATTCATATTTCATTATCATCTACTAATATCATCTTGAGGAGTATTAATTTAACATTTACCAAATCTATATCAACTGGCATTTTCAAGTTGTAATACAGATTGAAATTGCAGTACCTATGTCATTTTAATTCAGTATTTCTATTTGTATTTTGGTGGGAATTGAAAATTTTGAGTGAAATTTTAAAATAAATTTTGAGCATAGTCATTTACAATTTGGTGGAAATTAAAGATTTTGATTGAAATTTTAAAATAAAATTTTAGTATAATCATTTACAGTCTGGTGGGAATTAAAATTTTTTTATTAAAATATTTAATTAAAAAATTAGTAGTTCTGATTTTAAATTATTTAAAAGTAATTCTAAAATAAATTTAAAATTATTGAAATTCCAATCTTAATTAATGTACAGTTTATTAAAAAATTAATTCATTCAGAATTTATCAAGTACGCCTTATCATTTCAAACGAAAGGAGTATTATATTGTGAATTAGTGCTTTCATCTTCAGAGTCCATTTAGTTGAATAAAGTAACATAGTCATAAACTAATTGAGAATTCACATAACCTAAAAGTATTTATGTTGTCATAAGTGCTTTGCTCCATTTTTTTATTTTTCACCCAAAAGCTTTTTACAATAATTTCATTGAACTTTATTCTCTTTTTAAACTGGAGCCAAATCTTACTTCTAAGCCTATTTGATCTTAAGTGTGTAGTTTCATCATGTTCATTATCTTCCGTTGTTAGTGGAACTTCATTTGGTGTAATAGTAGAAGCATTGATTGAAAGATCTGAATGTTCTTCTGACATTGGTTGATGTGTTTATGATGTACCAATATCTTCCATAAGAAATAAAACTTCTACAATTACAAAAGTAAAATGATTTATCTATCATGTTTTTCAACAATTAATTTTTTTAATTACCATAAAATTTCAATTTTGACAAAGAATAGTGAAATACATAAAACATGACATAACAAAATCTAATAAAGATAAATTAGAAAGCTAAAAAAATCACAATAATTATACAATTTACAACATAAGACACTTTTAAAATTTAATTATGAAAAAAATAAATAAAATTTAAAAAATGAAAATAAAATATTACTAAAAAATAAATAAAAGTTAAGAAAATGGAAATAAAATAGAAATGGAAATAAGAATACTCAAATCAATATACAAGGAAACAAATCAGTGCAAAAAGTTATGTATCTAACCATAAATGTAGTAGATTAGCCACAAAAAGATTAAAAAGTGTAACTCAACAAATCCCTCTAATGAATTCCTAACCAAGCATCTCAAATTTCAGATAATCAAATAGTAATAGATGCTACTAAGATTAATGCACAATATTTAGAAATTGATAAAGAAGCAAAGAACTAATTAACCTCATGTGTTTACCAAATTGGTTGAAGGTGCTGCTATGCATAAACAAGAACATCTGGTTAGGGGGACATCAAGATTTTGTTTTTCTTTGATTGTAATCTTCGTTTACATTCTTTTGTTATAAATAGACTAAAGCAGTATGTACAATATACAAAATATATCTAAGACTATGCTTTATCTTTCAAACATCAGACGATATGACATTGATATATGTCTAGATGAATAAAATGAGTCTTACAGATGTTCTTTCAAAGTTTGATGGCTTATCAAATTGTTTATATACTTTCTGATTATTCTATCTGTTAAAATAGTTTGATAAAAGTCTCTTCTGCGAAAACTTAATCCGATAACTCTTTCAGAAAACTCTTCTCTCTTAACATTTAATTGTTTCAACCATGAATAAAAAAGAGGAAGATTATTGAGGAAAAATCCAAACACTCCATAATTTTGAATAATGATAAAAATAATTAAATGCTAAGTTAAACGTTTTAAGCTTTCGGACGAAGCATATCCTAAAGACTATCAGATTATGAACGCATCAGACGATACCTGAAAAGATCATTAGATAATAAGTCATCAGATGATACGTTTTGGTCTTAACTAACGTTTTGAAAATTTTGCTTTTATGAAGCTTACAGAGACATTTTTCGTAGCAATCTGATGAACAAGTACAAGCGAAGATTGTTGGACTTGAAGACTTAGCTTCATGTTAATTTGATGTCTCCAACCACCTTGATGATGAAGATGAAGATGTTTGAAGAATGAAGATTTTGTCTTAGTTAGAGTGTCTTAGGATTTGGGGTAAGATAATTTGAATCAACTTAAATTCTGGAGCTGCTTTTTTGAAAAATCCATGCTCTCTGATAAATTAGTTGATTCGTAGTTTAAACAGACTGAAATCTCTTAAAGTTTTCTCTTTAATGATCTACACCAGTTTAATCACGTTTTTAGCCGACTATTTTTAGGTTTTCAGATTTTGGGTGTTCTTTGGAAAATCTATTTTAAGTGAAATCAACTAGCTAAATCGCATTTTAACTAATTGATTGTCTCAGTAACAGTTTCAAAACACTAATATCAGTTCTATTTTGAATACTTTGAGTTTTCAAGAATTGGGCAACGAATCAATTATAAAGAAACTCATTGTTTAGAAAGAGTTTTCCAGTGTTCTAAATCAATTTTCGAAATTCATCAAAGAGTTCAAGATTTAATTGATTTGAAAATCTTTCTATACAAAGTCATCACTTGGAATTTGTTTTGTTTCACACACTGCAATTGTAATCAGGTGAATTCGTTCCAAAATCTTTTGTAACTTTGTACTGAGTGTAATTTCTTCTTGGTCAGGGTGATTAAGGAGTTCTTGTAATAAGGTTTTACAAGGGTAGACAGATCTTGTAGGGTTCAAGATTAATTGTTTTTTTGTGTTTTTAGTTTTTCATGTAGGATTCATGTAAAAACTGAATATTAGTGAATTGTTTTGATCTGGGTGATTAGAAATATGGATGTAGCCTTCATAGGAAGGTGAACTAGTATAAATCTATCGTGTTGATATTCTCTCCCTACTCTTTTAGTTTCTGTAATTGATAATTGAATTGTTAATTGTGCTGGATATATGATACATTGATGTAAAAATTTCAAAAATCTTTAAGGAATTGATTTTGGTTGCAACGGTGAACAAAATCCTAACTGTTTTTCTGAAATTGACCAACATTTTTTAAAATCTTTTGAGAGTTTAATTCACCCCCCCACTTAAACTCAGTCTTTGATTCTAACAGTTCTCACATTACATCATGCCTTCCTTATGAATAGTAAAAGTTGTTTTCTCACCATATTCCTGAACATGCTCAAAGCTTTGTTTTCTCTCAAAATACACCTATCATGTGCGAAGGTGTTTCTTTTATAAAAAAAGGAAAATTCCATTGTCCAATAAAGAATAAGTGCCACAAGTTATCAGGTTTTATGTGAATTTTGAAGGCACACATTTACTGCATGATGAACCACATTTAATGCATCAACGTAAAGCCCTCATCAAACGCAACAAGAAGTTTGCTCAAGATCAACCTAAAGTTGAAGATATCAGAATAGATCTCTAATGACTAGTTGCTTATTTCTCTATAAAAGGGAACATTTGCATCTTGAAGAAACATATATACAATACGTCACAAGCCGAGAAAACGTGTTGTTGCAAGAAAAATCTCTAAGTTCTTTGTTTCTTTTCAAACTTGCTTTAGAAGAACACTGCAACTGTTGTCTTAGCTATCTCTAGTAGCTATACCAAATCTCTTGTCTGTTTGTAAGATGCAAATCTTCTAGTGTAGCTTAAAACCCTGTGATTTAATCACAAACCTCTTTTTATACTCTCGTTGAAGCCAGAAGTGACTTTATGTTAAAAAATACTTGTCGAAGTCAAGAGTGGCTTTCTTTGCAAGAATACTTGAACAGGTTAGCCAGAAGTGGCTACAAGCCAGAAGAATACTTGTAAGTTGAAGCGATAGTTTGCTAGTGGAACTCAATCTCTGTTGATTGAAGAACTGGACGTAGTTTGAGATTTCAGACGAACCAGTATAAAAACTTGGAGTAATATTTTTTAAGCTCTCTCAATGCATTTTAGTATCTGTTTCTGACCAAAGAGGGAAGTTTCTCTTAAAATTACGTATTTGCAAAATCTGTTTGCAGACTTGTAGACTTCATCTTTTGTGAGTTCAAAACTATCGTCTGACAACTCTTCTTCTTCAAATGAGTTGCAAAAAACTGTGAAAAGTTTTAAAACACAATTCAACCCTCCTTTCTCGTGTTTTTTCCTGTTTTTCACAGAATGATCAAAGAACACCAATCTTGGATAGCTCGCACTATTCTTCTTGCTCAAAAATATTCTCTCTCAATGCGTCTTTCAAAAAGTGTGTGAAAAGATCCTTTATATTTTCGTAATTGAAACTATGTAAATAAGAGAGGTTTTAATAAGATTGATAATTTCAACAGATTAAAAACTCGACCCTATATGGTAAATTTACTTAACAATAAATTAATGGATTAGTTCCAATTTTTAATAAACTAAAATTTATTCAAAATATTTCACAAACTGAGCCAAAAACAACTAATCTATTAAAAAGTAATCTCAACAGATTAATAAACTTGTCTTAAAAATATTCAGGATCTTGAGCATTTTTAACACATTAAATTGATGCTTTAACTAATTAAAATAACAGTTGAAGTCAATCTTAATACTTCATAAGCATTTTAACATATTAACGCGATCTTTTAATCTATTAAAAATGTAGATGATCAAGATAATTTCCAAAATAGTTTTATCAATAAATTCAAGTTAATATAATGATCTTGTCTAAATGAGAGAAGCTTACATAATAACCTAGAAACAGAGGTTACATCAAAGTGTTCATGCTTCATCACCAAGGAGGTTGACTTCATCAAATTTTCAAAACTTGACCACAGAGCTTCAACCTTATGAAAAGAGACTGAGAAAAGTAAATGTGTAAAAGATGAGATAAAGAGAAGAGTGTATTGAACTGGTTGAAGAAAATGAGGAAGTTGAGAGAGTGATTGAAGGGTGGAAGAGAAGAGAGAAGAGTGCGAAACAGAAAAGAAATGGTAGTCCTTTATATGTAAAAAATAAAAAAAATACTAAGAATAAGGTTAACATTTTAGGATTTAAATTTAAATTTAAAAAAGGGGTAGAGATGGTATGGGATAGGGTGAGGATTGCATTACTCATCCTTGACCCTTAACCCGATTTCTTAGGGAAAAACTCAAATTCGATAAACTCAATTTTTTTCCATCAAACTCAGAACGAGTATGATTTAGTCTCATATATGTGAATTTAATTGTCATTCCTAATCCAATGGGTATACGAAATTGACTATCGAATAATAGACGTGCAAGGGTAAAAATTATCTTTAAAACTTATAAAAATAATTATATAATAAAAAATAAAGATAAGGACTTTTTTCAATCTTATTATATTAGAGTTAATTATTTTAAAATATAGAACTGTGTGAGTGTTAATCTCTAACCAATCAAGTATGAAATTGACTAAAATGAAACTTTTATTAGATAAACAATAAAAAAATTACTAAAAGGATGAATAACCTCAAAGTATTTTAGCCTTAAGACAATTTCATAGCATATAATTTATCCTATTATTATAAATACATTATTTGTAAATATTGTATTAAACAACACATTAAAAATCAAAGGTTAAATAATAGTGAGCCATACCAAAGTAGATGGCAAATGCGAAAAATATGTTCCATAATATTTTTTTAAAATTACATCAATACCCTCTATATTTTTATCATTATAATAATATTTTTTTAAAGAATGCATGTGTATTATATAAACAAGTGCATGTGTAATATTTTTAAAGCATACGAAAGTGAATGTGTAAGGTAAGACGAGAACACAATGTAATATTTTTAAAATAAATGAAAATTTTGTGTAGAAGTTTTAAAAAATTGGAGTATTAAAAAATATTAATGTAATTTATATTTTACAAAATATAGAAGTAATGATACTTGTACCAATATATAAAACACCTACTACTAATCAAGTTAAATTTAAGATAAGTACAAAATTAAATAATCATCACTAAAATTCCTAAAATTTTAAGATAAAAAATTAAAAGAGAAAAAATATCACACTCCTTAAAGAATAATATTTTCATAACTTCACAAATAAATTCTATTAATTTATAAAATGTCTTCTGAATAAATAAAGTTAATATATATATATATATATATATATATATATATATATATATATATATATATATATATATATATATATATCGTACACGTATGCACATGTGTTTGTCCCATATAAAATTTAAATTGAAGATCAAGAGAACCCATCTCTTGATGTACCATGTAGCTTAATTTATGCTTTTGTTGTTCTCTATCTAACTTGCTCAAGCATGATGGTCGGATAAATTTTCTCACTATCCGTACAAATTTGCATTTTAAAAAACTTGTTTGTATAATTTGTATTTTAAATAATTTTTAATTTTTATAAATTGTTTCCATTATGTAAAATCTGTGGGTTAAATAAGTTAGTCTGCACTAACAAATATACATTGAGATTTTTTATCATTTATTTGTATAATCATATATTTACTTAATCCATTAAACAATGTACAATCAACAAAAACAAAAAAAATATTTTGATTTTGAATTAGATTTAGTTACAACTAATAAAAGCAAAGATTATTGAACTTTAAATTTGACTTGATTATAATTAATAGAAACAAAAAATATTGAATTGAGAGTTTAATTAATCTTAGTGATGTGAGTTATGGATAACTTGTGAAGTGAAAAAGTAAAAATGGGTTTAAATCTCAAGTTGTATGGAATAAGTATAATAAAATCATATTAAAAGCTTACCAAAAAAGTTTAAACTCACACCTATGCGAACTTGTTAGTTATGTAAGTGATGGATAGACTTTTATCTAAATATATAGCTCTGCTGCCAAGACATTAAAAGATGAACAAATATATCTCATTTGGATGGAGATTCTCCAGTGACTTAACTTATTGATTGAATATATTTCAATTAAAATCCAACTATAAGTTCTTAAACTATAATTACACTTAAAAAATATACTAATAAATAAACTAAATTTTAGTTAAAGTATTTCATTTTAGAATAACTAATACTAATTATGATAAAGATTATTTTCAATCATGCACCATCAAATTATCAATGTAAAATAAGTTAAAATGTAAAATAAGTTTGAAGATATAAAATATTCTTTCATTTTTTAGAGACTCTATACTAACCAATATTTGGTATGAAGGATATCTTAAATACTAACATCCAAGAACATCTCGGGTCAACTACATTAATGACATTATTATCTTAAAAAGTATAATTAGATAAAAGATAAATATGAAGACACATTAATGTATTTAATCTAGACACATTTACAGTAAAAATTCACGTAAATTGTCAGGTATTTATTATGATTTTGATTATGTTTTTATTATTACACACTAAGGTAATTTCTAAATTGAGTGTTTAGTATCTTTACAGGAATCTCCGTCACTCTTTCAAAGATATGAGAAGTTGAGGCATTCGTGAATATTTTGATTTTGGTATTAAGAGATATCTTAGTTTTAGTAAAAACATTTAACATCCATAATGGGGTTGAATATATTTCTCTTAAGATTACATGATATTTACTAGAAACATGAAAAACTATTACAAAAAATTCATGTATTATTGACGAAAAAAATTTCATAGATAAATTACCAATAAAATTTCATTTATAAATAAAATTCATCAATAAAATTGGTTTTATATGACAAAATAAAACGTATCGGTAAATCCGTCGGTAAAACCATTGAAGGAGAAACACTAACATCATCCAAAAAGAAACATTTAAGGGTAGTGCAATCAATTATCTCTCTTAACTCAGTTACAAGAAGTAGAATGCTGTCCATCACTTTCAATGACACTGATTTTAAAACGATTGATCTTATGCAAGATGACTCTATGAAGTAGAAAATTTTGTGGTAACGAAATCTCGTGTTAACCAAGAAAACTATGTGAATATTTTCTATTGACAAATTTTAAGACAGTTAAAACTCCTAAAAGGTTATATGCAACCCTATTATAATTAGATTGTGAATTTTTCGAGAAAGTGATATTTGGAAATAGATTGATTTATACACTAAGTTTAGAGAGGAAAAGAACAACAGTTAAACAATTAAAGTTCGAAATTTTGAGTATGCATGCTAGTATCTCGTACAACATATTCTTAGGGAGATCATCCCTTAATGCCTTGCCCCAAAATTTTTTTACATGTGTAAATTTATATATAATAAAATTATTTTTTATTTTAGTCAATAAAATATTATGTTTTTGACACTCAAAAATAAATATATTTGACACTCCTACAAAATTTTAGGGTCTCTCCAAAAAATTTTGCGAAGATCCGCCCCTGTATATTGTCACTATTAATGTTGATCAGCAATTGAGTGTCATGCGACAAATTTGGGAAACTTTTGAAAGCCAGATTTGACTAAAAATTCCATTACACCGACATGATTAGCCAATATGGTAATTGTAAA
Organism: Lablab purpureus; assembly: GCA_030347555.1. Taxonomy (NCBI): domain Eukaryota; kingdom Viridiplantae; phylum Streptophyta; class Magnoliopsida; order Fabales; family Fabaceae; genus Lablab; species Lablab purpureus. The sequence goes on from CM059258.1 coordinate 23,322,458, forward strand.
AAATGAAAATTTTATATCTTTAACTTATTCTATGTTGATATCCTCCCGAATCTTCCATTACAAATACTATTCAACCACTGAACAAAATTACGTGTTGTAAAAAAAAATCTACAAAGTGATCATGAAAATCCTATGCATCCAATTTGGCTCTTATCTATCCACATCTGCAATTATTGGATTTACTTTTTAATATCAGCAAATTAAAAATTTCAAGGCCCCACTCTTTTACCCAAGATCACGCCCCTATTTTCCTTTACATAATACTTATGCTCAAATATTGCATTTACCAAAAGTCCTCACACACCATTATCACCACACTCACTACTATGCATCAATCCTCATAAATTAGCAAGGTAGCTGTGGGGAGAAGAAGAACAATAAGCCATGGAAGAGACCAAGAACCTATCAGGGACTTCACTTTTAGTACCATCAGTTCAAGAATTGGCTAAGAAGAATTTGGCTAATGTTCCACAAAGATACATTCAGCCTCAACATGAAGAAGAAATTGTGCTCATCTCACAACAATCTGATGCCACCCTTCGGATTCCAGTTATTGACATGCAGAGATTGCTTTCTCAAGAATATGGGACTTCAGAATTGGATAAACTTCACTTTGCTTGCAAGCAATGGGGATTCTTCCAGGTTTAATTGCAAAGATTGGATAATTTTGTAGTTTAGTTTGAAGTTAAATCTCACTAATTTAAATAATATTTGCATTAAATGACAGTTTACCAGTAAAACTCTAATTCTAATGACAGAAACACTCTAAGAAAAATGCTTAAAGAAGTCAATTAAAATTTTGTCCATATTCAAATATTTGAATTATTAATTGATTTAGTTGCTAAATGTTAATCTCCTTGTAGCTGATAAACCATGGAGTTAGCCCTTCCTTGGTGGAGAAAGTGAAGTTGGAGATTAAGGAATTCTTCAACCTTCCAATGTCAGAGAAGAAAAGGTTTTGGCAGAGTCCACAACATATGGAGGGTTTTGGACAAGCTTTTGTTGTGAGTGAAGATCAAAAGCTTGATTGGGCTGATATGTTCTATATGACCACCCTTCCAAAGCATTCCAGAATGCCTCACTTATTTCCAAATCTTCCTCTTTCTTTCAGGTTCTCTTCCCCTGTTTTTTTCTCTCCCTCCCTCTTTCTTGTGTGATTACATATATGAAAATTTTCTTCTTTACAACACTGACAGAAAAATTAAAAAATATGAAGTATTTACAAATTAAAAGTAACTTATATTTCTGAAATATTTGCCGAAAAGTTTATCAAAGATGTGTGTGCATAGATTTTTGAAGAGCTTTGATGCCAAGCTAGAACTGCTTGCAGGGAGAGTTTAGAACTTTACTCACAAGAACTTCAAAATCTAGCCATGGTTGTTGTTGAACAAATGGGAAAATCTCTTCAGATGGAAGAAACAGAAATGAGAGAGTTATTTGAAAATGGGCTACAATCTATGAGGATAAACTATTATCCACCATGCCCTCAACCAGAGAAGGTTATTGGCCTCACACCCCATTCAGATGGAACTGGCCTCACTATTCTTTTACAAGTGAGTGAAGCAGAAGGGCTGCAGGTAAGAAAAGATGGCATGTGGATTCCGGTCAAACCCTTCCCTAATGCCTTCATTGTCAACATTGGTGACATGCTGGAGGTAATATATTTACTCTTATTTCATTCATTTCTCAAGTTTACTGCATGCAGATTCGGTCACTAACTACCATTATTTTTGTAGTAATAGTTTAAGAAGATTCCTGAACATAATTGAGTTTGTTGAGTATAGCTTCAATTTTATATTTCATGTAGTGTGTGAGAGAGAGATTTGCTAATATATCTCTAATCTATTTGGTGAAATTTATAATTTGGATTATCTAAGAATATATCTAAAATATAACATGATAATGTACTCTTTGTATAATAAAAGTGTGCATTAACAGAAGCACAAACAAATTGAATAGAGTAATTAAACCAGATCCAAGTTTAGTCATTGTATATCCCTGGTTGATTTTGGTTTTGGTTGCATGTTTTGTGACAGATTATAAGTAATGGAATATACAGAAGTGTTGAGCATCGTGCAATAGTGAACTCTGAAAGAGAAAGGATTTCAATTGCTACTTTCCACACTTCAAAACATGATGGTGTGTTAGGTCCTGCACCAAGCTTGATCACTGAAAAAACACCACCACGCTTCCAAAGAACTGAGTTGAAGGAGTTTGTGGCGAATCTATTTGCTCGTAAACTTGATGGAAAGTCTTACCTAGACAGCTTGCGGCTATAACTTTTAATAGTAAAAAGTAAATGGTGCAACCTTGTTCAACAAAATGAATAAAATAAAATAATGACCTAAAGTCATTGATATGCATATGTAATCTATGTAATCTATTGTCTTTAAGAGAGTATCTATTCTTTTTATATTGTTTGTCATAAATTAATTATTTTGGTCTTTTTTTATTATTTGTATCAGTTTTATTGATCAGGTGCTTGGTTAAGTAGTATTAAGTGTCAATATTGAACAATAATATTAAGTTGTTTTTACAATATATATTCACATATTATATTATGATGTAAAAAATATTTTTGTTACAATAAAAAATACTAAAAGATAACAACAATTTTTTTCAAGACTTAAACTAAAATAATATAAAAAATATTTATTTAAGAACTTAAATATTTAATTTATTAGTACTCAATTTTTAAAAAATATTGGATGATTAAAATAATGTTCTATAGATTTGAAACTTATTGAAGTTTAAAATAATTTACCTTTAGCATGTTTGGATAAAAAATTTTAATAATTCAAAGAAATTGAAATGTTGGATTTGAGTTACTTATAATTCACATCATTTTCTAAATAATTTATTTTTATAATGTAATTAAAATATCTCATATTTTAATTATTTTTTTAGATAAAGGAATTTATTTCTCTTTTAAGACGAAATTTAGTTTTACTTAACTCTCAATCTGATATAGGTCTGATTGTAGTTGATTTGATCAAAGTTTAACTTGATCTTGGTTTGAGGTGGACCCAATGTCTCGACTTGGTTTAGGTTAGAGTCGACTCAACTAAACTCTCCCGATTCAACTCGGCTTGCGGTAGATCCAACTTGACTCGGTCGTGGACAAACCTAACTCGAATTGGTCATGGGATGACCATACTTGACTTAATTCGAGGTGAACTTGACCCCAAACTTTTGCTATTTCTATATGTTTTCTTTGTTTATTTTCCTTGTTTTTTTCCTACATTTTTTAGTTCGGATAGAGACGGATTCAACTCAACTCAACCTAAGGTGAATCCAATTCGACTCAATTTGGAATTCAAAAGCTTCGATAAAACCAAATCTAATAATAAAATTTCAATTTATTTCTTTTTTAAGGATATTTTAAATTCTATAATGTTATTTATCTAAAATACTTTATCAAAATTCTTAAATTTCAATTTTCTTCTAATTTTCATTTAAAAAACTAATTTTATTTCAAAGCATTTTAAATTTAACAAATGAATTACCTTATTAAATTGATTTATCCAAACAAACAAACTTTGTAATTATGTGGTTTGGTTGCTATATTTAATCTATTTTAGCAAATATACGAGGTATTATAGTTGAATTAGAAAGAAAGGAAGAAACAGTGAAATATTTTTTTTTGTAAAATATCTAGAGAATCTGTGGTCACATAATTTAACTAAAAGGTTGGTCCAGGAACAAAGAAATAGATAAAAAAAACTGATTGCGGTGTTGTTCTTCAAATATTTAGTCAAAAATCATAATTTAAAGATGAGCCATTTTTTAAGGAATGAGAGTAATATAAACATAAGAGATTCTTTTCACATTACTAGTCAAAATTTGTTTGAGTGATCACATCATGACTCACTATTTATGTCAACCGAGAAGTGACCATGTTTACACTAATGTGAATTTTTAAAATTTAGTTTCAAAAGTTTTTTTTTACCATTTAATAATTTATTTTCTTTTTACCAATTATAAATTAATTTTAATATTTTTTAGTTTCTTGATTAGATTTTACTTTTTCAAGAAGCACAGTTCCCTTAAATCGATAAAAACACAATTAAAAATTGACTAGTGTATTATTAATATATGATCAAAATCGTGATATGTCAACGACAAATTAATAACACACTTCTCATGCATTTCACAAATTTAGAAGAAGGAACTAATACAATTAAAATGTTTAATAATTTGTAGGACTTATCTTTTAAATATTGTGCAGGAATTTAATAAAATTCATAAGAAAATTTAAAGGAAACTTAATTGTTGTGATTTTTCTTTTATAAAAGTTTGTAGACAAAGTCCTATTAAATATAAAACGTTTTTGTAATAAAAATTGTTAAGTTTTTTTTAAGTGAGACCTAATTATTTTTTAAAAAAAATAAACTTAAAAATGATGAGACGAATTGATAATTGAGTTTGGTTTAGTTACGAAACTCAGTGTTGACTAAAATGCAAATACACATTTCGTTTCTAGATCTGTATGATAAACGTTTGTTGAAGAGTCAATGGTAAGGGGAGTTGTTGGTAGTTTAGTACGAAGAATGAATATATATATATATATATATATATATATATATATATATATATATATATATATATAATATTAAAATTAAAAGACTATAATTTAGAGGACTAATTTTTTTTTGTGATGTGTAGATAGGGTAAGCATGTGTGTACACACCTAATATATTTTTACTAGTATATGTATCCTTTTATATATATATATATATATATATATATATATATATATATATATATATATATATATATATATAAAGAGTTGGAACACTTTAAATATGTATTTATTTATTATATAATTTTTTATCTAAAATATAATATTATTTTAATAATAAATTTTAAAATAAATTACTTTTTAGATGTATTTTTTAATTTATTTTAAAATCTATTAATTTAAACTCATTCTTTTTCTTTATATTTAATTAAGATTAAAAGGTTTTTGAGGTGAGATTCTTATTAAACTAAAACATTCTAGAATGAATGGAGAATAGATCATTTTAGACCGATTTAAAATTTATTTTAGTAATAGTTTTGTTTTTATTTTGTGTTTTAAGTTTTTTTCTTTTTATCATTCTAATTAAGTATTTTAAACGGAGATTTTGTCTATTTTAAAATATATCTTTAAAAATATTAAAAAAATTACAAGTTAATTTATTTATTTTTTCTCTAACAAAAATTATTAGGACTCAATCTATTCTAAGTTTGTGGAGCGATTTTACCCTAACCCGTTTTACCAAGTTAGTGAGGGAGCAAACCAAGATTCAAGTAACTAATCTCTTTTAACTGAAACAGTTATAATAACTCTAAAAAATATAATTAAACTAACTAATTTTAGTATTTAATTGCACAAACTTAAGTTAATACTTGATTATATAATATGATATGAATGAAAATTAAACATAAAATTAATGCTTCAATAATCATATACTCCTTCTATTTCAAATTATAAGGTGTATTTCATAAATTCTCACATATCAAGAAAAACAATTAATTTGTTCAGTTTTTTATAAATCTTTTATCTTTATCCTTATTAATTACTATTAACTCAATTAATTGAAATTCAATCAGAAGTTTTATAAAATGAATTAATTTTTTAATAAAAATGTACATTAATTGAAATTGATTGAGATTGGAATTTCAAAAGTTTTAAATTTATTTCAGAATTATTTTTAAATAATTTAAAATCAGAACTACTAATTTTTTTAATTAAAATTTTTAATTCTAACCAATATGCAAATCATTATACTTAAATTTGAATTAAAATATTTAATTTCCATCAAATTGTAAATGACTATCCTTAAAGTTTATTTTAAAATTTCACTCAAAATTTTCAATTCCCACCAAAATGTCAGTTAATATAGATTTGAATATTACTCCACTTCATTTAGATAATGAAGATGAATATAATTCATTTGAATGAAAAATAAAATAAAACACTGTTGATAGTCATGAAATGGAAGAGGAAAGAAATGTTGAATTAGATAATATTACACTATCTGAATTTAATGAATCAACAGAGACAAAGAAAGATGAACGTGAAAAGGTAAAAGTTAAATTAGTACTCTTGAAAATGAAGATGATATTAGTAGATGATAATGAAATATGAAGAGTTAGACTAATAAAAGATAATTAATTCTTAGTTCCTAATTTTAGTTTTTTCCTACTATTTAATATTAACACAAATAATCATGTTATTAATAAAGGTATATAAGGAAAAAAAAGAAAAAAAGTTATTGAAATTCTAAAACGCCTTATATTATTAAATAATTTTTTTCTCTAAAATCTGTCTTATAATTTGAAACGGAGAGAGTAATTTTTTAATAAAATAATTTGTAATTGTAGTATGATATAAATTAAAGAGTTGAACTAATTTAATTTATAAAAATGACCTAAACTAGAAAAATATTTTGGTTAAACTAAATTAAACTAGAAAAACATTTTTTATTAACTAAAATACTTGAACTATTTTTTGTTTTAGTTAACTACATTACATATTTTTTAATTGAACTATTTTTTCGAAAAATTAAATAATTTAACTATTTGAATTACAACCATATTAAATTATTTGAATTGCATTCATGATACATTTGAAAGAGGAGACAAAGATAATTTATTACTCTATTTCTTTCCATTGAAATTAATGTATGAATTCATTTATTAACCATATGTATGCATTAATCTTTTATAGACGAAAGTATATCTGATAAATTAATTTAAATATCAAAGTCTTAATCATAATAGCATAAAAATATTTTCATTTTTCTGATAATATTGTTACTGATATATTGATATTCTTTCTTGAAACAATTTTCAACCGACAAATTTATTTAATTTTTTTAATAAAAATATAATTGAAAATTCACACCATGAAAGAATCGACCACTTACTATAATGAATTGTAATTTTTTTTTTTCAATTCACATAATAATTTAGTTTAAATAAAGCACAAAAGTGTTCTTTTAGAAACAGTCTAGTTTAGTTTTAATATTTATAGTTAAAGTTAGTTACGTTAACTATTTAGTTTAGCTTAGTTTATTAACATCTTAATGCTAAGCATCAATTTGCATGGACTTTCATGGTATAGCATTGGTTTTTGGTCAATATTATAAATAATCTCTATATTTTTTCCTATAAAAAAAATACCCATGTAATTCATTTAACATGTTATAAAGATACTAATTAGACCTAAATCAAATTTAATCGTTAGATTAATTAGATATGTTATTCGATTTACGGATTAATTTGGATTGAATTAAAATTAAATAAAAATTATAAATTTTTTATTTATTTTAATTTCATTATAAATATATTAAAATTTTAATAAAGTAAGTAGTTATATAAAATCCGACCGTATTAATCCATATCAGTCCAATTTGTTTTACTCGTTATATTTATTTAATTCATTCCATCTGACCATGAAATATTTTTTTTTTAAATTTTTACAGTTTTGGACGGTTTAGAAAATTTTGATTATACCTAATATGTAAGTAATTTTACAACATAGAGAGATGAAAAAGAAAAGAAATGTTTGGAAAAGATAGATCATAAACGAAAAAGTCACAAAATATTGCAAAATAAAAAAGATTTTAGTATTTCACTCTAAATTGCTGTAAACGTGTATCACAAAATATTGTACAAAAAAGAAGAATGGAAAACGCCTTACACATGTAATCTGACTTTTTGTTAATTTGGTCGAAACCATCTCAACTACATTGAATGTAAATTATTTTTATTTTAAATTGTTTAATTTTTAAATAAAATAATTCAAATTTATTTATTTTTCTAAATATAACATTTTAATCACAACCAAATATGAATTGTATATTAATATTAAACATAATTAATATTTTGTTGAGGAAACAAAATCTCATACTCAAAAGAAATATTAATTGAGTAAAATTTAAAAAATATTACTTAAATAAAATAAAGTTTATATACTAATAGACAACTTTACTTAATACTAGTTTTGATTTTAGATATCTAAATATTAGATTCACTCACTTACATCACATATAAAAATAAATAAATGAGTATATTATAAATACTCATACTCCTCTCAAATGTGTTGAGTATAATAAATAATCTCTTATTTAAAAATAATATAATTTGAATAAAACTTATATATTAATAGACAACTTTACTTAATTTCTATTTTCTAATACTAATTTGATTTTAGATTAAAATCTAATATATTTAAAAAATATTATAATAATTTTTAGTCAAGTTTAGTTAGTATTATTATTTTTATTAATTTTTACTAAAATTTTCAAAATTATGGTTAGTAGATATAACTCACATATATAAAAAATAATTTTACTAATATTTAAGAAGTCTGGAGTAACATTAACCTTAAAATATCCTAGTTTATATTAATAAATAAATAACTTCAATAGTATTGATTGAAAAATAATTTTTATTAACATTGACTAAAAAATATTAACTTACATAAGTTAAAAATGTTGACATATTTCAAGTATAAGTGTTGATGAAGTTTTTATCTCAATAAGTCATGAAGATTGAAATTTTGATGATGAAGATATAAAGTTTTAGTGCAACATTAAAGACTTGTTTTTATCTTACAAAGGAAAGTTCTTTCATGGAATAAAAGCAAGACATAAAGAAGAATAAATGCTTTCAAGAGAGAAGATTGTTGAACATTTTCTCAAGAGCTGAAAGTTTAGATGTTTCTGTTTTGGGTGATGGATAAAAAGAGTAAGTCATAAATTCCATTCAAGACTATTTCAAACTTGAGAGCAAGTCGTTTTTTCGCAAAAACTTTTTTCTACGCTTTTAATCGATTAAGTAACGAAATAGAATAGAATAAATTATTTCACTTAAAATTTGAATTAAAAGAGTTTAACGAACAAAATAGTCGATTAAGTGTTTCTTTATAATCGATTATATTGCTTCTAGGTTTCATATAATCGATTATGGCCTTAATCTAATCGATTATATCAGGAAAAATAAGTTTTCCAGCTTTACTCTGATATAATCAATTACACCTTTTATATAATCGATTCAATACGACGTTTTTGTGAATTCAATGCTGAATCAACCTAAGAATGGAAACTTTGAGCTGATTTCAAATTATAAAATGAAAGACAACGTCTTAGGTTAAAAACATCTTATCAAACACAAAAATTAAAAGTGTTCTTGCGCTAAAGTTTTCAAAGCGGCTTTCTTGCTCTCTCAAGGTTGATCTAAGTTCTTGGAAGTGGTGATCATTGTTCTTAAGCTTTCATATCCAGCTCTCATCAGGTGTTTTCTTTACTGTTTTATTGATTGCTGTAATTCATCCCTTGGATCTGTTCTAAAGGGAGGTGTGTTCATCTCTTGTGTGTCAAGAGAGGTGGGAATCATCCTTAGTGTGTCTGAGGATGTGTGTTCATCTTTAGTGTGTCTAAGGAGGTGTTGCTATTTATCTTTATTTGTTGTTACATGTGGTCACTGGATTGATGTTTGTAATTGCAATTAAAGATAGTGGGGTGATCATCACGTGTTTGTGATGATTGGGAACTGGACGTAGGATTGGCTAAATCCGAACCAGTATAAATCTATGTGTTCTATCTCTCTTTTCCTATCTCTTTATTTTATTGTGGATTATATCAACAATTGCTATTCAATTTGCGCTTATCAAAGATTAAGGAAGGAAAATCCGAATCTTGTTTTTAGAAGATTTATTTAAAATTTGAAAAATTATTTTCAAAGAAAAAAAGTTTTTAAAAAATCCAATTCACCCCCTCTTGATTTTTACACTATTTTTATTTCTAACAAAAAATATAATTTTATTAATATTAATAGAAAAAGTAACTAACATTAATTAAAAAATATTTTTGTTATTATGTAGGTAAAAGCATACGTATAAGTTGATATAGAGATAAATAAAAATAGGTTTAATAAATTTTTTAGTTTTAATTTTTTTATTTTTCTAATATATTTTTATTATTATTATTATTTTTCTAATGTAATCTTAATTTTAATTAAAATAAATTAATGTAGTTTCTTTTGTTAAATTGGTGAAGACAATATTAAAAAAAATAATGACTTAACATATGACATAATACGTATTAGATGTATAAGATAATTTTTGTAGCAAAGGTTGATGAAAAAAAATGCATAAGATACTACAAATAAAAATGAATCCAAGAACACAACAAATTTGATTTGTGAAAAAAATATAATAAAATATTGAAAATGTATATCATATATGTTCCAACCTCAAGTTTGGTAAGGTAGTATCATTAGGATCAATATCACGTGCCTCATAAGATTAAGGGAGGAAGAAATATATAAATTGTCCTTGACCTCAATTGGGTGTATCGAACACCAATGTTGTTTTGATCTCAATCATCGCATCTGAGGTATTGTCCGCTTTGGAGCTGGGAGCTCTGTGTCACGATTTTGTTCTTAAGAGAGGATTAAGGGAGAAAAGAGTATATAAACTATCATTGGTCTCGACTCCTAAGTGATGTGGGACTATTGGGTAAACCAGAACAAGCCCCTCAGTTGAGGGCTAAGGGAATGAGGGTTCGACTTTGGAACCCCCTTTCATCCCCACAGACTATGCCAATATTCCGACCTCAAGTCCGGTAAGGTAGCATCGTTACACTTTGAAACTCGAAACTCCGTCATGATTTTGTCCTTAAAAGACATCTCGAAGGATTAAAGGAGGAACAAGTATATAAATTGTCATTTGTGTCTATTCCTAAGCCATGAGAAACTATTATATGTATCGGAACGATATCAACATATATGAATTAAGATTTTTTTACATAAAAAAAAAATAGGAATATGAATCTATTTTTTTAATTACAAAATAAAATTAAGTTGCATTGTATAAAAAAAGTCATGCTTCATGACATGTTTAGAATTTTAATTTTTTTAAGTAAAATTGTACTACTTTCAATTTTAATACTTAAAAAAACGATCAACTTATGTAAAAAAAGTCTATGAATAGAAATCATCCCCGTCTTCACTCCGCACTGAATGGTCAAATTAAAGCATAAACAAAATCAGAACCAAACACGTCTCTATATAATAGAATTTGAGGTTCATGTCGTTTGCCTCCTATTTCTTCATCTCAACCTTTTCAGTTTCCAATAAAGAATAAACTGAAAAAAAGTATGAGCTAGTTAGGCCAAAAGGTACTATAAAACTAAAAAAATATCAATAGATCGCTACTATAAACAAATGTAGACTATAACTTCTTTCACCTAGTCTTTGAATTTTGTGAATTATGAAAGGTCCTTATATGATAAGGATCTATTTGAACCAACTTCTATAATCACCTTTCTAAAAGAAAAGTAAAAGGAAAAAAAACATTTTACAAATTAAAATTAGTTTACATAAGTTTAAGAAAAAATTAGACTTATATTATATAAAAGAATTTATTCAAATTAACACGCACAATAGTTAATTTTTTAACTTAAAAGAATATTTGTTTACAATCACTTTTTTCTTTCTTCGAACAACTACTCACAATAAATTTTAATTATAAAATATAAACAAATAGAGTTTTATAATAAAATAATGATATATTTGATTGTAGAGCATATGTATGAAATGATAAGATGTGAAAATATCATTACTCTTTAATTTATAAAAAGTTAATTTAATTTTTCTATCTAATAACTAATAACTTTAGTGATATTACCTACAAGTGATACTAACTACAATTTTTTATTATATTATGTATGGAATCCTACACCGTTATATTTTTAAGGACAGTCATTTTACATCTTCTTTAAAATATAATGAATAGATAAAAAAAATAAAGAAGAAAATAAAAGTACAAGATAAGGTTAAAGAGGGTTACGCAACTATTACATTCTAAAACTAATATGAAAATAATTAAATATGTATATAAATTGTGTTTAATATTCACAGATTTTATTTTTTTCTTCTAAAAAAATACTGAACTTTGAATGATGTTCACGCAGTTCTTAATAGTAATGTCGTTTTAAAAAATTGATGTTGTAAGAGGTCTTAAAAGAAATAAGAAATTTACTCGTGCACTGTCTAATAAAAATGAACGATCAACACATAACCAATGTGTTATTAGTGAATTGAATAGATCGAATTTCTTAAATAATATTTAATAAGGGAGCCTTATAAGTTTTTCCAGCATAACAAATTGTAGTATCTGTACTTTAGATAAAACTCTCTTACAATTTAACTCTGAAAAGACAATTTTATAATATGATTGAACGAGATAATTTAAAAGAGTAATTTATTTATTTTTAAAATATTTTAAACTAAAATAATTTGTTTAGATAAAAAAAATTGAAATTTAAGAATTTAAATATTTTAAAACAGTAGATTTTGAAATATATTAAAAGAGAAAGAAATTGAAATTCTACTATTATATCTAGACAAGTCATCCTAGGCCGCGTCGAGTCAGACTATTCTGGATAGAGTTGACTTGAAGGTGGGCTTTGGGCCAAGTCGAGTCGAGACTATCCTGAGCTGAGTCAAATCAGGTCCACCCAAAGCCAAGTCGAGTTGCGCCTGTCTGAGACTAAGTCAAGCAAGGCCTGATCCATGCTAAGACAAGCTAGGCTCGCTGTGGGTAGAGTCAAGTCGGGTTTGCTTTGGGCAGAGTCTAGTCGGGTCTGACCTCAATCGACTTGAGGCAAGCTCATTTTGGGGCGAGTCAAGTTAGGCCCAAGGCCAAGTCGAGTTAGGCCTCTACCAATCCGAGTTGAGTCGGACCCTCCTCAAACCCAAATCAAGTTGGACCCTCCCATAACCAGAGTTGATCCAGGCTCGAGCCGAGTTGGGTAGTGCCCGATCAGGGACAATTTAAGCCAGGCACAACCTAGGTAGAACTGTCAAAATGGGTCTGACCCATCGGACCGACCTATGTGACCTATTATTTAGTTTAGACTAGGCTTAAAAAATAGTGTCCTAAATAACAATAGGCCATTTTCAGCCTAGCACATTTGGCCCAATTCTTATATGAGCCAAGGCCAAGCTGGCCTGTAGGCTAATGAGCTTACCTATTTATTTTTTATATTAAATTTTTAGTACTTAATTTTTATGTTGTCCTACCAAAGAAAGAAAACTTAATGTCTCAAAGTCTCTCTTCTCTCCTTTATCTCTTCCCTTTCTCTCTCTCAAACTCCTCCCTTTCCTCTGGTGTATCTCATGTCTTGTATCACCTTCATCACCAAGCCTTTGTCACAACTTCTCTATTCTGTAGTAGGTTAGATTCTTCTTTACTTTTTGTTAATTTATATTCTCATTTGTTACACATCTAATCAAAACTTTATATTTGCTTCTATTTTTCTAGTACCATCATAAGGATTTGTCTTATTTTATTAATATTTGGTGAGTTATATAAAGTAAAGTTGTTGTAAAATATTACATACTTTTTATGCTTTTTTATCTACTGCACTACAAAGTTCTTACTCCATATGACAACACCTAAAGTTACTCCTCCAATTAATGATCCATCTAATAATAACAAGAGAAATAATGTTGAACAAAAGTATGGAAAGACAACAAAACAAAATTCGTGAAGTACTAGAAATGTTTGATTGTCTTGGAAGTGTTTAGTAGGTGCTTTAAGTTTGTTTTATAAGTTGTTTAAATACTAACAGTTTTGCACAAACTTTCTTGTAAATTTGTTAAATATTTATATATTATTTATTTTCGATAAAAAATATTATATTATGGATATGTTGAAATATTTTCTTCAATTTTCATCAGACCAAAAATGCCTCATTGGCCTAATATAGAGTCAGCCAAAAATTATGGCCCGTTTTAAAATATAGGTTAGGCTGGATTGTCAAATTTTTTTACTTTGGCCCGTAGATTCATGCCTAGTTAGGTCAGGCTGCCTGTTTTGACAACTCTAACCCCAAGGCTAGTCGAGATGGTCTCTCCACGGGTCGAGTCCAACCGGGCCTTTCCCGACCTGACCCGACTTGGCAAATGAACCTCACCCCGTGGGTATTGCTCAAACCCATCTCGATTTTGATAGAGAATTCTTGCATTGACTAGGTATGGGTAATACCCAATTTTTTAAATTGGGTATGTGGACCAGGATGGGGATGTACATACCTGCCCCATCCTCGTTCCCATACCCGTCCCAATATCCTGTTTTTGTTCTCATACTCATCATTGTTTTAAATTACTAAAATACATTTAGTTTATTAAGTAATTTAAAAAATATTTATTAATTTTTCTTTGGTTCTTAGTATTGTAATTTATTTTTAGAGCATAAATGTTATGATCTTTTACTTTTTTATAATTATTTGACATTTGTTCAATTGTTATTTGATGATACTCTAATTTGAGATTTTTGTAATTATAATTTTTTTATTGATATTTGTCATTGGGGATAAGAAGGTATGCATCATTTTAACATTGGATCCTTTCTAATATCATGTTTATTTTTTATGATTTTTATTTTTTTGTAAAAAAATATTTAATTAATATTTAAAATAGCAAGTGACAAGTACGATTATACCCATTACCCAATGAGGATATACCCGTACCTGATGGGGATAGGGATGAGACAAAAATTTTATATTCATTGGGTATGGGGATGGGGATGAGGATGAGGATGGATTTTTACTATGGATGGGGATGGGGATGAGGATGAATTTTTACTATGGATGGGGATGGGAAAGTAAAACTCATCTCCACCTCGCCTCGTTGTGATCCTTGGTTGGGCTCGCCCACGGTCGAGTCAAGTAAGGCTCATTCCGAATGAGTCAGGTCGGACACGCCCCAGGTGGATTCGAGTTGGGCTCAACCCGGGTCGAGTTGACTTGGGACTCCCCAAGTCAAGTCGAGCTCACCTCAGGCCCAGTTAAGTCGGACCTACATCAAGCCAAGTATAGTCAAACCTATATTAGATCGAGTTGAGTTAGACCCAGATCGAATTGAATCGTACATATATATTAAAATTATTAAATATTATTTTAATATTTAAATTTGGTTGATATCTTTTGTAAAGTTTAATTTTAAAATTTTATATTTTAAAAAGTTTATAAAATTAAGTTTAATCTTAAAAGAGAATTTAAATTCCTCTATCTAGAAATCATCAAAACATAAGATATTTTAATTACATTGTCCAAAAAAATTATTTAAATAATGAAGATAATTCAATTCCAAATAATTCAAATATCTAACATTTCACACACACAATTGTACCAGGTCTAAAGTAAATTTATGTTAGACTTAGTATAGTCTGACGTAAATTTGACGTTTTGTTTTCAATATCGTCTTGTCTTTTCTTACAACCAAATCCTTCATGTATAATATAATAAAAATGTAAATACAATAAATAAATCTAATAATACAAATTAAAACAATAATGTATATTCTAAGTATTTAACTAAATTATCTAACTATCCTAAAGAGGAAAAACAATATAATAGAAGATTAACTAGACTTAGGAACTAAGTATTATATATGTTGGACAAGAAAAAGTTACCCATTGCTCTTTTATCTGTGTGATATAATCTTGGGACAATGGAGATGGATTTTGAAATACCTAAAACACTGATTTGACTTTCGTTGATGCAATACTCATAAAAGTAAATAAAATTAAACAAATGTTCAAATGAATTACCTCCGCCCAAGAATCAGTTATATCTGTAACAAACAATGGCTCTGATCCAATACATGATGTAGTAGCCACATCGAAATAATGTTTATGTATTACACTAAAATGAGGAATAAATCACAATATTATTTCCAAAATTTATAAATACAATAATTATTTCCTCTATTGAATAAATTCCTAACCTTAGGATAAATGAAGCTCACCAAGGGATATAAGGTTATGCTTCAAGTTAGGTATAAACCTAACTTCTTCAAGCATTCTCTCAGTTTCGTCATGTAGATGAAACTTGATGGTTCCAAATGTTAGTTATCTTACAAGACTTGTTATCACCAAGGAGAATCAAACCTCTTTCAAGTCTTGTAAACTTCTAGAACCATAGATGGTTAGGCGTCATGTGGAAAGAACATCCCGAGTCCATGATCTACTCACAATTATCAACAACACTAAACAGCCTTTGATGATTCGTAACCATCTTCCACTAGAACTACTTCACTAGACGTAGACAATCTATCACCACTAGAAAGTCTACCAAACCTAGAAAATCTATCAAAGTTGTTAGTCTTCTTCTGCCTTTTTGGATAGAACATTCTAGTGTATCCCTCTTTCTTACAATGAAAGCAACTTATAGAAGGTGCACCTCCACATTCATCGTCCTTGACTTTGACCTCCTTCTACCTTCTTTGTTCTCATTGTTAGACGATCTACCATTTGTGACAAGGTCATCTCTAGCACCATACGCTTTCACATCAAACTTCTCCTTTTGCTCATTTGAGTTCGAAGCAACTTGAACCTCCTTAAGAGAGAGAGAGAGAGAAACTCTCTCTTTCATACAACAAGGTCTCCTTGAAGTGATCATGCGTCTTATGAAACAAACACAACAACATCAATGCCTGATCCTCATCATTGATTTGAATGATGATATTCTCCAGATCCAGGATTAACTTGTTGAACTCATCCAGTTTGTTCACTAATTTTCTTTTCATTACTTATCTTGTATGAGTATAATGCCTTTTTTAGATACAAACGGTTAACCAAGGACTTCGTCATGTACAAGCTCTCTAGCTTAGTCCATAGTCCCGTTATGGTCTTCTCAGTTGAAACTTGCCTCAACACCTTGTCATTGAGGCTAAGAACAATTGCATTGTGAACTTTCTCAAATAACGTTTTCTTATCCTTCTCTGCCATGGTAGCATCAAGCTTGGATTCACCTTCCAAAGCTTCAAGAGGGGGCTTGTTGAACCAGAAGTGCACCCATCTTCAACTACCATAATCTGAAATCATTTAGACCAGTGAATTTCTCAGCCTCATACTTTGCAGAAGTCATGATGATTGAATTTCACATTCACCACACTTGTTTGTTATGGAATTAGCTCACAGAAAAGCACAAATTCACTCTGGATCATCCAACACACAAACAAACTTCAAAACATAGCATAACAGAGTAACCCGCATGTAACACTTTATTGATATCATACAATTATAACAACTTGATAATTAATTATTACACTCAGATACTTTTAAATGTAACATTTTATTTATAATCCATTTAAATTTCAATGAGTAGTGTGAAACTTTCAATTTTTTTTAGTATTAAAAAAATTATCGAGGTCATGGACCTTTTATTCTAATCTTGTAAAAAAATTTAATTATAAAATATTTTAAATTCTATCTTTACCAATTTTTCATTTATAATTTGTATAATATGTTTTAAATCCTTAGTATGGGCTATTACTAAAATAATAATTTACACACTAGTACCTATTACTTAATTTTATATTATCCTGGAAAAGTTAAAAAAAACATAAAATATTAATTTTACATTTGTTACAACACCTACCTATAACATACTTATAGTAATACATAATAAGGAAATAAAAGAAATTTTTTATTTAAATACAATTTCTTTCTTTCTTTCTATCTTAATTTCTACATGACTGGGAATAGATTAATTAGAGGATTAGTATGAATGTTGGGTGGCATGAAGAAGGTAACTGCAATTGGACTCTGCAGGGAAATGGAAACTTCAGGGTTCAATGCAAAGATAAAGTTGGACAGTCCCGTTCCTCGAAAGGTGACCGAGTTGGCTAGAGTATCCGTATTCCAACTTGTTCCGGGAAATGGCAGTGATTACTGCAAAGAAGGGATTTGGAATATTTGGTGGCTCCATCTATACATTTTGATTTGGATATACATATTCATATAGAAACAGAGTAAGGAAGTGAGTACAAATATCTTATGAAAAATAATAAAAAAATAATTATATATAAATATATATATGATTTATTTTTGCTAAGAATCTTTATTTTAAGTTTCAATTTCTTTTATTCAATATATATTTAACATTTCTTCAATTTGTTTATCTCAACATGCATAAAGATTTTTTTTTATTCTCATCATATTTACTTTCCTTAATCTATTACTCTTTTTTTAAACATGTTTGGGTATATTTTTTTTTCTTCGATACTTCTGATTACAAATTGAATGCTATATATTTGCACCACCATTTTTTTTAAACACATATGCAAGGGTTTATATTTTAGTGTATATATACAATAAAACTTAAATATTTATATTAATTTATTTAAGAAGCTCAAGTAGAAATTTTAGTTGTAGTGACTAGTTAGGATAAATGAGCTTTTATCATGACCAATAACATACTACAAGATTATCAATCTTGAGTAACATATACTCATTTAAATCTCCAAGGTCCAATCTCTAGCTACAAAATTTATACTTGAGTTCTTAAAATTAATTTAATCTGTATATATATATATATATATGTTTATATGTATGTAATATAACATTGAATCATATATCAAAATATTATTACAGGTGAGGATATAATATATCTAGACAAGCATGATGAGGTTAGAGACACCTCACTCAAAATTGAAAGAAAAGAAGAATTTAAATCATAATTATGATAATTTGTCTCCTTCCCTTACCTTGAATTTTTTGTTTGAAAGTTGCAGGACTACCTTGTGATTGGTGTTCTCTCTTTCCTTCTTCTTTTTTCTCCTTTCTTTCACTCCTCGTGATCCCCAATTTGAGTTCTCCTTATACCCATATTTATACTAGTTTTAGTAATCATTACTTGGTTGAGGTAAAATTCTCTTGTTTGATAGTAGATAACTTCTGGTTAGTTTGAGATAAGGTATAGTACTGATACTAAATGCAACAGTGGTAAGCTTTATCTTATAAGGATGTGATGTTGGGATAAAATCCAATTGAGTTTACTATAATATTATATTATATTATATATATATATGTGATTTAAACATGAATTTGATCTTGGTATAATGGTTCTCGTCTCCACATATGTGGTTGCTCACACCTGTGTCAATATACCATGCCGAGTTGTCTGAAGAGCTTGGTTTATCTCCCGAGTTCAACATCAATTCGTCACACGAGCTCGATCTAAGCTCGGTCCTCGACAACATCAACAAATTTTCCTCTTCCTCCTTGTCCTTCTTATCTTCTGTGAAGAAATTGACTTTCCTCTTCTTGGACCAACAATCTCGTGCAAAATGTCCGACCTTTCCACAGTTATAACACTTGTCCGAGTAACAATCTTTCGAATAGTGGCCACACTTGCCACAATTGAAACACTCAACGTTTGTGTTCTTTGACCGGCCTCCCCTCCTGCTTCCTTGTCCTCGGCCACGTCACTATTGTTGGTCGATCTGTTCCCCGTCTCTCTAACCTCTACTTCCTCTACCTCCTCTATCTCGGCCTCGACTAAACTGAGCATGACACTCCTCATCTTTGGCTGACACCTTTGCTTGGAGTGTTTGACCAAGTGCATTTGTCTTCTTCTTCTTCCTCTGCTTGTATGCCACAAGGGACTTCGTGAGCTCCTCAACCGACATTATTAACAAGTCCTTAGATTCCTCAATAGGACAAACAAAATTCTCAAAGTCATTAGTTAACGACCTTAAGACTTTTTCAACTACTCGGCTAGCTGGTAGTTTTTCTCTGTTTGTACCGAGTTGATTCACCACGGTCTGAACTCGGGCTTGTCTCTATAAATCTATTCGTCTTTTTCTGGCTCATCGTAGCCCTAATCAACAATTTCCCAAATGTCTTGGGAACCGAACAACGCTTTCATCTGTCGACTCCAGTTATCATAGTTGACATCGTTTGTCAACTTAGGGATTGACAAACATTTAAGATATTGGTCATTTTACATGACAAACTCGGTCGTAACTCGGACACTCAGATACTCAAATGCACCTTACCAACCACTGGACTACATGTTTTTCTTTAATATAATATGCACAGTTTATACATTTAAATACATTAAAAAATTATATTATTATTTATAATTATTATTGTTTATGATGATGATGATTATTATATATATATATATATATATTCTTTTTAAAAGAATGTTAATAATATATATATATATATGATTAAATAAATAACATAGTTATTTAGAAATAGGGATATCTCATTACTTCCCTTCTTTAGGAAAATGAATAAATAAATATAATTCATTATATAATATCCAAAAATTCACAATCTAATTATTTTAAATATTTTATACATAAGATATTATAATTATATTAAATAGAGAAACATGATGTATATAATTTGAGTTGTTACACCACAAATGATTTGGTAGAAGGTAAACAATGTATAAGAAACAAGAAAAAGTAACACACAAGAGTAATGTGTGTCAATTGAAGTGCTTACGAACTTCAATCTACATCTATTATAGAATTCACTATATCAATAAGATTACAACTTGAAGTTTTTTTCACAATGAATTCTCCTTAAAGACAGTTCAAGCAATACAACTCTTACATTACAACCCAAGATTACATGCTCACAGTTACAATAAATGTGATACAAAATTCCCACAAAATAGCCCTATAAGCCTTTATAACACAAAAGTTTGAGCTTCTATTAAATAATTTTCTAGAATTAGACGATTTAGAACCATCAACAATACTAATTATTCACAGAAAATTATATCTAAAAAAATTGTCTTACTAAATTAAAAAAAATACTATATATAAATTATCATTTTGGTCATATAATCAAGATAAAATTTTGAATATACTGAAAGAACATTATTTAAAAAGAATAACTCTACCAAAATGATTAATTAAACTTTTATAACTCAACCAAACATGATTAAGTAAACTATTTATAAAATTAATCGACTGTAAAATTGGTAAATATTTCATGTTAATAATATGGTAGAAAAAATAAATGGTGACAATGGCAATTATTTGAGTTGTAGCCAAACTTGAAAAGAAAGGCAAATTGATGGTGTTAAGTCACATCGTTGACGATACCAATTTATTGGTTAACAAATTATGCCTATGCTAGCATCACTCAAAAACGTAGATTTTCTGAAGATTAGGCATAAATTATCGAAATTGGTGGTGTGGTGGGTGTGCCAACCAAACCAAATTATTTTATAAACTCATCAGAAGCATCTTGTACTCTGTCTTTCTATTCATTAAGCATCGAATTTTCAAATTAACTAGCAAAAGATGGCACGAGGACTATATATAGTATACTAATCATCTACACGTCTTCAATTTCATAATATTTAAATTTAAAGCTAAGCACACACGTAAGTAATGACTATATATATATATATAGCAATGTTATAGTTAATAATAAATAATTTTTATAAGCTAAATAGTCATTTTATTTTATTATAAAAGTTCTAAGACACTTTTAATGATCTCAACTTGTGTCTTTAATTAATGAATGATTAATATAATAAGTCTCTTCTAAAGTAAAAAAAGTGGGCTTTTCAACTTCTTAAAAGAGGAAGACAAAAATATAGAGAAAAAGAGAGAACGACCAACTTTCCCTCAAACAACAATTATTGATGGACACAATGTGTTTAATGATGTAAATCAATCCTAATACTTTTAACTTCAAACTCCAAGAGTGATTCATTAAGAAAAGGTTTACTCAAAGGAACATAATACCTTATGCGTTTACATTATGCCATGTATAATTAATCTCTTAAGTGTCTCTTAATCCTATGTTGTCTTCACTTTATATAAAGGAAAGAGAGAGTTCTAGAAGCGACTTGGTAATTTTGCTATTTTTCTTTATATTTGGAGAAGAAAGAGTGCTGTACAATCATTTGTTTCCATGTAAGACTTTCTCATGATAGGTTAATTGAAAGAAAGATTTTCACTACTAAATAGCCTATTTTGAAACTACTTGTTTATTAAATTAAAAGTCACTTACTTTTAGTCTACAAGTTCTAGATTTTCTCATAATTTTTCAACTAACAAAAATAACATATAATTTGAATAAGCGTATTAGGGATAATAATGATAACGAATTAGTACAGGATGCCACTAAAAGTTACAATAACAAAAATACGATATTATTAAAAATTTAATATAAAAATATATATTTTATTTTTCCCAATATCAAATATTAATAAAAAATAGTAATTATATATGTTAGAATATTTAGGATTTCCTATTATAGTGTAAAGGGCTCAGTCCATCTTTTATATCTCTGTTATAAATAAACACATAACCCTATGTGAAATACACATAAGAGAATTCATCCAATACATAATTATCTATATGATATCTAGAGCTAGGTCAAATTCCTGTGTCTCTGGTGAACCCACTGTTTATCAGTGTTAAATTTTTTTTTTCTGGAAATCTTTCTTACTTAATTTCTGGAATCTCTCTGCCGCCATTGCCTCCAACGTCGTTGCTGCTGCCGCCACCACCGCCATCACCGGCAACCTCACAGATAAGGTTGCCCTAGTCCGGCCGTCACCGCCGCCACTTCTCTCTCATGGAACAGTGTTTTCCAGTGTCGTTCTCTCTCGTTTCCACTACTGCATCGTGGCCGCCGTCCCGGTTCTGCCCGCCAATACCACAGAAAACTTCGTTTGGGCCAGGCGAGTCCAACACCGTCGAAATTGAGGCCATCGGAGCAGTCATGTGTCGCCATGCATTATCGCCGTCTCCGTGCGTGGAGGCGTGTCCGACATCTTTTTCGACTGCGATCACCGCCGTCGCCGTCGTCTCTCCATCCTCTTTCTGGATATGTGCTCAGCTTCTTCATCAGAGGTTGTTTGCATTTTTACCCTATTTTTAGGGTTTCTCTGTTTTCTCCAGCAGCTTTCTCTCTCCTCCAGCAGTTTTCTCTTTCCTCATGACCCCATCTATTTATACTAATTCTGTCAATATGCATCTCTCCATTGACAAATTTGACGGTGATAATTATGTGGTTTCTCAACATGACAACCGCCATCGTCCTCGGAAATAGAAAAAAGGACGTCCTCAATGTGCTCATTGTCACAGATAGAGTCATGTAAAAGAAAGGTGTTATGTTTTACATAGTCGTCCTCCAAAATCTGCTGCAGTTGCCTATGTTGCTCCTGCAACACCACCACCTGTCTCAAGCCCCACACCATCTGATAAATCGACTCAACCTACTATCTTCAATGAGTTTCTTAAATGGTATAAGGATTGTCCGGACTTCAGTTCCGCTGCTTCTGTTGTGCATACAGGTACTTCTTTTTCTGGCCTAACCCAATCCACATCTCTTAGTCCTTGGGTTCTAGACTCTGGCGCCACAGACCACATTACTGATAATAAATCATTCTTTTCATCACTCTCTACTTCGGGTTATTTTCCATCTGTCACCATGGCTAATGGCTCTAAAGCCCCTTCACATGGTATTGGTACCATTCAACTTCTTCCTTCCCTCTCTATTGGCAATGTTCTTTATGTCCCTGGATCTCCATTTAATTTACTATCCCTTAGTCGCCTCACTCGCTCCCTTGATTGCATTATCTCTTTTACTAAAGATTCTGTTTGCTTACAGGACCAGAGTTCGGGAAAGACGATTGACACTGAATGTGAGTCTCATGGTCTCTACTATCTTAGGACAACTGCCCATGTTGGTTCAGTAATGGAGTCTTCTTCTCTCATTCATGCTCAACTGGGTCATCCTAGCCTTGCAAAAATATAGCAGCTTGTTCCAAGTCTATCCAAGTTATCTACTTTCTCTTGTGAGTCGTGTCAATTAGAGAAACACAGTCGTTCTTCTTTTCCAATTAGTATCTCACAATGTGCTTCTTCTCTATTTACCTTAATTCACTCTGACATTTGGGGACCTAATCGTGTCCAGTCTAATTTAGGATTTAAATATTTTGTTACTTTCATTGATGATTACTCAAGGTGTACTTGGTTATTTTTGATGAAAAATCGTTCTATTCGCATTTTACATAGTGATAATGCCTGAGAGTACCTTTCTCATTCTTTTCACAGTTTTCTAGCATCTAATGGTATTCTTTACCAAACTTCATGTGCTTATACACCTCAACAAAATGGAATGGCTGAACGCAAGAATAGACACCTCATTGAAATAACTCGAACAATGTTAATTCATGGTAATGTTCCTCAACATTTTTGGGGGAATGCTGTTCTAAGTGTCTGTTATCTAATTAATCGTATGCCTTCCTCTGTTTTAAAGAATAAAATTCCTCACTCAATTTTGTTTCCACATGAACCTGTCCATTCTTTAACCCCTAAATTTTTTGGGTCAACCTGTTTTGTTCATACCTTAGGACCTAGTGTTGACAAACTTGCCGCTAAGTCACACAAATGTGTCTTTCTAGGGTTCACTAGGTCACAAAAAGGGTATAAATGCTTTTCTCCATCTCTTAATCGTTATTTTATCTCTACAGATGTCACTTTCATTGAGTCCTCTCTCTATTTTAAGACCATCCCTTCTACCCCTACACCCATTTCTGAAACAGCCATTATTCCAGTTATATGTGAACCTCCGATTGAGTCTAGTATAGCTCCATCACCTCCACCACCACCACCAACACCACCACCTCTATCATCTGACTCACTTTCGTTGTCAACTCCTTCGGTTCCTCCGGTTCTGCCAACTGAATTTGATCTTCCCATTGCTCTTCAGAAAGGTATACAAACCACCCGCAAACCTCTTCCTCGCTATATTAATTTAAGTTATCATAGATTATCTCCTTCATTTTATACCTATCTTTCTTCTATTTCCTCTGTATCCATCCCTAAAACTGTAGGTGATGCCTTGTCCCATCCCGGTTGGCGTCAGGCTATGCTCGAAGAACTGAGTGCACTTCAGAATAGCGGAACATGGGACCTCGTCCCTCTACCTTCTGGAAAATCGGTTGTTGGTTGCAGGTGAGTTTTTGCTATCAAAGTCGGTCCTGATGGAACTGTTGATCGTCTTAAAACACGCCTAGTAGCTAAATGCTATACACAAATCTTTGGCTTAGATTACGGTGACACATTTTCACTAGTTGCAAAGATGGCTTCTGTACGCCTATTCATTGCCATGACTGCTCTGAAAAATTGGCCTCTATTTCAATTAGATGTGAAAAATGCTTTTCTCAATGGTGATTTGCAGGAAGAAATTTATATGGAGCAACTTTTGGGGTTTGTTTCTCAGGGGGAGTCTTCAGGAATGGTATGTCATCTCCGCAAATCTTTATATGGCCTAAAGCAATCTCCCAGGGATTGGTTTGAAAAGTTTAGCATGGTTGTTAAGCAATTTGGAATGACTCGCAGTGAAGCAGATCACTCAGTCTTCTACCGCCACTCAAGTGTTGGATGTATCTATCTAGTTGTGTATGTTGATGATATTGTAATCACAGGAAGTGATCACCATGGCATCTCACAAGTTAAACAACATCTCTGCCAACACTTTCAGACTAAAGATCTTGGCAGACTCAGATATTTCTTGGGGATTGAAGTAGCACAATCTACTAATGGGATAGTAATTTCTCAAATGAAGTATGCATTGGATATTTTGGAGGAAATTGGGTTGATGAACTCAAAATCTGCTGACACACCGATGGATCCTAATGTCAAGCTTCTACCTAATCAGGGGGAGCCCTTCTCAGATCCTGAAAAGTATAGAAGATTAATTGGGAAATTGAACTACCTCACAGTCACTCGTCCAGACATTTCTTTTGTTGTCAGTGTGGTAAGTCAATTTCTTAACTCTCCTTGCACAGATCATTGGGATGCTGTCATTCGTATACTGAAATACATTAAAGGATCCCCTAGAAAAGGTCCGTTGTATGGACACAGTAATCATACCAAAGTTGTTGCCTACTCAGATGCGGATTGAGTAGGATCTCCTGTTGATAGGAGATCCATCTCTGGATATTGTGTCTTCATTTGTGATAATTTAATCTCCTGGAAGAGTAAGAAACAAAGTGTTGTGGCAAGATCAAGTGCAGAAGCGGAATACAGATCTATGGCATCCGCTACATGCGAACTTATTTGGCTTAAACAACTACTTAAGGAGTTACAATTTGGAGAAGTTACTCAAATGACACTCATATGTGACAATCAAGTTGTCCTTCACATAAGCTCGAATCCTGTCTTTCATGCAAGGACCAAACACATAGAGATCGATTGTCATTTCACTAGAGAAAAAATAGTATATGGAGAGATTAAGACTGATTTTGTTAACTCTAATGATCAATTAGCAGATGTTTTTACTAAGTCATTACGAGGATCTAGAATTGATTATATTTGTAACAAGCTTGGTTCATACAATTTATATGCTCCAGTTTGAGGGAAGTGTTAGAATATCTAGGATTTCCTATTCTAGTGTAAAGGACTCAGTCCATCTCTTATATCTCTGTTATAAATAAACACATAACCCTATGTGAAATACACATAAGGAAATTCATCCTATACCTAATTATCTATAATATAAATTTTAAATTAAAATATTAAATAATAATAAGATAAATTTCAAATAATTACAGAAAAAAATAAAAATAATTAAATGTATACTTTATAAATAAATAACAAAATTAATGTTCATAAAAAATTAATATAAAATTTCTAGATTAATTAAAGATATTTTACTAATTTCAAACGAAAATAAGGTGTATAGAGATGGAAATAAGTATTGAAAGAAGAAGATAAAAAATTCATAAATATTTATACCGGTTTTTGTAATTAATTTAAAGATTATCTATAGTTATATTCATAATAAATGTAAGATTTCCGTTAAGATGAAGATGTCGAATAACACCTAGAAAAACTTGTTTTTTTTTGTCATCCATAAGCTGAGCCCGAAAAGATGTGTAATATATTTCATGTTGTCAAACATTAAAAAATAGACAATTAATCACATTTCTTCGAAATTAAGTTCTTTTTCCTCCATTATTCAATCTTTTTCAACTTTACAAAATTTAGTAATCATAAATATGTCATATTTATACACTTTTGTTATTTTAATATATAAATTCATAATTCATAATACCAATACAAACTTTTATTATTTACTTGAGAGGAGTTTTTTTTGGAACCCACAAAACAGAATTCTCATCCTCATAGCATTGGAGTTAAAATTACAATCTTTTTCTAAAATTACAAAAGAATTATTTATATGCATTTTCAAGAAAGAAACTTGTACATTCTCAACCAATTAAAATAATATTAGATATAGTATTTAAATTAATTTCACTTATGAAGATATATGATTAAATGAGATTGTTTATATTGAAGTTCAGCCTCACTTGGGACTGGTTCGACTTAACTCGACCTATGGCAGAGCGACTCGACTCGTGAGGCTTGGCTCAACTTGGTTCGTGAGAGAACGAGCTCGACTGGATTCCAGGACTGGCTCAACTTGGTTTGAGGTGAGCTTTACTCGACTTGAATTGGGTTGAATCTAACTTGAGTTGATCCAAGTTGAGCTTAACTTGGTCCCGACTCGACTCGAGCAACTTCAGTCAGGCTCGATCGACTCTACTCAAGTCAGGCTGAGTCGACCAAGCCGAGCCCGATCGAGCTTGGTTTGTATCAACCGAAGTTCGTCCCACCAGAGTGGAAGCATGTTTAGCCCAGATCGAATTGACCTAGGTCAGACGCCCGACTCAAGTCAACCCAAGTCGGGGCCAGTTCAACTTGGCCTAGGATAGGTTTAGCTTAACTTGGCTCGGGCAACGTTCAACTTGACTAGGTCCAGTGCACGCCCTATTTGACTCGTTTCATGGCTGGTCCGATTCAACTTAGCTCGGGTTTAGCTCAACTTAACCCAATGTAGGCCTAGCCTGAATCAACTCAAGTTGGACCCTCCTTGACTTGTCCCGACCTGACTCAACTTAGGTCAGGATAGGGGTTATCTCGGCTCGACTAGGCTCGAGACAAGTCTAACTTGACTTGGCCTATGACGAGCTAGGCTCGACTCGCCAATGACTGGCTCAACTCGACTCGACCTGAGGTGGTTTCAAATCAACTCGGCTTGGAATGGATCCAGCTTGACTTAGTCCAGGGTGAGCCCAACTCAACTCGGCCTTGGGCTAACTTGGCTTGAGTCGACCCAGGTCGGGTCTAGCTTGACTCGATTCAGGGTGGGCTCGACTCGACTCAGTTTAAGGCGAGTTTGACTCCTTGGCCCAAGATGACCTAACTATATTCAGTAGTGAAATTTCAATTTTTTTTTGGGTATTTCAAATTCTATTATCTTAATTATTTGAAATACCTTCTCAAAATTCCTAAATTTCAATTTCCTTCTAATTTTCTCAACCAAAAAAGTCATTCTATTCCAAAACATTTCAAATTCTTCCAATAAAGAAATTAGTCTCTTAAATTACATGATCCAAATCCAAACATTATTAGGTTGTAGTATGTGATAAATGATATTTCAACTTAATTGGTTATATTAATTCACCCTTTTTATTTGTATTTTTTGCCATGTTCTCTTCTCTTTTTGTGTTAAAGATTACAATACTTCTATTTTGTTTGAAAGAAAGTGATTACTATTCACTTTGTTAAAATTTTTGTAGAGAAATGAGAGTTTGAAGAATGAGTTTTGGAAGTCTGCTACTTCTCGCCCAGCCACAAGTATTTTCGCCCAGCCACAAGTATTCTCGCCCAGCAAAATTATTATCAGGTAGCTGGACAGCCAATACTCTCGCCTGGCTACGGAGATTAAAAAATTATTTTGACACGTGGACTCTCGCCTAGCGAGATGTCGCTCTTTGCACTAGTTTAAAAAGTGACCTTTTGGATTCATCAGGGAGATCTTTTGGAGCAAAAACAAATTGAACAGAACAAGAGGAGACGGAGGGACGAAGGAAGGGCTTTGGGAAAAGCTTTCTTCTTGAAGATCATCCATTCCTAATCCATTTTTAGTGCTCCAAATGTCTATGAGTAGCTAGACTCCTCTTTCATTGGGGTTGGATGTAATGAACTCAAACTTGTGTATCTCTCATTGATATATATTATATCTTTTCATACTCTTATGTTCCATCTTCCGTGTCTATTGTGCATGGCTTGATCATCTATGCTTTATGTTGTTTCTGATCATTGGAAAATGCATTTTGAAACTGAGAACTAAAGGTGGAGCAACCTTGGGTTATTATATTAGACATAGTATGATAACACTTGGTCATTCTATACACATTTCTTCATGCAAGCTTTATTAAGAAAACTAAGGAATTATATTTTTGGCATTAAAGTTTAGAACTTATCTCTAAGGAATTAGGGTAAGTATACATTTTGTGTGAATGTGAAGTTTTGTTTAAGGTATATTTATATTCACGAGATTTCATATTAAATCGAGTTCAAGAAGTCCAACCCCAGTGAAGTTATCTTTCTTATATTAATTAATTGTTCTAGCAGTTTATAAATTTGCAATTTGAATTTACATTACCAAAACGTTAAATTTAAGTCTTCTACAATATATTCGAAAGTAGTAGTCACACATAATTATTAAACAATCATTAATCCCTTGGTAAAACGATACTTGAACTTTCACTTTATTACTTGAACGATTTGGTACACTTGCCAAAGAGTTAATAGTATGATTACTTAGTTGATAATGAACAACAGTTGATATAGATAAGAGAGGTTTGAATTTGAAGACATTTATAAAGAAAAAGTAAGATAAAGATATATGAAACTCTCATTAATTAGCACAAATCAAGCTTACACAGGCCACACAATATTTTGTCCTATTTAAATTTGTACTTTTTTTTATTAAAACTTAATAAAAGTTGAAAGGATTATAATATAGTGACACAAAAATTATAATATTCCATTGTCTAAAGTCTAAAATTAAATATTTAACGACTAGATACATCATACAACACCATCCTTTTTTTTGTAAAATTGTTCATAATTGAACAGAGTAAAGCCAACAAGAAAAAATCTAGATTATCATACAAAAAAAATGATACAAGATATGCTCTATCTAAAATAAGTAGAATAAAAATACTATATCTAACCAATACGAATAAGGTGACTTAATAACGAATTCAAACTTGTCTTTTTCTATCAGACCATCCAACCTGACTTTCACAAAGTTCAAGATTAAAGTATAGTTGTGAAACATATAGGACAATTAATTTTGTCCTAACTCTTGTACCATTTCTGTGGAAAAGAATTTATTGAATAATCTTCTCTTCGCACATCTCCTCTGCTCTATGACACATATTTATTCCTTGTCCATTATATATTTATTTTTTGTCATCCACACACCCATATACACCAAATAACTAGTGCACATAACATATTTCTTAATCTAATCTTACTTTAAACAATTCTATAATGTCTATTATAAATAACATTTATAATTAAAATAAAATAAAGATTAAAGTAAGTGTAACTTTAATTTATATAGACCTTGTCAAATAAGTCATACTTAAAAAATATATTTAAAAAAGATATTTTCATTCAGACCATTATTTTTAAGTATGAACTAATTATCTAAATCATAAGTTAATTAGATCAAACCTATTTTGAGAATATTTAATTAAATTAATTAGTTACAGTTACGCATTTAGCTTCGAAATAATTAAAATCTATTTTTTTTAATTGAACTGTTTAAACTTTAATTTGGAAAAACTATAATTATAACAATACAATTTTATATCTATATAGTTAATGTTAAAATATCATTCGAATGAAACCTATATGTTGAAAAGTCTATTGTATTTGATATCAATTTATTTTATATTTTAATATTTACTTGTCTAAAAGAAGTACAAATCATATTTACCAAATTAATCGTGTTCAAAATTGTAGTTCAAAATTAACAGCAATTATTATTTTTGTTTTCTCAATTGATGTTTATAAAACCCTTCCCCTGTGAGCAGCAAGGTAGGTGTCGGAGAAAAAAAAGAGTGAGTTTTTGCCATATTCAGAACAACATAAGACAGATACTTTAGCCATGGAACCTATCACCAAGAACCCTTCTGGAACTTCACTTCTGGTACCATCAGTTCTAGAGTTGGCTAAGCAGAATTTGTCTACTATTCCACAGAGATACATTCAACCTCAACATGAAGACATGGTCCTCATCTCTCAAGAAGCTCATAGTACCCTTGAGATTCCAGTTATTGACATGCACAACTTGCTTTCTGCAGAATCAGGAAGTTCAGAATTGGATAAGCTTCATCTTGCTTGCAAAGATTGGGGATTCTTCCAGGTCTCTTTTATTTCTTTATCTGTGAAAGTAATTCTTAAAACTATAACACACGTACATCTTAATTTCTACTGGTTTCTGCATTCTATACTTTTTTTTTTGACAAGTTGACTTTAAAATATGTAGTTGTATTGATAGAGTTTTGTGATGTCATTTATAACACTCTTATTTATCTTTAATAAAACTATCTTTTATGGATTGATTCTATAACCTTAAACTATAACATATATATCAAAATAAAGTTACGTGAGAGAGTAACTCTATGTTTCTTTTCTTTTAATTTAATAAGTAATTTCTATTTTGGTTGAAGCAAGAGAAAATAAAGAGTTAGATAGAGTAATTTAACTTTCTAATCTTACTTATCCATATATATAGTTTTGATTAATCAATTAATGTAATTTTGTAATTATTTAGCTGGTAAATCATGGAGTTAGTCCTTTGTTGGTGGAGAAAGTAAAGTTGGAGATTGAGGAATTCTTCAAGCTTCCAATGTCAGAGAAGAAAAAGTTTTGGCAGAGTCCACAACATATGGAAGGTTTTGGACAAGCATTTGTGGTGAGTGAAGATCAAGAACTTGATTGGGCTGACCTTTATTACATGACAACCCTTCCAAAACACTTAAGAATGCCCCACTTATTTCCAAAGCTCCCTCTTCCTTTCAGGTTCTTTCTCTCTCACTCTACCTTATGTGTCTACATATATCATATGATACCTCAAAGACTTTGTATATGCCTCTTTGTCATGCAGAGACACTCTAGAAGTTTACTCACAGGCAATGAAAGATCTGGCCTTGGTTATTATTGGTCATATGAGAAAAGCTTTGAAGATTGAAGAAAAGGAAATAAAGGAACTGTTTGAGGATGGAATACAACTGATGAGGATGAATTATTACCCTCCATGCCCTCAACCAGAGAAGGTTATTGGCCTCACTCCTCATTCAGATGCAATTGGACTTACTATCCTCCTACAAGTCAATGAAGTACAAGGGTTGCAGATAAGAAAAGATGGCTTGTGGATCCCAGTTAAACCCTTGCCTAATGCTTTCATTGTAAATGTTGGGGACATATTAGAGGTAATATTAGTTAACTTATTTATACCATTTTGAAACCTAGATGAGGTTGATCCAAAAGAAATTTAAAATATAATAGTTTCAAAGAATTTCAACAGAATAAACCTTTTAATATAGTTCTACAACAAGTGGGTTTATTCCTAACTTCAACTCACTTAAAAGATTTTGTGCTTTTCTTATATATCAGGTGAGGAGAGACTCTCAACATCTAATATTATATATATACAGAGAGAGAGAGAGGTTTAAGAAGAATTTTGATTTACCCTTTAGAATAATGTACTTTCTGTTTCTTTTGTGAGTTGTTTAAGTTCACATACAATAAAGATTAAAAGAAAATTCATTTATGTTTGAAAAGTACTTTTAACTTCATTATGTTGCCTACCTTTTCTGACATCTCAATGGTTATTTTAATAACATTATCATAAAGTTGTAATAGGAGAGAAACACATAAAAGAGAAAAAACTTTCTTCAAAAGTGTTGTGGCAGTGTCTTTTGAGACATGATTAGACTGAAGGAGAGACAGATAATATACTAAAATAGAAACTTGACCCATTGAAATGATCATGAGTGCCAAACTTAGCTGATTTTGCATGTTCTGAACGATAGATTGTCACGAACGGAATATACAAAAGCATTGAGCATCGAGCAACAGTAAATGCAGAAAAAGAAAGAATCTCAATTGCCACATTCTATAGTCCAAATGAAGATGGTGTGGTAGGTCCTGCATCAAGCTTGATCAGTGAAGAAACACCACCACGATTCACAAGCATAGGAGTGAAGGACTACTTTAAGGGCCTGTTTTCTCGAAAACTCGATGGAAAGTCCTACGTGGATGTCATGAGAATGTAACATATATATAAAGGAAAATTAAAATTAGAGTTGTTTTACTTTATTGTATCCTCGTCTTCTGCATGTGAATTATATCAGTGATTGTGTAAGAAGAGTTTGTGGAGAGCATGATAATTGAACCTACTACTACCACTCTCCTAAACTCTTTTTAGCTTTTTTTTCATAAGTTTGTGTAACTTATTAAAAATTAATTTCAATCAATTTTATGATTAAATTTATAATAATTTCAACTTATCTAAATATACATGTGCCCATCAATTTACGTATAAGTGTCTTTAATTTTTTAGCTCATTATTAATTGATGAAATTGATTCCTCAAAACTGTAATTGCTATTAGTTTTCGACAAGGACTGAATTCACCCCATTTTTTATAAATATAGAGTTAAAAAAATTATAAATGCCAATTAACAATTCAAATTTTGAGAAGGTTCAAATAATTTACTCTAATTATTTTTTTTATATTCTTTCAGAAATTTTTTATGCAATAATATTTAATGTTGAGATGCATCATGCACACGTCGGTATCAAATAATTATTGTCACGTCTTATATCAGAAGGTCAAAAACTAAGTGGGGACAATACCAACTTTATCTCTTTTCGTTGTAAAGTTGAAAAGATTAATCTTTTTAAATAATATTCTTAATTTGTTTTTTACTTCTTTTTTTTAATATTTAATGATTTTAAATTGTTGAATAAAGAGTGAATTGTGTGGTAAAATTGAATAGGTTAATCTTTTTAAGACTAGATGTATTTTATAAAGTAGATGAAAAAATTTGATGGATTCTTTATAATTTTTAAATAATATTTTTAATTTACTTTTTAATTTTTAATAATTTTAAATTATTTAATAAAAAAATTAATTGTGTGATATGATAGGTATTGGATAATAGGGAAACTTTCCTAATATGTATATCATCTTCCACTGTAACTAAAATTCCAATTAGCCTAACATCTTAGTATTTATTGTCATTTACAAAATATTGGTATTAAAAAACTTGTTTCTTTTACTATAAATGTCCAAAGAGATAAGATTACACCCTTCATTATATACGTGAGAATTTAATGCTAATCTTGTATTATAAGTTATCGACAAACTTATTTCTCATTATCTAGGGAACTATGTTAAGAAATTAAATACTTAGTGATAATTTTCTTTTCACAATGATGGAACAGATACATAAATATAAGCTACTAGGGATGTCAATTCTTATGAGCAAGAAAAATTAAACAAAGTTAAAAAAAAATTAAAAAAAATATAAATACAAATACCACATATCTCTTTAGCAACATCCAACCCAGATCTCAAAAAGAAATATTACATTTAAAAGGAGCAGGATTAATATACATATTCAGATACCATTTACATACGAATAAGAACTATGTAAACCCAACTTACATACTATTTATAGAAGAAAAAAAAGTATATCAGAAGCTTCCACACTATACAAAAAAAATAATGTCCAACTTTTAAGAACCAACACCTAATTTCTTAAGCAGCAATTTAGGTTAGCATACCTTAAACATAGGTTTAATTCCTAAGATCCATAATCCTATATTACTTCCAAACTTAAAATTTTATTTGTTGCATAGGTATCACATTCTAACCAAAAGTTGTTCCATCCTTTATTTCTAACCATGCCAATTGTCGTCATGGGTGCATATATTTCAGCTTCCAAAGAAGATTTTATGCCTAGCTTGATAGAAACCATCTGATAACATTAACTCTGTTGTCTCTAAAAATATCTCTCCTTTAACTAGGTCTAGAGGTCCTCCGGCAATTCGGTCTGTGCTGCATTTAACGCACAAGATAGGGGAAGCTTTCCAATCCGTTTGAATGATATGGTATTTTTTTTCACCCTTGATTTGTGATATTTAAAGCCTTTAAGATTATGAATTATTCTATTGAGAACTCTTGGACTTGAAGAGTAAAAACAAAACATATTTCCTCAAAGAGTTAAAAGAAGCTTGACTTTTTATGATGTTGTTTGATGAAGATGGTGTTGAAGATGTATTGCACGTTATAGTTTTCATTTCATGTTATAAATTTCATTGCATGTACTTGTGAGTTTTAAATGTTTCACAATCAATCTTTAATCAATGTTTCGAAAATGGTATTGGAACTTGAGTTACTTCCAATTTTATTTTCGCTTAAGTGAGTGAGACTTTTGGAATTAGATTTAGTGGTGTTCATGAAAGTTATAGCTTTCGATGTTAGCTTTCCAATGGATTTGGAATCAACTAAAAAAAGGTCTAGAATTCTAGTCATGTTATTTTTATTGAGAAAAGGTCAAATTGTCAGCTAGTTAGAGATGTTGCGAATTTAAATACTTTTTTATGAGTTGAGAAACTATTAATGATGGTTGTTGATCATGTTGTGAGTTGAATGATGTTTATGTTCATGTTTCATTGATTCTTGATGTATATGAGATAAATTAGGCCGAGTAGAGTTTGCAATTGTTGTCCAATATCTACCATGTGTTGTTGTAGGCCATGTGAAGCCGGTAAGATCTTATAGACTATTTGCAGGATTGAGATATGATATATGTGTTTATGCATGGTACCCGGGGTGGTATATTATAGTAGTGTAGTGCGCTATACTTGTGTGGATTCAATGAGGTCTTGGGTGTGACACCTTTTACCCCAAATTATGTATCATGAGAATAAAAGTAACACATTTCATAAGGTATGAAATGACCTCATAAATTAAATTCTATAATACTAGTATACACATGATAAAGGATTCACATTCAATAATAACACTTACAAAATTAAATAATGTGCATACAAAATTACATAATGAAAAATAAACCAATTAAAGTCTTAACCCAAAGTAAGTAAACAAAAACAAAATTATAATTTCTTAGTCTTATCCTAGTGTCACATATCCTATCAGAACAGTCCTATGAAAACTAAGTTTCACCATTAAAATCACTAGCATCAAACTGAGGGTCACCTGCAATACGAAAAAAATAGAAGACAATGAAGCAAAGGGAGTGAAAAATATCTCACTTTGATTGCAGTGTGAAAACAATGTAGGATAATCTCACACACAACAAACAATTAATCATATTTTATTATATTCAAACATGAGAGACAAATTAATTTAACCTCAATAAGAATTATCTATAAGCTCAATACTCAACATATTTATATCACAATCACACTATATGAAATACATGTTAAATCCATAGACACACTAGGATGATGAATGCATGTGGTACTAATCAGATATCACACCACTTAAACGCCAAAACGATACACAATGATCTCACGTTATGATCTCATGGTATGATCTCACATTATGATCTCACGTTATGATGCATGTTCACATAAGTGCAATGACTTTTTATGCACTCATACTCCTTTCCTTCCACCTCAGTTCACTTTTACCATCACATTTACTTAACACGTGAATTTTATCATAATTAGTTGATAAAAAATGTAATAATATCTTATTAATACACATAATCTTTCACTCATCATTAAAACCATATCACCCTTTACTCATCCCCTTCTTAGGGTATCACAAGAACCCTTAAGGTGCTCTAAAACAATCAAAATATTATCAAATTAAGAAATTACAAATATTATTCGTTAGTTAACATCATAAAGAGCACACAAGAATAATTAGGAGTAAATCAGAAATGAAAGAGGAAAACTCTTCTCTAAAGAACACATGTAAAATAAGGAATTAGGATCAAACAATAAAAATATTATCAATTTAAGAAATTACACATATTATTCTTCAAATCACATCATTAAGAACATACAAAAGTAATTAGGAATCAAGCATAGATGAAAGAGAAAAAACTCTCTTTCAAGAACATAACTAAAATAAGGAATTGGAGTCAAGAAATTAAAATATTACCAATTTAAGAAATTATAGATATTATTCTTTAATTCACATCACAAAGAGCATATAAGAGTAATTAAAAATCAAATAGAGATGAAAGAGGAAAAATCCACTTTCAAGAACACACTTAAAATAAAGAATTGGCTTTCAAGTAATCAAAATATTATCAATTTAAGAAATTACACATATTATTCTTCAATTCACATAAAAAAGAGGATACAAGAGTAATTACGAATTAAACAGAGATGAAAGAAGAAAACTCATCTTTAAAAAACACACCTAAAATAAGAAATTAGGAATTAGGGGTCAACTCTGCTACCCAACAGATACCACATTCCCCGAGTTTTCATTCCCCTCTTACCTTGTTGATGTGCAAATGATGCTCCTAATGTACTAAAATTCTCATCTTCTTCTACTCCTTGTTCTTCAGTAAACAAAATAGGGTAAAAAAAGTGTGTAAAATAAGCAGAAGTAATTTTTACTTATTTTAAAGAAAAGTAACCCATAATAACTTTTTCTAATTAAATAAATTAAATCCTAAAAATTCATAAAAATATTTAATTAATCTCATAAAAAAATTGGGGTATTACACCGGGTTCAATTGATAGTCCCAATCATGTAGATTAAGATACTAAGTGGTGAGGAGTTGATCACAGACCTGCCTAGGGCTACGAGATGAGTTATGTCAAGAGTGGTTGATGGGGGTCAGTAATTATGCTCTATGGATAAGGTGATCTGAGTCTTAGCTGTCCGATTGGTGCACTAAGTGCAATAGGCAATCGCAATGTGATCCACAATTAGTAGCCTCTGACGGGTATAATAGTCTTAGTCTTTTGGAAGACAATGAAGATATGTTATGTATATTGTGTGGATAGGTGGACATGTTTTGTATAATATGAAGAGATTTGTGTGGGGTTTAGTTTGTTGTGATACTTTTGTTGATACTTTATCTGTTAAATTATTTATAAATATTATTATTTTTAACTTACCCTAGCGTGTCTTGGGACTTGCAATAATCGTGTGTATGCACGAGAGAAGATGCTTTCTCAGGTGATCCAGCAAGAGATTCAGGACAACAAAAGTGATCATATGTATCAATTATACTTTTGTAGTTGAAGAATTTCTAACTAATGAGAGTCTATTTTATAATAGACAATACAATTATAAAAGTTGTTTATTCAGTCAATGTAAAATATTTTTATACACTAAAGATGATAATAAGAAGAACTTTTGAAGTCTTAACATACTAACAATTAATCAAATTGAACACATCTCCTATGTTATCCTCTATATATATATATATATATATATATATATATTTATTATAAATACTATATAACTTATCTTATGATACTTTGTACACATCTCCATATGTATAATATTGTACACAATTCAAAATGTAAATATAAAAATATAATTTTTATAGATTATTTTATTTTAAGTATATTTGACTTTGTTTTAATATTTTACATTATTAAAATAATTTTTTTAATTTATTTATATGTAAATTATAAGATATTATGTTATTTTTTTGTTAAATTTTTATAAATGTTAAATAAGTTATATTTAAATAATTAGTTTTAAATAAATTCACGGTTTTAAAATTTTAAACTTCAATATATTACCGACTATGCGATTTTTAAAAATATCAAAATTGAGTCAAAATATTCTAGTTTTAAATCGCTTATTAATTTTCTATATTACTTTTCTTCTTTTTTTTTCATCAGTTTAATTTTAAAGAGAGACAATTACAACTTATAAAATTAGTAAAATAATTTCAATAAAATGAAAAGTTCGTATTATCTTATTTTTAAAAATTGAGCAACTTGATTGAATATTAAAAGTGTAACATAGTTCTATTTTTTTCTTTGAATTGGAGACTTGATTGATTGAATTGGAGACTTGATTGAATATTTTACTCACTAATTAAGAAACGACATATGAACAAAATAAATAAATATTATAATCAAAATGCTAATTGAGTCAAAACAAAATTTATTACAAAAATAATATGTGATTCCCATGTGTGATCCACCTTAGCAGTCATCACTACATCTATCTTCACATAAATATAATTTCTAATTACAAGAACTAAAAATATTAATAAATAAAAATTTAGTAGTATATTTTGATAGAGATTTTTACTAAGATAATTTATTTTTGTAAGAATTTTGAGACGCTTCATGAAAAAAATATTTTATTCAAAGGAATTTTAAAAAATTGAAATATTAAAATTGTAGGATAGTAATTAAACTATTTAAAATTAAATAATTTTAAATTTCATCTGAAAAGTAGTAATGTGGCATTTATGTTTCTTTTCTTCTTATTATTCTCTTTAACTTCAATTTGATTAACTAAGATTAATACGTTGTTAATATTATTATTTTTTTATTAAATTTCATTAAGATTTCTTTATTGATATATTACTATTGTTTCTTTCATCTTAGTCAAGATTTTCTCAACCATTATCAGGAAAACTATTTTTCTTAATTGTTTAATTTACTTGCGTTGTGGTTGTTTTTTCATATGCATTGATGGTCTTTTTTTTATCATCCACGTCAATGGTTTTATTTGTTAATAGATTTTTTGGAAATTTTTACTTAGTATGGTTTATAAAAATTTAACTAATATTAATTAATCAAGATAAAAAACTATTAGTAGTAGTTGAAAAAATCTTGCATAAAGTAAGATCAACTAAATGATTAATATTAATTTTTTAAAATTATTAATTTTTATTAAATATTTAAATAATCTTTTTACGTGTGGTAATATTTAAAATACTTTATCGACATAAGAAAATTAAAACAAATAAATATAAATGATTGTATTAAAAAAATTTGAAAAATAAAATAATTCTAAATGAAATTTATTCAAATTTAATATGTTTAAATATTTTTAAAATAGTAAATTTTTCTATCAACTGAATAAGTGTTTAAATTAGTCAAATATTTATTTAGACACTCAAAAGTAAAAAATTATAAAATCAAGAGAGTATAATTTGATGCTATTTACATAGAACTTCTCATTTTAAAAAAAAAAACATTCTAAATAAATAAATTGCGTTTCATTACTTTAAACAATAAACTTATTCAACTTTACGTAATTATTCTCGAAGGTCATCTTAAGAAATTTAAGTTCATTGCTTTATTTTGTAGCTAACATAAGAACTTTATCAAGATAATTATTCTAAATATATATGTACGTGTTAAAATAAAATAATGTGATGATTAATTTTTAAAGCATATAATTTTTCGTAAATTTTATTTAGTTTAATGAGGTTGTACACCAATTAAATTTATAAAATTCAACGTCATTATACACGTAAAAACAAAAATATTTATTTTATGAATTTATAAAAGCTAATGTATAATGACTACAAATTAGGATATTCACATCAAAACAAAAATATCCGGTTGTTGATCAATGGTGGGCAATATTTAAAAGAAATATTTATTAAAAAAATATTGAAAAATTATTAAAAGAAAATTGGTCTATCAAACCATATATTGAATCCAGAGGATGTTATGACGTTCGATAATTATTTCATCTCATTCTAAAATAATTAAAAGATTAATTTAAATAAATATTAATTATATTTTCTATATGTATGCTTATTATATATTTTTAAAACAAAATTTAATGTCATTATTATTAGAAAAAACATTAATATTTATATTTCAATATTTTTTCTCACTTTTTCCTAATACTTTAAATCTCTTCAAAATAAAATAATTTTATTGGTGTTCTATGAATTTTTTTATTTTCTTCTCATTTTTCATAACATTTCTGCTAATTTTTTTTGGTGGTAACT
The DNA here is from genome assembly GCA_030347555.1 of Lablab purpureus. NCBI lineage: Eukaryota > Viridiplantae > Streptophyta > Magnoliopsida > Fabales > Fabaceae > Lablab > Lablab purpureus. The sequence goes on from CM059258.1 coordinate 23,363,100, forward strand.
TTGACGTTATGGTGATTTTTTTAACTATTTTTTGTTCCTATTTCTCTTTTATTTTTTGGGTTTTTCTTTTTTCGTTAACGCATTTCTATTATTATTTTTTTCTCTCTTCTTTCTTTTTGTTGGTAGGAATCTTCTCATTTATGTATGGATGAAGAGAAATCATAAAGAATTAATACTACTCAATTTTTTTACATATATACTTCATTCTACTGCTTTCTACTCTTCTGTTTCCGTTTGTGTTTTTTGTAAAGGTAATTTTAGTGTTCAAACATATTTTATTTTTTGAAATTTTTTACTTCATTAATTTTTGGAGTTTTTGATTGAGAAACGGCGTAGGTAAATCTTTTTACTCCTGCAAAATAATGATTTTAAGTTGAATTTCCATATTTATTATAAATTCAAGAAAAATAGTTTAGGGTAAAAGACTGAGACGAGTTAATTATATATTTAAAAGAATAGAAATAAAGGAAAGAATGAAGAAACAAGTCCAAATAGTAAATATTTGTTTTTTGTTTGGTTGGAGAAATTCAAGTATACATTTTTGTATAAGTTTATTTATTAGCAACTTAGAATTTTAACCTAAATTTATTAATGGTCAGCAACATTCTTAAAATATATGGTCTAAGATGCTTAAATCTTTGAAACTTAGACTATGAATAATATTTGTTATCCATTTCTATTACTCAAAATTTTTAATTATGATGAAACAAATTTTTAATATCGGTCTTAGCTTTTATCATTATCCCTATTTCTTACGTTTGCTCTTATCCGTAGGAACATTGAAACCTTAATTTGAATTAACACTTTTATTTCATTTGGGTGAGAAGGATTTTTTGTTTCTTAGTAGTATCCGAGGTTTAATATTCATTTTTATTTTAATATTTTGTGAGAATTTATAATTTTTTTTATGTTTATTTTTTTTTAATTAAATCCTAAATTTTATTAAAATCTATCACTGTAATTCTTTTTGTCAAAAGTTTACATATTGTAGTGTTCATATTCATATTTTTTTGTCATTATTGACATGTCATGAATACAAACGTTTAGGTTGTATTATTGATTTCATGAATTTGATAAAAAGAGTAAGGATACAAACACTACAATATATCAACTTTTGACAAAAAAGATAACTGATTTTAATAAAACTTGAAAGTTAATTAAAAAAAATAAATATAAAAAACATTACAAATTTTTACAAAATATTAAGATTAAAATATTAAACTTAGTATTCAAATATTAAGACTCATTGCAAGCGATTTTGTTTTTGGTAGTTTGTTTTTTATATAATTGGCATTTTAAAAGGACTTTGCAATTAATTTGTTAAAACTTAATTAGGAGATAGAATATTAAGTATTTGATCTTATCTAATATACATCACTATGTGTGTAACATACACGGTGAACTTCATCACATATAATTATGAGTAATTTTTTCATAAACTGATTTTCTTATAAAATAAGTTTTATTTCATGAATTTATACAAATATATGGACTGTAATCTAATTGAATAAAAGTAAGATATTACTAACAATATTTAGTAGACATTTATTTATATTTTATACTTAAATTCTTGATATAAAGTTTTTTACTTAAATAAAATAACTTTGTTGGAATTATGAGTATTAAAATAATTGAAATATTATTATTATAGTTATTTATTATTATTAGTTATTATAAGATATATATTCTAAATTTATTTTTTAGTCTAATTATCTACATTGATGATGACATAGGTATGATAAAAACTTATATAGATACATAAAAGAAAACAAAATTAATTTGTATTCATAATTTTTTTAATTTATTAGAATAAACTATAATAACTTAACCATTGATAAGTAAAGATTTTTTTAAATCTCTCATACTTAAATCCTTACATATGATGAGATAAATTCAAATAAAACTAAAAAAATCTTGTAAATATAGTCTCATTAAAGCTTGAGTTGTACTTATCATTAGGATGAGAATATGGGTGAAGGCTGTTGTGAGAAAAGTGAGACGGGTTGAACATTTTAGTATGCTAGTTCACACAAGCATGTGTTGTATAATTGATAGTTTGTGCGGGTCAAAGTGTGGATTGCTCCGTCTTATTCCTCAACCCATATTACATATATATTTTTTAACTTTCTATTAATTTTTTTATTTTCGTATAGTATTATGTATATTAAATATGACTAAATATTTTTATTTATTATTTTATTAATATTATATATTTATAAGTACAAATTTAAATTTTATTTTGTGTTTTAATTTAATTTCTTTTTGTACTGTATTTTTTTAATTAGTTGTAGTAGATAGAAAATAATTAGTTTTTATATTTTTTGCAATTATTATACTTATCATTTTTATTTTTATATTAAACTCAAATCTAAAATATAAAGATTAAAAAAAATTAAATTTATATGGACCATCTGCCAACCTAAAACTATGCAAGATAAGTTGGGGAAGTCTTCCCGCACCTCCTTATTTTCTTCCTGCACCTTCAAAATTGTAAAAATACCAAAATTATCTAAGAATTGATTTTTGGATTGGCTTATGGATTGTAAAATTCAGAAGGTAAAAATGTATTCGAGATTGTAAAATTTGAAAATAATTTTTTTAACTTCTGTATTGTAGAATTAAGAATACAAATTTAGTATCAAGCTTATGAATTGTATAATTCAGAATTCATGTTTAAACAATAATTTTTTTCTTCTAAATTACAGAATTTGGAAGTCATTTTCAAATTATGACTTCTTGATTGTATAATATAAAAATCTTTACCAAATTACATAATTCGAAAAAAAAACCAATAACCGATACAAAAGAAAGGAGTGTAGGAATAGTTTGATAATTTTACAATTGTTTTTTTGGAGGTAAAAAAGAAATGGTCAAAGTGCAGGAAGAATGAGCCTAAAGCTTTTAGCTCACAATTTTTATACAAAGCAGCCCAATCTGATCCAGTTTGGACGAACCAAATAGAGGATGGACCGGTCTCCTTTTGACACCCTGCTTATCATTCCAACAATGCGTATAGATTAGTTCATCATATCGTGTCTTCGTGCTGTTCTAACACATATATGAAAAAATATGATTTAAGTTATACATATGTGTGTATACGATTAAGTTGAGTTACCATTTTAGAGAACGAGCATGAAAAAAGGTTTATTATGCATGTGTTATTATTAGGATAGTTTTAGCACTATCAAATTAAAGATAAATATTTGTGTATAATACTCATTACGAAATTCAATAAATTTATCATACTCAGTAATATAATATTGAATGAGAGAATAAAAACTTATACATCATCATCATCAGAAATTGTATATTATTTTTATTTTAATTTTATGTGCTATCAATTTTTAAAATGGAGTAACGTTAGTTTTTAAAATATCAACAAATTACTATAGATAATATTATTAGAAATATAAGAATGTTGACAAAAGTGTACATTATTTACTTTATTATTTATTATCACAAGGAAACGGAAAATGTATAAAGCAATAATTACTCTAATCCATCTATTATAGTTAGGCTTTTTTGTGTGTTTTTTAATTATTTTTATACGATAAATTGAGTTTAATTTTATATATAAATAATTTATATTATCAACTAATCATAAATTATCATTGATATAAATTTCAAAAAATTATTATAAAAAGTAAATTTATCATAAGAAAATTTGTGGGTAGATAAGTTCCTACATTTTATTTTCATGTGATTCTACATTTTCTTATTATTATATAATAGAAAATAAAAATATTTACTAGCAGTATGATATTAATGTTTATTTAAAATTATAATTATAAAATAATAATATTTTAATAATAGATTTTAAAGTAAATTATTAATAAGTCTATATAAAAATTTTCATGTTTATTTTAATTTATTTTAAAATTTATTATTTAAAAACTTTCTTATGTCATGAGAAGAAATTCATTTAATATAAATTAATTTAGAAAAAAAATAATTAGTCATGACTAAATTATAAATTATTTTATAAATTAAAAGTTGTTTGTATTTAAAATAGTTTTTATTATAATAGAAACTATATTTTTTTAGCTATTGATTTGAATTAGTTTCTATAAATTGTGACTAAATTTATTCTTAAATCAAAATATAACTTAGTTTCAGACATTAACTACCAAAGTTTTAGTCACTTACTAAATTAGATTCTAATTATATTAGTGACCAATTTCATCATTTTGTAGGTCAATAATATAGTTAGTAAAAACATATTTTTTTGTAGTGTGTTTGTATTCTCTACCAGGTAAAAGAATTTTTGACTGGTAGTTCTTTGTTATATTAGAGCTACAAGAAGCTAGTGAAGAGTAGATGAAATCATAATCTCATTTGGATAAATAGTTTGATGTCTTTTTTTTATATGGAATGAGTTCTTCTCTTTTCTATTTTGGTTAAGAGCTTAAGAAGAAATTCTTTCCTTTTGGTTTGTAGTTTGGAGCTTACTTAGAACTTGGTGGAGTAGGAAGCAAACTCAGAGTTGTTGTGCTTCAATCTAGGTAAGGGGAGTTTAACAATTATTCATAAATTGGTTGTTGGTAGTAAACAATTGAACTAAGAATTGTGATAAATGAATAATATTATGATTTGATGTGGATAAATGTGATAGAATAGGTTGTTGTAGACTGTTGTACATGCTGTTGGAGATCTATAGATGTGATGAATGTGTTGGTTGAGCTGAAGAGAGATACTCTTGGCCCTTATATCACTCAAGCGATGTAGGTCACTCAAGAGATGAGTAAGAAGTGGGTAATCATTACCTCCACCACCTTTGGTTGCTCAAGTAGTGGATTAGTCGCTTGAGTGACAACTTGCGTCACTCAAGGGATGGAGGTACCTCAAGCAAGGAAGGGCTCAGGGCTATCCTCTCTCCACTAGAGTTACATCACTTAGGCAACATGGTGGTCCCTCAAGAGATAAGAGAGGTAAAAGAATATAGTTGCTCTCGGCCTTAATGTCACTCAAACAACATGTTGGTTGCTCAAGCGACAGGAGAGATCTAAGAATGAGGTGCTCTCGTCTCGATATTGCTTAGGTGATAAGAGATCACTCGAGCGATGTGAAAGACCTGAGATTGGGTTCTCTTAGCCTTTATATTGCTCAAATGGTGAGTGTCACTTAGGAAAGAAGAAGGTGAGTTGTTATATATATAACTATGGTCATTCAAGCGAGGGTGTCACTCCAGGTGATGGGGTTTGATGGTGTAAATAGTCTTTGGTATATAAATGGTAATGTTATGATATGGTGATGCTAACAATGTACTCATGCATGTATGGTGATTTTATGTTGTATATAAGACATAATAGATTTATGCATTACTTGTTGAGATGAATGATTTTGATGAAATGTATGTTGTTGTCCTATCAAGGGGTATGTTGTTGATATTACTCACAGTGGTATGTATGGTTACGATATATACACTTGTGAGGATTAAAGTCCTTGATAGGTAGTTGGTGAAACCCTTTTATAGGTAGTGACTGGTGACCCTTGTTGGGTGATAGTATGTACCTAGGGTGGTATTGTCCATTAGGTGGTGATAGTAAACATGACAACTCATGGATAAGAGGTATCGTGACTTCATTAATTATCTAGTTACACAGACTTGGACATTATGTAATGAGAAGTTGAGAAATACTTACATCAAGCTCGTGAAATAGATTTACAACTGACTTTAAATAGTAGATACTTTGTGTCTCTTTGACTATAAAGAATCTTGATTTGGTTCATGTTTGAAGTCAATTGTTAATCTCTAATAACACTTATTTATCATAATTAAAATTTTTTAAAAAATATTTTATATTTAGTCTTAACCATCAAGCTAACTAAATATAAAATTTATGATGAGATTTACATATTTAATGTAAATACATAGTTGTTATATGTAATTAATGAAATAATGTAATTTTTTATAATTTTGTTAACTCATCCTATCATCAGTGTAACGTTTCCTCTGAAAAGAAACTAGAAATCAGTAACTTTATAAATTGGGAAATAACAATAATAATTATAAATAAGGACGATGACTTTAAGAAAAGTTTATGTGAGGGTCATGTATCATAGTACATATTTTGGTAAGCATTTACTATTATTGCTTTCAAATTATACCAAAATTCAGCCATGAAAATTCATTACTTCTAACGATTTAATTAATTTGAAAATGCCAATAGATCTCGATCTCAGCCACTCATAATAAAAGAACAGGGCTTATAGTTGAACCAGAGATTAAGAGTGGAAGTGTGTTGTTTGTTTCAGCCAAACTATGGAAGAGTTCTTCAACGTATCAGCCACTTCAGTTTTGGTACCATCAGTTAAAGAGTTGGCTAAGGAGAATTTACCTAATGTTCCACAAAGATACATTCAGACTCAACATGAAGAAGAAATGGTGTTCATCTCTCAACAATCTGATGCTACCCTTCAGATTCCAGTTATTGACATGCAGAAATTGCTTTCTCAGGAATCTGGAACTTCAGAATTGGACAAGCTTCACCTTGCTTGCAAGGAATGGGGATTCTTCCATGTAATATTCTCTTTTCATTTTTCAATTTATTTGTAACACTCGCATAGATCTGACTTGGGAAAATTGGATTGGACTGTAATAGTGATGAAATTATTAAATTTTGTTCAGCTTAATAAACTACAAAAACAGTTCTAGGAAAAGAAAAAACTTACAAGAACTGAAAACCAGGACACAGATATTCTATAATAATTAATGGCAAGGTTAACAAAATTCAAGAGCTTTCAAACTGGACATGGATTGCACTAGCTAGTTAGTTGTTTAGAGCACCATCTAAACACCTCAATGCTCTTAATTACACTTTTGTTCTCTACTTTTTTTAAGGTAGACTAATTCATAATTTCTGACTATTGATTTGAATTTGAAATTTTTTAGGTTATAAACCATGGTGTAAGCTCTTCTTTGTTGGAGAAAGTAAAGTTGGAGATTAAGGAATTCTTCAACCTTCCAATGTCAGAGAAAAAAAAGTTTTGGCAGAGTTCACAGCATATGGAGGGTTTTGGACAATTATTTGTTGTGAGTGAAGATCAAAAACTTGATTGGAATGATGTGTTCTGTATGATCACCCTTCCTACCAAATCCAGAATGCCCCACTTGTTTTCACAACTCCCTCTTTCTCTCAGGTTCTGTTTTTATATTTGGTCACTTTTTTGTGTGTATATTAATGTCTGTATTTTCTTTTTTTACAATGATAATTATATAAATTATCCAACTTTGTGACCATTCATTTTGTGACAATTTTGAACTGTGTTTTTTGTTAATTACAATTGAATTTATAAGTAGTGGGGGGATCTCTAAATAGGATATTTAAGGAACCCTAACTTTTAATCATGAGAGAATAAATGATTTTGTTAAGCTCTGTAACAGCCCTGTTGGTCTTGGTTGTGCAGAGAGAGTCTAGAGCTATACTCAGAGAAAGTGAAAGATCTAGCAATGGCCATAATTGGGGAAATGGGAAGAGCATTGGAGATAGAAGAAAAGGAAATGAGAGAAGTATTTGAAGATGGAATACAGATTATGAGGATGAACTATTACCCTCCTTTTCCTCAACCAGAAAAGGTCATTGGTCTCAGAAATCATTCGGATGCAGCAGCTCTGACCATTCTCTTACAGCTCAACCAAGTAGAAGGCCTGCAGATAAGAAAAGATGGCATGTGGGTTCCTGTTAAGCCCTTCACTGATGCCTTTGTTGTTAATGTTGGTGACGCAATGGAGGTAAAATTATTTATACAGATTGGTAAACAGATTTACAAGGACTTCTAGGTTTAGCTTCATTTTCTTACTTTTCTTTACTTTTAAATCATTCAATTCTTTCAAATACTTTTTTTATTATAAAACTTTAATATTTTGAATTTTTATTTGTTATAAGAAAACTTACTTTTAAAATTTTAAGAATCTTACTCGATCATTAATAAATGTTTCAGGTGATGTTTTTAAGTTTTGCTAATGGATAAATTGGATAAAGTATTAATAGCTTTTATGTGTATATATATATATACTTTAATATTAACTGTATATTATATATTAGTTTATTATATATTAGTTTATTATTTATTAATATATTATTATGTTAGTTTATCATTAGATTACTTTTTAAGTTATATAATTGATTATTGATTAAAATAATAAATAAGGAAACTAATTTTCATTCATTCTATTATTTTGGGTTCAAATTTTTTTATTTTGGTATGTTTTTTTTTATTATTTTTCTTCTTTCAGCTACTATGTTTATTGTTAAAATTTATTTCTATTCAATACTTGTTATATATAATATCAGAATTCTATATTTATCACCTTAAAATTAGAAAACATTTAATATGTAATATGAGTGGAACTCTTTACACACAATCTTATCGAGTTATTCATTATATTACTATGCCAAAACAAGGATAAAAAAATTTCTAATAATGAAAAAGAACTTTGTTCAACCCTTTATACTATGATTCTCCAATGAATCTATCTCCAATAACTTATTACATATGATTTTTGAACTTTGACTCAACTATCATTAAAGCCCTGTTCTTTTAGGGGATAGTCTGAGCTCTTGATCCTGGGAAATGACTTTGTCATGATTTAGACCATAAGCTGACTATTGAGGAATCACTAATGTAGTATCTGAATGATCTTGGTTATAGAACCTTCTTCTAAAGCTTCATTTTCCTATTTTGAAAGTTATATTGATCTATTATAATAATCTTAATACAATATATCTCTCCAAAAATTTTGTTTAATATCAACAAACTAACTATATCGAAATAGATATTCACTTTGTCTATGAAAAGGTTGTTTGCGAACAGGTACGTGTCTTGCATGTCCCATCATGCTCTGTTTCAAGAATTTTGTAACAGTCTCAGCATACGAAAATCTCTTACGTGTGATTAGTAATATATAATATATCATGATTTACTATGTCATTTTATTATTACGTTAGTTTATCATTTTGTTATCTTATTAGTTATATATATATACTTTGTATCATTGGTTATAATAATAAGAAAAATAATCTTCTTTTAATTATATTTATAACTTTTTATTTAATTTTAATATTCTTTATTGGTTTTTATATTTTAAATTTTATTTTTTTATTTTTAAAGTTATGATCATTTTAGCTTTTAAAAAATAATAATTTTTTTCAATTTTAAGCACTTTTTTGTTGATTCTTTGAAAACCATTATATTCATATACATTGAGTTATAAAATTCAACTTCTTTTAACCAAAAAGTCATAAATACGGTACACACTAAAAAAATAGTTATTATATAATTATAAAAAAATGTTTTTGTTTTCTTTTTTTCTGTATGGTCTATCATAATGAGATTCACTATAATTTTTCAATTTTGCATGTTTTACATGGTACAGATTATGACCAACGGAATATATAGAAGTGTTGAGCATCGAGCAACAGTGAACAGTGAGAAGGAAAGACTTTCATTTGCAACATTCTATAGCCCTAGAGAAGATGCTGTGATAGGTCCTTGGCCATGCTTGATCACTCATCAAACACCACCACAGTTCAAAAGAATTAGAGTGAATCAGTATTATAAAGATTATTTTTCTCGGAAACTTGAAGGAAAGTCTAACAGGGATGCCATGAGAATAGATAATCCTAATTGAAGTTATTAAAATTAGGAAAATAAATATTTGCACCAGTTATAAGTGTGGTATGTGTGCACAATAGAAAAATTAGAATAACATTACCATTCAAATAAGTTTGTGTAAGGAATGTGTAGAGATACTATTGTATTAAAATCACGTACCTTCATTTTGTGTCTTCTTTTCTGTTTCTCTAATAAATTTTTGTTACGTAACATTCATTTAGTGTTTGTGATAACTTGACAAAATATGCTTGAAAGTACAGGGAAGGAGACATAAAATGAAGACATATATGATTTTAATTCTATAAATCGTTGTATAGTTCTGATTTATAGAAGTATCAGAATGGACATCTTATAAACTTGTATTTACAAATTGGAAGCAGACAACACATCTAATTTATATATTTTAAAAAATACTTCGTAAAATGATGAAATTTAATGAAACATCAGTGACGACAAACATCCGCATGTTGAAGAAGGGCTGTTAAAATTTCAGACGGGAGGAGGATCGAAAACAAAATGACACACTTAAATGCCGTGAAAAAATTGCTTTTGAAAGAAAAATTAAATTCTGATTTAGTTTTTAAGTGTATAAAGGCTGCGCGATAATTCATAAGTTTAAATTTCGTCATTTTTAAATCAAAATATAAATGATAAAATTGGTATTTATATATATATATCCACTTAATTTATTGATAATGTATAAATAGTTTTAATGAGATTTTCTTTTTAATATTTCTTGAGAATTTGTGATGTATTTTTATGATTATTTTTTTTATTGAGTCTGAAATTTTATTAAAATATATCAATATAATTTTTTTGTTATATTAATGTTAATAATATTAATTATATGAAATATGATATAAAACTTTTTGTTTTCTTTACATAGGAAAAAATTAAATTAAATTAACTTTAAGTTGAGTAAAAATAATCAACTTAACTGAAAATAATTTATTTAAGTGAAAATAATTCACTTAAGTGAAAATATTTAAAATAATAATCAAGTTTTACTTTTTAATTTTTGTGTTTTTCATTCCTTTCAATTTTGTTCTTTCTTTTCTTAATTTATTGATATTTCTTCTATTTTTTATATTTATTCTTACATATAAATATATATACAAAAAAAAATTATTGGAAGAGATTATTTTTATTTTTTAAATTTTTTTTATTGAAAGAGATTATGTTTATTTTCTTTAAGAAATTTTACTTGTTAAGTGTTCAATAAATATACATTTTTATTAAATTTTTGCCACTTAACAATATGTTTAATTACTGCTATGTTTTAGTTAAAGTAGATAACAATTGAAAGAGAAGCTTTGCATTTTGATGCATAACCATAAAATTTGAAGTCATATGTGACAACTTGGTGGAAAAGTATAATGCTCATACTAATTTAGGATTCTCAATCATTCTTGGTAACTGGTGGTATTTATCTTCGTACTTTTATTTTTGTAATTTTGAACTTTCAGGTAGACTTTTGACATTTTCTTAATTAATCTTAGTAAACATAACTATAGTCTTTTTTTTTTTTAAGTTTCACTTCCGTGAATCTTCTTAATATGTCATTTTTGTTATTTTGTGAGCAAGAGCTTATAAGTCATAAACCTGAGTCACTGGTTTTCACTTATTAATTTGTTTGGGAAAAGTTGGTGAAAAATTTGAAGTGCTTTTATAATTCACTACATAATCATTTGCATTGTTCATAAATCTTTTTCTTATAACTTGTTCATAAAAGCAAATGAACAAAGTTGTTGGAGTAATTATGGTCATCCTCTAAATGATTTTACTAAAATTTTGCATTTTTTATGGAGCCAATGGTGGAGCAATGCATATGAGACAATCCTGCATAATATTTCAATCCTAAAACTAAGAAACTTATTCGTTAATATTTTAATCCTAAAACTAAGATTAACATATTTTCCTATGAAGATTCCATCCATTGGTTAAATAGGAATTCAAGAAAATAAAGATACTGGAAGAATTCCAATTAATGATCATTGAATAAATGAAACTCTACCTTCTTTAATGAAAATGGACAACAATAACCCCATGAAAACGGTTCATGACTCTTCTGGGGTGCATAGTTTACTTCTTCCTACAACCTCTTTGCATAAAATCAAGTCACCAATGACATTAAACTTCAGTTATTATTTGTAGAACTACTAAATACAATAATAATTTATCATGCAGAGGAGATGATAATAGAATTAATGACAAGAATTATGCTAAATTCATTAATATGATAAGTAATGAATTACCTTTCACTAAACTATGTATAAAGAATATTTGGTTGCAGGGATAACAATTAAATCTGCAAAGGATTCAACTTAACTCGTTCCGAATTTGATGAGGAAAAATTAAGTTGATTAGATTTGGATTCGGATTGAATTTTTTGTGTTTAAAGAAATCGGGTTCAGGATCGAGAACGAATAATGCAATCTCTGTCTCAGCGCCATACCCATTTCCGCTCCATCTTTAAATTTAAATCTAAACCCTAAAAGTAACCTTATTATTTCTTAGTATTTCTTTTTACTCTTCTCTTTCTCACATCCTTCACGCATTACTTTTCTGAGTCCCTTTAACTAACTTGGTAAACACATAAGATTAGTTTTTTGCTTCTTTATCAATTTCTAAATATTGTGCACTGATCTTAATATTTTATTATCTAAAATTTAAGATATTTGGTTAGGACTTTATTAAAGGGATTTATTGAGTTACAATTTGTAATCTTTTTATGATTAATCTATTACATTTATAGTTAGATACATAATCCTTTTGCACAATTTTGCACATTGAGCACCTCTATTTCTATTTCTATTTTATTTTCATTTTCTTAACTTTTATTTATTTTCTAGTATTATTTTATTTTTATTTTGTTTTCCTTTCATCTTCTTACCTTTAAATTTCTTCATAATTAAATTTTAAAAGTGTATTTGTTGTAAATTGTATAATTGTTGTAGTTTATTATTAGTTTTATAGTCCATCTTTATCAAATTTTGTTTTTATTTGTAATCTCTTTGTGACTAATTTATTACATTTATGGTTAGATACATAATATTTTGTATAATTTTACACAAATTTGTTACTTTTGTATACCAGTCTGAGTATGTTTATTTTTATTTTTATTTTATTTTTATTTTCTAGTATAATTTTATTTATATTTTAATCTTTTTTATTTTCATCTTCTTAACTTTGATTTTCTTCATAATTAAATTTTAAAAGCGTTTTCGTTGTAAACTATATAATTGTTGTGATTTTTTTTATTAATTTTGTAGTCTATCTTAATCAGACTTTGTAATCTCTTTATAACTATTATATTTATGGTTAGATGCATAACCTTTAGCACAATTTTACGCATATTTATATACTTGTTTGAGTATGTCTATTTTTATTTTTGTTTTATTTTCATTTTTAGTAGTATTTTATTTCTATTTTTTTTTATTTTTTTATTTTTTATGTTTTTTTATTTTTATCTTCTTAATTTTTATTTGTTTTGCAATTAAATTTTAAAAGTGTCTTCGTTGTAAATTGTATCGTTGTTGTAATTTTTTATTTGTAGTCTATATTTATTGAGTTTAGTTATGTTATGTTTTGTGGGTTTAAGTGTTCTTTATCAAAAATAAAATTTTATGGCAACTAAAATATTATTGTTGAGAAATATGATAGATAAATAATTTTATGTTTGTAATTGCGGAAATTTTATTTCTTATTATGACAAAAGAAAATTCAGACGAACATAAATTTACATCATTATGATCTAATAGGCTTAAAAGTAATACTACTTTATTTATTTATTTATTTACTTTTTTCAATGATATATTTTATTTTGAATTATTTAAGAGAATTGAAGGAGAATGACATTACTGGTTTGGAAGATAATTATTAGGAGGTTATCTAATATTTGTTTGTTTAGAATTTTTTTCTTTTATATAACGTGTTTGAAGGATTAATAGTTCAAAAATTATTTATTTATTAGTGTTTATAAATATGTATTTAATATTCATTTGGAAGGATGGATTGAAAAAAATTGCATAGACTCCCAAGTGACCTCAATCTAACACCTTAGATTTATTTTTTGAATTTTTTTTATCTCTTCATTATTTTTTTTATATGTAAAATGTAGGTGTAGTGGGGTGTCCATCCAATTTGAATGTCCACCTATCATTCTCCTTTTAGATTTTATATTATGTGTTTTTAAGATAAATAATTAAACTTCATATATATAAAATCAAAAAAATATTATTAATTTTTTTATATACATATTATAATATAAAAATAATAAACTAAATATACTTTATCATTAAAATAATTTAAAATTTTAACATTAAAAATATTAATTTATATAAAAAATAATATTAAAATATTTAGTGCCTATAATTTTATTTTTAATAGTCTATTTTTTATATTAATTGTAATCATATTTAAATTTTTAAATCTTTTTAAAATTTATATTTTGGATAAATGATTTTTAAAATTATATTTAAAAAATAAAATAAAACAGAAATAGAAATGAGAAAGAGGAAGAAATCGGATCTATAATAGAATAGGTGTGGAAATTAAAAATATCTGCAGTATGTATACAGTTGTCTTCTTGTTCAGAATTTTGAACACAACATTTTTTGCTAATGTGAATCGAATCACATCAAGTATAGGTGAATGTAGCAACTCTCTATTTTTCTTCTATTTTATGGTTTTGTGCTAAACATATAATTGGATAACAAATCCTGAAGTCTATTTATAATAACAAAAAAAAAATACACTGTTAAAGGAAAGTGTATAATGATTAGTGTTGAAATATAGTTTACTTTTTTATTATTTATATTCTTATTTTTCATCTAATTTTTATTTTCTAAACATTCTTACCTGTATAAAAGGTATGTATAAATTATTGTAAAAAATGGTTTACTCTAATAAAATTATTTTCAAAATATTTAACATTGATAATCAATATAGAATTATATATATTTTTAAATTTACACTTAATTATATGGATTTTATGTCTTAATTAAATAATTACTATCTTGATATATATATATTATAATATTTTAAAATTTTTGATAGTGCAACTCATGGACTCGTTATTTGTCACAAGAGGTTAAAAGCTAATACTTTGACTATAATAAACCATAAAATAGATTGACACATTTGAAAGTTTTTTTAGAAATAAAAACAAATCTTGATAAATGGAATGGCCGCAACTCAAAAAATAAATAATAGATTTTCTCTTACATTATTTTTTATGATTTTCGAAAATTGATACACAACAACTATATTTAATACTTAAAAAAAAAACTATAATGACAAAAGAGAGAGAATAAAAAAATAAATGAATGCACACAGAATATCTCTTTTGCTTCTATGAGTATTCATTAGATGTTGGTGATAATTAAACTGCATTTTGAGTATTTTAAATTGTTAATTATTAACAACTTTATTACTAAGTGGACGAAAATATATATTCATGTTATTATATTTTGAAAAACCAAAAATATAATTAAACTTGTTAATTCTCCAAATAAATATATAATGATTATCCTTTCAACACATACTAGTGGGCCTTTTTTCTCATTTATTATTATTATTATTATTATTATTATTATTATTATTATTATTATTAACACTTGGTTGAGAAATGGACAACCAAACGATTTCAATATGTATATAGCCATATTCATAATGAAAAAGGTGGTTACAGTAAATCAAATCTTTTAAATTACTCAATTGTAATAATAATTGAATTTTAATTCATAAATTTGATGATTAACATAATACAAAATCTCAATTCTTTAAATTATATTTATTTTTATTTTAATAAATTAGTTATAATAAATAATTTTAATATATATTATATTTTTTTTAAATTGATCTGCGGTTTAGGGTGTCCCACCTTATGGTATACTAGGTTGTAATTCACTCACCAAATTAATGACAATGACAATACGGTAGAGCAACCAACCTTATCACAAATTAATGACAATACGGTAGAGCAACCAACCTTATCAGAGCCACTAATAATAAAAGTTTTTAGTTTATATTCATAAGAAAATGCTTCTACACCTTTCTTATAGGTGAAAAAAATAAATAAAAGGATTTTTTTATAAATTAAAATTAGTGTATTTAGTTAAAATATTAAGGAAATTATATATAAAACGATTTACAAAATAATAATACATAAGTTTATTTTAATTTATAAAATAATTGATTTATTTCTTTTAATTACAGAGAAGTTTTTCTAATAAGACGAAATGTATATAAAAATAAAATAATAGAATTTTTAAAAAAAAAAATATACACATAGATGTTTCTTTTTCTAACTAATTGAAGACTTATGGTTTTCTTTTAACTCTTTGACAATCATAAAAATAATAATAATAATAATTTATTAAGTTCATAAGTAAAATTTTATATTTATATTTATTTTCAATTTGGGTTATGATACTTCCTCCTCTTTTCATATATATATATATATATATATATATATATATATATATATATATATATATATATATATATAATTCTATTATATTACTTTATCAAATAATAATTAAATTATATCTAAAAAAAGTAAAAATATAATAAAGTAAATATTATATTATTAAAAACTTAATATTAATAACGGCACATTCTTTTTAATATCAAATTTAAAGAAAAAAAATTAGTTATATAAATATTAAAATAAAATACTAACTAACAATTTTATGAATATTAAATAATTATAAAAGAATAAACAACTACATATAATTAAAACCTAGTTACAATTATAATATTTAATATATTTTTTAAATATTAAAAAAATAAACAATTCAAAAATGAATTTAATAAATAATGAATAAGATAAACATTTAAGAAATATAACAAAAAATTGTATAACAAAAGAAAAATTATTAATATAATAATACAAATAAATTTTTAATGGTATCTAATAATATAAAAGTATTTTAATAATTAAAAACAAGACAAAAATAGCTATATATAATCTAAGATAAATCTTAATTAATACGAGAAGTTTATATTAAAATAAAATGAATTCGAAAAATATTTGTACATGTGGCCTTATTTGTCGATAAATACGAGAAATGTGCACCAAATTTAATTTGTTTTTCCTTCAAATAAAAATACAATATTTAACAAAACTTTTTATTTATTTAATTATAAAATATGAAATATTTTTAACGAAAAATTAGAACACTTATTTTTTGTGTCACGCAATAGGTTCAATATAAATTAATAATAGTTCACCAAAATTAATTTAATTTTTACATTCTAACAACAATAAAACATATATTGATTTAATGTTCCATCCATCGTTTACAATTATGAATTAACTTTAGAATGTATTATAGTATTATACTAAAATTAATCGAACAACACATAATTTATATTGTACATGCATTACTTACCGTACTTCAATTGAAACCTCAGACATTACTCTCCTCGCACATTTCTCAAATGTTTTTTGTTGTAAACATAATTTGTTACACCTTCTTTCTGTCTATTTATATTTTTTATTATAAATTAAAATAATTAACACATATTCATTTTCTTTTGATATTATCATGTTCTATGCTTTTCTCATCACTTTTATAATGGGCTGTTAATATCTAATTGCTGAAAACGATCTTTTAAAGTTACAATTTTTTTTCAATATCTTTTCTTTTATGCTTCAATTTTTTACCGTTGTAACCTTTTTTAAATGTTTTGACATCTTAGAGTGATAATCTCCTATTCTACTTCCTTTAATAGCTTAACTTTATCAAAAGTTATATAGTGGATATTAGTTTATTGAGATTTTCTTATTTTAAATATTTCTAAATTTGATTATATTAATAAATCCACATGATGATCACGTTTATACAATATTAATTTGCTTTTAACTTTGCTTATCTAAATTACCCTTCTTTTCTCTTTTCATCAATCACTATTTTACATTCACACTTTAAAATGGTGTTTATCATTTATTAATTCTTTGAAATTTTTAATAATCTAATTCCACATTTTTCCTTTCCATTATTTCTCATATTATTTTAAATGTAACACGCGGATAAATGTTTTTTTTTATAAATGTTTTTTGATCGCACACTTCTCACAATTTGGAACGGTTACTGTTATTGGAACGAGGTGTGGTTCAGGCAAATTAAGAACATGGAAGAGTTCTTCAACAACGTATCAGGCACTTCAATTTTGGTACCATCAGTTAAAGAGTTGGCTAAGGAGAATTTGGCTGATGTTCCACAAAGATACATTCAGCCTCAACATGAAGAAGAAATGGTGTTCATCTCTCAACAATCTGATGCTACCCTTCAGATTCCAGTTATTGACATGCAGAAATTGCTTTCTCAAGAATCTGGAACTTCAGAATTGGATAAGCTTCACCATGCTTGCAAGGAATGGGGATTCTTCCAGGTCTCTTTTATTTCTTGATTTGTATTATGTGATTTTTCAGTGTCATACTCATTTTGTATTCAGAAATATATCATTCCTACTGAAAAAATTTCAACATTGAGATGACACTAGCCAGTTGTTTAGAGAATATACATAAAAAAACTGAGTTATGAACAGAATAAAGAAATAAGAAAATTTATTATCAACTGAGTTGAGAACTTTCAATATGGCTTTGTAGCTGATAAACCATGGAATAAGCTCATCCATGGTGGAGAAAGTGAAGTTGGAGATGGAAGACTTCTTCAACCTTCCAATGTCAGAGAAGAAAAAATTTTGGCAAACTCCACAGCACATGGAGGGTTTTGGACAAGCATTTGTTTTGAGTGAAGATCAAAAGCTTGATTGGGGTGATATGTTCTATATGACCACCCTTCCAAAGCATTCCAGAATGCCTCACTTATTTCCACAACTCCCTCTTCCTTTCAGGTTCTGTTTCTTTCTATAAATGGCCACATGGTGTGTTTGTTTATTCATCATATATCTGCATATGATTGATATCTGAAGGAGCTAACTGCATCATTATTTATCCAGTAATTAACTGGTTTTTGTGATGATGCAGAGACACTCTAGAAGTTTATTCATCATATATCTGCATATTATTGACTGGTTTTTGTGATGAAGCAGAGACACTCTAGAAGTTTATTCATCATATATCTGCATATTATTGACTGGTTTTTGTGATGATGCAGAGACACTCTAGAAGTTTATTCATCATATATCTGCATATTATTGACTGGTTTTTGTGATGATGCAGAGACACTCTAGAAGTTTACTCAAAAGAAGTGAAAGATCTAACTATGGGTATTATTAGGCATTTGGGAAAAGCATTGGAGATAGAAGAAGTGGAAATGAGAGAGTTATTTGAAGATGGGATTCAAATGATGAGGATGAACTATTACCCTCCATGTCCTCAACCAGAAAAGGTGATTGGCCTCACCAATCATTCTGATTCAGTAGCTCTCACCATTCTCTTACAAGTCAATGAATTAGAAGGACTCCAGATAAGGAAAAATGGAATGTGGATTCCTGTTAAGCCCTTGCCTCATGCCTTTATTGTTAATGTTGGCGACATCTTCGAGGTAATAACATTTCTTACATAAGAATTTCTTAGTTTAAATATTACTAAAGGAATAACATTTTATGAGACTTTTACCTTAAAGAGGAAATAGATAAAGATATTAAAAATTATATAATATAATCAAATTTAAATATTATAATGCAATCTTTTCGCATCCAACACTTTCAAATTCCTATTAATTTCTAATGATTTAAAATGCAGTATTAAGTGTACTATATTTTTTGTAATTATTATATAAATTGATATTTTTATATTTTCTAAACCACTTATTGTTTAATAATAATATATTTTTGTGATAATACTCTTAATTTTAATATATATTATTTTATATTCATAATTTAGTATTTATCTGCTATATTAAATATCGAGGAATTAAGGTATAAAATATAAAACTAATATAGAATAAAGTTATTTATAATTTATAGAAGAACTAGAAACATGTTTCCCAGTAAAAAAGTAAAATTGACAAGATAACATTGATTATTTCATCAATCAATGAATGTGTTGTTGATTTTACAGTGACTTTCTTTCTATCTTTTCTTAAAATTCTTATACAAAAGTATGCAGATTTCATAATGGGTTAATAGCCTATAAAGAAAAACACTTCCATTTTTTCTTTCTTAATTAAGTTAGGATGCATCCATTAAATTGATGAGTCACCTTATATAAAGGTTAGGAGTATATTTATCTTGTAAATAATATTGTGAAATGAGGACAGGATAGGACAATCATGTCATGAAGAAAATGCCTATAATCATTGCTTCATAAAAGCACATCAAAATGAAAATTTCCCAACCATTCTAAGCAATATAACAACTCAAAACAAAATTACAAAGTAATGGTATTTGATGGTATATATTAAAATATAACAGCTTTAAGATGATTATATTTCAAATATATTATAAAATTACACAATTAAAATATGTCATAAATAACTTTTATTTATAAATTTTAACCTAAAACCAATTGGTATCATGTGAAGTTGTCTACTGGTATATAAGTTGTATTCTAGTTATATTTTTTTAATGTAAGATTTTTTCTTTTTCTCTGCACTCCTTTTTATGTCTAAAAATATTTATCTCGATAGCATAGTTTCAATAATATATACAAAATGTGGGTGTTCAAGATACATCTCTTCACTCTTTGAATAGGTTGAATAGGTGGTGTAAGTGAGTGGTTATGATACTATATTAAATTTAACTTAAGATTTTTTAGGTTAAAATTTAACATGGTATTCAAGTCACTCATTTACACCACATGTCCAAAGAGTAAAAGAATGTATCATGAAGACACTCATACCATATCATATCTATGAATCTACACTTTTGAGATAAATATTTTTTAATGGGAAGAGAAATATGGAGAAAAAGATAAAGTTTTACATTTAAAAATAATATAATTAGAATAGAATTTATATATCAGTAGACATCTTTATGTAATATTAATTTATTTTAGATTATTAAATATTTTATTTTATTGGTAGGTTGTTTCATGAATTAATGTTTTTAGTTATAGGATACCTCTCAAATACTAGATATTGGTTGGAGTAACTTAGTCATTTTGCGGGTAATAATGTTTTAAATGGCATATTATTGATAGCATGTAAACAAATTATAATTTCAAGTCATGAAAACAAAAGTGACAATCATCCTATATGGAAATCATGTGTCATTTTCTATGGTCGAATTACGGGTTATTTTTTTTTATTATGAATAAAATTATTACTACATTAGGTAACAACTGAAAATTTTGGATACACTCACACGCACTTAATTGAAAAGACAAAGGACTAAAGAAAATTTCACTTATGATCACTGAAATGATTGTTTTTCTTTTTCTATGTGGCCTATTCTAATGAGATTTAGTTTTATTTTTTTCTCTATTTGCATGGTTTATGGTGGTGTAGATTATTACCAATGGAATATATAGAAGTATTGAGCATCGAGCAACAGTGAACTCTGAGAAGGAAAGACTTTCACTTG
This sequence comes from Lablab purpureus, assembly GCA_030347555.1. Taxonomy (NCBI): domain Eukaryota; kingdom Viridiplantae; phylum Streptophyta; class Magnoliopsida; order Fabales; family Fabaceae; genus Lablab; species Lablab purpureus. The sequence goes on from CM059258.1 coordinate 23,384,214, forward strand.
CAACATTCTATAGCCCTAGAGAAGATGCTGTGATAGGTCCTTGGCCATGCTTGATCACTCATCAAACACCACCACAGTTCAAAACAATTAGAGTGAATCAGTATTTTAAAGACTTTTTTGCTCGGAAACTTGAAGGAAAATCTAACAGAGATGCCATGAAAATAGATCATCCTAATTGAAGTTATTAAAATTAGGAACAAAATATATTTTTGTAAGTGTGGTATGTGCAGAATAGAAAAGTTATAATGATGACCTAAGTAAGTTTATAGGAATAATAATGTGTGCTGTGAACCATTTATAAAATTACTGAATTTATTTTCAGATTATAATAAATATAGCTTAATGCTCATCCAACTAAATTTCATCACATTTCCTCTGTTGATTAGTTTTGTGTTCATTATAATCACAAATTTATTACTGTATATAAATTCATTCTTCAAGTTCAATTTCTTTGACTTTATCTATTTAGACGTTGAGAAGCTACTGTATATTAAATGGGTATTTTTAGAAGATAATTTATTTTTATGAAAAATTAAATACTTTATGACAAAAAAATTATTATGATAAAAATTTAAGAAAACAAAAATTAAAAATTTATATACATGTAATTTAATTATTTAAAATTAAAAAATCTGAAAATTTTCATATTTTTTTATCTCTGTATTGTCATGTTAAAAATTATGACTACAAGTTTAAATATAACTTTTTAATTTAAGAAAGTAATAGAATCATGATATGATTTTGTTATCTCATCTTTATTATAGTTTATGTAATTTGCAACCATTCTTTTTTCAGTAATTTATTTCTTAAAAGTTAAATTTTTTATCGTGATTTAATATCAACTATTTATTGTTAAATTAAAAGTTATAACACTAATGACAAAGAGTGTTTTACTTTAAAAATTAGTAAGTTTCATATTAAAAAAAATAGTGTGTTGAATAGTATATAATTGATAAGATTGATAGATTTATTGTCTTAAAATTTTAAGTTAAAAATAATATTAATTTTTTTATGCAGTTCATTTAATGTCGTTTTTTCGACAAATTTTCACTTTAAATACCTTACAACAAGAAACCATACGAATTAAAAGATTAAGAAGGATACAACAAAAATTTTATATTTTTGTAACATTATTTTGTCCTAATAATATTAGTTTATATAGTATAAATAGACTTACTTATGTTAATCTTTTAATAGGTGAACTCATTTTTTAATTGAAAATGATCATTTGACTGAAGGCGTGGAAATTGAATTTGAACAAGTAATTAACTGAACAGCAACCAAACGGTGGCAAGCAACGGTGCATTTTGTTTGAATTATTAGAAATTGAAGCAACGCCAATTTGGACTGAAAATATGTAGCAAGCAACGATTGATTTCATCTCTCTTCGGTGGTTGGATTGTTTTAAGTCAAGTCAAGAGGTGGTGATTCAGCAAGTTCTGAAGCAGCTGAAGCAGATTCCAATGAAAATTGAATTTGGGTTCGGTGCAATCAAATTTGATGCGTTGTAGGCACTTGGCAATCATGCAAACACCTTGCTGGCAACAAATTGAATTCGGTGATTGAAGCAAAGTTGGTCATGTTTTGCAGGTTGCTGAATTATTCACTGTAATTCACTACGCAGGTGGCTTTCAAATTGTAAAGTGGCAAGACGATGTGGCAATAATTCTTAAGCAGCTTGGATTGAATTGTTATTCAGTAGCATTAATTCTTTTCATTGAATCCTTGAATTCATAGATTTATTGAACCCATAAGCACTTTCTGTGATTTAAAACAATTAAGCATTCATGTCAATTTGATTGAATTAAGCGGCACCTAAAATATAGTTTGGATTGCAAACTTAATTACCAAAGGAATCCTGAAGAAATTGCCATTTAGATTTAAATTTCATAAAATCGTGAAGCTTTTGTTCTAATTTTTGCATCTTTTTTATTTTAATTTTGATTTGAGTCTCTTCTTCGTTAATTTATTTTAGTTTTTAAGTTTTTAATTTTATTTGAGATATAATCTCATGAGAAAAACTAATAAAAAAATAATTATTTAAAACTATAAAATCATGAGCTAAATGTTAATATTTGTATATTAAAAATTTATTTAAATTTAAATTTAAGTTTTAAGAAATTAAAAATAAAAATTAAGATAGCTAACAAGAGTGGATGAATATTTATTTCGTCTTATTTATTTAAAGTATGATAAGCACACTAATATATATAATTTGTGTATGTATATTTATTTTAAGATTTAAATTTATTTTTAATTAATTTTTTATTAAATGTTTAAATTAATTTAAATTTTTAAGTAATCTTGATTCATTTCTTACCATTTAGTTTTTTTTAATTTATTTGTTTTGTTTTTCAAATTTTTAGTAGTAATTATAAATGTATTGTTTAGACTATTCGTAATTTTTCTTTAAAATATTTTTATTTTTGTTTTTCTTTAGTTTTGTCTTGTATTCTACTCTCATTTATTTTAATCTATTTTTATTAAATGTTCTTTAGTTTGTCCTTAAAATTCATTAGTTTAATTTTAGAGTTTTCTATTTCTTAAACTTTTGAGTTAAATTTAAATTTGTTACATATTTTATTTTGAATACAAATTTTTATTAGTTAATTAAAAGTTTTTCTTAAAAACTAAAATGAAACTTGAGGGAAAGAGTACATAAACTTTCAAGAATAATATACAAATTAATTGAATGTAAACATTTGATGTTCTTGTTTTTTTAATTGTGTTAACTATTTTATTTTTGTGATAGTTTCATGTTTTTTAACATTTTGCTGACATGAGTGCATTGAGAGATAATTATTTTTCAAAATCTCATTTTAAGAATATAAAAATTAGAAAAGATAATGTATGATTATAGAAGACTTGAACATAAGGAGTACAAACATAAAGAGACATATAGTTCAAGGATTAAAAGTTGTTCTATTAGATGTTCAAAATATAAAGGTTATAGACATTGCTTTTTATCCAAGTTCTACTTGTAAGTCAAAAAGTGAACAAGATATCATAGATTATACAAATCCAAGATTTTGATATCAACTATTAGATCAAGTTCTTATCACACAATAAAAAACTATAGGTAATAATCAAAATGCATTCCATATAGCATTAAATGTTTATATCCTCTTCAAGCAAAATCCTAATATCTAACAATGCTTATTAAGCCTAGGTCAAAGAGCATTATACTCTAATTTGAGTAAGGTAAGAGACTCTACAAGTTAAACATCTTTTCTAGAGTTGACATGAGTGTAGATCGAGAAGTTGTTGAAGCGTAGCAGCTTTAGCTCTTGTTCCAAGATGTCTTATGTTGATATTACTTCGTGATGATCATCTTGGTGACTGAGAGATGGAGACATTCCCTACAATACAAAATAAGCAAATAAGATATATTCAAGAAATACAACATTAATTTTTAATTGTGTTTATGTGCTTATTATCTAAACATGTAAGCACATATTAAACTTTGCAAATAAACATCAAGTGTTGTATTGTTTGTCAAACAAAACACTTTTGTATTTTCATAATTTGAGTATAAAATTATTTTTCATCTAACAAACTTGACATAATTATGTTTATAATTGTTGTTTATGAAGCATCTGATAAAGAAAGTATAGGGTTTGATGTATTTTATTCTAATAATACCTTACCCACTCACAAAGACACGCACATGCACACACGTACCAGAAACCCACTCATACCTGCACGCACACACATTAAGGATCCAATTTTATGTGTCAAAATGATGCTTCTTATCTAGAGTAGTACTAGTACGAACAACTCAAAGAATTTCAGCATAGTTTTGTTTTGCAAATAGGAAAACATAAACTTGACTCTTCTGTATTCCCTGCATATATCGCTTGTTTTTTATAAGAGTTCATTTTAACATTTAGCTTATAAGGTGTTTGATGGAATGTCAATTAGAAGTAAAGCCTCAAGGAAGATTCTCACTAGACACGAAGATAATCTCGGAAGTTATCTAAGTGTGAAGGTTCACTTCACAAGGAGCTCAAGAGGAGAAGAGAATGACAAAAAATAAAAATCAGCCAACACAATTTAAGACAAGGCTTGAATCATAAAGACATAAGAGTAAATGACATGAAAGTAAAGTGCTGGAAATTAAAAAGCATGAAAGTAAAGAACATGAAACAATAATGGAGGAAGAGATTGAGAGAAGGGGAGGGGAGTGGAGTGCTACACGCCACTTGGGGGATGGTCCAACCCAGGATGAGTGGTGTTAGCCGCCACTTGAGCCAAGGCTCAAGATAAGACTCCAAGAGGGGGAAGAACATCCAAGAACACAACACAAGCTCTAGGCTATGCAAGAATGCTCTCTATTTCATTAATGTTCAACCCTTTTACAAGAATGAGAGGCCTCTTTATATAGAGTTGGGGTGGGGACTTAGAGGAAATTACATTGGAAAAGATTCCTAAGCATATTCCACTCTTGGTGGCCAAGACTCACACATTCTAGAAGATAGGGCACAAAAAATGGGTGGCCAATGATTGGGATGATGAGAGGACGTTTTCCAAGGGTTTTAGAAGGTCAAGATTGACTTCTTCACCCCCCTTGGATGTCCCGAACTTGGGCCTCAAGCCCAAGTGCTCCTTTGCTCCAAACAAGACTCTACTTGTAGAAAAAAGGGTGTCAAAAGCAATCCTGCAAAACCCCAAAAAAACATGAGTTTAGAAAATATTTAACAACTAATAAAAATGCTAAAAAGGCTAAATAAAAGGGGAGAGGAAGAAGTGTCCATTCTCATCATGCTTCTAGTAATCCTCCTTGGACACTCCTCTTCTTTATTTGTGGTTAGGGACTCATCAGTTTTAGTCCCTAAAATTTATCTATAGTCACTTCCATGGCTTTATCATGTGTTATACTTTAGTTATTTATTCTTTAGTATCGTCAAGGAATAAGTTTTCTGAAGTTAGAGACAAGTGAATTTTTAATGAAATCAAGGATTAAAATAACTTGCTTAATATTATATAAGCAATTATGTGGCTTCTTACAAGGACTAATTAGTTGTTGAAAGGACATCCTTACTAAAAATCATAGTATCAATTTTAATTTTTTATAACAAGTTTTCATGCATAAATTATTATAGTATACTAGTTAAAAAAATAATTTCCTACATAAAATATTATTATTTACATATATTTTATTTTCAAAATGGTGAACTTTGATGTAGTCACAATAAAAATTTGAATGTTACAAAATTAGTAGGAGATCAATTACAAGTGAGAACACATATAATACACTAATTATCCTCTATTTCATTTTATTTATTAGTTTGCATATTTTGATTTTATTTTATGTAGATTTTTTTCATACAAAATGAATTAAATACTTAAGGACGTGGGTCTCACTCCTTTGTTCCTCAATATTTTAATACTCTATCCCTTTCTCAGTCAATTATTTTCTAGGTTCTTACAAAGATTGATTGTTAGATTTTACCGTAGATATAAAAAATTATTACATTTACAAATATTTTAATTAGTATATTTTATGTTCAAATTTAGTGTGTTTTTAAAATAAATATTAAATTTATGAATATTATTATTTTATTATTTTAATTTCAATTTTTAAAATTTTTCTTACACAATTTTTAAAAAAATGTAAATAACACAGAAGGTGGTTTATCAGGAATTGAATTTCAATTGATATTCTAACACTAGAAAATTCACTATCCATCTTTAGAATTCGATTTAATGGGACTCAAATACTAAATTTAATATAATAAACAATGTTATTGATGTAAGCAAAAAATACACTATGCTGTCTAGGTAATTAAAAATGAAAAAAAGTGCTAATTGGAAAAAAATTTCCTATAAAGAATGGTTAAGAATATAGGTAGACAAGCATATCCCATAAATTTTGATAAATTACAAACAAAAATAAGCAATGGAAGATTAACCGTGGAATAGAATTAAGGAATATTATGAATGATATGATACTAATAACATTGACAAATCAAAATATATTATATATATTATAATGATATATATATACTTTGAAAAGGAAGAGTGTGAAATCCATGTTTAAAAGCTTTCAAAAATGAAGTCCAATAGATTGGGAAAAAAGTTGGCACGAGTTACGTGTTATGGCATCTCCTTTAATAGAAGAGATAAGCATAACATCATAAAGATTATTAGCTTGTGAAATACACTCGTACAAAATGACAAATTGAGGACCTCATATAATGACAGTTCTCTAAAAATTGTCATTAGTACTTGATTGATGACACTTTTAAAAATTTATTCAACTTTACGATGATGGTTGCCTCAAAACCATTGTCATAGCTAAAATATAACAACAGTTACATTTGAATCATCATCATATTTGCTCTACATTGATGACTTTATTTGAACCATTATTGTATTTTCGCTTTAACGTTTTATGATGATGTGTTTCCTTTTTCTCTTCCTTTGCACACACCATTATTGTTCCCCTCATTCTCCTTCTTTGTCAATGTTGCTCCTTTATCGTACTTTTGCCTCTACATTCGTTATCGTTGTGATAGATAATTTTATTATTTGCTTCACTTATTACATTTGTCGTTGCTCTTTCATTTGTCTTTAACGTCTTTTCTATTTGTCTTCACCACAACTATTGTTGTCGATGCCACCATTGGTTTCATTGATTGACCTCAATGATGTTGTTGTGGTTTAGTTTGATGGTTCATGCTTTCATTACTGTTGTCACGTCTGCTCACACTCCGCACTGTCGACACCACCATTATAACTTTAAAATTGTTGTATTGGTGTCTAACTAAGAAATTTTAAAATTTGAGTTACATATACAATGCTAGTTCTGTTTCAAAATCATCTGTCATATGTGCAACCTACAACAAAAGTTCTCACTATGAACTATCATTTTTTGTTACACAGACGACAACAATTTGAAAAGAATCATTGTCATAGGTGATATATGATTTGGTTTCAACTGTCGTAGAAAACTTTAGTTTTCAATGATGGCTCAATCAACAACGGTTATAAAACCTTCATTGGAATGCAATTTAAATCTTCGTTAAAGGAATTTTTTCTAATGGAGACACTATTATAGTATGAGGAAAACCTTCAGAACATGTAGAATATAGAGTTTAAAATGACTCTCGTAAGGTCATCTTACTCCCAACAAATATCTCATGAATAACTTATCAACTTCAATGGGGTCACAACAAAGGTATGAATTACAAAAGAGGTGAGGTCATATTAATTTCAAAGAGATGGAGAATGGGTGGAAGAGATGGCGGTTGGAGAACAACACTTGGAGGCACTTAGAGGAAAGGGAAAAGAGTTGCATTAGTGGGAGAGTTTTCAGGATATGAACCAGTTGACATTACCCCCTAAAAGTTGACAAAAATTTCAATACTTGGTTTATGTTAAAGGTAACATTAACAAAGTGTACAATGAAGTAACAAAGATGGAAAACAGAAAATTCAAAACTAGGCCAAACGAGGGGTGGAGAATGGAGAGATGGCAAGTTTGGCACATCAAGCAATGAATATAAGCCCAATAGTAAATGGGATGAGAGTTATAGGGATAAGGAAAAAGGGAAACTAAATGAAGAAGGACACAATGAAAGGGTAGAATTCCTTGATGAAGTGTGCACTAGAGAAAATGAAAACAGACCAAATGAAGGGTACAACTCAATTTCATAGAAGCTTGGAAAGTTTATTATAAACTCAAAAGCCCAAATTGGGAAAGTCATAAGCTCTGAGAAAAAAACCCCAATTAAAAACGAAGAAGTCCCTCTCCAATAAAAGTGAACATCTAGAATAGAGCATAAATTGAGGAATCATAAAGAACTTGCGATCCAAAGGGAGACCATGCAAGAGGTGAATGTACAAATAACAACTTAGCACATGGGTCCTCCCTTGAAGATAGGACAGTGGAGAAAGTTAGTTGAGAGGAAGATGCATTAGGTGAAAATGAAAGAAGTTCAACGAAGTGTGTCATTTTGGAAAGAAACACTAACCTTAGTTGCAATGTGTCCTATCTAAGTGACAATATATTGATCTATAGGAAGAATCTTAGGCTATCTATTCATTCATTGAGTAATATTTTATTAAATGAAAACACCATAAATTGTAATAGAATATTTTGTCTAAAAAATGAGCTTAATGAGGCGAAAAAATCTAAGGATGGAAAAAAAATTAGGGGTATCTGGGGGAGGTAAGGAGGATCAAACCATACAAACAATGACATATATGGAAATAAGGGATAGAGAAGAAATGAGAGACAAGAACTGAGAGTGGTAAGAAGGGAAACACAAGGGAATAAATGAAAGTACTCTCTTTTAATGTAAGGGGGTTAGGAGGAAGGGAAAAAAGGAAAGTCATGAAAGAACTAATTGTAGATGAGTAGATCCAATTTTTATCTTTATAAAAAAATATATAGAAACTGTAGATATATAGGATATTGTGAGGCAACCAAAAACCATGCTTTGATTTTCTTATGCACCCCCTCCTTTTTCTTTTAACAGTTCAATCAATTGTTGTCTTGTTTCTGTACTGATATTGGTGTCGATATTGACTTCCTTCCTTTCCTCCTTTTATTCGATATTTATAATATCAATCTCTTCCTGGGGCTTGATTTTTTTGGGTTTCCTTGTCCAACATTCTTTGCATATCAGTTGTAATTGTCTCCTCATCCATCTCGAACATTTAGATTATAATCATGTAATTTAGACATGCTTGTTTATATGGTTATGTTTAGGATTAGACATGTTTAACGTATAAGAGAGGGATAAAGAATAATAATAAAAATGCGTAGCAAATGGTGCTTATTTTATTAATGAAAAAAATTATTAACCACAAGAATTTTTAAAATGAACAAAAGAAAAAACATAGAGGAGAACCCTACGGCAACTTTTTCAACACTCCACTCTTCAAAATTTACTCATCAAACTTTGGAAGTGGTTGATCATTAGCACTCACGCGCTTGCATCAAATTTGAGATCAATTAGGTTTTACAGATGACCTTTAAGCATTCTGCAATACTCTACATTGTGTCTTGCGGATCCCAAATGGAAGTCGTAGGTCTCGTTAGGTCTGTATGACGTTGGATAAGGTGGCTCAAGATTGCATTGTGAGGGCAAGCGTGTCAGCATCTTGGCCTCTAATAGCTTTGGAAGTAGCTCTGCTTAGCTGGATGGAATCTTGTCATATTTTCGTTCGGCTTTTAGACGTGTTGCCTTGGCTTGTTGAAGTTTGGGAGAGATGGTGATTCTATTGATTCCCCCCCCCTCGCTCTCTTTCTTCTTGAAGTTCTTCTTATATTCCTAATGTTTGGAAGGTCCCTTAATTCTCCCACTTTTCATTCTCTGTTCCACTCTTTCTTGTATGGTCACCACATTGGCAGAGTTTCAAAGTATTTCCGATCATCTTATTGTAACAAGGATCGGAAAGAGAGTTGATAAACAATGACATGATCTCTTTGTCCGCTAGTGGTGGTTTTACTTGGGCAGCTAGTTCCCTCGATCGTTGAGCATATGTTTTGAAGGATTCATCAACCTTCTTGCTCAAGCTTTGCAAACTTGACCTATCAGACATTAGGTCAAGATTATACTTATAGCGATTGACGAACACGTCCACTAACTGCTTCCAAGTTTGGATCTTGTTGCCCTCTAATTGCATGTACCATGTAAGTGCTACTTCTGCAAGACTCTCCTAAAAGTAGTGGATTAGGAGTTTCTCGTTATTGGCGTGAGCAACCATCTTGTGACAATACATCATGAGATGGGTCCCGGGGCAGCTGGACCCAAAATATTTTTGGGGAAGTTCGGGACTTTAAATTTGGGAGGGAATTCAATGTCTTGAACCAAAGACATCTCGATTGCATACCCTATGTCAAAATCATGACCCTCAACAACTCTTAACCTTTCCTCCCAAGGCATTTAGATGATGAACAGAGCCTTCATCCCATTGTTGGCTTCGTTCTCGTTAACATTCCTCTTCTACATATTCTCCATCATAATAGCCATCAGGGTTTTTAGCTTTTCGATCTCAGCGTTCAGCTCTTGGTTTTTCTCTCTCTATGCTTCCATTAGTTTCTTCTGCATCTGCGCTCTAGTCAAAATGGAGTGTTGAAAAAACATCTTTTGAGATAATTTATTAATTAATTTTATGCATTGTGAAATGTGGAAATTTCTATGTGATTTTGATGAGAGTTTGGTTTTTCTATGCATGTTCCTTGCCGTTAGGGAAGGCAATTAAACCTGCACCGTGGAGACCAAATCGTACCCGCACCGAGTTTGACAGGGAAAAACTGAGTTGACTGGGTTCGGGTTTTCCCGCCCTATCTTTAAATTTAAACCTAAACCCTAAAAATGACCATATTCCTTCTTTCTTTTTATTTTTCATACATAAAGGGTTACTTTGTCTTCTCTGAAACCCACTCTATTCTTAGTGTCTGTTCCACACTTTTCTCTTTTCTTCTACCCTTCACTCACTCCTTCAACTTCCTCAATCTCTTCAACCAGTTCAATATACTCTTCTCTTTCTCCCATCCTCCAGACATTTATTTTTCTCAGTCCCTTCAACCAATTTGGTAAATGCATAAGGTTAGTTCTTTGCTTCTTTATCAATTTCTAAATATTGTGCATTGATCTTAATAACTTCTATTCCTATTTTATTATTTGAAATTTTTATTTTCATTTTCTAGTATTCTTTTATTTTTATTTTTTATCTTCTTTACCTTTTATTTTCTTCATATTTAAATTTTAAAAGTGTATTCATTGTAAATTGTATAATTGCTATGACTTTTTTATTAGTTTTATAGTCTATCTTTATTAGGTTTTGTTCGTAATCTCTTTGTGACTAATCTATAACATTTATGATGATTAGATACATAACATTTTGTACAATTTTGTATAGATTTGTTACTTTTGTATACTAGTATGAGTTCGTCTATTTTTATTTCTATTTTATTTTCATTTTCTAGCACGATTTTATTTCTTTTTTATTTTTTTATTTTTATCTTCTTAACTTTGATTTTCTTCATAATTAAATTTTAAAAGTGTTTTTTTGTAAACTGTATAAATGCTGTGATTTTTTATTAATTTTGTAGTCTATATCAATTCTTGTTTATAATCTCTTTGTGACTAATCTATTACATTTATGATTAGATAATAACCTTTTGTATAATTTTGCACATATTTGTTATGTTTGTATACTAGTTTGAGTAATGGCTATTTTTATTTTTATTTTTAATATGATTTTATTTCTATTTTAATTGTTTTTATTTTCATTCTCTTAACTTTGATTTTCTTTAAAATTAAATTTTAAAAGTGTCCTCTTTATAAACTGTATAATTGCTGAGATTTTTTATTAATTTTTGTTGTGTATCTTTATCATGTCTTTTTATAATTTGTAATCTCTTTCAGTAACTTATTACATTTATAGGTATATACATTTGTAATCAAAGGGTTACTTTGTCTTCTCTGAAACCCACTCTATTCTTAGTGTCTGTTCCACACTTTTCTCTTTTCTTCTACCCTTCACTCACTCCTTCAACTTCCTCAATCTCTTCAACCAGTTCAATATACTCTTCTCTTTCTCCCATCCTCCAGACATTTATTTTTCTCAGTCCCTTCAACCAATTTGGTAAATGCATAAGGTTAGTTCTTGGCTTCTTTATCAATTTCTAAATATTGTGCATTGATCTTAATAACTTCTATTCCTATTTTATTATTTGAAATTTTTATTTTCATTTTCTAGTATTCTTTTATTTTTATTTTTTATCTTCTTTACCTTTTATTTTCTTCATATTTAAATTTTAAAAGTGTATTCATTGTAAATTGTATAATTGCTATGACTTTTTTATTAGTTTTATAGTCTATCTTTATTAGGTTTTGTTCGTAATCTCTTTGTGACTAATCTATAACATTTATGATGATTAGATACATAACCTTTTGTACAATTTTGTACAGATTTGTTACTTTTGTATACTAGTATGAGTTCGTCTATTTTTATTTCTATTTTATTTTCATTTTCTAGCACGATTTTATTTCTTTTTTTATTTTTTTATTTTTATCTTCTTAACTTTGATTTTCTTCATAATTAAATTTTAAAAGTGTTTTTTTGTAAACTGTATAAATGCTGTGATTTTTTATTAATTTTGTAGTCTATATCAATTCTTGTTTATAATCTCTTTGTGACTAATCTATTACATTTATGATTAGATAATAACCTTTTGTATAATTTTGCACATATTTGTTATGTTTGTATACTAGTTTGAGTAATGGCTATTTTTATTTTTATTTTTAATATGATTTTATTTCTATTTTAATTGTTTTTATTTTCATTATCTTAACTTTGATTTTCTTTAAAATTAAATTTTAAAAGTGTCCTCTTTATAAACTGTATAATTGCTGAGATTTTTTATTAATTTTTGTTGTGTATCTTTATCATGTCTTTTTATAATTTGTAATCTCTTTCAGTAACTTATTACATTTATAGGTATATACATAACCTTTTGCATAATTTTGCACAGATTTATTATTTTTGTATACTAGTTTGAGTATACCTATTTCTATTTCTATTTTATTTTTATTTTCTAGCATAATTTTATTTCTATTTTAATTTTTTTATTTTCATCTTTCTTAACTTCGATTTTTTTCATAATTAAATTTTAAAAGTGTCTTATTTGTAAACTGTATAATTGTTATGATTTTTTATTTATTTTGTAGACTATCTTTATAAGATTTTTTTTGTAATATATTTGTGACTAATCTATCACACTTATGATTAGATACATTATTTTTTGTACAATTTTGCACATATTTGTTATGTTTATATACTGGTTTGAGTATGCCTATTTTTATTTCTATTTTATTTTTATTTTCTAGCATGATTTTATTTCTATTTTAATTGTTTTTATTTTTATCTTCCTAATTTTGATTCTCTTCGAAATTAAATTTCAAAAGAGTCTTCTTTGTAAACTCTATAATTGCGTGATTTTTTATTAATTTTGTAGTCTATCTTTGTTAGATTTTTTTATAATTTGTAATTTCTTTGTGACTAATCTATTAAATTTATGATTAGATACATAACTTTTTGTACAATTTTGCACATATTTATTATTTTTGTATACTGGTTTGAGTATGTCTACTTTTATTCAACGAAATGGACTTTAATGATGAAGGTAGTGCTTTAAGAGATAATAATACTTGATTTATTTACTCTCGTGCAAGTACTTTTATTTATTTTCTTTTTTAATGATACATTTTATTTTGAATTTTGTAGGTGAACTGATGGAGAGTGACATTACTTCTTATTTGAAAGATGATTATTAGATTATTTGATATTTGTTTGTTTCAAATCTGTTTCTTTTATATCTTTGAAGGGTGAATAGTTAGAATTTATTTATTTATTAATGTTTTTAAATATGTATTTCATATTGGATTTTATACTTTATATTATGTATTTTGAAGATTGATAAATTAAACTTGATAGGTATAAAACAAAAAAAATACTATCAAACACTTTTTTACATACATATTATAATATGAAAATAATAAACTAAAATATACTCCATCAATAAATAATTTAAAATTTTGTAACATTATAATATTAATTTATGTATAAAAAAATAATATATAAAAGAAATATACATTTAATATTAAAATATTTAGTATCTATAAATTTATCTTTAATAATCTATTTTTATGATATATATATATATATATATATATATATATATATATATATATATATATATTAGTCATGATTAAATTTTTAGATTGATTTAAAAAAATTTAAATTTATATTCTAAGAAAATAAAATAGAACGCGGATGGGAAAATTTAATCCTCGATGGAATGAATGTGAGGATCGAAGATGAAATTGGGGATAATTAACTGAGTTGGGAACACCCAGCTCAACCCCATTACCAAACATACTTCGGAGTTAAATTATATTTTTACACTAAATTCTCTATTTATAATATATATATATATATATATATATATAAAATATATATAAAAGAAAGTTATTTTAAAATTATACAACAAAATGCATACACATATGCTCAATCAATGGAACATTTGCGAAAATGTACAATCAATATTGTATTAGGTTCTTGTTAAAAAATTTCAACTTTCGTTGTAATATAAACATCAAACAACTGGTAACATTTTCTTGTCAAACCATTCTAACTACATCGTAACATCCTTTGCGTGCATTCCACATTGCATGAGACAAAGAAGAAGCAGATGATGGTGGTGATTGCACTGCAGTAACGAGAAACAACTCGCAGTATTTTAGTTTGCCATACAAGAATAATTTCCTAATGCTCTATCTAACCACATATCAATACAAGATAAACCTTTATGGTCATTCCATGAATAAATTGAAACCATTATCTATAACATGTAAAATCAACATTGTATTAGATTCTCGTCATGCATGTGTGTGGTTGTTGAGTAATATTGAGTAATATCTATTAGAGGAGGATATATAGTTTTGGAGTAAAAGTTCAATAATAAAGAATATATGATTATGTATGATAAGGAGTTATACCTAGATGTTACTCCCTTTTAAGTTAACATTTTTTTCATTGTATAAAAACAATATTTTTGTATTTAAAAAAAATGGAATTAAAACGAATATTTTCAAAGTTTGAGATTATAACCAAAGTCTAGATACTTTTTAGAAAATAAAAGTATGATTGACCATAGTAAATGATATTTTATGTAGGCACTATATATATATATATATATATATATATATATATATATATATATATATATATATATATATATATATATATATATGTAGTATGCGTAAATTAAAAAATACAGACTACATTCATAATTTAACAATTTTATACATTTATAATTTATCCTTATTTTATATTTACTTGTGACTCTTTGACGAACAAAATACTTTTAAATAAAGTATTATGTAGTCCACGAATATTGTTGCATGTATTAATTAATCTTGAGAAACAGCCCAGTTCATTTTGTATACTTGAACAATATATAGATGGACAAATGTACTTAATAAAACTTTAGCAAATGAAAACTCTCAATTTCTATATTTATTCCAAAGTTGTATATCTTGTTTGAACTTAGTCCTAAATGGATGTGCTGGATTCATAAAACTGACTGTTAATGGAAATGACGACATTAAAACGATTTTCTCTTCTTTTTTTTTCATTTTTCGTTTTGGTTTGGGTGGGTCCTAAGTCTTTCTTATGCGAATACCCCTAAACATTATAGTTATTATTATTACAAGGATATGTACTTCGTAGAATAAAATGAGAAGTGCATTTCAGGTTCTGTACTTTTTCTCTGATAAATAATATGTGAAAATTAATGCAAAATTATGTGTTGTAGTAACCTCAAGACTTCAAGTAGAAAATTTTACTTTCCTGTTATGTGATACAGAGTGCAAAGAAGGAAGGACAGAAAAATTAGAGGTTTTAGAAGTTCAAAGGTCATGGGAGTTATGAATGATAATGCTCAAAAGTGGCAACATGGACACCTTAACAGCAGTGATCACAAAAATTGGCTTCAAAGCAAAGTAATTCACACACTCACCTAAGTTTCCTTGCTTAGTAAAAGGGTTTATGAATATGCCTTCAATGTACCACAAAGTGTATGAAGAGGCAAAAGTGATCATCAGGGGAAGTTTCTATGGTCAAGGAACTTGAATGTTGATGCTGCAATAGTAGCTGCTCACATGAACGACAAAAAGTAGCTGCTTCTTTCACCATGTGTTTAAGACATCTAAGGGAATGTTTGAATTTCCGTTTGGGTTGCTCCAACTCAATTTGATAAGTTTTATAGCATTTGTTTGAAACCAAATGTTTATTAAGGCATCTTTTACAATTTTACAAACTCAGTTTGTAAAACCGAAACTACTTCAATAATTAAAATTTGCCAACTTCAACCCGAAGTTATGTACTGAATATCCATGGCTAATGGCTCTATTTGAGATCAGATGCCACAACAGGATTCCTTGGTGGTACCATATTACATGACACAAGAGGCATGTGCAAATTCTGCTTGAGATTGTTACAATTTCTGACACCCATTGTCGTGCAATCTTGTTTATAGCACAAGATTGTGTACAAGGCTAAAACTTTCTTAAACTCTATTGCCAACATTTATTGACCAAACATTATCAGGAGGGAAAGTCATTCACAACTTTAATATTCCTTTTCTTAGATAATATTTGAATCGAGGGAGACAGAAACAATCAATTTTTTTATTAATCAATTAAATGATGTACATATAATTACAATGATGGCAATCTGAAAGCAAAAGTGGAAAAACTTACTCAGACCTAAACCCGTCTAAAATTTTATCAACTTCCTTCCAACCCTAGGCATAAAAAGCATACTACTTATTGTATGCGTCCCTCTTAAACCTTAGAAACTATGACAATCCATAGTGAAAGCTCCCTGAATGCCTATGAGCAGCAACAGCTACTGCTGCAGCACCAACTGCACCAAATTGAGATTGTGCCTGCAGCAGTTTTGCATCAATAGAAGCAACAGGATCATTTAAGTGGTCTCTCTTCCCCTGTTGATAGTATGGGTTAGTGTTAAGGTCAATAGCTGGTCTGGCTGGCATGCTACACTGCTGGGCTGAGAGTTGATGTTTGCCTTGTGAAATAACCTTTATTGTTTCTGACGTAGCTTTGGTGTTAGTTGGTTGCACCCTATGGAAACAGTGTGGAGAGACGGCTTGAGGAAGAGTGTTTCGGTAGAAGATCCTTTGGTCATAAGCATCTTTTATGGTTCTCCCATTGTCATAGTGCAGAACTGGCCCTACTATTCGACCTGGTTTGGCTGTGGGAAGGAAAGAAAAACATTAGTACCTAGATCAAAATCAGCTTCACATTACAGTGCTATAAGGATTGGTAGTAGTATTATTCATGTTTGCTCTAATTATATAGTTTATAATTTCATTAAGAGTTAAGGTAGCACCACATTAATTACGTAGTTTATACCTGCTGGCACTCTTGGCGGAGGTCGTGAACTCCTTAACTGACTTCCTGAATTTGATTCTACTGATCTCGAAATCTTTGATGCCTCAGCCACCGTTTGCTTGTTCTCGAATGAAGCAAAAGATGGCTGTGTAATGGGAGGAATTGTACTAGAGTGAACAGTAGACCTTCAAAAATTAAATGGAAATTATTATACATCAGAAAATATTTACTTTAAAGAGCAACAAACTTAACATGGGAGCCAAAACTAATAGCCAGAAAGTAAATACAGTAATTACAAAGCATTGCATGGTCAGTACAAGTTAGCATTACCTTGGAAGGGAGACATGCTTCCTCTCTGGAGGAATCACTGGACCACTTTTACCGTGATTTTCCTCAAGATAAGCAAATTGCTTTCTGAATTGATCTATTGCACTGCAAGTAACATATATCCGTAAATAATAATCATGGCATATAATGTATACATTGTGTTATGTTGCACATCAGTAAGAAAAAGCAATTAGTATAAGCTTCAACCTAGGGTATAGGAAGTGGGTGCCTTCAGTTCCATTCATGTAATCTTTAAGCAACTGGGGATGATATTCCAGTATTTCCCGATATATTAGTTCCCTAACTTCCTCCTTCGTTACCCGTCTCCTCTCAAACTCGAATTCTAATCGTGATATTGGCTGACACGATGGTTCTCTCTCAACTTTGGCCAAACCCTTAAAGAAGGTATCAGATAGTGCCTGCCAATGATAGATGCATAATGATTTCTTTCAGATTTACATCAAATAAAAGAAAGTTAACCTTTAATACAGGGAACCAGAATATACGTCACTACATACTCCTTAAATGGGGGTACCATATATGGAATCATAAATAAACAGATACCTCTTGAGCAGTTGGTCGATCCTTTGGATCAAATGCTAAGAGCCTTTGCAGTAGACGAAGTGCCAATGGATCTGCATTTGGAAATTTCTGTTCAAATGGCACAGGAGATTTCTTCCGCATTTCCATCAAGTACTTCCTTGCCTTGTCATTTCGAACCTGCATAAATTCAAAATGAAATTAGTTCCCAGATACTTCTAAAATAGTTTTTCATGAAAGAAACAGCACTAGCAAGCACAAAAGTACAAGATTAAGTGAAAGATAAATAAAAAAGAAAACAAGAGTAGTCCATACTCCTGCAATAGTTTCTGGTGATGGTGTCCCAAGAAGATCAGTAATCAAATCTAATTGATGCACAACACTTTTTCCAGGAAACAGTGGCTTTCCTGTCAACACCTCTGCAAAAATGCATCCAATGCTCCATATATCAATTGCCGGTGTATACTGCAAAAGAAGATTCCAAGAAAATGATTATACTAAAGAAGAAGAGCAATTACACATCCCAATAAAACCACTTCAGAGAAACAGACAAACTGACACAGTTACCTGAAGGACAGATAAAATCAACTTCCAGGAGAGATCAATAGTCCTCCCTGAACAAGAATTATTACAATCTAGGCTTTACTGTTTACTATAAAACACACAAAGCATTTCATACAGAAATAATGGCAACACCTTTACAAGTCAGCCAAGCAAACTGTTTCCAATTTCTCCTTTCTGGGAGACTAAAATTATAAACATTAAATATTGCTGACATATATCATACGAACTTTCAAACCTTTCAATGCCTAACTTCCTCCACATGCCTACCTCGGTGTCAGGACTCAGGTCCTAAAAATATTTTCTTGGAAAAATTTACCAAAATTCCCATTATCAACAAAACAATTAATCTACATTTATATTGCATGCCAGACATCCAACATGTACATGATATACTCAACACCATAGTTCTATATTACTCTCAAACAACAAAATGCAATTAGAATTTCTCCTTCAGATGCAAATTTAAAGGGGGATAATCCTTGAATAAAAATCACACAGCCAGTTAAGATTATGATGCAGCAACGCGCAATGATGATGTCCAGAAATTATAATTGACTATGTGTCTCAATAATAAAGTCAAAATACTAGCTTGCAGCTAAAAATAAGCATATATGCTTCTGTATCAGATAAATGACCTACATAAATTTTGGCCAAATTATATACCTTCGAAAAGAAGGAGCCACACAGTTCTGGGGCTCTGTACCATCTTGTAGCAACATAATCCTGCAATATGTACCAAAAGAAAAATGAGAAATCTCAATATTACTGAGTGAATATGCAGAAAGAAATTGTCATAACTTCCATATTTTCTACATGTAATTCAAATTTAAAAACAAAACACAGTACCGTCCAAAATGTTGTTGTTGGGGCATCATTAAATGCAACTCTAGCCAAACCAAAATCACAAACTTTCAGTTTGCAGTTTGCATTTGCCAGAATATTCTTGGGTTTAAGGTCTCTGTGATATACATTAGCTGCAACCATACATAAGATCATTTAGAAGCAACTTGGTGCAATTATTTAAGAAAATTTAACAGTGTAACAAGAATGCATATCAAGGCCACACAATGAAAGAGCAAAGACCTGTATGCATATACTTCAATGCACGCAGCATCTGATAAAGAAAAAACTGATGATGCTCACGGGTCAAGTCGTCATTAGCTTTGATGACCTGATGGAGATCAGACTCCATGAGCTCAAAGACAACATAAATATCTTTAAACTCCCTCTTTGAAGGGGGTAACATGATTCTCTTAATATCAACAATATCAGGGTGTCTTAAAAGTCTAAGCAACTTGACTTCCCTAAGGATTCTAATGGCATCGGAGATATGTTCAAAAATATCATGAATCTTCTTTATTGCAACCTTTCCCCCAGTGTGTGTATCAATTGCTGAACAAACAACTCCATAGCTACCCTTCCCAACAACTTCAAGAATCTTGTATCTGTTGGCATCCCCATACTCAGTGAAAAACTCTAACTCTTTAATATCCTGCACATTAATAAATTACACAAATTGTTACACTCAATTCAACTAATAACCATCGATTGAAAATTAACCGGAATCAGCCGAAAACATTTATGAAGGAGCAAAATTAAACTACATATACATGTAGCAAGTTAACAAACTCATTCATATCTACAAAAACAATACACAATAGAATCTGAAAATTATTATTTCACGAATCATCACTAGCAAGATACCATGATTAAAAAGAATGTTAATTACACAAATACTCAAATGGACTCCAAAACATGTAAATTTTCTTGCAAATAAAGAACAAGATTCAGTCACAACAACAACCATTAATCAAAAAAATTCGGCAGAAACGAGCCCAATCCAACAGTGATGCCCATTCAAAATTGAACCCTTCAAACTAAAACCATGCAAGATCCACCGACCACAAAGGAGAAAAACCCCGACTTCACATCTAGAAACCAGAGCAAAAACGAAAGGGAAATTTTTTTTCATAACACACTCGTTGTATGACCATTTGGTTCACAATTTCATTTTCTTAACAGAAATTTTATTTTTATTATCCATTTTCCGTTACCCCAGTTTCCAATTTTCCATTTTTATAACACCTGCGTCTGCCACGTCACCTCATAACACCGTAACAAACTCAGGAAACAAAAGGGGCAACGTGGAGAAAGAAACAACCTTCTTGAGCTGATCTTGCTGCATCTTCTTTCTTTGTCCCTTCCTTTACTTTTTTTCCCTAGGAACAGATCCAACCCCAAGCAACGTCACCGGCCACCTACCGTGTCGGTAACTTCACTCACCAACCAAAGGGGAAACCCGAAACCCCAGATCGAAGATCGAGCCCCAACTTCAAAATTGAGCACGGAAACAAGAAATTGAAGCGGTTAACCAGATTCGGAAATGGAGATGAAAAGCGTGACCGAGAAGAAGAAGTTGGGGTGTAGCGGAAGCAGAAAGGGTTCAGTGCAGAGGATCTGAGCTCAGAGGAGAGGCACAGAGAGAGAGAGAGAGATCCCAATACGCAGAGAAGGACAATTGAGAGAAGGTGGGTCAAATGTTCTTATTATATATTATATATTTATTTATTCGTCTTTTCCTGTCTAATAAAATTAAAGTATAAATAATGTATAAACATAATCATGATAATAATAATAATATAATAATAATAATATAATAATAGTAATGCAATTATAACAATTTTCTTTTAGTAACGGTGTGGTATACCACGTGTCTGTTTATAAGTCATAACAATCTCACGAATATAAATTCAAAATAGTTTTTTCATCCAAAGTTTAAAAGGATTTTATTCCTATATCAAATCACATTAATTATAAACTATTATATATAAATTAAATTTATTAAATTTATTAATTTTATATGCGTATTTAAAAATACTATTTTTATTTCAGGCATACCATTTTTAATGTATAATTATAATGTTTGTTTCAATTTATGATACAAAACACGTATCGTTAAGATTTTTTCAAGATTCAAAATTATATTATTTTTTGAGAGAGAAAAAAGTTGTATTAATTTTATATTTATAGCATTTCTTCATTCTTGTCATATTTATTATTACTATTTTATTTTATTTTTTCAAAATGATAAAGTATGTAAACTGAAAAATATATATATGAAGGATCACTATATTGTGACCTAAGCACTCAAAACAAATCATACCAAAATCAAGACTCTTATAATTGATTAATTTTTTAATAGCATGAAATTCCAACTCAAAGAAGTTGTAAATTATATTTATAATAACATTTTTATTAGTGCTTAAAAAAATTATATTGTACATAAATATATATTTCTTTATGTGTAGGAAAAGGCTAAACATTTTATTACAAAGAGTAAAAAAATTCATAATCCTCATTTATGTTTGGCTCTTTTGTTTGTTACACACATAATGCAAATACATTTATGTTTATTATGTAACTATAAAGAGTTGACTTTTTTATTTTTCTTTGTGTTATTAGTGATAAACTTAATCCAACTAGTTTCACAAATAAGTTTTGATTAGGATAAATATGTTCTCACTAATCTATCACTTAATATAATCTAAACCAAAGGAATATGACAATTTTGACCTAATTCTAGTATAAATTACATATTTGAGTGTTTTGTAATTCTTTGATGATTATTCATCATTTTGAATTCTTTTTATGTTTAGAGTATCTAAACTATAATTTCCTAGGATTGGATGTTATTATTCAATGTTGTACTTTTATGTTTCATCTATATTTATTCATAACTTTGACCTGAAGTACAATAATTTATAATTAAAGATATGACTTTGTTTATCATTAATTTTAAAATTTATATATTTTAAGACAAATTTCTTAATTAAGTTAAAAGATACAATAAAAAGGTGCAAACCATTGTCATAAATAATTTGTACTCATCTTGATTTATAAGCTTGATTAAAGGAGGTTACATAAAGTTCAACCTTGACCTTTTTTATCTATATATGTTAAAATAATTTTGTACTCATCTTTTTCTCTTTCATCATATACTTCTCTTTAAAGATTATTATCTTTATTATTTCATTTCCAACTATTGTTGTTGTTATTTAAGATAATAAAAAGTGTAATAACTATTGAGAGATAATACTCAATTCATCCTTTTGTTACAATCTAGTACATGATGTATTTGTCAAACATGTCTTTAACATGCAATTTTTTTAAAATAAATAAATAAATGTCTATATTCTTACTATAAATAGTGAAGTAATTCGTATATAGTTGCTGCGTTGGAATTGAAAGTGATTAAATAACAGAAGATATAAAGTAAGAATAGTGTATATTATTTTAATTAAAAAATAATATAATGTCAAAAATTCATATTTCATAAACTTGTTTCAATATTTTCTTTATTAACAAAAAATGGGTCAAATCGTCATATTTAAATTTTATATATTGCACTATTTCTCAATATGGATTTTAAAAAATTTAATTAATTAATTAGTTTAATAAATAAATATCATTTATTATAAATAAATACATAAATTAAAATACAGCGAAAATAATATTTGAGTCAAATTGTTCGTATATAAAAAAAAACAGTATTTACAAGTTATATGGCATCTGAGTTTGATTTTTATTATTATTGATAGTAGTTAAAAGTAATAAAATTTTAATATTGTAAATATATATTTATCAATTTATATGGATATTATCCAAAGGATTTGACTTTTTATATGGGTATGTTAAATAATTGGTTATGAATATACTAATTCACTCGTGCAAGTTACCTGGTTGCAAAGTAAAGTCACTTATGGTCACCTTCCAAATATTTCAAAACCAGAGCTTCTGCTAATAATAATATTCACACGTTATCACCATTTTTGGTTATCTTCTCACTTTTTATACACGTGTAGTTCAGCTACCACCCTTAAACATTCCTCCACCAAAATTCAAGAACCTTCTTTCAAGTACTAGAAATCAAGAACTTATCTATTAAAGTACCTAATTTCATTATATTTTGAATATGTAAATGAGTTTTAATTTTGTTTTTTGAAAGACTAAAAATTATGGTTTGGTTAACATTATATTTTTTTAAAAGTTATGAAACTATTTTAAGATTTGATAGTTGAGAACTAAATTGTCTTTTTTAAGTATCAATTCAATATTAAGTTAACTTTAATTGAGAGATTATATAATTATCCATTTGCATATTTAGAAACTAAAATGATTGTTTATCCATTTAAACCTATTTAAAAATATGTCAATCTTAATATATAAAATATTTATATTCTGTCATGGTTATTTTTCATCATCATATATGCTCTCAATTATTTTTTATCTCTCTCTTCATACTTTCAATTATTTCATATCTCTCTCTTTCTCTCCCTCACTCTCTATATATATATACAAAAATGATATTTAAAAAATTATTATTTGAATTTTGTTTAAGATATAAAAATTTAAAAGTGTATAAATAGAAAATATATATTTTTTATAATTTATTCTAAAATTGTATTTTGCTATATTTCTTTTCTTTAAATTCCTCCTTCATATTATCTTTATGTTGGAATTATAAAGATTTAAGTAAAATTATCATTTCTTTTATTTTGGTAAGTATATATTTTTTACTTAAGTTTTTTTTTAAAAGAATATGCCATTGATGTAAGGTTTAGTCTTTTAGAGTTTATTTGAATTGTTTTAGATTCTAAAAATATTAAAAAGAAAACTTTGATACATCCAAATAAAGTAAAGGAGGAATTAATATGTATTTCTACTAAAGAATTTGGTTATGTAGAAGTGCTGATAGAACAAATGGTAAATACATGTAAATGGAAAATATTATATGTATATTAAAAGAGGTATTAATGTATTATATTAATGTTTGAATGAGTTTTGCATTTATTTTCTCTTTTATAAAAGTTATATATAGATTAAATATAGCTTAGTTGATTCTCATACCACTCAAAAATATAACTGAAATAATTATACTTATAACTCATCTTTCTCGTTCAAATACTAATATTAGTGTTGAAGTGTTTATTTAAAATGCATAAACTTATCAAGTTCATTTTGTCTCACTTAAAATAAGTGGAGAGAGGTCATCTAGGTTAAGAGAGTGTTATTTTTCGCAGCCACTGGGAAGAGACAGAAGAGAGAAAGAGTGAAAAAAGCTGGTTGACATACACACTGATTCCCGTCAAATCACGATTCCCGCTTCATTCACCTTTGGATCGGGCTGGAAAGTCTCTCACACGGGCATTGGAATCTTGAGTTATAGGTCTGCAATTGAAGATATTAATTTCGTACAGTTGCTCAGTTTTATAGGTTTCTTCTTCTTTTTTGTTCTTCAATTTAAAAGCTTTATTGCTTTGTGGTATTGGCTAGTTGTAAACACTGATTTGTGCATTTGATTAGACTTTCTTGTATCCTTATTTAATCATAATGAAGTTTGATTGACTGACTTGTGCTCATGGATTTTTACTTCTCAATTTAAGAGGATTTTCCGAAGTTAAAATATTTGGTATCTCTTTTATTATTTCTGCTGTTCTCTATTCTTATTACTCCTCATAGATTCTTATAAGTTGAAGGAATTATTTCCACTACATACTTTAATATTTTTACTTGTTGAATTATTGTTTCTCCATAATAATAATAATAATAATAATACGTAAATTTCAACAAAAACTTCAATTTCTTTTTCTCTTATAACTAAATCGCTCAAACACTTAACTATTCACTTAAACTAACTAATAACATTATATATGAGTTCTAAAATCTTAAATAAAATCAACAATAATACTTAAATATTCAAACAAGAATTAGTAGCTAAAAAATTATAAAACATTTTCTTGGTATCATTCTTGTCCCATATATATACATAATATGCTGTTTTAAAAAAATTGTAAGAGCTTGGTAGCCAGTAGTTCTTAGAAGTTGCGGGTCCAATTCTAAATTCAATATTCTCAATTTGGAACTGTTCTTAAAACAGTAGATGCATGTAGAGAGAGATAAGGAGTGTTTTATTACACACACTTGTTCAAAGAATGTGAGCTAAAAAGTCACCAAATTACTTAATTTCCCTAAAATTTAGACTTGAAGGAAAAAGAAATTATGAAACTGATTTATTTTTGGTTAAAAACTGAACACGCAAGACAATGCTGATATGAATCTGGGAATTTACAAGTCATAGGTGACATCCTAATATGCATATGTAGTGGATGATGTGGTGTCAAAGAATTAATAGTAAACACTAACTTTAATATAATAATAATATATTGGACTCTTCAGTCATGCTCCATTAATAACCATTATTATAATATTAATATAGCACCCACCTTTAATATAAGCAGCACCATATGCTTTGCTTTCACTACTTTTATTTCATATTCTTTGTTATAAGGAATATTATATATGTTTATTATAATGTGATACACTTCTTTCTTCTATTAAAAACTAAACATAAAATTAAGACTTCTACTAAGCACCCCAATCAATATGCTTAATTCCAAACATAAACACACAATTAGAGTAAAATAATTATCTCCACACAGTTCATTAATTTCAAAACATAAATGGATTTTAAAACAGATATACTCTATATTTAAAACAAAAAATACTAATTATTCTTTTATTCCCATTCCAAAAACTTTTTCTGCCAGAAAAATATTATTATCTAATCATCTCTATATTGATAAAAAGGTATATATTATTAAATTATTATTATTGTTATTATTATTATTATTATATTTGTAGTGTAGTGAATATTTTTAATCTAATGAGTTTTTATATGCAATAAAGATGAAACTTAATATATGGATTATTTCTTTAATTATAAATAATATGTATTCATTGTTTAGTAAGATTAATTGGAGAGTTAGCTAAAAATTGAAAAACTAAGTAGAAGTTGAAAAACTAACAAGTAGATAAAAGTTGGCAGTTGGTAGCTGAAAACTACTAAACTAGTTTACTAAATCATAAATTCTTCATAAAATTATTTAATAAAACTATATATAAATATATGTATATTTATATGACTTTTTATGTAAGTTTCATTTTTATGTTAAGAATATACTTTTTGTAATTATTTTTTACTTCTTGAAATTTTTTATCTGTAGATGAAAATATTTTAAGATATTAAGATATTATCTTATGTTATATCTTAAATTGTTTTCAATCTAGTCTAACATTAAGCAAAATTATTACTTATATACTTAATGTTTTTGTTCTATTAATTGGTGTATTGGTTAGTTAAAGATAAAAACTATTCAAAAACAATAATAGAAAACATAAAATAAATATATGATTATTTTAAAATATACTATTGAACTAATAAAATAAATATTATAAATAATATGATATTTAAAATAAATAGTATAGTATAAAAGAGAAAAACAATGAAAAAAGAAATGAAATACATAAATAACTTACCTTATTTATATAACTCAACTAGGTTTTTGTCTTTTGGGTTGTAAGGGAAAAAAAAGGACAAAAGCGGACCTTGGAGTTGGGAAGGAACGGCGTTCATACCTTCAATGATTTTAAAATGATGAAACACAAACTAGTTTCAACGTTTCTTCTTCAACCGTTGAATTTTCATTTTCAAAATTTTCAATCATTACCAAACAAAAACGTATATTTTATTTATAGAGGCTTTCCTTTTATATTTTAGAATATAATTGTCATTTCCGTTAATATTGAACTTAAGTTAACTAAGATATGTAAATGGGTCCCATTTTTTTATTCAAACTTTTTAGGTAAAATAGGTATTTTTCAATTTGTATAAATTTGTAATATTTTTTTTAATTATTATTTTTTTAATTAAGTTCCAATTTTAGTTAATATAGTTAACATGTTTTCATTAGACTAATGTTAACTCCATTAGAAAAATAACAATTTGATATATGCAATAAAAGATATGTGAAAAAAAAAGAGAAAATAAAAATCTATGTTTCTTATTATATGAATTACATGTTACTTATTTTAATGTGAATTTAACATAAAAGATTATAGTGATTTTTTTTTAATTAAAATTAGAATTTAATTAAAAAAAATTAAAAATAATTACAAAATGGTACAAAAAAATTGCAAAAAAAACTATTAAATCAACATTTAAACTTTAAATAACTTTTTATAGCATATTTTTGAGTAATTTCATTATTAGAGAATATTTGTTAGCATTCATAAATTTGAGTAATTTCATTATTAGAGAATGTTTGTTAGCATTCATAAATTAGTTACTAATTTGTGTTTAAGTATCTTATAATTGGTTTGATAAATATAAAATAAAATATTTCAAAATAACTTATATCAAGATTTTTAATATAATTTAAATTAGTTTATCTATCTTTTAATTTATAGTTTATTTAACCTTTTTATTACTATTTTTATATTTTAATATATTTATTCAACATCCATAACTTTTTATATTTATTATTACTTATTTCAATTTTATAAAAATAATTAGTTATTATAAATTTGATTAATATTTATTAAATAAAGTCATTTAAATAAAATAAATTATCAAAATAAAAAATATAGAAAACTTTTAAAAATTCACAAAAGTTCTAAAAAGTTAATAAGATTTAATTATTGTAAAAATATAAAATTATAATTATATAGTAATATATTTTTATTTTTTTAAGAATGATTTATATAATAAAATTTATGTAATTATATACTAATGTAATTAATTAATTTATTAACTCAACTTATAAATTAATAAATCAAGAGTTTATAAAAAATTTGTAATAGTATCTATCAGTTATAATGTTCCATTCCATTTCCTAGGAATTTAAGTGGGTATTACACTATTAATTAAATGTTAGAAGTGAAATTTTTTAAGCAACAAAACTATTATGAATATTTTTCAAAGAAGAAGAACAATATGATATGCTTTACTAATAAACTATCTTAAATTGAGTAACTTTTATTTTTCTTCATTTCTCCTCCTTTATGCCAAATTATCTATATTATTTATTTGATATTGGAGAAAATATAAAATCAATTTTTCCTTTATATAAACTTTGTAGCTCTTAAAAAATGCACAAAACTATTAAAAGCATGGTTTAAAACTCACTTTTTTTACTTTTTATATTTAATTTGTCTGCTCCATAAGATTCTCGCGCCGACACTAATTACTTTAAAGGGAAGAAAACAATATTTCCACAACATAAACGTGGTTGGAATTAAATAAACTTTTAAAAGATATTCTCCCTATAAAAAATCTTAATTAATTAGGGTAGAAATAAGTTAGAGTAAATTAAAATTTATTAATTATAAATCTGATTTACTTCTTTCTTTCTTTTTACAAGTATTATAAATGAAGCCAATCAAACACATGTATTTTAATTTCTTTTCTGATATAATTTTTTAAAAAACAATCTTACTTAAAACACGATTAGTTACTAAATAAATATCCTATTCACCACTAATACATGTACTTATGTTCCAATAAGTTTATTCTACAAAAATTAAATATTTTATTCTATAAATGTAACATCTAACAATGAAAAATGGAAAGAATTAAACATTTGAAGCACGAGTTTTGTTACATATTTTAATTTCATAGATAACTATTTTATCAAAATATTTATACAAACATTCAGTGTCTACAATAACTAAATTCAAATTATTGTTTTGAATTTTTCACAATACAAATCAGTTAAAATTCGATTTCTACTAACTTAATTTCGATATGAATTTTGAAATATTTTTAATATCTAATATAATACATAAAAAAGTATTTAAAGTATATATTTGTTTAAAACTAGAAATATTAAAATTAAAATATAAATAAATTTAATAAATATTGTAAAAAAATAAAATGCATGCTTTCTAAATGTAATAAATATTATATTTAAAATATTAATAGCTTTAATAAATATTTTTAGATATTTTATTTAGAATATTAATAGCTTTAATAAATATTTTTAGATATTTTATTTAGAATATTAATAGCTTTAATAAATATTTTAAAAATATTGAAAGATATGTTTATTTTAATATTAAAATATAAAAATTATAATAATTAATTGAAAAAATATTTCTTTTGATTTATTTGATAAATTAAATATTTAATATTAATATTCTATTATTTGTAATGAAAACGATAATAAAAATAAAATTTTAAAATTTGGTAAAAAAATAAAAAAATATAAAAATTATAAAAAATTGTATATACATTAAGTAGTTAAAATGTTAAAAATTGAAAATATTTTAAATTTTGTAAATAATAGAAATAATGTTATGATTGAGAAATAAATATAAAACTGATTAAATAATTTTAAATGTTTATTGTTTACATTGTAATATATGAAAATGTGGATAAGTAAAATTTAGATAAATATGATGGAAGAGATAGTAAGATTGATTGTTAGATTTTACCGTAGATATAAAAAATTATTACATTTACAAACATTTTAATTAGTATATTTTATGTTCAAATTTAGTGTGTTTTTAAAATAAATATTACATTTATGAATATTATTATTTTAATTTCAATTTTTAAAATTTTTCTTACACAATTTTTAAAAAATGTAAATAACACAGAAGTTGGTTTCTCAGGAATTGAATTTCAATTGATATTCTAACACTAGCAAATTCACGATCCATCATATTTAGAATTCGATTTTATGGGACTCGAATACTAAACTTAATATAATAAACAATGTTATTGATGTAAGCAAAAAATACACTATGCTATCTAGGTAATTAAAAATGAAAAAAAGTGCTAATTGGAAAAAAATTCCTACAAAGAATGGTTAAGAATATAGGTAGACAAGCATATCCCATAAATTTTGATAAATTACAAACAACAATAAGCAATGGAAGATTAACCGTGGAATAGAATTAAGGAATATTATGAATGATATGAATCACATTGACAAATCAAAATATATTATATATATTATAATGATATATACTTTAAAAAGGAAGAGTGTGAAATCCATGTTTAAAAGCTTTTAAAAATGGAGTCCAGAAAAGTTAACACGAGTTACGTATTATGACATCCCCTTTAATAGAAGAGATAAGCATAACATTATAAAGATTATTAGCTTGTGAAATACACACTCGTACAA
This sequence comes from Lablab purpureus, assembly GCA_030347555.1. Lineage (NCBI taxonomy): Eukaryota > Viridiplantae > Streptophyta > Magnoliopsida > Fabales > Fabaceae > Lablab > Lablab purpureus. Next base: position 23,414,607 of record CM059258.1, read on the forward strand.
AATGACAAATTGACGACCTCATATAATGATAGTTCTCTAAAAATCGTCATTAGTACTTGATTGGTGACACTTTTAAAAATTTATTCAACTTTACGATGATGGTTGCCTCAAAACCATTGTCATAGCTAAAATATAACAACAATTACATTTGAATCATCATCATATTTTCTCTACATTGATGACTTTATTTGAACCATTATTGTATTTTCGCTTTAACGTTTTATGATGACGTGTTTCCTTTTTCTCTCTTTTCCTTTGCACACACCATTATTGTTCCCCTCATTCTCCTCTCTTTGTCAATGTTGCTCCTTTATCGTACTTTTGCCTCTACATTCGTTATCGTTGTGATAGATAATTTTATTATTTGCTTCACTTATTACATTTGTCGTTGCTCTTTCATTTGTCTTTAACGTCTTTTCTATTTGTCTTCACCACAACTATTGTTGTCGATGCTACCATTGGTTTCATTGATTGACCTCGATGATGTTGTTGTGGTTTAGTTTGATGGTTCATGCTCTCATTACTGTTGTCACGTCTGCTCACACTCCTCACCGTCGACACCACCATTATAACTTTAAAATTGTCGTATTGGTGTCTAACTAAGAACTTTTAAAATTTGAGTAACATATACAATGCTAGTTCTGTTTCAAAATCATCTGTCATATGTGCAACCTACAACGAAAGTTCTCACTATGAACTATCATTTTTTGTTACACAGACGATGACAATTTGAAAAGAATCATTGTCATAGGTGATATATGATTTGGTTTCAACTTTCGTAGAAAACTTTAGTTTTCAATGATGACTCAATCAACAACGGTTATAAAACCTTCATTAGAATGCAATTTAAATCTTCGTTAAAGGAATTTTTTCTAATGGAGACACTATTATAGTATGAGGAAAACCTTCAGAACATGTAGAATATAGAGTTTAAAATGACTCTCATAAGGTCATCTTACTCCCAACAAATCTCTCATGAATAACTTATCAACTTCAATGGGTCACAACAAAGGTATGAATTACAAAAGAGGTGAGGTCATATTAATTTCAAAAAGATGGAGAATGGGTGGAAGAGATGGCGGTTGGAGAACAACACTTGGAGGCACTTAGAGGAAAGGGAAAAGAGTTGCATTAGTGGGAGAGTTTTCAAGATATGAACCAGTTGACATTACCCCCTAAAAGTTGACAAAAATTTCAGTACTTGGTTTATGTTAAAGGTAACATTAACAAAGTGTACAATGAAGTAACAAAGATGGAAAACAGAAAATTCAAAACTAGGCCAAACGAGCGGGTGGAGAATGGAGAGGTGGCAAGTTTGGCACATCAAGCAATGAATATAAGCCCAATAGTAAATGGGATGAGAGTTATAGGGATAAGGAAAAAGGGAAACTAAATGAAGAAGGACACAATGAAAGGGTAGAATTCCTTGATGAAGTGTGCACAAGAGAAAATGAAAACAGGCCAAATGAAGGGTACAACTCAATTTCATAGAAGCTTGGAAAGTTCATTATAAACTTAAAAGCCCAAATTGGGAAAGTCATAAGCTATGAGAAAAAAACTCCAATTAAAAACGAAGAAGTCCCTCTCCAATAAAAGTGAACATCTAGAATACAGCATAAATTGAGGAATCATCAAGAACTTGCGATCCAAAGGGAGACCATGCAAGAGGTGAATGTACAAATAACAACTTAGCACATGGGTCCTCCCTTGAAGATAGGATAGTGGAGAAAGTTAGTTGAGAGGAAGATGCATTAGGTGAAAATGAAAGAGGTTCAACGAAGTGTGTCATTTTGGAAAGAAACACTAACCTTAGTTGCAATGTGTCCTATCTAAGTGACAATATATTGATCTATAGGAAGAATCTTAGGCTATCTATTCATTCATTGAGTAATATTTTATTAAATGAAAACACCATAAATTGTAATAGAATATTTTGTCTAAAAAATGAGCTTAATGAGGTGGAAAAATCTAAGGATGGAAAAAAAATTAGGGGTATTTGGGGGAGGTAAGGAGGATCAAACCATACAAACAATGAAATATATGGAAATAAGGGATAGAGAAAAAATGAGAGACAAGAACTGAGAGTGGTAAGAAGGGAAACACAAGGGAATAAATGAAAGTACTCTCCTTTAATGTAAGGGGGTTAGGAGGAAGGGAAAAAAGGAAAGTCGTGAAAGAACTAATTGTAGATGAGTAGATCCAATTTTTATCTTTATAAAAAAATATACAGACCCTGTAGATCATGGACTAAGACACAAATACAAAAGAATTGCTAAATTTGGTAGAGAGACTTAAGAAAAGTATGTGGTAAGAAAAATAAACACTTTTGGTTTATTAAAGAGCTACATAGAAAGATTGGTGATGGTAGAAACACTAAGTTTTGGGAAGATAAATGGTTAGGAGAAAATTTTTCAAAGAAACTTTGTAAATTATGCTTATTTTCTAAACAGTAGTCTTAGTATATCTGTAATGTGGGGAATAATCAAGTGTGACATGGGAGTGAAGGTTGATATGGAGAAAAAAACAAAGTTGGAGGATCCAATTTCATAACCCTAATAAATGTAGCATATGTACTTTCTAACTAATGCAGAAATTACACATATTACAATTTAAGATTACAACTAATGTACTATATTTATTTTCTATATTAGTTATAAACATAACAAATGTATTTGTCTGTTGTTTTTGTTTGGTCTTGAAGAGGTCAAGTAATAATTGAGGAAGTTGGACGCGAGGGGTGGAGGTCCAATACAAAGGAAAAGCTTCTAGCAAAGCCGAGTCATTCTCTGGGGTTTCCACTTTCAAAAGCTTACTCTTGAATCATTTGTAGAAAGATTGAAAAAGGGTCAGGAAACCCCTACCACTAACCTCATTCATAGAGGCCCAGGAGGTGCGATTCAATAATCTAAACTTATAGAAATAAAAAACATGTAGGACGAGTGAACGAACCTAAAGTAAATACAAAAAAATTGAAATACTTTTACAAAAGTCCAATTGTTAAGATGTAATTGGGTCGGAGTCACATTTATCTTGTTTAGTATCTCTTTCTCGAAGGGGTCAAGAGGAAGTCTCAAATCAAGTTTGGAGAAAAGAATGTCATATAAATAAAAAAAATGAATGATCCCAAGAACTAGAATCGTTATAGATTGGTTCGTCTGAAAGGAAATTGTTAATTATCACATCTATTTCATTTCTGGAACGACTAAGAGCTTGAGTATGGCAAAAAGGCATATTCTTTTGGTGTTAGTATATATAGATACTTCATTCAAGGTGTCAAGTTTAGCCTAAGGAAAACATTTACGATCGTCCACAAAAGACAAGAAGGATCATGAGTTTATTAGAAATGAATGAACAAGGTTGCGATAAAGAAAAAGACGCAACACAAGAGATGTCTGAAACTAGAGAAAAAGACAAAAAAACGTACTTAGTATTAGAAGACAAAGGACAAAACAATTTGAAAAGACAAAGAATAACAATGTGTATAAACAACGTAAGACAATCGAGTTCAAATGATAATAAATCAAAATAAAACATGTAACAAGACTATGCTAAGAATAAAAAGACTGTTGTAATGAGAACCAAGAAAGGGAAGAGAGAAAATCGAGAGAGAGAATGATTCGTATATTTCTATTATCTTATTGTTAGAAAAAGTAAGACTCCTATTTATAGAGTCTTTACAGAATGATTTTGCTGATTTATTTCAACACAACCCCCTAAATCAGCAATCACTGATTGATCTTACATTTAAGTTTTTCCTTAACTCGATAAATCTTCGAGTACTCAGTGGCTTCGTCATCACATCAGCCAACTGCTCCTTTGTTCCAACATGTTCAAGTTTCAGCTTTCCTTCTTTCACCTTCTCTCGAATAAAATGGAAACGAATCTCAATGTGCTTGCTCCTGCCATGATGAATTGGATTTTTAGCCAAGTTAATTGCTGACTTGTTATCCATCTTCAGAATTACAGCCTCCTCTGTCCTCCCAAATATTTGATTCAGCAAATTCTCGATCCACAAAGCTTGACATGTAGTATATGCAGCTGCAATGTACTCTGCTTCACATGAAGATAGAGCTACTATAGGTTGCAATTTCGAACACCAGGAAATCGGAGATTTTCCCAAGAGGAAAATGTAACCTGTAGTACTCTTACATCCTACTCGATCTCCAGCCCATTCTGAATCAGAATATCCGATTAACTCCCTTCCATTCTGATTTGCAGCATTTGGTAAGAGTATACTAAAATCGATTGTATGTGACACCTTAGGATTCCCCATGAATCGACTCAGCAGACCCACACCAAAACATATATCTGGTCTGCTGCAGCAAAGATATCTTAAGCAGCCAATCATACGTCTATAGATCGAAGCATCTACAGACTTCCCCTGTTCATCCTTATCGAGCTTCAAATTGGGTTCGACTGGTGTTGCTGCTGCATTGCAATTCTCCATTCTAAACTTCTTCAATACCTCCTTTGCATATTTGCTTTGATGGACCAAAATACCTCTTTTACCTTCGATGAATTCAATACCAAGAAAATACGATAGCTTCCCAAGATCAGTCATCTCGAACTGAGTCTTCATTCTCCTTTCGAAATTCTCGATCGATGTAATATTACTGCCTGTTATGAGTAAATCATCAACATACAAACAGATAATCAATACTTCCTTCTGTTCTATCTTCGAATACACTCCATGCTCGACCTCACATTTATCGAAACCAAACTTCTTTAGAAAGTTGTCGATTTTTATGTTTCAAGCTCTCGGAGCCTGTTTCAAACCATACAGAGCCTTTCTTAGTCTCAACACTTTGTTTTTCCCTTCATCGATGATAAAACCAGGTGGTTGTTTAACATATACTTCTTCCTCCAATTCACCATTGAGAAATGCTGATTTTACATCCATTTGATGCATCTCCCATCCTTCATAGCTAGCAATGGCAGCCACTGTTCTCACTGTTTCCATTCTTGCTACTGGTGCATACACTTCTTTATAATCGAGACCTTCTCTTTGGAGAAATCCCTTAGCCACTAATCTGGCTTTAAACCTTGCTACAGTGCCATCTTGTTTCAGCTTCGTTTTATAAACCCATTTCACATCGATGGGTCTCTGATGACTAGGGGGATCTGTTAACTCCCATGTCTTGTTCTTCTCGATTGCAGCCAATTCTTCCTTCATGACTTCTATCCACTTAGGATCCTCGATTGTTTCTTCAAACGACACAGGTTCAGCTTCAATTTCAGCATACAGGGCTAGATGAACTAGATCATTCTCATCTTCAGATTCACCTATGACATGTCCCGATGCTGTTATTGAACTATCTCGATCTCTCAAGTAATCATTGAGTCTTGTTGGGGCTCTTACTGTTCTGGTTGATCGATGTCTCCCTTCTTGCTCTTCGATGTCTTGATTTGAAGTCTGATCCCTTTCTTCGGTTTCACCTTGCTCCTCGATACCTTGATTCGAGGATTGACATCTTGCTTCGATATCATCATCGATCCAGGTAATACCTTTTCCATTATCCGTCGAACTCCATTTCCAGCAAGCCTTCTTATCTACTACTACATCTCTGCTGCTGATAATCTTCTTTTCGATTGGATCAAGCAACTTGTAGCCACCAGTCGATTGATAGCCAACCAGTATCAGCTTCTCACTTCTATCATCGAGCTTCTTTCTCTTAGCTTCAGGGACTTGCCTCCAGCAAATTGAGCCAAACACTTTCAAGTGTTTTACACTGGGTTTTCTCCCAGTCCACATTTCTTCTGGAGTCTTCTCTCCGAGCTTCCTCGTCGGACTTCGATTTATCAAGTAGGTTACTGTGACAATTGCTTCACCCCATAATTCTCGAGGTAGACCTTTACACTTCAACATACTTCGAGCCATGTGCAGAATGGTTCGATTTCTTCTCTCTGCTACTCCATTGTGTTGTGGTGTGTACGGAGGTACTACTTCATGAATTATTCCCTCCTTCTTACAAAATGCTGCAAATTCACCATTATTGTATTCACCACCTCCATCTGATATCAGAATCTTAATATTCTTTCCACTTTGTTTTTCAACCATCCTTTTAAATTTCACAAAACAACTGAACACATTCGATTTTCTTTTGAGCAAGTAAGTCCATAGTTTCTTACTGTAATCATCAGTAAAGGTGACAAAGTACCTATTTCCTCCCATCGAAGGTACTTCGATTGGTCCACACACATCGGTGTAGATCACCTCCAGCAAATCGACGCTTTTATTATCGATGCGCGCCTTGAATGGATTCCTTGCTTGCTTTCCAATCATGCAACTTTCACACAATGTATCATTCTTTCGAATTTGAGGTAAACCAATCACCATCTCCTTATTTGATAATTGGTACAAACTATTGAAATTCAAATGTCCAAACCTTAAGTGCCATAACTAGTCATCATCCGATACTGCTGCCAAACACTTGTGATTTGATTGTGAAATATCAACTCTGAAGGTTCGATTACCGCCCATGGGTGCCTTCAGAATTGGTGCTCCACGACTGTCGATTAACCTCAATACCTTTTCATCTGATTTCCAGTCTATCGAGTAATCCTTCTGCAGTAGTTGCCCGATACTTAGCAAATTGTGTTTCATGGTTGGAACATAGAGAACATCAGAGATCACTACTGTTTTACCATTCTTCTTCTTGATCAAGATCTTTCCTCTTCCTTCACAATTTACAGTGGTGTTGTCTGCAAATTTCACCTTGCTTTTGATCCTCTCATCCAAGTTCACGAACCAATCCTTCTGAAAAGACATATGATTCGAGCAACCCGTGTCAAAATACCAAGATGCCTCATTTTCTGATCTCGATGTAGTGACCATCAATACTGTTTCTTCTTCCGATTCCTCCTTGGCTATATTTGCCTCTTCCTCCTTGCTTTGATTTTTGTTCCAACACTCTGATGCATAATGTCCATACTTGTTGCAATTGTAACAGTGGATGTGCCTTTTGTCAGTCGATCGATTCGATGATCGACCTCCTCGATTTCTTCCACCTCTCCATTGAGAGTTACCTGCTCGATCTCCCTAGCTTTCTTGTTCATCAAGATTCTTCGATCCTCGTCCACCAGATCTTCCTCCTCTGAATCCACCTCTTCCTCGATTCTTCCTGTGATCCTTGCCTCGATCACCTGCATTCTTCTGTTTAGCCATTAAGGCTTGTTCAGAGGTAGTCTTTTCTGCTTCTCTCTCATGCATCCTCTGCTCATAGGCTTCCAAAGAACCTTGCAGCTCATCCAATTTTAAAGAATCCAAATCTTTGGACTCCTCGATGGCAATAGTGATCATATCGAACTTCGAATTTAAAGTTCGTAATACCTTCTCAACCACCGATCTCTCCTTCAACACTGCACCACATGATTTCATAAGATTCGTTAAAGAAACTAACCTCGTGAAGTATTCTTGGACTGTTTCTTGAACATTCATCTATAGTAATTCATACTGTCGATTCAGTGTTTGAAGCCTCACCGTCTTCAACCTTTCTCCTTCGGCGTAGCTCTGTTTCAGAATTTCTCAAGTTTCTTTTGCAGATTCTGCTAGGGAAATCTTCTCAAAGTTACTTTCATCAACACATTGATGAATATAGAAAAGAGCTTTGCAATCTCTTCTCTTAGCATCTCGATACGCCACCCTCTGTTCCTCAGTGGGTTCTTCTGGCAATTTCTCATAGCCATTCAAGACTATGTCCAAGACTTCTTGAAAACCAAAGATGGTCTTCATCTTTACACACCATTTGTCATACCCATTCAGGTTCTTGCTGTCAAGAACGGGCATGGTGCCTTGGATTCCACTTCTTGATATTGTCATCCTTCGTCTTCTTCTTCAGCTACTATCCCAGATCTTCAAAGCTCTTGATACCACTGTTGTAATGAGAACCAAGAAAGGGAAGAGAGAAAATCGAGAGAGAGAATGATTCGTATATTTCTATTATCTTATTGTTAGAAAAAGTAAGACTCCTATTTATAGAGTCTTTACAGAATGATTTTGCTGATTTATTTCAACAAAGACAAATTAATAGTCTGAAAGCTAGATTCCAATCTTTCATCATTTTATATAATTTCTATTTACATTAAAAAAACTAAAGCAAAATGAAAAGTTTAAATAATAAAAAATAGAGAATATTTAACTTATTCAATTCAATAATAATTAAATAAAATAAAATTGTATCAGTAAATAAAATAAAAAATTAAATAAATTATCTAAATTCCAATTTATTAAAATTTAAAAAATAACTAATTATGTAATTAATAATTAAAATCCGTAAATTAAGAAGCACAACCATACCTATTAAATACTATCAATATAAATAAAACAAGCAAAATCAAATTTAAAACAAACAATTCAAATCCTCTAACTTATGATCTTCATTCCTTTATACTATTATAATAATAATAATAATAAAAGAAGAAAAAAACATATTATATAAGGGTTCTTCCCTAACCTCAATCCATAATACAATAATTTTTACCGTTTTATACAGTTAAGATCGTTCCAACGTAAAATATACGTTTGGATTACATTACGTGTGGATGAAATAGTTTTCTCTTTAATTTTTTTTAAATGACTATACAGAAAAAAAAGAGTAAACGAAGAGTTACTCAATAATTTAAAATTACACGAGAAAGAACATGTATAGATACAGCATGAATCAAAATGCACATAGTTCAATGGGTTAAATAATGAATAGTTTACACATTTTTATATCCTAAACCCTAAATAAAAAAATTAGCTACGAATAATACATTAAACAGATTCCTTTATTTTAATAAGATTAAAGAAGTTAATAACGGTGTAAGAAACCTTTTTGTAAAAAAAGTTGAAACACAAACCTTTCTACATTTCCTAAATTATGTTTGAAACATTAATTTCAGCGTTGTCGGTGGTTTAAAATGCTCGTCATTATGTGCATGCGAGAAAAGTCTTACACCAAAGAAATGCTAATGAAGTATTTGGGCGAATCGTATTCATTTTCTTTAACTATTTTTTTTCAATTGATAGTTAAAGAATAATTTCTTCGAGCTATTAAAAAAACTATTGAAATACATTATATTTATTAATTCTCTTAATAAAATTGAGTTTTTTTTTTCAATACCCAACGTAAAAAAATTGAATACATGTAAGCATACATTATAATTAACATATGTAAGAAATTTAATTATTTATTATTGGTTTACTATTACTAATTATAAAATTTTTTATTAATTTTGTTATTACATTACTTTTAATGTGACGAATTTTTTTTAAATCTAATAAGTGAATAATACAGAAAAATCATGATCCCGACTAAGATTAGTGGGGTATCTAATCCCATTCGCTTTCCTAACTTTTATCTTTCAGTGTCAGTGTCGGTCTAGCAGAATGTTTTCGCCGTTGGTGTTAAGTAAAAATTATTTTATTAAAAATTAACATTAAGATTTTCAAGAAAGACTAATTATTATTATTAATAAAGTAAGTAGATACTTCACCCTCAAATTAATACTCCATCTGTTTCTAAATAAGAGTCGTTTTAGAAAAGTGATTTTGTTTCTTTTTATCTGTTGTTTGTAGAGTTTAAGATTGCATTAATTGTCTTTTACCAATTATACCCTTACTTTTGAAAATATCAATAACAATTAAATTCTTTCTTTTATGAGACTTTAAGTAGTTTGCTGCTTATATAAACCAATTACTTAATACAGTAATTTATTGTTTCCACCTTTTCATCTACCTTCTCTTTAATCATTCAAATGTATTTAATTTAAAAAAAAAAGATGTTAGAGTGAAATTAGAAAGAAAATAGAAAGAGAAGTTGGTACTTACACAAAAAAAATGAAGACAGAAGTTGACAATTATATCATAGAGAGAGTTGAAGACTCCTTTGATAACACACATTGAGAATCTATCTCCAATACTTATATTTGTAGAATGATAATTTTTTTAAAGTTTAGATTCAATATATATATATATAGTGAAACTAAGAGTGATATGAAATTTTTTTGTGGGAACAAGAATATTCTTCAAATTTTTAAATAAAAATTTCTGGTGGTGAAAATTTTCAAATTAAAAGTTATAGAGGGAAACTTATTTTCATGGAGATGAGAGAAAAATGTTTCATACACATATACTGTATTGTTGAGAATTGAAAAGTTTTTTTTAAGTGGAGAGAGAATACATTGAGTACTATTTATTATACTTTATTATAGAGAGAAAAAAAATAAACTCTTTTAACCTTAATGATAAGGGTATTACTGAAAAAAAAAATTAAAAATTTATTACAAATACTAAAAGTTATTGCTTTTATTAGTCTGTGTACCAAAATCTTAAACGACTCTTATTTAAAAAAAGAGGGAGTAGAAAAAATAATTATTAATTCATCAATTTGTTTATCCCTTTTGATAAATGAATAAAGAAGAATACCAAAGTTTGGAAATATTAATTATTTTGGTGGAAGTAAGTTTAGGACATGATACCGCAAGTTCCCATTTCTCAAGATGCTAATATTTTAACAAAATCCCAATGTACAAATAAGAAGGTTTTGAAAATAAAATGATTCTAAATTATCTTTCTCTTTCTCTTTCTCTATGGTTGGAAATGAAAGGGCAACTTAGTGTCCCTTTCATCAACCTTTGAAGTTTGCAATGAATTTATATGTTACTAGCTTTCATTGTCATCACATATCCTTTCTGCATTTGTGATCCCAACTCATTTGGTATCTCTGACTATCTCAGCTGCAAGTAGTTATCTATATATATATATGCATATCTCTATTTTCTAATTTTGTTTATTTTTTTTCAAAAGTTTATGATTTATACAAGGTGATTCCATGGACCACTTTATTTTGTTCTATTATATGGTGAGGAGCATGCTTCGCTGTTCACATCACAACCTTTATATATGATGACTTGACAACCTACCAATTTTCATAAACTAAAGGTAGCTATGTTTCTTTCTCTTAGGCTTCTTCTTGGATTGGATAATCTTACTATTCAATCACACTTTAACACACATTTAGGTCTAACTCTTTGTCATTAAGTTAAATCTCACTCAATTCAATATGGTATAATCTTTTATATATGAACTAACAGCTTTTAAAATTTCAAATTTCAAATTTGTGATTCAATGAAACAAACTCAATTCAATCTCAATGAAATAAACTTAATTTGAGTTTAATAAAAATGTATAAAAACTCGATTCAACGTAATCCAGGTTTTTTAGATTGAATAATAAATTTGTTTAAATTCGATCCGCATACACCCTTATTATTATTTACTATACAATATATTATTCACGTTTACAAATTAATTATCATTTGAAAAAGTTTAATAAGTTCTAGAAAGTCCAATTGGTAAAAGAATGGACTTAGGCCCAAATGAAAATGATATCTTTATTATTTTTATTTATACCGTATATAAATTGCATGTAAAACTGAGTATTTAAGTAAAAATTTACAAACTATTTATATTATTATTTAGATTTAAGTAAAAGGTTACAAATCATTTATATTATTATTTACAGTATTATTTACAGTTTATGTAGTGCAAATTTCTATTCTTTGATATATTTTTAGTTCATATTTTTATAATCGATTTGTGTAAGTGGTTTTTATTCACTTTTCTCCATTCAAAATACTAAATCAAATCTAATTTAAAATTTAATACGTATTTTCTTTATAAATTATTATAAAATTTAATTCAATTTAAAAGTTAATGTTTTTTATTTATATTAATTATTATAAAGTTCAATTTAATTCAAAATTTATTTATTTTATTTTTATTAATTGTATATTATTTAATAGATTAAATAAATTATTGTTATATAATAAATACTAAAATTCTTAATATATCTTTAGTCGGGGATGATTTATAAAAGAAAAAGACAATTATAATAAGAATTAAATAGATGAGTTGTTTATAGTCTGAGGGGTAGACCCAAAGAGTACATTACATTTATAGAAAAATAAAATTGCTAATAATTCTATTAAAGAAATTCATAACCGTATTTGTTCATAGTCATTTTCTTAATTCTGGTTTCAGGAATGCGTTAATGATTAAACTCTTGATTTGTTAATTATGTTATTATATAATTTTGGTAATGTGTTTGATAAGCACTGACATTATTTATTCATGGAAATATTTTTACATTTTTTTAACTAATATATAGTAAGAAAAGTACTAGTGACATAAGACTTGGTTGACAGAAGTTATTAACTTAAAGAACACAATAAACTAAGAGTTCAATTTTTTTAGATGGACTTGATATAGCAGAAAAGTTTATTGAAATCAATCAATAAAAAGAATATGTACTGAACAAATAGAAAAAGAGAAAAAAAGTGGTGAGAAAAGAGTAACGGGTATATAAAAACAAAAAATAGTATAAAATAAAAATTAAGATGAGCAACAAAAAGGAAATTTACTTTGATTTTAATTCTATCAATTGATGTTTTTTGTTGATTTAGTTTGATGTTCGATCATTGTTTGTTTCTAATAAGTGTAATTTAAGATTAATTATTATAGAAGTTAACAAAAATATACATAACAATGTTTTATCAAATAATAACGTAAAATATGTTTATTATATTGTCAATATATTAAGATTAAATTAACAAAATCCAAACACAAATTTTAAATTTCAAAAGATACTGAACTATTTGAGCCGATAAACAAACTTAAGTCATTTCATTTGAGATATTTTTTTCATTTTATTTAATTTTTTCATTTTAAAAAATTATATAATTTTTTTATTGTGTAATTTCACTTGTTATATTTATATCATATTTATAATTAATATTATATGCACAACATTATAGTTTTAAAATAATAATATATTAATATATAATATAATTTTTCTCACTTTCTAGTCAAACATGTAGTTTATTTTTGTTTCTTATTAAAATCATATTTCTATAATTTTTATTTTTCAATTTATATATTTTATAGATAAGGTTAGTTTCAGGTTATCAACTTCCTAATTCTTGTTAATTAGTTTTCTTCTTCTGTTAGTTAATTTTAAATTTTAGATTTTCATTCATTTTTAAATTATATAAATATCAAATTCTTGTATAATTTCTATGTAAAATTGATATGATGATTTCATAATTTCTTCAATTGTTTCTATTTATGATTATGCTATTATTTTTATCTAAAAAGCTTTTTTCTATCTTTTGCATCAAAATTTTTAATTTTTTTTTTATTTTGCTAATCAATCATAACAAATTTAAGTCAGAATCAAAATTCTAGATCATCTTATCAATCTGACAAATCTTATTTATTTATATTGTAGAGAAAATTTAGTATTGATTTTTGTTTCTCTTCTTTTAAAAGAGAGTCATTTTCATCAATGGAAACAAGATATAATTGTTGCTCTTGAAACCAAAAACAAGGAGAAATTCATCATCGGTGTCATTCTTTATCCTCTAGGAGCAAATCTACTTCACAAAGTCTGGAAAAGGTGTAATTGAATGGTTATGTCATGGCTCACCAAATCCATGAGCACACTTCAATCAAGCAAGTTGTGATGTGGATGTATACAATAGCGAAATTTTGTAAATATTTGACTAATAGGTTTTCACATGTTGATAAATTCTAAATCACATATCTTTAAGATCTTATTAAAGCTTATTGCCAAAATGAAGCGTTTCTAAATACTATGCAAGACTCAAGATCATGTGGAAAGAATTAGAACTCCATTAGTGCTTCTTGATTTGCACTTGATCACTACAGTCTTCTTTTAAAATTGAATAAAGAACGAGAAGATGATTGCATCATATGATTTCTCTCATGTTTGCTCTCAAATCATGATGACAAAACTTATGTCATAAATTGTGAAATTTTTTTCCATTATACTTCAACATGAATGCGAATTTATCACCAATACTTCACAAATCCTAGTTCAAGATGCTATTGCTTATGCTATTATGCAAAATGAAACAAACAAAGTTGTTGCATCCAATAAAGGAAATTCAAATATGAAATTCTAATAATTCTAGTAGATTGAAAGGCAAGAACAACAAGTATTGTGAAAAAATGCAAAAGAACCAATGATACTATAGAAACTTACTATTTTTGTATTGGATTTCCTACTCGTTACAGGAAGCAAGACAAGGGAAACTCTTCTGGATTCAAGGTATCTACAAGCTTAGCTAAAGTTTCAATTGTAAATTCTACAAATAGTTGTATGTTGTGACACTTCAAACTGGGCTACACTTTAAATAAACTGTTACAACAATTATTTTCTCAGTATAATGACATTTCATTCTCTGAATTGAATCTCTATGATGTATGCCATTGTGCTAAAAAAAAGAAACTCCCTTTCCTATTAGTCAAACTAGAAGTTATAGATTTTTTGAACTCATTGACATTTAAAGTTCATTAGGAAGCTTTCCAATTGAAGGTCACAATTTCTTACGATACTTGATGACTTCGGTAGGTTCACGTGACTAAAATCTAGGGGTGGCAAAGTGGGTTGGGCCTGACGGGCTGGCGTATAGGCGGGGCGGGCTAGCATTTTCAACCCGCCAACCCGTATCAGCTCGCCCCGTCTAGCTCGCCCCGTCTAGCCCGCCAACCCGTCTGGCCAGGGGCGGGGCGGGGCGGGCCAGCCCGCTGGCCCGCGAAAAAAATATAACACCTCATTTACTCTCACTCATTCTCTTTAAATTTGGGAAAGTAGCTATATCTAGGGTTCCTTCAACACCTCACTGATTGTAATTTCTTTTGTAATAAACATTATGTCTTTTAGCTTGTACTTTTTAAATGTCATGTCACCATATACATCTTTAATATATTGTTGTAATTACAAAAATTCATTTAAATTGGACACAAACAAAATAGTTGCAAAGAAAAAAAAAGTCCAATTTAAAATCAAAAATAAAAAAATAAAATAAAAAATCCAAAAAATAGATTTTTCAAAAAAATGAAAAATAAAAAACATAGGCGGGCCAGCCTGCCAGCCCGCCTTATGACGGGGCGGGTTAGAAATTTTGGCCCGTATCACTATGGCGGGCTGGCCCGCCTCGCCCCGTTTTTGGCGGGCTCATGGCAGGGCGGGCCTAAACGGGCCGGGCTGGCCCGTTTTGCCACCCCTACTAAAATCTATATCTAAGGTTTCAAAATTTATCCCTACATTTGTCAATTTCATTGAAATACAAATTTTCACTAAATTGAAAAGACTTATATTTGATAATGGTAAAGAATTTTAGCTCACTGATTTTTACACTCAAAAAGGTATTCTACATGAAACTTAATGCATTGAAACCCCTCAACAAAATGAAATTCTTGAATATTGGTAGAGCTTTACTATTTCAAGCTAATCTACCTGTTGTTTTTTGGTCTTTTGTTGTCAAACATGTCATAAAGGTTACTTATGCACAAATCCTGATTTGTCAAACTTAAAAGTCTTCGATTGTTTGGCTTTTGCAAACACCATAACTTCTGGTCGAACTACATTTGATAAAAGAGCTTCTAAGTGTATTTTTTTAGGATTCAAACCTGCAACAAAAGGATATTTGCTTTACAATTTACAGACCAAGTCAACCTTAGAATATCTTTTTTTATGAACAACATTTTCCTTATACAATTGTATCTTTTGATTGTGTTGATCATACTTCTATTTCTAGCACAAATTTTGATTCCTTAATACCTATTGATATATTTGGTTCAAAATTAATAAGTGATTATTTTCAATTCACTGATGGATCTTTTTTTGCACCAAGGCACACTATTGTCAATAATAATGTCAACACTCTCATTTTTGTCATTGGTATTGAACCTTACGTCAATAGTGATTCCACTACTTCTATTACAACTCAAATCATTGTACCTCAAATTAAAAAATCCTCCAGAGTAACAAAACCACTTGCTTATCTTTTTTATTATGATTATCCTACTCTTTCTAAATCTACTCATACTTGCAACATTTCATATCCACTACAATTTTATTTTTCTTATACAAACTGTTCTAATTCTCACACTGCATTTTGTGTTTTCCTTTCTGGAACTATTGAGCCATCTTCTTCTGAAGAGGCTAGTCCACATGGGTGTGGGAGAGAAGCCATGTTAGCCGAATTAAAAGCTCTTGCAAGAAACAAAACTTGGTCATTAGTAAAATTGCCTCCAAAGTAGAAAGTTATATGATTCAAATGGGTCTACAGAAAAAAGTATAAATCAAATGGATCAATAGAAAGACACAAAGCTAGATTGGTGGCTAAAAGATTTACTTAGACGAAAGGTGTGGATTTTTTTAAACATTCTCCCCAATTGTGAAACTCACTACTGTCAAAATCCTTTTTTCCATTGCAGTATCTCACAATTGGTTTTTACATCAATTGGATGTTGACGATGGCTTCCTCCATGGAGATCTTGAAGAGGAAGTGTTCTTGAAGCCACCACAAGGCTTGATTATTCCAGATTCCAATTTTGTGCGCAAACTTCACAATTCACTTTATGGACTTAAACAAGCAAGTAGACAATGGAATGTCAAACTCACTTTTGCATTGGTGTCTTGTGGTTTTCAGCAAAGTTCTATTGATCGCTCTCTTTTCCTCAAACACACTACCACCTTATTTACTGCTCTTTTAGTATATGTTGATGACATAGTACTCACTGGTAACAACATTTAAGAAATTAATATAGTCAAACAATATTTTGATCATAAGTTCCACATTAAAGATCTTGAAAGTTTGAAGTATTTCCTTGATTTTGAGGTAGCTAGATTTAGAAGAGGTCTTTTTGGTTATTTAGATATTCTTGCTGAGTTTGGTCTTTTCGGTTGCAAACCAACACCCTCATCTTTTAATTCGACAGTTAAACTTCATGCTGATGAAAGAGAATTTGTTGCAAATCCTACAACCTTCAGAAGATTATTGGCAATTCACAATATCTAACCAGGTCAAACATTACTTTTTTTGTTCAATAAGTTAGTCAATTCATGTCTA
Source organism: Lablab purpureus (assembly GCA_030347555.1). NCBI lineage: Eukaryota > Viridiplantae > Streptophyta > Magnoliopsida > Fabales > Fabaceae > Lablab > Lablab purpureus. Next base: position 23,431,529 of record CM059258.1, read on the forward strand.
CCACACTACTCTCATTCAATACCTAAAAAATTCTCCTTGATTAAGTCTATTTTGCTCTATTCAGAATCCTCACAAAATTTTAGCCTATTTCGATTTGGATTGGGCAACTTGTTATATTGCTAGGAAATCCATTACATATTAATGTATTTTTATAGGAATTTCTTAATATCTTGGAAGTCTAAAAAGAAACCCATAGTGTTTAGAAGCTCCATAGAAGTAAAGTATGTGTCTTAACTTTAGTAGCTTATGAATTAATGGTTGAGAAAATGTTGTAGATGACTTTTTGTGACAACCACTGTGTTATACAATTGGCAAAGAATCCTTCATTCTATAAGAACCAAACACATTGAAGTTGATTATCACCTAATTTGTACAAAATGACATATTGACATGTAAACTTATAAATGGTTAAACTAAGCCAAAATTTATAATCTGTTTTAAAATGTAGGTTAAGTTAAATTATTAAATTTTCTCAACTTGACTCGTAAAGTCAAACCAAGTTAGATTATGTCATCCATTTTGACAATTCTAATTAAAATTTCATATTATAACCCATAGTTGAAATGTTTAAAGTTTGGTAAGTTACATTATAATTTCTTTTAAGACAAATTTAGTGTCTAGATAAAATTTATAAACACACAAATTTTTTTTCATACCAAATTCATCACAAAGATAGAAATGGCTTAAATTAGCGTTGGTCACGTATATTTTTTTGTAAAACTAAACGTTGTTATTCTGATATGAAATCAAATGCACACGTATTTTACAGTTATCCAATTGAAATCACATGCATCTCTTTACAACTCTTTAATAAACCAATTATTGAGAGTGAACAACATAGTTTGAGAAATGTGCAAACAAAGTGTTATATAGTAGCATTATATAAGATCATATGTTATGTCTGAATGGTGTGTGATGTTAAAGAAAACATAATATTGGAACTTGAATAGAAATTTGCAATTTGAGAGTACCAACATGACAAAAAAAAATTAACTATGATGAGAAGGTTAATTATTATATAAAAATAAACTCAGGTTAAATATAAATAAATAACTTGAATAATATATAAGTAAAGAAATTCAACAAAATGTAAAACTTTAAGTTTACAAATTATGATTTTATATTATTCAAAATGTAATTTATGAAATATCATGGACAAAAAATCATTTCTAAATATATATTTAAAAAATATTTAGTTAACTTTTCATGTTTCTAGAAGTACTTTTTAATTTTTAAATTAATTAAATAAAACATACAATTATAGAAATTAAAAAGTAACTTCTCTTGTTTTTATAAGAATATAGTTTACTTACTTGTGAAGTTAAGGATATATAAAAATCAATTGAATAATTATTTTATAATCTTTTAACAAATATAGAAATAAATATTGTTATTTTCATGGTGATAAAAATACAAAGAATTATGTGAAACAAATGTTTTCTATAATTTAAATAATATGTATATATATAGATATATTATGTGAAGTTCACTTGTTGATTCTAATTTATTGATGAAGATTTTTCTTTCTTTGTCTGATATTTCCAACATATCTCCCTCACTTGTAGTGATGTGCATGATTCTGTGGTCACAGGTTCAGTGTTGTGTGAAAACCCTTTGAGTGATACAAACAAGTCACACAATCTCACTGCACTATATATGTTACCCTTTTCTCTAAAGCCAACACTCCAAAACCGAATATAATCAGCTTTATTTTTTGTGCTCAATTTTTGTACAATGATGCTTTTCATGGTGACCCCTATTTGGTCTTTCTTTTTCACTTTTGGTGATAGTTAGACCAATGCAATCTTTTGTGGAGTTAACATTTCAAAACAAATGGATGTTCTTTTTTTCTGCAAGATGCCAAACTTGGTACGGCAGTGAGGATGGTCAATTATAGGGAATAGAATCATGGCTGGCTTTGCTTTTTCTTCTCTTGTTTTCTTTTTCTTTTTCCTAGGTCACATCACTTTTTAATGAACTAATGGACATGCCTTTCTTCTCAATATTAATCTCATTTTCTCTCAATCATTTCTATAAATTTCTATGGTGGAGGGTTTCACAATTATTGTATTTCATTCTTATAGGATTCAGATGCAAGTCTTGCTTTCTATAATAGTTCTATAATAGTGTTCAAAATCATATCCTTATTTGTTACTAGGAAAGATAATATATATATTGCTACAAATTAAAACTAGTTGTGTCAAATTTTCCATGTACATTGTCAACTATCAAATTTTTTCTTTATTCTTTTAGTCCTTTAAAATTTGAAAATTTTAATTTTTATGTATTATTCAATTATATATAGTTTTAATTCTTGTTTTTTTTATCCCTCCAATATTTAAAATAAGTACTTTTATCATTAATGCTGATTTTATAATAAATAAATAAATAATATTATTTGAAAAAATAAAGTGTTATATATAAAATGACATTATGTTATAATAAATGTCATTTGAAATAACTTTGGTTAAACACATAAACAGGTATAACAAATATCATCTAATATTAAGAATGAAAGCTGTAATCTTTACTGATAAAAACTGAAAACAAAATTCTTTATGTTAGAGAAATTTAAGAATATAAACATTTGGTCAATACTTATAACTCTCTTCCTATTAGAATTTTTTTTGTATTTCATGTAAATTTTCTGGTATTTTTCAATAAAAATTTGTAAATTTTTTTCTTATAATTCTTATAATATTCACAGTCCAAAGTTTATAACTAGTTAGGTATAGAAAGTAATGATGGGTGACAAATTTTCACACTGCTTTTCTTTCTTGTGCTAATTGTACTATCTTGAGATAAAATGTCATTCATTGTAGCTTTTACCAAAGTATATATAGTTAAAATCAACATCAGGGAAAAGGTTTAACATGCAATGCACATTTATACATAAGTCAAAAAAATACAACCATATCAATTAAATTTTATCCTATCATATGGGTTGCTAAGATCATGTATGAGGTCATAGTTTTTTTTTATCACTATTTGTCTAGACAAAATGTTCATCTCTAAATCCTTTTTAATAAATAGAAAAATGATAGCAAATCAATAGTTTTTGCTTACCTCTTCAATAACTTTAATTATGTGAATTATAAAACCAAACAAGTAATTTTTTTCTCATTGAAACTAACAGCAAGAGTGTCTTAAGAAGTTGTAATAAAAATGCTCTGATAACACTGTTTTTATTTAGTTTTAGCAGAAAGAAATTGTTTGATTGAATTCTGACCTTTTTGAAAAAACATTGAGTTAACCAAAACTTGGTAAAACAAATTAAATCAATTAGACTCTTTCAGTATTATAATAAAATTATAACAAATTGTTTAAAGAAACTAAAAACCCCTAGCTATGATTGCTATATTTCTCCAAATTTAATACAAAACTAAGATTTAAATGAAAGAGAATGAATAGTAAAATGGAGGATGATGAGATTGACTGTTTGAGTAATCAAAGTGTTAAAGATGAACCTGATATCCAAATCATTGGAGGTCAAGTCTTATTAGATTGATTTTGGTCAAACCCAATTAAACAAAAGAACCACAAACTTAATTTATTTGGTGGGGTTGATTCTTGAGTTTATAGGATATGGCTATTAATCCATCCAACAACAAAAAAAATAGTGAAATGAGTAAAGTATATAAATGGACACCTTGAATTATAAATACTATTAGTATATTAATGACATAATTATGCTAATTAGTAGTGAGATATCAATCATTCTTTCCTAAGTGCTACTAGCACTTCCAATAAATTAAGTCCTTTCCATTCTCTTCTTTTGCCCACCAAACTAAGATCTCAATATTCCCCCCCAACATTATTGTTTATTGTGTCCAGGGAAATACTCAAATGCTGAAAAGACAAATAATAATTTAAACATCAAAATCAAATCCTCCAAATGAATTCAAACTTTAATTATTAAACAGCATGACTCTCACTTCTATTTAACCTGAGTGAATACTCTCCTTCCTTACCCAATAATTCACATGTAGGGAATGGAAAAGCAAAAAACTATATAACAAGTGATGATTGAATTTTTATATATATTATATTATATTATATGGGAGGGAGGGGTAACAGTATAACAAAAAGTGGATCAAGAGAGTGAAGAACTGCTGAAGATGTCTATGAATTGTATACTTCAAACTGAATTTAGATTGATGTATGATTCAATAGAATGATTCAAAATATGTATACCAAATATGATTAATGAACAAAAAACAGAAAGGAAAGATTTAAAGTTTACTATTAAGAAAAAAAAAAGAACTAATTAACATATCCAAAAGAAAACCTAAGGTTTTTGTGTATCTGACTTTAACTTTTGCTGTGGAATGGAGTTGCTGATAGGATTAGGCCCTGAGTGTACTTCATGCAATGCTTTCCTTTGAACATGATCCCTCCCAGCTCCCCTTGGCTGGCACGAGAAAACAAGACTAAGCATCTTCTCTTGCTTACACAAAGAAAAGGTGATGGTGGATCATTCAAAGAAATAATATATGCACTTACTGTGTGATGATGATGAACTGTTTCTGTGACTTGTTGAATCATTATTCTTGTGCTTGAGCTTGAATATGGGAAGAAATGAGATAGCAGAAGAAGAATGATGAGAAAGCTGGAAGAATGATTCATATTTTTTGCTTCATGAAAGTGGTGAACATGCAGCTTTAGAGAAAAATGATTAGCTAGCATGTTTTTGTTAGCTTATGGGAATTTAAAGGAAAACACATGTTTTGAGGCATAGAAAAAGAAAGAGAAACTCACATGATGTGAGGGTATACCCCGCACAAACATTATTAAGAATATACCATAAATACATACACCGACTTTGGATAAAGTTCGAGGACTAAATATCTCTTTGACAATATGGTACATGTAGTGTCTACAGTGTCTTCTTTTTTAGACAACAAATGTTTGAAATTTTTTATGTCTTATCGTACTATTTTGGTTTTTTCTGTATGTGAATATTTTTGTTCACTTTCTCTCCGTGGCTACACTCTCATAAACATTAAATAGAGTCCATAGGTATGGCATAAATGTTGGTATAAGACTATTCCATTCTCAGATAATGATGATAAAATATCATAAATGTTATCGTCTCATTATTTTATGAAATTATATATATTTTTTATAAAGGCAATTTAGTTTAAATAAAATAAGATTATTAGGTTTGAAAAAGAATAATCTCTCTAAATATTTAATATATTTAATTCACATATATAGATCCAAAAACTTAAATTGAAATAATCTCGCAATCCACCTTTAGACGCTTTGGTCATTTGTTTTCTCTATCAAATTGCTTATATTATCTCACTTCTCTTTCTATCTTTTTGAGTTAAAAGAGGTTTAAAATGAAATGTTGTTTCTTTTAAATTTGACTTACACGTATTGTAATGGAGATTTGAGCGCCGACGGAAATTAAAGAAAATTTTATGAAAACACCCAAAAACATAAAATATTTTAAAACCCGGTTATAAGAATAAAGAGACTCTTTTAGCGTAATCTCACTTGAAACTGGTGCTGCTATGTGTTCAGCGCAAGTAATGAGCATTGCCATTTTCGAACGATTATGGTTTTGCCTTTACAACGTGGAAAATTGAGGCTTAAGTTTATAATCTGGTAATTAGAGGATCATTAAGAATACAATAAGTGCATTGTCTCCTTCATAAACAATTCCTAATCTGAAATAATTAGATACTTGTTATCAAAACACAAGCCATGGATTATTTGTCCTTCGGTACAAACAAACACTTAAACCATTGTGCGCCCAAGTGTCATAGTAGTAATGGCCGTAAACTAGAATCATTATGTCCACTCTCTTAAATTTTTCTCCTTCTAATAGAAATTGGCGTGTTTCACCAGAGAAAGATTACGAGGTTCTTTATTTTACGTCATTGTTTCCTTTACGTTTTTCGGCTTGAAATAGCCAACTTACGTTAGGCAATAATTGATTTTTCTGCTAATCAGAAACATGGTCGATGAAAAAGATATATCAATTTTGAGAAAGTATTCAGTTTCTACACTGAAATCAATGTATAGAGCAGTAGAACAAATTATTACCTTTAGGCATAATGTTTTTTAGCAAAGGTCCTGTAATGAATAAAGCCATGTCTCAGGATAGGTATGGCTTTCATTTTGTTAATTTTTCCCTACTTTTCTCACCAAACAAAGAGAAAGTTGGTTATTTTCTTTTGTTGCTTTTATCTCTTAAACCAAACATCATTCAAAACAATTTTTTTTCTCTTCTCTTCTTCATTTTGCTTCCATTATCAACTGGTAAGTGTTTGGCCTAATCTTATTACAATGACAACAAACTATTCCATCTAGCAGAAACGCTCTGTAAAGGATTTTTGTTTTCCTTGCTCCCATTTTGAAGTGTCTTTCCCTCTGCCATACACAATTATTTTGTTCCTGATAATCCAATTGTGACCTCTGACAATAAAAAGTAAGACAATTATCAGTTATTGAAACCAGATTTGTTTCAAGATCTTTCATTGATTCGTTCTTCTGTGAAAAAAATAATAAAATACGAAAGAAACTAAAAGATTCTCCCATATAAGCACTGACTGTTCATTTTGCATGCCGAAACAAATATGTTCACAAATCAGGATCAATATATAGGACAGACTAGAGAAATTTTAATAAATGGACACGTGAATTGTACTTGCGATGCATCCCATGAAACTAATTAATAGTCATGTAGTTGAGAGTAACGCGCCAATATGTAATGACAAAACCATCTAATTATAGTCAGGAACATCAGAAAATTTTGATTCAGAATGCGAAGAAAGCAACAAATAGCATATAAAGATACTGATGCCAGGCACTTCATCTAGAAGTCTAAATTATTGATTTTCTTCACTAAACAAGAACAAGCGATAAGTCCAAACCAAGGAAAAAGTGTTTCAGTGAAAATTGACCTTTTGCAAGTATTTCTCATTGACGATTAAGTAGATCCAATACAGATTTCCTATCAGGCATGCTGGGAGAGGCTCCCTTCACTTGAACACAAAGACAAGCTGCAGCAGCTGTTGCAGAACATTATAGTTAGCCATGTTTTACCAAAGAGAAAATTCTCTAAAGAAGAAAGAATTGCATTCCACCATACATACCAGCAAATCTAAGGCATTCCTTTCTGGACTTGCCCTCAACCAAGGCCACGGCAAAAGCAGCAGTAAAAGTATCACCAGCACCAGTTGTATCTATGACTGTTTTAGCTAATATGGCAGGCTGCTGAATCGGTTTTTCTCCTTCTACAAAAAGGGCAGATCCTTTATGCCCAAGTTTCACAAGAACTTGCTTAACTCCCTGAAATGTCAGACACTTAACCGTTGAATTGCAATGTTCATGACAATAAAATTCAAGTATCATTCTATCAACCTTCAGGAATCAACCAAGACATCTGAAGATAACTTCTGACAGAGCTGCAAAGCTACTGCAGCCATTTAGTAAAAATACAGAGAAAGCAGAAGAAATAGCAGAATCAATTGTTTATTGGCCATTAGCCATCTTGCTTCCCCTATAGTTTCCCTTTCCCTTATATGATGCATTTGCACTTTAATTGGATTCAATGAAAAGAAAATCAAATATTGGTTCAGTTAACATGTAATCTGAAAAACATTGGATTGGCGGGTTAAAGGAGTCGATCCACCTAAATTTTAAAACAATTCCTTTTAAAATAAAAAACAAAAAGTTCTATCTTAAAACTTGTTTATATATTTAACAAAACATAAAACATGAAAATTCAGACTTCTAATGAAGCATTAAAGATTTAATATAATACACAAGTAATAATAAATTTAAGAATTAAAAATATCACACCAACTCACAGCTCAATCCAGATAAACTTCAAGTTTTCCATATTTTAACGTTATTTTTGTCCATCAATTCCATGTTTTCACAGAAATCATAACACATAATGAATTAAAGAATTAAAACTTTTACTTAACATTCCTTTTACAAGTAGGTGATTTTTTTTTCTTTTGTTAGTGGGTCAATCCAGTCGACCTCGACTCATGGTGGACCGGGTTGTAGGTGATCTTCAAATACATTCGAAAAGTTGTGCTTTCAGCCTGAAGGTTTTAACAAATAGTTAGCAACCACAATTGCAACTGCATGTCAGCAATTTTCTTCAATACACGAATCACAATAAAACGACAATTGCATATATACCCACATTTGTCTAAATTCTAAGCAATACAATCACAAGGTTCTAAAATACAGTAAGCAACGGCAATTTCAACCACGTTTATTCGCAATCTTCCTCAACAATAGGAATCAAATTATAGCCGTAATTGCAACAATAATCGCAATGTAAAAGCTTAAAAATCCTCAGGCAACAAAAATGCATTCAATTAGCAAAATGCTCAAATCATATCATTGTGATATCCAAATTCCATACATGAACTCACCAATTCATGGCATTTCAAAGCAGCCTGTGCAATCTGTTCAAAACTTTCAGTCGGCATCCCAGTAATGCGAGCAAGTTCAGTTTCGTTAGGACTCAAAATATCAACAAAATTCAATAATTGCGGCGGAAGTGGTCCATCCATTCCTCCAGCATCCAACACAACAGGCACACCAGCATTCCTCGCAGCCTGCATGTATTACAGGATCATAACGCATAACACAATACCCAAAAGTTTCTTAAGCGATTTTACTTTCTTTCTTAGATCAAAATCAGTGCTTCTAGGTTGTTAACACGTAAGAACATAAAACTTTAATTCTGGTTAGAAAACGTTGTAGCTTTGTCCGAAAAACATTGCTAAAAGGCCTGGCCCCGCCCAACCTGCGCGACTTGAGCATTGACAAAATCAGGTATCTCTCTCTGCAACAAAACAATGCCGGCTTGGGTCACAAGGTCCAAATGCTGACGTGGCAACGCACTGGGCCAGCCGCTCAAGTTAGCACCCCCGATGATGATGATGGAGTTCTGGCCGTTGGATTGGAGCATCACAACGGCGTGACCCGTGGGCACGGACGCAACCACAGTCAGATTGTCAAGGCGAACGCCGCCGCTGCGAAGCGCGCCGGTGACGAGAGTACCGAAAGCGTCATCACCGACCTGTCCAACGAAGTAGGTCGGGTGGGAGAGCTTGGCGGAACACGTAGCCTGGTTGGCGCCCTTGCCGCCGGCGAGCGTCTCGCCGGACTGCGCAGAGAGGGTTTCGCCCTCGCGCGGGAGCCGGTCGATCTCGACGTAGATGTCGGCGTTGGCGGAGCCGACAACGACGACCGGCGGCGGCTGCGAGGGGTTGGAAGAGAAACAGAGGAGTCTGAAATTGTGATTGAGAGTGCGGAAGGAGAGGGATTGGATTGGGGTAACGGTAGTGTGGAAAGTGGTTGGGGTGTAGGAGTGGAAGGAGTGGTGTGTTGAGAATGTTGTTGTTAGGCTGTTCATTTTTGTTCTTTGGATTGGATTGATGGTTGGATCGACGGATCTCTTCTGGGCGTAACTATGTGCTGTGAGGGTCCAACAGATGGAGCTATTTACTAGCAAATGCTGACTTTTTTCGACTGCCTTTTTTCTATTTTTTAAGGGATTATGATTGCTTTCAGCCGTTCTGTGAATGTATATTACTCTTTGGGATAAGGATGGGATTAAATTTATTAATTATTAATTATTTTTTACATTTTCAGATTTTATTTTTTAATAATTATGATTATGCCAATTAAAATAATATTTAACTTGTATAAATTTAGTTAAAATATTTGCGATTACTTTTATCTCTTTTAACTTAAGTGATTGTGTGCTGATTACAAATATTCTTATTTTAGATTAAAAATAAAAATATATTTTTTGTAATTAAGGGACTAAAATGTAATATTAAACAGAAAGACGATAATTTCACAAAATATTAATTAACGTTGATGTTAATATATCCTAATATTTGTGACTTCCATGAAAGAAAATAGTGGTTTATCTGTAAAATAATAACAAAGGTCTGGTCCAAAAAAATTATTTATAAAGATTTTAGAAATTAAGAATAAGTAGCCATACAAGTTATTTATATGTTTCTCTTAAGTGGCGAGCCCATTTATTTTCTCCCTCTATATCACCCTTTATGTATATGTATCGCCAAGTCCCTTTTCATCTGCTGTGCATTTGACTCTTCAATGGATAGTCAGAATAGGCTCGTTTACATGAGACATATGGACTCCTAGGTAACCCGTCTGACATGGATGGAGATTTGTAGGGTGGTTTTCATTCAAAAGTATATCTACCCTCTGTATTTTCTTTCGTATTATCTAGTTTGCCCTAATTCTTTGACTAGCCATTAGTTTCATCCTATCACAAAAACGCTCTATCTGCTTCCATTTTCAAGGTCTTTTACTCTGCCATTCATAGTTATTCTGTTCCAGGTAGTCTGAATTGTGTCCTTTGGCAACTAAAAGTGGACTGTTATTAGTCAGTGAGACTCTGTTTCAAAATCTTCATTTATGTGTGTACTCGTATGTAAAATAATTAATAAAATAGGAAAGAAACTAACATAATTTCCAATTTAAGAACTACATTCTGCATGTAGAAACAAATATGTTTACAAACTATTACAGAAATTTTTAACAAATGGATATATTAATCGTACAAGGAATGCATCTAATGAAACTAAATAGTAGTTTAATAGTTGAAAATTATGCCAGAAAATGTAATGACAAAGACCATTTAATTACAGTCAGGAACATAAAAAATTGACACTGAACAGCAAGGAAGACAACCAAAAAATAGCATATATAGATATGGATACAAGGAAACTTTCTCTAGAAGAATGATGGTTTTTCTTCACTGAAAAAGGATAAGCTAGTAGTAAATCCAGACAAATGAAACAAAGGTAAAACGAGTTTGAGTGAAGATTGACCTCTTTTGCAAAAGCTCTCATTGACAATTGAGAAGATCCAAAACAGATATCCTATCAGGCATGCTTGGAGAAGCTCCCTTCACTTGAACACAAAGACAAGCTGCTGCAGCTGTGGCAGAACATAATAGTTAGGCACAATATTCCAAAGGGAAAAATCTACAATGAAAAATGATTTGCATTTTACCATACCCACCGGCAAATCTGAGGCATTCCTTGTGGGACTTGCCCTCAACTAAGGCTACAGCAAAAGCAGATGTAAAAGTATCACCGGCACCAGTTGTATCAATGACAGTTTTAGAAAGTATGGCAGGCTGCTGAATCGGGTTTTCCCCTTCTACAAAAAGGGCAGATCCTTTGTGGCCAAGTTTTGCAAGAACCTGCTTAGCTCCCTGAAATTTCAGATAAATAACAAGAACTATAACAATTGAGACTATTGCAACAAGTTACATTTGCTAATGCATAAATTAGATCAACTTTTGGAGAAATAAAATAAGAAAGCTAACATACAAGTATATAAGTTGATTTTAATTCATAGGAAAAGTTTAATTCATTTTACCAAGAAATGCTTATTGAAAAGTTTATCCAAAATGGGAGGCTATATTTGAAAAATTATCATTCTTTATAGGCATACTCAAGGTTCTAAAAATCAGTTCGAAACCACAACTGCGACCATGTTTCTAAGAAATTTTCCTCAATGTTCAGGATCGCAAAATTTCCCTCAGTAGTAAGTATTGTGAGTTTGAAAAAACCTTGGATATCCTTACGAGATGAATACAGCAGCATTCAAGTAGCAAATTACACAAAAACATTTTAGTCTGATCCCTAAAGTCCCAACTTGAACTCACTAATTCATGGCATTTCAAAGCAGCCCGTGCAATTTCTTCAAAACTTTCCGTTGGCATTCCAGTAAGACGAGCAAGTTCAGTTTCATTAGGACTCAAAATATCAACAAAATTCAATAATTCCGGCGGAAGTGACCCATCCATTCCTCCAGCGTCCAACACAACCGGCACACCTGCGTTCCTTGCAGCCTGCGTGCATTACAAGATAATAATATCACACAATGCAATATCCAAAATGCCTCACAAATACGAACAACAAAATCAAGCACAAAACTTAGAGTCAAAAGTTTCTTAATTACTTTCAGTATTTTTCTTCGATCAGAGTTAAATATTCATCTCACTAACTCGTATAATCTAGTTTGTTGCCGCAGTAAAATCTTTAATTCTAATTTGATCACTCTACTTGTTCCATCTCTACGTTTTACGTCTTATTATTAAAAATTATTTCTCTTAAATTTAACTTAGTTTATACAGTTTAAAATTACAGAAACTAAAATGGATTATATATAAAAAATAAACGAATTAAAGAAGTGTATATGAAAGAACTAAATACATGCATCGTGCCATTATTAGAGGAAATGAGTAATTAAACACTGAAACTAAAAACAAGTAACATAAATATTCAAAAAAAAGGCCCGGCCCGGCCCGGCCCAACCTGCGCGACTTGGGCATTGACAAAATCGGGTATCTCCCTCTGCAACAAAACGATGCCCGCTTGGTCCACGAGGTCCAAATGATGACGTGGGAGAATTCTGGGCCAACAACTCAAGTTAGCACCTCCAATGTAGATGATGGAGTTCTGGCCGTTGGATTGGAGCATCACAACGGCGTGGCCAGTGGGCGCTGACGGAACCACCGTGAGACCGTCGAGGCGAACCCCGCCACGACGGAGCGCGTCGGTGACGAGGCTCCCGTAGGCATCATCCCCAACCTGTCCGACGAAGTAGGTCGGGTAATTGAGCTTGGCAGAGCACGTGGCCTGGTTGGCGCCCTTCCCGCCGGCGTGTATCTTGCCGGACCTCGCCGCGAGAGTCTCGCCCTCGCACGGTAGCCGGTCGATCTCGACATAGATGTCTGCGTTGGCGGAGCCCACGACCACCACCGGCGGCGGCGAGGGGTCCGAAGAGAAACAGAGGAGTCTGAAATTGTGATTGTGAGTGCGGAAGGAGAGGGATTGGATTGGGATAAGGGTAGTGAGGAACGTGGTTTGCGTGTGGTAGTGGAAACAGTGGTGTTGTGTTGAAAGTGTTGTTGTTAGGCAGCGCATTTTTGTTCTTCTTTGCTTCAGTTTGGATCGTTGGATGGATGATTGATATTTCTCAGCTTAACTATCTAAGGTGTGAAGGATTTGTGAGGTTTGTCAATAAATTATTGTTTGGGATTAGGATGGGAAACAAAGTTACTCAATACATAAACTCAAGAAACAATTAAATGCACAATTACTGTAAGAAGAAGACAACAGTACTGAAAAACTGTTTTTGTTTTCACAGAACTATGACAAAACGTCATAATAGTAAAACAAAACAATTACTTCGGTATTAGATCTTTTTTCCCAGATACCACTGTTTGAAAAAAAATATTTACCCGATTATATCCTCTTCCACATTACAAATTGATTTTTGAATAAGTGAATCACAAGAAGAGCATGGTTCATTGATTTCTTATATTTGATATTTTTTTTGGTAAATTTTCTTTTACTTACATTTCTTGAATCATTTAAATTTATTTAATAATTATGTTATGTCACACTTTTACGATTCATGTCATTTATTCAGGTCTTCTTTTATGTGATGTTAATTCAAGTTATTTTAAATAATTCAATTATAGTATTCCCTTTTCTCGACAAATTATTTCAATTCAAATATTATTTTATTGTCAATTTAATTCTTAAGAAATTATTTATACAATGTATCAATTTTATATTTATATTTATATTTATTTAAAAAATAATATTTTATGTGAGAATAATGATAAAAATGTTTATATCAAAATTAAATCATGTTATAAATTTGGTTTTCTTTGACGTTTAAAATTAATTTAATGCATTTATATTTAAAAATCTTTCTGGATTGCAAGCCTAAGTAAAAGAATTGAAAAAAAATATTTGTTTTTAATTAAAATATTTCTTCAATTATTAAACTTTCATTGAAAACAGATTGACATGGTGTGAGTTGTGTTTTTTTCAACAATTAATTTGACTAGTTTCAAATGCATTAAATTGTTTGTTTAAGTTGAATTAAATTGTAAAGTGGGATAATTATAATGTCTACCTACTAGAGTAATCAAAGGATTTTTCCTTGCAGTTATAATATCTGCTCTTATTTTATTCTGTGAATTAAATATGTCACATTATTTTTAATTTTTTTTACCCTTTTTACTCTTTAATGTAAAAATACTATAAGACCTAGTATTAGAGTAATTGAAAAGTGAATGACTTGTGTTTTTTTAATTTGGCTAGTTTTGAATGCATTTAAATTGTTTGTTGGAAATTGTATGAAATTGAAAAGTGGAATAATTATAATGTATATCCACTATAATTAAATGAATCTTTAGTTCAACTATAATATTTGTTCTTAGTTATATATACCATATCATTTTTAATATTTTTTTTATAATTTCTATTTTAATATAAAATCATACAAGACTCATACTTTAATTAATATTTTTATTTATTTATTAGTATAAATGTAGATTTTTAAAATAGAAAAATATTCTTTTATTCTTATAAAAATATTTAAATTTATATCATGTCAACATACTCTAATGACGAGGTCTTATAAATCTTATAATGACTCCTGCAATAGAGATGTTCTAAGTGTTGAACCAATCTGTTATCTATAAGTGTAGGCCCAAATACAAATGTACAAGAAGTGTTAGGTGTAACTATCGCCAATACTACAACCATGCCAATTATGATAACTACCACAACATCTCCATCAAATCAAACAACATCAATGATTAATTCTATTTTGACATGAACTTGATCCAGTAAAATCTTGTTCAAGTTCTCTGACCATCTAACTCATGAAGACCATTTAGTAGAAGGTTAAACTTATGTATATGGTGGAAAGTTTTAGTAGATTGTTTGGTATCGTTAGACTCTCTAGTCCTAAGTGTTTGGTAGTAGACTGTCTAATGACATTTAGAGTTACATAAGTGAGACACATTTCACGTGTCATCGACTTTAATATAAACATGTTCTACGAGAGTTAGTTATAATGGCTTGAGAGTATATAAGGGAACCTTGTATCACATTTTGCGTAACCTTGAGTTATGTATCTTGCATCTTTAAACGTGTAATATGAAAGCTGTAAACATTTGAGTTGTCTTGAGCGAGAGTTCAATGTGAGAGAAACTTTGAGTTGTAATCTCAGTGCTATAGTCAATTTTGTCGTGATTGTAGATGAAGTTCGTTAACACTTCAATTGAATCACGTTACTTTTGTGTGTGATTTTTTCTATCCCTTATACTTGTTCTTTTGTGATTCTCTCTTCTACTCTATCTTAAAGTGTGTTTGTTTGTTGAACGATCTATAGTGAATTTGTGCTTTCTCTCATAGTAATTCCACAACAAATTGGTTCAGTGAACGTGAAATTTAATCATCATGACTTTCACAGAGTATGAAGTTGAAAAATTCACTGGTCTAAATGATTTTAGATTGTGGAGGTTGAAGATGTGTGTGCTTCTGATTCAACAAAGACTCCTCGAAGCTCTGGAATGTGAATCCAAACTTGATGCTGCCATGGGGGGGGGGGAAGAGAAGGCTCACAATGCGATTATTCTTAGCCTCGATGACAAGGTGTTGAGGCAAGTCTCAAAGGAGAAGACCACAATTGAACTCTTGATTAAACTTAAAAGCTCGTACATGAAGAAGTTTTTAGTCAATCGTCTATATCTGAAGCAGACATTGTACTCATACAAGATGAGTAGTAAAAAGGTAATCAACAAACAACTAGATGAGTTTAAGAAGTTGATTCTGAATTGGAGAACATTAATGTTCATATTGATGATGAGGATCAAACGTTGTTGTTATTGTGCTTGTTGCCTAAGACACATAACCACTTCAAGGAGACCTTGTTATACGAAAGAGAGACTCTCTCTCTTGAAGAGGTTCAAACTGCTTTGAGCTCGAAGGAGCTGAACAAAAAGTTTGATGTTAAAACGTCTAATGGCTCATATTTTGTACACACTTTTATAGTCTTATTGCATCTCCTAAGTATTTCTTTTTTTCTTATTCATTTCATTTAGCATGAATTTGTTTTTTCTGTAATAAATAGGAGTTTTTGTAGATACGTTCTTACATTGTATTTTTTTATTTTTTAGCTCTAACCTTTGCTTCTTGTTCTTCTTATAACTTTTTTTGTAAGTATCCTTATGAGCTTTTGTTTTTTTGCGTTGGACTCTATTTTTCGGACTTCAATTTGGACACATGAAATATTACATTTAGAGTTCAGAGTTATTTTTTATGATTTTTAGAAGTTAAGCGAACGAACATGTCTCTATACTAAAAAATAACAATCTAAAACTATTTCTCACAGCATATAACTTTCTTTTTGGTTAGAATATTATATTAGTTTTAAAGAATAAAGTAAATATAAATAAATTAGTGCACATAATAATTTTTTTTAATGAATTCTTTCAGTAGCCTAATAGTCTTATATCTATGAGTCGAGGTTAAGGACAATTTATATATTCATTCATTTCTTAATTTTCAAGGTGTCTTTTAAGGACAAAACCGTGACAAAACTTCGAGTTTTCTAAACCAGACAATATCTCAAATGTAATGATTGACCCTAATGATATTATCTTAGTGGATTTAAGGTTGAAACATGACAGTCAAAGTCGAACCCTCATTTCTCTTAGCTCTCGACTGAGGAGTTTGTTCTGGTTTGTTTAATAGTCTCACATCGTTTAGGAATCAAGATCAATAAAAGTTTATATATCTCTTCTTTCTTTCACTTTCTGAGATGTCTTTTAAAGATAAAATCGTGACAGAACTTCAAATTTCAAAACAAACAATACTTTCATATTTTAAAATACTTTGAATACGAATATTGATCTAAAAACTTAAAATAAAAACAAATTATTTTTTTAATATTAAAATACCTGTGCGTTTACCCCTTAAAGAAATTATATAGACTTGCATTTTCCATTCTCAATAAAATATTGCTTTGAATATATTTTAAAATATTAATTAAAAATTATATCTATATCAACTAAATAATAAATTCGTAAAAGAATAAAACTATTTTAATTAAATGGTTTTAATAAATTACATATTAATTGTTATTTATACTTGTAATGTTCAACTGTAAAAAAATTAAGATTCAGTCATTGTACAAAAGTATCAGTAAATTATTTACCTTATTTTTATCACCGTCCTTACAAAGTTACCTTTTTAACCTTTTCCCCGTTTCGTTCTCACTTTTATTTCTTTTTCATATATAAATCTCTTCCACATCCGCTTCCTCTTTTCACAAACCCCAAACACTAAAACCAAATCCAACATTGAAACAACAACATCAACGAGAAGAAAGAAGAAGATGGAAGAAGAAGGCACGGATTCGAGAAAGCAAGCGAGGCTCGCCATCATGGAACTCGCCAACATGATAAGCGTTCCGATGGCTCTAAACGCCGTCGTTCGCCTCAACGTCGCCGACACCATCTGGAACGCCGGCGCCAACGTCCCCCTCTCCGCCGCCCAGATCCTCCCACGCATCCTCCCCGCCGGCGACGCCGAGAACCTACAGCGCCTCCTCCGCATCCTCACCAGCTACGGCGTCTTCCGCGAGCACCTCGCCGCCGGCGAACGCAAGTACTCTCTCACCGACATCGGCAAAACGCTTGTCACCGACGAGGAAGGCCTCTCCTACGGGGCTTACGTGCTCCAACACCACCAGGTCGGATTATCCTTTTTTATTAAAATGAGTTAAATCCTTAAAAATATAATTTTGAAGTGAATTTTAACATTTTAAGGAAATAATTATTAATCAATGTTGAAGAGGTCTACCATCATAAATAAAGTGGAATATATTAATAATCATGACAGTTTGAAAAAAAATGACAATTGAAATAAATTTTTAAAATAAAACTTCTTCTTCTAACTTGGTTGATAGGAAATGCCTGATTCTATTTATACTATATTACCAAGACAAATGAAGTATGTATCCGATTTATTAACAGCTGCCACAAATGACAGAAAATCATAATTTGTTTTTGTCAGAAAGTGAGTTGTTCTATTTTTTAAAATTTTTAGAAATATATATATATATATATATATATATATATTAAAATTATTTATGAGATGTGTCATGATTATATGCCGTTACAGTACAGGAACAAACTATCTGCACACATTTAAAAAAAATTGAATGAAATTAAAAAGATTTGAAATAATGGGTGGAAATCGAAAAAATAATTAGGAAAAATGTTATATGATGATGTGAGTGATGTTGTTGTGTTGTGTTGTGGTGGTAGGATGCGTTGATGCGAGCGTGGCCATTGGTGCACGAGGCAGTGGTGGACCCTACGAGGGAGCCCTTCGAGAGGGCGAACGGGGAGGGAGCGTATGGGTATTACCTGAAGCAACCGGAGATGAACGAGCTAATGGTGAAGGCGATGTCAGGGGTATCAGTGCCCTTCATGAGGGCCATGTTAGAGGGCTACGACGGCTTCCAAGGTGTGGAGAAGCTGGTGGACGTGGGTGGTAGTGGCGGTGACTGCCTCCGCATGATCCTGCAGAAACACCCCACCATCAGAGAAGGGATCAACTTCGACCTCCCTGAAGTTGTGGCCAAAGCACCACCAACTCCACGTGAGTCACTGTTGGGATTTTATTTGTAGAGATTTGAGTGTGGTGGTCACATGTGAATTATGTCATCTTCTGATTCGTTTCTAGGTGTAACCCATGTGGGTGGTGACATGTTCAACTCTATTCCCCAAGGAGACGCTATCTTCATGAAGGTCAGTGTTACTTTTATTTCTATTTATTACCATAAACTTCTAATTTTTAATTATTATTTATTCATAAATTATGATATATTTTAAACTTATATATAAATTCTTTTAATCAATTACCACTACAATTATTAATCTCTTTTTTTGACGATTCCTTTCTGAGAATGGCACTCTTCATTCTTTTTATTGCATTAACATAACGTGCGGTAGCACACCTCAATGTTTACGAACTGAATTCTGGTCGTGGTTTGTCCTATTTTGGGTTGTTAAATCAGTCGGGTTATTGTTTCTTAATAACTAAATTTTGTTCTGAATTTTTTTATTTTTATATTTAGTTTTGTATTGAATTAAAATATTTAACATTATTATTGATTTATTTATAATGAAAAAAATAAAAAACGGTCAGAAATAAAAAAATTAATTAATTAAAATGTAAAATAAATAAATGATATTTAATTAATTTATTAAATAATTAAAATTGTTTTCTACTTTATAAGTTAATAAAAAACTGATTAAATAATTAAATTATTCTTCTTGTATTGTGTAAGGCTAAATAAAATTTGTGTTTAATAAATATATGAAAAATGTTAGGATATTCATGATTACATTTAAAAAAACCTTGTAAATATAAATAATTAACAATAAAGTTTTTATAATTTTGTGCTTAATTTAAATTAATAATATTAATAATGTTTTAAATAGAATTCAATAAATCAGAATGATTTATAGATTTTATTTTAATAACATATTACTATAATATTATTAATGAGAAGGTAGACCTTAAAGGGTAAGATTACTGAGATAATGACTTTTTGTGTCTGAAATTTGATAATAGGAACATTGGTGTTTAGACAACTTTGTTTCTTGATGTGCATTTCAGTCTTAATTTTTGGAGATTTTGAATGACTTTCGAATCTTCTTCTTCTACTTGCAGAATTGGGGTAAGCTTGTGAATTTTTATGTGTTGACTAAGTAATCTTTGTGTTTAATTGGCTCTCTAAATAAACTACTTAGATTTTATTTACTTAATATATATAATATGTTGGATTCGTGTTGGATGTGTTCGCTTGCAACAGGATATGTTTGATATTTATAATGGAAAATGATGAATACTCGTGTTGTTTGATATTTATTATAAAAAATTGTAGCCCATACAAAAAGTTGTATATGTTTTTTCATTTGTATAAATTATTTATTTTATTTAAATTAGTTTCTTTTATAAGTATTAGTTGAATTAATTTTTATTTTAATTTTTTTAATTTAAACTAATATTATATTTAATTTATTTTATAATTTGTATCATATGTATTTTTCTATAGCTATATAGTTCACTTATTATTATATGATATATAAAAAGAAATCAAAGATAATAAAAAATATTAAAATATAAATATGGCAATGAAAATAAATAAATAAAATAAAAATTAATTAAAATAAATTAAAAACTTCTGAAACAAACTCTTTTAAAATTATAAACTAAAAATTTAAATAACTAGCTTATTCCTTAGGAAACACGATCTTCATCTTAAGTTTAAGATGTAGTTATGGTTTTTTTTATTAGAGATGTCTTATGTGCATGTTATTAAGCTTTTTAAAGTTAAAAAAAAGAATACTACTGTCGTAAATATACGAAACGGCATAAAGTTACAATGATAACATTTAGTGTTTTCAGTAAATTGTGTTTCCATTTAGTAAATTAGTGTTAAATATATTTTTAATTTTTAAAATATTTGTTAAAATTATATTTTATTTTTAAGATAAATTTTAAAATTATTTTTTCTTTATATTTTATAAATTTGTATAAATTTTATAATTTTCTATTTTAGTATGATTTGTTTTTAAAGTTTTTTTTACTATTTTTTATATTTTATTTTTTTAAATATTTTTATTTATTATAAAAAATATTTACACATGTTTATAAAATATAAAAATAAAATAAATCTAAAATTTATCACAAAATATAATTTTAATAAATAGTTTAAGAATTAAAAATATATTTAATATTGAAATGTATTATTACATGCATCTTGTTGGGTAGGAAAGTGGTCATTGATTATCACCAATTAAGACTTTTCCACAATCTATTTGTCTCCTAAGATTTTGCCTTGACCAAAAACTCCATTGTCAATGAAACTAAAACTAAAGTGGGCATTGTTTGAGAAATGTTGCTTCTATAATAAAATTGTACTTTTTTCCTTTCTTTTCGTAATGATTGTCATTGGAGATTCCTCTTAGACAAGTCAAGAAAATTAGACAAATCAAGAAAAGTTAGTGGGGATAAAATAAAAGAGTTTAATTAATTTTATAATTATTAATTCATTCATAATTCTTGTTCTCTTTCCTTTATATTATTATAAGCATAATAAAATACCACTTATTTTAATCATATTTCTTATATTACTAGGTATGAATAACAGCAAGGAGACTTGGAGATTGGAGATGAAAAAAAGTGAGAAAGATAAATACAATATACATAAGAAGACTAATAAGTCTATTTTATTAATATTTTGGGTCAAAAGATATATCAAATACCAAATCATTCTGTCTTGGATTGAGACATTATGGAAAAGATGAGCCAAGAATCAGCTAATTATGTTGATATTATTATTGAATTTTCTTGAGTATATACAACGAGGCACGGTATCAATGAATTATGAATAAAAATCTAAAAAGAAAAGTTAACATTATTTTTAATTCATGATATGTGTGAAAATTTATGGAATAATTAGTCTATTCTTTAGTAGATTTTAAGACGTGTGATGTGATAGGATTAAAGGAGCAGTCGTTCTCAGTGTGTAAATTATTGTGGATGTACGAGGTGTTATAGATTTGTTGCATAATGTATTGGAACTGTTTGGCAGTGGGTGCTAACAACATGGACGGATGAGGAAATAAAGCAGATAATGCAGAACTGTCACAAAGCAGTTCCTGAGGGAGGGAAACTGATAGCTTGTGAGCCAGTGCTGCCAGAGCACTCAGATGAGAGTCACAGAACAAGGGCGTTGCTTGAGGGTGACATTTTTGTGATGACAATCTACAGAGCCAAGGGGAAGCACAGGACTGAAGAACAGTTCAGGCAGTTAGGCATTGATGCAGGTTTCCCTCGTTTCAGAGCCATCAATGTTGACCATTTCTACACTGTCCTTGAGTTTCAGAAATGAAATTAAGCCAACAACTCTTCTCTGTTTCAAGGGCTTTCTTCTGTAGACTTTGAATTAAGTGTATTGGTCTTGTGATATTATTAACTGAGTTGCTTGGACAATTAGGGCAAAGATTTTCAGATGTTGATTGTACCCTATGTGGAGCTTGAAGTTAAATAACTATCTTTTCAAGAAAAAATAAATAGTAGAATATCTTTAATGGTGGACGTTTTATAATTTTTTTTTAAAATTAATTTAATTTTAGTTTAATAGACATTTTAGTTTTAATATTTTATGAAAATTTTTAATATTTTTTTATTTTTTTATTTTTTAATTGAGTTTTAAATTTTATTCTTTTTCTTAATTTAGTTTTAATTTTTTTAATTGAGTCTCAAATTTTATTAAATTTGTCAATGTGATTTTTTAATAAAATATCTATATATTATAGTATTTATATTTATTTTTATATTTATATCTCTGTTACGAGTTAATTTGAATATGTTATGTTTTATATAATTAAGACAGTTAATATTAATATAATAGAAAAGATTATATGAAAAATTTTAATAAATTTTAATAAAATTTAGAACTCAATTAAGAAAAAATTAAATATAATAAAACATAATAAATTTTTATAAAATATTATGATCAAAACGCTTATTAAATCTTTAATTTTTTATTTGATTTTTTAGTTTTTTATGTCAATATTTACCTCGAAATTTATTTTAAAATAGTCATCTAAATTATTTATTTTGTCAATGTTTTCTTCTAACCTCTTGTTTCATTTTGTTGACTCAAAAAATTTTTGGTGCTTGATGTGGAATGAATATATGATAAATATAACTAATGATAATAAAAATTAGAGATTTGATCTTTGAAAAGAAGACAATTTCGTTAATAATTGAGAAAGTTTAAGACCAATGTTATGAAAACTGGTTTGATATGGCTGCAAATCGATGATCTCTCTGGATTAAAGTAAACAAAGTTAATAACAATAATATTATAATTTTTTCTTAAGATAATTCGACAACAACTATTAGGTTAAAGTTTATGTTTAGTTTGTATAAGAAAAATATAGAACTAAATATATTTCCTTCAGTACAACTTAATATTTAATATATGCCAGTTCAATAAATTATTTGAATACTTAAATACAATATTTTTTAGATAAAAATATAGTTTATTGTTTTATTTATAGAAATTGTGTACGAAAAGATCAAATATAAATAGATTAACAAATTATATGGTTTCTAATCTTGAATTTCTCAAATATAAATAGATTATTAACAAATTAAAAAATAATTTATAAAAATATCATACATTATGTATGGATAAATTTTGCTAAAAATATTAATTTTTACTAACTTAATTTTTTAACTTATAAATGGGTGTATAAAATGTGGAAGGCACAAATAAAAGCCCAACTATTAGGATGAAGTTGGGTGGGGTCGTGTTCATTATGGTAATCTCCCTCTCAAATGAGTGTAAAGGGAGGCGTGTTTGATTGAGTGCTTACCACTAGACCAAAAGTTATAATCGTTAGTTAGAGCGCAACTGTTTCTACTTAAGAGCGTAACAACCCA
Source organism: Lablab purpureus (assembly GCA_030347555.1). Taxonomy (NCBI): domain Eukaryota; kingdom Viridiplantae; phylum Streptophyta; class Magnoliopsida; order Fabales; family Fabaceae; genus Lablab; species Lablab purpureus. The sequence continues at coordinate 23,454,901 of CM059258.1, forward strand.
AGCACCACGATTTGATTATAACTTGACTCACCAGCCTTCACCACAGGATAATTGATGTCACTCACAATAGTCATCTCCTCAGCAATTGCCCCACTGAGAATAAAACTTGTGACCTTAACTCTAATACCAATTGTTTGATCGAGCACTTACCATTAGACTACAAGTTATAGTCGTTATACTCTTTCTACTTAAGAGCATAACAGTTCAAGCGTCACGATTTAATTATAACTTGGTTTGTATGGCCCTTGGCCCACCTGGTCTTTGCCACAAGACAATTGATGTCATTCGCAACAAGGCATAAACCTAACTTAATAAATAAAGTGTCATAGAGAAAAAAAAATCGGCTTTCCTTATCATCAACCTCACACTTGTAGATAGATTAATCCATTTAACAAACTTGTATCTAATCATCTTTTTCATTAACCATACAGACGGCTTGCGATGTACAAAGAGCCCTTAACCTTTTTGTGGTTGTATAACCTGAGGTTTCTCTTAATAACTCCATCTGAGCCCAGGGGTACAAGGCATCATATGCCATCTCTACACAAATCCAGAAAATGAAGATACAAACCATAAATGCAGAAACCAAACCCAGCGAGTACAAGCAATAAACCTATAAATCCCTAAATTGAACAAACACCAACACCAAACCCATAAAACCTAGAAACAACCTCACCAAAACCTAATAAACGTACCCAAGGTAGAGCTATATTAAGGGAGACAAGCGTACATAAAGCAATCTGGATGGAGGGCACAAATGGAAACCACAAAGTAAATAGCAATGACGAAGAGCAAACACAAATAGAAAGAGTAAATGTATGGCAGAAGAAAAATTGATGTTGTGTTTACTTCAAGGGTTGTTCTGCAGTGGAAGAAAGAAAAGTGAGTATGTTACATGTTTACTTCAGTAGATGTGTGCGGAAACGAGATGATGACTTGCAAATGAGGAAGTATTTGGCCATTCGAGCGTAGAAAAAAGGAGAAAACCATGTTGGGTGCTAAGAAATGTCTCTTTTATCCTTCTCTTTCTCAGGTAAATTACCTAAATTTCATTTGATTTCCTCATAAACAAATAGAAGCAAATTAGAATAAATCAAAACAAAACAAAATAATTTTTAAATATAATTATTATAAAATTTAATAATAATTTTATCAATTATAAAATTAATTTTAAACTATCACATCAATCAAATCATTCACAAATTTTTACAAACTTTCTCTTCATTTTTCACTATCTTTCCCTTAAAATAAATAACTTCACTTTTCACTCTCTTTCTTCTCAAATCCATCTTTTTTCTTTTCCTCAAATTCACTCCCTAAAAGGAACAAACCTATTCGATTATGTGCTTCTTTTGTGAAGTATAATCGATTAGCAAGCCCCATAATTGTTATGTTGTAGTGTAAGCAGAAAAAACAGTGTCCGTTCATAAAACTCCAACCATTAAATCAATCGTCAAGCAAAGGTTTTTACTACTTACTTGTAAAACATAACCCGAACCACCACTGCACCACCAACGCACAACAACACGACTTGAATCACCAGTGTACAACTGCACCATGAACTAATTCCAGCAGCACACAAGGAGTCATACATCACCATGAACAAGTTCCAGTAGCACTCAACTAGCAACACAAAGAAGAAGATAACATTAATACACAAGCAGAAAAATAACTACAACAATAAAAAATCCCGTGAAATAACTTCAATGACTATATACTATCATTTATAAAGTTGAGTCAAAGGTGGTTAACCACTACATGATGAATCCGCATAGATGTCACACTAAAAAATTCAGTGTGAAAAATGTAGAAGATCTCCGCTGCATGAGACCAAAAGACTGAAGGTATTTCAATACTTGAATATAACATCTCCCTTTCTTTCTTTCTTTATACACGTAGGAAGGACTTTCCTAGCTTGCATTTTTCACGTAAATCAGTGAATAAAAATAGTGTACTCTACCTCTTCTCTATCCAGCTAAACAACACTCATCCGTATCCAAACATTAAAGTGTTCTTAACAGATGCAAAATTAAAATTTACCTATTGAATATAATAAAATTAATGGCACTAATCACTTTTAATGCATCTTCTGGATTACGAGACAGATAAGGCAGACCAATATGAATCATGAGATTTCTCGAGAAAATTACATAATTGCAGACAATTGCATAAATTCAGACAATTTCACATAGAGTCATTTACTGTTCTGTTGGCTCTTGCATTTATTATCTTTGACTTTTTCGTGGCTGAAGGGTAAAGAAAAAGTACATCTGCTGAGATGAAAGGACAATTGTGTATGTCACACGTCAATTTCCCCGCTACCAACCTCACTTTTTTCTTTTTTTCAGTTTTCCCTCCTAATAATTGATTTGTGGTTTGGCTCATAAAATCATATGTTTGAATCGAAGAAAGCAACAAAATCCGTCACCGTCTTCCTTCTTTCTTGCTAAACAAAGGTGAGTGAGACTTTTCAGTTCCATGCATGTAAGTCTCTTCGCACTCCTTAATCTTCAACCACTTGTAATAAGTCCGTTAAGTTGTGTCTCATACATATAGCTTAAGTATTCATATTAGAGAAAGAGAAAATGTTGGTGACTAAGTCTTGGTTCTTGTTAGCTTATTTTTGCACTTTAATTAATTAAATAAAGTCCTATTTATTAGGGTTGAACTAGTCTGTCAGTTAGCTATTCTTTAGGAGTGCGTGACCTGCTTTATAGCCCTGCACGTAGTGTCAGTTTCAACTTCCTCATGTAAAGGCTTATAAAAGTCATTCTATTCTATTTAAATAACATTAGAGCATTATCTATCTATTGTATTTTGTGTGTGAAAGCGGTGCTCTAAAAGTTTCAACAATTGGTATCAGAGCTCCGTAAGGGGCCTGATCCAGTGTGTGAGTGAGCTACGTGTGAGGAGAAGAAATATCCAGATTCAGCGTGAAGAAAATCTGGTACAAAGTGTGTGAGCAAACAGAGTGAGAATATCCAGATCCAGTGAGAAGAGAAATCTGGTACAGAGTGTGAAGGCAAGGATGTCTACATCAGAAAAGTTTGTTCAACCGGCTATCCCAAGGTTTGATGGCCACTATGATTTTTGGTCCACGACCATGGAAAACTTTTTACGCAGTAAGGAATTGTGGCCACTAATAGAAGATGGCATACTAACACTTGGAGCCTCACCCATTGAGGCACAGAGGAAGAACGTCGGTGAAACAAATCTAAAGGATTTGAAAGTAAAAAAAATTTTGTTTCAGGAAATTGATCGAGAGATTCTTGAAACAATACTAGACAAAAGCACGTCACAGGCGATATGCAGGTCCATGCAGCAGAAGTACCAAGGCTCCACAAGAGTCAAACGTGCTCAACTCCTAGCACTGCGCCACGAGTTCGAACTGTTGATGATGAAAGATGGCGAGAAGATTGATAACTATCTGGAACACACTCTCAGTGTAGTTAACAAAATGAAAACGAACGGTGAATCATTGGATTCAAGTATAGTGGTTAGCAAAATACTTAGGTCTCTAACCCCAAACTTCAACTACGTGGTATGTTCAATCGAAGAGTCCAACGACTTGAGTACCTTAGGTCTTGATGAACTTCATGGCAGTTTGATCGTTCATGAGCAAAGAATGTAGAGCTTTCAACCTGATGAACAAGTGCTGAAAGTTACTCATGAAGATTGATGGGGAGATAGTCGTGGTCGCGACAGAGGGAGTCGTGGAAGAGGAAGAGGACGAGGTAGACAACCATTCAATAAAGCGCTTATTGAGTGTTTTCAATGTCACAAACTAGGCCATTTTCAATACGAATGTCCTGGAGCGGCGAAGCAGGCTCATTATGCAACATTTGAGGACGCTGTAGAGGAAGAAAACAAGATTCTGTTGGTGGCATATGAAGAGATGATATCGTCTGTCCGGAGGGCAGATTGGTTTCTAGATTTTGGGTGTAGTAATCATATGACTGTAAATAAGCAGTGGTTCACAGGAATGCATGAAAAAGGGCTCAATAAGACCGTCAAACTTGGAAACGATACAACACTGAAGGTTGTTGCTAAAGGAAGTATTCGGGTTCAAATCAATGGTGTTTCGCATGTCATATTAGAGGTTTACTATGTTCCAAAGCTTAAGACCAATCTCTTAAGCCTCGGACAACTTCAAGAGAAAGTTTTAGCTATTTTAATCCAAAATGATACATGTAAGATATTTCATCCTAATAAAGGATTGATCATCTCCACTAACATGCAAGGAAATAGAATGTTCTATGTATCAACATCAATGATTTCTCAACATCCTTAGTGCTTTCAAGCAGAAGACGTTTCAGACAAGGTAACTCAGTTATGGCATGAACGTTTTGGACATCTCAATTATAAGGGACTCAGTACACTTGCAAATAAAGAAATGGTAATTGGTCTACCCTCTCTGAAAACTTCCAAGATTATGTGCACCACTTGCCTCATGGGAAAACAACATAGAGACATCATACCGAAGCAAAGCTCATGGAGAACGTTAATGAGACTCCAATTAATTCATGCTGACGTATGTCGTCCCATTTCACCAACTTCACACAGCAGTAAAAGGTACTTTCTAAGTTTTATTGATGATTATACTCGTAAAACTTGGATATATTTTTTGCATGCAAAATCTGAAACGTTCAATGCATTCAAAAGCTTCAAAGCGTGCGTTGAAAAGGAAGCTGGCACACATATTGCTTGTTTGAGAACTGACAGAGGTGGCGAATTCAATTCCAAGGAGTTTTCAGACTTCTGTAATTATCATGGTATCACTAGGCAATTGATAGCTGCTTACACCCCTCAATAGAATGAAGTTGCAGAACGTAAGAATCGCACCATCATGAATGCATTAAGAGCAGTGCTTCATGACAAGCAAATGCCAAAAACCTTCTGGCTGGAGGCAGTGCGATGGTGTGTTCATATCCAAAATCGAAGTCTAACCTCTGCAGTAGATTAAGGAACCCCAGAAGAAGTGTGGAGTGGAGTAAAGCCACGTGTTGATTACTTTCGAACCTTTGGATGTGTTGCACATGTCCATATTCCAGATAAAAAGAGAAGAAAACTAGATGCAAAAAGCCACCAATGTGTTCTCTTGGGTGTAAGTGATGAAACAAAAGCTTACAAACTCTTTGATCCTATTACAAAGAAAGTCATTATAAGCAGAGATGTGGTGTTTGAAGAAGACAAAAGCTGGAATTGGGAAGTGAATGATGATGGAGGTACACCTATTGCTCTTGACTGGGGAGACAAAGACGTCGACGAAATTGAAAATGCGGGATCTGCACCTCAACACATAACAGCCAACGATGATCACTCTGAAACACTCGAGCCAAGTTCAGATTCAATACCTATTGATTCTCCAACTGAAGGGAGGGCAACCAGGACTCGGAGACAACCATTATGGATGTCTGACTACGAGACCAATCTATTTACAGAAGAAGAGAGATCACTAGCAATGATGATGGCAACTGATTATGAAGATCCCCAATCCTTTGAAGAAGCTTGTACAAGTCAGAAATGGAAAGAAGCAATGGATGTTAAGATGAAAGCAATTGAAAATAACAACACGTGGGAACTTGTAGATCCTCCAGACGGTATTACACCCATTGGCATGAAATGAGTATTCAAAACCAAACTCAATGAATGTGGTCAGATAGAGAAGTATAAAGCCAGATATTAGTGGCCAAAGGCTATGCCCAAATTTACGGAATCAACTATACAAAAGTATTTGCTCCTGTTGCTAGGCTTGACACTAAGAATTTTACTAGCTGTGGCAGCTAAAAGTGAATGGGAAGTATTCCAACTTGATGTCAAAAGCGCGTTCCTACATGGTAAACTTCAAGAAGAAGTGTACGTTCAACAACCTGCTGGATTTATCAAGAAAGAAAAAAAAGACCACATATACAGACTTAGAAAAGCTTTATATGGGCTTAAACAAGCTCCACGAGCATGGCATAGTAAGATAGAAGCCTACTTTGTCAAGGAAAAGTTTGAACGATTCTCTAGTGAATACACCTTGTTCACGAAAAGGATTCATGGTAATATTTTAATAGTTAGTCTCTATGTTGATGATTTAATTTTTACTGAAAATAGCAAAGATATATGTGAAGAGTTCAAAAGCTCAATGCAGTTGGAGTTTGACATGACTGACTTGGGTAAAATGAGACATTTTTTGGGAATAGAAGTAATACAAAATGAGGCAGGAATTTTTATTTGTCAAAGACGGTATGCACGTGAGGTACTAGCTTGGTTCAACATGATGGACATCAACTTTGTTCGAAATCCCATTGTACCAGGGACTATATTGTCTAAAGATGATGAAGGAGCTCCCGTAGATGCTGCAAAGTTTAAACAAGCTATTGGCAACCTTATTTACTTGAAAGTCACATGGCCAGATCTGATGTTTGGAGTAAGTCTACTCAACAGATACATGGCTAATCCAAAGGAGTCACATTGGGCTGCAACAAAACGAATTTTCAGGTATTTAAAAGGCACTATTGAGTACGTTCTTTTTTATCAGAAAGGAAAGAAAATAAATCCCGTAGCCTACAGTGACAGTAACTATGCGGGTGACTTAGATGATAGAAGAAACACCTCTGGTTCAGTATTTATGATGGAAACTGCAGTCGTATCATGGGCTTAAAAAAAACAGCTTGTAGTAAGTTTATCTACTACTGAGGCTGAATATATTGCTGCAACATTTTGTGCTTGTTAATGCATTTGGCTTAGAAGAATTTTGGAGCATCTTGGGTTAGAAGAAAAGAAAGCCACTGATATCTTGTGTGACAACAACTCTACAATTCAATTATCCAAGAATCCTGTTTTTCATGGAAGAAGTAAGCACATTGTAGTGAGATTTCACTTCCTCAAAGATTTGGCAAATGATCACGTGGTTCAATTGAAATACTGCAATACTCATGAACAAGTGGCTGATATAATGACGAAAGCTGTGAAACTCGAACAATTTGAGAAGCTTTGACAAATGCTTGGAATAGTGGATGTTACTGCAGTAAGCTAAAGCTTAAGGGAGGGATTGTTAGTTTATTTTTGCACTTTAATTAATTAAATAAAGCCCTATTTATTAGGGTTGAACTAGTATGTCAGTTAGTTATTCTTTAGGTGTGCGTGACCTGCTTTCATACTGTCAGTTTCAACTTCCTCATGTAAAGGCTTATAAAAGTCATTCTATTCCAATTAAATAACATCAAAGCATTATCTATCTATTGTATTGTGTGTGTGCAAGCGGTGCTCTAAAAGTTTCAACAGTTCTTCATTAGTTTTCTGAAGGTTATTTCTATTGGAAGATGCTATGTATAAATGAACAGTGTTTGACAACTTGTGAAATTGTTTTTACCATTTAGGTAGTTCTTACAAAGATGGAGGGCTCATCATCTCTCACAGGCAAGCACAAGGTTCTGAAGAGACAGAAGATGATATATGAAGAAGCAGGTGAAGGCACACTGAGCAAGATACCTGAACCACTTATAAGTCGCATACTCTCACTTCTTCCAACTAAAGATGCAGTTCGTACAAGTGTCTTATCCAAGAAATGGCTATATAGCTGGAAATTCATCACCAGGTTGGACTTAGATGACTCTGTGTTCTACTCTCCTAAGAGGAAAAACGGTGGAAAAATGTACTTTCTCTACTTTGTATTTAGGACACTTCTTCTTACTCAAACTCCAACTTTGGAAAGTTTCTCACTGGTTATTGCTAATAAGTATGACGTTTCTCTCCTCAACACTTGGATATCTAACATCTTGATCAGGAGTGTAAGAAATCTTCGTATTGAAACACATTCTAAGATGTCCTTTTCAGCTCATGCATCTCATTCTCTTTTCAACTCCAAGTCACTTGAAGAATTGGTGTTTAAGATGGATTCTTGTGCCATTAGAGTTACTAAAACCTCTGTTAGATTTGAACGCCTACAACTCCTGAAGTTGTCTGGAATCTTGTTTACTCTTCACTCTGGTTCAAAATGTCTTATTCTTACTTTACCAGTTCTGAAAGTGTTTGAAACAATGAATTGCAATTGGTTAAATGTTAATAGTCTAATTCTATTTGTGCCTCTACTTGAAAGGGTTGTCATAGTGCAAGAAGTCGTGTCCACGCCTCTGTGCAATTGAAATCTTTGGTTCGCATCTGAAAGAGTTCAGTTATTGTGGATTTTCTAATATATCACATTACTTTAAGCTCTTAAATCCATCTTCTGCACATAATGCTTCTGTTAATGTAGTTGTGAACCAATGCCCGATAAACAGAGATTCTGAAACCGAGAATCGTGCTTTTGTGCTTCTCCAACAATTCAGACAAATGAAATGTCTCAAATTTGAAGGTTGTGAGGTAAGTAAGCATTATTCATTAAACTTCTTTTGTTGCACTGCATATGGTGATGCCAAAGCCAAACCGAGAATTAATACATTAAAACTAGAAGAAAAGCTAGTTTGTAAACCACAAAACAAAAATCTGCCATTAATTACAGCAATGATTATAACCACAATTTTGAACACCATATGATACCCTTAGTCTGAATCATTTGATTACAGATAGTAGCGTGTATAAATATGTTTATTCATTTATTCAGTTGATTACATGAATGTGAGAAAAAAGTGTTGGGACTCAAGTAGTGTGCCATGCATATTGATATAGGTAAAGATTCATATGTAAGTTACTCCTAAGCTTGGTTTGGTGCATTATTGAGTGTCATAATACCCATCGATTCCTCTTCTTAAAATCCAGGTACTGGCACAATCGAAAGTGGCTCAACTACCTTCATTTGGAATGTTGAGCCATTTGGAGCTTGGCTTGGTTAGTGGAAGGTTCTGTTAGGCTTACTTCTTAAGTCACCCATTCTCAAGATTCTACTTTTCAAGGTTGGTAATTGCTGCACATACATTCAGTTTGTGCTATTTTCTTCATCATTTTATGCTTATTTGGGTTTCATTTCAATTTATGATGAGGGAGTATCTATATTTGACACAAAGGTTCTGAACTCTGTTGCTGTGCCGGATTGTTTGACATCCACACTCCAGGTTGTGAAATTTCATAAACTGCATGGATGTGAGCATGAGCTGTGTTTAGCTAAATTTTTTATGGAAAATGGATCAGTGCTGGAAAGGATTAGTTTTTTCCTCGGTAGCCATTGGTTGGGAAAATCAAAGATTATGGAGGAATTCAAAGAGAAGCTATTCTCATTTAAGAAAGGTTTCTCTTTTGCTATTATTGAATTTTCATATGATGATCAATGAGGTTACTCGACAAATAGAATGACACCTCTAGCATGTTTTGTAGTTTTGAAGTATGTTATGTCATACTAAAGTGTACCTATTTAATATTATTTTTGAGTTGTCAACTGGTATCATAATTATTAAATATTTATTTTTTATTAAGAAATAAGTGTAAATTGTATTTAGGTAATGATTTTTGTATATAATGAGAATAAAATAATGATAAAATATAATTAGAATCACTAAACTTTATGAATAATTATTTTCCTTTTTCTTTTTTTTAGTATATAAAAAATATTCAAACTTTACTAATATATACTTTATACATATATAAGAAGTATGTGTATGTATTTGCATTTTTTTATGATAATAGAAATAAAAGTAAAATACATTATTCAAAAAATTAAAAATATTTATATTAAAGTTATAATAATTGTACATATAAAATAATATTATAAAAATGACTTTGTAATAATTTTTATAATATAATAATTATATAATAATGAAAATGAAATATGAAATATTTAACAAAATATGATTACAAATATATGGATATTGGTTCAATTAGACTAAAATGAAGTGGACTAAGTTGGTGGTTTACTAAAATTAAAATGAAGTGAACTAAATTGGTGGGGTTAAATAGGTTGAGTTTTTTATTGGTTTTGTTAAAATTAAGGTCACATTCTTTGTTATTTTTTAATTTTTTATTTAAATAAACATATATGATTTAAAAATACAAGTTTAATTACATAATTTTTTATAATTTATTTAAGTAATTAATATATCTAATTAAATAAATTAAAAAGATAAATATTTTTTAAAAAATTTGGCTATTTTATTTTTGTTACTAATTTTAAAATATATTTATTTAGATTATCATATTATATATCTACAACTATAAATATATAATTGAAGAAAATTAATTTTTTAATTTATAAAGGACTAACCTATCATATTTCATTTTAGCACTCCTACAAAGTAGTTTATAAAATATTTTAATTTTTATTTTAAAAATAGTTATTATAGTTACACATTGAAAATACTTTTAAATTTATGGATAGTTTTTTGAAAATAAAATAGGTCCATGAATATAAAATTAAAAAAAATAAGAGTGTAAAAGAGACAATTTCAAAATCTTATTAGTTATTTATATAATAAGTTTTTATATGTACAATTTTTTATAACTTTATTTTTTTACATAAAAAGTAATTTTTATAAAAGAATCTATTACCAAATTTGATCTTTAGGTCCTGTATAAATGAATAATAGAACCATTCAAAAGACTAAAGCCAAATAAATTATTTATAAATAAAATTCTTTCATGAGACCAACCATCTTATTCTTTCTTGTCAACTCTAGAAGAAACACCAATCATCAAAGACATTAGAAAAATGTGAAATTGCAAAAACTTTGTAGAATTGTTTTTCAGGGATAGAAGGGTAGACTCCATTCACCAAATTTTTTAAAATTTAGTGTATAAGTAATAAGAAATAAACAAACAAAGATTTTTAATTTTATAAATTATTTCATTTAATGTTAAAAAATATTAAAACAAAAAATGCAAATGTGGACAATAAAAACTAATAAAATATTTTAGAGAGAAAAATTAATATATTTTTTGCATTCTCTTTTATAACCTATTTTTCCCTTCTCTTATTTTATATAGTAAAACATAAACTTTTATCATATTGTTTACTTATTTATTCTATTATTCATAACAAAACATAACTTTCTCTTTATTCCCTTTAATATTAAAATATTTAATATATATAGTTATGGTTTACTCTTTCTTATGTAATTCTTTTTATATTTTAAAAATATTTTATTGTTATTTTTTAGTTCTTATTATTTAACTAATTTAATGTTATAATATTTTAAAACATTTTTATATAAAAGTTCTTTTTAAATATATTATAAAATCTTAATTGTCATTTTTTTATAACAAATATTTTTCAGTATTTTTTTAAACTTTTATCATATTAATATAATTATTTGTTTTCTTATTCTTAAGAGAAATGTACCTTTCTCCTCTTTTACTTTAATATTGAAATATTAATTTTATATTAAAATATTTGCTGTTTACTCTTTTTCATGTAAAAGAATATATAACTTTTTTATATTTACGAAGAACGTTTAAAATATTTTTTTATTATCTTTTTCTAGTTCTTATTATTTTACTAAATTAAGTATTCTAATTATTTTTAAATATTTTTTATATTTTTTAAATATATAATAAAATTTTAATTGTTAATATTTTTTAAGAAATATTTATTAGTATTTAATTATATTCTTATAATTTATTTTTAAATAGATATATTAAAATATAAAAGAATATGTTTATTTTTTATAAGAAAGATTATCAAAATTAAAATTATGAAAAATGAAATAAAAAATATTTTTTTTGCAAAATGATTATTAACGTTAAAAAAATTAAAATTTAATTATTAATAAATTTAAGAATTTAAAGGACAATTTTTTAAATATATAATTTTTTAATTATTATAATTATATTAAATTATATGAATACCACCTCACCCCAAATCTAAAATCAAATAAATCATTTCTGAAATTTCTTTCACTATTATTTCTTCACTTTCTCTCTGCAAAAATAACGCTGCAAAACAAATATCAACCTTCTTGTTAGATAAAGAAATGAAATAGTAAAACTTCAAACAGATAAAGAAATGGAAAATTAGATAGTAAAGATGAAGATGGTACACCTCAGGAGGGAAACTGAAGTTCATGATTCACTGTCATTCCAGTTCCCAATGTCACGGTTACTACCTCAAATTTAACAATTTTTTTTATAATTTTTAATAAGTTTTAAATAATAAAAATGTGTTAAAAAACTGTATTAAAAGAATATATTCATAATATCTTTTAAAACATATCTATTGGTTGGGTTATTAGTATTATATTCAAAGTTTATTTTCAATTCAATTGTGATATTAAATTATTATCAAAATTAATGATAATCACTTTAACTTTAAGAATAATTATTTTCTTTTTCTATTTTAGAGTATAAAAAATTAAAATGTTTATTAAAAATTTTAAAACAATATTTAAAAATTCAAAATAATATCAATTTATATATATATAGTGAAAATGAAGATGAAATATTATAATAAAATTAATTCAAAAATTTTATACTGATCTTATAAAAATTTACTAGTGTAGAATTAATATTTTACGTCATTAGATTGATGAAAACTTATGTTGTACATGGAAAGAATTTCATATAAATTTTGAATTTTATATTTAATTAAAAAGGAATTTGATGTAAAAGTTTAATTATAACTGTGTATATATTTTCTTTTTCACACTTTTAAGTTTTTGTTTTAGAGGTAGTGACCACGAGAGCTTTTATGTTGTTTTTTGTCATTGTAAGCCGTGGCGATAACATGCTAATGATTTATTTGTGATTTTGGACGTTTTTCTCTAATTAGATTGGAATATTTAGACATTTATTGTATGATTGAGATTAGTGCTCTATATTTTTATTTATTATTGAAATTGAAGTCGTAGTTGTTTTTGAGAATCTTAATCACAATAATACATTAATAACTTCCACTAAAAAAAATCATGTACCGGTGATAATTTTTTGTATATGATGTCATTTGTGACTATTACAATATCAGTATACAATGCCATATATCTTGTCACCACAAAGTATAATATAACAGTTTTATTGGAACCGTCACAACAGTTTCCATTTAATGTGTTGTATAAAGTAGAGTTTTAAACTTGAAATTAATGTTAGTCAAAATTGCCGTAATATTTTTAATTAAAAATCGCTTCCAATGTAAATAACGATGCAGCTGGACTCCATAATTCTCGTAATCATATTCTGTTTTAAAATTTGTTACAATTTTATCCTTAAAAAGCGTCTCACAAAATTAAGAAAGGAAGTATAAATTATCATTGACCTTAACTCTTATGCGATGTGGGAATATTGAACATACCAGAACAAGCATCCATATCAATGTTTAAGGGGAATGTATGTTCATCTTTTGAACAATTTTCCACTTCCCTCTTGTAAAGGGCTCAAAGAAGGAAATTTTGTCTTTTGAAACCTCTTTCTATATGTAAGTTATTGTTTTCCCACGAAAATATCAGAAATTAAATGCATAAGATAACAAAGTAATATAAGAGTCAATTACAAATTCAAATGTAACAATTTTTTAGTCATTAACAAGCTCTCCATCGATACATCCTTTCCTAAATCAAATAAACTAACATCAAGGGTAGGAGTGAGGTACAAAGATTGGCGCATGACCTTCTTAAAGCTTTTAATGTATCCTTCAAGGCTAGTAGCAGTAAGAGCAATGTTCTCGACCTTCCAATTTGTTTCACACTTATGTAACCGTTCAATTTCCCTTAAAGAGTTGTGTTAACATCCTGCTCTTGACACCTCTATCTTTCGAGTTCTTTTCAAGTTTTATAATCTCATCCTTCAAATCCTTTATTTTTTCGTCAGTCTTCATCTCTTCATTCTTTGTTGAGAGAGACATATCTTAATCTGCATGGATTTTGTCCAGCCCTTGTATTCTACTCACCAACTGAGCATTGTCACTAACAACTCCCATCCAATAATGGGTAATAGTCATACACCTCGTCAACATTATTTCTTGGGAGTCCAAGCACCCTGTTGTCCCCATTGTCTTTAGAAACTCAACATTGAAAGGGACGAGAAAACCACTACCACCAGCCCTCACCTAAGTTGCCTTCATATTAACATGCCATAGAGAGTTAGAGTAGCAATTACTACATGGGAACTTGAGGATGTCCTCTTGTTAACCATTTGAACCGAATCAACCTTCTTCCTCTTTTGAGGGTTTAGAAAATCGATCAACATATCTTTTTGAAGAGCCAACGCTTTAGCCTTGGCACAAAATTTCTTATAATCAAAATCCATGCCCATAATTTCTATAGAAAAAGTAGCACGGTATTAGAAATCATTCACAAACAAAACATAAAAACACAGATGGAAAAATCTTACCCAAAAGAAAGGATTAAAGATCCTCAACAAGAGGTACAATAAGAAGACCTTTGTTGCTTATTGGTCAAGGAAGACTCTTTAATATCTAGATGTCTATCCTATCCTCGACATTTAAGAGGTACTTGGCTTTTTATTTAATCTTATCAGGCCTTTGCCATGATAATGAAATTTGAGGTGTATGGTTCATCTAGAAGAGTAACCTTTTTTTATTATCACAAGACAAACATTTTGACTTAAAAAACTTATTTTTGAAGTTTCTGAAATAAGACGTATAAATAGTGAAGAGAGGACCATGCTGAACAGTGTTCAAAGATTCCTAACCGATCTTGGGACCATGGTTAAATAGATAAAAATATGCAAATTTATTAATTGTGAGGTTTATTTGAAGATAACTATGGAGAATTTGAAAGACCTTTAAGAAGGCCCAACTATTCGGATAAAACTGACTAGGAGAAACATTCATAGTCATTAATATTATATATTAAAAATGAGAAAGAGGGAATAAGACATTCAGTTCCTTGAAAAAGAACTCATAGAAAAAGATAAAGTTCTCACCATTAGTTGATGACTTCATGAAGACTCTATAAGAAGAAGAGCAGGGCTCAACCTTGATCAATTGGGCCTTCTTTGTCGATCTCATAAGGAAATAAGAAAAAACTCTCCCACAGATTCTCTGGATGTGTATTCGAAAGAATAAGTAGCTACTTCACCAAGTACCTACTAGTACTAAGATCTACAATAAAAGAGAATTTATCCCTCCTCTTTTGTCAAACCAAGCTTGACTCTAAGACGTCTGAACTCAATGAAAAAACCTTCCTTTTGATACCTTTGGAAGCATCAGCTGCAACCACCACAGTTGATGGAGCAACAAAAATCACCAAATTAATGGTGGTGAAGGAAGGAGAAAGTTCCTCCATAGAATCATAGTCAGTACGACTCAAGGACTACCACCATCAAAGGAGTCAAAAAAGAAAAGGAAGAGACTATGAATATGTACCTAAGATGAAGAGAAGAAGAGACACAAATATAAATACAACAAAGATAAAAGCACCAAGAAAAAAGGACAATATGCTCATTGCAAAGAACTCTAGAAGCAGAAAGTAGGAACGTAAATGAAAAAGATACTCTAAAAGACTTATGAATGAAGAATTGTGAAATGATTTGATTTTTTGCACGAAAGACACTACAATAGTTGTGTAGTGAAAGAACTATCATTTCTAAAATTATTGATTCCTTTTCACTACTAGAATCTTTCTTTTAATCTGAGACAAAAATATTTACAACATTTTTTAGAACAAACAAAGCCTGCAAGTTCCAAGCATCACATCCTAGGGCAACTTGTCAACAATTGCCCAAATAATGTAACGCCTCGAAACAAACATAACTCATCATTAAAGTTAAGATACCTCTCATAAATATGTATTTAATAAAGCCTAACATGACACTTATCAAAGGAACTTGGCTCCAAGAATGAGGTAAGAATTAGTCCAAAACAATAAATCTCATTCCTCATTCAAATTGGTCCACTTGCAGAATTGACTCCTTATGAGCTTGGGGGCCTTATGTACCTATATAAGAATATAAGATATATTGAAAATAATAAATAAATGAATAAAATACATTAATATCAAAATGTATCCATTAATATTGCTTATTTTCATTATTATATTGATTACATGAGATATTATTTATGAATATATTATTATATATTTTTATTTATGACTATTTTAATTATGAAGGACTCAAAAGGTCCTATAAATATATAACAATCCTTTAGAGAGTACTTACTCAATACTCAACTTAATACTCATTTGCATATGATATTTTAAACTCTTACTAATTTGAGCATCAAAGATTATTATGCAGATAGATCTCTCCTTGATCCTTATCAACAACTCAATGCTTACATATTCAAAAGTCAACCTTGAATATTCGAAGACATTACTTTTTTCACCCCAAGAGAATCACATTCTTTTTCAGTAAAAATACTATTTATTTAATTTATATTTAAAATAATTATTAAAATTAAATTTAATATTTGCGTATGGATGATTTATTTATATTAAAGAATCTAAAAATATTTAGGTAGTTGTTTATAACTAGCTAATTTAATCTAAATTTAAACTTAAAAAATTCTTGAAAAATGTTGATGTTATACTTTTATATGTTTGATTTTGAAAACCAAATCTTTTTTAAAGTAAACATAAAAAAGTTCAGTTGGAAGTTGATCATCATACATAGATTTTTTTTATAAATTGTCTTTTTAATTCTTGCACTTTCATGTATTTAAATTAGAAATCTATATATTGGTATAAATAAAATATTCATAATTATTATTTATTTTAACTTTAAAGAAATTAGATATTTATTTTTCATGCAAAATAATTATGAATTATTACTATTACTATTATTATTAAAATTCATATTTACGAAAACTTGAACAAGCTATCGATACTGAAAACTTGTGATGTAAATTTCGATAGTTTTATTGTGATTTAAATTTGCGACGTTTATCTATGTTCTAACAGAAATACATTGTGCAAAGGCCTTTTGAAATTCAAGTGCATAGACATGGACTTCTATTGTTGAAGCTGGTATTATAATTATAACTATAATACGCAGAATGAGTTCATAATAATGGTGACTTCAATAATATTTATTTTTTACAAATTCAAAATAGTATTCGTTAATTTTTATTCATTTTCTTAACTTCATTTTTTAATAAGATATGTACATGTAAACGGTATAAAAAACAAGAAAGTCCGTGCTAAAACTTTTAAAAAAATAAGCTAAATATAAATACTTACCACATTTCTTAATTTAGGAAATACTCTGTTAAGAAAATTGATAAAAAAGGTAATTTTAATAAATGTAAAGACTTTTTTGCTTGTAATATATATAGAACAGTTCTAACTCTTTGCATAACCAAAAAGGACAAAAGTAACAAGAAAGACAAAAGTAATAAAGTATTTTTTGTTTATGGTTTT
The DNA here is from genome assembly GCA_030347555.1 of Lablab purpureus. Lineage (NCBI taxonomy): Eukaryota > Viridiplantae > Streptophyta > Magnoliopsida > Fabales > Fabaceae > Lablab > Lablab purpureus. Next base: position 23,472,120 of record CM059258.1, read on the forward strand.
TTACACTTCTGCTCATTCAGTTACTTACAAGAAGAATAGTCCATAATTTTGCAGGAAAGTAACTTTGAAGCTATAAATAAAAAGTCACTGTTACTTTTTTTTTTAAATTAAAATCAAAATGCTTCAGAGACAAATTCGAAGGGTATAAACTGAGACACAATAAGCGTGAAATGAATTGCAGTCCTCACCCTTAAAATTGGTCTCTGTAAGCTACAAAAATTCTATAATTGCAGAACTAACACTTCTCTTAAATGATAATATCTTCTTTTTAACTTTTTCAAATATTGACTTGCGCAGATCCCAATGGGGGCAGAAAGTCGCCTTCTTCAAGACTCGAGCATGTTCCATAGCAAATTTGGCAAATCGCAGCTCATGCTCAGCACCCTTAAGTTTTCCAAACTTAATCACTTCAAGGTTAGATATAAAACAACATGGCACATTTTCAGGATTGCAATGTTCTTCGCCAAATTGAAGTAGTTCCTAATGAGAAAAGAAATAATTATATTCCACAACAATAATCAAATAAAGATAAAAACTAACTATACTGATTGGTATCAATAACTGAATAAAGCTAATCAACATTCATCAGAAGATTCCTTTGCAAAAATTTTGACGTTCTGCAGAAGCATTTTGCAAAATTTAGTGATTATTGGATCACATAGCTAGTTTCAATCAATTACTGACCTGTAAATCAAGAGTCCTGAGAAATGGTGAGTTTCGAAGGAAAATCAACAAAATTTCACCCGTAACATTTCCCACTTCCAGACGAGTCAACATTCCAAATGCAGGAAGTTCATCTTTTGCTACTGCAAGAACCTGAGTGACAATCTGAGCATTAGCAAAGTAAATGTTTCTATACTCAAGCACGGAAATATTGTACTCATGAAAAAATTTCATTTTGTTTATATTCATTGAGAACACAGGGTAAAAGCAAGGAAGCAGCATACCTTTGACCGCTCAAACGTTAAGCATTCCACGTTATTATTGAATTGTTTCAGAAGCTCAAAAGCAAAAGATCCTGTATTTTCGCTACTCTCCTGTACAAACTCCCATGGATCAATGTTAGCAGAAGCAATGCGTGCTGTAGACAGGTCCAAGTCTAGCAAAACAGTATCTGGTGTTGATGCTACGAAACCACTATAAGAGAACTTTGTCAGGCGCGGAGCACAAAACTTGATTATAGTGTGCGAGTCGTCAGATTTTGAGGCACGTGTATGACTTATTGAAAGCACTTCAAGTAGAGGCACTTCAAAAGTGACACCCTTTACGTTTAACCAGATGCAATTTGCTGCCTGATGCACTCTAAGAAGGGGGAAGTTAAGGCTCAGAGTCTTGGGTTCATTAGAAGGGGGGCAGACAAAAGTGATTCCAGACAACCTAAGAACAGTGAGGGAAGATAGATAAACAAGGGAGGGAACTTTGACAGCACAACCATTCATATTCAGTCGGACAGCACAAACATTCATATCCAGCACCAATTTCTCTAAGGACTGGGATTTCCAAAGGGAATGCAAGAAAATGTCAAGCTTTTTGTTTGAATCAATGTAAAGCTCTTTGACACCCCGGCTCAAGAGAGCAGATATCCACTGATTAATATGGTAAGAATCATAATCCTTTGTAAGAGAAAGAGTGAAACCTTCAATGCTTGAAGCATCCAGATGAAGTAGTACTCTATACACAGAGTTTAAAAAGTGAGTTCTGCTAATGTTATTGCGATAGTACATCTTTCTATCGATAAAGCGGAGCTTGGTGATGGTTGTCCACAAGTTCATCCATCTCTTGGATAAAACACAAGTACAAACTGCTTCTTTAGTTAGAAGAGAAGAGAGAATGCGACTAATAATGACATCAGGTAGGTTGCTGATCAGGTCTCGATCTTCTGTACATTTCTGCATCTTGGAAGAGGAATTTGATATGTCCATATCTGTTTGGAGTTCCTACAAAGTATAAAAAGCAATTAGGCGCATTGTCAATCTATACACACACAAACACCATCATCTAGAAACTCAAACAAAGTTTGAACAAGTTGGTAAGATTAAATATTACTGTAGTACTTAAGCATGAAAATGTGAAAGCTATAAAGGTGGTGGCAAGTGAGGCTTGTGGCCATTTATTTAGACAGAGGCATACAAAGAGCAACCCTTATAAATTTTTTCTTATTGTCTTATTTTTTTTTTTTTTTATATTTTCCTTTTACACCGCTTTTCAAATTCTTACATGCAAGTCAATGAAAGCAGGTTTATACTTGAGATACTCTCAGGATGACTCTCGAATTGCAGAATGTGCGAGCAACTCCAAAATCTAAAGGGTGATGATTGGTTGACACCAATCAAATTTTTTTCACTAACTTCACAACTATTTTTATTATTTTTAATAAATAATATAATTTGTGGTTTAGTTAAATATTAAGAACAGTTATTATGGTTGTTTTCTCATAATAAGGAATGTTAAAATATTTTTTCCAAATCTAAATGTCGAAACAACAGATAGCAGAAATGCAATCCATAAGTTCAGAAGCAAAATTAAACAGCAATTGAGATAAAAAAAATTGAAAGACGACGAAAAAATTAAATTAAAATTTAAACACTAAATACCGCAACTGGAGCGTGAGAAAGAGCAATATAGGAGTGAGCAGGATACCACGGGGAGGTGCTCGGCGCAGATTCGCACCGAATTTTTCAGCGTCGCCTGCGGCGGAGCAGGCGTGAAACAAACCCTCGAAGTTCAAATCCGTGAGCACCGTCGAGACAGAGATTGGAAATTGAACATTGCCAAGAGAGAGACAGAGAGAGAGAAGTGAAAATATCGAAGGATCTTGAGAGAAAAATGGTCTAAAATTGATGGCTTCTTTCTATTACAAATGAAAAATAAATTTAATGGCCATATAAACATCAACAAAATAGTTATTGTATTTTCATATGCTTTTACAAAATAGTATGGTAATAAAAAATTTATAGTGCAAATATAAAGTTTCAGAGTAACTAATATATCAAATTTATAAATTTGAGGTTAAACCATTCATACCATTTAGAAAAGAAGAATTCAAAAGAAAAATTCATATTACAAATTGAGGAATTTGTTTAAATATATACAAAAGTCTTAAATAACTTAAAAGTAGATAATAAAAGTAATTTATATACACTTTTTTTCTTCTTAAATTACTTTTACAATAGAAATACTAAGTTTCTAAGTAGACTATTAATAATATTATTTTAGTTAAATGTGACAAAATGGGTCATTTTAGTTTATTTTGACCTTATTCATCATTAAGTGAAAAATAAATTGGACTAATATTGTTATTAGTTATTGAATGGATTGGTATTTTTGCTCCGTCTTTCCTATTTTTTAAAATTTTGTTTATATATATTATAATTTAAAAATATATTTAATTATATAAATATTTTTTATGTTTTTAATTGATTAATTAATATGTTTAATAAGATAAATTAAAATAATTGTTATCTATTAAATTATTTTTTATAATTAATAATTAGAATTTAATTGTAAGTGTTAAAGAGTTAAATTACAATATTATTAAATATTTGTACATTTCAAATAATATAATATAAAAAAATTAATCATCTAATTGTTTTAATTTTAATTTTTAATTTAGAAAAAATGAGCTAGTGGAACGAACCAGCACAGATTAGCGGGTTGACAACCCCAACTTTGTTTATGAGTCTAAGTCTATTTTATGATGTTAAATTTTAATAAATTTGAAGTTAAAACATCATTTCAGTAAAATTAAGGATAAGGATAAATTTAGGGAAAAAGAACCAATTATAAATATTAGAAAAGGATTCTTCACCAATGTTGAAAATTTCTCATAAAGGGACTACTATCATAGGGAAAATTAGAAAACAAAGAAAGAAGTGAAGACATGGTGGAAAGATGGTATACCTAAGTTAAATAGGATGAAGAAGATGATCGAAAAATCCAACCTTAAGAGACAAGAGAAAGCTTATAAAAATTCAATTCCTTCATTCTGCAAAACAAAGTGTATATGGTTAATGTCATGATGTTTCAATACTTTTTAAACCACCTTATTAATGAAAAGCATTAAAAGCACATTTATATAAATAATTACTTATAAAGATGGGCATTAAACACACTATGATGGTGGAAAGAATGTATACCTCAATTGAAGAGGATGAAGAAGATGATGGAAGAATCCAACCTTAAGAGAGAACAGAAAACTTATAAAACTTCAATTCCTTCATTCAGCAAAACAAAGTGTATATATGGTGAATGTCATGATGTTTCAATACCTTTTAAACCGCCTTATTAATGAAAAACATTAAAAGCACATTTATCTAAACAATTACTTATAAAGATGGGCATTAAACATACCATGATGGCTAATAAATGCATCAATTTTATATTACAAAAGAGATAAAATTGAAACGGTCGTAGAAGGTCAACTTGTCATAAATCAATCGTAATAAGTTGACCTCATCAAACCGTTTATCCTCGTAAAGAGAACTAATTTCTAAATACTTATTTAAAATAAATAACTACTTGAATTTTGAATTTGAGGAATTGTGTACCTACATGCAATATACTCAAATTGAGTATATTTTGATTGTTATATATATATATATATATATATATTGATTGATGTTGAATCTAATAGTTCACTACTCAACCAACTTATTAGTTAAGTATTAGACTTATAACTAAAACGTTGGTAACCAAATATATTTATTTTATTAGGTGCATTAACTAAGATGCAAGAACTTATAAATACACATTAATACTAAAGGAAGTACTCACTCAATAATCTTTTGTTCATTATTATTATTATTATTATTATTATTATTTCTTATTGACTTAAGTATTGCAATGTCTTTTGTAAGCGAACTTTCCTCTTATCCTCAACAATCTAGTTGAAACCCATCATCAAGGAATTCACATACTTAAAAGAAAAGTTCATTCTTTCCACACCTCATCCAACAATTTTCCCTAAACCATTTTAAACTAAAATAAAAGAATCTTTGATATGATCCTAGCTGAAGAAGTATCTGTTGAAGATAGAGAAAAGAAACTTCAAGAATAAATACAAGAAGCATGATAAGGAAAAAAATAAAAAGGAAGATTCCAAGAAAATTCACTAGGAGAAGGTTCAAAAAGAAGAGAGAAAAAGAAATGAAGAAGAAATTTGAAGAAAGATTCACTAGAGGAAGACTTCAAACTTTAGAAGAGGAGATTAAAATAAAAATAAAGACATAAGATTTTAAAGAAAATTAAAAAAAAATGAAGTCTAAGATTCCTTAATTTTTGAAGTAGAAGAAGTGTCTTTTGGAAGATTTAAAGAGTTCCTTTTTGAGAGTGACCTTTCAAGCCTTGAAGAGTGACTTCTTTTTAGACTCTTGACACATGGGACACACACCACATGCCTCTTGTAGCTCTCTCAACCTTTTCGACATGCAAGGGTCAAATGTAACCATTACTTTTCTTAGATTCAAGGAACACTCATGTGACTTCTTCTAATTTTGTGGAATTAGTTGTGTCAATCTTGATTATGAAGAGTTAACTCTAGGATTAAGAATTAACTTTGATTGACTCTTGACACTCTTTTTGGACGTCACCTAGGCCTATAAAAGGAGAATTTCCCTCATTGTAAAAACCACTTTTGAATGTTGAATGAAATCTCTTTGTGAGTTCATATTTTGAAAGTCGTTTCAAGGGTGTTTCTCTCTTGTTTTGGTTTTTATCTTGAGAAGTTTTCTCAAGTGGCAGATCTCTTGCACTTATCCTTGAGTTCTTCAATTCAAGGTGGCGTGTTCTTCCCATTTCTTGTCTTTAATCCATTTTTCTTTACATTTGGTTGCTTGATTTTGTTTTCTTATGTTGAATAATATATGAATGCCACAAGTCATCCCCTTGGTTCTACATGCTTCCCCAACTCTAAACTCATCTTCCATGGAGGATTGTATCTTCTACATTTTCTTGGGTTTATCAAGATCCATCCATCATTCTAAGGATCATATCAATCTAGAGTAACTTTCATGGATCAACTCTTCATACCAACGGTTGAAAAATAGGTTTAGTTCAAGATAAGGGTGAATTGAACCGCTAAAAGTTTTTTCTCAATTTTCTAGATTTCAAAATCCAATTCTTAGATTTTCTTTGAATAAATTAACCCATGAAATAAATCTTGATCAAGGTTTCAAAGATGTTATATCAATTTCTTTATATTCATGTCAGAAAGAAAATATTCAAAATTTAAGATACATAAAAATCATAGAGAAAGAAGAAGACAGAAGAAATTTATATTGGTTCACCTCTAAAGAAGGTTACATCTAGTTTCTCAATCACACCGATCAATTGAATGTAGTAAATGTTGCTATGCAAAAAAAAGATCTAGAAGGGGGTGAATAGATCTTTTGAAAAATTAGCTTGTTGAAAATTAGAATTAGCTTGTTAAAATTTAATTTTCAACCTTGATAGATTGACCCAAGATGCAAATTGCTAAACCATGTTTCAGTGCAATAAAAAACTAAAAATAAGAAAGGTGCACAAATGAATTTTATAATGGTTAACTCTTCTACAAGAGCTATATCCAGCTACCTAATCATAGACTAAGCTTCCACTAATCACAATGTATTCTTACAAGCAATTACAACCCTAGTAATGTCTAAGAAACAACAAGAACTCAAGTCTTGGATCCTACAAGACTTGATTCCAACCAATCAGAACCCTATTGCAGATCCTTTGGATAATCCTAATTTAGAAACACGCTTAAACAAGAAAACAAGGAATGAGGTCACTTGAGACAGATTGCAGCCCTTGCACAATTTCACATTCCAAGGGTGATTTTCTATGCAACCCTCAAATCACAATTGAATAATTAAAGAACACCAATCTTGGATTTCCCACAGAGTTCGTTTTGCTAAGAAATATTCTCTCTTAATGTGTCTTTCAAAAAGTGTGTAAAAAGATACTTGCAATTTTCATAATTAAAATTATTTAAATGAGTGATGTTTTAATAAAACTGATAGTTTTAACTAATTAAAAACTCAACTTAATATATTCATTTTACTTATGGATAACTTGAAATTTTTAATAAACTACAGCTTATCCAAAATATTTCACAAACTAAGCGAAAGACAATTAATCTATTGAAAAGTAATCTCAACAAATTAATAAACTTACCTTAAAAATATTCTAGATCGTGAACATTTTAACACATTAAACTTATGCTTTAACCAATTAAAATATCAACTAAAGCTAATCTTGATACTTTAGAAGCATTTTAATAGATTTACGCAACTTTTTAATCTATTAAAAGATGCGGATGATTAAGATAATTTTCAAGATAATTTGCATAAAGAAATCCAAGTTAATATAATGTTTATCTAATTGTCTAAATGAGAGAACCTTACATAGCTATCTAGAAACAAAAATTACACTTTCAAAGTCTTCATGACTTCATGCTTCATCACCAAGAAGGTTGACTTCATCAAATCTTGATCTAAGAGTTTCAACCTCATCAATCTCCCTCTATTTGATTAAGGTAACTAAACACAACCTTTTAGGATACTATTCCAAATTAAGTTTTCAACTCCAACAACAACAAGTTAATGTTATTCTAACGGCAAGGTTGCTACTGATAAAAGGAATGGTAAAACTACTAGGGTCTTTGAACTTTGGATGGAGAAGTTTTTGAATGATGGCACTGCAATTCACTTGAACTTCAATGGTCTCCTCTTCTATTTACTTCCTTTGCTTTGTGTGTAATTCCTTCATAAATTTAACATACGAGGGCATTTGTTGAAGTCCCTCAAAAAATGGAATATTAATGTCCAACTTAATATTTGATAAACCATGCAAATTGTTTCTCCTTGTCCTTCCTAGAAAAAAACATTAGGCTATGGAAGAGACTTCATGTAATTGTTTTCTTTTCTCCCATCCTTCTCTCCTTATTCTCTATCATTTTCCTAAACTTCGTGTTTCTCACTACTCTTACCTCTATTCTCATTTTCTCTCATATCCTCGTTTTTTTCTCCACTCTTTTTTTCTTTTTCTTACTCCTATCTTTTATTACCTTCCCACTCTTGGTAGTGATAGTTTGACAATACTCCTTTGGGTTCACCTTGGTGTTTACCACAAAGTTCTTCTCTAGTTTCTCCTCCAACTTCTTTGTCAATTGGCTCATTTGAATCTCCAAATTTCGGATAGAAGTTTCAATGCTCATGTGTTTGGAGATAGACATTTACATGAATTGTTGGAGTGTATCTTGAAGCTTGTTAGTTTTATCATACAATGGAAGTGGTTATTGTTGGGTAGTATTGTTTAGGAGGTGGTCTACTTGATGTTCTTGTTTGTCCATGCTTGGATATGTTCTTCAACCTGGATTGTAGTTATTATAATTTCCTTGACGACCTTGATTTACCATCTAGTTAACATCCTCAAGGAGTTGATATTGAACGACACATTGCCCATTAGGATGGTCTTCACCATACAATTCACAACTTTGCACTTGATGATTTTGAGCTTGGGAGACATTCATAGTTTGAAGTTCTTTACGGAGTGCGAAAATCTTTTTCATGAGTGCATCTAATTTTTGAGTCATAAGCTTATTTTGAGCCATAAAAGCTTCTTGTGATTGTAGCTCCAACACACCTCTCCTTTGAGATTGAGCTCTCTGAACTTCATAATCTTTAGAAGTCATATTTTCATTCAACTCATGAGCTTCATAAGGTGTCTTCCATTTAATCATACCTCCAACTAAGGTATCTAACATCAACTTAGTTTGAGAATTCAAATGCTTTAAGAACATGTTGATTTGGATGGACTCATCAAAACCATGAGTAGGAGTCTTCCTTAGCAATCTTCTCCCAAGCTTGACTTAAGGATTCATCAACATCTTGCTTAAATGAAGTGATTTCTTGCTTGTCTTGATTCACCTTGGATTGAGAAAATTATTTGTTCAAAAACTTGGAAACTACGTCATTCCACATGGTGAGACTGTTTTTAGGGAAAGAATGCAACCAAATCCTGGCACTACTAGCAAAAGAGAATTGCAGTAAGCTCAAGCGAATAACTCCTTCAGGCACCTAATGGATTTTCAGAGTGTTACATATCTCCAAGAAAGTTGCTAGGTGAGTATATGAATTCTCATGAGGTAGGTTATGAAAGTGGTTGTTTTGACTAGATGAATAAGAGCAAGTTTTGTTTCCATTGCAACATTTACTACTTATTGTTAGTTGAGATTGAGAGGGTCTTAAAATGTGGAATAGTCTTCTAGAGTGTCTTCCTTGTTGGGTTCCAACATCTCTATTATGAATCTTTTCCATCTTTACCTCTTCTAAATCAGAAAGGGAAATAAGAAAACTCTAGAAGAGGCAAGTTAGACAGAAAAATAAATAAATATATATATATATATATTAGTGTAAGTAACAAAAATAAATTAATAAATAAATGAATAGAGTCTAAACTAGCTAACAATGCACAAATTCACACAAATAAATAACAAATCCTTGACAATGGCGAAAAAAACTTGTTAACTCTTTGACAAGTATACTAAATGTTATAAGTAGTAAAATGTAAAGTCTAAGTATCATTTTTCTAAGAGATTTGTGTTTGTTTTGATAATTTTAATTGTCACTAATTTAGGAAAATTTATCAAAGGTAATGATGGAATCATTGATGAGATCTCCTTAAGGACCACCAAAGAGGCTAGAAGCTAAAATATATTTTTTGTGTAATTTTTGTTTTGGACCTTTATTGGGTCTTGTAATTGTTCTTTTTCTTTTTATTTGTATTGGGTCATCATTGAGCCTTGCATATGTTTTGTATTTTTTTATAATTAGAGACTTAATAGACTCTAGTTTTAAGAGGCTTATTGGATGGTTCTTAGTAATGTTTGGACCCATTAGTACAAAGTTGATAATATATAAGCCTTTTTGTAGACTCCTATTTTTAGAATTGAAAATTTTAAAATTTGAATAATTTTCTAAAGCGCAAATTCTCTCTCAGTTCTTTATTAGAACGTGATATGATCTTGGATGGAGAAGTATTTGATGTAAACAAAATTCATAAAGAAATAGAGAAACAATATCACCTAGATGTGAAGGATGATCAAAGCATAAACCCAAGCAAACAACATTTCCTTTCAACAGAACAACCTTGGAGGAATTTAGGAAAGTGACTTGTGAAAACTAGATGAAAAGAAGGCTATGAGAAAAGTAAAATTGTAAAGATCAATGTTGTATTTCATAGTTTCAACCTAGTTTGTATTTATAGATGAAGAAATCGTTCAACCCATTGAAAACCTAGTTCAAAGTGAAAAACTGTAACTTTAATCGACTATTCCAGAGAGTATTTTAAAATCAGCTTCACTCTAGTTTATTTAATCTATTACCTTTCATATAACCGATTATTTCAGAGAGTTCAAAATTCTCATAATTGTTTTTACATTCATTTAATCGATTATGAAAAAGTATAATCAATTATTACAATGTGAAAACATTTTTTTTATGAAAAACAAGGTTATTTCAAAGATTGATTGAGATCATGCCCTCACTTAGGGTTTCACCATGTTACCCAACACTTACAACTTAAGACTCCAACTCAAAAAACTCCCTTTCAAGAGCTTCCAAACACTTCAAAAGGTTTCAAATTGAACTCTTCCATCTTTAATGCTAAGTTCATGACTTCACTTCTTATTTTCAACCTTTCATCCTCAAAACATTGATAAGATTTGTAGCATAACTTCCTTCAAATCAACACTTTCTTGATAATATTTTTGTGATAATGTATACTTGAAAAACAAAATGGATAAGACTTTGTACTAAAATCCATTAAAATATTCATTCCTTGATTTTATCTATCCCATGTGACCAATTTCATGACAGTTGTTTGGTTCACTAAGAAATATTTTTAGTTTGCTTTTTCATTATCATTAGGTGGTAAATTAATTTTTAAATGATTAACGAGAAATTTGATTAAATATTTTGAATATTTATCCTAAATAATTTTATCAATTTTTTATATATTTTTATTAGTTTCCAAAAATATTATTATAATTATAATTGTTTCGACTTCAAGTCCGCTAATGTAGTGATATGGGACTATTGAGTGTACCGGAACATGCATCCAAGGTATTGTCCACTTTTGAGCTTGGATACTCCTAATGGATGTGGGACTATTGGGTGTACCGGAACAAGCCAAGTCTGTTATGGTAACATGTTAGGATCAATTAGTGCATCTGAGGTATTGTCCGGTTTGAAGCTTGGAGCTCCATCACAGTTTTGTCCTTAAAAGGCACCTTAGTAGGTTAAGAGAGGAAGAGATATATAAATTGTCACTGGCCTTGACTCCTATGTGGGACTATTGAGTGTACTGGAACAAGCTCCCCAGTTGAGGACTAAGGCAGCAGTGATTCGACTTTGGAACCCCTTTTTGTTCCCACATACGACACCAATGTTCCGAATTCAAATCCATTAAGGTAACATTGTTAAAGTCAATCACGACATCCAAGGTATTATTCGCTTTGAAACTCATAGGGTTGTCATGGTTTTATTCTTAAAAAACACTTCAAAAGATTAAGAAAAGAAGAAATATATAAACTGCTATTAACCTCGATTCCTATAAAATTATTTTTATAGTGATTACTTTTTACAAAATAATTAATTAATTAGCTGTTGAATTCCGTTTTTGCAAAATGAATATAATCTTTGAATTTTTCACAAAAATGTTTTGACTCTAAAATTGTGTATTTAACCATTTAGAATAGTTTATTGATAGTGTCCCAAAGACTATGTTGACAATATCTAGATTAATATGTCATAATTCACAATATCTAAATTATTAATAGAGAACAAAAATAACCGTTCGTTTTCACTGCAAACAGACATAGTACGTGTGTGGGTTAAATTATGAAAGTATTTTATATATAAGACTTAATTACCACTTATTTCTTATTATTTTACAAATTTTACCACTCAATTTTATTTTATTTTATCATCAAACTTTATGTACGTACCAATCTATTAAATTTATCATAAAGTAATGAGATATCATGCAATGTTTTTAAGAAAATGAAATAAGATAAAAACAACATTGTTTTAAAAAATTTGGTATAACAAAATCACATTATTTTGATTTTCTAAAACATTTGTTTTTGGTAACATGGTATGTCTTCTTTAAAAATTTAATGGATCAGTAGAATATGTGAAAATTTGAATTTTTTTATAATAAAATAAAAATAATAATTAAATAATAAAAAATATAATTAACTCTATATATAAAAAAAATGTAGCACAACCATTCAATTCGGTTGCATATAACTAACTAAGTGCTTCTAAGATAATTTGAGTTTACATACTAACGAACTTAACCTACTAAGTGCTTATTTCTTTAAATGAAAGAATTACCTTAAGGATATAGAAAATAATTTTATCATAATAATCCATAATTAAAAAAAAATACTTTAATATTTCCAATACATTTTTATTTAATTAAGAAGTTTTGTGAGGCGTCTACATATACTAATAATACAGCATAAGTTTGTTGTATAAGTAAAAAATAACTCTCCCTCCACAAACTAGTTTGTAAAGTTAAGTTAAACCCAAAATGTAATTTGTGAACTCATGCATTTAAATATTAATTTTTATCAACAATTTCTTTCACCAATTATTGTTAAAATGTTAAATGGATTTTGAATGTTAGAATTGTATGTGCAAATATTTTGCATGGAAAGATTCCGAACCCATTAAAAGAAAAAAAAACACACACACACATGTTGGAATTTAACCATGTCTACTATATGGAGGTGCCAATGTTGACTAGTGTCATATTCAAAAGGTAATTACTGAATGAACCTTAAAGTATTGGACCATTGGGTGGTGAGACAGTTGTTTGTGAGCATGCTTATGGTTCAGTACACTGACTACACTGAAATAAAGTGATGGATTGTAGATAGAAGTAAATTAGACCACATACACATATGACTGTGTTATGAGCTGGAGGGAGATTCCGTGTGTGGAAATTGAGCTGTAATTCACACCCTTCTCTCTGTTTCCCTCTATTTCACTCCTCAGAACTCTATAAATCTCAAGTCTGCAATTTCTTTTCTTTCACATTTCTTCTTCTTCTTCTTTTCTATTCACCTATCACAGACCATTCTCTTAATGTGGACATGGAATTCAGCACCATGTTTTGTATATTTGTTTCTTTTCCCTTCATGGTTCTCTTCAAGTCATTGCTCACTTCCATCACTTCCAAACACTAGGAATAGTTACTCCCTCCCGGTTGCATTGGCTGTTCTTACATTGGAGAAACCTTTCAAGTGTGTTCTCCCACACCCCAACAATCTTCTTTTGCCACAAAAATAAAAGTGTTCATATCATTGCTTTCACTTGCAAATCTTTACTTGTAGAGTTGCCAGTGGTTCTTCTGTTGTTCACTTGCATATTCATTGCTACCTAGCCAAAAAAATTGTAATATACTTTTATTGTTGGGTAATTTCTTTTTCATGATCATCACATGAACTACTTGAGAGATTGGATTGGAGGGATTTTAGATGAAATGGTATGTAACTGAAAATTTGACATGTTTCCTTTCTTTTTTTTGACAAAAAATGTTCTGGTCTTAAGAATACATTTGAAAGGTTTCTCCTATGTAAGGTCCACCTATGGAATCAGGAAGGAGAAACTGCTCCTGGTGTTTGCAAGAGAAAGATTAGAGCAGTTACTTGATTAGAATAATAAAGAGAAAAAGGAGCAAGCAAGCAAAACGTGGCCCTTAGTTCCATTTCAATATTTGATGTTAGTGGCTTGTAATAGGTCAATAGGGAAGAAGATGAAGCAAAATTGATGATCAGTGAAGAAAAGCCAGCAAAATTTCACTAGTGTAGCAGCAAAAGGCTTCATTTTCTGAATGCTGGAAGATTCATATTTCAAGGGTAAGAATCTGGATAAGAGAAAACCACGTCTACTTAAGTGTAAGAATCAGCTCAACTATCTTACTTTCATGACAATTTGATCATTTTTTACTGACAATTTTTTTTGGTTATTCTGTTTTCTATTTTGTGGTTGTAAAACTAATTGTCCCTTGTCTAGTTCATACTTTGTATGATTTAGCAGTCTTTGCCCTGCAAGAACAGGTGAAGTATATCAATGTGAAAGAGCATTGCCTTCCACTTCAGAGCTTCAAGAAGCATACAAGCACCTTGCTCTGATTCATGCCATGCTTGCCATATCCATCAGCTAAAGAGTTCAAAGCTGAGAATGGATCACCAAGAATCATGTATATAGTTAACAAGTAGGTAGTAGAAGGAAAATTGATGCCACACATAGAACAATTCCATCAACTATGTACTATTTTTCAAGTGTACAAGAGAAGATAAATCATAACTCATGCCATTATTGAAGGTTGAACTAAAATCATTTTGCAGATTGTTATTTGAGTTGGCAACTTGTTCCTAATTAAAATTCTTCTCTGATCTCTATTAATTATTTCTTTATCCAAATTCAGGTCTTATATCTTTCCATCCCATAAAGGAATTAAGGAAAGTGCATCTAAACATTGGATTTCAGAGAATTTAAGCTGGTATATGTAAACTTCCATATTAAGAATTAGGGAATAAGCTTATCTAGCAAATCGATTGTCCTACCTAGAGAAAGGGGCAGACATGTTATTTAAGAACAAAACATAAAGCTCAACCACTCACCATTTTTCTTTCAAGTTAGTATTTTTATGTATTACAGTTTATAATTACATTATATTTATGATAATGTATTCAAAGAGAAAAACTAAGAAGCCAAATTTATTGTTTACGCCAACCTAACTTATTAGTAGGTGCCTTTTCTTGTTAAAATCCATTTCAGAACACACTTAGCTTTGTTATCATAAAACAAGTTTATGTTTTATCCAAAAATACACTATTCTAAACATCTAGCTGCAAATTGTCATGAAAATCAAGCAGTACATATCTTGTAAAACAATAATTTCAATCGTTCCACTTCATGATCCGTTCTTTTGTCTGCATAAAATCAAGCTAGTAGAATACTGATGTTCTGCATAGTTAATCACTCACACTTCTCTTGTATCAAACAATTTGATAACTGGTAAATTAGATCCTCTGAATAAGTGGACGAATGAGTAACTAACTTGATTCTTGAAGGTTTCGGGACATGACATGCATTGCTTGACCCTTTCGGTCTAGAATAATGGATCTTCCAAGAGAGTTACACTTGTGCTACACTGTTAAAATAGGTCGGGTATTTAAGGTTTTAAGTGTTACTAAATCAAAATGATTGTTTGATTACTTTTCTAAACTTCTATCATCTCATGACTTGGAAAAAAATTGGGAGGGACTCTCAACAAAAACTATACTAAATAAATTTCAGAACCTAGAAATGAAACATGGACTCTTATAGAAAAACTTTGAGAATGTTTCTATTTCAACTGAATGTTTTACTTTTGGCGCTCCTTCTTTCTTTTCTTCATTTGTTTTTCGTATGACAGTTTCTTTATGCACCCCATCTTTTCTTCAGGTATCCTCTATATACGAAAATTCCTATTTTGTCCTTCAAAACTGTTTGAATTTGTCATTTATAAGCTAATACGATTTATACAGTACACATTCTAGAAGTTAAAATTGGATTTTAAATTATACACTAAACATAAAATTTATGTTTTCCAGATTTTAAAATCTAGTTTTAATTTTATATAGTAAAATCCAAAAATCAGATAAGAAAACTTCTCAATTATGTAATTGAGAAGTTATGTTGATATTGTATAATTCAGAAATATTTTTGTACAAATTATATAATTTAGAATTTTTTTTTTCATAAAAAAAACTTTTTTTAAACTGCACAATATAAAAAAAAATAATTATTTACAGGATATCAAGAATAACATTTTTTTTTTTTTGCACAAATCAAGTTCTACCAATCACTGTTAACCATCATCGATTTCAACACTAACTATCACTTAAACACCACAAAAGTACACCATTAAATATGATCACACCGTCTTTGTGACCACCATACTATATAATATTATAGTGATAATTTTGGTGTTTTTAAAATTTTTGGAATAAAGAAAAAAATTGGGAAAATACATGAATTTACCTTTCATACACTTATCTTCAAATCATTTACTTTAATTTACTTAGATGCAAACAATAATTTCAGTGTTTTCATTCTTTGTTATCCTTTTAAAAAATTCTTAGTATAATTATTAGTTCTAATTTAAAGTTAAAAATATTATAAAAATTCTAATTCAATTATCAAAAGTTTAAATTGTTTATTTTTTATTTTTAAATTATATTTCAAATAATGGAAAATATCTCTCCTATACGAAATTTACGTACACGTCATATTAATGATTTTTATTATTTTATTCATTATATTTCTTAACTATTTGTGTTATCATACTATTCATTACATTAATTTAATTACTTATTTCATAATTTCATATTGTATCATCTTATTTATTTTAATTTATTTAATTATATTTTTTATAATGTACCATACGGGTATTAAACTAGTTAATCATGCATAAAAAAATGAAATTGATTTATTTAACTTATTTATAAGTTAACGTTATTTTAAAGTTCATTATTTTTTACTTCCTGGAATTTAATTAGTGCGAATTAGATTTTAATTCTTATTCTTTAATATATTTTAATCTTTCAAACTTTAAAAGTACATTTGTAATCTTTAAACTCTAAATTTTAAGAGACTAAAATAATGTTTTTAGAAAAATATATTAGTCCATAAATAATAAGTTTGAAAAGCCAAAATTGTATGTTTTTTAATTTGAAAAATAAAATATATTCTTTAAAATTTGTTTAACTAAAACCGAATTCACTCCAAAGTTTAGATAACCTATTGCTATGTTTAATAATGATGTATAAAAGAAAAATGACTATTTCAGGATTAACAATGAAAACATGTGATTCACATAAAAATAAAATTATGAATCTTATTTTAAAATTGTATAGGTAAAAATAATAAAATATACTTAATGATAAAAATTATCATTTTATTTTTTATTTTATAATAATTATGATTTTAAAAATATATTTAAATTATTTAAATTATAATAAAAATTATATTAACTATAATTACGGAATATATATTTCGATAAATTAAATATAATTCAAAGTAAGTAATTAAAATATAAAATATAAGTCACAAATTTTAAATCATGAATTATATAATAAAAAGAATTATTTCACTAAAAATATAATATTTATAGTATAATCTAAATTTATAGATGTAAAATGCTAAATTATAATTTAAAGTTAGAGACGATAAAATTCATAATATAATTATAATTATGCAACAAATTTCTATAAATATATTTTATTTTAAACCATAAAAATATATTTCTAAATAACAAATTGTTTAAAAATTGTTTATTGTAATTATGATTTGTATAATTTAAAAAATTAATAGTTATAATTTAGGATATACAATTTGTAGTTATAATAGTTAAATTCTTGAATGCATAATTTTAAAAAGAATGCATTATAAAGAAATGGAAAAACTTGAACATAATTTAAATTTACATATATAAAATGGAAAAACTTAAAAATAATTTAAATTTATATATATAAAATCTAGAATCATAATTTAAAGTTATGGATATGGATGGTAAAATGCATAACATAATGTATACACTGTTATTTGAACAATCAAAAAATATATTTTAAATTTCATAATTAAGAAGTCCGTTCCACACTGCATAGTTTATAAATTATGAAAAATATTGTCCCAATCGAATTTAGTTTAATGAGTAGTTGATTTTGAGGTTAAATTTTTACAACCATTCTCTTTAAAGATCAATACTTTGCAACCTTCTATTTGGAATTGAGTTTTTTCAACTTTTTATGTTGTTTACTTTGAACAATTTGTTTAAATTCATTGGATAACTTTCATTCCAGATTTTCATTGTTAACTTTGAACAATTTGAATATTTGATAAATTAAAAAATATGAGAGTCAAATTTAATTTAATCTTGATGTGATTCGATGTGTAAGTCATCACTTTGAATCATTAAAAATTTTGATAAATTGAAATAATATGATGCTTGGTTTTGAATGACTTGGATCAGCAATAATTTTAACAAACAAAATTTAGAATGATTTAATGAATAATTTATCCAATTAAATTTGTTGATGTTAGACTAACTTGAATTTATTGATAATTTTAAAAATGAATGAGTGATTTTATGTAAGATGTGGATTTCTTGTAACTTAGAAATATTGATAATTTTAATAAATAAGTGAGTGAATATAAGCTTGCCATTTGGAACTTGAATTCACTAAATTTTCACAAATGAAACTGCCAAATTTAAATCAATTTAAATTTACTGATAATGTATAAACATATATTAATAAAACTTATACAATAATATCACGATCCAAACTAAATTATAAATATTTGTTTGATTTGATTCAATCATTTTTATGTTAAAACTGAGTCGCATGTAGTTTTCATATTCAATTCGAATGTACCTATAACTAAAAAGCAAACTAAATCACATTAGCAAGATTCCTACCAAATTCCATGAATGCTTACAACAAATGTTCCCAAAAATAAATAATTATTAAAATGAAATTATCATTAAATTCTAATTTTTTAAATAGTTCTTCTTTATTTTAATATTGTATAAAATCTGGTCAAAATTGAATGCTCATTATTATGTCCGCATTTTGCATTTCACTGTCTATAATTTGAATTGAGATCAACTGAAGTGAACTTTGACCATTTGGGCACAGGTCAAAGCATGAGGTTCCTTGAATTGGAAAAGCTTAAAGCATAAGATGTAGCAGTCACTTTGACCATAGTAAATGAGACAATTTGCTTGCATAAATTGATTTTTTTAAAGAGAAAGATCTCATTAACTCGCATCACGAATGAGATAAATAAATAAATAAATAAATAATGAAATCACAATTGAAAGGAAAGTGAATATTAAGTAAATGGGAAGATGTGGGGAAAGATATATATTAATTACACAAATGT
The DNA here is from genome assembly GCA_030347555.1 of Lablab purpureus. Classification (NCBI taxonomy): domain Eukaryota; kingdom Viridiplantae; phylum Streptophyta; class Magnoliopsida; order Fabales; family Fabaceae; genus Lablab; species Lablab purpureus. Next base: position 23,491,106 of record CM059258.1, read on the forward strand.
ATAACGAATTAAACAATGGTTCCTCCCTTTGAATATAATACTTCCTTTTCACTGATTTTATTTTATTTATATTTGGATTAAATAGTACACGTTTAATGTTTTTATTTTTTAATTCGAATTCGTCTTTCATTTTTTTTTCTAAAAATCAGTTTAATCTCTTTTATTTTTAAATCTGGTTTAATTTAATTCTTTAAACGATTTAAAATTAATATTGTTAATCATTTTAAATAATGATAGTTAAAAATCGTGACAAAACAAATGCTTAAAAACATGGACGAGTTTTCACGCATGTAATTAAAAAATTAGTGACTTTTAATTGTATAATAATATTTAAAAATAATTTATAAAAACACTTTTACAAAACATATAAAATTCTCAGGCCCCTTTTCTCATTTGGATTCTATGAATCTTAAAATATATTGATAGATTTTGTTTTCCTATCTTTTTCTATTAACATATTCAAAAAATAAATTATTCTATTAAAACATATGAAGGGACGGTGAAATTGATACCAGGCCATTTTGGCATGATGTCAAACCAACTCGACTTGGTTGATGTCTGTTTATTATTCTTATTCGATCTGATCGACTTTATCCTGAGTCGACCAAGCTAATGTCGACTCATCTTGACTGAATTGATGTTAGTCCTTCATTTTAATTCAACTTGATCGACGTTAGTCTAATTTGACTCGACTTACATGAGTCGAGTTGACTCAATTGAAGTGGGTTGGGTTAAGTCGGTTGTTGGATGCTTGGTCAATTCAATTAAAGTGGGTCAGGTCAATCTAATTTACATGAGTTCTATTTGAATGACATGGATTTGACGTGGGGCACAGTTGTTGGATACCTGGTCAACTCAGTTGATGTGGGTCGAGTTAACCTGATTTACATGGGGTTAACTTGAATTAGCCAATATGAATCTCATAACTCCAACCCTACTAGATTTTACATGGTTCCATCTCTCGACCAACTTGACATTGTGTCAACTTGACATTGTGTCAACTTGACATTGTGTCAACTTGACTTACTTTGTCCTGTATCCATGGGTTGACCATTGTCATGAGGCTTCCTAAATATTTTGGATCTATGGGCTTTCTATTGTGTGGACTTTAATATTGTGAGATGGACCAAATTGAGAGCTCTAGTTCCGTCGTGAGAGTCTCGCAATGGCCTTTGTTGTGATGGTCTGGCGATGACAGAGAATAAAGAGGGCAGAAAAGGAACTTGATGAAAAGAACAAATCATAAGAAAAGCACCAAAGAAGGAAACCCCTCACACTTTCCTCTCCTTTCTCTCATCTCACCCAACACCACCGCACTTCAGGTTCCACAAAACAGCATGGTTACGATTATCAACTTTTTTTCGGGAATTTCTAATTAATACTTTTGTGTTTGTTCAAATTTTTATTTAAACTCTGCAAAGACCCACCACAATCTTGGGGCATTACACTTGCACAAGTGAAGAGGAAGATAAAATTTTATGGCCACTTGTTAAATGGTGAAAAGAAGAGGAATGGTGGTGAGGGAACAGTCAGATCAAGGAGTGAGTTTAAACGTGAGCATGTCAGTACAATTAATCATTAGTGATTAACTTTTGTATAAGAAAAACTCTGTATTTCTGTCCCTGGATACTTGTTTCCATTCTCGTGCTTATTTTTGTTTAATTTTATCTAAGAAATTAAGGGTTTTCATTGGAAACAAGGGTTTGCTTAGCTAATCAATACGAAGGTGAATAAAAATGAATCACTTTGTCCCTTTTGGGAATCAAGAATTGATTTTGATACATGAAATACCTTTGGTATTTATTATCATAACTATGTACTACATTTACCGTACCAAGTCTAAAGATACGATTATTAATAGTATCATTTAATTCTGATAAAAAATAATCAACATTTAACATTAATTAGTAAATGCACATGATAAATCATGAATGTCTTTATCTCCTATAAACCAGCTCCACTCAAGCTATCAGCTGTGAATGCAGGAACCATTGACTTGAGAAAATTGTATCATGAGAGAGGTGGAACGCTTTGGCAAAGAGAGTATCTGTTCCTTAACTTTCTCCATATCAATATCTGAATACTGCAGCCAAAATGCAGTACAAATAGTCATTTGCTCTAAGACTGCTGCATTTGCCATCACGAATTTTGCCAGAAGAAGCTCATGCTCACGCACATTAAACCCTTTGAACTGAAAAAATTTGAGGTTGGACAGAAAGCATCGTGGCACTGATGTAGAAGTCATCAACTTATCTTTTTTCAAGTCAAATACCCCCTGAAACATTTTTCATTTCAACATGAGTCATCCATCATTTGTAAGCTAGAACATTTGAATTTCAGTGAACCAAAAGCAAGAGTTCAAAATTACATTTTGTAAAACTAGAGTGTCAAGCATAGGAGAACTGTGAAGTATGTTTAACAGAGCTTCACCAGTAACTTCATTCAGTTGCAGATATTTCAATCTTCCAAAGGCTGGTAGACGGGTGAAAATACCAGCAGCATCCACTAAAACCTGTCCGTGACAAGGAAAAAATTGTTCATGATCAAATTCTCAGACAATTTTCATTCTTTTCTCTATTTTCTAATGTAAGATTGCCAATGTTAAGAATTTATGCATGATCAAAACTAGGTATAGAATCCAGACACGTAGCTGGTTGAGTTTGAGAATAAATTAAGATATCATGTCACAGATTTCAAAAAAGCAAAATCTTATCTAAATGTATAATTTTACTGACAAACGAACTGTGTATAATATAATAAAATATATCATCTAATAATTTTTTAAGAATGTATGGAAAAAGTTAGAAACTTGTACAGTGGTCTAACCTGGGGCGTTATCTTGTCCGCACACCTTTTACTTTTGAGGAACTTAGTTTTTTAAATTATCATGTTACGTTAAATTTGACTATTGACGCTTGACAAAATTAGCTTATAATGATGTTACATCACAAATTTTGATAGGAATATAACTGTGCCAGTCGTATCTTTGCAAATTTCCATTAACATGCAATGAAAAACAAAGCATACCTTATACAACAGTAATTTTAACCGTTCCACTTCACGGATTTGTGTAAGAAGTTTTTGTAATTGAAACCCAAGTTTTCCAATATTTTCTTTTCTATCTTCATCAACGACAATCACTACAGAAGCAGTTTGAACTGATGATGGATTCGATAGAACGATTTCCTTCTCAAGATCACCCTCGTAAGAGAAATCTGTTAGGCGGGGAGAGAAAATCCTGATGGAAGATTTGCATGGTTCATTTGATAGAGAGGTCCATATTGATATGGAACACTTTTCAAGTAGAGGTGCTTGAATACAAAGATTCTGCTTAGTTGACCACTGGCACCCTTTTGCTTCAAACACTTTGAGAAGTGGGAAGCTAAGAATCAGATCTTTTGAATTGGTGGGGGATTCACTCACTAACTTGATCCCAGAAATGCTAAGAGTTTGAAGGTTTGGGAGACATGCAAAGGTTGGAACACTAAGAGTGCGTGTCATTTGAAGCACCAATTGTACAAGAGAGTTGCAACTAAAGAGAGAATGGGAAGGAAAGTGAGCTTTATCTGCATACTGGATGTGAAGTTTCTGGACTCCTTTTTCCAATATTGAGGAGATCCATGCACTGACCTGGGATGACTCATAATGATGAGAAGTTAAACAAAGAGAGAAACTTTGGGTGCTTAAATTGGCAAGGTGAAGAAGAATTTTGTTCACAAAATGCTCATATTGTTCCTTTTGCATCTTCTTCCCAGAACAAAGCACACTGTCATTGAACTCTAGATTGGTGATGGATGTCCAAACATCAATCCACCCTTTTGATAACAGACTAGTACGCACAGCCTCCACTGTTGGAAGAAAAGACAAGATGTGGCCAAGAATGCTTTCATGTATTTGGCTTATTATGTCTCTTTCTTCAACCTTTGCTTGCCATCTAGTAAGCTCTTTTGCTATACCCACCATGATTGCAGCATTTGAATTCATCCTGGTACACAATTCGTGACAATGTTAACCGATTTACATTGGAATAACACACATTCCCTGTTGTATATATCATATAACATGAAGCATATATGCAAGTGCATCATTTCATTAGAGACTAAAATGTTCAATGCAAAGTAAATGAGTATGAAAAATATAAAGCATGAGAGATTGAGAGAGCTACATACGCAGTTAAAGGATATAAAGAACACTCTTAAAACTTTTACCTTGTAAAAAAATGTTTGTTGTAAAAGCTTAAAGGTGTTAGAAAGAATGAATAATGATTTGTTAATGGTAGTGGGTGGATGCATTTGCGTTGTATTTATAACGTGTTGTATAAACAAAGTGGATGAGGATGAGAATGAGAATGGCAGAGTCATTACTACGTACACAGATTTGAGGGAAAAAGTGGGAAGAAAAAGTGCGCAAGGTCGTAGGTCATGTAACAGCAATATTTTTATATTCCCGATTAGTTGAATTTGTATAGTAGGGAGGCGGAATTTTTTTAAAAATGTTTTTCATACTATTTTTGTTTTTAGTATAATAATAAGAAATAGTGATGTTTCAATTCATTGATTATATGTTTTTCATATAATTTGTATTTTTTTTTTCAGTAAATGTTCTTAATACAAAATAAATACCATTCTTACTTCTGTTTAATGAAATATTATTTCTTTTAAGAGAAAACTCTTTGAAATAAGTGAATTCTCACAATGAGAATTATGCTAAAAAGAATTTACTATAACTGTTTTTCCATAGTAATATTATTTTTCCACATCAAATTCTCACCTTCATCCATCAATTCATTTATTAAATAAAGCTAATAAGTAAATATTTACTTAAATATATACCCTTTTACTCTGGCACACATAAAACTGACCCCAAAGATCCTATTTCTTAAAGTCTTAATTCTTTTTTATTTCATCTTCTATTGAATAAATTGGAGAGCCCAATTCCTATGCAATTTTTTGAAATAATTTCAAAAAGAATTTGTTAAGTTATTTTTTATTTATTTTATTAAATATATAATTAATAATTAATGTATTTCATATAATTAAGAAAAAAAATATTTAATAAAAATTAATATTAAATGATGCTATTAAAACTGATTTTCATTAATAATTATTATTATTTAATTTAAATTGATGATTATTATTAAAGATTAATAATGATGATTTTTATTAAATTACTCAATTAATAATTTTCTTAAAAGTATTAAAAGATATGTAAAGTTTTTGTTAACATATAACTATTAATAAAAATAATTCCTTGTAATAACCGCTATTTTATATTATTTTACTCTTATCAATATAATTATTAAGTTATTTGTAAAAATATTATCTATAATAAATAATAATTATTGATAAATTCTTTTTTATAACATTATAAAATTTAATAAAAAATATTATTTTATATTAATGTTTTATAATTTCAATAGTGTATTATTTGATATTCTCTCTGTTTCTAAATAAGAGTCATTTAAGATTTTTTTAGATAGACCAATAAAAGTAGTAAGAGTAACTCCTATAACTTATAATAAATTTTTAAAAAAAATTTCAATAATACCTTCGAAAAATTAAATGTGATTTATTGATTGACAAAAAAATAGATGAAAAGATAGAAAATAATTGATTAATACAAACAACTAGTCTATTAAAGTTTCATAAAAAGAATTATTTAATTATTTTTATATTTTTTAAAATAAGGATATAGTTGGTAAAAAACAATTAATGCATAATTGAAATTTACAAACGACAGATAATATGAAACAAATCTCTTCTCCTAGAACTACACTTATTGGGAGTACCATTTTTTTAGGTTGTGCATTCTTAAAGTATTATATCAATTATTAATGAGCCATATGCAAACCAAAGGTCCACACTATATTCAAATTATGTATCCACATTTAATTCATTGATTCCATATCATTAATGTTCACGCATGAGGATTCCTACAATGATACATAGCTGCTCTTCCTCTTTTATGGTCTTTGTCTTTTTTAACACACTCTTCTCTTCCTTAGTATGGTGGTTGTAATATAAGAGAAAGTATACCAAAAAACAATGAGTCTTCATCCTGAATAATTAATCTTTACTTAATTTTTTGTTGGTAGTTAACACTATGTTTTTTCATTACAAACAAAAATAAATTAGATTCTAAAAGTGATGAAGTTTTTATAGATTTATTCTATCAAGATTACAATGTTATTTAATATTGAAGGATAAAGAAGTTTAACATAATGAAGATTTTTTTCTTTTTAATATTTTGTAATATTAATGGATAATGACTTAAGACTTATATTTGGTTTGAAAATTTTATTTTACGATCATTTAACTTACTAACTTATGGTGGATAAACCTACATTTTTAGAACTCATAACTATGTTAAGTTAGATTGACCTAATTCACCTGTTTATTAAATATATTAAGATGGGTTGAATCCAACGAAACAAATTGACTTACTTTGATAATTTTTTTAGAAGAGACACATTTTTTAAAATATATAATTTTATAATATTTTTTTTTATGTTATTTTAGAGTAGATTAGTATTATTATTTTATTTTATAATTTTTAAAATTAAAATGTAATATATAATAAAAAGATTTATCATATTTATTGTAAGAATTTATAAGTCTCTATTGAATGAATTTTTCAGTCTATTTTATATAAATGTATTTAATGAATCTATTATAATAGGATGATGATAGACATATATCTCAAATATTATATATTCCTATGTAACATTTGTTTTTTTTTAACTTATTGCTTAATAAAGATGTATTTTACTTTTTAATTTTAGGTGTATGTGAAGTATTTTTCATTATAATGTAATAATGATAAGTTGTAATATTTTTATTGGAAAATCAAAATACCATAAAGATATTAAACTATAAATATATAAATTAATATTTTAAAATATATAAATAAATTAAAATTTATAAAAAAAAAACTGTGAAAAGGAGTTCTTCACAACTAAAATTTCGATAAAATCTAATGGAATATTAGTCTTTACCTGATTTATATACAACAAAGTTTAACTTCACTTAACTTTAATGTAGACTACTTTCATCTCATCCATATTATAGTAAGTGACATTGTACGTGTATTTTAAGACAATATATATTTTAGACTTATAATTTGTTACTAAATTCCAACTAAAAATTAAGATAATATGATAAAAAGAACTACTATGAACAAGCTTTAAAACTTATGTCATAATCTTCTTTGAATCATGTGACACCCTCTACCTCATATCATATATTATAAAAAATAAAAGTAATACATTTTATAAGTAACGTCATAATTAATAAAATCTATAATAACAGTATACAAAGGGCAAAAGATATTCACATTCACTACTAATAACATTACATTATGTAAGATAAATCAACTAAAGTCTTAATTAAAAATAAATAAACAAAAGTTCCAATTTTTTAGTTCTATCTCGGTGTCACATATCCTATCATAGCATTGCATATGATGATGATGGGTTAACTTCAAAATGAATTATCCATAAACTTAACATATTTTATATCATAATTGCATCATATGCAATGCATGTCGTACGTACTTGTATATACACTATGATGATGAATGCATGTGACACCAATCACATATTACACTTGACCGCAAAAGTAATACACAATGATCTCACATTATGATCTCACACTATGATGTGTGTGATGTCAATCACATATCACACTTGACCACAAAAGCGATACACAATGATCTCACGTTACAATGCATGTTCACATAAGTCCAAGTACTTCTTATACCCTTATACACTTTTTCCTTCACATAAATTAACATTTACATTCAGAATCATTTAACACGTGACTCTTATCATAACCAATGGATAAAATAATATAATATAATAATATTTAATTAATACACACTATCCTTCATTCATCATTAAAACTATATCTCAGCTCATCCCCTTTTTAGGGTATCACAAGAATCCTTAAGGTGCTCCAAAGCAATCATAATATTATTAAATTAAGAAATTATACATATTATTGTTCAATTCACATCATAAAGAGCCTACAAGAGTAACTAGGAATCAAACAGAGATGGAAGAAGAAAACTCCTCTTTCGAAAACACATCTAAAATAATGAATTTGGTCAAATAATCAAAATATTATCAAATTAAGGAATTGGAGCCAACTCCACTACGCAACAGATATCTCACACCCCAAAGCGAGTTCTCACTTCCCTTTACCTTTTTCCTTTTTTTTATGTCCAGACGGTCCTCTCAATACTCTAAAATTTTTTTTCTCGCTCTTCTCATCTTCATTGTTAAATAGATAACAAAGAAGATGAAAAACCCCAAATTACTGCTATTGTGCGAATTGAATATCTTCCTACTCAAACGTCGTATCAACGATACAACCATTCATAATGAAGAATCAGGTGTCACGAACCACCTGTTAAATTTCCAGCTCGATTTAATCTGTAACACTGGTTTTACTGTAACAACCTTGGGGAAAACGGGAATGACTTTCTCTCTTCCTTTCTTTCAAAGTAATGATGTTCTAGATGACCTAAGACTTCAATATTTATTTAAATAATACCTTACATTCTAAAATTAATTATTTTATAATTATGAACATGAATACTATATATTAAACTCAAATAAAAAACTTATATTAATTAAATTAAAAATCTTGAAATTTCCTATAGATCTTTAATTAATCTCATAAAAAACACCATACACAAATCTCATTATTTAACCTTTGATTAAATTTTATACAATTTTACTTAGTTTGTTAGATAAGAAATTATACACAAATCTTATTATATATTTATCCTTTGTTCAATAAAGTTGATTTTTTTTAAAATATTCATACACATCCAAAATATTAATCTACACTTGATATACATTTAAAAAAAAGAAAAATTATAGGTTTATAGAGTATATGATATAATAAGAGGAGAGAAATAGAAAGAAAAAATAAGTGTTGAATAAGTATATGTCTATCATTGTTTTATACTTTTTACCAACTTTATATAATGTGTTTGGATAGAAAATTTTAAATAAGATAATTCATTTTTATAAAGAATTTGAAATGTTTTATAATAAAATATGTTGTTTGGTTAAGAAATTTAGAAAGAAATAATTTTTCTTACTCTTTAATTCACATTTTTTTTTCTTTATATTCTCTTCTTAATTTGATTTTGGTTGGGACATTAGTGACTTCACTAATACTAAGATATTTGTCAAAATGACTACTTTTGGATTGATATCGATTAAGGTTCTTTTATTGATATTGATAGAAATTATTTTTTATTTAAATTATTAAAGTTATTATTTTTTTTTGTAGATTATTATTATTTTTTGTTGATATTAATCAAACATTTTTCTCGAAGGAGATTATATTTTGTGGATGTGAACTAGATTTTTTAAATTGGCACTTGTCATAATTATATTTATGTTTGTGGTGATTATTTTGTTTATCATTTATTCTTTGTCAATAGTTTGCTTTGATATTTTTTTTTTCTTAGATTAACTAAGAAAATTTTCAACCAATATTAAATATGGTTTTTTTACCAGTATAAAAATGAGGCAAATCTTTCAGTCAACACTAATTGAAAAGTCTTAAAAAGCCATCAACCATCTACATGTGAAAAATAATTGAATGGATGTTTATCTAAATAATTGTAGTTTACGTCAATTGAAACTAATTTTGGTATTGAGAAAATGTTTTGTCAATATTAATTGAAAAAATCTTCAAAAACTTTGATAAAAAAAAACAACATCAACTAAAAAGATATCATCAATATTAATGTTTTTGAATTATTAAAAATTATTTGATATTTAAATATTTTTCTCATTAGTTGGAATTGGAATATTTTATCTAAACAATAAAATTAAATTCCATTTAATTTGAATTGCCTTATCTAAACAAAACATTTGAAAAACAAAATAAATTAAAATAAGATTATTTTAAATTTAATGTGTTTAAATATTTTAGAAAACTTGAAATTTCCTATTTGAATATGAGGGTATCTTTTTAAATAGAGTTAATCTTGTATAAGAAATTTATTTGTTTGTGAAAGCTTAAATAGTTTTAATGAAATTTATTTGTTTGTGAAATCTTAAATAGGTTTAATGAGTTTTTTTATATAGTAGTCTTTAAGCAGAATATATTATGCAGTTAGGAGTGACTTAAAAAAATTATTTAAGTGAATTTCACTTGTTATTTGAATTGAATGTAATATAAAACATTGTTGTGTCTAGTGACTCACTTATGGAATGAGTGAAAAATCCAGCTTTTCTAGATTCTTTATACATTGAGATATTCATGATTAAGAAAAATGTTTCATTTTGATAGGAATGATGTACCGATGTTTAAGATTTTCTTGAGAGAGAAATTATGAAAAGTTCTACATTTATTAAAATTAATAACATATTACCAGAAAAATTGAACTTATTATTTTAAGATTTTTTTATTGAAAATAATGTTTTACTCTTTTTATATGAATTCATTTATAAATTCAATAATACTAAATCTCCTAGATGTATCTTTCGGCTACTAATCCAACAATAAATATTAATATAGAAACTTTTGAAGGTACATAATTTAATTATGTTCTTGTTTTTTTTTCATTTCTTTGAGTGATTTAGTAAACTTTATCATGTTTTTCTTTCCATACATTTTAAACTTTGTTTATTATTTTTAAAAGATTATTTATTTTTTATAATTTTTATAGTTAACAAAAAAAGTATTTCTATCTTTTTGTATTTTTCAAACATTATTTCTAAATATTTCTTACTTTTTATTTTATTTTAATAGGACGATTATTTTTTTTATATATATTAAAGATATTTTTATTTTTAGTTATTATTAAAAACATATTTATAATAAAAAAAATTGATGATTTTTAATCAATCTCTAAACAATATCTTTAACTTGTTTTTTAATTTTTTTTTACTATCAATTGTTTTAAATTTTTTAATAAAAAAATAAATTATTATATGATAAATATTAAATAAAGAACAAAATTTTTAATAATAAACATATTATCAGTCTAATTTGTATTCATAATTAAAATAGAATAATAATAGAGGAATACGATAAAGTGCTCATGTACAATATTATGTTAACACTATCTTATTAGCATTTTATATTTAATTTATTATATATTTAATAGAATGACACAAATTAATTTGATATAAATAAGATGTAGATATACGCTATGTTTACCTAGCTTGATATATTTATATTTTTCTTAAAAGTAAGAATAATGACGGATTTTGATTAAATTTTTAGAAAGAACCACTATGTATTAAATAAATTTAATATTTAAATAATATAACATTATTTTTATTATCTTCATTGTTGAAAGTGATCTTTCTGGAGTTGTACTTGAATAAGGAAGAGTCAGTATTAAATGAATTACTTGATCAATCAAGTAATATGTATTTGTCTTTTCTGTTTTTGCTAAAGTCTCACATAATTCAGAGATAGTTGACACATTTTTAAAGTAACAACATTAAGAATAAAGTGTTGTAGTTGAAATCTTCTTGAATGTTTATCAACAGAGAAAGAGATAATTTTTAAGATGACATTGATATGGACTCCATTTTAAATATGTTCTTCAAATTTTATCTCTTTGATTAACTGGAAATTCTTAAATTTGAAGACGTTTTCTAGGGTTACGTTCTAAAGAATTGACATCAAATTCACTATCTATAATTTTTGGAATCTTGAAAGGTTGTTCATCCAATGTAAGTATTTGTTCATTTGAAGTTGAAGAAATATCACTTTTATTTTTATCAATAATCTTCCTCTTAAAAAAAATATCAATTATCTTGTTCTTAACCATGAATATTATACCTATTAAAAATTAATTATTTAATTTCAAAATATATAAAATTATAATAAATGATAATTTATAATCTAATCTATAGACCTCCTAAAAATATAATTTACAATCTAATATATTTAGAGTAGTCACATAAAAGCATAGAAAATAAATGATATTAAATAAAAAAATTATAAATAGATATTGAAATGGAAGAAGTTTTGTAAAATAGAAGATAAATAATATAAAGAAGGAACAGTAAAAAGAAAAAATTTATTATATCTTATCATAAAAAAAAATACTAATAAAGTATAATTAAAAGCAAAGTAAATATAAATAGTTATTATCCATATATTTATATTAAAATTTTAAAAAATATAATTCTTAAAAAAATTTATTAATTATAAAATTTTATTTTACTAAATTAATTTATATAATAAATTTATATATATAATAAAAATGTTTACACTTGATTCACTAACTCCTATTAATCTTTGTCCCCAAAAAGGGAAAACTAAACAAATCTTTCAACAAGACTTACATCACACTTTTTTTCAAAAGTACTATTGTCCATAATGAATTATATTTATATAATTGATAATAAAGTTATACAATTTTCTGGAATGGTCATACAAGTGGACAAAGCAACATGAAATCAATCACATCACCATTTGTAGAGTTCTTATTTGGCCAATGAGAAAAGACAAGGTAAAACAGTATCCTTCTCAAGAAAATAATATTTTCCTTTGTCTAAGACCTAATGACATCAAAGTTATATTATTAATCTTTATTTTCTTAGTCTTCATTGAAACCAAATATAGAATTGATTATTGATGGGGTGATGGAATGGGCACCAATCATCTGCACAACTTTAGTCAATTGCAGGAAACGGCTGCGGTCTTCATGTCAACCGCTGGCTGCTGCTGCTCACTCTCTGTCTTCCTTCCAACGATTCTTCATTTCGTCAAAATCACAATATTTTGTTTATTGGCTTCTGCTGTCTTTTCGCTCTTTGATTTCATTAATTTATGTCTGGTGGGTGTTATGTGGTGAACCCTGGTTTCCTACTTTGTCCAAATTCATCGTTTTCTAGGGTTTCATGTGGCTGCCCTGGTCTTTTTTGTACAATTTTTTTTTGTAATTTCTAGATTTTAGTCTTTTTTGTACTTCTACTTTTTCTATTTCTATATTTGGGCCAATTTGACTCTTAATTTTGCAAGGAAAATTAAAGAGAATGTTAAAATTTTTGTCAAACTAGTGAGATATATAATAAGAAATGACCTCACTTATGTTAAGATTTAATATTTATGGATTTTGAATTTCTTACTGTCTTTTTGAGATAAATTTTAAAATTTAATATTTATGGTTCTTGAATTTCTTACCATCTTCATGTAAGACTATTTTAACGGTTGTTAAATTTGTTTTTCATATTATTACATTCTTCTCAAGAAAATACTTAATTATTATTATACTAATGATCCTAACTGCTCTTAAATTTTTATTATTACTTTGGAACATTTTCCAAAGAGAAACTATGCTCTTGTTTATCATAAGAATTTATGAGCAATGAAAATGAAGAGCTAATTTGACGGTTTTGTAATTTCTAAATTTTAGTCTCTTTTGTACTTCTACCTTTTCTATTTCTATATTTGAGCCAATTTGACTCTTCATTTTGCAAGGGAAATGAAGAGAAACGATGCTCTTATTTATCAGCATAATTTATGAGCAATGAAAATGACACTAGAGAGAAACACCAAGAACAAAATGAGTGCCAGGAAGAAAACAGTGATACATATAAATTGTTCTTAAAGGAGAGTATTTTTTTAAGCGATAGTAAACTATCGTTTTGATCCATGAAATTGTTTGGGGCAGTATTTTTCTGAAGTGAATTTTTATATATTTCAATCACATAAATAAAATAAATTTAGTTTTCTGAAATCGAATCAAAAGAGAACTGTTTTATACAAAATGATAAAGTGTATAGCCTTTTGTAATTCATTAAACATAACTATTAATTTTGTGATGTTTTTAGAATTTATTACATGGATTTATATACTTCAGCATAGAAAAATTGTTAAATTTTAATTGTAGTTAATAAAATAAAATTATTTAATAAAATAGATACATGTAAAAAGAGTTATGACATAAAGACTTTTTTTCATTAAAAACAAAAAACAATTATGGTGTAATATTAACGTAAAATTGTCGATAATAAAAAAGAGTTAAATATATTTTTAGTTCTTTAATTATTTGTTAAAGTTATATTTTGTTCTTAAGGTAAATTTTAAATTTATTTCGTCCTTAATCATGTAATATTATCCGTCTTTTAAATTTTTTTAATTCTTTTTCCTTCCATTTCTTTTTATTTTTTTTTAAATATTTTGATTTATCATCAAAGATCATTTACATCTGTTTATAAAGTATAAGAAAGAAAGTCCAAAATTTACCTTAAAAACAAAACATAATTTAAACAAATAGTTCAGAATTAAAAATATATTTAATCCATAAAAAAGTTACTTTCTCTACTATCTCATGATAATTAAAACTTTACAAATTTAAATATTTTTATAATATTTGAATAACTTAAAAGAGAAGATAATACACAACACAAACACTTGATAATTATCTCTCTAACATCATTAATATGACTATTTTTTATTTTAAAATATAACTTAATAAATTAAAAAGATAAAAAATATTATTATTTCACTAAATATCTTACAGGTGAAGAAAGATTGAGAATTATAAATCAAACATTTTTCTAACTTAAATTCATTAATTTTTTTTTCTATCATAGATTTATTCCAATCCCACCCATTAAACTTCTGTTCCCAATTGTTGATGTTTTGTAGATGGTGGAAATCTAATTCAGAGGTTACCTATAGCATGAATGTTTCCCACAAAATGCAGGTAGAGATGTGTAACTACGTCATCAACTCAGATTAAATTAATTAATAATATAGAAGTACATATTTCTAAAAATATTATAAAGGAACTATAAACGGATTTATGAAATTTTTATCTAACATCAATCAACATACCAGTTTTACAGGAAATTTTAATTTGAAAAAAATAAATATGACAGTCAAACATCATTCATGTTAAAAAAGAGAGAGTGTGATATGGATATATCTCAAATGCAGGTCTTAACATATCACGATTCTAAAAACTACTGTGTTTTAAGTTATATTCACTGATTTTTTTTTCTGAAGTAATGTTTATACAAATAAAAGTATTTAAATCAAATTAATATAATTTTATTTATTCAACTAAATGTGTTTTTATATCTAAAATATTAAAATGAACTTAATTTAATTAGATTACAAAATCATTGAAAGTTTTTTTTTTTTTCAAAATAAGTCATTAATGACTTTTGTGTAAATTTTTTAATATATTATTATATTTAATAAATTAATATTTATAATATAATAAAATATAAATATTATTAGATATGATATTTAATGTGTTTTTAAAAATATGTATGAGTTTAAAAATAATTTTTTTTTAATATTTTAAATTTGTAAGTAATATTAAAAAAATATAAAAAATACAATTAATAATAATAAATTTAAGAATATTTAAGAAAAATTAATATAAAATTAATAAATAAATTTAAAATATTAAATTTTTATTTTATTAATTTTATGTAAATTTTAAACATATAGTCTGCATAAAATTAATGAAGAACTTTAAAAGTTTATTCTATAATCTGCATTTTAAATAAAGTTTAAAATTTATATATTTTTTCTGTTAGTTATATTAGTCTCTATCCAAAAAAATATATTAAATTTTTTAATATTTATTTAAATAATAATAATTTATTTAATTTATTAGACAATGTTCAATAATAAACCTAAAATAATTAAATTTTAAATTAAACTGAATTTAATAATGGGAATTATACTCAACTTGTAAAGTTAACATGTCACTTGTAATGTTCAAATATAAAAAATTCACATTAAATAGTTATAAAAAAATTTAAACGGACAATTACGTGAATAGTAAGTTAACTGGACAATTAATGAATTTTTATTTAAATACTCTAACTTATTTTCTTAAATTAAGTAAACTGTCTTTAACTTATTTTCTTAAATTAAGTAAACTGTCTTTATGTACAATTAATATGGATTCTTTTTTCTCAACTTAACTCAATTAAGGTTGACTTATGGTTTCAATTTTACACACTAGTTCATTTATATATATTTTTATATGTAAAAGATATAATTTAAAAAATATATAAATAATCTTATAAAAATAAAAGTTGAGAATTTATATAATTGATTTTAATCAAAATATTACGTAATTATTAGTAATTACTAGTTAAATAAATTATATAATTATAAATTTTATTTATTGTATAAAATAATAAAATTATTTTAAATTTAATAAAAAAAATTAGTATTTTAAATTTCTTTATTATTTTACGTTAGATAATCTTAAATATTTCCAAATTATTATTATCAATTATATTTTATACATATTTTAATATTATTTATAAATTTAAAATATTTTAAACGATTAAAAGTAATTTTTATTTTGAAACTCATACATTTTTTTAAATTATAAAAATGTATTAAATATAATATATAATAATATTTAAATTTTATTGTATTATAAATATTAATTAATTTAACATAGTATTATACTGAAAAAACTTGTGCAAAAATTAATTAATGGTTTGCACCATTTTGTTTCACCTTATTTTTGTAGTTGTCAACAGAGATTCTCATTGACTTACAACATTTTTAAAAAGTTAATTTCGATCATGCTATATTAAATAGATTTAATTGGATAAATAAAATTGGATTAATAATTTTATTTTAAGAAAATATTTATTTAAAAAATATTATGTTTTAGTCTTTTGAATAGAATTTATTTTTTTAATTAAAAAAATTACTTTTTAATCTTTTAAATATTAATTACATTAATAATATGATAATTAATGATCTACTTAATATTTATTGTGATAGTCTCATGTTTAGTAAAAGTAAGTGAAATAAATAATATATATGAACAAAATTTATGGAGTCATTGTCTCAGTGAGACTTTAGATTGAGAGTGATGTTACATTATCTTATCTAGTTAGCTCTTAACCCATTTATTAATTGAGTAATATAGTTTTTAAGAGTTTATTACAAAAATCAAAAGCTTTTTTTATTCGTTTGAATTTTTATTCTAAAACTCTTTTGGTTAGGTTGAGTTTGCATTTTTAATTTTTAAAACCTATCCAAATCAAATCACATTATATATTTAATATATATTTGTTATTATATTTTAATTTAACATATATTTATTATTATATTTTAATTTAATAAATAAAAGAATGAGAAAATATTTAATAAAAAATTAGATATTAAAAACTGTATAAATCAATTTAAATTAAACCGTATAAATTGGTTTTGTTTAATTTAAATTATCTTTTCTTTCAAACCAAACTACGTATTATTTATGTTTAATTTAAATATATTTTTAACCAAAGAACTTAACCAAACCGTACCGCAGATACCCTACGAGGTATCTTACTTCTTGTCATTCTTCAATTAAAAATTATAACTTTTTAATTTTTTGATTTTGTTAATTGTTAATTTTAATCCTTTGGATTAGATTAGACGATGTTAGAGATGTTGATGATGTGACAAGCAATGATGTAGTTAATATTTATCAGATGAATTTAATTGAGTAATATGATTTTTTGAATGTATTTAATTTTTCTTAAATCATTATTCAGAAGGACATTGTTTTCAACTTCTGACACAAATTATTTACTCTAAAAACCAAAAAGATGATTAACTACTGTTCATTAGTGCCAGCTAGCTTTGATCCTAAATAATATTATTTACCCCTTAAAAATTGTGTTAACTCTTTAATCGATTTTAAGTACCACAATTTGTCTAAGATTTCGAGTAGTTTTATTAAATTCATATTTTAATATTAAATAGGTTTCATATCATTTAGATAAATTATATTCTGTTTTATTGGAACATCAGGCTAACTACTAGTACACAAATAATTTGAATAAATCACCATTTTTAATTACATGCATAATTGATTAACTTTATAAACCTCAGTTTAATTAGATGTTCCAACACAACATTAACTCTATCTATACTCTAGAAGCTTATTTGAATGATGGGAAATTGAACTTTGGGTTCAAAATATAAAAAAAGGGCTAAATATGTTTTTAGTCATTGAATTATTTGTCAAAATTGTGTTTCCAGACAAATTTTGGACTTATTTCGTCTTTATGCTTTATAAACTCATGTAAATGATCCTTGATGATATGTTAGAATTATTTTTTATTTCTTTATTTTCCTTCTTCATAGTTTTTTACTTGACTATCATTCGTCTCTTAAGCTTCTTTCACTCTTTTCCCTTCTATTTTTTCTCATTTTCTTTTTTTTTAAAGATGTTTTTATTTGTCATCGAGGATCATTTACATTTGTTTATAAAGTATAAGGACAAAATAGATCCAAAGTTTGGCCCAGAGACGAAACACAATTTTGACAAATAGTTCAGAGACTAAAAACATATTTAACCCTATAAAAAATAAACATGTTTTCATCATCTCTTTGCCACATAACAAAATGTTCCCTCAAATCCTTTTAGCCATCATGTTAAGTAATTGACGTCTCTCTTTCTCCTCTTTGGTTCTTTCACAAAATGATTTCCTTTCCCTCTCTAGTTAGTTTTAAGTATGTCATTGCATCTTCTTTATCTCCACTCTCAAATGTTTATTCCTCTATTCTCATGAATGTATTAAACTAACTCTTGTGTACCATTTCTTCGAATTGAAAACTGTGTGTATATAATTTACAGGTTTTGTTCAATATTTTTAGATTTGTTCAACATTAAACCACTATTTTTTAGGTTTATTTTTGTTCAAGACTTACATATTCTGGGTTTTCTTCTGTTGAATCCAACTTGTTCCTTGATATATTTATGTTGAACCATTAGTTTTTTTCCTTGTTAAACCATTGTTTTCAAGATTTTTTTTATTAAACCATTACTTTTATGTGTTTGTCCAAGTTAGCTTCACACCTTTTTTTAGAGGCTTTATTATGGGAAAATATAATGAACTATATACCCCAAGACTAAATCAGAAATCATTCACGAAACTTTTGGGTATACCTCCCTTAGGTATCTTAAACAACTCAGAGGTACCTAAGCACTAACTTGGTCACGATTGCTCCATGTTTAAGTTTTTGCACTTCTAAACAAAAGAAAACTAAAAAAAGGAAATATAAATGCTAAAGATGAAAACAAGCAAACAAACTTACCAATAAATCCTAAAATAAAACTATTATGAGCAAATGAGAAATTAATCATACATTTAAAGTGTAGAAAAAAGTCAAATAAAATTTTAGAATAACTACAAACATGAATGAGTCACACAAGAAACAAAATAAGCTCAAATATCACCAAGATATATTCTACCAAAAATAATCCATAACCTAACTATCATGTAAAACTTATTACACTCAAATGTGAGAGACAAATCTGTTAAGCTTGAAACTTCTAACTAAAAAAGATGAAAAATAAGATTGCTCACAAAAGTTTTAAAACATAGGTATCCATTACCAAGTATGCTAAACAATGCAAAACTAAACTAGGAATATGCACCCCCACACTTGAATCAAACATTGTCCTCAATGTAGGAATGTATTGAAAAAAAGAAAACCAAAACCAAGAAACAAAATAACACAATAATAATGAAAAAAAATAAAAGAAAACAAGTAAAACAAATCTCATTCTAGTTCTTCAACTAGGATAGGCTCCGTCAAAGATATGTCCATCAAATCCTTGGTCTCATCCATAGGTAAGGTCTAATGGAAGAGCTTTAGCTGGTGGCCACTAATATTGAAAACTTTACCTATAGCCTCATCTTTTATTTCAACTAATGGTGTTCGGTAAGCAATCCTATGAGTCCAAGGAGCGTCATCCAACATCTTGCTCCAATCTTTCTTCTTCAGGTGAAAAATATTTTTGCAAAATCTATCTAATCTCCTAGTTAAAGATATCAACTAGTCAAATTGTATGAGGATGATATGGTGTAGAAACTCTATGAGTAACCTAATGCTTTTGGAACAAAGATGTTGTAGTCCAATTAGAAAAATGGCTGCCCTAATCACTTATAATAGCTTTTAGCACACCAAACCTACAAAAATGTTAGATATAATAAAATCTGAAACAAGTTTAGAATTAGTCTTGGTGGTCTTAGCTTCCACCCATCTAGATACAAAATCCACAAAAAATATAATATAAGAGTAAAACAAACAGGAAAAGGCCCATAGTGGCTATACCCCTTACAAAAGAAAAATCTCACAAAATATAATGGGTTGCTAAGGTATTTCATGTCTTTGACTAATAGTGCCTCTATCCTTCTGGAAAATTACACAAGTAATGCTCATATAATACAAATCTTTGAAGATGGTGAGCTAGTAAAATTCATCGTCAAGTACTCTCCTCATTGTTCTGTGGACAAAAGTAACCTCTTAGAGGTGTGGCATGACAAAAATGAATTACGACCCTAAATGAAGGCAAAAAAATGCTGAATTTTCCAAATATAATAAATAAGCTAAAATGTATGATAGGTTGCATCATTCACACAAGAAAACATTTATTTCAAATGATATTATTTTAAACAGGTAAAATAATTAGCATAAGAAAAGTCATTTTCATTGAGAAAACATAAAACAATAAAAATAAGGGACAAAAGTAGCCACAACAAACAATAAAAGCCAAGAATAGGGACAAAGCTACCACAGAAAATGAAAGAAAAATCTCCACATTCCCGAATGAAAAAGGGAAAACAAAAACTGGGGCAGAACTACCATAGAAAAAGAAAGTCCCAACAAAAATTAAAAAAAAGGGAGATCAAAACTCTCAACACACAATCAACATCCCTAGTGAAGAAATAACAGAAAAATCCTCAAAAGATTAGCAAGATACACCCCCCAAAAGTATAAGCAGAAAAAATGTCCCCAAAAGGAATTAGAAAAAACTAAAAGAAATTCCCAGCGAAAAGTCTGAACAAGGGGCAAGAAGGGTAGCAATACATGAAGTGAGATAAACAAAACAGACCCCAAAAATTCAGCAAAAGCAAAAAAGAAATTCCCTGTAGATATAAAAGAAGAAAAGGAGATAAAATTCCTTACAAAGCCAACAAAATTAAAAAAAACCTCAACAGATCAAATCTGCAAAAGAGAAGTGCTAACAAAAAATATCTGCAAAGAAGTATCCCCCAACGGGTTTCCCCACGTAGAGGGTCAACAAAAAGAGGTATCCCTAGCAAAAAGGGTTGGCCCAAAAAAGAGGCATCATAAAAAATTCCCAGCAGAGGAAAACCATAAAAAATAACAAAAAAACTTCTCAATCAAGAAAACTTGCCCAAGAGGCATCCAACCACAAGCTCGCCTACAAAAGAGACATCTAATCACCAAACATTCCACAAAGGAAAAGTAGAAAATTGGTCCACAAAAGAGACATCCAATCACCAAACATTCCCTAGAGGAAAAGAAGAAAATTCACCCAGAAAAGAGGCATCCAATTACCAAACATTCCCCAAAGAAAAAGAAGAAAATAGACCCCTGTTTTTGTCCGGGCCGAAGCAAAGTACAGAACCAAAGATCTAAAAGAGAAGAAAAGGTTTAGAGCCTTACTAATGAAGAATCCTGAATAGCTGCTGAAGCAACTTGTGTAGCCTTTAGGTCAATAAGTGTAAAAAATGTATTTGCCTTATTTTAGTAGGAGAACGATCATTCTCATGTTGAGAATGACAATTCTCGTAGGAGGAACGATAGTTCTTAAATTGAGAATGACCATTCTTAAATTGAAAATGTTCGTTCTCATAGGAGGAATGACCATTCTCAAAGGAAAAATTGTGGTTGTTCTAGGAGTTGAGAATAGGTCGTTCTCATTCTCCGCCTCAGATGAAGACTATAAATACGAAAAAGGAAAGAGACACTAGACACATACACACATACAATAATACAGACTTATAGCTTTAGAAATTGTAATACTTCTCTTATCAATAAAAACTTGCTTCAGAGGTTTTAATTTCTTTTCCTTCTCTCTTTTATAACTTTAATTTATTACTTTCTTAGTAGACTAGAGTAGAAGTAGAATAGAAAGCATGTAGATAAATAATAAAATATGTTTTTTATAATCATGAGTTAAAAATCATAACTTGAAATACTTTTTTAATTGTGAATACATCCTAGGGTACCAGTAATGGGCGTAGTGGAGTGTCTAACCCCTTCCTCACACGTAACCGACTCTCAAACTCAAACTTTGGCTGTAATGACGTGGATTCATTTTTTGAAAACCTTTTCGTTTTTCGATGTTTTTAGTAAAAATTGGTGGAGACTCCATACGAACTTTTCAAAATCATTAACCAAGGAAGAGTCTAACATAAAGGGCATTTCGAAGTTAGTAGTTTTTTTCAAAATGGAAGTCCAACCGTTGGAAATCAGTCAGTGACATGCATCAACAACTATCCTGACAGCCTTGAAAATGACTATCTGCTAAGTACAATCTTGTACTTTACTCTAGTTTAGTTAAAACCACTATAATCAAGACTTGATAAATCTTACCAGCTATCAAGATGTTTCTTGAAAAATAGATTGACATTTAATGTTTCATGTAACACATTAATGCATCTCCATGTTTTTTCTTGGACAAATGCAACTCAAAGATAGTCAAAAGAGTTGAAGCTTTTCAACGAATAAAAAAGGATTTTCAACTACTATTTTCTTGAAGTGTTATATATAAATAACTTTCAAGTTGAAGAACATAAAAAAGAGAATGAACTAAGTGCTAAAACTCTACAAGTTTTCAATCTCAACTTTTTTGGACTCTAAGCTTCCTCAAAACACTATTTATGTTCTTAGAAAATCAGTGAAGAGATCTAAAACTTACAAATTGTAAGATATTTAAGATGACTATGTAGCTAATGAAGTCTTACATGTATAAATAATAATATACCTTAAAAATACATGCTACATTGATTCTGATTAATCTTAATAAAATACGACAGTGTGATGATTAATCATAAGAGATGCTTCCATAAGGGTCTTACCATATGTTTATGTGCATTCAAGATTTCACTTAATATAATAAGGGTTTATATCTTATTAATAATTTATTAATGTATCCTTACACATGGAAAAGAAAGAAAAATACAAAAGCACAAATAACAAAAAACAATAATTTTTTTTTATCCCTTTGCATGCCAAGTGTTCATTTTCGTACCACCAAATACATGTCTATACATACTTCTATTATAATGAATAAAAACAATCAAGTATAAAATATTCATAGCATTAGTTGAAAACCATATTACTTTATAAATGACTAAAATACCAAGCTAAAAACAACTAAGATCTTTGCGAACAACAGTGTATTTTCTACAAAATTCAGTCATTAACTCCTCTAACGATCCAAATTCTCTAGCCAATACATAACTTGATGTTAACAGTGCACTGTAAAAAAAATCATCCAGATTATATAAGTAAAGCATTAACCACTTTAGTTATCAAACAAATGAAAAATATCAAGCAAAGAAATGAAAATACCATATGTTTGGATGCACTCAGATTTTTTTAATATAATAAGGGTTTATATATTTTAACAATTTATTAATGTATAAATAAATTTAAAATCCAACTCTCAATATCATGTTTATCACACAACACTTTTGGGATAATGTGTTGTCTGTATAAGACAAAGCATTTTAGTAGAGTCTCAACATATTCTATAATAGAAAAAGCTTTTCAGATTTAGGCTGAACCACTTTGAATAGTTTCATTTTGTATAGTAAAGACAATACAAAAGTAATGGATATGGGATATGGGATATGGGATATGGGATATGATTAGACTAAAATGGATAATTGTGAGCAGTATTGGAGTGGTTTGTGAGTTGGCATAGAAAAATAAAGTTGAGCAAAGTTGATTATTGAAATTGAGATATAACACATAGAATACGAGCACAATGGTAAAGACTTATAATTTTCAACTATTTTAACAACTAAATGACATTGGGTAAAAAATTGAAATTCCCATTAATCTTACAAATTTTATAGTAAATTAAAAACTCAATACCCAATGGAAAAAATGCTTTTGACATGTTGACAGTCTTGAAATGTGTACTATGTAGAGATTAAGTTTAAAATACCTTGATCCTAATAATTTCATAAAATGATTCAATGCATTGTACAAGGTTAATAAATTGTTAACACCACAAAACTTTCAACCTAACATTAAATTAAATTAAAGTATCATGCAACTAATAGAGATTTTAGATTTTTTATATTAAATTAGAGTGAAGAGTAAATCATCTGATATTTTTGCCAGATTTAATGAGTCCTTCAAAATATCTCTCCATCTCTCTATCTATCTATATCTATATATATATATATATATATATGAGGAGTTTATATATAGTTTATATGTTTTAATTTAAAATTTCATATCTAGAATTTTACAAGAAGAATAGTAATCAGGTATGAGATCAAATATAAATATTTTTTAAAACCCAAATATAAAAATTATTACTATAGCACCCTATCCAGATTTTACCCATTGCATAATTTTTCTATGTAAATACATTTAATGATAGACTTTTAGGAAGCAGTAACATTGGAAAATCGTAACATAACGAAGTTGGAACACTTTGGAAAAGATAGTATCTGCTGCTTAACTTTCTCCATGTCAATATCTGAATACCTCAGCCAAAAAGCTGTACATATAGTCATTTTCTCCAAGACCTTTGCATTTGCCATCACGAATCTTGCCAAAAGAAGCTCATGCTCAAGCACATTAAATTCCTTATACTGAAAAACTTTGAGGCTAGACAGAAAGCACCGAGGCACTGATGCAGAAGTCACATCTTTATTTAATTCAGATACTCCCTGAAATGTTTTTTTTTTTTGTAAAATTAGTCATTATTGTTGTGTTGTGTCTTACAAATAAAAAAACACTTTGAAAACTTACATTTTGTAAAATAAGTGTATTGAGAATAGGTGAATTGTGAAGAATGTTCAGCAGAGCTTCACCAGTAACCTCATTTAGTTGCAGAAAAGTCAATCTCCCAAAAGCTGGTAGATTGGTGAAAATATCTCTGGCATTAAACAAAACCTGTAAGACAAAGAAAAACTTTGTTGAAGTATGTTGAGTCAAATTTTGTATATCTTCTGGAAAGACAAGTTAGCTAAGCCAGATTACTAAAATGTACCATTAAAGTTTTAAATCTTTCTAAAATAAATGTTTGTTTTTAGTTTTCTTTTTAACTTTGAAATGCATTACTTTTAATTTTTAAGTAATTTAGATAACATTTTATAGAAAAAAATATTAAGTAGCAGCTTCAAGAATCAAAAGTAATATACTTTTTGAAATTAAAAAAAAATCAAAACTCATCCTGAAATCAAATATATTTTATCCTGTTAACCTGAAATAAAGAAGTCAGATTATTTAGATGATACGCAGAGAAATATTATTTTCCATGATTTGGCACATTTATCTATTTAACATTTTTTTCTCTCTTTTCATTATTTATCAGATTATATATCTATTTTATTATTTTTCTTCTTTCTATGTATATATTAGATGCAGATGAAATTTTAAATATCCATCAATCATTTTTTTAATTATTAATATTATATATAAATATTTAATAAAAATATTCTTAATATTTAATAAGACTTTTAAAACATGCAGTAAAAATAATTAAAATTATTCTTAAACAAATCATACTCGCAATTCGCAAAAAAAAAACATTACAATAAAATCTGTCCTCAGTACAAGTTTAGATAAATTTGGTTTCGAAATTTCTCACAAAGAAATTACATTAAAGCATATATCTTTCACCAAATATCATTTACAAGTTATTATTTTTCCATTTGACAAATTTAATACAAAAAATTCATATTGGTACTATAAAATCAAGTATACACCTTTTATTACTAAATTACTTTTCTCATTTCTTTTGTCGCAATTTTTCTTCTTTATAATAAACTTCATCTCTAAATTTTTAATTTATCTAAAAAGTTACTTATTTAAAATCTATCACTAAATCAATTCCTCACGTGTTCAATTTGTTACTAAAGTAATTCTTACAATATTTCTTTTGATAATCACTTCTATAAGATCTAGTGAGATTTTATATCTTCACCCAAATGCTTAATTGATCACTAAATTAAACCTTGAAGGATTTTTCTTCCGCACTTGACCTCTATAAAGAAGGCAACTACGTAATACACTGTTTTAGTGTCAGATTAACCTTTAAAAATAACTTTGGTGACAGAATGTTTAGAGGATTAATAAGGTGAGTAAATCATTGAACAACTAATTTATAAACTCTTTTTTTAAATTATGTGGTGATAAAGTACAGAAAATATTAAAAGTAAAAACTAATAATTTTTTGTCTGCAGCGTAGAGGTTACCTGTTTGTGTGATTGATATTCATTTATATGCACATACAGCTATCTTATCATAAAACATGTAACGCAAACACAGGCAACTATTCCACATATCTAACAAAATTTTCAATTCACATAGCATGAAATAAAATCATACCTTGTAGAACAATAACTTCAATTGCTGCACTCCATGGATTTGTGCAAGAAGCTTGTGTGCTTGATACCCAAGTTTTTTCATTCTGTCATTTCTCTCTTCATCAACAACAATCACTACAGATGCACTAAGAATAGACGGTGAATTCAACAGAATGATATCCTGTTCAAGATCACCCTCATAAGAGAAATCAGTTAAACAGGGAGCGAAAACATTGATAGAAGATTTATAAGCTTCATCTGTTAGAGATCTCCAAATTGAAATGTAAAATCTTTCAAGTAGGGGTGCTTGAATTCTAATTTTCTGCATAGTTTGCCACTCACATCCTCTAGTTTCAAACACTTTGAGAATTGGGATGTTAAGAATTAGATCTTCTGAATAAGTACAAGATTCACTCACTAACTTGATCCCAGATATGTTAAGAATTTTAAGATTTGGAAGAGAAGCAAAGATGGGAACACTAAGAGTGCATTTCATTTGAAGCACCAATTGTACTAGAGAGCTGCAACTAAAGAGGGAATGAGAGGGAAAGAGGACTTCCTCAGAATACTGAATATGAAGGTTTTTTATTCCCCTTTCAAAGATAGAGGAGATCCATGCACTTACAAGGGTTGAATCATATTGATGAGATGTTAAACACAGAGATAAACTTTGGAAGCTTGAATTAGCAAGGTGAAGAAGCACCCTGTTCACAAAACACTCAAAATTTTGTTTTTGCATCTTTTTCTTCCCAACACAGTGGAAACTATCATTGAACTGAAGGCCTGTGATGGATGTCCAAACATGAATCCACCTTTTTGATAACAAACTAGTGTGAACTGCCTCCATGGGTGGAAGGAAAGACAGAATGTGACCAAGAATGCTTTCATGCAACTTGCTAATTATGTCTTCCCCAACAACCACAGTTTCCTCACTGGGAACCCCTTTTTCTGTTTCATTACTCTGAGTTGATCTTATTGAATTCATGACTTCGAATCAACTGCTGCACTCACCCCGAAGGTGTCAAGTTTCACAAATCGTCAAAAGATGAATAATTAGAAAGGAAATGAACCAGATTCATGTACAAATTTATCATAATTTCAAGCATCCTAATCCAACATAAAGTAAACTAACATGAAGTGTGAGGTTAATTGATGCCAGTAGAGAGACACAGGAGATAAAACTAGAGTAACTTTTCCTATTTAGGGTCAAGCTTAGAATGTGTGAGAAACAGAATGGGTGTGAGGTGAGATTTAACTGGGAAAAAGAAAATGAGAAAACAGAAACTTGCATTTCATGTAGATTTAATTTCAAGGAGCTTACTGCAAAGTTTTTTAACAGTTGAAAAGAAAAATATAACAAAAGAATCGATTAAGAAGGGAAGTAGAACTTGCAAAATTTGTAACAGATGAGAAGAATTAATTCTCACCTCGATGGACAAAGGTTAGAGCATTACATAAAGTCTGAGGGAAATTCTGGGAACATTAAATGTTTTACCTACTTCTGATGCATATGTATAATAACAGCTCTCTATGTAATGCAAATGGCACCACTCGTTATGGATCTGCGTAGCTGCACCACATACTACAATAAAAATTCATAATTTTAGGAAAAAAAAAAAAAAGATAGATGAGAAAAAAAAAATAGGAAAAAAATAGTGAAATTTTGTTTTATCAACAGTAATAAAGTAGAGAGAGGAAAGATAAAAATAAATTCTGATATATAAATAATTGAATTAGGTATGTTTTTGGGATATTTTGTTATCTATTTTTTATAATTATTTGTTTTTAATAATTTTTTTATATTTTTTGTTTGGAGAGTACTATCTTAACTACTTTATTTTCCTATTTAGAATGCTATCTATATAATTTCGGATAAAATAAAATAAAAAAAATTTAGGAAAAAAACAGTAAAATCCTTTTTACTAGTTGTTCAAAAAGCCAAAAGAAAATTAGAAGAATTCCACATTTTTAACCTCTGAAAACACAAAATAAAAAAGAAATCAGAAATTTTGTAAACACTATCCATCTAGCATTTAGAGGGTGGAGATCAATGACAATTAAACACTATCCATCTACCACCCAACCCGTAGTCTGAAACATTAACCCTTTAAGAGAGTTAGAAAATCAACATTGTAGGGATGGAAGCAGATAAGGCTTTGCATTCAACATTTATTAATTGACTAGACAAGAGTTGTTAATTTTTTAACTCAAATAGAATTATATGACTGGAAAAGGTATAATTTCAAAGAAACTAAAAAGTATTGAATTGTAATTATTTTAAATTTAAATTCTTTTACTTTTCACATTATGTATTTAAAAAACATAAAGTCATATTGAATTTTATTTTTTATTTGAATTGAATATTTAAATTATTAAATTAAATAATATTTGATAATATAAATATATCTTTTGGTTATATTTTTTTTATACTAGTTAAAACTATTTTCTATTAAAAAAAATTTAAATTATTTTAACTGATTTAAGCAAAAACATAAATTATTTATTTAGTTTTATAATTTTATAAATTTTCATTTCATTGTCTTTTTTCTCAATTTTATAATTTTTTTCTTTTTTCTTTTGTTTTATTGGTTCTTTATTAATGGAAAATGGAATTGAATATGGATTATATTAAATAATACTTTTATTTTATTGATTTAACTTCGTTAATAATATTTATTTGATTGAATTGATTTATTGAACTGATTAATAGTTTAAATTTATACATTAATCTTTATAAAATTATGATAAGAGGAAGTTTTTGGTTTTTAAAATTTGTGAACTTCTTGATTTTTGTTGTATTTGATTTTTGATGTGTTTTACATAAAAAAAATCAAATAAATTTCTAGAAAGGATAATAAAGTTTGAATATATTATATATAGGTTCTCTTATAATCAATTTAGGTTATGCTTTATATTGCAAAATATAAAAAAATTAGAATATTTTATTTTATTTTAAAACAACATTGAAAATCATTCATTATGTATTAAGGATTCAATCTCTTTTATTCTTCTCTTTGTGTGTTTTGTAAAGAAAAAGTGTTGTCAATGTAGAGTTTGACACTTTGGATTTATCCTAAGCTTAATTGGTTTTCTAGAAGGGTAGACACATTACCTCCATACAAAGGGGATTAATTATAATATCTAATCAATTGGATAATTGTTTATATATGTGAAGGATGTGCTTGTTGAAACAGTATCCATGTAAAAATTGGTTTGTATGTCCTTGCATGTAATTGTTAAAATATTGTAAATTGGTTACGAGATTATTAGATAATATGAAAATTATTGCAAGTATAATTGGTATTTTGGAATAATTTTAATGTGGTATATGGAATAAAATTGGTATGTATTAAATGTGAATTTCATCTTATTTGTTGATATGTTCGAACAATATTGCTTAAGTAACACCAAAGTGATGAGTTATCATGCATGCATCACTCATTATTGCTCAAGCACCATCAAGGATGCTCAAGTGATAGAGTGCATAGGTCAAAAGATGGCTTAAGATTCGAGTCAGAGAAATGTTGAGACAATTTTTTCTCCTCTTAAGTGAAAATTATTCATGTGACATAAGGTCACTTAAGCAATAAAGTGACAGTAGTGCATGGAGTTCTGAAATGTGTGAGGTCATGCAACTACGTGACACTGTGGTTGCTCTAACATTAATGAAACAATAAGATTAATGCTTCTAAAAATTATTAGATGATACAATGAGTTCATCTCTCAAGCATTAAGATGATGCTCAACCGATGAACGCTCAAATGATGGGTACTCAAGCGATAAACACTCAAATGATGGATGCTCAAGCATTGAATGATGGAAAGAAAAAACTAATTTCTCTCTAGAGTTGTAATGCTTATTAATGTGAGACCACTAAATAGATTTAGTCTTGTTCAGTTTAGGGAGACAAGATCACTAAAACGATATATATTGTATGGTTGTTGGGTAAAACAATAGCATATTTACCCCTGGAGAATAATCATTCTAAAAGAGAAATAAGATAAATGCAATAAAAATAACCAACACAAGAATATAACGTGGAAACTCCAAAATCAGAGAAAAATCACAACCATTGTCTAAAGACAACCAGAGAATAACACTACGTGCAAATTTTTACAACATATAGACTAATCTCCCATACCCTTGACCCCAATACACCCGCACTCTCCAAAGCAAGTAATTAAACCAAACCTCACAATATTCTACTACAAGAGTATAAGAAAAGTCAAATACAAGCTTAAAGTGCTTTTGACTGGGATGTCTAGATACCATGGACTCAAGTCCATTATATAGCTTTTGTCACTCACTCCTTTGAATATTCAAGGTGATGTGGGACTTTCAAGATGTATTATTTTCATCAACCTCATCAATCTCCACCATGATAAAAATAAACACATCTTCCTTCTTCATTGCCTATACCAGCAATCATTGTTTATATCAACAATCATACTCCACCATAAAGAGTATATCACTTGGAATTAAACCACTCCAAGAATTCACAGCACACCCTGCATCAATGCTAACCAATGCCTGTGTATAATCACCACACACCCTGCATCAAAGTCAGCCAATGCCCGTGTACAATTTCTGCCACAGCACACCCCGCATCAATGCTAACCAATGCCCATGTATAATCACCACACACCCTGCATCAAAGTCAACCAATGTTCGTGTACAAGTACCACCAGCAAAACTCATCCTTTTTCCATAGCACTGCGGATATGCCATGAGGATACTTAACTCATCATCTACAAAAGATCATCTTCTCCCAAAATGAGAGAGACCCTTCCGTCAAATTTCTCTATGTCGCACTTGACAACACTTGCAAACAACATTGCAACTTCAGCAACCAAAGATAATTCTCCAACAACAAAGAATTAATCTTTTCTAATGTGGAAGATCAGACTCAACTACAACCACAGAGCATACTAAAAAATCCTACCAAACCATAAGCTCTGATACCATTGTTGGGTAAAACAATAGCATATTTACCCCCTGGAGAATAATCCTTCTAATAGAGAAATAAGATAAATGCAATAAAAATAACCAACATAAGAATATAACGTGAAAACTCCAAAACCAGAGAAAAACCACGACCGTTGTCTAAAGACAACCAGAGAATAACACTACGTGCAAATTTTTACAACACATAGACTAATCTCTCATACCCTTGACCCCAATACACCCGCACTCTCCAAAGTAAGTAATTAAACCAAACCTCACAATACTCTACTACAAGAGTATAAGAAAAGTCAAATACAAGCTTAAAGTGCTTTTGATTGGGGTGTTTAGATACCATGGACTCAAGTCCATTATATAGCTTTTGTCACTCACTCCTTTGAATATTCAAGACGATGTGAGTCTTTCAAGATGTATTATTTTCATCAACCTCAATAGTATGGTGATGATAACATTAAAGAAAAAATATGTAAAATTATATATTTATATATATGTAATTGATGTATTGAAATGTATGTATGATATATTTATGGACGATGATAAAATGTACATGATATATATTATATTTAGTTTTATATAATATTTATATGATATATCACCTTTCATATCTCTTGTACGTATGTTGACTATTATAAATGGGTAGTAAAAATACTTTGAAATGATAGTGTGACATAGTATTAAACATGAAATTAAAGATAATATAATGATTATATCTTGAAATTTGTGTGTGAACAAAAGAAAAATTCTATGTAGTGTTCTCATTGTAAAATTAGCATGAATTATCGGGTTAGCTTAACGGTTGGTTACACACATGACAGAATGTGTTCATTCATATATGTTATGGATAAATTTCTTATAACGGGAAATTTGGGTTCATTTTCCACCATACATGAAAACATTTTAAATAAAAGATAATCACATTAGAATTAAAAAAACATAATAGGAAACAAAGTAGCACGTTTTAGTAAAAAAAGTCTATAATTAATATTTCTATTAAAATGATTTTCCATTTACTCATCAGTAAACTTTGCATAAAGATGGTATATAAAATAAATAAATAAAACTCTATCACATTATATTTATATATATATACATATATTAGTGTATAAAATAATAATAATAATTAAATTTTAACTAAAAGAAAAAATAGGCCACAGAAATTGAATATGGCATGTGTTTGTAGTTGTGTATAAAGAAATTAGATTAGTTATGTTGAGAGAGTAGAGAGATGAGAATGATTTGAATGTGGCATTGGCAGGTGAGTGGTTGTTGGCACATGCAGGCCTTGCCGAGTAAGGAGGCGTTGTTGAGTGTAAGGTAAGGTTGGAAGATAAATGACGTGACCGTTAGTTTTGACTTACACCCTTTGTTATCATTATGTCAAAATAAGCAATTAAGACCAATTTGTCTTGTGGGAGAAGACTTCTAATCGTGTTTCTGGTATAGTCCACAAAATATGTGAATAACAAATTATCACTTCTTTTAACATAAAATAACAATTATTCAAATATTTTTTTCAGTTATCACTTGCCTAAGAATTAGATAGATTTTATTTACTAAAATAAACAAAAGTATTTATTTATGGAATAAGTAAATATTATAAATGCATAAAAAGGTAAAAATATGCTTAGTTTATTAAATAAGTATTTTTTTTAAGAAAATCAAGCACACAAACTCGGTTATTATGTTTTCTGGAAGGCTATTTGTGTAGTTTCAGTGTATGAGAAATAATAAATGAAATTATATTTCTTTTTGGTTCCTATAATTTTATGAACATATCATTTTAATTTATTTAAAATTCTAATTGCAAATTTGATTTTCTAACTTTTTAAAATTAATTAACTTTATTATTATCATTATTATTATTATTATTATTATTGTATCATCTTGTATGTTAACATATTTATCATTATTATATGTTAAATTTTTATTGACAATTAGATGAGATCTTTTTAGTAGATCAAAATTAATTAATATTATAAATTGCAGAACCAAACGTGTGATATTATAATCAATTGTATCGAGCTGTAATGTAAAAAAAATTAACAAGGACAAGAAGGTACGTTTATATATTCTTTTTCTCTTTATTTATAAATCTAATAATTTTAAAATTAATTTTCATTTTATTTATATTAAACTAAACAACCATTTTTTTCTTATTTTTATTTTTTTTCTTCAGGTATCTGGTTCTTCTTTCTCTTTTTTTTTCTTCTTTACCAACCACGGTATGCTATATTTGGTTAGAGATAAATATAATAAAAGAGAAAATATAAAATACAAATTAATAATAATATAATTTTAAATAATAAAAATATTAATTGATAATACATGTATATATACTAAAGTTATTCTGAAAAAATAATCATATTTTCAATATTAACTTTTTAGTAATTAAAAGATGTTGAGTATAGAATCAGACATTATTGTAGGTAATGATAAAAACAAACCTTTACTAGAAAAAAATGTTAACTAGGATTTTGTATTTATCTTTATTTTATTTAAATTTTTATTATAATTGTATTTTGGAGAATGTAATATATATATATATATAAATTTATAACATCTTAATATTATCATACTAGGTATAATTATAGCACATATTATTTCTATTACAAATCATACGTAAAAATACAAATATATTATATATATAATTCTATTCAATATTCTTTCTTGAAACTTGCTTACTTTCGGTACCACTTATAAGAGAATTTGTTTCCATACACAATACCATCATAGCATTATCATCTATATAAAAAATTAAGTAATACCATCATAGCATTATCATCTATATAAAAAATTAAGTTGAGTTAATAGAAAACAACATATAATCACATACTTATCATTAACATTAATAAATCACACAACCACACTAAGAATATGATTACCAACAAAATACAACAACAACAACAACAAACCTTATGTTTAGTCATACTACTAGTTATGACCAAATATGAGGTGTTTTCTAGAAGACTCTATCCATGGTAAATACGTTCCATCAGAGGTTAACACTTGACCATTCTAGAACTGGTCTAGTTCCATGCGGTCAAGGTGACACGACACATCTACCATCAAGGACACCAAACGTACACCTACGTTCACCGCTTGGTGTAAGTCTCCTTCAGCTTCTCACCACCTGAAGTCTTTCCTACATGACTAGACAACAACTAATCTAGGATACCCATGTTAAGTGGGTCATGTTATCACTTTCACCTATTATTAGATACCTCTCTTGGTATCCTACAACCACCCATAAAGGACTCCAAACACCCTATCAAGGACTCCAAACCTTGCATGTATATGACAACCATATACATGCATGTAAGCAATTTATAAAAAAGTTCACTGCCCTTAATAGACTCCAATCACCACCCATAAAGGACACTGAACATGCATACTACAAGTCATGCATCAGAATAACAAATGGATATCTATAGAGAGCATATATATTTCTAATCTACCTCATATACATCAAGAATCAGTGAAGCAAACATATAAGCTTCTATAAACTCATAAAAATATCAATATTAATCATTAATTACCTCTTAGCTCATCAAAACATTTTTCAATATGCACCATTTTTTAGTTGAGCAAGCTCCTCTTATTTGAGCGAAAATGAGGTTGTAAGCAATTTTTCTTTCACTTTGCTATTATTTTAGCTTGAGTGAAAATCTAGTTTTAGTTTGAGCAAAAATCTTTAGCTTGAGCGAAAATAAGACCACAATTGTGAAAAATAGGAAAAATACAAGAAGGAAGGATTGAGTTGCATTTTTTCGAATATTGTCTACTGACACAAAGTTCAACAGACGATAGATGAGGTCAACAGACAAACAATGTCTTTTGCTCAAAAGCAATTTAGAAAAGCAAATTTTGATTGAGTTAAAAGCTCCATTTTCAAGTTAGATAAAAACAATAATATGCAATTGAAAAGAGATAAGGAAGAAGAGAATATACTCAAGATTTTATACTGGCTTGTCTGAAACCACAGACTACGTCCAATTCTCAATCAACCTGATTAAGTTCCCCTAGCAGACTAATGCTGCAAACTACAAGTATTGTTTCGGCTTGTAGCCACTCCTGACTAACTCATACAAGTATTCTTTCTTACAAAGCTACTCCTGACTTAACTAAGTATTTTTTTTCTTACAAAGCCACTCCTGGTTCATCAATAAAGATTGTTTGAAGGGTTGTGATTGAGATTCACAAAACGTTTGAGCTAGTCTAGAAGGATTACGTCTTACAGACGAAATATATGTTTAGATTGACTTCTAGAGATGGCAAAGAAACATTAGCAGTGTTCTTCTAAAGCTTATGAAGAGATGAAGAGAAAACAAGTAGAGTTTTTTCACGATTTATAAAGCATGTTCTTATCTTCTTCAAGTTGAATTGGATCCTTTTATAGTGCAAGAGCAACTAGTCGTTAGAAATTCTTTCTGATATCTTCAACTTTAGGTTGAGGTTTGACTTCTTTTTCTTGTAGCGTTTGATGAAGGCTTCACGTAGGTGCATTAAATACACTTCTTCATAAGTTAAATGCATGCTTCTTCTTTTAGCACAAAACCTAATAACTTGTAACACCCACTGTGCAGTGAGCTTTTTTTCCTTTTGGTGAAAGCAGCACTTTCGTACATGAAAAATGTACTTTTAGAGTTGACAAAACTCAGGCGTGTCAAGAATTTGGTGAAGAAAACAACTTTTACTTTTCATAAGGAAGGTACTATGAGAGGATGTGAAGATTGCCTTTGTACTTTATCATCTGATTGATCAAAATAATGTTTTTGAAAAACAAGGAACAAGCCTTTAATATTAATTTAAAAGAAACACTTATCATTTGATGGCTTATCATTTGATGATTGTTCGAGAAATCATCCACCAAACGTTGCATGCATGATCTGATGAAGGTTTGTCCATCTAAATTCTTCGTCTATCGAGACTCAAATAGCTTTTCTTTTATACATTAAATGTTTTTAAGCATACGTTCAAGACCATGGAATGTTGGACTTTTCTCTAACAAAAACTCTAGTTCTAAGGCTATTTTCACTTGAGCAAAATTTCGTCGCTTAAGCAAAAATACCATTGTTACTTGAACAACATATCGTCGATTAAGCGAATCTAGGCGGTGGAGGTAATCATTACTCATTGTCTTACTTTCGCTTGAGTGACCGTACGTTGCTTGAGCGAAAATAGGATCGAGAATCATGCTAATAAATCCTTCTACCTGTTTTTCTCACACAATCAACCTCTATACAACAATTATACACAACTCCAGGCTCATCAACAAAATATATAACAACATATATCAACATTCAATCCCAACAATTGGTTTCTCATCATTATTTAATCAAATCAACATCACCAACAACCAAAACTACCAACAACTTACTACAACTTAGTTAGCTCCCCTTACTTGGATTGTAGCACTGCAAACTCTATTTCCACTATCTGCTTTAATGAGTTCAAGTAAACTTCCAAACTACACTTTAAACAGGCAGAAACTCCTCTTAAAAACTCAACTTAGAAGGACAAGAGGGAAGAAACTTAAAAACACCAAAAGGAACCAAACCACTTGCTAGATCAAAATTTTGATCATTCCACTTAGTACTTTCGAAGAGAATGTAGAGAAAGAGAGAGAAAGTTTAAGTAATAGATTTTATAATGAATTAGAAATGAATGACAAACTCCTATTTATAGACGTCGTAACTAGTTCACTTTAAAAATCTATTATTAAAATAATATTAGGTCTTTTAGATATATATATATATATATATGTATGTATGTATGTATATGTATATATATATATATATATATATATGTGTGTGTGTGTATGTATGTATTCATAGGCAAAAATGCAATTATGATTAGTAGTTTTCATAATTTGGGGTGCTAAAATTAAAATTTGTTAAGCTAAAATGAAAAATAACTAAAAAGTATATAAAAGAAATAGAAAAATAAAATTGGTAATAAATAAGAAAACTAAAAAAATTACAATAAAGTTATCAATTTATCTTTGTAAAATTTTTAAAAATGGAAAATACTTCTGGTTCTCTTTGAATTAGTGTAAACAAATAAAAACTGTTAGGGAAAATTCTGACATTCTCTAAGTTTTTGAGTAAATGCTTAAAAATAATTAAGTTAAAATGCAAAGGACCTTGCGTCTAATGGATGATGCAAATCGTCAGACGAACAAGGCCTTCATCAGATCATGTATGTAGCGTCTAATAGACGATAAGGTTCCATGTCGTCTAAGCAAATAACTTTTCAATTAGATGATATTCACATATAACGTTAATGAATCATTTTAAGTGCAGGAACATTTTCCAGGTCATCCTGAGCCTAAAGTACAAGGCTATATCACATTTCTTCAAGCACACCTCAAAAGGAGAACTAAAGCTGCTCAAATTGACCAAATTCTTGACACATACAGTTTATCAACCCTTGGGTCACACTTGCCATATACGAAAGTCAACTTTCATAAAAAAAAAGTAAAGTTCATTATCCAATGAAAGATAAGTGCAACATGTTATCAAGAATAGTGATAAAAGAAGGACATGCATGAGAGTTACATTTAATGCACTCTACGTGAAGTCTCAACAGACAATTAAAGATCAAACTTTTGAAGTCAACCTAAAGCTAAAAGAAGTTAGAATAAGATTCCATCAACTAGTTGCGTTTTAACACTATATATGGATCCAGTTCAAAGAAGAAAACAAGCACACAATCTTAAGATCAAAAGCTGAAATTTTATTGTTTTCTCTTCCCACATCTTAAAAATCTTTAAAAGAACACTTGTTGTGTTTCTTAGCATATCTAGAAGGAAATCTTATCTTTTTTTCTTCTGTAAAACATATATCCTCTAGATTAGCTATCTTGTGACTTTTAATCACACCTCTCTTTATCTTGTAAAGGGTCCGAGCCAAGAGTGACTTGTTAAAAGAATACTTGGGTTGAGTCAAGAATGGCTTGTTGAAAGAATACTTCGTTGAGTCAGAAGTGGCTTGTGGAAAGAATACCTATACGGGTTTTAGTCAGGAGTGGCTACCAGTTGAAAGAATACTTATAGCTTGCAGTATTAATTTGCTATTGGAACTTAATTAGTTGATTGAGAACTTGATGTAGTCTGTGTATATTAGATGAACCAGTATAAAAGGCCTTATTAAATACCTGTTACCTTTATCTTCTTTCCATTGTATATTATTAGAATTGTCTGACCTTTAAAGAGAGTTTATGCAACTTAACAAAGTGTATGTTCAAAATTGTTTTGAGTAATAGACGTAGTGCAATTTTTGTGCCCAACCATCATTTGACAAGATCCCTACATCAGATGATATTTGTATTTTAATTGAAAAAGTTTTTAAACAATACAATTTAACATTTCCTTATTGTGTTTTACCTGTTTTTCATAGAAATGATAATGAAAAAGAAAAAATATTATATCTATTTTTGTAAGACAATATAAAATAATGATTTTTTCTCTCATTTCCTTTCAATTAATTTCCCTCCCTCTCTCTATTTGCATTCGCGCATGAACCAATAAGCTTACAAAAAATTATTTATTTATTCTTTTTTGTTTTTCTTTTCTATCCTCCAAGAAAATATCTTCATCCATTCTTTCAGTCATTCACAATATTTAATTTATATACAACCCAAACAAATCCTATCACGTCTAAGGGAAACACCCATTAACTCACTCAAATAATATAAACATATGCATTCACATGCATATCATCAACCCATGTTGCATAACGATATGTTTATAATAAATACTTTTCAATCTCAAGTAATTCTTCACAAGAGCCTTCTCTTTAATGGTGGGAAAGGAATCTCATGTTAATCTTTCATCTCATGTTCTCATGTTAAGGATGACACTAGAAATCATTGAGGAAAGTTTGGGATCAAACAAGAAGGAGGCAGTTATAGTTTTAGTATTTGTCTTTTGCTTCTTGTGCTCTGATAATTACTAACTAAAACTCATAGAAAAAAGTTTAAAGTATCTTACTTTTGTTGCGCCTCCATTGTCCTCTATTCACTTTCGTCATACTTCCACTACTCACACTTCTGCCTCAACATTAAAAAAGAATTAGTTTATATAGTGTTCCAGATTAGTCATTCTAGAAACCTTTTTGGATTATTCAATTCAAAACATGTTTTCAGATTAATAATTCTGGAAATAAATATGTTATGGATTGAATAAACTAGAAAACATATCATATATTTTGAAAAGCTCTTTTGGAAGACTTGTTCCAAAAAATTTCCAAAAAAGTATATTTATGAAAATTTCCAAAATGCTTGTTCCAAAAGTCACCACTAAAATAGACGGAAGGCAGAGGTCGTTTTGGAAAACATGGGATGCAATTAGTAATTATGGGCACATGAAGCAAAAGACACATATTTTATGTTAGAAGAAATGAGTCTTCCTAAATACATCGCTAACATAAATGCAATATTTCTTTCTTATTTTATTAGGTGACTTTTTTCTGGACCATATCTTCTCATACAATTATTCTACACTTACTTATAACTTCTCTATAATTATGGATAACAAAATCGTCTATTCTTATAGATATTTGTAGGTAAAATTTATAACGAATACTAAATGGATCGCAGATCGAGTACAATTATTCGCTTGTTAATGAGGCAAGTACAGGTATCATAGTATCTAATCTAGGAATACTAACTACCCACTAATCATTATTAATTTATTAGTAAATTTTAATTGTATATTTTAAAAAAATTAAGTTATTGGTTAGAAAAATATTAATAATTTAAAGATTATTTAAAATTTAATTTTATATATGTATTTTTTTATTTAAACCTATGAAATTAAAGTTGCTTTTAAAAAATTAAATTTTTAAAACCTTTACTTTATAGTCCAACTTATTTAAATTTATTTTTTAGAAAGATTAATTTTATTTACACAAATATTTTGTAATAAAATTTTATTTAAATTATTTTTTAAAATTATTTTTTATTTGAATTTATATTTTACATAATTATTTTTGAATAATTTTACTTAAAAATTAAAATTAAAAAACAGAAATAACACATATTCACACGTTTCTAAAATACCACAGGTTTAAAATAATTTTGCAGAATTCCCCATATACCCAATAAGTAATGGGATAGATTATTTTAGGCGAGAAAGATAACATGTAGATAGTACTTGTGTAACCCAATTCATTGTCATCTTTATTTACAATCTTATATTTGATAGATATATTATTATTTTATTTCAAAATTTGGATATTAATTTTATAATTTAATATTTTATTTATTAAAAATAGTCATCATATTGTATGAAAATTTGGGGGTGGTTAAAATACAACCCTGCATTCATGATTGCATCAATTTTGCCAACTTTTATGCTTGAACTTTCTGCCTCAACCCACCTTCTCAAACCAACAATTTCTTGTCTGTAAACATCCTATTGCTGAGGACGTAAAGCAAATATACCAAGATGCAGATTTAAGAGAAGTGATGATTCTATCTTATGAGCCCTTCTGCAAATAGTATTTATTTACCAAAAGTATAAATGTTGCATAGTTGAAGCACCAGGTATCCAAGTGTTGATGAACTCTTATTCAAATAACATAATCACATAATATATATAACATTGATCAAGAAAAGAGAAGTGTCTTCTGAGAAGCAGTGAGAATAAAACACTTTTTGGGAGGGATTTGATTCCAATTTCAAACCGTCCAAATGGAAACCTACACCTTGCCGCTTTAAAGGGGAAGATCCAAACATAAGATTCCATTGTGAAACTATGTAGAAATCTCGATGCAAAGTAAGAAAAATAAACAATTTAAAACTATGCACATATATAGATGATCCAGTTAGCACTTAAATATGAATTTCAACCCCAAAGCTTTCTTCCTATTGTGGTTTTATTTTATCCTATAGATTTAGCAAATATTCAGACTCTAGTTATTGATCATCTTTCACTATACAGATTTGAATGGCTGATAGAGAAATTGAACCCTCCCAACACTACCATCCAGGTCACTCTTTCCCTCATCCACTTTCTTAGTTTCATAAGGCACAACAGAAAGAAAAGTGTTCAAAAATAAGATATCGCAAGTTATAATAATACCATCTTTAATTTTTCGTTCAATTCGTGATCCTTACAATTTTAAATGCTCAATATTTCACAGAATCCAGATTTTCAGAAAGAAAGAGCTACAAAGGTTCTATTTGTTATAACAATCTATGTATTCTCTAGGAAATATGAAGAGCACTATGAAACTAATTTTTTGTGACAATTTAAACAATCTTCAATGATCGGATATTACAGGACACAACATTAATGATGTCAAGGAATCAATTGCAGTAGGTGTTTCAACTGACGAAGATGAACAATCACTGCTCCTGCTTAGCCGTTGGAAATGGTGGTTTTTAGTAGTAATCAACGTTACATTACTCTTGATGGGCCAATCTGGTGCAGTCTTGCTAGGGAGATTCTACTTTGACCAAGGAGGAAAAAGTATATGGATGGCAACACTAGTACAAACAGTGGCATTTCCAATCCTTTTCTTTCCACTTTTCTTCTTCCCTCACTCCAAAAACCTTTCTGACACCACTGACCTCACCAAGCACTCTTCTACTCACACTCTCATCATGGTTTACATCCTCTTGGGTATCCTATTAGCTGGAGATAACTTGATGTACACAATAGGACTTCTATACCTTCCTGTATCTACTTACGCCCTCATTTGTGCATCCCAACTTGCTTTCAATGCCATATTTTCTTTCTTTATCAATGCTCAAAAACTCACCTTGTTAATACTTAACTCAGTGGTTTTTCTCACCATATCAGCCTCACTTATAGCAATTCATTCTGACTCCTCAGGGAATGCAATCAGGAATGTTACCAAGAGCAAGCACATGGTTGGTATTTGGTGCACTATCGGTGCATCAGCAGGGTATGCCCTTCTGCTGTGCCTGATGCAGGTATCATTTGAAAAGGTCTTAAAGAGGGAAACATTTTCTGTGGTCCTAGACATGCAAATTTGGACATCTTTTATTGCTTCATGTGTTTGCATAGTGGGAATGTTTGGCAGTGGGGAAGGGCAGGGTTTGAAGGATGAAATGAGGAGATTCAAAGCAGGAAGAGAGGTCTACATATTGACCCTTGTTGGAACAGCTTTGTCTTGGCAGATTTGTTCTGTTGGAGTTGTGGGGCTGATCTATTTGGTGTCTTCGCTCTTCTCCAATGTTATGAGCATGCTGAGCTTACCACTTGTGCCTGTTGCTGCAGTTCTTCTATACCATGAACATATGGATGGTGTCAAGATTGTGGCCATGATGTTGTCCATCTTCGGTTTCAGTTCTTATATTTACCAAAATTATTTGGACGATACCAAGTCCAAAACAGCAGCAATTCATCATACTGCCACCCCAGAAACCTCCATTTCTTGATACATGTTGAATTTGTTTAGTCTTCCACTACAGTTTTTGGGCAAGAAGAAATGAAAGTTTGAAATTCCAAAGTTTGATATTTTTTATATAATGGAATTAGTATGGAATATTTCTTTAGTCAATGACTAATCTCCTAAATGATCATCTTTAACAAGATCTTTTTTCTAATTATGTTTTGTTCATTTATATCATCATCTGAAATCAAATTTCAAATTTGATATATAAAAAAAGTTAAGTGTTTTAAGTTTATTCTTCACTTAAAATTAGAATTTTAATTTAGTGATTAAGGTTGACTGTTTACTATATAAAGCTCTAATTTTAGTTAAGTAACAACACTAAAAAAGGTAGGATAATTTACTTATAACTTTACAGTAATCTTCATTGTGCAAATGAAAAGGCATGCATTAGTTCTCCACTAATTGGTAATTGACTTATAAGTTTATACCAACTTTTTCACGAAAAGTAATACTTTAATAATTAAAATAATTATATTTTAATAATATAATAATATGAATGAAGGATGGTGAGCTAAATGAAACTTTTATCTAATTATATATGGCTTTTGCTTTTTGCACCTCATAATTACTAATTTAATCTTATATTTTTCAATCTTTATAAGACTTGATTGTAACATAGTCAAATATATAGAAAAGTAGATTGACTAGTCAAGACATAGATAGAAATTAGTTGTTAGGCAAAAGGAGAGCAATCAAATTCCTTAGGTTTTGATTGGTTTATAAATCTAAATGAATGTTGTATGAATGAAATACTTAGGAAAAAAATCTATATTAAGGTACATTAGTATCTTTTCCTTGTTCAATTATGAATATATTTTTGTATATCTTTGTAATTATTATTATTTAATATATTTATTAGATTTATTAAAAGATGAAAAGAATGAGGAAATATTCAATAAAAGAAAAAGATAAAAACTAAAAATCACATAAACCGATCCAAACCAAACTGTACAAATTGGTTTGGTTTGGTTTGGAGGTATTTTTAATAAAAAACCAAATCAAACCGCACTACAAACACCCCTAGTAGTGATTACCCACCGCTTGCTTATTCATTGAGAGACTTACATTGTTTAAGTGATTTTAAGGTCAAAAGTTGTCATGTTCAACTGACTAATCCCAAATTTCTAATCTTAACATATAATTTTACTCATCTATAAACTACCAATAATACATAATATCACATATAACAGCCTATGTTATAATCCATATTTCAACATCATTCAAAACTACTAATCATTTATTACAACTCTCAATCCAATAATTTATCCCAATAACAAGTTTATATATATATATATATATGATTTTTAATTCTCCTTACGTGAACTGGAACACAACATTCCTAGTTTGTTTTCTATACTAAAGTTTCCTCTTAAACTCTTAACTTAAATAGAAAAAAAATAAAGAACTCATTCATATGAAACTACTTACCTATTCAAAATTCTAATCGAGTAGTAAAATCTTCTCTTTACTAACTTCTTAGTAAAAAATCACTAGTTATTACTAGTTAAACATCCAATTATGTGACAAAAAATATAGACAAAAAAAAAAGAAAAAGTTTTAGAAAAATATATTTTAAAATGAATTACAAATAAACATTTACTCTTTATAAAGACTTTCATTACAAAAATCACACCTAATTATTTATCTTCCTCAAATAAAAATATTTTTTTCAACTAACTTTTACTATTGTCTCATACCTAGTTATAGCAAAAAGAATATGTTATTTAAAGATTATTAAAAAAATTCTCAAATAGAAAATATAAATTTAAACACTAATTTTTTAGAGCTTTAAAGGAATTAAAAAAAAGGAGCCCTCTCATTTTATGTTCTTAAAAACATATCCACAAATATTTTATTTTATTTTGTAATAATTTATAATTTATTTATTTTGTTATAATTATTTAAAAATGGTAATAAATACATTGATTCAAAGTTTACACATAATTAAACTCATTATAAAGACACAGAATAAAATAAGAAAATTGTAAGATTAGAATATGAAGTAATAGATAAGTGAATGTTTGTTAAATAATTAAACAGTAATATAAAATTATATCGTTGGCAAAATATCAAGTAATAATTACACATTTAAAATATATTAACAATTCTTAATATATAGAAGAGTTTAATAGTTATATATTATTTACGCAAATTTTGTATACCTCAATTCATCAAATACTGTTACATATTTTTTTATAATAACTATTATAAAAAATCAACAACTTTACAACATAATTTATTTTACATATTCAAATGGT
Organism: Lablab purpureus; assembly: GCA_030347555.1. NCBI lineage: Eukaryota > Viridiplantae > Streptophyta > Magnoliopsida > Fabales > Fabaceae > Lablab > Lablab purpureus. The sequence continues at coordinate 23,536,090 of CM059258.1, forward strand.
TGCTGGTCCTTCACACTGATTTTTATAAATTTAAGTTTACCCAAACTCAAATGATAAGATTGTTATTTTCTTAAAATAGAAGGATTTTATATCTATTACAGAAATAATACATATACAGTATAAAAGAATAATTCGTTATTTTGGAAACATATTATCAGCAAATAATCAAATGAAGCCTTAATTAAAATGTAAAATTCCTGCATTGCGATGAAAGTTAAAAAAAAAGTCTTTGAACCAGCAAGATTTTATATAATAACTTTTGTGATACTTTAAGTTTTTTTTTCACTCTACCGACACAAATATTGTGTGACCGGTTACAGAACAGAGGATCTATATTAATGAGACACGCATGAAAAATTCCTAATAAAAGTGATAATACAAACTTGCGAACTCTTTGGAAGCTTATACGCCAATCATTTTCGGTTGTGCTTTTTTCTTCCTTCTTCCATGATGCATTTCTCGTTGGCTTAGCGAATTCTGACCCACCCTTCCAAATTTAATGGAACAAAGACAAGTGGTGAAGAAAAGGGGGTGACAGCGTAGCCTTTCACGTCATCATTGAATGCTGTCAAACTTCTACCATTTTTGTAGCACACCCACCTAGCCTACTTCTCATTTGCTGTCCATTTCTCACACTCTTATATACTCTAAAAACAGGGAACATTCCCATATTATAATCAAAGTAATATGGTTAGGATATGAACAAATCCATTCACATCGGTTCACAAAAACTTTCACAGCCAGCTACATAAAAATGTATTGACTTTTTTTATGCCACAAAAGTCTAAAAAGGTTTTCACACATTTTTTTTTGTTGAGAAAACCTATGGAGAAAAAATATCAGTCTTGGCCTAAGGCAGAAGAAGTTTCCGTACTGAAAAAAAAAGAGCTTACAAAAGTATTTTTATATTTACCTCACTTTAAATAGACAGTGAGAATCAGCCTTAATTGACATAAGTCAGAGCAACTAAGTGATTCAAGAATTGAATTTTAGTGTGTCATTTTGGATGTAAAATAAAAATGTTTAAAAGGGATTTATCTGTTTAATGTTTTCATGGTTCTCAGTGATATTAGTTATTATTTTTTACGATGATTAATCTGTATCAATACCATGTTGAACAAAAATATATGAGTGAGAACCCATATAATATGATAAATATGAGACTCTACCTTAATCCACTGAATCAATCCTTGAGATTATGTTCTCACTCAATAATGCAGACATTTTTTACAGATTTTATCCACTTACCTATGCTTTTCATAAAAAAATATGCTAAATAAGTGTCATGTCATGTCACAACCTTCGAGTCCATAATAGTTTGTTTTTGGACCAGAGAGAAGATAATGATGGACAGACATAAAATAAGGTAGACCTTCTTCATGTGAAACATTACAATCAGATATACCTTATTTTCAAAAAGGTGTTTGTATAACTTTTATTTTTCCTCCTACCACCATCATCATCTTCAGTGATTTTCCTTTCTTGGTTAAACTTCGGCCCCACCGTTCTAGGATGTAATATGGCTAGTGAGAAAATAACTCTGAACTTTCCTTGCTGGTTTCTGTCCTCTGAACATTCTGAACTGTTACAGTTAATTTTGGCTCGTGCAGTGTGTGAAGATGGCTGCTATTTTCGCCTTCAGAAGCAGTCATGATACCAGAAATTGAAGATTTGAAGTGACTCTTGTAAGAAATCAGAATACTACAAAATACTAGCCCAGAATCATTGTGAGATTTCCTCCTCTCCATACCGAAAAAAATTGCCTAGTTCTGCATATTTTGTGCAGCAACTTTTCAACTTGTCCTCGTATTCCAAATTCTGCAAGTTAGCAAATGAGAAATCCTGAACTAATCATTAGCATTAATTGGCTATTTTAGTTTGCTGTGTCCTCAGGTTCTTAAAATTTAAGCACTAGCCTATTGCACGAATGAGGAATTCCTTGATTATAGCCTTCTCCATAACTATATGCTTCATCGCTTTTGTGATCTCCAAGATTGTTATTTCAGTCCTCCTCTACAAAAGATGGAGAAGAAAACAGATGATTCATGAAGAAGGTTATCCAGGTATGGAGGAAAAAGGGGATGTTTTCTATTTTAATTCTTGCAGAGAAAAAATAAGACAAACTATAATATGCATTGATTGTATAATGCAGGAGGGAAGATAGTAATATTTAGATCTTCAGTGCTTAAATCTCTCGCAGCTGATGCGATCTTAAAGAAGACACAGAAACTGGACAACAAGGACATCATTGGGTCAGGTGGTTATGGTGTGGTTTATGGACTAAAACTAGATGAATCCACAGCCTTGGCAGTAAAAAGACTAAACCGTGGAACTGCAGAGAGAGATAAAGGTTTTGAGAGAGAGTTGGAAGCAATGGCAGACATAAAACACCGCAACATTGTGACCCTTCATGGATATTACACTGCACAACACTACAATCTTCTCATATATGAGCTAATGCCCCATGGAAGTTTGGACTCATTTTTGCATGGTATATATTTGTTTGTTTCTGACATTACATTCTGAGACAATTGGTAGAAGTCAAAAGGAGAGGAAATGGAAGGAAATCATGAAATGAACATTTTGATGCATTATAGTTTTTACTATTGACTCTCTTCTATTTTCATATTTGCTCTAACAAAGTATTCTTGGTTAAAATTCAAGACTAGGAAAGAAATGGTTTAGTTCTTCGCTTATTCAGCAGCACATCACGATTGAGGAAATACAAATTCTTCATGACTACACAACATGTGATCCATTGATGGAAATACTAGTTTCTTCTGTTGTTTTATGATTTTGGAATTTGTCAAATGATAATTGAGCTGAGTTTCTAATTGCAAAGTCGAAAGTGATGCAGGGAGATCAAGGGACAAGAAGGTTTTGGACTGGCCAACCAGATATAGAATAGCAGCAGGTGCAGCTAGAGGAATATCATATCTTCATCATGATTGCATCCCTCACATTATACACAGAGACATCAAGTCAAGTAACATATTGTTGGACGAAAATATGGATGCCCGAGTTTCTGATTTTGGATTAGCCACTTTGATGCAACCAAATAAAACTCATGTCTCGACGCTAGTGGCTGGAACTTTTGGATACTTGGCGCCTGGTATAGACGCAAGCCAGCTAAACACAGTTTTTACATTTCACACAACTTGTGTTTCAAATTGATTATTGTTTGCATGCAGAATATTTTGATACAGGAAGAGCGACGCTCAAAGGGGATGTTTACAGCTTTGGAGTTGTTTTACTGGAGCTTTTAACTGGGAAGAAACCCAGTGATGAAGCATTTATGGAAGAGGGAACCATGCTTGTCACATGGGTAAGACAGGAATTCTTAAATCTTTCCTTCTATGATTATATTCATCAAACAAGTTTGAATTCAACAAGGGAATAACCTATGTAAGCACTTAATTTTTTAATCCAGTACCATGTTTACTTTGAGCTGTCATTGTGAAACTGGTATCAAGGAAGCACGGTTTGAAAACCAGCGGAAAGCATATAATTGTATTTAAATTTGAAAAAGAGAAATTCTGTGGAGATTAAAATCACAAAAAATAGTACAAAAATTGGAACTTTGAAAGCATTGACCTCCACTACGAATTGCATTAATCTACTGAACAGTTGAAATCATAAATATATACAGCTGATAGCATCATATATTGTGTAACTGAAAGAACAACATAAATATATAAATCCGATAGCATTATATATTGTGTAACTGAAAGAACAACATAAAGAGCATATAATCCATTTTACTTGCTTTTACCCATATCTTCATTCCCAAGGATTTATAAAACACATTCTATTAAAAATTAAAAAGGGATGTAACTTTCATGCTAGCTACCAAGTGTAATTAGAACAGTATTTTCTAGATCATATTACAAATTACTTAAATTGGACCCAGATTTGGAATGAGTACTTACTTTTCAGAAAATCATTCTGTTATTATTGTAACAGGTGAAGGCTGTTGTTCGAGAGAAAAAGGAGGAGTTAGTCCTTGATAGTAGCTTAGGATATTGTTCAATGCAAGAGGTAAATAAGGTGTTCAACATTGCAATGATGTGTCTTGAACCAGATCCTTTGAAGAGGCCAACCATGTGTGATGTTGTCAATTTGCTTGACCAAACAGAACTAGATAAACTTGTTACAGCATCCTGATGTCCACATCAAAACCATCACTCTGAACTCTGGAGTTTCTGGAAAACCATCCTTCAAGCAGTGGTGGAGCTAGATTCCAAGTTAGATGTAGCGTGCTCAAGAGAGGAGGGGGAGGCGGAACGGGAGACATAAAAAAAATTATGGGAAAATATTGAATTTTGAAAGGAAAAAAATTGGTGTGGCCAAGTCAGCCACTGCCTGGTGCCTATCAGCTTCAACAAAAATTTTGTAATTACTCAGGGACCTAATTTTGTAATATACAGCGTGACATTATTAAATTCCAATCCAACAAGTTGAATGTGTCAGGACTAAGACCAAGTAGAAGATATAGCTCAGAGAAGAAAATGTACGATGAAGTGATCGTAAGAAGTGTTTCCTTGGAGAAATAGTAACTCAATTGATTTAAGAGTATACTAATGGCAAAATAAATTATTTTACATCACAAGACGTAAACACTAGGTAAAAGCTTCCAAGTGTACACTACACATACCTCAGTAGACCATGAAGCATGCTGACATAGACATCAAGAGAATCTAGGTTACAGCAATAATTTAAGGATTGAACAATTTAACTAAAACAAAGATGTATGCAACTTTCTCAATAGACACTAAACTTTTCTATTTGAGTGCTTTTGACAAGCCTTCAGCTACTGAAGCTTTCAAGGAGGGAGAAACAGGACTATCTCCAAGGAACACATTAAAAAGAGCAGAAGCCACGTTTGCAGATTCAATTGTAGCATCCACAGTAGATGGAAGCCCATTTGAGGAGACAGAAACCTGAAATCTCAAAGGACTTAATTAGAACATTTTAGAAAGCAAAGGTAAAATGGAGGAAAAATAGATATAAATGATCTCATTTGTTAGAAGAAAATATCACAAGAAAAATATGAAAGTAGGCTTACAAGCAGTTTGGAAGGATTCAACCAAGTCAAAATTATGAAAGTTCTCTTCTTAAGAGGGCGATCTAGAAAGACACCACGGAAAGTGGTCAAAGCAGTTTCATCTGTGGTTGTGGATGCCGAAATTCTTGGTGATATGGCATCACTTAATGCATCCCAAAAAGTTTTACCATCAACATCTCTTACAAGAATAATTTGCAATGATTTTTCAAAGCAAGCTGCAATCATATAAAGGCATACATTTATCAAACTATTCACTATATGACTAAGAGAGCATTGTAGAAACAAATAAATGAATATAAAGTTGTTACATTGGAAAATGGTCTGGAACAAGGAAGAATTCTGCTGAATAGCATCTTTTGATTGCCCTTTCCAAACATTCAATTCACGGGTAATAGATTCATCTAGATACAAACCTGCAGCATAGACCTTAACACCAATAATCGCAAAAGCTTTCTCTCTGTATCCTGAAATAAGTATTGTTATCCATCAAAGTTTATAACATTGAAAATAAAAGCATAACTTCTTTATTGAAACTTAATAAATTCTACTCGTCTTCAGGATGGCAATAACCACTGTCTGAAAAAAAATTTGCAATACAATACTGATGAAAGATTATTGAAATAAAAATAGTTTATAGCAGTACTAAGTTTGGTTTCCCTGCACAACTATTTGCAGAACTAACAATATATTTATTTCCTGCTATAAAAAATTTAGTGCCTTGTATTTAACATCAATTGTCCACTATGTAGTTCCCAAATGTCATCAGTTCGCCAATCACCAGTAATTACCTTACAGTACAGACAAATCACTTGCAGTGCTCTCACAAGAGGTCTGATTTTAGGCACAATGCTATCATCAAGTTAAAATGCCACAATCAATCGCATGAAATTTATTTGGAAGTTCATATCCAGGAAAGAAATTCCTCATGATATAAATCCATTTAGTCTCCTATTTACAGCACACCTCCTCAAGAAAGTTTCTGAAGCACAAAATAAACAAAAACAATCCTGCTCCACATATGCATGTGAAATTTCAACAATATATTTAGTATTAACATACCATATTATGGTTTCAGACATATCAATCTTTTCTTTATGGTTTCAGACATATCAATCTTTTCTGACATGCTCAGAATTTTTATCTTTTTCTATTCAAAAACTCATTATACTATAACATGACTTTTTCTACAATACATATCTCTTCATATAACATATCAAATTAGGGATGTAGTTGTATCCTATTTTCATACGTTAAGAACATTTTAGTCTTTTCTTTTCCAAAAGTCATGTGGTACGATAACAACTAACCAGTTCCAAACAAAGTTAATGAATTTGAGCAACCCGGAAAATTCAAACATGTCTGGAATTTCACATTTGTTGCTGGCTCCTCTACGTATTCAGCATTTGCAGCTGCAATGATCAATTACAAAAATTAAATAAATTAGGGATCAATTGAACATGTGAGCCTATCCCCATAGGCGATATACGAAGATGAACTATAGACTATGATACCATGCCAGATTTCATCTTAAAAGCAATTGGTATTAACAAAGTTGTCCAATATTTATGTAAATCACATCTTAAGAATTGAGACAGGTAATAAGAGACTTCCCAACAAATCAGTTAGCAAGACACAGTAAAGGAAAGATAATTTGTAATAACTATTTACGAAAAAACTGTATTTTCACAAATCAACCCCCTACCAAAAGAAAAGCCTCAGGCCACCTAAAACTAAAATAGGCACCAAAAACAACCTTAAAAATTGGAGCAATGGAAAAAGGAAAAAGAACAGGAATTCTCATAGTTGTTTTACTATCTTAGCAAAATCTCACTAAACAACCTGCCAGCTCAAAATTGGATTGGGTCAATTTTGTTACCATAGGATTATACTTCGAGGAGCAACATGGCATGAAAAATTAAAAGCCATCCTCATCTTACTGAAAAAGCTGCCAATAGTATGGCAGGCAACAGCTTAATTAGTTGTAACTGATCTTGATAGTTTGAATGAAGTCTCATGCAACAGTACATGCAAACAGACTTCAAACTACCAACAGAAATTTAAACACTTGACAAGCACCCTGAGACTGAAGCCTAGTATTGTTGTTATACCCTCTTTGTCTAAGTTAAAGAGGAATCCTTCATGCCACCTGGCAAACAGGTAATTCTTTTAATTTATTTTCATTATCATCAAAAGATGTAAATAAAAGTGTCATGCCTAGATATATAAAAGTCTCAATTATCAATTTAGAACTTTTGGTATGTTGCTCATTTTCAACTTTATTTGAGTTCTCTCCCCCTTCTCTATCTCTCGCACACACCCATATACAGTACATATGCAGTATTACGGTGATCAATTTGGACACTGAGCCATTAACACCGGCAAAGTGTTTATGTCTATGGAAAGCATGTGCCTAATAGCTAAGAACTTGTGTTCAATAGCAACATACTCGTGCCACCTTACTTTTCCTACTTTTTTTTGTTCAACAAACTCAGGAATGCAATATAAAATTGTGAGGCACACATAGATGTTCGTTTTAGAGAATCTTTAAAAGCTTCCAAATTCACCAAAAAAAATACCCACGCATCATACATAGAAGAAATCTCCTACTTTATGCATATCTTATATGGCTTTTAACTTGCTCGTTCAGTCCAACAATTATTTATTTCTTATAATTGCCTCACACGAGAGGCCACAACTACCAGGTATTATTTAGAATGTAGAGTTCAGAAAAGCAAATGCAGCAGCCTTGTCCCTTCTCACATTTATTCCGTGTTTAGAGATGCAAAAGGAACTAAAGAGGACAACACCCCTATGTTTAAGAAGTGTTATAACAATTGAAGTTACACTTCAGTGAAAGTCAGAAACTAGTCCTTAGAGTATAGTAATAACAATAAAAAGAACAACACCAGAATCTCCTCTACCATTTCCTTTCTCTTTTTATTCTAGGCCTTCTTAAAGGTAAAGGCGAATATTAGTTATACAGGTGCAAAAAAGCAAGTAAAAAAGACTGTAAGAACATCTCAAAAATAAGTTCTAACTGTAACCATGTCACCCTCCAATTGAATATACAAAAGGATTATTCTCTATTAAACAAGTTACCCAGCAGGACCCAAAATTAACATTTAGTTTAAACTTAAAAAAAAAAAAAAAAACAAAGAACACATATTCTATAGCAATATCAATCTAACATTCAAGGGTATGGAATAATCTCCACAATCCTTAAAGTTTATTCCCCAGTCTGCGTTGTTCATTTTCCAAGAAAGTGCCAAGCGCATTTCAAGAAGCAGCAGGAGAAACAAACGGGCAACATGGCATACAAATTGGCACTAAAAAGTGAGAGCCGAAGAGAATTGAAAAACCAAAAATAAAGCTTAAAATAACTGATAGTGATAGTAGTAGTGACCACAGAATCTAACCTGAAGATGAAGCAGCTTGTGCAAGGAAAAGGGGTTGTCTTCTACTGCTCTTGTGTGAAGAGAAATGCATTGGGGTGGCTGATAAGAGTAAGAAAGAGTGGCCATGATGGCTCAATGGCAATGTTGAATTGAAGACTCCTTTGTGAACAAAAATTCTGGTAGGGTGTGTGGATGGTGAAAAGCATAGTGCTGTGCAAGCTGCTACAGCTCCAAGCATTTTAAGGTTGGATTGGGAATATTCAACAACGATGTTTGGTAATAAAATATTTGAAAGGATTAATAATATATGTATCTATAAACGAAGATTGGAGTAATATGAACTTGACTGAATTACTCAAACCTCGATTTTTCCGCCTTTTTTTATTGACAAAATCTAACCGTCATCTTGTTGAAGGATTTTACCTTTTCTTGTTTTCCATCTGGATAAAAAACAACACCATTTGGATGCTAAAGTAGATAATTGTGACATTATTCTCAAAAAAATTAAAAATTACCCATTTCGTCTTTGAATAATCTTTTATGTCTTAGTTTTTTTATTTAAAAAGCATTTTAAGTTTTATATATATATATATATATTATTTTTAATTTTTTAGTTCATATCAGTTTAGATTATAAAAATTAAAAGAAAATAAATCAATATGTATAGAAACTAAAAAGAATTAAAATATATGTACTGAGATTTATATGGTTTATTTTTAACTTAAAAAAACTAAAAGGTGAGATTTTGATAGCTGCAGAAAGTAACTGAAAAATTAAACTAGTCCATTATTTTTATTATGGTAGTAATATTAATGTATATTAGAGAACTAAGATAATAGTAGACCATTAAGTTTAGGGATATTAATGAAATAATTAAACTTTTAATAATTTATTTTAAACTTTCTAGTTTTATACATTAATTTAATAATATTTAATGGATATTTTACTTTTAAACATGTAAATTGATAATAATTTAGTTCTAAAAAAAATAAAAACTCTGATTGAGTATTTAAGTGTATAAAAATTATGTAATCATGTTATGTTGCTAATTTAGCAAAACAAATTTATCTTTAGATAGAACTGTTTAACACAAAATTTACATCCATTAAGTTAGAATATTTTTAATGAAATGAACTTTCATGATAAACTGTTTAGTATATTGAAAAATATAAAATGAGAATTCTACAGTGATATATTATTGTTACGCAACCTATATTTAATTTAACTTTGATATATAAAATTTTAAATGATTTATTATTTTATATTTTATTTATTCTTATAAAATAACATTTATTAAAATTAATTAATTAATTATAATTTGATCAGTATTTTTTTAAAATAAATTATTTTTTAAATTAAAATAATTTTTTCGTATTAAATAATTATTAATTATATATTAATTATTTTAATTAATAACACAAAATAATATTTATTATTTGTGAAAAATGTGATTTCAGTTAAAAATAATAAGATTTTAATTAAAAATAAAATAATAAATTTTATTTAACTAACTGTTGTTTAATCAAACAATTTAAATTATTTTTAAATATTATATTATTCTTCTCTAATATCATAATTATTCAAAATAACTCTAAGCAATTGAATAAAAACAATTAAGCAAATAGTACTAAAGATGCTCTTACAAAATTTAGGAAATTTTTTGTAATTGTTGTATGTTTTTCACACATTCATTATGATACTAAAGTATAAAATTTATATTTTATTTGTAGAAACAAATGTGTATACTTTTTTAATAATAAAAGATAAAAATAAAAAAATTATAATTTTTAAAAGTTATTTGTTATTATATAATTTTTTTATTATGAGTAATTAATTAAATTTTAAAAGATATTATGTTTGTGATTTTTTAATTTAGAGAAAAGTTATTATTTTTAGGATTTTTAATTTTGAATTTAATTTAAAAAATAATTAATTGAGTTTGAAAGAAATAATAATTACAAAATTTAAAAGATAAAATAATTATTATTATAAATTATTTTTATTAATTATGTTTGTGAGGATAAAATGTTGAAAAAATTATATGGTTACAAATCACAATTGTCTTTATATATATAGATATAGACAAATTATTTTTTCAGACAATTCATTTATGAACTATATTATTACCTAGTTCATGCCGTGAGACCAAAATTTCATTTAGTTTTGTTGTTTTTTCCCAATTAAAAAATTAATTTATTAAAAAAAACTACGGCTTTATTTAGATTGAGAAGGAGATTTAAGAGAATAAAAAAATAAAAATAAAAAAAAAGTAAAAAATGATATTGTTTAAATGAAGGAAAAAAATGAAAAATAAAAATAAATGAAAAAAAATTATAAAAATTTGTGAATGATTTAATTAAAATAATAGTTTAAAATTAATTTTTTAATTAATAAAATTGTAAAATTATTATTTCATCTTTATATTAAAATAAATTTAAAATAAATATTGATGATTTATTAAATCTATTTCACATGTTTTTATTATTTTCGTTCCATATTTGAGATACCAAATTGAAAAATACTTTCGAATCATTTAACATTGTCAACACATAAAATAATTATAAAATATATTTTTAAAAAATTAAATTAAACTTTAAAGTAAATTTCAATTCAAAATTAAAACAAATTTTAGATTAAATTATACTTTAAATTATATAATTTAAATTATGTTAATAACATATTTAATTACATAATTAAAATTAAATATAATTAAAATACAAATTAAAAAAATAATTAAAATAACATAAACTTATATTCAATTTTATTATTATTATTATTTAATAAAATTAATTTCATTTTTTAATTTACTTTTTTATATTATTATTTATATTAATATTTTATATAATATTATTATTTTTAATATTTTATTAATATTTAATATTATTATTATTACTTTATTATATTATATAAATAATCAATTATGTACTACGTTAACATGTTTATAGTTTTTTTTATTATTAATATTATAATCATTTAATATTATTATTATATAAAAAATTTATGTACTTAATGTTTTTATTTTGTAATTACATTATAACTAATACTTATTATATTATTATGATTTATAATTTTATTATTATTTTATTTGAAGTTATTTATTATTATTATTATTTATTATTTTAAATTATGTATTTATTATTATGTTTTAATATTATTTTATAATTTTTTTATTATTTATCATTATTTTTACATGTTATTAGTATAGTTTTTAATAATATTATTTTTATTAATATTTATATATAAAAATATTTTTTAATTTAATTTATTTTATTATTTTAGAAAAATTAAATATTTATTATTTTATTATATAATATAACATAATGGATACATAATCGGTTATGTTATATAATATAATTATATCCCATTGTTACAATTAGTTATATTGAAATTTAGAAGTGTATCATATATATAAAGGGAAGAAATGTATAAATAAAAGAAAAATTAAGCCAAATTCTAAAAACAGAACACTTATCCATACACTTGTTGAAGGAAATTTCAATTACTAAACCTAAAACCATTCTTCTATTGCGGTTGTCTTGAACACCGTGAACAAAACCTAGCAAAACACAAACAAAGAAATCTTCACTAAGCGCAAAATGTGGAGGACATGGAGAGTGAGAAAACCTAACACACACAAAGAACCCTTTACATGAAAAAGAATAAGGGATTTTAGCAAGAAAAATGAAACCCAAGTCTAAAATCATAATATTTACCGTACGATTTGTTCAATGAAACTTCAATCTTTCAACAAAGAACGAAATTTTAATTACTCTTACCTTGAACATACTGAACAAAACCTAGCAAAACACAGAGAAATAAAGTTTTATTGGAAGGATGATATGCAAGAAATGATAGTATAAAAAAACCTATTAGATAGAAAGAAGTATTTGTTTTCCAATACACTTAATAATCTCACATAGTTTAAAAGTTGAAGACAAAGACAGTTTATATACTATTTTTTCTATTAATTTTTTGAAACGTCTTCTAAAAATAAAAATTGTGACAGAGCTTCGAGTTTCAAAATGAACAATATGGAAGGTTTATTCCGGTCCCATATTACTTAAGTATCGAGGCTAAGGACAATTTATATACTCTTTCCTCTTTTAACTCTATACCTCATATATAGAGATATATTTTCTCTTTCCTTGACTTTTTTTTCTATTGATTCTACTCTTGGGCTCCTTGCTTTTTATTCTTAAACATTACTTAAACAGTACAAGAGATTGTAATTGTCTATTCTATTAAAAAAAATTTAATTTAGTAATCTTAAATATATTACTGTGACATTTCCATTGTATAAATTAATAAGTTTATATATATTATTAATATTCTATTTCAAATCCTGATCAAGTGCGTGATTGATTTTCAAAATAATTTTTTTTAATTATTTTATCATTGATTAATCTCAAAATAAACTCGTAGATTTATAAAAAAGTTGAAATTTAAAAATTAAATATAAACACTTACTAAAGAAGAGAAAGAGAGTTGAAACTTCAAGAAAATTAATTTGAAGATAAAACAATTATAACGCTTCAAAGTAGATTTGATCAATGTAAAATATATGAAGATATTTTTTTTATTTAGTGTTAAAAAATTCAAAGTTATTAGAATGTATACTTTTGAAAGAAAAATGTTTAAACCTTGAAATTTTTTTGAAATATGATAATTTTTTTATCTTGATTTCAGAATTAAATATTTTTAAAGGAAATTATAGGATTAGAAAATAATAAACCAATTGACATTTCTTAATATTATAAATATATATATATATATATAACTTATAGAATAATATTAAAAAATATTTTTTTTTCCAAATATTTATATAATTTATAAAATAATGTTAACAATTCAAGTATTAGTTGTTTTAAGCTGAAAAAATTTTTAAAACTAAAAATAATAAAAATTTATTTAAGATTATCAATAACTTAACAAAAATTAAATATATATCTTATTATATATTGAAAAAAAAATTTACATCACAAAAATTTAAAAATAAATTTTATATAAAATTATAATATATTTTAACATAAATTATTTTATTAATAAAAATAATATTGTTTTTAAAATCACTTTAGGTATCTCAAATTCTTAATTCTTGAGTTGTTCCTGTTTCAACTTTATTTTTTATTAATGTTAAGAGAACAACATAAAACAATGAATTATATTAAAAAGTTCATAAAAAAATTATTTTTATATTCTTTTATAATTACAAACACTATTTGATTCGTTAGTACATGTATTATCGTAATATATATGATGATATTTTTTCTTATATGAAATATTAAATAATATATTCTTTTCATTTAATGTTGAACTTCATACTTTCTCTAATATTTTAAAAACGTATTTATTTATATATTATTAATCAAAATATAAGTTTTAACTATCTTATGCTTGTCGAAATCTTTTATCCTACATTTAGTTGGGCAGAATTAATAAAAAAAAGGAAAAATGTAGGAAAACGATGATTCTATGAACAATTTGGTTGTGATGATTTATTTAACCCCTTTTTACAATATTTCGATTTTTTATTCCTATATAATAATAATAATTATTATTATAATAAGTAAATAAAGATTATAATAATAAAAAAATACTAAATAAAAAATATTTTAATTTTATTTTTTCACTTATTTTACTTTGTTTCTTCTTTTCTATTTTTTTAATTATTTTAACCAAATCACTTTTATTTCTACTACTTTTTTCTTCTTCTTTTCTTGTTCTCTTGCATTGGGTATCTTTCAAATTTACCAAATGACCTCTTAATGCACATATTATTGACGTGCAGGTAAAGACGTTTAGATTGTTTCATTCTCATGTAAAGCCAAAGAAGAAACAGCTTTGTGAAAAAACAAGAAGATAATAGCATCTGAATGATTAAGAACTTGAAACAGAAAAATAAATAAAACATAAAATGTGACCCCCACAAATCATAAAATGGCTAAGAAAGATGGGGTCATTGTTTCCCACACAACGGTTCTTTCTGCAATAATGGCAGTGTTATTATTATTATTATTATATATCCAATGAGGCAACGAGGAGCCACCATTCACAAGCACAAACTCACATCACATCACGAGCAACTACTCTTTTCACTGTGACCCTTTTCCCATAATAGCAGTCCCCACAACCTCTTTCTAATTTCCATTGTTGTTAATGTAGCCGTTATTATGATCTCACCTTGGTTTTTCACCCACCATCTTTTCCCTTTTATAATACACCACCCTTTCTCTCGCTCTAAACACACCTCACTCTTCTTTAACCTTCACATCTCTGTCTCTCTATCTTCATCATTCTCCTCTCACAACACTGTTCAGTTCAGAGTACTTGTACGAGTAACAACCATGGCAAATGTGTCTCTTCTCCTTTTCCTTGTGCTCTTCTCTCTCTCACCAGGTGTGTGTCAGATCCTAGTAACTTTGCTCCAGTGTTGTTACTTTCAGAAATAATCACCTTTTGCGTTGGTTGCTTTGCTTTGGTATGTTTTTCTGGTTTGTATGGCTTGCACAGACAATGCAAACTGTGTTAGAGTTGCTGAAAGTGTTAATTTTGAAGGCTTTTTCCTCACTCTACCTTTCAGATCTATACTGGGTTTTATTAGTTCTGAAATTTTTTATCTGTCAAAATTGATTTTTTTTCTAGCTATGTTAAGTGTTGGTGCATCATTGAGTAGGGTTAGCCCTGACTCGTGTTTGAAGAAATCTGATTAGGAGTAAATATCCCCTCAAATCCTCCTTGAAATTAGCCAAATGCTGTAATTTCCACCTTAATAATTTATCTCAAAGAATCTTCGCATGTAATAGGTTATTAGGTTCAGCACATTGATGCAATGTAATGCATGCAATTTGGTGATATTAAGTGAGCTACCATTATTCAAGTGCATACAAATTACAAACTAATCACACGCTTCCTTTCTTTCCCCCCCTTGATTTGTGCAGGAGGGAATCTGATCATGGGTACTGAGCAGGTTAGTTAACTAGAACCAATTCCTTCAAATGCATTTCGAAAAGGGATTGTAATTGTATATAAAATACTGTTGCTGAAATTAATGGAGTGTTGTGGAATCACAGAAAACTTGGTGTGTGGCAAGGCCTTCATCAGATCAGGCTACCCTTTTGTCCAACCTCAATTATGCCTGCTCTCAAGTTGATTGCAAGATTCTGCAGAAAGGCTGCCCCTGCTCTTACCCAGACAATCTCATGAACCATGCCTCCATAGCCATGAATCTCTATTACCAAACTAGGGGAAGAAACCACTGGAATTGTGATTTCAGGGCCTCTGGCCTCATCTCTGTCACTGATCCAAGTATGTTACACCAGAGCAAAACTTACATATAACATCTTAAATGTTGTTTGTACAGTTTTTAAATCAGAATTAAAGTTTTATCTCAACAATATGAGATAAAGATTGCATCAGTCAGATTTACAGGATAAAACTTTAATATTTTATTTAGAAAATAGGAAAACTTATATCTACATTTTCTCAAATTACTCAAGTTTCTGGACAGAGTTACTTACTGCTTTTATGAACAAGTATTGGCTTGCTATTAGACGAGAAAAAATATTGTTTGTTATGTTTTTCAATCAAAATTAAAATTTTATCTCAATAGTTAATGACATAAAAATTTGCATTATAATGTATCTGAATTTTCTCTATGGCATTAGTCATAGTCTGTTTTCATCAGAAAAAATATGTTCTATTATGAAGTTTGCTGTGGCTATTTACTCTGCTAAACATGTCTCATTTTTGTGATATTAAATTGCAGGTTATGGCAACTGCATTTACGCATAGAAGGCAATTAGTGGAGTATATAAAATATCTGCTCCAATGTAGGCAAAATTTGGTGGTAAATTTCATGTGTTGCTGGATTTTTGTGGTGTATTAGGTTGCCGTTGTCAACCCATAATATAAATGTATGCCGCATTACACGTAATCAAAATTTGACTTTTGACTTTTTTTTAAGACTTTTTCCTAATGCGAGAGTTAGTTATTAGTTAAGAGTGAAATATACATCATAATATAAATGTACATAAGAAGCGTGAAATATAGATTTTATAATTAAGTAACTTCCAAAAAATTATAAACAATTTAACTAATTGTAATAAATATCTATCTTAGAAATATCAACACTTAATAGATCTTTAGATGAAATTTTTTAAGATGATTTCTATTATAAAAAATTTGAAATACTTGTAATAAAATATATTATTTGGATTGAAAATTAAAAAAATTAGAATTTTATTAGATTAATATGATCACTTAAAAAATATAAAAAATACTCATGTAGAATTCTTTTTCTGTAGACTAAGTTTTGAACTTGTATTATGAACATTTTCTTCATTGAAAATATATTTTTTAATTGTGATTATTTTCGATTGATTATTTTTATTTAAAGTTATTTTTTAGCTAGCATTAATCAGTTGTTAGCATGATAGAAAAATATTTTTTTTCTGTCAATCAAAATTTGTTCCATCTAGATTTTTTTTGTTAAAAATTGGTGAAAATTATTTTCTAATGGGTTGAAAAAATCTTGGAAATTTTAACTAAGAAATAATCGCAGATTAATATCCGGAAAACATGACTAATTGTTGGTAATTAAAGTATTTTATTAAATAAGAAATTTAAATTTAATAAATACAAACTATTGTTGGTAATTCATTTTTTGTTTTCTCGTACTTTCGCACATTTACTTTCTGCAATCACAGAAAGAAGTAGAAAATGGAGTTTCTGTCAGAATTAAGAATTTATCATGTGCGTAGGGAGGATTTTGTTAAATAAATCGATTTATTTTATATTAATTTAGTTTTCAATTTCTCACAGGAATTGTGATTTAGTTCTTCAACACAAAAATAAAGTTTTATAGCCGTGGTAATTTTTAATGCAAGAGTTAAATTTTATTAAAAACTAACACTACAAATATCTTAAATTACACATAAAAATTTTATCTTTATAAATTGAATTTAGTTGCACTTTTACGATAGAATATAATATGTAATATAGAGAATGATGTATAGGTTAATTAACCTAAACTTTTTAATCTGATAAATGTTCTCAAATTTAGTTTTACATATAATTAAATTAAATATTCTTTTAAAATTATTCCACTTAATAATCAGTTGCGACTCTTAAAGCATCTTTAACGTAGAAATCATATGTAGTCATAAATCTAAGAAATGATGTCTTCATGTCAGAACATGTTGATATTATAATAATTTTAAAATACAAAATCTTAAAACTTTTATGTTAGAAAAATATTTCACAAAAAATAAGAAAAATCATTCATAATAACTAATAATTAAAATTAAATTAAATTAAAACATTTAAAAAAAACACACACATAAAATTTTAAAAGTGAAATACAATAATAAAACACAAAAAATAAATTAATATTCTACATTATAACACTTCTTGCAAAATACACGAAAAGAAAACTATCATACAATTTTGTATAATAGGCTTTTTTTATTCAAATATTCTTAAAAAATTTCAATATCAATGTTGTTCTACTGAATTTTTCTTTTTTTTTTCAATTAAATGTTAATTTTAATTAAAATTTGTTCATACGAACGTAATTAGGGTCAAAAGAATGATATGTGACATTTTTCTACTTTTGATATATTTATGTAGTCACCTCTATAATGATTGCGGTGTCAAATTTAATATTATTTTGATCATTTGTGGGGCATAAAAATTTAAGGTTTAGAATGAAATAGAAATTACAGTATATTTTTTACTTTCCTTTAGGCATTGTTTTGAAGATGGATTTGAGGAAAAGGAAATGAGTAGATTTGAAGGGAAAGAGAGTGGAAAGTGAAGTTATTTGTTTTAAGGAAAAGATAGTTGAAAGTAAAGGAAAAGTTTGTGAGTGATGTGAGTGATGTGATAATTTAAAATTAATTTTGTAATTGATAAAATGAGAAAATGACTATTTTGCCCTTTGTTACAAAGTTAATTATAAAATGGATTTTGATAATTTATTTAAACTTATTTTTCATTTCATATTTCAAATTTTGAACTGAAAAATAATTTTAAATAATCTATTGTCGTTAGTACACGCAAAGATGCTAAAAATGTAATTTATAAAAATTAAAATTAAAATATCATTAAAATTAAACATACAAACATTACAATAATAAAAATAAAGTTCTTAAAAATAAAGTTACACAACATCATTCATTGAGAAGAGTCTTTGTTCTACAACATCATTCATTCAAAAGAATCCTGGAAGTCACAGAATCTTTGTTCCAGATCATTATACTTTTGATGTAGTCTCTCAAAACCCCTATCCAAGTTTGTGTTCATGTTATTTAGTCCTTGCTGCAAACCCACAAGACGATTATTTATATTTATATTCATGTATTTGAATCCTTCTTACAATCCCTGAATACCATGCCAAATTTGATCAAGCATTTGAGGATCATGTTGGACTGGGGGTTGTGCTGGACCATGCGGAACCTGATGTTGCTGAGATATTGTTGGCTGTTCAGGTATTGGTTGGTCCTCTGGTATTGGTGGTTCGTCATTGTCCGTGTCTTCTTCAACATCCTGGTTGATCCTACCGTGTTGCCAAACACCATTTACATTAAAACCATTCATTTTTTTCAAAGTATTTTTATTAAAAAAGTGTTTCCACCCTAACCTATCGGCTGCATCCACAGATAAGTGTACGCCATAATGAGTCATAATGCATGTAATTAGAATGCGTATGGAAGAGGCATACCCGTGTCTCGACATTTAATCATATGTTCCATGATGTGATGAGGCCAGTTAATCAAAATGTTATTTTTCATGGCCCATAACATGAAAATGTCCTCCTGCAATACTCGTGCAAAATTACTAGACCGAGGACTCAACATATGAACATATACGTAATGCAGAAGTCTATCATTAACATTCAGACTACCCACATTTCTAACATTTTGACCCTGTAGTTCTGGCCTGATCATGGAACTCAAGGCACTATCACGATCATACTCGAGTTCCTTAGGGATATCTGAAAAAGAAAGTTTTTGCCCCTGATATTTGAGATGAGTTATAGTTAACCAATCAGCTGGTTTCATTTTTATTTGTTTCTTACTTACCTCACTATAGAGGGTACCGGCTTGACCGACTCTCAAATTTGAATAAAAGACTTTTATAAGATCTTGGTAGTATAAAACTCTCAGCATTAAAAACTGTTCTAAACCTTGAAATAGTAAGTGATGATGGAAATATAGTCCCGAGTCTGCAAAATATGAGAAATCCATTATCTTTGGTGTAAGGATTGTCCTGGTGTAGAAATTGTAGTCACATTCAACCATCTGATCATGTTTGGTAAAGAAACGTGTATGATTCAACATTTCCTGAATGCTTGGTAGCTTCCTACCAGAAACGTTATGACTAGCGGCAGGGGCTTTTCCCTTTCTTTCCCTTGCACTTATCTGTCTTTTGGGTGTTGAAGATGAGGCCATTCCTGGTAAAGTGCAAAAATTTATGTGAATATATACATACATTGCATAATTATTTATACATAACGTACATTTAACTTTATACATATTTTAATTAAAACACATTGTGACATAGTTCAAATAACATTAAAATGAAATACATGTTCTGACATATTGTTCATAACATTACATAATAATTAAACATAACAATTAAAACATAATACAACATATATTAAGTCTAAAATGAAGCAGTTCCAGTCATTAGGTCAAGCAAATGCTTTTGACGCATATGAGGGGGCAGTTCAAACAGTTGCTTAGTGTGACATGGGTTATTGCAGAGGAACTCATAACAGTTAAGCGAAAATGTGTCATCCTGTAGGTTCATCTTCTCTATCATATTCCAAATTTCATGTTCTGAATGTTTCTCTGAGTTGGTTGTGATCATGGTGAGTTGCCGGTTTATTAGGTCATTTGTTCTTTGCATGAGTGAGCTTTGGTTTTCAATATTCTTATTTGTTTGTTCAAGCATCTGATTTCCTTCATGAATTTTTTTTCCAATTTTTGCAATTTATCTTCAAGTTTCTGTCACTGTGGGTCCATGACGTTGAGTGGATGAGGACTATAGTAAAAGATATAAAGTTCAATTAAATTGTACATCATATAACAATAATAATTAACAATAAAGATTGAAAATTTCTTACAAAGTTGATGCATGATAAGAAGTAATTAAATAAAAATTACGAAAGTAGTACAACAAGTTAAATGGAAATTCAATTATTTCCACGCATTAATTGAAGTAAATGGTCTAGGCAGAATTGTGGGGGCAAGCCGAAAAGTTGCCTAGTAAGTGATGGATTATTGCAGAGAAAATTATAACATTGCAACATAACTTGGTGATCATGAATGTTCATAGCCACCAACATGTCCCAAATATCTGATTCAGAGTGTTGGAAGGTCGAGCTCCGCCTCAAAATATCATTTCGTCTTTCTCCAACCAACACCTGTCTTTCGGCTATTTCAGCCAGTTGTTTTGTCAGGGCATTACCTTCACCAAGGTAATCTGCAAATTTGTTCAGTTTCGTTGTTAATTTGTTGAACTGGGCATCCATTACATCAACCATAGGGGCTTTTCTTTTTGTGCCCCATGATGATGAAGTTCCTGCAGATGGCACAGATTGAGTTGGACCAGGACTATATGAGTCCATCTGCGGTGGGGACCGAGGACCTTCATCAGGTGCAGCAGCGAATGGTTCAGGGATGTACTCGACGTCATCATTCAGGTCCACCCTTAAACCCGCATTTGACAAATTTCTTCAAACCTGTCGTGTTGTTCAGCTCATTTGGCCAGTAGCACGATCAACACCCTACAACTCTTCCATCAAATCATAGTGCTGGATGGGAGTAACTCTCCATCTTGCGGCTGAAGCTTTTGCCTGCCATAAAAAACCATGGATAATGCATTGAAATTAATTGACAAACAACACCATTTTGAAACACTATTAATTGAATCAGTTTTACCTTTATCAGGTCATCCCATACTTCACTTTCTGTATCAAACATTTTAGTAGATTCGTTCCATGCGAATTCACTAAGTCCACTAAAAAAATCGTGGACTTCTCGCTACCTGTCTTTCAAACTTTTTTGTCTATTTTTAACGTTGTTCTTAGTTATACCTACTAACCCTGACTGTCTCAAGGCTTCAACAATATTAGCGTATGCCTGGGTTGTCCAGCTTCCATCAACCCTGTTACCCAACCGGGCCTCATCAACCATAGCAGTCAACAGGCGATAATCCATATCTTCAGTCCATTTAGTAAACTCTCGAATGCCAGTTGTAGCATCTGCAGCTACACCTTTTCCTCTATTCATCTTGTACCTTTCACAGCCAACTAATATTATTAAACAATAAATAAACAATATAACGCATTAATAGAAACATCAAGGCAACTTTTATTGAAAACAAATAATTACGAAATCCTAATTGTTATGATAATCTGTCCACATTTCATTCGCTATGACAACCCTAATGGCTCCCCCTTCCCTATAATCATCTTCCCTAGATTGTGTGCAGGAGACATCCACTTCCGCTTCCATTAACTCTCTATCCACTTCATCCAGTAGAGAATCATCATTGTCCACGCCTCGCAAAAAATTATGCAGAATACAACATGCAAGAACTATATTGGTTGTAGTTTCAAAACAATAATGCGGTTCTGTCCCACTTGCAATTATAGGAAATCTTTTTTTCAATACGCCAAATGTTCTTTCAATTACATTTCTAAGTGAGGAATGACGATGGTTAAACAACTCTTGTGGGTTTTGTGGACCTCTTCTAGAGTACTCCTTAAGATGGTATCTAACACCTCGATATGGTGTAATGATTTGTCGTTTTAACATAAATCCGGCATCACCAAGGTAGTATTTACCTACAACCATTGATTTCATAGTAATTAGAAGTTCGTCATCATGTCACGACATATTAACTATACCAAATCAAAATTAACTGACCTTCAGGTATTATAAGTGGATCCTATCTACGAAGGGCATCCTTTAATATTCTTGAATTAGATGTTGTTCCTTCCCATCCTGCTAGAACATATGTGAATTTCATGTCACAGTCGCAAGCTGCAAACACATTTTGTGTTGGCCAATCCTTTCTTCCACGAAAACGTGGCGCATCAGCCCTTGGAACTTTAAC
Organism: Lablab purpureus; assembly: GCA_030347555.1. Taxonomy (NCBI): domain Eukaryota; kingdom Viridiplantae; phylum Streptophyta; class Magnoliopsida; order Fabales; family Fabaceae; genus Lablab; species Lablab purpureus. Next base: position 23,558,674 of record CM059258.1, read on the forward strand.
ATGAACATGAGTTTCATCTATAGCCCCTAAACAATCCTAATGGGTATTAAAATGAAAGTAAGTCATTATTTTTAGTGTTCACATCATTAATGTATGTCACATTAGACTATAGTTTGTTGTGTGATCACTTTAAAGTATGGATAAAATCTACTATTGTTCAATATTTGAGGTTGCACTTCTCTTCCTGATGACTGAACTAAGAATTCTCCTTCCAACGTAATTATCGCATTCAGGACATTATGAAAGTGCTGACTCACGGTATGACCGGAACGATGGAAAAAAAATGAAACACTTCTATTCTTTACGTTATGTCCTACAATATGCAAAAATTTAGCAACTTGTTCTTCAACCGTCGATCGAAAGGCATCCTTCACTGTGCCTGTTGCCCTTAATCGTTGGCACAACTTAATGAATGCCTCAGGTCCCATGCGAATAATGTCACGACATTTTTCCGTGTGAATCAGGTACGACATTAACTCTTGCCTACGACACTCCTTCTCAGGAAAACAATTAGTAATACTACATGTAGTAGTACTCGAAGTACGTAACAAATTCAGTCCATAAGCTACAATACAAAGAATTGCGATTGCACCTACTTTAGTTCGCACTTGTAACTGTTTTTGTAGGTGTGAAATTAAATTCAAGTTCACATTCTTCATATCTTCATCTTCCAATTCAATCATTTGAGTGTTTTCCTCTGTCATCCCAAACTTCAATAAAAAATTATAAATTAAATTTTATATATAAATTGAAATTATTTATACAAATCACAAATATAATTTCAAATTTAAAAACATAATTCAATTTTTTTTATAATTATAATTCATTATTGTAAATAATATTGAAATTCCAAAAAATATAATTAGTATAAATTAATTTTAAATATTCATTTCTTAATAACAAATAATTACTAACGTAAAAATTTCAAAACATTCATAATATTTTAATATAATTATGTTGACTATGTAAATGTAATAAATTAAGTTTTATGGAATTAATATGATTTTAAATATAATTTATATTATATTAAAATATTATGAATATTTTTAAATAATTATGTAGTAATTATTTGTTATTTCTTAAATATAACATAATATATTAACAGTAAAATATTTTCTAAGTTGTTAATATTTACACATTTAAAAATTAATTTATATATATGTATAAATATTAATATAATTGTGTGACCTCTTTTTCATTAAAATTAGTATTTACTTTGATTTTTTTTCCATTGAATATGCATGTAATTCATAAAAATAATTATATCCAAAATATGAAACAGATTGGCATGCAAAGTATGATATTGAATCTCAAGTCAAATTGCAAAACAATTCCAATTAAATTTTATATATAAATTGAAATTATTTATACAAATCACAAATATAATTTCAAATTCAAAAATATAATTCAATTTTTTTATAATTATAATTCATTATTGTAAATAATATTGAAATTCCAAAAAATATAATTAGTATAAATTAATTTTAAATATTCATTTCTTAATAACAAATAATTATTAACGTAAAAATTTCTAAATATTTTGATATAATTATGTTTACTGTTTAAATAAATTAAGTTTTATGGAATTAATGATTTTAAATATAATTTATATTATATTAAAATATTATGAAAATTTTTAAATAATTATGTAGTATTTATTTTTTATTTCTTAATTATAACATAATATATTAACAGTAAAATATTTTTTAATTTATTAATATTTACACATTTAAAAATTAATTTATATATATGTATAAATATTAATATAATTTTGTGACCATCTTTTTTATTAAAATTAGTATTTACTTTCATTTTTTTTCATTGAATATGCATTTCATTCATAAAAATAATAATATCCAAAATAATCACAGTATTAACGTATACTAGAGTGTCATATTGAATCTAATATTCAATGCAGAGAAGCAGCCAAATTGCATGAAAGTAAACAGATTTCGCATCATAGTAGATTCAATAAGCCAGTGATAATAATATTCAAAATCACGAACACACAAGATGATCAATGGGTTATACACAAAACGCAGTGAAAGAGAACGCAAAACGCAAAAGCATAATCGATTAAGGGCCGTGGCATAATCGATTATGCTTCATGTAGAAGGCCATAATCGATTATGCCCTTCTACGTGAAGCATAATCGATTATGCATGTGCCCCTAACCGATTATGTCTCACACTCACTTCGTGTTTGCCGACGACGACCACCGCGAGCAGCACCACCAACAGCATCGACCAACTCCGCGCACTCTTCATGACCACCACCGCAGAACACTCCGGCCAAGGATGCACAACACCACGCACTGCACCACGAACCACCACGCACTGCACCAGCAACCACCACTCCTCACGAACAGCACCACAAACCACCAACGACAACTACCACGACCCGCCGCGACAACCTCCAACGAACCACCACCGCAGCACCACCGACGATGCACAACCAACTGCACTTCGCTCTCCACCGCAAACGTAGCACCAGCAACCACCAACCAAAACAAATGCTCTCCACAACTCCACAACCACCAAGCACCTAAGAACTGTGATTTATAATGGCGAGTCAAAGTCTTCGAAGAATCTCTGCGTCTCTGCTCGTGCGCTCAGTCTGATAGGGAATCTCTGTCATGCCATGCATGAGCAGCTACAGTGCACCGTGCAGGAATCTATGTGAAAAAGAGAAGGGTAAATACGTCTTTGCACACTTTACACCTGTATTTCCCTTCCTTTCTTCGACCATCAACGAGGACGGTCCTCCTCAAAATCCACTGACATCCGTGCTTTCAAATCATCGCATTTCTGTGGAAGGAAACGGGGGAGTCACCCGCTATTCCGTCCGCGGGAATAGCACTCCCCCTGAAAGGAACAGAGGCTTAGGCATGTGAGGAGGGTGGGACGAGTGTGACTTTAGCCTTTTCTTTCATGTTCCGCTTTAACTAATTCATTTTGTTATTATCTTTTATTTTGTTGAGAATAAAAATTTAGATGCCACACTTTTTTTTATTTGGATAAAATTTTATTAACATTTTCATTGTTCTATTTTATTTTTTAAATATAATTTTGAAAATTATTTTTCAAAATATAAATTTATAAATTATTTTTTATATATAAATTTTAAAAAATATTTAAATAAATCAAAAAAATTATGTATTACTATAATATATAAATATAACAATATTTTAATATTAAATATTTTTATATTATTTTTTATACATAAAATAATATTTTAAATATTATAAATTTTAAATTATTTTACTAATGTATATATTTTAATTTATTATTTTTATATTATAATATATTCGTAAAAAATTGTTTGAAAATATTTTTTTTATGTTTTGTACATATTAAGTTTAATTTATTAATCTTTAAAACACATAATAAAATTTAACAATTTTTTAAAATGAATATCAAATACATATTTAAAAAAATTAATAAATAAATAATTTTTAACTATTAATCTTTCAAAACATACTATATAAAAAATATAAATTTCAAACAAATAAATATCAAATCATCTAATAATCATCTTCCAAATTAAAAATAACGTTCACTCTCCATCATTTCACCTTCATTATTCAAAATAAAATATATCATTGAAAAGAAACAAAGAACTAGCCTTATGCGTATCAAATTGGTTGAAGAGACTCAGAAAAGTAAATATGTAGAGGATAAGATAAAGAGAAAAGTATATTAAACTTGTTGAAGAGATTGAAGAAATTGAAGGAGTGAGTAAAGGGTGAGAAAAAAGAGAAGAGTGTGGAATATATGTTAGAAATAATGACAATGCAAAATCCAAGAGGACGGGGGGTGAATTGAGTTTTCAAAAACTTTTTAGAGTTTAAAATAATTTTCCAGATTTTAAAAACAATTTCAATTTCAAGATTCAGATTTTCTTTATTCTTTGATAAAAACAATTGAGATAGCAATTGTTAGTATTATTCGAATATAATAAAATAAAGAGAGAGGGAAAAAGAGAATGAACACAAAGATTTATACTGGTTCGAATTTAGTCAATCCTACATCCAGTGCCTGATCACCACAACACGTGATGATCTACTCCACTATCTTTAAATGCAATTTCAAACACCAATCTAGTGACAACATGTAAAAACAAATAAAGATAAACGGAAACACCTCCTTATACACTTTAAGGATGAAAACACCTCCTTAGACACACTAAGGATGATCCCAACTCTCTTGACCCACAAGAGATGAACAAACACCTCCTTTACAACTGATCCAAAGGATGAATTTACAACAATCAATAACCAAGAAAGAATTCACCTGATGTGTGATGGATATGAAAGCTTAAGCACAATACAATCACCACTTCCAAGAACTAAGATCAACCTTGAGAGAGTAAGAAAACGGCGTTGAAAATATTTAAGCGCAAAAACGTTGTATTATTGTGTTTGATCAGATGTGTATAACCTAAGACCTTGTCATTCAATTTATAATTCGAAATCAACTTAAAGTTTCCATTCTTAGGTTGATTCAATATTTAATTCATAAAAAACATCGTATTTAATCAATTGTATAAAAGTCATAATTAATTATTCCAGAGAAAATTTGGAAAAACATATTTTTCCTGAAATAATCAATTAAATAAAAACATAATCGATTATATACGAACCCAGAAACAATATAATCGATTATCAAAACACTTAATTGATTATTTTGTTCGTTAAACTTGTTTAATTCAAATTTTAAGTGATATAATCGATTCTATTTCGATTTCTAATCGATTAAAAGCGTGGAAAAAGCTTTTTATGAAAATATGACTTGCTTTCAAGATTGAAATGGTCTTGGGGGAAATGCATGACTTACTCTTTTTTTATCCAACAACCAAAATTGAAACTTTTAAACATGATTCTTCAGAGGTTGAGCAAATCTTCTAAATTTCCATCCTTGATTACTTTAACTCTCCATGATTGAATATTTGATTTTGCCTTTAATCTTTATGATGGAACCTTCCTTTTTTTAGATAAAATCAAGTCTTTAATGTTATAATATTCTCTGTATCTTCATCATCAAAACATCAATATTCAAGATTCATTTTGGATTTAATTCTTCAACAAATCTTCTAAGTAAATCTGTACCCTTTCTTGAATTAAATCAACAATATATACTAAGAATAAAGTTACAAAAAAGACACGGTAGCCCTTTATATGAAAAATGAAAAGAAACACTAAGTAAGAATAGGATGAATTTTAATGTTTAGTTTTAAATTTAAAGATGGGGTGGGGATGGGTACAGGGGCAGGGTGGGGATTGTATTACAATTCCCAACCCCAAACCCAATTTCCTAAAATAGGAAAAACTCAAACCTGAACCTAGTCAACTTGGTTTTTTCTTGTCAAACTTGGGATGGATACGATTCGATCCCTACGCGTGTGGGTTTAATTGTCATCCCTACTCTCTTCTCTTCAGGTGCTTTGTTCAGTTGGTTCTATTTGTTGTGTTCTTCCAGCCCTTTGTGTTATTATTAATTTATTATTATTGATATCATTATTAATATTTTATAAATGAGTTAAATATATTTTTAATACTTGAATTATTTTGTCAAAATTTTGTTTTGTCCCTCTTCTCAAAGGTGTTTTTATTGGTGACCAATAATCATTTATACTCGTTTATAAAGTATAAGGATAAAATAGGTCCAAAGTTTGTCTCAAAGACGAAACATAATTTTGACAAATAGTTTAAGGACTTAAAACATATTTAACCCATTATAAATTTATTATTATTATTGGCCTATCCACTTGGCCATACTCGATATAAGATTAAGATCCATATTGTGTATGTGATAATTGTTTGAATTGGGGATGTCATCTACAAGGATGACTATGACTTGACCCTTGACTCTTTTACATGGCCAAAAAGGCTATAAGAGGAGTAAGTCGAGATATTGGTCATCAATTGATAGGCATTATTACAATTTAACGTGTTGAGGAAAAGTCCTACACTCCATAATTTTAAATTATGATGAAACAATTAATATTATTTTATGACAGACAATTAATCTTTCAAAGGAAGCAACTTGGCAGACGAAGGAGCACAAAGTTCTAACTTGCATCAGATCATGCATGTATCGTCTGTCAAATGATACCTTAAATAATCATTAGATGATAAGTTATCAAATGATATGCATATGATCTTAACTAAAGTTTACTTTTTAGCTTTCAGAGACATTCTTCCAGCCAGTTTGATGATTAAGTACAAAAGCAGTTCTCACGTTGCATCGCAACGCCTTCCTTACGAAAAGTAAAAGTTGTTTTCTTCACCAAATTCTTGACGCGCCTGAGTTTTGTCAACTCTCAAAGTACACGTGCCATGTATGGAAGTGTTGCTTTCACCAAAAGAAGTAAAGTTCACTATCCAATGAAGGATAAGTGTAACAAGCTATCAAAATTTGTGCCAAAATAAGAAGCACACATTTATTGCATGAAGAAGAACATTTAATGCACCTATGTGAAGCCTTCATCAGACGCAACAAGAAGATGTGCTCAAGATGAATCTAAAGCTGAAGATGTTAGAACGGTTCTCTTATGGCTAGTTGCATGTGCACTATATATGAGACCGAACTCATCTTGAAGAGAGAAGAAACAAGTTAAGAAAAACAATGTTGTGAATCGTTTTGTGTGTTTACCTTCTCTAAACTTCAGAAGAACACTGTTAGCGTTTCTTAGCAATTTCTAGAAGCTAAACTCTTTCTTTTCGACTCGTCTTCTAGACGTAGTTCTTCTAGACTAGCTCAAATGTTTTGTGATTCCATCATAACTCCTTTAAAAGCCTTTTGTAATAGAACCAAGAGTGACTTTATAAGAAAGAATACTTGGTTGAGCCAGAAGTGACTTTGAAAAGAATACTTTATGGGTAAGTCAGGAGTTGCTACGAGCTGAAAGAATACTTGTAGTCTGCAGTATTAGTCTGCTAGTGGAACTCAGTCAAGTTGATTGAAGAACTGGACACAATCTGTGATTTTAGACGAACCAATATAAAAATTTGAGCAATCTCTCTCACCTTAAACTATTTTAGATTGCATATTATCATTTGTGCTTAACGTTAAAAGGGGGATATTTTTAAGCAAAATATTTAATTGTGAAATTTTCTATAGCTAACATATTCTTTCGTCTGTTAAGTTCAACCTATCGTCTAACAAACCTTACGTCTTCAAACGAATTGCGAAAAACTATTTTGACATAACTAACCTACACTTCCAATATAAGAGGTCATTTTGTTCTAAAAAATAAGAAAAAGTTTAGTTAACACATATACCCAAAAAAAGAGGACAATATTTATCATCATCAACAATCTGAACCTTCAAAGTAGAAAGAAGATCATAATGTTAAGTAGATAAGTCAAAACAATCCATATGTGATAAAGCATTGACTCCAACATTTTGCCTACCTAGTTTATATGCAATAACAAAGTCATAACTTATAAGTTTGCACATCCATTATTGTTTCACTTGTGTTTGAACCATTAAAGAGTGCAAACTTTTATGATCAATATAGATGATTGTAGAAACCTATTTTTGTCTGGACTACATAGTATAATGAAGAGAGGACTAGAAAGAAGCAGATTGCAGAACAAAGTCTTATTCTTGAAGAATCTTGAGGAGCTCATAAAGAAACTTGGGTAGCATTTAGGGAAAATGATGTAAAAAAGGAGTCTCTTGTAGAGGGAGAATAAGTCGTTCTCAACCCGTAACGAGTCGTTCCCAATGCATTAAATGCATGTTGAGAATGGGCCTTTCTCACACCAAAATAGGTCGTTCTTAGCGCATTTAATGCCATTTATGACAGGCTAAGAACGGGTCGTTCTCCCTTGAGAATAGGTTGTTTCGTGTCTCAAAAAATATGTATATATAAAGCAGTCTATCAATCATTTTCAGACACCACTCAGAATACTAACCAGTGCACTATAAACTGGAAATTGTAGCTCTAATACTTTTTCTTTTCCTCTTTGAGTAATATAAACCTTGCTTTGGATTTTTTAATCTCTCTCTCTATATAGTTTTTATTTACTGTTTTCTAGTGGTAGAGTAGAATAGAATGAGAATAATAATCATGTTTATTTAACTTATTTTTGTGCTTTGAATGGGGTAGGGATATTATTTAGGTTTACATTCTATATTAGCAGACGAAATCATTGGGTACTGGCAACAAACATAGTGGGGGTGTCTAACGTTTTTCCCACACGTAATCGATCCCTAAACTTGAAATCTGGTTATGACTGCCTAAGTTTACTTTGTTGAAAACCTTTTTTTTTTCAATGTTTTAAGTAAAATATTGGTGGTAACTCGAAAAACCTTTTTGAAAATCCTTTAGTATGTTCCAATAACTAATATTAGAACTTAGAAACCAATTCTGTTATCACAATCATCTTATAAACATATTTTAATTTAAACTGTAATCTATAAGAATGTTTATGAGAGGAAAAAAATATCAGAATCTCCATAATTAATATAGATTTTTAAATATACCATTACCTGTCGTTTCAAAAAGTTTTATTTGCCAACTTCAAAAAGTTATTTAGAACTTGTATCATTAAGTCCATGTTAATATAAAATTTAATATCTTTTATTTTTATTAATTATCATCAATTTTAATTCAATTCAACGTCTAATCGTTTTACTAGTATTAATTGTCAGAAAGTTTAATTAACTTAAAATTTAATTTTTTATTTTTTTTATTAATTATATATTATTTAGTTGGTTGAAAAAATTATTATATAAATAAATATTAAAAAAATTAATATACCTTTATGGATTTATGATTTTCATAAAACAGATACAATTTAAAAAATTAAATATTTTTAAAATACATGTTATATAAATAAGTTTTTATAATATGAATTTATAAAAAATATGATCTTAGACAAATATCTACATATCTAATTTTATAAGTGAGATATGAGATTTTTGAGTAAAGGAAGTACTTTCCTAAATTTAGAATTGTATTTTATTTTGTTTTAATGAAAAAAAAACATAAAAAAATGGTATTACCCATTAAGATAGTAAGAGAAAACATGAAATAGATTAAAAATGATTTGGTCTTTAAATTTTAAAAAACTGAAAGTTATTTTTTCTACAAACAATTATGAAAAAAAAATTATTTTTAAGAATAAAAATATTTTTTTTATCAAAGTAAGAAATAGAGAAGCTCTTGTCTTCTTACTATTTGAATTTGAGATTGAGATGGACATAAATGTTACTGCAATTCCAGAAAGAATTTTTTTTGTCGAATTCTGTTCTACATTGACAAATAATGTACTTGCGGTTACAAGTGAGATTAGTTTCACACAAATAGACAACAATCTTTCATATATTGCTCCAAATCCCATGTGATTGGTTGTAATACTTATTGCCACAACATTTGGAACCAGTATTTCCTTTGGAAAAAAATATCACCTCTTCCAACGAAACATGCCAACGTGGCTCAATCCTGAAAACTCAATTTCTCTGATTTTTTTAAATTTTTTTATAGATACTTTAATTTTAGAAATGTTCATGCTTTTTTTTTCTGGCTCTTGTTTCTTTGACAGCATCCAACAAGAAATTTTACAGGACAGCGTCTTCAAATAAACTTTCCTTAAAAACTTAGATTTTTTTTTTGAATAAATCCAAAAATATCGTAATTTAACATTAATTAAATGATAAAAATAATAATAAAATAATAATATTTGAACAATCAAATTAATTAATATTTAAAAGTGTTTTAAAAATAATAGTTTAAAATCAATAAATAAATCTTTGAAATTTTTAATTAATTGATAATTATTCTCACAACGCATCTTTAACCATTTTTCTTACAACATTAATACAATTGTTAGGTAATAACTACTGACTAGTCATCTTAATTATTTTTTGTTGAAAAAGCAAACTTACCTTTAAACTTTAGAAAACTTAATTTGAATAAACTGAAATATGAAATTTTTAATACATATATTTTGTTATATTTTATAATATATAAAATTAGAACAATATTTTTACTGTTTTAATCAATATATAATATCAAATTCCAGTCCTAAATTATAAAATTTAGAAAAAATCTTAATTTAAATAGTTAATATAAAATTATTTTGTTTTAAATAAATGTCAATTTAAATAGGAAATATATAATAATATTAAATATTTAAATTAAGTATTTTACTACTAATTTTTTCTTATATTAAATTATATTAATCTAGTACCAAATGGTTCATACTTTACATGAGAGACAATAGAATTTAAGAAACAAACATTAATATAAGCATTTAATTTTAATTTTAAATAAATAATTATTATAAAATTATTTTTTATTGCATAAATTAGTTTAATACATGATGAGATATTTTCTTGTCTATTTTCTCTAGTATATAATAGAATGATTGGGTGTTAAAATAATTGTTTACAAAATCATTATTAAAATAATATTTAAAATTAGTTTTTTCATATTTTAAAATTAACTTATATAAATATATTTAAATAAACTTTTCCACGAACAGTATTAGAAGTGGAAAACAATTGAGATTGAATTCTTCTTAAAATAAGGTTAGGTTATGCATAAACTAAATTATATAAACTTTCATATAATTTATTTAAAATTTAATTTTCAATTGATTTTAATTTATAAAAAATAATTTAATTTTTTAATTTTTTTATCTCTAAGAAGAGCTTCAGAAGAAACTCGTCTAACTAGACTAATAAAATAATTTATAAAATTTCTATATCAGTAATTTTAGTCTAGTGGTACAATTTTTTTAATTTGTTTCTTATGTAAATTCTTTGAAACAAACTTGCCCAATAAAATTATTTAACGAGTTTTATGATTCTAAATAAAGATTTAGTTAATAAAAAATGTCACAATAATATACTATAAGTTGAAAATTTAAATAATTTTTTTTACTAAAAATAACGAGTGTAGGAATAGCATACACATAGGGCAATTTGACTCTTCCGCCCCACGTCTAGAGTTCACACATTACAATCTGATGTCTTAAGGAAGCAGCATGAGTCACAGATTTCACTCTCATCGTTTTCTCTCTCCTACTGATAAGAGACGTAGTCCCATGTGGGTTCTTCGGATCCACTCACTTAACTCTAACTCTCGTGTTCCTTCTTTCCTCTTCAAAAAACTTGTGACTCTGAAACACCCTTTTTCTCCTTTTCATTCTTCTTCTTCTTTTCTCCCTCCAATGGCTGCACCTCGCTACTGCCTCTCTGCATAACGTCAATTTTCCTCATTTTCCATCTGGGTCTCGTGAATTGTGATTGAGACTGCCTTCTTCCGCTTCTGGGCCTTGCTCAGAAGTCAGAATGATGTCTGTCACAGGCAAAACCATTGATTTTGCTGGAAAAAACTTGGTCTCGTGTGGCTGTTCTTCCAATGCTTCCTTAGATAGGTACACCGTCAGGAACTACGCCAAGGTTAATTCTAAAGGGTGTGGCAGGGGTCATGGAGCTTGTAAATCGGTTTGCTGTACTAGGAGGAATACTCAGTGTCGGGTTTCTTCTATGAAGACTGCAGAACCTACTCTGAATGGTATAAGATTTGATTTTAATTTCATGCATTGTTGTTAGTGTTAAAAATTGTACGCTGTCAATCAATCAGAAACTATTCCTGGTATGATTGTTAAGGTTGTCGTTGTAGAACTCAACAAACTTACCAATTGTAACAACTGAAATTGAATGATTGTGCACAGCTTTTTATACTGTTTTCTAACAAGACAATGGAAGTGATTCATGTTACTTTAAGGGCATACAGTGTTTGAATGAAGAAACACTATAGGTCTTGGTTACAGCTGTGGAGCTAAACATTGAAGCTTTGATTTTTTTTTTAATAGGGGGGACTCAAGCAATTGAAGGTCTTACCAAAGGATTGAACTTGAAGGGTTATTCAGAAGCCCCCATTTCCCCAGCTAGGTTCTTTGAAGTGGTAGCTGATGATTTGCTAACTCTCAATAAAAATCTTCAGTCGGTAAGTAATGCTTTTGGGATGGATGTTTTCTGGTGTTTTATTTTGTATGAAAGATTTGTGACTGTTACTGTCCCGTATCCTGAAGTCTTGTGTCGTTGTTCTATATATATTGTAAGATTGTCTCAGCAAATCAGAAAAGTGTAGAATTTTTAAAGGAAGGGAACACGGATATAGGCGCTTGAATGAAGTTCTTGTTCTTGTTAACCTTTATTGAATTCATTATTTCAGCTTTCTTTGATACTGACTTGTTTCTTTGTATCTTGATACTTGTTTACAAATTGAAATGTTTTGGGATTAATGATATTCAAATTAATTTATTTATCTATTGAGATTGGATGATTTTTTAAGACCATTCTGAATTGATTGTATTGTAATAAGTTACTACTCACTTGTTAGATCTTTTTTGTTTTATAAGAATGTTTATCCAGTCAATCTGTGCGAACCTTCTTTCATTTAGCTTCTTTTGCTTTGCAAATGGTGATCATTGGATTTTTGTTACCTAACTTTCAGTGTATCTGATAGAAAGATTCTTTGATAGATTGTAGGGGCAGAAAATCCAGTTTTAATGTCTGCAGCTGAGCAGATTTTTAGTGCTGGTGGGAAGAGGATGAGACCAGCTCTGGTGTTCTTGGTGGCAAGGGCAACTGCAGAGTTGCTTGGCTTGAAGTAAGCACAAAACTCAATCTCTCTCTCTCACTCACACGCACTCACATACTCACGTGCTCACATACACACAGGCACATGCATAAGTTCTTTGAAGCATGAAAATTTTATATGAAAATAAGAAGTTGAAAACTTCATGTTGAAATGGTTGACTACAGGGAACTTACTGTAAAGCATCGACGTTTAGCAGAGATAATTGAAATGATTCATACTGCAAGTTTGATACATGATGATGTACTAGATGAGAGTGACCTTCGACGAGGTAGGCTTGTGATTTCTCTTTATACCAATTTAATTTTCCTGACTTTACTTTAGATTTCTGATTATGTGTCTAATTTGGTATGATGTATGCTATAAAGCAATTCTGCTCATACCATAAGGTTGCTTTTTTATTTTAAGCTGGGAAAACCATGTTACAATTTATTTGATAAAAAGTTTCCTTTACATGTGTTTGTATAAAGCTTGCATCATGTTTGGAATTTGTTTCATCAAAATCTTTGATCTGGTCCAGAACTTTGTTGATTAGTAATGATTTTCTGTACAATAAGAGCATGCACACACTTTGTCTAAGAAAAAATATCTAGTAAGAGGAGACAAGAAAGAAAATTAAAATAGGGGACTAAAGTAAAATTTTGGTACTGAAAGAGGAAAAAGTGCACATTAGAAGCCTGTTCAATTTTTGTGATGTGTGGGAAAGGACTTGTGTTGTTAATACGACTACATCAAAGCCTTATCCCTCTAGGTGCAGTCAGTTACATGGATTTCATTCAACCCAGTTATACATATAATAAAGAATAAAAAAGCTATACACTCTAGTTTTTATCCTCTGAAGAACTAATACCTACTAGAGTCTCTCTTCCCCCCTAAAATAGGAAATAAAAAATGGATAAAAGAATGAGAGAGAACATTTGGTAAAGTGTGTGTGATCAGTGCTTCTTATTTTTGGTTCCATGGAGTTCTTCTCTTTAAGCAATGAAGCAGACCAAAGAGCAATGCATTTGGTAAAATATACTATTTTGGTAGGCTGCTAGTGCCATTCTATAGCATATAATTGGAAGCTAAGAGTATATTTCTCATTACATGCCCATGGAATTGTTTCTAATGATTTTAAGGGAATTCCAGTAAAAACTGAAAATTGTGTTCTCCAAATATACACATGTCGGATAGAGCTTGAAATATCTTGCTTCAACAGAACATGAACTTTCTAGTTCCTGTTTCAATACATTCATTTTGTTATGTATAGATATATCTTGCTTCAACAGAACATGAACTTTCTAGTTCCTGTTTCAATACATTCATTTTGTTATGTATAGATATCACGTTTCATATTTTGGTCTTGCCTGAAGTCCTAAAAGTTGCACAATGGAAAATTGTAGACGATCAATCTGTATGAATCTTACATGTCTGTATTTGGTTAGGCGAAAGTTACATATCACCTTCTGAGAAGTTTTTTTTTTTCTTTTCCAACACTGGTGATTCAATTCCTCTCTACCTGAACTCATGTTTGCTATGTACAAATAGGGAAGAAAACTGTACATCAAATTTTTGGAACAAGAGTTGCAGTGCTTGCTGGAGACTTCATGTTTGCACAGTCATCATGGTATCTAGCCAACCTTGAAAATATTGAAGTCATTAAACTAATCAGCCAGGTAAGCTCCATCGCCATGCCTGTTTAAGGCACCATCTTTCATTTGCATGCTTAAATTCATTATTCCAAACAAGTGATTGATGCAACGTGGAGCCAATTACTTAATCGAGGGTGTAAAGAGATGCATAATTCCATTTTATCTAGTTCTTTACATTTCTATTTGGTGCTTTTTCAGGTGATCAAAGATTTTGCAAGTGGGGAAATAAAGCAGGCCTCAAGTTTGTTTGATTGTGATGTTCAACTTGAAGAGTATCTAATTAAGAGCTACTATAAGACAGCATCCTTGATTGCTGCCAGCACCAAAGGAGCTGCGGTCTTCAGTGGTGCTGACAGCAGCATCACTGAGAAAATGTATGAATATGGAAGGAATCTGGGTCTATCCTTCCAAGTTGTGGATGACATTTTGGATTTCACACAATCAGCAGAGCAACTGGGAAAGCCTTCTGGCAGTGACCTTGCCAAGGGCAACCTGACAGCACCAGTAATATTTGCACTGGAGAAAGAACCGAAATTGAGGGATATCATTGAGTCTGAATTCAGTGAGGTTGGTTCCCTTGATGAGGCCATCAATTTGGTTAAGAGTTGTGGGAGCATTGAAAGGGCACAAGAGTTGGCAAAAGAGAAAGCTGATCTTGCAATTCAAAGTCTCCAATGCCTTCCTCAGAGTGTGTATCGTTTAGCCCTTGAGGACATGGTGGCATATAACCTTCAACGGATTGCATAAGCCTATGCATGCTGAAGTGTAAGGACACACTGTTAAAAGGAAAAACACAAAAACATTCTTTTGGTCCTAATATATAGGGATAAAAGCCTTAAACATGTTGTCATTTCAAGAATTTCCTCCAAATTCTACTCCTGTGCTACTTTTGGGGTACTTGTATACGCATTGAAGGACAAAGCAAGTGCACATTCTCATAATTTAATATATTTGCAGCTTCTCCCTCAAAGTAAAGTACAAGAACATAATATATTCCTTTATTGTATCAATACAAGTTGCAGTATATTCTTTCCCCTGTTCTTCCTTCCTGGAATCTTGAAAATAGTAAGAATAACAAATGAATTGATATTTTTTTTGTTTCCTTTTCTTCTGTATTTCTGAAGATAGTGTAGAATTGGGCTTATAAACTCCATATGATTTTTGCGTTGCTCATTCAGTGTCATCATACTTTGTTCTTTCCTATCTCTACAAAAAATTTCAAATTTAAGTATTTGCAAATCCTAACACTTTATGTTAATTGAATCATCTGTCCAATTTGTTTTTTATGGAAAAAAAGAGAAAAAAGAGAAGAATTCTTCTTTATATAATACAGTAATACAATTTAAACGGTTTGCCAAATGATTGATTTGCTGTTTTCCAAAACACAAAATGTCATCAATATGAAATTTGGTTTGCTCGATTCCCAAAAAAGATAAGTTGCATTACTGAGGGATGTGCAAGTGCTAGTAAAAGTCTAAGTTGAATAATTTGAGCCGTATAACAAAACTATTTGTGCACTCGTTAGTTGTGTTGTCTATTTTATCAACAAACACAGGTGATTTCATTTTGCACCCCCACAATTTCTTTTTGCACCCCATCGTTTCTTCTTGCAGATGTGTAAAAGACATCTCTCATATCTTGTTGTGCTGCTGACACCCATTGTTGTTGTCACAGCTTGTCCCCGCCACCCTCTTCCTCTCACCAAAAGTGCCTCTACTGCTTATCTAAAGGTGTGGTGATCATTTACTCATTCACCAGTGTGATTAATGTGCAAGAAAAAAGTTTTTAGATGGTGTTATTTAGAAGATACTTTTGGATTGTATAATAAAAAAAATTTATATAAAAAATGTCATCTACATTATGAAAAAGATTAAAAAAAATTACTTTTAAAATACACAATTTTGAAGTCTTTTATAAATAAAACATGTCTATAAATTTGACAATTTCAAACTCACTTTTAAATATGAAAATACTTTTTAGTTTGCATAATTTAAAATTTATTTATTTATTTAAAAATAATTTTTAGATTGTATAATATAGAATACAATTTTGATTTTCATAGTCTGAAAATTAAAATTGTTATAAAGTTTTCCATGCCAAATATTTGATTTGTTGTTTTCCAAACACATGAAATGTCATCCATTTGAAATTTGGTTTCTTTGATTCCCAAAAGATAAGATGCATTAGTGAGGGGGGAGGATGTGAATGTGGTAGCAAAAGCCTAATTTGAACTATATGACCAAAAAGTTGGTGTACCGGTTATATGTGTGGTAAATTAGTAATGCAAAGTGGCACCATGAGAAGTTAGAACTTTGTTATTATCACTCCCACCATTTACTAAATGCACTATTTTTTTTCTAACCTTTTATGTAAAATAATTTATTCCCCTGCTCCCCTTTTTTTGAAATATCACTCCTCCTTCCCGTTGTTTACGTAAGTTTGTCTAACTAGAAACAAAAAAAATACAAAAATGCTGCAATTGTAGTTACGAACAACGACAATAGTTGAACTCACTAATGCGAAGGTAGGCATGCAAAACTTAACAGGTTGTGTGAGGTATATTATGATTTTTGTGCGCATTAATGATGGAGATTCACAGCTCTAACATATTTGGTAAATCTTCTTGAATGCACAAATTTTGTTAATGAGAGTCACTTGGTGTTGTTTAGTAACCTTCAGTTATATAATGAATGTCATAAGAGTGCTCATATATATATATATATATATTTATTGCGATGGATTTTGATAAAAAAAAAATTAAAAATTAAAATAATATATTTAAAATTTATATATAACTACTTTTACTAATACAATCAATAGTAACACAATCTAATATAATTATAATTATAAAAAATTATATTATAGAGATGATTATTTTTTATTTTTTTGGATTTTTGAAATTATTAATAATTTAATTTAAATTAAAATTTCAATAATTTTTATTTTAATATAAATAATATATTATCAATAAAAAATTTATCTAATTTTCATTTACAGTAAATAAATTTATATTCTTATTTTTTATTAATACATCTATTTAAATAAAATAAAAGTTAAAAATTAAAATATAAACTATCAAATATCCTTCACTTTATTATTTGCATTTCTGAGCAAATTAAAAAAAAAGAGAAGAAAAGAAAACAAAAAAAATTATTTGATTTTCAATAAGAAAATAGAAAATACTAACAGTAATAGGAGAAAAGAAATACTGCAGTTTATTAAACTGTAAAAGCGGTGAAAAATGTGAGCAAAGAAGAATGTTTCATCAATCAAAGCTTCAAAGAGTGAAGTTTGTTAAGACATGTTCCAACATCAAATTCAGTAAACTTTTCAATCAAATTAAACTATGGATAAAAAATGATAATCTCATCTGCTTTTAAATGCAATTCTTCCAGTTCCTGCAATTGAAGTTTCCTTTGTGTTCCTGCTTGCTCCAATTCTAAATTCTAATTCTTCACAACCCAATATGCTATATGCTGCACTTCCAATGACAGAAGACATGCTTTGAACACTATTCTGTATGGTGACATTCCAATTGGTGTTCTATATGCTATCCGATGGGCCAACATCCTCCAACAGTTTGCTCCAATCCTTTCTATTTGGATGCATAGTCTTCTGTAGAGTTTGCTTGATATCTCTCTTGAAAACTTCCGCCAATCCATTTGTTTGTGGATGGTAAGTTCTTGACACTTTATGCACCACTCCATATTTCTGAAACAAGGCCTGCATACTCCTATTGCAAAAGTGACTTCCTTTATTGTTAATGATGCGTTTGGTACCTCAAATCTACAAAATATGTTATTAGATCTCTCAAAATCCACAACCACTTTGGAATTATTAATTTTGGTGGCTTTTGCTTCCATCCATATTGAAACATAATCAACAACTAGTAAAATGTATGAGTGATCAAAAGATGCAGGGAATGGACCCATAAAGTTAATCCCTCACAAAAGATTATTGGCTGGTGTGACATTTCATTTCTTCTTGTTATGGTTGCTCCAGCTCTCTCTCACATTGCTCACAATTGCTGTAAAATTGGTTTAAATATCTGAAAATAGTTGGCCAATAGAATTTATTATCCAGAATTTTCCTTGTTGCCCTGTATGAACCATAATGCCCCTCCTACTGTTGAAGCATGACAAAACTTTAAAAGAGACTGAATCTCTTGACTAGGGATACATTTACGAGCTCTTCATTACTCATAGTTAATCCCTTTACAAAAGATTTTAAGAAATGAGATCAAAGATCACAACAAGATTGCTATTGTAGAAGGGTAGCGTCTTAAAGAAGTATATAAGATTTAGCTTGCATCTAGATCTAACTAAGAAATACACTTAGGTATATTCTTCTAAAGCTTAGAATCAGAGACAGAGAGAATTTTTTGCACTTGATTCAAAGTTCGCTTCTAGACTTTCTTCTTCTGACAATATCCTATATAGTGTTTTGAGACAATTAGTCGTTAGAGTCTCGTTCTGACAAACTTTTAGGTTACCTTCAGAGGTATACATCTTAATATTTTTATGAGGCTTCATGAGTGCATTAAATGCATCTCCGCGGTATTAAATGCACAATCTTCTTTTAGTAGTAGTCCTAATAGGTTGTAGCACTTATCTTCTTTGGACAAAGAACTTTACTTCCATTTTTGTGAAAGATAACTTTCGTACATGGCATTTAAATTTTGGAATCAAAGGATTGTCAGTTTTCTGAGTCAAATTGGTTTTAAAAAATGTGTTTATGAACATGGAGTATATGGGAAATGCTGGCACAATAGTGTGAAGAGAGAAAAATTAATTGTGTGTTGATAACTCAATTTAAGTCTCAAATGTTGAATGAGTTTGAAATGAGTAATCGAGGGAAGCTAAATTATTCTTGGGGAATTGAGTTTGCAAAGACAAAGTATGGTATTGTTATGCACCAGTCCAAGTATGCACAGGATTTTTTGAGCACATCTAATACGCACCAGAGTAATCCAGCAAGCACATTAGCTAAAGTTAGATTGGGATTAGAGAAGGAAACATATGAAGAATCAGTGAATCCTACTATCTATTGGAAGATTGTTGGGAGTTTGAAGTATTTGTGTAATACAAGACTAGATTTGAGGTATAGTGTTGATATGATCCGTAGATATATGCAGGAGCCGAGAGAGTCCAATATGAATGCTGCAAAAAGGATACTAAGATATCTAGAAGACACAACCAGTTTTGGAATTTTATTTCCAAAAGAAACATTAGATACTGAGTTGAGAATAATTGGATACTCAGATTCAGATTCAGATTGGTGTAAAGATAAAAGTGATAGGAATAATTGGGTATATTTTCTTTTATGAAGGAGCACCAATTTCATGGAGCTCTACAAAAGAACCTATGGTAGCTCTATCATTATGTAAGGCTGAATACATTGCACCTTCTAAAGCTACATGTCAAGCAATCAGGTTAGTCTCTCTAATGCATTGAAGGTGGAACTAATGAACAAGACAAAACTTCTATTTGACAACAAATCAACAATTGATTTGTCAAGACATCCAACTTCTCATGGAAGGAGTAAACATATTTAGACAAGGTTTCACTTTTTGTATGAGTACAATTAGCAAACTTATTTACTAAAGCTTTGAAGACTGAAAGGTTTAGAAGTTTAAGAGAGTCTGGTGTTGTACATGTAAACACTACTTTGACTTAAAAGAGGAGTGTTAGAGAATAAGTCAAAGTTAGTTTTGTTAGTCAGTTGTTACAATATTATCTATTAATGCTTGTTGTATAAATACATACAACAATGCTAATAAAATTATTAATGAAGTATTATCTTTCTGTACATAACTGTGCATTGTTTTTATACCCTGTCCTGAACAAATCAATATTTGTTAAATCTTATGCTTGTCATATGCATATCATTTAATTTGATTTCCATCTTTATTAGATGATGTTTCGAAGGTATCACCTGTTAAACAATACAATCATGATCTAACTTTCTTCAAATAAGCCAATTTGTTCGTTCACTAGACACAAGCTCAAACTCTTTTGCATTTTAGAATTTATTGCTTTTTAAGCACTTTGATCAAAACTTCAGGGTGTTAGACTTTTCCTTAAGAGAGTTAAGAGTGGTTGTGTTCCAAACTATACTCGGATTTTTATCCGAAGTGATTGAGTGTTCAAATAATACTTGGGTTATTTTTAACAAGATTGATTGAGGTCTAGAAAATATTCATTTTTGTACTTCGTAATGTTAGTTTTCTAACAGAACTTGACTTAAAACTAGATATAATTTATCTTCTTTTTACAATACAAAATTTAGTGTAAATCATCTTTATCCTTAATCTTTGTTATTTAGTATATTATATACATAGTGTACTAATCAATAAAAGGGAGTTTTTACAACTAACTCTTTATAAAGCCATTTTTGACATATAGTATGCTAATTTAAACTTGTGTCTATTTGTATATCATTAAATGCAAATTTGTGAAAATTGTTCAAAGTTTTGATACACAATTCATCACTCTTTTCTTATATATTCTACCTCTTTTTCACAAAACTTGTTTAAAAAGGAAATACCCAAGAATTCTCTTTTTAATTCTTTCATAATTTACTTGAGCAAAATTCTAAAAATATAATAAATAACATATTTGTGAAGGAGAATTGAAACCAACTTAGGTTGAAGTGAACTAGAATAAAAATTTAAAAATGCTATACTATTACATCTATTATTTTAATAAGAACTCTCGTTGTTCCAAGAAACATTTTATGAAAGTATTTATAAATTATTTTAAATTATTAAATTTCAATTAATGGCTTATCATAAAATAATTCAGAAATATTGAGTAAAGTCTATTTAATTTCCTTTGTTATTTCATTTATCTTGTATCTTTTTATACTTTTTATTTTTTTTTATTTTCAATTGAAGGGTTTTGACTAGTCATCTTATTTTTAGAAAAAACAAATAATTTTATTTAATTTAGTTGGAAAAATTTATTTTTTTTCTTTTTCTTTAATTATATTTAGTTCAGTTTTACCCAAGAATCCTATAGCCAATAAATATATATATATATATATATATATATATATATGTATGTATATATATAAAATTATTTTTATTTTAATAAATTATAAGAATTATTTGATTAATTATATATAAAGATAAATAAAATTAAGTGGTTGGTACGTACGAGTCATTTATCTTAGATGAAGAATTATTTATTGTTATGAAGAATTTGTCTTTATGTATAGTTACTTTATTATATAAAAAATGAATGATAATTATGTTATAATTACAATAAATATGTTTTTAATTTATTATATAATATTAAATTAAATATGTTTTTAGTTTTAAACTATTTGTTTAAAATTGTATTATATTATATTAAATATGTTTTTAATTTTTAAATTATTTATTTAAAATTGTGTTTTTTTTAAAAAAAATATATTTTGTTCTTCTTTTCAAATATATTTTTATTTATCATTAAAAATCGTTTATATTTATTTATAAAATATAAAAATAAAATAAACTTTTAAAAAATAAAACATAATTATAATAAATAGTTCATCGACTTAAAATATATTTCATATAAATTGTGTAATGTTTAAATTTGATTACCATATATTATAAATAAATTAACACATTATAATAATTAATTAATTAGCAGTAAGTAAATTAATAAAATATTTCAAACTAAATTATATGCCTAGAAATATATTTGGATTTTTATTTAATTATGATTGCACTTTTTTTAGAAGCTATTGGAAAAAAGACACAAAAATTATAAAGGCCACATGTTTTATTTGTCCTGTTGCACTTTGTTCTTCTTTCTGAATTAATTAGTCGTTGTCTTTTATGTTGGGTTGGATATTCCAAGGGCACTCAACTACATACTTATTCGTCATTGATGACCTAATCCATGTATCTTAGTACCCAAAATTGATTAAAGTGATGTTGATGCTATTCATTTTGAGAATCATTAGTGTGTTTCACCTTTCTCAAAACTGCTCCTAAATTAAATAATTTCAGGCCATTTCTTGTGACCCAAAACCAAACCTAAACAAGTCAAGAGAGTTTGTATCTTTACAAATTTAGGATAGTTTCACACCTAAAAAAAGATGTGATAATAGTAATTTCTTATTATATTGTAATTTCTTGCTTGGTGCATCCGTAAAATAAGATAATCTGATTTTACAGTTTATTTTATTTTATTCCTATATTGTATTTTTTTTATTGGGAAAAGCTAAGTAAAAAATGGAGTCTCCCTTAATATTTATATAAAAATATTTATATAAATAATATATATTTATATAAAAAGACATCCATAAAAATGTTATATATAGAATATTTATGTAAAAACACATAATTTCTTTTAATGATAATGATAATCATTGATTTTAACTTTTAAGTAAATAAAAAATCTATCGCTATTATGTCACTGTTATTACCAGTTTACCAATTACCAATATTATGCAAATATAGTCACTACCACCATCCTTCTACTGTTTGACCATATAACAACTACACCAAGAATCAATTATAATAATTATATCAAATCAATTCAATATTTTATTGAATTAATTTCATAATTAATAAAAAAATCATTTTATGTTATGAATTACATAATTACTCTAATGAAAATTCTCTTTTATGATTATATTTTAAATATAAATTAGTTCACATTCGTAAATACATATTAAAATTAGTTCATATTTGTAAATATATATTAAATTCTTTTTAACATTAAATTATATAATAATAATTTATTTAATTAATTAAAAATTCTCGTAAATATATATTAAAATTAGTTCACATTTGTAAATATATATTAAATTTTTTTAGCATTAAATTATATAATAATAATTTATTTAATTAATTAAAAATTCTCAATTAATAAAAACAAACAAAATTAGATTGAATTGAATTTGGTAATAACTAATAGAAAAAAAAAGTATTAAATTTTGGATAAAATTAGACTTGGTGATAATAACTAATGGAAACAATAAGTATTGGATCTTTGTAGAAGTATTAATTGAGTTAGGTTACTCAAGGACCTAATTTGACCTAATTCAACTCAATTAAATTGAATTGAGTTTCATTTATTATGAGGTCAAACCCAACCTAACCCAAATCACCTACGGGTTGGATAAGGGATTTTGTATATGTCACCCAATACCCAACCCGACTCAATTTCCTTATCTAATTAAAATTAAAAATTAATTTTATTCATTTCATTTCTCCCCTCTAAAAGTTTAAAAACTTAGAAAAGAAATCATGCATCTTATCCATGTAGTCATGCCATTCCCAAACTCTAACAGCGTCTTATCTATGTTGTGTCCCCAGTAACTCCTATCTTCTCTATGCCACGTTCCTATAACTCCCATATTCTCTATTGGGTTCTGACTAACATAGTAAGTTGGTTTTCTATTTCATTATATTTCTCATATTATTAAGTTTGGCAAGCAATTGTTTAAATAAAGGGCAGTTTCATATAGTTTTACAAGCTATTCAAAATTGTGAAAATCCTTTAACAAACTAGATCCAAGTGAGAAAATGATAGGTTTGCTTCATGTTTAGGTGATTCTTGGTCAGAGTTGGTTTGCTTGATGTTTTTACCTAATTATAATTGATTGTTTTGATTTTATGTGTTTATTGTTTTATACCCAATTATAATTAATTGTTTTGATTTTCTATTTCGAGTCACAAGCACTGATGGTTGTACAAGGATCATGTGCATGTTTGCACACGTTTGAGTTTGTTTCTCATATTATCATATTATAACTGTTAGTCTTGTATTTGTTCTGTGATAAGCAATTATCCAATTATAAAATTGTTAAATGCATATGAAATTGTTAATTGAATTTTTATTTACTTTTTTATTGGCAGAAACCAGTTAAAGAAATGGAAAGAAAAAGTTGCATTGGGTCTACAACATCAAGTATGAATGCCTCCAGTTACATCCTTCGAAGTTCATACTCAATCTACATCATTTGAAGCTCAATCATAACCAATTCCAAAGGAAACTACACAACCAGAGTTATACGAGACATGTGAGGGACTCAAGAGAAAACCAAATAATCCCCCTTCAAAGGTTTAGGTTCATTTCAATAGGATAGATGATAGTGAAATTGTGACAAGTCATATAAAGCTAATAGTAAAAAAATATGGAACCACTAACTTGATTAAACATGTGAATGATTGTTATATGAATTGAAAAAAAAAACAAAAGACATTGATTATTGATATAGGATGTGAGGGTGACCCTAATGCCATGAATCTAAAATTTGTTTGAATTCAACCAAGAGAAGACTCTTGTTACACTTGCTAAGATGATACTAATGGATGAACTTCCTTTTAGGTTTGTTCAAAATGAAGGATTTAGGAAGTTTATGCAAGAAGCTCATGTTAAGTGGTAAAATTTAAATAAAAAATTATATTTATTAGGCACTTAGCAACTAGAAATTCCTAAAAACAAGCAAAGATAACCTCTCCCAATGGAGAAAAATTTGTTTGTATTTGTATGCAGGAGTAGATATAAAAAATAGAAGAAAAAGAAAAAATTAAGGGAAGAAAGAGCAAAAGTTGAAAGGAATGGGAAACATAAAAGTCATGAGTAAAATTAGGTCAACAATTGGACTAATTTCATTTAAGTGGGCCATTTTCACTAAAGTGGGCTATTTTCACTTAAGTTGGTTATTCTCACTTAAGCTAAAAATAACCTAATTTTCTCCTATATAAAGGACTCAAAAAGCTTTTGTGTTGGCATCCCATCTTGGTGAATATCAAGATTGTTTAGAAAAGAGTGAAAAGGAGAAGGAAGAGGTCCTGGATCAACTGGATTAATTGCATACATGTATTTAATGATGAAAAGGAAAAGCTTAAATGTTTGATATCTAGCAATAAGTATATGGTTTCAATCACAAATATATGTGGACATCTATTCAAAATGTGAATTATATGTTTGTGACAACTCATTATATTGATGGTGCATGTAAGTTACATAAGAAAATATTGAAGTTTTATTTAATTGTTAACCATAAAGTGAAACCATAAAGATAACACTAGAGAATTGTTTGAAAGAATGGGGGATTGAAAAAATAGCTTGTGTAACGGTTGATAATGCAAGCTCTAACAATGTAGTCATTTCATATTTGATGAGAGATTTAAGTGTTTGGAATGGTCAAACTTTATTAAATGGAGAGATGTTCTGCTCACATTTTGAATTTGATTGTAACTGATGGATTAAAGTAAATTAACTCTTCAATTAATAAAATAAGGGTTGCTTGCAATTTTGTGAGGTCTTCCCTAAGTAGGTTAGCTACTTGTAAGAAATGTACGGAGGAAGTTAGTGTAAATTCACAAGCTATGTAGTGTCTTGATGTGGCAACTAGGTGGAATTCAACTTATTTGATGTTAGAGGTTGCTGAAAAGTATGAACAAGCTTTTTATTGACTTGAGTATGTTAAGGCTGCATATGTGCTTAATCTCCTAACTAGTGAAGGAGGATGTTTGAAAGTAAAGGATTAGAAACATGCACGTGTCTTTATGAGTTATTTGAAGGTTTTTTTATGATGCAACACTTTCTTTTTCTGGCTCATTACATGTTACTACTAATAAATTTTTCAACATATTGGTTAGTATTAAAAAATGCTTGAATAAGTGGAGACTTTATGATGATACAGTGATGCAAATAATGAAAACTAATATGCAATTGAAGTTTAGTAAGTATTGGAAGAGTGGTGAAATTAACTATCTCTTGTTTGTGGCTGCATTTCTTGATCCACGTTTTAAATTTGAGTAAATTAAATTTCTCTTCAAGAAAATGTATAATGTTGATAAAAGTAAAAAAAATGGCGAAAAAATTGGATGATCTCATTAAGAAATTGTTTGTTGAATATGTAAAAGCATCTATTTCTATTACAAGTAATACTTTGACTTCAAACAATGACTCTAATGTTTCAAGTAATGCAAATAATGATGAGGATTGGGATGGCCAATTTAGAATGAAAATGAAGAAAAAACAAGGTTATGAACAAAAAAATGAGTTGGCTAGATATTTAGAATATGATGTTGAAGATGATAGTCCTACATTTGATTTTTGGAATGATGGAGGATGAAAGAAACCAAGTATTATGTTCTTTTTTTCATGGCTAGAGATATATTGGCTATTCTTGTATCTACTGTATCATTTGAGTCTCCCTTTAGTGTGAGAGGTCATGTATTTGATCCCTTTCATAGTTTCTTAAGCCCCACAACAGTTGAAGCTTTGATTTGAGCTCAAAATTGGCTTAAAAGTCATAACCAATGTGTTAATCATTTGCAAGATGAATTACATGAAGCATAAAAGATTAAATCGGTTATGGAAATTAATATTGTTTATATAATCTTTTTTCTTTTGGTTACAATGTGAATAAGAACTAATATTTTGTTCTCAATGTTTAAATCGATAGTGGTTTGACGATAAATACTACTACTAGTTAGACAAATTATTTTGGCTTGAAATTCTATATATTCTATTTACCAACTAGATCTTACTAATAGTTTATTATATTTTGTTTCTATTTTGTAGTGTTTGAGAGTTTCAAAAGACTTCCTACTCCAAAGACTTTGAACAATTTACATTTTGTATTACGACTTCGTTAATTGTGATTTCATTAGTTTGGGCAAATTGATGTTGTCTTTCTTTTCTTTCATGTTTTGAAATTGTATTGACTTATTGACTTGAAACCTTAAATTAGTTTTCTAGGTATTATATTTTACTAGATATTAATTTGACTTGGTTAATAATTAATATAAACTTTAATAAAAAAATTATTTTTGAAAACCTTGACCCAATTGACCTAATCCAACCCAACCCATCATTTAGTTGGTTGAGTTAGATTGAGTTTAGCATATAAAAATATAAAAACCCAATCCAACCTAGCCCAATTATATTTTATTGGGTTGGATATTGAGTTTACTCAAATCTCAACCACCCCAACCCATGTACACCCCTAGATTTTTGGTTGAATTAGGTTTATTGATATGGGTTGCGAGTAACCCACAAAGTTTGCGAATAAAACTCATTTAACACACGGGTTGTGTTGGTCGGGTATAAGAAAACTTGCACAAAAATTTATCAAAATATACAAGCCTGCGTCGCCGTGGACTGTAAGTTATATATGGGTGGTCCACATACTTGTACCCAAATATCCAACTCTAATATATAGTTATCTTATTATAAAATTACAAGTATTTTCATTATCTGATTATAAACATGATAAAAATTAATAAAAGGAATTATAATTTTTTATGCACAAATTATTTATAACTTAAGTATAAACTTTAGTAATCAATTTTTTATTTTAATAACTATTATAATAATTAATTTTTTAATTATTCTTTTTACCATAAAAAATGTGGACACACATGTCTTTAGATCCTATGTTTCCACTAGTGTATATATAATACGAATAAATATATTCAATATGCTTCATATGTGTATATACATATATATATATATATATATTACACACACATATACTATGTGAGGTGTATGTTGATTGAGTGAACTTAGTTAATTTGAGTGACATTGCTTCCTTTAGAATTCCTTATTTGAGCAATCTCTTATAGCTTGAGTGATACTTATTTTAAAGGAGACAATTGATGTGATCTTTCTCCCCCACCACAATCTCTTCTCATCACTTAGTGACCATCTTTCCTCTCTTATTGCTTAAGTATTAACTGAGCGTTTGAGTGAGGATACTTGTGTAAATCAACAAGTTTTAGAAAATGCAACACATTCATCTGAACAACCACATAGTTGCTTGAGTAAGGATATTTATTGCATATTGTAACAAGTTCCAAAAATACCATGCACCACCTCACTACTTTGAACAACCACATTGTTGTTTGTACGTCCTAGAGGAGAGATAACCTTGACAACTATTTTAAGCCTCAAGCCATAATTTAAACGATGTACTTTATCACTTTACATTTGGTACTAGAGTGACATTGACAAATGCATGTAATCATTATTCATCACTTAAGAAATATCCACTACTTGAATGATATATTGCGAAACACAAAATTTTAAATTCTAGTACATAAAAGTACCATACATACATTATGTTTAAACTATTGCATAACACCAATTATACTCACCATAATTGACATATCATCCATTAATTTCATAACAACCATTTTGATTATCCAATAATAATTTATATATCATCAATTAATTCCAAACAACCATACCTTTTGATTATCCAAAAATTATTTATAGAAGCAAAAGTATATAATCATAATATAGCATAATTTCAACAGTCATACAATTCACAAGGGCAGCTCACGACCTTAAGAAGTCTAAAACAAATTTAAAAAGTGAGGCCTTTTTATTTACTAATAAAAAATTTATGCTTAAATGTATTATAATTTTATTTAAAATTTATTTTTCAAACTTTTTGTGATGCAAAATTATCTATTAAATTGTCGTAGTTAATTTTATTTAACCTTTCTTTTTCAATAGATAATAAGGTCAATCCGTTTAATCTTTGTTGAGACATTGTTGATATTAAATAAGTTTTTATTATCTTTAGCTTTGAAAAACTCCTTTCAGCTGAGACAACTAATACTCGAATTGTTAACATTATTCTATAAGCTATATATGCATTTGGAAAAAAATATATTCTTTTTATATAATTTCCAATCCTATAATTTCTTTTAAAATATTTAATTATGAAAATAAATCCAATCCATCAAGATCCAACAAATTATCATGTTTCAAAGATTTTTCAAGGTTTAAGCATTTTTCTTTCAAAAGTATACAGTCTAGCGACTTTAATTTTTTAACACTAAATAAAAAACCAAAAATATCTTCATATATTTTAAAATGTTCAAATCTACTTTGAAACATGGTAATTGTTTTATCTACAATAAACAAAAAGTAGTTAATTCTAAATGATTCTTGAAGAGATTTTAAAATTCCTTTCTTAACATTTTCATTAAATTGTTTCTTTAGATGACTAATACATTTTTCACAAAACTTAAGCTCTATATCCATTTCAATAGCAATTTCCTTGATAAAAATTAATGCATTTTTAAATCCATTTTCTATGTATTTTTCGAAAAATAAAAGAAGACCTTTTAATTGTTCAATAGCTTCATCAGTGCACATATCTTTTGATTGTAAATTCTTACAAACTCCAATTCAAACATGCAAGTTTAACCCTCAAGAACAAAGGAATAGAAAAAGAAGAAACACGAAGAGAGACAAAACTTACCAAAAACTAAAGTTTATCGGATAGAAATACTCATTTCCTTCTCTAGATTACTTTGATTTTGAAAAAGATGATTGGAGATTGCAAATTTGAAAGAGAGAAGTCAGAGTTTCTTTAAAGTTAGGATTGAAAAAGAGAAGTCACAGAAGAAAAAAAGATAGAAACCAATTGGTAAGATAATAGAGATAAAAAAGGTCTAAAGTTTTTTTAGCTATTAGTATTAACTAACAAATATCTTTTTTTAAAGAAAATTATGATTTATTGAAAAAAGTTGTTAACTCATTAAATATCATTTTTAGTACAAATAAAAATTAACAAACACTCGTAATATTTTAATTAAATTTTATTCTCAAACATAATTTTATAATTAATTTAATAGAGGTATATTAATACTAAAAAAAATTGAATCTTTTTTTGGGGACCTAAAGCGAGTGTTTTACTTGCTTGAGCCTTAAGCCAGTCCTGACAATTAACACATCACATGTTATCTCCAATTGAACATACGGTATAAATGAACTCACATAAGGTATAAATTAACTCATATGAGGTATAAATTAACTCACCTTACATGAAAGTAAGGTGTTTTACGATCCAAGTAACTCCATATTCCAACAATTTTCTAGTAGATAAATAAAGATCTACACTACTATCTACACAAACAACATTTTTCTACAATAAAATGACATTACTAGATACACTATTATATAAAAAGAAAAGAAAATTTCTTAACACAACTTATATTATATGTTTAAACTATCTTAATCTACTAGTTGACATATTATTGTATATATATAGTTTGCTTAAAAAATAAACGAATTCATAATTTAAATATCTAAAAGGTTAGAGTAAGAAAATTTAGAGAACAAGTGTTAATGGACTACAAACTTTTCATTTTCTTTAAATATAATATTTAATATTAATTAAAAATAAATTGCTTTTCTCTTTCTCTTTTCTTTATTTATATCTTTTTCTATATATAATTGCATTTTTTAAACTGGCCAACTAATAATTATAATATTTAAAAATATATTTTCAATTAATCTTCTTAATATAAAATCTATATCTAATATATATATATATATTTTGTAACACCTCAATTTATATTATTTTTTTCATACAACTAACAAGATACTGGAAGACATAACTATATAATATATTATCCATATTATATATGTATGTATACATATAATATTACATAACTAGGACTAGTTAGTCCTCAAAATACATGAAATACAAAAAATTAAAAACTTCTATCTGCATGTCTTTGAAAGTCGGTCTATTTCCAGAACCACCTGTAGAAGAATCTACTTTTGTATATGGGACGATCATCGTTGTAACGCTCACACCAATGTAAGAGTGAAATAATAAATTAAACATAGATCATATATAATTCAACAGTTATATTCATACAACCATGTATTAACACCAAACATGTAATTATCTTAATGTTACCACAAATCCTATATTTAGCCATCACACTCGACATGATTAAATATGAAACATCTTTTGAAAGACTCTATCTAAAGTAAACACACCCCACTGAGGCTAACACTTGATCCTTAACATAGAACCATTCCATGATTCGCTAGGGTCAGGATGACACAAAGCACTTGCTATCCAGAGTTAGGTGTAGATTTACTCCACAAACCTGATGTAAGTCTCATTCAACTTCTCACCACCTGATGTTCAGTCTATATGACCAAACAATTAGTGAAGTCAAAATACCTCTTATCCACAAGATGTCAATTTTTATCACCATCATCTATTATACAATAACACCTCAGGTATGTACCACTATCCAACAGGACCAAGTAAACACTACCCATAAAGGACCAATCATCTACCTATAAAGGGTTTTAATCCTCACAAGTGAGTATATCACCACCATATAACTCATTACGAGCAACATCAACAACTTACCCCTATCATCAATATCATGCATCACAATCCCCAATACGTATATATACACACACACACACACACACACACCTACACACACATCTATCTAAAGCATATATATTTCTCATTTACCTCATATACATAAAGAATCAATGAGACATGCATATAAGCATATATATTTTTTTATTCATATACCTTCCAACTCAAA
Organism: Lablab purpureus; assembly: GCA_030347555.1. Classification (NCBI taxonomy): domain Eukaryota; kingdom Viridiplantae; phylum Streptophyta; class Magnoliopsida; order Fabales; family Fabaceae; genus Lablab; species Lablab purpureus. The sequence continues at coordinate 23,590,261 of CM059258.1, forward strand.
TCATACCATATTATAGTCATTCAATCATGGTCAAATATATTTCATTGGAAAGTTAAAAAAGAATAATTTACTTAACAAAATTTTAGAATATGTAACAATTCCAACTAATTGACAGCTTGAGCTTTGTCTACTAAAAAAGCATAACTAGAATTTTAGAACTCCTTTTTTAATTTATTCCGAAGCCATTGGAAAGCTAACATTCAAAGCTACAACTTTCTTGAAGACCACTAAGTCTAATTCTAAAAGCCTTGATATGCGTGAGGAAAAATAAGGTCGAGACAAACTCCAGTTCCAAGGCCCTTTTTGCTTGAGCAAAATTTTTGTCACTTGAGTGAAAATACATTTGTCGCTCGAGTGACATCTTGTCGCTTGAGCGAATGTAAGTAGTGGAGGTAATCATTACCCATCGCCTCACTTTCGCTTGAGCAACCATACGTCACTTGAGCAACCATACGTCACTTGAGCGAAAACAGGGCAAGAGCCAACCTGAACAACATACTACTTGTTTTTCCCACACAGTCAACCCAATACCATGATTTTACACAACCATAGGCTCATCAACAAAGTATATAACAACATATATCAGCATCTAGTCCTAATATTTGATTTCTCATTCTCATTCAATCAAATAAACATCACCAATAACCAACATCACCAACAACTTACAACTACTTAAAGAAAGGAGGTTAGCTCTCATTACTTGGATTGAAGCACTTCAAACTCTACCTCCACCATCGACTTTAATGAGTCCAGATAAATCTCCAAACTACAATTCAAATAGGCAGAAACTACTCTTAGAAATATAACTTAGAAGGAAAAGAAAGAGGGAACTTAAAAATACCAAAAGGAACCAAACCACTTACCAAATCAAAATTTTGATCGGTTTACTTAGTTCCACTTTTCACCAACTCCTTGTAGCTCTCATTTGACAAGAAATTGATGAATAGAAACTATGTATCATTGGAGAGAATGTAGAAAAAGAAAGAAAAAAAATTTAAATAATAAATTTTAGAACAAATTAGAAATGAACGTCAAATTCCTATTTATACATATCATAACTAGTTTACTTTAAAATATATTATTAGAATAATATTAGGTCTTTTATATATATATATATATTATTTCAATGTAGTTTTGTTATAATATTTATTATTTTTATCTTTGTAAAAATTATAATATTCTTACTATAGTGTATCTCCTTTAACTTAAGGGTTTTAGAATAATATTTTTTCATAAATATTTATTAAGCTAATGTTGATGCATGTCGTTATGAAGGGACGATTAAAAGTTTATTTCAAATATGATTATTAAGAGAGAAAGTAAAAATAAAAAATGAAATAAAATTTTTAATAAATTAAAATTAATTTATGCAAAATTTGTTAGAGTTTTTTATATAAGTTTTTAAAATTTTTCTGTTGAACAACGTTTGTCATAAAGACTTTTAAGAAAAAATGAAATTAATTTTTCTGCAAATTAAAGTTAGTTTTCTTATACAAAATTTTCTCAAATAATATTATTATTTATTTTTAACTTTTATATAAGTTAATTTTAATTTTATCATTTTTCTTTTACGTAAATCTTTATAAAAACTCATGTAGGTAAATTAAAGTAATGTTAACTTGGGAATAAGCTTATTTTATTTTTTACTAGCCCCTCTCGTCCATGTTATAAGACATATTTTTTAAAGAAATCTTGGTATATAATATAAGGCATTTTACAATTTTAAAAAGTTTAATTTTTTTCTTTATATAACCCTATTAATCATATGATTATCCGCGCTGTTATTAAATAATAGAAAGAAAAAGTAAGAGTCAATAACTAAGATGTTTAATATTAATTAATAAGAATAAAAATAGAAATTAATAAAAAATTATACTTCCTCATTTCAAATTACATTACAAGATGTACTTTTGAAAGAGAAATTTGTTTTATAATATAAGGCTCAAATTACATTATAAGATGTACTTGTGAAAGAGAAATTTGTTTTATAATATAAGGTGTTTTAAAATTTCAATAATTTTTTTTCTTATATATCCCTATTAATTACATGATTATTTGTGTTAATATTAAATAATAGAAAGAGAAATGAAAGATCATGAACCAAGAATTAATTATCTTTGATTAATTTGACTCTTCATCTTTTACTATTATCTACTAATATTATATTTTTTTTTATTTTGATTGAAATTTTAAAATAAAATTTAAGTATAGTCATTTGCAATTTGGTGAGAATTAAAAATTTTGATTGAAATATTTACTTAAAACAATTAGTAGTTCCGATTTTAAATTATTTACAAATGATTCTCGAATTCAAAACTATTGAAATTCCAATCTCAATCAATTTATAATTTCATTAAAAAATTAATTCATTTATAAAGACTTTTGATTAAATTTTAATTAATTCATTTAATAATAATTAATAAGGATAAAAATAAAAGATATATAAAAATTAAATAAATAAATTATTTTTGTGTGTGAAAATTTGTTAAGTGAGTCTTATAATTTGAAACGAAGAAATTATAGAGAGACTATAAATAAATTATCTTTTTTAATTATCTGATTTTGTTAAATATTTTGTATTATATGGACTAGGGAGTGTTATTTTTCTTTAGTGATGAATCTAAATAAACCCTCCATAATGAATTCACCGCATACTTTTGTGCTATATAATTAAATTTTTCTCCTAAATTTGAAAGAAGTTATAATTTTTTAACTTAAAAATCTTTGTTATTGTGATTTTTTTCTAGATATTACTATTTTTTAAAAAAATTATCCAAATATACTCCTATATTATTTACATAGATATCACACTTTACTTTTCATGTCAGAATTCGGTTCCCGAAAAATCAAATTTTGACTTACGATGCGACCTCGTTGACTGGTTTTGCCACTTAGAATTCGGTTCTCAACCGAATTCTAAAAAGACTATTTTAATTTTTTTCCTTTTGCAGGATTTGGGTTCCCCGAAAACTGAATTCTGAATAGACTTTTTAATTTTTTTTCTTCCGTTTCTATGAACCGTCGTTTTGACCTTGAGAAAAAACAAGACTACAAGGCAACAAAAAACTACTCATAATTTAGTTTCGGGGAACCGAATTCTGAGTGGCAGATAAAAAAATTGAAATACCCATATCAGAATTCGGTTCACAGAAAACTGAATTCTAAATGCCAAAACAAGCCAACTTAGATATATGTCAGAATTAGGTTCATGAATAGTGAAATGTAATATTTGTATAAATACTAATATGTAAAAGGTATATATGTGTAAATTTTTTTTAAAAACGTAATATGTTGAAAAATAATAATTTATTATTGCTTTAGAAATATTATAAAGTTCTCAAGAATAATTTTCTTTGTCCTTCATCATTCTCTTACTTCTCTTTTCACTCGTACTAATTAATGAGTTTCCCCAGCTCGAGGAACATGCGTACACGCGTAGCCTTGACATATGTTAGCTCATCAAAACCAACATTGCACTAATAATGAATGAATCACAACCATGCACGCATTAGAAGAAGGAAGGAAATAAGAGAACATGTTTGATTTGTTTTACTAATTTTGGCAAGACCTGAAGTGTACAAAAGAAATACCTTGAATCTTGACACTGGTTGAAAGAAAAGTTGCTATGGTGAGAAAATGAAAATTAGAGTTGAAAGTTTTCCTTTTACATCATATGATCTGTAGAAGATTCTTTTTAACTGGATTTTTTAATCAATTTTTTCTTTAAAATTAAAACATTACATGTTCGATCATTTTTAATTGAGTAATCGTATATGATGTCATAAATTTAATATTTCAGTCTTATAAATCTCTATTGATTTAGGTTAAATGATAATAACTTCAAAATATAAAAAATTCAAGAATAGTTTTTTTTATCAACAATTAAATGAAACATTAATTAAAATAAAAATCAAAACTATTTTTAAATCATGATAAGATTTTTAAATTAAATAATTAAAAAAATAAAAAATAAATTAAAATCATTTTAGTTAATTAAGTTCTAAATTAAATAGTAACTTTCTATCACTTAATCATAAAAGTTACGGACGACCAAAACAAGAAACACAATAATTTAATAATTATAGGTAAAAGAAATGTTCGAAAAAGTTAATGCTTTAATTGTTCGAGGGTATCGTAGGAATGTTCAAAACCGAGGAAATCGTAGCAATGTTCAAAACCGAACAAGCATTATGTACCGAAATCTCTTGTTGATTTTCCTCTAGTCATCAACTTTTCCCTGTTTTGTTTGGTCGATCAAACTCTGCGAGAATATGGAAGCAGTATGGACCAGGATTCTGATGCTGATTCTGATACTGGTTCTGATATGGGCATGGAGGATGCTGAATTGGTTATGGTTCACTCCAAAGAGGCTTGAAAGGCTTCTCCGAGAGCAAGGCTTTCAAGGCAATACATACACGCTTCTCGTTGGAGACATGAACGAGCTGATGAAGATGAGAAAGGAGGCCTTCTCCAAACCCATGAATCACTTCTCTCACGACATAGTACCGCGTGTGTTTTCCTTTTTGCATCACAGTATCAACACACATGGTATGCTTGTCGTTCATTCTGGTATTGTCTTTTTGCAACTGTGTTATGTCTTTCAAAGTCCAGGTCTTCTTTTGTTTTGTCCAAGTGCTGTGTGGCTGAAGCAGCGATGGTAACTTGCTTAATAGTTGTTCAGAATAGATCAGCATATTTCACTCACATGATACTCAATTTGTTCATGAGTTAGATTTGGGTAGTTTTGCATGCGATGTTATTTTTTCTAGTGGAAGATTAACATGTTACGGATTTGGATAGCGTAACAGGTAGAGAAGATGAATTTTTCTCTCTCTCCTGAGATATTAAAAGAACAGGGGTAGTAATAAGGTACTGTAATGAATGTCTCTGCAATTCAATTTAAATGTACTAGATGCTTTTCTTCTCTATTTATTTGCATGTAAAATGAGTACAAGATGGATTTTCTACGAAGGTTAAAAGAGTTTGGTTGAAGAGAAATAAAAAGAATTAAAGATACAAGTGAATTTAGATGGAAAATAATACAGTAAAGTAAGTTCACTATGTTTAAATTTCCAATTCTATTCTATCTACCAGCTCTTCTAATTTTCTCTTACCAAACATCTCATAAAAGATAATTTCAACACTTTTCTCGTACGTAAGTAATTAACTGTGACTTCTCAGTACACTGACTGAGTGCCCACTAGGTTGACAATTCAAAGTTTATTGGTTAGTTTTACGCATTTAGACTTTAGATCAATACCTATAACTCCAACTAGTTGTAGTTGAAGAGACACTTGAGCAACACAAAGAAATCTCAGGGAAACGTTTCAGACTGATACCAAACTTTTATCTGTAAATACATTATGTCTATATATGAAAATTGTTCATTAAATGATGAATTCGTTTACTGAATCTGCCACAATAATTTGAGATACGACCAATTAGAATACTGATACTAGTAGAACAAACTACTTTTTTGTACCGTGCATAATGTAATCAACATCGGTCACATCCCACCAGTAATATAATGATCATAATTTGGAGATGCTGTCATTACAAATGACATGAAACTAGGTATATATTCAATCATCTAGAATTTAACATCACATGATATAATGGATGAAGAAGAAGAATACTGGTGAACTTTCAAGGCATACAAATTTAAACTAAAGCATATTAATGTTCTGTTCCTTTTTGCATAAGCCAAAGGTGTAGGCAGGCAACGTCTAAATATGCTTAAAAAATACGAAACCATAATGCCCCAAATGTATTTATGCTTCTATTCTTATAAATTCTCTGCTTGGTCTTGTCTTTTGGATGGGAAAGAAAGTATCTGAACATATACGACTGAAGTTTTGATTGAAATTGCTAGGTTGAAGTTAAAGGATTTACATGAAGGAAAAAATAGAAATAGAGAAAGAAGAGAGGTTGAATTTGAGGAAGGGGACTTGGTTTATGTGAAAGCTTAGTTCTAAGTTCTATGGTTCTTATGCTATCGTTAAGAGGGTAAGGCTAGTGGCTTATAAGCTGGAACTGCCCTTGAATGCTAAAGTACATCCAATTTTCCATTATGTCCTAACTATAGATACCAGTGGCTGCTGATGTTCCTTGCAAACAATTTTCCAAATTTCTCTCAGAGGATTGGAAATTATGAGTGACTATTGAAAAGGGGCTGACCCTCAGGAAGCTGCTCAATTGCTCAAATGAAGTTGTCATAAAGTGGAATAATCTGGTAAACCATAAGAAGAAATTTTGAGAACACATGCAAAGTCTTCCAAGATTTCCGCTGGACAAGGTGGAGTTTATAGGGGAGGGTGTTGATAGGCCCATAACTCGTGCATAGGAATATAGAGCCTCATTGGCTCCATGATCAGGGTAAAGGCAGTAAGGTTTATGAGAATAAGGGCATTTTTTCTTGCTTCCTATGTGCACACTCTTTCATTCCATAATGCGCCATTATGAAATATAAGAAGGTGAATCAATATTTTTATAGGATAAAGTAAGTAAGGACCTGGAAAATAACCAATTGGAAAATACTCATTCTTTCCTATCGTTCTTCCCCTTTTTCTTTTCGCTCTATGTCGCTAGCTTATTATGAGATATTTGTCTCAAAATTGTAAGTAGTGATTCTGTATCATTTTATTTTGAATATCTGTCTGGTACCTATCATTTTGCAGTCCCACATGCATTGTGTTATTATGTTTGTTTAATTTGATCATGCTTTGAAATTTTACAAAATAAATGAGAAGCCTTGTATATGGTGTGCCATATTTATATCAATAAGATGAGTAAATTTTGCCCATACAAAAACACGCATGGACACCCAAGATTAAAGGCTAATTAATGTACAGATTTACTAACAGCGCCAATTGTAATGTCTGTAGTATAGTTGGAAGGAAAAGAAGAGACTAGAGAATTAAATGAAGGAGAATAATGAAGAGGGTGTTTGGGTATGAGAGAAAAGACAGGTGACAGCTTAAAGAGTGGAAGGCATAACTGAATGGAAAGATAGCATGCAGGCACTGGGAGGGAATGATATGGGATAAGATAGGGGAGAAGGAATGACTATTCTTAGGGGTAACTGAATGAGGAGGGAGTGAAAAGTTTTCCTAATTTATATTCTTGATTCTATTCTTATCAAAGTCAAATAGCACACACAAATGTCGTCTATTCTTTTCTATTCTTGAGTATTTTTTTTCTCTTCCTTTTCATATTTAATTTAAACATTTTCGTATTGTTTGTTGATGGTATGTAGGCAAAAATTCTTTTATTTGGTTTGGACCAGTACCAAGGGTGACCCTCACTGATCCTGAGCTGATCAAAGAGGTATTAAACAAGATGTATGACTTCGGAAAGATTAAAGGGAATCCACAAATCAGGTTACTAGCTCCTGGTCTTGTAAGCCACGAGGGAGAAAAGTGGAGCAAGCATAGAAAGATAATCAATCCTGCTTTCAATTTAGAGAAGTTGAAGGTTAGTTTCTTATTATTACATGTAGATCTTATATATTGACTAAGTTGCCTTTTGAAAACATGAAGAAAACATCGTTATTTGTGCTTCATATGTGTGTGTTTTTTAATGTAAAAATTACTGCATGAAAATGTATTGTCTTGCAAGTAACATGACGTCAAGTTTGAATATTTACCAGCTTAAGTTGACAGGGAAAGTTTAACACTTGGCTATTTCTTCATTACACCTCAGAATATGTTACCACTATTCATCAAATGTTGTGATGATCTTATTAGCAAATGGGAGGAAATGTTATCTTTAGATGGATCAAGTGAAATGGACGTATGGCCTTTCCTTCAGAATTTGGCTTGTGACGCTATTTCTCGAACAGCATTTGGAAGTAGTTATGAAGAAGGACGAAGAATATTTCAACTTCTAAAAGAGCAAGGTGAACTTACAATGCAACTTATGTTCAAAGTTTACATCCCTGGATGGAGGTAAGACTAATATGAATATTTGACTACTTGATAAGTGATCAAGCTTTTTGGATGATCTTTATTTAACTAAACCAAACTTGTCATTCTTTGGTAGAGGACATTGTGATTAGAAAACAATACTTATCATTAAGAAGCAAAGAAACCTGTTTTTTAAAATAACCATTTTACCAAATATCTGAGAAGACTATGATATCTCTCGATTTCAACTTGGAAAATCAAACTATGTTTATCATTGAAAAAAATAGAATTCTAGTTGATATAGAAAAGAGAATTCTCTTCAAATCATGATTAATACAGGATTATGTTCCCTTGTAGGTTTGTACCTACAACTACCCATAGAAAGATTAACGCAATTGACAGGAAAATAAAAGCTTCACTTATGGATATTATTAACAACAGAGAGAAAGCACTAAAGGCGGGTGAAGCCACTAAAAATGACTTGTTAGATATACTTCTCGAGTCAAATCACAAGGAAGTTCAAGAACAGGGAAACAATAAGAATGTTGGAATGACTATTGAAGATGTTATTGGCGAATGCAAACTATTTTACTTTGCAGGGCAAGAGACCACTTCATCTTTGCTTGTTTGGACAATGATATTATTGAGTATGTACCCTGATTGGCAAACACGTGCAAGGGAGGAAGTCTTGCAAGTTTTTGGCAATCGAAAACCAGATTTTGATGGATTAAATCACCTTAAGATTGTAAGTTCGTATTATCATTTTAATATTGAATAACATGCTCTAAGTAAATTACTCAGAATATTTTTGCAACAGGTTACCATGATTTTGAACGAGGTTTTTAGACTATACCCACCAGTAATTGGTCTTGCTCGAAAAGTTTCTAAAGATGTGAAGCTTGGAAACCTATCATTAGCTGCTGGAATGCAAGTTTTCATGCCAATAATTTTGGTTCACCACGATTGTGAGCTCTGGGGTGATGATGCTAAGGAGTTCAAACCTGAGAGATTTGCTGAAGGTGTTCTAAAGGCTACAACAAATGGCAAAGTTTCACTAGTTCCGTTTGGAGGGGGTCCTAGGATATGCATTGGACAAAACTTCTCTTTGTTGGAAGCAAAGCTTGCTTTGTCAATGATTTTACAATATTTTTCGTTTGAACTCTCTCCAACTTATACTCATGCTCCAACTACCGTGATTACTCTTAAACCCGAGTATGGTGCTCATCTCATTCTACGTAAAGTGCAAATATAAATAAATAATTATGATATGGTACTGTTTGACTCGTATTACTCTTGAAAACTTATGATGTAATAATATTTCAAGAAGAGATAGAGAACAACCATTTCATATGACTATTATTAGTTTATTTTATATAATATTATTGAGAAAAAACATAAATTTTCTATATGTATGTATTCATCAAGGTTTTAAATTATAATCACAATACAATCTTAAATTGTAGTTGTTGACATTGACTAAAAAATCAATTTTGTATAAGGTGTTTGTTGTCTACATTATGGATCATATGGTAGTAGATGCCTGATATGCCTTTGTTGTGTAGGTCGTCTAATGCTGACTAGAAGCTTTTATCATTTGATAGTTTACTCACTAGTTAGTTAGTTTGGATGGAAAGAATCTTTACAAGTTATGGCTTTTTTTTGGAGTGATTCATAGTGTAAATCACAAGTATTGTTGAATTACCCGTAGACGTAGATTAGAGTTTGTTGAGACTCTAATTGAATTACATTAATTTTTGTTGTGTTTTCTCTTTTTTCATGTTTCTGATTTATGTGTGTGATGTTCTAAGTGTTCTTGTGATTTTAAAAATTTGTTGGCGTTGAGAGCATAAATTTGAATCATGATATCTTCTATAAAGTATGAAGTGGAAAAGTTCACCAAAAGCAATGATTTCAGGTTATGGACAAAGTCAAAAAGCTTCAGCATGATAAGGTTTTTGGTGAATCTTCTATACTTAAACAAGCAGTGTACTTATTCAAGGTCAATAGTGAAAAGGAGATTAGTAAACAATTAAAAGAGTTCAAAAAGTTGATTATCAATCTTGAGAATATCAAAGGAAAGATCAAAGATGAGGATCAAACACTCTTTTACTATGTTCATTTCTTAAAGTGCATGACTACTTCAAAGAAACCTTATAATGGAGAGTCTCTCTCTTGAAGAAGTTCAGACTTCTCTAAGTTCCAAGGAACTAAAAGAGAAGTATGAGATTAAGTAATTAAAAACTAATGAAGGGATAATAGTTAGGGGAAAATCACCCAAGAATGAGAGTAGAGAAATAAGAAGGTTTAATTTAAGATAAAGTAATTGGAGTGGTACTGTTTCTAACATTAGGTGTTATCATTTGAAGAAGGAAAGTCACACAATGAGGTTTTGTTCTAATAGGTAAAAGAAGATTAACAAGCTTAACAAACCTGTTGATTTAATTCAAGAAAGAGTGCATATTTACTTAGAAGATTTGTTGAAGAATTAAATCCAAAATGAATCTTGAAGATTAGTGTTTTGATAATGAAGATACAGAGAATTTTGCAATATTAAATACTTGATTTTATCTCAAAAAGGAATGTTGTATTATAAAGATTAAAGGCAAAATCAAATACTCAATCATGGAGAGCTAAAGTAATCAAGGATGGAAATCTTAAAGATTTGCTTAACCTATGAAGGATCATGTTTAGAAGTTTCAGTTTTAGGTATTGGATAAAAAGAGTAAGTCATATTTTCCCCCCAAGACCATTTCAATTTTAAGATCAAGTCATATTTTCGCAAAAAGCATTTTCTACATTGTTAATCGATTAGAAATCGAAATAGAATTGATTATATCACTTAAAATTTGAATTAAACAAGTTTAACGAACATAATAATCGATTAAGTGTTTTGATAATTGATTATATTGTTTCTGGGTTTGCATATAACCGATTATGTCTTTATCTAATCGATTATTTTAGGAAAAATATATTTTTCCAAATCTTCTCTGGAATAATCGATTATGACTTTTATACAATCGATTAAATACGACGTTTTTGTGAATTAAAAGCTTAGTCAACCTAAGAATGGAAACTTTAAGCTGATTTCGAATTATAAATTGAATGGCAAGGTCTTGGGTTAATACACAACTAATCAAACACGAAAATATAGTGTTCTTGCACTCAAATATTTTCAAAGTCGCTTTCTTGCTCTTTCAAGGTTAATCTTAGTTCTTGGAAGTGGTGATTGTCTTGTGCTTAAGCTTTCATATCCATTACACATAAGGTGAATTCTTTCTTGGTTATTGATTGTTGTAATTCATCCATTGGATCAGTTATAAAAGGAGGTGTTTGTTCATCTCTTGTGGGTTAAGAGAGTTGGGATCATCCTTAGTGTGTCTAAGGAGGTATTTTCATCCTTAGTGTCTAAGGAGGTGTTTCTGTTTATCTTTATTTGTTTTTACATGTTGCCACTTGATTGATGTTTGTAATTGCAATTAAAGATAGTAGGGTATATCATCACATGTTGTGCTGATCAGGCACTGGATGTACGATTGGCTAAATCCGAACCAATATAAATCTTTGTGTTCATTCTTTCTTTCCCTCTCTCTTTATTTTATTATATTCGGATCATATTAACAATTGCTATCTCGCTTGCTTTTATCAAAGATTAAGAAAAATCTGAATCTTGAAATTGGAATTGATTTTAAAATCTAGAAAATTATTTTAAACCAGAAAAAGTTTTTGAAAACCCAATTCACCCCTCTCTTGGATTTTGCATTGTCATTATTTCTAACAATTGCCCTCAGAGATGGTTTTTGAAAATTACTCAAAATCAAAGATCCTTATGGCATGTCAAAATCAAACTTTTATTAAAGGTGCTTCTATTCATAAACCACCACTCTTTACCGATGAAAACTATCCTTTTTGGAAAAAAAGGATGGAGATTTTCCTTAGGTTAAATGATCAAGGTGTTTGAGATGTAGTTGTAAAAGGTCCTTTTATTCCTATGATTATTGTTGATAAAATGCAGGTACCAAAGAAACGATCTCAATGGATAAGAGAGGAGTACAATGAACATCAATATAAGGGCATGTAATATGATATCATCTACTTTAACTCTTGACGAGTTTTACAGGCTATCAGATTGCACAACAACAAAAGAGATGTGAGACACTCTTGAAGTCACACATGAAGGCACAAAGGATGTTAAAAGATCAAGGAAAAATACCTAGATTCAAGAATATGAGATGTTTCGCATTAGTAAAGGAGAAACCATCTATGATGTTCAGAAAAGATTTACTCACATTGTAAATCATCTCAAGGCGTTAGGTAAGAAATTTGATACCGAAGAATTAAATGTGAAAATTTTAAAATCTTTGGACAGTACATGACAACCTAACAAGGAAAATCCGAATCTTGAAATTGGAATTGATTTTAAAATTTGGAAAATTATTTTAAACCAGAAAAATTTTTTGAGAACCCAATTCACCCCCCTTTTGGATTTTGCATTGTCATTATTTCTATTAAAACCTTATGCGTATGATGATGCAGCAATGGTTGAAGACGATTATGAATGACCTAAGGTTCTAATGGTATCTAGTGGCATTGACGATGATGTTGAGTGCATAATGGACTTATGCTGTTCATTTGACATCACTCCTACTCGTTTATGGTTCGAGGTGTTTACAAATTTGGAAAGAGGTTGTGTTCTCCTTGTAATAATAACTTAAGTAAGATATATGTCATTGGATCCATAAGGTTCATGTTTTATGATGAAATAAAAAAGTTCTAACTGTAGGATGTGCTAGAATTTTTAGATCTCCAAAAAAAAAATAGATGACCTTCTGAGTCTGCTATGGTAATGGAGTGAAAACTTCCATTGAAGAAGCTTCCATATTTCAAAATTCTCTTGGAGGAAGAAGGCTTCAATGAGAGTGAGAACTTTTCAAATAACCTTGAATCTCATGGCCATGGAGAGAAGAGACAGGAATGCAAGAGAGTTCATGAACTTTAGGAGAGAAAAGATTTCATCTAGAAAATCAATTCTCATTAGAAAAATATCAAAGTTATGTTATAATATGTGGAAGAAGGCTTATAAAGAAGGGGTGGTCTAGGCTAACTATGGGAGATCTAACTAAGGTCAATCTAAGTAACCAAAGTTAGTCTCTAGAATTAAGATTTGAAAGAGTCAAATGCATCTTAGATGCAACTCAAATGAACTTGAAATGAAACTCAAATGAAGTCGCACAAGAAGCATGACTAAGGCATGGAACATGTATCAAGGAAGTCTAGGATTGAGTGCAACATGGCTCACCATAAGCTTCCACTTCAGGCGTCACCTTGTACTCAATCTAGGCCTTTCATGTCATGCCTAATCCAATGGTCCTAAACCTCTTCCAAAGCTTCTTAAAGAAAAACAAGGCAAATGTTCCAAATACAAGGCCAAAACATGGATAATGACCTACTAATTAAGATTTTGTCCTACAAAATATCCTATAAGTTGTAGAAACTATAATACCCTAAAATACGAGGGTAAAAACAAATATTTACAATTTTTACAAGACTTAGAAGATTAAGAAAGAAACTAATATTCTATTCTCCAAAGTAGAAGAAACCTCTTCGCTCCATGATCCTCTTCGCTCCATGCTCCTCTTCTTGTATTTTCTTAGCCATAGAGCTTGTGATAGGTCCTATTTTGTGGCTGGGTGGTTTTCTATCACTTTATGAAGGAATTGAAAAGTTGGTAGATGAAGTTAGTTATATACCTAATTTGTATAGAAATCTTATATCCATTAGTTAGCTTGAGAATAAGGGACATGTGTTTAAATGAAAGAAAAGGGTAATTAGGGAATTCGTGGTTGTGATCAAGAAGCAAGGAAGAATCGTTTATATACGTTAGGTGTTGTAGTGTTTATTTCAGCGTTTAAGACATACTTATAACATAAAAAGGTTAGTCATATAAGCAAGAAAAGCTTGGCAACACTATAGAAATAAGGTTTTCAACAAGTTAGCTCTTGAAGGGAGATGAATTGAATAAAACTTTAAAACCTTTTTCATAAACCTTTTTCAGAAAGAAGATAAGAGTAAACGATATATTTAGTGGCATCTACTAGTTTGAAAAGGTTAAAAAAGGTTTTAGTAAAACTAGAAAGATGAAAAAGTCTTCCTAATCTAGTGGCTCTAGAAGGGGAAGAGTTGAATAGAGCCTTAAATTCTTTTTCACGTGAACTAGCCAGACCATCTAACTATATAGTATGATAGACTAGACCATTACGCATTGAATGAGCAACACAAGATATTTATACCGTTTCACCCAAAACTCACAGACTATGTCCAGTTTTCCCTTAAGAACAATTCTTAAGAGGCTCCACTAATCAAATAAATTATTACAACGAATACATAAACCACTCCTGGTTACAATGGATACACAAACACTCATGATTACGAAGTCTTAACCTCCCCCTAAGATTAAGATCTTAATAGAAAAGAAGAATTTCCTTTAGAAATAGATGAGAGAACAATTTAAGCTCACTGGACATGTTTAGAGAATATTACAATGGTTTCACACACACACACTAAGATTTTCTAATCAGTGGACACTTTGAATTTGCTTGTAGGATTTGATCGCTTGTAATTCTAGTATCTTCTACGTTGATCTTCAAGTCTTATAAAGGTTTCATGAATTTGAACGTTGCTTGAAGTTTTTAACAATTTTAGTATTTCCCTTGATTGGTGCTTTCCATAATCAGAGTTGATATTTTTCGTATCCTTTCATGTAGCGAAAGTCTTGACTTTTTGTACCATTACATGTTCAATTTTGAAAGGCTTGATGCTTTTGAATCTCGCTTATTTTATCTAGAAAGGAAGCAATTCAAATAATACTGGAAAATATCTCAAATTATATTATTCTTTGTCATTCATTTCCTTTTTCAATTTCAATCTGAATGTTGGGATAATTATGAACAATTAATGCATTAATCGCTTAATAAATATATTTTTCTTTGAATAAAATCATTATTAGATTAAGTATAAAATATATTTGTGATTTGACTTTCTTGATTTTATTAACTTACAGTTTCTAGTGCATGTTAGATGAATCATAAGTATAATGAAATATATTATTTTTGTTATCATCAAAACTTTCCTTGTGCAAGAACTATAGGGTCTAGATCGTCTAGTGGTCATTTTACTGTTAGATTGTCTAGTGGTTCAACAAAAAAAAAATCGTGGTGTAATTTTTGGACCTAATCTATTTATAGAAAAGTCTTTAAAAATGACTTTTGGTATTTTTATCCTTTATCCATCACAAAATAGAATTATCTTATAGTTACCACACATTAAAGGTCCATAACATTTCATATATATAATTGACCAAACAATTTGTGCACCATTAGATCACTTTTAATTTTAACAACCTTATCTATTCTTATTATATAATTATTTACATATAAGACCAATGTTGGATTATGGATCCAACACCATAAATATGGTGGCTTGGGAAAAGTTTTACCCAGGTCTCACGGTAAGTGCCAAATGTTCTTATCAGAAAAGAATGTGGGTCTCCCAAGGTGGAAGGAGTAGTGCCTTTAAGGATCTAGATAAAGCTTTCAATCTCACCGAGAAGAGATCCACCTATAGAAGAATCTTCGACACTCAAGTCTGTAAAAGCTTAAAATATCATATGGATACGAGTATTAAGTAAAAAATTAGGTAAGTACTCCCTAGGAGATGGTCATGTATTTTTAGAATCTTTTGGATCCTTCATAGTTAAGATAATTATAAAAAGATATATAGGGGTATTACTAAATAATATCTCATGTAATCAGTATTATAACATAAATATATAATATTGATTCGATGGATATTGGTAATTAATATGATATATTTTGATATTAATGATTTTTATTTATAATTTTTAATATTTGTAATATTTTTTGTGTTACGAGAATTTTCATCTTTCACAAAAAGTATCAATGTTTCAATCTCAAGTCTATTAAAGTAACATCATTAAAATCAATCACCGCATTTAAAGTATTATTCACTTTGAAACTCAAAACTCCATTATGGTTTTATCTTAAAAAATGTATCAAAAGATTAAAGAAGAAATTATATATAAACTACTCTTGACTTTAATTCCTAAAAGATGTGAAATTATTAATTAGATATATTAGAATCCTTTATATAAATAAGCTAAATTGATATTAACTTGTAAAAAAGGATTATTTTATTTATTATTATTATTGTTATTTAATATATTAACTTGTAAAAAAAGTTATTTTATTTATTATTATTATTAGTTATTATTTAATGAAATTTTCAAAGAAACTCGCCCAATAAATTGATTACATTCTTTAATCTTTTTCTAATTAATTTAATTTTTTATAAATTTAATTTAGTTATAATTATTCAACTTAAAAATTCTTGTTATTGCTTTAGGAATATTGTAAAAATCTCAACTATAATTTCCTTTTTCTTTCTCCATCATCCAACTTCTCTTTCACTCGTATTAATGAGTTTGATCAGCTAGAGGAACATGCGTGCACAGACACGTAGAAGTAGTGACTTATCTTCGCACAAAAAAACCAACATCGCACAAATAATGAATTACCACTCGAGCACGCATTCGAAGAGGCACAAAATTAGAGAAGATAGCAGTGAATAAAACCCCTCAGTTACACTCAGCAAAATTGATAGGAAGAAAAACTAAAGAGGTAATTTTAACTTTCTAGATTCTGAATGTGAAATGTAAGCTTTGTCTCTGTGATATAATTACTGATCATGTTTAGTCTTCTGGAACCACTAAATGTTGAGAAGGAGAAATAAATGTTTGTTTTGTTTTACTAATTTTCATAAGATCCAAATTGAAGTATATTCTTTCTCTTAAAATGTCTTGTCAAGAGAAAATTTTATTTTTATATTATCAGTCGGTAGATTTTAATAATATATTATTATTTTTTATTAATTATATTTTTATTTTAAAAAATATAAAAATAATTAAATAATTTTTTTTAGACTTTAATAAATTAATTATTTGTATTAATTAATTATTTTTTATTTATTTATTTATTTTTTTTAATCAATAAATTATATTTAATTCTTTAAGAATATTATTGAAAAATTTTAAAAATTTATTATAAGTGATAAAAATTACTATTTTTATTAGTATGAATGAAAAAAATCATAAATAACTCTTATTTAAAAATAAAGAAAATATTAATTAAATAATGCCATCAATCTATCTCACACTCGGTGGAAGAAAGAGTGCATGGTATAAGAAAAGCAAAATTAGAGGTGAAAGTTTTTTTTATATATTATATGATTGTGCAGAAGATTCTTTTATAACTGAATTTTTTTATTAAAGTTTTTAAATATTTTAAACAATGATAAGATTTTTTAAATTACAATAATAGAAATTTAACTTGAAATAAAAAAAACATTTAACTTAAAACATATAATAACCTCTTCCTATTACTTAATCATAACAGTTAGATGACTAAAAATAAAAAAACATAACTTAATAATTATAAAGATAATCATAAACATATACTATAAAATATCTAATATAGGTAAACAAATATTTGAAATGCAATGTTTATCATTCTTCTAATATAGGTAAAAGAAGAAATGTCATAGAAAATTTATGCATTTATTTGTGGGGGTATAGTAGGAATGTTCAAATCCAAACAAGCATTATGTTCCAAAATCTCTTGACCTTCCTCTAGTCATCAACTTTCCTTGTTTCGTTTGGTCCACCAAACTCTGGGAGAGAGAAATGGAAGCAGCTTGGACCAGGATTCTGATGCTGATTCTGATGCTGATTCTGATACTGGTCCTGATATGGGCATGGAGGATGCTGAATTGGATATGGTTCACTCCAAAGAGGCTTGAAAAACTTCTTAGAGAGCAAGGCCTTCAAGGCAATCCATACAGGATTCTCGTTGGAGACACGAACGAGTATGCGAAGATGAGAAAGGAAGCCTTCTCCAAACCCATGGATCTCTTCTCTCACGACATAGTGCCGCGTGTATTTTCCTTTTTCCATCACAGTATCAACACACATGGTATGCTTGTTGATCCTTCTGGTACTTGTTGTTATGTCTTTCTTTGTCCAGGTCTTCTTTTGTTTTGTCCAACTACTGTATTACTGAACCACCGATGGTAACTTGCTCAATAGTTAGTTCAGAATAGATCAGCATATTTCACTCACATGATACTCAATATTTGTTCACGAGTTAGATTTGGATAGCTTTGCATGTGATGCTAATTTTTTCTACTGGCAGATTAACATGTCACGGATTTCGATAGCTTGACAGGTAGAGTAGATGAGTTTTTTTTCCAATCCTGAGATATTAAAATGACAAGGGTATGCAATAAGGTACTGTAATGAATGTATCTGCAAAAAATACACGTATAAACAAAACTTACATTACAATAGCTAAATACGAATATATACAAAGAGATGTGTATTACATATATCAAAGATAATAAAAGAAATAAAATACAATAAGAGATATGAAATATTCGAACAAATCACTTGTTGTATTTCTGAAATGTACTAGATGATTTTTTTTCTATATTTTGCATATTTACATGTAAAATGAGTACAAGATGGGTTTTCCACCGGGTATGTTTGGTAGGAAAACAAATAATGTTTATCCGGAAATAAGTTAAAAGCGTTTGGTTGAAGAGAAATAAAAAGAAACAAAGGTACAAGTGAATTTAGATGAAAAATAATACAGTAAAGTAAGTTCATTATTTTTAAAATTTGTTCCAATTCTATTCTATATACCTGCCCCTCTAAATTTGTCTCACCTGGCATCTCATAAAAGATAATTTCGACACTTTTCTCGTACGTAAGTAATTAACAGTGACTTCTCAGAGTACACTGACTGAGTGCTCACTGGGTTGACAAATTCCAAAAGCTACAAAGTAGTTAAGTTGATCAGCTAGTATTTCAAAGTTTATTGGTTATTTTTACGCATCTAGACTTTAGATCAATACCTGTAACTCGAACTAGTTGTAGTTGAAGAGACACTTGCAGCAGTACAAAGAAATCTCTGGGAGGCATTTCAGAGAGATACCAAACTTCTATCTGTAAATACATTATGTCTATATATGAAATTGTTCATTACTGAATCTATAACAATAATTTGAGATAAGACCAATTAGAATACTAATTAATACTAGCTAGAACAAACTACTTTTTGTACCGTGCATAATGTAATCAACATCAGCCACATCCATTAGTAATATAATGATCATAATTTGGAGATGCCTGTCATTACAAATGACATGAAACTAGGTGTATATTCAATCATCCAGAATTTCACATCACATGATATAATGGATGAAGAAGAAGAATACTGGTGAACTTTCAAGGAATACATATTGAAACTAAAGCAGATTAATGCTCTGTTACTTTTTAATGAGCCAAAGGTGTAGGCAGGCAAGGTCTAAATATGCTTAAAAGGTACGAAACCATAATGCCCCAAAAGTTTTTTGTCCTTGCACGAGGATATGCTTCTATTCTTATAAATTTTCTGCTTGGTCTTTTTCTTTTGGATGGAAAAGAAAGTATTTGAACATATAAGACCGAAGTTTTTGAATCAAATTGCTACCTTGAAGTTAAAAGGATTTAGATGAAGCAAAGAATAGAAATAGAGAAAGAAGAGAGGTATAAGTTCAGGTAGGGGGACTTGGTTTATGTGAAAGCTCACCATACAGATTGGGATCTATGGTGCAAGGGTCAATGAAAAGCTTAATTCTAAGTTCCATGGTTCTTATGCTTTCATTGAGAGAGTACGGCTAGTGGCTTATAGGCTGGAGCTGCCCTTGAAGGCTAAAGTCCATCCAATTTTCCATATGTCCTAACTATAGATAGCAGTGACTGCTGATATTCATTGCAAACAATTCTCCAAATTCCTCTCAGAGGATTGGAAATTACAAGTGACTATTGAAAAGGGGCTGACGCTCAGGAAGCTGCTCAATTGCTCAAATGAAGTTCTCATAAAGAGGAATAATCTGCTAGACCATAAGAAGAAATTTTGAGAACATATGCAAAGTCTTCCAAGATTTCCACCGGACAAGGTGGAATTTATAGGGGGGTGTTGATAGCCCATATATCTCATGTGCATAGGAATATAGAGCCTCATTGGCCAAATGATCAGGGTAAAAGGCCGTAAGGTTTATGAGAATAAGAGCATTTTTTCTTGCTTCCTTTGTGCACACTCTTTCATTCCATAATGGGCCATTATGAATCATAAGAAAGCGAATCAATATTTTTATTGGATAAAGTAAGGACCTGAGATAAAAACCAATTGGAAAATACTCATTTTTTCCTGTCGTTCTTCCTTAGAAGGTGTTTTCGCTCTATGTTGCTAACTTATTATGAGATATTTGTCGCAAGATTGTAAGGAGTGCTTTATATATCTGTATCATTCTATTTGAATATCTGTCTGGTACCTATCATTTCTGCTGTCCCACATGCGTTGTGTTATTATGTTAGTTTAGTCTGATCATATGGGGAGTATATGCTTAGACATTTTACAAAATGAATTAGAAGCCTTGTATATGGTGTGCCATGTTTATATCAATGAGATGAGTAAATTTTGGCCATACAAAAACATGCATGGGCAGTCAAGACTAAAGGCTAGTTAATGTATAGACTTACTAACAGAGCCAATTTTAATGTCTATAGTGTAGTAGGAAGAAAAAAAAAAGAGAGTAGAGAATTAAATGAAGGACAATAATGAAGAGGACGCTTGGGTATGAGAGAGAAAAGACATGACTGAGCAGGAACGAATATTCTTAGGGCTAACTGAATGAGGGAGTGAAAAGTTTTTCTAATTGGTCCTTGTGTTTCTCTGAGTAAGGAGCTGGTCTTTCTCAGATTTGGGTCTTAATTTTTTGTTTTCTTCAGAGTCCGTCTATCGCATTGTACACAGGAGTTTGCTCTGATTTCCAAGTTTTTATTAATACAGACAATTCTATTTTCTTTAATTTCTGTTATTGGTTCCTATCATCACCTATTAATTTGAAAAATCACACGACGTTATTCTTTGATCTTAAGAACTTTTGGCTGAGATCTAGACACAAACACAAACATATATATCAAAGTCAAATAGCACTCACAGAGTTTGTCTATCTTTTCGATTCTCTATTTTTGTTTTCTTCCTTTTCATATTTAATTTAACCGTATTCGTATTGTTTCTTGATTTTGTATAGGCAAAAATTCGTTTAGTTGGTTTGGACCAGTTCCAAGGGTGACGCTCACTGATCCAGAGCTAATAAAAGATGTATTAAACAAGACATACGACTTCGAAAAGATTACTATGAATCCACAAGTCAGGTTACTAGCTCCTGGCCTTGTAAGCCACGAGGGAGAAAAGTGGAGCAAGCACAGAAAGATAATCAATCCTGCTTTCAATCTAGAAAAGTTGAAGGCTAGTTTCTTATTACTAGATATAGATCTTATATATTGACTAATGTGCCTTTCGAAAACGTGAGGAAGACATAATTATTAGTGCTGCATGTGTGTTATCTTTATTTTGCTTGGAAAAGTTACTCCACAAAACTGTATTGTCTTGCAACTAACATGATGTGAAGTTTGAATAATTATCAGCCTAAGTTGACATGAAAACTTTAACAGTTTGCTATTTCTTTATTACATCTCAGGATATGTTACCATTATTCATCAAATGTTGTGATGATCTGATTAACAAATGGGAGAACATGTTGTCTTCAGATGGATTAATTGAAATGGACGTATGGCCTTTCCTTCAGAATTTGGCTAGTGACGCTATTTCTCGAACAGCATTTGGAAGTAGTTATGAAGAAGGACAAAGAATATTTCAACTTCTAAAAGAGCAAACTGAACTTATAGTGCAAGTTATGTTTAAAGTTTACATCCCTGGATGGAGGTAACTGACTACTTGATAGACTTAAGTGATCAAGCTTTTGGCATGATCTTTATTTAACTAAATCAAACTTGCCATTCTCTCGCAAAGGACATTGTGATTAGAAAACAATTCTTATCATTAAGAATCAGAAACTTGTTTACAAGAACCATTTTATCGAATAGTGACATGATTATGTGATATTTTTACTTGAAAAATTAAACTATGTTTATCATTAAAAAATTGTCATAGAAATCTAGTTGATAAAGAAAAGAGAATTCCTTTTAGATCATGATTAATACAGGATTGGTTATGTTCACTTGTAGGTTTGTACCTACTACTACCCACAGAAGGATGAAGGCAATTGACAGGGAAATAAAAGCTTCACTTATGGATATTATCAACAACAGAGAGAAGGTACAAAAGGCGGGTGAAGCTACTGAAAATGACTTGTTAGATATACTTCTCAAGTCAAATCACAAGGAAATTCAAGAACATGGAAACAATAAGAATGTTGGAATGAATATTGAAGATGTTATTGAGGAATGCAAGTTATTTTACTTTGCAGGACAGGAGACCACTTCATCTTTGCTTGTTTGGACAATGATATTATTGAGTATGTACCCTGATTGGCAAGCACGTGCAAGGCAGGAAGTCTTACAAGTTTTTGGTAATCAAAAACCAGATTTTGATAGACTGAATCACCTGAAGATCGTAAGTTCATATTTTCATTACATATTGAATAACATGCTCTAAGTAGTTACTAAAAATATTTTTGTGACAGGTTACCATGATTTTGAATGAGGTTCTTAGGCTATACCCACCAATAATTGGTCTTGCTCGAAAAGTTCCTAAAGATGTGAAACTTGGAAATTTATCAATAGTTGCTGGAGTGCACATTTCCGTACCAATACTTTTGGTTCATCATGATTGTGAGCTCTGGGGTGATGATGCTAAGGAGTTCAAACCTGAGAGATTTGCTGAAGGAGTTCTAAAGGCGACAAATGGTAGAGCTTCACTATTTCCCTTTGGAGGGGGTCCTAGGATATGCATTGGACAAAACTTCTCCTTATTGGAAGCAAAGATTGCTTTGTCAATGATTTTACAACGATTCTCGTTTGAACTCTCTCCGACCTATACTCATGCTCCAACTACCTTGATTACTCTTCAACCCCAATATGGTGCTCATCTCATTCTATGTAAAGTTGAAATATAAATAAATAATAATGATCTAGTACTATTTGGTTCATATTTTACTCTTGGAAAACTTATGATGTAATAATGTTTCAAGAAGATTGATAAAGACCAACCTTTTCACATGACTATTATCCATATGAATTTATTAAGGTTTTAAATTACAATCGCAACATGGTCTTATGTTGTAGTTTTTTATATTGACGTAGTAATCAAATATGTAGAAGGTGTTTGTCATCTATTTTATGGACCATATGATGTTAAATGGTCATAAACATAAAATATAAAGCTATCTCACATTTATTCAAGTACACTTCAAAAAAGAGTTAAAGCACTTTAAGTTCATCAAATTCTGACACATGCAGTTTGTAAACCCTTGGAGCACACCTACCATATACGGAAGTCAGCTTTCACAAAAAGAGAAGTAAAGTTCATTGTCCATAGTAAGATAAGTGCAACAAGTTGTCAGAAATTTTGTCAAAAGAATGACATGCATTTATTGCATGAAGAGTGACATTTATTGCACTTTATGTGAAGCCTCAACACATGATAGAAGATCAAGCTTGTGAATCCAACCTAATGTTAAAATATGTCGAAATAGGACTCTAAGGGCTAGTTGCCTTTGAGCACTATATAAGAATCCATCTTCAAAGAGGAAAACAAGAACGCAAACTTAAGATCAAGTGCCAAAACTCTGTTGCTTTCTTTCCACATCTTAACAAGCTTTAGAAGAACACTTAATGTGTTTCTTAGCAAAATCTAGAAGGGAAACCTAATCTTGTATCCGTCTATAAGATGAAAACACCTCTAGATTAGCTACCTTGTGACTGTAAAATCACTCCTCTTTTTTAAAGGGTTTTTGAGCTAAGATTGGCTAGTTCTAAAAAATATTTAGGTTTGAGTCAGGAGTGGCTTGTTGAAAGAATACTTGGTTGAGCCAAAAATAACTTGTGGAAAGAATACTTGGTTGATTCAAAAGTGACTTGTGAAAAGAATACTTGGCTACAAGCTAAAACAATACTTGTATCTTGTAACGTGAGACTACTAGTAGAACTCAATCAGTTGATTGAAAATTGGACGTAGTCTGTGGATTTCAGAAAAATCATTATAAAAATTTGTGTAAGTATCTCTAACTTTTATGTCCTTTTAATTGCATTTTATTAACTTCCTAACCTTAAAAGGGAGATTTTCTTTTAACCAAAATTTGTTTTTCAAAATTAATTTTGAGCGACAAGCTTAGTTCATATCTTGAACTTGCTTATCGTTTGTCAAGTTCTTTTCATCATATGATATTTGAAAAACTTGGTAAAAAGTTTTAAAACACAATTCAATCCTTCCTTATTGTGTTTTACCTGTTTTTCACAACATAGTCAACAAAAATGATGGAACTAGATTGTTTATTATTAACAGACAAAACAATCTTTATAAAATTGATATGGACGAGATATGAGCTCAAAAAGTATCTTGCCTCATGATTGTCAAAGAAGATCATTGGGTTTGGCATAGAAAGTGTGGATATGCATGCTTGAGATTACTCTCTAAATTGTAGAAACGTAGCCTCATAAGGGGTTTTTCAATCATGTCATTCAATGACAATCTTCTCTGTGAGTCATGTGTAGAAGGCAAGCAAGTAAAACCATCTTTTCAAAAGTAAAAATGATATTTATACATAGAGACCTCTTAAGCTGATACACTTAGATCTTTTTCGACCAACTCGAACTGCGTCTATTAGTGACAAACGATGTGGTCTAGTCATTGTAGACGACTACACAAGATGGATGGGTTAAATTTCTAGACCACAAGGATAAGGCTTTCAAAGTATTCTGTATATTTTTAAAACATGTTCAAAATGAAAAGTGACTGATAGTTGTATCAATCAGAAGTGATCATGGGAAAGAATTTTAAAATGAAAACCTTCGACATCTTTGCAAAAACAATGGTATTAACCATAATTTTTCTACTCCCAAAACAACACAGCAAAATGATGTAGTTGAGAGAAAAAATAATGTTTTGTAGGAAATGGCTCAAACGATATTACACTCTAACTCCTTTCCCAAACATTTTTGGACTAAAGCAATTAACACAACCTACTATTTACAAAACAGGATTTACATAAGACCATCGATTAAAAGATTCCATATGAATCGTGGAGAAATAGAAAACCCAACATTTCCTATTTCCATCCGTTCGGATTTCAATGTTTTATACTAAACACAATAGAAAGTTTGGGTAACTTTAACTCTAGGAGTGATAAAGGAATCTTTCTTGGTTACTCTGAAATGGCTAAGGCCTATAAAGTGTATAACTCTAGAACGTCTATTATGGAAGAAGCTATCTATGTTAGATCAAATATTGAGTCCAAAAATGTGAATGAGGTTCTCGATGATAAAAGTTGGGTAAAAGCTTAGCAGGAAGAGTTGGATCGGTTTAAATAGAACAATGTCTGAAACTAGTAATCCCACCAACAAACAAAGCTCTCATAAGAGCCAAATGGGTTTTCAAAAACAAGCTAGATGAATAATGTAAGGTACTGAGAAACAAGGATCGTTTGTTGCCAAAGGCCACTCACAAGAAGAAGGTATAGATTAACATATGAATAAACTAAATTATACTAACCTTCCATTTCTTGTCTTCGTGAATTTAACAACAAATGCCAAGCTTCTTCACCAATTCCTACAAGGATTTTCACCTCTTTTATACAAAACACATATGTGATTAACATACAATAATAATACTATAAAGAAATCTTCTAATAGAAATTTGAAGTAGACACAAATATCATATTTGTTTTTATAAAAATAAATTTTCACAATGAGCTCATCAAATATTTTGTTCCATTTCCATGGGGATTGTTTTAGACTATACAAGGATTTTTTTTAACTTACAAACATAACTTTTTTTGTCTCCTACTTTAAGTCCTTCTAGTTGTTTCATATAAATGGTCTTATCTAAGTTTTCAAATAAGAAAAACTATCTTAACAATCATATATTCTAACTTAAAGTTAAGTTCAACAACCATGACTAACAACATCCAAATGGATCTATGCTTAACCATGAGATAAAATACATCATTATAATAAATTCCTTCCCAGTCGATAAAGCCTCTAGCCATCAATCTCCCCATGAACCTTCTTTGATCAGTTCCTAGACTTCCATCCTTATGTTTGAAGATTTGTTTACAATTGACCAATCTAGAATCCACAAGTCTACGAACCAAAGTTCAAGTGTTATTTAGACAAAGTGACTCCATCTCCTTATTCATGGCTTTTAAATGTTGAGACTTCTCCTTACTTTGTAAGAGTAGATTACACTTGAAGGTTCATATTCGAACACTTTACTTGCAACTACTAAGAAGAATTCAATAAGTTCTACATATCCATACCTTTCTGTAGCTCAGATAATTTTCTTTCCTTTATCCCATAATGATAACACATATTTTGAATACACTTTTATATCTTTACTGCACATTAAATGCACTTTCCATATACTTTATTTTCAATTTTTGATTTGTTTCCTATTTGTAGTAATAAATTGGGTTCATTTTACATATTTGCTTTAATTTTGCATTTTTAGCTAATCTAACCTTTGCTTACTGTTTTTTCCATAATTTTTTCTATAGATATCATTTTTGGCACATTTCAGTGGCCTTGGATTTTATTCTTCTAGGACTTTAAAATGGATATATCATTTGCTAGATTTGAAGTTTTGAGCTATTTTCTATTACTTTAAGAAGTTTAGACATATTTGCTAAAATTTTGTAACGAAACCCTTATCATGTGAGTTTCCTTGTTTTTCTTTGTATCTTTTTAATTTGGTCTTAGGGACTTCATTAAAGCCCATGTTGTTTTTGTTTCAAATTAGGGTTTTAGTTTAGAGGATTTATAAATAGCCTCTTTGTACCCTAAACATCCATTTAGAAATCAATAGTAGTTTCATTCTCTTTCCTTAATTTTCGCTTTGTCTTTTATCTCTTCTTGTTCTTCATTCATGGAGAACTAATCTTTGAAGATTACTTCACGATATCAAGATCAACAATTCGAATTGAGTTTGGCATTGATCATTTAAAGCTTCGAATTTTTTCTTCTTCTCTCTAATTTTAGATTTGCTCTTTCTAATATCAATTTGTTTTTCTGATTTTAGAAATCAAATTTGGAATTGATTGAATCTTGATTTGATAATGAGATACGAATTAGATTGAATGAAATTGACATTTGATTCGTATAACTGGTTCAATTGATTAATTGAATTGGTTAATTGTTCAAACAAGGAATTATAGTACTATGATAAGAGGAATTATTTGATTATTGAATCTATGAATTGATCTTTTCTTTTGCAATTTTTTTCTCCTACATACTATTTACAATTTTGTTTTACTTTTTCTTGTTTACGTTTTACATATAAAGCCTCCCCCCCCCCAAATTAAGTTACTAAAGAAGAACATTAAACAATGGACATGTATGGTTGTCTTTGGGGATTCGACCTAAGTTGGCCTTATATTGCATTATCTTAAAGGGGCTTATGTTAGAATAATAGGGTAGGTAAAACAAACCAAGAGGAGGGGTGAATTGGTTTTTAATAAAAATTAAATCCTTTTCAAATTTAATCTTGTTAAAACAGAGTTTAACAAAAACTCCAATATAAATTTAAGTTTCTGCTTTATAAAAATCAAAGTATAACACAAATAAGTAGAATATATGTTGAATGTAAAGAGAATAAGGATAGAAAAAATACACAGTATTTATACTGGTTTCTACTAACTATCTTAATAATAAAGTTTACAAACTTACGATGCAGCGGAAAGAGAAAGATAGCAGGAAGATTAACAAGACACCTCTTTTGTACAGAACAAAAGATGAAACAACATCTCTCTTGAAAACACAAGAGATGAACAACACCTTCCTTGAACACCATAAGGAATGAAAACACCTCCTATGAATAATCACAAAGGATGAATAACCACTTCCTTGATCTCACAAAGAATGAAAATTCCTCCTTTGAATAACCACAAATGATGAAGCAAATTTGAACACTAACAACAGAGCAACTTTCACTTTGATCTCTCTAGGTTAATTTTGAAAGCTCTTACCCCTTTTGTAGTTATAGAAAAAGAGGGACACAAGGTTCTGGGAATATGAAAATATTTTTGTAAAAATGTTCAGAATAATCGATTATTGGTTAGGATAATCAATAATCGATTATTCCAGAAAGTAATTGAAAAATAAAAGTCTACTAATGATAATCGATTATTTCGAAAGATAATCGATTATTTCCACGTTAAAAGTCTTTTATGAAAAACAAAAGATTTTTTCAAAGTTTAAGGAGAGTTGAGTGCATGTTATGATCTTAAACCTGATTTCTAACTATTACAATCAAACATATACACTAAAATACAAGATTAAAGCTTCCACAAGACTTCAAGACTCCAAGACTTCAATCATGAAGGTTCATCTTCTTCTTCTAGAGCCATCATCATAAAAACAATTATCTTTTACATATTTCTAAAGATCCTTCTTCATCTTTAGATTAACAACTTAGTTTCTTTGAAAACTCATCATAACATTAGGTTTGTCATACAACATTATAACTATCATCAACTCGTCTGTTGTCCAAAATAGTTGTCATTCTTTCCAACAATTCATGTGTAATATTTGGTCCGTTATCTATATATTCATCAAACAATGAATATTTACCTTACTTTATTCATGGTTTAAACTTCTAAGTTTATATTATTATTCAATAAATCTTTTAAAAAAATTCACTACAAGGATTGTCTCTAAGACAATGGTGATAATTTTCTACATATTAGTGTCACCTAAGGATATTAAAATTGAGTTGCCACAAGTTGATATTTTAGAGAGAATCCACGTAACATCCTTGAGAAATTTTTATTGAACATGTTCATCTTCTACTTGTACTACATACAAATATAAAAAAATATAGAAATGAGTTAGATTTTCGTAAGTGTAAAAAATATAAACAATAAGGACTTAGGATTTTGACCTATAACTATAATAGCCAATCTTACTTTATCAAACATATATATCCTGTGAAAACAAGTCAAATACTTAAGAAGGGAGGTTTGAACTATGTCTTACTTTTTTTCTTTAATTTTCTTAAATTTGTGTTTGATAATGTGTATATACGCAAGTTTAAAGCGTGATAGACAAACTATCAAATCATCTGTATGAAATAAAAATTTTTAAAACTTATACTTCTTTAATTAGTACAGTTTTATAACATACAATGTAAAATAGCTTATAAAGAGAGAAGTCCTTATAATTTTATACTAGTTTGTATGAATACACGGACTATGTCTAGTTCTTGACCAACAAGTCAAGATCCACTAAGCAGACCAATATTGTGAAGATACAAGGTGATAATCTCATTTTCAAATAAATTAAAACAAAAACTTGTATTTTTAAAATACATACAACAGTGAAAATAATCGATTAAAAAGTTATAATTTATTGAATGCATTAAAAGTAAGTTTTCAATTTATGATTTTGAAATCTATATAAGTTAAATCTGTGTGTAATATTTTACATCAGTAATCACACTTTTCAAAGTGCCTTTTATAGAGTTTTTTTAGCTTCAAACATTTTCTCAAAGAGTGCTTCAAGAATTGATCAAGAAAGTAATCTTTTTCTCTTACGATTTTCAAGGTTGTGAGTCTAGAATGAGTTGCACTTATGACTAGCTTTAGAAGTTCATTTGGCAATATCTTCCATTATTTTTTTTTTCTGGGAGAGTTCCCTTTATATCTCTTAAATTGTTTCAAGAGTTGGACATATTGTGAAAAACAGGAAAAACACAATAAGAGAGTTGAATTGTGCTTTAAAATTTTTTTGCAATTCGTCTAAAGATGTAAGGTTCCTTAGATGATAGTTTGAAATTACAGACAATGAAGTTTATAAGTCTATAAATTGATTTCTCAAATAATGACTTTCTTAAAAAAAATTCCCTCTTTATAGTTAAATGCAGGTGATAAAATGCAATTGAGAAAACTTAAGAGAAAAGAGGATTACTCAAGTTTTTATACTGGTTCATCTGAAACCCCAGACTACGTCTAGTTCTTCAATAAAAAAAGATTAAGTTCTACTAGCAGACTAATGCTACAACTTACAAGTATTCTTTTGGCTCGTAGCCACTTCTAACTAACTCTCGTACAAGTATTCTTTAACACAAAGTCAATTCTAGCTTCAAACAAGTATTTTTTTCTTATAAAGTCACTCCTAGCTTCAAACAAGATATTAAAGAGGGTTTTGTGATTAGCTCACAAAAGATTTAAGCTAGTTTAGAAGAGTTATGTCAGAGAGACGAAAAGAGTTTTAGCACAGCTTCTAAAGGTAGCTAAAGCAAAAAACTAGCAGTGTTCTTCTAAAGCTTGTTTTGAAGAAAAAGAAAGATCCTAGAGAATTTTCTTGCAACAACACGTTTTCTTAGCTTGTGTTCTATATCTCTTCAAGATGCAAACAATCCCTTTTATAGTGCAAAAGTTGTTAGTCGTTAGAGATCCATTCTGACATCTTCAGTTTTATGTTGGTCTTAAGCAAACTTCTTATTGCATTTGATGAGGGTTTTTACGTAGATACATTAAATGCTCTTCTTCACACAACAAATGCATGTCTCTAAACTTTACACAAAACCTGATAGTTTGTAGCACTTATCCTCCATAGGACAATGCATTTTACCTCTTTTGATGAAAGTAATGCCTTTGTACAAGGCAAGTGTACTTCGAGACAAGACAAAGCTTTAGACACGTCGGGAATGGTGTGAAAGCAGCTTTTACTTTTGATAAGGAAGACATTAATGTGACATGAGAGCTTATCTTGTACTTTTTCATCAGACTGTTGCGAAGAATGTCTCTGAAAGGTTAAAAACAAACTTTCAAACGTCAGTAAAGACCAAAGACACATCATTTGTTGACTCATCATCTAATGATTATTTTTAGGTATTGTCTGACAAACTATGCACACATGGTCTGATATAAATGCACAAGGTGCTCCTTCATCTGACGAGTTGTTTTGTCTGAAAGCTCATTCGTCTGAATTAACATATAATTGTTTTCTTGCATTATTCAAAATAATGGAATGTTTGGACTTTTCCCCAACACATATCCTTTCGCCTTGTTAGGGGTTGATTGTTGTATATCCTTTTTGAATCTTTTTAGGGGTTGATCTGTTGTATATCCTTCTTGAATTGATTAGGAGTTAATATATGATGTCCTCCTTGAATTGGTTCAATTGTTGATTGGCTATATATCCTCCTTAAATTTGTTCAACAATTTATCTTATTTTGTGTTTCTATCTTGCATGTGTGCATGTGTTGAGTGCTTGTAAAACATATAAAGATAAAGAATTCTAGCTATTCTACGGTTGAATAGTTGAGACACAATATAAAATCGAGTTGAACTAGTATAAATCTTGGTATTATTTCTCTTCTTATCTCAATCCTTTTATATTGTGTTTATTGTTTGTGGGTTTTATGTACAATCTTTATCATTCTTGATTCCACAAATAAATTTATTCTAATTTTTATTTGTTGCAGTTTTTAGACCAATTTAAAATGGAGTTAAAAGTTTTCTAGAAAATTTATAAACCAATTCACCCCTCTTGGTTTAGCTAAGCTTTTTTTGTTTTTCCAAGAAGCAATTCCTAGCTAGAAAACCAGGTATTATTTGGAATGCAACTACATCTGATAAGCCTAAGTATTCTTTGGAATGTAGTCACTCCTAGATAGACAACCTTGAGTATTGTTTGGAACAATATCCATTCCTAGCTTAACTCGATTATTCTTTGGAACATAGCTACTCCTAGCTAAAACTTAGTTTTTCAAAAAAGAAAGTGATTTAAATGATCATAATTTTGGCCTTGTGATGTCTTGTGATGTATTCAAAGATAATTCACTCAAATAGAAGTGAGAACGAACATGGTACTATTCTTAGAAAGATTTTAGGATACAAAGAAAATATGCAATAATTTTAACAGCATTTTTGCACTTGTTCAATGTTGCTTTGCTTTTTTTTTTCGTCTTAAATCGAGGCTTAAATAGCATCACAAAGAGGTGTTAGTTGCAAATCCTCTTCAAGCAAAATCCTAATACATGGTAGCACTTATCAAGCTTATGTCAGAGAGATTTGTACTTTGATTTCAGTAAAACAAGAGATTGTACAAGCCTAGCAATTTTTCAAGAATTGACATGGGCACAAATTAGGAAGTTGTGTACACATAACAATTTTCTCTCTTGTTTCAAAATGTGTTGATGTCGATGTGTCTCTTTGAAGATCATCTTGGTGATTTGATGAATGAAAACATTCTCTACAAAATAGTAAGAAAATATAATATATTTAAGAAATAAAATATTATCTTCCTGTGTTGTACACTTCTCATCGAAGCATGTTTATGCATATCAAACTCTTCAAAATACTAATTGTTGTATCATTTGTTAGATTCATGATGTGTTATAAATGTTGTCTTTCATCTTACAAATTTTGGCACAATCATATTTATACTTTGTTGTTTATAAAAAGCCTAATTAAAACGCATATAAGGTGTGATGTATTTTATTCTAACATGTCCATATCTCAATTTTGATCCACTTTGAACATCAAAAATTACTTGGAAAGTGATCATGTAGTTAACTATTTTTCATCTAAAAAATTAGTACAATCATAAACATTTCTATTTTCTTTTTCTCAAGATTATTGATCATCTTTCAACCCATAAAAGAGATATGTATAATCATTAGCGATGTTAAGTAGGTATTAGATAGTCATAAGTTTGGCCTATAACTATCCTTGTTCAACTATCTAGATATTCTCCTACTTAGTAGTTACTTCTTGGTAATTACTTTTTTAGACTCCACCGTAGTCCCTTCCTTTGATCACACAATCTATCAAACCATAATTTCATGAACACATACACTTAATGTGTCAACATGAATCTAATTCATCATAAGGGAACCTATAAATGTTTCTTAATCCAACTAACATACTTTGAAAATATCTTAATATAGTTTTACATATTATAAACTTGACGACTTCTAAAATATAGACGAATGTCATATCTTATCTTAATAAATAATTTATATACGCAATATACAAAATATCTAAAAAAATATAATATACTAATCAGAAAATAGATAACTCTTTTTAATTCAAATTTATTTAAAATAAAATTTTGTTTTTTATGTTCGTTCTTTATATAGTTATTTTAAATCATAAAAGAATAATATTTAAAATATTTTACATAATGCAAAGTATAAATAAATAAAATAAGAATTAAAGTAAAGATTTTAAATAAATAATCGAATGTATACCAATATTTTTGAAATAATTTTAAATAAAATAAATATAAAAGAAATAGACTAATATATTACTGAAAACTTTAAATAAAAAATACAAATAAATTAAGACGTTAAAAAAATACTATGCTAATATTAAATAATTAAATAATGAAAACATATAAAAAAATCGATATATTACTGAAAATAAATTAAATAGTAAAAAAACAAAAAAAAAACAAAAAGTAAAATAAATAATAAAAACAAAGTAATAAAATAAATTATTTAAATTAAATTAAATAAATATAAAATAAAAATACTCATGACAATAATATAAATTATAAAAATATAAATATAATTAATAAAATAATAAAAATAAAATATAAAAATACTACTAATCTATTACTGAAATTAACTTAACAATAATAAAAATAAATAAAATATAAATTATAAAATATTAAAATTTATTAAAATTAATATAAAAAATTCTCACTTTAATAATGAAATCTACAGATAAAGGTATAAGTTGAAGAGCTAATAAAATATATTTTAATTTAACATTTAAAGATGATGAGGTATATAAAGAAAAATAATATATTAAGAAAAGTAGAAAAAAATAGAATAATGAATAAAAAAATAATATAAAAGAAAGATAGGTAAAAATATTTGCAATTTTTAAAACTATATCAATATTTAATATTTAAATAAGTAATTATTTAATTAAAGTGAGGTATCGTGTAAGTCACGACATTTCTTAGTAATAACTTTTTTTAAATATTATCATTTTACTCTTTTGATTTGTTTTATTATTTAATTGTTTTTTCTGAAATAATTTTTTAATTTTAAATATTTTAAGGAATTTACTAAAATATATTTTTGATAAAATAATTTTATTAAAAGTTTCAGTATATAATTTTTTTTTCACAAAATTTTAATTTTAAAAGTGTTTTTAATTACTATTTTTTATTATTACAATAGTCCAAAATTTACCAATTACAAAAAATTAAGTTAATAAGTTTTTAGGGGTTAACTCTAAAATTATGTCACAAAACATTGTCATTTTCATTGATGATCTCAAACAGTGACATAATTTTTTTTGTAGTAGAGAAAAAAGTTTGAAATATTTTATAGGCAATGATAATTTTTTTTAAATTAAAATAATAATTTTAAATTAAAATTATTTTACTTATTTAGGAATAAATTTAAACACAAAATAATTTCTTTTAAAACAGGGTGTAACATTTGTTCAAATTTCAATTAAAATACTTAAACTAATTTTCAGATTTCATTCAACTATGATAACATATTTAACATTTTTTAGATTTAATTAAAAATAAAATTCAATTCAAATTCTAACCAGCTTAAAATTTAGAGTAATTTTTTTTTGTTAAATTTAAAACAACTTAATTTTCCTATATAAATTTCAAAAACACGTGATCATAATTTGAATGAAAAGTCAGAACAATTACTGATGACAAAAAAAAACACACAAGAATAACTTAATAATTATAGGTAAAAAAAATGTTCGAAAAAGTTAATGCATTAATTTGTGGGACAACATCATAGGAATGTTGAAAGGGAGCCACGTATGTACCGAAATTGACTGTTCTCTAGTCATCAACTTTTCCCTGTTTCGTTTGCTCCACCAAACTCTACGAGAGAGAAATGGAAGTAGCGTGTACCACGATTCTGATTCTGATACTGCTTCTGATATGGGCATGGAGGATGCTGAATTGGTTATGGTTCACTCCGAAGAGGCTTGAAAGGCTTCTCAGAGAGCAGGGCCTTCAAGGCAATCCATATACGTTTTTTGTTGGAGACACGAACGAGTTTGCGAAGATGAGAAAGGAAGCCTTCTCCAAACCCATGGATCTCTTCTCTCACGACATCGTTCCGCGTGTGTTTCCCTTTTTCCATCACAGTATCAACACACATGGTATGCTTATCGTTCATTCTGGCATTGTCTTTTTGCAACTGTTGTTCTGTCTTTCTTAGTTCAGGTCTTCTTTTCTTTGTATGAGTACTTTGTGGCTGAAGCACCGATGGTAACTTGCTTAATAGTTGTTCAGAATAGATCAGACTATTTCAATCACACGGTACCCAATTTTTTTTTTCACGAGTTAGATTTGTATAGCATTGCATGCGGGTAGAGCAGATGTTTCTTTATTCGTACTCGCAGATTAGCATCTCAGGGATTTGATTTGGATAGCTTTGCATGCAGATAGAGCAGATGTTTTATTATTCCTACTCGCAGATTAACATCTCAGGGATTAGATTTGGTTGGATAGCTTTGCATGCAGATAGAGCAGATGTTTTTTTATTCCTACTCGCAGATTAACATCTCAGGGATCAGATTTGGATAGCTTTGCATGCAGATAGAGCACATGTTTCTTTATTCGTACTCGCAGATTAACATCTCAGGGATTAGATTTGGATAGCTTTGCATGCAGGCAGAGCAGATGTTTTTTTATTCCTACTCGCAGATTAACATCTCAGGGATTAGATTTGGATAGCTTTGCATGCAGATAGAGCAGATGTTTCTTTATTCGTACTCGCAGATTAACATCTCGGGGATTAGATTTGGATAGCTTTGCATGCAGATAGAGCAGATGTTTTTTTATTCCTACTCGCAGGTTAACATGTCAGGGATTAGATTTGGATAGCTTTGCATGCAGGCAGAGCAGCTGTTTTTTTGTTCCTACTCGCAGATTAACATCTCAGGGATTAGATTTGGATAGCTTTGCATACAGGTAGAGCAAGTATTTTTTTTCTTTTTCTACTCACAGATTAACGTGCCACGGATTAGATTTGGATAGCTTAACAGATAGATCAGGTAGAGAAGATGAATTATTTTTCTCTATGCTGAGATATTAAAAAGACAAGGGTAGGTAATAAGGTACTGTACTAGATTTTTTTTCCCTCTATTTGCATACTTGCATGTAAGGTATCCTTACCAATGAGTACAAGACGCATTTTCGACCAAGATTATTGGTATATTTGGCACCGAGGAGCGAACAAATAATTTGGATCGGAAAATATGTTAAAAGTGATTGGTGAGAAATGAAAAGAAATAGAGATATAAGTCAAGTTAGATGAGAAATAATACAGGAAATTTCACTACTTTTACAATTATTTCCTACTCAGTTCTATCTCCCTCCCCCTAATTTTGTCGCACCCACATATCATTATAGATAATCTGGACACTTTTATCTGAAATAACAAAGTACACTAATTTGCTTTGAGTCTTCAATCCATAACAAATTTTTGTGTGGAGTAAATTAGTAATTTATTAATTTGAAAAAACATTATTAATTACTCAAAACAAAAATTGATGATATATTAATAACTTAAAACTATTGTTAGATGGTTAAAAACTGCCCGAGGCTCCTCACATACATGTGATGATACTGCGGAGGATCATTTTAAGCAGCCTCACTTCAGTATGTGTGATCAAATGGTCACCAAGGCACAATATGTGCAAGATGTAGGAACAAATAAGTGTAGACACATAAACAATGGCTGGCATCAAATTACTTTCTAGGAAGACAACTCTGCCACAGGACTACAGTACTGGAAGACCTGTTATCTTATTTTTTTTCTTCTTCTTTAAGAAAGTATTACACTAGTAATTAAAGAATCACCATCAGAAGATTGAGTTAGATGGTATTGATTAATCCATGTAGCCAATCCCACACGATGAGACAAGACTTTGTTGTCTTTCCTGCTGCTATAAATTAATAACCATTGACAAGTATTTCTGTATAAAATAATATGCAGCATCAATAAAGGCCCTCCCCTGCTCTTAGATCCAAGCTAAAACCAAACATTCTGCTTACAGCCTCGAAATAAAGGATTAAGTAACATCATCACCTAAGTTTGCCATTATGTGAACTAAGTATCTTCTAGTCTATTCCATGTTAATTTGGAAAGCAGGATTGCTTCCCCCCAAGCATGGTTTCTAACAATTTCCTACTTTAGAGAATTTTGTTGGTGGGGTGGGGAAGAGGAGTGGAGAAATCAGCCCTTGATCACCGATGACATGAATTTTGATTAAAAATGTACATATAGAGAAGAACATGTGCATTGCATAGGCCAATGTGTTCCTAGCCCATGCAACTTGAAATCATTTTACCCCACCAAAATATATTGATATCAGTAAAAGCAAAAATAGGGATATTCCCTAGAGAAAAATAGTGACAACTTACATGGAGTAATCCCCTTTACCAAAATCAATGAATAAAGATGTATATCAAAACATATTATATAATGTAAAAGTAGAAGGAGGCATTTAACAAATAACAGCTAAAAAGTTCACTGTCAAAACATGGATCTGTAAATATACTGGCTGCATAGATAAATAACAGGTTTAGAACATCAAGCCTTGAAGATGATATACACTGATCGAGTGCCCACCAGGTCGATAAATTGCAAAAGCTACAAAGTACCTACAGTTGATTTAATTGATAAGTTCAAAGTCTATTGGTTAGTATTGTAAATTGTTTATTATAAGAAGAATGCGTTTACTAAATATATCACAATAATTAGAGATAAGACCAATTATAATACTAATACTAGTAGGATAAACTAATTTTTGTACTATTCCTAAATGTAATGAACATCAGTCACATCCCATTAGTATTATAATGATCAATATTTGGAGATGCCTGTCGTTATTAGAAATGACATGAAACTAGGTGAATAAATCATCTGGATTTGACATCACATGATATAATGAATGAAGAATAAGATTACTGGCAAAATTTCAAGGGATACAAATTTAAACTAAAGCAGATTAATACACTTTTCCTTTTAAGGTAAGGGAAAGGTGTAGGCAGACAAAGTCCAAATGTGCTTAAAAAATACAAAACATATTGCACTAAAGGTATTTGTCATTGCACGAGGATGTGCTTTTCTTCTTATTAATTATCTGCTAGGTCTTTTCATTTGGATGTGAGAGAAAGTATCGCAATTGTCAATCTGAAGATATATGACCGAAGTTTTGAATGAAATAATTAAAGGATTTAGACGAAGAAAAACATAGAAATAGAGATAGAAGAGAGGTTAATTTCAGGTAGGGGACTTGGTTTATTTGACAGCTCACCATTCAGATTGGGGTCTTTGGTGATAAGGGTCAATGAAAAGCTTAGTTTTAAGTTCTATGATATTGTATAGAGGGAGTGGTAAAGTGGCTTATTGGTGTCATATCTCCTCAACATATCCCATTCCAAAGTCTGGAACTGCTCTCAAAAGCCAAAGTACATCCAATTATGTGTCCTAAACTAAAGAAAGCAGTGGCTGCTGATGTTCCTGCAACAATTCTCCAAATTCCTCTCTGAGGATAGGGAATCACTAGTGACTATTGAGAAGGTGCAGACCCTCTAGAAGCTGCTCAGCTGATCAAATGAAGTTCTCATAAATTGGAATGATATGCCAGACAAGAAAAACACTAGGGAAATTTTTGAGAACATATGGAAAGTCTTCCTAGTTTTCCACCAAAAGGACAAGGTGGAATTGATAAGGAGGTTGTTGATAGGCCCATAACTCATGTATAGGAGTATAGAGCCTCATTGGCCCAATGATCAGGGTAAAGGCAAGGTTTATGAGAATGAGGGCATTTTATTTGCTGCCTATTGGCAATCACTTCCATTCCATAATAGGCCATTCTGGAACATGAGAAGGTAAACCCATTGGATATACTAAGTTGGGAGCAGAGAAAATAACAGAATTGGAGAAATACGCATTCCTTCTTACTGGTCTTCTCATTTTTGTTTTCGCTCTATGTTTCCAGCTTATTCTGAGGTATTAATCTCAAGATTGTAAGGAGTGTCTTTTATTACTCTATCATTCTATTTCAATATCAGTTTGTTCCCTATCATTTTGTAGTTCTACATGCATTTTGTTATTGTGTTTCTTTAGTTTGTTCATATGCGGAGCATATATTTAGAAATTTAACGAAATGAACTAGAAAACTTGTTGTGGGGATTTTAGGATTTTTGGAATTATGTTTTAGAAATATATGAGATATAAAAGATATAATGTATGGATGAGCTTATTCTTTATTTCATTAATGTACTTTATTATAGAGTAAAATGTTACCGAATATCAAATATTAACACTATCTCAATCTTAAGTCCTTAAATCTAAATAATAATTGCATATATATTTAATCTTTATGTAAAAAATATTCTAAAATTAAAACTAAGATTTCTTAGAAACTAATTTAAATAAAAAAATATTAAGCAAATATTCTCAACATTCCTCCTTGCATTAATATTTTATTATTTGAATTTCAAATCTCAACTTTGATTCTCCTTCTTTTAATCTTTGATTTCTTCCTCTTTCTTTGCCTGTAATTTTTATCTTTCTCTTTTTTGCGTGGGATCTCATCATCACTTAATTTGACTTTCTTCATCATATTTCTTCTTTCATCAACATCATCTTTTTTGTCTATCGTGGATTCCATGGTTGTCACATTGGACTTTTGATGGATGTCAGAATGTGATTCTTCATCTATCTTCTC
This sequence comes from Lablab purpureus, assembly GCA_030347555.1. NCBI lineage: Eukaryota > Viridiplantae > Streptophyta > Magnoliopsida > Fabales > Fabaceae > Lablab > Lablab purpureus. The sequence continues at coordinate 23,630,037 of CM059258.1, forward strand.
CTTTTGGACATCAAACTTCTTCAAGATATATACATCTTCTTTTGATTTTGATCCTTCCTTTATATTTTCTTCATTTGGAGCCAACTTCTCTATCATCAAATCTAAAGCAAAACTTTTGTCTTTCATATGAGCTTGGAATGCTTCTAGGTTGTTTACATCTTCAATCACACAAAGTTTGTTTTCAAAAGACAGCTTGTAACCTTTCTCTAACAATTGACCAACACTTGACAGATTGTGATTAATCTTAGAAACATATAAGACATCAAAAATAAATTTAACACCTGAATGAGTTTTGATTGCAATTGTCCTATACCTTCCATAACAATTTGTGCTCCATTCCCAATTCTTACTTTAGAAATATCAGATTTGTTGAGTTCTTTAAAAATTTCTCAATCGTGAGTCATGCAATTTGTACAACCACTATCTATAAGCTAACCTTTTATAGATTTTTTGGATGTATCACATGCTGTTGTAAGAAGTATCGGTTCCCTTATTTATATCAATGAGAACACTAAGTTTTGGCCATACAAAATGTAAAACTAGTTTAGGAAAATTTGATCAAAGATTTTCTAGCTGAACAAGGTCCTCTAATAGTACATGGTTGTCTACTATTCGAGAATAATCTAATGAAAGTTGTTTGATACATCTATGAAATGAAGAACTTTTTGTCGACCCATTTACTAAGAGCATCCCAACTACCTATTTAGTGAAAAGCATCTCGTCTATCTGTCTAGTGAAACACATCTTATATGCTCGTCTAGTGGAAGGGTGTCTTTCATAGCCAAAATGCTTCAACCATTATGTAGTGTATCTAATGTATTTCCATTGAGTATAAATGTGAAATAGATATATCATGTATCACAAACTATGTTGAGCGATATGCGGCATAGTTCTTAGACATTGTCAAGGCAGAAGTGGTGAAAGAAGCTTTGTGGCTAAGTGGTCTAAGCAAATAGCTAAAGGTGCAAGAATAGGTTGCCGTTGTCTATTGTGATATCAATAGTGTCATGCAGTTTATCGAAGAACCTTGTTTATCACAAAGAAATGAAACATAATGATATCAAGCTGCATTTTTTAAGATATGTGATTGCTCGAAGATTTGTGAATGTGATGAAGGCATCAAAAAATCATAGTCCCTCTAATATGATTACAAAAGTCCTGCCAGACAACAAGTTTTTTCTTTTTGGATTTGATCCAATTAATTAGTGATTAAGCCAGTGACAAGCTCAGTGGCACTTGAAGTGAGTCTCGTTCAAAAGAAAATCCAAAACCAAGGTGGAGATTTTGTAGAAATTGGTTCAAGAAAATTTGTTCAAAGATCGTCTAGCTTACATTTTCATCTACTCTTTGAGAATTGTCTGGTGAAATTCATGTTACACCCGTGGAGTAAAAATTGTCTTGTGTACCCATCTGGTAAAGAGCATCTTGTCTACCCATTTGGTAAAGAGCATTTTGTCTACCCATTCGGTAAAGAGCATCTTGTCTACCTATCTAATGAAGAGCATTTTGTCTTGCATAACTAATTTTGTCTACCATTGTATAGTTCATCTAATGTGTTTTTACTTAGTCTAAATATGAAACACATGTATCATGTCTCACAAATTCTATTGAGTGGTATGCGACTTCATTTTCAAAGAGTTTGTTTGCTATATCAATGTTGTATACATACATAACTTGAGTAAAGCATGATGTTGGACAGTTGAAACGTTAATTACTTTGTGAATGAGCAAACATACATTCATTGTATTAATAGAGTAATGATGGAGTTGTAGTATATGAAGTTCGTTCTCTAACATGTGAGAAAGTAGAACTTGTTCATAGCTTTTTTCCATGTACGTATGTTAGAAATCATTAACAATCAGGTTAATTCTAGTATGTTTAATTCTCTTATTCTTACTCTTTGATTTTGTTTCTCCTTTTTAGTGGTCTTTGTGGTGGATGTTTCCGAATATAGAGTAAACTTGTGCGTTAATTCCACTACATAAAAACATGCATGGATTAAAGGCTAATTAATGTCTTAGGAAGGAAAAAAAAGTAGAGACTTAAAAGGAGAAAAATGAAGAGGAACTTTGGGTATGGGAAAGAAAAGTCCGGTGATAGCTTAATGGTGTGGGGAGAAGGAATGACTACTCATTCCTAAGGGTAACTGAATGTGGAGGCAGTGAAAAGTTTTCCTAATTGGTCCTGGAGTTTCTTAAGTAAGGAGCTGGTCCTTCTTAGAATTGAGTCTTAATTTTTTTTTTCTTCCGACTCCTTCTGCGGCATTGTACAGAGGATATTCTTTTGATTTCCAAGTTTCTTGATACAGACAAATACATATTTCTTTTAATTTCTGCTAATGGTTCCTACCATTACATGATTAATTTAAAAAATTAAATGACTTTTTATTCTTTAACATTAACAATTTTTGGCAAGATCTAGTAATCCATATTTAACTCCTCTTACTCTTACATGATAACAGTCCTTTAATGACACCTTAGCTATCTAGACACACAAACACAGGACACACACACATATATATATAAAGATAGAAAATAGAAAAGTTGCTTGATTAACTTCACTGTTTAGTGTGAACTATATAACCTACCATGATTTGTAGCAAACACAAATTGTCTATTCTATTAAATTCTTGATTTTTTTTCATATTTAATTAAGCCTTATTCTTATTGTTTGTTGATGATATGTAGGCAAAAATTGTTTTAATTGGTTTGGATCAATACCAAGGATAATCCTCACTGATCCTGAGTTAATCAAGGATGTATTAAACAAGCCGAATGAGTTCGGAAAGATTCATATGCATCCTCAAGTCAGGTTCCTAGCTCCTGGTCTTGTAAGCCTTGAGGGAGAAAGGTGGATCAAGCATAGAAAGATAATCAATCCTGCTTTCAATTTAGAGAAGTTGAAGGTTAGTCTTTTACTACTAGATTAGATCTTTTATATTCACTAATTAACGTGCATTTCGAAAATATGAGGGAAAAACATATTATTTTACCATCCTCATGTGTGTTCTCTATTTTGCATGTAAAAATTACATTCCACAAAATTGCAAGTAACATCTCTGTGTGTGCAAGTAACATGATGTAAAGTTTGAATATTTACCTGCCTAAATTGATACGAAAGATTTTAATATTTTGCTTTTTCTTCATTATAACTCAGAATATGTTACCACTATTCATCAAATGTTGTGATGATCTGATCAGCAAATGGGAGGAAAAGTTGTCTTTAGATGGATCAAGTGAAATAGATATTTGGCCTTTCCTTCATAATTTGGCTAGTGATGCTATTTCTCGAACAGCCTTTGGAAGTAGTTACGAAGAAGGACGAAGAATATTTCAACTTCTAAAAGAGCAAATTGAACTTACAGTGGAAATTATGTTGAAAGTTTACATCCCTGGATGGAGGTAAGACTACTATTTATATTTGACTACTAGATAAATTTAAGTGATCGAGCCTTTTGCATGATCTTTATTTTGAATAAATCAAACTCGTCATAATTTGTAAAGGACATTGTGGTTAGAAAATGATACTAATAATTAAGTATCAAAGAAACTTGTTTACAACAACCATTTTATCCAATATTGTAACATGATTATGTGATGTCTCTATATTTCAACTTAGAAAATCAAACTCTGTTTATCATTGAAAAAAAATCATCATTAGAAATCTAGTTGATATAGAAAAGAGAATTCCCTTCAAATCATGACTAATACATGATTGGTTGCGTTCACTTGTAGGTTTGTACCTACAACCACCCACAGAAGGATGAAGGCAATTGACAGGGAAATAAAAGCTTCACTTATGGACATTATTACCAACAGAGTGAAAGCACTAAAGCTAGGTGAAGCCACTAACAATGACTTGTTAGATATACTTCTCGAGTCAAATCACAAGGAAATTCAAGAACAGGGAAACAACAAGAATATTGGAATGAATAATGAAGATGTTATTGCAGAATGCAAGCTATTCTACTTTGCAGGGCATGAGACTACTTCATCTTTGCTTGTTTGGACAATGATATTATTGAGTATGTATCCTGATTGGCAAACACGCGCAAGGGAGGAAGTCTTACAAGTTTTTAGTAATCGAAAACCAGATTTTGATGGACTAAACCACCTTAAGATTGTAAGTTTGTATTATCATCTTGATACTGACAACATGTTCTATGCATTTACTAAGAATGTTTTTGCAACAGGTCACCATGATTTTGAATGAGGTTTTAAGGCTATACTCACCAGTAGTTAGTTTTGCTCGAAAAGTTCGTAAAGATATAAAGCTTGGAAACCTATCATTAGCTGCTGGAGTTCAAGTTTTCGTGCCAGTAGTTTTGGTTCACCATGATTGTGAGCTCTGGGGTGATGATGCTAAGGAGTTCAAACCCGAGAGATTTGCTGAAGGAGTTCTAAAGGCCACAAATGGTAGAGCTTCACTATTTCCCTTTGGAGGGGGTCCTAGGATATGCATTGGACAAAACTTCTCCTTGTTGGAAGTAAAGATTGCTTTGTCAATGATTTTACAACGTTTCTCGTTTGAACTCTCTCCCACTTATACTCATGCTCCAACCGCGGGACTTACTCTTCAACCCCAACATGGTGCTCATCTCATCCTACATAAGGTGGAAATATGAACAAAATAATAATTATCTGCTACTATTTGGTATGCAATAATATTTCAAGAAGATTGAAGGAGACATACACCTCATATTTGTTACTAGATTATTTTCTTTCTTAAGATTGATATAAACATAAATCTTTTCAGATCATTATTATTAGTTTATTTTTGTATTATCTGTGCATGTTATAATATATTTTAAATAGTTATATTATAAATTTAGAGTAAAAAGTGAATCATGTAAAGAGTGATAAGGTATAAAAAAATTAATTTATTTTTTTATAGACACTTAATTGTCTAAGTTAACCTCAAACTATACATACTAGACCTTACATGATCATTTGTTTTGTTTTTATATAGAATAAATTATCCACATGAGCTAACCACTCACTTTCATATGAAATTTTCATATTTTAAATCTAAAACAATTTATTTAATATAGTAAATTATATTTAAAAATATATATTATATATAGTTAGGAAGCTTAAAAAGTCCAATTTTATAATATGTAATTGAACTATCTTTCATATGAAATTTTCATATTTTAAATGTAAAATTTTTTATTCAATATAGTAAATTTATATATAGTTAGGAAGCTTAAAAGGTCCAATTTTATAATATGTAATTGAACTATTTACCAATTAAAACAGAAAATTTGCATACTAAGTGAAATTTTCAGAAATACTAATTTCTCCGACAACAAAAAGCATAACTATTTTTTGAAAGTTGAGTAATTTAATTTACAAAGTTCAGAGTTTTTAATTCTACTTTCCAACAAAACAATAAAATTGGCTTCAATTAAACATTGACTTCATATGTACTTTTTCATATTACAAACCTGCAAAGAAAAATTCATACAAAATAGAAAATGATATAAAAAAAGTATACCTTATACATATTTGGACATCTTTTCATAATCTAAAATTAGATTTTAAAATTTCTTTTTTTTTAGTTTAACTGAAGTCATCATTCTAAACATAATTTCAATTATTTTTATTATAATAACAAACTAGTTGTTGATGTAAAAATAACAATGATATTATTAATTATAATAATTTAATAAACTTTCATTATTATTATTGTTAATGTTAACATAATAATTATATTTTTATTTTTATTATAATAAAAATTATATAATATTAATACTTTTATTATAGCATTATTTTATCACAGTAATAACTATTATCATAATACTTTTGTAATTTATATTATTAGTATTATTTTTATTATTATAATAATAAAATTAAAGTTGAATGGCTTCATTTTTATTATTTGACCAAGTGGTTTTAATAACAACTTCACTTTAATTTTCCAAAAAATAAACTCAAATTTAAAATTGTGCTTCCAAATTTAATTTTTATATAGCGAAATTACATATTCAAATACAATTTATCTTTTTATCTTTCGTATATATTATCTGTAAACTCCAAAGAAAATTACAACAGTTTAGTAAAAAGTTTTTGATAATCAACTTATTCCTTACCTTAATTTCTTAAGATTTTATCAATTTTCACAATTTTAAATTCACTAGAGTAAAAGGGACTAAGGAACAAGCCCTCGGAAAAGAATTGTGTATTCATACCATACTCTCCACAATATCCTTTTATGCATTCCAATTTCACAGTATTCTGAAATCTGTACAGAAGCCTATAGCATATGTAAAAAATTAAAAAAGAACTTCATTGAGAAATTGTTTAGATAATATTTTTATATTTCTTTTTGTGTAAAATGTAATAGATGAGTAATTACAATATCTGTGCCAACTGAATCAATCTATCATTTTCAAAGAATTTTGAATCAAGGTTTTAAATAAGCCAAAAGAATAATGTAAATGGCAGTTGCAGTACCAGCTTCACCACAATATATAAAATCACAAGCATATGTGACCACAATCAAGGTAAAATTAAATTCAATTATCAAAGTCTAGTCACCAACCATATTTCAAAAATTGCTCATAACAATCAGAATTACAGGATGTCAAGATTTTAGTTCTCTGCAACCATAAATAATCACATCACACAAATTTCCACACCAAGAAAAAATCATGGAAAAGTCACAAACCTTGATTTGACATAGCAAAACAACATTTCACCCTAAAATCTATTGTTTGGGACAAATAGAAAAACACTTGAGATATAAAATTTAGGGCAGTTTCCCTGAATTTAAACATGAGAGTAAACATGTAAAATCCTTGAGGCTGCCCCCAACAAGAGATCAGCTTTTGGCCGGGTGAAATTGAGATCTCAAACAGTATTTGCTGAGAACCCATTGGATCGGCCTAAAACAATTATTCAAAAAAAAGTTAACAAATTAATGAAAGTAACCACTGAGAGAACGATAATGAAGCAAAGACATTGTGCAAATCCTTCCCACAAGCTTTCTACAATATCAGGAATTAAATTGCAGAAGAAAATGAGAAAAATTAGGGTTTTCTATGCGCCCGCAACGGAACTTGAACGCCATTGCATTGCTGCTGCGCCCAGTTCTCTCAAAGGCACTTTTGAATCCCTAAGTGAGTCTGTCACTAGTTTTATACAGAAAATGAGTCATATTTGAAATGTCCCTTTTACCCTCAAACGTAGGGTTTCTTGTTTAATTCCTCCTTTTTAGGTTAGAAAAGTATCTCTTTTCTTCTTTCAGCACCCCTATAATTTCAAGCTGCACCCCCATAAGATTCAGTACTTTCAAAATACTCTTCTTTTTCTTCGTTGTGTTTCTTATAAGTTGCCAAATGGTTTCCTCCATGGTTGGTGCGTAAGGTGAGTTGTATTGGATTTTTTGTTTTTTGTTTTCAAAACTTATGTTATAGGTTTGATTCCATTTCATCCAGATTGTGCAATTCGGTGGAATTCTCTATTGTGCAATAAGTAGAATTCTAGATTACACAAGTACTGAAATTTAAAAAAGGAAATGAATTATGGAATGCAGAATCTATAAGTCATTAGTGGTCTTTAGATTATATAATCTGAAAATCATTTTGTTTTTAAAAATTGTTTTCTGGATTATATATTTTTTCGGAATACATTTCAAAAATCATACATTTAGATTGTATAATCCATAAGTCAAAATAAAACTTTTAGATTGTGTAATTTAGAAGTCATTTTTTAATTTCTGAATTGTTTTGAAGATTGTACAATGCGAAAGTTAAAAAATATCTTTTGGATTGTACTTATATTGAGTTGTCAACTTATTTTCATGTTTTGTGTAGAAATGGAATCCATATTTTGGAGCAAACAATCAGATGAAGTCGACAAGATTTGTAACCTGGATGAAATGGTTGAGATTGTGAAATTTGAGCGAAGTGGGGATGAATCAGGTGAAGGATTATGTGTTTAGGCTTTCACAACTAATGAAATAAGTAAACTTTGTAATTATTTGTGTTAAATATTATAATGGAGATATGTTTATGTTAGAGTAAATTTGTGTAGGTATTTGAGACGCATGATAAGTTACTTCAATGAGTGTGTATTGTGACATTTAAAATTGGATTTGTGATTGTGATATTGGCACTTGATACAACAAATGGTCAACAAGAAAGAAAAACATGTGTAGTTAGGATGTGAAAGGAGTGATAAATATAGGAAATATAAAAAGGACTTAAAACTAACTATAACAGGTAGTAGGAAATGTGATTGCCCATTTAAATTGTGGGGTACACTTGTACGCAATGGAGGAGGGTGAATTTTGGAGGTTTTGTGTGAGAATCATAATCATGAATTTACTTATACCTTAGTAGGTCACCCATATGCTAGCAGATAAAATCCTACTAAGCATGTTATGTGGTTGATATGACTAAAAGTTTAGGGAAGTTGACCAACATTTTACTTACTTAGAAGGAGAACAATGAAAATAATATGACCGACATTATACAAGTGTACAATGCTAGATATGCATATAGGAGATCACAAAGAGGACCAAGAACTGAATAACAGTAGTTAATGATGTTCCTAGAGCATGACATTTATATTCATTGGAGTAGATTTTATGAGTCATCAAAAGTTGTTACATATCTTTTTCAGACACATCATGATTCGATGAAATTACTTAATGCATTTAGCATGATTCGGTGAAATTACTTAATGCATTTAGCATTGTATTATTGACGAATATCACATACAAAACTAATATATATAAGTTCCCTTCACTTGAGATTGTTGGTGTTATCTCAACTGGGTCGACTTTTTCGCATCTTTTGTGTGGTTAGCAAGTGAATGAGAGAACAATCTTGTTTGGGCTATGCAAAGACTTAGAGGGTTGTTTTTTAGATAGGATGTCTTCTCCCAAGTAATTATTACTGACAAAGATCTTACATTGATGAATGCAACTAGCAATGCTTTCCTTGAAGTATCAAACCTTTTATGTTAGTTTCATATTACTAAGAATGTCAAAGCTAAATGTAAAATATTGATGGATTATGTGCAGGCTTGGGAAGTGGTGATGAATGCATGGGGAAGTGTTATTAATTGTGGAGACAATGATGCTTTCATGGGGTGTTTTAAATGCTTTGAAGTTTTATGTTCACCATGACAATTATTTTTTTTATTATGTAAATGCCACATGGTTCATTCCACACAAGGAGAAATTTGTAAAGGTGCAGACAAATAAGATCATGCATTTAGGAAATATAACCAGTAATAGGTAAGTTTGTATATCTTCATTATTTATTGTTCTTAAACATGCAAAACTTGTTCATATATTTTATGATTTTTTATTTGCAGGGTTAAATATGCTCATTGGATGTTAAAGAAGGTGTTACTAAATAATATGAGAGACTCGTGTATGTGTTAGGACACAACAAACAATGTCATAACACTGCAACATAATGAAATTAAAGTATCCTTTAAGAAAAGTCTACATGTGTGGGGCACATTTTTAGCATCACTTTGTATAAAATTTTGCAAGACTTTTGTTGGTATTGATAGTGAATATTATGGATGCATATTAAGACATACTCATGATTTACCATGTGCATGTGAATTAGTCAGATATAATTTTGGTCGAAGTTGTGATGTAGGCAATGATATAAGCACTGCACAGAAACCACTGAAGCGCAAAAGAAGAAGGAAAATGCAGAAGAAGAACGATATGCAGAAGAAAATGAAAAGTCTTAAATCTTAAAATAAGGTTAGGTTTAAATATATTTTTAGTCTTTCAACTATTTGTCAAAATTTTGTTTCGTCTCTAAGACAAACTTTAGACATATTTCATCTTTATACTTATATACTGGTGTAAACGATCCTTGATGATGTATCAGAATTTCTTTTTATCTCTTTATTTTCCTTCTCCATAAACTTGTTTCCTACCCCATGATCATCTGCCTCCTAAACTTGTTTGACTCTTTTTCCTTCTCCTCCCTCTCATTTCCCTTTCCTTAAATATCTTTTTATTTGTCATAGAAGATAATTTACATTAGATTATAAAGTATAAGTACAAAATAGGTCAAAAGTTTGTCTCAAGAACAAAATATAATTTTGACAAATAATTTAAGAACTAAAAACATATTGAACCCATAAGATTAAGGACATTTTGGACTTTTCACCTAACCTATGGTGTTAGAAATAATGACAATGCAAAATCCAAGAGGGGGGGGGGAGGGATGAATTGGGTTTTCAAAATAATTTTCCAGATTTTAATCTCAATTCCAATTTCAAAATTCGGATTTTCCTTAATCTTTGATAAAAACAACCGGGATAACAATTGTTAATATGATCCGAATATAATAAAATAAAGAGAGAGTGAAAGAGAGAATGAACACAGAGAATTATATTGGTTCAGATTTAGCCAATCCTACATCTAGTGCCCAATCACCACAATACGTGATGATATACCCCACTATCTTTAAATACAATTACAAACATCAATCCAATGACAACATGTAAAAACAAATAAAGATAAACAGAAACACCTCCTTAGACACACTAAGAATGATCCCAACTCTCTTGACACACAAGAGATGAACAAACACATTCCTTTAAAATTGATCCAATGGATGAATTTATAGCAATCAATAACCAAGAAAGAATTCACTTGATGTGTGATGGATATGAAAGCTTAAGCATAATACAATCACCACTTCCAAGAACTAAATCAACCTTAAGAGAGCAAGAAAGTGGATTTTAAAATATTTGAGCACATGAATACTGTATTTTCGTGTTTGATCAGTTGTGTGTTAACCTAAGACCCTGCCATTCAATTTATAATTTGAAATCAGCTTAAAGTTTTCATTCTTAGGTTGATTCAACTGTTAATTCGCAACAACTTCGTATTTAATCGATTGTATAAAAGCCATAATCGATTATTTCAGGAAAAATAAAACATATTTTTCCTGAAATAATCGATTAGATAAAGACATAATCGATGCGAATCCAGAAACAATATAATTGATTATCAAAACACTTAATCTATTATTTTGTTCATTAAACTTGTTTAATTCAAATTTTAAGTGATATAATCAATTCTATTTCGAATTTTAATCGATTAAAAGTGTAGAAAAAGTTTTTTGCGAAAATATGACTTGCTCTCAAGATTGAAATGGTCTTAGGGGGGAAAGTATAACTTACTCTTTTTTTATCCAACACCCAAAACTGAAACTTCTAAATATCGTCCTTAAGAAGTTGAGCAAATCTTCAAGATTTCCATCCTTGATTACTTTATATCTCCATGATTGAATATTTGATTTTGTCTTTAATCTTTATGATGGAACCTTCCTTTTTTAGATAAAATCAATATTCTTTGTATCTTCATCATCAAAACACCAATCTTCAAGATTCATTTTAGATTTAATTCTTCAACAAATCTTCTAAATAAATCTGCAATCTTTCTTGAATTAAATCAATATATGGGTATCCAAGAAACCATTAGATGCTAAAAGAATCATCCTCTTATAAATTTTTTCTTTCGCACCTTGAGTGGCCTAAAATATTACTTTTGAATGTGTGTTTTGCTTTTTAAAATTTGTTTTTTTTTATTTTATAAAATACTTTTTTATATTTATATAGGCATTTTGGACTAAAATGATATAATTTAGTGATGTTTGAGGTTTAAAATTAAACTTATTTATGGGAATTCAAAGGAGTTTATATTTTTAATGATTAAAAGCTCTGAACACAATACAAAATCCTGCATATCTGTATCAACATGTGTAGGACATGCATACCGTATCTGTTAAGTGAAATCACACTCCATGAGTATGGCGTGTTGATTCAGTACTGAAATCTCAACATATTATCTATTTTTTCGATAATAATCTCTCTCAACCTCTTTATGTGTTTGATTGTTAGGTCCCATCCAAATTCAGTTTTAATATTATAATAATTTAAAAAAATAATTGAACTTGAAGATAATGTTTAAAAAATCTTGTAAAAAAATAAAATATTAATTATTTCTTTAGTATTGTCTATTTTTTGGGTAGAAAAATCTTAACCTATCTTAAGTGTGCTACTTGTTTTATTATGAGATTCGAATCTAAGATGTGAGACATTAATAGAGATGTATGGAAGACTTTGATGATATTAAAAATCTTATTGTGGTTACATTATCTCTTGATGAATCAGATATGGATACTGTCTTATTTATAGAAGATGCCCAAGGTGAAGATGAAATTGATATTATTCCTACTTCTAGACAATAGACAATAACTAGTAATTTATAATTTTTATTTTATATCTAGCAATGTTTAAAATTATAATTTATTGTTTTTAAAATATATATTTATAAAATATTTTAAAATAGTTAATATGTTTGATTTGGATTATATTTAATAATAATTTTTAGTTGGGATAGAATTTAAAATATTATTTTTAATTATATATTTATAAAATATTTTAAATGCATCGTATCTTGTATTTTTTAAGATAAGACGAATCACCGTATCATGTATAGTATCCAATGATATCCTTGTATCATATATTAAAAGCATGGTTAAATAAATTAAAAATTAAAAATAATTGACTCATTGAAATAAAAATAATTAAATTGTTTATTACCTAAATAAATAGTTATATTACACCTTCATTTGTCAATTCTTTTTGTTGAATTAAGTATTCGCTTGTAAATTAGTAATTATTTGTATAAATAATTTTATTTAAGTAAAATTCAGATAAATAAATTAAAATTAAAATGCATAAAATTATAAGAAATATGTATAATTAATTCTTATTTATTTTCTGCAATTTCATTATAATTGTGTTTTTATTTATGTTTTTTCACAATTGCTTCTTTTCTTATCTTTATTTTGAACAAGTTTGGTTTGTGCATTTTACAATAAATTTATTATTCAATATTATCCGTTTATGGTTTGCTTTTGACTATGATCTCTCAGTATACTCACTTCACATGACCTTTGTATTTGAAGTATTCCCTTTCTAAATATCATTATATTACTATCATTCTGCAATTTCTACGCACCATGCTCTTCATTTAGAACATTATTATTTTACGGTTTATTGTATGACCTTCATGTGATAATGCCTTTTCTACATAATGTAAGGTTCCCATTTTAAATTTTTTTTCTTAACTTACTATTTGGTTTCGATCCTTTTACTTTTAAAACTTAAATATATTTTTAATCTATCAACTATTTATTAAAATTATATTTTATCTTTAAAGATAAATTTTAGATTTATTTCATTTTTATATTTTATAAATTAATATAAATAATCTTTAATAATACATTTAACTCTTTTTCATGTTTTTCATTCTATTATTCTTTATCTTAAATTTATTTTACTCAATTCTTTTTATTTTTTTATTTTTAAAAAAGTTATTATAAAAAATTATTATAAAATATAAAAATAAAATGGGTGTAAAGATTGCTCACAATCCTTTTTTAACTATGATCTATCATTTTCTATTTGCATAAATTGACATTAGATAAGTAAAATATTCTAATTCTGATTTTCTTTTTTCTGATTTCAAATTGGGAAGATACATGGATTTTGAACTCTATTATTACTCATAACCTCGAATTTTTTTATTACAATTAATAAAAAAAGTTGAAGACTCGTGTACATGTCCTCTTCAAAAAGTACTATTACAAATATTTGCACTCAATTGCAAGTCAACATTCTACAAACTACATTGGTGTCTCTTTTCTAATCATCACTCAACCATTATTTTTTACCTCTAATAATGTCTTTTTCCCTAAAATTTTATAACATATCAGAATAACATCGAGATCTCAAACCTGGATTTATACTCCACAAACCTCACTGATACCACAATATACAACATTAACCAAATAAACTTACAGTTAAAATATTACATTCAACCCAATCTTTAATTGCACTAACTAAATTAACTCTTTAAACGTTTAATTTTTTATATAATTTGACTGTAAATAAACAATTTCATTATATACAGGTAGAAACTTCCTATTTTACTCTAATTAAAAATTTCCACTATTTTACTCAGCCGTCACTTTAGATGTTGTTTTGAGAAAAATGAAAGATCGTGTGTGGGAAATGTTCAACGACATGAAAAGATAAAGGATGAAATGTTAGTGGAAATCGAAGACCATAATTGGAATACAATCTCCGGACAAAGTAGTCTGTTTGAACATGATTGTGTTGAAGGATCTTCAACATAAATTGCATTTAAATGTTTACCACATCAAATTATGTTATCTAAAATTAGTGCTAATTCTTTCAGCCTCCTTTTCCTTTTTTCTGTATGATAGACTAATAGTGAACATTTTATAAATATTTTGTTCAAACAATATTTTATTTCACGTAAATTATTTTACTTATTTAATTCACAAATACAATCTTTCCATTACATTACACTAGTACTCTGGACTTATACAAGGGTACTCAGATTAGTTTGCAACAACACAACATCATGTCATTTAAATAGTGTGGTACCACAACTTCTATGACAAAACAAATAAGAGTTAGATCCTCCTTCTTTATATTGGAAGACCACCTTGTAACCCTTAATCTTCTGTGGAATAATTATAATATTTTTAGGCAAGATAAAATAATCTATTCATTATTACTTACACTTCTTTAATGAGGACTTGACAGGACCTTGAACTAGTCCTTCAGATCAAAGATTGATCATTCTATACCCAACATTCATAGACTGACCTTGAAAAAACATCTTATTTCTAGCTACTTTCCTCAACAATGAATCATGGGCCTCAGATAATGAGAAGAGTAATTGATTTGAACTTGTTTTTCTACTATTTTAGTAATGGAACCCCAAAAAAGACAGCATAACTGCTTCAGGTGTAAAGATTTTTTTTCTCCATAAGACAGCAAGCAGGATATCAAGACAATTAAGTTTGAATGCCCTAACTTGAAGTCTGCTGTAGCTTTGACCTAGAACAAGGACCATAAAGTCATTACCAAAGGGAGTTGTTTCTAGACAACCCTCAAATACAGTTTATTTTGGCGAGAATAAATTCATTAACTTCAAGAAATAAAAAGCAACGTTCAACAAAACAATGATATAATCATACTGAAGGACAAAACAGATTGCATAGTTTGAATCTCAAGTCTACAATGTTCAGGGTAAAGGAAAAATAAAGAAAGCCTACCCTGAATATAATTTAAAAAGATAAATCATTCATAAAATTCACGATTTCTAACCCATTGTTCTGCATGTTAAGTTTTCATTCTATTCTTTCACAAGCATTACACACTACACAGACCCCAAAACATGTACCCCATCTTGCCTGAAGGGAGCATGTTCCTCAGATGTTTCTCTTGCAAGCATAATTAGGTGCATTTCACAAGATGCTAAGCACTGTTCAATAAATTGGCAAATGAATGATGTCAACTTTTTAATACATATGACCATAACATAAAAAGATAGAACACATGTGATTCCCATTTATGCAAAGTAATCATTGCATATTTGCATTGTAGGTTGCACTTAAATGGACAAAGAAGACTATTTAGAACTTCGTGACCTTGATTTCTTCACAGTTTTTTGTTTGCGAGTGGGGGACGGGGGTTAAAGAGTTTGTTAAATCTACGTTACAAAAAAACACAGGAAAGGAAAATTATCTAAAAAATGGCTAGATTATCACACCTTTACGACAGGTCTAGCAAATAGAAGTATCCTATAAAAGTATTGTATTTGCTGATACCCTATTCCACCGATTTCAATCAACTGTCGTTTCAAATTTTGTAAATTACAGACTTATTATTTTTATAATTTAAACAATTGTCAACTAAAATACTTGATTATTCATTAACTTTCTTTCACTTATCTCTATCTCTTTGGCAGGGCACTAGCAGCAACTCGTCAGGGTGCAAACCCACCCATCCTTATTAAGGTGAGGCCATACTAACTCTAGGCTAACAACCTAGTGGAAGTTCACAAACTATGTTCCTCTTCATCTCTGCCAATCACTATTTCTTTACCAATGATTTCTGACAATGTAAAAACTAGCAAAAATTAATAATATTAATTTTGTTTTTCTGACAGCAATTTCTTTGAGGACGGCCAATATTTTCTACCTTTTTAATTCTGGCAACTCCCACTACAATTCATAAATATTATTCCTCCCTAGATAAAAAGATATTTCCATATTCTAGTTAATGAGCCAGTATACAATTGGATCTAGGTCGACTTTACAAGATAGCAAGAGGAAAGAAAGACTCGTAGTAGAACACATATGATTGTTAACCTTCATAACCCACGCCAATTCAAAGCCTATTTATTTGAAATAAATTATTGGATTAGATCATGAGAACTGAGGTAGAATTTAAACATTTCAACATCAACATTGATAGGCATAAAACCTTGTAATTAACACTTTTGGAAATTCCACATTGACTAGAGATATTGTCAAATTATAATATATGAAAGATGTGAGATCTTCAACAAACACTAATGACAAGCTGAGATTCATATGAAAGATTTCACTTTCTCTATAGTCAAGTCAAGGACATAGTGTTTATTGGAGATCCCATTCGACTACTGATATGAGAAATTCAGTATTTAAAAGTGAGGTGTAAACCTCACCTTATAAAGCTAGTTTTGTGAGAGCATCTCCATTGTAAGAGGTTATAACATGAGGTCTTCATTCATGTTATGGGTCCTATCATGCCACATCACTGTCGATGCATCTTAGGCGTGTGAGAGCCACGTGCCGCCTCTCCGTCACTAGAATGTCTCCTCCGTCTAGTTCGCCAAAGCTCCATGTTCCTGATGAGACCATCAATGCTCACTCTACTACCTCGATTGAGGGGAAATCTCTCCCTCTCTTGGTTCTCTCTCTCGAGTTCCCTTTCTCTTGGTGACAACTTCCGTCTGGGGTTTCCTTCAAGATGTTTTCATGTCTTGTCACCTCTTTCTCTGTTGGATCAAAATTTTCAAATATGGAATATCTTAGGTTAAAGTCCAATAGCCAATAACAATCTTATTCTCAGGCCAGTTTATAAACTACGTGAATTCATGGATTATTGATTCAAATGCCTCAGATCACATATCATGTAATACTTCCTTATTCTCATCCATTTTCTCTCCTAAAGTTTCTTACTTCATTACTTTAGCCAATGGGTCTAAAGTTGCTTCTAAAGGAAATGATCAAATCTTCCTTTCCCACTCTAAACTTAAAATCCGTTCTCTTTGTTCTTTCTCTAAGTCAATTAACTAAATCTCTAAATTGTTTATAACCTTTGATGCTAACTCTTTTATTATACAAGAGCATGGTACGGGTTGGCTTATCAATAAAGGATATGAATTTAGAAGATTATATAATCTTGGTCTAAACCATATGTGTCTTGTCTTGCATCTCCTTCTCCAAAATTGTTACATGATAACTTAGGTTATCCACACCTATCTAAAGTAAAAGGGATGGTTCCCGAGCTTAGCAGACTTCATGTCCTAGATTGTGTGTCATGTCAATTAGGGAAGCATGTTAGATCTTCTTTTCCAAAGAGAACTGAAACACATTGTAATTCTGCCTTTTCAACAATTCGAACTTTTTCATATTTGTATGTCTTTTCTTAATGAAATTAAAAATCAGTTTGGCCAAGTTGTCAGGGTCTTTAGGAGTGATAACGACAAAGAATATTCTTCTTCTAGTTTCTCTACTCTTTTAAATTCACATGGCATCTTACAATAATCCACTTGTCCTTATACACGTCAGCAAAATGGTATTGCAGAGAAAAAATAGACACTTAGTTGAAATTGTTCGTACCTTATTGTTTGGTGCCAATATGCATGTCCATCGCTAGGGTGATGCTATTCTTACCGCATGTTATCTTATCAGTCGCATGTCGTCTTTTTCCTTGGAAAATAAAGTGTCATACTCCATTTTGTTTCCAAATGAATCTCCTTTTCACATTTCTCCTTGTGTTTTTTGGTTGTGTATGTTGTATACAAGATGTGTTTTCTAGTTTGGAAAAACTCTCAGTCTGGGCTATCAAATGTCTTCTTTGACTATTCTTGTCTTCAAAAAACATATCGAAATTATTCTTCTAACATTGGGAAATACTATATGTCTGCAAGTGTCACATTCTTTGAGGAAACTCCTTTCTTTCCTTCTTCCCGACAAGATGTTAATTTTATCCAAAAGGTCCTACCTATGCCTATAGTTGAATCATTTTGTCTTCTACTCCTGACCCTGTTCCAACCCCTTCCCCTGATCCAAGTACCTCTCAACATCCAAGTCAACCTAGACCATCATCACCTCCTATTATCACTTATCAAAGATAGACCAAAATAACCAATCCCATGCCACATGGTGAATCCTCTTCTTCAAGTCCTTTACCATTATCAGCTCATACCACACCTCCTGATAATGAAGATTCTAGTTGGCCAATTGCTATTTGAAAAGGTACTAGATCTACTCGTAACCCTTATCCCATTTACAATTTTCTAAGCTATCATCAATTGACTTCTTCCTATTTTCCTTTTGTATCATCTATGTCATCTATTACTATTCCTAAAAGTGTGACAGAGGCACTTGATCATCCTGGATGGCGATAAACCATGATTGATGAAACGCAAGATCTTGAGAATAATGGTACATGGGACTTAGTTTCTCATCCTCCTAGGAAGAAGACTATTGGTTTTTGCTGAGTTTATACTATGAAAGTTGGGCCAAATGGTGAAGTTGATCGACTCAAGGCTAGATTAGTAGGGTAGAGATACACTCAAATACAAGGCCTTGATTACGATGATACTTTTTCTCCTGTGGACAAAATAACTATTGTTCGCCTTTTCTTTTATATGACAGTTATCAGTCATTGGCCTCTTCATTAGCTGGATATAAAGAATGTCTTCCTCCATGGTGATCTTGAAGAGGAAATTTACATGGAGCAACCTCTTGAATTTGTTGCTAAGGGAGAGTCTAGCTTGGTTTGTAAATTACATCAATCTCTCTATGGTCTCAAGCAATCCCCACGTGCTTGGTTTGGAAAGTTTAGTCATATTGTTCAAATCTTTGGACTAAAACAAAGTGAAGCAAATCCTTTTTTTATTGTCATACTGTTTTTGAAAAATTTGTTTATTTAATTGTGTATGTGGATGATATTATTACAAGAAATGATGCTGATAAAAATTCTCAGCTTAAAAAACATTTATGCAATCACTTCCAAATTAAAAATCTAGGATGTCTTAAATACTCTCTGGAAATTAAAATGGTTTAATCAAAGGAAGGCATTGTAGTCTCCCAAAGAAAATATGCTTTAGATATCTAGGAAGAAAGAGGCATGTTTGATTGTACACCAATAGATAGTCTTACAGATCCAAATCACAAACTAATGGCAGATCAAGGTGAACCTTTCTCAAATCTAGAGAGATATAGAAAGCTTGCTGGGAAACTTATTTATCTCACCATTATTAGGCTAGATCTATCTTTTGCAATTGGAGTTGTTAGTTAATTTATGCAAAATCTGTATATTGAGCATTGGAATGTCATTGTTCGCATCCTAAGATACCTTATAAAAACTCCAGGACAAGGTTTGTTCAATAAATGCTTTAAACAAAAGATGAAAGGAAATATCTCAAACACAACTGAAAGTACATTACCTTTTCTAAAATTTCTTCATTGATCTAGTAGTCCAAAGCTACCAGGTGGCCATACCTAGTAATATACAATATTTAAAATATCATTAAGACAAGATTTAAAATCAGAAAATGGAACATATTTGTACTTGCCAACAAGTGTTAACATGCCCTTTTTTCCTATCATGTAAAATATTTGTATTAGAGCATAAAATGGTTCGATTGATTCTTTAGAATGACCTATTTTCCACATAAATGATTTTTTTTTTCACTTTTCTCCAGAATGATAGGTCAAGTTATTTGAGGTTATGATATCTAACATCAACAACAAATATCAGCAGTTGCCTTATGCATTACAGTTCCAACTATGGTTCTGACTACAATAATAGATCAAATTATTCAAGGTTACTATATCTAAGATCAGCAACAAACATCAGCTGTTGCCTTACACATTACAGTTCCAGCCATGCTTTTGAAAATCGGATTGGATTGGCCCGGTTCTATGATCACTACATAAAACTCAAAAATTTTAGAACCAGTGAGGACAGGCAAAAAAGACAGTGAAAACAGTACATTGAACAAGTGATTTAAAAAGTATTTTTAAAATTTAATATAAAAATAAATAAAAATTGATATTTACTAATGTTTTTCTATGATTATTTTACCAACTATTACCTTTTGCTATTAAATATATATTTTAATCATTTATATGAATTTATATTTTTATATGTTACCTTTGTATAATTTCATATTATATTAATTTACCCCTTTTTATATTTTGCATGTAAACTTATTATCGTTAATAGACACTATTGTAATTTATTAATTCAACATAATTATTATGATATATTTCATTTAGATTTTTATACGTATTTTGAGTGTTAAAAATCAAATGCAATGAAAAAAATTTTTAGTATTACAAAATTACGATACTACTCTCCCTCCAGTTCTTAATATAAGAAGAGATTTCTATTTCTAACATAATCACATATACTAATAAAAGTAATAAAGTTGATTTTGTTTGAATTTTTAAAATAATGTTACCACCGTAACAAATTTACTCTCATTATATTAAGGGCGGGAGGGAATATTTAATTATTTCTCCCTGTGGTCCTTAATATAGTTAATTTTTTTTTAAATGTTACGATATACTAAATTAACCATCATTATTAATGACTTTTAAAATTCTTTTCTCACTATTTTATTAATTAATAAAAAACACAAGTACTAATAATACTTAATAGGGATAAACAAGTAAAACAAATCTGAAGTTGCATAAAAATTATAAAATGCCTTACAGAAAGGACCAACAATTTCTTTTAAAATGGGTCTCATAATAAGGATATGAGGGAGTATTTATTAAAATCGGGGTAAACCATTGAACCTGGAACTTGAGTCTTGACTGGTTCAAAGACCAGCCTGCTTCAAAAACATTGGTTTCAACTACACTACTGAGAGAAAAAAAACGTAGCACTGTATTAACATAACAGTAACAATACAACTCTTTCTCACTCGGCAATTTTCTGGAAAATAAAAAATGTTAGACCATATGAAGCTAAGAAAAGTGCATCATGAAGTTCAAACAGTCTCAGGACAAAGGAGAGAAACCTAAAGAACCAATCCTTAAATTATACAAGAATGTGGTATGTATGAGGTACAACACTTACCCGGAAAAACACTTTTCCTTCTATGAGACCATATGGGACAGGACCGAAATGGCGTGAGTCACGGGAAGCATAAATGTTATCCCCTTGAATCCAAACATGCCCTTTTGGCACCTGTGGTGAAAAGATTGATAAAACAGATTATAACAGCAATTAAAACATAAAATCAAATAATGGACAGAGAGATCAAAGCAACCAGCTAAAGACAAATTCCAAGAAGAGGGAAAGAAGGGCTAGGGAAATAAATAAATTATTGTGTAATAAGTTAGTACCTTCTTAACAAAAAGAAAGTTCATAACTACTATTGCATTTTAAGTTCAGCAAACAAAAGTATTTGGATTGAAATGAAACCCTAATCAAAATGGCATGGGCATGAAAATTAGGTGTAGGGTTTAAAATAAGTAGTATATTGCATTATAGAAAAGAACACTTTATAAATTTTTCTTAAAAAAAATACTTGTTTTCAGCCTAAAACAAAGTGACATTACTATTCATCATATGCAAATAACTCATCTTTTATCCCAGCTATTTACCAGAAAATGATAATACTCTTCTGCTAATGTTATAGATGGGACAGAGCCGCTGAGTGGCACCAGATAGATTATTGCCTGGTAATGAAATGCAACTGTACTTTTCCATTCTATATATAAAGAAAAAGTAGCAAATTACTCTAACCATTCTCTTAGTTCCGCATATTCTTTAATGAAAATGACAGCCAAACATCTATCAGTGGAATGAGCCGTCAAAAAGACTCATGTAACTGGGACAATACATAAAAACAAAACTTATGATAAATCATCAATTAAAAGCATCAACCATTGGCTTTCAATCTCATGACTAACGAACTTTCGCACCTGCCTCTAGTCACTATGATCCTACGCAATTATACAATTACGCTATTACTTTATTACAATTACATGTATATATACTCTATACTGCAAATATTCATCTAAATTTATAACAGGACAACAAAGGGAGCCTTCAGTTTGAGAAAACCTCTTCAGTTTACATGTTTTCTGAAGTTTATCCAGGAAAAAGATAACAATAGTTTTCAGCATTTCTTACACTAACTTTCTGAAACAGAGAACAAAGTGAAAAACAAAAAAAAAATGTTTTCAGAAATCAATCGACCCCTAACTTTGCAATAGGTTGAATCTCATATTTGCTATCTTACATAATAAAACCATCAACCAGGTACATTTCAAAGACTTTTGTTATCTACCAATGTAAAGTCAGTTTATACCGTCAACTAATCACAGTACATAACGGCACGCCCTGACTTAGTGGTAAAGCTCAATTTTGGGGATCAATTGGACATGGATTTGAATCCGAACCAGTGTCTTTGCATATGCAAGTGCACGTGCAAGAACAAGAAAATGTACAATGACCCTCTTCATACTTTCGTATTGCGAGGAACCTTCTGGTTTGTTGACTTTGATAATGTAAAAACAATTATACCTATTAAACTCTTTACCCATTCACTTACTACAAAAGCAAAAGAAAAGAATAAAACATAGATTAATTTTAGAGCAAATGAAGAACAAACCATTAAGCACACACACCACTGCAACTTGAGAAGCCTCAGAGTGCAAAGGGTCGAAGTAAGTGACGGTGTCCCCTTCCACAGCCACGACGCGCTTCGTCAACCTGATCTTAGGGTTGAGAGGGGACCGGACGAGAACCAAGTCACCGTGGCCAACGTACCCGAGCCTGGGGGAGAGGTGGTCGGCGAGGAGGATGTCACCGGAGACGTTGAGGGTGGGGAGCATGCTAACCCCATAAGCCTGCAACCAGGGAATCACGCAATTGAATCAAAAGGGTATCCGAAAAGCACCAAGAGGGGGAGAAAAGCTTGAATCTTTGAAGGGAATACGTGACACGGCGAACAGAGGTAGTTGCTGGTGAAGTGAAGCCAGCACAGGAAATTTACGGTGATGGCTGTGCGATCCAACGCTTCCTTCGCTGCGCTTCTCCATTGAGCTATGTAACCCATAAACCTCATCTTTCTCTCTCTCTCTCTTCTTTTTTGAAGCTTGTTATTACACCATTTTCTTGGCGCAATAAAGAAAAGAAAAATCACTTGAGTCTGCTGCAACCCAGCAATTTATCGGAATATTCCAAGAGAAATTGTTGTAATCTATTTGTATTAGGAATTAGGAAGTATATAAAAGTATTTGTATTAGAACTAATTTTTTAAATTAGTAATAATTTTCTAGAATATTTATTACTTTAAAAATAAATCAACAATTTACTCACTAGGATAATTTAAATTTATAATCTATAATTTTATATTACTATGTTTTCTCTTATATTTTTAGTTATTTTTATAAGTACATATTAGATTATATGTATGATAATAATAATTATGTTAAGAAATTATATTTATTATGCTTATATTTTAATAATAATTAATAATATTAAAATTTGATATATCTCGTGAATTAATTTAGGTATATTGTTTCAATTTTAAATTAAATGTATTTGTTGTTTCGTGAATAATTATTAGATGATCTAAGATTAGATGATATGCAATAAAAGTACTAAAAGTCTTTTGAAATAAAATGAGAAGATATAAGATTATACAATAAAAAAAGTATTGGATAACTTATTAAGAAGCAATAGATATGTGAAGTGTTAGGCCACCAAGATCTCTACAAACAACACCAATGATACATTGGATGTAGGAAGAAAATTATTTACAAGTTTAAAAGAACATACTTACACACTTTAGTGAAGATCTTGATACACACATATAACTTACTCTTTGAACAACATACACTCATTTTAGTGAAATCGATACATCAACATAACTATTAAGATAAATCATATTCTTTTGCTCAATAAAACAAGTATTATAATAAAGTATCAACCTAAACTCTAACATATATGTTGAAAATTTGTCACACCAAGAACACCGCAGAAGCATTAGGTCATTAAGTCTACACACTATCAAATATGGCAAATCATCACTAGATAGAGGAGACATCAAGATAGAGTCTCCAAAGAAAAACTAAGAAGAAGTAGAGTTTGACTCCATGCAGTTAAACAAGAAAGCAAAGTACACTCTTATTTGTGTTTCATCTAAAAAATATAACAAAAGGTTTGCAGGTAGAAATCTCTCCAATGAGATTTAAGACTCCTTAAAAATCAACTATAAATGAAATAAGAATGTCTAGCTAAGGAAATTTTCCACCCTCACTATATAATATGATTCTTTCACCATGAAGGATGATGAAATGATGGATGATATGTTTTAAAGGATGCAGATCCTTCTCAATAGGCTTGAAGCTTTAGGACAAAGCTTCTTAAAGGCTCATATTAACTTGAAGTTGTTGGATAATATGCCGAAGGTGTGGGAACCCAAGACAACTGCCATTATAGAGGCTCATGATCTTAAGAAGCTTATCTGGGATGAGCTTTTAGGTATATTAAAAGTTTGGTGAGCCTAACGAGATACACCATAATTTCTCTTCACCAAGAACATCTTAACAAAATGGGGTTGTGGAACGTAACAACAAAACTCTCTAGGAGATGGCTAGAACCATGCTCTATGAGAAATCCCTGCAAAAGACTTTTGGGTTGAAGCAATAAACACTAATTATTATGTACAAAACAGAATATTCATCAACCCCATATTGGAAAAGGCTTCCTATGAATTTTGGAGAAATAGAAAATTCAATATAAATTATTTTCATGTTTTTGGTTGTTTTTTTTTTATCCTTAACACAAGGATCGAATTGATAAATTTGACTCTAAGATTGATAAATGTATATTTTTGGGTTATTCAAACATATCAAAGGCTTATAGAGTCTATAACTCTCGTACTTCGGTTGTTGAAGAAACTATAAATGTTAAGTTTGATGTACTTTCTCAAATTGATAGAAGATTATCAAATCTTGATAAAAAAATTGCAAATATTTAGATTAAAGCTTCAGAGAGAAGACAAACAAGTGAAGGAACATCAATTGATGTTGTTAAAGGATTAAGTGTAGAGGAGGTGCCAAATAAAGGTCTATTTGATACTAATCACTTTAAACAAACCATATAAAAGGACTGTAAGTATGTTTTGTCTTATCCTCATGGTGAGATCATAGTTGAGAGAAATGATGATGTGAAAACCAAATGTTTGTTTAAATAACCAAATCTTTGTTCAAATATAGAGATGTTATGGCTTTTACCAGTTTGAATTCCCATCAAACATTTGCTATAAACTATTTTTCTCTCTATGGCTTTGTTGATTTTCTATCTTCTACCCATAATTGCACATCTTCTTGGTCTCAGTCGCAAGTTGTTTCTCTCAACCTCTTTAATCATTCCACTTGTTTTGTCTAGTTCAGATGATGGGGAGTTGGATTAAGATCTCCTTTTGATGACTGACTCTAGAAGGAGGAGTTGAATAGAGCCATGGAATCTTCTCGCAAAGAACTAGACTATATCATCTAGTGATCAAATAAATGATTACAAATGAGTACAAATATCACTCCTAGTTGCAAACAAGTACATAAACCACTCTTGATTATCATGTCTCAATCTCTTTGTGATATTAAGAACTTATAGAAAAAGAATAGATCATAAACTTTCAGAGAGAGAACATTTTAAGCTCACTCGTTATTTTCTCACAGATAAATATTACGAGGATTCATGCTCACCCACTTATGAACACTTAGAAAATCTAATCACATGTATAAGTTTCTCGTATATCATTTTTGTGTTTTTTGTCTTTGTCCTTGAGGCTTATTTAGCCTTTTGCATTTTGACCATTGTTTAAATCTTCAATACTTGATATGATTTCCTTCAATCACGCCTCTAACAATCAAAGATTGATTCCAATTTTATTTAACTTGAATAAGCGAAAGTGTTCCTTCATATATGCAACATTAGGAATTTGATATGGAAAGTTTTTTTATTTCTTTAGACTTCCTTCTTCTCTTTGAAAGCAAACGATTCAAAGATATCATCTATAACAATTTAGAGGCGTGTATCATTATATCTCTTATTTCCTCTTTAGATTTATATCTTGAACATTGATAAAAATTTAGGTATATGAATTAAATAGCTTTTTAACATCAATATTGAGTTTCTTTTCTGCTAAAGATCTGCTGATATATTTCAACAAATAAGCTTTTGATTTTATCATTTAGATTTTTTGTGTAGAAAACATTTGTGATTATAAATTTGACTACACAGTATAAACAATTAAGAACTTGTTGATAAAACTATTAGACTGATTGCTTTTGGAATAGGCATTATGTTAGAAATAACGACAGTGTAAAAATCAAGAGAGAAGGTGAATTGGATTTTTAAATAGTTTTTTCCCTTTTTAAAATAAATTTCCAGATTTCAAAAATACTTCTAAAAAAAGATTCAGATTTTCCTTAACCTTTGATTTGAGCAGTTTGAATAACAATTGTTAATATGATCCACAATAAAATAAAGAGATGGGGAAAGAGAGATTGAACACAGAGATTTATATTGGTTTGGATTTAGTCAATCCTACGTCCAGTTCCTAATCACCACAAACACGTGATGATCACCTACTATCTTTAAAAGCAATTACAAATATTAATCAGTGACACAATGTAAAAACAATTAAAGATAACAGAAACATCTCCTTAGACACACTAAGGATGATCCCCCCTCTCTTGACACACAAGAGATGAACACACCTCCCTTTAGAACATGTTGAATGATTTGAGATTTGATGATGTTTGTTGATCTGTTAATTGTGTTTAATTCTGTGTTGGATGTGTGGTTAATACTTGTTTAAATGTTTTAAGTTTGTTCGAGATGATAGATTACTTGTATATATTAATCATATGAATAATGATAAACTGTTGTTTTTATTATTCATCAGTTAGTCTACTAATTCTTCTTGTCTAGTCGACGTTTTTCATTAAATGTACCAGGTATACAGGTTTAATGAAAATAACAAACTGGTCTATGTCTTCAGTCGACTATTCTGTTCTTCGCACCTTCCTTATGCAGTAAATACGTGCAGAACGCGTTTCAGCTCTCTTAAAAAGCAAAGACCCATTATGTTTCGTGGAGCATATAAATATTACTTTCAAGGACGCTCAGAGTAGTGAAAATATTCAAGAGAAAAACTCTCAAGAAGCTACAACTTTCACGAGCAAGAAGATGCGCATTGAGTTTTTCGCTTTCACTTTGTTTTGTCAAGAACTTTCTTACGTCATTGTAATTTTTGTATTCTTTGATCTCGGGTTAGAGATTGTGAGTGGGTTTTAGAACCCTACGATCGTGATTAGGGTGATCACGGAGACTACGGTTGAGTCCGTGGGTGTTAGTCTATTCTATAGTGTTTAGGATAGTTTCTTTTGATTTCTTGTAAAGTTCAAGAAAGGTTCTTTTTGTAAAGAATACAATCTTTTATAGTGATTAGGATCTGCGGGTTGCGGATCATAGGCTCGGACGTAGTTCTTTTACAAAGAACGAACCGAGTATAAATTTTGGTGTCATATTCTCTCTTCCTCATCATCATCGATATACTGTGCGGTAAGAACTAACCTACTATTTCGAGAATATCGATCGGCTAATTTTACGCAAATTGAACCGAGTAATTTTTCTTTTACGAATAAGTTTCCATTAAAGCTGCATATCAATTCAACCCCCTTCTTGATATTATTCCATTGCTAACAATTGGTATCGAGAGCGGGTTCTTGTAAGGTACTCAAGTTCAAATCAAGAATGGGAGACAAGCTTCCTTTGCGGAAGGTGCCTCTACCAACAGACCCCCTCTTTTCGTAGGTGCAAATTATCCGTTCTGGAAGGCCAGAATGAAGATCTTTTTTGAATCGGTTGACAGAGGTGTGTGGGATGCTGTGGTTAATGGCCCATATATCCCTACCATCAAAGGTGAAGATGGACAGTTGGTTGAAAAGTCATGGGAACGAGTGGTGCGAAACGAGAGAACAAGAAGGCTCAATTCGACAAGTAAGGCCAAGAATATTTTAACCTCGCTCTTAACCTTGATGAATTTTTCGGGGTTTCACAATGCACCACGACCAAAGAAATGTGGGACATTCTTCAAGTAACACACGAAGGCACTAGCCGAGGTGAAAAGGGCAAGAAAACACACTCTCATACAAGAGTATGAGATGTTTTGAATGCAGACTGGTGAGACCATCCAAGATGTGCAGAAACGATTCACGCACATAGTGAATCATTTGCTTGGATTAGGGAAGAAGTTCGACGATGAAGAGCTTAATATAAAAGTGTTAAAATGCTTGAGTAGGAATTGGCGACCAAAGGTTACGACCATTCGGAAACTAAAGATTTGACGAGTAATGAGCACTTTGCAACATTGTTCGGAAACTCGAGAGAACATGAATTGGAGCTGAGTAGGCTGGATCAAATTGAAAATTCAGAAAAACAGAATAAAAGCTTAGCACTAAAAGCAAAGGAGTCGATTAAGAGTGATGAAGATAAAGATGATGACAGTACTGAGTTTGCTATGTTGGTCAAAAAGTTTGGTAAATTCCTTAAAAGGAAAGACAATTCAAAGGACAGATTTCAGAGGAGGTATTCCAGAAAACCAAATTTTAATTCCTCTAACTTTTCATGTTTTAATTGTGGACAGCTAGGACATCTCAAAGCAGATTGTCCTCTGTTAAATCAAAGAAAAGAGAGAAGTCCAAAAAAGAATGAGAGAAAAGACAAACGGAATCAGTACTACAAGAAAGGGAAGAAAGCTTATATGGCATGGGATGACAGTGATTCCAGTAGATCTCCAAGTTCAGATTCTCACATACTAATAAAAACAATTAATTTGTTCAGTTTTTTATAAATCTTTCATCTTTACCCTTATTAATTACTATTAACTAAATTAATTGAAATTGAATCAGAAGTTTTATAAAATGAATTAACTTTTTAATAAAACTATACATTACTTGAGATTGAAATTTCAATAGTTTTAAATTTATTTCAGAATTATTTTTAAATAATTTAAAATCAGAACTACTAATTTTTTAATTAAATATTTTAATTAAAATTTTTAATTCCCACCAATCTGCAAATGATTATACTAAAATTTCAATCAAAATCTTTAATTCCCACCAAATTGTAAATGACTATGCTTAAAATTTATTTTAAAATTTCACTTAAAATTTTCAATTCCCACCAAAATGCAAATAGAAATACTGAATTAAAATGACACAGCTTCAGTCTGTATTACAACGTCAAAATGTCAGTTGATATAGATTTGAATATTACTCCACCTCATTCAGATAATGAAGGTGAATCTAATTCATTTGAATGAGAACAAAACACTGATGATAGTCATGAAATGGAGGAGGAAAAAAATGTTGAATAAATTTATATATGATATTTGATTACTTACCTTGAAAGATAAAAAGTCTATTGAATGAATGAACAAAGATGAACGTACAAAGGTAAAAGTTAAATTAATACTCCTGAAGATGAAAATGATATTAGTAGATGATAATGAAATATGAAGAGTCAGACTAATAAAAGATAATTAATTCTTAGTTTTTGATTTTAATTTCTCTTTCTACTATTTATATTAAGACAAATAATCTTGTTATTAATAAGGGTATATAAGGGAAAAAAGAAAAAAAGTTATTGAAATTCTAAAATGCCTTATATTATAAAATAACTTTTCTCTCCAAAATCCGTCTTATAATTTGAAACGGTGGAAGTTCCAATTTTTTATCATCATTATCATCGTCTTCTTTCTTTTTTCTATAGTCTCTACTTTTAATGCAAGGTAAAATTTCTTATTCTAATACTTCTAATTTCTTTTCTAGTCTATCTCTTTCTATAATCTCAAGAGTTTTTTCTTTTTTGATTCCATTAGGAGGAAAGTCATTCAAGATCTCTTCCATATAATGTTAAAACAGTCTTCTTGAAGTACGGAGAATTAACTTTTAGCCTAAAACTCCATTTTTATGATTTTATTTATAAAATTTCGAATATGCTTTGTTGTGGTGTTTTATTTGAAAATTACGGATATAGAATCTGGATCTAAATTGGATTCCTTAAATATAAAAACTTACTACTCCATCCGTTTCAAATTATGAGGCGTACTTTGGAGAGAAAAATTGTTTCAAAATATAAGACGTTTTAGAATTTCAATAACTTTTTTTTCTTTTTTTCCCCTTATATACCCCTATTAATTACATGATTATCTGTGTTAATATTAAATAGTAGAAAGAGAAATTAAAATCAGGAACTAAGAATTAATTATATTTTATTAGTCTGACTCTTCATATTTCATTATCATTTACTAATATCATCTTCAGGAGTACTAATTTAACTTTTAACTTTTCACGGTCATCTTTGTTCATTCATTTAATAGACTGTTTATCTTCCAAGGTAAGTACTAATTTCTTTCCTCTTCCATCTTTCCTCTTCCATTTCAACAGTGTTTTGTTCTCATTCAAATGAATTAGATTCATCTTCATTATCTGAATGAGGTGGAGTAATATTCAAATCTATATCAACTGACATTTTGAAGTTGTAATATAGATTGAAGTTCCAACACTTATGTCATTTTAATTCAGTATTTCTATTTGCATTTTGGTGGAAATTGAAAATTTTGAGTGAAATTTTAAAATAAATTTTGAGCATAGTCATTTACAATTTGGTAGGAACTAAAGATTTTGATTGAAATTTTAGTATAATCATTTGCAGATTGGTGTAAATTAAAAATTTTAATTAAAATATTTAATTAAAAAAATTAGTAGTTCTGATTTTAAATTATTTAAAAATAATTCTGAGATAAATTCAAAACTTTTGAAATTCCAATTTCAATCAATCTCAATTAATACTGTTTTATTACAAAATTAATTTATTTTATAAAACTTCTGATTCAATTTTAATTAATAGTAATTAATAAGGGTAAAGATAAAAGATTTATAAAAAACTCAACAAATTAAATGTTTTTCTTGGTATGTGAGAATTTGTCTAGTACGCCTTAATTTGAAACGGAGAGAGAATTAGATTTAAGAATCACCTAAAATATAGTTTTGTTGAGAAAATTACAAATAAAATAAGTTTTCTATGTTTAATATAAAAATGCTATACGGGTTTGCTGTAAAAAAATGTTTAGCCTGTTTAAGTACATAATTTTTTTTAGAATCGGGAAATGTGTTAATGATAAAATATGTGAATCTTGATAACCCTAAAATAGATGACATGAATTTGGTATATAGGTGATATATTATTTATGTTCAAAGGGATGAGAATTATGTGATTTTGATTTGAGAAAGAGGGTGTCAAATCTTCAACAATTATTACTTGTTGATGTTTGAATTACTCCAGTCCATGCGGTTAGGCTAACATACTATTCTGGTAAAATGAAATGTTTGAACACTAAAACATACAAGGGTAAAGGAATTTCTTGAATCAACCATTTAAGCTACTGTTCAACAACAATGGTTAAAAAATTAAACAAATAGATTCTTTGTGTTCTGGAAATACTGGTATTTCTAGTATTTGCAGGTGTGTTTTTATACAATTTATACAAAAAATTTTATAGCACTGAGAGCAATGAGCTCTTTGTGATTTGTGAAAATATCTTTGACAGTATTGGCAGGGAATGGATCCTGGCCCTAAGAAGTACTGTAATATATGATCACAGTTATTTGTCACAGTTGTGTTCATTAGGTAATAACCAGCCATAGCTAGTAGTTAGGGTTCACACTTTGATACTCGCTAATGAACCATTAGCTCCATAATTTTCCAGCCTAGAAACTGAATTTTCAGAAATATATGTGCAAGTGATGAAATATGTGTAGAAAGAGTGCCGCAATATGCAACGTGTTCCTCATCCCACTCAGGTAGCATCAAAGGTCTTATGGTCTAACGGCCCTCCTGGCCTTACCAGCCCCACTACAAAGGGAATCCTAGCGAACACAAACCACTTCAATTTTACACACATCAAAAGGATACCAAGAACGAAAAGGCTTTGATACCAGGAGAATACCAAATACGAAAAGGCTCTGATACCAGGAGAATACCAAACAGGAGAATACTAAAATAAGTACAAAAGGGGGGAAGAAAATCCAAGTACAGAAATAATAAATGGCGGAAACATAAAAGCTCTTCTAAGATTATAAGAGTATAAATCTGGCAAAGCCGGTTAGATACTCTCTTATAAGCTTATACAAGCTGGAAATATAAAGACTGTACAGGTATATTAAGCCTTTAAATGATTATCGCATCTTTTAATGATAAATACTTAAGGCATCTGCAGATGCCTGAAAGAAAATCTACTCCATGAAGGAGCTACTTACTTAGCAGGGGAGAGGGGGTGCTGAGAAAATCCTCGTTTTATTGATAGTGGAAAATAGATACAAAGAGAGAAGGGGGTTTAGAGAGAAGGAGGAGGGATTTCAGAGAGAGAGGGGGTTTTTGTAAATGGGTGCTCTCTGGGTATGAAACCAGTTGAATAGCTTTGTGTACCGTCGTGATCTAGTCGGTAGCTGTTTGGATTCACTGATCCTATACTTTCGATAACAAAACCAATTTTTGATACTGGTTCTGAAATTATTGATAGATTATCTTCTGAAGGTTTTGAGGACTCTTCTTTTAGATCTAAATTAAGGAAATCTTCTATGATGGTTTCTTCATCACTAGTATTTTCTGTTTTTGTTGCAAGATCTAAAGATCCTTGTCTTAATTCGGCTATGATAGCCTGATGACGATCCCATTCTTCATCAGACATATCATCTTCTTCGTCATATTCTAAGATATTCATCATAGAAATATTTTCGTTGCTAGGAATAGCTGAAGTACTATACCTATTTTCTGTTGTTCCTTCCTGTTCTAGGTCTACTAAAGGAACGTTTGTGTAATTTGTGAAACTTAGGCTCAGCCTTCTAGATCTGTTATGCAACATTGCAGATGACGGGGCTGTAATAGTGTTATTTTCTTCTCTGGGAAGATGTGTTTGCCATAAATGTCCTTCATTTCTTCTTATGAAGGCTTGGGCAGGTAGAAATTGTGTACCAAAAGAACTAATTGCTTCTTCTAATGGCCTTGTGTTTATCCTATACATGGAAGTAATATGATTACTTATTCTTCCTATGAAGGTAATGTCTAAGTGCAGGTTTTCTCCCATCCAGTCAGGTCCGAAACCTATAGTTTGCACTTCTAAGTTTATATGATTTATGAAATCTTGCAGTGTTAATGTGAAATTTGGGGCAAGATATATTAGGGAAAAAGGTTGATTTAAATTTACCTCTAAGATCCCTATCACACTTTGTGAATCGTTGTTTTGGAACCTAGAATCGTGTAAGACGATTAAGGCTCTGGCTCCAATCATGTGTCGGGCTAATGATCTAACACCAATGGTGAATAGGCCCATGTGTACATATCTACCCTGTTGGGCTTGCAATTGTCTGCCTGTTTGTGGAGATATCAAAGGGATTATCTCGTATGTGTTGTCTGGTAGGTGGAAGTCTTCTATCCTCCTATATCTGTAAAGGCTGGTTCTTTCAGAACTTAACCATCCTATGTTGTATAGTTGTCGTGGATTAAGAGAATCTATCCTTGAGTTAGATCCCACATCTGTATTTTGTTGTATATCTACTAAATCTTCTAATCTTCTATCATTAGTAGATCTTTGTCTGTTCAGAAATCTATCTAAGATTCCTGGATGTTGTGTAAGATTTTGACTTCTAGTTTGGTGTTCCCTTAATCTTCTAGGATTTCCAGGGAATCTTTGTGTGTTTACTGGATTTGGTGTGTTATTCATACTAACACTTTCCGGTTGGGTTTGTGTGGTTGACATAGTGGGTTGTCTAATCATTTAAAAATTATTATTATTGTTTGTAGGGACAGCTGTATTATTTTGTACAGCTTTTGTTTTTGTAACAACTTTAACAAATTTCTGAGAACTTTTAGAGATTGTTTTTGTATGGTTATGTGTCCCTAAAGACAAGTTTGTGATTTGTCTTGCAAGAATATCTATATCTTTTGACAAATTTGTTTCTCTAGTGGAATCCACTAGATATGTGAGCTTCCTAGAAACTTCTTCTAGTAGTGCTATTATTGTATTATTTTGTCCTATAAGGACTGTGTGTACGTGATCTACCTCTGGGGAAGGTTTTTTATAACCTATCGGAGGGGACTTTGTGATTTGTTCGGCCGCAGCTAGGGCGGATTTGTATTCTTTGCCCAAAAAGGGCTGTGTGTTCTCCATTAAAATTTTAAAATTTAAAGTTTGTAAAAAAAATGATTGTAAGAGGGCTTATAAGAAAAGAAAAGGCAGTAAGTGGTGGAAGCAGAAAGTAAGCGGAAAGCAATAGGTAAAGAGCAGGCATCCACAGAATACACTGTAAAGTAATAACCATAAAAGAATATAGATAATCATAAGGCTTAATAAAAACTCTTTTTTTTTTTTTTTTTTTTTTTTTGCGAAAAATCAGTTGGTGGCGTTGTTGTGCTACGGTGAGGTAGCTTTATGGGGGGACTGTGAAGGTCCGCTAATGAACCATTAGCTCCATAATTTTCCAGCCTAGAAACTGAATTTTCAGAAATATATGTGCAAGTGATGAAATATGTGTAGAAAGAGTGCCGCAATATGCAACGTGTTCCTCATCCCACTCAGGTAGCATCAAAGGTCTTATGGTCTAACGGCCCTCCTGGCCTTACCAGCCCCACTACAAAGGGATTTGTTGCTCATTTTGAGCTGTATGTTTTGGAATATTCCAAATATTGTCAATTAAAACATTTAATTTGACATTTGTGTTGTTTCTGCCATTAAAATGGTAGATATTTGTAAGTACTGGCAATTCCTGTTTGCCGTATTTTGTGTATTGTTCCACCACGAATGGGGATTTTGTAACTTTAGGACCTATTGGTCCTTTCTTTGTAGTTTGTGTAAAGTCCATTTGTATTTTGGTCTAACCCTTTGTATTTGCACTTTATGCTTTGTTTGTGTACTTCTTTGTACTTTGTACCTGAAACAAATAGAGTAAACAGGTTATGTAACAAAATGTTTTAGTCTTTGCAAGTTCTTCTCTAAGACTAAAATCTGTCCTCTGTATGAGGCTAGTGTTTGGATGTATTGGAGAGGGTTGTGTTGGAATAGCCGGGTTTTTCGTAGCCTGAGTCTGGCTACTTTTCTCTTGAACCCTTTTATTTGTTTGGATATTTCGATGGCAGGATTGGCACTGAAAACGGGGCTAATCCCTGGGGGTCTTATGGGTTGTATTATGATCTGAAATCCTGGAGGGATTTCAGGATCTTCGATGTGTATGACTTCCATGAAGAAGATATGGAAATGATTTATGGTTTTTATTTTTCCAATATATACCTGGAAAGAATATCAGCAAACATATTATCAGTTCCTTTAATATGTTCAAAATTTATAGTCTTTCCAGAATTCATGTACTCTCTGAAAAGCAACCACCTTCGGTGGGGTTTTTTGTCATTATTAATTTGATTTTTCCCATAAGAAACAATTGCTTCACAATCTGTTCTAATGGTTATTTCTGATTTGTTAATTAGAAACAATTTGAATGCTTCTAAAGCGTGTATGATAGCATTGACTTCATAGTCAGTGCTTGTTTGATAAATTTGTGGTTTGGTAGTATATTTACCTGAGGCATACCGACATATTTGTTCTGTATTTTTATGGAGGTATTTATTTTTCTTTTTCTTGAGGATTGCTCCCCATCCTAATTCACATCCGTCACTTTCGATTATCAAGTAATCAGTGTCGAACGGTAGTTGTAATGTGGGTAAAGTTTTTACCATTTGTTTAATATTCTGAACTAACCTCATGTCTTCAGAATTAAACTTTCTTTCTCCTTTTAAAGAAGTCTTATTGTATAAAGGAGAAGTGTATTTTCCTAAATCTGGAATAAAATTTCTGGCGTAGTTTAAGAGTCCTAAAAAGGATCTTAAGGTTTTTATATCTTCCATTTTATCAGGAAAATCTTGGATTTTTCTAGAAATATGGGGCTGAAGTTTTATAGTCCCATTTCCTATTTCTGTTCCTAAGAAATCTATAAAAATTTTACAAATTTCCATTTTTCCTTTGGATATTATTAATCCATGATTTTCTAGTTTGTATAAAACGTCTTTTAAATGAAGATAATGATCTTCTTTTGTTTTGGAGAATACGAGTATGTCGTCTATATAGACGCAAGTAAAGGATTTGCAGTCTCTGAAAATGTTATCCATTTTTCTCTGAAAGACTGCTGGTGCATTCTTAAGACCAAATGGCATTACATGCCATTCGTATAGGCCTTCAGAACAGGAAAAGGCTGTCCATTTTATGGATTCGGGATCCATTTTAACCTGGTGAAAACCGCTTTTAAGGTCAAATTTTGAAAACCATTTGGCATTTTGAATGCGGTTTATAAGTATTTCTTTAGATGGAATAGTATATCCATCTTCTATAGTGTTATCATTTAATCTTTTGTAATTGTAAACCATTCTAGATTTACCTCTTTTTTGTTCCGAAGATTTGTTTACTATAAAAGAGGGGCTCCTATGTGGGCTTTCGCTTGGAGCTATTACTTTCAATTTTAAAAGAAGATTGATGTGTCCTTGACACTCTTCTTGTTCCCAGTTATTAAATTGTATATCTTTTGTTTTTATAATCAAATCAGGGTTGATTATATTTAGTTTGCAAATAACAGGGTCTCGATCCCAGAATTTAGTGGGGTCCTCACCTATTATACTTGTTTTATTTAGTCTATCCAAAATTTGTTGAATGTTATCAAAAGCTATTGTTTTGGATATTTTTATGGACGAAAAAGAGTCCATAATTTCATCTGGATAATAATAATCCATTAAATCTAAGTTGTTAGTTTTACAATCACATTCTTCATGTGATTCAGGGTTTTTACAAGAACATTCCTTCGAGGGTTGTTCCGTATAACTATCTCCACTAACTATGGGGGACATTTGTGACTTATCACTAATAATCACATAGTCTTTGTTTATAGTAATTGATCTATTTTGGCCTAAAATAAAATCTAAGCCTAGTATCATACATTGTTTTGAGGGAACCAAATTTTCTACTCGTATGGTTTTTATATATATTTTTTGGCCAAATAGGTCACAATTTGTACTAAACTGTAGAGAAATATTATTTACTTCTTCATTATTTATCATAACTAGCCCAGACATGGTCCTAGTTCTACGTATTTGTTTACTTTTGGTAATCATATGTGAGGGTACTTTTGTTTTACATATGACCGTTTCAGAACATCCGGTGTCCAAAAGGGCTTGTATAATTTCTTCTCTAGCAGGATTTTTGTCTTGCTTAGGGAAATTTATCTTAACTAATATTTTGACGGAAATTAGTTGTTTTTCGTTGCAGACTAATGGGATACATTCCGAAGTTCCCATCATGTTGTTTTGTACGTTTTTAGAGACTACAATTGTCTCTTGGTTATGAACTATTTGTTCTAATCGAAGAAGTTTTTCTTCGAGGTTGTTTACCCTAGTTTCTAGGATTGAAGTCCTAGTATCTATTATATTTTTATCTTTTGTATTTTCTTTGTGTTCTGGAAATACTGGTATTTCTAGTATTTGTAGGTGTGTTTTTATACAATTTATACAAAAATTTTTATAGCACTGAGAGCAATGAGCTCTTTGTGATTTGTGAAAATATCTTTGACAGTATTGGCAGGGAATGGATCCTGGCCCTAAGAAGTACTGTAATATATGATCACAGTTATTTGTCACAGTTGTGTTCATTAGGTAATAACCAGAATCGTCTAGTATTTCACCTAACTCATTGTATTTATCGTTTAGTTCGAATTCATTTTCTTTGGGGTACAAATGAATGAATTCGTTATGTGTGAAATCATTTATTAGGTCATAATTTCTACGAGTTTTGCTAGTATCGATTTCATCATCGTACTCTGTTATACTGACTACTGATAAAATTTCAGAATCAGTGGATACATCTTCATCAATGGGAAGAAGATTCATGTGGCAGGATTTTATTAGTTCTGCCTCTTTGGTATAGAGATTAGCTATATTTGGGCAATCTCTGGAGAAATGTCCTGTTTGGTTACACGCGTAACATTTTAACGCTTGTTTGTAATTTTTACCGTCTCGGTATTTCCTAACATGTTTGTCAGGGTTTAATGTAGGTTTTCTGGAATTTGAAGACCTAATAGTATAAGTCTTTCTAGACCTTGTTGGTTTTTGTACAGTCGATTGGGATCTTTGACTGTAATGTTGTCTGTAAGTCCTAGGTTTTCTTCTAGGCGTATATCTCGATTTGTTTTGGTTATACTGTTGAGGAGTATATATTTGTTTACAGATTCCTGAATCGGAATCTTTTAATTGTTTTTGTATCGCAATATGCGTACATGTATCTTCCATCACTTTCATGATATAAATGTAGGAGAAAAGATGTTTCTTAAGCTCCCCGGAAAACTAGGACAAAAAATTAGAGAGTCCTGGAAAAATGAAGAGGTTACTCCCATGTTGAGTCGCTGTCCATTGTTCAATATTTGTTGGAAGTAATTGTGGATCAATTCCTCCTATATTTAATAAATAAACTCTCAACTTTTAAAGTGTCATATTTGGATGTATCCCAGAATGAAATCGTTTTTTTTTTTTTTGTCTTTTCTCTGTTAAAATTACAAAGTAACAACTGACAAAAGTATTGTCACACACAAACATGCAAAGGAAGGTAACTAAATATATGATAATATCCAAGAAGTGATTTTGTTATTACATAAGCTTTGCTGTAGCAGTGTAAACATGCAAAATGAAAGTAATAATTAAACATACAGCAGGATGTAAGAAGTGATTTTACAGTTACATAATAAGCTTTTACTGTATTTTATTTCACATTTTCACTTTATGGAGAATGATATGAGCACCATACTGTGGCTGAAGAGTGATTGACATAGCTGGAGCATGAGCATACGCTGGAGAAAGTTCAAATGAGAAATGCTGTAAAATCATTGACAAAGCCATCTTTGCTTCCAACAAGGAGAAGTTTTGTCCAATGCATATTCTAGGACCCCATCCAAATGGGAAAAATGATACTCTACCATTTGTTGCTTTTAGAAGTCCTTCAGAAAATCTCTCAGGATTGAACTGCTTAGCATCTTCACCCCAGAATTCACAGTCATGGTGAACCAGAACTGTTGGGAGAGAAACATGCACTCCAGCAGGTAATGCTATGTTTCCAAGTTTCAAATCTCTTTTAACAGATCGAACAATAACAAGTGCTGGTGGGTATAATCTAAGAACCTCGTACAAAATCATAGTGACCTGATACAAACAAAGATTGGTATAATGAGTATGGAGGACATCCAATTTAGTATAAGATATAATATATATATATATATATGATACAGTACTTACAATCTTTAGGCGATTTAAACCATCATAATCTGGCTTTTGATTGCCAAAGACTTGCAAGACTTCCTCCCTTGCACGTTCTTGCCAATTAGGGTACCTACTCAATAACACCATTGTCCAAACCAGCAAAACTGAAGTGGTTTCCTGCCCTGCAAAGTAGAATAGTTTGCATTCCTCGATCACATCTTCAAGACTCATTCCAACATTCTTACTGTTTCTGTTTCCATGATCTTGAATTTCCTTGTGATTGGACTCCAAAAGTATACCTAATAGGTCATTGTTAGTGGCTTCACCTGCCTTTAGTGCTTTCTCCCTCTTGTAAATCATATCCTTCAGCGAAGCTTTTATATCTCTGTCAATTTCCTTCATTCTCCTGTTGATTTTAGTAGGTAGAAACCTACAAATATACATTGTTCCATCCCATTAATTTTATAATATGAAGAGGATTCTTTTTCCTAACTGAACTGCAGTTAGTGGCAAATCTATTGATATAAAAATAATTTGGTTCTCTAACAGTTAGACTTTTGCTATTGCAAGCTGTAAATTGAGGTCGAACATATCTTTGTCACACATTTGGTAAATGATAGGCATTATATAGAGGATAATGTTGAGTTCGATGTTAACAATAACAATAAAACACAAAAACAAGACAAAACACAAAACTTTCATACACAGAATTCTCAAATATATTTTTTCTAAAAACAATTATTTTCTATGTATATTGAAGGCTCTATATATAAAAAACACATAGAGCCAACAAACAAACAAAAAATCATTAAAATAATCATAACAAAAAATTATCATCTAATAAACTATTAAACGGTCTAACTCTTTTAAACTAAACAGTCTCTCGTAGACAATTTTCTGCATTTTTTATCATACGATCATAATTTGAGAATCTCCACATCACAGATAAAAATTCATCAAGACAAAACGTTACTTGCTAGTAATTTCAGTTTAACATGACTGATTTTTTTCCTATTCAAGTTGCATTTAAGAGAAACCAAATATTCCCCTCTAAATAGTGGGATTGTTGTCCTATAAATTAAATTTCTCCGATTCCTGTTATCTTTGTTATTTGCTAATCATTGTTTCCCGCATATATAGTAAGGGTAGTTTAGTGAAACAAAACTCGTTTAATAAGCTTGAACTTGCTATAGTCATCAAATAAAACCATTGAGTTACCTCCATCCAGGGATTTGAATTTTTAATATAACTTGAAATGCAAGTTTAGCCTGCTCTCTTTGAAGTAGAAATATTCTTCTTCCTTCTTCAAAGCTACTTCCAAATGCTGATCGAGCGATAACATCGCTAGTCATATTCTGAAGGAAAGGCCATGCATCTATTTCACATGATCCGTCTGAAGACAACATTCCTTCCCATTTGCTAACCAAATCATTGCAACTTTCGAAGAATAATGGTAACATAGTCTGTGTTGTAGTAAGGAAATCACTCGGAGTTAGAATCACTTCACTCAAACTAACCATAAAAACATCCAGACTTCAACGTGCATGTTGCTTATAAACCAAATTTATGTGTTCAGAAAAGTATATGCTGCATGCATGCAATATGGTTGCATAAAAATAGCAGGCAGAATCTACTTGTCAACTCATATTTTCTTGTACTTTTTTCTGAGTTACCTGTTTTCATATGTTGAAATTATGACAGAAAAATAAAGTAAGGAAGAAGGGGAAACATAATGCATTAGAATATTTTGACCTGAAAGCAAGGAATCTTATATTTTATTAACTAACGACGTTTATATTTATTATTATCGAAAGAGTAAAATCAGACAAAAAGTTCAGAGAAATAATTATCAATAACTAAGACGCTTGTTCTTCAAGTAAAAGTAGTAATCAATTTACTTGCTCCTAAAGTAAAAGTGGAAGCCTATTATCAATTTATTAACCATCCAAACTAAAACAGAAATACAAAGACACTTGCAATACATAAAGCAAACATTTAACAGCATAGAAACAACATCATCTTCAAAAACGATGACACAAGGGCTGTTGATGTGTTCAAGTTAATAAAATTTAGATATTGTTTGTGGTTAACCGTCAAAGCATAGGACTTTTCTTTTTCTTTCTAGGAATTGTGTATATGGATGAATTCAGGTACCCTTTTATATCAATATTTGTTATATTAAATTATATTTTGTCTTTGGTTGGAAAATATGTTGCTTGCCAACTAGGGAGAGTAAATTTTTCGTTGTTAAAGAAGAAGAAAACAAACACGTACACATACAAAACCCAATTCCCTAGTTTTTTCTGATATCTTTTAAAACGGAACACAAATCCAGCAACTGACCTTTATTTTTTCTAAATTGAAAGCATGGTTGATTAACCTTCTGTGCTTGCTCCACTTTTCTCCTTCATAGCCTGCAAGGCCTGTTGCTAGTAACTTGACAAGTGGATTTGAATCAGGCTTTGGGAAGTCATCCATCTTGTTAAATACATCTTTGATTTGCTCCGGATCTAAGATGGTCACCCTTGGCGTTGGTCCTATCCAGACAAAAGAATTCTTACCTGCATACCATCGGCAATTTACAAGGTTCAAACAGTTACACTAAGGATAATAAAAGGGAGAAAAAAAATTCAGGAATTAAAGAGGACATGCAACTTTCTATGTGGACTGTTCTAATTTGAGATGAATTAGAAACCATGGGAACCTTTTGGTACACAATGAATTCACTCATTATGCGGATCAAGATGGAAAAAGGAGCTTAATATCATATATTTTTACCCCTACATTTTGTTAAAATTTTATAGGAAATATTATCTCATAGCATAATATCCATCACCATATATATTAGTTTAGATTTCATCATTTATCGTCCCAATTTCATCAGAATCTGATATTTTGGTCAATGTAGGGAGCATCTATTTGAAAGAAAGGAAACTAATAATCTGTTATGCCCGTACTGGAGTTGCTTCCAGTGGATTAATGTAATATCTAGAGAATAGCGGAAGCAAAAAATAATACTAACCTCCTACGGTTCCAAAAACTTTTTCTCTCTAAAACATAGATGGTGTGAATGCTATATAAGATAGCAGATTTGATGACCTTGAACCACAGAACATAGAGGGTATTTATAGGGCTCTGTCCATCACAGAAACCCAAAAACGTGGTACCCAGATTTATGGTAACTGCTTGATAGTGGCTTGAATAATGGACCACTTACATGTTAGTGGGATAACTTCCCAGAGGGTTTCTAGATACCCACGTTCTCTTTTACGTGTTTACTTACTAACAATATTATCTCATAGCATAATATCCATCACCATATATATTAGTTAAGATTTCATCATTTATCGTCCCAATTTCATCAGAATCTGATA
The DNA here is from genome assembly GCA_030347555.1 of Lablab purpureus. NCBI lineage: Eukaryota > Viridiplantae > Streptophyta > Magnoliopsida > Fabales > Fabaceae > Lablab > Lablab purpureus. The sequence continues at coordinate 23,672,941 of CM059258.1, forward strand.
TTTTGGTCAATGTAGGGAGCATCTATTTGAAAGAAAGGAAACTAATAATCTGTTATGCCCGTACTGGAGTTGCTTCCAGTGGATTTTGATTCTGCTACATCAGCCATTGTGTGCACAATGGTTATCAGTTTTGTACACATTCAAATCAATGAAAGGAAAATGATCTATTAATTAGAGTACTACTGTGTGAACCCTCATTCCTCAATGTGTGCACAAGAACAGCTAAAATAGGAGGCTGACGCACTGCACCTTAAGTGAGCACATGCCCAGTTCTTCTGATGTACATATTTGGTTCTTGTGAGCAGAGAACTTTGGAAAGTTTTGTCCCTTTTTTGAGCAGGAATCAAGATAGTGCTAGTGTATGTTAGACCCAAATCAGTGTTACTTTTTTCACACTTTTTCTTTTGGGTTATGATCATTTGACATTTTTTTTGACAACCATATTATAATTATATAAAATTATTATTTAATGTAACATTTCATTTATATTTATCATTATTGTTGTAACATAATATTTTATTATTAAATGTAATTGTAAGGTAGATATTTTCTAAAAGACAATTGTTAACATATATTTTTCCTTTTTCCTTTTTCTTAAAATATCTTCTATCATATATACATTTCTGAAAGAGCCTATTTCCACTCTTTAATCTATCTAAATTTCTGTAACAACAATTAAAGGTGTCACTTCAATGAAGTGAACTATCTTATAACATAAACCAAACAAACACAACACACTGTATAAGGACTATAAAACAGTGTTTATATGTGGAACATTCAAAAAGAAAAGGACATAGACATCCCAAATAAAGAAAAGGGGGCATGAGCATGAATTATCAAAATAAAGAAGTGTTTAAAGAAGGTAAATAGATGAAAATTGCAAAAAAGAATAGAATCATAACAGACATACCATGTGTTTTGATACTATGATGGATATAGGAAGTGACACGTGGTACAATATCATCAGAGAGATTCATGGGTTTGGATAAGGCTTCCTTTCTCATGTTGAGCATCTCCTTGTTGTCTCCAACCAAAAGCTTGTACGGATTGCCTTGAAAGCCTTGCTCTTTTAGCAGCTTTTCAAGTTTCTTTGGTGTGAACCATAACCAGTTCAGAATCTTCCATGCCCATATCAGAACAAGTATCAGTATGAGAGTCAGAATTGTGGCCCATGCTGCTTCCATTTCTGTCTTGCTTCTTTTATGAGAGCAATGAAAACAGAGAAAGATTATAAAAGGAAGAAAAACAAGAAGTCTTTCTACACAATTCAATTGTCAAAAACTATGCTGTTACTCTCTAAGTTATCAATTTCAACTTCTCTTTGTTTTGTTTTTGTTTTTTTCTATTTATTTCGACTAGAAAGTAACTATGTTAATTATATTTTTTAGTTAGCATTCAAAATATTAAGATATTCAAAATTTATTATAGTTTTTGTTGAGAGGGTATATGGGTATTAGAACAGTATAAAAGCATTTTATATTTTTATCTAATTATGAATTATTAGTTAGTTTTATTATATTTTCAAAATTTACAGCTAAAATTATTAAATAAATTAAAATAATTCTTCACGAATTTATCCATTCGCTTAATTATAGCAAAGTATTACTTTGCTATATAATTTTAAAAATTATATTTAAAATACTTTTAATTTATAAAATATCTTTATGAAGAAAAATTAAGTCCTCACGTAGATTTCGACTAAAGGATTAATTTTGGCCATTGAAAACTGAAAGGATGGAAATTAATACATTTCAAAAAAAAATGTCATCTTTCACACCGTTCACTAATTTAAAGAATGAAGGACAGATAATAAATTACTGGAGGACATTTAAGTAAAAAATAGTAGAATTAATTTTGTTATTTTTTATTTATCCATTAAAAATATTATATAATTGATATTATTTTTTTACTGTTAATTGTTTATATGCTTTATATATATATATATATATATATATATATATATATATATATATATATATATATATATATATATATATATATATATATTTGTTTGAAAATGATATATGTGATTAAGTAATATTTTAACTCTTTTTCTGGTTTGATATGATAGTAGAATTTATTACATTGTTTCCTTTAATGACGTTTATTATATCTATTGTGTTTTTTTTAATATTTGATATGGTATTAGAAATTTGACATTTATTTATTATTATTATTATTATTATTATTATTATTATTATTATTATTATATATATATATATATATATATATATATGTAAGGGTATGTGAGAGAGATTATTAAAAGAAGGGGATGGCACTTAAAAAATAATTTTATTCAAAAAAAAGATTAAGACGATGAAGTAAAATTGTGAGAGAACAAAAAAATATAATATATTTATTAAATGAGAATTGTAAATGTCATATTTTAAATAAAAATTATGATAGTTTGTTATATTATTTAACAAATTATGATAGTTATTTAGAATTATTATATTAAAATTGTTACCATTTATACGAACTTTTTATAGTGAGGTGATAAGGTTGGTGAAGTTGTAAATGGTTATACTTCCAAAATATGGTCTTTTGAACTAAAACGAGAACACAATGCTAAAGAGAATATTATGCATTATTCTCCCCAATTATATAATCTTAGAGTTTTTTAGAAAAATCTTGACTTCAGTTGTTGATTCTAATGAAGGTCATGCATTGCTATAGAGCACAAGGTCAACTTCATCTAGGTCAAAAAAGGAAGGATCTTCAACCTTTAGGTGGCAGTCTTAGCAATGATGTTAGAAGAAACCTTCACAGTTGCCCTTTCAACTTCTCCTTCAAAGCCATTTGAAACAAACCTAGCATTCCCCCTTAACCAACTGTAAGCTTATGGTTCTAATAGTTTCTTAAAGAAAGAAGTTTTGTCTGACCAATAGGTCGAAGTACTTTGTTTAGAGGGTAGCTGACATTTTTTAGGTTAGTGAATTTTATGAACAGAATGAATTGTAGTTCCTTGAACATCAATTTAACCTCAGCAGGGGGTGAAAGTTGTAGGAGTTTAAGATCTCCATTGGTGATTTCGTGAAAACCTTATTGTGATGAGAGAAAATAAAGAAAAATTGAGAGTGGTTTGAAAGAGATTTAGAATGCAAAAAATGAAGTGAAAAATGAAACAATTACAAAATAAAATGAAAAAAAGGAAAATATGGTTATGTTCCCTTTTATTGTGTGTGTGTTAACATGGTGTCATGTTGTAATAAATGCAACTTTTAACCTAGATGCTTGGATAATGTGCATTGAGGAATTGGTCGTTTAACCATAAATGCATTTTAATGTGTATTCTTTTTCTATGATTATCCATAGAGTGAGTTTCATCCTTGCTTAGAATCTTTGTCAAGCTTATTGTGAAGGATCCATGTAGTCTCAATCATTGTACATCTAATTAGTAGGAAGAGGTACAATGGTGCAAACATAATTTCTGGTAAACTAGTTCAATTCTTTCTTCATGGCTAGAATCCAATCTTTGTCTTCCAAAGCTTCTTCTATGTTGTTGGCTTCCATTCTTAAAGAGAAGATTTGGTTATAATACCGTCATTTCTTTCACCTATGATCTAGGATGAGATGAAACATACTTCCAGTCTCTTTGTAGAGTCTGTTTAGATTGAACAATTATATGATTCTTTTTTTAACACTTCTTATACGTCTAAACATTTGACAACATTATCTGACATTCCTTTATCTTCTTGTCTTTTGTCAAGAGATTTGACCAAGATGTAGTAGTCTCTTATCTATTTGAGAAGTATCATTAACCTTAACATTTATGGTTTCTTCAACAACCAAAATATACAAGAGTTATAAACTTTGCATGCCTTTGATATGGTTGAATAACCCATAAATATATCTTTATTAATCTTGGTGCCAAACTTTCCAATTTGATCCTTGGTATTACAAATAAAACAACACACAACATGAAAATAACTTATTTTCGGTTTTTTACTTCTCCATAATTCATAAGGAGTCTTTCCCGATATGGATTTGATGAGTATTCTATTTTGTACATAACATTTTCTTTTTATTTTCTCTTCTCTCTTGTGTTCTTGGTACTCCATCTATGGAGGACTGATTCTTGAAAATCAATTCAAATTCACAGGATCAAGATCAAACACTTCAAATTGAGTTTTGCACTAATTGTTTAACACTCTCTGAATGTGTTATTCTTCTCTCTAATTTTAGATTTGTTCTTTTGATAACAATTTGCATTTCTAAAATTTAGAATTTAAATTAGGAATCGATTGAATCTTGATTTGATAATTAGGCACGAATTAGATTGAATGGTACTTTGTTTGAATTCGTCTAAATGGTTTAGTTGATTAATTGAATTGGTTAATTGTTCAAAATTGGATCTAAATTAGAGAACTATGATAAAAGGAATTATTTGAATTTTGAATTTGTGAATTGACTTTTGATATTGTCTATTTTTGTTTCTCCCACTATGTTTTTGTTTTTCTAAATTTTTTCTTGTATTTATCAATTGCATTCTACATAAAAGTCCCAAATTAATTTCTATGGAAAGAACCAAAAAGACTGAATACAATATAAATGTGTCCTTTAAGAATCGATTTGACTTCTGTTCTATATTGCAAAATTTAGTTAAACTTATTAATCTTTTATTTTAATAACATGTGCAAAAGTTAGCTTGCATGGCCCCAATTAGACATGCATTGGGTAGTTGTGGTGGCAATATAAACACATCATAAGTGAATCAAGCACATTGTCCCACAGGTTTGACTTGTCAATGTCACTCATGAAACATGTTTTGTTGTAGTGAGCTTGGATGAACACGAGTCAGACATGCATTAGGTCAGATGGCATTATACACATGTTAAGAAGGAATCATACATTGTTCCATGCATGCCTTAATTCACAATGTCATTTGAGAAATGTTTTGTGAAGAGGTCAACTTGGATGGACACGAGTTAGGCATTCATTTGGTGGTAGGGGTGACAATTAACATATGTAGGAAGTAAATTCTACACTCTGTTACATGACCTGACTTATCAATATTGAACATAAATACACAAGAGTGAAGCATGACACTTGGGGCATCACACACATGTAAGAAATGAATCATGTATGTTGTGATGCGGGCCTAAGTTGACAATGTCGCTCGGAAAACGTGTTGTGCAAAACTGAACATAAATTTTAAAAACATTTGAATAAAAAAGTAGTATAATTTTTATATTTATTTTTTAGTTTTTGGGATAAAGTTGGTTTAAGAATATATAAAAACTTTTATTAATTTTAAAAAATAGTTATATATATATATATATATATATATTAGTTGAAGAGACTGTTGTAGATAAATAAAAAATTAAAAAATATAACAATGAAGAGAAAAATATGAAAATAGATAATAAATATTTGCACTGTACATTTTTTATAAAAGTAAATAAAAATTGTACATATAATCAATTATTTATATATAGATATAGATATATGGAACTAATTAATTAATTACACACTATTATTTTTTATTTATGCTTTTTTATATAAATTTTCTTTTACTTTTTTTTCACCCAACATATTGGTTTCAATCAATAAATAAATAAATAAAAACTGTACATAGTCAATTATACATATATATATATATATATATATATATATAACTAATTAATTAATCATACACTATTATTTTTTATTTTTATGTAAGTTTTCTTTTACTTTTTTTTCACCCAACGTATTGGTTTCAATCTATAAATAAATAAACAAAAACTGTACATATAATCAAATATATATATATATATATAACTAATTAATTAATCATAGACTATTATTTTTTATTTACGAATTTTTATACAAGTTTTCTTTTACTTTTTTTTTCACCAACCATATTGATTTCAATTTTTCTTGCTTATTTATATTTCTTCTTTTCTTTTTTAATCTGCTTACTTCCCTTCTTCTTGTTGTTTCTAATTTTTTGCCCTCTATTAAACAAACATGAAATTTGATTGATCTTAATTTTTTATAGAGCATTAAATCTAGTTCGATTCATTCTTTTATTTGTAAAAGGCATTGATAATAAAAAATTATATCAGCTGTGAACATGAGAATGGAACATAATGCAGTCTTTTTACTTATATGTATTTATTCTTGAGTTCATCCTCTTACACATACATTGAATAAGTGTAAAAGAAGTGATTGTTATAAGAAGCTATGAAGAGGAATTTAACAAAGATAGCAAACACATGTATGATACTTGTCACTGCAAACTCCCACTGCTTTCTCTGATTTGAAATGTGATCTGCAAACCCACCCGCAAGGACTGTTGAAAGGTTCACAGTGCTGAGTAGTGCCTTCTACTATACAATTTGGTACCACCACTGATTCCACTTCATTTCCTACACAACCACATCACCAACACCAATCACATATACATAACAAATTCATCTTCTGAAATTCTTTCATTACACACAAAATACTAAAACTTAAAGTAGTGCTTACCAGAAGCAATGAGGAGAACAAGCATGAGGACTGGGAAACAAAAAGAGGTTTTCATTTTCTTGAATTGGTTTGGCTCACAGTGTTTAGTGTTCTGCAGTGATTGGTCTCATGGAAGGTCCTCACCCATTTATATACTCCAAATTAAGATGAAAATATCACTAAAATAGTTCAGTGGTGTAAAAAATGCATTTAATAATAATAATAATAATAAAAATATTCTGAGAATGCAGTTGAGTCAATCTATTAAACATTTAACGCTCCTAAATACTAAAAAAGGTATTTTTTTTTTACTTTGTTTTGTTTTTCAAAGATAACGTTAGGTGAATTCCGTTTAAAAGAAGAAAATACAGTAGAATAACAATAATAATAATTAGTATTATTGTTAATAATAATATAATAATAATTATAAGGGTTATTGATAAGAATTTTTTAGAAAACTGTTTTCTTTTTAAAATATTTTTCTTAATTATTGCGTTATTGTTATTTTTCTAAAAAACCTTCATTAATTAAAAATGTTTTAATGAAAATAAAAAATATTATGTCCGTTTGAAGATGACAATTAAAGGATAACTTTATAAAAAGATTGAATAAAGTTTTAATTTTTTTTAACCACTTGAACGTCAGATTCTAATAGGCAATTCAATAGACAAATGTCTATGCTTTTAAAATTCTTTTGAAATTAAGAGACCATTTCTATGCTTACAAAAACCTTTTGATGAAAACAAGTTTTAGCAAGAGTTAAATGGAATTAAGCTTAGATGTATAATAGAATCGCAACCAAAGACTTGTTTCTTAGCACTCCAGAAGAATCCTATACACCTAAAACACTATATATATATATATATATATATATATATATATATATATATTCTTTTCTTTACATGTTTATAACTACTTCTATATTTCCTATATTTTGAAACAACATCAGATCCTATATCACACGATAAAGTTACAAAGAAAACATAATAAGGATAAGTTATTAAGAAACAAACAAAACCATATAAGGGTAAGTTATTAAGAAATAATAGTGAACAAAATATATATAAATAAGTTATGTGTGAAACCACTCCAAATTCATTAAAAATACAAGATTGAATTGTGTATTAAAAATTTTAATTTGAATATAATGTGGTACATATAAACACAAGTTTCAAGTTGATAGACAATTTCATAAAAACTTTTACAAAACTTAATTTTTAAAAGCTCTCATTCTTTAATTATTTTGTAGAAGATATAACACGCAATTTAACAAATATTGAGGAAAGAGATTAATTACACTGAATTTTATATTGTTTCATCTATAAAAGTAGACTATATCTCATTCTTGATCAACAATCCAAATTCCATTAGGCAGACTAACATTGTGAAGTACACAATGAGTATTTTTTTTACTGCATTCATTCTTTCCTAAACAAAATCCAAATGTTATTTGAACACTCGACCACTCTTAGATAAAAACTAGGTATTTTTGGAATACAATCGTTTTTGGCTAAACAACCCAAAGTATTATTCAGAACAACAACCATTATGGGCTAAGATCAAGTATTCTTTGGAATGCAACCACTCTTGATTAAATAATATAAAGGTTACAAAGATGTAATTAAAATATCACAGGTTGCTCACTAGAGAGGGTTAACATCTTACGAAAAATACAAAGTTTATATCTCTTTGTTAGTTTGTTATGAACGCAAACAATGTTATAAGTAAGCTTATGGTTAAGAAAATATGAGATTGAAAACTTGTAGCATTTTAGCACTTAGAAAGTTTACTTCTATATGTTCTTCAACTCCAAAGCAAGCTTTACAAATAGCTTGAAGAAAGAGTTGTTGTAAATTCTTTTTTGACTATTGAGAGGCTTCAACTCTTTATACCTTCTTTGAGTTTGCATGTATCCAAGCAAGGACGTAGAGATGAATTAAAGGTGTTGAATGAAATATTAAATGTCAATCTCTCTTTTTAAGTAACATTTTGATAGTTGGCATTACTTATCACGCCTTGGTCAGAGTGTTTTTACCTAAACTGAAGTAAAGTACAGGATCGTACTCGACAGATAGTTATTTCTAGGTTTGATAAGGTCTTTGCTAGGTTGTTGGCACATAGCAGCTTTAGCACAACTTCTAAGAGATTGTTAGTGTTGACGTTAGCTTTTTCAGATCTTCTTGGTATACTGAAGGTGGAAACATTCTATACATAAAAATATAAGCATGGAATATTTTCATAACACAAAATTATCTTTAAATAATGTGCATATGCACATCATCTGATGAAGACTTCACTTATCAGACAAAGCAAAGACTTGCAAGGTGCATATTATTTGATAGAGAAACACTTGCATCTTACTGTTTTGAAGAATTTCTTCTAATAGACGAAGTGTTTTCATAATTTATGCTTTATTTTTTCTTAGCACCGAATCAAAATTTCAGGATGCGTTGAAAAATATTCTAAGACTATGGTTTAAAACAAATCAATTCATATCACACCAAATATATCTAACCCATTTCAAAGTATGTTTGGTTTGAAAACCTTAACTCCAATGAATACATAATATCATTGAGACTCATTTTGAAAGACTTGGATTAAGTACATCCCAACACAGACTAACAATGACTCATTTTAAGCCCTTGTGATTTACAAACCTTAATTCCAAAATTTTAAAGTACTTCAAATTAGATGTAAGAGAAGAAACTTCTAATATGGTTAGGAAAGTTAATCAATAGATGTGTATCTTTACCAAAGATGGATTTTAAAAAGGTTAACAATGTATGGTTTATGCTTGAAAGAATACAACTAACTTATGAGAATAATAAAATTAAAGAATCAATTGGAGTTGTTGGTGCTCAAGAAGAACACGCTCAATTACATAGTGATTTAATTGCATATGTCATCTTGTGTACATAGTGATTTAAGTTTTAAGTGTGTTATTTAATTTTTGTTCCTTTTCTATACATTCTATGGTTGTCTTGCTTGTTTGATGGTAGTGAAATTATTCTTTGCTACTTATCTTTTGTTTCATGCTAAACTTTTGTTTTAAGCTTTGTGATTGCTACCTTTGAAAGCAATTGTTGATTATCGATTGCTTGATTTTTGTAAGAACCTCAAGTTAGAAAATGAGTGGTAAAAGGTAGTGTGATCATTTAAGAAAAATTATTCTGTGAAATGCAAGTCTGAGGTGTAAACATGTGAGAGAGTGTTGTGAGACGTAAACTTATTATTATTATTTCTAATATGTTTACTTGAGCATGTCATGAGAAACACCAAATAGTGGACTTTCACAAATGAAAATGCATGCCTTAACTCAACATTTGGAGAGGCTAATGAAAGAACAAAGTGATAGGCTATACGAGAGGTTGGATGAAATGGGCAAGCACGACATGAAAATCATGAAAATAGAGGAGGAAATAGGAAGAGAAGAAGAGAGAATGAGGGAGAACAAAGACAACGAGAATTGATGGGATCAAATTAAATATTCCCACATTTCAAGGAAAGAGGGATCTTGAAACTTACTTGGAGTGGGAGCTTAAAGTATAATATGTATTTGCTTGCAATGAGTATAATGAGGAGTAAAAGATGAAGTTGGCAATAGATGAATTTTAAGATTATGCCTTAATTTGGTGGAATAAGTACCAAACGAAGAACCCGTGGGGGATTCTTGGAATGAAATGAAAAGGATTATGAGAAAAAGATATATTATAGCAAGCTATAATAGAGATTCACAACTCAAACTTCAAAGAATGATTCAAGGGAATAGAAGTATGGAAAAGTATTTGAAGGAGATGGAGGTGACCATGATTAGAGCAATGAATGAAGAAAATTAATCAACCATGGCTAGGTTTGTGAGTGGATTAAACCATGATATTAGGGATGTTGTGGAGCGACAAGAGTATGTTGAAATTGAGGATTTGTTGCATAAGGCTATCCAAGTTGAATAACAACTCAAGAGGAAGGGAACCATGAAAAGTTTTAACAATAATAATTCTGATTGGAGGAATAAGGTTGTGAAGGTGATGAGCCCCTGATCACAAATAAAGAAGAGGAGTGTCCAAGGAGGATTACTAGAAGCATGATGAGAAGGGACACTTCCTCCTCTCCCCTTTTATTTAGCCTTTTTAGCATTTCTATTAGTTGTTAAATATTTTCTAAACTCATGTTTTTTTTGGGTTTTGCAGGATTGCTTTTGACACCCCTTTTTCTACAAGTAGAGCCTTGTTTGGAGCAAAGGAGCACTTGGGCTTGAGGCCCAAGTTTGGGACATCCAAGGGGGGGTGAAGAAGTCAATCTTGACCTTCTAGAACCATTGGAAAACGTCCTCTCATCATCCCAATCATTGGCAACCCGTTTTTTGTGCCCTACCTTCTAGAATGTGTGAGTCTTGGCCACCAAGAGTGGAATATGCTTAGGAATCTTTTCCAATGTAATTCCCTCTAAGTCCCCACCCCAACTCTATATAAGGAGGCCTCTCATTCTTGTAAAAGGGGTTGAACATTAATGAAATAGAGAGCATTCTTGCATAGCCTAGAGCTTGTGTTGTGTTCTTGGGTGTTCTTCCCCCTCTTGGAGTCTTATCTTGAGCCTTGGCTCAAGTGGCGGCTAACACCACTCATCTTGGGTTGGACCATCCCCCAAGTGGCGTGTAGCACTCCATTCCCCTCCCCTTCTCTCAATCTCTTCCTCCATTATTGTTTCATGTTCTTTACTTTCATGCTCTTTAATTTCCAGCACTTTACTTTCATGTCATTTACTCTTATGTCTTTATGATTCAAGCCTTGTCTTAATTTGTGTTGGCTGGATTTTATGTTTTGTTATTCCCTTCTCCTCTTGAGCTCCTTGTGAAGTGAACCTTCACACTTAGATAACCTCAGGGATTATCTTCGTGTCCGAGTGGGAATCTTCCTTGAGGCTTTCCTCCTAATTGACATTCCATCAAACACCTTATGTGCTAAATATTAAAATGAACCCTTATCATTTGGTAATCAGAGCTTTGGTTTAATTTTCATGCTTATAAGGTGTTTGTCTTCTTGTTTCATCCATATATTATTGGTAGCTTGTGCAAATTGTGAATCCATGACAAAATCTATCCAAAACTGGTTCCATAACTAATTTTCGTCAAAAAAATCTGCACCTAATTCTGGAATTGTGGCTTGCTGTTTTTGGTTTTACATGCTTAATTTTCATGCCAAAATGATCCAACATGAAGTATGTTGAGTGTGTGCATGAATACTAGTCATAGAACTCAAGTTTGGACTAGTTTTTGCATGAAAGCTACATGTTTGATCATATGCTTGAGTCAAGTTTAGAGTCTTTTTGTGTTGCTTTCCCTTTGCTTGAGTCACATGTCATATAATTTTCCCCTTTGAGTTTTCTTATCCTTGTTTCCAATACTTGAACATGTTTGATAAAATGTTTAGCTAAAATTGCATGTAACTTGAATTGATTGGTTGAACCTAAACATAGGAACTAAGTGCTTCATAATCATCTACAACCATTGCAAGTGTGTATGTTAAGTCTAGAATCAATTAAAGAACATTGAGAAGAGCTAAAAAAATTACCAAGGTCATGAGCTATATATGCTGTTTTGAAAAGAAAAATTGCAAGAAAAAAGTGACCAAGTGCATGATTCTAGAATTTAACTACATGGTTGTATGCTTAAGGATGAGTATGACAAATTAGTACCATCATTTGTAGGATCCTAATCTTCTTGTTATGTGTGGTTTGCTGGAAAATTTTTCTGCATGTTCTAAGTGTTTCCATTGAGTTTTCTTTCAAGCTTTTCTCTTTTATAATCTCTTGTTAAGTTGATTGTATTTTCCTTAGTGTGCCTCTTTCTTGTTTTGAACTTTTCTTGCTTTATCTTTAGGAAATTCTATAAGTTTTGTCTTTGAAGTTTTCTTTCTTGTTTCTTGAGTGTGGTGGCTGAACATCCTTCATTTGAGTCCACTCAAGATTAAAAGTTCACCATTAAGGGTTGGAACACTCTTGATACACAAGAGAGTTGAGTGAAACATACCATCAATCTTTGGGAAGTTAGCCAAACACTTTGAGAGTTATATTTTTTTTTTTGTTTCCTTTCTAACCATTAAATCTTTTTTTTTTTTTTGGCCTTTGTCTAGTTGTTTTTGGTTATTTTATTTTTGTTTGTAGGAATCATGTCTTCCACATCTTCTCCTATCTCACGCGAGGGAGCCAAAGAGAAGAGCATCACCTTGGAGGCCCAACTCAAGTCCCAAAATGAATTGCCTCTCATGGAGTTGCTAAGGGAGATGGAAATCTCAAGAAAAGAAAGTGAAAGACACTTGAGAGAGACCATTGAAAGACTTGAGCAAGAGAAAGCCGAAAGGGAGAGAAGGCGGGCTCATTCCCCACCTAGCTACAATGGAGAGGAAGAAGAAGATTGGGGCTACTATGGAAGAAGGAGGGCTAGGCGCAACACCCCTCAAAGGAAGCCCAACCACAACATCAAAATTCCCAAATTCTATGGAGACAACAATCCGGATGTCTACTTGGAGTGGGAAGCAAAAGTAGAGCAATTAATGAATGTGAACCCTCTTGAGGGACAAGAACAAGTTGATGTAATAGTGGTAGAATTTGAGGGTTATGCCATGACATGGTGGCATAAAGTTTGTATGGATAATTACCAAGGGCCACCCGCGGCCTCTTGGATGGACATTAAACATTTGATGCGCGCTAGATTTGTTCCTTCCTTCTATAGGAGGGAGCTCCTTTTGAAGCTCCAACGGCTTCAACAAGGAAATTTATGTGTGGATGATTACTTTAAATTGTTGGAGTCTTTATTGCTTAAGGCTGGTTTGCATGATGAAACTAATGAGGCCAAGGTAGCTAGGTTTGTTAGTGGCTTGAGGAGAGACATCCAAGACTTAGTAGAATTGTATGAGTACTCCTCCATTGAAAATGTTTTACACCTTGCACTAAAAATTGAATCTCAACTCAAAAGAAAAGATAGTGCAAGGAGGGGTCACTCAAACAATGACTATTATAGCTCTTCTTGGAAGGATAGGAACAAAGAAAAGCATGATAGTAAGCCTTCCAAGTCTCACCAAGACTCCACTTCTAGGAGCGATCCGGCTAGGGGCACTCCCAACCCTCCAATTCCCAAAGGTCAAGTTCAATCAAATGTTTTAAATGCTTAGGGTATGGACACATTGCTTCAAATTGCCCCACTAAAAGAACCATGACCTTGAGGGAAAATGGTGAGGTTGAGAGTGAACATTCCTCTCCCCTTCCCCTTCAGAGAGAACTCCTCCCATTCTTCCTCTAGTGATGAAGAGGTTAAGACTTGTGAGGAGATTTGTTGATAGTGAGGCGCATGTTGGGACAAGTTCAAAAGGAACTTGATAGCTCCCAAAGAGAAAATATTTTCCACACCAGGTGCCTCATTAACAACAACCTTTGCTCACTCGTCATTGATGGAGGAAGTTGTGTCAATGTGGCTAGCACAAGGGTGGTAGACAAACTTAGTTTACCTACCATTCCTCATGCCAAGCCCTACAAGCTCTCATGGCTTAGTGAGGATGGTGAGATTGAGGTAAATAAACAAGTCCTTATTAACTTCTCAATAGGGACTTATGAGGATGAGGTACTTTGTGATGTTGTACCTATGGAAGCAACCCACATTCTTTTGGGTAGGCCATGGCAATTTGATAAACAAACCTTCCATGATGGCCTTACCAACAAATTTTCTTTTAGCTTCCATGGTAAGAAGATCACATTAGCACCCTCTCCCCTCAAGAAGTTAGTGAGGACCAAAAGAAAATGAAAAAAGAGAAAAGAAGAAAAGAAGGAAAAGAAAAAGCAAGCAAGGAGGCCAAGGAAAAGGGCATCATGATCTCCCACAAGGGAGTTAAGAAGGTAATGCTTGCCAATAAACCCATGTATGTAGCTTACCCTACCTTAGGGTCATCTCCATCTTTTTATGAACCCTCAAGTTGTTCTAGGAGATTGGAATTAGTCTTGGATGACTTCAAAGATGTTTTTCAAGAGCCTCCTAAGGGGTTACCACCTCTAAGAGGAATTGAACACCAAATTGATTTCATTCAGGGGTCATCCTTGCCTAATAGGCCAGCCTATAGAACTAACCCTAAGGAATCTAAGGAGATTCAAAAGCAAGTAGAGGAATTAATGGATAAAGGGTGGGTGCAAAATAGCATGAGTCCATGTGCTATGCCAGTGATTCTTGTCCCCAAAAAGGATGGGAGTTGGCGCATGTGCATAGATTGTAGGGCTATAAACAACATAACCATCAAGTATAGGCACCCTATCCCAAGACTTGATGACTTGCTAGATGAGCTACATGGTGCCACCATATTTTCTAAGATTGACTTGAAGAGTGGTTATAATCAAATAAGAATCAAAGAAGGAGATGAATGGAAAACTGCCTTCAAGACAAAGCTTGGATTATATGAGTGGTTGGTCATGCCCTTTGGGCTAACTAATGCACCAAGTACCTTCATGCGGCTAATGCATCATGTGCTTAGGCCCTTTATAGGCAAGTTTGTTGTGGTTTATTTTGATGATATTTTAATATATAGTTTGTCTATAGAAGAGCACATGCATCATGTGAGAAGGGTGCTTGAGACCCTTAGGAAGGAGACTTTGTATGCTAATAGAGAGAAGTGCATTTTTGGCATGGATCATGTAGTCTTCCTAGGGTTTGTGGTGAGCTCCAATGGAGTTCAAGTAGATGAAGAAAAAGTGGCGGCTATTAGGGATTGGCCAACTCCTAGGAGTGTGAGTGAGGTGAGGAGTTTTCATGGGTTGGCTAGTTTCTATAGGAGGTTTGTAAAAGACTTTAGCACCATAGCTGCCCCCTTAAGTGAAATAGTGAAGAAGGATGTGGGCTTCAAATGGGGCATTGATCAAGCAAAGGCCTTTGCTAGTTTGAAAGAAAAGTTGATCAATGCACCACTTTTAGCACTACCCAACTTCACCAAGTCATTTGAGGTTGAGTGTGATGCCTCTAATGTAGGTGTTGGGGCTGTCTTACTTCAAGAAGGCCACCCCATAGCCTACTTTAGTGAGAAGCTTAAGGGTAGTCATCTCAACTACTCCACCTATGACAAGGAGTTGTATGCCCTTGTGAGAGCTTTGCAAACTTGGCAACATTATCTTCTTCCAAAGGAATTTGTGATCCATAGTGATCATGAGTCCCTTAAATTTTTGAAAGGCCAAAGCAAGCTTAGCAAGAGACATGCTAGGTGGGTAGAATTCATAGAACAATTCCCTTATGTGATCAAACATAAGCAAGGGAAGAGTAACATAGTGGCGGATGCCTTATCTAGGCGCCACACTTTGCTCACTCTTCTTGAAACTAAATTTCTTAGTTTTGATCACATTAAGGAATTGTATCCTCATGATGATGACTTCTCTATAATCTACAGTGAATGCTCCAAAGGGGGTTACAAAGACTTCTACCTACACCAAGATTATCTTTTCAAGGGTAGAAGGCTTTGCATACCCAAGGGGTCCTTAAGAGCATCACTAGTGAAAGAGTCTCATGAGGGAGGTTTAATGGGACATTTTGGGGCTTCTAAGACTCTAGACATTTTGAATGAACATTTCTTTTGGCCACACATGAGAAAGCATGTAGAGAAACATTGTGAGAATTGCATCACATGCAAGAAGGCCAAGTCTAGAGCCCAACCCTATGGACTCTATACCCCTTTGCCTATCCCTACTTTGCCTTGGATAGACATATCCATGGATTTTGTGCTTGGGCTTCCAAGGACAAAGAAGGGAAAGGATTCTATCTTTGTGGTAGTGGACCGTTTTTCAAAAATGGCTCATTTTATTCCATGCCACAAAGATGATGATGCATGCTTAGTTGCAAATCTCTTCTTTAAGGAAGTTGTTAGGCTGCATGGGTTGCCTAGGACCATTGTATCGATAGAGATACAAAGTTCTTAAGCCACTTTTGGAGGACCTTATGGGGGAAAATTGGCACTAAACTCCTCTTTTCTACCACTTGCCACCCCCAAGCGATGGTCAAGCCGAGGTGGTCAATAGAACTTTGTCTCGACTCTTGAGATGCATGATCTCCAAGAACCCTAGGGAGTGGGAAGATCTTCTTCCTCATGTAGAGTTTGCATACAATAGGGTGGTTCACTCCACCACTTCTCACTCTCCTTTTGAGGTTGTTTATGGGTTCAACCCCTTAACTCCTCTTGACCTCCTCCCTCTCCCAACTCATGAGGCTTGGACTAGCCAAGATGGGTTGGAAAGGTCAAAAATGATCCAAGACTTGCATTCTCAAGTCAAGGCTAGGATAGAGAGGAAGGTTGGTCAATACCAACAAAGTGCCAACAAGGGAAGGAAGGAAGTCATCTTCCAACCAGGGGATTGGGTATGGCTTCACTTGAGGAAGGAAAGGTTCCCTAATCAAAGGAAGTCCAAACTTAACCCTAGAGGTGATGGACCTTTCCAAGTTGTGCGCAAGATCAACAATAATGCATATGAGTTAGATTTACCTTCAGATTATAATGTTAGTAGCACTTTTAATGTTGGTGATCTTACTCCTTTTGATGCGGGTTTTGCAAATTCGTGGTCGAATTCTCTCCAAGAAGGGGAGGATGATGAGCCCACGATCACAAATAAAGAAGAGGAGTGTCCAAGGAGGATTACTAGAAGCATGATGAGAAGGGACACTTCCTCCTCTCCCCTTTTATTTAGCCTTTTTAGCATTTCTATTAGTTGTTAAATATTTTCTAAACTCATGTTTTTTTGGGTTTTGCGAGATTGCTTTTGACACCCCTTTTCTACAAGTAGAGCCTTGTTTGGAGCAAAGGAGCACTTGGGCTTGAGGCCCAAGTTTAGGACATCCAAGGGGGGGTGAAGAAGTCAATCTTGACCTTCTAGAACCATTGGAAAACGTCCTCTCATCATCCCAATCATTGGCAACCCGTTTTTGTGCCCTACCTTCTAGAATGTGTGAGTCTTGGCCACCAAGAGTGGAATATGCTTAGGAATCTTTTCCAATGTAATTCCCTCTAAGTCCCCACCCCAACTCTATATAAGGAGGCCTCTCATTCTTGTAAAAGGGTTGAACATTAATGAAATAGAGAGCATTCTTGCATAGCCTAGAGCTTGTGTTGTGTTCTTGGGTGTTCTTCCCCCTCTTGGAGTCTTATCTTGAGCCTTGGCTCAAGTGGCGGCTAACACCACTCATCTTGGGTTGGACCATCCCCCAAGTGGCGTGTAGCACTCCATTCCCCTCCCCTTCTCTCAATCTCTTCCTCCATTATTGTTTCATGTTCTTTACTTTCATGCTCTTTAATTTCCAGCACTTTACTTTCATGTCATTTACTCTTATGTCTTTATGATTCAAGCCTTGTCTTAATTTGTGTTGGCTGGATTTTATGTTTTGTTATTCCCTTCTCCTCTTGAGCTCCTTGTGAAGTGAACCTTCACACTTAGATAACCTCCGGGATTATCTTCGTGTCCAGTGGGAATCTTCCTTGAGGCTTTCCTCCTAATTGACATTCCATCAAACACCTTATGTGCTAAATATTAAAATGAACCCTTATCAGAAGGATAAAGGAATTCCCTCAAGTTCAGCCATGTCTTCACATGGGAAGTCACCTAAGAGGTATAATACCTAAAAGGAAGAAGTGAGGTGAAATGTTTCAAATGTTTGAGAAGAGGACATTATGCTTCAAAATGTCCAACAAAAAAGAATATGGTCGTGTTAACAAACAAAGAAATAGATAGTGAACCTTTAAGTGAAGAAGAGAAAGAAGAGACAGAGATGGAGTTAGATGCATTAGAGGGTGATTTGTTGATGATTAGGAAGCTTATGGGAAGCAAAATGCAAGCTTTGGACCAAATCCAAAGAGAAAATATTTTCCATACTAGATGTTCCATTCAAGGAAAGATATGTTCACTCATAGTTGATGGAGAAAGCTTAACTAATGTAGCTAGCTCAAGACTAGTTACCAAATCGAATTTGGAGACAAAACCCCATCGAAGGCCATACAAACTTCAATGGCTTAGTAAAGATAGAGAGATGACAATGAGGAAGCAAGTGGAGGTGAACCTATCCATAGGACAATATAATGACAAGGTCTTGTGTGTTGTGGTTCTAATGGAGGCAACTCACATTCTTTTAGGGAGGCCATGGTAGTTCGACACTAAAACGTCCATGATGGTTTCACCAATAAAATCTCTTTCATGTACAACAACAAAAAGATAATTCTCAAACCCTGATCTCCTAGAGGGGTGTGTGAGGATCAAATGAAATTGAGAGAAAAAAGAGTACAAAAGAAGAAAGAGATGAGTGAAACACCTAAACACCTGAGAGAAAAATGAGTGCATTAGTGAAAGTAAGTGAAGTGATGAAATTTCTACTTTCTGTTGGACTTGAAGAAGAAGGTCAAGTCAATCTTCTTGGTTTTCATGATGTTGTTTTAGTGAAGATAATGAACAATGTGAACAAGTTGTATTTTGTGTTACAACTTTCATTGCATGTGTTTGTGAGTATTGCACATAAAGTAAATCATAAGTGTTTTAACTTAGTTCACAATAAAAGTGTTTTTGTAAATTGCTTTTGAAAAAGTTAAAAAATGTTTTAAAAGGGATTTATCTATGTTTTAACTGATCACCTATTTATATAATCAATTAATTTGTTCTTGAGTTTTTGCATAATTGGAACAAGAACAAAATAATCAATTATCTCCTATTTTAATGGATTAAAACAGAAGCATGTTCTTCTAAAATACACACAAAGGTCAAAATAAACGATTAAATTCTTTCATAATCAAAAAAATCTTTCATAATCGATTAAATGTGTTATTGTCAATTGTAACAAACTTTTATGAAATTCTATTTAAAGAGAATAATTTTGTATTTTCTTATAATAATTTGAGAAATATTTAAAAAGCATTTCAAAGAGTCTTCTGGGCTTTTAACTTTTTCTCCAAGAGTGCTTCAAGAAATTTTCAAGAGTTATCTTTTCTATTAGGTTTCCAAATATTTAAGGATGTGTTTCTATATGTTCTATTCTCTTTGACAGATATGGACTACCACCTATAAGGAGAATTGAACACAACACTAACCTCCTTTCCAGTAGCATCTTTGTCAAATAAACCAACCTATACAAGCAACCGTCAAGAGACAAAAGAGATTCAAACTCAAGTTGAAGAATTGATGAACAAAGGATGGGGTTCAAGAAGATTACGAAAAGGTGAAGGCTATCTATGAATATACCCCTAAAAATTTGAGTGAGGCTAGGAGCTTTCATGACCTAGCTAGCTTCTACAGGAGGTTAGTAAGGAATTTTAGTACTTTGGTAACACCCCTATATGAGGTTGTTAAAAAGAATGTTGGGTTTAAATAGGAAGAAAAACAAGAAAAAGTCTTTACTGCCCTTAAGCATGAGTTAACTAATGCCCTATTCTTGCATTACCAAACTTTGCAAAAAAAATTGAAGTTGAATGTGATGCATCTAACGTGGGTATGGGGTTGTTTTGATGCAAAAAGGTTACTCAATTGCTTATTTTAGTGAGAAGTTAAATGTGTCCTTCCTAAACTCACTTATGATAAGTAATCATACGTCTTAGTGAGAGCATTACAAATTTGGCCACATTATCTTTTACCTAAAGAATGTGATTCATAGTGATTATGAGTCTTTAAAATACTTAAAAAATGAAGGAAAATTAAATAACAGACAAGCTAAATGAGTTGAACTTTTAGAACAATTTCCATATGTCATAAAGCATAAAAATGGAAAAAGAAATGTTGTTATTGATACTTTGTTTAGAAGACATGTGTTGATGTATATTCTTGAAACAAAATTGTTTGATTTTGAATTTATTAAAAAGTATATCCACATTATTTTGAATTTGTTGAAATCTTTTTTGCTTGCACAAATTTTAGCACCAATGGGTAATTTAGGTACAATGGTTATTTGTTTAAAGAAAAAAGATTGTGTGTGCCTAAATATTCCATTAGGGATCTTTTAGTAAGAGAAGCGAGTGAAGGAAGGCTAATGGGACACTTTAGGGTTTAAAAGACCTTAGATACTTTCCTTGAACATTTTTATAGGCCACTGATGAAATGTGATGTGCAAACTTTGTGAAAATTGCATTACTTGTAAAAAGGTGAAATAAAAAATGAGACCACATGTTGGAGTAGGATTTAAAACTAGAACCAATTTGAATGTGTCAACTTAACTACTGAGACAAATTATCTTTTCTTAGAATATAGAAATTATATTTTTCTTTTATTTACTTACAAATAAGGCAAGACCTGCAACTAAATTTGTATATACAGTTGGAATTTATAATGAGAAATGAATGGTTTTTTTTTTCAACAGTGAGAATGTTTATACTATGATTCTTCCTTATACCTTGTGATCTTATCAAGAATTCACCAATTCTTACGGATCCTCTTTAGACCTATCAAATCTTATTTGTAGTGCTTTTCTTACCTTAATTTCTTTAATTTATATTTATTTTTGTTCCTAATTGTTAATTGAGTCCAACTTTAATCCACAAATTCTAAATTGTTTAGTTTGATTTATCTTATAATCATATTATTTATATAATATATATATATATATAAATAAATGAAAATTAAAATATAGTGGAGAAAAAAGAAAATATAAACTGTGGGAAAAGAAAATATTAAAAAATAAATGCTAAAAGAAAACATACATAAAACTAACAAATAATGAAAAAAGAGCTACATATAGAAAAAAAAACTAACAACTTATATTTTTGGTATAATTAAATTATAAATGTTTAAAATACTTAATATTTAATTTTATATAATTAAACATTTTATTATAACACAGGTTTAATATAATATACTAAATAATGTATTTAATTATATTATTTTCGTATAATAAATAAAGTTATATAAATAAAAATAAAGGTTAAATATATTTTTAGTGTTTCAATTATTTTTTAAAGTTGTGTTTTATCTTTGGGAGAAACTTTAAGTCTATTCTATTTTTATACTTCATAAAATGGTGTAAATAATCTTGATGATGTGTCAAAATTATTTATTATTTTTTATTTTCCTTCTTTATCATCCTACTCCACTTCTTAAATTTCTTTCACTTTTTTTTCTTTTCCTTCTTTTCATTTCTTTCTTCTTAAAGACATTTATTTGCCATTTATGATTATTTACATCAATTTATAAAGTATAAGATAAAATTGGTAAAAAATTTATCAGAAAAAAACACAATTTTAACAAATAATTTAAGAACTAAAAACATATTTAACCTTTAAAATAATATATATATATATATATATTATTTATTATTTATTATTTTCCTTCTCTATATCCTCCTACTCTACTTCTTAAATTTCTTTCACTGTTTTTCTTTTCCTTCTTTTCATTTCTTTCTTCTTAAAGACATTTATTTATCATTTATGATTATTTACATCAATTTATAAACTATAAGATAAAATTAATAAAAAATTTATCAAAAGAAAACACAATTTTAACAAATAATTTAAGAACTAAAAGTATATTTAACCTTTAAAATTATATATATATATATATATATATATTTAAATAAATGTATTATAATAAAAAATATGTTCAAAAGTTTATTAATTAGGTGAAGAAACTGTTATTAAATTTTAAGTTCTTTTAACAGTTATTAATTAGGTGAAGAAACAGTTATTGAATTTTAAATTCTTTAAAATTTTGAATATTTTCAATTCAATTATTATTAAAAAATTATAATATCAAGTATTTAAAATATTTATATTTTTTAATTAAGTATCTATTATTTAATTTTATTATTAATTTAAATAATGCAATTTGTTATCTTGTACTATTATATAAAAAATAATTTAATTAAATTTTAAATATCTTATAAATTTAAATATTTTTATTAACATTTTTGCTATATTTAATATCTAAAAGTTTTATATTTTTATTTAAACTTTTATCTTTTAATTTTATTGTCTAATGGATCATTATCCATTAGACAATAAAATCAAATCCATTAGACAATAAAATCAAAAGATACTAATTTAAATAATTACTTATACATGTCCATATAAAAAATTAAAGAAACTTAATTAAGTTATTTAAATTTTAAATTTTTTATAAATTAAAATATTTTTATTGAGTTTTTATTGAAAATTTCCGTTTAGTTAAGCGTTAAAAAAATTATTTTTTAATTAAATTTTTGTCACCAACTAAGTAAAATAATAGTTTGAAAAATATAAATATTTTAAATACTAATAAAGTAAATTTTTTAATAAAAAAATAATTAAAAATATTTTTATATATAAACAATTTAAAACTTAATTAAATCTAAATAAGATAAAGATTTTTAAAATATGACAACACATATAGAGTAGGAAAGAATATAACAGATATTAGAAATTATGATATTATTTATAAAAATAAATTAAGAAAATCAATTATATACATATATATGTTATTTCATTATATATTATTATTTTTTATTTATGTTTTTCATTAAAATTTTCTTTTTTTAAACCTAATATATTTTAATTTTATTGTTTATTTATATTTCTTCTTTTCTTTCTTTACCTGCTTACTTCCTTTGTTTTAATTTTTTTCTTCTTCATTAAACAAACATGAAATTTGATTGATCTTGATTTTTTATAGGGCATTAAATCTAATTCGATTCATTCTTTTATCTGTAAAAGGCATTGATAATAAAAAAATATATATACCCTGTGAACATGAGAAGGGAATATAATGCAGTCTTTTTATTTATATGTATTTATTTTTGACTTCATTCTCTTACACATACATTGAATAAGTGTAAAAGAAGTGATTGTTATAAGAAGCTATGAAGAGGAATTTAACAAAGATAGCAAACACATGTATGGTACTTGTCACTGCAAACTCCCACTGCTTTCTCTGATTTGAAATGTGATCTGCAAACCCACCCGCAAGGACTGTTGAAAGGTTCACAGTGCTGAGTAGTGCCTTCTACTATACAATTTGGTACCACCACTGATTCCACTTCATTTCCTACACAACCACATCACCAACACCAATCACATATACATAACAAATTCATCTTCTGAAATTCTTTCATTACACACAAAATACTAAAACTTAAAGTAGTGCTTACCAGAAGCAATGAGGAGAACAAGCATGAGGACTGGGAAACAAAAAGAGGTTTTCATTTTCTTGAATTGGTTTGGCTCACAGTGTTTAGTTTTCTGCAGTGATTGGTCTCATGGAAGGTCCTCACCCATTTATATACTCCAAATTACATATGGGAATGAATAAAAGAATTCGGTATTGTAAAGGTATGCATTTAATAATAATAAGAAGAAGAAGAAGGTTTAATAAGCTTTTTTGTTTTAATGTGAATTTTTTAACGTATTTTTATTATTTTTTTAATATAGTTCTAATTTTGATTAAAATCAATTAATATGGTCACAACTATTAAATTTGTGCATATTACATTAAAAGAATGATGATATAATATATGACAAGACATGTGTTAGATACACAAAAAACGTATTATTGAAGTGTTTTATCTTTTTCTTTTATATCTATTTGACACATGTATTGTTATGTGTCATATCAGTCTTTGAATGTTGATTTACACCAATTTAACAAAAGGAATTACATTGATTGCTTTTAACCAAATTTAAAATTATATTAAAAAAAATAATAATAAAAACATATTGTAAGATGATAAAAAAAACTAAAAAAAAATCTATTAAATCTTAATAATAATAATAATTAAAAATATTTTAAACATTCAAAGCAAACTTTGTCACAAGTTCCAATAAATTGAGTTAATCTTTTAAGTTTTTAATGTTCATAAATCTTTTCTAATTCTTTTATTTATTCTTTTCAAAGATAACGTTCCAACATTATTTATATAAGTAGACTCTTTTACCTTCCACAAGTTAGAATTTGCTCAATCCAATTTAGTAAATAATGTTAAAATGAGTCTAATTTTACCTTTTTTTTAAGTTTTATTTTTGTAAAAAAATCCTTATAATTCATCACTTTTTTTTCTATTCAAATAAACCCTTGATTATTAAAATATACTCTTTCTCATTAGATTTTGGTAGCATCATGGTAGTTGAAAAACTTCGATTTCTTTAAACATTTTTCAAAAAAATTATTTATAGTTTGGAAATTATGAAATGTCACTTATATAACTAAGTATCTCTTCTTCAAAATTGTTTAAATAAATAACTATCAAAAAATTATAAGTTACACTTCTTCAAAATTGTTTAAATAAATAACTATCAAAAAATTATAAGTTACACTAAAAAAAATTACACTCATTTTTTATGTCATCAGTTTTAATAATAAATTATTATAATTAAATGTCATCAGTTTTAATAATAAATTATTATAACTAATTATAAATAACTTTAAAAAATAATTTTTCATATATTCTTAAAGAAAGAATTTCAATCTAGTTTTCCTTTTTTTAAAAAAAATTAAGAAATTAATAAATAATAAATTTTAATAAATAAGTATTAATTTAGATTTTGTAATTTAATTTAGAATATAAATTATTATTATAATAATTGTTTTGATGTATCATAATAAATAATAATAATAAAATTAATAAATTATAAAAATAAAAAAATCATGCCAATGATAATAATAATTAATCATAATAAAAGATTATATATTAGTACTTAAAAAGGATTTAAATAACGCATGAGAAATTTATTTATACAATCTCAATATGAATGAACTAATTACAAATGGTAGAAAGAGATTTTTATGTAACACATTGTATAAATTATTTAATGAATTTAGAAAATAAGACTAATATGAAAAGAATATATATATATATATATAATTATTTTAAGTCCATTTAAAATTATCTCTTAGACTTGTAGTGTCATACTAAAAAAATAATATAAATAGTAAGTGCAAACTATAAATAATAAGATTAATATATAATTCAATCATATTTTAATTCTTCCATAGAATCCAACAAACTCTATCTAATATATTTTAAAACATTTTACATAGTAAAACGTAATACATACAAAGTAATTTTGATCTACATGTAAATTTCAACTCCAAAGGTCTATAAGGTAAGTTCATTGTTCTATAATCGTATACTCATAAATATGTCTCGATGGTGTAAGAACTTTCTCTCACCTTCTCATCACTTAGTATATTGATGTACATGATTTAAATTATGAATGAAACAAATGATATCTCTTTCTAAATGTATGCTCATGTGTTTAATATAGCAAATCACAAATTAACTCAATATATCATCCTAACTATATGGTCTTAAATCATTAACCACACTTAATATACCTCAATCCAATATGATTTAATATATATTTATTTAAATGTCATTCAAATGAATTAAATAGTAGTCATAAAATATTTTCACACTCATACATTGCTTTATTGAACAAAATAAATACTTAATTTCATTTACAAGTCGCTTGAACAAAACATTGAACAACTTTCAACTTTTAAAACAAAAAGAGTAAATTGAATATCTCTCATTCCATCTATAGAATGTCACTTGAGTATCACAAGTGTCATACTAACACTCGAGTGATAAGAGATTGGAGGAGAGAGAATTTATTTGTTCTTGTCCTTACTTGAACCACATATATGTTGCTTCACTAAACTCATTATACCTCTCTCTTAGTTTTAATATTTTAAAAATTTCACTAAACTCATTAGTGTTTCATTACAAAAGTGATTAGTATTACTTGAACAATGAAAATTCTAAAAAAGATATAATTGTTGTGACATCTTTCTTACTCAAATTTTAACCCTCTAACTTGAACAAGAAATATTATCGGTTGAGTATCAAGTGATTACTTGTTTAAGTGTCACTTGAATGATAGTTCAATACTAAGTCAAAATTATTAAATTTATAATTTTTCTAAAAACAACTTTTAAATTTAAAACTAATAATTTTATCTATTCCAACAAATTTAAAATGCACTTTTACACTTATCTAATACAAATTTTGTAAGATGTCAGATATAATAACTTAATTAAACTATCCAAATAAAAATTATGTTTAAATCTAATACAAAATAATTATAAATAATTTAATTTAGATATCTCAAAACACAATATTAACCTTTTCTAGCATTAATTACACTCTATAATTCATGATATTAAATTCAAAATAGTTTTCCTTAGTTAATTATTTGTATTACAAGCAATACCTACAAAAGGAATAGAAATGCACCGAAGCTCCTACACTTATAGTAAAACATCACCAAAATACAAATCAAAATATAAACTAATTAAGATAACAATATTTTTTTAACTAACATAACCAATAGAATTATCAAATGCTCATAAATAAAACTAAGGAGTATTAGAGTAAAAATAAACTTACTCTAATTTGAATCCTGATTAAATAAGATTACTTTTAACTCGATTGCACATCTAAGTATTGCACAAGACATATTCTTTTATGGTAAAAATTTGTTAACGATTATATTTAATAACACATTTTTAATTTAATTATTGTTATTTTACAAATTTTATTTTTCAAAAACTTTTAGCATAGACTATCAAACTTTACTTTTTTCACATTTTACCATCTAAGTTTTTTACACATTTTATCATGATTTTTTATTTTTATACATTTTATCAGAATAGTGATGATAAAAAAATATGTTTTCAAAAGTTATGATATTAACAGTGTTTCATAAAGACACGTCGACACTTAATTACAATATATTGGTAAAATGCATAAAATTGAAAAAAATAAAATAAAATGAGATAAAAAATTTAAATAGTATTATCTTTGTTCACATTTTTAAAAATTAAAAAAATATTTTTTCTTGTTTTATTTATAAGAAATATTGATCTATTTTTAAATTTATTTCTGGTTAAATTACTTATATATATATATATATATATATATATATATATATCCTAAATTTATGGTTCTTTATATAAAATATAATTTAGAGAAAATTGGTGGTTTTTTTATAAGTTTTTATCGTTTTTACGAAACATTAAATTTTTTTTTTCTTATTTATCTCTATTAAATATTATGAATGTGTTTTTTATTAAATAATGAAAATATTCATAAATAATTAAGATGAATTTAATATATTGGTAACATTTTTTTTGAAAATTTAATAAATTTAATTAATTAATCAATTAGCTTAATTAATACGTGTGGTTATGGTAGAAGTATCTTAAGAAAAAAAAACTTATATTCATGAGATCTGCGGTAGTGTAAATTAATTTTATTATTAAATAAAAAGTATTATTTTTGCACCAATGAATAAATACTTGCCCGCTCTTGCTGACACTATCTGTTGATTAAATTTAGAACAGTCTCAATATAATATTTTTTTTCTTTAAGGGGAACAAATAAATATAATTCACAAATTAATCTCTCAGTTCCTTTTTAATTTGTCTTAATTTTAGAAAACAAAATCATTTTTCTCTATCTCTTTAGAATTTCAATAACACATTTATTTGTATTATTATATCTTTAACCTATAAATTTTAGAAAACAAAATCATTTTTCTCTATCTCTTTAGAATTTCAATAACACATTTATTTGTATTATTATATCTTTAACCTATAAAATAATTTACATGTTAGATGAAAAGAGAAAAAAAGTAAATAGAAACTATAATTATTTTATTAAAATTAAAAATAATAATAATACATGTTACAGTTCCAATCAAATAGACTTCTAAAAGGAAGAGATGAGTGGTAGTGGTAAATTATCTATTAAACGATTAAATTGCGTAATTTTATTATTTATTTCAAACCTAATTAAAATTATCTCCATCGCAATAGTTATTGTAAGAAATTTTAATTTAACTTTTATAGATTTTAACCTGTTCCTCACTTCGAATACTTCACTACAACTTTTATGATTTTATACTTTAATGTTTAATATTTTTATCACCTGATATATCTTGTTGAACTATACTAGATAATTACTTAATAACTTTTTTATCTTCTTTCTTATTTCATTAATTAAATTTTAACACATAATTAAAATTAATATTTCAGTTATTTATTTATTTATTTATTTTTTCATTTTATTTACTTGTATTTAATATTATATTTTTAATTTTTAATCTTCTATTTTATTACATTTCAAAGGATATGTGACTCTTTAATTACTTATAACTTTTTAAATTTTTTTCTTCATTGACCTCTATTTTTTTCAATAAAGAACTTCAAATTTAATAAAATTATTTGATTATATAACTTTTAAAATAATAATAATAAATTAAAAAAATTTAAAGAAATAAATGATTCTTAAATTTTTCTTAATTTATCTTTTTATTGTATTCTATACATTTTTAACTTTTTAAATTTAAATAATTTTTCTTATAAATATCATTTTAGTGAAAATTAAAAATAATTCACTAACAATTAAAATTAATTATAAATAATGAGAATTAAAAGTTAATCACTCATAATTAAAATTTATATCATTTATTAATATAAAAATTTATTTTATTATTAATATATATTATTATGAAAATTAAAAATTAATCACTTAAATTAAAATTTATATATCAGTTATTAATATAAAAAATTATTTTATTATTAATATATATTATTATAAAATAAAAAATTATAAGAATTATTTATTTTTTTAAAACTTTTTTAATTTATTGTTATTATTTAAAAACTACAAGATTATATAATTTTATTAAATTTGAAGTTTTTATTAAAAAAATAAAAAAATATTTAAAAAAATATTAATAAATAAATATAAGAAATTGTTATTATATAAAATTAATAATTAAAAATATAATATTAAATATAAGTGAGTAAAATAAAAAAATAAATAAGTAACTGAAATAATAACCTATTAATTTTAATTATATATCAAAATTTAATTGATAAAATCATTCGTATTCGTAACCAACTAGCATAATTTATCGTTAACATATATACATGTTAAGCAAAAGTGGTAAGCAATTTCAACCAAACTCATCAAATCATCCATGACAAATTAGGATCATGTGTACGCTAAACGGGTTATGTCAACGTCTGTGCCACTATGAGACTTTTTAGTTTTTGAATTAATTATTAAAAGTGTGTTTTATTTTTAAGATAAATTTTTTATCTATTTCATCTTATATAAATAATTTTTAATAATAAATAAAAATATTTTTAAAAAGAGAAAAAAAAATAATAATAGAGTCAGAAATTATAAAAAAATAAAAAAATACATCATAAATAATCGTTGAAACTAGTTTAAAAAATATAAAAAAAATAAAATTTATTTAAAAAATAATACAATTTTAATAAATAATTTAAAAATTAAAAATATATTTATTGCGTAAGAAAATTAATTTGGAAAAAATTGAAAGCTTAAGAAGATGTCGAACATATGACCAACTTAGGAATCGTTCCCTACGTAGGTTTCCATCAGATAAGGACAAGCAAGACACTAATAAACAAAATGCATGTAAAACAAATTCGTAGTTGCACCTTCCAGGAACAAATTCCCATGTTTGGTTCAACAAAATGTCAAACCAATTAGCCTATGTTAATAACATCTTTAAAAAAATACACGGTTTTTCTTTTTTTATGAACAATGACACATCATGTGTGTATGAAAACATTGGGTGAGAATTTTCCTTTCTCCATTTTCTCTTGAAGTTCAATCCTGGTTTAGGTGAAGAAGATATATGTAACAATACTAACCACGCACGTGAATATTTTAAAGTATGGTAAACTATTTTTGTCTAATTTTTATTATAATTCTTTTTAAGAGTATTTTTGAGTTACTTAAATTAAACAAAACATGAAACATGAGATCCAATAAAAAATTACATACTTCTTTGTTAGTAAACTGGAAAAAGACTTCATTTCTTATCATTTTCGTGAATTATTATTAAAGGTTAAATATATTTTTAGTTCTTAAATTATTTATTAAAATTGTATTTTGTTTTTAGGGTAAACTTTGAACTTATTTCGTATTTGTGTAAATGATTTTTTATGACAAATAAAAACATCTTTAAAGAAAATAAAATGAAAGAAAAGAAAAAAGAATAAAAGAAACTAAGAAAACAAATAATAATAAAGTAGAAAAATAAAAAGATAAAAATAAATTTTAACACATCATCAATGATTATTTACATGAGTTTATAAAACACAAAGACGAAATAAGTCTAAGATTTACTCCATAAAACACAATTTTAACAAATAGTTTAACGACAAAAGATATTTAACCTGTTATTAATTCACTTTCCTTTCAAATACAAAGTCTCATAATAGCATGTTCAATTGTGTTGGAGAGTATTTTGTGAGTTAGGTTCTCAAGATGTGCAAATTGAAAAGAGAATTATTCATGACTACCCCCTAAAAAAGGGAGGCAATGTGCAACATTAATTTATGAGACAATTTCATGATCTATCAAATGTTGGTGCAACAGAAAGACAACATTATTATATCCATAGGTGCGTACTGTTGTTGGATTGTGTTTATAATAAAGTATAAACCTAATGAATCATAACAATAAAAATGATCGAATGAGGAACTGCTTTCGTGTGCAAAGTGTTTAAAAAAAAGAAGGTTTGGGACACGGGTCATCATTTGCAGAGTTTAGGTCAACTATTTGAAACGATATGATGTATAAAAATAGCACAATGTACACGAAGAAGGGAACAAAAACTTTGGTCATCTATCCCCACTTGCATTAGGAAAATGAGTTACAATAAGAACATGCACACTCATCTAGTGCGTGTCCACCCCTCATTCGTCATTTCAAACGTAACTTTTTGTTAGTTTTGTGAAAATTGAAGAATTTAAGTTGATGTAAAACTTTATATCTTATATTGTTTACTCAATATAAATTATTTTTAAATTGTATATAATTTATTTTTAACTTATATTATTCTCACGTTGATAACATTTTATTTATTAAAAAGTGTTTTAATTGATTTCATTCTTAAAAAGTGTTGTGCATAATATTTTATTTTAAAAAAATGACTTTTGATGATTTTATTCTTAAAATATATCCAAAAATATTAAAAAAAGAAAGTTTATATAAATACTTATTAATAATAATTTGACTTATCGGATCATGAGTTCTTTTCTTAATGAGTCAAGTGGAAGAAGGATGTTTCTTTTTGAAATTATTTTTTTCAATAGATGGTATTAATATTTCAACATCAAATTTGTTAAAATAGTATTATTATAATAAATCAATACATCTAAATTATTTTTCATTTTAAAATTTAGTAACTCCTTTTATTTTTATCTTGATAAAACATCTCAATACTTTAAGAAAAAATGTATATTAATAACTCTTCATTTCAACATTTTGTAAGTGCGTGCGAAATTCAAGTGTGGAGGTTGGTAGTCCCAAATTGGATAGAGATGAGCAAGATAAGCAGTGTATAAGAAGGAAGACCTACAAACACATTGCCTTAAGGTTTTGGATTGAAGATGGTGTCAAGGTCTTTTATATTGACTGACTAATGGGAATTTACCAAGATCTCCCAAAGTACCTTGAGGGGAAGATTGTGAGGAATTTAAATGTGGATTTTGGTAGTTCCATATTGGGTGACGATGAGCAAGATGAGTAATATATGAGAAGAAAGACACATAAACTCATTGTAAGGTTTTCGGTTGAAGGTGATGTCAAGGTCTCTTATATGGAGTGACTCATAGCTCGTTGGATCCACCGAGATCTCCTGGAATACCGACTCTCCTTGATATGTTCGTTCAAGAGGAACCCAACAACTAGCACCATTTATGGGAAAGTGTTACAAAGAAGAAGACTTGTAGGTAGAACACTTTAAGTTTGACAGGGGAGTTAACAATGTGTGGAAAAAACTCACTTGAAAAGGAGATTGTAAGGAATTCAAGTGTGGAGTTTGGTAGTCCCACATTGGATGGAGATGACCAAAATGAGTGGTATGTAAAGAAAAAGATCCACAAACTCATTTCCTTAAGATTTTGGGTTCAATGTGGTTCAAAGCTTATTGGATCAATCAAGATCTCTCGAAATACCAACTTTATCTAATATGTCCCCAATAAAATGAAACTTTTGAACATAAATAAATATTTACTTATTAAATAATTGAAGAATAAAACAAAATTATATAAGATTTATATACTGAAAGTTCAAATTTAATTATATCATATAAAAAAACTTATATTAAAATTTGAATTGAAATTTTAACATATTTTATTTAATTTTGTAGTTTTTTCAAAATTAATTATATCACTTAAACTTTATATAATTAAGTTTTAATAGATGTTCTTGTAAGAATTGAGATGAATATTTTTTTCATTTTGAGTTAAGTGTCGAAATGTTATTTTTTATCATTTTCTTCATTTTGAGCATAATATCAAAACTTAGTAAGTCCAAAATAGGGTGGAAATGTATGGAAGAAACACTCGTGTACTCAAGTAAATTTTCTATATTAAAAGTGTCATTAATAAGTTAATTAAGATTGAGTTCGGAATTTTCTATATTTCAAGTAAAATGAATTAATAAGTTAATTAAGATTGAGATGGGTTTAGGTGAAGTTACTCAATGTATTTATAGCTTAATGGGCATATCACCTGAGTAGGTCTAGATATTCATAACTCCTAAATATTTGGTAGTAGGTTCTGAGTACTAGCTCATAGGTTCTGGATACTAACCACTAGATTCTAGGTGTTATAGCGTAATCCTCTCGGCAAAGCACAGTACAATATGTTTATCAATTATGCACTTAATTTTACCATGATAAATTGTGATGGTATTATAATTATTACTTTCTTCTTTTTCTTCCCAATTACTTCCTCTTTATCAAATGCAAGTAAGATGCAATTCAAAACACGTGGATGGATTGTTGACTTCGAAGTTAAACACATTATTATATACTTTTATTAAAAGAAAGTTAACTATCATGGAACTTCTTTGAAATGTAAACATTATCATTTGTTTTAGAAAAACATCATATTAGTACTTTAAATTAAGTCTTTAATTCTTTTTAAATGAAAATACTTTATGTTAAACTTTTTATAAAGATGAAGATACTAATATTTTACGGTTAAAGAACTAGTTTAGTAAAAATGTTTAAAAAACTATATACGAATTATTTTTACTTTAATCTTCATGTGTGCTTAAAATTGAGACTTCAATAAAAAAAAAATATATATATATATATATAAATATAAATAGATAGATATTTTGATGTGTAAGTTAATAAAAATAAATACAGGTTCAAACTTTAAGAAGAAAAATGGGATCTCTACTTAATTCTCAAGTGACAATTGTCCAAAGAAAGTTTGCATATTGTATAAAAAATTCTCTTTAACATGTTTTAAAGCATTTTTTAATTATAACGTGTTTAAAATAATTAAAAAAATTATCTTAAAAAACTTTCATTATCAACTTTAAAATAAACATAAAAAACTAGATTCAACTCGTTAAATTATTTAATTAATTAATAATAACATTTTAATAGATCACTTTTATTTTTATTATCTCTAGTTAGAGTGTAGTTGTAGAAGAGGAAAAAAATAGAGAAAGTTATTTTGTATACTGAATTACAAAAAATGAATAGATGTCTTGTATAGGTATTGTTACAATGGTTAAAGAATGAAAAACTTATATATTATTAATCTAGAACATAATAGATCCTAGCTGATTTTATTATTTTTCTTTATACTCTGTCTCAAACTTATGTTACCTATTGAGGTAACCATGAGTTTACTTTAGAAAGCTTCAAATTGAGGACTCGAGATAAATTTGGTAAGTATATCAACAATTTGAAATTGTACATGTAAATGAATAACTTGGACTAGTCCTTCAATGACTTTGTCCTTGACAAAATATATGTGCTCAAAATGTTTCGTCCTTGAGTGCTCACTAGATTAGCAACTAATAATATTGTACCAAGATTATCATAATAAATTTTTGGAATCATAATTGGGATCCTTTATTCACTGAGAAAAGATTGCAGTCAAAGTAACTCAACAGTATCAGTTGCAAGGCGAAATTCAGCCTTACTGTTACTCCTTGAAAGAACACTTTGTTTCTTTGAATACCAAGAAATAAGATTGCCTCCTAGATAGACACAAAAAACCATTGTAGACTTTTTGTTATCAGGATCTAATCCGCAATTGGAGTTGGAAAACACTTGAAGAATGAGATGAGTTGGCTTTTTAAAGTGTAAACCATAGTCAATGGTGTCTTGTAAATATCTCAAAATCCTTTTTAGTATTTTCTAGTGATGATCCTAAGGT
This sequence comes from Lablab purpureus, assembly GCA_030347555.1. Taxonomy (NCBI): domain Eukaryota; kingdom Viridiplantae; phylum Streptophyta; class Magnoliopsida; order Fabales; family Fabaceae; genus Lablab; species Lablab purpureus. The sequence continues at coordinate 23,707,555 of CM059258.1, forward strand.
TTATGCATATATTGACAAACATTTTTAATGGAATAAGAAAGCTTAGGCCTTGTGATTGTAATACATTATAGGCCTCCTACAATGTACCTGTAAAAAGAAGGATTAGACATAGTTGTAGAAGCATTAGATGTGAGTTCAAACATGAAATCGTTGATATTATCAAAGGTTTGGAGTCATCCATTTTAGCTCTATGGAGATGATCGCGAATATATTTAGCTTGAGACAAGAAAAGTCCTCCATCATTGTTGGTAGAGACCTCAATGCCTAAGAAATAGTGTAATGGTCCAAGGTCATTAAGACTAAACCTAGAGTTTGACTTGGATATAAGGGTTATAACTTTAGATGTTGAACTTCCTATAATTATAATATCATCCACATAAATCAGAAGCAACAGTGTGGAGTGGGGTGTTTTTCTAATCATTAAGGATCTATCACTCTTAGCTGGTTTAAATCCCATTTCAAATAAAGCACTAGTCAAGGTCTGGAACTAGGATCTTGGGACTTGTTTCAACCCATAAATTACTTTCTTAAGCTTTCAAACTTTGTCGTTATATTTAGTATTAAAACTCGGAGGTTGAACCATGTAAACAGACTCTTTAAGAGCACCATGCAGAAGGAGGAATTTTCAGAAAGTGGCTTGAGAAATTAGGTCAGAAGGAGGCTATGAGCAAAGTAAATTATAAAGCTTAGTGTTATTTCTCATAGCTTCGACCTAGTTTATATTTATAGATAAAGAACTCGTTCAACCCATTGAAAACTTAATTTAGTATGAAAACGGTAACTTTAATCGACTATTACTTGGTTTAATCGATTATTGCATAAAACATTTTAAAACTAGCTTAACCGGTTTAATAGATTATGCATATGTTTAATTGATTAAACTTGCCAAGAAAGCCACTTAATTGATTAATTGCAATATAATCGATTATTCCATAAAGTTCAAATATTCTAGAATTGTTTTTAAGTTCAGTTTAATCTATTCTTAAAACGTTTAATCGACTATTACAACGTAAAACCATTTTTTACAAAACACATGAGTTGCTCCAAGGTTGAATGAGGTTGCATACTCACTTAGAGTTATACCTTACCATCCAACACTTACAACCTCATACAACAACTTATAAAACTCTCTTCCAAGGCTTCCAAACACTTCAAAGGCTTCAGGTTGAGTTCCTTCATCTTTGATGCTAAGTTCATGACTTCACTTCTTATCTTCAACCTTTCATCGTCAAAACTTCAACAAGATTTGTAACATAACTTTCTTCAGATCAACACCTTCATGAGTTACATTGATAATGTTTCACATTTCTTTTGTGGACTTGCACTTAGAAACTCTAAAGAATTCATCAAGATTCAAAAATGATGTAATTATGTTTTTAGCAATGCAATCATATTGTGTCTTCTTGTTTTCAGCTTCACTCCATTCACACTAAGGTTTTTCAATCAACTCATTTTCAACCTTATGAGTACGAATAAAAGGGTTGTTAATAATTGCATCTCAAATCCCTCTATCAATGGATTCAATAAAAATCTTCATTCTAACTTTCTAAAAAGGGTAGTTCACAACACCAAACATGGGTGGACGATTTATAGAAGCCCCCTCAGCAAAAAGACAACTTTGTTTCAAACATTTTTAGAAAAATAAGATCAAATCTTGAGTAATTTTCAAGAAACAACTCTTGATACCAATTTTGGTTATTTAGAAACCAGATCTAAAGATAAGTGAATAGATATTTCAAAATTAGATTGTTAAAAATACGAATTAGCCTGTTAATGATTTGATTTATTTCTTGATTAAAAGAAAAAAGATGCAATTAAAAAATCCAGGTCTTGATGAAGTGCAGAACAAAAAAGAATAAGATTACATAGAGAATTTTTATACTGGTTCATTCTATATAAGAGCTACATCCAGTTACCTGATTCGAAGATTAAGTTTCCACTAAAACAAAAATTCTTACAAGCAATTATAACCTTAGTAAAAGTCCAAGAACTACCTAAGAATCTTCCAGCTCTTACCTTCGCGGCATCTTCTCTAACCCGAGCTTCTTCTCTTATTTCACTGGCTAAGTTGAGTTCTCCCCAAAGATTGGAATTGTTAACATCCTCCCTAAAATTCTGCCTACTTCAAGAGGCTTCACCGAACTCAATGAGAATCATTGCATCTGTTCCATAAGTCAATCATGACCAACCTTTTTCTTGAGCTCATTTAAAACAACTTTGTTGTTCACCTCTGCCTGGTCATTGGTTTGCAAATGCTCCACATAAGACACTTGATGTTTGATACTAAGCTATTGCAAGAATTTTTCAAACCCTTTCTCCAAAAAGTGTTGACCATTATATGTAACAATTGAGTAGGAAAATCCGTTCCTACAAATAACATTTTTTCGCATGAATTTTTGAAATTTTTGGACTGTGATAGTAAAAAACTCGACTTCTATCAACTTTGTAAAATAATTAATAGTTATGAGTAAAAATTTCACTTGACCTTTAACAACATAAAACTGACCAAGTATATCTATTTTTCAAGTTGTAAACTGCCAATGTATATATAAAAGGATTTGCATGTTTAATGTATACAATTTCTTGCTATTTTACCCTTATAGATTTTATACATGTTTCTTTTTTTAATTTGAATTAAATATTTTTTCTTCAAATCTAAATTCAGTTTAAAAAATTACAAACATATATAATAATCTTTTTTCAAATTTAATTAACTATTTATAAAAAAAATTACACATATAATTAAAATATTATCTATAATAAAATTATAAAAAAAAATTAAATTTTATATTTAACAATTACTATAATATTTATATTTTATTTTTACTATTAAAGAAAGTTGACACACATCTGTTTACAATAATAATAATAATAATAATTATAATATAATAATACATAATAATATATAATAATGTATAAAGAGATATATACAACCTTTCACTATTTTATCTTTTCGGTTTTATAATTTTTTTTCCAATTTTAATTAAATATTTTTTAAATTAAATTCAAATTCAAAAATTACAAAAAATTTTTTTTTTTCAAATTTAAGTAACTACTTACAATAAAAAGTTATATAAGACTAAAAATTATCTATAATAAAATTATAAAAGTATTAAATTTTATCTAACAATTATTATAATAATTAATATTTTGTTTTTATTATTGAAGAAAGTTGACATCCATGCATCTGTTTATAATAATAATAATAATAAAAAAATAATAATGAGAAAAAGCATAGGACCGGTAAGAAAGACGCTAGACGAGAGCGCGTGAAAGCTGGTGAATGGCATTGGCATGGGAAGGAACTGAAGCAGATTATTCTTTGCTCCTTTGCTACTCCTTCCTTCCCTTCGCTCTCTCCTCTTCTCTTCTCTCTTCCTTCTCTCTTCTGCAACCATTTAACCTTCTTCTTCCGATTCCTATTTCGCTCTTCTCTTCTATTTCTCTTCACTTTCTTCTCTCTCACTCTCACCAAACCCTTCCACCAACTTCATCTTCTTCTTCGCGCTGAAGAAAACCTGCTGCTTCACTTCTGCAACTTTAGGTTTCTGACCAATTGGTACTCTCTCCCTTCTCTTTCCCCTTTTCCATTCTGTTTCTTGCTGTTTTCTTATTCCCCCAATGCGCCTGCCTTCCCTATTGGAGTTCCGCACACCTCCAGTTAGGGTTCTTGTTCTCGCTGCTTTCACTGACTGTCAATTTGAATTGGTTTCGAACAACGAGTTCCCTGCTTTGCAGCTTCTGATTGGTCGGGAGTTTGTGATTCTCGTTTTTGGTGTGGTGAATTGTGGGCTTGGTTATTGAATTGGGGGGGGGGAGGGGTGTTTGTGTTTCCGTTGGGCTGGTTGTGCGGATGCATTATGTGACATGTTTTGAAGATGAATTAATTTCGAAATGGTTTAGAGTTTCAGTGGTCCTATTGTAAATTGTGGATTTTGTTTTTTCTACTGTCTGGGTGATTTTGCTTATGTGTCTGCATTCTTTGTTAACTGCTGCAGGGATTTCGGGATGTGTATCTGCAAGTGAGTCGAGGAGAATGGCATTTTTTTGGTCTGTGATTGTGTTGTAGATGGGGGGTTAGGCTGTTCGATTGTTGTTGTTTTTGTTGGTTGGGTCTGTCGTTAATTCAATCTGGATTTGAGTGCAGATGATTTTTTGATGTGGTTGAGTGAGTGGTTTTTATAGAGGAAGGTTTGTTACTTTCGTTGTTGTTATTGGATTGGTTTATTTTTTTGAAGAGTTTGGAACATAGTCGGCAGACAAAAGGTATTGAATTTTGTTCATGGGTAATAAACTTGGGAGGAGGAGACAAGTGGTAGATGAGAAATATACAAGACCGCAAGGGTTGTATAATCATAAAGATGTGGATCATAAGAAGCTGAGGAAGCTAATACTTGAATCAAAGCTAGCACCTTGCTATCCTGGAGATGAAGAAACTGCCTATGACCGTGAAGAGTGCCCTATTTGCTTTCTGGTCTGATTTCTATATCATACCTTCATATTTTTTCTACATTTCTCTCTACTTATCCTGTTATTTTACATTTTTAAAATGAACAAATGAGTCAATTCAACTGTGCACACCTACATGTAACTGCAAAATGAGACCTCTGGACCACCTTTTTTGGATTTGATGATTTATTTTATTGGTTTATTTGAATTGAAACAAACTGATGGAGATATTTTCTGGACTGTTTTTAATTCTTGTTTCCTTAGAGTCTATTTCAAGTTGTGAACTTCGCATATGACTTTTCTAATCACCCCCTTTCATTCCATTGTGTTTTGTTTTTTTTCCCAATTTAGTATTATCCAAGTCTAAACCGATCAAGATGTTGCACAAAGAGCATTTGTACAGGTAACTGTTTGGCTTATCTTCATTGGGTCTATGGCATTTTTGCGGAACCTGATTGTTTTCCTTTTATCAGAGTGCTTTTTACAGATGAAAGTTCCAAATTCCACTCGACCTACACAGTATCCTGCATTACTAGATGTTTGCTTTCAATATGAAAACATAACTCATAACTATTGGTCTAAGAACTGCCATCTTGCTGCTTTAATATTAAATAATTGCTTGCCTTAACAACATAAGATGTCCCTTCTGCAAAACAGCAAATTATGCTGTGGAGTACCGTGGTGTGAAATCAAAAGAAGAGAAGGGATTGGAACAGATTGTAAGTTGTTAGCTAACACGGTTATTGTTTTTAGGAGTGTATCAGAAATGTTTTCATTGTGACATGTGCATTCTCAATTATTCAGGAAGAGCAACGTGTTATTGAGGCAAAAATTAGGATCCGGCAGCAGGAACTTCAGGATGAAGAGGAAAAAATGCACAAAAGACTAGAAATGAGCTCCTCAAATGTGAATGTGGCAGTTGCAGATGTTGAATACAGTTCAAATGCAGGTAATCTTTCGATATAGTTTTGGATTTGATCTGTATGTGTGTGTGTGTGTGTGACTAAGACTAGTTGTAAAAATTATTCTTATTTCAATCTTGTAGTGTCTGCATCTTCAATTTCTGTTGTTGAACATGATGAAATTGTTTCTTCTCAAGACTCAAGTGCCACATCAATGGTTAGACCAAATGCAACCACTAGGACCAATAGGTATGCTAGCCTTCACTGTTCCCCCCCTTAATTCCTAAATTTTTCTTATTTATGTCTATTCGCATTTGCTGCATCCAATGTTTTCTCACTGACTTAGGGTATTAAATATTACGAATTCAACAACAGGAAGAAAATGGTTGCTGTGTTAAATCTGTATTTAACATGGCTTCAAACTGACTGCAATCCCTTTACATGTTATATTTTACTATGAATATTGCCCCAGTGGGATATACTATGCTAATCCAATTGAGTCCATTAAGAATGAAAAAATAATCTTCTCATTGTTTGAATTGAGCCAGCATTTGTGATCCTATGCCTGTAGTGAGTTGGTGCTTTAGACCACTAAGGTGATGAGAAGCATACCTATTGTTTGTATGGAGATTCTGGACTCACTATAATCATAACTTGACTAAACTTAGTTATATGAAGGGCATAAGTCCATATGTAAGCTGAATTCATATCATAAAACTAAAGGAACATTTGGTATTGCTAGGGTCTACAAATTAGTATTGCTATTGTAAGTACCATTATTGACTATCACTTGAATTAAAATTAACTCCAAACATTCCCTAAAAGATGCTAAGTTCAGGTAATTCATTGAGCTTTTGTTTTAATTTAAATCCCTATAAGCACTTGATCATATTAGCACATAGAGAGAATGCTCGATTTATATTGTGGCAATTGTTAAGTGATAGTGTTATTGAATAAGAAAGGCAATAAATTTTTAATTTTTTTTATGATATTTGAAAGGAAATATTCTCAGCTTTTCTTTCGTTGTTACTGTTTGACAGTTACAATCCAGCATCTGAAAATCAGTCTGCTTCTACGAGCTCTGCAGAATAAATCATAATTAAATTGAGCAGCTTCAAACTAGTTTTATCCAACTACAACTTATATAATTTTTGGTTAATGGGTGTTTTATTTCGAGTCATAATTGCTTATCTGGTGAAGTAGATGAAGAGGGAAATTAGTGTAATAAGTTAGTCATTATTTGATTCCTTTGTTTTGATTCAGTAGCTCAGCTTGAGCCGATGCTAGTCTTGAAGTCTTGATTCCATGCATGAATATGGCTAGATGTGCAAGAAAGGATGAGTCGCTCAGATGGACAAATGTTACTAGTGACTAGCCTTTTTAAAGAGTATTCAAAATGCAGATTTATGTGACAAATCCAAGATTTATTCCTTTTTAGTATTGAATTAAATTAGTGATGCTTTTATTTGGCATTACACTTATGAGTTTATGAGTTCATAGTGTAAGAGATAAGAAATCATCCTCCATCAAACTTCAATATCCTTGTACAAAGGAGAAGACATAGTAAAGAGAAAAGATAGATAAACTTCTTCCTCTTTTGTTATTAAATTTAAGAAATAGTAGGAACGCATTCTTTAACATACACTTTTCTGAAATTGATTGGAAATTATTAGCTATTGTTGGTCTCACTACTAATTTTAGCATGTCACTCTCCTAAAGTAAAATGTAGGCAGTTATTTAAGAGGTAGAATATTTTATGGATTTGTTCCATGTTTTAGTTATCGACATTATTAAACTGACTCTTGTTGTGTATACAATTCATGTCTTAAGAGTCTAAATTCATGAGAAGATTCTATGATATTAAAAAAACTTAGGACAGAGTAGGCACGTTTAATAATGTATGTTATAATTACAGAAATAAGGCACAAATATTTTATAATCAGGAATATGTCTTACAATATTTTAGAATCGGGAATCCTTAAATTATATTTGTATTATTAGGAATGTTTTTATTTATTTCTAAGTTGTATCTTTATTATTAGAGGATACCATGCCTCGTCTATTTTATTATATTGATTTAGTTTTCTCAATATAAACAAAGCACATGTGCTGTCTCAAGAACACACAGTTTTGGCCAATGTCTCTATTTTCTATAGTTTAACATGGTATGTAGTCTCTTGAAAATCGTATGGGCTCAGTGGACCTAGTATCTCTAGTGAAGCGCTATGAACCCTTTAGGTTTGCTCATTGTTCAGGTGGCATCTCTAGCCAATTTTTCGGTGGCCTCTATTTGCTTGGACGTTCACATGATCAAACTTGTCAAACACTAATCTATACGACTGCCCTAATGCCAGTCGGAGACACTGCCTGATATTATATGCTATCATCATACTATGGGTTTAGGTAGAAGACTTGGGGCTACCAACTTGGCTATTTAGTTACAATTACTGAACTGCATCAATCCTCACCTTTTGCTTACTGTTTACCCTATTCTCTCTTGCATTGCCTCTCTGTCATTGACAACCTAACTTGCATTTGTATCACGAAGTGGAGTCACTTGTCCTGGATAAACCCTCAAATCATCAGTACACTCATCCTGTTGCAGAGTTCACCTGACTTTTGCCCACCTTCATATTTCAGACAATTATAGCCTCCTTCAACTCATTGTCAAATGATTGCAGTTTGAATCCCTACTTTTTTCATTAAGATGCATATCTATGTCTCAGCAGCAACACAATTTTCATTTCTGAAGATGAAGGAATTGCTAGATACTTGGTGTAAAAATGTTGGCAGTAGTGTAAATCATTGGTAATGTCACAACAATTGCTGGCCAGCGCAAGAAATCTGAGTCTTGGGCACAGTTTCAAATTTTATAGGACTCAAAGATGAGTATGCAATTTCATATCCCCAAAAGAAAAATAAGAGATATGCTGCTTTTTGGGGTTCAATTTCCTTAAAAAGATCTCAGCGCTGTAATAGTGAGTGCATACTTTTTGACCCTATGTCAAGTAAAAGAAAAACACAATAGTGTGTGTGAGAGAGAAGTGTTATATTGTTGGGTAAAGCAGTTTCTTTTCCTTTGCCTCCTTATTCATGCATCTTTTACATCATTAGTAGCAATGATGAGCCATGATGTACAAAATTTGCTTCTGTTTGGTAGTATTGGACATTCGAACCTACTGGTAGTATCTTGTACTGGCTGTCTTGAACACCTCTTGATATGGATGATCCAACTGCGAAAGAAGCACAATAAGACATCTGTGCATAGAACTCAATTCTAGTTTCTTTCATAGAAATCATCATAGAATGTCAAATGTAGGAGACAAGAACAATGAAGAAAAGATGGAAAGTCAAAGAAAATTAATAGAAAGTCAGAAAAGGAAAGAAACCTGTGATGCTAGAATCTAGAAATAAGAAAAATAAATCAAGATGTCTCAACTGATTCCTTAGCTAACTTGTACTATCATAATAATGCTACTAAGCTACTGAACCAGAGAGTTTCAGTGGCTCAAAGGCCCACCTGATAAATTTCCTAATCTAAAATTGAATTACAAAGGAAAGTCCAAAAGTTGTGTGAGAGGCTAAAAATGTACTGGATTTTTGACCCTGAAAGAAGGCAAATTGGCCTGAACCCAAGAGACAAACTCGTAGATATTTTTCTTATCTTTCCACAGCCACTGCATCTGCCCAAATCAGAGTTCTGTAGCTCTATTATGGGCCTGCACAAGACTACAAAATTACCAACTAAGCCCAATTAGATCCAATAACCTACAATTAAATGAATATATTAATATTTAGTACAACAATATGTCAATTATTTCCAATAAGAGTCAAAATCAAATGTCTCAAAAGTGCTCTATCAAATTCTCCCACACTTGTATTTTTCGCACTGTCAAGAAACAAATCACTAGCTCAATGAACAAAATAAACTATGAATAAAGTGCAACACTTTTTTAATGAATTTTCAAGTGTCTAAAAATGAATAAGTGCCGCAAACAATTTATGATTGCATATTTATCATTTTAAGCAAAAAAGAGCACTAGACAAATTGAAGATTGAATCACAAATGATAGAACTCCCAATATATTTACTCTCAATCTCATATAAGTTTGTGTTTCAACTTAAACAGAGAGATAGCATGTATCCTGTATTTATTTTAGAACATCTGTGCCTGGTATGTCATAAGGATTGTATGAATGACAATTTCTATTTTGTCTACAGTGGCTAATACAGGGCTTATGACATTCAACTTGACACTCTTGTTGTTACTCCATATATATCTTATAAAAATCTTGTTGAAGAGAAAAAATAAATATTTTTCTCTACTTTTTCGATAATAATTGATTAGCCCAATTACTGTTGAGTGTTGTTGGAGATCCCATATCAGCTAGAGATGAAATTAATTTAGTGTATATAAGTGGGTGCAAACCTCACCTTACAAGCCGGTTTAGTGGGATTGAGTTAAGCTTAAAGTCCACTTCTTAATATGGTATCAGAGCCATATAAGTCCATCCTAGTAAGGTTGTTGGACCACCCGCTATTAGACCATCTATAAATCTATAGTCCCACGCTCGAGATGTCCAGTCTTTGGCGTGACGGGGTGTGTTGGAGATCTCACATCGACTAGAGATGAAGTTAATTTAGTGTATATAGGTGGGTGTAAACCTCACCTTACAAGCCGGTTTTGTGGGATTGAGTTTAGTTTAAAGTCCACTTCTTAATAAGTGTATCTCTGTGCAAGTGCTTTATTAGATGATATAGCTTTATTTTTGTGTTGTATGTAATACCGTGTCTATATTTGTGCATCGTTGGTGGAGCTTCATCTCTTTATGATTGGTCCTTTAGGCTGATGTTTTTTAAATAAATATTAAATACTTGTTTGTTCATAGAAATAAGTGCGTGAGTTCTTTTATATATTTTGAAAACTGCTTGTTGGGCTTACATTATATTTTTTCCAAAATGCTGAAAACTGCAGAGATGATGAATTTGATGTTGACCTTGAGGACATTATGGTCATGGAAGCAATTTGGCTTTCGATTCAGGTAAAGACTTTTCAGCATATGCTTACCTGTTAGCTATTAATTATAGAATGTTATTAGAATTAAAGGTCACCACACCACTTATCTGCAATATAATGATTCATTACTTGTTTTTAAATCATTTAACTGCGTACCATAAATCTATTGTTTTCCTTTCAATTTTAGAATTGTTCAGTTTTAGTTTAGTTTGCTCATAATATTTGCAAGGGTTAAATATGATTTTAGTTCTTGAATTATTTGTCAAAATTGTGTTTCGTCCCTGAGGCAAATTTTGTATTTATTTTGTCTTTATGTTTTATAAACTTGTGTAAATGATCCTTGATGATGTGTCAAAATTTCTTTTTATTTCTTTATTTTCCTTCTTTATAGTTTTCAACTTTACTGTCATCTATCTCTTAAGCTTCTTTTACTCTTCTCCCTTTCATTTTCTCTCATTTTCCTCTCTTTCAAAATGTTTTTATTTGTCATTGATGATCATTTACATCTGTTTATAGAGTATAAAGACGAAATAAGTCCAAAGTTTACCGCAGAGATGAAACACAATTTTGACAAATAGTAGAGAGACTAAAAACATATTTAACCCTATTGACAATAATGATGAAGATAAGTAAATTCTTTCAAAGGAGGGTAATATTTTGATTTGTCTTGTTGTACCTCATTCTTTATTTTCTGCATCTATAAAGTTATTTTGTAATGAAAGAAATGTTTGGGTATTCAGAATTCAGCTTGTGTTCAACTGTAAATGGTAGTGTATATAAATAACAGCGGAGCACTATCCTTTATGTTTTAATTTCTTCATTTCTTGTGCATGTTTTAGGTTGCATTATTCATGCTTAATATATAAGTACTTGTGAAATTAAATATCTTTTGAATAAATGTGTGTGAATGACCATGTGAGACACTTATTTTTGCTGGCTGTGTTGCTATCTTTGTGTGACATCATCCCCCATTCATGTCCGCGTTATACATAATAGCTTTGAACTGACCATTTCTTAAAAGTATAGAACCTTTTCGTCCATGTATACCATACTTCTAATCTTCTTTATCACCTGGTGATCTTCAATGTAAATGCCATCTTAGAAGGGATAATTATCTGAAACAAATTTAGTTTCTATATAACCTAGCTCGAAAGGATTAATCATGCTTGTTCTATTAAGGCAAAAACAAGTTACTCGAGCTTATTAAATGATTTTCAGTTTTATTTATTAGTTTTGAACAAGTTAGCATCTTATCAGCTTACTCTAGAACTCCAAAGTTCAAACAAAGGTCATCTTTTATTATATGATTGTGGGTAACTGAGATTTTTTGGGAATGCGATCATACTCTGGAATCCAGATCTTTGCTTATTTTTTCAAGTAATGTTTATATAGACTTGGGTTCACTGTGTTGGCGATACATGGTAGCATATCCACCATTTACAGTATACATTAAAACTTTAACTATCTGCATATTATGAAATTCAATGGTGGATACTGCCAGTGCTATACAAGGTTCAGTGAACATAATTCTATATTAACACTGCTCAATGGTTTGTGTTGTCCAGTTTATTTGATGATTGTGATCGACTCAATATATGTATTAAAACTACAGGAGAATGGTAGGCAGAGAAATTTATCTTTTGTCGATGCTACTTCTGGACACTATGTAGCTGATGGTCGATATGTTTCATCCGCAATGGGTCCACCAACTGGATCATCCTCATCTCCATCTGGAGGCCTTGCCTGTGCCATTGCAGCTCTTGCTGAGCGCCAGCAAATGGCTGGAGAATCATCTATGAGCTTCACCAATGAAAATATGCCATCATTCAACTCACTACAGGGTTCCAGAAGGTTTTATAACAGACTTGGTCGGGATATGGCTTGTTATCCACCTGCTGACAACCTCAATGAGGACCCACCAGATGATACTGTGGTGATGACTAGAAGTCATAGTGAATGGGACACAGACCATGGGACACAGATGACTGAACCAGCAACTAGCTACACAAACTCTATTGCAGATGATCGTGGTGAGCTATCTTTGCCACGGTCTGATGAAATTGATGGGAGCCTTCAAAGTGCCACGGAACCTATTATTCCTGAGAGTTTTGAGGAGCAGATGATGCTTGCTATGGCTGTCTCTTTGGCTGAAGCTCGAGCCATGTCCAGTGGACAGAGTGCTTCTTGGGAGTAGGCTTTGGTTGGTTGAGGTGGTGGTTTAATCTTTTTTTAAATGGGTGATGCTTGCCTTGGCTAATTGGCAAGCGGAGTCCAATGTTGAGAATTCGAGGAAAGTTCACTCGTTGTGTGCAATTTGTTCAAGGATCAGGTAGTGATCTCTCTTCCAACACAAATTTACATATATAAATGTTAAAGGAAAACTAATGATTCTAGTTGGTGAAAGGTTGCTGCTTAATGCCATTTTTTTACTCGTGTTAAATGTTCTCTCCCTGGCCCCCTCATTGGTTTTCTGTAAATAGTTTTAATCTTTGATAGATGTACTTCCATTCTTACAGTAATATATGACACAATTTAGACACGTACTGAAGAAGCAAGGGAATTAAATTCCCGTCATGAAAACTGTGGTTCTATTCATTGATACAGAAGTTATGCCTGTAGCACTTAAAATATCTGCAGAACTATGTATAAATTGTCTGATTAATGAAGTTGTTTTGAGTAACAAGGCACTCTTCACCGAAGCTAGTGGCATTGGGTAAATGAGTAGGTATGTGGGTGGATTTGGTAGCTTTTTGGACCGAGGATGGGATTGGATTTAAAATGTTTCCCAAAGAAGTTTCCCCACCCGGCTTCATCTTTCTTGTCTTGACGCACGCATAGGTGAAATCAAAGGCGGATATAATTCTTGTTAAACTCTTTCGGTAGAGCTGTATAGCTTTCCTAAGAAGCAGTTCTCTACTCCGCAGGAGTTTGTGTGCGAATTTCATTAAATTTGAGACATGATATTTACACAGCCGATACCTGTCACATGTAATTAGCTGCTCATCTCATTTATCTGTTTGTTCTTCCTCTCCTTTCCCCCCTTTCATCTGTGTTTACTCTCTTTTTTCTGAGGTCTGTATTTTACCCGTATCCAGTCTATTTAGCTTTTCCCATCTTGTTATTGGTCGTGGGAGATATTGGAAGTTGTGGCAGCCAACTTTACTGCTTTGCCACCGAGTAGACATCAGTTCCAGAGCCATGACATTGCCATGTTCACTAGCTATTATAATTGTATGTTGTGGAAGGACACTCGCCTTGTACCCTTTATGATATGAAGGGAAATGGATTCAAACTAACGTTGCCCAATGAATAGATGAATGATAGAGAGCACGTTTCCAGTTACCATAAATAAACTAATAGTTGAAGACTAACGCTTCATTGATCACTGGATTGGAACCAATACCAAAATATCTACTAAGCTTCTCTATTTCCACATAACCAACTTGCTCTCTAGAATTTAAGTGATTTATTACCTAAGAATTCTACTTTTATAGTTTTCTAAAAATTGAAACGCTAATGAGATTATTTTTTAATGTTCATTATTTCCAAAGTTCATTTTAAATAAAGGTAGCATAGTCACTGTTGCATTGATAATGAGGTAATGTAGGTGTGAAGTAATGGAACTGAAAATACAATTTTTGAAAATATTGGACCTGTGAATTAACGAACATTTATACACTAGTGTTTTAAGTTTCCGAATATATTTTCCTCAATAAAAACTGTTAGATTCGTTGCACTTAAAAGGAAAGTCATAAGAGCTGTACCTAAAAGAAAATGAAATCATCAAAGCAATAGCCTGTGATTTTGCCGTGTGAATAATACCTTTGTTTGATTTGATAGTATAATTGTCCACTGCACTAGCCACAGATCATACATATTGACGCCCAGAGCCAATATTTTCAAGACAATATGCGTTCCCCAGTACTTCCATGGAGACAAAAATATCCCTAGTTTAATATATAAAATTTAACTTACTATGCTCTCTCTTCATACACCCCATTATGGCATTCCGTAGCACCCCACAAAATCCCTTAGCTGCCTCTGTTGCCATCTTTGCTATCACCTCTTTATCCAAAATTTTGCTCTTGTTTTCTTTATTTGTCAAGGTTATTTTATTCCTCCTTTTCTTATGGGTTTCCTGGTTGTGTTAATGTACTTTCATATTGATTGATCCATAATATATTTTTATTATATAAGTTGGGATATCGTTACATATCTTTTAATTCAGAATTTATGCAATTTAGAATACACGTGTGAATTGGTAAACATATTCTAGATTGCATTACTTAATAAAATGTATTTTGGACTATGTAATTTAAAATACAATTTTGAATTTGAAAATGTATTTTGAATTATACAATCAAGAATAAATTTTATTTTTTAAAAAGTATATTTATGTAATTTAAAATATAATTTTAAATTTGAAAATGTATTTTAGATTATACAATCAGGAATAAATTTTATTTTGTGAAAAATGTATTTTGAATGGTGTAATATGAAATATATTTATGGATTTAGAAGTAAATTCTACATTGCACAATCTTTGAATATATTTTATTCTTTAAAATTTATTATGAAGTCTAAAATATATTTTCATATCTAGAAATATATTATGGTTTGCACAATTTAGAATATGAAAATAATTTTGAATTGTGCTATCTGGAATGGTAGTTTAACTTTGTTTTGTGTTAGACTTTGTTGATTTATTTTTTCCTTATCTTATGATATATTGTTTAATTTTAATTTGAACATATATGACAAAGATAAAGGGTGTGATACTGTAGAAGATACACTTAGACATTGAATGGTACATAAAGTTTCATAAGGAAATCAGGGACATATCCTTACTATCAAGCTATGTTCACAATGTCACTAGAGTTTTGTGAGAGAGACAAACAAATGAAATTTATTTAATTGTCATATTTATTATGTGCTAAGAAATGAGTTTCTAAGAATTAAGATTTTGAATATTGTTTTTGAAGGATGACGAGGTGTTAAAGTTGGTGTTCCAAGATGAGAAGTTAAATAAATTTGAGGTTCCTTATGAGTGGATTGAGGTTGTGGTGCATAATTTTGGTTTATTGGCCCTTTGGAATATTAGTTGAGAAGACATACAAGAGGTTATGTTTGTATTTGTGAAGAGATCGCATAAAGAAACTTACAACTTTCATTTGTTTGTTGGTGATATGACCATCACATAGATGATGCATCACGATGCAATTTGGTTAAAAATGCATCTGAACTAAACATAAAAATTATGTGACTTTGTTTAACATAAAAAAAATTGACCTAATCTAAACCAATTTTTGTTATATGATTTGGATCGATTTTACCGTTTTGTTGTATAATTTTTTATTAGTACATGTATTTGGTCTTATCTTTTTTACAAGACAATCTAATGTTATACCATGATAAATAATTTCATTATCTACTACGTTACAATTAAATATTTGTTCTCTTTAATATTGTGTATAATATTAAACAATTTGTATACAGATTAACATCTTTCTCTTTACTTTTTATCATCAAAAGAAATATAAAGGCACAAAGAGTGACTATGCTTTTAAAATGAAGAACAAAGTTCTCAATATTTTAGATCAGTTCGTTTATGAATACCCTTAGTGTCTACACTTTTGCACATACCTATAGTAGGACAATTCTACTAGATAACCTCCTTGGATCTACTTCTCATAAGCCTAACAAACCGCTTACGCACAAGTACAATATTGCACTAAATTCAAAATCTTAATATAAAAAACCAATCTCTCTGTATTTGTTTTCCTTCCAGTAATCTTTCATTTTGCTTTGACATTTCTCTCCCCCAAGGTTAATAATGTAACATTTAGAACACCAATACAACTCTTCCTTTACCTCTTTCATATGTTAAACATATTATGTTACTTCTCTGCCACAAATTTATAGGCATGAATCAAGTTAGACACAATAGGTTATTAGGTTTTCCTCTTACACATATATATCTCGTATATAAGTGAAATAATAAGTAATATAGTAATATTTAAATAATTTATTTTTATTGAATATAGTTTGGACTAGTTGCTAAGTATCAAACTATAAATCAAATCGAATCATTTAATTTTTTTAAAAAAAGATGCAAATCTATAAAATAATTTGAATTTAATTAGTTCTCAATATTTTAGATCAGTTCGTTTATGAATACCCTTAGTGTCTACACTTTTGCACATACCTATAGTAGGACAATTCTACATTACACATGTGACAACAACTACAATGATGATGGTGGAGCTGCTTGGCATACACATTGGCGATTCATCGGCAAAGAGCATACAATGTCATGATGGACACATCTAGCTTAGCTAGCTACATGAGGTTTATGAGGAGGCATGTGGCAACCATAGATAAACATGTGTTGTTAGTGTGTATTTGTTGCATCTTGTGGTATGCAACATATTTGTAGATAATAGTGTGACATTAGCCAATAAGTTGTTCATGAGACTCTTTAATGACCTTCGGTTATACAGAGTATATGTTTAGGGAGTAGTCGTACTCACAGATGTACAAACAACTCACAAACAGTAACAAATACAAAGAAATCAACTTACAAGTTATGCCATACTTTTACAAGTTAAGTAATATATTATGACTTTATGACTTACTTTTGTTTTATATTATGTTGCACAATTTAACCATTCTATATTACTTTTCTATATGCATATCTCACATTATAGACTTGATTTATAGTTGAGATTGTCTTGGTTATTCTCCTTCAAAGTTAGTAAAATGTTTATGGATCTCATTAAACTCTTAGGCATTTCAACAAGCATGGATTGCTCATTAGGTTTCCATCTACTAACATATGGATGACCTACTAATGTATCAACTAAGTCATGATTAATATTTCTAGATAATAGCTTCATAACTCACCCACCTCCATTGTTCACTAGTTTACCATGCAATTTAGATGAGAAATCACATTTTCTTGTTCTGGTTACAATGACTTGTAAATCCTATTTGTACCTCCTACATTTTCCACCCCTTTCACAACACAACACAACACAACACAACACGCATGTCTTCCTTCCTTGTTACCATTTGTTGTATTAACCCTCAACATGAAAATAAAGAAATCCAAGCTTCAATGCTACCCCCATGGACTTGTTTATGTAGGTCATTTGGCGTACAACTTTATCTGTTAATTTTACTTGACAGTAAAGCTAATGGACTAGTTCGATATCTTAATGAATTAAAACATAGCTATAAAACTTCACTAACTGAGCCTTTTAAATTAATCTAGTGATAACCAACATCAACAAATTAAGAAGCTGTTAACAAAATTATTCAAAGTCCTAAGTTATTTTAACAAATTAAATCGATAGCATAATCAGTTAAAATAACAATTGAAGTTATATAAGAGGAATTTTAACATACTAACACGGTCTTTTAATCTACTAAAAAGTGCATATAACTAAGATAATTTTTTAAGACAATTTCAAAGAACTATTTTTTAGATAAATAAGATTAGTGCATTAGTTGAAATAGAATGCTTACATATGATCCTAAAATATAAAGATACAATACATGTAAGCTCTCCAAGCTTCTTCATCCTTCATCAAAATTGTGGTTGACTTCATATAAAATCCAAGTCCACAAATCTAATTTCATCAGCTTCAGTTTAAAGAGATGTCTTCCATTGTTTGAGCAAGCAGAAATGTTGATGCATTAAATGAACTTCATGTAACATTAAATTATCATCTCCTCTTCAAGCTAACATCTTGATAGTTGGCAGCACTTATTAGACCTAGGTCGGAGAGCTTTGTACTAAAATACAAGTAAGGCAAAAGAATGTACAAGTCAAACAACTTTTTCAGAGTTGACATGTGTGTGGGTCAAGAATTCTATGAAGCACAATTTTAGTTTAAGATGTGTGCTTATCTTATCTGACTTTATAAAGAAACATCAAATGTGGTGAAACACTTGTATTTTATATGATTTGTTGTATAACATCTTTCGTATTATAACATGACACAATCATGTTTATAATTTATTATTTAAAGAGCACATAATCAAAATGAACAAAACGTCTTTTGTATTTTACTGTAACAGTAATCATTTCTGTCAACACAATTCAGTGAAACAAATTTTTATTTTAGATTGTGTAATTTAAAATACAATTTTATATTTTGAATTGACTAATTGGGAAGGTAAAATTTATACTTTAGATTATACAATCTGAAATACAAATTTTAAATTTTAGATTGACCAATCCAAAATGACAAATTTATTTTAAGTATTTGTTTTTGTATTATACAATCTAGAATGCCAATTTGAATTCTAAATTATACAATTCTTAATTATAATTTGATATTCTTGATGGTTCTATTTCTAGACTACACAATCAAAAAATACTCAAAGATCCAACATGTTGTTTAGAATTGTTGAAAAAAAAATTCAATACTTACCAAATGAGATATTTAACTTCAAACTCTATAAACCTTGATTTTCAATTATATCTTTTGTCAAAATCTTGATGTCTAAAGTAGGGGGAAATGAAGTTTTGAGAGCTTCAAAGAGACAAAATGAGTATTTAAAAATGGGGTGTATGAGGAAATTTTGGGGGTAAAGAAAGTAATGACCTATTTTCAATTATGAGCACCACCATCTAAATAACAAGATCTGAATACAAATAAAAAAAATGTAAGATCAAGCGGAACTTTCTTATAATTTTTACTTTTAGTTCAGTTCTCGTGGATGATTATTTATGGTGTGATTTCATTTTAATTCTGCAAGTGGATTTAGACGATTATTTATAGTTGAAGATAAATTAGAGTTTATTAAAGGGGAAAAGACATTACAAGGTATTCTAAGAACTAAAATTGAGCATGGAAAATTGCATTGTGAATGAATCGGTTAAGATATGAATCACGTGAATTTAATAAATAACATAAAAGCTGAATTCAGCTTCAGCGTATGGCCACCAACCATAAAATTCATTCTTTTAGTGTCACTTTTATGATGCAATCTTTCACTCCAACTGTACAACTATGATGTCTTTTTCTATGAAGTGTCCATCATCTTAATCCATCATTATCATCATCATCATCATACTACTAATACTAATCAAATTTATTCACATCAACTAAATATAAAAACAAATTAAAATATATAAATAAATATAAATTTTATTTTATAAGTCCGTTTTTATTAAATTTAAAAATTTGTGTATTAAAATTTATCTTAAAAAAATTGTTAAACCTATCAAAGAACTCTCAAACTACCTATAAATATTCTCACATTTTTTAATTACCTTTTAAGATACATCAACTTAGAATTTTAATTATTATGGGAAATGAAAATTGTAAATTTGGATGATATCATGATGTTTTTATTCATATTAATGAACTAATTATTATTCACATGTGTCATGATTTTAAAACTTTTAAAATATTTCTGTTTTATCTCTAATTTCTTTGAGTGGTAGATCTCGTTTATATTTTATAGAATACAAAATTTAAAGGAATAGTTTATTTATTTACTATTTACAAAAACTATTACCAGACAAAACTCAGTACTTTTTTTTATCTGTCTATTCTCGTACCCTTTTAATTAAGGTATAGACCTTGCATCTTAAAAGTTCCAAACATACAATTGTAAAACATCATCATCATTTAAAAATGATGTAAATTGATATATTGATTGAGATAACATTGAGATTAGGGTTACTGAGCATAAACCTCTAACCATGATGGTGGCCACTGTCTATGGAACAAAGAAATAGTAAATTGGTGAGTGATTTGGAGAATGTAGTGTTGCGTGAGGGTATGGTGAGTGAGTCAACTAATAATGAGGTTGGGCCAATGAAGTGGTTGATGAAATATCATAAGCATTTAAGCTTCACATGCATTGTCACAAATTCTCTTAACATAACAAATCTCATCCACCTCCTTCCCCACTCACATGCATATAACACTATATGTTCCATGCAAATAGATTAAAAAAATTGAAAATCAAAATCAAACTACTCCATTACCTATTCTTCCCTTTTTCTTTTGAAGCAAAAACCTCCCATGACAATAACATCTCACAAACCACACTCTTCAGCTACAGATTATTGGACTAGTGTGAAATGTGGCCCTCATCCTGGGTCCTGTACCTTGTCTTAAGAGCAGTGTTTTAACAATGTAGGGTTCTGCCCTAAACATACATGGCTATGGTAGTACATCCCATGTTGCGATTGTCATCATAAAGTTGTGGTACACTGCCATATCATTAATTCTACCAAAAAATTGCATTCAGATCCATTGAACTATAATCCATTTATAAATAACTACATCACTTTTTTTGTTATGATTTACTATTAAAGTACAACATTACCACAACAGATTTTTTTTCAATCACTAATTAATAGTTTATTTTGTCACCAATTTTACATTTGACAATGAAATATCCAACATAAACAAAAACACATACTTTTGAAAATTTGACAAACCTTTTTGCGTTGGACCACTTGTGTTATGATGTAAAGTTCAAAATTTACGTCAAACCCTCTGTTGGAATAGGAAGCTCTAGAAAGAGAGTTAAATAGGAGGCCCTGCAAAGAGAGTTGAATAGAGTTTTACATTTTTTTTACAGTAAACTAATCAGAGTATATAACTGAATAGTATGAGTAGACTACACCGTATAATACTGAAAGAGCAACAAAATAATTTATATTGTTTCACTGAAAATGCAAGAGTTTTGTTAAGAACAATTCTTAAGAGGTTCCATTGATCAAATCAATGATTAGAATAGTACACAAATCACTCCTACTTATCACGTCTTAGGCTTTCCCTGAGATTAAGACCTCATAGAAAAAAAAAAGATTATTCTCAAAGATGAAGAGAACATATTATGCTCATACGATATATTAAAAGAATATTACAATGACTTTGTTCACACCCACTTAAAATTTCTAATCACTAGACACTTGAATATAGCTTGTATGCTTGATTGCTTGTAAGTCATGTATTTTCAACTTTGTTCTTCAAGAATTTATATATCCTTCATGAATTTCAACGTTGTTTAAAGTCTTTAAAGTCTTTCATATAATTCCTTGAATTACGCTTTCCATCATTAGAGTTGATTTTCTTGACATTCTTTCACGTAGTGGAAGCAAGATACTTTTCGTACCGTTAGAAGCTTGATAAGAAAAGACTTTATATTCTTTATACTATTTTCTTTTATCTGAAATGAAACAATTCAAATAATACAAATAATATTATGTATTGTATCGTGTTATGTAATATCACTTGTTTCCTTTTTCTCTTTTATTTTTGAATGTTGGAATATATAATTAATTGATTTTTCAACGTTTATCATGAATATTTTTTTTGTGAATGAAATCATTGTAGGATTATGTGAAAAATATGTTTTTGATTTGACTTTACTATTTTTATTAAATCCTTTTATGATATTGTTAGTCTGTCTAACAGTTGTACTAGAATGTTTGTGGTCTATTGCCTTATCTAGAATACTTGGCTACATAAACAAACTTGTTAGAATGCTCATATATATATATCATAATACTTTACTTTTTGTTATTAACAAAATTACTCCTATACAAGAGTTATAAGGATTAGACAGTCTAGTGGTCATAACAAGGTTAGACCGTCTAGTTGTTCAACAATCTTCCACTTTTTTATGATGATAAAAACACATGTAAAAACATATAATCACATAGATATATCATGCAACAAGTATATGATTCATGTAAGAACTTCATCACAGAGAGAATTAAATGTTCAAACTAATCTGAATACAAAGAAAATAATGGAAGTACAAAATTACACATAAGTTGCAAATACATAAAAGATAAATGCAAAAAATACATAGAAAGATAAATGTTGAATACATGAAAATCACAAAAGATGTTTTATGTTTTTCTACACAATTTCTCCCCTGCTTTTTGCATGATAAAAAAGGATCATGGAACATGTCATCATGGTTGTGGTGATTGGTCAGATGGTGGTTGTCTTGAGGATGGTTTGAGTTGGCGTATGAGTTGTAACACAGAGGTTTGGATTTGTGAGGCAAAGAAGGAGGTGAACTATTCTAATTTCTATTTTTTTCGTTCTTCCATCTCATGCAGTTGAGCTCGGTACAATAGGCACTCTTCCCTTTGGGCGTCCTGCACCATTGCTTGTACTTGCGAGAAGATGTCAATAGGCTTAGAGAGGATGAGAAGGTTAGGTGGGGTGGTAGAAGATATAAAGGGTTGTGTAGATGGTGATAGGATGATGGCGAGGTAATCTGAGTTAGGTGTTTGGATATTACGGGTTGGGGTAGAAGGTACCTTGGAAGATGCTATCTCATGAAGAATTGCGATGGGTTCTTCTTTGGCATAAATATCTTCTTTAGAGAACATAGGTGGAAAGGCTATAGAAGGTCTCCATAGAAGCATAACATCTTTAAGGTAACTATGAATGTCTCTTACCATCTGATGATGCATGTGATAATGGCTTAGATGGTGGGTGTTCCTAGTACTTGACTCTTTATAATACTTCTTTCCATAGTTCTTCGGATGCATATTCGATTGTGGTGTGTTTTTTGTCACCACTTTCATTTTGTTTACTTTGGACACCAATGCAAAATGTTGTCAAAATTTTATCATGTCTAAAAGAGTAAACTTGGTTTGTACGTGTTAGTGAACTATGATAAATGTTTTCCTAAATGGGTAGGGTCCACCTTCAATTACAAAAGTGATAATCATATATCATGCTTGATGATGATGGGGTTTGTAACCTACATCATTATGGATTTAAGTTGAATGAGTGCACATTGCATTAGTCAAGAGTGTGAAAAAGGAGTTGATAAGTTCATGCAATTTTCTCGTGAAAATAGAAAACTTGTTAATGAGGCATATTATTGTTCATGCATTCGTTGTGTGAATCAACTAGGCCAGGAACTTGGGGAGATATGTGATCACTTATTTGTCTTTATTATTCTCAACCGTTATACAATATGGACATGACACATAGAAATATTATACATTCCAACTATATTAACAACAAATTTTTTTGAAGAAGGGATGGAAAATAATTTAGAGGAGATGATACGTGATATTAGCAAAGAAAATTTTGGAAGAGCACATGTGTATGATTCTTTGAAGTCTTATTTCAAACATTGTACTCAGGATGCAATAACTTTACTAGATTATCATCAACTTTAATATTGTTCATTTTAAAAGTAAGAAATGGATGGATTGATAAAAGTTTCATAGAATTGTTGGAGTTGTTGAAAGAAATGCTTCTAGAAGATAATATGTTACTTAATCAAGACTATGAGTCAAAAAGATATTATGTCCCATGGGTTTGGAACACAAGAAGATATGCACATGCCCTAATGATTACGTATTGTACAAACATGATTTTGTTACATTGAAGGTGTGTCTCACGTGTGGGTTGTCGTAGTTAAAAAAGAAAGTTGATGAAAGTAGTGGTGAGAAAGAAATAGAGGAATGAATCCTTATGGGAAATTAAGTAGTAAACATAGTTTGTGGTGAGTTTTGTTGGTATTTACAATTTTCCTCCTTGGTATGCATCAAGAGAAAATATACTATCTTATCTATGATGATTTCAAGACTCCGACAACTAAGAAATGACATAGATGTGCATCTTAATCCTTTGATTGATGACTTCATGTTATGGGAAACAAGAATGGAGGTCTCTGATGTATACCGTGTAGATAATTTTATGTTGCATGCAATGTTATGGTAACTTGAGCAATTATAGTTTGAAGGGTTATTATTTGTGTGATATATGTGAAGAAAGAAAACACAAGTTATACCCAATTGAAACATGGGCAAAAGAATGTGTATACTAGGCATCGCAAGTTCCTAGTACATAGTCATCCATACCGTAGATTGACGAAAGCATTTAATGAATGTCAGGAGAATGAAGTTGCATCAACACATTCTTGGCTTATCCAAGATATTTGGTGATGTCACTCTCATTACGAGCAAAGGTAGTATATTCCACTCTTAGGAGGATGAAATTCCTTTTTGCACTTTTTGTATTCTTATAATTATAACAAAGTTTAACTAAATTTTATCATTTCTTTAGGATTTAATCCATCATGGTAAGCAGATTATGAGAGGACCTGTTATTCATGATGCTGACAACGATACGGCCGAAGTTCAGGATGATCCCATATTTATGCTTCTAATCATATTGCCACAATTGAAGAAAAAATTGATTCAGATACAGTGGGACAATAGAGTTTTTGGAGTTGACAATTTTGTTCCACTATACATTTCTCTCATACATTTGTGGACCGCGTAAGACATATTTTAATTTATGTGTTTGACATTACAATAATTACATTTAACTAATAATTCATTGTGTTAGGTACATGGACAAATTGAGTGTAGAGGAAACTAAATTAGAAGTATATGGATTTCATGAGTCTCAATCCATCCAAAAATTTGGAAACATAAAGGTCCAGATCTAGCAATAATGCAAACAAGGATGGTTGACTCACAAAGACATATATACTTGGATCCATACATTGAAGGGCTAGTTTTTAATTTTTTTTAATCATGTTAATTTTATAACTAATTTGTTCATCATTTGTGGACCGTGTAAGCAATATTTTAATTTATGTGTCTGACATTACAATAAATACATTTAACTAATAATTCATTGTGTTAGGTACATGGACAAATTGAGTGTGGAACAAACTAAATTAAAAGTATATGGACTGCATGAACCTCAATCCATCCAAAAATCTGAGAACACAAAGGTCCAGATCTAGCAATAATGCAAACAAGGATGGTTGACTCACAAAGACATATATACTTGGCTTCATACATTGAAGGGCTAATTTTTAATTTTTTTTAATCATGTTAATTTTATATCTAATTTGTTCGTCATACAATGTAGGTCCATTGGTAGTTATTTGTAATCCTTCCCAAGGATTACACTGAGGTGTGGTTTTGTTCGTCACACTGAAAACCCAACCAAGAAATAACAAGTCTATTACAAGGGTAACTTTATCGTTTTTCATTATGTTTTAAAATTGTAAGTATATGTTGGCTAACATATGTTTTTATTTCAATTAGAATTTTATTTGGAACCAATATTTTTAGTGGAAGAGACATAACAAAGTCATTGAACTTCATATATCTTAAGGTTAGGAAATTAGTGGAAATAATATTGTGATCGTTTCTCATTTTAGTGTAATAGGCAAACAAACTCATTTCAATGTGGCTACTACATCATGTATTGGATGAGAGTCATAGTTTGTGTAAGTATTATTGATTCTTGGGCAGAGGTAATTCATTTCAACATTTGTTTAACTTTATATACTTTTAAAAGTCTTGTATGTTAACGAGAGTTAAATTAATGTTTTAGGTCTTTCAAAATCCATCATCATTGTCTGATAATGATATGATAAACATAAGGGAGGAATGAGTAATTTTTTTTCAAACTATACAGTACTTAGTTTTCTAAGTTTATTTAGTCTTATATTATATTGTTTAGGTTTTTTAGGATAATTAAATAATTTAGTTGATTCTTGTATTGTTAGATTTAATTTATTATATTTGAATTTATATTATGGATTGTCTGAGTTGTTTGTATATGTTCTGATTGTATGCAGGTTTTGGTTGTAAGCCAAAACAACCAAAACCAAACAAATTTTAAAAAAACATCAAAATTTACGTTAGACCATCAAACTAGGCATTATTCAACGTAAATTTACGTCAAACCTATTATGTTCGACATAAACTTTAGTGTTTTTTTGGTTTACAAATGATACCCTTATACATCGGAGTTGGGTCAAATCCAACATAAAATTACATTAAAATGTAATATCTCTTATATAAATTTATGTCTGTTAATTACTTCAATATGAATTTACGTTTTCCACTTTAATGTTGAGATTATAATAGACGTAAAAATCTCAAAATAACAAATATAAAAGTATTTTATGTATTAGTAAATTTGTATTAAATTAAACATGGTTATTAGCATACGATTACTTGTTGACATGAAAAATAATACTAGTAATAGAAATGAAAAAAAAATAGGTTTGGTTTAATAGTTTTTTATCAAATCTTTTTATTTAATTTCGTTTTACTATTTTAAAAAAATTCTTAATTTTGTTTATTTTTTAAATGAGTTAATATAATTACTTCCATCAAATTTATGATGAAAAATATTATTATAATAATATTTGTCACGTTATTATGTTGATTTTGTCTATAAATTAATTTTAACAAATGACATGTCATTTGCTATTCATGAGTTCTTATCATTAATTTAATATAAATAACTATGTTGACTTGTTTAAAAATAAATAGGATCAAATTGAAAACACTTATAATAATATTGGAGATTTCATATCCTTTAGTCATATTATCAAATTATAGTATATAAATTAAATAGAAATTTCACTTTATTAAATCAGTTTTGTAGGGTCAAGTTAAGTTTTAACTTCACTTTTATAGAACTTATCAAGAACATATCCTAGTAAAGCTTTATAGGCTAACTATGTAACTATGGAACTTTTTCTATTCTCTCATCTAATGTACTTAGCATGATCTAGTATCTTGGAGATTACACATCGACTAAAAATATAACTAAATATATAGATGGGTAAACATGTCTTACTAAATCAGTTTTATAAGATTGAATTTGAATTAAAATTTATTTTTTAATATAATATCAAATCCATTCAGAATCTATTATAATAAAATTAAGTTATATTTATCTAGCTATCTTTATCCAGCTTTTTTCTATTTTTATTTTTAACGTGTGTTAAATATCACAAATCAATTTAAAATATGATTAAATTTTTAATATATAATTAGATATAATCTTTATCTTAAATCAATTTTATGAGTTTAAGTCAGACTTTAACTTCAACTAATAATAAAACAAACCCATTAAACGAATGAATTTTTTGCGGAAAAAAAAGTCAGTTCACATGAATCGTAGGCAATGTGAAATTTGAGAATTTGTTGTTTGTATTTTATTTCTTAATTGTGATCGGTAGTAGAGATATAAAATTAGAATAAAAACTTAAGAAGTCTAGCTCACTGATTACAAAATAGCGGAAACATTTGGTACAAGAAAAATATTCAGTTTTTCTGGAATTCGAAGTTAGAAAAGTATATTTTCGTGTTTAGTTCTTTTAAAAAAAATTAGGAAACAAAATTTTCAAAAAATTGTCTTTATGGATAAACCTACCAAATCATTCTCATGGTCATGGAAAAATGAATTAAGATTAAAAAATCTATATAAAAAATATCACAGTATTTTTATTAGTTGCTAATAATAAACCATTACATTAAAAAAAATTATTTTTATCAATTATAATATTAACTTATAAAATAATAAAGTTAGTTATTAATTAAATTAAAAATTAATTTAAAAATTAGTTTAGTAAGTGATTAAAATTTTAATAACTAATATTAAAATTAATAAAAATAATTTAATTATAATTATATAAAAAATAATTTTTTAAATCAATATAAAAAATTATAATTTTTATTATAATAAAAACTATTTTAGATATTAATAATTTTTAATTTATAAAATAATTTCTAATTTAATTATTATGGTGATTAATTATTTTTTATTTTTAAATTAATTTATATTTAATAAGTTTATTGTAAAATTAAATGTAAGTTGGACGTGCATTGTTCGAAGCAATTTTATTTTTTTCAATTTTTTAGACATTTGACACAAAGTTTTATCATAAGCGTGCTTACAGAACATGGAACAAACACACGTTAAGTTCTCCAAACAAGTTCATCAGGATTCGATTTTTTATTATGTAAACAAAAAAACAATTGGTTGAATGAAAGCAAAATTCATTTGATAGATTTTACGCTTATGTATCATAAACTACTGAGAAGTTCTGAAAACAATTGATAATAGGTTTTAAACTGTTTTTGACTTATTTCAATAAACCCTTTTGGATAATTTTGGAAAGCAACTAAAAAAGTTTATTTTATATGTCTTATTTGCTTATAAAAATAGTATACACAAGTACTTTTATATTCTCTGTTTTTAAATAAGATTTGTTTTTAGAGAAGAATTTTATTTCATTTCAATGATGTATTAATTGTTTTTTACCAATTATATTTTTATTTTAAAAAATATAAAAATAATTAAATAATTTTTTATGAGACTTTAATGGACTAGCTGTTTATATTAACTAATTATTTTCTATTATTTTTACTGGTCTATATGAAAAAAATTTAAACTGTTCTTGTTTAGAAACAGAGAGAGGAATAAATATTTAATTTAGTTGTTTACTAAGAAACACGGATTTATTGCAATGATATTATTTATTGCATGAGATTCTGGCCATTCAAGAGAAATTCATAGCATAATATAGTTTTATTCCAAAATCCAGATTTTAAATAAATGATAAGCTTGCATCACTTCAGAAGTTTCAATGGGTTATATGTTTCACTTCATATTTTTCTTTTATTCTCGGAAATGTTGAAGATAGAAATAGATATAACTAAGTATATATGGTAGTTATGATAAAACATTTTTTATATGTTTATTTTCATAAAAACAGTTCCTTCACATTTTAAACTATTTCTATAAGAATTCCTATTTCTCTTTCCTTTATTTTAATTTTTCCAATTTTCAAATCAAATCATTTTTAATTTTTTTAAAATTAGTAAATATCCACCGAACATGTTATGAAAATATCAATATTTCGAGGAATATGATTCCTAAAAGTATAAAATGGTACCATGAAACAAACTTTTGATAGGAAATAATTTGTTCCATTCAAATATACCCTTTATTACTAACATAAAAAACTTGTTGTTTGCATATCTCATGAATTTTATTTATATTTATCTTTTAAAAATCTATTCAAATATAGAAAATAAAAGGTGATGGTTGTTAGTTGAAGGAGAAAATAAGAACATATTATAGTTTAGGTGAGTGATTGCAAATAAGTCAAAGTTGTGTCCCAAAACTAGATATGTAGTAAGTAGTGATGGAGACTGAAAAAAAGAAAATTATTGAAAGAAGCAAGACAAGAAACAAATGATGGGAGGTGAGGGCCTGGCAAGAAGGTCCAAAGTGGTGCTACCATGGAGCCAATTATGAACACCATCATGGTACTATGGAAAAAGACATCTCCAACATGCTGTTTTAATTTGGTAAGGCAAGTGGAAAAGAATTTGGTTCCCCATTTTTTCTTTCTTAAACTTCCAATGGGGTTGTTCCTCATCCAACACAACTTCACATATTTATATATTATTAGATCATATACAAAAGGTTAAGTGAAAGGCTATATAATACACAAAATTTATTTTCTATTCTTTTTATTTCAAAATAATTAATTTTAGTCTTTTGTATAATACTGTTCTTTATTTCTTTTATTCCCTATAAGTTTTTATGATAGGGATTTAAAAATTATATATATAACTATTAAAAAGATTAAAGTGGTGTGTATGGGAACAAAATTCGGAGATTTTTAATTATAATGATCAAAAAGTAAAATTTATATAATTATAGGGATTAAATTAGTAATTAAATATACTAAAATAATAATATAATCTTGTAACAGCAAAGTTCATATGTGAAAAATGGATAAAACATAACAAGAGAGATGAATTGTGTTTTAATTTTTTTTACCAATATTTTATATATCCTTTGACAGAAGAATCTTATCAGATGATAGGTGGACACAACATATGCATTGTATCAAGTGTTCAAAACCAAGTTTGAAACACACTTGTTAAGTTGTAAAATCTCTCTTTGAAAGTTAGACAATTTTAATAATATGCAATTGAGATGAGATAAAGGTACGAAACACTTAACACGGGTTTTTATACTAGTGTGCTTGATACCCACAGATTATGTCCAGTTCTCAATCGACTCGTTGAGTTCTACTATGAGCTTTACTTCTTTTTTTTGTGAAAGTTGACTTTCATATATGGCAGCTAGGGATGGTAATTAAACCCACACCCATGGAGATGGAACCGTACCCATCTCGAGTTTGACGGAGAAAAATTGAGTTGACCGGGTTTGGGTTCAAGTTCGGGCTTTTTCCATTTTAAGAAATCTAGTTCGAGGTCGGGGGTGGGTAATTCAATTCCCACCTCACCCCTGTATCCATCATTTCCCGTCTTTAAACTTAAAACTAAATTCTAAAATTAACTCTATTCTTACTTAGTGTTTCTTTTTATTTTTAACAAATATAAGGCTACCATGTCTTTTTTGTAACTATATTCTCAGTGTTTGTCCACACTCTTTTCTTTTCTTTCATCATTCACTCACTCTTTCAACTTCCTCAATCTCTTCAACCAGTTTAATATACTCTTCTCTTTATCTCATCCTTCACATATTTACTTTTCTCAGTCCCTCCAACCAATTTGGTAAATGCATAAAGTTAGTTCTTTGCTTCTTTTTCAATGATACATTTTATTTTGAATTATGTAGGTGAACTGATGGAGAGTGACATTATTTCAAATTTGAAAGATTATTATTATATTATCTTATATTCGTTTGTTTGGAATTTGTTTCTTTTATATAATGCATTTTGAAAGATTAATAATTAAAAATTATTTATTTATTTGTGTTTTTAAATATGTATTTGATATGCATTTTGAAGGATTGTTAGACTTTATATTATATGTTTTGTTTTGAAGATTGATAAATTAAACTTGATATATATAAAACAAACAAAAAACATTATCAAACAATTTTTTACATACATATTATAATATGAAAATAATAAACTGAAATATACTTCACTAATAAAATAATATATAAAAGAAAAAGGTATTGAATATTAAAATATTTATTCTTCATAAATTTATCTTTAATAGTCTATTTTTGGGACATATATATATATATATATATATATATATTATAGTCATGTTTAAATTTTTATATTAATTTAAATATTTTTTTAAATTTCTATTTTAAAAGTATAATTTTTTAAAATATATTTAAAAAAGTAAAATGTGACATGAATGAGGTGGGTTGAGTTGAGAAAACCCAACCCCCAATGGAATGAGTGTAGGAGGACTAAATTTCTATTTCTTGCAGGAATCAAAAACAAAAATAATTAAGTGAGTCACAGAGGAGAGGCAAAATCAATTCCCACAAATAACTTATTAAATAATTTTTTAGTTCTTTTTAATACTATATAATATTTTAACAGTCTCTATTCTCCTACAATTATTATTTATTAATATCTTACTTTAACCATGCTAATATTTTATTATTATTATCATTTTCTTTCAATATTAAAGTAAATATTCAAACTAATAGTGTCATATATTAAGGACTTTGTTTTGTTATTTAATATAGAATTCATAAAATAATTTTAAAATATTAACAAAATTAAATATATACTTAAGAGTAATAAATTTTATGATATATGATATATATATATGGAATAAATTACTTTTATATATATTTGTTTGTGTGTGTTTATATGAGTGGTGGAAATAGGAGTTGATGGTGGAACTTTTTAGAGTAAACTTGAACATATTCTTATATATTTTGATTAAATGTTTATATAAACAAGCATGAAACGTTAAGTATTTAAGTAATAAATTTTGTTAAATACAAGTACTTTGTTTCTTCAACAAATAATAATGTGATCTCAATTTTAGAAGAACATATATTACCAAAGAGTTACTACAAAACTTTAAGAAGAAAAATAAAGTAAAGAAACTTACAAAAATTACAAGAAGTTAGAAGAAAACATTAGATACACCTTTTTTAATATTTAATGTAATTTTTTTATAAATAAAAATATAAAAAAATATTTTCTTTCTTTAGAATAGAAAGAAGAGACATGTAGTCTGGCTAAAAGGATAGTATCCAAAAGTAAGAGTTTTGGTTGACAATTTAAAAAAAAAACCAAACAAGGCCTAGACTTTTCATATTCTTATAAGGGCCTTGTTTGGAAAGAAAATGATAACACCCAAACATGGCCTAAGTGTTTCATATTCCATCCATGTGTCTATATTAAGATGCATTTGTCTCATAACTTTGAAGAGTTGAATAAAAACCGTGATTTTATCTCTTTAGAGTTAAAGAGGTAAGTCCTCAATCTTAGATTTTTATCTTAAGTTTTCCTAATTTTAAGTGGTGATTGTCCTTGCACTTAACTTTCTCAAAGAGAAAGTGGTGTGCTTTTCATTCATTTATCTTCCATTGTTTTTCTCTTTGAATGTGTTTGTTCCTTTACTCATTTCTTAACGGAGACCTATTCAAGTGCATTCAAGGATATTCAAGCCATTTCCATCGATTAAATCACTTTTTCTTCATCACAGTACCTTGTGGTGGTTTCTTCATCTGATAAGTGGATTCTTAGACAAATGATAAGAACATATAATCTTAAGTATACATAGTACAACTCAAATTATTATATGTTTATTCTATGATGTTGTGGAGAATGTTTCATCTCATGATTTCCAAGAAGATCACACAAGCTTAGCCAACATCAAAAGATCTTTTAAGTATGTGCTCCAGCTACTAACGCCAACAACCATCTTGATATGTTCATATGTCAACTTTGCAACGACTATCTAGCTCCTATGGTCACATACTTTACTCCAATTTGGGAAAAACTTTTGACCTAGGCCTAATAAGTCAAGCCAACTACTGAGATGCTGCTTGTAGAGAAGACAAACATTTAATGATGCATGAAGAACATTTAATGCATCTCTACGTATAATGTGGAAGACAAAACTAAAGATGAATATTCTCACCTAAAGCTTTCAAAAGGATTTTCAATAGCTTTTTCTTCTCAACCTATATAAAGGAGTTCCCAATATGAAAAAATGTTGTTAAGGTTGATAACACTGACGACTATGTACTAAGCGAAAATCTTATTTTCCTTCTTGCCTTAAGCTTTAGTTTGAACTTGTGTTCTCTAGCAAAACCTAGAAAAGTGTATTTATTTTGTATCTATCTAAGGACATAAAATCTTTCTCTAGTGAGAAAACCTTATGATCTTTTAGATCACCTTTCTTTGTAATAAAAGTTGTTTTAATTAGGAGTGATTGCATTTCAAAGAATACTTGGGGTTTAACCAGGAGTACCTACGTTTCAAATAATACTTAAGTTTTTAGGTAGGAGTGGTTGAGTGTCCAAAGAATACTCGAGTTGTTTTAACCAAGAGCATTCGAGGTCCAAACAATACTTGATAGTAATTTACAGCTTAGTTTGCTAGTGGAACTTGATTGCATTAATTAAAATCTAGACGTAGTCCTCATTAACGAATGAAGCAATATAAAAAATTAAGAGTAAACATCTCTTTCCCTTATATCTTTATCATTGCATGTTACTTATCGATCATTGTTAAAAGAAGGAGATTTTTTATAGACTAAATTTTGGAAAAATATTTGATAGTGTGTTTATCCAAATAATCTATATTTGACCTTATATCATCAGACTTTGTATTTGTGAAAAAATGTTAAAAAGATTTCTATACATAATTCAACCATCCTTTATTGTGTACTTCACCTATTTTTCTTGACTTTAAATTTGTTGGATGGGGCATAGATTGAAATGAAAGAAATAGAGATGAAAAAAACATCATAGAGGTATCAATAACCATTATTAAAACTTCTTAACTTTTCTCTTTACAAAATTATATCTCTTGAACTCTCCATTCTCTCTTCTTACTTTTTCATTTTTTTTCTTTAGTTCATAACCTTAAGCTCATAATTTCTGTTTGCTTTGTGAAATTATCATCAATTGAGCTAAGGAAACTTTGGTAGAGCATGAAGGTTATGTATTTTATACTGTCCTCCTTTCACACCACCATGCATGGTTTAAGTGTTGTTTGCGAATACGAAGACTTTTTAAATGTAAATCTCAAATTGAAGTGTTTATGGTTAGGATTTACTTTTAGGTGATCAAGAAATTCTTTAAACATTTTTGTTTAGTTCTCTCCTTTAAAAACTGAAATGCTAGTATAACGAATTTGAGGTATAGTTCTGAATGCTAAACTAAATTATAAGAGAGAGTTTATTTGGTTCAATATTTTAACCTTGTAAGTGTAAAATTGAGAATTGAATTTGTGTTGTCTTAAACAAAATGGAGTGATAAACAATAATGGAGTTGATGAAAAACACGAAGATTCAAATTATGAGAAAATTAGTAGATTATAGTTTTGATAATAATCATGTGTTGAGTTAGATTTATTGTATGATTTATGCTACGATGTTTTTTTATATGAATTATTAGGATTGAGTTAATGAGAATATGGCAAAATATTGATTAATGTAAATGTTGGTTTACTTTTATACAGTGTTTTACAATTTGAATATTGTTTAAGTTAAATGTAATTAATTAGGCTTGTTTAGGTAGTCAATTTGGATCAAATTGATCATCCCCATGAATGTATAAAATAAATAATCTGGACATGATTTTGGGACATATATTATAAATTTTTAAACATGTTTTATAGAACTGAATGAGTTTATGTAAGGCGGCGTTGAAAACTTTTTGGTATGTTTGAGAGTTGTTATTATCATCATATCTTACTCAAGAAAAACAGATAATTTTATTATAATATTAGTTTCTAGATTACATAGAATAATAGAAGTTCAAGGAAGGATTTTGATTTCATGTAAGTTATCTCAGATGTTATTTGATATGTGAGTATATAATATTCAAATTCAACATGTTCAAAAGGATCAACTTAAATATTATATGTGTTCTATGTTAAAAATTTTATTTCTAATTGTTTTGTAATATTTTATATAATATATGTTTTGTAAACCCATCTTTTTAGATATTTTAATATGTATAATATATGTTTAAACTTAATTTAATTTTACAAAACTAATTTATAAAATAAAATTTACATATTTATACTCTATAACTTAGTCATATTTTCAGTCTAGATTTTTAAAATACTCTCTTACATTAAAGATTTTACATCTTAAATATAAGATTAAATATATCTGAATAGTCTCATAAAGACTCAATAGCACGTATAAATCCAATCAATTTTTATTAAATATAATCTTATATATCTTCTTAGAAAAATAACTTTAAACCTATTTCACATCATAAAATAACTTTTAAATAAATTTATATTTACTTGTATATATTATAATTTAATTATATCTTTTTTTTTAAATTTTCCATCAAAATATATATACATATATATATACATAATCATATTTTTTTTTGCCAAATTTTAATTTGTCACGGATACTATTCACAATAACAAAAAAATTATAAATCGTCACAGTAATTTCATTAACAATAGAAAAAATATATAATAAAACTATCTTTTATAGTAGCATGAATAATATAAAATTTATTGAAAGTTTATAATTTAATAATGTCTATATATTAGCATTATTTTATTATTAGTAATTGTTAAAAAATATTTACTTATTTTCTAATAGTAATAAGAAATTATTTTGTTAATACGTAATTATATTTTTCTTTATAAAAATAATATTTTATATGATTATAATAATAATATATAATTTCATTGTATAATACATACTTATTTATTATATATTAGTAGACTTATCATAATTTTAAAATTATAAAATAGTGTGACAAACTTTTTATTATATATATATATATACACACATATTTGTGACAAAAATATATATTAAATTTGTCTAAAATTTTTTTGTTAACATTATTATTTTATCATAGAATTATAATGATAATAAATATATATTTTACAACTATTTATATACTATTTGTTTATGACTAATTTTTAATTTATCATCATGAAAATACTAAAAATTATCATAATAATTTTACTAAAAATAAAAAATGTATATATCACAAATAATTATGAAATATTATTTGATGCAATTACTCATCTTATGATCAGAACACATCTAATATCAAATTTTTGAATGTTGATAAATTAATAATGATCAAATATTATTATTTATTACTTCTAATAAATTATTTTATTATTAACTATATATATATATATATATATATATATATATATTTGTATTTATACATATTAATATGTGTTCTAAACTGAGTTGAGGTCTAACTTATAGGTCAAGTTAAATTTATATTAAATTGAATCATAGATATATATTAAAATAATTAAATTATTAAATATTATTTTAATATTTAAATTTTTAAGTTTTTTTTTTTAAATTTATATTTTAAAAATTTTGAAGATTAAATTTCGTCTTAAAAAAGATTAAATTTCTATATTCAAATAAAAAATTTGAAATGTAAGATATTTTAAATATATTATTCAAATAAATCATTTAAAAAATAAAATATTTTAATTAAAAATAATTCAAATATTTTATATTTTTATTTCTTTGAAATTGTTGAAATTTCTAATCCATTAAATCTTAATTTGTTATTTGTCTTTTAAAATTCAATTAGTTGTAACACAACAAATTTAGGTATGTTTAGACTAATGATTAAATGATACATTATCTATATCTTCCTTTCTTTTATGCTGAGTGAAAATTTATTCATTATAATCTATTTACATGTTTAATATATAAATAGGCTATAACCACTATTTTGGGAGTGATTTTTCTTTAATTATCTATATATATATGTAATAAAAGATTAAGATTACTGTTACTAGAATTTGTTTACTTAAAATAGAAACTTATTTTATTTTTATATAAATTATTGGATGGATATAATTTGATATAGATGAAATTTACATACAATTTTACCGTTCTTACTAGATATAAGTTATACAATTAGTTTATCTCTGAACAAAAAATAATCTCAGAAAAAAGTTAAGTCCGCCAATATTTATGAAATTAGTAGATAAACTCCAATAAAGTGGAAATTAAATTTCTTTCCTCGGTTCGGTAGTAAGAAAATGCACTCATAATCATAATATAATTTTAATATATATTTTTAAATAAGAATAGTTTAAGATTTTCTTTCATACCAATAAAAGTAGTAATTCTTATAACTTATAATAAATTTTTAAAATTTTTTTAATAATATCTTTAAAGAATTAAATGTAATTTATTGATTGATAAAAAGTTAAATAAAAAAATAGAAAATAATTAGTTAATACAAACTGCTGGTCCATTAAAATCTCATAAAAGAATTATTTAATTATTTTTATATTTTTTAAATAAAGATATAGTTGGTAAAAAACAATTAATACATCATTAAAATTTACAATCGACAGATAATATGAAACAAAATTCTTTTCTTAAAACTACTCTTAATTAATTAAAAACAGAAAGAGTACATTTTAACATAATTAATTATTGTCAAATTATTAGGAGAACTCGAGAATTTAAAACTCCACGCAGTCAATTAAAATTTGGTTAACAGCAAAGCTCAAACATAACAAATGTTTTATTGGTATAATACTAACTTTAATATAAGGTGACACTAGTTTTCATACATCTTAATTTTAATCACAGAAAAAGAACACAACGTTCCATTAGTGCCTAATTGTTAATTAATTAGTCATTGAATAAAAAACAGTGTTAATTAATCACATCAATCCACACTGTTCTTAGATGATTCTATGTCAGGCACGTGACAATTTGGTTTAGAGATTTCGTCCATTCATACAGACATTACCCAAACGGAAAGCAAAATGCATTGTTTATTGTTTATATTCAACATTTCGTAAATTAATTTATTTATTTAATCTAGAGTATTAAATTATTATTATTATTATTTGAATTGTTGTGAGTTTTAAACTGAGGAGGGTTGAGGAGGCAGCGTTGGGAGAAAACAAGAGGAAAATGTTAAAAAAGTGGGAAAGGTTTTGAATTGTGGAGAAAGTGACAAAAAGACAAGAGCTGTTGTGTAAGTTAGATTTCCAAGAGGGCAATACTCACAACATTAGACATTAATTATTGGAAACATTTTCCCCAAAATGACCCTTTCGTTTTGTACTCTTCCTCCTTCCCCAACCAGTTTGAAAGTTGCACACTCATAAATAAGCACCACCTAGTGGCACACTTCATAACAGCTTTAATTCAAATTTTCAAACCCCATTTTTCCTCTCTTCCTCCTGTGACTCTCTACTGGTTTTCTGCTTCTGGAGTATGTCTTTTTCACTTCATAACATCTTCTCACTCCTTTTTCTTTCCTCTATTTTCTTTCAAATATATATGCATATGCAAAGCACTTAAAGGCTTCATCAACTTCGTGTGTGTGTTTAGTCTTTGTGGAGAGGCTTTTCTCTCATTCCATTTGTGGTGGAAGTTCTCTCTCTCATCTTGAGATGCTTTCAGATCCTTCAACAGTGTTAGCTGATTCACACCATTTCTCTTCTCTTATGCAAAATATTTTCATCACCAAAGGTGAGCTTTTCACTCTGCTACAATCTAGAAATACTATTGCTCATTTATTTCATATATATATATATATATATATATAATATTTTTTCCTATAAAAATCTATTTTTTTTTGTCACTCTTCTTTGCCTTCAGCAAACATCAGCAGTTTTGGCCTCAGCAACTGCACACGTGTGGAGTGTAATTTTTCTTTTTCTTTTGTTTTTGCTCAAAGGTTTTAACTTTCTACTCTTTTCTTCAGATTTTGAGTGTTTTCTAGCCTACCAAACACATAAATGAACACACATTTGGAGAATCTTCACCATGCTATCAAGATCTTATCCCCTTGAATTGTTCCACTGCAATGTGCAGTGGTCATTGACCCTTGTCTTTCGAATGCCTTTTCTTTATGGTATTACTTTTCTATTGGTCAAATCACTTCATTGGTATATCCTTTAAAGAAAGCTTTTATGATGTCTAATAAATACTACTTTTAAATCTTTAGTTATTACTACCACGATGCCTATTAAACTCAAACAAATACAATAATTTATGATACCTAATAAATGTTACTTTTAAATCTTTAATTATTACTATGCTTCCCTATTAAACTTCAAAACAGAAACAATAATTTAATAATCATTGATACTAGTGGTAGAATAAAAGTATCATTAGTATTTTTCAGATCTTTATTTGTCTGCAGGTGGGGTAAAATATTTTTTTCAATATTGAACATTATTGAAGTTTTTATTTCATTTTGCTGTATTGTGTTTGTGTACCAGTTACTGTTTTTAGAGTTTGATTAATCCCTCCACCCCTTTTTTGTTAGATTTTGTATGAAATTAGCTAAATTTGGTATTTTCGTTAGTCTCACATTTCACGCGCAAGTAAGTGCGTGATTATGAAATCCGTGTGATTTGTCTCATGTTATGTTTGGTAGCATGAATTTCTTTTTCTCTGTAAACCCATCTGCCAAACATGGCGGTAGGGAATTTGTGCCGTGTTGGCGGGATTTGAGAAGGAAAGTAAAGAACATGTGATTTGTATTTAAGGACATTGAAGAACCTTTTGCTCTTTGGAGGAACCAAAACTTCCAAAGAAATTGCTTTTATCTATGTACTATTCCCTTCGATGTGTGGTTACTTTCTTTGTCTGAATATGTGCCACGGAGAGATATTATAAGTTTGTGAAAAGGGCATATTCTACTATACTCATTATTTCATTATCTATTTGTTCTTATGCAAGATTTATAAGTTTGACAAAAAGGTTACTTTATGTTATCTGTTGTAACTTTTGTCTAAACTTGTGAAAAGGAACAACTGTTAAAATTGATGCTATGTGAATTTCTTTAATACAGTTTAAAAAAAAAAAAAAACTCTTGCTTAGAACTCGGCAGTTATGTTTTGATGAAATATTTATGTTATTCACATGTTGCATAAGTTTTCACACCTTATACATCCCTTGTGAAAGACTAGTTTGTCATAACAATTCACAGTCTTCAATTGCATTGGTTCCAAAAAAGTTGTTGTTGGCACGTTATAATTTAAGGCTAAAGGTAAATGAACTTTCACTTATGATGTAAGTTCAGTACTACACTACAAGGATTTGAATCTATCTCTTCATATGCATCTGTATCCACCATGGGGTAGTGGTGCCATTCCTTTTTATAATGTGGGGTCTTGATGGGTTCAGTTTCCTAAAAGGGAGAGACAGTTTCAGAGAGAAAGGATATTCTACCATCTGATTATCATTTTCATTTTTGTTAAGTGTCACTTGAATAAAAAATAATGAAAAAATAGATAAACAAAAGATATTTACCAAATAACCGTGGGCTCCAACATTGCTTGCTTTTTTTTTTCTGGTTTGAGATGGTCAGTCCCCACAGTTTTCAGAATGACACAAGATCTTGATCCTGATTTTCCTTCAATAATTGTTTTACCTACTGCTATATACTTGCCCCTTCACCAACACTTTTTTCAATAAGTTACATAAACTGAGTAACTTCTCAACTATTTATTTTTTTTCTTAACAAGGTTGTTTGAATTACAATTATTCATCTTTCTTTTTGATGAACTAACCTTTGATGCTTGCTATTAGGCTCTCATCATTGCTAAGCTCCTGATTCAAAAAGAGACCCATGAACAACAAACCACTTTAGACTACAACTCAGAAGCCAAGGTAAAAAGCATTGATATGACTACTATTTGAGTTGTACGTCTTTCAACTCCATTATACAACCACTTGAATGTGTGGTGGGCCTGGTGCAATTAATGGGGAAGTGAAATAGTTACTTCTTTGCTAGGAGTATCAGGTTGCTTATATACATGGGGTCACTTAAATTCTTTTTTGCCTTTCTTGGGGGGTGGTTCTATATCTGTCTCCGAGTTTTAAACTGTGGACCATTGTTTGTATTAGGTTGCATTTACTTCGTTTGTGTAAAACATGCAACATTTACACATGCAATATTTACAGCACTTGCTCGCTTTTAAACAAAGCAAAAAGCACTGAATAAAGTAGGCTCTGACTCTGCATGCTTTCTGGCTCTTGGGGTGGTATTAAAGGTATACTTTTTTAGCATGTCATTGTTTCAACACAGGACCAGTGTGCAATGTGGGGGCTGCATTATTCATCTTTTTATCTCTTCATGATTTTTCCGTAAGGGTCATCTACCTTCCTAATTTCGAGTGGAAGATAAATTTTGGTATCTTGGGTTTAAATCAATTGCCTTTTAGTTTAATAGTCACGGTTGTAGTGAGTTGGCTCCTTTATCATAATGTGGGTTCAAGGCCATAAATGTACATGGCCATTGTGACTTTCTTTGTCTTTCTATTTCTCTTACCTAATTATGGTTTAGAGGAGGTTGAGGCTAGATGGAGGAATATAAAAGCCTAACTGCTATTAAACTTGAAAGTGCTACATTTGCTTTAAGTGCTTTAACTTTAAACTTAAGTGAAATCTTGAAGAATGTTTTCTCATTGGCATCTCTCTGCTGTTTAACATTTTGCTAGAAAGGTTCCATGCTCCTATTCCTCTACCCCTTTCTTTAATTATAGAAGTTTCATTGTTTATCTTGTTCTATTTATTTTATCTTTATGGACAGGTTCTGCCCATTTTTTGCAAATATAGTTATGTATACTTCGTGTTTGTAGTGTTTCTATTCTAGATTTGATGTAGTTCACTGGATCATACAGTTTAGTCATTTGCATTTTTGTTTAGCAGGTGAGACTTTTCTAGCAAAGAAATCCGTGTTCCACATTTGCCATCTTCAAGCGTATCAAATGCCAAGATCAAGGTCTGATAATCTTATCCAGTAGTAGTATAATATTCCACCGTTTCTGTATACTAGTTTCTCTACATCTACATTCTCTGATTGCAAATAAACTTAATTTATGTATTTTTTCTCTTTTTCTTGTTCATCAACCAAGCAATGCATGTCACTCTTAGTGCTGCTTATAGGTATCTGTGCTGCATAATAGGAGGTTGTGGTGCATTTGAGAAATTCATATTTATGTGGGTTTTCGATGGTTCCAATTTTATTGATGTATCCATTCCACACATTATAACTTTAACTCACCATCTTCTCTTAATAAAATCTTTAATGATTAATGGAAATATATCATATCTGTTAATTATGTAAACTACTTCTGAGCCTTCACTTGTCGGCTAAATTTTAAGTCAAA
Source organism: Lablab purpureus (assembly GCA_030347555.1). Lineage (NCBI taxonomy): Eukaryota > Viridiplantae > Streptophyta > Magnoliopsida > Fabales > Fabaceae > Lablab > Lablab purpureus. The sequence continues at coordinate 23,749,837 of CM059258.1, forward strand.
TTGGTTAATGAATGTTTTTGAGACTGAGTGATTTTTGTCACACTGATATTGAGAAATTCTGCATAACATACCCTGGCATTCTTTTAGATAAAAATATTCTTTAGCACCAGACTGAACAACCGAAATTTTTTAGTGGAAAGTTTATAGACAATGTGCATGATCTATATATAGTTTTTTATGAAGTTTTGTTTCCAACCAGGGGATCTGATTTGCCTCAAAGGCAGTCTCCACGAGGTCCTCATCAGCTTCGGACATCAAGTTCTGACTCTGATCCATTGCATCATCGGCCGATTGCAGACCGAAGTCCGAAGCTAGGAGACCGGCGTTCACCAAGAGGCACTCAATCTGAGGCACTAAATCAGAAGAAGCTAGGAACTCGCATTGCAGATTTGGAATCTCAGCTTGGTCAAGCACAAGAAGAGTTGAAAGTTTTGAAGGACCAGCTAGCTTCTGCTGAAGCTGCGAAGAAAGAAGCTCAAGATGAACTAGTGAAGAAAGCTGTGCAATCAGTAGTGCCTGTGGTAGAGAAGTTCCAAGAGAAGTACACTTCCAAGAATGCTCAAGAGTCTATCAAAACTGAAACCAAACCCCAAGATATTATACCCGATGACAACCAACAAGAGACTGATGTGTTTGAAGTTCCAATCGAGAAGTTGACAATTGAATTCAGCAAACCTGCAGATCAATCTGGAAAAGAAACTCTAACGTTTGAAGACACAAATGCACCAGCAATATCAATGCCAGAAAAGCCTTCTGTGGACGAACATGAACTGTCACTGAAGAATGATGAAATTGCCTCGTTGAAATCCAGTTTGGAAGAGAAAGGGAAGGAGTTAGAGTCCATTACTAATGAGAAAGAGAATCTGAAGAACCAACTGGATGAAGCAGTTTCAAAAGTGTCAGCTGCTCAATCCAAGGAAGAAGGAATTACCTTGCAGTTGGACCAACTGAGAGAAGAGTTGGAAGCAAGTAAAGCCAATGCAGACAAGTTGAATGGGAAGTTAAAATCTGTGGAAGCAGAAAAGGAAGGATTAGAATCAGAGATGAAGAAGCTAAGGGTGCAAACTGAGCAATGGAGAAAAGCAGCAGATGCTGCAGCTGCAGTGCTTGCTGGGGGTGTGGATATGAGTGCAAGGATTCCTGAAAGGTGTGGTTCCATGGATAAGCACTTTGGTGGAACATTTGAGACACCTGCTGGTAGGTACAATGGTTATGTGGGGTCTCCCGGTATGGCTGATGACTTGGATGATGGTTTTGGAGGTGGAAAGAGGAAGGGTTCTGGGATTAGAATGTTTGGTGATTTATGGAAAAAGAAGAGCCAAAAGTGATTTCTGGTTTATATTCAGTGAGTGAATTAGTAGTACTTTTTAACTAAGCTCATGTTTTGATGGTAGCAGAAACTGCAAATACAGTTGCTTACTGTTTTGCAACTTCTGCCATCTGTAGTCATTTCTGGTATTATCAAGGCCATTAATCGTGTAATGTTACTGTTGCATGATTTGTGCAAGGTAGTAGTGATGTGAAGTTATGAACTTTTTGGAAGATGGATGATATATTTTACTTCTCCTTAGCTATGATGAAGGCACTTTTACTTGACATGCCTGTTACGTCTACAATGACATGACATGCTTCATTTCCTGTTAATGCCAGTGAGCAATAATTACTCAATTTTGTGGAAGAAGCAAAGGTAGTTATGAACAGATGAAAATAATATCCAGAAAGGTAAGTGGAAAGCTAGTTATTGATTGCAATAAAAGTCTAGATGAGCTTTAATCCGATGATGAATGAATCACTTCAATAAGAAATCTACAAAATTCATTCGAAGAAATGCTTTCATAGACATGATCAATTCTGAAGCGAAAGTGGTTCTAGTATTTGACAAAAGGTTCGTTTCACCCTGTTTCGAAATGCATGAAATGAAACTAACCTTTTTATTAACTTCAAAAGTTCTGATTGCTGACACAAGAAGATAATCATCTTTAATAATGTATATAGGAAAATTTAAAAGATATTTTGTATTTGGAATGTGAAGTGTTAAATAATATCATATTTTTAAAAATATCAAGTCTCTTTCGAACAAATTGATATTAATAATATAGATAATTCTTTTAAAGTATAATTTTGCACCAAGTGTGTTTTGATTTGACCACATCCTGAGATTTCAAAACAGAATAAAATCGAAACACAATTCAAAAGATATTAAACCTTTAACTATGCGATAAAATATTTATTCATTATTAATAGATCACCCATAATTAATTCAATGGTAAAATATAAGTATTTGACAAATGTTTGTATCTAATACATGTATAATATAGTATTGAACAAATAAATAATATATAATAATATATAACGGAGATTTTCTAACTTATATTATTTTTTTATTTTATCTTTAATGATATTTAAATGTTATAATATTAATAATTTTTTTATACTTTTAGTAAAAATATCAACTTCAATTTATTATATTAATTTCAATATTAAGGTAATTAAAAGTAAAATAATTACGTCTATAATTAAGTGAAGATTTCTATATTTTTTAAAATTTGTAATAAGATTAACATATAATTTTACGTTTAATATATATATATATATACAAACTTGTTTCTATAAATAAAATTTTGAATAATTTATAATAATCAATAAGAAATATAAAATTATACTAATGAGGTAAAATATATTTTAATTTTATCTCAACAAAATTATTTGTTAAAATGTTCATTCCGCGAGTTAAAGTTCTAACTTGATTTTATAAAAACAAAGTTGAAATTTATGTGTTATGTTTAATATATTTTGTTTGATAATTTAAATCAAAATTTTACTTCTTAATTTTAAAAAAATTATTCATCTTAACTACAAATATATGAAGTAGATAAAATATATATTTTAAAATATTATTCAATATATCTTAAATTTTGATTAATAGTTGTTAAACAACAAAGTATACATATTGAAAGTGTTTTATCTATAAGACACAAGTTATCAAAACACATAATGTAAAATGTATCTGCTTAATTTATCATACATATGTATCTTGTAAATATTTTCTTCGTCTTATAAATGAATTACCTTTCAAATGATATATGTGCACACAATAATTAAAACTAATATTTTACTTTACAAATATTTTATGGTACAAAGAATGTTTTTGTTTGCAATACACTAAGAAGATCTCATAAAACTCATCTCAACATCAATTATCTCTTTGAAGTCGTGCTAAAGTTATGTTTTAACAACCATCTTGACACGCGTTATGTGAACACTAAAAATGGATATGTACGGAGTGTACGACTCTTTGCTTTACTACAATTTAGGTGAAAACAATTTGAAGAAGAGATTGACATTTAATGTTGCATACAATACATTTAATGCATCTCTACAACTTTGCTTTGACAGACAAATGCTCAAAGATGGTCACATTAGTTGAAGCTTCGCAACAGGTTGAAAAGGTTTTGTAACAACTCTTTCTTCAAGCTCTCTATGTAAAACATGTTATAAAAATGAGTAAAATACAAGAGAATGAAAAAAAATGTAGAAACATTGCAAAATTTCAAGCTCATTTTCTTGTTCCCTAAACTTCTTTAGAATTGTGTTCATAGCAAACTAGAAGATAGATCTTAATTTTGTATTCGTCATAAGATGTTAACCTTCTTTAGTGAAAAAATTCGTGATGTTTTATACTACACCTTTTTAAATCTTCATGTTTTTAGCCTAGAGAAGTTGTGTTCCAAACAATATCTTGTATTAGCTAAGAGTGGTTGTTGTTCCAAATAATAGTCTGGGTTTAAAGTTAGAAGTAGTTGTGGTCCAAACAATACTCAAATTTTTAGCCAAAAGTGCTTAATTGTTCAAATAATACTTATGTTGTTTTAGCTAGAAGTAGTTGAGGTCCAAAGAATAATTATCTTATACTTCACAGTGTTAGTATGCCTAGTGAAACTTGTTGGTCAAGAAATGTATGTAATATGTATTTACACACTAACCAATATAAAAACATTCAATGTAAATCTCTATGATCCTTCAACCTTATTACATTGCATGTTATAAACTTCAACTAACTAAAGAAGGAGAATCTTTTAAAAATTAAGTTTTCAAAAAGGTTTGTGACACTCTTGTTAACTTTATGGGTCTGAGTGCATATCTTCAGTCACATATTTGTAAAAAATAGTCAAAGTTTTTAAATACATAATTCGATCTTGCATTCTTGTGTATTTTTCATGTTTTCATAATATAGTTTAATTTTATATAAAATAAAGTATTCATTTTGTATTAAATATGAATGTTTTTACTTCATTTTATAAAAATAATGTTAAGCCTTAGGATTTTTTTATTTTAACTTTAGGTGTAATTAGTAATGTTTAAAGAGACTTTAGTTGGGCAATTCCAAAACCAAATATGAGTTGATGATATAGCTAAGAGAATGACTGCAAACAAAGATTCATGGGTGCAAAGATGAGACATGAAAAGGGTATGCTACAAAGATACAAGAAAAACATGACCAAGACATATTTCATGCCTTCTCACTTTTGGTCTAAACAAAAGAGACCAGACAGTGTAATATGAACCAAGAATGTTTTACATCCTCATGTGGAAATTTCTAATACAAAGTATTCAATTAGTTCGGACTTGTTTAGTCTTAAATTGGAATCAAAACAAAAAAATTTCGTCTATCGAAAAAGGACATGTTTCTTTTGTTGAACTAAATATAAATGGTTTGGTTAGCTATTTCTTAAAAAATGACTTAGCGAAAACCCATATTTCATATATAAGAAAAAGGAATGATCCGTCCGATTCAAGATTTATCTTGGATAATGAGTCGGACTGAACCAACATAAATCCATTTTTTTTTATGGATATGAGGAAAAAAGTTCAACAATCATTTAGTCAAAATCATGAAACTATTCAAATGAAAAATGCCTATCTTTAATAATTCTTATCATTGAACTTTCCCGTTCAGCTTCTTTTTTTTGTCTCAGTTGAACTTCTTTAGCTATCAATGTGCTTCCACTCTGCATCTCATGGTAAATCATTCTAATAAGCATGCATAACCTTTTTTATTTATTTTTTTCCATTTTTTATTTTTCATAAAACTTCTTTCTTTCACTAAACACGTCTACACAAATTATGCACAACACGAGCCGAATTGCGAATTATAAATCATCCTATTCAATTCCTTTTCGAGCTACAAAATTATATATTATGTGTATCACGAAGAAATATTTTTTTAATGAATCCAATTTGACTAGTAAGTTACTATTCTAACTACATTATTAATTATTTCCACATCTTATTCATGTGAGTCTGTACATCAAAATATAACGAAAACATCATTTTAACTTTCGAAAGAACCTGTCCTAAGAGTATTATTGTATAACATATAAAATATATCACAATCTAACTTGTGCTCTTTCGCTCTCTAGTTCCTTATTCTTGAATATGACAAGCGTTTTATGCAAGACATGAAAATTGGATATTTCTATTCTAGTCATAATAGAATATGTATATGACATTCAATGCATCTCGTAAATACACATATAATCACAATCCAATGAAAGCAACTGTTCAACAAATAGTCATTCAATGTTTATGACAACTAATCCTCGTCACTTTCATAGTTTTGACATAAAGATTGTAGTCCACTAGCAGCATTTGTTTTATTATCTTCCTCTTTCTTTTGTTCTGAATCTGCAGGACTTTTGACGTAAGAGGTCACTGATTTCTTAATGACAGAAATCCTCACTAAAGAATTAAGCTTTCCACCATTGCCTTCGTTTTCTACAAATAACCAACATATGGTTAACTTCCTTGCATTACCATGTTGATATTATTTTTAAACATCTCTTCCAAAAAAATATAAAACTATAAATAAATCATGCTATAACCAACTACAAATGAATCAAAATGAAACAATGTAGGTTATTGAATTGTGTGTAGCTATCAAAGCCCTACCCCTTTCTGCCAATCATACTAGTGTTAAGAACATGGCTCCATAACTATTAAACAAACAAAAATCAGAATTGTGCAGAACTCAAGGTTTTCCTTCTATTAAAAAGGAGGGGGTGACTGTATAACATCGATGTAATGTCATGCAGATGACCAGTAAAATGGATTGGGTTCTTTGACTGATATTACCAAATATTACAGGTAATCGGATTTGGGTTATTTGACCGAGACTACAAGTGAAAGTGAGATAACAAATATAAAAGATAAAATCAGATCAATTGATATAATACACAATTGAAAATGGTCCTTACAAATTGATCTGCATTCATGTCAATTGTGTTTTAATAGATATGACTTCACGGAATGATAGCATTACTTAAAATGATGCATTGCTGTGAATCGATTTATAAACACATTAAAAGATATTCACATACCTCGTTTGCCATAATCATCCAAACTAGCTTTTGTCAGAGAGTCAGTTGGTTTGCTTGGATGATCTTCAGAAATCTTTTGCTTCTGCACACAGAACACAAACACAAGATTAAACAGTTGTATTTATACATGATTTTGATGCCTTAAATGAACCAAAATTTCAGATAAATGCTCAGATTTATGTATTCAGAAAATTTTCAACAATATATTTGTCTTACATGTATAATATATTTCAAGTCTTCACACTCATAAGAAACAAAAATAGAAAACTTCCTTTGAAGTTTTCTTTCTAAGCAATAATTTATTTAAAAAGAGACAAATATTGAATGGTATAAGGAAAAAAATGAATTCAAACAGCCATTATGATGTTGTAGACACTGTTAAAGCTACTACACTTTCTGTTTCTTTTCTTATAAAAGGTGTTTGTCTTTTCCAATAATATTTATCATCCTCCAAGGTCATTTGTGCCCCCTGATATTAAAATCAAAAGCTTTACAAAACCTAACAAGGCTTTTTCTTTTGAGCCGGCCATACAAAAATGCTGAATGAATAGTGAAATCAAATTCAGTGTCATTGGTTTAGAGAAAGATAACTGAGAAATGACTCAGGACAGTGGTTACTGAAAATGAGGGATATCATACTTAAAGAGAAGTTGAAGGTTAAAGATCTTGGATTTCAACAGTTCAGACAACAAAGTGAGATTAAAATGATCATGAGTTGCTGAATAATGATGATGATAATTTATTAGGTCAACAAGCCTTAAAAATCTATTACTGCAAGCACACACGTACACTTGAAATCATACCTTTGGATTATAACTGGATGTTTCGCCATGTCCATTTGAAAGCTGATCTAATTGCTCCTCAGTTTCAATATCTTCATCACGAATTCTTTTGACATAATCTCCTGAATTCTGTTAAGTATAGCATAAAGCAAAACCCATACAAATTAAAAGACAGAAGTTGATTACCAATAAAAGTAACTAGAACAGCAGGATAGTAATACTTACTTGGAAGACAACTGATTTTATCAGTGCTTCATCTTCTTCTTCCAGCCTCTTCTCCTGAAATCGTTATAAATTAACTTCAATTATTGAGGAAAATAATGGTAATTAAAGAATGCTTCAAAATTACACACCACGTTTATGCCATAGCCAAATATTGATATAACAGACAACCAATGTTTAGGCTGGTTATCTTGCAATAACATACTTCCAGGAAAACAATTAAAGGGCATCCATTGGAGTTGAAACAAATATTGTCGCAAGAAAACTAGGATTTAGGTTCCAAAAGCTCTGATAGCATTACAAGAATATACCAAACACCAAACCAAAAATTGGTTTTGTGAGCATCAAATCAGGTTTTCCAGAGAAATTAGCTGACACAACTCATGACATACTCTAAATATACTTCCATTCTTTTTTGTCATATTTTATTAACAAGTGAAAGAGAAAATAATAGGATATTAAAATACTTCTTATTTCAATTGAGGTAAATTTACTAATATACAGTGACAGTTAATTTTTCTTATAATAAAGGATATTTATGACTTCTTAATGATTATGCATTTCAACAACCATAAGTGACAAATAAAACAGAATGGACTATAGAGTACAATTTTATAATCAGTTCATTGTCTCTCTCTGGTCCTAAATTTTCTGCCTTTAAAAGTATTTTATTTTATCAAGGAACGGTTACCAATAAATCACATTTCAAACCAAGCTTAAAATTTCCAAATTGTACATATTCCTTTCGTGATCAATAATAATTAACTCTTGCTTCAAACAGGAAATTTCTTGTAGAAACTAGAGAGCAAAGAATTATATGACAAGCTTTCTCATACCTTATCCGCTGCAGTGCGCTGCAGAGCCTCCAGCATTTCATCAACAGAAACGGTTGCATGCCTAGACTGGAAAATGAAAGAGTCATGTTAGCAATGACCAAAGACAGACCTTATATCCATATACAAATGTAATTATTAATTGAAAAAAATGGTGTGAGATGTCATATTTAACAGCAAAGTGCAGTATATTCCACGCTACTGAATCATTTATGCACAGGCTTCAAATTTAATTCATCATTATATATATTGCAGTCACAGTAGTGATTACCTTCATTGACTTCATCTCATCCAATGCAGCTAGGATGTCCATCTCCCTTTTAGAATCCAGGGTTCTATTCTCCAACGATTTCATAGCATCTCCCATCTCTTCAGCATCCCTCTTTTGCTTCATTTTATCTGCTTCTTCATCTTCCGCGCGCCAAGGTTCAAAATTTCTGGTAGCACCAGATTCAACAATATAATCCGAATTCTGTGGATCAGTCTTCATGGTAACTTCAGCTGAGCACTTGGTGCATTTAAAGTAGAACCTGAATATTTGAATTCCCAGATACGTCTGCACAACAAAAGAGTCAATTTCAATGTCATCATTGAAATCAAACTACACATGAAGCAAATATGAACATCTGAATCCTGCGAATGTTTAAAAATATATTAAATAGCTTAAACAGCAACACACAATCATCAATCATAAAATTGAAGGAACCCAATACAATATTTCAATAGGATAAGCATTTCCTTTTAAAACGTACATCAAATTACACAAAAAAAAACAAGTATTAAAGATTGAAAAGTTGATAGTGAACTTGTATTAAAAATAACCAAACCTCGCCAATAACATCTTCCTTTCTGGAATTGAACTTGGTGCCTTTATAGATATAATTGCCGCAAGTATTACATCGAATGCTCATGGGAAGCATCATGCGAACCTTGATCTGCTGATTCTTGGGTCTTCTTGCTCTGGGAAGTTTGGAGGGATCAAAGTCCGGCGGGTAATACTTGTTCAAAACCTTCCTCTCTCCCATCTTTCTTCTTCAAATTCAATTCAAATTTATTCCTGCACTCAACCAAAACCACGTCAACTCAATTCAGCAGCGTGAACAACCGACAAGTTTCTTCTCTGACAAAAACAAGCCATTATGGATTGACACTAGCAGCAACAACCATAATAATAATAACAATAACCACGACCTCTGGATAATTGGCTGGAAAAAAAAATGCCCTTTTGGACTTACCTTCACATTCACGAATCATATCTCTTTAATTAGCTAACCCTAATTAAAAAAGTTAAGCGACTTTTCATGAACCCACCATTTAAGTGGGATTTGATTCCTAGAACTAAACATGAGCAGTTGTAAATCCGAAAGAACGAAATTCCATCAATCTACGTTTTAACTGTCCCCTTTAAATTAAACATGCACTACTTGAAGATTGAACAGAAGAAAAGAAATATAAGTTGCCCCAACACCTAAAATTCTATAAAATGATGAGAATTGAGAGAAGTGGTCCATGGTATCATACCTTGGATTATTTAACCCAAATCTAAAGGAAAAACGATGAAATTAAGAGGGGTTCCGAAGTGAATTCAAAGAAGAGGAATGCATTGATGAGAAGGAAAAACAAAAATAAGCAGACAAAGGAAAAATAAATAAATAAAAAATAATCGAGAAAGAAATTACCTAAGCAAACCGAAAGGGAACGAATGAAGGAGAGAAAACACTATGATGAGCAGCACACGAAGGCGCGAGGAGAAAGACCAATGTCGTTGTTGGCAGGGTCAGGTCGGACTATGAGACAGATGAAAAGCTAGGGCTGGGGAGTCTTGGGGAAACACTCTTTGTAAAAAAAAAATACACTATTTGATAACTTCCTTCTATATTATTTTTAAATAGATAATTTTATCTTTTAATAAATAAAAATAATTTATTTATTTATTTAATAAACTAAGTAGTTAAATATTTTTTTCTTATTTCAAAAATTCAAAATAATAAAATACTTTCTCTTTTTTATAATAACTGTCACATAATTTTTTAAATATTATTTTTATATTTTGTAATTAATATATTTATATCTTTATATAAAAGAAATACACTATTTGATAAGTTTAATTTTTAATTGGACAATTTTATCTTTTAATAAATAAAAATTAATTTATTATTAAATAAATAAGTAGTTAAATAAATTATTTTAATTAAAAAATTAAAATAACTAAATAATTTTTTTTAAATGATCATTATATGACTTTTTAATATTATTTTTATAAAATTAAATATTTTAATTAATTATTTATAAAAGTAATAAAAATATTATTTACATATAGGTGTATGTGTTTTTTATATAAAAATATAATAATCTATAATCTATATCTTTATATAAAGAAAATACTTTATTTATTTGATAAGTGTTATTTTTAGTTAGATAATTTTATCTTTTAATAAAAAAACTAATTTATTATTTAATAAAATAGATAGTTAAATAAATTAATTTTATTTAAAATTTAAAATAACTAAATAATTTTTCTTTTTCAGAAGAATTATTATATATTTTTTTAATATTATTTTTATAAAATTATATATTTTAATTAATTATTTATAAGGTTAACAAAATTATATTATTTACATATAATATAAAAATGTGAATACACATGTGGGGAGGTTTTATGTGTGTGTTTTAGTTAATGTTTTACTATCTATGTATAACATCATATTTACAATTTATAATATATATATATATATATATATATATATATATATTTAAGATACATCTTGTAAATTCTTTTACGAGAAACAAAAAGATGGAAAAGTAAAGTCTATTTTATGAATAAAATTGAGTTGGAAAAGTAAAGACTATTCTATGAATAAAACTGAGGTTCGAGTATGATAATCAAGGAAATGTCTACTTATAAAAGATCCTTAAATCAGGTAAGAGTTACTAAATATATTTGATTGAAGAGAATGAATGTTTGATGTGTTTATACAAAAGGGATACACTATTTGATCATTTATTTTAATGTCATTTTTAATTGAATTACTTTTTACCGTTTAATAAATAAAAAATAACATATTTACTTAATAAAATATATAGTTAAATAACTTCTTTTTATTTAAAAATTTAAAATAACTTTCTTTTTTTAAAATAATTGTTATACAATTTTTTAACATTACTTTTATAAAATTATATATTTTTAATTAATTACTAAAGTAACAAAATTACATTCTTCAAATATAATAAAAATGTGAAAACACATGTGAGGAGGAAGCATATGTGTTTCACTAAAAATAAATTATTCAAGTTTTAAAAGTAATTGTAAAATTATCTCTATCTTTCTCATGTAAGTATTATTATTAAATTATTTAAAATTAAAATGAAAATAAATTTTTTAAAACAATTGGTTAATATTTCAAAAATATAACTATTTATTTTTTTATATAATCATTATTATTAATTTTTTTTAAACATAGAGACATGAAGTTTCTCTTTCCCACTAGTAATGGGGATTTTCTTATTTATGTATACAATATTTTATTATTTTATCTTTTGAGTTTTGTAATTAACTTTTTTTCAAATTCAATTAACTAATCTTAATAATATCCACATCATATATATATATATATATAAACATGCTAGTTATTGGATTCTCAGAGGAATGCTCAGTTTGATTCTCGATGAGAGTATATACTCACAGAACTGATTTCAAATTTTCGACCAAAGACAAAGAAAACACACGCCTTAAAAAAGGTTATTTATTAAAAATAAATAAATAAATTCAAAAAAATAAATTTATACTACATTTTATCTAAAAGTCAAACAAAAGTTATCATCTAACTGGGAAAGAAATATCCTACCAGTTGCAAAATCTATCATAAATAGAAATAGAAAGAGTTCAATTTTAATATGAGATTTTATGCTCCAAGTTTTTCCCTATTATTGAAAAATCTGTAATTCTTTCAGTATTAACTTTTCGTATTTTTTTTACATTTTAATGAATTAAATATTTTTTCTTATGTATTAAAATTATCATCTTATTTTTAAGAATGAAAAAGTAAATATTTTAAAACTAATATATATTGGAATTCTCTTTGTGTATTTCAAATTTAATTAACTATTTTTTCCAAATTTGAATTTAAATTTAAAAATCACATATTTAATTAAAAACTACCTATAGTAAAATTATTAAAATTAATTTCTATTAATTTTTCTTATCTAATAATATTTTTTATTTGATAAATATTATAATAATTAATTTTTATCTTTAACAATATATAGTAGAAATTTATCTATTTAGTATATATAATATTTTTTTGTTTTACTTTTAAGTTTTGTAACTGTTTTTTTTTCTTTTAAATTCAATTAATTACCTTTTTTCTATTTATATAAAATTCAAAAATCATAAATATAATAAAAAATTATTTTTTAAAATTAATTAATTATTCAAAATGAAAAATTACATACACTAGTAAAAATACATGCTCTTTATATATATATATATATTGATCAGATTTTATCGTTGTCATCTTTATTTATTAAACATTTAAACTTTATTAGTTATTAAACATTTAAACTTTATTAGTAATTCTTCACAAGACTTTTTTTATTATTTTAAAAAACTATACTTTGACAATGGTCAGACACATTTAACAATTCAAAAGAATAATATAATAATAAAGCTTAAAATATGATAAGTAAAGTATAGTTGTGAAGTGAGAATATAGTTAAAAGTAAGTATTATGATTTTATATTTTTTAGTATTTTATTTGCTTAAAGGTTTTTTATAAAACTTTTAATTAATAACAAATTATATTTGTTTAAACTTTAAAATATCTTAAGTTCATTTACCATAAACAAATAACATAATATAATTTATTATGATAAAAAGTTAAGGGAAGTTATTGATGATTGGGTAAACTTATATCTATACATTTATGGTTTATCAATAGTTGGTGCTAGCAACACAGACATGGTAACATTGAGATGAAAAGATTATTGTTAGATATTTAACAACACTTTTTAACAAATTTAAATAAAAATATTAATGGGCCTATAATTATTTTAGGAAGAAGTGCTTCTTTATGCATCTCCTCTATTTTTTAATACTTCTCCTTACTCTGTCTATTTCTGCATCTCATTGCCACTCCTTCTTCTTAGTTTTGTTTTCTTCATTTTCACTCTGAAAAAGTTTTCCACTGATTTTTCAAATTGTCTAATCTCATAATGAATTCTGGACTACATAATTTAAATAGAGTTTGGTAAAAAATATTTTTAGATTATACAATTTAAAAATTATTAATATAAAAAAAATTATCTTCTAAATTATAAAATGTGAAAGTCAAGTTTTTATAAAATTACTTTTCAAATTATAAAATTTGAAAGTCAATTTTATGTTCAAAATAGATTTTTATATTATATAATTTAGAAATTATTTGTGGTATTTTGAATTGTATATTTGAAAGTTTTATTTTTGAAATATTATCTTCTAAATTCTATAATTTACAAATATATTTAAATTGTCTTCTAGATTTTATAATTAAAAAATAATTTTTTTAAAAATATAATTGTTAAATTATACTTCTTCCATTTCAAATTATAAGGCGTACTTTGGAAGAAAATCTTGCTTCATAGCGTTTTAGAATTTCAATAACTTTATTTCTTTTTTTTTCTTATATACTCCTATTAATCACATCATTATTTATATTAACATTAAATAGTAGAAAGAGAAATTAAATATCAGGAACTAAGAATTAAAGTTGCAATAGCAACTCATTTTAATTCACTATTTCTATTTATAATTTGGTGAAAATTGAAAATTTTAATTGAAATTTTGAAAATAAAATTTAAGCATTGTCATTTACAATTTAGTAGGAATTAAAAATTTTGATTGAAATTTTAAAATAAAATTTAAGTATAGTAATTTGCAATTTGGTGAGAATTAAAAATTTTGATTAAAATTTATTTAAAATAATTAGTAATTCTGATTTTAAATTATTTAGAAATTATTCTTGAATGATTTCAAAACTGTTGAAATTTTAATCTCAATCCATTTATAATTTTATTAAAAAATTAATTCATTTATAAATACTTTTGGTTAAATTTCAATTAATTCATTTAATAGTAATTAATAAGGGTAAAAATGAAAAATTTATAGAAAATTGAACAAATTAATTGCTTTTATTGGTATGTGAGAATTTGTCGTCTTATAATTTGAAATAAAGAAAACAAAATTTTTCTTATAGAAACAATTTTTCTATTATACAATGTAAAAGTAAAAAGACAATTTTAATATTTTTAAAATTGTAAGGGTACATAAAGAGACTAAAGAAATATAAAAGAAAAACTATTCTTTTTCTTATTATGCTAAAAAAGAAATTTGTATAATTCTTTTTATACCAGAAATATAGTCTACCTTTTTTTCATTTTCATATTCTATATATACGTGTATATATATATAATTAACAGAAAGTAAAATATTTTTAACTTTTTAAACTTTAATAAAACTAAATAATAATTTTTTAGTTTTTAATGAAATATAATTTTTTTTATTATACCATTTGTCTTGATTAATTTTTAGTCTATTTTTTTAATTTTTCTCACTTTTTTGTATTTTTTAAAGTTAATTTTATTCTCTAATTACTCATTGTTTTCTTTAACAAATATTAACATATTTGCACGAAAGGGGTGTTGACATTATACAAAGTAGTTAAGTAAACTAAAAATATTGGACCAACTAATAGTAGTGGATAAAGACCAACTAGAATAAAAATTGTTATGTGCGTTTTGTTTTGTTTCGTTTACTTTTATCTTCAAATCTTTCTCATAAAAAATCTCAAAAATGAATTTGTAAATTAATTCAACTATCTTAATTGTTTTATTTTAACCAACCTCTTACCATTATGTCATGATAAGTGTAATATTTCAATTTTTTTTTAAGAGAGAGGAGAGAGAAAGATCAGATTTTCTCCTTTTTCCCCAACCCTCCTCCCTCTTCTTCTTCAAAATCCTCACTTTCCATCTTCTTCTTCAGAGAACATCTCTCTCCATCCCCATCCTCTCCTCAAGGTGAAGCCACATTTGTGCTCCTTGAAACGAGTCAGAGAAATTCAACCGAACATTTTCCCGTTTCGGTAAGTTTTCGTAACTTAGGGTTTAAGGGGTAGGCATTTGGGGCTTTTTGCATTTCTGAGTAGGATTTCGAAATTGAGAGTTCTTTTGTGTTCCTTTGCAACCCAAATTCATGTATAAGGGTCTAATTTTCGTTTTGGGGCAGAATTTTGTACAATTAGGTTTGTTGCGTAGCTGGAACGGAGTGCTCACATGTGCAATTTTAGGGCTTTGCTGTTTTGAGCTTGGGAGAAGCTCTTTTCCCTAATTTCAGGTAAGGGGAGTCTTGCCTTGGTCAATTCTAGTCAGTTTAGTGTTTAGTATGTTTGAATGAAGAAATTTCCAATTGGGATAATTATTAGATTTAGGTATTTCTGCTGTTTTGATAGTACTTGTATAGTGGAGAATTGTTGTTTGATTGTACTGGTGTTGATGAGTAATTATATCCATGTGAACCTGTGTAAGTTTTATGAGAAAGTATTGATGAATTACTATGTTTATCTGTTTGGAATGAGTTAGTGCTTGAGTACATGTTATTATGGAATGACATTGTGTGGATTATATAGTTTTGTACTGCAAATGTGAATCTTGGCGATTAGAATTGGGTTAAACTGATACAGGTACATGAAACTTTGGACAAGTCCAAGTTTCAAAGAGCTGCTGTCCAAAAATGGCCAGTCTCGCTCAAGCGAGATTTTGACCTGTAATGTAAATCTTGAACATGTATTTTCTTGTGAGATTGAATACCTAGGATTTGATGTAGTATGAATGATTATATTGATGTTTATGAGTATAAGGCAGTAAGACCTGATGAGTTAAGACACAGGCAATAAGACCTTTGATGAATGAGAAATTGACTCTGAAATGGGAATTATCTTATGTGTGCTTGTATGATAGCTTAGTGTGTGCAGAGTTAAGGAAAAGCCGAATAGGGCATCCTGACTCCTAAGGTGATCTGAGTCACATAGACCAATCAGTTGTGGTGTGGAGTTGAAGGAGGTACCCCACAGGATTGATAGTAGGCTTCGGCCGGAGTGCAATACCTGTGACGGTGCTACCCTGACTGAGATGATTCCTTATATGATATCAATCTTGGCATGAGGCCCACTGTTCCTCATCAGGTGGTTAACCCTACTTGTCCGAGTTCTGCACAATCTTCCGGAAGGCGTCTGTCTGTGTGTATGTGGTTGTAGATACTAGGCTCTCTGGTGAGTCCTAGTTAGGATTGATTGTAAATAATTGCTTTCTTTAAATCATGATTGAAGTGTTATTCTGTATAAATTGGCTCACCCTTGTTTTTGTTGTATGTTGATCCTCTTGGGGTCCTACCATGATCGTGTTCTACACGTGAGCAGATCCAAGTCTGCTGCAGGTGATGGTAAGTCCCAGTGAATTGGGCTCATAAGGCAATGATTTTCTACCTTTGGAATGTCTTCTTTTGGAAATTAATATAGACATCTAGTTCTTTTTTATGTGTGGGGTTCTATTCTCTTTTTTGTTCTATTTTCATATTTGAAATACTTATTGTAAGGATGACTGTATAAACCTTAATTTAAATTTTCTCTTCTCTTTCATGCAAATTTTTTTGGGTTGTTACAATAAGAAAATGTCAAAATACCTATTTCTTTTTTTGCAAATTATAACTGTATTTACATAACTCCATATTTAAAAAGGTTGAATGTTTTTTCATTGTGAATACAATAAAAAAATTAGAGATAAAATTGTAAAATAATATTAATTTATTAGCTATTTTATTTCTTATAAGCTTTATATTCGTTTAAAAAAATGTTATCGAGCAATATTAACTTTGATAGGAGTTCAAATAAAAGTTATTAAACATATTTATGTAAAAAATATTTTTCGAAGGTGGATATACCATTTACCCTTAAAAGAATGAGTGTAAGTAACATTTTTTTTTTACATTATTATTAAACAAAACAAAAATATTTACATAATTATTTGGAGTCTGAACAAAATAAATGTTTTTTTATAAAGATTTATATAATTCACCAAAAATAAACAAAAGATCTATAAATTAATATATCTAAAAATATTTTATTTTATAACTCATTATCATCGAACTCTATCTCTTATATCCTTTGCTCACGTATAAAACACAATCATCACAAACAAACAATAACACATGAATACATGGATATATCAATACCATCATATACATATATTTTCTCAATCTATATCATCTATTCATATTTCATCCATACGCTCTCATGAATGTTGGACTTAAAGACTTGGTATGATGTGATTTGATGTCTCTAATCACCTTCATGATGATCTTGTGGGTACGATATATTTAACTTTATCTTGAACTAAACTTTTTTATCAAATGTTTTACAAAGTTTTAAAGGAAGTTAAGTATTTTCAACCAATTGAAATATCTTTTCAATCAATTAAAATGTTCATAGCTTGATGATTAAGTCAAGTTTAAACAATTTAACCAATTGATATGAAGTTTCAATTAATGGAAAATTGAGAGTTGTTGTGTTTGAAAATTTGCTCCCAGTTGGTTTCAACAAATTGTTTTGAAAAATGAACTAGTTGTTATTCTAGAGCTTTTTTTTATTGAAAATACATGCTCTCTGGAACAACCAGTTGAATCACAAATTCAACAGATTGAAATCATTTAAAGTCCAACTTTAATGATTTCCACCTGTTAAAACATGTTTTCAATAAGTTGTATTCAACTTCAAAAAATAAAAGCTCTCTGGAATAACTAGTTAAATCACGAAATGAACCAACTGAAATCACCTCAAAAATCATTATTAAGTGAATTTGGCTTGTTAAATCGCATTTTTTACCAGTTGTTTATATCATAATATGTTTTAAAGCGTTGGACCAATTTTGTTTAAATAGTTTTTAAATACACATAACTGGAAAGCAAAACATTTTAAAAACATCCATGATTAAGAGAGCGATTCTAACAAGTCCAAGATTGAAGTTGAATTTGAATATTCCTTCACTTGGTTCTTGCTCTATTTTCCTGAGTTGTTGTTATCTAGGTGATTCTGTTCTATTTTCTCTGTAATTATTTGTTTAGTAGTAATTTCTTGATCAAGGTGATAAAGAAGATTCTTGTAATAGGATTTTAAAAGGTGATACTGATTTTGTAGTGTTCAAGATCAAGTGTTTATGAGTTTTTTTTCAAGTATGGTTCTTGTAAAAATAGAAAATTAATATATTAGCTTGATCTATGGGATTGGGCAACTAGATGTGACATTCTTACGGAGGTGAACCAGTATAAATTTCTGGTATTTGTCTTCTTCTACCCTTCTCTTTTAATTCTTAAATTTGATTTATGAATTTGAAATGATCTGAGTATAAAGATATTGATTACGACATCACAAAAACCTTTCAAGAAATGTATTCTTGGTTACATTGATTCATAGAAAATTTGATTTTTTTTTTGAGAAATTCTTTAAAGAGGAGAAAATCCTTAAAAGTTCAATTCACTCCCCCTCTTGAACTCAATCGATATTTATAACAATGAATACATACTCAATTCATTCATTTAACATCTATCAAAATCAAGTGTCTAACTTTCAGCTTATTGGCTACTCTTATGTCATAAATCACAAACATCAAATTATAGACATTTGACTCTACTTCCGAAAGATACAACCGTTGAATTTAGACTTAAATATCTTTTGCCACAATACTTTCACTGAGTTGTCTTAAACCACAAAACTACATAATAAGAACTCATCCATCTCATATGATAAGGTAAATCCCCATGACCTTGCAAACACAGTTCTTTTTCACACCATGTTTAGGTCATATGAACCTTTTTCGACTCTCACCACCTAATATTATTCTCTATGTGAGTCCAACATCAATAGAGTCAGGATATCTTTTGAATCCCCAATTCAAAAAATCACAACATAGTATGTATACAAACATAACAGGTTATATCACAACCATAACATCTTAAATTCTTATTCATATACATTCCAACTCAAACAAAAGTATGACACCATTCAATATTTTCTTCACATTTTCATATAACACTCATAAAACATAATTCACAATATGACAACTACTAAAGATAACAATTTATAACACATTATATTTATTCAATCATGTTCAAATATAATTTATAACAAAGCTAAAAGGACAAACTACAACCTTTTTTAAGACCTCAAGTTCGAAAAGAATCATCCACTTAGCTAAAAAATTTAGAAACTACAACAACATCAACTAAATTGACAACTTGACATTTTTTCACTAAAATAATCATAACTTGAGTTTTAGACCTCCTTTTTAATTGATTCTAAAGATAACATCCTAGGCCACAACCTTCATGAAGACCACTAAGCCTAATTCTAAAAGTATTGACTCGCCTAGTGAGATCTAGCTCACCCAACGAAAAAAGCTCTCTAGTTTTAAATTAAATGAATTTTTTTCATCAAGAAATTGATTCACCCAACGACCAAACTACTGGGAAATTTAATTAAGAAGCTTGCCTAGCGAATAGTAGGGTCACCCAACGAAAAAACCTCTCAGATTTTCAATTAATTAAATTTCGCTGAAGAGAGTTTTGCTTGCCGAATGACTTTTCTGTTTTCATTATATTATGTTTTTTAAAGATTGATAAATTAAACTTTGTCTGTATACAACAAAAACACATTATCAAACATTTTCTACGTATACATTTTAATATAAAAATAATATACTAAAATTTACTTCATCAATAAAATAATTTTAAATTTGTAACATTATGAATATTAATTTATGTATAAGAAAACAATATATAAAAGAAAAAGATGTTTAATATTAAAATATTTAGTCTTTATCAATTTATCTTTAGTACTCTATTTTTGTGACTTAAACAACGTCATATTTTTATTATAGTTATGCTTAAATTTTTATATTTATTTAAATATTTTTAAAATATAATTTTAAAAAAATAAAATGGGATGGGAATGAGACGGGGTGAGAAAACTAGACGCCGATAGAATGGGTGTAGGTACTAAATTTCTATCTCCAAAAATGATCCAGGATATAAACGAGGATAATTAAGTGAGTCGGAGACATGGACGGAGAGATAAAACCCACCCGCCGCCTTGTTAGGAGGGGGCTTGTCCCCCTCCCAAATTTTTAGAATTAAGTGCATATACATAATGAGAATTAAATTAATAATATTCTACAACACACATCATTTAATTCTAATAAATATTAAAATATAAAATTAATCACGGGAAATAAAAAAAACTGATAAAAGAATTAAGAGAAAAGAATTAAGATATTTTTTATATACTCTGCCCTCACTTTTCTATTTAGTTTATATTCTCTTCAACACAACTTTTATTCATACCCTTTAATAATTTGTTCTATTCTTGTCTCACTTAATAGTCAAATATTAGTTTTATATTATAGTATTTCTCATAAAAATTAACTTTTTCTACCAATGTAACTGTTCTTTATTTTTAAAATATTTTTTAGAAAGATAATAAAATCTTAATAATTATGTTTTTTTATAATTTATGTACCTCAGTACTTAATCATATTTTTGTAGTTTATTTTTTAGATGTTGAGACGAAAGTCAAATACATTTTACTTTATTGATCTTATTTTATATTTTAATTTATTAATCTTGTTTTAATTCTTTACATTTCTATATTACAAAAAAAAATTCTACAATAAAGATTATTAACACAAAATTGTAAAATAAAATAAAAAATAATTTTTTTACTAATAATATAGTTATTTACTTGAAAAAATTTGCTCAAAATTTTAGCCATAATTGTATTAATAAGTTACAAAATTTGAAAGAGTGAAGAACAATATTTTTGAATATGTTATTTATATTATTTTTATTATGACAATTATTACAATATGTTATTTTTATTATTTCAATGATAAAATGATAATATATATAAATTTTAAATATGTTTGATTCATTCAATATTATTACTATTAGCTCTCATGCTATTTGTTGATCAAACATTATCACAACTAAAAATAATAACATGGAAGACATCGCATCATGCAGCACAAAAAGTTTTCGAGTATGCATCACGCAATGGAAACTTGTTTCTATCGAGGATAATTTGGTAAAAAGAATAAAGACAAAGAAATGGTGAGTGAGAATATAAAAGAGGGGCGTACGAAAATAAACCCATATAGGTATACCATGGACTAAGAACAAACCGCATCTATTGTAGACTAGGCTGCACTAAATGCGCGAAATTAGAAATAGTTTGGGCTTACCAATTTAGGTCCATTAAAATAATATTTGGGCCTTATCTATTTTGAAAAAAAAATTGAATTACTTTATTTTTGTTGTGGCTACATTTTCTAGCTATTAATTGTATGGAATGTTTGACGTCCAAATGAACCAAAATGAAGAGGATGAAGAAGGCTTAAAGAATTATTTTAAGTCTTCAAAATATAGTTATTTATTGACTATTTTTTAAAAAGTAAAATATAATTCATAAATAATATTAATTATTATGCGTGATTAAATGATTTATTTTTAACAATGTCTTGATTATCCTTTCATTAATTTTAATGATTAATGTCATTTCTCTTCTTTTCATATATAACAATTACACCTTTTTCTAATCTTACTTCTTCTTCTTTTTGTTTAAACTTATTATTTAAGATTCTTTCCATATATAACAATTACACTTTTTTTCTAATATTTCTTCTTGTTGTTGTTTAACAAGTTTAAAATTAATATTTATGGTTCGAAAATCATAAAATGAAATCAATGACACAAATTAATAGATTTTACATTAGTTAAATTAAAATAATTATAGTATATTAATTATTTTTAATTAATTTAAAAGGTTCATGTTAAGAGCCGTTTTAGTTTTCGAATAATTTTGAGCCAACTTAAAAAATAATAATGATATAATACATCAAGCAAAACACATGCCATGTCTAAACAAAAGAAGTAAAAAAAATCTTTTTTAAATATTTTTTCTCATAAATAAGAGATAAACTATATGTGCACCTTTCAAATACTAACAATAACAATAGGGAAATTCATTTCTTTTTTTAAAGAAAAAAATAAAATAAGTAAAATTTCAATTTCTTTATCCATTAGTGATACTCCCATCATGTAATAATTATCTTTACAAATTGTTCTATTAATAAATTTTTTCAACAAGTTATATTTTTTTTATATCAAACCTTAAAATTTATACTTCCTTTAACATCTTAATGATTAACTAATAATGATTAACTAAAAAGTTAAAAAAGTGTAAATATAAATATTACATTAATCTCTTTTTCATGAAAAATGGACTAGATGTTTTGATAAATAAGTAAAGCAAAAATAGTAAAAATATATTTATATTAATTCATTTAAACTCATATGATATTCAATTCTCTCTTAGCATAACCTTTTATAAGGTTTCACTAATCAAACAATAATTATAATTGAATATACAAACTTCTTCTATTATAACGAGTATAAAAATCACTTTTATTTATTTTTTCTTGATTTCTCATTGAAATTAAGATCTCAAAATAAGTGAACAAAACACTTTTAAAGAGAAAATGGTTTATAACTTACAGGATAAATTCATAGAATGAACCTACACTAAAACTTATACCAGTTAACAATTTTATGAAAACTTGAGTATTGTGTATAGCTCTTATGTATTTTTTTAACATTAGTCTTCTTATATAGGTTGTATGAAGATGATTGTTGCTACATTCTAACATCAATTTAATCTATTGCAATCAAGCTTCTGATTTGGAAGGATTGAAAAATGTTCCATCCTTCATACTTTAATATGGAAACAATTCAAATATACTGATTAAATGAGTGATGTAATTATTTGATAAATTGGTGCACATTTCTTTTGTTTCCTTTCAAATTCATAATAAAAAAATTGTAAAATACACACATACATATCACATTCAACATTTGTCATCATGAAAACATTTTAAAGAAATTGGACTATTTAAGTAATTCTCTTATGTATTTTGTAAAAATCAAAACCTAATAATTACTTATTAAATTTGTAGTCATTAAATGTTACGAATGACTTCATTAATTATAAACTCAATAGGTTTTAGAAACTTCAAAATATTTAAGTAAGATTTCTTTATTACTTATGGAATTAATTTTTTTTGGTATTAAGAATGAAACATTTTATTCTAAAAAGATGAAAATATAATAAGTTGAACTTCCTACCGTTTTCATAATTTATTCGTAATTTATAGGAATTCTTTTTTATCAAGTATATAATATAAATTCGATTTTGTAAATAATATATTGGTTAATTGTTTATGTCCAAAAGTGTTTTAAAGTGAAATTTACATTAAACATTGGCCATAATGTAACTAATTCTATAAAAATATGAAAATTACATAATATATAAATTGTACAAGATATTTTCCTATAAAATTGGATGTGAAAATGTAATTATATAAAAATTGCATTAAGAATTTATCTTCAAGAATATACACTACTGTGAAAAAAGATTCACTAAAAAAGATACATACATAAGTTGGTGGAAAAGACAAAGTAAAGGAAAAATATGCATAATAATACTATAAGAATTTGTCTACCTTTACAACATGAAGAATGGTGAGTATCCACATCAAAAAGTAAATGATCTTGAAATAATGGTATTAAATAGGTGTGCATACTCTTTACTCTTTTAAGTGTACATTATGACTTTCCTTATAACATATGCTTCCTTAACTCTTCCTTCAAAAATTCCATAATTTCTAAAATAAAAATCAGTTTCATTTCCTCCCACAAAACTTCACATGCCTCTACCAACTTTTTTTTAAAAAAAATTCAATTCATCGAATTTAGTCTCTAAACTTAATGTGAAGTATTATTTAAAGCAATTAATGTGAAGTATTTAAAACTTTAATAATAATAATTAATTTTAATACAAAGACACGAACGAGAACGATGGGTGTGTCATCTTTAATAATTTTTTTCCTAAACTCGAATGCAAAATATTCTCTGAAGGAAATAATCAAATTTTATGGAGTACATTAACTAGTTCATCAACAATACTTTCTTTGAACTCAAGTAAAAAAAAATCATATTTAATGAATCTATATATAAATAAATGTTAACTACTCAATCATGTACTATTTCTGAAATATTTTTATTTTTAAGCATAAACATCATTTCCAATAAATATTTAGAAGAAAATACCTATTTATTATGAAAATAAGAGTATTAAATAATCTTAAATATTACTTTTATTTAATATAAAAAAGAATTTTACTTTAAAATTTAGGATTTAGAATGATATTCTATTCATTTTGGTTTGAAATCACAGATAAAAACATATACTGATAATAAATTTGAATATAACTTTTTTTCTTTTTCTTTTTTCTAAGATTTCCTCATTCATGAAAATAAAAGTAAAAAATCACCCATTTTTTTCATCTAAATATTCTTCTTTATCTATTTATTTCTGAGTTTTTATAATTTAAAAGATGAGACAAGAATATGAACATTGCCAAAAAAAATGTAGGAAAAGATGAGGATGATCTCTGAAATTCTTATCTTATACAGCCGCCTAATGTTTTGTAATGATGTCCCCTTCCCTTCCCTTCCATTTTTCTTTGACTATTGCCACCACCCATTGCACCCACCTTTTCATATTCTTCAAGAACCACCCAATTCCCCTAAAACCCTAAATCATTAATTCAATTAGCCCCTTATTTTATTTCAGCCCTTTTATTAATAATTAATTTTCCCTTAATTAAATATTAAAACCCACAACAATCATTTCATCAATGCTATGTCACCAATAAGGTATTATTATAACATCATTATGTCATGTTTGTGCAATGATCTTTGATGTGTTCCAACTAGCTGATCATTGTCCCATCATCTAATCCATAATTCAACTCATATCATTATCTCCTTTACCACTACTCATCATCATTCCATCATTCTTATTTTTTATCACTAACTCATCATTGCACCTATACATTCGCATCACTCTCTCTCTCTCTCTATATATATATATACTCTTCCAACATAATACTTGTTGTTTATATTTTATACTCATAATCCAACATCCTAGCATTTTTTTTTAATATTTTTAATAATGTAAGAAAATAGAAGAATGAGCAGGGTGGTGTTTCTTTTCATTTTAAAATGAACACATCACATGTTGTAATAAAAAATATCAAGTGGGCTATTATTATTCGATGTTACTAGTTTTTGAGCTCCATCAAATTTTGTGACTGAAGATATCATATCATATATAATAGAGCATGACTAACACTGTCCCTAGCTTATATTAAATTCAATCACCATTCTCATGATTATAACTGTGAAGTGAGCATAAAGCATAAACTACACATCTTTCAAAAAAAATTCAAATAGGTGTCCCACTTTCTAGTATCACAAAGGTTTTGTTTAGATAATAAAAGAAACAAGGGTAACAAAATAAAAAAATTAAATGGGTGACATCTATCTATATATATATATATATATATATGTTTTTTTTACCTTTATATGAAAAAATAAAAAAAATGTATATATAATAGAAAATAAGAAAAAAAACTATATTAGTTGTACAGAAAAATGACAAAAAGTTTTTTTTATGCCCTCCTCATTCTTATGTTGTGTGAAACGGTTAAATGGAGATTTTCTATGATCTTATCTCTATTCTCTTTATCGCTATTTAGCTTATTTTATCCAAAATAAACATAGCATAAGTCACTTTCACATATGAAGCTACGTACAACTTCAAATGAAAGTTCAATTCAAGCTAGAGATCATTATTTGGGCTTTATCCATTTTTTTTATTTCATCCATAAATAAAACTTTAAGAAAAGTACATTGAGGATAATAATAATATAGGATAATGAAGAACAAACAATGCCTTATATTTGGGTGATTAAAATCATTTTAGTGAATTGGCTGAATTGTACTCTCTGTTTCTAAATAAGAGTGGTTTAAAGTTTTTTCACACAGACTAATAAAAATAGTAACTCTTATAACCTATAATAAATTTTTAAATTTTTTTCTAATAATACCCTTAAAGAATTAAATGTGATTTATTGATTGACAAAAAAGTAGATAAAAACATAGAAAATAATTAATTAATACAAACAACTGGTTCATTAAAATCTCATAAAAAAAATCATTTAATTATTTTTATATTTTTTAAAATAAGAATATAGTTGATAAAAAGAATTAATACATAATTAAAATTTTTAAACGACATATAATACTCATTTATTAATTGAGAGATGGAGTATGAAACAAATTTCTTTTAAAAAAACACTTCTTTAACAAGAGATGAAGTAACTAATTGAGTATTATTGGTGGTCTTAGGAATAATTTTGACATGATGTAATATTTAATAGTATAAAGTAGAATGTAGGTGTTATAGGTTTTGATATTATTGGTGAAAGATATTTGCATTAATGTGAAATATATGATCTGGGAAGGGTAGGGTAAAATGGAAAGGTGGGCATTGAATCTGACATGGCTCTCTATTCATAACACACGCGTTCATTTGGAAGTGAAACACGGAGATTGAGCAGTCACTATCTGGTGAAAGAGTAGCAGCGTTTTATTCATGTGGTGAAGTTGGAAAGTGGTCAAAGAATCTTCAAGATGTGAATGGGCCAACGTGGATAGAAAAAAAAAGAAGAAGAAAGAAGGATAAGGTGAGATTTGAGGAAGGAAGAAGCCACCACATCTATTGTTGCAAACGTGTCTACCATAGCACACTCATTTATTTGTTAGGTGAGACGGTTTAGGCTACCTTTGCCAATCATCAAAAATTATTGATTCACAATGCCCATTTATTATAAACATTGATGTATATCTTCTGCTACCAATCTTATGCAGTATATATTTATGAATTGGACCCTCTCCCACTTTATTGTAGTTGCCACACACTTTACTAGATCATCTCAAGATTTTCATGTTTTCTTCTAATGCTCATGTAATTATTTTAGATCAGGAACAAAACACAACATTGTTTAACATGTGTGTAATGTCCTTGTAACTTTATAATCATATGTGAGATTTTAAAGGAAACAAGATCATTATCATTAGATTTTGTTTTCAATATATTCAAAACCAGTAATTGTCAAAGCTTATCATGCGGGTCATAATTATATATGCATAGCTAAATTGTGTAAACAAAGAAAATCTATAATCTTTGACTTCTTTTTAGTACTCAACAAAGTTAAGATTCGCATTTAAAATTGTAAACTAAGATAAAATAACCTGACAAGAATAGGTAATCTATGTAGTGGGTGGTAAATATGGAAGGAGTCTTTGATTAAACTCAAGTTTTAATTTTTTTTAGTAAACCTTTTTCCAAGGAATTGCTTTCGGAATAACGCAAACATGAGATGGAGGAGTAGTGAAAATGATCTAATCACATTGGTGTGAAGGAAAATGCTGATAAAAGAAAAGAAAATGTTGTATTGGAAAAAAAGAGGTGGTTATGGTTATAGTACAGGTCAGATATCCATATTAGGGAGAAAGAATGTGATGATTGAGAGGTTGGTTTTAGAAAGAACTGAGATTGAGGTCTCACCACAACTCTGCATCCATCAACCTTCTCTACCCAAATGAGTGTGTTTTGTGTTGCCAAGAAACTGAACATGTCATCAGTGTTGAAGGGTCTGTGTTCTGTCCCTCTCTTCTTACGCGGTTTATTTTGGGCCTAGTGCTGCAATGCCCACGGTTTTGGAATTCCACTGAAGATCAAAGGATGGTCCCTAACACATGAGCCCACAAGATGTTCTGATCATGGCCATGTGCTGTAATCTCAACAGTGTTTTCACTACCTTTTCTATTTTCTTTTTCTTCTTCTTTTTCTTTTTCAGATATTTCCTACCTTCAATGCTGCCCTGGTCATTCATCAAACCATATTTTCTTCATCCTTTTTCTCACTTTCTAATATGAAAAATTACCTCCCTCACTTGCCAAATTCAAGTTCTTTGTCACCAGTACGTGGTACGGATACACTCCATGTACCATTCAACACTCAACCACATAGGTGTGCTCACAGGAACGTTGGAAATGCATCCATATATATGTGTGATTACTCCCACAGAATTGTGGAAGACGTGCACTTGAAGAAAAAAAAAACATATCAGGAGTTTGACCTAAGATGTGTGAGGGCATCCACATATGTGTGAAAATTGTAGTAGATATTCGATTATAAGGTTGTAGTTACATTCACATGGTTATTTAGTGTGCACTTAAGTAGAAAATTGTACAAAAATTTTCGACCACATAAATTTTACTGTGTCCATATAGAAGCCCTCATGTTGAAAATTAGACTAGAAATTTAATCCCAAAAACGCGACAGAATCCACAAAGTTACTAGAGATGCAGTATATGAGAAATTATATCAAAGATTAGATCACAGAATTATGGTTAGACCACAGAGTTAGATGCATCTAAATGAGTGTGGTAAGTACTCTGTTGTAAAAAACTGCACTAAAAATTATCACTGTAGGCCCATGTAAAAGACTACACTGAAAATCCGAAGATGCGCCCATTTAAAAAAGTATGAGATATTCAAGCAGGGTTTGGAAGACCTTTTCTATTTTTGATTTTTGTTTTTCATATATTTCCTAGTTCCAACGCTGGTGTGGTTGATGAGAGCATATTTTGTTCACCGCTTTTAGTTTTGTAATATAAAAAATTACCTTTCTCACTAAGCCAATTCAAGTTCTCTGTCATGAGATACGTGGTACGGATACACGTGTTCATGTACCATTCACAATTAGTCACTTTTTACATTAGTGTTCCAATATCACCTCTAATGAAAGTGTTTGTATTGTTCATGTTTAACATTAGGAGTTTGTGCTTTTATCAAACATTACTCATTGTTTACTCTACTTATTTCCTTTTCACCCAATTAGTATTGTTAGTCTTATTCTTGAATTAGATTTAGATTTGGTGTTTGTTAATTTTTTATAGAGATAATTGAAGTAAAATTTTAAATGTTATCCAATAAGAAGATCAACATTATCTTTACTACTGTACATGAGTTAGACATTGAATTTGTTATGCAATATGCAGTAGAATTACTGAGAGAAATATGTACCAATAATGAAGTTTTTAGTTAGGAGCAATTATGCATGGTTATGGTTATTCTTATATTTTGTGAAGGTTTTGACCATAATAAAATCTCCATGGTTAACAACATCAGATGTGAATCAGTAGTGTTGAAGCAAAAGGGGTATATATGCTGTCCTATCTATGAAGTATTCAGGTTGAGAAAAAGCCTTAAAGTAGCAAAACTAAAAAAAAGAAAGGGAAAAACCATTTATAGTATAAATTGTAACCACCCCCACCCATTTTGTATTGACAAGTGCCCTCATACTCCTATAGCATATTATGAAGCTGCAATTCTCTCAAAATGCCCAAGCCTATTATCAGCCAATCTTGAACCATAGGTTGAATTCTTGTACTCAAACCACGTAAACTCTTTGTAGAGGCTTTCTTTTCCTTTCATGAGAGAGGGCAATGGTGCTATTTTCTCACTCAAAGGTGGACCTCCAAAGTAAATCATTGAGAGCCTGGACTTGAACCCATTTGCCAAAACCCTGTGTCTCACACTCCGGAACCGTCCATTAGTCATAACCTATGTTGATGCACCGACCAAAACAAAAAGGAAAAACACACGCAATGAACACGTTAGACTACTAATCACAAACAATCATAAACCAATATCTTAAAATCATATGACAAACCCCTTTTGAATATAATATTATTCCAAACTGACATAACGTGAAAGCAAAACTTTTTGCTCCTCCTTTTCATTCTCCTTTTTGAATTTTTCTCCATGGTGTTTTGGAAAGGGGAGGGAGTTTGAAGACCAAGTGGAAATGTAATAATTGACAAGTCAACCAAAATTTGAGCACACACATTTTCAAAAAGGCACTCAAAAGGGGAATTTGTATTATTTTTTTCACTTATCCGTAGAAATAGGAAGGTCGTAAGGAAAATGGGACTTTTTTTCTCGTTTAACTTTTTGGTCTGCACCAATAGCATGCTTTGTGTTGTACCTGAAGAGAATCTCCAACATTGATGAAGAAGGAGCTGTGATCAGGTGGGACTGGAATCCAGTTTCCATCTCTGAGATAAATCTGAAGGCCTGAAGTGTTGTTGGACCTAAGCAGAGAGATGATTTGTGGGTCTGTGTGTTCTCCAAACCCAATCAAGTTCTGACCATTCACAGCAAGTTCAGGGCAAGCAGGGTAATGATTCACCCTGAAAACAGAGTCACTCTGTTTATCCATCAGAAGCTTGCTAAACACATTCTTCTGCTGAATCTTCAACCCTTCTGCCATCAGCTCAAGAATATCACAGGCCATTTTCTTCACAGAAGACATGTAGGTGTTCAACAGACCCCTGCATATAGCACCAACAATAGAGAGAAAAAAAATCAATTATTTTCTTAACTTTCTCAGTTCATTTATACATACAAGTTGGTTGAAGGTGGTTCTGTTTTGACTGGTACCTAAATTTCTCAGGGTTTTTGCCACAAAGAGAAAAATCGTGTTCTTGATTGGTGTTAAGAAGAAGATACTCAACCCAACCAACATCACCATTGCGTCCAATCCTCTTGCTACTGTACCCAAATGGATTGGGAGGCCCTGCTTTTTCCTTCTCATTGAGTGGCATAGAGAAGAACTTGAGAGCCTCAGTTTCCAATTGGGATATAGCTTCCATGGGGACACCATGGTTGATGACTTTGAAGAATCCAAACTCCTCACAGGCATTCACTATGAGGGTCTTTGCATCAGGTTTGGAAAGGTCCACTATGGGAATTGTGGAGGAGAATGTGGATGCCATGCAGTTCTTGATGTAGGAGTATTGCTCTGTTGTTGGTTTGGACAACAATACCATTCTTCTTGCAGATTACTCTGCAGTTGTTTTGCTTTGGGATGCTAAATGGGAGGGAGAGGAAGGTGAGAATGAAGAGGTTTTGGAGAGTCAATGAATGAGTAAGAGAGAGAGAGAACTTGAAGAGGGTTTGAGCAAAGGATGCTTGTGAGAAAAACGGTTGGGTTGTGGGCTATTTATACCAAAAAACTTGGTGGGGGCATTGAAAAAGAAAGAGAAAGATGATTCAATGTCTAATATTGAAATTGGAGACATCATGTGATATTAGTAGATAATCATGTCCATTAACTAGGTCTATAGAATATCATATTTGTGTACGAAAAATCTCTTCAAAATTATTAGTTATCTGAATATTATTTTCATCTTAAAATCAGTAGGCTGAGTGTGATTTTATCCATCTAGTCTAGGCATGCTTTTAATAAAATATGGAAACACTAAATTATTTTCTTCCTAGTTAATCAACTCAATTATCCCACTCAAAGTCAAGCATTTATTATAAAATTTACCTTTTTAGTTTTTCATTAGCTTTTTGAATCACCAACCTTTCTTTTAAACAGGGTATGGCCATCACAATCCTACTGAAACAGTAATATGGATAGATTTTCTGGCACTATAATATGCATGACAACTTTATCATATTGAAGGGATGTCGTCACATCAATGAGATTTCTTCCATAGGGTATTCATCTATGTTTTCCACCTTTTCCCCTTTGAATATGTGAGTGAATTTTTTGATTATCTATGCATTTGGGCACTCATATTTCACTTGTTTTTCTTGGTTATTTGTGTTTAGCCTCTGGTGTTGACATTGCATCTTTGGGAGGAGGTAACTTGCAAAATGAGGAGGAGGGTGAAGTAGCAGCATGCATGCATCTGTTAATGTTTGAATGAAGAGGTTTAGCCACGACCATACAACATGCGTGGAAACATTCTAATTGTAGTGAAAAGGTAGGACATTGGTATAAAATTTTGATGCCATAATATATTCCTTTGTACATTCACCCAAGAAACTATATTCCTCCTTATCGAAATCCATACTTTGGGTTTCCCAATACAATGTGCTAGTAGTGTTGTTCATTTTGTTCCATGTTTTGCTCATTCGGTTCCTTCACACCCATTCTACCTACCTGTCATACTCTTCTGCATGTGTCTCCAAATATATTTTCTAAATCTTTCTCTTTCCTACCCTAGATTTTCTTCCCTTCATACAACAAGGAATTATCTAGTACCAACTATATCAATAAACTAAACCAAACAACTTCTTTATAATACTTTATACATATTTTTTCTACTTTTCATAAATTCATCTTAACTATAACAAATTTATTAAATATCATCTAACTTAAAAAATGAATATAATTAATTATTATATTAGTTAAGTTAAAAATTATTTTATAAATTAAAACAGTATCCAATTTCTATTTTAATAAAAATTTACAATATAAACAAATACTACATTTTTAGTCACTAACAATTTAATTTTTAATTAATATATAATAGTTTGTAATTATTATTAATTTATTTTAGAGATAACATTTTTAATGAAAACATAAAATTAGATTTTTTTATTTTTGATTACTATATCAATTAAGACTTAAATTTTTAGTTACTAATCTAATTTTAGATGCAGACTAAATTTTATAATTATATATTAATTTTTTATGTTTTTATTACAAATTATTAATTCAATGATCATGACAAAAATCAATTTAGTGATTAAATATGTGGTGGGAAAACTTTTTATATAAATTTTTTTATCTCAGCAAGCTTCAACAGTCTTGTGAAGGAACTTTTGACACAAAAATTTGATCCTAATGAACTTTCCAGTATTCTGTGACTGTGAGAAAATCTCATACAAATTTCTATATTATCAAGACTTACATACCTTTATATGTTTGACCATGCACTTGTAAAAAGTCTCTAATACAAAATTTATAAAGTTAAAAATATCAATTAATGTTACTATTAAATATTTATATTAATAATATTAATAAATATCAATAATATCTAACAACGTGTTTAGATAATTAGCGATTATATTTTTTATTCTGTCGTAATAATAAATTTGACCCTCTCCCACTTAACAAAATATGAAGATTTAGTTTATTTATTTTGGAAGAATTTATCATGTTTTCTTAAGTAAGATAAATTAAATTAATGTGTTTTTAAAGTTTAAGAACTAATTTATTATATATTGATATCGTAAACATGTGTAACTAAAAATATAGAAAATAGAAACTCATTTTTTTTCTCTTAGATACAAATCTCCTTTTATTACTTGATTATTTCATGATCAAATGTAGAATGTATGCTATTAGAAAAATATTTAACTATAATATATTGAAAAAAATATCACAAAACCCTTTTAAGTTTAAAACAATTAAATTCAATCACGTGTGTATATATTTTTTTTCACCGAATAGGGTTGCCTTGTTTTGTATAGGCAAATTATTGTGGGCGAAACTAGTGTCTTCACTATGTGCATATTATTGATGCACTAGAGGCTTGTAGATTTTTTTGAAGATGCCATGAAAGCAAAGTTCTATTTGGAAAAAATATGTCTTCAAATGGAGACATTTAGAAGGAGAATAGTTAGTTCCTAGAGAGATGATCCAAACTTGATAACAAGATCATATCTTATATTGGGAAAAATAGAATTTAAAAAACAAAAAAAAAACCTCTCTTATAAAGCTAATACCAATAATAAAATTTAAAAATAAAATAGATAATTAAAATAATTTCAAGAAGATCTATTTTTTATACAAGATAAAAATCTCGTCTTGATTAGAGACAAAATTATATTAGAATTTATAAATAGATGTAAACTTGATTTTAGACATGTCGATTAAAAATAAAATCATATTAGAATTTATAAATAAATGTATACTTGATTTTGTAGAGTTGAATTGGATTTAAAATTTACTTCTTAAAACAATTTGTTAATAAAATTTAATTTAAATATTAAAAAATATTAATTTTAGACAATTTAATTATTAATTTTAATTTTAATGTTACTAAACAAAAACATAGGATAATAAAATGATAAGGTAATTATTTGTTAGTACAACAAAATATTCTATCAAATTATATATTAATGTAAAAGAAACTTGGTGCAACATAATTTTATTTAATTTGTGTTCACATTCTTGATCTATATTTTAAGTTTTTTAACAAAAAAAGACCAAAAAGAACTCAAGGTTTCCTGGAGACGTATATGCGGTGCAAGTTAATCAAATAACTAATATAACTCAAGGAGGTGAAAAAAGTTATTTTAGAAACAATTAGTGAAAAGATTTTATGTAGGTCAAAATATTGGCTCTAAATAGGTTAATAGGTCTACACTTACATGAAAACTAGATAGGTTTAAACATTTAAGAGTCGTTTTATTTTAAAAATAGTTAGAATTAGTTTTGATATAATTGAGTTTAAATCATATGTTAACTTAATAAAAATATGATCCTTATTGTTCACATGTTTACTAGTGTGCATCGAAAATCAATTCATGCTGTAAAACAAAAATAATACCTAAAGTAAAAATTTAAGACAAGAATATTATTATAGAATTTCACCTGTTTTTATTTGTTTCTCATTAATATCTTAATTAAATTTAGTACTCACCTTAAAACACTTTTTGAATAACTTAATGTTTCAATTTAACTAAATAAATTATTAAGTGTGATTTGACATGATTAAGAAATATGATTTGTTGATAATGCTTTTCTTACTTTTGTTTTATGAGTAATTATTCTTACTTTATTTAGTTTAGTACTTTATTGTCTTTAATTAATAAATAGTTTGAATAAATATGGAAAATAATTTTTGATTAATTTTTATTAATAAATAAATTGATATTTATTAGAAAGAAAGATTTTTTTAAGGATAGTTCTTCTTTCAACATGTTTCTAGTTTTGTTTAAGTGAGAATTTATTTGAAAGAAAAGTTTAAAAATCAAAGGATGTTCCTTTGATTTGAAATCCTTGTTTAAGTAAAATTGTAACATATAGTAAGATATTTGATTGCTCAAATAATAAAAAACTCCACTTAAACAAAAAAAAAGTTTGCATAATCACTCAAAGAACATAAATTTCGTTCACTAGGGAAAAAAAGATCATAAGGTACCTATGATTTGATCACTTAAGCACAAAACAATATTCTTTGAAATAGGGAACATAACTACATTAATTAGATAAAAATGGTATTTTCATTTAAAGATAAATGCACTATTAATTAAATAAAAGCTAACATAAAACATAATTATCTTATGTACTTTAATATAATTGGGTGAAAGAGAAAAAGTTAGTTTCCTTCCAAATGTTTATTTTAAAAAGAGTTTCAAAGTGAAAAAAAAAACTGCCATTCTCTTTCATTATTGGATCTTAACATCTTTCTTTATTTCTATCTTCATCATTTCATCTATAGAAGTAGCTAAATTTATCATTGATATGGAATGTTATGAAGTATTTCAAACAATTTAACTTTTATGAATTCTCATACTTAATTTTAATTTCAATATAATTATTATTATACTTATATACTTAATTTTAATATGGATTGAATAACTATGATTTTGTGAATGATTTGCATGGAAAAATATAATCTAATTCTAGATTTGGAATCTAATGATTAAGGGATCTGAATTTTAAAGATAAACTTGGTTAAATGGTTCATAGATATTTTATTCTTGAAAAACTAATTTTTAGATGATACTAACTAAAGAATTAAAGATTTAAAATAGAAATTAAGTCTCAATTACCTAAGAAATTAGGATTCAATAAAGTTTACAAGGACTAAATATGTGTTTAAGTGAAAAGGCCATGTGTAAAATAATTTATGAAGTTGTTAGGTATGATTTGAATATGTTTAAATGAAGTATGAGTCAATGGAGAAAAATAATATTTAAATATGCTTAAATAAAGTATAAGTTAAAGGTGGAAAAAGAATTACACTTCAATGTGTTCTAATGAAGTAGAAGTTATAGAAAATAATAATAATTAAATATATTCAAATATCCATTAAAATTTTATGTTCAATGGGTAGAATTTGAAGTAATAATAGAAATATTTGACATAAAAATAATGATCTTAAAATAATATATGAAGTTAAGTAAACCAATATAAGATGGATCAAAAGACTAAATTTGAAAGGTGTATCTCCAAAAGGAATTCAAAGCAAATAATAAGATGTTTAGAACATTATTATTCTATTTGAAAGACTAAATCACCATAGAAAGTAGTTAAAGGCAATTTTTTAGAACATAAATATTAATTAATGCATGTCAAATGCATGTTCTACCTTAAAATCATAAATCTTAATAATACTTTTTATAATATAATTTGAAAGAGAGAGAATAATTTTTTTTAATTAATATCATTAATACATTCAATAAATTAGTTAATTAAAAAACACCTTTTAAATATCTTGTGTTAATAAGTTTGATAAAAAATTTATTTGTTAATATTTAACATATTAAATGTGAGATTAGAGATTTATTAGTGATTGAACAGTGGTCCAGTGACCAATATATCTAACCACTCAATCCTTAAAAAATCATATTAAAATCAGATTTTAAAATTAATTCAATCCTACAAAATTCTAGACTTATAAAATGAGATTTGCATATATTTATTTACAAATTCTATTTTATTTCTAGACACCCTGAAATCTCAAACAAATAAGTTGATAACAAAATGATTTATCAAAAATTAAATCATAATAACATTTATAAGAAATTCATGGGTATAAAAATTATTCGCAGAAATTCATAAAATATTTTCTTTATACTTTTTTTATTGTATTTTGTTGTTAACTTCTCACATTGTCTTAGTAATAATATAAACTATGAGATGAGATTCTGGAAGGGTTAATAAAAAATATAAAGGAGTTTAGAAAATATAAAACGACTTTTATGGGTTAGGAAAGATGAAGTTGAGTTTGACGTGAAGAAAAATAAGAAGAATAAAATGACATTTTTTGGGTTAGAAAATGTAAAATGACTTTGACGTGAAAGAGGAAGAAGAAGATAAAATAAAATTCGAGGTTTATTATGAGAAGAAGCAAAGCAAAATGTTAAAATGACAGTGATTAGGATATGCAGAAGAATAAATGCAAAGAATGATTCTAAATCGCTAACTTATCAATCACGTCATTGTGAATAAATAAGAAAGAGTTGAGAAAATTGATGGTTTTGTAAGAATTTGGTGATGAAATGAGAATTATTGTGCTAATAAATAAGCATGATTGTGTTGAATTAAGAAATTGATTAAAGAAAGGGAAAGCTATTAACAGCAATGTAAAAGGGAAAAGGATTGAAGGGTGATTGAAGAGGAAAACAAGAAGAGAATAGCACTCACCCCTTGTAGACCCACCTACCTATATTTATCAAACATCTTTCATTCAGGACCATGTCAAATCAATTTTCTATTTTTTTTTATTTTTATATATTATCTTATCACCCTAGGAGTAGCTTTTTTCTTAAATATTTTTTTATTTATATTAATAAAAAAATTTATCAATAAAAATAAAGTTAAATATATTTTTAGTTCTTGTACCATTTGTTAAAATTGTGTTTCGTTTCTAGAGTAAACTTTAGACTTATTTTCGTCCTTATATTTTATAAACAGGTGTAAAAACATTTTTAAAAAAATAAAAGAAAATAG
Source organism: Lablab purpureus (assembly GCA_030347555.1). Taxonomy (NCBI): domain Eukaryota; kingdom Viridiplantae; phylum Streptophyta; class Magnoliopsida; order Fabales; family Fabaceae; genus Lablab; species Lablab purpureus. Next base: position 23,787,646 of record CM059258.1, read on the forward strand.
AAGAGAAAAAAGTAAAAGAAACTTAAAAAATGGATAATAGTGAAGTAGAAAAATATGAAGAAGATAAATAAAAAGATAAAAATGAATTTTGACACATCGTCAAGAATCGTTTACACAAGTTTATAAAATATAAAGACTAAATAAGTCCAAAGTTTGTCTCTAGAACGAAACACAATTTTAACGAATAATTTAAGGACTAAAAACATATTTAACCCGTAAAAATAATAATAATAACAACAACTATATTAATATATTTAGATTTGTTGATGATGTGAAGTTCAATATATTTTGATATTTGTTAAGAGGGATATCTATTACTAACTAATTTTGTCTGCTTAAGATTATAATTATTTAATTTTAAAACAATTAGTATTATTACCTTACCATTTTAATTTCTTAAATTTTATTATGCATGTCATTTTCTTTTAGTCATTGACAATAATCTAGGTGGAACTTATTTTCAAGAAATTCACAAGTTTGGAAAGCAAATAATAATATATTATTTTTGGATGCAATGAAATTGACTTGGTTATTGAAGATCTAGAAGACATTCTCCATTCTTCTTCTGAAAATGTGCCAAGGGGGACCATTTTTTATTTATGATATACATTTAATTCAAATGTTACCCTTTCTTGCTATTTCCCTTTATAAATTATTTATTCATTATGAGACATGTATTACTACTCCATGATACAGCCTGGTGGTTTAGCATCACTTTCAAAAATTGTTACTACACACCACCTTTGGAAATCTTTTATCATTTCATAATTAATTATGCAATTTTCTTGTGAGAAATTGGAAAGTGATTAAGGGTTTACCTTTGAAAACTTAGTCATATTTTTCTCTTTTGTGTATAAGTGGTAGCTTAGTATTGATACTGCAAATGTTTTTTTGTGGTTCTTTCCCTCCATCACTTTCCCATGCTATTTTTAATTGCATTGCTTCTTGAGAATGTATTTTTACATTGTACGTTTCTAACTACCTAACTCTTTAAGCAAAAGTCACAGTTAAACGCAATTTGGCCTCATAAGTGCTTTTCTTTTCCTTATTCATTTTCATTTGTTTCGTGTATGAATAGACATTACTGAAGAATATATAAAATTGGGAAAAATGAAGAAATTTTGGTCATAATTGACAGAGACAGTCAGCAATGTATATTGGGTTAAATCCATTGTGGCATGAAAGAAGCTTGAGGTTGAGATTGAGAGAGACACACACATTAAACAAAATTAGAATTATGAATTGGGATTTCCATTTTTTTTATATACACTCAAATCTTATGGGCTGCTCACTATTTTTCCTCATAAGACTCATAAATATAGTCATTAGTAAACCACCATTTTTAGCTTCTACTCTTCAATGTTATCCATTATAATTATTAATTAATTTATTTATTTTCAAATATTATTCATCTTTTTATTTTAATCTTTACACTTGACATTTTCATTTCATTTCTTCATCAAATAAATGAATTTGTAATTTTCTTATAATAACTGTGATAAAAATTATGGATTTACTTCACAATTTCACCTGCACATCCATCCATATGCAATCAATAAATATTATCATATTTTTAATTTTTCGTAACATAAATACAAAATAACCCTAATATTAGATAATACATGCAGTTAAATAAAAAAAATTATAACTAATAATTAAGATGTAATTAAAAATGTAATAAATGAAACGTCATGATTTAATTGTTATTTGATTCACTTAATATTTACTACACATAATTGAAATAATCTAAGACACTTAATTTACAAATTTAAAATTTATTATTAAAATCTTAGAATTTAATATATGTGATTAATTTTATTGTGTTTTTTTTATATAGGACATCTATTACAAGCTATACTTATCTTCAATATGTCACCTGCATATTTTATAAATAAAATTTATATGGGTATAATATGTTTTTCATATATAAATATAAAACAACCTAACATTAAATAAAATATTTATAATATTAGGTTAAAAAATTATAAGTAATGATTAAAATTAAAGCTGTCAAAACGTAGGATTCAATCTGACCTGACCTGATCTATGAGTTAAGTTAAGAAAATTTAACAGTCTAACTTGATCTACATTATAAAATAAGTCATAAAATTTAGCCTAGTCTGATTCTATATGGGACCAACAGGCTATTTTTAACCTAATTAAAATTAAAAGAATTATAACTATATCTATATAAAAAATCATGATATATTATTTTTCAAAAACTTAACATTTAATATTCAACAACTAAATGTATTATAGAACAACATCATACATCTTGTTTAATATTATTTTTTTGTCACTGACAAACAAAAATGATGCAACCTAAAGTTGGGTCCAAATTTGTCTTTCTCTACCCCATCATCTAACCTAACTTCTTTTATAACTACATGTACCCTCATTCCTTGCAATTTTGTTAAATAAAGACAAGAATCAAAGTACCATTATGAAAACATAGGATAATTTGTACAATTCTCATATATGAAAATAAATATATTGAATAATTTTCTTTTTACGCATCTCATTTACCTCAATGACACATTTTTTTCTTGTCCTCCACACTCACATACATAGCAAATAACCTCTGCTCATAAGATATATATTTTTAATCTAATATTATTTGAAACAATTTTATTAGTGTCTCTCATATTTATAACATAATATGTGTAATTAAAATAAAATAAATATTAAAAATAAAAGAAATTAATATATAAGAAAAATGGGTAAGCCCATTAGCCTGCGGGTCAACTAATTAGTTTGCGGATCATCCTAGCCTTGATCCATATGAGCTTTGGACCAAACGGACTAAGCTAAAAATGCCTATTTCTATTTAAACTACAATTTTTCAAGTCTGGTATAACCTAAATCATAGACTATAGATCATACTAGACTTATTTTGACAACTCCAATTAGAATTTAACTATGTATTTAAAAGTATAACTATTCAATGTTACAATTTGATTCTTATATTATCTTTTGCCGAACAATTTACACTACTTAAAACATTTAATTAGCAAATTTAAAATATATTGGATTAAAATCTTAGAATTGAATATATGTAATTAGTTTTTATGTATTTTTTTAAAATAATAGGCATATTAGAAGTTATAACAAAAAGAGAGAATGATGATGGTTGTTGCAACAGTTGAGAAAGATTGAAAAGTGAGGGATGAATGAGATTAATAGAGAAAAGAAAAATGCATAAAATAAGAGGAAAGCATAGAAATATGATAAAGTTTGAATGCCTGAAGAATCTGAAACCTCAAAGGGGCTCCATAAAACTTCTCTCCTACAAGCCATAATGAGCAGAGTGGAAAGTGACAACACTCACATCTCGCCATGATTGTAGAACAAGCTCTTGCACGGACACCATGTAGCCACCACACCCACACCTTCAAATCAAATTCATTATTATTATTATTATTATTATTATTATTATTATTATATTATTATTATTATTATTATTATTATTATACATGCTTCTTCTATAATATAAGTGAGAATCACCATCTTCATTTTCTTTACGTCCCACATGCTAATATAAAGAGTGGGGTTAGGAATATGAATTAATGATTACTATAATTAATGTTCACCTAAGGAAGTGTCCTTGTTTCTTTGAATTCTGATTAAAAAAACACTCATTTTCTTTAATTAACAACACTTTTAGAAGAAGAAGAAGAAAAACTATCTCACACAACTAGGTCTAGTTCGATCCATTGAACCAGACATTCACCGAATGAAGTTAACCCTAGTCAAACAACCCTCTTTGAATCTTCAACATCCCAACATTTGCACTTCCCTTTTCTTTTCTTTCTCTTCTGATATGACCCTTAGAATCTCTCTACTTCTAGTTTTCTTTGTTTCTTTTACCTTTTAATCATAACTTGTTAATTTTAGCTTTTAATTTCTAATTATACTATTGTAATCTTTTAGGTTATAATTGTAAATATGAGATTTTTATCATCAAGATTCTAGTTATTGCAATTCACACTCTGTGTTATAATTATGTAGTCTTAATTTTCCTGTCACTTCTCTTACAGCAAATTTTTGTCACTTAAAATTTGTTAATGTGACTAATAATATGTTCAAGAATTAAAATCACAGTTATATAAATACTTAAATGATTCTATTAACATAATTATAACTTGAAAGACTAATATATTTACAACAAAAAAAACTTGCACAAAAAACACTAAAAATGATTTTTTTTTCTTTATTTCTTGGAAAAATATTAAAAAAAACCTGAAATTGATTAAAGTGATGTCTCATTTTTACAAATAGAAGCAAAAACAGAAATAAAAATATTTTATTTTTCATCTCAAAATAAACAACATTTGTCTTTCTAATCCAAGATTAGTAGAAAGATCAGAAAATAGGTATGTTATCTCTCCCTTCCACCTCTAATCAGATTCTTAATACCACATTTTTTATTAACTTAAACATGATTGGAGCCTCTAATCCCATCTCCTAACACTATTTTTATTACCTTAAACGTGAGAATAATTATATATGAGATCCCTCATCATGAAGTAATCCGAAAAGATTCATTGACATAAAGGGTATTATGAGATAAGTGGTATATGATCATTGATTGGATTAGCATGGAATAAATATGAAGAAAATAAAAAATGAAGAGACGAAGGTGGAATTATTGGTCTGACATCATTGCAGCTATTAATGCATTATTGGTAATTAGTCCATCTATATCGATTAGAACCTAATTAATGGACTGAAAGCGAAAGTTATGAAAAAGAGACACGGTCTAACATTGACATTGCATTATAAATAGAGTTTAATCCATGCAAAAAGTGAAATATATTAATAATGGTCTTGTTTGTTAGAACTTTGCTGATGAGAACATAAAAGATCTACGTGCATATGTGCATATGAGTGATGGTTGAAACAGGAACTCTGTTTTTTTCTGACCAAAAGTTTAGGAAGTTGAAGTTGTCTCATTTCAAGGCTAGGGCAAGTGACATATGCCTCAACGTAAATTTATTGTGATACTAACAAATAACCTACCAATGATTGCCCAATAACTAACTCAAGATCCTCTTATTAATGTGTTCGATCCTACTAGAGCTCACACCATCAAAATTCCCTATCAAATATGCAATAGGATTCTCTTGTTCAAAATACTCTATTCTATTCATTTACTTGTTTTCTAAACTTTCAATACTTCAAGGTATCTATTAGACATCTAACTAATATATGTTAGTTCACAACAAATCAATTCATTAAGAAATTGCATTCTTAACTATCTAGCTAAATTTTATGTTAATTCATGCATAAAGTGAAATTAATTATAGTTATAAAATATATAGAATCTCTGTTTTTTTTAAATATATAAAATGAAATTAATTATAGTTATAAAATATATAGAATCTCTGTTTTTTTTAAATATAAACACATACTAGAAATAATTTTGTATAAGTACATACATACTAATTTTTAATAAAATAAAGTATTTAATTCAATTCTTCTTACAACTTAAATAAAATAAGATTGTTTGATATATCAAGTGGAGTGTATCATTTCTTGTGAATTTATTTAAATTGATAATGACTATGATGTTGTTTGAAATATGTTCAAACGTTATGTTCTTCTTTGTCTCATGTTTATTTTCTCTTACACTTTCTATGTATAAATGTCTTGAGATATATCTAATCCCTTCATGTTAACATCTCTAAACATACACATGCTCCTACCCCTTGGGACATTATAAAAAAGAACAACAACAAAAAATTACGTAGAATAGGACATGCCATGAAGAAACACAAATAATCACACAAATATGAGATAATCGATTACTAAATATGTTAATCGATTAAAATAAATCACGTTAAAATATTAAAGAAAAATTTGTTTAAGAATAATCAATTATAGCACATGTTAATCAAGTACTTATGAATACACACAAAGGTATCGGAAAAACAAACTTTTTGGTTTACTCGATATTTTGTGGGATAATCGATTATTTTGTTCTTTCTCAATTTTAAAAAACCTCAAAAAAAATTAATTGATTATATTAAGAATTTATTAGTTATTTTTAGTAAAATATGAAAACCAAAAAATGGATAATCAATTATATTAGCCTTATTCATATAAAACCTGTTAAGAACAAATTAATCAATTAGATTAATTGCTAATCAATTAGACAAAGTTAAAAACTTTTTTAAAACATATTTAAGTTTTGAAAACTTGTTTGATATGAGCTTTTGAAAAACACATTTAAATTGAGCTTTTAAAAGTATATTTAGATTGAGTTGTATGGTGGGCTAAGGCACTTGTGACTTACCTTATTATGAAAGACTCACAATCACATGCAATAAAAGCTTTAACAAACAATACAAAATTTTTATGTCTTCATCATCTTCAACATCGTAAAACTTCATCATTAAAACCAAAAAGCTTGACTTGGTCTTCAAGTCTAATAATCCCCCTATTTTTTATGATGACCCACACTCTTTGATACATGATGTATGAAAAATATTCAATTAAATCATAAAACTTGTTTTTTTCTAAAATGTAGCTAAACAATTAATATAATCAATTAACAACTTATCTAATTCATTAAAAGCGTCAGTATCTATTTTGAATGATCTTTTCAAAATCTATATAAAAGGAATGATTATGTACTTTTTTTAACAACAAATATCAAATGACTAAGAGTGCATTTCTAAGTGTATTTTTGAGCTATATACATTTTCTCTAAGATTGCTTCATGAAAGAGCTAAAGAAAAGAAAAATGCATCTTTTGGATTTTAAAGAAGTCGAAGAGATATGTGATTGAGCTAAGTTTCATTATCTAACTAGTTCCACTATGAAGTGGTATCTTCTTTCCTTATTTCTTTTGTTGTTTAGGAGTGTTCCCTCTATATCCTATTTATATTTCAAGAGTTGATTTGATGTATATCCTTTTCATCTTGTTCAGGAGTTGATTTGCTAAACATATCTTTCTTCAATTGATTATGATTTGATTTGTGATATCCTCCTTGAATTGATTCAGAAGTTATTATCTTTATATCCTCCTTGAGCTTATTTAGGAGTTGAACTTTTGTGTTTCTATCTTGTATATGTGTATGTGTTGAGTGCTTGTATAGCATATAAAGATAGTGGAATCCAACTATTCCAAGGTAGAATAATTGAGGCTGGATGTGATAGGTGAGCTCCAAGTAGAAGAAACTTCATGCTCTTGAAATGGATGAGTGTTGATGGAAGCTTTAAATGAAAGGAGAGAGTGGAGAAGTGTTTCGACTAGGTGATGCTTCTTGGAGACCTATGAGAGACCTAATTCATAAGGAAGGTTCCTTGTGGCTAGACCTAAGAAGGATATGACTCCTAAGGTGACTCAAGAAAGATTTGTGATGCAAAATGGACATAAATTTTTTACTCTATTCAAAAGTGAAAATACAAGAGATGGTGATCCCTATTTATAGGTGAGCATGGCTGACTTTAAAAGAAGAGAGAATTTCAAATTTGAATTCCCATGTGTAGCCCTAGATATGCATCGAATTTGGTGGATCAATTGCCACATGTTCAAGTCATGCTTTCCACATTTCAACATGTGCTAAATGTGGAGCAATGACTTATGTGCCCATGTTTCCTCTTGTGTGGTCAACCTAGTGGTTTCTTTTGGACTTGGGAAGCCCAATCAAATTGTAGATGTACTCCTTGTTGATTCACTAGACTATCTAATAATATTATGACACTAGACGATTTGGTACCCTTAGACTCTTGATTAAGAGATGTTTTGGTGATAACAAAAATCAATGTATATCTAATAGTGTTATGATCATCTAACACATTTGTTTCATGCAATTGACCAACTAAAGTATAGTCTAAAGATCCTAGTAGGTCTCCATTAAGCCTATTACACGGTCTATCAGTATGAACTACATATAATTTAAAATAAGCAAGCTGAATCACACCCGAATTTTATACTAAAAAATAATAACAATTTTATTGAAACAAAATCATGATTAAATCATTTACGGAAAAGGAAGTTTTTAAGAAATTAATCTCAATATTCAAAATGAAGAACAAAAAAGGAAACGAACGATACTACACGAATTTAATCTGTGATATTATCTTGTATTATTTGAATTATTTCCTTTCAAGACTTGGCTAATGAGATTCGAAACCATCAAGTTTCCTTATCAAGCGTCTAATGACTTTAAGAATGAAGATTCCACTACACAAAAATGATATAATAGATATCATCTTTGATCAGTGGCGGATCTTGACTAAATTTGTAGGGGGAACCACTATATATTAAATAAATTTAATATTTTAATAATAATTAAATAATATAAAAAATTATAAATAAAATAATATAATATTTTAAAAAATTAATTTTATAAACAAAATTAACATTAAATATAACATTCAATTTAGTTAAAATCGTAAGATTATACTATTGTTATTTCAATTACGTGTTAGAGTATACTTATAATCGTAATACAATGTAATCGGTGAAATCGTAGAATAGAAAATTTTAACGTTTTAATAAATGCAGACAGTGAATGAGTTTTAATTTCATTTTAATGGGTTTTAATTTCTTTTATTGGTTTTAATTTCTTTAATATTGAGCATTGTTCTATGTTCCACTAGGATACTTTTTAACTCTTTCAATAATTTTGAATTGTTTAACACTGAGTACTGATCCCACTAATTTAGAAGTTGAACATTTTTTAATTTTTTATAGGTTTTTAATATTTTTTAATGTTTAGTAATATTGTTCCTACTAATTTAAGAGTTGAACAATTTTTTTAGAGGTTATTTTAAGATGTAAGTCTGAAGATTTTTTTTACCTTTTTAAACCTTAAACAATTTTTAAATTTTTTAAGCCTAATAAAAATAATTAAAAATTAAAATCTTTCCACTTCTGAAAATAAAAATTAAAACGTTTTTTTGCTCAATGTAACTATTTGCTAAGTTGAAAAAATATCATTTTCATTTTTATCAATAATCTTCCTCTTAAAAAAAGCATCAATTGTCTTGTTCTTAACCATGAGTATTGTACCTATTAAAAAATAATTATTTAATTTCAAAATATTTAAAATTATAATAAATGATAATTTACAATCTAATCTATAGAGTAACAGACCTCCTAAAAATATAATATACAATCTAATGTAATCTATTTACAATAGTCACATAAAAGCATAGAAAATAAATGATATTAAATAAAAAAAGTTATAGTAGGTACCTATAATGGAATGGAGAAGTTTTATAGAAGTAGAATAGAAGATAGGTGACGTACACTAGAACCATAAAAGAGAAAAGAACTCATTATATCTTTAACATAAAGAGAAGAAGAAGAATATTAAGAGTCTATATTTAAAGCAAAAAAGTAAATGTAAATAGCTGTTATCTATAAATTTTTATAGAAACTCTAAAAAGTATACATCTTAAAAGAATCTATTAATTGTAAAAATTTATTTTATTAAATTGTGTGAGCCCATATAATAAATTTATATGTATAATAAAAATGTTTGGAGGGTCGTGGCCCCCACCGGCTCCTATTAAGCTTCGCCCCTGTCTTTGATTATGCAAAGCAAATATCAAAGACGAATTGAAAAAAAAATAAAGCTTCAAGCAACGTTCGGATTTGTGAAAGTTATAAGAAGACTTGAAGATCAAAAGTTGAATACACAAGAACAAACAACGATCAAAGATATATGAGCTATCAAAGTATCAACAAGCATCTAATAGCTATAAGTGGGTGTGAGCGAGATTCTTGTAATATCTTGAGTGATAACCAATGAGCTTAAATTGTTCTCTCATCTATTTAAGAGAGATTCCTTCTTTTCTGCTTTAGGTCTTAATCTCAAGGGGAGATTAAGACGGTTGATAACCATAAATGGTTTGTGTACTTATTGTAACTAGGAATGATTTGTGTACTTGCTTGTAATAATTAGTTTTATTAGTGGAACCTCTTAAGAATAATTCCTAAAGGAGAAGTGGACGTAACCCGTGAGTTTTAGGTGAACCAGTATAAAGATCTTGTGTTGGATCTTTCAGTGATTAGACGGTCTAATCTATCATATCATCTGGTTAGATGATCTGGTGTGTTCTCGAAAAGAATTTTGGGCTCCATTCAACTCCCCTTTTATAGCATCCTGTTTCAACACTCCTTATATCACTACTATACTATTTACCCTACATGCCCAAAAAAAGCTCAATCACTTAGTTTAATTGACCCATGTACAAGGCTCAAATAGTCTAGACTACTAGGCCTAATTGGAGGCCTTATTACAATATGTACAACTTATCTAACTTATCTACAGTTTAAGGATAACCCATGTTGAAAGCAACTTGGGCTTACTGATGTCAGTAAAGTCCTAGTATTCCTGTATCCTCCGAGCCATAGCCTTAGTAGTTGGTTCTATGCTAAAGAGTCTTCCATCAGAATGTAGGATCAATTTGATCTGAACCAATATAAATCTTATTTATTTTTCCTTTTCATTTCTCTCTCTTTTAGTATCCAACCTCTGATATTATTGTCTCTTATACATTCTTGTTCAATCTTATTAAAAGAAGAATTGTATTCTGATTTTTAATTGAGAGATTTTCAAAATAGTTTTAAAGGTGATAAAAGTTTTCAAGAAAGGTAAAAAACTAGTTTACCCTCTTCTTGATTTAGTTATGCCTCAATTATTTTATCAACACTTTTTTATTGTTATCTTTGAATTTCTAATTCAAGGTTGTTAGTCTTTCTAAACTTATCAATAATTTATGATAATGACATCTTTATCTTTCGATCTCCTTTTGTATTTTCTATTTTTCTAATTGTTCAATAGAAATTGTTGGAAACAATCAACTCTCTGCAATTCTTGATTAAGTGTTCATCAAGAAGAGTAGGTAGTTGAGCTCATTCTAGAAGACAATTGGGAATTTATTTATCGAAGGGAAGCTTTTTTTTTTCAAAATTGGAGGATAGAAAAAGTTATATAAACTATATAAGGTTCATCAAATTGCCACTAGGCTTTGAGAAATATAATGTGGGTAAAGCTTTACGAAGTATGAACTAAACATGAGCAAGTAGAAATTTACAAGAAAAATAGAAGGGGTGTCCTTATAAGGAGTAGAAACACCAAATTAAAAAAAATTGAGGAAATTTGAATCAACATCAAACACAAAACTTCTATAGACAATCGCTATACCAGAAAAGGCATATTTTCAGCATTAGTAATAACAACTTTTGGATCTTCACTATAATGATTCATCAAAAAATGACCATAAACTTTTGAGGACCAATCTATCTCATCTTCGAAATCCTTGTTCAATTTAAGTCTCCCACTATGTAATATTCTCTAGTTGGCCTCAAGCTAGTAATAACAACTACATCGAAAAGAGTGAAGGTAATGGATCCATAAGGCAATTTAAGAGTGTGGATATATTGATTCCATAGATGCCCTATGGCAAAAACAAAGAGATGTCAAAACAAGATATGTCAAATTTACAGTATTGGATGAGGTCGAATACACCAAATATCTTCCAATTAGAACATAGACCTTTTCAACTAGTTCCAACCATTTCCAGCAATTATTTCTTCATGTTGTTCATATAGTGTGATAAAATTTTGAGGTTAAGCCTTCTTTAGTAAAGAGAAAGAAGTTATTTAACTCATTGTGGGAGGTATGGTTCTTAATGGTCCATACAAAGTACAATATATTTTCTCAATGTAAACAAAATTTAATAAATTATCATAATAAAAAGATAAAGAGCACAAAAGAACCTACTAGGATGAAGATAATCCAAACAAAGATTTTGATGTTTGCAACACAAATAAAATTGAAGCACGTTAACAAAAGTACAATAAATGGAGTTTTCAAAAGGTGCCAAAACCTTTGATAAATCAACTACAATGAATTGTCATGATAGGTCAAAAACAACAATTATTATATATGTGTTATAGATTGGTTCATTTGAGGTGTGATTCTCAAAAGAAAGACTCAAAGTTATATTATATAAAATCTCAAATGAAATGAAAAAGAAATGATATAATTTGAGGAATGCAATGTATTGAGATGGATGATGTTATGTGGAACAAGTTCAAGAGTAGTGTAAAGTCTCGAGCTTGGGTCAAGTGCTATGGGTTCATATTTTCACAAATAGCTTGAATATCCTTGAATCTTGAGTCAATGTTTTTCATGATCAGACGGTGATTCACTTGTTTCTTCTTCCAAAGCTAATATGGCATTTCGAATTGGAGATTACAAAGGTGAATAATTTCCTTCAATGTTTGGTGGAGGAGTATGTGACTCTTGCAACCTTTTAGTGATAAACGTTATAATTAAAATAAAAAAATTAGTTAAGTTTTATTTTGAAGTATCAAATCAAAATCGAAGCTAACTAATACATTATCTACTTGAGGATTGTTAATTAAAACATTTTAGTATGAAGGAGCAATAATTGGAGGAGTATTTTCCTAAATTTTCAAAGAGAAAATCATAAGTAAAAATTAAAAGAGATTGCTTCATGGATTTGAGATAAGGAAATTAACATACTTAGGACTATTGGGGGGAGATGTTAGGTAAATTTGTTTGAATTAGAGGTTCCTCGAGAACATGAGGTTCCTCAAGAACATGAGGTTCCTCGAGAACATGAGCTTCCTCGACAACATGAACTACCTCAACAATATAAGATTCTTTAAGGATGCGAGGTTCGTGAACAATTTCTCCGTTGAGTATAGTAGCCTCGTGTTGAGGGTTCTCAAGCATTGGAGGTGTTGATGCACTAGTTGAACTATCTGCTTGTGTTGAGGAGGGAGTTTCCAAGGTGATATCAAGAATATTTTTCATTTTCTTAATTTTTTATTTCTACTAATGAATTTTAGAATAGGATCAAGGAAGGATATAATCCAAATATAATAAAGGTGGAAGATGTAATAATACCTCTAAGGTCACTAGTGGTTTCAATAAAATCAATGATTTAGACGAAGTCTTTCTTTTGGAGATCATGCTTGAACGAATGAGATTGGGATTGGCTTCGTAACCTTCATTATCCCAATCCTTGGTAATTTGAGAAACCTTTGAGGTATAGCTAAAAATGAAATTAAATAAGATCAAATGTTAGAATAGAGAGTGAAGAATAACTAAAGAAATAATTATAAATCATTCTTATAGTTTCAAGAACTCTCACCACTCAACAAAATGATATTGATTTTGATGCAATTAATATAGATCAACCAAGAAGGAAGCTCTCAAGGTAACCTATTATCATAGGGAAAGTAATATAATTTAGTGGGTATTACTATATTCTTTTCCCTCTTTTTAATTCAAAGAAATAATCCTAAACATTCCTTACTTCCCAAATCCATTTTGGATGAGTTATAGATTTAGCTATTGTAAAACGAGCTAATGGAAATGCTAGTAAATATTTGGCGCAATATTTTTCAAATCTAGTTTGTCCTTGTGGGTTTATTAACTTATGAAGACTATCATTTGTATTAACTTTATCTTGAAGAACTAAAACAGCTCCATATATGATATTATGAATATTTCAAGGGTCACAAATCTCATAGTAAAAATTTTCAAATTTTACAATCTCAAATCTAAGATAGTAGTTACCTCGATGTGCTTTTTGAGATCTTGCATAAGAGAAAGGGAAAAAGTTAGCCTCAAAATGATAGTTTTTATATCCACCTTATGCTTGTCGAACCGTGTAGACCACTAATCATGGAACTTTGTACAATAATAACTATTTTGAAAAGAACAGATATATGGAGAGAGTTTGAGCTTAAGAAGAAAAGACTTAAATTTAAATAAGAATGTCTTTTTTGTTAATGATTTGTTCTTAAGTAGAGACAAATTTAAGAATCGAGGAATGGGTAAGTGTTGGCTTAACCCAAATTGTTGAGCCAAAATTTGATATCGATAAAGAAAAAATTTAAGATCCTTAGGTGAAATCCTGAAACAAGAACATCCTAACTCAAAATATTTGCCCATATGCCAATCAATTCTTGTTGAAGTTTAGGGCTGGGGGCAGGGAATCAAGAAATTAGCCATTTAGGACCTGAAATTGATGGTTTAGAAAAAGGAGCTAGTTCTTCGTCAAAACTGCTGTAACTGAGGAGTTTTGAGAGAGAAAAAAAACTTATATTGACTTTTGGAAGCTTTGTTTTTCTTGAGTAACAAAGCAAAGAATCTTATTCCTTTAAGCGGATATGAAGGAATTTCTTTATTTATTGGTGGAATCGATTTGTCCAAAATCAAAATTAAGCAGAAGTGAATAATCCAAACATGCCTAGATAGACTGGTGCTTGATTTTGAAGATTGAAGCCTCTCAAATGCTTCTTAAAAAGTGTCATATACATGAGTCGTAAGGACTTTGACTAAACAAATAGAAGGTTTGTTGCATGTAATAATCAAGCTAGGGGGTAGAATCCTATGGTCACTTGGGTTGATATTGAACAAAAGAACTTGAGATACTAACCAAAAATTAAAAAGGCTACATCTTTAGCTTCATATACTGCCGTGGATGAGTCATTGTCACTATTATAGTCTAGTTCATTCGAGATGTGATTATCAAAAGAAAAAATTCAATGTCATATTATATAAAATCTCAAATGAGATAAAGAAGTGATTATATAATTTAAGGAATGTAATGTATCAAGATAAATGGTATCATGTGGAACAAGTTTGAGAGAAGTGCAATGTCTTGAGCCAATGCGAAGATTTAACAAAAATTTCTAAATATATTTAAAAAAAATAAAAAATATACTACATATTATGAAGAGTTCAAGAAAAAAAAAGTTACGACAAAAGGATTTCAAAAAAATATAAACATAAATTTTTTAAAGAAATTAAAAATTATTCTATTTTTTAATATTTGTAATTACTTGTATAGTAAATAATATAAATAGAATTATAAAAAACATTAGAAGATAAATTTACACAAAATAAATCTTCTTTAGCACATCCCAAAATAATAACAATGCATCCAATCTTTACGTTTAATATATGTTTCTTCAATACTTTATTTTAATATTATATGATTTTTCAAGTTCTTTATTTAATTTTTTTCTATCTTCTTCTTTGTTTTGCATAAAAAACTTAAAATAAATAATACTTATGAAAATTAAAATCATAATTATATACAAAAATATGAATATTACATATTTTAAATATGATATATTAACATTTTCATAAAATAATCAATTTCAAGTTAACTTTGACTGTGAGTCCCTTATAAAAAAATATTTTTCACTCTAAACAATATAAGAAGGATTAAAAAACAACATTAGTATTGTGTTGTAATTTTGAAGCCAGCATTAAGAATTTTATAATAAGAGTTCGTATAACGTTGTTAAATAATATCTGTATGTAAATAATAAGATTTAAAAATGAATGTTATTTGAATATTTGAAAAGAGTTATTAAAAGGGTAACCTAGAGAATGAGCCCACAGGGTGATAGAAAAAGAAGATTTAGAAAGAGAAGGATATTCCATAGGTTGATAGAAAAAGAAAAAGAAAAGTGAATGGCTGGGCTGAGAGATGGGAGAGTGATGTGCAAAGTGAGGTTTACGTGAAGAAATTTGCCGACATGCGTGCTCAAATGACACAACCTCATTGTTCAAACGATACATAGAAAAACAAATTAATTGTTTCTTTCTCTTTCTTCCTTTCTTCACATGCCATCACTGCAACCTCACCGTCACATCTTCAATTTAACATTTCAATTTAAATTCCAAATGCTTTTATAACAGATTTTTCTCAAACTAACACCCTTTATTCATCACATCTTTATTTATTTTAAATCTAATTAATTAATTAATTAATTAATGCATAATAAATGTTTAAACCATGATGTACAGTGTTCCAAATCATTTTCAGATGTTTTTCTCTGCATTGTGTAAAATTACACTGTTCCATTTTGATACTCTCGTTAGATTTCAAGATGGTAGGTAGTTTCTTACTTTTTATAATAATTATTTTAAAACTATAAATTACGAATTACAATTGGTAAATAAATGGCATGAAATATTTATATTGATAGTTTATTTAAAACTTAATTAAGCTCTTCTAAAATTGTTTGACCACATTTTTTTATAAATCTGAGTTTAATTCTACTCGTATCTATTAGAATTTATATTTATATTTATCGCAATCCTACATAATTAACTTTTAAAGT
The DNA here is from genome assembly GCA_030347555.1 of Lablab purpureus. NCBI lineage: Eukaryota > Viridiplantae > Streptophyta > Magnoliopsida > Fabales > Fabaceae > Lablab > Lablab purpureus. The sequence goes on from CM059258.1 coordinate 23,803,784, forward strand.
AAAATTTGTATTCTGTTATTATATATTTTAATTCAATAATATCAAATCAGCATATGTTGCAATTTAAACAATTCTCAAAGAGGTTTCAATTTAAGCATAATGGGATGAACGCATTTAAGACGTCTTTTAATCAAAATTAACGTGTTATGAGTTAAATGTTGCTTATGATAGAATTTAATTAAAATGTACTAGTAATGTAAAATTCTTTCACTTAATCATTCAGTTCATTCAGTTACAAATTGTCATATTCTTTTTATTTATTTAGTTTAATCATATAACAAAATTTTTATGTTAAATATTTGTTGGTTAAATATATTTTTAGTTATTGCATTATTTTTTCAAATTGTATTTCGTTTTTTAAGTAAATTTTAGACTTATTTCATTTTTATATTTTATAAATTGGTGTAAAATTATGTGTCAAAATTTTTTTTATCTTTTTATTTTTCTTTTTCATAATTTTTTACTTCAGTATCATCCGTCTCTTAAGTTTCTTTTACTCTTTTTCTTTCTATTTCTTCTTATTTTTCTTTTCTTAAAGATGTTTTTATTTGTCATCAAATATCATTTATACATGTTTATACTAGGTTCAAAGTTTATCTTATAAACAAAACATAATTTTAACAAATAGTTTAATCCAATATTTTATTCAAATAAATATTCTACCATCAATCTAATCTAATTGCTTATAGCAGTTACATTAAGTTTATTAGTTTTCATAATAATTATTTTTGAAGTTTAACATAAAATAATTTTAATTAGTTGATATATAATATAAGTTTTTATATAAAAATGTAGAAAAAAGGATCAAGTAGAAATATGATAAATAATGAAAATAAGAAAGAAAGGCTAAAAATGGGTGTAGAAAATAAAATATATTATACTTTTATTCTCGATTTCTTAAGACAATTAGATAATGGAATTGTGTGATGCACCACACAGATGATAGCATGAAACTTAAAAAAGAAATGTAAAATTGAAATACAAGTCAAACAATTTTTAATTATATCAGGTCAAATATATAATAAATTAAGAATGTTTTAAATGTTTTAAATTCTGAAAAATTCATGATAGATAATATTTGAAATTATATCAAATACATATAATTCCTTATTTGTTATTAGTATTTTCAAATCAGCATGTGAATTAACTTGTAAAATAACAACATAACATACAATTGTCAATGTAAAATATAAAATAAAAAACCTGAATAATAATGTTGCAACTTTTTTTTAACTAAGGTTAACCGTATCTCTTAATTGCATTATTTAAAAGAATGAAGTTAAAAAAATTGTGAAACAACTCACTCTAAAATATAGATTATAAGAAATCTATTAAATATAAACTAATTTAAAAATAAAAAATAATTAATTATTATACATGAACTAAAAATTATTAGTGTTAAATAATTTTTATTATAATTAAAACTATATTTTTTATAACTATTAATTTTAAAAAATTATAAAATTAATTTTTATATAATGGTTAAATTGATTTTTAAATTAAAATATAAATTAATTTTTGATATTATACTTACTCAATTTAATTTTAAATTAATCTCTAATTTGATTAATAACGAATTTCATTATTTGATAGATAAATAATATAACTGGTAAAAGCAAATTTTTTTTTTGTAATGATAATTTTTTTTAACAAATTTATGAGAATAAGAGAAAAGTGAAATATTGAGTTATAGTTTGAGTTCCTTATTACTAAATTTGTGTATTCTATAATATTTTATGATTTTATCCTTAATTAACATTATTCCTATCCTAATGATAATAAAAGAAAGTTGAATTTCAGCTTTATTTGTGAGGAAAAAGGTGTTAAAAGTGCGTGATAAGATTATATACATAGAATTAAGGTTTGGATTAGTTGTTTAAGATAATTCCTTGATGAAAAGATGTAGATTTAAGGTATAAGAATGAAAAAAAGTGTTGTTTAATGGCAAGTAATAGATGGACACGTAGTTAGTTAGAAGGTGCGTGTGATGAAAAAATTTGAACGTGAAGTGTGTGTTGTTGTGGTTGAAAGAGGAAGAGTGGGAAAGAATAGAAGTATATTTTTGTTTGATTTTGTTGTTGTTCTTCGTGGCTTCGTTCCTCTTTCCTTCTTCAATGTTTGTCATGATTTTGGGTGTCCATGCGCTCCACTCATGTCTTTCCATGGCCCCATGTGCATGCGATGTTTTGAGTGATGAACAGTGCCAAGATAAAAACCTATTTTTGGAATTGTACGTTGTACCTAAATTTTGAAAAGGAAAATACAAAATGCTTTCCAATCACCATGACCCTGACTACGTACTTCATTTTCCATTATTGCTTCCTTCTTCTTCATGTTTTCTAATTCAACTCTACTTCCACAACTCTCTTCCTTCTTCATTCCATCCCAAATCCACACAACATTCTCATCGATTATTTTTACATCTACATCACATTTTAAGATTCATGTTATTGATAAAAAATGAAGTTTTATATTGATTTGTAATCACAAGAATATACAATTGGATATACCACCAATCAAGAGTATATTAAAAACATTTTTATATCAATTGTAGATATAACTAATGTAAAAATGTTTAAAGACTTTCATTGTAGCATTATCATTTTCGTGTTATGTTTCACAATAAAAAAGATATACTAATCGTAATCTCTTTTTGTGTATCAATACACTAACTTTATTTAAATAGAAGATGTAGTGTATTTGTATTATAACAATTGATATAATATAAATATATCTTCTATTTAAATAAAGTTAGATATGTTTTTTATGTAAAGATAGAATGATTTTAATTCATATAAATTTTTTTAACCTCAGCTTCACATAAAATAAAATAAATAATTAAATAATAAATCTATATAGCTAACATGATACTGATATGAGGAGAAATGCACCAATTACATGCAGGTCACATAAAAAAGAAGTGGTGGTAAGAAGAAGAGATGACAACTCTTGCATAAGAGAAGGAGATAGTAACGTTTGCAAAAGTGAAAGAGATGATAATACTCTAGCAAACTAAAGAGACAACATTTGATGATGGATGTGAAGAATAAATTTATAGTTAATGTCGACAACAAAAACTGACGAATAAAAGAAGTACAATAGAATTAATAACAAAAAAGTAATAAAAATTTATATCATAAAATTGTAAAGAAAAATAAAAAAAATTATACAAAAATTAGTATCTTAATATAATATATTCTTTATAACTAATGTAGATTAAATGTGTAGAAAATTGAAACTACATCCATTTACTTTATATTAGTTAGAAAAACAATCATTAGTAATTTGCATAAAATATTATAAAAAGTAGATATTATATTAATTTTTCATATACCTATTGTAATGCATACATTTTATGTCTATTACAATAACAAAAATATAAGATGTGATTTCAGTATTTTGCAAAAAATTTCAGTGAATATATTTGTACATTAGTTTCTCATAAACCAATATGATATGGGTAACATAAATTCGTATTTTTGTATTAATATATGATGATCTTATTGGAAACATTATTCATTTATATGTTGAAGGACTCTCTCACACGATTTTGTCATGAAAAAAAGGTTTCTATATGATTATATATTATATTCAGGTAATTGATGACTTTAATATTAATGATACATGTCCCTACCAATTGAGAAGTAGTTCCCGATGATGGTGAAACTATTCTCAAATCCTTGTAGGTCTAATACTATAATTTAGTTTAGAGTATATCATAAATTTATCTCATTCAGTTTCAGGTTAAGTAGCAAATGCAATATTATTTGTTTACTTTATTCATATACACATTTTATTATTGTAGCTTTTTCTTGTGGATAGATATTGATGGAGAGTTATCACATTTTCTTCCATTATTAGTTTACAATACACCACTTGTAGGAATCAATACTTGGAATTTTTTTTTAAATATTCATGTGTGCAGGTTGGTAGGAATATGTGTAGGGAGGTTAGCTAGCAAAATTGCTAATAAAGGGGTCAAATTTTCAAATCACTTTTGAGAAACCAGGCTGATGAAAAGATAGTTAATTTGGGTTTCTTTTTTCATCCTTTTGGGTTTTATCTATCTGGTACTATATTTTTTTTAATGCAGAAAAATTTAAGATTCCATGTGTCTAAAAGTTGAAAAGCACACAGTCAGATGCAACACTATGTATTGCTTCTCTCACTTATATATCCTTTGAATTCTTAATCAAACAGTTTTAACAGAAAGAGGTAACATCTAGTAAGAAAAAGAAAAATATTAAGAGTAGTTAAGATATCTCTAATGTATGTTCTTGAGGTTTTTACATTGAAAATAAGAGAGTTGGCTGTCACATATAGAACCAGTTTTTGTTAAAAAGCTCTGAAGAACTTGATTTTATCCTAAAAGTTACTGACATGGAAGATAAAAGAGACAAATCTAAGAATAGAACACACAAGCATTATCTGGTTCAGTACATGCCTTAAATTCTTAAATCATCTAATAGGAAAGTTTTGAATTTGTAAATTTTTATGAGCAATTTCAATTTTATTACTGTGATGATGCTGATTTGGTGACACCCCTTAATATCACTGACAAGGAAGGTGTGAAGTTGTGTAGGCTAAACAAGACATGTGAGGGTTTGTATTTTAAGAGGCTATTGCATAGAGCAGGTCACTTGAATTGTGACCCTGCAGGTCCTGCTGGTATCACAGACAAGATCTATCAGAAAAATGCAGCATATATGATCTCCAATTGGCATGCTTAATTGTGATCTCGAATTGTCGAAACCTAGCTATTAGCAGATAGGGTCTCAATCACACAGTCACAACAGCAAGCATTATTGAGAGATGATTATTGATTAATTAGGAAACTGTAATCCATCAATGTTGTAAACATGGATGAAGACACTACTAAATAGATACACAGACAGATACATGAACTCATAATGAAATTGGACTTGTGGTTTGAGCAGGACCCTTGACATAAAGTGGCTCCTCAACACCAATGATCATGCCAATATCTTCTTCTCATGACATGACTTGACAGTTTCCCTGATCCTCAAACCATTTGCATGCCAAACTGAGAAGAAGTTTATGATTAATCAGTGTTGCTATCGCCTGCTTGGAATCCTGTAGATTTTTTCTTAATTTCTCATGCCCTTATAATTGGTTGTGGAAATGATAGCACAAAAAAGGTGCACTTGGTGGGTTGGTTTTGTCATCCATGAAAAGGACCAAGTCATGTTAAAATTGAAATCTGGATAATGCATGCATTTCTGCCTCACAAAATGAATGGTAGGGCTCTTAGCAGTTAATTTTAAGCTTAGCATCAAGGTCTTGTGCTGTGTTGATTAAGCCAATTTGATTAGGTATGCTTCTGCCTAATTCGTCCATGGGGATATTGGCAGTCACCTTTATCTACAGAAAATCTATGTATCAGGATAAGAACATATATCAGTCTCACACCACATTATGTCAAATAATTTAACTGTATCAAATGCTCCTCTGTTTCTAATCACAACTTCACAACATCATGTGTAGTAGTATCACACCTTAACGTACAATTTATTCATTTTTTTATATTTCAATTTCTATATGTTTCTCTCTCAACTGCAAAAGTATTCTAATGGTTGATATGATTATTGAATTTTTTTTTAAAAAATAATTAATACTGATAAAAATAAGTAATCACCACAAATTTAACTTTTAATATAAAATTTTAAAACTTAATGTTTATAGATATTTTTTTTTATATACACCTTACTTCTTTTATTTTTACTCGATCTGAAAATTTATTCATTCTTCTATATTTGGATCTTTAACACTTAAAATATTTCAACTATCACAACATGAGATCAGCCAGAGTATTTAATGAGTTGATGGAACATTTTTCATCATTATATTTTGTAATTTCTGCAAAAAGAATTTCATCTAATCAATATGAAACAATGTTTTTTTAAAAAAAAACAGTTAAAAAAATAAATAAAACAGCATCACTTTTATTGTCAATTTTTACAAAATTAATTTTATTTTTTTATTATTTCTGTCAAGTGTTTTATTTAATTACATAATTATTACTCAATTATCCTTTATAATCTAAGTTTATTTCTCGCATATTTTATTATCATGTTTTCAATTTTTGTCGATAGGTTGAATAGTGATAACCTGTCTCCAAGAAACGACGCCGTTTTTATCAATTTTTACAACACTAAGCCGTTATGTTACTGACGAAATGATAAGATGCCTAACAGTTAAAAAAACAAGATGACACAATGTGTGGATAAAGAATTGAGTAATAAAATATATGAAAATTGAAGACTTGATAGTGAGTTGTGTGAGAAAAAATTGAAAGATAAAATTAACAAAATAATGATAATTGAATTATAAAATGTACAATTAAACCAAACAGTTTTTTTTTCATACATGTCTTCATATATTCATGGAAATACGCACAAAATATGTACCTAATATATTTTCTATTATATTTCTGGTTATCTAAAAGTCTTTATTATATTGTTTAAAGAAAAGACGAAGTAAAAAATGATTAGAGATAAAAAAGAAAATTCAATATATCAGAAATTAAAATAACATTTAAGCATATTTTTTGGGCTCCTACTGATTAATAATTTAGGATTTTATAAAAATAGGTTAATAGTTGTGAGTGTAGAGAAGGATATTCCAAGCATGAACAGTTTTTGAGTCTATTAAAGTTTAGTATATATAGGTCAAAACCATTAGTAACCAGTGATAGAAGGTCTTACTAGGCTTCATATAAAGGATGTTTACATATTTAGGTTAAGTCAATTCTCCACCATCACTGTTTTATGTCTTTTCAACTGTATTTTAATTTGTAGTTGAAGAAATAATCTTTCTACAAATTTAATTAAGGAATTTAATACCAATACATCTAGAATAACTTCATATAAAATATCATTTCTTACTTTAAAATCTTAAAAGGTAATATATATATATACACACACTTTTCTTTTATATATTATTTATTTTATTTATTTAAAAAATTTCATCTATATTTAAATTTTTTATTGAAATTTTGATCTCATACTATTATTGTAATTGAAATATTGTTTATTTTAGAATTTAAAGTTTAATATTTAGAATTTAAAATTATAGTTTTAAAAGATAACTAAAAAAAGATAAAAGAGAAAAATACATATAAATTATTCTTAATTTTGATTTTTGAGTAATGTGATATAATTATTGAACTTAAGAGATAATCAAAATTTTTGAATATTTTTAATAAAACTCTTATCTATTGTCAAAATATTTATATTTATTAATCAACTCTCTGTCATTTGATTTTAGTGTAAATTAGGATGATATATGGAAAATAGAAAATACTAACTCAATTACGTTTTAAGTATTTTTAAATGAATCTCTAATAAAAGTATTAATTCCAAGGAGTGTTTAAATTGTTTTATATTTTTCAATTGAATTCAGGTGTTTGATTTTGTGTCAACGAAGATAATATTATTGTCACCTTGCAATTTGTATATACACGTGCTTTGTTTTAATTTTAATATTTAATTTAAAAAACAAAATAATCTCAATGTTATAAAAAAATAATTAGAATTTCAAAATTTTATTTTTATTGTTGTTGAAGTTGGTGATGGTGTTTTTGATAAAATAAATATTTACTCTCCCTTAAATATCCATACACATTAGCAAAGAAAAAGATGTGGCATATGTATTTAGAATTAAGGGAAGAACCTATGGAGTAGAAAAAAAAAAAAAAATCGGTGGTCGATGTTGACTAAATATGCTTTTTATGTGTTTTTTTCAAAGTTGGAAAAGAGTACAAAAGATTATGTTATTTTTCTTCCATTCTCATAGAATGATATTGTTTTACTTTTTCTAAAATTTAATACTAAAACAAAAATAAAACCGACAAAACCTTAAACTTTGAAGCAATAGTAATGAAATATCACTCACTTCCTCCTATTTGATAATAAAATTAGGTAAGAGTAGTCAATTGAAAAATATAAAAAATTAATTAAAAATATCTTAATTTAAATTTATCTAAAATTTTATTATTTTATTTTTATATAAAAACATGTAAGTAATAATAAATTAATGTAAAGGTCATGTAATTTGAGTTTATAGAAAATAAAAAAAAAACATAAACTCAATTAAAAAAATATAAATATTTTAAATATTTAATATAATAATTTTTTAATAAAACCTTAACTAAAAATATTTAAATTCATGAGAACTTAAAATTTAATTAAATAATACATTTATTACTAATTTTAAATTAATTTACTCATATGCAGGTTGTTTATGGATTGAGTTGGATAGGATTTTAATGAATCGAGAGTTAGATATGATCATTCATGTTAAGATTTTGAAAAATTATGTTTTTTTAAAGTTGTAATTTTTAAATATTAACTTAATTAAAAATAAATATAATTTAAAATTTAAATAAAAGTCACAATATTTTAATTCATGAAATCTTTGTAGGATATCAATTATTACAAAACAAAAATAAAAATATAATAAATTATTAGTAAATTAAATTTATGGATGATATGTATAAAATTTAAAAATAAAATAAATTATATTTATGGAAGGAGTGATTCTAAATTTTAATAGTTTTTAAGTTCATATAAGAAATATTCTTAAAAATAGAAGTATTTAATATCAAATCATACAACTCTAATAATTTAAATATTTAAAAAAAATTATTTTTATTATATTATAAATAAATAAAAAAAAGGAAAAAGAAGACAATAATATAACAGTAGGTCTCCAATTAAGTATTGGATGATTCATATTAAACTTGTTACTCAACTTCTACAATAATTATTTGGATTGGATTAGGTCAGATTTAACTTAATTATAAATGAAACTCATCTGAATCTAATAAATATTGTTTATTTAATAAAAATGAATGTTATATTTTAATTAATATAAAAATATTTAAATTATGATTGTTATTAAAACTAATTTAAATGAGAAAATTAGTGATTGATATTTTTTACTAAAATTAACTTGTATGTTAACAACACATGGAATCTATTGATTATATAAATTGCATAAAAGAGTATATTCTTGAGGATTATTGTTTAATAATATCGTAATCAACTAGTTAATTTTTATTTGAGAATTATGAATGTTCTAGTTCAATGTTTTAATAAAATTTTAGAAAAACACAAATAGAAAATTTAGATAGATGCTTCTTCAAAAATTTACTCTAAAAATGGTTGTTTGTTGAGTATATAATATTAATTTTCATGAAGTTAATTACTTTTATTTATTAATTTATTTCACATAAAAAATTAACATAAAATTAATTATGAGATTGGAAAAAGTATATTTAACCTAAATAAAAAAAAGAAAAGAAAATTAGGGTAAGAGTGGTTGGTGGGTTTAGTTCACTTAGGACTTAGGCATGTCGGCAATGAGAGTGCCAAAACCTGATTTGCATTGTTGCACGTTCAACATCATCTTATGTTGTGTAGACCCAAAATACCTTGCAATTCAAAGTACAAAAACAACCAAATCATGCTACCACTCTCCAAAAATCATCAAACTCAACAAAATCCAAACATCTACCACTACATTACAACACTAAATCTTTTACTACCATGGCCCTTCTTTCATACCACACAAAATGTCTTCAATTTATCTTATTTCATCTTCCTCACCTCAATAATCAACATTTGAGGATCTTCAATGTACCAAAACCTATCCACAATAAATGACCCACAAACACAATAGATTCCATCCAATCTCTCATCACCACCCAAAAAATCCAACACTTCAAACCCTCAATCAAATTTAGGTGTTTCCTAAAATTATTTTGGCCACATGTGATTTGATTTTTTTTTATAATACAATTTACAACACACAAATAAAAACTATATTTGTTCCTGAAAAAAGATTGCAAATGTGTTGAAGACATTTTCTTAAGAATAAAAAATGAAGATGCTAGTTAATTTATATGTATAGGTGTACGAAATTAGAATAACAAGATGAATTGAAAGTTGTAATTGTGGTTAATTTGTTCTTAGAAATTCAAATATAAATTTGACTTTCATATTTATTAGGTAGAAATGAGCATGTTACTAATATATGAAAGAAATAAAAGATTCACAAATATATTATTTTAAAGTTTTAATTGAAATAATTGTAATAATCATTTATGAAGGCTGTCTCCTGACACATTAATATAGTATCTTCTATATCTTCTCAAAAGATCCAAAATTTATTTATTAAGAAAAGGGTTATAAATCTATGATATCATAAATATCATAGCCTTTTACTTGTATTGTATATATGGAGTTAGATGATTGAAATGGTATATCATAGCCTTTTAATGTTATATGAAAACTCTCTTGAATTTTTATTATATTTTAAAAAAAATTACTACTAGAATTAGGATAGTAAAGTTTTGGTTCAGTAACATTAAAAAAGTGGTAAAAAAAATAATAATTTCATTTATTTATAGTATTTCAAGATCTAATATGATTATGATAGAAATATATAATTAAAAATTAAAAATAAATACGGATAAAAAATTAAAACTAAATTTTCATTTTTAGTATTTTTTAATCTATTTTGATATTTATGGAAAACAATTGATGGAGCATAAAACGCATATAACTAATATTGTTTTATTTAAAATAAGGTATAGGGCAAGAATGATATATTTTTTAAATTATTAAGTTTAAAATAAAGTTTATTTGATATTTTATTTTAAAAATTATATAATTATACTTTTTACATTAAATTTTTAATAATATTGTATTTTCTTTTCTTTATTTTTAATTTTTTATAAAAATATTATTTAATAAATATTTGAATGGACATAAATATACTCATTTGACAATAGGAATTAAATATAAAGTACATACTCAATTTTTATACACAAATGATGATAGATATTTACTTTGATAAAAAATATTACACCAATCTCTTGTTAATGTTATCCCATGGATATATTGTTTGTTTGCTCAATTAAAATTTGACATAACTATGAATTTTAAAGAAAACTTATATCATATATATATAAAGAATATTTTTACTAATAAAAAAACTAATTTATTTTTATATTATAAATTTAGATATTACATATATATATAATTAGATATTTCAAATATTACATACATTCAGAAAAATATCTAATATTATATTAAGAAAAGAAAATAATTTATTAAAATTTAATATCAATTACAAATAAAAAATGTCATATATAATAGTAAACACTAATAAACTGGATAAAAATAAGAAACAAAAATATTTATTATATATATATATATATATATATATATATATATAACATTCTAAATTTTATACAACACTTCTAAAAAAATTAATGTATTGAAGTATGTAAATGTAAATATTGAATTTTGGGTGTTATATAATAAATTATTTAATTAATAGAAAAATAAATAAATACAAAAAAGAAAAGAAGAAAAAAAATTCTTGATAAAAATTGAAGGTCAAGTTTTAATTTTCTTAATCATCAAGAATGAAGATAAAGAGGTTTTCTTAACAAATTTTCTATAAGGATTGACTTGATTTTCAATAAAAATGGTCGGTCATAAAAAATGAAAGACAATAACTCGGTACTCTATCTTAGATGAAGGGTAATAACTCGACACTTTGCTTTAGATAAAGGATAACAGCTCGACACCCTATTCAGGACGAAGGAAACACTCATCTCAAACCTTGTAGGAAGGTTTTAACATCATATTCTTGATGAAAATATTCAGTTGAGGATTGAGTTGTAGGAAAAGAGTGAAAGTTCTATTGTGGTAGAAAGGAAAGTCTTGAATAATCCAAGTTGACCTTTGACTTAAAGTTGTATGAAGGATGATCGAATAGAGTTCTACCTGCATACACGAGAGAGTACATAAGTCCCAAGCATAGAATCTGAAAATGAGAATGCGGGTAAACAAATTTGGAGGACGAATGAGCTTTATGTTATGAATACTTAATGGTAAGATGTTCATCGAGTTGGCTTTAGCAACTAAATAAGGTTGAGTTATTTGAAGGTTGATGTTTGTTACCTCATTACCTCTAACTCAAAGAACTTGAAATCGGAACAAGTTGGTTTTATCATCAGATTCTCGTTGAGAACACTCGATTGGGGGTGAGTAGATTTGAACACAAGTGTTGAATTTGATCCTTGACAAAAATTGCTCAATTGATTGAAAAACAAAAATCCCGAGTTTGTAAAGGATTACAAGGTATATTAAAAATTGATTATGTATGATGTTTCAATTACTATTACATCACAAACTTATAGGATAAAATTTACACTAAGAGAATCTAAAAAATTGGTACTACATCTTTATCTAAACCCAAATAGTAGTTACAAACTAATCGAAAAAGAATCTTACCCTAACTAAATAATCATTGCATAAACTAGTATAAATAGGAGTAGAGAGAACTCAATTACACCATGAGAAAATGAGAGAAGTGCATAAATTGTAACCTCGGCCTCCCTGACTCTCTCATCTCTATTTTCATTATTCCCTCCATCACCCTTTGCCCTTTCTATCTCTAAAATTCTATTTCTTCCATATCTCTAAAAATCTTGCTCGAGTTTGAGAAATTTTACAGCCAAGGAAAGCTAACTACCTTTCTTAAGTATATTTGGTTGTTGGTGATATATATTTGGTTGAATGAAACGTATAAATTGATATTGAAAAAATTATCTTTGTATCTATTGTAATTTTATTCGATATATACTCTTCTTCTTAAAGAGGATAACATTGACACAAGATAACCATATCAAATTATTAGAGAATTTAACAAGATATATCTTATAAAGAAAAAGGACATCATATACAAGAGATATATACATAGGATATTCTATGTTTATACGTTGAATAAGCAAAGAATCGATAAGATGAAGAAGTTGAAACATTTCATTAAGAAAATAAAATTTAGAAAGATATTAAAAAATTTAATATACGAGGATCGAACTAGATGAAGAAAATATGTATGATTCATTAAGTAAATAATATTGACATACAAAAAGTTAAATAAAATATCTTTGAAACTTACACATATAAGTTGATCTAATGTTAATTAACTCATATTCTTCTGAGGTGTGTGTGTGTGTATATATTAAATAATCAGGAATAAGTAAGATTAGTTAAATTTGTATGTTTCATCAATAGAATAAAATTGATACATGAGGTAAAAGAACATTTAACATATAAATCGAATATTGTCTCTATAATTAATCAACTCATATTGTCTTAGGATGACTATAGCTCGTCATTAAATACACTCATTTAATGATCGAGCACCTCTTATTGTCTTAGGATGATTATAGCTCATCATTAACTCTGAACAACTCTAGTTACTTAGAGTGAATTTAGAAGCCGCACAACGATGACTCTTGGGACTCAAGACATGCTCAACTCTTTAGGTACTTGGTCAAGACAATAATATACATCGAGGAATTAAAACTTGTATGTTTGCTTGAGTTAATGAAATTGAAATATAAGTAAAGAAATAAAAGACATTCAAAGTACGAATTATCATCTTTAATAATGAATTATGTTTTGTGAATGTTATGTATGAATTTGAGATCACAAATCTAGGATGATTATGAACTATTTTTTTGTGTATTAAGTAATGACACCTATGTTGCAACAAAGATCACATACTTCATTGATTCTCTAAGTCACATAAACTAAGAGATAAGGTGGTGAAAAATTGAAGGGGGAGTTCTTGCGCACCATGACATGACTTTGATGCATGACATATGTAAAGAACCTACTCTTATCCATGTGTCGTAAATTCATTTGTTAATCTATGTGTGACATGGATAAGATTGTTAGTCTCTCGAGGGACATACTTAATACGGGTCTTCTGAAAGACGCAATTGATATTCTAGTTTTGATAATTGGAATTACTGTGATTTATGTTGGATTGGAGGATATCTTTGATGGAATGAGTATACATTGAATTGATTGAGAATAACTAACTACACCATTGTGATATGATGTAAAAGTTATATTATAATAAAATTTATTTCAATAGCTTACCCTTACATTTATTGTTTATATAATAACATGCAATAATTATATTGTGTATACAAACATACGTAGATACAAGTTGTAGTTGTGAAACTGATTAGAAAAATAAGTAGAAATATAATATAATGTATAAGATTGTATAAATATCTTTTGTTAGACTATAACTTTATTATTAAATACTAAATGAATTGTTTACCTTTTTAAATAATATAATTATGTGTTTATATGAAAATGTGAAAATAATATATATATATATATATAATATAATATAATATGTAATACTTAGAATATTTAGAATATGTTATTATATTTTATTGTAATATATAAAGATTTTGGAGAATAAAACTCACATCATACCTATTCTTTATTAATTTTTTATATTTTTCTTGTTTCCTCATTTAGATCTACACTTTATACTCCACTAGGATGAGAGTAACTTTAGAGTTTTTAATCATTTTAAATTATATATTTGAAAATGAGAACATAGTTTATGGAAGTTAATATGCTTAATAGCCTATCTCATTTATTTTAGTTTCTTTTATTTCTATCTTTAAATTGAAATTTAATAATTTTAAAAAATATTAATATATACATAATTGGAACTATACAAAATACCATTTAATTCCAAGAAAATTGGGAATTTGAGCAGCATTAAACATTTTTAATAAAAGGACACAAAAATGTATTCCAAACAGAGAGTTTCCCATCATATTATTTTACAAGATTGGAACACAACCAGACCCCTCTTTTCAGCTTAAAAGCCATTCATATTTTACAACGCCAATTATTACTCTAATCTCATCTAAATCAGAATCATCAAGAACATTTTTACTTGAAATTTTAGGAATGTGTAATCCCATCTTCATTTTGTGCATGCTTATGGTTGCACAAATTTGAAGGGTTTTGGTGTTATTATTGACTCCATGAGTGTACACATTGTGAACCCCACAAAATCTTTCCAAATGAGATTTGCAGAGTACTTGAGAGCATAAGCTTTTACTACCTTTATTTTCTTCTCTTCTTTATCACATTGAGTTCAAAAGCCATGACATATAAATGGGTTTAGGCATCTAAGTGAGTTTTGAAGTGCATAAAATTAGGTTTACATGATTATAATTAGGTTGAAATAGTTGGGTTTAAATTCATTTGTGTAAACTCATTCATACATACTTCACCCCCACTAAAATGTTATTATTTAGCAAAATTTTATTGAAATTCACTTAAAAGACATTTATAATTTTAATTTTATTTTTCATGTAATCCATGTTCTTAAAAGAAATTAGTAGTATACCATATAAAACCATATTACATTATAAAAATAATTACTAAAATCACACACAAGTTTTTTCTATTAAAAAATCAATATATTTATTTATTGAAAAGTAAAATAAAACTATTTTTTTTTTCAAAAGAAAAAGTCTGTCTCAATATAAAAATCAAGTTTGAATAATCAACTCATATTATCCCACGCTCAAATAACTAACCCAAAGATATGGATCAAATGATTGGATATGAATTTTAAGAAGTTGAATTCAAGTTAAGGCGATTACTTTCTGCACCTCCATAATCTCACCATGCACCCCATAGGTATTGTAAATTTATAAAAGTATTCCCATACAAAACTTTTCCAGACTAGGATGTTTCAAAATATTTCTGGATTGGGTGTTTCAGAACAGTCTTTTAGAATAAGTTAATCCAGAATATGTATTGAAAATTGTAAAATTACTTCCAAAAATTTTTTTCTGAAATAAAATTGTAAAACTTTTATTCTAGAATACACATTGTAAAACTTCCAGGACCACATCTGATTGTCCGCTTTAGAGTTCGAAACTTTGTCATGATTTTATCCTTAAAAGGCGTCTCGAAAGAAAGGATATATAAGCTGTTTTTGACTTCAACTCCTAAATGATATGGGATTATTAGATATACCAGAACAAGCTCCCCAGTTGAGGATTAAGAAAACAAGGATTTGACTTTAAAACCCCTTTCTTTTTCAAAAACGACACCAATATTCTGAATAAAATATTTTTACAATTTTGTTATGAAAAAATATTTTTAACAAGAGTTTTATAATTTCTAATACATATTCTGGATTCTCCCATTCTATAAAGCTATTCTAGAACTGCATAAATATTCAAGAACACCCCAATTCAAAAAAGTTTTGTATAAAAGATATTTTTTTAAAATCACCAAGCCTATGGGGTGCACAGTGAAAGTATAGAAGTGCAATATGACGAGCCTTTCTTTTTGCACCTCCGTTGTTTCTTTCCACACTTTTATAGGGTGTTATTTCTTTTATGGTAGAATTTAAAAACATCTATTAGATTAGGAAATCTGAAATATATCTTTTAATTCTGTAATCTGGAAATATATGACACTTTTATTTTCAGGCCCACTTCTTATCTGTTCTCTTAGTCTAGCTTTCACTATTCATGCACCACCAAAACCATTTTCAGTTTGAGTTTCTGCTAAGGTAATTTTTAAGAAAAAAAAACTAAAAATTAGGGTATGTGAATCACAGTGCCTGAACAAGTTTCATCACGTAAACTCATGATCTTTTACACAATTTGGGCCTTAGGCCTTTGCAATTCTATTATTCACCCGGGCGATTCTTCCTGCACCCCCAAAAATATTAAAATTCTAAAATTACCCTTATTTTTTACTTTCGGTTTGTAGAATCCGGAAGTCATTTTTTGGCTTCCAGTTTGTAGAATCCGGAAGTCACTTTTTGACTTCCAGCTTCTACAATCCGGAAGTCATTTTTTGATTTCGGGTTTCTACAATCCGAAAGTCAATTAAGTTTTTGGCTTTTCGGCTTGTACAGACCGGAAGTCATTCCCACATCTGGAAATGACTTCCGGTTTGTACAAGCCGGAAGCCAAAAAAATTTAATTTTTGGCTTCTGGCTTGTACAGACAGGAAGCCAATTTTAACTCTCATTCGGAGATGACTTCTGGTTTGTACAAGCCGAAAGTCATTTTCTAAAACTGGGAAACACAAAAACCATGATATAAACTATCTCACCTGTGCCGGCGCCGCTTCTCACCACGAAATGCAACAACAATGTTGACGAGAGAGACTCAATGCAAGAAGAAAGAGATGGAGAGGGACCACCGAAACACTGGAAGGAAGAAGCTGGAAGGAAGGAGTGCTGCACCGGAAGAGAGCCCAATGCGGAAGGAAGAATTCACGCGCAGAAGGAAAAAGAGAAGGAAAAGGGGTGCATCTCATTTAGGGTTGGAGGGCATTTTTGTCATTTTACTGTGCACTTGGGGGTGCAGAAGGAAATGTATGGAGGTGCAGGAAGAAGCGCTCTATTCACCCACACGGCTCGTTCTTCATGTACTCTAAAAATTTCGGCCTGCATCTCATACAACACAATAAATTTACGAAATTACCTTTAAACCTAAATCAGGTAAATGCACCCCTTTCTACTTCTCTTCCTCTTTCACTTTTCTGCTCCGCATTCTCTCCACTCTCTCTTCTTCTTCCGGCCTCTTGCGTTGTGTTGTCTTCTTCCTCCGTTGCCTTTCGTAGTTCTCCTTGTTCGTTGCATTTGGTCTGTGTGAAGGTATTCCAAGAAGTTCAAACAACCAACATCGGTGCCGACACGAGTAAGGTCCTTCGTTTCGCTCATTTCCGATTTAAGAAAATGACTTCTGACTTGTACAGACCGGAAGTCAATTCTGATGCGGGATACAAATTGACTTCCGGTCTATACAAGCCAGAAGCCAAAAATATCGAACTGCTTTCGTCTTGTATAAATCGGAAGTCATTCTCGCATCCAGGAATGACTTCCGGTTTGTACAAACCGAAAGTCAAAAAAATTCAATTTTTATGCTTTCAGGTTGTACAAAACAAAAGTCATTTCCGGAAGTCAAAAATTGACTTCTAAATTTTAGAAACCAGAAGTCAACAACAAGAATAATATAGGAATTTTAATATGTGGGGAGGTGCAGGAAGAAAATTTGTGGTGTAGGAAGAATGGTGCAAATAGTTTATGTTGTCTCAAAATTCACCAGAAGGGTCCTATAAACAAGCAAAAAATATCGTAATCTTATTTTTTAAAATAAAAAAAGAAAAACATTAGGACAACTATATGCTTTCTCGTATCCTTTCATTTGTTGATGTTTCTGAATTATCAAATCTGAAGTATAATCACTGCATGTTCCAGAAAATGTGTTCCAAAATAATAAAGTTTTTTTCTCGAATTAAAATCCGTCAAAACTCCTCATGTTTAGAATATTATGGAATAACTATTTTGAAATATGTTTTTTATATTATAAAATAAATATTTATTTTATACTACTAGAAACATAAGAATAAGAACCACGATGTCAGAATAAAAATAATTATTGACTCAACAGTTTTTATTATAACACAAGAATAGAGTAAAATTGTAAAAAAATAATGTATATAAACTTATATTTCTTTATATATTACTATATATATATATACATATATATATGAACATATTCTAATTTAAATAAATGTACTTTAAAAGCAACATTCCAAACATATATAAAAATAACATTTTGGATTGAGATGCATGCGTGATAATTTTGGAGAAAATATATTCTTTAAAAGAAATTATGATAACATGAATTTTAAGCAACTCGTATGAAATAATAAATTAAAGTTATGAACCAAATCTTTGAAGAGAATAAGTTATTAAAAAAGTGAAATAAAGATCTTCATTCATTGGTAAGAAAATAACTTTATTGCTATTGATTAACCATATATACATAACAGATCATGACTGCATTAATCTTTTTTCATCAAATTACTGGCTTTAATTTCAGAGCATCTACACGAATGTAATGTAAAGAAAAGAATAATGATAAATATACCACTCGAATTTCTTAAAATATTTAAATCACACTATAAAATAATAATCTCAATTTTAAATATATAGGCACTGATAATGGAGAAAATCAAGTGTATGTGTATGATTTTTGTTTGTTGTAAATGTGTGAACATCAAAGGTTATTGTTTTGTAGCCACATGATGAGACAGTAAAAGCTTGAACATGCCGCATCTTCAACATTCTGCAACTCTAGCCATGGCTGCAAGTACCATCATCACACTCAAGCTCTCATCTCTCTTCACTCTCCTTCTCTTACTTTCACTCTCTGGTGTGAGTTCTCACAGCCACCAAAATGCTCTGAGAGGGAGAATCCCTCCAACATGCAAGCGCATCGAGTGCCCCATCCATGATGTGATTGAAGTGGGTGATGGCTATGAAATCCGCCACCACAATAATTCAACTGTCTGGATGTCAACTTCTCCCATTCAAGACATTTCTCTTGTTCAAGCTACGAGAACTGGCTTCAGGAGGTAACAAGTTTCCTCCTTTTACATGAATTTCTGATGAGTGTTTTCATGTCATGTTTTCTAACAGTGTAACATTAACACCTGGTACTGGGTCTCTCTTGTGTTCGTAGTTCGTAGATGGTGCTCTTCAAATAGAGTGAGAATTTTAGTTCCATAATTAATTGAAGATTTAATGCAAACATTTATTGTGTCGATTATTGGGTTGAATTGATTCGAAAATAATATAAAATGAATTTAAAGATCTACATCTAAGTTTTGTTCTTATAAAATCTTCTTTCTTTTGGATTACATTGTATGCTGCAATAAATGAATAAGTGCGTTTTGAATTAATATAAGTATGGAAGAGTTTAGCCTTAGCCATAACTCATTTTCAAAAACTCATTAACTAAATTCTTAAGTTCATCTACATTGCAAAGAGTTTTCCACAAGTGCTCATGGTGTTGTTGGTTCAAGTCATCCAAAGATCTAATTGAACTTGAGTACCCCTTTTGTTTTTTGCTCATGCAGTCTATTTGATTATATTCAAGGCAAGAACAACTTCAAGCAAAAAGTTGAGATGACAGCGCCTGTGATCACAGAAGTTTATCCAAGTGATGGACCCTTTTGCAAATCCTCATTTGCTGTGAGCTTTCTTGTACCAAAAGAGAACCAAGCAAATCCTCCCCCTGCTAAGGGTCTCCATGTCCAAAGATGGAACAATGTGTACGTAGCAGCTAGACAGTTTGGTGGATATGTAAACGATTCAAATGTTGCGGTGGAAGCTGCTGCCTTGCGAGCTAGTATTGCAGGCACTGATTGGTCAGGTGCCATTGACAAAAGCCATAGAGCTGGTCATGCTTCTATTTACACTGTGGCACAGTACAATGACCCTCTTGAATATGATAATAGGGTGAATGAGATATGGCTCGTGTTTGAAATGGAAAGTGACCGGCATGCAATGTGAAATCAGAGAGAACTATTTTCACCACTCTAAAATAGCTTGTAAACTTTCTGAAAGAAAACTGAGCAGATCATAGTTTGTGGTATTACAGCGTCTGAAAATTGATAAAATGATGGTTTGAGCAGAAGGTTGTGCCTAGTTTTTTATTAAATAAACAGTGGTTTTGGTATTTCAAACAGAAATGTTATACACTATTAAGGTTATTTTGAACTTTTGTAATGGACTAATACAAGAAATTTTCTTCATCAATCGATGAGTTTAAAACTTCAAGTCATCTGTGGTGCATATCTCAGAATTTTGCCGAGATTTGTAGGCATTGATGTGCTGAGTGATATCTTATTTTGGCTTGTATTTTCTGTGGTGGGGTGGTGTTTACATAAAATAGAGTGGTGGGAGCACAGTCACGTGCTTTAAAGTTGGCTTGTTTAGGTTGTTAACTCGTTTGTTAACGTTATCATTCTCTGTAACAGATAGACAGCCATCAAACTCCATCAAAATTGGACGTAAAAACCTTCATAATGCTTCCTGAAAATGTGTCAGAAGGATATCAAGGCAGCAAGCTTATTGGTATGCCAGCGATTGAAGGGGCAATTTTCATGGCCTTGGTCAACTTCAAAACCAGTTTTCTTATAAATAGACATGTAGAAATCTCGTTTACACTAGTTCCGAAACCTACACCAGTCAACATCGGCCACATTATCTATTTAAATGGAAAGTAATTGTATGATACAAACTTCTATGCTTATTTAAATGATGATACATAATCCATGGTTTGGTGTAATTTATCCGTAAGTGGATACAAGAATTTCTCGTTAAATGAGAAGCAATTAAAAATGAGTTTGATTGAGTTAAATAATAATAGAAGTATTCCGTATATGTTTTAAATATTATAATGCATCCAAAAATGCACATTAACATGCCTAGTGAGCATGGCTCCGGAAACAATTAACATTAGTATAAAAATATTCTAAAATCTCAAAGAAATGGAACAGTGAAAGAACTAGGAAAAGACTTTGATGGATTGATAGATAACCAAGGAACGATGCTGTCATCTTTACAATTATCAATAAAAATAAAAATAAAAATAAAAATAAAATACATCTGTGCTTAAAAGAACTGTATGCCTCAATCAACTAAATATTGAAAACTTTGAGGCACAACACCTACAGCATCTAATAATCAGTTCAACAAGTTAGGATTCCCCAAGGACTAAAATTCACACTGACTAGAAGTCCGAGTAATACCACACACAGGATTACTCCCATAATATACATACATGCCACAGTTCCCATTTGGAGGATGTTCATTTGAAGAAGAATGGATGACCCTTTTAGACTGATCAATTCTCTGTATTTGTTCAACATGACCCTTTTCAGGGAAGACCCTGGTAACTGGCCTACTATGTGAAAACTTCATGTAGGACTTTTCAGGAGTGTAGTTGAAGATAGATGAAATTGGATCCATGTTGCATGAATCACCATAGTCTACAGTGCTGAAGGAATCCCTGGTGCTCTCAGTTGTGAAAGAAGCTTCATCTGAGCTTGTGAAAAGGGACCAGTCGCTTGATGTGGCATCCGAAAACTCGTGCCTGACGTTTTCGGCATAAGTTTGTGTCACTGGCAACGCATTCCTGTTGGTGCTCTTTCTAAGGAAGCCATTAGTGGTGTCAACAATGCGAGTCACCATTTCTGGCCTGCCATTGGGTGATGGCTCTGGGACATAATACTGGCTGCCATGCCTGACATGTCCGGGTTTAGGCATCTGCATTTCCATTGGATTGTGCTTTGAAGCATCATAAACTGATTGCTGTGTGGCTTTCCCGGTATGTTCTACTAGAGGACGGGGACAAGACCTACCAACAATTCAACAGTTTTAAAGCCTGAAGAAAGCATATATATTGGCATGCAATAACAGAAAGATGCAGACATCCATAATGAATGGACCAAGATCACAATTCATCAAATCCCAGAAATACGATAATATAAAAGAGGCATTCTTATGGGAACTTAAAACAAGCAAGTAACATATATGCAGCAACAGTATGCTAGAATATGATCAATCTAATTAATTCTCAAGCCTCTCTTATACTGCAAGTGTGGCTTTATATAACAATTAGATAACAACCTAAATTAAATGGGAGAAATAAGATTAAATAATAACATCCCAAATAAAGTCCACCTAGATACTTTCATCTTTAGTTTGAATTGGCATTTCGAATTTTTCTTTCTTTTATTGACAAAGGAGGGTAATTTGCTAAAAAAGGTAACACTTATAAAAACAACAACAGAACCAAGTATATTAGAATGAGCATATTAAATGTCAATGTACTCAGATAAAGGAAAGAAAACGACAATAACTGTGACATCATCTAAATCTCTACCTCATGTAGAATAAGATATATGCTCCTTCTGACATGACCTGATTAATTAGCACCGGCTGAACCTGTTAAATGCAAAAAACAATCTCAGAAAAACAAATGAATCATAAACATTTGAAAATTATTAGTACAAAATATAAGATACTAAGATAATACGACTAAAAATGCATATCTATAGTTTGTTTACTTCCCTAGATCCGATGGAAATGCAGAACATACTCATTATTATAGCAATACGTCTTTCAATACAATGATATCAATATTCAAGAAAGAATTCAACAGAAGAGTCTAAAGTTGAAGTTCTGTCTAACTCATGAGTTAATGTCAAAGCTCCTGTTGGGGAGTCCGGAAAAAAGGGAAAGTTAGTGAGATAGTTAGAACAATTACTTATTTAAAGGGGGTCAATTAGATATATAGGAGGGGAGGGGTAAAAAAGGTAGGAATGGACAGTTCAGAATATTAGATTTGTTAGAAAAGGAAAACCCTTTGAGAGGAGGAAACCGTTAGCAGAGAATACATTCAACAACATTCCTATGCTTCAACCCATAAATTTGGCTTTTGAGCTAGTTTCCTAGATCATGACAATTACACCCATTAGATTGCCAATTACATAATTAATTGCATTACCTCAGTGTCATCTATCCTGAACCAATTGCCTTGCAGATCTTTTACATACGAAACATAGTGCCCAGAGAAAGATGCATTTAGGGTGTCCAGGTGCACAACAACTGCATAAAGCATGTAAAGCGGTGGGATATCACCCGTCCCAGTCATGAAAGGAATCATATCCAGCATTTCGGGAAAAGTTATGCACTTGTTAATTTTCCCATATCTTCCTTCCTGATGATACAGATACAAGATATTCTGAAGAGTCAATATATAGAAACTGAGGGAATTTGAAACATAATCATGTACCTAAAGTATAACATTCAAAAAAAAATAATTACAAATATGAGATAATTTAAGACTGATAGTTTAACAATGGCATGCAGATTCATTTATTGCTTATATAACCTCACAATTTGTTGGTAACGACCAAATTAATGAGAAGTTTTTCATCTTTAGAATTATTTATAGGTGATATAAATCATTCTAAAACATTGTACCAAAAATAAATAAACAGAACAATTGAATAACCAAATTTTGGAGATTGCATATAGCACGGGCGGTAATAATGCTAGCCTCTAAACAATCCAAAAAGACATCAATTTTAAAAAGTGCATTAGCTAAGCACCCAGAGAAGCCAGCCATAATCTACTCCAACACACTCCTAAAGAAGCCGATATTCATAAACACCTTGAAAAATCCAAGCATTCCTCTCCAATATGCACCAAAAGAATAGCAAAAACTGCACAGTCCAACAGATCCTTAACATCTATTCTTCCATACCCTTTAGAACGTACTGTCAAAAGGGTTGGCTCTTTTCTTCTTCCATGCCATTTAAAACTTGTTTTCAACAGGGTCCGTGAAAATTGGTCAAACCAACCCACTCAAACAAAAAAATGCCAATTCCACAAAGAATTAACTTCATATATATGTATGTGTGTGTGTGTGTGTATATATATTTATGTATGTATGTATGTATGTATATATATTTATGTTAGTAATACTTTTGCTTTAGAATATGTCAATTCATGTCTTGAGTAACCAACCTTAATCTAGAAAGAAAATGACTGTAATACCAACCAAGCCATAAGTAGCAACAAGAGAGCAAGACAAACAATAAAGCCAAGCTTCCCAAGCATGCAAAAGGGGAACAGCAATAGAGAACAACATTAAAAGAGCTATAAGATACCTGAAATCTCTTCAAAACTATAGTCAAGATGTTAGGAGCTTCATGTATGCTCAATTGCTTTCTAGCTCGAACATATGCTGTGCACCTAGTTCAAAATGTACAAAAATAGAGGTGAGAGTCTCTTAAATTGGAACTGAAAATTCTGACAATGCTCTTTTTTTCTCATTTTGCCCAACATTCTTTAATCATAAATTAACCAAATAAACCACACAATAGTAACAGAATAGAAATACGTTAGATCATCATACCTTCCACATCTGTACATATTCTCTCCATCCAAATCTTCAGGGGAAGTAAACTGAGTCAGTGCGTCTTCTAGTGACTCAACCCAACCCAATATCTCCAGTGTCAGGTCCATAATGTTTTCATACCTTTCTGATTCATGATTACAATTCAAACACTTGACCTGTAGACATTAAATTCGACTAAGCCATCAAAGAAATGTAATACAAAGATCACTGTAGTCTAAGACTAGACAAAGTAAACAAAAAAATGAGAAAAGGGGATACAAACCTTGGATTGAAGACGACCACCAAATGTATGTTGTATGAAAGTTGTTTCTTGTAGTCTAGGATCAACCTTTTTCTCGCCACCAAGTCCCTCCAGGCATATAGATTGCATTGATGCAATTAGAAGCCTATATAAACAATGCATTTAATTTATCATTGACTAAGCATTCAGCATAGAAACAACAAGCTAAATATAAAGGAAATTAGCACGTGAGTGTGTGTTGAGAGGAAAACATAGTACTTATATTAATTAATAATTCTAAAAACGTAAGCAAGATAATCTCAAAAAGACCTTAAAAATTCATGGGCATCTTCCTGACTTCCTTCCCCCATTTGACAGTTAATGCTCCGCATATGCCAAAGTATCCTACTAGGGGATAGAGGAGCCCCATTTTCTCTTAAAATCATTATGTGTTGCTCTAACTCACACATGAGACACCAATCTTTAGCACAACCTGGCATTAAATAAGAAATAACAATATTAAAAAAATTGTCTTAAAAGCAAATTGAGTCTTGACTTTTGTCTCAGTGAAAAGATAAAGAGAGAACGTAAATACAGGCTTTCGAGTGAGATCTACAAAGCAGATAGACGACTAAAGGCTTTGTAGAAGTTAAGCACTGCAAGACAGCATTCGCATAGCAACTGCAAAATAAAGAAATGAAAAAAGAAACTTTACAATAATTCATAATATACCAGAAAAGGAACCATAAATAGATTTTTCCCAAAATTTATCTTCAAGTGAATCGGGCCTCATTTTTTAAATTCAATAACATGAAAACAAAAGGCAAATTGAGACAGTTCACATACAAAAGTAACCTTGAAATGGGAAGACCTCCCCTCCTTCAAAACTTGTGTTGTGACCACCACCACCACCATAATAATAATAATAATAATCATAATAATAATAATAATAATAGTGATAATAATCTAATCGTTGCATAAGGTATAGCACCACTTGAGAAATAACAAAGTTAATATCTATCTACTATTTAATCTATAAAACATTCAACATTTCTTTCTATTTTATCACAAATCACAACTATAGTTTTAATGCATTGTGCTAGTATTACCTGTTCCCACAATTTAAGAGGCCCCTGGGGCATATGCCAAAGATATCACTTTGGAAAATCTTTACAAATTCATCATAAGGAAACAACATCTGAGACATGATCAAGACACCAATTAGTAGTAAGGGCATCATTTTCTAACTTGTGGCTATAGAAAATATTTTCAAGTAGGACAGAGGGAATTGAAATTTGTAGGCATCTACACAAATCTGACCTTTATCTTCTTCACCTTCTTGAACTTTACATCAATGCCTTCTGTAGAAGCTAGAGGGCAGGGTTTGGTTGATTTCTTTAAGCCCATCATTTTCATAATTCCAGTACTAGCAGCTCCATTGCTAACATTACCATGTAAAGGGATGCTATCACTGACACTAGCAACTTCTGCATGATTAAAATAAATTCGTATTTTTAAGAGAATTCTAGGGACAAAGAATCAATACCTTAACATGGAATCAATACTGAACTCAAGTTATAGGAAACATTGACATTAAAACTACAAATATGGGAAAAAGATATCTTAAACACTAACTTGGTTCATCTGCAGTTTTTCCTTTCTTCTCTATTTCTGAGCAACAAAAATCTGTTGATGTCTTTGATGTTGACTTTGGTGATTTAGAAGATTTAGTCTTGGGAGTATGCATTGCTTTTTTAGCTTTCATACTTCCTTTGATTGTCATTTCAGAAGGGCGTTTGTGTTGTGCTGCTTCCTCAGAATGATAATTTCCCCCTTTCACTACATTTACACCTTTAGTGGTGATGTCTGTATGAAATTCATCTACAATGTTGTCATTATTTGGGCGTCCATGTTTGTTTCTAGTTACAAATGAGTTTCCATATTGATTTTGATGGTTTTCATCCTCATGAATCGTGGTTCTTGATGCATCAAGTCTGTTAATGTAAACTCCAAAGCCACCAGAATTGACATTTGATATTTCTTCCTCCAACACAGAATCATTGCTATTTCTTGACTGCAGCAACATTTAAGTATCATGATAAGAGATTTAGCATTGATTAATTTATAAAATGTATGCCAATTGGATATCAAAGTAAAACAAGTAAACCTTCTGTCTCATAAATGCCTCCTTCGATACCACACTTGGGAGAGAACTGGTGGCTTTATAATCAGAAGATTCATACATAGACCCATTATCTCTTCTCTGTGTTTCTCTGTTGGATTTATGGGAAGTTCTTTCAAAGGTAGAAGGTTGAAAATTATTAAATAGGGAAAAATCAGCTGTAGCAGGAGCAGCAGTGGCAGCCAAAGGGTGAACCAAATTGTCCATAGGTGCACTCTCCCTTAAAGTCTCCTTCAAAGTGGGAGCTAACAACTGGTTGTTCAAGTTTTCATAAAGATAACTCCCATGACCAAATTCCTCAACTGAAACAGCCATAGGAAATGAGCTTGACTTATGAGGTTCCAGCTGCTGGCATTCCTGCTTGTGAACTAGCCTCCAATGGATTATTTGACAATTTCCAGAGCTGCAAACCACTTACAGCTCAAATTTTGAGAAATGATCTTAAGGTCAAACACAATATTTTCCCCAACATTCATGTTATAGAAGAAAAATAATAAAAGAGCATATAGAAAAGTTGTTTAACATTGATTACAATATAGCCAGTCTCACTTATCTCCTCTCTTCCAAATCGGAACAACAAAATTTAGTCATTCCACTTCATTTCCATTAGTTAACCCTTGAAAACTCTTAAGCAAGATGTCATGGAGAGATCAACATAAAGAGTTGTTCCGACAAAGGTTCCAAATTGCCAATGCCACAATCAATTAAAAAACTAGCACATTTCACTAGCCAATAACTAATTTTCATAACCATGCTTTATTTCATAGCAATTAGAGAAAACTGATTCAACAGAAATTAATGGAAAAAATAGGGCAGAGAAAAATAGGTCTGTAGCTAAAATAAGATAAAAGAATTACCAATATCTAACAGATTTGCATTTGGAGCATCGAGTTCTGGCTGGAGCAGAGCACCTAGCACACTCATGATGTTCAGTTTTTGAAGCAGACACTGGAGGAATTACATCGGCCACAGCCATTTCTTCAGCTCTCAGAGCTTCTTCAGCAGCCAAATGGGCAAGCAAATTTATTCTATCTCTCTTCTTAGTAGTTTCACTCCATTTTCCAAGCAAGATGTAAGCCACCAAGGGAAGCACAACCAGGACCAGAAACAGGACGGGTATATCAGATTCTCGCGGTTCGAGCATATCCCCACAAGCATACTCATGTCAGTTTTCTCCCAAAATCACAAATCAGAATATCATCCTCTAAAAGTCCAAATAAACGGCATCTGTATAAACAGCAACTTCAAGTGCAGTATAATCCATGCCACACCATTCAATCCTGCCAAGTGTGATCCACTTAAATTTCTTGGCATGAGGTTTCCCAATAACAAATCAAATACTAAATTAATATTCTATACTAAGCATTATCTATACAGTATAATGGAGGAACAGATGCCTCAAGTTTGCAACAATGTAGATACACTTCCAAAAAAAAAATTAGATTAATTCCAAACAAAAAAACAGTGGATAGGGATAGTGGATAGTGTTAACGTATCCTCCTTTGAGTACACACCTACCTTTGCATAATACTACAGCAAGGTGTCATGTAAGTCGGGCTTGCTCAACCTTTTACAGCAAAGAAACATTCAAAAAGAGTAGCCAATCTTGTTCATCTTAAATATATTGTCATCATATTTTGCTTGAACATTAAATTTACACATAAAAGAGGAAAGGAATTAATTTCAAGCAGAAATAGAAGGCAATTTCTATGAAATTTGATAGAAAATTCTTCAGCCGTCGACATAGTTGTCATGTTCATATCCAGATTAACAAAGCAAAGCAAAAACCAGACCAAATGCGCATATTAAATACCATTTCACCAACACACACATAGATGTCAACAGTCAAAGAGCAATGATAGCACAGAACAAAGCAATGAACATATAAAACTCCTCGCCTTTGTGTGTGCACCGCCCCAATTTTATATTCAACAAACACCCTTTTCGGGAAAAACACAACCAAACAAGTGAACAACCCCATTCCACAGTTGTACAGGGAGAATGAGACAAATCCCTCAACCTAAAAGGATGCTTCCACCAAAAGAAACCCCTGAACCACCCTAATTCTTTTTTCTTTCTACAAAAGACAAATTTCAACCCCATAAAACAAAGAAAGAAAGAAAAATCTCCTGTTCCGCATATCAGCAGCAAAAATAAACCAAAAAATTTCAAGATTTCCAGACAAAAGAAACCAAACCCAGCAAAAAAGAGTGTAGCTTTTCCCAATCTCAGATTCAAGTACTAGAAATCAATACAGCAAACAATGGCACACAATGCAAGTTGGAAACTTTGAACATACCCTCAACACAGAGAAGAAATCTGAGCAAAACTCACCAACACTTCACCTCTTTACTCCCTTCACCCTTCAAAAGATTCCTTGATTCCCTCCTCAGCACACCTTCTTCTTCACTTCACAACTTGGCATCCTTACCACCCTTTTCTTTAACATTTTGGGGAACACTACCCTGTTTCTGCTCAGCACCAAGTTCCACAAGGACCCGCCACGTGGCAGCACCACACCCCTTCATTGTCACATAACTATCTCCACCGTCTATCACTGTGTGGGGCCCACTCCGATGATGTTCCCAATGATTTATCGCCGATGCCACGTGTATGGGTGATGCATTAATATGAGTATAATTGTTGGTCAGAGTGGTCGAATTTTGAATTGTCACAAAAAAAATATTATTTTATTCAACTTTTTTGATCTGAGACATGTGATGTGACAGAGCCGTGACAGTCCTTGCTCCGAATATTACAATGTCAGTGGTAAGAGACTTGGAAATTGCGAAAAATGAAATTCTGAGAAATTAATAATAATTTTTACATATTTTTTAAATTTGTAGCTAAGAACATATGGTTCTAATTAGTGTAGTTTCAAATTTGATAATTTTAATTAAGAAAAAAAAAACTGATCAGATCTAGATCATCTATTCATTTTCAAATACTAGTCATGAATCATTATTATATGTTATTTTGTGTATTAATTTAAGAATAATTGTTTTGGTTAAATAGTTCACTTTTTACCATTGGTTTTTGTCTTCTTCATATTGAATTGTATGAAATTGGAGGTTTAGAAGAAATTGGACAATTAGATTGATATAACAATTTAATTAAAAAAATATATCTAAGATATTTTAATTAATTAATGATATAAATACTTACATTATCATCCTATCACAATTATTGGCTGGCTTGTCTTTCAAGAAATTATTAGTCAACTCCAGAAAATAAATTAATTTATTCTTTTTATATAATTAGGATTTAATATTATAATATAAAATTTAGATAAAAAAACATGTTTTATCCTTTTATAAAGAGATATACTTTTACGTATATAATTTTAATTAGATAATTTTATTTTTTATTAATAAAATAAGTAAGTAAAAAATTTCTTTACTGAAAAATAACTAAATAAATTTTCACTTAAAAATAACTACTATATTTTTAACATTATTTTTAAAAAATTATATATATTTAAAACTATATTATTTTAATTTTTTAATATTTTTTATAAAATTATATTATATTAATGTAATAAAAACATAAATGTATATGCACTAGATGGTACGCGTTTTCAATGGTTTCAATAAAACCATTACATACCGTAAAGAAAACTTTCTAATATATATTATTATATATTAAAACTGTATAATAAATTAAATATCTCATTGTATATTAAATTATATATTTATATAGATTATATATTGTTACGAATATAATAAATAAATTATATAAAATAATAATAATAAATATATTATTTTAATATGGTTAAAGTTAAACTTTAATTTATTAAAATAAAATAACGTCAGTTTTAATAATTTATTTCTTTTTATTTATTTTATCTAATTGTATGTTATATTTAGAGTTTAAAATTATAGTTTTAAACAATTATTTATATTTAAAAGCTTAGATTGATTTATGTTACAAAGTTTGAAATGAAGTATTGCAAATTAATTAAAGTTGATTTCAAATTACATTTGTTAATATTTTACTTCAAAGAATGTTTTTGTTAATTAAATAAATTCTTAATAACTATAACATTGGAGTCTATTGAAAACAACAACATATAAAAATAAATATATATACATAATAGTCATTAATTATAAATCATAAATAGGTATTACTGCCTAGTCAGTTCAAAAACATTTTTTACTTTCTAAAATTCTTACCAAATGACCCAAAAGAAAACAGAAAAAACAAATTAATAGATGCATAAAATATCAAAATCAATTAAAATTCTTACCATTTGACTGAGAAAAAAGAGAAGAGAGAAATTGATAGATGCAACATCAAAGTTAAAATCAACAATCAACTCATGCAACATGAATTAATATTCAAACCAACTTCTAAAACTGATTCTACAAATTTTTCACACATATTCAACTCATAAATTCTTATAAATTTATCTAATATTCGGAAATTTATTTAATAAGGTATATGTATAATATATTTTTAATATAAAACTATTCAATAAACAAATGGAACAAATCACACTAATAAAATATAATATTATCTTAATATTAGATCAAATTAAACTATATAAATAAATAAATTATATTTAAATTTGTAAAAACATTGTCATTGTAGGTAAATATCAGACATAATAATATTTATTTTCAAATTTCCTTACTGTAGATATAAAAAAATTAAATAAAAGTAAATATATACATAATTCTTTCATGACTTCCTGCTATAATGTTTCATGTAATAGAACATAAAAAATAATATTTAATTATACATTAGTTTTTGGTATTCAGATCAATCTACTTTTGTCCTTTAACTTAAAATAAATTATTTTAGCTTTTAAACACTAAATTTGATAGAATAAAAATAATTTTTAAAAATTTTTATGTCTAACAATAGTGGTAGATTAAAGCCACAATTTTTTTAAAATTAAAAAAAACATTTAAAGGACAAAATCTAAATTTTAAAGACTTGATTGAGTAAATAAATAAAATAAATATATAGTATAAGAAAAAATGAGAATATATATTTAAAAAAGTATTAAAGATTGAATAGAGTATTTACATATTTATGAAAAAAAAAAATTTAAAAAAGAGTTTTATCAAAAAGTTATGATTGAAAAATAAAGTTTAAAATATTTTGTATGAGGATAAATAAATTGTAGCTAAACGCATAAAATAAAAGTAATAAAAATATATTTTTTATATTAGTTTGTTGAAATTTATTTATGTTTAATTTTTTTTTAAAAATCTTAAATAGTTGAAAAATTTATCATCGTAATTTCGTAAAAGAATTATTATAAATTTTTAAAAATATTACAAGAATGTTCGTGTTTGAGATGTTCGACTTTATTTTAAAGAAATCGTTATCAGGAACCACAACTTTGTTAAGTGACAAAATTTAGCAAATTTAAGTTTTTTTTTGTCATTTTGTAGTTCATTGTGCCTTGATTCCCCAATGTAAAATAATTTGTGTATGCCTTTTATGTAGGAGTAAATACCAAACTCATAAAGAAATCAACCAATCAGGGAAAGAAAAAAGAACATGGAAGAGCAGGGGAGCTTTTGACCAATCAAAACAGACCAACAGTGCAGGAAAACTTTGGCTCAAGTGACACATGTCTTCCTTGAACAAAAATTAGTAGATTCAAGGGAGGCTCTAGGTTCCATTCTCGCTAGAGCGAAAATATTCCTGCTTGAGCAAAAATATGTTTTTTGAGCAAGAAATACACCGCTTCAGCAAGAGTTCATTAATTCAACAAACATATAAACAGAGGAGAGGAGAAGAAAGAAAGGGGAATAGGTGGCTGAAACGAAAAAAGAAACAGAGAAAGATAGATTCAGATTGAAAGAAGAAAGGAAGAACATGAAGAAGATAGTTATCAACGGAAGAAGATTCAAGATCTACTCCTTCTCCACTACCTCTAGGATTGCATCTGATTTGTCCTCACCTTCATGAGTGGTTGAGTTTTCCTTGTATTGAGGACTGAATGTAACTTATGAACTTCCTTTGTACTTCTCTTCATTTACATATATGAAATTTTATGATTTAGTGTTAATGACTTGATTTTGTTCTTAAAGCTACGGTAACTTGATCAATCACTTCTTAATTTTTTATTTAGATTTATGTTAAAAAGCTAAACCTAAATCTAATTTGAATCAAATCATCTGATAATCTTGAATGTTAGGAATAACTTTGATATTATTAATTGATTCAGTCTTGAGCTTAATGAAAAGATCATGTTTTAACCATTCAAGGAATTGACTGTTAAAAAGAAGGGTTTTAGAAATTTTTAAAAGTAAGGGATTGCTTTAGAAGAAAATTTAGGACTTAATAACACTGAGTAACTAGAAACATATTTGTGAAATTGAGAAAGGTACAGAGAAGGGAGATTAGTGAAGTTCACTCTCAACACAATTTTCTAATTTTACAATCTTAAAAGTTGTTACTTGGAATGTATTACTCCCTTTTCAATAGTTTTTACATTTTATCTTTTAAGCATATACAAATCCTTAATGAGTTGTAAGATGAAATTGAATCGTAGTTTTATTGAGTATTTCACAAGTCTTTAAGGATATGACACTTGTTATAACATTGAATTTAGTGTGATTGCTAAAGGATAAACCTTAACAAACTTCATTAGTAGATTGCATTTTACATGGAATTCATGGTCAACTTTGTAGATCCCTATTTTTGTCCAGTCGAAGCTAAGCCAACAGGAGAATCATAATAGAAAAGATCAAGAGCTACAAAGCCTTATTTATGAAGATTCTTTAAAAGTTCCCAATACAAAAGTAATAGCTTTTAGAATAATAAATGTAAAAATCCAAAAGTTGTACTTTAATAAGAGCTGACCATGGTCGTTCTCAAATTTCGAACGATCCATTCTCAATGTAAATTTGTAGGTTTGTTACAAGACTAAGAATGACCATTAAGCTAAGAATAACCATTAGGTTAAGAACGATCCGTTTTTAGAATATCTTTTGAAAGATTCCTTCTTAAACTGGGAATATTCATTGTTCTCACATTACAATATTACCCTCATTAAAGACAACAACGTTGTCTACAAAGTTGAATTGATGTAAAATTATGTAACAGTCTCCAAATTCTCCCAAATAGTTTCATTGAAATAAGTAGATTCCCACTTAGGACTTGATACATTTTCTTGGAGTGACAAATGATGATGTGATAACTAACAAACAAAACCCACTTTATTGGTTGTTAAAAGCAATGTTACCAAAGTTGCCTAACAACTTCTTCACAAGTGAACACATGAATTCAGCTATATTTGGCAACTTCAACTTGTACAAATTTGAACCAATTTATGACCATGCTTGGGTTCAAAGTTTTTCATACCTAATTTCTTACTTTTCTTCAAAATCACTTATGCTCCGTTCCTTTAAAAAAAAAAGATATGAACAGATAGATGTAAGCAAAGAAAAAAGAAGAAACTGTAAATAAGGAGTAATAAAAAATTAATAAAAACCAGAATACGATACACATATTTCACTGTTTACTTTCTTTGCAATTTTGCAAGATTTACAAGGAATGAAGAGGTAAATGATTGCCTATGTAACAAAATATTATATTATATATGATTTATTTATTTATTTATTATTATTAATAATTTATTAATATTTTATACCATATAATCTTATATTATAATATAATTAATTCTAATATATTATATAAAAAATATTTTAAAAGTTATTTTAAATATAAAATTTAATAATAAAAATAAATTTATATAATAACAATAGGTATTAAATAAATAATAATGTTAATATAAATAAATTTATACAATAATATTAATAACAAAAAAATTAATAATAATAATAATAATAATAATAGTAAATAAAATTATTATTAATCATAACAATAAAATAAATTTCTCTAATAATAATAAATAAAAATATTATTATCAATTATAAAATGAATTTTAATCTGTCACATCTATTAAAACTAAATCACCCAGTGCAAATTACATTTCTCTTCTAGACTTATCAGATTGTTACATTAAGCAAATTGCATTTAAGTTGTTGCAGTAATTCATCTTTAGCCTAAAAAGATTCTTGGACACAACATGGAGACTCCTGAATGATTTTCATAATTCACAACAGAAGGTGGATCGTGACCATATAAGGCCTTGAATGGAGACATATGAAGGCTATGATGAAAACATGAATTGCACCAAAAGTGAGCCTACAGAATCATCAAATACCATGTTTTGGGATTATAAAAAATGAAACAATGGTGATACATCTCTAAGATTTTATTCAAGACCTCTGTTTGCTCATCACTTTAAGGGTGATATGCATAACTCATGACTAAAGTAGTACCTTAGATTTTGAACAATTGCTTTAAAAAACACTGAGAAAGATTCTGTCATGATCCGACACAATAGATTTGGGAATTTCATAGAGTTTCACTACATGATTAATGAAAGTGTTAGCTACCACGTTGCTACTAAAAGCTACTTTAAAGGCAATGAAATGTCTGAAGTTAGAGAGTTTGTCCATAACTACCATAATATATATAGTATCCATGAGAAGAAGGCATGTTGGTTATGAATTCCATGAAAATATCTTTCCACACATGTTGTGGAAATGGGTAAGGATTGTAATAACCCTATAGGTAAAAGTTTATCTCCTTTCACTTGTTAACATGTTGCACATTCTTTCAAAAAAATTTGTATATTGTCCTGTATTGCCAATAGAACTGAAAACAAATTGGAGGAAATGTTTTGGTTATTCTTGAGTATCTTCCTATTTTCAAACCATGAAACTCCTATAATACTTCTTGAATTAGTTTTTGCTTTTAAGGTAATACAATTTTATCCTCTCGTAATAAAAGATAATTCTTAATTGTATAATCTTAGTTTTATAATGAATTAACTTTATATTTGTTATAAAGTTCTATAAAAGTTTTTAAGAGTTAATTAATCCTAGTTTTATAATGAATTAACTTTATATTTGTTATAAAGTTCTATAAGAGTTTTTAAGAGTTTTTTTGAAGGAGAGTTCTTTTCTTATACGAGTTTTATCTTATATCAAAACATTTATCTTAAATCTTTTCTAAATGGTGAAACAACCTCTATCAATCCATTCATTTTCCTTCTTATCTTTTATTTCTTATTGTTTTGACCAAATTCATTATGTTCTATCATTTCCGTTATTTTTTTCTTGTTCTTGTTTGAATATCATGTTCTTGTTTGAATACGATGTTCATATTCTTCTTTTAGATGTAATTTTTCATACTTATTTACTTCTTAAGTTTCAAGATTTTTAAAAAATTAAATTAAATCAAGTTCTTAAACTCTGGTCAAGTTTCTTAAAAATAATATTAATTTTTTATTTAATATTTATTATAATAATTAATTTATCATTTTTATTATTATAAAAAAAGTGGACACACATTTTCAGTAATATTGTTATAATTATAATTTTATAATAATTATCAAAATGAAAAAATACTACACACAATAATATATATATATATATAATAATTATATTTTATTAATTTTTATAATACTTATAATTTTTCATTAAACTAATTAATATTTACTGTCATTCTTTCTACAAATTGTTAAATGAATAAAATTAAATATTTTTTAAGAATAAAATGATAAAATAATAAAAATTAATATTATAATTATAATAATAACTTTTAAATAAGTTCATTAATATGAAAATAGTAGTGATGTACAAAATGTCATTGTTGTAATGAAATATGAGATTTTCTTTTTTACTGGCACAAAATTAAAAGTAACTTTATTGACTTGATCATTATGATAAGTCGATGACTCTAAACCCTTCAAAGATGAAGATTTACTCTTCGAACATAGAGATTTAAAGATTTTAAATTATGGTTTTGAAATATCTATTATAACTAATTAGATTAAATCTAAGTAGATGAAACGTAGAATATCTTATTACCTCATACTTTACTAAATATTCTAAAAGTCATTTTCATGTGTTTATAAATCTGTCAATAATTTGAAATTAATTAAAACATGTTTTAACTTATTTAAATTCTGAGAGCCGGATTTATAAAAATTAAGTAGTTTAAATCCATTAACTCCTGTAAAATCATTAAAAAGATACTGTAAAATCATTAAAAAGATACTGTTTTTTAATCAACTATAAAGTTAACCTTTGTCTATCAGTCTTGACTGTGTATCAGTAAGTTGCAAAATTTGGCATAAGAATAGAAAACTGGGATATAAGTAGAAGTGGCATCATAGAATTGGTGTTTTCTTCGGAAATGATACATTCTATAGCAAGTAAAACAAAACTGATTTAAATAAAAACTACACCACTTTGCACAACATTTGGCAATTCACCAGAGTTGAAGATAAAACATAAAATTAAAATGCACGGATATACAATCCAGGATAGGATAGTCAATTGTCATGAAGCAAGTAATAGCACAACCTTGAGTTCTTCGGTCCAGATTCCCAATCTGAAACTTGGACACTGTCATTAGTATTTAACATGTTTCTTGGTTGAATGCTTTATCAGTAGATGAAACAACATTTTTGTAATTTGATGCCACTGAATTTCACACCAAATCATGATGCACTAAAAAAAAGTTACTAGGCATCAACACAACATCTTCAGGATGCAAAATTAGCAATGCTAAGCAATTTAGCACAAGGTTTCAGTTCAAAACACTTCATATGCGCCCTAGGTCCAAAATATATGACAAAATTAAAGTTACAGCTTATTCAATTAGACAAGAGAAGGTTCAGACTTTTGTATCCCATTTTCCATGTGTGCATCCGGAGATGATATCACCCTAGGCAACTGCTCCAAAACCAGTGCAACAAAAAACTGAAAGCAACCATCATTAGACACTAGTTCACATTGCTGAGTCATCTCATCTTCAACTACAATGCTGCATCAGATAAATACAATACCTGCTCTGTATTCTTAATGGTGGGAACCTACGCCAATTAGGAAGTTT
Organism: Lablab purpureus; assembly: GCA_030347555.1. NCBI lineage: Eukaryota > Viridiplantae > Streptophyta > Magnoliopsida > Fabales > Fabaceae > Lablab > Lablab purpureus. The sequence goes on from CM059258.1 coordinate 23,841,797, forward strand.
AACCAGTTGAGCCTGCAAATGATAAAAAAGGGCAAAAAAATCAGAGTTTAATTTTGATAGACTACGCAAAAATCAATTAGAAATTACTGACTTTTGAAGTAACTTAATCTTTCATGAACCGTTAATTTAAAGATTTTGTCAAACAATCAGTCATTTTCCTAAGAGCAACTTTCAAAGAAGTTACTACAAGTATACAAGTTTAGGATATAAGATAACACACGATTGCATCACCGTTGAAAACTTTTAGGGCAAATAATCATTTAGGTCTCTAAGTGTTCAAAGCAATGATAACTTTTTGGGCAATTTCAATATCAGTATGACAATTTCTTTTTTAGAATTGTAGTTACCATCGACTTTGCAATTGAATTTTTAGTTTCATATACACACAAATAAATAATTTCATGTTATCTAAGAATATTTTATATCTTTTGTTAAAATATCAAATTTATATCATAAATTTCAAGGTGTAGGAACATATTGTGATTGACTAAGTTCAATTTACTAATAAGGGGCAGTGAATAATAAATCAGTTGCAGATGTAAATGTAATTCACGCAGACACATGCACAGTGCAATGCTCGGCACAACCACGCTCTGGCTGCACCATGAGAAAAAACCACACTATTAGTGTCATCAGAAGTACCTGCTATATTCATCACTTTCTACAACTGCCCCAATCAATATCGCAACATATAATACTATAATAATAATAATAATAATAATATAATATAATAATAATACTTCCACTTTAACTTCTACCACCAAATCAAAACAACAAACCAATCCATACAAATATTTGATTTTTTTTTTAAAAAATGAAAAGATTCAAAAAATAGTTTGATAAAAGATCTCAGATGAGTAAGGGAAACATCATATCCAGTACCAAATAACCACCTTCAGCAGTTAACCGGGCAATTATTTGATCAGGATCTGCAACATAAGTGATTATTCATCTTCATCGTTATTCAATATACTTCAGTAAGTATAGTATTTTTGCCCCTTATAACTTCAATAAAAGTATATTTAGAATCATGATTTGAAGTTAAAAGCAAAGTGAACATGTTAAGGCAATAATTCTCACAGAAGGGCTCCATACAGCCACAATTGCACCAGCATCACTTTTGACTGCAGCACAATCAAACCATTATCAGACACAGACTGACCCGTTATGTGACCAAAACAATTAAAAATGCACCATACCTTTTGGAAAAAAGCTCATTGCATTCATATTTCTCTACACCAATTTTTTTTTTAAAAAAAAAGTGTCTGGAAGGAGCTATGAGTGCTATTATCTGCATGGGCCACTAAGAGTAAGTTGCTAAATAATGAAACCAAATAAAAGTATCCCCATATTCGATGTTCTTTTATTATTACCTCAAAACTGTAGCTAAACAGATATTTACATGGTACACCACTATCCATAACAAAGTGTGCCTATATTGCAAGAAATTCAACATATTTATATATATTAGGATGGATATACTAAAGCAATTAAATGTAAACAATAAGAACAAGGCAACAAGGTAATAGGACATACTTTAAAACTGAAAACTGGACTTCTTGCAATCCCCCGACCAACATAGATTCTAGGCCGTATGATACACAAATGTGACCTCAACATGTGAGCTGACCAATTACCAAACACACCCTAGGACCAATTGTATCATATCAAGGCATCATGGGGTGATTGTCGTTTGTCAACCTCCAAAACACCATCAATAGCAACATCCACGCACCTGGAACTCCCTTCCCTTTCAACAACACAGTGCACAATCTTACCCCACATCCCCATCTTGGGCACAAAGCCCTTCCTCACCATATCCCTAACAACCCACTCAACCTCCCCAACCAGCCCCCTCTCACAAAATCCCTTAACCAAACCCTTATAAGACTCAAAACTAGGCACAAAACCGTCCACCCCCATCCTCTCCACAACCTTCTTAGCCTCCTCAAACCTCCCACCCTCAACCAACCCACACAAAACCTCATTATAAGACCCCCCATTAGGACGCACACCCTTCCCCATCATCCCCTCCAACACCCTCCACCCCTCATCCACCTTGCCTCCCTTCCTCAACCCTCCAATCAAAACATTGAAAACTGCCACATCAACATCCACACTTCCACCCTCCATTCTCTCCAACAACCCAAAAGCCTCATCCATCCTCCCTCTCTCACACAACCCCTTCATGAGAGTGGTGTAGGTCCGCATGTTTGCCTCACACCCCAACCCAGGAAACTCCTCCAGCACCCTAAACGCTGCATTTAACTCCCCTTGGGCACAAAGCCCCTTTATGAGGATGTTCAATGAGCAAGTATCAAGCGTCACGCCGAGCTGTGGTACGTGGACGAAGAGGACATGTGCAGTGCTGTAGAGGCGAGTGTTAACAAGGAGGTTGAGGACGAAGTTAAATGTGCGCGTGGAGGGGGCGCAGGGCATTTCGTGGAGGGTACGAAGTGCATGGTCAACACGCTGAAAAGAGTGTGCATAGGCTTTGATGAGGGCGAAAAAGAAGTTATCAGAAAAGCGACGCCGTTGGGGCCGAGGGAGGGTGAGGGTGTGGTGGAGGGTGAGGAGTGGGTTGAGATATTGCGCCTGGGCAAGTTTGGCAACAAGGGTGGTGCAAAAAGGTTCGGTTGGGTCAAAGTCCTTGCGGGAAATGTAGAGGTTGAAGAAGGAGAGGGTGGAGGAAGGGTCTGTGAGGGAGGTTAAGAGGGTGGTGGCTTCTTTTGGAGTCAGCCAATCTTTGTGTTTCAGACGTGCCAAAATGGCGATGTCATTGTTAGGGGTTGTGGAAAAAGCGGACAACAACATCAACAGGGTGGGTTTCAGAGGGACAACACGACCAAGAGTTGGTGAAATCATTTTTGTTCTTGCTATATGTGGACTGGCCTTGGATTGATTAATATAAATTTACGGCTAAACTGGATTGATCTCGAAAGAACTTACAATGTAATCACTCAAACCTACAAAGCAATGATTATTTAATATCATTTCTCAATTAAAAAATGCAAAGATAGTGAATCAACATCTGAATACCAAAATAATGAACAGTGCTTAAAAATGGTCAAACTTTAAAGAATGAATTGAATGACAATGAGTGATTAACATTTAATACTTGTAAAACATAAAATGAATTTGGAATGACTTTAATAGACAAGTAAATGGCTTTAATTGAATTTCATAAACTGAACACAAATCAAGTAAAGGGCATCTGAGTAAAGAGCAATTTCAAGTGCAGTATAACCCATGGCCCATTCAAACGTGCCAAGTGTCTTCTAGTTAAATTTTGTGGTCTGAGTTTTCCCAATAACAAATCAAATACTAAATTAATCAACAAATTTTCAGAACTCTCATAAGACATTTGCTGACTTACTTATAAAATGAACCATATTCGTAAGTTTCACCAGAGGAACAGATGCCTCAAATTTGCAATCTCCTTGCTATTCATGTACTATTGTGAAAGCAAAACTTTAAATTAGTTATAGTAGTTCATTTAATTCCAAACAAAAAAAAAACAGTAGGTGTTAACGAATCCTTCTTTGAGTAACCTAAACACCTACTTTGTATAACACTATAGCCTGCTATAATGTAAGCCAAGGTTGCTCAATATTTTAAACAACTTATTCAAAAGGAGTAGCCAAACTATTCCATCCTAAATATAATGCAAACATAGTTTGCTTGAACATTAAATTTACATATAAAAGAGAAAAAAAAATATTAAAAAGGAACAGAGGGCAATTGCTTTGAAGTTTGGAAGGAAGTTAAACAACCATTGCCATAGTTGTCATGTTCATCATCAAGACTAACAAAATAAAGCAAATAAACAGACTAAATGCTCATATACCATTTCACTAACAGATGTATGTCAACAGTGAAAGAGTAATGATTGCACAGAACAAAGCAATGAGCATATAAAACAAAGTCACCTTTGTGTGCCTACTGCCCCAATTTATATTCAACAAACACCCATTTCGGAAAAAACACAACAACATAGGATTTGATATTACAGCCCTGGCGAATTTAGGCAGAGGGGCACGACAAGGTGTGGCGAGGTGCAGGACAGAGAGGAACAGAACAGAAGGGAACGGAGACGAGGTAGAAGAAACAAAACCCTTGTGAGATAGGTAGGCACCGTCATAGACTTAACAGAGAAAACTTATAAAGGGTAAAGGAACAAGTTAACTTGCATATGTAGATTTTAGTTTATATATATATATATATATATAAGCTAGGGTCATCGGCTATAGCTTCTAAAGTTACAAGCTGTTCAGCAAGTGATTTCATTCCCTTTTCTCGTCAGTCCGGAACTTCATCCCCGGTTTTGCATTCGAAGGAAGAGTTAGGCTAATCGACGTGTAGCTGACTCACGGAAGAGAGAGAAATTATCATTGAATAGGAAGACTGCCGGTCACCTTTCCATGGCTCCCTTAATTATGTGCTAGGAATTTCCCTCTTGCTTGAGTAATGGGAAGCGGGCTAGTCCCCGAAAATGCCCGTTCGCCGAAACCTAAATGTTAAGTCAGCAACACTTCCAAATGCCACTTCTTCCCGTCGCATCCGTAAGTATATTATTCATGTTCAGTAATACTTGTTATAATAAAATTGTAATAATATTTAAATATAATAATTAAATTAATTTTTTTTAAGTTTTAAAAGATTGAAATGGAAGTAAAAAATTATTAAAATGCAAATCTTACAAACAAAATAATTGAAATGGAAAAAAATATCAAGAAGGAATAGAATATAATGTAAGTATCTGTGGCACAAGCTGTAATGTAAGCTTTAGAAAGGAATATTATAATATACCTCAAGAATCTTCCTTTGCCTGATCCTTCAAAGAGGCAAAACACAGTATTTGATATTACAGCCCTGTCATGGAGCGGAGCAGAGACGAGGTAGAAGAAACGAAACCTTAGTTTGGAAGGTAAGCACCGTCACAAACTTACTAAGAAAACTTACAATGGGTAAAGGAGTCGGTTATTTTATTTTTTTTGAATGGGTAATTATTCATATGCTCAGTAACATTATTTGTTAGATTTAGTTCCATTATCTATTAGAAGGAATGTCTGATGAAGAAAGAGAAAGAGTGAAAAAGAATAACACTTTTGCTAATTGTAACATATTTTAGATCGGAAAGAGAATTGGAAAACAAATGTATCAATGTCAAAAACAAAAAATAGTTTTCACAAAAATCTTCAATTTGTGTTCTTGGGTGACTTTGGTTTGAAAGTTTTACACTGGAATCGTGTACTTGGGTGACTGCACTTAGCTCAGGACTTTGGTTGCAGAGTAATTTCGAATTTTTTTTTAAATATGGCTATTTGTATTATAATAAAAACTTAATCAGTTCAGTTAAATTCACGAAGTGCTTGGTGGAAATAATCTAGAGAGGGAAATAAGATTAAATAACTACAACAAATCAACCACCCTGCCAGCCAAAACTAATATCACCCAAAAATAAATTCTTACAAAGCAACTAACCAATAAGATTCACACCTCTCTTTAATTAAGGTGGTTTTCCTATCCATTACAGGATGAACGTTTGTATTTTATATTTGATTCTTTTACGTTTTAAACTAACCTTTGCCAGATTTGCTCACAATAGATGCAGCAAGGACAACCTGTTGAACATGTAAAACCAAAATACCAATGGTGCAGAGGGGAAGTAAAAATTGAAAGAAACATTCCCAAGTAACCTCTGTCCAAAGCCATCCCAGCTGGCATTTAGAAATTAAATTGATCTTACGATGAAGCATAGCACTGATTCAATATTACATTAAACATTCATAGTTACGTAGCTATAATCAAGATAGACAAAAACAACACATGCAGAAGCAACATCAGAAGATCCAAGATTACCAGAAATTGTATCACGGAGGGGAAAACATTATACAAGGGTTTCCATTCTAACGCAGATCAAGACGTATTACTAAGTCCCTTCGGCCTGTAATTCTAAATCACAGGATAAAACTACATGTACATAACGAAAATAAAATTTATAGGGGGAGAATCATGCCACCAACGTCAATATAGCTAACAGGTAAAAAAAAACCAATAAAATGAAGAAACTAAAGAAAGAAAAAACAGAATAATCAGTGTCAAATAGTTTAACAAAAACAAGCAAGTCCTGGAGTATCAAACCAGAGGAATGTAAGGATTGTTACCATCTTTTCCGCTTAATTTTTTATGCGAGGAAAGTGATTTTTATGACGAATTGAATCTACCAAAAAAATTAAACGGAGTGTTAGAATGCATCAGATCCAGAGGCGAGGTATTCAATGAGGTGTAATTGAAGAGCGAATCGGAAGAGAGATGAGAATAGTGAAAGTGGGGAGTGAGAGAGAAATTACCAAAACGCGATCTGAGATTGGAGAGCGCAGATCTGATCCCAGAAGGAGAGAGCACGAAGACACGACCGAAGGAGAAATGGTTTCACTGATGAGAGAAAGATTGCAGTGGAAGACAAAGCCAGGTTCATCTAATAAAAGCATAATACTTTCATCTTTTATTGTCAAGCGCAACCAGAAGAATACAAAGGTTATTTTATTTGTTTTTTATATTTTTTTATTTGAATTAAAATATATATCAAAATATTATATTATTACTGAACATTATAATAAATCTAACTTTTTTATTTGTTATTTTTTATTTTCATTATTTTTCAAATATAAAATATATATTTTTATTTTCTGATCTTAACTTTGCTTTTCTTTACATAATAAAACTTATTTTTAATGTGGAAATTTTTAAGCAATTTTAAATGTTCTAAAATTATTTTATATAATTTTTAATTATTTAAATAACTAAAAATAATTTAAAACAATTTTAAATATTTAAATAAAATAATTTAATTAGTGTGGGTCAAAAACCTACTTAAAATCAGATGTTAATTGAAAAATAGTGTTTGCCTCACACAAAAAACGGATGTTAAAAATATTAAAGCTAATAAGTTAACATTATGTAAGCAAATGTTAATAGGATGGGCCTAGCGTTAGCTTAAATACGTTAATAATGTCAGTTTAGTGAATGCTAATAGTGTTGATCCTAATGCATTGGCATTAGTATTAGCTTAGTATATTACTAACAGGAAATTAAAATAAAAAAATCATTCAGTACATTTATTTTAATATTCAAAAGATAAGTTTTTAAACAACAAATAAACAAAAAACATTAAAAAATAAAATTAAAACAAAAGAAATAAACATTAAAAAAAATAAACATTAAAAACGTAAATTTTAAAAAAAATTAACATTAAAAAGAAAATTTAAACAAAAAATAAATAAAAAACTTGTAAGTTTGATTGAATGAAAGAGACAAGTGTAAAGAGATGAGTATGGATAAAGGAAGTGAGTATGAATAAAGGGGATGAATATGAGAAGATAAGTGTAGATGATAAAGATGAATATGAGGAGAGAAGTGTAGATGATGAAGATAAATGTGAGAAAATGAACTTGGATGAAGGAGATGAATGAGAAGAGTGAAAATTTATATAGAAAGTGAGGAGAATTCTTGTTATTTGATAGTTGAATATAGGCTTTTAGAATAAAAATTATTTATTGTTGATGTTTAATCTCACAAAGATACACGGATGGATTGATATAAATAAAATTAGTGTCAGTTAAGTTGATGCTAAGTTATAATAAATTTGTGTTTTGATTGATGAAATCTAAACCTTTCGATACACACTTGTGTGTTTTCTTTTCTTTTTTTTAAGTATAGAAATATAGTAGAAATAATTTTGTATAGACGTATATATATTAATTTTAATTAAAAAATATTCAATTCAATTTTTCTATTGTATAATTTAAAAAAAATATTCAATTCAATTCATTTTTGTCCTACTTGACAGTGAAATGTTAATTTCATATTATAACATTTCTAGTATTTTTATAAAAGGTATACTAACCACATTTAATGTATTTGTCATATGCATTACTTGGTCTTGTTTCATCATCATTAGATTCTTAAAATATGTGGTACAAAATTATAATATATCATGTTAAATAAATAAATAAAATTATATCATATGTACACATATTTATATTTATTTGCATATATGAAAAAATCATTCATAATAGTAAAAAATATACTAACCACATTCAATCTCATTATCATGTGCATTACTTGATCCTACTTCATTGTCATTAGATCTTTGAATTCTTTATGCTAAAAATTATAACTTTTCATGTTAAATAAATAAAATTATATGAGAAATTATAACAATGTTAAGTTATTCATAGACAATTTTTACTTTTAAAATTTATACTCATTCTTTTCCCAAATAACAATACTGTTAAGAAAATAATTAAAAATTTGTTATATATTATATGAGATTTGTATGTTACTTGCATTCTTTCTTGAGCAAGTCAAGTGTCGAATAGATGTTAATCTCATTCTTGGAGCAATATGAGTAGTGTCGAATCTCCTTTCTTCATAATTTCTTCTTCTTCTAGATAATTCATCGTGTCTTTGATCTATGGTCATTCTTCGTCTTCTATTTGTAGCATATAGTCTCAATATTTTTCTTTTTTGTTTTTGTGTTGATTTTTTATCCTTTTATATTTTCCATTTTGTTATATATACTATCTATTAAAATACAAAAAAATAAATATCATGTTAAAAAAAATAATTGAGATGCAATCATTATATGCAATCCAAACTAAGTGATGTTATGCAAAATATTAGTTAAAAATATAAAAAGTTAAAATAACTCTAAAATGGAAAAAATAGAAAGAGAAAACCTCATCACAACCAAAAAGAATAGTGTAAAGAAGAATACCTTCATTAATGTTCAAATACTGTGAACAATTAATTGATAAAGAATTCAACTCACTGAGAAACTTGATTCATGGAATCATTAGATGTTTGTTGAGGTTGCTCATATGTGGGTTCAATAATGAATGAAACTTCAGAACTAATTAAACATTATGATTTCAAAAACTTTGAAAAGGAAAACCTATTTCATTAGTATGAGATAAAAAAAAAGCCAGAAACAATTATACCAACATAAAACATGTTTGTTACCAAAGAGGAGAAAGTCATCACTCTTTGAAGACAAAATTATAAGTTTTGATGAATTATCAAGCAAGTCAAATCAAGATCAATGAAGAATTGAAATTCAAGTCGAAGAATTTAGTGTGTCAAATCATTATGGAATAAGAGAAATCAAAAGAGGCAACCATAGATCAAACACTCCTTCATTAGTGAACCATTTAAAATGAATAAAATTAAATTTTGTTGGGTAAAACAATAACATCTTTACCCCTAGAGAATAATCCTTCTAATATAGAAATAAGATAAATGCAATAAAAAATAACCAACACAAGAATATAACGTAGAAACTCCAAAACCAGAGAAAAACCAAAAATGTACTAAAGACAATCAGAGAATAACACTATGTGAAAATTTTTACAACACATAGACTAATCTCCCATACCATTGACCCCAATAAACCCGCAGTCTCCAAAGCAAGTAATTAAACCAAATCTCACAACACTCTACTACAAGAGTATAAGAAAAGTGAAATACAAGCTTAAAGTGATTTTAACTCGGGTGTCTAGATACCATGGACTCAAGTCCATTATATAGCTTTTGTCACTCACTCCTTTGAATATTCAAGGCGATGTGGGACTTTCAAGATGTATTATTTTCATCAACCTCAACAAATTTTTACACGCACATAATCGATTATGCTCATAACATAATCGATTATGATACTGGATTTTTAATAAGAACAACAAATGGTTCTTTCATAATCGATTACGTGCATAATCGATTATGTTTGCTATTTGAAAATGCTGAGATTGTGCGCACATAATCGATTATAAAAATAAAATATCTTTTAAATACAAACTGAATTTTAAAAGATAATCCTCTTTCTATATTCTTTCCTAAAGATTATCCTTCACTTATTCAGAGGATTAAAACTGATTTTTGAAATTATCTTGATTTTATTTGAATTATTTTTATTAAATTAATTCAAGATAATGCATATATAATTAACCTAATCTAAGAGGCAAGAACACACAGAAACAATACACATTGAGCACTAAAATATTCAGTCTTTTAATCTTTGTTCTATAACTTTGATCAAGTCACTTGTGAAAGTAACAGTCTACCATTTTGGATTCTCTCTTTCCAGATTATATTGTTCCTATTATTATTTGATTATTTGTAAACACCATTGTTGGTGTATTTTTCATCCCTTGTGATTTTTTCAAGGGAGGTGTTTCATCTCTTATGTGATGAAGAGATGTGGGTTGTCATCCTTTGAAGTTTTTCAAGGGAGTTGTTTCATCTCTTGTGGGACTCAAGAGAGGTGTTCAATCTTTAGGTTTATTCTTTTGCATATTTCAATTATAATATGTAATTGAATTTTCTAAAGATAGTAAGTATGCAGTCATTCTCAAATTGAGGTGACTGGTAACTGGATGTAGGGTTGACTATACCCAAACTAGTATAAATTTTTGTATATTTCTCTTTCTTTATCTCTTTATTTTATTTTCTGTTTCAACTTAAGCACTCAATTAAAATAAATTAAATAAAGACAAAACAAAAAATTTTAAAAGGAATAAATTTATTAGTGATATCTTAAAAGTATCAATTCACCCTTTCTTAATGTCATTTGTCTTAGAATTTTTAGACATTCAACCATGATATAATAAAATCAAATCATATAAATATATATATACATATATATATTAATTGGACTTTTCATGATATAACACCAAGAACACCTTAATTTTGACACTAGGAATAAAATATATAACTCAAAATCAAGGAAGATTCATAAATCTTGTGATAAAATTGCAGATAACAACTTAGCAATAATTAGAAATAATAATATAATTATTTATAGTATTTATATTCATTTTATATTAAAATAAATGTTATCTAAATAAAGATAAAATTTTATATAAAAAGACTAATTATTATTTCCTATTTATTTGTAAGTAGTATGAAATTGAAAATATATTTATTATTGATAAAAAATAAAATAAAAGACAATTTTTTTTCAAATATAGGAGTTCTTTATATTAATATTGGAACAATCAAATTTTAAAAATATAGTTAAAATTATGTTTGTGAAATATTCAAAACTCTTTATACAAAATGTTTCTAAAATATTTGAAATATTTAAAACAATTTTAAAACCAAACACTATTTAAAACGTAATACATACTTTAAATATTTAAAATTATTTTGTATTATTTTTAATCATTCAAATAATTAAAAAATTATACAAAATATTCTTAGAATATTTAAAATTGTTTAAAAAATTTCGAATTAAAATAATTATTTTGTAAAAAAAAGCAAAGTTAAGATCAGAAAATAAAAAATGTATTTTATATTTGAAAAATAAAAAATAACAAATAACAAATAAAAAAGTTACATTCTATATTTTATAAAATAATTTAATTTAATAAATAATAGTAAAAAATATTTTAAACTGATTTAAAACAGTTTTAGACAGTTCTATAGAAACGGTTTAATACAATTAAAATACAGTAAAATATTATTTAAATTATTTTAAACTGTTTAAAAATATTTTTCAATATTCAAATAATTTAAAATTATGTAAAATAATTTGAACTGCTTATCACATTAAAAATATTTTTATATAAGAAAATATAAATAAAATTCAGAAAATAAAAATTATATTTTAATTAAGTATATTTTAAATGGAGAAAAACAATTTTTGGAAAAACAAATAATCATTAAAAATATTATATTTTAGAATTTATGAAAAAAAATTAAAACAAAATAAAATTTAAATTCAGCAAATAATAATAAAAAATAGTTTTAAATTGTTTGATACAAACGATTTTATAGTTATTTCTAAAACAGTACAATATTATTTAAATTATTTTAAACTGTTACTGTTTTTAATTTTTTTTAACTTTTTAAAAGTATAATAGGCAGTTTAAATATTTAATTTTTTTAATTAATTTCAAATATTCAAATAATTCAAAATTATGAAAAATAATTTTAAAATATTTGAAATTGTTTGAAAAAGTATCACATTAAAATTAAATTTTATTAAAAAATAAAAATAATTAATATATTGTACTTTATATTTCATGGAAAAAGTAAAATTATAAGAGAAAACTTTTAAAAATTTAAAATTAAAAATAAAAAAAAATTACAAAAAAAGTAATTGCGCTTAAAATTGAAGAAAAGGAGAACGATATAAAAGCTTCTGAAAAATAATAAATAACTCCAAAATAAATGAATTTACTTGTCCCAAAAATAAAAAATAGGAATGATGATGATTTTTGTGTGTGTATAAGAATAATAGATGATGATGGTGTTTTAGTTAAAAATAATAATATTAGTCAAATAATTACAATTATTTTAAGAATAAGAATAATCTAAAATGTAAAAATTTAGATAAAAACATTAATATCATTTACGCGTTTTTTTGTCCTTTTTACATATACCACAATTTACATTAATCTTATTATGTAATATCATTTACACGTTTTTTTTTCTTTTGCATATAACACAATTTACAATATTATAAGATAAAAGATAAGAAAAAAAAATTAAAGTTACAGCATATTCAATTAGACGAGAAGGTTCAGACTTTTGTAGCCCACTTTCCATGTGTGCATCCAGAGATGATATCACCCTAGGCAACTGCTCCAAAATCTGTGCAACAAAAAACCAAAAGCAACCATCATTACACACTTGTTCACATTGATGAATCGTCTCATCTACGACTACAACCCTGCATCAGATAAGTACAATACCTGCTCTGTATTCTTAATGGTGGGAACCTTAGCCAAAAGGTTCTTAGGAAGCTTAACCAGTTGAGCCTGAAAATGACACAAAAGAGCAAAAAATCAGAGTTTAATTTTGATACAGTCGGCAAAACTAAAGATTTTGCTTAACAGTGTACATAGTTTTACTGTCAATTACTCTATGACTTTTGAAGTAACTTAATTTTTCATGTACAGTGTACATATTTTTACTGTCAATTACTCTATGACTGATGATAAAATTTAGTTTCTGGAAAACAAAAAACTCCTATTTCATCCTGAATGTGTAAAAATATTGCAATGACATTATGCTGTAAAATTTAATATAAGTTGGTCCCTCCTCCTTGACCATTACAGCCTAATAACAATATGATCTTACAAAACCTATGTTTAAGTTGGCACTGTGACTCTGACAATGTCTTTCACAGTTAATAAATTAGAATTGTCGTTCTATCACGAACTAAACAATCACTGATTTATGCATTCAAGTATCAAAATGATCATTTATCTAATTAAATCCATATTACAAAATTCAACAATTTTCAATTATATTTATTTCTACACTTTCACTCTATTCTCATTATTTTCAAAAATAAAACTCTAACATCAAACAACAACATGCACAACAATCTAGACTTGTTTCCCATCAAAGGGTTATCTGATCTAACATCTAAGTTTCATTTTTTAAAGCAAAGTTTTGCTTTTTATTTCTAGTTGTTGAAGTTTCAATGAATTGGCGGTGTTGATGTGGTAGCTGGGCAGGAGAAGAAGAGTGCTGCATAAGGTGAAGGAGGTTCGAAGTGGACTGCACCGACTGCGAGATCTGCTCAGCCACCGTAGCCTTCGCCATCCCTCTGCTGCCAACTGAGCCAGGTGTCACCATTCTTCGCAAGAACGAAGTTTGAGTGTTCATTGTATTGGCACCTTTCTTTTATTGATCCGTGCTCTGTTTTTGTACTGATCCGAATCAGAATTACTAGCTGTTACTTCTGATCCGGTGAGAATATTAGAAAGTTATAAAAAAGTCCCTAATATCTTCAATTAACTGTTAAGTCTCTTATTTATTTATTTATTTATTAAACATCTAAAATATTTATATTTTTTTAATTAAATTTCATAAACGGAACACAAATCAAGTAAAAGGCATCTTAGTAAAGAGCAAGTTCAAGTGCAGTATAACTCATGCCCCATTGGAACCTGCCAAGTGTCTTCTACTCGTTGAATTTTGTGGTTTGAGTTTTACCAATAACAAATCAAACACTAAATTAATCAACAAATTTTCAGCATTCTCATAAGACATTTGCTGATTTACTTATAAAATGAACCATATTCTTAAGTTTCACCAGAGGAACATATGCCTCAAATTTGCAATCTCGGTGCTCTTCATATACAATTGTGAAAGCAGAACTTTAGATTAATTGTAATATTTCATTTAATTCCAAAAAAAAAACACAGTAGATAGTGTTAACGAATCCTTCTTTGAGTAACCTAAACACCTACCTTGTATAGCACTATAGCCTGGTATAATGTAAGTCAGACTTGCTCAATATTTTAAACAACTTATTCAAAAGGAGTGGCCAAACTATCCATCCTAAATATAATGCAAACATAGTTTGCTTGAATATTAAATTTACATATAAAAAAGGGAAAAAAACAATATCAAGAAGGAACAGAAGGCAATTGCTTTGAGGTAGGGCAGGAAGTTAAACAAACATATGTTAAAGTCTTTGAATTAGTCTAAGTTCTGTTATCTAGTTGTTGTTGCTTGAATAATTCCTATTTTCTAGGAAGCAGTTATTAGTTTTCCTTATCTTTAGGCTTAAGAAGAGTAGCAGTTCATTTATCGGTTTTTCTTGTAAGGCTATATATAACCATATTATTCAGTTTAATAAAACAGTGTTTTTTACTGTCATATTAAGCCTACTAAATATTCTACAAAGTGGCATCAGAGCTCGCAAGGGCCTGATACAACAGAAGCCGCAGTCTTCTAAATTTGAGTGAGAGAATCATGACAAAAAATAGTTTTGTTCAGCCCGCGATTCCGAAATTCGATGGGCATTACGATCATTGGTGCATGCTCATGGAAAATTTCATGAGATCAAAAGAATACTGGAGTGTAATAGAAGAGGGGATTCCTGTCGCTGAAAATGCTGATGAAGCACAAAAGAAAGTAGTTGATGAAGCACACTTGAAAGATCTCAAGGCCAAGAATTATTTATTCCAAGCCATCGATAGATCCATTTTGGAAACTATCTTGCAGAGTATATGGGACTCGTTAAAAATGAAGTATCAGGGGACAACAAGGATCCAACGGGCACAACGCCAGGCTCTTCAAAAAGAGTATGAGGTGTTAAGCATGCATGAGGGAGAATCGGTGAATGAGTATATTGCTCGTACTCTTACTATTGTTAACAAGTTAAGAGTCAATAAAAAACATATAGAAGATGTTGATGTCGTTGAAAAGGTTTTGCGATCACTGACACCCAAGTACAATTATGTGGTGTGTTCGATCGAACAATAAAAAAACTTGGATATGATGACTATTGATGAACTACAAAGTAGTCTTCTTGTCCATGAACAGCGTATGAAATCTCAAATAGTAGAAAAACAAGCTTTGAAAGTTACTTTTGGAGAGTACGCAGGAGGAAGGGGTCGAGGTCGCAGTGGCATGCGAGGACGAGGAAGAAGTGGCGGTAGGCGCTTCACTGATGGCAGATGTAACACTGACAAATCCATTGTTGAATGTTATCATTATCATAAGTTGGGTCATTTCCAATATGAATGCCCCAACAGAGTCTTTGATTCAAACGCAAATTATATGGAGGATAATGAAGAAATGTTGTTGATGGCATATGTGGACGAAAGAGAATTCAAGAGAGAAGAATTATGGTTTCTAGACTCTGGATGCCGTAATCATATGTGTGGAAGGCGTGAATTTTTCACTGAGCTAGATGAAAGCTTTTGCGAAAAAGTGAAGTTGGGAGATAATTCAAGCATGAACGTGATGGGAAAAGGTACTGTGCGTCTAACCATGAGTGGCTTCGCCCAAATTATTACTGGAGTTTTCTATGTTCCAGGTCTACAAAACAACCTTTTAAGTATTGGTCAACTAGCTGAGAAGGGGCTTGTAATTCTCATTAAAAAGGGAGCATGCAAAATTTACCATCCTGAAAAGGGGCTCATTGTGGAGACTAAAATGTCTTCCAACCATATGTACAAGTTGTTCGCAGTCATGCAATTGAAGGAGAATTCATGCTTCAACTCTCTTGTGGAGGACACAGCTTATCTTTGGCATTGTAGATATGGACATCTAAGCTTTAATGGCCTTAATATTCTTCAACAAAGAGGAATGGTTAGGGGATTGCCGTGTTTTGATGCTTCCAAAAGAATGTGTGAAGACTGTTTGGTAGGAAAACAACAAAGAAATCCTTTTCCTCGTGCAAGTTCATGGAGAGCCTCTCAAATTCTTGAACTAGTGCATGCTGATATCTGTGGACCAATCAGTCCACTGTCCAATAGTAAAAAAAGGTACCTAATCTCTTTTATTGATGATTTCAGTCGCAAGACTTGGGTTTATTTTCTAACTGAAAAATCAGAAGCATTCTCGGTTTTTAAACAATATAAAAGTCGAGTTGAAAAAGAAAGTGGCTTGACTATAAAGGGTCTTCATACTGATTGTGGAGGAGAGTTCACTTCACTTGAATTCACCAACTTTTGCAGTGAGAATGGCATTAACAGGCAACTAACAGCGGCATACTCTCCACAACAAAACGGTGTAGCGGAGCGGAAGAATAGGACGATCATGAACATGGTCCGAAGCATGCTTTCCGGTAAAAAGATTCCAAAGATTTTCTGGCCAGAAGCAGTCAACTGGACAATTCACATTCTAAATAGAAGTCCAACACTGGCAGTGAAAAATACATGTCCAGAAGAAGCCTGGAGTGGACTCGAACCATCAGTGTCCTACTTCAGAATTTTTGGTTGTATCGCTCATGCTCACATTCATGACAGCAAAAGGACAAAACTTGATGCCAAGAGTAGAAGCTGCATCTTTCTTGGCGTTAGTGAGGAGTCCAAAGCTTACAGGTTGTATGATCCTATCTCCAACAAAATTGTAATCAGTAGGGATGTGGTGTTTGACGAAGAAAAAAGTTGGGACTGGGATACCAATCACACAGAAACTGTTCAGCTTGACTTAAATTGGGAAGATGACGATAATGGATCGACACCTCATACAACGGGTGATGCTGAAATCAGTGCAGATGCATCTTGCTTACCTGAACAGCTTGACTCTAGGATCAGACGACAACCTGTTTGGATGCAGGATTATGAAAGTGGGGAAGGCTTATCAGAGGAGGACGAAACAATTAATTTGATGATGTTTGCTACTAATGATCCACTTTTCTTTGAAACAGCACAGAAAAATGAAAAATGGAGAGCAGCCATGGATGCGGAAATAGAATCTATAGAAAAGAATGACACTTGGGAATTAACTAGTTTGCCTACAGGAGCAAAGAAGGTTGGTGTGAAGTGGATATACAAAACAAAAGCTTATGAAAATGGTGCAATTGAGAAGCATAAAGCGCGTCTAGTAGCGAAGGGTTATACCCAACAACATGGGATTGACTACACCGAGGTTTTTGCTCCAGTAGCTCACCTAGAGACAATTCGCTTGGTGATTTCATTAGCTGCTGCAAAAGGCTGGAATATTTTCCAGCTTGATGTCAAATCTGCTTTCCTTCATGGCAAACTAAACGAGGAAGTTTTTGTTGAGCAACCTTCTGGATATGTGAAAAAAGGTGCAGATGAGAAAGTCTATAAATTAAAAAAGGCTTTATATGGACTAAAACAGGCACCACGAGCTTGGTATAGTCGCATAGAGTCATATTTTGTGAAAAAAAGGATTTCAATGATGTCCACATGAGCATACATTATTCGTTCAAGCTGGAAAAGGATGTAAAAAGTTGATTGCTTGTCTTTATGTTGATGATTTAATTTTCACTGGTGATGATGAGCAAATGTTTCTTGAATTCAAAAACTCCATGATGTGTGAATTTGACATGACAGACCTTGGAAAAATGAGATATTTCCTAGGTATAGAAGTTGCACAGAATGATGATGGGATTTTTATCTGTCAAAAGAGATATGCCCAGGAGGTGTTGGAGAGGTTCAATATGGATAAATGTAATTCAGTCAATAATCCAATTGTTCCAGGCTGCAAACTTACAAGAGAGAGTAGACAACAAATTGTACAAGCAATTGATTGGCAGCTTGATGTATCTAACTACTACTCGTCCTGATTTGATGTTTGTTGTAAGTCTCTTGAGCAGGTATATGGAACATCCTACAGAGCTACACTTTCAGGCTGCAAAACGGATGCTGAGATACATAAAAGGAACATTGACATTTGGTATATTCTACAAGAAGGGTGATTGTGAGGAATTAATTGCTTTTAGAGATAGTGATTATGCTGGAGATTTAGATGACAGGAGGAGTACTTCAGGTTATGTTTTTCTGTTTAATTCTGGTGTTGTTTCTTGGTCATCAAAGAAACAACCTATAGTCACTTTATCTACCACAAAAGCGGAATTTGTTGCTGCAGCCTCATGTGCTTGTCAGGTGGTCTGGTTAAGGAGAATTTTGCAAAATTTAGATCATGCTCAAAACTGCAGTACCACTATTTTTTGTGATAATAGTTCGTCTATTGAGCTTTCAAAGAATCTTGTGTTACATGGTCGAAGCAAGCATATAGATGTCAGATTTCATTTTCTACGTGAGCTTACTAAAGATGGAGTTGTCAAATAAGTTCATTGTCATACTCAAGAACAAATTGCAGATATAATGACTAAGCCATTAAAACTTGATTTGTTCACAAAGTTTAGAAGACTTATGGGGGTACTTGCTGATCCAAATATAAATTGAATAGCAGTATTCAGTTTAAGGGTGGATGTTAAAGTCTTTGAATTAGTCTAAGTTCTGTTATCTAGTTGTTGTTGCTTGAATAATTCCTATTTTCTAGGAAGCAGTTATTAGTTTTCCATATCTTTAGGCTTAAGAAGAGTAGCAGTTCATTTATCGATTTTTCTTGTAAGGCTATATATAACCATATTATTCAGTTTAATAAAACAGTGCTTTTTACTGTCATATTAAGCCTACTAAATATTCTACAACATAGACATAGTTGTCATGTTCATTATCAAGACTAACAAAATAAAGCTAAAAAACAGGCCAAATGCTTATATACCATTTCACGAACATATGGATGTCAACAGTGAAAGAGCAATGATGGCACAGAACAAAATGAGGATATAAAAAAAACTCACCTTTATGTGCCTACTGCCCCAATTATATATTCAACAAACACCCATTTCGAAAAAAACACAACACAAGATTTGATATTACAGCCCTGACGAATTCAGGCAAAGGGGTGCGAAGGGGCACGACAAGGTGTGGTGAGGTGCGGAGCGGAACAGAGCAGATGGGAGTGGAGACGAGGTAGAAGAAACAAAACCCTTGTGAGATAGATAGACGCAGGTCACAGATTTAACAGAGAAAACTTATAAAGGATAAAGGAACAAGTTAACTTGGAATATGTAGATTTTAGTTTATTTCATTTGAAGGTAAATTATTCATGTTCAGTAATAAAATTGTAATAATATTTAAATATAATAATTAAATTTATTTTTAAGTTTTAAAAGATTGAAATGGAAATAAAAAATTATTAAAATACAAATCTTACAAAAAAATTATTGAAATGGAAAAAAATATCAAGAAAGAATAGAATATAATGTAAGTATACGTGGCACAAGCTGTAAGCTTTAGAAAGGAATACTAGCCCATTTTCCATGTGTGCATCCGGAGATGATATCACCCTAGGCAACTGCTCGAAAACCTGTGCAACAAAAAACTGAAATCAACCATCATTACACACTAGTTCACATTGCTAAGTCATCTTATCTTCAACTACAATGCTGCATCAGATAAATATAATACCTGCTCTGTATTCTTCATGGTGGGAACCTTCGCCAATTAGGAAGTTTAACCAGTTGAGCCTGCAAATGATACAAAAAGGGAAAAAAAATCAGAGTTTAATTTTGATACACGACGCAAAAATCAATTAGAAATAACTGACTTTTGAAGTAACTTAATCTTTCATGAACCATTAATTTAAAGATTTTGTCAAACAATCATTCATTTTCCTAAACCCTAAGAGAAACTTTCAAAGAAGTTAGTACAAAGAATACAAGTTTAAGATATAAGATAACACACGATTGCATCACTGTTGAAAACTTTTAGGGTAAATAACCATTTGGGTCTCTAAGTGTTCAAAGCAATGATAACTTTTTGGGCAATTTCAAAATCAGTATGACAATTTCTTCTTTAGAATTGTAGTTATCATCGCCTTTGCAATTGAATCTTTAGTTTCATATACACACAAATAAATAATTTCATGTTATCTAAGAATATTTTATATCTTTTGTTAAAATATCAAATTTATATCATAAATTTCAAGGTATAGGAACATATTGTGATTGACTAAGTTCAATTTACTAATAAGGGGCAGTGAATAATAAATCAGTTGCAGATGTAAATGTAATTCACGCAGACACATGCACAGTGCAATGCTCGGTACAACCACGCTGGCTGCACCAAGAGAACAAACCACACTGTTAGTGTCATCAGAAGTACCTGCTATATTCATCACTTTCTAACTGCCCCAATCAATATTGCAACATATAATACAATAATAATAATAATAATAATATAATAATAATACTTCCACTTTAACTTCTACCACCAAATCAAAACAACAAACCAATCCATACAAATATTTGATTTTTTTTACAAAAAATGAAAAGATTCAAAAAATAGTTTGATAAAAGATCTCAGATGAGTAAGGGAAACATCATATCCAGTACCAAATAACCACCTTCAGCAGTTAACCGGGCAATTATTTGATCAGGATCTGCAACATAAGTGATTATTCATCTTCATCGTTATTCAATATACTTCAGTAAGTATAGTATTTTTGCCCCTAATAACTTCAATAAAAGTATATTTAGAATCATGATTTGAAGTTAAAAGCAAAGTGAACATGTTAAGGCAATAATTCTCACAAAAGGGCTCCATACAGCCACAATTGCACCAGCATCACTTTTGACTGCAGCACAATCAAACCATTATCAGACACAGACTGACCTGTTATGTGACCAAAACAATTAAAAATGCACCATACCTTTGGAAAAAGCTCATTGCATTCATACTTCTCTACACCAATAAAAGTATTATTATCTGCATGGGCCACTAAGAGTAAGTTGCTAAATAATGAAACCAAATAAAAGTATCCCCATGTTCGATGTTCTGTTATTATTACCTCAAAACTGTAGCTAAACAGATATTTACATGGTACACCACTATCCATAACAAAGTTTGCCTATATTGCAAGAAATTCAATATATTTATATATAGGATGGATATACTAAAACAATTAAATGTAAACAATAAGAACAAGGCAACAAGGTAATAGGACATACTTTAAAACTGAAAACTGGACTTCTTGCAATCCCCCGACCAACATAGATTCTAGGTCGTATGATACACAAATGTGACCTCAACATGTGAGCTGACCAATTACCAAACACACCCTAGAACCTATTGTATCATATCAAGGCCTTATGGGGTAATTGTCGTTTGTCAACCTCCAAAACACCATCAATAGCAACATCCACGCACCTGGAACTCCCTTCCCTTTCAACAACACAGTGCACAATCTTACCCCACATCCCCATCTTGGGCACAAAGCCCTTCCTCACCATATCCCTAACAACCCACTCAACCTCCCCAACCACCCCCCCCTTGACAAAATCCCTTAACCAAACCCTTATAAGACTCAAAACTAGACACAAAATCGTCCACCCCATCCTCTCCACAACCTTCTTAGCCTCCTCAAACCTCCCACCCTCAACCAACCCACACAAAACCTCATTATAAGACCCCCCCCCATTAGGACGCACACCCTTCCCCATCATCCCCTCCAACAGCCTCCACCCTTCATCCACCCTCCCTCCCTTCCTCAACCCTCCAATCAAAACATTGAAAATCGCCACGTCAACATCCACCCTTCCACCCTCCATCCTCTCCAACAACCCAAAAGCCTCTTCCATCCTCCCTCGCTCACACAACCCCTTCATCAGAGTGGTGTAGGTCCGCACGTTCGCCTCACACCCCAGCCTAGGAAACTCCTCCAGCACCCTAAACGCTGCATTTAACTCCCCTTGGACACAAAGCCCCTTTATAAGGATGTTCAACGAGCAAGTATCAAGTGTCACGCCGAGCTGTGCTACATGGAGGAAGAGGTCGTGTGCAGTGCTGTAGAGGCGAGTGTTAACAAGGAGGTTGAAGACGAAGGTAACCGAGGGAGGGTGAGGGCGTGGTGGAGGGTGAGGAGTGGGTCGAGATATTCGGCCTGGGCAAGTTTGGCAACAAGGGTGGTGCAAAAAGGATGCGGAAGTTCCAGGACGGCGGCTGAAAGGTTTTGGAAACAAATGAAGTCTTTATTTATTGATAAAATAATTTATATTAAAATATATTTATAATTTTATTTTAAATTTATTTTTAAACTTTTTAATATAAAATTATTTATTAACTTATCATAATTAATTTTATTTAATATTTTTTATAAATCAATTTGTTTAATCTTGATATTTTTTATAAATCAATTCGTTTAATTTTGATTGAGGTGTTGTTGATTTTAAATAATTTTTTATTATTTTTAATTTTAAAAAATTTTCTTAAAAAATAAAATATTCTTTTTATATAATTAAGAATGTAAATTGATTTATCTTCTAATTTTGTAATTATTTTTAAGATATTTAATTATGAAAATAAATTCAATATATTAAGATCTAACAAATTATTATGTTTCAAGATTTTTCAAGGTTTAAATATTTTTCTTTTAAAAGTATATAGTTTAATAATTTTAATTTTTTAATATTAAATAAAAAACTAAAAATATCTTCACATATTTTAAATTGTTCAAATCTGTGTGATAATTGTTTTATGTACAATATATAAAAAGTTGCCTATAATATTTATCTATTGGAAAATCTATAAAAGTGATTTTAATATGGTCTTTTTCTACTAGTAAATCTCTCATATTTTTATCAATATTTTTCCACTGCATGAATCATATATATTTTCATATCAAGAGTAGAATTATCGTTTTGTTGTTTTCATCTATATCTATATTGACATTATTTTATTCATTCAAGGAGCACCCACATATATAATTTTTTATTTTTATTTTTATAAATTTATCCATAATTCCTTTTTGTGATACAATTAAAGTCTCAACTCTTCTATTTTTCTAGAATTTTGAATAGTCTGATTCATATTTTCTAATTGACATATCTATATACTTTTATATGAAATAAAAAATTATAATATATAAAACACTACTAAAGATAAGTATATAAAAAGAATGAATTAAAACAATAAAATCTGGTTATAGTTGTCAAGAAAATAAACTCAATAGTAGACCTGTAGTATCTTGAGGTCTTAAGTCTTTTTCTCTTCTTTAATAAGTGCTTAAATTTAATTTCCAAATCTCAACTTTGTTATAAATCTGCAAAGTTTATTTTGAGATTAATCATTAATAACACAATTACAAAAATTGAGTTTATTTTGAGATTAATCATTAATAACACAATTACAAAAATTGTTTTTAAGATCCATCATGCAGTTGATCAGGATTTGGGATAAATGTAACATGATAACATAAAAAAATCTAAACAACAATATCATTGCAGTTTATAGAAATAATTAAAAAAAAAGATAATCTAAAATTTCTGCCATTTATAAACTATTTAATAAAATAAATGACAATTCTTAACACACTCACACACACACATATATATATATATATCATCACATCAAATAATATTATCATAACATCTCAAATCAAGTGTCTAATAATTCTCTTACAAGATCCAATTCAAACATTCAAGCTTAACCCTCAAGAATGAAGGAATAGAAACAAGGGAATACAAAGAGAGACAAAACTTACCTTACATAATATTAGCATAGCATATGCATAAGCATAACACTACCATGAGCATAACATTAACACGAGCATAACATTGGCATCAACACGAGCATAGCATAACATTAGCATGAGCATAACATTAGCATGAGCATAACATAGCATCAACATGAGCATAAGCATCAACATGAGCATAACATAGCATCAACATGAGCATGAGCATAACATTGGCATAACATATGCATAAAATGCTTACAAAATGTTTGCATAAAGAAAAAATCATTTGCATAACATATGCATAAGGACAGATAAAGAAAAAAGGTTTTTCCAAATAAATTAGAATCCATGCTCGGTTGCATCATTCACACACTACAAAACATTTGTATACCAAAGGGGATTATTTTAAACAAAGAAAATAATCTGCATTTTAAGCTCAACATAGAATCTTTTCTACAATAAACATCATGGCACAAGAAAATGCAAAGAAGGGTATGATTCCCATAATTATTTTGGAGAAAATAATTAATGAAAATAAAATACCAGCTTTATTCCAATCCACTCCTATTTGGAATTTTCTTGCTTTCCTTGCATTCATACATGCATACTATCATGTGGCACAATTGTAATCTTGACCAAAACATGCAAACACTAAAGGGCATAAACTGCTTTGATCAAGATCACATCAGCACAGGGGTATTGAAAGTTTAGCCCAACAAAGATTCTCGAAGTTAGCCAGTGTTTCTGCAAGTGCACTCAGAAGAAGCAATCGCCACTAAGCAAGGAAATATAATTCAGATAAAGGTTGTAGCAGAACCTACCATGATGTCATAAGTTCAAGCTTCAAACCTGAGAGGTTCCGCTTATAGCTATGTCAGACATAACTCAAGAGAACACCAATGCCGAGTGGCTCAAAAATAAAGTTGGAAGAAAACAATGGGGGCAGAGTTGCCACATCAAGCCAATATATTAGGGACAAAATCTCAGGGGCAGAGCTGCCATAAAAAATGAAAGAAAATATTGAAAAAGAATGATTTTTATGTTTATTCTCTTGTTACATAGAATAGGAGATTAAATTAAATTCAAATAAAAGACAATAATTCTTGGAAAAAGCCAGAATTTGTCAAGAAAAAATGCCTGAACCTTTGTAGAAAAAGTCAAGGTTTGTATGTAATAGCAAAAAAAAAAACAGCAAATAATCACAACCACCAATCCAGTGAAATAAAGTCTCTAAACAAAAAATGCACAAAAAATAACGACAATCAACCAATAAGTCTAGATCAAAGGCATCACACACAATCAACATCTAAGCAAATCAATACAATAAACGCATCCTCAAGGAGCCAATAAAAAAATCCCCAACGGATTATGCAAAGGAAACAATTTCAAAAGAAAAGCCTAAACAAAGGGGCATAAGAAAAGGAAAGCTCAAACGAAGGAGCAAACAAAAGAAATACCAAGCAAAGGGGCAGAAATAATAAAAAAACCTTAAGAGCATAAGAAAAGAGAACCCAAACAAAAGGGGAAGAAAAAAGAGAGCTCAAACAAGGGGGCAAAGAAAAAATAGAAATCCAAGAAAAGGGACGAGAAAAGGAAGGACTCCCAGTGAGCCAAAAAAATTCCCCAGTAAAGGAAAAGCAAAAGAAAAATAATCCCTAGTGGATTTCTCAAGCAGAAAATTATTAGCATTCCACCAGCAAATAAAAGCACACAACAAGGAAAAATATTTCCCTAATGGAAACTACACAACAAAAATCTCCAATAGAGAAAAGAAAAAAATCATCTAAAAAATAAGGCATCTAAGGCCAAGCTTAAAAGCTACAGAAAAATCTCCAGAAAAAGCAATATCATCCACAAGTGGATAGTAAGCAAGCCAATCAGCCCAGCAGAGGCATCAAGCTACTATAAGCACACCAGCTCCAACAGAAACGCCTTTTAGAGGCATAAAACACAAACAGATCAACATTCCATTTGCTAGTGGAAAAATTAGCCTATCGAAGGCATCAACAAACAGATAACCTCAATAAGCAGTAGCTTAACAAATAGATCAGCCCAACAAACAGAAGCTCAACGAATATACCAACTTAGTAAACAAATTAGAAGCCGCTCAACTTAGAGGTTGGAGGACCAAAACCTCATTCAGCTTAGAGGTTAAGGAAACCTAAATCCACATTCGGGTGACTATAAACACATTCAGCTCAGAAGTCGAGTGTCTATAAACAATTGAAGGACTATAAACAGTTTGAGGACTATAAACTCATTCAGCTTAGAAGTCGCGTGAATATAATCAGTCAAAGGACTATAAACTCTTTCAGCTTAAAGGTTGGAGGACCAAAAACTCATTCAACTCAAAAACTCACTCAGCTTAGAGGTCAAGGGACCTTAAATCCATTTATAGTCGAGAAGACTATAAACACTTAAGCTCATGCCAAAGAAGGTCAAGTAGGACCACTTATATCTCAAAGGTTGGGTGACCATAAACATCTCCAATAATAAAACATATAAGCAAAAAATTGAAATACTAGTATAACCGAAGAAACTAAACCCAAATAATACTAAAAAAAAACATAAGAGTCTACAACTTTAGGAGAATAATTATAAATCTTTATTTTTATTTGAGATAAATACAAATAAAAAAAAAAAGAAAACGTTAGTAAGACGATATTTATAAAAATTCTTTAAAATTTGTCACCGAGACAATAAATCTTGAAATAATCTGAAATCAAAGACACAAGAACGGACGTTTTAGATCTTAGAACGGGCCGTGCTATCGAACTTTGTGTAGGCTTGCTGCGACGGTAAAAACGGACGTCTCACTATTAGAACGGCCGTTTCAGTATCAGAACGTGCGTTTGCAGAAGAGGAACCACCCGTTTTCAGAGCTTTATTGAAAGACCATTCTCAGTTTCAGAACTCCCGTTCTTAGTTATAGAAGGGCCGTTCTCAGTTTCAGAACGGCCGTTGCAGTGGGAGAACGACCGTACTCGGATTCTAACACTCTTCGGAAGCTTTCGTTCTGTACTCTGCACATATCATAAATTTGTGTGCTCAAGTTGTAGCAGTGAAATTCTTTAAATAAGGAAGGAAAAGCTTGCTTCGAAGGTTTTAGTCTCTTTTTTCTCTTTTTCATCTTTTTACTGCTTTTATTTATGGTTTTTCTATTAAAGCAGAATAGAAATAGCTTAGAAATCGTATAGATAAATGATTGAATCTGCAATGTAAAAATATTTGTTTGAAATAAGGTTTTTAAATCACGAACCTAATCATAGAGTACCAGTAAGGTGCCTAACACCTTCCTAACTGATCCCAAATTCAATTTGTGGTTATAAAGACTAAAGTTTAATGTTCAAAAACTGTTTTCTTTTTCCAATATTTTGTGTAAAAACACTGGTGACATATCCATATTGAATGTGGTTTTACAAAGTTGTAGAGTACATGGAAAAAAGTAGAGGTAGCTATTTTTATTGATGTGCAGTGACTTAGGATACATACTACATTTTCCCACATTCCTTAATTTTTACTTAAAAGAGGTTCAAGTCCTAACTTTATGAACGCCAATTAGGGGTACAACTTACCTGCATCAATTGGGGAAGGTATCTCCCAGCCTAAACCACTGACACCTGCATAATTTACATCAGACAATAAAGAATGATCACATTATACTTTTCTGGAGCATCACAAAGCCTAGTGCCTACACCCAAAATCCCCACCTAGTCCAACTACTTGACCTAAGTTTAGGTGGCTCAAAATGGTTACATGCTTGCAAGTTGATCTATGTCAATCAGGCATTATTCTGAAAAATCTAACAAATTTTGTTCTTTGTGGGAAACTGTAGCTCAATATCACAAAAATCCTTACATAGGCCAACGTAAGAAATTGCTCTAAAATTCATCTATAAGTTTTTATCCTTCTTCTACAAGTATTTTGCCTGAATGGATAGAGATGTTAGAAACAAATTATTAAAAATATTACCCCTGTTATGGGAGTGTTCTCATATCCATAAGGATTCCCAATGGCAAAGCAACTTTGGCCAACACGTAAATTGTTCGACTGACCTAGATTAGCTTGTTTTATTTCATATCCATCAACATCACACAGCAAGTAAAACTACTTTTATGATTTCTGAGAGTGGCACTCAACAAGAGAAAAAAAAATGCAAACGTAAAGTGCAGGCCGTGACTTTATCTTTTGTACTAGACAAATACTGATTTAGGTACTTAATTGGCCATTCAATTTGATGAACATAAAATTTGTTTGTTACCTTTAAGAACCTTGGAAGGGAAAATTGATGCCTATGATAATTATATGATGGTCTCAAATGATCGAATAATTAAGATAAATTATGTGCTTAGTAAGGCAACTTGCCGAACTTGACTACAAAAGCCATTATGGTGGCCAACAATTTTAAAAAATGCTGGTGTTCAAGTACCAAACGAGGATATGTCATGATAATGGATCGGAAAGAGGAAGTGTTTGAGAGAGTATAGAGAAGATACCATATGTTCTGAAAAGGAGTAAAATGAAATAAAGAGGGGGATTGAAATGTATACCTTCATAACAGCTAGGTCATATGCTAGATCAAACGCAATTATGTTGCCTTCCCTGTAAAAGCTATTACCTTTGGCATAAACTAAGAAACTTGTAGACAACAGTACGAATGCGCAATACTATTGCTACTTAGATAAATTCTAGTAAAACAAAATGATGGAAAATGTGGGAAAATAGAATATTTTCTTTGATAAAAAATATAATAAAAGTTTTAATGGAATTAATAGCATTGAGGGAAAACCTTACAACATTGTAAACCACTTGTATCAGTAACCAGTTTAGAAACAACATGGTAATTGGTAACCTGTCCAATTAACCGATTTCTTTAGAAAGTTGAAGTAATTCAATGATACATTAATTTCAATTTGAAGAATTGAAGTACAAATTATAAAGATTAATTTTGAACTATCCAATTTCCAATTTAACACGACATTGTTTTGCACCTTTTAATTCATATATTCTTCTTCTCTGTTATTTTTTTGTTTAAATATTTTTTTTGTCGAAAATTTTGTATTTTTAAGAAATAATAGTTTTTTCATAAAAAATATATAATTTTACTTTAAGCCATTGTCTACTGTTCAGTAATTTATTAGTAGAGAATAATATCGTAACTTGTGGGGGTAAGGCTTGCATGATGGGAACTCCATCACTTTTATGTTGCCTGTGTTTTATGACTTCAATGGCTTGTAATGAGTCCAATGACAAAATAGTGTGACAAAATCCTTTTATATGCTTGTTGTTTTTGAAAATTATAGAATGGTTTATGACTTGTATTCATTTAGATTGTAGAATTGTTGGTTTTTTTGTTCTTTTTACAGACTATAGGACATCATCTTGATACTGTTTTTAAAACTGTCTAGAAAGCTGGATTCAAAACTTAAGGTAAATTTTAACAGAATACTTTAGGAATTTGAAAAGAGATAATTTGAATCATAGTTTTAGGGAAACATTATATACAAGTTTCCAGTTGTACTTCTATCCTTGATGGTTGTTAGAAAGGTTTTATTAATGCCATGCCAATGCTTAGGATATGTAGTTTGAAAAGCCTGACTACATGAACTAGCTAATTTCCTCATGTGTACTCTTGTCTGTTGTATAATGCATAAATCTAGTGTAATGCATAATCCATTGAGGTATATCAGAAACCTCTTGCATTGGTACACAGAGACTAGCAAACTGGTTAGAGTATAAAGGAAATTCAGAACAAGAAGAGTACGAATGACAAAAAGAAAAAGGTGTAATGGATAAGGAAAACCCATATTTGTAGAACTCCAAATGTGACAATCACCTCAACATGTGCACGAATTGGGAACAAAACATTTATCTTGGCTTTCTTGATGGAGATGGAATACCTTTTTTTTTTCTTTGTAGAGCATTTGGTGATGAATGAATTGATCTCGATAAAATTGTCGGAACTGTTATAGTAGCACATAAGAGAGATAAAACAAGTAAGAGTTTATGCATGGAAATCATCATTGACTTGATTCTCAAGAATTCATAAAACCACCCAAATCACTAGAAACGAAACGGCAACTGCAGTTGCACATCGTATATATACTGTAAATGGCTTGAGAAACATCCAAAGGCATGATTTTGCTTTGTTGATTGGAGCAACTATTACAAAACTTATTGTATCAAAAGGTTGGGAAAATCCACAATCTTTATTCTGTTTGTCTTTTTAGTAATGTCTCTGAAAAAAGGCATTGTACACCTGAGTTCAGCAACTAATATCTATTTACAATGAATAAAACATGAATTGAAAGAGAGGCTTGTCCTTTAAACGATTTTTTTACCTTGAGAGATTAATCCTTTATTTTAATCCTTTAACAGAAATTGTGGCCAAATTTACACGTTTAGAAGTTAGAATACTTGTTTAGCTTTAGAATAAACATGGTATTTCATGTACAACTTGAATGTAAGAATGATATTCTAAGTTCAAGTTTTATAGAATGCGACATGAACAATCAAAACCTATTACTTGTGTCCGACTATCTTTTAAATAAATATGACGTACAAGAGTTTTGCAACAAAAATGATGCAAAGGAAGTAAGGGTAACATTTTTTAAGACAATTTCCTGTCTAATTCAGATTTTAAGCATGAGTCTCCTATTCCCTCTTCATAGAGTTACGAAAGTATATTCATAAAAGTAATAGGATCTTATTACCTTTCTCAGTGAAGGTAGCTGTGTTTACTCCAATAACATGGCCATACGAGTTGATCAATGGTCCACCTGAATTTCCTGGTCACATTCGTGCACATATAAGAAGACTACATACCTACATAGTCTAGTGTGACTGCAAGTTAAGAAAATACTGAATTCATAAATAATTTGGTGAATCCTAAAAGTTGTAACAAACAATATTATCTAAAACTAGGCACTTTAGCAAACAACAAAGTCCTGTTTTAAATATAAGATATAGACATGGAAACAGGGACTGAAATAGATCTAGTAATTTCTCTAAAGTAAAACGTTTTTAACCTTTCAAAGCTATATATTTGTTTCCCCCATTTAGGTCAAATGGAATGAATCAGCCAGGTTTATCTCACTAAGCATTATATTTGCCAAGAATGATGAAGCCATCTGTACTAGATGTGGAGATAATTGGTTAGCATTATGGATTCCCATGTCATATTTTGCCAAAGCTCGGGTAAATTAACCTAGAACCATTGAGTAATAAAAGTAATTTGTTTCAGGCTTGCAGCTGTTGTGATAAGAAATGAATTTAGCTTAACTAATGAAATCACATCAATAACAATATTACATGGACAAAACAAATTTTAAACATCATGGTGAGATGAAAGGTTGAAAAGTTAATATTACCTAGTCTCAATCAATGCCCAAGTTGTAGAGTACATGGGGAAACAATAGAGGTGGCTATTTTTATTGATGTGCAATGACTTAGGGTACATACTACAGTTTCCCACATTCCTTCATTTTTACTTAAAGGAGGTTTAGGTCCTAACATTATGAACGCCAATTAAGGGTATAACTTACTTGCATTAATTGCTACATCAGTTTGAATAGCTCCTCTAATGGCCCGTCCATTTGGGGAAGGTATCTCTCGGCCTAACCCACTGACCACCTGCATAATTTACATCAGACAATAAAGAATGATCACATTATACCTTTTTGGAGCATCACAACTTACTATTACTACTCAAACCTAGAGCCTATTTGACCTAAGTTTAGGTGACTCAAAATGGTTACATGCTTACAAGTTGATCGTAAGTCAACCAGGCATTATCTTGAAAAATCTAACAAATTTTGTTCTACGTGGGAAACTATAGTTCAATATGACAAAAATATTTACATAGGCCAACATAAGTAATTGCTCTAAATTTCATGTATAAGTTTTTATCTTCTATAAGTATTTTGCCTGAATGGATAGAGATGTTAAAAACAGATTATTAAAAAAATTACCCCTATCGTGATAATGTTCTCATATCCATAAGGATTCCCAAGCAAAGCAACTTTAGCCAACATGTAAATTGTTCGACTGACCTAGATTAGCGGCTTTATTTCATATCCATCAACATCAACTTGCAAGTAGAACAACTTTTATGTATTTCTGAGAGTGGCACTCCACAAGAGAAAGAAAATCCAGACGTTAAATGTAACTTAGTATACTGGTTTTATTAGGTAAACAAAAGAAGAGAATGAAAATTTGTCTATCATGTATAATATGTAAGTGTAGGTTGTGAATTTGTCTTTTTTTTTCTCTTTTTTCCTTTTTCTTTTTTACTGGAACAGAATAATAAGGCTTTTGAACCATAAATATAATCTGTATTTTGTACTAGACAAATACTGATTTAGGTACTTAATTGGCCTTTCAGTTTGATGAACATAAAATTTGTTTGATAACTTTTTAGAACCTTAGAAGGGAAAATTGATGCCTATGATAATTATGATGGTCTCAAATGATCGAATAATTAAGATAAATTATTTGCTTAGTAAGGCAACTTGTGAAACATGACTCTTAAATAAAGACGGCATTGTAAAAATCAAGAGGGGGTGAATTGGATTTTTAATAAACTTTTTCCTTTTAAATAAATTTCCAGGTTTTAAATTACTTTTAAAACTAGGATGCGGATTTTTCTTAACCTTTGATTAACGCATATTGAGTTGCAATTGTTAAAATGATCTACATTAAAAAAAGAGATAGGGAAAGAGAAAAAACACAGATTTATACTGGTTCGGATTAAGCCAATCCTACGTCCTGTTCCCAACTACTACAAATGTGTGATGATCACCCCACTATCTTTCATTGAAATTACAAATGCCAATTCATGCAATAACAAATAAAGATAAAGGAAACACCTTCTTAGACACACTAAGGATGAAACACCTCCTTAGACACACTAAGGATGAAACTCACCTCTCTTGACACACAAGAGATGAACACATCTCCCTTAGAACCGATCCAAGGGATGAATTTTCCCGTTAATAAAAACAGTAAAAGAATACATCTGATAATAATGCTGGATAGAAAGCTTAAGCACAAAGATCACCACTTCTAAAGACTTGATCAAACTTGAGAGAGCAGGAAAGCGGTTTTGAAAAGCTAAGGCGTAGAAACACTTTGAATGTTTGTGTTTAATCAGATGTGTTTAACCTAAGACATTCTCTTTCATTTTATAATTTGAAAATGTTCCAAAGTTTCCATTTTTAGGTTGATTTGGTATTGATTTCGCAAAAACGACTCATTTAATCAATTATATAAAAAGCTTAATTGATTATATCATGTTTAAAAAACTGGAAAACTTATTTCGTCTGATATAATCGAATAGATTAAGGCCATAATCGATTATCAAAAACACTTAATCGATTATTTAGTTCGTTAAACATTTTTAATTCAAATTTTAAGTTAAATAATCGATTATCTACGTATCATAATAAATTAAAAGCGTAAAAAAACGTTTTTGCGAGAAAACAACTTGCTTTTTTGTTTGGGAAGGTCTTAAATGGGATTTATGACTTACTCTTTTCATCCAACAGCCAAAACAGAACCTTCTATACTTGATCCTTCAGCCCTTGAGAAAATTTTCATCAATCTTCTCTCTTGAAAGCTTTAAACACTCTTTATGCCTTTCCTTTACTACCAAGCAACCTTCCTTTGTGAGATGACACAAGTCTTTAATGTTGATTGAATTACTCTAAATCTTCATCATCAAAACTTTAAGACTTCATTAAAATTCTGGAAGACTTCATAAACACTTGGTCTTGAAAAATGCTAACAATCTCCCCTTTTTTGATGATGATAAAAAAAAACATAGAGACTTGTGATTGATATCCTGAAAATCTTGAAAATAAATATATGGATATCTCCATCATAAAAATTGGTCCCCAAAAGAAATAAAGTAGGCAGTCACATAGCATTTAATTTTCAATTTGAATTTTGAAAAAGAGATTTCAAGGAAATTAATGCATAGAAATTATTTCTAAAAGCTTCCCATTAAACTTTGCTCTTAAATATTTAAGATTTATTAGGCAATTATTTGAAATATTTCCTAATGCACCTCTTGAAATTAATTTTCTTAAATGCTAGAAATCTGGACATATTATCAATCAAAACAAAATTTTTTCTCCCCCTTTATTTTTATCATTTTAAAAAAGATTACATATCCAGAAAAATAATACAGCAGAAGCAATTAAATACACAAAAAAAACATAGAGGAAAAAATAAAATACAGCCGCTGGAAAAATTAAAATTAAGCTAAGGAATAAGTGAACTTTTAGCCTATTCAGTTTCTTCACTATCCCCTGCATCTTCTCCATCATCCATTGCTGGCTGTTTGCCTCTTGAAGATCTAGCATAATCTTTTTCTGAAGAGAAATATTCAATCTGCAGCTTCCTCTCCACTCTATGAACTCTCCTATTGAGCCTTGAGAGCCTATGACAAAGGTCATCATAATAAATTGTTTGGAGACTCATCATGGTGTCTATCCTGTGTCCATCCTTGAGAGAAGATGTGCCTCCATTGATCCAGGTTGAGGTGGTGGTTCTTCATCATCTTCATCCATTGCAGCAACTTCCTCATCTCTTTGCCTGAACCTATTTCCATGTTCTATAAGGTCCATGTGCCTTAGAACATTCTTCCCTATCTTGCTGTTGCTAAGCAAGATTTGCTTGTTTTCTCCTTCAAGATCTATACCTTTATATTCTGATATCTTTAAAATAAACACAGCATAGGGTAAAGCAAAAGATGAAAGCCTAGTGACTTAAAACATATTATCTAAAATAATGGAGGGCCAATCAATGCTAACATTATTAAGGAAGTCATACATTAAAAGAATGTCCTCCTTAGTAAGTTGGGCATGATTAGTGCCTCTAGCAACAAGAATTCAAACAATGACATAATGTAACATGTGTTCATTCAACTTAATATTACCTACTTTATACAAGTTTTCCACTTATAGATTTGGATCCTTGCAAAACTTGCGGAACTCCACCAGCTTATTGAAGTCCTCAAAGCCATAAGTAATGTTCATGTCTTGAGTGGATAAGCCAGCAACATTGTTCCATATTTCTTCATCAAGGTGGATTCGCACACCCTTCACCTTGATGCTAGGACTAGCTGTCCTTGAAGTCAGATTCATGTAAAATACTCTGACCAAGTCTGGATAATATGTTCCTTCCATCTCGACAAAGTTTTGCAGTCCACTTGCCACTAAACAATCCTGAAAAGTGAAACCATGAGTTCTGAAAAAATTGCAAGATAA
This sequence comes from Lablab purpureus, assembly GCA_030347555.1. Taxonomy (NCBI): domain Eukaryota; kingdom Viridiplantae; phylum Streptophyta; class Magnoliopsida; order Fabales; family Fabaceae; genus Lablab; species Lablab purpureus. The sequence continues at coordinate 23,876,869 of CM059258.1, forward strand.
ATATTTAGGAGTGAGATCTTCCTGTCTTTCCATTTGTTTACAAAACCAATCTGCATATCCTCATCTGAAATCCAACCAGCAAGTGTTGGTGGTCTCCTCTCTTGCTGTTGAGATGTCATAGGCTCTTTGCCTCTCCTCCTTGAGGTCATCTTTCTCCTCCTTTGATCAGCCATTTGTATATAGAATGGACAAAAGAAAGAGTACAACGAAATAACAGAGAAACAGAGTAATCACAGAACCAGAAATTCGCACAGAAAAGGAATGAATAGCAGAAAATCAGCAAGAATGAGAGAGAGTGAATCTAGCAATTTTAATTCTCAATCTAGCTATATATAGGCAAGGAATCCGGTCATAAAGCACTGAATTAATGTAAATATAGCCGTTTGAAACGAATATAGCCGTTAGAATTTAAAAATCACGTGAATTGGAGCCCAACGTTTGAGAAAACAGTGTGCAGAAAAACACAGAACGTCGCATTTAATCGATTATGTTCCTCACTTGATCGATTATTTGCCTTCAAAATTTTCCAGAAAACGAAAACCCAGAAATTTAATCGATTATGTGCATTCCTTAATCGATTAAATTGCTCCCCAACGATTTAATCGATTATGTCATGAACTTAATCCATTATGTTGTAAAACATATTTAAAAACAACGTGTTTAATCGATTAACACGAAAACTAATTGATTAAATATGGAATTTTTTGTAAAACGCAACTTACATCAAAATCAAAAATAAACATCAATCAATCAACAAATTTTTCATCAACAATTCTTAGATCTCTTCTAAGCTCATAAAGACTATCTCTAGGCAAAACTTTGGTGAAGATATCAGCTATTTAATGTTTGATATCTATATATTCTATAATGCAATCACCGTTAGTTATATGATCTCTAATGAAGTGATGTCTAATTTCTATATGCTTTGTTTTAGAATGCATGATAGGATTCCTAGTCAAATTAATGGCACTAGTGTTATCACACTTAAGAGGGATATGATCTAAAAAGATATCAAAATCTTCTAATTGCTGCTTCATCCACAGTATTTGAGCACAACAACTCCCTGCTGCTATATACTCAGCTTCTAAAGTTGAAAGAGCAACACTAGCCTGTTTCTTAGAATGCCATGAAACTAAATAACATCCTAAAAGATGACATGTACCACTAGATTTTGAGGTATGATCGGATCATTACTTTATCTTACTGCTAGTAGACCTGATATTATGCAAAGTGTGTGTGTTTGTGCTAGGTTTCAATCCAACCCTAGAGAGTCACATCGAAAAGCCGTTAAGAGAATCCTTAAGTATCTTAGAGGAACAAAATCCTTTGGTTTATGGTACCCTTCAGGAGCCTCACCTAGTATTATAGGTTTTTCTTACTCAGATTATGGTGGCTGTAGAGTTGATAGGAAAACTACTAGTGGTACATGTAATTTTTTAGGATGTTCTTTAGTTTCATAGCATTCTAAGAAACATGCTAGTGTTGCTCTTTCAACTACAGAGGCTGAGTATATAGCAGCAGGGAATAGTTGTGCTCAAATACTGTAGATAAAGCAGCAATTAGAAGATTTTGATATCTTTTTAGATCATATCCTTCTTAAGTGTGATAACACTAGTGCTATTAATTTGACTAGGAATCCTATCATGCATTCTAAAATAAAGCATATAGAAATTAGACATCACTTTATTAGAGATCATATAGCTAAAGGTGATTGCATTATAGAATATATAGATACCAAACATCAATTAGCTGATATCTTCACTAAACATTTGCCTAGAGATAGATTTTATGAGCTTAGAAGAGATCTAGAAATTGTTGATGATAAATCTGTTGATTGATTGATGTTTATTGTTGGTTTTAATGTAGGTTTTGTGTTTTACGAAAAATTCCGTATTTAATCGATTAATTTTCGTGTGTTAATCGATTAAACGCGCTGTTTTTAAAGATGTTTTACAACATAATTGATTAAGTTCATGACATAATCGATTAAATCGTTGGGGAGCAATTTAATCGATTAAGGAATGCACATAATCGATTAAATTTCTGGGTTTTCGTTTTCTGGAAAATTTTGAAGGCAAATAATCGATTAAATGCGACGTTCTGTGTTTTTCTGCACACTATTTTTTCTAACATTGGGCTCCAATTCACGTGGTTTTTAAATTCTAACGGCTATATTCGTTTCAAACGGCTATATTTACATTAATTCAGTGCTTTATGACTGGATTCCTTGTCTATATATAGCTAGATTGAGAATTAAAAGTGCTACATTCACTCTCTCTCACTCTAGCTGATTTCATTCCTTTTCTGTACGAATTTCTGGTTCTGTGATTACTCTGTTTCTCTGTTATTTTGTTGTGGTCTTTCTTTTGTGCATTCTACATACAAATGAATGATCAAAGGAGGAGAAATATGCCCTCAAGAAGGAGAGGCAAAGAGCCCATGACATCTCAACAGCAAGAGAGGAGACCACCAAAACTTGCTGGTTGGATTTCAGATGAGGATATGCAGATTGAGTTTTGTAAACAAATGGAAAGACAGGAAGATCTTCACTCCTAAATATTTATCTTGCAATTTTTTCAGAACTCATGGTTTCACTTTTCAGGATTGTTTACTGGCTAGTGGACTGCAAAACTTTGTAGAGATGGAAGGAGCATTTTATCCAGACTTAGTCAGAGTATTCTATATAAACCTAATTTCAAGGACAGCTAGTCCTAGCACTAAGGTGAAGGGAGTGCGAATTCACCTTGATGAAGAGGTGTGGAACAATGTGGCTGGCTTATCCACTCAAGGCATCAACATTACTTATGGCTTTGAGAACTTCAATAAGCTAGTAGAGTTTCGCAAGTTTTGCAAGGATCTAAATCTACAAGTGGAAAACTTGTATAAAGTTGGTAATGTTAAGTTGAATGAACGCATGGTTATATTATGTCATTGTTTGGATTCGTGTTGCTAGAGGCACTAATCATGCCCAACTTACTAAGGAGGACATTCTTTTAATGTATGATTTTCTTAATAATGTTAGCATTAATTGACCTTCCATTAGTTTAGATAATATGTTTAAAGCCACTAGGCTTTCATCTTTTGCTTTACCCTATGCTGTGTTTATTTCATAGATATTAGAATATAAATGTGTAGATCTTGAAGGAGAAAACAAGCAAATCTTGCTTAGCAACAGCAAGATAGGGAAGAATGTTCTAAGGCATATGGGCCTTATAGAACAAGGAAATAGGTTCAGGCAAAGAGATGAGGAAGCTGCTGCAATGGATGAAGAACCACCACCTCAACCTCGATCAATGGAGGCAAATATTCTCTCAAGGATGGACACCATGATGAGTCTCCAAACAACTCATTATGATGACCTTTGCCATAGGTTCTCAAGGCTCAATAGGAGAGTTCATAGAGTGGAGAGGAAGCTGCAGATTGAAGATGTCTCTCCAGAAGAAGATTATGCTAGATCTTCAAGAGGCAAACAACCAGCAATGGATGATGGGGAAGATGCAGGGATAGTGAAGAAACTGAATAGGCTAAAAGTTTACTTATTCCTTAGCTTAATTTTAATTTTTCCAGCTGCTGTATTTTATTTTTCCCTCTATATTTTTTTTGTGTATTTAATTGCTTCTGTTGTATTATTCTCTGGATATGTAATCTTTTTGAAAATGATAAAAATAAAGGGGGAGAAAATTTTTTGTTTTGATTGATAATATGTCCAGATTTCTAGCATTTTAAGAACATTAATTTCAGGGGGAGAAATATTTCAAATAATTGCCTAATAAATCTTAAACATTTAAGAGCAAAGTTTAAGGGAGAGCTTTTAGAAATAATTTCTATGCATTAATTTCTTTGAAATCTCTTTTTCAAAATTCAAATTGAAAATTAAATGTTATGTGACTGCCTACTTTATTTTCTTTGTGGACTAATTTTTATGATGGAGATATCCATACATTATTTTCAGGATATCAATCACAAGTCTCTATGTTTATTGGATCACTCTAAATCTTCATCATCAAAATTTTAAGACTTGATAAACACTTGGTCTTGAAAAATGCCAACAATGACTACAAAAGCCATTATGGTGGACAACAGTTTTAAAAAACGCTGGTGTTCAAGTACTAAACGAGGATATCTCATGATAATGGATTGGAAAGAGGAAGTGTTTGAGAGAGTATAGAGAAGATACCATATGTTCTGAAAAGGAGTAAAATGAAGAAAAAAAAAGAGGAGGATTGGAATTAACATAATTTAGGAAAAAACTTATAATGTTGTAAACCACTTGTATCAGTAGCCAGTTTAGAAATAACATGGTAATTGGTAACCTGTCCAATTAACCAATTTCTTTAAAAAATTGAAGTAATTTAATGATACATTAATTTCCATTTGAAGAATTGAAGTACAAATTATAAAGATTAATTTTCAACTACCCAATTTCCAATTTAACACTGCATTAATTTCTAATTTAGACTTTTAATAACCAAGTAACCCAATTTAATATGTTGGGATTATTCTTTTCATTGTTAAATCTGTTTTTCAATACAACATTGAGTGCACTAATTTGTATATTTGAAAGTGTGTTAGTGAATGTAATTATTGCTGTTATGGTTGAATTTGATATTAAAACAAACATAATTTGCACTATTATCTAGCATTTGTTAAGAGTTTAACTGTAATTAAATGAAGGGATGCGACATGGAAAGTCCCTACTCTGTGAACAGTCCAAGAAGAACTCTCAGTCTGTCGAAGCAACGGAGGGCAACTGTATCCTTTTTTGACGCTGATGATAAAACCTCTGGCGTTGGATTGTCTGGCGATCATGGGCCTAAGCCTTCTGAAGTTTATGGTTTTGTAGGTTCTATTACCACTGTTGTTGCTACAGGTCTTCTTCCCTTCTATCATGCTCTTCGCAATTTAAACCCTTTTCTGCTTATCTTATTTGATACATGAGTTTCTATGTGCAATATTATATGTGATGATCATGAGATTTGTAACTTTTAGTTACCTACTATGTTTTTCGTGATGCAGAATTTCTGACTTTTTTGTATTTTAATTTTTTCTTTTTGAATAGTTATTTTCTTGATTTGGGCATATGTTCCAGAATCATGGTTACAATCTGCTGGCATCTCGTATTATCCTAGCAGGTTAAACATCTCCACTCCTGGTCTTATTTGAACCTATGGAAAGTATTAGATATAATTTTTTAGGTGCACAAAACAAGAATTTTTGTGGAGAAAACCTGAAGTGAGAAATTCTGAAATGTTACTTTTAAGGTTTACAAATATAAACTTAGTCGAGGTGCATGAAACAAGTATATTGGGTTTGTCAATTTAGCTGAAAGTGAAGTAGGGATTTTGGTGAAGGGATGGAGGGTATTAAGCCCAACTTCTTATTTTAGAGACTTTAATAATGAATCAACTATTTATGTAACCAATCTGAATTTTGCATCAGCTTCTGTTTTCAAGATAGTGGACTGGGGAACGCAGTTGTCATATGTTGGAAAAGAATTTGACGGTTTGTGACAAAATGTTAGCAAAACATCTTCTGGCTTTTCAGGTATTGGGCTCTAGCAATACCAACATATGTGATGGTGACCATTGTATTGATGGTGGGATTCTACATTGGCCTTAACTTCATTTCAACAACTTCCCCTGCATCTTTAAACACAGTTTTTGGTGAGTTTGATGCCAAATTCTTAGTAACACGTGTGCTTAACTTTTGATTGCCGCATGTTAGTAAACAACACAAGTTTGACACCAAATTCATTTTGGATTTTTCTTTTCTTAAGATTGTGCTATCAGTTAGAACCCAAAATCCAAATGCACGCTTTTAAGTTTTCTGATAACTGGTATGGACATCTCTTTGTTCAGATGAATTCAGTAGAGATCCTTCGAGTAACGAGTGTTCTCTAGAAGATGATAAACCTATCGAGCCCATTTCAGATATTAGCCTTGGCAGAATCAATGATATTATGTTCAATAATGCAACCTAAGAATCAGTGTTCTCTAGAAGAAGATGAGAAACCTATCGAGCCCATTTCAGATATATTAGGATTGGCAGAATCAATGATATTATGTTCTATAATGCAACCTAAGAATCACACAAATCTCGAATGTTGTTATGGAGAAATTGTTGCCAAACAAAGTGCTACTAATTTGGGTTTTAGCTATAGAGGTGAAATTTATTGAGCTAATGTTGTGAAAGAATGATTTCATTCTATCCTATAATTTCCTTTTAATGCTTGGTTTGGTTTTAAAATGCCTTTGTCTGTTTATTTTATAGTTTTGAACCTTTACTTTATGAAGAATTGGTGGTCAAGAGTTATAGGTAAGAGGGACGACCTCTATGTTTTTTTGGAGTAATATTATGTATCTGACTCTTATTCCAAAATTGTGGTTGTCTTTGTGCTCATGGCCCCTTTCGGGAGTTAACATGGGTAATATGAATAATTTTTTGGTATAAAACAAATATATGCATAAAATTTCCATAATCTCATTACAAAATTTATGTTGTTTCTCTTCAGATTTTTTCCTTTTATCAAATTCCCGATGAATGGATCATTCAAGGAGTTTTGTATGCCAAACTTCAAACATGAATCCTATAACACTTTTATATATCACATAAAATTTAGTTTCCAAATATTAAATAAGGTCCTAACTTTTAAATAAAATTACTAACAATAAAAAAGTATTTTTTTAAATAAATATTTTTGCCAACATTTAAATTAAACACGAAGTAAGGTGTAATCTTTGTACTAAAGTAAAAGTTGCTAAAACAATTTAAATGTAATGCTACATTATAGGATTTTCAGAAGAACAAAAATGGAGGTGGAAGAAGAAAGAGTGTGTGTTGAGGATGAAGCTTTGGACCATACGTTTCATGGAGCCAAGCTTGTCAGCGATTCTGGAGAAAGGCGTGTCGATGATTCCGACAAATGGAGGAGGAAGAAGAAGGGGTGTGGGTTGAGGAGATGCTTTGTGGGCTAGAGAAGACAAAAAGTAGGGGTTTCAGAATAACAAAGATGGAGGAGGAAGAAGAGGTGTGGGAAGAGGATGTGGACTGGAGAAGGCAAAAGGATGGAGGAAAATAAGGTTTTCAGAAGTGAGGGGAGAGAAGTCGAAGTCCCATGAAGAAAGAAGGCAAAATGAAGGGACACATGTGTGAGAAGTTGCCCAAAAAATGTTTACTATTTGTGTAATATTGATTGATATAGATCGATGCAAATAACAAATTGAACAAAATTAAAAATGATCCAATGCTTCATGTTACAAAATTAAGAAAGACAAAATGTAAATGTAATCCAAACAATTTTCTTTAGTTTTGTAAAATATTTATTATAATAAGTTAAGTATAACTATTTTTTTTAATTTTATAAAAATAATTTTAATATTTAAATGGTATATATAATATTTTTTTTATTTTTCTAATTTTTTCCTAAATTAATTTTTAGACTATGTTTCAAATGTATATTTAAAATTATGAAATACAAATTATTTTTTTGAAATAAAATACAAGCTTTAGTGAAAAAATTCATCCAAAAATTAAGTATGAGTTTTCCACAAAACATAATTTTTCTAACATTTAAAATCTTTTCAATATATAAAATGTAAACACTTTATATTTTATTAAAATATTTACTAATATTTTTGTATTAATTATTAATGTGATTAAAGATGAAATATTTATTTTATAAATTTTTTAATCCTTTTTATACAACTGTAATATATTTATTATGTAATTATATATATATAACATTTGTTTGTAAAATAAAATTTTAAAAATTTCTAATAATGAATAAAAAATATATAATTAGTTATCTAAAGTTTTTTAGGCACTAATTTTAAAAAGATAATAGTAATAAAATAGAATATACTTTTTTATAAATAATTAAAAGTATATGAACTACATAAATATTATTTTAATTTTTTCCTCAAATTATGTTGTTAAATATTCATTGTAGTAATTTAAATATAAATATTTTTATTTAATTTTATGAGAATAATTTTAATATTTATGTCTTGCAGTAATACTGTTTTTAATTTTATAAACTTTATTCAGATATTTAAAAATTTATATTAAAAAGATTATATAAAATAATAAATAAAAATTAGAAGTACTATAATAATAAAAAGATATAAATGAAATGTTAATTAGGTTTCTAATCATTATATTAAATAAATAGTAATATATATATATATATATATATTATTTATTCATATATTTTATTTATATTTAATGGAATAAAAACTTAATTGTATAATAAATTTTAAATAATTAATATTATATTTAAATAATAAACTAGACATACTTTTATCATTAAATGTTTTAAAAATTATATATTTATATCCATATATTATACTTCAAGAAAAATCATAAAAATATGAATTAAAATAAAAAGAAATATTTTAAACATAATAATTTAATGGTTTTCCATAAATTAAATAAAAATTTACGAAATATAAAAAATTAAATTTTCTGTATATTTTATTTAAATAGAAAATATATTTACTTATGTAAGATTATAATAAAAAAATAAATTTAAATTTATTTGATAAATAATAAAAATATATTAATTACATAAAAATTCTCTAAAATTTTTCTTAATAGTTAAATATAAATACTTTTGATTTTATAAAAATAAATTTAAAATTTGGTGACACAAGTAATATTATTTTATAAATTAAATTTAAATTTTACTTTATAATTTGATAAAATTTATTCATCCATTTTAAAAATAATTTTAAAAAATTATATAAAATAACAAAAAATAAAAGTTCTACAATAAAAAAGTCATAAATTAGATATAAATGATATTTTAAATCAATTAATTATTCTATTAAATAAATATTAATTTTCTTTATATATATATATATATATATAATTTAATCACACATGTAACATTATATATAATTTGATAAAGAACTTAATATATAAATTAAATTAAGCATAATTTTATCAGTAAATTCTTATATAGTTTATATTCATATATTTCATTATAAAAATATGAATTAAAATTAATATAAAATGTATTTAAATATAATATTTTAGTAATTGTCTTTAAATGAAATCAGTTTTATTACATTAAAAAAATAATTATTCTACATATTTTATTTTAAATGAAAAAATATTATTGTTCCCATATGTCAAAGTTATTAATAAATAATATAAATGATATATTAGTTTTAATAATTAGAAATAAAAACAATTTTAATAATAATAAACAAATATTATAAATATTATTTTTATATTTCATTTAAGACTAAGGTTTTTATAAATTATTTCCTTTTCTTATTTAAAATTTATTTTCTCCTTAAATATAAATTGCTATTTCAAAACAATAGATATAAATTAAATTACATCATTTAAATATTTTAATCATATTTAGGGTTAAATATATATTTTAGTATATATATTATTTGTCAAAATTGTGTTTCGTCTATGAGCAAACTTTTAATTGAATTTATTTGATCTTTTTACTTTATAAATTAGTGTAAAAATTATGTTTCGTATATCTTCTCAAAGGTGTTTTTATTTATAATAAATAAACGAAATACTTTACAAATAATTCAGAGACTTAAATCATATTTAACCCTCATATTTACTTTAGATTTATACAAATAATTATTTATTTAAATAAATAGTTCATTTAAAAAATTCAAATAAGATGAAAAATTAATTCTAAAACATTCTAAATAAAATTATCTTAAAAATCACATAATAAATTAAAAAAGTGAAAAATTAATATATAATTAACCATGTTAAAATTAAAGTAAAATGTTAATTGATTCTATTTAGAAAAAATTAGTGATTTTACTGGATATTTTTTTATTTAAAATTAAAAGGTGTATTTCAAAATAAAATTATAATAATATTAATTTCATTGAACTTTTACTTGAGATAAAAAAAGAGATTAGAAAATGATGATTTGAGAGCTTGTAATCCCTCTCTTGAGTTCTCTTATTTATATTGGAGAAATACACAGATTCAAAGATACATTTAAGAGAGGAGAATTAATAGACCTAGAGAAGATAAAGAAACTTATTCTAGGAAATAGGTTTATAGATAGATGCAACTAATCTAATAAATGCTCAACAATTCTGAACACTCCCTCTCAAGTCGGAGCATACAAATTATATGTACCAAGCTTGGAACAAATGAATTCCATTCGAGGTCCCCTTAAGGACTTTGTTAACGCATCTCGCAAGTCGATCATTAGATCCAACAAACTCGGTACAAATTTCTTTGGACAATAGTTTTTCACGAATAAAGTGACAATCGATCTCAATATGTTTAGTCCACTCATGGAATACTGGATTGGAAGCAATGTAGAGAGCAGCTTGGTTATCACAATATATCTTCATCGGTTGAATCTCACAGAAGTTTAGTTCTTGAAGAAACTGTTTTACCCATATAAGTTCACAAGTGAGAGACGCCATTGCCCTATATTCGACTTCTGCAGATGACCAGGCAACTACATTTTGCTTTTTACTTTTCCAGGAGATAATATTGCCTCCAAGAAAAACACAGTATCCTGTAGTGGAACGTCTGTCTATAGGAGATCTAGCCCAATCGGCATCACAATACCCAGAAATTTGGATATTTCTTTTATCTTCGTATAACAAGCCTTGCCCTGGAGCTCTTTTAATGTACCGAAGGATACGAATGATAGCATTCCAATGATCAACACATGGGGCCTGCATAAATTGGCTTACAACACTAACTGCAAAAGACAGATCTGGCCTAGTTATAGTCAGATAAATAAGTTTTCCCACCAATCTTCTATATCTTTCTGGGTCAGAGAAGGCTTCACCCTGTTCTGCCATTAATTTCGATTTGGATCCATAGGGCTATCCACAGGTTTACAATCACTCATGCCTGTCTCTTTTAGAATATCTAGAGCATATTTCCTTTGAGAAATCACGACACCTTCTTTTGACTGAGCTACTTCAATGCCCAAGAAATATTTTAGACTTCCAAGATCTTTGGTCTGAAAATGACTACTCAAGTGTTCTTTTAATTGAGATATTCTAGCAGCATCATTCCCTGTAATAACAATATCATCAACATACACAATTAAGTAAATACACTTTCCAGGGACGTTGTGACAATAGAAAACTGAATGATCTGCTTCACTTTGTTTTAACCCAAAGGTTTGAACAATAGAGCTAAATTTTCCAAATCAAGCACGTGGAGACTGTTTTAAACCATAAAGAGAACGACGTAATTTACAAACCAAACCAGACTCCCCCTGAGCAACAAATCCAGGGGGTTGCTCCATGTAGACCTCCTCTTCTAAATCACCATGTAAAAAGGCATTTTTAATATCCAATTGATGGAGAGGCCGGTGACGAATGGCGACCATAGCAAAGAACAGATCGACGAGTAGTCATTTTGGCCACAGGAGAGAAGGTATCACTATAATCAAGACCATAGATCTGAGTGTACCCTTTAGCCACTAGTCTAGCTTTGAGACGATCAACTTCACCATTAGGCCCAACTATAATAGCATAGACCCAACGACAACCAACAGTTTTCTTTCCAGAAGGGAGAGGAACCAACTCCCATGTATTGTTGTGATCAAGGGCCTGCATTTCAGAAATCATGGCTTGTCGCCATCCAGGATGATCAAGTGCTTCTGTCACATTTTTAGGAATGACAATAGAGGATACAGAAGAAACAAAAGAAAAATAGGAAGGAGATAATCTGTGGTAGCTAAGAAAATTGTAAATGGGATGGGGGTTACGAGTAGAGCGAGTACCTTTGTGAATGACAATGAGCCAACTTGAGAAGGACCTGTTGAGGAAGGCTCATCCTGGAACATGGGACTGATAATTTGGTTCCTGCGTTGAGAGGTGATAAGAGGAGGTGATGAGGGTGCTGGTGGATTGTGTGAAGGACTTTGGGTGTCGGAAATAGGTGGTACAAATGACTCAATTAAGGGAATAGGGAGGACGTTTTGGATTGATCTAATATCCTGTGTAAAGGAAGGGAAGAAGGAAGTTGATTCAAAAAAGGTGACACTAGCAGACATATAGTACCTCTTGGTTTCAGGAGAATAACACCGATAGCCTTTTTGAAGACGAGAATATCCTAAGAAAACACATTTTATGGCTTTAGCTGAGAGTTTATCCAGACCTGGAGACATATCATGAACAAAACATACACATACAAACACATGGGGAGAAACATGAAAAAGAGGTTCCTTTGGCAATAGAATGGAGTGTGGAACTTTATTGTTAAGAGAAGAGGATGACATTCTGTTAATGAGAAAACATGAAGTGAGAATAGCATCTCCCCAATGATGAATAGGCATATTTGCACCAAGCAATAAGGTACGAGCCGTTTCAACCAAATGTCTATTCTTTCGTTCGCAATACCATTTCTGTTGTGGTGTGTGAGGACAAGTGGATCGATGTAAGATGCCTTGTGAACTTAAGAGAGTAGAGAAATCGGTAGAAAAGTATTCCTTGGCATTATCACTTCGTAAAACTTTGATTACTTTTTCAAATTGATTTTTTATTTCATTAAGGAAAGTCTTAAAGATAGGTAATAGTTCAGAACGATCTTTCATTAGATAAATCCAAGTACATCTAGAAAATTCATCAATGAAAGTAACAAAATATCTATAGCCAAAAGATGAGACACGACTAGGTCCCCAAATATCATAATGAACAAGACAAAAAGCAGAATCACACCTAGATTCAGAATGTTTAGGAAAAGATGACCTAGTATGTTTCCTTAGTTGACATGATTCACATTCAAAATTTTGAAGATTTTGAAGTTCAGGAACCATTTTTTTCAGTTTTGACAGGTGAGGATGCCCTAATCGTTCATGTAGCAGTTTTGGAGATAAGGATGCAACACAGGACACAGATGAATTAGTCCCAAGGTAGTATAAGCCTCCAGATTCATGTCCTTCGCCAATCAGTCGATCCGTACCACGTTCCTGTATAACAAAAGAATTGGCATTAAAGGTTATGGAACAATTCAAAGATTTTGTTAATTGGCTTAAGGAAACAAGACTGAAGGGACAAGAAGGAACAAAAAGAACATTTTTCAAGTTTAAAGAAGGAGAAATGGAGACTTGACCAATTCCTTTAGAGGCTACTTTAGATCCGTTGGCTAAGGTTATGAGATGAGGGGATTTAGGGAATGATAGAGAGGAGAACAAAGAGACATTACCAGACATGTGGTCAGAAGCACCTAAGTCAATAATCCATGGATTTTGACTTTCCACAGATTGTGAAATGCAAGCTGTTGACGAATTTGAAGTTGCGGATGATTGTGCTAGACTGGCTGATTTCATCCTTAAATATTCTTGATACTCTTTATCAGAGAACTTAGGTCCAATAACTTCAGATTTTGAAATATTGGCCATCTTGTTAGGATAACCATGCAAAGCGAAACAATTTTCCTTGATATGACCTAATCTTTTGCAATGAGTGCATTGAGGACGTCCTCTTCCACCACGTCCTCCTCTAGTTCCATGATTACCTCTTCCACGAGTAGAAACCATAGCAGAAGATTCAGCAAGTTCTTGACTATTTTTACTTTTGAGAGATGAAACACGAAGCAGTCTTGTAGTCAAACTCTCCATAGAAGGAACTTCTTGTCCAGTTAAGATTTGATCTCTAACATGATTAAATTCTGGATTCATAGTCCTGAGAATCATGACCATATAAAATTTATCCAACTTCTGCTTCATTTCCTCTAATGAATCCACCTCTAGGAACATCTTTAATTCTTCAACTGCTGATTGAGCCTCCACAATAAAGGGCATCATATCATTATCCATTTGCTTGAGAGAGGCTAGTCTATTAGCAGAATCGTAGAGACGTTGGATATCATTTGCAAAGATATTTTGGGCCGTTTTCCAAAAAGAATTGCAAGTCTTGAAAGATCTGAGATTGCTCAAAATATTTGGTTCTACCGACTGCCACAACAAAGCACAAAGTTGATAATCAAGTTTCTTCCATTGTGGGGCCTGATCTGATGGTATTTTACTTCCATCTTCTTCTAAATGATCATGAAACCCTTGTCCTAGGAACCAAAGTTCAACTGAAGAGGCCCAAGACAAGTAATTTTTTCCATTTAATTTCTCGGTTGTTATATTAGGAGTCCCCGAAAAAGAGGTTGTGGGCCCTGAAGACATGTTAAAAAAAAACTGGAAATGTAGAAGAGGCACTTGGAAATGTAGAAGAGGCACCAGGAGAGAGAGAAACCGTGTGTAGTAGGAGGGAGAGACCTTGAACCTCCAACAAACAGTGTTGGAACAGTAAAATAAGGGCCTATTCAGTCTCGGGATGGCGAGGCGAGGCAGACGGCGGCGGATGGCGGCCGAACAACGATTTTTTCCGCTTGAGATGACAGAGACAGGCAGAACGGGATGAACCCGCTTTGATTCCAACTTGAGATAAAAAAAGAGATTAGAAAATGATGATTTGAGAGCTTGTAATCCCTCTCTTGAGTTCTCTTATTTATATTGGAGAAATACACAGATTTAAAGATACATTTAAGAGAGGAGAATTAATAGACCTAGAGAAGATAAAGAAACTTACTCTAGGAAATAGGTTTATAGATAGATGCAACTAATCTAATAAATGCTCAACAATTCTCAACACTTTTCAATAATATTATTATTAATGTATTTTTTAATTCTAGATAATTAATCAAGATATGAAACTTTAATTGATTATACATTCAACCTTGTCTATTAAAATTACAAATTCTTTGAAAACAAGATCAATAATATTATAATACTAATCATTGAGTAAATCAATATTAAATTTGTAAAAAGCAAATAAGATGGAATTTAATATAACAACAAAATTAACCTTGTCATAATATTTTCAAATGTAATTTCTTTAATAATAATATGGTGACATTCCTCTCAAAGATAATATTTGATGTACCAAATTCTTCTATACACTTATCTAATAATCTAGAAAATAAAAATAAGTAACTTTGAAAAAAAATATAACAGATAAATTTTGAAGAATTTTAAAATATTACAACTGGATATCAAATTACAAACATATAGTCATGACAGAAGTGACATCATAAAATTGATTTTTTGTCTACTTTGAAAATGTTACTTTCCATAGCAAGTAAAACAAAACCGATTTAAATAAAAACTACATCACTTTGCACATAACATTTGGCAATTCACTAGAGTTGAAAATAAAAGATAAGATTAAAATGAACGGAATTACATTACAGGATATAGATAGCCAATTGTCATCAAGCAATTAATATAGCCTAACATTAACCATGAGTTCTTTGCATAAGATTCCCAATCTGAAACTTGGACACTGTCATTAGTATTTGAATTGTTTGTTGGTCGAACATTTTATCAGAAGATGGAACAACATTTTGTTATTTGATGTGCAGGAAAACTGCAAGAAGGACACACAGCAGGTCTCAGTTCCAAACCTTCCAAAACCTCTGTGTTGATCACAGGTGAAACTCCAAAGCTAAACAAGTTTGTTTAACTGGTCTGTTAAGAATGGTTTACAGATTCAAGTTGCTGTCAGGGAAAACGTAGAAAATGATCAGTCGCACAGGGCACCAAAATCATTAACAAAGCTTACCTCATGCATATTTCTTATTATATTCATTATTCCTTTCTTTTTTACCCCCAAGTAGAGCAAGGTTCATCTTAGATACAATTATACAAACGAGAAAGACATTGTCGTCAACCCTTTTTGTTCCTAGCTTTCTCCCATGAACATACACTCTAAATATTAAACTTCACTTTCAATTACAAAGCAATATTAACAACTGCATCAGTGACAACACTATGATATTTACACCTGCTGAAGAGGACGGGTTCGAGATAGTGCACTAAGCTGGCTACTTTCCATATTTGCAAGTACTTGAACCACAGTCTTCAGATGGGGAACACTGCAAATTATTAATCCACATCAGCCACAATCAAAACAAAAGCAGCACAATGCACTGAATTTCACACCAAATCTTGATGCACTAAAAAGAACAGTACTAGGCATCAACACAACATCTTCAAGATGCATAATTAGCCCTAAAAAGTTTAGCTGAAGTTTTAGCTCAAAACGTGTCATATGCACCCTAGGTCCATGAATATGACAAAATTAAAGTTACAGCAATTAGACAAGAGAAGGTTCAGACTTTTGCAGCCCACTTTCCATGTGTGCATCCAGAGATGATATCACCCTAGGCAACTGCTCCAAAATCTGTGCAACAAAAAACCAAAAGCAACCATCATTACACACTTGTTCACATTGATGAATCGTCTCATCTAGGATTACAACACTGCATCAGATAAGTACAATACCTGCTCTGTATTCTTAATGGTGGGAACCTTAGCCAAAAGGTTCTTAGGAAGCTTAACCAGTTGAGCCTGAAAATGACACAAAAGAGCAAAAAATCAGAGTTTAATTTTGATACAGTCGACAAAACTAAAGATTTTGTTTAACAGTGTACATAGTTTTACTGTCAATTACTCTATGACTTTTGAAGTAACTTAATTTTTCACGTACAGTGTTCATATTTTTACTGTCAATTATTACTCTATGAAGGATGATAATTTAGTTTCTGAAAAACAAAAAAATCCTATTTAATCCTAAATGTGTAAAAACATTGCAATGACATTATGCTGTACAATTTAATATAAATTGGTCCCTCATTTAGTATCAAATTGGTCCTTGAAAAATAACTCATTGGTCCTTGACCATTATAGCCTAATAACAATATGACCTTGCAAAACCTATGTTTAAGTCGTCACTGTGAGTCTGTGACAATTTCTTTCACAGTTAATAAATTAGAATTGTCGTTCTATCATGAACGAAACCATCACTGATTTATATATTCAAGTATCAAAATGATCATGTATCATTGTAATTAAATCCATATTACAAAATTCAACAATTTTCAATTATATTTATTTCTGCACTTTCATTCTATTCTCATTAAATTCAAAACTAAAACTCTAACATCAAACAACAACATGCACAACAATCAAGACTTTCCCATCAAAAGGGTTATCTGATCTAACATCAAAGTATCATTTTTTAAAGCAAAGTTTTGCTTTTTACTTATTTCTAGTTTTTGAAATTTCAATGAATTGGCGGTTGATGTGGTACCTGGGCAGGAGAAGACTGCTGCATAAGGTGGAGGAGGTTGGAAGTGGACTGCACCGACTGCGAGATCTGCTCGGCCACCGTAGCCTTCGCCGTCCCTCCGCTGCCGCTGACTGAGCCAGGTGTCGCCATTCTTCGCCAGAACGAAGTTTGAGCGTTCATTGTATTGGTGTCATTCATTTATTGATCAGTGCTCTGTTTTTTTACTGATCCGATTCAGAATTACTTACTGTTACTTCCGATCCGGTGAGAAGATTCGAAAGTTAAAAAACAGTCTCTAATATCTTCAATTAACGATTAAGTCTCTTTCTTATTTATTTATTTTAAACATCTAAAATATTTATTTATTTTAAATATCTAAAATATTTATATTTTTTAATTAAGTATATTTGATTTTATCATTAAATTAAGTGCGATTGTACTATCATTATGTTTCGACGTAAAAAGTTAAAAATTAATCTCATTAAATTTTAAAATTTTTAAAATTTAAGATTTTTAATTATACTTTTATTAAAAAAATATTATATTAAGTATTTAAAATTTTTATACTTTAATTAAATTTTAATTATTTAATTTTATCATATACACATGATTGTTTGATTTTGTAATTTAAAATAGTAAATAACAAAAAAAGCAAAATCTTAAAATCTTAAATATTAATTAATTTTTATTCTTGTTTAAATTTTAAAATTGTAAAACGTACAAAACATGATTTTTTTCATAAAAAAATAACATATCATTACTTTTAATTTTTCAAATGACATATTGTCTCACGTATCTATTTATGATAAGAAATTAGATTTTAAGTACCAAAACTTTTTGAATTTTCTTAAAAAATTTAATATGATATGTAAAAAATAAATTTAAAAATATTTATCTGATATTAAAAATAATACAATTAAAATATAAATAAGTTTAATAAATATTTTAAATTTTTTAAAAATATGTTTTTTAAATGTAATAATTATTAGATTTGAAATATAAATAGATTTAATAAGTGTATTAAAAAATATTGAAATATATTTATTTTAATATTTAAATAACTATTTAAAAATTAAAAACTTTAGTAATTATTTTAAAAAATATTTATAGTATTTGTTTAACTGGGTGATTAAAATATTTAATATTAATATTCAATTATTTATAATTAAAAAATTATTTCTATAAAATGTTTAGATCAAAATCTATTTTAAAAGTAAATTATTTTATAAAAAAATTAAAAAAATATTTCAAAGCACATTTTTTCTTTTTTTAAGCTTTTGTAGTATAATTTTTTTAAAATTCAATCAACATAATTTCTGTTTACATTATTTTACTTATTTATCAAACTACTAATTAAGTTATTAACATTCTGAGTTCTTTCAATTTTTTATACCTTTTATCTTTACATTTTAATTATTATCTTCTTCTTGTCATATAATAATTTGGTATAAAAAAATTATAAATATTTTTTAAAGCAAAATACAACAAATTAAATTTTTATAAATTAAAATATTTTAGTTACTTAATGTATATACAAAATTTTGTAATTTTACAATTTTATTATTTACAAAATCTTAAAATTCTATTTTCATTATCTTTTTCAATTATAAATAATTGAATATTAATATTAAATATTTTAATTTTTATCATACAAACAAATATTATTTAAAAAAGTATTTATTTTATTTTATTATTACAATTGTTTTATATTTTAAATAATTATTTCAATATTGAAATAAACATATATTTCATTAATTTTAAAATATTTATTAAACCTATTTATATTTTAAATTTAATATTTATTATATTTTAAAAATCTATATGTAAAAAAGTTAAAATATTTTCTTACAAATTATATTATATATTTAAAAAAATTCAAAATTCAGAACAAAATTTGGTTATCCAATAACTAAATTCTGATTGTAAACAATAAACAATATTAAAGAAGTAAATATTTTTCATAATATACTATTTTGAAAATTAAATAATAAAGTTGTAACAATATTATTTGACTAGAAAAAATAGTTCTTTTATTTTAAATTATAAAACGTGACAGTCCAAGAAAAATAATTAATTTATTTAACTTTTTATAAATATTTCATTTTTATCCATATTAATTATTAGAATTAATTTAAATTTAACTAAAAGTTTTTATAAATTAATTAATTTTTTTAATAAATTTGTAAATTGATTGAGATTAGAATTTCAATAATTTTAAATTCATTTTAGAATGAATAATTTAAAATCAAAACTACTAATTATTTTAAATAAATATTTTAATTAAAATTTTTAATAAAAATTTTTAATTTTCATCAAATTGTAAATATTAAATTAAAATTACATTAGTTGTTGCAACTTTATTAAAAAAATAAAATAAAGGACTAAGACTAATAAAAGAAAATCAATTATTAGTTCTTGATATTTAACTTTTCTTTTCTTTTTACTATTTAAAATGCTTTTTATTATAAAACAAATTTTTCTTTAAAAGTACATCTTATAAATTGAATTCGAGGAAGTATATGTTTTGTGAATTTTAGAATTCTAAAACTTAAACCATGGTAAAAATTTGTTAATAATTATCTTTTAAGGCTTGGTTTTTATTTTTATCCAAGTTCATGGTATTGTGTTTCAAATTGCAAAATCAAATGAACATGTTCCTCTACTTGACTAGGAAGAAAGTAAATCCCCATGTTCAGATGGTGTTTTAATTTCACTTTTATCAGAAAACACTGGAACATAATGAAAGAGGATGTTCGGTAGGCCGTGAAAGAATTCTTGGAGGGTGAAAAAATATACCTAGTGATTGTAATGCATCAATTTTAACATTGATATCTAAAGTAGATAATTCCCAAGGCTTAGGCGAGTTCAGACCAATATCATTAGTAAGATCTATGTGCAAAATCATAGCTAAAATTCTATCAAAGAGGTTAAAAAAGGTACTTCTAAAGGTCATTGATGAATCATAATTGACGCTTTTGGAGCACAAAGGTCTATTCGATAATGTTTTGGTAGTAAATCAACGCATTTTGGTAGTAAATGAATGCATTTTCATGAGTATTATCTCGTCCTGAAAAATTTTCATATTAATTGAATATAGGTACGTATATAAACAAAATTCGATTTTTTAAATTAGATATGAAATAAAAATAAAATATATGAAATTAATCCGTGCCCTGCTTCCATATTAATGTACTATATTCAGGAATAGTAACCCATAAGGGATCAAAATTGGCCAAAAGTATCAACTTAAATTCTTTACAATTCGGGGTTGATACCCTGTTTGTGTACGGAGCCCAGGTTCAAAACATTCTTAAACATCTTAAGGTGTTTCGAAACAGCATTGAGGCTAAAAGTAAACTTTAGCAAAAGCAGGATAATAGAGATTGGAGTTGATAAGAGTCATAAAGGAAGGTTATCGAGCATCTTGGAATGCAAAAACAATGAAAGTGTCGTTCACTTATTTGGACTCGAGCGTATGGCAACCAGTTTTAAGTAAAATGAAGAAGAGGTTAGAAAAATGGAAAGACAAGTTTCTCTCATTGGTGGGCAGGGTATGCTTGATAAAGTCCATCCTCACAGTTGTACCTCTTTTTTACCTATCCTTGTTTAAATTACTTGTTAAAATAGGCAAAAATTTTAGAAAAATTCAAACCCAGTTCTTATGAAGAGGGGACAAGGAAAACACCAAAATAAATTGGGTTAAGTGGGAGAAAGTGTGTAGGCCTAAAGAAAATGGAGCTCTTGGAATTAAACCCTGTTCAATGAGCCATTGGTAGGAAAATGGAAATGGCGATTGGAATGGAGTCCAAGGGATTATGGAGAGCAATCTAAATATGGTGATCCACTAAATTTGGGATAGTTTAAGAATTCTGTAAGGAAATCTATATGGTGGAAGGACTTGAAAGAAGTATGTAAAAATGAAAAGAAATGGGTAGAGGAAAATATAGTTTGGAGAGTAGGAAATGGGGAATTTTTTTGGGAGGAAAGATGGTTAGGAGAGATATACCACTAGCACAAAAGCATCCTAGGGTGTTTGGCAATGCACTGTATAAAAAGGAAAAAGTGTCACGATGTGGCAACTGGATAAACTCTAAATGGAAATGGAAATTGAAATTTTGAAACAAGAGTTATAATGAATGTATCTATAGATAGAGAGATGTAGGATAAGAAAGAATGGAGAAGTTGCGTACACAGTTAAATTTCAAACAAATTTGGAAAGTGAAAGGACTTCCAACTGCTCAAATCTTTACTTGGAGGGTTATGTTAAATCATGTACCAACCAAAGATAACTTAACCAAAAGAAGAGTGATAACTGGAAATAACTTGTGTGGTTTCAATAAATCATGTGTTGTGTTGTTCACATGCAACATATCTCACCAATTTTGGATAAAATGTCATGGAAGAGCCATAAATAGTTTTAGTGACCCCTGTCTTAATGTCTTTAGATAGCCATACATGGACTTTGTGGAAGTAGGGATGAGGGGTTATAGTAGCCCCAAGCAGAAAGATCAATAAGAGGATCCGGAGGGTATATATCTATAAAAGTGAAGGATTGAGATAGTATTGATATTATCAAGCTAACCTGTGAATAATTCTAGTTTTTCCAAAGTGAGCAGGGTGCAAGGCAGAGGCAACAAAGTTAAGAAGAACAAAGCTAACCAAGACCAAGCTAGCGTGAGTTTTTAAATCGAATGAAAACTTGTAGTACCACGAAAACGAGATGCGCAGGGACCCCGTGATGGTTGTGTGAGAAGGTCAATAACTGCAAAATCTGATAATCTGATGGTGGGATCATCAATGGCAACTGCACATAAAGGGCCTAAATTTATAAATTTATAAAGCGTAATGCCAAAGTGAGAGAGCATACCATGTACTGATAACAACAGAAATGAGTCATTTCTTCAAGAATGTAAGGGGCAAGAGTTTGTCTATTGGAATAATTCAATCTAGATGCTCCTAATTTTATGATCTTGTGACTGTCACAGAGAATGTAGTTGTTGGTGTATTTTGTTGGATGGCAAATGTTCTTGGAAGGGCTTTTGTGTCTACTTGATTTTAGCTCTTAAGGATGTTATTTTAACTTGTTTTGTAGAGGAAATTGATGCATTATGTATAACTTTATCTTTATATATATATATATATATATTTCCCTCCTTAATTTCCTTTTTGCTTGTTAATTCAATGTCTAGTGAGTGAGGATTTGAGCTTTCAAATTTTGATCATAATGAAAATGTCATCCCATATTTTTTTATAAAAAGATTTTGAGGACTACAACATGGATTTAATATGAACAATATGAGGGCTAATTAGGCATCAATTGCATGCCATGTCTTGCCACAAGGAATTGTATCCATGATCTCCCAAGGAGTTGTTTGCCAAGGCATAGTACTCTTCTCCACAAGGATCAACACACCAACTCCTATCTTCAAATGGGGATGATGGCACCAAATCCATGTCCACCCACCCCACCCCAAATTCACTTGATGAATTGCCCCAATCAATATCTCCCATGTTCCATGATTGAGTGCCATACTCTTCCATATCATTGCTCACAAACATTTCTGAACCTGTGGAGGATGCTGAATCTTCACGATCCTCCATCTTGCTTCCACTTATTTCAGCCTCAAAAGACCTAATCAAGCTATCCAATCGGTCATCATCACCCTCATCACTTGGAGATGCCTCTTCCATCAATGACATTAGAAGAGCACCATTGATTTGCAGCTCATCATCACCCTTCATGAAAGCCAAACCCTCACAAATTTGAGATGCCATTTTGTTGTCTTAGGAAAAGAGCTAAAGATGAACAACACTAGAGGGACAGAATATAGAATATGTAATTGATAAGAGATATGAAGCTTTAGATGAATGAATTGTATGAACTAAAGGGGGCTTTATATAGGCATTCAAGAAGGGGACATTACACCCACCATGAGCCAGACAGCCATGTGCACATGTGCACTCAACAAAACTATGTTATATTATTCATTGATCATGCATGTTGCATATCCATATAGCATATAGAAATTAAAAAAGTTGAGTCAATAATTAAAGAAAATGTGTCTATGTGCTCGTGTGCTCTGGCAATAAGGATGGCTTAAAGTAAGCAAGATCTCATGGAAATCATAGAATCTGACCCAAAAACCTCAATTTTTTGAGTGGGACAAGGAAACATGAAAAGACAAAGCTTTCAGTGGATGAAACCTCTCGTTTCAATAAAGTGGAGAATAGTTTTTGCATAGTATAGTGAATGGGTTTTACATAAAGTGGGGAATAGTTCATACAATCACTTGTTGGCTGTCTATGTGTTGGGGCATAAAGAACAACTTCAAAATATGCTATTTTTTTTTAATGATTCCTTCTACATCTTTCTTTCTAAAGAAGTGGATGAAGAAAAATGTTGTGCACTACTTCACACAAAAAAAATATTAAGATCTAAAAGGGTGCATAGCTCTCTAACTCATAGAGAGTAACACAGGACATTATCAAATATGGAACCAAAATAGTTGACCAAGGACTAGAATGATACACAACCCTTCAACTTTAAGCATAGTAAAATGAAATTGATTGGTTCTGGAAACAATTGGTGGACTATAAAAAAATATATTATGAAAGCTAGATAAGAATATTGTGATCATTGAATACAAAATAGGAAGCTTTCACCAGTGATAGTGTGCCAAGGTTCCAAAATGATAAGAATCATGAAAAAGAAAAAGGAGAAAAGGTAAACAGTTTTTTTTAGAACATGGAGGAGATGTATACGTTATGATTATAATTACGTTGAATTATCAAATAAGAACATTTTTTTTTGTGATAGTACATAAACATTTATTATATTAATTAACTAGGGAAAATGAAACACTAGTTTGCATGTGTTTTTTTTGTTATTTTATATAATTTATGAGGTCATAAATTGTAAATATAAGTTTTAAGTGTATTTAACTAAATATTATTTCGCAATAATGTTTAAAAGTTAATTTCAATATCTTCTCATCATTTTTAAAGTTTTCACTTCATTCTTATTTTTTACAAAAGTATTTAATTTTATATACTATTTTTATTATAAATTTAGCAACAAAAATAATGATACTTAGTTATTTTCTATAAAATATTTTTTTATAATTTTTTTCGTAAAAAAATTATTATTAAATAAAAAATTTGAGTATCATTTTCAATTTTTTATTTTAAAAACTGTCAATTATTGTATTTAAAATAAAATCATTTATAAACTTTTATAGTAAAAAAATTGTTTTTACTAATTGAACTATTAAACTATAAAATCATGAAATTAACCACTAATTAAATTAAAAATTAATTTAAAATCTTATCTAGTAAATTACTAAAAGTTTGATAACCAATATTAAAAATTAATTTAAATTTTAATTTAAAAACTAATTTAGATATATTATATAAAAATCAATTTTATATTTTGTTTAAAATCAATAATCATTAAAAAATATAATTTTTATTATAATAAAAATTATTTTAAATATCAATAATTTTTATAGTTTATAAAATAATTTTTAATTTAGTTATTATAATGATTATTTTTTTTAAATTAGTTTATATTTAATAAAAAAAATTAGTGTTTTTAAAAATTGATTTAATATTAGAGGCTACTATAATCCTTTATTAACGAAATATGCTTAACAATTTAAATATTGTTTCTTCCTATAATCCTTTATCAAAATACCTTTTTCTCCTATCAATATATATATATATATATATATATTTGAGAGTAATCTTTGAGAAATGAATTAAAACTAGATATTATATCATAAAAAGTAATTCTTTGCAAAAGTAAAATTACTTTTAAAGTATAAACATCCTTCTTTATCTTTTAATGTGAAGATTAAAAGTAAATTCTTCTGTACTATCAATAGTTTCTTTGGTGTAAAAGCACTTTAGTATATGTAGATTATCTTTCCCCCACTTGAAATTCTTTAATTTTAGATAAGGTTCCGATGCTGAAAAAATTGATTCCACTTATATTGATAATGTCAAATATGTAGGAAAAGGGTGGGAAAAAAAATCTGCATAAAATTGGAGGTACTTGAAATCTGGTTTGTGGGGCTGTGTAAGATTTTGGGTAACTTTTACATTTGTGCATATAGGATTTTGAAAAGATATGCCTCCAATGAATAGTTAAGGCATGAAAGCAAGTGGACCCAATCAAACCAACAAGAGATTGATGATAAACCATTGTTTGTGACCACCCAACTCATGCCACTACATTATTTTTTGTGGGGTTTAACTAAGATATAGATTAGATGCCTAGAATATATCACTTTAAAATAATGGATGGTGAATGAATCCACTCCCATGTGATATGTGCATCATTTGTGATCCTTATTGGCAAGACTACATCATTGAGAGGAATTAAGCATATATTATACTTTTTATGTTAATGAATTGAATGTTGACAACCAATGCTAGTCTTTGAAGCATGAAGCCAGAGTATCTTGTACCATGCTTTATTGCAAAAAGGGTGAGTCTACATGCCACCACAATAATGTATATTAGTCAAAAGTCATTGTAACTAGAAACATGATCATGGATATTCTAGCAACAGGATCCATGCTTTGCACATTAGTTTTTGCATAGTGCTCTTCCCTCACCAAACATTTCTGCAATAATGAACAAGATAAGCTTGTATTCTTTTTGGTGCATGA
This sequence comes from Lablab purpureus, assembly GCA_030347555.1. Taxonomy (NCBI): domain Eukaryota; kingdom Viridiplantae; phylum Streptophyta; class Magnoliopsida; order Fabales; family Fabaceae; genus Lablab; species Lablab purpureus. Next base: position 23,902,628 of record CM059258.1, read on the forward strand.
GTGTACTTTTGAAGATAAATACGCTATAATGCAAGAGATAGCTTCTTCTTTTTAAAGTTAATTGTATTTTTAGTTTTTTTAATTGTGTAATTTTAGTATTTTGTGTCAATTAATTTTATTTATATATGTATTTATGATTAAGTTTCTTCATCACGATGTTATCCCATGTTTAATAGAATTAATTAAAGTTGGAAAACCGGATTTAACTTCTTCTTTTTTTATTTATAGTGAAGTATCTTTATCATGAAGTTATTCATGTTTTAACTTTTTTTTACATAATGTTTAATAGGATTAGTTAAATAGCGAACGGTATCAAACACGATAATGAGAAAGACTTTGGTTGGTCAAACTTTTATGTCTATATTTTTAAAAATAAAGTATGTTTATAGTAAACTAATTTAGAATATGTATAAAAATAAAATTCTTTTAAAAATTATATAATAACACTTTTAATATATATATATATAAATAAGTATTAAGTAAAGAATTGATTAAATATTTTTTATATTTCGTATAATTTGTATTATTTAAGATTATAAAATATGCGATATTAATGGATATATTTTGATACAGTGAATCTATGTTTGATAATGTTAGATTTTATTTGTTTATATATTATTTGTAATATTTCTAAATTTTTTTAGAGTTATATAAACTCTCAAACTCAGAATTTAAAGAATAATTACTTCAAGTAGAGTGAGTTGACTAACGAACAAAACTTATTATTTTGATTGACTTTAGGGTTCTATCCTTAATATTCATAAAGATTGATTTTTACAATTAGAGTCTAACTTTTACATTTGAATTTGTAACTTTGAATTCTTAAAATTACTTTCATGTCTTTTATAAGAAAATGTCTGCATTTAATTATATTAGTAACATTTATACTTAATTCATATTTTGGAATAGTTTTGTCTTTTACATGAGTGTATCTTTGATTCGATGCATAAGAAATTTGGAGTGATCTAATTTAGGATAAATATAAATTGATAAATTATTAATGAATGATATGATGTAAGTCACTTATTTTTGACTAATTTGGTTGTTGATTTAAGTCTCCATGTGAGGATGACTTGAATTTATTGTTGATTTCAATGAGTGATCCAACATAGGCCTTCGTGTTAAGACGACTTGGATTTACTATTGATTTTAATGAGTAACCAAATGTAAGCCTATGTGTTAGGCAAAATTTGATTCATTGATCATTTTGAGTGACCCTAACTAGGATTCACTAACAATTTTAATAAATGAGTGATTTGATTAAGCCATCAATATCAGGCTGACTTAGATTTATTGACAATCTTAATAAATGAATGATCCCATTAAGTAGTGTTAGAATGACTTGGGTTAATTACTCACTCACACACACAATTAATCCAAGTGTGTGTCACTAATATTCAATTTTTCAAATTCTTGAACTTATTAATAATTAAATTTGAACTAAAATTATCAGTTACCTAGGGTAGGTTATAAAAAATACAAGAGTTAAAATTTTATTATGTACCTAAAAATTTTTCATACAAAAACATTTTAAAATATAAGAACCCTTAAATTAAGTATATTGTAAGAGTTTCAAAAGACAACAAAACATACCAAATAGAAATGTAAAAAAATATTTTTTTTTTACATGAGAAACATTTAAAGCTCTCATGTATGAGAAATTTTATACTATGAAATTATTTTGTTTTTCACTATCAAGTGGACAAGAGAGAGTTACCTTTTTATTCAGAGATGACACAAATCAAATGAGTTAAAAAAAATGAACTAAATAGACAAGTTAGGGATGAAGGAAATGAATATAATCTTTTATCAATTTTTTTATTCTTTTCTATAATTAATTTTATGATTTAATATTTCGTCTGTTTCTTTTTAATAGTCTTTTATTTTCACATTAGACAAACTAAGAAAATCATTAAGTTTTATAATTTATAATAAATTTATCAATTTTTTTCAATAATATCCTAGTCTTTATACATTCTCTCTATAATAAATTATTATAATATTTTTTTTCTCTCTAATAAAATATAAGTTCTCTTTTTTCCATCAAAGAGGCATTTCTAAACATTTTTTTTTTCTCAAAATAATCTTCCCTCTATAATTTTTAGTCCTAAAATTTTTACCATAACAAATTTTGATTTAAAAATTAGTAAAAAAATTTAACTTTCTACAAGAAATTTAAGATTCCATTTAATTTTATTTTCCATTAAGTTTTCAACTCTTCCTATAATATAAGAAGAGTCAACATTTGAGTCTTTCTCTTTTTTTATTTAGTATATTTTTTTTGAAATAAAATAAATTAGATTTATTAAAAAAGGTAGACGAAGAAGTAAAATATTATTGTTTTGAATTGTATTGAAATCTTTTTATTTAATTTTTATTGTATATGGATTGAATTCTAAAAATTTGGGGAAGCCTAGGTAGTCACTTGTCCTTAAGAAGTTCCCTTACTCTCTTTGTGTGAAAAGCTCTCTATGTAGGAGAAAGATTAGGTATATTGAGAGATTAGATATATTGTTACAGTGTTGAGAGATGAAAAGAAAAATAAAATCCTAAATAATATGTACATGTAGCTATGGACACCTTCATAAATTAAATTTTAGAATACGTGTTGACAGATTTCAGAAAACTACATCACTTGGTGCTTGTATTGGACCAAATAATTAGTCTCTCTATATTGTTGCTCCAAGAAAACTCCATGGCACATATGAAAATCTTCAATATAATTTGCAGCTTCATATTCCATTGCTGCATGCTCCATCATCTCATCTCCACAAGGCATCCATGCATTCATCTCATCAAAGGGCAAGGAAGAGATGAATTCCATGTCAACCCAGTTATCAGACTCACTGTCTGAAGTGGAGCAATCTTGATCGTCCATGTCTCCCATCTCATAGATTTGACCTATTTCAGTGTCACTGATCTCTGCCTCCAATGACTGAATCATGCTCGCTAATCTATCATCGCCATAGTGCTCTTCTTCCTGTGTTTCTTCCATCAGTGCCATGAGAAGAACATTGTTGGACTCTGAGAACTCCATCCCCAACTCAAAGACACTCTCTGAAGAAGCCATGACAGTGAAAAAAAGGGAGTTTGTGAGAGACCCTTTGTTCTTTTTGTTTATGGAAATGGTTAAAGTGAGAGAAGTAGAAGATGCAAGATGAGTTTGAAAGGTGAAGAAGGGATCTTTATATAAGCAAATAATGCATGGTACTAATTAATACAAGGTGGGGTAGCTTTTGCTTCTTCATCTGCGTGTAGGCCAAATCAATAATAAATTATGAAGTGAAAGATAAGCTAAGATTCATATAACAGTGCTAAGATATAATACTGAGACATGTACTATTGGCAGAAAAAACTAATTCTTTGACCCATTGGTGTCTACTTGTCGAGCAACAAATCAAGGCATTCCAGGTGAGCAATATATGGAATTCGGCTAGCTATGATGCACCACTAATTAATGGTTGCAAGTTGCAACAGTACTGGGACATCAGAAACCAGACAATGTGCCCACTTAATCACCAATAATTAAGTGTAACATGCACAGGAAATTAAAACATTTCAACAAACAATATATAAATGATTGAAATTAAAAGAAGGAAAAAAAATGAAAGAAATCAATGACGAATTGATTCCCTTTTTTTCATATAAAGTTTCAACCTTAAACAAATAACTCAAGTGATGGTGATAACATTAAAAAATAAGGAAAAAAAAGAATAGTATGAGAGGCTATGCCCATAAACAAAAGCAATTCTTTTTTATGTATGAAACTTTAGATTACACTAGTTTATGGTTATAGTTAAATTTGAGTAAAATGTCAATACTTTTAAAGGTGGTTCTTGTTTAGTAATTCTTTAAACTATAACAAGAAAATCAACCCCAAACAAAAATAAAGACAATTTAAAACAAAGGAATATAAATGCATCTTTATATTCCTTATTTCGAAAACAAAAGTTTGGCTCAAACTACCTAAGAATAAGTTCTCATAATATTTTATTTATTTCTGATTTCAAAAAACTTAATTCTCCATCTATTCCTTAAATTCAATAATGAGCAATTTTCTCTAAATACCTACAATCAATGGATCGATATATTAGTTAAGACTATATAGCTGTTCAAGTAACAACAAAAATTATATTATTTGATTCTAAGTGTTTCGTCAAATTTCCCACCACACTATAGACTAAATTCAATACATTCTTTTATTAGTAAAGAATAATATATATAAATAAAGGAGACATTTAAGATGTACGACCATTTTACAAAACTAAAAAAAACAAGAAAATGTTTAATGAACAATTTTTAACTTTCTAGCATCTTTCACACACTTGATAAAATAATAATATTTAAATTTTTCTAGTCAAATATTTTTAAATAGTTTTATATTTTGAAAGAAAAATTGTCACATCATTAATGTATGGATGTTTAATAAGATATAGAATGTCTTTTTATGATCACCCAAAAAAATTATATGTATAAAGGGGATTTTACAACAAAGACATCTATTTGATTCCCTTTTTCCGAAACATAATTGCAACTTTGCATGTAGTGTTACACTACCCATACAATACAGTTTCAGCAAGAAAAAAAAAACTTCCAATACAATTACAAAATACAAAAAATTTAAATAGCCTTACGAGACCATATATACCCTACAAGATTCCGCTTAATATTTTCTACATCATCGAATTTTCTATTATACTAAACTAAGTATTATTTGTTGAAATATATATGTGTGCAAAGTTCAATTACTCAATTTAATTTTCTAAAATAAAATATATTTTTTATCATATTTATATTTGATGTAGAAATAATTTTAAAAAAAACTAAAATTTAGCTTAGAACATCCAACACAAAAAAAATAGAAAAATAAAATTATTTACAAAAAATAAAAAAAAGTTACATAAAAAAATAACATAGTTTAATTAAAGTGTTAATAAATAACAAAATTTAATAAAGTTTTGAAAATATATTTGATAATTTCTATTGATAATTTAATATATTATATGTTTTCGTAAATAATATATGTTGATAAATGAGATGCAAGAATAAAGAAAATAAATTTTATATTTAATTTTTTCTTTTGCATTATATGTCAGTAAATTTTTTCAGTAGTTTAATATCATATTACGAACGAATTTTTATCGATGAGATGAATTCTATCAGTAAATCATGAAAATTTGGTTAATGACAACTCATCTTCTTATTTGTGAAACAAAACATGAAGGTTGTGGAAGCGACGCACCAGCAGCGCACCAACGATGAAGACGAATTGCACCATTCAACACGAGGCCAAACTCCTTTAACAAAACCCCATCGACAACTCTACCAAACCTCTTGCCGACTTTCCCTCCCTCGTCGTTGTTGCCACCACCAAAATCAAGACTCCCAAGCTCGACATCGCCTTCAACGACCAAGATCCCTTTGTCCTCTCCATCGATTCATGACAACGCATCACTGAGGAGCTCGACTGCAATTGGCTAGGCCACGACTTTCATATCTATGGTGATTGTCAATATGCATATATGTATGGAATGGTTGCAGAAAATATAATTGCATTTCAATTTTGACTAGTATAAGATATGAAAAATGTGAAAATCATTTTGATTTATCAATGGAAGTATCAGCAATTACTGATGGATATCTCACCGTCAATAATGACCAACGGATAAATCCTTCTCTACCATCCGACAATAAGATTCAAAATATGTGAAAAACAATTTTATTTACCAATGGAAATATTTGTTAATAATTACCAATGGATATTTTGTTGTCAATAACCAATGATATATCCTTCTCCATTATCCATCAATAATTACTAATGGACTTACAAATTTTGTCAATGAAATATATGGACAATAATATCACTGATAAATTTTGCTCAATGATAAGATATTTTTACCAACAAATTTTTAACTTTATTAGTAGATTTTGGTAATTGGTAATATCAAGTTTGTATCCAAATACTTCTATTTATATATTTTTTACTTATAAAAAATTATAAAATTAACTAGTTTGAGTAAATTTTGTTTTTTATAAAGAAAAAATAAAATAATTGTAAGAAAACTTAAAATAAAAAGGCAACTACACACTAAATAACTACCATTTCTTGTATCCAAAAGTAAGTTGGAAGTTAATGAAGAAAAAATTCATTCTAATTAATGTTCAAGTAGGTTTGGTAAATGGAGAAAAAAGTAAACAAAAAGTAAAATTATAAAATGTTTAAAAGTTAATTACAAAGTAATCCATCTTATCTTCTGTTTCCTTATATAATACAATGCAACTAATTTCAAAAAACTACATCACTTGTCCTTGTGGCAAATAGTTAGTCTCTCTATATTGTTGCTCCAAGAAAACCCCATGGCACAACTGAAAATCTTCAATATAATTTGCAACTTCATATTCCATTGCTGCGTGCTCCATCATCTCATCTCCACAAGGCATCCATGCATTCATCTCATCAAAGGGTAAGGAAGAGATGAATTCCATGTCCACCCAATGATGAGAGGAGCAATCTTCATCATCCATGTGTTCCATCTCATAGATTTGACCTATTTCAGTGTCACTGATCTCTGCCTCCAATGACTGAATAATGTTCACTAATCTATCATCACCATAGTACTCTTCTTCCTGTGTTTCTTCCATCAGTGCCATGAGAAGAACACTGTTGGCCTCTGAGAACTCCACCCCCAACTCAAAGACACCCTCTGAGGAAGACATGGCAGTGAAAAAAAAAGGAGTTTGTGAGAGACCCTTTGTTCTTTTTGGTTCAAGGAAATGGTTAAAGTGAGAGAAGTAATTAAGGTAGTGAAAGATGCAGATTGCTTTGAAAGGTGATGAAGGGACCTTTAAATAGGCATATAAAGCATGGTACACTAATTAATACAGAAGGTAGGGTAGCTTTTGTTCTGCTTGCTGATAGTGCATGTAGGCCAAATCAATAATAAATTATGGAGTGAAAGATAAGCTAATATATGCATATAATTGTGCTAAGATATGATACTGAGATACATAGTTGTGATGGGAAAATTTAATGCTTTGACCCATTGATGTCTACTTGTTGAGCAACAAATCAAAGCATTCCAGGTGATAATATATGACATCTGGCTACCTAATTAATGGTTCCAACAAAAGTGGGGTACAGAAACTAAGTAACAACACAAAAAATTAAAGCAAGAACAGCTTTTGAACCGACAAAGATGTACATTATTGAAACTGAAAGGCAATGAAAGAAATCAACGAGGAATTGATTTTCATCTGTCAATTGAGTTCAGGAGAGAGAGTGATCACAAGTTATTATACACTTGATATTTACAAACCTAATATATATATATATATATATATAAATCTACTGAATTTGTCTAACTTGTCCTAAATCTGTCACGCTCACATTATGAAGAATACTAGTGCAGAGAATAACTCGACTTTTTTTTATCAAAGTTTTATTTCATAATTTAAATTTTAGTCGACACCTTAATAATCATGCAATTAAATCTCTATCTTTATCAAAATGTCTCTTCATTTTTATATTGAGATTCTCTTCGTCAGCAAGTCTGTGTAGATCTATAATATTGACCATTAATAACATGGATAAAATTTAAACTCTACAAGATCTTGATGACATTAATTATTTTTGAGGTACTTTTTACATATCCAAATTTTTGTTTTCTTTACAGCAATGAAGTATTTTTTTACTTGTCAAACTCATATGTACATGAAATCATTTTATTTACAATGTAGTAACCATCACAATTATGATGAGTTTTTATGTATGATGAGTTTCATAGGCTAAGATATTTGAGATTATAAGGTTTGACCTTCAAAAACTTGGTATATAATCGTGATTCTATAATTTTAGCGTCTCTTAAATTCTTAAAAATCGGACTAATAAGTAAAAGTATTTTATGGATGCAACAAGGCTTCCTCCCAATCCTCATTAAAGGATGAAAAGATTAAAACCTCTAAACTTTTAAATCTTATTTTGATTTATTCCAAAATTTAAGATTTAAATTTTATAAGATCATTATATTAAAATATGTTGATATAATAATAAAAATAAAGATAGTAAATCCTAAAATAAAAAAATTAATTATTTATATTAAATATAAATTATAATATAAGAAAATTAATAAATTGAAGTATAAATAATATATTATTGAATGAGATTTTATAATATTTTCACATTAAAATAAATAAACATAAGATTTTAAAAATATATTAGATAGTAAAACTTCCAAAAGAGAATTAAAATCACATATTGTCCAAGAAATAGAAATAGGTAAGTGTATAATGATTGAAGATATATGTTAGGATTTTATACTCTTCTGTAAATTGAAAACTTGTGAATCCTTAGAAAATCATAATTAATAGATAAATAATTGGTGATAAAGAAAAAGAAAATGAAATAGATTTGATATATTTAAAGGTTGTAATTATAATAATTTTTTATGTTATTTCTCAAATAATTAAATATATCGCTCAAATATAGATTTTCGTGTGAGTTTATACTATTGTGGTTGAATTGAGATAAACACAAAGAAATATTTAAGTTTATCTATATTATTAAATTAGAAATAAATTACATTTAAGTGTGTTCATTTTTATTATTTTACATGTATTATACTTTAACATATAATTTTATTAAATATTTATAATATTTTGAGCTAGCTAAACACCAACTAACGTTTTTAAAATAGCTTGTTAACTTGGTAAAAGATAACTCATATCTTGTATCCAACCAAGTACGATTGAGGAAATGAGGAAAATATATTCTAGTTAATGTTATGGAGAAAATGCAAATAAAAGATAAAATTCTTAAAGGGTTTGGTAATAAAATGTACTTAAAGAAAAGCTTTACAAATTAATTACAAAGTAATTCATATTATCTTCTGTTTCTATATATAATATTAACTAATTTCAGACAACTACATCACTCAAATAATTAGTCTCTCTATATTGTTGCTCCAAGAAAACCCCATGGCACAACTGAAAATCTTCAATATAATTTGCAGCTTCATATTCCATTGCTGCATGCTCCATCATCTCATCTCCACAAGGCATCCATGCATTCATCTCATCAAAGGGCAAGGAAGAGATGAATTCCATGTCAACCCAATTATCAGAGGAGCAATCTTCATCATCCATGTGTTCCATCTCATAGATTTGACTTATTTCAGTGTCACTGATCTCTGCCTCCAATGACTGAATCATGCTTACTAATCTATCATCGCCATAGTACTCTTCTTCATGTGTTTCTTCCATCAGTGACATGAGAAGAACACTGTTGGCCTCTGAGAACTCCATCCCCAACTCAAAGACACTTTCTGAAGAAGCCATGACAGTGAAAAAAAAGGTGTTTGTGAGAGACCCTTTGTTCTTTGGTTTATGGAAATGGTTAAAGTGAGAGAAGTAGAAGCAATTAAGGTTGTAGAAGATGCAAGATGAGTTTGAAAGGTGAAGAAGAGACCTTTATATAGGCAAATAGTGCATGGTATTCCCTAACAAGGTGGGGTACCCTTGCTTGTTGCCACTCTAGGCCATGAGCAATAAACTATATGTACTAAAAGATAAGATTCTTGTAATTGTGAAAAAAATTAATACTTTGACCCATTTGTGTCTACTTGTCGAGCAACAAATCAAGGCATTCCAGATGAGCAATATCTTATAATCTGCTAGCTAATTAATGCTTGCAACAAAAGTGGGGCATCAGAAACTAGACAATATATGCCCACTTAATCACCAATAATTAAGTAACATGCACAAGATATACAAAATAAAATTAAAGCACGAACAGTATTTTCACAGACAGACAGATGATTGATATTGGATGGCAAAAAATGAAAGAAACCAACGAGGAATTAATTTTTTTTTTGTCAATTTATAAGTCACTGCAGACTAAGCATCAAAGAAATCAAACCTGCATCAAAGTTACTGCAGATTAGATATTTATAAACCTATATAAGTTAATCATTCAATTAATTTAGTTAATCATGGAATTACTTTAGTTTATCATGCAATTACTTTAGTTAATCATGCAATTAAAACCTTATCGCTATGAAAATATTCCAATCTTTATATGGTGTTTCTCATCGAAAGCAAGTCTCTCTAGATATACAATATTAACAATTAGGCTCTCTAATTTTTCTTTTCTGTTAATTAATTTAATAAATCTCTTTGTTCTTCATGTTTTCTATGACATTAATTGTTTTATGGACAATTGGGTGTTTGTATTAAAGAACAACTATTAATTGACTTTCATGATAAGAAATATTGACGACTCAAAAGGAATGATTGAATATTGAAATTTACCTTACAAGAAAGGTTAACAATTTCAAAAATTTGAAATATAAAATATTCGTAATTGAATTTTTTATTTTTTAAAATTTTTTAGTTAAAATATCTTATATTTCAATAATTTTTTAATAAAGTAATTATTTTTCTAAAGATAAAATTTAATTTTAAAAGTATTTTCTTTAAAATGTAAAATTTTGAAAATAAATTTTACAAAAAATATTACTTAAATTTAAACATCATGCGACTTGACTTGGTCTGACATGGGTGTCACTTGACTTCGTCGGATGTGGGCGAGACATGACTCGGCCTGAGGTGGTCCGACTCGACTCAGTTCAAAGTGGGCACGACTCATCTCGATTTGAGGTAGGCTCGACTTGATCCGAGGTGGGTCTGACTCAATTCAATCCGATGTGGGGTATGACTCAACTCGGCCTAGGGTGGGCCCAACGAGGTGGGTAGACCTAACTCGGCTTGAGGAGGACCTGACTCGACTCCACTCGAGATCTACCTAACTAAACTCCGGCCAAGGTGGGTCCAACTCGACTTAGCCTGATGTGGGCCCAACTCTACTCAGTCCAAGGTGGTAGCGACTTGATTCGACCTGACATGAGACCGACTTGACTCGGCCCAACATGGGCGCAAGGTGGGTTTGACTCAGCACGACTCGACTTGAGGTGGGCACAACTCGGCTTAAGGTGGACATGACTCGACTTAGTCCGAGGTGGGTGCGACTTAACTCAGCCCATAATGTGCCCAACTCTACCCAACCTAAAGTGAGACCGAATCAACTCAACCCAAGGTGGGCGCTCGACTCAACCTGAGGTGGACACAACTCGACTCGATCTGAGGTGGGCACGACTCGACTTAACCAGAGTGGACGCGACTCAACTCGACCTGAGCTTGACACGACTCGACTCGGCTTGAGTTGGGTCCAACTTGACTCAACTTGACATGTACTTGACTCAACTCAACCTAAGGGTGTGCTCGACTAGACTTGAGATGAGCATGACTCGATTTGGCTTAAGTTGGGTCCGACTCAACTTGGTCCGACGTGGGTCTGACTAAACTCAGCTTGGGCCTAACTAGACTCAACCTGACATAAGCTTAACTTGATTCATCACAACATGGACTTTACTCAATTCATCTAGACCTGATTAGACTTAATAGTGAAAATTCTATTTCCTTAATTTTTTAAGTAAAATTCAAATTTTATTATTTTATTTATTTGAAATATCTTCTCAAAATTCTTAAATTTCAATTTTTTTAATTTTTTTATTCAAACAACTCATTTTACGCTAAAGAAAAATTCTTCAGTTAAATAAATTAAGTTTCACTTAGAATGTGATTATGGAATTATGTACAAATAAAAAATTAACCCTAAGTTTTCTTCATCTTTAATCATGCTTAAAATATTTCTATTTGAATTTTTCATTTAAACTGCACTTTCTTCCAATTGAGGTAATATATTACCCGAACTTAGGTCCATTGTAATTACTGCATAGAATTTGCTTTTACAAAAATATCTAAACACAGCACCCATTTCTTCCAGAAAGTTTGCACAAAAATTAACTTGTAGAAAGGTATGCGTTAAATTATGAAATATATTTAATATTAAAAAATAAAAATAGTTTCTTTATATTCAAAAACTAAAAGGATTATAATTTATAATATTAACTAAAATATCACAGTTTAAGAAATTAATTATACTAAAAACTTCCTATGAATACAAAGAAAAACAAAATCTTCATTTGAAAATAAAAATCATAATCAAACTAATTTGAAACTTGTTGTAATCCATTTTTTTTTCAATCGAATGGTTATATATATATATATATATATATATATATATACCATTGTTCCCTTTTTTTTTAATTAGTTCAGATCCATACATGACCATTTTCTAAATAAAAAAAATCGATCTCAACATCAATCCTCTATTTTACTAAAGAAACTTTCAGAGTCGTATATATCCTTCTATCTTTATTTTGATATGATCTTTGAGACGTTAATTATCAATTATAAACCCCTATTATGAGCTAAAAATTCTAATGTACGTAATCTAATTCTAATATTATTATTTCAAAAGATTCTATCATCATAAGAAAAAGAAAAAAAAAATGGTCATATTTATTGAAGTTTTCTTGCTTAATTAAGTATTGCTACTTGTCATTTTGAGGCTCAATAAAAGTAAAAAATAGGGTAGGTCACCAAATTAAATGATACTCCCTCCGTTTCAAATTATAAGACATACTTTCGAAGAAAATCTTCTTTATAATATAAGACATTTTAGAATTCCAATAACTTTATTTCTTTTTTTTTCTTATATACCCCTATTAATCACATCATTATTTGTATTAACGTTAAATAGTAGAAAGAGAAATTAAATATCAGAAACTAAGAATTAATTCCTTTTATTAGTCCGACTCTTCATCTTTTACCATCATCTACTAATATTATGTTTTAATTTTTGTATTAAAGTTGCAGTAACAACTAATTTTAATTCACTATTTCTATTTGTAATTTGGTGGGGATTGAAAATTTTGAAAATAAAATTTAAGCATAGTCATTTATAATTTAGTAGGAATTAAAAATTTTGATTAAAATTTTAAACTAAAATTTGAGTATAGTCATTTGCAATTTGGTGGAAATTAAAAATTTTGATTGAAATATTTATTTAAAATAATTAGTAGTTCTGATTTTAAATTATTTAGAAATGATTCTGAAATAATTTCAAAACTGTTGAAATTCTAATCTCAATCAATTAACAATTTTATTAAAAAATTAATTCATTTATAAATACTTTTTGGTTAAATTTCAATTAATTCATTTAATAGTAATTAATAAGGGTAAAAATAGAAAATTTATAGAAAGTTAAACAAATTAATTGTTTTTATTGGTATGTGAGAATTTGTCAAGTTCGCCTTATAATTTGAAACAGAGGGAGTAATCAAATTACCAAGATGATCCAGCTGATATTAACCATGATCACTAGGGATGGCAAAGTGGGTTGGGCCCGGCGGGCCGGCCCGCCAGCCCGCCAACATATAGGCGGGGCGGGTTAGCATTTTAAGCCCGCCAACCCGTATCAGCCCGACACGTCTAGCCCGCCAACCCGTCGGGTCACAGGCGGGGCGGGGCGGGCCAACCCGTTGGCCTGCGAAAAAAATATAACATCTCATTCACTCTCATTTGTTTTCTTTAAATTTGGGAAAGTAGCTATACCTAGGGTTCCTTCAACGCCTCACTGATTGCAATTTCTTTTGTAATAAACATTATGTTTTTTAGCTTGCACTTTTAAAATGCCATGTCACCATATACATCTTTAATATATTGTTGTAATTACAAAAATTCATCTAAATTGGACAAAAACAAAATAGTTCCAAAGAAAAAAAAGTCCAATTTAAAACCAAAGATCCAAAAATAAAATAAAAAACCCAAAAAAATAGATTTTTCAAAAAAATGAAAAACAAAAAATATAGGCGGGCCAGCCCGCCTTATGACGGGGCGGGTTAGAAATTTTGGCCCGTATCACTGTGGCGGGCTGGTCCGGCCCGGCCCGTTTTTTGCGGGCTCATGGCGGGGTGGGCCTAAACGGGTCGGGCTGACCCGTTTTGCCACCCCTAATGATCACCATATCATTTTAGAAATGTTTGGGTTCTAAAGCTTGTTTGAATATGGAATTTTGTAATTTTAATGAAATTAAAATACAATGAATTTGAGTTATTTTTAATTTAAATTATTATATTTTTAAATGTTGTTTGTATATTATATATATATAAATTTAAATTTATTTAATTTGTTTATTTTTAGTTTGGATAAAATATTTCAATTATCATCAAATGAAATATTTCAATTACCATGAAAAGTTAATATTGAATAAAAGTTTTTTCCATGAACATTACGAAAAACCGTGAACACTTTTAGAAGAAAAAATAAAACATGAATGACAGTCACTTGATAAGTAATTACTATAAATATCATTAAAAGATAACTATGACAAATATTACTCAAATTTTTTTTTCTAACATTTATAAAAACACTTATCGAATGTAAAATAATTCAAACAATGTTATGAAAGAGTAATACATATAAAACATTAATTGAAAAATTGACTTACATCGACAAAAAAAAAATACTACTATAGCATCGATTTAAAATTAACTAAGTTGAAGTTGAGCCAAAAAAACATTTACTTAAATTAACCATAAAATAATTTTAATTGATATTGGTCCAAAAATAATTTTGACAAACATTAACAAAAATAATCTTAGTTAATATAAATACAAAAAATTGTATTTGACATTAACTGAAGTTGACAAAGAAAATTTTAATTAACATCAACTAAGAAATAACATTCATTTAAATCGATAAAATGATAATTCCAAAGATTTTGACTTACAAATAATCATAATTGACTTACAAAGTCTATCTCAAAATTTTTAATAAAAAATTACCCTCTAAAATTTCCTGAAATGAAGCACAAAAGGAAGCATAGAATCTTACCTATGTTAAGGCATAATAAGCTCCACCCGATTAGCATATAAGAAAGAAGCATTCACCACTCTCTAAAAAAGGTGTGAATGATGGGTGACTTTGAGACTACAATCAATAAACATGTGTGATTCCCCTCAACCTAGATCTAGATAAAAAAAAAAGTAGGGTTTGATGAGATTTCTTCAGTTCATAATTGTTTTTTTTTAAGATTGAAACAAAAATATGCACATATTTTTTTAAGAACTCATGTGTAATTACCGATATTTTAACTTTGATTATTTTTATATTGTTGTATTGTATGTTTCAATTTTATAATTCTCATTTTTCTTAAAAGAAAAATTTTCACTTTGAAGCATTAATTAAAATTCAAAGTGTGTATTACGTACTGTTTTTTTTTTTATTTTAAGAAAAAACTCTCCAAAATTATTAGTTTAATTCACTTCTATTTTCTCACAAAGGAAACATAAATTATAAATTTAAAAAAACCAAAAAAATATACAAACTAACAAGTCACTGAGAATTAACTAATGTTTAACTAATGTTGTGAAGTTTATGTAATTTGCAGAAGGTCCTAATAATTTATCATAAAAGAAACAATATAGTACTATCATATATATATATATATATATACCCATATACTTTTATTTTGTATATATTTATTTAATATTTTTTTTCTTCTTATCTTTTTTTATGAGATATTTTCTTTTGTTTCTGAGTGCGTACTAGGTATAGATGAATATTTTCCTATTTATATCCAAGTACGATGGATGGATTGAGAAAAATCCATTCTAATTAATTTTTAGCAAGGTAATTACATGAAAATAAAGAAAGAAAAAGTAAACAAAAGATAAAAGAATAAAAAGTTTGGCAAATAACACGTACTTAAAAGACATCTTCACAAGTTAATTACAAAGTAAAACCATGTTATCTTCTCTTTCCTTATATGATACTGCTATATGTTAATTAATTTCAGAAAACTACATCACTGGCCCTTATTCCAAATAGTTACTCTCTATATATTGTTGCTCCAAGAAAGCTCCATAACACAACTGAAAATCTTCAATATAGTTTGCAGCTTCATATTCCATTGATGCATGCTCCATCATCTCATTTCCACAAGGTATCCATGCATTCATCTCATCAAAGGGCAAGGAAGAGATGATGTTCATGTCAACCCAATGATCAGGCTCACTGTCTGCAGTGGAGCAATCTTGATCCATTTCATAGATTTGACCTATTTCAGTGACACTGATCTCTGCCTCCAATGACTGAATCATGCTCACAAGTCTGTCATCGCCGTAGTACTCTTCTTCCTGTGTTTCTTCCATCAGTGACATGAGAAGAACACTGTTGGCCTCTGAAAACTCCATCCCCAACTCAAAGACACCCTCCGAGGAAGACATGTTATAATGGAAAACTGAAAAAGGAGTGAGAGACCCTTTGTTCTTCGGTTTCTAGATATGGTTGAGAGAAGTAATTAAGACAGTAGAAGATGCAGATTGTTTTGAAAGGTGAAGAAGGGACCTTTATATAGGTAAATGCATGGTACACTATTTAATACAAGGTGGGGTTGCTTTTGTTTTGCTTGTTGCTACTCTAGGCCAATATATGAATAATAAATTATGTACAATGAAAGATAATATTCATACAATTGTGGCTAAGGAAATATCTATATAAACTATGATGAAAAAACTATTAATTGTTTGACCCATTGATGTCTACTTGTGGAGCAACAGGGCATTAGGGGTGAGCAATATATGGTGTTAGGATAGCCATAATGCACCCACTAAAGGTTGCACCAGTGGGGCATCAGAAACCAGACAATATGCCCACCTAATGACCAATAATTAAGTAATGCAAATTTTTTTTTTCAAAAGAATTTGTAGGAACCATCCATGATTAATAATTTTGTAGGAGTGTCGGCTGTGGTTGGAAACCTCAATGTGACGATGTTAGAGAAGAATGTGGAATGATTTGATTCTTGATTATAGCATGTTGAAGAATGAAACTATCTTTTCTTTTGTGGACACCCTGTACCTAAAAGAGACCTCTCTATACTATAATTGTAGTACAAATACAATATTGAATGAATGAGAAAGTAGAAAACGATAAAGGGGTATGGAATGAATACCCCACTCAACCATTGAGTACCCTCGACCACAAACACTAGCTAGAATGTTGAATGAGAATTATTAGAATTAGAGTGGACCAGCACTAGCTAGAAATCAATGTCAATAGGTTCAACCGATCAGTCACTCAGAAATGTCTCCAGGACTAATGAATTTTGAAAGAATCACTTGTCATTTAGCTGATAAAACATTTTTATTAGTAGTTCAAAAATGGTTTGAACACATTTAAAGAGTACCTTTTTCAGTGTTGTATGTTTCAGATTAAATAACTACCTTTTTAATTTTTATTTTGCTTTATAATAACATGTCTTGTGTGGCATTAAAACTTGTTATATATACCTGTCTGTATCTGTCATAAATGATTATCTTTTCAGGCATCTTTCATGATAAATACTACATAGATTAATGTATATTCAGAACTATATCTGACCATAATTCCGATACATGAATTTATGAATTGATGTGGCATTGTAATATGATATGTCAAGTGGTTTAGAATCAAGGTGGCAAAATAATTGTTGTGATGTTTAAAGCTCTTTGGAAAGAAAGTTTCATTGAAGAAGCGTACTATACATGAACCACCGGCATGCACAGAAGGGACGTACGTGGAAGTAGTTCGTAGAGGGATATGCACACGAGGCACCCACGTGGGTGTTCGTTTGGTGTGAAACCAACACTTGCACGATTAGTCCCGTCTGTATGATTAGTTAGCCATATATGTCTTCTTGTTTTAGGGAGAAAGTGTTTAGTTGATGGAGATTTATATCTATCTATCTATCTGTGCGCACGATATGAAATAAATGAAATATTGAAAGATTTATGTGGTTGTGTGCATGTTGGCGTGTAGGTTCAACTTTGGATCCAACTCTTCTTGTCATGAGGCGAACATGGTGTACTTTCATGCTTGAGATTTTTTAATAATTTTATAATATATTTTTAGGCGAGGTAGATGTTACGAATCCAACTAGGAGAATTAGAGTAAAATCTTGCTATTTTCAGACAAAGAGAATTCATATATGATCTATTTGAAGCTCTTACAAGTATGAGAATGATGCATAATTTTTTTTGTATCGAGAGTAGCGACTTATATCTATCTTATGGTTGGATAAATAAATGTTATGATTTCTGCGATTATTTTTTAATAAGTATTGCTGAATATAAAAAACTTATGAGGCGAAATCCTATTTTTTTATAACGGGTTGAGGGCGTAGGTGTAGTTGATCGAAAAGAAGATATTAATTGGGATTTATTAGGACCGATGCTTCGTGCTTCTGGAATACAATGAGATCTATGTAAAGTGGATAATTATGAATGTTACGAAGAATTTTTAAGTAGAAATGAGAAAATTACACTCTATATATAAGAAAAGAAAAAAAAGATTAATAAATATTAAATATTAAGATTTCTTATAATGTTAAATTTCTTATATGATTTGCTTTCTTTTCATTAGTGTTAAATCTTTTTTTGTAATTTTTCAATAATGGTATTTTATCTGGACAACTAGCTCAGACGAGGACAAATATGTCCTTTTGTGTTAAAACCTAATAATAGTAATTAATTACCATTGAAGTAGTGATTGAGTGTTTTTCCTTATAGAGAAGTGTGTACTAATATGGAAAGGTATCAAATGGA
Source organism: Lablab purpureus (assembly GCA_030347555.1). Lineage (NCBI taxonomy): Eukaryota > Viridiplantae > Streptophyta > Magnoliopsida > Fabales > Fabaceae > Lablab > Lablab purpureus. The sequence goes on from CM059258.1 coordinate 23,921,173, forward strand.
CCATTGTGATAAAACTCAACAGTTAGTCTCATACTAGTGGAAAACTATTAGGAACCCAAGTATCAGAATGTGAGTAAAGTCTCACATTAAGTAGAATTAAAAAAATGAACTCAATATAAAAAAAGAAAAAGTCTATGGTTTATATTAGAGATGATGTCAAATTTCTTATATGGTTTGCTCGTACCTACGAAAATTTTTTCAATCGTAAAATCTTACTAGTTGAGTTCCTTCTTGAGTGAGAATATGTTTATTTATAGATTTTTTTTAGTTGAATTTTTTTTATTTGACAAAAAAAGAATATTAAATCTACTAAAAGTTTATACACATAAAAGATGGACCTTTACGTATAGGGCAGTGATAGGTGTATACCCAAGGTAGGGGTCTCGCCTATCAACCCCTTCCTTCAACATATGAAAACTTAATTTAAACACTAAAAAACATTGAAAAATAAAAGGATAATATTGCATGGGTGTAATTAAGGGGTTAGTTTATAATTTTCCTTACATATAATATAGTAAAACAATTCAAAGTAAAAATGGCACCCCACCTCTAAAAAGAAAGAAACTCTTATGTAGGATAATACTCTTTCTTGAAAATGGATTCTAAGAGCATTTCCAGTAGAGATGTTTGAAAAAAATTTCACTACTAAAAAATCAAAAAATAATGACTGATATCAGTGACTGAAAATTTTAATTACTATAAGTCATTGAATCAATGACCATTTTTTTTCTAAATTAGTGATTGTTTTGGTCACCAATATTATAAGAGGGATACATGTGAGACTTGTTATAAGGAATAGATCTACCTAATAAACGGACAACAAATGTGGATAAAAACAAATCAACAAGAAATCCTACCTCCATTGTATAAGACACTTACGAGAAGGCCCAAAAAATTAAGGAGGCGGGAAGTTGATGAAAGTGTAAGTCATTCAAAACTTACCACTAATATGATGAAGTGTAGTACATATCAACAAATGGTCACAATAGTAGAAGTTGCACAAATGGGACCAAAGGGTGTAGACAGATAAACCACTTACAAAACCATATGTTAATTACTACTTTCTATGCACAGAAAACAAAATATGCAAGGGAAACGTAAGACACAAACCAAAACTAAAGTTTCTACAACTGGAATCATAGAATGAGTCGCATCCAATGTTGCTAAACCAACATTGACGAAGAAGAAGTCTAGGACAACTAGAGGAGCAAAAAGGAGACAAAAAACAACTCAAAGACATTTGGAGAGACTAGTTTTAGGGTGTCAAGTAAGTGTGACCAACAACTTTGAGCAGAACATGTGAAATTTTTTTGGGAGTTGTAATGTGTAGTTAGAGACATGGGCCTATGTTGCCACTTTTTAATGTTTTGATTTTGGTAGTTTGTTATGGAATATTTTATTTTGACGTCCCACCAAATTTTGAACAATATGGTCACTTTTGAATATGTTAAGTTAAATTGAAGGTTCAACCAAGTTGTGCTTGGACTTTATCATACAATAATGACCAAGTTATTTTTTAACTTTATCAGAGAGTGATGCCCAAGTTGTATTACTCCATTATTCACAACATTAGTATTAAATTCAAATGTATTACTCCTTCAATTATATTTATTCAAATGTAATCACAACTATTCAACTCAACAAATGTATCACTCTCTCAATTTTGCTTTTACTCATAGTGTAATATGAACAAATTCAACAAAAAACATAATGTAATCACAATTGTAGAGCTGCTTTTGACATTGATCTCATGAAATTGCAATACAATTCTATTCAACCCAACTAATACATACTAATGAGGTTGGAGCTCTTTGGTCTCAAGTTTTGAAGATTTGATGAAGTCAACCTCCTTGGTGATGAAGCATGAAGCCTCTGAAGATTTTGAGAGCATGTAATTTTTGTTTCTAAGTTGCTATGTAAGCATCACTCATTTAGACAATTAGATGATCATTATATATTAACTTGGATTTCTTGATGCAAACAATCTTGAAAATTATCTTGATCATCTGTATTTTTTAATAGATTAAAAAATTGTGTTAATATGTTAAAATGCTTCTAAAGTATTAAGATTGACTTAAGCTATTATTTTAATTGGCTAAAGCATCAATTTAATGTGTTAAAAATGCCTAAGATCTTGAATATTTTTAAAATAAGTTTATTAATATGTTAAGATTTATCTTCAATAGATTAATTGTTTTTGGCTCAATGTTTGAAATATTTTGGATAAGTTTTAGTTTATTAAAAATTTGAAATGATCCATTAATTTTACTGTTAAGTGAAATTAACATATTAAGTCGAATTTTTAATTCGTTAAAACTATTAGTTTTACGAAAATCTCTCTCAATTAAATAGTTTCAAATACGAAAATTAAATTAATCTTTTGACACACTTTTTGAAAGACAAATTGAGAGAGAATATTTCTAAGCAAAAATAATTGTTTGGGTTATCTAAGATTAGTGTTCTTTGATCATTGAATTGTGTTTTGAGGGTTGCATAGGAGATCACCCTTATAGAATCTGAAATTGTATAGGAACTACAATCTGTCCAAGTGATCTCATTCCTTAATTTCTTATTTATATGCGTTTCTAGATTAAGGTTATCCAAAGGATCTATAGTACGGTTCTGCAGTGGTTGAAATCAAGTCTTGTAGGATTCAAGACTTGTGTCTTCGTGTTCCTTAGGCATTATTGGGGTTGTAATTACTTGTAAGAATACTTTTTAATAGTAAAAGTTTAATATGTGGTTGAGTAACTGGATGTAGCTCTTGTAAAAAAGTGAACCAGTATAAAAATCATTTGTGCACCTTTCTTACTTTCAGTTCTTTACTGCATTGAATTCTGGTTTAACACTCTGCATCTTGGTTCAATCTATCAAGGCTAAAAACGAAACTTTAATGAGCTAATTCATGTTTCTAGCAAGCTAATTTTTTGAAAGATCTATTTACTGCCCCTCTAGATCTTGTTTTTGCATAACAACACATACTACATGACAATTGACTTTTAGTAAATATATGAAACAAAAAATAATTGTAAATGCCCAAGAAATCAAAAAACTGAAATTAATTTTTCATAGTTTTCTCTCAGCCATTAATTTCTACTTTAGCTTGACATTCTTCCTCACCAAATCCTGTATCATTTCTTCATTAACAAAAATAATTCCTTCTTCTTCTTTCAATTTCACTTTCCATTTCATCAACCCATTTAAAGTAGTTACAATGAGAATAAGTCTACAATCACAACAACAACCCATTACAAAAAATCATTACATCAAAAAGTAAATTGCTAATAATAAATTTTCTTACTCGTCAGTTTCTACATCTCCAAAATTTTCTTACTCGTCAGTTTCTACATCTCCAAAATATTCTTCCATTGTTCTTCAATGTGATTGCTTTTAGAAGTAACAATTTTTCTCCACGTGAACAAAGTTTTAGCCCTATATAACCTGAGCATGATGCTACTGCGGATTTTGAATGACAACTCCTCCACATAGGTCGAGATGTCAAATTCGAACCTAACCCTTTTGCTTTTGAAAATCCAAAACATGAGAGAAGCAAAACAATGTTACATGAAACATGAAGGTCACCACGGCTGCGAATGAGATTGTGAAGGAGACCCTTGTCAAGGACAAACACCAAATCTTTAATCCCCAATTACCAATAACAAAAGAGAAGGATGAATGAGAAGAACCTGTTGAATATCAAATAAATGGTTGAAAAAGATCTTTGGTGCCCAACATCTTTAATATGTCTTATGTACTTTGTAGTATGATGATGCAATACATTGTGTTACAAACATTTACCACCTTTATATAAGAACTTGATTTCCTAAAACAATAAAACTATAAATAATTTTATTGTAAACAAATACAATAAAAATATAATAAGAAACAAAACATTATTTTTCCTTAAATTAAGCATTGCTATTTTAACACTCCTCCTTAATAATTAATTTCTCTTCAACATTGACCTTGTCATCATACCAAGTTGTCTTCTAAACTCTTCAAACTTTGAACAGTTAAGACCTTTGATAAATACATTTGCAACCTGACCTTCAGTGTTGATATACTTCATTTTTATTTCACCTCGTAACACTTTTTCTCTAATGAAATGATAATGCACCTCAACATGCTTTGTTTTGGCATGAAAGATAGGATTCTTTGCCAAACGAATTGCAGACTAATTATCACAATATAATTTGATTGCATAATCAGTCGGTTGATATAGATCTTGTAGCAACTGCATTAACCACGAACATTCTTGAGCTGTAGTAGTTGTTGCTCTATACTTTGCTTCTGTACTTGACAAAGAAACTGTTAGTTATCTCTTGCTACACCAAGATACAATTCCTGATCATAGTGAAAACATATAACCAATTGTCGAACGACGAGTGTCATAACCATTATCACAATCAACATCATAATATGCTACCATTTAACAACTCACATTTTTCTCAAATAATATTCCATGGTCAACAGTACCTTTTACATACATCAAAATTTGATGCATAACTTCCTAATGTGTCTTTTTAGGATTTTGCATGAAATGACTTACTACACCTATTACGTATGATATATCTGGTCGACTCAACGTGAGATGAATTAAGCTACATACTAACTACTTATACATGGTGGTATCTTCCAAATCCTTTCCTTCGGTTGAGCATAATTTAACATTGTTTTCAATTGGAGTTGTGATTGGTTTACAATCCAACAGACCATACTTCTCTAATAAATCTTGAGCATACTTTTGTTGACATTAAAATATTTTGTTATTACTTCTCTCAACTTCAAGCTGCTTTAACTCTCCAAACTCTTTCATTTGAAAGTGCATATACAAATTACCTCTTGTCTGGTAAACTTCTTTTACGTCATCTCCTGTGAATGAAATCATCAACATAAACTAGCATTATAGCTAGCTTACTGTCTCATTCTTTTACAAACAAGCTTGAATATGCTGGTGTTACTTTATATCCACTTTGAACTAAAAATTCTGAAATTTTTCCATACAATGCTCTTGGTGCTTACTTTAAACCATACAATGCTTTCTTCAACTTACATATATAACTCGGGTGAATATTACTCTCAAACTCCCTGGGTTTCTCCATGTATATTTCTCGATCTAACTCACTATGCAAGAATGCATTTTTTATGTCCATCTCCATAACTTCCAAGATTAGCTAGTTGACAATGCTAAAATCACACGTACTGTAGTTATCTTTGTTACTAGACTAAATGTCTCATCATAATCCAACCTATACTTTTGTGAAAAACCTCGAGCCACTATTCGAGCCTTGTACCTTTCCACCAATCCATCTAGACAAGTCTTCACCTTGAATATCCATTTACAAGAGATGGGTTTCACTTCCGGAGGTTATGGCACTAACTTCCAAGTTTCATTTTATTTTAGTGCTTTTAGCTCCTCTTTCATAGCATCTATCCATTCTTTAGACTAAGCAACTTCATATGTGCTTGGCTCTTTCACATCATTATCTGCAATTAATGCTGCATTGACATATTTCACATTTGGTTTTCAAATTCACGTTGACTTCCTGCGTTGTAATTGGGGCACTTCCTCCATCATCTCTTCTATTTGGCTTGGTCTTTCCTCTTCTAAAGACTTAGAGTGCACTCCTGTTTACCAAGGTCTTTTCCCTTTATTTGGTGACCTTTCACCTTCTTGATCAACCATTATTGCTCTCTTCTCATGTTGGGATAACTTCCTTAATTTCTAGTTTTTCCTCCAAGTGCTCTTATAATTTCTCCTCAATCTCCTTGGAATCTAGCAACAATACTGCTTCAGAAGACCACCAAGAAGAAGCTTAATCAAATACTACATTTTTGGGCACGTAACAATGTCTTGTTGTTGGGTCAGAACACCTCCATCCTTTTCATTGATTGTCATAGCCAACAAATATACAACGAACTGCCTTCTTATCAAATTTGCTACATTATTGACTTGGTATAAAAACATAGCAAACACATTCAAATACTCAAAAGTAACTCACCAATAGATTTATACCTCGTAGCTTCTCATACAGTGAAATGAAGTTAAGCCTAACTTGAGGTAGCCTATTAATGACATAGGCAAATGCTTTCATACATTCTGTCCAAAATTTAGGCAGAACATTCTTAGCATGCAATATGCTCTTGCAAGTTTCTACTAGAAGTCGATTCTTACTTTCAACGACTGCATTTTGCTGTGGAGTATTTAGACAAGTTAATTGTCGCCTTATTCCACACCTATGCAAATATTCTATATACTCCTTTGAAATGAATTCTCGACCATTATCAGTGTGCAAGGAACAAATGTTACAACCAATTTTTTTCTCAGTTTTTTCTTTAAACTCTTTGAATTGTATGAATGCTTCGGATTTTTCTTTCATAAAATCCATCCCTACATATCTTGAGAAATCGTTAATAAATGTGATCATATATTTATTTATACTAATTGAAGGTTGCCTCACGGATCCAAACACATCTTAATGTACTAACTCCAATGGTATCTTCACTCTATATCTTGACTCTTCATAGGAAGCTCGTGAGCTTTGCCATACTGACTTCTTACGCATATAATATTTTCTTGTATCTGTTAGTTTGGTAGGCCTCTTAACATTTTTTTTTCATCATTACCTTCAACTTATTATAACTCACATGTCCAAGTCTTGCATGGCACAAATCTACCGTCTCATTCTTTCTTGTCTTGTCTACATATGCCTCTTGTGCTGACATCACGTAAACAGACTCAAGTCGCCTTCCCTCCATCAATAGTTGACTTGAAGGCTTGAAATCTAGATACTCTTTTACATCTTTAGGACCAAACACCACATAATTTCCTGAAGATGTTAGTTGTGAGACTGACAACGAGTTCTTCTTCATTCCAGGCACATGGTACACCTGGTCCATCTGCACCTGATGTTGTCCGAAGTGAGGAATAATAATTGTCTTGCGAATATGAGAAATAGGCAACTTGGAGTAGTAGGCTATCACCACCACACGTTCTCCCTTGTACTCTGTCTTATTTAAGAGTTTTTCTTGGTCTCCTGCCATATGGTTAGAACAACCAGAATCAACAATCCAATCATAGTCATAATTAACTACTTTGTCACTCACTATAACCAAAGTCATCTCCTCCATTGGTTCCTCCATACACGATGCTGCAATTTCCTCACCATCATCTTGCTAGAGTTCTTCTACGACAAACGATGCTTGGAAATCCCATTCTTTATCACTCTCAATGACATTACCTTCTACCTTCTCACCTCGACAATCTTGAGCAAAGTGACCTTTCTTGCCACACTTGTAACAACGATCTTCTTGGCGGTGATATCTTTTTTCTTCTTTATCACCTCCATACCAGGGTTGTCTCGCTCCCCCTCATTGTGGACCTCTTCCACGTCGACCTCTTTGCCAACTTTGCGTCTGGTCATTGTATTTCTTCAAGCATTTTATTTTTGGCAAAAAGTGTTTTATCTTCCTCATTTATAGACACCTTAGACATTTGTTTCTCTAAAGCTTGTTAGTTAGCCAAAATACTTTCTAGCTCCATCAATGTAGACTCATTTGACCATTCTCTAGTAGTTGTAACAATCCCACAGTATTTAGGATTCAAACCACAAATAATAATTCTTCTTTTTCGTGCATCATTAATTGCACTCTCCGAATCTAGCTTTGCAATTTCGTTGCAAATAAACTTAACTTTGGTGAAATATTGATTAATTGTCATATCACGTTGTTGAACTTATATGAGTTCATTTTCCAATAACTGCAATCTTGCATCGCTCTTCCTTGCAAATAAAGTTGCAAGAGTATCCCAAGCCTCTTTCGGAGTTTTCAAGTCCTTTAGTCACGGTAAGAACTCATCCTCTATAGTAATGGAAAATACAAACATAGTTTTTCCAGCTTTTATCTCCCATTTGTTTTTCTCTCCTTCGTCAGTTGGTTCGATTGGGCCGACACAACCAACAACACCCCATAAGTCTAGTCCAAGTATATAATATTTTATAGGCATGCTCCAATCATTGTAATTGTCGTTGTTAAACTTTTTCGTTAAGCTAATTGAAGATGCAATATTTGTCATGGTCTCATACCAACAAATACAGATATTGTAATCTCTTGACTATACGTTACCGACTATTCTTCACAACGGCCCTTGACCGTAAAGAAAATGCGTACTATGTGCTACTTGGAGCAAAACGACCCTTGACTGATTACTCTGATACCAAATGTTGAATATTAAATAATTGGGAGAGAAAGATCTTTGATGCCTATCACCTTTAATATGTCTTACGTAATTTGTAGTATGAAGATGGAGTACATTGTGTTACAAAATATTTACTACCTTTGTATTAGAACTTGATTTCCTAACATAATAAAACTATAAATAGTAAAAAATGATAAGAAACAAAATATTATTTCTCCTTAAATTAAGTATTGTTATTTTAACATAACCAAAATGAACATGTTAAATAATAAAGATGTATGTATTAAATAACGCAATGACATTAAAAACTTATTCACCTTGGAACTCTTATAAATACTTGACCCAACTATTAAAGCCATTAGTAATTAAGGATGTTTCACTAGTTTAAGAACAAAATACATCCAAAGTTTATGTCAAGAATAAAAAGTAATTTTGACCAACAATTTAGGGATTAAAAACATATTTAATCTATTTTTATTTTAAGATACATTTTAGAAAAAAAAAATTTAATAAAATATTTTATAATTTTTAGGTTTAATAGACATTTTGGTACCAACATTTTGTGAGAATTTACAATGTTTTCCCACATTTTTTTTTCAATTGAATCACAAATTTTATTAAAATTTGTTAATGTGATCTTTTTTGTTAGATTAATGTTAATTGTATGAGACGTGACACATCTAAGTTAACCGTGACACATGAATATTAACAAAAGGGTATGAATACGATACTATAATCTATGAATTTTTAACAAAAATGATCACATTGATAGATTTTAATAGAATTAAAGACTCAATTGAAAAAAAACATAATCGTGAAAAAACATTGTAAATTCTCACAAAATATTGTGATCAAAATACCTATTAAACCTGTAATTTTTTATTTTTATTAAATGTTATAATTATTTATATTTTGTATTAATATAATGTTTTCAAAATAAATTATTTTTATTAGTTTGTGTGTTACAAGTTTATTATAATGATTATGAGAAGGAGTGTGTTTTACGTTCATCTTTCAACGTCTTCCCCAAATTTCCTCTAGAATATGAAGCAGCACGTCAGAACTTTACACCAACGAATCACTAAGTTGAAGCAATTTCAATTCAAGCTTAAGCCGAAACATAGTGGCTCCATAAATATTGGTGTAAGAGACAGCAAAATTTTGATTCAGTGCAACAAACAGATTGCAGAGAATGGACGAAATGGCTGCGTTAATGAGGCAGAATCGGTATTCCACAGTATGCCCATAAAGAACACTGCCTCTTGGACTGCCATGCTCACTGTCTATGGCCAAAATGGCCAAATAAAAAATGCTCGCAAAATGTTCGATCAAATGCCTCAACGAACTACAGTCTCATATAACGCTATGATCTCGGCTTATATCCGCAATGGTTGCGATGTGGCCAAAGCTTATGAACTGTTTTCAGTGTTGGCGGAACGCAACTTGGTGTCATATGCTGCCATGATCACAGGTTTTGTGATGGCAGGGAAGTTCCACATGGCTGAGGAACTGTACCGCGAGGCTCCACATGAGTTCCGGGACCCTGCTTGCTCAAATGCGTTGATAAATGGATATTTGAAGGTAGGTGAAGTGAAAGAGGCATTGCGGGTTTTTGATAACATGGCTGAGAGGGATGTGGTTTCTTGGAGTGCCATGGTTGATGGTTTGTGCAGGGATGGGAGGGTTGCTGCTGCTAGGGAGCTGTTTGACAGGATGCCTGAGAGAAATGTGGTTTCTTGGAGTGCAATGATAGATGGGTATATGGGGAAAGGTTTCTTTCAAGAGGGGTTTTCCTTGTTTACGGATATGAGGAGGGAAGGTCTGGTTGATGTTAATTCCACCACAGTGACTATCATGTTTAAAGCGTGCGGAAATTATTGTAGGATGCCAGAGGGCATGCAGATACATGGGTTAGTTTCCCGCTTGGGATTTGAATTGGATAGTGTTTTGAGTAATTCTGTGATTACTATGTATTGCATGTTTGGTTGCACAGACATGGCAGACAAAGTATTTCGTATAGGGAGCGACAAAGATATAGTTACTTGGAATTCTTTAATTTCTGGATATGTTCATAACAATGAAGTGGAAGCTGCGTATAGGGTTTTTGAGAGTATGCCAGAGAAAAACTTGATCTCTTGGACAGCCATGATCACAGGGTTTACTAAGAGTGGAAGAATTAGAAATGCCATAGAGCTTTTTAATATGTTGCCAGTGAAGGATGATTTTGTTTGGACGACTATTATATCGGGGTTTGTAAATAATAAGGAGTATGAGGAAGCTTTACATTGGTATGCTCGGATGATTTGGGAATGCAGGCCGAATCCTTTAACTATTAGTAGTGTTCTGGCTGCTTCAGCTGCTTTGGTGGCGCTAAATGAAGGGCTACAGATTCACACCAGTATTCTGAAAATGAACCTAGAGTATAATTTGTCTGTACAAAACTCTCTTATATCATTTTACTCTAAGTGTGGGAATGTGATTGATGCCCACAGGATTTTCTTAGATGTCATTGAACCAAATGTCATCTCTTATAACTCAATCATCAATGGGTTTGGACAAAATGGTTTTGGCAAAGAGGCTCTCAGTATCTATAAAAAAATGCAGAGTGAAGGCCTTGAACCCAACCATGTCACTTTCCTTGCTGTCCTTTCAGCCTGTACTCATGCAGGATTAGTTGACGACGGATGGAATTTATTTAACTCCATGAAATCACGTTATGGAATTGAGCCAGAAGCTGATCATTATGCTTGCATTGTTGATCTCCTTGGTCGTGCAGGTTTGCTTGATGAAGCTGTTGATCTAATCTGTTCAATGCCGTTGAAGCCCCATTCTGGGGTTTGGGGTGCTATTCTTGGTGCAAGCAATACCTATCTCCGTCTCGACCTTGCTAAGCTTGCAGCTCAACACATCACTGAGCTGGAGCCTAGAAATGCAACTCCTTATGTGGTATTGTCTAACATGTATTCTGCTTCTGGGAAAAAGATTGACAGTGACTCAGTAAGAAAGACCAAAACTTTTAGAGGAATAAAAAAAAATCCAGGTTGTAGTTGGATTACAATGAAAGATAAGGTTCATCTGTTTCTTGCAGGGGATCAATCACACGGTAATATTGAAGAAATGAAAGCCATAATACTAACTATGGATAGGGAAATGCATTGGTTGTATCATTGTGGGTGCTGACTGACAGTCTCCTTTTCTTTCTTTTACGCACATAACTTCTCTGTTGCAGCAGTGTCGTCATTGTGTAAGCGAGAAGGCTTCTTTTTCTACAAAAGATTCTTGGATGCATCTGGTGTAATGATGTCTAAGAAAAAAATCATTAGCATACTCCACACACTGCTTAACGTGTGCCATTTCAGCATTCTGGATCATCGTTGCCTCAGACCTCAACTACTGTATGGATTAGCACTAACCACGTAAGTGTTATGATAAGTATCCTGGAGATTTCAAAATTAAAAATCTTAGTCTCTTCTAGCTGTGATACAATAACTCATAGATATGGCACCAGACAAAGATCAGGTTGTCAAGGAAAATATCCTATTCTATCATCATTTATTGTTATTTTCTGGTTCTTTAATTGTCTAACTAGTGCTTGGTTGTGAGCCTCAATTACAACCTCATGCAGTTATTGTGCTGTTCTCGATATAAATCACTATCGAACTATCTTTTTTCTTTAGATTTGATTCTCTCCAGATTCAGTTTCTAGGTTGGATTTTGTTTTGCTTCAATTCGTCTATTCCATTTTCTTCTTAATGATTATAAAATAAGGATGCTGGTTTCTTCAAGGTTCATTTCCTATTATTGTATGTATTTGATTGATCATTGAGCTATAGCCTAGATGTTGTACTACATCTGCTGTTTTTATTCCCAATCGATTATTTTATTAATTTTTTTCCTCGAAGTTGAGCATGAATCCCTGTAATGAATTTAACATTTCTAATTAAGTGCAAAAACTTCCATATGAGCAATTTTAGTAATTTGACTACAACGATGTATTCACGCTTTGTGCTGGCTTGAGAGTTGGTCAAAGTTTAAAACGTGTTTGGTTTGGGAATATATTATCAGTGATTCTGTTTTTATTTTTAATTTTGTTAAGGGTTTAGGATTTGGTGATCCAGGAAGGTGCGATTCTGAAATGTTTTTGGAATGGTTAAAATTGAAGAATTTCATCGCTGTTTGAGTACTGGTGATACTCAAGGCATATTATTTCTAACATGTTTAATTGTTTATAATTTGTCAAGAACTATTTAAGTTTTGTGTATATTATTATTTATTGATTTGATTACATATATAAGAAATTTGATTACGTATATAAAAAAAGTATGAAGCGTAATCAAAGTGGCTTCTCGTATAATTATACCTACATAATTTTTCTTTGATCTTAGTTTACGGCCTCTCCAATAATTCATTTATATATGCATGCATGTATATATGTATGTATGTCTGTACTGATAATACTTTTTAGTGTGTTTTATCAATTTAGAGCTCACCTTCGTGATAACAAAGGTTTTTCTGTTTTGATAAAACTTTGTTGTTTTCCTAAGATGTGTAACTGTAACCTTCTACTCATAATAAGACGAGGGCACTGGTTTTAGAGTAATCAGTCTGTTCTTATGTAGTTGAATATGCATATTGACAATTTAAAAACTGCATCTAATTTTACGCATTCAACTTTTTCTTGAACTGAGGAAACCACTGTTTTAATCGAAGCTTCATTTATGCCATGGTCTTCTGTGGTTACAAATTTCGGCAGCTAATAAATACTGTGATAACTATTTGCAGGTGCAACTTTTTTAGATAGCCAATTAGGCTATACTTCTAATTCTCTGGAATGGGATTCATTCAATCGAAGCAGAGGAAAAGATAATAATCCAGTAACAACTAGATGAGAAATGCCAATACTACATTGGAATCAAGGTCTTTTCTTTTCTACTCCCACCCTCACACCCAGAGCCCCGAAAGAAATCAGATAAGATAACCTTATATACTGAACTTGACCATTTATTCTATTCCATTGTTGCTTATATTATATGCTTTGATTCTATACAGGAACATACACTTCTGTGTTCTTTTAAAACCAAATCTGTGGTGGCTTGTTATTATTATATTTTTATTGGAGGAAGAGCTTTGGAAAAGTTGATGCAGACTTTATTGGTATTGTTCCTGTAGATTGGGTACTGCTTGAAAGACTTCGAGTAGGTGGGACAATTATTTTCTTGGAGCCAGAACTAGCAGACTGGTTATTTGTCTTGCAAGTTAGGTTCTTGTCTAAGGCCCTGACCTATCTCCATGTGTTCTAGGATGCTGTATTGATAACTGCACTTAAAAAAATGCCGAATTCAATCCTCTTCCGGAGTTCTTGTAGAAGTTTTTTTTGTGAAATTAACACCTATATGGAAGACATGATTTGCTTCTTCAACGTGTGTTGATTTGGATTTCCAGGTTTGCACCTAAACTACGTGTTTTATTTTCATACTTCAATGCTTGAATGGATCATATAGATTTTTCCTTACTATCTTTTATGGAGATGTTGGTTTGCTTTTAATTGAGATTGGGAGTCATCAATGCAGAAATACTGTATTGGAAATCAGAAAATACAGCTTAAGCTCCTTACACCCATCCTGAGCATAACCTCCCAAGCAAAAAGAGTGTTTTCTCTCTCCAACAAGAAACAGAATATCTTTATTCCCTCCTTTCTCTGTATCCCTTTCTGCCCCTCCTAACATCCTTGACGATTGATCAACCCCCTATTCATTCCCCCTAATTCCTTTTCTCCTACAAGCATACACCTTCCAACCTTTTGGCATGTAGAATCCAAGCCTACATCCTCGGCTAGTATTCTACCACTTCCTACCTAGAAAGAACAGGCTTGTCCTCAAGGATGTGGGGAAGAAATTGGCTGCGTAAATTGGCTTCATCCTCCCAGGTAGCACTCTTCACCGGTAGTTACGCCAATGTTGTCCAACTCGAGGATCGGAAAAGGAGGATAAAAATCATAAGTAGACATGTAAGAGTTATAAATATATGAAAAATTATATTCATAATTCCTAAAAAAAAATTCATACATAATAATAAGTCTTAAATAGTAAGATCCAATACATAACACAATTAAAAACAAGTTCATAATTCATAAAATTGTTCATACAGAAAACAACTAATAAATTGATGAATGTTTAATACAAACAAACTGTTCGAGAAAATCCTTCATATTAAAAGCAGGATAATCATCTTCCTGTTTCGCATGATCTTCATTTTTGTTAATTTCATCTCCTATGTGACATTCATCATTATCAACAATTAGAGGAACCTCCAAATTATCTGTACGTGCAACACCACCACCACCACTAGCATCTTCATGTTCTCCAACTTTAACTAAGATTTCTTCATCAGGAGCATTCAAAGTTGAATTTGCTTCCTTCTTCTCCAAAGTCTATTCATCATTAGAAGCAAGATCATCAATGTTATAGTCTCTTGTTTTCCTCACATCCTTCTTCAATTTTGAATTAGCCATCACAAACACCACATCATGGTCTTTTGTTGTAAACGATTTCTTTTCTTGGTGTGGACCTAAATAATTATAAAATTAACACATCATAATAGTTTCTTAAAATAATTATAAAATCAATTTCATAAATTTAAATTCTTTCTTACTCTCTGAAAAGCATTCCAATTATGTTCAAATCTGGATGAATTACAAGTCAAACTCAATATTCTAATAGCAAATCTTTGTAATTTTGGATGTTCATCGCCATATGATTCCCACCATTGTGAAGGGGTTTTGGTTTTGAGTGCATATTAAGCTATTGTCTACCAAAATAGTCTAGATTTGCTTTTGAAACTCTCAATTTAAGCATCAATCTTGTTGAATCTCATCAATGTCTCCCACCAACCTATCCAATCAATCATACATTCCACATTTCACCTCATAATCAACCTTAAACTCGACATCATAGTGAAACATGGGATTAAGATAATAGCTTGCAACATGTCCCATCTTTGATCAATGATTTCCCAAAGAGGAGTGTAGCTAAGTAACATAAAAATAAAGAATTTAAACTCCAAGCAAAATCTAAAATTCTAAAAAATAAATTAGAAGGTAAAATATAATTAGTTATTATTACCTTTTACTAACTTATTGAAAAGACTTTGAATCTTTTCTTTTGCAATATCCATTTCTTCATAAATACATCCCATGGTTGGTTTCTAATTTGAATCAACCATGCATAACACCTTTGATATGGGGAAGAACATCCTCATGCAATTCAAAATATTTCTCCAAAATCTCTTGTCCAGTATCAAATTTTCCACAAACCCTCCATCTCTAGTCTTTATAAACTGACTATCTTTCGACTCCTTAGATGTGAACATCCTAATAAGTGATAATTCATTTTCATTCAGGCATTCTAAGGTCAAATAAGAAATGGCAAAACAAGTCTTGGCTGGTCTTACCAAATTTGTCCCTTTAGTAAACTTTTTTCAAGAAGGAAATAAGACTTGTTCTTGAATAGATGTAGGTTGTAATTTTCTTACCATTTGTTATTGTCTCATGATGGAGAGGTATTTTTTTTCTCAAAATCTTCGAGCATTAAAACAATGCAATGTGCTGCACAAGGCGTCCAATATAACTTTTGCCTTTCTTGGATTAACAAATCTCCAACTACCTTGTAATTTGCTGCAATGTAGGTTACAATTTGGATCACATTTTCTTCTCCAACCTCCTCAGCAACATCATCCATCATCCTGAATTTTTTTTAGCGGTCTTACATATGTCAAAAACATCAATAGACTTCAAAAGACAACCATCTTTGGACTATTTACTAGAAAATTTATAGTCTTTCTCCTCCTATCAGTCCATCCATTTGTCATATTATTATGCACCAATTTTTCTTCCAAAACAATTTATGTTCATCCAAGATCAGATTGGTCTTTTCAACTTGTTGCTGCAAATATTTTACCCTAATTTCGTGATATGATGGTGGCTTAAATTCAGGACCACGTTTGACAACTTACCCAAACATCCTCCAAAACTATTCACTCTTTGCTGCGTTAAATGGAATAACATTGTTGTAGAAAAATAGAGAAATTTGTTGACAAGCATCTTGCCTCTGAATTTCTTGAAAATGGCACTGATAGTACATTGAGTACCCCTTTTCTTGAAAATACTTAACGAGTCTTCACTCTATTCTTTCCTTACTAATTTTCCAGCATTTTTTGGATAAATCCTCTAGATTTTCATTTTTTAATCAAATTTTGCTAAAGCATATGAACCAAATCCAACATTAACCTTTTAACATCTTTAGGGACTGCTATACATGCTCCAACATCATTTGAAGTTCCTATTAGATGGTGCTTCAAGGATAAATTCCATCTATTAATACCTTCTATGAATGTGTATTGGAATATATTGTTGGATCGAGTGTTAACCAGTAGACCAAAAGTTATAGTCGTTATTTAGGGTGCAACTCTTTCTACTTAAGAGTGTAACAGTCTTAAGCACCATGATTTGATTGTGACTTGGTCCACAAGACCTCTGGCCCAACTGGCCTTCGCCACCGGACAATTGATGTCACTCACAACAATCTTTCACTCAACAATTGCCCCGCAGGGAATTAAACTCGTGACCTTAGCTCTAATACCAATTGTTGGATCAAGCGCTTACTACTAGACCAAAAGTTATAGTTGTTAGTTAGGATGCAACTGTTTTTACTTTAGAGCGTAACAGCTCAAGCGCCAGAATTCAATTGTGACTTGACCCACAAGGCCTCTAGCCCAACTGGGCTTCGTCACAGGACAATTGATGTCACCCGCAACAGATATAACAATAGTTGCGAAAGTCACAAGTTTAGAAATTCTCTCCCTTTAAAAGATCTTCAAGAGCTCCTTAAAGAAACAGGGCAACTAGCTCACCTTTTCTAATTTAACAAATTGCTATCAGTTAAAAACCATCCCCAAAAATCTTATATCTAGCTTAACATGCTTGGAAGAGTTTTATGTGGGGAAATGTAATGTGTAATGGTGGCTAAAGGAGGAAAAAGCCAAACCAACCATCCAAGTATAGGTGAGCTAAGGAATTTGAATCAGCTTACAACTTTGGACTTGTTAATCCATGATGCTTCAGTTTTACCAGTAGATATGGATGTATTCAAACAACTACAAAGATACAACTATTTATTGGCAATATGTGGAAGTGGTCTTCATTATGGTCTGGTGATGCTCAAGAAATTTCAAGAAATCTTAAGCTTGCTCACAATATTTTACAACCTCACCTTACCTCATACCTAAACTTATGCCCTATTTCCACTAGAGTTGTCAAAATGGGTATGATCCGATAAGCCGGTCCGTGTGACCTATGATTCAAGTCAGGCTAGGTTTAAAAAATAATGGCCTAAATAACAATAGATCTTTTTTAGCCTAGCCCATTTGGCCTAATGCCTATATAGGCTGAAGCCAGGCTAGCCTGTAATAGGCTGAGCCGTTTATTTTTTATATTAAATTTTTAGTTTTTAATTTTTATGTTGTTATACCGAAGAAAGAAATCCTAGTATCTCAGAGTCTTTCTTCTCTTATTCATTTCTTCCCTTCTTTTACAAGCTCATCCCTCTCCTCTACTACACTTCATACCTTGTGTTACATTCACCATTATAGTTTCACGCCTCCATCACATCTTTTCTGTTTCACATTAGTTTAGGTTCTTTTTTACTTGTTTTTAAATTTATATTCTCATTTGTTACATTTTTAATCAAAATTCTATATTTACTTATGCTTTTCTCATATCATTGTGAGAGTTTGTCTTACTTTGTTAATATTTAGTGAATTATATAAAATAAAGTTGTTGTAAAATATTAATAGGTTTTTATGTTTTTTTAATCTACTGTAAAGTTTTTACTCCCTATGACAGTACTAGGAGTTATTCCTCCAATTAGAAATCTATCTATAATAACAAGAGAAATAATTTTGAATAAAAATATGAAGAGATTAAGAAAACAAAGGTTGTGAAGTACTAAAAATATTTGACTATCTTGAAAGTGTCTAATAGACGTTCTAAATTTATTTTATAAGTTGTTCAAATATGAACAGTTGTGCACAAACTTTTGTATAAATTTGTTATATATTTATATATTATTTATTGTTGATAAAAAATATTATATTAGTAATATGTTGTAATATTTTTTTAACTTTAATTAGGCAAAAAATGGTCAATTGGCCTGTTGGCCTAACATAGGACCAGACTAGGTCAAAATCTTTGGCCCGTTTTAAAATATAAGTCAAGCTGATTGTTAAATATTTTTACCTTGGCCCTACGGGTGTGGCCTTATTAGGCTAAGTTGCCCATTTTGACAGCTCTAATTCCCACACCTTCATTTTCTATCATGGTGGTCAATGGGGATAATCTACATTACTCCTCAAAATGCCCTAATGTTTCCCTCTCCATACAATATCACTATTTTACCATCAGTGATGTTAAAAATCGGCCATGGCGGATGATGGTCTCGAATTTTCTGGCGACCGCCACACTATGTCGGTGGCGAACCAGTTTTCATGTGGCGGGCTATGGTAGCCGCTTTTGCTGTGGCAGCATGGCGTCTCCAATGGGCCATGGCGGAAATTTCGTTTTTGGAAACTCAAATGCTTTCCGTTTCCTTTGACCCCCATGTAACCCTAATTTTTTTGGGTCCAAACCCGTCCCAAACCCACCAAAGAGTAAGTATTTCTTACTCCACAAACTTACCAACACATTCATCTCTCTCTCTCTCTCTCAACGCCCCGCCACTGCTATTTTACTTCTACTTGACGCTGCAGCCTGACGCCGTTGCCTGACGCTGCTGCCTGACGCTGCCGCCCGACGCCGTCGCCTGACACCACCGCCTGACGCTGCTGCCTGACACTAACGTCGCTGCCTGACACTGCCGCTTGACACCGTCGCCTAAGACTACCGCTGCCGCTGAGACTATCTGTCTCAATTTTCTCTCTTTCACAGTTCTTCATGCCCTCTCTTATATTCTTTATTTTTCTTGTTTTCTGTTTTTTTATTGTTTTATTGTTTTAATGTTTTCTAATTTTTATTTTTTCTTTTTTATTTTTAATTTTTTTTTATTTTCTGATTTTTTTTATTTTCTTTTTCTTTTTATTTTCTGATTTTTTTAAATTTTCTTTTTCTTTTTATTTTCTGATTTTTTAAATTTTCTTTTTCTTTTTATTTTCCGATGTTTTTCTAAATTTTCTTTTTCTTTTATTTTCCGATGTTTTTCTAAATTTTCTTTTCTTTTTCTTTTCTGTTTTTTTAAATTTTCTTTTCTTTTCTGATTTTTTAAATTTTCTTTTCTTTTCTTTTCTTATTTTTTTAAATTTTCTTTTGCTTTTTCTTTTCTTATTTTTTTAATTTTTTTTTCTTTTTATTTTCTGATTTTTTTAAATTTTCTTTTCCTTTTATGATTTTTTTATATTTTCTTTTTCGTTTTATTTTCTGACTTTTTTATATTTTCTTTTTCTGAATTTTGTTTTTAAATATTTTCTTTTCTTCTTTTATGTTTTTTATACTTTTTCTATTTTTATTTTTCTGAATTATTTAATTTTTTATATTTTCTTTTTCTTTTTTATTTTTCTGATTTTTTAATATTTTCTTTATCTTCTTATTATTTTTCTGAATTTTGTTTTTAAATATTTTCTTTTTCTTCTTTTATGTTTTTTTATGCTTTTTCTATTTTTATTTTTCTGAATTCTTTTATTTTTATATTTTTTTCTTTCTTATTTTTTTGAATTCTTTAATTTTTAATATTTTTTTTTCTGTTTTTTTTTTAGTTTAACCTCATTCAATGGCAACAACTGAACAAGGCAGTTCAAGATCTTCTACTAGAAATGATCGGGATTGGAAATATTGTCATCCTTTGGATGAATCAAACCTAAACACTACCATTTGCAATTATTGTGAAAAAATTATGAAAGGAGTTACAAGAGCTAAAGAGCATTTAATGGCAAAAAAAGGTAATGTTGCACCTTGCCCAAAGGCTCCAAAAGATGTTAGAAAAGAGCTTTGAAAATTATTTAGGGAGAAAACAACTGCTTTAGTAAATTCTGTTGATAATGGGGGGAGAGTTGGTGATACTAATGAGAGTGAAGATGAAGTTGAATTTTCAGCTGCTGCTAGTAATCCTAAAGGGAGAAAGAATGATGGAGGAAAAGGGCCAATGGATATGTTTTGTAGGAATCCTACCCTTGCTTTAGAGAAAAGAAAGAAAGAAAAACAAAGACAAATTAATATTAAAGAGGCATGGACAAATTTAAAGACATATATTGCTCGTTTTTGGTACCAAGCATGCTTGTCATTTAATCTTGTTAAATTGAAGAGCTTTCAAGACATGATTGAAGCTATTGGAGCTTATGGTCCACATTTACCAACTCCTTCTTATCATGAAATTAGAGTTCCACTTCTTAACAAGGAGGTGGAGTACACTGAAGGATTTAGATCATAAAGTGCAATGGAACAAACATGGGTGTTCTATCATGTCAGATGCATGGACTGATAGAAAGCAAAGATGTTTGATTAACTTCTTAGTAAACTCCCCTGCAGGGACAATGTTTGTGAAGTCCATTGATGGGTCAAAATTTGTGAAGACAGGTGAGAAATTGTTTGAGATGCTTGATTCTCTTGTAGAGGAGATTGGGGAAGAGAATGTCATTCAAGTTATCACTGATAATGGAAACAATTATGTATTAGCTGGTAAGCTTCTGGAGAAGAAAAGACCCAATCTATATTGGACTCCCTATGCTACCCATTGCATAGACTTGATGCTTGAAGACATCGGAAAACTTTCTTTAATAAGGAAGACAATCCAAAGGGGAGTTAAGCTGGTTGGTTTTATATATAGTCATTCAAGTACCTTGAGTTTGTTGAGACAATTCACAAACAAAAGGGAACTGGTAAGACATGTTGTTACAAGATTTGCTACATCCTATTTATCATTAGAAAGACTTCATCAAGAGAAAGGAAATTTAAGAAAGATGTTCACTTCTGATGAGTGGAGCAAAAATAAGCTATCTAAGGAAGCTAAGGGGAGGGAAGCTTCAAAAATTGTTCTTATGCCTGCATTTTGGAACCATGTGGTTTTTACTTTGAAAGTCATGGCTCCTCTTGTTAGAGTACTTCGCCTTGTAGATGGGAAAGAAAAGCATCAATGGGATATATTTATGAAGCAATGGAAAAGGCCAAAGAAACCATAATGAAGTCTTTCAATAACAATGAAAGTAAATACAAGGATGTATTTACAATCATTGATAATAGGTGGACTTGCCAACTTCATCGTCCATTGCATGCAGCTGGTCATTTTTTTAATTCAGAATTCTATTACTCTAATCCTGAAATGGAGTTTGATTTGGAGGTAACTAATGGGTTGTATGCTTGCATCAAAAGGTTGGTGCCAAGTAAAGATGTACAACAGAAAATTTTAACCGAGCTACCTCTCTATAAAAGTGGAAGTGGATTATTTGGCGATGACTTTGCCAAAGAATCAAAGAAGACCACAGCTCCTGGTGAGATACTTAAACAATTCCAAGTGTTGTAATGAATTACTTTAAGTTATAATTAATAAATTTTAAGTTACTTTTATCTGTTTTTATAGTTCAATAGTGGAAAAACTATGGTCATGCTGCTCCAAATCTACAAAAGCTAGCTATCAAGATTTTAAGCTTGACATGTAGCTCATCAGGATGTGAGCGCAATTGGACTGTATTTGAACAAGTAATAATTGTTGTTCATGATGCCTCATCTCATTCTTATATTTTTAAAAAGTAGGAAGAAACTAATTATTATTTTATTTATTTATACAGATTCATTCAAAAAAGAGAAATAGACTTGAGCACAAGAAACTTCATGATTTGGTTTACATTAAGTATAACCAACAACTTACTCAAAGATACAATATTAGAGATGAAATTGACCCTATTGTACTCAATGACATTGATGAGTGCAATGAGTGGTTAGTGGAGGAAGTGGATGATGATAATGAAGATGGTGGAATGAGTTGGTTTTTGATGATGATTCCACCCTCAATTGGGCAACTGTTTATGAAGCTTTAGGTGTTGGTGAGCCAATCATTTACACAAGAAGAAGAGAAAACAATAAAAGAAAGCAACCATGAGGTGGTATTGTTATTGAATCTTCCCAACCTTCCAAGAAAGGAGGAGGTGCAACTTTGGCCTTAACACAAAGGAAGGGCAAAGAGAATATTCAAGTTGGAGTTCATCATGAATTGGAATTTGATAACTCCAACTCTGAGTCTGAAAATACGAAAGAGTTATTTAACTTTAACCAAGCTTTTTCTGAAGGGAAAGAAGAGGAGGAACATGCCCCATTAGATAACTTTAATGTTGGGGTTGAGGAAGAACCCGATGATTAGAAATTTAGGATATTTATCATATGTTTTGTTCTTGTTTTAATTCTTAGAACTTCAAATTTTGAAGTCTAAACTTGTTATTACAAGTAAATCTATGGTTGTGTTTCATTCTTTTTTGGATTTCAATTATATTTATGTAATCTACTTATTTATTGATATATATATATATGTGTGTTATTTTTTTGTTTGCCATGCTTCCACCATAACCTGTTATAGAATCCGATATATTTTCATAAAGGATTTTTGAAATACTGTTTACCATTCCCTTTTGTACATTTCCATTCAAAGGGTCGGTGTAGTTGTCATAATGGATTGGCTTGGTTCCTTAGGCCCAATTCAAGTTGATTTCTCAATGTCCAGTTTATCTTTCCAAAAGGTTGGCTCCCAAGTTACCCTAATTGCACTATCAAAACTACCCCTCTTCTTGCATCCTTCCCAACCATATATCATTTACTATATACAGATGCTATAGCATCCGTACACCTCCTCACTTTCCAAGATACCTTTTTCGACCTCACTAGCTGTCTCACAAACATTCTCCACCACTTTCAACAAGTATTTACCTCTCCACAAGGCTTACCCCCTAACATCCTCATAATCAACATATTCCTCTCATCTCACATGTTTCTCCTATTAACATCAAACCCTATCACTACTTCCACACGCACAAGCGAACCATGAACAACCTCATTCATTCTATGTTAGAGGAAGGCATCATCCAATCCAGTACTAGCTCATTTTGATCCCCTTCCATTATCATAAAAAAAAGGATGCACATGCTTGATAACTCTTAATCCTATCTTGTATATCTAGGCTAATTGTACTTTGTTGGCACTATTTTTAGCCTTAACCTTTTAGTATAGTTCTGTTTTGACATTAACAATTGGCTGTTTTAGTAAATTGGTGTTCATTTTAGAATTTTAGTAGTAATTCTAGTTCTGTTAGACTAATATAAGTGCTTTTATGTTTTACAAATAAAATTTCAGTTTATGGAGCATGGAAGATAGGCTATTCAGGTCACTTTGAGAGCAAGGAAACTATACCTCCAAAGGATAGCAAGTTGCAGCAGTAGTATAGTTTAAAATGACTTGTAACTAGTAGTACTTTGTAAAAAGTTATAACATGTTCAGCTACCAGGAACCGTGCATAAGTAGTGATCAAGTCTATAAATAGAACATATGTCAAATTTTGTGAAACATTTCAATTCAGTTACGAGTTTTCTATTTTGCAATTAGTTTTCAATTATCTGTTTCTCTAAGTTCTTCTATAGCAACTCAATTTTCACATTGTCTTTGGAAAAAAGTGCCTTTTCAATTTCTGTTTCCCAATTCTTTGTTCTTACTCTTGATGCCTCTTATTTAGCCTTTATTTTTCTACAATTCATTGTATGAGTTATTTACATTTCACGCAAAGGTTTCCAATGAAAGAAGTAATTCTCTAGAAGAAAGAATCCATTGAAGCAATCTGGTTTATCATCTTTTGTTCTTAATTTTTGCTTCTATTTTTAATTCTTGATTAAGAACTGAAGGTTGTAAAGAATGGACCGATTGGTTCTAATATTTTCTTCATACATCAAAGAAATTAGATTTGATCTCCTTGCAATTAAAGAATGAAGAAAGTGAATAAGGTCTTGAATGATTATTTGTTATGGAAATAACTACCTTTACTGTTTTAAGATGTTATTTCAGTTTCTTTAGTTCTAAGCTTTACATTTCAATTGCCGATTCTCTGAATTTCATTGTTGATTACTTCGGTTATTGTTTGTGCTTATGAATTCCAATTTTACTTGCCATTTAAATTCTAGTTTTCTGTTCATTCTTAATTTAGAACAATTAGGTTTTATAGTTTTTTGTTATTTTTGTTTTAGGTAAATTTTAGTTTTATAGTGCCTTTCTTTAATTAGTTTACAATTCTGCATTGTTTTCTTAAATTCAAACTATGTTCTCTTAGTTTAGATCATTTGATTGTTTGAAGTATGATTTATCATTCAACAATTGCAGTTTACATTTCTAATTTTCAATTCTTGCTACCATTCTTTGTGAAAAACAGAAAGAAACACAATAAAGGAGGGTTGAATTGTGTTTTAAAAATCTTTTTTAGTTTTTCAAATATCATCTGTAGATGCAAGGTTTATCAGACGATAAATGAGATAAATAGAACGCACAAAGTCTGTTACTCAAAACTGATTTAGAAAACAATCTTTCATTCAAGTTAAAAACTCCCTTTTAAAGTTAGGAAATATAATAATATGCAATTGAAAAGAGATAAGGGAGAGGAAAATGCACTCAAGCTTTTATAATTTTGTCTGAAACCACTGATTGCATCCAATTCTCAATCAACCCGATTAATTTTCACTAGTAGACTAATGTTGCAAACTACAAGTATTTTTTTCAACTCGTAACCACTCTTGGCTAACTCATGCAAGTATTATTTCTTACAAAGTCACTCCTGGCTCAACTAAGTATTCTTTTTTACAAAGTCACTCCTAACTAAAAAACATGGGTTTGTTAAGGAGTTGTGATTGAGAATCACAAAACAAACATTTTAGCTAGTCTAGAAGGATTATATCTTATAAACGAATACAAGATTTGGGTTGGCTTCTAGAGATAGCTATGAAAACATTGACAATGTTCTTCTAAAGCTTATGATAAGATAGAAAACAAGCAGAGCTTTTGCACTTTGAAAGATAGAGCACGTTCTTGTTTTCTTCTTTGAATTGGATCCCTTTATAATGCATGAGAGCAACTAGTCACTAGAGATCCATTTTGACATCTTTAACTTTAGATTGGTCTTCAGCTTTTTCTTCTTGTTCCTTCTGATGAAGACTTCACATAGATGCATTAAATGCACTTCTCTATACGTTAAATGCATGCTTATTCTATTTACACAAAACTTGATAACTTGTAGCACTTATCCTCCATTGGATAGTGAGCTTTTCTTCTTTTGGTGAAAGCAAAACTTCCATACATGGCAGTTGTACTTCAAGAGTTGACAAAATTCAAACGCATCAAGAATTTGGTGAAAAAACAGTTTTTTGCTCTTCTTAAAAAATGTGCTGTGAGAGAACATGAAATCTACCTTCATACTTGGTCATCAAATTGACTAAAAGAATGTTTCTGAAAAACAAGGAACAAAAATATTTAAGGTTAAGCATTTTTAAAATGTGTATCATTTGATGACTCATCATCTGATGATTGTGCGATGTATCGTTTGTTAGACAATACATGCATGATCTAATGAAGGTTTCATCTGTTAAGACTTCTCGTCTATCAAACGCACAAAATTCTTTTCCTTTATACATTAAATTTTTTTAAGCATAAGTTAAAAATCATGGAATGTTAAACTTTTTCCTAAAATTCTTGTTTTTAGTTGTTCGTGGTCTAATCTTATTAGTTGGTGTTGATTCCATTTTTTTCCTTAATATTTGCATTTACATTGTTTTTTTATTTCTCTTAAATCAATTTCATTGTCTTGTTTCATATTATACTTTAAAAATTCATTTTACTCTTTTTAGATTCTGCATTAACACTCATTTTATAAGTTCAACCACTGCTGGATATCCATTACAAAATTTTAGTTTCAATTTACAGTCTATCTTAGTGTTTATTCCTTTACTGTTTTTAATTCTTCACTTGCAATTTCCACTTCTTGCCCTTCAAAATTCCAACAAGGCTTTAACTAGTTCTTTTCCTACATCATTTTAGTTTGTTGTTTTGTTATTGTATCTTTTACATTCCAATATCATTTACATTTTAGTTTTGTATTTTATTTTCAATTCAAATAATCAAAATTTCTACTCCTAAAATCTAACTTGTTGAAAAAGAGAAAATTAAGGATGAACTCAATTGAGACTAGTTTCTTGGACTGACCTAAGTTAGCCAGCCTTATGATACATTAAGAGGAAAAACTTAGTTTTATTTGAGAACTTGAGTGCAACTAAAAATGGTTCATCAATGTTGTTTTGACTATCAAACCCTAAATGTTATAACGGTCAAAGATTGTTTGCCCATTCCTACAATTGATGAATTGTTTGATGAAGTGACACACACCTCCATCTTTTCTAAATTAGATAGATTGAACCCTTCACGAGTTTTTGGACATTATGGGTTTCTATAGAAAATTTATACGTGGTTATGCCTATTTTGCGTTACCTCTCATGAATATCCTTAAGTTACAAGTGTTTACATGTCTCTACAAGCTTATACATCTTTCATACATTTACAAAATATCCTAACTATAACTAATGTGTTGCGCTTCCCAGATTTTGATGCCACCTTTGTAGTTGAAATTGATGCTTCTGGTGCCGCAATTGGAGTTGCCCTGTCCCAAAAGATTACCCAGTGGCATAGTTTAGCAAGAAACTTTGCCCCCAAAATGCCAATCACATCTGTTTATGCAAGAGAAATGTTAGTCATAACAAATATGGTAAAAAAATGGAGATAGTACGTCATAGACCATTATTTCCATATCAGCCCAACAAAGTTTAAAAGTGTTCCTTACCAATGCTTGTCACACACCAGAGTAGCAAAGATGGACCACCAAGTTGTTGGGGTTTAGCTTTAATATTCAGTATAGACTCAATCGCCATAACCAAGTTGTGGATGCTCTTTCACATATTCCCTCCACCTTTTTTCTCGCCATTTCATCCCCGATACCTACCATCATCAACACACTGCAAGCATTCTATAATAGTACGAAAGGAAAACAATTGGTGGAAAAACTTATAGTTTTACCTCAAGCATTATATTCCTTCAAACATGGCTTGTTGTATCATAATCAGCGACTGTTGATTCCAAATATTTCCCAGCTTCGCAATCAGATCTTATATGAATTTCATTCCTCCCCAACCTCAGCTCACTTTGGCATCAAGGCTACCATGGCACACCTACCATTATCTTTTTATTGGCCCAGAATGTGCCAAGATACCGAGGTCTTCATTAAACAATGTCTTCCTTGCCAACAATATAAGTCAATTAATAAAAAATCCATTGGCCTTCTACAACCTCTCATTGACCCCAACCAACTATGGAAAAACCTCACTATAGATTTCATAATCCACCTACCTTCCTCATTTAGTCATATCATTGTATGAGTCATTTGTGATAATCAACCCATTTTCTCGTCCTTCAAAGTCACCCATTTAACTAACTATTTTTCTGTTGAGATTTGTAGGTTACATGAAGTCCCCAGATCTATCATCTGACAAAGACCCTCTTTTCCTTAGCCATTTTTGGAAGGAACTTTTTCCTCTGCAAGCAACACAACTCAAGTTTAGCATAGCTTATCACTTACAGACGAATGGTCAATTGGAAGTCATAGAGAAAAGTTTAGAAGTTTACCTTGCTAGTGACATTCCATGCACATGGTACAAGTATCTCCACCTTGCGGAGTTTTGGTACAACTCCTACCATTCATCCATTAAAATCACCACATTCCAAGCACTATATGGTCAGCCACCTCCCTCCATTCCAGACTACGTTCTCTGTTCCACCACGATCTCTGCTCTTGATACAATGTTATAGGAACATACGCATCAACTCAAATCTATTGTTGAACAATCTTGCCAACGAATGGCAGCCACCACAAACTAGTTGTGTCAACATTTTTCTTTTCACCTCGTCAATTGGGTCCTTCTACGCCATTGTCATCACGCCAGCTCTCTCCCACAACTGTTATAACCCGCCAACCCATGGAGGACAAAAGTCATTCTTTCTCCACCTCCATTGCTTCATGCTGCACCCATATAACACTTTAAAAAATAAAGAATACCCCTCACCGTTCATTTCTACCTCTGCTGCATCTCTTTATTCCAGTGGTCACTGCTACCACCGCATTCGTTGCCGCCGCTACAGCTCTGCCATCGTTGTCGCTCTGCTATTGCCGTTGTCCTGCTACCAACATGATGGGTGCACAAATGAAGATGCACTTGGACTCTTTTCAACTTTCATTCTTTGTTTTCCTTCATAATAAATGAAACTTAAGAACTAAATTTATCATTAAATCAGTGAGATTCAAAGGTGGTTTCATGGCAAATGAACTATACAGTGCCACTTATGAGATGGAACTTATTTTTCTCCCAATCGTGCTGAAAGGTTTCTGAACTTACTGCAAGGAAAGGATGTCTCTGATTGGGATTATGCCTTAAAACAATTGAAGGGATTGGATAAAATAGGGTTCTTAATGAAGTTGTCCGTCCTTTGGAGTTATGTTAGAATTTTTTAGAAAGATATGGACTACAGTCTTTGTTCTTATTCATTGTTTCATTTGGACCTTGTCGAATTCACACTGGAGAACTATTTTCGTGTGATTGTGTATTATATGGTGATTCCCGTACATTAAAAGAAATAAAAATTAATGAACAATCTTCGAACCTTTCATTCTTGCTTGAAGATGAAATTGAGTATGTTAGAATGCATGATGTTGTTCGTGATATGGCTAAACAAATTGGCTCAATGTCTCACCTGACCTATGGAGTACGAAAGCTCCCGTAGCAATAGGATATAGATAAACTTCGAAGATGCAATTATATTAATTTAACCTTTTATAAAATATTTGAGCTTCCTGAGAAGCTTGATTGCACCAAGTTGAAGCTATAATGTCATTGAGAATAAATCATGGCTACTTAACTATCCCAGACAACTTTTTCTCTGGGATGACAGAAGTGAAGCTTCTTAATTTACATGGAATGAGGTTTGCTCTTCCCCACCTCATTCTCTCCGACTCTTGACAAACCTTGTACCATTGAATCTTCATGATTTCTATTGAAAGATACAAAAATAGTGGAGCAACTCACAAAGTAACAAATTCTCACCCTTGAAAGATCTAAAATTCAAGAGCTCCCAGAAGAAACGGGACAGCTAGTTTATCTTCGAATGTTGAAATTAACAAACTGCTATCAACTCAACCATTTCCTGAAAGTCTTTTATCAAGCTTAACAAGTTTGGAAGAGTTGTTGTACATGGGGAATTGTGAGATCCAATGGAGGTTGAGGGACGAAAAGGCCATGCAAGTATGGGTGAGATAAGCCATTTGAATCCGCTGACAGCATTGGATATATCGATCCAAGATGCTTCACTCTTACCAGCAGATACAACATATTTATTGGCAATAGGCCTTCATTGTGGTTTTGAGATGCTCGAGAAATTTCAAGAACACTTAAGCTCACCCACTCTTTGAATGCAAATATTGAGCTAAATCTTGGGTACATATGATGTTCCCTTCCGTAAAGGACTGAGCTTATCTTCAAATTTGGTTGACTTGAATGGGAATGGTTTTCCAAAATTTAGACTTCTACATATCCAAAATAGTGATGCATTTTTCAATTTGGAGACACTGATTCTTGGCAATCTGCATATAAGCTATGGTTCACTTCCAACACATTCTTTTGAAAACTGCAAGTTGTTAAACTCCAACGTTGTGATTAGTTGAAAAAATTAGTTTTGTATCCTCTCAAAACCTTCTTCAACTTCAGTCAGAATGGTTTGAAGTCAATATGGAACAATCAACAAGCTCAAAAATCTGTTTGCAACCTGAATAAAATACAAATTACTAGATGCGATGCCCACCATGTTTTTCCAGTTGTTGTAGCTAAGGAGCTCCAGGAGCTTAAAATATCAATGTCTAACAACATAGAAAACATTGTTGAAAAGAGACATACTTGTGATGCACAACATGATGATGCTCCCCATGGAAATGAAGGTGGTACACTGAATGAGATTGCTTCTTTGAAGTTAAAGGAGTTAAAACCTGAAATTGTGAATAAAGATGAAATTTGAGGAATTGAACTTGGAAGAGTTACCAAGGCTTACAAGCGTTTGGAAGGCAAGTTGCAACTGAAGTTTCCAGCACTTCAAACAGTAGGCATGATTAGATGTCCAAAAATAAAGAATTTCAGAGATGGAAAATTAATCACTCCAAGACTTTCAAAAGTACAATATGGATATGAACAAGAACTACATTGTTGGGATGGTGACCTTAATACCACGCTGGAAAGGTAATTAATTAATACATCAATAAAACGTCATGAATCACAATTTTTAATTTCCAACTTTTAGTGTTTATATTAATGCTCTAATTTTGTTGTGTGACCAAAATAGCAAAAGGAATTTGAGTTTGTCATCAAAATCAGAAGGAAAGAAGCTATCATCTGCTAACTTATCTAAGGTATTTTGTGTTTGATTTGTGTACCCTTGAAGTTTTTTTAATGTTTTTAGTTTTTTCTGTCATTTTAATAGCCTGTGATACTTTCCATTTAAATGTTGAATTGTGTTATACAGTAAATCATACAATAATTTATACACTGCAATTTTCTTCTCTCTTTTTTTCTCCTTGTTGTAAAACTTGTGCAAATAACATTCTCTTAAATGTGATATTCAGTGAGCCCTGATCATAAAACAATTTGCACGGAGCAAACAAGATTATTATAGTGGGGTGGATTACAATATCACTAACAAAAAGTTCGGGCAACTTTTTTCTTTTATGAATTAGATATTTCTAAATTTCATGCACCTTACTTTCTTAAGCATTAAGAAATTTGTTATGGCAAAGCATGTCACGTTACAGGACCTTGCATATTGTTATATATTCAGAATTAACAACTCGTGTTTGTGGTCTTCGTAATTGTGACCATGCAATAAGACTTCACAGTTTGGTAAAGAAAGAAGTGAGTCAGAACACGTGTCTTGGTTTATGTTTTTTCCCTTCTTCTCATCTTAGAGCGAAAGAAAGCTACAGCCAAAACAAAAACAGCTCCAAAAGCAAAAGCAAAAGAAGGCATTAAGCTTTGCAATCAGTGCACAAAGCAAAGCGCACAGAAACACTCTAAAGCTAAAACAAAATCAGAAACAGCTCCAAAAGAAAAAGTAAAAGAATGCATTCAACTTTCCAATTAGTCCACAAAGCAAAGTGCATCAAAGCTTACCTCACTAAGCATACACTATGGAGAAGATTCAACATATATACCATGCATGCGTGTCATCACCCTTTTGCTGGTTTCTTGGCTCAGAGCAATGTCAGAGATTGTGCCTGCAGAACCCATTGAAGGCATCTATTTCGAGCGAGGAGAAACATCAACAGCATCAGCATCGGCATCAGAGGCGCCCCGTGTCACGTTGGCCATTACCAATGGCAGCAACAACAACGAATATGCTCCAGAACCCTTTGACAGTGAAAGGTTGCCAACAGTTTTTGCTTCTGAAATCCAAAGGTTCCTTCGGGTGGCTAACTTGCTTGGAAAGGAGGAGCCTCGTGTTGCATATCTTTGTGAGTCCTTTTCTTTGTCTGGGTCTCTACGTTACTTTCTTTTTCTTCATTTGGTTGTTGATTCTGGGAAATTCAGTTTCTTCTGAAATTGTGCATAATTGGAGGTCCTGCAACTGATTTTCTTTTTCTTTTTCTTTTCTGAAACGTATGAACTTGGATTGAAAATGTTTTCAATACTTACAAAAACACAGTTCTTTGTTTTATCTCCATGAAAAACTCATTCATTTTTAATCATTATATTTAACATAATGCTGTGATTGTAATCCCTCTCTAGGTTCTGTAGGAGGAGCAGTGTCAACTTTAGGAACTGAAGTTTGGTATTTGAAAAATACAGAGACAGGAACATTTAATTTTAGGAACTGGGGACTAAAATAAACACTAGTGATATTCTGAGTATGGCCAAGACATATTAAACCTTTGAATTTATACTTTTTAATTTGATTTTATATTTTGGGATGTCTAGATAGTTCATAAAATGGGATTTTTAATGTACTTTGAAAGAAGTGATGATTGGTTACTGGGACATGAGTATCTAGGACTAGAAGGCCAGGGCCACGGCAACTACAATACAAATGTCAGTGGTTGTTGTGTAACTTAAATTGATTGTTACGTAATGGTGATGACTTCATCAATTTTCCCCCGAAGTATATTTTACTAACTGTGGTTATATTTATGAAAGTAAATAGAAGTTAGAAAGGAGGCATCCATCCAAATACCTTAATATCAATCCAGAAATTGCACTAAAAGTGCAAATTATCTCAATAAAAGTTTACACCCAATAATGAGAGGAGAATTATCCCTGCCGTTCAATTTCCTGATATTATTATCTTGTTTGTATCATTCTTCAATTGGCAAACAGTTGTACCATGCACAGTGCAATTTATAGTAGCTGGGCTTTTCACTATGATTGTAAGCCATAAAGCCATGAAGGCTCTCCAATAGAATTTTATATATTCCGGTGCTGTAGGTTGTCTTTTACTTGACAAAAATGAGGTTCTTGTTGATTATCATCAATATATGCATTTCACATAGTACCAGTAAACCAAATTTGCAGGCCGTGTTCATGCCTTTGTGATTGCACACAACTTGGACAAAAATTCTAGTGGAAGGGGCGTTAGACAATTCAAAACTTCACTACTTCATCGACTTGAACAGGTAAACAAGAATGTTGAAGCTCATCAAACTTTCATGAGCAATTTTCCTGCATTGACGAACTCCTTTTCAATTTTTATTCATTTTGATATGAATATCAATTCAATGGAATTTATTGTCACTAAAATTTTAAGTGGTAATCTATTTGAGCTTTCCTGGTATGACTTGTCTATATACCCAAGAAAAACATAAGATAAAAGGCTTTTAGTTAGTCTCTATTTATATTTTCTCAATCAGAAACAATTATAGGATTTATACCGGGATGGTAAGATTGGTACTTGAAGCATTTTTTTGCTTTTAAGGTTAGGGAAGATAATCATTGCAAGTTGTTTTGTCAATTGTGACATGCAGGATGAGCACGTTACAAAGAAGAGGGGAACAAGTGATATTCGTGAACTTAAGAATGTTTACCGTGCCTACAGGGATTATTATAGCAGACACGATAAAGCATTCGATCTAGAACAAAGGTACCTAAGTATGCTTAAATTTATAATTGCATCATTTTCCCATTGAACAAAAATTTGCAAAGCCTACTAAACCAACTCATATGATGTTATATCCAAACAGTCGAAGAGAGAAATTGATAAATGCACGAGATATTGCTTCTGTTCTGTTTGAGGTGCTAAAGACAGTTACAGATCCGGCTGCTTCTCAGGTGATCCCTTTTGTTTCTTCCTTTTCATATTTTATGTAGTTCCCTTTCCTAAGAATAATATCAATTTACAATGCATTTCTTTTCCTTAGAGTTTCTCACTTTTTCCAACATAGGCACTTATTCAAGGAAATGCAATCCATCGAAAAACTGAATTTAACATTCTTCCACTTGAGAAAGGAGACATTCAGCATGCAATTATGCAGCAACCTGAGGTCTGATATTTCTTGAATGATTCATAATTTCCCATTTCATTGATGTCTTATGTCCAAGCAACAGAAGACTCACTTGCAATATGATGGACTGAGTTTTCTACTAACAAATTGATACAGATTAAGGCTGCCATTGCAGTTATTCGCAATGTTCGTGGTTTACCCCCAGCTCAAGATTTCAAGAAGCAGGGAGCCTTTGTGGATCTATTTGATTTTCTTCAGCATTGTTTTGGATTTCAGGTAACTTTTCCTAGTTAAATTGGACTCGAACTTTCCTTTTCACTTCTGCATAATTTTGATTATTGCATACCCATTTGTTCTGTTTTGAGGACATGATGTAGTAATGTATGATCAACATTGCTCTTTCTAGTCTTTCATGATTTTTCATTTTATATGTGTGCTTGACCTTAGGAAGCCAATGTTGCCAACCAAAGGGAACATCTTATTCTACTCCTATCCAACATGCAGACTCGTCAAACTCACAACCAGACATCTGTTTTGAAGGTGAATTTGCTTTTGAACATGTATGCTTTGATTTTTACTTTATGATAATTGACAATATAAACCAGATCATCATTTTTATAAATCAGTTAGGGGAAGGAGGCGTGGATGAACTGATGAGAAAGTTTTTCAAAAACTATACCAACTGGTGTAAGTTTTTAGAAAGGAAAAGCAATATCCGGTATGTTTATTGATCTAACTCTATTGTAGCTTTCAATAATTTATGCTGTATTTGTTCTTCTGATAAAAGACAGGGTGTTACCTTTCTCTTTTTCTCTGAATCTGGATTACGATGATTTGTCATTGTTGAACATTCTTCATTCCTTCGAGTTTTCTACTGTTCTGTTTATGTCATTTGACCATAATTTGTTTTGTTTCCACTTTATTTCTGTTTTCTGACCTTCTGTTTTACTTAGTAAGCCTGTTACTTGTGTTGCAGTTTACCTTTTGTGAAACAGGAAGCCCAACAATATAAAATTTTGTACATTGGGCTTTATCTGCTCATATGGGGGGAGGCAGCTAATTTGCGGTTCATGCCAGAATGTCTCTGCTATATTTTTCATCATGTACGTTGAAACTCAATAACTTTTATTTTCCTTTTCTAAAAAAGAACGTTAGACTCCACAAGTGTCTATTGGTTTATGAAAATAAATTTTGTTTTATGTGATACTACAAATGCTATTTGAATTTTTAAACATTTCATGAGCAAAGAGTATGTAACAAATTTAGATCATAGAAAGAATCTTGAATCCTTGGTCCACAACAGAACATTGTAGTGTTGTTTGATTCATGTAACATACCTTCTTATTGTTGATAGAATCTTAATAAGTTTCTAGCTTTTTTATTCTTTTATCACTGAGAAAACTGAGTTGACATACATGATGAAATTATATAATGCACTCATGAACACAACTATTTTCTTCGCTAATTGAAATTTCTAACAACATTACATTATATGATTATTCTCTAAAAAATTTTCGTCCTTCTTTTGTGAGTTCTGAAGATGGCATATGAATTGCACGGTATTTTAAGTGGTGCTATCAGCTTAACAACGTGGGAAAAGGTCATGCCTGCATATGGAGGAGAACCGGAGTCTTTCCTTAACAATGTTGTCACACCAATATACACTGTTATAAGAAAGGTACTCTATAGTCTATCCACTCTTTTGTTTTGGATCGTCTTCTTCAATATAACTAATTTATTTTCAATCCAAAGGAAGTTGGCAATAGCAATGGTGGGGCAACTGATCATTCTGTATGGAGAAACTATGATGATCTGAATGAGTATTTCTGGTCAGCATTACATTTAGACTAATATTTCTCCAGTTGTTTTTATATTCCCTTCGTTCCATATCATCATATCCTTACCGCTGTTCAATATATGCAGGTCTCCTGATTGTTTCAAAATTGGTTGGCCAATGCGTCCAGACCATGACTTTTTCTTCGTAAAACCTAGAACTAAACCAAAACCCGATGTCAAGAAAGATCTTGATGTGTCACCTGGTAAAACAAAAGAGAAGAAAAAGAGAGAAAAGAGGGATGAAGAAGAACCAGAGGTGATTCTGAGATTCTCATATGCATTATACTTCAGATTGTATTAGTGAATTTGAACCATTAAACTAAAGCCATGTGAAATTTCAAATGACATTTGAATTTTATGTTTCTTCATCATATGTTGTTACTAATCATTATATATTGTACTCACAACTCGGGATTCTTATTAGGTGGACATCATCATATGTTGTTACTCGTCATCTTAGATACTGCTGCTTCTTTACTTTCGTATGAAGTGAAATTTGCTTTAGAAGTTCTTTTGAATAATAGGATACAACTTAGTTAAGTTAGTGCTAATTCCAATGATGTTTTCATTTCTTGAACTGTCATAGTAGAACTGCAAACTTCTTGGTAGTTGAAATTAGTCACTTTGCTTTGACATCTTATGTACAGTGGTTATTTTTCTCCAGCGTGACTTAAAGTCTATATAGTACTCTCTCTCAAACTTCAAAGATGGCTGTTTATCTTGTTCCATAGTTCCTTAGTTTAACTTTGTAACCCATGAATTCCATGCAATTTTTTTAATTCGGAGGATGATTCAAAATATTTACATTGATCAATAAAGATGTTGGACTTCCATTACTTCCTATTTCATTTTGAGTCACGTGCTAGAGGGAATTCATTCATTATTTCTATTACACAAAAGATAGGTAGGGATATTTCTCTATGAATTTATAGCCTTGTAATCTATTGATAAAAGAAATGCATATATACTAAAGACTAAGCAAGGGTTCAACAATAAAGTTGCTTCAGCATTGTGTATATCTACCATAGAGTTTGATACAGCTACTAAGAGAATTGAGTCTTTCGTGCTCCCATTTGACATATTAAATGTTGACCCCTGTTATTCAATTTCTATAGTAAGAGACTACCACTCTATGCTGAATAATATACCTATTTTTATTTGTTTTCCTTGCACAGGATAAAAAGGAAGAAATCCATGAACCACAATGGCTGGGAAAGACAAATTTCGTGGAGATTCGTTCATTCTGGCAAATTTTTAGATGCTTTGATAGAATGTGGAGCTTTTTTATTCTATCCCTTCAGGTTTAGTCAAAATCTTGTGCGAATAACACACAAATTCTGCTACTTATAATATA
The DNA here is from genome assembly GCA_030347555.1 of Lablab purpureus. NCBI lineage: Eukaryota > Viridiplantae > Streptophyta > Magnoliopsida > Fabales > Fabaceae > Lablab > Lablab purpureus. The sequence goes on from CM059258.1 coordinate 23,958,191, forward strand.
TAATCTTGATGTTTGACTTGTGTTGATTCTTAGGCCATAATAATCATTGCTTGTCATGACTTGGGATCTCCACTACAGTTGTTTGATGCCATAGTATTTGAGGACATAATTAGCATCTTCATTACCTCTTCAATTCTTAAACTAATTCAAGGTATGGTGCTCTTTTATATCGTTTTTAGTTAACTCTATGACAGAAAGGATAGAAATAAGTCATTTTAAAAGCTTAAAGGACTACGATAAAATTTTTATAAGGGACTAAACTGAACATAAAAAATAAGTTAAAGGACCAAAAGTATAATTTAGCCTTTTATTTTTCAATTTTCCTATTAACATTCTTGACTTTATATATGGACAGTGTCCACTTGTTCTTCCTCTCATATAACCATGATAATAAAGGTTGCCATGTTTCTGTAGCAATTTTAGACATTGCTTTTTTGTGGAAAGCAAGATATACCATGGAATACTCTCAAAAGGTGAAACTAGTGATGAAGCTGGTCTTAGCCATTATATGGACTATTATTCTTCCTGTATGCTATGCTAATTCGAGAAGAAAATACACTTGTTATTCCACCAAGTATGGAAGTTTGATTGAGGAATGGTGCTTTACTTCCTATATGGTTGCGGCGGCAATATACCTGACAACTAATGCAGTTGAAGTTGTGTTATTTTTTGTCCCTGCTGTTGCCAAGTATATTGAGGTCTCTAATTACAAGATATGCAGAGTTTTGTCTTGGTGGACTCAGGTAAGTTCATTTTATATGTTACTATATTTTCCAACTGCATTTTAAATTTGCAGAATTGCTAGACCAATTTGCCATTTAGTGAACTTCTGATACAATTACACTCCAGAACTTAATCATTTCAGTATCTACTTTTGTCTGTTTCTTGTTTTAATGAGTCCATATACTGGATAATGTGCTTTTTTTTACATCATCTTAGTAATATCACTATGCATACATCATCTTTTAGAGCAATGAATTTTTATTCTTTCTATTCCTTCATTTGGGAGGAGTGCATCTGTTTGATGTGTTCACTTGCTATCACCCGTCAGTCAGCTCTAGAATTCACAAGTATAAATTATTTTCCTGTGATTTATATGTGCATGTAATTGACTCTAATATTCATTTATGTCATTAGATGTTGTAACTTGAGTGTCACATTTGTTTATCATACAGCCTAGAATCTATGTTGGTCGAGGGATGCAAGAAGACCAGGTTTCAGTTTTAAAGTATATCATTTTACCTTGTTGGCTTGTTCTGATTATTTACGTTTAGTTGCTTTAGTATATCAATCCTAATATATATAAATATGTTGAATTTTTTCCAATACAGGTACACATTATTCTGGATAATGGTGTTATCATGTAAATTTTTGTTTAGCTACAGTTTTGAGGTAATAATAACAGAACACCAATTATGCGACTATATCAATTTGGTTTTATTATTTAGCAACTTACTCTTAGTGATCAATGCAATATCAATGCGTGCAGATAAAACCACTCATCGCACCTACCAGACAGATTATGAAAATTGGGGTACAGTATGAATGGCATGAGCTGTTTCCAAAAGGTATGGTGCATTTCTAATTGTTTTCATTGCACAAGGGATCAGTTAATGTCTCTGCTAACAGTTTGGATGTGCTTCAGTCAAGAGTAATGCTGGTGCAATTGTAGCTGTATGGAGCCCTGTAGTAATTGTGAGTTGGAATCGTTGCTCTGACACTAGACATCTTTGCTTTTAACTTCAAATCATCATTTTAAATGTACTTACCATGGAGGGAAAACATGTTTTACTGATTGAAGTATAAATCTTTGTCGATGAAGTGGTCTATCAGTCATTATGTGTTTAGATAAAATTCCTTCAAGTAATGTTTCTTTCTTTTAAGAAAATCATATTGATTGATTGTTAACAACATTTCATTCTTTGTTTATTAAAGGTATATTTTATGGACACACAAATTTGGTATTCTGTTTTCTGTACAATAATTGGTGGACTTTATGGCATTTTGCATCACCTTGGTGAGGTAAGCTGTGGTTTGTATTTGCTTCTTACTTTCTTTTCCCACAGAATCGAAATGGCCATCTCATATTTCTTATTTGAAAATAGATAAGAACACTCGGAATGCTGAGAAGTAGATTTGACTCCTTACCTTCAGCATTTAACGTCTGTCTGATCCCACCATCTTCCAAACGTGGTAAAAAGAAAAGAAAAGGTCTCCTCAGCAATATATTTCAGAAGGTGCGTTCTAAACTAGCAATAGTAAGATAAGATTATTTCAGTATATCCGTTCTCTTATGTTGACGACTAATATGTGTTGCAGTTGCCGGATGAAAAAAATGCCACTGCCAAATTTGTTGTAGTATGGAATCAAATTGTAAATCAACTACGTCTTGAAGACTTGATTAGTAACAGGTGATGTTTGTTGTAACTTTCCTGCACTGCTATGTCTTATTCCAGCACCTGACAATGATTTTTTCAACAGAGAAATGGATTTGATGATGATGCCTGTATCTTCAGAACTGTTTTCTTCCAAGGTTCGTTGGCCTGTTTTCCTCTTGGCAAATAAGGTAATGTACTTTTAATTAAAATATTATGAGATTACCGTTGTAGAATTATTAGCTGTACATCTTTTATTCATTAACTCTTCTTTACATATTCTAGTTTTCTACAGCTTTGACCATTGCTAAAGATTTTGAGGGAAAGGAAGAGATTCTTGTCAAGAAAATTACAAAAGACAAATACATGTTTTATGCTGTAAGAGAGTGTTACCAGTCGCTAAAATATGTTCTTGAAATCCTGGTTGAGGGTAGCATGGAGAAAAGGTAAAAAAGAACTAGAATGTTTATCTAGATTCAATCTGCCTTCTTGAACTACTGTTGTTTTCTGTTTAATCTGGTCCATTTTTACTCCTAGTGGGCATTATTCAGTCTACCAAATTTCAGCATGATTTTTTATTTGATCGTTATTTATGCATATGTAGGATCATATGTGATATACTAAGCGAAATTGAAAAGAATATCCAAGAAACAACTCTTCTACAGAACTTTAACATGAAAGTTCTCCCAGCCCTACATGCTAAAGTTGTTGAGCTAGCTGAACTTCTGGTAATTGTTTTCTAGACCTAAACTAAACGCTAAGTATATTGACAAGTTTGTATGATCGGTAACTTTGAGTCCTAGTAACTTTGATATAAATTCCATAAGATGGAGGGAGAAAAAGACAATCAGCACAAAGTTGTGAAAGCCCTGCTAGATATATTTGAATTGGTGGCAAATGATATGATGGTTGATTCCAGGTATTGTTGCTTAAAATGTGTTGCCTTTTAATATATTACTATGCTTCAGCTTCTAATTACTTACTAAATCTGTACAGAATATTGGATATGTTGCACTTTCCCGACCAAAATGAGTGTGGCTTTGTCTATTTTAGAAATGATGATCAACTATTTGACACCGTGGAAATGAATAGGGATTTTTATCCATTTTCCAATGAGAATTCTATCCAATTTCCATTGCCAGAAAGTGGTCCTATGATGGAAAAGGTGATGTTTATTACCCCTATAACGTTTTCTTGTCATTCTCTGTTCTTCAGGGACTACTTATTATACTCACAACTTCACATAAAATGATGGCACATATATAATATAGTAATGAAAAAGAAATCAACTTATGTTATGCTCTGACATAATCAGCCTGTTCATGGCAGATCAAGCGTTTTCACTTGTTGCTTACGGTCAAAGAAACAGCAATGGATGTGCCAGCAAACTTGGATGCTCGAAGGCGCATATCATTCTTTGCTACTTCTCTGTTTACAGATATGCCTGATGCTCCAAAAGTTCACAATATGATGCCATTCTGGTAAGTACATATGTCCAGCATTGCATTTCCTTCGATAGGTTGACAATAAATTTTACATTTGTTCTTGTAGTGGTATTCTTACCACTTCTCTCTTATTTAATATTTAATTTGAACCACACCAACCGTATTATCCGACATTCATCAATCATAACTGACGTAATGAGAATTTCTTTATGCTGTGGCAGACCCATCAAACTGAGAAACAACCCTTTCAGTGATAAATGACATTATGACTTAAAAACTTGTGAAAAAGGATTTAGTGAAAATTATTGTAGTCCTGTAGTTCAATCACATAACTCTCTGATATATAACGTGATTGGTAGTGTTATAACTCCACATTACATCGAGGACATTAATTTTTCGCTAAAGGAGCTTGGTTCAGACAAAGAGGAGGACTCCATCATCTTCTACATGCAAAAGATATATCCAGGTTCTTTACATATGAAATTATTTGTATCTTAAACATTGTATTTAAATTCATCTCATAGATTTTTACTACAATTTCAATAGATGAATGGACAAATTTTTTGGAACGCATGGGTTGTGAGAACCGTCTAAGTTTAGAAGATGAACACAAGATAGAAGATCTTAGACTGTGGGCTTCATTCCGTGGCCAGACACTAAGCAGAACAGGTTCAGTTTTTTTTGCTATTCTCGTTTGGATATGCATTCAATTATAAGTCATTATCTGATCATTGCAATCATATTTTTAACAGTTAGAGGGATGATGTACTACAGAGAAGCCTTAAAATTACAAGCATTTCTTGACATGGCTGAAGAAGAAGGTTTGTAGCCAAGTATAAGTGACATTATCCATCAGTATTTTGCTATGATGGAAAGAGATGTATACAAAAAAAATCAACATAATCAAAATCATTTCATGACTTTCTCTTAAAACAGATATTCTTGAGGGTTATGAGACTGCTGAAAGAGGTAACCGTGCATTGTTTGCTCGTCTAGAAGCACAAGCCGACATGAAATACACCTACGTTATTTCCTGTCAATCGTTTGCATCACAAAAGGCTATGAATGATCCACGTTATCAAGATATGATCGACTTGATGACAAGGTAACCTTTTTCAAGGAAAGATAAAGCTGACTTTCTTTTTTATATGAAATAAGCAGACAATAAATTTTGCGTGTGTTACCTGCAGGTATCCATCTCTTCGTGTTGCTTATGTTGAGGAAAAGGAGGAGATAGTGCAGGGTAGGCCTCACAAAGTATATTCATCTAAACTGGTTAAAGTTGTCAATGGTTTTGAACAGGTAATTTTCTACATCATGAGAAGAATTAGTCTTATAAATATTGGTAAGAATTGTATTTACAAGCTGGTTGAGTTTTTTAATAGGTCACAAAACCTTTTAAACAGCAGCAGCATCAGTTGCAAGAGATAGTATAGCCAAAAGATCATGTTAACCACAATCACATTGCTTGAAGTAGACCTCTTCACAAAAATTAAAAACTTCAACGAATCCCTCAATTTAGATGTTGGAAGCCAAATGTTCATATATTCACTTCATTTTTAATTGCAGAAATTGTCATCAAGCTGATAATATTTTCGAGTCGTGGATAGTGCCTATACAAGTCATGTTATTCAATCTTTCATGGATGTTTGCTTTGTTGCCATAAAAGTCTTGACTTTCCTTTTACTTTTATTTTGCTTGTTGTTCTTTTAATAGTTTCCTGACATTAGTAATGCCAAGCATTATTTTTTAATTCTTTTCTTTACATATTTAAAAGAAAAAGTAAGGTGTTCTGCTAAACGCATTACTGTAAATTCGACAGTATTGAAAAATGAGGTAAAACTCACATTGCTTAGATTTCATGTGGGAAGATCAAATGTAACTACAGCAAATTAGAAACTATATATATCAATATTGTTCTTAGAAGAGATAAACTTTAACCCTTTACAAAACATCACTACAATATTCTCAGTGATTAAGAGAATGAGAATGGAATGAACATACTCATGACCGTTTACTTTAACAAACTTTGATGTCATACCATGAAAACAACTACCCTAAAAGTGCAATTTTATACGGCCAAGGCTCAAAACTGGTATATTTCTTTACTGTTAAACTCAAAAATATTTTATCAAATCAGATAATTTTTTTGATACTGATCAAATCATTAATTTTATTATTACACGTATAGCCATGTAATCATTCAGATGCATCATTATTGACATGATAAAACTGTTGCTTCTTTTATAGACAATATATCAAATAAAACTACCTGGTACACCGCATCTCGGAGAAGGGAAGCCTGAAAACCAAAACAATGCAATAATATTCACTCGTGGTGAAGCACTCCAAACTATTGATATGAACCAAGTAGGCCTAAGTTTTGTTCACTTTTTTACAAATTAACTATTTTCTATCATTATATTATAAAACTTGGTCATTTCTATTATGTTCTTACGAGTATCTAATTTAACAGGATAACTACTTGGAAGAAGCTCTGAAGATGAGAAACCTTCTCCAAGAATTTCTTCGGCGCCAGGGAAGGCGTCCTCCTACTATACTTGGCTTGAGGGAACACATTTTCACAGGAAGGTTAGCCATACATTAAAAAAAATCGCATTGTTGTGACAAAAATGGAAATTCAACAAGGTTCCTTTCATTAGAAAAATATACATATTCATATTATGCACAATGTTAATTACATGTTCCTTGAATGCATAAACATGGTCTAAGTCTTAGACAGCATTTCATGCTATTATAATATGACAAACATATAAAACCAAATGTCTCCAGAATAGAATATAACGTGCTGCCAAAGGACAATATGAAACCAAATGTCTTATTTTACACTCACATTTTACTCTACTAGCTTTTCCCCCTTCTTACTCATAGATATTTTTATTAATATTAGTAACTTAATTAATATAGTAATATGATTTCTCTATTATTTTTAATTTCAGTGTGTCTTCACTGGCATGGTTCATGTCATATCAAGAGACCAGCTTTGTCACTATTGGTCAAAGGCTTCTCGCTAATCCTCTCAGGTAATAAATATAAAATGTTGGTTTGGAAATGAAAGCAATTAAAAGCGTTTCTAATAGAAGTTGCTTAGAAGAGTTCTTTATCAATAAAAAATATTATTTTAATGTGGATCCCATAAACATAAATTCCTTAAAATTGAAGAGAGTTGTTTATATGATAAATTCTCTTTAATTTCAAGAAACTCATTTTTCTATATTAAAATTATGTTTTTATTATATAAAACTTTTGAAATAAACTCTCGTTAGAAATACTCTAATACAGGAAAAGTGTCCAAGGTTATTCAGCAAACCTACAATAATTTTGAATAGATACTTTTATATACATGATTTGATTTATAGTTGTATATGCAAGCAGTAGTATTTTTGTGCTTGTGATGCAAGGCAAGCAAAATTTTTGGCTTTCTACAATCAAGACAGAGATTTTTTTACTTCATATTACTCATTGACAGTTTTTCAAGGATTTTTCATACTCTAGTTTATCTTTAATAAACTAATGGTGATTCTTATTTCCTGAAAGTAGTGTACTTGTATCAGTAAAATAGATTTTTCTTGCACATACAAACATATGAAATATGATAAAGTATTTTCCCTCATTCTGCATATTATTTTTGTTCTGTTCCGTTCTCAAAAGGCTCTTGCTCCTCTAATTACTACTTTCATCTCATCACATCACCAATTTTTTTAATCATGTGTTTAACTCTAATGTATTATCTCACTCAGGGTGCGGTTCCACTATGGCCATCCAGATGTATTTGATAGGGTTTTTCATATCACAAGGGGAGGAATAAGCAAAGCATCTAAAACAATTAACTTGAGTGAGGATGTTTTCGCGGGTAGGAATTGATGAGTTCAAAATTATATTCTGACCACATGTTTTATAAAATGGAGACAATTACAAATTTGTTTATGTCATGCAGGATTTAATTCAACATTAAGACGGGGATGTATTTCCTATCATGAATACTTGCAAATTGGCAAAGGTCGTGATGTAGCTCTTAACCAGATCTCAAAATTTGAAGCTAAGGTAGCAAATGGAAACTGTGAGCAAACTATAAGCCGTGACATATTCCGCCTTGGGCGGCAATTCGATTTTTTCCGGATGCTATCATGCTATTTCACAACAATTGGATTTTACTTCAGCAACTTGGTAATTTTATTGAAGCATCAAAATCTTCTTTCACTCTTTCGATTGAAATACAATGTTAACATATCCTATTATTGGTATTTATTTCACTTTTCACTACAAGACATGAAGTTTTGGAAATTGGAATTGATAACAAGTCATTCTTTATAAAGCAAAAAAGGTTTAAGCTCACTATGGTTAATGTATGCAAATATGTTTATGTACATGATAGTTTGGGGTGGAGGAGAGAACATTTTGCAGTTTCCATGATCTAGCATCACATCTTAGATAAACACAAAGTATACAAAGAAATAAAATATAGATCATTTCCCATATTCTAAACTAGCATCAGCTTGTCTGATGCTTTATATAAAGTAAAATGACAGTGCCATCGGGTTGGACTAATCTAAATTTCTATTGATAACTCCACAGATTTCAGTTATAGGAATCTATGTATTTCTCTACGGGCAGCTATACCTGGTGCTTAGTGGGTTGGAAAGAGCACTTATCGTTGAGGCTCGACTCAAGAATGTGCAATCTTTAGAAACAGCCCTTGCCTCCCAGTCATTCATACAACTTGGACTTCTGACAGGCTTGCCAATGGTGATGGAAATAGGACTTGAGAAAGGTTTCCTCACAGCTTTAAAGGACTTTGTCCTTATGCAATTGCAGCTGGCTGCTGTTTTCTTCACTTTCGCCCTTGGAACGAAAACACATTACTATGGACGAACGCTTTTGCATGGGGGTGCAAAGTACAGACCAACTGGACGTAAAGTTGTCTTCCATGCTAGCTTCACTGAGAATTATAGATTGTATTCAAGAAGCCACTTTGTTAAGGCATTTGAGTTATTGCTGCTGTTGATTGTTTATAACATGTTCAGGAGGTCCTACCAAAGTAACATGGCATATGTGTTGATAACATATGCCATTTGGTTCATGTCTCTAACTTGGTTGTGTGCACCTTTTCTTTTTAACCCTGCTGGGTTCAGTTGGACCAAGACAGTAGATGACTGGAAAGAGTGGAATAAATGGATCAGACAACAGGGTGGTATAGGAATTCAACAAGATAAAAGTTGGCATTCTTGGTGGCATGATGAGCAAACTCATCTTCGTTGGTCAGGTCTTTCTTCTAGGTTGACTGATATATTGCTTTCTCTACGTTTTTTCATCTATCAGTATGGTCTGGTCTATCATCTAGACATCTCTCAGCATAGCAAAAACTTTCTGGTTTATGTCCTTTCATGGATTGTGATTGTTGCAATTTTCCTCTTGGTGAAGGTAACTTCTTCATGGCCTCTCCGTTGCTCTATTAAGAAATTTAGTAAGCAAAATCCACCAAATTGTACTATTGCATGTTAATAACATAAATTAAACATCCATGCAGGCCGTTAACATGGGAAGGAAACTACTCAGTGCTAACTATCAGCTTGGATTCAGACTTTTCAAAGCATTCTTGTTCCTGGCAGTTCTTGCCCTCATCTTTACTCTTTCTATTATATGTGAATTGTCATTGATGGACCTTTTTGTTTGCTGTCTAGCATTCATGCCGACTGCATGGGGATTGATACTGGTAATAATCTTAAGCAACCTTGCTTAGCTAAACTGTCTTATTTTCAAATTGTTGGCGGACAAAACTTAAATGCAGTTCCATAGACACTTTTGGTGATGTTTCCAATTAGAATTGGAGTATCATCTGGATAATCAAAATCAAAAGATGAAACGTCAATTCTGATTGAAGAACGGAACTAAACCCATCTAACAAACTATATACAAGTTAGTCCTTGTTTGGCATGCTTTTTTCCCTGGACTTTAGACCATGAAATGTTTTTTATTGGTTCAGATTGCACAAGCTGTAAGGCCAAAGATAGAGCACACAGGGTTGTGGGACTTCACACGTGCACTTGCTAGAGAATTTGATTATGGAATGGGGATAGTTCTTTTCGGACCTATAGCTATTTTGGCATGGCTACCAATCATTAAAGCCTTCCATGCTCGTTTTCTTTTCAATGAGGCATTCAAAAGGCACTTGCAAATCCAACCAATTCTATCAGGAAAAAAGAAGAAGCACAGAACTTGACCATGATTCTTGTACTTGTTTGTGTACAGTCAAACATTAATGTCTTGATATTCTATAGGAAGATTTTAGGAACTAGATAATGGTTACACCACGTACAGCTGCATTCATATTAGTAAACATTAGTACACACTCATTAATGTACAAAAGGGAAACTATTGTTTCTAGAAGTGTAGTTGAATAAGTTCAAGAAAAGGAATTAAAACACTATTTGTTTCATGAAAATATCACTATTCTATAAAAATAATGCATAAAATAAAATAAAATAAAAAATTGGTTTCCTTTATCACCACCAACCTCGTCACCCTCCCCCAACGACGTCATTTCTCCGACTTTTTTTTCACTCTCACTATACTTACTCGCACTCCTTTCTGCGTGTTTTATATAAAATTATTTGTTATCTTCATCCTCCTCGCTGAAGAATTTATAAAGATCTTTGTCAGATTGTTTTTAAAATTTGACAAAGTAATTTTTTAAATTTTAATATATTTTTTATTAGGGGCGGCTCAAGACCTTAAGAGATCTAAAACAAATTTAAAAAATTAGGTTTTTTTATTTATTAAAAAAAATTTATACTAAAATGTATTATAATTTTATTTCAAATTTATTTTTCGAGCTTTTTGCAATACAAAATTATTTATTAAATTATTATAATTAATTTCATTTAACATTTTTTTTTAATAGATAATAAAGCTAATCCGTTTAATCTTTGATTGAGACATTTTTTATCTTAAATAAATTTTTATTATTTTTAGTTTTGAAAAACTTCTTTCAGCTGAGACAATTGATACTAGAATTGTTAACATTATTTTATAAGCTATATATGCATTTGGAAAAGAATTTATTCTTTTTATATAATTAAGAATGTCAATTGGTTTATCATTTTCCAATCCTATAATTTCCTTTAAGATATTTAATTCTGAAAATAAATTCAATCCATCAAGATCCAATAACACAATTGAAAAGATCAATCACTGTAACATGATAATATAAAATTTCTACCATTTATAAACCATTTAATATAAAATAAACCACAGATCTTAACACAGTACACACATATAATATATATATATATATATAATTATCATCACATCAAATAATATTCTCATAAATTCAATTCAAACATGCAAGTTTAACCTTAAGAACAGAAGAATAGAAAAAGAAAAGACATGGAGAGAGACAAAACTTACCTGAAACTGAAGTTTATTGGGTAGAAATACTCTTCTCTCTAGATCACAATTGTGGACTTTGATTTTGAAAAAGATGATTGAAGATTGCAAATTTAAAAAAGAGAAGTTAGAGTTTCTCTAAAATTAGGGTTGAAAATGAAAAGTTACATGGAGAGAAAAGAAGAAGATAGAAACCAATTGGTAAGATAATAGACATAAAAAGGTTCTGAATCTTTTTTAGTTATTAGTATTAACTAACAAATCTTTTTTTTCTAAAGAAAATTATGATTTATTGAAAAGAGTGTTTAACTCATTAAATATTATTTTTAGTACCAATAAAAATTAACAAAAAATCACAATATTTTAATTAAATTTTATTTTTAAACATAATTTTATAATTAATTTAATAGGGTATATTAGTACTAAAAAAAAATTTTGGAACCTATTTTTTTGGAGGGCCTAAAGTGAGTGTTTTACTTAGTTAGCCCTTAAGCCGGCCCTGTTTTTTATTTAAATTAGTTTGCAGAAAAATTTTTAGATTTTACTTTTAAAATATTTTTTTCATAAAGATAAAAAATATATTTATTTATTATTTAGATTTATGAAGTTAAGATTTAGATATTGTTAATATGTGATATTTTGTTACATTTTTATTCTATATATATAAAGTATATAAATAAAATAAAGTAAAACTTCTCTTTACCATATATTTCATATATCTTTATAATATATTTTTCAAAAATCCTAACAGATCTCAACCTAAATTCTAAACCTTTCCTTCTAAATTTTCTGAAATTTCTATAAGTTGAATTCACCCTACTTTCTTGAACTCAACTCTTCAAACTAATAAGAGTTTTGTGAAATTTTAATCTTGAAAGTTTCATACCCTTAGCTCAGGTTCTTATCTTAAAAAACTTCTTTAAATAGTAAATCAACAATGTATTTATTCTTGGAGGTTTCAAAGTCATGTGCTCCTCCCATTTCTTCACCTTGTCTATTTGATTTTTTTTATTGTATCTTGTTGTTCTGTATTTCTCCTTGCTTCGTCGACAGATACCTTGAAGTTATTGGTTGAGTATTTTTATTAGAAATCCTTCAATGAGTTCATAGATCGAACTAGTCCTAGGGAGGACCTCATCCACAGTGTTGGTTTCAACCTAATATAGAAGGTGTCATATCACTCCAAATAAGTGTTATTCCTAAATGAATTTTTCTTGTCTTTTTGTTTTTTCTTGATTTGTCGAGACATACCTTTATTGATTGAGTTTTTTGTTTGAAATCCTTCCATGAGTTCATAGATCCAACTAGTCCTAATGAGTAAGGATATTACTCATGGCAACGGGGCCAAGCGGAAATGGGTTTTATTTCTCATTCTCATTCCTACAATAAAAATTTATTCTCATCCTTGTTTCCATATTCAGCGGGTATGAAAATTTTGTCTCATCCTCATTTCCATCAAGTACAGGTTATCCCAGGTATAGTCGTATTCATATTTTGTTATTTTAAATATTAATTAAATAATTATTTTAAAAAAAATAAAAAATCATAACAAAGAAAACTTGATATTATATTATAGATGAATCAAAGTAAAAATGATAAGTATATTCTTTTTCCCAATAATAAATATCAATAAAAAATTATAAATACATAAATCTCAAATTAAAGTATCATCAAATAATAACTAAATAAAAGTCAAATAATTATTAAAAAGTAAAAAAAATTATCAAATATATGCTATAAAAATAAATTACAAAACTAATAATTAAAGAAAAATTAATATAAATTTTTAAAATTACTTAATAAACTAAATGTGTTTTAATAATTTAAAACAAGAATAAATATTGAGCATTGGGACGGGTATGGAAGCAAGGATGGGGCGGGTATGTACATCTCTTTTCTCGTCCCCATACCCAATTTAAAAAATCAGGTATTACCCATACTCATAACCATACCCAATCAATACGGGGATTCTCCGTTAAAATCGGGACGGATTCGGGTAATACCCACCGGATCGGGTTCATTTGTCATCCCTACTAAGAAGGATCTCATCCAGAGTCGGTGTCATATCACTCCAAATATCACACTAAAACCCTAAAGCAATTGGAATGTGTAACTTTTAATTTAAACTGTAATCACCCTTATAAAGTTGTCGTAACTATTTTTTTATGAAACTAGAATGAATTAGTAATACTTGCAAGGTGGAATATGATTTTTATTGAATCAATTATTACTTTTTAAACAAATGAAAGGTCCTTACTTAGAAGTTGTGATTAGTTAATACATTAATGTGAATTTGAAATTTTATTTGTACTTTTAGATGTTTTATAAAGTTTAGGGATGTTTGTAGTAAGGTTTAATTTAATTTTTGACTAAAAATACATCTGAACTAAAATAAAAATATATGTAGTTTGATTTGAAAGAAAATAAATTTAAATCAAACCAAACTACATAAAAATGTTGAAAATTTTGTAGGAGATATTCAACCTTAATGAGACATAAATAAACTTTATAAGATATATGACACAACTTCTAACAACAAAATTTTAAGGTTAAATGTTTGAGTCTTTCTTTTCCTATAAGAAGTTAATCACAACGCTTCCATATATACCTTTCACTTGGTTTTGATATCTTGGAAATTTTTGTTGGAAATATTCAACCTTCATGAGACATGAACAAACCTTATAAAAAATATGACATAACTTTTAACATAAAACATTAAAACTCATTGTTTGTAAGTGTTTGTTTTCTTATAAGGAGTTTAATTTTCCCATTTCTATCCAATGTGAGACTTTACTTACACATGAATTCCAAACAATAAAGGAGTTTGGTTTGGATTGGTTTATATAGTTTTTAATTTCTAATTTTTTATTAAATATTTCTTTTTTTTGTTTATTTTTTAAATTAAAATATAATAATATAAAATATATTACTTAAAATCTAATAAATATATTGAATAATATATAACAATTACAAAAGTATATACAAATTCATTCATAATTGAACAAGAAAAAATTACAAATGTATCATATTAAAGATCATTTTTTTTAAGTATTTCACTCATACAACATTCTTCTAAATTTATAAATCAATCAAAACTCATAAAATTTGGTTGTTATCATTTTATCTAATAACTACTTTCTATCTCTAGTTAATCCACTTTTATATGTATCTAATCTTGTTACAACAAAATTTTATTTAATTTTTGTTCATTATTTACCAAAATATTCTCCTCTTACTTCAATCCTAACATTGTAACTTTCTATATTAATTGATAAAACATCATTACATAAATTCTACCAGAAATTTCTGGTTAGAATTTAAGATTTAGAAAATTCACCATTAATTTATAATTTTTTTAACAGTATTATGGTTCCTACTTAGCTCTAAAATCTTTAAAGTTTTATATAAAAATAATCATCACATCTACTTCGTTCAGGTTGATTACAGTTTGATTAAAACTTCTCCTCATGATTAAAATCCTCAATTTGTACAACATAAATCTTCCGAAATTAAAAAGTCATTTCATTATATGAAATTCATTTTGACATTATTCTAATTTATTTTTATTCTTAACTAAATATATTTTTACATAAAAAATCAGTGGGTCATAACTCATCCCGCAAAATCCAGACAAGTTACTGAAAACTTTTTCGTGCAATAAAAACCTCTAAATATAAAAATTCATAAATAATTCTAGGAAAATTGTTTTTAAATGTTACACCTTTCATGCCTCCTAAGACATCATAATTTTAAGTAAAAATAATAACTTTATTGCAACATTCTCGAAATAATAAACAATTAATATTATACTAGTTATAACCTAAAAGCTATAGTTAAAAAAGAATGAATAGTATCAATTAAAACACGTAGATAATTTAAAATTCACAACCATTAAAATCTGGAAATAAAACAATGGACAAGGCCAGTGAGTACTAGAAGACCTTAAAAATCGAGGTCAGATTTTTTTTTTTTCTTTAATCTTCTAAAACATTTTTAAATATAAAATCATAATTGAACTCTGATCATTAAAACTATTATAATCCTCATCATCAATTTAATAGAAAACTATTATAATAATCATCATCAATTTAATAGAAAAGATTATATTGCCTTGAAGCAAACTAAAAACTAAAACGTTAAAATTAACGAGACGAAAAATTGAAAATTTTATCAACAGCGAGACAAAAGGAACTAATTGTTTCAATCTGTTACGTATGCCTTACTGTTTGAATCAGGTAATCATTTTACACTATCAATATACTTCTTTTATCTCTGGCTGTTTTTGCTTCACCAGGCATCAAGTGCACTAAGATTCACCCATGGTCATCTTGAATATTGCATGATTTTACATTTAAAAATGGTTAACAAGCTCTCAGCTCTCTTGATGCTATAGGAGGACAAAATCTGATTGTAAATATTTTCTTTTCTTGTATATATGTAAAGCTATTTACATGCTTAGTTTGCTTACAAACTGCAATTGTTTAAGTAACAAAAGTCTATCCATCACCAGAACTACTATTCCATCAATCAAAATCCGAACCTATTGTAGAAACACTCCGAAGACTGAACTGTACAAGACAAACAACAGGGGTATGAAATGCTGGACCAAGTATGCTCGTTGAGACATTCTTCAGAGGAACAAAGTGCCAAAATTTTATCTGCCCACAATTTCCTCTTTAACTTGCTACAATTCATCAGATTTAACAAACTCTTTATTGGATCTTTCATGGGAGCATGCCTTTTCAGGATCATCTTTTACATTAACTATCTTCATTGTGGTTTCATTGTCCTCATGAGTGTTAGATGGAACTGATTGAACCACCTGCACCCTAGAACTGGGGGAACCATTGCTGCCTGGGGCCATAGCCTGAGAACCAACTGGAGGTCTTTCAACTACAGGAGACTGAACTGCGGTAGATTCATCATCAGAAGAATCAGATTCATTTACTCTTTCTGGAACTGCTAGACACTCATCTTTAGATTTCCTTGATTTACATGAAAGAACATGTTTCAAGCCTCGAGCTGATTTTTCTGCATGTTTCAAAATATGCTTTGCCATATCCTTGACATGTCCCTTTGCAGGGCTTTCAGGACCATTCCCATCAATTGATCCACCTTCTACCTGAACCTTCGCAGTGGGAAAGTCAGAAATGTTCTCATCCATGACAAACTGCACACCAATCATCCCCTTAGAATCCATTGACCTAATGTTATCGTGTGGTGATGGAATGTCCTCTCCAACATGCTCCTCCCCTTTACTTCGGTGGAATACTGAACCAATCTTGTGCAGGCCCCTCCTAACCGATCTCAGTCTATGCTTTTCTTCGGTATTATTATCAGAACTGCTGCTGTCATTGTTCAAGGATCCAGATACAGTTGAACTACCACTGCCAACTAAATCATTAGGTTCTCCATGAATTTCAGTATCAAAGCGCCGATTCTTCCCTTTCCTAGGCTTCCACTTTTGGGAAACTTCACTTCCCGGGTGATGAACCCAAATCCCTGTCTCCTTTTGCCCTTCAACATCTATAGGCTCATAGTTATCTTCCAACTTCTGAGATTTTTCAGGTGGAACGGATGAAAAGGAACTATTATCATTACTGTTATTTGCTCCAGACGAGTTTTTTTGTACTTTAATTGTTTCCTGTTCATATGTAGTATCAACTCCCTGTACAGATAAAATTCAAATTGAAATCAAACAGACAAACACCAACCAAAGGTAAAAAACATAGGAGCAACTTATTGAACCACATGCTATTATTTTTCATTTTCTTTTGTATTGTATTCTTATTCTTATTCTTATCAGAATGTTTCGCATTACTAAATATTGATAGGAACAAATATATTTGAGAGGGAAATTACCTTTCCATTAGCTTCAAGAATAGTTATTGCCAAACGCAGCCTCCCCATTTTTATGTTCTCAAGTTGCAGCCACATATCATGTCTTTGCCCATCCCTAAACTCGTTGATGTCCACAGAACAGTCCCTGAAAACAGCACAGCATTCAATCATTTGGATGAATACACCAGTGACAGAATAAGAGGCAAGAAATCATGGGAAACATACAATGAATAAAGGATGTCAAGACATTTGATCAAACAAGCAGTAGAAAATAGATCAAACAAAATATTTAGAGAAATGTTGTCAGACTCATATGAGATAGAAATTTCTACGATTAAGAATTACAACTCAGTAATCAATGTATAAAAGAGAAAAATTTTAGACAGGGACAGATATTCTCAAAGTCTAGAAATCAAAGTATATAAAATGGAACAAACCCAAGGATATCATCATAGAAACGGTCCTTGTCACGAACTTCAATAACCAGCAGATTGTCAGACTCCCATGTTATGATGGGAATTTTAAATTCCTCATGCCATTTTGGACTAAGTGTTTTTCTTTGTATCTTTGTCCTAAATCTGTATCCACCCATATGACCTTTCACATAAGGATCCGCTAATCCTGAAACATACTATAATTTGTTATGCACAGATAAAATTTGTTAAAAAAAGCTCATAAGAATCATAGGTAAGGGATAACCATTTAGATCGGATGGCTTCATGTCAGATGCTTCAATAACTTCAACTTTTGCATGAGCAACAGGCTCCTTCTCATCCACAGAGAACCAACACTCTATAACATTAAGGGATGAATGAGAATATAATAATACAAAACAAATATGTAAAGGATTGCATATGCCATCCAGAGTTGAACTAAAAAAGATTTGTACGATAGGGATTCTAGAGAGGGCAATGAAAAATGTCCTTTCTATACTGAAGATATGTGTGGAGAGAAAATCAATGACTTTGTTTTATGAAAAAACCATACGTTTCTCCAAAATTTTCCCTAATTGAAACCCTCTATTAATCAAACCATGAGTATTTCCGCAAAATGTTACATAAAAAGTTAACCCCCGTGCCTACTTGAAGAACTAAACCCATCTGTCTTGAATAGGTAGGAAAATTGAAAGATCGGCAACACGAACTAGTAAAATTTGACATTTTATACTTTATTTGAACAATGATTGATTGCCAGAAACCGGTACCCTAAATGTTCTTGATATTTTAATAAGCACAATACCTAAAGCTCTCAATCACCAAGGCTACCAATACAAGTAAATTAGTTATTGCAAAAGTCTATGAGAAATTACCTTGCTCTGGCGAAACAAATTTCTCAACATCAACAACCAGCATATTGGGCTGCAGAAATTCCAAACATGTAAATATAGAGAAATAATTAAAAAGATACAATAATTTTCTAATAGCAGAAACAACTAAAAGATGCAAAGTTTTCTAAGACATTTGATATTTATATCACATCATTTTGGTACCCCAAGAAGCCAACAGATAAGAATAACCAAAAATACATAAGTAACAAGGTGAGAACAAGTGAACAACACAGAGACAAACTTCACCTCAACAAGGGTCTGTTCAAAAGCAATAGACAGCAACTTATCCTGATAAAGAAAGCATTAAAAAATAACACATTATTTACAGCATGAGCGAGTAAGAACGTATGCAGATTTTGACAAAAATTACTTACTAGCCACCCAGCAATGCCTGGAAGTTCAGTCACATCAAGCCCATGAGTGAACATAGGTTTGACAGTCATTTGAAAATATGGAGGTTCAACAAAGCATACACGCAAACGACCAAGAAAAGGCCATGTCGGGAGAAACTTTACCCCAACTAAGATCTACATACAGAATAGAACCATAAAATAATATTATCAAAGAATTCGTAATAACAACAATAGCAATAATAATTTGAAGTTCTATTTTATTCCCTTTTGTCTCCTAGCTACAAGAGAAGACATTATAAATCTGCATTTAGTTATATGAAATTAGCCTTCAACTATACAAATCTCATCATGAATTATTCACCAAGAGTTTCATCAATACTAATAGGTATTATAATGGATAAAGTATCTGAGAACAATATAGGAAAGAAAAATAAGTATAATTATAACCTTTACAGTCAGACTTAAGAAGGATGGTGAAATACCTAAATATAACAAAAACTTGGGGCATGTTTAGTTCGAAAACATTTTCAGATTTCACTTTTTGTATTCACAAAACAAACTATGTTTCCAATTTGTTACCTATTCACAAATATTTGAACAGGATAAATCTTTGAACACAGCAACAAGGTGAAAACAAAAATGGCATTTTTATAATTACACTTAAAAATTTGAAAATAAAAACAAACTCCGTCATTCTGTATTCCTTCTCTTTAAATAGAATTATTTTAATGTTAACTAACAAAGTGCACCACTTCATCTCACTGAATACTCCGTTATCAACTCTTCTTCAATACAAAAGATCATTTCTAAGAATCAAACTACATTTCTTTAGGAATTTCCCTTATATCTTGGCAGATGCATATCCCTGAATCCATGCTTGTATCCATGAACTTTTATTGAGTAAATAACAGAAAAAATGAATTTATTATTCGACATAC
The DNA here is from genome assembly GCA_030347555.1 of Lablab purpureus. Classification (NCBI taxonomy): domain Eukaryota; kingdom Viridiplantae; phylum Streptophyta; class Magnoliopsida; order Fabales; family Fabaceae; genus Lablab; species Lablab purpureus. Next base: position 23,977,877 of record CM059258.1, read on the forward strand.
ACGTCACTATAAAATAAAATTTCAATGTCATACCTTGCCTTCAACATGCATTCCTGTAATGTGCAGTTTTGCCCACATTCCAAACCCCAATCTTTTTCTTAGTTTGACAGCAAGTATAGCACTCATATCATCAGCTGTAAGAAAATTCATTCCTAACTCCAGAACCTACATGAATCACACGGTACCTAAGTCAAACGAAACAAAATTTCATTCACAGATGTAGAACAAGACATTCTCTTGATATGCTGCTTTGATTATCACATACCAAGTGGTCATCGTCAGTCTGGCGAAGAACCCTAATTTCAGTAAACAAAGGTGGGTTTCTTCCCAGGTATAGGTGCTGAACAACAGCTTCCTTCTGCAAATGTAGTCCACATATATCAATATCTGATCACACCAGAAGTTAAAGTAAACAATTTTATATTCACACAAACATAAAAATAACCCGTCATATAGAGAATACGAAATTCATATAAGATCACTTTCAAGAAGATGGTTGAAATTCATATTGTTTGATCGAGCACAGTCAAAGACAAATAACTAAACAGTTTGAATCATACAGCAGTCCAAGGTTTGTACTTCTCTAAGAACCATGGTATGATAGGGAATAATATCTTCTGAGAGGCAATCTGTTCCATACATATAGGCCATATGTTTTCAACTGCATGGTTCAACCACCGGACTGTTTCAGAATCTGAAAGCACCTGAAGTAGAATAAAGGACATTACGCAAGTTATATCAGTAAATCATTATAGCACAATCCTTTCAGTTAGAACTCGATGTCTCAAATTTAAAACTGCAATTATAAAATAAAGAACTCGATACTAATTTACAAAAGAAAAATTAAAATATATAGGTGTATATTTCACTACAGGGGAGAGTTGTATCTTTTTCCATAGTTTTAGTTTCCTCATTTAATCAAGTCATATAATTTCATCTTCATCGATTGAAGAAAACCTTTCAATCAAATTAATTTCCAGCTCAAAGAACAGGCTACAGACATGGTAGGACCCAACAAGAAAGCATTGTTTTCAGACACGCACACAAAAACAGAAAGAATCTTGGAATATCATCCAAGAGAGAACCTTATTGATAAGTAAATCCTGTACGAATCCATTCAAAACGCTGATACGGGTGGGCTAACATGGATATGAATTTTATCTTCGTCTCTTCTCTCAGAGTCAGCTTCTGTCTCAATTTAAGGAAATGGTTTAACTTTAAAGACGAATTTATTCAGATACCAGTTTACTTTTCTTCATTGATCACTGTTCATTTCATGTACTTTTCACACAAATTAAGTTACTACTTTCCCCTCAAACTCCAGTATCCAGAAAATAAAAAATAACCACAATAAAGTGCAGAATTACCCTTCTTTGATTAGCTTGCTTCCTCTCCTCAAACTGCAACTTCTTCCGCAGCCTCGCAAGATAACGCTCATGAACCTTTCCAGAGAAAAAGAAAAAGAAAAAATCGAAGTCAGAAACACAATAATATTCCTTTTCTCTACCCTTTGACAAACACAACAACACCCAAATAACGATTCCTTTTCTAAGCCCCCTGTTTTTATTTTTTTATGTTCTTATCCACATCACCAAGAAATTAAAAAGAAAAAAGAAAAACCAAAGACAAAAGGGAAAGGCAAACATAGCAAATAAAAACATATCCAAAAGTTGTCAAATCTCCATCCATGATCCTTACCAGGAAAAGATAGATCAAAGCTACAAAATAGACAACAGAGTGGCACCAATTGAATGCAGAGAGAATCCAAATCGCAATTAGCACAATCCCCACATGGTGCAAGATTGAAACTTCCGTCATATCCATCCCCTTCAAACCCAAAAAAAGGTTAAAAAAAGCCAAAAACTGCAGAACCACCCTTAACTTAAACCACCACTCCTAGAATCAAAGTTCCAAACTTTATAAACACCCATTGATCCAAATCCAACCCTGAACCTGATAAAATGCGAAATGCATGTCCATGAAGGAACCCCAAATCCGGTATATTAAAAAACTGAATCCGTGCTTAGCCCCACTCCCCAAAAGGGTATAAATAATTGAATATTCAAATCCAGAAGAAGATACGCTACTGTTGTGACAACTACATGGAAATACAGGAATTTGTGTCAAAGTCAAGAAGAATTTCAAGAGTAAAAAAATGGTTAGAGAAAGTGAAGGGTAAAGTTTGCTCGAGGATGTCCCAATCAAGAGGTCCAGGGGGATTGAACCACTTCCATTTTTTTTTTTTCTGGTATTGATTAAGAACCAGTGAAACGGTGCCGTAAAAGATAAGTAACGCGGCCAAGAGAAAAAAAAGAGTAGCAGAATTTGGCAACAGCACAGAAAAAGAAGTTAACACCTAAAAGGAACCGCTTTTTCAGACGTTGCAAATTACCAACAACAGAGGCATTATTTAATACCGAAAGGATTAATAATCTTAAATTCTCAAACATTTCTTATTAGTTGTTATTTCTTTGAATACATTTTTCTTTTTAAGTTAAATTACTCATTTACTTGTTATGATTAAATGATTTTTAACTCCACTTCACATAGTGATTAGACCATGCTAGGGGATTAATTTTGATATAATAGATTGGGGACAAAAGAAAAATAGTAATTTTAAATTTTTATACTTAAAAGTAGTCTATTTAGTTTTTTCCACATCATTAAAATGATATTATTGGCATTAAAATGGATATTTATAAACATAGAAATTAAAACCAATACACCTAATAAGAAATTAAAATATTTTAATATAGAACTCAAAAATATGAGTTTTTTAATATTAATATTGAAGAAAGTTATTTAGTTTCTTAAAATTAAAGAGTAAGTTACATAAATAACTTATTTTAATTTTATAAAATTCATATTTGTAACATTTATATGAAAATAATAAGTTTATTAATAAAAAAAAGTATAAGATGAAACTTCAATTTTAAAATGCTCTAATAGAAAAATAAACATTAAAGTCTTCTCTTCTTACATTAAGCTCTAAGAATTTTCTCAAATTATATTATTATTTAATTTTTTTTGTATTATAATAAAAGATGTACCTAATTTATGTATTAATTCATAGAAGTTTTATAAGTTTTTAACAAAAACAAATGAGCTAATTAACACTTTCTAAAATTTTCTCAAATTATATTATTATCTCATTTTTTTTCAAACACAAACATCTTCTTTAGTTTAAAAATATTCTATTATTCTATCTTCTACCTTTTATATGCGCTCTCTTAATTTTGAAACCTTGTCTATAAACTACTTTTCACATATATAATGATTAAAAACAAAAAAAAAAAGTACAAGTCTAATTGAAAAACTTAAAAAATCAAAGAGCCATTCTCTCAATATACTTTTTATGAATTGTTTTATAATTTTAATTTTATTTACTATAGTTACATTTTAATTAATATTTATTTAATTATGATTTCCGTAATATAAATTTCTTAAAAAGCTTTAGTATTATTTATTATACCAAGAGTTTTAGTAAAACTAAAAATTAATGTTCTAAAAAGTTTCAGTGTTATTTATTATGCCAAGATTTTTAGTAAAAAAGAAAAGTTATATTAATATAATCATCAAATGTCTTATATTATTAAATTATTAATTATTGTATTTTTCAGAAATACACATATCTGTTTTCTATTTAAAGTTTTTTAAAGCGTTAGAAATATTTATATTAAGGATATAAAGGATATTGAATTTCTCAATCTACTTTTACTATAAAGTTTGAAGATCGGTTTGCTAGCACGTGTCAATAAGCATGGGCTCAACGTGTCGGCAATGGAGATTTTATGTTTTTTTATATATTATTTAAAGTATATGTCGGCACTGAAATTTTAAGTCTTTTGACTAAGTGAGGATTCAAACTTAAAAGAACTAATCAATATATTTGTTTTTTTCTTTTTGGAAAGAATATCTATAAACCTTTCAATAACATTATTAAATTATTAAATAAAATAAAATATATTGAATATCTCTATATTTTAAAATTCACTTTCTACTTATAAATGCTAAATTTCATCTTAAATGAGAGTGTTTTAAGAGTTGTTTTCAGAGAACAGTTGAAAAAAATACTTGTTCAAACACTCTCTTCTAATAATATTTTTATTATTAGGTAAAATTTATTAAAAAAAACTATTTTAGTGAGTGTCGAATCTAAATTAAAATATACATCTGTCAAAATTTATATTTATTTAATAATGTTTTATTAAATAGTAAAGAAAGTATTAAAATATGGACATTTAAGAAAGTGTTGCTGACATTTGGCTTACTTTTATTTTCATTAAATATAACTGTTTGTTGTATTTAGTATTTAACTTTATATTTCTTTTCAATATTGTTTATCAATTTTATATTTATATTTTAAATATTCTTTACCATATTAAACTAAAGATGGATTTAGTAAATAAATTACACTTTTTATTATTATTATTATTATTATTATCTTAGTCAATTTTAATTTAATTAACATATAAGTTATAAAACATTTAGTAGAGCCATCCAAATATTAATTAGCTACATACCTAGCATATCATCATGATGTTTGGTAGATGATAACCATCTTCATTAGCATGAAAAATATTATAATTAAAATTTATACAATTATGATTGAGAATGACAAGTGGTCCTCCAATTAGTGTTCATAGAAATAACTATTTATGGTATTTTATGACATCTGCGTGGCTTTAACAATGCTTTACACGTCCAGGTGACGAATGGAAAAAGTTTACAAATCAAACTTCTAAAAAGTACCTTTTTAATTATTAGTTCTATTATTTAAAAAATAAAAAATAATATTAGAATATGATATTATTTTTTAAAATTATTTTGTATTATTTAATTGTTAATATTTGTTCAAGTATGATTTAATTATTAATTCTAATAACTTAAAACTGGTGTATTAATTACCGATAGATATTTAAAATATAAAAGAATATGAAGATATAATATAAGACCTGATTTTATTTAAAACTAATTTTTAAATGGATAAAAGATGGAAGTGTATAAATAATATATATATATATATATATTCTATTTTATTAAGAGTTTTAATTTCCTTAAACTCATTTTCTTTTAATTTTTTTTAAGGTTAGAGAATAACCATGACTCACTTGTCTGGTGAGATTATACCCTTGAGGATGTGACAAGCTAAAAATCAAATTGAGTCTATTGAAGTTGTGATTCTATTCACAGTAAGGATTTTATTAATTTTCTTTATTTTTTGGAGCTTTTTTAAAGTAGAGATATCATTTTTCTAAGGTTTGATATTTTGGAGTTTTAGTTATAAGATTTAATTGAATGTATGGAAGTGTTGAAAGAAGATTTTCTTGTATGCACATTAGTTAAGTTAAGTAAGAGGAATTAATATTATGATCTAATCAATATAATGGTTGTTTAGATATATAAATATTGTTTTAGTTGGATTTTGATGTATATAAAAGTTTATATGTATACATTTGTATATAATGTTTGGAATAATTAAAAGCATACATAATATCAGTGAATCATTTGGAGATGATTATTAATATAGTTTATATTTTGAATGTATGTGAATATATTGAGTGTTCAATTCGAAGTAGAAATTGTGTTGTTTGAAAAATGTTATCATAAGTGTAATACTAGTCGAGCATTGACTCATAGTTTAAATGACACTTAATTGTTGTATATAATTATATAGGATATTTTTATCACTTAAATAATAAGGTGTACAACTTAAATGGTAATATAGTTTGAAAAAGAAAGTGATACAACTTTTTTTTTTAAGAGTTGATACTCAAGCAAAATTTGGGTTACTTAACTGAGAATGATGCATAGATTTAGAAATTTATGAGACCATGTAACTATATTTTAGTTATTTTAGTTGACATATAAATTGTAATTTATTTAATCTTCTTCCATTGTTATCTTTTATATTTTAATATCTTTTATTTTTACTTTTTATTACATAATTTTAATTTTATAGAGACAATTAACTATTCTATCATTTTTAGTATTTGTTTGGTTACTTTTTAATTTTTTATGTAGTTAAAATTAAAAAGATGTAACGTTTTAAATTAAAAATAACCAAACATGATGATATATGAAAATTACATATTATAAAAATGATAAAAAAATATAATGTAACACTAATTTAAATTGATAAATATATAAAATTTAATTTTTAAAAAAATAAAAATTTAATTTGATTAAACTTGTTAGATGAACTAATTTGGATAAAATGACTTATGTAAGACTCAATTATTTAACTAATAGATTTTAAAGTGAAATACTAGTGATTTATCTACAAATAAGAATTAGACGTTTTAGTTCATTCTAAAATTTATCAATTTCAAACTTTCTTTGCATTCTCTCTAAGATAACAAAGATTCTGACAGTTAGAACTTTACCAAATTATAGCATTGGAAAGCTAGTGAAGATTGAAACCTAGTAGACTGATCAAAATCTTGTTATGGAAAGTGGTTTGGTTTCTTTTGAATTTGTAAGTTTTCTCTTTCTTTTCCTTTTAAGTTGGGTTTTTGAGAGGAGTTTCTACCAGTTTCAAGTGTAGTTTGAAGGCTTACCTGGATTTATTGAATCAAATAGCGGAAGAAGAGTTTGCAATGTTTCAATTCAGTTAAGGAGAGCTACCTAACTCTCTGTGTGTAGTTGATAGTTGTTTGAAGTTTTGGGATTTGGTGATGTTAGTTGGATTAAATGAGTTTGTGAAACCAATTGTTGGGATTGCATGTTGATATATGTTGATTAATACATTGTTGATAAGTCTAGGATTGTATAAAATTGTTGTATGCGGGTGGATGTGCGGAAAAATATGTTGTTGAGCTATTCAAGGTGGTTCCCGATCCTGTTTTCACTCAAGCGATGTATGGTCACTCAAGCGAGGCTTAGGAGGTGTGTAATCATTACACTCATCGCCTTAGGTCACTCAAACGAGGTCCTACATTGCTCAAGCGAGGTCCTACATCACTCAAGCGAGGTCCTACATCACTCAAGCAATGTCTTGTAACTCAAGTGAGAGAAATATCGAGACAAATCTCTCTCCCCTGCGAGAATGTTGCTCAAACATTGGTTTAGGTGTTAAAGCGACATGTTTGGTCGCTCAAGTAAAGTTTTGGTTACTTGAGCAAAGTTGAGGCAATGTGCACTTTTTCTAAAGGTGTTTCTGAGCATCACACATGCATTTTTGGCTCAAGCAGTGATGTCACTTAAGTCATGGATTGGGTGCTCAAGTCGTGCAATGAGCATTCAAGTTGTAACGATAGAACAAGTGATAATTAGTAGTGAAATTACACTATTTTATTAGTAGAATGGTTTATACATGCTCATTTTTTTTATTATGTGAGCTCGTTTAAAGCTTATATACATGAGATGATGATGATATGGTGCATATAAGGTAAATATTGAATTATATATGCCTTGAATAAGGCATAATTAATTGTAGAGATGTATGGTATGATTTGTTGTATGAGGTTGAGGTCACTCAAGCAAGCAGCTCAGTCAAGTGATGTTGTGTTAGTGATAAAGATGTTATTGAGCCATGAATGATGATACATATGTTGATAATGTTGAGAATGATATACATGATATTGATTATATGATGTAAATAAGGTGAGTTAGAATTATATATGCTCTCGATAGATATATACTTGTTGATATGATGCATGATGGAGCCTATCAAGGGTGATGAACTCTCTTATAAGTTGGTTAGATGTATGTATATGGTTGTGATATATATATATATATATGCATGCAAGATTTGGAGCCCCAGATAAGTGGTGTTTACAGTCCTTTATAGGTGGTTGGAGGATACTCGAGGAGGTATCTAGTAACAGGTGAGAGTGATAAACATGACACCCACTTAACAAGGGTATCCTGGCTTTATTATTGTCCAACCAATCGCGTGAACAGAACTTTAGGTGATGAGAAGATGAGGGGAGATTACACCAGGTGTTCGACGTAGGTGTACATTTGGTACCCTCAATAACATATGTGTTGTGCCACCTTGACCACGTGGAACTAGGACAGTTCTAGAATGATCAAGTATTAGCCTTTGGTGGGACGTGTTTATCATTGATAAAGTCTTCTGGAAGACATCTCATATTTAGTCATTATCGGTAGTGTGCTTAAATATGGAGTTTGATATTATTATATGTATTGATGATCACATGAGTTGGTGCTGCATTATGGTTTTATAATATTTATAAAATGTATGTATGTGAATATCATTTTATTGTAGTTAACTCACCTTTGTATTAGTGTCAGTGTTACTGTGATAATCATACTATTTACAGGTAGTTCTAGCAGTGGATCGACTCTAAAAATATATAGATATGAGTTTTTAAGTTTATGTATATTATTTATTTTGAGGAATACCAAATCTTAAAGATGTAATATATTATGATTACAATTATGATATTATGATATATCATTGTAATATATGTAGTATGTTATATAGTATATCAACTAGTATGATAAATTATATAACTAAATCAGAGTTTAACAACTTATTTATACCATTTTTAAAAAATAAATGAAAACATTAAAATTTTCAATGAAAATTTAAATATTTTAAAAAGTCTAAAATTATCATTACATAATACTCCGTTTCAAATTATAAGGTGTACTTTTAAAAGAAAAGTTATTTCATAATATAAGGCTTTTTAGAATTCCAATAATTTTATTTCCTTTCTTTTTCTTATATACTCTTATTAATCACATAACTATCTATGCTAATATTAAACACTAGACAGATAGATTTAAATCAAGAATTAAGAATTAATTCTCTTTTATTAGTCTGACTCTTCATTTTCATTTGTCAAACAATTAAAAATTAAAACAATTAAAAAAAGTAACATATTTTAAAATTTTAATACCTTAAGATGGTGTAATATTATCCAATTCAACATTTCTTTCCTCTTCCATTTCATAACTATGAAGAGTGTTTTATTTACATTTAAATAAATTAGATTCATCTTCATTATCTAAATGAGGTGGAGTAATATTCAAATCTATATTAACTGACATTTTGAAGTTGTGTTATTTTAATTCAGTATTTATATTTGTATTTTGGTAGAAATTAAAAATTTTAAGTGAAATTTTAAAATAAATTTTAAACATAATCATTTACAATTTGGTGGGAGTTAATCATTTTAATGGAAATTTTAAAATAAAATTCTAGTATAATTATTTATAATTTAGTAAAAATTAAAAATTTTGATTTTAAATTATTTAAAAATAATTCTAAAATAAATTTAAAATTATTAAAATTCCAATCTCAATTAATATAGTTTTATTAAAAAATTAATTTATTTATAAAAATTTCTAGTTTAATTTTAATTAATTTATTTAATAATAATTAATAAGAATATAAATAAAAAAATATAAAAAAATTAAATAAATTAATTATCTTTTTCTTCATACGTATTAAGTATAATTTGAAATAAAAAGAGTAATATATTTTTATTTTTAGTTTACTACATTGACTTTGATGTTGGTCGTAACATTAAACCAATCACCTCGATTGGATCAATGTTGCAGCACGCATCATTAATAAATTATTAATTATTTTCAGTAATTCAACGCTCAAATTTAGGAGATGACTTGATATTGTGATTTTTAAGTAAAATTTTAACCATAATTTCTTTTATTAAAGATTAAGCTTAAATATGTTTGTGTCCAAATTAGAATTAAGTATAAGAATGTTTAAGTTCGAAACATATAATTTCGTACTAAAGAAATAAGTCTGTATAATTTATATTTAAAACAGTTTTTAATTTTTTAAATTCTTTTTATCTTGCAAAATTCGTTAGAATTAATTTAAATTTATAAAAATTTAATAAAATAAAAAAATAAATTTTATAGATTGAATTGAATTTAGTAATAATTAATAATAAAAAAATTATTAAATTTTAGATTAAATTAAATTTTATAATTTATAAAAATAATAGGTATTAAATATTTAATTAATTTAACTTGATAATCTGGGTTGTAAGTAATCCTTGAAGATTACAGATAAAAATAAATTAATTTATAAATTATATAAAGCAAATATAAAGAAATTCGTATTAAGAAATACAAATTTATATTCACAAAAATTATAAACAATCAATTAGTTTATAATGTTTTTGTCTAAATATTTCATTTTAATACGAATTAATCATTTAAATGTCCATAACTTCTTACTATTAAAACTAAAATTTTCAAGTTACACTTATTATTTCTTCAAGTCAATTCAAAAGAAATTAAGTTAAATTAGATTAAATTTTACTCAATCACATAAAAAAAATAAAACTTACTCCCTCTGTTTCTAAATAAGAGTCGTTTAAGGTTTTGGTACACAGACCAATAAAAGTAATAACTTTTAGAATTTGCAATAAATTTTTAATTTTTTTCCAATAATATCCTTGTCATTAAGGTTAAAAGAGTGTATTCTTTTTCTCTCTATAATAAAGTATAATAAAGAGTACTTAATGTATTCTCTCTCTACTTAAAAGAAAACCTTTCAATTCTCAACAATACAGTATGTATGAAACATTTTTTTCTCCTCCATGAAAATAAGTTTCTCTCTATAACTTTTAATCTGAAAATTTTCACCACCAGAAATTTTGATTTAAAAATTTGAAGAATATTTTTGTTCCTACAAAAAAATTTCATATCACTCTTAGTTTCATTATATATATATATATTAAATCTAAACTTTAAAAAAATTATCATTCTACAAATATGAGTATTGGAGATAGATTATCAATGTGTTATCAAAAGAGTGTTCAACTCTCTCTATGATATAATTGTCAACTTCTGTCTTCATTTTTCTGTGTAAGTACCAACTTCTCTTTCTATTTCCTTTATAATTTCACTCTAACGTCTTTTTTTTAAATTAAATAAATTAAATACATTTTATTAATTAAAGAGAAGGTAGATGAAAAGGTGAAAACAATAAATTACTGTATTAAGTAATTGGTTGATATAAACAGCAGACTACTTAAAGTCTCATAAAAGAAAGAATTTAATTGTTATTGATATTTTCAAAAGTAAGGGTATAATTGGTAAAAATCAATTAATGCAATCTTAAACTCTACAAACGACAGATAAAAGGAAACAAAATCACTTTTCTAAAACGACTCTTATTTAGAAACAGAGAAGTAAGAGGATTGAGAAACAAAAACCAATCACATACAAGCTCTGATTTTGAGACACCCATTTGGTCAAACATTTTGAAGGCCAATGAATTTGTAATTTTTCAAAAGATTTTGAGACACCCATTTGGTCAAACATTTTGAAGGCCAATGAATTTATAATTTTTCAAAAGAAAAGACATTGAAAGTTAGATGTCAAAATCAGAAATAAATATTTTTTGTTTACTTGTTCAATCTTCTTTCTAACACTTTGAAAGTATGTCATCTTATGGCTATGAGTTTAAGAATTATTACTATAACGATTCTAAAGCTATAGTATAAATATAATGCATGTCTATTTTATATATAAAAAAAAATCATATGAAAAACATTTATATGCATGGATCAGTAATTGGATATGAGATTGTAGTAAAATTCAAAATAATCTCTATAATAAATTATTATTTTTTGTTCTATAGGACAGAGAAACGATTTTAAGTTATAATGAAAAATTAGTGAAATGAAAAATTATTCTAACCGAAGTCATATTCAAAATTAAGTTATTTTAAGAAAAAAATTTGATAAAAAAATAAAAATGAGACCAATTTATAAGTTATAAAATTGATCATCACAAATTATATGATAAGTTTAAATTTAAATTCTTATAATTCAACTCTGTCAAACTCTCACAAAAGAAAGTTTAATTTTCTTTTAAAATTTATCCATTTCAAATTCTTAAAAAAGTTCTTATTTATAAGTTAAATTAAAATTTGACTTAAATCTACTAATATTTAATTTTTATTAGAATTAATTTCTCATTATCTTACTATTTATCATTAATTTCAAGAAATTTAAGAACACTAAAAAAACTAATCTAAATTATTTTAAAGAATATATGAAATATTTAAGTGAAAAAAATCTAAAAAATACATTAACAACAAGAAAATAAGCTTAAAGTTCAACTACTTATACTTCAATTCATCTATTTATTATTAATCATATAAAAAGTGCTCATTATAAAAATATTAGTAGAAGCACGTGCGCTTATACATATGTATATAATTTTTCTTTTAATAATAAAAAATAAAAACTTAATTATTAAATAAAAAAGTTTAATAATTTTTAATAACTTTATCATAGTAGAATTTTGTGGTAAATGTGATTTTTTATTGTAAGTAGTTAATGAAATTTGAAATTTTTTTATTGTGATTATGATTTTTGAATTTGAATTTGAACTTAAAAAAATTAATTAAATTTAAAATAATAATTAAATAAAAATAAAAGTTACAATTGGTTTTAATATTTAAACAATTTTTTACTTTACTTTTAAAATATTAATTAAAAGTAAAATTAAAATATAAATGTGTATAACTCTCTCTCTCTATATATATATATTCTTCTAAAATATTAGATATTGTATCTGTATTCTTAAATTAACTTTAGTTATGATTTAAAAAAGTAGCTGAAAAGTATGAAAAATAAAGAAATAGTCACAAGTTAAAAGTTATTAAATTAATGTTTGATACAATTATTAGATAAAGTAACTTGTTAATGTAAGATAACATGAATATATTTATATAATATTAATATATAAATTTAATTTTAGTGACAACTAGGAAAAATATATGTGATTTTGTATCTTGCATTTCTATATGTGTAAAAGTATAATTTTAAAGAATAAAATAAAAATAATTTTATAAGAATAAGTATAAAAGAGTTATGCAGATATTTTTTACTTCAGTTGAGGAGTTATGTACTTACTTTTGTTTAAATAGAAGGATGATACAGTTATATATTTTATCAAATAATAAAATTATTTGAATTTAATAAAGCATACAATTGTCTAAATAAAAATGACATTAAGAACAATGATGAAAAATGGTATCTTTTTTATATAATAATATAGATAATATATTTTAAGGTTTTCATAATATTTATTTTTAATTAAGTACCTTAAAAGTTATAAACTTTTCAAAGTATATATTAAAAGTTATTGTGTTAAACTTTCATTCACTCAATTTTTTTTGTGCAATATCATTATTAAAAAATCTAAAAAAATGAGGGAAAATAATACAAAATAATAGGTGTCACAAAAGAATTTTTTTAGAATTATCTATTGCCATACATTAGTTTATATTACAAAAATTATACCAGTGATCATTGATTTTGTATCTTATCCACTTGCTTTTGAGTGAACATTATTGGGCTTCAGTTCATTATTGTCCAATTTTACTTAAAGTCTTTACTATTCCCACCCCTTTCTCCAATGTTTACTATAATTTTTCAATTTTGGACAAAACTACCCTTAAGATAATCTCATTTCAGTTCATTTTATGTCCGGTCAAGTAATTATTTTGGTCTAATTTTAAAAAGTTTAAAATATAAAAATGAAATAAATTAAAATAAAAAATATTTTTAAAATTGAAGTTATATTATTAAATTTTAATTTTAATTTTAAGTATAATGATTTAATATATAGATAAATATAAATTATAATATATGTGTTTTAAAAAAAATATTATATAAGAATTTTAAAATACAGTTTTTATTTTATAAAACTAGTTTATCCATAAACTTATGGTTCCATCTAAGTCCATCTAAATTACAGAATAAATGGTTAAAAAATGACTTAATTTAATTTAGGCTAAAAATCCATCTAAATTGCAGATTAAATGGTTAAGGAAAAAAGAGTGCTTCTTCCTGCACCCTCATGCATTTCTTCCTGCATCTCCAAGCGCACAGTCAAATGACAAAAATGCCCTGAATCCTAAATGAGACCCCTTTTCCTTCTCTTTTTTCTTCTGCACGTTTGCTTCCGCATTAGACACTCTTCTGGCACAACAATTCTGTTCGTTCCATTTCCGCACAGCAATTGTCTTCTTCGTTCCATTTCCGCACACCAATTCTCTTCTTCGTTCCATTTTCGATTTGTGTTATGGTGGTGAGAAGTCATCTCTTTCTTCTTGCAGAGTCTCTGTCGTGAGCATTATTGTTGTGGTGGTGAGAAGCGGCGCCGGCACAGGTGAGAGACTTTATTTTATGGTGGTTCCGTTTTCCGATTTTAGAAAATGACTTCGGGCTTGTACAGATCGGAAGTCATTTCCGGATGGGAGTTAAAATTGGCTTCCGGTCTGTACAAGCCGGAAGCCAAAAATTAAATTTTTTGAAAAACGTACAATGTTGTAGGAATGAGAATTTTGTGGTATTATTTAATTTTGGTTCATTTTCAGATATGGCTAGGACAAGAGGTGGTTCCTCTTCACGTGGCGATGGTAGACAACGACCTACGACCTTTATTCGTAGGAGAGATCATGTACAACAACCTATTGATAGCGGTGCTGATGTATTGGAAGCACCGAGAGAAGGTGATGTGCAACTTCAAGGATTCCCCGGGGGACCAAGGGACACATCAGTATTGACGGGTTATGGTGATCACATTGCAAAGACATTGTGGGATGGTGAAGTAAGAAGAAAGTGTTTTTTTATTTGTGAATTTCCTAATGTGTGATAATTTTTTTTATGTTTAAGTAAATTCGTTATATGTTGTTTTGATTAGGATCGTGGAGATTTGAAAGTCATTTCACATGGTAGAAAATTAAATAAGTTTGGAATCCCACATGAATGGATCACAGCACTAGTGGAGAACACGGGATTGTTGCCTCTATGCAACATAAGCTACGAAGTGGCGGATAGGGGGTTGATTTCTGCATTTGTGGAGAGATGGCATGCAGAAACTAACAGTTTTCACCTCCCCATCGACGAGATGAGTATGACGCTGGATGATGTTTCAAACATTTTGCACATTCCCATCGTTGGACAATTTTGCTCCTTCATAACTATAGATTCTAACACAGCTATAACATTGCTAGTTAACCTCTTAGCTGTAGATTTTGGCTGAGAGAGGTGTATGAGGAAGTATGTGTCCATGGCCGATGGGACTGTGCTGCTAGGGCTTTCTTGTTGCATCTTGTGGGATGCAGAATATTTGCTGATAAAAGTGCAACATCAGTCAGTGTCTCATACTTAGGCTTGTTTGAGGATTTGCCGATATGTGGAGGTTATTCCTGGGGATCTGCCGCATTGACACATATGTATGAACAACTGTTAGATGCTAGTTTGGCGCAGACTCGACAAATAGCTGGTTATCCCACGCTTTTACATGTAAATGAAATAATGAGTAATGTATTTATGTATAATATTTATTTGTTTAATTTTGTATTAAAATTGTTGCAGGTGTGGATATATGAACATTTTCCAGTACTAGGTCGAAGGGATTTGAATCCCCATTATGATGAGACACAACCTAGAGCAAGTCGATATGTTCTTGGAAGAAATATATCAACACTTTCAGTTGTGCGGGAGCAAATTGATGCATTGACTGATGCTGGGATAAACTGGATGCCATATGAAGCCCATCGACTTACTAGACCATTGCAGTCCATCACCCTGTTTTCTGGTTATATCAGATTTGGGGGGTGCACACATATGCATCTTTCTGAGCGGGTGTTACGACAGTTTGGTTATGTGCAAACCATTCCCCGATCTCCTACTTTACTTCAAGATGGGACAAGGGCTGTGATAGATGACAGGTGGCGTTCGTTTAGTGACCATCTAGTTACGTCTGTGGTGGAAGCTACGCATGCATCTGCTTGTGTGGATGGTTACATAGAGTGGTATAGATTAGTTTCACATCCATACATGCTTCCGAGGGCTGAAGAAGATCAACCACTGGTGCACACACGTCGTCGTCGTAGTCATGCACGCGACCAACTGTCATTACCCGTGACACAACAGGAGCATGCCTGTCCCGTGAGTTCATATTTAATATTCAAATTTCATTAAGCGATGTTCATTAATAAACATGTATTTTTTACTAACATGGTAGTTGTTACCGATTGCAGGGTATATTTAGACGAATAGCTACAAAACTTCAAAGAATGATTGACTGTTGGTATATTGAGGAGGGAACTCCTGCATGGGAAGAAACCCACAGTGCACTGCAGTTAGCTCGTGGAGTGACAGAAGATGGAGTTGTATACAGTAGGCGCCAACGTGGTCCACGAGGCCGACGATCATGAATGATGTTAATTAGTTGTCTTTTTAATTACGTTGCAGTTACCTCGTTTTATGTATTATTAAATATGAAACTCATTTAACACTATGTATTATTATTAAATATGAAATTGATTATGCACTAAGTTATTGTAAATTTAACAAGGTGTTATCTATTTTTCAATCATCTGCAATGTTAACATAATCTCGATACACCCCTACAAGTTGTGAAAAAACTTCCATCCGGCTAGCATAAAATGATGCCCACATTTTTGCCTCTTCGTAACAATAAGTAGACCATAATATGTCTGCATTCGGTATGGGACATCCATCCTGCAACTTCACCTGCATATGTTTGATAAATGTTAATAGTAATGTCATGTGTATTCACGAATATGACAACATATAACGACATTACCTGAACGAAATGATTGCCAAATACATGTCCAATACATAACATTCGATGCAAACTAACATCTGTTGGTGGTTTACTTCGTAAAGGAAATATAGTCATGTTTTGGTCCTTCGATAAACACACCAAGACAACATTATACCGATTAGCAATGACGTATCCCATATCTGGTATCGTCATCCACTTATCTGCACTCGCCTGGAAATAACATCCAGTATGTTACGGAAATAGTATAAGTTATAATTGAGAATAAATTAATAACATACAACATACTTACCATTGACATATCATCTACAAGTAATGACCTTTTTAGTTGGTCAACCCGTTCATAACCTCCAAATATGGTAGCATATTCATCACGCCATTGTCCAATTTCTTTAAATAAATCCGCTCTCACAAGCGGCCATGAGTCTTCACCCATCCCTAGCATGGCAGCAACAGATCGATAACCACAATGACCATCAGCTTTTACATCAATAACATCAACTATGTATGGATGATAAGTGTCAAGAAATTGATCTAACATCGGAACTTGTTTAATGTCGATGGACACTCGAACTTTTGCCTTCTCCTTAGTTAACTTCAGTGTAGAACAGCTATCATGCATAGAATAGATGCCATCAACATGCTCAAAATATGATGGATCACGCTTTGTAGATATGGAAACCCTACTACGACCTTTTTTTTGTGATCCCTTCGTCTGTACCTTGTGCACTGGTGCACACATTGATGTCATATCTGGATATGCAATTTCACGTAACTTATTTTTAATTCTACATTTGCCTGCAATGTCAACCTCTTCAAATGTTTAGCAATGACATCAAATTCTTGCTTAATAGACATTTCAGATGTTGACTGGCTGCATGATATATCGGCAAAGCTAAGTCTAGTCCACATGACATGCACAACATTAAGTGGTATACTACCAAGGGCATATCTAGCTAACTCACATGCACACGGTAAACCATGAGTATGTCTAAGTGTGGATCCACATTGTTGACTATCAATACCAACATACTTAACACGATTAAACTCTTCAGCAATGTGGTTCAATGCGTGTTTAGATACAAATCCTTGTAACTTTTTGTACAAACTGACATTGAACATGTGTCCGACAACATGTAAACTATGCTAAAATGATGCTTTTATTTCATTATGTTGCAATGTTATGATGTTGTTTATTGCATCCCAACAGTTACACAAGTCTCCCATACTATTTTGAAGCACCCTCTTCAAGTTCCAATGAGCAGATTCAATCTTGTTAAATCAAATAAAACAAAATGTGTTTCACAAGTTTTAACATTTATTTTAATATAAATAATAAAGACACAAAAACATACCTATTACTAGTGGTATTCCCTAGGTGCATAACCTTATCCGTCCACGCCTTCACGAATTTTTCCTTATATGGAATGACCCATGTATTGTTGACATATTAAAAAAACAATGGCCATGGCGAACAGACAATTTCAAAACATTTAACACACTCAAAAAATGTATGACAATCAACACAATCCATTACACCTCCCCATGCATCCATAACAACTTCCCAAGCCTCCGTCGAATCCACTAACATTTTACACTTTGCTTTCACATTCTTATTAATATGGAAACAAAAGGTGACACGCTTCAGGAAACACAGTGTTAATTGCATTGACTAGTGCTAGATCTCTGTCAGTAACAATTACTTCGGGGAGGACATCCGCTCTAAAAAACAATCCTCTAAGTCTTTCTAAAGCCCATATGAAGTTATTTTCTCGTTCACTTGATAACAACACAAAAGCTGCAGAGAAAGTCAAACCTGTTGACATAACACCAACAATCTCAAGTAAAGGTAACCTATATCTATTGGTTTTGTATGTGTTATCCATCAACAATACAATGCTAAAAGCATTTAGCAATTTCACTGAATCAGGATGTGTCCAAAAAAGATCAGTAACAACTTTTGAGGACTCATCAAACCTACTCCAATGTATATACATGTCACGCTCTAGCAACATCATCAACTGTTGCATTTCTGTTCTTGGTCCTCTTTGTGATCTCTTATAGGCATACCTAGCATTGTACACTTGTTTTATTGTGGTCACATTGTCTTCATTATGTTCCTTCAAAGTAAGTAAAATATTTGCAGGTTTTACTAAACTTTTGGTCATATCAACCAACATTGAATGCTCATTGGATTTTAATTTTCCAGCATATGGGTGACCTACTAACGTATCAGCCAACTCATGATTATGCCTACCACATATTACCTTTAAAATCCACCCTCTTCCATTACTAACTGGTTTACCTCGCAATTTAAATGGACAGTCACATTTTCTTGTCCCAGTAATCGTGATTTGTAGATCCTTTTTGTATTTTCTATATTTGCCAGCTCGCTTACATCCTAACAGCACATATGTCTTTCTTCCTGCTTACCTATTTGCTGTATCAAACCTCAAAATGACAATAACAAACCCAAGTGTAAATGCTACTGCACGGACCCATTCAAGTAAGTCATCCCGTGTAACAAAAACCTACGCATGTACATTACATATAAGCATATTAATTGGGTGCTATTTTATACAAAAATAACGAGTAATTATACTTACCTCATCAGTTGTGAAAAGATCACCACAATCTCCCTTATCAACTTCATCTTCTCCTAACTCATATCTTACAATATGAGGCATTTCGTACAAGTCAGAACCCTTATCAACTTCATCTGACATTCTGATTCAAGTATCACATTCCATTTCAATAAAACAAATCACAATATCAATACTAAACCAAAAAATCACAAACCTAAGTGACTTCCAGCTTGTACAAACTGGAAGTGAAGTTGAAAAACTTGACTTCCGGTTTGTACAAGCTGGAAGTCACTTTTTGACTTCCGGTTTGTACAAGTCGGAAGTCAAGTTTTCCAACTTCACTTCCAGTTTCTACAAACCGGAAGTCAAAAAATGACTTCCGGCTTGTACAATGCGGGAATTTCCGGCTTCTACAAGCCGGAACTACTGAAAATTTTGAAAAAAAAAACCTGGCTTCTTCTTCTTCACGAACCACCACCACCAACTTCCAATCAACCTCACCCAGGACCACCAATCACAATGCAACTTTTCAAACCTCCACCAACATTCACTATGCACAACTAACACCACAAACCTATTATCAACACAATACCATCCACCATCTCCACGGTGCATCTGCTCATGGTGTCATATATAACATGACAAAGGCAATGTTGGTATTTTCATTTTTCGAGGGGTGCAGGAAGAAGTCTTGGGGGTGCAGGAAGAAACTCCCGGAAAAAATGTCTTAATTTAATTTAGGCCCAAAAGTTTTTGGCCTGCCCAATATTTTTTTTACATAATCCTTTTTTTAATAGAAATTACAAAAAAGAAACCTCCCAAGCTTTATTTATTTAAATAGACTCAATTATTTAACTAAATTCTCATCTTGGATAATAATATCCTTCACATGTAGGAAAACTAGTCAGAATCTCATTAGTTTTTCAATACTTTTCTTCAACAGAAAATAAAGAAAAAGAAGAATTTTAAAAACATTAATAAAAATTAAAATAAATAATAAAAACTTTAATTTGATTTTGCGTTTAAGTTTTTAAATAAAATATAAATAATAAAATAAAAAATATTTAAAATAAATAAGTATTAATTGGAGTTGTGTAATTTAATTTGAATATAAATTATTATTATTATTATTACTATTATAATAATTACTGATATAAAAATGTAATAAGTCAGAAATATTTTAAATTTAAAATAATAGTTTGATAGATTATTAGTTTAAGTAATTATTAAATAATTTATTTTATATATTTGTTGATAAAAATTTAAAATTGGTATTAGAGGTTAAAATAAATAATGAAGTTGGGAAATTTAATTTTAAATATATTAAAATTTGTATTTAAAAATAAAAAAAATTATAATTATTAACATTTAATTGACATAGAAGGATTATTTATCATTAAAAAATTATATTTATTGAAGTATACTGCATTTAACTAATAATATTAAAAAAATATAAAAAAATATAAAATAATATTTAATAAAAAAAATTTAAATGTAGAAAGATTTAAATATTTTTGTAAAAATAATTAAAATTTTATTTGTTTAAAATGACAAAAACATACTTCAAAGGAAGGATACACATTCACTTAAATGTGGATTTCATATGACACGTTGATTCATGTAGATATTAAGTGTCAGCATTGTATAAATCTGATGTTTGAATTTCTTTAAATGTTTTGTCATTTGTGTCATATTGGCATCAGTTTTGATTTGTACTAAGTTGTGGACAATTTTTTATGTAATTGATTTTTGTTTCTTGTTTGCGTGTAGTTTTGTACTTCAGTGATTTTATGAAATATTAATAATTGGTCAAAAGACCAAATATGTTGACTAATAATTGTTTTAGGGTTACAACATTTATAGTTAAGACTATAAACATTTTGAGTTTTCATGATAGAGGCTCGCTCGATAAATCTCTTGACGTAAAATATTACTTTGATAAAAGTGATATGATCACGGTTTGTCAAAGAGATTGCATTATGTGGATTTAGAAACATTATATTTTCTTTAGTAGGTCTATTAAACTTGGAGTACAATTCAATCGTGATATTGAAAGGAAATTTAGACTTACAAGAAATCATTTATGTTACTTGTACATTAGTCAATATCGTAGTAACATCATATCTAATTAGATTGTTATATGTGACTTTAGGTTGACAGGAGTGCACCTTCTTGAATGTTGAGTCATTAGGAAGACCTAAAATAGTGTATACTATTTCCTTTAGATTCATGAAGTAAATTGTATATGATTCTAAACAATTTAGTAAAAGCACATTGAAAGTGGATGTCTTTCGTGATTTGGTCATTAGCAAACATAGTTGGGAAATAAGAATTAAAATACTTATTAGATGCAAAAGTTCTCCACATGAAGATGAATATTACGAATAAAAGGTGATTTTCTT
Organism: Lablab purpureus; assembly: GCA_030347555.1. Classification (NCBI taxonomy): domain Eukaryota; kingdom Viridiplantae; phylum Streptophyta; class Magnoliopsida; order Fabales; family Fabaceae; genus Lablab; species Lablab purpureus. Next base: position 23,999,424 of record CM059258.1, read on the forward strand.
TGTTTAGGATGGAGGATGAATTTGTCATAATGGTTATAATTTTGTAGATAGTTCAATTTATAATTAAAAAATAATTGAGTGACAGAAAAACATAATTTGTATGCATTCTTAAATCAACAGTATAAATAATACTAGTAGCCTTACAGAAATCCTGCATTGCACATTTAACTCATTAATAAGCCTAAAGAAATCCTACGCTGCAGAGTGTTCTCGTTAATAACATTAAATGAATCCTAGGTTACACAGTAAGTCCACTTGCAGTCTTAATGGAATCTTACATATCATTTTCCCTTTGATTTCCAACTCCCTTACAAGATAATTCTCCTCCTTGTTGCTTTTAAACACCCAAGCTTTCTCCCCCTTGATTTAAGCACAAGCAAAAAGGCTTAGTCTAACTCCTCTAAGGAATCTTCATTAGGACCAAGACCAAGAAGAAAATGAGTGTATGTCTTCCACTTAGCTGCCTCATGCATTGTATCTCGTTCTTCAAAAAGGACAACCTTCACAACTTCTAGTTCCACCCTTAAGCACTAATTCTCAGGCTCTAAAGAGGATGAGGATGCTTAAGATAGCCGAAGATAGAAAATAAACTCACACCAGGGAAACAACACTATGAAACCATGAGCAGTTTGAGTGGGATAGAAAAAAGCTTTTCTTGGGCTATATAAACCAACTTGAGAACGAGGAAAGGAAATATCCATGTGAGGATGCTTTGGAAGTGGGGATGGATGAGCTTGAGCTTTTCCAGATGGTTCCAAACTAGAGATGAACTAAGCAGCAACGCTGATGCGATCAATGTGTTTGAGATCATGATGAGAAAGAAACTCTTTGTCTTTTTTGCCCAAGACTTCAAGCTCCAACCTAGTAACACATATGAGAGGATCTCGAGTGAGGCTTCAAGGAAGAGGTTCTTCAACTGGAATCTCCTTGTCTTTATAAGATGAGAAAGGAATCTCAATGAAGGGTGCATCTGGACACACATGAAACGAGGTACTTAGAGTGATACATTGATGTGTGGTCCCATAACCAATAGCTTTCCTTCTTGCTAAAATCTTCTTTAGTGCTCAAGTTCATTCGTCTCTCTTTGGAAAGATCTTCAACATCATCTGGAGAGTAAACACATATTCCCTTTTAGACCAGAACTCAAAGTCTTAAGTTTCTTCTAGGTTGAGGGGATCAACATGGCGCTTTACGAACAAGTTACAAGAGATAAAGAACAAATCCATTTGAGATAGAAGTTACAAACAAGTCCAAAAATTATCATCTTTCGTAAACTGATAGGTTTCTCAAAGGGAAATTCGTCATATCTAAAGCCACACATGGTCCATGCATTAACATTATTAGGGAAGTTGTGTCTGGAAGAGTTGTAGACCTTAATGGTGTTCGCACCGTTTGGAATATGTGAGGGAGGAGGTCAGACTAAACGGATAGGATGAGTGGTAAATATTTGATCCATTGAGGCTTATTCATCTAAGGAAGTTATGTGCTTAGACTTAAATAAAGATAGAACATCATTAGACGAACCATCACCAAACAAATGAGTTAAACCTTTAATGCCTCTACATGCCAATTTGAAGATAGATGAAATCCATATCTTCTCGAAAAAAGATGCAGACTTAGGGTTCTTGAGTGAAAGTCTTCCATGGATTGTGCCTTGGACGCTTGAAAGCTCCATCATTAGTAATAACTGGGATGAATAACAAAGACTTTTTTGTAAAGAGCCAAGAGTTAGTCCTTGAGGTGGCAGAATCCATGCGAGCAAGTTTGCTTTCAATATTTGCCAAGTGTGTACCATCAATCATTGGAAAAGAAGAAACTCAATGGAAGCACCAATGTTATGTTTTTTTGAGTACAAACCTTAAAACCCCCCACTATACTTAAGATTTTAGGAATAAAACTCTATATAAAAATAAAGAAAGTGTTACATGAATATTTATAAATTAAAAGAAATAAAAGATAACTTAAATATAATCTTATTAGTTATAATTAATTGATAAAGTCTAATAATGAAAGATAAGTGAATCACATCTAATACCCTTATTAAAAAATTTAGGCCACAAAATATGTTGTTTAAGTGGATGCACCTTTATATGTTGTGTCCTTTTCTACATGAGTTGTATAACTCACAATGACAGATTTCAACATTTGAACCACCAACAAACAAAGTCTAAATAGTTGTTAGGTAAAGAAAAAAAATTACAATTTGATATTATAAAAAATGGAAGCATGTACTTGATGGTAGAGGCATGCTCTAGAGGGAGGTTGAATAAAGTCTCAAGACTTTTCTTGCATTGGATACTAAACTGTTTATAAAAAAATCTAATAAAAGAATAACACAGAGATTTTATAGTGGTCCACCTTTAACTCTTGACTACATCTAGTTCTCTATCAAGAACTCTTGAAGAGTTCCACTAATCAACAAGTGGTGCACTAACCACTTTTGGTTACAAGCTACAAATCTTTCAAAGATGTATTAAGAAAGATTACTCTCCTAAAAAAGTTAAATAGTTATAACTACCTTAGAAATGAATTGCTTCACAATATAAAAAATACAAAAAATATTAAACTCTCACTATAAACTCGATACAAAAAATAATATAAGAATGTAAATAACATGTAAGACTCAATAAATTTAATTGTCCAAATTGTCTTCATATTTATAGTGTGCTTAAATATGTCTATTATATAAACAATCTTCTCTTAACATATTTTTTTTATTTTTAATAATATAATGTTCAAGATATTTTGTACAAAATTACTTATTCTATTTTAGTCATTATGTAAGTGAATAATTTATAATATATAACAAATTTTATTGTTTACTTTCTTTTAATCATATATATTCATTTAAAAAAAATTAAATTTATTATATACATTTCTATAGGTAGAATGTATATAATTATTAGTGAATTTATTAGATCTTTTATATAAAAAGAATAAGAGCATTCTACATTATTAAGGCATTTAACTCAAATTAAATATATTTCATTTATCAAATATGACTTTTATATATATATATATATATTATATAAAAGGTAAAACTTTTTGCATAGTCACTCATTTTATAAATTATTAAATAGATAGTGTAATATATTATTTTCATTCCATGAAAACATATAAAATATCTATCTATCTATTAGCACAAATATACTATAAAGGTTAATTTAATATTTTTTTATATTTGTCACCATCAAAACTGGCCTAATACTTATAAACTATATTACATTGTGCAAGTCTACACGATACTTTTTCCAATTATTAGAAAAATACAAATACAACTTATTTATTAAATTATAAAAAAATAGAAAAAATTAATGTATTTGAGAACAACCATTTTTATTTGAAAGACGTGCTACACTATTTACATAATTTTTTTAAAATTTATCAATTTCAATAAAGTTAAGGAAAATTACACCAAATGATAAAAAAAACAGGAAGTATATTCATTGGGTAAGTATATTACAGTTTGTCATATAGTTTAAGTATTTTTTCAAGTAAAGTTTAAATATAAATATAAATAAGTTATCACTTTGTCACTTTACCATTACCAACAAAACAAATGAGGTAACAAGTGGCATGCATAATTGCCTCTGGAATAATGTGCACCATCTCTGAATCAGAGGAATGGAGTGGAAAACACAATGTAAGAACACAACAACAAATATAATATGGCACCACAACCAGATGCCAATATGACATCCATGCTCAACTGCTACTGACCAATTCCAAATGGCGACCTTGTCTATGCCCTCTTGATTGAAATCACCGTCATCAATTCTTTCTTTATTCCCTTTACATTCACAACCCAACAACTTCAATCTCAATCTCTATCCTCATTTCAACGCAACCCTTTTGATTCTAGCAACTATTTATGCTTCCAAACATGCTGCGATTCCACTTCACCACAGTCTTTGCTTCCAAAGCCTCGCCTTTTCCTCTCTCCTTTCCCTTTTCTAAAGCAATTCGCATACCCACAAGGGTCAGATCGCACATGGCTTCTTTCTCCTCTTCCTCTTCCTCTTCCTCCAAGCTCTTCTTCCGCCAGCTCTTTGAGAAGGAGTCCTCTACCTACACTTACCTTCTCGCTGATGCCTCGCACCCAGAAAGACCAGCACTCGTAGGATTCTCTCAGTTTTGCTCTCGTGGGAAAAGTTGTGTGAAGGGATTAAAGATTGAATTTTGAAGTGTGTGGTTGAATGTTTTTGTGGGGTGTTTTTATCTGGGTGGAAGGCCTTTTGTGGATTGGATGATGGGTTTTTTCATTTGAGTTTAATTTGCACGCACCACAATGCATAAGTTTTTTAGCCGTTATTGGATTGGATGATGGGTTTTTCACTGAGTTTAATTTATGTACACCACAATATAAAAGTCTTTTTTTCATAGTATGAATCACTCCGATATCATGGTAGATATGACTTTTAAGTAGTTTTTATAGAAGTTTATAAATTCATCATACATGTTGACTTCTGATTGAATGACAGTATAAGTATTTGTCTTTTTCTTTTTTGTTGTTTGGTGATTGATGAAAATTTTTGTTGAAATTTCAGTTGATTGACCCGGTTGATAGGACAGTAGATAGAGACCTGTCGCTTATTGAGCAACTGGGGTTGAAGCTTGTCTATGCCATGAACACACATGTGCATGCGGATCATGTCACTGGGACTGGCCTCATCAAGGTGTGCGCCTGCTGAATTGTTACTTTCGTCTTATCCTTCGTTCCTTCAGTTCATAAAATGTTTGTGAAAATGTTTCTATGTAAAGTAGGATGTGTTGTTGACCCTGTAAACGATTTAATAGTAGAGGAAGTTTTTCCAATATTAGTGAATACTTTTTGCAGTGGTGGTAACTTGGTGTGTTTTTGTTGTCCACTTATTACGCGTAGAGCAAAGTACCTGGTGTAAAATCTGTTATTTCAAAAGCAAGTGGTGCAACGGCCGATCTTTATGTGGAGCCAGGTGATAAGGTCCATTTTGGTGATCTTTTTCTAGAGGTAAGTCTATAGCTGTTTTCCCAGTAATATGTTTATTCAATGTTACAAATTATTTTTTGACTGGAGTTGTTTCCAAATGATTAGGGTTATCAAATATACCTTTCATTTCATTAAGTCCTTGATAAGGGATGAGGGCTTCTATATGTGTAGCTTGATCTGTCTATTTCTTTGTAGAATGTCATAAATGAATGTCGAGTATGAAACTCTAAACTTATGAAGATAGATATAGAATATAATTTGATGCAGCTTCCAGTATTCAACATCGTTTAAGACATTACTACCCTTATTTCTAGATGAAAAGGACTCTGATTTATCATACTGATGTATAGATCATTCACACGAGCTTAGTTGCTGCTTAATGTTAAACTAAATTGTGGCAGTGTTGAAAGCTGGCTTGTTATGACTGTAATCTTGGGTAGAGAAATAAAGGACGCTTGAGGATGATTTCATCTTATTTTTATTATAGATGACGTACGAACATGTAGTTTTAAATGGTTTTGATTCCCTCATTCAGGGTTCATCTGTTTCAATTATGAAGGATTTTTGGTCTTTAAAACTAATTTGATAAAAGGATCTGTTTCAATTTTTGCTGTTGTACCATCTACTCTGTAGTCTGTAATATATAATATTCTCTTTAACGTTGTAGGTCCGTGCAACTCCTGGTCATACCAAAGGGTGTGTTACCTATGTTACTGGAGATGCACCTGATCAACCTCAACCAAGGATGGCATTCACTGGAGATACACTATTAATACGTGGATGTGGAAGGACAGATTTTCAGGTGCATACTTCTTTCCCGTTTTTCCTAGTTATGCTTCTCAAGAGTGTTCAAAGTTTTATATGAACAAATGCTATGCTACCTCAACTTTTGAATGACATTGGGCCTAGGTTTTCGTCTTACAACCTATTTTCTATATCATCTCAAGTATATTCGTTGCTTCCTAATGCAGGGTGGGAGTTCAGAGCAGCTTTACAAATCAATCCATACACAGGCATGAACTTGACAGTGATTGTATGTTATGTTAAACAGAAACTTAGAAAAGTAGGCTAAGAAGTAAAAGATTTAAGATGTTTCTGGTTTGTTCATTTTCGATATTAATACTAAACTGCTCACGTTATTTTGGAAACAGATTTGTACACTTCCCAAGAGTACGTTAATCTATCCAGCTCATGACTACAGAGGATTCACTGTAAGTACACCCTTTAAGCTTTTTTGTTGCAAAATTTGTTGTGAGTTGCTTATACAAATTACTGATTTTAGGTTAGCACTGTTGGAGAGGAGATGCAACACAACCCACGTCTAACAAAGGACGAGGTAATGTTTGATGATATCCATATATATTAAACTCAATCCACCAAATGAAAATAAGTAGCTAACTATGAAAAAATACTCTTCTATTCTAGAGATCCTAATGAAAATACACGACATTGTGATGTAAAATGCTTAAAACACAAACCAATTTGCAGAAAAAACTGCTGACATAGTCAGTAATATCTAAGCTGTTAACAGATATAACAGTAAAGGCATTAGATTTGAATTGGTAGATAGATCTCAGTCCTATCAGTAGAAAATTTGATGATATCTAATTGTCAATTTCTCTGGATTGTGAAGAGTAATGTATTCAGCTATACTGTTTGGTCAATCATGTTCATGAAATGTAAATGCATTTTATCATTGCCTTTTATTCCTGCAATGAGATTTGTAAAAGTATACTTTTGATGATAGAATTTGGATTCATAACTAGGTAAAATAAGTTTTAATTCGTTCAAGTTACATTTTTATTCTACTGCTTGTTAGTCCCCACTTGTGTAGCAATACGTCACAGTTGATAATGTTGGTCCCTTATTTTCCAGGAAAATTTCAAGAATATCATGGCAAGTAAGTGCTAGCAAAACTTTATAAAGGATTAGTCAAATCTATTTTTTAATATGCATTGTTGCTAATACATCGGCTAACTATGGTATTTTGATTTGTGCAACAGATCTTAACTTATCATATCCTAAAATGATTGACATAGCTGTCCCAGCTAATATGGTTTGCGGAATCCAGTCCAATCCAAATCAAGCTTAGCCAGCTGTCACAAACACGTTGAAGCAACAGGGGAAATTTGTTATAGCCTTTGAGTTGAAAAAAAAAAAAGAAGAATCCAAATTGTAAATGAATAAAATGTATTTGTAAACTCAATATAATCTATAATTTGGCTCCAGTACTGTGTTTGTATTTTTATCATCAGTAAAGTTTCCTATCCTATGCATTGAAGACTAATTTTTAGAAGGGAATTTAGAAGTTTTCAATAAATTTAATATTTAGATGTGAATCGGTGGAAATAGAATTTAGTTCCTACAATTTTTTTAGAAATTTTCAATAAATTTTAATAAATAATAAAGTAGGTTAGAAAGTATGCTAGAGAATATGATATTTGCATTTTTCCTTTTGACAGTGTCTGTTTAAACAAAATTTTGTATAAGGAGCTGAGGAAGAAAAAAAAAAAGAAGATTTGAACTTATTTCTAAGAAAAAAATTAGTTTAAGCACATGTTTAAAAGTTAAAAAATGATATACCAAAAAGTTTTATAAATTAACTTATTTTTTCTTTTTACTTTTCTCTTACATATTAAGTATTTAGGAGGAGTTTTCAAACATGTGTTTTATGCCATGAAAACCACTCTTTAAGAGGAGTTTTCAAACATGTTCTATGGCATGAAATAACTCTTGTGTGAATCAAGAACATAGAGATAAATTTATGAATGAAAGTTGTTGAAAAGTTAATAATGTGTTTGAAAAGATAATTTTTAAAGAGTAATTATACGAAGAATTTAGAGAAATATTAGTAATATAATTTAATTAAAAAAATATTTTTAGAAATTTTTAGTAGATTTTAATTAATAATAAAGTATATTAGAGAATGTGTTATTTGATTTTTTTTTGTAGTCATTTATTTGAATAAATAGATCTCGCTCGAGAGACCGATATGCATGAACTATGATTTAAGTCACTTTAAACATTAAAAATTATGACCTAAATAAAAAATAGAATTTTTTGAATATGACTCATGTGATCCTAGTTCCATATAAGTCAAGACCAAGTTTACTCATAGACTATTGGATTAGTTCGTTATTTTTTTGTTATTTTATTTTAATTACACATGTTATATTATTGACGTAGAAGATATGAATATAATTATTTTCAAGGAATATTAGACAATGAATATGTTATGGACATCAATTATTTGGTATGTGTGTAGTGGGGTGAGAGGGACAAAGATTATTCAAAAAATAATTTTTCATATGTTGAAGTGGTACAAGAGTGAAGAAAAAATTAATTGTATGTTTTCAGAGTGGTACTTTAATCCATTGGACTTTGTTTAACAAAATTGTGACAAATGAGACTACAAATACTTATAAAAGTCAGTTTGGATAGTGTGGTAGAGAAACATAAGTTTAGACCCGGTGTAAGGTTGTCTTATTCTTATTATTGGATAAAATGTTTTTCTCCTTGTTTTATTTCTCCTTGTTTTAGATAGTATATATCTGATACTTTTTCTTTTATATAATATTTAAGTTTTTTTAATTTAATCTATTCATTTTTATATACTTTTGCTGACAAAAAGAAAAATATTAGGTCAAAATATGTAAAATCGTTATATAATACATATATCTGTTGAATATTAAACTTTAAATTTTTGCTTAGATATGTAATAATATTTTTAATGTTTAATTAGACAAAAAATCACCTCTTGACCTCTGGGTTTGATAAAGGATTATACTAAACAAAAAGAAATCATGCTTCATTTTAAAATATAAATTATCAAATTTTTTTAACTTGATCTATAGAATCAGGTCAGACTAGGTTGGACTATCCGATTCGATAACTCTATATTTCTCTACAAACTTTTTAAAAAAAAAATAAAAAAAAATGAAATTTTATAAGTTAAAACTAATTTTGTTAAAATTAATTTATTTACAAGTTAAAAAACTAAAAGTTCATAAAATTTACATGAAAGAATTTATACAAATTCATTTATTATAATGTAAAAAATATTTTTTTATCTTTTATAAATTCTTGAAAGGAGTTTTTAAACCACTTCTTAAGCCATTAAAAATCATTATTGCTCGAGTAAAGGATCATAAAGATAAAACTTACATATAAAAGTTTATATGCGAAATTTGAATGGTTTGTTGACACAAGAGTAATTTGTTTGAATGAAATTCTTCATATTTTTTTTTGGCATGTCTTATTTTGACCTTCCTAATATCAACATCAAAGTTTTGAAGGAAGACAATAAAATTTGTTAAAATCTATTAAATTTGTTCTTCACTTAATATTGTTGGAATTATCTTTTATTTAATATAAATTAATTTTATAATGTTAATCAAAGTTTTGTTGATAAAAAATAGTAGTGTTTTTCAACCAATATCAAACAATATTTCTTAGTTAATATTAATTAGGATTATTTTCAGATTGTTTATATTAGATAGGTTTACTTTTCACTAGACATCTATCAAAGTTATTTTTTTTTGTCACGTTTACATTAGAGTCAACATTAATAATGATTTCTTTTGTTAACCATAACATGGTTATTTTTTTTTTGTTAATGTAAGTGAAGGTTTATCAATGTCAATAAAATTAATCTTTTAGTCATTATAATTCACAATTTTTCAGATAGCTTTGTAGGAGTTAATTCTAATTGACATTGAATTATGGGTCGATATTAATTAGAATATTCTACATTAATATCCATAAAACTATTTTTGGACTAATGTTAATTAAGTTTTTGTGGGTTGATTTTTGTTGGAGTTATTTTTTTATCAATATTATGTAGAGACCATTTTTCTATTAATGTCACTAATATTTTTCTTTTGTCTAAAATTGGTCAATATTTTTCAAGATGTTAATAGAAAACTTTTACTACTTTTGACAATAATAAAAAAAAGTTGACTAAAAAGTAAGTCCAGTTGATAAAATAATTTATGTGACAGAAAATAATTGTAACCAAAGTTAAGTTAAAAACAACTTAAATTGATATTAGTGAAGAATAATCTTTGTTGAAGTCATTTAAAATATCTTAGAGTAACTTCATCAAGAAAATAATATTAATCAATGTTAAAAAAAATATTACATATTAAATTGTTAATAAATATTGTTTATATATGAAAATAACTTTTTAATTAATAATAGTTAAAATATTCAAGTAAAATTTAGTAAATTTAAGCTTTCTTAAGCAAATAATACATTTAAAAAAATGAAACAATTTATTATTATTTATATACATGGCGGTGCTTTTCTTATATATGTATTGTGTCGCAGGATGTGAGTTAATATATTTTTATTTTGAAAATTGTAAAACTATAACATGAAACTTAAAGATATTTATCATTATACACAAACTTAATCTATAAATTATATAAGTGTAAAAACTTGTATAAAGAGTGAAACAAGAACATGAGCATAAGAAAAGAAACAAAAACAATACAAGAAAAAAGATAAAATATAAAACATGAATTTTTAGAAACTTACCACTGAACATTAATTTCTCTAAGAAAAGATGAATATAAATATACAACATATTAAGAGCAGCTGCAAATTATAAGATATTGAAAATTATCATGTCATTTACCTCAACTTCATATATAAGTTTTCGTAAAGTCACAATTTGATGTAAGGACTTAAACTGAAACTTAAGAAAGAAAACAACTCTCTCTTTTCAAAATATTATAAAAATTATCTAAAAATTATTTTATCATTCAATTATATCAAAAGTTACTTATAAATAAATAAGATGAATATTAAAAATAATTATAATGATGATTAAAAAAGCATAAAATTATATTTTTTTCTTCATGTTCTTTTAAAAAAAAAACTTTATATTTCAAAAAATATAAAATAAAGATAAATATATTTCGTTAAAATTGCAAATACATTTGGTAAAAAAAAGAATTGCATTATCTTTGTTCTTATTTCATAAACAACCTTAATATAAGAAACATTGAACTATTGGAGAAGAATGAAGATAATAATTAGCTTTTTATTAAAAGAGAGAACATTTTAAGTAAACAATTTATTTTGATATGCATAATAATTCCATATCGTGTATGAGTTAAGACAAAAGACAATTTATATACTCATTTTTTTATTAATTTTTCGAGGTGTTTTTTAATGACAAAATCATTATGTAACTTTGAGCTCTAAAATGAACAATACCTCGAACGTTAGTTCATGTAATCTTTATGAGATCCAATAGTCTCACATCACTTAGGAATTAAGATTAATGATAATTTATATATATTTTTTTCTTTAATTCTTTTATATATCTTTATATATCTAATTTTTTTAATTATTACTCCTTACCTAAAATTAATGGATAAACATAACATCACAAATCACTTATCTTAGTATAAACAAAAACAATATCACAAAAAACAACATCACAAATAAAGAATTGTTCTTAAACTTTTGTAATTCTGCATAAAACTATTAATTAGTAAGATGTTGTAACATGAAGGCTCATATTTATATATTTTAAGAGTAGATTAGATTTGATTTAGGAGTTAATTGGATTAAACTTAATTTAATCTGAAATATTTACAAATTTAAGTATTAAAGTCTTTTACCAAAATAAAAAACAATATTTACAAACATTGCAAAATGATGCATTTAATCTTTATTTATCATATTTTTTTACAAATTTTTTTACAAAATATTTTTAGGGGAAAAATAAAAAATAAAAAAACTTTTTTGATAAATTAAAAATATTTATACTTTGTGTAAGAAGTTCTCTAATGTAAATTTTTTAAAAATTTTACTTTTAGTTTGTATATAAATTAACTTGAACTTATAAAAAAGTTATTTAATTTATTTTTATTCTGAGTGATTAAGAAGAAGTTTGATTAACTTACTCTTTAAGCATGTGTGAGTGTTTGTATATAAATTCAAGTCTCCCTTTTTCACGTGTGTATATCAGAAAGCGTAAAATATCCATTAAACGTGAATTAAACACCTTCTCAAACACGTTCTAACCCAACGCCATTTCCTCGTTACAAAGCTAGTACTACTTTTGAGAACACCAAAGTATTCACACTTTGCCTAAACCTTCACACAAGTGGGTCCACAAAACAAAAAGTCACTATCATCCGTTTTCCATTCATCCATTCATTCCCACAAACAAACACAAAGCCACTGCTCTGATCGAACCATTTTTCTCGCACCATCCACCATTTCGCAGTAGTCAAAACCCTCTCAGAGACAACATAACAAAGCAAACATGACCGAAGAAGACAAGCCCAAAGCCTCCACCGTCGACCACCACCATCACCACAACCACCCTCCGCCGCAGCCACTACCCTATCCACCCGTACAGTATGGCACCTTCCAGGGCGTCGCCAACTACCCTCCTCCACCGGAGCCACACCCCGCCATCGGCTTTCCTCAACCCGTTCCACCGCCCGGCGCCGTTGACTCCTCCGCCCCTCTTCCGCCGTACTTCCAGGGATACCAAGCGGTTCCCGGTATGGCTCTGCCCTTTGATTCTTATTTTATTTAGTCTTCTGGGTTGAATTTGAGCTTGGAAATGAAAGGTGCGAAATTTCGTTCCTGAAATGATGATTCTTGTGATGGGTTGGATCAAAGATTGGAACTTTCGAGATGGGTTTAGCTTTGTTTAGTTCTGCTTGTGATGGGGTTTGAGGAAAAATTTCTGTTCTTGGGTTGACTTGGCTTTTGTAAGTGAGATTTTTGGTTTGTTTTTTTTTTCTTAATATTTTTTATCAATGGAGGTTGATAATGATTGTGGGTGTGGTGACTGGAGTGATTGGGAACAGTTGTTGGCAGTTTGATGTTGTAGAATTCAATAGATTCGGTGACTGGTGATGGTGATTCAGGGTTTTTGCTTAATCACTGGTTTGATTGTGATTATTTGTTGTTATCCCTTTCCATCATGATTTTTAGCTCTCTATGTGTTGGCTGTGATTAAAGTTATGGGATTAGGTTACAGGATGATCTGGCAGGTTCATAGACTGCTAGAAGGACTAGATCTACTCTGTTTTATAATTTTACAATTATCATTAAGACTTGTATACGCTGATTCGCTCAAGAGTCATGTTTGTGGTGTGCTATCCGTGTTGTTGCGTCAAATTGAATAGTAACAAATTGTGCAGCATTTGTTTGGTGAGAGCAAAGCTAGTTGTGTTAGGAGATAATTATGAGCACTTGGTTTTTATAATTGAGAATTTGATGTATGGTAGTTTGATGATCATGTCTCTTTGTTGTGTAACAGGCTTAATTTTCCGGTCTGCTAGATTTTGATATGGTTTGCTCTGTGATATTGATTCAGGTTACGCGGTTGCTGAAGGAAGACCTGTAAGGGGACGGCGCCTTGGTTGCTGTGGCCTTGGTTGTGGCTGGTGTCTGTAAGTAAATTTACTGCTTAGTGGCATATTACTTGTCAGCAATGACTTGGATATAACAAGATACGATGAGTTAAGGATCTTGACTTGACCTTTCTGTGCATGACATTTGAAGCTATGTATAATATAAATATAAATATAAATATAAATAATATACAATCCAAAACCACACTATAGTTTCTAGCCTATTCTGTTGGTGAAGTATGTCATTACTAGTGTTTCTTTGGTTTATGTTAACTCCAATCTTCTGTTTTTGGATAATTTCTTTTAAGTTATCTTAATCTTCTATCACCAATCACCATTAACTTTTTCTTCAACAAAAGTTTATCTTATTTAGTGCTTAAACTTAAATCTCAAATTTGTCTATTGTGCTTGAGGAAAATGCTCTATTTTGATTTTAGTGTTATTTTTTATTTTGACTTCATTCCCCAGCACCAAGAGAATATTGAAATTTTAAGTGCATTCTTGTTTTGAATTCTGTTGGTGAGAGTCTACCCCAATGTAATTTTGTTAGCAGAGAAAATAGTCAATGTGATATTATGAGTGCAAATTTGTTTACTGACTGGAATATCGTACTTTTCTCATTATGTTTGCATTTAAAGAGCTGGGATATGAAGCTTATTACAACTTGAGAGGGAGAGAAGAGGGAAACGGCATAGGATTTGCCATTTCATGAGACCCTTCTCAAACATCAACTCATTTGACATGTTTTGAACATGGTCACCTTCTAGACAAACTGCTTTGAATTTCCAGCAGTTTCTGTGTTGGTGTCTACACCTGTTCATTGACACCCCCTTCCTACCTCTTTCCCCCTTGCCATTCCGAGGAAGATAGTTGAAGCAATTATTTTGTTCATTTTATGATCAGGTTGAACTCAGATATTTTCCTTGATATTTCAAGGCATGGACAAGATTCTGCCATATCACTGTACATATAAGTTGGCATACTGTATTCAAAATGTGAGACAAGTAGGCTGTTTACACGATTAGCATGCCTTTCTTTACTTTCTCGCAGAAAATGTTTCAATTTACCTTGGTTAATAACATCTCATAGAAAGGATTATATCTTGCCTTGGTTAGGGATTTTTTTTCAGTGAACTTGAACCTGGGGGATCATTTCAGTCTTAATCTGATTTCCTGCATGATGAAGATGGTTCATATATGATTCTATTTTCTTTTTTATTATCTTATAAAATGTTAGAACCATTTATGTTCAGCCCTTTTATATTATCTATTGTTAATTCTCATATTATTTTCCTTTCTTTTCCCATATGTTGATACTTGAGTCACTTACTTTCAAAGTTAATATTGGCTTGTTGATTTCTGATAAATTCTGTTGTTGTGAAAGGTTTATACTAGGCTTCTTTCTTGCTGCTATTCCGTGGTACGTTGGGGCAATAATTATGCTCTGTTCCAGAGTAGACCATCGAGAGAAACCTGGATATATTGCTTGTGTAGTTGCTGTAAGTGATTCTATCCTTTCTTCTTTTTCACATGAAGCCTGTTTCAGTTCTGTCAAGTTCTTGTATTCTTTTAGCAATTCCATTACTTGTTTGAATTTTGTTATATAGGATTTTTGCAAAATCTCTTGTTTTTATGTCTCCACATTATCAGAACTTTTTGTCTTGTTAGTTGCATTGCATGTAGCATTAGAAGGTAACACCAGCTTTGTGAAAATGCTTTTGGCAGGCTGTTCTGGGTACAATTGCGATTATTCTTGGTGTGACAAAGGGAGCTGATGACTGGTAATCAATCTTCACGTCAAGAGCTGTAAAGTTTGCTAGACGAGTGTATGTAAAGTGAATCAGTTGCTTAATATTCTGTGTGAATGTAATTTATGTATTCATTGAAAACTGCTACCATATGTAGTTTGTATTGTTTGATTTATTATTATAAGCTTCTTCTGCTCCTGATTTTTATATTTATGATCGGGCAAGACTTATGTACTTGATCAATATTTGTATTAAACATTTTTATACCTAGTTAACAATCATAACTTGTACGTATGAACATTTATCTTGTAATTAAACTCTTTATCTTAACACTTCATCCTTTTGATTTTGTTTTGACGGGATTTTTAAGATTTTTGAAAATATGTTGTGGAGATATGATACAACAGATATATTATTATATGAAGAAGTTGTCTTTTATTTTATTCATATACTTTATATATATAAAGTAAAAATATAACAAAATATCAAATATTAATAATATGTGAATTTTAATTTTCTAAATCTAAATAATAAATGAATATATTTTTTATTTTTATGAAAAAGATATTTTAAAATAAAATCTAAATTTTTTTCTGAAAATTAATTTAAATAAAAAAAGATATTAAATAAATATTCTTAAAATAATTTTATAAGATCTATGTTAAAAAACTGGACTGTATTTATGCAAAGAAATTATCTGTGTGAAGATGTGATGGCCCACAACAAGTGGAATTATTTGTTTGTCTAATTTTAATTTGGGTGATTTTTTTAGCATTTTTATATCTTCAATGTATAGTTTCATATTAATGGTGAAAAATAAAAAAATATTATTTATTTTATTTTAATTTTTTCTTTTGTATTTGGTTCTTTTTATGTGTTTAATTTTTTTTTCTTCTTTTCTCATGTAGTGATTTTTGTCTTTATCCATAATATATTTAGTCTATCTAATGGAGGTGTCTTTAGACTAGGCGTATAATTCAGAAGTCATTTTCTAAAAAAAATTAACTTTTAGATTACACAATTTAAAAGTTATTCAAATTTGGGAAAACTTTGGATTGAATAATCCGAAAGTCAATTTTTTTCTTTAAAAATGACTTTCAGAATATATAATTTAAAAATTAATTTTTTTAAAAAATGACTTCTGGATGAAGGTGCTTAAAGAATCATCCCCTAACCTAATGATTTTATTTGTAATTAAATATTTTTAGATTTTTGTTGAATATTATCTTTATTTATTTATTTGTCTTTTAAATCATATTATTAATTATTTCTATTATTTATTTATTATATTATTAGTTATTTCTATTATTAGGTTATTTTTTATTATTTTTTATCAAATATATTTATTATTTAATAAAATTTAACTAAATTATTGGAATATAAAATTATGTAAAATAAGTTTTACTTTATTTTTTGGTTATATACCTATCTATTATTTACTCTTTTTATAATTATATAAGTTAAATGTTTGGAGAAGTCTGCTAAGATGAACACATGGTAATAATACCTATTACTACCATTTTAGATTTTTAACTCAAGATTAACATATAATGAACAATGAGAATTGGAGTCACGAAAGGAATTGAGAAGAGAAGACACTAAAATTGTAGAAGTTGTACAAGAAATATTAATAATATACTTTTCAAAGCATTATTTTATGAAATTGTTGAATTACAATAGCTAATGTTATGTTTGGCTTAGGAAAGAATCAAGCTATAAAGGAAAGAAAGATACAAGGGCATTCGAATTGATAGATAAAAATGTGAAGAAATTAAAAAAAAAAAAAACTCCTAGTTTGTTCAATGAGTAAAATTATTAGAAGTTTCACCAGCACTTACTAAGAATATACAGTTAACGTTTTTTCTGTTTATATACACATTTATTTATGTTTTTATTTTCTGTTTTCACTTTTAATTAAAAAATATATATTGTTTTTAAATTTGTGTTATTCTTAAAATGCAGAAAAAAAAGAATATTTCTTTATTTCCTATATACATATTTGAAAAAACATTCAAATTGCAACAAAATGACATTTTTTTTGTAATGAAAATCTAAAAATAGAAAATAGCAAACAAGAAGTAAAAGCGTAAGTAAATATCACCAACATGAGATTATTGGTATTGGTGATATTTTCTTGCTAACCAACATGAGAGTACAATTGTTACTTAGAGGAGTCAAACATGTTTCAAATGTTTGTCTTAGTCTGATATTTGTGCATTTGTTTGATGATGATAGTTATGACAATCACTTTAATTCTGTTAAATGAAAACTCACTAAGGGTATCTTGATTATGGCTAGAGGGGAGACAATTTCTAAATTGTATTGAACTAAAGTTTTGGTTGCTAAGGACAATGTGAATGTTATGTATATGGAGACATCTTTGTGACATTGAAGGCTTGGTCATATAAGTGAAAAAGAGCTTAATTACTTATCTAAAAAGGATGTTCTTTTGGGATTGAAGGGTTCATAATTGGAGAACTGTTCTCATTAAATGGTTGGTAAACAAAGGAGAGTATCCTTTAAGAAGCATCCTCCCTTAAGGAAGGCATAGTTACTTGAATTGGTACATTCTAATGTTTGTGGTCCATTGAAGGTAAAGTCTTTTAGTGGTGCACTTTACTTTGTTAATTTTATTGATGATTGTTCCAAGAAGCTATGGGTCTATGCACTACAAAGAAAGGATCAAGTACTGGAAAGTTTAAAGAATTTTGATTGAGAGGCAATCGAGCAAGAAGCTGAAATACATTTGTACTGATAATGGTGGTGAGCATTATGGACCCTTTGATGTCTATTGCATGCAATAGGGGTATCAGAAATGAAAAGAATTCTCCTAAAACTCCTCAACTTAATGGTCTAGTAAAGAGGATGAATAAGACTTTGATTGAAAAAGTTAGGCGTATGCTTTTTGAAGCGAGGTTTTCTAAGAATTTTTGGGGAAAGACATTACTTGCAACCACACATGTTATTAATCTTAGTCCTGCAATTGCATTAAATACTGAGGTGCCAAACAAAATTTGGTTTGACAATAATATTAACCATGATAATTTGTGTCTTTGGATGCCAGAAATTTGTTTATGTTCCAAAGGATAAAAGATCCAAGTTAGATATGAAGACAAGGTTGTTAATCTAAATATGAAGAATGATATTTAGAAATATCTGAAGAAAAATTATTTTACTGATGATGGCTCTAAAAGAAGAAGATAGACCTTCATTATTGAAGTCTTGTAGAAGCTTTAAACTTGTATTTTGTGTATATGTTTGATTGTAATAGTTAAGAATATTGTTGAAGATCATAACATGCACACAACTCTCCCTTAAACTTTGAAAAAACCTTTTGTTTTTCGTAAGAAACATTTAGCATCAAAATAATCGATTATCTCGAGCAATAATTGATTATCATAAGTGAAATAATTGATTATCTCAAAAAATAATCTATTATCTCGCATTGTTTTGTGAAATCAATTTGCTCTTTGGAATAATCGATTATCTTAAACAATAATTGATTATTTTGAACAATTTTGCGAAAACTTCAGGAGGTGTTCATCTTTTGTGCTTATTCAAAGGAGGTGTCTTCATGTCTTGTGGTGTTCAAGGAAGGTGCTAGTTCATCTCTTATGTTTTCAAGAGAGGTGTTGTTTCATCCTTTGTTTTGTACAAATGAGTTGTCTTCTTAATCTTCCTACTATCTTACTTATTTCGCTCCATTGTAAGTTTGTAAACTTATTTTTAAGAAAGTTACTTGTTGTCACTCTCATTTGAGGTGATATAATAACAACTGGATACAAGATCTGCTTTGATTCGAACCAGTATAAAATACTCTATGTATTTTTCTCTATCCTTACTCTCTTTACATTCAACTTATATTACGCTTTTATATATTTTGTACTCTGATTTCTATAAAGCAAAACTTAAATTTATATTGGATTTTTGTTAAACTTTGTTTTAAAAAGATCAAATTTGAAAAATGTTTAATTTTTATTAAGAACTAATTCACCATTCCTCTTAGTTTATTTTACATGTCCTATTATTCTTCTAACAAAGGTAATGTATCTATATTGGTTATGGTCATAATAAATTTGGCTAGGTTCCCATACACATAGACATATTTCCGTAAAAATTGTGATTCTAGCTTCTTTCACCATTGAATCAACCCAAAAATTTGACATCATGTTTCTGACACTAGGTTCTAAATTTTGTCTATTGAGATCATGAAGTAATGGTTTGTAGTTAAGGATATTAATGTTTCACAGTTGCTCTATTTTTTAAGTTTCTTCTTCTTATGTTCTTCAATTTGAAAATTTTATTATTTTGAGGTATTGGTTAGTTGTAAACACTTGTTGTATTCTTATATAATCTTAGTTGAGGTTAATTGAACGACTTGTCTTCATGGATTTTTACTTTTCATGTTGAGAGAGTTTTTCTACATTAAAATATTTAGTATAGTTTATTTTTACAATTTTCTATTGTTGTTATTTTTCGTAAATTCTTTCAAGTTGGGAGAATTATTTCCACTTAATGTTTTGATATTTTTACTTGTTGAATTGTTATTTTTCTCTTGATTATCCTTTTTATCATATAATACATTCCCATTTGGCTTACCCAAAAAAATTATAGTAATGTCATCCTTGTAAAACCATCCAATTCATTTCAATACTCTAATACAATATTGTTTTGTAAATTCTTGCCCTTCATTTCTATGTTCTAATATCTTGTATTTAATGAGGAAAAACCTTTTCTAGAAGGTCAATCTCAAATCATAACACTATTATGTTATGTGAGAAGATGGTAATTGTCTTACTCACATACCACAAGAATGAAATTTTAAGCTTTCGATGAAGAACAGGTTCACCCTGGAACTACAAGATTATTACATAAAATTGAATGGTGATTTGTTTCACAAGTCCACAAAAACGATGACACTAGAGCTTGTGTAAGATGATATGAGCCCCATGTTTTGGATGAAGAGTGAACACAGTGACTGGAGCATGTGCATAGGCTGGAGAAATCTCAAACGAGAAACGTTGCAAAAGTAAAGACAAAATCAGCTTTGCTTCTAATAGAGCAAAATTTTGGCCAAGGCACACTCTAGGACCCCATCCAAATGGGAAAAATGAAACTTGGCCTTTTGTTGCCTTTGCCACTCCTTCAGCAAATCTTTCTGGTTTGAACTCAGTAGCATCATCACCCCAAATATCACGATCCTGGTGAATCAACAATATTGGTATGGACACTTGCAGTCCTGCAGGTAGAGAAAGGTCTCCAAGTTTCACATCATTCTTGGTACCTCGACTGAAAAAAACTACAGGTGGATATAACCTGAGAACCTCGTATAAAATCATGGTCACCTATGGCAAATAAAGATATATTCATTAAGAGTCACCAAAAGCACATGCCATGTTAATATAGCCATCACCATCAAAGTGAAAAAAACAAGTGATACTTACAACTTTGAGGTGACTTAACCCATCATAGTCTGGCTTTTGGTTACCAAAAACATGCAACACTTCCTCTCTAGCAAGAGCTTGCCACTCAGGATGCCTACTCAGCAACACCATTGTCCAAACCAGCAAAACCGATGTAGTTTCTTGTCCTGCTATGTAGAATGCATTGCACTCCTCAATTACTTCTTGACTAGTCATTGCTAAAGTCTTATTGTTTCTATTTTCTAGCATTTCCGCATGGTTTGATTCCAAAAGCATCCCCAATAAGTCACGCTTTATAACATCACCATCCATCAATGCTTTCTCTCTATTGTTTATGATACCTTTAAGTAATCCTCGTATATTGGCATCAATTGCTTTCATCCTCCTATTTCTAGCTGTTGGTAACAACCTGCAAAATAGATCATATAATTACTTTTTCAAATCAATTAGCAAGTGAATATAACATGTGTATATATTAGTTTCAAAAGTAACATACTTTATATCGATCTCCATACATAGCCCATTATTGAGCAAAATCTCATCAATTTTCAAGGTCCATGTAAACTAGCCAGATTAAGTATTTAAAGCAGTGAGGTTTTGACAAGAAAGGAAACAAAGGATTTACCCTCCTTTTCTTTCTTTTTTCTTCTAAAACTTTACTCCCCAACATATTTCAAGAGCTGTATTTACTAATCTTCATTCAATTTTAGCAATGTATAGCTGTTACATTCAAAAGAACAAAAGAATATATTTGGATAAATTTGATGCCATTTATACTATAAGTCTTACCACGACCCTGGAATGAAAACTTTCTGTAATCTCATAATAAGTCCAGCTTGCTCTTTGAGAAGTTCAAATATCTTTTTGCCTTCTTCATAACTGCTTCCAAATGCTGTTCTAGAAATAATATCACATGTCAAATTTTGAAGGAAAGGCCATACGTCAATTTCACATTTCTCCTCCGAAGATACCATCACTTCCCATTTGGAAATCATATCATCGCAACATTCAAAGAATATTGGTAACATAACCTGCATCATACGTAAAGAAAACATATTTTCAGTACAAAACTTGCATATGGTGTAAAACATTCTATCAAAAAGTGACTGACTAACAAAACATACTGTTATAAAGTATACACAGAACACATTTTTTAAGCATTTTTTTTATCAGTGGTTGAAATTTATTAAACATCATAAATTAAGTACTATATGTTTAACCTTCAGTTTTTCTGAATGGAAAGCAGGGTTGATAATCTTTCGATGCATTTTCCATTTCTCCCCTTCTAAATTTGCAAGTCCATTACCCAACAATTTGAAAATGGGGCTCAACTTGGGTTTCTCAAAGTCTTGGATCTTGTTGAAGACGTCTTTGATTTTCTCAGGATCCATGATAATCACTTTTGGTGTGGGACCTTCCCATACAAATGAACTTTTGCCTGCACATGATTTTCAATTTTTAAAATATATAAGAAATAAAATCAACAAGTGTCACAAGTGAAAATAACAAAAAAGCAATTCAAAAAATTGAAGAGATAAGAATAATTTTGTTATGAAGAATGGATGTGTCAAGCAATCTGATAGTGGGCAACACAAAATGTGCAAAGATGATGACGGGAAATTCACGCGTGAAGGATTATATGTGGGGGTACCAATTAGATATAATATCTGAGAGGAGAGAAAGGTGTGGAGAGTATCATTCTGTTTTCTTCATTCTAACATCTCTGTAGTTGCTTTCGTATTCTAGCAACCTTATATAGAGCTTCATCCATATACAATATGGTTCATTAGCATTACAATATGAAAGAAAACAAATATTTACAATGGTTACTACAATTTTTTACCAACATATTTCCGTTAGTTTGAATAAATTTTGTTTATATCTTTTAAATAATATTTTTTTAACTTTATAAATAAAAATGCCCCGGAAGACAGATCTGACAAGATATTTCACAGAAATTAATTATCATGTGACAAGAACCAATTCAAATATATCTGGAAAACAAGAACCACTGTTTTCAACTAGTTATAGTACCCCATTTGACAGATTAGTTTGTAGTTGTGGAAACTTGTATTGGAAAGAAAGTTACAAATCCATATACATGATCAACTTGTAGAAGCAAAGCCAAAAACTTAACGTATATGCCTTTTTTTCACCCTAGAAAACTTTGGGATCTACTTTGGAAACAAAACATAACTGCAATAAGTTTCGACAGAACGATCATCTGGTTACCATTCAGAAGGCCTGAACGCACTTTTACAAAAGAATACTATGTGTATCTTTTGCCTCAAAAGCACATCCAAGTTTTTTTACAGTGAAACAAGCACGTGCTATGCTGATAAGATAATGAATACTGTAGGGAAAAATAGTAAGACTAGTTAAGCAGTGGGAAAAAGAAGCATGGCACGTACCAAATTTGTGGACAATGTGATGGTTGAAGGTTGTGATATTTGGTGCCATGTCCTTGTCATTGGAGAGAAAACTCGTGGATTGCTGAGATTTTGCAGCTTGCATGAGCACTGCAAACATTTCCTTTGTGTCTCCAACCAAGAGCCTGTAGGGGTTTCCCTGAAGGCCCTGTGCTCTCAGAAGCTTCTCCATTCTCTTTGGCCTCAGCCACACCCAGTTCACTACCTTCCACAACCATAGCACCACCACAGGCGCCAAGATGAGGAACCATGTTGCGGCTGTGGGAGATACCACCATGTTTGACAGTGGAAAGAGGGTAGCAGATAGAATTATAGAACCCAACTTTACTCCTTCAGTGGTTGAGTGCTTGAACTGATGATCCCAGTAGTACACTTCAGTGGCTTTTATAATTCCAAAAGGTACTAATTGCTTAAGAAACTTTTGAAAGATAAAGGTGCACAACAATTTCAATAAAGAAATAGAAGATAAATAAATATTTTTTTTTGTTTTATCACTAAACCGTACTTTTCCTTTGTGGTCACTTGGAAGGAAGGTGCGTTCATATTGTCGTGTCTTTAGAAAACGACCGCATGCGGAGCCCACGTTGTTGCTTTTGCGGTCACTTCTTTCTAAGCGTATGAGTAAAGTCATGTTCTAGCAGCATCTTATGTTTCATAAAGACCTATGTATATGAAACAAGTGTAAAATTATTTTTAAAAGTTGCATCAAAATGGATTTGTTGAAATCAATGACCACACATTCAAACAATCAGGAAAGAGTCTGTAAGATAAAAAAAGTGCATTCTAATATTATATTTGCGTGCTTGCTTTAAGTTGAATCTTCTACTACCAATTTCAGTCTTTTACCCTATCGGTTTCTAATGAGTGGATTTTTAGAAGATTATGTTAGGACGTTTCACATTGAATAGGAAAAATAATAAATTGAACAACATATAAATGAAAATATTCATAAACTCATTGTTTTAAAGTTTTGGGTTAGAGTTAATGTCACAGACACTTGTGTGGTTATACTTGTAAGTCATTATCCTCTCTAGAATCTCTCAACAAGTAATATCAGTTGTGTTTCTAGCTCATTCTTTTTCTCAGAATCTCTCAATAGATTACTGCTTTTATTTATTTATTATTCACTTTTTTATCAACTATGTTTTTTAGGTTATTTTAGATGAAATGTCAAAACAAGTAAACATTATAAATTTTTTAATCTTAAGTTATTTTTAATTAGAATAGGTTAATATTTGTAAGAATTATAAATTATTTGTTAAAATTGTATTAGATAAATTTATTTTATCTATTTTACTTTTATAATATATATAAATGTAAATTATTATTAATAACAAATAAAAGTATTTTTAAAAATCGAAACAAAAATATATTTATATTTTGTTGTAAAATATAAGAAGGATAAAATAAATATAAAATTTTAAAAATAAAATATAATTTTAATAAATAATTTAAAAATTAAAAATATATTTAATTTTATTAGAAAACATTTAATAAATTTTTTTTAAAAGCTACGGAAACATACATTTCAATCATTATTTTTATTAGAGTAAAAGATTATGCGTAGTCGAATAAAAATTTTCACATGTTTTTTAAATAAAAGATTATAGGAAAGAAGGCATTGTAGAAGTGAACAATTACTCTAAAGTTTGAAAAAGAAAACGAGGAAATTGTAAAACTTTTTAAAACGTTAAGCAAATAAGTGAATCAATTTGAAAGTATGGAATGCCAAAAACAGCAAAGGAAAACAACTAATAACAAATGTTTAAAAGTGCAATATAAAATAAATATAATTAGAAAATAAAATGGTAAGAAAAGGAAATGATAAAAAATATAAATGGCAGAAAAAAAAACAAGAAATTACCATAAGGAAAATGAAAGATTACGAAAGAATCATATATTTTAGTGATTAGAAATATCGTTCTCGTAAAAAAAAACACAATATAATCATTTTAATTTCAATTAATAGATCTTATTGTATAATATTCTCCAATATCGATATTTATTTTTTTCTTATTCAAACCTACACTACCCTTTTAGGCTCCCTTGTTTTCTGGAATGACATGTAAACCTTTGTAATTTTTTATTCTCTACTTATTATTTAACAACTTTATCAATCAACATTATATGCATTATGTAAGCATTTTTCTTTATGCTTGATACATTGTCTTGATATTCCATTTTATCTTTTTCGCTCACATAGTTCTTTCTAAAAGATTTTCTTCATTTTAAAGCTTTAATATATATATATATATATATATATATATATTATTCTTTTTAAACTTTTTACATTTCTTACTATTTATACATTTACCTCTCGGATTTAAATTTTGTATAAATAATATAGAAATACTAGTTTAGCTAATGTATATGAAGTTTTATTTGCAACTAATGAAACATCACTTAAAGTTTAATATAAGCAACGTGTAAAAACAAATAATTAAAAATTCTTTACATACAAAAATTAAAGGTAATTTTTTAAATAAAAAGTAAATATGTTCTTACAAGAAAAGAGTGTGGTTTTTTTGAGATAAAAAGAGTGATACTTTTTAGAATATGAGACCAATTTTTTAAGATGTAGATACCAAGTTGTTGATGAGTATCAAAGAAAGATCTATCTTCAAAAGAATCTTCGATGCTAAAGTCAGTAAAAGCTTAATAAATAAAATATATAAATATTGAATAAAACATTAAGTAAGTACTTCCTCAGGAATGATGTATTTATAGGGTTTTCTAAGCCCTTAGTAATTAAGATAATGATAAATAACAAAATATTCAGAGTTAATATCTCATGTAATTAGTGTCATAGCAAAAATATGTGATATTGATGGATATTAATGAATAATATAAGATATTATATGATACATTTTGATATTATAATATATTATGTTATATACTTTTATATTAGTGGATTTTATTTATTTATTTACTATATGTAATATCTTTGATATTTTTTAGGATATACATAAGTCATCCGAGCTCAAACTTCATAAATTTGGTTATGCAAGTGGAACAAGTTGTAGGGTGAATGAGTTTTATCATCTTGACCGAGTTTAGGTTGACTATAAGTAGTTGATTCTGAGGTTGAACTTTTGCAACTATTTTATTTAAAGGTTGATGCTTTGTAACTCTATCTTTGGAGTTGATTTTCTTCGACGTTTTATGTTACTTTGAACAACTTGTTATCAATGACTTTGATCTAATGTGTTTATCGTTAAATTTGAACAATTTAGATCATTGATAAATTGATAAATATAAGAGTCATATTTACTTTAATTTAATGTGTAGGCCATCATTTTAGATCATTGAAAATTTTGATAAATTGGAGTAAAGTGATGTTTAAGTTGTTAGTTTAAAACGACTTGAATCACTAAGAGTGATCTAATATGTAATGAGAATAAAGTGAAAAATTTTATACTATGTGATCTAAGAGGAAAAGAAATCTTCCTCATGTGAGTTGAGCACGTGTCAACCACTCTGATTCCTTATGATTTTGAGCTCTTGAAGACTGTCAGAATTGAGGTTAGTCTTGACTTGTGAGATAATTCTATTAGCAAGAGAAAGTTTGGATTTGATTATTACAATCAAATTCATCAAGCTTGTCTTCAACTATGATGGTGGTTCAACAAACAACTCAAGATTAGTTTTGTGTGGTGTTTTTGTTTTGTGAGTATCTCTTCCATTTGAATTAATCTCATTTGTTTGAGAGAGATTTTCCTAAAAGAAATGACTGCATATTTTTACATTTGAATTTCTTCATAAAACTGGAAATGGAATGATTTCTTAGACTCAAATCTGTTTTAATTAAAAATGTGTTCAAATTTTAGTTCGAATTTTAACGCATTAATTTCATTAAATTAGAATACGCAACAATTTTATCTTTTACAAATAAGATCTTTTTTAAAAATGTAACAACAACGTTTTGAATCACTAAGAACGAAAAAGCACAGAGTTTTATTGATTTCAATTTGATCTAAATTCAAAAGTTTTACAACAAAGATAAATTCTGTTCATCAATTTTGAAAACTGCATACTCTCTCTCAATTAGGCAAGAAAAAATTCATTGGATTAAGGGAGTCTTTCTTTCTTTTTTTCTTTCTCTGTTTTTTTTATCTGATCATATTTGCATATGTTTTGGAGAAAAGGTGTTTGAATAATTGTTTCTTTTAATCTTTTCTAAGAGATTGTAATTTTGTGGAGTGGGTTTCCAAGAACTAGTTTTGCAGTAGGATCCTGCAATTTGAAGGGTAGTTCTTGTAGAGTTCAAGAACAAATTTCTTTGTGTGTTGTGTGATTGTTTGTAAAATTTTTTTGATAATAATGGATAAACTGGACGTAGCTCTTGATAAGTGAATTGGTATAAAAGCTTTTTATGTGATTCTTCTTTCTTAACCCTATCTTGATATTTGTTGAGCTAGTCTTTTTTGTATTTGTAAAGAAAAATTGAGCCTTAACTCATTTAAAACCTAAGCCCATTCAGAAAATGACACACTCGTTGAGCTAGTCTTTTCTATATTTGTAAAAAAAAATTGTGCCTTAACTTATTTTAAACCTAAGTCCATTCAGAAAAAGACACATTTAATATATTATCACTTATTCTAATCAATTATCACAAAAAGTAATTAAAAACATATTTTCACTAATTTAATAAATCATAAACATTGTTTAATCGATTATTTCGACAAAAAAACACTTTAATTGATTTAAAATGGATTAATCAATTAAGACAAAAAGACATAAAGAGCTAGAGTTATTTTTAAGTATATTTTAATCAATTATAAAAATGATTAATAGATGATTATTTCAACTTGAATATATTTTTTTTTATCAAAAACTTAGATACTTTTAAGATTGAATGAGATTGTTTTTTTACTAAAGTTTTCAACTTACCATCCAACCTCTACTAAAATACAACTTAAAAAACTTTTTTATATATTTTTAAAATGCTTTTACACAATATTAAATTAATGATTCAATCTTTTTATCTTAAATCTTTATTATTAAAAATGTACTTTCTTCATAATTTAAAGTAAGGTATCCAGCTTGGTCTCAAATAAACACAATTCATAGCTAGTTCCCAAACCTATGATAAAATTCACCTTTGTAATAATTAATTATAGTTTATTGAAAATAAATTTACGTGTATTATAAACTTTCGAATTTTGCATCAATACAATAACTATAAAAGCATGAAGTTCATCAAGTAATCCTAAATTCTAGATTAATACGTCAAGTGTATTTTACTTTCACACAGACGCATTGAACTTCTAAATATAGCCAAAATATAAATTAAAAGAAAAAATATTAAATATTAAATATTAAATTATAAAAAAACATGGGTTATAATTAGAGTCACCCCTTGAACCACCCACAAGATAGGAGAGAGCAATTGACGAAGTTGGGTTGCGTAGATTCATGGTCTTCTCCAAGACATGCGTTGGGTCCCACCATGCTTTTGCTATATTCTACTGCGCTATTGCTTCTTTGCTCTCTCTTTTTGAGATCTAGATATCATTGAGTTAGCTTTTCTATAAATATCTCTTATTTAGCTTTTGGAGGGTTTTGTGTGTTTAGGGTTTTAAAGAGTTGCTCTTATACTATTTTTTTATGTTCATTAAAATAAATCAAATTAATAATTAAAAGAAGCCATTTTTCAATATAATATAGTCATGTAGGATTGTTATTTTGCTACGAAGCGTGTACCTAAGCAATATATTTATGCATTTTTTTTAAATGATGATAGATTGATACTTACATTTAAAATAACAACCACTTTATAACTCGTTTTATTAATAATATAATAATAATAATAGATATACTAATTTTAAAGATTTTATCATTATTATGTTAATAAAAATATTATTAAATTATTATTTCTTTTAAAAAAATGTTAAAGTATATTTTTTTTCTTGAAATTAATTACATGAATTGTATCAACCTCATATATCCAAGAGATATTGGATATATACCGTCTATGTAAAGATTTGACCCTACATAATTCAGAAATTATGTAGAATAATACATGTGTTCTAACATAGTTCAAGTTAAATTATTACCACATGCCTCGTAATAAAATGAACATTTTATTTCAAAATCTAATTGTAGTATTCTAACATATAATTGATAAACATACAACATAACTCATTTAATCTAACACTATCATTCACATCTTAAACATTTTAAATAAGTTTAAACAAACACAACCCTACACGAAACAAGATAGGGTGACCATATCGTCTTCATATCCAAAACGTCTACCATAAGGAACTATTAAAACATAGATAGTTTCCATTACCTGAAACATTGCTTAAACTTAAAATATCACAAAGAAGAATTGAGAAATCTTCGAGAATCTAGGGATCTAAACAACACAGTAGAAATCAACTAAACTTAAGACAAATGCTAAACTAGTTGAGATGATCATTTTTCTCAACTATTCAAACTAAAATTGGCATCAAACCTAAGAAAAAAGAAGGATCAAAAGATTTCCAAAGCAAAAGGACACTTAATCTGATTGAAAAACTAATCCGGTTAAAATGATCATTAGCTCTCCAGCTACTACAAAGTTTAATCAAATTTTGAAAAAGACAAGGATTGGAGAGATTGGGATGGAGAAAAGGGAGAGTACTTTACTACAAAAGTGTTGTTTAATGACATAGTTCAATGTTGGTTCTCAAAACACAAACATAGAAAGAAAGTTGGTGGCATACTTGTAATTATTTACAAGTTCGTTATATCTAATTACTAAGAAAATGACGTAGAAGGTGATAAAAAAATAAGTCACCTTCTTCCTCACTATAAACACACAACACAGTTCAAGAGGAGAGTGAATTCAACTCAATTGATTTTAGTACTCAATTTCAAAAACAATGATTTCAAATTTTCATATTCAATTTTAATTTGAGTTTTAACCCATTAAAATAGTTGTGTCAGAAATCGCAAAAAGATAAATTGTAGCAAAACCTAAATGTAAATAAGAGATTAAGACAGAGATAAATGCAGACATGGAATTATATTGGTTCACTCCACAAGGAGCTACATCCAATTCCAACCACCTTGGTAAGAAAATCAACTAAACACAAGTTTTACAAACAAACAAACCAAATTTAACACCTCGAACACTATAAGAGGGAATCTTAACTTGCAGCACTCCACTGTAGAACCCAATTCTTGAAAATTCTATCCAAGAACCTTACAAACCTGTAAAAGAATAAATTATTTCTTACACCTTAGAATAGAACAGTTAAACATACATAATGAATATTACAAGAAAAATGTAGAAATGAAAAAAAAAGAAGAATTCCTTTCTTGAAGATGAACTAGTCTTGCTTAGAGAAAGAGAAAAACAAATACCCGTTCAAGATTGATGTGTCAAATATGTATTTTTTTCTTAAACATCATATATGAATAATTTCATCCGCATTTGTATGTGAACATTTATTATTTATTTTATCTAGGATGTTCATACGCTAAACATGTTGGCTAACATGTTGTTGCTTCCAAACTTAGTAAAAGTAAGGAAGTAGATGTTTCGTCAAATCCAATTTTTGAGTTGTTATTTGTCACCCCACAATTGTATATGAATTCTTTTCAAGTTATGTGGGACACAGAGAAGTTTGTGGTAGACAATGAGAAGTTTCTCCTCTACATTGCTACATTGATGCCTTAGAGATAACAATGGTCAATCAGTATCTAAACATAGTTGTTTCACAATTCTTAACCATCAATTGGTCCTTACAAATAACACAAGAATTATGTTGTGTTTCGTTAGCGACTACATAAAAACGATTTTTTTATGATGTAAAATTTCAAAAAATAAATATTAAAAAATTAAATAATATAAATCATGTACAGTAAAAACCTATTGCTATTTAATGTAGTTGCGGACGATGTTAAAACCATGAACCATGAAATTGCAATTGTAAAAAATATACAATAAAAATAACGTACTATAGATAACAAATAATGGAGTTGAAAACACATTAATATTCCACTCAACCCAGTTGACACAAAAATAAGATTTTTTATTTATACCACTATAGATAAAGATATTTAAAAATAAGAAAGATCTAAGCAAGTTAAAAATATTGTAATATACATTGTTATGAGACGGGACAACTAAAAATTTTTATAAAAAGGAAATATTTGATGTAGTTGAGAATATTTTTCTTTGGAAACATTAAATTGCTCTCGTGAAATGACCTAGCAAATGAGTAGCTACAAAAAATAGAGTTAAATATGTTTTTAGTCTTTGAATTATTTGTCAAAATTATGTTTTGTTTCTTAATTCATTCTTATAAACTCGTGTAAATGATCTTTGATGATGTGTCAAAATTCTTTTTTATCTCTTTATTTTCCTTCTTCATAATTTCTTACTTCACTATCATTCTTCTTTTAAGCTTCTTTCACTTTTTTTCCTTCCATTTCCTCTTATTTTCCTCTCCATAAAGATATGTTTTTATTTGGCATCAAAGATCATTTACACCTGTTTATAAAGTATAAGGACAAAATAAGTTTGCCCTAAAGACAAAACACAATTTTGACAAATAATTTAGAAACTAAAAACATATTTAACCCAAATTTTAAATAAATAACATGTTGAACATATTACCAAAATTTATTAATCCAAAATAAGTTGTTTTGAAGAATGACTAATTATTTTTAATATTCAATTTATTTTTGAATGATTGAATACATGTCAATTGTTAAATAAAGTACTTTTTAAATAAAATAATGTTTAATAAACTAATTTGTGTCTTTATTTCTAACTTCATTAATTTCATAAATAAACGTAATGAATGTCAATTGATTTATTTTATTTATCTGGATGTATAACTATATATATATATATATTTTATATGATAAGTTTCCTTATTCTTTAATTACTTATTACACTAAATAAAATTCAGCATAGCATTTGTTGTCTTATTCATGTCATTATCTAATTAATTTCATTTTACTAAAAAAATGTCTTAACTTAATATTTAATATTTGTATTTAATTAATACATAATATTACTTATTTAATATTTATTTTCATTTATTTTTTTAAATTATTACTTATCGACTATTTAAAATTAATTAATATTAGTTTTTATTATAAAAAATATTTTTTATTTGTTATTTAAAAGGTATTTAGTACTTATTAAATAGTTTTTATAATTGATTATTTTTTTAAAATAGTGTTTTTGGAAACTTATAAATACGTCTTTCGAAATATTATAAACTCTTATGTGCATGTTTTCTGAAAATTGTGTTCTTTTTATTATGGATATCCTTGCATTTATTCTAATTTTCTACCACAACAATATTAAACATGCAAAACTTGGAAAGAATTATTGGATGGAAAACCTGAGCTAAGTTTAGCATAATGTATATTCTAGACAAAGTATGCTCCTTTTTAGATTATTGTTTCTTGTGGTTTTGTAAATTCATGAAAGGTATTTATGTAAAAAAAATTGGTACAGTTTTTCAATTCAACAAGAAATTACAAACTTTTTTTAACTTTTCTTTCTTTTATTTCTTTTTTCTATATGTTTTTCTTTCATATAAATATAGTTATTTGCCATCTTTCAAGGATTTTACATATATCAACCACGACAATGCAAATGATTTTTCTTCTGAACTCAAATCATGTTGGCAATTGGTTGACTATAGAGGTAACTCTATTCAAATTAGCTATAATATAGATTTAGACAAGTCAATGTTATTAGAAGGTTGAAATCAATTGAGACAAATGTATAACTTGAAAAACAACCATTGGATTTACTTATGATACATTGGTCATTCTGCTTTTCAAATAACAATTTTCAAAGGATCATGCTTAGCAATTAGTGTGGAGAAATTCCTCAGTCGTATGACTAACACTCATCCATTTATTGACTTTAACATGTAACACTATTCACTTACCAATCAAAAGCAAGTCATATAGTATAAGATAGCTTACTATTGCTTCATTACTATAGATTTACTTTTATTAGTTTATTTATTAATTGTAATTTCACATTTTTTTCCTTTCACTATTTCATCAATTTTTGTAGGATTGTAGATACATGTTTTTGTCCAGGTTGAAGTCAAGCCAATAGGTGAATCAGAAGAGAAGAGACAAGAGCTACAGAGTCTTATTTATGAAGATTCTTTAAAAGTTATCAATATAAAAGTGCTAGCTTTTAGGACAATAAATGTAATCTAGAAAGGGAGATACAACCATCGAATGTCAGTTTGCGACAAGGATTTCGTGGTAGATTTTCGCAACAATAGATTCCAATCTATGGTTCTTCATGGACCATTTGAAATAGTTAAATGCAACGTACTCACATGAAACTTATACAAGAAGTCTATAAAGATAGGCAAGGGATGAAAGGAGTTTTGCAAGAGCAACCTGTTGAAGGAAGATGACCAGATTGTTTTCAGAACTCGGAAAACAAAAAGGAACAACAACACTTTAATTGTGATTAATTGAGAATCTTTATTTTATAATGTCATTTGTTTGTTTGTTTTGTAATCTTGAACTTATGGGAATGACTTTTTTTCAATAGAAACCAAGAAAATGATGTTTTAATCTTTATTTGATGTTCTATCTATGGTATTTATTTAAAGTATGCAGATATAATTGTTTTAATATGTGAATTATGAAAAATTAATTGTTATGATTCTTGTGAAGTAAAACGTTGTCATTAAAAGAGTGTTTTCACTACTTGATTAATTCATATAGCTCAACTTAAAAAGCTCAAGTTAAACAATTAGCACAGTTAATTATTTTTAATTTTTAATAAATAAAATTGTGTTTTGAACAATAAAAATTAAATTATTATTTAATTTAACACATACCAAATTAGGGTGGCCAATGTAAAATAACACAATCTCAAAAATACCCCTGAAAGTGTCAATCCAAATGTGAAGTTTACTACATCAAATGTAGGAAATAATTTGAAAATAATTCTATATTTTTATTTGGATACTCCAATACAAATAATTGTATTTTTCAATACCAAAAGTAGACGATCCATGAAGTAGGCCACAATTTTGTATGTTATAAAGACCCAAATAGTTTTTCCAAAACTTCATACTACACAGAAAACAAATAGAAGTAGAGGTAAATGATTACAACAGAATAGGGACAACATCCAACATCCAAATTGGTTCTTTTGAAATTCATAGATGAAAGTAAAAAAAAATAGTAATCTCAAATGTAAACAAACAAATGTTGCAAATTGAACTAAACAGTCTCAAAGCCTCAAATTCATTTGCTTTCAATTTAATTCCACAAATCATCAAACAAGTAATGTTCGAAGCAACCTCAATTCTTCGGTGTTGTTATGACAAAGTACAATAGTTATGAATAAGGACAGTGGATCGTCCATAACAAGCACCCAGAATGAACAATGTACCATGAATTTTGTTGTGTATGACAATGGTTTGCCACATTCATCAATAGACAAAGCAACTTTATTTGCTATCACGTTTTCTTGCACAAAGGTCAACCTACCAAATTTAGTCATTGTGTGGCTTGAAATAACACCTAACATTGTAATTCTAATTTTTTTTGCATCAAAATGATATTTTTCATTGTTTAAAAAAATTGTAATACGTTGTTTTTAAAAGATTATGCAGGAAGCAATATTGTAGTGCGTTAGTTGTTTACGGGGGTATATTTTCCACTTTTGTTATTTCAGTGTTCATGTTCTTATTTAGTTTTTATTGTTGTTTTTGGTAATGCAAATGCATTCCTAATATATGAATAAAATATTATTAAGAACATAAGACTCCAAAAAATAAACAAAATAAAAATACAATTGTTGAAGAAATCGTGTTTAAAAGTAAAATGCTTTTCATCAAATAAAATTTCTTCAAACAAAGTGCTTTTACTTGTCAACAATGCTCTTCAAGTAGATACCTTTAACAAAATTGTTTTCACTATCGATTTCCTTTCAACTTCAAATAAAATCATTCTTCAACTATGGATCAAAATGATTAAATTAATGGAAGAAGTAAAAGGAAGAATATTCTTCCTAAACTAGTGGCTAATACCATTAATAACAAAGTACATTCATTATGTTGAATATTTTCTTTGTTCATTGTTATTTTAACTATAACAACTTTATCAATCAAGTTTCTATTTTTTTGTTACTTAGATGAGAATCAAGTCAACCACAATGATGGAAGAAAATTGAAAACAACTTTATCAATCAAGTTTCTATTTTTTTGTTACTTAGATGAGAATCAAGTCAACCACAATGATGGAAGAAAATTGAATGTGAATCACATTGAAAATCTGGATAACAACAATCGAAACATGGAAGGTACATGCATAGTTATTGTTGTTACTCTGATCATGCTTTTCATTTCTAAATCAGTTTTCTGACTTGATTTATAAACTATTATCTTCATTTCTTTATAGTTTTTTTGGAAAAAGAAAATTTATTTCTTAGAACATATATACTTCACATTTCCATAAAAGAAATCCTCATTGGACAGGAATAACTATAACTAGTAGCAATATGTTTATGCATTTGGATTGCACTAAATAATCATTATACAAGTTTTATATTACATTCAAATGCAATTAGCTATATTCAGGTTGACCAATTCGTATTTCAAAAATGAAACCATTATCTTATTTCACTTTTGTTTAAGTAGTCTGTGTTAATTTATAATGTATTTAAGAAACAAAGTGAGCTTATGCAAAATTTACTACTATTTTTCAACATTGAATGCAATGAAACATAATTACCAAATATTTTTGTAGATATTAATGAAAATTATTCAAAAAATGCAAGAAGAGAAAGGAAGTTGATTCTTAGTAAAAAGTTGGCAACAAGAAATTATAATTTTTTAGATACAAGTAATGTTCTGAAATTGGTATAACTACAATCAATAATGTTATAGACTTGTTATTTTACATACAAATTATTTTAGTAATATTCACCATAAATTGACATTCAAATTACAAAGTCGTTATTCAATTATATATTGATGTTGTTCTAATGTCTGATAGTTATAAATCTACTGGAGTGTTGGTGGTGTCATTGTCTGATACATAGAGAAGCCAGGTTATGAACTCAGGGTTCACTTATCACAAATATCCAGTAAAAGAGTTCGTTTAGACCTTAGAATGGAAAAAATGAGGTATAGTTATTCTTGGAAATAATAAATCCTATAAGGTGCAAGATATGAGATCAATCATATTGAAGATGTTTAACAACTAGAAAATGTTGTTGGAATAAGTGAGATATGTTCCAGAGCTCAAGAGGAATCCTTTTCCAATGAGCATGTTTGATTTCATGGGTTTAAGAACCAAGATTGAATATGATATGATAAAGATTAAAAAGGGAGTGTCTATAATTGCTAAGGAGTTGAAGAAGGACTACCTTTACATACTAGATTGTTCAATAGTGATCACGTATGGGTATGTGGCTAGTTAGACGATGCAAGATAAGACAAGGTTGTGATATCTGAGGCTGAGGTACATAAGCGAGAAAGGTTTGGTGAAGCTGAGTAAGAAGAAGCTGCTAGGAAATGATAGAATGGTGGAGCTGGAGTTTTGTGGTTAGTGTGTACTAGGAAAGTCTCACATATTAAAGTTTGAGACTAATAAACATGTGTCCAGTAGAATGTTTGAGTATGTTCATGCAAACCTTTGGGGTCCAACATGAGCAAAGACTCATGGTGGAACGTCTTACTTCCTATTTATTATAGACAATTACTCATGAAGGGTGTGGATTTATATATTGAAAGGTAAAGATGAAACTTTTAGAGATTTAAGGAGTGACGCACTATGGTAGGTAATCAGCTAGGAATCAAACTGAAGGAGCTAAGGACTGATAATGGATTGGAGTTTGTCTTTGTGCAGTTCAACAAGTTTTGTAGAACAAAAGGTATAAGAAAACATAAGATGGTATGTACACCACAACAAAATGGTCTTACTAAGAGGATGAATAGAATCATTTTGAAGAGGGTGAGGTGTATTGTTGCTAGGGGCTGGGTTGCCTAAGACTCCCATGGAGATATGGAGTGGAAGGCCCATAGATGTCTTGACATTTGCAAGTATCAAGAAAGACAATTTGGAAGCACGGATTGAGAGGTGTATCTTAGATATACAAAAGGAGTCAAGGGATACAAGTTTCAGAGGTTGGAACTTGGTGAGGCCAGATGCTTCATTAGCAAGCACATCACATTCTCCGCATTCATTAGCTCTTAAGCCAGTGAATGTGAATTACAGTGAGTAGCAAGCAAGCGAACGGAGCTCTATCGCCTTAGGGACGAGCTCCATGAGGGAGGAGTACAATCCGATGCCTTTATGAGACTGTGTAGAGATCCTAAGAAAGGCAAGGAGAGAATTCATGTTGAGGTGGAGTCTTCTAGTGTTGGAGTAGACCATCTAGGAGCCTTAGACCGTCTAGCAGGATCATATCGTTTGAGGGTTTAGATGATGAGGCATCGGACAATGAAGAACAACCTTTTACCTCTTACTCAAGAAGGCCAAGACATGTAGATCTAGACTTTGACTATCAGCTTACGCATGATAGGGAAGGAGAATAATCAAACCTACACATAGGTTTGGGTATCTTGATTGAATTTGCTATGCTTGGTTGCAGGTGGTTAAAAGGCTTAAAGCCTAAAAGCTTCAAGGAGACTACAGGAGGTACAAAAGGTCAACAATGGAAAACTTCCATGGAGGAGGAACTTGAATCACTAAACTTGTTGATCCACCAAGTAATTAGAAGGTGATCGAATGTAAGTGGGTATTCAAGAAGAAGGAAGGAATATCAGGTCTAGAGAAAGAGAGATTCAAGGCGAAACTGGTGGCAAATGGTTTTTCATAAGTTGAGGGGATGGATTATAATGAAATCTTCTCACATATGGTTAAACATTATTTGATAAAGATATTAATGTCAATTATTAACTAGTACAATTTGGTGTTGGAACAGTTGGACATGAAAATAAATTTTCTGCAAGGAAACATAACATGCAACAGACTAAGGGGTTTGTTGAAGATGAGGGAAAGATGTGTCTCTTCAAGAAGTCCTTGTATGGCTTCAAACAAAGTTTAAGGTAGTGAGTGATACAAGAAATTGGATGATTTCCTCATACAAACGGGGTTTCACAAAAATAGTTATGATAGTTGCGTTTGCATCTTGAGAAGAGAAGAAAAAATTTTGTTGTTCTTTCTTATATGTAGATGATATCCTTGTAGTTAGCCATTATAAAGATAAGATAAAGGAACTCAAAGAAAAATTAAGCTCAGAGTTTGAAATGAAGGATCTTGGTCCCGTGAGGTGAATATTAGAGATTGAAATTGCAGTTTGCTAGAAAAACTAGTTTGCAACCAATTGTGGCTTTATTTACTATCCAAGCATAGTATATCATGCTCACAGAAGGAGTAAAGGAAACTCTATAGTTGAAAAGGATGATATGAGAGTTAGGTATTGTGCAAGAGTGTGTGACTATTTACTGTGATAGTCAAAGTGCCTTACATCTAGCATATCATCAAATTTACCATGAAAGAACTAAACACATTAATTTGAGACTACACTTTTTGAGAGACGTTGTTGAGTCTGGAGAGGTCAAGATTGAGAAGATAATCTTAGAGAAAAATTCTACATATGTCTTTACAAAGTCCTTGTCAAGGTCAAGGTTCAAACGGTACTTGGAGTGAATTTTCGTTTGAGGATAAAAGAAGATGATTCATATGTTCTTCCATTATTTAGATTCAAAATGTTGTAATATAAATCTCAAATCATGATCATCTTATGAAGAGTACAGAAGATCGTCTAATAATATAAAACAATTAAACTCTCTAGTGACATTAGACTATTTATAGTCTGTTAGAGGTTATAATTATCTCGATGTTTTTTTATTAGTTTGTTATAATTTTTTTCTTTATACATATAACATATTGTGTATATGGAGAGAGATATTTGTTTTTTAAATGTGTATTGAGAATTCTACATATTAACAATTCAGTTTCTTTCTTGACCTTGTCTTTTTTTGTTATTGATGTCCCGAATCCAATATGATGCATTAAGGATTGTTTTGAAAAACAAAACACAGTGGTGCTAGGACGACTTAGCAACTCATTTTAGGACTCTGACTTTGAGATATCTACGAAATCTGGTACACATATTATATGAAGTAAAGATCCTTATTAACGAGGTCCTCACGTTTCAAAACCTCTACAGTGGTAGTTAAAGTTCTTTCCAAACTCTATGACCGAGAGGTTTCAACAGCTCCAAATGCTTAAAATGTCCTGCTGTGTGACTCACATAGATAATCGTATTCTGATAATCATGATGGTTGTGCTGAAAAATTTAACGTACAAGGATGTCTCCTGATTGATTGAAGACAACCTCAAGGTTACCAAAACTTTGCACTGGCTAGGTTTGGTTCATCAGTTTACTACTCATACAACAATCAGAAGAATATGTTTGGACAATTTTTTTTTAAGAATATTGAAAAGAAAAAAAATAATTTTTTATAGGAGACTTTTTATTCAAATTAATTTATGTATAAACTAAATTTAATTTATAGAGAAATTTGTTTTTATTTTATTTTCCTTATAAAAATGCTTATAAAAGAGTTTGGGGGAAAATTTCGGTGATTACAGCTATATAATTTCATCTAATAAAAGTAAATTTAGTAATTTTAATTTTTGATGAAAATTAATAGTTAATACTTATAATTTATTATTATAATAATAATATTAGTATTATTATTATTAGTTAATTTTTCTTTACTTTCTAAAAGATGTTTACCTAAAAGAAAACACAACTTGTTCACTGTGGTGTTGTAAAAGAGAGAAATGAATAAAAGATTAATGAAAGTTGGAAGAGTAATTATTAAAAAGGTGGAAGAGTAATTATTAGAAAGAAAGATGGCGTAATGATGGTAAGTAGTGGGTTAAATGACAGTTGTTACATGTGGCAGTTGTTTAAAATACAATTCACGTGCCAAAAGCAAATTACACTTATGAGAATCTGCTACTGGACTAGTAATATTAATTTTATCAAGATTTTACTCAAAATACATAAATTCAGTTTTGCTCAAAATAAGGACATTTGAGTTTAATCATACTTAAGGAATCCTAACAGATAATTTTGTAAATACTTACTAAAAACTTTAATTATAAAAGCAAATGTTGTTTATATAATTAAAATTTATAATAAATAAATATTTCAAATATAAATGATGTTGTAGCTTAATTTATTAAACAAATATATATTTTGTAGGTCTAATAAATATTTTGTTTCTAATATTTGATGAGAATTTACAATATTTTTTTATGTTTATTTTTTTTAATTTAATTCTAAATTTTATTAAACTATGTTAATGTGGTCATTTTTGTTAAATTAATATTAATGACGTTAACTATATGAGACGAGACACATCTAAGTTAATTCGTGACATTTGAATAATGACAAAAGAACATGAATAACACTAAAATTTGTGAATTTTTTATAAAAAGGATCACATTAACAGATTTTAATAAAATTTGGGACTCAATTGAAGAAAAAATAAACGTAGGAAAACATTACAAATTCTCACAAAATATTCGGACAAAAATGTCTATTAAACCTATTTTTTCCTAATTCTTTAAAATAATATTACACTTTAAGTTAGAGATGAAATATGGGAAATTACTTTGATATAAAATAAGATTTCATTATTATTATTTTTTCTTAATGTAGTTTTAATTTTAATTAAAATTGTGTGAATGATATAACACATGACAAGATATATGTTAGATTTATAGAACATATATCAGAATATTTTTTTATTTTTCTCTTTTTTTTTTCTCTCTCTAACATATATTATGTGCATGACACATGTCATCACTTTTTTAAAATAGTCCACACTCATTTAATGAAATGGATCATATTGATTAATTTTAATTAATATTGAAAATACATTAAAATAATAATAATAATAGTGAAAACATATTAAAAAACTCACAAAAAAATTAAAAAAAAAATCTATTTCATCTAAAAATAGAAGTAGATAACTAAAAGTAGAGAAAAAATGAATGAGTGTAATTGATGTTATATTATTAATAAAAAAATTGGTATTTTGACATTTATATAGATAAATAAATATCCATTTTACAATTTGTTTTAATAATATAATAATATATTGGTGTTTTAAATTATATACTTATTTTTGTTCTCGTAATTATTCTTTTATTAAATTAGTAAAATATATTTAATTTAATAAATAACTTATAAAATTTGTATTAATTTTTGTTTGACAGTTAATTTTGTAATTTATATTTAGAAGATATGTTTGATATTTTTTGTTTTTTTTATAATTATTTGACTATTTAATTATATTTTAATTTAAAATTTATATAATTATAATTTTTTATTAATATTTGTTATTAGATCTTTTATAATATATATTTCTTTTGTGTGTTTTTATATTTTTTTAGAAATATTTAATTAATATTTAAAACAATAATAAACCGATATAATTATATTTATTATCTTATAAAAATGGAGATGAGAAAAAATTCTATACATATTAAGTATTGAGACAAAAATAAAAGATTAATTTTTACTTAGAAATAGAAATAAAAAAGTGAAATAAATACATCCCAGTTTTTGTTATCAATGTCTTACTGAAATATGTTAATGAATTAAAAAATAAAATAAAAATAAAAAATTCTTAATTTCCATGTGTACTTTATTTATCATATTTCAATAAATTACATATATCTTGCATGTTCCAATAAATGACATATATCTTGCATGTTCCAATAAATGACATATATCTTGCATGTTCCAATGCCTCTCATCACATAGAATCTAAAATAAAGGGGACAATAATTATAATGTTTCAGCATTGTTCTATTTTTAATATTCTCTTTCAACACCTTCAAAACAAATTTTGTAATTATCTCTTTCATCTTAAATCTATATAAATCTTAGATTTAATTAAGTTTTAATCTTTATTAAATTTATATGTGTTTAATTCAATTTCTACTAAAAATTTTCATTCTATCATTTAAAATATTATATTTTTTAATTAAGTAATTATTGTTTTATTTTATTAAGTGTAGTTATCTTCCATAGTCATTGATGACACACATGAAAAATAAAAACTAATTTAATTATATCTTGAATTTCACTTTAATTAAAAATTTATTTTATTAAGTATTTCAAACTTTTATATTTTTTAATTGAATCTTGATTTTACCTAGAGGACTTGATTATTTGGTTTTCTAGTCTCAAACATTTGCGAATTTATATAGTAATAAAAATAAAACTCTAAAATTTTAATTATTAATCAATTTTTATTGTTATTCAACTTTTAGTTGTAAAATATACTTTTTTTAAATAAAAATATTATAATTAAAATACAAATAAGTTTAATAAATATTTTAAATTTTCTAAATATGTTTACTTTAATATTAAAATAA
Source organism: Lablab purpureus (assembly GCA_030347555.1). Taxonomy (NCBI): domain Eukaryota; kingdom Viridiplantae; phylum Streptophyta; class Magnoliopsida; order Fabales; family Fabaceae; genus Lablab; species Lablab purpureus. The sequence continues at coordinate 24,041,792 of CM059258.1, forward strand.
TTATTTAAAATATATAAAGAACTGTAATAATTAATTTAAAAATATTTATTTTGAAAAATAATATTTTTTATTTGATAAATTAAAATATTTACTATTAATAATAAATTATTTTTAATTTTATTTTTATAAAATATTTAGAACTAAATCTATTTTAAAAACAAATCACTTTATAAAAAAACGTCATAAAAAAGTTAAAAAATATTTAAAAATACAATTATATCATTTTCTCTGTTTTTATATTTTTATAGCATAATTTTTTAAAATTCATTTTCTCGTTTTTCATGTTTCTTTAAAATAACTTTTTAAAATTTAATCTGCAGATAATTTTTTTTTACATTTATCAAACTTCAAGTTAAAGAATTAACTTTTTGAACTGTTTTTGTTTTATGTTTTCGTCTTTATAATTTAATAATTATCTCCATGATAATTTGTATAAATTATTTTTATAGAAAATAAAATAAATAAAATTTTACAAATTAAAATTAATTTATATGTAAAATAAAAGAAAATTTTAACAATTATGTAATTTCTTTTTGTAATTCTAAATAATATTTTACATTATTTAATCAATTCTACGTTTATTTCTCATTTATTTTTCAACCACAACATTAATTTTATTATTTACAAAATTTAAAAATATCAATTTAAATTTTTAACATTTTAATTACTTAAATTATATACAAAATTTTACAATTTTAATATTTTTTATTTAGAAAATATTTAAATGCTATTTTTATTATAAATATTTTAATTTATCGTAAAAAAATATTTTTTAAATAAATATTTGCTAAATTTATTATTATTTTTTTATATTTTAAAAGTATTTTTTACGTATCATATTAAATGTTTCTAAAGAAAGTCCAAAATCTAAACCGAAATTTAGTTATCAAGAAACTAAATTCAGAACATGATAGTAAATAATGTTATATGAATAAATTTTGACAGTTGGAAAATTAAAATATTTAATATTGCTATTTGAGTGAGAAAAAAAATCTACGTTTGATAGGTTTCAAAGTTTTAAATTTGAATAAATTAATAAATAAGGTGTTGAACCTTTTTATTATTGTTCAAGTAAAATGTTGTGGTTAAGACAGTAAAATCAAATAGTTATATTGTTCTAATTAATTATAAAATATGTAAAGATTGAATAACAAAATATAAAGATTTTGAGTATTTTATAAAATAATTTTTTTTAATAAGAACTTCATTGAAAATATGAACAACTTAAAATATAATTAATTTTATTTTTATATTTATGGTAAAAGCATGTTAACAATCAAGGTACAAAATAATAAATATGTCACTTAACAACAAAATTAAAAAACAAAAATTTAATTAAAAAATATAAATATTTTAAGTATTTAAGTATTTAAGTAAATAAATATTTTTAGCAAGAATTCAACTGAAAACATCGAAATTTGTAAGTAATTTAAAACTTAATTCAACCAAAATTTTGAAGAGAGATATCAAATTTTCACATTCATTTTAAAATTGAAATAAGAGAATCCATTTGCTCCCAACACATACACACACTTGCTATACATGTCACATTAAACAGCTTTAATGATGCAAATTAAAATATCTACAAATTACAAGCCTAGTGAGAAAATAAGAAGGCGTATAAGAACTTTACAACTTACATTGCCCCAAATTGTGTAAAATCATAAACAAAGATGGTGATCATTAGTATTCAAAGCAGATTCAACCTACTTTTGGACGATCTCTGTGTTCAACTCACTGTCATAGACATCAAACAAAGGATGCCAAGATGGAGAAGAGTGAGGTTTGTTATGTTAATAGAATGGTCATACATCTAAAGGTATAACAAATTAGAGTAGCTTTACATCGTTTGGTTAATGCACTGCATTTGCTTCTCTCAATCAAATTGATTGTGACATTATTTTAGATTAAGCTACTTATTCAGATGAGCCAAGGGACTTTTTTTGTCCAAGACTCACACGTAGAAATGATGTTGTACCAAAAACTTACTCTATAAGTGAGGCTTATCACTTACAACTCCACACCATCATCTACACAAACCATGGCAACAAGTCAATTAGTTTTCCAAAATATCAATACATTGATCATCAGAGGATTTTTGGAATAAAATAGATACTTAAGAATGTATGCAGATGGATCCCAAGAAAAAAATGTGTCATTGGCTTTTTCCTTAGCAAATCATTGTCTGTGCGTGTATATATCATACAGTATAAACTAAATGAATGATATCTATCAATGTAATAATTTAACCTTCCGTACTCAGTAGTTAAATGTGAAGTGGTAGATTAGCACATTGCAAACAGCGGTGTAATATCACAGAAAAATGTAAAACAGTCCAAAATTCAAAATAATGATTTTGAAAATAAAACATCAATAGCTTACCACCTAGACATACCAAAACCCTTTAGGTGAATTGGTCCTTTATTTATAGGATAACCTGGTATGTTTATCATTTTCTTTATTAAAAATCATGAGATTTTCAGGGAACTAATGATATGGAAAGTTAGCTCTATTGTAACCATTACCCCAAACAACTATGATTATGAACATTTAAGTTTTCTAACCTTTGGAAGAAATGCCATCATCATCATCCAATGGAGATTCCGATGTAGGAGAGGTTGGTGAGTTGCTGACATATTCCCTGGCATCAATCAACATTGCAATGACCTCTCTCATTGTAGGCCTATTAAGTGGAGAAGTGCTGGTGCAGAACAGAGCAATTTTGAGAATAAGAGACATTTCTTCAACTGTCTTTGGAGCACTAAGATTCAATCTCTTGTCAAATAATTCAGATGTTGGTACTGATGCTTGAATTGCTCTTCTCACACAAGTCACTAGGTCACCACCTTGTTCCAAAGGTTGAACAGGTGACCTCCCTGTAACTAGTTCTAGCAAAACTACCCCAAAGCTATAGATGTCACACTTCTCAGTCACCTTCATCGTGTAAGCATATTCTGAAAAAGTAATCAAGCTACCATAAGAAAAACAGAAGGATTACGATGAGTATAACTGCTGATGAAAATACCAAAAAGCCTTTTTCATAAACAGAGTCAAGACTCAACAATTTAGCTACTGTGCCAAAATTTGGTAAAAATATGACATGTAGCACACCATTAATATTAACTCCTGACAATTTGCATTAAGCATTTGGGGATTAGTAACATTTTTACTGAAAACATGTGTTGATGTGTCATGCATTTTAATAATTTTTCCCTCCAAAGCATTGTCATATTTGATGAAAACCAATAGTAAAGTAAATCACAAAAAAAAAAAAAGATTAAAATGGGACTCAATTACTCTAACAAGCAAAACTACTTTAATTACTGCACCTGTGTAATGAACATTTTCTTACCTGGGGCAATGTAACCGTAGGAACCAGCCACAGCAGACATGGATTTTGAGAAAGAAAAATCAATCAACTTTGCCAAGCCAAAGTCTCCAACGTGAGCCTGAAACACCTCATCAAGTAATATGTTGTTTGACTTTATGTCACGGTGAATAATTTGAGGTTTGCAATCATAATGAAGATAGCATAAGCCTTCCGCTGCTCCAAGAGCAATTTTATATCGACTACTCCAATCCAATGCACAAGTGATTGCACTTGAATGAAGTTGTTCCCCAAGGCTTCCATTTTCCATGTATTCATATAGGAGAAGATTAGAATCCTCATGGTAGCAAAATCCATACAGCTTCACAATGTTCCTGTGCCTTATCTTTCCAAGAGTTGAAATCTCAGCAAGGAAGCTTCGGTCAACATTATTTGCTCCTTCTCCTCGCGAATTCAGCTTCTTGACCGCTATCACTTCTCCATCACTCATAACAGCCTTATAAACAGTACCACAAGCTCCTCTTCCTAGAACTGCATTTTCTGAAAAATTGCCAGTGGCTTCCAAGAGATCATGGTATGTAAACCCTTCTTTAGGAAAGTAGTAGTTATCCAAGATATGAGTGTTAGTTTGCCCTTCAAGCGAAACAAAAGCATCATGGCTACGGCGCCTCATAGCCAAACATATCCACGCTATGAAAATAAGAGAAACTAGTCCAACAACCCCAGAAACAATGCTCACTATTTTTTCCCTTGAGGAACCATTTCTGATCCAGCTTTGTTTTGCAGCATGAGAGGAAGATATAGATGGATGGCAATGACTGGTACCGACACGGCACAAACCATTGTTCCCAGCAAAGTTTGTGAAATCCATCTTTCTAAACGTAGTGGTGTCTGGAACAGTTCCTACTAGTTTGTTGTTAGATACATTGCACACTACGAGACTAAGAAGGTCACCAATTGATGCAGGAATCTCACCAACAAGTTGATTGTCATTCAGATAAAGGGACTCTAGCATTTGTAAGCTCCCAAGACTGTCAGGAATTGAGCCAGAAAGTTTGTTGTGGCTCAGGTTAAGAGCAATCTGAAGAGCTGAAAGTCTTCCCAAATGAAAAGAGATGCTTCCTGAAAACTGGTTGCCGCCTAGTTCCAGGTCTGTGAGCCGAATAAGGTTCCCCAAAGTGCCTGGTATTTCTCCCGAGAGCATGTTATCAGAAACTTTTAAAAGCTCCAAGTTCACCAGGCTGCCAATTTCATTTGGAAGCATACCAGTGAAGTGGTTCCTGCTAAGATCAAGCCTCTGCAGTTTAACACAGTTTCCCAACTCATGAGGAATGAGTCCACTGAAACGATTAGAGGAAATATTGAATGTGACAAGTCGTGTCAAACTTCCGATCTCCGGAGGGAGATAGCCTTCAAAGTAGTTAGCTGACAACAGAAGCCTCTCTAGATTCCTGAGTTGGCCTATCCCCGGGTTTATTATCCCTGAAAATCGGTTCTGATAGAGTTCAAGTGCAGTGAGATTATGAAGTTCATACAATTCAACAGGTAGGCTTCCTGTCAACAGGTTGTCCCCCAGCATAAGCTGCACAAGAGATTTGCACGTTTTCAGGCTATAAGGAATATTTCCGAACAACCTATTTGACCCAAGGCTCAGGAATTGCAGCTTCTGATATCCGCAAAGATGAGGAGGTATCATACCAAAAAGGTTGTTTGCAGATATATCAAGGATAGTAAGGTTTCTAATAGATCCAAGCTGAGGAGGAATCACACCTTCAAGTTGGTTGTCAAATAGCTGCAAATCGACCATGCATGTAAGGTTTCCAAGCTCCAGTGGAATGTTACCTGTCAAGTTATTCAGTGACAGGTCTAAATTTCTTAGCACCCTCAACTGACCAAGCTCCCTTGGAATATGACCCTGCAGATTGTTTTCGAATAGATGAAGCAAGTTAAGATTAGAGATTAGGCTCAACTCCTTCGGAATTATCCCAACCAAATGATTTTCTGATAGGTCTATATCAATAGCATTTGTGCAGTTTCCTAGCTCTGGTGGAATGGTTCCATTCAACATGTTGGTGTACATGTACAACCTCTTCAACTGGGATAGTTTTCCCAGTTCCCTAGGGACACCACCAGTCAGTGAATTTTGGTGCAAAGCAAGCAATTCCAAGCTACTAATGTTTCCAATCTCAGGAGGAATCTCTCCAGAGAAAGAGTTTTGCCACAGAAGTATAGTGGTAAGGTTCTGAAGCTTTTGAAGCTCCCTCGGAATGGAACCTTCTAGCTGATTCTGTGCCAACCCCAATATCTCCAAGCTCTCACACTCACTGATTTCGGCAGGTATTGGTCCGGAGAGGGCATTCAGACCTGCTCTTATAACTCTAAGCTGCTTCAACTTTCTTATTGATGAGGGAATTCCCCCAGTTAAATTGTTGCTATAAATGACTAGCTCCTCAAGTGACACCAAATTCCCAAGCTCCTGCGGCACTTCATCATACATGTAGTTTTCACACAGATAGAGCTTTTTAAGTGTTGTAATTTTCCAGATAGGGGTCAGAAGGGGTCCGTGAAGCCTATTCGTGCAAAGGTCCAAAACCTCCAAACTACCACAGTCAACAAAACCATCAGGAATGGGGCCAGAGATGAAATTTTTTGACAAATTCAACTCAAGTAGCTTTGGAAGATTGCAGATGGTAGGAGCCAAAGTACCGGATAGATTAAGTTGGTAAAGTTTCACATAAGTTACCGCTGAACCCGTGCAATATACACCAGTCCAATTGCAAGGAGTCAAATCAGAAGAATTCCAGTTATAGAGATTGTTGTTTGGGTCGAGGAGGGAAGCTTTGAACATCAAAAGACTTGACCCCTCTTCGTTAACCGAATTCACAAGCACAATGCCAAGGAAAAACAACAGCATCACGTAAACCCCATTACGGAAGTGAAAACTACAGTCCAATGCCATCATTTCTCTCAAACAAACCAAAATTGCATGAGGGGTTGGCTTTATTTTCCAGGAAGAACAACAGCTGAAATGATTGAGCAAACAGAAGAGACAATAAGGAAAGGTTTCGCAACAGCAACTGTGAACACGGGACAGTCGAGAGGTTCAAGACTAAGCAGAAGATGACAGAGAAAAAAGAAGAGAAAAACAAGAGTACCGTGTTGCGAAAGGAAGAGAATGCTTGACGGTGAGAGAGCAAGTGAATGAAGCAGAAGGCAAGTTGAGAAATTATTAACAACCCATTTGATTACAAAGAAAAATAAATAGACCCACCAAAGCAATCAATACAAAACACTAGGATAAGAGAGAAAGAGAGAGAGAGACCACATACACTACATAACTCAACAACACAGTGAAAGAGAGAGAGAGAGAGAGTAAAAGACACATAACATTGATTGATGAGGGCATGAAAGTGGAGGTGAACCGTGACTTGAGGATGGTTGAAGTATTGGGTCAACGGTACGTTGTTATTGTGGTGTTGAAGGCACTTTACAGAGAAGTGGCATGAACTAGTTGTTGTTGTGGTTGATGCTGTACGTGTTCAACCTCTGGTGTGTGTGTGTGTTGATTGTTTCCTCTTGCTTCTTTGTTCTTGGTTGGTGTTCTGGCAATCCACCACCTTATGCTGTGGACTCCATGCACTGTTACTATCATTCAACTTTGAAAGATTGAGTTGACGGGTTAACTATAAACGGTGCCGATTGAGAGGGACGTGACATGAATATTCCTTAGGATCACGATCCCCGCCATTGTTGCTGGGCCTGTCAATTTGCCAAAATACTAAAAAACAAAGAAAAGAACAGAAAATTTTTGTGCCAAGTTTTGCTGTGCTTCGTGTGTTGAGTCAGGAGAGTAATCATTTGACATATAGACTTCTTTGGAGTCAGTGCCATAGTGCCTAATCACGGTTCAATTCCTACCTATCTTTCTTGCTTTGCCTGTTCCCTCAAAACAACTCATTTCTTTTTTTCATTTGAAAAATACAATTCCTTATCCTTATTTGAACACACTTTTTCTTATTATAACAAGATACTTCTCATATAATTAATTAAGTTAATTTTTTAAAATATTTCAAACAATATTAAGACGTAGAAATTTTGAATTTTTTTTTAGAAATGACCCATTCATTAGTAATGTTTATAAATATATATATATATATATATATATATATATATGATTCTTTGAAATTACTAAATAAATTTAGATTTACGAATGTCTAATAGAATTCTATATGTGTGTTTTGAATTAAATTTTATTATTATAACTGCAAATCTGGTAGGCTTGTGATATTGATTTTATACTTGAGTTGTAATATGAAATTGTGAAATAGTGAATAGAGAAATAGAATTTTAAATTAAATATGTTAATTAGAATTAAATTAGTTAATCTATTATTTTGAATTTGTGTAATGAATAGATGCTAGTATGAATTTAAAATGGTATAGTTTTAATTTATGTAACTTCTCTGATTTTTAGTCATAATTAAGGGGTACAATGAAATGGTGAGAAGTAGTGATAGATGTGAAATGATTAAAACTCAATTTATTAAAGTAAAACTAAAGTAATTAGAAAATCTTAATTAATGAAAAACAACAAAGTAATGGGTAAATTGAGGGGAGAGTGAGTCTACAAAAATCTCATACTCCTTGAGTATGAGAATGAATTTTTACTGCGAAGATAGGAATGGAAAGTGAAAACTATCCTACCACGCCTCATTGTCATCCCTACTCGTAGCCACATTTAAAACCTATAACATTACCATGGTAGTTTATTCAAAGGAAACCTAATGTGTATATCAATAAGAGTACATATGGACAAATTCTTAATGAAAACCCTCTCATCCATGACATACATAGTCGATAACACTGACCTAGTCAACCAAGATGAGTCCTCAATCGAGGCATCAAGCATAGTGACACTATCATAGAAAGTACAAACACTCAAAGATCATCGATATTTCAAAAAATACTCTCAAACTCTTGGATCAACCCACTCATAACTCTTATATAACAATCACTCATCCTCTAACCTCTCAAAAGCTATCGTGACAGTAGGATCATAGTGGTCACTTTCATCGATCGAAGACATGGCCACCTCCAATGATAAAGCAACTTCAATGATCCTTTCTAGTTCTTGTCCCTTCCTTGTAGATACCTCACCTGAAGAAGCCTCGAAACCTGAAGAAGACGATGCACTAGATAATATACTGACGTAACAATGCACTCAATACTTAGATAAAAGCATTAATATGGTCTCATTGCTATGACCCCACCCCCTTTTTATAGCCAAATGTACAAATGGACACCACAATCCTTTCCCACCTCTCAAAGTGTTTCAATTGAACGATCAACATATGGAACATTCCCACTGTCCTTATAAAATAACTAACATGGCACTCAATTGTCACATGGGTTTCATAATCAAGTCTTATTGTCGTCACCATCTCCTCGAGTCTGAAGGACCAGTGGTCAAAGGACACCTCAGCCTCTAAAGATATGGAATTTTTCTTTCATAACAACCATCATCAAGTCTCATTGTCGTCACCATCTCCTTGTGTTTGGGGACCAATGGTCAGAGGACACCTAGACCTCCAAATGAGTGTCAAATGTTCTTATAAGGGTTGAAATGTCTTCACAAGATCACACCTTTCTATCTTCACTAGGATATGCTTGTTGCTGGTGTCAATTTCCTTTCCTCCAAGAAATACTCTCTTTGATGTGATTGATTGAGATGAGGTGGTGTGTCTGCAAAGACACTCTCACAATAGTGTGTACCTTTTTTAATGTCAAACTATTTACACAGTTTAATTTTACTTTTACCTGAAATGAGCCTATATTAGTTCAATTCATCAAGTTACTATCCCATTAAGATTTTATACCTTATTTATTATAATAATATTGTTTAGACTATTAGGTAAAGATGACATCATTTTAGTATTCCGACCTTACTTCAATAATACACTTCCGTATTTTTTATATGTAAAATATTTATCTTTTATATAAAAAACAAATAAATTTGTTTTTTTATAAAAGAAAATATACTCATCTTTAGATTAGCAAATGCTAATTTTATACTTTTAATATATTGCAAAATTTATTAGTAGGATATTGATTCGTTCTTTTAACCGAGTGAATGTATTTATTCTCTTATCATCACTATAAGAAATTTAATAAATATAAATTAATTATAATGACTAAATTAGAAATTATTTTAGAAACTAAAAATTATTAGTATCTAAAATGATTTTTATTATAATAGAAACTATAATTTTTATCTTTTATATAAAAAACAAATAAATTTGTTTTTTTATAAAAGAAAATATACTCATCTTTAGATTAGCAAATACTAATTTTATACTTTTAGTATATTACAAAACTTATTAGTAGGATATTGATTCGTTCTTTTAACTGAGTAAATGTATTTATTCTCTTATCATCACTATAAGAAATTTAATAAATATAAATTAATTATAATGACTAAATTAGAAATTATTTTAGAAACTAAAAATTATTAGTATCTAAAATGATTTTTATTATAATAGAAATTATAATTTTTTTTGTAATTATTGATTTTAAGAAATTATGAAATTAACCTTTATTTAATAGTTGACTAAATTAATTTTTAAATCAAAATTTAAATTAGTTTCTAATATTAACTATCAAAATTTTAGTTACTTAGATTTTAAATTAATTTTTAGTTAAATTAGTAATCAATTTTATTATTTTATAAGTTGATTAGTGAAAATAAATTTGTTTATAATACATAACTATATTATTCATTAGTAAAAAGGGTAAATTATTCACCCCTTTAATATGGTGTAAATATTAACATTAGGTAAATAATTTAATTCTATAGACACTTTAAAATATAATTTAAAATTATGAAATTATTAATTAAAATTAGTTAATTAACTTAATTTTTTTTAATATGATAAATTAATTATTTGCTTTATATAAAGAATCTTGGAAAGCACTATCTTTCAAATCACTAGTTTTAACTATTATCTAGCTTTTAACTTTCTATTTTTCAAACAACTTTCAACTGGTTAATCATCTTCTTTTATTTATTTTTTAAATCATACGAGTGTTATTTACGTAAAGCTTTCTATTTTCTAAAATACTACTGATATTTTAATGAAAAATACTAGTGTTAACAAAATAAAAAACACTATTTAAATTTCAATTGAAAATGTGTTGATTTTAGGATTTAATGATAGATCAGATAAAGCGTGTGGATGTATACGGTGATATAAATTATTTCATTAATATTATGATTATATAACATAATATTAAAATGTAATATAAATATAGCATATCCCCTCTTTCCTTTTCTCTTCTTATTAAATTTGGTCTCATAATCAATATTTAATAAATGATTTTTTAACAGTTTATAACTTTCTAAACTCTGTTTTTAAGTACTATTTTTTCAAATGTTAATTTCTAACTTTTTATACTTAATATATTTTTATCTTCATAATACTTATTAAATTAGTATTTTATTTAAATGAAAAATAATTTTTATTATAATTTAAGATACACAAATCAATATAACAAAATTATCTCATTTATTTAATTACGACGTTTTTAAATTTAACTGAAAATATTTTTAGATAATATATAAGATTATTAGTATATAATATACAATATTAAAATATAGATTAAATATGTTTTTAGTTCCTAAATTATTTATTAAAATTATATTTCGTCTTTAGAACAAAATTTACATCTATTTCATCCTTCTACTTTATAAACAGGTGTAAATGTTTCTTCTTATGACAAATAAAAACATTTTTAAAAAAAAGTGAGAAGAAATCGAATGAAAAAAAATAAAAAAAATTTAAGAGATGAAATTATAAAGAAAAAAAATAAAAAAATAAAAAAAAATTTAACACATATCATTTACATGATTTTATAAAATATAAAAACGAAATAAATCTAAAATTTGTATACAATGACAAATAATTTAAAAATTAAAAATATATTTACCCCTTAAAATATAATATTTAAAACTAATTAATTTAAAAACAAAATTACAAAAATTCAAAATTAACTAAAACTTACACTATGAATAATTAAAATATAATTTTTTATCACTTAATTTAAAATAAATATAATATAAAAAATATTATTTTATATTTATCAACAACCTCCACAGACAATTTTATTAAAATTTTGTAAGTGCAATAATTTTTTGTGTCATTATTGTGTTGACTGTGGTAGTTGATAACAGCATAGTGATTAGTCAAGATGTCATCCTCACTTGAACCAAAAACAGATGTCCCCTCATTCTGCCAACTTCTCTCTTTCACAATAAAGTTATGCTTTTGTCATGTCACAATTGCCAACAATTCATTTTTATTTATTTTATGAACATAATATTTTAGTATTTTTAAACTTTTTCTTAAATTAATCTCACTCAATTAAGAGATAAATATAATTTAGTAAAAGATGAAATATGTTTTCAATTTAATTATGTTTAAAAAATCATATTTCATTTCTGAATCAAATTGTATACTTATTTTATCTGCAAAGTCATCTAAATCATACATCTTTACTCATAAATAATTTTAAAGTGTTTATTTTCTATGTAATGTTTGATTTTTTTAAAAAGTCGTTATAATATATATGTAATCTTTTCTTTAAATTTTGTAAATATAAGAAATAATTAAACAATTATTTTATATAAATAATATTTTAAAGCATTTTATTCACAAAAATATTTCATATGATTTTATAAATATAAAAATAAAACAGATATATAATTTGATTTATAGATAAAATAAAATTTTCAAAAATAATTTAAGTTTTAAATATAGATTCTACCTTTTTATTTTGAATTCAACATGTTAAAACAGAAAACCAAAGTAAAATATAATCAAACATTATAATATATAGGTAAATAGAAAATCATTTTACTAAATTAAACGTAGGACCTTCAATATATTTGATATTAAAAAGTAAATTTTAAGTTTAATAAATCTCAAATAACTAATTTCTTAAAATGAGATTTATACTTATTTATATAATATAATTTAACAATACAATTATATTAATTTCATTGAGTATTGTTTTTAATTTAAATTTTGACTTTCACTAATAAAAAATTAACTATTAGATAATTCAATATATAAATATTTTAAGTATATTTAATTTAAAGCGATAATATATATTACTTTATTATTAAAATAAATTGTAAAATGCGTGTTTTACTTTTTGAAGGGTCAAATTTTTTTTTCTATGATGGTATATATCTTTTAGAATAAAATCCTTTCACACGGTACAACAATTGATGCAAGATTTGAACATATATTTAGGTAAAAAGCGTGTATGACAAACTCCTCATGAGGGGTATATTAGGGTTTCCATTCTACTAATTGTGATTTTATAAGCCATTTGGTCAATGTTATTGATTTTGTTTGAAAAGCAAATTATTTGGGTAATCTTAGAATGACACCATCACTACCCTAAAGTAGTAGGTAGCCCAACCATGCATGGTAGGTATATAGCCCAATTTAGATAACAAATTTTATCCATCACTACCTCAAATTTTCTGTCCAATCTACTTACCCATGTTAAAACGCAATTAACTAATATTAAATGTTTTAATAAAGCTCTTTAAAATTTATAATGTCCTGCAATTTGCAATCTAATGTGGTTAAGATAAAGTTGTCACATTATATGTTTATGTTTACCTATAAATATTCCTAGAGGAAATAAAGTTTCTCAATGTAATTAAATTAAAAGACAAATATATTTTACTGTTTATATTGGAAAAACTTAAAAAAATAGGCACACCAACCAAATTTGAATTAAAAAAGTTATAAATAAATAATTATAAATATAAAATGCATTACATTAATGTTTTAAATATGAGATTGTATTAAACAAGCATATTAAGTTTATGTTAACCGAGAAATATTTCTAAAGAAATACCAAGATAAATGTTTTTGTTACATTTAAACAACTAAGTAATGTTATATAATTTCAGTATGTGGGTGAGATAGAATGATAAAGGAACATGTTCTCTAACTCGTTTTGAATTTGATAGAAAATTTTCACAATGAATTGGGTAGGAAGATAGGAATGGGTATGTATATGTTTCTCTCATTCCCGTCTTCATACCTGTCCTCATAACCATCTTTGTCCTCATACATGTTCTTGTTTGAAATTATTAAAACACTTATAATTTATTAGATAACCTAAAAATATTGTATTTTTTTTTCTTGGTATTTAGTTTTGTAACCCTTCGTTTTCTCTTTCACTAAACAATTCTTTTATTCTCTCTCAACTATTCAACTTTTTTCAAAATCCACAAAGTTCACTCAAATCCTCAAAGTATTTTCCCTCTTATCACAACCTTGATTATATATTTTTCCCCTTTGTGCAATTTAGTTCAAATATTGCATTTCAGAAAACACAAACCTGAAATCCATTTAGTCAAATATTTTCTAGACTACAAATTTAATTATTTTTACTCATTTATAATATTTTTATTTATTATTTATATTTTAAGATGAGAATATTTAACTCTCAATCTCAAGTGTTTAATCACATAAATCCTTAGTTTATTGGGTAACATAAAAAACATTTATCTTTTTTGCTTTTTTGACCTTATTTTGGTTTTTGTTTTACTACAAAATTTTTCATTCTCTCTCAACATGATTCATTCAATATTTACCAAGTGTATTCAGATCTCCAAGGTATGTTCCCTTCCATAACAACTTTGATATACATGTTTTTCCTTTATAAGATTTTGTTCAATGATGTATTGCATTCCAGGAAAAATAATGCAACTCTCAATTTCATTGAATCAAATTGTTTTTAGGGCACATATTTGTTTATGCTGTTAATTATTTCTAATATTTTTATTTGTTGTTTATTTTAATGATGTAAGAATGTATGATTCTTAATTTCTAATTTTGAATAAAATTTAATTTTTTATATAATTATGGTTGCTTTTTAAACCTTTCACATTTCCTATGATATAATTATTTATTGTCATGAATATTTTTTAACAGCATAAAAAATTGATTTAATAAAGATGAAATATGCATTTATAATTTTTTATTCTTATTAGTTTAATTTTTCCTATGCAATTTTGTTTTCATTGTGTATTATAATTTTTATTGGTATAAAAAAAATCAAATGCAATTATTATTCAGTACTCTGATTTGAGATTTATAGAATTACAATTCCTCTTTTTATATTTAATATTAAATTCTTAATAATATCATAATTATTCTATTGTGATTTGTTTATTTTTTATAAAAAATGATTGAATTAATATTTAGAACAATAAGAATGCGAGTATGAACATTGGTATGAGTATATACCCGTTACCCGATGGAAATGAGGATGAGACAAAAAATTTATACACGTTAAGTAAAAGGATGGAGATGGAAATGAACTTTTATCTTGGGTATGAAGATGGGATAGTGACACCCACCTACCCCATTGCCATTCTTAATATCCAGTATGAATGTGCATGTAATATGTATATGATATGACAATATAAACAGAATCTACATATTTTTTTATCAGCTAAAAATAAATAAAAACTATGATAAAGGATATTCAAACCATCTTAAAAAAAATACAACAAATTACTAGCATAATTTCGTACTTTTTTCAAGATAAAATAACCCTACTATAAACCCTAACTCTCTTAATGATACTTTGACATCCACAATTATATATACTAATATTTTATTCAATAAAATAATTTATATTTTATTTTAAAAGTATAACTTAATATATTATTATCATTTGAAATTGTTAAATAGATGTTAAAAATGAATAGTGGCGTTAAAATATTTTTTTCCTAAAATATTCCTTGCATTCACATTATTAAGGATTAAATAATCAATCCCATCTTGTATATTTTAGCATAGTCCACTCTCAACTAAAAAGCACACAGTGTACTTATGTTGTCATGGTTCATGATTATGCTTTTTATTAGCCATCAGACATCATAGAGCATAAGGATCGTTCTGACGCTCAAAAACCCATGGTGCATCTTGCTTTTCCCATGTATCCTTTGGTCCTGCCCATCAAGTGTGCTTCCAACATCAACTCTTGTAACTTTTACCCTCTTATTGTCATTTTCCATCACAAGTACAAAAGGGGTTTTTGCGTTACAAATTTTACGTTTGACCATGAGAAATCTGACGTAGTTAAAAACATGGTGAAATTTTTTGTAAATGTTTTGTACTACTTTACGTCGAAACATAGAAGCTTTGACGTAGAGGTCAAAATTTACATTTGAGGTGGAGTTCCCCCGACGTGAATTTCATGCTTTACATCAAAGCTCATGTGCTCCGATGTAAAATTTCTTAAAATCCTGCCCAAAACTATTTTCTTTTTCAGCGTGCGACGTTCTTCTCCATTTTCACTCTTATATCTCAATTGACGACAACTATGAAGCTCTAGGATGCTCCGATGGTAGTTTGAAGTGCGTGCTTCCATCCTTATGGGTCATTTTTTGTGGGGAGAAATTTTGTTCAATTGGATTAATGTTTTAGGGGCTACATTGCAAGATTGAGGTTGGTGCTCTATATCCATATTTTGTTGTTGAAATAGACATCGCGATTGTTTTTGAGGATTTTAGTCAAGTTATGCATGAATGTAACCATTGGATTGTTGTTGTTGATGTTGATTGTATTGAATTTTTTTTTGTTTTTTTATTTTGAAAGTAGTTTTTTAAATTATTTTTTTGTGTACCATGTGAATGTTAAAATGTATTGTAATATGTCTGGTTGATGTACTTGATTTTGTTGTAGTAATTAAATTGATGCCTATATTTATTTTGATGAACACATTGAGCAAACATTTAGTTCCTATTTGAGATTTTGTATAAATAATTAAACATTAATTATTTGTATTAAACCTTGAATTGTCTGATTGGACAATTTGGGAATATTATTTTTCTTAACTTGTTAACACGTACACATTTTAGTCTAACCTTACATTTGGTATAATTTTGGTTCAAATTATTTTGTGTTATTCTCTGAGTGCATATTTGACTGCGGTGTATTCTTTGTCACCAATTTCATTTCGTGTACTTTGGAGACCAATGTGGAATGTTACCAAAATTTTATTAAATGTAAGATAATTATGGACCAAGGTTGGAAAAATGCACGTCGCATTAGTGAAAAGTACGAAAAAGGAGTTGATAAGTTCTTGCAATTTGCTCGTGAAAATGGAAAACTTGTTAATGGGTCATATTATTGTTCATGTGTTTGTCGCTTGAACTAGCTACATCGGTAAGTTGATGAGATACGTGGTCACTTGTTTGTGTTTGGTTTTCTTAAGAGTTATGCAATATGGACATGGTACAGAGAAATATAGACCTCTTGATTGTGTCAACAATAGAAAATTTTGAAGAAGGGATGGATGATCATTTAGAGGAGATGATACGTCATGTTGGGGAAAATTTTTTTGGAAGAGCACATGTGTATGATTCTTTGAAGTTAGATTTCGAACAAAAATTGTACCTAGGATGCAGTAACTTTAAAAGATTATCAATAATTTTAAGATTGTTCAGTTTAAAAGCAAAAAATGGATGGATTAATAGAAGTTTCACAAAATTATTGGAGTTATTAAAGGAAGTGCTTCCAAAAGATACTATGTCCAATGGGTTTGGAGTACAAGAAGATACGCACATGCCTTAATGATTGTGTATTGTACATAAATTATTTTGCTCCATTGAAGGCATGTCCCATGTGTGGGTTGTCGCGGTTCAAAATGAAAGCTGATGGAAGTAGTGGTGAGGAAGAAACATAGGCCCCCCTACTAAGGTGTTATGGTAGTTTCCAATAATACCTAGGTTTAAAAGATTGTTTTCCAGTAAAAAGGATGCAAAAGCTTGACATGGCATGCAAATGGTAGAAAATGTGACAAACTTTCTTAACATTGAGTCGATTCCCCACAATGGAAGAGGATTAGTGAAACATTTCTAAAATTTGATGCAAAGTCAAGAAATTTGAGAATTGGAATAATTATAGATGGCATGAATCCTTATGGGAACTTAAGTAGTAAATACAGTTCATGGTCAATTTTGTTGGTCATTTACAATTTGCCTCTTTGGTTATGCATGACGAGAAAATATATTATGTTGTCTATGATAATTTTAGGACCCTGACAACCAAAAATGACATAGATGTGTATCTCAATCTTTTGATTAATGACTAGAAGATGTTGCTGGAAATAGGAGCAGAGGTCTTTGATGCATACCATGAAGATAATTTTATGTTGCGTGCAATATTATTTTCCATAAAAAATGATTTTCCCACATATAGTACTTGAGTTGTTATAGTATGAAAGGTCATTATGTGTGCCCTATAAGAAAACACAAGTTATACCCAATTGAACTATAGGCAAAAGACAACATACTTTAGGCATCACAAGTTCCTAGTTTGTAGTCACCCTTACCTTAGATTGAAGAAAACATTTAATGGATGTCAGGAGGATGAAGCTGCATAGGCACCACACAATGGTGAACAAGTGTATGAGTGGGTGAAGAACATTAACATAGTGTTTGGAAAGACACAAAAGAATTCAATTGAGGAGAACTTATGGAAGAAACAATCAATATTCTTTGATCTTCTTTACTGATACAAGCTAGATGTTAGACATTGTATAGATGTGATGCATGTGGAGAAAAATATTTTTGATAGTGTTATTGGAACATTTCTCAACATAGGAAAGACAAAAGATGGAATGGAAGCACGACAAGATTTGGTGGACATGGGTAAACGATGGACAAATGACTTCTAAGTCTACATGGGTCATTGTAGGGATAACTGTAAGTAAAATTATAAGTTTTGAATTTCCCATTTTCACATCATTCTTAAGTAGTATAGTTAATGACTTACTAATTATTTATATGTTACATGATGATTGAGTTGAGCAGGTCACTCAGGGATCATTAATTTCCCATGGTCATGAAGACATTTTGATGATGCTCATAGGAAGAAGATCAGAGCACCTAGGATGGATGCAGAGTACTAGAGGATCTTGGAGTCTTCGTGATTACTTTGGTCCACCTTTACAGATGAGCAATGTCGACTCTTGCATCCGGGAGACATTGGATAAAATAAGGATGCAGTTCCTGATGATGTTGTTCGAGTGAGCATTAAAGGGAGTTGTGTTGCTTCTATTGCTAGTGCTCCTACTGTTGTTGCAAACCCCCGAGAGAATTTAGTCACACTAATCAGTGTGACTTATATGTTGAAGATGATCTCTCGTATCTTGTGGCTACTGAAAGAGTTTGTCATGGTGGCTCAACCATCTATGGTATTCCACTACAGCTAGACTAGACATGAGTTATAGTTGATGATATAATAAATGTCGTTGTTGTAGTGTATGTGCCCAACACAAAGGTTCAACTATTGGGCCAAACAAGCGACACATTCTTAGCTTGACCAAGAAATTGGTGACGTCACTCTCATAACGGGCAAAGGTAGTATACACTGTGTTCCCTTTTGCTCTTTTGTATTCTTATAATTTTATCAATTTTTAACTAACTTTTATCATTTACTTAAGAAATTGTCCATCGTGGTAAACATGTTGCAAACGAACTTGTTATTCATGAGAGTGACAAGGATATAGCAGAAGCTAGGAATGATGTCTTAACTATGTTTTTGCCTGTATTTCACAATTGAAGAAGAGATTGGTTCAAATACAGTGGAACAATAGAATTTTTGGAGTTGAGAACTTTGTTGCTCCACTGTACATCTCCATGCCCAATGCATTAAAGATTATTGGGGGAAACTCCATCTTAAATATTTCTATCCTACAACAATGGTCCAGGTAAGTCCTACTTTTAACCATATTTTCATTTATGTGTCTAACATTACAATAATTATATTTAATTAATAATTCATTGTCTTGGGTACATAAACAAATTAAGTGTGGAGCAACGAAAATCAAAAGTATATGGGTTTCTTAAGCCTTAGTCCATCCAAAAATCTGGGAATACAAAGGTCCAAATACAACAGTACATGCAAACATGGATGAGTGACTTACACATATACTTGTATCCATACATTGAATGGTTAGTTTAGTCATTTTTTTAATTATGTTAATTTTATAACTAATTTGTTTGTCTTGCAATGTAGGTCCCATTGACAGTTATTTTTAATCTTTCATAAGGATTACGCTATGGTGTGGTTTTGTTCACTGCACCAAAAACCAAGCCATGAAATGAAAAACCTCTTGCAAGGATAAATTTATCATTTTTCATTAAAAATTGTTGGTATACATAAGCTAACATATATCTTTATTTCAATTAGAATCATCTTTGGAGAAAATGTTTTATGTGGAAGAGGCATAACAAAGTAGTGGAAAATTATTGTGATTTGTTTATCATTTTAGTGCAATAAGCAAACAAACTTGTATGGATGTGTAAAAACAATTAAGGAGTACTATAAAAGTGTAAAACCAATTGAGGAGAAGGGTTTAAGTGCAGGGTTTCACACGCTACCTAGAATGCTTGTAAAGATGTCCAACTATTAGGATGAAACTTCATCACTGCTACATTTAAAACGAGTAACACACCCATGGTAAATTCATCCAAAGGGAAATTGAACGTGCACATCTCGGAACAAACATGCATACATGTAGAAAAACATGTCTAGAGATCCCTTTTAACCATGACAGATGTTATCTATAACACAACACTGCTTGAGGAAAACAATCCTTGTCTCGATCAACTTTTTCAACATAGACACACTAGTTGCGAAAGAATCAATCATAGACAACCATCTATACTTGGAAAAGTATTCAATCATGCATGAATCGACCCATTCATACCCATATCAAAGAGGCAAGTCGCTCTTTGCTATCTTGGTAGCAAGATCACGAGCCTTGTCAGTCGTATCATCTCGGCATAAGAACCTTGTCCTAGATGTCGAACTCGCACCTTCAACATGAATTGAAGGCCCACTACTCTTGCTAAAAAACCACCTACCCGAAGACGAAATCTAGAGGAAGAAGACATCACTAACCTGAAACTATGACAAATACTCGACACCTAGCCACTACTTGGAACCTCCAAAAATATATAATTGGTCCTTTAATAACAACTCACTAGTTATTTATACCCAAGGGAGTCATGAAAACTGAAGCAACAAAAAACATCCCAACCATCATATCGTCGTACATCCAAGGGCCACTACATAAAGACTTTCATGTTTCTAAAGAGATTATGCCACTAACACACACATCACATCAAAGACATGCATTGATTATGACTCTTCAAGACCCTACTATTTGAGCTTGGGAGCCAAAGGGAGGAAACACTAGACATTTAAGATGATCTCAATAAACGAAAAACTCCTATAAGGAAAAATTTTCTTTAAAAATAAATAATTTCCATAAAAAGACTTTCAACATATACTTGAGCCTCGGGGACAAGTGTGCTATACCATATCGAGGTCAGTTGAAAATGATAATATCATAATGATATATCTCGGTCAGTACCTAGGCACACTTGTGTAACTTAGCTACTAACAAAAATTACGACTAATAAAACATATTATGCTTAATTGGTTATTAAGTAAACATGGGTTAGAATTAGTCAGACTCATCCATATAGGAAGTCCAGTAAAACTCTATAAATACATTGAGTTTCCACAAGTATGATAATCTTCTTCTTTCTAAAAAAAACAACTAACACTTTGATATATGAAACATGACTTGAATGTCAGAGTGTTTTCTATAGGCACCCTAATGATATCTCAAACTCATGAAGAAAGATATCTTAAACCAATAAAGGAAGACATCCAAAAGTACAAAAACAAAAATATTTCAAAAGCATCGATTGAGTGAAGAGACTTTCATCTTAACTTTTATAAAAAATTAACTAAATATCTTAAAAATCATCGATTAAAACATTTAAAATAAATAATTATTTTATTAAAAATTATAAGAGGACATTTAAAAATTAGAGAAAAATTTAGTTTTAAGCAATGCAAAAAAAATGTTACTTTTTTAATTTTTTAACTATAAAGATAATCATTAAAATGGTATATTCATTCTAATTTAACATAATGTGATCATCTAAAAATATTGTATGGATTGATTTGGACATATAGCTAATTTTTTTTAAGTTGATTTAACCTTTTGTTAGATCAAGAAACTATTTTGATTTTTTTAAAATTAAAAAATAAAATATATTTTTAAAAGTTAAATGATATTATTAATTTTAAATTTAAATTTAAGTATAATGATTTTATATATAAATAGATCATGATTATATATATTTTAAAAAGATAATATTATTTTAATTTTCTAAATATAATTATTATTGTACACGATAGAACGATCCACAAGTCTACATACTTATCAATTTAAATGTGAATTAGAGGAATGAAAAGTTCTAATTTTCTCTAAGTCAAGCCAAAAACATCCCAATTCAAATATTGAAGAAGACTAATGATGATAATGGTTTATTTATTTATTTATGAGAATGGGTTTGATTAAAATAACGTACTATATATAGTGTTTATCCTTACATACATGTTTTTAAAAATTATTCATTTTCAAACTCACATGGCATATGAAACAACTTCAATGTCCATATATACCTACCTTAACTCAATAGATATTTATAGCGTCTATGTTTGACTAATTAATAAAATACAAATATTAATAGTATTACAATACTAGTATTACTGATAAAAGAAACAGCATTAATTAAAAGTGTATATCTTGATTCAAAATTTTAGAAAATAATCAAAATTCTATTTAAAAAATTATTTAACATTGAGTTATTTATATCTTTTAATTTTTTTAATAATTAATTGTTGTCGGGAAGCCTTATTCAAAAGATCCAAATAAAAGTTTACTTTAACTAATTATATATTAGTATAAAAATACATATTTAACTTAAAGGTTTTGTTAACCAAATGTCTTAGAGACATCGGTTAAAGCATTTAAAGAAATAATTTTTTTATTAGAAATTATATTTGTGGAGATTTAAATATTATAAGAGAGTTTAGTTTTAAGCAAATGTAATGAAAATGTTACTTTTGTTAATTTCTTTAACTATAAGGATGATTATTAAATGGTAGATTCACTCTTACTTAATCTAATTTAGTGGATCATCTAAAAAAATTGTATTGGTTAATTTGGATATAAACCAACTAATTTTTTAGTTGATTTAACCCTTTGATACATCAACAGATTGTTTTGGTTCTTTTAAAAAAAATATTCTTAAAAGTTAAGTTATATCATTAAATTTAAATATAAATTTATGTAGAACGATTTGATATATAAATTATTATATATATATATATCTTAAAAAGGTAATATTATTTTAATTTTCTAAATATAATTATTATTTTACAAGATAGAACGATCCACAGATTTAAATATGCATTAAACAAACTAAAAGAAAAATATCCAAATTCACTTTAAATCATAACTTTATTTACCATCCCACCTATTTTAACTATTTTACCTAATCTAATTTAGGATTTAAGGTTTAATTATAA
Organism: Lablab purpureus; assembly: GCA_030347555.1. Classification (NCBI taxonomy): domain Eukaryota; kingdom Viridiplantae; phylum Streptophyta; class Magnoliopsida; order Fabales; family Fabaceae; genus Lablab; species Lablab purpureus. The sequence continues at coordinate 24,064,612 of CM059258.1, forward strand.
ATTATTTTAAAACATTAAAAATAAAATTATGATATAATAAATACGTGATACCCATATCACTACCCATAAAATGATACAAAATTGCATCACAACATCATCTTTGACCACCATTGTGGGCATTCAATGAACCTCATTGGAACTTGCAACCATAATAAATTAGAGTCGTGAAGGAAATCTCTTGTCTTCAACATATTTAATTAGAATAATATTATTTACATTACAACTTACTTAAGTCATATAGCAAATTTGGTTTTTAAATAAAATTTTAAATTTGAGTTTATGATTATTTGAAAAGATTCTTTACATGGTATTAGAAAACATGATTGGGAAAACATGTTTATCATATTTAGTTTATATTTTAAAACCTAGCATTCTTAGGAAACTAGGTTTCTAAAAAATAGAGTTTAGTCAAATTTTCCACAACAACACTCCTATTAGAGAGGTGAGAATTTAAAATTTTCAAAATTAAAATAAAACATTTATTGAATAAAAACACCGTCTAACAGTTATGAAAATTCAATATAGTGATGAATTAAAAAAATTAGTAAAAAGAAAAAAAAAATACTCACTCTCTTTCAAATTATAAGACGTATTTAGGAAAAAAATCTTGTTTCATAATATAAGAAATTTTAGAATTTCAATAACTTTGTTTCTTTTTTTTTCCTTATATACTCCTATTAACATTAAATAGTAGAAAAAGAAATTAAATATCAGAAACTAAAAATTAATTTCTTTTTATTAGTATGATTCTTCATTTTTTACCATCATCTATTAATATTATGTTTTAATTTTTGTATTAAAGTTACAGTAATAACTAAGTTTAATTCACTATTTCTATTTGTAATTTGGTAGATATTGAAAATTTTGATTGAAATTTTGAAAATAAAATTTAAGCATAGTCATTTACAATTTAGTATGAATTAAAAATGTTGATTGAAATTTTAAACTAAAATTTGAGTATAGTCATTTACAATTTGGTGGGAATTAAAAATTTTGATTGAAATATTTATTTAAAATAATTAGTAATTTTGATTTTAAATTATTTAGAAATGATTTCAAAACTGTTGAAATTCTAATCTCAATCAATTTACAATTTTATTAAAAAATTAATTCATTTATAAATACTTCTGGTTAAATTTCAATTAATTCATTTAATAGTAATTAATAAAGGTAAAAGTGGAAAATTTATAGAAAGTTGAACAAATTAATTATTTTTATTAATATGTGAGAATTTGTCAAGTACACCTTATAATTTGAAACAGAGGGAATATTGTTTTATTTTAAGAAAATTCATGTGAATATTTTACCAACCAAACACATTTTACTGATTTAATGTTGATTTCACCACTAAAATGACCCTCAAACTTTAATAACAAGCAATGATCTTTGTAGAGTTATGATTTTCGTTGTATAAACCTTTTTTTAGACCCTGAATTGCATGATCTATGGTTTTGTAGTGTACCAGAAAAGCTTTGACCTAATTCTGGATATAAATAAATTAAGAAAACTTATTGGGCCTAGGTTTTATTTAGGCCCACCAAAACTTGAGAAAATCCTAAAACAATTACAAAGCAGTAGCTATTTTTCCTTAACACTTGACAGTTGTTAATATGGAGTTTCAGCCTAAAATTTATTAATAAAAACTATGCTTGCTTTTTAAAAAATATTGGTTGAAAAAAGCGAAAATCTATATTAGTCTGGTCTCAAAATGTAAATTTATTTATAATTATTTTATTTTTTATAAACAATACTAATCTATTTTTATCTACTGAAAATTGGAATTTTAACAATTACAAGGTATTTTAATAAATTATGGTAAAAAAACTAGTTATATTTTTAAAAAATAAAAATAAAAATAAAAAGCGGACATTTCAAATTTAAATAAAAATATACTGGATTTTTTCACAAAAATATCGTTTTAATTAATTTTTATTAGTTGTCATGCTTCTTTGGTTTACTAGTCAATTCAATTAGAAATAGCGGTATATTGGTAAATTCACTCTAATTCAAATTGAAAATTTATGAAAATGTTTATTGGTATTGAAAATCTTTTCAGAAGATTGAATTTAAATTTTTAAAATTTATTGGGATGTTTTGAATTTATTTCATTTTTATCAAGTTTAATAATTATGAATATAAAATAAAGCTAAATTGTTACGTTCTTGATGAGATGTGCGAGTCTACAGTTATTGGTGAAGCCTTATCTGAAATTAAATAAATAGAAAGTTAAATACAGACTAAATTATATTGTTTATAAATATATATTTGATGTGTTATAAATATATATTTAATGTTTTGTAATCAATTAGCATGATATATTTGAACTAAATAACATTTTGATAATATCTTTCAGCTTTACATTACATTCATCATTTAAAACATCTCATATTACCATTAAGAATCTATATAATATTATTAATATGATAAATTATACACTTTTACAACTTTAAACTAATAAACACATGAATAGATAACTAAACTTAAATTTGAAGACATGAAGTTACTCTTATAGATAAAAGTTTATTAAGAGTAGTATAAATTGATGAAGTTGAACTATTTGCATAAAGTTCGATTATTTGACAAAATTAACTTTTAATTTTTTTATGATCAGTTTTATTCAACATTAAAAAGTTTTATTTGTTTGTAATTTTGTTTTTAGAATGTTATGTAAATATTTTTTTTAAATAATTAAATGATCATGTTAATCTAAAAATTATTTTAAAATTTGTTATAGTCATATGCATATTTTTAATAAATCAAAAAATTTTAAATATATTAAAAAGCTTATAAAACATTAAATTTTGACTTCAACTCATATTTTAATTGATTAAGTCATTAATTTAATATGTTAAAATTATTCATAGATCTTAAATATTTTTAAAATCAATTTAATAATATGTTAAAATTATATTTTAATAGATTAATTTTCTCAAACTTAAAATGTGAAATATTATAAGCATGTTTTAATTCATTATAAAAATTTGAACTAATATATTAACTTTACTGTTAAGTAAAATTAGTAAATTATGTCATATTTTTAATATGTTAAAATTAATAATTTCTTTTAAAAATTTCTATCATTTTCACAATTTTTAAAAGAACATGTGATAAAGTATTTTTTTAAGATTGACTTTCTTTAAGTTGATTAAGTGTTTCTACTTACCCATGTATTGAAAATAAAATTAATTAAAATATTTATAAATAAATTATTATCAAAATATTAATTTGTAACCATCTAAAAGATAAAAATATCTTTATATAATATCAATCATTATAAATAAAAAAAAATAATTACTACTATTATTTATATCCTATAACCTAAAAATAAATATTGTAAAACTTATATAAAGAACACTCTCGCAAATATTAAATTGAAATCATTCTGGCAAATATTTTATGTTAACTTTTATTTTCATATATTCTTAACGACTTGAATTTTATTAAAAAGTGGACATTTACTATATTCTTCTTCATACTCTATTGGTGTGGAGTTTTTCTTTTATTAATTAATAAAAAGTATTTAAGTTTGAATAGAAACATGGAATAATAAAGTTTATAATAATGATATTTTCTGAACTAATTTAAGAGTGAAAACCAAGATATGAAGAGAAAGAAATGATATCCTTGTAACAGAAAATGAAGGGAAAGAAATAAATGTATATATGGTTTGTAATTCATGTACAACAGCAAACCTGTGTCACGAAAAACTACACTCACTGCACACCCAAAATTGGAAAGTATGGTCACACTATTCTACATATCTTCTTCCAATGGCTATCCCAAATTAATTAATTAACCTTAAAACTATCATCAACATAGTGATAATAATTGTTATTGTTATTTCTATAGTTGCAAATCAAATTATATTTCCCAAGGGCATGGCCAAGTCTCTTCCACCACCACCTCTTCCTTTTGCAGCTCACGTGACCACTCACGTGCGACTTGTTCCTTCTCATCAACCCCTTCACTTCCGGTGGCCGATAGGTTCGAATCAACGGCCACTTAATCCCATCAAAAAACGGGTGTCGTTTAACATCAGTCGCACCCTTCGCGCACCCTAGCCTCCTCCTCGGATCCTTCACCAACAGCTTCTCAATCAAATCCCTGGCCTCAGCCATCCCAGGCTCTTCTCGTTCCGCCACGTGGACCAATCTCACGTCCTTGCACGACGCTATGTTGCGCAGTGTGCCCTCCTTGTTGCACCCCTTAAACGGCGTCGTCCCGTACAGCAACTCGTAAACGAAAACCCCAAACGCCCACCAGTCCACGCCGCTACCGTGACCGTTGCCGGAGACAAGCTCCGGTGCCAGATACTCGTGCGTCCCGACGCACGACCGTGAAAACGCCGTGACGGGTTCCGCAATGAACTCCGCGAGGAGCGATTCCTGGTGTTGTTTGGAGGGGCGACGGTTATAACTGAAGCAACCGTTTGTGGGGCCCACAGGGGGGGCCTTGCTGTGGGTCCGGAGAGTGAGGCTGGGTGCCACGTCGGATTTGAAGCATAGATCGAAATCCGAGAGCATGACGTGGCCGTCTTCGCGCAAGAGAACGTTCTCGGGTTTGAGGTCGCGGTAGACGATTCCGAGCGCGTGGAGGTACTCGAGAGCGACGAGGACCTCAGCAGCGAAGAAACGTGCCGCCGAGAGGGAGAGGCGGTGGTACGGCTGTTTGCGGAGGAGGGAGTGGAGGTCTCCCGCAGGGCAGTAGTCGATGAGAAGGCACGTGTAGTGGGAGACGTCGATGCGCGCGTATAGCGTGGGGAGGAAGGGGTGGTCGAGAGAGTGGAGGATTTCGGCCTCGGTTTCCGCATGGCAGAGTTTTTTGGGGGAGAGGAGGTCTTTGTCGACGACTTTGAGAGCGAAGTTGGCGCCGTCGTAGTCGCGGAGGCGGCAGAGGAAGACGCGGCCGAGGTTGCCGGAGCCAAGGTGGCGTAGGAGCTTAAGGTGGCGGAGGTGGAGACGGCCGTCGGAGGAGAGCATGGTGGCGGCCTGGATGGCGGACCAGTGGGGGTCTGAGCTCCGGTGGGGCCGGCGGTTGACGACGGAGATGGTTGGCTCGACAGTGGAGATACGATCGTTGAAGCTGAGGGTGAGGCTGCTGGTTCGAGCGAGGCTGGTTCGGGCGCTGGTGCGGTCGGTGGTGGTGCTGGTGAAACTGAGATCCAGGTCTGTGTCTGGGAACAACAATGTTGGTTCTTCCATGGTTGTTGTTGTGGGTATGGAGAGTGTGGTTTTGGTTCTGAGACATTAACGTTGGTGGTTTGGTTTTGGTATTTAAAAGGAGATGGGAATGGTGAAGGTGGGTCCGAAGGTTCAAGAAGTTGACCCAACTGGAGCAGCGGGGACATGGACATGGACAGTGGACAGATGCAGAGGTTAGGTTGACCAACTGGAGTTTACATATTCTATTCTTTTCATTTTTTATCATTCTTATTATAATATCATTATCAAGGTTTGAATTATTATAATTAGGTTGATTTATTGGAGAGAGAGAGAGAGAGTGAGAAAAATGACGTGAGTAAGGAAGGGCAACGTCTAGAAAGAATAGTCTCTGACAATTGAACTAAGATCTATATACCTGAGGAGAAATGTTCACCTTCGATAGTATAACGAAGGCATATTTAGTGTTGGGCAATGTAATTTATATATGCCTAATACAGTTGACTTAGTGTGAGAAATGATTACATAGTATACGTGTATTTATTTAGGGTTTAAGATGTAAGTTTTACAAAATGGAGTTTTTCATATTAAAGAAAGTGATCTGTGCTTAACTATTTGTAATGTATAAGTTGGTTACAATCATGGTAATTTTGGAATAATGTAATAATTTGTCCTTATATTGGAATAGGGTTATATATGTAGGAGAAAAAAGAAAGGTTTTGACTTGTTTGTTTTGAGAGTGTGTATCAGTATGAGTGGATACCTTCTCATTTGTGTGTATCATTGTTGTTGAGTGAGTGAAAGTGATAGAGTGTTGGTAGATAGATAGATAGAATGGAGTTGGTTGGTTGGTTGGAAATGGAAATGTGGTTTTTTGCATGGTTTTTTTTATGCTAGCTAGGTAGCTAGCTAGGTTAGATGCAGGCCATTTGGCAAACCAAGACTTTGTTACCAGGAAATAGGGACGGTGCTGTATAGTTTGCATAGGATGGAGTTGCATTATTCTACAAAATTTATTTTACATTCTCGGGGAAGATGAATATATATATAATAGCCAGAGCAGATAAGGAGTTGGTATCATGTTGGAGGTGGTATCTTGTTAACTGTAGTGAACAGCCCTTAATAATGGACTCAATTGTGATATTTTACTTCCCATTAGAACATGACATTTGATCCAGTCATATAATTCTTTTCCTTTTTCGTTTGGGTATTCAGTCATGCATTTTTCTTTAAGGAGTTCTTACATCTTATCATATATACAATTCTGGTGAAATAGTTCATAATAATAGAAAAGGTGTAATGTAGGAAGGCGACTAGGGTAATGCATGAATTAAGCTCAATTATGAAACCCTTGACTTGGTGACTTAATTATGAACCCTTGACTTTGTTTTGCTGTTAAACCAATCACCAATAACCAATAACCAATTGTAACTAAAACATGATTGAATTAAAGCCTTTGATCTAACTAAACTATCCTAACCATTACAAGCACTGTACCCTTCAATTGTAGAACAGTTTGTTTGTGATGAAAATCAATGTGGTCATAATTAAATAAGGATTTGTTTGTGACTAAGGTTAAGGTAATAAATGAAAGAGGAAAATGGTCCCATGTGAGATGATGGTGGGGTAATATGAAAGCGTTGAAGCTCTTACGGGGTTGGGACCTACCTTGGAAGAAAGGGGTTAGTGATGCTGTCTGCCACGTGGTCAACATTGGCCCTACATTGTCGCCTACACAATTCATTATTCCAAAAAATTTTCATTTCTTAATGCATTAATATTACATAGAGAAAGCTAGAATTCAGAGATCCTTAATATATAATGGGGTTCAACTTCCTTAGGTAGCAGAAGTATTTAGTGTGGCTAAATAATAATGGAGGCTGCACCAAAATTATGAACCTCCATCCCTCGTGATAAGAGAGATCCAACTGTTCTTCTTTAATGAGGAAATGTTAAATTCAAGAAAGTGTTAATATTCAAATGATAACAATAATGAAGGGGCATGGGTGATGTTCCCTTGCTCTTACTCACTACCACAATTTAGTCAACTCCAGATTTTTTAGGGATCTCATCCCTCCAAAATTGACGAATATAAATTAATTGCTTAGCACAAACTCGCACAATTGATGTTATTGTAGTACTTGTTTTTGAATTTGGGGATGGATGTTGAATAATACCCTCCTCCTACCCAAAAGTAAATAAAAGCATTCATACACAAATGAAGAACTTTTCTGGCCGAGCTAAAAATCTACAACTTTTCATTGTATGTGTCAACTTCAAAACAATTTTTCATTTCTTGAAGATAACCATAAAGTCAACAAGATAATAGCCACACATCATGGGACTTAAACTTTTTTTAACAATTATTACCAATCAACTAGATTAACAGAAACGAATCATTAGAAAGTCTAAATGGTAAATGTTGTATGAGGATTATGATGACAATATTTAAATAACTATTAATTAAAATGTTGTTAAAAAATACGGTTCAATTTGTTAATTTTTATATGGTTCGACGTAAATTTTCGTCGAATTAAGGTTTAATATTATTTTAAAATTAATCTTGAGTTTCGATGATGGTTATGGTGTGAATTATCGGTGTATTTTTAAATGACGACAGTTATGATGTGAATTATTATTATTTATAATTTTTTTTAAATATTAAAATTGTTTTTGTTGTTTTATTAATTTTATAAAACTTGTATATGTTCAAATTTATGCATCCATCCATATTGAACATAAAATAAATATCTAAAGAAATTGTACATAAGACTTACAAATGAATAAATTATAAAACTTAAAAATCACAAGTCAAAAACTAAACTAAAAACATAACCTACAAACTCTAATATCATCTATCCTAATGTGTTGTAGAAATTAATAAAATAAATGGTATATATTGACATACTTTCATATATGGTATTTTAATCAGGGTAGAAAATTGACGATGATTTTTTTCAAAAGTGTCGTCGATATATGATTTTCTCATGAGACCATCATTGAAGTTTATATTGATAATATTTTTTATGGAAGTGTTGTCATATAGTTTATCTGAATTGCAAAACTACTAACATGTCATCATCAACAATCATCGTTATTCATAATTTTTTATTTCTCAATTTGTATTAGTGAATTTTACTTATAGATATCAAGTTCAAGATCTTGATAATTAGTAATCTCAAATTCAAAAATTGTGTAATGTTATATGTGTTATTATTAGAAGAAATAACTAATAATCTTAATGACTTATATAATATTAATAAATATTTAGAGAAGTAACTTTATTGTCTTTTCATAATTTTTAATAGAGGATATTTATGACATTTAAAGAAGGTTTCTTAAAAAGCTTTTAGGACTTGTATTTTGAACTAAAATTCAACACATTATTATAGGGAAATAGAGAACTATACAAAGACTAATTTATTTTTTTAATCTATTTTTTTTTTCTGAAAAAGAAAACTAATTTATTTCTTTAACATTTTCAATTAAAAAACTAATATTGATTATACTGATATCTCAAAACTTCCGAAACAAATTAAGCATAAATTTAAAAAGAAACTTGGTAAACACTATACATTCATGCATATTGTTGAGTGTATTTAGATGAATTAATATATATATATATATATATATATATATATACTTTAGAAACCACCAAGTTGTCTTTTTTGAGCTTAGAATAATATTATATTGTGATGCTAATTTAATGCCTTTTCTTAGCTAACCCAGTATTTTAATCACAGGTTTGTTTAAATTCCAAATAAATATTTTCTGAAAAAAGTAATCTTTAACAATCACTTATTTAAAGACAAAGAGAATTTGTTTCTTAAAACAAACTGTTTAATTTTAAAATAAGCAGATTAAACGAATACATAAAAGAACATACAAGATAGTTACTTTATTAAAAAAAACACTTTTAAAAACAAAACAACAAACCGTCCAATATAAACATCAGATTTCTTATCATGCAAACACAGTTTTCCGAATACTAAGAATAATATATAGTATCTCTTTCTTCTGAGTTATGTCATATATAGCATGCTCAACATTTGTATAGACAAATAACATCACAAACAAATCCGTGTTTAACCTAATATATATCTGCATGTGCATTTGGCCTATAGTTTATTTTGGAAAATGCACATTAATGGTTCAACTTGCTGAGTGTTTACTGGTATCCAAGACAATGTTTAGTGGTTGGTAATAACAAATAATCAAAATGAAAAACTCAATTGATAAAGCATATTCCAATAAACCCCTCTCCAAATCTCATCATATATATACGTCAAAAAGCACATGTTAATTCATCACTCCCAGGAAGACACCAAGATTTTCTTGCTTCATCTGAATGGGCATTGCACAATGTGTGTCTGCATGACTCGTATATCAGAGTCTGGCTAATGTCTTTTGACCCATTTCGAAATGGATAAAACTTTGTCAATATGAAAGCAATTAATAGCATGGAATTGATGCCATAACTCGAACTACATGTCTGCCCCCCCACACAAATATCCATGTGTTATCTTCATTAATTTGTGATATTATAACTTCAATACTATAAATCTTCAATACAAGTGGTAAGCTCTCTTAAGATATGTTTAAACATTTGAGAAACCTTAGTATATAATACATATCTCATAACATTCTACCTGATTCAACAACTATTGCTTATTATTTAGTTTTAACCAAACATTTCCCATAAACAAACCATCAATTTTCTTTAAATTATTCTTTTTTTTTATATTGTTTTGGTGCTAAATCACATCACTCATTAATAAGAACAATATCTTAAAAGTGAACTATTTCTTAAATATGATGACGTTACTAATACAGAGAACTTAAAGTCAGACCTTAAATACTCTTAAATACTTAAGTCAAAAAAAGTTTAAACACTTAGTCCTCTAGTCTTAATTTGAACAATATTATTTTAGTACAGCAAAATACGCGTATATTAAATACTTTGGATTATTTATTATTAAAAAAATTTATATTTCATAAAAAAATTTCTACAAATTTATAAAAAAATTATAGAAAAAATAAAAATAAAATTCTTACAAATTTTTGTAATAAATTTGTAAAAATATTATCATAACATATAAGAAATTTTAGCAGTAATTATAATAAAAATTAGGTATAGATTCAACTTTGGTCATCCCATATTTGTTGAGGTCATCCCACATAGTTGATTTTTTCATATATGTAATATCCATAATTACAAATTTGATGTAGATAGAGTGTAGGCTATTATATATACAGTAGATCATTTAAGGGATGATGCATAAATATATTATATAAGAGTTTTTAAATGAGTATTATTTTGTTTTATATGATGTTAAATATTATTTTTTTAAATAATATGTACATTTATGAGTAAATAAAGTTGGTGAGAATTTCGGAAAATATTAAGTTGTTAGACCATTATATACTCAATCAATTTATTAAAGAAAGAACTAATCAAAACCAAATTAATTTTCCGATTCTAAATTTTTTTATAATTCACATGAATAGATAGTTTTCCAGTACCAAGATTATAGGAGAAAACTTTAAGATCCTAAGGAGAATCTGCTTTATAGATATGAAAAACATTCAACCTAAGAATGACTTGAATACTTTGATTTAAAGTGAATTAGACTTACACTAAACCAGAATATCTTCAAATGTAGCCACCTAACAATACTAACAAACTTGAGATAAGAAACATATATGATTCCTAAAGTAAAAAACAGAACATATAGATAATAAAAGAAATGAAAGCATAATAAATAATCTTAAAATAAGTAAAATTCTTCAAATTAGTCATTCATCATTCAACTACCAGTTTTAGAGAATAAATTTATAGATAATCAATACTTTAAAGTTTTATATATATATTTTTACTACTTTAAGAATTATTTTAAACAAAATACTTAATCGATGATTATTCGATTTTAGACACAATTCATGTCGAACTTGGTACGCATACATAGTTGAAACAACAACATGCTGCATGTTGAATTATATATGATGGATGGGACCAGGAATAGACCAATCCTTCGAGTCATTTTCCCATGCATTACATTTACATACAAAGATAATTGTTGCATATCAAGCATGCTACACGCCACAGAAACACACACAATAAGCAAATTGATATCTAGAAGAAGAAAATACTATAGTATAAACAAATAACATTAAATTAACCTTTTAAGGAGTCAGTAAAACTATAAAGTAATCACAGATTTTACATCAGTTGTATATGGTCAAGGAGAAGTGGAACCTAAGACAGACATGCTCGCCGACCATTGTATAAGGATTGATGCATTGTATTTGGCCATTATGCTATTCTACATATAATAGTTAGTTTTCTTGCTTATTCTAAGCAAAACAATAACACCTGACCTTTCTTCTATTTCTTAAATGTTTCCGATTTCGTCTTCTTTCCACACACTCACATGCATCAACTTCCACTGTCTAATATCATGCACCCTTTCAAGCTCTCAATCATTAACTCAGATCCCTTCATATTATTTAATTTATCAGCTTTCAAACAATGCTAAGAGACAGAGAGAGAGAGTTCAATCATGAAACTCAACTAAATAAGGGTACCCTTCTGAAACATATTGACAAGAAATGAGAACTGGTGAGATGATCATGTATTATATTACTAGTTTTGTATCATTCACAGTTGGCCAAAGGCCCATTTTCTGTTTGGTGAACCCAGTTGGTAATGTTATACAAAAGCAACGAAATTATGTGAACAGAGAGAAGATGCTCAAAGTTGGCAAATGAGTTGAATGATTCCATTGATCCTGAACTTGCAAGTTGCTTGTAGTTATTTCAGTTAGAAACCACCTGTCTCGAACACAGACAAATTAATGACTTAAAGTGAAAAGCCATAGGCATCGTCACTTTATTCAGGTAATAAATGGATTTATATTTATTAAAGTGAAAGTTAAGTTATGATAAGGGAGATGGCTTATAAAACTTGAGTTACGTACAAGCATATTATTATGCAAGTTGCGGTTTTTTATTTTTGATTATATATCGGCATGCATTATAAATAATGCTGTATCAGATGAGAATTAAATTATCAATCACTTACTAACTATGAATTTGTAGTGAATGGGTTGGAATCCCTTTACATACGGTATGTTTTGCTCCAAATTCAAATCATTAAATTTTACTACTCTAATGGTTCATATTAGTTTACTTAAGTGACGTTTTATTTTTCGTTAGGAAAATGTTCATCTTTGCCGGCTCTACTTAGACAATCTGAGATGGTCCTATATGGGGTCTTTCCTTTTTAGTGCAATAGAGATCTTGACGTCTTTTGTTGGGAGTTATAGTCTTCCTTAAATATCTGATTAGGGTTGTGCCTATAAAATACACTTTGAAATCAAGTCACTTGAAAATAGATGAGAGTGATAAATGTATAATTAATGAATGTTATATGAGAAATGTTAACCTATTTATCAAGTTTTAATGGGCCTTTACTTGAGTGGATCTAGGTTAATCTAATTCATATATTTTAATACCTTAGTGTTTGATTTCGTGATTTTGTGTATAAACTTGTTTTATATGGTTAATTCAAGTTAACGTGACTCCAAGTGACCAAGATCCTCTCAATATCCGTCATTATCTCATAAAGTTACAAGTGATGGACATCATCTCAGTACCAAATAGTACATTGACCCTAGATTTGAGGGTTTTCAAGAGAGTTGAAAGTTATTTTTGAAAGGAATTTTTCCTTTCTCGAATCTTTCTTTGGTTGAGGTTGTCTTGAGCATATAGGTACACTTTCCCTTGGCCCTCCAAGTTCGAAAAATATTTGGTCTTGAAGAGTTATGGGTGTATCCCAATGATGTGTCAATTGTCTAATCCTTTTGAAAAGATGTGGGTTGTTATAGTGGTCATGTCTTTCAGAGAACTATGAATGATTTTACTTTAGAGTAGTAGGATTTGAAGCGATCTAATGGTTGTTAGGTGTTTGCGACGGTTGATGTTCTCTGCCTTTTGTAAGTAGGTTGTGGGTCATTCTCATGGGATCACTTGTTGTTTTTCAAGAATCTGAGTGGTGGCAAGGTGCAAGGAGTTTATTTTTTTACCAAGTTACTTTTGTCATCTTCTAGCGTTTCAGGTTCTTTGGGTGAGTGGTTGTCTAGTGATGATAATGACTCCTTGGTTCGTCTTAAGGGAATAAGTTTGGATTCTAAGATATGGTCTCAAATTGATGGTTCTTTTGGATAAAATAGCAACATCTTTCTCCCTGAAAAATAATTTTTTTAATAGAGAAATAAGATAAATGCAATAAAAATAACCAACACAAGAATATAACGTGGAAACTCCATAAACTGGAGAAAACCCATGACTATTGTCTAAAGACAATAAGAGAATAACATTATGTGAAAATTCTTACAATGCATAGACTACTTTTTCATGCCTTTGACCCCAATACAGTCACACTCTCCAAAACAAGTAATTAATCTAAACCTCACAACATTCTACTACAGGAGTATAAGAAAAGTCAAATACAAGTATAAAGTATTTTTGACTGGGGTGTCTAAACATCATGGACTGAAGTCCAATATATAGCTTTTGTCACCCACTCCTTTGTTTATTCAAGGCGATATGAGACTTTCAAAATGTATTATTTTAATCAACCCCCAACAATCTCCACCATAATTAAAATAAATACATCTTCCTTTTTCATTGCCTACACCAGTAATCAGTGTTTGTATCGACAATCATACTCCACCATAAAGAGTATATCTACTTGTAATTAAACCACTTCAAGAATTCACCGCACACCCTGCATCAATTTCAATCAATGCCCATACATAATCACCACACGTCTTGCATCAATGTTAGTCAATGCTCGTGTACAATTACTGCCACCACAAACCTTATCCTTTTCCATGGCAACGTGGATATGATATGAGGATACTTAACTCATCTTCTATAAAAGATCATTCTCCCCAAAAAAAAAGAGACCCTTCCATCAAATTTCTTTATGTCATATTTGACAACACTTGCAAACGACATTACAACTTCAACAATCAAAGATAATTCTCTAACAACAAGGAATTAATTTTCTTATGATGTGGAAGATGAAACTAAGATGTAACCATAAAGCATTCTAAGAATATCCTACCAAACCATAAGCTCTAATACCACTGTTGGGTAAAATAGCAACATCTTTACACCTAAAGAATAATCCTTCTAATTGAGAAATAAGATAAATGCAATAAAAATAACCAACACAAGAATATAACATGGAAACTCCAAAACTGGAGAAAACCCATGATCGTTGTCTAAAGACAACTAGAGAATAACACTATGTGAAAATTATTACAACGCATAGACTACTCTCTCATGCCCTAGACCCCAATACTCTCACACTCTCCAAAGCAAGTAATTAAACTAGACCTCACAACATTCTACTACAAGTGTATAAGAAAAGTCAAATACAAGCTTAAAGTGATTTTGACTGGGGTGCCTGTACATCATGGACTGAAGTCCATTATATAGCTTTTGTCACCCACTCCTTTGTTTATCCAAGGTGATATGGGACTTCCAAGATGTATTATTTTCATCAACCCCAATAGGTCTGTGTCGTGATGATGCCTCGACAATGTGAATGATCTTATTGTTGAGCAAGAAAAGACGGAATTACCTCTTTGATCAAGTATGATTGGTACATCCATGTGTGACCAAATATTTCTCAAAATATAAGTGGTTATGTATGATTAAGTCTTTCATAGTGATTGTGGTCATGCTAACGGAAACAAACGAAGTCGAGATTGTCTCGATTAAGTAATGTTGTGTCATAGATAATATTTGGCATGGTTGGAAAGGTTCTTCTAATGAGTTTTTCTATATGTATATGTTTATTTACAGATATACAAGTGTGTTTTCCTCTGGATGAATTTAAAATGGGTTTCCTGTTGGTTTCAAACGTAGTAAGGATTGTTTACAGTGTGATTTGGATTGGCTTTTAGTTAAAGATACATATGAATTGAATATAAAAGTTACATGTGGTTTGCTTTCATTCAATTTGAACATAAAAAAAATCGAACCATACCAAACAAATTTTTACAGTTTGGTTTGGGTCAGCTTTGCAAGTTTATTATATATGTATTATATTTATACATTGTGACATAAGTACTAGATAATCCATAGAATCTACCTCTCATAAGCCTAATAAATCTCTTACACAAATATACACAATATTACATAAAATTGAAAACATAAACAACAAAATTAACTCTTTTGTATGATTTCCTTTGAGTAATATTTTATTTTTGTTTTAACATTTTTCTCCCCCAAAGTTAATAATGTAACATTCACACTACCAGGATAATTGTTTTTCTTTCATCTCTTTCATATGATAAACATATTGTGTTACTACCACAAATTTATAGGCATGAACCAAGTAAGACACATTAGATTTTCCTCTTGCATACACATCTCTTGTATATGAGTGAAATAATAAGTAATGTAATAATATTAAAAGAAATTATTTCAGATGGATTTGGATTGGTTCCAAAATTTCAAAATAACAAATTGATCCGATCCATTTGGTGTTAGAAAAAAAAATCCAAATTGATCCAAAAAAATCAATTTTAGTTAGATATTAATTTTATGGATCAATTTTGATTATTTTTTTGGATTAATTTGATTTTGAACACCCCTAAACATAGTCCCGACACAACTCCATCGTAACAGTTGGACTTCTTTACAAGCTTTTCGTCTAATATGTGATGTCTTACATATTAACTTATCGCCTCAAGTGTTTTTGCCTTTCTATAGTACTCAACCAACATATCTAATAGGGTGGTTGTCATTTATTGGCCAGCTGAGCACATCTTTCTTTGCATCATACACTTCATCTTACAAAAATTTTAAGGATAAATTTTTTAAAGTTGTTGTAGGGTTCCAAGGTCATTGTTTTTTCTATGATGACAATAAGCCTAGGTTCCTTTTTTTTATTAGACAAGAAACCTTGTCCAATATCTTCATTAGCTGAGGTCTATGATGACAACTGATGATAATAGGATTCTAGAGATTTTGGATAAGTTGTCATGAAAACTACCCACTCAAAAGATTATTGTTGTTTATCTTTCTCTGCCTCATTGTGTAGATTTAGATGGTATGTATTGTTTTTCTTTTATTAAAAATTATTCTCAATGTTAACTTTTATAAATGTCTCTTTGTATTTTACGTATCATGGCGAACACTGTGCCTGACCACAAATAAGTGTTTCGGTAGTTGAGGTTATAATATGAGAAAGGTGTTGATAAGGGGTCAAAAGATGTCGAAGGGACATTGGTACCTAAGCCCATCTAACATGTTGTTGTGCAACCAAATTTTCTTCCTCCTTAAGCCGAGAAAAGGAAGCACAATAAACATGAGAAATCTTTCAAATGGCACATTTCCTCTCCTCAGCAAACTTTCAAAAGAGTTTGATACTAAACATTGGAGATTGGAACAAGTTTAGTTGTGTCCCTTTTCATGGGACTTTCAATTTGAAAGGGGAGTCAATCTTTCCCTTACCTTTGCTGAGAAGGAAATTGTGGCATCGACGTGCCCACAACTTGTTAGCCACTTGTGTAGAATTGCAAGCTAGAGCTCTTGTCCTAACTCATGTTCTTGGTGCCAAGCTTACATAAGTGGGCTCGTCATCAAAGAGGTAGAAACTGAAGGATGAATTAGTTGAGTTATCCAGTTCATTAAAAGCACCTTTAGACGCCAACACTCTTCTTGATAAAAAGTAAAGAAGCTTGAGTCAAAGAAAAATGATTTTATTGTCAATAGGTCCTCATAAAAGAATTATTGTTTGATGTTAGAAGAAGGATATGGAAGTGGAATTAAAAAACATGGAATTAAGCTTAACAAACATGACATTGATTGAAATGAATACTACTAAAGTTACTATAAGAAAATTTGTTATTATCTACTATATAAATTCATAAGTAATACAATGAAAAACTAAGTTACATACTACTAAAAATCCTTACATAAATCTCTCATAAGTAATTATTACCTATGAATTTGAAATTTATATATAATATCCCTATGTAATTATGTATGAAATATTTATGAATTTTTTTCATAAATAATTTCAAAAAATCAAAATTTATATAAATTTAGATATAGACATATTGCGTATATAAATTACAAAATAAATATCTTAGAATATTTGTTCTATTTTTTTTGCCATGGATATGTTCTATATAAAAATATGTGAACATTCAATAACAATAATTTCATAATAAAAGTTTATAATCCAATTAGAATATCATTGAAATTAATAATTCATCAATAGTAAAAAAATTAATATATATATCAGAAAGGCTTTTATTAGAATAATTAAATTGTGATAACATATTTTTTACAAAATAAATATATATATATATATATATATATATATTTTGATAAAAAAATATGCTACCACAGTTTAACTATCCTAATAAAAGCTTTTCTGGACCAGAAGTTGTCCTATACCATTTTCGTCATCACCATAATATCCTAGTACTTGTTGATTAAGCTACTCATATACACAACAGTGCAACCAAGAAACATGCATGTATGTTTGTACATCATCTTCTGCTAAATAAGAACCCATAACAGGCCTTTAATACACTCTCCATCTTCTGTCAAACTCACTTAGTTACACTTTAACATCATCCCATATGACCAAGAGTTGCATCATGTAATGAGCACTAGGCACTTGCAAGATTCATAGTTCTATTTTATAACCTTTTAGCTTCATAGTAAGTCTAAAAAAACTTTATTCTTCCAACTTCACTTATAACTACACTCAATTGTATAGCTTCCAACTCCATTTTATTTAAATAGAACAAAATCATTTTAAGTTTTTACCAATTGCCTCCTATTCTAATTCAGAACCTAATTAATAAAAGAATATTATTAGAAATTCTACAACAATACAAATACATGTTGATTGGAATTAAATTCGCCAATTTGATATGGAAAACAAAATTATTAAAATTAAAATAAATTTCTTCTAAATTAAATTAGATTATTTGTTAAAAATATTAAAAAAAGTTATATAAGACAATTTTTATAAATTACTTTATATGTAGATTAATTTAATTTATAAAAAAACTCATTTTTTCTTCTTCTAAAAGTCTTTTTAAAGAAATTACTGTTTCATATTAAAATCATCCAAAAATATATTAAAATTTTCTTCTAAAATTTTAATATATATATATAGGTATTCATATTAAAAATCATATCTATATATATATATATATATACATATATATATTATATATATATATATATATATATATCCATAAAATAATACATGAAAGCACATATTGTATAAAAAGTCTTCGAAATTATAAATTTACATTAATATTTTATTTTTATTTTTTATAGTAAATATGGAAGAATTCAATTTTCATAATTAACTAGAATGAAGTTTTGAAGCCCATCATTATATGTAAATAATAGAAATTAAATTATTTAAGATGAAAGAATCATTATATCAAAGTGCTATAATGAAGAATTTATTCAAGAAATAATTTAAAAAGATCAGAAATAAAATTTATTTATGAATTTATTTTATAATTTTAAAAAGAATTATTATTTTAATTTGATTTTAAAAGAGTTTGATTTCTCGAAAATTTATAAGTATTATGAACTAGTTTTGTTTATCTCTTAAAGATATCATATACTTGGAGCAATATTATGTGAGGGAGAGTCTCATTTATCTCAACTCTAAAAAAATATAATGTCTCAAAATAATCAATGGAATTAAATTTCTTGATTACATTATAGAATAGACCTATATACTACAAGAACATTTAGAAAATAATTGCAAATGAATAGATTTCAACAAAAAGTTAGGTGCAAATTTTACAAGGATCACTAATTATGTCACATAATCATTATAAACAAGACATAGTAGACACTATAAAACAAAAATTACACATTTTTCAGATATTTTCTTTAACTATCTATTTCTTCAAATTACTTTTTTCATGTCTTGACTTTTGGATTTTCTTTATTTTCTTTCTTATCTTTATATTTGTTCCAACTATTGCAAATTAATACATGTAATTTTATCTCTTAAACATTAAAAAGTTATGATATGAATCATTCTAATTTTTAAGTGATTTATATTAAAATTAAAATAATAATTATATATTAATATAAATATATATATATATATATATATATATCATTTTAGATGTTATATGTCAAAAATCATAAAATATAATTAATTTAGAGTTTTAGATGATATATATTAAAAATTATAAAATATAATAATTTAGAGTTGAAAACATAATGTTGTTGGTTATCTATTTTGAACTTAAAACCAGAGTTAAATGAAATATATCTGTATCCCATGTTTATGAAATAAATGTTACATGAAAACATTTGAGGATATCATCTTAATACTACTCTCTTGCCTAATCCCCATCCCATTATTCAATACAAGCTTTACAAATATATACATAACCTATATTCATCCATCCCATACAAATTTACTAAATTAGTTTTCTATTATTTTAGCATTCTCAATATATAATATGCAGATAAATAAGCAGATATTAGATCTAAAAATCTAAAATTAAAAAAAATACATTTGATATGAGAAAATTGATGTGACTGCAAATCCAAATAGGCACAATATCTAATACTAGAGTGTGTTTGCTATGTCATTTCCAACTAAAAAGACTTTCACATTTATTTATATTTTTAATCATTTTTTACTTTGGTCTTTGGTTAAGAATTAATTCACATACAAATAACTAATTTTACATTTGGCATAAATAAATAAGAGAATTAACCTAAAAACATATTCAAGAATAACAGATAGAGATGGTCTAATTATCGATTGAGAAGTCTTTTACAGTAAAAATGTTTTAGCAATTATATCTTATAGTCACAAATTTTTTTAATTGTGTTAATTATTTATTTATTTAATTAATATGATAAAACTCTTATAACTATTTGCTTTTTCGTAGGCATCAAAGTATGAAAACTTTATTATTCTTAATCATCCATAGTCAATATTGTTATAGCATTATTGTTTTTAAACATCCATCTATTGTGCTTAAACCTCCACAGTCAAATGTTATTTATAAATCAAGATACAAATATGTCATGTCAAGACTCAACTAGTAGTTTTGTAGATTGATGCTTCCATCTAGTAACAATGGATGAGATAAACTTTTCACAAAGATACACATTAATCTTTCATATTCCTTGGAATATGAAAGGTGACACACAAGAAATCAACTTCATCTATCCACACATCACAAAAGAATAAAATAGAATAAAAAAATCAAAATCAACACAGCTTTCAGATCCATCCCCTTTCCTTTTCCTTTTGACTGTTCTTTTGTTGAATATCTTTAGCTCCTCCTTTTCTACCACTTCCCACTTGCCCCCTTGATGTCAATCTCCCCCTACTTCCAATTGAAACTCTAACTTTCTCCATCCCTACATTTACACCAACCTTTCTCATGTGCTGCTGAAGTGGAGACTTCACTTGGATTTTCTTATGAAGGCTTCTTCTCAGTATGCTACCTATCCTCTTAGCACCACTTCTAACTTCTTTGGGACTCTCACAATGAGTCTGTGCAGGCACACAGTTGGTTTCTACTTCCCCAATGACATCTTTCTGGTCAGCTTGGCTTGTTAACTTTGGTAATAGTGGTGATTGGAACTGTGTTAAGCTAGGAATAATTGGGAGTGGAATCAGAGAGTTTCTCCTTGAAGCAATGGCTGAAGGAACACGTGGTGCCATCATGCAGATCGAAGAAGCTCTTCCAGGCCTCTTTGGCAATAGGGCTTTGTCAGCCATGTCAGGATTGTTTTCTTTCTCAGCATAGTCAATGCACTTGATGGAGCTCTCCATTGTAGCAAAGGGTATAAAAGGTTTAAAGAGATTGTTGTTCTCGGAGAGTGGTTTAGCTGAATTCATTTGTTGGTCTTTGCACCATCCACCACTCACTGGATCATTGAAATTCTTGAGACTCCCTAGAGGTTTATTTGCAAGTGCTGATCTCGTAAGTACATTATTTTGTTCTTCTTGATGCCTCATTTGGTGCTGCTCAGCTATCTTTGAGTCTACATGTTGACGTGCCAGCTTTCTCTCAATCAGAAGCTGTGATTCCAGTTCCTTTACCTTCCACATAAGAAAACAGACAAGGATGAGATACTCCCAAGTGGAGTCCAATAGAAGCTATATAAAGGAAGCCTATTTTATAAGGCTAAACTTTTCGATATGATACCTTCTCTTGCAGATTTTTGTTTTTGCTATCTCTTTCCTTCATCTTGGACTCTAATCCATGGATGGTTTCCTCCATCTTCTTGATTTGCAAATCCTTCAGCTTTACCTCTTGTTTGACTTTATCAGCCTAGAAAAGGAGAGTGAACTTGTTGAAAAAGAAAGACTATTACAGTTAAGCAATGAAATGCTAATACTTCATAAATACAACAGCATTCCATCAACCATACCATTTGTTTGTGTCGTAAAAGCTCAACAGTGTCCAACTGCTTTCTTGCAGGGCCCAATTCTATTCCTCTTACTCTACTGGCAAAGTTAAGAGAGCAAATTGTCTCACTCAAATCGTTTTCATTAGGACTGATCTGTACAAACATGAGTGCCTTTGAATCTCCTCCTAGAAAAACAATTTTCAATCAAATATAATATTTACATGCGGAATATAGAAACTATGCATGGAGATTCTTTAAGAGGTATAGATAAGTACCCAATGAGTCTTGCAACAAGTGTGTAAGCTTGGAGTTCCTGCAACAAGAAGATCAATAAAAGCTTCAATACCAAACACTAGGTTCAAAGCTGCAACATGAGCCGATATTTATATTCCTAACCTGAAAGGGATGTGTGAACTTTTCGTAGCAAGAGCTGATATGACATCACCAAGTGCAGACAGGGACCTGTTAATATTCTGTGTCTCCTTCAATCTATCACCATGAACTTCTGTCTTTGCCACTCGCTCACTGCCTGCTAGATCCACCAGCCATAGCTTGCTTCTCGTGCATTCCCCATTTAATAAATTCTCTCCCTTAACCATAACACAGTGAATGCTGTATAGAGAAAGAACGTCTCATCATAAGTAGTGTTTCTCCAACCATTATATTCAAATATGGATTAGGAATCAAACTAAAAAGTGGTGAAGCTGACCAATGCGATCTGCTACTATGCTCATTGGAATTTGTTGAGCTTACTGCCCTTGCATTGCTGCCAGTTTGAAGGACTTCCCAGACTTCAGTCATATTGTTCACTTGTGCCTCAACCAACCCTGGAATGTGATGTATTCCTTCACCAGCTTGCCTTATTTCAAGCCTACAATTAACCATATTTTAGCGAACTACGCCAACTACTATTCTGAAAATCTTACAAAATAAGCTAAAGTAAGTTTCACTTTAATTTCCTTGTCGAATTTGTTGAAAGTGCTATTAGGTTGAAAATAGCAGGAAAATTAACCGATTGGTTTGTAGTCTACCTTTTTGCAGCAGTTCCTTGATGATTTCCTACAACCAGCAAATCCCTTATTTGCTCATTGTACACTTCCAAGACACTTACAGAAATATCATAACTATAAAACTTCTGTCTCTCTTTGATTATGTCGAACATTTTTTCGAGAGTCCTAAAGTTTACACCTCGAGCCTCTTCAGTGCCCTCCATTGTGAAAGTTTTTCCTGTCCCAGTCTGTCCATATGCAAAAATGCATACGTTGAACCCATCTAGAACTGATGTTGCAAACGGTGCTGTGTCTTCAAAAATATCAGCTATAAAGAAAACAATACAAATCTGTCAAAATGAGCATTCGCATTCAACTCGGAACCATTCTAAAGAAATTCACGGATTTAGAGTTACCTTGTTCAGCTTGGGGGTCAAAGACAGCATCGAACTTGAAAGTCTTTTTAGGAGCTCCATTTGACATTACAGTTAGCTCACCATCTTTCGCAGATTCAAAATCTAAGGCCGTGGTTGCTCCTGCGGTTATCTCTTCAGCATTGAGAGGCCTACAACGGCAAAAGACCCTTATGTTTCCTGTGAAGAAAAATAGTGAGTGAACCATCCTGCATATTAGTTTTATCCATGAAACTCTAACGAAACAATATCTGCACAGCTTACCTCTCAACTCCAAAACCTTGTTGTAAAGCTCTTTCCGTTCCTTAGCCCCTTCAGCGTATTTGTACTCGAGATCTCTATGGGACTCCAGTTGTTCATTTACTATAATACAAATTTAAGAATTAGATTACGGACAAATGCAACCACATACTGTAACGTGTATAAGATTGAAGGCTGTATTGCAGCAACATCTACTTACTTTTGGACTTGATAATAAGCCCCATTTCTCTCATATCTGCTTGATATGTTTTGTTTGCCTCAGCTTCTTCTAATAGCTTCATGTGTTCCATTTTCATAATCTATCCAATGAAATTATTTAAAGCATTTTAAATATATCCTTGCCCTTTTCAATTTATTTGGTTACTCAATTTAGTTAGCATATCAGTACCTTCAATTTCCTTGTTAAATCTCTCAGTGACGAAAACCACCTACTTTTCTCTTTCACTTGCCCCTCAATGGCAAATGCTGCATGGCAAAAATATTGGTGAATTACATCAACAAAACCTTAAGTCTTTTATTTATATAATAAATAAGAGAGAAGGACATCATACCTAAAGATCCTACGTGCATGGACTTGCGCATTAGCTCATTCTGAAGCTCTTTCAAGGACTTCCAAGCATCTTGACATTCTTTACTCTTCTGTTGATTCTCCTTCTTGATTTCCCCTAACTCCCTCCTTGTTTCTGCCAGCTCCTTTCTCTGACACTCAAAGTCTCTTTTCAGCCTTTTAAATTTCTCTTCTACCCCAGTGTCATCGGCATCCTACAAAAACATCAATAAGACACATCATCACTCATTTTTCCTGCTCAAACCTACAAATCTACCACTATTCACAAAGAAGCATACTTCTAAGAACTCCAATTTTGCCTCGTCAGACACTCCATTATCTTCTAGCATCACAGTATCTCCTGAATTTATAGCAAAATTTGGTTAAACAACAACCAGGAGTTTGAACTGTAACCAGAAGTAGCGCATAGTGCAGAACCATGTTCAAATTTTAAAACTTTTATTCACAGAGATAACAAGAGTAGAACTCACTAGGAGGGGAATCCTGGGGTGACTCTTCCTTGGTTAGAAGGGGTGGAAGAAGCTCAAAGGAAGCTTCAGGGCTCAGTAGCTCCTGTTCTTGCTCAAAAGTTTGACAGAAGTTGGAGAATTTAACAGTTGGAACCTTATGGCCATTGTCAACTTCAACTTGAGACGCCTTGATTCCATACTCTAGAGAAAGCTCCATAGATGACTCCACATTCTTGCAATATTGGTTCTTCAAAAACTCAGGGGAATCGCAACAGCTAATTCCAGCAATATCTGGTGAGCCAGCACAAATGACCAAATCTGGGGATGTCATAGAATACCCCAGAAAGGATCTTCCTGAAACAATATTAGCCCACAATATTTTATCAGATGATCTGATCCTAAGAGACACTCATACAACAAAAAAATTGAAATTGTGCTAGAAAATCCTAACCCCATTACCATCAAACACATCTTTCACAATTGGGTCATCGAACTTCACGTTGTTCCCTTCAAAACCTCCATTTTCCCGAGAAAATCCTGCAGCAATTCACAACCCTCATCAAACTCACAAAATGGGATTCATCCAAGACGAGTAAAGATTCACCATTAGGACAAAAAATTTCAGTGCCCTAACCAATACTAGGGCTGTCCCCGCACACGGGCTCATCATCCTCCATAGCCAAATTCCGAGAGCTCAGTGATGTTTGCGAAAGAGCTAACACGTCAAAAAGAAGACAAAAAGTGACAAACAAACCAAAAGGGTGCACGAGGAGATCATCAAATTCAAAACTCGGCAGAAGTAATCACTTTTTTTTTGGCTGCTTCCACAAGAGAGAGAAAAGGAAGAAAGAAAATGAATGAGAAAAACTCAAGGGTTCTTACAATTGGAGCAAGGAGTATAAGAAGAGGGATCTTGTTGCAAAGAAACGTCAGTGAGAAGAAGTGGGTCATGGTCATAGCTACACCATTGATTAGTATCCTCCATTGATAGAATGACCAAACTGTTTGAACTTTGAATTCAGCAAGAATAATATAATAAAGATAAAAATAAATCGCAGCATAAATTAAAAAGAGGGAGTTATGTAATGGTGATGATGACGATGATTGATGATAAAAAAGAAAGTGGAAGTTTTTTTCAGAAATGGAAATTTGATTTGGTTACAAGGAAAGTATCTGTGAATATTGAACTTGCCTTAACGAAAATTCGACCGTTGGAGGGGTTTCAAATTTGAAATGGTGCAAGCGGAGCAGTATTTCAGAAATCACGTTACAAAATGTGGATTTGGATTTGATTGTGGAGTTTGTGCTTTCTACTTTGGATCCTCATTTTGAATACACATCAATGTTATTGAAACATAGGACACGTCAATTACCGTTTTTTACTACTTTGGATAGAAAAGTGAGGGACTATGAATTTGATATGCTAGTGGGAAAAAAATATGAGAATGATTAAGATGATTTGTTAACTAAATATTATGATAAGATTTAATTTTGTCTTTCCCTTCACTTGAATTGGAATGATTTTAAGTAAATATTTTGACCTAAAAAAAAGATGATTTTGAGTTTAAAATTAAATTTTGAATTGAAATAGTTTTAGGTAACTCGTGTTAAATCAAATATTTATATTATTTTTTATGTTTTCTCTCATTTTATTTAATATCATTTTTATGTATCTATTATAAGTTTTTAAAATAATCAGAAACTAAAAATAGAATTGTAATTATAATTATAATTAGAAGTCTAGGTTTTCATAGAATCAATTACTTTTTTTTTAAATACTAGTTTGAATATCTGTGCATACATGTGTGGTTATTTTTTATATATATTAATTTATTAAAAAATCAAGATTTATGATATAATAAATATATCATTAATCATTCAATTAAAAAATATAAAAATAAAATTACTATATTATAGAAAATAATTTGTTAGAATAATATATTATTTGAATAATTATTCTAATGAAGATATTAAATTTCTTTAACGTTTTAGTTTATTTAGTTTTGTATGTGTTATAATTAAGTATTAATTCTTAGCTGTTGATTATTAGGATTTACATTTTTATGTAGTTAGATTGAATAGAAATTTTTTTGTAAGAGTATTTAAAATTTATTAATTTACGTACTTTATTAATAATTATGATATTTCTCTAATGGTATATTCTATCATAGAATGTAAAATAAAAGTTAATATAACATAATCTTATATATTATGATATTCATAAAATAATTCTAAATGGATTGTTTGGATTATATTGTAAATAATTAAGAATCCTAAATTTTTTTATTGTGTATTGCATTACATAATATGTGAACTTTGTATTATGGAAGAAATATATTTGACATTATAAATAATACTTGCTTGGGGGTGTAAAAATCAAATATAGGGGTGTCAAAAGAAAAAAGAAGTAAAGTGATTTTAGAACATTAATACTTGGTGTAGGTGTAAGTGTAGTTAATTGTTTGCAACTTTTATGTAGCAGACAATTGGTTAACAGAAAGAAATGCCTCATAAAATTTTGGTAATCTATTTTATTTTGAATCATAAAGAAATTTGTTCTGTAACCAAAAGTTTATAAAAGAATTATATGATATACAATAGAATTTAAACTTGGTTTAACTATGTAAGTTAATTCTAAATCGCCCATGGTTTGGATAATGAAAAAATATTAGGGTGTAGTAAAAAATATTGCAAGTACATGTTGAGCATCTCTATACATGGATGTTGGTGCCAAGTCTAATCCACTAATTGTAATCCTTATATGAATGAATTTATGATTTAGTTGTTTAATCCATTAATTTTAATCAAAACATAAATTTTGAGTCTATGAGAGTGGAACTTGTTCATGCATGTTTAATAATTAGGATTAAATATGTTTTTAGTCTCTGAACTATTTGTCAAAATTGTATTTCGGGACAAACTTTAGACCTATTTTGTCTTTATACTTTATAAACAAGTATAAATAATAATAAATAAAAACATATATAAAGAGAGGAAAATGAGAGGAAATAGAAAGAAAAAAAGTAAAAAAAACTTAAAAGACAAATGATAGTGAAGTAGGAAATTATGAAAAAAGAAAATAAAAAAATAAAAAGAAATTGTGACATATCATCAAAGATCATTTATACGAATTTATAAAAGATAAAGACGAAATACTTCGAAAGTTTGCTTCAGAAACAAAACATAATTTTGATAAATAATTTAATAACTAAAAAAATATTTAACTCTAATAATTAATCTGAAGCTAAATTCTAAACCCTAAAAAGTCTAAATCAAAGGTTTGTATTAATTGTTCTTCTCTTAATTTGGTTGATTTACCTTCATATTTTTCCCTTTTGCTAACTTAAAGTTGAGTAGATCTGTTCATTGATTCATTGTAAACAGGGTATTTAGTTGATTCAATTCTTTTGTTAGGTCATTTTTAGGTTTAAGGCATTACTGCATTAAGATTTAGATATGTATTCTTTATAATATTAAAGTATTTTTAATACATAACTAAATGCACCTATAAAAGCATCCTAATCACATTAAAATTGTGGTATTCCAATATAATGAATGGAAACTGTACAAATTAATAACAATATATAACCATGGAAAACATGGTATCATTTATTTGAAATTGGCAAAACCTTTTAATCTGAACTTGGTCTTAATAGTTGAAGCAGGACTTCAATGATATCTAAAGTTGTGCAAGTGACCTTAAAATGAAGTTGCATTGTTATGAGGATTATCTTTAAATTTTTAATATATACTGTAAAACATGTTATACATAAAGTTTATAATGAAAGCAAAGATATACAAATACAATTGTGAGAATTAAATTCCCATGAATACTTATAACAAAAGTTCTTACACTCTCAAAACAAATGATAGAATCATAGGATTGACATTTTGATTAACTGCATCTCAACTGAGAAAAAGAAAGGAGATTAGAAAAGTAAACATAATATCATATGATTAAAAGATTAAGAAATAACACTTTATGTATAAATTAATAATTGGCCAACTTGGTATATTTACAACATAAAAGATGGTTTAATAACTGGATTTTAAGCAGAGGAAAAACTTTACATTAGGAAACACAATAGAAGTTTATAATAGAAAATATAAATAATTGATCACATACTTATTTGGTGATTTTTCATTATATAAATTATTAAAAACCTTTTTTAAAACTATATTAGTAGTATAATATAAGGGTCTTTTTCGTTTCTCATGAATTAGAATCTTCAGTTTAAGTTTAGTTTAAACTCCAAAAATGGCAACCCACAATTGTTTGTGATTAAAAATCAGAGTTGGTAAATACAATCCAAAAGCTAATGATTGATCTTAATATTTGTTTATTAGCTTAAATGGTCAATGATAGACGTTTGTGGTATATAGACTTGATCGTCTTCTTTTTTATAATATTTTTTAATATCAATTTCATATTAACCTTAATTTTTCCTTTGTGTTTAACATCCTTATGCTCAGAAAGCAAGCTCACTCTATTTCATTCATCTTTTGAACCTTGCATTTACATCTATGTCAAAACTCATGAAGATGACCACCAATTAATATTTACTTTGAGTGATAACTTTGTAAGAGAATTTAAATTTAAACCTTCATTTGACTTAATTTTAACGAACCTTAGCAAATGAGACAACAAAATCATAAATAACAAGGATAAAAAGGTAAATTCATAAAACTAAGAACATATTTATAAATTATTTTTTTAAACTTTTTAACATATTTAATTGAAAGGGATCATGTTTACACCAAATTAGAGAGAGAAAGCATTCAAGTAATTTATTTAAACATCACAAAGGAATGTTTAATTTACTCTAAATTTAATTGAAATATATTTACAAAGTTTTTTTATATTGTTATTTAATTATAAATTATAATATAATTGAAAATTGTTAACTTTTAAAACAATCACTAACTATGCATCATGACGATACATAAAAATGAAACTATTATTATATTCCTAGATTTAGGAAATAAAAAATATAGAAAAAATAATAAAGTAAAATATTTTATTCAAACAAAAATGAAACATGGTACTAAATTATTAACATGGTGAAGTTAAATTTTTCTTCCAAATGCGTATTTAAGAATTCTAAAAAGAATTTACTTCATTGTGTGTTTAGACGAAACAATTTAAAAGGATAATTCATTTATTTGAAGAATTTGAAATGTTTTAAAGTAAAATGACGTGTTTGGATAAGGAGATGAGAAGGAAATTGAAATTTAAGAATTCTAATAAAGTATTTCAAATAACTAAAACAATTGAATTTGAAATTCAAAGAAAGAAATTGAAATTCCACTACTAGATTTTGTAAGGTCATCCCGAGTTAAGTTAAATCTAGCTTGCCCCAAGTTAAGTTAGGTTGAGTTCGTCTCAGGTCGAGTTGAGCTCGCCTGAGACTAATTCCAGTTAGGCCCCTCCAAGGTCGATCAAGCCCGCCCCAAGCTTAGTTAAGTCGGGCCCACTTAGGATACGAGTCCAGTCAGACTCGCCCTAGGCCAAGTCGAGTCAGGGTCTGACCCAGCCTGAATCAAATGCTCACCCTGGAGTCAAATTGGACCCAACTCGAACCAGGTTGAAAAGGTCCCAACCCAGAACAAGTTGAAATGGGCTTAACCTGACCATGTCAAGTCCAGCATGCCCCAAGCCGAGTAAAGTCAGACTCACCACAGGTAGGGCCAAGTTGGTCTTGCCCCCGACCTATGTCAAGTTGGGCCTAACCAGGGCTAAGTTGAGTCAGACTCGCCCCGAGCTGAGTTGAGTTTGGCCCACCCCAGACCCAAGTCGATCCGAGCCCATCTCGGACTGAGTTGAGTCAAGCCTGACCCTGGCCAAGTCACACCGAGCTAAGGAGTTGGTCTCGCCAAGTTGAGTTGAGTTTGTCCCAGGCCAAGTTAAGTTAGGCACGCCCTAAATTGAGTTTAGTTAGGCCCGTCCTAAGCTTACTCAAGCATGGCTCATTCTAGCCTGAGTCTAGCCGACCCCTCCTCGAGCCGAGTCAAACCAAGTTGAATCGGTCCCTCTAAGGCCAAGTCGAGTTAGATCCATCCCAGGCCGAGTCAAGTCGAGCTTGCCCCTAGTCGAGTCAAGCTGGGTCAACTCGGGCCAACTCGAGCTAGGGCTGCCACAGGTTGAGTCGATTCGAGCCCACTCCGAGCTTAGTAGAGTCATGTTTGCCTAAGGCCAAATCGAGTCAATATCGTCAAGGTCGAGTCAAGTTGAGCCTACCTTTATCGGTTCGACTCGAGCCCACCCCATACAGTTGAGTTGGGCCAGCCCAAGCCGAGCTGAGTCTGATCCAACTTGGACTAAGTCGAGTCAAACTTATGTAAAAGGGAGTATAGTTAGATGTATATTAGGTCAAGTTAAGTCAGACTAATGTCAAATTGAATCGTACACACACATATATATATATATTGAAAAAATAAATTATTAAATATTATTTTAAAGGTTAAATATATTTTTAGTCCTTAAACTATTTTTCAAAATTATGTTTCGTCCCTATAGCAAACTTTAGACACATATTTCGTCCTTGTGTTTTATAAATTCGTGTAAATGATTTTTGATGATGTGTCAGAATTTCTTTTTATCTCTTTATTTTTTTCTCTTTAAAGTTTCGTACTTCACTGTTATCTATCTCTTAAGTTTCTTTTACTCTTTTTTTTTTCCTTTTTTCTCATTTTTTTTTCTTTAAAAATGTTTTTATTTATCATCGAGGATCATTTATATCAGTTTATAAAAATATAAGGACAAAATAAATCCAAAGTTTTCCTCAAGAACAAAACACAATTTTGACAAATAATTCAAAAAATAAAAACAAATTTAACCCTTATTTTAGTATTTAAATTCGACTAATATATTTTGTAATGTAAAATTTAAAATTTTATAATTTATAAATAAATTTAAAATTAAATTTCATCTAAAAGAGAGAAATTAAATTTTTCTATCCAAACAAAAAATTGAATTGTAAAATATTTTAGTTACATTATTCAAACAAATTATTTATAAAATAAAAAAAAATCAATTATAAATAATTCAATTATATTGTGTTTTAATTTCTTAAAATTATTGAGATTCTACATCCAAAAGTTTTGGTTCATTTTTATTTCCCCCACTAAATTACCATTCAATACTCTTCCTAATTTTTCTTATTCGTTTACTCCTACAAAATATTCTCTCCTTTTGTTCATTTTTTATCATCTGAACTTCCTCTATGTAAATTATCATCTGAACTTCCGTTTTTCTTTACAAATTACTTTTACCAAACAACATATATCAAAATTAATCTGATTTCTCATCAATAATTTTTTTTCATTCAAAATTTAAACTTAAGATTGGACTAAAAATAGTAATGATAGATCCAAAAGTTTTAAAATGTATAATCTACGTGTAAAAAAGTAAAACATTAACCAACATGCTTTTTCAATAATTTTATATAATCCAGTCATTAGGGAATAAAACAAACTGCAGAAAAAATTAACTTGCACAACGTTGGATCATCTAAATATATTTCATGTAGGAGCAAAACACAGTAGAAATACAAATTTTCAGACCTCAGTGTCACATGATGGCATCAATTTTTTTCTCCTTTTATCAAAAATATGATGATGCGTCCATTATACAGCATCATACAAAAAATGAAGAAAAAAACTGCAATTCTTCCCTTGTCATATATATGGTTGTTACAAGTATTTTTGGGTCAAGGCATTGAAACTTTTACCCTCTCTACAAGGATCTGAAGCTGATATACTTTGTTATATACACTTTTACATCCAACAATGGAACAAATCATTTTGAACTCAGATCTTCAGCAGTGGCAACCTCAATATCAATATAATGAATGGTGAGGGAATTGTTACCTCTCTCCAATGTCATAACATCAATTGGAGAGAAATACAGTGTATTTTCAACTGGAACCAGGAATGCATTTGAACTGTGTCAAACACAAGATAGGAAACCAATCTCATAGTGGCACACATCAGTCTTCATTCTACAATGCAACTCCTACTCCCTCCACAGCAGCTGCCATTGATGCTGAGGCCTCTTCAAGGGTCCTCTTCTTCTCGATTGTGTTGAAGGCTTCAAGAATGTCGCCCTCTTCCCAATCATCAAAGTCTTCCAACCCAATTCCACACTCAAGACCAGCATTTACCTGTTCACAAGGGAGAGATAGAGAATGTGTATTCAGACAGTAGCTACAATAACAAGGGCACAACACGGATAATCAACACAAAGAAACTATAGTTGAATTATACAATACACTGGCAAAATGTTGTTCAACCATCCTAAAAAGGAAGCAAGAAAAGGCTATTATTTGTTCAAAAAAAAGGCAGCATCTGAATAAGCTTTACTTGAAGCATGTTATGTCATCGAAATGGAGGTGGCAAAACAAGCTACCCAACCCAATGCAGGTTGTAGGCTACAGCGAATCAGACAAAAAATATCCAAATTCAATTTGTGCCTCTAAAATGAACTCCAAGCCTGCTGAAAGCCCGATATTCCTGAGCATTTTGCAGACTAATCCTTGATAAAGTCATAATCTAGTCAGCCTATAGAAAGTTAGGTTTAATTCGAGTTTAAAATTTAAAGCCTAAACCCTACATTTTATTGGGTTAATTCATGCAGCCTGGATGGTCCAATCCAACCCATTTTGTTAACCCTAGATAGAAGACATCCTAATCAAGTTCTAGAAAAACACCAAAGTGCCACCTTATTTGACTAATGAAGGCATTTCACTTGCAATGAAAATATTTCATGTCCCTTCTTATGTAAAACATAATTCAAATTCTCAGATCAAAAGATCGTAATACAATTTTGATTTTGGTTTTGGAGTCCAGTGGAGTCAATCAGGTAGTCAAACCCACCTAGTCAAACTTGGTTGTTTTTGTCATATCCTAACATGTTTCACATCTGAAGAGCAACAATTTGACATTCGTACTAGAGAACAAAACATTGTACACGAGAGACTCAACAATAATCATCATCAAAGAAAAAACATCAGAAAGGAAAATAGAGTAAATTACAATTTTCTCTTTCATAATCATATATACACGGAAGCTAATGATAAAGTCTCAAAAGTTGCATTATGGGAATTCATTTGAAGCATGTCAACTACAAGATTCACTTAAATAAGATGATTTTTACTCAGAACATGATTGCAAATCCAATAATACCATTCAAAGCTTCATTAATGATTAAAATATATTTTCACAACAAAAAAAGGTTAAAAAGCTACTCAATTTTGGTGGATTTACAATCAAACACCTAAACTTAAATTAGAGTGGACGTTGACAAAGAAGCAGCAAATATAGCATTCTTTAGAAAACAACTCATTACAATCACTCTCCATTACAATGGCATTATCTCCAGAATACTAGCATATTTAATAGGTAAAGGTCGATAGTCAATATGCTAACAAATGTTTACTACTCATAAAAAAAAGTTAAAATAGCATAGCTGAAGCCCATTTGTCATAGCCAAATGCAACAAAAATGGACTGCCAATAATTGGATTCACAACTGTTAAGTTTGTATAAATTAATATTTGTACACCAAAATTGAGTGGCATGCAATTGTTGCAGTGTTATTCTTGTGTGTAAATCCTAAAAATGGGAATTAATACGGAAGCTGAGTCATACCTCTTTAACAATTTCCTTCACTCGTCTCAAAGAATCAATAATACCAACATGAACTACTTTACCCTTCCGCTTGACTCGAATACCACAATCTTTTAGCACCTTTCCCTCTGTAACCATGCATCCGGCAACACGGCCACTACCGCTGCTGAATACAGCTCGTACTACTGCTGAACCAATTGTTACTTGTTCCTACCAAAAGATAGCAATAAGTCTCAGAGCTAAACAGGAACTATAATATAAATCTACAAGTACCCTTTAGAAACAGTATAAAACAAATTTATAAGTCACTGAGATATTTTTACAACTTTGATTGTATTTAAATGTCATGTAATAATCAATTTGTTGTGTACTCAGACAAAAGTGTGCCCATGCATAATCTACACTAAGGTTACAAATTTGAAGATATGTTGATTTACCTCAACAGTTTCTAAGAGCCCTTCCATTGCCTTTCGCACATCATCAATTAATTCATAAATAACTCTGTATAATCTAATCTCTACCGCTTTGTTATCTGCATAGCTTTTCACAGAGCCTGGTGCTTTCACATTAAATCCCAAAATGATCGCCTTGCTTGCAACTGCAAGGTCCACATCACTAGTGCTTACATCACCTGTTGCTTCCAACAAAAACTTCAGAGTGACATTGTCTTGTGGTAGCACCTGCAGAGCTTTTCTGACAGCTTCAATAGATCCCTATGACCAACAACAATGACATTAGTTACACTTGAAGCAATAACCACAGTAATGATAAACAAAACATATCGCAGTTATAGCTATTTAATACAATACAGAAAATGCCATCTTCATTGTATGTTTGTATTGTGGACATTTGGCTAGGCATACAACAGATTTGCATACAGGCTCAGTTATTGATAGCCAATAGGATAGGTTATTGACACTTCCATATAGGCTACACTAAAAATTACATAATACACGCATGTTTAACACTTAAACAGGCAATGTTGTTTCCTGACATAACCCACTATTGACATACGCATGTCTACCTGCGAGAAAAAGCATCTAAAGCCCTCTAAGGATAGTTAGTAAAGGAAAATTGGTAAGATACATGCTACGTAGGTTATGCTCTTATTTCAATTGTTAGAATAAATATTAAATGTAGTTTAATAGTAGTTGCTTTTATGATTACCTATATCTGTACCTAGGTTTCTAGTTCAGTCTTTTTTTATCTTTGACTATCCATCTTCCATTGTATCTATCTATATATATGAGATCACGAGAGTGGTGTTACTAAGCCCTCTAAATACATTTCTTCCTTTTCTGTTTAATCTTAAGTTCAATTATTCAATATAATATATTTATCACTGCAAGATAAATGATATCGCTGATAAAGTCATTAATAGGTTCAATAAGCCAAGCAGTTCCAAATTAAAAATCAACCAGAAACTGAACAAATTCAAGCAACATAAGTAGAAGTAATCATACCTGAAGATCAACCTTCAAAATAATATTTAGTTGATGCAAGTCAAGTCCAGACAGCTTTCCTGAGGAAACCGCTGAAGCTAAGGAAGAAAGGGTGACCTTGCCATCTCCTGCCTTAGCTGAAATACGCTCATTTCTCAATGACTCAGCACGAGCCTCTGCCCTTTCACGTGCAGCATCAAGGGATTCAACAACCTCAAATTCATCACCAGCAATAGAAACATTATTCAATCCAATAACCTGTAGAGATACATCAGAAAATTTTGAATTAGGTCAAATTTTGTCATCTATGAAGAGCCTCACAATTCTTGTCGCTCTTAAAAGGTACCTGCAGAAGGTAACTAAGATATTCAAAATCTAAAGGTGTTATATTCTTTATTCTCCACCTTATGCTACTAACAGCAAAATTGATGCCACCAAAATATATTCATCTTTTGATTCTTTATGAGGAAAGTGTTGGAAATAATGACGATGAAGTTAGAAAATAGTATGTTCGTGTATGTCATTTTATATGCATTTAGTGCTCATGGACATTAATTTTTAGGAAGTCGCATCAGTTTATAATCCAGGGGAATAGTCTCCACTAACTCTATCAGGAGTCTACATATGTTGCAGAACCTAAGTACTACAACCGAATATGAAGCTGTTTCATTCTCTAAGTTCTCTCTTAATTCTAGCCCTCACTGAATTTGACAGAAAACATTTCCTTTAATAAGTAAGTTTGTAATATTAAACATCAATCGTTGGAGAAATGAAATCTACACTGATAAAAGAATGAGATCAATGACTTTTTGTGGTAATTAATTAATTACGAATGCAAACAGCTATGAAGCTCTACTTGTTCTTCCCAGGCCAATCCCTCCAGTGCACCAAAGGAGGAGTGCAGGATCAATATAGAAAAAGACAGATGAAAGAAGCATTTGGTGTTGAAATAAACACATTGCAAAATCTTCTAACCACAATCGTTTATAGGATTGCTTCACCCCACACCTTAACCAGACACAAAAGTGTAGCCCATGCATTCACATTGAAGAGACAAAGCCATGATTGAATACAAAGAACCTCAAATTTATGTTCTCCATATTAATTGATTTTTTATTGGTGGCAGAAATTTTGCATTGTTCAGCAATCATATATGGATGTAAATGCACATACAATAAATATAATAGACAATGATTATGTAATTTAAATGGTAATTACAGAAATTTCAAGTCAACAATGAATTCTCACCAATAGATAAGAGATGATAGAAACTGGATTACAAACTAGGAAAAAAAAATTAATTTTATACAGTATGCAGGGTATTTGAGAGATCATGTTCTCTCCCCTCTCTAAGAGTAAAATTCTTTATTAAATGATAAAGTAGCTCTGTCTTTATTTATAGGCAACATGCCTCATTCAAACTATTTCAGTCCACTAACCTAGCTATCTAACTCCGTAATGTAACCATCTAATGGGTACATAACAGAAGATGAGTGAACTTAATGAGCATCCAGTATTTGTGTTCATTGGAAACTAACACTTGATGCATGCATACATACTGATTCAGTTCATGTGCATGTCAAGGGAAAGCACATTATTAATGTGAATCATGTAATCAAATGAGCCACAACACTCGTATAGAAGACTAGTTGTCCAATTTAGCTTAAGATGCTAGATGGGAAATGGCGTCCTAACTACTTCAAAATCCCCCCTAGTTGTGTTCTCCATTTTTTTAAGCAATTTCTCAAAGAAAAGTATTGTAGTAATGGATTATGCCTCTTT
The DNA here is from genome assembly GCA_030347555.1 of Lablab purpureus. Classification (NCBI taxonomy): domain Eukaryota; kingdom Viridiplantae; phylum Streptophyta; class Magnoliopsida; order Fabales; family Fabaceae; genus Lablab; species Lablab purpureus. Next base: position 24,101,756 of record CM059258.1, read on the forward strand.
TTTACTGCAAATTTACAAACCTGTACAGGTACAGAAGGTGTAGCTTCATCAACACGCTTTCCACCGTCATCAAATAAAGCCCGCACCTGGAAGAAAGAAATAAAAGACATTTACATAGGGAAGCAAAGTAGAATGGCAGAATTCAATAACCAGGTGTTAAGAAGGCCATATAGTATTGAATTTTAAGTTTACACATCTACCAACCTTTCCAAAAGCTTCTCCACAAACTACTATATCACCCCGTCTAAGGGAGCCATTCTGCACAATAAATGTAGCAAATGGTCCCTTTGATTTATCTAGCCCGGCCTCGATGACTGTTCCCTTTGCCCTTCTATCAGGATTAGCTTTCAGCTCTTGCAACTAAACAATTAATGCTTAGATCAGAATGAATGGCAGAAAGATAAGAGAAAGCCCGAACTAGAGTAAATTTTAACCTAACACTGATGCACTGTCAATTAGTCAATAGTCTTTGGTCCCGCAAAAGCATAAAAAATTAATCAAGGTATCTCTTACATGGAGGAGACTTTAGAATGCTAGGACAAAACAACATAATAGTATTTTTTTTCATACTATATGCATATTATTAAATAAAATATGGGAATAGAGTGTTAAACTCCGTGTATTTTTTAGAAGAAATAGAGATGTTCCGAATGTGTAAAATTACTCTCATAATGGATTTATTTCCATCTATTGATCACAGCTTACAAGTATATGTTAAAAACATGATTTTCAATCAACAAACAATAATATAACATTGAAATTTATAAATTAATCAGATAAAGATATACAATATTTATAAAGTGGCTTAAGCAAGTCATGACAAGTAAAGATACCTCAGCAACAAGCATAACAGTTTCCAAAAGATCATCTACATTCTTCCCTTTAAGAGCACTTATCTGTATACAAGAAAGAACGGGAGAAAAATATAACTTCTTTAAAGTCAAACAAACATAAACAGGGTATGAAAATGATAGTGACAAATAAGAAATACAAACCGGAACCATTGGGGTGTTACCCCCCCAGTCTTCTGGCATTAAACCAATTGAAGAAAGCTCCTGCATGACTCGTTCTGGATTTGCTCCATCTTTATCTATCTGTTTTAGAGAAATAAATAATAATTTGACAACAATTTCCGAAGCCATGATCAAGTAAAGCATAAGAATTATAAAATAAGGTTGCGCCCATCATGTTGACATGCCTTGTTTATAGCAATGATTATGGGTACTCCTGCTGCTTTGGCATGAGCAATAGCTTCATTTGTTTGAGGACGAATCCCATCGTCAGCAGCCACAACAATAATAACAATGTCAGTTACACTTGCTCCACGAGCTCTCATCGCTCCAAATGCCTACAGGTGCACATATAATATATATCATTGATGAGAAAGAAAAGTGAAAAGTTGAGTTATAGCTAATAATTCAGCTAAAAACTACATGCTTGCATGAGTCAGTATGTCATGACAAGGATTACAGGTCTCGATAATGATCCGGCTTAAAATGAAAAAAGTTAGAACTGGAAAATTTTATTAAAACTGAGCATACCTCATGTCCAGGAGTATCAAGGAAAACACATGGCAACTTCTTGCCATCAACAGGCACTTGCACTTTATAGGCTCCAATTCCTTGTGTGATCCCACCAGCTTCAGAAGCAGCTACCTGTGAACAATTTGTGCATCAGGCTCAAATTGAATGAGTGTAATGAGATTCGGTAGGAGAAATTCCAGAAATTATATAATTCTAATAAATTCCTATGCTATGAAAAGAATGAGATGCAGCCAGTAAAGAAGCATCCATAAAAGGAAGCAGACAACAGCATAGCATTTCACTGACACAAACAACATTTATTACTAATTATTAAGCTACGATCTCTTATTGTATATTACAACTCACAATCTAGCAATCCTTTTAATTTTCTCAGTTCGGTATCTCTTTCCATTAGGGCCCTCGAAATGCTTATGTTTTGAAAGTTATATGAGTCCCTAACCATATTTAGGACCATATCCTTCCTGGAAACCATAGTCCAACCAGCATTGGGAACAACTGTATGCATATGTAAACTACTGTACCTAACCATAGTACATAAAAGTTGTGTAAAACATGGTCGTAATCATTCACTAACATAACCTTAATATGCTCAAGATTCCTTAAAGAAACTGAAAGAATCATAATGATTTGATTAATTTTTCATCATACCTTGCTCTTCCTTATATAATCCAAAAGAGTTGTCTGCCAATTGAAAACACCAAAAAATGTCAGCAAAAGTAGGAATTCAGGGTAAATAAAACAGAAAAATGAAAAATACAGAGTGGTATCGCTGACCTTGCCATGATCTACATGGCCCATAATAGTAATAACAGGAGGCCTATCTTTGAGTTTATCGAGGTCATCTTCGTCAAGAATTTCTCTTTTCTTCACTAAACCTTCCACCTTGACCGGGTCTGCATCTATGACTTCAACACCATACTCTTTACAAATCATCTTTACCATATCTTTATCTATAGTTTGTACCCCATCTGGTTTAATCCCCTTGGAGTATAGATAACCAAGGATTTCACCTTCACTGGTTGCCAAACAGTAGGCCAATTCCTCCACCAGCATACCACTGTCACCAACCTCAAGAATTTCTACTTTGACAGGAGCTGCATCCCTAGCAGCCTGGAGTCGTGCTGCCTTTCGACTTGCTTTACTCCATTTCCTTCCTTTTCTTGCTGTTGCGGCACCAGGAATAGAGACATCTAGTTCTGATGCGTCATGAATCACATCTGCATCATCATCATCCAAAATTCGTCTTCTTCGTCCTCCCCCAGCCAGAGCACCTTTCTTCCTGAAATCATCTTTAAACTTTCCTGGGGGAGGTGCCTTCCCTGGTTTTGGAGGGGCTAGAACTGCTTGCGCAATTAGAGGATCAACCACTGGTTTCTTGGAAGCAAACTTGTCAATCAAGATGGGTGACTTCTTTTCTTTAGATTTAACTGATGTTTCAGCTGCTCCTTTGTCCCTCAAGACAACCGGTTTTTTGACAGGTGGGGGAGCTATAGAAGGTTTCGATAGTAATGCAGGTTGAGGTTTTGAAGGTGGTTGAGGTTTCGGAGGCAGTTGAGGTTTCAAAGGTGGTTGGGGAGAACGAGTTTGAGAAACCACCTTCTCCCCTCCTCTAGTTTGAGATTTCTCCTCTTCATTCTTGTTATAATTAGGCTTTGGTGCTTCCTTCACAACCTTCTGCACCGATGCAACTGTATCCCCTTTACGCCATACACTCTTCAAGGTTTTAGACTTCTGAGATGCTGCTGAATTCACTGGTTTCTCAGCCTTAGGACTAGCACCAGCATTATTCCTCACTGGTTTATTCACTGAACCATTATTCTTGTCACCATTCACCTTAGAATTCCCCAGCTTTTCCGCCTTCTCCAACACCTCCCCAAGTGATTCAATCACCTTATTCCTCTCTTCCACGTCCCCAGGATCCCCAGTAGTCCTTGAGGCCCCCAAAATGGGGTCACCCTTATTCTCTGGTGACTTCAACACAGGCTTTGGAGGAGGCTTAAGCACAAAACCAGCACCATCATCTCCACCCTTACTACTACTAATGTTAGAATCAAGGGACACCGAATTCCCTCGGTCAGCAATAAAATCAGTTGTGGTCACTGAATATCTACACACAGACAATGATAAACAATGCCATCTCTTTCTCCCCTTACAATTCCCTCTAGAAAAAGAGACCCTCCTCACCACAGAATGAGACCTTCCAGTGGAACTCACACACATGAGGCTCCCCAAACTCACTGGAGAAGCAAGAGAACTCATTGTTCCCTGCTTGTTCCCCACTAAAATTAACATACTGAGCCCCACCCCACAATACCAAAACACAAAAATGTTCCAAAACTAATGCACCTTCTAAAACCTCATCAATACTCCATCACATCACACACCCCAATCAACTACTCAACCTACCCAGAGACCAAATTCCAATCAAAAGAGACAAACTAAGAGTAATACCAACACTTCTGGCCCAATAGAACAAAAAGGTTATGGTACCTCGGTTCAAAGACAGAAGAAACTTTAGGTCCCAAATTGAGGTGGAACATGCAAACCGTTCCGTTATTGGGATCTTGTGAGAGAAGAAGAAGATGATGATGATGATGAAAATAATGAAGTGAGGGGTGATTCTGTGGCTATAGAAAGTTGTGAGTGATAGGTTTATGGCATTTTTCTAAGAGTGTGTGGATGGTTTTGTGCCAGTGGAATTGTGTATGTGATAAGGCTTTTTTTTTTCTTTTTTTTTATGTATTTCCCTTGTACGAGGAAAATTAAGAATAGGTTCGAAATAGTTTTTAAAACTGAAAAAATAAAAGGTGCAATGTAAAATTTTGTTTACGAAAGGTGTAATGAGGAACACGTACTATTATGAAAGGTGCCCTTGTGATTATGAACATTATTATTATTATTATTATTATTATTATTATTATTATTATTATTATTATTTTATTATTATTTTGAGTTGCGAAAATTCTAATACTTAAATAAATGTCTTTTATGTAACCTCAGAAAAGTACAAATAAAAACATGGATTTCTTTGATAAAACTGTGTATATAAATTTATGTGTTTTTTTTCTCAAGCTCGATAACTTACACGTTGCTTATGTTTTTGGTTACAATGACTTACACGTAGTTTGGTAGTAATATATAAAGAAATAATAGTTCTCGCAGATAGAAATGTTGGAAGATTTTATCTATTAAAGAATAAAATTCTGATCTTATAATTTGAGTTTTCTTAATTCATTATTTAAGATTTAAATTATAAAGCTGAATCGATTCTATTAAACTTTAAGTGAATCCGAAAAAAAATATTTTTGGTTTTAATTTTAATTTATTTAAAAATGAATCATTTGTATCAATGATAGTAAAAAATAATAGCAATGTGAAAGTGATTTCTCGTTAAAAAATTAAGAAAATCCTAAAAGAATTAAAAAATGGTAAAATATGTTTAATTTAAAAATATACCATTTTCAAGTTATCATATATATTTAGTTAAATAAATTTTCATAAATAAATATAAATTATGTAATAATTTTATGAATATATAAATATAAATATGGGTTATGTGATAAATTTATTAAGAGAATTGGGTGAAGAATTTTTAAATCCACTCCAATAAAAAAATTATAAAAAATTTAAAATATAAAATATTTTAATTATATTATTCAAGTTAATAAATTATTTAAGAGATGAAGAGAATTTAATTACAAATAATTTTAATATTTTGTATTAATTTTTTGGAATTGTTGAAGTTCTCATTTCAAATGGTAAGACAAAACCAATTAAATTTAAAAGCATAAAATCAAAAAATAGAAAAACATAGATTACGATATAACAAAATTAAAAATGTGACAAAAGAAAAAAATACTTTAAAAACAAAAACAATTTAAAAAATATATTTCGAACTACCATTAAAAATGATAAAACAAATAAAGTAAATTAAATAATTAAAAAAATCAAATCATAAGAAATAAATCAAAACTAATCAAAAGAATATAGTTTGATCGTCCAATAAAAAAATCAACTAAAAATAAATTTATGTTTCAAATATAGAACATTTACAATAACTCTTTTAATTAGCTTAACACACTTTATATGAATAAAAATACACAATAATTTTTTTAATTAGCTTATCACACTTTATATGAATAAAAACTAATGAAATATTTACCCACTCTTATATAATTATTTAATTTGTATTTTAAATTTCTCAGTAATTAAACTCAAATTTAAATAAAATTTTCAAAACATAAATATTAGCACTTAAGCTCATAATTTTGTAATTGGAGAATTCAATATCTCTTGTTAATTAATATATGTTGTTGTATTAATTCAAGCATGTAATTTATATTCTTTTTGTTATTAACTTTATAAATGGAGTCATTTATTTATATGATATACGTGCATAACAATAGACTGAGGTATATTCAGATACATATCTGCATGTGAATTTTTCCTTTTTTTTCTTACCAACAAATGGTATCTAGAGTTACAGGTTATAGGATTTGCATGTTGTTTATTATGGTTACTAATAGAATAGGAATTTCATATCCAATCTGTCAGTTTTTATGGCATGAATTATAACCATTGAGTTATAAGGACGGAGGCTATTCTTAGCTATCAAAAATTACTAGAGATTGTAAGAGATGATGCTTGTGAGCAGGATGAAGTCGCAAATAAGAAGAAAGATTGCAAGGCTTGTTGTCTTCTTCACCAGTGCGACAATTGAATTTTGAGAAAATTTCCAAAGCGAAAACAGTAGAGGAGGCCTGGGAAATACTGCAGAAGGCGCATGGAGGTGCTGAGAAAACCAAGAAAGTGAAATTACAGTCCCTCGAGAGACAATATGAGTTGTTGTCTATGCTTGATTCAGAAACTGTTGCAGAGTATCTTAATCGGTTGCAGTTGTTGGTCAATTCGATGAGAGCTTGTGGGGAACTTGTAATGGATCAGAACATGGTGGAGAAAATATTGTGAATGTTATCTCCAAAATTTGACTATATAGTGGTCGCAATAGAGGAGTCTAAAGACATAGAAAAGATGACAGTAGAAGAGCTGCAAGGTTTTTTGGAGGCTCATGAGTTAAAATTGTTATCACGAAATGTTGAGAAAATTGGTGAGGAACAAGCTTTGCAAGCGCAATTGACGAAGAAAGGTGGCTCCTCTAGTGAAAAATGGAGGAAGAATAAAACAAATGGTCGCTTCAATAAGGATTGCAGCTTTCTGAATCAAGAAAAAATTCTGGAGATCGATAAGAACAAACAAAGTTTGGAAGAGGTAGTTTTGGTAGAGGTAGAGGAGGAAAGAAGAATCAAGATCGAAGAAAGATTCAATGTTACAATTGTGAGAAGTAGGTGTTAGCAGCGGAATAATATCAAGAAGGGGGGGTTGAATTGATATTAGGCTTGTATAGAAACTTTTTAGTAAAAGAAAAACTACTGGTTCAATTCACAGAAAATTAGTCAACTGATAAACGCGTAATAGTAGGTTAGTTCTTACTGCACAGTATATCAGATGATGAGGGAAGAGAAAATATGACACCAAAATTTATACTGGTTCGTTCTTTGTAAAAGAACTACGTCCAGTCTATGATCCGCAACCTGCAGATCCTAATCACTATTAAAGATTGTATTCTTCACACAAAAAGAACCTTTCTTGAACTCTACAAGAAAACAAAATAATCTATCCTAAACACTATAGAATAGACAACCACCCACAGACTCAACCAGAGTCTCTGTGATCACCCCAATCACAGTCGCAGGGTTCTAAAACCCACTTACAATCTCTAACCCGAGATCAAAGAATACAAAGTTACAGTGACAGAAAGAAAATTCTTGACAGGACAGTGAAAATGAAAAACTCTTTGCAGTAATCCTCTTGCTCCTTAAAGTTGTAGCTTCTTGAGAGTTTTTCTCTTGAATTCTTCCGCTCCTTGGAGCGTCCTCGAAGATAATATTTATAGGCAAAACGAAACTTAATGGGTCTTTGTTTTTTGAAGAAGTTGAGACGCGTACAGAGCGTTTTACTGCATAACAGATGTGCGAAGAATAAAATAGTCGACTGAAGACTCAGATCAGTGTGTTATTTTCATTAAACCTGTATACCTGGTACATTTAATGAAAATAGTCGACTGGACAAGAAGAATTAGTAGACTAACTGATGAATAATAAAAACAACAGTTTATTATTATTCATATGATTAATCTATACAAGTAATCTATCATCTCGAACAATCTTAAAAACATTTAAACAAACATTAACCACGCATCCAGCACAGAATTAAACACAAATAGCAAGTTAACAAACATCATCAAATTTCAAATCATTCAACAGTAGGGACATTATGTTGTGGATTTCTGGCATGGCAAAGGCAAACCGAGGAGAGAAACTAAGATGGAAGCTCATGTGGCTCAAGATGAATCAGATGAAGAGCTTGTGGTGCTGATGGTCACAACAAGTGAAAATGGGTTTTTAGTGAGAATTGGTTTCTTGATGTTGGATGTTCCAACCATATGACTGGACATAAAAGTTGATATCAAATCTTGACACAAGCAAAACCAGCAAGGTTAGATTTACAAATGACAATACGATTGAGGTTGCAGGAGTTAGCGACATTATAATAAAGAAAAACGATGAAGAGATTGTAGTAATTGAGAGTGTGTTGTATGTTCTTGGGATGAAATGCATTTGTTGAGTGTTGGCCAACTAGTAGAAAAGGGTTTTTCAGTTACTATGAAAAAAGATATGCTAAAAGTGTATGATTCAAAGAAAAGGCAGGTGTTAAAGTCACCCTTGTTAAAGAATAGGACCTTTCAAACGAGATTGCATCCAGTGGAAAATCAGTGTTTCACTACAACAGTTATAGATGAGATAAGTTGGCTATGGCACAAGAGGTTTTGCCACCTATTTCATAGTCTACAAATGTTAGCTGCTAATGAAATGGTAATTGGGTTGCCTGAGATTTTTTTTCCAGAAAACATGTGTGAAGAATGCTTGCTTGGTAAACAACCTAGAAATGCATTCAAATCATATATGCACAAAAGAACTAAGGATGTGTTGCATGTTGTGTACTCTGATGTATGAGGACCATTCAATGAGTTATCTTTGGGACAAAATAGATATTTTGTTTCTTTTGTGGATGAGTATAGTCGTTTGATATGGTTGTATTTGATAAGAGCTAAATGTAACGTGTTTTCAATCTTTAAGAAGTTTAAGTTGATGGCTGAAATGAAAACTGGAAAGACACTCAAAGTACTCAGGACAAATGGAGGTGGAGAATACATATCCAGGAAGTTAAAAAACTATTGCACTGAGAATGGAATTCAGCATGAGATAACAGCACCATATACTCCACAACACAATGGTCTTGTTGAAAGAAGAAACATGACCATAATTGACATGGCAAGGAGTATGCTAAAGTAGAAAAGATTACCACATCATTCGAGGAGCTATCTTTGGGACAAAACAAATATTTTGTTTCTTTTGTGGATGAGTATAGTCATTTGATATGGTTGTATTTGATAAGAGCTAAATGTAATGTGTTTTCAATATTTAAGAAGTTTAAGTTGATGGCTGAAAGGCAAAGTGGGAAGACACTCAAAGTACTCAGGACAAATGGAGGTGGAGAATACATATCCAGGGAGTTAAAAAACTATTGCACTAAGAATGGAATTCAACATGAGATAACAACACCATATACTCCAAACATAATGGTCTAGCTGAAAGAAGAAACATGACCATAATTGACATGGCAAGGAGTATGCTAAAGTAGAAAAGATTATCGCACTCATTCTAGGGAGAAGCAGTGTCAACTTCTTTTATTAAAACAGAGAAAAAAGAAACAAAAGACTGGCTAGCTCCTACTGTACGAGGTTCCAACCAAATCCACAAGTAATTAGATACTTAGTTACTCCAAACAATGTTGTAACTACTAAAAGTCATGAAACTATGTAAAATATGACATTTATAACTTATTCAAGTTAAAATTATAATTTAACTATTTGCATGAACTACTAATTTTGAACTCCTCTATTTGTTTTTATGAATACTAATTATTAGTGTTCATAACAAGAATTTAATTTGGATAGTGATAACACATATTTTGAAAGAACAAAGACTAGGTGTTGATCAAATTTTTCAAATCCAGCCAATGACAGGTAATATTAATCAAATTGAAGACGATGGCATTAAGGTTAGTCACTTAATTTTGTGTTTTAAATTTTAGATTTCACCCAAACTCATTTAATCAAATTGACAGATTGAAGGGAGATAACAAATTACTGAAAAATTCTGCAATTGTGTTTTGAGGAGCAGTAGCATTTTGATAATCGTAAGAGCGGGTTAATCATAAACCAGGTATGTTTTTGCATACTAAGGGAGTTATATTTTTTTCATTTCTTGTTTATAATCTTACCCTACTGTAATTTTATGAAATTAGAGTAGATGAAGAATTAAGTAAATAGATAATGTAAAAAACTTGTTTAGTGAAAAAAACTGTCATGGAATTTATATGTTTTCATGTAACTTTGTGGTGCCTATAAAAGGGTTATGTTGCAAAATTAGCTTTTGTGGTCTTCGTAAAAAGTGTAATCCTAGAGTTATCTTTCTAATGCATTTAGAATCATTCAAAGAGGAGGCCCTGAACTCAAGTTATGGGTATTTTAATGACCTTCTGTCAAGCTGCCAGTGTTTGACAACGTTAATCTTAGTCACTCACGTTTTATAACTTTTTAGGCATGAATATGATTTTTTTAAGTTTGTTTCTTCATGAAACTTCTATTACTAGATGTTATCATTCTAATTCATTTGGAATCATTCAAAAGGAGGTTCTAAACTCAAGTTATGGGTGTTTTAGATGCCATGTATCAAGTTGCCAGTGTTGGACAACGTAAATCATAAATACTTATGTTTTAAAATTTTCTGGGCATGAAGATGAATTTTTTAAGTTGGCTTCTACATGAACATTGTATTCATGGATGTTATATTTCTAATGCATTTGGAATCATTAAAAAAGGAGGTCCTGAACTCAAGATATGGATATTTTAGTGATCATACATTAGAATTCCCAAAGTTGCATCGAGAGCGAAAATGTCAAAGGTTGTGAGACTATTTTCTTGTTCATCTTAACTTGTTTCTAGTATGGGTCAAGGAGTTTAAGGCTCTTGATAGATAAGGAACATGTTTTAACATGTAATGGCCTCATTTTGAGTATAATATGAGTGAAATGTTTCATGTTTGTTGTTTAAAATTGTCAATGTTTATGTTATGTATGAAGGAGTTTGATATTCATAATGTTTTAGAAATTTGATTGAGTATATGGAATGTAGTTATTACCTTTGTATGGATGAATATTAGTTATGCATTATAAATTGTATGAGAATGTTGAATGATGTTACATGCACAATGATGTTGGTTAGTACGTATGGGCATGTTGTATGAGATGCATATTTGCATGATATATGATGTGCATGTTGATAGACACGAGTTAAGGTTAAGTTTTAAAAGAGAGGATGAGAATGGGGGAGGTGTCGGTATGAGATGGTTTCCTCTAACCTAGGAAAATGAAAGAAGTGTGTTGGTTAGGGTGCACTGGGATTTGAAGGAAGAATGGGAAGGTTTGGGAGACCCAGAGGAAAGAAGGAATGTGTGACACCTTAATGGAGTTTCATATGGCCACATTTAGTTTCCCGACATGACCTTTTGACCAAGGTCCTCAATAGAATAAATGCGAAAATGGGTTATTGTGCATCCAGTACTCCCAATAACTCTACTGACCAAACTATGTAATATCAAATTAAATTGAGAATGGTTAAAGTTCAAAACTCGATAAGTTGAGAATGGTTAAAGTTCAAGCCTTAACATAAAGGGAAAGAAAAAGAAAGTAAATAGAAAGAAATGAGAAAGAAAAAGTCATGCATTGAATCTTGATTTTATAAACATTGATTATGTGTAATATTGATGCATGATGATGTGTGAGTATGAAATGAGGTATTTGCATTAAAAGTAAGTTAATACCAGTTGTGTATATTGTATAAATATGTATGCTTGTACAATGCTTATGATGTAATATAGCAATACCTTAGTAATTAGGTGTGAATGATTTCTTATGTCGATAAATTTCTAATTGTATTTTGTTGTTAATAGAATGTACTCAATGATTATGATGTTGTGTTGTTGACTAAGGTTTTGGAAGTTGATGTCTAATGTTATATAATTTAGTAAGTAAAGTTGTAAATTGAGTAGAAGTGAGGCATAGAGACTCACCTTATCTGTTAACCATTTTTAGGAACATGTGAAGTTGAAAGGGAATAATAAGTTAGAAGTAGATGACTTCATGTTTATGTTTTGTTATTGTGGTTGTTTTAGAGTTGTAGCTTAAACTCTACTCTAATTAGGATGCATACTTGGTTTAACTGACATTTTTATTCTTTCCTACTTAATGTTTGTTATTGTAATTTAGAGTTTAACATGTTTTGTTATTTAATTTTATGGAATTGTTTCACATTATGCGAAGTTTAAATGTTTCATTTTTTCACTAATGTAATTTGGTGATTACTTATTAAGCTATTTAAGAAAATGAATCCAAATTCCATGAAAAGTAAAATGAAGTGAGATGTCACACTTTGTGTTTTTCATCCAAGGAGAACTAATCTTCGAGGATCGATTCATAGGATTGACAAACCCACTATTGTGATGGGTTATCAAAGAAACTAAGCCCCCCTAAGATAATGCAATATAGGGTCAACTTAGGCCGAATCCCCAAAACACAACCATACATGTCCATTGTTTAATGTTCTTCTTTACTAAAATTAATCGGGGGTTTTTATATAAAATTGAAAGAAAAATTAAAGAAAATCTAAATAAATCTAATTTGACAAAAGATAAAGATTAATTCACAGATTCAAGAATCAATAATTTCCATAATACTATAATTCCTTACTTGAACGATTAATCAATTCAATTAATCAATTAAACCAGTTATATGAATAAAGAACACAAAAAAACATACAAAAGAGAAAAGAGAATGAGAATAACTATTGGTTTCTTGATACATCTTTAATATACAAAGAGGTTATTTATAAATCCTCTAATATGAAACCCTAATCTAATTGAAACAAAAAGGGAAAAACAAGGAAACTCAAATCGCATGGGTTTCATTACAAAATTTCAACAAATTTGTCGTAACTTCTAAACATTATAGAAAATAGCTCAAAATTCCAAATCCAACAAATTTTGTATTCAAATTGAAGCCCCAAAAATTTAGAATCCAATGTTGCTGGAATAAGTCCAAAATAGTATCTACAAAAAAGCTTATGGTCAAAACAATGAGCACAAATTAGCAAAAAATACGAAATTAAAGTAAATATGTAGAATGAACCCAATTTATTACTATAAATAAGAAATGCATTAAAAGTTAAAAATAAAACATATGGAAAGTGCATTTAATGTACAATGAAGCTATAAAAGTCTGTACAAAATATGTGTTATCTAATCAAGATCAACACTCCAAATTGAATTTTGGATTGATCATTTAATGCTCCAAGTTTGTTCTTCTTTCTAACTTTAGATTTTTTTCTTTGTTATATCAGCTTGAGTTTCCAATCTTAGAATTCTAATTAATAATTGATTGAATCTTTGATTTGATAATTAGATACATATTAAATTGAATTATATTAACATTTTATTTATATAATCAGTTTAATTGATTAATTAAATTGGTTAATTGTTCAAATTCGGACGTGAAATTTTAGAGAACTATGATAAGAGGTATTATTTGATTGTTGAATCTGCGAATTGATCTTTATTCTTGTAATTCATTTTTCACCTATTTTGCATTTATCTTACTTCGTTTCACATATAAAACCCCCCAATTTATTTTGTTAAAGAAGAACATTAAACAATGAACTTGTGGCTGTCTTTGGAGATTCGACCTAGGTTGACTCTATATTGTATTATTTTAGGGGAACTTAGTTTCTTTGAAAACTCATCACAATAATGGATTTATCAATTAATTCATAAACCAATTTTTTCAACTTATCATATTAGTTCCTTAATTAGCGAATGACATTCTACATAACCTAATGGGTTAATTTCTAAAACAATAGCAAAGCATTGTTTGAATATCTATTGAAAAGCATTTCTACATTAATGTATGCCTTGTTTTGAGAACAAGTTTCTAAATATTAAGTGTGCAAAAAAAATCTTTTAACACAATTTTACTAAATAAAATAGGTTGGAGATCAAGCCGATTTTGTGAGATTGAGTTAGCGATATAAGCTTATCTAGCGAGAAATTTTGGGACTATTGTAACAACAGTGTAAGGGTTCCTATTAGACTACCCATAAATATCTTATCTCAAACTCGAGATGTTTCATTCCTCAATGTGAGGGATGTTGGATTTAACACTTACTACTTAGCCAAAAGTTATACCCATTAGTTAGAGCGCAACTCATTTTACTTAAGAGTGTAATAGCCCAAGTGTCATAATTCAATTGTTACTTGGTCCACGTGACTTCTGGCCTAACTAGTCTTCATCATGAGACAATTGATGTCACCAACAATAATCTCCCCCTTCAACAATTACCCCGTCGAGAATCAAACTCGTAAAATTGGCTCTTATACCAATTGTTGAATTGATCACTCACCACTAGGAAAAAAGTTGTAGTCGTTAGTTAGAGTGCAAATCTTTCTACTTAAGAGTGTAATAACCTAAGCACCACGATTCAATTATAACGTAGCCCACATGATCTCTACCTCAACTGGCCTTCGTCAGGGGATAATCAATCCTAAACCCTCTTGTAGTTGCTTGGGAGTATAAATTAATTGAAACTTGTAATAATACCATTTGAAACTACCTTCACCACTAGTGTTGATGGAAAACTAACCTTGTTTTAGGATTCTTTTGACAATTTCCACCGATCATTTGACAAAACGAAAAAACATGGAAGAGATAAGAGATGAAGAAACTCCAATCAACCTTGATTGACGCAACAATCAAGAGAAATTGACATGTAGAGGAAGATTCATCAATTTGAATTGGAAATTCAAAGATAAGCACCAAATGTTCTAATGAAGAACTTAAAGATAATTTACACTCTAAAAAATTATTCAAATTCCACAATACTCAATTAGTACAATAGTCTACAAAATGACTTATATACTGTGGACTTTGTACTTATGAACTCAAACATTACTAAGGTTCATCCAATAAGCCTATTAAAACTAGAGTCTATAAAAGTATCTAATTATAAGAAAATAGAAATGTATACAAGGTCGAATATAAACAAAAAAAAAGCAAATGCAAAGTCGAATAAAAATCTAAAACAAAAATTACACATAAGTACAAAATTATAAATTAAAAATATTATTTTTAATTTTTTTAACTAAGACAAAAAAGTAATGAATTTGAGAACAAATTTGGAAAGTTGGTGATGAAAAACATATTAATGGTTAACAACATCTTGTGTTAGTAATGAAAATGACTAGGGCATGATTTTTTTTCTCTTGATTGGAATATGCACTTCCTTTTAATAGATGTTGCCAAAGAGTGAATGATCTCATGGAGATAATATCTTCATCAATGCTTTATGATCTAAATAAATAGTGGAAATAGCGGAAAGATATTAAATGTCACTCCTATTGCAACAACACAAGACCAAAGTTATTTAGAATTATAGCAGACATAGTAGTTACAAAGTTAAATTAGGATACATGCTATATATGAAACCATGACATGAATGAGTAGAAGTTGGATAGTAACTTGCTTACATTTTGGAACTTTGATATTACATGTTTCTTCTTTATTTAACTATATTTTCAAAATACCATATTAATTACTTGATTTCTTTAAAGATGTTTTAAAGAAATGAAAAAAAAAATTGTTATTGTAAAGAAAAAAAGAAATCATGTTTTTTTATTAAAAAAATATATAAAAGAGTATGTGCTTCTTATTTTTATTAATAAAAAGAAAAATTCATCCCACAATCGACCCACAAGTGGAGAGGGGAAGGAATTTATTTCTCACATTAATAACGTGTCCTCAAACTCCAAACCCAAAGCTAGAGTTAGAAGCAAAACACAATACGAGATAGAGAGAAGAAAATACATCAAATTGAAAGATGAACGAAGATGGCGTAACCTCTGCCAATCCGAATCTCTCTCTTCCGAAACCACCCTCTTCTCCTCCCACACCTGCTGCAAGGTCTCTCTCTAGGGTTTCACACTAACTCTTCCTTTTATTTGCATAATTATTGCTCACTGTAACTCCAATTGTCACTCTCCGTTTTCTAGGGTTTTGCCTTTTCATTTCAATTTTCGATAATATTTCCTTTTTTTTCCTCTCAGCTCTGTGGGGGCATCGTCGCCGGCGTTTCCGGCCAATGGAGATGCTCGCCGCCGCCACAAATCCAGTGCGGATTCGCGCGCGGTTGTCGGGTCGGTGCTGCAAGGCTCTTCGGTTCCCTCCTGCAGGCCCTGGGAGCGAGGCGATTTGCTCCGCCGCCTTTCGACGTTCAAGCTCGCAGGGAAATTGCCCAAGGTTGGTTTCGATACGGTTGAATTGTGGTGGAAGCAATCAGATTGAGATAATTGGGGGCGGGGGATAATTGAACTGAGGTTTGTTTTTGTCATTTTGCAGGTTGCTGGGTCGTTGGTTTCTGCGAAGAGAGGTTGGGTGAATGTGGGTGTTTCTAAGATTGAGTGTGAGATATGTCGTGCTCAGTTAGATTTTGCTGTGCCTACAGCTTCATCTTTTGAAGGTGAGTCTATAACTGTAATGGATGTATTTTTTTTTGGTTTGCTTTTAATGATGGGAGATGGGTGTTGTTGAATCTTCTAGATTTCCAACTTAAAGCTCTGTTCGGAGTGTTTATACATTAATGATGTAGACTATTGTATCCTTTTCCTGGGTTTCGCCTATGGTGGGGAAGTGTTTGTGTAACTTTTGTAGGAAATGTGATGCAATTTATGTATGCTTGTTTTGTGTCTGGGGTGGGGTGATTTTAGCAGCTAGTCGCGGTGCATTATTTTTGGTTGTTTGGCTCAAGTGTGGCTTAATTTGCCATTTTAGCTGAAAATGCTTAATTTGAATAACTGCATAGAAGAGCTCAACGTGATTTATTTTGTACCTCTTGCCTAATGAATGAGAGAACGGGTGACTGGATACGCGGTTTAAATAGAGCTTGTAAATCTTGGGCAATCCTAACCTTTCAATTTGATTTTGTGGGGTTGAATGAGGCCCTAAGCTCAAATTCTAAGACTTCTATGGGTTTACATGGTTATATGGAAGTTTGTTGGATATTAGAACTTGCGCTAGATAACTTTTATTAGAGATTGTTATTTTACCATTTCTGTGTTAAAGGTATGATATAGATGGTATTTGCAATGTCTAGTTTGAACCTTTTGTAGTGTCAATCGTAGTTAATATTTCAATACTCAATTTAAATAAAAAGATCCCATACTTTTTTAGTCTTCTGGGTACTTCAAAACAATCCCTTTTATACCACATGATTCAATGCTTATTTCTTGGTCTTGCTTATTGTTTCTCATGTATTTGATGAAGCTGCTGGCTCCAGTGAAGAGTTTTCTGAACAGCTTGATAGAGGACACAAAGTCACCTGTCCTTGGAGAGGCAATAGCTGTCCAGAAAGCTTGGTGCAGTTCCCTCCTACTTCACCTTCTGCTCTAATTGGAGGTTTTAAGGATAGGTGTGATGGACTCTTGCAGTTTTATTCCCTCCCAATCGTATCTTCATCTGCAATTGAGCTTATGCGGGTTACACATAGCCCCCAAATTGATCGCTTACTTGCTCAATTGCACATTCAGACAGCTGGAGAATTGGGTTGCAGAGCTGAAAATACTTCTGGAACGGGCTTAACTGGAGAACAGGCCTGTCATCCATATTCTTATGTAAGAATTTTTCAAGATATGTTGTTTTTTTCTTAATTATTTATTGAAGTGTATTTTATGCCAATTTTTCCACTTTTGTTTATTTATGCATCCTTACAATATTTTCCCACTTCAATAGGCTCGTTTATTTATGCATCCTTACAATATTTTTCCACTTCAATAGGCTCAGAAGCTCATAAGTCTTTGTGGATGGGAGCCACGGTGGCTTCCTAATGTGCTTGACTGCGAGGAACAATCAGCTGAATCTGCTAAAAATGGGTATAGCTCTGATCCAGCCAAAGGCTCTGCACCAGATCCTGCTCCAAGCAAGAAGGAGTTTTCAACTTCTTCCAGGAAAGATACTGGGGACAATGATTTACTGGGTTCAGAGTTTAATTGTGAGTCTAGGTCACCTTTGTTAGATTGTAGTTTATGTGGGGTTACAGTTAGAGTATGGGATTTCTTGACAGCTCCACGGCCAGTTCATTTGACTCCCTGTGGGATTGATACCCCTCAAACAAGCAAGAAAATAGCATCAACTCGAGGAATAAGTGCAGCTAGTGGTATCAATGAATGGGCTGCTGCTGATGGCGTTGAAAAAGAGAGGACTGGAGACCGTGATGAAGCTACAACATCTGATAAAAGACAACTTGTATCCAATAAAAGTTTAGACTTAAGTCTTAGAATGTCTAGTGGGCCATCCTGTTCACCAATAAACTTGACGTTGACCTCAGGTCATGTGCAAGATGCTGGAGAAGGCAAATATTTAATGATTGGACGGCCTTCTGGAAGTGAGGTTGGAGATCAGGCAGCTTCTTATGAATCACACGGCCCTAATGCTCGCAAGCGCAAGTTGGATGATGGTGGAACGACTGCTGACAGGCCACATCAAAACGTGCAGCAGGCAGACAGTGTGGAAAGAACTGTGACTGATTGTGATGATAATGAAGTCATTGGTAGTCAACAGTATTCAGCTGGCCCTTCAAAGCGTGCCCGTGATACTAATCTATTGGAAACATTCCAGTTTCCATTAAGAAATTCTTCTGATGTTGTACCTAGCCATTCATTATGTATTCAAGTAGAACCGGATGCAAACATTGCTAACCAGTTGAACCCAGAAAGGGATCATGCTATTGGCGTTATGTCTACCAGAGATTCTGCTCAAGCATCTTCTATTATTGCAATGAATACAGTTTATCACAGTTCAGATGATGAATCGATGGAAAGTGTTGAAAATTTTCCTGTAAATGCTAATGATCTCAATTTCCCTTCTGTTGATTTGAACGAAGCATCAGAGTTAAATAGCAGCTATCAAGCACAGCAGAGTGCTTGTTTCCAACCTCTTTTAGAAAGGGCTGGAGGGGAGGCAGGTGTTAGCAGTTCAAATGCTTGTGGGGAAGTTTTGAACACAGAGATACCGACTGCCCATGCTAGAGATGGACCTAGCTTTGGTATTAGTGGGGGAAGTGTGGGTATGGGTGCAAGTCATGAGGCTGAAATCCATGGGACTGATGTCTCAGTTCATAGAGGTGATAGTTTAGGTGATGTTGAACCAATTGCTGAAGTGATTGAAAATCAGGGTCCACCTGGTGAATTTGAGCCTTATCATGGACTTACTGGGGATTTTGTGCCCGAGGAAATGAGTCGGGAAGATCCTCAAGGGGATAGTCAAGCTGTGGTGTCTCAATCTATAGCAAGGGCTGATAGTGGCTCAAAAATTATAGCTTCAACCAAGGTTGAATCTGTTGAAAGTGGTGAGAAGAACAGTTGTAGCATGCAGATGATAGGCCTTGACAATGGTGCCCATCCGTCCCTTTCTTGTAATGCTGTTGTATGTTCTGCCTATGAAGTATCCAAGGAAGAAGTTACTCAGACTGGGAAGGCATCTCACACGGATGATGGTGGATATCATGAATCAGGCTGTTTAAATGCTGATGTTATGGGTATGTCTGATTATTTATTTATTTTATTTGGTTCTTTCTTTTTCCTATTTAACCTTAGAGATGCTTTTTCTTTTGATGCTCAATGTGACTGGTAAAATCCAATGTTATTGAAAATTGGCCATGGCGGCTCATAGCGGCTGTGTTGGGCATCATGGAGTGGCGATGGTGGAAATCACAAATCATGTGGTGTTAGTCTGCATAAGCCTCAGTTAGGGTGACCCGTCCTGACTCAAGGCATTTAAAACCCTAATTTTTTGCTCTTCTATTTCTGCTTTTGGGCTAATGCATATTGGGGCCCAATAGTGATTTTTTTTAAAACAAAGGGTTGGGCCATACAACCCAACCCAAACCCAAACAACTACATCGGAAAATAAACATAACACACCCCTCTCAACCTCAAGCACCCCACTGACAGCCTCCTTTGGTTCATGCACTTCACGCCGATACAGCCTCCTCTTGTTCCAGCACAGCGGCTTTGCTGTCCCACTACAGCACTGTCACTGTGCCATTGCTGCTGTCCTGCCATCTCTGTCCTACCACTGCTGCCAGCTCTAGTTCCAGTGCAAATCCTCTTTTTTTCTTTTTTTTCCCCTTTCTATTTCTTTTTTTGTTTAGTGCCACCCACCATCTCTAAATTCTTTTTTGTTTCTTTTGCACTCAATTATTATCTGAATATCTGAAGCACTTCATCACCTATTTTCCAGCATCTCCAATGGCAACCGAACAAGAACATCCAACAGATAATTAGAGATTTAGGACATTTATCTTATGTTTTTTTGTCATTTTAAGTCAAGAACTTGAATTTGGAGGTTTTTGATTTGATTTAATTGTTATTTGAATTTCTTGATCTGATATTATTATTAATTATATGGTTGTCTTTCATTATTATTGCAAAACAATTATATTTCTGCATTTTTTAAATATTTATATTATATATTGTATTTTTTTGTCGACAATACTTCCGCCATAACCCATTAAGGCTTCCGATATTTTTTTCTTAAAAGGATTTTTGGGGTTGCCGATACTTTTTTCATAAAGGATTTCAGGGTTTCTGATATTTCCCGTTATTCAATATTTTGATAACATGTAAAATCTGTAATTTTTCAATTTTGAATAGTGCCATTGTAATATTAATGTGTTCACTTATAGATAGAGCTTGGAGGGGGTGGGGGGTGGCGAAATGGGAAGGGAGGGGATTGTACCTTCAGAAGGAGAGGGAGTGTATGCATCCATTTTTGTTTGGGAGTCAAATCTATGGCCCTAGTTGTTTTCCCTCCAGCCAAATGCTCATCACTAAGTGAAAAAAAGAGGAGTTATTACAATAGATATTTATATTTTGAAAAATATTGTTAGTATTTTGGATGTTTTCCCTCCAGAAGTTTTGTTTTGGTTGGAAACTCTTGGAACTGGGAAGTTGCATTGAGTTTAATCTGAGTTTAGTGAACCTGTTGCAGGGAGCAATGTTCTCCCGAAATTTATTTTCTTTTCACAAGATTCAATTCAAAGATTTTACTTAAGGAATTAATCCTTGCTCCTTGAACAACCAAAAGGTGTAGAGGACAATAAGATTTGAGCCCCCTTGAAAGGAAGTCTAAGATATACATACAGTTATATTTATTAATTTTGGCGGTTCCCCCTTGAAAGGAACTCTAAGATATACATGAAGTTGTATTTATTAATTTGGCTTCCGTATCCTACCCCCAATTTAGAAGTTGGAATCTCTTAATCCCACTCCCTCCTTTCCTTCCTACTTAATTCGTCCAAAATCCATGCACACCCAAGTTTTACACTTATGCTGTCTGCAAAACTGTTATTAGTGAGCAAACATGTAGACATTGATTGGGTTCTATTGACAGCCTTGGGTACTTCCCTTATTGATTTTCGTGTATTATGATATATACTCAAGTCTCTTATTCAGATAAAATTTTCAACTTTATCAATGTTTAACGGGTGTCATGGTGGTCACTCAATCAGTCACTATCAGGTCTCTTGATGATTAATTTTTAAATAACTTTAACCAATTTATACAAACATTTTCTAAGCATTTTCTGAATCGAATTACTGCTGATGAGTTGTACCCAAATTTTCTACCCCTTTCACTGTGTTGTTCTTTTATGATAATGTTTCATATTTTACTCATTACTGAATAATTTCTCCGAGCCTTACAACATTACCTCCCCCATCCTGACAGCTCTTTGTTTTTCATTAACTAATGCACTTGGTTCTAATGATCAGGGACTCCTTACAGAGACAACAGTAATGGAGGAGTTGAATTTGATCCAATCAAATTACATAATGATCACTGCCCTTGGGTGAATGGGGATGTTGCTGCTGCTGGTTGTGATAATCCCTGCTCCAGTTCTGATGTTGGTAGTGTGGCTCTTTGTGGTTGGCAGCTGACTTTAGATGCCCTGGATTCTTTCCAGTCTCTAGGACATCTTCCTCTGCAAACTCTTGAATCAGAATCAGCGGCATCCATGTGCAAGGTTTGTTTTGGTTGTTTCACTGCCTTATTGTAATTTATTTCATGGATAGCAGTATATTTAGATGTGCATATTTTGACTAGAGTGTATCCCATTTTCAAAATAAAACAGTCCTTGGATTTATGTTAAAAAATGACTTTACAAGTTATAAATTTTATCCTATTCTATTTATAGGTATTAAATTTTATCTAATCATAGACAAGAGATGTGCCCTATGTTAAGATTAAAAGAAAGAAAATTTTTGCAAGTTGAAATTCTCTGTTGTTTGGTGAAGTGAGAGTGATGTGAAATAAGAGAGCTAAAGAAACAAATTTCAAAGTTTCTGCCAAGAATTATTTGCCTCTCAGCCGTGAGTTGAGCTTCTGGACAAATCTAGAATTTTGAGATCCCATGTCATAAGGTAGAGAGTCAAGACAAGTTCTTGGCCTAAACATCTAAGATTGGGATTTAATGCTGATAAAAGTTTCGCACCATAGGCATGTTTTTTTAATAAAAGTGAGAGTGCTAAGGCATCCCTATGTTGTTTGTCATCCCAAGTATGTTGGCACCACAAACAACAGTAATCATTCCTACACAGCCTAATATCATAAAATAGAGAAAAAGGTACAATAAAAGAGTGGAGATAACACAATTGACCCACAACTAATCCCGAACCCTATAAAAGGATAAATCAAACCTATCCCTGAAAAAACTCAGGGCAAGTGAAGCTAGAAGCATTATCCCACCAAATATAATCCTGAGATCTAATGCCGAGCTCAACAAGTTTATCAACACCTTGATTACCCGCTAAAAAATAAATACAAATAGTATTACTGTTTACAAAACAATCCAGTCATCTATTATGAAGATCTTAAAGAATAATAGATGTATCGGACAGAGCTTAAATAACTAGAGTCACACTCAATCCAATGATTAGTATAGCCTTTGGAGATTAGAACTGCCATAGCAAGAATCACATCTATGACCTCTGCATATAAGGCACTATGATATGAAAAACAGCCCACAATAAGAGCATGATGATCTCTAGCCACCCCATCAGTTATACATTAGAGCCAGTGACAGGGAGTAGAAGGCCAAAAAAAGGAATATACGATGCAGTCTTCATGGGATGTATATCTACTCCAAAACATTTAAGAATAATGAGCTCTTGCATGTTGGATTTGATACAACCACAACCAGTACAACAGTTACCAGCCCGATTGGCATCAACATAAATCATGTTTTTAATTGTGTCATGGGATGGTGTGTGGTTATCAAAGCAGATCTTGTTTCTGGTTATCCATATAGCTTTCATGACACCAAAGAGACCTGTATTATAGTCTTGACTTGAGCACTCCAGGATCTTTGCAAGAAACAAAGAATGGAAGAGAGAATCAGAAAAGTGGCACTGGAAAGAGCTTCTAAAGCCAGGCCGAGAGACGTTTAGAAAATGTGCATCCAAAGAACAAGTGTATAACATTTTCAGCAGCACCACCATAAAGATGACAACAAGAAACAATGACCATACCAAGCTATCATCTGGAGGCACCCTATTATGATAAACATGCTAAACAAGAAAAGAGAAAGGATGAAAAAATTTGCTCCGAACCAGTGTTGTACCATTCAGTGTTAGCTGATTCAAAAGAAAATTATATGCAGTTTTTGAGGCTGAGAATACGCAGAGCCATTCCATCTACAAGACTGTCCTCAATTTTCAAACTGAGGTAAGATTGAAGCGGAGATTGCAGCAGTTAGAGTAGGGTCTTTAGAAGTAATAGCATCTGGTATAGACCAAGATCTGTTAGATATGAAGTGTGCCACCTTAGCCACCAACTTATTGTGTAAATGATTAGGAATCCCAAGCCAATCCAATACAGAATAGTTGACCATTTATCCAGCCAGAAATAAACCTCATTGGCACGATGTGGCTTCTTCTAATATCAACCTCATTGTAAAATATCATATGCACCCCCGCCTTTGTTCGTGCTTTAATTAATGTGACATCTGACTTGAGATTTCAGTTTCTTCAATCAATGGATTTGAATTTTATCATGCTTTATTTTCATAAGCCAGTGGATAATAGATATGATGCAAAATGGTTTGTAATTGAAATATTCAACTTATTGATTAAGACGTCATTTTATATATGTTGGATGTAGAAGTTTTATTTTCAGTGTAAGCACTAAGCAGCTCACCAAAAATCAGTGACATTCGAGTGGTGCCACCATTGAGAGCTTGGTCTACTGTATTTATTTGTCGGTTTTGAATTTGTGTTTCTTTAAATGCACAATACTAGATCGAAGTTTCAACTCATAAAGAGCTCCTCTCAATTTTATCATAAAGAATTTTTTTTTTATACTGTTGTTAGGCTTGCTATTTAATGGTGCAACATGCTCGATTGTATTGTCTTGTTGCATGTGGAAGATTCATGCTGCTTGACATATGCTTTTTGCAGGGTGATCGGTTCACTTCCAACCAGAAATTGTTAGCACGCAACTCGTATGTTAGAAACCATGGAAGAAACTGAGGCCTGGAGGAAGTTATCAAACGTTTTGTTGAGTTGTTAATGAGTATTGTTCCTACATCCAAATTCAAGTTATGTTTTTAATCAATCGGATGCTTGTCCATTCTGGTTTTTCTACATTCAGTTTTGAAGCTATAAATTTTACTACTATATTGGATTTTGAATTGGTATTGTCAGTTTAATAAAAATGTCATTGCATCAAAAGCATATTTGAACTGTAGAAAATTGATATTGGATAAATAGAGAATGTCAGCTATTGATGAGGCAACCTCATTACTAACTCCTCATTGTGTTATATTTTGGAGTCCGATGTCTTCCTAACTCAAAATAGCAGAAATCTTCCCCTGCTGGTTAATACCCGTTAGCATAAAATTATTTGCGCAGCAGCAATACAACATTAGAGTAGACCAAGTATTTAATTACTAGCTTCAAATCTTTAATTTAATTTATGTGTAATCATGTCAAATATTTCGCAATTGGTTAATCTTCAAAATGAAGTATATTAGTGTCATACGTACTTCCTGTGGTTAAGAGTAGTCTGCGACTGTATTACTGCAGCGGTGTTGCATTGCAGCCTTCAGCTAGGGTAATTCTCTATGCATTTCCATGATTTCAAGCTGGACTCCCATGGAGCAAAATACCCTTAACTTTGCTGTACTCGTAATTGGCTTTTACTTTTCATTTTGGTCTATCTGAAAGTGTTATTTTCTCTCTTTCTAATATACAAGTTAATCCTTAATTAATTGAATTGGAGTAACGCGTGTATTTAATTTTGGAGCAATGTGTATTTAATTTTGATTTATGAATTGTTTAAAGTTATTTTTTTATTTTGGATTATATATTGCAGAAGTTAAAATTAAATCTGTATGATTGACTTGGATTTTTTAATCTAAATTTTAAAATTTGAAATTTGTAGTGTATTTTGACTTTTGGTTAGATAATTTGAAAGTTAAATTTTGTTTTTTAAATTTTACAATCTAAAAATTAAAATAACTTTTATAATCTATAAGTAAAATTTTTTAAATACATTTACTTTTACATTATGTAATCCAAATATTATTGGATTATATAATTTTAAAATTTTAAAAATATAAAAATATTTGTAGAACTGTAAGTTGAAAGCATGGATTCATCTTTTGTGCGTGGAAGCCACAGGTCCGTTTGGGTCACAAAAGCAAAGGGGGTTTAAACATAAAATTATTTTTCACATTCGTTTTAAAAGCGGTTGGGACAAACTAGAAAGGTAAAACTTCGTGAAAAAATTAAAACGTAAAAAATTATCCTTATCGTACTCTCTGATCACTTTTTCAATCGAGCGTATTGCAGTTTTCTTTCCGACTACTTTTGCCAATCTTTGGCATTTGGCACGTCTTCTCAAATGAACTTTATGATGACCAGTCCCATTTTAAAATGATTCCGATTCAAACTATTATTAGATATTAGACATCATTGAGTGACGTTGAAGTTAAACCATGGCACTTTATCTATGAGAATTATAATTAATCTCTATATTTTATGATTACTAGAAACGGATTTTCACAAATATTACCCAAGACAAAAAGGAGAATAGGCAAGAAATGAACAATCTCATTCTAAATATTAGTCAAGCAAGAAAGAGAAATATATACAATGAGAGAAAGAAAGAGAGATTAGAGAGAGATTAGAGAGAGAAAATAACAGAAAAAAGATTCTAACAAAGTACAAAAGAGGTGTAACAAAAACGTTTTACATGATGGAGCAGAAAACGTGCTGCATTGTAACAGAAAACATGCATGCTGGCATGCATCAACCATTATCACCATTATCAATATTTGGAACGTAAGAGGCCCCTCATGTTGGGAATGGATATTATACATTTCCAGCTTGCCATAAAAAGCTTTGAAAACATGTGGATGAAGAGCTTTTGTCAGTATGTCTGCAAATTGCATTGAAGAAGAAACAGGAAGAAGCTTGAGAACTCAAAGATTAATCTTTTCTCTAAAACCATGACAATCTATCTCTATAAAAACTTGGTTGTAAGCTATTTGAATGGCATAATTGTTATCGCAAAACAATAATGCAGGCTTCTTGTAGGAAACTTTGAAATCATCTAGTAGATAAGTAAGCCATTGAATCTCACATGTAGTTGATGCAAGAACACGGTATTCAGTCTCAGATGAACTTCTTGAGACCGTTGCTTGTTTCTTAGACCGCCAAGAGACTAAAGAATCACCCAAATAGACTGAAAAATCAATAACAGATCATCTCGTGTCACCACACCTTGCCCAATCTGAATCACTGAATCCTTTTAGTTGCAAAAGAACTTGAGGAAGAAAGAAAAATACCAGCTCCAAGGCATTGTTTTAAATATCCTAAAACACGAAGAGCAACCTTCTAATGAAAATCAGTGGGGGAGGAAACAAATTGACTCAGATTCTGAACAATATAGGCGATGTCTAGACGAGTGGAAGTAAGATAAATTAGTCTTCCAATAAGCCTTCTATAAGGAGAAGGATCTGTAAGGACAGTGCCTATGTCTGAAGTCAATTTGGTTGTATAATTTGTTGGAGTGGAGACAGGAGCACAAGCTAACATTCCAACATCTGCTAACACATCGAGAATGTATTTTCGTTGAGAAAGATGAATACCATCAAGTGAACGAGCCACCTCAAGACCAAGAAAATATTTTAG
This sequence comes from Lablab purpureus, assembly GCA_030347555.1. Lineage (NCBI taxonomy): Eukaryota > Viridiplantae > Streptophyta > Magnoliopsida > Fabales > Fabaceae > Lablab > Lablab purpureus. The sequence goes on from CM059258.1 coordinate 24,128,774, forward strand.
ATTTCCAAGATTTTTCACTTTGAAAGTTTGATCAAGAAGGAGGGTGATGTGAGAAATCTCTGATGAGTCATTTCCAGAGAGCACAATGTCGTCCACGTAAATGAGGAGGGCTGTGATGGAAGTACCCGTGAATTTCATAAATAAAGAATGATCTGCCTGAGAATGACGATAACCATGAAGAAGAAGGAAACTAGACAATTTGGCATACCACTAACGGCATGCCTACTTAAGCCAGTATAGAGAACGTTTTCGAAGGCATACTTTATCTTGTTGAGCTGTAAGACCTTGAGGAATATGCATGTAAACTTCTTCATTAAGCTCCCCATGCAAATTATTTACATCGAGTTGCTTAAGATGCTAATTAAAAGTAGAAGCCAAAGCAAGCAACATTCTCACAGTGGTTATCTTAGCAACAGGGAAAACGTGTCTAGAAAATCAAGACCCTCAAGTTGATTGTATCCCTTAGCAACTAAATACGACTTGTATCTCTCAATAGTTACATCAGCGTTATATTTAATTTTATAAACCCATCTGCATCCGATAGCAACCTTGTCAGGGGGTAGCTTAGTTAAGATCCAGGTGTTGTTCATCTCAAGGGCAGCAAGTTCTTCCCTCATAGCCTTAACCCAACATTCAAATTCGGAAGCCTCAGTATATGAGTGCGGTTCGATGGTCACAGTGATGGAACAAATGAAATGTCGAAAGGAATTTGAAAGACGAGAATAAGAAAGGAAAGATTGAAGAGGATACCTGACATTTGAAGAAGCTGGTATAGTTGCAGCAATATTGCAATGGAAATCTCTTAAATAGCTTGGTGGCAATCAGGTTTGATGAACGTCTCAAATGGGCTGGCTGTGGAAGATCAGTGGTAGGTGGAGACTCACGAGATGATATAGGAATATCTAAAATCTGATTAGGATAGGAATTGATGTCATGTGTTTCAGGAGTGTTTAGCCGAGACAAAACAGGTTGAGTGTTGTTGGGACAAGCCTGATAACGTTCAGAAAATATCTCTGGTGATTTTGCATAGCTTGAAGGCATAGGTTGGTCATGAAAAGTAGTTTGTTCTGCTATAGGTGTCGGAGTAAAGTGTTTAGGTGAGCTATGAAAAGAGGTTTCAGCTATAGGATGACCAGTGGATAAAAAGGTGTCATTGTTTTTATTTCTAGCCTTTTGAATGTAGGAAAAATGGTTTTCATAAAATAATACATTTCTACTAACATTTGTTTTTCAGATTATACAACAGGTAACCCTTCGTGTGATCCTTGAGACCAATGAATATGCATGGGTCAGCTCGGGCATCTAACTTTTTGCGATTGGCAAATAAAGTACTCTTAAAACAAAGGCAACCAAAGAATGAAGAGATATCACGGTCTTCATATAACTTCGTTGTGTAAGGTGATATCTCATGCAAAATAGGAGTAGGGATGCAGTTTATAAGAGTAATAACGTGATGAATTGCAAAACACAAAAATGAAGGTGGTAATCCGCTGTGAAACAACAAAGCACGGGTAACATTGATAATGTGTTGATGCTTTCTTTCAACAATCCTGATTTGCTCTGGAGTTTCAACACAGCTGATTTGGTGAATAATTTCTTTTTTTTGAAAGAAATTATTCATAAAAACTCAGAACCATCATCACTTCGTGTAATTTTAACTCTAGTATCAAATTGCCTTTCAACGTCAGAAATGAAGTTGATTATGTTTTTCCGTGTTTTTGACTTATTACTCATTAGATTAATCCAAATGTATCGTGTAAAATCATCACACTATGGTTAGAAAAAATCGATGCCCGAACATAGAAGTCACAAAACAGGGTCCCCATATGTCAATATGGATCAATTCAAAAGTCTTTGATGTTTTAGAAATGCTTGAGGGAAAAGAGAGTTTCCTATGTTTTGAAAAATGACATGTACTACATGTAAATACAGTGATGAAAGGATACTGTCTTATTATGGACTCAAGACGCTTACATGAAGGATGTGCTAAACAAAAATGCCATAGATTTATAGATTTAATGTTAAATTCAGGATGAATAACAGCAGAACATGAAAGGAGATTAGTGACAGGTCTAGCATTCAGAGTATATAATCCATTACTCATCTCAACTATACCAATCTTCTTGGATGTGTTCAGGTCCTGTATAATGCAAAAATTAGGGAGAAAAGTTAATTTGCAGTGAAGGGACGAAACTAACTTGGAAATAGAGATCAAATTAAAATTGAAATTTGGTATATACAAAACATTAGATAGAACAAGTTGACTACAGAATTTAATTGTTCCTGAATGTATGGCATAAACGTGTTCACCATTAGGAAGCTTAACAGCAATGGGTTTAATGAGAAAACATGTAAAAAATGAGAAAAAGAAGTTATATGATCTGTAGCACCTGAATCTAATACCCAGAGTGCTTTGTGCAATATGAGTTGGTGTTAAGAAGAACAAGATTACCATTGAAAGGTTGAACAAAACTAGAAGAGGTTATTTGGTTGACTTGTGATGAACTTGAACTTGAGGAACCAAATTGAGAGTGTTGCATTAAGGCTACAAGGGAATGGTATTTTTGTGTTGTTAGACGAAACTACTGTTCCTCAGCGTGTTCAACATGTTAGGTATTCAAGTGTGAGAGTGGGCATAAAGTTCCACATTGAGTAGAAATGATAAAGTTGAGATATATAAAAGAAAAGCAAAGACCCATAGACATAGAGCCTTAAGGTTTTATGTTGGAAGTGGTGTCATCTTTTCTCTTATACACCCTCTCCCTTAGAAAATTTTCCAACCAGTAGTTAGGGTCACTACTAAAGTAGTGGTTGAGAATCCCCTTGAGGGGAGTGTACCAATGAGGAAAGGGATCGAAGGGACCGTTGTGGTAAACCCAACAGCAGTTAGGGTAGTCTCACACTTGAGAGGGAGACTGTTAGGTATTCAAGTGTGAGAGTGGGCATAAAGACATAGAGCCTTAAGGTTTTATGTTGGAAGTGGTGTCATCTTTTCTCTTATACACCCTTTCCCTAGCCTTAAGGTTTTATGTTGGAAGTGGTGTCATCTTTTCTCTTATACACCCTCTCCCTAGCCTTAAGGTTTTATGTTGGAAGTGGTGTCATCTTTTCTCTTATACACTCCCTTAGAAAATTTTCCAACATTTCCCTTCCTCAGTTACTATGTTATTGACATTGGGGTGTCCATTCTTGGCTTGCGATTTGAAACCAGGGGGAAAGCTGTGTTTTCTATAACACGAGTCAATAGTATGACCAGTCCGTCCACAGTGAGAGCAGGATTGTTTCCCCTACTATAGTTGAATTTATTTCCCATTAGATTCAGGGAAACCGTGCTTCTTAAAACATGAACTCTCACTGTGCCCAATCTTTCCACAGAAAGTACATGTAGGTCTGCCTTCAATAGAAATGTGTCTCGCAAAATTCCTTCCCTGCAATTGGCGCTCCTGTTGGACCACATAAGAGAAAATCTTAGTGATATGAGGAAGTGGATCCATCAGGAGAATGAGAGATTGAACGTTGTTGTATTGATCATTTAGGCCGCGAAGAAATTGCATGGCCTGATCTTCTATCCTTCGCTGAGTAATGCTAGAAAATACGTCACAGGAACATTTTGTCGAACACTTGCAAAATAACTCAGGTCTGTAATTATCTAACGCATCCCAGATGATACGCAACTTCGTGAAAATTTAGTTACAGAGAGGTCTTCTTGCTTGATGGAAGAAGCTTCATGTTGTAGTTCTAAAACTCGAAGGAGATCACCCTGCACATATCTGGATTTCAAGTCGCGCCAAATTTCATCAGCCTTGTTCATCCACACACACTATGCTTTGTCTGATTGGGAGAGAAACAGAATTAACAATCCATGAGGCTACCATGTTATTGCATCATTTCCATGCACCATGAAGGCTATCATCAGGAGGTGGTTCGGAAGCGCTACCATCTATGAACTCTAACTTATTTTTGGCTGTTTCGATGGACTTGCTCCATGTATGATAATTACTAAGCTCAAGAATAGGTGAAACCAGAGGTGAAGCAGGATTTTCACTGAGATGCAAGTAGAGATAGCTATGAATGTTAGCCATAGAGTCTGCTCCTTCACTCATGATTGATGAAGAAGACATGAAAACGGAAAACAGAGTCGAAGCGCAGCAAAGCTCTTCTATGGAAGATTACAGAGAGAAGATAACAGAAAAAAGATTCTAACAAAATACAAAAGAGGTGTAACAGAAAAAACGTGCTACATGATGGAGCAGAAAACGTGTTGCATTGTAACAGAAAACATGCATGCTGGCATGCATCAACCATTATCATCATTTGACTCTCTCTTCTCTGCTTTATTTGGAACCTGAGATTTTGAAAAAATTTGGAAACAAAAGATTTCTTAAGTCGACACCTTCAACACTTGTTACATGGTATCACTTTCGCAATCACATCAACTAAACTTTTACCTATACAGCGCTGTCATGTAACATTGTTGTTGTGGCCGTGAATTGGAATGGAAAGTCATTGGCACTGCTGCACCAGTTACTGCGGTATTATATTTTTTGTTCCTATATTTCTTTTAAAATAATATTAGTTTTGTGATAAGAAAAACCAGTCCTGTAATATTTTAATTTCTAAAAGTATGTTTTTAGCAATAGTATGGCAAGAAAAAAGTAGAGATAAAAATTTAAATTCATTAATTATTACCAAAACATTTTGACAAAATATTTTTTTTTCTATTTATGAATTTTTATAACATATTTTTATTATTTTTTAATATAGTCATAATTTTGGTTAAAGTTAATCTTAGATTAAATTGACTTGGACAATGTTCAAAAGAGTTATGACATGATATGACATAACATATAATAAGATATATGTCAATGTTAGATGCATAGAAGGAATTCACAAATTTAAAAATTTCATTAATCATTGATAAAATGGATTATATATGTATTCTTAAACCAAATTTTTATTTTTTTTATTGAATTTTTTTTTCAAAAACTTGTGTATCTCTATCTTCTTACCTTATCCAATTTTAAAAAAAAATTCCCAACTTAATATTAGATATAAATTTACTTATCAAATCTTAATTTTAGTGTTAGAATATTCTTTTTTATTTTTTCTTTATCTTTTATCTTTTTCTTTTTTTTAACATGTATCATATATATGTATATATAATATATGTGATACTACATCATCACTTTTTTAACTAAAATTAAAATTACATTAAAAAAATAATAATAGTAAAAATACATTATAAAAATTTACAAAAAATATTAAAAAAAAGAATTTATTTTACCAAATATTAAATATTCATTAAATTCAAGTAAAAATATATTTCATTACAAAGAATGATTTTACAAATAACAAGATGATAATAATTCATACCACGTTTAAAATATTTTAATATAATTATTATTATTACCTATATTATTTATTATTATTAAAATTTTAACTATTTTTATATTATTTTTCCTATTACATAGAAAAAGTTTCTTATTATTACACCACTCATAACATAAATTAACGGATATATAGTTATTTTGTTACACCCATCAATATTTTCTTCTTGAATATGTTCTAACATCGGGACGTTATATAAATGATTATAGAAAAAAAAGAAATTAATAATAATTCATATTACTATATAAAATATTTTTTGTACTTGTCATTATTTACTTTAATTATTATTATTATTATTATTATTATTATTATTATTGTTCAAATATAAATCTAATACATAATGTTATTGATATTTCTTTTATGTGACATACAAACGTTTTTCATCAATAATAAATATATTCTGCTTCTAAAAAAAGTCCCGCATAAATAATTTGGCAAAATAAAAAAGATGTATCGTTTAAAATAATTATTTGAAAGATAAAAAAAATAAAACTTACAATTTGAAAGACTCAAATTTAAGCCTTATTTTTCTTATCCCACGGTGGTCTTATCATTATTTATTTTTCAAATCGTGATTGCGTGATAATATAAAATGTCAATAAAAAATATGAATCTTGTTTAAAAAATTAGAGAAACGGAGAAAAATTGAAAAATACTGATATTCTTAATCTCAATCAAGAAAAAATATTTAAAAGAAAATACTTGGAAAGAAATAAAAAAAAAATTATCAAGTCCTTTTTATAAATGTTACCTTAGCCCTAATTATCTATACAAGGCCCTGCACTATTTCATTCTATTGTGTAAGCTATCATTAGCATGAAAATTGGATGTAAAACCAATCAGCAACCAAAGTAAAGGCTTATCCTCAATGCATACTCTACTTTTACATCATGCCATAAAGTTTAGACCTTTGAGAAACAACTTTTGAGACTTTTCTTTCTTTCCTTTTCACTTTAATTTGTCACCATACCTGAATTATGACATAGTCCCTACATAAAACCCCTACACTTTGACCCTTGTATGGAAAAAAGTACTATTTAATGAAGTTATAACAATGTTGGATCAGAGAATTTTTCATGTATTCATGAAGGAATCAAAATGAAAAACAATGTGGAAGGACTTAGAGTGTTTTTCATGGAGGGACCCAAATGAAATGCAAATGTCTTTGTATAAGGATTAAACCAGAAAACAATGAGGAAGAGAACCACCATTAACATAACATTTTCAATGAATCAGACTCTTGAATGGGTTTATAAATAAGGACCAAATGTATGCAAATATTTGTATTACTGTTGAAATTGTATGCATGAAGTTCAAAAGAAGATCTTTAGGTAGCCTCTCAACTGCAACACAAACATGTGAGTTTTTCATGTAGGGACTGAAACCAAAAATAGTGTAGAAGTACAAACCAAGTTTACATTAAATCTTTCACTTCTTATATTATCTTCAAAACTCAAATAAAGAGAGAAAGGTGGGGTTGTGTGAGAGGGGAGAGAGAGCAAAACACAAAATCATAATCCCAAGTAATGCGTACATGCATGTCAAATATATTTTGTCTTGTGCTAATATGAGTACATGATAAACTTCCTTTATTGTTGAAAACAACAAATAGTGAAACCTACTCACTCGGGTATTAGAACAATAGACAGCACATCATCAAAAGACTGATTGCTGCTTACTCGCTGGAAGGTGCATCCTCGGCTGGAACACTTCCCCCTTCTTTGAAAAGGACAACACATCACAAATTAGTTAGTTCATTTTCACGATGCTGAGGGACATAAGGGAGAAGGGAATATAAGTTCAGCCATCTTAACTGAACAAAGCAAGCTATCAAAATACAACATACCTTCTCCTGAAGGAGCATAAGGAGATTTTCTGTATCGTGTTTGCTGCTGCGTCGGCTGAAAACCAGAAGCACCATTGTCATGCACATTACATGAAAACAGAAGCCACAGTTAAGGTGCATTTGGATAAGATTTGAAAGAAACTGCCTTTATGATATACTCCCTTTGATCTTATTTATAAGACCCTTCACAGAAAATTTATTGTCCCTTTCTATAAAACCCTTCTAGTTAAATCATGCATTAATTGTTTTTTTTTCTAAAGTACCCTTAATTTATTGACATGTTTTTACTAAATAATAAATGTTTGAAATGAATACCATAGAGTTTCTGTCTCTTAACCTGATATGAAAATATAAGTCCTCATGAATATCAAAGTCCAATTCAGCTATTTTAACTTTAAATATGATAACGGAAATTTTGGAACAGCAATACTAATTACTAACCAATCTATTAATTTTTTAAAGAGTGTTAATTAGTTGACAGTCTTATAAGAGTCTTACAAACCAGGATGGCGCGAATACCTTCTTTATTTTCCCAAAGATACAGTTCCTGACCTCTAAGAAATGCCCAACAACTTTTTTTCATTTTTTGGTTTAAACTAATACAAGTCTTGTTTATTCCACTAGGGAGAGAGATTCATGTCTGCTGTGTCAATGAGTGGCACACTGGTAGGCAAGGGCTAACACAACTTTACCCAGACATGGGACCGACTATGAAATTATAAGTGGAGTTCTTTCCTCAAAAAGCTAATTTAGTTAAAAAATTGCTTAAGACAATTTTAATTAAAAATAACTTTTTCTAAGAAAAACTAAAATAAACAACTATTGATTTTGTTTAAACATGGAGGGATGATTATAGATTTGATGCTTTTTACTTTTCAACCATTGGTAGAGAAAGGGAGTGCTAAAGGACGAAGCTAGGAGCAGCACCCTTTATGTTATTATTGGTAAAAAATCAGTGACTAAGATCCTGTTTGAATAAAATTGTATTTAAGAACTTATGTGAAAAGAAAATACAATGGTAAAATACATTGAGCATTTCAATAAGCTAAGAACACCTGATAGATTTTGAAGAAACTAAACCAAATGAGTTTCAATGAAAGTAATGCATATAAGTTTATTTTAACTTATATGTGAAGCTCAATTCATTGTACCTTCTTATTTTCTCCAATAAATAAAAGTTTGTCTACACAAGACCTAGGACATCATCCACTTGATTTTTTAATCTTAAACTTATTATCCATTTATTTAGGGTAACATGAATCAGTTATAGTTACCAAAGCTATTATAGTATGTGCAGGTCCAAATCTCAAAGTCATGACTAAATGGCAGAATCAAAATTTAATAGTCTAAAATGCATAGCATAACCATTACTGTGCTTCAATTTATACTAAATCTACAATCATTTTTACCAACCAATTTGATAACAGTTATGTGAAAAATTTTTGTTACACAATCATAACACTACAAATCACAAGTTATATCTAAGTGTGTTAAGATATCGAATCTAACATTATCTGTGAGTGTAATTTTTTTTAGACAATTGATTATTTTATCTCTTTGTACTAAAAATCTAAATGATATATAACAATTTCAAGAAACAGACAAAGAACATCATGCAGCAAGCCATTCACACATCAGAAGAACAACTACCATCAAGAAATTGAAAGCAGTGTGGTTTCCAGAAAATTGATCAAGTACCTGTAACTTAGGCCGAAGAGCCTCAAGTGGTCCCTTAGGCTTCTCACCGCCTTGCTGTTTCATGCAAGGGCACAGAAGAGTATCAGAAAGACGAAAACAGAAATTCAATATATGCAACTATTATAGATATAGAGGTGTAGTTTCCAGAAATACCTTTCCAAGTGCCCAGTCCGCAGAATCAAAGTAAGCACGCTCATGGTCCTGGCATAAAGTGGAGTTTTAGTTGAAAAATCAAATGAGCACTGATCACCGGATGGATACTAATGGGCATGAGCAGATTGATTTCATAATGTAAGTGACAAAGTTTACACACAGAAACATCCACATGTACACACCTTAGAAATGAGTGGCGGCTTTTTGGGCAGCATTCCTCCATATTTTTTCTTTACAACCTCTTCCTACGAATTGATAAATAGTAAGTCATAAAATAAGAGATTCTTACAAACTTACCATTGTATGAAGAGGCACATCCTCAGTAAAGACATTACTAATCTGAAATCAAAATTTTAATTTATGAATGCAAAAGGGCAAATTACGAATACTACCTGCTTCTGGGATGATGGCATGGTGTTAACTGACTCATTAGATGCATCCACATCCATCTGTCCGAGATTTTTGTTATCCTCTATGTTAGACATGAGGTCCTTTTGAGTGTAAAACTGCAGTTACAACAATAGGCCATGTTAATAGAAAATTTCAGCTGCAAAAAATATTACAATTATGAATAAGTTCCAGGCTTTAGCAACAATTATGATTCAGAAAGCTCTTCAGAGTGAAGAAAACATCAGACTCTAGCATTGAAAACAAATTGTTTATTCGAAAAGGGAATTTTTCAAGAGGCATAAATTGTCTTCAAATATATAAGATGTTTGAACCACGTAACTCAACAAAAGACCTGTGAGGACGGTACTTCAAACAAATATCTCTATTTAAAAATCTGTACAACTAAGACTGGTTATACTTGTGGAGTTATAGTAAGATTCAGTAAATCAGTTGTCTTCAAACCCTTAAGCTAAAGTCAGAAAATTGTTCACAGGACACAAGTGGGACAGGAAATATTGGCTGGAAACTCTATTAAACCTACCTAGTCAACAAAATGAGTGCTTTTAACACTAAGAAGCTCAACCGGTAATAAATGCTTTGGATAAAATGCCATCATCATCACTCAATTGTAATCATGTGATTTGGAAAAAAAAAACAATCAAAGTTTACAAGGAAAACACAACTCAGTCTTTATCAAGTGATACCCTAATGATACTAAACAACTTTCTTATAATTTTATTTTATCTAGTTTTACTTCTCCACGTTGGTAACCACACTGCAGGATGTAGAGACACACGCACATCCTATGATCCTAATCAAAAGTAAAGGACTTTCCAATGAACAATGGTTCCTCAGAGAAAAGCTGTCTAGCTTACAAGTGATCTACAGCAACTACTTCACAATTAAGTAAAGCTCAAAAAGAACATTATGCGGTCGCCCAACAAGTCAAGCTATTTTGGGACAGCCGCACAGGCACAAAAGTGGCAGACCATTATATCGATACAAGGTAGCAAAATCCATTTGCAAGCTTGCCATCAAACACCACCCAACCCATCAAACGAAGCAAGTCACAAGCTTTTTGAGCAAAGTAACACATCTGAGCAGTAAATAAACTGCCAGAAAAAGTTTTTCTGATGATTTGATCAGAAGACCAATAGCTTTTGAATACAATACATATGCTCTAATAAAGGAAATTCATAAACTACAACATGCACACTTAATTCCGAAGGGTCAATGATTCCCACACAGTATATACAAAATCAGACAACTATCCCTGACCCAATAACTATTCTATTTGCACTCTATTCCGGCCTATTCTCAGAGATTCCAGCATAAACATTGGCTTTTGAAGTTCAACAACTCCTCAACCCAGCAAAAATTCTAAAGTCTGCATCTCCCCTGAACAGTATCAGGGGTCTAAATCATTGATGGGTATTCAGTAAAGGCCAAAAAGATTAAAAATTTAAAAAGAAAAAATAAAAATTGATAATGGGTTGGAACTAACAAATGGAGCAGCTATGAAGTGAAATAGGGGCAGAATATGAATACTACTATGAAGATCAAGTTCGAGGAAATGAAAAGAAGAAGATCAAAGTTGTCACTCACCGGAACACAGGGGCCACAACAACCGTATTCAGCGGAGCACCGAACGGTGTCTCTGCTCTCTCTCTCTCTAACTCTCTCTCTCTCCCCTCTCTATGTTTGACGTCTGAGTCTCAGATCCCATGCTCTCTATTTTACATTCAATTATTTTTTGTCTTCTTTTATTTGCTTCATTTCAACTTTTTTTTTTTGTTACATTATTGTTCTTATTGTTATTTAGTTACGCACGCAATTTTGTCACATTGGTGATCGTGTACTGGGTTTTGAGATTAAAGAATAATTTTAATTAAATTGATTACGCAACATGCAGTGCACGCAGTTTGATTTATGAATTGATTACGCAACTCCTCTCATATATTTCTTTTGTTTCCTTTAACTTTGTGCAAAACAAAACCATTACAAGAAAAAAAAATCTGAGAAAAGAAAGAAAATCAAAATAAAGGTCAAATAGAATGAAATGCGTTTGATGATTTCAGAGAAAGTTACATAAAATGAAAAATTCTTAATTTATAGAAAACAATCTCAAAAGACCAAGAAAAAGAATGATGTTAAGAAGTGTTTTTTCACTATAGTTTACGTTAGAACCAAATAAATTAGCGTTCTAGTATCTTAATAATTAATGAAAACTTAAGGGAGAAAGTAAATAAAGATTCCTTAAAAAATGTTATGATTAAGAATTCCAAAAAATATAATTAAAACTTGCTGGTTTTGAGACAATCTTGAAATGAATAGCATAATTTTTTTAATATTTAATAAAATTTCATATTTATGATTTGAATGAGAAGCTATAAGTTAAGAATGAACAACCATAGCAATTGTTTCATATGTAAGACTCATGAAATTTCACTTACCATACTTGATGTTATTCTAAATTATATTTATATTTTTTTAATTTTGAAATAAACATTATTTTTTTATATTTATGATAGAATGATATTTTTTGTTGTCTTCATATTTTTAATGAAGTTACACTTAGTTTTCTTGTTTCATTTAAAATATCATAATAATTAAAATTTAAATAAAATTATAAAAACTAAAAGTTAAAGTTTCTAAAAAAATAAATAAAAATTTTATATGCAAAAATTAAAAATAATTATTTTTAAATAAATAGGGAAGGTAAATACCATTTTAAAGATATATGTCATTGTTAAAAATATAAGGAAATTGAATGTCTATTTAAAAATTATAAAAAATGAGTATTATTTTAGTAAAAACATAAGAAAAGTGAACATTATTGATTGAAATCACGAGGTATTTATTTAAAAATTATAAGGAATATGAATGCTGTTTCATTAAAAATATAAGGAAAGTAAAAGTCTATTTTAAGATTAAAGAAGATATAAATATTATTTAGTATAAGATCATATCAATTGATTAAAATTTTCCCTTAACACTTTTAATTACAAGGTTTTTAATTAAGACTAAGATAAGTTTTTTTTTAATTCTTATAATTAATTTAGTTTTGATACCTATATAAAATAATTAAAAACTAAGTGAAAATATAAAATTAGTTAGCAAAAAATAATGTTATCTTAAAATTAAAAAGGATAAGAGTACACAAAATTATTTTTATTTTAAATCAACACTTGAAAAAAATGGAAGAAGTGGCTTTTTGTCATATGATTATTAAATTTAGATAATGTTAAAGAATTGGTACCGACAACAGATCCAATGCATCTTCAAACCGACACAAAATTAGTCACGAGGATTCTAGTTCATATTCAATCACTTTAACCATTTCGATTATATTTTCATTAAATATAAACTCACCTTCTTCATCAATTTGGATTAACCTAATCAACTTCATAATATAAATTAAATTGTTCTAAAATTTTAGATTTATTAAACTCAATTCGAATCAAATCTAAATTTTAATGTTGGTTTATTAGGTTTCGTTATAGGATATTAGTCCATTTTGCTATATCTAACTCAACCATCCAAGTGATGATATCTTATAAATCTCAAATAAAGAAAATTATTATTTTTTAATATATATTAAAAAACTAATCTCCCATACAAATCTTTGAAATAAATTTTAAAAATAATTATACAAAAGAAAATGATAATTATATTTTTAAAAAGTGATTATTAAAAAATAATAGTTACATTTTTAAAAGAAAAATTGTATAAAGAAAATTATCATTATAACTAATTTTAAATTTAAATAATTTATTTTAATTTAATTTTAAAATATTAATTAAAATTAAAATATGTCTACCACAAATAGAAATATCTTAATATAAATTATTATAGACAGAGATTAGAAATCAAAGTCAAATTGACATATTTCACAGCTTCAATTTATTTATACCAACAAAATGAGTACAAACTTTTTGTGGTGAGAACAGATAAATTGTGTCATTAAGCATTGACTGTGATTTTTCTTAATGTATAATTTGATATAAATTACAGGCTTTTTATTTCTGCTTTCAATCTACATCCTATAATAATAAAAAGTTATAAAATTATTCTTGATTTATTATTGAATTATTATTGCATTTTTAAGTGATACAAGTTAATTTTAGATAGTACAACCTAATGTAAATTGTATAACTTGTCAAAGTATGTTTAAAATTTTAGTTTTCGAATTTATAATCAAGACGTTCTTTCAGTTTTTGGATTACAGGGTTAAAAGCAAAACCTAACTGCTAATTGAATAATTTAAAATAAAAAATATGCTTAAAAATTTATTTTTTAAACTGTATAACCTAAAAAATAATTTTTATTTCTGAATTATATAATTCAAATAAAATTAAAATGTGATTTTAGTCTTTGAATTGTTTGTCAAAATTGTGTGTTTTATTTCTGAGTTAAACTTTGTACTTATGCTTTACAAACTCGTGTAAATGATCATTAATAACTATCAGAATTTTTTTTATTTTTTTATTTTTCTTTTTCATAGTTTCATATTTCACTATTATTTTCTTTTACTCTTTTTTCTTTTAAAAATATTTTTATTTGTTATCGAAAATTATTTACACATATTTATAAAATATAATAATTAAATAAATCCAAAATTTAACATAAAAACGAAACACAATTTTAAAAATTAATTTAAAGACTAAATATATATTCAACCTATTTAAAATTAAAAATAATTTTTGAATTATACAGTGTAAAAGTGAAAAATAATTTTGAAATTACAAAATAAAAAAGCAAATTTAGATGAACAAATTTTTCCAGCTAACTTCCATATTAAAAATTAAAAAAAATGACTCTTAAATTGGTGAGAAATATAAAACAAATAACCATTTGGGGTGGTTTCTGTCTTTTCAATTGAGACGGAGGTGGAGAAACAAACCGCCTAAATTACATTATCTTGAAAAACTTCCTCTGAAGCCCATAAATTCGAATTGAAGTTGGAGTGTGGACAGGAATGCAGAGTTGTAAAGAATGAGTGGGTCCCAAGCCACGTGAGTTCTATTATTCACTCAACACAGTGTGAAATGAGTTCCAAAACTTCTTCAAAATAATCGTTTCCTCACATGTCTTTAATAAATTAAATCAGTCTCCAATTATTTAAAGCATTTTCAGTGACCTTCTAAATGAGAAAAAACATAAATTGAACTTTTTGCTATGTGTGATGGAACACCTAATACTTATCCTAAAAAAATGAAAAATGAGAAGCATGATGTAGATATGATATGAGAGCCCTGTTGTGTTGTATTAGCTCCAAGTGCAAGGATGAAAAGTTTTACAGAAGAAATGTTGTCCAATAATAGAGAAAGGAGCCTGAAATTAGTTATAAAATGGATGGTGATGTTATAAAGTGTAATTTTATTAGGTGTATGTACAAAGGAGCAATAGTGTAGTGGTCCTTGGTAACCCTCAAAAAGACCTCCTTCAAATGTAAACAAGGATACAAAGACACAGATCCATGTGAACAAGGATGAAGGAGCAAATGAGCAATGAGGAAAAGGCCTGAAACCAAGGATTTTTGCACTTCTAATACCTTACTAGTACTACATATGTGGAATGTGGTCAAGTAACTTTCCCAACCTTGGTTCTCACAATTCAACCACTCTCCCATTGCTACCCAATCCTTCTTGCTTTCATCTCACCAATGCATCCCTTTTCTTCAATCCCTTGGGGACATGCAATCAACAATCAACCATGAACAATGAACGATGCTTCAGCACGACGTTCTTCGCCATTGCTTCTTCCCTTTCTTTTGATGCAACTTGAATGGACTCCAACTCTTCCTGCGTTTGGAGGTCTCACAAAAGAGACCGGATGCAAGGGCCTGCTCAAGCCACAGGTCAAATGCCTCTTCATCTTCGTCCATCATTTCAGCGTCAAAATCCCATGGGAATCTACTTGAGTTGCTTCGCTGGTTTTTCTCCAACCCAACCATGTTTACATGGAAACTGGGTCTATGGGTATTTGGCCTGCAAGCCATTCCCTGCAACAGATAGATAAATCTTTTCAACACAGACACACAGGTTCTTGTTGCCTCAACTCCAACAAAGGAATCAAAGATAAGGGACCGAATGAATCTTCCTTTTGAATCCCAATCGTTTTCAATACATCAAAGAATTGAAAGATTCTCACACCTCAACATCACTCTTAACATGAAACCCTATATTTGCATGTTTCACCTTTTTATTGCCATGATGTTCTGAGTTTTGCCCCTCTAATTTCGAATCTTCAGATTACCATTAAATCGAGTAAATAATAAAAAAATGTTGTCTTTAATGTATACTGACCTGACATATAGCCCATTCTGACACATCAAATATTTTGCTTTCAGCACAAACAAAAGCACGTGGAATCTCCACCTACGAAGACAATATCAATATCATAGTTCAGAAACTAAATGCAAAAAACGTAACATTAATTTAACATAATTATTTGCCATGGCCAATCTACCTTTTGAGGCCTGTCAAAAACCAAAGACCCTTTATATTCAACCCATCCATCTCCATCCTTGGCTTGATGAAACTGACAGCAGTCCTGTTTCCAGAGAAGTAGCAAAATTCAGAAGACAAAGTAATAAGACAAAAGAGAGAAATAGGAAAAAAGATCAGACCTGACACCATCTTGCTTTGGCCTTACTCCTGTTGGTACACACCCAAATATGTGAATTCCCACACTTAGTGCATTGTATTCGTCTGGACTCTTCAGAACGATAATCAGCATTATCCTAAGGAGAACACATCACATGTCTCATCACTACTTTTATAATAAAGATCATTAATCAGCCAAATAATTGAGCAAACTGGTCCGCACGTAACAATATATTGATTTGGAAATCATGTTATGTTATGAGTAGAGGTGATTTTGATAATCAGATAAATCCTCTTAACGCATTAGCATATATCTTATTTAATGTGAACTCTAACATTTTATACACGAAATTGGTTCCAGTCCTTATGTGAACTCTGACATTTGAAAAATTGACAGCAGATGGAAGAAATTAGAATTTTTCAACTTTAAAAAGAATAGTAACATAGCCACTTTCATAATATTAGTGGAGATTTTTACACAAAAAATAAGTGGTTACTTTTGAAGGGTTTATAATTACTCATCAGTAGTTAAAAAGGGATTGAAATTACTTTTTATATTTAAATAATATTTTTATTTTTATTTTTATTTTAAAATATAACTAAGAGTAAAATAGAAATATGAAACATATATACCAAAAGAAAGAATATATTGATACAGATTATGATTTACAATATTACAGTGGGGTTAAAAATTCGAATTCTAGAGATTTGAAAAAACAAATTTTTTAAAACCAAGTGAATTGGTAAAGAAACTGATTTAAAATTCAAAGGTTACAACATCATATTAAGTAGTTTTCAATAACCCACTGTGAGCACGCTTTTTTAAGGCCGATTGTAGAGTTTATTTAAACCAGACATTGGACCAGATCATCAGTTTTCTGGTCAAAACAACCAGTGCATTTATCAAAACAATGCAAAACATTAATTTCACTCTATAAGGTAGTAATGTGAGAAGTTGGAGACTCTTGTCCAATACAGATTCTTGATTTCAAAGATCAAAACAATAATTTATAAAATGTATGGACTGTATACACACACACAACCTGAAAAGCATTTACAAGAATATCATCATATTTACCTGATGTGAACTACTATGAGATCTCTGGCAGACACTTTTAGCCATGGATTCTTCTTTTCTTAATTTCTCATCATAATCTCGCTTCTTCACAGAGTCAGAAAGAACCTGGAAGTTTCATATGACTAATTAATAGGAGGAACCAAAGTGAGCAAAAATTATATGTTTTACACATTAGGCATCAAATAAGCATCAAATAAGCATTAAATGTTTATCTATCAACTATAAGAGAAGCTCTGCAGCTTATACTCCAAACTTTACCTCATATGCACATTGAAGCTTCTTAAATGACTCACTTGCCAAAGAGCTGCCGTTATTTTTATCAGGATGCACAAGCATAGCCTACATCATCAAATAAAAAAATGGGAATATTCCATATAGAACATCAGATGATCAGCACATAAGAGAGTCCTTTTTACCTTTCATTTACAAATGACGTTTTAACTAATAGTTACAAATAGCCCTCATCATTTTATTTCTGATTTCAAGATTTTAAGAAGTAAATGCTGAAAACAGAAAACAAAATGAATACAAGGTGACATTTCTTGTAATTAATAAATGAAAACAGAAAACAAACCAAGCACTTTTTATATAGGCTAGTAAACATTATAATTTAAGTCCAAATGTGATTCCTCATACATTATAACACAATACTGCTTCAACACATAACAGCAGCCTACATAAATAGTTTGATAACATTAAGTAAAGGGGAAATGGACAAAGCAAAATAAAACTAAACAAATACTGCTTCAAATGTGATTTAAGTCCAAATGTGATTCCTCATACATTATAACACAATACTGCTTCAACACATAACAGCAGCCTACATAAATAGTTTGATAACATTAAGTAAAGGGGAAATGGACAAAGCAAAATAAAACTAAACAAATACCTTTTTTCTGTATTCCTTTTTCAAAACTGCTGCATCAATCTTCTTGTGGCGGCTAAATCCAAGGGCATCATAATGATTCAGACTCTTCAATATCCTGCTCATTTCATCTGAGCCTGCTGTTGCTTGTTCTCTGACAATTTTGTTAACAGAAAGTTCTTTCTTGTTATCAACAACTGCTGTGGTAACAGCAGGTTTACTGGATGATTTACATGAATGCAAATTCCCAGACTCATCAGTAGGGATAGTATATTCACACTCTTCAGAGAAGTCATCTTCCACAACTGTTTCTGGTTGCTTTTGCTCTTCAGAATGTGAGCTCTCACTCACATTATCAAACCATTGGAGCAGAAAATTCAAAATGTCATTAGAGAGGAATGCAAGGTTTAGAGCAAGAAAAACACCCAGCCATCCAACTCGTACTTGCACACAATATACAGCATATATAGTTCCGACTAATACCACCAAACGTGCATGATTTAGGGAGAATAAATAACCTGCAAGTGAATAATTGAAAACAAAATTTCAGGATTACAAAGGTAAGATATTCAACAAGATTCCTACATTGCACTTAAAAGAATGTCAAGTGAAGTCAGTTTCATGTCAATAATAGCCAACAACACAGTTCAGAGTCAAGCAGAAGGTAAATATAAGGCCAAGCCTTTTGAATAGGGGGAAATTAGTCATATGATGAAAGAAAATAGGACAATGGATAGGGATCACAAACACTACTAAAAGATATTTCCTTAGGTATGAACAGATTAATAACAGTTCATGCATTTCAAAAGAGGTGTTTTCCTCTTTTATTCTGGTCTCTAGGAGAATATACAGTGTATTGCAAAAAAAAGCAAGAAGAATACCATACCTCCTACTATGAGTAATGTTCCAGTTATCCAGAAGTTAGCATACATCCACAAAATAAGGATGGCAAAAAGGCCGACAATAAAAAGCCCAGGAGTATACCCTAAGTATTGGACAGCAACTCCAGCAACACCCTGAAGCATTCAATTAAACTATGAGAAGCGATGTTACCAAATACAGAACAACAACTTAAATTTAAGGTGACAAACCAATGCCAAAATGGTAACAGAACCAAGAGACTGAACAATGCAATTTACATACACGCTATTAAAAGGCACCTTTTTGCATAAATAAATGTGTCTATAAATGAATTCAAATAAAGGTAAAAAGAGTTAGTGATTTTGAAATAGGATGTTAGATGGTCACAACGATTGATTATCATGTTTAGCTCCTTATGCCAGGAAAATGTATAAACCCTCTTTCAGCCATAATAATGTTTCTATTTCTGTCATTATTTGCAAGTTCTACAAAAAGACTCTATATTGGCTAAAAGCAATGCCATCAATGCATTCTTGTAAGATATAAAAAAAATCTACTATGGTGTTTTCAACTTCAGCGTTAAAAATACATTAAAAATATCATTTTCCCCGACAGAAAAAAATTAAAATCAATGCAACCAAATATTTCTGAATTAGTTGACATTAACATCTAGACAACCACCTGCAGTTCACTTTTTGAGAACCTTTTTTCAATATAAATCACATCATTCCCTAAAGTTTGAAACTTAATTCTATCATAGAACTCTTATAGAGCATTCCAACATTTTAAGAATTATTATAAAAATACAATAGTGAGCTCCTTGTGCCAAGCTATATTTTAGAATATGTCCAATAAGGCAAATGTAAAAAGTGATTCAATCGTATCACTAAATGATAAGCTAACCGCCACCACTCTAAAACTGCAATGCAACTGAAGTAGGTATAACTTACACAAGGAACAGCTAAAGGAGAAATAAGGACATATTACAATTACACCCACTAAGGTTTAGCAAAGTTTCTGCCCTCTTTTGACCCTACACAAGCCCTCCTAAATTTATAAAACAACATAACTCCATATATACTTACTTCCTGATACTACAGAATCTCCCTTAACTTTTTATGCAGTTAGATAGATCAAGGAAGATCAAAGTAATGTTACAGGAGAAAGGGTATCAGGTGTAATTTCATTAAACCTCAAGAGATGTTTTTAATTGCCCCAAAAAACAAATACCTGGATGACAGACTTCGACACACAGATCAGAAACCCATAACTGAAAGAAGGAAGTTTAGACAAGTTGAAACAAAGACATACCATACTAACAAGCACGTATACCAAGCAATACATCGAAGTCAGACTAAGAAAGCAGCTCCACATTATAAGCAGAAGCATCACTGGACCAAACCTAATGAAGGACTGAAAGCCCCTCAGAGCTGAGTCCTTCCAGAAAATCAATGACAACCTCAGTAAGCTCCCAAATCGGGAGCAACCCCGGCACACCATAGGCCAATGCCGTTCGAAAAACATAGCAATCCTGTCCCGGCAACAAGCCACCACGGTTCGAGCACGCCAGCCGGCGTCCTTCTGCGACCGAAACCATTGCCAACACTGTTTGAACAACCCTATATCCTCCATCACCAAGGCCTCTCAAATTCCCCAGAATCTTGGTGAAAGCTTACTCCTACGACTACAACTGGTACCTCATCTCAGCATTTCAAACAAAATAACAAAGTGCTGATTCTACTGATTCCCATCACCATCGATCCAATGCCTCATATATCCAAAACATTTTGACCCTAAATCATGAATGCCGTCCATAAACAAACCACTACCTTGATCTAAAAAAATTCAAATAAATAAAATAAATAAGGCCTGCTACTCCAACTCCCTACATAAATCCACCAAATTCACGGGTTTCACAAGACCAATGGCTCCTCATCCAAAAAGAGAAAGAAGAAAAAAACACAAACCCCACTATTGATAAGATCAAAAGAGAACATTGTGTGAGTCCATGAGAGCACTAAATACAATCACGTTCAAAAGGGGTAAATTGCTTCCGAAATAAGCTTCCCAAAAAGCAACCACTGTTCACAGAAGCCCCACACAAACATAAAAACACACAAAGTAATACACAGTCGAATAAGAAGATAAAAACCCTCTCTTTTTGACAAACACAATGCGACCCCTTTCCCTTTTCCACGCTCCACTTGAACTCCAGTGATATCAACCTCGACCCTTTTACGGGTTCAAGACCTAGCACTGCAGAATGGAGCGAAACCACTGAAAGGAGACAACTTGAAAGTAACCCAGAAGCCGTGGGAGCCCTAAAAGAAAACCGTATGAGCCATTCGATAATAAGATCCAAGATGAAACTTTGGAACACAAGAAGACAGAGAAGGAGGAAAAGGGGAAGAAGGCCTTATTGGAATTCTGCAGGAGGAGAAGTAAACCTTGGATTTCTATCCCTTTTGATTTTGTTTTAATTTTATTCCTCCCAGATTACTCTGGAAAAAGAATAAGTTTAAATGTTTTAAAAGAATTTGTAAAGAGTGAAAGAATGAGTGAGAGAATTGTGTTGTTGCAGAATAGGAAAGAGGAAGAAAAAAAGAATTTGACATTATTTTTTAAATAATTATTTTTTTTTCCAGAAATATTAATTGGGTTGCTTTGTGGATTAGGGTTGGAGAAGTGTGTAATAATGAGAGAGTGGGGTCCATCACACAGCATTGAATGTTGTAATTCCCTAATGTTGCTTCCTATTAAGTACATTCATTCTTAAAACCTTTTCCATTCAACTAATACAAGACAAGATTCTCTTCTTAATCCATTCAGAAAAACAATGTAGTTCTTTGGTACAGAAAATTACTGTAATTGATTTAGTTAAAACTTAAAAGCATTAGTAATTTATATACAATTTTAAGTATAACTTTTAAGTATTAAAACTTATTTTCTTGATTTTCTTAATCAGTTAATACATTTCTAATTAAAAATACTTTTTTATAACATCAGATGCAGACAGTGTTAGCATCAGTTGTAGCCAATGCACTCATTCTATTCTAACAATCACTGCTACTCCATGATGTTCCTCCACTGCGGTTCACTGCTTCTTACATTTTCAACAATTTGGTTATGCTCAAAAACATATTTTTTTTCAAAAATTGTGTTTTTAATAACATAATGTAATTTTGCTATGAAAAAATAATTTGTCTACCCTCTACAGAAGAAGTACATATAGTAATAGTATAAATTAAGAAGGAACTATGGAAGGTGAAAAGGGAAAGGTGTATGGAGTATAATTAAATGAGTTGTCAATGTAATTTCTCCTTTAAAAAAGCATTAGACTAAATTATTTTGTAAATAACTTTAATTTGATATTGGCTTAATGTTGGTCAAACCACAAAGCCGCAAAGAATAATTCCATTCTTAAAGCTGTGATTTAAAAAAGAAAGTCTTCATAATAATATAGATATCAATTATGATCCAAAGTTTGGATGTGATTTTTTTATTTTATTTATAAAATATAGTTCATGTGCCATTTTAAAATTCTTTCAAGTTACATAGAAAACTCACATCATCACCAAATATGAAGCCAAAATAAAAAATGGGCATTTCTAAGATTTGTTCATATGGCTGAGTTCAGTGATTTAAAGAAACAAGATGATGAATGATGAATGATGATGATGATGAGTAATAATGGTGAAAAGAATGTGTGGTGATTTGTATGTGTTTGAGCATATATTTGAACATTAGGAGAGAGAAAGTGAAGGTGGTAGCTGAAATTAAGTATTGGGTAAGTAAGAAAAAAACATTATGAGTAACATGGAAATACGTTAGGTTAGGTGAGTAATATTGGCAATAAATAAATTACTATAAGCAATAAAAATATAAATATTTAAATAATAAAAATGAATTCATGCTATCATTATCATGTTAACTTACCAAAATAATATCAAGTTTTATTTACTTATTATACAAAAATAGATTAAAAAAATCTTCGAGTCCCGTGAAATTCTTTGTTTTGAATAAAAAGGTATATAATAATATTGTATTTAATTTAAAGATCTTGTTTACACTAAGTACAGTTTGAAGTCAACTTCTAGGTTATCCAACCTAATCTCCATACATATAATATATACATTGCATTGCATTACTACATAAATATTCAATTTCTCTTTGCTGAGATTCATTATTTATATTGTGTTTTATTTTATAATCGTTGTTTAGTATTTTTAATTTTTTTATAAACATAATTAATAAAAATAATTCATTTTAATTTTTTTTTTATTATTTTATTTTTAAAATTTAGTGATTATCGTTTTTTAATTTAATTAATTACTCCTTTTTAAAATAAATTCAAAAATCATAAAAATAATTGTTTTTTCAAAATCCAAAAATCATAAAAACTTTTAAATTCAATTAAGTGAACCATATGTTTCCACTAATAATGATAATCACGAGAACGATTTTATTTGACAAAAATTAATTTATTGGTAAATCAAGTCTTTACTCATAATATATAATATATCAAAACAGTAGAAAAATTCCATGATTCTGTTTTTTAAGGCAGTACAAGTATGAGTAACCAAGTGGATCTTGGATCTGAAATATGAATGCATTAATCTAATTATTAATTATTATTTGAATAGAGACTCAATTCTAATAGGTATATCAATAAGTGATGGATAATTCTTCCTTTGTAGTTTTAAGGTTTTAGTATATAAATTAATAAAAATATTAATTTTAAAAAAATGTAATTAATTTTTAAATTTTTTTCAATAAAATACGCTTAAAGAACTAAATATAATTAATTGACTAATTAAAAGATAGATAAAAAATAATAATTATTTGATACAACCAGCAAACTATTTAAAGTCTATAAAAAAATAATTTAATATTTTTAAATTTAAGAATATAATTGAAAAAAAATAATTAATATAACATTAAATTCTTCAAACCACGTATAAAAATAAACAAAATTTCTTTTTTAGAACATATACTTATTTAAAAACAAAAAAAAATATATCATAAATTCACACAAATCATAATTATATAATATTTATATTATATAATTGGATAACAATAAGTTTCTACCTAATATGAAATATTATATATAAAAATCCTTTCTTATTATTACTATTATTATTATTATTATGAACTAACAATATTTGTTCTTCATATCCAACAATAACAATATGGTATTGAGTTAATTTTATTTAAATATTAATTACATAATATATAATGGTATAAAAATATATTACTGTACTCATCAATATATATAGCAATCACACAACTAGTTATCCAATTATATTTTTTAACTAAATAAATATATTCTTCACAACAATTTTAATGCGCAGTTTCAACTTACTTTGGTTACATCCTTAATGTAAGATATAATTGTTATATGATGTCTTTTAAAGAATACATCAAGATTAAGTATATCCTATTATAGACAAATACATGCCACAAAGTTAATATCATGAACCGCATTTAACTTCTCATCACTTGATGTCTTAATACCAAATTATTAGTGAAATTATTTCTTTTACTTAATTATCTAACATATTTAATACTCTATCACACAAATTGATACCACCTTGAGTATTTATATACATACATCCATATCTCATTTTCATATACATACATCCACGTAAAATCACATATCATACAGATACTATTGTAATTATATTTATTATAACACATGTATCAATATAACCATACAAGTAGCATAACTGACCTACCATATGGGTACTAGTTATTTCATTGCCTACATCCTACAAGCTTGACACTGAGGGGCTAGTGTATCAATAATATACTAACTTACCATAAAGGTAGTATAATTGATTAAGTCCCTATGCCTTCTAGGTTCAAGACTAGGAAGATTGTATATTTCCTATTAAGCTTTCAAAGATCATATGAAGAATTTGGTTCAGTAAAATCTTGTTGAAGGTCAAGCTTCTATATATAGTGGAAAGTCTTAGTAGAATGTCTAGTATTAGTAGACCATTTGTTGTTATGTAGAAACAAGATCTAGAGCGACATTGAATAAATTTTTCAAAAATTTAGTTTTTTGAAAATTTGAATTAGCATGATAAAATTTCTATTTCTTCATTGATTAAGAGAAACAAGATGCAATTAGAAAACTCAGGTCTTGATAAAGTACAGAGCATAAGAGAAAAAGATTGCACAAGAGATTTTTATATTGGTTTACTCTTTACAAGAGCTATATTCAGCTTCCACTAATACAAAAATTCTTATAAGCAATTACAACCTTAGTAATAACCTAAGAACTTAGCAAAAACCCAAGTCTTGAACTTTACAAGACCCGATACTAAATCTCCTCCACACCCCGCTCTAGAACCCACTAGAAAACCCTATTCCAACAATACCCACACACAATGTACAATGAAATGAAATCACTAGAGAATCAATACATTCTTTGTGAAATTCAATTTCGAAGGTGATCTACTATGCAATTCTCAATCAACAATTGTATGATCAAGGAAAGTCAATTTTGGAAAACCCAATTAATTCTTCTTGCTCAATATAATACTCTCTCAAAAGCTTTTTTAAAAATGTGTAAAAGGATTTGCGTAAAACTTGTATTCCAAACTATTTAAATGGGAGATATTTTTAAAGAAAGCTGTCAGTTTTAACATATAAAAAACATGATTTAATCTAATAATTTTATTTAACAGTAAAATTAATGGATCGGTTTGAATTTTTAATGAATTAAAACATGGTCATAATATTCCATAGTCCGAGCTAGATAAAATTAACCTATTGAAAAATAATTTCAATAAGAGTCATAGGATAAGAAGGGTGAACAAAATAAGAGTTAGGAAGAGATAAAAGTTATCTCTTCATTAAATACCACTACAAGAAAAATCATAAATATAAACTAATTTAGAGACAAAAAATAATTCGTCATTATAGTGACTAAATTAGAAACTATTTTATAAACTAAAAATTATTGGTATCTAAAATAGTTTCTATTATAATAGAAACTATATTTTTTTGTGGCTATTGATCTTAAAAAATTATGAAATTGGTTTCTACAAAATGGTGACCAAATTGGCTTCTAAATTAGAATCTAAATTTGTTTATAACATTAGCTACCAATGTTTTAGCCACTTACTAAATTAGACTCTACATTGGTTTCTAATTTAAATAGTGACCAATTTTATCATTTTATAAGTCATTAATATGGTTGGTAAAAATAATTTTTTTTATAGTGCACATGTGATGATGGCTTTGAAAAGAAATTAAAAACAAAATTAATTATTCTTTAGTTATAAATAGATAAGATGAGTGGAATGCAGAAAGGAAAAAGAGAGGATGTTACATGAGAAAGTGAGAAAGTGAAAAAAAGGGAAAGAGAGAAAGAGAGAGAGAAAGGAAGATAGAAAGAAAAAAAGATAAAAAGTGAATTTTGAACAAAATTTTAAGAAAATTTTAACCTCCTAAAATCACTTTTATTTTAAATTCTATTGTAACAATCTAATTAAGGTAAGAGCATCTCCAATAATAATTTCGGAACATTAATCTTAAGGTAATCTTAATAAGATTATTACTGTAGTAAAAGAGGTTGATCTCCACCTGATCTTATACAAGATCACTTAAGATCAACATATTAATAGAAAAATATTTTTTTATTGTTTCTCTATTTTTCATTCTTGTCAAAAAAATATAATCTCTCGACTGAAATTCAAAATCTAAAAATGAACAAGAATAAACATACAGATAAAGAACAACAAACATAAAAAGAAATGACCAATAGATCAATAAACACCAAAAAAGCATATTCAAAATAAAAAAAAAATCAAAACTTGGGGTGGCAGGAATAGGATGGCGCGGAGGCGCAGTGGCTAGCGCGGAGGTGGCACGGTGGCGTGCTGAAAAGATTATTCATCAGCACCAGGAAGCACATGTTCTTTCCATTTAAATGGAACCCCACTTTTCTTAATAAATGTTTTATGGGGAAATATTAGAGTGATTGAAGGAAGCTGATCTACTTCAAGGGATTGAGTGATGAAATGAGACTAAGAAAATGAGAGCAGGAGAGATTAAGTAAGATTCTACATTAATTTTCCTTACTCAATCTTCATCTTTTGTATTTTCCTTATCAATGTTATGTATTATCGTATATTTAAAAGTATTTTTATTAATAAAAATTTGAGTTATTGATACTTTTTTATTTTGTTCTAAATTTATTTGATAACTAAACTATATAATTTAATTAAAATTATTTAAATTAATTGTATAATTATTTAATTTAAAATTATTTAATAATATATTGAAAATAAATATTAAATTTGATGATATGGCTTTTTAGGATTTATCAAAAGTGAAGTAAGATCAAATTTTTTTATTTTTTTTAGAGTAAAATATGAAGTTAATCCACTTGGGATTAATTTTCTTGATTTACTACTATAGATAGATGTTCTAAGGGAAAGTGAGATTAAATTTTTTTATATTAATATCAATAAACTTATATATATTTTATTAATCTTTTATTTATTTTGAATTTCATATTAATTTATTTTGTTTATTTTTATATTTTTAATTATTTAATTTATCTTCTGTAATACACTTGTCATTTCTATTAATTTATGTTTAATTATTTAGTCTATCTTCAATTCTATATTGATTCTTTGTATTAACTTTTTATTTATTTAGTTTATCTTTAATTTTGTACTTGTCTTTTCTATTAATTTATATTTACTTATTTAGTTTATATCTAGTATGTACTAGTCTTTTTATTAATTTTTATTTATATTATTTAATTTATTTCCAGTGTAGTACTGGTTCATTCTATCAATTTATATTTATATTGTTTAATTTATTTTAATTTTATACTGATTCTTTTTGTTAATTTGTATTTATATTATTTAATTTATTTCTAATTTTGTACTGATCTTTTTTATCAATTTATATTTATATTATTTAAATTATTTTCAATTATGTATTAGTCCTTTTTATTTCTATTTATGTTATTTATTTTCAATTATGTATTGGTTTTTTTATTCATTTATATTTTAAAATTAATTTATTATTATATTGATATTTTTATTTTTAGATTCTAATAATGCATCTCGAATGGGAGAGTTGCTTTATTAGTTTAGAAAGTGTAAAATGTGAGTCTTATAACTAAACACCTCTTATTCAGAGTTACTTTGAGAAACAATATTCAAACAATTATAAACAATTTTTATGTCATGTCATCTTATTTTTATAATAAATTACTTTAAGCAACTTTTAGCAATAATAACAAGCACTTCCATTAGAAATGTTTTTATGTAATTGTTTATGTAATGTTCTTATTTTAATTTATTTTATTTTATATTATTTTGAGATTATCCTTTTATATAAATTATAATTCAATATATATATATATATATATATGTGTGTATAAAAAATAATATTAAATTCAATATGATAAATGGAAGTTACTTTTGTGCTCTATTGTCATTCTATTTTTTTTAAGTATTTTGTTGGTATTTGTTTGGATTGTTTGTGTGTATGAATTATTTGTTGAGACAAAACATGATACATATTAAGAGTCATAAAGTTTTGTAATTCTTGAAAATGTCAAAGAGTTGAGAAAGAGTTATGTCTTCTCTTGTGATGAATTATGACTATGTTGACACACAAGTGTATGTGTTTGGAAAATCATATAGTTGGGTTGGGATGAAAGACATGGACCATGGTGGGGTCTAAGGAAGTACTTACCAAGTAGATGAATATATGGATAGGCAATGTAGCATCTTGAACTAGGATATTTCACAGGTCAAACTTGAGACTATTTAATACATGCTCAACATTGTCAAGGTTAGGAAGTGAGTATATTTATCTTTTGTTGACTGAAAAATAGTCAATATTCTCAAGAAAAATATGATTGTATAAATGATTAATACTCAACTACCTAATCACTTCCCAAGTAACTTTTGATGTTAGTAATAGATCATCAAAAGTGGGATATGGATCCATATGTCGGTAAATGTCTTATATGTTGGTAAAGTGAGTTTGAGTCAAACTTTAGACCCTTATTTTTTTTTATTATATGTTAAGTTTATTAAGATTGATATTTGAGGCTTACAAAGACCTCATTCCTTTCAATATTTTCTTTCCTATATGCATGAGATACGAGTAAAAGATGAACCTGCACAATAGAAAGTTGTTTTATAAAGTTGCAGAAAATCTTCTCTAATTTGTTGACTCTGGACTATTTAGTTTTAATATTATCAGGAGACATTAAATATATAGATAGTCTTCTATTCTATATAGAACTCTTAATATGATATTGTGTACTTTGAATAATAATTATAAAGATGTAAAATGTTGACGTATATATGTATTTATGAAGTTATGTTATGACTAATATTCTCTACAAGAAATTCTTCACGTACAAAAAATGTTACTCCTAATTTCTAAGTAAATAATAAACATCTTTGTAGAAATCAAGATGTTATATTTACCTTCTACTTGTTCATTTATAAGTTACTTTGTTTTGGAGTTTGTTTCTGTGTTAGACAAATCTATAGTGAATTTGAGCTTTCTAAGAGCTTATTCCACAACAAATCAAACACAAACTCAAAAACTAATTAGACAATATAAATCTTTATCCTTCTTGTTCTTTGGGATGGAAAATGAATTTAGAGAACATTTAGAAAATAGATTTTTAACTAGGAATGACAAAGGAACCTATTCTCGCAGGTATTGTCTAAACTCATCTCGTTTTTTTTATGAAAAATCTCTTGATTGACTGGGTACGAGTATAAATATGAGTAGTATCCGATTTCTTAAATTGAATATGAGGATGAGTATGTGCACATATGCCTCATCGTGATCCTCATACTCATCCCCATTTTAAATTACTAAAATATATTTAGTTTATTATGTAACCTAAAAAATTTATATTAACCATTTTCTTTGGTTCTTAATTTCATAACTTATATTTTTAGGATGCATATTTGATTTACTCTTTTCTATAATTATTTTACCTTTATCAAATTGTTATTAAATACTATGATTTATGCAATTATAATTTCTTTCTTGATATTCGATGTTGAAGAAAAGAAATTTGTATTATTTTATACTAAATCCTTGATAATATCATATTTTTTTTGTTGTGATTTATTTCTTTGCCAAAGATATTTAATTAAGAGTTGAAATAGTAAATTTGTATGTCTTGGAGTGGTATGAGTACACGTTTCTCAATAAAGATGTTAATAAAATCAAAATTTCATACTAAATAAACATGAGGACGAAATTAATAATAAATTTTCACATTAAGAATAATGATGAGAAAATGAAACCTACATCTATCCCAACTCATTACCTTCTCTAGTTTTAATAAGTTTAATAGGCATTTTGGTCCTAATATTTTGTGGAAATTTGCAATGATTTCCCTCGTTTATTTTTTTTTTCTCAATTGAGTTCCAAATTTTATTAAAATTTATCAGTGTGATCCTTTCCGTTAAATTAACGTGAACGACATTAACTGTGAGGACATGACACACACATGTCATTTTGTAATTGGTTGGATATATTTTTTTGTTTTAACAGTGAGTTCGCCTCTCTCTCCTCCTCTCCCTCCTCCTCTCCCTCCTCCTCTCTCTATCCTCCTTTCCCTCCTCCTCTCCCTCCCAATCCTCTCTTCTGTCCCGCATCCTCCCTCTCAAATCCCAACCTCCCGGGTTCACTCTCTCTAACAGTGGCGCAAGAAGTGGTCCTAGACATGTTGATTCTGGTGACTACTTTCTTGGTCCTAGATTAGAAGGACTCATTGAACAACACATAACCAATGACTGGCTTGGTCCATCCCTGCTTCACGTTGTTCAATTGATGCAATGCCAACCATTAAGATCACAAATGAACACCTGCAATCTGATTCACACTGTGCAGTTTGTAAGGAAAGGAGGGAGAGGAGGAGAGAGAAGAGGAGGGAAAGGAGAAGAGAGAGGAGGAGGGAAAGGAGGAGAGAGAGGCAGACTCACTGTTAAAACAAAAAAATATATATATCCAACCAATTACAAAATGACACGTGTGTGTCATGTCCTCACAGTTAACGTCCTTCATGTTAATGTTGACAGATTTTAATAAAATTTGGGACTCAATTGAGAAAAAAAAATAAACAAGAAAAAACATTACAAATTTCTAGAAAATATTAGAACCAAAATGCCTATTAAACCTTTTAATAAAGTAGAACTTTAAAATAAATAAAAAATAAATATGCAACATCTATCGATAAATTTTCAAATATTTCTAATTTATCCTAAAATAAAACTTTATATATATATAAACTAATTATACTATTAACTCTAAAAAATAAAATCAGCTTAATCGATTAAAAAATATTAAATATTTTAATAATGATTTAAATAAGGTTGATGGATTTTCTAAATTTATTCCATAAACTTCAAATAATAAATACTCGTAGTCCAATAAAATACAAAGATAGGATATGAGGCTAAGAAAAGTAGTCTCGTCCATGAGACTATATGAGTCGTTAATGTTGCATATATTTTAATAAAATAATTATAAATTTGCACTTTCTTTTTCTTCTATTTTCTCTTTATTTTTTTTTCTTTTCCATCTTATTACAGGTGTTTCTTTATTTTATTTTATTTTATTTGTTTTCTATCTTTCATATGCTTCAACTATATATAAGAAATCATTTTAGTTAGGGATTTAAAAGTTATATAACTTACTAACATGTTTTTTTTAATTTAAAATAATGTGCAGATACTACTAGTAAGTTGTTTTTTATTACAAAATTTTGTTGAGTTTTGTAACTATATCCAAAATGATACAACTAACAAACTTCGATGCAAAGAGGATAATAAAACCAACAAATATTATAAGAATATTAATTTATTATCCAAAACTTTAAAGTAATATTTTCTTTAAAATCGAAACAGTTTAAGATTGAGAAGTTCTCTTATTCTTTAGTTGAGTTGTATTATTGCACCTAACGTTGAATTCGGTGAAGTATTAATAAAATAATAGTAAATACATAATAAATAAATGTGTATATTTTAAAATTTTCACATATTTATATTATTTAGTTAATTTTTGTATGCACATATTATTCTTAGATATCTAATCTCATCATAAGTTGTATTAGAATATAATTATCTGCATATATTTACATGTTGATTTTGATTATAATTAATTCAGTCACGTTTAAAATGTAGGTATTGTGAGTAATATAATAGAAATATTCATAAAAAAGGATGAACTAAAATTTGAGTTTGACATTGATGTTTGTAATATCACAGAGACTAGCATAGTTGAAAATCCAAATTATGATCTCTAAAAACATCACACAATATGAGGTTGTGATAAGAACTTTTGGCTTTGTTGAGATATGTTAAGAAAAGAGTTGAAGGCCACCATCTCATCACATGTTGAATTTAACTTAATAATTTGAAAATAGTTAGTTTAACTAAACCTCAAACTTAGTTTATAGTGTTATAGTTTGTTAATATTATTGTTTATATTCGTATAGTTTGTTAATATTATCGTTTAAGTTTGAGAGGTTATGTAGTGTTAGGTATTATTATGATTAAATGCTTTTAGTTGATCTTATTATAAAATCAATTCATAAACACTTGTATCTCACTATTAATAATATTAAATATTTAGTTTGTATAATTATAGAATGAGTAGATAATATATATATTGTTTTTGAATAAGGGTCCTTTTAAAAAAGAAATTTTGTTTTTTTATTTATTTTTTATAAAATTTAATATTGCATTAATTACATTTTAAGAATTATACTCTTAAGTTTAAGAACATTAAATTATTTATTTTATAGACTTGTATGTTGTTTGTATCAATCACTTATTTTTCATTTTTTTATCTATCTTTTCTTTAATCAATAATTTATATTTAATTCTTTAAAAATATTATTAAAAAAATTGAAAAATCATTATAAATTATAAAAGTTAATATTTTTATTGGTGTGTACTAAAACCTTAAAAAATACTTATTTAAAAACAAAAAAAGTAGACATAATCATAAAATAAATTAAAAATTAAATATATAATACTATATTTTAATAATTTAGCTAAATCTTATTAAATAATAAATATATATTTAATAATATAATCAAAAGATAAATAATAATATTTGATAATATAATTAAGAGAGAAATAAAATAGACTAATAATAAAAATAAGTGATAATATAATAAATAAATAATAATATAATCAAAAGACAAATGAATAAAAAAATTTAAAAAAAAATAAAAAGGCAATTATAATATTTTATCTTGGAAGTCATCGTATCTCTTAATTGAAAAGGTAATTTCAAAAAAATTTAGAACATAATTATGATGTAATTGTAGGAATAACATAAAGTATAATCAAAATCTAAAATCATAATAACATTTAGAACTTTTCAAGTAACTTAATAACCCACACCAAACAGTAGCTCATGAAAGCTTATAAAATTTAACACAACCAAGAAATCGATATAAAAAAAACAACCTGAATAAACTAAGTTTTAGAATGAATGAGAGGTTCAAACATTCTTCATATTCAGTTAGTTTAGCCAAACTTTCTTAAGGTATAAACTAAACTCTCTGTTAGCTCCACCAATACAAGTTTACACAAAATTGGGTTGCAAATAAACTCTTAAACATTTGTTTTACATCTCATGTAAAATTCAATAACCTCAATCAGCATGGATGAGACAAAGTTGTTATATGCAAAATCCTTTTGTTTTGTTGGTTTATCCTGATTCTGCATTATAAATTCTACACAGAAATATAATGTATAAATTGAAGAAAGATTTAACGAGATTGAGTTAGATTTAATAGATTGTAATTGATGTTCCCATATTTTGATGTCGAAAAATTCAATGAATTTTACTTTTGTAAAGGTTGACAGCACCAACATTAAAGACACTGACTCTAACCACATCTTCCCATAATAGGTGAAGGAATTTATTCTCCCCAGTGTTTGTCAGTATCCTCAACTTCAATATTAACACAATCGTCCTTGCCACCCATGTGATTTTAAAGAAAAAAAAATTCATCTTTCCATAACCATTTTCTAAATGTTATCCTCTTTGTACTACGAATAATTGTAGTTTTAGAAAGAAAAATTAATAGAACAATTCAGTTCAACTTTTTTATATAATTCAATTAAGTATATAGTTAAATTCAAAATAGCTGCAATAACAATAATGTATTTCAATTAAATTCATAAAAAGAACAAGAAGAAAAGCAATACTATTGAGGTAAGTAAGATGGTGGTAGTTAGCATTCCATCTTTGATTTGATTATACACTGTAAAGACTCAATTTAGGAGGCACATGCTCGACAAAATTCAGTGAGTAAATGGACCCTTATGTTTGTTTCTATTATAAAAGGTTAGTTACAGCTAAACATTTCACTGGTGTCAACCATATCTATGAGTTTCCTAAAATTTCATGTGAATTTCTTACTCTGCTGGTTATGTTATTAATTTCCTACCATTGTCACTCTAAACACTTTTGCCAAAGCTATTCAGTGATTTAAAGAGTATTTAATTTGCTTTAACCAGTATATCTTTCCAATGAAAAACAAAAAGAAAATGTGAGATTCATTCATATCAGCATGATTTGAGAAAATATTTTCTAGTTTGATTATT
Organism: Lablab purpureus; assembly: GCA_030347555.1. NCBI lineage: Eukaryota > Viridiplantae > Streptophyta > Magnoliopsida > Fabales > Fabaceae > Lablab > Lablab purpureus. The sequence goes on from CM059258.1 coordinate 24,163,296, forward strand.
TGTTTTTACTATAATTAGAAAAATATTTTACTTTCACTAATGAAAATAATGAAAAGTAAACCCTATTGTTTTTGTAAAGGAAAGAATGGTTTTTATAAGAATGAAAACAATGAAAGATCATTCTTATTATTTTTGTGCAAATCTTTATAAACAGAAAAAAAAATGAAAGAAAATATTTTTATGATTAAAAAATAAAGCAATGAATGAAAATAGATAACCTATTCTCAGAGTAAACAGACCCTAGAAGCTCTTAAGCATTTCAATACCAAAACCTATAGTTATTGGCAAATAGTGATTTTTTGCCACGCTTGTCAGAAAAATGACCTACTGTATAAAGGTGTTCAGAAATGTGGTGTTATGTCTGATCACCAACTATTCCAACCTTACAAGCTAGTTGATAGGAAGTTTCCATTCAACAGTTGACCAAGTATTTTGAATTGCAGACAAGATTTCTATATTCTCCACAGCATAATTCCATTAGTGAATTTCATTAACTATGACAGAAGTTTGGAAGTTTACCACTCTCGAGATAAGGACTTCTCCAGCTGTAATTACAAGAACATGAGACATTATTGCTCCAACCATATATAGTAGTACAAATGACAAGAGCCTAGGAAATGCACTAGCAATGTTATAGCTCAAGAGTGAGTGTTTTTTTTTACCATTCCTTCCCACTTTCCAAACACGCCCTAAATCTAAACTAAATGTTCAAGACAAATTAAAAAGTGTCGATAATCTGAATTGAATTAAAAGGGCATCTTTTTTCTTTTTTATGTTTTACAAGGGTAGTTTTGAGAAAGACAAATAATGAGACAAGGAACAGGTTACATAGAAAATGAAAATATCTTGAAATTTATCATTGAACACAAGCTCTCTTCATATGTACAGAACAGCAAAATCAACTCCCTAGTCATGTAGGATTACATCCCAGACAAAAAAATCATTCAAAAAAGTATGAAAAAAAGGTTGCAAATTTACATGAGACACATGTCTAAGCAGATAAAAATAATTGTTTTGATTACAGGACAAATCACCATCTGTTGATGTTCACATGCTTTCATCGTATATTGCAGGGAAAGTTGTAGTTGTGGCAAATGACATGGTTGTGTCATGGTTGTCTGAAGAAGAGGATGTATTGTACATAGATGAATTTTTCACATCACTACTACTTTCTTCGTTCCTTCTAACTTTGAGGTCCATAAAATCAGAAATTAAGGCAGGTTTTGTTATCTTGATGTCATCAACACCCATTTTTCCAGTGAGCATCTTGACCACAGAAGACATGGATGGCCGTAGCTTTGGCGATTCCTGAGTGCAAAGAAGACCAATCTTCATAAACTTACAAGCCTGCTCGGCGTCGAATTCACCATCCAGTGATGTATCTACCAGTCCAACCAATTCCTTTCGCTCATAAAGTTCCCAAGTCTGTAAGAACAGAAGCTAAAATAAGAGAAATTCCAGAAACCTCATATGATGCTTTAGAATATGATCACACATGCTATGAAATGCCAAGGTCTAGAAAAAATGTAAAGCTGCAATTCCAGTGTAGAAATTAGTCATAACAAAGACTTTCTTCTGGAGAAAAGGAGAACAGAGATGGCCCTTTAACATTCTGAAAGAAACTGGAAGAGAACGCATTCAGTTACTTTGAATCTACAGTATTATTCTTCTGTGGATGCTGATATTAGTCTGAAATCAGTATCAAATGGAATTCAAAGAACTGAAATAGATAGCCCAGTATTTTGAGCTGAGAGACCCTGCACTTTCCCTCACTCTTCTCTATTTTTTTCCCCTTACCCCTCTACCATATCCCTCTCCTTTTTTTTATCCATACACGTCAAACTTTCCCTACTAGTTCCCCTTGATTACCTCACCAGCAATTTGTTACATTACTCATTCCCTCCTTGAGATCCCAACTCTCCTTGATTGCTCTCTTTCTGGTCTATTACATTAACATGCCATCTCTGAGGCCTGAATTCTCTGTGCTCCTACATAATATATACCTTTGTAATAGGTGGCTTCCTCACATATTGCTATGACAATCACCACGCATATGCCTATCACAATTAGAGCCAGATGAGCCTAATTCTGATATCATCTCAATTCTTTCAGAAAAAAAAAAATTACAAATGATTTTCTTGTATATCCTTTAACATATGAATATGATTCCGCATTTTGCAAGCAGTTCAAACCAAATAAGGAGGTAAACTTTACTGTAGATGAGCACAAACGGTTAAACATTGGGGACTTCATATAAATAAATTACCAAATGAATATGATTAACTAAGGTTTTGTTAGAATAGATGAAGATGATAAACAAAATGGTTAGAAAAACTGATTATAGTAAAGGCATGCCAATTCAATTGCAAGTATGAAACATGCATACCCTCTCTACAAGAAATTGTTCTTCTATTGGTAATCGCGAGTTTGTGTTAGATCTTCCACTGATTATCTCCACAAGGAGGACACCAAAGCTGTAAACATCTGCTTTCCGCGTTAGCTTCCCCCCTATTGCATACTCGGGAGCCAAATAACCTCTGCAATAAATCATGCATCAGCAAATTTCTGATATAAAATAATTGTTTAGAATTTTTACATGCTTATATGTAAACAGCCAAGAGAAGCACTCTTCTATCTTAAGAAGAAGGCATGAAAAACAGTCATATATAATAGGCAAATATGAATTATTCCCGCACACAAACATCTCAGCTTAGCATCACTGTCAATTATCTGAGGTATTTTGTTTAAAAAGATAAATTTGGAATCAGCCATATTATATGTGCAGTTTTTGAAAAAAAAATCATGCAAAGCACTATCTCAATTTTATGTCACCACTAAAACAGTGATAATTGATGCGACAGAAAACATGAATATAAATCCAATGTCATCAGTTGACATTAAAATGGATTGTTACTGTTGATATCTCATATTGACTGAAGATTTGGTTAATGTAATCCTTATCAGGTTTGGCAATCCTCACCTTATAAATAATTTTTGTAAGTATGAATGAAACCCTAAACTCAAATTCTAAAATGATAATAGATTGTATTCGAAATCAATTATCAGGCTACTCATATTTTTGTCTTCGCTCAGGATGTCTATCCTAGGCATGAGGGGTGTAGTTAATTATCTACATCTAGTTCACACTCCAAATGTTCAATTCTAGATGTTAGGGGTATGTTGATGGTTGAGAATTCACATCAATATATATATGACTAATGTAATCCTTATAAGATTTGGACAGTCATTACTTTATTAGCCAGTTCTATAAGGTTAAGTTTTAAGTCTCGATTCCATGAGTTACAAATTAAATGTACACAATACCATCAATATTAACTATATCCTAATTTTCCTATACAGTAGCCTCTAATTTTGACTGGTCAGAACATAGCCCAAGAAGTGTTGTGTAAATCAAAGTTTTTGAATTTGAAATTTGAAATTTGAAATTGAGGGGCAGGGATCAACAAGTCTTCAAATTTTGAATTGGGTGGGCTGCTTTGCAGTTTCAAGGGTAAAGACAAAACAGAACAAAAATCTTCCAATTTCTTCAGTGATTGTAATATACAATACTTACATTGTTCCGGCTACTCGAGTGCTGACATGAGTCATGTTTGCTGGAATAAGCTTTGCAAGACCAAAATCTGAAATTTTGGGTGTAAGATCTTTGTCAAGAAGGATGTTGCTTGCTTTTATATCCCTGTGAACAATATGGGGCCTTACTTCTTCATGAAGATAGGCCAGTCCACGAGCAATCCCAATGCTTATTTTACATCTTGTTCGCCAATCAAAGTAGATCCTACTGTGACTTCCACCTATAAATAAAGAGAAAGAAATTGATTTAAAAAAAATTACAGCAAGGTTGAGAGAGTCTAAGACTAGTTAATAAAACTATCGTAGATGTATAATATGGAATATTCATGTTCTTCACTTAACAATTTAAGCTTTTAATATAGTTTATTCATGACCAGACAGTCTACAGTTCAATCCTTGATGTCCTCATTCTTCCCATAGTAAGTTAAATTTCAACACAAAGTAGGTAAGTCTATGCATCATGCACATTTTAAGCCCAAAAGGCTCTGGTGTGAGGAGGGGCATGTTAGAAATATAATATACAACTGTTCATGTCTTCACCTAACATGTTAAGGTCAAGGGATAGTTGGTTAGTGACAAAAACAAATCCATGAATAAATCTTTCTTCTCGACTTCTGCCAGAAAGCATTAGCAAAAGGCTTTCTCCAACAATATTCTAAGAGAATGGATTCTGAGAAAAGAGAACACTTTCTATATGTCATGCTATAAGCATCAACAGTGAAAAAGAGAAAGTTAACCAAACCAGAAAAAAAAAGGGAAAGAAAAATAATTTACCTAGAAGAGTTTGTGACAGGCTGTTATTCTCAAGGTAATTGTAGACTAATATTCTGTTATTTTTATCCACACTACAACCATATAACTTGACCAAATTTTCATGCTCTATCTCTGAGATCACATTAATCTCTGTCAAGAACTCCTTCACTCCTTGTCTTGATTCAGCTGCAAGAACTTTTATAGCAGCAACTTTTCCATCTTTAAGTCGTCCCTGATCATCCACCATAATAAGTTAAGGTTTCATTACCAATTTTGTCCTCCATAAGAAGGAGGAGGAGGAAAAGAGAATGATCAGAAAAATAGCTGAGATGATGCATGCTGCGTGGTCTAGTTTACCTTGTAGACAGAACCAAAACCACCCTCTCCAATTTTATTGGCTTGACTGAAATCTTCAGTGGCATTTCTTAATTCTTTGTAGGAGTAGAGTTTAACATTATGAATGCCTGAAATATATATATAAAAAAATCAGCTAACATCTAAGATTCAATTCATAGATATTCAATTAAAATCTAATATTGTAAGTAGACTTTCATGAAAGTATTATATAACAGATAACAGAGATCTCAATTCAATAACACAATCACAACGCCGGAAAAAATCAAATTTAAGAAGCAATGCAATGCCTTCTTTGTATAACCTACTTTAATTGGTGTAATATGTACTCAACTTACCTTCATCAATTTCTGGATCTTTTCTCGCTGAAGAAGACGACTTACTGAATAATAAAGGAAAACAAGTCATAGCTGAATGCAGTATAAGGAGCTTCAAATGTCAAATGGTATCAATTGCTTCCAATGAAATCACTTCCAAGCTCACCTGGTTGAACCATCAAAATGTGTCAACGTTTTAAAGAGTAATAAAGTGGGAAGAACGTAAATACAATTAATGAACACTATAAAAGATAATGCAAAAAATCTCAGGCCTTGCAAAAGCAAACCAAAGTAAATTCGTAATTTTCATAGGTCTGATACACAAAAACTAATCACTGATGCTATAACTCAAGTTTTGACACAAAATGTTCTCAAAGCCATATCACAAGACACAAATAAATAAACAAAAAAATTACAAAATGACGGAATTGGTCAAAAGCACAAATTCTCTTTATCGGTCACCAACTGAAACCATGCCTTTTCTTCTCAATCCTTTAATAAAATCCACTTTTTTATCCACATCAAATTACATAAATCTCAATCTCTAAATTCAGAAGTTTTACAAATATTGTTGCTTAACACTTGACAATGCAATAATTCAAATGAAAACCAAGCTTTTGACTGTATTCCCCCCAACTTCTCTTGCTCTAACCTCTAATTACTATGCATTGCACACCAAGCTACTTTATGTAGGAGTCAATTGTCAATTATCTTCACGCTAATTCAATTTGTGCAGCTTTTTCACAGCTCAAAGAACAACAATAACGAAAAACTTAATTAAATTCAATAATCACAGAAACGGTGTGAAGAAACCAAACTCAACCCCAAAAAAAACAGAAAAACTTTCCAAAAAAAAAAGAAATTGTTCAGAACAGAACTACCATCCTCCCCACAAACCAAAATGATAAAAGCTTGCAACTTTCCCAAAGACAAAGGAGGAAAAAAAAACCACAAACCTATGATCAAAGGGTACCCAGAAAGAAACCAGAAAAAAATGAATGGAACGAACCTCAGAAAGGTGGAAAAAACAAGTGAAGAAGCAAAACAGAGATGAGTTTGTGAAAGTTGTGGAGAAGACTCCGCTGAGAAAGCGTGAAGATGGGGTTGTGTTGGTTTTATGAGAGGAGTGTCCATGTCATGACCATCAATACCGTGAGATGAAACCATACCAACGCGTACTCGGTTTGAATCTTCTCTCTTTCCTTTTCGGACAAGACCAAGACCAAGGCTGCTTCAACCAATAGGTGTTTCACAGTACACCAATCAACCCATATGTTCTTTCTCTTTTCACATTCTCAAATTGCTCCTTTTCACACTATCTATTACGCAGAAACCATGCAATTTTTTTTTGTCTTTCCAACAAATAAATTTAGTAGTTTTTGTTTGACCTGTACGAATGTGTCTACTGTGGGTTCTATGTTTCTTGGCATTTGTACTTTTTTTTTTTTTTTTCAGAAAGTTCAAACATAGTTGCAAAACATGTGATTAAATAGATATTAAATAAAATAACTTACTCGAAGGTTTATATAATGTTGGGTACGAAAAGATAATAAAAACAATTCCTTCCATGGTTTTTATATAATAGTCTTTTTTTTTTAAAAAAATTCTATCAGTAGCAATTATTCATCTTCATCCTCTAGAAATTTAATAATGATTAATACTGAGGAAGATCCTGAACATACACTATGTAAAAAAATGTTAATTATTTGATAATAAATTAATAAAAATAAAGATTTTTTTATATTATAAAGAACTAACATAAATATTAGTTTGTTTCAATAACTAAATTAACAATGTTTCATATATTTAAATATTTAATTATGATAGTAGCTCATTTATCCAAATTTTAATAACACAAGCATCTGTGTTCCACTCTAATATGGACAAAGAAAAAATGAAAGAATGAACTGGAAGCACTGGACAAAAAACCACAATCATTTCTTCAAATTTTATCATTGTTTTTCTGTTGTTTCTTAGTATGGCATGTGACAACCTGTAGTATTGTTTCTGCTTTTTGTTTTCTTCTGCAAAATTATTCTTTTTCATCCCTTCCTATTCTCTATAATTTTTTCAAAATATATTTTTATATAAAAATAATATTCACCTATCCTCCCAGGAAAGGTATTCATGTGATTTTCAAATATATAGTTGGTTAGAAAAATAAAACATTATTATATATATCTTACTCATGATCTATCTTTACAATCATATATGAAATATTCACTGATAAAAGAATTTGTATGATTTGCATTTACATATTAACTATATCTTTGATAGCTATTATTATAAAATTAATATATATATATATATATATATATATATATATATAAGATGACTAAATTAATTTTTAATATTAATTATTAATATTTTAATCATTTACTAAACTAAATTTTAAATTAATTTTTAATTTAATTAGTGATTAATTTTATTATTTTATAAATTAATAATATAATTAATAAAAATAAGTTTTTCTATAATATTAAAAACTCCTTATCATCGTTTACTTAAAAAAAAATACTTACAATATAATGTATATATCTTTTTCATTCTTTTACTATTTCCTTTTTTATATTTGTTTATTTTTCTAAGCATTGCATGTTATATATATATATATATATAATTTTTTTCTTGTTTTATTATTTTTCATATGCCCAAAAGGGTTATGATATTTTGACAATACAAAAAATATCTATTTCCATTCCACAACTATACATATTAATATTTTAATTTTAATTTTAATTAAAAATATAATTTAATATTTTATTATTATTTAAGGTTATTAAATGATATAAAAATAACACTAATGTCAAAATACTTTTTCCCACCCGAAAATAAGAATTCTTTGACTTGAGAGTTAAGTGTTGACCTGTTTTACACTTTAATAACTATGTGTACTTTTTTCTTTATCTAATGACTGTACCATACTTACAGATGTGATATGATGGTACACCACATTGGCAGCATAGGGGTCTCATATATCTATCAATTATTATTGTATGCTTCTTTTTTAAGAAAAGAAAAAAGAAAAAAAGGTGATTTTATCAATAATTTAGTGGAAAATTAAACAATAAGAAATAGTATATGTGTAAAATAATTTTTTATTTATATCATATATAATTATATACAAAAGAAATTCTCATTTTTGTCTATTTTTTGTACTTTTATTTTATTTTTAATATATTCTAAAATAAATATCTATAATTTTCTATAATAAAATAAATATTTTTTGTGTAAGTTTTATGTTTTAAATATATTTTAATATAAAAATAAATTATTTAAAATTTAAAAATAATTATAAATACTTTAATATTTAATTATTTATTTTCATCTAATCATAAAATTAAAATTAATTTTTTTATTTTAAAAATAATTATAATTATTTCAAAAAATATAATCACTTATTTTTATGTAATTTTTATTATTAAAAAAATTCCTAAAACATATAAAAATACGAATTTCTTTTTTATTTTAATATAAATATTTTTTTAAATTATAAAAATAATAAAACATGCAAACAATCTTTTCATCATATAAAAATAATATTCTTAAAGTTAAATATGAATTATAGTCTCACTCTCACATTAATAATAAATAAAAAAAGCAACATAAAAAAAACTAAAAAAATCTATTCCTTTAAAATTTTTGGTTAAATATTATAATTTCTTACTTAAATTTATTCATGTACCATCTTTTTTATATATCTTCAAATGGTTTTTTCACATAAATTTATTCATATCTCATCTTTTTTATATATCTTCAAATGATATCATTTTAAGATACTACTATGCAATATAAATCTTATAACTTTTTCTCCTTTTTTTTTTTCTTTTTTTTTTCCTCTTTCGCTCATTTGTATCACTATGTGATAAGTGGGTCTCCTTGAAATTTTTTATTATCAAGTAAAATGAACTATAGACACAAAGAAAAAACATTGATTTGGTGCAAATAAAGTCTAATATATTCTCTAACTTACTAGCCCACCGGTGAATTTTTTTTTGTTAACATCTATTTTGACGATTTATATGCTTTGAAGACATTAATTTTCCACTCTTGATGAATTATTCGTTAAGTCGTGTATAGACTTTTGAAAATTTAGACAAGACTTATGTTTAAAGCAATTTCTTTTATATGCACACGAGTTGATGAATACTTTTAGTTGTTTATCAAGATTAATTTCTTTCCATAAATTTACTTGCTCTTAGAGGTGAATTGTTATAAACTAGGTTTTCTTTATGAACATGTTAGGATATATATTTTGTAACATCTCCATTTTCTAGTTTATTCTCATATATATATGATTATGATTTTTAATAATTATTAATTAATATTATTGGTGAAAATTTTTTAAATTTAAAACGAATAAGTACACATGATCTATGAATATATTATAATTATCAAAAAATTCCTCAAATTTTAGGAGATATGGAAATTGTCATTCTTTCAATTTCTAGAGATATAATGACAGATCGAGAGACTCGATTAAAAAGAATCAGCGGGAAAAATTTATGTTATATATGGTAATGTTTCTAATATCCGAATTATAAGATAAACTTGTATCCATTTCGTTTATGTAAAAAAAAAAAAAGAACACAAGTTTCTAGCTTTGAAATCTGAACTTAATCAAAATAAGATGGTTGAAAAAGTTCTTATTTATTTAAATCTATATTTTTTCCTTATTTATAAAATAAAATTAGTATGATAATTAAAGTATAGATCTTACTTCATTTCATTTATTTTTTACATGCTCTTATCTTTTTTCTATTTAAAGAGGAAGTTACTACTTTTATACATTTAAATAAATTTTAATATCTTGTTATAAAAAATTATTATTTTTATAAATAAATCCAAAAAAATTATATATATATATATATGATTATACGTGTCATCTTACATTTTATATTTTTTTAAAATAAATTTTAAGAATAATTATATAAAATTAAAAAAATCTAAATATTATAAATTAAAATTAAATTATTTAAAATATATGTATGATCGTTCACATAATCTTATATTTAATATTTAATATTTAATTATTTAAAAGTAATTTATATAAAGTAAAATTTATTTATTTTTTTAAATAAAATTTATGTTATAATCTTTAATATTAATGTGTAGTTTACACTATCTTTGTTTATTGTATCTAAATCAAGTATAGCATCTTATACTTTAAATAACATAAATTATAAAAACATAGATTTTATTAAAAAAATTTAAAATTCCAAAACTAAAAATATCAAAATTTCAAGGTTTAAAAAATATTAACTCTCGCATAATTTTTTTATCAAAGAACTACTTAACCCTGATTTTTCATAATAAAAATACGTAGGAGTAAGGTCATTCCTTGTCAGACTCAAATAAATAATTTCATAAATATTTTCTTACCTTAAAAAAATAATAGATAATAAAACTTTTCCACATGTCTTTGTTTGGCTTTTGAGAAAAAATAAATATTTTAAGAATTACATTAGTTTTGTACATTTAATTAAAGGTAACCGTTTTATGACGGACATCGTAGGATGCTAACACCTTCCCTATGTATAACCGACTCCCGAACCCGAATTTAATTTCAAAGACCATTTTTTAAGAAGTTTTTATATAGTTTTTCTTAATAAACTATAGTGATGATTTCTCTATTTTTTTCCGACAATTTTTTTCCATCAGTTATGTGACACCCTCTACCCTACATTATATATCATGAGAATAAAAGTAACACATTTTATAAGTAACCTCATAATTAATAAAATTTATAATAATAGTGTACATAGGGTAAATGATTCACATTCAATGATAACATTACATTACGTAAGACAAACCAACTAAAGTCTTAATTAAAAATAAATAAACAAAAGTTCTAATTTTCTAGTCCTATCCCGGTGTCACATATCCTATCAGAGCAGTCTCATGAACAATAAGCTTCACCACTAAAATCACAAATATCAAATTGGAGATCACCTGAAATACGAAAGAAAAAATATGACAAAAAGGAAACAAAGGGAGTGAGAAATATCTCATTCAAGTTGCAGTGTAAAGATACTGCAGGATAGTTTTAGACAACAAACAATTAATCAATACTTAACCATATCCAAACATAAGAAACAATTTAATTTAACTTCAAAAGGAATCATCCATAAGTTCAACATATCCATATCTTAATTACATCATATGTAATGCATGTCGTACCCGTATATACACTATGATGATGAATGCATGTGGTGTCAATCACATATTACACTTGATTGCAATAGCGATACACAATTATCTCACTTTGTGATCTCACATTATGATGCATGTGGTGTCAATCATATATCACGCTTGACCACAATAGCGATACACAATGATCTCATGTTATGATCTCACACTTGACCACAATAGCAATACACAATGATCTCACGTTATGATCTCACACTATGATGCATGTTCACATAAGTCCATCTCTGACGTTATGATGCATGTTCACATAAGTCCAAGGACTTCTTATACACTCATACATATTTCCCTTCACATAAGTTGTCACAATCACTTAACCCATGACTCTTGTCATAATCAATGGATAAAACAATATAATAATATTCAATTAACACACATTATCCTTCATTCATCATTAAAACTATATCACCCTTAACTCATCCCCTTCATAAGATATCACAAGAATCCTTAAGGTGCTCCAAAGCAATCACAACATCATCAAATTAAGAAATTATACATATTATTCTTCAATTCACATCATAAAGAGTCTACAAGAGTAACTAAGAATCAAACAGAGATGAATCAAGAACATACCTAAAATAATAAATTGGGTCAAACAATCAAAATATTATCAAATTAAGAAATTACACATATTATTCTTCAATTCACATCATAAAGAACATATAAGAGTAATTAAGAATCAAACAGAGATGAAAAGAGGAAAACCCCTCTTTCAATAACACACTCAAATTAAGGAATTGGGAGCCAACTCCACTACCCAACAAATATCTCACACTCTAAAGCGAGTTCTCACTCTCCCTTTACCTTTTTTATGTGCAGATGGAGCTCCCAATACTTTAAAATTTCTCCTCTTGCTCTTCTCCTATTACTTATTAAGTAGAGAACAAAAAACCCCAAATTATTGTTACTGTGCGAACTAACTATTTTCCTACTCAGACCCCGTATCAACGATCTAACCAGTTATAATGAAGAACCAGGTGTCACGAACCACCTGTTAAATTTCCATCTCGATCCAATGGTGAACGTATCTGCAACAATGATTTTACAGTAACAACTTGTAAAAAACAGAAATGACCTTCTCTCTTCTCTTTGTCAAATTATTGATGTTCTCAATGAACATAAATACTATATATTAAAATCACATAAAAAATATATATTAATTAAATTAAAAATCTTAAAATTTTTTAAAAATATTTAATTAATCTTATAAAATTTAGGGTGTTACACTTATTCACATTGTCACATCTAACAAAAAGAAGTTTCAAACTATTGATTCACGTTGTCACACCTAGCAAGAAGAAGTTTCAAACTATTTATTAGTACTTTCAATGTGAACCAAAAATCTTTAAAGCTTTTCTACTCGTCACCTTTTGGAATCGACCAAGAAGGTATTATTATTCACTTTCTCTTTTGAAACATTCACGTAGTGCCAAACAAAAACATTCACGTTGTATATAGTGCCAAACAAAACCATTTCTTCTGATCCACTACTTCCAACCTCATACATTGAGACACAAAATTTATCTTTGTTCCCTAATAGACCATCTTTTATCCTTTATAACTTCTATACCTCTTAAATAATCTTAAACTTCTTTAGTTGCTATTAATATATAGTGATAAGGTGATTATTTTGAGACAATAAGTATGATAATATATTAAATACATATCGAATCTAAAATGTGATTCTAAGAATTCTAAAACTATATTTTACTCTTGATGAGCAAATATTTGTTGACATTGTTACATGTCACTGTCGAATTCTAACTTGAAAATCCACGTTGCATGCCACTCAATTTGAAAATAGAATACGGTTGTTGATCAACCATAACTTTTTGAATGATAAAAACATAAGGTTTCATTTGACTTTCTTACAACTGCAAAATTCTTCATAGATATTCTGTGTGCTTGAAAATAATTTTGGTAACTCAATTGTTTCACATCCAATCCTAAAGAAACGTGGAAGTAACATCTTCAATGCAAGTGTGTCTTGTTTTATTTTATGAGTTGATTGTATCACATTTACTTACAATTTTTTATTTCAATATAAATTTTTTATAAAATTAACACTTTAATAAATTTTTATTTTTACAATAGAGATTTATTAAAATTCATAATTTTAAATTTTGTGTTTGTGTTTTAATGAAAGTATTTTATAAAATCTAAAATCTAAAATTTATAACTTTAATAAAAAAATTAAAGAGAGTTACTCTATTTTTTTATACTTTAAATATAAAATTAAACAAAATAGGGGAGAGAGGGGATTAAATAGAAAATGGGAGAAATATCTTTTTTAATTAATTTAGGGTTAAATATGTTTTTAGTCCTGAACTATTTGTTAAAATTGTGTTTTGTCTTTGGGATAAACTTTGGACCTGTTTCGTCCTTATACTTTATAAACAGGTTATAAATGATCTTGGATGACAAATAAAAACATCTTTAAAGAGAGAAAAATGAGAAAAAATTAAAAAAAAATAGTGAAAGAAACTTAAGAGATGAATAATAATGAAATAAGAAACTATTAAGAAAAAAAACAAAGAGATAAAAAGAAATTCTGACACATCAGCAATGATCATTTACACAAGTTTATAAAACATAAAGATAAAATAAGTACAAAGTTTGTCTCAGAAACAAAACACAATTTTAATCAATAATTTAAGGATCAAAATTATATTTAACCCATTAATTTATATAAACATATGCCTGATCCATGTTTTCTATATGATAAACCTACTTTCTATTTTAATTAGATAAATTAAAATATTATTATCGTTAAATTATTTTATTATAATTAACAATTAAATTGTAAGTATTAATTTTTTAAGTTATAATATTATATATTTTTATTATTTAAATAATTTAATATAAAAAGGTAATATTTTAAAAATATTTTTTATTTCTTTTAACGTTTAATTTAAGAAAACAAAAATCTTTTGTCACCATGTCAGACAAAGCAGAATGTATTAGAAATATGAATCCTCCCATTAAATATTAACATTTAAAATTAAATATTAGTACTATTATTATGGTAATATTTTTATCTAGTTAAATAGTATTTCATCGATTTTAAGTAGAACAATTATTATTTAATGATGATTTTTTTTCACAAGGATAAAGTGTTGTATGAGTAATATAAATAACAATAATAAATAGTTAATAATAATATTAATAAAAGAAGAAGTGTTCAATTTCACGTGGTCAGAGTTGGCAGTACAAATTGTTGAAAATTTTGTTAGAATCAACACGTTGCCGTTTCGGCGCAATTTGACGCTGCAGGCTTTGCGTCATCCATATGGACCCTCCCACACTCATACCACCCATAATTAATACTAATACGTAGATTTTTCGTCAAATGTAGAGGTTAATATTTATCATTATCAATTCATTTCTCATTCCTAAATTCATTTCTCATTCTTACACTACAGGAGATTGTCACTTCATATTTTCTATTTTTAGATTTAATTATTATTTATTATATGATTTTTTTTATTATATTTTACTAACTTTTTGACCGGAGCCATCAAAATAAATTTGTCTCATAATTTATAATTTAGATTAAATAAATATTTTATAATTTAGATTAAATTAAATTTAAAAAAAAATAATTTTTTTTAATTTAATTCATTTGGTAACAAATTAACTTGTTACTTATTTTTTAATGTTAATTTATTTATTTTTATTACACCTGTTATATTATGGATGTGGACTAATAGAATTGTTTTACTCTATATTTTTTATAATGATGCTTTAATTTATAATTTTGTTTAAAAAATTGTGAGAAAAGAAAATGTATATATTTATAAAAATTAAATTAAATTATATAGTAGAGAAAGATAAGTTTGAATTTGATACTATGTTGCATTATTCTTATTAATTAAATAAAGTATTATTTTTTTTTCTTGATTTAAATATTATATATCTTGTATCATTTTCTTTATATTATGTTTTAAATTCTTCTTTTAAGTCAATTTGTTCTCTCAAGATATGTGCATATTTTTTTGTTGTTTTTTGTGTATTATATATATATATATATATATATATATATTTTATTTTGTTGAAAAAAAATATTGTTAAATCAAGATATGTAATGTTATTGTATAATACATCTAGTTATTGAATATTAAATTTTATACTTTTAAACAATAATATATTTTTTATATGAATATAATTACAATCTTTTAACTTTTTAATCAAACAAAAAATTGTCCCTCAATCTATAAACCTGACTTAAGATTAGATTAAACCAAATTTATTATTATTAGTTTTAAAATGTAGGTCAAAATGAATTTTAAATATTTATTTACGAATCATGATATTCCAACTTACTTTTTTATATATTTATTTTGCATCATATATTACTATTATAAAAAAGTCATCATCTAATTGACATAAAATTTAACTAAAAATTTATAATAGTTTTATGGAATTTTTCCTTGAAAACATTCTTTTTTCTAACCTAAAACTGAAAACTCATACTTAAATTTTCTAATAATTTTCGGTGCTAGAATTATATTATTTTAACGAGGACAAACTTTTCGGTGCAAGAATTATAAACAAGTATCATTGGTTCAAACTTCGTACTTTACCTTTTTCCACAGTAGTTTATTAATATTTTATATACTATTTTCTTTTTATTGTTTAATAATAATATTATAAAGTTGCTAACTTTGAATTCAAATAATAATAAATGTTTTCGGTCTTAATTAATTATTTCAACCATCAGTTTGAAAATATTTTTACTATTTCAACGACTGATGATTTTCTGTAGTAATCGGAAGTGTCCAATAGAGAGAAAAAGACAGTAAAAGCCTCTACCCACATGTTTATGTGATGGTTATTCTCTTTCCTAATGAACAATTGTAACCCAAGAAAAGTTATATTTACTTGTATATTTTAAACTAACTACTTTTAAAATTATATAAATTTTTAAGTTCATGCAAATAATTATAACACTTAAATTAATATGAATTATTTGGTTTCCACTTAATAATATAAATAACAAACACATTTTGTTATATTAAACTTTTATTACTTATATTTTTAGCTTAAGTTTATGTAGAGAAGGAAGAAAAGGATCAATGATTCAAGAAATATATGATAATATTATTGTTATTTACATTTTTAGAGATGTATTCTTAATTTACAAAGTGTTTATCATGTCTTATTTATAATGTTTACATGATTATTTGAGTTTAAAAAATATAAACTTTTAATAACTTTCATTTTGTGTTTAAGGTGATTTTAAGTGGTTTAGTATCTTAATCATTATTCTATTTAATGTACTCATAATTACTCAATGACTACATTAATCTTTTTTTCATATTTTTTATTATTGAGTTTTGTCAAGTACATATTTTTTTATTTTTTAAATATTTTAATAATCATTCTTTGTAAGAGATATATGTTTTTTTAATAATCATTATTCTATTTAATGTATCTAAATCTCATTGATTTTTCTTGCATTTACCTATCTCATATTTATTCAAATCTCATTTCACCTAATAGATGATTTTGAAAGAATGATTTTTATATTTTAAGTAAACAAATGTGGAGATGTTAACAATAATTCTAAATATTGTTTGGTTACATTTTCTATTTTCATTTTACTTTCTATTTTTAAAAATGCTTTTTTTACTTTTATTTTTATTTTCAATTCAATTTTATTTAATAAACTAAATAATCCCTTAAACTTTAAGAAGGTATGTTTGACACCTAGTTTCTAATTTTTTTATTAAATAAAATAATTTGTGTTGTTTTATTACTAATATTTGCTAAGCAAACTTTTTAGTAGTTTGTAGTGTTTTTTAAAACCTTAGGAAAAGTAATTTTTTTTAAATGATAGCTTCCAGTTTTTTTATATCTATATCTATTTTGTTCTTTAACGTATTTATTAAGTTTTCTTTTCATTCTTTTTTTTTATAGAAAATATGATTTTATATTTTATGTTTTTCTTCCACTCATAAGACATCATTTTATTATTTTTATATTTCTTACATAAAAACTATATTTTAAATCTTTTAATAAATAAGATATTGAAAATAATAAAAATAATTTATTATTATTATTATTTACGTACTTTTATATTATATCTTACGTTAAATTAAAATACGTTATTTTTATTTTAAATTTCTATTGAAACATTGTATACAATCAATAAAAAATCTAAATATGAAAGGTATATAACAAATAAAAACAAAACAAATATAATTTAAAATGATTTTTTACAAATAAAATATTATAAAAGTTTAAAACTACTAAAAGTAAAATTAGAAATACCCTTAAAAAGTAAAATTGATATAAGATAATAGTATAAATATGTTTAATTATATAATTTACATTAATTTAACCAATAATTTCAGTAAACACTCTTAATTTAATAAGTTAGTTACACCTTTTAATTAATTATTAACTAATTTTTCAAGTTAATTTTGCGAAATATAACCTAAATAACAGTTAAATATGTGTAGATATATGTGTTTTAATTACACGGAGTAACCATTTTCTGTATAATTTTTTGAAAACAAAAGACATGTCGTAAACTGTCTGAAGATTTTTCAGAAAAAGAAAAAAACTAAGGATTTTCTTTGCTAAAGATCCAAATGCATTTACTGGTTTAAGCTACCGACCCTACAATCATGATCATTGCCAATGTTCCACCTACTTCGTACACCTTCCCTTTTCTCGTTGCTGTGTTTCATATTCAGAATCTGTTAGCAGAAAGGAAAGCAAACGATGAGTAGCACGGCCTTTAAGGTTGCCGTGTTGGGAAGTGGAAGTAAGCACTGCATCCACTTCACCTGAAACCAACTCATCTTATTTATATATTTATATTTACTATTTTTGGTTTTTAGTGAACTAATTTTAAATAATAATGGAATTGTGACAGTTTCAGGAGCCGTGTGTGCTTCAACTCTTGCCAGGAATGGGGTTTCTGTTACTCTCTTTGAGTCAGCTAGAGGCCCTGGTGGACGCATGTCCCAAAGGAGGTACTTTTATTTATTTATTGGGTTCCCTGCACTGTTTATGCTAATGGGGTTCTGTGGAATTGTTATTTAAAACATTCATAATAGCATTTTCTAGATGCCCAATTGATTCAGGGAGAATTTTTTGTTATCTCTTTGAAAAAAATTACTTTTGAAGGAGAAAAAAGAAAAAAAAATTAATTTTCTGATTGCTACGTGTATTTGTTTTCTCTGAATATGTGGAATTAGGAAGGTTTGTCCGGGCTTATGTTTTGCACCTTTTCAGATTGGTAGCTTGTATCTTGATCTCTATGATATCGTTATTTCAATTTTCAGTCTTTTAGTTTGTATTATTTTAAGCAACTAATATGTTTTATGGATCTTGTTTATTTTATTTTGGGACACTTTGCTGACTGTCATCGCTTAGTCAAAAGAATTGACACTGATATTTAGTGATAGTTAGTTTAGTTTAAGGTGTAGCACAGTTAATATTGTTTTTTCCTCACTAATTATACTGGAATTTCCTTCATTAGTTTGGTGATAATTTGAAAGAGGATCCTAGATTTTCTCAATTTCTTGCAATCCAGGGAGAAAACTGAAGATGGGAAGGAGCTGCATTTTGACCATGGTGCTCCATTTTTCTCGGTTGGCAAGTCTGAAGTGTTACGTCTGGTTGAAGAGTGGGAATCAAGGGGTCTTGTGGCTGAATGGAAAGAAAAATTTGGCTTCTTCGATTTTCAAACAAATAAATTTAACAACATAGAGCAGGTTGATAAGTATTATTCATATGCTCAATTTTTTTATGCAGTATAAGTGGTGTATATTGATTACAGAGTGTCATGCTTTAATATTATTGGTTAGTGCTGTCAATGCTTAATTGGAACTTATTATCATAGTCTTTTTCTGTATGACGTTGTTCACTCTCCATTATGTGTATATTTATCCATTTCATACACAATCTAGTATTTAAAACATGAGTACGATGTTGCATTCCGTTGGTCTGCATACTGCACAGATTATCCTAAATCTGTATCCATATTTGGGCTTCACTTCTCTAACAAGAAAATATTTTTCATTATAACTGCTAAATTGAAAACCTTTCTGAACAGATTTTTTTCAACTGATGGATTTTGGTGCAGTTTGGATTACCTAGTAGCATATGGAATTTTTTCAGTTGTTCATAAAATCGTACTATTTAAGACTTCTATAAACAGGATGTTGAGCTCTGTTAAGTTAATAGGTGCACATTGAAAAGTTACTCGACAAAACTTCTAAAAAAGTTGAGGTGTATAAGTTGATATAATCTTGTTTAAGGCATTTTACATCTTTGATTTCATTATACTTTTTTGTTTTTTACTAGTGTTTGTTGAGAAGTTTATCCAAATTGGATCTTCTATTTCTAATGAAAAAGAATTACGTTTACTACGCACATGCAAAAGTTGTGTTACATGTTCTCATGACTTATGTATACTTTTGACATAGGTATGGTTTTCATATATGAATATGTATCTTAGCAGCACCTTAGAATTTAGATGTTAGATTATTTTCTGGAAAATTCATCATGTTTTACTTCCATTCAAAATGTTATGTACTAATCCGAATTATGTAGATGACTTGTACAAAACCTTGTGTATCTGAGATGACTTTTACTTG
Source organism: Lablab purpureus (assembly GCA_030347555.1). Classification (NCBI taxonomy): domain Eukaryota; kingdom Viridiplantae; phylum Streptophyta; class Magnoliopsida; order Fabales; family Fabaceae; genus Lablab; species Lablab purpureus. The sequence continues at coordinate 24,183,130 of CM059258.1, forward strand.
TATAGTGTTTTCTCTGACTGGAATATTTATTAGGAAGGATTAAGCAAGAGGTATGTAGGTGTTCCAGGCATGAATTCTATATGCAAATCATTGGGAAGTGAGAATGGTATCGACTTTCTTTTTATTATTTAGTATTGTTGTTCAGAGTTGATCATGAAGGCAGTAGAAAGCTTATTCATTACTTTTCTCATGGTTAGGTGTGGAAAGCAAGTTTGGTGTGGGTATTGGAAGAATTGAATGGTTGCATGATGAGAAAGTGTGGTCATTGACAGCGGTAGATGGTCAAAATCTTGGTCAGTTTAAGGGGCTTGTTGCATCAGACAAGAACATAGTTTCTCCCCGAATTACAGAAGTTACAGGACGGCTGCCACTACTTGGTATGAGTATGATGGTTTTCTTTTCCTGGCTCTCTTTATTATTCAATGTTATTCCTCATTCATTTTACTTGAGATAAATAAAAAGAAAGAGAACTTGAAAAAGAGAGCTTGAAATGACTCCCTTAGGTTTCCATATTTGTATAATTTATTCTAATATACAATGATGATACAGAAGAAGTAAAAATCAAGCAAAAATTAAATCTAGGATCTTAGGTGCAGACTAGGTACAACTCAAAACAGCTTTTATTTGCTATTAAACACTCTAGTGAAGAAACTTGGCGAAAAAGAATAAAATTCATCGGAGAAGATTACTCATATCGGTCACTTTCAAATTGTTATACACAACTAGTACCGGCAGGATGATCATGTTTGAAGATGGACTGTTTTAATGTTATGCTAGAGAGCATGAATGCAAATGCAATTGAGAAGTGTTTCTTTCATTTTGTCATTTTTGCAATAATCTAGAAATCTAAGAAGGATTAACAATTTCTTGCCAGATTGCAATAAGCATAATGTGTTTCTTGTGACCTACTAAAAATTCCAGTTAAGCCAATATAGATGAAGTATGTTGATTTAATCCAAGGTCAAAATTGCATAGTCAATAAATAAATAACTGATGCATTCAACATGATTTTGAAGTTGAAGATCTGGAAAGGTGGATTATGTATTGACTATAATTACACTCATGCAAGGGATGCAGATATAAATTTAGTGCCAGAGTTGTCAGAAAAGCTGTTCAACCTTCCTGTTAAGCCATGTTTCATTGTAATGCTGGCATTTGCAGAGCCTCTATCAACAGTATGATATAGCCGTACAACTCCCAAGCTATTATTGATTCTATAAGCTTACAAATATATGAATTGGATATGGCTCATTTGGTTTTGGATTCGATTCATCACTCATGCTTGGTTTTGGCAAGATGGTTCTTGATTTACTTTTCGGTTTTTTAGTAACTTGATGTCTTCTTCATGTGAAAATGTTATTTAGAGTTTGATATGAACTATATAAAACAACTGAAAGATGAGTTTGGCCAGGTTAATGTGGTAATTTTTATAACCAACAGATTCAAAAGAATAGTGCAGACTAGCTATCATGAAAAACAACTTAAGGTGGTTGTACAATCTAGTTGAATTATACCTTTGCTGAGTATTCTAATCTTCTGTCCAGTAACGTTTTTCTGTGGCATATAATTGATGATCTTAAATTCATCTTATGATTCAGATTCCAGTCAAAGCCTTCTCTTTTGAAAATTCTAAAGTTTTAAGTGGGGCTTATTGTGATAGCAGCAAGCCTAGCCGTTCTACTGCAAGGTATTTAGTGTTGCATTAGTGTTATAAATATACGTTGTAAGTTTCCATTGTTAATTTGGGTGGTAACTGGTATCTCTATAGTGAAAGATGGGTTCTTCATTCTACACCAGAATACGCAGAGGATATAATTGCTCAAACTGGCCTCAAGAAGCCCTCAGACATTACACTCAACAAAGTAGCTGAAGAGCTTTTGCAAGAATTTCAAAGCACAGGGCTCATCATATCTCAACCATTTTTCAAGAAAGCTCATAGATGGTTAGTAACTAAGAATTAATGCATATAGAAGCTCTGAGTTGACTGCTATTTCTCATGCCATGGACATGGACATGTATAATAGATCTAGAATTACACTTAGTTGTTAGTGCCTTGAAAAAACTATCTTGAGTTATAGAGCATTACTATAGAGTAGCATTAAATGGTGTATTCTGCTCCATTTGCACTTGTTATCCATTAATCTTTTTCACATCTCAGAAACTCGGTTGCCTTTACCTCTGGTTGATAATGATATGAATTTTGTCGTGAAAACCTTTTTCTTCTTAGCAAAGGTTTTGATCTATGAAATATCCTTGCATGTATAATAGGTCACTCCTCTGCATGATGATAAAGTAGGAAATAACTAGTGTTAAATTAATGGATGAATGCTAGCTCATCAGAGACTACTGTACTGATGTATTTTTATTGATAAAATTTGAACACGTGTATCCAAGAGATTAAAACAACGTCATTATATTTTAGTTTTACTTCATCTGCTTGAACATTAGAAACTGCAGAGAATTTCAATGATAACAATAATGATGCATGCAACTATTTCCATTCGATGTTTATGATGAGAAAGGTTTTGTTTTTATGTTGCAAAGTTGATTGCATTTATACAGGGGGAGTGCATTTCCAGCTGCTAGTATTGCCCCAGAGGAAAAATGCCTTTGGGATAGAAACAAGAGACTAGCCATTTGTGGAGACTTCTGTGTCAGTCCTAATGTTGAAGGGGCCATAGATAGTGGCTTGGCAGCTGCATTAAAGCTTAGAGATAGTGTCAGCTCTTTATAGTTGGAGCCTTTGTTATCTTAAGTTCTCCTCCTATGCTTGATGTGTCCTTTGGGTATATGTTTTATTGGAAAATTCATGTTCAAAATTTGTTTTTAAGACATCACTGTGTTACTATGCATAATAAGGTAAAGCATATCTCATGTACACTAGATGATGAACATATCAACTGTATTTGTGAATGTGTGATTGTGTTATATCCTTTTAGTTAAATAAAATACATTTAAGAAAGCACTATGGCTTGGTTTAATAAATATCAAACATCTAAACCATACTATAAAGTAATTAATTTTTAAAATATATATATATATATATATATATATATGAAGTGGCATCAGTAATAGAACATGGTGTTAGAATAGTATTGAAGAAAGTTAGGTATCTTTTATTTAACTAAAGCTGCTTAATTTTTGTATGCTTGAGAAGTACCTACAATGAGTAATGTAACAGATTTTAAAGAACTGATTAAATTATAGTGTACAAATCTTATTTTATAATATCACATAAAATTAAAAAATTAATCTAATTATAGTATATAATATAAGCAAGATTCAAATTTCTCATATTAAAGTTAAAATTTAGTTTCTAAGATAATATTAGAGTTAATCTTAACATCTGATGATAAAAAGACTAAAACCTCTAATTGAACAAAAGTAAATTCTGAATTTTTTGAAGAAATAAATGAAGGTTTAGATAAATTATTGTTCAAATTAGAAGTGATTTAGTTATTGATTATCATTATCTTTGTTTTGGTAAATTAAAATAAGAACATGTTTTCACCAAATTTTTCATAAAATAAGAAAAGAAATAAAATACTTTTTTACAAGTTAAGATTAATTTATACATAAATTAAAATTAAAAGAATTAATGCACAATAAATTTAATTTAATTAAAAGTTTTTTCTTTATTTTTCTTTCATTGAAATGGTTATGGATAAATTTATCTAAATAAATAAGGAATGTGTCAGCCCTTACTAACTAGTAATTACAGTCAGTTAATAATTGTTAAAGGAGGAACTAATTTGAAATGAGCATTTATAAATTTATAATACTAAAATTATTAAAGTCACATAGAAGTCTCTATTCAGAAAAAAAATAATTACTTTTAATAATTTTGTTCATCCAGTATTGTTATTTTTAATTATTTTTAAAAATATTATTAATTATTAAAAAATATTTTTCATGGGTGTAAATTGAAGGTTTTTTTCAACCCCTTTAAGGTAGGCCAACTCTGAATATAGTCCTCTATCTATCAGTATATGTTTGCTTAACAAAAGTTAAAATATTAATATAAATATTGAAAATTTACGCTAATGATATGCTGTATTAATTTTTTTTAATATGATGCATCGTATTGACAGCATAAACGTACAAATTAAACTTCACATCAATAATTTATAAAACAAATAAATTATTCTAGAATAACTATAAAATGTTTTTATTAGTTAAATCAAGAGAAAAATAAAAGAAACGAAGATGAAAAGTAAAATTGTTTTAGAAATAATTTGGTTAATCCTCAATAATTTCATTTATATTAAATAAATGAAATTTTCTATGAAATAAATGGTGTTAGCGGAAGCTAAGGCAAAACTAAATCATTATAACTTTTTTGTTGTTGCTGAAGTGAGCATTTTTTTAAGTGCAATTCTGCAGTAACTTTCACCTTAAAACACACACATGTTGTAAAATCTCTCTTTTATTTTCCACCAGAAAAAAAAAAGTCTTTTTTTCTTCAGAATATCATTCACTTTTCTTTCATGAAGATGAATATGAAGATTTTTGTTTGCGTATTTATGTTGATGAAGAACAGGTGAAAAATTGATCTCATTCAGATAATGTTTACATTATCATATCCCTGTGTCTGCCACAAATGCCACGCCACGTGTCAGAAAACCAATCACAAATCCTTGGCCACTGTTGTTGTTATTATTATGAGTGGCACTTGTTTTGTTTCCCATAATACCAAAGAAGAAGCATTTGCAGAAGCAGCAAGAACAACTAGTCTCAGCTGAAATGGCCTCTTCAGTGATGGCATCTGTGGCCCTTAAACCTGCCCCTTTCACTTTTGAGAAGTCCTCAGTGAAAGGACTTCCCTCCCTTTCAAGAAACTCTTCTTCATTCAGAGTTGTGGCCAGTGGTGGCAAGAAGATCAAGACTGACAAGCCTTATGGTTAGAATTCATCCCTGCACTTGTGAAACATTCAGACACACACATACATATGCACCCTTTTCACTTCCTAATCTTACTACTTTTTGTGTCAATGTTTGCAGGAATTAATGGTGGCATGAACTTGAGGGATGGACTTGATGCATCTGGCAGGAAAGGAAAGGTTTGTGCTTTTGTGGTTGTGTTTAATTAGCCATCTCGGATTGGATCTTAGAACATAATTAACATATGTTGTTGTGCCTAAAGTATACACAAAATAAGTAATCTCAGTTGTTTTGAAAAGAAAATGAACTGAAACTCAAGTATATGCATGATTTGTTATGTAGTAATCTCAGTTGTTTTGAAAAGAAAATGAACTGAAACTCAAGTATATGCATGATATGTTATGCAAGTGTGTGATTGATAAGAAAATTAACTGATACTCAAGTATATTCATGATTTGCTATATATGTTATGTGCTTAATAAGAAAAACAGCTGAAACTTCAACATATTCATGATTTGTTATGATTGTGTATGATTGGTTAGTGATTTTTTAATCATTAACTTAAGTTGTTAACTTCTGTTTAACTTTTTGAAATCGTTTGTTTATTACATAACTTCAGAGTTAGAGCGTCTCTGCTTAAGGAATCTAAAGTTGATTCATTCTTTTTGAGATTGTTGGTGTATTTACTATATTATTCTTCTGACTTTTAAACATCAATTCAGGGCAAGGGTGTATACCAATATGTTGACAAATACGGTGCAAATGTTGATGGATACAGGTAATAATAAGATATATGCTATTTAAATTTAGGATATTGAAAATATAAGTCATTGATTTTTGTATAATTAAATTTCTCATTCAAATTGAATTTGCCTGATCTATTATGCAGTCCTATCTTTGACACCAAGGACTGGTCTCCAACCGGAGATGTCTACACTGGAGGTAAGAAACATTTCATTTTGGGTAACTTAATGCCTTAATTTTCACATTGAAGAAGAAATAGCATGAAGGAGAAAACATATAAGTTTTAATCCACATGTAAAATTCTTTTCACTCATTATTCATTGGAATATATTCCTTTAAAGTAAAATATATTGAATAACAAATTGTTGATATGATAATTGAACCCCATAAACTAGTTTGTAAAGTAAGGTTTATATTCATTTATAAACTCTAATATGACTTTATTTTTGGGAGATGTTGAATTTTCAACACATCCTCTCACGTCGAGGATTAAATATCTTCATGGTGAGACGATAGTAGGAGGTCCGATAGACCTAACAATCTTGTGAGAATAAACTTATTTATAACTCTGATACCATATTAAGAAGTGAACTTTAAGTCTAACTTAACTCTACAAAACTGAGGATTAAACATCTTGATGGTGAGACGATAGTGGGTGGTCCGATAGACCTAACAATCTTATGAGAATAAACTTATTTATAATTCTGATACCATATTAAGAAGTGAACTTTAAGTTTAACTTAACTCTACAAATCTGATTTGTAAAGTGAGATGTTTACCCACTTATAAACTCTAATATGACTTTATCTATAAGCGATGTTGAATTTTCAACACACCCTATCATGTTGAGGATTAGACATCTTGAGTGTGGGACGATAGCGAGTAGTCTGATAGACTTAACAACCTTGTTAGGATAGACTTATACCATATTAAGAAGTGAATTATAAATCTACTTTAATTTTACAAAATTGGCTTGTAAGGTAAGGTTCTTATTCAGTTATAAAGTCTAATATGACTTTATCTCTAGGCGATGTGAGATATGCAACCATTACAGCAAATTTTTGTGGTGATGAATTGATATTTTTCATAATAAAAATTGAAAGTAAAAGATATGTTGTTTATGTTTTTATAATGCAGGTACGACTGGCTTGGCTATCTGGGCTGTAACACTACTTGGTCTGCTAGCTGGTGGTGTACTTCTTGTCTACAACACAAGTGCTTTGGCACAATAGACTTTGCCTATCCATGTTTGTTACAACTTAGTCCATGTACCTATCTAAAAGTGAAGAATTCTTCATCAACTACTTTGTGGATATGTGATGTTCCTTCTGTTCTATAAATGCCTGTATGTGAAAAATCTTTTTGTCATAATCATGCATGCATCTTCATTTTCTCTGTTTCTCCTTTCCATTTATTAGATGAAACTTATTGAAAATTAAAAGAGATTTCTTTTAAAAAATATATTTTCAATAAATTTTAATTAGTAATGAAAAGTGTGACTTTGTTTGTCTTGGTACTTAACAAAGCAAACTAGTAAATACATGTCTAACATTTATCTTACTGTTATGCTTCTATTTTCAAGACAAGATTACCTAACTATGGTAATTTTTTGCTATGTTTCTATTTTGGCATCATATTTTGAGTGAATCAATATCATTTCATCGAATAATAAAATAATTATAAAATATTAATTAAATAATATTAAATTGGTATATATATATATATATATATATATATATATATATTAGTGGTGTATATGTATTAAAATTCTTTCATTATATATAAAAGGAATGTTGTATGGCAGAACAATATTCTAATTAACTTGCATTCCAACAATAACGGTAATGTCATGCCTCCCCTCAATTCTCTTTTGCAGCCATAGCCTTCACATTTGAAATTTAAAATTTGTTGAAATCAATATAAGTTTAATTAAGTTTTAATTTCTTAATGTTTTCAATCAAATTTTTATTAGAGATTTTTGTCTTATTAAATATTCAAAATATTTATATTTTTTAAGTGAGATTCTGTTTTTTTATTTTGTTATTAGATTCGATAACATATCAGTTACCTTGTACACTGTTATTCCTTGAAAAATAAAACTTAGGTTAATTGAATTTGAAGTCTCTCATAAATTTAAAATTCACAATTGAGTCTTTACCAAAAAATTTCACTTTATTAACTATTAAAAAATCTTTACATTTTTCGATTGAATTTTATTAACTTTGTTTTACCATCAACTAGAATGAAATTATTGATTGATTTTGCATTTTAAACATACAACACAAACTTAAACAAGCATGCAAACAAAACTTTAAAATTCTAATTATTAATAATTTTGATTGTTGTTTAAATTTTGGAACTCTAAAAGCCACAAACACATGGAATTTTTCTTCACCCAAATAACATTGTTACATCTTTTCATTTTTCAAATAGGACATTGTGCCAAAAATATTTACTCATATAATATTATTTATTATCCATGATTGGAATTTAGTTTTCCAAATTTTTTTGAAACATTTAATATGATATGTAAAATATATTTATTTAAAATAATAATTATTACAATTAAAATATAACTATGTTTAATAAATATTTTATATTTTTTGAAATAAATGTTTTTAAATATTTAAAATATAAATAGGTTTAATAAATATTTTAAAAAATATTGAAATATATGTTTATTTTCATATTAAAATAATTATTTAAAATATAAAAACTACAATAATAAATTTTAAAAAAATTATTTTAAAAATCAATATTTATTTGTGATAAATATAAAATAATTCATATTAATATTCAATTATTTATAATTAGAAAAGATAATAAAAATAGAATTTGAAGAATTTGTAAATAATAAAATAGAATTTTTTTTAAAATGATAATATTAAATCAATATTTCAAACTTTCTAAATAATAAAAAGAACATTGTGGTTAAGAAATAAATGTAGAATTGATTAAATAATTTAAAATTACAAAAAAAATTACCTAAATTTTAAAATTTTCCTTTTATTTTATATATAAGTTAATTTTATTTGTTACATATTTTATTCTTAAAATATTTATGAAAAGAAAGTGTACAACATTATTATATAAAAAACGATAATTATTAAAATAAAGACAAAAGTATGAAAGAAATGATAAAACCCGTAAATTAATTCCTTAACCTAAAATTTAATAAATATGTAAAATAATGTAAAGAAAATTATGAATAATTAAAACTTATTGAGTTTAAAATTTATACTATAAAAGCATGAGAAAGAGAAAATTATACAATTATGCTTTTAATAAAATTTATTTATATAAAGATTTGTTCTTAAAATAAAATTAGATGAAGATTTTTTATAAAAATATTTTTTTAATTATAAATAATTAAAATATTAATATTAAATATTTTAATTTATTCAATAATTAAATATTCTCTTTCAAAATAAATATTTTTAAAAAAATTGAATTCTAGAATAAAATTTGATTCTCAAGTTATGAGTAGTAAATAATATTATATAAATGTTTAATATAATATGATCTTTAAAGAATTAAAAAATATAACAATGTTATATAAGTATATGGAATTTAAAAAATTAAAAAATTAACAATGTTATTTGTAAAAGAAATATAAGTCTCATAGTTTTTAAAATTTAAAACTTAAATAACAATAAAAATTAATTAATAATAAATAATTCAATTAATTTTAAATTTATAAAAAAAATTAATTAAATTAACCTCTACGTAACCATACAAGAACACATTAACAATAACTAACATAAAAAAATATATAAATACTTTTAAGTACAACAATTTTTTTTATAAAAATTCAATTGAAAACCCAAACTTTTTAACCACTCACATATCCTAAATACATATCGTCCTAGATAATAAATATTTTTTGTTATTTTAAATATTAATTAAATAATTACTTTTAAAAAATAAAATTCAATAATAAATATAATCATATTCATCTTTTATTATTTTAAATATTAATTAAATAATTATTTTTAAAAATAAAAAAAATTAATATTATTTTTTAAAATTATTTAATAAACTAAATATATTTTAATAATTTAAAACATAAATAAATATTGAAAACGAATAAGAACAGAATAAAAACACACAAGTACATATCCGTCCCATATTCAATTTAAAAAATCAAATATTATCCATATGGTAAAAATTTTCCTCGAAAAGTAATATCCACGAAAACGAATTCATTTGTGATTCCTACCTCTAACAAAGAAGTTACCATAAAGATCTCAAAAAGATTCCACTATAAGAGCTAGGGAGTTTGAGTTTCTAATGGTTTATACAGATTATAGAACACAATTCAAATGGTTGAGAAGAGTGAGTGGCAACTAATGTCAACGCTAGAGTTGAAAATTAGATTTATATGATGGGAATACTGAACTTGGAAAAACAGCCAACCAAAAACATCTATACAAGCTGCCGTAAAACATGCAAAGATATAATTAGTTCTTCCAATATCTCTGCGCTTTCGTCTTTCTGACATAATTACTGCAAAATCTTACAATGAGTGTTTCAATTATGCTGCAACTATGGAGCCGCCAACTACGGTGTTCCAATAAGCAAGCTACAGTGTTACTCCTAATGTCACTTCACTTCCTACTTCAGCTAATATCTCCTTGGCATGCCACGATGAACAACAATTGTAAGCATGCAATTACTACTAATCAACAAATAAATCGTACATATAGATGAAGTATCGTGCGTGCATACGTGAATGTTGCACGATCTTCAGTAATGGTATATTGTCCCTCCCTTTGTCGCTTCACGAGACTGTAAAAGATACAAATTTAATTTAGTTCAAAATCGCAAAGCACAAGGAAGTGTATCAAATAACAGGAATTCAGAGAGACGTATCAAAAACACACTCCGGCAAGCAGAGATTGATAATGCAACTTCGTTGTATAAATGCAGAGTGATCCCAACCTAAAAAGCAGTTGATGCCTTCAACGACGAGGTTTGAAATTTACATGTTTACATTATACTCTTCCTAGACTAAATATAAGAAAAAAAATACCATATTTAGTTTTAATTTCGTAACTACTTCAAAAATACATATATAATTCAAAATAAATATACCATGAAAAGATATATATCAATGAAGCTTTCTAGAAGCATAATCTCATACTATAATCTATATTTCATGTTTTATTTCAATACAATAATGTCTATAATTTTAACGTTTTCAAAACTCTGATGATCTGTAATGCTTCTATTACTTTTGTTCTTTATGTCATAATCAATTATAACTATGTAAAAATTCGCTTGCTTTGCATTTTATTCTTGTCTCAAATAATTAAAAGTTATACGCCCGTCCATATACAGGGTCTACTTATACGTAATTAAAGAAAAGAACATCAATGAAATTCTAGAGTATCCTTGCCACGGAGGGCGTGATAATATTCTGTCAAAACTGAACAGATACCCCAGGTTTAATTCCATAACGCTAACTAAGAATGCAAATCTATCAAATTTACTGACAGGAGATTCTTTCGAGATCAGACAATCCTTCAAGCATTATGTACACAAGCGGTATTGGCAATACAGGTATAAAAAATGCAGTATGTAGATGTCAGAATAAAGTGGTAAACCAACGGAGAGACCAGAGGTAAATCCCTTCACCTTTACGGAAGTGGCAGCGAGGTAGAGTTTAATTGTGAAATCAAGATGTAGAAACAGATATGCTCAGCCTTTAGAATATCTTAAGATTATGTAAAATGACACATCAACCTGTCACCAAAAACTGACTTAAATTATTCGTATGCCCAGTCAATTAAAAAACTGACTCAACATTCTATTATTATATGCTCCAAAAACCCTTTAACTCTTGACATCTTGTTGGATCATTCTTAACATGCATAATAAATAAAATAAGCTAATTAATGCCATGGTAGATCTACCAATCAAATCATGTTTGATGGGTTGACAAGGATACCTTTTCATTCTCAGCCGCTATCTTCATCACCACCATCAGCTTCCTTAACATCAACAGTGAAACCATACTCCTGATCACAACCCAGGTATGAATCACACATGAAATAAAGCGCGTAGGTTTTCCTTCCAGCATCAGCAGGTGCAGCAAACTCCAGTTTGGCCTTTAACTTCCTCTGCAGGGAAACCCGTTTAATGGCAAGCAACAGATTGGTTTTGGTATCACCAACAACAAGCCACCATCCTTCCTCCTTGGCTTTTGGATACCTGGGAGCGTCAACGGGTCCTATTTCTGTCTTTCCCTCAAGATCCCGCTCAAGAGTGACCAGTACAGTTACGTCCTCCCCAGCCCGCACATTGTCACTGTCCAGCACCTCATATGACAGATCAATATTAGGGAAGCGGTTGCAAAATCGGGCTATGTCCAACAGCTGTGAATCTGACATGCCCAACAATTCACGCCTCTCATCATCCTCCATCTCTAATAAATCAAACACAGTTTCGATACTCTTCCCTGGGTTCTCCTGGCATTTTTTAGCCAGATCCTTTGTAAAATGAGGAAGCTGTAGTAGCATGGAATCACGTTCCCACATTCCCTGTGTCACCATTTGACTGACCTCCATGGTAAGAAGAGCCAGACCCAGCCAACCATTGCTTGAGATCACATCTACCATTGCCTGAAGCAGTCTATTTGCAGAAAGAAGCACCTCTTTCTGGTCCAGTGCAAGGTTCCCACCTACAAATTGCCTAGAGAAATGGGCCTGTAGCAAGGCATTAGCTTTAACATGCGGATCTGTAACCTTAGGGTTTTCAAAGGAAAACCTCTGGTGATTAATCAACTTTCGAACAACCTCTTCCTCTCCAGGTCGTATTGGAAGCTGAGCATACTCTGAAGCTGAAGACAAAATCTCCAACAGACCCTTCATTTTTGTTTTTGAAGTCACAGATGATGAAAACCTTTCAATTGTAGTGTAACTGATGTAATAATAAGATGCTATCATTCCAAGATTGAGAGGAGAAAGGTCCATATCCTCCTCAATAGTAATGCATTTACTCGCTTCTAAATCACTCAATGTATTCTCCACCATCTCTGAGAGGTGATCAGAAAGATGTCTGTGACTAACTCCTTGTAAATTGTAGTAGTTGGGATTCTGTGTGAGCCGCCTGTACATGAATGTCCATGTAAGATAATCTACAGCATCTTGCTTGTTCTCAATAATTCCAGCAACAATTTCAGCATTCAAGTTATCATGCAAGAAGTGATGAAGATGGCTTTCAACTGGGAATGCTTCATATAAAAACTTCTTGTAGTACTCCTTACGAGGAGCATGGCACAAGATGACACATTTTCCAGAATTGTCTACCAAAGGACGACTAGCATGACCCATCATCTGCAGAAGATCAGTAACAGGGTAATCTGTCTGTGCATTCTCCCGCCCATCATAGTACTGTGTGCCCATCACAACTACCGAATGAGCTGACAACGTCACTCCCCAACACATGGAACTATTTAAAACACAAACTTGAATCCAGCCTGCATCAAATAGTTGTGTCACAATGTCATGATCAAGACTGTTCAAGCCCTCATGCAGGTATCCCACTCCTTCACGCAAAGTAACTTTCAACATTTCATCACTAATCCTATCAAGGAAGGGTTCAAGCTCTTCTGGGGACCGCAAAAGAAAAGGCTTTTCTCCACTGTCTGCACCTGAGTATGTAATCAGATCCACAGCTGTCAACCGGACATGCTTCCTTGTAGGTACAAATATGAGAGCAGGTTTCCTATTCTTTGCATGTTGAACAATAGCAGTGTAAGTTGGCTTGGTCATTGCTTGCATCCTTGCCTCAAAGTTAGCAATATCTACACCTTGAATGTGAATTTCCAAAGGCACTGGCCGAACACCAGGGGGGAAATTGAAAAGACCATGGGAGGTAGCTCCAATCCATTCTCCGAGATCTTTTGCATTTGCTAGGGAGGTAGATAAAGCCACAATGCGAATCTTATTTTCAACCTGACTAGCAATATATCGCATCCTGGAAACAACAACCTCTAAAATGGGACCTCCTTGACCTCCAATCAAGTGGAGCTCATCGATGATGAACAGACTAACTTGTTGAACATGTTTTCTCTGTTTCCAGCGGCGGGACAGTGCATCCCATTTCTCAGGAGTGCTAATAATAATCTGACCTTTCTCAAGCAGTTTCAAGTCAGTTGCAGTTTCTCCAGTCAACTCAACCACCCTCAGTTTTAGACCACCTACAAATTTCCTCTCCCAATCACGATACCGCTCCTTGGCAAGAGCTTCAATGGGTGCAATATAAACTACGCGCATGACACTATCAGGACCTTTTTGATGATTCCTCAAAATAGCAAATTCTGCACATATAGTCTTCCCACTCCCAGTTGGAGCAGCAACTAGGACATTGTCATCAGAATTATATAGAACTGTGAAAACTTGTGTCTGAACAGGATTAAAATGCTTAAAATCCTGATATAGAGCTTCATATGATGGATTTCGCAATGCAGTCACAGGAAGTGGTTGTAGATCCAATAGTTCAGTTGGTGGAGGATACTTTTCAGGTAAGATCAAATGTCTGAAAGAAACAGGTAAAACAGTTTGGGACCCAAGCCATTTATCTGAAACCACATGGATAAAGTACTGAGGGGGAAGAGGCTCGTATATTGGCACTGTGAAATTCAGTGTGTGGTCCTCATCTATATACTGCTTTTTCAGCATAAAATATTCATGGTGAAGAATGTATTCTCCATCGTTATCCTCTACAATCACCCAGAATGGTTCAACATATCCATGAATTCTGTCATCCCATGCAAAATCCGGAGTTATTGTCAGCTCAACTCTCAAAACTGTCCTAGTAATTGGCTGCACGTGAGCTGCAAGATTCAGTTTAGGAAACTGATGGATAAATTTATGAAGTGTCCTTCCCATCTTCGGTGCACGAATGAGTTCACCTATCTCTTGTGATGATAAATCATAATACCTTTCCCAAGCCAGATCTTTCTTCTCCAACTTCGTTAATAAATCACTAGGAATTCCATTGAATTGACGAAGAGGAGTTTGGACACTCCACATCCTCTTGGTCACCATTTTGCACAAGTTCAAAGCCTTCTCAGCCAATTGAGCCCAGCCACGTTTCAAAACAATCTCAAAGAGAGCCCGCAAAAGGCGTCCAGCACTCTGAAAAGAAACGGGGAAATACATGAATCAGCAGCAAAACACAAGACTGACATTTCCAAAATTAATAACTCAACAAAGGAAAAGAATGAAGTCTAACCTGAGTTATAAAGACCATATCAGATGTGAGTGAGAGCCCTTCGAGCTTTAATTGTGAAATGTATGCTTGCAGTAAAACATTGATCTTGGCACTAGGCTCTTCCAGGCTTTCCTTGATGGGAATGGGTACACGGTCCAAAAGTTTTGCTAGCTCCATCTTCTCATCCTGCCTTACTGTTACATATTTAAATTCTTCACTCAATGAGAACAATCGGCAAAGCTCTATGTCCCCCATTGTGGGCTTCAAATGCTCGTTATATGTGGATATGGTTCCATGTGTTATGTAGTAGTAGCTAGCAATTCGGCCCAAGTCAGTGACCTGAAAATATCCACTCTTCCTATCATACTTCACCAAATTATTTCTATCCAAGATTGTTGCAGCAGTATGGATCTGCAAGATTTCAACAAGATAGATCAATTAATATCCACCAAAAGAAAAAAGACATTATGAACAGGTAATATACAACATAAAACTTCAATAATAAATATCTGTCCAGATATAAAGAGTAGTTAGTTAACATAGTTCGACTAATGAGTTAGCTAGTTGTTAAGAGGAATAGGACTGACTATAGATAGCTAGAATGAGTACTTTTCACAGCCAATGTAGATTTGGTTCCATTATCATGCTACTCTACAATAATAATGACAATTATAAGCACAAACATAACTGAAGCACAACTGATAAAGATTGCTAACTAAAACGAAACAGGAAAGAAATACACCTAATAAATAAAGCAAATAACTACACAATCACATCAACCTTAGTTCAAAAAATTATACTATATGGTGAGAAATTAGAGTGTTGAGATACTTGCCAAATCAGCCCTCCTCTCTTCCAACGTTATATCCCTTGTTAGGACATCGGGTGCTATACCATATAATGAAGGATTCCTCAGCATACGGACATACAAGTAAGTGTATCCAAGCCAATTACAGGCTTCCCTAGCATTTTGTACAGTACCAAGAACAATTTCTGCATTCAGCTGATCAGCCAGCTTGGACACAAACTGACTTTCAATAGGAAGTTGTTGGTTCATAAGAGAGAGGTAATACTGCAACTCACTATGACCAGTAACAATTATTCCCTCACCATATGAATCATACTGGGGCCTTCCAGCACGACCCAGCATCTGCATCACATCAAGAGGACTTAGTTCAGTCCAGGCCCCCTTTTCGGGATTATAAATCTGTGTCCCTTTAATAATCACTGTATGAGCCGGTAGATTCACACCCCAAGCAAGGGTTGCAGTTGATACCAACACTTGAACGTGTCCATCAGCAAAAAGATCTTCAACAAGCTGACGATCTGTCCTGGTCATACCGGCATGATGAATTGCAAAACCATATGGCAGAAGATCTTTAAGATCATTGCTCTTCACAAGATCAGTATGAGTATGAAGAATCTCACGGCTTGCACTATCTTCTTTAAGGAACCTACCAAGAGTGTCCTTTCCCAGTGCAGTCTCTCTGATGGCTCTAGCAGTTTTGGCAGTTTCTTTCCTAGAGTGTACAAATATGAGAACCTGATGTTTCCCAGCCACAGCCATAACTTTCTCATAACAGATATCATTCATCAACTGGAACCTCTGAAGTGGCTTCTTCACAGTGATTCCAACATACTGTTGAGAAAGTGGAACAGGTCTGTAACTATTATCAAAATAAAATAAACCCTTCTTCAGATCAACACGCAAGAACAGTGCAACATCTTCATAATTAGGGAGAGTAGCAGACAGTCCCACCAAACGAATATAGTCCTTTGTGGTTTCAATTTGCCTTACCGTTCTAGCAACGATACTTTCAAGAACAGGTCCTCTGTTATCATGAAGTAGATGAATCTCATCAATGATCAAAAGCTTTACAAGCTGTGTATAAGTTCGGTCTCCCGACTTTCGGGTGATAATATCCCACTTCTCAGGGGTTGTCACTATAATCTGAGTCTCTTCTATCTGTTGCCGGGTTAGTGACTGGTCTCCACTGAGCTCCCTGACTTTAACATCATATTCCTGCAATCTATTGGACAAATTCCCAACAACCTCAGCCACAAGAGCTTTCATTGGTGCAACGTAAACAATTTTATAAGCACTATGGTCAATCGAGCCATCCTCAGGATTCCTATGCCGTGCAATTTGTTGAAGTATAGTGAGAACTGCAACATTAGTTTTTCCAGCCCCAGTTGGGGCACAGAGCAGAAGATTATCGGGCTTGAAAAGGGCAGTCTCATATACCTTGCTCTGCACCCTATTCAACTGTGTCATTCCTTTAAAAGCCGGTTGTGCCCAATCAGGCATAGATGATATTTTCACAAGCTTCTCATTTGGATCAAGCGCTTTAGCTTTCAAGGCAGGCACGTGTATCTCTTCATATCCCTTACTGAGATGCCTGTAAGACCCATCAGGCAGGTCACACTTCTTCTTAGCCATGAAAAAACCACCTTGAGCAAAAGAAATGTTATCAAGATCAAGCATCTGCCGCTGACCCTTCAACCATCCACTCTCCCCATCTCTATCAGCAAGCCCCCTCCTGCCTCTGTCCCTCTCTTTATCCCCATCTCCACCAGTGTCGTCTTTCAACCTCCTAGCCTCCTCCCTTATACTCTTCTCCAAGTTCTTCTGCCTCTCCTTCGCAGATGCCCTCGTGGCATGCAGCTGCTCCAAAATAGGCTGCAACTCAGTTCCTTTCATCTCCTCCTCAATCCTCTCCCTCTCCTCCTGGTCCTGTGCCCTTGCCAACCGTGTGCACCACACAATCTTCAACCTATTCCTAAGCAAAAACTTAATGAGGCTGAACTTATCAAACTCGAGATGAAACAAAAGTTTGCTCTCCACCTCCCTATCATCCCCCTCAGCCAGAATCTTGAGCACCTCCTCCGCGAGCTTCTGGCACTGCTGCGGATCAATCTGCTGCTCAAAAGCCAGAGAGATTTTCCTCTGAAGCCAATACGCATCAATATCCTGCACATTCAAACTCATACCTTCATTACCATCCTCCATATCCTCATCATCAATCCCACCACCCATTTGCATAGCCCCAGAACCATGCTCCACCCCATCCTCCTCCTCTTCCTCCTCATCCTGCACAATATCCAAATCACTCTCCTCATCATCATCCTCATTCTCCTCAAACTCAACAGCAACACCAACATCATCATCAAGCCCCTCCTCACCATCCATAGCCGAATTCCCATTCGGAACATCAGCAACCTCCTGAAAATCAGTAATCAACTTCCCGATCGAAACAAGCTGGTCAAAAACATGGCTAGGTATAGGATTCAAAAGCTTCTCGATATCTTTCTTCTTGTCATTGTTCTTAAGAGTATCGTTTTTAAGCACAGCAAGGATCTCGTCTGCAGCAGCACTGACAATGCTGAGGGGCTGGCCGCCGAGCTGGTGCTGGATGACACTGAGCATAGCCTCATAGGCTGCGCGCGTTTCCTTCGTCTTCGGCTGGTACACGCCGTCGTCGGAGGCGGAGAGAACACTGTCATGCTGAACACGGCGCCGCTTTGAGGGGACGGAGACGGCGGCATCGGCGGCGGCGTCACGGTCCTTCTTTTTCTTCTTGTTCTTCGCCTTCTCAAGCTTCTCGTCGAGCTCCGGCGGGCGACCACGGTAGGCGCGGTCGCCAAAGCTCTTGGGATCAATCTTACCCCAGAGAGACTCGGGCTCGCCGGTGGGCTCGTGCGTGTCGCGCGGGCGAGAGTCGGTGGTGAGAACCAGGCTCGAGTTGGCACGGTACTCGTACTGCTTGAACCGCGCGTGCGCTTCCGCACCTCCACCTAGGTGCGCCATTTACGAAACCTAGAAAAACCTGCAGGAGCAAAAATGTGAAAGCGTAAAACCCTAAGAAGCGCTTTAAGAAGAAAAGAGATTTGAAAAGTTTTCAAGAGTGAAAGGGTACACTAATTTGAAGGTGAGAGAACACTATTGGCACTGGTAACGGTGGCTGTGTTGTGAATTGTTAAACGTGATTTTCAGAACGTGATTCTGAGAATTGAGATGCGTTAAGGCATATCTACAAAGAGGAAGAGAAGTACAACAAGGGTTTCGAGGAAAACAAGAATGTTAGTGTATAATGAAAAATTAAGGCGGTGGTGTTAATGGGCCTGGGCTGTACGTTTGGAGGTACTGGCTTGCTTTGGGCTTTAGCCCCACTCACGAATTTTTTAAGAAGACTATTGCTAAAAAAATATTTTCACTAATAATTAGATCCTGCACCCATAATTATTCTTTACAAATAATAATTGCAATTTATAAAGATGAATATAAAAAATTAATAATTAATATTCTTCCTAAGTTAAAGCATTAGGATCGTCTAGTTTAAGTAAGATAGTCTTATTTGTAATTGATTGTCTTTCCCTCCTTATAATTGTTTTCTTTGTTTTAAAACCTTTATTCTTATTGGTATTATTCTTTATTTTTTATTTTGACAAAATTTAGTCAATTTTTTAAATTTGAAATTATGTATGTAATCCTTACCTTATTTTCTAATTATGTTAAATTATTATGAAATTTTTCTATAATTATATGAGTTGAATATCTAATTATTGAAGTTTTCTTTAATTATAGAGTTTTAATGTTTATATATCAAAATTTTCTTTAGTGATACGAGATTTTATGCTTCAAGTCAAAATATTTTCTAAAAATGCAAATTAAGCATTGAGGTCGTGCTAGACAAGTTGGAAAATTATCTTATTATAGTCTTTCCATCTCAAGCAACAAGACGAATGATGAGACTGTGTGAAAAACAAGAAAAACACAATAAGAGATGTTGTGTTTTAAAAACTTTGAGTTTTTCGAATATCATCTGCAAACACAAGGTCCAACAAACAATAGATGAGACTAATAGACACACAATCTTTGTTGCTCAAGGGCTATTTAGAAAACAAAGATTGATTGAGTTAAAAAGCAAGCTCCATTTTAACGTTAGACAATTCAATAATATGCAATTGAAAAGAGATAAAGAAAAAGAGATAATACTCAAGTTTTTTTATATTGGTTAGTCTAAAAGCACATACTACATCCAGTTTAAATCAACCCGATTGAGTTCAAGTAGCAGACTAATGTTGCAAACTACAAGTATTCTTTTGACTTGTAACTACTCCTGACAAACCCGTGCAAGTATTCTTTCTTTCAAAGTCACTCTTGGCTCAACTAAATATTCTTTCTTAGAAAGTCACTTCTAGCTCAACAACAAAGATGTTTGGAAGAGGTTGTGATTGAGAATTGCAAAACTTTTGAGCTAGTCTAGAAGGATTGTGTTTTACAAACGAAATATATAATTTGATTGGCTTTTAGAGGTAGCAAAGAAACATTAGTAGTGTTCTTCTAAAGTGTATGAAGAGTTGAAGAGATAACAAGCATAGTTTTTTCACGATATAATATATCATGTTCTTCTTCTCTTCAAGATGAATTTGATCCCTTTTACAGTTCATGAACAACTAGTCGTTAGAGATTTGTTCTGACATCTTCAACTTTAGGTTGAGGTTTGGCTTCTTCTTCTTGTAGCACCCGACGAAACTTTAGGTGCATTAAATGTACTTCTTCATGCATTAAATGCATGCTTCTTCTTTTAGTACAAAACATAATAGTTTGTAGTACTTATCCTCCATTGGACAAAGAGTTTTTCTTCTTTTGGTGAAAGCAACACTCCATACATGACAGGTGTACTTTTGGAGTTGACAAAACTCGAGCATGTCAGGAATTTGGTGAAGAAAACAACTTTTAGTTTTCATAAGGAGGGCACTGTGAGATGACATGAAGATCGCCTTTGTATTTCATCATCAGATCGATCAAAAGAATGTTTCTGAAAACTAAGGAACAAACCTTTAATGTTATTTAAAACAAAACACATGTATCATCTTATGACTTATCATCAGATGATTGTTTTAGATATTATCTGTCAGATGATACATGTATCATCTGATGAAGGTTGTTTGTTTAAACTCTTCATTTGTCAAGACTTTTTGTCTCTTAATACTTATTGTCTGTCAAACGCACAACATGCTTTTCTTTTATACATTAATTGTTTTAAGCATTAATTCAAAATCATGGAATATTGGACTTTTCCCTAACAAACTATTTGCTAGGTTGAAACTTTTCCTATCAATACACAATCTCTCATACTTGAACAACAAGACAAGCGATGGAACTATTTGCTAAAGAAACTTTTCCTATCAATACAATTAAATATTTTTAAAACCTAAAAAATAAGTTAAATGGTATTATTCTCTCCTTGTGAACACAATACATCAATAAAAACAATGTTATCTCTAGAATCAAATATATATATATATATATATATATATATTACGGATATATTTTTATTTTGAAAAATAAAATAATAAAATGCATTGATAAAAAAATTATCTTTTTTGTAGAAAACCTAATTAATTACCAATTTATAAATACAAATAGAAGTATAATGATATATCAAAATTGATATCACTTAATTAGTAAAATAACTCATTTTAATGATTATTGATTAATTAACTATATGTATGCTTCAATAGTTGGGAGGAACTTCTCCAAAAATTAGATGCAAAATTTTAATATAATCTATTTTTTTATTAATTTATTAGTTCTAATTATTTAAAATGACTTATAGAAGATAAAAAGAAAAAGAAAAATTTAAATTTAAATTGATTCTTTTATAAATTAAAATTAATTTTTTCAATAAAAATTTGTTAAGCATCATTGTGAAACTTTACCATTCCTATTATATTGACACCTTAAAACAAAACCTAAATTATGAAAGGCTTAAATTATTTCTAAACAAATCAAATCCAACACAAAGGTAAAAAATCAAACTAAAGGAAATCCAATCTATTTATAATATTAATGTTAGAAAAAACATAAACATATTTATTTCTATTGTGAAAGATATGGGAGACCTATCTATATTTTTAACCGTAATACTTTTAGAGGTCTTGTAAGTCATAATTTTTTATTTTATTAATTAAATAAGGCTATTATTATTTAATTAAGTTTGTACTTAATGGGGGTAGATGAGGAATTAGGGTTTCAATTTCACAAAACCCTCCCCCTTTTCCAATCTTAATTTCAGGAAATTTTTTACTTCTCTCTTCCAAATTCGTAGCCTCCGGTCATTTCATTCAAAATCAAAGCTCACAATTATGATCTAGAGATTTGTCTCGCCTCTATGTTCCCTCTTCTTATGTCCCTCTATTCTTGAGTTTTAAGCTTGCATATTCAAATTGGACATTTTATTTGAGTAGATTTGGATAGATTTCCACTGTCGTAAAACCCTTGTATTTCAATATGATAAATGAATTGTTTTTGTGTTAAGGCTAAGTTTTTTTTCTTTTGCTATTATGAGTAAGAAATTTTGGGAGTTGAAATTCTAGTTCCTTAGAAGAACTAGAAAGGTAAGGATAACTTATTTAAATTGTTGAAATATGTAGGATTAATGAATATTTTGTTTTCTAAGATGAGTTTATCATCACTTAGAAAATATTGTGAATCTGTTTGTTTTGCAGTGAGTTAAATTTATTGAATGATTTGTAACTTGATGTGAATAGAAATGAAGGTATGATTATAAGCAAATGGTGAAATTTTCTATATTGGGTAAAATGTTACAAGATGATATTATTGAGTGTAAATAAAAGTAAAAGAAAAAGAAGGGATTCTACAAGAATTAGAATTTGCATAATGTTTTTAATTATTGAGTTATTGTGCTTTAAAAAGTGTCATATATGTACGTGATGAGTTTTTGGAATTGTTAGCTAATAGAGAGAAATCATGGTCATGAAAAGGTCCCAACATTAGCTTACAAACATAATATCTTGAGAGGTTGAGAACCAAAATTTTTGGATTAGAAGTTTGAACAAGTTAAAATTATAAATAGAGATTTATTTAAAAACCAAATTGGTAAAAATAGGTGAATTTTGGATCATACTAAAGTTAATTGAGTTATGAACACTTAGACTCGAGAATAAATAAATTTTGCATCATACTGAATTATTTGAACTTTGAAAACCTTAGACTTCCAAATGAATAAATTTTGGAATCTTAGTTAATGATTTAAAATAGAGTGTCTGTCCAAGTTCTAGGTAGTAAGAAGGGATAGAGTTAGGTATGAGAAAGGGTGAGTAAGTGTTTAGTGTATAGGAAAATGTTGAAATTCAAGTTAATACTTATAGTAACATACAAACACAATTAAGTAGATTCTGAAATTTGCAACTGTCACTCAAGTGAAATCTTCCCACATTGTAACTTGTAAAAGTTTTATAGAAATACTACTCAACTTCATTCAATGATTCCTTATAGCCTAGGAAAAATAAATACAAAGTAATGTGTGAATTGGTTTGTTGTATGAATTAGGGTTTGAATGTAGACGATGATACGTGATATACTAATAAGTAGTATTTTCAATGCATGAGAGTCTTTCGAAAGTCGAGTCAAGTGAGTAGTTTGATTAAAGGAAATGATGTGTGAAATATAGAATTATTAGACCCTTGGTTTGAGGTGTTATAAGAATATTATTTTATGTGATGATGATATATGTGTGTGTGTGCCTGTTTGTGTGTGTGTGCGCATTTATGTGTGTGTGTTAAGAATTGTGTTGCATTTTATTAAATGTATTATAAATGGCTGAAATTTTTAGTTTACCCTATCATTGTATTATTTTTATAAACTACAGTAATTGTGTTAATTTTACATGAGAGTAGAGAATATTCTAAAAGTCTCAAAGAAAGTAATCATTTTGAGGAGCAGAGAAGAAGTTTTGAGTGATTGTAATTAACTTGTATGTAAATAATGTATATATAATTTTCCCAAGAAGAAAGAAAATTTATTTTGCAAAACATGTATGAGTATCTATGTGTGCATATATTATACATATGTGTATTCACAATGGTTATTTTTGTAGTTTTGGGATGTTACAAGTCCTAATATGAATATTGAAAAACTTCAAAATGCAAAAGTTAGTCAAAATATTATGCATATATTAAAAGATCTTTTACTCCTAATTTGATCTTGAGACCCCGATATTTTTTTATTTAGTTACTCCTAAGTTGATTCCCATATTTTATATTGAAACTATTCTTTTCACTACTACTAGATATCCCTTTTGACTTATTACACAATCTTGAAATCTTTACCATTATCTTGATCCAATGTTGATAGGTTTAACTTATTATGTTTCCTTAGCATTTTGATATTTTGCAAGATAAAAGAAATCTTTTATTTATTATTTTTGTATTAATATCATTTCCTCAATGAGTGAGTATACCTGATTTCTTCATCTACTAACTTCTATAATATTTAAGTTTCTAGTATTATATCTCGAATGTGTTTCTATTGACTTATTCCATATTTATATTTTGGGTCAATTTTATGCTTATTAAATATATTTCTTACATCTCAATTCTTTCTTCTAAATACATATGAAGGTTCTCTCTATTCCATCCTCTCTCCAAGTGATATTTATATGTTCATGCATATCTTACGTAACAATACATTTCTTAATTATTAACCAGTTTTTCAATATCCAAGGGAATTTTAAGGGTTCTTTCATTTTATTGGTATATATATTTTTGGAACAAGTTCATGTCTTAAAGATACAGTTAACACAACTTTCTCTCAGTCAAAACAATTCACACAAGAAAACCTCATCCTTAATCCTAAACAATGAGGCAAGGATGAGTTTCACTTTCCCATTGTCTTCCCCGAAGTAAAAATTCATCATCATCTTCGTCCCCATACTTAATGGATATGGAATATTTGTCTCATCCCCCATCCCCATCGGATAACGGGTATGCCACAAAAAATTGTGCATGTGGTGGTGATTTTTTTATATAGTGTCATTTATGAACATCACAATATATGTGTGTGACGATTCCGCGTACTATTATAGATCTTATCGCCACAAAGTATAATATGACAGTTTTACCAAAATTTCCACAATACTTGCCATTTAATGCACTGCACAAAGTGATATTTTTAACTTGTAAATAATGTTAGCTAAAATTGTCATAATATTTTTAATCAAAAACTACTTCCAATGTAAATAAATGTGCATCTGGACACCATAATTCTCATTATCACATGGCATTTCTAGTGGCTCTTATTGTAATGAATTTGAAATATAAAATGTAATTTTCAACTGTCGTAATTTGAAGATTAAATTATTTAAAATTATTTAAGAATTATTTAAAATTACCCAACAATTATTGTTAATTATAATTAACGTTAAAAATTATCCCACAATTATTTAAAGCTATCCATCAACCTAAAAGAATGATAACAAAACATTTAAATGAAGCAATCAACAATTGTATTCTTAATATAACAATAAAAGTAATTAACTAACATTTTTCATTAATTGTTTGATTTAACATAAGAAAAATGCATCCAACACTTAGATGTGTATCTCAAAAGTGAAAATATTAAAAAAAACTATAATATTCTCATGTCAATAGTTACATGTAACACATTTACAAATTTTTCAAATTTGTTAAGATTTTTCTAATTGGTCTTGTTCGTTCTACTTGATCCTTTTACGTCATCATTTGGTGATAGAGCACCACTTTCGACATTTGGTGCCTAGAATAGGTAAAGAATATTTCATGTTATTCAAATTCAATTTTGTAATAATAAATTAAAATAAATAATTTCTTAAGTTAACTATAAACTATACCTCATTAACAGAGACATGAACCAAATTAGCAGTTATTGCAACCAATTGTTTGGGAATGTCATGTCCACTAGCAATATAGACCAACAATGTTTGCATTTGGTTTTTGATAGTTGTAAGCCCAGTTTCCATTTTTGCAACATTGCCTTCCATATTTTCTATAGTTCCACCACATGAAGCAAAGTTCATACACTTAATCTCGTAGTTATTCACTTAAAAGAAAGACTAGCACAAACTCCATTTGACAGTCCTCTCATTCAATCTGAATTCTCTTCACATCAATAATATAATTTACATATGCATTAAAATTGCAGACATTGTCTTGAGATTACTATCTACTTACTTATTTGGTTCTGACTAATTTATACATCAATCATTGCCTGCTATTTTGGGGGCAAAGGTATACCTAAACGAAAACTAAGTTCTCGTTCATCAAACTAAGTTTCATTCATGTATTTTGGAAAAGTGCTCGTTTTGTCTCCCCTACAATGTAAGATGTATTTTAGAAAAAAATATAAAATAAATTTTTCACACTAATTTAATGTAAAATTTTAACATCTATTATTTAAGACATTTTGCATAGATTAACAAACCGATGTAGATACTTCTGATATAGAAAATGAGAAATTTAAACATCAATTAGTAATCGATGTAGAATGAGAGTTTCTACATTTAGTGTAGAGTATAATCGATTTAGAATGTATCACTTTATATATTAGTTATGATGCTAACCAATGTAGAACTATATTTGATGTAGGATATGATGTTTAACAATTTAAAATTTATTATGTTCATAAAATTTCCCACTAAATAAAGAATCACATTTAAAATTGTTATCAAAATATACAAGAATGATAACAACAATCAATTTCTCTAAATCTACAAGAATACTAACAACAATTAAAATGCTAAGATTTGCATAAAAAAACATATGAAAATGGTTTAGATCTCAAAATCTAAAATAAAAGAAACAACGATTTGAGATAATAGAAAGTTATGAATCAAAATGTGCATAAACACTTGAGGGGAACAAAAAGTGAAACATTAAAAAATGCTTGTGAGGAAATGTTGACAGTTATAGAAGTGAGAGGAGACAATCTAAAGAGAGAGATGCAATGCAATAAGAAGAGTTGATGGTGTAAGGTTGTAGAGAAGAAGTAAGAGGAAATGCAGGAGTTATTGTTCTAGTTTTTCATAATAAAATCAAATAAAAAATGGTTCTAGTGTCTAGGGTTTTGAATCCGTCATTCCAAAAGAAGGACATGAGATAGACATTAGTGAGATGTATATCATGTTAGATGTCGCTCATAAATTGATGGGAAAGCAACAAATGCATTCATGTGCATTGCTTTTAGAATTTCAATGACACAGAACGAAATTTCAGCTCCTAACTAAATAGATCAAAGTGGCTTCATTCATTGTATTGTCTCTGAGTCTCTGAGGAGGACCAAATTCATGATGATATTATAAAAACACCAAAGTTTCCAACACCATACCTAACTCCAATGTGCTGTCTTTTTCCAGGCGCCTAAATCTTAGGTACTGGGCACTGCAGGACAAATGAACATCTTTTCAAATGATTTTCACTCTACCAATATAGATCATACGATAATGTTTTTTGCTTTTTTTAAGTTTTACATGTTTGATTTGAAGTTTGGAGTTTCAAATGTAAAAATATAAACTATTTAAATTATTTTGTAGTATTTATTCTTATTTTATCTCTAAAACAAATGCCAGTGTTGTTATTATAATAAAATCAAATAAACAACAAGATGTCATATTAATTAGTAGAATATTTTTTGTGAAATAAAAATAAGAAGAACAATAAATTAGAAGTAAATAAATTATTATTTGTAATTTAAAAAATATATATAGTGCCCTTGATTTCTGTCAAAATCTTATTTAAAACAACTAAATAGTGTTTTCTTACTAAACTAAACTAAACTCTTGTATTCATATTGTTTTAATAACTAAAATAGTTCACACCACTTAAGACTACAAGTAACTTATAAATAATTTTCTCCTTTCATTACAAAATCACTTTTTAAAAATAAATGCTCGATGAAATTACTAAACACTAATCTCATTTAATTAATTATTGGCATAACCATGTCTTTCAAAATAAATATATATTACAGTTGTTCATATTTCATAGCAGCAATGAGACGTGAAGATAATTTTTCAAGGAGAAGTCCTAATAATCAGTAAATGCAATGATAAGTTATTTTTGTTGTGTGAATAATCTTTTTCAGTAGAAATTGAATGAGTTTATCTGCTTATATGCATCTTGCTTTTAGTGCAATCAAAATTCTCCACACATGACTTAACTTATAATAATAGAGTGAATTTATTTATTTTTTGTTGAATTTTTTAAACTTAATAAATAATTTGATAAATTAATGATTTTATTTCTCCATTTTCAGACATTGAATTTTTGAGTGGCTTAAAGTAAAAATAAATAAATATCATTCATTGGGTCATTTAATGAATGCATTCCAACATCAACATAGGACTAATATTATCAATAAATCATTTAATAAAAACTTCAACTATGATAAATATACATTTACAAGCAAATCAATTCAAAAGAGATAATTTCACCCTCAGAAAAGAATATACAAATTTTTAATATCACTAAAAAAAATTATTTTTAATAACTATATTAATGATCTATAAAATAAAAAAATTAGTTACTAATTAAATTATAGAATTAGAAATTAATATAAAATCTAGTTTAGTAAATGACTAAAATCTTAATAATTAATCTTAGAAACCAATTTATTCACTATTTAATAATTTTTTAAAATTAATAACCAAAAAATATAATTTCTATTATAATAGAAACTACTTTAATACAAAAACTTTTTAGTTTATAATATAATTTTTAATTTAATTACTATAATGATTAATTATTTTTTATTTTTAAATTAGTTTATATTTTATAATTTTTTTTAATATATCTAAGATGTTGTACAGTGGCACTATTACTTTGTAGTATAATTTTCTAAATAATTAAATATAAACTTTTGCTATTTTTTACATCATCTTCTACAATTTTTTTAGGGTTACAACAAATACGCAGAGTTGTGACTGTTCATCTGCCTAGGCTTTGGGACAGTACTTGTTGGTGGAAATTAACATGTCCCTTTGGAATTCTAAACTTCTGTGTGTGTGTGTGGGAATATTAACAATATTGATGCAGTGATGATAGGCCAGTTGTATGTCTATGGAGCTAAGAGCTGAACCCTATATGTAGTAGCTATATCACTCTATTGAAAAGTGGCAACACTTGCACAAAGTTGAAATACAATAATGCATGATTTTTTTAACTTGGTGTGAATTGTTGATAGTTTAAGGAGTGGTCCATCTTTAAGTTAGGTTATTAGTTGTTTTCAAAGAATCTCATGCACTTGATGATGCATATACATATACCTAATCTAAGTTTTACTTTCAACGTTATGTTAAAACTTTTCACACATGCTTTATCCATGTTTGACATCAAAATCATAGGAAGGAAGAAAAATATTATACACGTTCAAAAGTTTTCAATCACTTCCAATCATGCAGATTGAAAAATAAACTAACCCCATGCTCTCATGTTTCAGTCTAATAACTTCACATTAATACATTAATCTTCTAGGTCAAAATTCTCTTAACCACTCAAAATACTCGTAATTTGTATCATTGTGAATTTATAAATTTTTAGTAGTTGTTTTTATATTTAATTCGTATGATTTGTAAATTAAAAAATTTTTACTGTAATTTTTACGAATTATTTATAATTCACAATACTAAATTAAATTTAACTTAAAATATAATACTTATTATCTTTATAAGTTTTCATTAAATTCAATTCAATTTAAAATATAATATTTTTTATTTTTATTAGTTATTACTAAGTCTAATTAAAAAAGAATATTATTTATTTTATTTTTATTAATTATATATTATTTATTTTATTTTTATTAATTATATATTATTTAATAAATTGAGTAAATTATTGTTATATAAATAAATATTAAAAATTCTTAACATTTTGACAAACATAAATTTATCTATGACTTTTATAGGATGAATATAATTTATAAAAATTAAAAATAATTTAAAATATGAATTAAATAAACTAATATTTCATAGAACTCAGGTAAGTCTTGTATATCCTTGATTTCTAAATACTGTTTATTTGAAAAAACCTGTTGATTTCCTAGGCTGCTCGGGCTATGTATTAATATTATTAATAAGACATTTTTAACATATAATTTGAATTATACTTTTGATATTAAATTAAAATTGCTGAAAAATTTAAATTAAAATACAGATTTGTATTAAATTAAAGTTAAAACTCATTGCAATTCGGTGATGGAGATCTTGTAGCGTTGACTATATGAGAGGAAGAAAAACAAAAGAAGTTAATAATACGATAATAGAGACTTAGTGATCACATTAGAGAAAAAACGAGAGGGATAGACGAAGAACAAAACTTATGTAAAAATATATTTGAACAAACTTCTTTTATGAAGAAGAAGAAGAATTGGCCAAGAAATATGTACTTGGACCAAATGCACTAATTAATGCAAAATTCCATGTAACACTCTTTTTTTATTTTTTTTCCATTAGCAAAAAAATTTACAAGATAGCATAATGAATTTTGAAGATTGGCACAATGATTCTGATAGTCGGAAAACAAGTCATAATTCGACTTTAGGGATGAATTTTCACACTGTTTTCCTATTTTCATTTTGTAATTGTTTTAAAAAGAAGGAGAAGAAAACATTTTAAAAATAAAAAAATAAAATATATAATATAATTTACATTTTATTTTTAAATAATAAAATAAATAATAGAATAAAGTAGTTTAAATCAAATAAATGTTAATTTAGTTTGTGTACATAAATGTAGAATATAGATTTTTATTATTATAATTATTTTAATAATGATGTGTATGATCATAATTAATTTAAAATAACTATAAAAGATTATTTTATGTTATAAATTTGGTGATAAAAGTAAAAGAAATATTAATAATGAAAAAATTAAATTTAAATTTGTAAAAATAATAAATTTGAAAATTGTTATGAAGTAGTTATTTAATATAAAATTTTCTTTTTATATATTTATTGAATTATAGTAAAAAATTTATGTAATATTTGGAATAAACTCGTTTAAACAATATATAAATTTATATTTACTAAAAAAATATTTTAATATATAATTAAAAGTAATTGATATTTCATTTCACTTAAGAGTTAATTGTATATGGAAAAGAAAGTATATGAAATTTGAAGAACATAAATATAATAATTGAAGTAGAAAATATTGAATCAAGTGTAAATCTTGCTATGTCGTCATATGGTCAATGCAAATTATCATTTCATTAGGTGTTGTCATGTATAAATCTTAGGTTTGCACAAGTAATTCAACACCCTTGGATGAAGAAGTTGAGTCTTTTTTCCAACAATTAATCATTTGTGCAATATCAATGTTAGTTTTGATTTGTACCAAGTTGTGGATGATTTTTTATTAACAATTCAAATCGCATGTCAATAGTTGATTTCTATGACTTGTTTATGGTCTTTGTATTGTAGTACTTTCATTGTGCTGTGAAATAGCTTATCAAACCAATTATATTGGATCGTCATTCTTCTAGAGTTGCAACATTTGTAGGTTAGACCATAACCATTTCAACTTCCCATTATATATGATGGCTCATTGGATAAGTTTTCTAAAATAAAGTATTGCTTCAATTGAAGTTATGTGGTTGAAAATTATGAAAGAGCTTGCAGTAGGTGGGTTTAAAAGTGTCATAATTTCTTTCGTAGATATTTTAAACTTAATGTATAGTTCAATTATTATATTGAAAGGAAATTGAAACTTACAAGCTATAATTTAACATACATGCACATATGTAATTAGACCTTGATATGTGAGTTTAGGTTGGCAGTAATACAATTTCTTCAAAGTTGTGTCATTGGGAAGACCAAAAAAGAAGTGCACATATTTTTCTTCAGATGACTGAATATACAGTTGTATAATACTTGAAATAATTTAGGAGACATATTGAAAGTGGACACCTTTTTCACTTTATGTGATTTGGCCATTTACAAACACAACAACAATATAAGAGTAAAAATAATTCTCTTTTGTGACACAAAATTGGTCCCTGTGAATATGAATATTGATGTTATGTACACCAAAAATAATGTTCTTATTGTCAAACACTTGACACATAAGAAATCATTGTCCCAATAATCCCAGCCTTTGAGGTTCAACTTCCCATTAATAATTATATTGTGTTTTTGTAATTTTTCATTAACCTAAACAAAAACAATAAATCCTTTACTTTATACACATGATTTTAATTCAAATCTAAATTTATTTTTTCATGTGGTATTTTGCATGTTCAACACATGTCACTTTGCATGTTTAACACATAACACTCTATATGTTAGACACATGACATGTTTGACAATGGGCATTTCGTATGTTTGACACGTCATGCTCCACATGTTCCACAAGGTACATTTCTCATATTCAACATTTGCTTGTTGAATCTTCTATACATGATATTCTACATATTTGACATGTGACACTATACATTCTCAACGCGTGACATTTCACACATTCCACACATAACATGTCAAAATACTTTACATGTTCAACGATTCTAACCACAAATTTTATTTAAATAAACTTTACTGTTTTATATAAACAATAAAAAAAATATAATTATAATTTAGTAATCCTATTACCAATCAATTCAAATTTTACACATATCCATATTTTTAAAATTTAATTACATATTTTAATTTACATAATAAACTTCCAACACATTAACAATTTTAACTAATATAATCAATATTTACATAAATTTAATAAAATGATTGCAATTTATTTTTTTACATTTTTTAGATTTCTTCAATTTATGTTTTATCTAATTCTATATAAATCATTATTAATATTATTAATTTAAAATAAACACAAAATTATAAAACTTTATTATTACTTTCTTTATATTTATAGTGTTTTTAAAAAATAACAAAAAACCTACTTTCACTTTATTAAACATCAATTTTATTTATACAAATTTTTATGTGTTTCAAATATAACTAAACAATAAAAACCAACCTTATTATTTAATCAATTTTTTCATTAATTTGTATCCAATGAATTTATAAGGTATAAAATTAACTTTATTATTAATAAATTTTTAGATATAGTTTATATTTTCTTTCGTTTTAATTACTTAATCTATTTATTTTTAACTTTTCTTTATTTTCTATCGTTGAATTATATATAAATCAATAGTCATATCAAATATTTCAATTCAACATAAAACTAATTTTTTAAAATCATTATTATATTTATTTATATTTTTAATTTTTATATTCATTAAATATGTATTTACGTTGTTAGAAAAATGATCATACCAGAATGCTTACTTATGTAAATAATATCTACAATGTCCTATGTGGGAAATTAAAAAAAAACAACACCATAAGAGGAAAAAAAATCTACTAATTCACACAATTTTTTGTGTGTGAAAATATCTACCCGTTATACTAAGTAAAATGTGTTAATCGATAGAAGAGACATGTTTTTACATTGGTTTATTATAATGTTGTTAAAATATTGGCAAAATGATCACCAACATATTCTTTTACATACATTATTAATGAACTGATGTGATTATTTTTCATAAATTTATTCTTTTATGATAATATTTTCCAGTAAATTTTAACTAATAAAATAAGAATATGTTGTTAATATTTTTTTTTCAAGGGCTAAATCACGAGTTATGAAATATTGGAAGATATAAGACACGTGAAAGAGAGCAAAAGTTAACGTGAATGGAGAATAGACAAAGTTGTAAGTTGCACGTTTTATTCAAAGATAATTGCTGGCTTAAATAGAGTCACAAAAAAAACAGAATAGATCACAGTTGGAGTGTGATCTCTAACTTATTGGAAACTGCCCTACAAATTAGGAGCAAATTCTGCACTACTAACAAATTGTTAAACAGAATAATAAAAACAACAAAACCTTAACAATCCCTCCCTTAAACTGATACACTAGTTATTCCAATCATAGTCCGCAACCTTTGAAACTGGTCCAGCTTTAGAGGTTTTGTCATAATGTCTGCTAGCTGATCTTGAGAGCTACAGAACCGTAGCTTGATCACTCCATCATTCACCAAATCCCTCAGAAAATGAAACCTGACATCTATGTGTTTGCTTTTCCCATGAAACACTGGATGTTTGGATAGCTGAATTGTAGAACTATTATCACACAGAATCTCAACTTCAGTTTCATTCTTAAGCCCAATTTGTTCTAGCAATCGGCTTAGCCAAATACATTGACAAGCACATAGAGCTGCTGCCATATATTCTACCTCTGTTGTGGACAAAGCTACCACATTTTGTTTCTTAGATGCCCAAGAAATTGCCCCTGTTCCTAGCATAAATACGTAGCCTGAAGTGCTTTTCCTATCATCCAAATCTCCAGCATAATCGCTATCCGAAAAGGCTAGTAGTCTTAAACTACTAGTTCCTTTTTTATACCAAATTCCAAGACAAATGGTACCTCTGATGTACCTCAAAACACGTTTTGCTGCCAACCAGTGTGTTGTAGTAGGATTAGTCATGAATCTGCTAAGTAAATTTACTGTATACATCAAGTCCGGTCTAGTGGCAGTTAAATACATAAGACTGCCAATTAATTGTTTGAACAGAGTTTCTTCAACACCTTCTTCCTTTGTATTCTTGGACAGTCGAGTCCCTGGCACCATGGGATTCTTCACTGCATTGCTGTCCTGCATACCAAAACGAGACAATATCTCCTGTGCATTGATAATGTTAATTTTTACCACTTCTTTTAGTCTTTTCACATTAACAAAATCAACTCTTTCTTAAGCTTTTAACTTGCTTGGTTCTCTTTTTGATACTTTTTGTAAGTAATTTGCTTTTGGTTAATCTAATCTAATTATACTACTAATCCCCATATTTTTTGTCTAACAGTGATATAGGAAACATTTGAGGTTGAAAGAAGCAAGTTTGGAATCCTAGGGATGGAGAATGAAGGCCTTAATGGAAAAGTAAAGAGAGTTCCTGACGTCGGGCGCCCCAGGCGAGGCCGGCGCTACATGGACGAGGGACCGATCGGGCACCAGGGCGGGCGCCGATCACTGAGGCCGGGCGCCAGGCTGCAGAACTTGCCTTAGGCCGGGCGCCACCTTAGTGAGGCCGGGCGCCAGTTGGGCCGAGACCACTTTTGTGTTAGTACGCCGGGCGCGAAATGGAACCCGCCGGGCGCCAACTTGCTGACATGGCACCCTTATGCCTATTTATTCATACTCTTCGAGAGAAAATGGATGCTTGGAAGAGAACTCAAGTGGAACGCGACTTGGAGCTTCTAGGGCTTCCTTGGAGACCATCTTCTTCCTCTTGGGTTATCATTCTTCTTCTTCCATTACTCATCCTTTATTTTTTGTGCTCTTCATGACAATGAAGAGCTAAAACCCATTTTGTTGGGATTAGATGTAGCCAAACGAACTCTTATGTAATCTATTTGTTATTTATATATATATATATATGTCTTTCCATTCAATGTTAGTATTTTGTTTCTATGCTTAATGCTTGTTGTGGTTTGATCACCCATAGCTTGATATTTGATTCATTAGGTTTTGGAAATTATCTTTTGTAATCTTGAATTGAAGCAAAATACCTAATGAAACTTGTATCTAGGAATGGAGCTTGATTCATTGGTTGTCTTAAACCCTTGTTGTGATGGCAAGTTTTCTTGTTAGGGGATTAAGGAATTGACTCATAATAGGAAAACTTAGGCTCATTCCACTAAGGGATTAGGGTTGAGTAAACTAGTGGGTTGGCATTTACATTAAAGTGGAGAGAAGTTGAGTCATTATATGCATGAGAGTGAGTTTTGGTGAAATCTAATCCTAACATTTACATTCCATATCATTTCTTATCTTTATCGCCTTCTAAGTGTTTGTGAAAATACCAAAAAGAGTTTTTATTGTTGTTTGCACAATTTTATTTCTTTTAAACACTAAACCAAATTATGGAAATATTCTTTGTCTAATTTAGTTATCAATTGCAATTATTGTCGTGTATTGCACAAGTCCTTTGGGAAACGATATTCGGACTTTCCGAATTATTACTTGAACGATTTGGTGCACTTGCCAAAAAAAAGTTAACATGCATACCTCCTTTGACAAACAAAAATTCCAGTCGAGTATTGTTTAACCTCAATACCAAGAAAGTGACTCATTGTTCCCAAATCAGACATATCAAAATGAGCCATCATGGACTGTTTAAACTCCTTACACATAATTTCATCATTTCCAGTGAATATCAAGTCGTCAACATATAAACTGACAATTAAAATTTTACCTCCCTGGGAGCGAGTGAACAATGTGTGTTCACTAGGACACTTCTTAAATTTTTCTTGCACAAAGTAGGTCTCAATTTTGTGATACCAAGCACGAGGTGCTTGTTTAAGACCATACAATGCTTTCTTTAGTTTATATACCTTCTCTTCTTCTCCTTTCTTCACAAAACCTTCAGGTTGCAGGACAAATATATCTTCTTTAAGTTCTCCATGAAGGAAGGCACTCTTGACATCAAGTTGGAACACCTTCCAGCTAAATTGAGCAGCGGTAGCTAGAATTAATCTAATGGTATCCAATCTAACAACTGGAGCGAAAACTTCAGTGTAGTCAATTCCATGTCTTTGGGCATACCCTTTTGCTACAAGTCTTGCTTTGTGTTTTGCTACTTTCCTTTCTGCATTGAGTTTGGTTTTAAAAACCCATTTAACTCCAATTGGTGTAACTCCATCCGGTAAAGACGTAAGCTCCCATGTTAGATTCTTTTCTATAGCTTCTATTTCTGTAACCATGGCTTCTTTCCAATGTTTACTCCCTGCAGCTTCTTCAAGTGACACCGGGTCTGATTCGGTTACAAGCATTACTGCTAAGGTTTCCTCTTCTAACAGCCCTGTGTCATAATCGGCTAACCACCCTGGAGTTCTCCTTGCACGTGTTGCCCTCCCTTCAAGTGAACCTGGTATAGTACTGTCTAGACGTGTGCTGCTGCTCCCATCTTCACTATTATCAACACTATTATCTGCAGTTGCTGCAGTATCAGTGTTATTTTCAGTTGTTGCAGCAGGGTCATCTGAATCTCCAAAAATCACCTCATTTGGCCTGGTTTCTAGCTCTAATCTGTTCCAATCCCAGCTTTTTTCTTCCTCAAAAACTATATCTCTGCTAATGACCATAGTTTTTGTGACTGGATCATATAAGCGCCATGCTTTAGACTCATCACTAACACCCAGAAAAACACACTTTCTGCTTTTGTCATCCAGCTTGACTCTTTTCTGGTCTGGAATATGCGCATGAGCCACACACCCGAAGACTCTGAAATATTCCACCACAGGTTTCCTACCGCTCCAAGCTTCTTCTGGAGTAATATCTTCTACAGCAGCTGTAGGACTTCTGTTCTGGATGTGCACACTCCACTTTACAGCTTCTGGCCAAAAAACTTTGGGAACCTGCTTCTCCTTGAGCATAGAACGAACCACATTCATAATTGTTCTATTCTTTCGTTCAACCACACCATTTTGCTGAGGAGTATAGGAGGTAGTTAATTGTCTTCTTATGCCTTGTGTGTGACAAAATTCATTAAACTCACTGGAGAGAAACTCTCCTCCACGATCTGTCCACAAGCACAAGATGTGTGCATCCGCCTCCTTCTCAATCAGCGCCTTGAATTCCTTGAATTTGGCCAAG
Source organism: Lablab purpureus (assembly GCA_030347555.1). Lineage (NCBI taxonomy): Eukaryota > Viridiplantae > Streptophyta > Magnoliopsida > Fabales > Fabaceae > Lablab > Lablab purpureus. The sequence goes on from CM059258.1 coordinate 24,220,453, forward strand.
GCTTCTGACTTCTCATGCAAAAAATACACCCAAGTTTTCCTAGTGAAATCATCAATGAAAATTAGGAAATACCTCTTATTACTGTACGAGACTGGCTGAATAGGGCCACATATATCTGAGTGTATGAGTTGTAACCGTTTAGATGCTCTCCAAGTACTTTGGCTTGGGAATGATCCTCTTGATTGTTTTCCTGTTAAACATGTAGAGCATGTTGTCTGAGGATGGGCCAAAATAGGTAAACTGAGTACCATTTCTTTGGCAGCCAAGATACTCAAGGCTTTGTAATTTAAGTGTGCAAAGCGACAATGCCACAAATAAGCTTCTCTAGCCTTGACAGTTTCTGATTGGAGACATAATGAATGTGTGGAAGCCATAGATGCTGTCACATAAAACATTCTATTCCCACTCAAGTCAATCTTCATAATTAATCCCCTTGCAGGATGAAACACCTTGCATGAGCCATCTGAAATCAGAATGGCTAAGCCTTTTTCTTGTAGTTGTCCAATACTCAAGAGATTATTCTTGAGTTCAGGAATATAGTAGACTTCGGACAGAACCTGGGTGACGCCATTAACATGCATCCGAACACTACCTCTTGCTGCTACTGTCATATGTGTATCATTGCCAAGCTTTACTGTCCTCGAACATTCTTCTTCCAAGTTCAGGAACCATGCCTTGTTTCCTGTCATATGGTTGCTGCAACCAGAGTCAAAATAGCATCTTTCACCCTCGTGTCCCGGCTGCTCCTCATGTGCCATGACGAGAATTTCTTCTTCATCATCCATTTCAACATAATTTGCCTGCTTCTCCCAGTCAGGGCATTCATACTGAAAATGCCCAAACTTATGACACTTGAAACATTCAATGTGGGCTTTATTGAAGGGTTGTCTTCCTCTTCCTTTGCCGCGACCTCCTCTAAATCCACCACGACCTCTGCCTCTGTTAGGTCGCTCCTCTCTACTATTGGTGGCCTTGTGAGTAGCCTTCAACGCCTGTTCTTCCTCCTGTATCCCGAGCATTCGTTGCTCATGCACCAATAAACTCCCGTGCAACTCGTCAATGGTGAGAACATTGAGGTCATTTGATTCCTCTATAGCACAAACAACATAGTTGAATTTATTTGTTAGAGATCTCAATATTTTGCTCACCACCGTGCTTTGTTCCATCACTTCTCCATTGGACTTCATTTTGCTTATCACAGTCATGGTGCGGCCCATAAAATTGTCCACCTTTTCCCCTTCTTTCATGGTGAGTAACTCGAATTCTCTCCGCAATGCTTGGAGTTGTGCACGTTTCACTCTTGTAGAACCCTGATACTTTTGCCACATTGAATTCCAAATTGCCCGTGATGTGCTCTTGTCAAGGATAGTCTCCAATATTTCTCTGTCAATAGATTGAAACAAAATTTTTTTTACCCGCAAATCTTTGAGTTTGGCTTCCGCCACGGTTTTCTTTTGAGCCTCTCCATCGGGTCCAGTACCAATCACAAGTGTAGGAACTCCCTCTTCCACTAGACTCCACAATTCTTTGCTTCTAAGAAAATTCTCCATGGTCATTGACCAAAAATCATAATGACCGTCAAATTTGGGAATGGCGGGCTGCACAAATTCGGAAGTAAACATCTTAGGTTTCTTTCAGAGATTCACTCACTCACTCACAACTCACTCACGGTTTGGATCAAGCCCCTTGCGGAGCTCTGATACCAATTATTGGAAGATATAAGACACGTGAAAGAGAGCAAAAGTTAACGTGAATGGAGAATAGACGAAGCTGTAAGTTGCACGTTTTATTCAAAGATAATTGCTGACTTAAATAGAGCCACAAAAAAAACAGAATAGATCACAGTTGGAGTGTGATCTCTAACTTATTGGGAATTGCCCTACAAATTAGGAGCAAATTCTGCACTACTAACAAACTGTTAAACAGAATAATAAAAACAGCAAAACCTTAACATGAAATTGGTAGTTTCACTTTGTCTGCATGGATAAACTCATAAGAATAGTGGATCTAGAAAATTTCTCAGTAAGAGCAAAAATTTATTTATAATATTATTATAAAAATAAAATATGGCAAGTAGTGTTCTTCATTTGAGTATTTCTTTTTAAACTTACTCTCTTTTTTAAACTTACCCTCTTTTGCAATTGTAAAAATAAATTACACTAAATCTATAAATTTTACATACATGTAAATATAAAATATGAAAAATAAGATAGATATCCATAATCTCCATCTTCACCTAATACATATTAAAAAAAGTATAAATTTATAAAATATATAATATAATAAAAAATAAAAATATATTAAATAAGTATACATTAAATAAAAGTATATATATATATATATGTGTGTCATTATTAATAAAATATTTAAACTTTTATTAGATAAGATATAAATTCTATTAAAACAATTATATATTTTTATATTACAAAATAAAATAAAATAAAAATCTGAGTAACAAAAAGTGTTATCAAATGATTTTGTGATGAATGTTATGGTAAATTATGTGGATCTGTGATGCATTTGATTTGACGCGAACTGATGTATGAGACATAAAACACTGTTGAGAGAGTTTCAACCTAACACTCATCCATTGGAGCTAAATATGGACAAATAATCTTCTCCTGATGCTCAAAGCAATTGGGTGTCTGTTTATACTTGGAAAAACAAAGAAATAAAAAAATGTAATAAATATGATAAGTAATATTTTATTAAAAAAAAAAGAACGTATAAACTATACATGTCGAATGAATGTTTGCATTATTGAAATTAATGTTCATATTTTAATATATTGTTAGCATAATATACACTTGGCTGTTTTTCCTACAAAAATAGGATAAATAAATTAATAATATAATCTTTAGTCGGTACATCTTTACTGTCTGTTTGAAAAAATTTTAATTAATAAAAAATATATGTTAAAAATATAAAGCTATACTAAAAAAGTTATAATTTATTTTAAAATATAAGTCAAACTAAATTATTAGATTTTTTTACCTTAATTTATAAGGTTAATTTAAAGTGGATTACCAATTTTGTTAGTTTTAATAATGATTTTTCATAAATTTGTATGGTTGTATGTGGTATAAAATCACTCTAAAACAATATTCTTTGCATAATTATTTTACATCTATTTATCATTTTTTTTCATTTTCTTTGTTGTGTCATTTGTTGCTCTTCTTCTATTCAGGGCCACTATATTCTAATGTTGTCATTATCTTCTGTGTTTGCAATCAAATTCTTTATTATTTTGAGTTATAATATAATAATAAATAAATTGAAAACTATAATGGTAACTACTATGTAATACAATAAATGATAATCATTGTGCATAACAAAATTGATAAATTATACTTAATCAATATCAGTACATTAATTACATTTTATTTATATAGTTATCTTATGTAAATATGTTTCAATTTTTCATGAGTCATAATCTCCATATACTTGAAAAACAAGTTTTTTTTGATTCAGAATGAAAAACATAAAGTAATTCATCATAATCATTTAAGAAACTAAAATTACTAACCTTGCTATATGTTCACTTTGCGCCATAAAGCAAAAATTTGCTTCTTCATCAAATTCACTTGAGTTTAAAGAAGAGCTTGAGTCAACATCAAAGTATATTTTTTTCTTTTTTATGACTCTTTTATTCTTTTTGTTTTCACTCTTCTTGAGATTTGGGCAATCTGTTTTTATGTGACCCTTCTTTCCACATTTATAACATTTGTAATTTGATGTACGAGTTTGGTCATCATTTTCAAACTCTTTGTGATGACTGTTTGATACGAGCACGAAGAAGGCAACAACAAATTTAAGATTTTTTAGTTTTAATTTTAATTTTTGTAATTTGGATTTGTTTTTGTGGACTTTTATTGGGCTTTGTACTTTTTTGTTCTTTTTTCAGTTTTGTGCCTGATCAGAGAATGGACCTTATCTTAGGTCCAATAGTACAAATAGGAATCTCATGATTTTTTGTACTCAGAATTCAGATTTTAGGAGTTGAAACTTTGACTCTGTGAATTCTCTCTTGGTTTTTGAGTAAAACTTTATATTCTTATATGTGAATTATCGAATTCAGAGTGGTGATCCTCACTGGACTTACCATTTTCTCCATCCCTAATCCCTTTCCGCATTTTTTATTTTTGATATTTGATTTGGGGAAAATTTGTCAGAACTGTCTGTCCATCCCTGGCTGGACAAATTCACATCACTCTTGTTTTTTGTTTTTCATGAATTTAGTGATTCTTTTCAACATAAGTTCCATGTTTTCACAATCAGAATCATCTTCTTCCTCATAACTCTGCTCTTTAGAAATTTCATATTTGAAGACTATATTTTTTCTTTCCTTTCATATTTTTCTTCAGTCAGTCTTCCCAACTCCAACTCATGTTCTCTAAGTTTTTCCGAACAAAGTCGCCATAGACATGCTTTCCAGAATTTTTGTGACTCCATGATTGCAATGACTTTAGGTTGCCACGTCCCATTCAAAGATTTTAAAATTTTTATATTTAATTCATCAATATCGAAAGGCTTACTGAGACCAATGAGATGATTTACAATGTGCATAAAATGTTTTTGCACATCATAAATATTTTCTCCCATTTGCATTCTGAACATCTCATATTGTTGGATGAGAGTGTTTTTTTAGCACATTTAATGTCATTTGTTCCTTCATGTGTTACAGCCAGCATGTCCCACATGTCTTGTAGTCTTACAAAGATCCTGGAAAATTCATCTAATGTTAGAGCTGACGAAATAATATTTCTAACTCTTACATCATACTAAGCTCTTCTATTTTCCTCAGCTATCCATGCAAAGAATTCTTTAGGTTCAAGTCCGTTCATAGGAACAAACAGACCATTTATAATAACATCATAAACTCCACGATCAAATGACTTAAAAAAGATTTACATTCTAACTTTCCATAATGAGTAGTTTTCTTCTGCAAAGACTGGAGGTTTGTTGATGGAAGCACCTTAGCAAATGTTTGGTTTTGACATGCCAATTTTTATTTGTTTTGAAATAACAATCAAAGAATGCCAATTGTTAGAATAATAGGACAAGTAAAACAAACCAAGAGGGGGTGAATTGATTATTAATAAAACTTTTTGAATTTAATCTTGTTAAAACAGAGTTTAACAAAAACCCCAATATAAATTTAAGTTTTGTTAAATTAAAATTAAAATATAAAACAAATAAACAGAATGTAAGCTGAATGTAAATGAGAGTAGGGATAAAAAGAAGATACCACAAATATTTATACGGTTCATATCAAAACAGATCCTACATCCAGTGACTTATTACTTCAAATGAGAGTGATTTCTACTAACTATCTTTAAATAAAGTTTTCAACTTACAGTGCAACAAAATAAATAAGATAGCAGGAAGATTAACAAAGACACCTCCTTTGTATAAAACAAAGGATGAAAAAACACCTTCCTTGAATATCACAAGGAATGTAGACACTTCCTTTGAATAACCACAAAGGATGAACAGTTCTTTTGAATGATGAAAACAACATCTCTTTTGAATACATCAAAAGATGAACACCTCCTTTAAATAAGCACAAAGATAAAGCAAGGTTGAACACTACTAGCAGAACAACTTTCACTTTAATCTTTTTAAGTTATTTTTGAAAGTCCAAATCCCTCATCTATTTATAGACAAAGAGGGGTTAAAAAATCTTTCTGTCTTTAGATTAACCGTCATATATATTTGGTGAATTTGTTTTTTTAAATAGAAAATAGCAAGATTTTTTTTGTATTTGTTTAATCTATTGATTTAAAAATAAATAATGTTGTGTTTTTAAAATAATTTCTCTTTGCTTATTAAGTAAGTAATAATTTTAAAAACTACTTATTTAAGAAATACTTAATTTAACTTCAAACTACATCATATTTATGGATTATTTTTATTTTACTGAAAATCCAACTCACCAATTTGAATAGATTTCCACTTCTAACTACATTGTTTTTAATTATAATATTCAAATCCGATATCTAAGTTCAAAATCTAAACTATATTGTAATGATACCTTTCTATATATCTTTCTATTGGAGCTTAACTTGCAATCCTTAATATTTATTGCGTTAAGACCTCACATGCAATATAGATCCACTTGTTTCTTAAAACTGTTTGAAAATTGAAAGCACTTTAGATTATTAATTGACTTTCCAGTTATTGGTTTTTGGATTGCAAATATTAATGGTCAAGGTGTGACTGAGTATATTATTTAAAAAAAAAAGATTATAGTCTAAATTGTCGGTGGCAGTAATAAATAAATGCTTTAAGAACTCTGACTAACACAACAATTACATTGAATAAATACTTCAATTCTTGGCTTATGGTATGAATGTGTTTATTTGGGTTCTGTGAATTCCCTTTCTAGCTACACTTTTCACAATTTGGATCAATACAAGGTGTTTTTATTACTATTTTTTCAATTAAAGTTATATTTTACTAACTTGTGCAAATTTTTAATGTAAAATTTTGTTAGTTAAGAATATTATTAAGATTAATTTTCAAATTTAATTGATCATTAACAACTACATGTACATTTAATGAATTATGTAACTAAGTTTTTTTGTTAGTCTCTTTTTAAGTTACACTTAATCATATCATTTATCTCTTTTTCTTCATATATTTTATTATTATATTTTAAATTTTTACGTATTTTGCCGATATAATAAATGTTACAAAGTGCTTATAGAAGAAAAAAAATTCAAAAATAAAATATCAGCAAACAGCGTTTTTTTTTTTAAATTGTAACAAATAACATTGTTTTGATTTAATTTTATCTTTTTTTCTTATAATATGTCAACATGTTTTTAAACATTAACAAATTAGTAAAATCTGTTAAAATTATAAAATAAGACGGTAAAATGTGTGAAAAAAAATTAAATGATAAAATTCATAATATAATAAAAAATGGGTGTTAAGACTATGTGTTTTTTAAGTGATTACAAAAACGTTATTTTAAGACAAATAATACGAAATGTATTAAATTAATTGAAATTTTTTTATGAGAAAACAATGATGCAAAGAAAATGGTGTAGAGAAAAAGTTAATGAAGATTTGCAATTTAATTAGTGTGTACATTGCCCTATGGAGGCATTTGGTAACATCAACCACATGAAACCAAATACATATGATTCATGCTTAAGAAATAATCATAAGCATGTATCAATATCAAATACCTACTGTTCAATTATTAAAATACCATATTATTAATCATTATATAATAACATATCCTTTCATTAATTTATAAAATACGATTTTTATATAGTTTTCCAAAATTGATCAACAATAAGGTATATTAATATTTTATAATCATGGATACATTTTATTTAATGAAATGATAAAAGATGGTTTGGACTTCTGCAATTCCATATTTTCATTCTACAGGTATACTAAATTTACAAAAATATTCTATATATATATATATATATATACTTTTTTTGGACTAGAATGTCTTAGAATATTTTCGGATTAAATTTTTTAAAATAGTGTTTTAGAATGGATGAATTGGAACATGTATAAAAACTTATAAAATTTCTCTTAAAAATATTTTTTAATTTTAAAATTCTTTTTTCAGAATACATACTATAAAATAAAATTTCTGAAACAGCTTTTAAAATAACCTTTTATAATGAGTTGCAGCCTTAGAAAGTTGCAGGAAGTAGGAGGCTAAAAGTCTTGATACATTTTTAAGTGTAAAGAATAGTAAAAGTCCCACATTGGTAATGTGGGTTGTTTACAGATGATCAAAACTCTCTTTTAAAGAATAAAGAAGAAAACAGCAAACAAGTCAGCGAATCCTTAAGCTGAGGTCAGAGTGATTTAGTCTTCTCTCATAGTAATTGTTTCTTCCAAATAATCAGCCCCACCAAAGAGACAGTTTCAAGATTATTAACTTTGCTTTGTTTTAATGTGTTTGACATTGCACTTCTTACAAACTTTTTCACCTAAACAAATTAAAAATCCAAAGGAAATTATTGCTAGGATTAAAACATGTTGCTGTTATAAGTTATCAATTTTTATTCATAATATTGATTGATACTTTATATTACTAAAACTAGTATTAAATTATATTTAATTCTTTTCTATTTGCTTAAATGATAAAGTTATGTACTATTATTCATTTTTGGTATACTAATATAATTACATCAAAGATTTATTAATATATATGCACACACAAAATATTTAGTTTACTCTTTATTCATTTCATTAGTCTATTATTGTGGTGGTTGTGGAGAAGATTTTATAAGAATTATATTAATGTATTTTGGTCCATTAAAATTTGACCATTTATCATTTTGATTTTAATATACATCTTTTAATATTTAGTTTATTAGCATTACTTTGTTCTAGTAGTGTACTAATATAAAACTTTTTTTTTCTATCTTAGGTGCTGCAATTTTTTTAGTGAGACAGAAAAAAAAGAAATCCAATCAAGAGTTAGGGATTAGAGATGTGATAATTTCAAATGCAATGTCTTCTTTCTAATTCAAATATTCAAATTGTTAGACTCATTGTATTTGAAATATTATTTATTTATTTTAGTTCATATAAATTTTTACAATTTTATTCTTAAAAAAATTCAATAAAAAATGATTTATTTGTAAATTGTCATTTACTTTCATTCTTAAACAATTTTTCATTATAAAAATAGAAAAAATTTAAAGATATTCCTAACATGTAGCTCAAGTTGGAGTTTAGCAACAAGAAAAAAAAATCATTCACTAACTAGAATTAACTACAAATATTTATAAGTTTGAATTACAAGTCCCAATTTCCTAATATATTGGGACACATAATGGATGGATGTGTATCATAGAAGTAGCTAAAACACCACAGGAAAAACATAGGCACTCACCATCACTTCAAACAATGGATCAATTTCATCATCACTTTTTTATTTTTTTTTCTTGTTTTAATTCTTCTTTGCCATGGTGGCATGGGGAAAGAGGGTTTAAGGACTGAAGTCCCACATCAATAATTGTTCCATAGGTGAGGCATCCCCACTTCAGATAAATAACTCTCTGAGCTCCCTTCTCCAAAGCTTGGAGACCCCTTAAGAGTTTGGTTCAGAGGATTCCTTTCCATCTTTGTGATCTGACTCAAAACAGCTTTCAACACCTTTCTGTCACAGGATAAAGGGTCTAAGCAGTAGCTCAAATTTGGTGCTCCTCCATATGTAGTTGCAGGTAATTTAGGCTCCATGGTTGTCATGTGGTTGAAAATGGGGTTTGCTTGGTTCTGTGAAAAAATGGAGAAGCAGGGCACTTGCTCAAACTCGTCTGCATGAGCTTGAGTTTGATCAAAACTAATATAAGAGTCCATTAATGCAGGAAGAGATGAAGAGCCTGTGTCTTCATAGCAGCTACCCATGCTAGGTTTTGCTGAAACTTCTCTGTTTTTGTAGAACACTCTACACAAAACCCAGTCTTCCTGCATTTACATAATGTGCACATTGTTTAAGCTAAGGTCTTCAATTAAGCAAAAAAGTTAAAGCAATATGATTGATCCTAAAATATATACAGTGGCTTCTCTCAACACAAGCCAAAAACCTTACACATGGAAGAATTTGGTGCTTTCACAGGCTTACATAAGTGTAAAATAAAAAAATCAAATAGGATCTTCTTAGGTCAGCTACCCCATATATCTTATGTAGTCACATTCTAGCCAATAGCCAAGTGAGACAAATTTGGTTTTGGCACAGAGCAAAAACACATCCCAAAAAGTCAAAAGTCCTCAAATTTTTTATTGCAAATCACTAGCTGCCTCCCTGATGCATGCAAAGGAAACCAAACAAGGCCAATGCCAAAAGTCCATGTATAAAGTAATATTCTATGTATATACTGACCATTCAAAGTGGTTAATGGAAAAACAAGTTCCCATTACATACTCATTTTGGTCCAACACTAGCTGGAATAAAATGTTGTCACAACATAACATAAAATACTTCAGATAAATGCATGTAAATGAAACATGTGTAGAGAAAAAAGAAATTAAATCCTTTTACATATATATATATATATATATATTCAATTAGAATAAATAATCAGTGTTATCCAATCATAAACTATAGTATATACTAAAGTTGTTTAGCTTTGATCATAATTATATTAAAAGTTATCAGTTGATAATGTTACACTGAGAATTAAACTCATTCCATTCGGGTATATATATGTATATATATATATACCTTGGAAGAAGAAATTTTAGGGGGTCCATGGGGACCTTCAATGCGAAACTCATGCATGACCCACTCAGTTTTTCTGCCTTTGGGTGCCCTTCCTTGATAGAACACCAAGGTCTTCCTCATACCAACAAGGGTGCCCTTGCGAAGGATAGGCCTGTCCTTCCCTGTGGCTTTCCAGTACCCTGAGGCAGTGGCACGATTTGTGCGTAACCCTGTTGCATACTTACGGTCTCTCTGTGTATAGAAATACCACTCTTTCCCTCCCACACATGCTGTTTCTGCATAACCATTACAACACAGTATTATTGTTACGAACAATCTAAGAATATCATTGCCAAAATAATGATACATTTATATGTAATTTGTAGCGAAAAAAAATGTTGTATGTTTTGTGTTCTAGAAGTCAACTATCTGACTAGTGTTAAAACCAACTGTTATTGTCAACAATATTACGTTATTACTATGTAAGTTGAAGAAAAAAGTGATTCAAATATATAGAAAAGAAGGGGGTGTTTATATCTTTTCTGTGATGTATAATCTCTTGATTTCAGTAAGACATGTGCAGTAGGTCAATAAGGTGTGTCGTGTGTTCAAGTCAACTATGATTAGTAAAAAACAATTGTTCACATTAACAATATTATCTTTTGTTCAATATAATCCTAAAATTAAATGTGTATGGTTTTCTTTCCTTTGTCTTATTAGAAGAATTGAAAATTTGAAGATTGTGGCAGAATAAAGAAAAGTTAAATATATGCATATTATTTTCATTGTATAATATAGACTCTAGGTTATTCTTAGAAATGCACACACGTAAGTATATATATAATATTTAGAATCAGATCACAGTTTAAAGAAAAATACAAAAACCAAATAGTTCTTGATGAGCAGCAATTATTATTATCTGAATGCAAATTATTCTGGTTACTATTGGGATATGCCCCTATTTATAACTAGCTTAATTCTTCCATTTATTGCTCTTGTTTCTTCTGATTTACCTATCCTTATCAGTTTCTTTTCCTATATGACATGCTTACATAAAATACAAAACTAATTATGTTGATTTCATAATCAAACAGTTGGTATTATTTCTAAAATAATGTAAACTATGAACACATGGCCTAGCACACCAAAGCAATGTTGACCCATCATATCAGGCCCAGAAATCTCTTTTGTCCTTGTTGATAAAAAAATTGCTGTTAAGAACCTCAATAATTATACATGTAGTACCAAAATAAATAAATACATAGATATTTTAAGTGCTTTTTTTCAAATATGTAAAAATTAAGAAGGAAAGAGATAATTTTCTTCCTTGGAGATAAAATAATAGAAGGGATTAATTTTTCAGTAAAGTAGAAACTTCAACTTATTATCCTACTTAATATGGTGAAAAAACAAAAAACAAATAGGACGAAGATACTTAAAGGGAAAATGTAAATTTAGCTGTGCTTATGATAAGTCAAATCTCACAGTGTAATTGTTTTGACATGAAAGTACTATAAACATGGTGAGATCCAGCTAGAATAGTGATAAGGCTTGAGAGTTCAATCACTTTAACATGACATGTAAGGGGTGATGTTCATGTGCAGGTGTGTTGTTGCAATGAAAATCATTATTTGAATTATTGTGGTGAAAAAATCACTGTCAAACACTTTATAATAGGACAAAATTCAATGAGTCAAAATTTTCAAAACTGAAAAAAAGCTATGAAGGTGATGTATATCATGCATTAACCGTTGGATAACATTACAATATTATTGCATATAAACTCTCTCTCTCTCTCTCTCTCTCTCTCTATATATATATATATATATATATATATATATATACATGCACATATATGATTTTTAGAGCTTCCCATTCAAAGTTTCCAACCTAACTGTGCAGATCCCTTTCAATAAGTTAGCAGTGTATCTGTATCCACAATTCCATATTAACATTACATATATATCATAAATAATTATTAAGTACGGAAGACAATTTTTTCACTAAAATAAAAAAAAAAATAGCAATTTTTTTCCAATATATTTATCTTTATTTTAAGCCACCTGTACCTATCTGTGTGAATGTGGCTGGGGTTGAAATTAAAGTTATGTCCCACAAGAAAATGCAAACTGAAAATAGTGACGTTTTTCCAATTATTAACAAGGAAGAAAATATTCAATTAATATGGATGGTAAATCATGGATGGAATTATTGATATATAAGAAAGAAAAAGAGATGAAAGAATAACGGTTTTGAGATTGTTCTTTCATTAAGCAAACAGAACCATAATATTGAAATCAGTGGGTTAAAGGATCAAAACTTGATATGATGAGCTGCATAATTAACTATATGTAAGACATTTAATTAACTAATTCTGTGATGAATTGATGTGTAACAATTAGATTTATTCTATAATGTCTCACTAGTCACAGATGGCAGCTAATGATAATTTGGCATGAAAGCAGTCACAGGTGCTGTATAGATTGGGATCTATAATAGCCATTGCAGTTGCTATCATCACCTCACCCCACATAATGAATTTACCCTCATCACAAGAATTCAAACAAATGAAAGTAACAACTCATTTTGTACTTTATCAACCCTAATAGGAAACTGGAATGGATCAAGCACGCTGCATGCCCATTATTAGTATCATGTGGGGTGGCTTTGGCCTTGAGTGTGAGATGAAGAAAACTACACAAAATTTCTGGCTCAAGCAGAATCTTTCCCAGTTTCATTTATGAGAAGAAAAACCAAACAGTGAATAGTGTTAAAACTCTAATCATCATACACAGAAATTCAAGAAACATGGCATGTTCCTATACAAAGCAACATGAGTAACACTTTACATTAGAGAATGCATGACATATATATATATATATATATATATAAGAATAAGAATAAGAATACAGACCAGGAATATCCCAAGGTTCACACTTGTTAAGGTCAACATCTATCATGAGAAGGGAATCATTGTGTGTGAGCTTCTTCATCAAGTAATCACAGACAAGCTCTTCATCTCTTGGATGGAACCTGAACCCTGGTGGCAACTTTGCCTCTACCATGCTTATGTTGCTCATGTTTTGGTTTTGAATAAAGGAGTGGACAGAAGAAAGAGAAAGAGAAAGAGAAAGATGATAGAGAAAAGAGGTTGAAAGTTAAAGTGAGAAATTTGGAGAAGAATAATAAAGGAAGGAGGAGAAGAATGGAGTATATATAAATGGAGAGGGATCACAAGTGGCTAAGTCAACATGTAATTGTTTGCATGGGAGAAGGGTAGGATGGTCATTAAGTTCTGTGTCTCAACTAAATGAAGGATGACGTGCTCAAGCCAATCACTGCCAACTCCTTCATTTCTGCATCTCTTAACCTATTTTCATCTCTTCACTTCACATTATCACAAATAATACAAAAACATACTTTTTCACTGTTCCTGTTTATCCATTCATCAAAATTTACATCTATTTTCTTTTACTCTTATCAAACATCTTTTGCTTCAGCTGAGTAACATAACTATAATATTTCTGATGAAAAAAAAGAAAAGAAAAGAAAAGAAAAGAGAAAGAAGATAATAATTGGAGAGTTGGCACAGGAAGCAACCAGTCTCAGATGAACACAAACACACACAGCCATTTATTTTAAAATTTTGTCCACTTGTGCAAGATCTCTCTCCCCTTCTATTAATCTATTTATTTTGTTATTTATCTTTGTCACAAACTAATACACTTTTGTTCATATGCTTTGCCCAAAACTAGAAATATATAATCTCTCTCTCTCTCTCTCTCTCTTGCTTTTGCTTTTCAATTGTATTCATATTGGTTGGTGATAAGCTGGCATCCATAAGAATTTTCTTGAATAATGACCTTTATTTGGAACAAAAGTATTAGAGATTATATTGATATTAGTTTAGTTTAAGGGTTATGGTGAATAATTTATATGCACAGTGAAGACACATATAGGCTAAAGAGCATTTTGTGCTGAAATTTGATAGGAGGCCAAGGGAGTTAGGACGTTAGGTGATCAATTTCGTCACAAGATTAAAAAAATGAGTAAACATATGAACACTATAATGCTTTGATTCATTCATTATATTAATGTATTCAAATCTTGCTGTTAACCCAACACTTGAAAAGGGTTACTCCTCCTAAATTCTCTTAATCCAATATATTACAATATGTGATCTAATTAGTGGAAATAGAAATGGTTCATTTTCTGCATTTTCAATTAAGTTCTACCAGTTTTGCAATTTTAAAATTGCATGCCACTTTTTTCCAACATTAAATGCTTGTTTAGTTCAACATATGTGCTAAAAAAGATTATTTTTTTACTGGTTCAAAAAAATTGAAAAACAATAATTATTTTTAAAAATATATATATATATGTTGTCAAACATCCTTAATTAAGAACATTCTAAACTAGTGTTCAATAACTTTTAATTTACTTTTTTTAAGATGTAAGATAAATTTGGTCCTATGTAATATTTTCTCTTAAATATTAGAATTTCTTCATCCCTCTTGTATAATATTTTAAATTTACACTTATTTCATAATAAAATTTAGCTAGTAATATTTGGAGCAACGCTTGGGAACGGGATAAAAACAATTCCTTAGTATTGCGTTTTTTTTTTCATAAATCAATTAAAATTATTTTCTGAATATTGCACCCACCATTATAGGTTTACTAGAAAACCTTTCGTTTCCATTAAGATTAAACATAATTTGTATATAAATCCAATTTCTTAAATAAAATCGGAACTTTTACGGTAAAATATGGACAATTAAAAACCTTTTCCACTTCTAAGGTAATAATATATACAATATTTTTAGGTAATTACAATAATACTGTTTTAGTTAATTTTGAGTGCTTATAATTTTTCCAAAAATCAAATGCTAAAATTAAAATGAATAGTGCAATAGTAATTAAAATAAATAACGAGGGCTTTCGGGATTCTTATTATAATATTGAAGATAAAAGTATAAATTAATGGAAGAAATTTATTTGTTAAATACTATTATTTTAATAGAATAAAGTTATGAAGTAATTAAATAAGTTGTTTTGTTTGATAGCTGAAATGAGCAGTGAGGTATAGAAGCTCTATTTTAACCCTTCATAGATGTAAAAAATATGCAGTTTATTTTTTCAATTATTGAAGATAAACTGGGTTGTGAGAGCTACATTTATCCAACTTACCCGTGTAATGCAAAAAAGTAGCATGTGTCGCAAAAAAACCTTCCCTGTGAATAATCCAATCAAAAGTGTGACCCTTCATACATCTTACAATTTCTAAAAAGAAAAACCTATTTTGTAAGGTTGTAAAATCTTCCACTTAACCGATTTGTAGAAATACTACACAGATTTAGTACTCATAGAATATTAATTTAATAACTTTTTTAGTTCTAATTTTGTGTGAATTGTTTTTAATGTGTGTTTACTATTTTTTTTAATATAATTTTAATTTTAATTAAAATCAATTAATTTGATTTCTTTGATTAAATTGATGTGAATGTGTTAAAAGAGTAAAAATATGGTATTAGTTGATATTGTCTTTGTATATCACATATGTCCTCTCATATATTATGTCATCATTCTTTTAACGTCATCCACATTAATTTTAACAGAAAGAATTACATTGATTAATTTTAACTAAAATTAAAATTAAGACTATTAAAAAAAATAATAAAAAAACATTACAAAAATCCATAAAAGAACTGTGATTAAAAAGTCTATTAAATCTAATAAAATATATAATAAAAAAAACATAACTTAAAATTAATTAGAAATATGAGTGTTCATAATATATCCATTTAATTTAGATATGTGATGTAAATAAGTGACTCTAATATTTTATATTTCAACTTTAAAATCAATTTACATTAAGTGAAATTGTTTATTAATATACCAGATTTACCGAAGTAATGTAAGAGTGTTTTTCTTTTCCTTAACAAAGCACTAACTCTAATTTTAAACTTTAATTAAATATACATATACTTACTTTTAAGAGAGGTAATATTTTCAATGTAGACCTGAATTGTTAATATGATTGTATGAATTTGATTTCACAAAATTGATTGTAACCATGTTATCAGTAAATATAGAGTTATACTAATTAACGTACAGTATTTAAAGTATATGATTATGATGAGTAGATTGAAAGCAAATAAGAAGTTGGTTGATGTATGCTCTGAAAGTAGCTAGCTTTGGTGTAGGTTGATGATGAACATAGGGCCAGGTGGATACAGGCACACGTGAATTTGATTGTGAATGGAACTTATTTTTGTGTGTTCCTCCAAGTCAACCTAATTGACAAATTCCTGCTAACATGATTTCAAATTCAATCCATTAACAGGGAGGGAAGAAAATTGCATGTAGGTAATATAATTAAGTCATAAAGAAAATAGGGATATTGATGGTGTAATATAATAACAACAACAACAATAGTTGAAAAGAGAAACAAACACATTGATGGGTAGACCAAAACCGTGTGAGATATCACAATCATGTAAAAACAAGGAATAGTGGAGATTAGGGAATTTGATGACAACGTTTGGCAGATGAGGCAATTGGTGCAAATTTTGACTATTTCAATTTTTCTTGGCTTTTATTTTTGTGGTTAGGTAAATGCAGGTTCCTCATTTTTAGGTATTGAATTTGGGTGAGAGGGTCACGTGTGTGTCATAAATGTCTCTAAGGAAATAGTGAGTTTTCTTGAGCAGTTTAGTGTTGAAGAAGAAGAAGAAGAAGAAGAAGGGTAACATCAAACCCTTCATTGCAATAGTTATCATGTTTTCTCCTTGTGAACAAATGATTCCCCTAATGCAATAATTAACAAGGTTTTAAATTGTTTTTGCTACTTTCACTATGGTTTTTAATATTGAAAAACATTGCTAACAAATTTAGTTAATTTCACCACCTTCTCATCATATATATAAACTCCAAAAATCTTGACCTTGCAAGCTAAGTTCCAATTCTTAACCATGTTTTGGAAATGTAAATAACTAATCAACAATTTGTTAAATAGGAATTATTTAGACAAACTTATTTAGAAACACTTTTAGAAAAAAACACAAATGGGATTTTCTATAAACTATAGTTAGTTTATGAACAATTTAAAATAAGAATTTGAAGAAATTATATGAAATTTTTTTCACAAATTAGTTTAAGGTAAATTATTAGTTTATGAAAAAAATGATTTAATTTTTTCTTTTGTTTATTATGAAAAAAATCATTTGATCTTTTGTTTTACTTTATTATGTTCATGAAAAAGTTTGCTCAAACATATTGAAATCTACTCTCTCTCTTTTTTCTCTTACATAGATGTTAATTTTTGAGACAGTCTCATCAGACACATTATCAAAAACTAATAAATATGAGTTATCTCTCCTACCATAGATTTGAATCTTAGTTTATCATGATGTGTTTTTTTACCATAAAAAGAAAAGAAAAAGTGTGATTGTTCATCCATCTCCCTAGAGTTTGAATATATAATGTTGTAACAGAATGTCTTGGTAAAAGCACTAGTTGTTAGTTAAGTGTAGGATTGAACATATTTTTTCTGACATGCTTTCAATATAAGGATCCAAAATTTGGCAGCTGTACTATGCATTTTACTAATACACACGCTTGACCTATTTATGATACATAGTGAAACTTCATTTGCCATAAAGATTCAAGAATGTTGGCTTGGTGAGCTGTTAAGAGCAAGAAAATATTTAGATACAAATTCTAAGTTTAAATATTGAAAATTTAAGATCTATTGGAAGATGACAACTCAAATAAATTCAAGTAGCTCGAAACATTAGTGTTCAATTCTAGGTGGCAAAATATCCTGAATTCAAGCTTACAAAAATTTTGAACTTACTGACATATTCTTGAAGCATAGACTGCACAAGAAGCAAAACCATGGTCTGAGCTAGGTGACACAACACTTCCAAATGTGAAGACAAACTCAACATCAATGTACTTGTCTTAATTACTCCAGACCTACCATTTTGCATGCGAGCATTATCAAGATGGTATGAGGAACAGTTATTGTAGTTTTGTCAAAGAAGGTAGGCCATGGCTTTATTATATTAGTGTAAATGTGGGCACATACATAGTCCATAATAAAATTTCATATTAGAAATGTGAACCATGTTCAACGTTCTGATAAATTTGGTGAAAGACTGCCACACCACTACTTAAAGTTAACACTCACAATAAAAGGCACACAGATACTAACAAGACTCTCTTATATGCACTTGGATATTTCTTGGGAACAGTGCAGAATCCTAGCTAGCACAAATCAAACTTGCCAATATCTAATAATCTAATGATAAAATGGGTTGATTTTCCATGTTGGCCAATCATAAACTGGCATCCAACACAGAGTTTGGTGCTTTTGGGCCAAAAGAATCTCAGTTTAATGTAAGGTCTAGATTCTGGAATGTGACAGCGCCAACAGTGTGAGACAAACTATGAGTCAATGCAGTATTTGTGTAGCCAACCATGAGTTATATTTAGAATAAAATTTATATGCAATTTCTTGTGTATTTTAATTACAGATGTTGAATCTAAATTAAAGTTTTACATTTATGAGTGGACTGCATTCATAGTCAGTACTGAATTGGACTCTTAACAATGATTACTCTAACATATATACCAGCAAGACATTTCAACCCCAAATGACTAATAATATCACTAGAATAATGATATATATTAAACGTTTACTTGTTAAAGTAACAATTATATCATGTTTTGATGCAGTAAAAGATATTACTTTTGATTGAGACGTGATTAATTACACACAAGAGCATCTAAATGCTTGTGTTATTAGTTCTGCCTTCTGCCAATACTTGTGATTTTGAAGTGGCTTAATATTGAGTAAAAGTATGATTATGTAGGTTGAGGTAATTTGCATAATAAATGTCTGTACTAAATATTAGCTTAACTTCTGAAAACAAAACTCTAGTTATGATCAAAGATCAGCACTACTAAAAGCACATAAAAATGTGTTTTGAACTCAAAAGTTATGACATGATGTCCAATTTCCAATTTTGGAGAAGAATGGTGCACATCCATCTGGGAAATGATAAGAACATGGTCATGCATCCAAATCCAATCGCTTTATTTTTATATTTTTAATTTTGCCTTAGAGTTTTGAAAAGTCTAATTCACTTGGTGCACCTAAAAACTAAATCCATTGTCTATAACATGCAAATACGATTACTTTCCATTCAAACCTCCATGATGAAAATTTGACCAATTGATGAGAGTGATATCGTGCCTATCTGAAACCACTAAGGAGGCTCTCTGGTGTTGATGTGCATATCATCTCCTATGCACTGTAGTTTCAGTCATTCTTCTTTTTGTTGATGGCAACCTTTCATGTCATTTTGCTTGGAATCTCCATCGAAATGAAAGGAAAAACATTGAGCAAAAGCCTAAAACGACAAGCTTGAAGCACGTGGCATGGGTTGTGGCAGTGCCATCTGTAACGAAGCCGCCCACAATTGGAAAGGGAACAAAAGGTTTAGTTCATCAATGGCAGACGTTTAAACTTTAAACTTGGTGCTATGCCAAAACACTCTTGGTCTTCAGAATTGCCTTTCCAACATTACTACCACTGTTGACAAAGAAAAAAATCACTTGTCAGCCCCTGCAAATACGGCTTTTGATAGAGAAACCAAATGGGGTTTAATATTAATATTAATCTCTCCTAATTGGGATGGATCACATGAACAACAATTGACGTGGCTAATCTACACGCGCAGCACACACGAACAATTTTGACTGGCTTTGCAGCATCTTGATAAGGAATTGACGAGACAACTGTTGGATAGGATATGTGAACTTGAATTCAACAAGGATGAACTGGTCAAATTGTATAGTATTACTGGATAGAATGAACCAAAACTGAATATGATTAATACCATTTTGATAAAATGAAAGTGATAAAAAGTAGAAAATAATAAAACCTATATCTTCATTCATTTTTTTTCTGAGAAAAATGAGATCAAATGATAATTTTGTTTTATTCTGTCATGTCAAACAATATAATGAAAATTTAATTTCATTCCGCTACATTCCATTCCATTCCATTAAATATCTTCCTATCAATTAAAATTGTCTTTAAAACTCTATATATATATATATATATATATATATATATATATATATATATATATATATATATATATATATATATATATATATATATATATATATATATATATATATATATGCAGGATATGTACCTGTAATCATATTATCCACCTATGGATTTATCCATTTCAAACCATCAACTATCACATCAGAAGAAGAGATCAGGATTCAACGGAATATACCCCAGTGGCACATAGCAGCCCAACCAGAATATACAAAATGTTTTAGGCCACTCGTTCACGTCTTTTTTGTATTATACTCAGAAATAGTTATTGAACATATAATCTCTTCCTCATTATTATTACATGACAAAATTGTTGATAGTTCCACTTAGTCATGAAATATCTCATTCTAGCTTTGTGATATTCAGGTAAAGTATTTATCTCTTTGAAGGGCGGGTCCATTATGTAAGCAGCCAATTGATACCACCATTAGTACAAAACAGTGCACTCAACTATTCCAATTTCACATCTCTAAACTATCTTGCATTTAATTGTGAAACTAACACAATATTCAATCTAGCTCGTCATCACTTTTAAGGGTGAAAAATAACACTAGAACTTAGTCATTAAGAAACCATTTAAAGTGTTGAACATTTTGCTACCCGCAGATGAGTATAAAAAAAGAATGAAAAGAGAGAGCAGAAAACGATATAATTCCTTGGTTAAAATAATAAAAAGCATGCTCAAGTAACACAAAAAATTCAATAATATCCAATTAAAGGCAAATGTTTTCCTGCCAACGCTATTGCCTCAGAATATGTATCAACTTTATTTTAGAATACCTAAAACTTTCAAACAGCTAATTTGGAGTCCTGAAGTAATTCAATATCGAGAAGAAAAATAAAGTACAACGGTTTAAGAGGAAAAATCAATAGCAGCTTTTAGCTAACTTGTGTAACTCAAATTACCACTAACGACAGAACCCAATTCCAAGTCCCAATTCCAAGTCCAAACTAACATAGCGCAAAGGATCACAGGTTTTATTGTTGATTCCGCCCATACCACTTGATGTGATCCCTAAGTCCTTGACTTTTCAATGGTATAATCTAGGGATCCTAACTAGTAAAGGATAAATCCCTATCGACTTTACACAAGTGATTTCTAAACATTTGAAAGAGAGATTAAAATTTTAGACAAATCTGGCAGCACAGTACTGAAGTTGGAAGCAGATAACAAAGGATGTGCAATTTAAAAGGGACAAGTTACCAGCAAGAAAAAAAAGTTTGAATGTGTTCATGAATACTAACCTATTTTATACAGAAAAGCCATTCCTAGCATACTAGAGTATAAAGACACACCGTGAATACAAAGAACATCAAAGAGTATATAACTATAGAGGAATTAGAACCAAAACTATCAGTTTTTCAAAATACCACACACATTCATCCACTATATATATTACAATTTTGAACAAATATTGTTAAAAAAAATACTTCTAACATAGGTATATATTTTAGAAAATAAGAACTTTGCAAGTAATCAGTCCAACACTCCCTAGTCCCCTACCCCACAGAAGAAAGACAACAACAAAATACCAGTGGTATATGTTCTGGTAGCTTAAAATCATTACAAATGTGTACTCAATATCTACAAGTTTTGTCTCTTTAAGATAATTAATGGCTAGCTACCAACCATTAAGATGATAAAACTCAAACAAAGACATGGAGCATTTATGTACTTGATACAAGGTTTTCGATTCCATATCCAATAAAGCACAATGAAGGCAAAGAGGCATGCCTAATACATCCTAATTAAATGAATGATCTAATGAGTTTTAAACCCAAAAGTGATCTTAAAGTCAGGCGCCTTTTACTCCCATTGCTCTGTAAAATCAATAGCTGTACAATCATGGGTGCCCTCAAGTACAGCTAAATAGGTAGCTTCAGACGAGGCATCTTCCATTAATCTTAGCATTCAAGAAATGAAAAACAGAAACTTCACGCGCAGAATTTCAATAAAAATACTTCAGCAAAATGGGTATCTACTACAAAAAAAACTAAGAAGCAAAAGTTAAGGTAAAAATCTCGAATACAAAAGGAAAACAGAAAAATTAAGCAATCAACCCACTGAAAGCACCGATTTGTTATTCTCCTGTCATCTCCTTGATAATTTCATTAATGCGGAAGCTAAAAATTTGCAATATCTAAATAACTTCATTATCTAAATCGATCTCCAACATGCAATATCTAAATAACTCAACTATAGTAAACTTTCCGAATTGCAACATTTTGGCTTTACCCATTTAACAATCACTCTAAACCTCAACTATAGAAATTTTGAACTAGCAAATAATAATTCGAACCAACAGCAAACACAACCGCCCCAATACATGGTCAAAAACAAAAATGCAGCTGATGACTCAACAAGCAAAACCACAAAGGCTTGCAACAGAGCCATAACAAGCAACAATTTCTTACATCAATTACTAACAGAAAACATCATCCAACTCACAAGGCCTTCTTACTTTTCTTAGCCTTCAAACTTTTCACAGCCTTCACCTTCACTTCCCCTGTCTTCATCTTCTTCAATTCCCCTTTCTTTGTCTTCTTCACACCAGATTCCTCATCCCTAACAACCAATTCACTTCCACTCTTCACCTTTTTCTTCTTCTCCTTGACACCAGACGATTTCTTCAACCTCTTCCCACCATTCAACAAACTCGAAACCCCTCTCTTCCTCTTCTCATTCACCTTCTCATTCTCATCACCACCACCATCATCACTCGCCAATTCATTTTCAATCTCATCCTCACCATCATTCTCATCCATATACCTAACTTCATGAATCCTCCCCTTCTTCTTCGCCGATTCCGGAACCTCACCATCCTTTTCCTTCTTCTTATGCTTCTCCTTTATCTCAGCCTGCTCGTTAGCACCCTCAATCCTCAACTTCACATCCGGAACCACCTGATACACGGGCAACGAGACACTCTCCAACAGTTTCAAATGAAGCGACCGCACATTCCCCCACTTCTTCGGCACAACCTCCACAATTCCCTCAACCGCGGCCACAACATTTTCCACAATCGAGTCCCTCTCCATCCCAACCTTCGCAACCCTAACCACGCTACACGTGCCGGTTCGCATGAAGAGCATCGCAGACGAGCACGCCCTCTCCACCTGCTCCTTCCAGTTACTCTTCTTCAAATCAACCGGCACCGGCAACTTCCTCTTCTTGAAAAACTGCTTCCCGAGTAGCCGTGGAAGCAACGGCACAATACTCTTCTCTGCAAAAAACAAATCGTAGGAATCACAGAGCTTCCGCTTGGCCTCAAAAGCACGGAAATCAGAGGCCAGCTTTGAGAGTTTGAGGATTTTCGCGATGGGAATGGACTCGGATTGGATCCTGGCCTGGGCCTCGGCCTTAGTGACGCGGGCCTTGTTGGGCCGGTCGTCGAGGATGAGGCACTGTTCCGAGAACGGCGAGAGGAGGGAGTGAGGGAGAGGGATCTTATAAGGGTTAACGCGCGATTTTGCGGGGATCTTCTTCAGCGTAACGATGAGGTACACAAATTCTTCGTCTTCGTCGAAGAGTTTGGGCTTTTGAGTCTCCGATTGGGAACGACGCCATTTGAGGAGCGCCTCCACGGCTTGGGAGACTGTGGCGGGGTTTAGGTTCTCCGAAGCCATGCTCGAAGGTAGGGTTTAGGGTTTAACGAGAGAGAGAGAGGGAATTGAGAAAAGTGAATAGGAAGAAGAAGAAAAATTAGGGTTTTGTTGGTCAGAGTTAGAACATCCGGGGTTTGACTTTTGATTTGGGCTGTCGAAGAAACTAAATGGAGTATACTTTCTGCACCTCCATGGTTTCTCCGCGCACCCCTATAGGCCTGATGATTCTATCAAAGTACTCCACATTCAAAAGATTTTCAGAATAAGATATTCTGGAATATTTTTAATTAGATATTTCAAAATACCTTTTTTAAAATAGGTGAACTCAGAATATATAGAAATTGTTAAATTTTTATTAATTTTTTAAAAAAAATTATAAATTTCTATTTTAAAATAAATAGTATTTTGAAAAACATTCTAAATTTTTTTCAAAACATTGTTTCCAAAATACAAAAGAATAAAATTGTCATTTCACAATATCGAGGAAGATCGTGCCAACTAAAAAAAATGTAAGAATGGTTATAATTAAGAGAATTTAGCAAAATTAAACAGAAAACAATTGTAATTTGTTTTATAAAATAGGGTTAAATATATTTTTAGATCTTTAATTATTTTATCAAAATTGTATTTTGTTTTTATGTAAACTTTGAAATTATTTCGTCTTTATACTTTATAAACTTGTGTAAACTATCTTTGATGATAAGTTATAATTTTTTTTTATTTTTTTATTTTTTTTTTATAATTTTTTATTTCACTCTATTATCTGTTTATTAAGTTTTTTTCATTTTTTTTCTTCTATTTTTTTTTATTTTTTTCTTTTTAAAAATTTGTCACGATCATTTACATTTCTTTATAAAATATAAGAATAAAATAGGTTCAAAGTTTTTTTCAGAAAAAAAACATATTTTTTGACAAATAGTTCAATGATTAAAAACATATTTAACCCTTAAAAATAAAATAAAATAAAACTGTACATAGTAAAAATAATTAAAAAGAAGTAATTAAAATAATTTAAAAATAAAATAAAAAATACGACAACTCAGTTATTATTAGGGACTTGTAATTTTTATCCTCATCATTATTTTATGATAATATTATTGTTAATATTTATTTTTGGAAACAAATATTAATATTACAAATAGTAAAACTTAATGAATTAACGTATTCACAAACTACTATAATAAAAATAAATTGCGAGTGCCTAAATAAATTATAATCCTTTTAAAAAGTAAATAAAATATTTTTTAAACTACAATTTTGGAAGTAAATGAGTGAATGAAAATGTTAGGAACAATGTTAAGAATTAATAAATATATAAATAATTTTGTGAAATTATCTTATTTATACCAGTACTTAAGCGCATGTATATTTATTCTTTTTCAATAATAAAAAGTAAAAAATTAATTATTAAATTTAAAAAGTTAATAATTTTTTATAATTTTATTATTGGTAATTTTTATTGTATATATGATGTTTTTATTATAAGAAGTTAATGGAATTTTGAAAAAAATATTGTGATTGTGATTTTTGAATTTTAATTTTAATTTGATAAAAATAATAATTAATTAAATTTGAAAGAGTGTTTAAATAAAAAAATGTACTTACAATTAATTTTTGTATTTAAATATTACCTAAAAGTAAAATTGGAACATAATGTGTATACCAAAGGGAAAACCTTTATACAATGTTATAGATAAAATAATAAATGCATTACTTAATTAAGTCATGTATCTAGAAAATTAAATTATTTTAATTAATTTTTTTTATCTTACCACGTTAATCCATATTCTTTTCTTTTATTAGGTTAAGATTATATTAACTAGAATTAATAGTAAAGACTACAAAACAGCAGTAAAGAAATGTCAGAAATATAAAATTAAGACAGAATTTTACGAAAAAACTAAAACCGGAAGCAACTTATTAGAATAAGGAAAAACTCAATGCAATCTTCAGATTCTTTACGTTATTAGAAATGAAAACACTTTCATATGCAGTGCCTTATTTAGGTGCATGTCTGATAAATATTAATACAAAGAAAAAAAAGGCTAAATCAATGGATTTATATGCAATAGAAATATGAAGTTAAAATTATAATATCAAATGAAGATGAATCACATATATCTAACTAAGAAAATGATATTATCAAGAATAAAAAAAATCTTAAACGCCTGCAAAATCAGGCACATGGATACCAGTTTGAACTTGAGTTCAATTTTGAAGAATATAAAATGTACATTCATATGATTAAGAGGAAATCATAAAAATTTAATTTTGTTAGAATTCTGAGAATAGGTTAAGTTGTTTGTAAATCTATGATAAAAAAAAATTGTTGTTTTCTATTACATGGGTTACTTATTTATAACTTCTGTTTAAAGATTAACTTTTAGATTATATATATATATATATATATGATAATAAAATGGGATGGTAATAAAATGGGTTACTTTTTTTGGTTTGCATATGTTGATATTTGGTTTCTTGTCCAAAATTTTCGTTACGACTTGGATTTGTTGTAGTAATATGTAAAACTCAGTATATTAGAAGCTTTTAGAACATTCAAAATTTGCAAATCTTTTAGGAAAAAAAGTTAAAAGTATTTCTACAATGATAATCAATACCTTTAAGATTCTTACTACAAATTGACATCTCTTAAACAACCAAATTATTTTATTTATTGTTGAGGTCCAATCAATTTTTGAAAATTTGAAAATATTCTTAAAGATTAATTCACTGGAAAAAATTAAGAAAAAACTAGATAAGTTCTACATGGTTAAGATCCTTTGTGCAATAATCTCAAATTTTGATCATTTTAGAGATCAAATTCTGACAAGTTAAGAAGTTTCATTCATGAAAATCCTTTCAATATATTTGCTTTGTGTTCCCACCAACTAAGTCTTTATGATTCTACTAAATCACTTGTGATGGTTGCTACTAATGGTAGTAGTTGAGGTTGGAGTGTCACATACTTCGTAGGTTTATTGTAAGAGAATTTGGACATACTCAAGAGAAATGTTTCTCTTTACATTACTTATCTGACAAGACAACCAATGTCTTCAAATTTGAAAATGTTGAACCAAAGCTTTATGATGTCAAGTATTAAGAATATCTACGATTATAATCCAATAGTAAAACACAACCTTCCACAAGGTCTAATTTGTCAACAACTTACATCTCTCAGACCGTGAAAAGTCTAAGTCCATGGATACTTGATTTGTAACACTAATAACGAAACTTATATATTCAAACAAATTTTTTTGTTATTGTTGTTTTGCTTGCCAATTTTTGACTAAATATTCATGTCAAGGATTTCACACACGACATTGCACATGTTACACTCAAACCAAATTTCATTTATCATAATGAATATAACTTGAAAGGAAAAATGCATGCATTCAAATGAATATCCATTTATAGTGTCTAAGTTAAATACAAAGTAATATAAAAGAAGATGATCATTTACATATAAATTTTCTAAATTTGAGATCTACTCAAAGCAAATATAAAAGATATATACTATGAGCAATCATCTACACTCACCCTTACACACCAAAAGAGAGTCTATTAATAAGATCCATGTGAAGAATCTATGTCAGATTTCCCTACTAAACTCCCTTGAGATCCCTTTTTCATCCCACCAAAAGAAAATTACAATAAAAATGAAAATTTAGTTTAGGGATAGAACATATTGAAACCATTTTATCAATGATTCAATGAAATTTTTTAATTCCAAGATCTCTATCATCTTTAGGTCTTCTTCAAGCTTCTCCTCCAGATCTTTTTTCAGGTCCTCTTCTTCCTCCTTTAAGTCATCGTCCACCAAGTCTATTATTGACGGTACCATTCCCTTAATGTTTCCCTAACCGAGATCATATGAGAGGGTGGGTGGATAGCAAGTAGCATTATCTCTGAAGTAGGCTAAGTAAAGGTATAGTTTATGAATTCCCCTAACAAGAATTAGGTCAAGTAGATAAAGAGGATGTGAATTGAAAAAGTTAATGATCTTAACTAGTGCAGTGTTACAATAATATGTTATTAGCAACTGAATCCACTAAATAAAACATTCATAATTCATAGGTTGTACATAAGTATCATCCACCAACATGATGTGAAGTTGAAGGTGGGCCTTATAGTTATCTTCATTCGTGAAAGCGTCATGTATCCACCTATCCTTGAGTACATTAATCCATGCACTTACATAGGGTTGGGATATACCATTTGACTTTGAAAAATGTTATGTATGGAGTGAGCTTCCAATTCCTTCCAAATCACAAACAAAAGACATTTTTAATGCTTAAAAGTAATATAATTCATTACTACAAGATCTAAAATCACAAACTCTCTTGTTCATACATAATATTATTTGAAAATTTGCTTACTTTTATCTAAAGCTATATGATTGTCAGAATATACTTCATCCATGGTGCTAAGGTGGGTTATCATAAAAAACTGATGGTTTGTCTTTGACATTGGGGTAGCCAAGGTACCATTGTGATCTTTCATCAACATCACATCTCAAGGTTAAGAAACCTTACTATCATTTCTCAAGTATCATTTGTGGTCATCCATTATTACGAGGATTGATTCCTCATTGTAGAATTTGTGTGGGTTCTTTAGTGAAACAATACTTAATAGAATCCACCAAAATAATTTCAAAATAATGAGACAATTCTCCATTACACAGACTTCTACCCAAGTGACCTTGTCCATCACAAAATCACATATTGTAACCTTAACACACAATCCTTTCCATCATCATTTCATTAAGTCTTATGAAATTTGTTAGGTTTTGCTTAATATTCATGCATATTGTACTCTAGTCTATGATCTTCAATCCTATGTCTAAGTATTCTTGAAATTATTAAGTCTTTTAATAAAATTCAAATTTAAATTAGGATTAATGCATTTCGACACTCAATGCTTACTTTCATAAATATTTTGAAAATCCAACCATTTTGAAGACAACACACAGTTACAGGAATAAAGATTTTTCATACATTACAATCAATTAGTAAATCATTCATCAAGAATTTTAAGCTTTTTTGGTAATATATGGTCATTTAATTGATTTCGTAAACCTTTATAACTAATTTAGCTTTTTATTTCCTGCCAAAGTTGGTTAAGATAGATTCAAGCAAAAAAATGGACGACTTACTTCTAAAACAATTGGTAAATTTATTATAAATATCGTAGACATTAGAATTAATTACCGAGATCGTTGTAAAATCAGAATTAGCTTCACACAATGTAACAAATATACATAATAACAAATATAAATTTTTATAATTACATGCAATCTATATATTCCAACTTTGACGAGATTTATAAAATTATTCCAATACCTTAGCTTGCTAAAATAGGTTAGCTAATATATACATTTCAACAAATCTATTTGTTAATTAAACACAACCTTTATTTTAAGATTAATATATATATATATATATATATATATATAATATCAATCTCTTAGTTTTTTCTTACAAATAAAATTGCTGAAAGTACTATTCACCTCGCTTAACTAGATTCTCTTTGACAAAATATGATTTTAAGAATAATAATTCATTATATGTAAATAATCATCAATTATCAAATGAATTTTTAGCTTATATATTCCTTTAACTATTTTATTATTATCTTAAACCAAACATCTCTATTTCTATCTTATTTTCATATATTTTCATTCATCCTATAACTTCATTTCCTATTTCAATTAATCCAATTTTTCATCCTTTTTTTCTCTATGATAAAATAAAAATGGAATATGTAGTACGATTTAGTATAGCAACTAGATCTAAAATATACAAATTTTACTAATCTAATATTTCATGTGTTGTAAATACGCATGATCTCATCATTGTTATGAGTTCCAGATGATCTTGAAATAATATTTGATAATTGCGACATTTGAGTAAATAATTTATCTATTTAAAGAACATATCCATTATTTTATTAGCAACAGACATTCTTGCACAATCAATCACTACCGAAAGTATATGGTGTGCAAAACAATCAATTTGTTAGAATAGTAATTCTTATTAGCAGTAGTTATTACTGTTAGGCACGTGAAGTACTGCGACTTTGTAACTTGTGTTATAAATATACACAAGTTCTCATTGTATAAGGGAGTAATGTAAAGATTGTTCAATTCTATTCAATTTTTTTTTCTATTCTCTATATTTCCTCAACAGCTAGTATCAAGAGCAGTAATGATCCTGGGAATCTAAGATCAAGAACGGGTCAAAACTGTGGTAGATTTCTGACAAATGAATTGGCCTTAGTTGTATGCACAAATGAAGGTGATGCTTGGGTAGAAGATGCTACAGGAGAACGAAAGTTGGCACATAAGGAAAACAAGAAGAAAGACTACAACACCTTGTGTTTGATTAACCAGTGTGTGGACTGCCCACTTTGAGAAGATCACTGGAGTAGAAACCTTATCGGAAGCATGGAAGATATTGAAAAAAGGAAATGCAGGTGTTGATCAATTGAAGAAGGTATGTCTTCAAACAATGTGTAGACAATACAAATTGATGCAAATGGAGAAAAATGAGAGAGTATTTGAGTTCTTTAATTGTGTCATTACTCTGATAAATGCAATGAAGTTTTATGGCGAGAACAATCTCACCATCGTAGAGAAAATTCAATGTATCTTGACCCCCAAATTTCACCATATTGTGGTGGCCATTGAAGTATAAAAATAACTGGAGATCTTGAAAGTAGAAGAACTTCAAGGCTCACTCGAAGCTCATGAACAACGACTTCTTGAGCACTAAGGTGGGAAGGTACTGGATCAAGCACTCCAAGCACAAACACCCAGAAAAAAGGGAGCTTATGGTCAAGGAGGAGGACATAAAGGAAGAGGTCATGGTAGGGAAATTAGAGATAACTCAGAAAGAAATAATAAAACTCAAGAACATTTCATAATTGAGCAATATGTACTTGAATATTCAAGAAGATGAGGTTACAACGGGTATAGAGGAAACAAAGAAAAGGTTGACCAAAAGACACTCAAGTGTTTCAATTGCAGAAGGATTGGACGCTTTTCATCTGAATGTCAATACCCAACCCAAAATCCGAACAATGGAAGGCAAGGCAATGGAACAAATATGGCAAAGGAAGCAGAACCTAAAGATGAAGTAGACACTCTCTTGCTAATGATGAATGATGTTAAAGAATCTAAAGACTCAGAAACCTAATATCTAGATTCAGGCTACTCCAATCATATGACTGGTCGTAGAGATTGATTGATACACTTTGATGAAAGCAAGAAAAGCCAGATAAGATTTGCTGATAACAAGATTATACAAATATAAGGCATTGGAGACATATTGATCAGGAGAAATGATGGAAAACCAGAGAATGATCAAAGATATCATGCATGTTCCGACAATGAAAAACAACCTCATTGGCATTGACCAGTTGATTGAGAAAGACTTCAACATAAACTTACATAAGGGAATCTTGAGGTTGTATGGTCCCAGGCACAGAAAGGTTCTCAGAGCTCCACTCTCAGCCAATAGGACATTTTAGGTTACAATTGGCACACTGAAGTCTCAGTCTTTGTCAGCTGAATCTGAGACGAGTAATTCTTGGATTTGGCATATGAGGTATGGATATCTTAACTTCAAAGATTTAAGCATGTTTCATACTAAGAACCTAATCAATGGTCTCCCTTAAATTAAGAATCCACATGAGAGAGATGTCTTGTTAGCAAACAACCTAGATCAACATTTGGGTCTTATGCTCCTAGTAGAACGAGTGATTTGCTAAATATCATTTACTTT
Organism: Lablab purpureus; assembly: GCA_030347555.1. NCBI lineage: Eukaryota > Viridiplantae > Streptophyta > Magnoliopsida > Fabales > Fabaceae > Lablab > Lablab purpureus. The sequence continues at coordinate 24,252,170 of CM059258.1, forward strand.
GATGTATGTGGCCCCTTTGAAGTTTCCTTTATAGGTGGGAACAAGTATTTTGTCTCATTTGTAGATGAATGCAGCAAGAAGTTGTGGACCTATCCACTTAAAGCTAAAGATAAAGTATTTGATATCTTTAAAGTGTTCAAGATACCAGTGGAGAAGCAGTAGGGAAGAGTTTGAAGATCCTGACAACAGATGGTGTAAGGAGTTCACTTCGAGAGAATTCGAGGACTTTTGTAGAGAAAATGGAATAATCCATGAGATCACAACTCCTTATACACCACAGTATAATGGTGTTTCTAAAAGAAGAAAAGTACCATTATGAATATAGTTAGACTCATGATAAAAGACATAGGTCTTCCACTAAGTTTCTAGGCTGAAGTAGTGGAAACAATTGCCTATGTACTAAATCGATGTCCAACTCATAACTCAACTTCATTAGTACCTGAGGAGGTTTGATCAGGAAGGAAACCTTCATTTCAACATCTCAAGGTATTTGGAACCTTATGCTACACTCATGTTCTAGACCAAAAAAGAAAGAAAGCTAGATGATAAGAGTGAAGCCATGATTTTCATTGGCTATCACCCTACAGGCTCATACAAACTCTACAATCCCAAGACAAAGAAAGTAATCTACAATAGAAAAAATGTATAATTTGATGAATTGAACTATTGGAAGGACAAAGACAACCAGAAGGAGCAAGCAACTGTCAAAGTGCATATACTATGGAGAATACAGTTAGACACTAAGATGAAACTATACCACATGAAGAAGGTGATGCTGGATAAATTACAGAACAAAGAAAACCAAAAAGAATCAGGAGAATGTCTACAAGACTTAGAGATTACCACATGTTCCCGGACAATGCAATCACAGATGATGGTGAGCTTGTGAATATAGCATTGATGGTTGCTATAGAACCAATAAAATTCCAGGATACCATTAAAGAGAAAGTGTGGTCAGATGCTATGAATGAAGAACTAAGAGTCATAGAATCTCTGAGTTAGTCACTCTACAAATTGGGAAAACTCCTATGGTAGTCAAGTGGATTTATAAAACCAAATTGAAGTGTGATAGTAGCATAGCCAAGCTAGTAGCTAAAGGGTTCATGTAGAAAGAAGGAGAGAATTACTCATAAATATTTGCACCAATGGCTAGATTTGAGACTGTGAGATTACTGATGAGCTTGGCCAGTTGGAAGAATTGGAAAATTTGGCAACTAGATGTCAAATTTACATTTCTTAATGGCCCTTTAGATGAAGACGTTTACATTTAGCAACTCCCTGGATATGAAGTCATAGCAGTAAAGACAAGGTGTATAGACTTAGAAAGATTCTCTATGGACTGAAACAAGCTCTAAGGACCTGGAATAAAAGAATAAGTTTTCTTATAAAAGGTGAAGGACTTAAGAAATGTATTGTGAAGCATGGAATCTATGTGAAGACAATTGAAGATGGTAGAGTCCTGCTAATATGCCTTTATGTGGATGATTTGTTAATTATAGGAAGTAATCCAGTTGAGATAGAAAAGTTGAAAGATAATCTCAAATCTAAATTCGAGATGTCAGATTTAGGCTTGCTATCTTACTTCCTTGGTATTAGGTTTGTTGAAACTAAGGATGAAATGGTGATGCACTAGAAGAAGTATATTTAAGAAGTATGGAAGAGGTTCAAAATGGATAAATGAAATGAGGTATATACTCCGGTAGAAGGAAATTTGGAACTGGATGCAGGTGATCATGAAGCTTTAGTAATAACACATTGTTCAGACAACTAGTAAGATGCTTGAGATCCATCTACCACAATAGACAAGAAATCTCATATGGAGTTGGCCTTGTCAACAGATTCATGAATAATCCAAAGTAGTCTATCTCATTTGGCAACAATAAAAAGAATCTTGGAGGTATCTTAAAAGAACACTTAATTATAGCATATTATTTACTCATCAGAGAGAGAAATGTGAGCTATAGCTTATAGCTTATTCTGATTCAAACTAGTGTAGGGATAAGGTGGAGAAAATATGATTATGTGTTTCTACTTTATGGTGCCCCAATTTCTTGGAATTCTAAAAAGCAGTCTATAGTTTCTTTGTCTACCTGTGAAGCTAAGTACATACATTTCAGCTTGCAGTGTTGCTTGTCAAGCACTGTGGATCTTATCCCTTATTTCAAAATTGAATCTGAAGATTGATAACTTTGTGGAGCTGCAAGTGGACAAGTCTACTATTGACTTAGTAAGGAATCCTGTGTCCCACAACCATAACTAGCATAATGAAACTAAGTTCCATTTCCTAAGAGATCAAGTAAACAAAGGAAGAATAAGGTTGAAACATTGTGGAATAGATTTGTAACTTTCTGATATAATGATAAAAGCGTTGAAGGCGGATAGATTCAAGTTGCTGAGAAATATGCTGGTGTATATTTGATGTGATGTTGTTTGTATGGGAATTAAAGGGAGGGTGTTAAAATAATAATTCCTATTATTAATAGTTATCGCCGTTAGACACATGAAATAGTGAGACTCTATAACTTGAGTTATGAATATACACAGGTTCTCATCATATGAAGGAATAATGCAATACATAAAAGATTGATCAATTCTATTCAATTTTATTCTTTTGCTCTATTCTCTATTTTCCCTCAACACAATTAAACTTACACCAAACCATGTTTAAACATTTCAAATAACATATATTCGTTATAACATCAGTAATGTAAAGTCCATATTCTAAATATACAGATGCATTGCATTCATAAGAAAACAACTTTAATATTTAGGGAAAAACCATCATTTAGGGAACCGCAGTGTCGAACAACTTATTAAACAGCAAATGATCACCATAAGAGATTGAAACAGAGAAAAGAAGAAAACAGATGCTATTTACCAGCTTCTCAGAGGACGTAACATCCATTACACATTTTCAGCACATGCTACTGAAAATTACTTCAAGCGAAGTATATTGAAAACACTCACTACGCAAGAAATTAGGTCAAAATCCCCAAGCCCATAGAGGAAAGACGCCAAAAAGAACGAAAACATACAAATATTTTGGAAGCTTAATAATTAATACAAATAATAGGCATAAAACCTCTCCAAGCTTGCATCAGTTAAGTGAATTGCCAGATAGCTACTCAGGACATTACATATGACAAATGACAAATGGCTACCAAGTAACTTCTCATGACGTTAGACACTAAATAACAACCATACTTTGACAAGGACAGAGGGACGCAGTCAGCATCATTGAGTCCTTGTCCCAAACGACCTTGACCTTGACCTACGAGAATCTTCAGAATCAACAAAATCTCAAGAATCGGGTATTGAATGATTGCAGCATCATTGCCTTGTCTCGTGAATTTTGAGTTTCTTCATCTGAGATGATCTTGAGAATCAATTCGACTCACAAGAAAGTCTAGCATTGGAGTGGGGAGAAGCAATATCGGTACTTTTCTTGGTTTAACACATTCCGTAATATCAATATGTGACAAAAATCATCCAACCAAGCCATATTAAGTCATTCCTGCTTGAAGATGATGCTTCATAGTCTGGAAAGAGAACACTGAGAAGTTTCCTGCTACAGAAAGACAGTAATAAAGTAATGAAATGAAAGGAAGTTAAAAGAGCTGTAAATGGGTAACCGTAATAAATGGCAGGGATACGTAGATGACATGCGCGCACACCACTTACCTTTCAGCATCAGGAAGATCCTAAATCTTTGTCAGTCTTTTTTGCAATTATGGCCACATTTCTCGGCGATATGTTTGGATCAAATATCGGCAACAAGCAGGCTTCTAGAGCACTGCCTTGCTCTTGAAGAAACAATAACCTATCAAGTAGAATGAGAGTTTCCAAAACAGGCCCGAAAGTAGCTCTCAGAGACCAATATGGTCCTACAAGGTCCTGTACATAATTGGTAAAAAAGTACTAGATGTGAGATTTTGTTTTCATTAATAGCAAACGTCTCTGTAAATGCAGTTCAAACAAATTATTTTAATTTTACAGAAAACTTTATGTTTTAAGCAAAATTATATGTAGCCATTATGGTACCAAGAAACACAATCAATAAACACATATAATAACTTAAAACGACATATTCTACAGTCTATCTATTTTTATATTTTTAAATTTCTCCTTATTGTATCTTAGAACATTAGAGTATCTTGGAAGATAATCTTGTGAATGTTTTTTCATATGTCATGATTTGTTTTCTTATTTGTTTGAGATTGGGAGTCTGGAATTAGTATTAACAGAAGTTAAGGCTTTGCATCTTGTATCACATCAGTATGCCCAAGATAAGATTATTAGCCTTTATTATCTCTCTTTTCCTCCTCTTCAACCAAAGTTCACATACTTTCGACATGAAAATTTCTCGTGTACATGCTGATCCCTATTCCATCCACCTTTTCTATCATTTTCCTAGCCTCTATCACATCTGTTAGTCACCGTCCCATGGCTGTTTAGTTCCTTGGAAAGTGGATTGTGTTTAGTGAAAAAATCTGACTCCCCTCCATCAGGTTTCACGAGGGTTCTTGGTGGTCGCTATCTGTAGTTTGTCGTTGTTCTGCCCACTGGCTACTTTAGAATGCCAGCATGACTTTGAGGAGGAGAGTAAGAATCATAAAGTTACATCTTTTTCAGCTGATGACGAGTGTAATACTAGTGATGACTTTTCGCCAATCAACAACCGGAGTGACTTGCATTAGCTACAACTTCCCCAGCCTATAAGTCATTTTCTGTTAATGTGTACAGTTGTAATAAGTTTAAAGCTGAGTAAGCTTTAACTTGAGCAAGAGAGGTTCAATATCTATAAAATACTTACAATATCATTACTGTATCTAGATTATTATGATGTATCATTGATGATCTTGGGAATGGTTTCATATTTCAAGAAGAGATGGTAGTTGCCGAGGGAGAATTGAATATTTTTAGGAGTTACTTAAGAGCCAAATCAAAGTCGTGGATACATGGAGAACATTTTCTATTCAAGATGTTTAATCAATGGTAAGATGTGTTTGGTGATTATTCATGGGGGACGCTGCACAAATGTGGTGAGTTCAAGACTAGTGTTATAACTGAATTTGGAGACTAAACCACATCCTACGCCATTCAAGCTTCAAAGGCTTACTGAAGGAAAAGAAGAACAAGTGAAAGTTTCTCTTTCCATTTAGAAATACCAAGATAAAGCGTGATGTGGTTCCAATGGAGGCCAGCCACATTTATTTGGGGAGGTTGTGGCCATATGACACCAATGCTATCCGTGATGGTTTTATTAACAAAATCTCTTGAATATCAGGCCAAGGAAATGGTTCTCAAGCCTTTGACTCCTAGAGAGGTATGTGAGGATCAAATCAAAATGAGAGAAAAGATAGCAATTGAGAGAAAAAGTGAAACTTGAAAGGAAAAAAGAGTGAAAAGAAAAAGAATGAAACGCTTGAGGACTAATCAAAATGAGAGAAAAGATAGCAATTGAGAGAAAAAGTGAAACACTTGAAAGGAAAAAAGAGTGAAAAGAAAAAGAATGAAACGCTTGAGGACTGTTAACTATATTTAAATAAGAGATAATAATGGAGAGAAAAAGTGAAACACTAGAGAGGAAAGAGTGAAAAGAAAAAGAGTGAAACATTTGAGGACTGTTAACTCTATTTAAACATATGGGCCTTGACCTATCTCCTTGTTTTCTTGAGACACACACACACATATTCTTGTTGTTTTATACATATAGAGATTAATTTACGACTTGTACTTGAACATTGTTTCGGAGCATAGAACTTATCAAGGGAAGGAGTGGATGATATGATCTTGGATGAAGGAGAAATTATTGAAGGAAGAGATAGAAACACAATTGAAAAGAAGGGAGAAGAGGAACAAAAAGAAGAAATCTGAAGGAAGATTAACAAGAGAAAAAACTTCAAGCTTTAGAAGAGGAGATTAAAAAAAAAATAAAGACATAAGATTCCAAAGAATATTCCAAGAAAAATGAGACCAAGATTCCACAATTTTTGAAGTAGAAGAAGTGTCTTTCGGAAGACTTGAAAAGTGTTTTTTGGAAAATGACCTTTCTAGCCTTGAAGAGTCACTTCTCTTTAGACTTTTGGGAGCTCTCTTAACTTTTTCCACATGCAACGGTCAAATGTAATCATTACTTTTCCTAGATTCAAGAAACACCCATGTGACTTCTCCAAATTTTGTAGAATTAGTTGTATTAATTATGATTAGGGGTGGCAAAGTGGGTTGGGCCCGGCAGGCTGGCCCGCCAGCCCGCCAGCATATAGGCGGGGCGGGCTAGCATTTTCAACCCGCCAACCCGTATCATTTACTCTCACTCATTCTCTTTAAATTTGGGAAAGTAGCTATATCTAGGGTTCCTTCAACACCTCACTGATTGTAATTTCTTTTGTAATAAACATTATGTCTTTTAGCTTGCACTTTTTAAATGTCATGTCACCATATACATCTTTAATATATTGTTGTAATTACAAAAATTCATTTAAATTGGACACAAACAAAATAGTTGCAAAGAAAAAAAAAGTCCAATTTAAAATCAAAGATAAAAAAATAAAATAAAAAATCCAAAAAATAGATTTTTCAAAAAAATGAAAAATAAAAAATATAGGCGGGCCAGCCCGCCTTATGACGGAGCGGGTTAGAAATTTTGGCCCGTATCACTATGACGGGCTGGCCCGCCCCGCCCCGTTTTTGGCGGGCTCATGGCAGGGCGGGCCTAAACGGGCCGGGCTGGCCCGTTTTGCCACCCCTAATTATGATTAAGGAGAGTTAACTCTAGGATTAAGAATTAACTCTTGGCACTCCTTTTGGAACGTCACTAAGATTTCCTCTCATTGTAAAAATCACTTTTGAATGTTGAGTGAAATCTTTTTGTGAGTTCATATTTTGAAAGTCATTTCAAGGGTGTTTCTCTCTTGTTTTCGTTCTTATATTGAGAAGCTTTTTCAAGTGGCGAATCCTCTTGCACTGTCCTTGAGTTTTTCCATTCAAGGTGGCATATTCTTCCCATTTATTGTCTTTAATCCATTTTTCTTTTCATTTGGTTGTTTGTTCTTGTTTTTCTTTGTTGTTTGGGTAAAAACCACAAGTCTCCTCCATGGTTTCTATGTTTGCGCTACTCTAATTTCTTCCATGGAGGACTGTCTTCATCTGCATCTTCTTAAAGTTGATAAATATCCAAACCATCACAATCTGCCACCACTATATCCCATTTACCACTTGGAATATCAATTACGTTTCAAAAAGACATGTTTGAAACCAAACTAATCTAAGTAAGTAATACATAAGTAAAAACTATGAACAATATGTAATTGTTATAATTACAGAAAAAATAAGTTGATCCCATAAAATTAAGAATATTATTATAATCATAGAAATAAATTGATTCTATATAACCAGGGATATCTAAATTATACATTTATTATTAAGAACATTTTATTGTATCATATCTTTGTTATTAGAGGATATCAAATCTTCTCTATTTATTGTATTGATTCTTTTTTCTCAATATAAATACAACATCTCTACTGCCTCAGGAATACACGGTTTCAGTTTAATGTTTTTCTTTATTAGAGTTTAAGAGCAATGCAGTAATAAAACATTTTAGCCTCTCATAAAAAAGTTGGGCATTCCCAACCAAGCAACCATTCATTTTATTAGAGATATCTCTAACACATTTCAATCACAAAGACACATGCAGCACCAAATTCAAATCCTATTGATTATAACAATATTTTAGAGGACCATAACATAAATCATATAAAAGCAACCAAAAAAACTGATAAAAAGAAAATACAGTACTAGACAGAGTAAAGATTTACTATCTATCATTAAAATGACAATAATATGAAAAGCAGAAGAAATTGAAATTGACATACAGCAAATGGTTCTGCTTCCTTCCATATTCCTTGAAGGTTTATATCATGTGAATCTTTAATTCCAAGATGAGAAAATCCAGACTCACAGAAAGTCTCAAAATGTAAAAACTTGTCATCAAATTTAATCCCTTCACATCCAGCCCTTTCACTACATGGAACTTCACTAGGTAAGTTCTGAATCTCTGATATCGAGCCCAAAGTCCACTCTGTAACGTATTGAAAACAAAGAGCACAAGATCACATTATTTTAATTGAATAAGTTTAAGAACACCTCAGACAAGGTTTACCAAGTTTTTTTATTTATTGAAGAACTAAGTTATTAAAGATGAGAGGACCAAGTACAAAGAAAAAACTAAAGATATCATCGTTGTAAAGAGACATAAGTAGAATTCCAAATGTGTAATCAACACAGGGTTTTGCATTTATAAATAGAAAAAATACAAAGAAATAGGCCTAAGCCCATTACATCTAACACTCCCTCTCAAGTTAGTGCATATAAATCATATGTATAAAACTTATTATGAATATAATCAATTCTAGATCTCCATAATGATTTAGCGAAAACATATGCTAGTTGATTATCAGAACTATCAAACTCAATCTTAATATATCTAAATACAATCTTTTCACAAATAAAGTGACAATCAATCTCAATATCTTTCGTCCTTTCATGAAAAACAGGATTTGAACTAATATAAAGAGCAATTTGACCGTCACATACAAGTGTCATTTGAGTTACCTTTCCAAATTGAAAATTTTTAAGTAAGCGTTTAAGCCAAGTAAGTTCAAATATAATGGAGGCCATAGCCCTATATTTTGCTTCTTCACTAGATTTTTCCACAACATTTTGTTTCTTATTCTTCTAAAAGATCGAATTATCACCAATGAAGACATAGTATCTGTAGATAGATCTCTTATTAGAAGGAGAGTCTGCCCAATCAACATCTAAATAATCTACAACTTTAGTATGATTACTGTGTCCGTATAACAAACCTTTTCTAGTGGAACCTTTAATGTACTTCAATATACGAATGACAACATTACAACAAAGGAGATGTCAGGACGAGTAACTGTAAGATAGTTCAATTTCCAACTAATCTTTTGTACTTCTCAGGATCTGATAGTGGCTCCTCCTGATTAGGTAGAAATTTGGCATTAGAATCCATGGGTGTTTGAATTCATTAACCCAATTTCCTCCAAAATATCTAATCCATACTTCCTCCAAAAAATAAAAAATAACAATTTCATTGTTGGATTGTACTACCTCAATCCCCAAAAAATATTTGAGTTTGTCAAGGTCTTTGGTCTGAAAATGGCAACAAAGATGTTTTACTTGTGAGATGCCATGGTGATCCATGGGTGTTTGAATTCATTAACCCAGTTTCCTCCAAAATATCTAATACATACTTCCTCCGAAAAATAAAAAATAACAATTTCATTGTTGGATTGTACTACCTCAATCCTCAAAAAATATTTGAGTTTGTCAAGGTCTTTGGTCTGAAAATGGCAACAAAGATGTTTTACTTGTGAGATACCATGGTGATCACTTCTTGAAATTACAATATCATCAACATACACTACTACATAGATACACCCAACACTTGAATGATTATAAAAGACCGAATGACCTGTCTCACTATGAGTCATACCAAATTGTTAAACAAAAGTGTTAAATTTGTCAATCCATGCCCTAGGAAATTGTTTAAGGCTATATAAAAATTTGCAGAGATGGCATACTAATCCAAAAGACTCCCCTTGAACAACAAAACTTTGAGGTTACTCCATATAAATTTCTTTCAGCAAATCACTACTAAGAAAAACATTTTTGATATCCAATTGGTAAAGAGAGGCCAATGTTAAAGAATAGCCATAACTATAAATAATAGAACAAAAGATCATCTTTGAAATTGGAGAAAAGGTGTCACCATAATCCAATCCAAAAAAATGGTGTATAACTTGTGGCTGCTATATGATCGTTGAGACGGTTAATAGTATCATCGGACCAACTTTGATAGCAAAAATTCACCTACAACCAACAACAAATTTCCCATAAATGGAGATAACCTATGATATCTCAAAGCAGTACAATGAGGAGAAGAATTACATATGGAGCTACCTTTACAAAGAGCAATGGAGAAGATCAGACTTTACTGATGGAGCCAGAGGGGATAGAAGAGTTGGCACCCGTCATTAGTTAGGTGGGGAACTTGAAGAGTTGGTGGAAGTGTAAGATTTGTAAAAACACTAGATACAATACGAGGATCACAAAGAACAAGAATAGTGACTCGGTCAGATATTGTTGCAAATGGAGAAGGATTTGAATTAAAATAAAGGGAAGACTTAGTAAACATGATATCTGTTGAAATAAAATAGCGGTTAAGAGTCGGAGAGAAACATCTATATCCTTTTTGCGATTTAGTAAATCCTGAAAGACACATTTGCAGGACTTAGCAGACAATTTATCAAGCCTAGGACCTAAAATGTGAACAAAACATGTGGACCTAAGTACTTAAAAGGGAAAGGGTTCATGAGGAAATAAAATAGAACGAGGAATTTTATTATCTAAGACTAAAGATAACATGTGATTAATGAGATAACATGCACTGAACAACATCTACCCAAAAATGTTGAGGAACTTGACCAGTGAATTAAAATTGTGCGAGTTGTTTTAATAAGATGTCTATTATTATGTTCGACCACCCGATTTTGTTGAAGTGTACAAGCGCATAAAGTCTAATGAAGAATGCTATGAAGAAATTGAGAAATTTTCAAACGAATGAGAAAAATATTCATGGACATTATCACTATGTAAGATACGAATAGAAACACCAAATTGAGTTTTAAATTCATTATAAAAAGATTGAGAAAAGAAAACTCAAAACAATTTTTCATTAAAAACAACCAAGTACATCTTAAATAATCATCAATAAAAATAACAAAATATTGAAAGCCTAAATTTGAGTTTACAAACTTGGTCCCAAAATGTCAAAGTAAACTAAGGCAAAAAAGGAGATGAAACAAATTATGAGATACTTTTAGGAAAAGAACTACAACTGTGTTTAAGGATGACAATTAAACCCACACCCGTGGGACTGAACCGTACCTATCTTGAGATTGATGAGAAAAAACTAAGTTGACCAGGTTTAGATAAGGGTTCGGGTTTTTTCCATTTTAAGAAATTGGGTTCAAATTTGGGAATAAGTAATGAAATCCCCAGTCCACCGTCGTATACATCCCCACCCTGTCTTTAAATTTAACCCTAAACCCTAAAATATTAATCTTATTCTTAGTGTCTCTTTTTATTTTTCACACATAAAAGACCATTATTTCTTTTCTGTTTCACACTCTTCTCTTTTTATTATATTATATATTTTGAAGATTGATAAATTAAACTTGATTTGTATATAACAAAAAAACATTATCAAACACTTTTTTAATAGATATTTTAATATGAAAATAATAAACTAAAATGTATTTCATCAATAAAATAATTTAAAAATCCCTAACGTTAGAAATATTAATTTATGTACAAGAAAACAATATACAAAAGGAAAAGATGTTTAATATTAAAATATTTAGTCTTTATAAATTTATCTTTAGTACTCTATTTTTGGGACATATACAATGTTATATATTTATTATAGTCAATACTTAAATTTTTAGATTTATTTAAATATTTTTTTAAATTTATATTTTAAAAAAATATTTGTTATAAATTAGATTTAAAAAAATTTAAATTATATTTGAAAAAATAAAATGGAATGGGGATTGGGTGGGGTGGGGAAACCTAACCCCCGATGAGATGGGTGTGGAGACTAAATTTCTATCTTCAATGAAGATTGGAGGGTGGGGGCGGGCGCAGGTAGGGATAATTAAATGAGTCAAAGATAGGAGCAAGGAGGCAAAACCTGTCCCCCCCCAAACCCATTGCCACGCTTAACTATGTTTTCTTAATTAACACGATTCACAAGACAAAAGTAGATAACTTAGACAAACTTGGAACAAGTTGCTACATCTTGGCAAGGCTAGGATGACCCCATTGAACATGAATGAAGAAAGGAGAATCCATTACCGAACTAACATGTTCAGAAATCCATAGATAGTAAAGACCAAGAGACTCACATCTGGTGCCAATTATCCATCCCAAGCTCTGGTGATGTAAACGATCAAAATCTCTAATAAAAGAGATAATACAATCAAGAGAACGGATGAGATGACTAAGGGATAATAAATAAAGAACCAAGAACATAAATAACATGGTCAATAGACAAAGAAGAAAGAAGTTTAACAGTACCAACAATATATGAAAAGGCCATAGAACCATTAGTCATGGTAGCAGATGGTAAATAACCCGAAGTAGAAGGGGAAGAAATAAAGGATTTATGGTCGATAATGTGATCAGTGGCTCCTAAATCAACATCTGATCACATATAGGAGAATAATCATAAGGAAGTCCATTTAGGGTCAACATGAAAAACTTTGATAGTTACTCTAATTCTTGAGAAATGTGGCGGCAAGTGACAATAACTCGTTTAAGTCATGGAGAAAACCATGAACTTCACCTAAATATCCAGCCATTATACTATCAAAACGCCTATGAGCAACAATATTTAAGAGATTTTGGCAAATACAATAAAGACGTTAGGTATGTTTTGATGTACAACAATTTGGCCTATTCCCAAACTTCGAAACATCTCTCACGAGCATGAAATATTTGTTTCACTGATGGATGAATTGTAGACTTGATTGCACTACATAATTGAGCATCAATTTTTGACCAACGAGCACAATCATTTTCAGCAGTGTTGGCTGCTATGTGAGTGAGATGATCAACATAATCTTGACCCTTAAGCCAAAACTTTAAGTCAGATGCCCAAGTATCATAACTAGTTTCATCTAACTTGTCAATGGATAGAGACACATTGACATACTTGTTGTAGCACAAGAGGTCATAGTTGATCGCAAAGAGAGAAAGTACTCATAGAAGAGAAAAACAAACCCTAAAAAGGTGAAAAAGAATTAAACAAGCCCTAACTAAGATGGAAGTCACAAATCTAAAAAGAAAGTGACGAGATGATTTCGATGTTGGTGGTTGTCGCCAAAAGGTGGACAGACATGCCACCATGCACGAGAGGAAGTAGCAGTGACAATGAATGTTGGGGTGGCACATGGGGGCGCTTACGATGGTGGTGTCGTCAGACTGAACAAAGGCTATGGCAACAAAGTGCATTGTTCAAATGTGTGGCAATGCATCCCTGCTCCAATGGATGTGATTTCAGCGACGTGATGTTGCATTGCTGGGAAGATGTCAACTGTTGGGTTGTTAAACGAAACAATAACGGCAATAGACAGTAGCGTTGAGGTACCGATGAATAATGGGCTCACCGCAAACACAAAGATTTAACCTAAACTCTAGATATCATGTAAAGAGATAGGCTAAGTCCTTAATGTGTATTGAGCACATAGGATTATGTATTTATAAATAGGAAAAATGCAAAGAAATGGGCCTAAGCACATTACATCTAACACTCATACAAGAGAACCAAAAAAATAAGAGAACTAAAAAGCCAAGGCAAACTAATGAACTAAGTAAAGATGCTAGGATGCTTCAAAAGGGGTTTCCAATCATAACTACCATAAATTGTCAAAAATGATGATTCAAAATTTTCAAATACCAGTATCTGATACTAAAGAAACTTTGGGAGACAACTTTTTCTTCGTGCGGCAATTACTTCCTTTAAGATGCAACTGGGATTCCACATATTTCCTTTGATGTCGTCGACGAAGAGCCTTCCCTCTACGCCCAATTGAAGGAGTACTCATCACAATTTCTGGATAATATTTAGAAAGAACCTTCAAGAACAATATATATTTATAATTAACATGAGAGGTTGTCAATTAGGGGATATAATTAACAGGAGAGCAATATATAAAAAAAGTGTATATCCACTCATTACAGCTTAATTCATGAATAAAATTAATATTATTCTTAGAAAGTGAACTTAGTCTAACTCAACCTCAAATAAAGCTTGTAAGGCGAGGTTCTCATCTAGTTATATACTATAATTTAATCAAATCTCTAGTGAATTTGAGATCTCCAACACACTCCCTCACGTTAAGGATTGAACATCTCAAACGTGGGAGTAGAGGAAAGCTTGATAACAAGTGGCACAATAGGTCCAATAACCCTAATTAGGATAGGCTTAGATAGGCTCTCATACCATCTTAGAAAATAAACTTTAAAAACTCAACCTCACAAAAGCAACTTTTGAGGTTTGCACCTACTTATACACTATAATTTGATCATATTCCTAATTGATGTGAGATCTCCTTCTAATAGGAGATCTACTTCCAGATATTGTATCTTCATTGGGATAATTTGATTTCTTGGAAGAGTAAGAAACAAAATGTTGTGACAAGATTTAATACAGAAGCAGGATAGAGTTATGGCCTTTGGTACTTGTGAACTTATTTGGCTTAAAAAAATACTTAAAGAATTATAATTTGGAGAGATTACTCAAATGATCAAGTTGCTCCTCATATCAATTCAAATCTTGTCTTTCATGAAAAGACCAAACATATTGAGATTGATTGTCATTGTGAAAAGATTGTATCTGAAGATATTAAGACTGAGTTTGTTAGTTCTAATGATTAACTAGTAGATGTTTTTACGAAATCATTGCAGAGACCTAAAATTGATTATATTTGTAACAAGCGTATATACAATTTATATGCTCCAGCTTGAGGGGAAGTGTTAGATGTAATGGGCATATACCCATTTCTTTGTATTTTTCTTATTTATAAATGCATTACCCTATGTGCTCAATACACATTAGGGGTTTAGCCTATGTCTCTTTCTCATTTATATCAACAACAACGATACCTTTTCTCTTGTAGCGAAAATGACTATTGTTCGTCTTTTCTTTGCCATTGGCCTCTTTATCACTTGGATATTAAAAATGTCCCTTTTCATGGCAATCTTGAGGAGGAGGTCCACATGGAGCAACCTCCTAGTTTTGTTGCTAAGGGGGAGTTTAGTCTAATTTGGAAATTGTGTCTCTCTCTCTATAGTCTCAAACAATCCCCCTGTGCATGGTTTGGAAAATTTAACCACATTGTTTACACCTTTGGCCTAAATGCAGCAAAGCCAATCATTAAGTATTCTATAGTCATACATCCCCTGGCAAATGTGTGTTGCGATAGTGTATGTGGATGATATTGTCATTATAAGTAATGATGTTGTTGGAATCTCTCAGTCGAAGGAACACTCACACAATCACTTTCAGACTAAGGATCTTGGAAATTTGAAATATTTTATGGGCATTGAGGTAGCCCAATCAAAGCAGGATATCGTAATTTCTCAAAAGAAAGATGTCCTAGATATCCTAGAGGAAACATGTATGATTGGTTGTAGACTAGTGGATAGTCCTATGGACCTAAATCAGAAATTAATGGCAAAATAAGGTGAAATATTCTCTGACCCAGAAAGACATAGAAAGTTGGTTGGAAAACTTATTTATCTTACTATCGTTCGACCTTGTCTATCTTTTGCAGTTGGGATTGTGAGTCAGTTCATGCAATCTCCTTGCATTGATCATTGGAATGTTGTCATTCGTATACTAAGATATCTCAAAAAGGCTCCAGAATAAGGTCTACTATATGAAAATAGAGAAAATACTAAAATTTCTTTGTACTGTGATGCTGATTGGACAAGATCTCTTATGGACAAACGTTCTACTATAAAATATTGTGTTTTTATTAGAGGCAACATTATCTTTGGAAAAGCAAGAAACAAAATGTAAGTGACCAATCAAGTGTCGAAGCTAAATATAGCAATGACATCCTGCACTTGTGAGCTTGTGTGGATACAACAGTTTCTCCAAGAATAAAATTTGTGAGATTCAGAAAATGAAAATGTATAGTGATAACCACACAACTCTTTACATTGCCTCTAATCCTTATGTTCCATGAGAGGACAAAACATATAGAGATTGACTGTCATTATTCGGGAGAAGTTGTTATCTAATGAAATTGGTATCGAGTTTGTTGGTTTTAATGATCAACTTGCAAATGTGTTGACCAAGTCATTGAGAGGACCTCAAATTGACCTCATTTCTTCCAAGCTAGGCACATACAATTGTGTGTGCCAACTTGAGGGGGAGCGTTAGAAGTTTCGAGCTATACCTAGTCTATAAATAGGATCCTAGAGATATTAAATAGACAGTTGTATCTATCTTTGCATTTAGCTTTTAGAATATGTCTTTTGACTTTCCATTTTCTTATTGTATATGTGAACTATCATTATAAATATGATAAGACAAGAGAGATGTATTCAAGCTCTCTTTTTCAAGTTTTTCCCTTTATTTTTTCAACTAAGTATTAAATGTAGGTAGGTAGTGGTTGCTTTTAAATATTGTACCTATGAGCTGCAGCTATCACTGTATCTACGCTTTCTAGTTCAAGCTTTTGATCTTTGATCTTCCATCTTCCATTGTATCAGAATCTATATATATAAGATCATGAGAATGATGTGATTAAAGCCTCTAAATACATTTTTTTTCTCTCCTTTTTTTAATCTTAAGTCTAACAAATGATCTTGAACAAGAAATTAACAAGTCAATAGTTCACTAATAGCTTGGTCCATTTACATCTCTATGCAAGAAATAATGAAAACAAGAATGAATTGCAGAATTCAAGTCTATGCATGATTTCATCAATGTACATTAACAAAAGAGCAGTAGCCATCTACATTTTTTGCTCAATTTTTATATCAAAAAAGTAAGATGAGATTGAGAATGGAAGTTACAATTTAAAAATACCATATAACAAAACAAAGTTATAATTTGGTACCATTTGAAAAGCAGCCCGAAAAGCATGCAACTCAAAGTTGTGAATGCCAGCATGCATGTCCAAGCTCCTCCATCTATCTGCACTCTAATAGGATAAACATAGACAGTGCAATAAATTTCTCTCACATGACTTTAACAAGAAAACTTTAACAGTCAGAAATATAATTAGCAACATAGTAAATTCATAAAAAAAAAACAGATTTCTCGTAAAAGTTGTAATCAATTTACATAGAAGTTGCCTCTCTGCTTCTAAATTAGCTCCAATGGAGGGTTATAAATATAATTTAAAGATACTGACATATTATGTGAAGTATTACAGCGTTTTTAAGGCCCAAGAATTCCTAATGGCATTGTGTTACAAATGAAGTATCTAATTTAGTTGCTTACATATAACTTCTTTCTTGCAAGCCATACCTAGGATGTTTAGTTTAATAAATGTATTTTAGAAGCCCACTGAATGTACAACTCCATCATATCAGATAAAACTGTTACAGTTAGTATAGTAGTTGGTTATCATTTTGCTCTAACTGCTCTAGTTAGTTGTCTGATACAACTATTCTGGTCTGTTGTTACAACAGTCGTGGACAGTTGGCTACAACTGTTTTACCATTTTGAGTCTCTGATGTTTACAGAAACTCGTGTTTTTTTGTACATTGAATTAATAATACATATTCTACTTAGGAAGCTAAGAGACTAGGCTAGAAGGTCATGTCATGAAGTCTATAAAGTATTAGTTTGCATTAGGCCTTTAAATGTTAGATCCCTTTATGTAAATATCAATATCATGAAATTTATTCTTTTTCTACTGATCAGTTAAACCAGAAGAATCGATCATTGGGTAGTTGACTTGTTCTTCTCTCAATCCTTCTCTACACCTTGGTAAACTAATTAGACCCTAATACCCTATCTCCACATCATCCAAGCTTAGAGTCAACTTTTGACATCAAATATATTTCAAACATAGTTTTAAAAATCAGACCAAACTGTTTGACCTGTCTGACTAGGAACCAGCCTGATAAACAATCTGATCACTACAAAAAAAAAAAAAAAAAAAAAGGGGGTCTTTAAAACCAGGGAGAATTGGCCAAAAACTAGACAACTAGTAAAAACCGGTGTACAGAGCCAGTTTGAACCGAAAATAAAAGAAAAAAAACAGAAATTTTTCTAAGACAAATAGAGAAAGCGTATTTAACAAGGTATACAAACTGATATAAATTATTTTTTCAATTATTATTAATTTTATTCGTATAAAACATATAATTTAGTCATTTATATTGCCTTATATTTTTATGTTAATTTCTTATAATTTTATATTATATTAATTTTTCACTTTTTTACTATGTACGTAAACATGTTATTTTTATTGAACATTGTTGTACTTTATTAAAATTTAAACACAAGTACCATGATATATTTGATTTAGACATTTATATTTATGTTCAAACTTAAGAATCAATTCCATTTATGTGCTTATTTAAGTTTAGTTTTATAAAGCTATGGTATACTATATTTATTTAATAATAATAATAATAATAATAATATGATATTAATACAGGTTTGACCACGACTCAACCACAATTGAACCTTGAATTAGTACCTTAAATAGTTCAATGGCTGGCTTAATTTTAAAAATCATGGTTTCAAATATTTAATGAAAACATCATATATGTATTTCTAAAAAACGTGCACAATTATGGTCTTTGTTATATTGTACTTGAATTGTGCACCATGCTTGTGACAAATATGCTCTTCATATGGTCTTAATGGTTTATATTATGCATGATTAAGTTCTAAGTTCTGTACCTAATTAGTCTATAGATATAAATCATGCAATAAGTTTTGCAAAGCCTTAATTGTAGTGTACTATATCCAATTTTGCGTTGCATGTTCAAGGTAGTCAAAGATGAAGGCACCTGGGAGTTTTAATCCCTTAAAGTACTAGGCACCAAAAAGTGCAAGCCTTAAGGAAGGTGTTAACGTTGGGCAGCGGAGTCAAGTTGGAATTTTTCAGCACCAACTTTTATACACTTATTGTTACATTTAAAGAATTAATATCAAAAAAATAAGATACTATCTTTATTAACTTGAAAAAGACATGTGCTCAGGTGCCAAGAGAGGTTTGTGGATGTCCCGAGAGAGAAAAGGAGTTGTGTATTGCATAATTCAAATAAAGAAATAACAGCACTAGGATGAGAAGATAAAATGATGCCATAACAGATTTTCCTACAACAATAGAACTATACCATGATGTATGCTTTTTGAACACAATATAGTTTTAGCTACAGAATCGAGAGAAGAACTAGTTAAAGCTGAAAAATATGATAAAAAAGCTCACGAAAATAACTATCTCTTGGCTGTTTTATTAATTTATAAGATATTACAATGATTACAAAATAAGAAAAAACAAATTCTATACTCCAAAGAAATAGGAACTAATGAGAAGGACAACCTTTAATTAATATCTCAACAACCACCTACCACAATAATTACCTATTCTAACACTCTCCTCAAGCAAGAGCATACAGATTATATGTGTCAAGCTTGAAACAAATAAAGTCAATCTAAGGTACTCTCAAAGACTTTGTTAACATATCTACAAGTTGATCATTAGATCCAACAAACCCAATACAAATTTCCTTGGATAATAATTTTTCACGAATAAAGTGTCAATCAAGTTCCATGTGTTTGATCTTCTCATGGACCACACGGTTCGAGGCACTGTGAAGAGCTGCTTGATTATCACAATATATCTTCATTTGTTTGATTTCACAAAATTTCAGTTCTTAAAGGACCTGTTTTACCCACACAAGTTCACAAGTGAGGGACGTCATTGCTCTATATTCAACTTCAACATTAGACTGGGCAACTACATTATGTTTCTTGGTTTTCCAAGACGCAATATTGCCTCCAATGAAAACACAATACCCTATAGTATTGTGTCTATGCATAAGAGATCCTGCCCAATCAGCATCACAATACCAAGATATTTGAGTATTCCCTTTATCTTCATACAACAGATCTTGTCCTGGAACTTTTTTGAGGTATCTTAGGATGCAAACAACAAATTCCAATAATCAATACACAGATTTTGCATAAATTGACTAACAACTTCAACTGCAAAAGATAAACCAAGCCTGATAATGGTGAGATAAATAAGTTTTTAACAAGTCTTCTATATCTCTCTGGATAAGAGAAAGCCATTAGTTTGTGATTTGGATCCATAGGACTATCTGTTGGTCTACAATGAACCATGACAGTTTCTTCCAAAATATCTAAAATATATTTCCTTTGGGAGACTACAACGCCTTCCTTTGATTGAGCCACTTCAATTCCCATAAAGAATTTGAGACACCCAAGATATTTAGTTTGGAAGTGATTGCATAAATGAATGTTTCTTCAACTGACAAATTTTATCAGCATCATTTCCTATAATAACAATATCATTCACATACACGATAAAATAAACACATTTTTTGGAAGCGGTATCATAATAAAAAGCAAAATGATTTGCTTCACATTGTTTTAGCTCAAAGATTTGAACAATATGACTAAACTTTTCAAACCAAGCACGTGGGAATTGCTTGAGGCCACAGAGTGAACGATGTAATTTACAACCCAAGCTAGACTCCCGCTAGGCTACCTCTTCAAGATCACTATGGAGAAAGGCATTCTTGATATCCAACTAATGAAAAGGCCAATGATGGATAGCTACCACAGCAAAGAAAAGACGAACAACAATCATTTTGGCCATTGGAGAAAAGGTATCACCGTACTCAAGGCCATACATTTGAGTGTATCCCCTCGCTACTAATCTAGCCCTGAGTCGATCAACTTCACCATTTTGCCCAACTTTAACGGCATAAATGCAGCGACAATCAACAATCTTCTTCATAGGAGGAAGAGGAACTAAGTCCCATGTATCATTGTATTCAAAAGGCTACATTTCATCAATCATGGCTTGTCGCCATCCAAGATGATCAAGTGTCTCTGACACAATTTTAGGAATAGTAATAGATGACATAGAAGATACAAAAGAAAAATAAGGAGTCAATCAATGATAGCTTAGAAAATTGTAAATGGGATGATGGTTGCAAGTAGATCACGTACCTTTTCGAATAGCAATAGGCCAACTAGAATCTTCATTATCAGGAGGCGTGGTATGAGCCGATAATGGTAAAGACTTGAAGAAGGACTCACCATGTGGCACGGGATTGGTTATTTTGGTCTGTCTTTGATAAGTGGTAATATGAGGTGATAATGGTCTAGGTTGACTTGGATGTTGAAAGGTACTTCGATCAGGGGAAGGGGTTGGAATAGGGTCAAGAGCAGGAGACACAAAAGACTCAACTATGAGCATAGGCAGAACCTATTGGACAGAATTAAAATCTTGTGAGGAAGAAGGAAAGAAAGGAGTTTCTACAAAGAATGTGACACTTGCAAACATATAGTATTTCCTAGTGTCAGGAGAATAACATCAGTACCCTTTTTGAATACAAGAATAGTCAAGGAAGACACATTTGATAGCCCGAGCTGAAAGTTTGTCCAAACAAGGAGACATATCATGTACAAAACATACACAACCAAAAACATGAGGAGAAATGTGAAAAAGTGATTCATTTGAAAACAAAATGGAGTATGGAACTTTATTTTATAAGGAAAAAGACGGCTTGCGATTGATAAGATAACATGCAGTAAGAATAGCTTCACCCTAGTGGTGGACAGGCATGTTGGCACCAAACAATAAGGTATGAGCAATTTCAACTAAGTGTCTATTTTTTCTTTCTGCAATACCATTTTACTAATGTGTATAAGGACAAGTGAACTTGTGTAAGATGCCATGTGAATTTAAAAGAGTAGAGAAACTAGAAGAAAAATATTTTTTAGCAATATCACTCCTAAAGACCTTGATAACTCGGTCAAACTGATTTTTAATTTCATTCAGAAAAGACACACAAATATAAAAAAGTTTAGATCAATCTTTCATTAAATAGACCTAAGTGCAACAAGAATACTCATCGATAAAAGTAGAAAAATACCAAAATCCAAAAGATGTAACTGGACTTGGTCCCCAAATGACAGAATGAATTGTTGAAAAGTTTACTACATAGCTCAAAAGCATGTTATATTGTGTTAAAATAGAAATGAATGTTGGGTAGTAAAAAGCCAACAAGAGAATAAACTCAGTGTAGTAAAGATCAATTGTTGTGTTAGATGAACAGATAATTATACTTGACCAGATAGAACTAGGATCAAAGATGTTAGCAAAGTCGTAGGTGTACCATCTATTGTAGAATAGATGGAAAAGTCTTGTCTTAGGTCTTTTAGGCATGTGCAGAGAAAACTTGTGGAAACCCTAATAAGGGACTAGAGTAAGTGGCATAATAGTTAAAGGTAGAGGGAAACCAAGAAAACTATAAGAGAAACCATTAAAACGTATTTAGACCAAAAGTCAATAACTTGTCTATAGACATTATTTATGACAATATTTGGTGTCATCTGATCATAGTTGACCTCACCTAATTAGGAAGCTTGGTTGTATTGTATTTTTTATAAGAAAACATGCATTCATAATAAGATGCTACTTGCCAAGAGATGAACTCGTAAATTTTGATCATTATCATGTACCTGGCAAGCCAGATCACGTGCACTTTTTCCAAGTGATAAGCCCGTGGATCTTACACCATGACTCATTGGAAATCCACATTGAGATTCACCATCCTCAATCATTTCTTCAGATAATAAATTGTAACAGCAACCGAGACTAACAACAGCTTTAACATCTTTACACTCTAAGAAAGTCCTAATAAAAAAATGAGTCCCAAGAATTACCAATCTGCAGAACAGGATTATATACATTACACAATAAAGTAACATACATAGAAACATTGGCAATGTCATAAAAGTATTGATTAATAGTTAATTTTTACGTGGAATAACACCAAACTTAGAGAAACTGATATGATATATTTTATTATTTCTATCTTGTATAAAGTTGAATACAAAGGGAGCCCTTATAGAAGCTACCCTGAAAGCAAAAAGACCAAAACACCCAAAACAGATTCACCAAAAGTGACAGCTGCAAATAATAAACAGAGAAAAGAAACGTAACAAAAATATACAGAGAAAAGAAACGTAACAAAAATATACAGAGAAAAGAAAATCTCTTATTTTCTTTATTCTAATAGCTCCCCTCAAACTCAAGCTGGAGAGGTGTGAGAAATGTCCGTCACATTGAGTTTGTTTTCAAGCAAAATAAATCTAGTTGGGGAAAGAGGCTTTGTCAACAAATTTGCTCATTGATCCAAGGCTGGAATATGATAGATCTGAAGTTGTTTGGAGAGAACTTAGTCATGAACAAAAAAGACATCAACTTCCATGTGTTTAGTACAACCGCGAAAAACAGGGTTGTTAGCAATGGTGATAGAACTCTAGATATAGGAACAACAACGGATTGATACAGCAAGAGGAAAATGTGAGAGGCGGAGAGCGTTTGAAACCTATAGTTTGGAAGGTTTATTCTAGAAGAAAGAAGATGGGCCCCAAGAATGAGAGTTAGTTAGGATGGGGGTGTGACATATCAACAGATTGGGAATATGTGAGAATTCGGATATTTGAGGGAAGGAGAAAGTTTGTTAGGAGGAGGAAAACGTTATTATAGAATAGGCTAAGGAGAGTGATAATAGTATTCCTAGTGTCATAGTCTTGGTCTTAATCCATCATAGCCTTAGGAATCACTCTAGATCATGCATGTTAGCTAGTTTTCATTTCTATTGCATTCTTAGGACAATAATGGTTTTCTTAGTTAAAAGCTGGATTTTATCTCATGAACAACTTTGCTTTTCAGTTCTGGATGCAAGCCAAGTCAGAGAAACTCAAATCAAAGTCTCTTGAAAAAAAGTTGTGATTTACTAATGGGCTCAACTTGTTCGTGCCAGTGAAGATAGTTAGAGTCATCAAGTTTTTCAGCAAGGGAAGTGAGGAAAGAAGACGACGCAGAAGCAGTGGGATTAACAGTAGCCATGTACAAAGACAATATTAAAGAACACCAGAGGAAGAAGGCTCGAGATACCATCTTAGAGAAACTGATGTGATATATTTTACTATTTCTATCTTGTATAAAGCTTAATACAAAGAGAGCCTTTATAGAAGATACCCTGGAAAGCAAAATGACCAAAAAACCCAAAACAGATTCATCAAAAGGGACAGCTGCAAATAACAAACCAGAGAGAAAAGATGTAAGAGAAAGATCCAGAGAGAAAAGAACATCTCTTATTTTCTTGTATTCTAATAATCAATAATAAAGTTACCAAAGTAATTAAATGCAAAAAAAAAAATAAGATGTCAATAAACTATGATATCCTATACCTATTTTGAGACAACCCAATAAAACCCCATTCCAATTAAAGAAAGTAGAAACAATTGAGTTAAAAGCCACGGTTTAAATGAAACATATTTTGGAACTCACTTTAGCATAGTCACTGAAAGGTCACCGCAGGCATGAAGCCCAGCAAGAACAATTGAAGACTTTTTGTTTGCATTGTTAAGCCAATGTAGTTTCCCTCGATCTTCTTGATTTTCAGCCTTTAAACTTAATTGCTCAAAATCATCTCCAGTCAAAGATATTTCAACCAAGGTTTTCAATGTGTCAATGGACAATACATGACATGTTATTGTCTTCGGCACATTTAAACTCCGCATGCCTGATCTAGAGCAAAACAAATAAACACAAACAAATTCTCATAATGATAATAATTAACTGCTGGCACTGAAATAAAAATCACAATGAGGTAAACTTTAAACAACTACCAAGGCATATCTGAAATGTTATGTCGTCCCCAACATATACTAACATCCCCACAAGGATATTTTTATTTCAAATAATAAATTCATAATTTTAAAATTAAAACTTATACTTGACAAGTTTGACCTGCAAAATATTCCTTCATTTCAAATTATAAGGAGTACTTTACAAATTCTCACATATTAAGAAAAACAATTAATTTGTTTAATTTTTTATAATTCTTCCATATTTATCCTTATTAATTACTATTAAATTAATTAATTGAAATTTAACCAAAAGTTTTTATAAATGAATTAATTTTTTTAAAGAAACTGTAACTTGATTGAGATTGGAATTTTAATAGTTTTGAATTCATTTCAGAATCATTTCTAAATAATTAAAAATCAGAACTACTAATTGTTTTAACTAAATATTTCAATCAAAAGTTTAACTACTAATTGTTAAGATGAAGAGTCAGACTAATAAAAAAAATTAATTCTTAGTTCCTGATCTTTAATTTCTCTTTCTACTATTTAATATTAACACAAATAATCATGTAATTAATAGGAGTATATAAGAAAAATAAATAAAGTTATTGGAATTTTAAAATATTTAATATTATGAAACAAATTTTCTTTCAAAAGTTCCTCTTATAATTTGAAACGGTGGGAGTATTTACTTCTTGTCTTATCATCTAGTCATACATCTCAAGCATCTTTAAGAAGATAGTAAAGACTTTCTAATATGAGGTCACACTACAGTCGATAAGATGCAGATTGAAGAACATACCCAGATTTTATCATCTGTGATGTATAGTACTTTTTAATCCGTTCTGCCCGTGTATCAGTAACCCTCCCATGATGAGAACATGCATCAATTGCAATAACAGGATATTGATATTGAAAAGCAAGTACTTGTGCAAGATAACCCTAAAAAGATAAAGCAATAAGCATCACACATAAATAAAAAGTAAAAAAAATATATAGTTTAAATAAGTAAACAAAAGGAAGTAATTTCAGGCAACAAAATTATTGCTAG
Organism: Lablab purpureus; assembly: GCA_030347555.1. Classification (NCBI taxonomy): domain Eukaryota; kingdom Viridiplantae; phylum Streptophyta; class Magnoliopsida; order Fabales; family Fabaceae; genus Lablab; species Lablab purpureus. The sequence goes on from CM059258.1 coordinate 24,277,714, forward strand.
TGCAAGCAAAAATTTATGACACTTCTCAATCAATATACAAAATTTCATCTCCGATAAGGACAGATCTGTGGAGACAGTTGAGCAGATAAAACTATCACTAAATGAAGCACAAATTGAGCTTGTGGTGAAAAATAAACTTACATTTTCAACATTAAAGGATCTAATGCAGACAATGAAGCACTAAGTACATATGCCCAACATTTACATAACGAAAAGATAAATTAAGGTCACAATTCAACCAATATTCCAACTTTAACTTTTGAGATTGAGGCAACTATCACTGCACTGGTGGAATTTAAAAGACAATTTCTTCTAACCATGCAATGTCCCTTGGTTTGTCAAACATACCTAGGGTCCGTATCTTGTCAAACAGAACTGTAAGCAAAAGAAAATGAATCTACACCTGACCAGCACCAACATCAGCAATGGCATCAGCTCTCACACTGTTTGCAACTGTACTTATAACAGCAGAAAGAATTTCTACCTGCACACATGAAAATCTTTTTATCTGATATATTGAAAGGGAACAAACCTATTGATCAAACGGAACCAGACTCAAAAATTCGTTTGCCTAAAATCTCATCCAAGAATTGTAAAAATTTGTAATCAGGGACTCACTTCATGTTTTTTCTTTACATTCATGCCCTGGGCAAGAACACTGTTAAGTGAAGTCATCTGCAGGCCAGGTAATGCCTGCAAATACAAAACATATTTATATAAATCAAGACTATCCCATCTAAAACACTCTCAAGCAGAAATCCCAGACAAATATAGCTTGAGTACAAAAAGTATATAAGATCTTTAAAATGATTTTCCTACTTTTAAGTTCAGAAAAAGTAGTCTTGATTATTTTAAACCTGCATAAAATTGTCATGGAGCAAAAATAAAGGCCAAATATCTGCTCATATAAAATAAAATGTGCAAGGATGTCATACTATAATTAACATGGAGGGTTGCACTTTAAGGATTGATATAACCAATCAATTGAAAGATCAAGAATACTTAGTAATATAATTTAGGTTTGTGCCTAATTCAACCCCCAGAAAACTAACTTATAAGGTGAGGGTTGTCTAAGCTTTATAAGTTCACTTAAAAACTATCCCTAATTGATGTAGGACTAAATCACTACTCTTGAGGTTGCAAATGAGGCAACCCCCAAAGAGACTGCAACTACCGTGGGGTAGGATGACTGCAATTAAGATGGTTTTCCAACAATTATTCCTCACCAAGTTTTCATCAGCTCAAATGGAAAGGGTGTGAGAAAATTCAGTGCAAACTAGTCCAATTGAGACTCTCAGAAAAGGAGCACAAGACAAATGAATAGTATGCAGTACCACGTAAAGAGCCACAACAGTAAATCTGTGATCGATGGATTCTCTCGCCCGTGATAATATATTAGTAAGAAACAACCAAACACAATGTGTAAGCCGTCTTCATTAAATATTTAAATTTTAATCAACAAGATCTAGCCCAGATTTCTCCTAGGCAAAGGTGAGTAACAAGGAAAAGATTACATACCATGTTCATATCTGCTTGTTCTTGACAAAATACCATAGACCGTAATTTTAGAATGAACTCCTTCAGAGAAGTTGGCCATTCATCCTGCCACCAAGTTTTTATTATACATACGGAGAAAATATATCATTATTAATAAAAAAGAACATGTACCCCTCAAAGTCAGAAAGATGCAAACATGAGACAGAGGACAAGCGCAAAAAGAAAACAAAATAAATGCAAAAAATACATCCAATCCTGCAGCATATCAGTCTAAGAAAACCCCTAAAAATAACCATTCACTAAATAAATACCATGAAATCCAAATAAATTATTCTGTCCCAAATAAGCAAGTAACTTCAGCATAACATTTGCAGCCAACAATTAATACCCCAGCCAAAGAATCAAACAAACAAACAAAGCACAACAAAACGGAGCCTTTTTCCACCTTAATACTACAAAAGTGCCAAAGACACACTACTTCTGTTTGGATCAACTTCTCTAGAAACAATTATAGGAAAAGAAAACAAGCAGAAGAAATGATAAAAATAAACTTTTTATAAGCTGAAATTAGTTTATGTGGAAGCTAATTTGTAGAAGTTATTTCACGTTAGTTAACTTCTCCAAAAGACTATTTTTAATTTATATATGTTAATTTTAGTTTATACAAAAGTTCCTTTCCTTAAGTGATTTTGAAGAAGCTATACTCAACATAGCACAAATGTCATGGAGGAATTTAATATTAACAATAAAAGATAACCACATCGGAGCTATAAAACACAGAACGCACAAATAACAAGTAGCAATAATCCAATTAAGCAAAGCGGCCCAAATCAAATACTAAATTTAAACCTGAGCTGCTAAAACCGGAACAGAAAGAAATAATCTATATCAAACAAAGCAAGCTAGCATTAACCAATTCAAACAACAAGGGATACATTTCAGCAAGTAAACAGCAAACCTAAATTGAAGAGAAATAAAAATAAATAAATAATAGTATTAAGAAAAAAGAATGTTGGAAAAGCAACCTGAACTGCACCAGAAGGTATCAGCAGAAGATTTTGAACGGGTTCACGGCGCAGACATTCGATCCATTCGGCGTCAACATTCTCCCATAGCCTATCCTGAAATTCAACCATCACCATTTCCTAATACTTAATTGAATTACAAATTAAAAAAAATAGTGAAAAATGGAATTCAGCGGACCTTGAAGAAATTGACAACGTGAGCATTGATTAAGGATGAATAAGGCGCAAGGAAGTGGATAATTTCGTTGATCCATGCCAGGGTCTCGTCAGCGCTCTTGCATGAATACCTACACTCACCCATCGAACCCAACACCAACGGAAACAGCGTGTGACACTGTGTAACTGTCACCCTTTCTCCGTTCCGCTGTTTAGGGCATAGTCGGATGAAAGTTGTTTGAAAACAGTAACTTCATTCTTGAAAGTGTAATGTTACCCTGTTAATTTTTTTAAAATGTCTTTAAAAATATAACTTTTTTTAGCCACTAAAAAATTACCTCACATTACTTATTTATTATTATTTTAATATTTAAATTTAATGACATATTATCATTTAATAAACTTAATTACTTATAAATAATGTATTCTAAAAATAATTTTTAAAAATCTAATTACTTATAAGTAATTTAGTCTAAACATAATCTGTTAAAATCTTAATTAAATTTGACTCAAATTCATTAACTAAATTACGGATTTAAATTGTATTTAAATAAAAAAAATTAGATAATACTTTATTTTTATAAAAAAAATGAAATGCTTGATTAAAAAATAAGTGTAGTTAAGGAATTAATAGGAAATTGTAAAAGTAATTTGGTTAATAAAATTAGATAATTTTAAATTTTGTGGAAAAGTAAAAATTTGAAAATTTTTATACACTTTTTTTTTTAAATTTATGTCTCTTTCCTTTTGTTGGGATATTGTTAACTTGGATTATGTTGAAATTTTATTGGCTTAAACTTATCGAGACATCATCAATTAGACATCAACTTTTCAACTGATGTTTGAGAAGGCTTTTTTTCCGTTAAAATTTGTTGTGGTTATTTTTTAGTTGTTATTAGTAAGGTTTTTCTGATACAAGTCAATATTATTTCTTAACTTATTAGTCAGAGTTTCTTGTCAACATCAATTGAGTTTTTTTTATGTCAAACATGATGTTTTTTATTAACATAAACAAATAATAATTTAGATTGATGTTACTTAGCGTTGTTTTTTATCAACCAGAAAACATAACTTAAGTTAAAGTTATTTCTTGATTTATGTTAATTAGGATTTTCTTAATTAACATCGATAAGTTTATTATTTGACAAATGTTAGCTAAGATTTTTTTTATTTGTGTTGATCTTTATTAACTAACTGATGTAAGCAATAATTTTAGTTGATATAATATGAATTACTCTTTAGTTAAATTATTTCTTAGTTGATGTTTGTCTGAATTTTCTTAAATAATGTTAACGAGGTTATTTTTTATGGATGTGAACTAAAACTTTAGTTGAACTTTACAGTAGTTTTATTTTTTTTTTATGTTTGTAGAATTAAAGTAGTATTTTTTTATGAAATTATCATGTAAGCTCCAAAAGATTTTCAAGGTGATTTTACAAAGACATATACGAATGTACAAACACAATGTAAGCATATAATAGAAATAAATGAATTCATAAAATACACACATTTTCTTAATTAAACTAAAAAGTAAATCATTTTATCAATTCAAACTAAATAACAAATTAATGAATCTTTTTTTCTATTGAACTTTCCAAATCCTAAATCTTAATGAAAATTTACTTTTATTAATTCATTCAAATTGAGATTCGTCTTTATCTGTTTAAGAAATTCTAAGTTTTATTAGGATCAAATTGATTACAAATGTCGTTATGGTTTTTGTCTCATGAGTAAACAATCACTTCTTATTATTTCTTTTATCTTCTCTTTAATAAAGAACACAAATATTATTTACCTCAAGTTATTCTAAGATTTCACAAATATAACAAAAATAACTTGTTTTGAGTATAAGGAAAAGCTATATAATAAGGATATAAAATATAAGTTCTCAGATAAGATCACAAAAATAAAGAATTTACGTACAAATGTCATTCTCTACTTATTATCCATCAAACGAAACAACACCTGAAATTTTTTTTTTAACTCTTTTAATTTATGCAGCAACATTGCATGCAAGCATTATGTTGTGTTCTTTCGTAAGTTTTTTCTACATAGAAAGACACTCTATTTGTAGGACTTAAGGAAATTATTGTTGTTAGTTGGTATGGTCACTACTACAGAATAACCAATTAACGTCGGCAGTCTACGTCGGTTAAAACACAAACGACGTAGAAGGTTTGAATTGACCATTCTACGTCGGTTAAAACATACAACCGACGTAGAATATTTTGTATTGAACATTCCATGTTGGTTCTGCAAATAACCGACGTGGAATGGCAAAACTACTACGTCGGTTGACGTCTTAACCGACGTAGAACGTGTTTGGCGTTGCACTTATGACGTCGGTTATATTATAACCGCCGTAGAAAGCTCATTTCTTTCATTTTTATTTGCATTCTCTCTGAAGGAAACCCTTCTCTTACTGGCCTTCTCCCTCTTCGCTCTCCGCCATGGACATCTCTTTGCGATTCACAGTGCTCTTCGCAATCTTGATCCTCGCAATGCTCTGCAACCCGAGGGTGACCGCCTTTGAAGGACTGGAAGCAAGCTTCACACCTTCCACAACGGCAACTACACCGTCGACTCCACAAGAACTCCAAGAACACTCGTTCTTCTCTCACACAACACTCCTCCCTCCGATCTTGTCCCATCTCGGCTTCCTTCCACGAGCTAGCCACGGCGGCTCCTTCACTCTCTGACTCCGCGGCCACCGCTGTCTCTGCCTGGACCGGTCCTTCTACGATCTTCGCTCCATCAGATGCCTCCCTCTGCACCTGCTTCTCTTGCTCTTTCTCTAACCTCCTTCGTGAGCACTTCCTGGTCTCTTCACAATTGATTATATGCAGAGACTTGCTTTTGGTACCAAGATCGAGACCTTGAGTCCAGGCCGTTGCATCACCGTCACCTCTGATTCGGTCAATAGAAAGACCAGCACAACTGCTAGTGCTAAGGTCTTTCTCGAAAGGGGGGAGATCACATTTTTAACGTCGGTTCAATTTAAATCGACGTTGAAAATATTACTTTTAACGTCTCCTTATTCAACGTCGGTTTTGGGGTCGTCGTGAAATTATCCCCAGAACCGACGTGGATTGTGCTTCGTGTAGCAGTGTCATCTTCTATTAAACATGTTAAAGTTTTATCCGAAGTTAGTAGTATTTTAGTTTACATCTTTTTGTATTGTATTCATAACACCATATTTGTCATATACATGTAGAAACTTTTGTCCACATGGTGTCCTACTATGTTAAAATTATTATAGGATTACGTGACACTAAAAGAAAATTTGTAGTTACTTATAGATATTTATGAACAAACTGATATTCGTATGTAAATAGTGATTTGCCTAAGGATATTAGGTATGGATCTTTATCCCTACGTATGTACAGGCACCATGTGGTAATAATTTTTTTCGAACAAAAATAACATATTACATACGAATAACAAAATAATAATTATTAAAAAAAACTAAAATTTTTACGGAAGGACTTTACATATGGGTTATTAACAAAATTAATAAAAATTGATTCGAAAGATTCTATGTTTTTATTATTTTCGTGTCGTAACTCTAAACACCATAATAACATTCCGAAATCCACCAAAAGAGAGGGCAAGGAGGAGGGAGAATCCGAAAGAGAAGCTATCATAGGTCACTGTTTGTTGTCAAACGCTATTGATTATCGGAGGTCGTCCTTCATGGTCAGAGGTGGGCATTCATTATCATAGGTCATCATTTCATTGGTCAGAGGAAGTTTGGAGCACCAGGAAACAAAGTTATGGAACAGTGGACGATTTGGATCACAAGATTGGTTGTAGTATGTTGTTGTGAAGCCCTTGCAAGTGAAGCCTAGGTAACATTTTCCCCTTCATTTCGGGATTGAACCTGGGATTTCATATAATCTTAATATATAAAATTCTTGAACTTGATTTCTCTTCGAGTGTTATTGATGTGGGGGAATACACATTTTGACGAGGCGGTTGCATTCGAAACACAAAAAAAAGGACACCATGGTTACTAGGTCTGTTCCAAACAATCCATGAGGTTCCATTCACTTGCATACAAGTTTTCACAATTATGGCCTTTAACTGAAGCACTTTGGTTCTTTTGAAATGAAGCACTTCAGCTAAGTATCAAACTTTGTAGTTAGGACCATAGGACCTGTATTTGTAAAACCAATTAGGGTCCACATTTATCTTGCTAATTTTGGGTGTATCTCAAAGCTACGGGATCATGCATGCTTGATCTCAGTTAGTCATGGCAGCGGGACGGAACTTCATTCTTCACTCACTTACTCATTCCCTATTTAAGATAGAAATTTAGTCTCTCATCTATCTCATTCAGATCAAGTTTTTTCGACTTATTTTATCTATGTCACATTTTATTTTTTTAAATATAATTTTAAAAAATATCTAAATAAATATAAAAATTTAAACATGATTATAATATATATATATAACAAAAATAGACTATTAAAAATAAATTTATAGAAACTAAATATTTTAATATTAAATATCTTATATATATATATATATATATACGTGTGTGTTTTATTATTTTTATATTATAATATGTATGTAAAAAGTGTTTGATAATGTTTTTTTTAAACGTATCATGTTTAATTTATTAATCTTCAAAACATATAATATAAAGTCAAACAATCCTTCAAAATAATATAAAATACATATTTAAAAACACTAATAAATAAATAATTTCTAACTATTAATCTTTCAAAACACACTATATAAAAGTAAATGTGTGGAAGATGGTAAAGAGAAAAGTATATTGAACTGGTTGAAGAAATTATTGAAAAAGTTGAAGGAGTGAGTAAAAGGTAGAAGAAAAAATAGTGTATAACAGAGACTAAGAAAAAAGTTACAAAAAAGACAATGTAGTTCTTTATGTGTGAAAAATAAAAAGAAATCATAAATAAGAATATGGTTAATTTTAGGGTTTAGTTTTAAATTTAAAGAAGGGGTGAGGATGGGTACGGGACAGGTTGGGGATTGCATTATTCATTTCTGACCCCGAACTCAATTTCTTCAAACGAGGAAAACTCGAACTCGAATCCGATTAATTCGATTTATTCCATCAAACTCGGTACGTACAGTTCGGTCTCCATGAGTGCGAGATTGATTATCATCCTTGATGTGAGTAATAATTCAAGTCATTTGTTAGTCATGTTGTTTTTAATGTGATTTATCAAATTGCAAAACCATAATTTTCGTTCCTACTAGGGCAATTTCTCTATGGTTAGGCGGTAATTTAAGTTGTTATTGTATTTTGGTTAAAGTGCAATTTTAATCTAGTTTTAATTTTGAAAATACAATTTTATATATTTACTTTTTCTTATCATGTGCCAATAATTCTAAAAATATAATTTTTAATATCTTCTTTTCCTTTCTTTTCTTTTTTTAAGTCAAATGATAATTGGGATTGAATATTGTAATTAATAATATGTTATTTCAAATGCATCTTTGTTGTGATTATGTTAAAGGGTTATCTAACTTACCTCGTGTTAAATGATTGGTGCAATTCCTGATGTACTTACTTAATATAATTTTTAAATTGCACCAATAATTTGTAATGAGATTACTTGTTCTCATGTTTACTCGATATAATATATTAATTCCTAAGGTATTTTAGACTTTAGTGATACTCTAAAGTTTTACCCTAGATATGTAGACTTTTGATACAAACTTCTATAATAAGCATGGGTGAAATTCTAATTCTGAACAGCAAAATAAACACTTGGTAAATTATATAAGAAATTAGTTTGGTGTCTTACAAGACAAACACGTGATATAAAATTCTATTTCACCATTACACATTTTAATAATATGCTATAGCTTCATATTATTTCTATGATCACCTTTGAACAACTACTTAGCTATATGTAATATTTACTTACATATACCCGAATGTGTTGTATATCATGATTGTTATGTAGAAGTATCCAATGTATAGAAAATCATTATATGCACATGAGTATGGTCTTAATACATTTATGCACTACATAGTAGTAAATAATAGACTACATTTATAATTTTTGTAGGTTGGTCATGGAAGACAGGGACTTTGTAGGTTGGTCCAATACTTCATTTATTAGTACCATACTCACTAATAGGAATTTAATTATTTGAATAAAACTTTGTATAGAATACAAAAGCTACCTTTTGTTCATAAATTATAGAATACAACTTACCTATCAAGCTTTGAATTAATATCAACCCCAAATGTTTCAACTTATGAATCATGCCATCACTTGTGGTCTTTTCAATGAGTTGAAGTGTCCCAACAATAATAATTCTTTCATCATGTTAGTTCCCCACCTTTTCTAGCCTAATACAATTCAACCATGAACAACCTCAACAAACACAAAAAATATGGACGTTGGACCTGCAGGATTCCAAATAGTTTCAATGGAGAAATTGTAGCTTTCTTTAATACTGAATATGAGTATTAATGTCTTAAATGTTTCTTAAAATAGCTCTTAGGTTTAGTTCCCTAGTACTTGGGAGCAATTCATTTCATTTCTCAAGGATATGCATGTTGTATGTTGCAAGTGCAGCTTTCTAATGAAAGTTGAACATAATATATGAGTTTCTAATTATTAAGCTTTACTCAAGAAAACTTGTTATAATGATACAACTAAGTTTCTATGATATAATGGTATGCAACTACATAATTTTACTGGATCACACAATTTAAATCCTCAAATACGATGACAACTATTGCATTCCAATAAAGTAGACCATTTAAAGTTTCTGTTTTCTTTTGTTATAGACAAATTACACATAAGGAAACTAAAATACTCTAATCAACTTGTCTGTCAAGGACTAAGTCGAGTCAGTCTCATCAAGGATTGAGTTGAGTTAGGCTCACCAAGGACCAAGGCGAGTCAAGCTCACCTAAAGCTAAGTTGAGTTGAGCCCTTCCGATGTGGAGTTGAGTTCGACCCTCTTAGGGTTGAGTCGAGTTGGATCTGCCAAGAGTCCTGTCGAGTCGAACATGTCCACAATCGATTCGAGTCGAACCCACCTTGAATCGAGTCAAGTCAATATGTTAGATAGAATATAGTCAGACCTATGTTAAGTTGAGTTGAATTAGACCCATGTCATGTTGAATCATACATATATATATATTGAAAAGTTAAATTATTAAATATTATTTTAATATTTAAATTTGACTGATATTTTTGTAAAGTTTAATTTTAAAATTTTATGTTTTAGAAAAAATTATAAAATTAAATTTCATCTTGAAAGAGATATTAAATTCCTCTATCCAAACAAAAAAATTGAAATGCAAGATATTTTAATTATATTATCTAAAAAAACCATTTGAAAAATGAAAAGAATTCAATTACAAGTAATTCAAATAGCTTACATTTCAATTTCTTGAAATTGTTGCAATTTTCCATCAAAACTAATGGTTGAATACCCCAAGGTAATGGATTCAAGTATTTTAATTATCCGCCTCTTGATAGTGCGAATATGGATATCATGATATCTGACATGCAGGTACTTAGATTTTATTATTAATAAATTTTATTTAAATATTTTTAAAAAATAAGTGATAAAAATAAAGTTATTGGTGAAAGAAATATTAATATTTTAAGGTTACTTAGATTTTAATTTTATCTATGCATATTTTTTATACCTATAAAATTGAAGTTGTTTTTAAAAAGATTAATTTTTTAAAATTTATACTTTATAGTCTAACTTATTTAAATTTTTATGGAAAAATTAAATTAATTTTTTAAAATTAATTTTTTATCTAAATTTATATTTTAAATAATTTCATTTAAAAATAAATAAATATTGTGAGAATTTCTTTTACAAATACCCAACAAATAATGAGATATATTTTTTTAAACGGGACGGTAATGATAGGCACTATCCACCCATCCACCGAACTCATTGTTGTTCATAGTAATTACTCACATATTTAGTCGTAATTACATACAAATATGATTTATATATCATTATATATATATATATATACATTCTTCAATAATTATATACACATATGCCTACATATGAATTTGTATATAATTATATATGGATGTGATCTCAATGTAATAATACATATAGTATGGATGTGATCATATGAAATTATGAGTAGATTCTCAAAATTTATATTAATTAATAATTATAATAGTTATATGCAAATTACCCTACAAATTTTTTTCTTTATCTATAAATTATACACACTTATTCTTCTTATAGTGAATCAACTCTAGTTTATTATAAACTATTAAATATATTAAAACTAATTAATATCTTGTGTAATATACCTATAATTATATAGTCTTTTATTCTATTAGATGAAATAATCAATTTATCACTTAAATATTATTTATTATGATTAAAACAATGTCATGAACTTGTCTTATTAGTTATACTATATAATTAAGAATAAATAGTCAAAAGTAGATTATAGAAAGTAATCTCTCCATATCTAACCTTTTCTACGTGGTATTTTTAAATTGTTTAATCTAAATAAAATATGTAGGAAAAATAAATACTTTAATATAAAAAATAAATAAATTTAATATATTTAAACTTCTTAAAAAATAAATTAAACATAAATGTCTTTAAAAATTTATATTTTCGAGAAGGTAGATGATAATGAATTACACTTTTAAATATTGAAAAGACTATTTGTTTAAAAGTATTTTATCATTGCTTATTTTTGACAACTTTGGTATAATGTTTTTTTTGTAATCCTCTTTATTCAAACTTATTATTTTAGTCTTTAAAAATCTACAATTTTGTTATTTTTATCTCTTTACATGTCTCCTTAACATGTGACAATGATTTTGGATTAAAAATTTATGACGGATTTTAACAACTAAAGTTTAATTTTTAGTTTAAATTTGACTAAATTGCAATTACTGTCTTCTCTAACTTTTTATTCGCAATTGTAGTCCTTTTTTTTAATTCTGTTATCTGTATTTTCCAAAATCTATAATTTTAGTTTTTAATTTTTTTTAATTCTAGTCTCAATGTTTTATAAAATCTATAATTTCAGTTTTAAATTAATATTTGCAACTTTAGTTTCATTATTTTAATTATCCGTAATTTTATTTATTTTTAAAATGTTTGATTATACTGTTAAAAGAAATATTTTCACGTGTACATTTCTTATTTTTTTAGTAAATTGTAAATTATATTTGTAAGTGATTAACAAAAGAAACTGAGATCGAAATGTTTTTCTTTTTTGGTTTTATGGATAAATCGAATTGAAAGGAAAACATTATAATTAATTTGCTGAAGAGAAATCCTAATAATTAGAAGAAAATATCATTATTAAATATTACTTTTTATATTTCAATAAATTAAAATATATCTAATAATTTAGTTTTCAAGCTATTGAACCGAAACTAATCAACGTTAGCTGTAACTACAAACATTTTAAAAAATAAAAATTCAACAAAATAATTATGAATTAAGATATCAAAATGATGTAAAAAAGATGTAGAGATCAAAACTACAGTTTTATAGGGACAAGATTAAAAAAAAATATTCATGAATCAAAATTACAAATTTTAAAAAACATAAGGACTAAATTTCGTAAGAAAAAATTAGTGATAAAAATCATGAATTTGAAAATATAGTATCAAAATTATAACTAAGCCTTTTAAAAAATAACAATTTTAGTTAATTTCTCAAATTGTTATGTGTTTTGTATTTTATTTTACTTCAATTAAACTTTAAACCTAAGTGGAAGAGAGAAAATAATAAATTGTAGGTTGCTAACAAAAACCAACATGCATGACTAACATGTTTTAATTAAAAAAAACCCATCATAAAAATAATATAATTAATACAAAATTTAAAAAAAAGGTGAGTTTTCTAAAAAAATCTAGAATTAAAACCCTAAAATGTAACAAAAACCAAATTTAAAATTTAACTTCTGAATTTGAAATAAAACAAAAATCAGAGTTTCAAACTCTTAGATTTGATTAAGGCAAAAGATTTGGAAAAAAGAAGAAGAAGTTGTGAGTGTAGTTTATAGTATTGTTTATGATGATGATGTTCAGCAACATCATGATGCAGTAGATTGTGAGAAGTGTCTCTTACCTTTGATTGCATGTCTCAGAATTTGTTGATGTGCAAATTGTTTAATGAACAGTAGTCACGCATGTCTTCAAACTTTTCCCATTTCAAACCCTTTGCGCCTACATTTATTGGCTCAAGCATATCCATAAATAATCATTTTATTTAGTACAAAAGTTGCTTCTTCTTTTTCATTTCAAGTACAAAAGTTACTTCCATGAACCCAGATTTGACTGGTCAACAACAAAAGCTTTCTTCAATATTCAGAATCAAGCTTTTCTACACATTAGACGTGTTATGCAATGTTGTGGGAGAAAATGGTGCCTAGCTCTTCCCATAAAACTCTTCATAATCATGGTTTCACTCATGCTATATCTTCTATGGGGCCAACCCATTCAAACACATGTTTAAATATGTTTAATTCCTAATTCTTTTAAGGAACATAATAAGGGTATCACTATATATATATATATATATATATATATACAATAAAACAACTATAAAATATTAATTAAATCATGTTGAATTGATGTATATGTTTTTTATTAATATATATGTGTTAGAATTCTTCTTTCAACTTTATTACTAAGTTATTGATATATAGTTGCTACTAGATTTAATTATCTTAAATAAAATGTTAAATTTAAGAATTGTGACACAAGAGTTATTATTTTTTAAATTAAGAAAAATGGGATTAAATTTTTCTTTTTATTGGATGAAATCTAACTTTATTAGGGATGTTGAAGGTTAGATTCAATTTAACTTAATTAGTTATTTGTTATTTTTAATTTGTTTTAGTTTTAATGTTTCATTTGTAGTTATAACTTTATGTTTAGATACTCAATATATATAGTTTTAAAAGAATATTTTAAAATTAATAAAAGTTCATAAATTACAAATTTTAACAAAAGTACGTTTAAACTTATGGTTCAATTGATCTAACTCGATTAAGGTTGGGTTTAATTAGATCGATAACAAAGAAATATAAAAACATCAATTGTGATAAATCTTTTTAAATTCAACCTGATTTGCATACATCCCTAAAAGTTTTTTAAAAATTATATTAAAACTAGTTAATTAATGTTTTTATACAAACTAATTATCCACAAAGTTGTTTGTATTAAATTATAAAAGATATTGTGAAATATAGTTTTGATTTCTTTCTTTCAAGAAAAAGAAACTAAAATAAATAAATAAATAAATAAATAATACCATGAAATCTATTTGTTTATATTGACATTTGAAGAAAAAAAGTGTATGCATTAACTAAATAAATTTATAGAGTTATTCAATCATACATTATATTATAATTTTGTTAAACTTGATAAAAATTATTAAAAAGTTATATCCATTATGCATAATTATAATTAATTATAATTCAAATGAGGATTTGTTAAGATAAATGGTTCTTAGATCATTAATTTAGTTAAGATACAGTAAAAACCCAGTTTTGTATAAGATAAATATAAATATTAAAAATAAATTTGAAAGAGAAAAAAAACTATTAAAAATAATCATACATTACAAATTTTCAAATTTATTAAAGTAGTTTATTTTAACAACAAAACCCTATTTATTAACTTTAAATTTTTTTAAGATACAAAATTTTAACAAATGTCACAAAAGATAAAGATTTGTTTTTCCTAACCATGATTTTCAACTGATATAACTCAAAAGAATAAAAGATTTGAATCTTCGTCTATTTTGCTCTGCCACTTATTATTATGAGTCTGGAAACATCTTTATCTTCATTATCTGCACCCTAAACAGCTAGTGTTTTTTTTACAATAAGTCCAACTATTTCAAGAGAACACAAAATAATGCAAAGTCACACACAAATGCTACATTGAAAAGACCCAAGAGACTCCAAAACAACGAATTTCAAAGTCATTCAATTAACGAATTGCTTACCGCTTTAAAGACTTGTCATGTTCTTTTTTTGTTGTCACTTTGTAATCATCAATGGTAGGTCTCTACTTTCTGTTTGGATTTCAAATCATCATTAGAATGGCATTCAAATTTCATGCACAAAATTGCATTCTAGTCATTAAAAATTTAATTTTTCTATCATTATAGTGATCTCAAAACATTGGTGTCGCCGTTTGTAAAACTACAAAAGTTTTAAAGTTGAATTTTCGTTCTCACTGAGAGATTTTTTCTAACACACTCAATAATACTATATCGCTTACAAGTAGATTTAAAACCAATTTATATACTTTTTTGTATCTTAACCTTTCGAAATAACTTCTAAAAACAAAATCGTAATAAAATTTAAAGCTTAATTAATCTAACAATATTATTTTAATAAATTTAAAAACAAAATTATAATAAAACTTTTTAAATTTTAATAGAATAATTAATCTAACGATATTATTTTAACAGATTTAAAATTATCTAAATTAAATTAAATTCAACATGTAAATTGAAAAATATATTTTAAAATAATATATTTAAGAATAATAATTGAAACAATTTATATCACAATTCAAAGTAACTCAACTTAAT
Source organism: Lablab purpureus (assembly GCA_030347555.1). Lineage (NCBI taxonomy): Eukaryota > Viridiplantae > Streptophyta > Magnoliopsida > Fabales > Fabaceae > Lablab > Lablab purpureus. Next base: position 24,292,953 of record CM059258.1, read on the forward strand.
TTATATCATTCAAATTATAATATAATTGAATGCATTTCCTTATCTAAACAATTATATTGTTTTATCGAATTATTTTTGAAGTTTATTTTAAAAAAATTATAATAGTTTAGTTTAATTAGTATATTACATTCACTTTGAATCATATTTTTTTTCTTGAATAATATAACCGAGTGGGGGAGTGATTCAAGTCATGGCTTAGCATTTTGAGTAGTAAGAATGAATGAGAAATTGTGTAAAGAAAAGGCCAAAGGAACTTTAGGTATCCATAGATGTCGGAATATTGTCTAGTAAAAGTTTATTAAAAGACATGAATATTTTTGCATTATTACTGTTTTCTTTGTCGGAGTCACTTTTGTATCATTATTGTTATTTTCTGTCTCTTCAAATCACGATCATATGTTATGCAATGGTGTGTGAATGTAGTGTGCTGTGTGTGATCATGTTCATTTTCACCAACACTTTGATAAGTATTCAAGTTATGCTCTCTAACGTAACTGTTTTCTATTTTTGGAGGGTGGTGGGTGATGACTTAACGTCTCCAGGTGTTAATTATGCATGAATTCAATTCAAATATTATAAAATTAAATCAAATTTTAAAAATGTTTTCAAAAACTAAATTTAATTATATAATATAATTAAACTAAATTAAAATACTCTAAACTATATAAATTGTTTAAATTATTACAAGTTCTAGATTAAAACATGTTTTCTAATATAACAAGTTAGAATTCAATTTAATTCATACAATTTAAAGCAGTTCGATTTTTAAAAATCAAATTAATAAAATAATTTAGTGTAATTTTTATTTGAAACAATTTAAGTTTTTTTATAATTCAATACAATTTTCTTACAAAATTTTTTGAAGAACCCTACCAAATGTTTATTTAGTCTTTGTAGTTTGCTACTCTAATTTCTTCCCAAATCTTCTGACAATTGTGAAAAAAGCTCGCCATCTAATTTTAACTAAAGAATTTGAGGTAGAAAAAAATATGAAATTGAGTAAAAAAGAAATAAAAATTGAAATTACTTGTTTTAAGAAAAAAATAGTAAAAAATAAAAAAATTATGAACGATTTAATTAATATAATAGATAAAAACTATTTTTAATTAAAAAATTTATAATATAATTATTTATTATAACTATTTATTATTAATTTTTATTTTGTTATTAATATTATTATATAAACTTATTTATGTTGTTATTATTTATTTAATATTTATTACTATTACATGATTTTTTATTATTAAATTTTTTTATTTAAAATAATTTGTAAACATTTTTTATAATTTTTATTTATTATATAATGTAATTATAATTAATTTTTATTTTTTAATTATAAAATCATTATTTAATATTTTTATTTTAATTATTTATTTAAAAGATATAATTATAAAAGAAATTAAAGTATATAATCGATTATAAATTTATCTATAATTGATTACATACTTACTTTCCTTCTAAATCCATTCATATATGTTAAAGAAAGTATAAACCTGCAATTTTTTTTTGTTTTTGAAAATATTTCGTTTTAAGTTTTATGCTGAATTCATTTTAGTTTATGTAATATACCAATGCATTTCTATAATAGGAAAGAGACTCTTTGATATTATATATACATTTAAGGGATTGAGAACTATTAATGTAAATAGTTTACTAGGAAAAACTAAAATACTTCTAAAACTGGTGAGATTTACTCTTTTTTACCAAATTTTGTATTCATTTTTTTTCTTTCTTTAATGTAAACATTTTTAATTTCTACTGATCTATTTTTATTGTTCTAAACTTATTTCTATCTAATTTATTACGGACTAAACAAAATTCATGCAAGCTCTTGAAAAAAAAATATATGATACATGAAAAAATAAATACTCTTTTCAGATTTAAATATATGTGATAAATTTTATCATTTATATAATATTCCTAGTAAGATTTGTCTTAATCTAAAATTGGAATTTTAAATAGGAAAGATAGTGAAACAGATACATACATATTAAAACAAACATAAAATACTTAAATAGATGAATTTTATAATTAGAAATAACATATTAACAATATTTAAATATAATGACAACTTCATTTAACTTATTTGTGAAAACCTATGTACTCTTATCTATATATTCTTATTTTTATTACAATAAAATAATATAGTTTGGAAAATATATAATTTTGTAAGAATAATATTAAAATATTAAAATAATAAAATTTAGAAATATATATAATTTTGTAAAATAATATTACAATAATATGTAGTTGTTATTTTTAAAGAAAATGTTATGTAATTATTTGTTTAGAAATTGTTCAATTATTTATTTTATTAAATAAACATATTTTTTATTTTATTAAAATGTAAAATTGTCTAATTGAAAAATGACACTAAGAAATAGTTAGAAAATATGTAAATGTTATTATAATAAATTGCCAAATGGTTTTAGTGATTCTTAGAGTATATTTTTTTTAAAAAAAGCAACTATTTTACAAAGTAATTTGCAAAAATTTGAAAATTTTCTAAACACAAAATAAATATATGTCTAAGTTGTGGTTTTCCTATACCTTTTATTTATTTACTCGTAATAAAAAGGCACATAATATATAAAGTAAGCTAATATAATATAATAACTTAAATATAATATTTATTAAATCATATAAATTAAGTATGATCTTACCAAATACTTTCAATCTTAAATCCTAACTTTAAAGTCATAACTTTCAATTCATCATTATCATACATCAAATAGTATACATTTAAATATCAAATAAGACTTGATTATTTTTAAAAGACAAATATTAGATAATTACATCTAGAATTAATAATTTATTTATGATTAAAGTCTTTTATATATATATATATATATATAATCACGATAATTATTTATTATTTATTATGCGTATTCAATAAAGTATTGTACAAATTTTCATTAACTTTACCACCCTTGATACCTTCATCTATATCATATCAGTTATTTTGGAAGTTTGTAGATCTCATTCTTAAAATGGTTTAAATATTTTGTAATCACATTATATACATACACAAAGGTATTACCCTCTCAATAAATATCATTCAACAATTATAATTTCATTAATTTTCATCTCATTTCATCACATAATTAGTTTTCGCTATACAAATTAACTTAAATCATATAATATAACCTTTATAAACATATTCATGTAAATGTATTTATAGTGAAATTTCATAGAGTACAAATTTTAAATTCTAAGGGTAAATAACTAAATTTAAGTGTTTTTAGAAATTTTATTAACTGTATATTAAAATTTATTGATCAAATTTTCATTTCACAAACGATTTTCATAAAGGTCTCCTATTGTGTTAAGCAAAATAAATCTCTTGTATGAGTTAGTAGAAAACAATTCTTAGAATTTGCTAAACTAGTCATGTATCAAACAAATCACTATCAATTTATTCAAAAATTAACCAATTCAACAAATATCCTTAATTAATGTGTAAAAAAATCACCTCAAATTTTAGTGAAGAACCCAAAATCAAAACTAAATTTCAGATTTTCAAACACATAACACTTCTCTAAACTCACATCATTCAATGAAAGAAAATTCAATTTGTAACTCTATACGTACAAAAACTTTGACTCAAATCATCACATTCAATTGTTACAAAACTCAACAACCAAAATAATACCAAAATTCTTTTATTAAACTAAAATCTATTTCTCAACCAAATTGAATTAGAATACCACAAAACTTCTCAAATTTTCGTATACAACTCATTTCTATAACCTAAAATCATTTCTTTATTCATAACCTAATATAAATTTTAGGACAAAGTTACCTTTTCTAAACACCTTATCTTTCAAGAAATTATATTTTTTGAAAAAGAACATGTTAAAAAAATGCTTAGAAATCCTCTATATTATGAGTGATGGATTTTCACGAAGTATTTTAGTTACGACAAAATCTTTTTATAAGTGTACAAATTTTTTTAATTAAGAATGTTAAATATAATATATCAGCAACTACCGTCACATCAACAATGGTGGGAGGAAGATTCATCTCTGATAGGGATAACCTCTCTATCTACCACGAGGCCGCCATCATCGGAGGAATAAAAAATAGAAAAAGAGAAAGATATGGATACGTATCTAAGGATGACAAGACAACAGAAATAAAAGCACCAAAAGACGAAGAAAGATATGTTCATCACAAAACCCACAAAATGTAAGCAAAATTAGAGGAGGCAAAAATGGAGTGTGGAAATGAAAGGCAAGATAAGTTTAAAATATGGCAAAAAGGTTATCACGATAGTTGAAATGATTTGAGTGCGAAAGTATAATACTGAAATGTCATACTCTAGGGTCAAATGTAAAAAGGGCCACTTAAAATGACACAACGTATCAAGAAAATCAAAAGTCATCATTACTTAAAACCCTTCATAAATACACATTTAAAACTCTTATGGGACACCTGTCCTTTTAAATCCACTCTGAGTTGGAAGTAGCAAACATTGACCTTCAAATAACTTAGCCTTATTATTGGTTTCCAAAGTCAACATGAAGACCATATTTGACTTTAAATAGATCAAAGATAAAACTCTTTCATCCTTTAAATCAGTTTACTTGCATAATCTTATTTACGGATTCTGAACTTAGAGAATTTATGTACTCCCTCGTATCCATAGGATACAAAGAATATAATCAACAACAACATTATTATATTTACATAATATAAAAAATCTAAACAACTCAGATATATCTGTATAACTCAGATAAAAAAACTAAATATTATATAATATGTCAAGTATTCAATTAACAAATATATTTTGAGTATTAGATAACTAACTATATTTTTTAAATTATCTAAGCCTTATGCATTGAGACTCAAAAGAGTCTACAAATACACATCAATGTTACAAGAAATCAATTTTTTATTTAATTACTTTGATATTTTAAACTCTTAATAACTTTAGTGTTGGAGTTAAAAACTTCTCTTTATTCATGAGACATACAACTCTTTTCCACCTTAAATTTTTCTGTTAAGAATATATATATATATAATGTTCAAGAAGCAACATGAAGCATGCACTTTTTTGGAAAAACCCATAAACCATTGTAGCAACAAGAACCAAGAAGCACGAGCCACCAAAATTTTCGGCATTGTGTTAAGTTGGTCAGATTAAAGATTAGCATGAAGATACAACACAGCAAAATCCATTAATTTATTTAGATGAGTGTTGTGCCATGGCCACAACCAAAGAAACATGAGACACGACACTGACATTCATTATCTTATGTTATTTTGCACATTCCGATAATCAGAACTGAATCATATGCCCAATTGTACAATATTGTAGCTTCACAATGATAAAAATCAAAAGATGGGTTAAAAGTGTTTGTAACTGACAAAAGAAGACAAATGCATAGTACCACGAAGAACGTTTCAAACAAAACATCTAAAGTTGGTGAAATTCACTTGTCTAAACCATTTCTGAACCATACTTAACAAAATCTTTGTTTTAAAATCTTCTTGCTGCGGAAAACACGTGATGGATTCAAAATCAAATGGTAGTGTGTCCATGAATAAAACTTATTTTAATGTATAAGATTCTGTTAACGTTAATGTGTTAAAAAATATTACCAAAGTAAATGGTATAGTATTGGTGAAGAATCTTAGATAAACATAACAAAGTCTGAAATGAATCAACTCTATCATGAAACAGAAGTAATGTATCTGAGCATATTATGGTGATTTTGGTGGGTATATGGTAGTGTCATGTCTCTTTGTTTGCAGTCATAGCAAAAACCCTAGATCATGGTTATTGTTGTATTGTATCTTCATGATAATCTTTATTCCAACCAAGTTAACACAATAATGAAAAAAATTCGTGGCTTGTTTCTTGTGGCTGTAAAGTCTTTAGCCTTGAACTCTGTTCATCATTTGTTAAATTTCTTTGAAACTTGTTTAATTTTTTATATTTTATTCAAGTTTAGTATCTCGTGTGTGTGTGCACACAGAAAAACATTAAGTTACTTTAAAACTACCACTTGATAAAGATGCTTTTTCATTGTATATATTAATTTTTATTACTAACCGTTAAATTAAATCAAAAAATCTTATTAAATATGATTTGAAATCTCCTTAATATACTTTCAAAATATAAAATAAAAACTTTTACTTTCAAAATATGATTTGAATTGGATTATTTTTTGTTTGGCTCGTTAGTATGTAGTTTAAATGAACTTAAATTAATTTACGTTATAAAACGATAATGACATTTTAAAAAATAAAGCAATATTATTTAATTAAAGTATTTATGCATTATAATTTATATAACAAATAGTATGTAAAATTAAAATTTGTTTAATTAATATGATCTAAATTTAAAAACTTTTATTTTTATAAAGTAGGCCAAAATAGTTATAATTTATTTTAAATATTACTCAACCAACACAAATTTATTATGTGAGTCAAATGAGACTAAAATAATGGAGTTAATTTAAGAACTCCAAATGCAATTTCAAATGTATATTTAAAAGTAATAAAAGATCAAATGTTAATAAATGTTACCTGTCTAGAGTTTATTTTTCAGTAAACAAAGAGGATGAAAGTTAATCACAAGTTAAAGAGATAAAAAGTTCAAATTAAATTATGTTCATTGAATAACTTTTAATTTTGATGATATATATATATATAACTAATTGTATGGTCTAAATTATTTTATTTCTTTTTAATCTTTTTTGATATAACTTGTTTCTATCTTGAACAAATATTTCTCTCAGGGTCGGCTTAAGGGTCAAACAAGTAAAACACTCGTTTTAGGCTTAAAAAAAAAGGTCCCAAATTTTTTTTAGTAATAAATATATCTTTATTAAATTAATAGGTCTTCTTTCATTGTTTGAGAAATACAAAGAAAATGAATATGAAAATGCATTAATTTCTGCTAAAGAAATTGCTATCAAAATGGATATAGAGTCTAAGTTTCGTGAAAAAATGTACGAGTCATAGAAAGAACCAATTTGATGAAAATGTTAAGAATGAAATTGTAAAATCTCTTCAAGAATAATTTAGAATTGGTTACTTTTTGTACATTGTAGATAAAGCAATTACCACACTTCAAAGTAGATTAAACAATTTAAAATATATGAAGATATTTTTGGTTTTTTATTTAGTGTTAAAAAATTTAAGTCATTAGACTCTATACTTTTGAAAGAAAAATGCTTAAATCTTGAAAAATCTTTAAAATATGATAATTTGTTGGATCTTGATGGATTAAATTTATTTTCAGAATTAAATATCTTAAAGGAAATTATAGAATTAGAAAACTATAAACACATTCTTAATTATATAAAAAGAAAATATTCTTTTTCAAATACATATATAACTTATAAAATAATGTTAACAATTCCAGTATCAGTTGTCTCAGCTCTTTTTCAAAACTAAAGATAATAAAAACTTATTTAACATCAACAATGTCTCAACAAAGATTAAACGAATTGGTCTTGTTATTTATTGAAAAAGAAATATTAAATGAAATTAATTACAATAATTTAATAAATAATTTTGCATCGCAAAATGTTCAAAAAATAAATTTTAAATAAAATTATAGTACATTTTAGCATAAATTTTTTTAATAAATAAAAAAGATCTCATTTTTTAAGTTTGTTTTAGGCCTCTTAAAATCTTGAGCCGTTTCTCCTCTTATTACACAGTATATACCATATTAATTCATTATCGAAAATAATGACTATATAATCAAAATCTTGAGTGTATTTTTGTATTTTCTTTTATTCTGACATTAATCAATATCAAATACAAACTTGCATCTAATGAAGATTTTGAGACTAAATATTGAATATGCTTCATCCATTTATTTTCCATTTCTGAGTTGCCCATTGCCAAAGTACTGTTTTAGATAAGGAGGACCACCCTATTCTCAGGCACGTGTTATTTCTGTATAATACCATTACTTCCTCATCTTCTTCTAACTCATCCCTATCTACTACTGAAAAGTTTAAATCCAATATCAATAGAGAGTAGGTAATAAATGAATTTAATTACTAATTTATTTGAGTAGTTTATACATTAGTTTAGTTACTACTTTATTTGATTAATTTATAAACTAATTTTAAATTTTTTTAGAAAATATTTCAAAAATAATTTATTTTAAAAAATTGTATAATTTATAAAATACAAGCTACTTTATTTAGTTGTAGTTCATTTAATTTTTTATTATTATTTTTTATATTTTTATTTATTTTTAATTATTATTACTTATTTCAATATTATGGAGACAATTAATTATTAGATCATTTTCTATTTAATGACAATTTAATTATTTAAAAACATTTGAAATTATAATTATATAATAATATAATTTTATCTAAAAAACACAAATTTTATTTATATAATAAAGCTTATGTAATTATATTATTTTATATCATTTTATATTTAACTACTAGTTTTTCAACTCATAACTTGTCAACCAAACGTTTATAAACTAATAGTTAGCTTACCAACTAGTAGCGTTACCTTACTAAGTAATTAGTTTTTATTAAACATATTCTAAATTTATTAACAAAAATAAAATAAAATAATATATACATAGTGCAAAAACATTGTTAGTCAATTATATACCATCAATGCTACTTATTATGATTTTAAATGGTTGAAAATATTATTTTTACACCATCAATGCATAAAAATTAAATTGAAATGGGTGCACAATGCATAAAAGTTAAGTATTGTAAAATAATGGAATGAGATTTTATTTTGCATGTTTTCTAAAAATTTTATAAATTTAAAATTTATTGGAAGAGTGTTTAATGGGTTATTATAGGAATTTATATGCATGTTCAACTTTTCTTCTTCCTATCACTCTCTCCTTTTCTTTACATTTATTTTTCCAAACTTCATCTTTTTCAAAAATTCGATCATAACTATGAGTAAGGGGAGAACTAGGAATGTTTTACACATTATCAGTTTTATAATTAGAGCAGGTTTATTTTATTTCCATAAAACTTCTCTATATCTTTTTCCAATTATATTCGGAGCTTGATGATATTAGGTTAGTTGAGAAAAATGATCTTCTAAATTAATTTATTTTTTTTAAACTTTGCTTTTATTTTGATTCCTAAAGTAAGATTTTTAGATTTGGTGAAATTTTAATTTTTTATAATTTAAAAAAGAATCTATAATGATAGAAAACATTTTTTTAATAATAGAAAATATTTTAAATTTGTGAGTAATATTAAAAAAAATATAAAATACAATTAATAGTAATGATTAATATAAGTATTAAAAATATTAAAGATTTTAATTAATAGTTATTAATAGGCTAAATAGATTTTTCTTTCTAATATTTGATTTGTTTTTCAATATAATCTTAATATTTTTAAAATTCTCAATATAGTCTCTAATTTAGTTAAAATAAGTCAATATGGTCCTTTCATTAAATTTGTGTTAGTATTAGAAGAGTGTCGATGAAATTGTAAATATCTAATGCCATAGAGACATATGAATTAAGAATGATGTAGATCATATTTGCAACGAGGTGAAGTGGTTCTATGTTGTTTTGTTGACTCGACCCACTCCTTCTTTACTCCTTGACAAGTCTTTTGCTTTGGGTTTGTCATGTGGTTGAATAGCAAACACAAACTCCAATTCTACAAGTGTGATAGATCCAATGAGGCCCACTTGCATCCCCATACAAAATGGTGTCAACAAAATAAGATTCCACAATAACATCAAACAAAACTGGAACTTCGTCCAACATGTGAAGTCTCTCTTCTAACCTCTTTCAAAACCACTTCCCATTGAAGTCTTCAATAACCACACCATCTCCTTTGTTGGCATTAACATCGTTGCGAGAATCCAAGAATCCAAGAAACCAAAAAGCAAAAACAAAGCCAAACACCAACCAAAAGAAAAAAGGACAACTATATGGACTTTGAACACTATGATTCAACTGTCTTATGTTGCCAACCACTACCACCACCCTAACAACCTCGAAGTAAAAAAAATAAGGTAGAAAACATGTTCTCAGCCACGAGACACTAATGAACCATGTGAAGGTTAAGCGATAACGAAGGTATTGAACTACCACAATGTTCATCCTTCTCTTCTATAACCTAGTGGGACTGTGTGACCATGTAAGTCAAGTCTCTAGTCCTTATAGATAGATACATCTCCTCTCCTCATAACAATATGCTTGAATAGAAGAAAATACTTATATAATATTGCAAAAAATTACACTGGAATATAGTACGCTTGTATAACAATATGCTACCACAAAAAATAGCTTGAAGAAGGATTACAACTAAAACTACAGAAAAGGAATAGGAAAAGACAAACAAAGGATATATTGATAGACCAGAGGGAAAGTTTCTTTTTACACCCACCCTCATTTCTTCATCACAAAATCCTTATAAAGTGAATTTGTTTTCCTAATTCTCGTGCCTTGCCTAACTCCCACATTTCCTGCATCTATTACCATGTGTCAATCCTCTCTAACAAATTTTGGCGCCAACTTACCTTCTTCACATGTTACATCATCCTTTCTTTTAAAAACAACATTATCCTCAAGGTCGCAGTGTGGATAACTTGTTGCAATCCAATCTATATTCGCCCATGTAGCCTCTTCTGGTTTCAATAACTCCCATTGAATTAACACTTATCGCACTTGTGAGAAATGCTTGATGATAACTCTAGATTCCAGAACTGCTATAGGTTGCACTAGTAGACCGTTATCGCTTATTGTAAGTGATAGTGGTAAATAAGGTTGTTGATGCTCTCCAACAAATTTCTTCAATAAGGAAATATGGAAAAATGGATGTATACGAACATTTTCTAGTAACTTCAACTTATAAGAAACTGTTCTCACCTTCTCTATTACTTCAAAAGACCCAAAATACCTTATTTCCAACTTCTAATTTTTCCTCAATGTGACAAAATGTTACCTATAAGACTACAAATTTACTAAAACCAAATCTCCCACTTGTAGGTTATAATTCTTTTTTTATTTGCATTTTACTTCATATAATTTCGAGCTCTTAGTATATTAACTTTCAACTATTGATGCAAGTTATCTCTAGAATTCAATGATTCTTGTATTGAAATTAGATCCTTGGCATCACTTACATAAGGAACAATTAATTGTGAATTACAACAAAAAGCACCTTAAAAGGAGGCATGACAATGTTATGATGAAATGAAGCATTATACCAAAACTGAGCCCTTGAAAGCATGCTAACCCAACCTTTCAGATAATCAAATAAAAAGCACCTAAGATACATTTCTAATGTCTTATTCAACATTAATTTGGCCATCTGACTCAGGATGATAAAAAGAGCTCATAGCCAATGTTTTGCCTTGAGCTTTAAACAACTATTGACAAAAGGAACTTATAAAAACATGATCTTTGTAACAATGATTTAGGAAAACCATGAATCTTAACCACATGATAAATGAATGTCTCAACTACACTTTCATTAGTGTAAAAAACTTTAAAAGTAATAAAATGTGCAAATTTTGAGTACCACCAGAATAGTATAATACCCATGTGAAAGAGGTAAATTGGTTATGAAATCCATATCAATATTTTGAAGTAGGAAGTCTTCTAAAACTCTCAAACACTATAAAACAAAAACAAAAACAAAAACAAAACATAATCAACTATTAATAAGATCTAGTTGATCAATAGAAAATGCAAAATTTCAAGCAAAAATAATTTTTACCTTAAGAAGGTATCTTACATGTAGTAGTAGTTCCAAGAGTAGCAGTATTTAATGTCACACCATGTAACTCTATCAATTTAAATATTGAGAATGAAATATTAGTTCTTATTCACATTGTAACCAAAAGGAAAAAAAGTATATAAACAATAGTAATTTCCATACCTGATTCAATCTTTTCTGCTTCATGTAATTTATCTCGCAAATGATTAACTCATTGGTTACGAATTTTAAGCCAATTTTGAACACAAATCAAAGATTCAACTATTGTGGGACTTAAGGAACTACGAAAGGATCAAATACACGATCTCCCATACTAAAGGCAGACTCAGAAGATACAATAGATACATGAATAACCAATATATCTCTAACCATGAAAGAAAAAACATGATTCTCAGTTTCTTTCATCCTTCACAATGTCAAAAGATCAAATGTAGGACTATCATCTTCAACATCATCTTTTGAATATTTATCCAACTCATTCTTTTGTTTATCACATTGTTTTTTCTTCATTTTCATTCTAAATTGACCATCCCAATCCTCATCATCATTATTTGCATTATATGCAACATTAAAGTTATTGTTTGAAGCCAAAGTATTACTTGCAATAGAAATAGAATGCTTCATTGCATATTCAACAAACAATTTCCTAATGAGATCGTCCACTTTTTCACCATTTCTTTACTTTTATCAATACCATACATTTTTTTTAAACAAAATTGGATGTAGTCAAATTTAAAATGTAGATCGAGAAATGCAGCTACAAACAAAAGATAGTTAATCTCACCACTCTTCCAATACCTATTAAACTTGAATTGCATATTAGTTGTAATTTTTTGTATCATTGTATCATCATAAAATCTCCACTTATTCAACCATTTCTGAATACTAACCAATATCTTGAAAAAGTTACTAGCAATAACATGCAACGAGCCAGAAAAAAAAGTGTTGCATCATAAAAAATCTTCAAAAAACTCACAAAGGCGAGCATGTTTCCAATCCTCAACTTTTAGACATCCTCATTCACTAGTAAGGAGATTAAACACATATACAACCTCAACATACTCAAATAAATAAAAAAACTTGTTTGTAGTTACAACCTCTAACATTAAATAAGTTGAATTCCACCTAGTTGGCACATAAAGACACAACATAACTTGTGAATTTACACTAACTTCCTCTACACACTTTTTAAAAGTAGTTAAGCTACTTGGGGAAGACCTCACAAACTTGCAAGCAACCCTTATTTTATTAATTGAAAAGTCAATTTCCTTTAATCCACTAGTCACAATCAAATTCAAAATTTGAGTAGAACACTACATTTGCACGAACTCTCCATTTTATAAAATTTGACCATTCTGAACATTTAGACCTTTCATTAAGTATGAAATTGTTACAGTGTTAGAGCTTGCATTATCAACTATTACACAAACTATTTTTTCAATCCCCCATTCTTTCAAACAATTCTCTAGTGTTATCCCTATGGTTTCACCTTTGTGTTCAACAATTAAACAAAACTTCAATATTTTCTTATGTAACTTAAATGCACCATCAATATAATGAGTTGTCACACACATATAATTCACATTTTGAATTGATGTCCACCTATTTGCGGTAAGTGAAATCATATACTTATTGCTAGATAACAAACATTTAAGGTTTTCCTCTTCATCATTAAATCATGTATGCAATATCTAGCAATAATTATATGAGAGGGGATTTTAAAGTAACGTTGAGGTTCTTGCATAAACTTCCTAAAGCCTTCATTTTCAACAAATCTAAAAGGGAGTTCATCCATTATTATCGTCTTAGCAAGAGTCTTCTCTTGGTTGAATTCGAGAAGTTTCAAATTCATAACATTAGGGTCATCTGCGCATCCTTTACCAATAGCTAATGTCTTTTTTTTTGTCAACTCCCTATTAGGATTCATATAACAACCGTTCACATGTTTAATCAAGTTAGTGGTTCCATGTTTTTTACTATTAGCCTTATATGACTTGTCACAATACTTGCAAATTGCACATCTACCCTATTGAAATGAACCCAAAGGGGGCTTACTTGGCTTTCTGTCGAGTCCATCACATGTCTTAGATGACTTGGCTGTGTAGTTTCTTCTAGAACTGGTTGTGATTGAGCTTCAAATGGTACATATTAAGTATGAGTTTTAGAGGATGTAACTAGTGGCATAGGAATTGAGACATTCATACTTGATGTGGTAGACCCAATGTAACTTTTTCTTTTCATTTCTTTTAGTGATTTCTGCCAATAAAAAAAGTAAATAAAAATCCAATTAACAATTTCACATGCATTTAACAATTTCATAATAGAATAATTTCTTATTATAGAATAAATGTAAGACTAACAATTATAATATGATAATATGAGAAACAGAGTCATACATGTACAAACAAGCACAAGATCCTTGTACAACCATGAGTTCTTTGACCCAAAACAGAAAATTAAAACAACCAATTATAATTTGGTACAAAACAATAAGCACATAAAATCAAGGTAGCCAATTATAATTGGATAAAAACATCAAGAAAAACAACTGACAGAGCATTCCCTAAACATCAAACAAACTTACCATTTTCTCACCTGGATCTTGTTTGTTAAAGGCTTTTCACAATTTTGCATAACTTATGAAAATATCTAAAACTGTCCTGTTGATCCACTTCTAAGAACCCCGTTCATCTGAACAATTATTTACCTCCAAATTAATAATATAAGAAAAAGAGTTAAATAAAAAATAAAATTAATAAAAAACCAACTTAATGTGTTAACCTAATAAAGAAAATGGAAGTTAGAGAAGCATGGAAAAGATAAAACTTACAAAATATGTAACACGAAAACGATAGTATTAAAATTTGGAAACGACACAACAATATAAAGAAAATGAAACGAATCTAAAGTTTTATTTTTAAATTTTTAAAAAGAAAAAATGAAATAAATAAAATTAATTTTTTAATTTTAATTAGTTAAGATTGAATACATCTAGCCATAAATGATTGAGTTTAATTAGATTAGGTCAAATTTAATCCAACAAAATGAAATCCAACCTAATTTATTTAAATAAGATGAGATTAAATTTGATATTTACTCTTATAATTTTTCAATAAAAAAATTTCACACATTAGAAAAATTTCACACAATCATATAATTACTTAAAATGTTTAAACAAATACACAGATTAAATACCAATAAAAATTATAAAAAAATGACTGTATCAATATTAGAAATTTCACACAATTAATTTTGTATATTTGTATGGAGACAAATACTGGTGAATTTAATTAAATATCGTAGGTGACATCTTCTGATAAGATTTTTATAATATATGGTTGAGAATATATAATAAAAATATGTTTGTTGGTATTTTTTGAGTAACGAAGTAATTGGAAGAAATTATTCAGCTACTAACTAAACTAATCTCTGTTAGCTTTGAATGGTGTAATTTAGAAGAGAGAGTTGAGTATTAAAATATAATAAAACGTTGTTAAAAAAAAAAGTTAACAGAAATAGGATGAAATGATGATGAAGTAAAGTTTATAATTTAGTGTTGAAAGAGAGAAAGAGGGAGACACGTGGCCCTAGTTCCATGTAGGCGGAGAGAACTGTTATATATGCTTCTCCTTCTGCTACCAACCATTGCTAACCTTAACCTTAACCTGCACCAACAAACTCTCCACTATCTTCTTCTTCTTCTTCACTCCTTCTCTTCTTCATTCACCTCACAGCCTCTCACACAAACAACACACCGTTGCATGATCCTCTCATAATGGCTTCCGCATGCGTCAACAACATCGCAATCTCGCCGGAAACCACCTTCCTCGACCTCCCTCCCTGGCTCGCCCCTCGCGGATCCGAACCAGAACCCGACTTTGAGTTCCCCCTCGATCCCCCTGCCACCATGCTCCCTGCCGACCAGCTCTTTTCGGACGGCAAACTCGTCCCTCTCCACCTCAAAACCCCCTCCATCACCACCAACACCACCACCACCACCTTCCAAACCCTAACCCTAACCAACGCCGCAACAACAACAATCTCCCCTCAAACCCCCAAATCCCCTTCCTCCACCGCCGCCGCCACCGCTACCGATCCCTATCTCTTCTCCCCCAAAGCTCCCCGCTGCTCCTCCCGCTGGAAAGACCTCCTCGGCCTCAAAAAACTCTATCAAACCAGCAACCCCACCAAACCTTCCCCCTCCTCTACTTCCAAATCCCTAAAAAACCTCCTTCACCGTAAAACGGCGTCGTCTTCTTACAACTCCGAAAATGCGCCTCTTCTCATAAACTCCTCCGACGCCGAATCCCTATCCATCTCTTCTCGCCTCTCTCTCTCCTCATCCTCCTCCAGCCACGACCACGACGACCTCCCTCGCCTCTCGCTCGATTCCGAAAAATCAAACCCTAACCCTAACATGACCACAAACATAAACCCTAACCTCAACCAGATCTCGATTCATAGAAACCCTAACCCTAGAATCCGATCAGTCAAACCCCGCGCCGGGTCCTTCGACTCCAACAAAACCGTTTTGGATCAGCCTTGCCGCCCTGGCAGGAGTCCGATCCGGAGAGATTCGGAAACGGTGGGGTGCAGGGGCGTTTCCGTGGACAGCCCTAGAATGAACTCTTCGGGGAAAATCGTGTTCCAGAGCTTGGAACGAAGCTCGAGTTCTCCCAGCACGTTCAACGGTGGGCCCCGCTTCAAACACCGTGGCATGGAACGCTCTTATTCTGCTAACGTCAGAGTCACTCCCGTTCTCAACGTCCCCGTTTGCTCCCTCCGTGGCGCGTCCAAATCCGGTTCGGTTTTCGGGTTTGGGCAACTGTTTTCTTCGCCGCAGAAGAAAGAAACAACGGGGAGTAACAGGGGGCACCACCAAAGTGGTAGGAGTAATCGGAATTGACGCAAGTACCCTTCTTTAAAGGAAGAAAAAGGGTAACATTATTGACTAGGCTTTTTTTTGTTATTTTTTCACCCTTTTTGCCACTTGATCAATCAATCTTTCTCTGTTCTGTTTTTATCTAATCCCGGAGTGGAAATATTGCAGGACGAGGTACGGTGTTGATTGGGGGTTTAGTTGGTTCATTTAATTTGATTTTGTTTTTAGGTTGATTAATGTAAATACGCGAGGTGGGGTTGGTTGGATATTTAGATGCCCTTGTTGTTTTCTCAGCTTGATGATAATTGATAATAGATCCAGTTACTGTGTCTGAAACAGTGAGCTCTGTGGCTTTTTACGGTACTGTTATTTCTTCGTTTTTGTTTTTTAAATAGATAGTGGGAAAGTAAAAAGTGATTTTTTTAATTAGTATTAAAATGTTTCGAGATCTATGGTGGTAACATTTTGAGTTTATCTCGAGTGTCAGTTTGTGTGTTTTTGTTTTTTGGTTATCTTTTTCTATGTTGTGAAGTGTTTTGGGAAATGATGCCAAAAATTCAAACAGAGGCGCCAGCTCTGCTGAATTATTATTTGCACGTCAGTCTGATCCCAAACCTTGCATGGCTTACAATGAAGTTTTTATTAACCCAAAGTGACATTAATTTGTATTTTTAATCTATGATTATGTATGGATATATTACATTTTTCTTTCTGGGGTGGCATTAGTATGGGGATGGTGGTCCACACCTGAAGTTGAGTGTGTGACCTTTATGGAAGATTCAATAGGGTGGGGTAAGGGTTGTTTTTTTTTCCCTTTTAATCAAGATGTGTGTACTTTGATCTTGGAGATGGGATGAATTTCCCAGAAGGGATTATGATCCTTGAATGAATAATCTAACACGATTTTACTATTAAATTTGCCCTTTATGTGCGTCCAAGATATGGATGAAGGGGAGGAACAGAACACCCTCTAATTGGGTCATCTATGTTTGTTGTGCCTCAGGGTTTTATGGATTTGTTGGATGAAGTTGTTTGTTCACTTGATGATGGATCCATTGGATGAAAAGATCTTAGTGATGGACATGATGGGTCCCTCCGTAATTAGATATGGTAGGACCATGACCTGTTTGCGAGAAGCAATTTGATATTTGGTATTAAGCAAAGTGCATAATTGAGGGAAAGGATATGTTGAAAAGTTGAATGGCTTTGGACCCCTCCCCCTTTTTTCCATCCTTTATCGTGATAGTAATGCTTCTAATTCCGTGGTACTATCACGGGTCTTGGTCACATTCAAATTATATTCTTGGGGATTAAACTCCTAATTAGATTGGACCCTCTGTCGGTTTAGTTGCCTCGGTTCATGATCCATTTATTCCCATTTCCGAGCCCCAAATATCATCCATAATATATATATATATATATATATATATATATATATATATATTATGTTTACACTCGCATCTTGTACTCCACTAGTACCAAGCTGCGATAAACGATCGAACAAACAGCTCTTGGGCAACGGAAACGAAAAGTGTACCAACCAAGGAGATATAAAATAGTGATGGATCGATTTTTGTTTTATATTTTTAGTAGTTAGGAATAGGCTAAAATCACGTGGCTAACATGTTGCCATACTCTCAGCCTATATTAGCCACCATAAAAGCCAAAACCCATGTGGGAGCGTGGTTATTTTTAATTCTCTAGATGAATAAATAAAATGATGCTGTATCGTGTCTGCATCATTCTGTCTGTGTAACGGATGTGAACGGGAGCAGACAAGTTCCTTTCCTTGTTCACTTTCATTTATTAAATTAAATTTAACTATTAGCGTTTGCTTCGGAGCTTCTCCCGTCCTTTCAATAAAATAGTACTTCCACGGAATTGCTCAATTTCAAGTTCTCTTCTTCCTACAGTAATAGATTAGTTAAGCACAAATCCAAAAGAAAGGAAAGCTTAGAAGAACTTGAAACATGGGAGTGTTTAATATAATTCATTTCAATGATGTTCACAAAATTCAGTTGTGGTTGTTGTGGAAGTGGCGTCCCATCTTTCTCCTGCGCGCATGCTCTGGGGGCATGACTGTGAACTTTGATTTGACATTTTCTCATTCAAGCCGTAGCATAGCATAGCATACTATACATATTCCATCTCCACGTAACAACGTGCTCCAAGAATATACTTACTCCCTGTCCATATAAATATAAATAATTAATTATATATTTTAAGACGGAAATGAAAAAGAATATTTTTTATTGGGTCCCAAAATTATTATTGCAGTTATCTGCTTCCAAAATTGATTTCTGCAACGTTGATAATGTTTTACCAGCTTAAACTAAATAATATGGACACGTAACGCTCTTTGATTGTTTGATTCATGAAAATAAATACTTTTATTTATTTTAATTATTACAAAATAAATTCTCATTTCAAAATAGTGATAAAAAATTATATATAAAAAGGTTCAGATATCTGAATATTGTTATCAAATGAAATAGAACGAATATTTGACAGGTAAGCATGGCAAGCTACGCAGTTTCTAGTTTGTACATTGAAACAATTCTTTGCAGCCCATATGATAGAAATGAAGAAAACCGTGAAAACCTAAAAATCCTACCTAGGCAGCATTGCAGCCATGATGAGCCATCTTGTTCACCTTTTTTTTTTCCTTTTTATATATTTTTAGGCTTTTTCGTCCATACTCGGATTTTGATGCATTTGATATGATATGGGTGAGCTGTGTTGACCAGTCCTAAGAGAGTAGTCCCCATTATAATACCACATTTGTTCCCATTAGAGTTTGGGCTTTGTGACAACGTGAAAATGGATGCACCTACCAACACTTCTTTTTATGGTCATGCTGCCGGTGTCTGTTTACTGTGTCCCGATGCAGCATCGCAAGTCTATTTCTGTCTTTTCACATGTGGAGGGAAGTGCAAGGGCCAAGGCCTTCTAGTTGTAACTGTAGTAGTATTAGCAGTAGCTCACATGCCCCAAACCGATTCCTTAAGCCTTTGTTTGGTTCAAAGAGGAGATTTGAGAAAGAAAAACAAAACTTAAAAGAAAAGAGAGTAAAAAAATGAGGTGATTTAGATTAAGAAAAAAAGATTAAAAACTAAAAAAAATAAAGATAAGTTTGAAAAGTTTATGAATAGTATAGGTTTAATTGTTAAAATTATAAAACTATAATTTTATCCTTGTAGTTAAGATTAATTTAAAATTAAATATGATTAATTATTTGTACATAGAACCCGGATGTGATTAAAATATTATACTAGGTATACGAGAGCTTAGTTGAAAAAATATTGGAATTGTCTGACATTGTAAATATATAAAAAATTGTTAGTAATATATTCTAATAAATTTAAATAGATATATTTGTAAAACTAAATAAAATAAACCCAAATTGGTGTAAAAATTCAGCATCTAAATTACATTAATTAGATAAATCTAAATTAGTGTAATTTTTAGACACATAATTAAAATATACAATAATACAGGATAAATATTTTTTAATTGATTTTATTATTATTATTATATAATTATATATTATAAATTGAATAAATATTATTATTGTTATTATTATTTTTTATTATTACAAGTATCATTTATGCTTTTATTATTATCACTTTACAAATTTATTTCGACTATTATTATTTTGAAATTTTATTAACACTATTATTTATTCTTTCCGAAGCAATGAGACGTGCAAGGAATTTCTGTTATACAAAGAGATATCGCCACTTGCAAATACACTCTAAGTGGATGCAAATGTCCACAGGGGAATAGTGCTCCCAGAAAACAAACACAGCCTAAATCCAAATAATCCCTAGATTCTTGCCATATTTGCTAGTTTATTCGTATTCTTAAATTCATTATGAAATGCCAGCCAGGTCAGGATTGTGTGACGTGACTTGTAATAGTTTGGTTGTTTTGGTTAGTGAGCTCAACTTTGTCATTACTTTCTCTCCTTTCTTTATATCAAGATGAGGATGGATACGAGCAATCATTTCTATCTTGCGAGGTAAATCAGCTGAAAAGAAACCTCAGGTTAATTAATGAAGCCCACAAAGTCTAAAAGAGCCTCCCATTAATTAAATATGAGTGAGGGATGAGTGTATTTAAAGCATGATCTCCTTCATCTGATTTTGTGTCTCATAAAGAAATAATTTGTTTGTTGAATAATAAGAGAGCCTGCAAAAGGCTGATGGGAGAGTTTTGGGGCATCAAAGAGAGAACGTGCTTATGTACAGTTGGGTCTCTGCACAGATTCCCCCTCATCCAATCCCTTTTACCCTATCATATGCATCACTGCCAACCCCCCCCCCCTCTCTTGCATAGGGAGTGGGTCACTGGGTCAGTGCACAAAAGGGATGAAAAAAGGAGGGAGCTGTTGCTAAAATGCTAACGGCTAAAAGGGGTGAGGTGAGGTCAGTATCTAAAGATGAGGAGGGCAGACACACATAACAAATAATTTCTGTATAGTGAAGATAAAATAGTTAAAATAAGAGGTAAGATATGATTAAATTAATCACTCGATTTATCACTTCAAATCAATTATTAGTATTAGTCCCTTACTTTTTGACATGAAAGAAATTTGAGGGAAGAGATGACTGACTTGGGAACATATCTCTGTCCTCGTCTTCATCAACATTGCAGGTCCCCCTTGTAAGATTGAAGGGCAGGTGAGATGATGGATGTTTTAGAAATAGAATAATGCTACTACCACCTGTGAAGTCCGTACTACAGTGTGGGGGCATGTGAACTACTGGAGTTTACATCACAGTATCTTCATGAGCTGGACTGCCAAGGATAATTTGTTGTTGTTATGTTAGAGCATGTCATAAAAACTGCAATGGGTTCGGGTCCCTTTGGAATTTAGTACTGCATGCATTGCACAACTTTTTACAGTTTTACTGTACCTCAATCCGAATGACCTTGAGTTGGAGATGAGATGTTATGGTATTTGCTTCCTTTCTTTCCTTTTCTTCTTCATTCAGTGGTGCAGCAAAACGACAACAGCAAACAAAGGCATGATTCTGGCCACTTGCTTCGGGAAATAAGATCTGGTAATGCTAGGCAAATTTTGCATGTGTCACCATATCGTTCGAATCTTAAGCATTTTATATATAAACATTGCACGGCTTGAATATATTACGACTCTATATCACCTTCAAGGCATCTAGATGGTGCAGTGCATGGTGGACCCAAGTTCAATGGAATTGGGTTGCTTTTGCAGACTGTTTCTCAAGTTCAATGAATTAAACGGCCCGATTTACTAACAACAAACAAAGTATGCTAATTTAGATGGGGCACCTGTTAAGTAGCCCCACCATGCTATAGCTTCCCGCTTTCCTCATTTTGTTCGTCTCCTGAATGCAGGGAATGGGTTATGCATGGAGAAGCATAAAATTGGAATAAAATGACTACTTGTAAATACTATTGAAGGTAATAAAATATTCAAATTCTTATATTTGTTAATCTAAAATTTATCATTTAAAACAGGTTTTCAGTTTAAAATAAGAATTCCTTGATGCATGAAATGATATTTTAATTGAGACTCTGAACACGAAGAGATAATTAATCAAAAGTAACCTAAATACAGCCTGTAACTGGATTCCAATTCTGAAGTCCTTACTCCTTAACTGGCACTAAGCTGGTATGTGCCTCACAAGAAGAATTCAATTTAAGGGTGCATTACATAAGTAGTACATGAGGGAAGAATGGAAGCTGATTATTCTGATGATATTTCACCCATAACCTTCAGTGGTTGTTTTTCTCTGCAAAATTGCACACAAAGTAAGTTGGTATTAAGAATATTAAGAATACAAAAGAAGGTTGAGGTGTGCATATATTAATTAATCAATGCTAACCAATGGAGTACAAGTCATTCATCATTTTATCTTGCAAATTCTGACAAACTATTTATCCAACTACTAGTATCTGTAATAAAAAAAAGAATCACTATCGTGTCTGCTTGTTACGAAATATCTTGTGCAAAATGCAAGCTCGACCTTCCTGTCAACTAAAAAGGCATGGCGTTCACTTTGGCAAGTCGTCGATATTCTAATTGAGATCGTCACATGCTTGGACTTCTGATCATTTGTCTAGTAGTCAATCCTAATCAGCTCAAGGTGCCCAGCTCTTTTTTTTACAGGGACAGTACCTCAAGTCTTTTGGTTCTTGTCAGAATCATATAGTAGATATCAACTAATAGGTTGTCAAAATCTACAGTGGCCCTAGAAGCAGATTTGAGCATATAATGCATACTGACCACTTTCCTTATCAGGCCAGAGCAGCCGCGATGCTTCTTGGCTACCCGATAAGATAACTATCACAATGACTCCATGATTGAATTGGAATATGCCAGCTAGAGTGATTCATCCCAGTTCTCTCATGGCAAGTGTATGTGGGTTCAACAGTTCCTCTTAAAGCCTAAAGGATAAAACTCGATTGTAAAGTAATGAAAAAGTTGTCAGGGAACTTTCTCCAACTAAGAGGAAAGCAGGTCACAGCTATGAGCTAGACTAAGAAGAGGAATCCTCAAGTCGTAAACAGTGATGCAAACTGATGTAGTTCAGCTTAAAACATGAAAATGATGGAAGACAAGAATGATTAAGTGTAAATATATAGCATAAAGTATTAGATTTCAATGGCTTTTACGTGGAAGGGAGCTTTTAATAATTCATTTGATAGAGGAACAAATTTGTAGCCAAGGTTCCAATATAGTTGACAAGACTACACTCTGACGGTTGTCAAGCGAGTAAATATTATTCTCGGACAACTTAACACAAGCACTGAAACACAAACTAGTAAAGACAAATAACAATTATTCCTGAGATTTAAATAAAGCAAAACAAAATTCCTGCCATATAACAGCACATATTTGAAATCATTTGACCAGAGTCACTTGTCCAATGTTAAAAAGTAAGGGAGAAAATTATAATAGGTTCCGATTATCTCACATGATTCAATTTTAGATTTTGTCATGATGAAATATGTAACAATGTCTGGTAAATTCTTCTGGAACCTTTCAGATATAGATTGCTGACAAAAATGGTCAGAAAGTGTAAATTTTATCTAAACATTGCACAGAGAAATAAAATTGTAAACTGACTAACGGGAGAGCATATATAAGGCGGGAAACAAGCAAAAGCAAAAAAAATCCAATACTCAGTTACTAATTACTAGAACACAACCATAAAATAAAGTCTCTGGAGACATGTCTATACCATGAGTAGTACCAATAGATAGCATGCGATCTATATTATCAATCCGCCCTTGTATGGACTTTAGAAGTGAATTCAGCGATGAAACTCTTTTCCTAACACTAGAAATCTTGGCAGCATGCTGCATTATGAATGGCAAAGGTGCATCTTCAAGCAACTGATCAAGTTCTGGAAAGAAAAGATGAATTTCAGATCAGCAAACAGGACACCTAGAATAATAAGAAATTAAGACATCTTAAAAGCACTAGGAGAATCTTTAGTAGAGGCATTAACACTAAGCACAACTGAAGTACAAAGGAAACTAGGGATGACAACAAGGAGGGGTGGGGCAGGAATGGGTTTCACCTTATCATCTCCATCTCCACAGTAAAGATTTATTCGTATTCCCATTCTCATACCCAACACGGGTATGAAATTTTTGTCTCATTTCTATCGGATATGAGTTATCCTCATCAAGTAACGAATATAATTGTATTCATCTTTTACTATTCCAAATATTAATTAAATGATTTTTTTTATAAAAAAATAAAAATCACAATAAAGAAAACATGATATTACAAATGATTCAAAGTCAAAATAATACACATATTCTTTTCTTTAATAAAAAATATCAATAAAAAAATTATAACTGCAAAAATATCAAATTAGAGAGTATCATAAAATAATAATCGAATAAAGATTAAATAATTATAGAAAAAAGTAAAAAATTATTAAATGTATGTTCTAGAAACTAGAAAAAATTATAAAACTAAAAACTAAAGAAAAGTTAATAAAAGTTTTTTAAATTATTTAATAAACTAAATGTGTTTAAGTAATTTAAAATAGGAATGAGTATGAGGACAAATATAGGATATTGAGACAAGTATGGCAGTGGAGATGGGGCAGGTATGTACATCCCCATCCCTGTCCCAAGACCTATTTTAAAAAATCAAGTATTACACATACCTATTCCCAATCAATGCAGGGATTCTTCATTAAAATCGGAACATATTCGAATAATACCCACAAAACAAGTTCATTTGTCATCCCTAAAGGAAACCTTAGTATACCATTGATTAAAATTAATATTTACTTTTCTGAGTAAAACATTCCCCACTCGGAGGCTATGAAATCATCCCTTACAAAACTTTGCACATATGGACCATAAAGTTCGTTGACATAGGGTTAAACCAAAGATATCATACCCGATTAATACCAGAATTGTCAGTTGCAAACAGTAATTTAAGAAAGAAAAAGCTGGAAACAATTTGCCCATAAGGATGTAACTTTCTGGCATAACTTGCTTATTTCAGTATATGCATCATACAAAATTAATAACAGAATCATAAAGCAAAGATTAACTTAGTGTTCAATAGTTTTATCTAGCAGCACCATAAAATTAATCCTTCTTCCAATAGCAACTAAAGCAAGCCAATGCCTAAAATTAGCATTACTTCAGTTTGCAAATATAAAATAAAAGCTCAGACTAGAACTACTGTGCAACTTTAGATACTGGTGCAACAAACAAAAAGCTCTAAGTCTAACCACAGAAATCAAAATCTCGTGCACCTCAAGTACACTAGACAATGCATCTTCATGAATTGCACATTCTTCCCACTTCCAGTATACATAGAATAACAAATAATACTACTCTACATGGCTTTTCCAAGTTTCCAAAATATAAAGCTTAGAAAGATTGTGGCTGAAAGTTATGACCAAGTTCTAAAGGTGCCTACTTTTCTCACACAAGACTCAGGTGTAAGTTGTTTCCAAAGCATCTGGAGAGACAAACCTAAGAACCACATGCAAAATAGTGCAATTAACAGTTCTCTCTCTTGACCGTATAGCAAAGTAGTAGTCAATATTTCACTATAGTGGAAAATGGAGCAGCCTTGGATACAGGAATAAAATAGTGGAGCAGTTTCCAGTAGTGTCTGTCACAGCTGAAGCTGATGACAAAATTGCATATTTCACTGCACGGCAGAGATGGGGTTCAGAAACCTTGTTCAAAGCTTTATTTGTGCAGGCATGAATTGCTCTATCACCTGTTTTGACACAAACCACCAAGTTCCTGCCAGATTGTTTTTAGTAGTGTTGTTCATAGTTTGGTTTTTAGACAAAAAATGATTTGAACCAAACATAAAAATATACAAGGTTCAATCTGGTTTGATTTGAATGCAGTTTCAAATTCAAACTAAAACTAATCTTTTGCGGTTCAAAAAGGTTCAAATTGACTTTTGAAATTGTTTTCAACACAAATCTTGGAAAGAAAATTTTAAGTCTAACTCAACTTTACAAAATCAATTTGTAAAATAAGATTTGCATTCACTTATATATTATAATTTGTTCATATCTATATAGTAGATATGAGATTTCCAACACAACCTTTTCACACTTAGGACTAGACAACTTGAGTGTGGGACTAGATACTTGTGAGTGATCCGATAGTGAGTGATACAATAGACCCAACAAACCTAATTAGGATAAGCTCTGATATCATCTTAGAAGGTGAATTTTAAACTTAACTCTACCTCACAAAAGCAAATTGTAAGATGAGGTTTGCACCAATGTTATCAAATATCTGATATGGCAGCACCATGGCAGAAATTGGTGGTGGATTTGTAGCTTGCTGCCACAACATGGCAGTGGCTATGCGGGTTTTTCATGGCGGCCCATGGTGGCCACTTTGGATGTCGCGGTGTGGTGTCGTGAAATAGAGATGACAAAAATTTCAGAGAAACAATGCAACTCCCATGCAAAAATGAGGAGGCAGCGGCACCCATGAGATAAGACAACCCTAATCTATTTCTTTCCCTCTTATTCTCCTCCCGGGTTAAACATTTATGAGCTCAAATGTTTTTTTTTCTTTTAACAAAAGGAGTTGGGCCATACAACCCAACCAAATCAAATTATCATAACATTAACCTAATCTAGAATACAACTTACAACAGCCTCCTTTCCTGTTCCACCAATATGTTGGGATTGTAGAAGAGTTAGATAATTAAAATTTTAGAATATTTATCTTATGTTTTGTTATTATTTTGTGTTTTGAACTTAAAATTTGTGATATTTTAATTTCATGTTGCTGTTATTTGAATTTTTACAGATAATATTATCATTAATTATAGTTGTTTCTTTTATTATTTGTGTATTACAATTATATTTTTGCATTTTTTAAAATTATATATATTGTATTTCTTTTGTTCATCATATTTCTGCCATAACCCATTATGACTTCCGTTATAACTTTATAAAAGATTTTTGGGTCTCTAATATGTTTCTTTATCCGATATCGATAATACTGGTTTGCATCCACTTATATACTATAATTTGATCATATTTGTAGCCCATGTTAAATCTTCAACAATAATAACTAATAAATTAGAGTAGAATTTGATAACTAATTGAATCATGATTAACCCTTGAACATTTTGTTTTCATAACCATAAGTAATGTGTAATAAAAGACGACACATGATAATAATTTCATTACAAACCTATTCTTAGAGGACTTTAAGTTTAATTCAACCTCAAAATCAGTTTGGTAAAATGAAGTTTGCACCCAACTTATATATTATAATTTGACTATATTTCTACAAGATATGAGACCTCTAACACACTCCCTCATGCCGAGGACATTGAGTGTGAAAATCGAGAGGAGCACAATTGACTCAACAAACCTCGCTAAGATAGACTTTGATAAACTTTGATAACATCTTAAAGAGTGGACTTTATGTCTAACTCAACCTTATAAAATTGACTTATAAAATGAGATTCACACCATACTTATATATTATAATTTGATTATATTTCTAGATGATGTAAGATATCCAACACCTATTATAAAAGAAGTACATGACAATCATTCACATCACTTAGTCATATATTGTTAATGTCATTGTCCAACCCACATGGAGTCACATACTATCATTCAAAATTTCAAAATACCATCACATAATGCTACAAATCTATGCATATTAATTATGTAGTTTGGTTTAGTTTAGTTTTAACAATAGGCACAAAAACCGAGCTAAACCACAATAAAAAGTAGTTATTTTTTTGTTTTTTGGTTTGGTTAATTTTTAACTTTTTTTGATTTGGTTAGGGAGTTCAAAAACTGTTTGGTTCCACCTTTTACATCCCTAATTTCAAGCCAAACATTTTTCAGCATAGCCTAGGCTTACGCACTTTTCTGTTTTGCATATACTTTGTTCCATCAATTGCTTGCACCTCATTTATTGCTTTCATTTCTCACAAAATACTTAACGTTCTCGCCCTTCCCTACTTCTGTTCTGTCACTCACCTTTATTTATTTTTTTCTTTTGTGTCCTCCTCCCAACTACTCCTTAGTCTACTGATCACCTCCCTCTGTCCAAATCTTTGTGTTTTGTGCTGAATTATTGTCTGTTTTTCCAAACTTCATTTTCACTCTTGAAGCAATCATAGATCATCTGCTTAGAAGTTCACACTGGATTTCGTGAATTTTGTTATGATTGACTTATGTGTTTAGCTTAAGAATGTGAATTTTGATTATTAACTATAAACATATTTCACTTTATAATCTTTTACTTTTGAGCATTAATATGTGTGATATAAATTATTTAGCTTGTACCAATATTGGGATCCCGCTAGCCACTATCTCATTATAGTGTTTGTGAGGCTGGTTGCTATGTGTTGCACTCGAGATTGATAACAAGCAAAACCTCACTTGTGTCAGTTGTATATCCACAAAAGTGCATATCCCGATATTAGTTCCATCCATACAATGAGCTTCTTTGGGACACTAGTAAGTTGAACACAATAGTTTTATAGTTTAGTACCAGTGTCACTACTTCACAATTTATACAGTAAGTAGAACACATAATGAATTTTTCCGCATGAGCAATTCACTTGATCAGCTCACTCACAGTATACATACAATTTGCCATGGATCTCAATTCACCAAGTAAACTGAGTTCATGTTTGGATTAGATTAGATTATTTTAAGGTCTGCCCGAACAGTAAAAGAACCTGTGATCAAACATGCTGTAGGCGTATGTCCACAACCACAAGCAAAGTTTGTTCAATTTCCAAAAGCCATAACATAACTCACTCTCATACACTAATTACGTTAACCATCCAAAGACAGTAAAAAAATTCAGAAAAGCAAGGGCAATATCATAAAAGTATTATGAATTGAAAAGATGAGGAAGACTACAATTACACATAAGAGCCTTACATGTTATCTTTGTTTGGGTGAACCAGAATATCGTCGTGCGAGGGGCTAAGGACTAATCCCTCGAAGTACTGAGATCCCTTTTAGAGGATGACCACTTTGAATAACAAATAACAAATATTTTTCAAATGTGCATAGTAGGTAACAAACCTTTGACGACGTGCTTAATGGACAAGGCTATTTGCCAACAAGACCCTGTTGGTACAGAAGAGCCTTACTCAACTAACTATAACCAACAATCTAACTAACTACAATTTTCCAATCGATTCAACAGATATCCATGACAATAATAACAAAAGGGAAAATAGAATCCTACTAGCAACGCACTGCATGTAAATTGAATCTTTCTAAAAAACAAATAACACAGTGGAAAAATTGGCACAAAGTTGTTAGAAAAATGGAGAAACAGAGAGATAAACCTCCGGTGAGACGATCGAGGACGGAAGAGAGGTGGTCCTGGCTTCGGAGAGTTTGATTAGCTCTGGAATCGAAATCAGTAATCACCGCAGAGAGCATGGAAGACAAACCTCTCGCCAACACGTCGGAGCTCTGCCGCAGGGGATCGTCGCCGTCGGGACCGTAGGAAGTGGAAGGCCCCGTCTCGACAACGACGCTGTCGTTTGCATCGGCATCCATTGTCGTTTGATTCAGTTGGGTGGACTGAGCGGAAGTGATGGCGTGACAGAGAGTGAGGAACTAGAAGAGTCCCTCAACCACATTCGCTCTTCATTTTCTTTTTTCGTGTGTTCGTGCATCGTTTAAAGAGGAAAAAAAATTAAGGGTTGTGATATGCCAACATTTTTAAATTTACACCAATGAAAATCGTTTTCTTCTTCGGGGACAAAGGATCTACTAACTTTATTTATTTATTTATCTACAGAGAAAATTTCCAATTGGTATGGACATTTTACCTCCGTATTTTATCTCTGAATTAATCTATGTCATTATATAATAGAAAATTTCTCTAATTTTATTTTATATAATTTATGTCTTAATTTTAATTATTTTTTATCTCATTAAAATAAAAAATTTCAAAAATAACTACCTAACTTTTCAATTTAAAATAATAGTATAATTTTTCAGCTTTTTTTACAAAATTAATTATTTATCCTTTTAAATGATTTTATTCTAATTTTTAATAAAACAATGTTATCTTTTAATGATAAAAAGATATTTTTATTTAATAAAATACATAATTACTTTTCTCAATTATAACAAGGCTAAACCCTAAACTATTTTCTAATATGTGTTATGTTTTCATAGATTACACAAAACTATAATGTTCAATAGATATCTTAATTTCTTAAGTAATATTTTGGAGGAATCTACAGAGAAGGTTAGGAATTTAGCTAAATTTCTATACCTCTTATCATCCCAAATTAATGGTCAAAAAGAGATAGTTAATAAATCTCTATCCACTGTAAAGCAGGTAGTTAATAGAACAATTTTCAGAATATCGAATATTTTTTTATGTAATTACAGTGAATATAAATTCCAGATCTTAAATAAAAACTCTAAATCCTAAATTTTAAACAAATACTAATAACGAGCAAATGTATCATATCCAAATTAAAAATAATTAAAATTTAAATATATTTTAAATTATACAATATTAAAAATTGAAACCTAAATTAAAGAAAAGAATAAATTTAAATAAAAAAAAGACACGTTTAAGTTTTATATTAAATATTAATTTTTAATTATAATTTTATTAAATTAAATATATTTTTAATCTTTAATTGAATTTGATTATTAGAGAAAATATTTAACCTGTTTTATTTTAATATTATATAAATTAATGTAAATAATTTTTAATAATAAATAAAATAATTTTTTTGAAAAAATAAACTTAAAAATGAAAATAGAATAGAAAGTTACGAAAATAAAAAAATAAATAAATATTTTTCAACATATCATCAAATTTTAAAAATAAATATAAATTAAAATAAATCTAAAATAAAAAAACATAATTTTAATAAATAATTAAATAATTAAAAAATAATAACAGATTTAACTCAGCCAAAATTTCTTAAAAAAAAATTAAGCCTAACATCTGTGGGTTTTAGTTCTGGAAGAGACTCACTAATTTTGGATTTTTCAGACATTTTAGTTCTCTACCTGAACCACCACATGTCACCATTCACTACATTCTCAACCTGGTTTAGACACACTTGTCACATAACCATGCAAAGAGGAAGCCACGTATCAAAAGTCCTTAGGGCAATAAATCCACCCCATTTCACCCATCATCTTATCCTTCAAATCTTCACAGCCACCAAAGATAACGAGGAGTCATGGCGAAGAGCAAAGATGACATAAAGTATGGAACCGCGCAGGCAAGGCTTTCGGAAGATGAAGCAGTGAGGGTGGCGTATGTTAATGGCACACCCCTTGAAGGAGGAAAGATTTCTGACTCTCAACCAATTGACATGTCTGCAGCAGCACGAAATGTTGCAAAGAGTAGTCACCACGCAACAAAGGATTCAAACGCTGATAGTAATCAATCTCAGATGCAAAAACGTGACACACAAGAACAAGCTTCTGCAGAATTCACCACTGGGGCTCCTACTTTGCCTCAAAAGGGACCTCCTCCAACAATGGCCCATAAATCTTGAAGCCAGCGAATAATATAGACAATATATATATATATATATATATATATATATATATATATTTATTTGTGTGTTCGCGTGTGTGTGTTTTTAGGGTTCTTTTTAACCCTTTGTTTCTTTTTTGACTATCAACCAGGAATGGAGATGACTTCCTAAGTTTTTTAATAAGTAGATTTGTTTTTTTTTTGTTGAAAATGATATTTTGGTATCTGATTTTGTTGTGTGGTTGTTGACAATAGTTTATATGCCTTTTTTTTTAAAATGTGGCACTGGATAGGATAGTAACATAATATGAATTATATGGAATAAAAAATAAAAAATAATAATTTTTTTATAATTTGGTAAAAGTTATTTTTTATTGTACACGTAGTTTTCTTTTATTATGAGTAGTTACTTAAATTTTAGAAAAAAAATGTGTTTGTGAATTTTGAATTTGAAAAAAATCATGTTTAAAATTTGTAAATTTTAGTTTAAATTTGAAGAAGAAGAATTTGATTGAGTTTAAAAGAAATGATAACTATAAAATTTAGAGAATAAAATATTAATCATAATACATTATTTTTATTAATTATATTTGTGTTTTTGATGAAAAGTGTGATTATAAGTTCTATTGTGAGTGACCAATATTTTTTAATTTGAAAATTGGTTTTAAATAGTGTGTAATATTAATAATAATGTGAATTTTTAATTTTTAATACGTAATAATAACTATAATATTTATTATTATTTTTAAAATAAAGCTTGAAAATAAAAGGTAGAATTTGAATTTGGTTTAAAAATAGTGTGTAATATTAGAGCTCCCTCATATAATCTCGAAGTTAGCATTCTCTCCTTTTTCGTTGCAGGATTCAAGCAAGGCTCATCGAGATAAATATTATCATATCATCAAAATTACTAATTTTGAGAATTTTTATCAAGAAATTAACATATAATCTCTTACAACTTTAAAATACTATTAGACCAACTCTAATAGAGTCATAGTTTAACCAACACTACTCTTTGAAAATTAATTTAATATTTTTTAAATAAACTAATATAAAATTAATTTAATGTTTGTTTAAATAAACCAATATAAAATACGTTGCATAGTCTACTTTTTCTCACTGTCACTTATATTATCTAGTTATTTCTTTAAATATGTAAAAATTAACATTGATTAATTGTAAACTACTTTCTCAATAAAAAAAGATTAATAAGTTTTCATTCTTATTTTACAGATATTATTTTATCCTTCTTAAACCAAAAATTATCCATTTATAAATATCTCCCTACTTAAATCTATAAATGAGATATATTTTTCCTAACTAGCTTTAGTTTCCTTTTTTAACAATTTTATGATTTAATACAAAAAGAGATATTTTTTAAACTACCTTTGTTTATAATTTAAATTGAAAACTTTGTTTTTAATTAATAAAAATAAATTGTTTATTTGATAAAATATGTAACTGTACAATTATTCTCTCCAACCATAATTGTCTAGTTCCCTCACTTAAAATATCTAACAGGTGTATTTACTTAATTTTTAAATTATTCCTTTTAGAATTTTTTACATATATTTTTAAAAATTAAAAATGTGAATAAACAACGCAAAAACGCCTGTGATTCTGCTTGTATCATTCTTTTTTTCTGATAAAAATATCTACTCCCTTTTAAAATCAAGGTTATAGATTGTAGTCACAGTATTATATTGTGATAATGTTTGTTAATGATATTTTTTTTGCAGTGTGAATTTTAAACATCTAAATTACTGTATCGCACCATAACGCATTAAAAAGGAGTCACAGAAGAACCTTATCACTGTTAATTATAAAAAATAGATATTAATTCATAATTAGAATAATTATTATTTTCTTAATATTTTCTATTTACTAGAAATATGACTACTGCTATTCACATTACAATACTAAAAATAGAACCATGGTTTATTCAGTTGAAAAGAACATTACAGGTCTTTAATGGCCATTGATGAAGATGTAATTACGTTTGTATTCGGGAAACGTAATATTATGTCTCTTCCAGCGAAATTTTTCAACTGTTAGTTCCAATTAATGGTTTGCCCCCTACAACACAAGATTTATCACACTGAAAATAACATATGGTCCTTGGTGATGATTGATGAGCAACCATCATACTTCTCCTTCATGTGGTATACTTATGCTTCTATCATATTAAAGAGTTGTACACTAAT
This sequence comes from Lablab purpureus, assembly GCA_030347555.1. Taxonomy (NCBI): domain Eukaryota; kingdom Viridiplantae; phylum Streptophyta; class Magnoliopsida; order Fabales; family Fabaceae; genus Lablab; species Lablab purpureus. Next base: position 24,326,753 of record CM059258.1, read on the forward strand.
GATGTTAACTTTGCTTTTATTTTCAAGAGTATTGTAAGTGATTATACAAAAGTCTTTTATACAAGATAATTTTTTAGAAACAAAGGATTGCTAAGATAACTCGTTTTAAGAAACTCATAGAGAAGGTTTAATGGAGCATATTTGGGAAATTCAAAACTCTACATGTTATATGAATCAACATATTTTTTGTCACATTTAAAAATGGATAATTTTTTTTGTGAAAAATGTACCATTTGCTATAGTTACCACTCTATTGCAAATGTTGATTTTGGTCAAATATTTTAATGAATTTTGTGCTTGGATTGCTAAAATCAAGAAATAAGTTTGATTCTATTTTTTTTATTGCTAATAGTTAGTCCGAAATGATTTATTTCATACCTTCTCATAAGATATATGATATTTATTTTATTGTTAATTTATTTGTAATGGAATTAATAAGATTGCATGACCTTTCAAAAAGCATTGAATCCGACAAAGATATCAAGTTCTTAAAGTCATTTTAAAAAGAATGATCGGGAGAAATTGGATAGTAAACTTTTTTTCCCAACTATTTGACACTCTTAAATTCATGGTTAAATTGAGATGGTTAATAGAATTTTATCTCAACAACTTTATTGTACGATATATAAATATATTAAAGAGTGATATGATTATATTTCTCATGTTGAGTGTGTCTATAATAGAGTAATGCATTCCACAAATTTTTACTTACCATTTGAGTTGTTTATGGGTTTAATATTCAAAACCCTCTAAATTTATTTACTAGTACATAAGAAGTCTTTTACGTATTATATTTTGGGTTTTTGGGTTTTTTATGTCTGTTTTAACCCCAATGTTATATCAGGAGACATGATATATCTTATATAAAAGGAAATAACAGACATAAATTTATATCTGACTTATTTTTTCTGACATAAATTTAATGGGCCAGTCTGCACCCCGACACAAAACATTTTAATTTTGAATTAAAAAAAACATGTTGTTTTATGTTGAAGCATGCAAGTTCCAACGTGACATAACTTTACATTGGGACTTGCATGCTCCGACGTAAAACAACACATTCTTTTAAATGTTGTTGGTTTTGGTTACCAAAACCTACAATCAAAACTTGGACATTTCAAACTATTCACATATTTCAGCAAACCAAGTTTACTATCCTATATTTGATAAAATTTTGGCAGCATTTTAGATTGGTCTCCAAATTATACAAAATGAAAATGGTAACAAAGAATACACCATAGTCAAATATGTATCCGGAGAACAACACAAAATGATTTTAACCGAACTTATACCAAATGTAAGGTTAGACAATAATGTGTACGTATTAACAAATTATAAAAAATAATTTTTTCAAACTGTCCAAGATTTAATACAAATAATTAATGTTTAATTTATTTATACTAAATCTCAGAAAAGAACTAAATTTTGCTCAATGTGTACACTAAACTAAAAATAAACATCAATTAAATTACTATAACAAAATTCAATACAATGACCAAACATATTATAATAAATTTTAATCCTTCAATTGATTTAAACTAAACTTTTCAATACAATTTTCAGAAGTACAATATGTCTATAAATTAATCCTTAAAATTCTAGACAAATTATTAACTATAATATGTATATATTAACAAATTATGAAAACAATTCCCAAACTCTCAAAACTTTAACATAATAAATTTAAAAGTTTTTTTCTTATATATAGTTTATGCCACTTATTTTCATTTGTCAGGAAACTTTCTACACTTTCATTTTTCTTTCATTAGAAAACATGACTTTTTCTTGAAAATACTTTTCATGAAAAGAATAATATTTTTCAGTAACACGTTACTTTTGTTTTAACCTTTTAAATAAACGAACGTGATTAAATATTTTTCTAGAAATGATTAAAGTGTGATTAATACATTTTTTAAGTTACTTTTAATTAGAAATATTTTTAAAAATGATGTTATATAGTAATTTATTTTTATCTATAGTAACATTTATTTTAAAAAAAGTCAAAATATTAATTTATATTATTTATAGTTATATATTTTTTAAAAGAATGTTATTATGTAAAATTTATCTATATAACATTTTGATGAATGTAACTAAAAAAATATTACTTAAAAATATAAAATGATTAATTAACAGAGAACAACAAAGTACACACATGTTAAAGAGGTAAAAGATTAAACAATATAAAGAATAAAAAAAAATCATATAAATTACGTTATTCAATTGAAATATTAATAAATTTCAATTTATATTTAATTTTTTTTACTATAAATGATATTAGAACTCTTACATCTATACAATGAAGAGAGAAGGACACATAAATAATGAAAAAAAAATGTTTCATATACTAAACTTGAAACATATAATCTTACTAAACAATGTTTCATATAGTGAACTTGAAACATAATCATTAGATAATCTCACTATATAAGACTAAATTTTCTCTAATAAGTTAAAGTTTAAAGAACTACTTATTATAATTATATGGAAATTAAAGCCGTAGTTATATGGGTTTGTAGGAGGAACATGAAGATGCAAAATCTGGACTTACATGGCAAGAGTACAAATCCATGACATTTACACTTCAGGTGATTGAATACTCAATGGAATGTTTTTTTTTCTTTTAACGAGAGAGACTGTGTTTCTTTTAATTCTGTGTGTAGCATATCTTATTTAAATGTTGATGATTATTCGCAGGTCATAAATGAAACCCTGAGGCTCGCTAACATAGTTCCAGGAATATTTCGGAAGACACTGGAGGATATTGAATATGGGGTGGGTATGTGATTCCTCATTCTATCAAATCCATTCAAAATCTGAACCCTTCTTGGATTTTATTTCTGTAATAGTTTTTTTTTTACTTATTTTATTTAAATAAAAATAGTAAGATACATAATAAAAATAAAAAGTATTTCAAATATTAAATATCTTATTTACAAGCGAATATATATAATTAAATAGTAGTATAATTTTTAAATACCGAAGATTAAAAATAAACTTACTATTTTCAGTTTCATATTTTTTAAAAATAAGTACACATTGATAATTTTATAAATTATAAAAATATTAAATATTTTTAGATGAAGTTTCTTTTGTCTGATAAAAACTTTTAATTTTTTCTAAAATTACTTATAGAAAAATTTATCTAAACATATGATCTACCTTTAATCCAATATCTTTTTCAACTTTTGCGGAACCAGTTTAAAACTAATAAAACTAACACTGCTCATAAATATATATATATACAAGCAGAATACACCATACCAGCAGGGTGGGCAATACACTTGAACCCAACTATATAGCAAGATCCTCTTTCCTTCAGCCCATGGAGATGGGAGGTAAGTCCAATTAATATTTTCCCTTTTTTCAAGTTTTTTAAGCTTCTCCATTTGTTTTATTTTCAAGTACCCTTTTAGCTATATATTCATCAAGGTTCTATTTTGAGAAAACCCTTTCATAAACACTTTTAGAATTGAAAAATTAACCCCTTTTTTAAATTAAAATTAGCTGATACATGAGTTAAGAAAAAAAAAGAAATTTTGAAAAAACTAATAGAAATGATTTATAATGATTAATTCATCCATTCATTAATTTTAGGGTAAAATAGGGTTTTTTCCTAATTTTTTGTGTAAATTTATTATGTTTTTTAATTATTTTTTTAATTAAGTCTTAATTTTGGTTTAAAACTATTAATATCATCTCTTTATTAGATTAATATTAACGAGAAATAATAAGAAAAGAATGTGGTACATTTGATAATACATGAGATAAATAAAGATATAAAAAGAAAGAAAGAGAAAAAAAGAATATATGTTTCTGAATACGTCTTTATATATATATATATATATCATCTATTTAATAACACATGAGATAAACAAAGAAATAAAAAAAAGAAAGAGAAAAGAGAATGTGTGCTTCTGATTACATGTCACATGTCTTTATTTATATATATATATATATATATATATATCATGTATTGCTTTTTTAACATTTCAATATTAATCTAAGAAATTACATTAATTATTTTCAACTAAAATTATGACTTGATTGAAAACAAAACATAAAAAAGTTTATTAAATCTTAATTTTAATTTTTGAAAAGCCTTTTTTTTTTCACTCATTCATTTAATTGTGTAATGTTTTCCAATGACATTTAAAATTGTAGTTTAACACATTTTGCATTGTGACAAAAAAAATGACCTATAGGGAATGGAAACCAGTGCCGCCAACAAACATTTCATGGCTTTTGGTGGAGGCATGAGATTTTGTGTTGGGGCAGACTTTGCAAAGGTTCAGATGGCTGTTTTTCTCATTACAAAAATATTTAATTTTAATAGAAGTTTATTACCGGATGTTACAATAATACTTCCTAAGAAATGTACTCAATAGAAGTTTCATTAATATGCTATAAGTATCAAAGTTTTTATAAGAAATTATAATAAAATTTTATAATATTTTTAATTTTTAAGTTCACATTTTTTTAGTTTTTTTAATATTATATTTCTTATTTACTTTCTCCATTTTGTGTGAGACTCTATTTTTGAAATCCTTTTAATTTTTAAGTTCACATTTTTTTATTTTTTTTAATATTATATTTTTTATTTACTTTCTCTTTCTTATATCTGACTCAATTTTTGAAACCCTACTTCATTTTTGTAGGTAAAGTAGAGTCAAATTTTGATTCAAAGGATATTGTATTTTGATTAGTCTCTAAACTTTATTTTAAGGATGAGGCATTATGTGTTGGTAGAATGATATTTGACTTTGATTGAAAGGATGTTGTATTTTGATTAGTCTCTTAACTTTATGAGGAGGTTGAGTGATTGTGTGGTGGTAGCTCAAAAGTTGGACTAATGAGTAAAGGGTCATTGTTTCGAATCTGAGCATTATGAGTGTGAAGGTCACTAAAGAAAGGTCATTATAAGTGTTGGGTTCAGTTCAATAATAAAAACAAGTACAAGAACAAGAAAACTTTGCACTAATAGACTGTCTATACACAAAGTTCTAACTTTGCATTTTACAAAAAAATGATATCTCTCCATGTATACAACATTTTCTATATAAAGGAAAAAACTCATAATAAACTAACAGAAGACCGTTGAAGTAGTTACAAAACAACACCATCTAAAAGACCTCTAGATGATCTAACACCACTTGATGGTCTAACTATTCTACACTACTAGTCGATCTCTAATAGATGATATTTTGTGCTTTTCATAAAAAAATCATGATTTGAAAGTCTGTGTATCACAATTCTCCACCTTGACTCAAAATCATGGAAGAGCTTATGAATCATCTTTTTTTCTTCTAAAAAAAAAATTAATCCGCTCCAACATTCTCATCCAAAGTTATCTTCTCAATCTTGACCTCCCCAGACTCAACGACGTTTCTCACGAAGTGCAATCTCACATCAATGTGTTTAGTTCTCTCATGGTAAATTTGATGATTTGTTAGATTTGTGGCCCTTTGACTATCATAGTGAATAGTAACACACTCTTGCACATTACCTAGCTCCCCTATCATCCCTTTCAACTATAGAACCTTATTTACTCCCACTATGAGTGCAATATACTCTGCCCGAGTAGTAGATAAAGCCACAAAAGATTGCAAATTGGCTTTCCAACAAACTACAGTTCCAAACCATGCAAACTCATACCCAAAAATTGATTTTCTGGTATCAACATTCCCTGCATAGTCCACATCCACAAACCCTTTATAGTAGCTCCACTATGGGTAGACCATCTATACACCAGATCAAACGTTACTGTTCCATTCAAATATCTCAGCAACCACTTCAAAGCCTCCCAATGAGCACGCTTAAGATCTGCCATAAATATGCTAACCACATTGTTAGAGGGAAACTCCAATGTCCTCATAAGTTTTCATTGAAGGCTTATAAACAATTAAGTATAAAATGCTAAACAAACTTGCATTTGATGGACGATGGTTCCTTAGACAAACAAAAAAGTTTTCCTTTGATCATATCATGCATGTATCGTCTGTCAAACAATACTTTCCAAACATCATCTGATGACATGAAAGTTAGATAAGAAGATAACCACACATTATCATAAGACTAAACTAATACTTATTTGTGTGCAAGAAAAATTTCTTCAAATCATCATGCTTTTAAAGTACAAAAGGTTATCTCACGTCCTTTCTAGGACGTCGCAAAACACGAGCTAAAATTACTTTTGTCTACCATTGGAGTGCACCTATTGTATACAAAAGTCAGCTTTCGCAAAAAGGAGAAGTAAAGTTCACTGTTCAATGGAGGATAAATGCAACAAGTTATTAGAAATTGTGCTAGAAGAAGGACATGCAATTAATTCATGAAGAGCTGCATTTAATGCACCTTACATGAAGCCATATCAAATGACGAAGATTAAGTTTTTTTGAAGGAAACCTAAAGATAAAGATGTCAGAACAAGACTCTAACAACTAGTTACCTCACAACACTATATAAGAGCCCTTTAGAAGAAGAAGAAAAAACGAACTTTGAATCTAAGTGTGAAAAATCTGCTACTTTCTCTTCTTTGTCTTATAAGTTTTAGAAGAACACTTAATTGTGTTTCTTAGCTAAACCTAGAAGCAAGCGTAATACATGTATCTGTTTGTAAGATGTTAATCTTCTAGACTTAGCTACCTTCGTTGTTATTGTATAATCTCACTTCCTTTATCTTTGTAAAAGAGTTATTAAGGACTGATTACATGTCCAAAGAATACTCAGGTTTTAAGTCAGGAGTGTGGCTTGTTGAAAGAATACTTGGTTGACTCAGAAATAGTTTGTGGAAAGAATACTTGCATGTGTTAGCCAAAAGTGACTATGAGCCGAAAGAATATTTGTAGCTTTCAGCATTAGTCTACTAGTGGAACTCAACTGGTTGGTTTAGATTGCCCTTATTAGATGAACCAGTATAAAAATCCATGTTAAGTGCATTCCTTCCCTATCTCCTTTCAATTACATTTTATCGAGCTTGAGTTAACCATAAGAAGAAGAGTTTTCGAGAAACCAACTTTATCTCTTTTATAAGATTTATTTTTAAAATTATCTTTACATGTGCATCTGTTACATTATAACATCGTCTAACACGTTCGCTTCATCAAACAATATTGAATATTTGCAAAAAAAATTCTAAAGCACAGTTCAACTCTCCATTCTTCTGCTTTTCTAGTTTTTCACAATTGGTATCAAAGTTCATCCTGTAAAGGGTTGAACACTATGGCACACATGGAATTATAAATGATAACTAAGGGAGCCTCCTTGACTAGACCTCCGACCTTTTTTAGATAAGACATTCCCTACAGGAAAGATCGAATGGAGATGTACATCAAATCTACACATTATCAGTTGTGCCAGATTACCACTAAGGGAGATATAAAGATTGAAGGCCCTAAGGAAGACTAGGAGGAAGAAAAATTCAATCAAGTCCAACTCAACAACAAAGCAAGGTATACACTTATTTGTGCTTTGTCTAAAAATGAATATAAGAAAGTGTGCAGGTTAAAGACTGCCAAAAAGATCTAGGACTCTTTAATCATCAGCTATGAAGGAAATAAAAATGTCTAGCTGAGAAAGGTAGTCACACTAACCAAACAATATGAATCCTTTTGCATGAAGAATGGTGAAAGTGTACATGACATGTTTAGAAGAATGCAAGTTCTTCGGAATGGGCTTGACAATCTTGGATAGGGCTTCTCCAGAGCTCAGATCAACTTGAAGTTTTTGGACAACATGCCGAAGGTTCGGGAACCCAAGACTATGGCTATAACAGAGGCAAGAGACCTAAAGAAGCTCTCTTAGGACGAGTTATTAGGGATATTGAGAATGCATGAAGTGTATATCAATGATAGAAGCTCAAAGGAGCCATTGACAATTGATGATAAAGGTCTCCCAGCAAAGGTAAAGAAATTCATCTTTAGATGAAGAGAACAAAGAGCGCTAAAGGCCGTTGAAGAGGAGCAAGTGGAATATGAGGTTGAGTCTGAGAACTCAACTGGTGACCCTTATGTCCAAAAAGTTTAAGAAGAAAACGAAGAAGAGAAGGAAACATAAGGTTTCTTTACAAAAGTCACTTTTGGCTAAAAGCCCAAGTATTGTTTGGAGAACAACCACTTCTGATAAAATCTTGAGTATTCTTTAAGACTCAACCACTCTTGGCTAAAATACTTTGATAAACAAAGAGGTGCGATATGAAACATCACAAGATTTGCTCACTAAAGGAGATATAACATTCTAAGATAAATACAAGGATTAAGCACTCTTTTAGTTTGCTAAAAGAACACATATACTGTTCATTACAAACTTTTAGGGCTTAGAAGGATTATCACTTAGTGGAAAGATGAGATTATAGAAAGCATTTTTGTTAAAGATATTCATCAATTATTCTTAAGCTTGAATGACTTCTATTATAGGAGAGCCCAACAAACCCTAGTTTTTTGTGTGCCTTTCATAATGAAGTATAAAGCATGAATATTTGTTTTCTATAAGATGAAGAGTTTTAAATCAACAATTCATGAAAGACATAAGTGCTCCATCTAATAGACAATACAACACCTTCCAGTCCTTGCTTCATTTGATAAGTAAAATCTTGCTTAGACAATAAGAACACACTTTTTAAGATAACATTGTACTTCATGAAGATATATGCTTATTCTATGTTACAAGGAATATTTCCATTTTAAGTCTACCAAATGATCCTCTAAAACATATGTCAACATCAACTATCTCTTTGAGAACGAGCTAAAGTTGTTTTGCACCAACAACTATCCAAACATGTGCATATGTCAATCCTGGTAAAGGCTATATGCCACGTACGATCCCACGTTTTACTATATTAAAGGTATAAGCACTCTGACCAAGGATTAATAAGTACTATTGGCTATTAAGATGTTGCTTGAAGAGGAGATAAGTATTTAATGTTTCATAGAGCACATTTAATGTATGTCAAAGTCCTTAAATGATCAAATGCAAGAAGATGAAAATCTGAGTTGAAGCTGCTCAAGACCTAGAAAAGGATTTGCGATGACCATTTCTTCTTCGTTCTATATAAAGTTATCTTTTAGGAAGAAAAGCAAGAGTTACACTATTCTAAGTATCAAAACGCTGCAAAAGTTTGTGCTCAAAGTCTTTATGTGCCTTAATATTTTTATGAACACTCTTTGTGTTCATTAGCAATCTAGAAGAAATTTTAATTATTGTATATGTCACAAGACACTACCTCTCTTTCTAGTACACAAGACCATTAATCTTTTAGATCACATCTCTTTTGTAAAACCTTTGTGTTTTTGGTCATGAGTAACTGTGGTCAAAAGAATACCTGGTCTTAACTAAGAGTGGTTGTTGTTCTAAAGAATACTCGATCTTAACCAGAAATGGTTGTTGTTTCAAAGAGTACTTTGATTTGTTTAGTCATGAATGACTGAATTTAAAAAAATACTTAGGTTGTTAGTTAGGAGTAGATGAGTTCGAAAAAAATACTTATGTTATTTAGCTAAGGGTGATTCAGATATAAATAATACTCATTTTGTATCTTTACAATATTAGTCTGCCTAATAAAACTTTATCAATCGATCAAGAGTTGAATGTAGTCTAATTTTATATTAGTACGATTTTTTCTATCTTTATATTTTATCCGTTCTTATTTGATGTTCTAATTCTTATCTTCATGTATTTTATTCACATCAATTCTTTTTTTATTGTGGTCGTGTTTTAATTCTTAGAATTGTGTTTACTTGTTATTAATTCATTTCTGTTGTTTTATATTAATTTGGAATATTTATTTTTAAGTAAAAATGAAATTCAATTTTGGATATAATTTTATGTCTATGTATGTTAAACTTCCATACCATACTCTAACTCTTATTTGATCTTTTCATTATTTATCTTTTATATTTTATATGTTTCTTTTACGAATATAGAAATATCATTATTTTTTTGTATGGTTGAAGGTTTAGAATGAATTTATACTTCTAAAAGTTATTTAGATATTCCTTAATAAAATGAGATTTTATTGATAATAATTTCACAGCTTAAAACAAATGTAACAACATTCATGTATCCCTCACTCTAATTAGTGTATATAACTTAACGAATCTCATGTAAAGACACCCAAAACATTAAAAAACCCAAGCTAAACAAACTCAGAATAAAGGTACACAATGATACCATATTTATCATGAAAATGTTCATTTATCGAGTTGATACACATGTGAAGTTCCTCTATTTCGATTCGAGTTTCTTACTCATTTCCACAACGGCATTATAAACTTCCTTCCCATTAGGAAGAATTGTAGACACAGTCTCTCTCTGCATGCATCTTTTAGCCCAAGCCACGAGTTTAGGACATTGTGCTTCCATTTCAAAGTTGCCGTATGTCTCGAAAGTGTAAAACCAACTGTAGAAAGGGATCAGAGCAACATCAACAAATCCAAACGAGTCATTTCCGTAAAAGGGTTTGTCACCCAATGTCTCTTCTAGCTGCTTGAAGATAGAAATCAACTCTTGTTTTCCTGCCTCGTGTTCTTCTCCTTTCGAAAGCCACATTTTATTCCAAGTAGGATACACCTGCATTGAATGTCAAATAACTGTTATAGGTAATGAAAACATATATTATGACAAAAAATATGAACTTCTATTTTTTCTCCCACCAAAATATAAACGATTTCCAAAAAAACCAGCTATGTATAATCATTTGCTAAAATCTAAGCATAATTTTGTTTGAATAAATCATGGTTTCACTTAAAGATGACTTTATATTTTCAACACATTTGACTAATAATTAAAAGAAATTAGAGCGAATTGAAATTTTATAAATTTAGTTTAAAATAAAAGTTTTCCAACATTAGTGTTTTGTTTCAACAACAATAATAATACATGGACATTTCAACAGTATCAAATCATTTTACTGATTTCATTCCTTTTTCCTTCTCCTTTCCCACTATATCATATCACTTGTCCTATTATTACTTTTCTCTTCTTGTCTTTCTCTGTTAGTATTTACAAAAACACTATTTTTATGTAATTTTAACTGATCTATCTATCTACTTCTACATTACAAATCTAAATCTCCATCATGAATGAAATTGGAAGCTCCTGTGCACATATTACAACATCTGAGTTCATGCTTAAAATCTAATTTGGAAACTACTGTCCAAATTATAATGCAGAGTTGTGCGTGCATATCAATCTTCAAATTCTGAACAGAAGAAGCATTCAAAGTTTTGCAGACCAAGAAAGAAATCATATGCATGCAACACATTAAAACACCTATACCTTTGCGTCAATGTAATCAACCCAGAATCTGGCTTGAGCTCTCTCATAAGGGTCAGAGGGCATGAGTTGAGGGTTGTGATTCCAGACCTCATCGATGTACTGCACTATTATTGCAGATTCAGAAATGGGTTTTCCATTATGGATCAGAACTGGAATCTTCTTGTGAATAGGGTTCATCTGCAGAAGCAGAGGGCTCTTGTTGCTGAGATCCTCTTCCTTGCGTTCGTACTTAACACCCTTTTCTGCCAATGCAATCCAAGCCCTCATCCCAAACATGCTGCCCCATGTATCCAACAGAACCACCTCGTCCATCGATCCGATTGAAGTTGTGAACTGCAAGAATTCAGATGCTGTTGGTTACAGGAGGAAAGGTTGTTCTTTTATACTGATACAGTCAAAATTTTACAGATAAAAAATATGCAGTTGGTTTTGAAATATTCCCATGAGGTGGCTGACAAAAACAAACCATATTATTACGTGTGCAATTACATCAGAAAGGAGAAAAGAAAAAAATATGACAAGTAAAAAAAGTTATGCAGTATTTCACTTCTCCAATCTGATTTTTTTCTACTTTTAAAATTTATTAAAATTGTTATTCAAATTTAATAAATGTATTAATTTGAAAATGGTTAATTCATTACTTTAAAAATAAGTGAAAACTGTGGGATCAGATGATTAATATGATGGAAATACATAATTTGGCGATTGTATGTGAGAGTAATTATAATCTTCAAAGACATCCTAAGTAAAAATTACTTCACAGTGAATTGCGCTCATGAATATAAGTTAGAGTACGTTAGGAAAGAAAGAAAAATAAAGTTATTTATATGAATGAAAAACAATAAAAATTAAAAAATAAAATATTTGTGAGTGATTTAATTAATGTTATAGAATAAAAAATTTATTATTATATTTACAAAATTAAGCAAAGTGTCTTTGCATTGAAAATTATAATTAAATATTAAAAAATGTTTAAAAATTATCTTCTATCTTGGATTAAACATCTCTCCCTTTACCAGCCAAATATTTACCTATAAAATAATCGTGATTTATATAAAGTTCATTTTGTAAGAAGTGGGTACCAACTTTTAAAATTAAACCTTAAAAAACAATTTTTCATAATTATAAAAAAATTACCAGTAATATATTATTTATGAGTAGTACAAAAATTACTATTAATAAAATAATAATACACCAAAATAAGTTTAAATTTTACCTCAAAAAATAGATTTTGCGTGATTATAAAAAATTATTACTCATTTCGTTTCAAATTATAAGACGTATTTGATAAATTTTCAATATAAATAAAAGTAATTAATTTGTTCAATTTTTTATAAATTTTTTAATTTTATTCTTATTAATTATTATTAAATAAATTAATTGAAATTTAATTAGAATTTATAAATGAATTAATTTTTTAATAAAATTATAAATTGATTGAGATTAGAATTTCAACAGTTTTAAAATCATTTCAGAATCATTTCTAAATATTTAAAATCAAAATTACTAATTATATTAAATAACTATTTTAATTAAAATTTTTAATTCTTGACTATACCCAAATTTTATTTTAAAATTTCAATCAAAATTTTTAATTCCCATTATATTAGAAATGACTATAATTAAATTTTATTTTCAAAATTTTAACCAAAATTTTCAATTCCCACCAAATTACAAATAGAAATAGTGAATTAAAATTAGTTGCTACTAGAACTTTAATACAAAAATTAAAACATGATATTAGTAGATAATGATAAAAGATGAAGAGTCATATTAATAAAAGGGAATTAATTCTTAGTTTCTGATATTTAATTTCTCTTTCTAATACAAATAATAATGCGATTAATAGGAGTATAAAAGAGAGAAAAATAAAGTTATTAAAATTATAAATTACCTTATATTATAAAACAAGATTTTCTTTAAAAATATGTCTTATAATTTAAAAAGGAAAAGTATTATTTTCATAAATATATATATATATATATAAATTATTGCAGGTCATATTTACCAATATGTTTATTTAACTTGATTGTTTTTTAATCAAAGATTTATTTTAAGCATATGAAAATTAAAACTAAGCTTAAAAAATTAAAACCCATATTAATTGTTACATAATTTTAGTATTTTGCCTATCATTATATATTACTATAGATTATTTTGGGATGAAAGAAACTAAATAAAAAAAATCAACTGATATATATGCAAATCGAACTAAATTCATGATTTCACTCAAAAGTGATTTTAATATGAACTGACTACATGGACAAATTGGACAAAATGCATGAACTAGCTATATTTGCATATAAATTTCACTATTTCATGAGATATAGATACTGGGAATGTGGATTCCAACATCTTTGTAATCTTTTCTTGGAAAATAAATTTATACAAATATAATATTTGACCATATATAGAACTGATTGAACTAAAAGTTCAAAAAATGTCGCGTTTTTATCTTATACTCAAAATATTTTTATTCGTACATATTTAGTATTTCATATTTTCTTTCTATTTTAATTATTCAAAAAAATATTATCTAAACAATTACAACATGGGTCAACCTCAATTTGTTTTTGTTACAGTTTGAAAAATAATTTTCGCCTTTTCTTTCTTTTTCTATTTAAATTATTCAGAAAGAAAATATGACGTAAGCAATTACGACATCCGGTCAACCTCAATTTACTTTTTTGGATACAATTTGGACAACAATGTTTGGCCTTTCTTTCTTTTTCTATTTAAATTATTCACATAACTTTGACTTGTTAATCCGTTGGCTAGTTTCTAACTCCACGATGGGTTTGTATTTTTCGTATATGAAATCTAAAATATTATTATTGTTATTTCAAAACCAAAGAAAAATGATTGCACCGTCGAAGACGACTTGATCTCAATCTTGTTGAGTTCACATTGGCAGGGACTCTAGTCTCCATTATGGAAGGTGCTGGAACTTTGAAGTTAACGTGCTTGTATTGTGTAGAGGCTAAGATTGAAAAAGAACACCGGAGAATATGCTAGAATACGTAATAACATTGGCAGTATCTCAATGCTCGAGAACGTGTGAACAACAAGGATCATGCAATAGTCTTGTTTGGAGTTAAGCTAGAAGATTCTTTGATTATGCCAAGTGCACATTGTCAATAATAGCCATATTTTAATAATTCAAAAGTTCAAAACTAGCTATAAATATGAAGGCCTTATGGTCTTCTTTTCACGATGCAAATCACTTTCCTATTTTAATCTTCTTTATCACTTCTGTTCTCCTTGAACTTGAATCAGTATGGCAGATGAGGTGGTTCTGTTGGATTTCTGGCCAAGTCCATTTGGGATGAGGGTGAGGATTGCACTTGCTGAAAAGGGTATAAAGTATGAGTACAAAGAAGAGGACTTGAGGAACAAGAGTCCTCTGCTCCTCCAAATGAACCCGGTTCACAAGAAAATCCCTGTTCTCATCCACAATGGCAAGCCCATTTGTGAATCTCTCATTGCTGTTCAGTACATTGACGAGGTGTGGTATGACAGAAATCCCTTGTTGCCTTCTGACCCTTATCAGAGAGCTCAGGCTAGATTCTGGGCTGACTATGTTGACAAGAAGGTAACCTTTTGTGCTTCAATGCTTTGATTGTTACCATGGAATTTTTGTCATGATTATGGTATAGAATGATGTATAGTTTGGTTGTATTGGAATATGGGAGATGCATAATGTAAGGAAGATGGTCCCCATTAGGATAGAAAGAGCTACTTTTTCAGATCCCTTTTTATCCCTTGATTTCTAATCTATGTTATGTGATTCAACTACTTTCCTTGTATGAAAGTTTTGTTCTTTTGCTGTTTTATATTTTGCTAAGTATTCTTCTGCCTGCTTTAGCAAGATGTAGAAAAAAGTATTAGATTAATATCTTTATAAGTTGATCTAATATCAAACAAAAGTAGTTGATTCTCCCTTTATTACTCCACTTCTGATTATGGTAGGCATTAGTGTACTGGTTATAAGCGAACCTTTTGTCATTATTACATTTTATGATCTAATTGAGTGTTAATTCTCAAATGTCAAACAGATATATGATCTTGGAAGGAAGATTATTTGGACATCAAAAGGAGAAGAAAAAGAAGCTGCCAAGAAGGAGTTCATAGAAGCCCTTAAATTGTTGGAGGAACAGTTAGGAGACAAGACATATTTTGGGGGAGGCGATCTTGGTTTTGTGGATATAGCACTTGTCCCATTCTACACTTGGTTCAAAGCCTATGAGACTTTTGGCACACTCAACATAGAGAGTGAGTGCCCTAAGTTTGTTGCCTGGGCCAAGAGGTGCCTCCAGAAAGAGAGTGTTGCCAAGTCTCTTCCTGATCAGCATAAGGTGCACGAGTTCATTGTGGAGATGAGAAAGAAATTAGGCATTGAGTAGGTTCAGGTTTGAGCTTAACAGTCATAGTAAAGTATTGACTTCCATTGGTCATTCATAAGCTTTCCACTGAATAAAATTTATGTAATAAAAGGCACTTGAGTGTGCCAAAGATCGTGCTTTCCGTAGGAATGCGTAGCTTTTGGAAAACCTCGGATGTACCTTTCATGTGTTTGTTGGTTTTATAATTGAGTATTTTCTGTCTTATCATATACTTGAGTCAGTGGGTGATAGTGCTTGTTACATGAAATAAAATTGTTTTTACATCCCTGTTATTGCTTTTCTGGTGCAATAGGAACATGATTAGAAACGAGAAACAAGCTGGCGAGTTCACAACTTAATTAAAGTTTTAAATTTTAACCTTAAAATCAATTGGTATTTAGTGAAGTTGTTTATTGGATATACATTTTTAGGCAAGTCATATTCTTTTTTAATGAGGAACTTTTGAGAGTGTGGATTCATGAATATATAAGGAGTGTGAGTGTTCATAATACACTTATTCATTCTTTGAATACATGATGTAAGTGAGTGACTTTAATAAACTCTTTCATTATTTGGATAGGTAATGTTAATGAATGATTCTGAATTAATTGGTATTAATTAGTTGAAATTGTGTATTGCTATATAAGTTTTTACTCAAATCATATTCTTTTTCAATACGAGATTTTTTCTTTTCCTCAATACCAACATTCAGAGAAACAACGACTATAATTTTCAAGAGTAAATTAATCTTCATGTAATGCATTGTTTTATATTCTTTGTTACTACTTAGATGGATAAGGACATTCAAAATTATGAATGTTTCTTGTTGCGAGTGTTTCATATTATCATTTACTTATGACATGTGTTAATATAATCTTTAGGCCAATCATAAAAAGATAGTTGTTCTTATAATATAGCATTCCGTAAAAATAATTTATATAGCTTTCTTTTGACTATTACATATGCTAAGTTATGGTCTTTCAAGATAAT
Source organism: Lablab purpureus (assembly GCA_030347555.1). Classification (NCBI taxonomy): domain Eukaryota; kingdom Viridiplantae; phylum Streptophyta; class Magnoliopsida; order Fabales; family Fabaceae; genus Lablab; species Lablab purpureus. Next base: position 24,343,399 of record CM059258.1, read on the forward strand.
TTAAGATTTTGACAGCTACATATATCGAGTTATATGTTCTTTCAAGATAATTTAAAAATGAGATAAAAAATCATCCAATTACATTTAACAAGGTTCATGATTAAGAATAAAAGAAGATAAAATTTCAAAGAAAAGATTACACTATTTTATAATATTAGAAATTTTTTCTTTTTATTAGTTTAAAAAAGATATGTATATATATATATATATATATATATTCATTTGAAAATTTTTAGGATTGTATAAAGATACAATGGATTTCAATTTGATGAGTTTTTGGCTTATGTTTAGGCCAAAATAGATGTTAATATATGTAGGAAAGTGATGTCCAAAACAAGAAAAGAAGGTTTGAAGAATGAGTCTTATGTCACTTGGAAAAATCTTTCTAATACAAAAAAAAAAAATAGTTTGTGATAAAAATTTTCGTAACTAGTTTGAATATGCAATTTCAAGTAGAGGTGTTCGTTCTGCAATTTGGTTTGGTTTTAGTTAAAAATACATTCAAACTGAACATAAAAATTACATGTAGTTTAGTTTAGTTTGAACATAAAATAAATTCGAATCAAACCAAACCAATTTTTGTGGTTTGGTTTTGATGAGTTTAGCGGCTTATTAATATATGATTTATATTGTGATATAATACTAGATAACTTGTAAGATTTGCCTCTCATAAGCCTAATAAATTTCATGTGCATATTGTACAAAATTTAAGACATAAACATAAAAAGTAATTCTAATACATTATTTTCTTTCTATAATATTTTATTTTGTTTTAACATTTTTTCCAAGACTAATAATATAACTTTTACATATTAGAGTAACTTTTTTTTTCACTTTATCCATATGTTAAATATATTGTATTACTCATTTGTCGTATATTTATAAGCATAAACTAAGCTAGACACATTACATTTTTCTTTATACACATATATCGTATATGAGTGAGATAATAAGTAATATAATAATATTTAAATAAGTAAATCTGACAGACGATGTTATGTCGACAGACGATGTTTTATCTCATCAGATGCACATATAGTTTGACAGACAATATAGTTCCATGTCATTTGATTCTAATGGCTTCTTAATAAAAAAATAAGCACACATAACATTAACTTTGACGAATATTCTTGTTGTACGAGAACATTCTTTTGCACATCCCGTGCTTAAAGTACGAAGACTATCTCACTTCTCCTCAAAGGCACTTCAAAAGAAGAGTTAAAGCTGCTTCAGTTCACCAAATTCATGACACATGCATTTTGTTAACTTTTGAAGCACACTTGTCAAGTACAAAGTCAATTTTCACAAAGATAGAAGTAAATTCATTGACCAATGGAGGATAAGTGCAACAAGTTATCAGGAACTATGCCAAAAGAAGGACGTGCATTTAATGCATGAAGAGTGACATTTAATGCATTCTACATGAAGTCTGTCTAAACAATAGAAGATAAAGTCGGTGAAGCCAATCTAAAGCTGGAAGATGTCAGAATAGGACTCCAATGAATAGTTTCTTTTGAGAATTATATAAGAGTCATTTTTTTAAAAAAGAAAATAAGAACATGATCCTAAGCTAAAATGAATAAACTATATTGTTTTCTCTACATCTTTGTATAATTTTTAGAAGAACACTTCGTGTGTTTGTTTATTAAAATCTAGAAGGAGATCTTAACCTTATATACGTCTTTAAGATGCAAATACCTCTTCTACTAGCTATCCTATGATTGTAAAATCATACTTTCATTTGTAAAACGTTGTTGAGCCAGAAGTGGCTTGTTAGAAAGAATATTTGGGTTTAAGCCAGGAGTGGCTTATGTGAAAGAATACTTGATTGAGCCAGAAGTGGCTTGAGGAAACAATACTTGTACGGTGCAAGCCAAAAGAATACTTGTATCATTACAGTGTAAGTCTACTTAGTGAAACTCAATCAGGTTGATTGAGAATTGGACGTAGTTTGTAGATTTCAGACGAATAGTATAAAAATCTGTGTAGCATCTCTTCTCTTGATCTCCTTTCCATTACATATTATTATTTGTCTAACTCTAAGTGAGATTTTGTTTTTAACAAAGAAATTTTTTCAAAATCATTTTTTATCAACAGACTATGTGTGTCTGTTGAGCCCTAAGTATCGTGTGATAAACATTCCTCTAATAGACGCTTTTTCAAAGTTTTCCAAAAAGATTTTTATAACACAATTCAACCCTCCCTTTTTTTGTTTTACCTAGTTTTCACAAGTTTAAAAATTTGTAATCAACCTTAAAGCTCTATTGCCATGGGACGAAGAGGAAAGTCGTTGATTTCTCAATATTATTCATTGGCTAATGTAAGTTCATTATTGTTGATCAAATTAAATCAAGTTTACAAGTGTTGTCCTTTGAAAATGTTCCATATTTCTCTCTTTTTATTTAGATGTGAAAATCGAGAGAGTTTACTCGAAAATACAAGGTCTTGATCTATAAAACTCAAGAAGGATTAAAACATTAAATATGTTTTGAGAAAATTATGAACATTGGGACTATTGACAAAAAAGAAATTATTTCACCATACGAAATCTAGGAGTAGTTAAGGATTGTGCCACACATAGGTGATAAATGGAACAATATAAATGCAAAGTAGGAAATTATTAAGCTTATCAATTGTTACATTGTTTGCTATATTATACACAATATATAGTAGTAGACACATTAAAAAAAAAATTTATAACATAAACTATTCTTGTAACACATCGAAAGCAAATGTCAATAAATGGAATTAACAAATGACAATGAATGGAATAAGTTATTTTACTATGATATCCTTCAAATTTCTCTTCTTTATCTCATTTGCTTTAAGGTTATCTCTTTCTTTTTAAATATTTTTCTTCACATTTCACATAAATATCTATTTATCTCATCTCTACAGAATTTTAGCATATTTTATATTAATATTATAATAAGCCAAAAATTATACGAGGATAAAATAAATCATATTTTTTTGTATGTTTTAGAAAACCATTTGGTTTTATTAGAATAGTTATTATTTACATGAATCTATATATTTATATTATTTTTTACAATTTTTTAATATTTTCAAGTATAATTAATCATAACTTGAAAATAATGTATATAAAACAAATTGGTGCACCTAATTGGGGACACATTTGTGAATTTGTAAATGTAATGGTTAATATCTTATGTTGTAGAAAGTAACATTTTGTTTGAACTGTATTTATTATTACGTGCTTTCGATAAGTGAAATTTTTTTAAATATAGTAAATAATACAAATAGAAAAATATGACTATTATCAATAAGAATGAAAATAATTCCAATTATGGAACAAAAGATAATACATCAAGTCTAACCTCAACAACAATGATCAACCTACTATTTTTGACCTATATTAACATCCATTAGGATGATAATGACTTGGGTGAAGACAATACTACCTTTTTTCGGTAAACCCAACTATAGGTGCAGAAATATTGAGATGAGACTTGTTAAGGCACTAGACGATCTAACAATGTTATGACACTAGACGGTCAACAGTGTTTTGACACTAGACGGTCTAACACCCTTAGACTATTGGTTAAGAGATGTTTTGATGATAACAAAAATCAATGTATATGTGATAGTACTATGATCATCTATCATGTTATTCTATGCAATTGACTAGTTAAAGTAAGTATAAGACTTTAGTAGGTCTCTGTTAAGCTTATGAGACAGTCTACCAGTATGAACTGCACATAATTTAAAATAAACAAGTCAAATCATACTCATATTTTATACTAAAAATGTTAATAAGTTTATTGGAACAAAATCATGATTAAATCATTTACGAAAAAGGAAGTTCTTTAAAAATTAATCTCAACATTCAAAACAAAGAACGAATAAGAAAATGGATGATACTACGTGAATTCAATCTGTGATATCATCTTGTATTGTTTAAATTGTTTCCTTTCAGGAATTGGCTAACGAGATTTGAAACCATCAAGATTTTCCTTATCAAGCATCCAACAAATCTAAGAACGAAGATTCCACTATGCAAAAAAGATATACCAAATATCAACTCTGATAATGTAAAGTAAAGATCAAGGACGAATTGAAAAGACAATTAAAGCTTTAAGCAATGTTCGGATTTATGATAGCTATAAGAAGACTTGAGGAACGAAAGCTAAAGACACAAGAGCGAACAACAATCAAAGATATACGAATTATCAAAGTTTTTGAGCAAGCGTCTAATGGTTATAAGTGGGTGTGAGCGAAATTCTTGTAATATCTTGAGTGATACCCAATGAGTTTAAATGTTCTCTCATCTGTTTAAGAGAGATTCTTATTTTTTGTTTTAGGTCTTAATCTTAGAGGGAGGTTAAGACAGTTGATAACCAGGAGTGGTTTGTGTACTTGTTTGTAATAATTTGTTTGATTAGTGGAATCTCTTAAGAAAAATTCTTAAAGAAGAACTAGACGTAACTCATGAGTTTTGGGTGAACCAATATAAAGATCTTGTGTTGGATCTTTTAGTGATTAGACAATCTAGTTTATCATATTATTTAGTTAGACGATCTGACGTGTTCTAAAAAAGAATCTAAGGCTCTATTCAACCTCCCTTCTAAAGTCTCTTGTTTCAGCAAGACTAAGTGTTATAGACACCTATTTTTGTCTGGGCTAAAGAAGCAAAGCATAATGAAGACTTAAGAGAAGTAGATCGTGAAATAGAGCCTTTTCCTTGAAGAATCTTGAGGATCCACTGAAGAGAATTAGGTAGCATTCAGGGAACAAAGTATAAAAATGTAATCTCTAGAATTTAGGAGGAGAGCAACCCGTTCTCAAGGTAGAACGACCCATTCTCAACCACACGAGAATGACCCGTTCTGTGTGAGAGAATGGCCCATTCTCAGTTGCTTGAGAATGGTCGTTTTTGTGCCTCAAAAAACATGTATAAATAGGTTAGCATGTCACACACACGAACATCATTTAGAATACTAGGCAAGCACACTTTAAAATTGAAATTGTAGCTCTGATTCTTCTTCTCTTCTCTGAGTAATAAAAAACTTGCTTTGAAGGTTCTCATCTCTCTCATTTTCTTGCTTTTCATAATTTTTTTATTCATTACTTTTATAGCTTTTGTTGTTTGTAACCCTTTCAAACTATTGTATACAATATTTTATCATTACCCCTCTAGGTAGGGATACAACAATAATCATGTAGGTAACTAATCAAAATTGCTCTTGTGAAATCTTCCATCCCCCTTTTAGGGTTAGGGGCTAACAAAAACTAAAGACTATGGATACAAGCTCTTTATCCTCTTTATCACTCTTCTATTCATTTTCCTTTTGTTATGACCTTGCGCAACCCCTTTACTCCCACTGGTTTGAGATAAATAAAGATGAAGCAGAATAAAAGGCTTTTGTGATTAATTAATTCATCATCTTTATTTCTTGTAAATAACTAATTTTCTTTTTACAATAATGAGGCAGAAGCAATAATTTGAAATTTGATTTTCTTTGTGAATTCATCATAGGATACCAATGCTGGACATAGTGGGGGTGTCTAACATCTTTCCTACACGTAAGTAATCCCCGAACCTAATTTTTGGTTGTGTTGATATAAATTTCTCTTATAATTTTTTTTTCTAATGTTTTGAGCATGGTAATGACTCCTAAAATTCTAATTTTCTACAAGAGAGTCTCGGACACCGAAAATCCATTGGTAACAAGTGTTTTTAATTAAAAACATTAAACTAATTCATACTTATCAAACTCATTATATAAATAAAAACTTGATATTATTTATTATTGTCAAGTAAGAGATTAAATTATTTTAAAATACCAAGAGAATATTATTCTTTATTTTATCATTAGTTCTAAAAATAATTAAAACTATTTATTTATTTATTAGAATCATCATACCTTAAAATAAATAATCAAAGCGAGAAAAAACCTTTCTTATCATCTTCTTAAAGACTAACACTATTCACGTCAATAAATAAAAGATGCAGTAATTGTGCAATATCGTGATTCACATGACTAACAAAGAAACTGTCGCGTTTTAATAAAAAACTCAAAGGAAAATGCATATTTAATTTGAAGAAATATTTAAATTCCAACACTTTTGAATTCTAGAAGTGATAACATAATCTCCAAGAGGAAGCCCTTTGATATGTGATGAAAAAGGCAAGGGTTGGAAAAGGTTTGAAGCAAGAAAAGCTTCAAGGGCATTCTTAGACTCTACATAGTGGATATCTCTAAATTTAGAGACACTTTAATTATATTCTAGAATTTAAAAATGATTGCTCAAAGTGAATGGACCAGCAGGCCTTCTCAAAATTCTTTGGAAAATTCTTTTTCCACTGAGCTTCTCAAAGTTCATTGGAGAGAGATTAGTTTAAGAGTATTTTGGTCTTTTTGGTACATATGGGAGTGCATAAGGAAGCCGTAGAGATGGAAAAAGAATTTCCGAAATTCTTGTCTTCATCAAAGACCCATTACAAAGAAGTTTATCCAAAACGTAAATGGTGCCACTTGAGAACTGCATTGCATAATGACGGTGGTCTGCTATTTGTCTCCAAAGTCTGTCACTCAGTATTATGGCATACTGGCGTACATTCCAAAGAATACAATATTTCTAGCTGAGAATCGGAGTTCAGAATAAGTAGTCTAATACATATGAATTCGATTAACTTGATATGATTAATTCAAAAATCTCTACTGACTCAACATCAGTAGGTACACAAAAACACTTCTAGGTTAGCTTCAAATACAATTGATTGTACAAGAGCTTCTTCAATGAGTTGCTCGAAGAAGAATTCAATCAAGTTTTAGTAACCAAATGAATCACTTAAAATACCTGATGAACAATGGAAAGACTCTTGCATCTACAGTTGCTGCTCTCCAATCCTTCCCTTGGATTGTTTCGGTGAAATCAGAGGGAAAGGAAACATCAAGGTATGGCTCTTTCATTGGTTGGATGTATAACATTTATTTATTTTTTACTGTCTTTTTCAATCATCCCAACAAGCAGAAAATTTTTCTTTTTCACCCTTTCCTTTTATATTTCTATTCACTTAAAACTACACAATATTCTATTCTATTTACATTCTTCATATTTCTCTCCTTCCTACTTCAATTCAAGTATAGCATTAGTATAAACCTACAAGAAAAGGACTGAAAATAGTCCAATCTCAGCAACACAAGCCATAATTGACCTCAATTCTCATCAATTTGGTTTGATGATCTTCCGATTATCATGTCTTCTTTCTGTCAACAGTGAGAAAGGAGATTAGATTTCAGATATGCAATTCTACATTTTAACACAGAAGACTTTCTTCAATGAATTGAAGACATTGAAACTAACCTGAACTGAATGGCATTTGTATTCGTCTTCATACAATTTCTTGTCAACCTCAACATGAACCTGAAGAAGCTTCATCAGAATTAGTCATAATCAGTTTCACTTTCAACTTCATATTCATCTTCACTCCCAACTTCATATTCACCTTCGCTTCCACCTTCATATTCACCTTCACTTCCAACTTCAGAATGTTCTTCTGAGTTTAATGCAAATCTCATTTCTTGGTTAACTAACTCGGCAAGATCCTTTCTATTGCAAATTTTATAGGCATCTATAATAGCCTTGAACAAAGACTCACTTGACTCAATCTCTCCGTATTCTAATTGGCTATATACCCGTTTCACACCTTCAACCATGCCAGCTTTTCCATAACAACCTACCAGATAAATATACGTTGCAAGGTCAGGTTCCACATGCTTATCCCGCATTTTCATATATATATTCAAGGCCTTGTTGATATCTCCAGCTGAACCATATGCATAGATTGCCACATTATAGGCAGAGGAGTCAAGTTCAACCTCAGATTCAATGAATGTTCGAGCAGACTCAAGTGCCAATGTATGCATACCAACTAAAGAGTACAAAGCAGTGAAGGTTGCTTGCCGAGCATAAGGTTTCCCCTCCTGGTAAGATGACTCTAATTGTGCCACTGCTTCATTCGGAATCCCCCCCTTCTTTAATATAGTGAACAGCACTTTAAAAGTTCCATCATTTGGCAAAAGCTTATGATATATCATCTCATGTACTAATTCACCACATTCATAGAATTGCCCATTGGCCGCATAACACACCAGTACCTTATTAAATGAAACACAATCTTTCAGTAAACCTGACAATTTCATCTCCTCTGCAATCTCGATGGCTTCGTCCATCATGCCCACGTCCTTATAAAGATACATGATTGTTGCATAGGAAACTGCATCAGCCCGGCCCATTTCTCTCAAATTTTCAAAAGCCAACTTGGCTTCAGAAACCAAGCCAAGATCCGCGAAGAGACCAATCATACTATTACATGCAACTAAATCAAGACCCCCTTCCAAGTTCTTCATCCGCTCATAGATGGCTTTTGCTCCTTCCAAATTTCCAACCTTACAGTAAGACTTCAGCAAGGATGTTAACACAACTAAATTTGCTGATAACCCAGAGTCTTCCATCATATAGAAGTATTGAAGTGCCTCTTCAAGACTACCATGTTCTGCATATCCATTTATTAAAGAACCATACACAACCTCATTTGGTTTTACTCCAACTCGTACCATTTCCCGATACACACTCACGGCATCAGAAAGCTGACCAAGGCTAGCATAACAACCAATAATAGCAGAAAAAGTTTGACAAGGTGGCTTAAACCCCAATTCCCGCATTTCGTTCATAAGCTCCATCGCTTGGTCCACTAAATCACCACCAGACAACATTTGAACAAGGGAATTATACGTGCTTTCATTAGGCCAAGTCCCATGATTTTTCATTCCCTTAAAGAGAGACACAGCCTTGTCATAAAGTTCAGCTTTGCCATACGCTTTGATCATGACATTGCACTCTAAAACATCCTTTTTTCGCCCTGCCAAGTCCCTTCCTCCATAAAACACTTTCTCCGCTTCCTCCCAGAGTCCTCTCTCAGCAAAAACATCCATAACCGCCGCCCGAATTTTTGAGGACATCTCCCCATTCATTTGAAACTTCTTCAGCAGCTCATACACTTTATCAACATCCCCCTCACAAACATACATCTCCACAATTCCCGGAAGTGAATGCTCATCAACACCCACAAAATCGCTCTCCATTTCATCAATCAAATCTTCCACATCCCGAACCATATTCTTTTTGCACAACACACCAAGAAGAGCTCGGTAAGTCACCTCATCCGGACACAAACCAGTCTCCCTAATTCTCCTATAACAAGAAACCGCAGTATCGACATCCCCAGCCTCAGCATACAAAGACAAAAAAATGTTATAAGTCTTGGTATCGGGTGCCACCCCTTTCTCCTCCATCATCCCAAGCAAAGCCTCCGCCTCCACCAAATCACCACGACTCCCACAAATAAACATCATGGTATTAAAAGTCCACACATCCACCGCTACACCCTCCTTCAACATCTCTTCAAAAACCTCAGCTGCATCGCTCAACCGCCCCGCCTTCCCATACAAATCTATCAACACATTATAGGTAGCAGAGAGTCGCGGCTTCTGTCGCACATTCGACAAATTTGAATGTGCCACATCAGAAGATGCCGACACTCTTCCACCAATCTTAAACAACTCAGTGGAGAGAAACTGCTTGAAACTAATTGACATTGATGCAGACCCATTCGTACTACAACCACTACCATTACCACCAAAAGAACTCTCTAAATCCAAATCAAGATCATCCAACTCAACCCTCCCATCACACCACCCCTTGTAAAACCTATGAGCCCTATCAAACTCCCCCACATCCTTCAACACCTTAACAGCAGTGCACATAGTAACCTCATCAGGGAAAAAGCCTCTCACCCTCATGTGCCTAATCCACAAAAGCGCTTCTTGGACAAGACCCGCTTTCCCGTACACATCAACGAGCATGCTGTAGGTGTTGTTGGTGGGCAAGACGCCATTTTTAGCCATGTCTTGCCAGCAGAGGCGCAGGTGGTCCCACTGCTGGGCCCTGCCCAGGGCTCTGAGAACCACGTTGTAGTGAATGGCGTTGTGGGTGTACCACGTTTGAGACCTGAACCAGTCGAAGGCCCTTGCCGCACGCTGCCACGTGGCAGACTGTTCGCGGAGGATGACGGTGATTTCTTTGGGGGAGAGGGAGGGGGCGTCGGGGAGGGAGTCAAGTGCCAGGGCCACGTCTGCAGCAGCATTGAGGGAGCGGAGGAGGGAGGGCAAAGCGCCGCCGTATGGCTTTTTCTTTTTCTTTCTTTTGTTTGAGGGGAGGGTTAGGGTGTTGGAATGGAGGGAACGGAGAGGAGGAGAGACCCGTGGCGGTGGGTGGAGAGGGGAGAAAGGGAAGGAGAAGAGTTTGGGGAAGAGGGTGGTGGTGGTGGAGGAGGAGGAGGAGGAAGAGAAGGAAGAAGAGGGTTTAAGGAAGAATGAAGCGGTGAACATGGTTGTTTTGTGGTCGTGGGAAGGAGAAGTGAGGTTTAGGGAAATAGTAGCGGGACAAAAATCTCAACGATTTTTTTCATCAAATGGTCAGCAATTAGGGTTAAGATCAAGTTTCCCTCCTTTGCTGAATGTCCCCCTTAACACTTTTATAATACACTTCTTTTTTTAATACGTTCTGTATTTCAGACTTCTTTAAAATCCTTGAAGAACTCAATTATGTAAGAATATTGGGTTAACAACTTTCTTCCTTAAAATTGTAATAATCCTTCACGTTTAGTTTTTAAATTAACAAAATGATTTTAAAATTCTACATTATCAATCATATTAGCTATTGAAATTATAATGTACAATCAAATTGATTCTTGAAATAATTAAAATGTTAAAAATGGTGGTTAAAAGTTGTTTTTTTCCGATTTAGTTTGATAATAATTTTTTAAACTTAAGTTAAATCAATTTTTTATTATAAGGTTTTTTAATTAATAATTTTTTCAATTAAAAAGTGTGTGAATATAAAATTAACAAATACTAATAACAATGAAAATGCATAGAAAACATTTAATAATTTCTTTTAAGATCCAATAATTAATATAAATTAATGGTACATCAAATACATCATAAATATATTTGAAAAATATATTTACTTCATTAATTACTTTTTGAACATTAATATTTACTAAGAATTTATGCATTTTAAAGAAATAAACATTTCTCCCACTCATAATATTAATATTAAAAATAAACTTTTAAAAAAGTTGCTATAAAGAGAAAACAAAATAAACAACTGGAAAATTAAAATTATTTAAGGATAAAATAAAAATTGGTAAAAAAAATAATAGTGGTGACCCTAATTGTATGCTATGTTTCTTGTAGTATTATGAATATAATTTGTCGTCTTTTATTTCTAATACACACATAGTTGGTATTGAGTTGAGTTTTGTTGTTTTTTTGCCAATACTCTAAAATCTATCTCCTCGAACATGACCACAATCTTAAATCCTCCACCTTGGCTTTCATTGTTACCATGACCATGATTATTTGAGTGATTTCCATTTTGTAAGATTGACTTGCATGTTGATATTATTAAATTTCTTTCGGGACCTTAGGCCATTAGCAAGGCCTGAATTTCTTTAATGGTGTAAGAATCCTTTTGAGATAGAATCTATGAAGCTCGAATTCATCAATGAAAAGTTGTTTCCTCGCTTCCAAAGCATTATTGACACGGACACACTACGAATGCGTGCACGACACAATATGGGACACCTTAGTTTGGGCCAGACGCAACCCAATCCTTGGATACATCCGAAGTAACACAACCTGGTTCTTGGAGGGATCACTAGTGATTGATAGGATTTTTAACAAACAATAATTGTGCCTAACCACATGCTTGTACCCATATAGAACCAAAATTATAATGTAATAAAATAATCCTTATGAAACCCTACCTCAATTAATGATATAAATAGAATGCGAAAACGTATCTGAATTTGTCATTAGGAATAATGAAGGTGATGAAACTAACGACAAGTATGTGATCTTCCAAATGTAGAGCACCTTAGATTTTCTCTTGAGTTTATCTTCTGATAGGGGTGAAAAAAAAAAGAATGGGAATGATATGTTCTGTTAATGCTCTACAAAAATAGGGATCATAACCCTTTTATGTAACTTTTATCAATTACTTTTAGAATTTTAATATTTCTAATTTAGCTTCTCATCAAATTAAAAATATTCCCTCCATTTCAAATTATAAGGCGGACTTTGAAGAGAAAAGTTGTTTCATAATATAAGGCGTTTTAGAATTTCAATAACTTTTTTTCTTTTTTTTCCTTATATACCCCTATTAATAACATGATTATATGTGTTAATATTAAATAGTAGAAAGAGAAATTAAAATTAGGAACTAAGAATTAATTACTCCCTCCGTTTCAAATTATAAATAAGGCGTTTTAGAATTCCAATAACTTTGTTTCATTTTTTTCCTTATATACCCCTGTTAATCACATCATTATTTGTATTAACATTAAATAGTAGAAAGAGAAATTAAATATCAGAAACTAAAAATTAATTCCTTTTTATTAGTCTGACTCTTCATCTTTTACCATCATCTACTAATATTATGTTTTAATTTCTGTATTAAAGTTGTAGTAACAACTAATTTTAATTCACTATTTCTATTTGTAATTTGGTGGAAATTGAAAATTTTGATTGAAATTTTGAAAATAAAATTTAAGCATAGTCATTTACAATTTAGTAGGAATTAAAAATGTTGATTGAAATTTTAAACTAAAATATGAGTATAGTCATTTGCAATTTGGTAAGAATTACAAATTTTTATTGAAATATTTATTTAAAATAATTAGTAGTTCTGATTTTAAATTATTTAAAAATGATTCTGAAATGATTTCAAAACTGTTGAAATTCTAATCTCAATCAATTTACAATTTTATTAAAAAAATAATTCATTTATAAATACTTCTGGTTAAATTTCAATTAATTCATTTAATAGTAATTAATAAGGGTAAAAATGGAAAATTTATAGAAAGTTGTACAAATTAATTGCTTTTATTGGTATGTAATAATTTGTCAAGTACGCCTTATAATTTGAAACGGAGGGAGTATCTTTTATTAGTCTGACTCTTCATATTTAATTATCATCTACTAATATCATTTTCATATTCAAGAGTAGTAATTTAACTTTTACCTTTTCACGTTTATCTTTGTTCATTTATTCAATAGACTTTTTATTAAGTAATCAAATATCATATCTAAATTTATTTAACATTTCTTTCCTCCTTCATGACTATCAACAATTTTGTTCCCATTTAAATGAATTAGATTCATCCTCATTATCTCATCGAGGTGGAGTAATATTCAAATTTATATCAACTCACATTTTGAAGTTGTAGTACTATGTCATTTTAATTTAATATTTCTATTTGCATTTTGGTGGGAATTGAAAATTTTGAGTGAAATTTTAAAATAAATTTTGAGCATAGTCATTTACAATTTGATGTGAATTAAAGATTTTGATTGAAATTTTAGTATAATCATTTGCAGATTGGTGGGAATTAAAAATTTTAATTAAAATATTTAATTAAAAAAATTAGTAGTTTTGATTTTAAATTATTTAAAAATAATTCTGAAATAAATTTAAAACTATTGAAATTCCAATCTTAATTAATGTACAGTTTTATTAAAAAATTAATTTATTTTATAAAATTTCTAATTCAATTTCAATTAATTTAGTTAGTAGTAATTAATAAGGATAAAGATGGAAGATTTATAAAAAAACTGAACAAATTAATTGCTTTTATTGGTATGTGAGAATTTGTTTATAATTTGAAACGGAAGGAGTATTACTTATGATAGTATCTACAAAATTAGCCTTTCATGAATATATGCCCTTAGCCATAATTTTTATATTAATTAAATCACTTTAATATTTTGGCTAATAAAGTAATGACTCTAACACATTTAATTATGAAATAATGACCCAAAATTGGTAACAATCTCCCATTGGTCACACATATATATATATATATATATATATATATATATATATATATATATATATCCTTACAATCCTTATAATGTTAGACTTTATGAGTTCAAAATTTGTCATTACATGTCTTGAGCATATTCTAAAAGTCTCATCCATTAATTACATCCACTCATAGAACCATAACAGTTTTCATTGTATCAATCACAACTAAACCTATCAATAATCAATAATGCTAAGAGAATCAAATAACATAGACTCATGATAAAATGTGTAGCATGAAATTACGGCGAAGTGACTTGTACACATCTATTTTCAACCGGTCCTTCTTTACCTTAATGAGATCATTTAATAACCTTAATGTACAAAATATAATAACTGAATAATAAAACATATATATATATATATAACCAAATATATCTGTAAGTCAATATATACATACATAAAATCAAACATAGAACATAAAATACATAAAAGTGACTAATTCTCACTAAACCAAAGATTTATCGAACTATAAAACACCCATGTGAGCAACATGCTCATGAAAGACCTTGGGTGGAAGTCATTGAGTAAGAGGGTCTGCTATCATGAAGTTTGTCTCTATATCTTTTATGGAAATTTGTTCACTTTGTAACTTTTCCTTAACAATTAGGAACTTGATGTCAATGTGCTTCGATTTGATCAAATTTTTATTGTTGTTAGAATTGAATATAATTGATTTGTTCTCACAACTTACAACGTTTGTTTTACATCTTTGTCAACATGATAATGGAACATAAATTTTCTTTATTTATATTAGTGGAAACATAGCCATGCTTTCATTTCTTCTGTGGTAATAAAAGATAAAATATAATTACCAAAATTTATATTAAAATTATAAAATGTTATGACATAAAAAATAGTTATAATTGTTTTGTTAACTTTTATAATTTTATAATCATATATTAGGAATAACTTGTAAACATTTATTGAAATAAAAAGTAAAATTATAATAAAACATGTATAAAATAATAGTTAGAAAATATTTTAATTTTTATTTAAAAGATCATTATCATAATGATTTAGTAACAACACTTTCAGTCTTTACAAGTACTTTTTTTATATAATGGAATCTTAAGTTAGTTAATAAATGTAAAATGTAAAAAAAATATGTAAATTAAAAATAACAGATACAAAATTCAAATTTTTTTATTAATTATTATATATTTATATTTATTTTTTCACTTCATCCTCCACAGATACATTGAATAGGTGTAAAAGTTGAGATTGTTAACATATATAGCACACACAAGTATGGTATTTGTCACTACAAACTCCCACTGCTTTCTCTGATTTGAAATGTGATCTGCAAACCCACCCACAAGGATTGTTGAAAGGTTCACAATGTTGAGTAGTGCCTTGCACTATACAATTAGGTCCCACCACTGCTTCCACTTCATTTCCTACACAACCACATCACCAATCACCAATCATACATGCACCATAATTGATTTCTCAAAACTCATATTCATCACACACAAAAGACTAAAGCTTCAAGAAACTGTGCTTACCAGAAGCAATGAGGAGAACCAGCAGAAGGACTGATAAACAAGATGAGGTTTTCATTTTCTTGAATTGGTTTGGCAAACAGTATTTAGGCTTTTGTAGTGATAGATATATCTCATGGAAGGTCCTCCTCATGCATTATATATACTCCAAATTACATTACAAATGAATAAAAGATTTCAGTGCTCTCTCCAAAGATGCATTTAATAATAGTAATAAAAATATTCTGAACATTCAATGCAAACGTTAGCACAAGTTGCAATAAATTGCTTCAATCTATTAAGCATTTAATGCTCATAAACTTTTTTTGTCTATTTTTTTTGCTTTTTTTCTTACTGATAAATATTCTCTCCGGTTTTAAATTTATGCTGCTTTAGAAAAATGATTTTATTTTATTTTAACTTTTATTTGTTATATTAATTATATTTTTATTTTTAAAACATAATTATTGTAACGAATATATACTCATACCCATGTCATACTTACATTTTTATTGTTCTAAATATTAATTTAATAATTTTTTATAAAAAATAAATAAATTACAATAAAATAATTATGATATTATTAAGAATTTAATATTAAATATAAAAAAAGAATTTTAATTTTATAAATATTAAATCAGAGTACTAAATAACAATTGCATGAGATCTTTTTTCATACTAATAAAGATTATAATACACAATGTGAATAAAATTGCATGGCAGGAAAAATTAAACTAATAATAATAAAAATTTATAAATGCATATTTCATTTTTTGGATTTAAATTAATTTTTTATGCTGTTAAAAAATTTCATGATAATAAATAATTATATCATAGTAAATGTGAAAGGATTAAAAAACAACTACAATTATATAAAAAATTAAATTTTATTCAAAAGTAGAAATTAAGAGTCATACATTCTTACATAATAAAATAAACAACAAATAAAAATATTAGAAAGAAGTCAAAATAATCAAATATGTACCCTAAAAACAATCTGATTCAATGAAATTAAGAGTTATATTGTATTTGATGGAATGCAATACACCATTGAACAAAATCACACAAAGAAAAACAACATAGGTATCAAGATTGTTATGGGAGGGAACGTATCTTGGAAATTTGAGTACACTTGGTAGATATTGAATGAGTCTTGTTGGGAGAGAATGAAAATTTTGTAGTAAAACAAAAATAAAAAATAAGGTCAAAGAGAAAAAAAAAGATAATTTTTTTATTATCCAGTAAACTAAGGGTTTAGGTGATTAAACACTTGAGATTGAGAGTTAAATATTCTCATGTTAGAATATAAATAATAAATAAAAATATTATAAAAGAGTAAAAATAATAAAATGTGTAACATAGAAAATATTTGACTCAATGAAATTGAGGTTTGTGTTTGAACCAAAGTGTGAAAAAATGTATAATCAAGGTTGTTATAAAAGGAAAAATATCTGAGTGAACTTTGTGAATTTTTGAAAAAATTGAATAGTTGAGAGAAAATAAAAGAATTGTATAATGAAAGAAGGGTTGCAAAACTAAGGACCAAAGAGAATAATAAATATAATTTTTTAAAGTTATCTAATAAATTATGGATGTTTTATTAATTTCAAATAAGGACGAGTATGAGGGCGGGGACGGGTATGAGGGCGGCTACGGGAATAGAGACGGGGCAAATATGTACATACTCATCTCCATCCCCATACCCAATTTAAAAAATCATATCCAGTCAATGCGGGAATTCCTCGTCAAACTCGGGGCAGGTTGGATTAATGCCTATGGGGACAAGTTCATTTGTCATCCTGATTCAAACTGCTACAAATTTCTACATAGGTTGATGTCAATTGTGGCGATTGTAATTAGCATATTTTATGTGGTGAATGATTCTTCCAAAATGACAATTAGGACATTTTTAAATTGTCACTTTTTAGGTAATGTAACCGCTATTTAATATATTATAATAAGTGACAGGTGTAGCGACCATTTAACTTAAATCACCATTTATTACCTTGTGGCGGAAAATGTATGACAATATGGGTATGTGCCACACACATGTATGTTGTGGTAGTTAAAACTGTCACATTTTAAAAAAATAACCGTCATATTTAACATGATTTTTCATAGTGCCAGGAAAATAAAGAAAAAGATTTTGCACACATGAAGAATGGAGAAAAAACCTATAATATACTCATCTATAGAGTGTAATAGGTTATGATTAATATTTATAATCAAAGTTGTTGACGTGATTACCATATAAAAAAATACCCCCTCTATTAAATAAGTGTCTTTCAAGGTTTTAAACAAACTAATAGAAATAGTAATTCTTATAATTTGGAATAAATTTTTAATTTTTTTTTCTAATAATACCCTTAAAGAATTATATGCGATTTATTGATTGAGGAAAAGATAGATAAAAAAGTAGAAAATAATTGGTTGATACAAAGAACAGGTCCATTAAAACCTCCTAAAAAGAATCATTTAATGATTTTTATATTTTTTAAAATAAGAATATAGTTGATAAAAGATAATTAATACACCATTAAAATTTACAAAGCAAAAATAATTTTTTTCTCCTAAAAAAAACTTTAGGAAGTATAAGAATCTCCACACAATAAAAATTACCATTATTTTCTACCTAATCTTTAACCCATAACCTACTTTCTCATTAAACACAATAAAAAATACTATTATTTTCTACCTAATCATTAACCCGTAACCTACTTCTCATTAAATAAAATTCACAAATGAAGTATCTAAAAAAATTCACAAATGATATGAAGTATCTAAAAAGTCTTCATTTATAAGAGGGTAACTTTAAGAGCACTCACATGTCTATTTAAGAAAATAATATTTTTTTAATTAAAAGATAAAGCAGCGTTTTTTTTTTTTCTGTTCAGCTTTTGTTGTTTTTCAACTGAGAATTGCGAATTGAACTCTGGTTGAGATGCTTTTTTCTGTTCAGCTTTTGTTGTTTTTCAACTGAGAATTGCGAATTGAACTCTGGTTGAGATGCTTAATGATAATTAGTCCATCAAATATTCTCAATAATATTTCGACACAGAGGGTTGGGAGGAGTATATACATATACATATATTATATTTGTGTGTTAGGTAAATCAAATAGATGTAATTGCAAACGTAACATAAAGGTCTTTTTTTATCAGTATCTCAACCAGAACATTTGAGAAGCATCTCCACATTTTCTTTTTCGTAAAAGGTTGCCTCACTATAAATGGCCACCTGTCCTGTTAGTCCAAAGCATCTAGCAGCATAGCCAGTTCACAACTTGAGCTGGATTTGGTGATCCTGTGCATGCAGTGATGGCAGACGAGGTTGTTCTGTTGGTTACATGGGCCAGCATGTTTGGGATGAGGGTTAGGATTGCATTGGCTGAAAAGTGTGTTAAGTACGAATACAAGGAAGAGAATCTCCGGAACAAGAGTCCTTTGCTTTTGCAGATGAACCCTATTCACAAGAAGATTCCGGTTCTGATTCATAATGGAAAACCCATTTGTGAATCTGCAATAATAGTGCAGTACATCGATGAGGTCTGGAATCACAACCCTCCACTCATGCCCTCTGACCCTTATGAGAGAGCTCAAGCCAGATTCTGGGTGGATTACATTGATCAGAAGGTTTGTTGTCATGTGATGCTTTAAATTTTGTGTTTTGAAAAAGCAATTCTGATTTTGTGATATTCGTTATTCAATGCAGGTGTATGATACTTGGAGGAAAATGTGGCTTTCTAGTGGAGAAGAGCATGAGACATGGAAGAAGGAGCTGATCTCTATCTTCAAGCAACTAGAAGAGACACTAGGTGACAAACCTTTTTATGGGGGTGACACATTTGGGTTTGTTGATCTTGGTCTGATCCCTTTCTATAGTTGGTTTTATACTTTTGAGACATATGGTAACTTCAAAATGGAAGCAGAATGTCCTAAACTCATGGCTTGGACCAAGAGATGCATGCAGAGAGAGACCGTGTTCAAAACCCTTCCTGATGAAAAGAAGGTGTATGATCATGTTGTGGGAATGAAGAAGGCACTTGAATCAAAATAGAGGAGTTTCATGAACTAACCCAACAAAAGATTGCACTTTCAGTATGGTATTATAAGGCCCTGTATAATTTTATCTAAGTTTTGTCTGTCTTTGGTTATTATATATGGTTTGCTAGACACTTTGGTGTGTCTTCTCTGTGTCAGATTAAGCTTGAGAGATGAATGTAATCAAGTTTAAGTAGTGCTCTTGTGATCAATAAAACCTCTTTCTTTTAGTTGTTTTATGTAATAGTCAAACTATGCTTCAATCTCCTTATTGGTTTGCTTGCAGCTAGTTTAAAGTGACTCAATGTTTACTAAAAGAAACCACTCAAATTGGTTTTGCCTAGGAAAATTGTGGCTTTTGACTATAAAGAATTAATTTATGGCAGAATATTCCAGGGGTAAATCTTTGAAAAATTTAGACTCTCTTTCTATTAGAAAAATTTATGTAGTTATATCTATTTATCAATTAGTTTGTTAAATCTTGCTATTCTAATAGATTAGTTTTTCTTAAAAAATTATTAGTTAATAGTTAACTTATCAAATATAAATGATTAAATTTATTAATTAGTTTTATTAAAAAACCTCTTTTATTTTATTCATTTGGTTTGATTCAATATAAAAATTGTTTTTAATGCTCTTTTAACATCTATATTGGATTGTTTTTTCACTGCTGCATTCGAATAAATTATTAATCATTCTTTAATGATTTATTTTCACAATGCCTTAGATTCAATTGTAGTATTTGTGTTCGTGTATTTCGAAATCATATATTTAATTAAATATCTCATTTTTTTCATTTAGATTTAATATTTTGAAATAAAAATATCAAGGAATTATTATTTCCAAACTATATTCCTTTGACTTAAAAAAAACTAATGGCTTTAATTGCTTTAAGAGTTTTAAAAAACAGTCTTTAAGAGTTTTAAAAAACAGTGCCCAAAAGTATAATTTAGAACTATTATGTACAGTTGGGATAAATGCGTTTTTAATTTTTAAATTATTTATTAAAATTAAATTTTGTTTATGAGACAAATTTTTTATTAATTTTATTCTTATATTTTATAAATTTATATAAATTATTTTTAATAATAAATAAAAACAATTTTAAAAAAAGAAAAATAAAAAAAAATTAAAAAAAACAGAAGTTATAAAAAAAATATTAACATATAATCAAATATTGTTTAGATTAATTTAAAAATATAACAACAATATAAATTTAAAATTTGTCAAAAAAACACAACTTTAAAAAATAATTTATGTACTAAAAATATATTTAATTATATATTTTTAATAAAAAAATTTAATATTTAAAAAAATAGTGTTAAATATTTTTTCATGTTTTAAATATAATCGATATTTTTTTCATATAACCTTTCTTCACTTCTTTTCAAACGTGCTATGTTAATGGAAGATGCAAGATTTTAGTTAAATTTGATAAATAAATTATTCGGTACAAATATTATTATTCTTAACAAAGAATAAACATTTGCTTATGCGTGATGTATTTTCTTTAAAATTCAATAATTGGACTGTTACTGTTATAAAAGAATATATTTGAAGATAAGGGTATGTAATTTGTGATAGATAATTGCATATATTAATTTCATCGAATTTACTAATATTATTAGAGTGAGTTGCAAAGTCAAGTTTGAGAACCATTTGTTGATAAATAAGTTTTAATTAAAGTATTCACTAGACAGTGCTAGTTTGACACCAATACGTCTGCTATTGGACCAAAGATATCCAAACTTCCTGGTAGTTGTTCACTTCAATTTCTTAGGTCAGTTGTTGAAGGATGGAAGAGTTGAAGGTGGTTTTGTTAGGCTCAGGGTTCAGTATGTTTGGGATGAGAGCTAAGATAGCTTTAGCTGAGAAAGGAATAAAATATGAGTACATAGAAGAGGATCTCACCAACAAGAGCCCCTTGCTTCAAGAAATGAACCCAATTCACAAGAAAATTCCAGTTCTCATACATAATGGAAGACCAATCTGTGAGTCCCTCATAATTGTTGAGTATATTGATATGGTTTGGCACAACAATTCTCCTTTGCTCCCCTTTGATCCCTACCTCAAAGCACAAGCCAAGTTCTGGGCTGATTTTGTAGATCAGAAGGTAGATTTCAAAATCTGAAGATAAGAACTTAACATTTATATGTTCTAGAAAGCTGTTAGTAACAACTTATGTGCTAAAAAATGCAGGTGTATCATGCTTCTAGGAGAGTGTGGATTTCAAAGGGAGATGAGCTAGAGGTGGCAAAGAAGGACTTCCTAGAGAGCTTGAAGCAATTGGAGGAGTTTCTTGGAGACAAACCTTATTTTGGTGGTGACACATTTGGGTTTGTTGATATTGCTCTCATTCCTTTCTATTGCTGGTTTCACACTTATGAGACCTTTGGCAATTTCAAAGTGGAGGCAGTGTGTCCAAAACTTATCTCCTGGGCCAAGAGATGCATGAAGAAGGAAAGTGTATTTGAAACTCTTGCAGATGAGAAAGAGGTTTATGAGGGTGTTCTGGATTATAAGACAACATTTATATTGAATTAAAGGGACACTAGGTGTTTCTTAAAGCTGCAAGAATTTCCCCACATGAGATTGACAGACAGTTTTTACTGTTTTTACAGATTCTGCTGTTTACTTTTGTTTTAGTTAGCCAATCCTAATAAAATCTCAGTAGTTTAGATTTTCTGGCGAATTTCAATGTCTTAAATTTCAAGTTATTTGAAAGCTTAAATCTTTAATTCTTATGGCTCTATTTTTATCTCTTCCCAAGTTCCAATATTTTAGTTTTTTTTATCTCTTTTCGAATTATGGCATTTAAAAGATGAACAAAAGTATCAATTAACATCAGTTAAGCCAAATTGATTTGGATGAATATAGAATCGATCAACAGATTAACTTTGTGGTGCCTGTTTGCGTTAGACACTGAATGAATCTCCACTATGAAGATCTCTCCATGAAATCTGTGGCTTTGTGCTTATCATTTTGCTGATTTCTGTAATTTGTCTAAAATGGCGCGCATTCAAATAGCTCTTACATGACATCTTTGATTAAAATAAAAAAGAATGTTGCATTGGAAGGAAGGTATATGGAAGGGGCACAACAACAATCTTACATTCAAATATAAAAGTCTCATAAAAAAAATATAAGAAAGTTAAGTTTTTTATTAAAAGAATAAGACTTATATAAATTTATACATTGAATCTTGAAGCTTTTACTCCAAAAGTTCAGTTTTCCAAAACCTCAAGGAATCTCATACATCTATTCTACAGTGGAAGTTCAATCATAAATTTCACACCTTTCAAAGGTTAATTGATAACAAGATAAAAGAGGACATAGATAGAGATATCTATGTGTTCCACAGACAGCGGAAAACATATTTTATTTTTGCTATTATTATTCAGATGGATAATTCAACAACATATGTCAAAACTACAAACAAGAACAATAATAATAATTACATTGTCAGAATCTTCAAATGGTGTTTTTATCATGAATGTAGAAATGACTGTCAGGAAATGAACACTTTTAGTATTGGTGCATATTCAAACTTCAAGATAAGGTTAGCATTTTCAAAGATGAAAAACATGCATGCCTAGACATTGATCAAGAAACAGAATAATGAAATATGAGAGCTCATCCTCTAGAATAGCAAAACTTGGCATGTGTAGCAGCAAAAAAGGAAACTGTATAAATCCTTTTCCTTGAGTTCATGGCATATATGTTTAAAGAACAAGTGTCTTTTTGATGATTAGCCCAAAGTTATAAAAGTACTCAACTCAGAGGTCAAACGTAAATGGAACAATACCCACAAGCATGCCAGACACAAGATGTTGCAAGCCTCAATGAAGTTCTGAACTCACAAGTTTGTTTCTTCATTTTAACTATATTCCTATATCTGTTTCAGATTATAAGAATAAATTTGTATTGAACTAGATTAAAGTGCTTGTTAGACCTGCGAGAGAGAGTTTGTCTGCGAAAAACCTTTACACTAGATACAAATTCAGATACTTATTTTTCTGTTTTATTAAGCTAGTGTAATCCTCAGAAAATATTGAGATTTTTCCGAAAATTTCAAACTGGCTGTACACATATAAATAGGCATTCTCATTTTGGAAAACACTGCCTTCAATTCTCAATTCTTATGGCTCAATCTTTATCTCTGCAAGTTTCTTTATTTTGGGTTGTTTCAAATCTGATATTTAACAGTAGATGCATAAAAAAGTGTGAATACATGTATCAAAGGAGATTAGCAATGGCTAAGCCTAAAGTTGATTTGGATGATATCAAAGTGAACATATAGTTTGAGTCAGTGGTACTGCCGACAAACAGACAATTTGCATACTATAAGAGCAAAACCACTTGTTCTTTAATATATACATTTTCAAAACTTGTTATGAGTTTCAAAAATGAAGTTGGCTTCATGGAATTAGCTCTGGCTTTGTGCACATCATTACTGTCCGTATTTTATGCCTAAAGAAGTGTGCATTAATATATCTTTGACTTGCAAACCAATATCACGATATATATGAAATCTATATACAATTTGATTAGAAAAGGGCTTGTTCTATTCAATCACGAATATGCATTAAAAAGAACATAGGTAGCAAAACCAAAGATGCATTTATGTAATTCCCTTATTCTGAAGACACAACACCCTTTGTTTTTCTTCTGCGAAAAAGGCTCATTGAACACCCTGCCCCTTGTCTACCCTTTGTTTCTCTTCTGGGAAACATGCTCGTTGACTTTCTGCTCCTCGGGAAAACTCTTGGACACACTCTCTTTTTGGGTGCACCTCTTAGCCCAAGCAATGATTTTGGGGTACTCTGCCTCGCTGATGAAATTGCCATATAAACTAAAGGTATAAAAATAACAGAACAAAGGAACAAGTGCAACATCCACAAAGCCAAAGTTGTTTCCACCAAAATAAGGCTCATCCCCCAGTTGTTCTTCCAATAACTTCATACACTCCAAAAATTCTTGCTTAGCAGCTTCTCTTTCTTCCCCTTCAGTTGTCCAAAACCTCATGGCATGCTTATATATCTATTGCACATAGGAAGTTTTTCAAACATATAAGAATATTGTGCGAATTTCAAAGAAAGCACGAAAGGTGTCAATGTAATTTATTCAGGATAAAATAATAGAAGAAAAATAAAAAATCATAATAATGAAGCACCCGAAAGAATGAAAGTACCTCAGTGTCAACATAGTTAGCCAAGAATCTTGCTTGTGCTCTCTGGTAAGGATTAGAAGGCAACAAGGGAGATTGATCATTCCAAACCTCGTCAATGTACTCAACAGCAATTAGTGACTCACAAATGGGTTTGCCATTGTGGATGAGAACTGGTATTTTCTTATGAACTGGGTTCATTTGGAGAAGTAAAGGGCTCTTGTTGCTCAAGTCCTCTTCTCTATTCTCATACTTGATGCCCTTTTCCTCTAGTGCAATCCGGACTCTCATCCCATAAGGGCTTAACCAGAAATTCAACAGAATTACCTCATCTCCCATTGCTGAAAGAAAACTAATGTTTGAACCCGAAGTGCGTGATAGAGGAGTTGGAAACTCAACTTGTAGAGAAGGTGGAGTTGGATGATAAGTGACATGATAATAAACTATTCTAATAAAAGACAAGTTTCTATCACCTATGTTTCTATGCATATTGTTTCATTTGTGTGTCATTTCTTGACAACAGAATCTGATTCAGCCGGCATTGGAGACCTTAAATATGATAATGTGATTATTATAAAGCAATTAACATTAATAATAAAAAAAAATTGAATGACTTCCTCAAAATCTACGCATGATGAGTTTATCATGAATGCAGGACTTACTCTCATGTTAAGATACACTTTTTATTTTTTCTTCTCACTTAATAATTTCAATACATATTATTTATTTACGATAAGTTAAATAATAACAGAAATAAAATCATACAATTACAAACTATTCTCATCTAATATGATATGTCACATATGATCTCTGTCAATCATCCCATGAATGATTTGGGCTTTTTCAAACTATTGTCCAATAATTTGAAGTGATGCTAACAATTCTTTGTTCTACCTTAATTCTTTTTAAGGAAGTATTTATCTTATTATAGGTGTCACAAGCAATGATAAAGAGGATATTGTATAGCTATAATATTATTATTTGCTTAAAAGTTTTTCACAGAAGATCTTATATGTTTAGGATATTTTCTTGGTATAGAAGTGGTACAATCCAACAATGGTTTGGTCATATATCAGAAAATATGCTTTCGTCATTCTATAAGAAATAAAGATGACAAATGCTAAGCCTTTAGATACACCAATGGATCCAAACATCAAAGTTGTTCCTAACCAAGGAGAACCTTGTTCAAATTAAGGAAATATATAAGATTTGTAGGTAAGCTAAATTACCTCATACCTTTGTAGTGAATGTGATAAGTCAACTTTTAAACTCTCATTTTCAAGACCATTGGGATGCAGTAGTATATATAGATCCTAAAATATATTAAGAAGGCTTCTGACCTCATTTATGAAGACAAGAAAAATATTCAAATTGTTGGCTATTCTAATGCTAACTAAGTAAGGTCACCAAGTTATAAATGCTCAACTTTAGGATAAAATATTCTTATTGGAGGTAATTTAATTTTATAGAAAAGTAAGAAACAAAATATTATGATAAGGTCAGGTGCAAGTATAATATAGGACTATATATATATTAGTTATTTGTGAGCTAATATGGTTGAAACAACTTCTTAAAGAACTTACATTTGAAGAAAGTTTCCATATGCACCTTGTATGTGGCAACCAAACAAGCATTACATATTGCCTGTAATCCTGTGTGTCATGAAAGAACGAAACATATTGAAATAGATTATCATTATACATCATTATTAAAT
This sequence comes from Lablab purpureus, assembly GCA_030347555.1. Taxonomy (NCBI): domain Eukaryota; kingdom Viridiplantae; phylum Streptophyta; class Magnoliopsida; order Fabales; family Fabaceae; genus Lablab; species Lablab purpureus. The sequence goes on from CM059258.1 coordinate 24,369,756, forward strand.
TTGTTAACTCAATAAATAATTAACTAACATATTGACCAAATCTTTAAAAGAACCAATGATAGATATATATTTACAATAAATTAGACATATATAACCTATATACTCTAGCTTGAGGAGGAGTGGTATAATTATAAAAATAAAAAATCAACACCTATATAATCTATAATATTTAAATTATATATATTATTAGAAATCTTTTTTATTTACATATCATATCTTTATTAAAAATATCAAATACTTTCTATATATTATATTAATTTTTTCTCAATATAAATAAAACATCTATATTATTATGATTTTATCTCAATATTTCTCTTTTTCTTAAAGTTTAAAAAATCTCATATTTTTATGGATAACTGTTCCTACATACACACTATATATTATTAATATTAATTGAATTGTTAGTGATGCTTGTTAGAAATTTGTAAAATTAGCCACAGAATTTCGTCCAACACTAATTTTACATTTGCTTATTGAAATTACGTAGTAGATTGAGAATAGCAACACATAGTAATATTTATTCAATATTGTATCTGGAAAACATTTGGTGCCACGTGGTAATATTGTATCCGAGAACAAGTTATACTGACAAATTTATCTCTTGGTAAGTGAGTCGAATTTAAATATTGTATTATTCCAGCATAGTATACGACGGATTCATTCGGTGAATAAATTTAAAAGTAAAAAAATATTTTTAATATTTAAAGTAAAATTACTAATATTAAATAACTGGTTTTCATTATATTAGAAGTAAAACATAACCATAAACATAGATAAAAGTAATTATTTACACGTTTACGTTTTGTAGAAACAGTAATCAGTTTAAATTTATTAAATAGTAGATATATATTTATAAACAAAAAGTAATGCTATTAAACTCACTAGTATAACATTATAATTATTATTAATAACTAGTAACATAAAAATAAGAAAGAAAAATTATATTTTAATATTTAAAATAATTATATTTCAAGTATTATTATTTATATTGGATAATTAATTTATTTTTATTATATATATGAAACGTAAAAATAAAATTTTAATTCATAAGTAGAAAAATATTATTTTTTATATTTACTTATTTGTGTAAATAGTAATTATTTTGAATTTACTAAAAATAATTTGATACTCGTACATATTAATGTTATTAAATTAATTATTTATTAAGTTTAATACATTTTTATAATTATTATTATAATTGGTAAGTTAAAAAAATAAGTTGAAAAAATATATTTTCAATATTTAAGTTAATTATTTTTAGTATTATTATTTATATTAAATAATTACTTTTTATTAAATACAAAGGGAATATTTCTTTCAAATATTTTTTTAGTTATATGTAAAAGAATTAAATATTAGATAAATTTGACTTATATATAAGTTTGTTAAATAATTGTTTTCTTATATTAAATCTAAGGCTAGTTCTCCTTACATCCTAAAAAATTCATCTCATACAACATAGTAAATTTACGAAATTATCCTTAAATCTAAATCAGGTAAATGCACTCCTCTCCCCCCTTCTCTTCCTTTTCTGCGTTTCTGCTCCGCATTCTTTCCACTCTCTCTTCTTCTTTTGGCCTCTTCCGTTGTGTCATTTTCTTCCTTCGTTGCCTCTCGTGGTTTTTCTTGTTCGTTGCATTTGGTTTGTGTGAAGGTATTTCAAGAAGTTCAGGAAACCAGCACCAACGTCGGCACGAATAAGGTCTTTCGTTTTGCTCATTTCTGGTTTGAGAAAATGACTTCCGACTTGTACAGACCGGAAGTCATTTTCCGAATGTGGAATGACTTTCATGCTGTACAATGCAGAAGACAAAAAAATCCAACTTCTTCAATTCCAGCTTGTAAAGACCGAAAGTCATTTCACATCTAGAGTTGACTTCCGGTCTGTACAAGCTAGAAACATAAAAAATGGATTTTTTTTGCTTCTGTGTTGTACAACACGAAAGTCAATTCTAGATGCGAAATGTTAAAAATAACTTCTGAATTGTAGAAACCATAACTAAAAAAGTGACTTTCGGATTGTAAAAATCGAAACTAAAAAAATGACTTCTGGATTCTAGAAACCGAAAGTCAACAACAAGGATAATATTGAAATTTTAAGATATGAAGAGGTGCAGGAAGAAGATTTGGGAATGTAAGAAGAATCACCCTAAATCTAATATATATATATATATTGTTTTCTATCATTTTTTTTTACAACATACACTACTAAAAACTTTTATATTTTATAAGAATTTTTGTATAAATTAAATTTATAAGAAAAGAGTTTTTTTTTTATAAATTTATAAAAAAATCCTTATAAAATATAAGAAATTCTAAAAAAGAAATAAAGCCAGAATTTGACACATCAAAATGCCTCTTATTACAAAAATATTATTTAATGTAAAGCTAGAAAATAAGCTACACTTAAATCTGCCATTTAAACTCGAACCTAAACCTACTGAATGCCAAAGATCTTTCTGGTGAACTCCTCGACCTTCTGCTGCCCAGGAAGAGACTTGGCAACACTCTCTTTTTGGAGGCACCTCTTGGCCCAAGCAATCAACATGGGACACTCCTCGTCTATGTTAAGGGTGACAAAAGTTTCAAAGGATTTGAGCCAAGGGTATACTGGGATAAATGCTATGTCCACAAAACCAAGATTCTCTCCCCCAAAATAACTTTTATCTCCCACTTCTTCCTCCAACAATTTAAGGGCTTCTATCAACTCCTTCTTCAGACCTTCTGATTCTTCTCCTTTTGATATCGAAATCTTCTCTAGGGTATTAAATATCTGTTTCACAATGAGAATTAATATAAAGAGACACTTATGTTAAAGATAATCAAATATATATATACTGATTTACATAAAAGATTGTATTAAAGATCATCAAATACTCTTTGCTGCTATCTTGTCAAAGTAAACATATACTTCTTCAAATGAGTTTCTTCATAAATTATTTTAAAGAAGGAACTACAATACAAGAAAGAAGCAAAGAAGAGTGAGTACCTTGGTGTCAACATAATCAGCCCAGAATCTAGCATGTGCTCTCTGGTAAGGATCAGAAGGCAGCAAGGGATTTGTGTCATTCCAAACCTCCTCAATATACTGAACAACTATGAGAGATTCACAAATGGGCTTGCCCTTATGGATAAGAACAGGAACTTTCCTGTGAACTGGGTTCATTTGCAGGAGTAGAGAACTCTTGTTCTTCAAGTCCTCTTCTTTGCGCACATAATTTATACCCTTTTCAGCAAGAGCAATCCTCACCCTCGCCCCAAATGGACTTGGCCAGAAATCTAGCAGAACCAGCTCTTCTGCCATAGTGATTCAAGTTCAAGGAAAACAAAGAAGGGTGAAGAATATTGAAGTAAGAAAGTGATCTGCAGTGCAGAAGAATGCTATGGCCTACTTATTTATAACCTGTTTTGAAGTTTGAATTATTAAAATATGACTATTATTAGTCAATGAAAGCTTTGAATAATCAAATAAGATCATCGATCACTTGCTCTTTTTGGTTAACGCGTTCTGGGATATTGAGATAGATAAAACCAATTTTATTGCGTATTCTTTTGGATTTTTCTTTGTTGTTATTTTAAAATCTTGACTTCTGCTAATTACAACATTCCAAACCTTCCACGTCTAATGTAATGGAGACTGGACCATTGTAAATCAGACACAGGAACATATATATCCACAATTAATAATTAAAATTACGTGTAGAATAAAAAATTGTTTCAGATGAGGTCATGGATGATACAATAATTTTTCTCACTTTTTCCAGTTTCCACCAAGTGCCACGGATTCAGTTTCTTCTACTATTTATTTATCAATCCTATCTTTTGGTATTACTTAGATTTTTGGTTCTTTTATTTCTTTTCGTAAGTTACTTTTTATTTGCTTAAATTCATGTTCACGCAAATTAACCTGGTCTCTTTTTTTAGGAGATGCTATATTGTCTTATTATTTGGTTCGTGACTCATCCAACTCAACTTAAAGATAAATAGGATCTGATGACTTAAAAAATGTCCAGTATAAAAAAAATATTTTTTTAAAAATATTTAATATTTTTAGTGTTTTTAAGTCCTTATCATTAATTATTTTTATTTTAACATTGAAATAAAAATATTAATTATGAAAATTAAATAAAAATTAAATTAAGGTTTAACTATTTTTAGATGCATAATTTAATTAATTAATGTGTTTATTAATTTATATCGATAAGATAATTGTATATACTTTAATTTTATAATTTATTTTAAACGTTTCATATATAATGTCCAATAATTGTTATATAATATTTATTAATCATTACTTTTTAATAAATTATATGTATTTATTATTTATAATTGAAGAAGGATATTATGAAAAAATATTTTATATAACTTTTGAATTGTCTAAGAATAAAAATGATTGATTATTATTTTAATCGCATATATATCATTTTAATATAAAGCTGACAGTTCTATAAATATAAAACACAATTGATTATTTCATTATTTTTCTTAAGAAATAAAACTATTGTTTATGATATAAGAAAAATAAATTAATAATTAAATTTATAATTTCAAAGGTAATACATTACAAGTAAATTAAAAATAATAAGTACATAGCTTCTAAACAATGTTCATCAAATTGTGAGGTTATATTAGAGTTGATTTTACTAGTTAGACTTGTTACCAAAAATTTGAATTGAAACAAATTAATCCAAAATTAAATTGACAAAAAGAAAATTATTTGTTTGAAATAAAATTTTTTACAATAATTATTTCCTTTTTAAGTTATTTATAACTCTCGTTCAAAAAGAAAACTATACAAAATATTAATTATAAGTGAAAAATATTGTTGAAATTCTTTCTCGTCTTTATATCCTAAAATCTTTGTGAGAACACTATTTTTGCTTATTTTTATTTCTGGTTGAGTGATTAAAATTTGTATATGCTACAAACGTCATCTTTCTCTATTTAGCAAAAATTGTGATTTCTTAGATCACTTCTTCTTAAAAAACTTTTGTTTTAGTGAAGGGTGGTCACATTCCAAAGAATGCTAAATCTTAACCAAGAGTGGTTGTGATTATAAATGATATTATGGACTATCTAGCGAAGAGTGACTATGTTTCAAATAATGCTTGTGTTTTTAGCAAGAAATGATTGTTGTCCAAATAATATTTGGGTTTATTAGGAAAAAAAGTAACTAAGGTCCAAATAATACTTTGATAGTTAATTTTAATAGGTTATAATAACCTCTAGTAAGAAATGTAGATATTGGGGGTTTTATAAACCCCTGAAAAGTATCTGCGGTTTTAAAAGAAATCCTAGTAAAATTAGACAATTTTTTTAATTTCCCACTTCTCAGTTTCCATTTTCCATTTTCCCTCTTTCTCTATTTTCTTTTCACTTTTCCTCTCTTGTGCCAAACCTCAGACTTCTCATCTCCTAAACCCTACTCCTCATCTCCTAAATCTCAGACTCATCCAACTTCTCCATCAAGACCCCTTTTTAAAACAGTTTCTGGGAGCGTCGCGTTCTGCTCACGTTTATGGGATTGCTCCGCTTGCATTTCCGTTCTTCGTTCTGACATTGTTTCGAACCCTCGAAAAGTCCTTGCTTCTGGGATTGTTCCGTTCTTCGTTCTTCGTTTTGAGGAAGTGCACCTGTACAATAGTAATTGGAGAGTTGGGAGTGATGATGGGTTGTTCTCTGATTGTGAGAAGGAGGCTATTTTGCTTTTAGCCCCTGCCAAAGATGTTCCTGCACCTGTTCCAATCTTAGGTTCGTTTTTTTGGAATCAATTTTGCCACACCCTTTGTGATTTTATGAACTGCTGTTATGTTATTGTAAGGGGTTTTTTGTTTTTCTTTTTCTGCACTTTTGGTGTTGTTCATTTGTTGAGAATGATTGCATTGCAGAAAAATTATGGTGAAATTGATGGTAGAAAATTTTCTTATGATTTGGGTATGTGAAGAGAAAATCTATTGATGAGCAAGTGTCTGTTTGAATTTCAGTTTCATTCAATTCAACACTCGCAATGCTTCTCCGTGTATGCATTGGATAGTACCCTATATCCGTTCAGTGCTGTTCTAATGGATTTCCAAACTTACACAGTGATTGAGAAGTGCGAATTTGTAAAATCGATCTCGCACATTCCAATGATGCAATTAAACAAAAGTTTAAACTTCACTGAAAGTACTAAAGGATGAAGAAAATTGAAAAAACTTGAAATTATTTATTTAGGATTTATTTGTGTATTTGGATTTATCATTTATAATTACTTTGAAATACAACTAAGATGGTTTTAGGTAAATACTCATATATTTGGTTTCAAGATAAGAATTCGAATATGAATTTATAATTGATTTTAAGTGAAATAACTTTGTGCGGGTTCATAATAATTCTGTTCTATGTTCTTTTATCATCTAAATCTAGAATAAAAACATAAAACGTAATTAATCTTGAGAAATCAATTTCGAAGTGTGTGTTTTGAAATGCTCATCTATAGAGTATGTTTGGTTTCTAAGAGACACTGAATGTTTTCCCCAAGTTCCGAAGCTGAAAATAGAGAAGCAAGTATGTTCTTGAATTGGAAAAAAGTGGTTTAGGTCTAACCCAACATTTTCCCAAACATCCATAACGATTCAAAGTTAAATACTATAGGCTATTATTTAGTTTATATTTTCAACTCGGGGCAAAAAGTTCTGCTTGATATTATTGTTGTTGGTAATGTCTGGCGTTTATTGGTAAATGTTAATGTTGTTGTGTTGTCTTTTTTGAAGTTGGAAAGTGGCTAGGTATATTACTGGCTTTCATGGCTTTGGGGACACTTTTCTTTTGTTAAGAAAGACTAATTTTTATTGTTTTTTTTCTTTTTAGAATTTTAATTTTTTATTCTAGCAATGATGTTGTAAATTTGGAACCTCAAGTATGTCAAAGTCAGAAAATCAAGTCAGTACTCATCCTTCACAACATAATAGTCAACCTCTTTTACCCTTACCTACACCTAAGTACACTCATCCTCCACATCTTCACTGTACATGTCAACCTGGTTAGATGTCTCAACTTGCATACCCATCCATAAATTGCATTAGCTTTATTCACTATATTGATTCCTTTGTAATTCATTTGGATATATGTGATTGATTCTCAATATTTCTAGTACAAACTCCACCTCCAACTGTAGCTCAAGCAACTAATCAACATGTTCCTCCATCTCCAATTGAGCCTGTAACAAGTAATCAATATGCTCCTCCTCCACCTCCATCTGCATCTTTAGCAAATAATCAACATGTTCCACATCCCCTCCTATCTGCACCTCAAGCAAGTAAGACGTGTTCACTTTCTTTTCAAATTGAACAATCCAACATCATTAGACACAACTATTTTTTTATTCATTTAATTTATTTTCAAGAAACTTGAAAGTGAGGATATCTTCAACTAGTCAGACTAGCTCTGATCCTACATTCATTGTTCAGCCCCCAATTGCACCTCAATCTAATTGTCAGTCACCATATCAATCTACACCCTTATCTATGTCGTCAATACCTTGTACACCAAATTCACATTTTGAAAATGAAAAGGAAGAAAATGGGGAAATTAATGAGCAAGTACATCAACAATGGTCTGCAACCCGAAAGAGAGCATGGATTGTTGATGTGATTGGTAAGAAACTTTAATTTAGCTTTATGGAAAACCCTCATTCATTAAAAACAATAGTTCTTATCAAATTGTTAAGAGCATATAATGTTATATACTTATTCAATATTATTTGTTGGTTTAATATTGTATCCCTTAAACATGACATGCTTTTAACATTTTACAGATGAAGAAGGCAATAAAAGTACAAAACAGTTAAAAACCAATGATGTTTGGCATTTACCTGCTAATGAAAGGATTGTTGTGCAATGGAATAATGAGGGTCAACCAATTGCAGATGGTGGAGCCTTATTGAATAGGTTCTTAGGTAGTATTGCTAGAAACTTTAATGCATTTCCTATTAGCTATTCTAGTTGGAGGAAAATTCCTAAAGATTATAAAGAAGACGTACTAAAGAACACTGTTCAAGTAAGAAATGTAAAATTTGAATTTGTAATTTAATTCTACTATAATTGTTGTTAATTTTAATTGTTCTATGTTTTGAAGGCCAAGTTTGATGTCCACTCTGATTTTCATATAAATCATGTTCTCAAATCACTTAATACAAAATGGAGAGACCATCGACAAGAATTGTGGCAACAAAGGAATGATGGAACACGCACAAGAGATGAATTGATCACAATGGCTCCAGAAGGAATAGATAGAGATCATTGGGCTTCTTTTGTTGATTATCGTCTAAGTTCAAAAACAAAGGTATAACTAATTTCTTTTTCATCAACATCGTTCATATTTGTTAATTTTTATATGTTGATGATTAGGACAATGCCCTAAAAAATAAAGAGAATAGGACAAAGCAAACGATTGCTCACACGAGTGGATCTAAGAGCATTGCAAGGAAAAGAGATGAAATGGTGACAATACTACATTTTTCATGTCTAATTTCTGTTTTTATTTCTCTTTTATGTGTCATGTAATTTTTCTTCAATTTTATAGGAAAAGAGTGTGGCCATAAGGTTAGTAGAGGAGAGGTATGGATAGCTACACATAAACATGCTAATGGGGCATTTGTAAGTGATGAAGCGAGGGAAATTGGTGTAAGTTAAATTTCAATAAAGTTTATAATTGTCAATCACATTTCATGTTATCTTAGTTTTTTTTGTGTTCTTTTTAGGAAAAATTCAAGCATATGAATCAAGTTCATCATCATCCGTTTCAAAAGAAATATCAAGTACTGATTCCTTAGCTTATGCTTTAGGAAGCCAAGAACATTGTGGACATGTTCGGGGTTTAGGTTTGGGTCCTTGCCCATCTAAAGTGTTTGGACTCAATGCTCATTCGTATAGTACACCATCTTCAACTTTACCTTCTTACACACAGTTACAAAATCAGGTAGATAAATTAATTTTTTGTTTTAATGTAGTGAATGATTGGTTCACCATGCATTGACCAATTTTATTTGTTTGTTCAAGATTTTTAATTAAGTTGCTGCAACGTTTGGTTTTGTGGTTTTTTTTTTTATTAGGATTACACTTGCATATTTGAATGTTATGTACATAGTACAAATTAAATCAAAGGTTTCTAATGCATTGATTCATTTCACAAAAAGTGCTAGTGTGTAGGTATAGGTGCTACTTTTTGGATACTCTTATACTCCAAACTCAATTCCTTTATATAGGTCGTAGTTGGGTATGACTATTTTAATTAATTTTGTTTTCGTATACAGGTTTCTACATTGACATCGCAAGTCAATGAAATGAAGGCAATGATGACATTCTTTGTACAAAACTATCATGGTGAATTGCCTCATCACTTTTCTAACTTTCATGCATCACCGGTAATATTTAAAATTTGATTAAATTAATATATACATATATATTTATAATTTCACTATTACTAATTATTGTTGTTATTTTATATTTTAGGTATCTGATCAAGGGAGTGTTCCTAATGATGAAACGAATTATCAGCATCAAGAACTATGATTGAAGACTATTATTTAAGTTTGTGTTTTGTCTAATTTTAAGACATTGAAATGTTACTAAACTTTAAATTTTGTAAACTTGTGGTTTATATTACTTTTACTAGTAAATTGTAGACCTTTTTCCTTTAATGAATGAGAATTTTTTTCCTTTTTATAGTTTGTTTTCATTTATTTTAATATATGTGCAATACATAAAAAATACTCAAATAATGAAATAGATCAGGATTTCAAAATCAAGGGGAAACTACTAAAAATTTAAAATTTTACAATTATGGGAGTTATAAATCGTGGCGAGTTACGAGTGCTAAAAATCTGAAACATAATGGGCCAAAATTGTCAAAAATTAATGGGGGTTTGAAACCGCTGAGAAATAATTGGGGTTACCAAACCGCCGAGAAATACAAGGGATTTCCAAACCGCCGAGAAATAAACCGCAGAGAATAGCAGGGGAGTAGAACCTCTAGAAAGTTTTGGTATTCCAGGGGTTGCCTCAAACCGCCGATAATCTGTTAGCGACGCTGGTTTTTCCCGAGAAAAGTCAAACCGCAGGTAACGCACTTAGTGGAGGTTAAAACCGCCGGAAATACTAATCATAACCCCAGTTAAATACAATTTTTTTTGTAGTGAAAGAATACTCCATTTGTATATTTGCAACATTAGTTTGCTTAATGAAACTTGACTTATTTGTCTAGATCTGGACGTAGTGTGATTTTAGAGACGAAATATTATAAAAATGCAGAGTAGATCCTTCTTTCCTTTTATGTAAGTTATATTACATGTCATACAATCGATTCTAAAAAAAAAAGTTGAAGGTTTTCAACAAAGCTCAGTCTCTAAAGGATTGAACACCTAAGGACTGTTATAGAAAAAATCCTTCACATGATTAACATGGAGCAAAAAGTCATCATTGAAGGATGTCAGATTGAGTGCTTACCACTAAGCAAAAAATTATAGTTGTTAGTTAGGGTACAACTTTTTCTACTTAAAAGTGTAACAACCTAAGCACCACGATTCGATTGTGACTTGGTCCACATGGCCTCTGACCTACCTGACCTTTGTCACGGGACAATCGATGCAACCTGCAACGATTTCCCCCTCAAGAATTGCCCCATAGGAAATCAAACTCATGACCTTGGCTTAGATACTTTATGAGTGTCATTTTACTCTTAATTGCTTGTTCTTACAATATTGTCTAAGCCATTTCGTTCTTATTTCATGCATTTAGCACATTTTCATAAAACCATGCATAAAACTAAATTTTTCAAATTTGTTGCATTTTCCATGCTTTTAGCATTGAAAGAAGTAAATAAAAATAAATAAATAGAAAAAAGATAATAATTATTCATTCATACATATTACATAGATCTCTCTCCTTATTTTTAGAATATGAAAACTTTCCAATAACTTACAGAAAAATTGTAAAAAAAAGAAACATGACAATTGTAGGAAAGAAAATCATCAATCTGCACCTTCCCTTGTTTGTCCAGCTATCAATCCATGTGCATTCACTTTCCTTTCTAATTCTACTGAAATATTGAAAAGAAAGAAACAAAGTATTTCCAAATTTTATTTAATTATTTTTTAGAAAATATTAAAATTTAAGTAAAAATTTATTTATTCTTTGATTTTAAGAAGAGATTTTAATTATCTTTTAAAAAATATTAAAATTTAAATAGGATTTTATTTATTCTTTAGGAAGCATTTGATTTTAAAAAGAGATTTTAATTATCTTTTAAGAATTTTAAAATTTTATGTGAAATTTTATTTATAATTATTTTTTTAAGAATTTTAAAATTTTATGTGAAATTTTATTTATAATTATTTTTTGGATTTATTTTATAAGATGTTATACCCAGAACTATATAAAGAACTATATAAAGAACTATGTAAGTAGAGTGAAACACCTACTTAATTTCTAACCTTTTGTTTTTTTCTTGTGATCTCGTTAATCTTCTCCTGATCAGGAAGAGATTTGACAACACTATCTTTTTGGAGACACCTATTGGCCCAAGCAGTCAACTTAGGGCACTCATCATCCATGTTGAGGGGGACAAAAGTTCCATAGGCTTTGAACCAAGGGTAGAATGGGACAAGTGCTATGTCCACAAAACCAAGATTCTCTCCTCCAAAATAACTCTTCTCTCCCAGCTGTTCCTCCAACAATTTAAAGACTTCTATGAATTCCTTCACAGCAGCTTCTTTTTCTTCTCCTTTTGACCAAATCCTTCCAATACGATATATCTATTCCATAATAAGAATTGACTTAAGAAACACACTTATATTAAAGATAATCAGATACATACTGAATTACATAAGACATTACGTTAAAGATGATAATTAAAAATAATCTTCATTTTAATGTTGCCAAACTAGATGTGTACATGTTTGGATAAAGTTATCCGTAAACAATTTAGAAAAAAGAAAAATAAGAATAAAAATATATATTTGATTTATTCAAGTAAAATTAATTTATCTTTAAATTAAAAATAAAAAATAGAGAAATTGTGTCGAATATTCAATTTCAATTTTTCATTACCTTTCTTTCTTGAGTAAGTTTAAGGAGGAGCTGCTCCAAGCTCAAAGAAAAAAATTTACTAAGAAAGAAAAAGCAGCAAAAAAACTTATTGTAGGTTTAGAAGAAAAGGGTTATAAACAAAATAAAGCATCATTCATATTCTAGACTACATAAAGAGAAGGGTCAGATTTAATAAATGGCAGCAAAATGGTAGTAAAAGAACCAAATAACATGATTGATGATTCTATAATAAGAGAAATGGAACTAGAAGACAAGTAAGAATGAAGCAAAGAAAAAGGTACCTTGGTGTCAACATAATCAGCCCAGAATCTAGCCTGTGCTCTCTGATAAGGGTCAGAAGGCAGCAAGGGATTTGTGTCATTCCAAACATCCTCAATGTACTGAACAGCAATGAGAGATTCACAAATTGGCTTGCCCCGGTGGATAAGAACCGGAATTTTCTTGTGAACCGGGTTCATTTGCAGGAGTAGAGAACTCTTGTTCTTCAAGTCCTCTTCTTTGTGTTCATACTTTATACCCTTTTCAGCAAGAGCAATCCTCACCCTCGCCCCAAATGGACTTGGCCAGAAATCTAGCAGAACCAGCTCTTCTGCCATACTGATTCAAGTTCAAGGAAAACAAAGAATGGTGAAGAATATTGAAGTAAGAAAGTGATCTGCAGTGCAGAAGAATGCTATGGCCTACTTATTTATAACTTGTTTTCAAGTTTGAATTATTAAAATATGACAATCGTTTGCCAATGTAGGCTTCCCATAATCAAATAATCTCGTAGCTTAACTCCAAATAATATTATTACAATCTCTTTTTCGTTCACAAGTTATTGCGTTTCTTATTTTCGATTTTCTCTGCTGTTATTTTAAAATCTTAACTTCTGTTAATTTCAAAGTTTCCAGATATATAAATGAAATGGAGACTTTACACAGGAACATATATATCTTCAATCCACTTTAAATAATTGATTGCGTGTAGTATCAAAATTATCCAGATGCGTCGTCATGGATGATACAATCATTTTTCTCATTTTACAGTTTCCACCACATGCCACGGATTCGGTTTCTTCTACTATTTATTTATCACTCTTATTCTTTACTATTATTATGATATGTTTTTCTTTCTTTTATTTGTTTTCATCTCATTTTTAAATATTCTTTTAATATGAATTACTTTTTTTTCCTTTTTTACAGGAACATATCAATTACTTCTACAACTCGAAAAATCTTTTTTTAATATAAAAATATAAAAATAATAACATTTTAATTTTTTAATTCATTAATATCAATTATTTTATATTTTAGAATAAAAATATCATATAATTAATGTTTGATGGCTAGTAAAAAAAATAGGTATTTGTATATTATATTTTTTTTTATTTAGTTAAATTCACCTTCGCAGGTGGTCTCTTTTTTAGAAGATACTATATCACTATCTTATTATTTCGTTGGAGATTGATGTAACTCAATTTAAAAAAAAAGAGTAAATAGAGTTTGACTTATTATAAAAATTTATAACTTTTAAATAGTTTTTTTATTTTTTTGGAAAAGAGCCTGAATATGCAGAAGAAGTAGTAACTTTAAGTATACTGAAAAGACTTTTCGAGTTGTAGGCAATGCCTTCTTGATGAAGATTGAAGAGAGGTATACTTAATAAAATAATAAAATATATTCTATATGTTAGTACCAACTATATAAAAATACATGAATAATTGAATAAGAAATTAAGTAAGTATTGTTTGAAATATTATCATGAATTTATAGATTCTTTTATATCTATATAATTAAAGTTATAATGAATAAAAAATATACAAATAGTATTTTACGGTAATATGTATTATTAAAGGTTGTAACAGATTTTTTGTAATTAGGATGATAAAAAATATGTTTAAAAAAAATAAAGGAGTCATTAATTTATTAAGAAAAATTATGAAAAAAAACTTTAAAAGAAATAATGGTTTTCAAAATTAAATTTAGATTCAGAAGTTAATTACATGTAAAAAAAGGTGTAAATACTCTCCAACGTCCATCCTACAATAGTTACATATAATTAAATGTGTAAAACTAATTAATACAATTTTCTTTTTATAAGAATTGACTTTCATACATAACATATGTACTCCAAGAATTGATAAATTAGACGTGTTAAGAATTAATAAACTGAAATAGTTTTAACATAGTTTCCAAAATTTGTTGAGAAGAACATGTTCAGAAAGCCTTTATAGTTTGTGTTTGGAAAAATCTTATTAAAAAAAAGTTCAACATCTTCAATATTTTAAATAAATGTTAAAAATAATTAAGTATAAAACGTCAAAAACTTGTGTCTTATAAGAGTTATTTTTTATAAATAATCTTATAGACAACAAATGAACCAAATTTTCTAAATCAAATCATATTTGTATTGTTTGTCAGATGATACTTTTCTAAATATCATCGGATAATTTTAAAAATTGAATTAGATAATGAACACACCAAAATTATAGGATTTAACAAATATTTTATTCTGTATATAGAAAACATTCTTAAAAACATTTTATTGTGAAATGTAGAAAGGTTATCTCATATTCCTTTTAACATCTTTTAAAAAAAATCTAAAATCTAATTTCTAACCTACCCTATTTGTCAACCATTGAAACATACTTGCCTTATGCAATTTTCACAAGAAATGATTTTATGTTTGATATCTTAATTGTCCTTTAATAAATAAATTGAAGTCGTTCTTGATAAGTCAAAAACTATCCTACTATACATTATCAAAACTATAAAAACTCAATAATCTCTCCTCAAATACCGAAAAGAAAGTAAGCTGATGTCAATTTAAAACGTATACTCTCCTACATAAAGCAAGAACTTGGGACATCAAAAAGCCTTTTATTATAATTACAGAACTATTATGTAAAAAGCTAAAAAGATGACCAGCAGAAGACAACCATTGAAGATGGTCATTTAAGCTCGAACCTGAACCTACTCAATGCCTAAGTTCATTTTTGTTATCTCATTGACCATCTGTTGATCAGGAAGAGACTTGACAACACTTTCTTTTTGGAGACACCTCTCTGCCCAGGCAGTAAACTTGGGGCACTCACCATCCATGTTGAGGGGGACAAAAGTCACATAGGCTTTGAACCAAGGGTAGAATGGGACAAGTGCTATGTCCACAAAACCAAGATTCTCTCCTCCAAAATAACTCTTCTCTCCCAATTGTTCCTCCAACAATTTAAGGAATTCTATGAATTCCTTCAAGCTAGCTTCTCTTTCTTCTCCTTTTGAAGTCGAAACCCTTCCCATATCATATATCTATTCCATCATGAGAATTGACATAAGAGTCACTTGAGTTAAAGATAATACTGAACTACACAAGAGACACTATGTTCAAAGATGTTTTCATGTGTTTATAAAACTTAAATTAGTTTACACACATATGAGAAAAATAGAGATTTTATGTAACACAGTAAATTTTAGTTACATATTTTTTTATTTTCGTTTCTTAAAAGGAAAGAGCTCGTCCGACAATATTTCCAAATAAGAACACAGTTAAAAAACAAAACTTTGTAGCTGAAGCACTTAATTTAGGTTTAGAAGAAAAAGGGATATAAACAAAATAATGCATCCCTCATATTCCAGACTACATAAAAAGAAGGGTCAGATTTAATAAATGGCAGCAACATGGTAGTAAAAGAACCAAATTACATGATTGATGATTCTATAATAAAAGAAAAGGAACTACAATACAAGTAAGAATGAAGCAAAGAAAAAGGTACCTTGGTGTCAACATAATCAGCCCAGAATCTAGCCTGTGCTCTCTGATAAGGGTCAGAAGGCAGCAAGGGATTTGTGTCATTCCAAACATCCTCAATGTACTGAACAGCAATGAGAGATTCACAAATTGGCTTGCCCCGGTGGATAAGAACCGGAATTTTCTTGTGAACCGGGTTCATTTGCAGGAGTAGAGAACTCTTGTTCTTCAAGTCCTCTTCTTTGTGTTCATACTTTATACCCTTTTCAGCAAGTGCAATCCTCACCCTCGCCCCGAATGGACTTGGCCAGAAATCTAGCAGAACCACCTCATCTGCCATAGTCATTCAAGTTCAAGGAAAACAAAGAATGGTGAAGAATGTTGAAGTAAGAAAGTGATCGATCTGCAGTGCAGAAGAATGCTATGGCCTACTTATTTATAACTTGTTTTGAAGTTTGAATTATTAAAATATGACAATCATGTTGGTAAATTTTTTAAGGTAGAGAGTATGTAAGAAAAGATGACACCACTTTCAACATAAATTCTTAAAGTTCAATATTTATGGGTCTTTACTTTTCTTTTATATATCTCAACTTCATCATTTTTATTTAATGTTGAATTTTTTACTTACTCTCAGTCTCCCCCTCAAATGTGACACTATCTTAATTGTTGTTGGGTTTTATCTTTCTACTATCTTAGTACTGATCTTAATTACTGTTAACTTTTACATTTTTACTACCTTTGTAGTGACTCTAATTAGTGTTAGATTTTACTTTTTCATTACCTTAATAATAACCGAGGTTTCACTACAATAGGATATTAAGAAAAAATTTTATATTAAATAAAAATAATAAAGTTGAAATGTATAAAAAAAAAATCATTTATTAACATCGAGCCTTAAGGTTTTTATTGAGTTTTAAGAAAATTTTCTAAAAACCAATGGATAGTGGTTCTGTGCTACATTATATTGCTTATTCTTTTGAATTCTCTGGTATTATTTTAAAATTTTGACTTGAAGGACATTACTTTCAGAGTTACAGAACCTCCATATCTTAATGAAAATGGAGAGTGGAGACCATTGTAAATCGGACACAGGAACATATATATCTTCAATCCACAATTAATAATTAATTACGTGTAGTATCAAAATTGATTTAGATGGGTTCGTCATGTATGACAACAATTTTTCTCACTTTTCCGGTTTCCACCACCTGCCACGGATGCAGTTTCTTTTACTATTTATTTATCAATCTTATTATTTGCTATTACTAAGATATGTTTTTCTTTCTTTTATTTGTTTTCATCTCATTTTTAAACACTTATTTTTATGGTTAAATTCGTGTTCACGCAAATCAAACTTGTCTTTTTTTAATGGATCTATTTGTACTAATCAAAATAGAATTTGACTAAAAGGTATTAGATCAGTAAAAAATTTAATATTTTCAAACATTTAACCTTTTTAATGTTTCTTACTCATTATTATCAATTATTATTACTTTAACATTAAAAATAAATAATATTAATTGAGATAATTAAAATAAAAATTAAATTAAGATATTAAGTTATCAGATACATAATTTAATTAACATTATTTACTCCTTAATATAAATAAGATAATTATATACTTTAACTTTATGATTTAATTTGAAGTTTTTATATATTATGAACAATAATTATTATAATTTTATTGGATAGTCATCACATTTTAATAAAATTATTATTGTTAGTGTTTGCTACTTTAAGAAATATAAACCTTTATTAGATATAAAGCTTTATCAAAATTTCTAAATAATTTTATTAAAGAAGAAGTGTTACTCCAAGTTTTGAAGACACCAAGTACAACTTTATTGTAAATTTAAAAAAGTTTTATATGATCTAAAACAATTTTTTAGAGTTTGATATAATAGACTGAATAATTTAAAAAAAAAATAAGTTTGGAAGAGATAAGTTAACACTACTTTTTTTTCACAAACAATATAACAATGATTTTATTTTGTTTTATGTGGATGACATCATATCCGTTGTTACTAAAGAATTATTAAGAATTTTTCTACGCAAATGTAGGAAGAATTTGAGATGAGCATGATAAGTGAATTAAAAAAAAATTCTTGTATTACAAATTCTACAACAAGAAAAAGACATTATCATTCATCAACAAAAATACATCAAATAGATGCTCAAAACATTGGAGCACACCTGTCACTTAAGGAAGTTAACTTTCACACAAAGATAAGTAAAACTTATTGTCTAATGAAGGATATATAACTTTTATAAGTTATCAGGACTACTGCTAAAAAAGGTCATGCATGAAGAGTTGCATTCAAAGCACTCTACATAAGGCTTTATCAGACAATAACACTATTTAAGGGTCTCCTTAAAAGAAGAAGACAAAAGACAAACTTTGAATCAAGTGCAAAAACCTCTATTGCTTTTCTCACCTAAAAGCTTTAGAAAAACACCTAATGTGTTTCCTAGCTAGATCTAGAAGCAAGTTTAATCTTGTATACGTCTTTAAGATGCTACCCTTCTAGTACAATCATGTTGTGATCCTTGATCACATTTCTTATAATCTTTGAAAAGGGGTTAGTTAGGAACTATGTTCCTAAATAATACTTGGTGTGAGTCAATAGTGGCTTGTTGAAAGAATACTTGGGGTGACCCAGAAGTGACCCGAGGAAAGAATACTTTAACGAATTAGCCAAGATTGACTACGAGTCAAAACAATATTTGTACCTTGCAATAATAGTTTGCTAGTGGAACTCAACTAATGGCTAAGAATTACACTTAGTTTGCGAATTTAAGACGAAACAGTATAAAAACTTGTGCTAAGTGATTTTTATCTCTTACTCGTTTCAATTGCATCTTATTGTATTGAGTTAACCTTAAAAAGGAAGATTTTTTTATCTTAACTTGTTTTCTGTTTGTTTATCTTAACTTGATAAGATCCCTTTGTCAGAAAATACTTAAATTAAAAGAAAGAAGTTTTGAAAACACAATTCAACCATCATTTCTTGTGTTTTTCTATTTTTCATAGTTTGTATCAAAGCTCACCTCTAAAGGGTTGGGCGCCTAACAACATTCGAGGAAAAATATCCAACTATGCCACATACTAAACAATAACTAACAGTTGAGGGAACTTCTCTAACCAAACCTCCAACTTACCTTAGGTAAGATTTTCCTTACTGAAAAGAAGAATGGAGATGTATGTTAAGTCAATACCCTATTAGTTGTGGCAGATCATAACACGCGGGGACATCAACATTGAAGGTCCAGTGGAAGACTAGGGAAAAGAAGAGTTCAATCAGGTCCAAATCCACAACAAAGCACGATACACTTTTATCGTGTTTTATCCAAAAAAGAGTATAAAAAGGTTTATGGGTTAAATACATCCAAAGAGATATGGTATTCCTTTGTTATCAATTGTATATATATGAAGGCAACGAGGATGTCTAGTTGAGAAAGGTAGTCACTTTGACTCAGTAATATGAATCATTCATCATGAAGGATGGTGAAAAGATGGATGATATGTTTAGAAACATGCAAGTTCTTATAAACGAGTTGGAAGCCCGTGGGCAGAGTTTTACCATGACCCAAGTAAATCTAAAGTTACTGAACGTCATGCGAAAGGACTGGGAGCCCAAAACAATAGCTATCATTGAAGCCAGAGATCTAAAGAAGCTCTCATAGGACGAGTTGTTGTATATTGAGAGTGCATGAGATGCATCTCAATGATAGATATAAAAAAAAGGCGTTTGCATCCTCAAACAAAAGTCTTTCAACTAAGATAAATAAAGCTTCTATCCCAAGAAGAGAGTTCGAAGCTAAAGGCTCTTGAAGAGGAGCTAGTAGAATCAGAGGTTGAGTATGAAAACTCAACCGATGAAAGAAAGTTTAAGCAAATACTTAAGTGAGTAAACAAAGCTTAAGCCAACACGATGTCATGCTTATGCAACATTGTTAGTAGTTACTTAAACATCATTTTCTCATTCAAGGTAACCAAGTTCACTAGCATTGCTTCAAATATTAAATACTCATTATAAGCAACATTGTTTGATGTAGTAGTTTAACTATCATTTGTTGTTTCAAAAATTTGTGAGTTTGTCATTTAAGCATGTCAAAGTGCCTTAAGCAAAAATAATCTTTTATTCTTAAACGAGTTTTAACAAGCATCAAGCTTACTATTATTCGCTCAAGGTGTCATTATTTCACTTTATGTAATATTGTTGCCTATAATGAATATGTTCGCACATCAAGCTATGTATTTCGATCTTAAATAGGGTCACTTTAAGCTAACTTTAATTTGCTTTAAGTGATTGACATTTTGTAACTAATAAGTTCCAATAATAAATAACACACAATATTACTTTTTAATTATTCTTGTGACAAAAAATAATGCTTTGTAATGGTATGTTAGGTGACAATATTTGACTAATTCATATTTTTTATCACAAAATCTTTTTAAACTTATTTTTATAATGATGTTACATTTTGTCAAAAAGTTATTCACAAAAGTGTCTTAAAGATGATTGAATTTTGTAGAAAAGAAATATTTTTTTAGTGTTATACCAATTATTTTTCATTCTTTAAAATATTTTATAATTTATTTCATATTAAAACACATCCAAATTTTGACAAATCCAATTAAGTAATAATCTGTTTTCTAATTAAACAGTAGTTTCCATGTTTTTAAATAGTTTAGAATTAATGAATTTATATTATAAGGAAAAAATTGATGGAAATATGAATATTTTTTATTCATAATAATACATTTTTTCACAAATCTTGCTCAGTTTAATCAGTGAAACACAGTTCCCTATCTCTAAGGAATCTTTCTTGATATTCAAAATAAGTAATTTAAAAAATATATAATTACACGTTTTTAAATATATAGATAAAAGCTAAAAATTAAAATTACCATTTGAAAAACATGAAAAAAATATAAGACAAAACTTTAAATCTTTAATTAAAAGAGTTAGGAACGAAATAATGAAACTTGCGAATATCACATAAGAAAACGACAATGGTAAACTAAACAGAGTAATAATACTTTCACAAATTGGTTTGTGTAAGACAAATTGTCTCGATCACAAAACCAACAAGCTCATGAAAGATAATACATCAGAACAATTAAAAAAGCTATACCTTCCTAGGGAAAGCATGAAGTTTCACATCCAAATGCCTTTTATTTTATAAAATCAATGCAAGACCAATTCTTCACCATGGCCATTTGAGGTCGAAGCTCAAACTACTCAATTCCTAACTTCTTTCTTAGCTCCACAATGAACTCGTAGACCTTATGCTGATCAGGAAGAGACTTGGCAACACTCTCTTTCTGGAGGCACCTCTTGGCCCAAGCAATAAACTTGGGGCACTCACTCTCTATGCTAAAGGTGCCAAAAGTCTCATAGCCCTTGAACCAAGTGTAGAATGGAACAAGTGCTATATCCACAAAACCAATATTGTCTCCTCCAAAATAGGTTTTGTCTCCCAGCTCTTCCTCCATCAGTTTAAGGGCTTCTATGAACTCCTTCTTGGCAGCTTCTTTTTCTTCTCCTTTTGATGTCCAAATCTTCCTTCCATGATCAAATATCTATTCACATAATGAACAACACAATCAATTAGATCTTAAAAAGGAGAAAAAGACCACTAATATAACCAATACACTAGTGTAATGACTACCATTGTGATGCTAAAAAAGGTTGATAAGGGAAAACGAAAATACATTTTGTTTAACAGTAGATCCTTTATTAAGATAATCAACTACTTTTTCTGCATCATGCAAAAGTAGGCAGTGGAATATTTACCAAAGTAGAGAAAAACAGCAAAAGAAGAAAACTTTCTAGCAGGGAAACTAGCTTAACCACTTAACATAGATTGTGGAGAATCTTGGAAAGTACAGGGGATCAAAAGAAAGTAGCTATTTTGTTCTAAACGGGACCATCTCCCTTGCATTGTGCATCTTCCAGATTCCATATGACATCCAAAAAGGGTGGTCAGAATCAATAATAGGCAGCAACATGATCATTAATAATACGACCAAAACTACATAATGCAAGTAAAAACATAAAATCCATGGTATCAAGGATTGAAGCACAAAGGGTACCTTCTTGTCAACATAATCAGCCCAGAATCTTGCCTGAGCTCTCTGGTAAGGGTCAGAAGGTAACAAGGGATTTCTGTCATGCCAAACCTCGTCAATGTACTGAACAGCAATGAGAGATTCGCAAATGGGCTTGCCATTGTGGATGAGAACAGGGATTTTCTTGTGAACCGGGTTCATTTGGAGGAGCAGAGGACTCTTGTTCCTCAAGTTCTCTTCTTTGTACTCATACTTTATACCCTTTTCAGCAAGTGCAATCCTCACCCTCATCCCAAATGGACTTGGCCAGAAATCCAACAGAACCACCTCATCTGCCATACTGATTCAAGGAAAACAGAAATGTTGAAGATAATGCAATAAGAAAGTACTTATAGTTCAAAAGAAGGCCATGGCTTGCTTATTTATAGCTAGTTTTGGGCTTTGGATTATTAAAATATGACTTCAACGGTTCAATGCACTTAGTTTTCAGTGTTTGCCATCATCAAATCTTGTAGTTCAGTTGCCAACTGAGTTTATATTACACGCAGCTTTGGTTCACACTTGAAACATTTAAATAGAAAAATAACTCATACACATGTAAAAAGAGAAAAAGAAAATTATAAGTTTTTAAGGTATATGGTATATGAAAAGAGAAAAATAAAAAAAGTATTAAATAGATATAAATAAAGTGAATTTTTAAATGTATCATTGTCTTATTAAATATTATGTGATTTTCTAGCATCGTTTTCCTTTCATGGCTTTCTACGCGAGCCCCTTTCCCTTACCATGTGTCATGGCTTACGTAAGAATTGTGTTTCTTATATTGCTATTTCTTCGTCATTTTCCTTTCATGGCTTTCTACACCAAGCCCTTTCCCTTACCATGTGTCATGGCTTACGTAAGAATTCTTATACATTAGAGGATTTAGCTTAATTTAACCTTTGAAAATATGATTTATCTTCAGTTTATTTATATATGTATATATATTATAATTCAGTTATATTTTAAATTCATTTTAAGATTACTTTTCACGAATACTAAATATTTCATTCATAAAATTAAATGTTTCTAAATATGTTATAGACTTTCAACATTATCTTTTATTTCTCACTTTTAATTCATTTTTGTTTTTCTACCACATCCAATATTATTTATACCTTCTATTTTTATGAAAAAAATTCTTTTGACACCACATAAAACAAAATAATCTACTTTACAACCCATTTTAATAATATAATAATATATATTAATGTTTTATATTAAAATTTTAAAAGAATATAATTAAAATATTAATTTTTTTAAGTATTAAGTGAATGTATTTTCTAGTCAACATATTACTTCTCTATTTTTATTTCTCTTCCTACTTCTCTTTCATTCTTACCAAGGATAAATATTGCTTTTTTTTCATTGGAAATCACTCTTTGTTAATTAACATGTACGTGAGAGGTAGGCAATTACATCATCGGGTCAACGGCAGGTATCTTTTGCTTATTATATTAAAAGCTTTGAATGTCTATAATAGTATATTTATTATATAAATTTGAGTTATAAAAGCATAATTAAAATATAATATAACTATTTTATTTTGTAAAATTAATAATAATAGTTTATTATTTTTTATAATGAAAATGTATGGAAATTATTTACAGTTGTTATAAATAACTTGGATTGTATGATTGAACCAAAATTAAGGATTTAAAAGAATATGAAGTAATAATTGATAATTTTGTTTGGGTGCATGAAAATAAAAAGTTTTATAATTATAACTTAATTAAATGGATTATATAAATATGGTTGATATATTTTTTATCTTTATAATTTATAATTATGAATTTAATTATGAATTTATTTTTTTCAATGAATTAGAACCAGTTAAATGAATTTGGAATAGATAATTTGATGAAAATATTTGAAAGAACAATAAAATAATAATGATTGGTATCTAAATAATAAAACTTATATGTTGATCTTTAATATGTATTTTGATAAAAAGTAAATATAAATTTTGATTTCAAAATTACGTATAACACTTTAAATCAAAGCAATTTAGGATAATTTCAAAATGCATTTCATTGAAAAAATAATTATGAAGTTAAGTATGCACAATAAATAACAAAAATTATTTCTTGATATTTAATATGTATTTTGATAAAAGTAAATATAAATTTTAATCCAAAATTATCATTGTATAACATTTTAAATCAAAGTAATTTAGGATAACTTCAAATGAAGTTAAGTATGTAAAATAAATAAATAAGAAAAATACATTATAAATAGAATAAGAATAATTGAAGGTTATATGTATTTGGTTTTAAAGATTTTCAAATATTTTTTTTGGATCACATTTTTAGTTGTAGTGGTTATATTATCATTTGAGTATTTTTAACTATTCCTCGTTTTACTCTATAACAACTTATATAAAATTTACCACATCTGAATAATTGACGTGAAAGATAAAATTTAACTTTAAAAAGTAATTGACTTTGAATCTTATTTGTTATTGTAAAATATAGAGATATATAATTTTTTTTAAAACGTGAAAGGAAATCTTGAATAAAAAAGAACAAATTCCATTGTTG
Source organism: Lablab purpureus (assembly GCA_030347555.1). Lineage (NCBI taxonomy): Eukaryota > Viridiplantae > Streptophyta > Magnoliopsida > Fabales > Fabaceae > Lablab > Lablab purpureus. Next base: position 24,394,226 of record CM059258.1, read on the forward strand.
GTATAAATATTTGTCACCAATGTTTTTCCTTATAACAACAATAACAAAAATAACATTTTTGTCCAAATTATTTGTAAAGACAATAAACTAAGAACCAGTTCAAGAAGGGATGATTTGAACTAAAACAATTTTATGATTTAACTATAACAATTTTTCAGTTTTTTCAATAGCACAAATTTCACAACAATATATGAAACATATTTTAGTTTATATTTTAATGCATTAAAACAAATTCAATTAGAGTATTAAAAATAAGCCTGTGAAAATGATAAAAGGTAAGGAAGAAGCAATACACTCAAGGTTTATACCGGTTCACTCCACAAAGAGCTACATTTAGTTTCTGGCCAAAGACTAACAATCTACTATACTTCTAGTTTTTACAACAACAAAAAAACAAGAAGAAACACACAATTAGATCTTAAGTTCTTGAATCTTACAAGAAAGAAAAATATGAACTTGTAACACCTTGTCACAAGTTTTGTTCTTGAACATCCTATTCAAAAAGAAATACAAACTTAATACTAAAATAAATCAAAAGCAAAAGATTATCTTACACCTTAAACAATTACAGGCACAAAAGGATCTTTTACAAAGAAAAGAAAGAGACGTGAATAAAGACTCCCTTAAAAATGATTAGTCCAACCCTATTGAGAGAGAAAGAGAGATTATTGTGCAGATTAACAAATTCTCCAAGATTTGTGTGTTTATTCTAAGGAATTATCTTGAATTATTTTAGAAAAAGTTAACTCGTTTTTCATAGAAAAAATACTTTTAGAAAACACTTCAAGACACTTAGTGAAAAATTAATTTTTCAATTAAAAACAAACCAATTATCTCAATTTTAACTCATTACATATCGAGGTGAAAAGTTGTACTTATTTCATCAAAAACACATTCCTCAACCTTTTTTAAAAAAAACTATTATTTAACCTAATCGAAGAAATCTATTTTAATACATTTTAACTCAAGCTAAAATATAATACTGAGTAAGTTTTCCAATTAATTGAACTTTGTAAAGAAAAAGAAATGAGAAAGTAAAAGTCATACATTAAGTCTTGATTTTATAAACATTATTTGTATGTAATATTGACGTGCGAAGATAAACATGATGTTTGAATAGGTAAATAGAAAAATTAGTTAAAAATAAAGACATTATGATTTTTAAATAAGATAACAATTTTTAATTTAAAATGTAAAACAAATTACAATAAAAATAATTCTGTGTATAAATTATTATTACAAATTATATTTTATGTTATAAATTTGGTAATAAAAATATAAAATAATTAAGAATGACTCTATGTTTAAATTTAAAAATATAAAATATTAAATTAAAAAATTTACGATTTGAATGCAATAATTTTGTAATATCAAATTAATTTTATATATTAAATAAAATATAATTATAAATTTACGTAATAATATTTGAAAAAAATATAAAAAAAGAAATATATTGTTCATATTAAAAAAAAATAAGTGGTTTACTCAACCAAATGAAATATAATTATTTAAAAGGATGACAGAAATACATGAGATTGAAAAATGTAATTATTTTGTTAATGAAAATATATATATTTAGTCAAACATAAATCTTGTTCTCTCATTATGGTGAATAGTCTTGATCAAGTTCATCTAGTGTTGTCCTGTGTAAGTTTCTGATTTTGGACAAAAACAATTCTCATTCTTCATGGTTGACAGTTCAAGGAAGGCGTTGAGTTCTTTTTCAACCCTTGATCATTTGTCTGATGCCAACATCATTTTAATCCTTAATATAAAATTATAAATTTTAATTTTTAATAATATAAAATATTGTTTAACTTAACATTATATAATATAATAAAAATCTAAACTAAAAAAATATAAAAGTCCTATTCTTTTTAATTAATTTTCTTTATTATAATTTTTTTTTCAATTTTTCTCGCTCCCCTAGGTTTTAAAAAAGGAAAAAAAAAACTGGCTATCACGAAATTAGGCTAATGAGGTGTCCAGTTCAAATAGAGAGAAAATCATATTGAGAATTCGATTGCACAGTAAAAAAGGTCTATTTGGGGAATTAAACTCACATAGGTCTATCTGGATAATTCTTTTGCCAAACAGTATTATTTGTGGAAAGATGTCTATATTTTTATTTGTAATTTTTTAAACTTAATTAAAAAATTACTAATAATTAAATAAAACTTAGGAAATATTTAAATTTAATTTTTATATAAATTTTATAAATATTTTTAATATTTTTAGAGAATTTTTTAAAAATATCAAAATATCCATAATTGTTAATAAAAATTAGAGTGCATGGAAATAAGCTAATATTACTCTAGTATTTGATATCATTTATCAATTTTTTAGTTATTTATAATTTTGTGAATTTAGTTAAAAAATTACTAATAATTAGAAAAGGTTTAAGATTTTTTATTATATAATACTTTTAAAAACAATATAATTATTAAATTAAATATAATTTAATTTTATAATTATCATTGATTTACTTTAATAACATTTTATATTTAAAACTTATATAATATTTTTAACAAATAAAAATTACCATATATGAAAGAAGGATAACATTAAAATTAAAAAATAGTTATGTTAGATAAAAAAATTAAACTAAATTAAAAAATAAAATAAAAATATTATTTACAAATTAGAACTAATGCATTTACAAAATACAGAAAAAATTAATATAAAATATTTTTAGAAATTAATATAATAGAAAACACAATATTATTTACATCACGTCTCCGATTTATCATCACAGTGATGTTTAGGGTTTAGAGTTCTCCTCTCATGTTCTCCATGTTCTCAAAAGTATTTTTTTTATTTTTATGTGTTTTTTTTTTGGTTTTTTTTAGTACAATGTGGAGTATTTTTGGGTTTTTCATTTTATGTTAATTTTTTTTATTATTTGAGACAAGTTCAAAGTCTATTAATTTTCACAGAATTAATATCATTTCATTTTTATTTTTTATTCAATTTTTATATGAAATAGACTTTTATGAATTTAAGAGAGGTCGAGTTTATTGACTTTTTACGAATCTAAATAAGTTCTCGAGTTTAACTTTTTGAACCAGAGAATTAGACGTGTAATTCATAATAGAATAGCCTTTTAGAATAGCGGCAATAACTTAATATTATGTGTAATGTTTGAATTAAATAAAAAATTAAAAAAATAAAATTATTAACTTTCTATAATTATTCTTATTTCTAAATATTTATTTTATATCTTAATTGGAGACTAATATTTACTATTATATAATAGTGACTAATTCATAATTATTTCAAATGTAACTAATTTACAATTATTTCGAATTACATATTAACTGAAGACTAATTTAATTAATATAATGATTAATTATTTTTTATCTCTAAATTTAATTTACATTAAAGAAATTTTTTATAGTGGTAATTGTATATTAATATTAGCATAGTATAATATACTAGTATTAGTATAGTGTATTCTTATAGTATTAGTATAGCAATATATTAGTATTAGTAATAGTAATTATTAATTAGTAATAATAATTACTAATTAGTAACAAGAAATTAAAAAATTAATATTAATTGTGATTTCATTTTTAAAATAAATAATCTTTTATGATATTTTAAAAGTAATTAATATTATAACATTTTAGTAATTAGTAACTAGTAATAGTATAATATTAGTATATTAGTATTAGTATTGTATATTAGTGTAGTATTAGTATTAGTATAATATTAGTATATTAGTATTAGTGTATTATATTAATATATTATTAGTATTAGTAATTAGTAATTAGTAATTGTAACTATTAATTAGTAATTAATAGCAATACATTAAAAGAAATTAATATTAATAGTGATTTCATTTTAAAAAAAATAATCTTTTATAATATTTTAAAAGTAATTAATATTATAATTATTTTCCTAATTAGTAATTAGTAATTATTTAGTAACTAGTTATTGCTAATTAGTGTATTAGTATTAGTATATTAGTGTAATATATTGGTTTTTTATCATTATGGTGCAATTTACTTTCTAATTTATTAATATGAAATTTTTTAAAAAAAATTATCATAACCTGAAAATAGTGCTTAAAATGATAATTTTAAAAAAATAAAATAAAATCATACCTTACAACATAACATAATTCCAAAACGTTGAAACTTTGCACATTAAAACTGTGCTTTAGACAACGATTTTTATAATTTTTTTAAATTCGGTCTAACAAATACGATTTATAGTTTATTTTCTTATGAAATCGGGTACACTATACTTGTTCTTAACATTGTGGAAACAACTCTGAAGGTTCTCAACTCTCCAATATTCTTTGGAAGACTGATACATGCTTCAAACAACAACAAGAAAATTCAAAATTGCATGCCAAATCATTTACTAGAAAAGTTAAAAATATGTCAAACATACATCCATTATTATTAATTTCTAAATAAATTAAAATTAGCAATAAAATAATACAAAAAATGAAAATTTTAAATTTGAAATAGTACGCAATTATTACTTATTTCTTTTTTAATTGAATAATAATATGATATGATACTTCAAATATATTCTATAAAAAGGTATTTTTAGTAGTAATAATTTTTCAAAAATAATAACGCATGATTTGTTTTGAACTTTTAAGCATGGAAATAAAATGTGAGAATTTAGTATTATTAAATTTCTTTATAATAATTTTTAAAATATTAATTATAACATTATTAATATTCTTAAACATAAATAGAAATATGAATAAAAATTTAAATATTAAAATATTGAATAAATAAGTTAAAGTATTTTAAATATAATTAAAAATACATTAATAATTTAAAAAATAAGTTTTTTTAGTCATAATAATAGATAAAATTTTAATATCAGTATAATTATTGAAATAATTAAAATTTAATTTCATAATTATGTTGATTCGCTTTAATAACATTTTTATGTTACTATATTAATTAATTATTATAATTAAATTATGATATTTTTTTAATTGAATAATAATGAATGGCTTTAATTGATAATTTTGAAATAACTTTTTAATGTTTACAACATGAATAATTGATAGAAATTAAAAACTATTTAAAGATATAACTAAAATAAAAGATATTAAAAAATCAATAAAATAATATAAATAAAATTACCAAAAATATTTAAATATATATTTATATATAACAACTATTAGTAATAATATATAAATTTATATTTTAATATTTATTTATTTATATATAGTTTTTTGTTATTTAGAATTTTAATATTGATAAGTTGATTGAATTTTAAAATTATTTAAAATATTTTTTTAAATTTTTTTATCTTAATTATAAAAAATTAATATTTTTTATTATAAATGTACAAGTAGTTAAGTATTATTAATTTAAAAAAATATATTTTTAACTTGATAATTTTAAATATTATATAAATAAAAAAGCTATAAATAAACTATAAATAAAAAAGAGAAATTAATTTAACTTAATAAATGATAGATGTAAATAATTAATATAAATTATAAATTTATATAAAAAATAATATTATAAAGAATTATACAATTGATATATTATAACTAAACTTTATATTATTTGATAATAATTTTTTTTAAATATAATAAATAAATAAAATATTAAATATATTTATAATTTAATATATTTTTTATTTTAACAATGGATTTATGTTCGGTCGCTATTTTAAAATTTGGTTAAATATGTTTTTAATTCCTAAACTATTTGTTAAAATTGTGTTTCGTCCATGAAGCTAACCTGACCTATTTTGTCCTTGTGTTTTATAAAATCATGTAAATAATCCTTGATGATGTGTGAAAATTCATTTTTATCTCTTCATTTTTCTTCTTTATAGTTTCTTACTTCGTTATCATTTGTCTCCTTGTTTTATTCTTTTTCCTTTCATTTTCCTCTTAAAGATGTTTTTATTTGTCACTAAGATCCTTTACACAAGTTTATAAAGTATAAGGACGAAATAAGTTCAAAATTTGTCCTAGGACGAAACACAATTTTTGACAAATAGTTAAAGGACTAAAAACATATTTAACCTTTTGAAATTTAATATACAGTTTTTTACATTTAGCAACAAATTTAATTCAGTTGTTATTTTGAAATAATATTAAAATTTAGCGACTAAATTAGTAATATTCGTTAATTATTTATTTTTCGGTCTCAAATTCGATCGCTAAAATTATAGTAAGATTTTACTATAGATAACAACAAATTTAGCAATAAAAAATTACCACCGATTTTATTGGTTATTATTTCAGTCGTTAAATGGATTAATGTGACTAAAAATTTATTTCGTTGTTATTTTAGTTGTCAATTGTGACCGAAAATTTAAGTCTTTATTTCAATGGTAAATTGTGACTAATTTTTTATGATTGCTAATTTTGGTGATAGTATATCTCCTCCATCTATATTTATCTTTTTTATCCACAGTTATCTCATTCATCCATACCATCTCTTTACAGTTATTTTCTTCATTCAATTAAACTCATAAATTTTTATTTATTTATATTTTATTTAAATTTTATTTTTTTAATGTTAATTTTTTTGTTTAAATATTATTAATTGTTTAATGTTTATTTATTTTTATTTAATTTTTATATTTTATTATTTATATTTTTTTAAATTTTATTTCTATTGATATAAAAATGAATATACTGAATGATTTTTTTAATTTTAATTTATTGTTAATAACGGTGTCTAAGTCAACACTAAAATAGCATCCGTCAACCCTATTAAGGTCCACCTATAGAATTTAATGTTAACTTATTAAAATACATGCTTTCAATGTTTACTTTTTATGAGACGTAAGACTGATGTCTTTCTTCAATTAGCGTTTTGAGTGGATTTTTGAATGAAGCTAACTAAATGATTTCTTAAAATGTATATGTAAGTTTGATATAAAGATTGAATTGAACTTCGAACCATAACTGATAAGTGCTAAGGAGAAACTCCAATAATTTTTCAATTTTAATCCCTCCAATATAATACTCGTGTTCCCATATCCCTTTTAACAGTTTTCATTATTAGTGAAATGCGCTCATCAACCATTTTCAAACTCAAGGTTCATAACCTTAGTACATAACAGCAATTCTTGCATGAGAGAACGTAACAAACCATTGTTACGTTTGTTATTGTGAATCTTAAGTTAGATTTATAATTCCGTTACTATTAATTGGAACTGCACAAGGATGAGAGTACCTCAAGAACACGCAACATTTAATACCTCTGCACACAGCCAAGTTCTCATTGTAGGTCGATCTGGTAACCTGATTGTCATCACAAATTATCACACGCGCACATTCTCGAATGAGAATCGGAAAATGTGATAAAACGATGACGAACTACACCCGACGGGAAGATTAGCTATAGGATGAATTTTCTTACATATATTTCACATAGAATTGTGTGTTTATTTATAACAAAAGTACAAGAGATGGGCTGAATCCTTTATACTAGAATAGGAAATCCTAGATATTCTAATACCCCCTCAAGCTGGAGCATATAAATTATATGAACCAAACTTATAAATATAATCAATTCTAGGTTCTCGTAATGACTTAGTAAAAACATATGTTAATTGATCATTAGAATTAACAAAGTCAGTCTTAATCTCTTCAGATACTATTTTTTTTCTAATGAAATGATAATCGATCTCTATATGTTTGGTCCTTTCATGAAAGATAAGATTCGAGCTAATGTGAAGGACAACTTGATTGTCACATATGAGTGTCATTTTAGTAACTTCTCCAAATTGTAACTTCTTAAGTAGCTGTTTAAGCCAAATAAGTTCGCATGTAGCGGATGCCATAGATCTGTATTCTGCTTCTGCACTTGATCTTGCCACAACACTTTGTTTCATACTCTTCCAGGAGATTAAATTATCACCAAGGAAGACACAATATCCAGAGGTGGATCTCCTATCAACAGGAGATCCTGCCCAATCAACATCTGAGTAGGCAACAACTTTGGTATGATTACTGTATCCATACAACATGCCTTTTCCAGGGGAGCCTTTAGTGTATTTCAGTATACGAATGACAACATCCCAATGATCTATGCAAGGAGAGTTAAGAAATTGACTTACCACGCTGACAACAAAAGAAATGTCTGGACGAGTAACTATAAGATAGTTCAATTTCCCAACTAATCTTCTATACTTTTCAGGGTCTAAGAATGACTCCCTTGATTAGGTAGAAGTTTGATATTAGGATCCATCGGTGTATCAATAGTTTCCTCTAAAATATCCAATGCATACTTTCTATGAGAGATTACTATCCCATTAGTAGATTGTGCTACTTCAATCCCTAAGAAATATATGAGTCTGCCAAGATCTTTAGTTTGAAAGTGTTGGCAGAGATGTTGTTTAACTTGTGAGATGCCATGGTAATCACTTCCTGTGATTACAATATCATCAACATACACAACTAGATAGATACATCCAACACTTGAGTGGCGGTAGAAGACTGAGTGATCTGATTCACTGCAAGTCATTCCAAATTGCTTAACAACCATGCTAAACTTTCCAAACCAAGGCCTAGGAAATTGTTTTAGGCCATATAAAGATTTGCAGAGACGACATACCATTCCTAAAGACTTCCCTTGAGCAACAAACCCCAGAGGTTGCTCCATATAAATTTCTTCCTGCAAATTACCATTGAGAAAAACATTTTTCACATCCAATTGAAATAGAGACCAATTTTTCAGAGCAGTCATGGTAATGAACAGACGTACAAAAGCCATCTTTGCAACTGGTGAAAAGGTGTCACCGTAATCTAAGCCAAATATTTGTGTATAGCCTTTAGCTACTAGGCGTGCTTTAAGACGATTAACAATTCCATAAGGACCGACTTTGATAGCGAAGACCCACCTGCGACCAACAACCGATTTTCCAGAAGGTAGAGGGAAACGAGGTCTCAAGTTCCACTATTCTGAAGTGCACTCAGTTCTTCGAGCATAGCTTGACGCCAACCGGGATGGGACAAGGCATCACCTACAGTTTTAGGGATGGATACAAAGGAAATAGAAGAAAGGCAGGTACAAAATGAAGGAGATAATCTATGATAACTTAAATTAATATAGCGAAGAGGAGGTTTGCGAGTGGTTCGTATACCTTTCCGAAGAGCAATGAGAATATCACATTCAGGTTGCAGAACCAGAGGAACTGAAAGAGTCGACAATGAAAGTGAGTCAGATGATGGAGGTGGTGGTGGTGGAGGTGATGAAGCTATACTAGACTCAATCTGAGGTTATAACTAGAATCATGGCTGTTTCAGAAAGGGGTGTAGAGCTAGAAGGGTTGGTCTTAAAATAGAGAGATGATTCAATGAAAGTAACATCTGTGGAGATAAAATAACGATTAAGAGATAGAGAAAAACATTTATACCCTTTTTGTGACCTAGTGAACCCTAGAAAGACACATTTGTGAGACATAGCGGCAAGTTTGTCAACATTAGGTCCTAAGGTATGAACAAAATAGGTTGACCCAAAAACTTTAGGAGATAAGGAATGGAGAGGTTCATGTGGAAACAAAATTGAGTGAGGAATTTTATTTTCTAAAACAGAGGAAGACATAGATTAATTAGATAACAAACACTTAGAACAACATCCCCCCAAAAATGTTGAGGAACATTACCATGAATTAAAATTGTTCGAATTGTTTCAATGAGGTGTCTATTCTTGCACTCAACCACTCCATTTTGTTGAGGTGTATAAGCACATGAAGTTTGGTGAAGAATACCATTAGACACTAGAAAACTGTGAAAAGAATGAGAAAGATATTCTTGGGCATTATCACCACGTAAAATGCGAATAAAAACCAAATTGAGTTTCTATTTCATTAAAAAAATTTGAAAGATAGAAAGCAACTCTGAACGATTTTTCATAAAAAATAACCAAGTACACCATGAGTAATCATAAATAAAATTAACAAAATATCTAAATCCTAAATTAAACTGGACACGACTAGGTCTCCAAATGTTAGAGTGAACTAAGAAAAAATGGAGAAGAAGCGTGTTGTGAGATACTAATTGGAAAAGAAGAACGACTGTGTTTCCCTAATTGACACGACTCACAAGAGAAAATAGATGTTAGAAATAACGACAGTGTAAAAATCAAGAGGGGGGGGGGTGAATTGGATTTTTAGAAAACTTTTTCCCTTTAAAATAATTTTCCAGATTTTAAATAAATGTTCTAAAAACAAGATTAAGATTTTCCTTAACCTTTGATGAGCACAGTTTGAATTGCAATTGTTAATATGATCCACAATAAAATAAAGAGATAGGTAAAGAGAAATAACACAGAGATTTATACTGGTTTGAATTTAGCCAATCCTACGTCCAATTCTCAATCACCACAAACACGTGATGATCACCCCACTATCTTTAATTGAAATTACAAACACCAATTCATGCAATAACAAATAAAGATAAAGGAAACACCTCCTTAGACACACTAAGGATGAACTCACCTTGATTCCCACCTCTCTTGACACACAAGAGATGAACACACCTCCCTTAGAACAGATTCAAGGGATGAATTTTACCAATTCATAAAAATAGTAAAGAAAACACCTGATGAGTGTTGGATTGAAAGCTTAAGCACAATGATCACCACTTTCAAGAACTTAGATCAACCTTGAGAGAGCAAGAAAGCGGTTTTGAAAAACTTTAGCGCAAGAACACTTTGAATATTGTGTTTTATCAGATGTATTGAACCTAAGATGTTCTCTTTCATTTTATAATTCGAAAATAGCTTAAAGTTTCCATTCTTAGGTTGATTCAGCATTGAATTCGCAAAAACGTTGTATTTAATCGATTATCTAAAATGTATAATCGATTATATCAGAGTTAAAAACTGAAAAACACATTTTGCCTGATATAATCGATTAGATTAAGGCCATAATCGATTATATGAACCCAGAAGCAATATAATCGATTATAAAAAACATTTAATCGATTATTTTGTTCGTTAAACTCTTTTGATTCAAATTTTAAGTGAACTAATCGATTAGATTTCGTAACTTAATTGATTAAAAGCGTAAAAAAACGTTTTTGCGAGAATACGACTTGCTCTCAAGTTTGAAATGGTCTTGAATGGGATTTATGACTTACTCTTTTTATCCTTCACTCAAAACAGAAACTTCTAAACTTGAAACTCCAGCTCTTGAGAAAATCTTCATCAATCTTCTCTCTTGAAAGCATTTACCATCCTTTATGTCTTGCCTTTTTCATCAAGCAACCTTCCTTTGTGAGATGACACAAGTCTTTAATGTTGTTTAGAGAACTTTAAATCTTCATCATCAAAACTTTAATCTTCATGACTAAATGAGAGAACTTCATCAACACTTTAAACTTAAGATATGTCAACACTAGATAACTTGGACAGACTTGGAACAAGTTGCTGCATTTTTGCAAGGCTAGGATGACCCAGTTGAACATGAATGAGAGAAGAAGACTGCATTACTGAACCAACATGGGCAGTTGTCTTAAGATAGTAGAAACCATGAGACTCATATCTGGTGCCAATCGTTTGTCCCGAACTCCGATCCTATAAGCAAACAGAATCTTTAGTAAAAGAGATAATGCAATCAAGGGAACGAGTGAGGCGACTGAGGGATAATAAATTAAATGGAGATCCAGGGACATAGAGAACATTGTCAATAGAGAGGGAAGGAAGAAGTTGAATTGTACCAATACCATGTGAAGGGGCTTTAAAGTCATTAGCCATGGTGACAGATGACAAATAACACGAAGTAGAGAGTGATGAAAAGAATGATTTATTACGAGTAATGTGGTCTGTGGCGCCAGAGTCTAGAACCCAAGGACTAAGCGATGTGGATTGGGTTAGGCCAGCAAAAGAAGTACCTGTATGCACAACAGAAGCAGTGGAATTGAAGCCCTGACGATCTTCATACCATTTAAAAAACTCATTGAAGATAGCAGGTTGAGCCGATTTATCAGATGGTGTGGGGCCCGGGACAGATAGTGGTGTTGCGAGGGCAACATGGGCAACTGCAGCAGATTTTGGAGGGCGGGCATGTAAAACATAACACCTTTCTTTTATATGACTGTATTTGTGACAATGAGCACACTGAGGACGTCCTTTTTCCTGTTTTCGAGGACGATTGCGGTTGTCATATTGAGAAACCACATAATTATCACCGTCGAATTTGTCAATGGAGAGATGCATATTGACAGAATTGGCATAGATGGACGAATTAGATGTAGGACGAGGAGAAGCCATAACAAACACAGAAAGAGAAAAGTGCCTACGGAATAGAGAGACAAACCCTAAAAGAAAGGGTAAAAATGCAAACAACCTTTGATGAAGAAGGTGAGAACAAATTTGGATAGAGGATGGAGAGACAACGGTGGCACCTCCATGCACGGCGGATATCGGTTGCTCCAGCGAAGGTAGCGGCGGCGTGGCAGAGCGTGACTACTCCGATGGCCGTGATTTCGATGGCGTTGGACTCGCCTGGCCTAGATGACGCTGTCTATGGTGTCAGTGGCGGAATTGGGACGACGGCGGCAGTGCAATAGCGGAAACGAGGGAGAACGACGCCGAAAAACATTACTCCGGGAGAGAGAAGTGGCAGTGGTGACGGTCGGACTAGGACAACCTTATTTGTGAGGTTGCCGGCGGTGGCGATAGCAACAATAGCGTTGGAGGCAGTGATGGCGAAGAGATTCCGAAAATTAGAGAAGAGAGATTTCTGGAAAAAAAAAATTTAACACTAACAAACAGTGGATTCACCAGGAAAGCAGAGATTTGACCTAGATCTAGATAACATATTAAAGATTAGGTACAGGATGAATTTTCTATGTGTATTTCACATAGAATTGTATGTTTATTTATAACATAGATATAAAGATGGGCTGAGCCTTTTACACCAGAATAAAAAACCTAGATATTCTAACACCTTTTTAACAGTTTTCATTATTAGTGAAATGCGCTCATCAACCATTTTCAAACTCAAGGTTCATAACCTTAGTACATACAGCAATTCTCGCATGAGAGAACGTAACAAAACCATTGTTATGCTTGTTACATTGTGAATCTTAAGTTAGATTTATAATTCCGTTACTATTAATTGGAGCTGCACAATGATGAGAGTACCTCAAGAACACGCAACATTTAATACCTCTGCACACAGCCAAGTTCTCATTCTAGGTCGATCTGGTAACCTGATTGTCATCACAAATTATCACACGCGCACATTCTTGAATGAGAATTGGAAAATGTGATAAAACGATGACGAACTACACGCCATGTGAAACTGTGCTTTCGTTCTGCAGGAACCAAACAACCAATATCTTTTACTATGCTACCAATGCCGTGCTAGTTAGGTTAGGGTTTTAAACCACATTCTCCATGGTCCCCCAAAACATGCCAGAAAATCCATGTAATGTTGCTGTAGATACCCACTTTTTGTAACCAATGCGAAGAAGCTATAAGACAAAAGCTGCTATTAATACTAAACAACTTCCACCACAATCACCCCTTTTGTATATATACCGTACCTAGCAGCACAGCCAATACCCTATTGGTGAAGCATCTGAATATGACGTTTCACAAATAGGATATCAAAATCTTGCACTATGGAAATTCCCCTTCTGGGCCTCTACTCTTGTCTACTCAAGTCGACAATAGTTTTGTTGGGGTGAATTTTTATTTTTAACTTTTACTTGAACTATTTTTAATTTTTTTGTGGAAATACATAGAAGTTTATCTAAACTCACCTTTGAAATTTCTGTCATACATCTTAATCAGTTAAGTTATTCAAGGGATCCAAGGATAAGATCTTGGGACCATTTAGACATTTCCTAAAATTCCAACGTGAATGGTCGCACTTATGCATAGTGACATTGTATTATTGATTTTGCTCATTTTACTACGTTGGTATTGTCTAATGCATTAGATGAACGCATCGAATCTATATGCTTTTAAGTTAACATTATATGAACCAATCACTAGTTCAATGAAGACTTACTATCACGGTTATAATTAACTTGTTATAAATAAGGCAGTAATATTTTTTTAATAAATTACAAATTTATTACATAAATTATAATTAAAAACAGTATAATATATAATTAATATGATGCTTCAATTATAATTGATATAGTAATTTCATTTATATTGTTAGGTAAATTTTAATTAGTAAACGTAATTTCAATATAAGTTTAGTTATTTCATATTTAGTATATATTCTTTTTTTTTGTCCATCTTCTATCTTTTTTTCACGCATATTTGTCATCTTCATCCTATTTGTGTTGATTCTTATTTTTTTCACTTTTATTTGTGTTCATTTTTGTTTATGCTCACTTTGCTTAGTGTTCGTCACTCTCACTCCTCATCATTCTTCTTTTGTCTTCTTGAATCATAGTTTGTGCATTGTGTAGTGGTTCGTGCTTGCCAGTCTCACCCTCATTCTTCTTCTTCTTCATCTTATTGAACCCAAGTTTGTGCACTACCCACTTGTTCGTGCTCACAATTCACTTTTGTGTCATTGCTATATTATTTTTTACTAATATTTTTGTATGTTCGATTGTATCTTTATGTTTCGTTTGTATTCCTTTTATTTTTATTCTATTAAAATCAATTTTAATTATCATAAAAAGTCCTTATTGTAGTAGTGAGTATGACCTCCTTTCTTCCTAGTTTCATCTCCTCTAGTAAGTGTTTTGAGATCGCCTACCTCACCAAACCTGATAGCCCTTTTGCAACAATTAAGAAAAGAAAAGGGGCAAGGGATTCAACTTGTCTTAGACTCTATTAAGGTTTATATTCACTAGATGGATTGTCGTTAACAAAATCGATACTATAACAGATTTCAGACAGTTCCTGAAACATTTTCCATTTTCTATTGAATCCTAACTTGTCTAACATATGTAGCAAGAAATCTCATTTGACAATATCATAAACTTTTTCAAAATCAATCTAAAAAACGACACTTTTTTTTTAATAATTTTCATCTCTTCTAACACTTCATTCACTGTAAGGACACCATCCAACATATTTCCCCCAAATAAAAATGTTGACTAGGTGGGAGGATGGGTTTTAACCTATTTTCCAAGACTTTTGAAATGATCTTATACAAGCTTTTTATCACTACAAAAAAAATTACTTTTACCAACTATATTAATGACTTATAAAGTGATGAAATTGATTACTAATTAAATTAGAGATTAATTTAAAATTTAATTTAAAAGTGATTAAAACTTTAGTAACTAAAGTTAAAAATAAATTTAGATTTTAATTTAGAAAACAATTTAGTTACCATTATATAGAAATTAGTTTCATAATTTTTTAACATTAATAACCACAAAAAAATATAGTTTTTATTATAATAAAACTTATTTTATATATTAATAATTTTTAGTTTATAAAATAGTTTTTAATTTAGTTATTATAATAATTTTTTTTCCTAATTTATGTTTATATTTAATAAATTTATTATAATGTATCAAAGAAATGGGTTTGTACTTTCCCAAATCTTGTGGGTTGTCTTTCTTTGGGGGTAAGAGTTATAAATGATGTGTTACATCCCTTCCAAATAACCCCCATTGACACAGAACTCACTAAAGACTTGTAGACTACTCCCCTTATTGTGCTCATTGTTGCGCAATGAAGCCGAAATTAAACCTATCTGGTTCCCAACTTTTATCACTTTCACAGTCCCAATCAACATTTTTAATTTCTAACTCCGTAAATGCATCTGTAAGGTAATTATTTTCATCGTCCATGACAGTGGGAAACAGAATATTCTCCAAGTTCACCTCCCCCTTAAGGAAATTTGTTTGAAGGAAACCCTTTTACCCCATTTTTCACATCACTTGGTTTTTCCACCCATGTTCCATTAACGTTGAATCCATTTATTTGGTTCCTGCTCCTTCTCCATTTCATTTTGGAATGGAAATACTTGAAGTTGGAGTCCCCTAGTATAATCTAATTAGCTCTAGCTTTTTTGTCTGTCTATAGACTCATGTTTAAACCTAAATCCTTTAGTATGACCAATAGTCTATTCCTTTCATGTTACCCTCACTTAAATTGTTGTTATCATCTACCTTATCCATTTCTGATATCCTCTTCATGGTATCACCAATGAAGCAATTTGTATCCTTTCAAGGTTTCTCAATTCCATTCTCAGTCTAAATTGCTTCATATGAATTGTGAGACAAAATTTACATGGATAATTAATTAAACATGTGAGGTTGAGTGCAACACTATGGAATGATTCATTTCAAGTAATCATGTATTTCCAATATTTTTTTGCATGTCATTATAATGTTTGATGGTAAAAGCTATTAGTAAAGATAAAGGTATTTTAAAATCTTAATTAATTAGGGTTTATGAATGTGGTAATCTCTAAATCTGATTGACTATCATTAAAAGAAAATTCCTTAGATTACTTAATGAAAGGGTTTGAAAAGAGGTTAAATTAGAATTGTTGATATTTGGATGCTGAGTATATGTCATTCTGCCGAGAGATTTGGAAAATATGAATTGTTGATATTTTATCCCTTCTGCTTGTTTTGCTTGAGAATGTTGATCAGATGTTTTGATTTGATGATGAGGTGTTGTTTTTATAGCAATTCTTTAGTGTATATTTTATGCATATAATCATTTTTGTTGTAACTTTATACATAGACTTTCCTATTCAGAAATTCTGGGTTATTTTCTTCTAATTACTAATCTCTCTAATTTTACTTTTATTTTACAAAATATTCAGAAACACTTAGGAGTCCTACATAGTCTGCAGTTAAGAAATTTTGGGTGCCCCAAAGGAAGGGCATTCTTGTCACAAAAGCTAATGCCATACCTACGTGGTCCAGCCTGTGCCCTTTGGTCTTTGCATTGTGAATATCATAGGAATGAAAAGGAAAGGGTTACCCTATAGACATAGCCCCACAATGTGACCGACTTTTGAAAGCAATATCTATTACAGCACCACATAATCTCAACCAAAACGATGCGCCACACCAATTACTCAACCTTATAAATGCAACTCATCTCTTCAATTTCACCACCATCTATACCTACCTCTCCCTTTTCTCTATTCTATCTTCACTTCTTCATCCTTCAATTTTCACTGTGACATGGCCAAGTTGCCAAGTGCAAGGGTCACCACCGAGGTTGCTCCGCCAAGGTTCGTGTCAGTGACGCGGTGCCGCTTGAAGAAAATGCTTGACACCATTATGGAGGAAGAGAATGATTTTGTTGCTGACAAACGCTTCTCTTCACCATCTTGTGGCTCCTCCTCTATAAGCCTTATAGAGAGGCCAATTTTGTTGAAGAAATTCTAGCATCTTAAGCTATTTTACATGCAGAAATTATTGTATGGTTTGGAATCATTACTTGTTTCGTGTTTGGGTTATCACGTTAAGATTGATTGAGATTATGGATATATGTAATATTTTCTTATCATGTAATAATTTCTGTTACTTTTTCAGTGTGGTTGTGAGAAGAAGAATAAAAGAAGCATATGGTTTGGTAATGCTGCCAGTGCTTATCGGCTGCATCAAATAAAGAGGCAGGAAAATGAACACCACTTGGGTTATGACATTAACGTGCTGTTTCTCTGAGGGGATTAACACCACTTAAGTTATGATTACATTGTGCTGTTTTTTTTCTTTTTTGTCTTCTGGAATTCTTTCATTTATAAATTTAATTTGCTCTAGTGTTCATTGAGGTTTTTCAATCATTTTTAGGTTGATCTCCCCTCATGTGTTGTAATTGTTTATGGCTTTCATGTAACATAGGCACAGATGAATCCCAAGGATAGTATCCACGATGATGATGTAAATCTATGTGTATATATAGCCATAAACAAGGAGTAAGAAGGTCTTAATAAAGGGTCTATAATATTATTTTGCTATGTCAATGTGCTTATTAGTGGACAACTTATTTAACCGTGATCTATTTCACTCGTGCTACTTTTCAATCCTTTTATATATGTAATTTAATCCTTTTAGCAACATAGGATACACCAAAGATTTGAATTTGAGGTTTCTAGATAATGTGTTTTTTTTAAAGTAATTATAGTTAAAATTAATAAACTTACACTAGTACAAAATTAGTATTTAAAAATTTATTTTACATAACTGAGTTAATAACATATATGATACAAATGGTGACCGAATCAATTCTTTTCACAATGGTTACTAAAGGAATATCATAATAGAAGACAATATTTCTTAATTTTAGGAGTTTATGTTAAATTATGATGTAAATTTATAAAAAAAGTTAAGAAAATAAAAATCTAGAGATTAATAGAATTAATAATTCTTAAAGAATAAATTACTAGGGTAAAATATGTCAATATGTGTCTAATCTTATGTTGGATTTTAAAAAATACAATCTGAAAGAAGTAGGGTGACATTTATTTAATTAGTTCAAACATTTTTACATTGGACATCATAAATCCAACATTGCTAGAATATCATTTAACACATTCTGAAATTTTAATTATGTATTGTTAAACAAAAAAGTATAAACTATGAAATTACTTTGTTTGTTAAACCAAAACCTTCCAACTATATCATGTAAGACATATATGTAAGATGTTACATGCACATTGCAAGTCTTTGCTTTGTCTTAGATGACCTACATATACACAATATGTAAGTTAATGCTCATGCTTATTCTGTGATTTAGACAATGTTCTTACCTTCAACATATTAAGAAGATCTCATAAATTTCATATCAACATGACGTGTGTCTAATTCAAGAGGAACCTAATTCATCGCAAGGAGGGGTTACTACAATAATGCAAGAGATAAAGAACATGGAACGTAAGCTCACAAAGAATTTTGA
Source organism: Lablab purpureus (assembly GCA_030347555.1). Taxonomy (NCBI): domain Eukaryota; kingdom Viridiplantae; phylum Streptophyta; class Magnoliopsida; order Fabales; family Fabaceae; genus Lablab; species Lablab purpureus. The sequence goes on from CM059258.1 coordinate 24,413,020, forward strand.
AGAATATGGAGCAAGGCTTATAAGGGAAATTTACAATAGGCTTGAAGAAGATATTAAAAATTTAGATAAATCTTGTAATCTCTTTGTTAATAAAAATAGAGATAGAATATTTTCTCTTTCTAGAATAGCTTGAACACAAGGATAATACATAAGAGTAATGGTCTTGTTTGTTTTTCTTAAAACTTAACCAAACACACCCTAACCTCTTGGATTTCCTTCCATGTGCCTATATAAACTTGTAAGTCTCATTTGAGACATAATTTTTGGAGCTTAATAGAAGAAGCTGAGTTGTTGTCTCTTTCTTTTGAGAATTCAAGAGGTTAGTTCCTCTTTTTATGAATCTTGAGTTTTCCTAAATTCAAGTGGTGATATTCCTTTTGCATTTATCTTTTTTGGGAAAGTAGAGTGTTCTTCATCTCTATCTATTCCATCTTTTGTGTTTTTGGTTTGTTCTGGATTGTTCATGTTCTTACCCATCTCCCTATCAAAATGGAACATAACTTGCTTCCATTTCAAGTTTTTAATCAATTACCACCAATTAAATTTGTTGTTCTTGATTGTTAATGATTGAAATAAGTTTATCTTTCATTTTAATCGATTGAAACATTGTCAAATCATGGAAAAATAGTTTGCACCGATTGTAAATCGGTTTCGTACCCATTTTTTAATGTTCTTAAGAAATCCTACAAGTTTGATCATGTTTGATAGATCCTAACTTCTACTCTTATAATTGATCCTTTATCACAAAATCAACAGTTTCTTGGAAGTCATGCTAAAGCTACTATGCATCAACAACATCTTGGCCCGTGTTTTGTCAAACCTAGAAAAGACTTTCTACAATGTATGGTCGTATGATTTTCTCTAGTTTAGGTAAAAGCACTCTGATCAAGACATGATAAGTACTGCCAGCTATCGGGATAGTGCTTAAAGAAGAGATTGACATTCAATGTTGCATGTAGCACATTTAGTACATCTTTACGTCCTTGTTTTGGAAAAACATAAGCTTGAAGAAGGTATCAAGTGTTGAAGCTTCTTAATAGGAAGAAAAAGATTTGCAACAAGCCTTTCTTCAAGTTCTTTGTAACTTCTGCTTTGGACTTGAAGAAGAAATACAAGTGAACCTTCTAAGTGTCAAAATGCTACAAGTTTTCAATTTCATCTTTTCCGAACCCCAAGCTTCTTTAGAATATTGTTTTTGTTTGTAGCAAACTAGTAGAGGGATCTAAACCTTATATTTGTTGTAAGATGTTAACCCTCTCTAGTGAGAAATCTATGATCTTATAGATCATATCTTTTTAACCTTTTTGTTGTTTATCCAAGAGTTTTCGTGTTCCAAAGAATACTCGGTTTTTTTCAAGAATGGTTGTGTTCCAAATAATACTCAATCTTACACAGGAGTGGTTGTTGTTTTAAAAAATATTATAAGTTTTTTATCCAAGAATGCTATATTCCAAAGAATACTTAGTCTTACCCGAGAGTGGTTGTTCTTTTAAGGAATACTCTAGGTTGTTTAACCAATATTGGCCATATTCCAAAAAATACTAGGATTTTTAGCCAAGAATCGTTGAGTGTTGAAGTAATACTTGTTTTGCTTTTAGTTAAGATTGATTGAGGTCCAAATAATACTTCTCAATATCAAAGACAAGACAAAGGACGATGTTAATGATCGGGGTTTGATTGAGATGAATATTCAAGGGGAATTGACACTACGAGAAGTTGGTAAGCATACATATTTTCCTACAGCATGTTACACTTTGTGCAAAAAGGAGAGAATAAATTTTTGTCAATGTCTTAAAGGTGTTAAGGTATCATAAGGCTACTCCTCAAATGTTAAGACTTTTGTATCTATGTAGGATCTGAAACTAATTGGCTTAAAGTCTCATGATTGTCATGTTCTAATGAAACAATTATTGTTTGTGGCCATTCATGAATCTTGCCGAAAAATGTAAGGCATATTATAACCCAGTTTATCTACGACGGATGTACCCAATTGAGCGATACATGAAGATTTTGAAAGGATATGTGAAAAATAAATATCATCCAAAGGCTTCTATTGTTGAATGATACATTGCAGAAGAAGTTATTAGAGTTTTTGTTTCCAATACATGTCAAAAGAAAATTCTATAAGCATTCCTGACAAATGTTGACACTCCCATAGATCAATAAATAAATGATGAAAAGGAGTACATGTTGTTACCAAATCTAGAGAAGAGGTTCTACATGAACATTTGTACATATTGAATAACATAGATGAGGTCATACCATACTTAGATGCACACAAAGCCCTTATAAAAGATAGAAATCCAAGACAATCAGATAAATGATTGTTGATGAAGCATAACAAGGCTTTTATGGAATGGTTTAAAGAAGAAATCATCAATGGTCAGTCCCCATCTGAAACGTTAACATTGTTGGACTTGAAGACTTGGTTTCAAGTTAATTTGATGTCTCCAACCACTTTGATGATGAAAATGATGGTGCTTGAAGAATGAAGATTTTATCTTAGGATTAGAGTGTCTTAGGATGTGGGGTAATATGCATTTCATTTAATCTTGGACTTAATCTTGTGTTTTAAAATGGTTTGAAATGTTTTTAAATGTTTTGAAATGTTCTTAAAAATATTAACTGTTTTTTAACTCATTAAAAGTGTGTTTTCAATTAGTTAAAATGTTCTTAGTTTGATGGCTAAGTCATTCTTAAACATTTTAACTAATTGGTGTTTTAAAGCTTTGTTTTGGCTGATTTCAGCTAGCTATTTTTCTGAATCTAAATCAGTTGAAATTTTGGAGCTATTTTTGAGAAATCCAAGCTCTCTGGAAAAACTAGCTAAATCGCGTTTTTCAACTGACTGTTTTCAGTTTTTAGAATTGGGGTGCTCTCTGGAAAATTCATTTTAATGAAAACAACTAGCTAAATCGCGCTTTCAACTAACTGTTTTCAGTTTTCAGAATTGGGGTGCTCTCTGGAAAATTCATTTTAATGAAAATAACTAACTAAATCGCGTTTCAACTGACTGATTTTATCAAAAACAGCTTTAAACCTCTGGAATAGTTCTGTTATAAATACTTTGAAAATTAAAGAACTGAGTAACGAATCAATTACAGAAAAACCCATTATTCAAGAAGAGTTTTCAAGTGTTCTAAATCAATTTGCGAAATCAATCAAGGAGTCCAAGATCAAATTGAATTGAGAATCTTTCCATAGAAAGCCATACTCTATTTTTTGCTCTGTTTCAGTTTTTGGAATTGATTTTCAGGTGAATTCGTTCCAAATTCTTGTGTAATCTTGTACTAGGTTTGTTTCTTCTTAATCAGGGTGATTAAGGTGTTCTTGTAATAGGGTTTTACAAGGGTATACAGATCTTGTAGGGTTCAAGATCAAGTGTATTGTTCTGGTTTTAGTTTTTCATGTAGGGTTCATGTAAAAACTGAAATTTAGTGAATTGCTTTGATTTGGGTGTTTAGGAAACTGGATGTAGCCTTCATTGGAAGGTGAACCAGTATAAATCTCTTGTGTTGATCTTCTTTTCCTGCTTCTTTAAATTCTGTAATGGAAATTTGAATTGCTAATTGAATTGGATATATGATACATTGGTAAAAGCATTTCAAGAATCTTTAAAGAATTGATTTTCCTCTTCATTTAAAATCTGTTTTTCAGAAATTGGCCTTGGATTTCGAAAATCTTTTAAGATTTTAATTCACCCCCCCTCTTAAACTCAACTATTTATTCCAACAAACATGACTTGCAAATAGACTAAAGTTTGATGTTTTATCTTCTTCTGGATATGAAATGAATGATTGTTTGTTTTATACAAAGTCTCAAGATGATAAAAGTACAGTGCAAAATAGTAGAGTCACTTTGGAGACAGATTCGATGTTGTTCTCTACTTCAAAATATCAAAATCCTTTTTTAGGATGCATGCCTTATTACAGTGTCGTTGAGGAGATTTGAGAGATTTCTTATACCGAGTTCTTTATACTTATTTTCAAATTCAAGTGGGTTTATAATAAGTTTGGTGTGAAAATTAACGAATTAGGAATGACCTTGGTTGACTTTTGGGAGACATGATATCAAGACGAACCATTTATTTTGGCATATCAAGCTTCACAATTGTTTTATGCAAAAAATCGTACATCTGAAAATTGGTATGTTGTGCATGAAAAAAAAAAACATTACGACCATGAAGATGAACAATCCAATAATGAGGTATGGGAAACTAAATCACTCACAAGAACGATAATTAATAAAGAGTTTGATGATTTCGTGGATGTTGTACATGCAACTCAAAAAGATCATGATGAAGGAACGTATATGTATGAATAATGTTTTATTTTTGTTTCTTAATATTTTTGTTGTTAATTGATTATATTTAGTGTTGTTAATGTTTGTTATTTTTCTTTCTTAAGGAACATGACTACTATCAAAATTTGGCAGAGGAGATACCAAATGAAGGTTTTTCACTATGAGCAGAGCTAGTGGTAAGAAGACAACATTGACTATTGATTTTAACATTGGTCAAATTCTGGCTAGAGGAGATGATCCTTTCCAAATCCTCAAGAGAATAAATGACAATGCCTATCAATTAGATCTCCCTAATGATTATGGTGTGAGTCATAACTTCAATGTATCCTATTTTTCTCTTTCTAATTCAAGTCTTCCAAATTCTTGGACGAATTCCTTCATAGATGAGGAGGATGATATGATCAAGGATAAAGGAGAACTTGTTGAAGAAAGAGAATAAAAGACCACAAGAAATATTACTAGAAGCAAGACTCGAAAGAAGAAGAAATAAAGAAGGGATTTGAAGGCAAGATGACAACATGAAGATTTCAAGTTTTGGAAGAAGAGGTTAGATGACAAATAAATCCATGAAGTTCTTTGAAACATTCCAAGAAGATGCTGACTGAAATTCCTTACACTTTGGAGTGTAAGAAGTGCCTTTTGCATTGCTTGAGGTGACTTTGGAAACTGGCCTTTCAAAAATCTCAAAAGCCATTTTATTTTGACCTTTGGAAGCATGAGGTGCCACTTCCCTAACCCTTGGGAGTCTTGATTGGTTTTTTTGTGGCAAGCACATTGGAAGTCATGATTACTTTTCCTAGATTCAAGGAACTACCCCTAATTTTGTGGAACTACTTATACTAATCTTGATTAAAGAGAGTTAATTGTAAATTAAGAAATTAACTTGTGTTTACCTTTCCATTCCTCTTAGTCGAACCTTGTATGCTATAAAAGGAGGTTTTTATTCATTGCAAAACTCACTTTTGAATATTGAATACAAATTTCTTCCTTAGTTTATATTTAAAAGTTTTTTAACCATGTTTCTCTCTTGTCTTTACTTATCTTTATAAGTCCTTTCAAGTATCAAATTTCCATGCATTTATCTTTGAGTCTCCAAACTTAAAATAGTGTTTTTATCCCTTTTCTTGTCTTGATTCATTTTCTATTTCATTTTATTACTTATTCTTATTTTCTTTTTTTTATTTGGTTGAGTACCACAAGCTAAACCCATGGAGTTATGCTTCTACCCTTTATATTTGTTTTTTCATGAAATTTTGTGTTTTTTACATCTTCTTGGATTGATAAGATTCTTTCGAGATTGATAAAATTTTTCTAAATTTCTTAAGTTTCATATGATTAATTAACATAAAAAGTTTATTTTTTTAATACACAAAAAATTACATTGGTTAATGTAATATTAACCAAAGTAAAAAAAGTTAGCTTTTTTATGTTGTTTAGAAATTATAAGTCAACATAATGTTTCTTCTATGTTATAAATTGAATTATTTTTTTTACATCATCTAGAAATGATGTAATTCACTCAAACTAACTAATATAAAAAACTTTTTACATTAATAACTAACCATCACCATACTTTTTTTTTCTATAAATAAGTTGGATAAACCAACTCGTTATGAATACTATAACGAAATTTCGGCATCTAATCCACAAATTTTAGCTTCAATATTTTGGTACATATACGTATAGTTCATAATTTTTATAATTAGAACTAAAATAATGTTTTTATTTATTTTCAGTAAGAAAATGGAGGAAATAATATATCATCAAACACTTCCTTTATTTATGTAGAACCTTTTCTCTATTTTACGTATGTAAGTTATGTTTTGTTTATCAGAAAATATTTTAGAAATTAAGGAAATAATATAGGAAGTTGGCATTATGCGTTGAAGAATTACTAGCAACTTACTCAGATAATGACTAGCAAACATTTAATATTTCTTTAAATCTTCAAAAGACAAGAAACTTGATTGTTGATTAATAACGTAGCATGTGATGAAACAATAGTTTTATACATCTTAATTATCAGATTATTTTATGTATATTCCTCAGCTTGTTTTATTGAAAGATCCTTCAAAGATTTTCAATTGTTGACTTGCATGCTCCATGCCTTAGAGGAATTTGTAGACTAATATTCATCTTCTCATGTTAGTGACTTAGTGTGAACACATTGCAAGCTTAAGATATGCTTCAACATTCTCATTCTACACAGAGTGTGAAAAGAACCAAATAGAACTTAAGATACCATCTTCATTTTCTTCAATTTATTATTAATGAGACTTGCAACTTCCACACGCTTGAAGGTTCACTACCACTCATACATATTTTTTTATCCAATGCTTTGTTGACACAATCTATTCTTTTCGCCATATTTGTATACATGCACAGTTTTATGATTATAGGTAGAGTTTTTGCCATCAAATTGTATTAATGTTTCGAAGAATAACTTCTTCTATCATAATGACCTTATATATATAATCGAACGTAGTTTCCTCTTATAAAATAATAAATAATCAAGAAAAAACTATAAAAATTATTAGATTTAAACCAAAATTCTTACTCAAACAAAAAAAAAAATCTACATATTAATAGATGTAAACTTATATACAAGGACAGCAGCCTTTAAAAGACTAATACAATATCAAAATATTTTAGTAAAAAATCAATAATAATAAGATATTTAATCCGTATAATTTTTTTACAGTCAAACCCATAAAAAAGGCATCCACGTGATTTTTAAAATATTTATTATTAATTCGACAAATTTATTATATACAACCGTTTGCGTATGTATGTGTATATACATTAACAATATGGAAAATGTTAATTAGTATCACCAATTAAAGAATGAAAATAAAACTCTTTGTTAAAATATGTGATTCTCACCACAAATTCCAAAGTGTTGCTAACATAATTTCTAGTAAAACTCATTATTACTTTCTTAATAAGTACCTTTAGGATATACCAACCACAAAACAGTAATTAATAATAAAAATAATAATATTTAAATAAAAGGACTTACTAAATTGGAAAAAAAAATCTTAGTTAACCTGATATTTCAAATTAAATAAATTTTAAAATGTAATTTTCCCAACATAAATAGTAAATACGTTGCTAGCTTAGGCATGAAGTGAGCCAACTTAGACATATTTTCAGTCTTTCACCGTTATATTTGTGATGTGTAAAATTTTGTATCATTCCAAATATTCAGATTAGTATTAGACAACACCTATCTTTCACCATCATGTATTCGGGTGCTTTCATTGTTAATCTTGAAGGCATGAAACACCCTTTTTGTAGTTACTTGCTATGGATTTCAGAATGGCAACTATAAATAGTTAATTGTTGAAGCTTTCAATCCATGCCCATGCAACTATAAATAGTTTAAGCTTTCTCACTTTTTCCACAAGGCAAATAGAAAACCTCAGTGTTGTGGTTAATTTAGTTGAGTTTATCTTTCAAATTATTTCAACCCAATGGCTTCTTTCCAAAGCATGAACATTGAAGCTCAAATACCAGAAGAGATTCTCATAGCTCAGATTATGCAACTTCATGCAAGCATCTCCAAGCTTGAATCCCTTAGGCCATGCAAGCAAGTGAATAGCCTCTTCACTAACCTTGTGAAACTTTGCACTCTCCCTTCATCCATTGACATTGAGGCCTTGCCTCAAGAGGTGCAAGAGATGCGTGAGAGCCTCATTAACCTTAGTGGCCAAGCCGAGGGACTCTTAGAGCTTGAATTCTCAACCTTCATAAGCCTCACACCTGAGCCCTTCAAGAATGTGACCCTTTTCCCTTACTATGGCAACTACATGAAACTAGCACACATAGAGAACAAACTCCTCAAAGAAAGTGGGTTGGTGAATGCAAAGAAAGTGGCTTTTGTAGGGTCAGGTCCAATGCCACTCACTTCCATCATAATGGCCACTCACCACATGGAGTCCACACACTTTGACAACTTTGACATTGATGAGAAGGCAAACGAGGTGGCTCGAAAGATTGTTGCTTCTGATGCAGCACTCGAGAAGAGGATGAAGTTTGTGACTCAAGACATCATGGAAGTGAGAGAGCGGTTGGGGCAGTATGATTGCATCTTTTTGGCAGCACTTGTGGGCATGAATAGGGAAGCAAAACAGAAGATTTTGGGACACATAAGTAGGTATATGAAGGAGGGAGGGATTTTGCTCGTGAGAAGTGCAAAAGGGTCAAGAGCATTCTTGTACCCTATTATTGAGGAAAGTGACATGGTTAATTTTGAGGTTCTTACCATCTTTCACCCCACAAATGATGTGATCAACTCGGTTGTTCTTCTTCGCAAGCCTAAAGCTTAGTTTCAACACCACCACCCCGACTTGTAGTTCTATCTACTTGAAGAAGATCAGTAATATGTAGTTTCTATGAGTGTGTGTTTGTTGTTGTTGAGGTGTTACTTTATTCTATGCTTCCCTAACTTGGTGTTGTTCAGTGTCCTCCAAGTTGATATTTGTATCAGTAAGAATTTTAAATGTGATTATAATAAATATGCTATTGTTGTAAGAATTTAAATGTGATAATAATAAATATGCTATTGTTCCCAACAAGTATTTGCAGTAAAAAAAAAAAAGGAGACCCAGCAAAGTACTTGTGCTTTACACGTAATCCTAAAATAAGTTGTAAATAACAAGTAAAAGAGGATATTAACTATGATGGAACTTAGATTACCAAATGAATTCATTGTATCAGTTGCATCTAATCTCAAGCTTTTAGCATCATTTGGATTTACAAATAAATATTTCAATTTTGGAATTATTGGAAAATGCCAAACAGACTTATCACGAGAAACGTTTTTTTTTCATAGAATTATTGTTTCTTTTCTGTATAATATGGAGTCATTTATCATTGTTTCTTTTATGTATAATATGAGGTCATTTATCATTGTTTCTTTTCTGTATAATATGGAGTCATTTATCATTGTTTATTTTTTGTATAATATGGAGTCATTTGGGTATGCATGTACCTTTTTATACTCCATACTCATCGAACATTGAACTTTTTTGGCTTCATACATATGATTGAGTAATGTTTTATTTTCTGAAAGCATCTTCTTCAACAATATCAACAATTTTGTGAAGCTTTTATTAATCCACCCATTAATTATCTTTAAATTGATTAACCTTAACACTATTAACAGATGTGTGAAATTAGTGGAACTGGGATAAAGTGGAGTCTCTGCATCAGTAGACATATCCTCAAATAGACGTGTTTTTGCAAAAGATTATGCTCCCACATCATGAATCAAATCCTCCAACTGATCATCCATATTTGAATTTTATTAAATCATCTTCTTTATTGTTTGGCAAATCTAACACTTCATCATGTCACATCCACGTCATATAATTTTTAAGAAACTCATCACAAAGAAGATGCTCCCTAATTTCTTCAACATTCAATTTCCTTCCATTAAACAATTAACACATAGACATCTAAATCTTTCATCAACACTTGCACAAATATTTCTTTGTGAAAACTGTAAAGAATCTTCCACTCCTTTCTCATACTTATCACCTATACGAGGTAAATTAGTCCAACTTTGATTCATATTCGCACACTCGAATGGACATTTCAATGTATGTCAATCTTACTTTTTAAAGGGAGGTGTGACCCTTATCCATTGAAAATGACTAACAAAAAGCAATTAATTTTGCAAGCACATCTCCTAAAATATGGACATCCCAACTATTATAACAATTGACTTTTTCGGAAATCAAACACCATCAAACTCAAACCAATTTGTCAATACATGAACCATCATTTCAATATCACAATAAAATAAATTCAAATACAAAAAATAAAAAATTCTAATAGTGTAAATTAACTTACCTAATTAAATAGAGTGAACTTAGCAGTGATGGTGGAGGCAATTGGCAGTGTCTGTAGATGGAGGACCATGTTCGTAGAGACAATGTGGTTCATGTGGACTCACAACAATACCAATTTGTGTGGATGTCACAGCATTGCCGATTTGTGTGGATGTCGCAACAATGAAGAAAGGAGTTGACTACAGTAGCACAGTGGCAGCGCAACGGTGGTGGAAGAGGATAGTGGCGTAGTCCGGTGCAATGACGACTCTTGTGATCGTGGTTCTCACGATCGAGGTTTATGTGCACATGACAGCAACATAGGAGTCAGCTGCGATGGCACGGTGGCACGGTGACAACGCAATAATGGTGAAAGAGGATAACAGTGTGGTGCGGCACGAGAAGGAATAGAGCAGTGGGGGAAGGAACAACGACGAATGTAACAACATGAAATGAAAGTACAAACTTTTGCAGTGGAGAGAGCAACGATAAAATGATGATTCTTTGTAGAATTATTATTGTATCACAATATGACGATGGTTTTAGTTTATATCATCGTCATATTGCAATACAACGATAGTTCTACAGAGAACCATCCGTTTTATTTCAAGTCATATTCATAATTAAAGTTTCATTCTCCAATGTATAGGTAGGATTTTCCATTCTCCAATGAATACCCTAATATTCATTCAAATTCTTCTAGCGTCAGAGTCAATTGGAAGTCCTGAAAACTAAACCATCTCAAAGGAGGGTCACAGAATTGGGCTAGGGCAGTAAAAACATCTTCTTGCCCATCTTCCTCAAGTAGGTTAATAATATTTCTACATCTGACAGTAAAATGTTCAATATTGAATACTCTTCAATTAGTTGTCAAGGCTTCGCAAGCTCTTCACATTAGGTTGCCTAACTTTTTACTTCAAAGTTTTCTTCAAGTTTGAACTCATGTTTTTTAAAAAATCACACAAAGAGTCTTAGATCTTTATGGTTCCCAACAACTTGCAAATGCACACAAAATATCATGATGATCTTATTTCTTTTATGATAAAAACATGCTATATTTTTAAATGTTTTTCCTTCATGCTATAACTCTTTTATTTCTTTATCTCGCTCTTTTTTTAATGGAATGCATGGTATTTCTCATCAAATAAAATGAAATGATGAATTACAACATGAACAATAAATTAAACTTATTTATTTTGCATAATTTTATTTTTGTCTATTTTTGCATATGTTTTGTCATTTGATTTGATATGGAAGGGTAGGGTATTGCTCTCATTGTGTCTTAGAAGGGTATTCTAAATAGTTGATAAATTTATGAGTCATTTAAGTGCTCCTTTTTTATGGGTAGTTATATAGTTCTAAATTGGATCCCTAGACTCAAGGACCCTTTCTTACAGTATTAACGACAACAATGGGCAAACTATTAGAAGTGATAATATCCTTGAAAGAAGTCAACCCTTCCTGCAATGGTGTCAAAAGAAGAAAGGAAAGGAGGAAAGAGAAAAACGAAGGCTTGTTTATGAAGAAGTCTGAAGGGAGAAGAAAGAAGTAAACCATTATTCATGCAATGTTGTCGAAAGAAAGAAATGAATGAGAGAGAAAGATGAAGGCTTCTATCATGTGCGAGTGATGGGGGTGACTATTCAAAGCTCAAGTCAAGTAAGGGTTATTGTAAGTGACTACTTCATGATTTTAAACATCATCTGTAATTTCCAACATAGTTGTCAAGGGACACAGATCTAGGACGTCCATAGACCTTTCGATCCTTAGTATGACATTTTGGTAGTCATTGCAGGCATGCGTCAAAAGGGAGACTCACCCCAAAGCTCATGTACAGGTTCTCTATTGAGAGTTAAAAGACTATGTGGGTGAGACTCATTATCACGAAAGAGCTCATGAAGACTTGTGGATCATGTGCGACATTTCTCTTTGGAGTTTGGACTTTTATTTTTGCTTGTTAAGGTTACTATTTTTAATTATATTTTAACATTTTCACTTGATAACTCACATTTGGTTTCTAAGATTATTTTGATATGTGAAAATTGTGAAAGAAATTCTTCATATTATTTATGAATTTTGATCTCTAAAGTGAACCACATGGATTACATAAAAAAACTAGGATAAAATGAGTTTGGACTAATGAGATGATTATCTGGTCACATTTTCTATTTTATTTTTATATTTTGATATTATATTTGTGTTGTTCGTGATTTTCTTCTTCAGTTTCTCTTTTCTTTTTCTTCTTCATTTCTTCCTAGTTATTTTTTTCAAACTCCATTCTTATCTAATGTAATGGTATTTATAGATGGAAAATTTTGAGATTATTTTTTCATAATTGAAAATTTGTTTAATTTTATAAGCAAAATGCACAAATCATTAGTTTTAATAGGACAATAAGTATGGAGAATTTTGCAGAAGGTGGTGTCTAATATATGCGTGTGAGAAAGGGAAATCTCATAACATAGAGGTATGCATATGGGAGAGAGGGACTTAATTTCTATTTTTTTTTCTTCTTTTTTTAGTTTCTTATTATTTCTACTTTTTTAAAAAGTAAATAAATGAATCAACCAGAATAATTATTGTATTTATTATTTTAAAAAATAATTTATTTAGAAAGCTTAAAATTGAATTATAAAAAAATTGCATTTGTTTTAATCTTAATAAAATATACAGATTTTTCATTTGTTTTAGAAAAATATACATTTATTAGTAATAACTCAAAGAAAATACATATATGTTTATTTAAGAGAAAAGAAATAAAAGAGAAAGATATTAATTCATACTATATGTGCAAAAGTAATTATATATAAAGAGACAAAATTAGTGTTCACAAACACAAACAGCTTTTTAAAAAGAATTGTGACACTAAGATTGAAAAATTTGCAATGACACTTAGTTTCTCATATTATCCATGTTATTTAACTTGAGAGTTGACTATATATAAAACTGGAATCTTTTTCTTTCTGTTGAGAAACTTCAACTCATGTGACTATCTCATGCAAAAGTAATTATATATAAGAAAAAAACAAAGTTGGTATTCAAAACCTTAAGCAGTTTTTTAAAGAAGATTGTGACACAAAAGATTGAAAATTTGCAATAACACATAATTTGTTATATTATCCACGTTCTTTAACTTGAAAATTAACTATATATAAAGTTGGAATCTTTTTCTATCTATTAAGAAACTTCAATTCGTGTAATTATCCAACTCATGTGACTTCAAGCATACATATGTTAAAAGACATAAAAATGCATTCATTAGATATCGACATTAAATATCAATTTTTCTTCAAATAATATTTCATAATTGGCATGATTTATTAAACCTTGGCGAGAGAGTATTTCTATCAAAACTGAAATAAAATATTTATATTTATAAAGTATAACATTAACCTAAATGTTATGTACATATATATTATTTGATGAAAATTTTGAAAACTTCATTTATAACTTAGTCTAACAAGCAAATGCTTTCATTATTTATGTTTTGTCATTTATCAACACTTAATCAAAATAATTTCGTACAATATTCTAACAAATTCAAAACATTCATTTAATTTTAAAGAAAACTTGTACCAAATATCAAAATCTAATTTTCTTTTGAAATTATTAAGTAATTGTACGTTTCATGAAATATAAAAAATTTCAACATATTTTCATTCTAAAAATTATATAATAATTTTAAATTATTTTGAAATAAAACTAATTCTGAAAAAAAATCAATATCAAAGTAATTTTAATTCTTGTGTATCAAGATCTAACTGAATAGGTTGTATTTAACTCCAATCTAATTATTTGAATTTAGAATGAATATCAATTCGATTTTTAAAAAATTTAATCCATGCCAACCCGTAGGAAAATAAGAACGTTTGAGATATTTTGTTATAGAAGCTCGGATGCTAACCTTTTTGTTAATAATAAGAGAAAAAGAAATAGAGAAAAAGGTGGTTTTAATGTTTGAATTGTCTTCCAAATATTCGACCAAAAATAAAATTCCATGGATAAAGCATTTCATGAGGAATAGGAATTATATAAAACATAAAGAGTTCTTGCCGCAAGGTTTTGAAAGACATAAGCTACTAGATCACAAAATTCATCTGTAAATAGTAAAATAGGTATTGCACTTGCTCTACCAAAATTTGCAGAAAATGTTACTTTAATGTACAACAAAGTCACAATGGTCACAGTGATTGATTCCTTTCTTATCTTCATTTTCCTCGGCCACATCCATATCATTTAGCAGCACAACTTTCACTTGCAAATTACTATAGTTCTAGAATAATGAATGCAGACAAAATGTGGTCCAGCTGATTTGAATTGAATGAGTTTGTAGATTTGAGTGGAGACTCATTTTTGTTGACCAAAACATTCGCAGCTACTACGAACATCCTAGAGTTTCTTGATCTTTAACCAGGTTACTTAGTTGCCTATTGTCTATCAAAACTGAATCATAAATGTCACAAATTTGAGGACGTTATCCTTTTTCAACGGAAAATGTTCATATAGCGAATGAATTTTAAGTATATACAGTCGTTGGATAGGGCGTGTATCCTCCACAAGTCATGCACAGCCTCATTTTCGCTGCAAAATTTGTTGAGCAATTTTATAGAAAATTAAGACTTTGCTCCAGTACACATGACTAAAATAGATTGTACAGAATGAATAGAATTCCTGGCATGCTCTCCTCAAGATTCAATAGAACTTCATAGCCTACATAGAGAAAGAAAACGTATGGCAAGACATGAAATCTGAACTTCTGGCTCAAATATGCATGAAGCAACTAGAAGCATAACAAAGCCAAGCTTCGGTGATAACAAGTCTCCATTTTCTCCTGCTCCGATCGCCAGCACTAGCTCAAAGAGTTAGTATGTCACAAACCCAAACTAGCATCCCAGTAAGGGTATCGCCATCACTACAATAATTAGTAATACAGTGTATACACACCACGCCTCACTATCAAGACGAGATCAACATGCTGCAACATTTTCAAAATGATATAGAAACTATCAAATCACAAACCGATTTAAAGACTTATAGAACGGAAAAATTGTAGCATAAACTAATAATTCACCTCGTACCATGCTCAGATCAAGGTCTTTAAAGTTGTATTTTTTTCTTGGCTAAAAAAGGATAGGAGTTGTTCAATCATATCCTTTCTCAGTGACTCAGGAATCTGTGATTTGAAAGCTACCTTCGCATCCCCTATTAACAACTTCCTGCATCGCTCGTAGTGCAAATCCAAGGATTATAACCAGCAAGTCAAATCACAATTATCATTGTACATATATTAAGAAATGAGAAAGGGAAATTTCTGTCCTTGGTGGATAAATTATTAATTGTCAAGCAAATAAAACAAGTACCGAAACTATGGTCTCAAATTGTCCTAAACTACCAAGAAATTAGTGCGGGCAGGAGGGAGTAAATAACTATTAAGAAACTATTTATAATGTATAAAACTAAAACTAGGATTTCATCAACACTTGCTTTTCTTCCTTTTTCCAATTGAGGATTGGAACCATATGGCCCCACATATCAGTACAGTGCACTGAGGCTGGTTGGAAAAAACTAGGGCTTCAAGGCAATGCAACATTATGAACAACCTAATATCACCAGCTTCATGAAAACAACCTTAAATGAACAAGGACTCTATTGAAAAAAAAGAAAGGAAAACAAATCACATCTCTGCCGAGTGCCCAAATATATAATATAGCCAAATACAAAAAGGCTAGAGTATGCTCAGACCTTAAAATTTTTATATTGCAAGTATCAATGAAGAATATGACCATGCAACATGCACAATGAATGAGCATGCTAACAGCCTAACATGCTGAATAAAATACTTACAGGACTTTCCTAATTGAGAAAACAGATACGGAGTAATTAACATTTGAGTCATTAAGTTGTTTAATGAGGTTGAGATCTACGAAAATGCAAGATGTGTGTGGAGGAGGAACATTTTAGTTTCACGGTAGATACATACATACATATTTATATATACATATATACATACATATATATATATATATATATAGTTGTAACAAGCTTTGGTTCATTTCTTTGTATTTTTCTTATTTATAAATGCATAACTCTATGTACTTAACACACATTAGGAATTTAGCCTACACCTTTCTCTCATTTATCTTAACATGGTATCTAGAGTTAGGTTTAATCTTTGTCTCCTTAGTAAACTCACCTAAACTATTTTCCGAAATTTGTTTCTTTTTTTTTCCAAAATTTCTCTTAGGTCTCTTGTACCCACTGTCATGCCAACAGCCACCATCGCCGCCGCCTCTTCCTGGCCAGGTGACCACCACGTCACCGGAATTGCATTCATGAAAGCAAAGACACACATGCCACTACATTGTTTATTGCCATCGTGTCGCCGCTGCCGCCTTTATTTGGTTCGGCGACACCTCCATCAGAAGCATCTCAACCAGACAACCACTATGCCACTGGAATCGCTCCAATCGAAGGTTTGATGCACCTCCATACGCCATCGCTACTTCCCACTGCACGTGGCAACACGTTCGACCACTAGAATTGTCTCGCTACCCTCTTTCCGGATTTGTGAGTTCCATCATGGTGAAAGCTCGTTTGAATTTTTTTCACCATTTTTAGGGTGTTTCTCTCCCTTGTGAGCACGCCCTGATTTTTTTATAGCCCCTTCTGCTAAATCTTATCCATCCATCTATACCAATTATGTCAATGTGCATATATCCATTGACAAATTAGATAGGCACTAATTATAATACTAGGACATCAGACATTAAACACTAATTATAATACTTGAACATCAGACATTAAACTTTTACTTAAAGGGACAAAATTATGTTGATCATCTTACTAATGCAATGGCCACTATTGTTGAAAATGATTGTTCTTGTTGGTCTAAAATTGATGCTCAATTATGCATGATAATCAAATCCACTATTCATCCACCTTTGAAACAAATATTTTGTGCTTAATAGACATGTTTTGAAGTTTGAGAATAGGCCAAATTGTTATACACCAATGATACTCAACGTCTTTATGGTGTTTGACAAAATTTCCTAAATATTGTTGCTCATAAGCATCTTGATGGTACAATGGCTAAGTACTTGAGTAAAGTTCATGGTCTTATCCATCACTTCAACCAGTTATTGCCTCTTGTCTCCATTCCTCAAGAACTAGAGCAACAATTTAGGTTCTTCATGTTGTTGGCCTTATATGATCTTCCTAATGATTCTCTTCTCTATGATCAAATTTTAGGATCCCTAGTTGTGCCCTCCACGATCTGTTGCGGACATTGCTCCCTCGCAACCATTTGATTTGGATCCCACTCTATCGTATACTTCAGAACAGCCTGCTATCTTTAATGAATTTCTCAAAAGGTATGAGGATCTCACAACTCTAGTTCCATTACTTTTGTTGCACACACAGGTACTTCGTTTGTTGGCCTCATTCACTCCAACTCTCATGGCCCTTGGGTTATAGACTCAGAAGCCATTGATCACATTAATGGTAATAAATTCTTTTTTCTCTTCCTTTTCTACTTTAAATTATTTACCATCCGTTAGCGTAGCTAATGGCTTTAGAGCCTCCTCACATGGTGTTGGTACGGTTAAACTTCTTTCTTCTCTATCTATTAACAATGTTCTTTATGTTTTTGAGTCTCTATTTAATTTATTGTCTTTTAGTCATCTCACATGCTTTGTTCACATTTTAGATCCTAGTCTTGATAAATTGTCTACTAAATCTGACAAATGTGTCTTTAAAGGATTTAGAGTCACAGAGAGAATATAAGTCCGACAAATGTTTCTCTCCATCTCTAAACCACTATTTTATTTCAGCAGATGTCACTTTCACTTAGTCTTCCCTCTTCTTTAAATCAAATTCTTCTCCCCCTGTGCCTTTACCCGACAAAGTCACTAGTCATGTTGTTTGTGATCTTGTGTCTAGCATTCCTATAGATCTTATACCTTCACTAACTATTCAAGTGTATCATTGTCGGGAGGTTCCCCACTGTCTTAAAATCAGAAAAACAATGTGTTGTCACATAAGAAAAACAGATAGGAGGATTTTGCACATAGGAAGAATGGAGAAAAACTTGTGGTGTTCATATTTAGAGTTCAGTAAGTTGCAAATATTTATAATCAAAGTTGTCTCTCTGGTTACTATATAAAAGAGAGATGAAAATCTCCACACAATAAAGACTACCATTACTTCTAATCACTAACATACAACCTACTTTCTCATTAAGTAAGGATCATAAAAAGTTCCAACCTAATAAAACAAAACAGGGTAATAAATGACTGATATAACATAAAGTATCTAGAAAAGTCTCAATTTCTAACACTCCTCCTTGATATTTTTCTTGAATACTCCAAACTTTGATCTCAACAATTCAAACTTGCTTTTGAAAAGTGATTTGGTCATGGTGTCTGCAATTTGACTCTTTGAACGACAATGCTCCAAGCTAATTTTCTTTGATTTCTCTACTTCTCTTATGGCATGATATTTCACATTGATGTTCTTTGTTCTACCATGCTGGATAGGATTCTTTGCAATTACAATGGATGATTTATTATCGACCCATATGACAATGGATTCATCATGTAGTTGCTCCACATCATATAAAACTTTTCTAAGCCAAACAGCTTGTTTTCCAATTGCTACAACTAAAATATATTCAGCTTTAGCAATGGATTGAGCCAAAACCTCTTTTTTCTTTGAATTCCAAGAGAAAACACCACTACCAAAGGGGAAAACATAAACTGAGGTACTTTTGGCATCATCTACATTTCTTGCCCAATCACGATTTGCATATCCTTGAATATCTTCACTTTCATCTTTAAAAAACCATAGATCATAGTTAATTGTCCCTCATATATCTCAATACACATTTTGTTGCATGATTATGAGTTTGACTAGAACAATGCATAAACCTGGACAACAAACATTATGTCTGGTCTACTAGTTGTAAGCTACAATGAACTTCCAATTAAGCTTCTATACATAGAAGTATCTATTTTGTTGCTAGCATCATCAAGTGACAACTTCTCATTTACAACAAGGGGTGTGTTCAATGATTTACTGTTCTACAAGAGAAACTTCTTCAATATTTTCAGAGCATATCTTCTCTAAGTAATGAAGATTCCTACATCACATTGGTGTATCTCCATTCCAAGAAAATAATTCATTTCTCCCATATCAGTCATTTCAAATTGAGTTTCCATGTCATGCTCAAATTTGCTTAAGGAATCCGAATTATTGCCAATGACCAGCAAATCACCAACATCAACGATACAACGAGCTGAAGTTTATTGCTTGACCTTTTTACATACAAAATAGCTTCACTTTCACTTTGTTTAAACCCCTTGTGGAGTAGATAATCGTCAAGTCTACTATATCAAGCTCTTGAAGCTTGTTTCAATCCATAAAGAACTTTTTGATGTTTGTAAACTTTGTTTTCATTGCTTGGAACAACAAAGTCTTCAGGTTGTTCAACAAAGATGTCCTCTTCAAGCAAACCATTTAAAAAGGTTGATTTCACATCAAAATTATAAATTTTCCAACCCATTTTTGCTGTAAATGCAACTATTGTATCATGACTTACCACCGAAGCAAATGTATATGAAAAATCAACTCCCAGTTGTTGATAATAGCCTTTAACAACCAATCTAGCCTTTAGTTTGTTTATAGAACCATTAGGATTAAATTTGGTTCTATAAACCCACTTTAAGACCAATAACATTTTCATTAGTTGACTTGTTTACAAATTGCCATGTCCTGTTTTTCTCAATTATATTCATCTCCTATTGCATAGCACATCTGCACCCATTGATTTCAGCAGCTTCATTATATTCTTTAGGTTCTAGTATAGCAATGCTACACCTTTCATAAACTTCAGCAAGAGTTTTAGTGCCTCTAACTGGAAAATCAGCACTATCATCATCATCGGAATCTTCTTCAAGTTCTGAATATTGTTCTTCGAGATTATTTGCTCCAAGTTGTTTTTTTCTTGAGACTTCTACTTTGCATTTCTCCCAATTACATCTTAGAAAACTCATCTAACTTCACATCTCCACAAATAAGAACTTTTCTTTGTGTCAAAGGATTGTATATCCTATAAACTCTGGAGTTATTAGAGTACCATAGAAAATACCAACTTTTGACTTGTGATCCAACTTCTCTCTTTTTACATCTGGAACAAGAATAAACATATACAACCAAATATTTTGAGATGTTCCACCGAAGGCTTCCTTCCATACCCTGCTTCAAAAGGTGTTTTACCTTTCAAGGCTTTGGTAGGCAACATATTCAACAAGTATGTAGAGGTATTCACTACCTCTGCCCAAAAGGTTTTGGGAAGATCTTTTTCTAAAAGCAAACACCTTGTCATCTCCATAATTGTCCTATTTTTCCTTTCCCTCACCCCATTTGTTGAGTGTAAGGAATAGTTAACTATTCCTACTTGGTCACAGAATTTTTTAAACTCCCCTGCTATATACTAAGTTCCATTATCAGATTTGAGCCTTTAGATTTTGCATCCAGCCTCATTTTCAACTATAAGCTTGAACTTTTGAAAAACAGCAAACACCTGTGACTTCTGTTTTAGAAAAAATATCCAACTCATCCTTGAAAAATAATCTACAAATAACAGAAAGTATCTACTGTCATTCAAGGATGTTGTGCTCATTGGGCCACACACATCAGTGTGTACAAGTTGTAATTTCTTAGTAGCTCTCCACCTTGCTTTAGTAGGAGAAGGTTATTTGCTTTGCCTTCCATATTACATAAATCACACATCATAAAGAAGGTTATCAAAGGCACTTGAGGAGTATAGATAGCATGACTTCTAGCCCCATAAAAAAATATTCGAGTAAATTATTGAAAGGGATTGCTATTAAAAAATTTAAGGGGGAGAAACAAGGAGGAAATATTCAATAATGTACCATGAGCCAACTACACAAAAGAACACAACACCAGACTCAACCCAAAACATTAAGTTAAAAGTTTGTGGGTCTTTCTCACTTGTATGTTGCTCAACTTACCTATTTCTACACAATGTGGACTACAACTTCCACTTGAATACAAACTCTCCCTCAAATGTGAGTCTCTTCCACATAGTAAACTCCCCCTCAAGTAGAAGACTCTTACTTGCACTGTCATTCACTTCAACGACACACCACTTGTATTCACTATCATGATACAAGGGATCATTTGCACACCAAGATACATCACCAACTTTATTGTACTCATCTAAGCTGATCACTAAGATAAACTTTCAGCTCTGACACCACTCTTGGAAAATTCAAATGGGAGAAACACTAGGAAAATATTCACTAATGGACCACAAACCAAGTACACGAGATCACGACACCAAACTCAACCAAAATCCTTAAAGCAACAAGTTTGAGTCTTTATCACTTACACTTAGCTCAACTTGCCCATCTCAATGCAATATGAAACTCTAACTAACACTTGAACTCCAATAATTGCAAGGTGAATAATATCCTTTAGAATTTGTTGAGTTTATTGAACCCAATGGCATCATGTGATTATGCTAGGTTCCTTCTTTAAACCAAAGAATTAATTAATTCTTTCAAAGAACAATACATGAACTCAAAGGAGGGAAAAATTGGAAAGAAAGAATGACTTACTATATTTAGTAACAAAAAGAAATCTTCAGTTACTTAACCACATATGCCAACCCCCCACAACTCCCCCAACCAAAAACAGTCATAGTTTTAACTTTCTGATCCTTACCAACTAATTTACAACTAAAATTCCTCAAGTATAATGCATATTTCTGTATTTTGCAAATTAATCCACTCAACATTAATTCCATAGAAATCGTATATGAAGGTTACAACAAATTGATTCAAAACTCAAAAATAAAGTAGAACCCATGGTTGATTACTATACATGAAGTCACCTTTAATGGTTCTAAACAATTGCTTTCTCTACTATCTGGTGGTCAATCATACCTTCTAGAGCTTCATATAATAACTATAAGCTTCATTTTTAGAACCCTATATCCCTTCATCTGGCCTCTATGGTCACAATAATCAATCTCTTGTGTAATTAAAAGGCAGTGTAGCTAGTTATTATTCACAAAATTCTAAACCGGCCATGTCTGTGTAATATCAATGGCTCAATGAGTAAAGAAATGTAGAATATGATCAACCATACCTTGTTTCATCCCCATTCGCTAAATTTCCATCTTCTTGTGCAAGTAACTTCTTTTTAGAACACATAAACTCATAGACCTCATCTACCCAGCCGCAAGATATCAAAAATGCCTTCGCCTCTTTCCCAAGACTAAGTAATGTTTTGAAAACATGGTATCAGAATCAGGCATGTAATGAATATTTTAGAAAGAAAACAGTATGACTCAAACATAAAAAAATATTTAAGAATGTAAAGCTGTATAACTGATTGTTACAGGAAATAGGTATATACATGTTAACTAATTGTCACAGGAAATAGGTATATAAATGTTAACTAATTGTCACAGGAAATAGGTATATAAATGTTAATTTATGGACCCGGTAAATAGGTATATATTAATGTTAACTGATTGTCACGGGAAATAGGTATATAAATGTTAACTAGTGAGCATACGAGTTTGGGTGTGACCAATCGCAACCATGAAGATTTCAGTACAATATGAAACAAGATGGTCAATGTTCTCAAAAAAATAAACAGATCAACATATTTTTAGAATCGAAGATAGAAGGAAAGAGAGATAAACTATGAAATGAAAAGAAATTGTAGAATATCCATTAGCATTATTAATAGCACAATGTTTCCCACAAATTGGAATGCTATAAGACTTGGATACCAAAATATATGTGATAAGACCCCTAAGCTTAAGATGTACCCTAGGAGACAAAAGAGGGTATCACACTTTATCATAATAAGGAGAGAGAATTGAGGGCCTAACTAATTGCTGACTTGGCATCACTGGCGTGCACAAGTTCTTAGAGAGAGAGAGAAGGTATAAAGAGGAGGATCCGAGGATGTAGGGAGAGGGGAGTACGCAGGCATTCTTTTAGACTTGGGAGAGATTTGGGCACTCTATAAATTGCCCTGATATCATTTTTGTTATTCTGCTATTGCTAATTGTATTCCCAGTTCTGAATCTCATTGATTCTGACTGAAACATCTGTTATTAATACAATTAGAGTTGGTCGTTCTATCATATGTTCCTGATCCTTATCAATTGGTATTCGGAGCATTCAATTGTGACAACTTTGAAAATTCATTGGAGGATCTCACTACTATTTAGAAGCAGTTTCCCACTTTCTACCTTGAGGACAAGGTGGGTCTTGATGGGGGAAGTATTGATAAGACCCCTAAGCTTAAGGTGTATGTTAGGAGACAGAAGAGAGATGTCACACTTGATCAGAACAAAGAGAGAGAATTGGGGGCCTAACTGACTGCTGCCTTGGCATTAGTGGCGTGGGGTGCTCAAGTTGTTAGAGAGAGAGAAAGTATAAAGAGGAGGCTGTAGGGAGAGGGGAGTAGGCTGGAATTGTATTGGACTTGGGAGAGAATTGGGCACTCTCAAAATTACCCTGTTATCATTTGTCATCCTAGTATTGCTAATTGTCTTCCCAGTTCTGAATCTCATTGATTCTAGCAAGAACATCTGTTATTAATACAATTAGTGTTGGTTGTTCTATCATATATTTACTGGTTCTTATCAGTATGACTTAAAATTTTGTATTCCCTTCCCCACCAACTAGATTATTGAAACAATAACTACAAATATCAAAGCCTCAGTAAAACTAAGATATCATAAACAAAAAAAGCCAAGCATTAACTAATTTTAACAGTTGCAACCCAACTACCAAAGTCTCTCTCCATGCTATGAAACCAGAGAAGAAAGTAAAAGATGCAATATTTCAGTGTATATCAGAAACATAAAGCATGGCAAGGCATCATTTAAAAAATCATTTAACAATAATTTAAAAACAAATTCAATATAACTATGTCTTACATGTCCTTCTGTTCTTCAACTCTTGCTTGAGACTGACCATCATGTGCACGTAAAATGCACGGGTCCTCAGGTACCTTTCTCTTATTACCCAATATTTTGGCTTTATTGCTGAGGCTATTATTTTCTTGGTTGAAGTTGTCAGAACCTTTACCTGCTATTGCCCTGCTTCTATCAGTATCTTCGCTGGGAACTGACTTTACAGAATGGATATCAATCATCTGATTATCACTGTGGCCATTTGAAATTGTTGACTCCTTTCTTTTGAATTTGTCAACATCAACTTTATTTTTGTCAATACCATTTCTGGTGGGTAACGATGAAGGATCTTTCTTACCATTTTCCAAAGAAACTGAATCTTTTACATGTCCATTTATTACTGAAGGCTGATTCCTAGAAACATCAACTTTCCCATTCACACTTACAGGAGCAGGACTTCTTCTTTTGGAAGTGGAACTTCCATTAATGTCAAACTTCACTCGTGAGCTGGAAGGTACTTTAGCAGTCTTAGCTACACTTGGCATATCCTTCCATGGAGATGGCTCAGAACTTGATTTTGCATGCACAGTTTTCAGTGGTACACCAAACTTTGGAAATTCAGATGCTTGGCTCCCATTGGAATGAGGCTTTACACCATTTGAAGCAAGAGAATTACTACTTGACACTGGCCTTTCATTAGTTCGAGAGAAAAAAAGAATGTAAACCTTTTCTGACAAAACTTCTTGCAGGGTTGCAACTGTTACACTAGAATCATCACAGCAATACCACCGACCCATTGCATCCTATGAACAGAAAAGGAAATAAGATTGGCAAAATTAGAAGTTATTTAGGAATCAGTGTATCAGCTACATAATTTGTGTACAGATGAACTATAATTTATCCAACCTTTATATATGCATAGTAGTGACCAGATTCAGGGGAGTAGCCTGAATGCACAATAGTGCCAAAGAGCTTATATTCTGGCTGTGGATCCTACATAAGAATGCTCGTTAGAAAAGAAGCTAAAAATAATATTAAAACAGTTAGTGGCCGTGAGGGGAGAACTTGGCCAATATTAGCAATGTTACATCATTCATTCTTAAAAGATGTCAACCAGGGTTGGAAGAATGTTGAACCCTTATTCGCCTTCATAAGCAATTTATGTATTTTTACTGTGAGTGGCACATTAATAAATAGTATGTTAGCCTCTTTGATGTTTCACCGTTTAGCCTCTAGAATTCAGATTTTATGTTTCAAGCTTGGTGCTTACAATTTATATGCTTCAACTTAAGGGAGCATTAAATAATGGTTAATTATTTTTCGTACAGCTTTTATAAAGCTGCCCCTTTGGATGTATCTAGCTCAAGAGTTAACACAAATTGTAGCCTTTTTCTTGTCTTGTACTCATTCTCATATTTTCATATACACACACAAATATATATATACATATAGACATACATACATACAATATATAATACATCAGTGGAGGTATACTAAATTATTTTTGGTCATCCTCTAAATTCAAGTCATCAACCCCTCCGAGGTAGCCCTCTCCAACCTAAGGTATATAATGTACCAATACTTCAATTTGTGTCTTGTATCCATATCCGACACATATCCATATCCAATACTCTAGGATACTTTCCACATACTTATCCATGAAGTATTCAATCTATGAAACACGAATACTTTCATGATGACAATAATTTACAACTTTTGTTACAATATCTAAGAAATGTGATTTTAATTTGGATCCGCACAATTGCAATTATATATTTACTATGTTTTAACAATTTTTACACATTTTTAAATACATATATGCCACATATCATATCCTATTATTTTCAAAATATGCATATTGTTTTATTGGATACACATTGTATACGTGCATCATAGGGCAGTAGCAATTCAGGTGGCTTTCCAAACCCACTGCCCCCTCTCACGCTCAGAGCTATAAATCTAGAGCATGGCAACTGGCAATGCAAATGACCCTACAATAGATCTACAATAGGCCGTGATATCATTTTAAAGATTAGGACAAAGAGTATAACTCTACACCACAAAATTGGTTTGAATGTAGAGATTTCCCAAGCTTTATAAGTTTTATTAAGACATATGTCTAGCTGTTGTGGCCACGATTGTGAAGACTAAACACAACCCATTCAATGTTACAATTAAAGCAGTCCAAAAGAAGTTGCAACTAGAGTGGACTAAGGGCTTCTTGCAATTAAAGCAACTTCCCAACACTCTTTCTCATGCCCAGCAGGATACCAACCTAAATCATGGCAAACGTAGGTAGCTCCACAAGGTTCTTATGCCATATTAGAATTTTGGTTAACTCTGACTCAACCTCAAAAACTCTCAAGGTTGTATACACTTACATACTCCATTTTTGGCATACAGCCCATATCACCCGTCAACATGGTTCTCCCCATATGATGAAAACGTTTACCTCTCTAGAATAAGTAAATCATTGGAAGACATTGATTGAGAATTTTCCCTACCCCATATTGTGGCCATTTTGGTAGAGTGAAAAAACAGACTCTGGGATATTATTAGAATGAACTATACACTTTGTACCATGTCCCAGAAAGCATGGAACAACATGATAGGCTCACACAAGGGCATAATTCAACTAAACTATAAACACAATGTACTAGTATAAAATAAACAAAAAACGAAAATTAAATTAAAAAGGAAAACAAATGTTTTCTGGTGAGCATGAGACACTGCACACGTAATAAAATGTTATTATTCACCAAATTATCGTGATATTTCAGTCTGTATTGGTGAAGAAGTAAAATATATTTATGATTATTGTCCAAAGCAGAGATGCAGATATGATGAAGACACAACTACAATTGAAGTGACTACACTTCCTAAATGATGTTAATGTGTGCTTCCACATGAAAAATCTGAAACACCCTTTTATAATGGTAACTAGTTCAAAACAAACACTAAACATACCTGGCTTGCTTTGCACATGAAGCTAGAAAGAACCAAAACCTCTTCAAATGCTACAGCCTTGTCAATCTTGCCACCCAATATGCCCTCAAATCTCTACAAACCAAATTTCACCAACACACCATCATTCAAAAATCCCAGGCCCCTCCTAACATCCAAAACAAAGTAAATATATATATATAAACTAACCTTTAGTTGTATCACAAGGATGTTAGGTGCTTGAAGTATGGACATTTGCTTCTTAGCCGCCACCAATTTCTTACAACTGAACAACAATCATCCATACTATCATCCTTTCAACAATTAAAACCCACAAACACACACAAAACAAATGGAACAAAACTCACATACAATTCGATAGTTTTCCAATCAGAACTATAGTTCTATCTCATAATCACATAATAAAGGTTTGCATTAAAGAATTATGCATGTTGTTGAAGTGAAACTGCAATTCTCATTGGAGAACAATACACGCAAGACCTAAGGAACTACAACTTTTTGTCCAAACATATATTTAAAAATCAAATCAGATACTCAAGCACTTGTATCCACTCGGTAACTTACCTATCACACTTGTACTTGTTGTTGCCATCCAAAACCTCAGGCTGAAAGAACTTTTGCATGGAGTCTTTAAGCGAGTTACTATGGAAAACATCAAGACTAATATCCATTATCTCATCAACCTTATTCGACTCATATCCACAGCACAGACACTTCACCTGGCTCTGCAAGGCGCCACCGAAAATCTCCTTGACCACCGTACTCCCGCCACCGTCTCCACCGCCGCCGCCATTGGTGTCTCCGCCTTTGCGGCGGAGCTTCTTGAGGCGGAGGCAGGTGTTGTGGCAGGCGTCGATGACGTAGCGGAGGAACTCGTGCGCGTCCTCCTGGCGGCCACAGCGGAAGTGCTCGGCGAAGATCCGGATACAGCTCTGGATCTTGGAAGGCGCGTCGTGCGAGAGATCCAATTTCAGTGAACGCGCAATCTGCTTCTCAAGTATGCAGAACGGACACGAAGACGCAGAGAAATCGCCTGAATTGAAAATTCGAAACGGAACACGAGAATTAGGTCTTGGCGCAGAAGTTAAACTAAAATTGAAAGAATAAAGAGAAATTGAAGAGCAGGTTACAGAGAGAAGAGTGTTGGAGAGTGAGGCAGAAATTGGCGAGAGGAGGAGTGTAGGTGAGGCACTGGAGGACGCTGTTGAGGTAGCACGAGTTGCCTAGGTTACGGAGCCCTATAGGAGGACCGGTTTTGCGTTTCTGACTCAGGAGACTCGGCTGCCAAGTCATCTGCAGGGCCATCAACGCCGCCGTCCGCCGCCGCAACGAGCCGCTGCATTGGCCGTCGATCGGGGACTCAACAACCCTGACCACCGCCGCCGCCACCGCAATCGCATATCTCTCTCTCGTCGCTGGGTTCGGTTGAGTTTTCGTTTCCCCCTCTTGGGTTGTTAGCGCTGTTTTATTTTTCTTTTTTCTTTAATTCTTCTAGCGACTTCTTTGGTACCGAGCGAGAAGGAAATAATGAGGAAAAGAAAATAAAGTGTTTGTGAGTGAATAGTGAGAACTAGCCGTGCTCGCTGGTTGTATTGTAGTAGTAGACAAGAAATGAATGAACGGCAAGTTCTTAAGCTTCTTTCTTTTTTTAAGTTTGTTCAACTTTTATTTTTTTATATAAAAAAATTTACATAGTTAAGTAATCAAAATTATCTTTAATATTAATTTTAATATAACTATTTTAAAAGTTAATAAATTTATCATGGCGTTTGGAATTATTCTCTCTGTCCTTAACTACAAAATAGTAATACTATTTAAATAGCTAAAAAAATTGGTTAATTTAATTCGTAGTGTTAAATTTTGTGTAATAGTGATAGATAATTTTTAAAATCGTCCTTAAATAATTAATGCATGAAGACAATAATAGTATTAGTGATTTTGAATTTAAATAAATTTTATATAAAAAATAAAAGTACACTGTTACTTTTAAATTTAAATAAAATGTGTACAAAAAATTAAAAATATAATAATAAATCTTTTTAATAATAATATATGTTTATTGTAGGATCGGCATGGTTTTATTAATAATTTTAAAGTGAATTAGATACCTCTACAAATAGAAATTTGTTATTTATTTTTTAGTTTATTTTAAAACTTCTAAATTTTGGAAACTTTTTTTTTTCTTTACACTTTCTCTTCAATTAATTAACAAGTTTTTAAATCTAAACTTTTTCAGATTAAAGTTATGAAAAGGGAATGAGTATAAATCAAATTACACCAATTATATTTTAGTTGTGATAAGTAAAAACTACTTTATCTATGTTGGATGGAATGTGAATATCTAAATAAGTTGGTGAATTAATATTGATATATTTTGTCATTACAAACATAAGTATGTAATTACATTGTACATTGTTAATGAGTCTTCTACAAAATGTTCAATAGTTAATAATCATGACATGATATATTATTACATATGTGTTTACTTATTATAGTTTTATTAATAAGTGTATTATATTTATATATAGTAACATAACACTAGATAATTATTTTTTATAAGTTTAATAAAATTTTAAAAAAATAAAATATTTTTATTATTTTAAGTAAATATGGTATTTAAATGAGTTAATCATGAAAAGCAAGATTTCTTTTTAAAATGAAACCAAAGCATGAAAAGCCTAATTAATTTTACAATATAACTAGGTTTTTCTTTTATTAACTTTAGTTGTTTAGAATAGTGGAGGATGTGTTGGACTTAATATTAAAAATTAAGTATAAAATTATTTAATTTAATGAAAGAAAACTTTAATATTTTAAATGTATTTATTAATTTTATACTAAATAATCTTAAGTATTTTCAAATTATTATTATTAATTGTATTTTATATATTTTTTAATAGTATTCATAAAATTAAAATATTAAAAATCATTTTTATCTGTAAACTTAATAAATATTTTTTAAATTATAAAAATATATTAAATATAATATCTAATAATATTTATATTTTATTATATTATATTATAAATATAAATTAATTAAATATTTTTTTTTAATTTTTATTTCTATTATTTTATTAAATAAAATAAATATATTAAAAGATTTATTATATTATTTTATATCAAATGGTTCAAGGTATGGTTTCACAATAAATACAAAGCAGCCATTCCTTCTTAAATCATATAAGGTGTTCTATCATAGGTTCAGTCTCCTAACTAAATATAACATAACGAACCATACTAATTTATTTTAATTAAAATTAATACTCAATTAAGAATCAAAATAATAATAACATTACATTCACACAAAAAAACAAAATATAATAACATCTAACATATTAAGTCAATAAAAAGCAAAATATAGTAACATCTAACATATTAAATCATTTAAGAATGTTTTTGTTGTATAAAATATTTTTTGTACTTTTAAGTTCTATTATGAATGTTATGTATTATAAGTGTTTCTTATTATTACAAAGAGAGAGAAAAATTAAAGATGGAAAGAAAAAGTGTCATAAATATTAAAATTGAGATTAATGTTACTCTTAAAGCATTTGCTTTTAACAATGAATATTAAAAACTAATATATAATGTAAAAATAAATTTTGAATCTCTTTAACTTGACTCTGAAAAATACTTATTAAAAATGAAAAAAAAATAAACATAAAATTAGATTATTTAATTGTTTAATTTTATTTATTTATAGTGCACTGATAATATTGTTTAGTATTTTTATTGATTTGGGTAAACTTTTGTTATTTTGTCTCACCAAATGAGTAATATCCTATTAAGTGGGCTAATGCTTTTTTTGGATAGAGGTCAGAATGAAAATTTCAAATTTTTTTTGTGAATGGTAGAGTAAAGGGAATATGCAATGTATGATAAATTAATCATTAATAATAAAATAATGAGAGAAGGGAAAGAGAGTATCACACAAGAATTATATTAGTTCAGATTAATTTCAATCATACTCTTCAATCACATCAATACAAGTGTGATAACAGTCTATTATTTTTAACAAAAAATTAAAACCAATAATAACAAGTGAAACATGCAAAATCTCAAAAGATAAGGAAAAACATCTCCTTTGCAAAACTCACAAAGGATGAAACTCACTCACCTCTCTTGAAACTGCAAGAGATGAAACATCTCCCTTGACAAGCCACAAGGGACGAAACACACCAACATAGGTGAAAACAAAATTCACAAATAGTAAGAAAAATAATATCACCTAAAATGTGAAGAATGAGCAAGGCATAAGCCAAAACATGCAACACTTTCTCTCAACAGAACAACCTTAAAGGAAATTTAGGAAAGCGACTTAAGAAAAATTAAGTCAAATAGAGACTATGAGCAAAGAGAATTGTAAAGTTTTTTTTGTGTCGTTCGCAACTTCGACCTACTTTGTTTTTATAAACTAGTTTAAGCCCATTGAAAAACAAGTTTAGTATGAAAATTGGTAACTTTAATCGATTACATTAAGTTTAATCGATTATTCCAGAAAGTAATTTAAAAATAATTTCACACTAGTTTAATCGATTATGCACGGTGTTTAATCAATTGAATCTTTCCATAAATCCATTTTAATTGATTAACCACAAGATAATCTATTAAAGCCGAAAGCACAAGTGATCCAAAGTTATTTTTAAGTTAATTTTTAATTAATTCTGAAAATGTTTAATCGATTATTATAGTGTTAAAACATTTTTTATGTAAAACATGGTTAACTCCAAAGTTGAATGAGGTTGTGCACTAAGTTAGGGTTTTACCTTACCATCCAACACTTACAAAGTAAGACAACAACTCAAAAAATTATCTTTCAAGGCTTCCAACAACTTCAAAAGGCTTGAAGTTGAGCTCCTCCATCTCTAATGCTAAGATCATGATTTTTCCTTTTGTCTTCAACCTTTCATCATCAAAACTTTGACAAGATTTGTAGCATAGTTTTCCATCAAATCAACAAAGAGATTATGTAAAGAGAGTTTGAATGAATGAAGAGGTTTGGAAGGAAATTTAGGGTTCGAGTCAAAATATCACTACATCACAATTAAGAATGTTTAAAAATCATTCATTATCTGTAACGGTCAAATTAATTGATTTTGAAAAAACATAATTTATTATTTTCGTCAGAATGAGGGTACTGCTATACAGAATCAATTATACATTAACATAATAAATTATTTCATATTAGGTTGTTAGGATTTTTCTCAATAATAATCGATTATGTGGGCGCTTGCACGTTTAAATATTTACTTGCATAATCAATTATATTTTATAATTGATTGATTGATTATAACAAAACCATTTATTGACTAATGTCGGACGTAACAAAATTAATTATGTGAGGGCATAGATATTAATTACTTATTGAGAAACCTATAGTGGGGTTTTCTTAAAGCTTGTAACATCAACAATCCAATGCTACCAAAGTTAATTTATATGGTTAGTTGTCTGTATTGTATTGCACTTGAATGATTTCTTATACCGTGCTTTGTTATTCAAGACATTTGAAACACAATTTTTGACAATTAACAACATATGTTTATCCAACAAGACAATTTATAAAATTATACACTCTTTACTACAAAGTTATTAGTGATAATCATGTTTAGTTAGATTGTAACCTATGTGTCTCTTTTTGCACAATCATCATTCAGGTTAATAAGGAACCTTGTCTTTCTTTACACAATAACAATTCATTTTAATAGTAAAGAGCCTTACCTTTTTTCACAATCATTTATTCATGTCAATAGTAAAGAACCATTCACCATTCAAGTACAAGTGCACACTTTTTTTTTTCCAACATTGTGGTTTCACCATGGAATGACTTAATTTCATCTTGATGTTTGAAACACACCACATATCAATTTCAAAACACAACTTGTAAAAATTCAAAATATCAAATTACAATGTCATCTACAAAAACCATTTGAGTCACCCTATACAAATTAATATGATAATTTTTTTATCAAACTAAGCCTATAACATTGTGTAACTGCATATGAACTCCATATTGTCTATCTCAACCATCTATTTCATTAAAACTCATTCAACCAATGACTTCATTAGTTGCACCCCGCAAAAGAATAAAAAATCAATCACCAAGCCTAACTAAAATAAAATAGTCAACATAATCGATGCTTAACTAAATACAAAAAATCACAATTTCTTTTCAGTATTCATCCACTTATGAGTTACAATTTTCCTAAAAAACCAATGACAAAACAAGCACAAAATCAATATTAGTGCACATTTGATGGAGTACATATTTTACCAACACAAACTATAAAGTCTTCTTCCTTTTCCTTGAGCATGTAGTCCAAGGTGTTCACACAAGAACATTCTTAAATAGATTTTCTAGGTTAGCACTTTAGTCGTGAGTACATGTTAGATTATTCCATTTTGAGATTCAGATAACTTTCTACTTCATTAGTTTCATTTTTGTGCTCAACACTACATTCCCTACCATCTCCTCAAAACGATTCACATAATATAGAAGGAATCAAATCACCCATGTTATTCACTCTTCACCTTAAGAAATCTTCTAAGCATGTTACAACTTCCTCAAGCTTCAATTTTTGCCTCTTGCTCCCTTAACTGTTAAACCTCTTTGACAATGTCATTACAAAGGTCTTCATTTGACACATACAACTTCGTAATAACCTGTTCATGATAATGTTAACCAAACAAACAACCTAAATTAACTTCTATGTTAACATCAGAAAGTATATTGAGCACAAATTGTAATTACATTACATTAACCATATTATGATTGAAAGCAGTTGTAATTTTATTATCACCCATTCTAACATCCATCAATGTATAAGTCGTGAAAATTGTCTTCCCATATTAGTCAACTTTGTGTTCTCAATAATGACATGCTTCAAAGTCTAAATCTATATAATTATCATTAACAAAGATACATTTCATCATAAATCATCCAACATTATTAAAACATTTAAAAGAAACATATATATCAAACTTTGCAAATTACCTGCAATAGGAAAACACATCCCACAACATACAAATGTGAACGATTTCTTTGATTGGTCATATACCTTGAAGCTTGGCATAAACTACCAACCAAATACTCATATACAACACTCTCCCAATTATACCTTCCAAGTTCATATAAATTATCCATTATATTAAAACCTAGGATGCACAACACCCATTCTATTAGGGAGTAAAAACTTGGTCAATCCTAGAAGAATGTACAACCTACAAAAGTCATCAACACTACTATTGTTGTGATGTTTCAAAATTTCCTCCCAAATTATATTTAAATTTACATATTTCTTACTAAATATTCTCCTACAATGACATTCAATATCTACTTTGTACAAGTCAACATTTTATCCTACAACTCTAAGTCCTAAACCTAAACAAATATCTAGCAATGAAAACTTTATAAGTGTAGTCTTTATTTGAAATCCTCCCCTCCTCTCAACCCACCTAATACATAAATCACTAACTAATGGACATTCTTATCATTTCAAAATCCCCATGAACCTAAAGTCTTAATAGGAAAACAATTCAACATTGGGGAAATCAAACAAATAAAAATAACACAAACATCAATGACCCTGAAAAACCATGAAATAGGTCACAGAGGTGTCGAATCCAAATTGAAAGACTGAGTATGGATACATATTGAATATGAGAGGCTTCACAAAGAATTTCATATCACACACTCTAGCTAATGAAGGTTTCAAGCAGGCCTATTCAAAGTTACCAGTGCTAATCAGGCAAGATATGTTTGCATTTTTTTCATGTAACAAGTCAGATTATGTTGTGTACAAATATTTTCTCCAAATAAAAATTCATATGGTACAATTGTTCTCATAAATAACTTATTTAGTTCTACATCATATCAAGAATCAAATAAAGACACAACATTTCCCCTTTATATATATATATATATATATATATATATATATATATATATATATATATATATATATATATATATATATATATATATATATATATATATAAGTCGGACACAACAAACAAACTCTTCTCCTTGCAAATGATGTTTCATCATTGTTAGTTCTCTAGTGTCATGCACAATGCTGCCCTTCTTTAAACCCCTCTTATCTCAATCTTCTTCAAAACCTTGTTTTCTCAAATTTCTCGCAATGATGTTATTCTTGAAACACATATTCTCTCCCGCAATGGTGTTCTTCTTCCTCTTCTCTCAAGTTTGTTGTACTTTGACGAACCCTATTCCATATGGCAACCCTAAACGATTGTGGTGGTTTTTGTGAAACCTCCCTTCTCTCCTGGAATGGTGCGGTGCACTTCTTCCTCTTCTCTTCTCTCAGGTTTGTTGGTGGTTCGACGAACTCCTATTCCCCACGGCAACCCTACACGATTATGGTGGATTTTGTGAAACCCTTTTTCTCTAATGAAATGATGTGATGCTCTTCTTCCTCTTCTATTCTCTCATGTTTGGTGGTGGTTCGCTGAAATGCAATGTCTCGCGGCAAATCCACACGAGCATATTTCATTTTCAAATTTCAAGTTTTATGGATAAAGATACCCTTATTACGTCATGTGAACGTTGTCAAATGTGTGTCAAAAAATGAAAGAGTATCAAGAAATTTTTTTCGTTGTTTAATTTCCTCAACAAAATAGAGTTGTTGCAATGATGAATGACTACAACTTTAAAATATGTAATAGTCATCACACTATAATGCCACTCCACAACGCTTCACCATAAAAAGTGATTTTTGCAAGTATTATTGACTACCTAGACCATGATAAAATACTTTATATCCAAATTGTCAATTAAACAATTAAAGTTCATAAAAATTGAAAGGGTTAAATATGTTTTTAGTCCTTGAATTATTTGTCAAAATTGTGTTTCGTCCCTGAGGGAAACTTTAGACTTATTTCGTCTTTATACTTTATAAACTCATGTAAACGATCCTTGATGATGTGTTAGAATTCTTTTTTATCTCTTTATTTTCCTTCTTCATAGTTTCCCACTTCACTATCATCCGTCTCTTAAGCTTCTTTCATTCTTTTCCCTTTCATTTTCTCTCATTTTCCTTTATTTAAATATATTTTTATTTGTCATTGGGGATCATTTATATCTGTTTATAAAATATAAGGACGAAATAGATCCAAAGTTTTGTACTAAGGACAAAACACAATTTTGACAAACAGTTCAGGGATTAAAAACATATTTAACCCAAATTAAAATTAAAATTTTGTTGGACCAAATGTCTTTCTAAAACAGAATTATAAAACATCTATTTCAGAATTTTCTAAAATACATATTATAAAATACTCCCTCCGTTTCAAATTATAAGGCGTACTTTGGAGAGAAAAGTTGTTTCAAAATATAGGCGTTTTAGAATTTCAATAACTTTTTTTTCTTTCTTTTCCTTATATACCCCTATTAATTACATGATTATCTGTGTTAATATTAAATAGTAGAAAGAGAAATTAAAATCAGAAACTAATAATTAATTATATTTTATTAGTCTGACTCTTCATATTTCATTATCATTTACTAATATCATCTTCATCTTTAGGAGTACTAATTTAACTTTAAAATTTTTCACGTTCATCTCTGTTCATTCATTCAATAGATTGTTTATCTTTCAAGGTAAGTAATCAAATATCATATCTAAATTGTAATATAGATTGAAGTTCCAGCACTTATGTAATTTTAATTCAGTATTTCTATTTGCATTTTGGTGGGAATTGAAAATTTTGAGTGAAATTTTAAAATAAATTTTGAGCATAGTCATTTACAATTTGATAGGAACTAAAGATTTTAATTGAAATTTTAGTATAATCATTTGCAGATTGGTGTGAATTAAAAATTTTAATTAAAATATTTAGTTAAAAAATTTTAATTAAAAAATTAGTAGTTCTGATTTTAAATTATTTAAAAATAATTCTGAGATAAATTCAAAATTTTTGAAATTCCAATCTCAATCAATATACTGTTTTATTAAAAAATTAATTCATTTTATAAAACTTCCGATTTAATTTCAATTAATTTAATTAATAGTAATTAATAAGGGTAAAGATGGAAGATTTATAAAAAACTGAAAAAATTAAATGCTTTTTTTGGTATGTGAGAATTTGTAAAAAAGTAAATTTGTTATTTCACAAAACTATAAGTTCTTTTCTGGACACTAAAACAGTAAAATTGTTATTTCACAAAACTACAAGGTGCAGAGAGAAGTTACGGAGTTGCAGGAACAAACAGCTTAAATTGTTAATGGTTCCAATTCCCGGCTCGCACTGGTCCAATTCCCAGCTCGGATTGGTTAATACACAAGTTCCTGATCAAATTGACCAATCCAATCTGAATTCACAACAGTGCATTCATGCATATGTTAGGACCCTCAGCATTTTATTTTGAACTAAAAATCCATCCTTCACCTGTAAACTAACTATAGATCAATATGTATTTTTTTATTTCATATACTTATCATAATTAAAAAATTTAACAACCTCATTATATTTAAATTATTTATATAAACTACTGGAAATGTATGCTTGCCAGTCTGTATGCATTTTCATTTTTTTACGTTAAATTGATTTCTTTTAATTATTTTATCTTAAATAGTTAATTAACATGGTTAATAATTTGACAACGAAAGTTTGAAAGAGAATAATAGGTAAAATTTAATTAAAGGGTAAAATAATCTAACAGAATGTCTGTAAACAAAATGAGAATAATTTCTTGATCATTGTCATAAATTATAAATTTCAAAGTGTCTATTTTGTATACTTCATCTATTTGAGCTTGAAAGTACTTATAATATAAAAATTACTTATACGTTGCATGGATTAAGTTATTTGATAGAAATACAAAGTTGTGTAACTTTACACTGTCAAGTAATTATTATGTATGATAAATCCTAAATATGCACATTGAAAATTATTGACCATGGTATCTGCAACAAGGTTTAGAGTTTAAATTTCAAGCCCCCAAGAAAACAGACGGATCCACTAAATGAAAAACAGCATGATTACCACAAATGAAAACCAGTAAATATATATATATATATATAGATATGCCGTAAAGGTCATACAGTAACGCCAAAATATTCATGCTTCAAATACACGACATGTGTCTAACTTTCTTTGGTAAAATACATTATTTTTTGTCTTCCCCCGTAACTATATTGAACTAGCGAGAACCGACGAGAGAAATACACAAAATACAACACTGGCAGCATCCAATTAAAAAAAGTTACACAGGAGCAAATATTCCCAACACCGAAACAATGTCTCAGAATGTTGAATACTATCAATACATTTCAAATAAACAGATTATTTTTACAAGTTTTCATCTGTCTAACAAACTGCTCTACATACCGCTGTTACCGGCCCATTGTCCAACAATAAATTGTGGGTGGAGGGGCTTTTAATCTTTGATCATTCAACTTGAAATAGTGAATCGCTAAGATTGAATGGTAATTGCTACAAAGAAATAATTATTGTGAAATGCGAATGACTTCAGATTCCTCAAAAATCAAATGCCATGGCCAAGCACCTCTTTTTTAAAGGATGAAGTTTGTATTTTACATCTTCATGTACTAAATTGGATTAGCACATTGCTTCCCCGATCTAAATTTAGCTGAAATTGTTATAAGATTGATAAAAACAATGCTTGCGTATACTTTTATCTACTACATGAACATTTGATGCCCTCCTGCTACATCATGTAAAAACTACTATATAGACTCGTCATCTTCTGAATAAGGCATGGACAACTGGAAGAGATACAAAGAAATAAGCTATAAGAGGAAGCAAAATTGCGGGAATAAGAACTATATTTCATATACATTATTTACATACCTCGTGGAACTCAAACATTGCAGCTATCTACTTGTTAAAGGCTGAGACTCTTGACTTTGGGAAGATTCAGGGTCGGAATCAGCTGAGTTGTCTCGAGAGGTTTCGTTTTTCAACTTGAAATTATTATATGCTGCTACCCCAGCAATGGCTGCATAAAATTTTTAAAAAATGGTTACAGCAGCTGCTCCCTTTTCTTAATCAACAAATAACATTTATTCATGATTGCTTCTAACTAAGACTTGCAATTATTATAACTATAAAATGGATCATTTAGATTTCGTTTTGAGTATAGCCTTTATACTTCTCTAAGAAATATTCTGTAAAAATCAATCATGTTAGCTACTTTTAATGAACAAATTTATCAGTCCACACTCCAGATTAGTACATCAATGACTATAAATCCATCTAAAATATACCAAAACAAAACATGGAAGTTTTTTTGCTTGGATTCTGAGACTCTTGATATCACGATTGACTATCGGTGAATCCTCTAAGGTGAACAAAGTTATCTTGGCACCTAGTTTATCATACACAGGACTTGAACCTAAGACTTTATTAAAGGAGAACTAAGCTTCTTTCTTACTACTTGGACCAACAGGCAATGGTAAAAAAAGTGGATGTTGCATCACTCTGCACTCATCCTAAAAAAGGGATTTAAAAAAAGAGAAATTGTTGTAATTGGATATCAGATAGAACTGTGCATACAGACATGGTTCATGTTGCTGAGACTGAGCCAAGAAAGAAGGTCTTACAACTATATTTGCATGAACCTAAATTGGTCAGGGGGAAGGCGTGTGCTAAGGAGGGAAAGTCAACTATGGAGACAAAAGTGAATAGTTCTCAAGGGAGAGTAGGGTTAATAGTTCTAAACTTACAGTTTTTAGCCAGGGAGCTTCTGCTTTTATTCTTAACTGTATCTTGTATACTCAATTTCCATTAATACAATCTCTCTTTAGTTTTTCCCCATGAATAGCATACTACTAGTTAATCTCCAAGATTATTAGATTCGCTCACATTTATTTCCAAAAATGAAGTCTTTGCTTCCATGAGCTTTTAAAACGTGTATAAGCTAATAGCACATAGGCTTCCAGGAAGCACACAATACTGGTCTATCAATTTTCCTGGACGGTGGAAAGTATTCTAAGGCCTTTGCAGGAATGTTATGAAAAATTCTCAAGGGATATATCTAATTAACGGGAAAATTTAAAAGGTCAAAACAGAATCAGATACTTACCAATAGCATAACCACACAAATTGATAATTGTTAACTTTGTATCAGCAAAAAGAACAGCAGACAGTAAGACAACCACCCAATCCTTGACAACTCCGGCAACACGAATGGTTAAAGCACTTGTATGTGTAATCACAAGGAAAACTGACAAGTTTAGAGCAAAAGTACAAAGGCAGTTCAGGATGAGCAAAACAGGAGGGAAGTTCCATGGTCCATGTTCATCCATCTTTGATTTTTCCAGAAATATCCACGGAAGGAATAAACAAATTGCACTGCAGAAGAATCAAAAAATTATTTCCACAGGAATTAATTCACAATACACAAACGTTCTTTAAACAATTTTGTAACAGCAAGTGAAGTTACTAAAAGAAACACTTGCCTGCAGGGACTGACATAATACATCACGGATAGTGGGTTCAACTTAAGACCTTTCCTCTTAACAAAAATCTCCATGAAGATAAGTCTCAGAGCTTCACCAACAACACCTCCCATTTGGTAAACTACTCCAACCCAGTTTATATTCATCTCTCCATAAGAAGCAACTAGGACACCAAAACTAATGACTGACATGATAAAAAGCATTTTGCAGCTCATTACTTCAAGTCCTACAGCTACTCCAAGCACAAAAACAGCTACAGGCACTGTGATTGACAATTGAAGAACCAAATTAGTTGCCATACTAGACAAAACTAATGGCAGATATCATAAATGGACAAAGTTTCGTAACGACTATAAATAATCAACAAGATCAGTAAAACTTACTAATGGCCTTCAGCATTTGTGCAAAAGCAACAGAAATGTACAGGTAGGCTGTATTTCCCAGCCAAAGAGTCATTGCAAACATGGCCCCAATTGGCACTACGGAAGTAACATACCTGAAACAATAAAGGTATAATTACAACGGGAATTTGGAGTCCTCATATATATTTTAATTCAATAAACTATCAAGGTACATAGACTTGAAATTCATAGACATATATGACACGCATACAAGATGTACGCATACAAGCATTCAACAGACACAGTTCATTCTTATAAACTAAACTGTGTAAAAGACTACAGAAATACCAATTAAAAAGTCCAAAGAACCTAATCAACAAATATGCAGAAATTTCTGTAGTCAGTCACTTTGGCACAGGATTAGCACTAGTTTCCAAATCAAAACATTGAACATGAACTTCTAAAACAAAGAAGTTCACTTACAGAACAGCCATCAAATAAATGAATTGAATCCTTGTCTAGAAATAGCCAACACAACATACTGAAAGTGTAGCCATCCATTTTAAATTCGTTAACTAGAAATCAAAGTCTCATGCTGATGTCTCATCCCTGAAAAAAATAATTTCTTTATGGTTATACAAAATTACCATTGTTATATCATAACTAACCTGTGTTTTACAAAGGTACAAGGGATATAAAGGAAATAGAACAACAACATTAAATTCAAACAAAGATTTAATCCTTAGATTACTCTACACTAGAATACCAATTTAAATCAAGAACTGCCGAGCTAATTTTTGGACTGTGAATCAAAAACTGAAAAATCAAAAGATTTAGGGAACAATGAACAATCCTGTGACAATTGATAACTCTTTAATTTCTTTTATGACAACTGGTAAAAGAAAAGCTAAAAAAGTAAATCAGCATTTCACTGAATTGTGTCAATCATATCATATCATTAAGTGGTACAGAATCATATCACATCATTTGAACAGAAAATTGTTCAACTCTAACCATGCACGGTATATTATTGCTTATTTTCTACATATCAATCATATCATGTCTTAAAAGGATATATATTCAATCATTTTTCTCTTTCCTATGTTCCATATCTAGAGTGGATAACTATTGGAGTGTAATAGTTTGTTAGTTAGTGTTAGAAATAATGTGCTATATAATTAAGTTAGTTTGTACCTAGAGCCTTGTGCTATTAAATAGAGAGTTGTATCTATCTTCTTTTTAGCTTTTAGAGTATGTCTCCTAAGTTTCCATCTTTTTATTTGTATTTGTGAACATTTATTATAAATAAGAGAAGAAAATAGAGGTAGATTAAGCTATTTTTTTCAATTTCTTCTTTCCTTTTATTTTTCTCAACTTGGTATCCGAGTGAGTCGGTCCCGCTCTGCTAGTCTTGATCATTTCCAGCACTATCTCTATCTACCTCCATTGTCGCTGCAGCCGTTGGCCACCGTCACTGTTTTCTCCTGTGACCACCATATCTGGAGCATCTCTCTAGGCGATGACCATCCCAGCAGGTCCCAAAAGCAGTATCTAGCTGACGCGCCGCCATGCGCAGGATTTCTTCTTGCTGCTGCTAAGCACATGTAGTCCACGTGCCGCCATCCCATGGTTGGTTTCCCCTTCGACCACCACCATTTGTCTTGCCGGACCCTTTCGACACCATTTTCGCCCTCCGTTCTTTGGTTTGGTGCCATTTGGTGTCTATTCACATGTTTTTCTCTCCTACACTCTCCTTTATGCTATTTTCCAATAGTAAAATGGACCTGTTGTAAGTCTAAATTCTCTAGTGAAACATATCAAGAATACTTGAGATTAAAATCTAATAGCTTGATACAATCATCTACAACTTTTGACATGTCAACAGCTTGAATTTCACAAAACTGTAGAAAGTCAGAGTCCATGTATAATTGACTCAGGTACTTCTAATCACATCTCTGGTAATACCTCTTCGTTTGTTAATCTAAAGATGAAGAAGGATCTTTAGAAATATCTAAAGGATAATTGTTTTGATGATGATGATTCTAAAAGAAGAAGATGGACCTTCATGATTGAAGTCTTAGGGTCTTGAAGTCTTGTGGAAGCTTTAATTTTATAGTTTTGTGTATATGTTTGATTGTAATAGTTAGGAATCATGTTGAAGATCACAGCATGCACTCAACTCTCCTTAAACTTTGAAAAAGTCTTTTGTTTTTCGTAAAAAGCTTTTAACGTTGAAATAATCGGTTATCTCCTGGAATAATCGATTATCATACTTAAAATAATCTATTATCTTGCGAAATAATCAATTATCATCAACAAACTTTTATTTTTCAATTACTCTCTAGAATAATCGATTATCCTAAGTAATAATTGATTATTCTGAACGTTTTTGCGAAAACCTTTTCATATTCTACAGAACCTTGTGCCCCTCTTTTTCTATAAATATGTAAGGGGTCAAGAGGTTTCAAAAATTAACCTAGAGAGATCAAAGTGAAAGTTACTTTGTTGCTAGTGTTCAAACTTGCTTCATCCTTTATGGTTATTCAAAGGAGATGTTTTCATTCTTTGTGAGATCAAGGAAGTGGTTGTTCGTTCATCCTTTGTGGTTATTCAAAGGAGGTGTTTTCATTCCTTGTGGTGTTCAAGGAAGGTGTTGTTCATCTCTTGAGTTTTCAAGAGAGGTGTTGTTTCATTCTTTGTTCTGTACAAAAGAGGTGTCTTATTAATCTTTCTGCTATCTTTCTCATTCTGCTGTACTATAAGTTTGTAAACTTTATTATTAAGATAGTTAGTAGAAATCACTATTTGTTGAGGTGATAAGTCACTGGGCGTAGGATCTGCTTTGATCTGAACCAATATTAATACTCTGTGTATTTTTCTCTCTCCCTACTCTCTTTACATTCGACTTATTTTTGCTTTTATATATTTTGTACTCCAATTTTTATAAAGCAAAACTTAAATTTATATTAGGATTTTTGTTAAACTCTAGAACCAATTTATACCCCTCTTGTTTTATTTTACTTGCCCTATTATTCTATCAGTTCACATCCCTTTCCTTTCCTAAAAATCTTCATTTTATCAACCTAGCCAATGGCTCAAAATTTCTTCCAAAGGAGTTGGCCAAATCTCCCTTTCTCCTTCCTTAAATCTAAAATATGTTTTTTTTTGTCCCTTCAATCTAATCTCTTTAAGTCGATTAACCAAGTCTTTGAATTATTCACTAACATTTAATACCAATTCTTTTGCCATATTGGAACATGGCACAGGTCAATTGATTGGCGAAGGACATGAGTCTAGAGGCTTATACTATTTTGGAACTAATGCATCTATGTTTTGTTTTGCATCCCCATGTCCCAAACTCTTACATGATCACCTGGGTCATCCTCACTTGTCAAAGTTTAAGAAAATGGTTATTGAACTTAGTAAGCTTCAAACTTTAAAATGTAAGTCATGTCCGCTAGGAAAACATGTTCAATCCTCTTTTCCTAAACAATCTGAATCAAGGTATAGTTTTGTTTTTCCTATTATCCATTATGATATTTGGGTCCAGGCCATGTCTCATCTTTTTTGGTTTTAGATATTTTGCCACTTTCATTGATGAATATTTCAGGTGTACTTGGGTTTATCTAATGAAAGATTGTTTTGAATTGTTGTCTATCTTTACATCCTTTTTGAGTGAAATAAAAAATCAATTTGGCCAAGTTATTAAAATTTTAAGAAGTGACAATGTCAAAGAATATTTTTCCTCTAATTTCTCTACACTTTTAAGTTCACATAGCATTTTATATCAGTCTACTTGTCCTCACACACCCCAACAAAATGCTAACAAAACAAAAAATAGAC
This sequence comes from Lablab purpureus, assembly GCA_030347555.1. Classification (NCBI taxonomy): domain Eukaryota; kingdom Viridiplantae; phylum Streptophyta; class Magnoliopsida; order Fabales; family Fabaceae; genus Lablab; species Lablab purpureus. The sequence continues at coordinate 24,457,706 of CM059258.1, forward strand.
ACTTGGTTGAATTAGCTCGCACCTTATTGTTTGGTGCCAATGTTCCGATCCATCATTAGGGCAATACTATCTTAATTGCTTGTTTTCTTGTTACCTAGATGCCATCATCTTTTCTCAACAACAAAGTTCCTTATTTCATTTTGTTTCCAAATTATCTTTCCCATTTCCCCCCGTATGTTTGGTTGTGTTTGTTTTGATCATGATATGTCTTTAAGCTTTGATAAGCTCTCTGATACAAATAAGGGTCACGAGAAGGAAAGGCAAGGTAGGAAAATCATTAAGGTTTATGAACAAAAGAAGTGGAAACCCATTTCATGGGAGACCACAAGCATAGGCCCATTGATGTGAAGGTGCTAACAGCTTTTGCTGAGCTGGCACGTGAGAATGAGTGGAGCAAGAGAGAGAATAGAGAATATATGGGAGGGGGAGAACATGGGAAGTGAAGGGGGGAAATTAGTTAGGGAATTGTGGGATTGGGCTAAGGTGAGACCATGTCTCATCTGTAATGATATTACGTACAGAGAGAAAAATCATATTATTATACGCGTATTTTCCATATTTTATGTGGTAATATCTATGTTGTTATCACTCTCTCCTCGAGCCATCAAATGTGTCTTCTTGGGCTTTTCTTGACTTCAAAACGGGTATAGTTGTTATTATCCTGAAACCAAGAGGTACTACATGTCTGCCAATACCACTTTTTTTTAATAGACTCCTTTCTTCCCTCTGTTTGCCCAAGATATACATTTTGTCCAACAAGTCCTCCCTGTACCATTGGTTGAGTCATTTGTTCCTCCTACTCCTCACAACCCAACTAATGTCCAAAATCCACCTGAATCATCATCTCCTCCTCTTATTACCTATCAATGCAAGACCCACATGCCTAGTCCACTGATCCAAGACGAGTTCTCTTCATTAGGTCCTTCTCAATTGTTGCTCAATACCACAATTCCTGATAATGATGACTTATGTTGGCTCATTGCTATCTGCAAAGGTACTCATTCCACTCGTAATCTACATCCCATTTATAATTTCCTTAGTTATCACAGGTTGTCTACTTCCTATTTTTCTTCTATATCATCTGTCTCTTCTATTCCTATTCCTAAAATTGTAAATGAGACACTTGATCATCCTGGATAACGACAAATCATGATTTCTGAAATGCAGGCTCTTGAACTTAACAGTACTTGGGAGCTCGTTTCCCTTTCATCTGGGAAAGAGATAGTTGGTTGTCATTGGGTATATACCATTAAAGTTGGACCCAATGGTGAAGTTGATCGCCTCAAAGCTTGCTTGGTGGTGGCCAAAGGATACACTCAAATCTATGGCCTTGATTATAACGATACTTTTTCTCCAGTGACGAATATGACTACTATTAGCCTTTTCTTTGTCATGGTAGAACTTCGCCATTGGCCTTTTCATCAGTTGGATATTAAAAATGTCTTTCTCCATGGAGACCTTGAGGAGGAGGTTTATATGGAGCAACCTCCTAGTTTTGTTGCTTAGGGGAAGTCTAGTCTAGTTTGTAAATTGCGTTGTTCTCTTTTTGGTCTCAAGCAATCCCCCTCGTGCTTGGTTTGGAAAATTCAGCCACATTGTTCTAACCTTTGGACTAAAACACAGCGAGGCAGATCATTCAGTTTTCTACCGTCATATGTGGATGATATTGTCATTACAGGTAATGATGTTGCCAGGATCTCTCGACTAAAAGAACACTTATGCAATCACTTTTAGACAAAGGATATTGGAAGTCTAAAACATTTTTTAGGCATTAAGGTAGCCCAATCAAATGAGAGTATTGTAATTTCTCAAAGAAAATGTGCCCTAGATATCCTAAAGGAAACAAGTGTGTCTGATTGTAAACGAGTAGATAGTTCTATGGACCCAAATCAAAAATTAATGGCAGAATAGGGTGAAACCTTCTCTGACCCAGAAAGATATAGAAGGTTAGTTGGAAAACTCATTTATCACACTATTACTAAACCTGATCTATCTTTTGCAGTTGGTATTGTGAGCCAATTCATGCAATCTCCTTGCATTGATCATTGGAATGTTGTCGTTCGCATCCTAAGATACCTCAAAAAGGGTCCTGGATAAGGTTTATTATATGAAGATAAAGGAAATAGTAAAATATCTGGGTATTGTGATGCTAATTAGGTAGCAAGATCTCCTATGGAAAGACGTTCTACTACAGGATATTGTGTTTTCATTGGAGGAAACATTATCTCTTGGAAGAGCAAGAAATAAAATGTAGTTGCCCGATCAAATGCCAAAGCTGAATATAGGGCAATGACATCTCTCACTTGTGATCGTGTTTGGATAAAACAGTTTCTCCAAGAATTAAACTTTTGTGATGTTCAACAAATGAAGATGTATTGTGACAATCAAGTCGAGCTTCGCATTGCCTCTAATCCTGTGTTCCATGAGAGACCAAACCCATTGAGATCAAGTGTAATTTTATTAAAGAGAAGTTGTTATCCAAGGAAATTGGTACCAAGTTTGTCGGATCAAATGACTAACTTGCAGATGTTTTCACAAAGTCATTGAGAGGGCCTCAAATTGATTTTATTTGTTCCAACCTTGACACATACAATCTATATGCTTCAGCTTGAGGGGGAGTGTTACAAATAATGTGTTATATAATTAAGTTAGTTTGTACCCAGAGCCTTGTGCTATTAAGTAGAGAGTTCTATCTATCTTCTTTTTAGCTTCTAGAATATTTCTCCTGGCTTTCCATCTTTTTATTTGTATTTGTGAACCTTTATTATAAATAAGAGAAGATAAGAAAGGTAGATTAAGCTCTCTTTTTCAATTTCTTCTTCCCTTTTATTTTTCTCAACTGTTAGTTAGTCAACACAATATAGATACTCTTATTGTAACAAAATAACTGTATTGAAAACAGAATAAACTTAGGCTTCCTTCTCTGTCTCAATTCTAATGTAGTATCAAATTCTATCTTAAATCCATTAAAAGGGAAACTCATCATGTTATACTATACTAAACCCAATAGTGTTGAATGTAAGAGAATGTATTGAGAAAAAACCCATTTGACATCTATTAGAGATGATGTCAAAATACAATATATAGGTGTGATGAAAGATAACAGGCGCACAACCATATGATTAAATTTTTTAACAATATTCTCAATCAGCAAAATGTCATAAGATCCCATTTTTAAAATATCATGAGTCATCAACAGCCAGAGAAATATAAAATCAAATTGTTCCATATATGTAAAACCGTATTTTAAATCAAGCATTAACTATAGAATGCTTCTCTATGTACTCACACTTCAGGAGTCATTCCCTCATCAACCTTCATAACCTGTAAGAAACAGATCATTAACCTGCATTGCATGACAGATACCGATTAAATAGCACAATACACCAAGCACAAATCCATACCTTCAGAATCTTGGTTAACGAAAAACACAGAACAGAGGAGAAGACCATGTGAAGTAGAGTCAACCCCAATGGATAAGGGAAGTTAATTTCCTTAGAGGACAAAACCCACTACAGACACAAATTGAAAAGACAAATTAGGCTTCAGCTACATAACAACACAGTTTTTAAGCATTTTCTCCTCGAATATTCATTCCTCGGATGAAATCACTCACGAACTAAGCATAAATCTAGCATCAAACAGGAGAGAATAGCACTTTCATATATCACTCCAACACACAGCCAAACCATAAATAACCAAAATCAAAATCCAAAACGACAATCTCTAACACAAGGCACTCTGCCATTACCAATTCACCGACATCATTTAACAAATGAGACCCGACGTCAAAACTTTCAAAAAGAAATGAAGAAAATGTTGCTTGATTGCTCAATTCTCTTACACTGGACCAAACTACCTAAACAGCCAAATTAAAACGCTTCCGTTCCGATTGAAAAAAATGGCCAACTACCACTCACAATCTCAACTGACAAATCACTCATCATTGTATCCAATTCCAATCAACAACGCAAGCCGTAAATTAAGGCAAAACAATTCACAGAACAGAAGAAAACAAAATTAAAATAGAAACACGCAAACAGAACATCGAATCCTGGCTTCGAAATCAACACGGGGCGATCTTCGCAATATACGTCTGACAAAGCATTTTCCCGCAATTTTTTTTACCGGGAAGCTAACGGAGAAAAAAGTGCATGAGTTTAAAGTGATTGGCGATAACCTTGTTGAAGAAGATTTGGCCGCTGGAAAGAGCAATGTAGAGAAGAAGGTAAGCGTAGGTGCGCAAAGTATCAGTCTTCAGATCCGCCATTGATGCAAATGCAGCGATGTTTCGCGTTTCAGCTTATGACTTCACTGACTCTTCGCGTCTTTTCAAAGATGCATTTTGAAACCCGATTCACAAATGGGTCGGGTCGGGTCCCCCGATACCCAGTACAAGATAAGGAAAGAAAGAGGCTCACAATTATACCTTTATCACGTAGACGAACATGTGAAAGAAATAAATGGTTTAAATATAGTTTATTGAAATATATATATATATATATATATAATTTTAATAGTTAAAGGAAATATGTTATGAAATGAATTTTCGTTCATTTATAATTTATGATAAATAACACTTTTAATGTATTGTATGTATTTTTTAAGATTAAAAATGTGAATTGTCAATTTTTTTTAATAAAATTAAGATTGAGAAAAATGGAATATATTAAAAATTGTAGTTAACGGAAATAGTTTATTGAATACTTTAGTGTTGACTGTATTAAAATCTTACCATTTTAATGTGATAAAATATACATATATATATATATATATATGTATGTATTTCTTAGAACGTGGTGTACATTTAGCATTTTATTTTGTCTCAAACAAATTGTTTCCTAACCAAAAAAGATAATTACTGTAAGAAAATAATAATTTACATAAAGCAAAAACATATACACGCTATTTTAATTAAAATAGAAAAAAGTATGTAAAAAAGTTTACTTTTTAAAATTATTTTAATATTTTCTCTCAATAAAATTGTTTTTGATGAACATTCTATTTAAATTTTATATTTACTATTTTTTGGTAAATAAAATTTAATTTACTAAATTATGTGCCTGAAATAAAAATAAATGAGTAACCAGTGACTAAATTAAGTTATTTGGTAACATGCAACAAAATTCTAAACAACTTCGAAATTATACTAAAATACATTTTAATACGATTGTTTTAAAATATGTTTGACGTACAATAATAATAATTAAAGAATAATATTTTTTAAAATGTATAACTAAATTTAAAATATTACTCAATGGTATATTTAAAATTGTAATTAGGGATAGAGGCTAAATGACAAATTATATATTCCTTCATTATTATATTCAAGGACGGAGGTAGGGTGCTGATCACCCCAAAAATTTTCCATTTTCCTTAAATTTTATATCTAAAATTAGGTTTTGGTCCCCACTAAAACAAAATAGGTGATACGTGAGATATTTTATGTGTTCATCTCTAATTCAACCTCCGTCATTAGAGCAAATTTTACAGCAATATACAAGAATTTTTTCTATTTCTGTTATCAACACGTTGAATTTTATAAAATAAATTATAATTTCATCTAAGACATAGTTGGTGGTCGAAATGTACGAAATGTAATAAAATATGTGAAATAAAGTGTTAAAATAAGATATTAATTAGGGGTGGCAAAGTGGGTTGGACCCGGCAGGCCGGCCCGCCAACCCGGCCCGCCAACCCGATAGCATATGGGTGGGGCGGGTTTGCATTTTGAACCCGCCAACACGTATCAACCTGGCCCGTCTAGTCCGCCAACCTGTTGGGTCACAGGTGGGGCGGGGCGGGCCAACCCGCTGGCCCACAAAAAAAAATATGTTGTACTTTTAAGATGTCATGTCACTATATACATCTTTAATATATTGTTGTAATTATAAAAATTCATTTAAATTGGACACAAACAAAATAATTGCAAAAAAAAAGTCCAATTTAAAATCAAAGATCCAAAAATAAAATTAAAAACAAAAAAATAAACTCTTAAAAAAAAATGCAAAACAAAAAAATATAAGCGGATCAGCCCGCCGTCCCGCTAGCACGCCTTATGACGGGGCGGGTTAGAAATTTTGGCCTGCATCACTGTAGCGGCCAGACTGGCCCAGCCCGTTTTTAGCATGCTCATGGCGGGGTGAGCCGAAACGGGTCAAACTAACCCGTTTTGCCACCCTTAATATTAATGTTATCTAACATTTAATCGCATATGACAAAAATTAAATAACAAAGTTAGAAAGATTCACTAATAATGTTATAATGTTAATATTGATAAGTACGATGTTATCCATAACAATCATAATAATAAGATAATATAATAAGAATAATAATAATAATAATAATAATAATAACATCAATAATAATAATAATAATAATAATAATAATAATAAATAACATTGATAATGATAACAATAGTTATGGAAATAAAAGTAAGTGTAGAAGATGACAATAATTGTTATATATGATAATAGTAGTAGTAATAATGATAACACATAATAAGTGGGGTGTAACGAGATTATATTAGAAAGGGGTGAAAAAAATGATATCTTTAAATTTGTCCAAGCCTTTGATATTTGTCAAAGACAAAAATACATTATTGTTTTTCTTGAGAGATAATTTTAGTCATGTTTATCAAACTTTAGGGTTAAACCATAGACTCTTCTGAGTTTATAAGTCTATTGTTGGGTTACGAGTGAATTTATATGTAGACTCGTTTTATCAAACTCAGACTAGGCTGGGACAAACTCGATGGACTCGGTACAAACTCGCGAGTTAGAGATCGAGTAAACAGGTGTGGAAGAAAAGCCTAAAATGACCCACATATGAGTTTATCATCACGACTCATGTTTCATACTTGGGTTTATCTTTTAAATCTGGTCATTGTTGTCACCGTCGCCACACCTCTCCTCTCACCTAGCTTGTCGTCGCGTTCTGTCTCCACTGTTCTCATGTTCTTACCTCACGACTTCGCATTCTTCCATCGTCGTGTCATCATGTCTTCTTGCTTCGTCTTCACCTTTTCTTCTCGTTGCTTCACCTCATTGTCACATTTGGATTGTAGTCATGTCATCTCCTCCTTGAATTTGACTTTTGTTTGCGACTTTGCTTTTAAAATTATTTTGTAACTTATTTTAATTTTGATAATGTGTTCAATTTGGACATTTACTTTTATTTAGAGTTTCTTTTCATTTTGGGACCTACTGTTTTGCTTTTAGAATAATTTTGTAACTTATTTTAATTTGAGTGGAGTGTTCAATTTGGGGGTTTAGTTTTATTTAGGATTTGTTTTCATTTTGTGACTTAATTTAATTAGAATTCTGTTTTAATTTTGTGAATTCAATTTAATTATAAATCTGTTTTATTTTATGCCTTTAATTTAATTTGGGACTTAATAATAATTGTGTTTTTTTAATTATTTAATTAGTATCTTATCATTTTAAGATTTAAGATTTTGTTAGTGTATGGTATAAATTTATTTTATTTTAATATTGTGGAAGTGGTATAGTAAATTTATTTATTTTTTTGAATTTTCATATGAAGTAAACTCTTACTAGTTTGCAAGTTAGGTTTACAAGTCAACTTTACAGACATTTCATGAGTCGGCGTAAACTCTCGAATATGATAACCTTAATTTTAGTCACTCTCAATTCTTAGGAAAACTTGAGAAGATTTAAGCAAGAGATTTCACTACAAGACTACCAAAGTTGAGTGGATTCAAAATAATATTAATAGTTAAGAATCTTTTGACTAAATATAATACTTTGTATCACTCTAATGTACCTATGCTACAATGATTGTTGAAGTTTTGTAAGAGAGGCAGTGAGACTCTATGATGTTCATAATTCGATGTTGACTAATAGAGATCCATTATTCATAAATTCATTTTGAAGGGAGTTCTTCAAGATGCAAGGGATAATATTGAGGATGAATGCAACATATCATCCCCAAACTAATGGACAAATGGAAGTGATTAATAAGTGTCTTGAAACTTATTTAGGGTGTTTCATTACTAACTAACCTAATGACTGGATTGCATGGTTGTCATGGACAAAATTTTGGTTCAACACCACATTTCATGATTCCACATATACCACGTCATTTGAAATTTTTTATGGGTGTCAACCTTTTTAAGATAGTATAGGTTGTACAAGAGGAAGTAAAAGTCGAAGTTATTCAAAGATAACTCAAGAATAAAGATAAAGCTTTTGGATAATTGAAGAAGCATCTATTAAGGATATAATATAGAATGAGGGTGCATGCTAATAAGCATAGTATAGAAAGAAGTTTTGAGGCTGATGATATGAATTTCCTTAAGCTCAAACAACACCATCAACATTCTCTGAGGCGTAGAATAAGCCCCAAGTGTAAGGTTGTGATGCATGTACACATTCACAAAGGTTGCATATTTGTGTATGACACGTGTAAGACATGGATATTTTACAATACCTTTATATTTCATAGAAATTGTGCATCGTAATCTTTCAATGGCCACATGCTCCACAGTATGACTATGAAGATTTGAATCACAATCCATTTAGGTATGTGCTTATGTGCGTTATTATTGCACTAACACCCAAATTCAATTTTATAATAATAATAGTAATAATATAATTTCTTATCGCTTATCACTTTTGAGATCCTAGAAAAAATTAGAGATGTTGTTTATTTCTTAAAATTGCTATCTTCTTCAAGTATACATCTTATGTTCCATGTTTCATTGCTTAAAAGGTAGGTAGTAGGTGACTGTAATGTAAGGCATAAGAAGAATTGCTAACAGGACTAGAAGATAACAGCGTGTAAGTCATAGAGCCTAGTTCAATACTGGCATCAATAAGCATTATGAAGATGGGAAAACAATTTAATCAATGGTTGGTTCATTGAAAGGAAAAGATAATAGAGGAGGCTACTTGTGAGGATGAGATTCCCTCAAAATTTAATTTCCTAGACTCAGTCTTGTGGACAAGACAATTCTTCAAGAGAAGGGTATTGATGGGATCCAAAGAGTAAATGGGTCTAGTGAGCCTCTAGTCAATGGATTGAGCCACAAGCCAAGATGTGAAAGGGTGTATTTGAGAAAGAAAAATAGGGGTAGTGACATGATGTGACTAGGAAAGGAAGTTACTGAAAAAGAAAGAGAGAGGAAATTTTCTATAGTGAGCATCGAGTGAAGAGAGTAAGAGGGACATTCTGCTTGTTTTGAACAGAGAACCTTGTTAGTTACTATAGAGGAACCCAGCTCTCAAGAGTAAGATTCTTCATCCTTTTGTATATCTTTTTCTTGCAAATTAAACAAAATCTGAGAGTTATTCTTATATTCTATTACTTCTGTTTTTTTATGTGGTGTGGATATGTATTAAAAATTATATCCTATCAATACACTAAACAATTAATTATATAGTTATATTATAGGAAACGAATGTTGATTAGCCTGCATTTCTATTCTCTCCAAATCCGACCAAATGCATGGAAAAGGTCATTTTTTTTAATCAAACGACAAGGATATCCTTATCTTTCTATGTCTATCATAGGATCTCGCACAAGCAACGGTCACGAAGATTAGGGAGCGCTTTCGGGTAAGGGCTCGAATGCGTGTTCTCAGCAAGTAAGGGTAGGTACCTAACTTTGCAAATTCTTTCTCCAGGATCAGCATTGCATATTGAGATAATAAACTTCTTCGGCTATGTTTGAATGATGAACTCTTGAAAACTACAATTGACCACTATAAAGTAGAATCATGATGAACTACTGCAATGATGATTTCTTGAGCTCCTGTTACATTGCCAATGAAAGCGTTCTCTCCGAACTTATTCTCCAATCTTGGACAAATATTCTGAGTTAGTTCCTTACTAGTAACATTTTTTAATATGCTCATTATTGTTTAAAATTTATTGAAATAACTGTCAAAGAATTTATTCAAATAATGAAATCATAAGTGAAATGGAGTGATACTCGCTAGATCTTATAATTTAAAAAAAATCAATTGAGTAAAATAAATATTAGAAAGAATGAGTTAATTAATGTGTTACTAATAGGTCATTGAATTCCAGGCTAATGTAGTGGTGCTGCTACCTTCAGTGCGTACAAATATTGTGGTAGAGAAGATCATATAAATCTAGTTTAGCGTATTCCCTTTGGAACCAAAATGATATTAATCAGTACACAGTTCTCAGATACTTGCCAAAAGGAGCCTAAGAGAATGGGCATTGCAACTCCAAAAGTTTTAAGAACATCTAACCAATTTTGTGCTTATTAATACAGCTTTCTTTCCTCAGATCTCACAGAAGAATTACCCCTAAAGGCTGTAAGTTCAATTGCACAGAACTTAAAAGTTACTCAAAAATGGGTCAGCCTTTTCGACAGATCGTCATCCCGTCTCCGATGGGTACCTGAGACTCTCCAGAAAAGTTAAGCGATTAAAACTAACTTGACAGATTTTCTCTGGAAGTGTATTAATAATTAGAAAATAATAGTATAAACCTACCATACTGATGTTTACACGCTCATCTTCCATTAACTTTTGGTTAAAATTTCTAATGCTGATAGTTTTAGGGTCATATACCTGCACATAGTACATTAAATCAAGCTCACTTAACTGGAAAAAAGAAGATCCACAGAAGAATTTATTCACCAGTGGGTCAGCAACTTTTCCATGCCAAAGGACATTATCAATAACAATAAGACCTCCAACTCTCACCTGCAACAATAAATTATTCAGTGCATCGGTATAACAGTTGATAGGAAGCCAATAAGGAAGATTAATATCTTGTGTTTTTAAGAAGCATAAGAATATCTGAATGCCTTTGACCGTTTTTATTATGTTCTTACCAGCTGTAGTAGCAGTTCAAAATATTTCTCGTTCATTCTTTTCTCGGCATCAATAAATGCAAAATCATAGCTGCATGAAAAGGTAATATCTATTAAATTCTATTTTACATGTTTTTTCTTTGACAATGTTCATATCATATAGACAGGATCCTTGATTAACAATAACTATTTAAAGAGAAAATAACAAATGTGGAAGAGCTCCTAACCACAGCAACAGAATGTGAAATTTCAATCATATATCATAGTGATGTTGAAAATGAGAAATCCACATACCTTCCTGCTTCACCATTCAGAATTAAAGATTCTAGGGAATCCATTGCAAGTCCAAGTTTTACATCCACCTAGAGCCAGTTACGTAAAACCATCAGGAAATACAGGAAGTACATAAATGTAATATATAAAAAGAGCCCATATATTTCAAAGAGATAAACAGAAATTTTGAACCTTTTCAAATCAAAAGCAAATGAGTAGCATATATACCTTATGTGAAACACCAGCTAGCTGATAATACTTCTTGGCAACATCAAGAGATTTGGCATCTCTTTCACAGGCAACTAAATGACCTGATTCTGGCAGAACTAATGCTATGGCTAGTGATGAGTATCCCTGGATAAAATTAACAATACAATACCTCATTACATAATGAAGAGAAGCATCATCTACTATGTAACATGAAGAAAACTAGTGCATAGTGTACAAAAAACGAAGCACATACAGTATAAACACCAACTTCAATACACCGTTCTGCTCCAAGAATCTGCACAAGCATTGCCAGAAGCTGTGCCTGATCAGGGGACACCTGAAAGCATTGTGAGACATGTGAGACAGCTGTAATTCTTTCGAGCACAATTCTTTATTTGCCTCATCAAATCTCACAAATTCAAACTTGATCCCAGACAGGATATCAAAACACTAGTAGCAAAAAATTAACAATCAAAGACCACTATGTGCGCCTACACAAGAAGCCCCTCAGTCTTCAACAAAAAATGTTAAATTGGATTTATTTCCCAGTTATGAGATGTAATCAGTACTGAGATAACCAAATCTTTTTATTAGATTGCAGAGCTACAAGCTTTAAAGGAACATAATTTGCATATTCATAATTACAAGCATATATACCTGGGATCAATGATTCAAAATAATTCTACCTATTATTCGTTATTTGTTCATCCAAGGATTCGCTGAGCAATATGTTCAACAGAAATAATTAATTGTGCATAGCATCAATAGAAACAAATAATGAATAAATGGTACAATTATGCTACTCACTTTCATAAAACCCAATGTGCAGTAGAAACCCCTCCTTGCATAGTGAAGATATAATACACAAGCATAAGTTAAATATTAACAACTCTATTAGTAAACTGTGCAAGTAAAATTGCATAAGAAAGAAATGATTGGAGACACCTGCATTTGACTTCCACGCATAGAGGCTGTCTCCTGCCGCAATTGCCTTAGAATCTGAAATGCAGTCACTTTACAATAAGCACAAAGGGCAATTTAATAGACACAGTTTTTCACGGTTGACATCAGAATTCAGACACCCTCCCCCTCCCACAAATAATTTTTTTTCTTATTAAAACAACGCATAAAGCAAAACGGTATGCTCCTCAGTCCTCACCTCTGGCTCTCGAACATTTTTTAGAACATATTCGTAAAGGCGGGGAGTGAGACTAACAACCTGTTTATTGCCATAGTTTTCATCACTGGCAATAACAAATTCACTGGTGGAGCAACTTCTTACTAGCCGTTTCCACTTGCATCTACATTTCCAGAAACGGAAGCAATAACAAGCAGTAGCACTGCAATTCCACCTTTGTGGTGAGACACGAATGGCTCCATTGTTGATAGCCCAAGTTGAAGAAAACGAATGAAAGCATGAAGGTCCAAGTTGAGAAGCTACAGGAAGTTCATAGGGCAACATTGACCCCTGATGAAACACCAAGTTTATGCTACTATTTGCCATAACCATACAACCTTGCACGACAACAACCTATCTTCCTCGTAACCCTCACTTTCAAGTACCTTTTTGCCTTTTTTTCCCCTCAGAGGCAGTTTTACAAACACATGGTTGGCATGGGACTTAGACCAACAGAAAGCACTGTTACAGGACAAACCCAATATGTAACACCATTAAAAAGTACAAATGAATGCTAGGAGAATTTAAAGGTTTAGGCAAAATTACTTTTACTTTGATGTTATATCCTTGTACAAATCTTTCTAACAATTTATAAATAAAATATTAAAAGAAAGTAAAGATTTAATATCTTAAAAATATTAAAAAAATGTTTAATACCTATCTTCATCATCCAAATCAAATAGGATAAGAGGAAGACCTTAAACTATTCTTTTTTTTAAAAAAAAAAATGGACAAAACATTATTTTAGATGCACTGAAAAAGAAAGTTGCCTGAATTGAAACTTATAGAGGGTGTGTGTGGGTCACCTCATTCATTATTATTCATCGGATTTTTGAGTGGGCTCAGCTTGATTTTGTGGTACTTTTCTTGACGCTGCATGCATCTGTTCACTTATTTATTGCGGTTTCATGTGTTAGAGAGCGAAGAAATAGAGTGAGGATAAGTAAAAAGAAAGGAATATATATATATAAATTTTTTTAATGTGTTATTATTTTTTTTAATTATTTCAAATTTTGGTTAAAATAAATCAGTAAAATATCTCATTTTAAATTGTTACGAGTATGAATGTTAGATTGTTATGAGTGTGAATGATATTAAAAAAATGAAAATGTGTTAGAAAACAAAATTAATAAATATAATGTGCATTATGTTATCATTCATATTAATTTAAAGAAAAAAATTACATTGATTGGTTTTAATTAAAATTTAAAATAACATTCAGACAAAAAATAATAGTAAAAATATAATAAAAAAATTGAAAAAAATTGAAAAAAAAAATATTTTACCCTAATATTATTAATATTATTTTTTATTGTTGTTAATATTATTTTAGTTATTTATTTATTTATAATTCATTATGAGTTACTATACTGAATACAGTGGCCAGTCGTGAGGAAACTCACAAATATGCACAAATCAGCTATAGTTCAATCCTATTGAAAATTCTTTCTATCCATGCAAATAGAGGCTTAAGGTATGTTCTTGTAATCGTTGCCATTTCAAAATCTAAAGTCATTGAAATGCACTAAAAATATATGGGGGTTATCGGGCTTGTTTTCTCGAAGGTTTTATTAAATATCACTCACATTTTAAAATAAATATTCAATTTTGCCATATTTTTAATTTTAATAGTTATTTACTAAATTTTAGTTAATGTAATATATTTTGTTACTAAAATAATAAGATGAGTGCATCTTTATTAAAAATATAAAATAGTGATGTTATTAATTAAAAAATTTGTAAGGTTGAATGTTTATTCAAAAAGTTAAAGAAAATGTGGATGTCATTTTATTAAAAAAAATAAGGGAGATAAATATTTATTTTAAAATTGGACAGAGTTCGAACATCATTTAATATAACATTAAGAAAGGTAAGTGTATTTTTTTTCTAAATACAATTAAATTATTATAATTATTATTTTTTGTTGGGAATCTTTTATGATCAAATATAAAACAATTTTATTTATATTCTCCATTTAAAAATTAGATTGAATGAAACAAAATAAAACCTACATTTTAAACAATTTAAATAATAAAAGTTGGTATCGTTTTATTTTATTACATTCTATTTGTCTAAGTGTATTCTAAATCACACAAGGTATGAGTATAAATAGATTGTAATAGCTTCCTATATCTTGATTGTGGTTTTATAACGCTATTCTTTTACTATTTTTTTATTCAGTTAAAACAAACCTAAAAGCATAATAAAATTTATTTCAGTTAATTTTTTAACAATATTCTCAAATAAAATATTCATTAATTTTATCGAACGATACTTTTATGTGTAAAAAACTAGAAGTGATACCTTATCTAAAGAATTTTGAATCTAGTTTTATTGGGATTAACAGATTGTTGATCGACTAAATTAGTATGTAAGTCCATTTGATAGCATTAATTTTTTAAATGAATAGCTAGAATTTGTAAAAATTACGAGATTTTTATGTCAAACTTTTTAAAAGTAAATTGAAAATTAAGAGACACAAAGACATAAGGACAGAAAAGGGATTCAGGACTAGTCCGTGGTTTGAAAATAACTACACGAAAACTTTCACCTTTAATTTTTTTTGTTTTATGTTCATATATTAGGGGTAAAATGTGTTGAATAAAATTTTAGGGGTTCAAATTGGACCTGCAGATGAACCAATTCCGAAAAAGAAAGGGATCAGAATTTAACCAAAAAATTGGATGTAGACGTAAGATATGAGAAAATTGACATATGTGGCTGAATTGCTGTCAGTAAAATTTGGTCATCACATATTTATATATCAAAACATTATCTTAACAACTAAAGAAACCATTAATAATATCTTGTTAGATCTTTTGATATTGGACTATTATTCAATCATATGCAGATATTGTTTTTCTTAACAAATTGTACATTTACGTATGAAAAGGTGTGTAGGAAATTTCACAACAACTAATAATATAACTAAAATAACATGTAAATGAAAGTAATTTTCACATTTCATAAAAGTGAATTAAACCTAATTCATACAATAGTTTCATTTTTAAATTACTTATGATAAGAACTTAAGCCACTAAAAGCTCTAAAAGGTGGATGATGTAATTATTAGCTTTTAAAAATCTGATTTGAAATGTTGAAGATCACGTGCCAAATATGAAATCTATAATTGAAGTAATAATAATAAGCATGTAATTTTTTTAAAAGGGTAAATTCAAAGTGATGTCACATGTTTTCTTAGTGAGATGATATATGACACTGCATATTTTAGATTATCTATAGGCAATGCCCAACCCACTTGAACCACTCGTGAAGAGGGTATTATTCTTCTGTTTTCATGATTTCAAACGTATATGAGATAGGATCAAATAAACAGTTTCTCTCTATTTTTGGGTTATTTTTCTTTTTCGAATTTAGAGATGGAAATGATAATGGAGAAAGAAAGAGTGCTGTGAAACACACAAGGCGTTTGTGGCTGAGAACCACCTCACTTTGTTGATGAGATTTGGCTCAAAATAATACTCACCTCCAAAAGCTCATCCACTTCAAAATTCCAATTCTCCTTCATTTGAACCTATACACGTTACAACAAGTATGAGGGCCATCTAACTTTGTCTCTATTCCACCACGTATTTATGAACCCTTGCTATTTTTCACTTCCTTCTGTTTCTATTCCTCACTAGGAGTTTCTCTCCATTGGTTCCTCTGCATGCACACAGTTGCATAGTTTTGGATACTAAGGTCTGCTCTTGTTTCTCATCAGTTACGTAGTTTGTTTCCATGCTCAACATGTCATCACTTCATGTGGCCTATATAGCCATGATTCTTCTTAGCCAGACTCTAGCAGAGATGAAGATTGGATACTAGTGTTTGTGTTATGTGTATGCAATGATTTCAATATTGGTTGTGTTTGCCAAACTCATTTTATGCACGAGTTAAGGCTCACTTGCTGAGCCAAGTTTTGTGATTGGATGGCTCATAGCATCTGTTTTTTGATGTTACTCCTTTTTATATATACATGAAGCTGTTCTTCCCTTTTAAATAATACCATGCTTTTGTAGATTCTTTAGAAGGCTTCCGCCATGTAATGATAGGGACTATTCTAAGTTGAAATATTAGCCGAAAACGGTAGCTTTGATTTTCTTTTATTATGTAACTTTTTCCCATCTTGTGCTGCCACTATTTATGCTCTTGAGTTTTAATTTCCATTTGAAATTCAATATTGTGCATCCAAAATGCTTATTTTTCTCTTAATCCAGAATATAGGAAATTTTAGGAAATATTTTCCAAATTCCAGTTATTAGTTTATTTGAAATTTTTCACAACTAAAATTTGTCTCAAATGAGTTATTAAGATTATTCCAAAATTTTGGGCTGGTATAGTAAGTGTATTCTTATACAACCCATAGTTTTCTGGGATATCTTAAATGTTTATAGCTATAAATTGTAATGAAAAAACTGATAGCTGAATATATGTATTAGAATTCCTGAAGGGTAACATCAACAAGCAGTTCTGAAAATGGAGATCACCAATGTCAGTGAGTATGAGGCTATTGCAAAGCAGAAATTACCAAAGATGGTGTTTGACTACTACGCATCTGGTGCAGAGGACCAGTGGACTCTGCAAGAGAACAGAAATGCCTTTTCCAGAATTTTGTAAGATTTATATTTTTACAGTAGTTAATTACAAAACAATAATGATTAATTATGTTCCTTTGACATTCCATGTACCTGTATTTCTAACAATACAAGCTAATATTGATATGTTGAAAATATGATTGACAAATATACATACAGGTTTCGGCCTCGTATTCTTATTGATGTGAGCAAGATAGACATGACAACTACTGTCTTGGGCTTCAAAATATCCATGCCAATCATGATTGCTCCAACAGCCATGCAGAAAATGGCTCATCCTGAGGGTATAATTGTTTGTCCTTTACATTTTCTTGAACTGGTAAATTTTCAGTTGTGGTTATTGTGTATTTTTCCAAAACGGAAGACTAAGATAATGCCATACTTTGTAATTACTTTTTGGTTTAAGGACAGATCTTTTCCTAATCAATTTCAGCAAGATAAAATCCTTGAAATTGAATTACGTAACTTTCATTCACACTCACTCACTAAACAAAAGATTTCTGTCATTTTTAATACTTCAGTAGTTTTTTTCTAAGAAACTATATCGCACTTTTTACTTAAACCTTCATTGTTTCTTTTTTATTAGACATATAGGTCAATGACACATCGTACATGTAGTGCCATCAATTAATGCTTTACATAAACCATCACATGTTTCATAGTTCTATTATGTGACTCTATTTGTTATTCAAATGTGATTGGTCATAAGTAATTCTGAGAAAATTACTATCATCTAGTTCTGATAAATGGATAACAAAATCTGCACATTTTTTATTGGGAAATATTAAAATAATAGGGTTGTTGCAAGAAATTTAAATTTGTTGACTTTTTTTATATGGAAAAGTTTAATTCTAAAACCCTTTGCAAGGCTAAACCAACTACCGGGAGCTGGATTTTATTGGATGATATATATTTATTTCCTATGCAGGAGAATATGCTACAGCAAGAGCTGCCTCTGCAGCTGGAACAATCATGGTACTTGTCTTTTATGTTTATATTCGTTTAGTAGTTCTTCACTTGATTGATCACCATATATTCCCGACAAATTGCTTTGCGAAAAGAAATTTATAATCACTAGTTATAAAAATCCCTTCTTTATGAATGATTAAATTCAATTGATGGATTTGCTGAGAATCTGTTATTGTTTTTCGTTATACATGATACCTTAGTTGCTTCATGCAAAATATTTCACTCATAAACAGTCCAATCAACTTCGAAAGATTGGATGCTTGTAAATTTAATTGTTGTTTATGAATGCATGTCCATTGAGCTCTATGTTCTTCATAGATGAGTAACATTTTGGTTCTTTCAGACTTTGTCCTCGTGGGCCACTTCAAGTGTTGAAGAGGTGGCTTCAACAGGACCTGGCATTCGCTTTTTCCAGCTATATGTAAGCTTGAAAATTTTAATTCAGTTCCATTCACTGCTTATTTGAATTTTTGGTACCATATTTGTTTTACTTACTTGATTTGTTCCGTTTTTTTCAGGTGTACAGGGACAGGAATGTGGTTGCCCAGCTTGTGAGAAGAGCTGAAAGGGCTGGATTCAAAGCCATTGCCCTTACTGTTGATACCCCTAGACTAGGACGCAGAGAAGCTGATATCAAGAACAGGTACAACTCTTCCACTTCAACCTTGTTGTATATATCAATTTCTCAATGGATACGACTTTGAGTTTCAACTTTTATCCTTGCAACTAAAATTACTCCTAAAACGTGTCTCACAGATTCACACTGCCACCATTTTTGACATTGAAGAACTTTGAAGGATTGGACCTTGGAAAGATGGACAAAGTAATAAGATGAGTTATCACAGAGTTATTTCTGTAGGCTGATTTCCTTGCCTCTATCACTAATTGAATTTTTGTCTTAATCCTTTCAGGCTGATGACTCGGGACTTGCTTCATATGTTGCTGGTCAAATTGATCGCACTCTAAGTTGGAAGGTATGTAGATAATTAAATTATTACGAATTTAAGTGTAAGAGTGTGAGTAAAATTTTATAGTTATTAAAAATTAAAAAAATAAATTTTATATAAAAAAAAATAGACAGAAAATGAAAGTTGATTCTCGCATCGTTTTGAGGACAGTAATAAGTTTAACTTTCTCACAGTTTATATTTGTTTTCATATTTTTTTTGTGTATACTGTGGAACTTAGAAGGCTGAACTGAATAGAGTCCATCTAAATAATCATTCTGAATTGTGTAGGATGTGAAGTGGCTTCAAACAATCACCTCTCTGCCAATTCTGGTGAAGGGTGTGCTGACTGCTGAGGATAGTAAGGATAACCAAAGCTGCATTCATGTGTTCACCTCTTTGAATATTTTACTAATGCCTTCACTTGAACATGGCAGCAAGGATAGCTATACAAAGTGGTGCAGCTGGAATTATAGTGTCCAATCATGGAGCTAGACAACTTGACTACGTTCCAGCCACCATATCAGCATTAGAAGAGGTACATCAACTTAAGTAGCATCTTAGTCACCATGAAGCTTGAACACACTCATTTTAATCTGTTATATGCATTTCTGTTGTGGAAACTTAGGTTGTCAAAGCTGCTGAAGGTCGTCTTCCTGTATTTTTGGATGGTGGAGTTCGCCGTGGAACTGATGTCTTCAAGGCATTGGCACTAGGAGCCTCTGGCATATTTGTGAGTACTTCATGACCTCTTCCAAAAGCAAGTATATTCGGCCTTTTATATACGAATAGCATTTTCACATGCAGTAATTGTTTGTCGTACTTTAAAGGAATAAAAATTTCATTCCTATTTATGTTACGATGGAATGAAACAAAATTCTGATTCCATTATTCATTTCTCACAAATTTAGGAGGGGATGAAAGTGAACAATAAAATAATTTAGAATAAATTTCTCTAATCTCCATCATATTTTTCATCCTTACTATTTTATCAATCCAAACCGTAACCATCATATTTCATTCTTTTCCATTCTATTTGTTTTAACCTATATAAAGACATAATTCTATATTATCTTACTCTTATTATAGATTCAGCTAATTGTTTGCCCTTTATTCTTCTTCTTTTTTAGTTAGAGTAAGTTGTATATAGTGTTTGAACAGCTTTTTGTGATAGCTTATCACTGACTGCTAAAAAATTTAGATAACAGCCATACACCATTAGAAGGTACTTTTTAATATATTAATAAAACCAAACTTATCTTTTATACTAAAATTTATAATTTTATCATACAAAAAAGTATGAAATAAGGTTAAATGTAAGGATCGGACAAATTGTATAGTTTTCATTTTATTTTTTTGGTGGTTACCTTTGTTTAAACACGCTATTTCTGCAAACTTTGATTACTACGAGAGATTCATGCAGCAGTAAACAAAGTGCAACCAACATTATGGTTCTGCATCACAAACGCACACAAAAAATGAAACACACGTTATTAATGTAGATAGTGGTATTAGTATGTTATCATAAGCATAAGAAGTGTGGTAAGAACTAAGAAGCTTTGTCTTATAACAGATTGGACGCCCTGTGGTGTTCTCCTTGGCTGCTGAAGGAGAGGCTGGTGTAAGAAAAGTGTTGCAGATGCTACGTGAAGAGTTTGAGCTAACCATGGCCTTGAGTGGTACTCGTTCACTAAAGGAAATCACTCGTGATCATATTGTGACTGATTGGGACCAACCTCGCATTCACCCTCGCACCCGTGCGTTATTGTGAAAAACTTGCTCGTCATTTGAGCTAAGTTTGCATAATGTGGTGCAGAACAATGGGGAAACACTTCTATAAATGTTTCATGAACCTGTTCTCATCCTTTCTTTTCCTTTTCCTTTTCCTTTTCCTTTTCCTTTTTGGAGAACTCATTTAAGGTTTCTGTTTCGAAAACTCTCTATGCTCTCTTTGTAAGCATTATATCATGATACTTTGTGGCTACTGCTGCTGCATTCACTCATTGTATATTCTTCATTTTGAATAATTTATCAACTTTCTCTCCATGCTGCTTAATTTTGTTACACAAATTTTGTGTGACAGTTTTATTTCTAAATATCTCTTTTAAAACTATTCATATATTATAAATAGTTTGGATCTGCATTAAGATTTATTTTATTTTTATTTAAAATTAACTTATAAATAAGCTAAATTTATAAAAGCTTTTCAATATTAATTTTTCCAAAAGATTATTTTCAGTTTGTAGAGAAATATCTTCTATTTTTTTATACACAACGTGATTACCAAGTTTGTATTTTTTTTCTAAAATAAATCAAATTATCTCATTAGTTATAGATTTTGATTCGGTATAATGAAATTTCTTTATTTTAAATTTTATACAAAATTTAACGTCTTAGATAAATTCATAATTATGCATTTAAGAGTTTCTTCTTCTAATAAAATAAATTAATAATTATATATTTGAGAGTTTATTTAAATAATGTGTACATGTTTTTTCTTTCCTTGTTTTAGAGTTTAGTAAATATTTTTTATTCCGTTTATTAATCTATAATATTTTTTGGGGTATCGTATTCTACTTGTAGGGATGTAATTCTCATTTTCGAGATCATTCATTATACTAATGTGATATGGTTTGAAGAATATATTTATGGGTTGTTTATAATAATT
Source organism: Lablab purpureus (assembly GCA_030347555.1). Lineage (NCBI taxonomy): Eukaryota > Viridiplantae > Streptophyta > Magnoliopsida > Fabales > Fabaceae > Lablab > Lablab purpureus. Next base: position 24,479,356 of record CM059258.1, read on the forward strand.
AAATTTTTTATTTTTGAACAACGAAAGCATGTTCACTTTGTCCTTTATTTTTTATTGTAGTTTGGATATTTGTCTCGTGTTATGTAAAGAACTTATCTTTAGAGGTAAGCTTTCGTATCAATTAAAAGATAAGTTTAGTTCTAAAGACGATTTGAATATAGCTAAAAATAATATATTCTCAAATTATCCAACTAAACACTTAAATAGTGGTTGTCCAATGGTTTTATAAAAGGTTGTTCACAAATAGTTTTCTAAAATGTTTTACACACAGGTAAAGGAAATCATTGCTTAAAGTCGTAAATATTATGTTGTTTTATGCCTAACATGTGCTACATCCAATTCTTCAATACAAATATCAAAGAGTTCCACTAACAAATATTTTTTCAGTTATGGCTCACATGATGCATGTAAATTAATCAAAAGGTGTGACATCTCATTTAGGGAGACTAACTTTTTTTATAATTGATTAGTACATATTATATTTCACAAAATTTTAATACCACTTCATATTGATTTTAGGTGATACAAAATGAAAGTGGTGATATGAAATCAACCACAATTAAATATGCACTAGAACAATACAAAATGCAATCAACAAAAATTTAATGAAATGTAGATTAAAACATATGTACTAATGAACTATTAAAAATTATCAATCTTTCCAAACTTTCTAAATGGACAATTCAAGATTTACTATAATGTCTATTGCTATGTCCTCCTCTTGTTTTTATATAAAGAAAATCATAAACACAACTCATTTTAAAGGTGTGTTACACAAATCTTTGTATTTATTGGGAATAACTTTGAGAACACAAATTCACTGCTAGACAAAAAAAAGACAACGATAATAAAGAAACCGTAGTAGAATAAACAAGTAGAAGGTATATAGAGGAAATGTAAAAAGAAATCACACACAAAAGTAATGTGGTTCAATTGAGATATTAATGAACTTCAATCTACGTCCACGACAAAATTTACTATAAAAGTAGAGATTACAACTCAAGGTTTCTCTATCAGTAAACTCTTGGTCAAACGTTCCCAGTTAAGCATAACTCTAACATTTTAAAACACAAATTAATTATACAAGTTCCTATTTATATAGTAATACTATTATATTTAATTACGTAAAATGTGTCCAAACAAACGAGGAAGAGTTATGAACAATGTTTCTCGTTCTATAGCTTGAAACATTACTAGATGGTTTCAATAGAATATACTAATCTCAGTAGATGTTAAAAGACTAGATTATCTACTAAGACTATCCACCACATATGTTAGAAGTTTCATCTTCTACGAGATAGTATGATATAATTAGACGATCTAGAAATCTTAACAAGATTTTACTGGACCAATCTTCACAGTATTGGATCTCAAGAGAGAACTAAGTTTCACTCAATGCATACAAATCCCATGAAATTTCAGCAACATAATGCTTGAAATACAAACTTCTCAAAATATAAAAATGATACAATTTGTTGGGGGTCAAACACCTTTGAACCTAATATCAATACATTCAACTAAATAATAGAAACAATATCAATGCCAATTCATAATGTATGCCACAAGTACAAATGTTAGATTTCACACTCTTATGGTCTTCCACAATTCATACTTAACATATAACTATCTAAGAATTGAATCAAATTTTATAAGTAGCTTCTTATATATGAGCAAATAATACATATTCAAAAATAACATTGAATTGGGTTTTGGTTTGTCAAACAATTTAATTATTCTATTTCAATAAGTAGACAATTCAAGACAATTTCTAGACCATAACATTTTGATTATCATTCTGTAAAGTGTTCAATGAGAATAGTAATTACTATTTTCATTCATATACCCTAATAAACCTAATGTTTTCTACACATATACCCTTAAAGAAAATATATACACCAAATCACTAATATTTCCTATATATCATTCACACTAAATAAATGACATGCTTTCTATATATCACATTTCACTCAAATCACAAATCCATCAAATCTCTTATAACATCATTGTAATAAACTACTCTAAAACTCACTAATATCAGTAATTGAATAAACTAATATTTAGTCACATTACTTATAATATTCAATCACAACAATAATTAGTGAAACCAATGTTTATTTGATTCAACTTACCTTTCACACGAGAGAAGAGAGAATGTGGAATGTGAACAATTAGGTGATGAATTATTAGGCTAGAAACATTAGGGGTGTCGAAATAGATGACATTGGCTGCAACAAACGAAATAGGGGCAACAAATGATGCACTAAAAGGATGAAAGAAAATGATAATGGGTGTAAAATAATTGCTCAAAGAATAGGGTTCTAGGGTAGTTGCACAACTCAAACTACAATAGTTCTATGATGAATTTGTTAAAAGTGTAAAACAACAATTGTTTAGAGGTGAATTGTCGTTAAAAGCCCAAAACAACAACAATTATTGGACAACCATCATTATAAGTAAATTTTTAAAAAAAGATGATTATTAGGAAAGCGTGATAAAAGTTGTATTCTTTTTTTAAAAATGTTACACACCATTTTCAACTAGCGTTGTCCAATGACCAATGTGTAAAGTCATAAATATGTATTTTGCACTAGTAAGTATACTTTCTTAACAACTTATCTTCTTTTTTCAACATATAAAGTTGTTGTAATAATTAGTAACATCGACTAACATTTGAAGTAACATGTTATTAAATATGTGTCTATGTATATTGTAAGAAAAAATAAGTGTTACAATACCAAAGAGAGGTGAAATAATATTTTTTAAAACTTATTGATTAATTAATAGAATTTTAGAAAGTATGGAGTATATTGTATAAACTTGAAAATAGTAGATTGACTTAATTGGGGCGATTAAACAAATGGATGTAACTCTCTTGTGAGGGTGAGTCAATATAATGCCTGGGGTTATTCTCTTTTCTTTATCTCTTATAACTCATCTTTGAATTAAATTCATAATGTGTGATTGTGGAGGATTAAAGTGATGAAGCTAGAGATGTGGACTTGAGTGTTTTAATGAAGTCAACCTCAATCTTGATGAAGCATAGAGTATCTTGAAGAGCTTACATATATTGTACTTTCATGTTTTAGGATCTCATATAAGTTTTCTCTCTCAAACAATGCATTGATCATGTTTATTTAGAGAATATTCCTATAAAACTGTCCTAAAGATTATCTTGGTCATATGCACTTTTCAATAAATTAAAAAGTTGTGTTAGTATGTTAAAATACATTTGATGTGACTTCAATTGTTATTTTAATTGATTACGCTATCAGTTTAATTTGTTAAAATAACTTAGGATTTGAAATTATTCTACAAACAATTTCTTAATCTGTTTATTTCAATTATCAATAGATTAATTTTTAGTACCTAAGTTTGTGAAATTTTATAGCTCTATTTTAATTCATTGAAATATATAACTAATTTATTAGTTTTATTATCAGGTGAAATTAACAAATTAAGTTGTGGTTTTAATAAATTAAAATTGACAATTATCCTTTTAAAAACTCTCTCATTTAAATACTTTGAGTCACAGTCTTTGAGCGAATCTTTTTACAGATTTCAAAGAGTCTTGGGAGAGGATTTTTCACCAAGCTAAGAAGATTTCTATTACACTTCCCAAGATACACAATTTTGGTCAAAATCATTGTTGGTAGGGATTTGTAGGAGATCACCTTGAGAAATCTTTGTTGTTGTGTTGTGTAGTGTAGCAAGTGATCTCGTTTCATCATATTTTCTTTGTCGGTGTTTTTGGAATAGGATTTTGCAGTGGGTACTACAACATGGTGTTGCAAGGGTGTTGAATCTTTGTCTTGTAGGATTTAAGAATTAGGTTCTTGGTGTATTCTTTAGCATTTGTTGGGGTTGTGATTGCTTGTAAGACATTTGATTTTAGTGAAAACTTAATCTTTAGATTAGGCAACTATATGTAGCTCTTGGTTTAAGAGTGAACTAGTATAAAATTTTGTGTGTGATCTTCTTCTTTTCTATTTCACCTTCATTTCTAACATGACATTTTAAACTGCATCTTCTTGTTTTTTTAATAAAAAAATCAATATAGATTTTTAACAGGTTAATTTGCATTTTTAACAAACTAAATTTTCTAAAGATCTATTCATCCCCTCTATATCTAAGTTTTAAATAATAACATAAAGAATAAGAAAAATAACATTTGTTGAAGTTGAAACTAGTTTTCTTTAAAGTATTCAAAGTTAATTCTTCATTCATTTTGAAAATGTTTATGAATTATTTGAAAGTGCAATTGATGAGCCCCTGATCACAAATAAAGAAGAGGAGTGTCCAAGGAGGATTACTAGAAGCATGATGAGAAGGGACACTTCCTCCTCTCCCCTTTTATTTAGCCTTTTTAGCATTTCTATTAGTTGTTAAATATTTTCTAAACTCATGTTTTTTTTGGGTTTTGCAGGATTGCTTTTGACACCCCTTTTTCTACAAGTAGAGCCTTGTTTGGAGCAAAGGAGCACTTGGGCTTGAGGCCCAAGTTTGGGACATCCAAGGGGGGGTGAAGAAGTCAATCTTGACCTTCTAGAACCCTTGGAAAACGTCTTCTCATCATCCCAATCATTGGAAACCCGTTTTTTGTGCCCTACCTTCTAGAATGTGTGAGTCTTGGCCACCAAGAGTGGAATATGCTTAGAAATCTTTTCCAATGTAATTTCCTCTAAGTCCCCACCCCAACTCTATATAAGGAGGCCTCTCATTCTTGTAAAAGGGTTGAACATTAATGAAATAGAGAGCATTCTTGCATAGCCTAGAGCTTGTGTTGTGTTCTTGGGTGTTCTTCCCCTCTTGAGTCTTATCTTGAGCCTTGGCTCAAGTGGCGACTAACACCACTCATCTTGGGTTGGACCATCCCCAAGTGGCGTGTAGCACTCCATTCCCCTCCCCTTCTCTCAATCTCTTCCTCCATTATTGTTTCATGTTCTTTACTTTCATGCTCTTTAATTTCCAGCACTTTACTTTCATGTCATTTACTCTTATGTCTTTATGATTCAAGCCTTGTCTTAATTTGTGTTGGCTGGATTTTATGTTTTGTTATTCCCTTCTCCTCTTAAGCTCCTTGTGAAGTGAACCTTCACACTTAGATAACCTCCGGGATTATCTTCGTGTCCAGTGGGAATCTTCCTTGAGGCTTTCCTCCTAATTGACATTCCATCAAACACCTTATGTGCTAAATATTAAAATGAACCCTTATCATTTGGTATCAGAGCTTTGGTTTAATTTTCATGCTTATAAGGTGTTTGTCTTCTTGTTTCATCCATATATTATTGGTAGCTTGTGCAAATTGTGAATCCATGACAAAATCTATCCAAAACTGGTTCCATAACTAATTTTCGTCAAAAAAATCTGCACCTAATTCTGGAATTGTGGCTTGCTGTTTTTTGGTTTTACATGCTTAATTTTCATGCCAAAATGATCCAACATGAAGTATGTTGAGTGTGTGCATGAATACTAGTCATAGAACTCAAGTTTGGACTAGTTTTCGCATGAAAGCTACATGTTTGATCATATGCTTGAGTCAAGTTTAGAGTCTTTTTGTGTTGCTTTCCCTTTGCTTGAGTCACATGTCATATAATTTTCCCCTTTGAGTTTTCTTATCCTTGTTTCCAATACTTGAACATGTTTGATAAAATGTTTAGCTAAAATTGCATGTAACTTGAATTGATTGGTTGAACCTAAACATAGGAACTAAGTGCTTCATAATCATCTACAACCATTGCAAGTGTGTACGTTAAGTCTAGAATCAATTAAAGAACATTGAGAAGAGCTAAAAAAATTACCAAGGTCATGAGCTATATATGCTGTTTTGAAAAGAAAAATTGCAAGAAAAAAGTGACCAAGTGCATAATTCTAGAATTTAACTACATGGTTGTATGCTTAAGGATGAGTATGACAAATTAGTACCATCATTTGTAGGATCCTAATCTTCTTGTTATGTGTGGTTTGCTGGAAAATTTTTCTGCATGTTCTAAGTGTTTCCATTGAGTTTTCTTTCAAGCTTTTCTCTTTATAATCTCTTGTTAAGTTGATTGTATTTTCCTTAGTGTGCCTCTTTCTTGTTTTGAACTTTTCTTGCTTTATCTTTAGGAAATTCTATAAGTTTTGTCTTTGAAGTTTTCTTTCTTGTTTCTTGAGTGTGGTGGCTGAACATCCTTCATTTGAGTCCACTCAAGATTAAAAGTTCACCATTAAGGGTTGGAACACTCTTGATACACAAGAGAGTTGAGTGAAACATACCATCAATCTTTGGGAAGTTAGCCAAACACTTTGAGAGTTATATTTTTTTTTTTTGTTTCCTTTCTAACCATTAAATCTTTTTTTTTTTTTTTTTGGCCTTTGTCTAGTTGTTTTTGGTTATTTTATTTTTGTTTGTAGGAATCATGTCTTCCACATCTTCTCCTATCTCACCTGAGGGAGCCAAAGAGAAGATCATCACCTTGGAGGCCCAACTCAAGTCCCAAAATGAATTGCCTCTCATGGAGTTGCTAAGGGAGATGGAAATCTCAAGAAAAGAAAGTGAAAGACACTTGAGAGAGACCATTGAAAGACTTGAGCAAGAGAAAGCCGAAAGGGAGAGAAGGCGGGCTCATTCCCCACCTAGCTACAATGGAGAGGAAGAAGAAGATTGGGGCTACTATGGAAGAAGGAGGGCTAGGCGCAACACCCCTCAAAGGAAGCCCAACCACAACATCAAAATTCCCAAATTCTATGGAGACAACAATCCGGATGTCTACTTGGAGTGGGAAGCAAAAGTAGAGCAATTAATGAATGTGAACCCTCTTGAGGGACAAGAACAAGTTGATGTAATAGTGGTAGAATTTGAGGGTTATGCCATGACATGGTGGCATAAAGTTTGTATGGATAATTACCAAGGGCAGCCGCGGCCTCTTGGATGGACATTAAACATTTGTTGCGCGCTAGATTTGTTCCTTCCTTCTATAGGAGGGAGCTCCTTTTGAAGCTCCAACGGCTTCAACAAGGAAATTTATGTGTGGATGATTACTTTAAATTGTTGGAGTCTTTATTGCTTAAGAGCTGGTTTGCATGATGAAACTAATGAAGCCAAGGTAGCTAGGTTTGTTAGTGGCTTGAGGAGAGACATCCAAGACTTAGTAGAATTGTATGAGTACTCCTCCATTGAAAATGTTTTACACCTTGCACTAAAAATTGAATCTCAACTCAAAAGAAAAGATAGTGCAAGGAGGGGTCACTCAAACAATGACTATTATAGCTCTTCTTGGAAGGATAGGAACAAAGAAAAGCATGATAGTAAGCCTTCCAAGTCTCACCAAGACTCCACTTCTAGGAGCCATCCGGCTAGGGGCACTCCCAACCCCTCCAATTCCCAAAGGTCAAGTTCAATCAAATGTTTTAAATGCTTAGGGTATGGGCACATTGCTTCAAATTGCCCCACTAAAAGAACCATGACCTTGAGGGAAAATGGTGAGGTTGAGAGTGAACATTCCTCTCCCCCTTCCCCTTCAAGAGAGAACTCCTCCCATTCTTCCTCTAGTGATGAAGAGGTTAAGCCTTGTGAGAGAGATTTGTTGATAGTGAGGCGCATGTTGGGACAAGTTCAAAAGGAACTTGATAGCTCCCAAAGAGAAAATATTTTCCACACCAGGTGCCTCATTAACAACAACCTTTGCTCACTCATCATTGATGGAGGAAGTTGTGTCAATGTGGCTAGCACAAGGGTGGTAGACAAACTTAGTTTACCTACCATTCCTCATGCCAAGCCCTACAAGCTCTCATGGCTTGAGTGAGGATGGTGAGATTGAGGTAAATAAACAAGTCCTTATTAACTTCTCAATAGGGACTTATGAGGATGAGGTACTTTGTGATGTTGTACCTATGGAAGCAACCCACATTCTTTTGGGTAGGCCATGGCAATTTGATAAACAAACCTTCCATGATGGCCTTACCAACAAATTTTCTTTTAGCTTCCATGGTAAGAAGATCACATTAGCACCCTCTCCCTCAAGAAGTTAGTGAGGACCAAAAGAAAATGAAAAAAAGAGAAAAGAAGAAAAGAAGGAAAAGAAAAGAAAGCAAGGAGGCCAAGGAAAAGGGCATCATGATCTCCCACAAGGGAGTTAAGAAGGTAATGCTTGCCAATAAACCCATGTATGTAGCTTACCCTACCTTAGGGTCATCTCCATCTTTTATGAACCCTCAAGTTATTCTAAGAGATTGGAATTAGTCTTGGATGACTTCAAAGATGTTTTTCAAGAGCCTCCTAAGGGGTTACCACCTCTAAGAGGAATTGAACACCAAATTGATTTCATTCCGGATCATCCTTGCCTAATAGGCCAGCCTATAGAACTAACCCCGAGGAATCTAAGGAGATTCAAAAGCAAGTAGAGGAATTAATGGATAAAGGGTGGGTGCAAAATAGCATGAGTCCATGTGCTATGCCGGTGATTCTTGTCCCCAAAAGGATGGGAGTTGGCGCATGTGCATAGATTGTAGGGCTATAAACAACATAACCATCAAGTATAGGCACCCTATCCCAAGACTTGATGACTTGCTAGATGAGCTACATGGTGCCACCATATTTTCTAAGATTGACTTGAAGAGTGGTTATAATCAAATAAGAATCAAAGAAGGAGATGAATGGAAAACCGCCTTCAAGACAAAGCTTGGATTATATGAGTGGTTGGTCATGCCCTTTGGGCTAACTAATGCACCAAGTACCTTCATGCGGCTAATGCATCATGTGCTTAGGCCCTTTATAGGCAAGTTTGTTGTGGTTTATTTTGATGATATTTTAATATATAGTTTGTCTATAGAAGAGCACATGCATCATGTGAGAAGGGTGCTTGAGACCCTTAGGAAGGAGACTTTGTATGCTAATAGAGAGAAGTGCATTTTTGGCATGGATCATGTAGTCTTCCTAGGGTTTGTGGTGAGCTCCAATGGAGTTCAAGTAGATGAAGAAAAAGTGGCAGCTATTAGGGATTGGCCAACTCCTAGGAGTGTGAGTGAGGTGAGGAGTTTTCATGGGTTGGCTAGTTTCTATAGGAGGTTTGTAAAAGACTTTAGCACCATAGCTGCCCCCTTAAGTGAAATAGTGAAGAAGGATGTGGGCTTCAAATGGGGCATTGATCAAGCAAAGGCCTTTGCTAGTTTGAAAGAAAAGTTGATCAATGCACCACTTTTAGCACTACCCAACTTCACTAAGTCATTTGAGGTTGAGTGTGATGCCTCTAATGTAGGTGTTGGGGCTGTCTTACTTCAAGAAGGCCACCCCATAGCCTACTTTAGTGAGAAGCTTAAGGGTAGTCATCTCAACTACTCCACCTATGACAAGGAGTTGTATGCCCTTGTGAGAGCTTTGCAAACTTGGCAACATTATCTTCTTCCAAAGGAATTTGTGATCCATAGTGATCATGAGTCCCTTAAATTTTTGAAAGGCCAAAGCAAGCTTAGCAAGAGACATGCTAGGTGGGTAGAATTCATAGAACAATTCCCTTATGTGATCAAACATAAGCAAGGGAAGAGTAACATAGTGGCAGATGCCTTATCTAGGCGCCACACTTTGCTCACTCTTCTTGAAACTAAATTTCTTAGTTTTGATCACATTAAGGAATTGTATCATCATGATGATGACTTCTCTATAATCTACAGTGAATGCTCCAAAGGGGGTTACAAAGACTTCTACCTACACCAAGATTATCTTTTCAAAGGTAGAAGGCTTTGCATACCCAAGGGTCCTTAAGAGCATCACTAGTGAAAGAGTCTCATGAGGGAGGTTTAATGGGACATTTTGGGGCTTCTAAGACTCTAGACATTTTGAATGAACATTTCTTTTGGCCACACATGAGAAAGCATGTAGAGAAACATTGTGAGAATTGCATCACATGCAAGAAGGCCAAGTCTAGAGCCCAACCCTATGGACTCTATACCCCTTTGCCTATCCCTACTTTGCCTTGGATAGACATATCCATGGATTTTGTGCTTGGGCTTCCAAGGACAAAGAAGGGAAAGGATTCTATCTTTGTGGTAGTGGACCGTTTTTCAAAAATGGCTCATTTTATTCCATGCCACAAAGATGATGATGCATGCTTAGTTGCAAATCTCTTCTTTAAGGAAGTTGTTAGGCTACATGGGTTGCCTAGGACCATTGTATCCGATAGAGATACAAAGTTCTTAAGCCACTTTTGGAGGACCTTATGGGGAAAATTGGCACTAAACTCCTCTTTTCTACCACTTGCCACCCCCAAACCGATGGTCAAACCGAGGTGGTCAATAGAACTTTGTCTCAACTCTTGAGATGCATGATCTCCAAGAACCCTAGTGGAGTGGGCGGATCTTCTTCCTCATGTAGAGTTTGCATACAATAGGGTGGTTCACTCCACCACCTCTCACTCTCCTTTTGAGGTTGTTTATGGGTTCAACCCCTTAACTCCTCTTGACCTCCTCCCTCTCCCAACTCATGAGGCTTGGACTAGCCAAGATGGGTTGGAAAGGTCAAAATGATCCAAGACTTGCATTCTCAAGTCAAGGCTAGGATAGAGAGGAAGGTTGGTCAATACCAACAAAGTGCCAACAAGGGAAGGAAGGAAGTCATCTTCCAACCAGGGGATTGGGTATGGCTTCACTTGAGGAAGGAAAGGTTCCCTAATCAAAGGAAGTCCAAACTTAACCCTAGAGGTGATGGACCTTTCCAAGTTGTGCGCAAGATCAACAATAATGCATATGAGTTAGATTTACCTTCAGATTATAATGTTAGTAACACTTTTAATGTTGGTGATCTTACTCCTTTTGATGCAGGTTTTGCAAATTCGTGGTCGAATTCTCTCCAAGAAGGGAGGATGATGAGCCCCGATCACAAATAAAGAAGAGGAGTGTCCAAGGAGGATTACTAGAAGCATGATGAGAAGGGACACTTCCTCCTCTCCCCTTTATTTAGCCTTTTAGCATTTCTATTAGTTGTTAAATATTTTCTAAACTCATGTTTTTTTGGGTTTTGCGAGATTGCTTTTGACACCCCTTTTCTACAAGTAGAGCCTTGTTTGGAGCAAAGGAGCACTTGGGCTTGAGGCCCAAGTTTGGGACATCCAAGGGGGGGTGAAGAAGTCAATCTTGACCTTCTAGAACCCTTGGAAAACGTCTTCTCATCATCCCAATCATTGGAAACCCGTTTTTTGTGCCCTACCTTCTAGAATGTGAGTCTTGGCCACCAAGAGTGGAATATGCTTAGGAATCTTTTCCAATGTAATTTCCTCTAAGTCCCCACCCCAACTCTATATAAGGAGGCCTCTCATTCTTGTAAAAGGGTTGAACATTAATGAAATAGAGAGCATTCTTGCATAGCCTAGAGCTTGTGTTGTGTTCTTGGGTGTTCTTCCCCCTCTTGGAGTCTTATCTTGAGCCTTGGCTCAAGTGGCGGCTAACACCACTCATCTTGGGTTGGACCATCCCCCAAGTGGCGTGTAGCACTCCATTCCCCTCCCCTTCTCTCAATCTCTTCCTCCATTATTGTTTCATGTTCTTTACTTTCATGCTCTTTAATTTCCAGCACTTTACTTTCATGTCATTTACTCTTATGTCTTTATGATTCAAGCCTTGTCTTAATTTGTGTTGGCTGGATTTTATGTTTTGTTATTCCCTTCTCCTCTTAAGCTCCTTGTGAAGTGAACCTTCACACTTAGATAACCTCCGGGATTATCTTCGTGTCCAGTGGGAATCTTCCTTGAGGCTTTCCTCCTAATTGACATTCCATCAAACACCTTATGTGCTAAATATTAAAATGAACCCTTATCAGCAATCCACCCTTCTCTTGAACTTAACCTATTTTTTCTAACATAAATGTTATTAGATGCTCTACTATTAAATGTCTTTCCTAGTGTAGACGCTTCAATAAATGCACTACCTTCAAATGCTCTTCTCAAGGTAGCCTTATTGCCACTTATTCCACCATTAGAAGCTAACGTAAATGCTTTAATAGCTACCGAAATGTAACATCCCAAATTTGGGATATTTTGATTTAATGAAATTAATGTATTTTTTTTTCAATATTATGGTGTTGAGGAATTATAAATTAATTATTATAGGATTAGTGGCGAAAATTGAGACCTTCTTTATAAAGCCCCTAAAAAAGCAAAGGATTGAATCATTCATCAGATACTATCTTTCTATTACACATTGCATTACTTGTTGACTATCCCTTTTAAAAGACATGTTATTTGAAATCACCATTCTCTTAAAGGTGACAATATTTTGAAGCCCTTCACTCCACTTTTGCAACCTATAGACACCTCTTCTTTGACCTTGATTCAAGTTTACCATAATCTACATGATAGTAAGTCAAACACTGAAATGCCTTCAACATGGAATAGTTAATCGACCCCTTATATCACATCGCAGAACCTAAGTCTTACATTTAGTGACTACAGATGGAGAATGAGTCACTAGATAACATGTTGTGCTCATAACTCATCCTCCAAAAGAATCCAAACTACAATGTGACAACATGTTCCTTTTTTCTATTTCAACAAGGTTTAGTTCATCCTTTCATCGACTCTATTCTATTGTGGAATATGACGAACAATAAATATTGTGTGATACCTTTATCTTTATAGAAGTAATTAAATTTCTTAAAGTAGAATTTTAAATCGTTGCCAATCTTTAAATGCTTAACCATCTTCCTAATTTGGTTAAACATTATAAATATCTAATACTTAAAGTTCTTGAAAACATCTAATTCGTGTTTCATCATGAAAATCTATGTGAATCTTAAGTAACAATTAGTAAGTCAGATAAACAACTTACACTTTTTAACCATAAAACTTTAAATAATTTCAAAAATTTACATTAAGATAATCTAACATAATTTTGATTTTGTATAATGTTATAAGAAAACTCTACCCATATATCATATAATGTTTACAAAACGATAAAGTTACTTTATAAAATCAAAACCAATTTAACTTCCTATATATCATATAATGTTTACAAAACCCTAAAGTTTCTTCATAAAATTAAAACTACTTTTAACTTGTATAAATAAAGTTAACATACTTAAAATTTTATTTTCTAAGAAAAAAAGTTTTTTCAACAAAATAATGAATTGGAGTATAGTTGTAACAGTTAGCTAAGTGTTTTCTTGATTTTAGAAACAAGAAATCTCCGAGAGTGGGACAAAAAATAAAAAAAGATTTTGAGATAGGCAATTCAGTCCCACTTAATAAACTATATGCGGACACATTCACGTTTTAAATCAATTAAGCTCATTTCTATGGATCTTACATTTTAAATAGCCGTAAACACATTAACATTTTTATTCCATTGCGATGAAAACCAAACATAGTAATAGTTATATAATTTTAGGAAATTCTAAGCAATAAAGTGATATTTTTAGAAAAAGTGTTAACAGAGAGAGTATCCTTGTTCTTCTCACATTCTTAAAAAAGAAAATTGTAAACATTAGTATTTCTCATTGCTTCACCTAATCAAGTGGCAATTCATTTTCCTAAACGCCAATGCCCGAGCTTAACAGAACTCAAAAGTTCTAGAGCATTCCAATGTACGACAAGGGCAACGTCCTCCTTGAGAATCGAACGGCCCAGATGAAACAGAACCTTCAAGACCAAATCCCTCGTCAGCTTCGCGCAGTGTAATAATAAAAACCTAATCCCTCACCCATTTCTCTTCCCTCAACACTCCAAAGCCGTTCACGTTATCCACAACAACACTCATCAACCCTCCTTAAACCCTAGCCATGGCTTCCACCTTCTCCGCAATGTCCTCCTACAAGCTCTCCTCCTCCGCGGCCATCTCCTCCTTCCCCTTCTACGGCTCCCGCCGCCAATCCAATGGCGTCGTTCTCGCCAGAAGAAGCCGCAACGCCAGGGTCTCCGCAATGGCCAAGGAGTTGCACTTCAACAAGGATGGCACCGCAATCAAGAAGCTCCAGGTGGATGCACTGTACTCTTATTTGAAACGGCCGTTTTCAGATTCCGCAGTTACTGACCTTTTGTTTTGTTTTGCAGAGCGGTGTGAACAAGCTCGCGGATCTGGTTGGGGTTACGCTTGGTCCCAAGGGAAGGAATGTTGTTCTCGAGAGCAAGTATGGTTCACCGAAAATCGTTAACGACGGTGTCACTGTCGCGAAAGAGGTGTGTTTTTGAATTTTTTTATCATATATGGTTATTTCTGTTTTTGATTATGTTTTAATTTGTTCAGGAGGATAGGATTTTATTAGAATTTCGTGTTTAAGTGGCTAGTTGGTTGTGTATCTGTTGATGTTTTGCTGAATTTGGTTTGCGAAGGTTGAGTTGGAGGATCCCGTTGAGAATATTGGTGCCAAGTTGGTGAGACAAGCTGCTGCCAAGACCAACGACTTGGCTGGTGATGGAACCACGACATCTGTTGTTCTAGCTCAAGGCCTTATCGCGGAAGGTGTAAAGGTAGGTTTGTTAGTTGATAGCTACTTGGTTTTGTTTTGGTTATTACCATGTAAATAGGTCTCATTTTACATCAATTTTCGCAGGTTGTTGCAGCCGGTGCCAACCCTGTGCTCATCACTCGTGGCATTGAGAAGACAGCAAAGGCTCTGGTGTCTGAGCTTAAAAAGATGTCAAAAGAGGTGAAGCATTTATCTACTTATTATCGAAATACCAAACATTGTTTATTGTTTTCCTGTAAGCTTGTACATGATTGTACATGATTGTACATGATTATTACATCGAATATTACAAACTTCCCATTTTTTTAATATATTTTAGTGTTTGCTCATCTTTTTGTTGAGACTTGATAAGATTGTGGTTGGGTGGATTGCAGGTTGAAGACAGTGAGTTGGCAGATGTGGCAGCAGTTAGTGCCGGGAATAATTATGAAGTAGGAAATATGATAGCTGAAGCATTGAGTAAAGTTGGTAGAAAGGGTGTTGTGACCCTTGAAGAGGGGAAGAGTGCTGATAACAGTCTATATGTCGTCGAGGGGATGCAATTTGACCGTGGTTATATTTCTCCATACTTCGTTACTGATAGTGAGAAAATGGCTGTTGAGTATGAGAACTGTAAGGTGTGACATTTGTCTCAACTTCTTGTAACTTATTCGTTTTGACATCCTGTGTAGTTATAATTGTGTATTTTATGTTGTGCAGTTGCTGTTGGTTGACAAAAAGATAACCAATGCTAGGGATCTTTTCAACATACTGGAGGATGCAATTAGAAGTGGATACCCTATCTTAGTTATTGCAGAGGATATTGAACAAGAAGCTCTAGCAACTCTTGTGGTGAACAGACTTAGAGGATCACTGAAGATTGCAGCACTTAAGGCCCCTGGGTTTGGAGAACGCAAGAGCCAGTACCTTGATGATATTGCAATCTTGACTGGAGGTCTTTAAATTTAGAATATTCGTCTTTTTTGTAGTGTATATTTGCTTTCTTCCATTCTTTTTTTGTTTCCAGATGTTGATAAGAATACGCATTTTCTCATTTGGTTTTCAGGTACTGTAATCAGAGAAGAGGTTGGCCTTACTTTGGACAAAGCTGGGAAAGAGGTTCTCGGATATGCGTCCAAGGTGGTACTCACCAAGGATACAACAACAATTGTTGGTGATGGAAGTACCCAGGAAGCAGTGAACAAGAGAGTTGCACAAATCAAGAACCAAATTGAGGTCTTTCTTTCTTCCCTCTCTTTCTTCCTCTCTCCACCAAAATGTTTGCACATGCAAACGTGGCATGTGCAGGGGTTTCCTGAAGATATTTCACAGAAAGCAAGACTAACGATACACTTTTAAGATGGGAGAAGTATTTTGTACTGTTTAAAATGATGTAAAAGCTAGTTAATTTATATCTACCCATTTGTGTATATGCTAACATGCACTAAGGTGAAATTTTGCAAAGAGGAGATATTATGTAAAAGCTTCATTCTTCTTCTTCATGTTCTAACAAGGTGATTATTTACATTACAGGCTGCAGAGCAAGATTATGAGAGAGAGAAGCTGAATGAGAGAATTGCTAAATTGTCTGGTGGTGTGGCTGTGATACAGGTAATGGACTCACTAAAATGTTGTAATATTGTAGTTTGTTACTCTGGAAGGTATATAAACTAAGAAAATATTTGTACATGTGTAGGTTGGCGCACAAACTGAAACAGAGCTCAAGGAAAAGAAATTGAGAGTTGAAGATGCTCTTAATGCTACAAAGGTGTCCTTTTCTTTCCCAAAACATTTAGATATTTTTTGGATTCTTTTTCTGTAAGCTAAATAGTTTGTTGACTTTCAGGCAGCTGTAGAGGAAGGTATTGTAGTTGGTGGTGGCTGCACTCTGCTGAGACTTGCGTCAAAGGTGGATGCAATCAGGGATAGTCTTGATAATGATGAAGAGAAAGTGAGTCATTATACGATACAGAGAATACATGTTTGTTGAATGTGGTGATAATTTTGTTTTGATGATTAGGAAATGCTCCTGCTAAGGCTATAAAATTGTGTTTAACTGTTGCAGGTTGGAGCTGATATTGTAAAAAGAGCTCTTAGTTACCCTTTGAAATTAATTGCCAAGAATGCTGGTGTCAATGGAAGTGTTGTCAGTGAAAAGGTACTAATAATTTCTCCATTTATAATTTCTTTCTCTTTCTTTATCAATGTAGTTGATGTGACTTATGTTGTGGTTTAGGTATTGTCCAGCGACAATGCAAGATATGGATATAATGCTGCCACTGGAAACTACGAAGATTTGATGTCTGCTGGGATCATTGATCCAACAAAGGTGATTTGCTGTTTGAGCAATCATTAGCTTTAAATTTATTTCCATACGACAGATTGCAAGCAATCTTTAGTTACAGGTCTAAATTACTGTTAATTTAACTTTAGGTTTCTTTACTATGATGACGTGAACTGTCTGATGTTTGAAACATAGACCTTTGTTTTTTCATTGTTCGTGCTAAACCTTGAGCTTTTGAAGTAGTACATGAGTGTTTAAATTGAACTGGAACTTTTAATTTTTTGGGGTTGGGGGGAGCATTAGCCCATATTTTTCCAGTCTGGATGAATGGCGTTGTAGTTCTTTTCTATTGTGTAACTTAAAGGCATTAGACCAGTTTTGCTAGGAAGCACTTCCAAATAGTAACCATACTCGTATCAGACACTTGTACCGGACAATTTATATCCGCATGGCCATATTTTTTAACTGTTGACACTTAAACCAATTTACATGGAATATGATAATTAAAAAAAATTGTTCTGACATTGCATTATGTCTATGATGAGTTGTGCTCATTTTTAGAACATTGTCTTTCTTCTTTGACCAAAAGATCTGTCAAGTTTATATTTGTTTATCATAAATTGTAAGTTGGGATCTCTACTTGATAATTTTTTCTCGTATCTGTCTTGAGTTGCGTAGTGCATCCTATTGTTTCTGAACAGGGCCATGCTGCGTGCTTGTGTAATCATCGTCTATATAATGGTTTAATATTTGTGATTTGAAACTTTGAATTCTCAAGCATCCTTCCACTCTTTACAGGTAGTTAGATGTTGCTTGGAACATGCAGCCTCTGTTGCGAAGACCTTCTTAATGTCAGATTGCGTGGTGGTTGAGATAAAGGAACCAGAGCCGGTACCAGCTGGAAACCCCATGGACGGTTCAGGTATGTAGTTCCAAACGGAGTATATCTGTGTTTGGATAACTGTGGTGCATTATTAATGACGAGGAATCTCAAATTCCAATGTGTTTTCATAACGCTAGGCTAGATTTCAGGCATCTGGAGTGTACATCTGACCATTGGTTTGTTTGTCCAGGATATGGCCTGTAGAGCAACGGGGAAGATAATGAGAACAGAATATTTTCCTCCCTCGGATGAAATGAAGACTTTGGTAGCCAATTTTATTTGTAGCAACGAGTCCAAATGTACGATGAATACCTGTAGTGTGATGAACCAGACAGTGATGCACCCGTCCATCCCTAAATTTTTTTGAAGTTAATAATAAAAAATTTTGCTAATTGCTTCCAGATTTTATTTTACTTAACATTGTTTTTAACCCTTTTCTCGATTCCAGCCTATGCAGGAAGTTAATATATTGGTTATAAGTTTTTATTAATGAAATGCCGAGTCCTGAACAGCTGGCTGCATTATTAGTATATTAGTTAAAAACACTTTAAGGTGAATGAAATACGCTACAAGTGCCGTCTTCTAGAGCTGATTTAAACTGGATTTTTGTGTAACCATCTGGTTTTCACTGATGTAGAAGAAATTCTCCATTTTAAATTCAACTTATGCTGTGTATTTTCTGGTGTTTCTTAACTTTTTTTGTTGTAGTTAACAAGCGCGTGGGTTTTCATGCCTGGGCTCCTCCATTTGCCTTTGATTTTGATGCGTCGTTGGGAATGAGCAAAACGATTGAAAGAAAAATAGATAAGAACAATATATTGAAACAAAATCAGAGAGAAACAACAGAATCAAGATGGCCAAAAACAGAAAAAAAACAGCATCAAGATGATAGCGAAAAATATAAAGAAACAATAGAATCAGGAAGATAGTAAGAGGCGTGAATCGGAAAAGAATTACCAGTTTATAGACTATTAATCTCAAATATCTGAAAATGAGCGAGTTGTTGGCAATTATGTATATAATAACAGAAAAATCAGGTGAAGTTCAAATACGTAATTAGCCTATTAAATAATTCATTAGATGACTAAATTAGTAAAGTTCATAAGACAATTCTTTATAATATATTTTAAACTCTAACTAACTTAAATGAAACAAAATATATCATAAAAATATCAATAAAATCAAATTATATATATAATGCACAAAGCCTATTTATTGAATGATAACATTTATTTCTTATTATTGATTTGATAATAATATTAATTAATTGATTAATTGATTATTTGTATTCGTAAGCTTAATTATATTAACATAGCTTTTTAAAATAGATATTAAATCAGGAAATACATGAGTTTAAGGTATAGATATTGAATTAGAATCACATCAATATTAAATTAGAATTAATAAAATAATATCTTTTTTATTTTTTTATAACTTTTAACAATAATAATATATTAAATATAAAATAAATTTATTATAAGATAAAAGTGTTTTATAATAAAAAGTACTATTAAAAAGTTCATTATATAATTTATGAAGTTTTATATTTTAAATATAATAATTTTTCTTTTAATATTATGAGAATTTTTGTAATATAGTTCTACAATATTCTTTTAATTGAATCTCAATTTTTGTAAAAACAGTTGATATAATGGATTTTAATTTTAGTTCAATGAAATCAATCATATAATTATTTAATTGATTTATTTGTTCTTTATAGGTTGGAAAACTCTCATCAACATATTATTCAAATATTAATCAATTAATAATAAGTTATTTTAATTAATTATCCTAATATTTTTGAGTAGTTATACTAAATGGAACAAAATAATCAGTTATTATTTCTATTAATTAATTAATTTAAAAATAAGTTAAAATCACATATTTATTTGTTTAATATTATTATTGATTATAAAAAAATTTAATCAATTATTATGCTTTTAGTGAATCTGGAAACACATACATAAAAAAATTAATCGATTATTTAAATTCTTAATCGATTAAATGAAAAATAATTTCTTTTAAAACATTTTAACCTTTTCAAAGAAGTTCTATGTTTTAGGCTATGTATTGAACTATATGTATTTGTGAATTATCTTGTGTAAGAGTCTCACACACATGTAATGAAAGATTTAATAAGAAATACATCTTGAACATCATTTTCATCAACATTATCATAAAAAATAATTTAACCCTCTTTTCTTAGAGGACTTGATTTCATCCTTCAAGTCCAGCAGTATTACTTATGCTCACATGAGGAAAGGATAGTTGTATGCATGTGTTGTTAAATAAATATTTCTTGGCTATAAGAAGGTGTGAAGTCATTTATGGTGGCTTGACCCAAGATTCAAGAAGTGTACAATTAGTCAAGATATTATCTTTGATGAAAATGAGAGGGCTCATAAGCCAACAATTTTAAAATGTAAGCCAAGATGTAATCGTAATGGTGAGAAGATAAATATGATGTGGAGTTTGATAAAGAAGAAGTGTATGATTTCCTACGTAATAATGAGTTAGAAATTCTAGTAGAGGGCAAACAAAAAACATTTGATGAAGATAGATGAGTTGATGATTATAGTATTTCCAGAGATAGAGTGAGTAGAACGATAAAAGATCTAGAAAGGTATGGATATGTAAAGCTTATTACATACTCATTGCTCATACTTGCAAGTAAAGTGTTAAAAATGAACCTTCTAGTGAATCCTCTACACTTGCAAGAAAGGAGGAGTTTTAATGGTTAAGGAGATGAAGTCGCTTCATCTGAATAATACTTGGACTCTGGTTCATAGATTTGTGGGTTCTAGGTTTGTCAACTGTAAATCAATTTTCAAAAGTAAAGATGGAAGCCAATGAATTGATTAAAAGAAATTTGAGTTGAGATTGGTGGCTAGAGGCTTTACTCAAAGATAAGGAGTTAAGTATAACGATGTTTTGCCTTCTATAGTAAAGTATATATTCATATGAATGTTGTTAATCATGGTTGTTGAGCTTAACCTTGAACTACAACAAATGGATGTTAATATTGTATTCTTATCGGGAGACTTGGAAGAGATCATCTATATGATGTTAGTAGAAGGACTTAAGGTAAGAGACAAGAAGGATTATGTTAGTAAACTAAACAAATCGTTGTATGGTCTGAAACAATCCCATAGGCAATGGAACAAGTAGTTCAACGAGTTCATTGTAAGTATTAGCTTTGAATATGATACTTCTGTTTACTTCAAGTTTTTAGTAGAAGAATGTTTCATAATATTGTTGTTGCTAAGGTTGAGAAGGTTACAATTGAGCTGAATTGAGAATTTGATATAAAGAATCTTGGAGTAGTTAAGAAGATTTTGGGGATTGAGATCTTTAGAGAACATGGTTTTAAGCGTTTATATATGTCTCAAATTGACCTTATAAAAATATTTTTCAAGTTTGGGATGGCAAGCTTGAAACCAATTTCCGCACCTCTTTCATTGCATTATAAGTTAAGTGATGAACAATCTATGAAAATGATGAACAAATAAAGTTATATGGATGGTATTCCATATACAAACATCATTGGTTTCATGATGTATATGATGGTTTGTACTTTCCTCGACATAACTTGTGCATCTTGTTAGTAGGTTCATGTCAAATTCTGGGTGAGCTAACTGACAAGCACTTAAATGGATCCTTTCATATTTAAAGTGGTCGCTTGAAAAAGTTCTAGTTTATGATTAATCTATATGATATGTCAAATATGCTCCCATAGAAGGTTATGTTGACTCAAACTACACTAGGTCTTTGCATAATATAAAATGTCTCATGAGTTATGTGTGTTGAAATGCACAAACAAAATCTAGAGGGGGTGAATAGATTTTACGAAAAATTAGTCTATTAAAAACACGATTTAACTTGTTAATTTTTTATTTCAAGATTTGAAAAATTGATCTATGATGCAGATTGCAAAACCTATAATTCAATGAGTTAAAGAACTAAAAATAGAGAAGTGCACAGATAATTTATACTAGTTCACTTTTTTTCAAGAGTTACATCTAATTACCCAACCATAATTAACCTTTCACTAATAAAAAAATGTTCTTACAAGCAGTTACACCCTAATAAGCCTAAGAACCACCAATAACTCAAGTCTCGAGTCCTACAAGGCTTGATCCCAAACATTGCAAAACTCTACTGCAATTTCTCTAGATAACCCTAATCCAAAAACGAAAACAAACAAGAATAACAAGGATTGAGAACACCTGGAAAGATTGCAATTAAAGACAAATTCAAAATCAATGGGTTATCTCGTATGTAACTCTCACAATACAATTCAATGATTAAAATTCACAGTTCTTGGATTGCCCCCAAAGATCTTCTTGCTCAGAAATATTTTCTCTCAATGCACATTTCAAAAAGTGTGCATAAAGATTGTTTTAATTTTCGTAAATGAAACTATTTAAATGAAAATTTTTCACAAAAATTGATAGTTTTAACATATTAAAAACTCGACTTAATCTGTTAATTTTACTTAACAGTAAAATTAATGGATCAGTTTAAATTTTTAATAAACTAAAACTTATCCATAGCATTTCACAGCCGAGCCAAAGATAATTAATCTATTGAAAATAATGTCAACAAATTAATAAACTTGTCTTAAAAATATTCAAGATCCTAAGATTTTTAACACATTAAAGAAATGCTTTAACCAATTAAAAGTACAACTGAAGTAAATTCTGATACTTCGAAAGCATTTTTAACAGATTGACACGATCTTTTGATCTATTAAAATCATGCAGATGATCAAGATAATTTCCAAGATAGTTTGTATCAAGAAATCCAAGACAATCAATTGATCTTATAATTGGCTAAATGAGAGATGTTTACATAGAAATCTAGAAACACAAAATTACATACACAAGGTCTTCATAGCTTTAAGCTTCAACACCAATGAGATAGATTTCATCAAATCTTCAAAGCTTTGACCAACCAAATAACTTCATTCTTATCAATGTGTTTACTATGTATATTACTACGGTCAATTGGAAGGTTGGTCTGCATAAAGTAGTGACTTTGTTAATTACTAAAGTGGGGTATATTGTCATGACAGAAGAAATGGTGGAGATTATGTTGTAAGGTCTAGCTAGAAACTTAAAGGTGTAAGACCAAGTTGTTACTGTCTATTATGAGAATAACAACTTAATACAATTACCAAAGAACTAAGTCTACTATGAAAGGATAAAATATATTGATATCATATTGTACTTCGTAAGAGAGAAGATTACTAGAGGATTTGCGTGAAAAATAGGTAGAATAGACGAATGAAGCCAAAGCTATTTACAAGGTTGATAATTTGATGAAGTCAACCTCCAACCTCCTTGGTGATGAATTTTGTAGATCTTTGAAAATTAAACAGTTTCATTGATTTGTAATCTTGTTTTCTAGGATGCTAAGTAAGTTTTGCTCTCTAAACAATTAAATTTTCAATGTTAATCTTGAATATTTTCTACAAAACTATCTTAAAAATTATCCTGGTCATCTACACATTTGTAATAGATTAAAAGGTCGCATTAATATATTAAAATTCTTTTGATGCATCAAAATTTGGCTTCAACTGATATTTTAATTGATAAACACCAGTTTAATGAGTAAAAATTGTTTAGGATTTTGAATATTTTTAAGATCAGTTTATTAATCTATTGAGAGTATTTTTCAATAGGTTAATTTTCTTTGGCTTAGATTGTGTTATTAATCTGTTGAGAGTATTTTTCAATAGGTTAATTTTCTTTGGCTTAGATTGTGAAATATGACTGAGTTTTAGTTCATTAAAAATTTGAGTTAGTCCATTAGTTTTACTATTAAGTAACATTAACAAATTAAGTCGTGTTTTTAATTTGTTAAAAATGTTAGTTTTTTTTTTAAAATCCTCTCCCACTTAAATAGTTTGAATTAAAAATTTTGAATGAATCTTTTTACACAATTTTTGAAAGCGCTTTGAGAGAGAAATATACTAAGTAAGAAGAATTGACTAGGCAATCCAAGGTTGACTTTCTTTGATCATTCAATTGTTAATTGAGGGTTGCATAGACCTTTGAATTTGAGTTTCACCATTGCTATATTGATATTTAGGTGGTTTTGTTTCATTTTACATTGTCGGAGTGTGTTGTTGGATTAGGGTTATCTAATGGGTTCTACAACACATTGTTGTAGAGGTGCAGAATCTAACCTTGTAGGGTTCGAGACTTGGGTTCTTGGTTGATTCTTAGGTTTTTATTAGGGTTGTAATTGCTTGTAAAAATCTTTTGATTAGTGAAAGCTTAATATGTGATTAGGTAACTGAATTCAGTAAATAGTGAACTAATATAAAAGTTACATGTGCACCTTTCTTCTTTTCTCTTTTGCACTGTATCATGAACTGCGCTTTTCATTTGCATATGATTTTTCTTCACCAAGGAATAAATCAAAATTTTAATAAGATAATTTTCATTTTCAACAAAGTAAATTTCCGAAAGATCTATTCACCTCCTCAAGATTAGATCTAGAGTTGGTTCTTGAAAATGACTCAAGATTAGATCTAGTTTTTCTGAAAATGTGTGAAACAAAGTTGCCTTTTGTTGAGGGAGCTTCTATTTGTTGAAAAAATAGTGGTAGGACAAAACCAAGAGGGGAGGGGGTGAATTGGTTTCAATTAAAACTTTTTCCCTTTTTAAAACTTTCGTTAATTAAAATAGAATTTGAATTTGTGGTACAACAAAAATATGCAATGTATGATAAATTAATCCGTAAACGCAAAATAACAAGAGTAGGGAAAGAGATTACCACACAACAACTTATACTGGTTAGGATTACAACCAATCCTATATCTAATGCCCAATCACCTTAAATTGAACGTGATCATAATCCACTATCTTTATCAAGAGATTACAACCACCAATACCAAGTGAAACATGCAACACCTGAGAAAGATAATGAAAATACCTCCTTTGCAAACCCACAAAGAATGAAACCTACCTCTCTTGAAACCACAAGAGATAAAACACCTCCCTTGAACAACCTCAAGGGACGAGACACACCAACATTGCTGCAAACAGAATTCACAAAGAAATACATAAATAATATCACCTAATTGTGAATAATGATCACAACAATAGGTCAAACAAGTAGCACTTTATCTCAACAGAACAACATTGGAAAAAATTTGGAAAGCGACTTTTGAGAATTAGGCCAAAAGATGACTATGAGAAAAGTAAAATTTTAAAGATCAGTGTTATGTGTCATAGTTTTGTCCCAAGTTGTATTTATAGATAAAGAAATCGTTCAGCCCATTGAAAACTTAATTTTGAGTGAAAACAAGAACCTTAATCGATTATTCCAGAGATCATTTTAAAAAAATTGTTTAACTACGTTTAGTCGATTATGCCTATTTCTAATCGATTAAACTTGCTTATTTAATCGATTATCCTCCATATAATTGATTAATCTAGAGAGTTCAAAAACTCTAAGTTGTTTTAAAGTTCAATTTTAATTGATTCCGAAAAGCTTTAATCAATTATTAAGTGTTAAAAATAGGTTTAACGAAGAACAAGGTTGTTTCCAAGGTTAGTTGAGATTATGCCTTCTTTTAAGGTTTTACCATATCATACAACACTTCAAAAGGCTTCTAGTTGAACATCTTCATCTTTCAAGCTATTTCTATGACTTCACTCTTCATCTTCAACCTTTCATAATCAAAACTTCAACAGGATTTGATAGTGAAGCTTCCTTATCTTCTTCACTTAAGTATTTGCTTATTAGGACATAAGAGAGATTTCTTCATTGGTTGAGTTTTCAGACTCAACCTTAGATTCAACAGACTCCTCTTTAAGAGCCTTTAGAGCTCTTGGCTCTCTTCGTCTGAAGATGGTTTTCATTACCTTTGTTGTGAGACCTTTATCAACGGTTGTCTATTCCTCCTTTTAACTTATATCCTGGAGATGCACTTCGTGCACTCTCAATATCCTTAGCAGTTCATCCCAAGAAATCTTGCTCAAGTCTATTGCCTCTACTATAGTTGTAGTCTTGGGTTCCCAGATCTTTGGCATGTTATAGCTTTAGGTTGATATGAAATTTAGAGAAGCTTTGTCCAAGAGGTTCAAACTCGTTCAGAAAAACTTGCATTCTTCCAAACATATCGTATACACTTTCATCATCCCTTCATAGAGAAGGATTCATATTGTCTAGTGAGTTTGGCTGCCTTTCTTAGTTAGACATCTTCAATTCCTTCATAGTTGATGATTAAAGAGTCCCAAATCTCTTTGGCATTCTTCAACCTACACAGTTTCTTATATTCCTTTCTAAAAGAAGCACAAATAAGAGTATACCTTAGTTTCATGTTGAGTTGGACTTGGTTGAATTCTTCTTCCTTCTAATCTTTCTCAGGTCCTTCAATTTTACATCTCCCTTAGTAATGATCTACCACAATTAATGGTGTCTAGATTTCATGTACATCTCCATACAATCTTTCCAATAAGGAAAGTCCATACCAAGGAAGGTTGGTAATCTTGTCAAGGAGGCTCATTCTGCGATTAGCTATTGTTCCATGTGGTTGGATCTTTTTCTCTAACGTTGTCAGGCCCTCGACCCCTTAGAGGTTGAGCTCTTATATAAAAATAGGTAAAACACAATAAGAGAATGTTGAATTATGTTTTAAAAACGTTTTACCAAACCTTTCAAATATTGTTGGATGAAAGGATTTTATCAGATGATAGGCGAGCACAAGACACGCACTATGTTAGGTACTAAAAAATAATTTTGAAACACACTTGTAAAGTTACATAATCTCCCTTTAAAATTTAAATGATATTAATAACATGCAATTGAAAAGAGATAAAGGTTAGAGCCACTTATCACAAATTTTTATATTGGTTCATCTGATATCCACAAAATATGTCCAGTTCTCAATCAACTCGATTGAGTTTCACTGGTAGATTAACGTTGCAAGGTACAAGTATTCTTTTGGCTAAAAGGCACTCCTGGCTAACCTATATAAGTATTATTTACGCAAGTCACTTTTGACTCAACCAAGTATTCTTTCAATAAGTCATTCTAGCTCAAACCCAAGTATTCTTTTAACAAGCTACTCTTGGCTCAAACCCTTTAGAAAATGAAGAGAGGTATGATTAAAAAATCACAAGATAACTAGTATAGAAGATAAATATCTTAAAGACAGATATGATAGAGAATTTCTTCTAGTGGTTGCAAATGAATACAAAAACTGTTCTTCTAAAGATTTTAGGATGTGGGAAGAAAACAAGAGAAATTCAGCTCTTGATCTTAAGATAGCGTGTTTGTTTTTCTTCTTTGAACTAGATCCTTATATAGTGCTAAAAAACAACTAGCTGTTGGAATCCCGTTTTGACATCTTTTAGCTTTAGGTTGACTTCAAAAGCTTGATCATTAAATATCTCTTGAGGTTTCACGTAGAGTGGATTAAATGCAACTCTCATGCATTAAATACATTCCTTCTTTTAGGATTATTCTTGATAAATTATTGCACTTATCTTCCATTGGACAATGAGATTTACTTCTCTTTTGTGAAAGTTGATTTTCGTCTACGATAGGTGTGCTCCAAGAGTTGACAAACTGCATGTGTCAGGAATTTGGTGAACTTGAGCAATTTTAGCTCTTCTTTTGAGGCTTGCTTGAGGAGATGTGATATAACCTTGTTCATTATGCTTAGGATAATATGAAGAATGTTCTTGCACTTTAAAATAATTCATTAATATTCACATTATATGTGCACATCATCTGATTGAAAAGTCATGTGTGCAGATGATGTGGAACTTATATCATCTATCCATATCATTTGTCAGACGATACATATATGTTTAGGTTACAAAGAGGCCATTTATAAATCCTATCATCTGAACCTCTAATCTAAAACCTTATTCTAACAAAACATAGTAATTATCTTGCGAAATAATCGATTATCATCAGCAAGCTTTTGCCTTTCAATTACTCTATGGAATAATCAATTATCCCAAGTAATAATGGATTATTTTGAACGTGTTTGCGAAAACCTTTTCATATTTTGTAGAACCTTGCACCCCTCTTTTTCTATAAATACATAAGGGGTCAAGGCTTTCAAAATTATCCTACAGAGATCATAGTGAAAGTTGCTCTGTTGCTAGTGTTCAAACTTGTTTCATCCTTTGTGGTTATTCAAAGGAGGTGTTCATCTTTTGAGGTTTTCAAAAGAGGTGTTGTGGTTATTCAAATGAGGTAGTTTCATTCTTTGTGACATCAAGGAAGTGATTGTTCGTTCATCCTTTGTGGTTATTCAAAGGAGGTGTTTTCATTCCTTGTGATATTCAAGGAAGGTGTTGTTCATCTCTGTTTTTTCAAGAGAGGTGTTGTTTCATCCTTTGTATGTTTTGTACAAAGGAAGTGTCTTGTTAATCTTCCTGTTATCTTTCTAATTCCGCTGCATTGTAAGTTTGTAAAGTTTATTATTAAGATAGTTAGTAAAAATTATTCTCTGTTGAGGTGATAAGTCACTGGACGTAGGATTTGTTTTGATTCGAACCAATATAAATACTTTATGTATTTTTCTCTATCCTTACTCTCTTTACATTCAAACTTATATTCTTCTTATTTGTGTTATATTTTGATTTTTATAAAGCAAAACTTAAATTTATACTGGGGTTTTTGTTAAACTCTATTTTAACAAGATTAAATTCGAAAAAGGTTTAATTTTTTTAAGAAACCAATTCACCCCCCTCTTGGTTTGTTCTTACCTGTGTTATTATTCTAACAAAATTCTCCCACACTTAAGCTTTTGCACTTTCAAGCAAAAGAAAACAAAGAAAAGAAAATATGGAGACCAAAGAAGAAACAAGAAAGGAAACAAAATAGAAAGCAAAAAAAATAAATAAAACAAACTTCCCAATGGATCTAAAAGGCAATATTAATGAATCATGTATCCAAAGTGCAAAAGAAAAAACTCAATCAAAAATTTATTTCAAAACATAGAAGAAAAACAAGAATTACAGTCAAATTAAATCATGGATCCAAAGTGATAAAACTCTCACATGGATATGTGTATCACTCATTCTCTCAAGTGTCCAGGTTTAAACATTTACACTCAAAGCACATCATGAAAGCAAGTATTACTATAAGTTTGAAGAGTCTCTAATTTCTACTAGTCTAAACACATGCATATAAAGATCAAAATGACTTGTATTACGTTTGTAATGTGGCTAAGGTAAGGGTGGGATAAAAGAAGGAAAACTCTAGTGTATAATAAATTGTATAGAAGAGATATAAGAAGATTCCTAATTGGACCAAGTAGACTAGTTGTTTGGGCTTGTAATTGGATCTTGTAGTATAGAATAGTAGCATAGGATTTTAGATAGGTAGAGAAGTCTTGCTAGAGTTTAATTTGGGTTCATCCAACCCCAAAGAAAACCCTAGGCCAGTCATGGAAAAGGAGAAAGGTGCACATACTACACATTTAGCACATGTTGTGGCACCATTCAAGGAGCACATGGGGGAATTCAAAATTGAATTATTCCTCCCTTTTGGTTCTCCAAATCCATACCTTAGCTCCTGCAAATAGGACTTCTCATGCTTTGTAAAAACACTTACTATTAGATTAATTAAGTGATGCCTATTTTGCATCATGATCTATCTTCTTGAGTTACCATAGGAGTCTCCTCCTTTTTAAGTCTAGTCAAAAGGAACCTTCCTTGTAAATTAGGTCTCTCCTAGTTCTCTTAGAAGTCCCATATAATTGAAACACTTATCCACTCTCTTCATTTCATTTCAAGCTTCTACAACCTCCATTCCATTCCAAGCATATTGAGCCTCTTCTACAAGAAGCTCACCCATCATAATATCTATACATAGTTAAATGTGTCATTGGACTATGTTATTTCTTCATTATTCTTTCTTTTTCTTTTTTCATGTATCTTCTACTATTTAGGTTTTTCTAGTTTCTCTCAATTATTGTATTAGCATTTATGTTAGTAGATGCTTATAAAATGCATTTATTCATACTTTTAACATAACTTTTATAAGTTTTCTCAAATTTGTAAAAGAATTCTTTCTACAAAGAGAAAAGATGATAAATGCATGGATAGATAGGATCTTAAATAATTTTAAATAAATAAATACTTATAGATTAGAATATTATTTTAATTGTAGATTTTAGAAATTAAAAAATTATTTTTTACCTTTTTAATGTATAAAAATAAATATAAATAGTAATTTTGTTATTAGGCTTATTAAAAAAAGAAATAGGATTATGAGCATTAAAAGAAAAATTTTAGTGCTTTAAGGAGCTAATATTATTTTAAATATGAGAAGAAATACTATATAAGAGGATAATAAAGTTGAGTAAGTTAATTTTTATAATTTGTATTGGTTTTTCACGTTTTAATCAAAACAAAAGAAATTGTTATCTTTCTTATTACCTATAATAATTGTTTTCAAATTTTCTATTCATGTGTCCAGTTTACTTTTGGTAAAGATAGTAAATTATTGAACAAATACCGATTTTCACACGTACTTCATGTTATTTTTCACTTCATATATACAATAGATAGCAAACTCTTTTACTATTTTTAATAATAATTTAGCAGTCTGATATGAAATGTTGCTTGAATATTCAATTGTTTACTATAATATTAGTATTAAAATGTACTTTGATTCATGTAATTTTATGGAATAAGATTGTAGGTAAACATACAGTTCACAGTAAGAAGTTAAAAGATACATTGCACTTATATATTTTTTAAAAATTTATGAAATTCTTGTAAATGCATAAAATGTTTTCAAATCTTATTATTTAATATTTTATAAATTCCTCCAAATCCAAATTATTAAATCCTGATCATAAAAGTCTTTTAAAAAATTCTTTAAAACATCATTACATTCTTACAAAATCTTTTAAATTCTTCTTATTTTTGTTATATATAAAAGTGTTTTGAAATCTCAATTATCCTTTAACTAATAGTATTAGTATATATTTAAGGATAAAAATAATAGTAAGTTTTTGTTAATTTTAAGAAAATCAACAAAACAACGGAACATTTTAGAGATCAATTAATACATAATTTTCTCAAAAAATGTACGAAATTGTTTATTTTATTTTTGAAATAACTAATTGTTTGATATGAACAGATAAATAAAATTAACCAAAAGATAATAAGATTGATTTTAATTATTTCAGACTTCCGATGAGAAAACATTTTATTGCATTCAATGATTTTAGTAAAACATGTTCTTTTGAAATAGTTTGTATATTATTGGAAAAATAGCTTTTATATCTAAATTTTTTATCAAAATATTTAATCTTTTACCACACTTAAGAGAGAGAAAAATCTTTGGTTTTTATCTTCATGCATGTCAATTTTTACTGTGAGGTTCGAACACACTAGTTTAAAACCCTTGTGCCATATTTCTCTTGAGCAAGTTTAGAAACTCGCGAAATTATGCCAGTGGATACATACATACATACATACCAGTCAAAATGGGCTACTATGAGACCCAACTGTTGCATAGATAAAATAAAGCCCAACTAACAATTGCTTTAGGGCCGTTGCGCCCTTCACCCCATACTTCTATGCTGCACTCCCATAATTTTCAAAAGAACTATTTTACACTTTTAATATTTTGGAAAGGGTGTTCTAAAAAATTTTCAGAATAATTTTTGTGGAATGTTATTTCATAATATATATTTCAGAAAAGAAATTTTAAAATAAAAGTTTTTTAATTCTATTTTAAAAGTACCTTTTTAAAACACTGCAATTTAATTAAAAAATATATTTCAAAACATTCTAATCTAAATTTTTTCAAAAAGAGATAATTCATAACATAATTTATTAAATTAGAAAGTACTTTTATAATTTTACATAACCGGTGAAAAGTGTATGAAGAAACTATGGAGGTGCAGGAAGTAATCACCTTGCTGTATTATAATTGCATTATGTTTTGTTTTCTTGTTCTTGCTATAAGTGAAAACTTAGTTAGACTTCATTAAATTTTTAGTTCTCATCTTTTAATGCTGTTATTTTTTTTCTATCATTATTTTTTATATTATTATTACTATTATTATCTAAATTTACATACTAAACATCAAATATCAATAATATTTCTAATATTCTTTACTAATCACAATACAAATCCTTAAACTTTAAGATTTCAAACTTTCAACAATCTCTTTATTTTAATTACTTTCTTTTAACTTTATAGTTTTTAATTATTAATATATATCAACCTCTAACTCTAAGTTTATTATAACGAATATAAGTTCTTTCACATTTATTTATACATAATGATAAAGGGAAAAAAAATGTATGTTACATTAAATAAAAGTCTTTTAAACTTTTTAACTCTTCTGGTACATTTATACATAGATGAACACTACCATAAAAGATAGAAAAATATGGACAATTCTAGCTTCTATTAAAAACTGTAAGAATTGCATGCATTTTATTTTGCAGCAGAAATAATATGTTTAATGAATTTCATTACAATCATACAACCATTTCTTGGATTATATATATATATATATATATATATATATATATAATGAAAAATGTGTGTAGTTAGTTAGATGTGAATGATTGGGACACGTGTGGGGTGGTGGTGGAGCATGAGCAATGCGTGCTGGTATATACCTTAAAATCATCTCTCATTGCTTATGTATGCATGTCTGCCAAAAGACGTTGAATCTAATTAGGTTGCGTTGTGTTACATGCATCTTCTCCAAGTTTCTCTGCATTGTTTTGGAACCGAATCAGACACCTTCTTCTTCTTCTTCTTCTTCTCGGTAGATATATTAATCTATTATTGTTATTATTGTTGTGTTGCCTTCCTCTCACATCAATCACTGATTTTTATATTGTTTTAGTTTGGTACACTGAAGCACATATTCTCAGAGAGCGTGACACATGGTTCATCTCCATTACCACACCATTCCCATTACCAAGTGTGCCCCTCTTCTTCTTCCTCTTCTTCTTCAAAACACAATAATGTAGAGAGAGAGAGGGTTTCCCGCAAGGAATTTTGGATGACTAATAGGACCACACCACACCATCTACCATTGCATGCCACACCCAAACCATTTAACCTAATTTTTCTTTTATCATCACTATTCTCCAATATATTCGGCCAAGTCCCACAACTATGGATCCAATAAATCAGGAACCTCGCTTCATTAGGTCATGCTTCACAAAACTATAAAATAGAAGAACAATCAAATTATTACCTAAATATTACTAATTATTAACTTCATTTATTCATATACAAGCATTTGATTTGTGCAATGGTTAAAATTATAATATATACAAATTTAATAAATAGTATAATTAAGGATAAAAAACGTTAAAAATTTAGACATTAATTAGTCTTACTAAAAGAATAGACATGTGTTTATCGAACACCATTATAAAATTAAACAAGTTTTTAGGTATTACAAAGTTAAAAATGACCTAAAATATCGTTACCCAACAAAACATTGAAACTTTCCTAATCTTTGAATGTTGTGAGAGCCAAACTTGCATATCCAACATTTTTGCAAGCTCCAGAAAAAATGGATTTTTGCTTGGTATAAAGTATGGTTCCTTCAATTTAAAATTTATTGTCAACAGCTATAACTATGACCGCAATATTGCGTTTTTTGAGATGTTCATGATTACATAGTAAGCGGTGCGTCACCTTTTTTTTTCTGCAATTATCTTTAAATTTTTGCAATTGCAGTGTCAACACAGTCTTAACCACAATTTCAAACCTTGTTGACAGGTGTAACGCTATGCATGCTACAGACATCGGTAGCAAGATTTAGCTAACCTTGGAGTATACATACATTGATGACATGGGACCATACGATAAAGATTTAGCCAACTTTGATGATGTTCATATCTAACTTTGCTAGCTGTAACAGGGAAAATTCGTGTCTTGTGCTCTTTGCATGCAAAATGTGACTCGACTCGGTTGCTCATGCACACGTATCCAACCAACATTCAATGGTGTTATTTTATTCATAAAATAAAGCATTTTAAAAAAAATAAATACTTGTTTTTATATCTGTTCGAGACGTTTAACAATAATCAATAATTCATACTAATAATATAGTTAAAGAAAAAACCTAACCTATTCGATTCTTAATTATGCTGCAAACCGCGTTTCTTGTCACCAAATTTGTTTACTGACATAAATTATGTTAGTCCTTAAATTTTGATTGCAAAGGTTGTCGTTCTAAATGATATCTTGGGAAACGTTAGGTCCATGAATTGACTTCTAAATTCATGAAGCGCCAGGAACAAAAATTGTGGTTAGGGAGAAGGGTTTGAGCCTAAATTTAGCTACGTGTGTGTGTGGACTAAGTGCAGAAGCTGCGAGATTCATGAACTTCTTCGAAAGAAGGGACGTCAAGTACTGTGACA
The DNA here is from genome assembly GCA_030347555.1 of Lablab purpureus. Taxonomy (NCBI): domain Eukaryota; kingdom Viridiplantae; phylum Streptophyta; class Magnoliopsida; order Fabales; family Fabaceae; genus Lablab; species Lablab purpureus. The sequence continues at coordinate 24,513,324 of CM059258.1, forward strand.
TCAGCAGTTATCTGTTTATGGTGGAGAAAGAATTGATTAGCTTGTGCAAGCTAACGTTTTTTATGTCAGTGTGTTTTCAGCAATTTTTTCTTATTTTTGTTTTCAATTCTAATTTTAGGCCGAATTTCTTTACATAATTTTTGTACAACTATTTGTAATTAGAGAAAAGTATAAGAAAAAATTAATTAAGTTTCTTGTAAGTTAATATTAGTTTATGTATATGTTAATTTGAAGATATAAATTTCGAAATCTTTATTTTTAAAATATAAATTAATTTTTATTCTTTTTCTCTTTTACAATGTCTTTATTAGTAAAGTTTGTTCAAATATATCATTAAAATATTAAAGTTTTAACGGTGTAGCGCTCCTTTCATATTTTATAAAAAAAAATAACAATTCCTTTATTGTACACTGTAAAAAATAATAATACTAATAAATAAAATTATTAATTTTATCAAATTGAGTGACGGTGTGAGTTATATATATATATATATATATATATAATTAGAGTATTATAAGTTTAAATTTTATTTTAATAAAAGAAGTATTAAGAGTAAGAGTGGAAAGATCCCAGAAATTATTATTATTATTATAATTAGTGTATAATCTTTGATTGAATATAAAATATATGTATTGTTGTTTGTATTATTTATTATAAAATAAAATTTTTATTAGTAAGAAATTTTTTAATTATATAAATACAATAAATATATATAATAATGTAGTAATTTATTCGATAATATTTTTGTTCTTTTGTACACATTCGATCATTTCAAGTTACAAGATGTATTAGAGTAAATATTCATTTAAAAAGTAATAATATTTATAAATAAATTATTAGATAAAGTACAAACATAAACATCACAAAACACTTAACTCTCAATCATATATCATAACAATATACCACCTATAACCATATATCAACACACATATATTACATATCACGATTGTCTGGAAAATTAAAGATGTTATATGTGAACTTAGAGGCTAATATTTGTGAGTCACATCGTGATTGACTACTGCAACAAACAGTACACCAATTGAATATCTAGGATTCAAATTATCCTACCCATAGTGTAAAATCGTTAATCCCATCAACAACTCTTAGCGTACTTCATCTCGTAAACCTGGACAGGTTCGTCAATGATCCTGTCATAGACTCCTCACCACCTAGTAGCTTAATCTACGTGACCGAGACTACCAATGTAACCTAAGACCTCATTGCATTCGTGCAAATATAATTCATCACACTATTATAGTGTACCACCCCAAGTACCATCATAACATATATGTATCATACCTCAATTATGTAATGATCTATGGGCTCTTGCCTTAAGCTCCATTTGGCCTATCACATTCACTTAGTAGATTTTAGGAAATAATTTCAGACTCTAACATATTCCTCATAGTAGATTTTGGACACCAATTCCAAGCTCTACTTTGCTTAACATATCTTTTAACACGACATCCATTATCACATAATCCCAAACATGAACCGAACCTTGCACTACTACACGAATACGATTTAACGTCGCAGTTTTACGTCGGTTAAAATACAAACGACGTAGAAGGGATTTTAAAGGGGTTTTAACGTCGGTTATGGGAATAACCGACGTCGAAAGTGTGCGAGACACACTTTCAACGTCGGTTCATGCAGAACCGACGTGGAATGTAAGGTGTTCAAATAGCTGTTGTTGGGATCTTCTCCGCTGCTAGCTCTTCTTCTTACTAGGTTCTGCTTCCTCATAGTTCTCTTTAACATGATTCTATCATACGCACTCCTGCCTAAAAGGAGTTAGGAAGCCAAGATCTTATCTGAGTAGTTCTGGTAGCCAATGAGCGCTTGTCTGGTATCGAATGAGCTCGAGTAGTTGAGTAGCTAAAGGCTTTGGTTGCCTTAGAGGAAAGTCCTATCTTCGGATAGCTTCCTACAGACTTCTTCCCTTATTTCGGAAGTTCCTGGATTGTGTGAAATAAGAACAGGGGTATTGACTTATTAGCGGCTCAAGCTCCATTTCAAAGGTGAGGAGTGAACCTTCCGGGCTGATTCAATATCACCGGAGTCCGCTCAGGGTTCCAAACCGAGGCGAAGTTTCTTTTCTACGATACACTGGAATCGGGTCTATCTTAAGCGGAAGAAAGCCTACCGACGGGTATGTGTTCAGGGATTCGGCATTCAAGAACTCCTCCCGACCATCCTATCTTGTGTAAAAATAGCTTTCAGGCCGGTACTCTTTCTCTCCCGGAAGCGAAGGCGGGAGCAAAGCCTATTGATTCACCTGTTTGCTAACCTACTTGTCGGCTACCCGCACTCTGTAACCGAATAGGGCTCCGGAGTTCATACCACCCGGCGGTTCATCGAAGTCCTAAAGGCGGTATCGATGCCAGCAGGTTCTCGTCCTTTCACCCTGCACACAAGCTGCCTTCCAGTCTGGAACAAAGTCCAAGAGCAAGTCAATTAAGGAATTGCAGCACAAGCTTACCAGACTAAGCAGTCGCTACTCCCTGCTATGAGAACTAGGTTAATTCTGACCCACTTTCAACGTCGGTTATTTATTTAACCGACGTAGAAAGTCACGTCGGTTCAAAATTAACCGACGTTGAAAATATTACTTTTAACGTCTCCTCTTTCAACGTCGGTTTTGGTACCGTCGTGAAATCATTCCCAGAACCGACGTGGATATAGGTTCGTGTAGCAGTGTTGCAACCCTCGCTCAAGCGATAGTCCCTCACTTGAGCGAGATTGCCATGTCTTTATTACACAAATTAGTCCAAACTGGCTTGAGCAAGAATACCCTGCTTGAGCTAGAACAAGGCCAAACCAATTCTCTCTCCTCTGGACTAAGTTTGCTTGAACAACAATTTTTCATTTAAGCGAAGGCGTCACCACCTCAATGGTTGCTTGAGTGATGACATTTTGCTTGAACCAAGAACACACCTTCAAGGTCACATCAGCACTATCATGACCGTCCCTCAAGGGAGAACTCCTTGCTTGAGAAAAAAATGCTCAAAACAACAAACCCAAGGACAAAAAAACCACAGTTTCTACTTCCCAACCACCCAAAATACACATTGAATGCCTCAATTTAACATCATACAAATCAACCAAACAATCGTATAACTCATTTTTAACAATCTTACCTATTCATATCTCAATTGCATTTTTATTTTACCGTTCAAAATTGATAAAGTTTCTATCTTTGTCGTTTTCAAATGAAAGCTTCCCTAACCTGGATTTCTGTGGCTTCTTGACTCCTCTAGAGAATAACCTCACACCCTTATATTCTCTATCTATTCAAAACATGGGAAACATTTCAAATTACCTATAGTTAATTTCTTATCCCCAAGAAGCTAGAATAAGCTTTCAATTATAACATATCGGCCAAAATCCTTCCCTGTGCCTTCAATTCTGACGTGCCTCTCCCTTTCTAAAAATCGGTAGAGTTTTAGTATAGGACTTGCGGAGAGAAATGAATAAGAGGTTAGAGAGAAGAATATGGGTTTTGTATCAAATGAACTTTTCAGATCATACACATTCCTTCATAGTTCAAATACATGAAATACATTGTGTAAATTTGTCAAGTGAGACGGTAAGCAACTATACCTAATGAGAATCAAATATGACCCAATGAACTTCGACGTCAACTTTTGTGCTTCAATTGCTTGTCCAACTCTGGTGGTAGGTCATACCCTTAGAAATACATGGGCCCTGACCACAAACTCCATAGGTCTTCTCCTCTAATTCGCACAAGCTTTTTGTGTGCTCATGGCAATCCTCATCTCTCGGACCATCCCATGAATCTCTATAACCTTCTCAGTAGTTTGCTACAATAACTCTTGACCCACTAATACCTACTCCCCATGATGGTACCAACATAAAGATGTTATGAACTTCCTCCCATAAAATGCCTCATACGGGGCCATTCCAATGCTAGGATGAAAACTATTATTGTAAGTGAACTTTACAAGGGATAAAATTTCATTGTTGAAACAGGAAGCTTTGGAAGAGGTGTTGAATAGAACCTTAGATTATTTTTCAAGAACATCCCATATCGTCTGACTAATCAAGATCTTTATATTGATTCACCCAAAACCATGGGCTACGTCCAATTGTCTCTTAAGAATTCTTCTTAAGAGGTTCCACTAATCAAACAAATGATTACAAACCACTCTTGGTTACAATGAGTACACAAATCACTCTTAGTTACAACGAGTTCACAAATCATGGTCATCCCTAAGTTAGAAGCATTCATGTCTACTACCTACATACTATCGTCATTTTCTCATTCTCACTTTTCTTAAGGTTGTTCAACATCTCAATCAAACTATATCACTGCATGATTGGACTTTGTAACTTAGATTTTCAAATTTCAATGTCATAGTCAGTCACATCAATTACCATCAAGCACTTGGGTTATATTTGAAGAGAATGAAGCTTTTTGGTTGGTCAAAGCCTTGAAGATTTGATGAAGTCAACATCATTGTAACCTATCATTACCTTCCAAAATTAATAATTTAATCTTATCACTTCTTCTTTTATCGATAGAAAGAATTAATTTAACTATATAATACTTGTAATGTAATATTTCACTCCTTTTATACGTATATTACGTTATGTACACTCTAACTGTTATATATCTCGCGTATCAAGCATCATGTTCCAAAACATACCTAGTCTTAAAATGGACAACAACATATATTATGATTGAGACCACTCTCAATACAACATTTCTTATTATTCAAACTTATCTTTCGCATACCAACTTTATACAATCCTATCATTAGTGATATAATTTAATCAACCATAAACATAGCAATATTATATTAATAATTATAGCATATATAGGAATGTGCGGCCAAAAGGATAAAAGTATTTGAAATGTAAATACATGAGAAGGTTAAATTTTTAAAAAAAGCAATGTAAAATCCTGTAAAAAGTAAATACTTACATTCAAAAATTGATATTAAAGAATGAGAAAGAGAAGAGAATCTTACTAAAAAGAAAAGAACTATTGTAAAGTTATATTTGCAACAATTTAAATCAAAATGCAATTATGGTTGGAAATGAAAATACTTCATTAAAAAAAAGAGTTCGAAATATAGACTCAACTCATCAAATTAGTACTCACTTATTTCGACATATGTTATAAAGAGTGTAAATAGTTTAACTACTAAACACGAAATATAAGGATTTTTTATATTTATCTTGAATCTTATATAGAGTTGTCAAGATGGATGGCCCGATCCAACCTAGTCTAGCCTTACGAGCCAAGTTTAAAAAATCTGACAGTCCATCCTAGTCTATATTTTAAAACAAAATATAATTTTAAGCCTAGTTTAGCCCTATGTTAGGCCAACAGGCCAATACGTCATTCTTTGTATAATTAAAAATTAAAAAATATTACAACATGTCCATAATATCGATTTTTTATCAATAATAAATAATATTTAAATATATAATATATTTACATTAAAGATTGTGCAAAACTGTTTACATTTAACCAACTTATAAAACAAACTTAGAGCATCTACTAAGCATAGGGGTGGCAAAACGGGCCAGCTCGGCCCGTTTAGGCCCGCCCCGCCATGAGCCCGCCAAAAACGGGGCGGGGCGGGCCAGCCCGCCATAGTGATATGGGCCAAAATTTCTAACCCGCCCCGTCATAAGGCGGGCTGGCCTGCCTATATTTTTTGTTTTTCATTTTTTTGAAAAATCTATTTTTTAGATTTTTTATTTTATTTTTTTATCTTTGATTTTAAATTGGACTTTTTTTTTCTTTGCAACTATTTTGTTTGTGTCCAATTTAAATGAATTTTTGTAATTACAACAATATATTAAAGATGTATATGGTGACATGACATTTAAAAAGTGCAAGCTAAAAGACATAATGTTTATTACAAAAGAAATTACAATCAGTGAGGTGTTGAAGGAACCCTAGATATAGCTACTTTCCCAAATTTAAAGAGAATGAGTGAGAGTAAATGAGGTGTTATATTTTTCGCGGGCCAGCGGGCTCGCTCCGCCCCGCCCCGGCCCGACGGGTTGGTGGGCTAGACAGGCGGCCGATACGGGTTGGCGGGTTGAAAATGCTAGCCCGCCCGCCTATATGCTTGGCGTGACGTGGCCGGCCCGCCAGCCCAACCCACTTTGCCACCCTTAACTAAGCACTTCCAATACAATCAAGCACCAACTAAGCTCAATATATCAATAATATAATATTTTTTATCAGCAATAAATAAGATATAAATATATAATATTTTACATGAAAGTTTGTGCAAAATTGTTCACATTTGAACAACTTATAAAACAAATTTAGAGCATCTTTAATGGAATTTTCTTGTTAGAGTTGCTTATAACCTTTGAATTGTAAAAGGTAGGTCATATAGCTAAACAAATCTTGTTCAGCTTAAACAAGTAACTATCAAACAATTATAAACAACTTTCAAAAAATTACAAACATTTTTCAAGTCATGTCTTCAATTTTAATAATAAATTATTATAACTATAAACAAGTGTCATTGGAAATGCTCTTAGATCACCAACAAAGCACTTCCAAAAACACTTCTAGTATTTCAACATTTGTCTATACTATAAAAGATAACACCCAATTAGTTGTAATGTTTATGTAATATACATGAAAAAGGTCAAGATGTATCACATATTTTTATGGACCTCTTTAGATGTATTATGTCCTTGACTAGTTTTCTCGTTAAATAATTATATCTTTTCTACTTCTTTTATATCTATATTTGATAATATACAAAAAAATAAACAATTAGCATTGTAATAATGAGCATAAATAATATCAAAATCAATAATAATTTAATTATACCAAAAGGTCTAACTTGCTTATAACCATACAACCAATTATGAATACAAAAGAAGATTTGTACATTGGTAGGGTGTAAACAATTTCTATACTTTATTCAAGATGTGACCACCAATGTTAAATGAAGATTCTAAAGTTATTATTGTGATTGGAATGCTTAAAATGTCACAAGCCATAATTGCAAGTTAAGAGAACCCATGTTTGTCTAACTTCCAATCTTGGAAGCCATCTAGATTTTCACCAACAACACATGATTCACTCAAGTAAAGGTCAAGTTGAGACTTATCATCATTCGAAGTGTTTTCTATTATTTCTTGATGATAAGCCTACAATTAGATAACCAAAAGTAGAATTTAATAGAATCTTATATATATATATATATAGATGAAAATAAACTATATTACTATAGGTTATTGGTGATGAGAAATTACTTTTTGTCATTTAATAAGAAGATTTCATGTCTTTTGCACTAGTTACTATAGATAAAGTTTATGTAATGGTTTGGTTTAGGTATTTACCAAAGAGATTATACAAATTATCCTTCACCTTATTGATATTTTCTTCATTATCAAATGGATAAATCCTCTTATAACAAAAACTTATGAAATTTAACTTTGTCTTTGGGTCAAGAACACATCCAAATGGAAAAGTGACGAAATATTCATTCCAATATTTATCAAACTTGGTCTTCATCCTTGTTGCCGTATCTCTTATTACCTTATCTTTACTAGTTAAATTTTTATTCAATCTCATTTCTATAATAGCAACTTGAAGGAAATATAAGTTAGAGGTGGAATAAGATGATCCAGAAATCACGATAGTATTATAACATATAGAAACCAAAAACTCATATTTTTTTTACTCTTTCCCACTCTTCATCTGTTGGACAAAACTTGTAACTTCTATCACTATATCCCAAATTAATCAATGCACGACGATACTTAATATCACTTTCAAGCATCATATATGTAGTATTCCATCTAGTTGCCAAATCTAACCTTAAGAAAGAACCACCTACATCACTTAAGTGTACTTCTTCAACACATTTTTGAAATTCTCTTAACCTCCCCTTTGATGTTTTAACATACTTAACACTTTCTCTAACTTTATATAAACTATCATCACCTATTGCCTTCAACCCTTCTTGAACTATAACATTTAAGATATGTGCACAACATCTCGCATGAAACTATTCACTATTACATAGCATTTTGAAAATTAAGTCTATCTTTTAAAATTTTCACCATGCTACCATAGAAAAGGAATTTGCCAATGTGAGAAAAAATATTTTTCCTTTTATTCCCCAATCTTTGAGCACTCTAAGCACCTTCTCTGGTAATTTTAACTCATATGTGAATTATCTAAGTGATAAAATAAAAGTAACTTACTAATTTTCAATTTTGATCAACATAATTAACAGTTAAATCATATAGCCTTGGGTAGTTACGGTTGTCCATACATTAGAACTCAAACATATTCTACCAGAAATATTAGAAAACATAATCTTTAGCTTTGATTTTTTTTTCACTTATATACACATTATAAACATCATTGGTCAAAATGTTTCTACTAATTGTTCTAAAATCAAGATTTCACACTTTATTTTCGTCACAAAGCCCCTCATACTCAACATAGCTAAATGAAGATTGTGCTTAATAATACATTTAGCAAATGCATCTTGGTATACCTCAGAGTCAAATTTCCATTGTTTTGACAAGTTTGCTTTATTATCCAACATAACTCCCACATCATCATGATACTTAGGGAATACACTACATTTAGAAAGATGTCTTCTTAAATTATTGGTCCTTGAAATTCATTTACATGTATATAGTTTGCCACATCCTTTACATTTATATTTCTCCACTCCTTCAATTGAACCAATTTTTTCAAAATAATTTCATATCTCAAAAGTCACAACCTTTGGTTTCTTAGTCTATCCACATTTTTGTTCAACATTATTTCTTTTGTTATGATCAAATGGATCACTAATTAGAAGAGTAACTTCTAGTGTTGTCATAGAAGATAAGAACTCTGCAGTGCAATAGATAAAAAATATAAAAACCTATTTAAATTTTACAACAAATTTACTTTATATAACTCACCAAATATTAACAAAATAAGACAAACTCTTGATGATATGAGGAAAACAAAAATAATAGAGTTTTGATTAGAAATGTAAACAAATGAGAATATAAATTAACAAAAAAAAATAAAGAAGAACCTAATCTAATGGGACATAGAGAAGTTGTGATAGAAACACATGAAGCTATGATGATGAAGGTGATACAAGGCATGAGGTGCAATAAAGGATATGGAGGATCTTATGATAGAGGAAAAGAAGAGATGAAGAGAAGAAAAATTTAAGGCACTAGGATTTCTTTTTTTGGGTATAATAACATAAAAATTAAAAATAAAAATTTAATATTAAAACATAAATGAGTTAGTCTATTAGTCTATGGACCAGCTTGGTCTTATCCCATATAAACATCAAACCAAATGGATGAGGCGAAAAAAGACCTATTATTATTTAGACCAGAGTTTTTTAAATTTAACCTAACCTGAATTATAATAGGTCACACAGATAGATCCGTCAAATAGATTTTTTTTTACAACTCTACTAATCTTATATTATCTTAAAAATAATATAATGCACTGAGAGATGATAATATATGCCTCAATTGTGATGATAGTACTTCCACATGTCTAAAATAATAATTTTCAGTTTTTATTTTAAAATAATAATTCTTTTTAATTATTTGTCTCAACAATACTCTTAGAGATGATGAAGAGGATAAATTATGTAGTACCACTTGCATTAAATAAAAATATAAAATTTAGTTAAGAAAACTAAGAATATTTTTATCTAAATTTGTAGTGATTGAGTTTTTCTTAATTAGTATATATTATAATTTAAAAAATACTATTTGGAATAAAGTGAGTAACTATCGACTGAAATCCTTACCTGAAAGTAGTTGTATTCGATATTTGGCTATTTTTAGGAATTCCATATTTTTGTTAATTTCAATCTACAACTTGGGATTCAAATTTAAATTGTTCGAAACTTCAAACTTGGTTCTGAAATCATGGATTTCGAAATGGACCAATAGAAGTATATATGTTTCAACACTTGGGAAATTATGCACATTGATCACGACACTGACACAATACTAAAGATGGTAGGAGCTCTTTTAGTATAGTGTTTGGCATTAATAAAGTGAGCCATTCATTAAAGAACCCGAAAGAAAATTGTAACAAGTGGTGTGAAAGAAAGGATGGTCTGTTGAAGAGCTTTTGGTTGTTATTTTTGTAAATTATTTTTGTGGGTAAAATTGAAGATAAGGGAACCTATTGAAGATGTTGAATGTGGGAAGAAAAGTTTGATGAATTTTTAGGCGTACGTGTGGGAGCTATTGAAAACAACATAGTTTCCATTATATATAATAATAATAGTGGCTTTAACAATTGAATTGTAATAAAATGCTCTCAAGGTTCCATTGTGGTGTATATATGTGAGAGTAAAAAACTGCCAGAAACTGTGTTACGTGATCAGATGTGACCTGTTGGAGTTTATAAAAGAAGCGTAGTTTAGTATAATAATTTATCTTGAAGCTATAATTTTAATGCCTAATAGCACTTCAAGATTAGCAAAACGACGCAAGTTAGTTCATGCTAATTGAGGAATGTTGAGACTTTGAGTTGGAACCTTTTATGAATTTTAAAGACCTAAATAATGGTTATTAGGTAATCCAATGCATCATGTTGCTCGTCATCCTCCATTTCAGAAGAAGATGAAAAGTTTCCCATTTACGTCCAATTTTATATCCCTTTGTTGCACTTCCATTCTCTTTATCCACTGCCCACTCCCATCCAAGAAGTTGACATTTTTCTCAACCAATTATCACCTTAATTGCTGCCTAATATATCAAATTCTTAAACTATCCACCAATGCCCACAATCGACATTGCATTTCTTTATGTTTCTTTATTCAATCCTGGGACTCCTTTTCAACGGGTTTTCAACACAATTCAACAAGGTGTCAAGCTCATCAAAAAATACACAACTTTACCTATTTACAATTTTCTTTCTTATTATTTCGTTTACTTATGTTTTAATTGCTTTCTGAATTTCGGGTGAATTTATTTTGGATCAATCGAATTCCTAAAAAAGCATATTTTAATCTCTAATTTGAAAAGGAGAATTCTATTAAATAAATGCTATTTCGAGAAACTAAAATAACTTTTAGCTCTTAAACAGTAAATCCGAGACAATAAAATAGTATAAACTTTCATGCTTAAGAGACTACAATGATTTTTTAAATTTCATCGACCAAAATCAAAAAAATTTCCTAAATTCTAGACATTAAAAACATAAATAAATATTAATTTCTGATTTAGTTACCACCGACAAAAACATTTCTTTTATATAAACTTAATAAATTATTTTTTTCAATGTATTTCATCACCATATTTTTTATTTTTATTACCAATTCATTGAATATAATAATAATTATAAAAAAATATTAAAAAAATCAAAACGATATTATCATTCTAAAATTTTTCATGAAACAAGAGTTTTTACTTTTAAGTTTTTTAATTACATATTATTAAAAAGTGAATTTTAAATTTAATTTAATTTTACAAAATAAATATATAAAATGAAATTTGCACTTATTTATATAGACTAAACTGACCATATTTTTAGTGGATATAGAATTTCCAGCCTATGTTAATACAATATGAGACATTGATTAATTAATAGAAAAGTGATATAAAAAAAACATTGATGGAGAATTAAGAGATTAAGATGATAAGCAAATAAAGAGAAGTGAAAGATGATTTTGATAAGAAAATAGTGGGGGGAAACGTAGCAATCAGAGGGTCAATTCCAATATTCCCCTGTGCATGTGCAGGGAGAGAGTTAAGGTTTGAGACGTTTCTACAGTTGAAAGCGGCGTTCTCGGTATTTATAACAAATATTAGTCAATTTGTGTCAGTGCCTCCCTCTTAGGACTTTGGAATTCATTCATTCACTCATGTACAACACAATTGAAAGGAAAGCATCACTCGTGGGTCACACCAGATTCTTTCAACTTGTGGTTCTCATACCTTCCCAAACACACCATTAATATCTCACTTTTGGCTCCACATTCATCTGACAACGAAATCTTTCTCAAATGCGGCTTCCATTTCACATTCTTCACCATCTTTTTCTTTCTTTTTACCACCCATGCTTCCTTCCTATACAATTTCTTTTCTTTCTCCCTTTTCTCTATACAATTTTCTCATAAACATGCCTCAAGAAGCACAACTTTAGAGACATCAAAAATAAACAACATAAGTGGCAAGTGAAGCTTCGACTTATACGTTAATTACTCATAAATAAGAAAAAAAAAAAAAAAGTAAGAAAACTGGTTAACTCCTTCCCCACTAACTCACCCTTTCAATGAATACAATGTGTGAATTTAAAACTTGACATAAACTAACCCAAAGAAGATTATTATGTTATGTGAAGATGGGACCTATTGTGAGGGAATGAATATAACATGAACATCCAAAAAAATATCCTTTAGTTTTTTCAACTCCAACAGAAACAGTATAGAGATATTATTGTTATCATTGAAAGAGGAAGCATGTATATATCTTATCTAATAACAATACCCATGAATGTCAAAATCTATTAAAAGTGACTCCGAATAATTATCCCATTGACGTGAACCAAGAATTAATGTCTAATATGTATCTACCAAAAAGAGGAAAAAATGTCTAATAGGTGTAACCCATCACATGTGTGTCCCCTGATATCCTGAATGTTACATCCTCTGATTACTAATATAGCTTCTTGTTTCAAACATCATAGTGTGCACATATACTTGTGTCAATATTAAATGCAATAGTCTTAGCTTTCATATGTTTCTAACACTAAAAGAATGTTTTCAAAATATATTATTCATCTTCAAAATACTAAAATTATTTAAAAATTTAAAATCTAATTAATATGTAATTAAAATTTTAATAATTAATATTAAAAATTAATTTTAATTTTTTTTAAATTAATAAAAGAATATAATTTCTATTTATTTTTTTAATGATTAGAATTATTTTAAATATTAATAATTTAGATTAGTTATTGTAATAATTAATAATTTTTTATTTTTAAATTACTTTATATTTAGTAAAAAAATTGTAATTGTAAGTTATTTAAAAGTTTAATATATATATATATATATTATGTATAGAAGAATTGTGTCTTAGAATGTTAAAGTATGATTTTGGTTAATTGAGCAAAGAGTTTTAGGGAAATCATGGCCACAAAAGTTGCACGTAACACGGGGTGCCATTGTTGGATGTAAACGTAGCTGCATACATGTACATACCTTATCCTAACAGAAGGTTTAATTTATGTGTGGTTCAGATTCATTTCTAGTTCAATTTTGCAGTTTTCATGTGCACAAGATCAGAGTAGAAGCAATTTTAGTTTTAATTTTTTTAATGATTAGATTTAGAGCAGACCAAGTTTTATACTACTTTACATCTCTTTTTATTTTATAGTAATATTGTATTACATTCTTTTCAATATGTTATCTTCTGCTGTTTAAATTAATTAAAAATGATAAAGTTTTGTCAATTTCCTATTCTTTTTAAATGCTTGTAGTGAAAACAACATCTGCACAATATAATTTTAATAATATACTTTATGTTCCACATTATGAGTATGTTTTATAAATTATTTCAATTAACATGCAATATGTTTGACTAAAATAGAAGAACATATATAATAAACAAGTTTATTACACCAGCTTAGCTTATGGCTTTTTATCATATGTTTCTTAAAGTAGCATTTGAGTTTGTAATTATTATTATTAAACGCATTTCCTTAATAAAATTCATCGCTTATTATTTTATTTAACATTATAAAATTCACTTTAATAAAATTCAAAATTATAATATTTTAATTATTATTCTATTCATAAGAATTTAAAATCTACTAAAAAACTCTAAAACTATAAGTCTACATACGGTTTTATCACCTAAATAATAATAAAAATATAGTATAAACATATTCTTCTATCTCATTTTATATTTGTTAATTTCATGGAATACTTTTAAACCAAAAAACTAACTTAATAACTTCTCATTATTATTATTATTAGTTTTTAACAAGCTACTTTTTGCTTAATAAACTTATAATCAATTTTAGGATGCTCTCAAGTAGGTTCTATAACTGTTATAGTGGGAGCACATTAATTCTCACTCACGTTGGTTCTCCAAAAATTTAACCTTGAACAATGAATTCTCAAATATTGTAGTTACTCAACAAGTTCATGAGAAAATTAAAAAATTAGTAGCTTTTCTCTTAAGGCCCTATTTAGGTATTAACGTTAAGGAATATTATATTTAAAATTTATATGATATAACATAAACTATTTTCTTAATCGACAATAAAGTTATCGATCAAAGTTTTATAAGAAAATATTTTAATATTTAACTTATAATATACAAAATGAATAATTTAGTTTATATATAATTTAATGCAGTAAATATTAAATAAGGACATAATACTTTTAATTAAAAAATCACTTTCGACTAATAATAGTTATAAATATTGTCAAAGAATATTTACAAGTAATGCATGTATTTCAAATTATAAAGTTTTAATATAATTTAATATTTTGGTGGAGTACAGATTTCACTTATATATACACCTTAAAATATCTTTACTTTAAAAGTAAATTAAGAAGCTCAATTTATATACTTATTATAACTTAAAGTTTTTTCAATGCATCCTCACTTATGATTTCAAATTTTAGGATTCAAAAATAAAAGAGTCAAACATGATTCAATAGTCTAAATAATGCTCCACTTAACTTTAAACAAAATAAGTAAATTGACATAATTTTTAGTATTGGAATCAATGTAACTCTTAGTTAAATATCTATTTTATCGCAAACATTTCTTCACTATTTTTACAATTTCAGTTTTATAAACTTTGATAGCTTTTGTTATGATAAGGGAGATGTAGAGTGCAAACTACATGAAAAACTATTTTTCTAAATTTTAATCTCTTGTAACTTTTTTTTAGGATCATAATTTAGAATAGAATTTATACTTACTTTATTTAAAGCAATAGCATTATATTTAAACGATTTAGACATACTAAGACTATGCAACCTTATTAACGAAAATAGTATCAAATAATTATCCTATTATAATGGAATTTGTCATTTAATAAAATAAATAAATGAGATCATAAAGTCAAGTTTAATTTGTCTTGTAGTCACCACCAAGCTTACTATAGTATGTAAAGGTTAAGAATATACTTTTTTTTAACACACTTTTGTATTTATCCAAAATCATAAAATTTGTGAATTTCATTTTTCAACTTATAATTTTAATTAATTATAAAATATGTATTAAAATGTATCACTACATGAACATATTAAGCTCTTAAACTATTTATAATAAAACTAGCCTATCAGGGTATAGATGCTACCATTTTTATCGTCGTGGTATTCAGTCTTTTTTAAGATAAATGAATTATTTTTTAAAATTATGTGATGACAAAAATATTTAAATAAATATACTGATAAAATTTAAAATTTTAAAAAAATTATGCATCCAAATCTTTTAACGTGCATATGCATGCAATTTTAGAGGAAAAAGAAAATAATTTATTGGTAATTTTGCAACACATACATAGGAAAAACATCATATTTCATACAGAATGACTGTTACACGTAGCTATCGTAACATTAAATGCTGCACAATATCTTCCTGTTTATTTTTCCATATGAAATTGTCGTTGTTATCTCTCACTCATTGTGTTTGTGTGGCCAAATACAAGTCTGAGCTATTCCATGAAGCTTAAATTCAATCACAACCATAGAACTTCACGATATGGGCATTGCAAAAAAGTACTGGTACGAGAATATGTAGCAGCTTCTGTGGGTTAAAACAAACATGGGAATTTGTGTTGCAATCTTTTACTAACTTGGAATTAGTTGCAACTTGTTTACGATTACAATTGGAATTAATTTCAACCATAAGTTTATTATAATTGCTTTATTTTCACATCATATAGGAGTATTTAATTAATTCGGATTGTGGAACCGTGTCAGAGTGGTATAACATAGCAACGACCAATGTGAAAGTAATTTCAATTCAGGAACATACTGAAGAGTAGGGACTCCCTATGTAGGGCAGATAATGTGACAATACAAGGTGATATTGTTTTGACCGAATACGAGAAAATCACATTAAAAAAATAGAACATATAATATATAAAATGGTTGCTTGCCAAATTGAAAGTGTGGAACCAGAACATTTCTGCAACCTGCCACCTTTTAACCTGCCACCTTTTTACAGCATGCCTGAAATGTAATGAAAAGTTTATTTAAAACTCTTCATTCAATCTACATTTCTTTTGGTGGGTTTAATAATTGTTTGATGACAACTTATAATGAAGATCACGAAATGTCGTTACTGGTCAAAATAAAATTGTAAACCAGGAGTTTTATTCTAATGCACTTCTAAGATTAGCCATTCATTTTGTACATTATTGTTGGGTTTTTGTTTAAGATAATAATGATGTAACTCATTGCGTTAGGACTCTCTTGTTTACGCACTTATTCCGTTCTCACTTTTGTCTATATTTATGTAAATATAAATGACCTAATTCCTTAACCTTACCAACAATTTTTTTTTAAAATAAGTTTGCAGAGAAGAAATCACGTGTAACATGTCTAAAGCCTTGACAAAACTTGCAGCACAGTACTTTTTATAAATAAGAAGAAATTGATGGTAAATTATGTCAGCCACTTTTTCTCTCTTTTTTCACATCACAAGCCATTTTTGCTGACTACTGACCAGAAAGAAACACGCAGCGTGCTTTAAAATGCATGTCCAAAATCCAAATG
The DNA here is from genome assembly GCA_030347555.1 of Lablab purpureus. Taxonomy (NCBI): domain Eukaryota; kingdom Viridiplantae; phylum Streptophyta; class Magnoliopsida; order Fabales; family Fabaceae; genus Lablab; species Lablab purpureus. The sequence continues at coordinate 24,530,069 of CM059258.1, forward strand.
CAACATTTATGAGGAAAAATATTGCAGATTGAAATGGAACAAAGTGTAAAGTAAGTATCTTGTTATTTATTACAGATTTAACATTTATTCCCATTAATTATACAGCGATGTTATTAATTGTTTCCACGTAAACATAAAAGCATAATGAAGAAAGAGAACAGTAGTAGTACATTGACTAATGAAAAGGAAAACTTACTGTGTTGAAAAACATAAATCTGACGGATAACTAACTTCCACATACACAAATTGGTGGTTGCCATGTGTTGGAAAAGAAATTGAAGATACCAACTTTAATGTATAATTTCTTTTTTCGGTGACAAAGAAATCAACTTTAATACTGATATAATTGTTGGTTCCCTTTCCTTCCACAGACATATTCCATTTTATGGACCCAACAGCCAAGATTCATCAACAACGATAAACCATAAATCAACTTTAGTCTAGCTAACTTACTTTTTTTATTGGGGTGGGGGGGGGGGGGGTTAGTTAGGTGACTTTGATTGAGATTTAATTAATTATATAAAGTTTTCCTAGAATTCTGTTGAGAAAAGGACTTAAGAAATGTTTTGTAGAGTGTATTGCATAGTTTGTAATATTATGGAGAGTGGGGAATGAATGCATGATGATGGATGTTGAAGGCATTATACATGACAGGGTGTGACTCAAAGCTCAAGTTGGATTGAACATCAGTGAGTGTAGTAGGAAGCACAATGATCGCTCCCTTGTGAAGATAAAAACAAAAAAAGGCCATGACAAGCTGCACTATGAGTGAAGGCATTGCAAATTGCAAAAGCTAGCACTGAACAAAGGAACTACAAACACACACATGCCGAATCACATTGCTGCAGAAACAACTAAGGTTTTTCTGCCACATTCTTGTAATGGACTAATTAGAGGGACTTTGATGTTCCAAGTTGCTTGCTTGACATGATGAAAAGTTTCATTTTGAAGATGAAAATTTTGCAAAGGTTGGACCCTCCAAGAGAGCAAGCACAGCACTTTGACATGTGGAGAGCCCCCTCCACAATAATTGAAGCTAAGGAATAAAAGCATATATATATATAGTGTGTTTGTCAGGCCTCTGTGGTCTATAGTTGTGTCAACTTATATGTTTTCTCCACAATCTACCAATAGAAACCCCCCCAATTCCCTTGACTTTTTATACCCCTTTTTCTCTTTCATTTCACCAATCCAACACCATTTAACATCACTATATAAATATCATTGCTTGCTACCTTCCTTCAACCTAATTCTCGTTAAAAATCTTCTGCCTCCCTTGCAAGTTTCAACTTGCAAGTTGACTTGCCACCTTACCTGAAGATATATAGATATTCTGGCCACGATTTGACAGTTATTTATATTGCCATGTACGTGTATCTTACTCATCGTTTCAACTTATGGCGGGCAGAAGTTGCTCTCGCCCAATTGTTTGGTTCTCATTGGACACTCACTTCTCACGATTTTAACATGTGCTACCCAACCAACCAATCTCTGTTAGTGTGCTACCATCTTTTGCAATATCTACAAAACAATGAACTGATGAAGACGTGTTTTACTCCAAGGAATTTCCCATCTTAACGTGATTCAACACAACGGCAGCTCTGAAATTGTACAATTTTAGCTTTTCTGCATAATTTTACACAGACAGTACCTGCACAAACAAACAATTTTTTTACCTATAGATCAACTGACACAAACTTGTACACAGCATAAATAAACAATTGCTTTATCATATACTGGGAAAATTTGTCCTGTATAAAAAATACGATATAATAAAAAAAAATTAAAAAGTAATTAACTGTTTTTTATTAATAATATACTACTTCCCTTTAATTGAGACTGAATCAAGCAAAAAGCCAGGTAGTCAATGAATTCAGAGGTGACCTTTTCATTTTTATTTGTTCTCTTTCTTGCAAATCATTAGAAAGACAAGGATTTGAAGGAAACTAGAGGGACAATTATAAAAATAGTGAAACAAAACAAGAAGAATATGATTAATTATTTCTGATATTTACAACAGAAAACTGTGGTGATGAACAGAAGTTTACAGTAAACCGTAACACATGACAGTATATCACATTCTATAGTACTGTGATATATATATGCACCCTTTTTTTTTCCCTTATACTTACATGCACTTCGAGCGAAAGAAAAGCAGAGACCAGCTGAGCTTCATTGCTAACTACACCCAAAAGCTACAAGCTGGTCCCCAAAACCTCTCACTCAAAATTAACACCAAATTATAAAAAAAATAAAAGAAAAAATAAAAATAAAAATCTGCAACAGAAAACTGCAGGAGGAGTAGATTCCGGGGGCGTATCTGCAAGCATCCCTCAGTTAAATCTCTCCTCAGTTTCACCATTCACTCCTTCAAGCTTGTTTCCTCAAATCCTTAGAATGAATAAAAGTGCCATGAAAACCATAAGGAACGCGAGAGGGGAGTTTGATGGAAGCTTCGAGCTTTAAATTTTGGGCATTCACAATCTGCAGCTCGGATTTCCATTCTTTCTCGTCGTGCACGAATGCCAGAATATACCCGTCATCTTCTTCTTCACCGTTGGGAAGAAACAGAGGCTCCCCACCGAACTTTTCTTCACCATACATGTACTTCTGCACTTCTCCACTGAACAAATCAACTTTTGCAAAGCCTGAGACTTTGGGCCAGGGCTCCGCGAGAGCTAGATACGCGAACTGAGTCTTCCTCCCGAGCTTGTTTCTGTTGACCATGCCGGCTTCAAGGTTGACCTGTTCGGCGTCGGTGATAATGGGGCGGCGAGTCGACTTGCCAGTCCTTAAGTTCAGCCTTATCTCCGACAAGACGCTTTTCAAACTCTCATCGCATTCGTTGAAAATGGAGTCCGCAGGGGTCATGCAGGACCCAATCACCACAACCTCGTCGGTTTCAGGCTCCTCCCACGCGTTCCAGAGGTGGAAGCAGAAACACTCCGGCGCGTCGATCCACTGCATCGCATTCGCGTCCTTCGCATTCTTAGGCAAAATCCCAAACCGTGAGGTTTTGTTCTTGTCGTAGACGACGGGGGAGCCGCCGGTGATCATCTCGGTTAGTTTGAACACCACCTGCTGGTCGGGGACGACGACGAAATTCTCCGTTATGGCGAAATCGTGCATCATGGTGGGTTCCTTCAGGGGGATTTCGACGTCGGGGGACTTGACGCCGTTAGGGGAGAAACGGAAGTACTTGAGGTAAGGCTTCTGAATGACGTCGTAGCTGAGCGCGTGGAGGTCGCCGTCGACGGGGTCGAGTTTGGGGTGGGCGATCATTGTGGAGTTGAGCTGGCCGTTGAAGTCGTAACGGCCAACGGTGGTTAAGTCGCCGTTAGAGGTGATTCTCACGTGGTAGGGTAAATCGTCTTCAGACATGGCCAAGAGGTGGTTGTTGAAGTAGACGAGACCGGCGTTCGCCACGCCCATGCCGTAGGACCCATCAACGAGGCCGAAGAGGCTGCGCCCGTAGAAGAGGAGGAGGCGCGCGATGCCAGAGTGGCCGTGGAGTTCGCCGATGGCTTTCGGGAACACGGGGCGGCCTAAAGATTTCTCTTGTGTGAGGCGCTGCGTTTCGGTGAAGCGGCAAGCGTAGCTGGCGGCACCGTTGGTGAACTTCACGGCGTGGACCATGCCGTCGCCGTCGAAGAAGTGGTGCCCGGCGACGGGCTCGTAGAGAGGATTCGCGCCGTTGCGCACGTAGACGCCGTCAATGCATTTGGGGATTTTGCCGGCCACCGGGAGGGCTTGATCCGAGGCGTGCTCCGGCACCGGCGCGAAGTTGCCGGCGATTTGGACTCGCGGGTCGGCAGTTTTGGGGAGAGGGTGTTTGCGCTCGTGGGAGACCAGCGCCGTTTCGACGAGGTCCAGGGCTGTGGCGGCGGCTTTCTGGAGCAGGTTCCATTTTTGAGGTAATGGTTGGGTGGTGTGGGAGAGAGGTTTAGTTTCCCTGGGAGAGGTGGTGATGGGTTTGGTTGGAGTTGGGGTGGTGGTTGTGGTTGTGGTGGGGGAGGGCGGTTGGTACTGTTTGGGGAAGTGGAGTGTCTGAAGGGAAGATGTGATGGTGTGGGAAGAGGATCTCTTCTTGAGAGGAATTAAGGTTGTGGGAGAGGATGTGGAAGGCAGGTCTTTAAAGGGGGAAGAACAAGAAGATGGGAGTGTGGTGTTAATCCAAGGGTTTGCTGCTGGTGAAGGCATGGCTGTTGTGTGTGATGGCGTTGTAGTTTTGAATTGAAATTTGGAAATTAGAAATTGGAGATAGGAAGATGGGTGTGTGTGTGTGGGAGTGAGTTGGGGGGAGTGGGGAGTGAGATATGGGGTATATATAGTAGGTAAGAGGGAGGAGGGGATGGAGGTTGAAGTGAGACATGTAGGAGGAGACCACGTGTAGGATTAAGAAAATGGGGGAGGGGACTCTTAAAAGGTAGGCTTGCCAATAAGTGAATGGGACAAGGTGGGACATAGGGGCGTTACACATTGCCACGACCCCCCCCCCCCCCTTCTTTCCCTTTCTCTCTCTCCCTATGCTTCTTTTTTTATTCATCCTTTTTATATGCCCAAACCTCCTTCCTTTCAGAGCAATCACACATGATTATTGGTGGCAACATAAACGCAGGGGCAGAGGCCCATTAGTGTATGCAGGAGAGGAAGAAGAATACGCAGGAGAGGCTTTTCATTCATTCACTCGTTTGCCTAATTCCCTCTAATTCCCTCTAATTCCCTCTAATTCCCTCCCATTCCCTCCCATTCCCTCCCATTGCCTCTCATTCATTGCCTTTGAGCGTGGATTGGGTGAGTGGGGAACCCATTTGTTCTTTTGCACACGTCGAACCCCGCGTTCCCCCCTCTATCACAATGTCGCTCCCAATACACGTGGCCTTTTCTCTTGCTCTCTCTCTTTTCTTCTTCTTCAAATCTTCCCCCACGTCACATCCCATTGCCCCACACGCTTCCCCTCTTTTTTTCTACCTCCCTTCTCCTCTCCCACCTTTACGTTTTCCGTTTCACTATTCTAACTCTACTTTTTCTCAATCCCACCCATAATAATATCTCCACAATTTTAATCATCTCACTCTCCTTCCCTTCTTACTACTTCGCATTTCAAACTAACCATCTCTCACTAAATATCTACTCATCCTAATTACTATTTTTTACTTTTTATTCCTTCTTCTTTTTCGAATCATATCAAAACGCATTATTTATATTCATTTATCATATTTTTAACTATATCTTTATATATCAACGATATGTATATGTTCTCCTGGTTTCACCATACTAATCCTCTTCCGGCTTATAATGCAAATGTATAAAGTTTTGGAAAGCATACTATGGTTTTTTTTTATTGTACTGGAAGCTTATCCAAACAAGGTGATGATAAACCAAAAAAAAGGTGTCAATCTAAGATGAAAAAACAAAAACTATGACCATCGTTCATTCTCCTTAACTTTTTCAAAGACTTTGGAGCCAATTGAGCAAACAATATTGCTGTGGTTTGGCAGGATTATAATGTTGACAAAATTTGACTCTGCTACGTGTAGGGCTGTGTTTTGATTCAATTCAAGGGCTAGACTAGTTCAATGGCTCACTAGCTCAGTGGTTAGACTTCATTTTAAGGATTCACAGGGAGACATGATCAACAAAATGATGCATGATATATCTTTTATAAATACACTGAAATTTGCACCTAAAACTTTGGTAACAAAAAGGAATAAACAAAATGATGTAATGCATGATGCAACTAAACAATATTAGAAGAGATATTTGTTGTTTCTTTATGTGTAATGGCCAATGGGTAAATACATCGTAATCACAACACACACAAGCTCTGGTAGCATCTACTGGAGTGGACCAGGTTGTAATGGACGCGCGTTTTGTGTTGTCATGACTCCATTTGCAAAGAAATTAAGCTTCTAATTTCTAAATATCATAGGCATCTCGATCATACATGCAAACATCCACGAGGGAATAAATATTCAGAGATATAATCTTCAGAGTTAAGATTAAACTTTCCCTCCATCTTCAATGCTTCGACTCTTAATTTTCGTTTTTCGAAAACTTTTTCCTTTGTTTTAAATTTGTTCCAGCAATATCATTTCATTGCTACTCTTACGTAACAAGAAAAATAAAATACTCTAATAATTTACTCAACATGTGTTATTAGATTTTAGAAACTTCGTAAATCATGCTATAAAAATTCATTCAACGTGTCTTCTTTTTCGAAGTATCGAAATTACACCTAAATCATCTTAATTATAGATTAGTATGCAATACATGACCGACCACATATATATATCAACTATAGCTTAATCAAAATTTTCGAATTCGAGTTTAAAATATATAGTTGCTTAGTAATTAACCATATTCTAATGCGAATGAACATCTTACTGCCAATTTTCTTTTCGCTGACATTCGACGTGATCCACATTAATTTTGTGTGATATTATAAATTTTTAGAATTAAGAAGAGAAAATAGGATTATGACATTCTAAAACCCAAAATATAAATACTCGAAATATCATTTGATGCATTAAAGTTCAAATATAATACTTTAATTTAAAACTTATGTTAACCAATATAGGAACACCCCTTGTGTTTCGTTGAATACATTTATTCTTTGATGATAAAAAAAACAAATATAGTATGCAATATTCACTAATAACTTTTTTCATAAATACGTAAATAAGTTGGACTTTATGAAGAGATTTAGTTATATAAAGGGTAGTAATTAGCTCATTAAAATTAATTAATTAAACGATAGCATATATTATTTTTCTAAATAAAAGAGAGTAAAGGTGAATAATATTGTAATTGAAATATATCTTTTAAGAGAAAACAACGAGGTTCACTATAAAAACAATTTATATATCATAGGCATAAAATCTTTTGAGCTCTTAATATTGTTTAAAATCCTGTGGAGTTGCAGTTGTTTGGGTAACAAATAATTGTATTATTCATAAAACATTTTTAGTTTCCATAATAGTACTACTCAAATATCTGCAGAATATATATAACTTTCGCGATGCAATTGATCATTTTCCTCTGTTGCTCTCTCTCTCTCTCTCTGTGTGTCTCGTGCCTCTTTCTTCTGCTGATATTTTTTTTTATCATTGTTCAAAACTGGCTGGAAAACGCAGTTAAAAAATAAAGAGGCATTGAAGGCTGAAAAGTTGGTGAAAGATATAGCTATGTATATATAGAAAAACATATGCATTCACTTGAGTTGAGACCAGGTGAAAGATTAATTAATAGGCACGATATACCTGCGATAAAAATGATAGTTTATGCGTTATTTAGGAGACAAACGATGGCTAGGTCTTCTTATGTTGTTTTTTAATGCGAGCGTATCTGCAGCAGAAAGATTTTCTTCTTGTCAACTACAATATATTATTGACATTATTATATTATTAATGTGGTTTTGGTGTGAGGAGAGAGAGATTCTGTGTTTGGTTTTGGTTCAAAGGAGGAACTTCACATATTGTTTACTAATAACTGGCTTTCGGCTTATCATGGGTGCTAACAACCATATCCTCTCTATAACTTCAACATTTCTAAATACTTTACTCTGTAATCTGCAATACTTCAATACTATATCCCTTTAATGTCATGGGTGACTCTAAAATTCTATCTAAACTTTAATTCAAATAACTTACTATTATTCTATGATGCATAAACTAATGCAACATTCTTATGCGATTAACGTGTCGGCTGCAGCGCATGTTACGCACTCCATCATCCAATCTCTCATTTCCCAAATCATTAAATACCTTCTTTCTTACCTCTTTTGTTTCCATCCTAAAATTAATAAATTATAAATCACTTTAATTAATCCAAATTTTCATAAATTTATCCAATTATTTCACATTTTTTTGTTCAATTACTTCAATTAATGTGTAATTTGTATGACACAATTCATTTAGCTTTTTTATTATAGATATTCAATATTTATATCAATTGTTACATTTTTTTAATATTTCTTTCATTACTTTTTAATTATTCATATAATTTGACTAATATTTTATTATATAATATTATGTGCAAATTATACTGAATAAAAATTGTAAATAGAAATAGTCTAAATTAGAAAAATAAAATAAATATATTGTAGTTACTATTATAAAGTAATAACTTTTGTTTAAAAAATAAAAAAAATTTATTTATGTAACAAAGCCTGTATAAAAAATGTCATTTTGTATTTACTTTCAAATACTTTAAACTAATAAATTACTTAATCAGCTTGAAGTTTATAAGTTAAAAGTTTATTAATTAATAATTAACCTAATTCTATTATTATCTGTAATTTTAGTATTTATAATTTATTCAAAATAACTAATATTTTCAGTTTATGTATTGCTAACTATTTTTTAATTTATTCTTATAGTGGATTTTAATTATTGTGTCTATATTAATTGTTTAATCAACAAAATATATATGTATTATTATGTTTTGGAGATTCGCTAAGTGATTAGATAATATTTGTATTCAACAAACGTAAACACTTAAAATTACATCAAATAAATATGTTGATTATAAGGGTTAAAGCACTTAAAAAACTTAGTATGTAATAGAAAAATAATTTTGTATTATTATTTTTAATGTGTGTAAAATAAATTTATACATGTTTCAGTTCAATTATCTTGTGAATTACTGACAAAAAAGTAAACTTTTTAAACAAAAATCAGTATAAAAAAAAGTTGTGCTTAATTTACTTAACTTTCAGTCCATAAATATAAAAAAGTACCAAGAAGTATGATGTAAAAGTTCTTAGCACTAATTTAACCCTAATAACTTTGTCTTTACTTGAAACTAAAATAAAGTAATTGTAAAAAAACTAAAATGACTAATTAATTTTTCTGTTAATTAAAAAATCAATTGATATAACTTTTTTATGAATGACATTTAAAAGTACACTTTTTTCAAATGTTCTTTATTAGTTAAAAATAAAAAAGTCACCGAAAAAAAAATTTTAAACAGGAATTATTAAATACAGTAAAAATGATTAAAAATATATAATCCTTTAAACAGGAATATTAATATTGTGAAATAGTGGGCATGTGAGTTAATGATTTGGATTCACTCACAAAGCCATGAATATAGATTGTCAAGAGTAGTCATAATTACATTTAGGATTAAGTAGCAACAAAAGATTAACACACTAACTTCGACCAATCGATTCACAAACTTTCACGTGTCCCCTTCACTGGTTTTCTATTATTAAAATAAGGAAAACGCTAATCAAGTCTTAAGGGAATTAAAGTGATTTTTCATTTTATTAGGAACAGTAACATTACACTAACCTAAGACTTCTCATTTTAGCAAAAACAATCTATTGTTGATTCCTTAACCAATCTTCTAAAAGCATTTGTTACCACCACAACCTACAAATAAGCATGATTATCTTTTTAATTATTTTTACTAATAAATTAAAGAACAAATTTTTATATCTTTTGCTTATTATCTAACGAGCTTTTTTTTAATTATATAATTTATTTCTCCTCTACACTCGAGAAAGAAAATATGTACTACTTCATTCACTCAGTGCTAAAAAAATGATATTATACTTATTATTGACTATAGATTATATGTAGAATCAAAATGGAAATTTAAGCTATTATGAAAATAAAACTGTCTATTTAATTTATATTTTAAATAATATTTAATTTTCATAAATTATATTTATCCTGTAAAATTCACAAGTTATATCGTTTACTTATATTCTAACTAACTTTTTTAGTTATATAATTTATTATTTTTGCTCTACAGAATGAAAATATATACTACTTCACTCATATTTTATGTGTTAAAAAATTGATATTATACTTATTATTACTGTAGATACAGTTGGTATAAGAATGGATATGACTTTTTAAGTTCAAACCCATATAAATTTATATTATAAAAAATCTGTCTATTTAATTTATATTTTAAATGATGTTTAATTTTTATAAATTATATTTGTTCTATATATGTTATTATACATTTAGATTTTTTAGTATTATTTTATATAACAACAATTTACTCAATCTGTTGAATAATGCAAAATTAATAAAAATAAATATATATATTTTGAATTGATTTGGATTCTATAATAACCAATAAAAATAAAAATATTAAATTTTAAATTATAGAAATAATAAATATTAAGATTTTTTTAATATGATTTGGTGTAATAGATAACAAATAACCTACCAAAATTACCACTTATAGATATAAATATACTCACATTAAAAATTTACTAAAAAACTAAAAGCCCACGCACATGCATGGATTGCTGATAATAGAATAGTCCATGAATTTTTATAAAAAATGACTCGCTCTAATTATATTTGTTTATTCTTTATGACTCATTATATATCACCAAAAAACTTAGGTCTCACAAGATATATGAGATAGTAATATTTCATTATATTAAGAAAGGATAAAAAGCCCTAGGTAGACTAAAAAAAAGGGATCGAACAACTTTGAAATGTTGTATATATTTATAACAAAAAACGAAGCATAGAAGAATAATTAAAAGAAATAATAGTGAATAAATTGAGGGTATGATTATAGTTGTAGTTAATGTTACTGGTGGTATATATATGCATAGTGATTCATTGTTAACGGTTGCAACGCGTATGAGAGTTTCTGAAATGCTCTTCTTACGTACTCACCAAACAAACCAACCGACCCACTTAATTTGAGGAATCATGCATAGACATATATATAATGCATTTTATGATAAGAATTCCACAAGAAACGGCTCAGATATAACGATAACATAATAGAAAGTGGAGTTCATACATTTGGGAGACATATATAATCACAGTCACATCTCATCTTAATGTGCAGAATGACATATGATATCAAAAGTTAGTTTTTATGTACAACAATAGTACGACTACTTCTAACTTTTACTCCAATCTCATCACTCATATTAATATCTTCTTCTTCCATTGATCCATTTATACAAAATTATCAAACATATACTTCTTATTACCTCTTTATACATTTTTTATTTTATTTTTCAATAAGATATATTCTATACTTCTGTAATATGATTATATCTCATGCTTTAAACATTTTTAATAAATATTCATTCATCATGGACAAAACAAACTTAATCAGGTAAACTAAAAAAATTACCTTCATTTTTTAAATATTTTTTTTGTCAAATCAATGACAGGAAATTAAAAATTTTAATATCTTGGAAATATAAAAAAAATATTTTATATTTAATTAAAATATTTAAATATTATTATTGTATTATATTTTCTTATTTTATTTGGATGAGATATACAATTTTGTGTAGATTAAGAAGTGATGTATGTCTAAATTACAAAAGAACGCTATTACCATTTTATATATTATTAATATTAATACATGCAAAAATAAATTTTAATGTTAAAAGTGTGAAGATTATAATTTTTTTTAGAAAAATATGGATGGATGAGTTCTATAGCATATTTATACATGTGTACATAGAAGAAGTAGATAGGGTACAAAGTTCATCAGAGAAAACTGGGTAATCTGAAAAAAAAAAAACTTCTTAAAAATATTGATGAGTAAGAATTTAATTTATATAAAATAATAAGGAATGTATATTAAAAAACTATTGTATTTTTTACAAACTCAAAATATGCATTTAAATGTGTATATTGTTATATATATATATATATATATATATATATATATATATATATATATATATATATATATATATAACCTTTACAAAAAAATTCACATCCATATATGGTTTGAGCGTATTAGATTATAAGAGACAACAGAACACATGTATGACATTTGATTATTAGGAGGAAAAATAATAGGTTTAGACCCACGAGAAGGGGTAACACACGTGCTTGTAACCAATATATGCCTTTGAAATATGAGTAAACCAAAGCAAATAAATAAATAAATATAAACATTTAACTAAGGTAGCATGCAGACAATAATAACTAAGGATGAAAGAACTATAATAATTATAATTATAATTATAATTACAATTAGTATTTGGTGTTGCAGCCAGCACATGGAATGAGCAGCCATTGTTTATGGAAATTAAAATCATAGGAGTATCTCTAATATATAAGTTCTTAACACTAATTTGATGGATCTTAGATATATTTCATCAATACCCTAAATAGAACAAAATTCTTCCATCTCAACTTAAAAATTTGACACAAGTACAATTTTCTTTTTTACAGAAACTCCACTGAAACTCTACAAAGAGTTGGCTGGTTCTTTACAAATTTAAACAAGCTTTAATATTTTTTATAAGACCTCTTTCAAGAACTTTAATTCTTGGTCGGTTTGAATTTTTAATTGGTTTTAAGAATGCCTTAAGAATGGGGTTAAAGATGATGTAAGAAGAACAAAATAAATGCTTTGGTTGAAGAATCAAATCCATGTTTGGAAGAAGAGAAATGTTATCAATGATTGAAGTTGAAACCCAATTAATGTTATTATTGTATGTGATATACTATAGTCACATTCAATTGATAGATAGGTCAAGTTGAGTTCAACAATTAATTGCTTAATCAGATCACAGAAATTGATCGAACCCTTGTGCTGGGATTGACCTACACATGGGAGGGACCATGCACCATGAATCATCTCCACTTAATTTACCACTTTTCATGGAAGCGATCTTCCATGTGTGCACATGGTTGAACATGCTTAACACTAATCAATAATATATATATAAATAAATAAATAATCTTTTCCCTTTTTTTTGTTACCATTCATCTTTAATCCTAATCATATGGAACATGAGGAATGATGGGAAGAAAATAACAAGAAATCAGTTTCAGCACTTTGCAGTATAATTCATGACATCTTAGTTTGACCTTAACATTTCATTTTAAGTTAATTCAACAGTAGACATACATACTTTATTTACATATTAATTTGGAAACTAACTTTAAACCCTAATTTATCTTTTTTTACTTTTTTTTTTCTTCATTTACTGATATTGCATGTAAATTATCTCATAATGTTGTTTTGAGCAAATTTCACTCATATTTTATTGTTATTAGTTTTAAAGTTTAACAGTTTTATGATGATTTTATATTTTATCTTTAGAAAGACATAATACATATATATATATATATATATATATATATATATATATATATATATAAATTAGATTTAACTTTAACTTTTTAGCCACATAACTTTGGAAATAGTCAAATATATATGAACTTTGTTTGAAATTAGTAGCAAGTTATTGAGTATAGTTAGGTATATGTAAATTTATGTAGAATTTGATGAAGATATAATTTGTGAATGAGTAGTTAAGGTTTGATTCACGTGCATGGAGCATTATTGACTTATATGACAACAACCCGTCTCACAATCAGTCTTCTGGGGCATTACTCCTTATAAGTCAATAGCCGAAAATATAGAATAAGGATGAGTGAGACTTCAAATCAATTTTTGGAGATATTTTTTAATATGCGACATATTTTTATTTTATAAATATTAATAACAAATATTTTTAATTGCAAAATCTAAAACTTCAATTTCAGTAATCTTAATTTTGGACCCTGACCTTCCAAAAATAGCTGATACATGCAATTGGAAATTCTCATGCTTAAATCCTTTCAAATGTTAATCCAATTTTTAGTATTTTTTAAAAGTTTTAAAAAATTATGTTACTCGAGTCAATTGCTTTTTTATCCAAAATTTTAAAAATAATTTTCAAATAAATGTTTAAAAAAAAAATTAAAAATGTTTCTCATTTTATTTTTATTATTTAATTGGAGTTATTTAAAAGTCAGTCCATTGTCGTGTTATTTCAATAAACATGGATTTTTTTTAACCTTGTTGACCCATTATCATTTTTAATATCGAAGTAGAAGATCCAGTATAGATTCTTAATTTTTATTTTTTGCACATTAGATAATCTTTACGTTAACATATTGTCAGGTAATGATATTATTTTTATTTAATTTTTATCATATATAAAAATTAGTCCAATAAACTATAACTATACTATTTGAAATTAGATTAAGTTAATCTTATCCAATGAGTTAGAAGAGATGGTGGTGACAAATCTCCCAGAAGAAAAAAAAAATGGTATAATGATATTGCCAAAATTGGATAAAGTAGTTTGAAAAAAGATAATTGTTTTAAAAGAGAGGTTATTTTGTTTTCCCTGAAAGAATAGTGAAGATATTTCATGCTGACCTCTCTCTGCACCTTTCTAGAAAAAGACACATCATTATCGATCCCATTATTTTTAAGAATAAAAGTATAACAACGCAACCCGCACTCATGATCCTCAAATTATGTTGAATAGAAGCATTGTTTAATTGGTTGTGGCTAAGCATTGTTTAATTGAAAAGTAACAACTGCTTAATCCTCTGCAATTAATAATTCCACTGCGCCCTTGATGGCAAGATTAGTCTAATCCAAACATGGGTAACTGCAACTCCCCCCAACCAATGTATGGCAGTTGGGATCCCCATCATGAAATATTCTTCCAACTTTGTTTTCTCCAAATTTTAAATACTATGTCTATCTTAACTTGTTCAATCCACTGCTGCCCAACAATCATGTTACCAATTTTTAAACAAAAATATTAAGGATGCAAATGCTACACTCACATGCATCACCACATACATCTCCATGCAATGCAATTACTTTTTAAAATTCCAATCCCAAATCCCCTCACACCTTTGCTTCAACTTGCCATTTCTTTATATTTACAAGCTTAAAAGTAGATGGGTAGTATGAAAGTTTGGTGCTTCCACTTGTGATGGAAAAGTAATCCAAAGAAAACAATTGGTGGATTCCTGGTCCTAGCTAGCAACGGATTACCAGAAAAAACTACTTAACTGTCCTTACCAACTAACATCCTTGTGTAACACCCACTTAGATTACTATAAATCCCACCAATCATGTTTGTTTCTTATCCTACATTCACATGGAGGCTACAATCTTCAAGAAACCAGAACAAACACTTCTACTTGATTTCATTCATGCATTTGCGCAAACATGTAGCAGATAGTTCAGGACATCGCAAGAAATGACACACCCCCCCTTAATCAAGGATTTTTGCACAAAGGGTAATCGAACAGAGATAGGTTTTTGATTAATGATGATGGACAAAGTGATTGTCTTCATATTAAGTTTCTAAGATTTTGAAGAAGATTGTCCCTGCATCCATGACCCCATAGGTCCCCTATGAAAGCTAGTGTTGAGGCACATGGAGAGCACAATCAGCTGAATTAAAAACATAGGTGTGGGTCCCTTTTCTTCAAATTAGACAACTTTTTAGACTATTAAATAGAATACCTAACATATCATGAAAGACATGAGCAACAACCTATTTGTTTATGTTTGTAAAGAAATGCTACCAAAACATTTTTTAACACACTATTTGAAATGTCTTTTGTTATTGATTGAAACTTCTATAAATTTTTTGTCAATTTTGTCTTTTATTTTTACTCATAATTTGATAATTTTAGTTAATGATAAAGAATATATTAAAATATAATATAATTTTTCTGTTAATCCAATTAGATACATTAAATTTTTCTCTTCTATAAACATCTTTAATATATAATTAAAATAATAAATAATACAATAGTTAATTTTAATTTAGTTTAATTTAAATCAATTTCAAAATGTCAAACTACAATCTAAATTAGACCAAAAAAATCTAAATCAATTTTGATTTTTTTGATTTTAATTAATTATAAGCTCTTAAATATACATTTCACTATTAATCAATGAGAAATACCAAAAAAAATTCACGTGTCATTTGCCATTTCTCCTTTTTTTTTTTTTACCTCAGATAACTTTATTTTAAAATTATTCTTACTTTAATTTATATTTTTAAAAATCTTTTTCAAATAATATGATTTAAACTTTAAAAATATTTAACAAAAGTAAAATATTCAGGAGTATCCAGAAAACTTTTCAAGTCTCAAGTAGTGGTGGAGACTAAATTTTAAACAACTTTCACGGGAATAATATTTTCTTAAAAACAAATCAAATAACAAGTGTTTGAATATTCATTCAAATAAAAAAGAATTTTAAATGGTTATTTAAATTATGAGATTATTATATTTTTATTTTATTAAATGAATTAAATGAGTTATAAAAAAAATTAAAAATGCTTTAGTTAATTATAGAAAAGCAGCCAAAAATGGTCAAAAATTGACCAGTGGCGCCAAGGGTCAGATTTTGGTGCATTTTGTTGTGATGGAAATATTTGTTTTGAGTGAAAGTGTAAATGGAAGACGTAGGGTCTCGTTGTATTGTATTGTATTGTAGCACAAGAACATCATGGCTATGTTTGCAAAGATTCATAGGCCCCAAGTGTATGCCACGTGTCTGGTTTGAATGAGTCAGTTAAAGGAAAAGATTGAATAATTTATCAAAAGCTGCATGATTTGAATGTGATGTGAAAAAGAGATTGATTAGCAATTCCATTCCGATCACTTCATCTACGTCATTCAAAATTCACTCCTCACTCACTCCATTACATCAAATCTTTTCTTCTTTCAATTTCTTATTTCTAATTTTTCTTACAAATTAATTTAATTCAACTAATTAAACTAAATTATTTTTTATAAAATATTATTGATTTAAAAATATTATAATAATAATAATAATAATAATATTACTTATTATTATTATTATTATTACAAAATCAAGTCAAATGATTTCATCAAATACTCAGATCATTTTAAATCATTCCTCATGAATAATAAATTAGTCCTACAAAATAAAGTCTAAAAAGATCCGTCAGTTTAATGTATGTTATGTTAACATACAATAAACAAATATAAATTATTTAATTTAATTAAAATATTTTTAATCTCAACTTATTTTTACCAAGAAGACCAAAATCATATATTTAAAATTTAAGAAAAACAAGATATTCAAGAAATTCTTTGTTTTGTTTTCTGGTACATTAGAAAATATGTAAAAAGAATTTTAGGAATTGTTCTAATTTTACATTTGCACCGTCTGAACATCAAATAAATTTTTAACTTGAAGTAACTTAATTTATGAATACTATTTTAAAATAAAATTTAGATTAAAATATATATTTCCAAACATGTTATCTTCTAGTTTAGAAAGTTATGGTTTAAATTTTATACATAAGCTTACTGTTTTTTTTTTCGATAAAAAATTAACATTAGCGATAAAGTTAGTTATGATAACTCATATTTAAATATGTTTTTAATTTTAAAATTATATTTTTTAATATTTAAAAAAGATTAATATTTCTAAATCTTTATTTAATATTAAATAAATATTTTTAATAGATATCCATTATTAATTAATATAGATATTTTTATTCTTCAATTGTTCATAAAATAAATATAAGTATAATGTTATTCCGTATGCGAATAGTTATTATTTAGTAATTATTATCAATAAATTTTATTTTAATATTTTTTAAAATAAAATTATCAAAATAAAATTATTAAACTAAAACATAATATCAATAAATAATATAAAGATTAAAAACATAATTAATTTATAAGCTATTGAACTAAAACACAATTTCGATAAATGACATAAAGACTAAAAATATATCTAATTTATAAATATATTATTAACATTTTATTAAAAAAAAGTTAATGATAAATTATGAACGTTATAATAAAAATTAATATAATATATATAAGTCATACTATCAAACTTTCATAAAATAAGTTATTTATTATTATTGCAAATCATATTAACAATAATAATATTTTAACCTATATATTTAAGGATAAATATTTATTTTATATAATTAGTGATATAGTGCAATTTTAATTATTTAAAATTTCTTTAAAATCCATTAAAAGCCAATTTTTAAATAAAAAAAAGATGATGGAGTAAAAAAACAGGAGATTAATTTGAGATTAATGAGAGAAATGTTTTAGTTAATTCTACAAGAAATGTGTATCACATGAAAGAAAAAAGTAGTTAGTTGGGAGTGATTCTTTGTAAAGTTATTTTCATGTGATACACATTTCTTGAGTTGGTGGTTGATTTGTTTTTAGCTTATGTTCAAAGGGTTTTGTTCATCTGTCTTTGTTTTTTTATCCAGAGTCTGATCATATTGTCGTATGTAGTTCTTTTGAGTTTTATATTTTTTTTTCCTTTTTTATACCAATTGAAATATTTCTAATACTTCATATATATATATATAATATTTATTATTATTTAATGAAAAGAAAAATTATATATGATAAAGAGATTAACATGTACAATTCTAACATCCAAAAAATCAACTCAATTAGAAATTTTTGAAAACCAATGACGGCATTAGAATTTGTGCAGCTTGAGTTTTCTATACTTCGAAGAGAATCCAATTCCCTAAATTAAAGCTTATAGTTTTTTTGTACTTGCAATTTTGTAACTACATAGCAATTATTATTGACTTGCGAATTTTCGAATAAAGTTGGTGGAAGTTTAAAATGAATTATATATTTATATTTTATATAGCGAGATAGAATATTATTTCCATATATTTAGATATCTAATGTTATAATTAAGAATAAACATCAATAGTAATTTATAAATACCATTTCCTTTTAACCTACCACAACTTATAAAATTGTGACGAAACTAAATCTATTCTCCACAAAACAGAATCCCTAACAATTATAATGATTTACCATAATAATAATTTTTTAAATAACTTGACACGGACACAAGTTAGAAAATATTACAGTTGAAATTATGATTAAAAAAATAGAAGGTGGGTTTTATAATTACGGTATATACATTATAGTTAAATTTTAAATATATTATAAATTTGAGTATTTATTGATTGAATTAAAAATTTAAGGATATTAAATATGTTTTTAGTTCTTAAATTATTTGTCAAAATTTTGTTTTGTCACAAATTTTGAACTTATTTTGTTTTTATGTTTTATAAACTTGTGTAAACGATTTTTTGTGATTTGTCAGAATTCTTTTTTATCTCTTTATTTTTCTTTTTCATAATTTCGTATTTCACTTTCATGTGTCTCTTAAACTTATTTCATTCATTTTCTTTTCATTTCTTCCTCCTCATTTTTCTCTTTTTAAAGATATTTTTATTTGTCATCGAGATCACTACCTGTTTATAAAGTAAAAGGATGAAATAAGTCTAAAATTTGTCTCAGAAACAAAATATAATTTTGACAAATAGTTTAGACACTAAAAACACATTTAACCCAAAATTTAATGTTAAAAATAAGTTTTTTAATGGAATAATTAACTTCTTCTCTCTTAAAAAAAGATGAGAAGGAAATTAGAAGAGAAGAGAGAAAATTCAAAAAGAAAAGAACAATTGATAGCTTGGAAATGGAAAAACAACCATATCATCTCCTTAATGACAAAATTAGATGATAATATATTCAAATAAATATTTGAAATAAAACAATTGTGTTTAGGAATTACACATTACTACATGCTCATTATAGAACAACTATTTTAACAATAAATTAAAAATATAATTATTTTAACAATAAATTATAAAAAAAATACAAATTTGGCGGCGGCAGCAGCAGCGACGAAGTTGACGGCAAGGGGAGGGGACTTCACTCAGGCGGCAGCAACGAAGGGGACTTGGTGTCAAGGGGAAGCTCGCCGACGACGAAGGGGAGCTTTCAGGGCTTCGCGGCTTCGGGCAAGGAGAGCTGGAACGACGTCAGTCAGGGGTTGACGCCGATGACAAAGGGGAACTCGTTGTCGCTGTCGTAGAGGAGAGGGAGCGTTGCGGTGGAGAAGACGATGAACAGCAGCGCATCGCAAAATAGGAAAAGTGAGGAGGGAAAGAAGGGATAGTAGGTTTTAAAGGGGTTTCTACGTCGGTTGTATCCCATAAACGACGTTAAAAGTTGAACTCGAACATATCTACGTTGTTTAGGACAACAACCAACGTTGTAGTTTCAATATTGTACGTCGGTTCTGCAAATAACCGACGTAGACATAAAAGAAAGGAGTTTTTGTATTCGTTCTGACTTCCACTCGCAAAGGAACAAGATCTGGATTTTACTAGAGCGAGCGGAGTTTACTATGCTAGTGAAGAGATTGTTGCGAGCTAATAGCGAGTGGACTTTGCCCCTTTCCTTTCTTTAAACTTGCAGTAAAGCAGAACTAGTTTACTTAGCTTGCACTTGAGCTTGAAGCCTTTTTTTAAATTCTAAAGTAGCATTAAAAAATTCCCAAAACTACAATAAAACCGAGACTACAACCGTCGATTATATGAAAAAATCGACATAGAATAGACGACTCAAATATTTCTACGTCGTTTGTGTCAAAATCAACATAAAAAAAAGACGTAAAATAATAACTATATAATAGTGACAATAAAAAAACAAATTTAACATGAATTAACACCTCAAAATCTATATATACGTATAATTAACAAAATATTTTACTACTCAATTATGTAACTTTTTTAACAAAAATTATAAACTATTTTGTACAAATTTTTAATAAAAATTGTAAATCATCTCATATAATTTTTAAAATAAAATCTATAGACTTTTTCAGGACACGTAACTACTTAAGTCTCATATATATATATATATATTAATTTATTTATTTATAGTGATAACACTTAAATCAACTCTTATTTTTTAATAATAGTTTTCTATTTTTCTCTTCTTCGTATACTGGTGTGTGGGACTTGGATGAATATTGAATTGAGAAGAACACAATGCAATAGTTTGTGGGAGAAAGCTAAAGTAACGCGTTAGGTGCACAGGGGGAGTATCTGGAATGAAGCAGAGAGGAGGTGAACGTGGAAACATAGGTGCAGGTGGCAAGTTCTTAGAGGCCACCAATTTCACTGTGCACTCCACTCAATTTCATCAACACTTCTTTCTTTCCTTTCTGCCACATGCTCAAGATTCCTTCCATATTATGGATTAATGGACAACACCATTCATTCAAGTTCATCATCATATTTCTCTCTCTCTCTCTCTTTTCCCTTTAGAGACCAAACCCACCTCAATACTACCTTACATAGACTACGCATGGCATCACATGCCTTTTACACATCCATTTAGGTCATAATTGCTTTCTTCCAACACTTGTGTAACATTTGTTCTCATAATATACATGATATTATATAATATTTACAGATCACATTTAATATATTATATTATACTTTACATTAAACCACCACAAACTCATATTTAATTTCATATAATCAACACCTTAATGGATAGCTAAACCTTTCTAGAATCACTTCTAACCTAAACAATATGAAAAAACTATCAAATTTCTTCATAAAATTTATACACAAATTCATTTCATATCATTTTTCTGTTCTTTTATTTTTAATTAATATAAATTAATTTTAACTCATGAAAAACTTTCTTTTCTTACTTCTCTCTTCTATACTTTATTTCTTTTTGACTTTTAATTTCGTCTGTCAAATGTGTATAGTATGCAAGCATTGCTATTCCCACTATTGTTTATGGATATTGGCTGGTGCAAGTGCATCGTACAAGAGTTAGGTGTTTATATGTTTTCTCTTCATGCTATTTTGCCGGCAATAAATAAATAAAAACTTATTTTTATAAATTAAAATTGACTCGAATATTTTAAGATTTAGATACTTTTATATACACTTTTATTAACTTAAATTAGTGATTCTTGTGTGAACCTAAATATATATAAGAAATGAAAAAAAAGCTACGTATCCATATTCGTATTAACATAAGACTTTGTTCAAATAGAATCTTTTATATTTGAACAAAACTAAATAATTTAACCGTCCTACCATAATTAATATAAGAATTATAACATGATTAATTTTATCTTTATTTATAAAATTAACCCTTAATACTAGTAATATTAATCAATAATAATAACGTTACATGATTTACTCAATTATTTAAAAATAATACAAAAAATGTAACCTTGAATAAATATTTCCAACTACTTTATTTATGTAATATGTAAAAATATAACTAAAATAATATGAGCTCTTATCAAATTAGGTTAAAATAAAAAATATTTTATTTTTTATATTTTGTGTTATTTTAACTTTTAAACTATTTGTCTCTTTCTTAAATCAATGAGTCATCCATGTGCTTAGTTAGATTAAGAGTTAACTAAGTATTAATCATAGGATTAATTGATATAATACTTAATTTAAGTAGTATTATGAGTGTACTGATAATTCTAATTGTTCAAGACACATGAAAGTGCCTCTTCAGGAGTTTATGCTATGACATGTTCTTATAAAAGAGAGTCACCTTCTCTTGTAAAATCATTCTTAAGGTTTAACAAAATTATATTTCTTATAAGTCATCTTTGAGAGTCTTGAGAGTTCTCTTATCTTATTTTGATTCTTATCTTGGAAAGCTTTTTCAAGTGTGAATCTTTCTTGCACTTATCTTTTATAATTAATAAAGGTGATGTGCTCCCAATTTCAAAAGAACACATGTCACAAAAAGACTGAGATACTTACAAAATCTTAAGAGAGAAGAAATAAAGATAAAGAGCTTACAAGAAATTAGATGAAGATATTAGAAACATTTCTCTTAACATTCCTTGTAATTTTTTCCTAAATAAAAATATAGAAAATATATTTTCTTTCTTTAAGAATAGAATTTCGACACTTAGTTTGGGACCTCAAGATAATCTTATGTAGGAGCTGGACTAATGTTTTTGTTGGTACTTAATTCAAAGGGGGACTAGTTTATGTTGAAGATTTTTTCCCAAGATTAGAAGACTGTAAAGGAAGCCTAGAAGATTAGTATAAGGGAGAAAATGATCGTGCTTAGGGGGAGTTCTTATGTAAATTCTTACTTTTTGCTTTTGTAATTCTTTGAATAGACCATGTTCTATAAATTCTGATTCTTTTATTCATTGTCTTCTTTGATCCAAAGTCTTGTAACTTTACTCAATATGAACACAAGACTATATCATTCTTATATATGTCTATTTGAGTAAAATAAGTGTTTAAGATTATCACAAGAAAGTTTGATTACTTATCAAACTGTTTTATGCCTATTTGATATCCTGTGATAAAAATGGTTTGAAAAGTATCTTTTGAGAAAACTTGATTCCATAAAATTCCTTTTTGAAAAATCTTACACTTTAAACTTAATTGTATTAAGCATCAATAAAAAAAAGGGGAGATTGTTAGCAAAAAAAGTCCAACATCCTCTATGATTTTGAATATATGCTTAAAAATAATAAAGTGTAAAAGGCAAAAAATGTTGCGTTTGATAGATGATACTTAGTCTAACAGATGATGTTTAGTCCAATAGACAATATTTAGTCTAACAAATGATGCTTCTTCTTTTTCATTAGATCATTTACATATCGTCTAACAGATGATATGATTCCACGTCATCTAATCCTAACGACTTCTTGATCAAATGATATGCATACACATCATTAACTTTATCGAACATCCTTTTTGTTCAAGAACATTCTTCTATGTAAGAAAATCTCACATCCCCTCTTAGTACACCTCAAAAGAAGAGCCAAAGTTGCTTTAGTTCACCAAATTCCTGACAAATGCAGTTTGTCAATTCTTAAACCACAACTACCTCTGTACGAAAGTTAGCTTTCATAAACAAAAAAAGTAAAACTCATTGTCCAATGGAACATAAATTCAACAAGCTATTAGGAGTTACACCAAAAGAGGGACATGCATTTAATGCATCAAGAGTTGCATTTAATGCCCTCTACGTGAAGCCTCTCCTAACGATAGAAGATCTAGTTGTTAAAGCCAACCTGAAACTAAAAGATGTCAGAATGGGACTCCAACGACTAGTTTCCCTTGAGTAGTATATAAGAGTCTCCTTTCAAAGAAGAGGAATAAACAAGCATTCAAACAGAAAGAACATGATCTTAAGCCATTGTTATCTCTGTTATCACCTTTGAAAAACTTTAGAAGAACGCTTCTTGTGTTTAGCTAAATCTAGAAGGAAATATAAATCTTTCATATGTCTATAAGACACAAATACCTCCTAGACTAGCTTTCTAGTGATTGAAAAATCACATCCTTTTTGAAAAAAGGTTGTTAAGACGAGAGCGGTTTTTTTGTGAAAGAGTACTCGATTAAGCCATAAGTGGTTTGTGAAACTAATACTTGAATGGGTTAGCCAAAATTGACTATGACCTGAAAGAATACTTGTATCTTTGTAACATGACTTTGCCTAGTGGAACTCAATCTGATTCATTAAGAATTGGAAGTAGTATGTGGATATAAGATGAACCAATATAAATAGCTATGTGAAGTGTCTCTTTTATTTATCTTCCTTCAATTATATTTTATTATTGTGTTTAACTTAAAGGGATACTTTGTTTTACATAAAGAGATTTCTTAATTTATTTTCATTAACAGAATCTATACGTCTGTTGAACTCCAAATATCATTTTATAAACTTTTTCGACAGACGATAATCTAAATACTTGCCAAAAGTTTTAAAACACAATTCAACCTTCCCTTCTTGTGTTTTACCTGTTTTTCACAAACATCAGCAAAGCTCTCTTGGATGAAGACTGGACTTAGCTATGGAGGAAGAGTTAAACTAGTTCACAAGGAATGATGTTTGGACTCTAGTACCTCCTTCATTTGATTAGACGGTGATAGGAACTAGATGGGTCTTCTTCAACAAGCTCAATGAAGAAGGAAAAGTGGTAAAAAGTAAAGTAGATTGGTACCACAGGGCTACAATTAGCAAAAAGGTATTAACTTTACTGAAACCTTCGCTCCTATTGCTAGACTTGAAGCAATTAGAATTTTGTTATATTTTTTCGCTTTAAAAAATATTAAGCTTTATCAAATGGATGTGAAAAGTGTTTTTCTAAGTGATTTATTGAAGAAAAAGTTTTTGTTAAACAATCACCAGGTTTTGAAGACACATCCAAACCAAATTATGTTTTCAAATTTAAAAAGGACTATGTATGGTTTGAAACAAGCATCAAGAGCTTGGTATGAAAGACTGAGCACGTTTTGTTGAAAAATAACTTTGAAAGCGACAATGTTGACACCACGTTTT
Source organism: Lablab purpureus (assembly GCA_030347555.1). Taxonomy (NCBI): domain Eukaryota; kingdom Viridiplantae; phylum Streptophyta; class Magnoliopsida; order Fabales; family Fabaceae; genus Lablab; species Lablab purpureus. Next base: position 24,555,025 of record CM059258.1, read on the forward strand.
TTCACAAGCAACACAAGAATGATTTCATTATTGTACAAATCTTTGTTGATGATATTATCTTTAGTGCTACTACTGAATCCCTGTGCAAGGATGGGGGAGTTGAAGTTCTTTCACCATCTTCATATTCAGCAACGAGAAAAAGATATCATCATACATCAAGAAAAGTACATTAAGGAAATGTTGAAAAAATTCAACATGACGGACGCAAAGCCCATGAAGACTCCTATGCATACATCTGAGGCCCTAAAAAGGACGAAAATGATCATAGAGAGTCTCACTTGAAGATCATAAAGATAATTGTGAAAAACAGGAAAAACACAAGAAGGGAGGGTTGAATTGTTTTTAAAGAAAAAATTCTCAATTTTTTGCAATTCGTCTGAAGACGCAAGGTTGATCGGACGATAGTTTGAAACTTACAGATGATGAAGTCTGGGTCCCAATGATGATTCTACGGAGGAGTTAGATTGAGGTATTTTTGTTGTTACTTAAATCCAAGGGGGAGAATTGGGTATAGAGAAAAAGAAGAAGAGAAAAGTCTCTTAGTGTAGAGAAGAAACTTCCAAAGGGAGAAGAACATCATCTTAGGGGGATTTTTGTTTTCAAAATTTTTGCTTGTATTGAGTTTTTGTTATAACAAACCATGTTCTATAAAGTCTGTTTATTTCATTCATTCATTTGATTCGAGGCTATGTATTTATAATTATCATGTACATAAGATTATATCTCTTTGATATATGTCTTTATCAATGAAACAAGTCTTTGAGATCACCGTGAGAAAGTTTAATGACTTATCAAATTGTTTATGCTCATTTGATATATCTAAAAATAGTTTGGAAAAGAACTTCCTTTGTGAAAAGTTGATATGATGAAATCTGTTTGAAAATCTTTGTTTTTTAAACTAAATTCTTTCAAGCATCAATAAAAAAGGGAGAGATTGTTAGGGAAAAGTCCAATATCCCATAAGGGTTTGAGTAAATGTTTAAAAATAATTAAATATAAAATACAAAAGAACTTATGTCTGATAAACGATGTAAATCAATGGATGATGAAGTCCTTCATCAAATCATACATGTATCGTCTAACAGACGATATAAAGTTTCACATCATCTAACACTTGATTTTTCAATCAGATGATATGCACATATAACGATAATCTTAATGGATTCTTTTATGTGCAGGAACATTCTTCAGATCATCCTGAGCACAAAGTACAAGGCTATATCATATCCAATTTGTCAACTCTTAAAGATAAAAGAGACATGTGCATTTAATGCATGAAGCCACAACAGACATTTGAAGATCAAGCTCTTGAAGCCTAACTAAAGCTGAAAGATGTTAGAACAAAACTCAAATGGCTAGTTGCTTTTGAAACATTATATACCAATTGAAAGCAGAAAACACGAACACGCACTTAAGATTAAGTTCTAAATCTCTGTTACTTTCTGTTCACATTTTAAAAGCTTTAGAAGAACACTTTTATGTTCATTAGCAACCTCTAGAAGCATTTGTCTAGCTTATCCGTCTGCAAGATGCTTATCTTCTAGACTAGCTTCATTGTGAATTTTTTTAATCACACCTTTTTGTAAAAAGTGTGAGCTAGGAGTGACTTATTTTAAAGAATACTTGGGGTTGAGCCAAAAGTGGATTGGGTAAAGAATACTTGGTTAAGTTAGAAGTGGTTTGTGAAAAGAATACTTGTACAGGTTAGTTAGGAGTGACTACGAGCCAAAAGTATACTTGTAGCTTATAGCGCCAGTCTGCTAGTGAACTCAATTAGGTTGATTGATATCTAAACATAGTTTGAGGGTTTGAGATGAACCATTATAAAGCTTTTGTTATGTGTCTCTCATCTTTATCTCCTTTCAATTGCATATTATTATATTGTCTAACTCAGAAAGCAAGACTTTTATCTAAACAAATGATTATTTCATAATTATTTTTTACCAACAGACTTAGTGTGTCTATTGAACCTACCTATCATCAAATAAGTTCTCTTCATTAGAAAATATTCAAAATATTTAGTAAAATTTTTTTAAAATACAATCTAATCCTCCCTTCTTGTGTTTTACCTATTTTTCATAGAAACTTATGGTCAATAAAACCTAGTGGTTGAAAAACATATTGTTAGAGTATCATCCAACACACCCTAGAATTTTAATTAAGTGTTGACAAGATACAAAGCATAAACTCTAAAAGTACTTCGCTTGTTAGAAGCAAGCCTTTAAAACAGATAATGTAAAGTGTTACTACTTCATCTGTCAGACTATATGAATCTTGCAGGTCTTTCTTTTATCTGATAAGTGAAGTCTTCATCAGATGATATGCACACAAATTTAAGTTAACATTGTAGTTTACGAATAACCTGTGCTTATTTTGTTTTGTACAGATCGTTCCCATCTTCAATGAATCAAAGAAGATCTAGTAAAGCTTATGTCAACATCAACAATCTCTTAGAAATCCTGCTAAAGTTGTTATTTGTCAACAACCATCCCGATATGCACCTTGTTAACCCTTGAAAAAACTATATGGCAAATATGTTCATGTGCTTTAATTCTATTTAGGTTAAGCAGTCTGACCAAGGCCTGATAAGTCTTTCTAGCTATGAAGATTTTTCTTGATAAGAGTATTTAATGTTACATGTAATACATTTAATGCATCTTTACATCTTCTCTTGGATAGACGAAATTCAAAGATAGTCACAAAAGTTGAAGCTTCTCAATAGACAAAAAAGGATTTGCAATATCTCTTTCTGCGAATGTTTTATGTAACCAACTTTCAAGTTGAAGAAGATATAAAAAAGAACAAACTAAGTGCTGAATTGTTGCAAGTTTTCAATCTTAACTTTTTTGTGCCCTAAGCTTCCTCAGAACATTGTTTATGTTCTTAGCAAACTAGTAGAGAGATCTAAACCAGTCGTCGTAAGATGTAAACCCCCTCTCTAGTGAGGAAAACTGTGATCTATCAGATCAAGTTTTTATGAACCTCTATATTTTTAATCAGGAGTGATTGCATTCCAAAGAATACTTGGTCTTAGCTAGGAGTGGTTGTAGTTCCAAAGAGTACTGTAGGTTTTTAGCTAAGAATGAATGTGTTCCAAACAATACTCGATTTTATATCCATGAGAGACTGAATGTTCAAATAATACTTGGGTCGTTTTTAACTAGGACTGGCTGAGATTCAAAGAATACTTGTCTTGTACTTTGCAATGTTAATCTACCTAGTGAAACTTGACTTATTGATGAAGAACTAGACATAGTTAACCTTTTACAAACGTACCAGTATAAAAATCAACATAATGGGTATCTATCCCTAACCTTTTTCTTATTACATGTTATATATTGCAAACTAATTATAAAAGGAGAGTTTTGAAATTAAGTTTTTGTATAGTCTTTTTGATAGATCATCTCTCAAATGAAACTTGTGTCTAACATAACAACATTAGATGCAAACTCACAAAATGATTTAAAGTTTTTTATACACAATTCAACTTTTGTCTTTGTTTATTCTACTTGTTTTTCACACATATATTTCTTCACTTATGTATCCATTCAAAAATAAACTTTTGACATTCATTTGACAAAGTTTAAAATCAATCATATATATTTACAAAAAGTTTTATGGTCTTCATATCGATTTGAATCCGTAAACATTAGTAATCCTTCTTAAACATTTTAACTTTCATATAAACTTTTCATGAGGAACTTCAATTTTTCTTATATGACAAATTTTTGAAATATAACCTTTGTTCATATAATAAAAAAATCATATGACAAATGAAATGCAAACAAATCTTCTACATATTTTTTTTATACTTCTCTTTTTCTTGATATCTATTTTCATATCCAATTCTAACTACATTTAAAATACATTTTTGTGAACTCAATAATGCATCTAAATTCACTCTTCCCCAAATAAATTTTGCAAGATTTTTTTTCAAATATTCAATTTTTTTCTTTCAAGACTTTATAACTTGTACAATTATTAACAAGTTGAGGAAAAGACACATATAATTTCTGTAAATCAATTAAAGACTTTCAAAACCACATTTTGAGTTTTGTAATTTGTTTTCAAGTTAATTATTGATACTTTTAAATCTATTATTTGAACAGGAGAGCTTCTTAATATCATATTATGCAATTCTTTAAATTCATTTAATAGCCAATCCTAAGTTGAATTAGTTTTAGAATGAGATGAATTTACACTATTTATGGTTTCACAATCAATCATTAAGCATAAATTTATGTGTATTCAAACTTTCTGACGAAATTTTATTTTGATTGTACTTTAAAATAAACTTTCTAGTTAAATTCATATTTTCAACTTTTTCTTCAAAATAATCTTATTTAACTTTCTTTTAAATTTAAGAAAACAAATTAATCTAAGGAGTCCTTTGGCATCAAATAATTTGCGGCTATCTTTTAATAGGGTGCCCGAATGTTAACGAGATTATTTTTAAAATTTATTTAGTAATTTTTCAAAAATAGAATTACAACAATTTTATGATACGCAAAAGCTAGTAATTAAAAAATTATCTAATTTAATATTTATATTTTTTAATTGCTAAAAAATATAAATAGATATATTATTTGTTATTTTGGGGTATCCGTTAGCTTTACCTATAAAAAGATAAATACTTTATTCTCATTTCCCCAACATTACCCAAAAATCTTCTTGATAAAAATCATATATCATCATATTTTTAATGGTTACAAGTAATACATTTTTCTTTGTGACCGTCATATATATTGTTTACTGATTAGATTTAAAATATAAATAATCATTTGGATGATTAGATCATAATTTAAAAGTATATGGTTGTGTTGCAATTATGATTAAGAATTTAAACTTTTTGTATTGCATTTATAATAAGAACTTAACTTTGTGGAATACAAACATAAAATTTAAAATAATAAATCACCATTAATTATTAGGATATGCTGAATCTGAAATAAAAATCTTGTGTTGAGTTTCGTTTCAAAAACTCATATGAACCCAAAATAATTATAAAGTTGGAAAGAATAGAATTGAAATACTTCACAAAAGTCTTACAAAATTATAGAGGAGTACACGCACCAATTATCAAATAATTACTCCAGAATCATGATGCAATTTTTAGTGAATTATGCTTTTTCTAACCTGTAGCATTATTATTATTATTATTATTATTATTATCATCATTATTATTATTATTATTATTATTATTATTATTATTATTATATAAAATATATGATATGCCTGTGATGAAAAGTCGCTGGAGCGTTTATTGGAAAAAAAAATTAATGAATAGTTTGTGTTTGATCATTTAACTGAAAGTACTTGAATAATGAAATAACATGTAAAAGTCAGTTAAATAACTTTTTTTAAGAAAGAAAAACTGGTGAAATTAGTTTAAAACTGATAAGAAAAATTAGAAAATTCGTTTTATTACTTTATGAATATTTTATTACAATTCAATTATAAATATTTTCTAAATAATTAAATAATCAAGAATACAAATGTCTAGCTATAATATCACGTAAATTTTTTCATTAAATTATTTTAATCTTATATATGTATATATATATATATGACATAAACATGATCATTTCATATAATGTTTACTTCTTTCGTGAGTTTTTAAGTGTCTTTATCATTTTTGCTTATTACTTAATATATTATTATATAATTATCATAATTAAACAAGAATTCAAATATGGTACAGATTGTATTTTTAAAATGTTGATGATTTAAAAATTCTAAAATATAACGTGCGTCATCATGTATGGAATAATCTCTCTTAAGGTAATCTTAATTAATCGAAAACAGTGTTTTATATTACTCCAGAATCTCATAAACCATATAAAGTTAGATATTAATATTTGAATTTTAATGCTAACTTTTTGGCAGATATTTTATACGCCAGTAAAATTTGTGCGCAATTAAGTATAAAAAATGTTGGGAAATGTCTGGCCAATTAAGGACATAAAAATACGAACAAGTAGTAGTAAAAATACTGAGCACTTTATGTAATCAAATCTTATTATTAAAATGCAATTTCCAATATAGTCAAAACACTTAGTTACAAGGGCATTAAACTAAAATTTACATAGAGTTGAGAAGTTGACCTAATAAAAAAAACTAAAAACAAGTTCAAAAGTAAAGGGGAATTTCAATGATTTTGCTCCCACATAATTGGGGGCAATTTGTTCATGTAGATATTGGAGAAGAGTAAGCACTGACGCTAATACGCAATGAAAGGAAAGTTCAAGTGGGCTTGAGCTTGGGTTGGGTGGGCCCATTATCATGTTCCCTTTTTGTCTAGGGGCCCACACTTCTTTTTACCCTGACAACAAGTTTGGCTCTTTGGGTCACCATGGTTTAGTTGACTTTCTTGTCTTTGGATAATTCCCTTAAAGTACTCTGCCCAACCAAAAGCTGCAAAATTAGCTTTTCTCTCTCAGGTTGATTAGGAGAAAGTGTGGTGTGGACATAAAACTTTGGGAGCATCAAAGAGGGATCAAGTGGCCAACTTGGATTGTAGTTTTGGTTGCTAGAGAAAAGATAGATGGAACTAGAAAAGGGAAAAATATATAGAAAATCCTGTGAAATTTTTGAAAGATAAATTTGAAAATAAATAGTATCATGAAATTGTTTGGCAAAGAGAAAAGAAGTTAGATTATATTTAAAAATATAATTTTACCTTTCACATGGTTGGTATAAAAGATGCAAGAGTTGTATCTATGAAAAATGTTAATTGATCCATGAGTTTAATCCTATTTTCCCCTTTTTTTATAAAGACTTGAGGATTTATTTTGAATATTTTTTGTTTTTATTTACAAATAAACAGAAAAGATAATTTAAAAATATGTTTGGTTGAAAATTAGCAAACACTTTTTTGAAAATATTTTTTAAATAAACTTATGAAAATAAAAAAATTATGATTTCATTTTACTTTATATATTTTTATTATGATAACTATTAGAGTTTCTCCTTAGTTTTATGAGGTCTCTCATTAAACTTATCACTTTCAAATTTGTTAACGATTTTCATAATTCAATTTAAAACTATATCTTTATATTGTTTCAAAAATTTCATAAAAGTGAAATGCATGATATTTAAATTATTTTTAATTAATTTTTGTTAATTTTTAGATATATTTTTGTGATAAAATAATTAAAATATCTTATATTTCAATTTTTTTTATTTAAGTAAGATATTTGATTTTTCTTTTAAGATAAAATTTCATTTTAAAAATATTTATTTTAAAATATAAAATTTAAAATCAAACCATATAAAACAATTACTAATCAAATTTAAATATTCAAATAATATTTAATAATTCAATTTTTTAATATATATATAGATAGATATAAACAGAAAAAGACTGGTTATTAAATTTCAAATTCTTTATTATTTAAAACATTTCTAAAATTATTTCTTTTAATTTTCTCATCCATACAATTCATTTCCACTAAAAAAATTTAAATTCAGTAAATAAATATATTACTCCACTAAATTATCTCATCCAAACCTAAGAATAAATCAAAACAATATAAAAAAAGCTAAAAAAAGACCAATTTTTTAAATTTTAGCAAATTTAATTTAAAAGCTATTTTTTAAAATATAAAAAATAAAAGAAAATATTGTCATAAGCCAGATACCAACTAAAAAAAAATACGTGAACCCAGAAACTAGATGATTTTGTCATCTCTATTTGAACCATACCTAAGAACACCAATTTTATTCACCATTCTTGCATTCTCTCTGCAAATTATAGTTATGTTGAATGAATAATGTTGGAGTTGAGTTGATGAGTTAATGGAGTGAAGTGAAGTGTACAAGTTCTGAAAGGGGAAAGCCCCCATTGGCCCACTTCATATGCTATGCTATGCTATGCTATCTATCTCCATGTTAAAGAGAGAAGACTCTTTTACAAAAAGAAAACATTCTGGTAAGGGTGGCCAGGAATACAGACAAGTAATTAGGTTTATCTTCTTAGGTTGGTCGTGCATAGACCTAAACCTAATGGGTCATTTCATCCACTTTCTTGTTGTTGTGTGTGTTGTTGGGGAGGGGTGTTTCCTTTTATCTACAACACTACAACTATGCTAGCTCCTGCCACAAAAACATCATGTGAAGCTACAGTTTTGCATTCCCAAATGTTTCTCACAGACCATTTCTCATGTTTGTTTAATGTTTGTAAATTTCATTCATGAAAGCTTCAAGCTATCCCAAAATAATAACAAAAATTGCATTCAAGTATACTATTTTAATGTTATTTTGAGTCACATCAACTAGCATTTTACATAATATGTAAGATTGATCAATTGGGCACGTTTGAGTCAATAAAAAAAATTATTTTTACCCATTATATTATTAATTTATAAAATAATAAAATTGATAATTAAATCAGAATTCAATTTAAAATTTAATTTAATAAATGTTTAAAATCTTAATGATTAAAAATTAATTTAGATTCTGATTTAAAAATTAATTTAATTATCTTTATAAAAAAATTAATTTTATAATTTTTTAAGATTAATCACCTAAAAAATATAATATTTATTATAATAAATATTATTTTAAATATTAATCAATTTTTTTTATAAAATAGTTGTTAATTTAATTATTATAATAATTAATTATTTTATTTTTAAAATTAATTTATATTTAATGAATTTTTTATAATGAGTATTTAAAATGACATTCATGGACCAATATAGTGGTTTATTCTTGAGAGAACATGTTTAGTAATGTGAGTAAGAAGTTCCTATTAAATACAAATTGAGTAATTGGGCAATATATAAGAATAATTCATTAACACAACTCTTCAATTACTTTTTAAGATATGTTAAGTTTACTTGTACATATTTTGTTCATATCTCATTAATGACCAACCATGATTTTTACTCTGTCATTAGTTGGCAAACCAACTTGTCCTACTTTATTTTGGCATACCTGTGATGTGGTGGACAAAAATGGACTAGTTTGATTTTTTTGTTACCTATTATATTGTCTTTGAAAACATCAATTAAATAAAAAAAAAAATTAATATGAAAAATGAAAATTTTAAATATAATTAATTACTTTATTTTTCTTTGGAAGGTTTAGATTAAAAAAATACACATTACTTTCTTAAGTAGTTACGTGACGACCGAATGATTTTTAATTTTAATAATGATTATATATATATATATATAGATAGATAGATATATAATAATAACATATATCAAAATTGGTTGTTATTTATTAACTTGAAAGATCGAGTTCCGAACTTATAATCGAAAGTCACTATTCAAGTATATACTTTGTTATTTAATTTTATTATTGATATTCAAAAGCTTATAAATACATATTATATTAAAGGAAGTAATGATCAAATACTTAATCGTGAAATCAGTTAAAATATACAATAAATGAAAGTTAAAATGCGTACTAATTTTTTCTTATGATTTTCATAATAACAACATTCGATGAAAAATAAGTAGACAAAATTTTAGTTGGACACACGTGTTGTCAGGATATTTTCACAAATTTTATCATAAAAAATTTTCCTTCTTTAAAATTAGATAATTATTTAATAATATAACATTTTAGAGATATTAGAGTAAAGAGATATTCATGTTTGATATGTTTATATTGATTTATCTGTTAACTAAAATTATATCTAATTTTTTTTATTAATTTGGTCAAGTTTAAGGAAACATTCTATTCCTATAAATAGAAGATGTATTTTTTGCACTTTAGCCATTTATGATTAAACAATTAGATATAGTTTGAAATGCAATCATTCTCAATTAGAATAATTGAGTATTGTTTGAAACACAATTTTGACTAAGAAACTTGGTTACAAAAAACGTGATCTAAAAAATTATAAGGTTGTTCACTAATAGAGGTGTTACTTCCTAAGATGCAAGATAAAGTTTACTTTTTTAAGTTGCTAAAGAAGACAACAATGTTCTATTAATAAGCTAGGTTTGCAATCTTAAGACTTTGATACTTATACAAATATGTTTGTTCATAAATGTTTGAATGCAAGATCATATTCAAGGTTGTAACCTTTATTTTTTAAAGGTGTCTTATATATAGAGATATTTACGAAAGTAACCTTTGAAAACCCTTTGCTAGCCATTGTGAGACAAAGAGAAGTCCTTCATTACTCAGGTACATATGTCCTTGTAAGTATTGAGGGTTGCATTAAATTTTTCCATGCTACATTGAATGTTGGGCCTAAAGAAGAAGGCCAAGTCAACATGACGATGTTGTTTCAAGTTAAAGATGATCAACATTATGAACAAGTTGTATTATGTTACAACTTTTATTGCATGTGAGTCTTGCACATGAGGTAAATCACAAATGCTTCAACTTAGTTCACAACTAAAATTATTTTTCAAAAGGTTAAGAAAATGTTTTAAAAGGTTGTAATTGATTACCTATGTATATAATTGATTAAATTAATCTTAACATTTTTTAAAAAGTATAATCAATTATGAATTTTGATAATAGATAAAATCAAAGAGTGTTTTTCATTGGTTTTCAGTATTTGTCTTATTAAATTGATTAACACTTCAGTTAATCGATTAATTAGGTCTTGAAGTTAACAAGAACAAAATAATTTATTATCTCCTTTTTGTTGTACAAGAGTTGATTTAGTGTTTGTGTTTTCCTCTTGAGTTGTATAAAGAGCTGAGCATATCCTCTTGCGCATTCAAGAGTTTGTTGTGTTGTATATCCTCTTTGAGTATTTTTAGGAGTTGATTTGTTGTCCTTCTTGAATTGATTAGAAGTTGATTTGTGATACCCTCCTTGAACCAATTCAGAGGTTGATTGGTTATATCCTCTTAAATTTATTATAATAGTTGATCGTACTTGTTGTCTATCTTGTATATCCTTGCTTGTGAGTTTGCTTGTAAATATATTTTCAAGATAGTGGATTCCAATTATTTTAAGGTTTAATAGTTAAGACTAGAAGTAAAATCAAGTTGATATGAACCAATATAAAGCTTTATGTGTTCCCTTATCTCTCTTCTCTCAATCCTTTTGTACTAGATTTGTTGTTTTGAATTTCTTATACAATATTTATCAATCTTGATTCCACAAACAAGTGTGTTTTATGTTTTAATCACTGCAATCTTTGCAACAACTTTAAAAGGGGTTAAAGATTTTCTTAAAAGTTTTCTAAAAGTAATTTAAGAACTTAAAGATTTCAAACAAAGTTTTAAAAGAGTAAATTTTTTTCAAGAAAACTTTTAAAACCAATGCACTCCCCTCTTGGTTTAGTCAAGCCATACTATTTTTTTTTTCTAAAAATGAATGCATGCTTTTACTAAAAGAAATGTTTTAATACCTATCATAGCTTACTAGGCCTAAGTTAGATTACTTTTATCTCAACTAGAGTAAAAGTCAAGACTGTACAAGGTGGGTGGACTTTGTAGAGGTGACAAAATGTTGTTTGAAGAAGTTGTTGGCATGAGCCAATTTTGACACACTTCTCAAGATCTTTTGAAGTTGAAGTTCTTTGAGAGATCTTCTTGATGGTCAAATAAGATAACATTATTTGCAAAAATAGTAAAAATATTTATATGTTAAGAGTAGTACTATGTAAGCTATAAAACACATATCTTTTCATTGTCTTTAGTGTAAGCTTATTAGAGAAAGATATGTATGCAAGATGTTTTGCATTTGTCCACAACAAACGAAGCATTGTGCCTATCATATTTGATACACAGACAAATTCATGTTTTAATAGTTTGTTGTAAGCACTTAATCAAAATTACTTGGGGGTTTGTTGATCTTTTCTCTCACATCAATTGTTCATTATATTTATAACTAAAGCTCTTTCTTAAGCCTTACAAAAAATTTTGTAGGTGGACTTCCCTTCGGTCTTTTGTGACTAACAAAAGTTCATCCCCAAGGAGTACACAAAGCTCGAAAATGAGACTTTGATCCTTCTTACCTTGTTTAAAGTGATGTTTCTCTTTCTGCTAAGAACATTTGGTGCCCACCATGGAACCCATATAAACCATTTTTCTCAAACACTCATTTTATGGTTCTTACTATTGTCTTGTCATCCTCCAACATTGAGATGGATACTTGATTATTGAATACCTTAAAAGAACACATGCAAAGCCTCTTCCAAAAGAATGAGGAAACCATCTTGAATATATATATTACAAACATGCAACAACAATAGGTGGAGGAAAACCACAAAGTCTTGGTAAAACTTCATATGCAAGTCACAAAAGATTTATAACTTGCTAGACATCAATATCAAAATAAATTGTAAGGTCTAATAGATTAACAAGATGTTCTTGTTCGTGATTGTTAGACACAGAAAACCAAGAACAACCAACATAGTGCAACTCCTCAATCGATTGAGTAAGTTGCGGAATCTCAAGTCTAAGGAGATACTCATACTCATAAACATAATATTGAAGATCGTATACAGATAAAAAACATCGAGGACCAGCTCTGTAACAATGTTATACATTGCCCAAGAATTTGATAGATTATTTCAAATGATTTTGTGCTAAATTTCTAATATGATTTGCAGTTAACTGAGCAATGGTGACTAACTAACTGACACTTAATACCGTAAAACAATGAAAAAATGGGTCATTATGATAATAAATGGATTGTTTCACCAAGACATCGCTTACCATCCTCGACCTTCATCTAATTGTCTTCAAGCACACAATGCTTACCAGTTTGCATCAAGATTGTTTCCTAAATAGTTTGTTTGCTTGTCCACCAAAAGACATATATAGGCTTCATAATGAGTAGGGCGATACATAATTGTAGATGAAAATTTTGAAACACAAACAATTGAGAAGAATACTTGTTTATCTCCTCTAGTGCCACTAAATTATTTTTTTGGTAGCATCAACATGACAATAGATGGGGAGACATGAAACTGACACCCTTTCAATGCCAATTGAGATACAATCATGAAAGAAGCCTTTAATCTTAAGTTGCTAACTATACAACTAGTTCTTCCTTCTCCCCGACATGTCAAACCAAACAAAAGATGCAAATACTATTAAATTGTCAGTCATACAACCAAAGAATGTTGAAGACCTCATATGAATTAGTGCTCTTGTGCGTTTTGTATAGAACAACATGAATAACCAAGGATGAGGAGATGTGACAGGGATATCATGGTGGATTCCAAGCTAATTAGAGGTCATGGGAATAACCAAGATGATAAACAATACAACAACTTTCGCAATTTGCAGACCCAATTCTCTTTCCCTAGCACTTCAAATCCTTTTGGTTGAGACATCAAAATATCATACTCAACGTTTTCATGGAGAAAAGTAGTCTTCATGTCAAGTTTTTTCAACTCCATATCCATGGATGCCACAAGCAATAGTAAAACTATGATAAACATATATGTAACTACATGTGAGAAGGCCATAATTCAGTATACTCTTTCTTTCAAACTATTGCCTTTGGCCATAAGACAAACCTTATACTTAATAGTTTTAGCATTAAACACTTCATTATGCCTAACTTTAGAAAAAAAAACATTAAACACTTTACGGTCATGATGTTTAACTTTCTTCTTATAGACCCAATAACATCCTACAACCCTTCTACCTTTTGGTAGCTCTACCAAATTCCATATTTCATTCTGCATAAGGGATCAATATTGGTCATGCATAGCCACAACCCATTTGTTAGACTCATGACAAGTGATTTCATTATGGTTTGGACATGGTTTAGATGACACTTCCACATCTTCCGTTACACTCAAAGTAAAGACCACCTACTCATCAACCCCATTCCTTAAGGTAGGTTTTCTTATACATTAGAATTACAATTGGTTGATGTGTCTACAGGACTCTAACTGGTGCAAACATAGACACAACCTTTTAGAATCCTTTTTTGTCTAACTAAACGATGGTTCATATGGTTGCTCTAACTCTTTGATGATGATATCGTCTACCCCACTTACTAAGCTATCACTTGAGACTTACTTGAACTCCCTTTAGATTTCAGTAGAGAAATTCCACCAAAATTTATTATTTTACTTAGAATCATCTTCTCTTCAGAGGATAATTAGATTTTGAACCTCTTCACTTTGGCTCCACAACCCACAAAAACTTCCTTTGTGTCTCTGGGTTATACCTAAACACCTGTAACACTAAATAGTTTATTGACTTACCAAACCATACTTCAAGTGGAGTCTTGAATCCATTAGTTGTAGACAAAGAACAATTCACCAAGAAGCACGATGTGTTGACATCTTCAGCCTAATATCTTTTATTGAACTTAGAATGAGACAACATACACCTTGTTCTCTCAAACAATGTCTTTGTTAGAATTAAATATATCAGACCCTGTGTGTGTTTTATTAGGTGTTTCATAAACAATAGAGTACAAACATGATTGTGCCAAAGTCTACAAGAAGAAAGACAATGTTTATAACAAATCATGAAAATATACAAGTGTTCTGTCTAACATACGATACAACACTTGACGTATCTTTGCAAAGTCTGCTCAGCGTAAACACGCTCAGACAATAAGCACACATTAAGAAATTAACATTGTAATTCTTGAATATATTCTATTTCCTTATTTTGTGTTCTAGAGAATGTTTCCAACTCTAAAATTATCAAGATGATCTTCAAGAAGATAACTCAACATCAAAACATCTTGAAACAAGAGCTAAAATTGCAACGCATCACTAACCTCTTGATCCACACTCATGTCAACTCTGAAAAATCTACTTGGTTTGTACGGTCTCTCGCTTTACTTAATTTTGAATGCAAAGATCTTTTACCTAAGTTTGATAAGTGTTTTCAATTTTTCAATGTTCTTTTAATACAATGCTATTTTTTTGTTTTTTGTTAATTAAGTTTCAAGTTCTTTGTAAATTTAGTTTTTTTTTAATGGAGTCTCTATTAAATTTTTTTATTCTATTGAGTATTTAAATATTTTCAATTGAGTACTTAAATATTTTTAATTGAGTCCTTGTTATTTGATTTCACAATGACACGACTCTTAACTTGCATCATCATCATTGAGGTGTTTCCACATGAAAAATAAAAATTGATTTAATTAAGTTTTAAATCTCTTATAAGTTTGAATGTTTTTAATTGAGTCCTTATTAATTTCTTTTTTTATAGAGTGTTCAAAATATTTATATTTTTCAATTGAATCTAGTTTGATTTTGTCATCCATTACAATGATGTAACTATTTGATTTTGCAGTCTCATTGTTAGATCAAACGCTTACCATTATACCAAAAAGGTTATAGTTGTTAGTTAGAGCACAATTCTTTCTACTTAAGAATGTAACAACCCATATGCAACAATTTAATTGTGACTTGACCCACACAACCTCTAGCCTACCCAGACTTCTCCACGGGACAATTAATGTCACCACAAGAGTCTCCCCCATAGCAATTGTCCTATTGGAATCGAACTCGTGACCTTAGTTTTGATACTGTTGCAATCAATAGAACGAAATTTTTAATAAAGACTTAATTTAAAATATTCATATTTATGAGAGACAAAAAACTTAATTAAGTTAGTTTTTATTTTTATGTGTAAACATGTCAACAATGACGATGCAAGTCAACAACTAGGTCAGTTTAATTGACAGCAAAATCAAATGAAACTCACTCAATTGAAAATTATAAATATTTTAAAGACTTGATATATTATATTTTTTTAATAAGAACTCAATTGAAAATATCCAAATTTATAAGAGACTTAAAATTTAATTAATCATGAAGAAATAATTGATGATGATGTTAATTTTTTTAACATTTCACTCTAATTTCGACAACAATATTAGTATGTGAAGTATTCATAAATTTATTTCTATGCTATTTATTTCAAGAATTAAATGGTCGAAAGTAAATTATTAAATTAGATTTATGTTATAAGTTCTATTTATATGTAATTTTAGAATATAATTTTATTCAAACTATAATTTAAATTATAATTTTATTGAAAAAATATATGAATACCTACAAATACTCATAAATTTAAAATAATTAGCACATATTTTTAATATGATATCAAGAAGTAATGAGATATATCATTTCATATATGATAGGTAGAGCTGGATATACGAATGAGTTTACTCGTTTAAGTCCGCATCCGCATTATAAAAGATATTTAATTTTCATAAACTTAAACAGGTAAGCTCACACCCACAAGATACATTGATATTTTTTTGCATTCATTTATATAACAATAATTTGCTTAACCAATTAAACAATGATAACTAATAAAAATAAAATAAATAAATAAATTTTGTATTTAAATTAGACTTGGTGAAAACCATTAGAAGTAAAAACTATTATATTTTAGATTGAATTAAACTTGGTAATAATCTATAGAAACAATGCGTATTAAATTTTTTATTGAATATGACTTAGTGTTGTGGATAATCCATGGAGACCATGGGTAAAACTCACTTAACCAATTTGTACGGAACAAGTATAAAAATATTTACACTAAAAATTTATCAAAAAATACAAGCTCACACATGCACGAGTTGCAGATAATAAAAATAATTTGAAAACTTTTGTCGAAATGTTCATTATAATAAAAGGTAATGCGTTTTTATTGTCCGCGTAGGGTGTCCAACTCATTCACATTTCTAATCTCATTGATATAAAAATAAATATTTTTAAGGTTAATTTGATTGAAAAAATGAAAAACTTTGTATATTAATTATCAAAAGGTTATTTAGTTCTCAAATGAAAGAAGATATAGATTGAACTAAAAATGGGATGATTGGAAGGTCGGGATACAGATCTTTGTTCATGGTGAGGGTTACGGAATTGATGCAGCATCGACAGATCTTAGTTAAGTATCTACGTTCTTAATTAATGTACCATATAATAAGATAAATCTAAAATGTAACATATTATTGAGATGAATAAAAATATTTGACATGATTCGAAAGGACATAATATCTCACTATGGTCTATAAATTGTCAAAAGTTTCGAGGTGTATTGAATAACAAACAAAAGTTATGTAGAATAAAAGGAAAAAAAAAAGGAAAAAGTTACTAATAGGAATATTTCGATAAACATATAAACATATATCAAAAGAAATCGTAAAAGAAGTAAGCAACACTTATATCAACATTTAAATGTAGAGTTGAAATTTTTTTTTTATTTTTTCTAATACATAAATATTGTAAAATATTAGAAAAATATGATTAAGATTTAGAATTCATGGTTTAAGATTTAGGATTAAAAAAATTTCTATATAACACGTCTTAGATAAATGATTATAAACAAAGTTTAATTATTTATTATTTAAATGAAAACACATACTATTTTAAATATTATATATTAAAAATTTCATAAAATATTCAATTTGAAGTTGTTTAGTTACTTATAAGATAAACTCATTTTTAATCATAGACAATAATACATTATGTCAAATTGATATTAATTATGTTATAACAATAACTCGTGACTAAAAGAATAATAATTTTTTTAATTTTTTATCTTAATAATTTATTAATACTATTATCAGTTCACATAACTTTTAAAATTTCGGATTAAATTTACGATTTTAAAGATTTTCTAAATTTTCTTTTTTTCGGATACTAAACCAAATATGGTAAAGGAAGAAAAGTTGAAAACATAAGGTCGTTCTAATATTCAAAAAGTTGCAATAATTATTACACTTAATAGTTGTTGATTGAAATCTACTTTCCCACCGAGAATCAGGCAAAATTTTCAACATTAGGGTAATCTTTTGAAAAATTATCCTAATTAATTAATAAGTTAGGTAAAAAGTTTTTCTCTGTGATTTTAACATTTTTTTTTCAACTTTCTTCAAGTGTTGGGTAGAACGATTTTCAGTTATTT
Source organism: Lablab purpureus (assembly GCA_030347555.1). NCBI lineage: Eukaryota > Viridiplantae > Streptophyta > Magnoliopsida > Fabales > Fabaceae > Lablab > Lablab purpureus. Next base: position 24,572,850 of record CM059258.1, read on the forward strand.
ACTATTTTCATTGATTTTTTAGAATTCATATTTATATACATTATTTTATTTTTTTATTTCTTATGTTTTGTATATATTTTTTGAAATAAATAATGTAAATGGAATAGATAGGTAACTAACACAAGTTTCTTTTTAATGTTTACTTTAGAAATAATTGTCTTTTTTTATATCCAATTTAAATTTGTTTGATTAATTAAAATATATATTAATTGAATGAAATTTGAAAGAAATTAAAAATTAATTAAAAAGATTATTGTTTAATTACAAGAAATAAAAATATTATTCAATATAGATGAATATGATGGTAAATGAAATGAAGAAAATTATTTATGAAAGATTCTGTCACTAGTTGATTTGTTGTTTGTTTAGGTAGTAATTGTGGTTCTTATTTGATAGACTTGTGTCATGTTGGTGCAATAGTGTATGCAGTTTTTTGCATTTATATTAATATTATTGTTACCATTATTTTCATTTTCATGTTTCTCACTTTGTACTAACATGTCAAAGACTTGTCCATCAACAAGCACATCAAAGACATAAAGATAAATAAGAAAATCAACTTGTGTTAAAAATTCTCACAAATAATTTTTTTTTCTAATTTCATTTAACATCATAATTATCTATATTAAATAATATTTTGTACTTCTTGCAATAACCTTCTTTATTTACTTCTTTTAATTTTATCAATTTCCGCTCCCATCAATATATTTCCTAACAACAACTCTGTTACGATTTATTTACATTATTAATTATAAAAAGGTTAAATATATTTTTAATTTTTAGACTATTTTTTAAAATTATGTTTCGTTTTTAGAATAAATTTTGAATCTATTTTATACTTTTATAATCAGGTGTAAATGATTATCGATGACAAATAAAAACATATAAAAAGAAAAAAAAATAAGAAAAAATGAAAGAAAAAATAATAATAAAAAGACATGAATAATAATAAATTAGAAAATTATAAAAAAAAATAAAAAGATAAAAAAAATTCGACATATCATCAATTATTATTTACACAAATTTATAAAACATAAAGACAAAATAAATCCAAAATTTATCACAAAAACAAAACATAATTTTAACAAATAATTAAAGAATTAAAAAAATATTTAATCCTAAAAGAAATTATATAAAACCTAACAAATTAAAAAAAAATCTGTAATGCAAATACAACTTCTAAAAAACTAAAAATATTTTTATACACACGACTTTAATAAACAAAAAGACAAACAAATTACGATTCTAAAAGAATGGTCAAAAAAATTAAAATCGTAATTACAATATGACATTTTCTTTATGATGTCATCCCTCCAAGCAAAATTTACATATGAATATTTTTTTTAAGATTCTATCTATTTTATGATAATTTCATAAGTAAGCATTGGATGATGATACAAATGAAAGAGAGACCATTAACATTTATAGGTAAACCACTACTTTTTTCATTTCAAAATAATCTACTTTTAGGCTTTTAAATTAGTTTATGTTCTTAATTTTCAATTTAACTTTTTATTTATCTTCAGATAATTACACCAATATTTATATTTATCCTCTTAATATATATATATATATATATATTAAGAGGATAAATTTATTTTAATAAAAAAATATCAGTAAATAATACATGTATTACTGTTTTTAGAGATATCACAAGATAGCATCAATTATTTTGCTAAATTTATTATTATGGTTAACACAGTGGCATAAGAAGATTTAATAATGACTGAATAAATCATTTGAACATTGAAAGAGCTGAACCCTCCAAACTGAAGTACCCAAACAGTGTTTTGGGAAGAAAGTTACAAACGAAATTGGTACACGTTACCTTTTATTCTACAATTAATTAATCAACAAAAAGGAGCAGTTAATTGTCCACTGCAAAAAAGCTATTGTACCACGAGGTTTGAGACATTTAGGTACAACACGTTTGTCTCATCAATGAAAATTGAAAACATGGCATGTGCTTCACCTCTAAACAAGAAAACCGTTCCAACCCAATTAACATCACGTTCGCTTCAATTCGCGAAAAAACAAGAAAAAATTATTAGAACACAAAAACATTAGAAGAAAAAATAAATTACGTATTTTTTTCAATATAAATTGAGAACCTAAAAAGTTATTATTTAATTTAGACTTTAAATAATTATTATGAATTTTTTATAATAGTAATAAATAATTAAAATAATTAATAACAAAAAAATGGTGATTTTTATATTTTTTTTACATAATCTAAATAATATAATTTTTGTATATATTTTGATCTCTTTTCTATCCCCTTACTTTCCACATGCCAAGGAAACAAAAAAAGAGAAACACTCCACACAAATAAGAACAAGTCTTATCTCTATCTATTAAGCTAGGTTAGTCATGATCAAAGATAAAAAAGTGTAGACAATTGAGCAGTGGTAGATGATGTCTCTAGGTTTAATTCCATGAACATTGAATGAATGAATGAATGAAGGAAGGAAGGAAGAGGAGGGAGGGATAAGGGTTAGGAAATGGAGAGGAGTGTACGTATGTTGGTTCCATCATTTGATTTCATGTTTGAAGTGTAGGAAAGTGTGTCCAATCAATGCAATTAATAACCGAAAGGGTGAGGTAAGTGAGAAAGAGACAAAGTTATGTACCCCACACACAGGGTTTTTGAGTTTGAGGTGAAATAAAAAGGAGCCAATAGCAGCATATTATTATTGAGTGGATGTTGAAGAATATACTGTGGATGCCAATCCAATCAAGACACAGAAGGACCCTGCTAAGCAGACACTTGTGATTTGTGTCTTCTAGTGTCAACTTTTAGTGCAGACAGACACACCCATCTTTTCTATCCTCTGCTTTGTGGGGACAAACCCTTTTTATCTCACCCTAACCCTAACCCTAATCCTATTCTCTCCCTCTCTCTTTCTCTCTCAATCAACTTATTCATTAGCTGCATCACTATTTTCAATTTCTTTTATATTGTTTACATATATGTTTAATAAAATATAATTATTACCATTCTTTTTATTCTCTTATTTATTTATTTATTATATTTATCTTTTTCACCACTAATAAATGGTTCAGTTGTGATATATTATATACACTTGCTCATTTCCAACTCTTGTCAAATACTAATCTAGTTTAGATAAAAGATTGACTTATTTAAGACTAATTAAAGAGTTTTGGTAAGACTCATTTAAAAATGATATAAATTTTACTGTTTAAAGTTTAGTGTTTAAAATTTAGAATTTAAATAAATTTTTTAAAAAATAAATAAATTATATTCAAAGCATACAACTTCCTAATTAAAATCGAATTACAACTTTAATTAAAAATGGTATTATGAAAATACGATTTTATAATTAAAGTCGTATTATAAAAATATGAATATTTTAAAAATACAACTTCACAATTGAAGTTTTATTCTAAAAATATGATTTCTATATATAAAAAAATAAAAGTCATGTTTTGAAATTACAACTTCACTTTTAAAGTTATATTCTCAAAATATAACTTACTCATTTATATAATTTTTTAAATTTTACCTATTTTGATAAATATAAAAAATATTACACTAATTTCACAAAAAAAAACATTAGTTACTAGATAACATATTTTCTTTATCTAACATAACAACATGAATTAGTAATAGCATTCAAGAATAAGATATCTCTATCAATTATTATCATGCAGATTTACCTCATTGTTATAGAAGGGTTATTAGGTTTGTGATAAATTCATGCTTACAAATTATCCTAGATTCATTTTAGGTTACGAATTTGATGAATTTGAACACCATAGTCTTTACTACTGATAAAAGAAAGTATAATTTCATTCCCATCATGGTTGGTGTACCTTCTAAATCATTGTAAGAACATCTTAATTTCAAATTATGTAATTTGATAATGGCCTTTTTTAAAATCTATGTAATTTTGTACCTTCGATCTACATTGACTTAGTACCTTTAGTCTAGATCTATTAGTGACAATATCATTAAAACTTTTTGTTGCTAGTTACATCATCATTAAGTAATTTTAAAAAAAAAAACTAGATCGTGTTAAAAAATAAAAAAATCAGATTGATTCATTTATTAATAAGATCAAATTGAATAAAATAAATAAATAATAGAAAAATATTAATTAAATTTATTAACCATTGATATATATATATATTAAATAAATGAATTATATATATTAAATAAATGAATTAGATTAAAAAAATTATATATATATATAGATTAACCGGTAGGTGACGCACAATTACATTAGTTTATTCTTGGAAAATAACTTTTAAGTATATATTTTATGCATCTCATAATTAGGTAAGGTTATATTAATTAGTATAGCAGCCGCAAAAGTATATTAATTAATTTAATATTGAATTTAGTTTAAGATAGATAAGTTTGTTCTTAAAATAATTTTGTATCCTCTCTTTAGTTTTTCTAAAATTAATTAGGTTTATTGATTATATTAATTAATTTTTATTGATTTTATGATAATTAGTTTTGTTCGATTTTTCATTAAAAACATATATGAACCTAATATAAAAATTACAAGTGGTTTAGTTTTGTTTGATTTACATAAAAATATCTTTGAATAAAATCAAACTAATTTTAGTTTTGCAGTTTTATTATATATATTTTATTAATATATTATATTTATAACAAAATAAATATTATAATTTATATGACGTATTTTTTACAAGTCTAAAAAATCTCTTTTTTTTATATATATATATATAATTTAAAACATAAACATTATAATTAATTCTTTTCTATTTTTTCTTTTCAGTAATATTTTATTTTGTTACATTAGACTTTTCTTTTATATACACGTCTTTGTATGTAAGTGAAATAATAGATATTATAATAATATTTAAATAATTAAATTTATTTTAGAAGTTAGATTAATTTTATTTTAATATTTGTTCTAAAAAATCTACTAAATATTACATTTATATAATTCTTTTCTATTTTCATGAAGTCAATGCATTAATAATCGATACTATAACTAATATTAAACAAGTTTTGATAAAGAACCTCATGTTTGGTTTGAATCTTACTTTCATTTTCTTAAACAATTTTAGACTTATTATATATATATAACCCTTTTTGCTCACCCATTTTGTTATTTAGGTCCTACTACAAAAAATTTAATGTGGGTTACTAGTTTTATCGATGTGTTAGTGCCAAGATCACCTCAACAAAGTATGTAAAAACTCTCTCCACTTCTAAGTGGGGACCTTAACATTGAGGAAGACACCCATAAATCACTTACCAAAGGACTATTCAACAACAAATCGGGAGCTCTACCATTTTTAAAAAACCTAATTCCAACGTCTCGAAATCTCAATATTCTTCTCATGTCACTTTGAGGAATGAGATTGAGAAAGATCCATTTTTCATCCTTAATTTTCTCAATAGTGATTTGATCTCTTATCATGTAATGAGTCCAACATCCATAACTGGAGAATCCTTGAACAAGGCTCTCTCACTTATAAATAATTTTCATTGAGTGACTTATAGGTATTCTTAGAAGATCTCATTCAAGATTCACCAAAGAAACAAAAAATTAGATAATTGACTGAGAAAATCGATCTGACATCAAATCTTCCAATTAGTCTCGAAGATGAAATTGAGTTGTTTATTAATGATTTTAATCAAGCCAATACATTGCATAAAAAGGTACTACTATTGAGATACATGCAACCAAACTATGTCAAATTGATACTTTAAATAGAATTAAGGTTGGAATTATAACGATTCAAGAGAATAGAACGAGTCTCATCCAAACAACATCTTTTAACAAAGTTAAAAAGGAAGAAACTTTAGCTTGCAATCCTTGAATTGCAAAAACAATTAGAAGAGTTAGTCATCAGAGAAAAAAATCAAAGCGTCTAAATACTCATTCTGACAAGTTGAAGATTGAATTCTTGTTAAATCCAAACAAATGGCGTTGGATCTTTCGAAAACTTATCTCGACTATCAGCCATCACATGTAACAGGCATGGACTAACTTGAAGAAATAATATGAAGATTTAGTGTCGAGGAATATATTCAAAATTTTATAAGTTTAATTCGTTGTAATTTTGATATTTTTCATTTTGTTTTACTTTTTGTAATTATCGAGAATATGGTATTATACTTAATAATTTTAATTTTGTGCATTTTTGTTTATATTTCTTTAAATAATTTTCATTTATTGATGTTGTATATTATTTGTATTTATATCTTTTATGATATACACTAATATAGATACGAATGAGGAAGAACTTGTTGAAGATAGAAAATAGGAGTATAAAAGAATAAATACAAAAATCATGACAAATAAAAATAATGAGAAGGATTTTAAGAAGATTCAGAAAAGGAAGACTCACAAAAATAAAAGAATAAACAAAAAAGCTCTCAATTTTGTAAACTCTTAGATGTTAGAAAAGAAGTGGTAGGACAAAACCAAGAGGAGGTGAATTGGTTTCAAATATTTTTTCTAAAATCTTTTCGTGATTTGAATTTTTTATGTAGAGGAAATACACAATGTATAATGAATTTATCCATAGGCATAAAATAACAAGATTAGCTACAAAGATTACCACACATAGTACATCTAGTGCCCAATCACCTCAAACTGAGTGTGATCAGAATCCACTATCTTTATCAAGAGATTACAACCACTAATATCAAGTGAAACATGCACCACTTGAAAAAGATAATGAAAACACCTCTTTTGCAAATCCACAAAGGATGAAACCCATCTCTCTTGAAACTACAAGAGATGAAACACCTCCCTTGAACAACCTCAAGGGATGAAACACACCAACGCATGCGCAAAATAAAATTACAAAGAATAAGAAAAACAATATCACCTAGAATGTGAAGGATGATCATAGCAGTAGCCCAAGCAATCAACATTTTCTCAACAGAACAACCTTGGACGAAATTTTGGAAGCAGCTTTTGAAAGGATTAGGTCAAAAGGACGACTCTGAGCAAAGTAAATCAGTGTTGTTTATCATAGCTTCGGCCTAGTTTTTATTTATAGATAAAAAAATCGTCCAACCCATTAAAAATCTAGTTTAGTGTGAAAAGCAATAACTTTTTGGTTATCACTTTGTTTAATTGATTATTTCAGAGAGTGTAACAGTCCAAATTTTATAATTATAATTTTCTTTGTTCAATATAATTATAAAATGTTATGTATTTATAATTATATTTTTCTTTGTTTAATATAATTATAAAATGTTATGTATAAAACTTCTAAAATAATTTTGTTAAAGTGTATATATATATATATAATTATTTATATTTATTTATTCATTTTTTTAAAAGAAGGGACTAATGTAACATCCCTACTTTTCTTTTTTAATAATAATAATAATAATAATAATAATAAAATATATTTTTTTATCTTTTTAAATATATAAATTGTGCCTATCTTTTCTTTTGTAAAAAAACATATCAATTTAAATATATGGAAACACCATACTTTCCAAGTCTATGCTCCGTAGATATTTCCGCCACTTGTTGGAATATGGAAAGATGCTAATTCAATTTATCAAAGTGTTACAATTGTATGATAGCAAAGAGTGTTACATTAAGTGGTATCAGATAATTAATTATCAAGATGTTACAATTGTATGATAGAGTTTAATCTATTAAACCTACTGATTTAACCAATTATGACAATATTTAATTAATTATGACAACATTTAATCTATTATGACAATATTTAATCTATTAAATATGTCTAGAAAACAGTTTAATTGACTATGAAAATGTTTAATCGATTATTTAAGCATGAAAATAATTTTTACAACAAATAAGGTTGTTTCCAAGGTTGATTGAGATCATGCACTCACTTAGGGTTTACCATCCAATGCTTACAACTCAAGACACAACCTAGAAAACTCTCTTCCTAGGACTTCTAAAACACTTCAAAAGGCTTCAACTTGAGCTCCTCCATCTTTGATGCTAAGACCATGACTTCACTCTTTTCTTCAACCTCTCATAATCAAAACTTTCAACATGATTTGTAACATGACTCCCTTCAAATCAACATTAGATCATACTTTTCATTAACAATCTTTTCATTAACAATCTTTTCATTTATACAATTATTTGAGACCAAAGCCTTAACTCAATTACTACTTTTATTGGAGACTAAGGTCTTGACTTTACTACTACTTTTATTAGAGACTAAGATCTCAATGATTACATTTAAGCACATTTTCATCAGTCTATTCTTCACATTGAGTGGTCGCTTAAACACCTTCAATCATATAAGCCGTTAAGTGAACACAAAAGTTTGAACACCTTTTTTTTTATTAATCTTTAGTCTTCTTTAACCACTTTAGTTGTGGCCTCATCTTTGTCTCTCAACTCTTATATAGGTTCATAAAGAGTTTTCATATGACCAATATTCCTCTCAAGTTGCATCTTAAACCCTTCATGTTGTCCACCATATTGAACTCTTTGGAATTTGGGTAAATTCGTAGGTAATGAAACACCTTGAGAAACATTATCAGTACTAATCTTATTTCTAAAGTGGTCAGTGATTGGAACATATTTTTAAGAAATTTTTCTTACCCACTGACATGTTGGCACATTTGATCTTTGTAAGAACGTGCTCCTAGTCCTTGTGTTGGTTCCCACAACCATTTGAAAATTTTGCTTACCCTTTACATTGAAATTTTGTTGTTGGTTTTTTTCTCGAGTTTGAGCTTGACCAAGCATAAAGCCTTTACCACTATTTTATCAAACAAGACCCTATATCTTAGACACAAAGAGACATTTTCATCATTTCTTTTTTCATGTAAGATACTCAAGCAAAGTTTCACTTGATTTTGAATACACTTATTTTTCTTCTTGCTCAAATAAATTCAACTCTCTCTCAAGTGTGTCATTAATACTCTCTAGCCTTATACGTCGAGGGTTGACATCAACAACAATATCAACCATCACAATAGGTTCAACAAATGCCACTTGATCAAGTAAGATATTGTTGTCCACCTTCATTGATTTCTCTTCAAACTTCAATCTCTGTTTCCCAATAACTTCCTATATCACATTCGCGAAACATATACAATTATTAGTGACGAAAATAGTGTGATATTTAGAGTACCTTTTATCCTTTTTATGATTATTTGAACGAATTTTATGATCATTACTTGTTTTTGTTATCTTTAAAAAGAATATAAAAAATTTGTTAACTTTCATGACATTGAAGCTATATGTTCAATTTTGTAACTCATCTTTTACTTTTTCAAGGGGATAACAATTTAAAATAAAAGGAGGTCCATTTTTTAATTCAACCAAATTAACTTTGTTCGTCATATAATGTATCTCCTTCTCTATTTTCATACTCATTCTTTGGTTCAATATCCTTAAATGAAAGCTTTTTCTTTTTCTTTATGTTTCTTGGACCTTTCAAATCTTTCTTTTTAGAAGTAATCAGTTTGATTCTTCTTACCTTATTTGCTAATTGAGCTATATCTCTCAGAGGTTGGTTTACTAACTTCTTTCTTATCAAGAACTCTAATCCAACAATAATTATTCTAACCAACTCATGCTCGAGTATTTATGTATAAATCCTTGTTTTCATTTATCTAAATTAATGTAAATAATCATCTATAATTTCATTACGATTTTTTATGTATTAGATTGATAAGACCTACCTTAGCGTTTGCTCTAAAAAACTACTCATGAAAAATTCTTTCTAACTTATTCTAATTATGAATCAAATTAGGGACCAATGTTGTAAACTAGATGAAAACGTTGTTATTGAAAGAACTTGGAAAATATTTCATCTTTAAGTATTCATTTCCTAATATATCTCTACATTCAATTTGATATCTCTCTACATGTTCTAATGTAGACTCAGTCTCCTACAAACTTAGTAAATTTTGGTATTATATATCCTCGAGGTAATTCAACATTTAAGACTATTTTGGGATTGAGAAACAAAATGGGGTTGATTTATATTCTCCAATTGATTTAGGAATTATTTAAACATGTTATTTATCCTATGATGATTTACTTGTCCAAAATTTATATAATTATTGCCCAAGTTATTGTTTAAGCCTATTTGAGCATTATTTCTCATTTGATGAAATAAATCATCAATATTTTTCTTTCTGGTTAGAATATTAGGATAGTCCCGTCGATTAATTTGGTGTTTTTATCCCTAAATTACCCATATTGCTTTTGTCTTGAGGCAAAGCCAAGGCCTCTCCTAATCTTACCATTTGATTTGTTAACATTGTAAAACTATCCATTGTTTGAACTAAAGGATCGAGTAGAATGTTCATTTTTCATATAACATATCAACCATCTTGAAATTACTATTGTCCATTTATTGTATTTAAACTAGTAACGTTGTACTCAAGATAATTGTGTTTAAATTATCATTCTTGAGATTTCAACTATAAGTATAAGTGAAGTTTCAACTACCATTATATAGATCCAAGATTATTGTCTAACCTTATCATTTGGATACTTTGCTAATTTGATATTCTCAAAGGATATCTTTGACTCAATGTCCCTACTCCTAGAGCCAGGATAACAGAGAAAGGTTGTATTGGTTCCACTCAAGTCGTTATAATAAAATTTACTAGCACCATTAGTGATTAGTTAAAAATTGGATTAACCACAATTGACACTTGAAACATCAATATTGTATTCAACGAGGTGGTTGTTGTTCCACTACCTGTACCTGTTTATGATCAATTATTGTTATTACTATCATTGTTAATATTACGATTATTATTATTATTAATATATTTACATTATTAGCCATACTTAAAATCTTAACCCTTGTAATCGCATAAACTAATATGGAATTAATAATAGACAATCATATAACTAACATGTAAATACTAACAATTATAAAACTAACCATTATATTTATCATATATTAATAAAAAAATGTATTATTTCATTGAATGTGTCAATTTTTTTTATGAAAAATAGATTCTTAACAATGACTAATAATTCTAACACTTTCAATTTATGATTTTAATTTTTACTTAATATTAAAAATTATTTCTAAAGTAGTAGAAATATTAGGGTTTAAAGAAATGATGATTATGGTAATGTTAACGTAAACAATTTGATTTCCAATTAAACATATCGATATAAAATTTATTGTAATATTTTTTAACTTCTTATAACAAGAAAAAACTTCTTTATTTTACATAATAAACAATAATAAGTTTGATGATTAAGACTCCATGTAATATGAATGATAAAAACAAGTATTAATGGACAAAAAGTGTGAAGTAAAATCTCAAGTAAGAATTTCTCTCTAGTTTAGACCTTTTTGAGGTAGTTAATCTTTCTCAATTTTAGTTCGAGATTGACTTCTTACATTACTGATTTGAGTTGTATTTTTCTTGAAATATATATATAATCTTACATACTTTATGGATTTTATTAAATTCTTCTTATGTATTATTTAATGTAGTCTCGAACGTATTTCAGTCTAACAATATGATAAACTTAAACTTTACTAGAAAATAAATGTAGGGATTTTCGATATAACTCAAGAACTACGTATCTCCCTCCATATAGGACCGTATTATTATTTAGGAGATATATGTAATTCTAGCGAGTGGACTCTCATAAATGCATTTACTCCAAGAGATTAAGAGAGTGAAGTTTTGAACATTCACTTATTTATTTAGGTGAAATAAATACAAGTTTTTTTGGAGTATTTTTTTAGTTCAAGAGTTTTATTTAGCTAGGGTACACAACCCATACACAAATACAACATAATCGAGTTGAGAGTTCTCTCGGCTTTGAATTGGAACGTCGTCTTCTCTCTTTAATTTCATGCTAAAAAACAAAACAAAACTTAAAAACTTGTCAACGTACGAATTTAAACGAGAGAGAGAAAAAAGATAAGGGAGACATAAAAATTGTGGACATGATATTGTTCTCTTATCAAAATTTCCTTTCAATTGGAACCTTCACTGGCCTTTAACAATGTGTCCAAAAAATTGAAGAGGAAGGGTCTAGCAAGTTATGAGGGAACTTATTAACTTGTTTTGTTTGGATGCACACATTACAATAACCATAAATAATCTTCTTCATGTCACTTTCGTTTATAGTGTAATCCTTGTTTAGAAAGCATGGCCAACTTGCAAGAAATCCCCAAACAGCACTTAACGATACCTTGTTTAGGATGAGGATAAATGTTTTGGTCAATAATGTCCCTACATTATTGATCTTAACCTCAAAATATTTTTTTAATCGGAAAAACATATGATCTTAACCTCAAAATCATTGTTTACCAGGTATGTAAGATCTTTCACAATATGAAGTGCAAATCAAACGTGTATAAAATATTCATAATACCTACCTTATCTAAAAAATATCGCATTTACATCTAAAAGAAATTAGAGAATAAGAATATTGGTTCAAATCTCTTCAATAGAATAACTTTTTAAAGTGTTTTTTAATTGTTTCATAGATATAGACCCTATGTTTTTTTTTACCTAACTCTGGACAATTACTTCATCAAGAAATTAACACCATGCCTAACTCTTGTAGTGTGGATATAGTTTACCTAAAATAGTTGCCCAAAAACCCATCACGTAATCTGGTTTGATTCTCTTAACCATACTTTATATATAAATAAAAGAAGTTTGACGCATTGTCAAAACTTTAGAACATGTAATTTGGAGAAGATTGAGGGAAAGAATCATTATTAAATATTAACTATTGAGAAATTAAGATGATAGGAACATGGTATCGTTGGACCCCACCAAAAGATAATTTTATTGTCCCACGATTGATGTTTTTTCTTCTATATCAAACGTTCTGAAGCGCCACAATCTAATGCATTATCTTCACGCACGTGAATCTTGATTTTCAATGTGATTTCATTATTCGAGGGTATGAGGAAACAAATGCAAACAAAATTGTACATCGCAACAAGACATGCATAACTAAATAATGTGTGTGAGAATGCCAAAATATCATGTTATCCTATACCCTCATGAAAAGCTTATAGGCCCACTTAAATATTTCATAATTTAACCCTAGAAATATATTAAGAAGTTTTCAGTTGTCAAGTTTCTTTTATAAAAGTTAAATTATTAAAAATATGACATATTATAATAATTTAACATCAATCGAATGGTCTGTTTATGTGAACACGATACTTTTTGCAGATTTAGTAATATCTATTTTACAGTTTAACTTTCATTACACACTGATAAGAATCAAATTTAGCAATGTCTCACATTTTCTTAAATAGTGTTAAGAAGTGTCAACAACAAGTAATAATACTGAAAGATAATAAGCTAGATTAAGTAATAAGACGTTATATACTGAACCAAAATAGCCAATATGAGGTAGATTGAATATATAGGTAAACAGAGTTTTTGAACCAAATATGAGTGTGATTGAGGAAAGTATATGTAGTATTTAAATGATGAAGTTGATAAGCTTGATAGCTGACATAATTTGTGATGAGTTTGTCGCTAAATAATGAACATTTTAATGGATATGTTTGATACTTTAAATAATTAATAGAGATGATAAAAAGGTGGCGGGAACAGATTTTTCTTTTCTTTTTTAATTTTTGAAGTAAAAATTTATTGACATGAAATTTTTGTTCTTCATTTCAATTGATAATAGGTAATATTCGTACTTACTTTTATATTCATCGCTTACTATTATAATTATTAATTAAATAATTTTAAAGAAAATTAAAAACCATAATAATGAAAACATGATATAATTACCAATGATTTAATGTTAAAATGATATACATTTCTTTTTTTCAATGTTAAATATTAATACAAAAATTATAATTTTATAAATCTTAAAATCAGAATACTAAATATTAATTAAATAATAATTAAATAATTATAAAAAAAAGTAAAAGTATTAGATGTATATTTTAAAAATAAATTACTAAATTAAGAAATAAAAAAATTAATATAAATTTTTAAATTATTTAATATATTAAAAATGAACAAAGATAAAGACACGACAAATATTAATATTAAGACAATTATAAAGATAACGATACGATAAATATGTATATTTTTATCTTTATTTTTAAAATTAATTTAAAAAATTAAATATTATTCATATGTACCATATTTAATTAATATGAAAAATTTTCATTAAATTCATAATGTGTTTGGACAATATGACAGGAGGAAGAGTTTATTTGTTGTCCTACTTGGTAGTCAATGACACCTAATAGAGAATTTGTTATCCTAATTGGTAGCCAATGACACTTAATAGAGAAGATGATCATAACTAATTGCATGCTCAGATGATGACTTAAAGGAAATGTTTCAAATTCAGCTAGACTATGAATAGGCCTGAGCCCTTGAGGTTATGACGTTGGGCTTAAAATACTTGGTTGCGGCAGAAAAATGAAGACGAGGGAACTTCTGACTAAATAAAAAAAAACAACAAGCACTAATGTAATTGTCCTTAAATTGTAGGGATAACGATTAGAACTAAATTAGGTATAGTTGCTTCGTTATGAATGGTAAAAAAAAGGTGTAATTTTCAAGTGACGTGTAATGATAAGAAAAAAATGAGTAATTTCCGTAAAACTTGGAGCATGGTTAGACAAGAGTTTGTTATGTTTGTATCATACCTATAAAAGAATTGAAGAATATTATTCTGTATATGTTTAATAACGATAAAAAAAATTTATACAGTAAAATTAATGTAAAACATATTAGACTATATTTATGTAATAGAATAAATAACTGTGTTACTGTTGGGAATCCAAATAGTATGTTCAACAGTATATAAGAAAGAAGTCATATAAATTTATTATTTTAAGATTTTGAGTTGAAAGTGGTGTCAATTCTCTTATATACATTAGTTCATTATTTATTTGATGTTGTTTTTTCTAACATATATTTCTTTGAAAGAATTTAAAGTTACTAATATTTTTCATAAATTAAAGAGGATATATTTTAACTCTCAACTTGCATAGGAAGTTTTTGGAGAGAAAATAATATATTATTCAAAATATATGTTAGTTCATTTCAGCATAGAAAATTAGAAAACTTTCTTTGAAAATTTTCTCTGTACCAACCAGTTTTATATCTTACTATGGAAAATTATGTTTGACAAGATGTAGGTTATCTAATGGATGGAAAGTTTGTTTTTTTGGATAATTTGGATTTGTTCTTTTCTTTCTTGTGTTTTTTTTTACGTATGAGTTTGGACACCTGTACTATTAATATTTTACTTTTTACTGATAAAAAAATTGGCTATCTTGAAAACGAATTTATAAATCATTCACTAAAAGTGCTAACCATTTTTATTTCATATAGACTGGTTTTTGATATTTTTGGATTATTATTATTTTGAAAAGAGCTAGAAACAACAATAATAAACATAATTTATTTACACTTTTAACATAGTTAATTAAGTGGTTTAACACTTTTTTATATATAAATGTTTTTTTAACTTAGTTTTAATAAATAAACTATAAAAAAGAAATTAATAAAAAATATCTCATATATTTTTATTAATATTGATTAATTTTCTTTTAATATCTGGATGAGGAATTTATAAATATGGATAAAGAACATTTAAAGCAAGAACAATCCACATCTCAATTTGTTTAGCCAATTATCAAAATTTACAAATATGTTTTAACTGTGATCATTCAGCACATGTGACTAGGTCTACAATTTTTATAGTATTGTACACTATATAAAGGAGTTTGTACAATTACTTAGTCTCTAGTTTTCTCTAGTTTTTATTTCTTTAGACACTTTTTAGATTGTTCTTTTAGAATTCTAAAATTTTTGTAGTTCTCATTGTTCTTTATGAACTTTTTTCTACATTTGGAGCAATTTTGATTTAAGAATTTAATTATGTTCTTCTTGCTTAACAATTTCCAATTGGTTCATTTTTCTCTTTTTTTTCCTTTTTACTTTCAAATCATGCAGTTTAATTTTCCACCTTCCTGATTTCTTTAGGACTTTCTAAATTTTAAGGTTAATTTTTTTATTTGATTTTTATTTATTGATTGATATTTTATTTTTTATGATTCTAAGTATTTAAATTTAAATGTTTTTGAAATATAATTTATTTTGTTCGGTGAAACTCTATCAAATACGTATTCAATTGAATTTAAGATTACATAATTGTTTTCTCTTAAATTGAATTCATAACTCTAATTTGAATTGAATGTCGTATTATTTTCTATTTGCTATTCAAAATATGAATAGTTTCAAAATTCAATGATACAATATGAGCTAAGGAGAAAATGAGAGAATTAAGTTTCATATAATTTAATCAAAATCCTTAAAATAATAAAAACCTTACAAGATCTCTAAACCCAACTTTGAATTTGAAATTGGAAATAAAATTAAACACCAATGCTCCTTATGAAATCTAGGTTAATCCTTAACACTACATTAATTATAAATCTTGTTTTATACACTTATGCTTGCTAAAAATTTATAAAAGTTCATAGATAAAATTGAGTCTTCTACAGTAAAAAAAATTCAAAAGTAAATTTTTTGTTACCTCTTGATTTGTAAAATCCGTCGGTAATTTCATATGACTATATCCATAAATAATGTGCATGTATAATTACTTACGAATAACATCCATGTAATTACATATAGATTAGGGATGGCAATTAGACCTGCACCCGTGGGGACCGAACCGCCCCCGCCCCAAGTTTGACGGGGAAAAACCGAGTTGACCGGGTTCGGGGTCGGGTTCGGGTTTTCCCCGTTTAAATCAATCGGGTTCGGGGTCGGGGATGGGTAATGCAATCCCCGTCCCATCTTTAAATTTAAACATAAACCCTAAAACTATTCATATTCTTTCTTAGTGTTTCTTTTTATTTTTTATACATAAAGGGTTACAATGTCTTCTCTGAAACCCTATTATATATTCCACACTTTTCTCTTTTCTTCTACCTTTCACTCATTCTTTCAACTTTCTCAATCTTTTCAACCAGTTTCAATATACTCTTCTCTTTCTCTCATCCTCTACACATTTACTTTTCTTAGTCCCTTCAACCCAATTTGGTGAACGCATAACATAAGGTTAGTTCTTTGTTTCTTTATCAATTTTCTAAATATTGTGCATTGATAATAACATCTATTATTATTTTATTCTCTGAAATTTTTTGTGAGGACTTCATTTAAGGGATTTGATGAGCAATATTTTGTAATCTCATTGTGGCTAATCTATTACATCTATGGTTAGATACATAACATTTTGCACAATTTCTCACATACTTTCTACATTTGTTTTGTATACTGATTTGAGTATTTATACTTCTATTTTTTATTTTTCATTTTCTAGTATTATTTTATTTCTATTTTGTTTTTTAACATCTCATTTACCATTTGATATTTAAATTTTAAAAGTGTATTCATTGTAAACTATGTAACCCTATTAACTTTGTTTGTAATCTCTTTGTGATTAATCTATTACATTTATGATTAGATACATAACCTTTTGTACAATTTTGCACAGATTTGTTATGTTTGTATACTGATGTTTCTATTTTATTTTCATTTTCTAGCATATTTTTATTTCTATTTTCATGTTCTTAACTTTGATTTTCCTCAAAATTAAATTTTAAAAGTGTCTTCTTTGTTAACTCGTATAATTGTTGTGATTTTTATTAATTTTGTAGTCTATCTTTATCAGCTTTTTTATAATTTGTAATCTCTTTGTGAGTAATCTGCTACATTTATGATTAGATACATAAACTTTTGTATAATTTTGCACAGATTTGTTATGTTTGTATACTAGTGTTTTTATTTCTATTTTATTTTCATTTTCTAGCATATTTCTATTTCTATTTTAATTGTTTTCATTTTCATGTTCTTAACTTTGATTTTCCTCAAAATTAAATTTTAAAAGTGTCTTATTTGTTAACTCGTATAATTGTTGTGATTTTTTCTATTAATTTTGTAGTCTATCTTTATCAGCTTTTATAATTTGTAATCTTTTTGTGACTAATCTATTACATTTATGATTAGATACATAACTTTTTTGTACAATTTTGCACATATTTGTTATGTTTGTATACTGGTTTTGAGTGTACCTATTTTTATTTCTATTTAATTTTTATTTTCTAACATGATTTTATTTCTATTTTAATTGTTTTTATTTTCATCTTCTTAACTTTCATTCTCTTCAAAATTAAATTTTAAAAGTGTCTTCTTTATAAACTGTATAATTAATTACTCGTGATTTTTTATAAAATTAAAATTTAAAAAATTATTGTTGAGAAATGTGATAAATAAATCATTTTACTTTTGTAATTGTAGAAATTTTATTTGTTGTTATGGAAAATATTGGAATATCACAAGCACATCAACCTCGTTAGAAGAAAATGTAGACCCTTCAATCGGTGATCCTACTACTACACCAAATGAAGTTCCCAAAGAATGTAAGATAATGAGCATGAAGAAACCGAACAATCAGGATCAAATAGGCTTAAAAGTAAATAATGGAGAGCACAAGACTCAATACAATTATTGTAAAATGCTTTTGGGTGGAAAATCAAAAAATGGAACAAATAATTTGTAAATAATTTATACTAAAATATACTTCATTAAGAAAATAATTTAAAATTTGTAACATTATAATATATAAAAGAAAAAAATATTTAATATTAAAATACTTAATTTCTATAAATTTATCTTTAATAGTCTATTTATGTGATATGCTATATATATATATATTATAGTTATGCTTAAATTTTTAGATTTATTTAAAATATTTTAAAATTATATTTTAAGAAAATAAAATGGAACTGGGATGGGGCGGGCGGAAACCCGACTCAGATGGGGATGGGTGTGGGGACTAAATTGTTATCCCCGCGGAATCTGGGCGGGACGGGGATGGTTAAGTGAATCGGGGACGGGGGCCGGGGAGGTGAAACCCGCCCCCGCCCCGCCCCGTTGCCATGCCTAATATAGATTATATCCGTGTGTAATTATATACAGATTAAATCCATAAGTAATTACATAAAACGAAAAATCCATATATAATTTACCTACGAATTAGATTTGTATATAATTTTGTACAAATATAGTTTGTATGTAATTACCTATGTAACAAATTCGTAGGAAAAATTTTCTTCATAATAAAAAAAATAATCATAGTAAAATTATTTGTAAAAAGTTGTATATTTAATATTATTATGGAAATATAGCTGTAAAATGTTTCTAAATTTGGACCATGAACTACACTAGTATTGTAACAAAAATAAAGGCTAATTGTTAGAAACAATTCACTTAAGTGTTATAATATGCATTATATTAATTTACAAATTAACAATTACACTTACAAATATATATTCCCTCATCATGGTCTTTCCGAGTGGCATGTACATCATCAACGACATCATCCTCATCAACTTGAGCAATGACTATTAATGTGAATAAACAAGTTTGATAAATGTTAAGATTAAACTATTCATCTTGCTTATTAGAATCTTGTTTTAGAATGTTGGATCTTTCACATAAAACACTTATGATGCTTGATGTGCCATGATAAATGGTTCATCCTAATATCCTTTTTTTAAAAATCAAACAATGTAATTCCTGATTCATTAATTCTCACCACTTTTATTCTCAACCCACTAACACATAAATACATGAATTGAAAACTTAGTATAACTAACTTCCCAAATCTCGTCTATCACTCCATAATATGGCATTGATATGAAAATTGGATTATGATCTTTTGACATAGAGAAATAATATCATAAAACTAAAATTAAAAATTTTAAAAAACAGAAAGAAACACAAGAAGAGAGAGTTGAATTGTGTTTTAAAAAATTTTTCTAGTGTTTTGAATATCGTCTACTGATGTAAGGTTTGTCTGACGATAGATGAGATTAATAGACACACAACGTCTATTACTCAAAACTGATTTTAGAAACGAACTTTTGTTCAAGTTAAAAACTGCCTTTTCAATGTTAGACAATCTAGTAATATGAAATTGAAAAGAGATAAGGGAGAAGAGAATACATTCAAGATTTTATATTCGTTCATCTGAAACCACAAACTATGTCCAGTTCTCAATCGACCAAATTGAGTTCCACTAGCAAGCCAATACTACAAACTACAAGTATTCTTTTGACTCGTTGCCACTCCTGGGTAATTCGTACAAGTGTTGTTTCTTACAATGTCACTCCTGGCTCAACCAATTATTCTTTCCTATAAAGTCATTCCTAGCTCAAAACAAGGGTTTATTTAAACAGTTGTGATTGAGAATCACAAAACGAACTTTTAGCTAGTCTAGAAATATTTGTCTTACAAATGAAAAAGACGAATACAAGGTTTGGATTGACTTCTAGAAATATCAAAGAAACACTATCAATGTTCTTCTAAAGCTTATGAAGGATTGAAGAGAAAACAAATAGAGCTTTTTCACTTTGAAAATATAGAGAATGTTATTGTTTTCTTCTTTTGAACTAGATCCTTTTATAGTGCATGAAAGCAACTAGCCATTAGAGATCCATTTAGACATCTTCAGCTTTAGGTTGGTCTTCAACTTCTTCTTCTTGCAATGTCTAATATAGGCTTCACGTAGATGCACTTTTATATGCATTAAATGCATGTTTCTTCTTTTCGCAAAAAACTTGATACCTTAGAGCACTTATCCTCCATTGGACAATGAGTTTTTCTTCTTTTGGTAAGAACAACACTTCTTTACATGGCAGGTGTACTTTGAGAGTTAACAAAACTCAGACGTGTCAAAAATTTAGTGACAAAGCAGTCTTTTCTCTTCTTAAGGAGAGTGTTGTGAGAGGATGTGAAATCCATCTTTGTACTTGGTCATCAGATTGACTAGAAGAATGTTTCTGAAAAACAAGAAACAAACCTTTAAGGTTAAGCAATTGAAACACGTATCATATAATGACTTATCTTCTGATGATTGTTCGAGGTATCGTCTGTCAGATGATACAAGCATGATCTGATGAAGGTTGGTCTGTTCAAACTTCTCGTCTATCTAGACTCATCATCTGTCAAGACTTACAACATACTTTTCTTTTATACACTAAATGTTTTTAAGCATAAGTTCATAATCATGGAGTGTTGGACTTTTCTCCAACAATCTCCCCCTTTTTTTAATGATGCTTAAATTAATTTAAGTTTAAAAGAGAAGAGTTTCTTCCTTGATCTTTTGATATCCTGTGTGCCTTCATGAGTCACCTCAAGGACATCTCATATTTCTTTTGCAGTCTTGCATATCGAAATCTTATAAAACTAATCAAGGGTTAAAGCATATGATATTATGTTTCTCGTTGTTACATCGTATTGAGACTTCTTGTTCTCATTCGTTGTCCATGTGGAGAACTCTTTGGGTATCTACTCTTAGTCAACGATTTGTGTAGGAATAAATGGATTGTTTACATACTCCTCTATCCACACATTCTGGAAAAATTTGCATTCTCATTTTCCAAAAAGGATAGTTTTCACCTGCAAACAAAGGTAGTCTATTAATAGAAGCACCTTCAGCAAGAGTTTGATTTTTTCTCGATCATTTTTAGGATTTATTTTTGAAAGACTATAAAAAGCAAGCTCTGATACCAATTGTTAGAAGAGAGGTAGAACAAAACCAAGAGGGGGTGAATTGGTTTAAATAAAACTTTTCCCTTTTTAAAAGATCTTAATTAAAAATATGAATTTGAATTTTGTAAAATGAATTTTTAATTTTAAGTGTGAACAAATTTAAATTTTTCTTTTAAATTATGGTGCAACGGAAATATGCAATGTATGATAAATTAATATTTAAAAATGAAATATAAGAGAAGGGAAAGATATTACCACACATAGTAATTTATATTGGTTCGGATTATCATCAATCCTACATCCAGTGTCCAATCACCTCAATGTGAGCATAATCACAATCCCCTATCTTTAACAAAAAATTACAACCACTAATACCAAGTGAAACATAAAAAATTTCAACAAGTTAATGAAAAACACCTCCTTTGCAAAACACACAAAGAATTAAACCCACATCTCTTGAAACCACAAGAGATGAAACACCTCCCTTGAAAAGCCACAATGGATGAAACACACCAACACAGGTGCAAATAGAATTCCCAAAGAAAAAAGAAAAACAATATCAATTAAATGTGAAGGATGATCAAAGCATAAATCCAAACAAGCAACGCCTTCTCTCAACGTAACTATTAGAATAAATGGTTGAGTTTAAGAGGGGGATGAATTAAACTCTTAAAAGATTTTCAAAATCCTTGGCCAATTTTAGAAAAATAGATTGTAATTGCAGCTGAAAATCAATTCTTTAAAGATTCTTGAAATGCTTATACCAATATATCATATATCCAATTCATATAGCAATTCAATTATCAATTACAGAATTTAAAGAAGTAGGGAAAGAAGATCAACACAAGAGATTTATAGTGGTTCACCTTCCAATGAAGGCTACATCCAGTTTCTTAAACACTCAAATCAAAGCAATTCACTAAATTTCAGTTTTTACATGAACCCTACATGAAAAACTAAAAATCAGAACAATACACTTGATCTTGAACCCTTCAAGATCTGTATACCCTTGTAAAACCCTATTACATGAACACCCTAATCACCTTGATTAAGAAGAAACAAACCAAGAACAAGATTACACAAGATTATGGAACGAATTCATCTGATAATCAATTGCTGAAAATGAAACAGGACAAAATTCAGGTGATGAATTTCTATGGAAAGATTCTCCATTCAATTTGATCTTGGACTCCTTAATTGATTTCTCAAATTGATTTAGAACACTTGAAAAGTATTTCTGAACAATGGGTTTTTCTGTAATTGATTTGTTGTCGAGTTCTTTAAAACTCAAAATATTTAAAACAGAACTGGTTCAGTGATTTAAAGTTGTTACTGATAAAATCAGTTAGTTGAAACACGATTTAGCTAGTTCTTTTCATTAAAATGAATTCAGAGAGCACCCGAAATTTGAAAACTAAAAATAGTCAGTTGAAAACGCGATTAAACTGGTAGAAATCATTAAAGGAAAATTCTTAAGTGATTTTAGCCTGTTTAATTGCGAATCAACCAGATTTTCCAGAGAGCTTGGATTTCTTAAGACCAACTCCAGAATTTTAGTTGATTTAAATTCAGAAAAATAGCTAGCTGAAATCAGGCAAAGCAAAACTTTAAAACACCAGTTCAGAAACTTAATTAACTGAAAATCATACTAGCTGGTTAAAATGTTTAAGATTGACTTGGTCAAACTAAGAACATTTTAACTGACTGAAAACATGTTTTTAATGAAAAATAGTTAAAACTTTTAAAACATTTCAAAACATTTTAACACACAAGATTAAGTCCAAGATTAAATGAAATGCATCTTACCCCACATCCTAAGACACTCTAATCCTAAGATAAAATCTTCATTCTTCAAGCATCATCATCTTCATCTTCAAAGTGGTTGGAGACATCAAATTAACTTGAAACCAAGTCTTCAAGTCCAACAATAACAACCTTGGAGGAATTTTTGGGAAGCAGTTTGAGAAAATTAGGTCAAAAAGAGACTATGAGCAATGTAAATTGTAAAGCTTAATGTTGTGTGTTATAGCTTCAACCTAGTTTGTATTTATAGATAAAGAATTTGTTCAGCCCATTGAAAACCTACCTCAAAGTGAAAAATGGTAACTTTAATCGATTATTACTTAAATAAATTGATTGTTCCAAAAAACATTTTAAAAATAATTTCACTCTAATTTAAGCGATTATGCATATGTTTAATTGATTAAACTAGCCCAAAAGCTCATTTAGTCAATTAATCACAATACAATCGATTATTCCAAAGAGTTCAAAACTTTTAGAGTGAATCAAAACCAATAAAAGGATGACTCAAACTAGTGGTAACCAAAGATTAATAAATGTCATTTTATTGAACACTTCATGTGCATCAATTAATAATAATTCATTAATTAAGATTAACCAAGAATTTATGACTAATTAACTAAATAAAAACAAATTTAGAAACTGATTTTTGCTGCAGATTTTCTTTTATAGAAAAAAATTTAGATTCATGTATTTGAAGTTTTGAACATCCAAAAATCACCTAATGGTTCTAAAACTTTTAGGACTGCACCATAATCATGTGTTCTTCATGTTCTTGATTCAAATACATCATGTTTGAACCTTAGAGTTTTGATACCGACTGATGAATGCTCAAGTTGCACTAGAGGTAAACATCAATCTATCAAACATGATAAGATACATGTATAAGCAATTTAATCGGTTCAAATGACTTAGAAATGGGTAAAAACAAAACCAGCCCCTTTGTTGATGAGATTAATCGGTGCAAACTCAAAGAAATCAAGTTTTAAGATTATTCAACCGATTGGAATTAAGATATAAGCCATAAGAAGCCGTGAAAACAAGCATTTTAAAATGTGAAAAATGGATTAAAATGAAGATGTATGGTACAACTATGAAGAACATTTAAGAAAATGAAAAGAGAAAACATGGAGAAGACACGAGAATGAAAAACATGTCACTTTCAAGAGAAAGATAAGTACACAAGGATAATCATCACTTGAATTATGGAAAACTCACACTACAAGAAAATTGTAAATTATGGACAGAATTTTACCGACGAAAAAATTTCCATCGATAATTTTTAATTATCGACGGATTTTACCGATGGATTTAGTTTTGTCAGTCATTTATTGACGAATCACAAATCGTTGATAAAAATCCGTCGGTAAAACTCGCGCCATATTGTACGAAATAAAATCAGTTGGTAAAATATTCCGTTGGTAAAAATCTGTCACTAAAGTTGGTGCCCTGTGATGCGAAATAAAATTCGTCAGTTATGTATTTATGTATTTATTTATGTATTTATGTATTTATGTATTTATGTATTTATGTATTTATGTATTTACATATTTATGTATTTATGTATTTATGTATTTACATATTTATGTATTTACATATTTATGTATTTATGTATTTATGTATTTATGTATTTATGTATTTATGTATTTATGTATTTATGTATTTATGTATTTATGTATTTATGTATTTATGTATTTATGTATTTATGTATTTATGTATTTATGTATTTATGTATTTATGTATTTATGTATTTATGTATTTATATATTTATTTTATTTATTTATTTATTTTATTTATATATTTGTATATTTGTATATTTATATATTTGTATATTTGTATATTTGTATATTTATGTATTTATGTATTTACATATTTATTTATTTATTTATGTATTTATGTATTTGTGTATTTATGTATTTATGTATTTATGTATTTATGTATTTATGTATTTATGTATTTATGTATTTATGTATTTATGTATTTATGTATTTATGTATTTATGTATTTAGGTATTTATGTATTTATGTATTTATATATTTATATATTTATATATTTACCTATTTATGTATTTATGTATTTATATATTTACCTATTTATATATTTATATATTTATATATTTATGTATTTATATATTTACCTATTTATGTGTTTATGTATTTATGTATTCATATGTTCATGTAATTATGTATTCATATATTTATATATATATATATGTTTATATATTTATATATTTATATATTTATATATTTATTATTTCTTTATATATAGACATATGTATGCATGTATATATATGTGTGTGTGTGTGTGTTTGGGTAAGTATATATATATATGTATATATATGTATGTGTTTGTGTATGTGTATGTGTATCTGTATGTGATTTATATATATATGTGTGTAAAGAATATGTGTATGTGATTTATATATATGTGTGTAAAGAATTAATCGAAAATCAATTTAGTGTAGTGGGTGAAGTGTTAGCTTTGAACTCTAAAGATCTGTGTTCAAATCCTTTTCAATTGTTCATTCCTCTTGTTTTTGTTCCTTCCTTTTTTACGAAATTCTTTTTAAGTTCTTTTTTCTTATTTTTCTTCTTGTTTTCTGATGGTGACAGATATATTCTTCTTAATATTCATTTGTTACTGACAAACTTAAAAAAAAATGTTGGTTAAATTTACTTACAATGATATTACTGACAAGTTTTTGTCCGTTGATAATTTCTTTTTATCAATGAATTTCTGACTTTATTGACAGATTTCGATTGTTAGTAAAATCAATTTTTTTGTAGTGTTCTCAAATGATATATCTATTGTATTTAATTTCTAATGTTCATCCCATACAACTTAATTTAAAGATTTTTATTTAAAATGAAATGGTGAATCAAACAAAAGCTAGAAAATACAAACATAGAATAAAATTGAAAAGAACTGGAAACGAAATTAAAAAAAATGAAAAGTCAATTGACATAGATTCATGCAATTCCTCTTATTATAAGATTCAGATCCATATTTAAACAATTAATCAATTTAACCATTTAATTCAATAAAAAATGTCACTAAACCAGAAATGTGAATCACATGAAAATATCGTTCAATCTAATTTGTATCTACTTATCAAATCAAGATTTAATTAATTCCTAATTTGATTTCTAAATTTGGAAAAATTACAATTATATAATGCAAATATGAAATTAGAGAAAAGAAGAATAAACTTGGAGCATTAAATCATTGTTGCAAAATTCAATTTGACTTGTACTATGAATTGAATTTCAAGATTTAGCTCTGCATGGATGAAGAATGAAGAATTTCGAAAGAGAGGAAAACGAAAAAGTAATTTTGAAATTGAAAAAAAATGTGTGGAAGTGAATTTTTTTAAAACTAAAAAGCTAAAGAAATAAATTTCATACATGTGATAAAAACACATTTAGACTACATATACGCTGTTTAATCTACAATAAGCATGAGCCTAAATTTGGATTTTATTTATGTTTATTATTCAATTACAATACAAGCTACAACAAGGAAAAAACAAATTCTTATGGATTTTTATATAAAATTAAGCAAATTTTCCTCAACTTTTAAAAATTTTAAAAAATAACATAAATATACTTTTTCTCCTAAAACTATATTCAAAATCTTTATTTTGTTCCTAAGCCAAACTATATATTTATTTTTTCCTTACACTTTATCAAAGTCATGTAACAAAAAATGATATTAAAATATTTTTCATATAATTTTTTTTTTGTCTCTCGTATGTTTCGTTTTAGATTCATATTTCTACTAAAGAATAGTTATAATATCTAGTATGTAATTTTATTTTATTTTTAACTTCAAGAATTTCATTTGCCACAAGCAAAACACCTTGATATCATATGTCGGCAATAATGTTTTAGGAGATTTCAATAAAATATAAGAATAAAATAGGTATAGTGATAAAATACAATTTTTTAATATTTGTTTACTCACAAATTATTACTTTAATTCTCGTTAGTTTATTGACATGGTGTAATTATAAATTACATGACTTGTTGATTATATATTAGATAAAAATAAAATCATATTTTGTTAATACTTTATCTTGATAATAAGAAGGAAAAAAGAGACTTTGTTTATGTTCTGTAAAGAGAACAAGTTTACCCCAATCCAACTGAAGAATGCAACAGACATGTTTAACAGTTAAGTGTCCACTACACGAACCATCGAAGAAGGAGGGAAGAAACACGATCCCTTTCACCTTTTTCTTTCTTCATTGGATTTTTTCATTACGTGTCGTTGGGTATAATTAAAGATGAATCAAACTCGTAATTTAGACATGTGGAGGCATCATCATAGGAAAATCGCACATCAACAAATGTCCTCGTCCATGTGTTCAAACTATAATTAGGGCAACGAAGAGACAAAACGGGGTTTTGAGTCAAACGCAGTCGTTCGATGCAAACAAAACCAACCGCTTCGCAAAGTTAAAAGTTAAAACTACCGTAAACACCGTTGAGTTGGCGACACGTTGCAGAACCAAAATTATCCTTGCTAAACCGTGTCGTACGACTTTGTCACCACCCATTCGGCACGCACCACGTGTCCCCAACATTGTCACCGACATGACCTGCCGTCAAAAGGTGACTAACCCCACTTTTTCTCTTTTGACGAAGCGACAACTCAGGCCTCTGGGAGATTAATGTTTCAGGAACAATGAAAAAGATACGTGAATCAAAATCTAAAGCATGTTATATTTTCATGTGATTAGTATTTTGTTTTGTTTTTGGTAATTCGGCTTTATGACCTACCAAACTTGACTCATTCCACACACAGACATTCATTCCGCATGCTTAACTACTGTGGAAAATTGAAAAACACGACATATTCCAATTAGAAACTGTGTTTTTGATAAAAGAAATCAAGTTATTTCACGACTTGACATTTGTTACTTCGTTGTTATTATAAATTGGAAGTGGTATCTTGATAAAGTTCCATGGATGTTGACACACGTTATATCATCCACCTGCACGACCAATATTGCTTTCTGAAAGTTACTCCTAATGCCATTTGGTTGACACAATATTTTCCAGGTGCAATGTAACTTAATCATTGTTTTTTTACCCTTTTCTCCTAATTTGTTAGCCTGTTAATTAGTCAAATTTGTACTTATTTTTAATCAAAAGTTTATGATATTTTGCGCTGTAATAACTTTTTCTGGACACGTTTCATCAATTTTCTATCACAATTTTAGAAAAGAAAAATAAAAGGAAAAAAAAGTAAAAAAAGTATTTTTCATAAATTAAAATTAATTTACTCATAACTTTCATATTTTGAAATCAGTTCTTTTTTAATATTCGTGCTTGTAGGAACACTAATAATAATATCAACAAAATATAAATTCCCTAAATTTCTTAAAGTATTCATAAATTTGCAGAAATAATCATGCTGAAGAATCATATAAATTCACAACACATACTTTTATACAATGTAAATTATACCGAGTTTTAAAAATTAATTTGTATATAGGTAAAACCTCTCTTATATAATTTCTCTAAATTTTCTGCTTATATTCATAAACTCATTTTATAAAAGAGATTAAGATTCATTTTTTCTTCATATTTTTCTCTTAGAGTTTTTTGTAGAAAGACTTGTTCAAATAGGTTTCTTACACGTTTAAAAAACTAATGTTAGGCTGTATAAGATCTATTTCAATAACCTTAATAGAAGAAAAACTGTTAAAATTAATTCATATGAAAAGAAATAAGAAAAACACTGAAAATAATTATTTTAAAAGTTAAAACAAACTCATTCATTAAAATTGAAAATAAGCTTTTCAGAAATTAATCTAGGAAATTTTCTAAAAGTAGTTTTTGTAATTTACTAATTTTAACTTTAAAAATATTTTATTTTTCTTCATATTTTCTTCTCTTATGTATATTTTGAAAAAATTTATTCAACCATTCCTTAATTACTTTTCAAAAGCTTAGAATGTTTGGCTGTTCAGTGGGATGAGCATATAGCCGAGATATGGATGTTTACCAGAATGAATGCTTCAAAATATCATGATCTTTTATACACGTAATTTGTTATTCATTCTATTCTATGCATGCATTTACTTTGACCCTAGAAAACCCCACTGGCAAATTTAAGGTGGCATTTACTCTCTCTACTTAAATGCTTTGTTTATTATATATATATATAAAATGGAATCCAATTGCAGTGCAGACAAAGGTGACATTTAATGTACTCACGCTGCTAAAATATTGTTTGACTATATAGTTAATGATACATATTTTAAATAAACATTTACAGTTTTATTGCAGCTTCATAATAGTATTGTTTATATGTTTTATTTTTTCTTGTTTTTTTTATAAGTTAGGTTTATTTTGTATAAACATTTTAAGTCTGTGTTTTTAATTAATATGACATTTTTATAAGTATTATTTGTATCGACTTTTTACATTTGAGACTTCCAAAAATATGATTACTTGTGTTTAGAGTTTTTTTTATTATTTTATGTACAAATTTTGAAGTTTAGTAAGATTTATTGTATTTTCCAAGCACAATTAGAATAAAACATTTGTAACTCATAATTATTACTTTAGTTCATAATCTCATTTGTTTATACTAATGACAACTTTTAAGTTCACTAGTAAGGTTCATATTAGATACACATAATTATTGAATATAATATTTTTTTTATATTATTGGAACTGACAAAACCGACATTTCAACAATCAACTTGGATTTTTCTTTTAAAAAAATGGTAAAATGATATTGTTTTATATGTCAAGTCTATCACAAATCTTAAACCCATCTTTGTCAAAACTAATATATCTTCATCTCGCGTGTCACCATTGTTCGCCACCACTATAATGTTCCTTACCACTATCAAAAGCACATGTGGAAGTACAAGAAATATTTATGATTTTCTACCTTCTTTGATTTGATATTTATTTAATTTGTCATATTTTCCTATTTGAGTATATGTAAGGTTTAAACTCTAGAATAATGTTTGTCTGATAAAGAGCACATAAAATTGTTTACCAGAGCATGTCTAGTAGTTTGAGGTAGCTAGACCGTCTAATAATTTAATGAGTGGTTTCTGTTGTAACTATTGTAACAATTTTTTGTTAAGTTTGTTTTGTTTGTGTAGTTCTTTTGTTTGTTAGCTCAAATAGAGCTTCCAACGTACATAAAGAATAGGATTCATTTTGAAGTTTAAACTTTGTGTATAAGTTTGTTAATATAATCCAATTTCTTTCTTCTTGTTCTTGTATTATTGTTAGTTTGTTAGCACCAAACCCAACAATTGGCACTGTTTATGAGAACAAAAAAGAAAAAAAGTTAGATATGACCACCAAGTTTGACATCGAAAAGTTTTCCAGTGATAATGACTTCGGGTTATGGAAGGTCAAGATGGAGACTATCTTGATACACCAAGGATGTGCTGAAGCTCTAAGGGGTGAGTCTAACATGCTAGCATCGATGTCTTAGAAGGAGAAGATGACCACCAAGTTTGACATCGAGAAGTTTTCCAACGATAACGACTTCAGGTTATAGAAGGTCAAGATGGAGACTATCTTAATACACCAATTGAAGCTCTAAGGGGTGAGTCGAACATGCTAGCATCAATGTCTTAGAAGGAGAAGATGGACATGATAAAAAAAGTTAGGAGCGTCATAATCTTGTGCCTTGGAGACAAGGCACTGAGGGAAGTCGCGAAGGAGAAGACTGTGTTGAAACAGGTGACTTTAGAAGGAGGGAGGTTGAATAGAGCCTTACCTTATGTTTGGATGGGGAATTTCAACAATTCCAAGCAATTGAAATACTTGAAATTGAATTCTCTTCATTCTCTAAATGGTTTGTTTGGACAAAGTAATTAAAATACCTTACATTTCAATTATTTTGTTTGGATAGAGAAATTTAGTTTCTCTTTTAAGATGAAATTTAATTTCACAAAATTTTAAAATTAAACTTTACAAGAAGTATTAGTCAAATTTAAATATTAAAATAAATATTTAATAATTAAATATTTTAATATATATATGTCTGACTATACTTGGCTTGATGTAGGTATGACTCGACTCAGTTTGGGATAGGTCCAACTCGACTTGCGCTGAGCTGAACCCAACTTGACATAGTTCGTGGTGGGCCAGGTTAATTCTGCCCAGGGTAGGCTCAACTCGAGTCAGCCTGGAACGGGACTGACTCGACTCGGTGTATGGCTGGGCCGGCTCGACTCAGCCTTAGGCCCTACTCGGCTTAGCCTCGAGCTCGACTTGACTTGAATTGGATCGGGCCTGGTTCGACTCAACCTAGGTCGGGTTCGACTCAACTTGACCTAGGTGAAGTCCAGCTCAACTTGACCTAGGTGAGGCCCATCTCGACTCGAATAGGGTCGGGCCTAGCTCGACTCGACCCGGGTCGGGCCCCACTCAACTTGTATAGTGTGTGGACCCAACTCAAAGTGGCTTCGATTCGACCCGACTTGACTTCTCTCGGGTCAGGCTCGACTTGACTTCTCTTGGATCGGAACTCAAGTTCTTCCAGGCACGGCCCGACTCAACTCATCTTGGGTCGAGCCCATCTCGATTCATACCAGGTCGGGACCAACTCGAATCAAACTGAGTCAAGCCTGGTTGGATTTGACCCAAATTGGGCCCTACCCAAGTCGACCCTGATTAGGCCCGGCTAAAGTTGACCCAGGTCGAGCTCGGTTGAACTCAACTCGAAATAGGTCTGACTCAGCTCAGCTTGAGGGAGGTTCGGCTTGACTCAGCTTTTGACCTTTCTTGAGTTGGCCCGTGCCTGGCTCAACTTTGCTTAGGGCAAGGTTGGTTTGACTCAACCCCGGCTTGGCTCGAGGTGACCTAGGTCGAGCCCGACTCAAGTCAACCCTGGTCGGACTCGACTTGAGTAGCTTGAACCTAGCGTGGGCCCTACTTGACTTGACCCAAGTTGAGCTCAACTCGATATGACTTGGGGTGGGTCCGACTCGACTCAACCTGCAGTGGGTCAGGGGTGGCTCGGTTTGACTTGGCTCAACGCAGGCTCAACTCAACTTGGTTTAGGGAGGGTTTTGACTCAACTCGACCCGGGATGACCTAGCTAAATCCAATAGTGGAATTTCAATTTCCTTCTTTTTTTAGGGTATTTCAAATTCTATTGTTTTAGTTATTCGAAATACCTTATCAAAATTTCTAAATTTCAATTTCTTCCTAATTTCTTTATCCAAACAATTCATTTTACTCCAAGGTATTTAAAATTCCTTTAATGAATGAATTACTCTCTTAAATTACCCCATCCAAACACATTATTAGATTCTTTTTGAGAACACACCGGATTGTCTAACCAAATGATATAATAGACTAGACCTTCTAATCACTGAAAAAGTCAACATAAGATCTTTATACTGGTTCACTCAAAACTCACAGGCTATGTACATTTCTCCATTTAGAATTCTTCTTAAGAAGTTCCACTAATCAAAGAAATGATTACAAATGAGTACACAGGGGAGGAGATTGGGAATGGGAATGGGAATGGAAAAGGAGATTTGATGTTCAAAGGTGAGGACCTGAAGATTAGGGTTGGAGATGAAATGAAGATGAGGACTGGAACACGAAATGGAGATGAGGGCTAGAGAACGAAATGAAGCACAAAATGGTTTTCGAGAGGAATTAGGAGCACGAAATGGAAATGAGTTTCAATTTTTTTTATTTTAAATTAATTTTATTTCCTAATTAATTGAAATGGGTGGAGATTATGATGGAGGGAACGGAACTTAAGAGATTGAGATGGAAGGAAGGAAAAATGCGAGAGAAAAAAAATACAATGTGTTAATTAAGTGGCAGTTGTGTGGCAGTTATAAACGCCATATTTTGAATGCAAATTATGATAGTTACAAAAGAACCATGTTATGGAGTAAATTACGGCAGTTTTTCAGAACCACCATATTATAACCGCAACATTTAACACGATTTTTTGAAGTGAATGAAAAAGATGTGTGTCTAATAGACAATGCGAAGTGTGATAGATGATGCAAAGTCGATAAATGGTGCAAAGTTGACAAACGATACAAACTCTTATCAGATCATGCACATATCATCTAGTTCCATGTCATCTAATGCTAATGGCTTCTTGATCAAATGATACACACACAATGTTGACATTTATGAGTATCTTTGTTGTGCAGGAACATTCTTCTATTTAGAAGCTTAATGTACAAAGACTATCTCACATCCTTTCAAGCAAACATCTAAAAGAGAGCTAAAGCTACTCAAGTTCACCAAATTCCTGAGACATGCAGCTTTTCAACCCTTGGAGCACACTTGCCATGTACGAAAGTTAGCTTTCATAAAAAGAGAAGTAAAGCTCATTGTACATTGGAGGATAGGTGCAACAAGTTATTAGGAATTGTGCCAAAATAAGGACATGCATTAATTGCATAAAGAGTGGAGTTTAATGCACTCTACATGAATCCTCTACAGACAATCAGGCTTATGAAGCCAACCTAAAGCTAGAAGATGTCAGAACGAGACTTCAATAGTTAGTTGCCTTTAAACACTGTATGAGAGGCCTGTTTCTAAGAAGATAGAAAAAAAAGGAAAGTGATCCTAAGCTAAAGTGCAAAATCTCTACTATTTTCTCTGCACATCTTTGTAAAGCTTTAGAAGAACACTTCATATGTTTTTATCAAAATCTAGAAGTAGATCTTAATGTTGTATTTTTTCTTTAAGATGCAAACACCTCCTAGACTAACTACCTTGTGATTATAAAATCACACTACCTTTTGTTAAGGGTTTTTTATCCAAGAGTGGCTTGTTTGAAAAAATAATTGTGTTTGAGCCAAGAATGGCTTGTTAAAAGAATACTTGATTAAGCTAGAAGTGGCTTGTGGAAACAATACTTGTATGGGTTAGCTAGGAGTGGCTATGAGCCGAAAGAATACTTATATCTTTGTAGCGTGAGTCTGCTCAGTGGAACTCAATTAGGTTTATTGAGAACTGGACATAGTTTATGATTTTCAGACAAACCAGTATAAAAACTTGTGTGTAGTGTCTCTTAATGTAATCTCCTTTCAATTGCATCTTACAAAATTGTCTAACCTTAAAAGGAGATTTTTTTTCTACAAAGGAAGATTTTAAAAGTAATTTTGAGAAACAAACCTAGTTCATTTATTGAACCCTAAGTATCATCTGTCAAATGCTTTTAAATAGACGATATTCAAAAGTTTTCTTTGAGTACCTAACGTAGTGCATCTGTTGTGCTTTTCCTTCATATGATAAGATCCCCATGTCAGATGATTATCAAATTTGAAAAGAAGTTTTTAAAACACAATTCAACTCTCTCATCTTATGTTTTACCTATTTTCATAGTTGATATCAAAACCTCTAGAGGGTTGAGCTCTTGAGAACATTTGAGGAAAAACACCTAACAATGGCAGACATAAAACAACATTTGATACTCGAGGAAGCCTCCTTCACGAGACATCTAGACTTTCTTGGTGAAAACTTTTCTTATGGAAAGACATGAGGGAGATGTACGTGAAGTCCACATACTATTAGTTGTGGTAGATTATAACAAATGGAGATGTTAAAGTTGAAGGCCTAGAGGAAGACGGGAAAGAAGAAGACTTTAACAATATCTAGCTAAGCAACAAATTAAGCTATAATCTTATCTATGCTTTATCTAAAGATGAGTATAAAAGGATTTGCAAGTTGAAAACTGCAAAGGAGATATGAGATTCTCTCATTATCAACTACAAAGGAAATGAGGATGTTCAATTGAGGAAAGCTGCCACACTAACAAGAGTCTTTCTCCATGAAGGAAGGAGAAAGCATGGATAATATGTTTGGAATGATGCAAGTCCTTCTAAATGAGCTAGAAGCTCTAGGGTAGAGCTTCTCAAAGGCATAGATAAACCTGAAGTTGTTGGATAACATGCCCAAGATCTGGGAGCCTAAGACCACCGCTATTGCCGAAGCAAGAGACCTTAAGAAGCTTTCATAGGATGAGCTTCTTAGTATCCTAAAGGTGCATGAAGTCCACCTCAATGACAGGAGCTCAAAGGAAGCCTCAAAGTTACTTAAATAGGGTCTCCCTACCGAGGTAAAAAGGGTGAGGATATAATTAACAAATCAACTTTTGAATAAGATAAAGGAGGATATAGTTAACAAATCAACTCCTAAACAAGATCAGGGAGGATGTAGTAAAAAAATCAACTCCTAAACAAGATCAAGGATGATATAGAAAGATCAATTCTTCACAAAACAAGAGGATATAGAAGGAACACTCCCAAACAACAAAAGATTCTAAAATGAATTTACCCCGATCACAGCAAAAGCAAATTCATAGTTAAACTCGACTCAATTCCATAACTTTGTGTCTTCTTGAAAAACCCATAAGATGTACTTTGGTTTCTTTAACTATTTCTTGAAGTACTCTTGGAGAAAATGTTTAAAGCTCATAAATATACTTTTGAAAGCTCTTTGGAATCTAGGATAAAATCACATAATAATTTCCTTTATATTGCATATAAAAAGCTCATTTAAAAAATGTTATTGTCGTATTTAATTGTTTATATAAGTTGTTAATCGATTATCTTTAGCACTTATGTGTATTTCAGAGAAACAAAACTCTTTGTTTTAATTGATTATTTTGTGAGATAATCGATTATTTTCTTCGTCTTTAATTTCGAAAAACTTCAAGAACAAATTATTTGATTATATTAAGTGCTAATCGATTCACTACAAGAAATTCATTAAATATAAACTAATTTAGAGACAAAAGATAACTAGTCATTATAGTGACTAAATTAGAAACTATTTATAAACAAAAAATTATTGGTATATAAAATAGTTTTTATCATAATAGAAACTATAGTTTTTGGTAGCTATTAATATATATAATGGTGACTAAATTGATTTTTAAATCAGAATCTATATTAGTTTCCAACATTAGCTACCAAGGCTTTAGTCACTTACTAAATTAGATTCTAAATTAGTCTCTAATTCGATTAATGACTAATTTTATAATTTTATAGGTTAATAGTATGGTTGGTAAAAACAAGTTTCTTTTGTAGTGATTATTTTCAGTAAATTTTTGAAAACTACTCTCTGTTTTAATATGTTATCAAAAGTGATAATTGATTATATTAACTTGAGTCATATAAAACATTTTAAGCACAAATTAATCAATTAGATTAATTGGTAATAAATTAAACAAAGTTAAAAACATTTTCTTAAAACATTTTTAGTTTTTGAAAACTTATTTAATTGGAGCTTTTGAAAACTTAATTTGATATTTTAAAAATTTATTTAATTTGAGTTGTATGATGGGTTAAGGCACTTATGATTTACCTTATTGTGAAAGACTCACTATCACATGTGTTGAAACAGGAGGCTCTAGAACGAGGGGTTGAATAAAAGCCTTAGATTCTTTTCATGAGACACACTAGACCGTCTAACCAAATAATATGATAGACTAAATCGTCTAATCACTGAAAGAGCAACATAAGGTCTTATACCTATTCACCCAAAACTCATGAGCTACGTCCAGTTCTCCCTTAAGAACACTTCTTAAGAGGTTTTACTAATCAAACAATTGATTACAAACGAGTACACAAAAACCACTCCTGGTTACAACGAGTACATAAACTACTCCTGGTTTTCAATCATCTTAACCTTTCCCTGATATTAAAACCTAATGAAGAAAGGAAAGAATCTCTCTTAAACAGATGAGAGAATAGTTTAAGCTCACTGGGTATTCACTCAAGGATATTACAAGATATTTTAACTCATACCCACTTATAACTATTAGACACTTGCTAACAGATTTTGATAGCTCGAGATAATTGTTGTTCTTATTGTATATTCAGCTTTTATTCTTCAATTCATTTTATAACTTTCACAAATTCAAACATTGCTTGAAGCTTTAATTGTCTTTACGATACATCCTTGATTTTCGCTTGCCATTATCAGAAATTATTTCTTTTATATCCTTTTGAATAGTGGATTCTTTACTTTCAATACCGTTGGATTCTAAAAAAGGAAATGCTTGATGGTTTCAAATATCATTAGCCAATTCTTCATAGATATATATACCGCATAGTATCATTCATTTCCTTTTTGTTCTTCATATTTAAACATTATATATTAATTCTAAAGAATTACTTTTTCGTAAATGATTAAGCATGATTTTGTTCCTATAAACTCATTATCATTTTTTAGTATAAAATCTGAGTATGATATTTTAATTTCTTTTCAGATTATATTGCTAGATCGTCTAGTAGTTAAAGGTGACCTACTAAGGTCTTTAAGACTTTGTTATAACTAGTCAACTGCAAGGAACAAACATGTTAGGTGATCATAGCACTACCACAAATATACATTGATTTTTGTTATCATCAAAACATCTCTTAAGCAAGAGTCCAAATGTTTTGGACTGTCTAGTGTCATAACACTGCTAGACTGTCTAGCAACTTAACAACATGCAATGAAAGTTTTAACGCAAAATATATTATGATCATGTCTTCATAATCTTCACTATCAAAACCAACAAGCTCGACTTGGCCTTCAAGTGTATAAACAAATTCCCCTTAATTCTTAGATTAAGAACTTTGTAGTGTTTGCTCTACTTGTATCTTGTGTTTAAGGTTACACTTTCTTAATAACTTGTTGAACCGATAGGTCATAATTTGGGTCAATTTTTTCTTTCTTTCCTTAACTTGTTTTCTATAAAATCTATTAGTCAAATTTATATCAATAGAGGATGTTCTGAAGAAATCTCCAAGGTAGTGGTACAAGAGATTCAATGAGTTATCATTTCTAAGGGTATGGAAGAAGTCATTATGACATGTGTCTTTACCATAAGAAATTGGAGGACCTCTCCCAGGTCTACGCACTTCTTCACATGGACATATCATAGCCTCCAAGAATAGGTTAGAGATGCAAAAGTTGAGATCCTTGTTAGCTATAGGATGTGGGAGCTACTGAAAAGATTTTGGCTATGAAAATTATACATAATAATCATGTGCAAAAAGAAGTTTTTTCTAAGTCAAGGAGATTACATTCAAAAGGTCCAAAAATATTTTAGCATATTGCGCACCAAGTTAATTGTGAATCTTTTGACGTTGTCAATTTGCCTATCTGTATCTAATACTACTCAGTTTGAGGCAGAGAAGGAATACACGTCTCATATTTCATATGAGAGTGTTTTGGGGAGTTGAATGTAGTTTATTGTGCTCACTAAATCAAACCTTGCATAAGAATTTAGTGTGGTGAGTAGATTTTTGGGTAGGATAAATCAATGGAAAGTTGTGAATAATATCCTCAAGTAGCTTAAGGTACTTCTATAGTGGGATTAATTTATAAGGGAGAGATATTGTGCAGTATTTCATGAAATTCAAGTTTTGTCTATGCTAGTGATCTATGCCTAAATTGTTGATACATAAGACTCTAGAAGAGGAGGATTGAATAGAGTCTTATTCTTAATATAACAATCTCCATCATAAATAAATAAATAATAATAATTAGTAAATGTCATATAATAAAAGGTAACACACATAAAAATCAAAAGTTAATTATCAATCAACATCGATTTAGGTTCGACTATATCTTTTTAAGAAACAAATTAAACATAGATTATTATGAAAAGATTATATATGATTAAAAAGGTTAGAGTTTAAATTGTTTGGAAATTTTTTTTTTAAGTCTTACATCTCAACTTTTTAAAATAAATTTAAATATTAATTTTGTTAATATTATAACTATTATATTATTTTGTTATAATGTATTTTTTTAATTATTAAACATGTTGACCTAAAAGGTCAAACTTATTTAATTATTGAAGAAAAGTAAGTTATTTTTAGTTGAACTGATTAGAAAAAAGTTTTTAAGTTGCTAATTTGTTATATAATATAGTTTGTTATAATATATAACAAAATTAATAAAATGTATATTATATGATAATATAAGAAAATATACTTGTTAACAAGCTATTTAAACTAAATTATTTTGTTGATTTTGCTAAGGGAAATCATTTCCATATCTTCATGTAGGAATCATTCTTCTTAATCTGAATAGATTCCCAATAAGAATTCGTCAAGCAAAAATCAAATCTGTTTTTTTTTTATGATTACCTTTTTCCACTTGAACCTTTGACTTATACTTGTATAGAACTGAGCACTTTCTATGCTTGAAGTGATTGACCTGTCTTTCATATATTACAAAATCATTATGGTGATAAAGCTAATATATGTCGAACGTGGACAAGCCCAAAAAGGCAGTGGTTACTGTTCAAAAAGAAATGGGCCTGGAGTGATTCTTTTCCACCTATAAAGCTTCATCCTCCACTCTCTTAAAATTATGGAAATGATAAAAGTATTCCTAACTTTTTTTAAATAATTATAATTTTATATTTATGCATATTGTATTATATGATTTCGAGTTTCACAGTTTAAAAATCATTTTGAATTTTATAATTTAAAAGCAGATTTATTTAATTTAAAAGTTATTTTATTCTTAAAAATAATTTTAAAATTATAAAATCTAAAAATTACTTTTAAAATTAACTTTCGAATTATATAACTTAAAAATTATTTTTAAAAATGATACATATTATAAAATTTGAAAGACAATTTTAAATATAATTTTCATATTATACCATTCAAATTATATATTTAAAAAATATTTATAAAAATAAAAAACTTATAAATTAAATAATTCAGAAATAATTTTTAAATTGCATAATTTAAAAATTATTTTAATTTTACAAAATGACTCCTGAAATAACGGTCCTTACGATATACTAATATCGCACACTCTTTGTATGAGACTTTTCTTTAGAGGAATTAATCTTTGTCTGCTCCACAATGCTCCACAATGAACGAAGCCTCATCCTTTTCATGTCCAATTAGTTTGATTCTTACCGGCGAACCACGACGGAAGGTGTCTCTGCAAATGAAGATTCAAGAACAGTGCGATACTGAAGGTGCCTCTGCAAATGGGATTCAAGAACAGTACGTGGTTGAAAAAGAATAGTGCGGGATTGAAGAAAAAGAAGTGTAATAATGGTATTTTCTATATCACGGAGGTGCGTGATGAAGATGCAGAAGTGAGAAAATAATT
Source organism: Lablab purpureus (assembly GCA_030347555.1). Lineage (NCBI taxonomy): Eukaryota > Viridiplantae > Streptophyta > Magnoliopsida > Fabales > Fabaceae > Lablab > Lablab purpureus. The sequence continues at coordinate 24,613,272 of CM059258.1, forward strand.
ACCCATTTGGGCTAACTAAATGTGAGCTGTGTCTGCACCTCCATATATTTCTTTCTACATCCTTGCGCATAGTGAAATGACAAAAATACTTTCTAGTCCTAAATCACATGCACCCCTCTTCTTTCTCTTTTTCCTTCCGTGCATTCTCTTCCGCTTTCATTTTTCTTTCCGATACCGCATTCTCTTTTGGTGCTCCCTTTCCATCTCCTTCTTGCATTTAGTCCCTCTCGTCGGCCTTATTATTACATTTGGTTGTGAGAAGCAAGCCCTTCGGAGTGCATATCAGTGGCGACACAGGTGAGTTGGTTCATTTCGTGATTTTTGTGTTTTTCCGGTTTTAGAGAATGACTTCCAGCTTGTACAGACTGGAAGTCATTTTCGAATGCGAAGTAGAAATTGGCTTTCGGTTTGTACAAGCCGGAAGCCAAAAAAATTCGAAGTGTTTCTGGCTTGTACAGACCGAAAGTCATTTCCGGATGCAGGAATGACTTCCGGGTTGTACAGACTGAAAGTCATTTCCAAATGCGGGAATTACTTCCGATCTATACAAGCTGGAAGCCAAAAAATTAATTGACTTCCGGATTGTAGAAATCGAAAGTAAAAAAATGACTTCCGGATTGTAGAAACCGGAAGTCAAAAAATGACTTCCAGGTTATAAAAACCGGAAGTCAAAAAGTGACTTCTGGATTCTACAAACCAGAAGCCAAAAAGTGACTTCCGGATTCTACAAACCAGAAAGTCAAAAATAAGAGAAATGTTGAAATTTTAATATTTTTGGGGGTGCAGGAAGAAACGTTGGGGGTGCAGGAAGAATCACCCATGTGAGCTATGTTAAAACCCACACGTTTTTGGACTATAGTGAAGCCCATAATCTATATACCAATGAGGGATACTATTCACACCCCCAAATTATTATAGCCAATTGTAGTTATTATTTATTATTAATTTAACTTTTATATATAGCTAATTCTATAACCGATTATGCAATCTCTTTTTGTTACTAGATATGATTTGATTATAATAATCACTTGTCACATGTAGTTAATTTTTATACCCGTTCTTGATAAACTGATATATTACAGTTATATATAATTAATTCTTTTTTTATATAATCACCCACAGCACAGTTTATGTTGTGTGTTGGACAAGATACGCAATTGTGTATGTCCACCATATACGTAAAAGAAGCAAGTTTTTGTAGTGTATGTTGAGATACACAACAGATATAAGTTACCATTTATGTTACGAGAAAACAATAATCAAGTGGTTTGTTTTTAAAGGAGTCTAAAACCAATTCCTCTCGGTCTTTAAAAAATAACTTGATAAATATAGATGGAGGCAAAAATCGAACAATAATGTACAAAATACCAAACAGAAAGTATACAATAAAATACAAAACATAAAAACATCAGTGAGTCTTCCCCTCTGAAACACACATCTGTTTAAGTGCTTGCTTATGTATTTGTCCATCCCTTGGACATGGTCAAAACTAGCACAAGATCCTCCGGGGTAGTAGGTGTAGAAGTGGTAAAGTAGAAACTAGCGAACTACTAGATAAATATTTGAAACAAAAAGATCACCTAAAATTGCATAACAAAATGTATATATTTTGTACTTGCAAAAGAGTTGTACATATAGTAAACATACAATATAAAATACATGTTGATTCTCAAGTTAAATAGAGTGTAAGATTTTTTTTTTATAAAATTTAGTACATGGTTTAATAGATAAATATTGATTCAAAAAACAAAAAAGAAAAAGGACAATAAATTGTTTTATATTGGTTTACCTAAACTCTTAGATTACATCTAGTTCTACTATTAGGACTTCTTAAATAGTTCAATTATAATAGACTTGATTATAGCTAAGTATTCTTATTTTCACTTCTCACTTACATAAGTATACAAAGTTATTTCTAACAAACTATCATAATCTTACCTTAAGACTAAGAATTTCAAATATTATTTATTATCACTTTATGACTATAACAAAAAGAGTAGTGAAGATAAATTGCAATAATAACTATCTTAGGGAATATAAAACAAGATGTTCCTACCAAAGATTTTAGCTTTAGAAGATGAAAATATTATAAGGTATTCTCTCAATAACTAGACTTGCTAACAAAGTTTTCTGTTAGAATATAATGACAGTGCAAAATCTAAGAGGGGGTGAATTGGGTTTTAAAAAACTTTTTCCCTTTTAAAATATTTTTCCAAAATTTAATCTTAATTCAATTTCAAGATTCGGATTTTCCTTAATCTTTGATAAACGCAATTGGGATAACAATTGTTAATATGATCCGAATATAATAAAATAAAGAGATAGGCAAAGAGAGAATGAACACAGAGATTTATACTAGTTCGAATTTAGCCAATCCTACATCCAGTGTCCAATCACCACAACACGTGATGATATTCCCCACTATCTTTAAATGCAATTACAAATACCAATCCAGTGACAACATGTAAAAATAAATAAAGATAAACGGAAACACCTCCTTAGACACACTAAGGATGATCCCCACCTCTCTTGACAGACAAGAGATGAACAAACACCTTCATTTAGAACTGATCCAAGGGATGAATTACAACAATCAATAAAAAGTAAGGAAAACACCTGATGAGTGTTAGATATGAAAGCTTAAGCACAATGCAATCACACTTCCAAGAACTTAGATCAACCTTGAGAGAGCAAGAAAGCGACTTTGAAAAACTTTAGCAAGAACACTGTATTTTCGTGTTTGATCAGATGTATCTTAACCTAAGACATTGCCTTTCATTTTATAATTTGAAATCAGATTAAAGTTTCCATTCTTTGGTTGATTCAGCATTGAATTCGCAAAAACGTCATATTTAATCGATTATATAAATGATGTAATCGATTATATCAGAGTAAAACTGAAAAACTTATTTTTCCTGATATAATCGATTAGATTAAGGCTATAATCGATTATATGAAATCCAGAAGCAATATAATCGATTATCAAAAACACTTAATCGATTATTTTTTTCGTTAAACTCTTTTAATTCAAATTTTAAGTTATATAATCGATTCCATTTCAATTTCTAATCGATTAAAAGCGTAGAAAAAGGATTTTACGAAAATATGACTTGCTCTCAAGTTTGAAATAGCTTTGAATGGGATTTATGACTTACTCTTTTTATCCATCACCCAAAACTGAAACTTCTAAACTTGTATCTTCAGCACTTCAGAGAATCTTCAACAATCTTCTTCCTTGAAAGCATTTATTCTCCTTTATATCTTGCCTTAATTTCCATGAAGCAACCTTCCTTTATGAGATAAAATCAAGTCTTTAATGTTGCAATAAAACTTTATATCTTCATCATCAAAACTCCAATCTTCATGATTTATTGAGACTAAATCTTCATCAAAACTTTCTGAGTAACTTTTTACTGATACTTGAAATATGTCAACAGTTTCTTGTATGACTTGATTAAAAATCTTGTAAGAATTATTGTTCCTTTTTGAATTTATCATCTTGTGTCTTTAATAGGCTTTTAAGAATATGTTCATTGTAAAACAATCTTGACCATTAATACTTTTTTAAAAATTTTGGTTAAAATTCTCTAATATCTTGATGAGTAAAATTATAATAGTATGCTTGTAAGAATTATTGTGTCTTTTTGCATTTGTCATCTTTGTGTCTTTAACAGGCTCTTAAGAATATGTTCATTGTAAAATAATTTTCGCCTTTAATATTCTTTAAAAATTCTAGTTATAATTCTCTAATATCTTGATGATTAAAATTATAAGGGTTAAATATGTTTTTAGTCCTTAAATTATTTGTCAAAATTGTGTTTTGTCCCTAAGGAAAACTTTGGACTTACTTCATCCTTATGCTTTATAAACTCGTGTAAATGATCTTTGATAATGTGTCAAAATTTCTTTTTATCTCTTTATTTTTCTTCTTCATAGTTTCCTACTTTACTATCATCTATCTCTTAAGCTTCTTTCACTCTTTTCCCTTCCATTTCCTCTCATTACAAATGTTTTTATTTGCCATTAAGGATCATTTACAACTTTTTATAAAGTATAAGGACGAAATAAGACCAAAGTTTGTCACAGGGACGAAACACAATTTTAACAAATAGTTGAGGGACTAAAAACATATTTAATCCTTATTTAAATGAGAAAGATTTTTAATAAAATTGATAGTTTTAATGGATTAAAAAGTCGACTTAATCTGTTAATGGACCAATTCCAATTTTTAATGTACTAAAACTTATCAAGACAACTTTCAAGCTAAGCCAAAGTTAATTAATCTATTGAAAATTATTCTCAACATATTAATAAACTTGTCTTAAAAATATTCAAGATCCTAAGTATTTTTAACACCTTAAACTGATGCCCTAACCAGTTAAAAATATAGTTGAAGTCAATTCTAATACTTGAGAAACATTTTAACATAATAACACGATCTTTTAATCTATTAAAATCATGTAGATGATCAAGATAATTTCTAAGATAGTTTATATCAAGAAATCCAAGACAATCAAATGATCATGTAATTGGCTAAATGAGATATTCTTACATACCAACCTAGAAATACAAAATTACAAACATACAAGGTCTTCAAAGGCTTCATGCTTCATCACAAAGGAGGTTGACTTCATCAAATCTTCAAAGCTTAAGACCAAAGAGCTCCAACCTCATCAATCTCCCCCTATTTGATGAATGCAACTGAAACACAACCCTTTAGGATGTTATCCAATGTAGTTTCTGAAATAAAACTAAAGCAAACGTACAAGGCAACTGCATACACAACATATAGCATTATATATCACCATAGTACTGCACACACACAAAAGCAACACATATATCACACAAATTCATTAAACACCCTAAACCTGGATCCTACAACCTGCGACCTGCAACCTGGAACCTGGAACCTGCAACCTGGAACCTACAACCTGGAACCTGTAACCTGCAACCAGCAACCTGCAACCTGAAACCTGCAACCTCCAACCTGCACCCTAGAACCTGCAACCTGCAACTTGCAACCTGGAACCTGGAACAGGAACCTGCAACCTGTAACCTGGAACCTGCAACATGGAACCTTGAACCTGGAACCTGCAACATGCAACCTGGAACCTGCAACATGCCACCTGCAACCAGTAACCTGCAACCAGTAACCTGCAACCTGTAACCTGGAACCTGCAACCTGGAATCTAGATCCTGGAACTTGGAACCTGAAACCTGACCCCGCAACCCGTAACCTGCAACCCGCAACCTGGAACCTACAACATGCGACTTGGAACCTGTAACCTGCAACATGAAACCTGGAACCTGAAACCTAGAATCTGGATCCTGGAACATGGAACCTGGAACCTGCAACCTGGAACATGGAACCTGGAACATGCAACCTGGAACCTGGAACCTGCAACATGACAACCTTCAACCTGCAACCTGCAACCTGCAACCTACAACCTGCAACCTGCAACCTGCAACTTGGAACCTGGAACCTGGAACATGGAACCTGCAACCTGGAACCTCCAACCTGGAATTTAGATCCTGGAACTTGGAACCTGAAATCTGCAACCCGCAACCTGGAACCTGAAACATGGAACTGTAACCTGGAACCTGAAACCTGGAACCTGTAACCTGGAACCTGCAACCTAGAACTTGCAACATGCAACCTGCGACCTGGAACCCGGAACCTGCAACCTGGATCTTGGAACCTGCAACCTGGAACCTGCAACCTAGAACCTGGAACCTGCAGCCTGCAACCTGGAACCTGCAACCTGGAACATGGAACCTGGAACCTGGAACCCAACACCTGCAACCTGGAACCTTGAATCTGCAACCTTGAACCTGTAACACGTAACCTGTAACCTGCAACCTGCAACCTGCAACCTGCAACCTGAAACCTGCAACCTGCAACATGGAACATGCCACCTGGAACCTGGAACCTGGAACCTGCAACATGCAACCTGGAACCTGGAACCTGCAACCTGCAACCTGTAACATGGAACATGGAACCTAGAAGCTGCAACCTGCAACCTGCAACCTTGAACCTGCAACCTGGAACCTGCAACATGCAACCTGGAACCTGCAACCTGGAACCTAAACCCTATAACCTGGAACCTGAAACCTGGAACCTAGAACCTGCAACATGGAACCTGCAACCTGCAGCATGCAACATGCAACCTGGAACCTGCAACCTACAACCTACAACATGAAACCTGCAACTTGCAACCTAAAACCTGCAACCTGCAATCTCGAACCTGCAACCTGGAACCTGCAACCCGGAACCTGAAACCTGGAACCTGACCTGGAACAAGCAACCTGGAACATGGAACTTGGAACCTGGAAAGTGCAACCTGCAACCTGCAACCTGGATCTAGGAACCTGCAACCTACAACAGGAACCTGCAACCTGGAACCTGCAACCTCGAACTGGGAACCTGCCACCTACAACCTGCATCCTGGAAACTGCAACCTGCAACCTACAACCTGCAACCTGCGACTTGCAACGTGCAACCTACAACCTGCGACCTGCAACCTGGATCCTGCAACTTGCAACCTGCAACCTGTGACCTGCAACCTGCAACCTGGGACTTGCCACCTGCAACCTGGAACCTGGAACCTCCAACCTGCAACCCTTCAACCTCCAACATGCAACCTACAACTTGCAACCTGCTACCTGCTACCTGCAACCTACAACATGCAACCTGCTACCTGCTACCTGCTTCTTGCTACCGCAACCCGCAACCTACAACTCGCTACCCGCAAGCCGCAAGCCGCAACCTCGTAACCTACAACCCGCAACCCGCAACCCGCAACCTCGCTACCTACTACCGCTACCCGTAACCTCGCTACCCGCAACCCGCTACCGCAACCCAGTAACCTCGCTACCTGCTACCTCCTACCTTTTACCCGCTACTGCTACCTTCAACCTCGCAACCCGCTATCCGCAACCTCGCTACCGCTACCGCTACGTGCAACCTCGCTACCTGCTACCCGCTACCCGCAACCTCGCTACCCGCAACCTCGCACCGCTACTCGCTACCTACCACTCGCTACTCGCAACCTGTAACCCGCAACCTCGCTACCCGCACCGCTACCGCAACCTTTAACCCGCAACCTGTTACATGCTACCGCTACTTGCAACCTACAACCTTCAACCTGCTACCTGCTACCTAATACCTGCTACCTGCTACCTGCAACCTCCTACCTGCTAACTGCTACCTGCAACCTGCATCCTACAATCTGCTACCTGCAACCTGCAACCATCAACCTGCAACCATCAACCTGCGACCTGCAACCTGCAAACTGAAACCTGCAACCTGCAACCTGCAACTTGGGACCTGGAACCTGCAACCTGGAACCTGGAACCTGCAACCTGCAACCTGGAACATGCCACCTCGAACCTGGAACCTGGAACCTGGAACCTGGAACCTGCAACCTGTAACTTGGAACATGGAACATGCAACCTGGAACCTCCAACCTACAACCTTGAACCTGCAACCTGGAACCTGCCACATCCAACCTGGAACCTGGAACTTGGAACATGGCACCTGCAACTTGCAACCTGCAACTAGTAACCTGTACCCTGCAACCTGCAACCTGGAATCTAGATCCTGGAACTTGGAACCTGAAACCTGACACCGCAACCCGCAACCTGGAACCTGCAACATGCAACCTGGAACCTGTAACCTGCAACATGAAACCTGGAACCTGAAACCTAGAATCTGGATCGTGGAACATGGAACCTGGAACCTGTAACCTGGAACATGGAACCTGGAACCTGCAACATGAAAACCTTCAACCTGCAACCTACAACCTGCAACCTGCAACCTGCAACTTGGAACCTGCAACCTGCAACCTGCAACCTCCAACCTGGAATCTAGATCCTGGAACTTGGAACCTGAAACCTACAACCCGCAACCTGCAACCTGCAACACGCAACCTGGAACCTGCAACATGGAACCTAGAACCTGTAACCTGCAACCTGAAACCTGGAACCTGTAACCTGCAACCTGCAACCTGAAATTTGCAACCTGGAACCTGGAACATGCAACATGCAACTTGCGACCTGGAACCCGGAACCTGCAACCTGCAACCTGGATCCCGGAACCTGCAACCTTGAACTTGCAACCTGCAACCTGGAACGTGGAACCTGCAACCTGCAACCTGGAACATTGAACCTGGAACTTGGAACCCACAACCTGCAACCTGGAAGCTTGAACCTGCAACCTTGAACCTGCAACAGGTAACCTGCAACCTGCAACCTGTAAACTAGAACCTGCAACCTGCAACATGCAACTTGCAACCTGCAACCTGCAACCTGGAACATGCCATCTGGAACCTGGAAACTGCAACATGCAACCTGCAACCTGTAACATGGAACATGGAACCTGGAACCTAGAACCTGCAACCTTGAACCTGGAACCTGGAAACTGCAACCTTGAACCTGCAACCTGTAACCTGCAACCCGTAACATGCAACTTGGAACCTGGAACCTGCAACCTGCAACGTAAACCCTATAACCTGGAACCTGAAACCTGGAACATGGAACCTAGAACCTGAAACCTGCAACACGGAAAATGCGACCTGCAGCATGCAGCATGCAACCTGGAACCTGCAACCTACAACCTACAACCTAAAACCTGCAACCTACAACCTAAAACTTGCAACCTGCAACCTAAAACCTGCAACCTGGAACCTGCAATCTCAAACATGCAACCTGGAACCTGCAACCTGGAACCTGCATCCTGGAACAAGCAACCTAGGACATGGAACTTGGAACCTGGAAACTGCAACCTGCAACCTGGATCCAGGAACCTGCAACATGCAACCTGAAACCTAGAGTCTGAAACTTGGAACCTAGAACCGGAAACCTGGAACATGGAACCTGGAACCTGCAACCTGGAATCTGGAACCCGAAACCTTGAACCTGGAACCTGCAACCTGCAACCTGCAACCTGCAACTTGTATCCTGGAACCTGGAACCTGGAACCTGGAACCTGGAACCTGCAGCCTACACCCTGCAACCTGCAACCTCCAACCTCAAACCTCCAACCTCCAACCTGCAACCTACGACCTGCAACCTGCAACCTCCAATTTGCAACCTGCAACAGGAACCTGTAACCTCCAACGTGCAACCTGCACCCTGCAACCTGGAACCTGCCACCTGGAACCTACAACCTACAACCTGCAACCTGCGACCTGCAACATGCAACCTGCAACCTGCAACCTTCGACCTGCAACCTGGATCCTGCAACCTGCAACCTACGACCTGCAACCTGCAACCTGTAACCTGCCATATGTAACCTGCAACCTGCAACCTGGAACCTGCCACCTGGAACCTGGAACCTGGAACCTCCAACCTCCAACCCTTCAACCTGCAACATGCAACCTACAACTTGCAACCTGGAACCTGCAACCTGGAACCTGCAATCTGCAACCTGTAACCTGCAACCTGGAACCTGCAACCTGGAATCTAGATCGTGGAACTTGGAACCTGAAACCTGCAACCTGCAACCCGCAACCCACAACCCGCAACCCGCAACCTGGAACCCGCAACATGCAAGCCGGAACCTCGTAACCTGCAACCTGAAACCCGTAACTCGTAACCCGCAACCCGCAACCCGCAACCTGGAACCCGCAACTTGCAACCCGCAACCTGGAACTTGCAACCTCGCAACCCGCAACCTGCAACCTGGAACCCGCAACCTGAAACCTGGAACCTGGGACCTGACACTTGCAACCTGGAACCTAGAACCCGGAACCTACGACCTGGAACGTGGAACCTGGAACCTGCAACCTAGAACCTGCAAGCTGCAACTTGGAACCTAGAACCTGGAACCTGGAACCCGGAACCTGGAACCAGTTACTTGCAAGCTGCAACCTGCCACCTGTAACCTACAACCTGCATATTGCATCCGGCAACCTGGAACCTGGAACTCTGAACCTGCCACCTGTGACCTGGAACCCGGAACCTCCAACCTGCAACCTGCAACCCTTCAACCTGCAACCTCGAACCTAGAACCTGCAACCTGCAATCTGCAACCTGTGACCCGCAACCTCGAACCTGCAACCTGCAACCTGCAACCTGAAACCAGGAACCTGGAACCAGGAACATACAACCTGCGACCTGCAACCTGCAACCTGCAACTTGAAACCTGCAGCCTGCAACCTGCAATTTGTGACCTGCAACCTGCACCTTGGAACCTGGAATTTACAACCTAAAACATGCAACCTGCAACCTGCAACCTAGAACTTGCAACCTGCAACCTGGAACATGCAAACTAGAACCTGGAACATGGAACCTGGAACCTGCAACCTGGAACCTGCAACCTGCAACCTGCAACCTACAACCTAGAATCTGGATCCTGGAACCTGGAACATGCCACCTGCAACCTGGAACCTGCAACCTGTAACCCGGAACATGGAACCTGGAACCTCGAACCTCGAACCTGCAACCTTGAACCTGCAACCTGCAACCTGCAACCTCGAACCTTCAACTTGCAACCTGGAACCTGGAACATGCCACCTGCAACCTGCAATCTGGAACCTGCAACCTGCAACCTGCAACCTTGAACCTGCAACCTGGAATCTAGATCCTGGAACCTGCAACCTGGAACCTGGAACCTGCAACTTGTACCCTCGAACATGGAACCTGCAACCTGGAACCTGCAACCTGCAACCTGCAATCTTGAACCTGGAACCTGGAACCTGCGACATGCAACCTGGAACCTGGAACATGCCACCTGCAACCTGGAATCTAAATCCTGGAACTTGGAACCTGAAACCTGACCCCGCAACCCGCAACCTGCAACTCGCAACCTAGAACCTGCAACATGCAACCTGGAACCTGTAACCTGCAACATGAAACCTGGAACCTGAAACCTAGATTCTGGATCCTGGAACCTGAAACCTGGAACCTGCAACCTGAAACATGCAAACCTTCAACCTGCAACCTGGAACATACAACCTGCAACCTGGAACCTACAACCTGCAACTTGCAACCTGCAACTTGGAACCTGCAACGTGCAACTTAGAACCTGACACCTGGAATCTAGATCCTGGAACTTGGAACCTGAAACCTGCAACCCGCAACCTGCAACATGCAACCCGCAACTTGGAACCTGCAACATGGAACCTGGAACCTGTAACCTGGAACCTGAAACCTGGAACCTGAAACCTGGAACCTGTAACTTGCAACCTGCAACCTGGAACCTGCACCCTGGAACTTGAAACATGCAACCTGCGACCTGGAACCCGGAACCTGCAACCTGGAACCTGCAACCTGGAACCTGGAACCTAGAACCTAGAACCTGGAACCTGGAACCTGGAACCTGGAACCTGTAGACTACAACCTGGAACCTGCAACCTCCAACCTAGAACGTGGAACCTGGAACCTGGAACCCATAACCTGGAACCTGGAACCTTGAACCTGCAACACGTAACCTGCAACCTGCAACCTGTAAACTAGAACCTGTAACCTGCAACCTGGAACATGCCACCTATAACCTGGAACCTGCAACCTGGAACCTGTAACCTGTAACTTGGAACGTGGAAATTGGAACCTGGAACCAGCAACCTGGAACCTGAAACCTGGAACCTGGAACCTGCAACCTTGAACCTGCAACCTGGAACCTACAACATGAAACCCGGAACCTGCAACCTGCAACCTAGAACTTATAACCTGGAACCTCAAACCTGGAACATGGAACCGAGAACCTGAAACCTGCATCATGGAACCTGCAACCTGCAGCATGCAGCATGCAACCTGGAACCTGCAACTTACAACCTACAACCTGAAACCTGCAACCTGCAACCTAAATCCTGACACCTGCAACTTGCAATCTCGATCCGGTAACTTGAAACCTGGAACCTGAAACCTGGAACCTGCAACCTAGAACAAGCAACCTGGAACATGGAACTTGGAACCGGGAAACTGCAACCTGGAACCTGGAACCTGGAACCTGGAACCTAGAACCTGGAACTTGGAACCTAGAACTGGAAACCTGGAACCTTCCACCTGCAACCTGGAACTTGCAACTTGCAACCTGCAACCTGCAGCCTGCAACCTGCAACCTGGAACCTGCAATCTGCAACCTGTAACTTGTAACCTGTAACCTGTAACCTACAACCTGGAACCTGCAACTTGGAATCTAGATCCTGGAACTTGGAACCTGAAACCTGCAACCCGCAACCTGGAACGTGCAACATGAAACCTGGAACCAGTAACCTACAACCTGAAACCTGGAACCTGGAACCTGGAACCTGGAACCCTCAACTTCCAACCTGGAACCTGGAACCTGCAACTTGCAATCTGTAACCTGCAACCTGGAACCTGCAACCTGAAATCTGCAACCTAGGACCTGACACTTGCAACTTGGAACCCGGAACCTACGACCTGGAACGTGGAACCTAGAACCTGGAACCTGGAACCCAGAACCTGGAACCCGGAACCTGGATCCAGTTACCTGCAACCTGCAACCTGCCACCTGTAACCTGCAACCTGCATCCTGCAACCTGGAACCTAGAACGTGGAACCTGCCACCTGCAACCTGCAACCTGGAACCTACAACCTGCAACCCTTCAACCTGCAACCTAGAACCTGCAACCTGCAATCTGCAACCTGCGACCTGCAACCTCGAACCTGCAACCTGCAACTTGGAACCAGGAACCTGCAACCTGAAACCAGGAACATGCAACCTGCGACCTGCAACCTGGAACCTGCAACCTGCGACTTGCAACCTTCAACCTGCAACCTGTAACTTGCAACCTGCAACTTGGAACCTCGAATTTACAACCTGGAACAAGTCACCTGCAACCTGGAACTTAGAACTTGCAACCCGCAACCTGGAACCTGCAACATGGAACCTGGAACGTGTAACCTGCAACCTGGAACCTGTAACCTGGAACCTGCAACCTGAAATTTGCAACCTGGAACTTGGAACTTGCAACATGCAACCTGCGACCTGGAACCTAGAATCTGGATCCTGGAACCTGGAACATGCCACCTGCAACCTGACCCGCAAACTGCAACCTGCAACCTGTAACCTGGAACATGGAACCTGGAACCTGCAACCTGGAACCCGGAACCTGCAACCTGCAACCTGGAACCTTGAACCTTGAACCTGCAACCTGCAACCTGCAACTTGCAACCTGGAACTTGCAACCTGCAACCTGGAACATGCCACCTGCAACCTGCAATCTGGAACCTGCAACCAGTAACCTGCAACCTGGAACCTAGAACCTGCAACCTGGAATCTAGATCCTGGAACTTGGAACCTGTAACCTGACCCTGCAACCCGCAACCTGTAACCCGCAAACTGGAACCTACAACATGCAACCTGGAACCTGGAACCTGGAACCTGCAACATGAATCCTCGAACCTTAAACCTAGAATCTGGATCCTTGAAACTGGAACCTGGAACCTGCAACCTGTAACCTGGAACATGGAACCTGGAACCTGGAACCTGCAACCTGCAACATGCAAACCTTCAACCTGGAACCTGCAACCTGCAACCTGCAACCTGGAACCTGCAACATGGAACCTAGAACCTGTAACCTAGAACCTGAAACCTGGAACCTGTAACCTAAACCTGGAACCTGGAACTTGCAACCTGCAACCTGCAACCTGCAACCTGCAACCTGCTACCTGCAACATGTTACCCGCAACCCGCAACCTCGCTACCGCTACCTGCTACTTGCAACCTCGCTACCTGCTACCGCAACCTCGCTACCTGCACCGCAACCCGCAACCTGGAACCTACAATCCGCAACCTCGTAACCTGCAACCTACAACCTGGAATCTAGATCCTGGAACTTGGAACCTGAAACCTGTAACCCGCAACCCGCAACTTGCAACCCGCAACTTGCAACCCGCAACCTGGAACCTGCAAGCTGGAACCTGTAACTTGCAACTTGGAACCTGTAACCTGGAACCTGCAACCAGCAACCTGGAACCCGCAACTTGCAACCCGCAACCCGAAACTTGCAACCCGCAACCCGCAACCTTAAACCTCGCACTGAAACCTACAACCTAGGCCCGACACTTGCAACTTGGAGCCCGCAACCCGAAACCTCGGAACCCGCAACCTCGCAACTTGGAATCTGAACTTGGAACCTGAAACCCGGAACCTGGAAGCAGTTACCTGCAACCTGCAACCTGGCACCTGTAACCTACAACCTGCAACCTGCAACCCTTAACCTGGAACCTGGAACCTTGAACCTGGAACCTGCCACCTGCAACCTGGAACCTCCAACCTGCAACCTGGAACCTTGAACCTGAAAGCTGTAACATGGAACCTGCAACCTGCAGCATGCAACTTGGAACCTGCAACCTACAATCTGAAACTTGCAACCTGCAACCTAAAACCTGACACCTGCAACTTGCAACCTGCAATGTCGAAGCTGCAACCTGGAACCTGAAACATTGAACCTGCAACCTGGAACAAGCAACCTGGAACATAGAACTTGGAACCTGGAAACTGCAACCTGCAACCAGGATCCAGGAAAATGCAACCTAGAACCTGGAACTTGGAACCTAGAACTGGAAACCTGGAACATGGAACCTGGAACCTGCAATTTGGAACCTGCAACTTGTAACCTGGAACCTGGAACATGCAACCTGGAACCTGGAACCTACAACTTGTAACCTGGAACCTGGAAACTGGAACCTGCAACCTGCAAACCTGCAGCCTAGAATCTGCAACCTCCAACCTCAAACCTCCAACCTCCAACCTGCACCCTACGACCTGCAACCTGCAACCTGCACTTTGCAACCTGCAACCTGCAACAGGAACCTGTAACCTGCAACCTGCAACTTGCAACCTGCAACCTGCAACATGGAACCTCCAACCTGGAACCTCCAACCTGAAACCTCCAACCTGCAACCTGCAACTCTTCAATCTGCAACCCTTCAACCTGCAACCTGCAACCTGCAACCTACAACTTCCAACCTGCTACCTGCTACATGCTACCTGCTACCTATAACCTGCTACCTGCAACCTACAACTTGCTACCTGCTACCTGCTACCTACTACCTGCTACCCGCAACCTGCTACTACAATCTGCTACCTGCAACCTTTAACCTGCTACCTGCTACTTGCTCCCGCTACCTGCAACCTGCTACCTGCAACCTGCAACCTTCAACCTGCTACTTGCTACCTGCAACCTGCAGCCTGCAACCTGCAACCTGCTACCTAATACCTGCTACCTGCTACCTAATACCTGCAACCTCCTACCTGCTACCTGCTATCTGCAACCTGCTACCTGCAACCTGCATCCTGCATCCTGCAACCTGCTACCTGCTACCTGCTACCTGCAACCTGCAACCTGCAACCATCAACCTGCAACTTGCAACCTGCAAACTGAAACCTGCAACCTGTAACATGCAACTTGGGACCTGGAACATGGAACTTGCAACCTAGAACCTGGAACCTGGAACCTGGAACCTGCAACCTGTAACCTGGAACATGGAACCTGCAACCTGGAACCTGCAACCTGCAACCTTGAACCTGGAACCTGGAACCTGCCACATGCAACGTGGAACCTAGAACATGGCACCTGCAACTTGCAACCTGTAATATGGAACTTGAACCAGTAACCTGCACCCTGCAACCTGCAACCTGGAATCTAGATCCTGGAACTTGGAACCTGAAACCTGACCCCGCAACCCGCAACCTGCAACCTGCAACCTGCAACATGCAACCTAGAACCTGCAACATGCAACCTGGAACCTGTAACTTGCAACATGAAACCTGGAACCTGAAACCTAGAATCTGGATCCTGGAACTTGGAACCTGTAACTTGGAACATGGAACCTGGAACCTGCAACCTACAACCTGCAACATGCAAACCTTCAACCTGCAACCTACAACCTGCAACCTGCAACCTGCAACTTGGAACCTGCAACCTGGAACCTCCAACCTGGAATCTAGATCCTGGAACTTGGAACCTGAAACCTACAACCCGCAACCTGCAACCTGCAACCCGCAACCTGCAACCTGCAACATGGAACCTGGAACGTGTAACCTGCAACCTGAAACCTGCAACCTGGAACCTCCAACCTGAAATTTGCAACCTGGAACCTGGAACTTGCAACATGCAACCTGCGACCTGGAACCCGGAACCTGCAACCTGGATCCCGGAGCTTACAACCTTGAACTTGCAACCTGGAACCTGGAACGTGGAACCTGCAGCCTGCAACCTGGAACCTGCAACCTGCAACATACAACCTGGAACTTGGAACCAACAACCTGCAACCTGGAAGCTTGAACCTGCAACCTTGAACCTGCAACACGTAACCTGCAACCTGCAACCTGTAAACTGCAACGTTCAACTTGCAACATGCAACCTCCAACCTGTAAACTGCAACGTTCAACTTGCAACATGCAACCTCCAACCTGGAACATGCCACCTGGAACCTGGAAACTGCAACATGCAACCTGGAACCTGCAACCTGCAACCTGTAACCTGTAACATGGAACATGGAACATGGAACCTGGAACTTGGAACCTGCAACCTGGAACCTGCAACCTTGAACCTGCAACCTGGAACCTGCAACCTGCAACGTAAACCCTATAACCTGGAACCTGAAACCTGGAACATGGAACCTAGAACCTGAAACCTGCAACATGGAACCTGCGACCTGCAGCATGCAGCATGCAACCTGGAACCTGCAACCTACAACCTGAAACCTGCAACCTGCAATCTCGAACATGCAACCTGCAACCTGCAATCTCGAACATGCAACCTGGAACCTGAAACTTGGAACCTGCATCCTGGAACAAGCAACCTGGGACATGGAACTTGGAACCTGGAAACTGCAACCTGCAACTTGGATCCAGGAACCTGCAACCTGGAACCTGCAACCTAGAGTTTGAAACTTGGAACCTAGAACCGGAAACCTGGAACATGGAACCTGGAACCTGGAATCTGGAACCCGAAACCTTGAACCTGCAACCTGGAACCTGCAACCTGCAACTTGTAACCTGGAACCTGGAACCTGGAACCTGGAACCTGCAACTTGCAACCTGTAACCTGCAAACCTGCAACCTGTAACCTGCAGCCTAGAACCTGCAACCTGCAACCTCCAACCTCAAACCTCCAACCTACGACCGACAACCCGCAACGTGCAACCCGCAACCTGCAACCCGCAACGTGCAACCTGCAACCTGGAACCCGCAACCTACAATTTGCAACCTCGCAACCTGCAACGTGAACCTCGTAACCTCCAACGTGCAACCCGCAACCTGCACCCGCAACCTGGAACCTGCCACCGCAACGTGCAACCTGGAAACCGCAACCCGCAACGTGCAACCTGGAAACTCGCAACCTGCAACGTGCAACCCGCAACCCGCGACCTGCAACGTGCAACCTGCAACCTGCGACCTGCAACCTGGATCCTGCAACCTGCAACCTACGACCTGCAACCTGGAACCTCCAACCTGCAACCCTTCAACTTGCAACATGCAACCTACAACTTGCAACCTGGAACCTGCAACCTGGAACCTACAACATGGAACCTGCAATCTGCAACCTGTAACCTGCAACCTGGAACCTGCAACCCGGAATCTAGATCCCGGAACTTGGAACCGAAACCCGCAACCCGCAACCCGGAACCCGCAACATGCAAGCCGGAACCTCGTAACCCGCAACCCGAAACCTATAACCGTAACTTGCAACCCGCAACCTCGCAACCCGCAACCCGCAACCTCGTAACATGCAATCCGCAACCTCGCAACCCGCAACCCGCAACCCGAAACCCGCAACCTGGAACCCGGAACCTGGGACCCGACACTTGCAACCCGGAACCTAGAACCCGGAACCTACGACCTGGAACGTGGAACCTGGAACCTGCAACCAGCAACTTGGAACCTGGAACCTGGAACCAGTTACTCTGCAACTGCCACCTGTAACCTCGCAACCTGCATCCGGCAACCTCGGAACCTCGGAACTTGGAACCTGCCACCTACAACCTGGAACCCGGAACCTCCAACCTGCAACCTGACCCCTTCAACCTGCAACCTGCAACCTCGAACCTAGAATCGACAACCTGCAATCTGCAACCTGCGACCTGCAACCTCAAACTGCAACCTACAACTTTGAACCAGGAACCCGCAACCTCGGAACCAGGAACCCGCAACCTCGGAACCGTGAACATACAACCCGCGACCCGCAACCTGGAAGCCTGGAACCCGAACTTCGAACCCGCAACCTGCAACCCGCAACTCGTGACTCGCAACCCGCAACTTGGAACCCGGAATTTACAACCTAAACCATGCAACCTGCAACCTGCAACCTAGAACCTGCAACCTGGAAATGCAAACTAGAACCTGGAACCTGGAACCTGCAACCTGGAACCTAGAACCTGCAACCTGCAACCTGCAACCTGCAACCTGCAACTTGGAACCTCCAACCTGCAACCTGCAACCTGGAACCTGCAACCTGGAACCTAGAATCTGGATCCTGGAACCTGGAACCTGGAACCTGCAACCTTGAACCTGCAACCTCCAACCTTCAACTTGCAACCTGGAACCTGGAACATGCCACCTGCAACCTGCAATCTAGAACCTGCAACCTGGAACCTGAACCTGCAACCTGCAACCTTGAACCTGCAACCTGCAACCTGCAACCTGCAACCGCTACCTCCTACCGCAACCCGCAACCTCGCAACCTCGCAACCCACAACCTCGCAACCTACAACCCGCAACCCGCTACCTGCTACCTGCTACCAACTACCTGCAACCTGGAACATGCAACCTGCAACCTGCAACCTGCAACCTGCAACCTGCAACCTGCAACCTACAACCTCGCAACCCGCAACCTCCAACCTGCAACCGCTACCGCAACCCGCAACCCGCAACCCGCAACCCGCACCTCGCAACCCGCAACCTCGCAACCTCGCAACCTGCTACATGCCACCCGAATCCCGCAACCTGTAACCCGCAACCCGCAACCTCGTAACCTGCAACCTGTAACCCGCAACCTGCAACCTGCAACCTACAACCCGCAACCTGGAACTTGCAACCCGCAACCTCGCAACCTGGAACCTAGAACCCGACCCTGCAACTTGGAACCCGGAACCCGCAAGTTGGAACCCGCAACCTGGAATTTGCAACCTGGAACCCGCAACCTAGAACCTAGAACCTGGATCCCGGAACATGCCACCGCAACCCGGAACATGCAATATGCAGCCTGCAACCTGTAACCTGGAACCTGCAACATGCAACCTGGAACCTACAACCTAAACCCTATAACCTGGAACTTGAAACCTGAAACCTGGAACATGGAACGTAGAACCTAAAACTTGCAACATGGAACCTGCAACCTGCAGCATGCAGCATGCAACCTGGAACTTGCAACTTACAACCTACAACCTGAAACCTGCAACCTGTAACCTAAAACTTGACACCCGCAACCTACAACCCGCAACCCGCAACCTCGAACCCGCAACCCGGAACAAGCAACCTCGGAACATGAAACTTGGAACCCGAAACCGCAACCTGCAACCTCGGATCCGGAACCTCGGAATCTGAACCCGGAACCCGGAACCTAGAACCTCGGAACTTGGAACCTAGAACCGGAAACCTGGAACATGGAACCCGGAACCCGCAACCTCGTAACCCGCAACCTCGGAACTCGCAACCCGCAAACCCGCAACCTCGGAACTTGTAGCATAAACCTGCAACCTCCAACCTCCAACCTCAAACCTCCAACCTCCAACCTACGACCTGCAACCTGCAACCTGCAACCTAGAACCTGCAACCAGCACTTTGCAACCTCGCAAGCCGCAACGTGAACCTCGTAACCCGCAACCTCGCACCCCGCAACCTCGTAACCTCGAAACCCGGAACCCGTCACCTGCAACCCGCATCCCGGAACCTGCAACCCGCAACCCGTAACCTACAACCCGCAACCTACAACCCGCAACTTGCGACCCGCAACGTGCAACGTGCAACCTGGATCCTGCAACCTGCAACCTGGAACCTCTAACCTGCAACTTACAACCCTTCAACCTCCAACCTACAACATACAACTCGCAACCCGCTACCTGCTACTGCACCGCAACCTCGCTACCTCACTACCCGCAACCTCAACCTAGAACCTCGCAAACCGCTACCCGCAACCTCGCAACCCGCAACCTCGCTACCCGCCACCTGCTACCCGCTACCTGCAACCCGCTACCTCCAACCCGCTACCTACTACCTACTACTCGCAAGCAATCGACAACCCGCAACCCGCAACCCGCAACCTCGCAACCTGCAACCCGCAACCTCGCAACCTTCAACCCGCAACCCGCTACCCGCTACCTACAACCTCGTAACCTCGCAACCTCCAACCTCGCAACCTGCTACCGCTACTCGCAACCTGCAACCCGCTACCCGCAACTCGCAACCCGCAACCCGCAACTTGCTACTAGCTACCGCTACCTCGCAACCCGCAACTCTGCAACCCGCAACCCGGCTACCCGCAACCCGCAACCTCGTAACTTATAACCTCGCAACCTCGCTACACCCGCAACCCGCAACCCGCAACCTCGTAACCTCGAAACCCGCAACCCGCAACCTCCAACCCGCAACTTGAAACCCGCAACATGCAACCCGCAACCCGCAACCTCGTAACCCGAAACCTCGCAACCTGCTACCTCCTACTCGCAACCTGCAACCTCGCAACATGCAACCCGCAACCCGCAACCTGCTACCTGTTACCTGTTACCTGTTACCTGCAACCTGCAACCTACAACCTCCAACCTGCTACCTGTAACCCGCAACCCGGAACCTCGCACCGCTACTGCCACTGCCACCCGCAATCCTACAACCTCGCAACATGTAACCCGCAACTTGCAACCCGCAACCTACAACCTCGCAACCCGTAACCGCAACCCGCAACCCGATACCTGTAACCTCGCAACCCGCAACTCGCAACCTGCAACCTCGCAACTTGGTTCCCGTAACTCGCAACCTCGCAACCTCGCACCGCTACTCGCAACATGCATCCCGCAACCCGCAACCTACAACCCGCAACCTCGTAACCTCGAAACCCGGAACCTCGTAACCTTGAACCCGCAACCTGTAACCTCGGAACCCGCAACCTGGAACTTGGAACCTGTAATCTGCAACCTGGAACCTGGAACCTGGAACCTGCAACCTAGAAACTGCAACCTGGAATCTAGATCCTAGAACTTGGAACCTGAAACCTGCAACCCGCAACCTGGAACCTGCAACCCGCAACCTGGAACCTGCAACCCGCAACCTCGGAACCCGCAACATGGAACCTAGAACCCGTAACCCGCAACCTGAAACCCGGAACCTGTAACCTCGGAACCCGCAACCTCGGAACCTTGCAACCTCGAACTCGGAACCTGAAACATGCAACCCGCAACCTGGAACCCGAACCTCGCAACCTGGATCCCGCAACCCGCAACCCGCAACCCGCAACCTCGGAACCTCGGAACCCGGAACCTCGGAACCTGGAACCCGCAACCCGCAACCTACAACCTTGAACCCGCAACCTTGAACCTACAACACGTAACCTACAACCTCCAACCTGTAAATTGCAACCTGCAACCTGGAACTTGCAACATGGAACCTAGAACCTGTAACATGGAACCTAGAACTTGTAACCTGCAACTTGAAACCTGAATCCTGTAACCTGGAACCTGCAACCTGGAACCTGCAACCTGGAAACTTGAAACATGCAACCTGCAACCTGGAACCCGGAACCTGCAACCTGGATCCTGCAACCTGCAACCTGGAACCTGCAACCTGGAACCTGCAACCTGAAACCTCGGAACCTGGAACCCGCAACCCGCAACCCGCAACCTTGAACCCGCAACCTTGAACATGCAACCCGTAACCTCGCAACCTTGAACATGCAACCCGTAACCCGCAACCCGCAACCCGGAACTCGCAACCTGCAACTTGCAACCTGCAACCTGCAACCTGGAACATGCCACCTGGAACCTGGAACCTGCAACATGCAACCTAGAACCTGGAACCCGCAACCTATAACATGGAACACGGAACCTGGAACATGGAACCTGCAACCTGCAACCTGTAACCTTGAACTTGGAACCTGTAACCTGCAACCTGCAACATGCAACCTGGAACCTGCAACCTACAACCTAAACCCTATAACCTGAAACCTGGAACATGGAACCTAGAACCTAGAACCTGAAGTCTGCAACATGGAACATGCAACCTGCAGCATGCAGCATGCAACCTGGAACCTAAAACTTACAACCTACAACCTGAAACCTGCAACCTGCAACCTAAAACCTGACACCTGCAACCTGCAATCTCGAACCTGCAACCTGCAACCTGAAACCTGCAACCTGGAACAAGCAACCTGGAACATGGAACTTGGAACCTGGAAACTGCAACCTGCAACCTGGATCCAGGAACCTCGGAACCTCGGAACCTGGAACCCGGAACCTGGAACCTGGAACCTCGGAACCCGGAACCCGGAACCTAGAACCCGGAACTTGGAACCTAGAACCTGAAACCCGGAACATGGAACCTGGAACTCGACACCTGCAACCCGAAACCCGGAACCTGCAAAGTGCAAACTCGCAACCCGGAACTTCGCAACCTGGAACCCGCAACTTGCAACCTCCAACCTCAAACCTCCAACCTGCAACCTACGACTGCAACCTGCAACCTAGAACCTGCAACCAGCACTTTGCAACCTGCAACCTGCAACAGGAACCTGTAACCTACAACCTGCAACCTGCACCCTACAACCTGTAACCTGGAACCTGCCACCTGCAACCTGTATCCTGGAAACTGTAACCTACAACCTACAACGTGCAACTTGCGACCTGCAACGTGCAACCTGCGACCTGCAACCTGGATCCTGCAACCTGCGACCTGCAACCTGCAACCTGCCACCTACAACCTGGAACTTAGAACCTCCAACTCGCAAGTTGCAACCCTTCAACCAAGAACATACAACTTGTAACTCGCAACCCGCTACTTGCACTCGCAACCCGCAACCCGCAACCTGCAACCCGCAACCCTCAACCCAGAACCCGCAACTCTGCAACCGTAACCCGCAACCCGCTACCTGCAACCTCGCAACTCCGCACCCGCAACCCGCAACCTCACAACCCGCAACCTCGCAACCGCCAAGAACCGACAACCTCGCAACCCGCAACCTACAACCTCGCAACCGCTACCGCACTGCCACCCGCAACCTCGCAACCCGCAACCTGCAACCCGCAACCGCACACCTGCTACCTGCAACCCGCAACTCCGCACCTCCTACCTCGCAACCCGCAACCCGCAACCCGCAACTTGCAACCCGCAACCTGCACCGCAACCTCGCAACCTGCAACCTCCAACTTGCTACCTACTACCTGCTACCTGCAACCCGCAACATGCAACCTGCAACCTGCAACCTACTACCTGCTACCGCACTGCCACCCGCACTGCCACCTGCAACCCGCAACCCGCAACCCGCAACCCGCAACCCGCAACCCGCAACCTCGCACCGCCACCTGCTACCCGCCACCGCACTCGCCACCCGCAACCTCGCAACCCGCAACCTCGACACCCGCAACCCGCCACTCGCAACCTGCACCGCTACCTTCACCCGTAACCCGCAACTTGCAACCTCTTACCCTACAACGTGCAACCCGCAACCTCGCTACTCACGCACCTGCAACCCGCAACCTCGCTACCCGCAACCTACAACCCGCAACCCGCAACTTGCTACTTGCTACCTGCTATCTACAACACGCAACCCGCAACCTCGCAACCCGCAACCTTCAACCTCGCACCTGCTACCCCACCCGCTACCGCTACCAGCCACCGCAACCCGCAACCCGCAACCTCGCCACCGCAACTGCCACCTGCACCCGCAACCCGCTACCCGCAACCTACAACCCGCAACCCGCAACCTTCAACCCGCTACCCGCTACCTCCTACCGCACCGCACCGCTACCGCAACCTCGCAACCCGCAACCCGCTACCGCAACTGCTACCGCAACCCGCTACCCGCAACCCGCAACCTACTACCCGCAACCTCGCTATCTCGCACCCGCAACCCGCTACCCACTACCCGCAACATGCAACCCGCTACTATCTACCTGCTACCTGCAACCCGCAACCCGCAACCTTCAACCTGCTACTCCGCAACCTCCTACCCGCACCTCGCTACTCGCAACCTCGCAACCCGCAACCCGCAACTCGCAACCCGCAACCCGCAACCTCGAAACCCGCTACCCGCTACCCGCAACGTGCAACCCGCAACCCGCTCCTCGCTACCTGCCACTCCGCAACCCGCAACCCGCTACCCGCAACCCACAACCCGCAACCTCGCACCGCAACCTCGCAACCTTCTACCCGCAACCTCGTAACCTCGCACTGCTACTCGCAACCTCGCACTCGCAACCCGCAACCCGCTACTCGCTACTCGCCACCCGCAAGCCGCAACCCGCAACCTGCTACCCGCTAGCCGCACCGCCACCGCCACCGCCACCCGCAACCTGAACCTCCAACCGGAAAGTCGCAACCCTTCAACCAAAGAACATACAACTTGCAACTTGCTACCGCTACTTGCTACCCGCAACCCGCAACCTACAACTCCGCAACCCGCTACCGCTACCCGCAACCCTCAACCTGCAGAACCCGCAACCTCGCTACCGACTACATGCACCGCTACCCGCCACCGCACACCGCAACCTCGCACCCGCAACTTGCAACCCGCAACCTCGCACCGCTACCGCTACCCGCCATGCTACCCGCACTGCTACTTGCCACCGCTATCTCGCTACCGCTACCGCAACCCGCTACCGCCACCGCCACCGCCACCGAAACCTCGCTACCTTCAACGTGCAACCCCGCAACCTCCTACCCGCAACCTCGCTACCGCTACCTACTACATGCTACCGCTACCTCCCACCGCTACCCGCTACCCGCAACCCGCAACTTGCTACCGCCACCGCCACCCGCAACCCGCAACCCGTAACCCGCAACCCGCAACATGCTACCCGCTACCCGCAACCTCGCTACCTCCTACCTTTACCTAATAGCTGCAACCCGCAACGTGCAGCCATGCTACCCGCAACCTCGCAACGTGCAACCGTGCTACCCGCAACCCGCAACCTCGCTACTTGCTACCCGCACCTGCCACCCGCCACCCGCTACGCACAACCCGCAACCTGCTACTCGCCACCCGCAACCCGCAACCTCGCAACCTCGCACCGCTACCGCAACCCGCAACCCGCAACCCGCTACCTGCCACCGCAACCCGATACCGCAACCCGCACCGCTACCTTCTATCCGCAACCCGCAACTCGCACCGCACCGCCACCGCCACCGCAACTGCACTCTGCTACTTGCCACTCGCTACCTCGCAACCCAGAAGCCGCAACCCGCAACCCGCAACCGCAACCTCGCAACCTTCTACCCGCTACTCACGCACCGCAACCCGCAACTCTGCAACCCGCAACCCGCAACCTGCTACCCGCAACTCGCTACCCGCTACCCGCTACCGCAACCTACCCGCCACCCGCAACCCGCAACTTGCTACCCGCTACCTCGCAACCCGCAACCCGCAACCCGCAACCTCGCAACCCGCAACCCGCTACTCGCCACCTGCACCGCACCGCCACCGCACCGCCACCGCAACCCGCAACTCTGCTACTCGCACCTGCTACCGCACTCCGAACCTCGCAACCTACAACCTCGTAACCTCGCATCCTTCTACCCGCACCGCCACCGCAACCCGCTACCTACAACCTACAACCTCGCCACCGCACCTGCTACCCGCAACCCGCTACTCGCCACTGCTACCCGCGAACCTCGCACCTGCTACCTGCAACCCGCAACCCGCTACCGCAACCCGCAACTTGCTACTCGCTACCGCAACCCGCAACCTCGCAACCTGCAACCCGCAACTTGCAACCCGCAACCCGCAACCTCGCATGCAACCTCGCTACCCGCTAGCTCCTACCGCTACCGCACCGCCACCCGCAACCCGCAACCTCGCTACCGCCACCGCACCAGAACCTCGCTATCCGCTACCCGCAACCCGACACCCGCAACCTCGCTACTTTCTACCTTCTACCCGCAACCTCGCAACTTGCAACCTAGTACCTGTACCTGTACTGCTACCCGCAACCCGCAACTTGCTACCGCACCTGCACACTGCCACCCGCAACCCGCAACCTCGCTACCCGCAACCTACAACATGCAACCCGCAACTCTGCTACCGCTACCTACAACCCGCAACCCGCAACCCGCAACCCGCAACTCGCCACCTGCTACTCGCTACGTGCAACCTCGCTACCCGCAACCTCGCTACCTGCTACCTCCGCAACCTACTACCCGCAACCTCGCAACCCGCTACCTACTACCTACAACCTCGCAACCTCGCAACCTATTACCCGCAACCCGCAACCTCGCTACCGTGAACCCGCAACCCGCAACCCGCTACCTCTATCCGCAACCTACAACATGGAACCCGCAACCCGCAACCTCGCTACCATCTACTCGCTACCGCAACCCGCAACCCGCAACCCGCAACCTCGCTACCCGCAACCTTCTACCTGCTACTCGCACACCGCAACGTGCAACCTCGCTACTCGCTACCTCGCAACCCGCAACCTCGCAACTCGCACTACAACGTGCAACCCGCAACCCGCAACCCGCAACCTCGCTACCCGCAACTGCAACGTGCAACTTGCTACCGCAACCTCGCAACCCGCAACCCGCAACCCGCTACGTGTTACCTTCTACCCGCAACCCGCAACCTCGCTACCTACTACCCGCAACCTACAACCCGCAACCCCCAACCTCGCTACTGCTACCTACAACCCGCAACCCGCAACCCGCAACCTACAACCCGCAACTCTGCTACCGCTACCCGCCACTCGCAACCTACAACCTACTACCCGCAACCTCGCTACCGCTACCTATTACCCGCAACCCGCTACCCGCAACCCGCAACCTCGCTACCTACTACCCACAACCCGCAACCTCGCTACCGCCTACCTTCAACCCGCAACCTATTAACCGCAACCTCGCTACCTGCCACCCGCAACCTTCACCATGCAACTTACTACCCACTACCTGCAACCTGCAACCTGCTACCTGCTACCTGCTACCTGCAACCCGCAACCTCGCTACCCGCTTCCTCGCACTCGCCACCTGCAACCCGCAACCTCTAACCCGCAACCCGCTACTCGCAACGTGCAACCCGCAACCTCGCTACCTGCTACCCGCAACCCGCAACCTCGTAACCTCGCAACCTCGCTACCCGCACCGCAACCCGCAACCCGCAACTTACTACCCGCTACCCGCAACCCGCAACCCGCAACCTACTACTTGCTACCGCCTACCCGCTACCTCCTACCGCACTGCTACCTGCAACCCGCAACCCGTCAACCGCAACTTGCTACCCGCTAATCGCCACCGCAACCCGCAACCCGCAACTCTGCAACCTCGCAACCCGCTACCACCTACCGCACCTCCCACCGCCACCGCCACCTGGAACTCCGCACCGCATCCCGCTACCCGCTACTTTCTACCTGCTATTTGCTACCTATTACCCGCAACCCGCAACTTGCAACCCCTACCCGCAACCTCCAACCTCGTTACCGCTACCTTCTACCCGCAACCCGCTACCGCAAGCCGCACCTCGCTACCAGTAACCTCGCTACCGCTACTTGCTACCTGCTACTCGCTACTTGCATCCCGCAACCCGCAACCCGCACCTCGCAACTTGTAACCCGCAACCCGCTACCAGAACCCGCAACCTCGCTACCCGCAACTTGCAACCCGCTACCCGCAACCAAGAACCTAATACCTCCTACCCGCAACTTGCAATTGCAACCTCGCTACTCGCAACCTCCAACTTGCAACTCGCTACTCGCATCTTGCAACCTCGCAACCTATAACCCGCAACCCGCAACCCGAAACCCGCAACCTTGAACCTCGTAACCCGCAACCCGCAACCCGCAATCCACAACCTCGGAACCCGCAACATGGAACCCGCAACCTAGAACCTACAACCCGGAATCTAGATCCTGGAACTTAGAACCCGAAACCCGCAACCCACAAACCGCAACCCGCAACCCGCAACCTCGGAACCTCGCAACATGGAACTTAGAACCCGTGAACCTCGCAACCTGAAACCCGCAACCCGCAACCTACAACCTCGCAACCCGCAACCTAAACTCGGAACTTGAAACATTCAACCCGCAACCTGGAACCCGAAACCTACAACATGGATCCTGGAACCTGCAACCTGGAACCTGGAACCTGGAACCTGGAACCAGCAGCCTGCAACCTGCAACCTGCAACCTGCAACCTGCAACCTGCAACCTGCAACCTGCAACCTGCAACCTTGAACCTGCAACCTTGAACCTGCAACACGTAACCTGCAACCTGCAACCTGTAAACTGCAACCTGGAACCTGCAACCTGCAACCTGGAACATGCCACCTGGAACCTGCAACATGCAACCTGGAACCTGGAACCTGCAACCTAAAACATGGAACATGGAACCTAGAACCTGCAACTGCAACCTGCAACCTGCAACCTTGAACCTGGAACTTGGAACCTGGAACCTGCAACATACAACTTGCAACTTGGAACCTTGAACCTGCAACCTGCAACCTGCAAACCTGGAACCTGCAGCCTCGAACCTGCAACCTCAAACCTCCAACCTCAAACCTCCAACCTCCAACCTCCAACCTACGACCTGCAACATGCAACCTGCAACCTGCAACCTATAACCTGCAACCAGCACTTTGCAACCTGCAACCTGCAACAGGAACCTGTAACCTGTGTTGAATGATTTGTGATTTGATGATGTTTGTTAACTTGTTTATTGTGTTTAATACTGTGCTTGATGCGTAGTTAATGTTTAAGGAATGATTTAAGATTGTTCGAGATGATAGATTACTTGTAATAGATTAATCAAATGAATAATGATAAACTGTTGTTTTTGTTATTCATCAGTTAGTCTACTAATTCTACTTCTCTAGTCGACTATTTTCATTAAATGTACCAGGTATAGAGGTTTAATGAAAATAACACACTGGTCTGAGTCTTCAGTCGACTATTCTGTTCTTGGCACCTTCCTTATGCAGTAACACGTGCAGAACGCGTCTCAGTTCTTTCAAAAGGCAAAGACGCATTACGTTTCGTCAAGCCTATAAATATAACTTTCGAGGACGCTCCAAGTAGCGAAAGAATTCAAGAGAAAACTCTCAAGAACCACAACTTTCAAGAGCAAGAAGATTTCAACGAAAGAGTTTTCGATTTTACTTGTTCGTCAAGATTTTCGTTTTGTCACTTGTAATTTTTGTATTCTTTGATCTCGGGTTAGAGATACGTAAGTGGGTTTTAGAACCCTGTGATCGTGATTGGGGTGATCACGGAGACTCGAGGTTGAGTCGGAGGGTGGTAGTCTATTCTATAGTGTTTAGGATAGATTCTTTTGTTTTCTTGTAGAGTTCAAGAATGGTTTTTGTGTAAAGAATACAATTTTTGATAGTGTTTAGGATCTGCGTGTTGCGGATCACAGACTGGATGTAGTTCTTGCATAAAGAACGAACCAGTATAAATCTTGGTGTGATATTCTCTCTTCCCTCATCATCTGATATACTGTGCAGTAAGAACTAACATACTATTTCGCGAATATCAGTCGGCTATTTTTCTGTGAATTGAACCAGTAATTTTTCTGTTAAGAAAAAGATTTCATAAAAGCCTAATATCAATTCAACCCCCCCTTCTTGATATTATTCCGCTGCTAACAATTGGTATCTAGAGCAGGTTCTTGTAAGGTACTCAAGTTTTTATCAAGATGGGAGACAAGCTTCGCTTTGTTGAAGGTGCTTCCACCAACAGACCACCTCTCTTCGTAGGAGCAAATTATCCGTTCTGGAAGGCCAGAATGAAGATCTTTTTCGAGTCAGTGGACAGAGGCATGTGGGATGTCGTAGTTAATGGTCCATACATCCCTACCATCAAAGGTGAAGATGGTCAGCTGGTTGAGAAGCCATGGGAACAGTGGTCTGAGACAGAGAACAAAAAGGCACAGTTCGACAGTAAGGCTAAGAATATTTTAACTTCTGCTCTTAATCTTAATGAATTTTTCAAGGTTTCACAATGCACCAAAGCCAAAGAATTGTGGGATATCCTTCAAGTCACACACGAAGGAACAACTGAGGTGAAAAGGGCAAGAAAACACACTCTCATACAAGAGTATGAGATGTTTCGAATGCAGCCTAGTGAGACCATATAAGATGTGCAGAAACGATTTACGCACATAGTGAATCATTTTCTTGGATTAGGGAAGAAGTTCGATGATGAAGAGCTCAATATAAAGGTCCTTAAATGCTTGAGTAGGAGTTGGCAGCCAAAGGTTACAGCTATTCTGGAAACTAAGGATTTGATAGTCATGAGCACTGCAACCTTGTTCGGGAAACTCAGAGAACATGAATTGGAGCTGAGTAGGCTGGATCAAATTGAAAATTCTGAAAAATAGAGCAAGAGCTTAGCGCTAAAAGCAAAGGAGTCCATCAAGAGTGATGAAGAGAAAGATGATGACAGTACTGAGTTTGCTATGTTGGTTAAGAAGTTTGGTAAATTTCTTAAAAGGAAAGACAATTCAAAGGACGTATTTCAGGAAAAACAGAGGAGGTATAACCGAAAACCAGATTTTAATTCCTCTAACTTTTCTTGTTTTAATTGTGGACAGCTAGGACATGTTAAGGTAGATTGTCCTCTTTTGAATCAAAGAAAAGATATAAGTCCTGAAAATAATGAAAGAAAGGATAGAGACAAACGAAATCAGTACTTCAAGAAAGGCAAGAAAGCTTACATGGCCTGGGATGATAGTGATTCCAGTAAATCCTCAAGTTCAGATTCTGAATCTGCAAATCAAGCCAATCTATGCCTTGTAGCTAATGAGGATACATCCAGTCAGGTAAGTTCGTGTGATTCTAATACAAGTGAGAATTATGACACCCTGTTTAATGCTTTTGTTGAATTTCATGATGAAGCAAAGAAAATGGAATATCAGTATAATCGACTAAAAGGTCTGAACAACTGGCTAGAAAATAAAGTGCAGGAACTGGAAGGTCAGAATAGCAGACTGAAAGATGAAAACAGTCAACTAAAAGATAATATTCTGCAGCTGAAAAACCAGAAAGAATCTGAAAGATCCGAGGATGATAAAAATGAATCTGCAAAGTGTGAAAACTGTATTAATCTTCAAAATAAAGTTGGTTACTTGGTTAAAACATTGGCAAAGTTTCAAATCGGTCACAATACCCTTAATCAACTCTTACATTCACAAATCAGTTTTTCAAATGGAAATGGCCTTGGTTATGGAAAACGTTATAATGCTGCAAAGAACAAATCTTATCCCAGGAACAAATTTAAAACATGCTCTTATTGTTTGAAACATGGTCATATATCTAGATTTTGCTATGTCAAGAATTTTGGGATTTCAATAGGTGAATTTTATTGGAAACCCAAAATACATGATGTTCCTAACTTGAAAGGACCCAAATGGTTTTGGGGACCTAAATTTGTCAATTAAACCTTGTTTTGCAGATCTGTCATGGAGAAAAAAGAACTTTATGGTACCTAGACAGTGGATGCTCCAAACATATGACAGGTGATAAATCAAAGTTGATGAACTACAAGGAATGTGAAGTTGGTGCTGTAACTTTCGGTGATAACAGCAAAGACAAAATCAAAGGATTTGGAGATATTGGCAACTGTGCTTCCTCACAGATTAGAAATGTACTATATGTTGAAGGACTAAAACACAATCTGCTAAGCATAAGTCAGCTATGTGACAAAGGTATAAAAGTCACTTTTGATGCAGAATTTTGTGTCATATTCAATTGTAAAACTGCAGATATAGTGCACATTGGGAGAAGAGTAAACAATGTCTACATGCTGGACATTAACTCCTCAAATCACAAGAATATTTGTTTGTTAACCAAAGAAGAAGATAGTTGGCTATGGCATAGAAGATGTGGTCATGTCAACATGCAGTTGCTGAACAAAATAAGCTGCAAAAGTCTTGTGAGAGGCCTTCCAAATGTGAAATTTGTGAAGGACAAGGTATGTGAATTCTGCCAAAAAGGAAAGCAGTCCAAAAGCTCATTTGAGTCAAAGAACATCATTTCAACAAGGAGACCACTTGAACTCTTACATCTTGACTTGTTTGGTCCTTCAAGAACTGTAAGTATTGGAAACAACTCTTATGTTCTTGTTATTGTTGATGATTTCTCAAGGTATACCTGGACACTTTTTCTTTCTTCAAAAGATGAAACTTTTCATGCTTTCAAAAGATTTGCTAAGATCACTTCAAATGAAAAAGATTTGAAAATTGTTTCTTTAAGAAGTGATCATGGGATCGAGTTTCAAAATATACATTTTGAAAAGTTTTGTTCTAAATATGACATTTCTCACAATTTCTCGCACCTAGAACTCCACGACAAAATGGAGTTGTTGAAAGGAAAAACAGGACTCTACGAGGAATGTGCAAGGACAATGTTGAGTGAGTCAAAGCTACCAAAATATTTCTAGGCGGATGTTGTATCAATCGCTTGTTATGTACTCAATAGAGTGTTACTTAGACCTATACTAGATAAAACACCATATGAGCTTTTGAATGATAAAATACCTAGTATTGCATATTTTAAAGTCTTTGGATGCAGGTGCTTCATACTCAACAATGGAAAAGCATCATTAGGTAAATTTGATGAGAAAGCTGATGATGGCATTTTTCTTGGTTATTCATTGACTAGCAAAGCATACCGTGTCTTCAACAAGAAGAATTTAACTGTAGAAGAGTCTATCCATGTTGTGTTTGATGAGATTTTATGCCAAAAAGAGAGAAAAGGTAACTCTCTTGCAGGTTCTGATGATGAGAAGCCTGAGGAATCCGAGAAGAATGAAGATGTTGCAGAAAAAGCTGTTGAAACTGTCAGACAGGATGAACAAGTCGACTATAATCCTGGTTCAGTCGACTACTCTGCAGCAGATAATACATTACCTAAATCCTGGAGAACACAAAAAGGACTATCTCTGGACAACATCATTGGGAATGTTGAAAAGGGAGTAACTACTCGTAACTCTTTACATGAATTTTGCAACCATATGGCATTTGTTTCTCAAATAGAACCAAAAAATATCAATGATGCTTTGCTTGACCATAATTGGATAACTGCTATGAATGATGATCTGAATCAATTTGTTAGGAATGATGTTTGGAAACTAGTACCTAGGAACAATGCAATGAATGTGATTGGAACTAAATGGGTTTTCAAAAATAAGCTAGATGAAAATGGTATTATTATTAGAAACAAAGCTAAACTTGTAGCAAAAGGGTATAATCAGAAAGAGGGCATTGACTATGATGAGACTTATGCACCTTTTGCTATATTAGAAGCTATTAGACTATTGCTTGCATTTGCATGTCTTAATTGCTTTAAACTCTATCAAATGGATGTCAAAAGTGCTTTTCTTAATGGTTTCATAAATGAAGATGTATATGTTGAACAACCACCTGGTTTTATTGACTCTAAGCTTCCTAACCATGTCTTCAAACTCAAAAAGGCTTTGTATGGTCTTAAGCAGGCACCAAGACAGTGGTATGAAAGACTTACAACCTTTCTCATATCATAAGGCTTTAAAAGAGGAGCTGTGGATAAAACTCTCTTTACCAAGAAAGTTGTCAATGATCTTATGATTGTACAAATTTATGTTGATGACATAATTTTTGGTTCATCTAATCCTTCTTTGTGCCAAGAGTTTGCAGAATCTATGCAAGGAGAATTTGAAATGTCCATGATGGGAGAATTGAATTTCTTCCTAGGATTGCAGGTCAAACAAATGGAAACTGGAACCTTCATTAGTCAAGCCAAATACTGCAATGAATTGCTGAAAAAGTTCAACATGGAAAGTTGTAAAGAAGCAAATACACCAATGTCATCAAGCTGTTATCTTGATGTTGATGAATCTGGAAAGCCTGTTGATGCAACTATGTATAGAGGGCTAATTGGATCTTTGCTATATATCACGGCTAGCAGACCTGATATCATGTTTGCTGTTTGTCTTTGTGCAAGATTTCAAGCTAATCCCAAGGAGTCACATCTCATAGCAGCGAAACGTATTTTGAAATACCTCAAAAGAACTACAAATGTGGGATTATGGTATTCAACTGGTAATGAGCTAAATCTTGTTGGATATACTGACTCTGATTTTGCAGGTTGCAAATTAGATAGAAAAAGCACCAGTGGAACATGTCACTTGTTTGGAAATTGTTTAATTTCATGGACAAGCAAGAAACAAGCTTGTGTTTCACTCTCAACAGCTGAAGCCGAGTACATTGCAGCTGGTAGCTGTACAACACAGATTCTGTGGTTGAAACAGCAGCTAAATGATTTCAACTTACATCTTTCTGATATACCAATCTTGTGTGATAATACCAGTGCAATCAACCTAACTAAAAATAATATACAGCATTCCAGAACCAAGCACATTGAAATAAGACATCATTTTATAAGAGATCACATTGAAAAGAAGGATTGTAGGATTGAATTCATTTCTACAAATGATCAGTTAGCTGATATATTCACTAAGCCTCTTAGTCGTGAAAGATTTTTTAAGCTTAGAAGTAAATTGGGTATCCTGAATATCAATCATATCTCTTAAAATTTCCTCTGCTGAGTTTATTAGTTTGTTAATTTTATGAAATAGTTTGCTCATTTCATTAAATTGACAATATTATCTTACTGTTGCAGATTTCAGTGTGTTAATTTCATGAAACAGTCGATTTATTTCATTTAACTGACAGCAGTGTTTTACTGTTACGAAAATAATCTGCTTATTTTCAGGAAATAACAGACTTATTTCATTAATTGCACCTGATGTTGTTGAACAAACCCATTAATTGCTTTGACTAGCTGACTAATCTCTGTAATCACAATTAAATTCAATTGCAGTTCAAGAAATCAGTGTTTAATCAAATCAATTCAGTCATTTCTGTAAGACGAATGGTTCAATGCATTTTAAATTCACAGCATGAACAGTTATAGGTGCATGTGTACTCGCTTTATTGGGTTTCAGATTTAGTTTTCCATTTTTCAAAGTATTCTCTGCATGTTTCTGAAATCTGAGCATCTGTGGTTGAGTCTAAATCTGTTCATTAATTCACAGTTGAACATGCATACGATTCTCCCTATATAGTCCAATACATCTGCACTTTTTCAAGACTTAAACTGCATTCTCTCTATACTCGGTATTCCTGCATATTGCTTTTCAGTTCATAATTCACAGTTTGCAATGTCGAGCCATGAGCAATGTGCAAGTGATGATTCAGATGCTCCCATTGGAAATATGTTTCAAAGACTAAGGAGATCGCTGAGGAGGAAAACATCATCACGAACAACAGCTTCTCAATCTGGAAGAGGTAATAGGAGCTCTACATCTGGGACTCAAGAAGATCCCATTGAAATTCCTGAACAGACAGCATAACCTTCAGAAAGGAGGTTTCCAAAGAGGTACAAAGTGAGGGTCAAACTCCCTCAACCAATGAACCCTCCACCACCTCCTTCTCCTCCTGCAGAAGAACCCAATGAGGAGACTGAGTCAGATGAAGCAGAAGAAGATAACAACGAGGTTGTTGTTTCTGTAGAACACAGAATGATGATGAAGCAGATTCTGACACCTAAGATCCTTAAGTTTAGCTGGTTAGAGACTGAGAACTTGACCTTTGTGCGAAACTCTCTCCATGCACAGAGTCTTCAACAATTCGTTGAGCTTGAAGGTAATTTTTATATTGACCTTGTCAAACTTTTTTATGCTAACTTGAAAGCCGAGAACAATGCACTTGTGTCCACCATAAGAGGCAAGGAAGTCCGAATTGATAACACTCTTTGGAGGAATATCGTTGGTTTAAGAAATGTTGGAGTTAAAGTCAGTAAAGGCAATATCAGTTCAGTGCCAAACTTCAACAAAGATGTTGTTTACAAAGATTGTCTACGCTACTATGATGAGGCCATGATCCTCAAATACAATGTCGGCAGAATGAAGAGGGATGAGAGGCTTCTGGCGTTTCTTCTCGCATGGCAGCTCATACCCAGGGGGAGCAATCACGCCCAGCTTATGGAGGAGGATTTGGCCCTGATACATTGCCTCAAAAATCGGATAAAAGTGAATTGGGTTTATGTGATTAAAGGTCACATGTTCAAAGCCAAAAGGTTGAATGATCACAAGCTTCCGTATACCATCTTAATCTCCATATTTCTAGACTATTTCAGTATTCCCACTGATGGAGAAACCACAAAGATTGTCAATCACAAACACATGTTTGACAATTACTATCTACGCAAGATGGGACTATCCAAGACGAATGGCGAATGGAACTATGAAGCTGGTGCATCTGCTTCTGGACATGGAGGAACTTTCACTGCAGGGACATCGTCAGCACAGCAACCAGATTATGGAGCATACCAGATGGTTCCCTACTCTGCACCACCTACATATCAGGGAGTACCATTATCAGAATTCGAACGCATGCTTATTTTTCGTCTTAATCAACTTACATCTATGCAGCACAATACGCATGAGACCATGGTGGCCAGGTTCACCAATATAGATGAAGAGATCGATTTAATCCAACGTCAACTTGCTGAGCTGCAAGTCACTGCTGAGAGCTTTGCTGGTCCAAATGCGCAAACCACTACTGAAGCTATGGAAGTGGATGGCGATAATGCTGAAGAAGAGGATGAAGAAGAGGATGAGGACGAGGATGATGAATGATTCTCTTTGCTGAAGTTTATGATTTTATGCATTATTTTTCAGCTTTAAGAACAATTTTATGGGTCTGTAATAACTGTTACAACTATTTTCTGTTTAAATCTGCACTTATTTGAACACTATATAACTGCATAACCTGCTATTTGCTAATGTCAAAGGGGGAGATAATCTACCATCTCTTCTCTTTGTGTTTGTTTTGTTTTGCAGGTTGACATCATCAAATAGGGGGAGTTTGTTGAATGATTTGTGATTTGATGATGTTTGTTAACTTGTTTATTGTGTTTAATATTGTGCTTGATGCGTAGTTAATGTTTGAGGAATGATTTAAGATTGTTCGAGATGATAGATTACTTGTAATAGATTAATCAAATGAATAATGATAAACTATTGTTTTTGTTATTCATCAGTTAGTCTACTAATTCTACTTCTCTAGTCGACTATTTTCATTAAATGTACCAGGTATACAGGTTTAATGAAAATAACACACTAGTCTGAGTCTTCAGTCGACTATTCTGTTCTTGGCACCTTCCTTATGCAGTAACACGTGCAGAACGCGTCTCAGTTCTTTCAAAAGGCAAAGACCCATTACGTTTCGTCAAGCCTATAAATATAACTTTCGAGGACGCTCCAAGTAGCGAAAGAATTCAAGAGAAAACTCTCAAGAACCACAACTTTCAAGAGCAAGAAGATTTCAGCAAAGAGTTTTCGATTTTACTGTTCTGTCAAGATTTTCGTTTTGTCACTGTAATTTTTGTATTCTTTGATCTCGGGTTAGAGATACGTAAGTGGGTTTTAGAACCCTATGACTGTGATTGGGGTAATCACAGAGACTCAGGTTGAGTCAGAGGGTGGTAGTCTATGCTATAGTGTTTAGGATAGATACTTCTGTTTTCTTGTAAAGTTCAAGAATGGTTTTTGTGTAAAGAATACAATTTTTTATAGTGTTTAGGATCTGCGTGTTGCGGATCACAGACTGGATGTAGTTCTTGCATAAAGAACGAACCAGTATATATCTTGGTGTGATATTCTCTCTTCCCTCATCATCTGATATACTGTGCAGTAAGAACTAACATACTATTTCGCGAATATCAGTCAGCTATTTTTCTGTGAATTGAACCAGTAATTTTTCTGTTAAGAAAAAGATTTCATAAAAGCATAATATCAATTCAACCCCCCTTCTTGATATTATTCCGCTGCTAACAACCTGCAACCTGCACCCTGTAACCTGCAACCTGGAACCTGCCACCTGCAACCTATATCCTGGAAACTGCAACCTGCAACATGCAACCTACAACCTGCAACCTGCGACCTGCAACGTGCAACCTGCGACCTGCAACTTGCAACCTGCTACCTGCTACTTGCTACTTGCTACCTACAACCCGCAACCTCGCTACTCGCAACCCGCAGTCGGCAACTCGCAACCTCGCAAGCCGCTACCGCAGACCTGCTACCTACAACCTGCAACCTGCGAACTGCAACTTTGAACCTGCAACCTGGAACCTGGAACCTAGAACCTGCAACCTACAACTTGGAACCTTCAACCTGAAACCTACAACCTATAACCTGCAACCTGGAACCTTTAACCTGAAACCTACAACCTAGAACATGCAACCTGGAACCTAGAATCTGGATCCTGGAACCTGGAACCTGGAACATGCCACCTGTAACCTGGAACCTGGAACCTGGAACCTGGAACCTGCGACATGCAACCTGAAACCTGGAACCTGGAACATGCCACCTGCAACCTGCAACCTGGAATCTAAATCCTGGAACTTGGAACCTGAAACCTGACCCCGCAACCCGCAACCTGCAACCCGCAACCTAGAACCTGCAACATGCAACCTGGAACCTGTAACCTGCAACATGAAACCTGGAACCTGAAACCTAGATTCTGGATCCTGGAACCTGAAACCTGGAACCTGCAACCTGCAACATGCAAACCTTCAACCTGCAACCTGGAACCTACAACCTGCAACCTGGAACCTACAACCTGTAACCTGCAACCTGCAACTTGGAACCTGCAACCTAGAACCTGCAACCTGGAATCCAGATCCTGGAACTTGGAACCTGAAACCTGCAACCCGCAACCTGCAGCATGCAACCCGCAACCTCGAACCTGCAACATGGAACCTGGAACCTGTAACCTGCAACCTGAAACCTAGAACCTGGAACTTGCAACTTGGAACTCGAAACATGCAACCTGCAACTTGGAACCCGGAACTTGCAACCTGGATCCTGGATCCTGGAACCTGGAACCTGGAACCTAGAACCTGGAACCTGGAACCTGGAACCTGGAACCTGGAACCTGCAGCCTGCAACCTGGAACCTGCAACCTACAGCCTGCAACCTGCAAGCTGGAACGTGGAACCTGGAACCCATAACCTGGAACCTTGAACCTGCAACACGTAACCTGCAACCTGTAAACTGGAACCTGCAACCTGCAACTTGCAACCTGGAACCTGCAACCTGCAACCTGGAACATGCCACCTGCATCCTGGAACCTACAACCTGCAACCTGCAACCTGCAACCTGGAACATGCCACATGCAACCTGGAACCAACAACCTGCAACCTGGACCCTGTAACCTGGAACATGGAACCTGCAACCTGCAACCTGCAACCTGCAACCTGGAACCTGCAACCTGCAACCTGCAACCTGCAACCTGCAACCTGCAACCTAAAACCTATAACCTGGAACCTGAAACCTGAAACCTGGAACATGGAACCTAGAACCTGAAACTTGCAACATGGAACTTGCAACCTGCAGCATGCAACATGCAACCTGCAACCTACAACCTACAACCTGAAACCTGAAACCTAAAACCTAAAAACTGCAACCTGCAATCTCGAACCTGCAACCTCAAACTGCAACTTGGAACCCGAAACCTAGAACCCGCAACCTGGAACATGGAACTTGGAACACTGGAAGCTGCAACTCGCAACTTGCAACCTCGCAACCTAGATCATGGAACCTAGAACCTGTAACTTGGAACCTAGAACAGGAAACCTGGAACATGGAACCTGGAACCTGCAACCTGGAACCTGTAACCTAGAACCCGAAACCTGGAACTTGGAACCTGGAACCTGGAACCTGGAACCTGCAACTTCTAACCTGAAGCCTGCAACCTGGAACCTGAAACCTGCAACCTGCAAACCTGCAACGTGGAACCTGCACCCTGGAACCTGCAACCTGCAACCTCCAACCTCAAACCTCCAACCTCCAACCTGCAACCTACGACCTGCAACCTGCAACCTGTTACCTGCAACCTAGAACCTACAACATGCAACCTGCAACCTGCCACTTGCAACCTGGAACCTAGAACCTGGAACCTGCAACCTGCAAACTACAACCTGCAACCTGCAACCGACAACCTGCAACCTGCACCTGCAACCTGGATCCTGCAACCTGCAACCTGCCACCTGCTACATGCAACCTGCAACCTGCCACCTGTAACCCGCAACCCGCAACCTCCAACCTGTAACTGCAACGTAGAACACTGCCACCTGCAACCTGCAACCTGCAACTTGCAACCTGCAACTTGCAACCTACAACTTGCAACCTGCAACCTGTAACCTGCAACCTGGAATCTAGATCCTGGAACTTGGAACCTGAAACCTGCAACCCGCAACCTGCAACCCGCAACCTGCAACCCGCAACCTGGAACCTGCAACATGCAACCTGGAACCTGTAACCTGCAACCTGAAACCTGGAACCTGTAACCTGGAACCTGCAACCTGCATCCTGGAACCTCCAACCTGCAACCTGGAACCCGCAACCTGGAACCCGGAACTTGCAACCTGGAACCCGCAACCTGGAACCCGCAACCCGCAACCTCGGAACCTGGAACCTAGAACCCGCAACCCGCAACCCGCAACCTAGAACCCGGAACCTGGAACCCGCAACCCGCAGACCCGCAACCTCGGAACATGCAACCTCGCAACCTGGAGCCGAGAACCTGCAACCTGCAACATGGAACATGGAACATGCAACCTGCAACCTGTAACCTGGAATATGGAAGCTAGAACCTGGATCCTACAACCTGCAACCTGCAACCTGCAACCCAGAACCTGCAACCTGCAACCTTCAACCTGCAACTTGGAACCTGGAACCTGTAACCTGGAACCTGTAACCTGTAACTTGGAATATGGAACCTGGAACATGCCACCTGCAACCTGGAACCTGCAACTTGGAAGCCTCAACCTACAACCTGTATCCTGGAACCTGGAACCTGGAACCTGTAACCTGCAACCTGCAACCTGCAACCTGCAACCCGCAACCTGCAACCCGCAACCCGCAACCTGGAACCTGCAACATGCAACCTGCAACCTGCAACTTGCAACCTGAAACCTGGAACCTGTAACCTGGAACCTGTAACCTGGAACCTGTAACCTGGAACCTGGAACCTGTAACCTGGAACCTGCAACCGGCAACCTGTAACGTGGAACCTGCAATCTGCAACTTGGGACCTTCGACCTGCAACCTGCAACTTGGAACCTGCAACCTGCAACCCGGAACCTGCAACCTGCAACCTGCAACCTGGAACCTGGAACTCGGAACCTGAAACCTATTACCTGAAACCTGCAACCTGTAACCTGCAACCTGTAACCTGCAACCTGCCTGCAACCTGGAACCTGCAACCTGGAACATGGAACATGGAACCTGGAACCTGGAACCTCCAACCTTCACCCTCCAACCTCCAACTTCCAACCTGCGACCTGCAACCTGGAACCTACAACCTGGAACCTGGAACGTGCAACCTGGAACCTGGAACCTGCAACTTGGAACATGGAACGTGGAACCTGCAACATGGAACTTGGAACCTGCAACCTGCAACTTAGAACCTGTAACTTGCAACCTGAAACCTGCAACCTGCAACCAGCAACCTGCAACCTCCAACCTGGAACATGAACCCTGGAACTTGCAACCTGCAACCTGGAATCTACAACCTGCAACCTGGAACATGGAACCTGTAACCTGGAAACTGCAACCTACAACCTGTAACCGGGAACCTGAAACCTGAAACCTGTAACATGGATCCTAGAACCTGCAACCTGAAACTTGCAACTTGCAACCTTGAACCTGGAACCTGCAACCGGGAACCTGGAACCTGTACCTGGAACCTGGAACCTGGAACCTGGAACCTGGAACCTGGAACCTGGAACCTGGAACCTGGAACCTGGAACCTGGCGCAACCTGGAACCCGCAACCTGGAACTTGCAACCTGCAACCTAGAACCTATAACCTTGAACCTTGGACCCTTAACACGGAACCTTGAACCTGTAACCTGGAACCTTGAACCTGTAACCTGGAACTTGGAACCTGCAACCTGCAACCTGCAATCTGCAACCTGCAACCTGGAACCTAAACCTTGCAACCTGCAATCTGGAACCTGCAACCTGAAACCTGCAACCTGGGACCTGACACTTGCAACCTGGAACCTTGAACCCGGAACCTGCGACCTGCAACCTGCAACCTAAAACCTGTAACCTGCAATCTGGAACCTGCAACCTGCAACCTCA
Organism: Lablab purpureus; assembly: GCA_030347555.1. Classification (NCBI taxonomy): domain Eukaryota; kingdom Viridiplantae; phylum Streptophyta; class Magnoliopsida; order Fabales; family Fabaceae; genus Lablab; species Lablab purpureus. The sequence continues at coordinate 24,655,568 of CM059258.1, forward strand.
AACCTACAACCTGCAATCTGCAACATGGAACCTGGAAGCCGCAACCCGCAACCTGGAACTCGAACCTGGAACCCCGTACTCGAACCGGAACCCGTACCCGAACCTCGAATCCCGAACCCGAAACCCCAAACCTGGAACCCCGAACTTGAAACCCGAACCTGGAACCTGGAACCCCGAACTTGGAACCTGGAACCCCGAACCCTGAACTTGGAACCCCGAACCTGGAACCCCGAACCCTACACCCTTCGCTGCACATCGCTTCCTTTCATCCATATTTAGCACCAAAGACTGACCCAACTGCCTAATTTTGAGAGATTAATATAATTAAAATAGATAATTTTATTTGATTACAAAATGAGATGATGATTCATAGACTTGAAAGAGTTAGCTATTTGAGAGAAAAAAGATCTTGATCGAATTGATTCACTGTAAATCAGTACTATAGGATATATGTAGAGAGAGAACTCTACCCCAGATGAAGAATGAATCTACTTAAAACTGAAAATATGATAAAAGATGGCTTCAGAGATTGATCATCTATTGGCTTATTTATTTATAGAAGAAAAATACATCAAGAATACCCTAAACCCTGAACCTGAACCCTAAACCCTAAATCCTAAACCCTTAGCAATAAACCCTCAGACATAAACCCTAAAAACCCTAAATCCTAAAAACTATAAACCCTAAAAACCTTAAACCCTAAGCCATAAGCCATAAGCATTAAGCATTAAGCCCTAAGCCATACGCCCTAAGACCTAAACCATAAGCCCTAAACTGTTAACCCTAAACCATAAATCCCTAAAACCTACACCCTAAAAAATCATACACCCCAAAAACCCTAAATAACCCTAAACCATAAAAACCTTAAACTTAAAATCCTAAATCCTAAACCCGAAACCCCAAACACCAAATCCAAAACCCCAAAACCCCTACACCCCTACACCCCAATACCCATATACCCCAAACCCTAAGTCCCAAACCCTAAACCCTAAATCTGAAACCTAAACCTCGAAACCCTGAATCCTGAACCATAAACCCTAACCCTAAAACCCCTAAAACTCCTGAAAACCCTAAAATTCCTACATCATACACCCTAAACCCCAAATCCTACACACTAAACCCCAAACCCTAAACTCCAAATCACAAACCATAAACCCTGACCCCTGACCCCTAACCCCTGACCCCTGACCTTGAACCCTGACCCCTGAACGAACCCTGACCCTTGAATGAACCCTGAACCCCGATCTCGGAACCCCGACCCTCGAACCCCGAACCCAAAACCCTAAATCCTAGACCCAAACCTTAAACTCTAGACGCTAGACCCTAGACTGTAGACCCTGGACCCTGAACCTTTTCTGATTAAAATAATTAAAAATAATGTAATAATTAAAATATAAATACCCATTCTCCTTAAACTTTTGTAAATAAGTGTTGAGAAAATTAAAAATTCTATAATTAATTTTTAAAAAAAGATAAAATTTTGATGGAATTAAAATTTTAATGAAAAAATTCAGCAGAAAAAAAGCAACTTCTTTATCACACTATTTTCTTAAAAATCATTCTTGTCAGAATGATTGACCTTATGAGCAAACAAAGAGTAATACATATTTTAAATTTAATATAGTGTAGTGATAATATAGTGATGTTGACAAAATAAGCACGTGCACTTAAAACTAATAAACGACAAATCTCTAGCCTATATAGAGTCCATCTGTGTTATGTATATATTTGGTTAAAATATTTATATAAAATAATAAAAATGTATGAAAGTTAAAATTAAAAATACTATTTTTAAATTGTGCATGAAAGATAAGGGAGAAATTCAATAATAAACTCAGCCTATAAAATAAAGAATAGAATGAATTTGAGAATCCTAATAAGATAATAGTCCTTATGGAAAAGTAGTTAGGAATAATGTATTCAATCATTAATAAAATAAAATAAAAAATTAAAAAAGATACACTTGAACTATGATTTCTTTTTAATTTATAGATTAATAATAGCATTGTTATTTTTTTTATTACATTACATATCAATTTTGATATAATTTTCATATAAAAATACAATTATATATGCATATTATTTCATACTACATGTTTTAATAATTTGATTACTATAAATATTTTTACTTTTTTTCCTGTGCTTCTAGCCCTTCAATTTTTCTGGAAATTGTGGAAAAGGAAAAATAAACAAAGATGTTCTATCATTTTTTTAAAATCTTTGTTGAATATTTTTATTATAATTTATTATATGAAACATGATAAGTATCGTATTTTCTTTTATATTTTCAAACATACTTTTATTTAGTACACTAATTTCTATAAGAATGAACTAATAAACATTGCTAACACATAAGTAAAATATGTAAAATTTTATTATCTCATTCTTTGAGCGAACCTAGTTCAATTTGTTAAAGAAAAAGTTTGAAATTTGAGTTTTGAAAAACAAGTTAAAGGGAATAATACTATTACTAGTGCTGAATTAGGTTAGGTTAACCTTTTGTATCATGACAAAAAAGTGCATAAAATAAAAAGGTAAATTATAAATTATTAGTTTATAAAATAGTTAAAATTACAAGATATTTTAATTTAAAAGTTTAATTAGCATAACAATTTTGACATTATTAACCATTTAAAAATGTAATTAAATTATTTATTTAAATTATTAATAGTTCTTTTATAGGAATAAATATTTTTTTATTTAAAATAATCCTGTTTAAAATAAATAAGATTATTATCAACAACAACTAAACTCTTTCTAAATGAATATTTATAAAGTACCATCTTCTTTTATCTATAAAAAATAGAATGGAGAGAGAGAATTTTAATGACTACTAACAAAACAATATTTTAATGTTAATTATATTTACATGATTTTTTAAAAATTGAATAAAAAGTTGATATAAAAGGTTTTTGGTTTGTACATATTAAATAGTATTTTTATTGATGAAAAACTTGCAACTGACATTATATGTTTCATCAATTTATAAGTGAATTATCATATGTATATATGTTAGTAATTTAATTTTAATATTTTATTAGAATAACTTTTTTATTATTAGCAACATGTTAGCAATTAGGTTAAAAGTATACATTTTACACTGATTACTATAAAATTTAAGAATATTACCATCTATAACAATTAGTTACTATAAAAGTATATACTATTAATATAATATTATTAATTTTAATAACTAAACTCACAAATTAAAAGAAAAAGAAATAAAAAACCTACACAACACAATGAAAGGCCAAGGCAGTGAAGCTAAAGCCACAGTCTGTGCTATTCCAAACACTACCTCTACTCTCTTTCTCTCTCTCTCTCCTTTGCTGTGTGATGATTCATTTCTAAACCCTAATTCTCCTTGGTTGCATTTTTGTTTCATTGTTTTTTAAGCAATTTCCTAGCATTGATTAGATGGATTTTTGTTCATCTCCAATTTTCTCAAATAGTAGTCTAAAAAATAATTGATCATATTTTTGTTTCTGTAAATTCTGCATTTTTTTCTTTCTTTCTTTATGGGGTGTCTGCAGAAGTAGGGAATCTCATTGATTCCTTGTGTTTCTCTTCCTTTCCCATCTAAAAATATAAGCTTTAGGACTTTGGTGTTGCAAATTGTTGAGGGTTGTTGTGAGGGTGGTGACTTTGATTTCCATGGCTGCGGTTGCTGAGATTCCAGCTGATGCCAACAAAATGGATTCAAAACCTAAGGCTGAATCTGAATTCAGTGTGCAGAAGCTGGTTGACATGTTCACAAAGTTGAATCCCTTGGCGAAGGAGTTTTTTCCTTCATCGTATTCTCCCAATCATGATCATCGCCTTCAAGGCTTTAATCAGCTCTCACCATCCCACTTTCTGGTCAACTCTAAGCCTTTTGCTAATGAGAATTACCCAAACAATCGAAGGGTAGGATTATTCTGCCTTTAATCTCCCATTTATAGTTTAGTGTTGTTTTTTGCATGATTATGAGGGTTTATATGAGAATTTGTTACATATTTAAAACTTTCATGTGTTGATAAAGACAGAATTTTAATCAATTTAGTGAATGACGGCACGGAAAACCTACTAGTAATAGGTGATGACACAGAAAACAAAAGTTAAAAAAATAATGATGGAATGTTCCCACTGCACCACCTAAGAGAAAGGGCGACATAGCAGAATGACAATACTTTTTCAAACCTGAAAATTCAAAGTATCCAGGGAACTGGCAATTTTTTGAAGTATCAAGTAACCAGTTTTTTTGCTTTGCTGCTATAAATTCTAAACTTGATGAATTGAATTGTGTCTTTGGGATTCAATTTTCGTGAGTCTTTTACGAATGAAGAATGTCATATTTTAGAATTACGTTTGCACATATTGTCAGAATCATAGTCTTATTTTTATATTGTGGCTGGCAACTGCAATTGTAGCTGCAGTATTGCAGTTTAGAAGGCTGGCTGCATTTGCCTGCAATTTTCTATCATTTCAGTAATCACCACACAGCCTTTTGTGCTTGTTTTGTTTTTATAGGAACATTTTTGTTTTTCTATTCAATTTAAATGATGATGATGATGAATTGATGTGACATTTTCTCTCTGCAATTGATCCTGCTGAAACTTGTGTTTACTGAAAATTTACACATTTGTTATTTTGCAGAGAAGAAATAGTTTTAACCAAGGAAGAAGGAGGGTGAGTGGAAGATCACTAAAGGCTCAGAGAGAAGATAGCATTAGAAGAACAGTATACGTTTCTGATATTGATCAACATGTAAGTGGATCGAAAATGTTGGGAATAAATTTTTATCTTGATTTTCTTTGTTTAGTTGACTACCAAAGTTCTATCACAACCCTCCTCCTTTAACTGGGATTGGGACTCACTATGATGTGGCCTTTAACCAAGTGAACTGACATTGTGTGAATTGTATGTTGTTCATGTTTGTTTAGTGTACTGTTCCAATCATGGTAAACAGAATTATTTGAAGAATCTTTTATCCTTCCTGATGTAGGTTACTGAGGAGCGGCTTGCAGCCTTATTCAGCAGTTGTGGACAAGTAAGTTATGCACCTTGATTCATAGCTTGATTGGTCTTTCTTTTTAGTCTACAATTAGATCCAAATATTTCATTGCAGTAATTTAACCTGTGATTGTCATTTGTCCCCATTACTTTTTCTATGATTATCACATAGCTTTATTGTCCTTTATTTTAAACTCTGCACCTACGTTGCTGGAATTTCTCTTCCCTCCCATTGTGCCATATGCTGAGCATTGCCAACATGTCCCTGCTCTGCTACTTTCCTTTTGTGAAATTTTAGCTGTCTACTTTTTGCACAGTTGGCTGTACAATACTTCTTAATGCAGCATGGATCATACCTGTTACTTGAATGAACTCTTCACTCTATTTTATGCATGATTTTTGCTGTCATCTTTTCAGTCAGCTATCCAAAGCACTTCTTTCCCCCTCTCTTGTTTCAATTTATGGTAACACTCATTTTTTAGTATGATAATCTTGGTTAGTTTTGAGGCTTTGGATGCTATTATTGCTGTATTTTTCCATTTAAACCTATTAAATTCGTTTGGACCTGATACAAAAGACCATAGAACTCGTGAAGTTTTTACCTTTTAAGAAATGCCCCTGGCTTGTTTTGGAAATATTTCACTAGGCAGATTATTATCTAGAAATAACTTTTTTTAAAATCATCTGTTGTTAATGTTGCATATATACATTCACTGGAAATATGTATAACTAGTTTATGATATTAGCCACAAAATATCAAATCCTTGATAAAAAAGAAATGTTAATCTGTTTATCTGAATGAATATAGTTATTTGTTAATCCTTGATAAAAAACAATTTTCAGCTGTCCTAATATGTTGTCTGGAACCTGTTTAAACTCTGGTGAGGTTTTTCCTTCTTGACCCTGACATAGTTCATGCTCATGGTCAAGCCTTTTGTTTTGCTGCAACTTCTATGATTTCAACCTTTGTTTCTTTTTCGCTGAGACAATATTTCTGCCCATGTTCTGTTCTGTTACTTTGTGCTGTTGATTGTTGATTCCATCCCTTGGTGCAGCCGTGGCATGTCTCAGTCAGATCTAGTCCAACAGAGCACCTCAGTCTCAACACCAGTTTATTATTGATTCTGTCATTATGGCTTTAATGATCATTGTTTCTAGACTTTGACTTTTGATAATTAAATTATTAGGATGACAATAGTGTTGATATTGGTCTATAAAATACAAACTTTTTCGATTGTATTCAGTATAGCTTCCATCCTGGAATCCCCAATGGCATCATAGTTTTCTTGGGGTTGGCCATTCTGTGATGCTATCGAGGATAGATTATGTTTGACCCCGGCCTTCGTTGCTGTTGTAATTAAGGAGATTTATCTATTGTCACCAGTGAAATGGGTTCCATCTTTCTTGTATATTGACTGGCATACAACATGCTGATTTTTAATTTTAAATGGTCCTCTTGTTTGACATATTAAAATCTTTTGTAGCAGTAGTAGTCACTTGGCAGAATTTATAAGAAATTTGATTGTGCTTCCTGACCTTTCTATCTGATGTATGTTGTGGCACAGTAGTATCTCTTCTCTTGCTGAATATCTAGGATTGAAATTTAGAAGATAGATATTTTGTTGTAACTATTATCCTACTTATGTGATTAAGATATTTTATTGGATCATTTGTATTGAAGGTAATTGATTGCCGAATTTGCGGTGACCCACATTCAGTTCTCCGTTTTGCTTTTGTCGAGTTTGCTGATGATTGTAAGTCTTCTGCAAATCATACTCTTTTTATATTCTCCTTAAGGCACATACAGAGACTTGTTTTTTCAAGCATATCATGCATTTTTCATGGAATTTGTGTCTACAGATGGCGCTAGAACAGCTTTAAACCTTGGTGGTACTGTGCTGGGATACTATCCAGTGAGGGTTCTTCCTTCAAAAACTGCCATTCTTCCTGTGAATCCTACTTTCCTCCCTAGGGTACGAATACTTTCTGATGCTTTATATCCATGGACATGGTTGGACTTGAAAATTCTTTTGGCCTTTTGTTTTGATAACAAAGCTGATTTAGACAATAGCTAGAACACCTACATTTCAGCATTGTTGAAATAAATTGATTTGCACATTTCATGATTTCTCTTATCTCCTCATCTCCCTTTTATGTTTCATTTTTCTCTTTTCAATAAAAGCTTTCTTAAAATTTGAAACAGATTGTAATTTGTTGATAATTATGATTATGATCTTTTTGTGCATGTTCTACTCTGAGATGTAAGTGTGGTTCGAAATCTTTGGTCTATTAAATTGCTCTCTTTCTTTGTAACATGCAGTCAGATGATGAGCGCGAAATGTGTGCCCGGACTGTCTATTGTACAAATATTGACAAGAAGGTATATTATTACTATTCAGGAAAAGACAGATATTTTTTATAAAGTTAAAACTATTTTAATTAGGAATAATTGACGACCCAGTTGGTTAGCAAGATCCAAAGAGTGTTAATCATAACACACCTGATGTAATTAGCTATTTTTAACTAGTTTATCAGGATAATTATCACATGCACATCTATGATATGCATGGATATTGGAGTTAAATCTATTTATGCGTGGTTAATTTTTCTCAAATGAATGCAGGTTTCTCAAGCTGAAGTGAAGAATTTTTTTGAATCTGCTTGTGGTGAGGTTAGACCAGAAAATAATTGGTTCATGCTATATATGCTGGAACATATTTTGTGAGAAGAGTTCATTGACATTGCCATTCTATTTTACAGGTTACGCGCCTGAGGCTTTTGGGAGACCATGTGCATTCAACTCGAATTGCTTTTGTGGAATTCGCAATGGTAAGTATATACCATTCAACTCCTGCACAGCAATACACTTTCATAGTTTTGAGAGAAATAACTGCATCACACTAATTCAACCCATGTTCAGTATTTTATGGATTCCATATGTTTCTATTTGATCTGTTGTTCACGTTAACTGTAACTATTTGATAATTTTTATTTTCATCATATTTCTCTATTTATTTTGAGCTCCATTGTCTTTCACTCTGGACAATTTCTTCATCCCATGCACCAGAATTGTGTTATGAGGAGAGTGAGACCTAGGAGGACATTGAAGGATTTTGTTAAGAGAGATTTCACGGTGAATAATATAGTTGAGAATTGGTCTATACTTGAGCCCAATGATGTTAAACTTTTATTTAGAGTGATAATATCCATGTACCTGACCGTACCTTGTGTGAGAAGCCTTTGTGTTATTATATTGTTACAAGGACCAGCTTTTGTGTTAAAGTTCTCATAAAAGTGTATCTGTATTATTATTTTATATGGACCTTTACTGAGTCCCTAATTTGACAATCTTCCACTCACTTCCCCCTACACGGGTAAAGGGGTAGTTTATCCAATGTAAGCAATCACACCTAGTGTGATAAGGCTTTTTTTTATTGTTATATGCACCAGTTTTGTGTTAAAGTTCTCACAGAAGTGTATCTGTATTTATTTTATATTGAATTTTACAGAGTTCCTAATTTGTTAAATTTTAGCTCATTTCCCCCTACACAGCTAAGGTAGTTTATATTCAGCCAACATTAAGAGTAAAGTGTTAAAGAAAGGAGCTTGTTCTTTTAAAAGAATCAGCTATTGCTAAGAATTAAGCTTTTACGTTGCAATATTTTTTATTGTTCTAGATACCTCAAATAGGTTATGGATGAGTTAGATATCATTGATCTCCTGACCTGTTCTTTGTCTTCATGAAGCATAATTGTTAACCCATCAAGGACTTTATAAATCATAATGGTTTTCTCAGTTCAAGGATGAAATTGTAGGTGACCTATGGAATCATCAAAATTTTCTCTCATGTTTTGTAAAATTTGTCACAAGAACATTTGCATATACTCCATAAAGAATTTAATGATTCTTTTATGATGTGCTTTCTTTGTAATGTATTATGTTAACTTGCACAAGAGGAACATTATCGTGACTGGCACTTTTTTCTTACTGAGCAGGCTGAAAGTGCCATTATTGCACTTAACTGTAGTGGGATGCTCTTGGGAACCCAGCCTATAAGGTTTGGTGTCTTTACCGAGTCATTATTTCTGTTGTGCAAGTTTCAACTAAAATTATTTTAGCCATGTTGAATTTTTACCTTCTCATTCTGTAGGGTAAGTCCTTCAAAGACTCCAGTGAGGCCAAGGGTCACTCGTCCAGCATCCCATTAACTGATCAACATGGCCAAAGACTAGAGAGAGAGAGAGAGAGAGAGAGGATATTTGGTCAACTTTCCAGTTGAAACTTGTGTAGAAAGGGTGGTGAAACTTCCCTTTGTTTCAGTATTTCCATCTTTTACTGTCAACAGCAGTTCCTTTTTGTTGTCAGGGCATATAACTTCCATGCACTAGTTAAACTTTCTAAATCCAGTCTTGAACTTGAAACATTTTACCGTATCTACATTGAAATGGTCCAGTTTCAGTTTTCTTGTTACTTGGAGCGAGTATTAACATTTTACCGTATCTTCATGACTAGCTTTAATCTTTTACAGAATTACAGACGTATTTCTTTTAGTTCTGTATTTTTAGCATCTGAATTGAACAACTGTTCAATCTAGTGAGGATATTGATTGAGTTCCCTCTGATTGGAAATGAGTTTGATGCCAATACTTCTATACCGTCAATCATCAGAAATTATTACCCGCGCTATAAGGTAATTATTGTAAAAGTTGACAAATTCTCATCTTAATTCGTTACATAATATTGTAAAAAGCATTTATACTAATTGTATAAACTACTTAAATTCTTACTAAGCATGATTGCGGTACCTGCCGCCTTAGCATACTGCATATTTGGTTTTGTATCAGATTAAATTAAATTGATTCTGAATCAATGTGATTTAAATTGAAAGTTATTTGAATAACTTTCAATTTATGCATTATTCGAAACGTGGATCCAAGGTTCTCCAGTGCATTGCATTGGTGAATGTTGTTGGTCTTTATTCTGGAACAAATTAGAATGTATCATTGCTTAATGTCCTTTATTTGGGAGTCCTTACCTCAATAGTACTTACGATTAGGCGGCATATCTACTTAGTTTTGAGAATTTAGGCACATATGCAGATGGCTGGACCAGTCACTGGTCCCCTACAGAACATGCATGACCTTCTGAATATAACACCTTTTTTTTTTAATGAAAGATGCAAAGCATCAATCCTTGTGTGATATCTATATTGTTGTGTGGTTCCTTTTGGCAGGGTCCTCCATCTTTGATTCCCACTAAACCTGGAATTGATTCTTTTATCTAAATGCCTTTTGGGAATGCTGGATGCTAATTGATAAATGAGCTGTATTACATAAAAACTTAAATATGAAAAACATGTTATGGTAAAGGTTGTTAACCAATGGTAAACTTACATACCTAATCATGTGCTTGGATTGGTAATTTCAACAATTTCAAAAAATTGAAATACAATATATTTGACTTGTAATTGATTTTTTTTCTAAATTTTTTGTTTGGACATGGTAATTAATTTTTTTTGATAAATTTAATTTTAAACATACTTTTAAAAAATAAAAATTTTAAAATTAAATTTTATAAAAAAATAGTCAAATTTAAATATTAAAATAATACAAAATAGTTTGATTTTTTAATATGTGTGTGTGTGATTCAAGTTGATATGTGTTTGACTCAACTTGATCAGGTATTAATCTAACTTTACTCAACTTGGTTTCGGGTGATCACAACTCGACTAAGCTATGGGTGAACTAAAGTTAACTCTACTTGATTCTTTTTTATGTGAGCATGACTTGACTTAACCTAGGACTCTACCCAAGGTGGGTTTGTCTTAACTCGGCTCGATGCAAGTATGATTCAACTTGGCCCTAGGCAAACCAAACATGAATCATCCCTAGTTAGGCCCAACTCAACTTGTCCCGAGATGAACTAACCTGACTCAGTCTAAGACGAGACCAACCCGACTTAGTCTGGGACGATGCCAACCCGACTCGGCCTTGGGTAGTCCTGATCTGACTTGGCTCAAGACAGACCTACTCAACTTGGCTTGCGGTGGGTCTGACTTGACTCAGCCCTAACGAGACCAACTTGAATACACTTGGTCCTAGAAGGGCATGACTTGACTCAATCTTGGGCGGGCCTAACTCGACTTAGCCCAGAACGGACCTAACTCGACATAACCTGGGGTGAGCCCAACTTGACTTGGTCCAACGTGAAATTGACTCGACTTGATCTCATGTGAGCCTTAATGGACTCAGTCTCACGTGAACGCAACTCAACTATATATCACTTGGGGTAGACTCGACTGAGCTCTACATGGGCCGATTGGACTCAACTTGACTCGATTAATCCCGATATGGGCTTGACTCGACTCATCCAGACCTGGTAGTGAAATTTCATTTTTCTTCATATTTTAAGGGAATTTCAAATTTTATTATTTTAGTTATTTGAAATATCTTAAAATTCCTAAATTTCAATTTCTTTCTAATTTTCTTATCCAAACAACTCATTTTACTTCAAAGCATTTCAAATCTATCAAATAAATGAATTACTCTCTTCAATTGTCTCCTCCAAACACTCTATAAGATTATATAAAATCATACTATTAACTTAAAATAGATAATCTCCTTTATAGTTTTAATAAATTAACAAACATTTATGTGTCTTATTTTTTTAATAGATAATACCTTCTTCTTTTTTTAATAAATAATATTCCTCTTTATATATTTATATTAGGTTAAATATGTTTTTAGTCCTTGAACTATTTGTCAAAATTGTGTTTTGTGCCTATAGAGAAAACTTTGAACCTATTTCGTCCTTATACTTATAAACTTGTGTGAACAATCCTTGATGATGTGTCCGAAATTCTTTTTATCTCTTTATTTTTCTTCTTCATAGTTTCCTACTTCACTATTATCTGTCTCCTAAGCTTTTTTCACTATTTTTTCTTTCCTTTTCTCTCATTTTCTTCTCCTTAAAGATGTTATTATTTGTCATCGAGGATCATTTACACCAGTTTATAAAGTATAAGGACAAAATAGGTGTCCAAAGTTTGTCACAAGGACGAAACACAATTTTAACAAATAGTTCAAGTCCAAAGTTTTCTTTCCTTGTTTTCTTTGTAGAAAAATGTATAGGATAGATAAGATCAATTGTAAGTAGTAGAGGCATAAATGAGCCTCAAATTGGGCCACAATTTGCGCCTCACTTGGGACAACCAAGAACCTCAAAGGAAGCCTCATTTCAAATTTCTATGGCATTGCTCTTCACACCCCTTAGAAGCCTAGTGTGGACGTCCAAAGCATTGTTCTTAACACCCTTGGACGACTAAGGCATATAGAGGAAGGAGCCAAACCCTAGTAGAGAATGTAATGAAGGAGCCAAGTCCCACACTAGTTAGGATAGGAACCTCTTACGCATAATTTGGGTGGTTCTGTTTGGATATAGTGCACCGATTTTCATTTGTTTTTTAGTTGCACTTTTCTTTTCTTTGTTTTAGTCCCACATCTTTTGTGGCTTAGGTGCAAGGGGGGATATGTATCTATAAATAGAACCCCTTGCCTTTTATAACAGTCACCTTGAATTGAATGAGAATTGATATGCAAAGTTATGCTAATCTTCTTTTTCTTAAGGTCATTGAAGGGAGACTCTTTTTTTATTTCTTCCTCAAGGAACCTTGCTTGAGAGAGGATAAAATTTAAGCTTCTTGATAAGCTTAGAAAAGTTTAAGTTTTTTTTCAAGTCTTCCAAGTTAGGGAAGGGTTTCCGTTAAGAGTGGATGCAGTCTACAAAGAAGCATAAGACATATACAAAGTATATATGTAATATATGAGAAACACCATATGCACATGAAGAATAGACTTAATCTACAAGAAACACCAAATGCACATAAAAAGTAGACACCAAGTGCAAAAATTTGCAAAAACAAAAATATAAAGCTTAGTCATAGTTTAAAAGAAGCGGTAGACACATGAATATTAGAGACAATCTACATAAAGTGCCAAACACATACGAAGATTAGGCATAATCTTAAGAAGAGCTAAAGACAACATACATTACTTGAAGAGTAGATGAAGCATTATATAAGACACATGCATATAAGAAGTAGATGAAGACTTATACAAGACACAAGTTCATATGAACTAGACGAAGCCTTATACAAGATATAAGTACATATGAAGTAGACAAGGCTTACAGTTGGAAATTGCAAGACGTATTTTTAAATGCAAATACATCTACAAGTAAATCAAGTTGACTCACACATTCTAAAGATGATTCTAACACAATGGACTTACTTTATGAGTTTGTAAAATCAATATGGTGTTGTTAGAAATACAAAAGAACATGCAGAGAAAAAGGTGTCCTACATTAAGCACACTGATTGTAACACTAATAAATGTTAGCAAAAAGTGAAACATGTTCTGAAAAGTGTTAACATAAGGACAAGAAAAACACACAAGTTACAACAGTTCTCTTTAGGATGTCTAGAAATAGAAATGCATCATTGCAAAATAGAAATGCATCATTGCAACGATCAATCCATGATCTATGAGAAACATTATGTTGGATTGAACCAAAAGTTATAGTCGTTAATTAGGATGCAACTCTTTCTACTTAAGAGCGTAACAGCCCAAGAGCCATGATTTAATTGTGACTTGGCCTGCATGGCCTCTAGCCCACCCAACCTTCACCACGGGACAATTTATGCCCCCCGCAATAATCTCCCCCTCAGCAATTGCCCTGCTGGTAATCAAACTTATGACTTTGGCTTTGATACCAATTGTTGGATCGAGCGCTTACCACTGGACCAAAAGCTATAGCCATTAGTTAGGATGAAACTCTTTCTACTTAAGAGTGTAACAACCCAAACACCATGATTTGATTGTGACTTGGCCCACATGGCCTCTGGCCCTCCCAACCTTTGCCACGGGATAATTGATACCATCCACAACACATTGTATGCAAAGACATTTTGTACTCTTTTAGTGCTAATTTAAAAGATCATCTTCCATTTGACTTAAGGAGACTTATAGGTTTACATCCTTCACCCTTGTGAAATTATTCTATAGTGTAAGGAGTGCTTCAAATTTATATCCTCTTTGTGAGATTTTCTTTGTAAACACCAAACAACTTCTATGCCAAATGAGAAAAGAAATAAACTTAAGGCTACTTGTACCTAACTCCAAGAAGTTGATCCTATAAGCATATCCCAAACCACTTAGCAGATTCACTCCTAAGAGATAGGTTGAAATTAGGGCATTATAAAGCCTAATTTAGTGAGTGCATTCAAAGGCTAAGCAGATTAGCCCCAGAGACAAAAACTTGAATTTTTATGTGCTCAAATAAAATTGATATGCAAATTTGAGAGGGCTAAAGGGATTGAAAAGGGTTGAGAAAATTATGCATAAAAACATTCATATTCATTTTTTGCATAATTTTGCCGAGTGAAATCAAAAGAGGCGAGCTATTTTTCTCCATTCTAGACATTCTAAAACTGATCTTGAAATAGGGTAACTTACTTTCCTAGCTAATACGCTAAACAACAATTTTGGATGTTACAATATTCCATCCCTTTTAAAAAATTTCCTTCTCAAAAATATGGAAGACATATTTGTGTTAATAAAAAATATATGAATAACAAGACTTCATATCTTCTTCCTTCTCCCATATAGCCTTTTTCATGGAGTGCCCCTTCCAAATTACCCTCTTTGGGGGCGTGGTCTTGTTTCTTAGTGTCTTTACATTGTGATTAATAATTCAAACATGTTTTGGTTCATAAGTGATGTTGCGTTTTAACTAAAGGACATTGTCGCAAACTGATTTTTGATGGTTGGACTTCCATTTTGAAAATGCTCATCAACTTTGGAATGCCCATTATATTGGGTTCTTCCTCAGTCAATGGTTCTGAAAAGGGTTCTATAAAGTCGCCACCAATGTTTAGAATTGGAAAAAGAAAAGATTTTTCAAAAATCAAGCTTAGGCCATTATAATCAGAGTTTGGGTTCGAGTGTCGATTACACGTGGGGATGGTGTTAGTCACCCCATTGCACTCATTACAGTTACCATATGATGTATTTGCAATAGATTTTATTTCAAGTTATTATTTTTACCTCATAATTAGATAAGCATATTTATTTATTTATCTACATGATTTCTATCCTAATTTTATTCTATTATACTAAAAAAGCAATAAATTAAAGCTTTAAAAGAGAGAAAAGGGAGAAATTAGAAGCTCCAAAGAAAGCTTTTTGTATTAATCAAAAGAGAGAGATTACAAGTTTCATAGTAGTAGATTTGTACTCTTGTATTATATGTGTTTTTGAGTGGTGTGTTGAGTGCATACAAATGTTTCCTATTTATAGGCTTCATCAAAGGGGAGAATATTCATTCTCACTATGAGAATGCCCATTCTTAGCCTCCAAAATAAGCACAAGATTTGCACTGAGAATGACCCGTTCCCAACCTGAGAATGATTGTTCCTAGCTTGAGAATGACCATTCTCCTACTAAAATGAAGGAATTTTCTTAAAACTTATTTTCCTAAAGGCTACCTAAATTGCTTCAGGAGCTTTTCAGGATTATTCATAAATAAAGATATTAACTTCTTCTTCCCTTCTTTTTCTTTTTTTTTTGATGCTTTGCTTCGGCCTGGATAAAAACAAAGGTCTACAGACACTTAATTCAATAAAATGACATATGTCTAGAATATATTTTCAGAGTTGAGAATTATGGAAGACATTATGAATATTAGACACAAATGATGGTAGGGAAACTATATAAGTGATCGGCCTTTTATCAAGAATTTTTAAAAGACCAAAAAATCATAGACTTGGCCTTTTAGCCTTTAAGGCTTTTCCAATACCAATAAGAGAAAAAACTCTTAAGAATACCTTATCACCTTCCCCAAACTATGAAGGTTTTATTCTTTCACCTACCATGATATTCAATGTTATTTTGAAACAAAAACATCTAATTTTCCTATATAATTTCGAAATATAAAGCACAAATTAGGTTAATTCTTGAAGGACACATGTGTACTAAATTTAGTCTTTAATATTATTCTACACAAATTAATTTGGCGGGGAGTTTTAGAATGAAATAGAAATGTAAAATACAAACAGATTGGAAAACAAAAAAAATTAAAAAATGAAAAGTCAATGATTACATATTCAAGATTCATACAATTCCTCTTATCATAGTTCTCTAAAGATTCAGATTGAAGCTTGAACAATTATCCAATTCAATCAATTAATTCAATTGGCGTCTTTTAAGTAACTCATGTCAGCTTTGATTTAATCAATTAAATATTCAAATAATCCATTAAAATGTTTTTTTGAGATTTCTAGAAAAATGAAGAACCATTTAACATATTAAATGGAGTGGTAATTGATCAAAACAAAAAGTATATTTCTTTTTTGAAACTCTTTTTAACATTAAATAATCGATTAACACCTTAAGATAATGAATTGAATGTTCCAGTATAAGTTTATGCAACAATAGACATAGTTTCATATACATGTGCTTGAGCAAAAGATTCTGCTCCAACATAATGAATCATGTCCTCCAATCGGTCTTCCTCAAATCAATCACACATGATGATATCGAAAAACTCTTAAGTTTCACACTCACTTGAAAAATCTAATAATTCACTATGCCATGTCCAAGTTGTATAATTTTACAGAAAGCCATCACATAGAAGGCATTCCCTAATTTCAGTAGCATCCAAACAATTAACACAAGGACACCTACACTTTACTCCATCATCTCTAGTACCGACATCATCTTTGAGAACACCCGTTCTCTACCCCGAAATGAGCTTACAAAGCTACATTGAGAACAACCCGTTCTTGACTTGAGAACGACCATTCTCGCCGGACAACGATTTTTCTTAGCTTGAGAAGCACATTCTCATCTCAAAATTTCATTGAGAACACCCGTTCTTAACCTGAGAACGTTCGTTCTCAACCTAAGAATGCCCGTCCTTAGCCTAAGTATGGCTATTCTTGGCTTTTACTAAAGTACAAATTTGATTTTTTTTACATTTATTGGTCTAAAAGCTACCACTTTTTTGTTGGCAACTTCTAAAAAACTTTTATAAATAAGGCTTTGTAGCTTCTTCTATTCTCTTCTGGTTCTTTCGCTGGCTTGACTTCAGCCCAAACAAAAACAGGGGTCTACAACACAGTTTTTATATTGAATCTCAAATGAAAAACTAAGGTTCACTTGATTCAATATTTCACTTGTCAGGACTTAGACACCCTCATACTCAATACCAATTTGTTCAAAGAATGGAATAATACAACAATCGAATTATATTTAACATATGAAACAAATATTAAAAATTAATTACTCAAAGCATAAATTTAAAAAAGGTCTAAACTAGAGACAAACTCAATGCAATAGGGTTGGATACCCTCATACTCAATACCAATTCATTCAAAGAATTCAATAATACAATAAACAAAATATATTCAAAATATAAATCAATAATTAAAAACTAATTACTGAATCCAAATATTAAAAAAAATTAAAGGGAGAACATGCATACAGTTGATGGTAGTTGACGTCCGAAAAACTCTGAAGTGATGGTAGTTGGTGGTGTCCGGCAGTAAGAGTAATGGCCAGAGCAATTATCGACGATGGCAACAAGGACTAACTACGGTAGGTGGTAGCACCCCGTGATGAGCATGAATGCACAAGAGCGATAGCGACTACGTATGACACGAAGAGCAAAAGAAACGCTAAAGTAATAACTAACGGCAAACAATGGGCGATGTCCAATAGTGCAGAAAAATGAAGCTTTGCATGAGCAGGAGAAGAAGAAGAAGAAGAATTCACATACACAAACAATGATGACACACAAAAGAAGAAGGAAAATCCTATATTTAACAAATGATATGATGACGATTCCTAGAAAACCATTATCGTTATGCATATAGACGATGAAATTGTCATCAATATTCATAACGACAATGACATTTCGGTAATTGTTGTCGTATCATTTGCTTTTATTTTAAAATTGTCACCATGTCATCATCAAATCGTTGTTGTTCGCGGGTGTTAATTACGTATTTTGTGCTAGTAACATATGGAGAGTACTACTAATGCGAGCAAAACAATTTATTTAAGTAACTTTTATAGAAGAAAAATTACATTACTATTATAAAATTAAAATTACATGTTGAGTTCATAAGAATTAACCTTAATTGTTTAACAATTTAATCTTTCTTACTTGTTTGTACCATTTGACAAAATTTCATAGGCAGTTAAGTGATGTGAATCAATGGATACTAATACTAACAATTTTAGGTGATACCATTTAACTCAAAAGATGAACACTTCCTTTGAATAACCAGAAAGAATGAAACAAGTTTGAACACTAACAACAGAATAACTTTCACTTTGATCTCTCTAGGTTATTCTGGAAACTTAAACCCCTTTCCAATTTATAGGCAATGAAAGGTGCAAGGTTCTATAGAATATCAAAAGTTTTACAAAAAAATATTCAGAATAATAGATTATTGCTTAAGATAATCTATTATTCTAGAGAGTAATTGAAAAATAAAAGTTTGCTCGATTATTTTGCAAGATAATCGATTATTTTAAGTATGATAATCGATTGTTCCAGGAAATAATCGATTATTTTGATGTTAATTGCTTTTTATGAAAAACAAAAGGCTTTTTTAAAGTTTAAGGTAGAGTTGTGTGCATGTTATGATCTTTAACATGATTCCTAATATTACAAGCAAACATATACACACAATACAAGTTTAAAGCTTTAACAAGACTTTAAGACTCCAAGCCTTCAATCATGAAGGTTCATCTTCTTCTTTTAGAGCCATCATCATCAAAACACTTATCCTTTAGATATTTCTGAAGATCTTTCTTCATCTTTAGATTAATAATCTCTCCCTTTTTTTTGTGATGATAAAAAATTCTTAAAGAATTGTGCAACCTGTATAAGTTCATCTTGAGCAAATAGATAGTTAGCAAACATAAGCATGCAAAAGTCTAACTTTTCCTCCCAATTTTTGATAAAAATAAAAAAGAAAATGAAAACTAGAAAACTCCCCCAATTTGAAAGAAACAAAGCTTCCTCTTAATAAAATGCCCCCTACTTAGATGAAATATATATATAAAAAATATAGAGAGCGAATAACAAAAGCATAAAAAGATTATTAGAGGGAAAGTGAACACATTAAGAGAATAAATTTCATAGCGAAAAAAAATGTCAATTATCTCCCCTTTAATTTAAAATCTTCCCCTAAATAGATGCAATCTTCAAAACAGAATATATAAGCAAAGACAAACATTGTAACTAAATCATTTTAGGAGTAGAAAATAATAAAAATACCACATAAGGAAAAGAAAAAGTGTTCCTCATTAGCAAAACTATAACCATCTTTTCCTTTCCTGAGTCTTCTCTCAAATCAAGACATCTCAAAATTCCTCCTTCATAAAATAAGCAAGTTCTCTTCCAGAATTATTGTGAAGTTACCAAGAGACATCCTTGCTTTTGAGACAGTCTGTAAAACAAATGAGAGAAAATTTGGTCCCTAAAAGCTTGTTTGGGTCCTTTGTGGTTAGAGTAAAACTTATTTCAATTTTGGAACCCAAATGTATTTCCTTTTAGGGACACCAAAATGTTTGATTTTGCACTTGTTTGATGAGTGCCCCTTCTTCAAATAGTAAAAACAAGTAAGTAACGTAGGCTTAGAGGATGTTTCACCTCTAACAAGGTTTTTCCTATAAGAATTTTTATTTTTAATACACTATTTACTTTTAAAAGTTTTCTTCTTTAAACAACAAGCATCATTTAATTTATTTTTACTTTTATAAAATTTTGTAATAGATTTTTCAAGTTCAGAAATTTTTGTTTCACAAACTTTAAAATTTACAAAATCAACAATTTCTTGTTTTTCTAAACTAGATAAATTTTTAGCAGTAATTTTTTTAAGGGAGTTCTCAATACAAATAATTTTATTTCAGACACCTTGCAATTTTTACATTCAACATCTTCAACTTTTTCTTTTCCTAAAACATTTTTCTTAAAGAACTTTATATTCAATTTTCAGCTTATTATGCAAAGTTGAAAGCTTTTTAGCTTCAGCACAAAGTTCTTGAAAAGCATCAAGTAATTTATCATAATCATTTGAGAAATTAGAATTACTAACCTTGCTACATGTAGACTTACTTTCTGCCATAAAGCAAAAATTTGCTTCTTCATCGGATTCACTTGAGCTTGTAGAAGAGATTGAGTCAACATCAATGTAGATTTTCTTCTTTTTCATGAATCTCTTATTTTTTTTTCACTTTTCTTGAGTTTTGGGTAGTCTATTTTGTCATGGCCTTTCTTTCCACATCCATAGCATTTGTAAAAAGATGTAGGAGTTTGGTCATCATTTTTTAACCCTTTAGGATGACTCTTGCTTTTGTTTTTCATGAACTTAGTGAATTTCTTCAACATAAGTTCCATATTTTCACAATCATAGTCATCTTCCTCACGACTCTACTCTTTAGAGATTTCATATTTAAAGGCTATATTTTTCCTTTGCCTTTCATGTTCTTCTTCAGTCAACCTTCCCAACTCCAACTCATGTTCTCTGAGTTTTCCAAACAGTGCAACCATGGAGATACTTTCCAGATTTTGTGACTCCATAATTGCAGTGACTTTAGGTTTTCACATCCTGCTCAAAGATTTTAGAATTTTTATATTTAATTCGTCAGTATCAAAAGACTTACCAAGACCGACTAGATGATTTACAATGTGCGTAAAACATTTTTACACATCATAAATGTTTTCTCCCTATTGCATTCTGAACATCTCATATTGTTGGATGAGAATGTTCTTCCTGGTTCATTTAACGTCATTTGTTCCTTCATGTGTGATAGTAAGGACGTCCCACATATCCTTTGCAAATTTGCATACTAAAATTATGTAAAATTCATCTAATGTTAGAGCAGAGGAAATAATATTTCTAGCTGTTACACAGTACTGAGCTCTTCTATTTTCCTCGGTTGTTCATATCTTTAGCCTCAAGTTCATTCATAGGAACAAACGGGCCATTTGCAACAGCATCCCAAACTCCTCTATCAACATACTCAAGAAATATTTGCATCCTAACTTTCTAGAATGGATAATTTTCTCTAGCAAAAGAGGAGATTTGTTAATAAAAGCACGCTCAACAAATGTTTGGTTTTGACTTGCCATTTTTTATCTGTTTTGAAATAACAATCAAAGAACCAACTCTTATACCAATTGTTAGAATAATAGAGTAGGTAAAACAAATCAAAAGGGAGGTGATTTGAAATAACAATCAAAGAACCAACTCTTATACCAATTGTTAGAATAATAGAGTAGGTAAAACAAACCAAGAGGGAGGTGATTTGGTTCTTAATGAAAATTAAACCTTTTTCAAATTTAATCTTATTAAAATAGAGTTTAACAAAAATTCCAATATAAATTTAAGTTTTGCTTGATTAAAATCAAAGTATAAAAAAAATAAGCAGAATGTAAACAAAATGTAAATGAGAATATGGATAGAGAACAATACACAAAGTATTTTTACTAGTTAGATCAAAGCAGATCCTACGTCCAACGATTTATCATCTGAAATGAGAGTGACAACAACTAACTATCTTAAGTTAAAAATTATAACTTACAGTGCAACAGAATGAGTAATTAGGAAGATTTATAAAGACATCTCCTTTGTACAAAACAAAGGATGAAACAACACCTCTCTTAAAAATACAAGAGATGAACAAGCACCTTCCTTGAACACCACAAGGAATGAAGACACCTCCTTTGAAAAATAACAAAGGATGAACACATCCTTTGAATAACTTCAAAGGATAAACAACACCTCTTTTGAAAACCTCAAAAAATGAACACCTCCTTTGAATAAACCACAAAGGATGAAACAAGTTTGAATACTAGCAGCAGAGCAACTTTCACTTTGATCTCTCTAGGTTATTTTGGAAGCTCAGACTCCTCTCCAATTTATAGGCAATGGAAGGCGCAAGATTATGTAGAATATAAAAAGTTTTACATAAAAACGTTCAGAATAATTGATTATTGCTTAAGATAATCGATTATTCCAGATAATTGACTATTCTAGAGAGTAATTGAAAAATAAAAGTTTGTTAATGATAATCAATTATTTCGCAAGATAATCGATTATTTTAAGTATGATAATCAATTATTCCAGAAGATAATCAATTATTTTGATGTTAATTGCTTTTTACAGAAAATAAAAGACTTTTTCAAAGTTTAAGGAAAAGTTGTGTGCATGCTATGATCTTTAACATGATTTTTAACTATTACAAGCAAACATATACATAAAGTACAAGTTTAAAGTTTTCACAAGACTACAAGACTCCAAGATTTCAAGATTTTCATCATGAAAGTCGATCTTCTTCTTTTAGAAACATCATCATCAAAACATTTATCATTTATATATTTTTAAATATCATCCTTCATTTTTAAATTAACAAATTTTTTTTTTAAGTTTTCTTGCATGATTTATATACCTAATTTTAAATTGTGATTCCTTTGACAAAATATTTATAAAGAAATTTATCTAAACATATTTAGTTGATTCGAAAGTCAAATTAAATTTCATACAAAATATGTCAAACACGTGTAAACGATTGAACATCCCTTTCTGTTGGTTATTACAAAGACAGATAAACCACTGTTGGCATAATCCTAAGAATCGAATGACCATGCATCTTACCAAATATTTATTTATTTTCAAAACGGTATTTTGGAATTCAGCTTCTGGAAACTTTTTCCATGCAGTTGATTACGATTTCATGGTGGTTAAGGAAAAGAAATTAAATTTCAAGACTCGTTTCTAGAAGACTTTTATAATCCTATCTTCATGCCTCTTTTTCTTCCATAACGTTGTACTATAAGCAAAATAGTCTTCTTTATTTTAAAAGCACTTACGTTCAACTCTGCTCTTTTTAAACAAATATAGAGAAGAAGTATTTTCTTTGGCTTAAGAATTAATTAAGCATTGTGAAGTCACACAAAAGAAATTACTAAAATCAGTGTCAGCAAGAACATGTCTGGTGTGTTCTAGATTAATTGACTGGAGAAACTTGCTCCCGTGAAGAGTGAATTATTACGGTGATAATTATATACTTCTACCAATTTTACTTCTTCGTCTTTTATGTGAATGCGTGATGTACCAAGAAATTACCTCCTCATCCGGTGCTTAATTGATATGTTTATGCAGTTCTTTTCCTGATTCATTTGGGTCAATTTTTTAATCTTTCATATTAAAACGTGATACCAAAGGTGATTTTTTTGTTTCAAATTTGAAAATAAATCATGTGTTATTCTTATAGTTGATCTTGGTATATTAAGAAATAATATTTTTTAATAACAATATTTTATGAGGATAAAACACTAAAGTAATAGACTTTTTTTCAATGACGATTCAAAGAAATTTTTTATATTGGTTCTCGAAGTCACATAGATATATGTGTCAGAAAATTTATTTTTTTATGAGAGTTGTGTAACTATCATAAAAAATTTCAATTTTCATCTTGATTCTAAGAGATTTGTATGATAAAAATATTAAAATATATTATACTTACGTTTTTTTCTAATTTTCTATGACAACTAAAATTAGGAATAGAAAACAAAAATTGTCATGATAGATGGTGTTTTAATTTTTGTAAAATATTTTATTTTATATGATTATTAAGGCTATACTCATCATGAAGAGATGGTTTAGTCTTGTTATAGAAATTATGTTATTTTTTTATATATTTATTTTTCTACTTGTATAATAAATAAGTTTTTAGAAAAATTTAAACAAAACATTAATGATATAATACATAAATAATTATAACTTTTACTAAAATTTAATATGTATAATTTCATACAAAATTTTTGACTATATCATGTTGGTATGACAAAAACATGATTATTTATAATAAACACTTTAATAAAGAAATTATGTTTATTTCTCATAAGTCTCTTCTAACACTTCATCCTTCAACGAAAATGAGTCACTCAATATCTATATAATTAAATACTTAATATCAAATTAATATTTAAATATTTAACATAGTTGAAATAATTATATATTGTCTCATTTCACGAGTCACTAATATTTGCGTATAGAGTTCCATGTATGTAACTCGTTACATAATACCTACAGTCATAACTCTTTAGTTGATGTGAATACTAGAAGTTAAATATAAATATTATAATATAATTGATATATTCCAATTGAATAATACTTATATTTGGACATTTGGTGCAATTTATTCCATCTTCGTTTTCCCAACCTCTGTGATGGAATCGTTCCATGGAAAGAATGACTTTACACAGATTGGATGGAGTTTTTTAGCAGAAGCTATGAAGTATTCAAGGAAAAGCTTTAGAGGTTGTCTATCTAATTGAACTCTTCTCTAAACCCAACAAAAAATTTAGAATTTTATCCTCACTTAAATAAACTTAGGAATAAGTAAATAAATATTTTTTCAGCTAGTTAATTCTTATTTCTATAATTTCTCTTACATGAGTGAAAGTAATAATGTAGCACTAAAAGAAATACAATATAAAATAATAATTCTTTAAATTATATATTTTATTTTAATTATAAGAAATTAATTTTAATTAATTTAAAAGTAATTATTAACTGTCTAATGCTAAAGGAGTAAAGGAATACAACAAACTACTATTGGATTGGTCAATAAATCTTCTTTTTCATCTATCCTATGCACGTATAGAGAGAGTTAAAGTCTTTGATTTGTCAGTTTTATAATTGTTTAAGTTTTTAATTATACACACACACACATATATATATATATATATATATATATATATATATATATATATATATATATATATATATTGAAACTATTAATTATGTAATTTTTTTATATCTATACCCGGTAAATTAATACATCTGATTTGATGAATTAAGATAATAATAATTATTATTACACGTTAGTTTATTCAATTACAGCCAAGAATTGGAATTTGATTTGTGAATATTAATAATTTAAATTATAATATTATTACATATTTATACCATCCAAATAATAGAATATAAAATTATAATTCTTTAAATTATATTTTTTATTTCAGTTATAAGAAATAAATTTTAATTAATATAAAAATAACTTGTTAATTCCCTAATATATTTATGATCTTCAAATTGGTGAATCAAAGCAGGTCAAAATAAACTGGTAGACTAAAATAGCAACTGACCCATCAAATTATTGGTGGACTGCTCGATGAATCAACTTTGTCATCTATCTTATGCAAGTGTAAGGAGGGTTCAAATCAAATTTTTGACTTATTTTTTCTAAATTATTTTACTTTTTTTAGTTTTTTAAATATATATTAAAAAAATTAATTATGTAAATATTTTTTAAATCTTTAACCAATTGATTAATACTCCTGATTGGATAAATTTATGATAATTATTATTATTACATGTTATTTTATTCAAATACAATCAATGATTTGAATTTAATTTGTCAATATTCATAATTTAAATTATAATATCGTTAATTATTTACACCATTTAAATAATATAATATGAAAATATAATCCTTTATTTTAATTATATGAAATCAATTATATAACAAATCAATTATATACATTTATGATTTTCGGAATTTCTGAACTAGAAGAGGGTAAAAGAGACAAGACACATCAATTTACTGGTAGACTAGTCAATTAACATACTTTTTCATCTATCTATCTTATGCAAATGTAAAGAGGGTTAAAGTCATTGATTCATCCTTTTAATAATTCATAATATATTTTTTAAATCTTTAATTGATAAAATAATTAATACTTCTCATTAGATTAACCAAGATAATTGTTACTCGTACATGTTATTTTATACCATTACAATCCATAACTGAAATTGAATTCGCTTATATTCACAATTTAAATTATAAAATTATAACATATTTATATCATTCAAATACAAAATTATAATCGTTTAAATTATATTTTTTATTTTAATAATAAGAAATCAGTTTTAATTAATTTAAAAGTAACTATTAGTCGTGTAATGCATTTATGATAATTGAAATTGTGAATCAAAACATGTCGGCTAAAAGAGAAAATTGACGCGTCAATATTTTTTTTATTTTTTAAATATATACTAATTAAGTTTTAAATTTTTTATAATTGGGTTATTTTTTAGTTTCTATTAAAAAACTATTTTATTTAAAATTTAAAATATTTATATTTTTTAATTAAATTTTTGTTGTGTGATTCTATTGTTAAGTCTTGCATTATTATTACTTATATGTTTATATATGAAAAATAAAATTAATTTAATTAAATTTTTAGACTTTTAGAAATTTTGAGATTTTCAATTAAGATTCTATTAAAATATTTTATTTTATTTAATATTTATAATTTTTATATTTTTTAATTAAGTTTTTATAGTTTAATTTTAATGTTAATTAAAATTATATGACCATTTGATTTTGTAATCTCTAATAAAATAATTTAAATTTAAATAATAATAATAATACAAATAAAACTTCAAAATCTTAATTATTGATAAATTTATATTATTTTTAAATTTTAAAACTCTAAAATCCTTTTTAAGGTTTAAGATTTCTTTTTCGCTAAAATAATATTATTATATCTTTCAATTTTTCAAATAACATATTGAAATATTTTTAATAATATAGTATTATTTAATATTTACTGTCCAAAATCACATCCCAGGATTTTGGATTTCTTTTCAAAGCATTTGATACGTAAAAAAAATTAAAATAATAAATATTACAATTAAAATATAAATATTTTGATAAGTATTTTAATTTTTTTAAATATATAATCATTTTAAATATAATAAATATTATATTTAAAATATAAATAGGTCTAAAAAACATTTTAAAAAATGTTAAAATATATGTTTATTTTAATATTGAAATAATTATTCAAAATAATTATAATAATATATTTGAAAAATATTTATTTTTAAAAAATAATATTTATTTGTGTGATAAATTAAAATATTTAATATTAATACTCAATTATTTATAATTAAAAAAGTATAAATATAATTTTAAGATTTTATAAATAATAAAAATAACGTTGTGATTGAGAAATAAATATAAAACTCTTAAATAATTTAAAATATTATTTAAAATTACAAAAAAAATTAACTAACTTTTTAAAATTTTCTTTTATTTTATGTATAAATTAATTTTAATTTGTATAATTTTATTTGTTACATTTTCTATTTTTAAAATATTTATGAAAAAAATTGTACAAAACTATTATATAAGTAAAAAATAATTATTAAAATATAAAGATAAAAACATAAAAGAAATAAAAGACTTCATAATGCTAATTCCTCAACTTGAAGATTGATATTTTTAAGTTTCAAAAAATTATACTATAAAAACACAGAAAAAGGAGAAAATGACAAAATTACATTTTAAATATTTTTAGTTGTTTTATAGAATGATTTATTGTAAAATAGGTTTAGATCTAAATCTTTTATTGTAAGATTTAAAAATATTTTATTAATAGATTTTAAAGTGTATTAACGATGTTTATATAAAAAAATTTAATTTAATTTTAGTTTATTTTAAAAAAAAATCTTTTAAAGTTTTGTCTCTTCTATCTATATTCCTTTTCAAGTAAAAGAATTTTTAACGGGTGGAAACTTATTAAATTAGAGATATAAGGAGTTGGTAAAACATAAATCTCATTTGTCCAGATAGAATTTAAAATGGATAAGTGATTTAAAAGATTTTGGTTGTTACATAAATTTCTTCTCTTTTTGTTAGGATTGATAATTTAAAGGAGATTCTGCTCGTTTATTTTTGTAGCTTGAAGAGTTGTATTACAATCTAGGTAAGGAGAGTTAACTAACTTTCTGTGTGTAATTGATAATTGTTGTTGATGATGTTGATTTGATTAAATGAAGATGAGAAATCAATTATTGTGATTAACTATTGACATATGTTGTTATATACTTTGCCTATGAGCTTGCGATTGTGGAAAATTGGTTTATGAAGATTGTTTGGAGTTGGAAAACAAGTGGATATGTTGTTCAGAGTGACTCTTGGTCCTATTTTCGCTCAGGCTACGTACAATTACTCAAGCGAAAGTGAGGCGTGGGTAATGATTACCTCCACTACCTAGACTCGCTCCACTATCTAGACTCGCTCAAGTGAAGTGTTGTCGCTCAAAAGTTGCACTTTCAGTTAAGCGAGAAAATCTCACTCAAGTAAGAAGCTTTGAGAAAAAGTTGTTTTCGACCTCATTTTCGCTAAAGCGAAAAATTCTCGCTCAAGCTAAAACTAGATTCTCACTCAAGCTAAAATGTTATTAACTAAATTGTTAAGATGTTATCATTATAATAGTTAGTATTGGAAAATTTTCATAGGGAAATTTAATTAACACACATGAGAAAAGAAGCATATAAGAAAAGATGACTTCACTTCTAACATAAAACCTTAAGGCTCAATGTCCATAGGTCTTTGTTTTTCTTATATACACTCAACTTTATCATTTCTACTTAATGTGAGACTTTACTCTCACTCTCACACTTGAATTCCTATCGGTCTCTCCCTCAAGTGTGAGACTACCCTAAGTGTTGTTGGGTTTATCACAAACGTCCTTCTAATACCTTTCCAAATTGGTATACTTCCCTCAAGGGGATTCTCAACAACTACCATAACCTCAAGGAGATTCTCAACAACTACCATAATAGTGACCTTAACTGGTGTTAGGCTTTTACCACAACAGGACATGTTTGTCCTTGTTGTTTGAGCCGGTGACCAAGACAACACAAGGCTTTGATATCACTCTTCGAAAATTTTCTTAGGGAGTCAGCATATAAGAAAATATAACCACTTCTAACATTCTCTCCCTTAAACTCATATATACTTATATCAATTTAAAGTCTTCATAAAATTAATAGTTGAAACATCAAGCAACTTGTTGAGAATCTAAGTGTGAGTGTAAATATCATATTGGAAAAGATGAGTGTGTTGAGCAATATATAAGGAAGAAGACCCATAAACCTATTACCTTAAAGTTTTGAATTGAAAGTGACGTCAATTTTCTCATGTAAATTTGTTTGTGACTCATTTGGTGTCGTCTCTCTCGCCACATATTCTTTCTCAAAAGATCCACTACAACTCTCTCAACTTCAAACAAAGATTTATGAAAAGTTTTGACAATGGATCTATAAACGTTCTTATTGTGATTGTGAAACATATCCAAAGTTTTTAATATACCATTAAACTCATCATTCTTGTATTTGACTTGTTTTCAAATTATATCCATCAAAAGGAAATTCCAGTGTTTGGGTCACCCACTTTCTTACTTGTGACAATCGTCTCTCAATTGCTATATCTTCAAGGGAAACAATTACCCCTTTATAGATACGTATGAGATCAATGACTAGATGGGGAGAGAAATTGTTATACTTCTTGCGTTGCGGAGGAAGATCGAAGATGAAGATTTTATGATGCAATGGGAGCACTGATGGAATAAGCATATAATAATATATACAATAACCCACCGGAAGGACATATTTCACGAGCATCAATCTCGCTCCAGGAGAAAGACTTTCTGATTCTCATAAATGCTACCATCAAGAACGTGTACAATAAGTCTTGAACGCATCATTCATTGTTATTTTCTCACATTGTTAAATAAACCACATTAACTCATTTTAAATAAAACTAAAATCAAATTAAGAATTTCAAATTATTTATTTTAATCAAATTGAGAATTTTAAAATCCTGGGATACATTAAAAATGTTATAATAAAAAACCAAAAAGTATATTTAATTTTTTTTTCTTTTCTAATATATTTATATATATATTTCCTTTATTCTTTCCAAATTGTATAGTTTAATCAATAAACAACTTCTGAGTGAGTGTGGGTATTATCATTGATACTTTCTCTTGTATTCTTTTAGTTTAACTAATAATAATAATAATACAAAATAAAATTGAGAAGCACTTAATGCTCTTTGGCTAAAGTTGCAACTCACTACACAAATAAACAATTTTTTTTTAGGTCAATGTTGAGCAATGGTGCCAAGATAAAAAGGAAACATATGTTTAAGTGGCGTACAAAATGCCACGTGATGAAGTCAAGGTTGGTACCCACAAGAAATAAATAAAGCAGAAATTTGTCTATATATTTTTTTCTTTCGGTGCCAGTAGAAGACGAATTAGTCCTTTTGTATTCGGAATAGATCAACGTGAACTCTGAATGAAGAGACTGTTTCCTTCCTCAACTACTAATTTCCTTTGTTCTGTTCATAGAGGAGACGAAAACTTTGACATATGATTATAATGTCTTGTGACAAAAGTTCAATTATTCTGCTATTCTAGAACCAAATATGCCTCTAAAACCTTAAATTTAGCTGTTGCTATATTATATGGTTTTTTGTTTTCTTGAGGTAACTAACGTCGTATACCATAAACTAAAAATCAAACAGTTTCATCATCTAATGTGTTAATCTGAGAAAAAAAAATGTTAAAACAGCTCGTTCTTTCCTTTTGTTCTCTAATTGCTTCATGCAACTTGTTCATTCATAAATGGACATTCAGATTTTGACTTAGATCTTCATGATAAAATCATACCTACGTATATATGGAGTATTCCCGCATGCATACGAATTACCTTAAACTATTTACTATTACCATATTTTATTTTTACAGCATATGCATTACCACTGTTAATTATTAACAACTACTTAGTACATACCTTTGACATGCCCTTTTTCACTTTGAAAGCTTAATCAAACAATTACAGTGTGGTTCAGTACTCTCTAATTTACTCGCAACTTTATCACAAAGAATCTCATCTTCATATATATTTTTCATTAGCCAGAACAAAAATAATTACTTTTATTAACTATATTCTTAATCTATAATATAATAAATTTGATCACTAATTTAATTAAAAATTAATTTATAATATAATTTAATAAATAATTAAAACTTTGATAATTAATATTAAAAATTAGTTTTAATTTTAATTTAAAAAAAATTAATTATCATTATATAAAAACTAATTTTATATTTTTAAAAAATTAATTATCATAAAAAAATATAATTTTTATTGTAACAAAATTTAGTTTAGATACTAATAATTTTTAGTTTATAAAATAGTTTTTAATTTAATTTTTATAATAATTAATTATTTTTAAAAGATTAATTTATATTTAATAAATTTTTTATAATGGACTTAATAATTCATACCAGCATGTTATACCAAAAATATCTACAAAAAAAGACAGAGAGAGTAATTGCTTTCAGACATCATAAAAATAAGTTTTACTTTTTCTAGTCAAGTTTTCTCCATACATTTATTAAGTATTGAACTTAACATGTTTCTTTGAAGACACACAAATCATCGAAATAATTTTTCTTTTACAATTAAGTTTTCCCCATATGTATTACTAATAATATAATTCTTACAAATGTTCCTTTCAAGACACGCATCAATGAAATAATTTTTTCATCAAAATTTCTCCGATTATTTCTTCTGTTATTTCTTCTAGTGCTTTATATAATGTTCGTGGAAGTTTTTTGTTTCACTAAAATCAAGTTATTTCATTACTTCGCTTTTAATATCTTATACTCAAATAAAATATTTTTTTACTTCTAATGTAATTTTAAGTTAGATATTAGACCCCTTTGAGTTTTATTATTTTAATAATGTACTTTATAAATAGTACTTTTTTTTCTATTCTTTACTATAACTAAATTTTCTCTTTTTGTATTAAATTTGAAATGTTATCTTAAAGTTTAAAAAATGATAAATTAGAAAAAGAAATTAATAAAAACCAACAATTGAAAAAAAAATGTAACTTTCCACATGTTACTTTCAATATACAAAGAGATACCATTTTGGATAACTACTTTAGTGTACACGTTTTATTGTACAATCTTATTCGTACCGTGTTTTTCATGACCTTATAGCAATACATGGACACTATGATATCTATGTTTCTACTAGTAATAGATAATAAAATTTCTTTATTTTTCTAAAATTGGCATTTATCTATAACTATTTTTTTTCTATATATAAGGACATGTATAATCGCTAATTTGTGTGCAATTGCTCCATTAAACTTTTGTTTTTTTATTATCTCTTAAATCAAACAAATCAAAAGGAAATTTACAATATATTTTAAAAGATTATATTTTTGTAAATTTTTAACTATAATATTTAATAATGACAGATTATTACTTTTAAAATTTTCAAATATACAATATACAAGGAAAAAATTAGCATGTATGATACATTAGACATTACCAATCATACAAGAAAGAAATGATACTATTTTTATAAAATTTGAAAGATTTAATATTTTTAGAATTTTTTTATATAAAAATTTAACTTTATCATTTTTAGATTTTAGGGTTTACTTATATTTTAAAAGTTGAATTCTTAACCGTTCCATGTTACATAAACCAAAGCTTTTTATCTGTAGACCTAGAAAAGCAAGCCATGCCACCCATTCTGACTTTATCCATCCTCAACTTAGGACACAAGAAAGGCACACGATCGACCTTTGAGTGTGTCTTGCTAGCTTCCTTTGTTTGCTATAAAATTGCGTAACTTGACCATATCTCCCTTTTCATTGCACACCTTCCCCCTCCTTTCCCACATACACCAACGGTCAACTCATTTCATCTACACATCTTTTTCAGCCGTCAAACCCAACCCACCCATCATATATATAAATAATGCCAACCGTTAACCCTTTATACACACAACACATCTAGATCACCCACTGCACTAAACCCTTTTTAGAACCAACTACCATCATCTTCTGCTACACTCCCTATTGAACCCCTTTTCTTCTAAAATCATTCTACTCGTTCCTTCAATCTCTCACAGGAAAAAAAACTTATCTTTTTCTCCTATGGCTAGTGGGGGATGCAGCCGGGGACCTGTGAAGGTTGTGATAATCAACACCCAGTACGTTGAAACCGATGCCACCAGCTTCAAATCTGTGGTGCAGAAGCTTACGGGTAAAGACTCTGACACTTCAGGAGCACAGGCTGAGAGAAAAAGGCACCCCAAAGGTGGGATCGAGAGGTCGTTTTTGATGAGAGATGTGTCGTTTAAGGAGTTCGATAGGTTACTCCGAGAGATGCCATCGATAAACGACCTCTGGGCTGACTAAACGACTTAGTTTATCTCCTGCGCGCAGGTGTATGTTTATAGATAGATACACTTCTTTCTATCTGGTTTATTGATTTGATTCAATTTCAGCGTACACCAGACATTCATATACGTACATTTATGTTTTTTGCTGTCCTTGGAGGGGTGTATATACGTATTCAGAGCTTGTGGGCCAGTATTTATTGATTTAATAATTTTAATATTGTTTCAGTATACATACATTGATGTCCATTAATAGTTGGTTCTTCTGTATATATCTATGTATCTATATCTTATCGAATTAATTAATATAACTAGTTTAGACTAAGACTATTGTGTCAAAGACTGTTGATTTTAAATTAACAGAGGATCAAAGAGAAGCAACTAGCTAGATTAGTTCTTTAATTTTAGTATGTTTTCTCCATACTTTTAATTTACAAATACTATAGTTTATTGTTGTTTTGAACTGTCTATAATCATCGTTAAGTTTTAATCATAATTACTTTAAGAGTAAAATATAAAATACTTTGAATTAAAAAAAATTAAAAAAAGACAAATAATTTTTAGAGGATTAAAACCAAATTTATTTACTTATTAAAAAAAAACAATAACTCAATGTATGTTGTTATGTATAATATAATAACATGTAAATCGATTTTTATATAATATCGAAAGTAAACTTAATGGCATATTTTATTATTTAATTAGTGTTATACAAATTTTTTTATCTAATTTCTCAGTCTTCGCGTATTTTATGAATCGTTCAAGTTGAATGATAATATGATCAAAATGACTTTAGTTTATAAAAACTATGACAAAATGGAGTTTTATTATTTTTTTAACTTTTTATAGAATATTATCATTCCTTATAAATGTAACACGCAAACTGTGAAAATTGAAAAGTTTAAGAGTAAAATATGTAGAAAAATATTAAATAATAAAATTTACAAAATATTCATAATCAAATAATAGAATGTGTAATTAAGTTTTGAAGTTATTGACGCATGCTAGCAACAATCCCTTAAGATTTGAATAGTATATTAAATTTAGGCATTGCACACTAGTATTTGGATGTCTCTTTGTAAAATAGTTTCACATTTTTTTTTTTGCAAGTGTTAGACGAGATATACATTTATAAATATAACTTCTTGTCTCTTGGATGTCTCTTTGCAAAATAGTTTTACATTTTTTTTCATAAGTGTCGGGCGAGATATGCATTTATAAATATAATCTCTTGTCTCTTGTACTCTTTATGCATGACATGTATACTTTTGCAAAACTCAATCTTATTCATTAGGTCAGTTAAGAGATATTCTTCTATTTCTTCTTTCTAGAACCTGAGAAAGGATAAAATCTAAGTTTCTTGAAAAACTTATAAAAGTTTAATAATTTTCAAGTCTTGTAGGAGAAGATTTCCATCATTCTACTACAACATGAAACTAGATTTTCTTTAAACCTAAAATGATAACATAACATCCTGAAGTACAATTCATTTTTCCCCTTCACATACATCTTTGTTATCATTCCTATTCAGAGACAAACCTTCATATCTCTATTATCTAGAACTCCTACAACAAAATTCTTAGGAATAAATGTCATTATTATTGTAAATTAAATTACTAGTATACTAGGCAATCACCCTAATGTGCTAGCTAATCACCCTAGGTAATGCATACAATAACTAAAGTTTCTATGCATAGAATTTGACAACTAAAGTTTCTATGCATACAATAACTAAAGAATTTGATGGAAATATAATGATAGAAAACGATCCGGTCCATATTTCATGGCTAAAAGAGGAGGAGTATGGAACTTAGCAGACTCTTCTACTGTGGATAGTAGAATATTAACTTCTTTCTTGATCTTTTGAGCCTTATAAAAATTGTAAATATTTGCTTATATTTTGTTTTTACCCTTGTATTTTGGGTATTTTAGTTAGTAGAACTCATAGGACCATTTGTAGGACAAAGCCTTAGCTAGTAGGGCCATTGTCCATTTTTTGGCCTTGTATTTGAGGCATTTTCCTTGTTTTTCTTTAAGAAGCTTTGGGAGAGGATTTGGACCCTTAGATTAGGCGTGACATGAAGGGCTTAGATTGAGTGTAAGTGGTGCCTTTAAGTGATAGCTTATGGTGAACCATACTACACCCAATCCTAGCCTCCCTTGTCACATTTTCCATGCCTGAGTCATGCTTCTTGTATGATTTCATTTGAGTTTCATTTCAAACTCATTTGAGGTGCATCTAAGATGCATTTGACTCTTCCAATTCCTAACTCTAAGAGATAAGTATGGTCACTTACAAGTAACCATGGTTAACTTTCAAGACTCCTCTCTTATATAAGTCTTCTTCCACATGTTGTATCATAACTTTGATCATTTTGATGAGAATAGAATTTTCCAAACAAAAGTCTCTTCTCCTTCAAAGTTCTTGAGATCTTTTATAGTCCTACCTCTTCTCTCTTGTGAAACCGTGAATAACAAGGATGCTTGATGAGACCCAACTATCATTGTTGGAGGATTTCGCATTCTTTGGAAGCTTCTTCAATGAAAGTTCTCATTCCATCACCATAGGAGACTTGGAGCGGTCCATCAATTTTAGAAAATCTGAATCTCTAGCTCTTCAATCGGGTAGAATGTTCTTATTTCCATCATGTTTTGATGATAACAAAAACAATGTATTTTAATATACTTATGATTCATTTAACATGTTTGTTTCATGCAGCTATATCTCTAAGAGAAGCCTAAAGACCCTAGTAGGTCTCAAATAAGTCTGTAAGGTAATCTAACAGTTGATAATTGCAAATGAAAAAAATAAGAAAGTCGAATCACAATCTAATTTTACACTCAAAAGTTATGAAGGATTTACTTGAATAAAATCACATCTTATTGATTAATGTTTAGAGAATTAATTGTAGATTAATCTAAGGTTCAAAAAGAAAAAGAAAAAAAAATGAATGATATTATGGTAAAAAAATTGAATTTGTGATATTATCTTGTATTGTTTGAATTGTTTCATTTCAGGATTTGGTTAACAAATTTTGAAAGCATAAAGTCTTTCCTTATTGAGCGTCTAACGGTACTAAAAGTGCAGATTCTACTACGCAAAAGGATATGAAGAATATTAACTTTGATAAAGCCAAGCGACAATCAAGGACAAATCGAAAAGACAATTAAAGCTTCAAGAAACATTCGAATTCACGAAATCGATAAGAAGACTTGAAGATCGAAAGTTGAAGATACGAATGATCATGAACAAACAAACAATACGAGCTATCAAAGTTTATTAGCATACAAAGCATCTAATAGTTATAAGTGGGTGTAGATAAAATTCTTATAATATTCTTAAGTAGCTTAATTGGTTCTCTCCTCTGTATTTGAGAGAAATCTTTATCTTTTCTTGTTAAGGTCTTAATCTCAAGGGGAGATTAAGACGAGTGATAGTTAGAAGTGGTTTGTGCACTCGTGATAATCAGGAGTGTTTGTATACTTGCTTGTAATAATTTGTTTTATTAGTTGAATCTCTTAAGAAGTGCTCTTAAGGGAGAACTAGACGTAGTCCGTAAGTTTTAGGTGAACTAGTATAAATATCTTGTGTTGCTTTTTCAGTGATTAGATGATTTAGTCTACCATACCAATCAGTTAAGCAGTCTAGTGTATTCTCGCAAAAAGAATCTAAGGCTCTATTCCACCCTCCCTTTAGAGCCTCATGTTTCAACAACCAAATCTTATATACATCTTTAAGATGCTACCCTTTTAGAATAGCAATCCTGTTGTGATTTTTTATCACATTTCTTATAATCTTTTGTAAAGGGGTTCGCCAAGAGTGACTATGTTCCCAAAGAATACTTTATTTGAGCTAGGAATGACATTTGAAAGAGTACTTGGGTGAGCTAAGAGTAGCTTGTGGGAAGAATACTTGGACAAGTTAGCCAAGAATGACTACGAGTTGAAACAATACATATATCTTGCAGTGGTAGTTTGCTAGTAGAACTCAACTCATTGATTGTCAACTGAATATAGTTTATGGTTTTCAAACGAACTAGTATAAAACTCTTGTTAAGTTACTTTTTTCCCTTACTCTCTTCAATTACATATTATTGTGTTTAGTTAACTTTAAAAGGGAATTTTCCTATCTTAACTTGCTTTTGCTCAATGGAGCCTTTGAAATACTTCTTTGTTCCTTTGATGTGCCAACATATTGTTTGCTAAGATTCATTCATTAGATGATACTTAATATCTTGTGAAAAAGTTTTTAAAGCATAATTCAACTTTCCCTTTTTTGGTTTTACTCTTTTTTCACAGTCCCATATGTGTGTCATTGTTAATATTAGCCTCTACTTACTTTCATAAATGCATACTTAAGTCAATAATCTACATTTTCTGCACTACATAGTTCCATTACTGTATATGTCAATTTAAGTAGGGTTCATTACATAATTTGATTAAACAAGATAATTATGGGTTTATGCTTCCTACTGAGAGACATACCCTATTTTTTTCATATTTACGGGCAAGTAATAGGATATCAAACATTAGCCACACATCATAGCAAATTATTCCATAAAAGTTGTTACGACATTTCCCTCTACTCATCCAATAAAAAATTGAGAGAAAAACAATTTATTCTACTATTTCTCAACTACATTTTCATCATCAAGAATAAAACTAAAATTAAGCTAAGAAAGTTACAAATTAAAAACAAACATCAGTAATGTCAATGGAATAAATATTGCTAGCAAATGAAAAAAGTGTTAATAAGATCTTGAAAAGTTGCAACTGCAAAACAAATGGCACACTAGGTCTCCATTTTTGAAGCGTTACAAGGAAACTTGTAAAACATCGTAATATATCGATCTTGCCTATAATGAAGCAATATACCATATATACAAATCAACTATTCAAAAACTTTTGTTTTCGATTTCAAGATGCAAAATTACTAGTTTGAAGGAACTGAATAGGCACAACTGCAAATAGCAACTTTGAAACTTGCATTCAACAAAATACCTAAAACACACGAAAATCACCCTATAGATTATCAGCGGCTAAACTCTAAAATTTATTTCTATCCATTTTCATAATGAAAACCATAAATATCAGTCTTGTAAAATACTTTAATGCGATGTTCCATTGCTTTCACCTTCAATCTTGCTAAACCCTAGTCCCCTGACTGAGACGAACATTATGATTGGCTGAGTATTGAACAATGAAGAAAAAAAAATCAAAGGGTACAACAACAAGGAGTGTGAGTTAGAGGTCGAGTGTGAGCCAAAGGTGGAGAGTTTTCAATTGAGAGGGTTTACGATATGAGACTAGGGTTTAATGTGGAATGTGATCGTATTTTCGATTTATGGTGATTAGAGCATGATTTTAATTTTGTTATATATTATAAGTTATAATTAGACCACACTTTTTATGCATTGCTTATATGATGTATTAAGGGCAACATGAAATAAACATGGTCTAAAATACCCACACTTTAAAAAGTATGGCTTAAAATACCCACATTTTAATAAACATGGTCTATAATTGTTGACACTTTATAAATTACTGCTTATAAAGAAATAAACAATACTTATACTCCTTATTTTTGTTTGAATGGAAATAAAAGTTATTATATAGGCAACAATTAAAAAGTGTTGCTTATTTATATTTAAAGTAATGGTTTTTTTACCACTGACATGTCAATGTGCCCTAAAGTGAAAAAGTGATGTAGTGAAAACATTTTAAAATTAAACAATTTGAAATTATATGAATTCAAAATTAATGTATTTGAATGTCTTAAAAATTTTAAAATTCCCTATCCAAATGTAAGGTATAGTTTGCCAAGAATCCCTCTAAGAACTACTCTACAAAGAAAGCTTCAAATATACCTTAGCTAACCCCTCCAGCCTTCGCTAGCCTTAACCGAACCATAAATCTGCCAAGAACAACCAATTCTTATCCAAGAAACCCGATTTTGGAAGCATAGCTTGTCTTGATTATTTTTGCCCTTTATCTTGTCTTTACGTGACCCTTGACATTTTTGTGAACCTCTATCGAGGTTCCCATTATATTTTACATTGCATACTAATATCATTTCTCAAAGTCACAAAAACATTCATAGGTTACACCCTAATATGAATAATGACTGATACACAAACCATCTGAACTATAATTCATCTGAGTTAAAATAGAATCAAACATAACATTTATATCATATCCCCTTTAACTTAAGTATTATAAGAAAGTTTTGTTGTTTAAAAATTTATTTTCTCTAATAAGTTCTATGTAATAGTTCATAATTTCTTCAAACTAACCAATTCAACCATCTATTTTACAAGATCATATAATGAATCGTTCACCTGATAAATTTAAATTAAATTTATGAACATTCATTATCTAACTTTTCAAGAAAAGTACCAAAACTTATTTAGCATTTCAAAGTTCCTATTTCAAAGTACCAAAGCAATTCATTTATTTGATGAGTTTGAATTTTTTTAGAGTAAAATGAGTTGTTTGAATAAGAAAATTAGAAGAAAATTGAAATTTAGAAATTTTTGAGAAGGTTTTTCAAACAACTAAAACAATATAATTTGAAATTCACTTAAATAGGTAGGATATTGAAATTCCAGTACCAAGTCTAACATAGGTCTAGCCAAGTCGGTACCATATTAGTATGGCCCAAGTCAAGTTAGGTTAGGTCGGGTTGGGCCTAAGTCAGATTGGACCCAGGTCAAGTTTGGTCCAAGTCAAGCCAAGGTTGATCGAGTCCATGTTATGCTAAGTTAAGTAAGGCCCACATTGAGTTGAGTCGGCTTCACATCAGGCCAAATCAAGTCAGACCAACCTCAGGTTGAATTTAGTCAGACTCACGTCGAGCCAAGTCAAATTAGGCCCACGTCGAGCCAAGTTGAGTTTGGCTCAGGTCAGGCCAAGTCACATCAGGCCCATGTATGAACGAGTTGAGTCAGACCCATGTGAGTCCAAATCGAGAGCCCACACTGAACTAAATCGAGACAAGTCGAGTCAAACCCACCTTGGAAAAAGTTGAGTCAAACACATTTTAGGCATAGTCAAGTCAAGCCCATGTAAGACCTAGTTGAATTGGCCTTACCTTAGGCTATGTTGAGTAGGTCCCATGTCAGTATGAGTTAAGTCAAGCCCATGTTGGGCCAAGTAGAGTCTAGCACACATCAGGTTGAGTCAAGTCAGGCTGAGTTGAGTTGGGGTTGACTTTAGGCCGAGTTGAGTCAAGGCCGACCTCGGGATGAGTCGAGTCAAGCCCATGTTGGGCTGAGTCAAGTCAAACCCACATAAGGTAAAGTCACGTTGGCCCACCTTGAGCAAAGTTGATTTGGGCCCATTGGGACGAGTCGAGTCAAGCTCATCTCGGCTCGAGTTAAATCAAGGTCATCTCAACCTAAGTTGAGTTGGACTCACATCAGGACAAGTCGAGTCGGTTTCATCTCTTACATAATCGAGTTAAGTCCATCTCGTGCAAGATTGAGTCTAACCCACATCGAGTCAAGTTGTGTGGAGCACATGTCGTGCTCACATTGGTTCGAGTCAAATCAGACACATATTAGACCGAATCGAGTTGAACTCATGTAAGAACAAGTCTAGTCAAACCCACTTTAAGTAAAACAAAGTCAAACTCATATCGAGCCTAGTCAAGTCAAACTAGTCAAATTGAGAGCATTTTAAAATAAGTCAAGATAGATCTACATCAAAACAAGTTAAATCATACCTATATTAAATAAAGTCAAGTTAAACATATATTAAATCATTAAGTTAGATGGATTTTATATAAATCGATTTGTATTATAGTAAGTTATCACTCGTCTTAAAGTAGAAAACTCGTCTTGTACCCTCATAAATATACTTACTTTTCTTAAACAAGCATATATTTGTGAACGTTTATAGATTTTTTGAAAAATATAAAAATATTTAAATTTATTATAAAATATAATTAATTTATACTTTTTATGTAGTCCAGGTTTTAACTTTTTATTTAGTCTATGTCGAAATAAAATTGTCATGTAAATATAATATATACAAAGAATCTACTAATACTGTTTTAGATTTTTAGTTAAAGTTAAACATATTTTATAAATTAAGAATATTTAAGTTTTTTTTACCTTATATGATATTTCTCCCATTCCCGTCAGGAATTTAAAAAAACTCGCATCCATTATAAACAAGTAAAAAAAACTCCACATGCATTTAATCTCTATCTTAAATTTTATGCACGGGTTCGGATTATCTTTCTTGAAATATCTATAAATCATCAGGTTTAAGAAAGGCCGAAGATAAATGATGCAATTAGAAGCACTTTTTTGTGAATATTGCTTTTTCCAGACAAATCAAACAGCCCTTTCCAAAATAAATGAACCAACTCGGAAGTTCTTATGCTCTTATGGAGCCGTACCCCCTTGTACCTGCCATTGAATTCATTAGTTGTTGCGGACTTGTTTGCTTATATATTTTTTCTATAATAGCAGCAACTATTGTTGACTTTTTTTTATCTTGGTTGACCTTTTCTATAGATATACACGAATTATGAACCATAAATAATAATTATTTCTGTGGAATGTATTATATTATTATATACTTTTTTATTAATTTATTTTAATTATCATCTTAAAAATAATTTTAAAATAATAATTATTTCAAAAGTTACTAAATTAAAATATTTTAAAAATATAAAAGGATCTTATGTCTCTACTTAGTGTGAAGTGCAAAATTATGTGAAGTGCAAAATTAGAAGTTGTTTAATTTTGAATTTTTAACGTGGCGTTGAAGGCTCTAAACATGTATTTTGGTGGTCCATATATATTGTGTGCGGATCTGGAACTCTATTTCGACACATTCACTTGTTACAGTTCGCTTAATTAGGTTTTGTGTGTGGATTTCAAACTCTTTGTTGAAAGCTGTGTTGTAAGAACTCAGTGATTGGATATGTACATTTAACTGAAGAATTGATTAATTAAGTTTATATTTGGTCTATTTAAACAAGATAATTTATTTAAAATACAATTGATTTAAAAATTGGTCAATGGATCTAAAAAATTATAAAAAAATAGAAAAAAAATATTTACACTTACTCAATGAAAAACCCTTATATTTTATTGAAAAATTAATATTTAAATTTATTTAAATATAAAATTAATATTTAAATTTATTTAAATATAAAATTAATATTAATTATCACTATAAAAAGTTTGTTTTGTTTTTACCAAGTATATAAGTGACCTACAAAGTGATGAAATTGATCACTAACCGAATTAGAAATTAATGTAGAATTTAATTTAGTAAGTGACTAAAATCTTGGTATCTAGTGTTAAAAATAAATTTAGATTCTGATTTAGAAATCAATTTAGTCATCATTATATAAAAACCAATTTCATAATTTTTTAAGATCAATAGGCACAAAAAAATATAGTTTCTATTATAATAAATATTAGGAATTCAAGTGTGAGAGTGAACATAAAGTCCCACATTGAATAGAAATGATAAAGTTGAGGTGTATAAAAGAAAAAACAAAGACCCATAGACATTGAACCTTAAGATTTTATGTTGGAAATGGTATCATCTTTTCTTATATACTCATTTCCTAAGAAAATTTTTCCAATCATAAAAATTATTTTAGATACCAATAATTTTTATTTTATAAAATAATTTTTTATTTAATTATTATAATAATTAATTATTTTTTGTCTCTAAATTAGTTATATTCAATAAACTTCCTGTAGTATATGAATTCTCTGTATTTAAACTAATTATTTCTAGATTTTTAATTCGAATGAAAGAAGTTGCAATCATTAACGAAATAATATTAATCTTATCCAAGATAATGAAATTCAAGACAATAATTAACATTTTAATTAAATATTTCTATGTTTATTTTAAGAAAGATTTGATTTTCTTAGCCAAACATAAAAATACAAGTTGTATATTTTTAGGAGTTTTTTATTGAATAAATTCTGATTAATCTAATGAGTCATATAAATTATAACACCAATTTTTTTTATAAATAAAGTTTTTTATGCAAATTATATGACTAATTGAAAATGAAACTTTTAAATTTGAATAAAAATTTAAACATTGATGTAAACAAATTAGATTTTTAATATTGAATTTAATGTAAACAATTGACTTAATAGATTTGATGGTGCTTATATTTCATCTTTGTTGTTCATATAATTTTAATATTTTTTATTTTCAATTCAATTTTCATTTTAGTTAAAATGAGTTGTCGTGGTCCCTTCTATTAAATTTATATTAATGTTTATAAGAAGGTGGGGATGTGACAGTGTAATTTTGACAATATGACACTCATGAAGATTCAACAATTAGAAGAAAGACACACTTGAAGCAAGAAATGTCACAATTCAAAATCTTCGATGTGAAACACAGACATTACCAAAGGTTGCACTCCATCTCTTCGCAATGTTCTAGATTGGGCACTTAGTTGAGGAGGTGGAGCAATGAAAAAGTAGCTGCACGGAAGAGAGGCTCATGTTCCTTTAAGCAATCCTCACCACTATAAAAAGAGAGTTGTGGTGGTGGAAATCCTCAAATTCACGATAGAGGAGGAGGAGAGGAAGAAGAAGGTGTTGCTTCACGTTGTGGTCCTTCCATCATGAATTTCACATAATGAAAGTATCTTAATATTTTGCAGTCAATGGGACAGTTTAGTAAATTAAAAAAGAAGAAGCGAATTGGCAAGATGTTTAAAAATTGAAATGAGAGGAAGGAGGATTGTAGAAACTTAGAAGATCCAATTATTGACGATGATTATGGTGACATTAAAATCCCACTAATGAAAGATGGACAAGAGAGATCTCATATCACTCTATTGAAAAGCAAAACTCTCTTCCAACTACAATGACACATTGTTACCTTCTTAATGATGTTAATATGAATCTAACATAAGGGGACCACATTGACCCATTTTATCTAAAGGGATTAAATTGAGAACAAAAAAATATTGGGATTACATTGACAACAAACATGAAATATAGTACCATCAAGCCTATTAAGCCTAAACAATTTGAGAATAAATTGAAAAAATTGAATAATTAAATGAATAACCAAAAAATAAATGTTGAATACTTATACAATTTGAGGTACAAGGATATGAACATGAGTTTTTCCATTAGGCTTACCTATTCATTAAGATGATTAAGGACCTTGAAGAATGAAAATCACGTTACATTGTATGTTGATGATGAAACAACAATATTATATTGATTGTTTAATGCTTTCATATTTGAATATGTGTAAATAATGTATATGAGAACAATATATTTAAGAATAAGATAGCTCTCATCTTAAGTCATGATAAAATTCTTAAATGATGTTGAAAATATTTAAAGAACATATTAATCAATTATCACTTATTATAATCAATTTTTAAGTAATGAATGATATTTAGTAATAATAAATTATCTCAAAATTATTTTGAAAACTTTTTGTGCATTTAATTGATTAATGTTATTCCTTGAACATTTCATCAATCATGGTGAGAATAACCAATTATATTATTCTAGTTGTCTTTCCATATACAACGTAGAAAAAGATAATCAATTATTTGTAAATATAATTGACTAACCTCTTTTGAAATGTTTTTCTATAAATAAAGTTAATTAGTTTTCAATATTACTCATTTCATATATTGAAGAAACACTCCAAGAAGCTAATTTGTTTTTTGTTTCATATATTTTGGAAAA
Organism: Lablab purpureus; assembly: GCA_030347555.1. Classification (NCBI taxonomy): domain Eukaryota; kingdom Viridiplantae; phylum Streptophyta; class Magnoliopsida; order Fabales; family Fabaceae; genus Lablab; species Lablab purpureus. The sequence goes on from CM059258.1 coordinate 24,700,414, forward strand.
AAATCATCAGACAAGGCTTATATGGTGTAATTTTTTCTATAATAGTATATTTAAATCTTTGGATATTAATCCCAGTGATACTTTTTCAAAACTTTGTGCAATTTTTGGTATATCGTATGAGGTGTATTTTGCACATAAATCTTGGAGTTGTTCAATATATTTTCATATCTTGTATAAAACATGTATCACATGTGAATTCTGGTTGTAATATGAATTTGTAATACAGTGAAAACAATTTCTTTAAGATTGAGTAGATTGATACTAGATGTAAAGTTAACTTGATTCAAAGTCTAAAATCATTTAAGTATCTTGTCTTTACATTTTTCTTGAATATTTTTGTGTTTCCAAGAATCTTAATACTCTTATTTAATTGTTTCAAGAAAAAATTTCAAAGGTTGTTACTAGACAATGAAAGTTTTAAACTACCAATTTACCCTTCTTTTGGTAGTGTACAACTTGTTTTTGTTTACAATTTTCCTTAAAGTTTGGTTTTTAATAGTATTTCAAAATAAAGATCCTATTATGACTAGAAAGGTTAGTTTATCACTGAACGATAGGAAAGATCTTATTGGTTTAGATTCTATGGAGCACAAAGGACAAGTCACCAATTGTCCACCCTTGTTCAAGAGTGAGAAATATGACTATTGAAAGTAGCATATGATAGTCTATCTAGACTCTGCCAATATTGAAAGTATATTATTGTGTGCTCTATCTGAGGAAGAACTATCCAAAGTTCATGTTTTAACCAATGCCAAAGAAATATGGGATACTTTTTCCATGGCACATAAGGGCTCAAAGGATGTCAAGAGAAACAAACTAACCTTACTAAAGTGTCAATATAATAAATGGTCTCAGATATTTTGGGAGACCAATTGACACTTAAGATGCCATAGATAAAATCTTGTTTGTTCTTCCACCACAGTGGAAACCCTAAGAAACATCCCTTAGAGCATATAACGATCTTGAGAACATGCCTTCGGAGGAGTTGATTGGAAATCCTAAGTTTGCACGAACAAGTTTTGGAAAGAGATGATGAAATTCTGGAAGGAGGAGATCTTGATCTAAAGGTTCAGAAGTTGTAGAAGATCAACATGAAGACTCAAAGCTAGAAGATGATGAAGAGTTGTCTTTTCTAACAAAAAAAAGTTCAAGCGGATGTAAAAGAAACATGGTAAGTATGGGAAAGACAAAAATTTCATACCTCGTGGCAACAAAGAGCATAAGGAGTACAAGGAATACAAACAAAAAGTCATCTACTACAACTAAAAAGGACAGGGCACTTCAGATCAGAATGCCCATAAGCTAGTCACGAGGAAAGAGAAAAGGAGTACAAAAAAAATTTCCATAAGAAGAAGGGTTTCATGTCTACACAGAAGGATCTGGACACCTTTAATTCAGAAAATGAAGAAGCAAACATTGGTCTTATGGCTGATGTTATTAGTGGAAACTCACTCTAATGATGAGGTAGACTTCTCTGATATCAAATTTGTTACTCAAGCTTACTATGAAGTTATGTCTAATACTATGCGTTTAAGAAAAACATTCAAAAACCTAAAGAAAAATTTTCAAAAATGTTTCTAAAGAACTTGAGATCTTGAAAGAGAAACCTCAATCTTTTGAAAATCTAATTGATGAAAATTTCAAACTTGCCAAGCAAAATAAGAACTTAAATGATGAAAACTAGTTTTTGAAAAGTCAAATTGAAAATCTTGATTTATAAATTAAAATATTAAGTCAAGAAAATATTTTGTTAAAAGATAGTAATAGTAAAAGACCCATGATAGACGATAACAAGACTATAAAAGGTCTACTATCTGAGAATGAGTTTTTGAGAAAAGTCTCTAGATCTACTAGTAAGGAGATCATAGAAATCTTTTGACAAGAAGGGAATAGAATTTGAAGAAAAGTAGCAATATCCAATATAAATAAGGAAAACATTTTCAAAAACATCTTTTGATAATGCATCATTCAGTGGTACAAATAAGAATAATTCTTATGCCACTAACATAAAAGGACCCAAGAAGATATAGGTACCCAAAAATAAAATAATTCCTCTTGCAGATATACTCAATGCAAGCAAGGCAACCATTATCATGGTACCTGCACATTGGTTGCTCAGGTCACATGATCGATGAAAGGTTTATGTTCCAAGACCTAAAGGTGAAGAAGGAAGGTGGAAAAGTGATCTTTGGAAGGAACCAACACAAAAGAGTCATGTGCATTGGAAGGATTGGTTTATACACACTACCCTCAATTAATAAAGTTTTTTTGGTAGATGGTCTGGAACATAACCTAATGAACATAAGTCAATTATGTGACAGTGGTTATGATGTTGTGTTCAACAAAGATCAATGTATAGTCAACAATAATGATGGGACAAGACTGTTATTTCTAATAGACAAGGAAATCTTTATCAAATAGACTTGGATGAGTTATTAGCTCAAAATGTCTCATGCCTCATGACTACCAAAGAAGATCATTGGGTTTGGCATAGAAAGTGTGGACATGTTAGTATAAGTCTAAGCTACATAAACATAACCTCGTAAGGGGTATTGCCAATACTGTCATTCAAGGACAATCTTCTATGTGAGTCATGCATAAAAGGCAAACAAGTAAAAACCTCTTTCAAAAGTATAAATGATATTTCAATAGAGATGTCACTTGAGCTTATACACTTAAACCTTTTTGGTCCAACAAGGATAGCGTCTATTAGTAGAAAACAATATGGTCTAGTTATTGTTGATGACTATGGTCAAATATAGAAGATTTTTCTCTTTTATTTTTGAAAGTTGGAATATATAATTAATTGATTCTTCAACGTTTATCATAAATATTTTTTCTACGAATAAAATCACTACAAGATTATTTAGAGAATATATTTTTGATTTATCAATTTTATTATTTAACCTTTCATAATACTATTAGACCATCTATGGTCTTTTTCCTTACTCAGAACACTTAGTTGCATAAAGAAACTTGTTAGAGTGTTCATATGTATATTATAATACTTTATTTTTGTTATCATCAAACCTACTCTTATACAAGAGCTATAACAATTAGACTGTTTAGTGGTTCAACAAACATCACAAAGAGGATCTTTACTTGATAGTAATTTTCATTGAATTTGACATATATATGTTGTGATATTTCAAGACTTACTTAAATTGATTTTATATATATCTTGTGATATTTCAAGTGTTAGCTAAATTAATTTGAAGCATATCTTGTGATATTTCTAGATTTAGTATACTAATTTTATATTATTTTATGACGTATCTAAACTTTACTAATTTTTTTTAATATATATCTTGTGATATTTTTGAACCTAGTAAATTAATTTAATATTATTTTCTTAGAAACATTGTATTCGTAAGGAATGTGTGATGGTTTATATTACATTTAGATAAATATTTATCAAAATGAACTATTTCAAGAAGTTATTGATTTAGCTGCTTTTAGGAAAATGTTAAACTAATAATTTATACATTGTCACAATAAATGAATAAGAGTGTTTATTTTAAAATAACTACTTGTTATCTTATACAATATAGATTATCCATTATTTTTAATAGGATAAAATTACTAATATTATTATAATCATTTTTAAATAATTTTAAATGAAATAGATAATTTAATTATTGATTATAAAATTATTAAATAAGTAATTAATAAATATTTTTTTAAATTTTAAAATTATTTTAAATAATTCTTTGTAATTGTAAATGTTAAATGATAATAAAATATAATGTATTTTGTAGCAGTTTTTAATTGTAAAAAATGATAAAAAAATGATAAAATAAGATAAATTTTATATGATTTTTAGTGTCAAAAAATATAAAAAACTATAAAATAAGACAAATTTTGTGACAATTTTCAACCACTAGTAATTTTCTAGAAAAATATCAACATTTGAAATATTTTTATCATAAACTATTTTTACCATATATAATTCTAATGATTATTTTAATTGTTATATTTTTATTTGTAATGATTTTTAACCTTTAAAATTTACAACTTTAATTTTTTTCAAATAGTTTTTTTAATAAATCTATTAAAGGAATCACATTAACACTCATATTATATATATATATATATATATATAAATATATATAAATATATATAAATATATATAAATATATATATATATATATTTGTATATATTTTGTTGTATATAAATGGATGAAGACCTTTCTCCATTGAATCTATCACTGAAGTAACACTGGTTTTCAAATCAGATTAATAAAAATGAAAATCTCTTTATGTTTCTCCATTCTGGTGCTCGGGATCTTCATTGCTTTTGGTATGTACTACTTCTCACAAATTCAAGATAATGAGTTGTAGTTTTTAGAAGATTAATTATATTATGTGTATGCAGGAAATGAAGCGCAAATGGCAGTGGTACCGGATTATGTACATTGCGAGAGATGTACATTACCGAATGATATTTGCGACATAAGAAATAATCCTTGCGACGCTCATTGCAAAACACATTATAGATCAACCAATGCAACGGGATCTTGTGACCTTGACAAACATGTCTGTTCTTGTTTATATTGTCGAACATAGCTTCCACCTCTATTCCGTGTATAAGATCATGAACTCATTATATAAATAAATAAAAGATTTTTTATGGACACTTCCTCTACTCTCTTTATATGTTGTTTTAGTTTTTATTTTTTACTTTTAACACATAATTTGTTTCGTGATATGTGCAATCCTAATACCAAAAAACAAAAGGTGGAAAAACTATAAAAATGAATCTTACATCTCTTACCACTTTTAGATTTTTATAATATAAAAATTAAAAAAATTATAAATCTAAATTTCTATGTTGAAATTGTATTACATAATACAATTTTATTAGAAAATAAAAAAAATTAAACTGAAATCGTGTTACTTTAAAAAAAAATTAAAAATTAAACAAAAATGACACGACTTAACTTCATTTTATAATAAAAAAAATCAAATTAGTAAAAAATAAAATTTCGACTTCTTTTATATAAAAATTTCACTTTTAATCCTAATATTAGATAATAATTACTAACAAAATAGCATTTTTTATAATTATTTTCTTATATACATAAATTCTTATTATAATAAGATTATTGTAATGATTTTCTTTTATTGTGATATTAAAGATGTTTGCTTTAGTTTAATTTTAGTTAAAAATACATCTCAACCAAATATAGAAAATATATGTAATTCGGTTTGTTTTTGTTTGAAAGAAAAAAAAATCCAAAACAATTGGTTTATATAGTTTTAATTTTTAATTTTTTATTAAATATTTTTTCATTCTTTTCATCTTTTAAATTAAAATATAATAATATAAAATATCTTACTTTAAATCTATATATTGAATAATAACATTACAAAGGTACATACAAATTCATTCATATTTGAACAGGGAAAAGATATAAATATATCTTATTGTAGATTTTTTTTCTAAGTATTACACATACAATATTTGTCTAGATATATAAATCAATCAAAATTTATGAATCTTGGTTGTTCTTATTTTTCCTAACGGTTAGTTTTTATATCTTACTATTCAATCCACTTTTTTATATATTTGATTATATTGCAATAAAGCTTTATCTAATTTTTGTTTACTATCATCCAAAATGTTTTTCTCTTGCCTTAATTGTATGCACTTTTATTTTAAAAAAAATTTGTATATTAAAATCAATGACAATGACTAAGTGAAGCAAGAGTGGATACAATGACACTCAAAAGAAATATTGGAGTTGATATTATCACTCTTAAAAGAAGTTGACAACATTATTGACAGTAAAAAAACTCACAAATCAAATTTGTGAAACAAACTAAACTCTATAAAGTTATTTAAATTAAAATGTATAATTTACTACTACTATTATTATTATTATTATATTATTATTATTAAGAATATATATATATATATATATACATTTGAATTTGATTTAATTTGGATTGATTTTAAAAATTCAAATATTAAATCAAATCAACCTTCATGATATTTTAAAAAATTTAAAAATTTAAAACTTTTTGCTTTGCACTTGATTTAGTTTTAATTGGTTTTCAATTTTTCTTTTATATGTGATATTGATTACAACACATTTTCTTTCTTGTTACTAGGATTAGGATTTTATTGTGCAACAAAAATATAGATACATAAAAATACACATATGTTTCTACTAGTAAAATAATAATAAATATATTAATTTTAATTTTTAAAAGTCATTTCTTAAAATAAGAAATACTATTATCCAACAAGTATATCTTTAGTTGAAAGTAATATTATTTTGTTAGCTACAAGGTTGATGAGAAATACACAGCTTGTAAAGGGATTATTAACTGACAGTATTTATTGCTGAAGTGTGCACTTACGCTATTTTCGGGAAAAGAGGACTAAGAGAATAGACACAAGTTTACGAGCATTAAATGAAATTTAATGTATTGACTCAATTTATTGTAACTTGTGCTATTTTTTGTATTGTGACTTGTGCTATTTTTTTGCATTAGGAGATACCCTTTAAATAATTACTGAATAAATTATATATATATAATAACTACGTATAGCGAAATTTTTTCTACTATACTTTTATTTTATGTTTAATTATATTTCAATATAATCACAATATAATCAAACATTATCGGGAAGGGCATGTATAAAACCGATGAAACATTAATTATATGTTCCTTTTAAATGATGAAAATAAGGATGAATAAAGATTATTGAATTTAACAGAAAGTTAGTGAAAAATAAAAAAATTATAAAAATTTGTTAATAATTTAATTAACGTAATAAATAAAATTTAATTGTATATTAATATATTTAAAAAATAATTTATTTAAAAGTAGTTTAATATAAAAAATATTTTTTTAAATATAAATTGAAGTTAAAAAATTTAAATTAAAATAAAACATTATTATAAATCTGTAATATATAAAAATTTACTTTTTAATGAAATATTAAATTATATTAAAAAGATTATTTAGAATTATTATTATTATTATTTATTATTATTAATATTATTATATAAATTTATTTGTGTTATTATTATTTATTTAATATTTATTATCATACAAATTTATTTTCATAATTAAATTTTTATTTAAAATGATCTTTTAACATTTTTTATATATTTTTTATTATATAATATAATATAAAATTAATTATATTATAACATAATAATTTGTTATACATTCATATTGAAAATTAATAAATAATATTTTTAAATAATTAATATCTTTAAGAAACTACTAATTTCTATTTTTTTATAATATAGATAATTTTAACACTACACTATATAAGCAATCTATCAATCTTAATTCATTCAGTCAAATTAAGTACATAAGTCCAGTATTTCTTTTATTCAACCAAGTTATCTGAATATATATGTATTCAGTAGTTGTAATTTTTAAGTTATAGATTTAACCTTTAGATTTTGTGCATAATATTTTTGGACAATTTTAAGATATATGTTCGTTGTGATCATTGACTCACTCTCACCGAGAAACTTCATAGTGAATACAACTGCCTTAAATTTGTTTAATGTACATTAATCGATAATGACGTTGTTGTATGATGTGTTTGTCTCTATAAGATGTACCTCACTTTTAAAGTTTGGTAGACCTCAAGGAACTCGAATCTTGTCAGGAGATTAACGTACTCCCTATTTTGTACCTTTTCGTCGGTAAAACTTATCAAAAGATTTGTGTATAACTAGATCATCAAGGTCGGAATGTCTAATTAGATCCGTAAAGGACATCGACAAAACTGCCTTAGTTGATGAGGACCTTTCCAACCCTCTAATTAGCGATGGTGGTTGTCACAACTATGGGGTCATCCTGGATCATAGATGAGAAGTCTTCATTCATGAACATAATGGATAGAAGGGAGTAAGGTGAAAAACTATCCACCGAGTTTATACTCCAACCAAAGATGCCTCTTCTGAGATAATTTATAACCACTTACAATAGTATTGATCATACCTCATATATTGACATGATTTTGTTGTTGCTCTTTAATCTCAAATTCGATGGCTGACGGAGTTGCTACCTAGTCATGTTGTTGGAGACCCTAACCACCACGTCCCTAACCTTGGTATCCTCCATAATATCCTTAACCTCTTTCTCCTCTCCAACTTATGTGACACCATCTACCCCGCATCATATATCATGAGAATAAAGTAACACATTTCATAAGATCTAAAATAATCTCATAATTAAATTTTATTCACTATTAACATGCACAAAATTAAAGAATATGCGTACAAAATTACATAATGAAAAATAAATCAATTAAGTCTTAATCCAAAGTGAATAAACAAAAGCAATGTCCTAATTTTCTAAACTTATCCGGGTGTCACATATCCTATCAGAACAATCTCATGAAAATTAAGCTTCACCATTAAAATCACCAACATCAAACACTAGGACACCTCCTATACGAAAGAATATACAACAAAGAATAAAGAGAGTTAGAAATATCTCATTTTGGTTGCACTATGAAAACACTTTAGGATAGTCTCACACAATAAATAATTAGTCATACTTAATCATATTCAAACATATGAGACACATTAATTTAACCTCTGCATTAACTTGAGCAAGTCATCAGAAGGTTGATGGCAAAATTAGGTGAAACATCGCTCTTCGAGCAGGTCATAAGGTCGATGATGATATTGATGTCCAATACGAAGTACAGCAAAATTAGGTGAACCCTGTTCTCCGAGTAGGTCTCAAAAAGACGAGGTGAACCTCACTCTCCAAGCATGTCATCAAAAAGTTGACGATAATATCGATACCGAAATACAATTAGTTGAACTTCACTTTTCGAGCAGGTCATCAAAAGGTCGACACCGATTGGATAATAGAAAAAGGTCACTCTTATAGTCTTATCACTTATGTTATCGCTCAAACCTAAAGGGCTATTGTGTAGTGGTAGGTAATATTTTGACCTAATTTATAGTTTTTTCGCTCACGTTAACTTAGAGGGGCGTGTACTGCTAGGTAGGATTTCGATACAGATACATAATTTTATTCCTTGTTAGGATTCCAACTTGTCTTAATCGTGTCTCATCATTAAAGAAATTAAACATTCAGCTCGTATAATTATAAAAAGATTCAATAATAGTTAAACATAATCAGAAAATAAAATAAAAATTAAATACATAAGTCCAAATTCCAATAATATTTAAATCTTATTAAAGGAAATAATTAATAATATAATTATATAATGAATAAAATAAACAAATAACCGCAAATATCAATAATTTGGATGAATCTTGTCAAAATAAAGAAATAATGGATAAATTAAGAAGGGATAAAGACCTTAAAACAAATAGAGGAGTTATAAGAAGAGAGACAATCAATTATAAGAAAAAATTATCACAGTTAAATCAGAGAAACAATTCTAGTACTCTAGTTTAGGATTCGTCATATCTTTTAACTAAAACAAATAAATACTTATGTTTCTTATGTTATAAAATAATGCTCACACTTCTCTAATTTTTATGTAAATATTAATATTAATACTCCTCTCCCTTATATTTATTCATAAAGTAGTCGCTACATGTTTTATTTTATTTAAAGATTTCATCTTAGGTATAAAGTTTAATAAAAAAATTATAAAATTTAAAATTAAACTTTTAAAGTATGAAAATTTGAAAAATTGTGGGTGAAAATTAAATAATCTAGTTTACTGTTAATAGTCCATATAGCAAAACACTTACCTTATATATACCAATAAAAACATTAACTTTTATAATTTATAATAAATTTTTATTTTTTTTATAATATCTTTAAAAAATTAAATATAATTTATTGATTAAGGAGAATATAAATGAAAAGGTGAAAAACAATTGGTTAATATAGACAACAAGTTATTTAAAATTCATAAAAAAAAAGTAATTTAATTATTTTAATATTTTTAAACTTAAGGATATAATTGGTAAAAAATAATTAATGTAATATTAAACTTTACAAATAACAGAGTTAAAAACAGATGGAGTACCTGTTAGAAATGTATAATTTAACAGCTTAAAATAAACAATGATAAACAAAATAAATAAAAAGTTTTCTACTTTTTTCTATTTAAAATAAAAAAAATCTATTTGAAATAAAAAAAACTCAAAAGACCACAGGTGTTTCATTTCTATAGAATTAAAATAAATTTATCTTGTTTTTCTCAAGAGATAGTTACTCTTTCTGTTTCTTTTTAGAAGTTTGTTTTTAGAATAAAAAATTTATGTGGTTTGTAAATTTTAATGGTGTATTAATTGTCTTTTATCAATTATATCCCTTATTTTAAAAAATATAAAAATAATTAAATAATTTTTTTATAAGACTGTAATGAATCAGTTGTTTGTATCAATTAATTATTTTTTATTTTTTTATATATTTTTTCGTCAATCAATAAATCATATTTAATTTTTTAAAAATACTATTAAAAAATTTAAAAATTTATTACAAATTATAGAAATTAATATTTTTATTAATTTGTGTAACGAAATCATAAACTACACTTGCTTAGAAAGAAATAGAGAAAGTATATGGTAGTAAAAAGAATTTATTCCGGAAAAACATGGTTAACAAAATTGATGTAAACTTTTCTGCTATCATGAACATGAATATTGAACATTCACTGCTAAAATCAGGAAAAGAGAGAAAAGAGGGTATGATAATAGAGTCATTTTATTTATTTATTTTCACTTGATCGTCTTACAGATTCAATAGTTGTTGAAAATCAACAACTATAACAAACACACGTGTGGAACCTCATGCCACAAACTCCACGTGCAGTGTTTGATTTGAAATATGCTTTGCAAAGACTATCACAACAAGGATTCTTTAATTTTAAACAACGTTCAGACAACCTCACTACAGAACATTTAGCTTCTGCTGCCATTTGCACTTCATTCCCTGCACCAAACCATAACATAATCCTGAGAATATTCATTAATTATATGCAAAATAGAATTGAATTTATGGAAAGTAGGTGTTACCCGAAGCAATGAAGAGAACAAGCACGAGAATGGAGAAACTGAAAGGGATTTTCATTTTCTTGATTGGGGAACAGTGCTTAGTTTTCTGTTGTGATTGATATCATACAATAGAGGTCCTTACGCATTTATACACTCCATATTATTACAAATTAAAGTGAGTTTGTTTTTTTTAATTTAATACAATTTTAATATGATTCTTTAACAATTATGATTGCTTGCTTTAACGTAGCAATAATAAAATACAAACATAAAGGTTAATAATCTCTCTCCATATTCATTTTAACTTTTGAAAAGAAGAACTGCTTTTATAATAGTCATTTAATATTTATTCCATAAGATTAAAGAAACATTCAATTATTCTATTTTCAACACAATTTTAAATAAGTTATTTATTAAAATCTTTTCAGTTCGTTTTTTTATCTAACCATATTTAATGCATGATGCAAATGCAAAGAAATAACTGAAAAAGTTAAATTATCTTGAAATTTTAAAAACAACAAAATAAAAAAAAATTTAAAAAATAATTATTGCATAAGAACAAATAAAGTATATATTTATATCTTCTATTCTTTAAATAATATATATATATATTGGTGTGTTTTTTTATTGAAATAAATAGGAAAAAATAAATAGAATAGAGTGTAACTATTTTATTATATACTATACATGTGAATATATCTATTATTTTAGTCCATTTCTAATTTTATTTTTTTTATTGATTTTTAAATAAGTTGGTTAAAAAACGCTTTAATTCATAAAGTTCTATATATAGTGGATTAGGACTAAGATTAAAGCAGGTTTGTCTCACTATTTTAATTAACTTTTAAACACTAATCTCAATTAGATTAATGTGGGTTCTACTTGACTTAGTTGATGTGAATTCAATTTAACTTGATTTGATTGATATGGACTTAATTAGATTCGACTAACATCAATTCAACTCACATGAGTTCAATTCAACTTAACCAATATGAACCTAATCTAACTAAATCTGATGTGGGTCCATCTCAATCAACTTGACATGGTGCCAATCTAACTTAATTTGATCTAAATCTATAGGTTGCCTTGACTTATAGAAATTCATGGATATTTTAACTTTGTAAATTTTTTTTATGTTGGCTTTTTTTACTTGTTCAACTTTTTTATGTGTTATGCCAAATTATTATATTATTTTATGTAATTTTTTTGTGAGAAACAATGCTTAATTTTTTTTAGTGATTCATATCATAAAATAAAGGTCTTTACTCATTTATTTTATACACTCCATATTATTATAAATTAAAGTGAGTTTTTATAATTTAATACAATTTTAATATGATTCTTTAACAACTATGATTGCTTCTTTTAAGATGTAACAATAATAAAATGCATACATAAAGGTTAATCTCTCTCCATATTCATTTTAACTTTAGAAAAGAAAAATTTTATAATAGTCATTTAATATTTATTCGAAAAGATTAAAGAAAACATTCAATTATTCTTTTAAGATATTTATTACAATCTTTTCAGTTTGTTTTCTCTAATCATTTTTAATGCATAATACAAATAGAAATACAGATATAATTGAAAAAGTTAAATTATCTTGAAATTTTAAAAATAAAAAATAAAAAAACATTTAAAAATAATTATTATATAGGAATAAATAAAGTATATATTTATGTCTTCTATTATTTAAACAATTATGTGTGTATACGCGTGTGTGTGTGACTTAACTAGGTAGGTTTGACTTGACTCAGTCGATGTAGATCCAACTTAACTTGACTCGGTCAATGTGGGTTTAATTAGACTCAATTGATGTTTGACTCAACTCAACTCAACTGACATGGGCTCAACTCAACTCGACCAACATGGGTCCAACCTAACTAGATTTTATGTAGGTCCATTTTGACCTACTTGACATAGTATCAGTAGCTTAACTTGAACCAAATCCATGGATTGGCCCTAACCTTGGTCTTTTGTGGACATTTTGACTTCATAGACTTTTCCTTGTGTTGGCTTTTTGATCCTGTTGGAGTTGTTCATCTGTTGTGCCAATTTGATAGGTTTATTATATACAAAAGTATTATATTATTTTTCTTGTATTTGTTAAAAATCATTGTGGAAAATAAAAAAGTGAAAAAGTAATCAAATAGAAAAATGAAATTGTCAAGTATCAAAATTTCATTTTATTTAGTAAATTTCCTTACAATGAGATTCATGTCTTTACAGTCTGAATCTTTCGTATCTCCTTTTCCTTTAAGAATTTCGGATTTAAAAGCAACAATTTTCTTCTTGTAATCTTCCTCTTCTTCCTTCAATTTACCCAAATCCAACCCATGTTCTCGTAACTTACTAAAGAGAGTAGCCATGTTCATGGTTGTAAGATTCTTAGATTCCATTATGGCAGTGGCCTTCGATTTCCAAGACCTATTCAAAGATTTCAATACTTTTATATTTAATTCTTCGATATCAAACTTCTTACCTAAGATATTTTCCTGGATAAGGGTATTTTTCCTTGCTCTTTTCACATCATCTATGCCTTCATGAGTCACTTCAAGAACATACCATATTTCCTTTACAGTCTTGTATATAGATATCATGTAAAACTCATCAAGGGTTAAAGCAGATGATATATTATTTCTTGCCCTTACATTGTATTGAGCCTTTTTGTTCTCATCCTTGTCCACGTGGAAAACTCCTCGAGTACCTGCTCTTTATCAACAGTTTGCATAGGAATAAATGGTCCATTTACCAAAGCATCCAATACTCCTTTATCCACATATTTAAGAAATATTTGCATTCTTGCTTTCCCAAAAAGATAGTTTTCACCACAAACAAAGGTGATCTATTAATAGAAGCACATTTAGCAAAAAATTATTTTTTTCCAACCATTTAAGGATCTTGTTTTGAAAAACTATTAAAACCATCTCTAAGGTCAACTATTAGAAAAGGAACAGTAGGACAAAACCAAGAGGAGGGGTGAATTGTTTTTAAATAAAAATTTTCTCCTTTTAAAACCTTTTCATAATTTTAATTTGCGGTTTAGTGAAAATACACAATGTATGATAAATTTATCTGTAAGCGTAAAAGTAACAAGAGTAAGGAAAGAGATTACTACCAACAACAATTTATACTGGTTCAAATTACAACTAATCCTACCTTCAGTGCCCAATCACCTCAAACCGAGCATGATCGCAATCTACTATCTTTATCAAGAAATTAAAATCATTAATGCCAAGTGGAACATGCAATACTTGGAAAGGATAATAAAAAAATACCTCCTTTGCAAACCCACAATGGATGAAACCCACATCACTTAAAACCATAAGAGATGAAACATATCCCTTAAAAAGTCTCAAGGGATGAAATACACCAACATAGGTACAAAGCGAAATTTACAAAGAAGTAGAGAAACAATGTCACCCAGAATGTAAAGAATGATCATAATAGTAGCCCAAGCAAGCAATACTTTCTCAACAGAACAATCTTGGAGGAAATTTTTGAAAGTGACTTTTGAAAAAATTAGGTCAAAAGACAGCTATGAGAAAAGTAAATTAGTGTTGTATATCATAGCTTTGTCCTAGGTTGAATTTATAGATAAGAAAAGCGTTCAACTTATTAAAAACCTTATTTTTAGAGAAAATGGTGACATTAATTGATTATTATTATGTTTAATTGATTATTCTAGAGTGCTTTTCAAAAAAATAGAATCGCTCTGGTTTAATCGATTACATTTATGTCTAATAATCAATTAAACTTGTCTAGAAGTTCATTTAATCGATTATCCTCCATCTAATTGATTATTCCAGAGAGTTCAAATAAAGTTATGTATTAGTCTATTCAAAGGTTTGTTAATCAATTAATAAGGTTCAAAACATTTTTTATGAAAACAAAGTTGTTTCCAAGGTTGGTTGAGATTATGCCTTCACTTGGGGTTTTACCATGTCATCCAACACTTACAACACCTACGACACCAACTCAGAGAACTTCCAAGGGCTTCTAAACACTTCAAAAGACTTCAAGTTGAGCATCTTCTTCTTTCAAGCTAAGTCTGTGACTTCACTCTTTTTCTTCAACCTTCATCATCAAAACTTCATCAAGATTTGATAGCACAAATTCCTTCAAATCAACATTTTGAGAAATAAACACATTATTGTCGAGAGCTTTAGGATTCTATTCTTGAAATTTTTCTTCAAATTATTGTCAAATTTTTATGATTCTATTCCAATTGCAAAACTTTTTGCTAACATTTTGTGAAGGAATAATATCTAGCCAAGATAATTACCCTACTTTATCTTCAAGACATGTTGAACTTTATGCTAAGATGAAAGAACTTACTAGGCAAATTGCCTAAACACAAACCACTTTATGAAGATATGAAGAGGACCACATAAGAGAAGAAACTCCATATGAAGATAGTGAAAATTCCAGTGGAAAAAAAATGTATAAGACTAGAAGCAGAGGAAGAGATATATATAAAGAAGTGATCTTGAAAAATCATGTAAAATTTCATAAATTTTTAAGAGATAGAGATCCTAAATTGTACTATGAATGGAAGGCTAAATGTATAATTTTAAGGACATTACAAAAGTTAAACTCATCACTCTTTAATTTAAACAGTATGCTTTGATATGGGTAAAACTATTGCGAGTGACATCAATTGTCCTGTGGTGAATGCATGTTGATTGAGGCAGAAGCTATGTGGGTCAAATTACAGTCGAATCGTGACACTTAAATAGTTACACTCTTTAAGTAAAAAAAATTACGTCTTAACTAATAACTATGAACTTTGGTTTAGTGATAAATACTTGATCCAACAATTTGTTCATCTTATATTTTTTTTATTACACTTCATTTTAATAATTTTAATTTCATTTTCTATGTTTTTTATGGTATATATTTACGATATTTATATCAAATAAACTAAGAAATTTTATTGTTTAAGTAAGATTAAAAAAACTAATAACAACGCATCGCTCAGTCTATATAGATAATGGTTTTAAAAATTAAAATTTATTTTTTATTATAAAAATTATTATTAATATAAATAATTATATATATACATTATTTGTATAATATGAATTATATATAAAATATATAATTTTATTAGATAAGGAAGTGGTCTTTGTCAGATTTATAGACTTTTTGAAAGTTTAAAGTGTGAAATCTTTCAATAAAAGAACTTTTAAATAAATAGACAAAGTCAAGGTTTTGGAGAACCAAACAGTAGTCTTAACAGATGATGATATTTTTTTTCACTCTTAACTAGAGCTGTCAAAACGGGCGGTCCGGCCCAGCCTGGCCTGGCCCTACAGGCCAAGTTCAGAAAATCTGATAGTCTAGTCTGGCCTATATTTTAAAATGGGCCACAATTTTTAGCCTAGCCTAGTCCTATGTTAGGCCAACGGGCCATTTTTAACCTAATTAAAAATTGAAAAAAATATAACAATATATCTACAATATAATTTTTTATCAACAATATAAATATAAATATATATAATATATTTACATGAATGTGTGTGTAAAATTGTTTACATTTGAATAACTTGTAAAAAAAACTTAGATCACATACTAAGTACTTCCAAAAGAGTCAAACACCTACTAAACAACATAACAAAGACTTGTGAGATGTTAGAGAAGTAGTGCAGTAGAGGAGATGAAAGAGCTTATGAGAAAGGAAGAGAAGAAATGAAGAAGAAAACAAAGACTCTGAGACACTAGAGTTTCTTTCTTTGGTATGACAACATACCAATTAAGAACAAAATTTTAATATAAAACAAAAACGGGCCAGCCCATTAGCCTACGGGCCAGCCTGGCCTTGGCCCATATGGGCATCGGGCCAAATGGGTCAGGCTAAAAAAAGCCTATTATTATATAGGCCACAATTTTTTAAGCCTAGCCTGACCTGAATCATAGGCTATACGGGCCAGCCCATCAGGCCAGACCTATTTTGACAACTCTACTCTTAACTGAAAACAAACATGTCCTGAGATGAAAACAACACTCTCATGTAAAAAAAATAAAATTAAAACAAAAAATAGGGTGAATAATAAATAAAGTTTTATTAACAATCCCCATTTTATTTACATAATGTTTGATACTGTTGCATATTGAATAAGTGTTAAAGCTAAACTTTACAATATTCGCAAGAACAAACACCTTTGATAATGTTACAATATCCAAGTGCATCAATTGATCTGTAATGTATTTTGCAATGAACGTCACAGAGATCATTTTTTATATCACAAAGATCACTATACAACGTATATTCTTCACAGTATAAATGTTCAGGCACCACTGTCATTTGTTCTTGATTTCCTACATACATGTGTATATATATATATATATATATATATGACAAAATTAATCTTTTGAATTCATTTATATTAGACACAAAATACTAGAACTGAAAGAATTTGCATCAAATAGTTCTTACCAGAAGCAGCAAACAGAACAAGCACCAGAAGAGAGAAACTAAAGGAGATTTCCATTCTTCTTGATTTGATAAAAGAGACAGTGTTTAGTTTTCCTTTTTGTAGTGATCTCATGGAGGAGAGGTCTTCATGCATTTATATAATAAAAGTCTTGATTTTTTTGTGTTTAAAATGATTTTTATTATACATGAATATTTAGATGTTAATTAAAAACTAGCAAATAAAGATGTGTTACAATCCTATAAATTATAAATATCTAAAATATTACTTCTGATTCACTTTCCTTCCTTATAAACAATTTGATTTAATAGCTATTTTGATTTAAATATTTTATAAAAATTTATAATCTTTTTTCACACTAACCCCAAATTTGATTAAATTTTTTTAATATAATTTTTTTTATTAAATTAATGTTAACTGCATAAGAGGTTAAATATGACACGTTAATACTAACAAAAAGATATAAATACAAACACAATTATGACACTACAATTTGTGAATTTTTGAAAAAAAAATCATTAATAAATTTTAATAAAATTTGAGAGTTAACTAAAAAAAATACGTAAAAAAATATTATAAATTTTTATAAAAGATTGAAAACAGAATATCTATTAAACTTAAACAATTTTTATGTTATGAAGTGATCGTTTAAATTAAAATATAAATAAAATTAAATAATATTTATTTATATTTTAAAAATTAGTAAATGTCATTTAATTCTATTATTTATATGTTATAAAACTTCTAAAGTAATCTTGTTAATTTGATATCAAGAATCAACGATTCCTTCAAAATAAAATCTTAAATTAATGAAAGATTTTTTTCGAAATAATGTTGTTAAATAGAATAAAAATAGTTAAAATTTATATTTTAAAATATTTATAGTTAAGTTAGGGAAAAATAACATAAAAAATAAACTAAATATGGATATTATTGCGCCTCTTATTACAAATTAAATTTCCAACATTTTTTAGAGCTTTTACTATAAATTATTTTTGTTTTGCTATTTATTTGGAAATATTTTGTGATTGTATTTTGTATATAAGTAAATTAATCAATATTTGTACAAATCCAAAAGTTGAACTTAAGAAGAAATTTATTCTAATTCAACTTTTAGATGAATTTATATTCTTTTTAATTTTTCTAGTTATATAAACCTTTTAGTGGTATTAGTACATGATTCCCACCACCAATATCTACCGAGTATTTATACTTAAGTGAGACTGTTACACGAAATATTTAATTTTGTCAAGTATAATTGTTGGTATTTGATAATGTATATATGCAGATAATAATATACGTAAAAAATGTGGCACCAAATATCATCATGAAATAAAATAAATTATGGAGAAAAGAAAGAGAAAATTATAATTTTTTATTAGAGATAAAATAAATCTGTATTTACAAATAACTGAGTAAAACTAGTAGTAAATATTAAATAAAGATCTTTAATAAATATTCACATAATAATAAATATAAATATTTTAATTATTGATTTGTTAACACAATAAATAAGAATATGATGTATCAATGTATAAGTATTCTTTGTTTGCTAATTATTATTAATAATTTTTATTTAAATATTAAAAATTAAAATTAAATTTTTAAAATAAAGTTAGTAAAAAAATATTAATATTTTTAGAGATTATTTATAGTTTAATTTTATTTATACATAACTTTTTATTTATACTTATAAAATTAAAATTATTTTTAAAAAATTATTTTTTTAAAATTTATATTTTATATCCAACTTATTTAAATATTTCTTAAGAAAATTAAATTTATTTATATAAATATTTTATTATGAAATTTTATTTGAATTATATTTTAAAATTAATCTTTTATCTAAATTTATATTTTAAATAATTATTTATAAATAATTTTATCATTACACTAAAAAAGGAATTAAATTAAAAACAAAATTTATTCCTGTTCCCAAATTATTTTCCTAAAATAACCCTCTCTATTTAAATTTTTTTAAAGAGAATCCCATCTCTAATTTATAGATAATTATTTACCTGCCTAGTTTTTTTAAAGATAGGCTATAAAAAGCCGAGCTAAATTGGAATTTTTTATTTAAAATATAATTAATTAATTATTTTTAATTTAAATAATATTTTGAATTTGTTACTATTAATTTAAATTTATGTTTAAATACAATTAAAATATTATTTTAAAATATTATTTTTCTAAACTAATATTAATGATTTCAATGTTATACTAAAATTAATAAATTAGTAAATTTATCATTTTTAATTTAAAATATGTTTTAAATTCACAACGAAGACCAAAATTAGTTATTGAATAATAGTAACTAAAAATTTAAATTTCTAATAATATGGTAATTAGACTATTAAAAAAATTAGTTATTAAAATAGATTAAAAGTAACTAAAAAATATTTCTAATTATATCTTAGTTAGAGATATTTCTAACTAAACAATTTTTTTATATGATAAGTAGTTGCTATAAATATGATATTTAATTGTACTATAAATTTTTATTTAATAATAAAAATGATTTTAGATATTGATATTTTTAATTTATAAAATAATTTTTAATTTAATTATTATAATAATTAATTATTTTTTATCTTCAAAAATAAATGTATATTTAATTAATTTCTTATAGTAATAGAGCATCAAAATGGAAACGGGTGTGCGTTGTTTTGCCGAGAGTGGTGAAAAATGCTATGCACAGTAATAATAGTTAGTAAAGAAAGAAGCACACATAAAAATGTGATGGTTTTGACAATAAAATAAGACATACAATGATCATGCTCAAATAAACTGTCGTCATTTAGCTTATAACAGTTTTAAGGTAATCATCATTAGCAAACTTATATATTGTCCTAAGGGTGCACTTATTTACGAAATTCTCCTTGTGTTTTCTACAATAATAACTAAAAACCCATCGTTAAAAGTAATTGTAAATAATATTAATATTAAGGGCTAAAAATTTACCGTTAAAAGTTATTATAAATAATATTAATATTAAAGGTTAAATATATTTTTAATTTATAAATTATTTGTTAAAATTGTAAACTTTAAATTTATTTTATTTTTATATTTTATAAATTTGTGTTTCAATTTTTTTTAAAAATAGTTTTGTTTATCATCAACGATTGTGTATAAAATATATGAGGATAAATTAGATTTAAATTTTTTTTAAAAATAAAATAAAATTTAATTTCAAAAAATGATTTAAAAATTTAAAATTATATTTAACCTTGATATTAATTATAATGAATATGTTTATTTATAAAAGTGTTTGTAAACATTTATGTTGAATTTATATAAATATATCATAAATGATGAGATGTCTTTAAAGGAAGTGTATGTCCAATTTTTTCAAAATAATTATATGATTGTGTTTTTGCTTTGTTGAGAAAATTTATCTCAAAATAGTATGTCAAATAAGAATAAAAGAATTATTGTTAAATTTTAATTGATATTTAAAGATTCATATGAAATGAAATTTTAAACTAAGTATTATCAAGCAGAACATCTATCATAATAAATTTAAAGTGTTTTATTTTTTGAATGACATAAGAAATAAAAATAAAAACTTAAATTATGAAAGAAATAAAAATTTAGTTTAATATATTAATAAATAACAATATACATATGGATATATACTATTTAAGATTTAATATAAAATAGAATTTGATCACTGATAAGTTATTGCACATAATTCACTCATTTTTCCTTAAGACGGTTTTTTTCTTTCCAAGTAAAAGATGCACTCTAATTGCTTTCTTTTATATTTTTTAAATATTTTTTGTGACCATTTCTTTTATTTTTATATTTGTAATTTGTTCATTTAAATTTAAATTATTGTTATGATACATCTAATAGTCTCACATTATTTAATTAAGAATCGAAATCAATGATAGTTTATATACCTTTTTTCTCTTAATCTTCCGACAATTTTTTTAAAGATAAAATTGTGATGGAACTTCAAATTTTAAAATAAATAATATCTCAAATTCAATTATTGATCTAAGGATATTATCTTATCATAGATCGAAAGAATTATATTTAATTTATATATAATTTATTGAGGTCGAAACAATCATATATAATTTATTTATATGAAACATATATAACAATGGTTAAGATTTACCATTAGAAGCATAAAAACTTGGAGAAGGACACAAAATTTGACGAATATGAAGGGGAATATAAATGTAGTAATAATGCAAGCATTTTTTATTAAATAAAATTTGAGTTCAATGGGTGTGAAAGCTACTATCGACAATAAACACAATTACAAAAGTTTGTGTGTTTGTCACAATATCCTTTTGCAGTGGGTTCTCTGTAATGTGTTTTGCAATGAGCATCGCAAGGATCGTTACAAAGGTCATTATACAATACTAAATGCTCACAATATTCAGGTACCACAGCCATTGCTACGTGATTTCCTACACCAAAACCATCTATAATTAATCTCAAGAAAATTCATTACTCACAAAATAGAACTGAAAAACTTGAATTTATGCGAGTTGTGTGCTTACCAAAACCCAAGAATAGAACAAGTAGGAGAAGGATGGAAAAACAAAATGGGGTTTTCATTTTCTTGATTTCTAAAGCAATGTTTAGCTTTCTATGATGATAGATCTCATGGAAGAGAGGTCCTTAAGCCTTTATATATAGTGCAAATTAAAAGGGATAAATATAAAAAAAAATTGTATATTGTAAAGAGAAATCATAGTTTTTCTTGTTGCATGGCTAATATAATCAATCACTCATTCTCATGCAAAGGTTTTTTCGTTGAAGTGTTGAAGTTAGTGTGCATTTAATATGTATGATATCATAATATTTATTAGTGCATTTAGTACGTATGATATCATAAATATTTATTAATGCATTTAATATATATGATATCATAAGGTTTATTTATCAGTGCATTTTGTGAACTTTTTACATTGATAAGATTAAAAAATATCAAATTAGACTCTTCCTAACATTATTTATCAAATTAATATTTTTTATTATTCAATATCAAATTTGGTTCTTGAGTCGAATTCAATCTGTATTTTTCTCCTCTCTATTTGATTTTCACTGCCGGTATTCAATCCTGGAAAGTTGAATTTCGAACAGGATTTTTAATTTTTTTAAGTTTAGAATTTTAATTTATTGTATTATATTATATAATCTTAAAAGTTAAATAATATTTATTAGTGCATTTAATACGTATGACATCATAAGGTGTATTTATCAGTGCATTTTGTGAACTTTTTACATAAATAATATTTTTAAAATACCAAATTAGACCTTCTTAATATTATTTATTAAATTGAACTTTTCTATTGTGGAATATCATAATTTTTTATTCAAGAGTCGAATTTTAACCTGCATTTTTTCTTCTTTATTTAATTTCCACGGCAGGAATTCAATCATTGGAAAATTGAATTCGGAGCAGAATTTTAATTTTTTTAAATTTAGAATTTTAATTTATCATATTATATAATTTTAAAAGTTAAATAATATTTTATATTATAAAAAAATAAAAAATAGTTGAAGTTAACTTATTTAAAATAAATTAAAATTTTATACTAAATATATGATATAAAATTATAATTAATAAATTATTTTTATATCTTAAGTATAAAAATTGAATATATTTATTTAAATTATTAATGTTGGCTAAGGTACATTTCAAAAATTATTTATTATAATAATTGAATGAATAAAAAATTAATTTGTAATATGAAATATTTCTATAATTTGAAAAACAATTTAGTATCATGTTAAAAATTTAAAATATAATATAAATTTGTATGATACATATTACTATTAATGGTAAAAAAAATCATTTATTATTGTTAATAATATTTCTTATATTTTTTATAATAGCATAATATTTATTTTATAACTGAATAAAAGTAAGAAAAAAATTAAAATTAAAAATATATTAAAAATTTAATAAATTCGTAATATGTAACCATATAAAAAATATATTAATAAATTTAATTATATATATATATATATGTGTGTGTGTGAAGTTTTCAATTAATAATATTAGTAATTTTTTATATTTATAATAAGAAAAAATATATAAATAAAAATGATTTGAAATTATTCATAGATATATAAAGGTTTAATAATTAGAAAACATAATTAAAATATAAATGATTTAAATTTATTGAAATAAATTCAAATACACATAAAATGAAAGATACATTGAAATAAACCAATAAGTAAATTAATTTAGAAAATTCTACATTGTTGTTTCTTTTATTCCTCTAGAGTCAATGTACAGTGTGTCTTTTAAATTCTCTTCCTCAGATATTTGGAGCTCAAGTCTCTAATCTTTACAAATAATTCAATTTTTGCCCATGTTTAGCTATGTTGAATACTTGAATGAAATGTGTATGTCTTTTTCTAGTGTGTTATCATTTGATGTACATTATCATATTTTTTATTTCTATAGAATCACAAACGAGTTTCTGGTTGACAATTTGTATTGATCATTCATAGTTTATTTTTTGTTATTTTTTTCTATTTTCATAATCTAGTATTTCAATCAGTTACTTTGTCAAAGAGTTTATTAAGTCTAATTGTGTTGAATCATCAATTTTCTAGGTTAAAAACTTTTATATATCAAGTCATAACCATTTAGAGATTCTATGATGATGGCATGTTGGAGAGGTCCACTAAAATATATTATGGCTTGACTAGCAATGATGGTTTGATCAAGAGTTTGCGGTTGGTGGGTTCAAAAGAATGGTAATTTATTTTATTGCTCTTACAAACAGGGCATACAATTCAATGATTGTATCAATAGCAAAATTTGACTTCTAGAAAATCATCTGCACTATATGAACATCTATTAGTAAAGGAATAACTTCATATATAATTAAATAATCACCATTGATATTTGGTTTGCAATAGTATAACTTCCTGAATTGGGTGTTATGAGTAATGACCTTACATATTCTTTCTTTCAAATCAATGGATATGCAACCATAAGGAGATGGACATTGAAAGTTGACTCCCTCGTGATTGTGGGTTATTTTCCCATTTGCAAACACAACATTTAGGTAAAAATTCATACAATCTTCGACGTTTAAAATTCCAAAGTTCTCCATCTAAAGTTTGATTATGAAAGAATGTGAAGGATATCTTTCATAATGAAAGTGTAGTGGTTGTGAATTATCATCCATGTAGTTCATAGAGAAGTTTTAAAGAAGGTGAATAGTAAAATTGGATAGTGTGCTTTGATTATATTGAATTGAATGGTTGAAATAGCTAGGTGAATCATTTACAGATACAACAATGTTTTAAAATCAAGCATCTTCTTCAAGTCTGAAGTCCAGTTTGATCCAACCAACTTCAACTCAACACCAAAATTGGTTGGCTTGGCAAGTCTAAATCAACAGTACAACTCAAGTGAACGTGACTCCATACCTAGATAAAACCAGCAACAAAAACCAAAGGTGCCAACCAAAGCAAGGTTAACAATGGCTAAGTCTCAACTCAACCAGTCAGAGCAATTAAGTTTCACCAAGCACGAGTTAGGGCAGTACCACCACTCCAAATTATACAGAATTTTTGTAGCAGCACCAACTCGTAACGCCAAACTCTTTAACAAGTCAAGCTTGGTCTCACCTCAAACTGTTTGCTTAAAAATTCCAGCATTGCTTTAAGGCTTGTTAAAAAAAATTAGCATCACTTGCACTCAAACTGTTGTGTCGTTTGGAAATCAATCACTTTCCTAAATTCTCAAAACTTGGTGTTGTTAAACTATTCAAATTTATTAGCTTTGATCACAACAAATGCACCAAACTACATCGCTCCAAATCCTATTACACGAAATTGCACCACTTGAAAACTTATAAACTGCGACACCAATTATGCAGTTGCCACATGCTTGGCAAGATTAGTCTTTAACTTCTAGCAGGGTCACGAAGTAAGTTCTGGCCACACCACTTAAATCACTTGAAAACACCATAGAACAACTTGGTAGGGTTAGGAATCAAAACTACACCACAGGTCAAAATTTCAAAAGGCATAGTAGCACCAATTAAGGTCAATTAAACAACTTTCACCAAAGCACAATGGCAAGGTCATAAAGTAGGTCTGGCAGGGTCAAGCTATATCACACTGGTTAGCAAATTTTGTTGAGTCAACAATGAAGATTTTGACTGTCACAAGTTAAGACTGGCTACATATTCTTCAACACTTGGCTGATAACAACACTAGTCTAGATTTAGTAGCACTCTAAAAATCTACTCCACAAAGTCTTGCCACTTAACATAAGGCTATGCCTTAACTAGAATATGAGTAATCAACTTATAAGATTATCAAATAACTCTTTAGTGTTACAAGTTTGTCTATAACAACCCATCTCACATGCGACAATTTTTTGGTTTAACCATTTATTAAACTTCATCTCAACTATTTATTAAAGTTCATGAGTGGATGAAGTTGAATTCTAAAATTGCAATATATGGTAAAAATTTAATTTATTAGGAATATGTAGACCTTTTGCATTTTTATTTTTATTGAGTAGTTCATAATTGATATGTATGTTTTTATCCATATGACCTTCTTTTTAAATTAATATCTATTATTTTTTGCATGTTCATGCATTGCCTTTAATATACATTGATTACATCATTTGATGTATTGACATTTCTTATATTAAATATTTTATTATAAATGCTATTGATATGTTTGAATTCTTCTTCTCTTCCTTTTCTAAAAGTGAAAGACATAAAGTGAAAGACACAGAAGCGAGAAGGATAGGAACAATAAAACTCTCTACAACTGGAAGATTTTCTTGTCCCAATCTATCACTAGTAGAGGACGTTTTAGATCAAATAACTATGAAATTTTATGAGTTTGACTTCTCATTCTCTATTGAGTTTGGCTTACAATTTCATCAATACGACTTAAAATTTCATCAATACTTAGCATATCAAGGGTTTGAGTGCTTTGTCTCTCACACTGTTTTGTACTATAACAATCTCATCAAGATCTTTTACTCAAACTTGAAGTACTTGGTATTGGTCACCAATATAGTGAGGTGAACAAAACTCAACTACTATAAATATATTATGCCTAAAATTTTGAATATTAATTTTGTAAATAAAATATAAGTTTAATATATTTATTCATTTTAGTGAAAAAAATTTAGTTAACCAATAAAAATTAATTAGATTTAAATTTTAAAATAACTATTATAATTTATCATGCATACCAATTACAATTTACGATTTCATGACTTTGCAAGAGAAGTTATAAGAATGTATTCTTCTTATTATACTTTTTTTTCATCAATTAAAATTTATTTCAAATATTATAATTAGAATGGAGAGATTAAAGGATGAATAAAAGTAATGTTAGTTATTTGATTGAATAAAAATAAAGTAAAATTCTTTAATATTTTTCATTAGAAATATTAAAATGGATTTGTGTGATCTATGATTTAAGTTAGGTCATACTTCAAAATCATTTGTCTACATAAACATAGGTTTTAGCCTAACTCGTTAGTCTGATGCCATATGGGCCAAGACTAGGACTTGCCCACAAGTTAAAAGTTGACTCATTTATTCTTTTATGTTAAATTTTTTTGTTCTTAATTGTAAAAAATCAGATAAATACACAATAAGAAAATGTTGAATTATGTACTTATAATTTAAATAATTTTTACAAAGTTGTATTTGACATTGTGCAAACAGATGTTTGTTTTAAGTTGATAGATGAACTATCAAAAGACTTTATAAAAAATTAGTTTTAAAAGCTCTCATTCTTTAATTAACATGCAACATATCACATGCAATATGATGAAGATTAAGGACAAAGATGATTTACACTAAATCTTTATATTAGTTCATTTGTAAAAGAAGACTATTGTTAGTTCTTGTTTCATAGCCAAACTAACGTTGCAAAGTACACAACGAGTATTCTTTGAATCTCAACCACTCCTAGCAAAAAATAACTCAAGTATTATTTGAAACTTGTAGTGCTTCAACACTTAGAACATTCCCTTCTCTATTCTTCCACTTGAAAGCTTGATTTATATAAAGCTTGAAGAAAAAGTCATTGAAAATCCTTTTCTACCCATTGAGAAGCTTCAACTCTTGAAACCTTCTTCGAGCTTGTGTCTATCTAAGCAAGGACATAGAGGTGAATTAAATATGTTGCATGCAACATTAAATACTAATCTCTTCTTCAAGCAACATCTCAACAACTGGCAATATTTATCATGCCTTGATTAAATTTCTTTTACTTGAACTAGACTAAAACATAGGATTGTACTTGGTAGATAGCCTTTTCGAGGTTGACAAGGCACGTGCAAGGATGATTTTGATGCATAACAATTTTAGTGCGATTTCTAGGAGATTGTTGATGTTAACATTAGCTTAATGAGATCTTCTTAGAACATTGAAGGTGAAAACAATCTCTGCAACACAAAATAAGCCTAGGAGTACAACATTAACTTAAAATATTGTGTGCATGCATATCGTCTAATGAGAACATTTCTTATCAGGCAAGGCAAAGACTTGTAAGGTTCATATCATTTGTTAGACAAAACACTTATGTCTTAGATTATTTTTTTCAAAGAACCTACGTTTACCAGATGAAGTGTTTTCATAGTTTATGCTTTGTGTTTAAAATTTCAAGGTATTGGATGATACTCTAACATTAATTCTTACATTGTCATATGAAAGAAAGAAAATGAAATGTCTCTCTTCTCCTCTTTATCTTTTCATTTCTCACATGCACCTCCATCTTTCATCTCTTTTATGCTTTTTTATCTATTGGAGATTGATTTGGAAAGATTTTTCGCAAGGTATGAATATCTCATATGTGGTAGACTAATTTTGATAACTAGAAAACTTTAACTTATCCCATTCATAAAGTTTAGGCATGTCTCATTTAACTTAAATATATTTGTGGAGATATTTATATATCTATAGTATTTTGTAAAATTATGACAACACCATAAAATAACTCCTCCAATTAGTAATCATGTGTTAATAATTATAGTACTACTATGCCAAGTAATAACCAAAAAGATAACATTGAACAAATACATGCAAAAGTTAAAAAAAAACAAAAATCATGATTTTTAGGGTGCAAAATTATTTAAAAAAAATTGATTTAATTGAAGATTGTAAAAAAATATAAATATAAACAACATAACAAATTGTATGAATAGATTATACTTTCTTAAGAGTTGAATATGTATTTAGTTCTAATTATATGTCAAAATTGTGTTATGTTCCTAGAGTAAACTTTAGATATATTTCGTCTTTATACTTTACTTTAAAAACAGGTGTAAATAATCATTGATGATAAATGAAAACATCTTTAAAAAGAGAAGAATAAGAGAAAATAAAAGAAAAAAAAGAATGAAAGAAGCTTAAGAAAGATGATAATAAAATAGAAAACAATGAAAAATAAAAATAAAGAGATAAAAAAATTCTGATACATCATAAATAATCGATTACACGAGTTTAAAATATGTAAGAACAAAATAAATTCAAAGTTTACTTCAATAACAAAACATAATTTTGACAAATAATTCAAGAAATAAAATCATATTTAATTTTTTTAATTAGTTAAAAAATAACTTATTAATCTGTGAATCTAATACAAGGGTTGGCTGGTCGAATGTGAAAATACGCAACCATTTTTATCAAAGAAAGAAAAACAACTATTTGAGTTAGGATAACAGGATAAAACGTAGTAGTGGTGGGAATGTAGCTGACGGTGCTGAATGAAAATCCTCACTGGTTGGTACCTTTATCTCTCTCTCTCTCTCTTTCACAGTCACTTTGTCCCTCGTTAATTCTCGTGAGGGATCAATCTTCACTCCTCACAGTGAACCCAGTGCAACTAGTTTCAAGATTACCTTATTACTAGTAGAACTTATACTCCACAATGTTTCTTAATTTTCGTTCTATGTGCAAAACTTGACCAACTAGGACTCATTCACCGTCGTTATACATCATTTTCCTACTTCAATCATGGCTTCACTGCTGAATACAGTGTCACCAGCTGCAAATTTACGCCCCGAAACAAAGCGACCCACTTGTGGCGGTTTCTTCCACTCCCAGGTTGCGAATCTCCACAATTTTTCCCTCAACAAGGGTTTTTCTAGGGTTTCGGCTTCGACCCAGATTGCCATTACCCCAAAAGATACGGTTTTTAATCTCCCCAATTGGAGAGGTGGGAGGAATGACCCTAGGGGTAAAGAGCTGAGGGTATATGATGCATTCCTCCATTTAGAGTATTTGGTGGGTAAGGGCCAAAAGCCTGAGGTGACTCAAGCAACTCAGCTTTTGTATGATCTTTGCAAGTTTAACAAAGCTAGAAAGGCTGTTAAGGTGATGGATATGATGGTTGATTCAGGTATTATACCTGACGCAGCCTCTTATACATACTTGGTCAATTTTCTGTGCAAGAGAGGCAATGTTGGGTATGCACTTCAGTTGGTTGAGAAGATGGAGGGGCATGGTTTTCCAACTAGTACTGTTACCTATAACACTCTTGTTAAAGGCCTCTGCATGCACGGCAACTTGAACCAGAGTTTGCAGCTTTTGGATAAGTTGACAAAGAAGGGCTTGGTCCCGAATGCATTCACATTTTCTTTCCTTCTGGAAGCGGCATATAAGGAAAGGGGAGTGGATGAGGCCAAGAAGCTTCTTGCTGAGATAATTGACAAGGGTGGAGAGCCTAATTTGGTTAGTTACAATGTGCTGTTAACTGGGTTGTGCAAGGAGGAGAGAACTGAAGAAGCTATCAGACTCTTCAGGGAATTGCCTGCAAAAGGGTTCAGTCCTAGTGTTGTGAGTTACAACATTTTGCTGAGGAGTTTGTGCTATGAAGGGCGGTGGGAGGAAGCGAACGAACTTCTTGCAGAGATGGATAAAGAAGACCAGTCTCCCTCGGTGGTTACTTACAACATATTGATTACTTCACTTTCTTTTCATGGAAGAACAGAACAAGCTTTCCAGGTTTTGGATGAAATGACAAGGAGTGGGTTCAAGGTGAGTGCTACTAGCTATAATCCGATTGTTGCCCGCCTCTGCAAGGAAGGGAAGGTGGATCTTGTTGTTCAATGTATAGACCAAATGATTCACCGACGTTGTAATCCTAATGATGGAACGTACTGTGCTGTTGCAATGCTGTGTGAGCAAGGTAAGGTACAGGAGGCTTTCTTTATAATTCAGAGCTTGGGTAATAAACAAAGCAACCCTATGCATGACTTTTACAAAAACGTGATTGCAAGCCTGTGTAGGAAAGGGAACACATACGCAGCCTTTCAGATGTTATATGAAATGACAAAGTATGGATTTACTCCAGATTCCTTTACTTATTCATCTATGATAAGAGGAATGTGTAGGGAGGGAATGCTAGATGAGGCTCTTAAGATATTCAGGATTTTGGAAGAAAATGAACACATTCCTAATATTGATAACTACAACGCACTTATACTTGGATTTTGCAAAGCACGGAGAACGGACATGTCAATAGAGATATTTCTGATGATGATTAACAGAGGATGTGTGCCTAATGAGAATACCTATACCATTATTGTGGAAGGGCTTGCTTTTGAAGAGGAGACTGATATAGCAGCAGACCTGTTGAAAGAGTTGTGTGCGAAAGAGGTTCTGAGCCAAAGTACTGTTGAAAGGCTTTGTATGCAATTCGACTTTAAGGAATTAATAGCAGCAGAGTAGATATATGACTGCCTTCAGATATGAATGGAGTTTTCTCCGCTTGTTTTGCCCTTAGATTGTTGATTTGGTAAGTAAAACAAGTTCCCAAATGCTCGGAATTTTGATTGAATAATATAATGTCTAGAGATGAATAATGAGAAGGCTCAAGCAAATATTATGCTGATTGCATTCTCTCCCTTGCTTTAGATTTAACATATTTTGACGATTTGAGTTCTTTGAATGATTTGTATTATCCATTTGTAGATTTGTTTCTTGGTTACAAATTACTGTCCATGCCATTTTTATTGCATTGTTAATGTATGCTTACCCTCCATTTTTATTTCATTTACTGCAAACTATAAATTCTAAATTCCGGATGGACTAACATACCATCCATTACTTTCCCTTCTTTCCTAGTACTTTTTAATTTCCCTTTTGGCATCGTAATTGAGTATGCAGGAGTATGCAAGATCTAGACTCTAATTGTTACGAATGTTTCTTGTGTCCATAGTATTACGCATTGACATTATGTTCCTCTCTGGCACTTTAGATATCAATATATCATGAAAAAGTTAAAGATTATGTAAAATATATCTTTAAAAGCCGGATAAAAGAATCATGGACTTCAGGCCAAACAAAAGTTTACGATTGTTAGAATTGTTTTCATTAGTATATTTTTCTCAACAACAAAAATATTAATATAATATTATGACTGTTCATTTCAAGGATTACAAATTTATTTGAGAATATAAACTTGGAAATGTATCGTTTTCATGTTGACTTGTAGAAGAGTAGTTCCTGGTATTGTCGGGAAAAGTAATACTTAGATGGGGTGTTTCTAAAGAATCTCAAATTGAAATTCTTTTTCTCATGTTTTTTTAAATGATATTTTCAGGAATCACATGTTTTCTTAGAATGTCTTTTTTTTCTACCGTATTCAAACAAATACTTTTGTAAAAGGTGAGAGTCTAACATCTTTTAGATACAAAAAATTATTACTATCCATATTTTGAGAGGTTTAATTAAATTTTAAGTGCCTCATAGTATATTTAATTGAGTTTTTATAAAAAAAAGTTTGGCTCTGTTGAATGTTTAAAGTATTTATTATTTTTATTTAAGTACCATGTTGATTTGATTCTGTCATCAGTGGAATAATGTTAGAATAAAATGTATTATATCTTATATTTATTTTGATTAAGTGCTAGTAAAACAACAAAGTATATATGTCAAGTCTATTTGATGAAAGATAACATTTTTAATAGATCATGAAAATATTATAAGTATTTTGTGTGACAAACAATATAACACTTTATGTTTCTTTGTAAAGTCTTATATGCATTTACATGTTTAAACGATAAGCATATAGTTAAAAGTTAATATTATACTTATCGAATATATCTTATTTGATTCTTTTGTGTTGAAGAGAATGTTTCCATCTCCCAATCATTAAGATGATTCTCATGAAGTAACGTTAACATCAAAGACATTTTGAAAAGTGAGCTAAAGTTGTTATTCGTCAACTTCCTGATTTGTGATCATGTCAACTTTGTGAAAGTTGTTTAATGTGTATAGTCTTTTATTTTACTCAAATTAGAGTACAAAACTTCCTATCGAGACCTGATAATCATTGGCGTTTGTCAGGATTTTGCTTGAAGAGAAGATTGTGCATTTAATGCATCCTCGTCCTCACTCGCTCATACGATAGAAAACATCCCTTTTGAGTTGAAGCTTCTCGATGGCCAGAAAGAGGATTTGCAAGATTACTTCTTCACAATGTTATTTAAAGCTTCTCTTCAAGAAGAGAGATAGAAAATAAAACACTAATCATAAGTGCAAAATGCTACAAAATGTCCTTTTCATTCTCTGTGTTCTCCAAGCTTCTTAAGAACATTGTTGTATTCATTCTTGCTTCTAGTTGAATGATTTATCTTTGTAACCATTGCAAGATGCAACCTCTCTCTAGTTAGCCAAAATTGTGATATTTTTAATTACTTTCTTTTTAGAAAAACCTATTTAACTAGGAGTGACTATTGTTTCAAAGAATACTCAAGGTTGTCTAGCCAATAGTGATTGAGTTCCAAACAACACTCAAGGTTGCTTAACCATGAGTGATTGCATTCCAAATAATACTTGAGTTTTAGTCAGAAGTGATTGAGATCCAAATAATACTTGGATATTTAGCATTGAGTGACTAGTTCCAAATAATACTTGGAAAGTTAGTTTTAGCCAATAGTGATTGAAGTCCAAAAAATACTTATATTGTATCTTCGTGATATTAGTCTACTTGATGGAACTTATTGGTCAAGAACTAAACATAGTATGTGTTTTCAAACAAACCAATATAAAAATGTAGAGTTAATTTTTTTGTCCTTATAAGCTCGTTTATATTGCATGTTATATGAAATTTTCTAACTAAAGATACAAAAGCATTACGAAACCTTTTTAACAGTTTATTTGATAGAACGCCTATCAAGTATTAAACTTAAAGCTGACTTTATATTATTAGACGCAGATTTGCAAAAAGTTTTAAATAAACAATTCAATTATTTGACATATTTTCATAGTTGGTATTAAAACTCAATATCTAATAGTTACTAGAGGAAGGATCTACCTATGGCCAATATGGAGTAACAATTTATCGTTGAAGGAGCTTCTCTATCAAAACCTTCCGTCTTTCTTGAAGAAGACTTTCCTTACTGAAAAAACAGGATGCAAATGTATGTTAAGTCCACGCATTACAAACTGTGACAGCTTATCACCTGAGGATATATCAAGATAGGAACTCCTAAAGAGAGATGGGGAGAGCAAGAGTTCGATTCCATGCCATTAAACAACAAAACAAGATACATTCTTATCTGTACCTTATCTAAAAATGAATATAAAAAGATTTACAAGTTGAAGACTACAAAGGAGATATAAGACACCTTAAAAATCAACTATGAAAACAATGAGGATGTTCAATTAAGGAAATTTGTCATCCGCACTAGACAGTATGAATCCTTTACTAAGAAGGATGGTGAATCTGCTGATGATATCTTCAAAAGGATGCTTATTCTTGTTAACAGGATTGAAGCCTTAGGACAAAGCTTTTTAAAAGCTCATATCAACCTTAGAGAGCGTGCCTATAGTATGGGAGACTAAGACAACAACCATCATAAAGGAATGTGATCTTAAGAAGTTCATTTGGGATGAACTTCTAGGAATCCTAAGAGTGCACAAGGCTCATCTTCATAACCACAAACATAAAGAAGCATCTACTTTGTCTGATAAAGGTCTTCAAGGAATCATCAAACAAGTTTAGAGCAGAAGAAAAGACATAATAGCTCTGAAGGCTCTAGAAGAGGACAATAGATCCAAGGGCAACTTAAATAACTCAACCGATAATGAAATCTCCCTCATGTTTGAAAAGTTTAAGCAAATGCTTAAACATAAAGGACAACAAAAGAAAGTTTCCTAGAAAGAAAGACAAGATCTTTAAAAGGAAGGAAGAAGAAGATGATGAAGACATCTATTACAAGTGCAGAAAGCATGGACACATGCTAATTGAATGTCCAAAGCTAAAAGGAAAAGCAAAATTCAAGAAAAAAAGCCTAATGGCAATGTGGGAAGAATAAGAATCAGAATCAAACTCTGGGTTAGACGAAGAATATGCTAACTTATATTTCACGGGGAAGATTCAAACGATGAGATAACTCTTAGCTTACAAAATTCTTTTAGCATATCACTTTTACTTCTTCATGTTAATCATTTTATGAAGATGAAGAAAAATATCTTTCTTATGAAGATGTTCTTGCCAACTGCAACTACATCACTAAACAATATCTTAAATTAAAACAAAAGTTTAAAATTTTTGTTTTTGAAAATGAAAAGCTCATGAGTGAAAAAATTACATTAAATAATAAGATACTAAATCTTGATCAGACTAAAAAATCATACTTCAAAAAGTTGAAATGTGTAAAAGGAAAATCACATGTTGTAAGTATTATTTTAAAAAATTCATTGAGAACTCTAAAGATCTAAATCTATTGTTTTCAAATATTAGACATTCATATGAAAAGTTTTAAAATTTGTCAAAGTTGCTTGTCATATCTATGAAAAATCTAGACACCAAATGTCATATGCAAAGACAAAAAGCATCCATCCAAAGTTAATGGAAAATTTCCTAAAAGGATTTGGGTACCAAAAGAACTCATTATTCATGTTCTAAATTTGTTATATGAGAAGAGGAGAAAGCCTAAATTAAGTCTACATTCCTAGAGTTCAAAAAACACAACGAAGGTAAAATTGCCTTGGAAGAACAACCGATATTATAACTATAAATATATCTTTCCTTATTTTAATTAAAAATGTTTTATACATTTAAAAACTCAAATATAATATTTTAAATATAAGTCAATTATGTAACTGTGATCTGTCAAATAACAAAATAATTTGGACTTGTTAATTAATAAATGGATATAGTTTGTGTTTTCAAACAAATTGTATAAAAACGTAGAGACAAGTTTTCTATCTTATATTACATTTTATAAGAATTGTTCTAATGAAAGAAGGAAAAGTTTTAAAAAACCTTTTTTAAAAATTTATTTCACAAAATGCTTATGAAGAATTAAACTACCTCTGACTTTATATTATTAGATGAAGATTTGTGAAAAGTTTTAAAAAATTTAAACACACAATTCAAGTTTCTTTTTTATCTTTTTTATGGCTTTAAACTATTTTCACAAGTACCAGTTGTTGTATGCTTCTTTTCTCTTTAATATCATTCAATTGTTATTCAACTCATCTTAGAGAGAAAAGGAGTGACTTAACCAACAAGTTAATAAATAATAGAGAAAAAATGATTTTAGCGAGAAGTTGGAAGACAGCGAAAAGTTGAAGGAAAATGAAAAAGGAAGAAATTATTAGTTTGTGAGTTGAGAAGTCATTTCATCCTTGATTTAGATACAGAAAAAACAAAAATATTTTAATAAAGACTTAATTGAAAATATTTAAATTTAATAAAAACTTAATTAAAAAGATATAAATATACATATAATGTTGATATAAAATTAAAGATACCAAGTTTAATTTTGTAAATAAAAAGACTAAAATGGTAATTTATCCTGAAAATAATTATTATAATTATGTGTACTTTTGAAGAGTTTCGGGATCGAGTCATGAATAAACTCCTCCACTTGAGTAATGAAATGAACAAAGTATGATTGAATACGTGCAAATTAGCAGGCGTAAAGCATATAATATTTGAACCGGGTACAAATATTAGCCATTGTCCACCTTAAAAAAATTACATCTAATATTAATTTTAAATATAATACATGTTTGCATTTAAAAAAATACTTTCACTTTTAAAATATTATTTTATAAGAGAGGAACACACTCTGCCTAAACTTATTTAAATTGCAACCTCGATACAAGACAAAAAATTGATCTAGTTCAACATAGGTCAATCTCGATTTGCATAGCCAAATCACCGAGCTCTATTTTAACATAGCTATATAAAGAATGATCAAAATTTCAGGTAATTCTTAAAATATAATACTACTATATATAAGCTATTCGGATAAACCAAGTATACAAAACCAGTACATCATACTTAGATTCCATAAAACACTCATCATAATTTCACCCACTCAATAGTCTTAATGCAGTAATGCTAAACTGAGATGCACCTCCCCTCCCAACCAGACCTCAAGATCGTAAGAGCCATAACAACCCAAAATACCATGAAGGTTGTATAGAAAGGAAAGCTCATCTGACACCTGTTAAAGCACCTACTTAGATCTTTGTCTCATCTTTCGGCGCTTCCTCTTCAACCTCCTCATGCGCTTCTTCTTCCACTGATACATAGCAACATATGTTAGTCTGATACAAAAGGGCAAAACAGAATCTTGTTGCAACAGCTACAGCAACAGTAAGTGTGTGTGTGTGTATATATATATATATACACATACATATATATAAATCTTGTGCAGAATGATATGAAACATTTTTATAGTAAATATAAAGCAATGTCTATAGGCATTTATAAATGCAGCATCCCTTCAGGATTAACTCCTCTGCAGTCAGAGAATCAACTTAAAGAAATCAAGCGGTGATTACACAATCTAGAGGAGCCAAATTCCTTCCTTTATTGCCTTCCACAATGCCAAATCCCTAAGCTTTCCTTTACAATGCATTCGGCATTGGTGAAGTGAAAGGAAAAATAGAGATCTACATTATTAGAATACGTTCACAACATTTGTTGACAAACAGGTATTACCATATCATAAATACTATTGTTTTCTTGGATAATGATATCCATTCTTGGATAATGATATACATACATACACCTTCACTTCGTATACATCTATTCAAAGTTTATTTTTTCTTTCTCTTCTCTCCCATCTTATTACATCATAATATATCCTGTAAACCTATAATTATTCTTTCTTATTACATCATAATATATCCTTTAAACCTATAATTTTCCTTTTCTTTCTTAGGTGTTTATTGGTGGAGATGGAAGTTTTAGGTGTACATCAATCATTTTCCTATGTTCTTTCCCCTTCTTTTGCTGACTAAAAGGATACCCTACCTTCCCTTCCCCTGCTTTGAGGTTTGAACCAAACATGTAAAACAATCAGGTACTTTTGACAGCAAATACATAAAACAAAATTCACAGGTTAATTCAGAGAATGGGATTCAAGAATCATTGATTAACCTAAACTTGTTCCTCATGAAATCAACACAATTTCACCGGCCTCTTAATGTCGCACTAAACTACATTCCAGTCATCTGAGCAATTAGACAAGCATCCAGAGGTTGTACCACATGGGAACACAGTAAACAATATCATGTATTAAACAACATCTAATCCAATTGAATCAAAATTCAAAACTAATTAATCAATTTCAAATGAGATACTTAATGCAATTCACTTTCTACCCAACAAGGCATTTGCGAAAACCAAAACCAACAAACAATATCCCTCTGTCAATTTCCAAAATCAAACAGTGCATCGAATACAATAACAAACTGCAAAAATCATACTTGACCCATTTACAAAGAATACATCAGCAGAAAGGGAAAAAAAACTCCATGCAAAATCAATATTGAACAAAAAAATGCACATCAAACATCAGACAATCAAGTGAAACATCCTAATTCCCGAGAACCAAGACAAATTCATAATTATACTCAGATCCTAAAAACCTCAGAACACGTAAAATAAAAAGTTAAAATAAAATAACCATTATATAAAAAAAAATAATGAAAGGAAACGCGTTTAACCTTAGCTCTCATCTTGAACAACGAAAAG
The DNA here is from genome assembly GCA_030347555.1 of Lablab purpureus. Taxonomy (NCBI): domain Eukaryota; kingdom Viridiplantae; phylum Streptophyta; class Magnoliopsida; order Fabales; family Fabaceae; genus Lablab; species Lablab purpureus. Next base: position 24,738,788 of record CM059258.1, read on the forward strand.
TCTCACGCTTTTCCCTCAAAGATGTCAATTTTCTGCAGAAAATTATCCCTGAATGTGAACCTGTGGCGACAAAAACCCTTGTTTTGGTATTTATAGCGGAAAAACGCGAAGCCCTAACCCTTTTTATGAGACGGGTCGGGTCGGGCTATGTGAGGACATAATTTTAATAATGAAAAATGCATCTGAGTTAAAGTGAAGAAAAGAAAAAATAAATAAAACTGGACGAGATAATTTGATTCGAAAGAAATAACGTTTAGTTAAAAGTACTTAAAGTATAGAAAAAAAACATGCATTTTCAGCTAATTACATTTTGAAAAATTTGTTAGGAAATACTTTTAGATTTATTTGTGAATAATAATTTGTAAGAAATTTTTACTAATTTTCTTGTCAAAAATTTTCACATAAAATTTTACTGCGGGCTTATTTATTGCTTATTTATTTTTCATTAGTATTTGCATGCTAAAAGAAACAAGAAAAGTTACGGGTTTTCTAACATTTTCATGTGAATTTTCTTGTAGAAAAGAAAGAAGTAAATTTTAATAAATTTTCTTGTAAAAAAATTGTGGATTAAAAAAATAAAAAAAAGTTGGAAGTTCTACTTTTTTTCTCTTCTCAGTATTATGGTAGATGCATCAGGTGTCATGGGTATAATAGAAGGACAAAGTAAATCGAACTAAAAGGACTTAAAGCAATTTGGAAGTAACAACAAAAGGCGAGCACCACTCACTTATTTATTTTTCTCATCTTTCTACCCATGCAGAGTTCCCAAACAAGGGGAGTCTGTGGCGGTGTTCAAACTTCCAGAACTTACACCTTCTCTCTGCAACACAACACAATTCAATTTCTTCTTCCACTTTGATTATCATTTTCTCTGTATTGAATTCTCTCGTAATAGGAAGAAACCATGAAATCTGGCAGAGACAAAGAGAAAGAGAACGATCGCTGCATCAGTTCGCATACGCTGACCCTCCATCGCCGTCTTCTGCACGCCCTAAACCTTGGCACCAGGTCTCAACTCGCACCCCACTTCCCTCTATTTCTTATTCCTTCAATTTTTCATTAAATTTTCTGTCTTTTTGGTTTTTGACAAAGTGGGGCCTCAAAGTGATTGAATTGTGTTTTTCTTTTCGTGGATTGCTGTTCTGGTTGTGATTTTATTCTTTGTGAATATTTTATTTTACAGACATTTTGATGAGAAGACAAATAGGTGGAGGTGGCAGTGCGCTAACATTGAAGTGCAGAAAAATGCACTACGATCAATCGGTGCGTTTCTTGATTCCTTATCGGGAGATGCACGTGCAGCACGTCATGCTGTTGTTAAGGTGTATAGTTTGCTTCCTTTTCTTTCCTGGGGTTTTAAGTCTAGTGAGTAGCACATAGGAAGCAGAATTAGGAGTTTTATCCCAGTTCATTAGACTCTCTGTATGAGGTGTGCATGTCTATACTTCGAAGATTGTGGAACTTAGAGCTTTTTATGAATTTGCTTGAGTCAATTGCACTCAGCATATGTAGGAAGTTATGATTATATTTACATCGGTGAATTAATTACAATGAATTATCTACTAGTGTAAATAAATAAATAGAAGAAAGCATTTCATTGGGGCAGTTTGGTCTGAGAAAAAAAATTTTGTTTTCATTTTTATTTTCACTTTGTTTCCTGTTTTCTGACCTTTATACAAGAAAAGGTAAAAGCCAAAAGAATATTAAAAGGTTGTGTTTACGTATCCTGTATTTTTAAAACAGTAGACATAGTGAAAACAGATAATTCTTTCACAAACCAAATAGATACTTTTTGAAAATAGTTTCTAATGTAAATTCCTACAGATAAATTTGTGTAGAATGGTTTGATATAGATAAATTGGTCTGATATTTTCAATAACAATGAAATATGTGGTTTCCTACATTGCTTTACTTCTTCAGGAATCTGTTCCTGATATTTTGGGAGCATTATTATGGATTCTTCAATGCAAAAGTGAGGCCTTATTAAGCATGGCATCAAATGTTGCAGTGAAGTTAGTTAGCGTTCTACCTAATCCATTCTTTCAATCACATATGTTGGAACTTGTTTATTGTCTGTCATCCTTGCTATCTTCACATCAAGTAGAAGTTGCTATACCCTGTGCTACCGCCTTGAATTTGGTAATCTCAAATTTGAGTGCTACAAGTGAGAAGGAAGTTATGGAAGCATTGAAAGAAACAGAGACTTCCATTCGGATTGTGGCAAATATAAAAGATTTTGCTGAAGGTGCAAAAATTGAATATTTCGAAGAAATGACTTTACTTTTGAGCACTATACTTTGGCGCTGGCCTCTGTCTAGGTTCCGTGTTTGTAATGATGCAATATTTATGAAAGGTTTAGCAAACATCCATACAAAGACAGATAGTTCTATTAAACTTGCCCTTCTAAAGTTGTACACGTCTATAGGTATTAAAATATCACTCTACTCTCCATTACAACCAAAATACTTTTCCTTGTTATCATCCATTCTCTAGTATTTAGACCAACTAATTTCTATTGTTGTTACCAGCTTTATGTGATTCTGCAGCAAGAAAGCTTATAGAGGATGGAGAAGTATTTCCACAAATGTTTGTGCAGGCAATGGGAAAATCAAACCCTCATGCTATTCGGATAGAGGGGTTTAGGCTTGCTCAATGCCTATTGGTAACATTTCATTGTTCTAAAAGATAATCACTGTAATATAAAGTATTGCTCCTAACAAAGATTGGTTTTTATCTGTCCAGAGATCCCAAGATAATTGTTTAAAAGTGGTTGGTTTGTGTGGTGAAGCTCTTGTTGAGGCCATAGTTTGTGGAATGAAAGAAACTAGTCTGAGTTCTAAAAAAGTTGGGAACAACCATGGGTCTTTGTCAGTGGAAGCATGCCAGTTGGCTCTAATAACTCGCTGGGCAGGTGATCATCATACCAATTTTTGGAAACAAGGAATTGATAGAGTCCTCCTTAATCTTGTAATTGAAAATATTGAAGACCAATTGTTTGGACCTGTCCTGTCTTTGGAAAAACAAATATATATGGCAAAAGAGGGATTAAAAGCCAATTATCATCTTGGTCTTAGGAGTTATGTGTGGGACATTCTTGGGTGGCTTACAATTCATTGTGGAGAAAATTTAAACCCTAATACTCATGGTAGTGAGCTCTGCATCAACTTGCTAATTACATGTGCATGGTAAATTGTATTCCCTTTATTATATTTTTTTGATGAATTTAATGTGTATACACATTGATATTATAACATATCTTATGTCTCAGTTTCTTGCTACTGCTGTTGATTATATTTCTGAAAATTTTCAGCTGACCTTTTATTTCACTTGTTGATGCTCTCTAAATTAACTAATTCTAATTTTCCCTTTCCCAACAGCTTGAGTTTTGTGGATACACTTGAAAAATGGTGCAGAATCTGTCAAAAGGATATTGATGATCATTTTCAAAGTGAACCGGTATCAAGGGCTGTTCTAATGATGATTCATTCTCCATGTAATTCCATCTCCTCGCATACTAGATTCTTATTGTCAGATGTACTAAAGGTGAAAGGCATGTCATGCTTGAAAAGCTTACTACATACTTTAGATTATACGTCATCCTTAGAAAGCTATGGATCATTTGATAAACTTCAGCTTGTTGTTAATTTAATTGGGTTTACTTGTCTTTCAAGCTTACCACAGTATCAAAGATGTATCATTGAGAGCAAAGGGATAAAGGTGATTGTTCTTCTCATGAAGCGATGCTTAAATAATGACATTCATATTGAAAGGAAAAGCTTTGCTTCTCATTTGCATACAACATGCCATGAAAGGTCTTGTTGCTGTTATGATAAACAAGATTGGGAAGGTTCCAATATTCTCTTATTTTATAGTTTGTTGGGCTTAACTGAAATTCTTCATCAGTGTGACCTTTTACAAGATAATCCTCAGCAATTTTCTAGAGAGGTGACAAACATTAAACCACAGTTAGTTAGCAAACTTCAAGAGATCTGTAAAAGCAACTCTTTTAGTCCTGGTGTGAGATGGTATGTTTCTTATATTCTAACTTATTTTGGATACTACGGTTTCCCAAATGAATTAGCCAAAAGGATTGGGAAATATCTCAATAAAGAAGAATACTCGGATATGAAGCTTGTTGTAGCAAATGGGGAATCTCTGAGTGTTCATGATGTTATTCTTGTTGTTCGATGTCCATCACTACTGCCTCCTCAATTGTTACCTTGTAGGAAGAGTTCTAAAGAGATAGCAGATAAGTTTGTCAGAGAGACCATGACAGAAGTTCGATTATCTTCTCATGTTGATTATGAAGCATTGGCATTGTTGTTGGAATATGTGTATTTGGGATGCGTACATGCCAACGAAGAAACAGCAAAGAAGCTGAAAATTCTTGCTAAGCGCTGCAATCTACATCCTTTGTTCCAAATGCTTCACAGACAACGTCCAAAGTGGGGCACCCCTTTCCCCAGTTTCGATCTTACTTCATCTTTTGGTTTAGCTGGAAATTGTTTTTCGTATGGTTTGCTTCTTGATCAACTTCTCATAAATATCTTGAAATTGCACATGATTGTTGTAATCTTGCATTTTCTTTTTTGTTTATTTCCATTTCCATCTTTAATTCCCACGAAATTTTCTATATTAATTCACATATATTTGTATAGCAGCCTTCAAATTGTTTGTTAGGTTTATTTAGTATTTTTAAAATGAGTTATTTTTCTGAAAGGCTATATTGAAGTTGGACGTGGTTGCTAAATGTAATTGTGTTATCAAGTATTGTGAGAACTATTAGTGAAATTTACTAATTGGAGCTTTCTTGTTGATTAGATATTTATGGACTTTTGATACAATGAAGAATAGTAACATTGCTAACATTTGTTTGCAAAGTTAGGGAGAGAAATTCTGATTTTGTCAATCTATTTTCAGGGATGTCATATTGGAAGCTAAATCAAATGAGCTTGTCGAGTGGACATGCAATATTTGTTCTGACACAGTACCTCATGTGCATGCTCACAAAATTATATTGCAGTCTGGTTGTGATTATCTACTAGGTTTGTTCCGGTCAGGAATGCAAGAAAGGTGATTATTGATCTAGATATTGATAATTGATCAATTTTACAGTTTTTCTGATTTACAAATGATGAAAAGCTTTGCCTTTTATTGAAACTATAGCTCATGAAAATTGAACATGCATGGGTGTCTATTATTTATTAACTTGTTCCATGGTTAACTCTGATGAAGGCTGATTGAACACTTGACCAGAATGTAAGTTCAGCCAATTGTTTAGAGGCCCAAAACTTGGACAATGTATACCTGTAGAAAGAGAAAGCAGAATAGAAGGGTGCTGAGTTGGCAAATTCTGTTAAGGGAGTGTAGGATGGGAATATAGGAGAATGTGGAATAGTGGGAGTCAGTTACAGCTTTTGGGTGATTGTGGTGGGAGAAGATTCTTCTTCTCTCAGGAGCTTAGGCTCTGGTTTTCATTAAATAATATTCCTTCTTCAGTATATTTTCTTGAGAGTTCTATCAATTGGTCCAACCTACTGGATTCAATTTACCAATGCCCACAAAAATGCTAGACGTAGTTGAGTATTTGGAGGCTAAGGTAAACTCTCTAGAGAATTCACTCAAAGCATCAATGACGTATTTCATAAAGTCTTTGCTCATTAAAATGGGAAGTTGTTGGATCAACAAACATTCATAGGTGGAAGTGTAGGGTGTGACAGTGGTACCCTAGGAGGTGGGAGTTCTTCTATCATGTTAGGAGATAATTCAAATGAATACTGAATAGCCATGAAGAAGATTGAGTTGCCCCTATTTGCTAGAGTTGATCCAGTGGGGTGGAGAACTAGAATTGAAACTTATTTTGAAGTGCAGAATAGCCAATGCAATTAAAGTGAAGCTAGCAAAGTTGAATATGGAGGGTCTGACCAGTCACTAGTTCAATTTGTTAAGGGATACTGATTTCCTCAAATGTCCGAATTGAAGCAATCACTTATTGAATGGTAAAAGAGGTTGTCGTTTCAATAATCCATTTGAAGAGTTCGCGGACCTTTGACAAATAGGAACAATTGAGCAGTACATTGCAAATTTCGCGTTCATTTTATCACAAGTGGGATGTTGGCCCTAAGAGTAGTATATTATGGGGGGTAACTAATCTGATTTGCTGAGCTGGGTTTGAACTTTTAACCCACATAATAGGTTTGAAATGATGTATTTAGCTTGTGATTTGTAGGTAGAGACTGCCCCTATAGTGAACATATGAAACAATTTGGGTTTTCCACCACATGGGGCTTACCCACAAAATTATAAAGGGACTTCTAAGTTGTCTAGTGCTCTAAGTTGTGCAACTAATCAAAGATTGGGCCAAATGGATTAGACGCAATACCCAAAACTTGGGGTAGCTGGATGCAAATGTATGTGTTTTTTTCCATCTTTTTAGCCCACAACGTAAATGAGGAGAGGAAAGGGATCAAACACATAAGCTATCAAGAGCTCATGGATTGGAAATAAAAGGGCCTATGTTTTCGTTGTGGTGAGAAGTTTCACCACTTACACCAATGTCCTAAGAGGCAATTTCATTTAATTTTGGGAGATGAAATGGTCAAAAATAGGAAGGAGAAATTTTGGGTATTGAGGGTGTAAGAATAAGTAAGAGGGTGATATAGGTTGAATCCTTAATATATGTAAAGTATATAGGGTTATGCATTTATTAATAGGAAAAATACAAGAGATGGGCCTAAGCCCATTACAATATATAAATAGAAACCCTAATACATTTAACACTCCCCTTCAAGCTGGTGCTATAAATTGTATGAACCAAACTTGTTACAAATATACTCAAAATTGTAATTTGAGTGTCATTTAAGTGGCTTCTCCAAATTGTAATTCTTTAAGTAGATGTTTCGGCCAAATAAGTTCATAGGTAGCAGAGACCATAGATCTATAATGCTTTTGCACAGGATCTTGCCACAACACTTTGTTTCTTGCTTTTCTAAGAAATCAAATTATCACTGATGAATACACAATATCTAGAGGTGGATCTCCTATCAAAAGGAGAGTCTGCCCAATCAACATCTGAGTATGCTACAACTTTAATGTGATTATTGTGTCCATATAACATGCTTTTTCCAAAAGAACCTTTAATGTACTTTAATATACAAATGACCGTATCCCAATGATCTGTAAGGGATAATTAAGAAATGACTCACCACACTAACAACAAAGGAGATATTAGGGCGAGTAACTCTAAGATAATTCAATTTTTCAAACTAATCTTCTATACTTCTCAAGATCTGAGAGTGGCTCCCCTTGATTAAATAGAAGTTTGGCATTGGGATTCGCGGGTGTGTCAGTAGATTTTTGAATTCATTTGCCCAGTTTCCTCCAAAATGTCCAATGCATATTTCCTTTGAGAAATAACTATTCCATTATTGAATTGTGCTACTTCAATCCCCAAGAAGTATCTGAGTTTGCCAAGCTTTTTTATCTGAAATGACTACAAAGATGTTGCTACTTGTGAGATGCCATGGTGATCACTACTTGTAAATACAATATCATTAACATATACTACTAGGTAAGTACACCCAACACTCGATTGATGGTAAAACACAGAGTGATCTGTCTCACTGTGGGTCATGCCAAATTGTTGAACAATAGTACTAAATTTGCCAAGAGATGGAGGAGTTGGTAGCGGAAGAGAGTCATCAAGTAGATGGTGGGAAATCTGTCGATGACTATATACCTAAAGAGGTGGTGGAGGTGGGGGATATGTAGAAACACTAGACATATCAGGAGGGTCACATACAACTAGGATAGTGACTTGATCAGAGGAAGACATAGTGGGAAAAGGATTTGTCTTAAAGTAGAGATCAATGAAAGTGGCATCGGTTAAGAGATGAATACCCTTTTTGTGATCTAGTGAACTCTAAGAAAGAACATTTGTGAGACTTAGCAGATAGTTTATCATGATTTGGACCTAAAATATGAACAAAGCATGTGGACCCAAAACTCTTAAGCGGTAAGGGGATGGGAGTGGTTCATGAGGAAATAAAATAAAATGAGGTATTTTGTTGTCTAAATTAGAAGAAGGCATACGATTAATGAGATGACATGCACTTATAACATCATCACTCCAAAAATGATGAGGAACCTGACCATGAATTAAAATTGTTTGAGTTATTTCTATGAGATGTTTATTCTTTCACTTAATCACCCCATTTTGTTGAGGGGTTTAAACACATGAAGTTTGATGAAGAATGTCATGAAGAATTTTGAAAAGAGTGAGAAAGATACTCACGAACATTATCACTTCGTAAAGCTCAAATAGAATCAAGTTGTGTTTTAATTTCATTGTAAAATGTTTGCAAAATAGAAAACAACTCTGAATGATTTTTCATAAAAACCAACCAAGTACATCTTGAATGAAATCTTAAAATTGACTAAATGTGACTAGGTCCCCAACTGTTAGAATGAACCAAGACAAAAGGAGACGAAGCACGTTGTGAGACACTTTTAGGGAAAGAATAACGACTATATTTTCCTAATAATTCAAAACAAACATGATAACTTATGAGAAGTATAATTATACTTCTCATGATCAGAGATATTAAAAATCGGCTATAGTGACGTTATTGTGGAATGCAATCCCGAATTTTCTAGCGACCACCACACTAAGGCAGTGGCGGAACCAGTTTTCACGTGGCAGTCTATAGCAACTGCTTTTGCTATTGTGGCATGGCGTCTCAAATGGGTCATGGTGGAAATTTTGTGTTCCAAAGTTGAAAAACTTTCGATTTTCTTTGACCTGATCCAACAAATGCAACCTAATTTTTTGGGTCCAAACCCACCAAAAGAGTAAGTATTTCTTACTCAATATACCAAAAAACCTTACCCGCACGCACAATGTCTCTTCATCTCTTTCACTCACTTTTTCAACATCATTGTCGACGTCGTCGTCGCTGATGCTGCCTCTGTTCATCCATCTTCATTTCTTCTTTCACGGTTTTTACTTCTTTCCCCTTCCTGTTTTATATTTTTTTTTTCTTCTTTCTGTTTTTTTTTTTTTGCATTTTTCTTTTTTTTACTTTTCTTTTTTTTACCGTAAATCCAATTTTTTTTATTTTTCTTTTCTGTGTTTTTTGTTTTAATCTTTTCTTATTTTTATTTTTTCTTTTCTATTTTTTAAATTTTCTTTTTCTCTTTATTTTTCTGAATTTTTTTATTTTTTTTTTCTTCTTTTTTCTTCTTTTTTCTTTTTCTGAATTTTGTTTTTAAATATTTTCTTTTCTTCTTTAATTTTTTATGTTTTTTCTATTTTTATTTTTCTGAATTCTTTTATTTTTATATTCTTTTTTTACTAATTTGATCAGAACATTGCACATTCATAACTTTTTTAATATGCATAGATTGATTCAACAAGTTTTGACAAGATCTCAGTGCATTATTATGGGGTGAGTAAGGACTCTCTAATATGATTAAGGAATGCACAATTCTTTCCAACATTGACTTTTCTCCATATCCTAATCCTTTTTTTGTAGAAACATCTGATCCATGATGCCCATTTGGATTTTTACTAAACAAGTAACATGGCAAACAATAAGTAGCATCATTACTTATAGAGTACTTTAACTTGGATGTTTATCTCAGAGAGAGGATAATTTTCAAGATGACAATAATATAGACCCTATTTTAAATATGCTTTTCGAATTTCATCTCTTCGATTAACTGGAAATTCCCAAATTTGAAGACGTTTTCCAAGGTCACGTTCTAAAGAATCGACATCAAATTCACCATCTATAATTTTTGGAATTTTGAAAGATTGTTCATCTAATATAACCATTTGCTCATTTGAAGTTGAAGAAATATCATTTTCATTTTTTATCAATAATCTTCCTCTTGAAAAAAACATAAATTGTCTTGTTCTTAACCATGAGTATTGTACCTATTAAAAAATAATTATTTAATTTCAAAATATATAAAATTATAATAAATGATATTTACGATCTAATCTACAAACTTCCTAAAAATATAATCTACAATCTAATCTATTTATAGTAGTCACATAAAAGTATAGAAAATAAATGATATCAAATAAAAAAATGATAATAGGTACCTATAATAGAAGAAGTTTTGTAGAATAAAAGATAAATGATGTAGAAGAGAAACCGTATAAGAGAAAGCAGCTCACTATATCTTTAACATACAAAAAATAAGAAGAATAACAGTTTATAGTTAAAAGCAAAAAAGTAGATGTAAATAGCTGTTATCCATAAATTTATATGACAATTTTAAAAAGTATACCTCTTAAAAGAATTGATTAATTGTAAAATCTTGTTTTATTAAATTGTGTGGATCCATATAATAAATTTATATATATAATAAAAAGTGTTTGGGGAGTCGTGGTCCCCACCTGCTCCTATTAAGTTTCGTCTTTAGACCTAAGTCTATTACATTAAAATTAGAAATCCTAATACATTTAACAATTCTAATACAGTTACAGCTATTAAATATTTCTTTCTTCTTTCATACCTATCAATGTGATACTTGTCAATGCCAAAAGTACGATGCTACCTCACCTTTTAGGTTACTACAACCTTTACCAATTCTAACTCAAGCTTAGAGATATATTTCTCTTGATTTCATTTCTGGACTGCATAAGCCAAGAGGGTTTACAGTAATCCTAGTAGTGGTTTGTCCTTTTTCTAAATATGCACATTTTATTTTACTTAAACATCCATATACAGAAAAGAGTGCTGCTGTTGCGTTTGCTTGAGAAGTGGTGAGGTTACCTGGAATTGAAATTCCATTTTTAGTGGCTCTTAGTGTTTTTTTGGCAGGAATTGTTCAAAGTACAGGGGATTATATTGAAAATATCCTCCCCCTACCACCCAAAAACTGACGCACAAACTGAAGTGATAAATAGATGTTTGGAAACTTTTTTACTTTGGTTTACTTCAAAGCAGCCTAGAAGTTGGTCAAGGTGGGTTTACCTTGGGCTGAATTTTAGTATAATGCTACATATCATATCTCCACTGGTATGACTCCATTTAGTGTTGTTTATGGCAGAAAACCATCAGTTATACAATTATTTTCATACTAAAGTAGAAGTTGTGGCACTAGATTTACCGGACAGAGATGAAGCTTTGTTGTTTGAAGTATAATTTGACTAAAGCACAAGAACAGATAAAAAAATATGCTTACAAAAGGCATAGGATGCAGTCATTTGATCTGGGGGAGTGGGTTTCCCTCAAACTGCACCCTCATAAACAACAATGTATGCATATTGCATTAATTGAAAGTTCTCCCCTTGATTTTTATGCCCTTTTCATGTGATGGAAAAGTTAGGAGAGGTGGCTTATAAATTGCAGTTGCCTCCTCCTTCTAAAGTCCATTCTGTGTTTCATGTGTCTCAACTAAAAAGGGCTATTGGAGAGTACATTGCCGAGGCCAATCTGCCATCTGAATTGGAGGTGGAATCTGATGACCACATTGAACCTGAGCATGCTTTGAGAAGTAGAAAGTTGTTATGCTGAACAGTTGCCTCATCAAACAATTTTTGGTGCAATGGAAAGGTTAGTCTATTGAGGATGTCACATGGGAAGAGAAGCACAATTTGCAGTCTATTTCCTCATCCCAACCTTGAGGGCAAGGCTGCTTTTTTAGTAAGAGGAAGTGATAGAACACTGGACCAGATTGTAGGCCCAAATGTTGAGAGTACTTGGAAAGTGTATACCCGTAGCAAGAAGAGAGCAAAATAGAAGGGTGCTGAGTAGGCAAATTCTGTTAGGGGAGTGTAGGGATGGGAATATAGGAGAATTTGGGATAGTGGAATCGCTTACTATTTGGGTTACTGTGTTTGGAGAGAAGATTCTTCTTTTCTTAGAAGTATAAGCTCTGGTCTCGTTGTAAGGAGCTTTGGCTGATTTTCATTAAATAATATGCCCTTTTCAATGTATTTCTTGAGAGTTATATCAAAAGCCTGATAAGAAACGTAGGGCCCAAGGCCTTGTAAACACGGCATTAAAACCTCTAATGTAGGACTTAACTCCCACCACACCTTGCAATTTAGATCAATTTAGATCAAGATTGATATGTTTCTCTTCACAAACATATTCTAACTATCCCCTGGAAACTCACTGTTGGTGTTCTTGAGCCCTTGGTTGGAAGTGACTTGGAACCATGTCTGTTGTCATGATGGTTTGCATTCCATGTTAACTTCATTTCAACTCTCAAGTTAGTCTAGGACATCCTTGGAAATTAGGTGCAAAAATTTTTCATTTCTAATGAGAAACTTTGCAAGCTTCTTTGCTTTAATTTTTGTTTCCTTCTACATTTGGATTGTCTCCCCTGTCTCCTATGGGTCTGTCTTAAATGTTATTCATTCATTGTTCCAGTCATTCACAAGTAGTAAAAGTTGACATTAGCTGGCAAGCATTGATTAAACTAGTGCAGTGGTTTTATTCTGATGAGCTGCCTGATCCTCCCTCTGGATGCTCGTGGGATAATATGGATGATGAAGAAAAGCTATTTAATCTACAACCATATGTGGAGCTTTATTGGCTTGCTGAGTTCTGGCTTTTGGAAAATATTCAGGAAGCTTGCTGGAATGTGATTATGTCTTGTCTTGATTCTTCCTGGCGGTTGTCCATTAAAATAATCAAAATGGCTTATAATCTCTCTTTGTGGAAGTTAGTTGATATTGCAGCAAATCTCATGGCTCCTTCATATCGTCAATTACGAGATTCTGGTGAACTAGAAGAATTTGATGATGGGCTAGTGCACTTGATTTATTCTGCTTCTATTCAACTTAACTAAGAAAGCACAGATCGCATTAGGTGATTCAATACTCCTCAAGATGATTCATAGTGCAGGAGATTCTGGAGGCATATACTAACTTTTTTTAGGAGCTTCAAACTTTGTCAAGTATGGTAAGCCGGCATTTCTGTCACATTATTTTTAATTTTCAAGGTTCTAATATTATTTCTAGAATTTTGATATGAATCCCAGAACTTTTTTCTGCTTTTCTTCCTTCCGTTTCCTTGACTATTTATTTTTCAGTTTGCACTTTCTATGACTACTGGTTTTTCTGATCTGACAGCTCTATACCCCCTTTCTTAATATGAGTGAAAGAAGCAATTCAAGTTCTCCCATTTTATGTAACTTGATTACTTCATTCAAAGATTTTCTTACTTCTGTAATTCATCAAACTCATAATATTGTTAGGCATTTCCTAATCTCAATTTTCTTGTTAGATGGCATTTTGGATAATAATATCTGATAGAAAGGAGAGAAGATAAATCTGGGGAAGGATAGAAATTTTCCTCGTCAAAAAAGGAAAAGAGAAAATAGCAAGGTGAAGTAGCTTAAACATCACAGAGGTGATTAATCTCTTTTACCATGATTGATGGAAGTCCTTTAGCAATCATGGGCAGAAGCATGATTATAGTATTATCCCATGGCAAGTGTAAGGAACCTGTAAATTAATTGGGAGAAGGCATAAAAAAAGAAAAGTAGAGAGATGGGAAGTTGAAGAGAGGGAATGAGGATTCATTTGCTTATTTTTAGTACCTTAGTTATTAGGAAAAATTTCAAATGATTTTTTAGTAGGATGTTGATTATATGGTATTTTAAATACAAATAAGTTAAATTCAAACAAAAGTTTATGACCAGGTGATTTATTAATACCTGTTGGTCTCTTCTATATATTGATTGTAGGCATCTGAAGGGCCTGAGCTGAGGCATGCTCCATCATTCAAAGCAAGTAAAACAATTTGTTTTGGTGGAGGTTAGAAAAAAGTTGTTACTCGTTTAGGAAATCTTATGTTTGGTCAGTTTAGAAGGCTCATATCAGATAGTAGTTCCTTAAAAATAATTCATAATAGTCAATTTGTATTTGCTCCCTCCTTTCTATTCTTTTTGAGGTGCTTTCTTGGATTTAAATTGCAGTTGAAGATGTCATGCACGTCATTTGGTTTCTGTTCGTAAACCATTAGTTCAAAGTTCAGTCTGCAAATCAGTTTAAGTGAATCATGAGTTCCTCCATCTAATTATTGGTAGGCATTTCTCTCTTTTATTTTGAAAACACATTCTATCTAATTATTTGTAGGCATTTTCTTTCATTCTGAAAACACATTCTAATTAATTGTGTTTTTATGTTAATAGTAGATGTTAATGGTTTATTTATATTGAAAAAAATAAATCAATATAATAAATAGAAGATATTTGATATCCTCTAATAATAAAGATTATACGGGAATAAATAAAAAAGTTCCTTGTAGTACATATATAATCTAAATGTTCCTCATTTCTACAACTATAACACTCCCCCTAAGCTGGAGTACATAAATATAATCAATCATTGGTCCTTTTAGAGATTTGGTGAATACATTAGCCAATTGTTCGTTAAAGTTGACAAATCTAATAATGATGTTTTCAGACTCTAATTTTTCTCTTTCACCTCAATATGTTTGGTCCTCTCATAGAAGACAAGATTTGAGGCAATGTGTAATGTTGCATGGTTGCCTCATACAAGGTGCACTTGAGAATTTTCTTTTAATTTAAGCTCTTTGAGGAGTTGTTTTAGTCATATGAACTCACAAGTAACTAATATCATAGTCTTGTATTCTGTTTCTCCACTTGACTTTGTCACAACATTTTGTTTTTTATTTTTTCTATGATATTAAATTACCTGCAACAAGAATGCAATACCCTAAAGTGGAGCATCTATCACCTAGTGACCCTGCCAATTAACATCAGAATAACCAACAATTTGAGTATCTCCCTTATCTTCATAAATGAGGCTTTTTCCAAGAGTCTTCTTAATATATTTTAGGATCCATAAAACTACAACCCAATGGTCTTGACAAAGAGAGTTTAAAAATTGACTTACTATGTTCACTATAAAAACAATGTCAGGATGTGTCAATGTGAGGTAATTTAACTTACCAACTAACTTTCCATATCTCTCAGGATCATAACAAGGTTCTCCTTGGTTAAGTGCAAGTTTGACACGTAGATCCATTAGTGTATCTAAAGGCTTAGCATTTATCATCCATGTTTCTTTTAAAATGTTAAGAGTATATTTTCTAAGATATAACCAAATCATCCTTGGATTGTGTCATTTCTATACCAAGGAAATACCTCATGCCTCCAAGAACTTTTGAGCAAGATGTTGATTTAGTTGTACAATACCCTTTTTATCATTACTTGTAATAACAAAGTCATCCATATATACAATGAGATAGACACGTCCTCGAGAAGAATGCTGATGGAACAAAGAATGATCAGTATCACTTCGTATCATTCCAAACTACTAGATAACAATTTGAAAACACCTAAACCATGCATAGAGTGATTGCTTAAGGCCATAATATACCATATTAGATGGCTCCTCATGAGCAACAAATCCAAGAGGTGGCTCCATATAAACTTCTTTATCAAGGTCACCGTGTAAAAATGCACTTTTGATGTCAAGTTGAAACAGAGTCTTGTGGTGTATAGCTACAATGGAAAAGAAAAGTTGATAGATGTCTTTTTGGCAATATGAGAGAATGTGTTAGTATAATCTTGACCATAGATATGTGTATATCCTTTGGCAACCAATCAAACTTTATAGCGGTCAATGTTACTATTATGTCCTGTTTTAAGAATATATAACCATCAGCATCCAACAATTGATTTGTCAGCTGGAAGAGGAACCAATTCTCAAGTAATACTATTTTGAAGGGCATACATCTCATCAATCATCGCTTGTTGCTACTATGTGAGTTCACTTGGAGACTTAGGAACAAGAATAAAAGATAACAAGGACAAACAACTATATTATATAGGGGAAAGTCTGTGATAACTAAGGTTTGTATAGTGGGGACAAGGGTTATGGGTAGAATGTGTACCTTTTCAAATAGCAATATGAAAATTATTTTCAAATGGAACTAGATTTGGTAAAGGAGATGGCTTCGGGGAAGGATCACACATGACCTCCATTATCTATCGAAGATGGATCTTGTACTGGAATATCAATAGGTTATGAACAATGTTGATATATCTAACGTGGTGCAAAAGAAGCATCCTAAGTTATGCCAGAGTCATCTGGTACTAATGAAAGAAAATTGATAGTAGTACGAAGGTGATTACATATGTCAACATTAGAGTGAATAGTTTTATAATATGGAACAAATTCAAAGAAAGAGATATCAGCAGAAGAAAAATTCCTATGAAGATTAGGAAAGCAACATCGATACCCCTTTTGGGAATGATGATATTCCACAAAGATATTTGAATGTTTGAGGAGAAAATTTATCTCAATCAGGTGTGAGGTCATGTTCAAAGCATGTGAAACCAAAAACACGTGGAGGAACACATTATAAAAGGGAATGAGGAAAAAAGATAGAGTGGGGTCTCAATCATTAAGGACAAATGATGGTGTCCGCTTAATGAGATAACATGATGTGCGGACAACATCGCAGCAAAAGTGGTGAGGAAGATGATTGTGAAGGAGTTTTTTAATAAGATATTTGTTTCTACATTGAGCTACTCCATTCTGTTGAGGAGTATGAGGACATGAAGTTTGGTGAAGGATATCATTGAATTGTTGAAATTGATTAGACAACATATTGATTAGCATTATCACCATGAAAAGTGTGTATCAATATACTAAATTGTGTTTTTATTTCATTAAAAAATGTTCAAAATATAGAAGACACTTTTGATCGAGTCTTCATTAACTAAATTACATCTCGAATAATCATCAATAAAGATTATAAAATATTTAAAACAAATAGTACGAGAAGGATCTCAAATATCAAAGTGAACTAAAGTAAAAGGAGACAAAACTACTTTATTAAGACTATTAGCAAAAGAGTGATGAAGATATTTTCCTAATTGACATGATTCACAATTCAAAATAGACAAATGTCTTAGAGTTGACACCATTTTCTGCAATTTTGTTAATCTGGAATGTTCTAATTGTGCATGAATCATCATTGGAGAGATGGTTGATGGATATACTGATGGTGATGGATACAAAGAGTAAAGGCCATGTAACTTAGGCCATGTAACTTAGGCCATGTGACTTACATCCGATGCCAATTGTCTAACCCCAATATTTGATGTGACAAGGTATTGTTATTTTTAGTGTAGAGGAGAATAGCATCATGGGATTGGATCAATCAAGCAACAAAAAGTAAATTAAATAGGTAATTGGATAAATAAACATAGTCAAAAGTAAGGGATGGTAGGGGTTGGGTAGTACCAATGTCACACTCTTATGTTTTTTAACCATTGGCAAAGGTTATAGAAAACAAATGAACTGTTTTAGTAAAAGGAAAAGAAAACGATTATCAAATATGTGATCAGTTGCACCGGAATGAATATCTCAAGGACCAAGAGTAGGAGCTTGAGAGACAAACATGAGTTATTAGTGTGTAACCGAAACCGTGTTTGTAGTGGATTGGCAAATCACACACCATTTAATAAAGTCTTTATATGTTTCTAGAGATGGATAAGATATTTTTTTGTGGAAAGCTGAAGGAAGAAAAAAAGGAGGAGAAACAACGAAAGTGAACATGGGAAAGGTTCACAAAAATAAAAATACAATGGAGATAGTGGGCCTACCGAGCTAACACAGTTTTGAAAAAACCTTTAAATAACACGTTAAACTTTAGAAAAGAGAGAAACATTAAAATGAAACCATGTGTGCGAGATAGCACGGATTGTGAGATAGCAAGGATGCTTTGTTTATACTGAAAAAAAATCAATCTAACAAATAGAAGAGATTTGATATTTTCTAATAACTAAAAAAAGATATAAAAATAAATAATAAATTTTCTAGTAATATATAGAATTTAAATATTATTAATTATATAGGATTAATTTTTTGTTTTAATTTTTTTTATAATTATGGTAGTAGGTATTTATAATAATTCAGACAATCTGCTTTGAGAGATTTTCCATCCCGGTCAAGCTAGAGAGTATGTCGTACCAGTAAATTATTACTTTGAATACTTTCTCGGCATTTAACAACTGACAATAAATTATTTTGGTTTTCGTGAAATCTTTCCAGAAGTTACTCAAACTAAGAGGATCCCCATCACTAATTATCTCTTATTGTGCTCCATGTAGTCTATAGATTTGATACATCACGTGCTAAGCAAGTGGGCTGTACATGGATGCCAAAGGGCCACAAAATGGACTTACTTGTCCAAACAATCAATTATGACCCAAACAAATAGTATCCTTTCCTAGGCAGTAAACAAAAATTTTGAAATCTGTGTTTAGCTGCTTCTTCTACTGTTAAACACTTTTGAAGAGTTTTTGGAGCGAAAAGGTACATTCTTGGCAGCAGCCATGCAACTAATGTTCTTAGTCAAAAGTTTCCTCTCAGCTTTTCTTTGAAATGTGATTTCTTGCATATCTGCCAAGCTCTGAGCTTCTCTCATGGTTCTTGCCTTGAACAAAAGACTAAACCAGCCTATTCTTTCTACAGACAAGTCATGTAAGCATCAACAAGGTATTTTTAAGATTAGCAAAGTTCACAGAAAATTGTATCAAATTCATCATTATTAAATTCTGCCAACACCATATATGATGTTAGCCTGAGGGATTATTTGTATTTCATTTCAGCGTAGTAGTAGTAGTAATTTATTTTTTCATTCTTTATTGTTCTGAGTTACCCATGTTTACGTCTTTGAGAAAAATTAACATTGTGTTGAAGTTGTGTGTAGGGGTTCTTGAACTTCTCGTGCAATATTCTCTTATTTTGTTATCGATTGGCTGCTGGAATGTTTTTCATAATTTTCGAGATGGTATTTAACTTCACTTTTTGATGCTTTAGATTATATCAAGTATGTATTGGATTGATTTGCTTTCAGAAATTGTTTTACTAATTGATTATATCATATTATCTATAGTTTATATCGTATGAATGATGTTTTTGAAAAGTCATTTTAAGACTAATCCATTCGGTTTGGATTAACTAAAAAAATACTAAAATTATTAAGAGCACTAAATTATCAGTAGTGATTAATTTTACACAAAACAATTAACTATTAAATATAAACTGTAAAAATAAAAACACTCTGTTAACTTTTCATTATAATCCTAAAATCTTGTTTATTTGAAAAGTTATAATAAAAGTCTGAAGTTATAATTGATTATTTTATTGATGTTACCTAATAAGAACATTATGTGATCTGTAGTCAATGATAATAAAATAACTTAACTAATTCCGATGTAACCTCAATATTTATTCCTTTTACTTCATACTTATGTACAACATCTTCAAATTCCAGAGATGTAAAATACTTTTACCAGGGATAAATCTTATCATTCAGTTGCAGAAAGTTGCAGAAAGATTTGGAGGTTTTGATGTTGCAACAGTTTCCTAATATAATATCCTTAAATTTTTCTTCCTCGAGCCCAGAAAACTTTATTAGTTTCAGAATACTGGCCTGTTTCCTGCTTATTTCCTGAAGAAAAGCCTTCATCTTTTATTCATCACTTATAATTCAATATGACCCGTTCTAGCAAATGAAGCCATAAGAGACATAGTTTGGCATGAGGAGTTTTCTTTCAGAAGAGTTTTATGGCTACCAGACCCAAAAGTTTTTGCTCTTTTTCTGGCTGGAGTGTTTGAGGAAGACATTGTCGAAATAGAAAGAAACCTGATGAATTAATTTAACTCTTTATACATTGTAGAAATTCGGTTTTCATCTTTGAAAGCACCATTTAAAAAAAAATTCAATTTATGAGACAAAAGCCATGGAATTGCATAAATTAAGAGAATGTCTTGTAAAAATCTCCCTATCAAGTTGACCAATTACATTATCAAGAGAGAGGTCTCTTAACAGTTTTCCATTATTTTAGGTAGTCCATGTTCTGCTGGAGGTTCAAATGCATTTGGTTGATCATTTCTGTAAATCTGAATTGTGAAAATTTGGCTGAAGCCATCTCCTACGGTAGGCCTATACAAATATGATAAATTTTTATTAGATTCATCAAAGATTACAGGTACAGATGTATAAATTTTTTTATAATTAAACTCTATATACATGGATACTAGATGACTAATTTTAGATGTTTCTATCTTCTTTTGCATCAAATTTGTTGAGATTGTCCTTTTCATTGATTAAGGTGAAATACTTCCATCCAAAAATTTTAAAATTTTCTATACTTTGTTTTCTCCACTCAAACAACTCATAAAGAATTCTTTCTAAAACAGAACGAATTAGGACTCTAGTACAATTAATAGCATCGATCCATAAATATTTAAGTAGGAATATTTCATTAAATATAGTTCTATCTAACTTTTCTAATGATCTATTTTTGTTTTCAATCATTATATTTTGTTATAGAGTTTTAGATGCAGAAAATATATGCTTAATATCATGCTTCACAAGAAAACAAACTTAAAACTTAAATCTTGAACAAGCTAAATATAAACATAAATAAGAATGGGTTTATTTTGTCATATTACAACATAACAGAAAAAGAAAGAAAAAGAAACAATGTGAAAACTATGTTTTTTTCTTCAAATTCAATACAAGGTAATAATCATATATTTGAGTAATAAAGTTTCAAGAAAATATTTTAATACTCTCATATTATTTAAAAGATTTCGAAAAGAATAATTTTAATTTTTATGTAAAATAATTTATAAATAAAAAATTATATATAATACTGTTAGTTTTAATGAATTAAAATTATAATTTGATCTATTAATTTCACTTCTCAATAAAATTAATAGATGAACTCGGTATTTTAACAAAATTAATTTTTTGAATTATATATATAAATGTCATTCTTACATAGTCCGAATAGAAACTTCCAAGTTTTTAGTATTTAAGGTTTCATAATTGTCCCTTTTGTGTAACATTGAACTAGAAAAATTGGATGCATCACTTGAGTTTGAAATTCAAATTATCTATTCGGCCGTTAAATGTTGTTAATCAAGGAAAAGGTAATTTTATATACTATGTTCCAAATTTTCCCCTTAATTAAACCTTTCTTCTAATATAAAATAAAAAAATAACTTTTGTGAAGAAAAAAATAATTTTGAAGTTTTAGAGTTTAATCGAAGGATATACTTCTAATCAAATTGAACTAAAATTCATCATATTACTTCTGTCTATATTCTTTAATCACATTGATATCTTAATTGAATAAAATTTTGTTTCCAGAAAATGCATTAGAAATTTTCGTAGCACCTATGCAAATGATAACAAGTAACCTTTATTTATGGCATTATATATTAGTACAATCAAACGTTTAATATTATCCTATTTTATTATGAGTCATACAATTTTCTCTTTAATTTGCATAGTTGTGTAACACATAATAAGACCTTCTGAAGCAGTTAATAACTCATGTATCTCTTTAATTTGCATGGTATCTAACTGTTGTTGCATTTAGTAAATCAAATCCTCCCATAAAGTATAATGAACATTACTACACATTTTATAACAATAATTAAAATCTTCTTAATGTATATAGCATAAAATAATAATAAAAATCATGTTATAAAGGTCAATGTTATCCAAATTCAAACTCGCTTTAAATTTTAGCGCGTGACATAAATGTATTTGCTTTTTAGTCATTTTTTTATATTCTCTTTCGTATCATCTTTTTGAACAACATCCTATAACATAATAATAGATATATGCAGGTTTAGGTAAATCGAATAAATAAAACCATAGTATGTAATAAAAGACAAAATTAAATTGGTATCTTAAAATATGTTTAGTTTCAACTCCGAATTAACATAGTATATAAAAGTACCTTTTCCTTGATTAACAACATTTCAAGGCCGAATAGATAATTTGAATTTTAAACTCAAGTGATTCTCACTAATAACAAATACTGAAATTTCCATCCAATATTTCTAGTTTAATGTTAGACAAAAGTGACAATTATGAAACCTTAAATACTAAACACTTGGAAGTTTCTATTCAGACTATGTAAGAATGACATTTATATATATAATTCAAGAAACTATGGGATAAATGAACTCAGTTATTAACTAATCTCTAAGCATATTTCTATTTTCCAAAACAGATATCACAAAACACGTATTTTCATAACAGTAAATATTATCTCTATAATATTCTAAATTTCATTAATGCATAACGTTTGATCATGAAGAAGAATATTAATATTACTTAATATATATATATATATATATATCACATACATATTATATATATATATTACATACATATTATATATATATATATATTATATTATATATATATATATAATATATATATTAAGACAGACATAATAATGTATATTCCTATTTTAATCTGTTTGAATTTTATACACGCTTTTCATATATTTTGAATCGCAATCGAGAATAATTGTATTTTTTTTTGTTCTGGTAGTCATATATTTTTATTTGTATTGCTTAAAATTTACTCTATTAAGCAAAAATATGAACATCAGCATTATCATGTCAAAATGATATCGTTGTAAAATTGATCATGTAAATGAATAAAATAATTTGAATGCAAATTATTTAACTATACAGAAGTTCAATGACTAAATGAGTTTTATTGTCAATGGATAGAACAATTTGAATGAACTGCAGAAGAAATGAGAACATGTTTTAGTTGAATATTTTATTCATATATTAACGTATTAGATGAGTTTCCCCTTAATTATTAACCTTCAAAAATTATTCTAAATTTAATTAACCTTTAAAAAGAAAACTAATGAATCACCTAAATATTTCAATGCCTTTTGTATTTTATATTATTCATGATAACATTAATATATATATATATATATTTAATAAAATATTATAGAATAAGACTACAAAATCAAATCAAACCAAATCACAAAAAATGAGTTTGATTTAATTTAAATATTTCTATTCTAAAAAAGAAACTCGATCGTCTGTAACTTTTATATAATTCAAATATAATTTTAACTAAACATCTAACAAATACAACGAACACCTCATAGTAAGAAAAATTCTAAAGAGAACTTCTGAGATAGGAAACTTATCCACGAGGGTAATAAATTATTTTATTACCAATGCACTGAACTATTTTCTAAAATTGATTCGGTTCAAACTGAATATTTTATAAAATGGATCGGATCTAAATTGGTGGTGTTCTATAGTAATCCCAACTTGAACTTAACAGCCTGGAACAAAGCAAGATTCAGCCACCAAATTCATTCATTACAGACGTCAGCAAAGTAGAACCAATCATAACATCTAGAAAATGACATCTGCATTACTTCAACGATTCAAAAATTCCATATATTGCTTAGTAGCAAATGCAACAGCAAACTATGATGATACAAAACTAACAATGGAAAAGGAGAGGAAACTGAAACCAAGAAACAAGGTAAACATAATTTAATTTATTCTTAGGAATGCCAATGCCACCTCGTCCACTGGTTAAATTGGTCCATCCCACAATGCTACTTCAATTTGGACATCTGACGTCTATATAAAGGTAGATAAGGAGGTATGAACACAACCACAATCCCATGCCTGAATGATGTAATAATAAAGAAACATGGGAATCCAAATTAAAACACCTAAAACTTGACATACTACCCACTACTGTGCTCTAGAGAAACCACAAACTGAGCAACAATAAGCTCCCCTGTCAAAAGAAAATAAAAAGCCAAGACAAGAGAGGAACAAATCAAGCCAAGTCTATCATAATACACAACGGGCCTGATTGCAAATGGATCACAATGCTACATGGCATTACCGCAATATATCAAGATACCAAGGGGCTAAAATTTCTAAGATGCACCTGATCCCTCCACATGAGACTGCTCCGAAGTAAATAGAACACAAGGTTGTCCCTATGAAATTGTCTAATCAACTCAGCACTGACTCCGAGTTCACATGGTGACCATGACCTCCAGAATTACCATTAAATCCAACAACAGGTATAGAGCGCTGAGCAAAATCAAGTAATAGTTTTTTCTGGCGGTCATCAGTGTGAGGTAGACTTGCACGTAAGAGCTCAACTGGCATTTCCTTACTAATAGCTTTAGCTGCATCAGCTCCAATAGCAGACATATTTGGTGTCCCTTGTATAAGGAATGATTGCATTACACCATCATATTTACTCACACAATACTTGGTCAGAAGGCCAAAGAATTCATCAAATGTAGCTTGCCAAAGTGAACGGTTCGCCATATTATAATTGCTAGCAGCATGAGGATCGGTTAGAAGTTCAGTTGCCCTCTCAAGAACGGATACTAGAATAAGGGAAGCCCCATCTCCCGCGGAACTTCCAAGAGGACGGAGGGGAGGTGGATCAGAAGTACAAACAGCAGCTGCTAGACAAGCACTAATTGCACTTAGATCCATTTCACGGATGCATCTTGAAACAACCCTTGCAAGGTTGTTAATAGTGTCTGCTGGAGCTGGATCAGAGGGGAGATTACCAAATAAAAACCTTAAATGCCGAAAGATGGCCATGCAGACTATCCGCATTAGATCACCACCAGGAAAAAGCAGTTGAAGGTACCTAGCAAGTAGCTTTCGACCCTTGGGTAGAGAAGCTATCCTGAGAAAAACAAAGTCATCCTTTGCAGCTAGAGCAACTGTACGTCCATTCTTTCCTAGTGGATCAACTAACTGAAGCGAGGCAGCAAGTCCTTCCAGAAGACCCTGCCGTTTCCGTTTTAACTGAAGACCACCATCTTGAAGCTGATTAAACTGTAGGAAACGATCAATATCATCTACATCAAGAAGAAGATAAATACCATCTTCAATTGTGACCCTAGCTGCAAGCATTGGTTCCTGTTCAAGGGGTTTCTCTGAAATGCTTTGCTCAGGACTACCTGCATTAGAGGAATTAGGAGGATCAACTTCCAGTAGAGGACGGGGCCTGCGAATTGATGAGAATGGAACCCTCCCTAGAGCATCAACCTGAAGAAAAGCATGTGGTTCAGCGTTAGAAGAGGGTCTTAGAGGAAGTTCCCTTATTTGAGCTGGACTAAAGTGGTGCCTCAATTTAGCACCAGAAGACTTTTTTGCAAGACAGCCTTGGTGGTAATAATCATCAACATATGGATCATTGCTGTGTGTTGCTGCAAGCTGCATTCTAAGAATATTCTCAATTTCCTCAGTCGTCATATACTTGGATCTAAATCTAGGCCATCCACTATTATTGCTTCTCAGGCCACTAGTATCAAAACCCTGTGGAGGAAACCGGAGATTTGGTCTACCTATTTGAGCTGATTTTGGCATTTGATCCCTCAATTCCATCAGGCCAAGCATCTGATCATATTTGTTAATCATGGGTATACCTGAGGAAATATTGGGATGATCTCCAGGATATAACCCTGAGTGGTTTACCAATTGATTCTGTATTATCTGATTAAGAGGGGAACCAGTAGGAAATTGGCGCATGTTTCCACCAAAAGGAGGCCCATGATTTAATCCACTCAACTGTAATGCAGGATTGGGGAAATGAGAACGATTTTGTGGTGATAGAGCCATTTGAGCTCCCATGGCATGATAAGGAATGTTTAAGTGGCCTGTATTATGACTTGGAGAAGCTTGCTGAGATCTACCACTGGGTGGAGGATAAGAAGTAAATGAAGAGTTTGGTACCAAAATTGGTTCACTAGAAAAGTGAGGAAATTCCTGCTGCTTGTCAGGATATAAAGATGTTCTATGCAATGGCCGTGCTTCTTGTAAGTGAGCAATTGTGGAATGTGGCTGTGATGACCATCGTTTACCATCCTCCTGAGTAGTTTCAGTGCCATACATATGCTGATCAAACCAGTTGGGAGCCGATTCACCAGGTTGGAGCTGGTGATGTTGTTGCTGCCTTGGCTGCTCAGGATATGAGGATGTTCTGTACAAGGCCTTTGGTTCATGCAACTGAGAAAGAGAAGAATGAGGTTGAGATGACATTCTTCTGCCATCCAGAGAACCTTCATTATCATAAGCATTCTGTTCATACCAGTTAAGAACATCATCCTTCTGTGCCCATTCCGCAGCAGAATCTGAATAATATAGAAGATTACAAATAATTCAGTTAAGAGAAAAAAATTGCATACAGTGTGACAAAAGGAGAAACAAAAATGCTAAAAGGCCAAGAATGCACGGTCACTTTGAACTCAAAGACACAACATCTCTTAATTCATCAATCTTCAGAGGTGGATTTTACAGACAACACAGTCTGATAAAATATCACACCTAGTAAAGGCTATGATTACACGGTGACACAATGAATCAACTCTTCAGCCTAAACATATTAGAGTTTGCAACATTTTCCCAACCCCTTTACTTTTTCTAAGTTTTTCTACTTAAAAGATTAGCACATTATCAACAATCATGCAGCAAAACCCTTAAACCTCCCTTCCCATTGGCATAGAAAGGTTGAACCATATGTTGTTACAGGTTCTAAATGCATGCTTTGCACAGTTGCAAACATAACTTACATTTTTAAATGCATATGCATGTTAATGACTAAAGTTTTAAAAGATGGAGTTTTATATACGCTCAAACTATTCAAAACTTCTAAAAAAACCAGATGTATAGTGTAAGAGGAAGTCACTGTGATTTGGGGGGAGAAATTTGAAATATATAGACATAGAAAATAGAGGGAGAAAGATAAAAAGTGGCACAGAGCATAAGAGGAAATTCTGGAACACACTGCTACCTATTTTCAGTTTTAGTTCTTTGTTCCATCGTGAATCCACCACAAAAGTACTGAATTGATATATTACACTAATGTCAGCATCCACAGAACAAACAGTAGATTCACCATTACTGGGTGCTTTGATCCAGTATCATTCATACTATTATTAAAGTTCTCAATCATGGTAGATGTAGATGATGCATATGAGGATGGAAGTTCAAGGTGTATATTGGAAATAAAAATGGTGAGTTAAACTTTATATATTTGTCAAAATGTATCTAATCAACAAGCTATTACAGAATAACTTGATCACGTGTTTCCTCCATAGTTAAAGCTAAAATGTGATTTCTAGATCCAGTGCAGAGACTGAATAACAGGGTATAGGCAATATCTTGTATGGACTACTTCATTAGATAAAAGTTTGGAAATGTTGATCATATGAAGTTCCATTGTGACAATCAAGCAGGTTGACTCGAATCATGAGTAGGACTTCCTCAAGCAAATCAGATTTTTTTTTTCACTTTTTTAAGTTAAACAAACGCCACTCCAGATTATAACCTATTCCAACTTCCAAGAATTAACCCTAACAGATTTATAGCTTACACTTTATATAAATAACAACCATGTAAAAGATGCCCTTGGTATAATGGAAGAATATATTACAAATGTTAAATATATATATATATATATATATAATTAAAATCAATGCAGAAAAGGAGCATTGTTATGTTAAGATAAAAAACACAGCCAATTCTTTACAATTGCTTTACTCACTTTGTCTCGACCCCTGTTCACCAATAAATTCTGTGCTTTTTGGTCCACTTACAACCTTGTTCAACTGAAAGTAAACCAAAAAAAACTCAATCTTTATATCAACATGCATAAAGCAAAACATATGATTATACACATGAGTATTATAAAAGAAACTGTATTATAAAGCTGAGCACACAAGTAACAAAGAAAAGAAAAGATAACAAAAAAACCTATTTTGTGTAATTTAGCTACCAGATACATTTGAATAAACTTGAAATATCCAAGGAATCAGGCAAAGTAGAGTATCCTTTCATTTAACCAACACTGTCACTTTCTGTTTTCTAATTTTCTTGAGAGATAATGAGTAAAGTCCCATAAGTCTAAATTCCCCGTATACATGTTTGCAGAACATAATGTTTTCCCACATTTTTATCCAAGAGAGTAATTTCAATTGAAAATGTCTAATGGAGATTTTGTCCATATATTACTTCCTCGACTAATTCATTTAACCAAGGGTAGGGAACCTTGATAGTCAGTCTGTCAAGCTTTTTGCAAAGGTTCGAAAACAGATTGACGTTGCATGATGCACACCATACTAGTTCATAGGAATGACACGGGATTTGGATTTAACAACAGAAGAGATGTTGGCATACAACTCCTGCTAATTTCTTTCTCATTTGCCAAGGAAGTTGCAACAAGGAAACAGAAAATAAAGATGAGAAAAATAATACATAAAAGAAATTTGATGGGGTACACCTAGAGAAGGCCTGGATGGCTACATCCACAGGCCAAACAAGGAAAGCTCATAATGACAAATGGAAACTAAAGTAAGAAGCAACTGTAATGACCAAGAATAGGCACATTTTCATCTTCACTGTACCTATTTGTCAGTCTAGTCCCTCCTTTTTTACCAAAGTCCCCATGAAAAAGAGTCCCTCCATTTCAGGTCAGATCAGATGTTGGACCAGGCCAAGATGAAATGCAAGCTGCTCTATAATAGGATAAAACAGGATTTACAGTTTTCCTATCCATACAAAACCACAATATCAGTTTCATTATATCCCCGCCCAACAGACTCATAACCTAATACTACTTCCGAATTTCCTTTTGTTTCATTGTGGAACTTTACTAGCAGATTACTAGGTTGTTGTCTGCACTATATCTAACCAGGTAACCTTAATCGCTTTCCTGCTTCCATCCTGCATAATTCTATCGAACTTTAGCAGCACCTGAAAATGGTCCAAGATTCTCTATGTGGTATCTATATTGATTATTTATTCAAGGGATCAACTTATTGCAAACATTTTAAAGTTTGGATTTGGTATCAGAAGCAGCTAATCCTAATCTCAAGGACATTGATAATAATATGATATGCCAGTGCATTTGGTATCAGAAAAATAAGGATTATAGCTAATTCAAAATACTTAAAAATTCTAGAAACTATCATTCACACTCAGTCAAACTTAGAAACTCCAACTCTCTAGCATACTAGCTTGGTCAACAAGAATAGAATCACTAAAATGAGAGAGTTGGCATACAATAAGAAAAGAATATTACACTCACACAAAAGATCAAGCTTCTTGGTTGATAACTTGAACTAATTCAAAAAACAATATTATCTTTCCAAGTCAATAAAAATTCTAACAAATCAAATGAGAATATTGAGAAACAGGACCAAACCAAATTCTTGCTAAAACTCAGTCACGGGAACATCAAGAAATTTAAAAAAACAAATAAAGCTGAACAATCTGGTAAAATAGATATTCGATAACATCAATAACAGAAAAAGTACAGGGTTA
Source organism: Lablab purpureus (assembly GCA_030347555.1). NCBI lineage: Eukaryota > Viridiplantae > Streptophyta > Magnoliopsida > Fabales > Fabaceae > Lablab > Lablab purpureus. The sequence goes on from CM059258.1 coordinate 24,767,955, forward strand.
CTTTGTCATATTACAAGAAATGATATATTTTATAAATAATATATAATATAAATACTAAAATAAATAATTTAGCAGTTCTTTAATGAATGCAAGCAAATTAAGATAATATCATCATGACAATATTTCAGTCAATTATCGAATAAAAATATCAAGCACTCAAGGAGAGAATGATATATCTAATTTAACAGCCTTACCTTCCAAAAAGTAGTACTGAGATCATCAATGTCAGAAAGAGACTTTAAATCCTCAGCCTGCAAATTGAAAGAAGTGAGTTGATAATAGCATCATATTGATTACTATTGAATTATGAGTAACAGTAAATATCAATCGATTTTTTAGGAGGGGTGAGAAGAGATTATGCCAACATTTGTATATTTCAAATTATTCTGGAAACAAAATTTGAAGTTAAAGTCGAAAGAATTATGGATATTAACCTCTTCTCTGTTGAGAATGAACTCTCCATTAGACTCAAGCAAATCGTCATCATCTTCTAACCCTCCCAGCTCAACTTCTTGAACAGCACTGTCCGAACCAAAAAATGCATATTGTGATGCATCAAAAACAGTACCATCTGTATAGGGAAAAATGTTTCAACCATTAGAACTATTTAACATGAAAAGTATGGGATGCACTGGTGATAACATAATACCAAGTCATAATTGTCAAGTAAAAAATATGTAAAACAATTTAGTCAAAAGATACACTAGTAAGACACCAAACATAACATCAAGTCAAAAATATACACTAGTAATACGTCACACCAATTTCAAAATGTAAAGCTGAGAAAAATTCTCATAACAATCCTAATGGAAATGAGTCTTTCATTGAAAGTGCAACAGTCTTTCACTATAATAAAAAATATTAATAAAAATAATATTCCCATAATAAAGCATTGACACTATCTGGATTTGCACGAAATAAAACAGCCGTGAATCAACTCCCACTGTAAAGCAGATAGAGAACCCTTACACAGCCACCAAACAGTCTGGTCATCAACTAAAGCAGTCAACATACCCCAAAAGATGACAACAAAAATAACTCCAATTCATAAGAAATAATCAGCATATAAACTTTCTAGAATTCATAAAACTATCAATTATAACAGAAGGTTTTCGTTCAGCTACTCGGCGTGAAACTTAGAACCTGAAGCTTGAAATGCTACTGCGTGAACTGAAGAAAACAACCAACAAACAATAGCAATGCAACAAAAAACTCCATAACAGCAATCGCCAGTAATATTGGATCAAATTTCTTGTAATTCAAATAAAATTAGTGGATAAAACAGACCAGATCTACATGAACAAACTGAATAAAAAAACACACACAAACACCCATCAAGATAACGGTTAAGATAGAAAATCAATTGAATACAATAAGATGAAACAAACCTGTGGAAACATTCCCCAGTTGCCTAAGATCCCCTGAGTTGGGAACTCCCCCAACATCACCCCCAGTTCCAAACCCATCCATATCCACCATGAAAAGAAAGCGAAAACAAAACCCAGAAAGAAAAACAAAAGATTCAAGGAGAATAGAGAACCCAATAAAAAAAGATTGAAACCTTAAACACTATTTCTTTCTCAGTAAAACATGAAACCTAAACCGAAGCAAAAGGGAAAAACGAAGAAGAAGAAGAAGAATATCCGTGCAAACAATTGAGCACATGAAAAAGGATTATAATTTGGATCAAAGCGAAGAAAAACAAAAGGAGGAAGAAGATATGAGAGAGAGAGAAGGGAACCCTACAAATACTACAAATACAAAGGAGATATAGATTGAGATTTATTTCAGAATTTTTTGTGTGCAGAAGAACCCTAAAACCGGGACCGGAATACGAATAATAATCGATAATTGTCTTCTAAATAGCAGTTACGGATGCAGATTTATTTATATTTGCATTCTAAAATATTTATATGAATAATTAATATCTATTAAACTCTTTATTAATCTTAAGTGGTTGGTGAAAATGAATATGGATTAATTTTTTAAAAATAAGGTATAGATTTGAATTTTTTAATGAAATTCGAGTCTTTACGATTTTTTAAAAAAATAATATATATATATATATAAACTATTTTAATGTAAATACATAAAATGTATAATTTATTACAAATCATTTGGTTGAAATTAATCATCCATAATAAGTGTGTTGATTTTTATCAAAATTATTTTAGAAACTATTAAAAAAGATTTTGTATTAATCAATAATGTACAATATTTTAAGTGAAAAATATATACCATTTAAACTCTTTCTATATTTTAAATGCAGATAATCTTGTAAATTAGATCATTTAGTATTTTAGTTATGAATAGTGACCAGTTTTTTTTTTAGATATAAACATTATTTTAGATGGATAAACCTTTCTATATAATTTAAATTTGTAATAAATAAATATTTTTTAAGAAAAAGAATCAAATTGATTATGGTGTCACTAAATGTTGACATTTTATATTTTTAATTTAGATTGTAATTTTAATTCATTTACTACATATTTCGTGGTATACTTATTAATATAAAAATCTTATTTTATATAGTAAAATAAGTGAAAATCATGTGAATAAAAATATGATATAATTATTGTAATTATTAGAAGCTTATTGTATATCCTGAAATATATAATTAATGTCCAAAGAGATTTTTTATATTGGTTTCTCAAAAGAGGATATATGTAATAATTTCTTTCTAAATTAATTACATATTTAATTGATAAATAACATATTTTATATATGTTTTAATCAATGTTTAAATTTGTTTATTTAATCTATTTACTTTCCTACATTATTTTATATGTGTATTTTAATTTATATTTTATTTATTTTGTAAAAAATTTGTGTTGATTTTTAGATATATATTAATTGTGGTTAATTTTGATATACTTAATTAAACAAGACATTAAGATATTGAAAGAGTATGAAGAATCCATATCATCCAAAAAGTATTGATTATTGAGAGACACATTCTCAAAGAAATAATTGAATTTTATACAAAATATATGTTAGAAGCTTAGATGCAAAAGTTTTGAAGTCTTGACATAAAAGAAGGAAAGAGTGTAAAGATATATCAGGTGTCCTTCAAACACATTTGTATATAATAAGGAATATTGATGATGTTTATATAGATGCATAAAAAACATTGTTGAAGTCACTAAATCCTCATACAAAAGAAAAATGGTTGTTTAACAAAACTTTTTTTTTAAATGATATAAGTACAAAATGGATGTTGAAGAATAAAATGGTTTGCTCGGGACCTAACTTTAATGTTGTAACATAGACTAGATATGGTATCTGTAACACTCTAAAAAAGATTTTGGACATAATACAAATCGTAACATATGTGAACAATAAAATTTACATAAAAAAATATTTACATAATATAATATTCATTTACCATGTTCCCAAGTAAATAACACAAAACTAAGCTAGAAGATAAACCATACAAATGTACATGAATTCATAAAAGGCAATATACAAATATCTTTTTCAAAAATATAACTAAGCAACTTAAAAGTTGCATCAAAACTCAGAAATAGCTTCATACTTTAATTGTACAATTCATTTTTTAGCTTGCTGATCTGAATAGACAAAGTGAGATAAACTAATATAAATTTAATGAATCTATCAATAAGCATTTCATAAATTGGTATCTTAAAGAAATAAATGAAATCATATCTCATAAATAAATGCAAGTTCCTATGCTATAACCCATTTTCATGCAATAAAAACAAAAGGTGAATGATTATGTTTTCTATAGGAGATAGAACTTTGATACTCCTTGCTTTTACTTTTAAAACCATAACTATATCTTAATCCAACTCTGTCAAAAATATACCTTTGTGATCCTAAGATAACATCTAAATTTGTTTTTCCCACAGTCAATTTTGAACAAGTTTTTATGAGATAATGCATTTTTTCTTTTTAGCAATGTACAATTATCACATTCCAAGATAAGTTCATGCTTATGTTTAGATGCATATTTTAAATTTTCAATTTCTGTTATTTCTTTGCTCTTTTTTTAGTTCATCAACTCTTTTTTTCTAACCAATTATTTGAACATTTTAATTTGTTATTTGATCGGGCCAACCTATATGCATCTCATTAAAAGCATTTAAAAGCTTATCATAATTTCTTCACACTCAAAAGAGGCAAAACTTACATTTCTTATTGATTCACATCCAACTATTAAGCATAGGTTTACTTTCTCATCCTCATTTGATGATGAGCTTGAAGAAGAGTCATTTTCTTATCAAGTAGAATAAGCTTTTATGAACTTGCTCCTTTTTCTGGTTTCCAACCACTAGATTTCTTTTTACTCTGAATGTTTGGGCACTCGACTTTGACGTGATCTTGTTTTTCACATCCAAAATATCTAAAATTAGGAGAATTAGATTAAGATTTCTTGCACACCTCTTTTGTGAAAAAAAATTCTTTTTACCCTTTTTTTGAGAAATTTGTCAAATCTTCTAACTAGAAAATTCAGATTTCCAATGTCACTGGAATATTTTAATTCTTCGTCACTTGAATCCATTTTCTGCACAATAGTTTTGAGAACCATACTCTTTTTTTTCCTGGCACTATTTTCCTACTTATTTAACTTGTTAATTTTGACTCATGCTCTCTTAATTTTTCAAACAATGAAGTTGTCATGGATGTCAAGTCCTTGGATTTTGTGATTGCAGTGATCTTAGGTTGCTAGTTTCTAACAAGACATTTCAAAACGTTGATGTTTAACTCCTCCTTATCAAAAGTTTTCCCAAGACTAATGAGATGCTTCACAATATGTGTGAATCTTTTCTGCACATCAACAATGGTTTCACTTTACTCTATTTGGAAAAGCTCATATTTTTTAATCAATGCATGCTTTCTAGCCCACTTCACATATGTGGTTCCTTCATGTGTTACCACAAGTATATCCCATATTTTTTTAGCAGAATTGCACTAAGAAACACAATAAAAATCATCAAGATTTAAAGTTGTTGTAGTGATATTTTTAGCTACACAATCATATTATGTCTTCTTGTTTTCAGTTTCAATCCATTAAGACCAAGATTTTTCAACAAATACATCTTCAACTTTGTGCATAGGAATAAAATGGTCATTATAATTACATCCCAAAATTCTCTATCAATGGATTTAATAAAGATCTTCATCCCGACTTTCCAAAAAGCGTACTTAACACCATAAAAAATGGGTAGGTGATTTGTAGAAACCCTCTCAGAAAAATGTAGCTTAATTTTAGCCATTTTAAGAAAAACATGATCAAATCTTGAGTAACTTTCAAGAAAAAAATCTTGATACCAATTATTATTGTTTAAAGCTAATGTTTAGAGGGGGTGAATAAATCTTTCAAAAACTTTAGTCTGTTGAAAATGTGAATTAACTAGTTAAAAATTTGTATTGATTCTTAATAAAAAAAATAAGATGTAGTTTGAAATACCTAGGTTAGAAATGAAAGTGAAATAGAAAAGAAGAAAATCACACACAGAATTTTTATACTAGTTTACTCTTAAAACAAGAGCTACATCTAGTTGCCTAATGCAAACACTAAGCTTCCACTAAAATCAAATGTCTTACAAGCAAATACAACCCTAGTAAATGCTAAAGATCACACCAAGAACCTAAGTCTTAAATCCTACAAGACAAAGATTCAACACCCCGCAACACCTCCATTAGAATTCCCAGTAGAAAACCCTATTTTAGAAACACCCACAAAACAAATACAATGAAACAAGATCACCAGAAACTTTGCACAACACAACAACAAAAGATTTCACAAGGTGAACTCCTACTACACAACTCTACCAACAATGATTTGATAAAAAATTGTATATCTTGGACAGTGCAATAGAACTCCTTTTAGCTTAGTCAAAAATTTGCTTTCTAGACTTTTTGAAATTTGTAAAAATATTCTTGCAAAAATTGCGACTCAAAGTATTTAAATGAAGAGAGTTTCTAAAAGAATAAATGTTAATTGTAATATATTAAAACCATGACTTAATATGTTAATTTTCACTGAGAGTAAAACTAATGAATTAGTTTGATATTTTAATGAATTAAAACAAAGCTATAAAAATTCACAGACTAAGCTACAACAATTAATCTATTGATAATTGACATCAACAAAATAAGAAATTGTTCACAAAATTATTCTAGGTCTTAAGTTATTTTAACAAATTAAATTGATAGTATAATCAACTAATATAATAGTTGATGTCACATAAGGTATTTTAACATATTAAGGCAATCTTTTAATATATTAAAAGGTGTATATGATCAAGATAATCTTTTAGACAATTTCAAAGAACTATTTTCCAAATAAACTTCTTTGAGAGAGAAGGCTTACATAAGATCCCAAAACATAAAAGTACAATATATTAAGCTTTTCAAAATACTCCATGTTTCATCAAGATTGAGGTTGATTTCATCAAAACATTCAAGTCCATGGCTCTAGCTTCATCAAATACATTCAGCACTCGGGTGACGGTAAAATACTAAATAATCTTCCCCACTTTAAGTCATACAAAAGTATTGAACAACAGTGCTAAATTTTCCAAACCATGTCCTAGGAGACTGCTTGAGGTCATATAAATATTTGCGAAGACGACATACAAATATAGAAGACTCCGCTAAGCAGCAAAACTTGTAGGTTGCTCCATACAAATTTCTTCTGCAAATCAATATTAAGAAAAGCATTTTCGACATCCAATGGATAAAGAGATCAATGTCGAAGAGCAATCATGACTATGAATAAGTGAGGCCATCTTTGCAACCGGAGAAAAGGTATTAACATACTCCAACCCAACAATTTATATATAACCTTTGACCACCTAACAAGCTTTAAGATGATCAATAGTACCCTCGGGATCAACTTTGATTGCAAAAACTCACTTGCAACCTGTTAAAACAGGAGGTTCTAGAAAGGAGGTTGAATAGTAACCTTAGATTCTTTCGCGAGAACACACTAGATTGTTTACCAGATGATATGATAGAATAGACCGTCTAACACTGAAAGAATCAACACAAGATCTTTATACTGGTTCATCCAAAACTCACGGGCTACGTCCAGTTCTCCCTTAAGAATTCTTCTTAAGAGGTTTTCTAATTAAACAAATAATTACAACGAGTACACAAACCACTTCTGGTTATACCAATCTTAACCTCCCCCTAAGATTAAGACTTTAGCAAGAAAAAAAAGGATTTTCTCTTATAACAAATGAAAGTACAATTTAGCTCACTAGGTATCGCTTAAAGTATTACAAGAATTTTTGCTCACACCCACTTATATAACTAGTAGACGTTTTGCTGACAGACTATGGTAGTTAGTATGCTTTGATCATTTTTGCTCTTGTTGTTCTCTTCAGTTTTCAATCTTCAATCTTCAATCTTCTTATAGCTTTTGAAATTTCGAACGTTGCTTGAAGCTTTAATTCACGTTTTAATTCGTCCTTGATTTTCGCTTTGCAATATCCTAGACTATATTTGATATATTCTTCTTGCATAACAGAATTTGCGTTTTAAACTTGCTTTTGTTATAATTAACTTGTTATCGATTTCAAATAGGGAATCCGAGTGTGATTCGTCGACTTGCTTATTGTAGATTAAGTGAGGTTTACAGTGGTAGACCGTCTAACAGGTTTAACCGAGACCTTCTAAGGATCTTATACCTGTTATAGCTAATCAACTTCACAAAGCAACTTTGTTAGATGATAAAGTACATATAATACATTGTTTTTATTATCATCAAAATATCTCTTATTAAAGACTTTGGGGTGTTAGACCGTCTAGCGCATCACAATACCATTAACTGTCTAAGAGTGTTAGACCGTCTAGTACTCTAACACAACCGAGAACATTGGATAGTTTCTGGAAATACAAAATACCAATACCAGCTATGGAGAGTCCAAGTAATGGGATACATGTGGGAATTCTATTATCATCAAAATATCTCTTATTAAAGACTTTGGGGTGTTAGACCGTCTAGCGCATCACAATACCATTAACTGTCTAAGAGTGTTAGACCGTCTAGTACTCTAACACAACTGACAACCGATTTTTCAGAAGGCAAAGGAACAAGAATCCAATATCCACTATACTAAAGAACACTTATTTAATTAAGCATGGTCTGAAGTCAAGCAAGATAGACTTAAGGCATCACTTGCAAATTTAAAAATTGACACAAAGAAAATAAAAAATAGACGAAAGACAAAGTGACAAAGATCAACATCTTAATTTACATATATGTTAACATTATCTATACTTTTATTAATTTAGGAGTTATAAATGTCAATAATAATAAATATTTTATTATCTCCTATATAAAATTAATATTACCATTGTTAGTCATATTAGTTTATTTTATATTTATTGCTTATTTTCTTAAAAAAATATAAACCCTAACTAAACGGTAAATCCTAATTACCTCCACTAACTAAATGAGAGGACAACATTGCTTCAATTTTACAACATTTAGATACTAAATTGAATCTAAAAGGGATTACTTCGAACTTTGTAAATAGAAGAATGAAAAAATAATTTTAAAAAATAATAGAAACTGTTGTTTGTTTCACGTCATTTTCATTCTTTTAATGATGAAATTGTGAATATGAAAATACTCATGGTTATTTTAGGAGATTATGGAAATAAATTATCACTAATAATGTTAAGCTTTCACTTTTTAAGTGTTTCCTATTTCCATGAGGGTATATTATATTTTCAAGAGAACGAAATTTATTACATACAATAACTACTTATTCCTATTGCGTTCTTCTACCTTTCTTTTTTCATTTTATCTTGTATTTTCTTAAGTAAATAAATCTTATTTTTTTAAATTAGAACATACCAGCCAAATATATATATATATATATATATATATATATATATATATATATATATATATATATATACACATAAATTCTTAAATATTACATTCCACGGAACATGATTACCATAAATATAAAATCATGCTCTAATGAACAAAGAACAACATTTTCAAATATTCTACATTTCAGTCTGAGGACACATTCGTTATGGTTGAAAGTTTATATTTTATAAATTATTCTATTAAATAGCACTTTAATCCTTATACTAAAGCAATTTTAGCTTTATTCTTAACAAATCATTTCAGTCCCTATTATTATTTTTGTTTCCTGAAACTATGCTGGTTTGATGACCTAGCAAAATTAAGCATGTTAACAGACGTAAAATTGGGGTATAATTAACAGGGCAAGGATAAAGGCACAAAAATATATAACAGGGACAACAACGTAAAAAACAAATAAGGATTAAGGATATAAAAAACCTATATTATAGAGACTAAAGTTAACTACACAGACTACACCATAAAATAAAATAAAAGGTTAGGAACAAATATGCATTAAACCTCCCTAGTCAATATGGTACCAAGCAGCCAAAATCATTTTGGTATAAAGGAATCAGAACGTATTTTGAACCATCCATCATCAATGTGGCCACTTAATTTCCTTTTCCCCGATATATTTCCAGATAGGAAAAGGAGCGTGCGAGCAATGACCATCCCCAAATTTCCAAGAAAATAATGCCAAAGACAGAAACAGTAAAGAGAAAAGGAAACTAAATATTCTCAAGCTAGGGAATGCATAAGAACACATATCTACAAATTGACAACTCAAGTGAAAAATATAAATTATGCAACAAGTTCAACAGGACTTATTCTTCACCAGTGTTCATCCTTTGGATTTCAGCATGCCAGCTGGTCAACCTGTGTCTCAGTGAAATTTGCACACCCTCAATGGCCCATATGGTTTTCAGTAGAATGTTTCTATCACACATCATCCATTCCCACCCTTTTTATATATAACAGGAAATATGGGAACCAAATATGCACCTAAACCTGTACATGCTAACAACTACTGTGTCCCTACCAGCCACACAAAGTAACAATTATGTAAGCTCCTCTGTCAAGAGAAAAAGAAAAGACAAGAGGAACAGATCAAGCCGAGTCCATCACAAAGGGCCGGATTGCAAATTTATCACAGAGCTGCACATTATGACAAATAGACAATTAAGGGTGAGGCAGACGCCTCCATCATAGATGCATCGCACTTCCACATTTAAGATTGCTCCAGAAGTACTTGAACAGATGCAAGGTTGTCCTTAGGTGTGATCATCAACCTGAAAACCAGTATCAGGAGGTGAACTTCTCATCTATTTATCTATCAACTTAACACTGTTTCTGAATTCACATGACCTCCATTACCCCCAGTGTTGCTGTTAAATCCAACCACAGGAATGGAGTGCTGAGCAAAATCCAGTAATAACTTCCGCTGGTGCTCGTCGGTGTGAGGGAGACTAGCCCGCAAGAGTTCAACGGGCATTTCTCTACTAATAGCTTTGGCAGCATCTGGTCCAACATCATCCACACTCGGGTTACTTTGTATAAGCATGGATTGCATGATACTATGATATTTATTCATACAATATTTGGTGAGAAGGCCAAAGAATTCATCAAATGAGGCCTGCCAAAATGAACGATTACCCATGTTGTAGTTGCATGCAGCATGTGGATCGGTTAGAAGTTCAGTAGCCCTCTCAAGAACAGATATTAAAATAAGGGAAGCACCATCTCCAGAAGTGCTTCCAATGGGACGTAGAGGAGGCTGCTCTGCAGAACAGACAACTGCTGCAAGACAGGCACTAAGAGCACCAAGATCCATTCTGCGTAAGCACTGGCAAACAACCTTGGCAAGATTATTGGTAGTCTCTGAAGCTGACCGATCTGAGGGGAGACCACCAAATAAGAATCTTAAATGACGAAAGACTGTCATGCAGACTATCCTCATAAGCTCACTGCCAGGAGGAAGCAACTGAAGATACTTTGCAAGGAGCTTACGTCCCTTGGGAAGAGAAACCAACCTTATGAAAACAAGGTCATCCTTCGCAGCAAGTCCAACTTTGTGTCCATTCTTTCCCAGTGGGTCAACAAGTTGAAGTGAAGTTGCTAGCCCTTCCAACAGGAGTTGCCTTCTTCGTCTTAATTGTGTTCCACCATCTTGTGGCTGATTGAACTGTAGGTAACGATCAATATCATCCACATCCAGAAGAAGACAAAGACCATCCTCAATTGTGACTCTGGCAGCAAACCTGGGTTCCTGCTCAAGGGGCTTCTCCAAAATATTTTGATCAGAGCTTATAGAAGTATTTGGAGGATCAACCTCAAGAAGAGGGCGAGGACGACGAATAGATGAAAATGAAACTCTCCCTAAGGCATCAACCTGTACAAATGCATGTGGCTCAGCATTAGCACGGGTCCGTGGAGGAATTTCCCGTATCTGGTTTGGGCAAAATGGATGTTTTAACTTGGCCACGGAAGGTTTTTTTGCCAGACAAGCTTGGTGGTAATAGTCATCTACATATGGGTCATTACTATGAGTCACAGCATGTTGCATTTTAAGAATGCTCTCAATTTCATCACTTGTCATATACTTGGACCGAAACTGAAATGAACCACTATCATTCTTTTGGCTGGCATCAGAACCATGTTGGGAATAACGAAGACTATGTTTACCTTTATGAGTTGATTTTGGTCTATGATCTCTACCGTCAGCAAGACCAACCGCATGTTCATATTTGCTAATTACAGATGAGCCAGAGGAAAGGTGGGGATTGAATAGATGAGACTGGAAGCCTGATAAGTAGCCTGCAGATCGCTGAACAGGATGACGCAATCTATGCTGCTGTTGTTGTAATTGAGTCATCAAGTGAGGAGATACTGATCCATTATGAAGGTGCAATTGTTGCTGTAACATATTATTAAGGAGATTTGAATGATCTCCAGGATACAACCCTGCCTGGTTGACCAATTGGTTCTGTAACCGCTGATTAAGATGGGAACCAGTAGGAAATTGACGTGTGTTTCCACCAAAATGTGACCCAAGATTTAATGCACTCGACTGTAGTGCAGAATTGGAGAAATGAGAACGATTTTGAGATGATAGCGCCATCTGAGCTGCTCCAGTATGATAAGGAATGTTTAAGTGTCCTGTACTATGGCTGGGAGAAGCCAGCTGGGATAGACCACCAGGGGGAGGATAAGAAGTAAAAGAAGACTTTGGTACCAAAATTGGTTCACTAGAAAAACGAGGAAGCTCCTGTTGTTTGTCAGGATATGAAGATGTTCTGTACAAAGGCTTTGATTCTGGTAAATGCGCAATGGAGGAGTGTGGCTGTGATGACCATCGTTTGCCATCATGATCATGAGCAGTTTCCGTTTCGTAAAAGTTCTGATCAAGCCAGTTAGGAACTGGTTCACTAGAGCAATGTTGGAGGTGGTAGTGTTGTTCCTGCCTTTGCTGCTCAGGATACGAAGATGTTCTGTACAAGGGCTTTGAATCATGTAAATGGGCTAGGGAAGAATGGGGCTGTGATGACCATCTTTTTCCATCTGCAGAACCTTCACTATCATAAGCACTCTGATCAAACCAGTTTATACTATCTTCCCTTTGTGACCATTCAGATGTAGAATCTGGTTACAGCAAATAAAAACCAAAAACTCAGTCAACTGAAAAATATTGCATATATTGAATAAGAAGGAACAGAGTGGAGGAGCTAAAAGGCCAGAAATACGGAGTCAACTTAATTACAAGATGCACGTAACCCCATCTTAAAAGCACAAATATTATGAAGTGGATTCTACACACACACACACACGGCCGTAACATCAGACCTTCTGACAACTCATACTACTAAAGGAAATCACTCTAATGAAATATGATAAATAGCTTACAACTAGATCCCCTTCCACAATTATTAGCGTGATTACTACATTACAAAAAAAAGCACAGTCAAGTTACAACACATTAAGTTTCCATCAATTAGTCGGACCCCTTTCCTAGTCAGAAGAAGTTTTCTAAACTTAAAAACCACTAAGTTAAGGATAAACTTGAAGCAGAAACCCAGCCCCCTATCCATTAGCAAAGAATAGTTGAAAGTTGTAAATATATCGTTTGTGTTCATGATTTTATAGTCTAAATGCATACACAAGCTGGCTTACAAGTTCCACTCTCATTGTTCACTGACTTAAGGTAATTTCCTATATTCGTTTATTGAAAAATAATATAAATTGTGGGTGTGTTTGTATGTTTGTGTATGCCATACTAAAACACTCTTTAGAAGCAATATATAACTACATCAAGTATAATACTATACTAGTATTGACAATACAATTCTAACTAAAGATAATAAATAAGGTAGCTTACATGCATCAATTATTCTCAGAAAATGATGACCAACATATAATAAAAATCTAAAAAAATAAATCAATAATTATAACAATATTTAAAACAAAGGTACTTCATTCATCGAATCATAGCTTTCACACATCTCATGAAAAACTGTTTTGCTACTAAGAACTAAAGGGTTGAAATAGTGTATACGGATCACAGTTACACATAAACGAGGTCACATGTTTTCTTGCTATTAAAAATCCATAAATAGAAGAAGCCTAATCCTGATTAATAGTTCCAAACTGCAAGATAAATCTACAATTGGGTATTCAAACAGCTAGTTTATAGTTTAAACACAAAATTGCATTAGAGCATGATGGAAAATATTTATTAGAAACGTTAAATAAATAAATCAAGATTTTTGTTTTGACAAAAGAAAAGTAAAGTGGTTAGTTATTTACAATTGTTTTACTCACTTTCTCTTGATCCTCGTTCACCAATAACTCCTGCATTTCTCGGTCCACTCACGAACTTGTTCAACTGAAATGAAATTTTATAATAAAATAAAAATGACTATTAATCTTCATATTGATATGCATTTGGCAGAATTAATAAACTACAGTGCTTGAGAAACAGAATAATAAAATCAAGTAGAGGGACACAAATCACGAGGAAATCAAACAACTACTGTGTTTGAGATAACTTTTTAGTTGGTCCAGAAACATTCAAACAAGTTGAAACACAAAAGGAAGCAAGCTCATATTAAACTTTCATTAACTACCTCTTCCACTTTTCCTCTTTCTTTAATGAATGAGAAAACAGACATTTGCAGTAAATTAGCTGTCATGAAGGGTAAAAGGGAACAGAAAAAACTAGCATGCTGCACGGAGAATCTTAGATATGCTGTAGAATATTGACAAGCTACACTGATGCAGTAGCACAAATATCTTTTACCAACATCTTTAGAATCTAGGTCTAGAGCCCCTACCAATATAGTTGCATACTTGCATATCATAACTTTTCTCCCACATTTCTAAATTAAAATTGACATCCATGGTCCAACCTATGTCCAAGGAGGAAAATACATAAAACACATACAACCCACAATTTTTAAAAGAATCATTTGAAGATACTGATGGAACGGGGAGAAGTATAAAAGTACATGGACGGACATTAATATGTAAGGATCCAATTGCAAGGCATGGGGATTTTTAGTTCAAATTGGAAACACGAGATTCAAATGTGGAGAAGTATATAAGCGCATGACACAACACACATAGATATATATGGGACATTTATATGTTAGGATCCAATTGCAAGGTATGGGACTTGACACATTGGAAGTACGGAATTATAATGTGGACTTTATAAGGCCTAGAGCTCTCCAACTACAATATCTAGCTTTTGTGGCGTGCTTGAACCAAGGTTAAATGATAAGAACAATTTTCATCTTAAGAATGTGAAAACTGAAAACTATGAATTTTGACCATATAGCATTAAATAGATAGTCAAAGATCAAAAAATTAGAAGTTATGTGACAACTTAAAAAGAGAGCAGTTATCCTTTAATGTTGGTCGTTCAAATAATTTATCTATATTCACTGTTCCATTTCTTGCAATAACCAAGCACACTAACCTACATAGTTATGCATGTCTAAGTCTGGTATAACACCTGCACAACTCTATCACAAAAAATATAACACCTGCACAACTTCAATCACTTTTCTTCCTCTCTCTCTCTCCACATAGGGTGGTTGAAGGAAAATGTTTTCATACCCAGGAATCGGGAATATGAATCCTGAAAATCATGATCCCTACGAATGACTAAATTTAGTTTGGTTGGTGAAAAAGTATTTCAACAAATATTTGTCAAGTTTTGTAGAAATCAAAAGGTAATGAGTTACTTTCATAAAAAAATTTAACTTGTTAACACATTAAATTATTTAATAAAAGTAATATAGTATTCTTTGAAGTAAAATTTATATTTACATGAGGAAGTTAGTTTCCCACCTCCCACCAAGAGACTCCTTTTGTGGGAAACTCACCTCAAAACCATTCCTGGGAAACATTGTTTCCTATAAATGTTATCTTTTAAAAAGTAAATCATACGTGAAGAACACATTTTCAGAACTTTAGAGTCCTGGGAATCTAAAATTTCCCTTCCACAAAAACACCTTTTAAAGTAATTAATAATATTTTAAAATGGCTAAGTCACAAGCCACTGTTAGTTTCTTTCAGCTTTTTTAAGTAAACAACTTTCAGGTTTAATCACAAGGTACAAATTGTCATCATGATGTGAAGTAATACAATTTTTTTCTGACACTATTGTTAAAGGGGAGGCCAAGAGCAAGAGGGGGGGAAGGGGACCCTTGCTTGGTTATTAAGGGTAGTAGACGAGGGAAATAATAGCATGATACTGTTAGAAGCTTATAAGTATTAGTGGAAATAAAACATCAAAGATACTTTTATTAAAGTTAATCTAATTCAAAAACTATAATTCCCTCTCTCCTTCACAACCCCCAATATTAGAGGTTAGACAAAAATGGTAGGGGAGGGAGAAGGAGCGACATAGATCGAACAGAAATATCAAATGTCTACAGTTTGTTTGAGAAGAGAAATAGGAAGTCTTTTTGTGGGAGCCAGAAAAACTACCCCCATTTGGAGATTAAATTTAATATTTTTAAAACAGAATAGAAAAAACTTCACACTATTTTCATTCTTAATTCCTCTCATCCAAACAACTATATAACTTTTTTCCACTTCTTTCTTGTTTTTACCCATCTAAACAACACATTTTCTACTTAGTTTCCCTACTATTTCTGTCCTTGTTTCTTTTCTCTGTATTACACTTCTAAATCAGACAGGATTGAATTTATAAACAAGGTAAAAAACAGTTCCTCCCCTACCACATTCATTTCCATAGAACCTGTTGGCTTGGATTTCAATCTTCCATTGGTTTATTAAAATTACTCTAAATATGCCTTTCTAAGTTAATGATTTTGAATGTATTTAAATTTTCTGAACAAGATCTGTCATTATTCACAAAATTGGAAAAATCAAGAAGAATGAAGATGATTTTCAGCAATGAAGCTTTTGAAACAAGATAAACTGAAATAAGATGGAAGATGAATTTCTTATGATTGTTTGATTACTTATATTGAACAGATTACTAAGAAAAAATAATTGTGTGATGAATGTTATGGTATTAAGGATAGGAGTGATCAACTTTGACAAAGCTAGGTTGTCAATAGCACCCTACAGAGGCAGAGCAGCCAGTGACCACTATTTGGATACTGCAGCATCACAGTTTAATGTCAGTTTGCCACGGCCATTGCAGCCACTATAGTGGAGCAGAATCGCTGCCCGTCACATGTAATTTGGTGGCACAAATGCAGTTCTCAAAAAATCCCAAAAATGGCCTTAACCATTTGCTTTAAATTTTAGCATAGCTGGAGTATTTAGTGGTTTTCACTTTTTAAAAAAAAAAAGTACAGTTTCTGTCATCTGAAATAAACAGACCTCTTTGTGAGACACTCTGCCTCCTGCCTGCAATTAGGGCTTCTCACCCATGCTTACAAGCCAGCACCTGCATTTCATGGCAAACACTTGGCAGTTTACAGTGAATCCAGTCTCTGCTTTTGTTTTTCCCTCTCATTGCTTTGTTTCTCCTCAGTTGCTTTGCTTTTCTGCTTAGTCTGGCAGGTCAGGAACCCACTTTCTTTTCCCCTACGTTCTCTTTTCTTCTCTTTCTTATGTGTTTTGTTGTTTTTAACAATGTATAGAACTCAGACTAGTTATTGACTGGATGAATGGGTTACAGGTTGAGTCAATGACTCATGGGTTAAATTGCACAAACTGGTAAATATAAATCATAATGTAATAGTTAAGGTTAGGTATATGTCTTATCATCGACAGATACATACTAAATACCTATTTTTGGCATAGTGGAGGAACTTCCTATTGCAAGCCACAGCCTTGGCTTGATTCCTATGGATGCCATTTTGCACTCCTCAAACATAAGTGACACATACAGAAGCCTAGATCCTATATAGTGCTGTGTCCATGATAGTGATAGGACACTTCCCTACAGCAGCATGGCAGCTGAACTGACTTTCATTGAACCAACTGGAATGGTTCACGTGGAGACAGTTTGTACAGGTTGAATCTGGTTCAAGACCAGCTTGATGACATCAAAACCCGATCCGATAATAAAACTGAACCGGATTAGGCTCAGTTCCTGCTCCAACTGGCCAGTGAAAGCTGGTTTTAATAATAGTGGTTTCTAAATTCATGTTCAATCTTGTAAATTGCAAAAACTTCATGAATTTTGTGTGTTATTAATCAATTATTTAATATGTAGAAAAAATTCAGAATAGCAGTCATCCCACAATAGCATTTTTGATAAAGTATAATGTAATAATCTTTTATAATTTAATCTTTTTAAGAAGTCATCAAATTTTGTTAGTTTGGTCCTTCGGATGTTTTCAGGATCTGTCCCTGCTGTTGGGTGCAAAACATATCATGAAATCAGCTCCATACATCCTTCTCAGACTAAAAAATTAAATGATAGGAAGAAAATCAAGATAACACATAGCCCATCACTTGTAACATTATTTCGTTTCTTCAGTTTGAAGAACGAATATGTCACGTAAAGGTATGCCAAACAAATTATACACAGTACAACCAACAGAAAAGTATAGGGACCATCGAAGGCCAAACAAGGAAAATCCACTATTATCAATAAAGATTAAAAAGAGCAGTCTGCTAACAAAAACGGATAAAACTGTACAATCAAGGAAGCCAGAGGTTCAGCAAAATTATTTACAGTTGATATTCACTTGGATACTCATTCTCCAAATCATGCTTCAACTCATATATTTGAAGCATTGCATCAATCATACTACAGAAGCACAATTTTTATAAAATTATAAATTAAAAAAAATATCCTATATACTTTTAAAATGCACACAAATTATCATCATGACAATACTTGTCACATTATCTGATAAAAGTATCAAGAATTAACATAAAGTACGAGAGTCGTAATTTAACAACCTTACCTTCAAAAAAGTAGTAGTAAGATCATCAATATCAGAAAGAGATCTCACATCCTCAGCCTGCAGAGTGATAGTACGAGTTAATTGATATGAAATTTCTTGCATTGTGTCCGTAAAAAGCTGCTGGACTAAAAGTACAAGCACATGTTTATACCCAGAAATATTACAGCCACAGAATTTTTAAAATTTAAAATTACAAACAAAAATCGTACAAGAACTAAGATTGAAAACTAACATCTTCTCTATTGAAAAAGAACTCCTCTTCATTAGAATCAACAGTAGGCAAACGGGCATCATCTTCTAACCCTCCCAACTCGACTTCTTTACCGAAGAATGCATATTGCGATGCATCAAAAACTGCACCTTCTGCAAGAACAATAATTGCAGTCAAATACCTACCAATATCTCAGAACATATATTAGAGATAAGCTCAACACTGATTAATTAAAATAAATAGATCTATTGCAATACATATAGTCGGGAAATGGCAAATATAATTGCAAGTATAACAACTTTTTTTTCACTCTAAAAATTCAGAAGACACCAATGAAAATAATATACTAAAACCTCAATCTTCGACAAGAATAAGAAAACGCACTACACAACACAGATAGAGATTATACAATCATGAAACACAATGCTGAATCAACTAAAGCAGCCAGCATCAGCAAAAATCTTAACATAACAAGAAAAATTCCTCCCAAAAAAAGAAACTTAAAAGGCTTCATCATTAAGCTTCTGTGAGCTGAAGCTAAAAACCAAACAAACACCTTGAAATGCATCCTATATCTCCCCGTAATTCAAACTAAACACAGGCTAAAATACCCCAGATCTACAAGACCAAGCAGAATCAAACAACACAGAAACGAACACCCATTAAAGAAAAACGTAAGAGAAAACGAGATTTGAATCCCAGAAGACGAAGTAAACCTGAGGTAACATTCCCCAATTCTCTAAGATTCTCTGTGTTGGGAGAGCCATCAACGCCACCCCCAGCTCCAAACCCATCCATATCCACCATAAAAACGAAGGAAGAAGAAACCCCAGAAAGAGAAACCCCCGAAAGATCGAAGATTTACAGAGAAAATGAGAATTGAAGAACCCAATGTGAAAAGGGTTGTTCAATCTTGAAACCCCTTCTCCTTTCTTATGTTCTCTAAGAGTGCTTGAGAACGGTAAAACGAAGGAAAAGGGGGACAAGAAGATCTGTGCTGAGAATTGAGCACATGGAAAAAGAGAAGAAAAAAGGGGGTTGGGATTTGGATCAAAGAGAAAACAGAAGAAAGAGAGAGACAAAGAGAGGAGAGAGAGACAAAGACAGAGAGGAACCCTACAAACGAGATATTATTGATCCAAATTTATTACGGAAATTGTTCTTTGCTTTTATTTTTTGTTTTTACATTTATTTATTTTTTACGGAAAAGTAGAATGAGAACGAGAGATTTTGGTCATTTTTTTATTTTTTAAATTAACGTTTGGACAATTAAAAATATTTACGGACAAAGTTGGAGTATAACATTACAAATTGCAGGTGATTTCTTGTCTTTTAAAAAAACTATAATGTTAATCTTTTCTAACTTTTAGCATATGATTTTATTTCCTAATGATATCAATTTTTATTCTAGAAATTCGTAATTTTGATATAATTTTAAATTTTAAATACGTATATTTTTTATTTTTAAATTAATTAATTAAATCATTACAATATAATATAATATATATATATATATATGTGCGCGTATAAATAAATAAATATATATATGTATGTTAAATTTAGGATTCAGTTAAAATTTATTAAAATAGAAGAAATAAAATGTATACAAAATAAATAATTAAACAAAAATCACATATTTTTAAAATGAGTATTCTAAAATCACAAGAAAAAAATAAAAAAATAAAAAATTTAGATAAAAAATCAAAGTGGCACTAAAATTTAATTCATCCTTTTCTTAGGTCGTTTCTTGATTAATTTTAAAATTTAATTTTAATAATTGTATTTGTGTATTTAAAACATTAATGAATTGTCATTAAGATAAGAAGTTAACTGAAAGATAGTATCCATTATGTAAATAAAATATATTTAAGTTAAATATAAAGGTTTTTCTATGGCATATTTCAACTGTTTTTTTTTTCTATTTAACAAAACTAATTCGTAATTGATAGATTAACTCATAAATAATAAATTAATTTATTGTTATATAAGTGTTTTGTAGAATAGTTAATAAACTAATAACTAAAACAAAAACTTTATTTTATAAATAAAATTTATGTTTTAGATATTATTATGTAATTATAATTTTATATTTTTATTTAAATAATTAAATTTTTACTAAATTTTGTAGTTTTTTATTTATATTTTTAAAAATGTATATATTATTTTATTTAAATATATGAATTAATCTAATTATTATTAATCAAAATTAACATTTTCCTAGAAATTTAATTTTTTTAATATATTACATTGAATCATCTTTTATAATTTTTATTGTGTATGATTTTTATATAATGTATGAAATATTTTTTATTTCAATTTTTATTATGTTAAATTTCTAAATTAAAAATAATCTAACAAATAAAAGTGGAATAGTTAATTGTGTCTATAAAATAAAAAATAATAATAATAAATAAAATGAAATTATCAATGTTAAAATTAAAAATAATAATACGAAGTAAATAATGTGGATCTATGGTTTATGTAAGGTGGTATGAACATTTTAATCCGTTGTCGATATAGATCTAGTCTCAATGGTTTGTATTATCCTATAACTTATATTATATATTTTTTAATTTTTCATTATTATATTATATATATTAAATATGATTGAATATTTTTATTTATTATTTTATCAATATTACATATTTATAAATTTAAATTTAAATTTTATTTTATGATATAATTTAATTTTTCATATTATATTTCTTTCATTATTTGTATTATATAATAAATTATTAATTTTTACGTATTTTATAATTATTATATTTACAGTTAATTATTATTTTATATTATATTTTAATTTAGAATTAAAAATTATAAAAAAATATTCTTTTATTTTTTAAATTTATATAAACCAATTCACTACAAACTCATAATTACACGAAATGTAATAAATTGTCTAATTTATTATTTTTGTGTGAATTAACCTCTCCTAATTTTTTTTAGCAAACTAAATATAAGATATTAAAATATAAAATGTAAGAAATAATATTAATGAACTTGAAGATAGTTTAAATAACATAAACTTCTTAAACTATAAACTTCTACTATAAACTATTTCTAATAACTTATCAAATACTTTTATAATATTTAAATTAAATTATAAATTATTCAAATAAGCTACTTGCTTGTTTATTACTCTTATCCAAACACTCATGTAAAAGAAAAGAGGAACTGCCTAGTGATAAATTTCTAAATAAAATTTACTAAATTATATTTAGTATACTTAAAGAGGTAAAATATTAAACAAAATTTATATTTTTGTTGACATAAATATGAATTTAATTAAAATGTAAATTTTTGTCTATTATCTCATGTATCAACATGACTGGCAAATTCATTAATCATATAATAATTATTTGATTGATAGTAATTAAATTATAATTAGTACATTCTATAAAACAATTACATTAATAGTTGATGAAAATTATACTCTGTTAACAAAATTTATAATATCTTAATTTCTAAATTTTTAGTTTTAACATTTTCTTAAGTTGATTTATTTAGCGGTATCAATACTTATTTTTTAAAAGAATGTTTATTACCTATTTAATTATAAAGTTAGACCTATTTTTTACATATTAAAAAAAAGTTTTTCTAGTCTACAATAACATCATAGTTATTTTTTAAATATTTTAAAAATAAGAGTTAAATATGTTTTTAGTTCTTGAATTATTTATTAAAATTGTGTTCCGTCCATGAGATAAAAGTTAGACTTATTTCTTTATTTACTTTTTTTATATTATTTGTCTCTTGAGTTTTTTTCACTTTTTTTTCTTTTATTTTTTTTCATTTTCCTCTCTTTAAAAATATTTTTATTTGTTATCGAGAATTATTTAGACATGTTTATAAAGTATAAGGATGAAATAAGTTCAACGTTTGTTCCAAAAACGAAACACAATTTTGACAAATAGTTCAGAAACTAAAAGTATATTTAATTTTAAAAATAAAAAAAAATAGTTTATTTACTAACATAATAAAATATTTATAGAAAATAGCTTGTTTTTATAATAAATTATATAAATTAAATGTTTTCCATCTCCCGATTATTTTTAAAAACTAAACAAATGTAAGGAAAGCTTTTCAAAGATATTACTTTTTAAAATAACTATAAAAAATCATTTACCTCTTCTCTAATCATACTAAATTAATTTTTGTCCCTCTAATTTTAAAATAAATATTTAATTAATTTTTAGTGAAAAAAGATATATATTATTTATTAAAAATACAGAAAAGATAAATATATATTTAAAAACTAGAAAAAATATAGATATTCTTTCATTAAAAAAATAAAAGATGTCAAAATGCCTCTCCAAGATATTAAGTTAAACGTTGCACGGCTCTTGGAATATACAATTTCATTTTCCACACTCATTATATTAAACATTTTCATCATTCTTTTATATTACTCTCGCAATTAATAAAAAATTTCGCTTGGTCATTATAAACTATCCTTTTTCATTTTTATTTTAAGCTATATTTTAAAAAAAATTAACAATAGCTTGAAATAATCATATATAACAGTGTAAATTATTTATTGTAGATTTAAAAAGTAATTTATATGTTCGAATAGTTGTTTATTATGAATTTTCATTACAACTAAACTCCTAGGCTCAAACATTTTTTTATTATGAATTTTTATTACAATTTCATTTATATATTAAAAAAAATATTAAGAATTTAAGATATTCAATAAAATTATTTTTATGCTACGCAAAGTAAAATAATAGTTAAATTGTTATAAATTAAAAATACTAGTAACATGTTTTCTTTCATTTATAAATAACATATGTAATAAAAATATTTTTAAATTTGGCATCTCCTAAATATATATGCTATAGAGAAAACAATCACATAAAAACAAAAAATAACTTATCAAGAATTTAATCAAATCAAATAAAACTAACTATATTTAATCACTTGCAAATTCTAATTAATAAATACAAAATAGTAAAAAACACCTTGAATTTTATATTAAACATATTTCATGAGAAACTAACATTTATATAACATTACATATATAAAAAATTCTTCTTCAATTTTCACCACTTAATTTACTAATTTATATAATTTAAATTATTATTAAAATAGTGTATCCCCTATCAATAATATATATTTCATACTGAATATTCTAAATCATATATTTATTTAATATATCATATGAGACATGTGAGTTTAAATTATCAACCATAACATACATTCATTTAATCCATTTTCATATAAAGTTTTAAATACAAATTCAAATAGATTAAATATAATATTATTAAACATTTATTTATGTATATATATATATATACATATATACACTACATAAATAATTTGAACTTAAATATACATCCTAAATCATTCACATGTTACATGAGAGTGACTAAATATTGTTCAAGTGACTTATTTCCTTTAAGTACAGAAAGAATTTTTGCTTGAACAACTAAGCAAAAATCAACGCCAAATGAAACAAAATTGTCTTGACAACTTTTTGGCACAAGACAAAATTTTCCTCATAAGAAAAAAAAATGGAGTAAGCAAAAACAGATTGTGAATTTTATCTTTACTAATTATAATCTTCTTCACATGTTTTAAATACTCAAAGTAATTAATTTTACATGCAAACTTGTATAAAAATAATCCATGGTTATTTAATATTAAAAAAACTCAAAATTACATTCATAGAATATAATTTGACTACTTTCAATAATCAAATTTTGTTTATTTTATATAATTTCTAATATATTTTCTCTACTATTTGAATATACACTTTTTTATTATAATCAGTCCAATTCAAATTGACCATTCCAAACTTAATTTCATATTCAAAATTCATTGTAATTCAAACATTTTAAAGTACAATATTAACAATTCCAATATTAAAAACACTTTATTTTTGTGTGATTATTTATTGCTTCTTATACTATTGTGTTTTTACCTTTTTTTTTGTTACTTTGTTTTACTCTACTTTTTCGTTTCATTTGTGTATTAGACATTCTAGAGTGAATTTGTGCTTCATTGTGAGCCAATTCCACAACACTTTCTATTTGCATCTTATTGAATTTTCCTTAACCAAAGAAGGAGAGTTTTCTAACAAAGTTTACAAAAAGTTTTTGACAATATGTTGTGATTTCAATCAAGAAGAAACTAGATCACCAAAAAGAAGAGTCACTCATTAGTTAGGGCACAATTATTTCTACTTAAAAGCATAACAACTCAAGCCCCACAATTCGATTATGATTTGGCTCACATGGCCTCTGACCCAACCGACTTTCGTCACGGGATAATTGATGTTACGCGCAACATAAGACATACACCAAACACACCATAAACCTTTCATATTCTCACCATGTGTCTATATAAGCATGAAAGACTCATTAGTAACATAACTTTGAAGCTTGAATGAAAATCGTAAGTTTCTCTCATTGAAGTTCAAGATTTAAGTCCTCAATCTTATAATCTTATCTTGAGTTTTCCTAAATTCAAGTGATGATTGTCCTTTGCACTTATATTTCTCTAGAGAAAGTTATATGTTCTTTGTTCCATTCTCTTCCATATTTTCGTTTTCTCTCTTGTATGTGTTTGTTTATTTGCTCCAAACTCGTAACTGAGAGTTATACAATATCATCTAGGGAGTTTGAAACCAATTCAACTGATTGAATCTCTTCTTTTTTATTTCTATGGATTAATTCATGAATAAACCACAATCTAATCAGTTAGTTTCATTCTTATTCATCATAGATTTGTCGGTATATATGGAAATGGGTTTCATACCCATTTTTGTTTTTTCTGATTGATCATTTCCTTTATTTTCATAAGATGAACCTTATTATAGTGTATCTGTTGAAGTAAAATTGTATCTGACTATATATCATTAGACATTGATATTGAGAAAACTATAAAATGTTTTCGATACACAATTCAACCCTCCCTTCTTGTGTATTCTACTCACAATATTTTTTAGAGTCTTGAGGGCTCTTTTCTTTTAGTTTGATTCTTATCTTAGGAAGCTTTTTTCAAGTGGTAAATCCTCCTTGTACTTGTCCTTTGGAAGTCTCTTTCAAAGGTGACATGTTCTCCATATCTATTTCCATAATCTATTTTTTAATTTCTTTTGCAAAATGTTCTTATTTTCCATGTTGCTCTCTTAACGTTTTTGTGAGTTGTGAATTTGAAACACCACGGGAGTCTTCTCACTTTTCATGGAGTTTTTTTTTTTTTCAAAACCTCTTGAGTTGATGAAGATCCTATCATCCTTATATCAAATAAAATGTGTCGTTTATCAGTAGTATCTATTGGGTTAGACTATATAATAATGTTGGTATCTTATTAGCTGGTGTACTAATAATAATTTATTTGTTTAATTATATTCATTTAATTGGTTAGAAGTTCATGAATATTTTTAAATATGCTCTCTTCATAAGAGCTTCTACCTCTCTTGAAGAGAGACTTCATAATAACTTTTGCAAGACATAATAATGAGATAATTCATTCTTATTATTTTGCTTTGTGTGCTCTTTGTTTGTTCATATCTAGAAAGTGTGTTTCACAACCATTATTGCACTCATTTTTCCTTTGTTTTATGGGCACATTCTGGAATGTTGTGTACAACAGTTTCTCTATTGTTGCCAAGAGTTGGTTGTAATCGAATACTCATGAAAGATAAAAATGACTCAATGAAAAAATAATAATTGTGTGCTTTATTTTAGGGAGGATAAAAGGCATAACTATAAATGACTTTGTATACTTGTGTAAGATAGAAGTGATAGTGAAACATACTTTATATAATCTTCTTATTATAGTTCAACCCTTTAAGATTTTATTAAAGGAGGACTCAATATAGCTGGAGCAAGAATATTTTTGTTGCTTTTGCTATTACATGATTATCTACAGTTTGTTGTTATTGCACAAGCTTTGTGAAAATACTTTAAACTATTTTTCAACTAGTAAATGATCCCATGAGACTATCTATTCATGAGTGTCTTTCAAAAAGATTTTCAAAAAGTGTTTTAAAGTTCTATCCAATCCTAAGTATAACATTTATTTTCCATACCAAACATTTATAGTAACTTATATGCTACCATAGTAGTTCATTTCACACACTCAACACAATATTGTGCAAATGTTTTTATTAGGTTCTCAATATCTTGTACTTTAATCTATGTGACTTAGATTATCAATATAGTTTAAATATTCCCATTCTTGTAATTGTTTCATAACTTAATATCAAAATACTCAAACTACGCCAAATTACCTTTTACACAACATTTTTAATCAACTTAATTCAAACATATTCCAAGTAAACTTCTTTCATTCAATAAAATTACTAGACTTATACAATAAGGTTACAATGAAACATATAACAATTACAAGTTATATCATATGCAGGTCACACCAAG
This sequence comes from Lablab purpureus, assembly GCA_030347555.1. Classification (NCBI taxonomy): domain Eukaryota; kingdom Viridiplantae; phylum Streptophyta; class Magnoliopsida; order Fabales; family Fabaceae; genus Lablab; species Lablab purpureus. The sequence continues at coordinate 24,794,805 of CM059258.1, forward strand.
CCATATCATATGCAACTCACACCAAGTCATATCATATGCAGCTCACACTAAGTCATATCATATGCATCTTACACCAAGCCATGTCTTCAAAATCCAACAGTTAGGCTTGTGCCAGACTTAGTCAAGTTAGACTCATGTCAAGTTGAGTCAAGTCAAACTCACGTTGACAGATTTAGGGCAGGTCCATATCAGTAGAGTCGAATTGCGCCCATGTCATATCGAGTTGAGTCGTACTCACATTAGACCAAGTTCAATCATATCCACATCAACTAGAGTTGTGTCAGACCTATGTTGAGTATCATGAGCCATAATACTTTAATTACTTTATCTTAAAAGATAAATTTAATTAGTTTATAAAAAAATAAAATATAAAATATTTTAATTATACTACACAAACAAAATATTTTTAAAAAAGTAATTATAAGTCATTCAAATATCTTACATTTTATTTTTTTAATTATTAAATTTTTCTGAAAAAAACATTTTATTTTTTAATTATTGAATTTTTCCAAAAAAAAACTATCTTGTCAACATGTGTTTTTTAGCTACAACCATATGACAACTTAAAACTAATAAAATATTAAAGTATGTGATTTAATTAAAATATAAATTAAATTATTGAATAAAAAATTAATAATAGCAATTATAATAAGGGAATATAAAGTTTAAGGGTTGTTGATAAATTACTGTCCTAAACTTAAAATGTTGAAACTAATTAGATTATTAGACCCAGAGAAAACATTCTTTTCACTTTTTAAACCACTAAGACGAATTGACTACTTCAATTAACAACTCTATTTAGAGCTGTCAAAATAGGCTTGGCCCGATGGGCTGGCCCGTATAGTCTATGATTCAGGTCAGGCTAGGCTTAAAAAATTGTGGCCTATATAACAATAGGCTTTTTTTAGCCTGACCCATTTGGCCCATTGTCCATATGGGCCAAGGCCAGGCTGGCCCGTAGGCTAATGGGCTGGCCCGTTTATTTTTTATATTAAATTTTTGTTCTTAATTGTTATATTGTCATACCAAAAAAAGAAACCTTAGTATCTCAGAGTCTCTGTTTTCTTCTTCATTTCTTCTCTTCCTTTCTCACAAGCTATTTCATCTCCTCTACTGCACTACTCCCCTTACATCTCACACAAATCTCTGTTTATGTTGTTTAGTAGGTGCTTGACTCTTTTGGAAGTACTTAGTATGTAATCTAAGTTTTTTTTTTACAAGTTATTCAAATGTAAACAGTTTTACACACACATTCATGTAAATATATTATATATTTATATTTATATTGTTGATAAAAAATTATATTGTAGATATATTGTAATATTTTTTAAATTTTTAATTAGGCTAAAAATGGCCCGTTGGCCTAACATAGGGTCAGGCTAGGCTATCAGATTTTTTGAACTTGGCCCGTAGGCCAGATCAGGCTGGGCCGGGCCGCCCGTTTTGACAGCTCTAACTCTATTATACTAAACTAAATATTAGCACCAGATAAGATCCACAAACCCTATGATTCATTACTATATATTGTTAATTGCATTCATGTTTCATTAATGGGATACCTAACTTCAATGCAAGAATCACTTTAGTACATATCCGGTTGACCAAATTAGAGAAGAAAGAAAACAATGAGTAAATTAGCTAAAAAACCCTTGTGCAAGTACAAAAAAGTTTAATAACTTTTGAGTATATGAAAATATATAATGTCTTTTCTTAGCTTTCTTAAAATCAATAAATTAAAAACGAATTTTTAAAAGCTTCATTTGTTTCACACATTAGTTATTAGGTCTTTAGTTAACAAAGTTATTTTTGTTTATATGTTAACTTTATTTAACATCACTTATTAGGTAATTACTTAACAAAGTTACTTTTGTTTATATGTTAACTTTATTTATGTGATACGTTAAGTAATATATTTTATTTTGTGTCATGTGGTGCTTCGCATAAACATCACCTCATATTACTAGATATTTTTTTAAAAATAATTTGAATTTGTTTACATTAGAATACTTAAACTCCAATGCAAAGGTCAAAGATTATGTCAGACCATTTAGGAAGTTGATAAGTTTTTAAAATTTGTTCGTGAAAACGGAAAATTTGTCAATGGGACATATTATTATCCATGTATTTGTTAATGAATCAATTATGTCAGAAGTTAAGGAGATATGTGATCACTTATTTGTTTTTTATATTCTTAAGAGTTATATAGTATGGATATGACACAGAAATATTAGACATCTCGACTATGTGAACAACGTAAAATTTTGAAGAAGAGATGAATGATAATTTAGAGGAAATTATACATTATGTTGGCGAAGAAAATTTTGGAAAAGTATGTATGTGTGATTCTTTAAAATCTTATTTTGAGCAACAATTGTACCTTCAATGTAGTAACTTTACAAGATTATCATCAACTTTCAGATTGTTTAGTTTAAAAGCAAGAAATGGATGAATTGATAGAAGTTTCATAGAATTGTTAGAGTTATTGAAGGAAATGCTTTCAAAAGATAACATGTTACCTAATTGTAACTATGAAGCAAAAAAGATACTATATCCAATGGGTTTGGAGTATAAGAAGATATACGCATGCTCTAATGATTTAATATTGTACAAAAATAATTTTATTACATTGAAGGTTTGTCCCACGTGTGGGTTGTCACATTTCATAAAGAAAGCTGATGGAAGTAGTGGTGAGAAAGAAATAGAGGGTCCCTTGCTAAGGTGTTATGGTACTCTTCAATAATACATAGTCTAAAACATTTTTCACCACTAAAGAGTAGGCATGACAACGGGGCGGGATCATCCCCAACTCATTTAATTATTCTTTCCCCCATTTGTGATCCCCGTCGGAGATAGAAATTTAGTCTCCACACTCATTCCACTCGGGTTTCCTCGTCTACTCCATTCTCGTTCCATTTTATTTTTTTAAATATAATTTAAAAAAATATTTAAAAAATATAAAAATTTAAACATGACTATTATATATATATATATATCTCACAAAAATAGACTACTAAAGATAAATTTATAAAGATTAAATATTTCAGTATTAAACATCTTTTTTTTTATATTGTTTTCTTATACATAAATTAATTAATATTTCTAATGTTATAAATTTTAAATTATTTTACTAATTAAGTATATTTTAGTTTATTATTTTTATAATATAATATGTATGTAAAAAAGTGCTTGATAATATCTTTTTTTGTTTTATAAATATCAAGTTTAATTTATCAATCTTCAAAACACATAATATAAAGTCTAACAATCCTTCAAAATAAATATCAAATACATATTTAAAAATACTAATAAATAAAAAATTTCCAACTATGAATATTTCAAAATACACTATATAAAAAAACAAATTCCAAACAAACAAAATATCATATAATCTAATAATCATCTTTCAAATGAGAAGTAATGTCACTCTCCATCAGTTCACCTACATAAACTATAACAAAACCTGATAAAAATATATTACAAAACCCTTAAAAAATTACAACAATTATACAATTTATAATCAAGGCACTTTTAAAATTTAATTATGAAGAAAATCAAAGTTAAGAAGATAAAAATAAAATAAAAAATAGAAATAAAAAAGAAATAAAATCATACTAGAAAATGAAAATAAAAATATGCATACTCAAGCTAGTATACAAAAGCAACAAATCTGTGTAAAATTATGCATAATGTTATGTATCTAAGCATAAATGTAATCGATTAGCCATAAAGAGATTACAAAATATAATAAAACCGGATAAAAATAGACTACAAAACTAATAAAAAATCACAACAATTACGTAATTTACAAGGAAAAACACTTTTAAAATTTAATTATGAAGAGAATCAAAGTTAAAAAAAATGAAAATAGAAATAAAATAGAAATAAAATAGTACTAGAAAATGAACGAATAAAAGTTAAGAAAATGGAAATAAAATAGAAATACAAATATGCACACTCAAAACAGTATACAAAAGCAACAAATATGTGCAAAATTGTGCAAAAGAATATGTACCTAACCATAAATGTAATAAATTAGTCACAAAGATATTACAAAATATAACTCGACAAATCAATGCACAATATTTAGAAATTGATAAAGAAGAAAAGAACTAACCTTATGCATTTACCAAATTGGTTGAAGAGACTGAGAAAAATAAATGTGTGGAGGATGAGAGAAAGAGAAAAATATATTGAACTAGTTAAAGAGATTGAGAAAGTTAAAGGAGTGAGTGAAGAGTGGAAGAAAATAGAAGAGTGTGGAACATACACTAAGAAAAATGTTGCAGAAAAGAAATGATAATCCTTTATGTGTGAAAAATAAGAAGAGACATTAAGTAGGAATAATGTTAATTTTAGGGTTTCGATTTAATTTTAAAGATGAGGCAGTTATGGGTACGAGGGCGAGGTAAGGATTGCATTACCCATCCCGACCCCGAACCCAATTTCTTAAAATAGGGAAAATTCGAACCCAAACCTAAATCCGGTTAACTTGATTTTTCCCTGTCAAACTGGGGACGTGTATGGTTCGGTCCTGACAAGTGTGAGTTTAATTGTCATCCTTACTAAAAAAGATGCAAAAAGCCTCACATGGCATGCAAATGGCAAAAAAAGTAACAAACTTCCCCTTGAACAACTACACGCCAACAACTAGACATTTGTTTCAAGCATTTCACATATTGTATACTCACTTCGAGATTGTCTTGACATTCAACATGTTTTTTAACTTCTTTGAGTTTAAGACTTTTACTACATAGTTATAGGCCTTCCTGAATGGTTTTAGTGACACATGATTCTAACACTTTTCCATTCTTTATACAAACTTTTAAAAGGACATTTTATAAAAATCTGAGCCTAAGCTCAAAACCTGATCCCATTAGATACTTTTCCTCTTAATTGGACCAAAAATCCTCATGCCCAAAGGGCTAGAAAAATAGAAGACCTAGAGCTCAAGAACGTGAACATTGTAAGTGATTGGAAAAGTTAGAGTTGATGTTCAATGTAACTATTTTGTTAAAGTTTGAGTACTAAGGTATGAATATGAAAGTTTACATTGGTATTTCCTCATTCTTATAAACTCTCGATGCCTTTGACAACTTGATTGACACTAATATTATGTGTTTTGTATAGATAACCAAATGACGATATCCCAAAAAGAAATGACTTGTCATTTTAAAGGGATTACGATGTAACTATTTTGTTAAAGTTTGAGTACTAAATTATAGATATGAAAAGAATTTCCATTTAATTTCTTGGTACACTCGAATTTCATTTAGACAAAAGTTCTAATTGGAAAAAAAATAAAAAACTTATACATCTCCTTGTAACTCACTTTAGTTGATATATGTGAATAAAACTTTTGTGAAACACTTATGAAAGTGATCTTGATTTTTAGTTTTATCTTGTTCAAGTGACAAATTCTACATTAAATTTATTATGAAAATAAAATTCTTTTCTTCTTCTTTTTATCTCCATATGTTTTCTCTAGCTTTTCTTGTTTCTTTTCTTGCTTTCTATTCTAATTCCTATTTTACTTTTTCTGCATATTTAATTTATATTTTCATTTAGTTTTTATGTTATGTTGATTATTTTTAGTATGATGTTTACTATTTTCTCTTAAAGTTCTTTTATTTATTAGAATAATTGATACACATTTCTTGTGCCTTCTAATTACACTAAATTCTAATTATACTAAAAAAAATATGATGATATTAACTTGCTTGTTATTTTCTTTTATTTCATATATTTATTGTCAAAATTAATTAGGATATTTTTTCATATCTAATTGCATTAGAAAGTAAAGAAAAATTCTTTAAAATAATATAATCTTTTTAAACAAAGTTATCTAAAATTACAAGACAATTTTTTTTATAACTAATGAAATCTTAATGTTGTTTGTAATTTGACAAACTTTTAAAAATTTGAAATATTGATACTTTTTTATAACTTACCTGTAGTGTTAATTTCATCGATGTACCATTGATCTTTCGCTTTTAATTTTGACTCGTTCTTATATAAACTTTCCTTATGTAGGGTTGAGATTGGTCAAATGCAAACATATAAAGTAAATTTATGATGTGGGGAATATGCTTAAATAGTTTAAATTACTACATTGAGTTAAGTTTATTGCCTTATTGTTTTTCAAGTTGTATAGTAGTACGAAAAAAAAGTATTTAGTTATTTTTTTATTTTTCTTATTAAAATATACGTTTATATCTAATGAATATGGTTATATTATTTGTAATAATATATAATATTAAGTTTCTTATTACAAATTTTAGTTTCCGTGGAACCCACTTTCTTCGTTTTAGTTACAATGTTATATATAATGATACTAAATACTAGTGTTATTTTTATATTTAAATTATATTTTATTTTTTATCTTTTAAAACTTGAGTCAATATAATCCTTTATTTTACTACATTAAAAAAAGTGCCATAAAGACAAGGCTAAATTGAATCTAATTAAAAAATTGATTAGAAGTAAAAGGTATATTTTAGTAAAAAACTATCAAAAGGGGAGAGGAATTGTATTTAATAATAAAGACAGGTGCAACAAAAAACCATTATATGTGCAGTTTTCAACTCCAAGGTACTATTGCCTGTATTCTAATTAGCCAATGTTGTCTCTGAGGCTTTGGGTCTCGTCTTTAGCCACTCACAGCAGCCTCTCATGTTCTCGGCGAAGAACCTTGTTTTTTGTTCCTCCTCGAATAGTCAACAACACCTTAAGCAACAGTTCCAAAAATCTTAGTTGCTACTGTGGGGAACCCAGTAAGAAAAATGGGTTTCTCCCAGTGGCCAGTGACCTCCAATCTTCTTCTTTCTCCCCTAAAGATTCTCCCTTTTCAGGTATTCATTTCTCGTTGCTAGCCAAACAAATGTTGTCTTCGTGGGAGTGGCATGAAGCCGTGTGCATAATTTATTACAAATGTCGAAATGCCCTTACCTTGATTTTCAGGATTGGAGGATGCTTTGGTGAATTATCTCTTTGGGAAGAAGAGGGCAACTGACATTGCTCACATGTATGTACTACTGGTTGATCATATTATGTCCTGAAAATTGAAATGTTTCTGTTTCCAAAATTTATGCTTGCTTTTTCAATTTTTAGCTTAGTAATTCCAAAATTTCTTGATACCTCGGTGACTGAATCTTCTACTTTTGATTCTCTAAAAAAAAAACACTCTCATGTTTGCGGCCTTTATGTTTTCAATTGAGTTGCTATTGTTTCTTCTAATAAAGTGGCTGATTAAAATTTCAAATTTCTGTACATGCTGTATTTTTCTCTGATCCATGCTGATATTCTAATCTACAACTGTTTTGTCAGCTTTATTTGTTGCCTCAAGCAGTCATAGATATCGTTTTTTCAAGTTATGTGATAGGATACGACCCCCCGTTAAAAAGGTTTATGCGGGAAGAAATAAGGGAAATGGGAATAGAGCTATTGATGTAGTTAAAAGTAGTTTGGAATTAGTTACTATGTTAGCAGAGTTAGTTAAGAACAAGAGAGGTTTGTATAAAATTACACTTGGGACTGGACAAGGGCAGGAAAAATATATGTTGCGAGAATAGTGGTCACTCGAAGGAGTTTTATGTAATACCATACATTAAAGGTTCTAGAAATTGGTATCAAAGCTCTTTCCGGGCTCTGTGGGTACTACTCATGGAGGCATTGGATAGCAAGTGGAATTCAATTACCGAAGGGTTTTGGAGCAAGATTAGATGCGAGACTGACCCAAATTGATGCGAGTTGGGAGTCATGCCTTGCACAACAAGATTCCTGAAAGATGGGAACGAAAAATGTTCAAGTACAGTTACTATGAGCCGAAGGATTTCAATGGAGTTTGCACATGAGGAGTCAATAGGTGAAGTGTATGGAGGAATTAAGTGTTGTGATAAGTGAAAAAAACTGGGATATTCCACTTCATTTCATTAAGCCACATCAGACTACTCACACTGAGCATAAGAGTTTATGTTCGGCCTCAAAACTGATGCTCAGTGTCAAAATTCAAGGATGTTAACTTTGACTTTGAAATTCAAAATTTTCTTCCACAACGAACTTGACTTCATCCTTTCAAGACTTTTCTACCAATTTCTTTAATTTTTCTTCTTTTTCAACAAAAAGAAAACAAATTTATAGTAATATGTTCAAGTAGATAAAAATTAAACTTACTCCTATTTAATGGTTGGATAACCATCAAATTTGATTAAAACAAAGTTTCAAGGAATAGAATTGCAAGATAAATGCTCTACGTATCATTTGGCTAACAAGATTGCCCAGAGTATAGAGGTTGGATCCTGTGCTATCACATCTATGCTTATATCAGTCTTAAGGCCACTGATAAAACAGTCCAGTAAGGCATCTGGAGTGACCCCGTATACTCGATTGGCTAAGGCTGTGAACTCACAATAATATTCCTGGACTGACGTTTGCTGGTGAAGTTTAAACAGAGTTGAACGTGGGCACTTGTATGAAGATGGTCCAAATTCTAGTTCTAAAGCTCGTGTAAAGGCACTGGAACAGATTAGTTTTAGAAAGCATTTCGAACCAAGGAATGACATCCACCTCCATGTGTACAACAACAATAGTTAAACGTTGTGCATCCGAAGTATTATAGTATGTAAAAAACTGTTCAGCCTTAAAGATTCATTCTAAAGTATTAGATCCATTAAATTTAGAAAAATCGAGCTTAACATTGCGAACCTGAAATGGCAGTGTTGTGGATGTCGAATTCTCTTTACTAGATGATTCCAGAGAAGAACATGTTACACTAAGGGCACGAAGTCCCACTTCCATGTTTTCAAAGCGATTTGAGTATTCGGCATGCTGCGATTCCATCATGTATAGTATCCGCTTGACATTGTTGGATAGAGTTTATAAGTGAGTATTTTCCACCATGGATGAAAGCACCAATGTAATGGTTATACGTGAATGAGGAAAAATAGAACTAGGATTGAGACAGAGAAAGAGATTATAGCAGTGAAGAAAAATGTCTCTGTATATTATTTACGTAAGAATGGCTGCCAAGCCAATACTGAGAATATTGTCATGAGAGGGGAAGAGAAAAAACTAGCAACCTCCTCTTTACCCTATACTTCATGACCTATATATTTTTGTGATCCCCATTCATAATCTTTCATATGTACATTCTTCATTCTCTCTCTTCTAACCATTTTACATTTTGTGTCGTTTTCTTCTGCTGCCAGCTGTCCCACCCTTGTATCAGAACTCCCATACTGAATATCTTCTCACATTTTAGTCTTTGCCTTGCTTTTGGATATGACAGTTACAAGTAATTAGGAGTTAGTTACCATGTCTCCAAGTTAGTCAAGAATAAGAGGTTTTTATGAAAATACTCTTGCGATTAGAAAAGGGCCGGAAATATATATTTTGGAAGGATATTAATCTCTCCAAGAATCAGAGTTATTGTTTCTCGTAATGCGTACATTAAAGGGAATATATATTCGTCTTTCTTATTTATGTAAACCTCATATTGCCTAAGTTTCTGATCCAGTTTCTCTAAGTATGCATGGCGAAAATTTGTTGTTCTTAAGTGAATATCAAAGTTTTATATTAAATAGTATGAAGAACAGATAAGTAGGAAATTACTATAAAAATGAAGAGTTGATTTGAATGTTTACCCTACAACTCAATAGTTTCTTGGATGTAAAGAGATTTGGATAGTTGTATGTCTTTAGAGGATTTGTAATTTTCCCTTATAAAAATTACATGTTCAGAATAAAATATTTTGTTGAGTGTTTGTGGATAGGCCTTGAGGTGATGCCGAACCACCTTAAATTTGTAATTCCCGACAAAGCTGAGTGTTATACTAGAAAATTACATTGCATAGATTATTTACACGAGTGTCACACCTGGAGTTGACCTCATGCTACATTTGTATTACACAGAGATAGAGGCTAAGCTATAATTTTTTTTTGGGAAAGTCCTAAATCCTAATAATTTGTGATTCTTTGTCATATAATTTGGAGAGGTTCTCTTACTTATCTATTTCAGTTTCCATGCTTATAAAAGGATTTTGGGATGAGTTAAAAGTGAACATATTTCATGTTTATTGCATAGCACTATTTGGCAAGCCTTCTGCTTAGAAGTTCATGACATATTTTGCTACATATATTTGTTATTATTATCGTGTTTGCGGAGAAACTCATTTAATTTTTTTTCTTAAGAAATGTTTTTGGAGAAACATGTCCGAACGAATAGACCTATATATTTCTTATCCCTACCAGGGTATGGAAACAGGTTGTCCAGAAAGGAGATACTGTCATTGATGCCACTTGTGGCAATGGTTTTGACACCTTAGCAATGCTTCATTTAGTTGCTGATGATTCTCATGACGGTTATGTATATGCATTAGACATTCAAGAAGATGCTTTGGATAACACTTCCCTCTTGCTGGAAAAGTCACTTAATTCTAATGAGGTTAGTACTATATTTGAGCAAGTAGTTTCAACTTTGAATTGGTATTATATATAGTCATAGAGTAAAGCACTAGGATGACACTCGATCCTGCCATAGTCTGAGAACTTGAACTGGCCTTAATCCTTTTAGTTTTGATATAGTTAATTTGATAACAATTAAAAACTTTCATGTCACCAACTAAAATTTCAAAATACATGCAGAAGCAACTTGTCAAGCTCTTCAATATCTGCCATAGTAAAATGGAGAATGTTGTTCCAAGGAATGCCTCAGTTAGGTACTTCTTTCATGTTCCCATGTTCCTACTTCGTCTTTAGAAGCTAATGATAAGAAATAACTGGTGTAGTTATTTTCATCAGTAAACCCTTGTCTCTGAAATTGTAAGCATTCATCACTTTAGTCCTTGAATTTATGTTTAGTTCCTAACTTTGCAAAGTATCATTCCCTTTAGTTCTTTATTTATATGAAATAACAGTGGAAAGTAAAGGGGAGAAGGATTCAAACAATGACCTTCTGCGAAGTCAAGGATTTTGTGAAGTAATGAACTAAAATGATTGATGCTTATATTGTTGGAGACTAGGATTGAGGTATAATTTAATTATACTCACTGAAATGAAATCTGTTATGTTCTTCATTTTATAGATTTCCTGAAAAAAGAATTATAATTTCAGTCTTTATTCCTACTTGGCTTCATTGCATGAAACTTTTCCGAGGCTAAAATGTCTCCAAGTTTTAAAACAATGAATAAACATGCCATTCCATATGCACATTTAGGCTCTAAAGGCTGATTTGATTACAGATTTAGGACTTCTGAAATTACTGGTTTGAAATTTGATGCTATACTAATGAGTGAGTTAAGGAAGGAGAGTGTATACATTTTCTTCAACTATACGGGATTTTGGGGTGAAGCGGATTACTGTCAAAACTATTTTCAAATAATAATATGGCCTAAGATTAGTAATTTTGAATGTTGATTCATAAATTCTGATACAACCCTCAGTCTAAATATTATCAACATTAGCTTTAACCCTGAATAATGATTGCATTAATGTATTTCTTATTATAAAACTACATGTCATGTTGAGTTGCTTCCTATGGGTGCAATTTACTGAACATGCTGATCTATCTTAATATTCTGCATAGGCTCGTTGCATTCAACTTAGGCTATCTTCCTGGCAGTAACAAAGAGATAACAACAAGATCAGAAACAACATCACTGGCATTGGAAGCTGCCAAGAGAATTCTGATGCCAGGTGGGCTCATCAGCATAGTGGTGTATGTGGGGCACCCTGGTGGACGGTGATATTTCTGATCCCTTGTCTCGTTAAGAGATGTTTTGAAGAAAAGAAAAAATCTCATTAAAAATAAAAATGTTTTGAGTGTAGCTTTTATATATTAGTAAACAATTTTAGTCATAATTAATTAGTTTTATGTTCAAATCAAAGATAGACTCTTGGGATAAATATTTTTTGACGTGAGAGAGTATTGAAAAGAAGAAAAAAGTCTTATATTAAAAAAAAATTGAGTGTAACTTATATATCCGGAAATATATTTTCCTATAAATATGTTAATTTTTCATCAATGTTTTGAATTATCTATGACTTTTTGAAGCTTCACTTCATACAGTGAAGAATTGAGCATCTCAATTACCACTCCCATTTCTAATTACAAGATATTGTTTTCAAATTACTGTCCCTTTTTAGAATATTTTGTTCTAATTGAGTGTTGTAAATATTGTTTTTGGCGAAAATATCCTTAATTATTTTAGTATAAAATAATAAATATTGTCAATTGCCTATTTCTACTCTTTATTATGATTGAAGAAGATGAATAGCCCACTATTATTAGTCTCTCTAATTAATTATTAAGGTGAAAAGTAATTAAGTGAAAAAAAAAACTATATGGACAGTCCGAAATTTTTTAAGGATATTTTAGGATAAAATATTATAAATAGAGACAACTTTATTGTTATTAACTAAATTAACCAATTTTAACAAAAAAAAAATTGATGTGTGTGAATTACATATGTCTAGGGTGGATAACAAACTAAATTAAACTGAATTAATATTATGATTAAATAATTTTTAATTTTTGAATTATTTATCAAAATTATGATTTGTGTATGAGATAAATTTTAAATTTATTTTATTTTTATATTTTATAAATTAATGTAAATGATTATTTTTTTTAATGATGTTTTTATTTGTTATTAATAATTATTTATATTAATTTATAAAATATAAAGATAAAATAAGTTTAAAATTTGTTTTAAAGATATTTTTTTTATAAATAATTGATCAACTAAATATATATTTAATTCTTAATATTAAATTGAATTAAACTTTTTAATGGATAGTCCAAAACTTTTTTAAAGATATTTTAGGATAAAGTATTGTAAATAGGGACAATTTTATTGCTATTAACTAAATTGTATATGTCTTGGAGTGGACAACTTAAATTAAATTAAAATGAATTAATATTAAACTGAATTGAATTTTAAAAAAATAATTGAAATGATATTTTAAAAAAATTGAATTGAACTATTTTAAGTTGTAGTATAAAAAATAGACTGTTATTCTCATAAAATTATTATTTTAGTTACAATAACCATCCTTCCTTAGAAAAATTATATATTCAATTTTTTATAATTCTGTTCAGTTCAAATCTTTTTGCATAGCCCTACATATGTCTTACAATTAGTGGAGTGTTGCATGATTTTGTGGTCATTATATTTTCTTGAAAAAAAGAACACTTGGTGTTGATCTGCATCTCCAATTATTTGATATTTTGGTTTATTTACAGGGAAGAATTGGAAGCTGTTGAATCTTTTGCTACAAGATTGTGTGTTGAGAATTGGATCTGCTGCAAGCTCCAGATGTTAAATCGTCCATCTGGTCCAATACCAATTTTCTTTTACCGAAGATAGTGTAAATTAATTTAATACTGTTCTTTATTTCTGGGTTGAAAAAGGTTCCACTTTAGCAGTATTCACCCTGTGCCAAGAATTATGAGGATTGTGCTAATTCTTTCTGGTTGAATTAATATTTTTTTCATATTCCTAATTACAAATTTGTTTATTACTTATTATTCAAATAAGGTAATTAGTTATGGAAAATAAAGTGACCATTGGATTTGTTTGTTTATTTCTTTATGGAAAATTATGTTTAAAATAATTTAAATTTATAATTTGTTAACTATGTGTTGTTTTTAGAAAGAACAATTTATTTTTGAAATGTTTCAATATTTTTCATGAAGGGTTACAAGTAGGCCAACAAAACTATCATATATTTCCTTTTGTTTATCAAGAAACCATTTGACAATTGAGAGAATGTTAGCAACACTATTTTAATATTCTTTTATTAATGAATTTATTAGAAATTTTACAGCTGATGAGTTTCCTTTTTTTTTTCTTTCTTTTTCTTGTGTCTTCTTTCATTTTTCACATTCTTTTATATTTCTAACTCATCCATTCCACTTCGTTTTTTTAATAGTTTCACAAATAAATCTAACTAGATAAAAGGTATTAGAAAATTTTTGTTTGATCACAATTCAATTTCATTTTTTTTCTAATTTTTTATATTTTTAATTCTTTATCTAGGAGTAATTTGAAATTTTATCGGTTTTATTAATAGAAAAATATTATTTTCTCAAATAGTTCATTCTTTAATTTAGGTCTCTAGAAGAAAGTTTTGGTGTTTTTCTCATTTTTTTGTTATTTGAAATGCAAACAATTTTGATATAAGATTCCTTTTAAAATATAAAAGATCTATTAACTCAAGAAGATTTTGAAAAGACAAGCTCCATGAAAATGCATTAAAGCACATGATCAACACAAAAGAGTAACAAAAACAAATGGTAAACTGAAAAGCAAAAACTGGATTAAATAAGGAAGATGGAAAAACCAAACTACATTAGTAAAAGAACTAAGAATAAGTGTATTAAAGATTCACACTGTTTCAAGAAACTCTCCAAAATAAGTACCTATGTAAAAAAGCATTTTACTCTCAAAATAATTAAAAATCTCACAAATCAATTGTCTTTATTAACAAAGTGTAGTTTTTAAAAAAAAGAAAGACTTGTTGGTTGAGAAATGTTATTCTCTCAACTAGTTCATCCTTTGATTTGTACTTTAATTTATTTGATAATATTTCATTAGGTCTTTGTTTTTCACACTATTTATTTTTATTGTTTAGAATGTAAGAAAATGTGATGTAAGACTTGTTAGTAACCCCCTTATTTTTAGGAATATAGGATTACTTTTTTCAAATTTGAAATGTTCCTTATTTTAAACAAGAGTTATATGTGTATGACCCCATTTTGTGATGCCATTATTTTAGCAACAACCCATATCTCATACTTTGGATTTTCTGTTTAGATTTTGTGATGGCCAAAACTCTATAAAAGGAGTGAGTTTATCTTCATAAAAGTCACCAAGTCTTATCTTATCTAAAGATATTCCACAATTGTGTATTAAGAGTGAGAATGGAACTCATTGAAGAGGGTTTGCATGCATAGCAATGGTGGGAGGTTAGTGTGCTTAATTTTTTTTTTGTTGCTTTCGCTTGATCTGAATATGTTGTATGTTGTATTTAACATGTTCTTATATGTATGTTTAAACTTTCATTCTCTTGGAGTATGAAAGATATATAAACTTAATAAGGTTTTCAAGAGGCAAACTCCATGGAAGTGCATTGAAGCTTGCAACAAAAGAGTAACCAAAGCAAATTGCAAAATGAAAATAAAAGATGGATAAAAGATGAGAGATAAAAAGAACACACCACATTAGTAAGAGAACCAAGGATAATTGCATTGAAATTCACTACTTGAAGAAATTCTCTGACATATGAACCTATGTAAAAGAGTATCATACTTTAAAAACAGTTAAATATCTCACAAATTAATTTTTCTAATTGACTAAGTGAATATCTCAAGATAATGAATCCTTTATTTATAGTACAAGATTTTAGTCATTTGTGTTACAAAATTAGTAAGAATCAATGTGAACACAAGACTAATGATTAGTGTGAACATAAACTAATTATTATAGAGAACACAAACTAATGATAAAGGCCAATGATTACACTAATGTGAACACTAAGTTGATGATTAAACTAATGTAATTAAAAACTAGTGAAGGAACCCATGTGTTTCAACTATTGGACACCTCATGTGATTGATGTTGACATGTGAAGAAAGTTACAACTTCTACATATGCTTATAGTGAAAGGTATGTTCTTACTTTCCTATTTCTTCTAATGTACATTTCCCCTCTTAATTCATCCTCCACACAAATAATTACTTTGTAGCTTGTCTAATTTTCTCACCGTTGTTTTAGGTATCTTAGAGAAGGACATGTAGTATAATGGAATAATAGGTGAGTCAAAAAAATTTCTTTTACTTTTTATTGTCTTTGCCACCTTTTCATTGTGTATTTTCGTTCTTGTTTCATCATTCTTTTTGTTCATGGACACATAAAACATTAATCAATACTCTTAAGCAGACTTTTGACAAGTTTTTTGACTCCTTTGATGCTTATATCTTTCATTTGTACTTTTTAAGTACAATAACAAAAACATTTTACGCTATTTGGTTAATAGAAAAGTTCTTTTTAATAAACTATAATTTATTTGTTATATTTAACAGTGGATCAACATAACTTTTAATCTTTTCTATCTTCTCCATGTTTTATATCTCAAATTTTCTAATCAAGTTGAGCAATTGCATAATTCTTTCACAACCAACATATTTTTTTTAAGGTAATCCCAAGTTTCTTTGACAAATTTAAAACTTATAATTTTTGTAAAAATAATATTTTATACAACAATAAAAAGACAAATTTTTGCCTTAGTTTTTTTTTTCTTTCCTTGTGATATTTAATCTAAACTACTACTGAATCTTTAGTAAATTCTAGAATATTATAATCTTTTTCAATTACTTCCCAAAGATTCAATGCTTCATGATGAAAGATTATTCTTGCAGTTCATAACTCGTACTACTTCCCATAAAAAATTGGTGGTGGAGTCTTTGTGTATATTTCCCTCCATTTGTATTTTTCTCAATTCATAGACCCCTCAAAAAATAAAAGCTCCAGACATCAATTTATCGATTATTTTTTATTCATATGTAAACTAACATATTTTATTCACATGTAAATTAATGTATTTATAAAGAATGAGAAAAACAGAAAAAACTATTAGTTAACAACTAACTAAAAGATAGTGCCTAAAAATTAGAATTGAAAGCATATTTATTCTATAAGTTAACATGACTTTTATTTAAAATAAAACAACATAAAAATCTAGTATATTTTGTTTGTTAATTAGTTCCAATAATTATATCTTTAACAATAATAAATTTAAGTTCTTCATACTCCTTTACAAAACTTTGAATGACGAAGTTAGAAAAATTATGGGTTAATAGTATTGTTTTTTTTTTCTTCATTAAAAACAAGTGGTAGGTGGACTTTTCTTTTTTAATTTTCTAATTTTAATGTTGTTTCTGTGTCCAATTATTTACTGAACCAGATCTCACACATTTTAATTTCTCTAATGAAATTTTGAAATATTAGTTCTACTTGAATGTAAGATCCATTAAATAAAAAATTATATAAATTGTACTTAATCTTATTATTTTTATTACTGAGAGTTTTTATCCACTTTGAAACATAACTAACATATCTTCATATAAGTTTTAAAAGAAATAGAGATGGTGATAGTAATAAATAATTATGTATTCTTCTATATGAGATAGGAGATTTTGTGCTATTCCTAACTTAATTATATCCATTTAATTTTTTAATTTTTTATTTAAAAATATTGGAGAAAAAACCCTAAATAATGACCAAATGTATTTACATAGGTTTCAATTTGAAAAAAAAATCAATAATTTATACTTTAATTACAACATTTTCATCAAGTTAAAAACATAAGCACATCGTATAAATTTAATGACCAATGCATCAACACAGGTTCTAATTTTGAAAACATATCAATAATCCACACTAAAATTATAATAATGTCATCAACAAGACTTCAACAAATAGTTTAAATATAATGAGCAATGTATTAATACAGGTCCCAATTCGAAAAAATAAATAAATCAATAATCCACATTAAAATTATAATATTATCATAAAACAAGATGTAAGCACATAGTATAAATATAATGACCAATGCATTTACGGAAAATAAATCAGTAATTCAAAGTAAAATTATAATATTGCCATCCAACCAAGACATAGTGAGTTTTAAACTTCAAAATGAATGATTTTGAAAAAAGTGGTTAAAAATAAATTATTCTCACAAAACATAAATTACTTATTTTTTTATTACATTTATAAAAACAATTTTTTTCATTAAACACGTTCTCATTTATTTTCTAAAACAACTTTTGCACCAATTCATCTTAACAAACAACTCCAAGTAACTTGCCAAAAATAAATTATTTTCACCTTAATTTTAACTTCATTTTTTTTAAAAGTTTAAACTAACATCTAACAAAATATAATAAGTGTCTTTCTTATCTTATTTCTTTATTTTCTTCTCTTATAAGTTCATATAAAAAAATTAAATATATTCATATAAAAAAATTAATATATCTTAAATTATTTATTAAAATTATATTTCATTTTTAAAATAAATTTTTAATATATTTTATGCTTATATTTTGTAAACTAATTAAATAAATTTTAATGATAAATAAAAAATACTTTTAAAAAAATAAAACAAATTTAAGAAATAAATAGTAATAAAATAAGAAACTATATATAAAAAATTAACATATTATAAAATCTACACCAATTTATAAAATATAAAAATAAAATATATCTAAAATTTATTATTTACAATTTTAACAAATAATTTAAAACTTAAAAATATATTTTAAACTATAAATAATTAACCATGTCAGGGAAGGATAAAATTTCACCGGAAGTTGATGCAGAATCAAGGAATTTCTTCAATCCCGTTGCAACTTTGGTTTCAAACAGGCAATTACTCAAAGCACTTTGATAACCAAACTAATAAAAGAAATTCTTTTGGTTCAATATGGTAAACTTCATTTCCTTATTGTGATATCTATAAACCCCCCATGCATGACCCATACATAATGGTTTATTATCGGTCTTTGAAACTTAAGTACGGATCCTATATCTTCCAATGAAGGTACAGAAATTATCCTAATTTTATATTTTGCAGAAAAGGTAAAGTAGAAAGATACATGATAAAAATCCAACTCAAGCCATCGGTTCATCACAGTATATAAATAATTCAGTGCCTTGGAATGTGAGATAGCAGTTAACTGGCAAAGTATGCACATGTTAATTGAAAAGTGACATACTTCAGTTCAGAAATTCAGGCATTTTCAGGAACTAAATGGCCCTTCAAGACCATAAATCATTGCCCATAGTCACATCATTGACAATTGTCAGAACTGCAAAGCATAAACACAGTACCACAGTGGTCATAAACAACACATTCTGGGGTGATTAAACTTAGAAGTCAGTTTGTTTTTAGCTTATGCAAATAATGTTTGTTTCACTGAGGCTCCTCAGTACTAGTTGAGGCTTCAGAACGCCTTCTCTTTGCCTCAATGTCACCAAGTTGCAGTGAAACACACAAATCTTCATCACAGTTATTCCTCAATGAAGACAAGTTCTCTGCTGCAGTTCTGTCATGTATGCTGTTCTTGTGCAACGGAGACCGACCAATGAAGCTCGGGATGAACTGGTGTTCGATACTGGGACCGACCTTGATTCCATCTTCTAATTTAAATTCAGTCTCCATGATTGATGGTTTCATGTCTTCGCTGCTAGGTGCAACTCCTAGGGGAATAGACTGAATTTGAAGACCAAGTGGCTCATATTTGTCTTCAGCTTTCTCTTTTGGAAGTACATGGTCAGGAGGCGATGAATCACCAACGGTAGAGCCTATTACCGTGGCCGACACGGCTCTTTGTTCTTGCACCGCCACTACAAGAAACAACAGCAGAAAATATAAGGAAAATCTTTTCAGACCTGTCTCCATAATATTCCTACATGAGTTGTGTCCCTATTTTAACACCATCTTCATTGTCAATAAGTAGTGCTATAGTAATATAGTAAACGGTCTTAAGAAAATGATTTGTGTAGTTGGTTTTAGACATGCAAATAAAGAAACTAACCCTATTAAGCTCATCAATATCCCTTCAAGCAGCACTAAAATTACCATCAATGCCACCAGATGTTTCTGTGGACTTCTTTTAATCTCAATTTATGTAGAAGTACCCTTTGGTATATCACAAGTGGGGAATAAACCACCCTAAGGTAAATTCTACTCCCATATTTGAGAAAGCTTAATTTAAAAGAGAAAAAATAATCAGAGGCACCCAAAAGACTAATAGGAAATGAGTGAAAAACCTTGAAGTCCTTCATCAGTTGTTATCAAATCAAGTTCAAGTAGATTGAGAAGTCGCCCTAGATCCACTCCACTAGTCCAATTCTCAGGAGGTTGCCCAACTTTTAACTTAAGGCGGCCCCTGTTAGCAGTTCCTCCCCATATTATCCCAATTGGCCGTGGTTTCTCACCATTGTCGCCTTTTAACATGATGAGACTTCCACTGTCTCCTTCAAGGTCAAAAGTTTGTTGGTTCTCACCAACAACGAGAAGATCAGTAAGAAAGCATATGCCTTTCTCATCATTGTACTCTAGGGCATAAGCCAAAACAACTCCTGTAGTCAAGCCAGAGCTTCTTCCAACCTTCACCACCTGTTTTCCAATAAGGCTACTAATTGGAGCCTGTAAGTCAATTATTTTCACATCACCAATATCTCCAACACCCCTCACTGAAGTAGTAACAGTGCACATGTCAAAGTCATCAGCAAAAGGAATGAATGCACCGTCAGCTCTCACAAAAGTCTCTGCAAGAAAAGCACATCATGATGAGTGAGAACAGTGGAGCATACATAGGGAACAAAATCTTAAGTAACCCAATTAAATCAATCAGAATCCTAATGTTACCTGGATTTATTCCAGCAAATATGCCATACCAAAGCTCATCCGTTATAAATGAAGTTGCTCTCTCTACTGCACCAAGATAAACCCCAGGCCCCAAAGTGGGTGGAAGAGGGTGAAACATCTTTTGATTTGGATAGTCTAGATCAACTGCTACATGACGGTTTGTGAGAAAACCAACTTGTCGGCTGCCTGTTTGGCTTTTCACGATGGCACCCAAAGTTCCATATGTCTCTTGGTTTGCCACCTGAACTAAGAAAGTAAGTAGTTAGAGGTCCAATATATAGATCAAAAGAAGCATACAGAAATTTGCTGCTAGAGACACGCTTCTATGAACTGCATTAATTTCTGAAAACATCAAGTGAACTGTTCTCTCACAACAAAAGCTATTTTATGATAATGATGGATGACTTAGAATGTTGACGTTCAGCTCACTTAAGAACACAGAAGGTAGATGAAATATGTGAGGGAAAGTCTTGCAACAATCTTGAACAATCCAATTTTGTGGATGCCTAGAAATGGCTTAATATTCAACAATTTCTTCACAAATTTCACTTGTAAGGCGGATAATGGTCAACTGAGTTCAATAGTTTAATTTATCATACACATTGAATTTCTACACCATAATATAGAACCTGGCAAGAAGATATTGTCACCAACTATGAAGAACAGATACAATGCACGTAACATACATATTAAAAAATGTATAAAAATTCGTAAGACATTATAAATATATAATTGCAATTCTGCAAATCCAAATTAAAAACATACTTCTTAGACATTACTAAAATAAATTATAAATATAGTCATCATAAATTACTTCCTATGATTAACTACCAATCTCATTGTCATCATAAATTATATAAGAAAATTAAATTTAAAATCACAGGGGGGTCACACTATATCTCAATTGACAGCCTTCATAGACCAACAAAATATAAGGTCTGTATTTCTTGTTTTCCAAAATTTATTGCTAATTCAGGCCAGAGATCTGGCAGAGAAAGTCAAATAATGAGATTAGTAAAGACATTGGGAAGAAAATTTACGGTTAAGTTAATTAAAATATGATTGAAGTTAGTCATCACAAAACTTAATATGCTTTGCTGAATTTACAAGCATAAACTGCAAAGCTAGACTCACGCAGACAAGACTCTGACAAGAACAAACCTCCAAAATAAATGAGTAAGTTCTTTGATAAAATTAAAGGACAGTAGTTACACTGGTTTCTAAATGGAAAGGCTAAAAGTGTTCCTTTAATCATCACATTTATGCAATAGTATTTGACTCAGCTAATCTTTTGTAAACTGGAAATGTCCTTCCACACGAAACATTAACTAAGAAAGCCCAGAAACACCTGAGATCCTGAACCGATGCATGGATCACCCCCACGCAAGTCATCTACGATCTCTGTGTACAGCTGTTCTTTTGGAACTGGCTCAGGTGCACCAAAATAAGAAAACTCCACCACATCCACATCACACCATACTCCACCAGGGCCCTAATTCAGAAATTAAACATTGATTTTAATAGCATCAGAAGGCACTAGAGAACAACTTAACAACTACTCATGATATATAAATATTTCAAACTCCAAATTTGAATCAGGGAGGTTTAATCTGAAAATCTTTGAGAACCTCAAGGGCAGTAGGTAGGCACTGGATTGGGCTTAACCATTGCTTGTGAACTTTCCTGGAAACAAACACTAGAATAGCAGGAATATCTGTTAGTACACCTTGTCGTATGCGAAAACCAATTGCCGTACCAAGGCTGTAACAACGCAGTATCTTGCTGTGAAATGCCCTGATTGTCATAAGTTCCAGTAATGTGGTCGCCTGATGCCCCTTTGGCAACCGACCAGGGGTTTCAGGCAGCACCCCCTTTTGTAGATTTAAAAAGTAGTTTGCTCTTTCTTCAGCAGCATCATTAAAGCGGCTTGGCCATGAGAAGTAAGCAGCACTGCTCTCACAATGCTGTCCAGCGGAAGCAAAGGGTTGAAGCGTTGGTGGACTAAGGGAAGGCATATTAGAATGACTGCAACAGTTTCTTTCAAGATCCAAAGCAGATTCTTCTGAGGGAGTTGAACCAGAGCAACGGCCTCTCATGTTTAGCCTGGTACGCTCCGTCTTTCGATTAACCTGAAGTGATGTTTTATTTATACAAAAGGGTGTGAATAGAACGCAATAGAAAATAACACTATCTATCATGTCCATGCTCAATATGGACGAAACTAATATTGTTTTGAAAACTGACCATACTACATAATCAGAAAAGCATACACAAGTGACAGACAATATCATGAATAACATCAACAAAAGCTTGATATTCCCCACTCAATATAAGAAAACAAACTCCTTTACCAATCCACAAGTCACAAAATTAAAACATTTAAAACCAGACAGAAGAATGGTAAAATAAATAGTATTACTCTCACATTCGGAAACCCACACAAGTCATGGATGATAAAATGGGTTTGGGAACAAAATCCGGCACCCACATCTATTCCAACTCTCAGATTCGAGCAAATGGAAATTTTATACTAAGCAGGATACCATGATGACCAACAACAACAACAACAACAGCAACAACAGTTATACAAAGATAAAGTTTCAAGCAACGAAATAGAGCAAAAGAACATGTTTCAAGTTCAAGAAGACACTTCATCCATAAAAAGAAAAGCAGGAATTTTTATTCTTCCAATATACAAATCAAGGTCCTTGGAGCACAAAAGGCATGCCCTTCTTGTATCCCCAGCTCAGTTTCTAAAAATCTCAACAAGGGCACTCTTCAGTTCAAGAATCAAACGCCATAAAACAAAGATTTTTCAGGTTTCCACAGAACCCCAGTTACCCAAAACAAACAAAGAAAAAACAGGAGAGAGAGAAGGACAGAGATACCAGTTCAGGAGCAGAGTGGAAACTGGAAGAGCCTCGTTGACACGGCTAGTTCACCCAAAAGGGGAGATGGAATGAGAATCTGCAGAAAAAGTTGCAGAATTGTGAGGATGTTTGAACGGTGCTAAGTGGTGATTGCAGTTCAATCCCATGAAGCTGCATAGGAATGGGGTAAAAGTAAAGTAAGCTCAGTGTCTCCTTGTAGTGTGTATAGTATAGTTGGTGTGTGCGCGCGTGTCTTATTTTATTTTATTTTACTTTTTGTGATTTTTTTTTAATTATTGATGGATGTTGAATTATTTCCCCTTTCATATTCTTTTATTAGTTGCTGAAATATTATTAAATGTTGTTTATAATTTTTTTCCCTTTTGACAGGATTATTAATACATTTTTTAAGTTTTGAAATTAACTCATTTTTTTTATTTTGGTTTGCAGTCTACAGGTTATAGTAATAACACATTGTAGAGATTAAAATAAAAAAAATAGAAATTCAAATGAAATTCTAAAGGTTTTAGGGATTTATTTATTTTAGCTGCAAAACTAATAGATCAAAAAACCATAATTTCAATGGAGGGACTAAATTAATCTTTTATTTATTTATATTTCATATTTAAGCGTGTTTCAAACAAAATTGTATCTAAAAAAATGCACCTAAAAAATTAGAAAAAACGAAATTACTGCATTAAGTTCAAATTATCCTTTACAATTAATTAATTAATTAATTAATTACCGACACCAGATTTGTCTACCACTATGCAAAAAGAATAGACTCAACCTTATGACTGTAAATTCAATTATTCATGTCTGTCATTTTTTAATCATTAGCATGTCTCACTATATAAGTGAAAAAGCTCCAGAAATTGAAGATACAAAATTATTTTGATCAATTTTTCTTTGTGAGTAAATAAAAAGAAAAAAATTGAGAAAATAAATTAAAATGCAAAAGTAATTTTTGTACTATTTATTAAATTATTTTTTTATGATTCCCCTCTATAAAAACACCCTTTCCTTAAAGTGGGCCAACTTACAAGTGTTTGTTATATTTGTTTCAGTTTCTTAAAATTAAATATTTTTTAAATAACATAAAAAGTTATATAAATTACCCTTTGCATTAAGAAAAATAATACGAAAACTTTAAACATTTTAGTTAAATTTATTTTCAAATTAAATATAAGATCTTTTCAATACAAATTATTTAATTTATTTAATGTATTCTTTCACTTATCAACAAAAAATGTAGAGAAATTTTATGTAATAATCCACTTCAATTAGATAATTGAATTTTATATTATACAACAATTTTTTTATTTACTCCACTTAACTTAACACCCTAGCTTCTAAGCATTGGATACAAATAATAAGAAGACCTTGTTAGAATGATTATTATTATATTATATTTGGTGTTGTATTATATTGAACTAGTGGGTGAATCCGTGTTGAACACGGATATTTTAAATTGCGTGATTATAAATAATAGTATTAGTTTTTACATTTTTATTTTATATTTTTAATTAGTAATTACGTAATAAAAACAAGTAAGATAAAATATATTATCTTCAAATCATCAAACCTGGTTATTACAAAATTCAAATAGAAATATAAATGAATATTTAATGTGAATTTTCTTATATAATTATGTTTAAATTGTGCTCGATTTATAAAATTAATTATTTAAATAATTTAAACTGAAATATTAATAGTTAATGATAAGTATATTATTAAAATGATATATTTTTTGTTATAAAAAAGTGAAGGTGAAGTAAAGTGAAAACAAGTTGTAAAGAAAAACATTTTTTTCCAAGATTGTAAATATTAGAAGGTTGAACTCTAATTGTTAAGTTTAAGTATGAATAAAACTTTATTTGCGCAAGATTATTTAATATAAAGTTAATAAGAAGTTTGAATGATTATACAAATCAAAATAATTTAATGTACTCCTTTGATTGGGATATGTATTATGTGTACCATTCAACCGATGAAAACTCAAAATATTATATTGATTTTAAATAGTCTCAAATACTCAATCAATATTAAACTGTACTTTAGTATGTATAATAATTAGAAAGTATTTTAGTATCTCTGTAGGCAAATCAAGGTTTTTAAAAGTTGGATTAATTATTGATATTTGTTTAAATTTAAATGGTATTCATCTCTTCTTTTTCTATTTGGATAAATACACTTTAGACATGAAAGTATGATAGATCAAAAGAAAAATTAAAGATAAAAAAACAGAGGTGGTGGTGGTAGGGATAGTAAATAAACTCGGTATTAGTAGAATCTGTTCGGAGTTTGACAGAAAATTCTTACATTGACCGAGTATTAATAATACCTGATTTTTCAAAGTGGATATGGGAATGAGTATGTACATATCTGTCTTGTCCCCACACCTGCCCTGATACATGTCTTCACCCTAATACTTGTCTTCGTCCTCATATCTGTTCCGTCCTTATACTTTGTCATGTTTAAAATTACTAAAACGCTTATAATTTATTAGATAACTTATAAAAATTATATTTATTGTTCTCCTTGTTTCTTAGTTTTGCAACCTTTTTTTTTCTCTTTCATTACACAATTCTTTTATTTTCTTTCAACTATTCAACTTTTTCAAAATCCACAAAGTTTAGATCCTCAAAGTATTTTCCCTCTTATCACAACATTGATTATACATTTTTTCCCTTTGTACAGTTTGGTTCAAATATTGCATTTCAGGAAACACAAACCTCAATGTCATACAAATTTGATTATTTTTACTCCTTTGTAATATTTTTATTTATTATTTATATTTTAACATGAGAATGTTTAACTTTCAATCTTAAGTATTTAATCACCTAAACCCTTAATTGATTGGCTAACATAAAAAATATTTATCTTTTTTGTTCTCTTTGACCTTATTTTGGTTTTTGTTTTATTACAAAATTTTCCATTCACTCTCAATAAGATTCATTCAATATTTACCAAGTGTACTCAAATCTCCAAAGTATGTTCCCTTTCACAACAACCTTGATACACATGTTTTTCCTTTGTGCGATTTTGTTCAATGGTGTATTACATTCCAGAAAATACAATGCAACTCTCAATTTCATTAAATCAAATTGTGTTTAGGGCACATATTTGATTATTTTGACTTCTTTATAATATTTTTATTTGTTGTTTATTTTTATTATGTAAGAATGTATGATTCTTAATTTCTATTTTTAAATAAAATTTAATTTTTATATAATTATGGTTGCCTTTTAATCCTTTCACATTTACTATGATATAATTATTTATTATAATGAATATTTTTTAACAACATAAAAATTTGATTTAAATAAAAAAGATGAAATATGCATTTATAAATTTTTATTATTTGTAGTATAACTTTTCCTGTACAATTTTGTTCACACTGTGTATTATAATCTTTATTAGTATAAAGAAAGATCTCATACAATTGTTATTTAGGACTCTGATTTGAGATTTATGAAATTACAATCCTTTTTTATATTTAATATTAAATTATTAATAATATCATAATCATTTTATTATGATTTGTTTATTTTTTGTAAAAAATTATTGAATTAATATTTAAAACAATAAGAATGCGGGTATGGACATGAGTATAAGTATATACTCATTACCCAATGGGGATGATACAAAATTTTCATACGCGTTGAATATGAGGATGGAGATGAGTATGAATTTTTATCTTGGGAATGAGGATGGGATAGTGAAACCCGCACCCGTCCCGTTGTCATCCCTAGGTGGCAGACAATGATGACGTTCAAATTGAAGACGTATTAGTTTTGGTAGAGATGGATCTAGGGTTTATGGCAAACAATGATGTATCAAAGTGAAGTAAGTAAACTTTAAAATGACTTCCTTTTACCATTTGTTTTTTTAAAAAATGGATAGGTTGTTGAAATGTTGATTTTATCGACTTAATCTAGATTTTACCATATTCAGTTTTTTCACTGTTTCAAACTAGTTTCCAATCCAGTTCACAGTTGGACCAGTTGAATCAGTCAGTCTAATCCGATTTTCAAAACCATGAGACAAATAAATCTTGCAAGCTTAGAATCTAAATAAGTATTTTTTAAATAAGAAAATGAACTATTAATTCTCCTTTATAAGGATTAATGGGTTTGATGAGGTTGAATTTTTACTATAGATTCATGTTAAGTATATAATAAAAAATTTACATTTATGATCAATAATTGTGTATTACATTTTTTATGCTTGTCTTTATGAGTAATTATGTGAAGAGATATATCTTTAATGCTCATGAATGAGTGTTTTGAAAGTTTTAGACATAACATTTATGTGACACGTGTTTTGTTTTTTCGAAGATGCTAAATGCACATGTACACGAGCAATCACAAGACAAAAGTAAACAACAAGAAGGGAGGGTTGAATTATGTTTTAAAACTTTTCACACAACAATTTATCTAAAGACACAGGTTCCTCAGATGATGGTTTGGACTAACAGACGAATAAAATATGTTAATCAAAGCATAATTTCGCAAACAAATATTTTGTTAAAAATTCTCCCCTTTATAACGTTAGACAGAAGTGATAATATGCAACATAAATGAGTTAAAAGATGAGAGAAATTACTTAGATTTTAATACTGGTTAGTCTGAAACCAGAGACAAAGTCCATTTCTTAATCAACCTCATTGAGTTCCACTAGCATACTACAATATTCTTTCAGCTTGTAGCCACTTTTAGCTAACTTGTACAAGTATTCTTTCTTACACAGCCACTCCTGCCTCAACTAAGTATTATTTCTTACAAAGTCACTCCTGGCTTTACTACAAAAGGTTTTAAAGTAGTTGTGATTTAAAATCACAAAAAGTTATGAGTTAGTCTAAAAGATCTATGTCTGAAAGATGGTAAGATTAAAAGATTTTGCTTCTAGGGATAACTTAGAAACTAATAGTGTTCTTCTAAAGCTTTGAAAAGAGATTTGATCAAGCACAAAAATTTTCACATTGTGTTTTTCTTAACTTGTCTTTTTCTCCCACTTGGAGGCTAATTACATTGACGACATTTCAAAATAAATCTAGAAAACCTAAAAAATGTAACATCTCCAAACTAGTGTGATGCCTTTTCAACAATTAACCATGAAGGTCAATTGAAGTTATGCAAAGCTTCAACTACTCAGTAGTAACCACTTTGGTCAACATATCTGCAGGATTCTCCAACTTAGGAATCTTCTCCAAGAACAAAGTACTAACATTGATTAACCCTCTAATGAAATGGTATCTTAATTGGATGTGTTTTGTCTTTGCATGGAAGACAGATTTTTTAGCAAGATGAATGACACTTTGTTTATCACTATAGACATCATTGTACACTGCTTCTTTCCCAACTCCTTAAGAAAATTCTTCAACCAAATCATTTCCTTACAGGCTTCTGAAATAGCCATGTACTTTGCTTTTGTAGTAGAAAGTGCAACACTTTTCTGAGACATCTAACTAACTATTGTGCCACCTACTATGAAAACAAATCTTCTAGTACTCTCCCTTGTGTCTGAACAACATCCCAAATTTGCATGAGAATATCCTTCCAAAATAATATCATTCTTACTAAAACATAATGAAGTTTTAGAAGTACCTTTCAAGTAGCGCAACAACCACTTGACAACTTCCTAATGCTTTCTTCCTGGATTAGAAATGAATCTGCTAACAACTTCCATTGCATGAACAATGTCTGGTCTAATGCATATCATTGCACACATTAAGCTACCAACTACAAATGCATAAAGAATTTTAGTTATTGTTGCCTTCTCTTCATCTGTCTCAGGAGACTGCACTTTGGTGAGATTAAAGTGAACTCCCAAGGGTGTACTTACGTTCTTAGTATCTTGCATACTGAATTTCTCTGACACTTTACTAACATACTTCTTTTGATATAGTATTAGGGAACCATTAGACCTGTTCTTGCTGATGTTCATGCCCAAAATCTGTTTTGCAACACCCAAATCCTTCATCTCAAGCTCTTCAAACAATTGTTCCTTCAAACTATTAATTTCATTAGAGTTTGCAACTAACATGTCATCAACACACAATAATAATATGACAGAGGATGGACCAAAATATTTCATATAACAATATTGATCCATGACACACTTCTTGTACCCTTTCTTACTCATAAAATTGTAAAACTTGAGGTACCATTGCCTTGGTGCTTTCTTCAACCCATACAAACTCTTGGTTAACTTTCAAACCAAGTTCTCCTTCCTTGTCACTTGGAAACCCTTTGGTTGCACCATCTAGATGTTTTCATCAAGGTCACCATGTAAGAACGTTATCTTAGCATCTAACTATTCTAAATGTAGATCCTATGTAGAGACAATACTCAATACAAGTCTAATGGTAGTCATTTTTACTACAGGAGAAAAAATCTCATTATAATCAATACCTCTTTTATGTTGAAAGTCTTTTACCACTAACCTTACCTTGTATCTCTTGTTGTCATCATATTCTTCCTTAATCCTAAACATCCATTTATTCTGTAATGCCCTCTTTCCTACTAGTAGGTTAGTCAAACACCAAGTTTTAATTTTCTCAAGTGAGTTCATCTCCTCCTTCATGGCTAACTCCTACTGAGTTGCATCATCCATTTGCAATGCCTCATGATAACGCATAGGCTCTCCATCATTAGTCAACAAGTAATTTATTGAAGGAGAGAATCTGTGAGGAGGCCTAATAACTTTGTTGGATCTCCTCAATTCAACTACTAGGGTAACAAAAATGATCTCCTCAACTGTTCTGTCTGTTGAGCTCCCATTTTTTCCTGCAAGGTTATCTTGTGCAATGTCCTCTAACACTACCTTTTCTTTCTTTGTTAACTTCTTTTCAGCTTCAGTATTTGTCTCAAATTTGTCCTTGTACATTGCATGTAACATCTTTGCTTTTAATGATCTCTTTATTTTGATAATCCCATCAGCGATATCTCATATCATCTACTCCATAACTAATGAAAATGCACTTTCATACTTTCAGATCAAGCTTGTCCTTGTCAACATCTCTGACACGAACATAAGAAACACAACCAAATACTTTTAAGTGAGAAAGACTTATATCCTTGCCTTGCCATTCCTCCTCAAGAACATAAATAACCTTTTATTTTGAAAAAATTATGTTAAGGAAAAGTTCAACACTCCATGATTTTGAACGTATGCTTAAGAACAATTAATGTATAAAAGAAGATAAGTTGTGTGTCTAATAGACAATAGATGAAACCTTCATCAGATCACGCATGTATTGTCTAATAGATAATACTTCTCACTTTCATAAGATGATGAATCATTAGATGATATACATTTCAAAATACTTAACCTTAAATGCTTATTCATTTGTTTTTCAAAAACATTCTTCTAATCAATCTAAAGATCAAGTATAAAAGCATATCTCGCGTCTTCTCACAACACATCCTTGGGAGAAAAGCTAAATTGTTTTCTCACCAAATTCCTGATGCATCAAGCTTTGTCAACTCTTAAAATACACTTGCCATGTATGGAGGTCTGCTTTCTTTGAAAGAATTAAAACCCACTATCCAATGGAGGATAAATGCTACAAGTTATCAGGTTTTATGTTAAAAGAATAAACATGCATTTAATGCATGAAGAGGTTGATATTGGTTTGAATCCAATTCGTGAGAAAAGAAGATAGTTTGAATAAAGCTTTTGTCACCCCAGGATGGATTGAATTCATACTCCCTCTTCCAGGTCGAGTATGAAGCCATCTCTAAGGAGACAGTCTGCCAAATGAGCGCGAAGGTAAGACCATCTCGCTAGTATCTTCTTGTTGTTCAAAAGGAGCTTCTTTCAACAAATGATAGAAAAAGAAGACGTTGAAGACCAACCTAAAGTTAAAGATGTCAGAACGAATATCCAATGGCGATTTGTTCTTATGCACTATAAAAGGATTCAATTCAAAGAAGAAATTAAGAACGTGCTTTATCTTTCAAAGTGCTAAAACGCTGCTTGTTTTCTCTTTTAATCTTTCATAAGCTTTGAAAGAACATTGTTAGTGTTTCGTAGCAAACTCTAGAAAAAAGTCTTATCTTGTATCCGTTTTTAAGACATTAGAACTTCTAGATTAGTTAGCCTTGTGAGAGCATAATCTCTCTTTTATATCTTGTAAGGGAGTTAGCCAAGAGTGACTGTGTTCCCAAATAACACTCAGTTTAAGCCAAGAGTGATTTGTTGAAACAATACTTGGTTAAGCTAGAAGTGACTTGTGGTAAAGAATACTTGACGGGTTAGCCAGAAGTGACTACGAGTCGAAAGAATACTTGTTTTGTTACAACAATAGTCTGCTAGTGGAACTCAATCAAGTTGATTGAGAATTAGATGTAGTCTCCGCTGTCATGCGAACTAATACAAAAATATGAGTTTAGTATTCTCTATCCTGAAATCTTAATTTTACTGCATGTTATAATTGCCGCTAACAAAAAGAGAAGAATTTAAATCTCAAAGAGTTTTTATTAATAAAACGTGACATAAAATTATAGAAAATAATATATTTTAAATAATTTTATTATTTAAATTATAAAAATTTATAATTTTATACAATTTTATGACTAGTAAGTCGTGACATAAAAAAAGTGACTCATCAACTAATCAATTAAAAAAGATTAATTTTTTTCTTAAACATTTTCAATATTATAGAAGAACTATTTGAGGTATCAACATTTGAGTGTGAAATTGTCTATCACAATCCAAATTCAAAAATAGAAGAAGTACAAGAAATGACTGACGAGGTTAATCAATCAAAGATGAATTAATTATATTCTCAAATATTCCTAATATCAATATTTTTAAACATCAACATTAAATATATATATATATAATTTTATGATATTGTAATTGATTATATAACATAATTTTATAATTTTATAGAATATTACATACTTTTATATAATCTTATAATTTTTTTTATATAACACTATCATTTTAAATTTATATAAAAATATAATTATATAATTCTATAAATATGGCATTATAATTTTATATTTTTTAAGAAAATATATAATTATATAATTTGAAAAATTGAAAAATTTGTTAAATGTAATTTATGTAATTTCTAATTTAATATAATTTTATACCATATATAACTTTATATGATATTACATTATTTTGTATAATTTCATAATTTAATATTATATTATAATGTTATATAAAAATATATAATTTTATATAATAATATATAATTTTTATATTTTATATAGTTTGATAATTTTTTATCATATTTATAATTTATATAAGTTTTAATTTATATAAATTTATATTATTAACTATATTAATATAACTATTTTTTATAACTTGATATTGTATATTTTATTTATTTTAATTTATTTAATTATATTTTTCTTTATCGTGCGCCACTTTTGAATTATAAAGAAAAATAAAAAAAATTGCATTAAGACCAGTGGGACCCATTCCAAAAGAAATCCATTAACAAAGGGGTACACATCCATGTTGTCAAAGCTTTCACTGTTCACTATCTTACCCTTTCTCTTTTTATCTTTCATTCCCCTCAGGTTTTCATTCACTCCTTAGCTTGGTTTGGGGGAGTTAGGGTTTATAAAGGGTTTCCTTCCTTCCTCCCTGCAACAATGGCGAAACCTGGGCGAGGTCGTCGCTCTCCCTCCGGTTCAGTTTCTGCTGCCTCTTCCTCTCGTTCCTCATCCCCCTCCTCCTCTCGTTCCTCTCGCTCTCGCTCCATCTCTCCCTCGCGCTCCAGATCCTTCTCATCCTCCTCCTCTCCCTCCCGCAGTTCCCGTAGCCGCAGCCCTCCTCCTCAGAGGCACAGAAGGTACAGTTGATTTCTTCGATGGGAACGAGCGAACTCGACAATCTACAATTTGTTCTGTTTTTCAATTTGCTCTTTTCTTAGCTGCTTATTTGTGTTGAAGTTGAAAGATCTTTATTGTTATCTCTTTATTCCCCTGCGGTGTTGATTTTTGAGTGCGGTGTGATTGAGAGATGTGTGAAAATTGAGTGTAATGGAATCTTGTGGAGATGTTTGGTACATGAGATCGATTGTTCATTCTGTTTCTTTCTGAAGAAGATTAATGGTCAATGTTGTAAGCTATAGGCTATGTCAGACTTATGTATGCTGCATCAACTGTGGCTGCAATTTGGTTGTGGTGATTCTATAAATCTTGATTTTGCGGTGTTGTGGACCTTTTGTTAGTGGTCTCTTTGATTTTCTTTTTGCTGTTTGTCTTTTATGAGTTGTCCACTGTGAGACAATTATGTGACAAAAATGCTACTTTCTTGTTCTATAGTCCCGCCGAAGCAGCTAGGCGTGGTCGGTCTCCTCCACCTCAGTCAAAGAGAGCTTCGCCTCCCCCAAGGTATTTTGATTTTACTCGTGATAGTTTTTGGATATGTTGTCATGTACATTTGAAGTTATTATTTCAATATATAATTTGAATGCCCTTGCAATTTTTATTCTTGTTTGAGTTAGAATGTGTTCCATGTTAAAGTTTAACATGGTACAAGTAGTGAGTCTGTAAGGTGCAAATTAGTATTGGGAAAACAAAGGTGACGAGTTTTGGTTGTCTCTGGCACTGACAGTCTAATGTTCCGTTTGTCCATATGATATCCTTCAAATCATTGTAATAATAATATATTTAAAATATGATGTTTCAATTCATAATTTTAAATTCTGTTCTGCATGCTCTGGATGTGATCCTTCTAAAGTTAATATGTTCATAACTTTCTTCACTTTGCTTATTTGAACTTCTTGCTTATGTATTTATCTCTTGTGTCTGAACTCAGGAAGCCTTCTCCTGTACGAGAATCACTTGTTCTTCATGTAGAAAAGCTCAGCAGAAATGTCAATGAGGGTCATTTGAAGGAAATTTTCAGTATGTTTAATTAATTCTACCTTCTAGTTTTGTCCTACATTTACATTGTAAATGCAATATGTTATTGGCTACTTGTGGTTGCCAAATACTTGGAAAGAGAGTTATTAATTGACAATGCATATTTACTTATTTATACTTTCTAGTTTTATCCCACATTACATTGTGAATGCTATAATATGTTATAGGCTACTCGTGGTTGTCACATACTTGGGAAGGATTTATTAATTGGCAATGCATGTGTACTTATTTCTACCTTCTAGTTTTTACTGCATTTATATTGTGAATGCAATATGTTATAGGCTACTTATATTGCCAAATACTTGGGAAGAGCCATTGTTTGGCAGTCCACGTTTAGTTAATTGGTCTGATCCAATGACTGTAAACAACGTCTTACCGGGATAGCATCCATGAATTAAGCCCCATACAACTTCTCTTTTTGTTTCAGTTTCTTCAGGTGTCTTCATTTACTTGCAATCATCAGATGTCAATATTTGTAATATTAGTATTATCAACTGTTAAGGCATATTGGCTTGATCTTTTGTTGTATGATTAAGGAAAGTGACATTTTAGTGACGTTAAGGATGATTTAAGGAAATCTCTAAGTAATATTTATAACTTAAAGTGCTCGTATCCACTTTTGTTGACCTGTTAGTAATCTAGCCTTGTCCATTAACTTTTCAGGTAACTTTGGTGAGGTTGTAAGTGTGGAGTTGGCAATGGATCGAACTGTAAGTTTATATTTACTCTAGCTGCACAGCTTAGAGAAATTAGTGTGATATGGAATTCTCATTCCTTTCATCTCATTTCTAGGTCAATCTTCCAAAGGGATATGGATATGTGCAGTTCAAGACAAGGGAGGATGCTGAAAAAGCATTATTGTTCATGGATGGTGTAGGTTTCTGTGACTGGTGTGGAATGATTTCCATAGTCAAGCTTGCTGGCTTCTCCATTGTAAATTGAAGCCTTTGTTTTTGTAATGCAGGCCCAAATAGATGGCAATGTCATCAAGGCAAGATTCACTCTACCTCCTAGGCAGAAAGTGTCACCCCCCCCAAAGGCTTCTGTTGTTGCTCCAAAGAGAGACACCCCCAGGACTGATAATGCTAGTGCAGATGTTGACAAGGATGGGCCAAAGCGTCCGAGAGAATGTATATATGTGATGCGGTGGACAATTTTTGTGTCTGTTTATAATATTGCTCATGTTTTATGTATACTGAAATTTAGTTTTGCCAATACCAGCTCCTCGAAGAAAGCCTCCCTCACCACGGAGAAGATCTCCTATACCTCGAAGAGCTGGATCTCCAAGGCGACCAGATTCTCCTCGCCGCCGTGCAGATTCTCCTGTTCGTCGCCGGTTAGACTCTCCTTATCGTCGTGGAGGAGACACTCCTCCTAGGAGGCGGCCTGTGTCTCCTGGAAGAGGTCGTTCTCCATCTCCACCAAGACGCCTTAGATCCCCTGCAAGGTTGGCTTTCAAAGTTGCATAGACACTTTGGTTAACTGTTTCTATAGTCTGGTATTCTCATTTATATAATATCTCTGTAGGGTCTCACCTAGAAGGATGCGTGGAAGCCCAGGGCGGAGACGTTCACCTCCTCCTCCTCCTCGGCGCCGGTAACTTTATTTAATAATTATTTCCCTTGATTATCACTTTATATTTTGTGATAGACTGTGCATATTATTGATCGCCCTTTACCAAATGAAATTTTTCCTTCAGATCACCACCACCTAGAAGAGCTCGCAGTCCTCCTAGAAGGTCTCCAATTGGTCGTAGGCGCACTCGCTCTCCAATACGTAGGTCAGCACGTTCACGGTCAAGGTCTTTCTCTCCTCGCAGGTATTTTCCTTGCATGCCTGTGCTTCAGTGGTCAGTTTGTTAAAATGAGCTACTGTATACTTTTTTTTCCCAATATTATGTCTTGAATTTTGCAATTTGTTTGCTCTTTCTGTAATTGGATATTTAGATTGAAGGAAAAAATCATGAGATGCTAAATGAGAATGTGAAAATATAATGCTACTCTGATTCACCAAGTCCAGATCCTTTTGAACGATCATACATGCTCTTCATGAAATTTAACTTGGCCTTTGCACCTGCATTTGTTGAAAAATGATTATTACCTTATAAATAATAGCAGAAGAGATTTCAGAATAACTATCCTGTTGAATGAGGGAAAATCCGAGAAATGACATTTCACAAAATATTTTCAATGTTCTTCAGCGTCTTACAACAAACATCTGTATGCAACAAAATACATGAGAAGTTTTCTAAATTTCTTGTTATTTTTTTATTGCATGTTTGAATGCAATTTGAAAATATTTGAGCACTTCATGAACTTTATTTCCTTGACAGAGGTAGGCCACCTGTTAGGCGTGGGAGGTCATCATCCTACTCTGATTCACCAAGTCCACGGAAGGTATGTGTCCTTTTCTCATTTATGTGGATGGTGTTATTTTACTCGGAATGGTCAATGGCTTAGTCATTCATGATTTTGGCAGGTTTCCCGGAGATCAAAGAGTCGTAGCCCAAGAAGGTAATTATATTATTTGGTATAATGTTTTTCTTGTTAAATATCTTGATTCCTCGTCTCTTTTGGTAACGTTCACTATTTGATTTTCTTGGGATGATTCATGTGACTTGTTTCACAGCACCGGTCCTTTGCTTGATGTGTTTTTCTTCTTTAACAAACTCCCAAGTTAATTCAATCATTTATGGTTTTAAGCAAGATTAAAATAATTTTATTAACTGTCTCCACTTCTCGTTAAAATTTTATGTATAGCGAAAGATTTGTTCCTAAACAAAAATGCTTCAAAATATCATATAAAATGAAACATCACCTACTAACATTGAAAGGTCAGAAGTTATTATGCAAGACAATATGGAAGCAAATTAACTGATATGATTTGGTTTCCTGTCTGATACAATTGTTTTCTCAGTGTTTAGGCCTTAATTTGCCACCTTGCTTGCCATCAATGCTTCACAAATGGCATATGGATGCTATCTTAAGCAGACACTGAGATATGCTTCATGTAAATAGGATTGACTAATCTTTTCTGGAAATCTTATCAATTTCTCGTCCTTACTCTGACGTTTTTTTCAGCAGTAAGATTTTTTTGTTAGATAGTTATTTCAAGTGCACATGTCTCAAGAGCAGACTGTTTGGCTTCTTAAAAGAGTTTGGTATTTATAGATTTACATATTGATAATCAATTTCGGCTTTAAAGTTGAATTTAGAAACTGCTTTGGTGATTGCTATGATGTTTTCTATAATTTTTGGTTGCTGTATTGAATTGTATGTTGTTAAGTTCATTTCGGTTCTTTGCTAATGTAAATATGTTTTGAAATTGTAGGCCTTTGAGAGGAAGAGGCAGTAGCAATAGTAGCAGCAGCAGTTCACCACCACCAGCTCGCAAACC
Source organism: Lablab purpureus (assembly GCA_030347555.1). Lineage (NCBI taxonomy): Eukaryota > Viridiplantae > Streptophyta > Magnoliopsida > Fabales > Fabaceae > Lablab > Lablab purpureus. Next base: position 24,832,395 of record CM059258.1, read on the forward strand.
ATAGATATTTCTTGTACATCTGTTGTCTCTTCCTGTTGATGTGTATTTATCGAGAATCTGTACTACCAGCTGAGTTCTAGCTTGAAGTGATTGGGGATATATTTTCTTTTCATTGTTGTCTATTAACAAATTTTTTCTTATTAGCACTTAAAAATGTTTTGGAAACTAATTGTTCTGTTCATTTTCATTTGGACCCTACTTTGTTTCGTTGCTTAAAAATGCATAACTCAGGAGATAATTTGGAGCAGTTAGGATCTCTACAAGTGCAGTGGAATTCCATGTAACTGATTGTTTCTTTAGAAATTTGAGTATGCGAGTAAAGTAGTAAATATTCAATGTGATCTGGTATCATCGCAAAAGAGGCAAGCTTGATTTATCTTGATGTAGTAATTCGATGTTTTTTTTAAAACTGTAATGACTTAACGTTAATTCAGACCCTGATGTATTTGTGAAGGTGAGTTTTGAGAAAACGAGCAATACGTGCTACTAGACGTGTAGTGCAATTTTAAGTTTGGAGAAGGAAACCCGGCTTTCATGTTTTATGTTCATGGTAGTACACGTCTATAAATGAAACTGTATGGAAATATCTAAATTTGACTCTTCTGACCGTAAGTTTAGCGTGTATGTAAAACATACAAATGAAGTTATATGAACAGTAATTCACTAAAGGAAGGTAATTGACGAACAATACAAACCCAATGACGGCCTGTGTAGATACAAGCAGCTTTGCAATAATTGGATCTGTGACAAAATTTGAGTAGATGAGTTTTAAATATTTTGTTAGGTGATCTTTATATTTACTTGGAGTGCAAATATGATGCAAACCTTCATACTCAACATGGTACCATAAATTTAGTAACAATTTTCCTATAATTCGTGTTAAGATTAATTTCACTGAAAACCTTTTGCAAAATGCTCACACTCAAACTTACATTTATCGATTTTCTTAAGATGATTTACAACTACAACAATAGAGTTCACGAAATACTTTTACGGTAATTGTATTTTTCTGTATATGAATAACTAGGATAAATAATCATTACTAAATATAGTAGCTAGTTACTTGTGTATTCACCTATATCCCTATAGTTTACATAAATAACTAAAACCAAATAACTAGCGAATATTAGACTAATAACTATAAGTTAATATTTAATAGAATATATTTTTTAGTTATACAATCTTTATTTTTGAGGTTAAAAAACATATGAATATATAAATTATTCGTTTATTATTCAGTATTTCAATATACTTTTTATTCTCTTATTTAAATATTCTTACCCGTTTGAATGTGGAAATTTTTTTTATAAGTTAATTTCATTGGCCTTTAACAAAGAACTTGGTTTTTAATTTAGTGAAGATTTAATGTAAATTACTTAAAAGATTGTTTTTTCCACCTTAGGAGAACAATATTGTTCTTTCTAGTAAGAATATTTGATACCTACTTAGAACTTAGGTAATTTTTCTTCCAAACCACTAGTTTTATGGCTCTTGCTAAAAGTAAAACTACCGTCTCATCTTCATTTCAATCTTGAGATAGATCCTATTTTTTATAAACACCTTTAAAACAAACAAGTAAAGTCTTTTCCAAAATAATGAACAAATTATCCAAAATAGGATAGTCTGCATGCAACAACAGTGGGTAGAGGAGCAACTTCGAAAAAAATTTCAGGTGAAGTTTGATAAAGACTTTAGAACTCGTGCACAACCAACACCAAATTGAGATGTAGGCCCTACTCATTTCGAATTAACAAAAATACCAAGGATGATCAACAAAGTAGAGCTCCTCAAGATATAAAATATATCGTTGAATCTCAGCTGCGAAAGGAAACTCAAGTTGGAGAAAGGGAATCAAGGCTCATCAAGGGATGAATTGGTTTTTAAAACTTTTTTGAAAAAATTAACCCCTTTTTAAACTCTTTTGGAAACTAGACCAATTGAAAAAAAATGAATGTAATTAATTGTGGAATCATAAAGATTTGCACCCAATACATAAAAACAATAAGAACAATAAAAAAATATAGAGAAAGGATGATAAAATTACACAAGAATTTATATTGGTTTAGATCACAAAAGATCTTACATTCAGACTTAGTTATTCAAGCTTAGAACATCCAAAATTGACTATTTTTATATTTCAATTACAAGACTCAACACATGCAAAACATATACAATACAAGAACCAAACAAATAAACTCTTGAACACAATCAAGAAAGATATGTCCTACCCTTAGATCACATAAAGAGAAAATACAACAAACAACTCTTGGAAACTCAAGAGGATAACATTTCGACCCCAGAACAAATTAAGAGGATACAAATAAGATAAATCCCAACAATACATTAATGAAATGAGATCACCATAACACAACTAAAGCAATAACAAGTGAAAATTTAATCCTACCACATAGTCTTTTTTATAATCTCATGAAAATAGAGAGAGTTGAAAGATTTTTTTAGAGATTCTTTATTGCACTCGTGGAATAGTGTTAAAAAAATTATGAAAGATAGCTCTAAATGTTTGAGGTTGTAATTTCAAATGAATAATGAATCAAAGATTCAATTTATAGTATTATTGAAATAATATTCAAAAACTTATTATGTTACATTTAATTGATTATTTTAAGTTATTAATCGATTATATATTGTTAAAATGAGTTTCAATGAAAATCATATATTCTATTTTTAATCTATTATCACTTCATTTAATTTGTTAAATTGTTCTTCACAATTTTGACAAATTCTTAAGAACAATTAAATGAATTAACTCAAAATTTAATCGATTAAATCATTTACAAAAAATGAGTTACCTCAATATCTTAATCATTTATCCCAAACACCCATTAGTAGGTGACATAGGAAGAACATAATAATAAGAGACTTATCCAATACTCATGTATTAGTTACATTAATCGATTATTAAAATTTGTTAATAGATTATTACGTTCTTATTGGATCTGTAAATCCTTCAGGAACACATTAATTGATTATTAAAATACTTACTAGATTAAACCATATTTAAAAGTTTTTCAATTTTTTTAACCTTTTAGAAAATAAGTTTTAAGTTTAAGACTATGTATAAATCTAAAGCACTTGTGAATTACCTTGTGTGCAAGACTCACAAACACATAAAATAAAAGTTCTAACATTCAATACATCTTCAACACCAACAAACATCATCATCAAAACAAGCTTCTTTAGCTCTTATAGGAAGCATGACTAGTCTTCACTCTTCAAGTTGAACAACTCATATAGAGAAAAAAGCTTAATGATGGTACTAATTGACAAACTATAGAAGCTCGTTCTCAAAGGTAGAGTATCAAGGTACGAGTGCAAAAACAACACATGGATGATCATACTCAAAAGATACATGTCAAAGCTCAAACCCAGAGCACAATACTGTGTTATAGGGGTGACCGCTTAAATATGGTTGATGATAACACTCCAAGGGCATTATATGACTTTATAGAGTGAAATCTTGATGGCTTTTGTTCATTCACTCTTGAGATCATGAATGTCACACTTCCTCTAAGTGGAAGTGTTCCACTAACGAGAAGTATGACAATTCATCATATCCAGGGGCATATTGAAGGCATACATAACTCAAGCCAACTTGTTCTCTAGTAACTTGGTTACGCATTGCAGAATTTTTTTTACCACCCTCATAGGACTGATGTTACAATTCTACTATTCCTTGCTAAGAAACTCGGTAGTCTCCTTCCAAACTTTTTGCACAAGGTCCTCAACATGATTTGCACCCAGCAAACTACTGGTCACAATTTTGATCACCTTGAATAACATCACACAATTTGGCAATTATTTTCTAAGTCAAGTGTGAGTTGTTACAAATGAGAGGTTGCATGCTTATATAGGCTAGCTTAAGAATAAGAAAAGTTTAGGACTTGGTTGGTTAGTGCATCTATGTGAAAAGAAGTCCAAGTACACAAGAAAGGATGATTGAATTATGTATTTTTTAAAACACTTAAATTTTTTTCACAAATCTATGTCTAATAATATTCCATCAAACCCAAGTTTAATATTTAACAAATGATCAGTCAAATAAAAGGATATCAACAAGATTTTCTTTTATAAAGCTTCTCCTTCTCTTGTTAACATAAATCTTCTAACATGCAATATAATTAAGATGTTAAGGATAGAAAGCTTAACTATATGTTTTTATACTATTTCATTTGAAAACACAAACTACACCAAATTCTAAATCAACAAGTTAAGTTTCACTAAGAAGGCTAATGTTGTGAAGATACAAGATGAATATTCTTTGGACCTCATCCATTCTGACTAAAACTAGAAGATAAACCACTCTACTAGAAACAAAAATGAACATAACAATGTTCTTGAAAAGACTTTGAAGCACATAGAAATGAGAAAGAATTTTGGTAATGTTTTTGCACTTATGATCAACGTTGTTATCTATATTTCTTCTTAAACTCAAGCTTTAAATAACACCTTGAAATAGCTATTGCAAATCCTTTTTTTTGGATGTTGAGAAGCTTCAACTCAAGAGAAACGTTTTCCATTATCTAAGCAAGTGAAGATGAGGATGCATTAAATGCACTCCATGCAACATTAAATTCTTATATTCTCTTCAATCAAAATCCTGATAGTTGACATGCTTATTGGGTCTAGATAAGATATCTTTGTACTCCAATTTGAGTAAAATGAGAGATCATACATACTAAGCAACTTTTCTAGATTTGACATGAGCGCGGATAAAGAAGTTGTTAACGGATAGTAGCTTTAACTCGTATCCCAATATGTCTTTGATGTTGACATAACTTTATGAGGATCTTCTTGATGATTGTAAGATGGAAGCATTTTCAAAACACATAATAAACAAAATAAAATATATTTGAGAAATACAACATTAGTTTTTAATTGTGTGCTTATCGTTTGAGCATGTCAATTCATATCAGACTCTGCAAAAAAAAAACAATATCAAGTTTTATATAGTTTGTCAGACAAAACACTTGTATATTTTCATAATCTATTATAAATATTGTCTTTCATCTTACAGACTTTGAACAATTATGTTTACACTTTGTTGTTTATCAAACATTTAATAAAAACACTCATACGATTTGATATATTTTACTCTAACAATCTGTCTTTCCAAACATGGCCCTTACATGAAATATGAAGAAATTATGACTTGTTTGGTTGATACACATAATTTGTCGATCGACACCTTTATTTTTTAAAGCTAATCTTATTCCTAAACTAATTTCCTTGAAATTCTACTTGAAAGAAAGAAAGTATATTTTCTACATTTTTATTTACAAAGAAATTAGAAGATATATTAAGAGAAATTTCTTTAATATTTTCTTCTAATATATAGTGCATTCATCTTGTAAATTTTTATCCATAGTCTTTGATATTTATTTTTGTGAGATAAATCTTTTTTAGAATGATATCACATTAGTTATCATCAATACTAAAAAGACAAGGATAAGTTATCACAAAGTTAGAAAATAAATTAATTTAATTGAACATATAATCAATTATATGTTAGTAATGCATTTTAAGTATTACGACATTCGTTGAAATTTTCCATGTCTTCTAAATAAATTAATCTTTAAATTTTATAAGCTAATTGATTCAATTAAAAAAGTTTTGTAAAAATAATTGAAAAATATGTAACTGAAATTCAATAATTATCACTATTATTCGTGCAATAATTATTTAATTTTATTTAATTGTTTTATAAAAATATCTTTTTAATAATTATCACTATTTATATTTTTAGATTGTTTCAAATAATTTATTATATTAAAATTAAAATAACATTTGTTGATTTATGATTACCATTATTTTAATTAAATAAAATAAGACAATATTGCATAAAATTATTTGGACCAATAAAACAAAGCAAGGGACAAGGATCAACTAATAGTTTGTTTATTTTTAGATAGAATTTTAAATGTTTATCACAAAATATGTTTGTTAGGCAACTAATTTTAAACGAAATTGAAATTTTATAATTTTATTAGAGTAATTAGATGACTTAAAATTAAAGAATTTCAAATTTTATTTTATATTATCAAATTCTCATATTTTTTTATTTACTCAACTTTGGTTGAGACATTATTAACTTAATTAGGACTGAGAAATTATCGGAATGAATATTTTTGGATTGATATTGACTAAATTTTTTTTCATTAACATTGATAGGATTTATTTTATGATTCAAATTATTAGAATTATTTTTTGTTGTTGTGGATAATTTTTTTTTATATTAGTTGGAATTTTCTCAACTAATATCAGAGATATTATTTCTATGCGAAACTAAATTAAATTTGTTCAATGGATATATTTTATGATTATCCTTTCTCATTATCTGTTAGGATATTTTTTTAAAGTGAATTGAGAAAACTTTCAGTTAACATTAAGGGATAATTTTTCAGCCCACATTGATAAAAATGACGGCAAAATATCTTCAACCATTACCATTATCATGGTAAAAATAACCTCAATTAATTAACTTACATAATTATGGTCAACCTTAACTAAAAACAATATCTATTAATCTCAATTATGAAAATGTTTTACAAAAAAATCTTTTCAAACTTTGGCAAAAAAAATAATATCAACTAATATTTAAATATTTTTTTTTACATTTAGTGGTAACTGAAATATTTTATTAAAAAATTAAAATTCACTAAATTTGAATTACTTTTTCTAAACAAAACATTTAAAACATTAAATAATTTAAAATAAGAATAATTTAAATTTAATGTATTTAAATGTTGTAAAAATGAAATTTCTTATCTAAATATAAGGTAAGAATATGAGACAAATTATCCTTACTCCTATCTAACTTTGAGTCCATTTCTTTTTAAATTGAAGAAAATAGTCTTAACATCAATCATGTTTTTTATGTTAATTGAGCATATTTAGTATAATTAATACAAATATAAAGAAATCACTTTAATTGAGTTCCTCAATCTTTTTGACTATAATGAAACTAGATAGGGATCGAAACACATAATTACTCTTTGATTATATTTACCTTCTTATCACTTATAATCACATATTTGAGATAGGATATAGAAGAAAAGTTTTTGTACCTTTCTTGAATTCATTTCCCTAATCATAATATATGGAGGAAACAGGTTTTAACCAAGTTTAAGCATGAACATTCACTAAGAATGAGGTGAAAAATTAGAGACAATGTACTTGTTATTCACTTCTTTTCTGTTATTATGTTAGTTGAAGGAAATATCTAACAACTTTTTTTATAACTAACTTTCATCAAGGATTTTGAGTGACCATTCTTAGTAAAGTTACTCTTTCCAACCACCTTTTCTAATTCATATAAAAGGTTTAAACTTGAGCCATTGCTTAAGCAGATTGAGTTCACTGTTAATAAAAAAAATATTAATTAAAAAATTACTACAAATTTTCATTATTAGATTAGAGAATTTAGTTAATTTTTTTTATTGTACTTAAACATCTTTAACAATATAGGAATGGTTGAGAATTGTTTGCTTCATGTTACTTTATTAGTAATAAAATCAATGGAGAAGAAAGAGACTATTTAGAAGTTCAAAACTTTACTATTTTTTGGATCATGCCAGAAGTTTTACCTAACACACTAAATTAGAGAATACATACTATAATCATCACTGTTAACCTAACCAATTTTTATAGACAATAGAGATAAAAGTTTCTTCTTACATATATTATTGATGACTCAGATCATCACTTTTTTTTAATTTTTTTTTACTTTTATATATATATATATACACTAAATCACATACATATTCTTTTAAGTATTTAATTAATCAACAAAATTTTTAATGAAATAAATAAAAATAATTATTACATTTATATATTAAATTATTTTATTATAATTAATTGTTATAATTCAAACTGTAAATAATAATACTAATTGATATTTAAATTATTTAAATAAAATAATATAAAAAACTAATTTTTAAATTATTTTTATTTTTATTTTTAATTAAAAGAGTAGATTCATTCATCTCTTTTTCATCATTAAATATTAGTTAGTTAAAAATATCAATCTAACTTATGACGAGCTAATAACCTCTTAAGCTTAAGGTACTTTATCGTACATATTATTTCCATATTATAAAAATATTATAAAAATACAAGTGTTTTAATTCCTAAATTAAGTATCCAATTAAAATATTAACTATTTAAATAATAAAAATACTTTTATGAAATTTTAAATTTCAATATATTTTTAAATTTATAGGCTAAACATATTTTATAATAAAATGTCTTAAATTCTCTAAAAATAGAATTGTTCATCTAAAGATAACATAAAGTAATTATTTGTAGAAAATCTTTTTTATAAATAAATAATAAATAATAAAAAAGGAAATTACGAAAATTGGTATATTTCAAATCCAAATATGAATAGTCCAATACAATAATCTAAATTTGGAAGGTGACTTCTTCCAGGACTACCATAACTTCCCCTATACTTCATACTCTTTTAAAATGATTATTTTACTTTATTTTAGAAAACTTTTAAAATAGTTCTTCCGAAATATTTTTTTCATTATATATTTCAGAATTTTTTTTTAAAATAAAAGTTTTTATAAGTTATGTTCTAAAAAAACTTTTCAGAATAGAAGTTTGCAACTTTTAATACATGTTTTAGATTCAACAATTTCAGAAGGGTATTTTGGAATACCAATCTGAAAATATTTCAGAATATCCTGATTTAAAAAGTTTATGAAAAAGCATACTTCAGAACACATAAAAAGCACGCAGGTTATTTTGTAATTTTACATGGCCTATGGAGTGCAGAGGGAAGCTATGGAGGTGCAGGAAGAACTATTTCGGCCCAATCCATTTCCTCGTCTACCAGTGCCACCGTGTCTCTTTCCCTCTCTAGGTTTCAGTTTTTCCTGCAATTTCTATTTAGGTCTTCCATTTTGAAGCTTCCTTCGAAGAATATTCATTCCCAAATTGGTCTCTCTTAGCCATCACTGCTTCTGAAATTGAACAAGTTGAATATTTGCAGAATGGTAAAGAAGGCAGACACAACAAGGTAACATTTGGGTCTTCACAAAATTATACAAAAAAAACCTTCCTTGCTTGTGACATAATTTTGTTCAATATCTTGAAGCTTTAATTTAGTATAGTTGTTTGTCAATATCTGAGAGCTTTGTTAATCTCCAATTTTACTGAAATTGATTCAATTTCAAATATTCATTGGGCTATTGTTGATACGGTCAAGTTCCTATGCTTGTGCAGTGTGTGTATGATCACAGTAGTGTCTCCTGTTTTAGTAGTGTAGTAGAAGAATTGATAATTCAGGTCCCACCAGAGTTTTGAACCTGCTACTGTTATATGCCATTATCTGAACTCATTTTAATGTTCTCTGTTTGCACTGTCGTGTCGGAATTTGAGGAGTCATGATGGTTTCATTGGTTTGGCTCCCTCCTGATTTTGCCTTGATCATAAGGATGTTTGTGCTCTTATTTTACTCACAAGTCTAAATTTCCAAATGAAGCATTGTACATGAATTTGTGTCAGATTTGCTGGTTTTTTCTTCTGTGCTGACAGTTTGGTTGCTTCTTCCTATCTAGACTAAGGTAGAAGGTTGAGTAAGGGATTTCATGGCAGGCAGTGGCCTGCAATCTTTGGGTCGTGTGAAGCTTACTGATTTAGTCCCTTCTGACGGGTTACCGTCTGATTCTTATAAAATATCAGTTTCAATTTTGTCACAATCTCTGGCTCAGTTTTCAGCAGTCATCATCCAGTTTCCAGCAAGTGACGGTGCTCTTCTGAGATCTGGTTTAGAATCTGCTCGGCTTTATTTTCACCAAAGGGAAACATACCCACCTGAAGATATAATTCATAATAGTGAGTCTCGTGAGTGGTGCAAAACATCTGGTTATTACGCAGATCCTCATTTGTGGCAAGAAACATATGACTATAGACCTGGATTGACTCCTTCAGAACCTAATAATTCCATTGAGTTACCCCCGGCAGGTTTGCCAGACATATTTGCCTTATTTGGAAAGGCTGCAAGGGATATTCTGGATGCAATTAGCTACCATTTGAATTTGCGCAGCTCTCCTTTTGTGGAAATACTGGATAATGTTCCCCTGAGAAATAGGGAAATTTCATCTTCAGTCTTGTCTGTTTGCTGTCATGCAAGGCCATCATTTCAGGGGCCACAACATCATAATATAACTACTCAAGAGGATGGCCAATTGATTATGTATCCTGACCATGATCACCAGGTTGATAAAAGCTTGCTATCTCTAGTCAAGTCTGACAGAGGAGGTCTACATGTAAGAGACTTTCAAGGCAGGTGGATTCTTGTGGATGGAGATCTGGGACCTCAAGAAGCTATTGTTTATCCAGGGCTTGCTCTTTATCAAGCAACTGCAGGATATGTAAACCCTGCATTGCACAAAACTGAAATTAATATGGAGACTAATATGTATGGACGATGTTCTTTAGCCTTCAAACTTTTACCTAAATCAATGACCAGCTTGGATTGTTCTGAAATGCGAGCGGCAGGTTTCGGAATTGAAGCCCAGTTCCAGCTTCCTGTCCCAGTGGATGATTTTATGCAAAGATCTCATCCAACGGATCATCTCTTTAACCGGCCTAGTGTGCAGTGCTTCAATTTCCAACCAACTCATGATGGTATGTCAGATTCTAATTATATATTGGTTAGATTTGTTGTATACTAGTATAGGACGACAAGTCACTTGGTTGTATTCTTCAAAACTTAAGTTCGGAACATGCTTAATTTTGGATGATGCCTCTGTTAATTTGTGATATCTGTAAGCTTTCAGGAGTTCTGATAGTAATTTGGAGAAACGATTCCTTTTCTCTATTTTCAACTGATATTGGGATGACACATTATATTCCGTTCTCTCCTAATAATTCAAGGAACTAGAATGAATGCTAAAGCTTTCTTTTTCCCTAGAGGATGGGGAATGGTTGTCACAGCAAATTATTTGGCTTCTAGAAGAATGTGCAGAACATTTATCTTTTTTTATGTGAAGGATGTAGGTATCTTACACACTACATGTGCTTAAGTGAGAACAAGGAAAATTCAAGAATTCATAAAGTTTGCACTTAGATTATTTTTCAGGCAGAACTGTACCTTTTGGCTTCCTAATTGTTTGAAGTTTAAACAAAAATTTCCGTATTTGGTGTTTCATGAGAATTTTTCTGTTTCATGAATTTGACTGTATTGAGATTGGATTAGTGTCAATTCTACTTTGAGAGTAGTCCTTAGTGGAAAGTTTTTAACAGCAGGTCCTTGGATCGATGAAATGCTGGTACAGGATCTATGAAGACTTTGACGCGGAGAAGGAAGCAAAATCCCAAAAGCAAACCTTTGCCACCTTCCAAGAGGTTAAGGCTTGAGGCACAAAGAGTTTTGAAAGAAAGGGTCCAGGATATTGCAGATAAGAAAGGCATCAAGCTGCGGTTCTGTAATCTCAAGGAATGTGAAAGTCACATTCACAGTGTAGATAGCCCATGTGCAAATATACGAATGGAGATAGGGTGGCCTCTTGGTGTTCCTTTTGTCCATCCCCATGATTTACCTAACAAGGCAAAGCTGGGTTTTCTTGAAGCATACGAACCTGGTTGGACAGAAGCCCATCAGAACTCAGACAGGCTAGTCAACACTCGGCTAACTTTAACTGTAACTCCTTTTGCAAGTTTCATGTTCATATAATTCATATTCTGCATTTTATCTAAAACTGTCTGGTCAAATAGTTGTAGTTTATCTAAAGCCAAAAATATGCATAATTTTTCAGGGTGACGAAAAGGTTAAGGGAAGCTGAAGCTTAACATAAATGATGGATTTTTCAAACCCTATCAATGTGTTCAATGTTATGTTTAGCAACATGAAGAATGTAAACACTTTTAATTACATATTGAAAGAACCATGGAGACTGCGAGCCTGCGGTCCTTTACACTTCACTTCCTTTTGTGTTTACTTGGTTACTTAACTTGGAGTAAACCAAATTGCCATATGTTACATGACAATGTTTTAGAAATAAAATACCAGTAGTGTAGGCTATGTAATGTCAAAAATAAAAAGAAAAACAAGAAACGGAAGCTTGTTGATGGGCACCTGATTTCACTATCTACGGAGTGTTGTGTAGGCTATTAATGTAGTGCAGGCTATATAATGTGATCAGTGGTTGAGAGAAGGGCCAGAAATAATGTTGTGGTAGTGTAACTTTAGATATAATGATATGCATTGCCTTGATTCTAGGATTTTGTAGAATAGTACTATTCTGATGCATATGTTTTAGGTAATAGGTCCAGTAGCATCTACGGAGTTCACTATCTATGTTAATTTATGATTAATTTAACAAATTAAGTTTAACAGAATACGTTCATGTTTTGGTGTCTGCAGGAATCAGTCCCCCTGATTTCCAACATATGGGCGACATATGATCAGGTTGTGAAGATAGGCCGATATACTTCTCAAGAGGGCTCTGAACCTATTTGTAGCTAGGTTTTAGAGTTTTACGTCTGCTGTCTATATTTGCAACTGTTGAAACAGATGAATGGACGAAACGTGCTGCATTGAATTCCATAGATGTTTGTTGTACATTTCTTAGAGACTCTTTGGATTATGAGACGCCAATCCAATCAAAATGAAGGGTAGACTCAGCTCTAAAGCTGATGCAAGTGTTGCTGGCTACTATTAATCAACCATATACATGAAATGAAGAATACAGTTTGCAGAGCAATAGAACAACTATTTTAACCTGGAGGAATGCAATGACTGTCAAATGGTCTGCAACAAAATAACTTGTAACTTTCTATCCTTGAGTTATGTCAAGCTACTAGGAAGTGTAAACAGGACAGCTTTATTTAGTGAAATAGCAGTGTAGTCTTTTATTTCGTTGTAGAGCTGTATTTGGTCACGGTGCTATGCTCAGCTGTAGCTTGCCCTGTTTACATATTTTTCGTAATTATAATTGTGAAATCAGAGGCTGTGCACATATCAAGAGGCATCATCTGTCATTGAGGGTCTGTATTTCTATTATATTAAAATAATATATTTTGGAAAGCATAAAAAGTAAATAATTTGTATGGATAAAGGTTGAGGAGTTATATTGTTATTTTATGCTGTTAAATCGAAGGGTTATATAATTACTCTGTACAGTTATTTATTTTATTAAATGATAAAATTATTTAAATCTAATAGAAGATAAATTTTTATAATTATATAATCTTATAGTGTCATATATATCATTCATCATCAACATGTCATCACCTTTAACAAATAGTAAAACGTGTTCTCTTAATCTCTTTGCCAAGTCAATCAAATTTTAACCAACTAGGCCACAAACCCTTAAACTCGCTCGTTTGCCAACAGTAAAACAAAAAGTGACTACATATACAACAGAATCACTTTGTCAATTTCACGGGGTGGGCGATTAAAAAGTTTTGGAAAAATACTTGTTAGTTTTTTACCTTTTAGTCCAAAGTAAATAGGAAAAAGAGAGTAAAAAGTTCCTTTTAATCATCATTTTCTGGTTCTCTCTCTTGTTTGAAATATAGAAGAAAAGGAATAAAAGATTTTACAAACCCCACCTAATTTTAAACTAGCCGAAATCAAATTTCAAGACAGACATCAACAATTTGTCTCTGTTCCCATTCGCTAAATGTTTTTGAGAGGAATTACCACTCTAATGTAAAAATCCAGAAAAAAAAAAACTTCTGAATGCAATGAAATTGTGCCTTTTCGCATCCCCATTGAGCGATTCTCCACTCTTGTCCCAGCTAAAAGAAAGCTCAAAGTCTCGCGCTGATAAGCACATTGGAATGTTCACATCAACTCATGTAAACAAACCAAAGCTGGCAGTGATTAATGGACTTCTCAAAGCTGGTCTTAAATGTCTTGATCATCTTCAGTTTTTTCATTTACCCACAAACCAAAGGTGCTGTCAACTGCGAAATGGTGGTTGATTTTCAAAAGGAAGCTCTACTGGTGTTGCATTACCATAAAACTCTTCCAAATTGTAAAAAGCTCTCTGTGAGGGAAGGAAGATGTGAACAACAACATCACCTGTAATAAAAAAAACAGTGAATCAGACAATACTTAACAAAATTACCAAACCAAGCCTAATACAGAACTAGTGAAGCAACTGTTTCAATTATTTGTATTGGCCAAGTGAACTCGAGAGCTGTGAATTTATATAGGCTTTTTGGATTCGGACGCAACCTTTTCTTGATTGGCTAAAACGGCTTTGGTGGGATCAAAGAAGGTAGAATCTTCTTGAGGTATGCTGTATTTAGGATGTTAATTATACATCATGTTGAGTACAATGTGTCTAACAAGTTTTTTCTTTGCAGGTGTATTTTTGATACATGTTGAAGTGCAATGGTCAACTTCAAGGGATTTCTTGGGGTAAATGCAGACAATTAAAGGGCTTTACTGTATTGATGTACTCCTGCTTTCTCAGCAGGCTCTGTTCTCTGTTAATTTTCAGGTGGATATTTTATCCTTCAAGAAAATACAGTTCCTACCTTTCCAAAAGTTTTCTTCTTTTCATCATAAAAGAAACTGGGCAGAAATTTAAGATTGAGAACTTCAGAGACGTGTTTTAGTAAAATAATACCCATCTCATGTTGGAAATTTTTCTTAAGAAAAATTCAACACAATAGCAATTCATATAAGAGATTTGATATTATCTTTAACTTAAAATTGGCTCAGTGTTTCTAGGTCAACTTGAGTGACAACTCTACATGGCACCTATTAGAAGGGAGGTTGGAATGCGTGGATGGCACTTAAAGCTTTATTGTTAAGGGATAAAAGAATTTCTAATAACAGATTATGCTATTATAATTTAAAATCACAAACCAAAGTCCAACAGGGTCCATGAATTAGGCTTTGTATCTCCTGTTGGAATTTTTCCATATTTCTTCTCAGCACGATCTCTCATTCTGGACCTAAAATGCAATATCAACATATATGAAATCCTCAAACATTGCCTACTCAACATAAAAATATCAAATGACCAAGTCCATACCCGATAGCATCGATCTGGGGACGAGAAAATGCTGTAGCTATGATAAAAAATCTGGTCCAGTAAACAAGTGGCTTCACAAATAAAACCTTTATATCTGCTGCTTTAACCTCACTTGCAACCGTAGCCAATTCCACAGCAACTACAAAACACTTAACAATTCGATAGTACTTGAGGCACAGTATGTTTCTCCCTCTCTTAAATAGTTTCCAATACACAGAAAGTAACTGAACTAGTTTTTCCAATTGTTGAACACACTTATATTAGTATTCAGGGGAAAATAACCTAATCTTACAGAAGGATTCCATGGTACAGAGCAATTAAACAGAAAAGTAAAAACCAATGCACCCCAACTGAGAAGACATGTTTACAAATTAGGTCTTCAGCAGAAAGGATTTTCTACCGAGAAACACACAAAGAAGATTCACACAAGTATATAATAAAATTCAAATTGTCCCAGTAAAATTTCATTGTATGTTTTTAATGTTCTAACGACTAACATGGAGATTAACTGTGTTCACATATATGACCTAATATTATTACAAACAGAATCTACCTACTCATCAATTAAGTCAGAATGACACAGAACTGAATGCATGGCCCAATCCAAGCATAACAGGAATATGATGGAGAGGGGCCATGGAGGCATGTTAAGTAGCAGATTTCTTAACAAGCCACATGGAAACGATTACACTTATCAGTTAAACAACCATATCAATACATCAACAATAGATATGCTAAACAAATTCAAAACATCAAACAAGCTGAGTCCAGTTGCAAAGTTGGAGCTTAGGTTGTTTATTTAAATGAGCTCCAATCACCCACCAAAGGTGAAGGCAGATCAGGGTATTTATGGGTATCCACTTCCCTTTACTGAGTAATATGCCTACCAATAAACTAAAGAAATGAACTTGCATACTACTAATATTGTTATTCCTAAATTGCTTGACAAGATTCTTCTGAAATTTATCATCCTTCAGATAATCTGAAGACGAATCTTCTAAAAGAAACCTGATATAATCCAAAATATTGAAAAAGACAGATTGTATACGATGTAAACAACGTGGAAACAAATTCTTCGATAAAACTTCTTTTCGGCTTACATGACAGGCTTTCAGCATCATCATCAATCTCTGCGCTAGCAGGTTTTTTGTCTTTTCTACTAAATACCACTTTTCCATAATTATTAATTAAATCTTCATACATGTCATCTGTGTCTTCGTTTACATCCTGCAGAGTACACAATTTATGTTACTTACGTACCCTTAATGATGATCATCAACCGCAATTCACATGACAAACATTGCAGAAGTATTTAAATTTCATAAGAAAGGGAGTCAGTTGAAATTTGATGTTAAAAATCCATTCAGCACACAAATAAATAAAATGTATAAAACAGTCCTATAAAAGACACTGGATCCAGTGGTAGTTTTTGTATATTCCAAAAGGCAAAAGTCTCAATTTTAGCAGTTAACAACCAAGTGAGTTCGTAAGGTACATTGTTTTGAAGACTAGAATATATAGTTATGAATAGCATTGTGTCTAAGAATCAATACAACCAAAGCAAAATAAGATTGATGGCAACAGAATGAAATTCCTAAATAATCTTGCTTAACACCATATTTGGATCACCAGTGATGAGGTGAATTTAAAAAGAAATGTGGTGAAGATGACGAGGTTTACTTGTTGACACGAAGATAAAAGACATGAAGATTAATCCTCTCTTTTTTTCTCCAAAAGCAGCTTTTGTTTTCACCAAAATCAAGGTGAAATAGGGGAACTAAATTTGTATAATTGAAAACATCAAAGTAAGTAATTGCATGCCTAAGTCAACATTTTATAAAAGTAAGCTTTCAAACTTTCAATACCTCACTCTCCTGAGAAGACAAAACTTAGTTGATGCTTAGGTACTTATAATATTTTCCAACCAAAATTGGAGTTTCACATCAATAATTGTCATAATAAAGGTTGGTAATCAACATATGTTTCTAAGGTAAAACTCCAATTCAAACAAGAGAAGGATACTTGTATCCATGTTTTTCCCTCCTTGGAACCCAAACTCAAACTCAACCCAGAAGATTTATAAAGTGCTGCAATGTTATCCAAACTGTAACAGACCTTTAAACATGATATTATGCAGCTATATTAAATTAACCAACATAAAATTAAAAAAAAAAACAGGAAATTGCAAGGAATAATATAATATTGCACCGAGAAAAAGCTGTCTTCGGCTTTTTTACTGAATGCGAAGCTCGAAAGTGAGTTTCTCTTCTTGGATTTGAAACCATTGATGGTATATTGCTGTAAAGGAAGCTCCTTTATGCACGAACGGCTGAAAACCTTTCTGGTTCTTCGAGAACACTTGGTTTCGAGATGACCCAGTTCGCCGGAAAAATTCACCGTTACGACGGTGCCGGTGCCGGCGAGAGAGAGGACAGTGGATGATGGTAGCATTTGTCGCGACAAAAAGAGATATTTACCAAACAAAAAGATAGGGAAAATGAAATGAGCAAGGTGTCGCGATATTACTGTAATTTTGGTTCCACACACACACACACACACATATATATATATATATATATTTGAATTTATTTATTTGAAGTGGCATGGATAAGTTTTTCTAAAACACTTTTTATTTATAAACTAAAATTAATCTAATTTGTAAAAAAATCATAAACCTTATAAAATTGTTAATTTCGTTTTATGTTTGAAATTTAATTTCTGAGCAATTAATTTTATATTTTTTCCCTTGCCTTTATGCAGAAATTTTTAATTAAACTGTAAATACCATTTATTCAATATAACTTTAGAGTGGTTATCCAGAAATATAATTTAGAGCTATTAGGAAAAATGTAATTTAGAATTACTTTTTATTTTTAGTTATTGCAAAAAGATAATTTTATTCTTCAAATATTTAAAACATTATTTTCTAGTTGTAGCAAATAATAAAGATAATATAAATATAGATTGAGTTAAATTTAGTTAAAGTGGTTTAAAAATAATAAAGTTTCAATATTTTATTAGTTAAGTTAAAAGTATTTTATAAAAATTAAAATATGTATTTTTTTAATTTTACGAGAGATTCGTCCATTATTTTAAGACGTGAGTTGATATAAGTGAATATAACTTATTGATTAGTTTTGTCTTTAGAATATGTTTCTTTTTACTTTTTTTTGTTAATTATATGTTGGTGATTTACATGTACAAGGATATGTTATGGATAAAGAATTTACTAGTTTAGGGTAATGATAATTTAATAATCAAGATTTTCTATGGTAGGTTTGAGCTTCTTGTGTTAAACTAGGACTTTTTAAACTTGTTCAAAATAGATACAATTTTAGGTGAGAAGAATTAATTTAATTTACTTAATTTTTTATTGAGTTGGAATTTGTGGTGAAAATTGAGAATGGAGCATATATTATATTGTTAAAATGAAATGTATTAATAATAATGAAGTAGGAATTATTTGTGTGATTGAATTGTTTTGATTTATAATATAATTAATGTGAAAAAACAAGAAAAAACAAGAAGGAAAAGTTGAATTGTGTTTTAAAAAAAAATTCGCAAAACTTTAGAATCATCTGATGAAAGGATCATATTAGACAATGTTTTAGTACATGCACACGAGAAGATCATTGAAAAACTTTCTTATAAAAAAAACAAAGTTAAGTTTCAAAAACTCTCCTTAAAATTGAGTTAAACACTATAATATATAGTAGAAAAGAGATAAGGAGAAAAAACACTTAACATAGATTTTTATACTGGTTCGTCTGATAAGAGCATACTACATCCAATTCTTAACCAAACGGTTGAGTTTCACTAGCAGAATTCCAATGCAAATTAACAAGTATTCTTTTTTATAATAGTCATTTATGATTAACCCATACAAGTATTATTAACACAAGTCACTTTTGGTTTAATCCAATTATTCCTTCAACAAGTCACTCCTGACTAGAGCTTTCAAAATAGGTCTGGCCCGTATAGCCTATGATTTAGGTCAGGCTAGGCTTAAAATATTATGGCCTAGATAACTATAAGCATTTTTTAGCCTGACCCATTTGGCCCGATGCCCATATGGGCCAAGGCCAGGCTGACCCGTAGGCTAATGGGCTGGCCCGTTTATTTTTGTTCTTAATTGTTATGTTGTCATACCAAAGAAAGAAACCTCAGTGTCTCAGAGTCTTTGTTCTCTTCTTCATCTCTTCTCTTCCTTCCTCAGTTGAGGGAGATGATCCATTACAGTAGCTCTTTCATTTCCTCTACTGCACTGTTCTTAATTTTGCACAAACTTTC
This sequence comes from Lablab purpureus, assembly GCA_030347555.1. Classification (NCBI taxonomy): domain Eukaryota; kingdom Viridiplantae; phylum Streptophyta; class Magnoliopsida; order Fabales; family Fabaceae; genus Lablab; species Lablab purpureus. The sequence continues at coordinate 24,851,708 of CM059258.1, forward strand.
ATATAAATATATTGTCTATTTATATATTATTTACTATTGACAAAAATATTATATTATGGATAAGTTGGGTGCTTGACTATTTTGGAAGTACTTAGTATGCGCTCTAAGTTTGTTTTACAAGTTGTTCAAATGTAAACAGTTTTACAGAGACATTTATGTAAATATATTATATATATATATATATTTATATTTATATTGTTGATAAAAAATTATATTGTAGATATATTGTAATATTTTTTTAATTTTTCATTAGGTTAAAAATGGTCCGTTAGTCCGTTGGCCTAACATAGGGTCAGGCTAGGCTAAAAATTGTGGCCTATTTTAAAATATAGGTCAGACTAGGCTATCAGATTTTCTGAACTCGGCCCGTAGGGCCAGGCCAGGCTGGGCCGGGCCGCCTGTTTTGACAGCTCTACTCCTGACTTAAACCAAGTATTCTTTGGGAACGTAGTCACTCTTAGCTAACCTTTTTTACAAAATATTGAAGAGGTATGATTAAACAATCACAACGAGATAGCTAAAGGCTAGAAGATTAACATCTAAACAACGAATACAAGAATTAAATTTGTTTCTAGGTCTAGCTAAAACCACACAAAAGTGTTCTTCTATGGCTTTTAAGATAGAGAAGAAAAGGCAATAGAGTGTTTGCACTAAGATTCAGAGTTCACCATCTCTTCTTTTTTTAAATAAGGCTCTTAAAAAGTGCTATGAAGCAACTAACCATTAAAGTATGTTCTTACAACTTTAGCCTTAGGTTATCTTTGAGTAACATGATCTTCATTGTCCAGTAAGACTTTATGTAGAGTGCATTAAATGCAAAACTTCATGCATTAAAGGTATGACCTTCTTTTAGCACACTATTCCTAATAGCTTGTAGCACTTATACTTCATTGGACAATAAACTTTGCTTCTCTTGTTGTGAAAGCTAACTTCCATACAATAAGAGTTCTCAAAGAAGTTGACAAACTAAATATGTTAGGAATTTGGTAGATAAGAGCAACTTTAGCTCATCTTCCAAGGAGTGTTGAGAGGACGTGAGATAAACTTTGTATTTTTGAAGCTAGGATGATCTAAAGAATAATTCTACACAATTATTGTTAAGATTAATATAATGTACATGCATATCATCGAACTTATTTTTTACTTTATCAGATGATGTTTGAATAATATCGTATGTCAGATGATACACACATGATTTGATCATAAGAGAACTTGTTCGTTTATTAAAGAGACCATTGTCTATAAAACGCAAGTCTGTTTGCATTCCCTACTTAATTGTTTGTAAGAATTTAATAAAAACTCATGAGAATGTTGGTCTTTTCCCTAACAATCAAGTTGATATTAAAATTGAGAATTTAATATTTGAGTAAACATTTTTATTTGATCGGGAAGAAAATAGGTGGCTGTGAATGAATTATTTGGTGGCCTGATTTTGAACTTGAAATGTTAGATGTCAGTTTGAATTGATTATGGAATATTGCTCTTGTTTTGATCTTTGAGTAATATATTAGGGATAGTTTGTTTACCTTGCATGTGGATTTTGAAAACTAGTGTAAGATTATTTAAAGTGGATCCGTTAGTTGGTTAGTGGAATTTGAAGTATGTGAATTGATTTATAAGCTATTAGATTGTTAAAATGATATACTTCATTATACTATTGAATTGGTAAGAGAGGTAGTCCTTTTAAGCTAGAAACATGTTTTTGATACGTAAAACATGTATGTAATGATGTTTATTTCTTATTGAAAATGTTATAAAATGTTTTTGGTTGATCTTAGACATTTTAAAACTTCTTTTACAATTTTATAGAACATTTGTTCTTAGTTTATTTTCATTCAAATAAGAAATTCTCACCCAAGCTAAAATAAAATAAAGACATATGACTTAGTCTCTTGAATTTCCTTTCTCAAGTGAAAGATTTTTCGCTCAAGCAAGAGAGGGACAAAGAACAAATCCTTTTCTTCGATGAAGTTTCACTCAAGCTAAAAATCCTTGCATGAAAACAAATTTATGTTATATTATTAAAAAAAATTTCACTTAAGCGGCTTTTACATGATGAAATTGATATATTTTTAAGTTAATAAACATTGGGTACATGAGTATATAATAGATGAATAGATTACAAGACCTAGATTTGTTTAGTTTCAGATATTTGCAATGATTTTATGATTAGTTAAATGATTATGTAAGACCCAAAAATATTTTAATGATATATTTTAAAGTGAATAATTAATGACACCTATATAAAGGATTCTATTATCATTATAGTTCATTCTAAAATTCATTACTTAAATTCTCTCTTTCAGTCATTACACTCTCTCTCTAAGATATAGGATCTTTTGACCGATGGTTTTCTACCATACTAAAGTAACAAGAAACTAGTGAAAAGTAGAGTTTAAGGATGACAATTAAACTCGTACTCGTGGGGACCAAACCGTACCCATCCCGAATTTGACGAGGAAAAATCGAGTTGACTGAGTTCAGATTCGAGTTTTCTTCCTTTAAAGAAATCGGGTTCGGGATCAGGGATGGGTAATGCAATCCCTGCCCCGCCCCCATACCCATTCTCGTCCCGTCTTCAAATTTAAACCTAAACCCTATAAAACTAACCCTATTTCTTCTTAATGTTTCTTTTTATTTTTCATACATAAAAGGATTACAGTGTCTTTTTTGTAACCCTATTCTTAGTATTTGTTTCACACTTTTATCTTTTCTTCTACCCTTCACTCACTTTTTCAACTTCTTCAATCTTTTCAACCAGTTCAATATACTCTTCTCTTTCTCCCATCCTTCACATATTTACTTTTCTCAGTTCCTTCAACCAATTTGGTAAACACATAAGTTTAGTTTTTTTGCTTCTTTATCAATTTTTAAATATTTTGCATTGATCTTAATAACATCTATTTCTATTTTATTATTTGAAATTTTTGGTTAGGACTTTATTTGATGGATTTGTTGAGTTATATTTTGTAATAAATTTTTTATAAAAAAAGACTAAATATATACATTAAATGAAATAATTTTCTTTTCTTATTATTATAGTTATAGATTATTATTTTAACAACTTATATAACTTGTATATATTGCTTTATTTACTCTAAAACACATTTGACAATGTAATTAAAATAAGATGAAAGAATGGAAGGTTATGCATTCCACTTTGCAAGAGGGGAATCCTACTCTAATTTTATATGTTAAATAATAATAATATTTATTGTTTTTAAAATAATTAATAGTTTACATAATAGTTTTGGAGTTTTGCATATGAAATTAGGGTACTTTCAATTTTAAGTGTTTGAAATCAATACAAAAGCATGGTGAATGCTAAGGTGTATGTTTGTAAAAACATGTTTCAAAACCCTCTTTACCTTTTATTTTTTACTATTCAGTGTTTGAAATTTGTATATTTTTTTCATGTTATTATATTTGTTTTTAATTAATATAGAAGGATAAAATTGTAATTTTTCATCTTCTTTTTTCAAGCTGTCTGCTCCCTCCTACATCTACCCCTCCCATGTCCACTTCTCCATTTACTACCATGTCGTAGTCCACCATCTCCATGTACTTTTCCATCCGCTTCCTTGCCGACACTATCATGGACACCATTGTCTTCGTCTCCATTCCACTGTCTACCTCCCTCCTAACTCCATTTACCTGCTTCCTCACGAATCTAAGTTGCACTGTCATTAGAACCTTCGTTTAATTGTAAATTTCAACGACATAATAGATGTCGTGACAACGAACCTTGTCGACTCTGATTGTGGATCTCGTCAAGCGACACCCCGCCATCGGAATGCTTGTTTGGTTGCGGAAAACAGTATAGAATATATCATGGGAGTTGCAGACCTTGTTGGTAGCGACTATTGATCCCTCATAGGTAACACCTACGGACCTCGTTAGTGATATCTACAGACCTCGTTAACAACACAATCTTTAATTTAAAAATAATTTTTCCTTGATATAAAAAATAAAATAAAATAAAATAAATACTAACGTGTAAAGTAAAAAGAAAAGGGAGATAATTTTGTAAACGTGGATATATGAGAGAGAATGATAGCTTACATACACTTCTATTAGAAATAAAATTGCTTAGTCATTCCATCCTCTTTTCCTTAAAAAAAAACTGACCTACCGTAATATATTTAGTTATATAAATCTTTTTAAAATTTTTAATTTTTAATTAATGTATCTAATTAAGTAAGTTAAAATAATTATTATTTTTACTGATTAAATTATTATATTATAATTAATAATTAGAACTTAATTTATTAGTGTTAATAATTTAATTATAGTATTATCATATATTTATATTTTTTAAATAATAAAAATTAATAATTCAAATTATTTTTTATTTTATTTATTAATTTAAAAATAATAAGCTGTTAGACTAACTTTTTCTACTTGCACCTAACCCGCTCAACCGACGAATCAGGTGTGATGAGCTCACGAATTCAAAATCTATTTCGTCACGAATTAAGATTGCATTCTTCTTTAGCGATGCTTGTTAGTTAACTTGCCGTCATAAAATAGAATGCATAACAACAAACATCTTGTTTTCAATCCATCCAAGAGAGAGCAGATATATTCATCAATAAAAATGTGTAAACATAGATTAGATGTCAAATGAAATATTGAAAATTTAAAAAAAAAATATTTATGGTAATATGACATGTATTTTATAGTTAAACCAAAGTTAAAATAAATAATATTAGATGTATTTATTAAGTACAATTTTTTAATATGTATAAGATTGTTTTGGTAATATAAAGAATTTAAGATTTTCCAACTTTTATTACTCTAATAAAATTTAAATTTTGTAAAGATTTAAAAATACTATTTTATATTTTTACTAATTTATATTTTTTTTGTTGAACAAAACACCTTGGTTGGTTAAGCTTAAAAGACGTGTCTATTATGAGTTGCTTCCCGTGAAAGGGGATTCCTTTAAGGTATTTCATCAATATAAGGTTGCATTGCAGTGACAAATATTTCACCACAGAGACCAAAAATTCAGTTGCAACTTTTCTTATTTTTTTTCTAGAAGTTATTACAAGAAAGTTAATCCATGTAATATTATTATATTATGTTTTTTTAAAAACAAGATATACCATATTTAAATTTTGTGATTTGACAAAAATGATAGAAGGAAATCTTTAACAATTAAATTCTTATAATTAATATATATATATATATATATATATATATATAAATTACTCCTTTTCTTTTAAATGATAAGACATTTTCTTAGAAAAAATTTTATTCTATAATATAAAATGTTTTAGAATTCTAATAATTTTTTTATATATCTCTATAAATCACATAATTATTTGTGTTATTATTATATAGTAAAAAAAGAAATTAAAAATCAAAAAATAAAAATTAATTCTTTTTTATTAATTTGACTCTTCATCTTTTACCATTATCTATTAATATTATATTTTTTTAATTATTTAATTTTTAAAAATTAATTCTTTTTTAAATAGTATTTTTAAAACATAATTATTTATAATTTGTTTGGAATTAAATATTTTAATTAAAATTTTAAAATAAAATTTAAGTATATTCATTTATAATTTGATAAAAATTAATTTTTTTATTTAAATATTTAGTTAAAATAATTAGTAATTTTGATTTTAAATTATTTAAAAATAATTTAAAAATAAGTTTAAAATTATTAAAATTTCAATCTCTAGTTTGATTAAAAATTTAATTTATTTATAAAAAATTTTAGTTAAATTTTAATTAATTAATTTAATAATAATAATTAATAAGAGTAAAAATAGAATATTTATAAAAAATTAAATAAATTAGTTAGTTAATCTGTGAGAATTTGTGAGGGATTAAAAGATATTAAGGATTAAAATAACAGTGTTATGATAATAGAAAAACTTAATTGACTGTATTCAAATTTAAAATTATATATAGAATCACACAATTATAATTTTTAGGATGAAAGAAATTATAATTTTATACAAGTCAAGGGCTTTTGAGAGTAGTAAAAATACTAACCATAAAATTCATAAATTTTCAAACTGAACATTCAAAAGTCCAAGGGAAATAAAGGAACAGCTTCCATCATATATATGTATATATATGCTGTTCGAAGGAGGATGAAAATAACCCTTATTCTTCTATGACTACAAAGAATAGAATACAAATGATGTAAGGAAAGAAAATGTGGTGTTAAGCACAGATCTATAACGTGAGTGAGTCAGAAGCAACAATCCAGAACGCAGCAGCAACATAAAGCAGCACAACTGCAGGAAAAGAAAGTGAAATTAAGCAAAGTTTAGTTCAGAAATGTTATGAAAAAAAGAAGTAAATTTAACAGGTGGAGTGATTTTGGTTATATGAACTTACCATCCCTTCCAGAAGCCATCACCCCTGCTTGTGGTTTCCTCTGGAACCCTTTGTTGAGGGTACCCTAGAGAACCATCCTTAGAGGGATAACCCATAGGTGGTGGAGCAGTGACATATGGAGCTGAAGAATAGACCTGACCCTGAGGTGCATATGATACTACTGCAGCATCATAACGATATCATGTCACTAAACTTGGTTAAGAAACAAACATTCAGATTTGAAAACCAGCGTTGAATTTATAAGAAGAACTTACCAGGGGTTTCTTGGTGGTTGCTGAAGTGATTCATGAAGTTCTGTTCTTTTCTGTTGACACAATGGTTTAACAATGAAGAATCGAGGACGAAATATGAATGATATGTGATGGCAAACGAAGGAAACAAATGTGGATTATATATATAGATAGCTATGAGTATATGAATCTTAATGCAGTAGAAGATTTCGTGCGCGTTCCATGACGTGCGGGACAAACGCGTTCAAAGGAAGGAAGAAAGAAAGAGAAGAAAAAGACGTGTTTGAATTTGAAGTTTCTAAGCTATTCCGCATTGTTGAGTTTGGGCACGCGAATTAACGCTCGTGACATGCAGCAATTAATATTTCTAGATGTGGACGTAGTCGTATTAATAATCTCTTTGAATTTGGACGAAGAAAGGTTGCTTTCCAAAAATATATTTTAGTTTACCTAATATAAGTACAGTTTTTTTTTTAATTTTTTCTATTTATTTGAATTATTTTATATAACTCACTTTTTTATGAAATCTGCATAATTATAAGTGTGAATGTGATTGGTAAGATTAGTAAATTTTTCTAGTTTATTTAACGAACTTATAAATTAAACTAATCAACATAAAAAGTATTTGATAAGTAGTTTAAAAATAATTTATTTTATTACATTTTAGTTTGTAAGACATAAGTTAGTTCTTAATTCTTTTATTATTATTTTTATATTTTAATATAATTTTCCATTATTCTTAATTTCGTTTTAGTTACTATTATATCTATTACAAATTTATAGACATAATTAATTATTAGACTATTTTTATTATTTTTTCATTTTGTATGTGTGAAAATAGGTAAAAATATATAAGAGATGGTTGAATTAATAATTATTTATTTTAAAGTTTTTTTTTGTAAATTTGAATATGAGATTATATGTAATCAAGACACTAATTTAAAGCTGGACAAACTATTTGTTTAAAAGGTTGTTTGAAATAAGATTTTGGAAAACTTGTTCTTTGATTAGTAAAATTTTTGTAACATACAATGTGAAAGGGGCTTATAAGAAGAATGTTAACACCTAATTTCATGTGAATAATTTTAAAAAATACTACAAAATCAATGTAAATTTAACATAAAAAAGTAAAAAAATATTAAAAATAACAAAAGAGAGATAAAATGTGAAAAAAAGGAAAATATACTTTAAGAATAAAAAAAATTCAACAAAAGTTTAAAATTCACAAAAATATTTTTTAATAATAAAAATATATTTTATATAAAAATATTTAAAGCTTAGAAAATATATTTTAATAATAAAAATGTTTTTGTTGAACAAAGATTTCAGATACACCTTTTTTATACAAAATGTTTTTCATTTAACAAAAATTAAAAACATAAAAAATATCTTGTAATAACTCACAAAATATTTGTTTTATTTTAAATAAAATTTTAAAGCTTTTGGAATATAAATATAATATATGTGTAGTACATGAAATTAAAAAATGGCAATAAGTTACTCCTAAAAAAGTATTTTCACCTAATTTTATATTTTTTTTCTCTCTCTCTTTCGTCTAATCAATAGACTTTTTTATCATTTTTTTAACCTAAAAAAGAGATATAAAAGAAGATAAGGAATAATAGCATAAAGGGGTAGAGGACGGAAAAAAAATGGAAGAAGAAAGAAAGCGTAGTAGCAAAAGAGAGTATTGATATAGTAGCAAGAAAGAGTATTGATTCTAGGAATGTAAAATCCTTCTGATCGTTGTGAAATAGAAAGATGACTTTTCTTTTGGTTTTCTACATAGTAAAACTTCTGAACATATCATGAAGTCAAAAGAAGACTAAAGTCAAGAAGTAGTTTGTTACGAGTGCAAGAAGCTTGAACATATCAAGACCAAGTGTCCAAACTGAAAAGAAAATTGAGCTTGAAGAAGAAGAGTCACATGGAAACATGGGAAGACTCTGAAACAAAATCAAAATCTGAGGCAGAAGAGCATGTAAACATATGTCTTATGACAAATGTTGAAGAAGAGGTAAATACCAATCCTTATTCTCTTTTAAATTTTGCACCCAACTCTTCTTCGTTTGATGAGGATGAAGAAGAAGATATGTCTTATGAAGATCTTCTCAACAATTGCAACACATTCTCTAAGCAATATTTAAAGATTAAACAAAAATTTAAAGCTCCTATTCTTGAAAATAAAAGCATAAGAGTAATATAGTTGAATCTAATAAGAAGATTTATATCATAGAACAAACTAAGAGCTTAGATGATGACAAGATAAAACAACTTGAAAAACAAGTATAGTGTTGCAAAAGCACAATTTTGAAAATTTTTCTAAGAGCTCTAAAACTCTAAACATGATATTGTTTACTTCTAGTCATCAATCTGACAAGTCAAGTCTTGGATATAAAATGAAGAGTAGTCATGTGCCCACTATGACAAGCATGGTCATCTCAATATGAAGTACAAACACAAGAAGCATGTCATTAAATCTAACAAGGATCCAAGAAAATATGGGTTTCAAAATATCACGTTGCAAATGTGTTGTATGGGAAAAGGGGAGATATTAAAGTTGTACCTGGATAGTGGATGCATGACGGGAGAAAGGTCTATGTTCCTAGACCTTCGAAAACATGAAGGAGAAAAAATTGCCTTTGGAGGCATAGGAAAAGGGTAAGATCTCCAAGATCTGAACAATTAACTTCCTGTATTTTGATTATAAATGTGTTATATGATAAAGGTTCAAGGTATAGTCTGTTGAGAAAACGTTAATTATATAACAATGATTATAACGTCTCCTTTGATAAAGACATGCAAAGTCTCACCATCAGATGGAAAAATTGTCTTTAGTACCAGACGAAAGAACAATTTGTATGAGATTGATCTATTTGACTTAAGTAAACAGAAGGTCACTTTTCTATTTTTCAAAGAATATGAAAGTGGATTTGACACAAAAAATTGGAACATTTAAACTTGAAATAAATTTCAAAACTATCTAGTAAAAACCTCGTAGGAGGATTGCCAATCTTAATTAGAAAACTCATGTTTTTTGTGAAGCATGTTAAGAAAGAAAACAGTTAAAAATATCTTTTAAGTCTAAAATCTGTGTCTCCACCAACAGGCCTCTAGAATTGCTTCATATGGGTTTGTTTGGTCCTACTCAAGCTCGGAGACAAAAGGTATGGTCTAGTCATCGTTGATGACTTTTCTAGATTCACATGAATTTATTCACCTCCCTTTTATAGCGAACTATTCTAACAGTAATGTCTGGTATTAAACGAAGGACAATGAACACACCACATTTAATCCACAATAAATGAATAATTATTCACTAAATCCTTTATAAATATCACTTCAACAAATTTTTGCATTCACCTAATTCGTACTAAAATTAGATTATGGTGAGAAATTACTTTATTACTTCTCCATTAGAAAATGTTTTATTTAGATACACAAAATGTTATTGTAGAAGCAAAATGAATACATGTTCATCTTTATTTCTACTACCATATGTTCATCATATTTTTTATCCTAACCCTTCTTTCTATAATCAAATATTCGGTATTTATTAATGTGTTCGTTCTTCTACGATCCTAAAGATGATGTTGTTTAGTCTTAATGTTATTTAACGCTAAAGTCACACCTTCTAATAGTTCCAATATTTGAGCAAGTGAGATTTGCTGAAATATCAAAACTATGACATTTAAAAGTACATCATGACTTAGTTACTACTTTAGTGGATGGGTAAAAACATGAAATTTACATATTTTGCCTTCTAACTATCAAGTGTAAAGTTACTACTTTAGTAAATGGGTAGAGACATGAAATTTACACATTTTACCTTCCAAGTATCGAATATATATTGTACTTCATCTCAGTCTTAAAAGTAAATTACTTTGTTAATCTTATAATTTTTTACTATTACACTTATTAGTGTCCCATAAGACAAAATCTCAAATTTTTTAACATATATATTAGTTTATTACATTTTGAATAGAAAAAATATATTTTGACACCTATAAAACAAAAACTCTCATTTTACAATTCATTTCAATAATATAATAATATTTATTGGTTTTTTAATTATATTAAATTTTTTTAAAAATTTTGCGCTTTTAACATAATCTATATAGAGACTAGAGACTTAAAACCATCTATCCTAATCCAAATCCATAGGAATGTTGAAGTTTAGACAAGATATATATATTTACTTTGCGCTACTTACACCGGTAGGATATATGTTCACAATTTAATTTAATTTGTTCAAGTTCTTACTATATTATTTCAATATTTATATATAATTTATTATCATCGTATTTATTTTAATATTATTAAATTATTTCAGTTCGTATGAATCTCATTCATTAAAATGATATTGTTAAATAATTTAATTCATTATAAACATAATTTAAATATTATTTCATAATTAAATTTAATTAAATATTTTTTATTCATTATATTTTTTAGATGCTTATTATATTTATTAATATTTAATTTTTTTTATTTCACATACTTTTTATTTCAAAACTACGGCCTTAACTTTTTAATCAGTTTATACTCGTTATTGCATTTTTCAAAATATTAATTTTATTTTCAATTTTATATGATAAATAATAATGATATAATACAATTTTATACCTTTTTCTTTTATCTTTCATTACATTTTTATAGAACTTACTATAATAATAACAACAATTTATTTTTTAAATCAAATTAGGTAACCTAAATTAGAATTACATTTAATATTTTCTATTATTTATTTAGTTTTAATTATTTTTTTATATTTTTCTTCACTTTTTTATTAGTATTTTTGTAAAAAAAAACTTCATCAAAATTCAGCACTTGCATACCAAATTTCAATCGATTTTCTAGCATAAGGAGCTACCGTTGAGAGTTGAGAATTCGACTTGCAAGTCTAGTTTTGTAAATAAAAACAACACATCTATTTGGGTACTTCTTGAAAATAAAAGGTTTAATTCTAACAAAAATTCAAATCTAATGATGATTTTTTTTTAATTTTAAGATGAGAAAATCAAAATAAAAATTGAATATTAAAACCTTCGATTATAATGATATTATATATAACTAATGTTTAGGAGTTGGATACTAGAATTCTAATTTAGTTTAGCTTTTAATTCTCCTTTCGTTATGACCCATATACTCAGAGGTGTTTGAGATTGAAAAACCAAGTAAGGCAAACCCTTCAACATTCTCAAACTCAATAATTTATCATAACTTTTTTCTTATTAAAAAAATCTCATAATAGTAACTAAATACATCATAAAAAAATTCAAAGTGTACAAAGTAAAAGAACAACATCCTCCAAATGGATAAAAAAATACACAATCCTTATTCTTCTACAAACTACAAAGAATACAATAAGGAAACTATTAATGATAAAAAAAGACAAGGTGACAAGCACAAATCTGTGCTATGATTCAATCAGAAGCAACAATCCAGGACCCAGCAGCAACATAAGGCAGCACAACTGCAAGTAAAGAAGGAAAAGAAATGTCAAAGAAAAATTTGGTGCATGTTCAACCATAACTAATTGAAAGGTTTAGTGATTTTGGCTATGAACTTACCATCCTTTCCAAAATCCATCACCCCTGCTAGTGGTTTCCTCTGGAACCCTTTGTTGAGGGTACCCTACAGCTGCAGGTTCATCCTTAGAAGGATAGCCCATAGGTGGTGGGGCACTAACATATGGAGCTGAAGAATAGGCCTGAACCTGCGGTGGATATGATACTGCAGCAGCATCACAAAAACACTCATTTCATTAATCCCATTTACAAAGATTTTCACAATTCACCTAGAAATTATTAACAAATTCACTTCAACTTAAGCTTCATGTAAAGTCTATCCAGGAAATTAACATCATTGAATATGATAATATGATTTGAATCTCTTCAGAAACCATGGTTTGTGTTGCCAAAATAGGAAGATTTTGCCAACATTATGCAGAATGATAGAACGAAAACTCACCAGGGGCCTCTTGCTGATTGCTGAAGTGATTCATGATGAAGATGATGAAGTTACTCTTTTGTTATTCTACCAAAGGGTTTAAGAGAATGTGAAGTTGGAAAGTATTGAATGGAATATGCATGTGTAGCAGTGGTATATATATATATATATGTAGATTTCTGGTTACTTAACGCAATGGAAAACGAGATTACGTGTGGGAAATATACAAACGCGTTGCTATCATTATTATAAGTAAGAAAAGGAAGAAGGTGTTTGCATGCGAAACTTCTGTGCCAGATGGGTTCTTTGAGGGTTGCCACGTTCCACAACAAGTCTTTTTCACACTTTGTTGTTCCAAAATCTCAACTTCCACGCGTAGTTTCGTTGCAAACATGTGGTCTTTCTTGACAGCGTGATCATTGGTCTTTCATTTTTTATGTACTTAATTCACCTTTTGCACCACATAAACCTATCTCCCAAACAGTGTGCCTCTTTCTTTTTTAAAGCAACCCAATATTTTTGGGCGGTGGAAGAGAATAGAAGGGACAGATACCCTTTGCTCCAATTTTTTTTAGAAATTATTTATTATAATGGGAATTGAACCAGGATTTTTTTTTAATTTTTTATAATGTATGTGATTTAATTTTTAAATATTAAAATATAAATTAAATATAATAAAAAATATATAAAATAATTATTTTTATTTTCTTCTTTCACCATTTTAGTTTATTTATTTTCTTTTCACTAGTAAAATATAAATTGATTATTTCTACTCGTTGTTCACCTTTATTTTATTTTTAAAGAAATAAAGGAATTCTCTCTTAATACAATATTAATTTTATATTATAAAATTTCTATACGTGAATTTTTACTGTTTGTTGTGTAAAAAGAATAGTTTTTTTATATGTAAAAAATATTTGAAATATAAAAATTTGAATAATTACATATTTTTTCTTTCTCAAATTATTTCATTTAATTAATTTAAGTGTTTTACTTTTTAAATATATTTTGTATCAAAATTTATTTTAGAAATACAAAATGAAATCTTAATATATTTTTCTCAAAATCAGTTTTTAAGTTCTTTACAGTGACTTATTTATCATAAATTTCAACTTTAATATTTTATTGTTGATTGTCCTAATTATCTACATTTGAAGAAATTATCTATCATGTTTCAACTGTGTCAATATTTAACAAAAACAAGAAAATCAAGTATATTTTTACTTCTTAATCACTTAATTTACATTTTTTTATTTTTTCTTGTTTTTATAATTACAATAAAAAAATTATTTTTTATCATAAAAATTATTAAAATAAAATTGTAAAATATAATGAAAGATGAAATTGTTGCGAACATTATACTTTTTATTTAAATTTTTTAATTAATATGTGATTTTTTGTATAATTATAATTATGTAGTTATTTTTTTTGTAGATAGAAAGAAAATACAAGGGACATCTAACAACCTTTTATTATTATTAAAGATCATGAAAAGAAAATGGAGAGAAGTAGAAAAAAAACTTATGTTTATAAAAGAACTTAATATTTTCTTTCTATATTTTTTTCATTCTACTGGTTTACTTTCTTTTCACCAATAAAAACATTTAATTATTATGACTTGAATTAGGTATAAGGTTGAAATTAATCAATAGTAAATGGTTTAATAACAAATACAAAATCAACATATATAAAGGATTAATGTGTTAAAAAAATCCAAAACTTATATGTAAATTTCATTTTTCTATGATAAAAATATTAAAAATAAATATCCAATTATCATTATTGTTAAATATATCATCTCGACCATAAAAAATGTTCACAAAGATATAAAATTCACATCATTTAAATCATATTTGCAATCACAGACTATTTTTTAGAAACAACTAACAAAATTATGATTTAAAACTAATTTTTATATTATTATTAATCACGTAACTATTAAATGGAAATTTCTTCTTGTCTTTGTTATATCCGACATATGTACTTAAATGAATCATGATTACTACAACTCTCTTCATTCGACCACCAGCCCTTCCTACTATGCAGTACGAGTTCAAGAAAAAAGCTACAAAAAGAGATGAAGGAATCATTTTCTTGTCAGTTGTTAACACTTTCCACAAGCTTAAATCAAACACACGAAACTTCAAGTCAAACTCAAAATCAATATAAGGTCTCATCACCTAAAAATTCCCACAATCTTACAACACAGAAATATATTATAAGATCCAGAAAATGAATAGAGCTTTTGACTAGACATGAAACTATTAAATATATTAAAGAGGATAACTATCAATCTTACAAAACTTCTTCTTTGTAGGGGTATGAAAGAGTACATCTATGATCTATGCTCCCAGACCATTCTAGGTGAGAGACTAATGCTCTGCATCAATTTTCATTGTCAGCAAACATAAAATAATCCATATATATATATATATATATATATATATATATATATATGCATATTTCATCCAAAATTAATTCCAATACAGTAAATTTATTTAAGTAAATAGTATATGAATTTTATGATCTAGATAATTATGATTAATGGAGGACAATGATTCATTTCATTTTTTCTCAATCCATTGGATTATTAAATTATTAGAAATTAAATTTATTTTAAATCAATACTTAAAGGCAAAAGAATGTTGGTTTCTTTTAACAATGGTTTAAACTCACCTGGAGGTTTGTAACTGGAATTTAAGTTTAGTATTTCACCTAGAAATGATTAAGATCAAGATTATAATGGAATATAAATAACATTTATGAATTAAAAGGGAGTTGGGGAGACTAAAAAAGCTAGATACTTTAAGGAAAACAAACCTCTCACTTCCTGCTTTTCATGTTGTAAGAACCTAGAAGATAATTGACTGAGAAAGGGATAGAGTATTAAAATATTGAGGAACAAAAGAGTGGGACCCACGTCCTTAAGTATTTAATTCATTTTGTTCTTCATTATTCAAAGAACACTATCTCTCCTCTTTCATTCATTCTCTAGAGCTCTTTTCTCTTCTTCCTTTCTCACTTCGATTTCTTGACGGTTTGTTGTCCGATTGAAGAGCGGAGACCGCCTACTGCGACGAGCGTCACGAGAGCAACGTTTTGCACCGATCGGAATCTTCGATTAGGTGAGTTTTCAAGTCGCACCTTTTAGGGTTCCAATTTGGGGATTTTCGTTCTTCGCGCAATTTCATGTCGCAGGCGCTGTTTTTGGGCTTGCTCTTCCTCTGTGAAGTGTTGGGACAGTGCTAATGCTCGTCGTTTTGCGTTTAGGTACCCCTAGAGTACTAAGTGAGCACTTAGAGGAAAAAGGAGCACTTTTGGTGATAGAGGAACTGCAGGAGCAAGCGGTAAGGGGAAGTCTTAAATTTAGTCTCTTTAAAAGCTTCAATGAAAAGTGGGAAATTCCTAGTTGATTGAGGGATTGAATGCGCTTAGGTTCCTTTTTTTAGCTAAGGTGAAGCGAAAAGCATTTTGTGCTTTAAATTGAGTTTCTCTTTTGTGAGTTTGATGCATTATGTTGAAATACCATTTAGTTCATAAATTGTTGAATTAAACTTGATTTGAGTAGAAGTGAATTGGAATATACTTGTTATGTGTATGATGGATTTCATTTGGATATGAATTTGATTGAATCTCAACTTGTAGTGATGAATGTGAGTAGTTAATGAGTAGAAATTGGCGGGAATTGTTCTATGTGATGAATGAATGTTGAATGGGATGACCAATGCCCCAAACCGAGTATGATTGTATTGCTTTAGGCGGTGATGAAGCTATGCTGCTATAAAGCGTGTAAATTGAGCGAGGTCAAAGTTGGAAAATGACCAAGTTTTAGGGGAGATGCTGTCCAATTTTGGTCAGCCCTCGCCTAGGCGAGACCCTTCCAGTGGCAAAGAATTGGTTACGGCCTGGTCTTGCCCAGGCGAGAACCCCTGCATCCAGATTGTGTTTCTTTTATGAAATTGAAGAATGTATGACTTGTGTTATATGAGATTGATATATGTTGAGCTATATGATGTGAAATTGAGGAATGATATGTTGTGATGAAGATATTTGAGGGATTACTTGGCGGTAAGGCCGGAGGGATAATTTCATGAGGTACACAGCGGTAAGGCCAATGAGTTATATTGAGGTGGAACAAGTTTGAATGATTGTGGTGTGTTGTGCTTGTATGTGATAATAGTAGTGTGTATGGACTAGGGATTTCACGATGGAATATCCGGACTTCACCGATGATCGAGTCACGTAGACACCTGTCATCGGTTGTGAGAAGTCGACGGAGATTGGATTAGGATGACCTACGGGAAAAGGCCTAATTCTTTCACCCTGACTCACATGGTGGTAGAGGTTGAGATATAATATTTAATCCCCATGTCGTGTATCGGTGTTAGTTCCAGTATGCCTGAGTCCATACAGTCTTCGGAAGTCGTCGATCTTATGTGTGTGATTGTGATTGCCATAGCCTTCGGTAGGCTGATTGATTGAATAGTGTGGATGATTAAATTAATGTTCATGTATAGACTTAATTATGGAAATATTGATTTTTGGCTTACCCCTTTTCTTTCATGGTTTGAATGTGTACCTGCTATGATCGTGTTTTGACACGGGAGCAGATGACAGGAGAGACGTGGCTTCAGGCAGTGGGGCCAAGCTAGAGAAAAGCTAGAGAAAAGCTAGACCCCCTTAGCTGCTTTATTTCTTTTGTAATCTGAGACTGCCTGCTTGTCGGGGCATGTGTTTAACTTTGTACAACTTTTTAAGGATGACTGTATATGCATATATTCATCTTTTGCTTGTATGATATTTATCTGAGTAGATGTTATAATGATGATGCATGATTTAGTGAATTACTTTGTTTAATTGTATTTTTGGGGTGTTACACATGTTGAAGCATTTCTGACATTTTAGATAAATGAATCAATGTTAAAAATTTATTTAATAATAATAAATGTATAACACTAAGAAAGTATTTCTGAGAGGAACAATGTTTATTGTTGTTAATTTGATAGCTAGATTTACTAAATTAAACCGTCTAACACTAAAATAGTGATTTTTATATTAGTTCACCTAAAATTCACAGATTATGTTCAGTTCTTTTTTAAGAATTCTTCTTAAGAGATTCTACTAATTAAACAAATTATTACAACAAGTACACAAACCACTCCTAGTTATAACAAGTACACAAACCATTCGTGATTATAGCAGTCTTAAACTTCTCATAAGATTAAGACCTTAAACCAAAAAAGATAAAAATCTCTCTGACAGCAAATGAGAGAACAAATCTAGCTCACTAAGTATCACTCAAGATATTACAGAAATTTCACTCACTCACTTATAACTACTAGACATTTTGCTAACAAACTTTGATAGCTTGAATGCTTTGATAATTTTTCGCTCTTGTTATCTTCAACAACTTTCAATCTTCAAGTCTTCTTATAGCTTTCGCATATCCAAAAGTTGCTTGAAGCTTTAATTTTCTTTTCAATTTGTCCTTCATCTTCGCTTTACAATATATTAGACGACATTTGATATATTCTTCTTGCGTAACGGAATATGCGTTCTTAGTGTTGCTGGACGCTTGATATGGAAAGGCTTTATGATTTTGAAACTCGTTGGCTAATTCCTGAAAGGAAACAATTCAAACAAATACAAATAATATCACAGATTGAGTTTGTGCAGTATCATTAATTTCCTTGTTTGTTCTTCGTTTTGAGCGTTGTTCATAAATTTCAAATACTTTCTTAATTTGTAATTGATTTAAACATGATTTTGTTCCAATAAACTTGTTATCAATTTTAAATATAAAATCTAAGTGTGATTCGGCTTGCTTATTTTGAATTAAATGAAGTTCACACTGGTAGATCGTCTGATAGACGTAATTGAGACTTACTAGGAGTCTTATACTTGCTATAGCTGGTCAACTGCATGGAGCAACATGTTAGATGATTATATAGCACATATACATTAGTGTTTGTTATCATCAAAACGTCTCTTAGTCAAGAGTCTATGGGTACTAGACTGTCTAGCATCATAACATTGTTAGATTGTCTAGTGCTCCAATATAAAATAGTGAAAGAAGCCTCGTGGCTATGGAGTTTAACCAAAGTGTAACACCTTAGAGAAGACTTTGATGGTACAAGCCTTATCATTAAACATTTCATAAGTTGGCATTTCAAAAATAGTAAATGAAATCATATCTCATATATAAACATGTAAATGTATCTAACTCAAGAAATAGTAAGTTATGTTTATCACTTAAAAAATCTCTTTAACTTTTCTTTTTCTATTCTATTGGTATAATGTTGAGCTCAAACATTCTAATAGACATCTCGGTATTTACACCCCACCTAGGGAATGCAAACCTACAGGGCTCTCATATCCTATTAGAGTTATTTAAAGATGGATATCTGAACACCCATGCTCTAAAATTTCTTTTCTCAACAACATATGCAATATGGAATACGCTTAAAACTTTATCACACTACAAACTTTGTTTCAAATTCAGGGCTAATATAACTTTCAACAATTCTAAAAAAAAATTCATAAGATATAATACTATACCTAAAGATCTCTACATGCAAGAACTATACACGAAAAAAAAATGATAATTCTAGAAGTAACTCAAAAAGGAACAAAACACAACATATCTCTTTGGAAAAATCATTCGAGGGGGTACAATTTCATAACCCTTAACCCTATATTTCTCCTATGTCACATCTCATACTACAAAAGAAGAACAAAGATGAAAATATGAGAACCACTCACCCAAGAAAAAAATTGATCGATAGAAGTGGAAGAGAATTAGGAGAAGAAGTGGTAAAAAGGCTAGGAAAGAAGGAATAAGGAATAAGTTCATGATTCCTTGTGTCTTGAGTGGTAAACAAACATTTTCTTTCTTAATCCCCAACTTTGTTCTAATTCAAAATACGAAAAGAAGATGACTTGGAACTATTTATAGTCAGTTGGAAGGAGTCAATCCATTGAGTGGATCTCAAATTGTTGAAAAGATTGCAAAAAACTTGCATTCACTGCTACAGGAATCGGAATCCACGTCGGTTCTGGGGATGATTTCACGACGGCCCCAAAACCGACGTTGAATCAGGCGACGTTAAAAGTAATATTTTCAACGTCGGTTCAATTTGAACCGACGTTGAAAATCAAGACTTACAACGTCGGTTAGGGCTAAAACCGACGTTGTAAGTGTCACCCACACTTACAACGTCGGTTCTAGCCTTAACCGACGTTGTAAGTCAATTTTACAACTGCAATGCAGTTTCTAATTTTCTCATTTTCCCTAAATTTTAGTACCTGCATATTAAATAAACTAGCAAACCAGCCACAATTTCATATATAATACATTTCGAATAGCTAAATTTCAAAGATAGAATCTCTAGGCAAAGGTTTGATGAAGATATCAGGTAATTTAATTTATGTTTTGTATGTATTCTATAATGCAATCCTTAGCTATATGATCTCTAATGAAATGATGTGTTATGTTCTATATGCTTTGTCTTTGTCTTAGAAGAACAATTTAAAAACAGAAAGATTGATGTAAAAACAACATTATTGGATGGATCTAATCGATGTTGAAAAAATCATAAAAAATAGTTAGACATTGAATTTTCTGCTAATTTTTGTTGTGTTATGTTCTTTTGATGTGTACTTGAATAAAGAGGTCTCACATCCCCCAAAATAATCATAGTTTTGAAAATACAAAATTTAGGTGCAGAAAAACTTCAAACGATCATAACTTTTGCTACGGACCTCGGATGGAGATGCGTAAAAAATGAAAGTTTTTGGAAATGACGCAACGAACCTCTTGACAAATCCCAAAGGGGATTTGGGCAAAAAAAATTTCAAAAATCCTCCATTTACTATAACTTTTTTATTATTTTACTATTTTTTACCTATTTTCCTAAATTTTGGCCATTTATGTGACTAACTTCCACTTGTCAAAAAATTTTGAAAAAATTTGTGGACTTGTGTCGTACCAAACAGAGAATTATCAGGCCATTACATCTTAGAAATTTCATAGTTGCAGCTTCTTTTATCCTAATTGCATCATTTTGCATACAATTTTTGTCATAATTCCTCTGTTCTTAAATCCAAATTTTTATACAAAATCAAAGAACATCAAATAAAGCCCCATGGGCACAGCCAGAACATCAGAACAATCATCTACACTGCAGCCATTTCAATAACCTAATCATACAAACACTATCTATAAAACAAAAAACAATAAAATAAAAATAATAAAAAAATCCGCTAACCTGGTAGCGACAGTGGCACCAACGGTGGCGGCAAAGGAGGAACGCGCACCGGCAAGACACAAGGATGAACGCGCACCGGCAAGACACAAGGATGAACGCGCACTGGCAAGGCACAAGGAGGGCGGCAAGCGGCGGCGACAAAACCCAAGGAGGAAGGGCGGCAGGTGTGGCAGTGGCAGGGGGCGGCGACGAGGAAGACGGAACGCGCAGAGAGGACGAGAGGACGGATAGCAGAGCTTCGAGGGTCGACCACAGTACGAAAAGTGAGAAAGAGAAAAGGGGAGAATAGGTTTTAAAGGGGTTTCTAAGGACTTTCTACGTCGGTTATAATTTATAACCGACGTAGAATGTTTTGAATTCTACATTCTACGTCGGTTAACAAACAACCGTCGTAGTAGTGTTGACATTCTACGTCGGTTGTTTCTTAACCGACGTAGAGTGTACAATTAAAAACATTCTACGTCGGTTATAGATTACAACCGACGTAGAATGGTCAAATCAAACATTCTACGTCGTTTGTATTTAAACCGACGTAGAATGACGACGTTGATTCCTAATTCTGTAGTAGTGATTCCACAACCTTAAATCCACTAAGCTTCACTCTTGGGAGCAAGGTTGCAAAAAAGGCATACAACAGGAAAAAAATCATTGGGCACAACCTTCGTTCGTTGAGTTAGTTTTAAAGACAATTTTAGTGTAGGGCTAAACATATTTGAGCCAATATGAAAATGGATAAACTAATCTAAAATCAATTGAACATATTTAACCTATGTTTAGAATATTGAAAAATGAATAGGTGAACTTAGAAATGGCTTAACGAAATTATGTAAAAAAACTTCTAAATTTCTCTTACAATAAATTTCAACTATTTCTTACAATATTAACAATATTATGAACATTATTTAATTAAATAACATAAATATTACCCGTTGACAAAAATTTTAACTTAACAAGTTAAAAAATCCAATAACTTATTCACAAACTTTATAAAAAATCCTTCTCTTTTATATTTTTATCAAAAATTAATTTATTAATAATAATGAATTATCACATTTTTATGTTAATAATTATAAAAACACTACTTTAATAATTTATATAAACCATTAAAATCGTTATTATTAAATCTAGAAAGGAAAATAATAATTTAATTTAATTTAAATGTATATAACAAACATATAAATTACTAATACTAATTATTAATATTCATAAAATGTAGGTATTATTTAAATCTATAATCGTTAAATGTTTTTGTTCAATTTTATTTTGAATAAAAGTTACTCTTATTAATAATTTTTTTTTATGACATCTAATATAAATAAATTTGAGTGATGCTAATTAGAAGTAATTATCCATTTAAAATATTAAATTTTATTTTATGTATCATAAAAATATTTTTGTAAATTTTTATTATAATAATAAAAAAATTATTATTTATTATTTATAAAGAAAAATTAAATAACATTTCATCTATAATTGAAACTTGATGTATTACAAATATAAATTAGATAAGAAAGTAATACAAAATATATTTTCATAAAGCCGAATTCATAACTAAAATTAAAAATTAAAATTTTATATAAAAGTATATTTAAATTATTAGAATTAATTATTAGTGTTAATAATTATCATAAACTTTCTTAAAAATATTTTATTTACTAATTTAGTATTTTATATAGAAATTAATTTTACATTTTTTTAGTAGTCTTAAAAATATATTAATTGAGTACTTAAGTTAAATTCTCAAAATCTTATTTAAAGCTATTGTTTAAATGATTGAATAATTTAATAATATAGCAAAAATTGCATGGATAGTGTGTGTTAAGAAGTCATTTCTTTTCATTAATAAGAAAAGTAAAGTTTAAGTGTGTAGTAAATAAATTTTGGAGGGGTCTACCTCTCTCTCTCTATATATATATATTGTTTTCCATTTATTAAAAAAAGATAATGTTTTGCTACTTTTCCAATGAAATCCAGTCTTATCCAAAATTTGACAAAGAAAGTCAAAACAATTAGTTGAGTATGCACTAATCCATATTACTATTATTTCACATGTCATTTATAATAAAAAATTACACTATTTTTTATATTTTATTTAATAATATATTTTCTAAAGTATCTTAACACTAAATTTTGACATTAGTTATATCATCTATATATTTTTATTCGATAAAAAGAATATTTAAGGATAATATTAAAAACTATTTTCTACTTTCTAATATATGTGAAGTTAATTAATTTTCTATATGTAAATATTAATTTTTATGAATTAACTCTTGAGCCATTAATAATCCATCAATCAAATTGCAGATCGGTAACATTGCAATAATCATTGGCCATTTATATGATTAATTATTTCCCTTTCCAAAGTACAAAACATGATGATCAACATAAAAATTTCCCTTCACATAACTAAAATCTTGTTATTCCAAAACAGAAGCATCCTCATTACACAAATACAAAAATTAATTTCCAAAGAGAATAAGAAGAACAGAAGCACAATCCCAAATCTATGAAGAACACTGAGTGATACTCAATCAGAGACAACAATCCAGAGCACAACAACAGCACAATCCAGCACAACTGCAAGAAGAAGAAAGTACATGCTTTGAGAAATCAGAACAAAGGTCCTAATAAATATATTAGTCAAGAAATTATTATCTTTTTTAAATTGTATTTTTTTATAGACAACAAAACAAATTTTTAAGAAATTAAGGTGAATAAAACTACTATATTTGATATTGTTAAAGATATATTGACAACATATATAATATCTAATTAATATAATTAGTTCAATTAACAAAACTTTTTTAATTTAGAACCTCTTTAACCTGTGTGATTAATTAATATACTTGATAAATTAGATAAAATAGGATATTTTAGGGATGAATTATTAACTCACCATCCTTTCCAGAAACCATCACCTCTGGTAGTGGTTTTGACAGGAACTGTTTGATGAGCAGAATCATCATCTTTGGTGGGATAGCCCACTGGTGGTGGTGGAGCTGCAAGGTTGATCTGATCCACTGGGTATGCAGTCACTGATGTGGTGAAAAAACAAATACAATTAATCCCAGAAACATATAATTTAAAATAAAATTCAATATTTTTCTGTAGAAATTAGTAATTTTGATTTTGAATACATAAAGCATGGATTTTTAATCAAGCATGCAAGTATGATCAATCCATTGACCATGTTTGGCACCAAAAAACACTTTTGGTCTAACAAAAGTTTTTGAAAGACTTACCAGGGGTTTGTTGTTGGTTATTCATGGTTAGAACTTAGATGAAGTTGAATTTTTTGCAGTGAAAGAGAGAAAAGAGAGAGTGTGATTAAGTGATTGTGGGAAGAATGGGAAAATGATGTGTATATATAAATATATTTTTGAGACAGCTGCCAAAAGCGCGTTTTAGGTGCCAGATGAAAAGAAAGACAAAAAGTTGAATTAAGATTGTTTTCACTCTTTAATAAATGTCATTTAATATTTGTTACACACTTTAAGAACAATGATAAATATATAATTTATTTATTTTTCTGATAAATGTTTGTTATTCATTCTAGATAAAAAAAATATTAACACTCATTGTTTTTATAGTAAAAACTTCACATCACAACAGATTAATATTAAACTGTCCTGATCTCTTAACAGTAAAAACAAATTACAGATAAGATTTTTTAATTTCCATTAATTTATCTTTTTTCTAAACTAAATATTTTTATTGAATTTCAGATTGAAAATAAAAATTAGGTAAAATTGGAAAAACATTTATTATATTTAAATTTAATTAATAATTATTGAAATAATATAATTTTTACTTTAATTTTGAATTATAATCATAAAATCAAATAATTTATTCATAAATAAAAGATAAAATTAAAATATATAATATATATATATATATATACAACACCAAAGTTTTATCAATAAAAGATTAATTTAAGTAAACAACTTTTATGAGGATACATCATATATTATTTTGTATAAAAAATGTAGTGGTCATACATTAATCATAAATAATTTTATATTGTTAATCAATAAAAAATTATAGTTAGTATGTTTTTTAATAGTTTGGTTAAAATAAAAATCATAATACATGATGGCTAGTGGATGCTTAACCTATTTTTCTATTAATAATTTTGTAAAAAAATATATTTAATATGATTTCTTATTGATAAATAATATATACTAACAATAAAAATATATTAATATACAAATAGAAAAAAAAGTGAACTTACGTAGGACCCAAAATGTGCAGCAGCATGAAAAGACATCATATGTGGTTCTAAAGGCACATATTTTAGTTTTTTTGTCTATTCCGTCTGCGCTCATGAAAGTCTCAATTATTGGCATTATTTTATTATAATTTTTCTTTGTTTTACAATAATATTTTTTAAAATTTTTAAATATTATATTTTCAGTTTTTATTATTTTAAATAATGTTCTTAGGTAACTTCTTTCTTTAGTTAGTAATAACTTAATAAAGACTTGTATTAACAAAAACAAAGTCTTGTAAATATTTTGAGGAATATCTCATGTCTTAGTAGGTTAATAGATGCTTCTTTCTATTTCTTAATAAAATATATTCAATAAAATATATTTTCTTAAATTTAAATATATGCCAAATAGAGCCGTGCTCTTTAATATATTTTTTAAAAATTTTGAATTAATTTAATCATTCTAAAATGCCATTTTGATTTTAGTACATGATTTTTTTTAATTCTATTTTTGTTTGAAAGTGTGAAAAACTTGTATAGTTAGATTTACTTGTATGTAAATTATAAAATCTATGAATTATTCTAAAGAGTTTAAGGTGAAAAGTTATTTATATACATTTTTTTCTTAAAGCTAAATTGGCTAAAATTTGAATAAAATAAAAGAACTAAAAGATAAAAAATCACAATCAATCTTAAGAGGTGTAATTCAACTTCAATATTATAATAAAAAGATTATGTCTTTTTTATTTTCTGTGTGCAAGTATCTTTTATAATAAGAGTAAAATATTTATATTGTGTAGTTGACACACGTCATTTGTAATTGTTTTCATAGAATTCAAAGAGAAGCTTCCTTCCTTAGAAGACATTTCTTACTTCACGGAAGGATCCACTCAATGAGACTTAGGTCATATTCAAGAAGATAATGATAAAGTTTGAGCTTGAAACAATTTCATTAAAATAGGAAAACTTCAATTTTGGCAAAATAATTACACCCTATTACATATATTTATGTGTATATTTTAGAAAATATTTTATATATAATATAACTTTAAGTGTGACAAAACTCTACACTAAAAATTAGTTTCATAATTAATCTAAAAATGTCTGAAACTAGTAAGAATTTTAAAATAAATTCTTCTAAAGACAATTACAAGATAAATTCAAAAATAAATAAAGATTGAGATATTTTTACCTCTAATGGTCAAATGAAATGTTACATTTGAAATATTAATGGGTAACAAATAAAGTTTGCTATGCTGATAAAGCCTAGAGAGTGTGGCCCAGATATGCCCTTACTAGTTAGGGGAGGCTACACTATTCTATTCTATCTATAAAATATATTCAATTTGTACTTTGAAAAGGAATTTGAATCAAACTTTTTTTTTTCTCATTCTTTTTGGTCCAACATAAACCAACTCATTTGAGTTGTTCCTTTTGTGATGTTCCAATTTGTAGTATTTTAATACTAAAAATAAAAAAAGGGGTCAAAACTTTAGTGCTTTATTAGTGTTAGAATGCATTTTTGTTAAGTTGTCAAAATAATTGAGAAAGAAACCTAAGTAATTGTGACTTCTCAACCTAGAGTTTTGTTGTCATGTAATTGCAAGAAGTTATATAGATAAAAGAACTAAATATTGTTCAATTTTAAGACATTAACAGAAATACTGACCTGAACATAATTTAAGATATAATAATTATATTTATATGTTTTCTTTTATAGAAAAAATTGACCTTCTAGCATGTTATCTTAATTGATATTGACATTCTTTTAATTTTAATATAAATACATAGTTTTTATATTTTTTTTAACAAAATGATATCCATATTCTTTATTTTATATAAAAATGAAATAAAATAATGAAAACTAAGAAATTAAAACTTTAAATTATGAATTAAAGAACTTATACAAGAAAAAGTAAATAATATTATTATTACACATTATAAATGATAAACAAATTATCTTATCATGCAATTAGAATATACCTTATAAAAAGTATTAAAAAGTTATATATTTTAAAAAATATTATTTTAAAATAAAAACAAATAACACTTATAAAAAACCTTGTTAAGCTTATTGATTTAGTGTAATTATAATTAAAATAAAAATATAAGTACTACTTTATTAATATTAGAATGGAGGGATGTTTGTGGTGTGGTTTGATTTTTATTTTTTACTAAATATATATATATATATATATATATATATATAAAAACTAAATATAAAAATGATATATGATTTAATTTGATTTAGTTTGAATATCTAAAAATATCCGAACCAAATCAAATTATACGTTTAATGTAAGATTTATAAATATTTTAATAATAAATTTTAAAATGATGTATTAATGACGTTTAAATAAAGAATTCTGATGTCATTATAGTTTATTTTAAAAAAAAATTACTCAAATTTAAGTTTAAACACTCTTTTAAGATATCAGAATTTCTGACATATTAGAGTTATAGGGAGCTAGTGAAGAGTAGAACCAATGTCCCCGATCAAATTCTTAAACAGGTAAGTAGTTTGAAATATTTTTTATATTGAATCTATCTCCTCCTTTTTTGTTCTAATTAAAAATTTAAGAGAGGGCTTTGTATGTTTAATGTGTAGTTAGAACTTACTTGGAGCTAGTAGAAGTGGGAAACTAGTTTGGAGTGTTGCTTCAATCCAGGTAAAGGAAGTTAACATTATACACATATTTTGTATTCTAGAGTATGAGTTATGAATAAGAGATAAGATGATTTGGTGATATATTGAGTTGTTAGTGGCTCTCAATGGTAGAATATGTTGATAAAACTATAAATTTGTTTAGTTGGTAGCCTATGAACACTTGAAATCATTGTATAAGTGTAGAAAACATAGATTGGTAGATTGGATAAGCTAGGGAGAACAACTCTCAACTTGCACATTATTCAAGTGACGTAGGTCGCTTAAGTGGTGGTAAGACAGTAGGTAATCATTACTTCCACCACCATTTGTCACAAGTCGAGCGATGGACAATGTAGCTTAGGCGATGACAGTAGCTTGAGTGAGGGAGATGTTGAGACTATTCTCTCTAGTATAGCTACAATGTACCATTCGCTCGAGCAATGATAAGGGTCTAAGAGGAGTTTCTCTCAGCCTTAATGTCACTCAAATGACATGTTGGTCGCTCAAGAGATACAAGGGTCTTAGAAAGGGGTTGTTCTTGGCCCTGATATCGCTCAGGCAACATTTCATTGATTAGGTGACAAAAGAGTCTTGGAGTTGGGGTGTTTTTGGCCTTGATATCTCTCAGGCAATGGGCATCACTCAAGCAATATGAATGTGGATTGATACACATATGATCTATGGTCACTCAATCGAGGATGTCGCTCAAGTGATGTAGATCTGTTTATGAATAAAATATTGAGTGTTAAATGGTGTTTTATAAGATGATGATGATGGTGGTATGCTCATATGGTATATTGTTGTTGAATAGTATGTTGTTAGTTATACATATATGTATATATATATTGTTAGCCTATCAAAGGGGTTAGTGATTGCTAATATAACTCAAAATGGGGTACATGGTGATGGTATTCCCACTTGGGATGGTTGAAAGCTTTAGATAGGCGATGGATATGACCTTGGGTGTTGTTGTTGTTGTTGGCCCCTCTAGGGTGTTGGTATAATTACCCATGGTTGTATTGTACATTAGGTGATGGTGATAAAAAAGATAGTTTATGGATAAGAGGTATCCCGACTTCACTGATGTCTAGTCACATAGATAGGGCATTAGGTGATGAGAATTTGAGGGAGGCTTACATCAGGCTCTCAGAAGTAGATGTACACTTGGCTCTCGATAGCAAGTGCTTTGTGTCACCCTGATCATGGGAACCTTGACCCAGTCCATGTTGAGGGTCAAGTGTTAATCTTTGGTGGGACTTGTTTATCATAAATAGAATCTTCTGGAAGACACATTATATTTTGGTGATAACATGAATGATGACTAAATATGAGGTTTGTATTGTTATTGAGTTGATTTGTGTTTTTGTCATAAATGCAAATTTGTTGATATATATAATTTGTAAATTGTATGATAATTATGTTGTATTATGTTAGTTCACCCTGGTTGTCTACATGGGTGACACTACTATGATCGTGCTAAGTACATGAACAAATTCTTCTATTGGTAATGGTGGAATTAGGTCCACTTCCAGATATATGTAGATTTACATGATTATATAATTATATTTTTAGTTTTAAATTTTTGTTGTATTTTGGGGACCATGGTCCTAGTAATGTAATATATTTGTATATTCAGGTGTAATAGAGATAGTTTATTAGATAGTATGATAAGTTTATTCTAAAAGTTATAAGATGTTACATTCGATTCTATTTTTTTGCATGATGGACTAATATTATATCATGATAAATAATTTCATTGTAATACCTTGAAAAACTGGAAATACTATCATACTAGTTAGGTGTTAACTAAACATACTAACTATATTATACATGTATACATATATATAAATACATATACAAAAAATTGGATAATAATGTTCTAAAGAAGTAACATAAAAAGGAAACTCCTATCCTATCATCCTTTGGAAGTCTGCTCACTTGCAACTTCATTTACGGAAGAATTTTCTCCTATACAAGATATGATCGTAACAGTTGTTCTTACCAGAAAAGTTTATGGGTCTCCCAAGAAGAAATGAGTAATGCTTTTAAGAATCTTGGAAGAGTTCATGAGTTGTATGCACCGAGTTGTTGATAAAGACTAAGGAGAGATCAACCTACAAAATTTGGACCGATGAGAGACTCCAAATAAGTGGTGAGAGTCGCCACTTCAGCTAATACTCAAGATAAGACTTAAGAGTAGAGAAATCACTCTTGCAAAACTCAAATCTATTTAGAATATTCAAAGTTGTGTACAAGAAGACACAAGCCCTTATTTATAACCTAAGGGTTCATGATTTTGGGGGGGGGGGGAAATCTAAAAAGGATAACATCTAACCTTTCGCTAAATTTGATGCACACCAAAAAGGTTTACATGCGCCATGCATGTCATGTGAAAAACATGTTAAAATGTGTGTTGTGTGTAAGTGTGCCTTAAGCAAAAGGAGAAGAAGCCCACTCCTAAGGAATGGGTTGAATATAAGGCCCTTGCCCTAAAAGAGAATCTAACGTGCCCTTGCAAAAAGGTGTGTATGAACGTGTCCTAGGAAAAAAAGTGATGTGTGGCTTACAAGTCCAAGAATGGGTTGAATACAAAGCCCAAAAGAGAAAAACAAATAACCCTAATTACATAATAGGAAAAATTATACAAAAGAGATGCAGGTGAGGTGATCCAAGGTCTTGAGCTTGTTCATGATTTGTGTGATTCTTGTAGTGATGCCTTGGTCTATCCCTGGTTGTGCCTCATAAAAAAGAAACAATGCAATATTCATTGTGAATCACACCAGAGGAAATAAAGAAGAAAAAATACACAAAGCAAGATAAAAGAGAATAATCATTTCATGTATTAAGCAAGATAATCATTAAATTGTTTCTTTTCTATTTCTCATGCAACAACCATGTTATACCCTTATATACCACTACAAAAATAATTATATGTCAATTAGAAGTACAAAACGACATCTAACCAACATAACAAAACGTATACAATATAGACTAATTCTTTACCAAACAACGTAACATTGAATCATCAATTATTCTATTATTATACGACATCTACAATAGTTAGACACTTCGACGTCATCCATAACCATCATACACTACATCTTAGAAATAGTTCAGTGCCTTAAGATCTACAAACATCTTTTATACCATCAATGATAATTACATCCCTTATAAAGCCTTTGGGAATGATGTTGTGGTTTGGAAGAGAAATCCCCAAGGTTTTACACAATAACTTCAAGGTATAAAAATTTATTTGGAAGAAGGTATGGAAACTCAAGGTCTTAGAAAATTTTGATATTTTATGTGATGTTCTCTTTAATCAACATTGTCCACTACTAGTTATACAACATGTTCTGGTTAAGTCGATATAATTTTTAGGCTTTAAGGTACTCTCCTCGTTCAAAAGAGTTATGAATTAGTGTGAGATCCCCAAGTTATGAGTTATTTGCTATTATGGATATCTACTCTTGGTTAATTAATATTTTATTTGGTAGAACCAATCTTGAACATTAGCAATCATTTGATGAGCCTACAAATGGTGGAATAAATCTTCTCAGCAGACCATTGGAGCATATCCTATATATGAACTTGTATTGAACAAGTAATATCATAATTCCATTTATTTCATGAACAAGATTAAAAATCAACATGCAAATAATATTTGGAACCTCCTAAATATTTATGTATCAAATTGAATATTGATGAAGTCTAGTTAAACTATAATGTAGTAAGAATAGGTAGGGTTATCATAAATATTCAAAGTAATTTGATATTTGACTTTTATAAATTTTGTGGATATGGAAGCACAATGATTGCAAAACTAGAAGGTCATACTTTGATTTTCACATTTCTTACAAATGGTACAAATTTTGTACTCGCTGATATCTACAAGTAAAATTTATAATAAATATTAAATGGATATCTTTGATGGAGACTCGCAAGTAATGGGTACAGGTGGTATCGACTTGTTGATGCAGCGAATATGAGTACCATGGTATCCAACCAACGAATACCTAATATCTGCCTATCATTATTAGTAAATTTTATTTTGAATATTTTTACATAAATCAAGTTATCAAAATAAAGTTAGCCGTGAGAAAAATATTGAAGAATTACATAAAATTTAATTTTTTATTTATATATTTTTATATTTACACTTATGAAATTGAAATTATTTTTAAAAAGATTAATTTTTTAAAACTTATATTTTATTATCCATCTTACCTACATCTATCTTTTAGAAAGATTAAATTTATTTGTACTATTTTTTTATTATACAATTTTATTTGAATTATACTTTAAAATTAATTTTTTATCTAAATTTATATTTTAAATAATTATTTTTTTAATAATTTTATTTATAATTAAAAAAATTATGAATATCCACATATACTCATAAATTTAAAAAAAATGTACATATATATTTTCCAAATACTCAACATATAACAAAACAATTAGTGAGATGAGTTTTTTTAAAACGACATATAGGTACTATCCCTATTCTTCCCATCCTTTGTCATCTCTACAAAAGAATCATTTAAAATTTTATATTATATTAATTTGATAATAAATATCAAAAAGTTAGTAATATTAATGGTAATAAATATTTTGTTATTTTACTACGTGAGATTAATGATGTTGTCTTCTTAACTTACATGGAACTAATTTTATAGTTATAGTTTATTTTACCTTCTTAAAAGAATTTAATTAAATATTATTCTAAAATATATATTGATCTATTTTAAGCTTTTACTTATTATTATTTATGCATTATTTGACACCAGAGCAAAGGACTAAAATATTTGGTCAAAACATTTGAAGATCATGACTAGTAAAATTGTGGTGGTTGATCAATATTTAGTTTCGGAGAAATAAAAGACTTAATCAAATTAAACTGAACTATAAAGTAATATTTAAAAAATTAAACTAATCTAATTAATCTTAGTATTGAGCGGAACTAAACTATTTACAAGTTAAGTTATTATTTTTTACATTAAAAAAGAAAATAAACTATCATAATTATTATACTTTCTTTTAGGCTGAATTAAATTAAAATTAAACTCAATATTTCATTAATGATAAAGAAATTGTATAATTTGGTTACGAAATTACCATTTAAAATTTTAATTAATATTTAGTTTAAAAATTTAAAAGAAACCAAACGAAACTTAATTTTATCATTATTAATTAGATTTGTCAATTCTATTAATATACTTCTATTTCTTATTATTTTAAAATATGCTCTTTAAAAGACACTTTCTTTGAAATGTTAAAATTTAAAAACAAAATTATTTTTTGGAATGTTAATTTTTTAATACTTATAGAAAGTAATTGATGGAAAAAGGATATTTTGAAGAGACAAAAATATAGAATGGAAGTATACTTAAAAAACCGGTGGAGCAAATAAAAATTGTCCATGGGCTTTTAAATTTAGGCCCATTGGCATGTTGATATGGATATTTCTTGGGCTTTTATTTTCTGTATCTCACAATTACTAACTGCACCCATGTTACCAGCAAATGGTCCAAGACATTCTACTTCTACTGCATCTTCGTTGCCCTCCACTCACCTACGCTACATCTCCACTTCCCTCTACTGCAATCACCCACACCTTTGATGTCCTTCACTACAACATTCAGAAAAAAAATTATACAAAATTTTGCATTAATAATTATTTTTTCGTAAATGATTGTATAATAAAATATATGATTATATAACTTTTTATTATAGAATGTTCATCTCTTTAAGTTTTAATTATAATTTAATAGTTAAAGTTACCATGTCCATTATTCTCCAACAAGGAACACATTTTTATAACATAATACCTCTTTTCGTTACAATGAATATCAGTTTTTTATTCTTTTTTAGTGAAAAATTTATATCATGAATTATAAAATTTTGTATAAAAAAAATTATGTTTAAAAATTATCTACTTTCTATTTATTTAAGTCTGTAGTAATATTAACTATTTTTTTTTTAAAATAAAAAATGTTTTAGTTCTGAATTGTCATTATCTACATAAGCATTTAGCAAAACTTGTCAAATATAATTTATTTATTTGTAAACAATTAAAACTACTGAAGTTTAAATAATTGATACCAAACTAAATAATATTTTTAGTTAAATTTTAAGCCAGATATGATTTATTTGTTTGATGATAAGACTTGAACATGGTATCAAAATTAAAAGTATTTGAATTAAAATTGAATGTTAATTTTGACATTGTTCTTAACTTTTAGTGTCGGTTTTCCATTTATATGTTATTAAAGTAAAACTCCATTTTTTTGTTGTATGAATAAATAATATTAAAAAAACATTTAAAACCCCACCTAAATTTGAATTCCACTTATGGTAGTTATTTAATCTATTTCCACTAGAACTTGCATGACAAATATCTAAATTCAACTTTCTTCATCATCTGATGAAGTCTTATACCTACCATGCTAACAACAACATGTTGGTTGAAACTTTTATTTCTTCTCACATGGTTGCACCATTGATCCTCTTCACCTATCCAAATCATTTTTTAGTTGTGTTAGGAGACTCTCTTTGCAATGATCAGTGTGAATAAAGGGTAGGTTTTCCCAAGGGCACCCCAAAAGCAAATTGTACAATAAATGTAGGGAAATCTCACTGTAAAAAATGGGTGAAGAAATAGCATAGACAAGCCCCTCTTTTCCCCTAATTGCAACTGCAAACTCATAATCCTCACACCACCAAATGTGGTTCCTCTAGAATAAGCACATCTTCTTGAATTCAATGTGTGAGAGCTGAAAAATAAATGTGAAATGACCTGTCCTTTTGGGTGAAGGAGAATCACTTTAATGCACATGGAATTATGAAGCCTGACAACAAAAAACTAAAATAAATAAATACAAGAAGAAAATTATTAGATCATGTGTTGGGAAATGTATTGTTCAGTTTGAGGGGGGAAGTGATTTGGCCAAGTATTTATTTATACACATATACTTAAATATGTGTATTTATTCATTCTCATTGACCATGTCTAAGTCTCATTTCCCAAAATCTCTCACTTTCACTCTCATTCACACCTCTCCATTATTCAATTTTGGTAGTTTTTCATTTCACGGGAATTGAATTCTGATAGTGAAGTTACATGCTGCTCTGAAAAGGGCAAGTGCTAGATATAATCATAGAGGTAAAATATAAATAAAATGTCACATGTTTGGTTTGGTTTTTACATTTAAAAAATTATTATGCTTTTCCATTGGCGGTGGTGGGTTAAGTTTTTGTTTTTGACACATTACTAACACTGTTATTCAGAACTTTCACAGAAACTAAAACAAGCATGCAATGTGTAATAGAAAGGTTTATTAAAAAATTGTGTACTATATTGTAAGTAAAGATAGGAAAAGAATCAAGTACTTCAACTTTGGTTCAAAGGGGGTCCACACAAAGACCCTATGGATGAGTGCATGCAATTTCTCTGAAATTCACTCCTTCCAACCTAACGGTCAAATTTTTTTGGTGGCCGTAGATAGATAGATATAAAGCTACCCTCTTTCAAGAATTCTGAGCACAAGTAAGGTATGTTTCCAATACAAGATATAATGATAGCTCAACACACACAAGCATTTCAACATACACCATATATACTTTATAAGTTCTGCAACGAAGATGTATAATACATTTTCTTATGATGTATAACATTTAGTAGTTCAACTCTTAATCATGTCAATGAACAGATTTGATTGAAAATGCAAGTTCTGTTTAATAGTTTATATCAAAAGATCAAAGCAAAAAAAAAAGATGAGAAAACTTGAAACAAAACAAAAGAAAAAGAAAGTGTTCTTTCAGTTCCACTTTGTCATGCAGAAGATCCTCCCTCATTAATTATCAACATTTGTTTTTTCTTCCCCTCTCTCTCTCTCTCACACACACACATACGCTGACAGAGGGAAAGTGAGAGATGGAGGCTTGACATGTTCAAAGATTAGTTTTATATGCTTGTATTGTGGAGGTGATAAATGAGATTCCCAAATAAAGAAAACAAGGGCATGGAGAGAGAAAGTAGAAGATTCTCTCAATGCAACAAGAATTGGAATTAAGAGGGGATGGAGATCACATGTAGAATATAAAAAAACTTTAGGTTGAATGGAGAGAAAAAGAGAAAAAGGGATTCATATTAAAGAAACCATTTTCACAAGTCAAGATGCAAACCATTTTCCCTTGAAAGAAGGGCAAGCACAAACACACATGATATACCCCCCCTTATATTATCCATCATCATCCACTAAAGTAGCAATTACTAATCAAAATGTAGTTGTTTTGTGACCCCTCTTTTTTCTTCCTCCAACTTTTGATTACTTTTCTCTTTTTTTTTTTTCTCTCTTTCTTTTCATATTCATTTCCTTGGTGGTTAAAATCAAGTAGGGTCAATGTGGTTGGGAGTATATATGTGCAATAATGGAGCTACAATGAAAGAGAAATTTTGTGAAGAGAGTTGACAAGGTGGAATCAATCTAGTAGCTACTTCTCATCTACTCATCTTGCAAAGGGATTCTTTTTCTGTCTAATTCATCTCACTTTTTCAAGAAACTTGATGAGGTTGTCATTTGTTTAAACCTCAAATTCTTTGGTTAATTAATTAGGTTAAATTCAATGTTCTCTCACTTTCTAGGCTCCTACCATAACCATACATACTCCAAGCATAAAAATAAAATAAAAGTTATAAATTTTATCAAAGATGATCCTTCATATGCAATAATAATTTCTCTTTTCTACCAAGATTCTGATGTAATAATTCATGTTACTTCATCATCACGTCCCATTCATTTCCATTATTCGTAATAATATATAACCAAATTCATGTCCCTATCTCTTTTTTGTGCACATTTTCTAATCCAACATTCAGCAATAGGGAATATCGAGGACTATAAAAAAGAAAGGCCAATTTGCCATATATGAACAATGCATTGTTTCTCTGTCTGTACGGCATGCCTGCCTTTTGCAGCTTACTTTTACTTTAAAATAAGGTTTTTAGGTTTAAATATTCTTATAAATTTTCAGATATTTTAATTATATTTAATAATGACATGATGTATGTAGATTTAATCATGTAAAATTGGGTTTTTATTTAAAAGTTATGCAGCACATAACATGATTACGTGCATGTTTTGTCACTTATAATTAATGATAGCAGTCTCTTTAAACATTTTAAAAATTATCTGAACTATACAAAAGGAGAAATGATGGCAAAGCATATTTTATCCTAAACCTAATTATCTCTTTAATTAATCCAAATCATACTGAAATTTGCGTGTAAAATTAAATCACCTTGGGGAATCTTTAGTTGGCACTGCCATTAGTTTCATTTTCCTTTGTAATCTTTCTTGTTGATTAATTAATATGATCTGGGAATAAAATTTTGGGATGCTTCCTCCTTGGCACTTGCAGAAGAAGAGATTCATCTATTTGTTAATCTTTTTTTGTCTCCTAAAAGCAAGCTAGCATGTCCAAGGTTTGCATATGTAAAGAATTATAAAACTTCTAAAGTGAAGAACATGCCACAAAAAAATAAAATCTACAACAACATCGTATACTTTTATTGTGTTTGAGATCATTATGTAGTGAATTGAATATAATTGCAGCTCCTCCTTGACCCCTTACACCATTCATGATGACAAATAATAATCATAACAAAAGCACATATGAAGATCAATTATTTTGGACAAACTACATCTCCATGTCTCGTTGATGATGATATTGCCCAAGTGATGAGAAAGAAAAGTTTTATATTTTTTCATTTTCAATAGTTTGTATAATAAGTTGATGAAATATTGAATTTTTTTTTCTTATTTTTCATTATGAAACCCTTCGAAACAAGACACCGATGGATAACATTTTTATAAATTTTAGTAAAAACAAAAATAGTAAAATGTTTTCTTTTTATGTATTTATGAAGTAGCATGCATGAAGTGCACAATTGAAGGAAGAATAATTCTTAATTATCCCACAACATCTCACTAATCTTTCTATTTATTAAATGAATATTTTATCTTTTTAAGATATTAAATGTATTTAGTTCTCATTCAATACTTTATTTATTTAATATTAAGAGCATATAAATAAAGAAATCACATGTTTATTAAAGCGAGATCTGTCTTAAAGTGACTAAAAGGTGTATTTAAATCTCATGTTGAGATTCTACCAAAAGAAAATATCATATTGAACTCTTTTTGTTTTTGGGTATCACCATATATAAAGTAGATATTTCATTAAAAAATTTATTGGGCATTTGTGTTTCTCATTTGGGATGTTAAATATGTTCAATATTTCAAAATACAAAATGTATTTAGCATTGAATAATTAAATTAGGTTAATTGACTACAAGGATCCAAAATTTCATTGAAGCATTAATTCTTGGATCCGTCACTAATATGTTGTGCTTTCATATAGAACGTAATACTACATGAACTTTGACAAGATTCTATGAACACTACAAAAAGAAAAAGGCACCTTACTCAAACATTAATGAGATAACACTATATTCAAAGTATATATATATCATCTCTCTTTCATTTGTTTCCACTAATTCCTCAACAGAAAAGTTTTATGTGTTTATCTTTTCCTTTAGGGTTAAACCTTAGCAACTAAGTTTGTTGAAATTGTGAACGCAATATGTCAATTCTAGCTCAACTTACTTTCTTTTTTTCTCTATGACCTTGGAAAATCTTAATGAGAAGAGTAAACATCCAAAAATGATCATAAATATGTTTAATTTTGAGTGTAGAATTAATAAGCAATGCAAAAATATTAATGGGTTAAAGAGACATAATGGGTGGTGAAGATGACTATATATGATGATAGGAAACTTTCATGGAAAAGTGACAACGTAATACACGCAACCACGTATGGAAGCTAGCTAAACAATAATGGACTCAACACATTCATGTCTATCCACAACTTCGAAATTCTTGCCATGAATAGGTGCATGAGGACAAAGTGTTAGATTCAGAAAATGCATTTTATATATGTATGAAAGCATGGTAATCTTCAATTAATTAGACCTTACTAGAAGCTAGGGTTTGAAGGAAATTTCAATGGAAGAAAACCTACGCATTCAAAAAAGTAAAAAAGATAAAGTCGACCACATGACAAATTTGATATCCTCACAAAAGTTCAACATTAATTATTACTAGTTAATGCATGCCCTCTTTTCCCCTTTTCATATACCAAAAAGATGTATTATCACACTTTGATTTTTACGATTTTGTCCCATTTTTTAACTCCTTCCAGATATCTCGTCCATGTTCAATGCATTGTTTTTTTCTTTACATCATAAAAAAAAAACTTTGAAATCTTGTCGCATTTATAATGCAGACGTATCACGAATTTGAACCAACAATATTAAAGAGAAAGAATTAATATACGAAAAAAAAATGTCAAAATGTTTATAATTTGTTTGGTTGGAATTTTCAGACAGAAGTTCTAGCGTCCAGATTCAAGGTTAGGGAAGATAAAAGTTCTAGATCCAATTTCAAATCATAGTTTCCTTGCAACTATTTCTTTCAATGTCTTTTTAATCGTTTATTTCAGAAGAAATTTTTAGTTTTCTTCTTATTATAATTTTTTAAAATTTTAGTAATGTTATCATAACTACCATATATGATTATACCCTTTTTTTTATTTATTTATGCATATGCTCCCTAATTAAGTGTTAGAGTAATAAATGAAGATATAAAAGTAATGATAGAAATAAATATATATTAGTGCAATAAATGAAGATAAACTATAACAAGCTAGAAAATTTAATTTTATAACAATCATAATTATTGTAACGTTATTTATACTTATTCTACGCATAAATGATTTAGAGCTAATATTAGAATAATAAATTAGAGACAAATCAATTGCTACTTCCTTGTGTTTCTTTTTAATGGTTGGAGATTTCAAAGAATTTTATAATTTTCTATCGTGATATTAATTACTTTTTATTATTATTTATATCCTTATTTTTTAAATTATTTATTTATTGTGTTGTATAAAAGGAAAGAAGAAAAATAAAAAAATTATATATTATTTAAATAAAATTAATTATTATATTTATTAACTGAAAAAAGTTAAACTTCACTTAATAAAATAAACGGAGAGAATCACGAAAAAACAAAAGTAAATATAAATATATCGTTAGAAAGTTAGAGAAATTAATTTGATCCTCATAATAACTATACCTTATTTTTATTTATTTTATACATATTTAAGTATCAGGAGGAGAAAAAGAAATCAACAAGAAGAGGGAGAAGAAGATTCCTTTCAGAAAGAGAGAAAGAAAAACCGTAAATAAAAATATTATAGAAATATACAAGAAATAAATTATATGTTTGTTTTTGTTTCTTAGTTGAAATAATCCAGATTCTAGATGAACTCAGTTTATTGTTTAATTACGATTTGGACAGTTACAAATGAAAAAAAAAACTATATATATATATATATATATATATATATAATATCAAAACTAATTAGCAACAATAAACATGTGCATTAAGGAAATAAAAAGAGAAAATATTATTGGAAAGGAAAATATTTATTTTATTTAGAATACAATATATTTTTTGTTTATTTTTTGTTTATTTTTCAAGTTATCAAAATATTTAAGAGAGTATATATCTGTAGTGGCATATGTTAAACTCCTGTAACTTATACATGAAATACATAAAATAAAAAAAATTGCATTAAATTATATGAATTGACTTTATTCAAATAACTAAAAAGTATATAATTTATCTTTTTAATATATTGAAATATTGATTGTATCTAACACCAGTATCACGTGCAGACATAATATAAAAAATCTTTCTAATGACTTTATCTGAACAAACTTTTGTGATATAACACCCATAGGCTATTTTTAACATGAACAATTCAAGTAGGATTTTATCTTGCACTCTATTTAACCTCTTTTACTTCTTCTAAGTAATTTGTTACTATATCTTAAACTGGTTAAACTAAGAGTGTTGCATGTTTTGTTCTTCATTAATAGGAATATAGAGAGAGTAGTAGAAAGTTTAGAAAACATAAATGTTGTGAAGTGTAACGGAATCAAGAG
Organism: Lablab purpureus; assembly: GCA_030347555.1. Lineage (NCBI taxonomy): Eukaryota > Viridiplantae > Streptophyta > Magnoliopsida > Fabales > Fabaceae > Lablab > Lablab purpureus. Next base: position 24,892,446 of record CM059258.1, read on the forward strand.
GGTTGAAAGTTTCAAGGGCTGTGATTTTGGGGATGACGCAAGGAGTGTGGACCATAACGCACCCAGAAAGAAGGGACACGTGGCGGAGAACAGTGGAAGGGCACACATAACATAACGCAAACATAAACACAACACAACACAAGCAACGTTTCCCATGCCACCACCATGACTCAACCAACGAAACAAACAAGAACCATTTTCCTGATAAAAAGCAAAGGAAACTGCCAAAAAGCTCTTCCCCTTCCACCGGGTACACCGTACCCTATGCTCTCTACCCCGGGACCCACGCCCCCTTCCACGCTGGCACCTCACACGTGCCCGCTTCCATTGCTCCCCCACAACCCTGCCACACACGTGTCCCTCAGACCCCACCACCATCCCCTTGTTCTTCCTTCCACCAACACAACACCAAAAAACATTAAAAAAAGCTAAGAAATCAACACTCCTCATTAGTCCTTCTGTTTTTACCTACGTGGCACCGTCTAGTCGGCAGGTATTACCTGGCACCTTTGCTTTTTTTCATCCCTTTTCATTTTTACCATCATTAATAATATTAAATTACAAAACTACCCTCTCAGCAGCATGCCACATCAAATATCTCTATCTGCCTGTCTGGTGTAGCTGCTCCGGATTATATTATATAGACAAAAAGATCTCTCTTGCTGGAGTAATTGAACAAACAAACACTATTTTCACTCTTTTCTACTTTTCTTTAATTTTATAATTTATTGGTCTAACGTTTGGTCACATTTAATAATAATTATAACAACAAATATAGTAATTAATAATGTGGACCGAGGAAACCCCGAATAAACCCCACCATCCAGCCTTGCCACATCTATTTGCATGCCATTCTCTCTTCGGTTACCTTCCCCACTAGTTCTATTTTTCTTCTTTCTTCCTCTCCCTCTTCTCCCAAACCATTCCCAATAAGAACAATCAAGCACAACACAAAAACAGTACAATACAAAACTCAAACACATCAATCTCTCATATAATACCATCTTCATGGCCGTTGAGGCGCGCCATCTCAATCTCTTCCATTCTCAACTCCTCACCAACCGGTACAGATCCATTTACCTTTCTCCTCTTTCTTTTTAATTTGTATCATGAGCTCGTTTCAAGTGTTGTCTTACAATATTTTGTATGTGCTTGTGCAGCGAAGTGATGAATTCTGCGGATGTGAATATCAACATGTATAACGCGCAACAGAATGGTTATTCTTCTTCCTTTTTACCGTTATCTGGCGCAGTCACGGAGACTGTGATTCCTTCCTCGGTGTACAATTCGCTTGGAAACGCCGTCAAATCTGAAAGTGGTTTAACCTACAACAACAGCGTTGTTGTTCCGGCGATGTCGAGAAAGCGTTCCAGAGAGAATTACAGTTACAACAACGACTCGTTCTCGTTTCTCGGCCAAGACGTTTCTCATCAGATCCAACAGCAGCAACTTGACATCGAGCATTTAATCATGCAACGCGTAAGTTCCGTTTTGTTCGTCTTAATTTCTTGTATCTATCCTGTTTGAATTTGAGATTCTGATATTTTGATGCGATGTGTTCAGATGGAGAAAGTAAGAATGGAGATTGATCAGAAGCGGAAGAGGCAAGCGAGGAGGATAATCGAGGCGATTGAGGTAGGCGTGATGAAGAAGCTGAAGGCAAAGGAGGATGAGATAGAGAAAATCGGAAAGCTTAATTGGGCTCTGGAAGAGAGAGTGAAGTCTCTGTGCATGGAGAATCAGATTTGGCGTGATTTGGCTCAAACGAACGAAGCCACGGCCAATGCTCTGCGGTGTAATCTGGAGCAGGTGTTGGCGCAGCGAGGAATGGTGGATGATGGCGCGGCTTCGGTCGCGCTGATGGACGACGCTCAGTCTTGCTGCGGGAGCACCAACGATGACGAAGAAGAGGAGAAGGAGAAAGAAAGTAGGTGGCGTATGATAGCAGCAGGGTGCGCAGGGGTGAAGGATAAGGAGGAAGGTGGTTGCGGAAAAATGATGATTGGTGAGAGTAATGGGAGGTTGTGCAGGAACTGTGGTAAAGAAGAGTCGTGCGTGCTGATTTTGCCGTGCCGGCACCTGTGCTTGTGTACTGTGTGTGGGTCTAAACTCCACATTTGTCCTATATGTAAATCCTTCAAGACTGCTAGTGTCCATGTTAACATGTCCTAAATTTGGAAATGGAAAAGTAGGACTAGACTAGGACCCTAATGCATCCACCCTCTTCATCTCAATCTCACAAAAATATATATAAATATATATATATCAATTTTTCATAAATTAGAAAATAGTAAAAAAAGAGTTCATTTTGATCCAAATTTCTCTCTTCTCTTGTTCAGTCACCATTTATTGTTGTGTGCAGAGTAGTTCATTGAATGTCCAATTGCATTCTTTACCAGTATTGCATTTCTTTCTATTTAACCCCAATAAGTATTTAGAGCATTAACTTGCTTTTATAGAGAAATTTGAATGTCAATTTTGTTCTACCAAGTTTTGTGCATTTAGATTTATTCAAGATTTATTAATGTGAGTGGTTTGTGTGTTCAGAAGTGGAAAATGGGAATACTAATGGATTTAAACTACATTTTTTATGAGATGAATTGAAGGAGAAGAATAAGGAGGGTGAGAGAGATAAAATGTGGGAGTGGGAGCCCCACCATGCATGTACAAAGATAATTTCGCAGATGGAGAAAGTAGATGCGCGTAAGAAAGGAGGCGCGTGAAGTCAACGATGTGGGGACAGAAAGTGACATTAGTGCGGCAAAAGCTGACACGTAGGACGCTCGTAAATGTCGCTGTTATTTGAAGAGTGCCTGCAACGGCCATTTTCTTATAGCTCAGGCTTTGGACCAAAGGCCAATGCAGAGGGCACAACCTGACATGGTAACCCGGTGGTTCCCAACACCCCGCCAAAAAGTATAATTTTTAATTTATTTTTTAAAATAATTAATCTTTTGTATTGTTGTTGTTTATAGGAGTAATAGAATCGAAAAAGGTGGTGGTAGTTTTGGGTGGCGGTGCAGGTAAAAAGACTAGAGATGGTTTTGGGGAGTGAAAATGAAAGGAAAGAAAGGTTCAATTCAATCTCTCTGGCCACACTGCTAAATAGGGACTAGAGCTGCCAGTACAGTACCTACCCCAATTATATTCCCCCTTTATGTCAATCTCACTCCAATTTTACGGAACAAAAGATTTTCTTTCACCTTTCACAAACAATTAAAAAATGAAAATCAGGGGAGGATTTCGACAATACAAGGAGAATCCAGATTTTCTGTTCTTTGCTGAACAAAAAGTAAATGAAGATGAACAAAATGATGGTATAAATTTTGCAAGACTTGTATAAAACTATTAGAGTTACTAAAATAAGATTTTCAATGAACAAAAGTTATTTTGGAACCATTTTTTTAATTTCTTATAGAGATTATAAAACCTTTTGTCCTCACAGCATTATAAAACTGATCTTTAACTTTTACATTATGTGAAACTGTTAATTATAGAAGAATAATAATGTGAGTAGAGTAGGGTAGGGTCGTCCTTTGACTAATAATGGTTGGTGCTGGAGAAATAAGATCCGTTGCAGTTGAGATTTGACGAGGGAAGAAAAGCGCAGTTAAAAATGGAAACCCCTCTTCAGTGCTATTAATATTGCTGCTTTTGTTTTGTTCAACTCAACCACTGTGTGTGTCATCCCATGCTCTGTGGTTCTGTTTCTAAATGATGAATCACCTTTCGGAATGGATTGCTACTAATTTCAGTATTTTTCTTTTTCATTCCCTCCAAAGTACCAAAAAAACATTAATGGTAACAGAGAGGGAAACGTGGCTCCAACCACATGTGACCCTCACGTGACTCCGTAAATGTTTGATTAATTTCATTTTTGTTTGTTCTGTGGTGAAGTTCAAGTCAACAATGATGACCATAAGAGGTGCCCACATGTACGTATGTACTTACTCACAGTGTAATGCCTGCCTTTTATGATAAAATCCCATTTTTTCAGTTTTGTTCTTTTTTTTCTTCAATACTTTATCTCTCCCCACATTTATTTATATGCTCTCTTGGTTAGAAACAATGAAAGAAAGAAAGAAAAATGTTATTAATTGAATTTCTTAATTAGTGTGAATTAATTAGTTTATTTAATAAGTTCATTGTACATTAATTAAAATATTTAGTTAATATAATTTAATTCTAATAATTAATCAAATCTATTTTTATTCATAAATTGATTATTAGAATCCAATAAAAAATAAGAGGGAAGGAAAAGGAAAAAATTAATTAAAAATACTACTAGATCATATCATTAATTAAAATAAAATTATTTTATATTTAATTTAATACTTTTATAATTAATTTGAAAGGAAACTTTAGTTGGACTTTAGTTTTGGACTTTTTAAATTTTAATTATTATAAATTATTTCACTATTTTATTTAACCATTTATGTCCTTTATAATTTTTTTAAATTATTTTATATTTAATTTAATACTTTTATAATTTAATTTGAAAGAAAACTTTAGTTGGACTTCAGTTTTGAACTTTTTTAATTTTAATTATTATAAATTATTTCACTATTTTATTTAACCATTAATGTCCTCTATTTTACAATGGTTATTAAATAAAATAAATATTAAATATTTTTATTGCATTTATAAAGTAATTGGTATATTCAACTTTTTCATCTAATTAAAAGGATGAATTGTCACGTGGGGAGACTAAGAAAATGTGAATAATTTATTGTATGATTAGGATAATGAAAATTGAAGAGAACACTAATGGAAATTAAAAAATATTTAGTGGGATGAAATTTAGAGGGTTGTACACAATTTAACATAGAATTTAGAAGGTCTTACATAATTTAGCTTATAAAAGGAATCTATATATAATGCAATAAGATGAATGAAGTTTTCTCTTTATGAAAGCTTTTTTTTTTTTGGGAGATCTTTTATGGAGTTCTGTGTTATGAGAACTCATACTTGATCTTATCAAGGTAACATGTGGGATCAATCCCATAACTTATCATTTACCTTTTCATATATCTTGAGTGTGACGTCAATATCTTTTCCTAAACTGAATATCAGAATAGTCCCTCTTCCGTTTTCTTCATCAACTACTATGATCATACTGTATATGAGAGTAAACTTTGTTGTAGGTAGTAATGGAAGCGAGAAAGCTTACAAGAGGGTGTTGAGTAGAAGTAGAAATTTATAATATTTTACATAGTTATATTTTAAGGATCCGCGGTTCTATTGATATAATACAATTATATAAAAGTGATCTACAATATTGAAAAAGAAAATTTAATTTTTAAATTTATTTATTATTTTAATTTTTTTAACTTTTATCTTAAAAATTAGTGTTCATACTCATCCACATCTATTATAATTCTAATTATATATATATATATATATATATATATATATATTAATTAGAGGTGTTTGTTGTATAATTTTATTTAATTTTTAGTTAAAAATATATTTAAGTTAAACTTAAAATTTATATACTATTCAATTTGATTCGGTTTAAACATAAAAAAAATTTAATCAAGTCAAATGAATTTTTACACATTTATTTAAATAATTTTGTTTGTATTAATATGTATTAGATATATATATATATATATATATATAAATATTTATTTTGATATAAATATTAGATAACTATTATGATCTGCATAAATGTATTCATAATATGATATTTTAATTTGTTTTTCAGGTCCTATCGTAATATCATTTTTAAGATCTTATAATTTTTTTTCTTCCATTAGAAGAGTTTTAACTGACTTTATTTAATGATATATTATTTACATTTCAACCTACTAATTCTTTCACGTGATAATTGTATCTAGTGAAAAAATATACTTTTATTATTTTAGTAAACTTTTTGTATTTTTCTTCTTCAAAACTAATAGTGTAATGTTTATATTACTATGATAAAAAAAAATTCATCTCATTTACATATTAAATATATTATACTTTTTTTTATCATAAATTTATAAACATGAATCAAGTTAAATATATTAAATTTTTCATATACATATCTTGTTTATAAATAAAATTATAAATAACATAATAATATTTAAATAATTTATTTAAGTTTGGATTAGATTCCAAATTTTAAGCCACACGATTTCGAGCAAAATTTTTTAAGTCGATTTAATTTTTTTTTATCAATTATTAATGTTTGTATTGATTTTTTATTATTTTTTAGGTATATTTAAATTTGAACACTCCTAAAATACACACGTCTATATATATATATATATATATATATATATAACCATCTTCGTATTACAAATGAGTTTTTCACATTGAATTAGACACAAATTTAACTTTTTATTAATTGTAACATGTAACGTATTGGATACGCAACAATGAATTTTTATGAGTTGAATCAGTTATATATATTATCACAAATTGCAATATATGAATATATTGTTGGTTGAAGGTGTATGTGGTTATAGAAACTATTATGAAGAACTATCATAATTTTGTGATTAAAATTTTGTATTATGCAGAAAAAAAATTCAAGCAATTAATTTTGTGATTTAAGTTTTGTATTATGTAGAAAAATTCAAACAATGAATGGTTGCATGAGGAAAATTAAATATAAACAGAAGATAGAAGAAGAATAAGAGGTGATGAAGAGAAGCAAGAGTCTTGCGGGTATTGAGTATCAAGAACAAGTCAATGCTGCCAATGACTCACTATTTTGACCAATGAAAAATTAAGCTTATAAATATAAGTTTTAACTAACTTTATTTTCAAATATTTCTATCACATTTTTATATCACCAACATAGTTAGGAACTTTTGGTGTTTTCATTCTTTAATATATACCTTATATGTCTTAACTAATAAGTATGCTACTAGCTTTGTTTTAGTGCTGTAGAAGTATACATTAATTAATAAAATAGTCAATAAAGAAAAAGAAAAAAATTATCAAAATGACTATTCTTTTTATTGAATTCTTTGCAATAAAAAAAATTTATAATTGTCATACTAAATTTTATTAAGGGTAAAACACTAATTTCAATTTCTCAACTTCATAGTTTGATCTACCACTTTTGTTTTAGTTATTTTTTATTTGTTTTTTTTGTATATTTTATATTGGATCGAGCATTTCTTATTATATTAAAAATTATAATAGTAAGTTAGAATCTAATTTTTTTTACTTGAATCTTATTAAGATTTTTACAAACTTTTACGTTCTTTTAAGTAAAAAAGAATTATTCTCTACCAATTGTAATTGGTTTACAAAAACTCTTGTCCATATTATCTCTGTTACAGAAGAAGAATTAATATCATTCACAATATTTCATTCCAGCTATTTATTAAGAATGATATAGTTATTTTAGATGCTTCATTTATATGCAAAGTAAAGATAGTATAATATAAAATGAAGAAAAATTCACTCATTTCTTATCTCGCGTGGAAAACAAATTTTATTAACTCTGTATAAAATTAAACATTAAAATATTTTTAATTTAATTATATTAATTTTCCTCTTCAAAATTAGTTTATGTTTCTAAACAAGTATGGTTTAAAATTTTGTTAGATAAACTAATAAAAGTATATTAACTTTAATATTTTTTATTAAATTTTTAAAAAAATAATAATAATACTCTTAAATACAATTTATTAATTAATATAATTTATTAATTAATAAGAAGATAGATGAAAATTAGAAAACAATTAATTGTTAGAAAGAAACCACTTAAAATCCACAAAAACATTTATTTATTTGTTTTTAATATTTTTTAAATAAGGATATAATTAATAAAAAATATTTAATGTAACATTAATATTTACAAACAATAAATTAAAAAAAACCAAACTCTTTTTCTTGAGATGACACTTGTTCAGTAAGAGGGGAGTAGGGGTTAGTTAATCTTTTATCCTTGTTGCATGCTAATTATAAATGTTTTTTTAATTATTTATTAATGTTTCTTAATTGAGCTTCTCTTGTAGGTGTTTTGTTTGCTTAGTTAGAATCAAGATCAAATAGATTCTGAAAGTACCATATTTCTGTCATGCATTATATTGTTTTTATTTATTTTTCTTCTGCAAATCTGTTAATCTATCCCACTGAAAACATGAATTGTATATATTAAAATGAACTGTTGTAACAATAACTTGATTGATAACAAAATCTTAATATATTAAATAGGTTTAAATGCCCTCTTGGTTTGCAAAATTTAAGTGAACTATTTTAATATTTTTAGTTTTCTTTATCTACATCATAGGAGTGATATATAATATGATAAAGGATGGTTAGATATTAAATTACATTAACATTACATGTGAAAATAAAAGGATAATGAATAAAATTCCAACCCTTACTTCTAAATTTCAACAACAATTAAATAAGAAGTAAAGTTGAACAATAATAAGAAGATATACAATTATTATCCTAGTGAATTAATGGATGAATGAAATTTAATATATATATATATATAAGAATAATACTAGTTAAAATATGAGATATAAATAAGAAACTATAGTTATTATATTTTACTCGCACAAATTCACATTTATATAATACATTTCAGTTAACATTCTTTTAGTATGTTTATTTTTCATTAAAAAATATTAATGGTTGATGTGTTAGTGCTATGTTAGTCTATGGTATGTTTATATTTTTAAAATATACTAACATATACTAATTTATATCTTGTAAATTATTGATTTATGTATAAATATATGAATAATGATTAATAAATAATAAAAAATAATTATTTTTTTTAAAAGTTAAACTGTTTGAATAGATTTGTAGTTTAAAATTTTTAAATTAATTATTTAAATATTATTATATTATTTATTATTTTATTTATATACAAAATATCATATAAATATCTATATATGAGATGTATTATAATATGTCTAGCTTAATTCATCTTTATGAATTTATAATAAAATATATCAAAATATATGTTATGTGATAAAGAATATGAATATTACATTATTAACTTTAAAAAAATATAAAAATAAAATAAAATATTATTAAAATATTACCTACATTATTTAGTATTTATATTATAATATATAAATATAATATTTATTTTAATAAAAAATTATAAAACTTAATCAAATCAAATCGCAAAATCTAAATTATTCAGTTAAATTTTTTTATATTCAGATCAAATAAAACTAAACCACGTATCATTTTTATGTTCGGTTCAAATTATTTTTAATTAGATGAACATTCTAATTAGTATTAATTTTATTAAAAGTAACAAAATATATAAATTTGTTTATATAGAAATAATAAATACATCTTCAATTTCAATCCATGTTAGTTTAATTTGTTTATTTAACACCATTTATTTGGCTTGTCATCCTTGTGATCTTAACAAAATTTGTTTTAAGTTTTTAATGCATACTTCAAGAGCCCAAATAGTTGAGTTAGAGATTTTGATAATTTGTTTTAAATTATATAGATGATGATTCTCCTTTCTACACTAAAAGAAATTATAGCCCTTGAATTTGTTAAAATTGGAAGCTAAATTACAAAATTAACCCTAACATTGATGAAGTGTAGAGAAGAGAATAATGTTAACATGTATATTTTATTTAAATAAATTTAATTATATTGTAGGACCTAAGATTGAATGAAGGGGTAATATGAATTTGGTGAATGGAAAACATCACATGAATCAGCAATGGAAATTCATCATCTTACATCATGATAAAGACTGCATCAACAACCTCTTATCTGTCATCATGTGGCTTTCTCAATTCCAATCAATACATCTTTTCATAAATTAAGATTCAAACTCATTCAATTAACTATGTAATTCAAAACTCATTTTACTTTTTGACATTTCTTATTATTCTAAAACAATAATTACATATGTTTGATTATTCTTAACTTGATCTTTTAAAAAATTAATATAACACTTCACGTTAAATTAATAAACATAAAAAAATTATTTAAATAATTTATTCGTATTTTTTTCAATTTCATTAGTTTTATCACTCTATTTTATTCCTACATAAAATCTCCCGTTTTTTAACAAGCAACATATCTTTAATTATATTTCACTATATTTATGCATGCAATTTTATCCTTCCTCAATAATAATAACAATAACAATAATAATAAAAATAATAAATATATATATATATGTATATATATAAATTTTTATATTTTATTTAAATTAAAAATCACATAAATCTAAAAGATATATTAATTATAAATAATTTATATTGTAACTTCAGTATCCAAAAATAAAATAAAAGCATATATATATATATATAATTATATATAAACATGATGTTATTTTAAAAAAAATTATATTAATAATATATATTGATTAGAGTTGTTAAAACAGATAATTGAACTTCGTCTGAATTGACTCTGTAAGTCAAATTAAAAAAATTTAATGATCTAGTTTGACCTACATTTTAAAATAGGTTGTAATTTTTTGTCTAGTTTAGTGTTATGTTAGTTCACGAATCTCATTTTTGTTGTTGTAAGTATCCTCTAAATTTATTTAACACTATCATATGGAGTTATTCTCATTTTAACTTGCAATTCCTAACCAGATGTCCTAATTTTTTACAATTGAAATAGTTTTTAGGAAAAGGCATCCTAATACATTCATGAACACAATGCAAGCCACCATAATGATAACATTACACCTAGTGATGTTGCTAACATTGTAGAGATGCATCACTTTTAAAATATTGAGATTTGTGAATGAATTCTTTGGAAGAACCATTTGTTTGATCGCATGTTCAAGGCATTCTCCAAACTTTTGTCACCTTCAAACTTCATAGGTTGTCTATGTGTAAAAATGGTCTTGGTGTTCAAATATAGTTGCATACTAATGAGTAGTCAAACTTCCTTCTTCCAATCTCAAAAGCTATAACTCCTTAACATATCTTGAATTATCCAAGAATATTTCCTTGAAGTTCTCGTAGTACAACACCTCATTTTGGCCTCCCTCATTTGTTGCGTCCCTATCCCATTAACTAATTAGATAAAAGGTTAGTCACAAAATAAACCTTCATATCTTCAAGACAAGATGTTGTCCAAAATATTTTCTCCAATTCTCTAATTAAGTGATCTCCCATCTAGGATGTGTTCCCACTTTAATTTATAAGGATTGTATTTCATAAATTCAGTTAGACCTATGTGTTATATTTGATATGTTGCTTGAGATACTTTCATTGTTATTTCAATAGTCTCCAATTGATCAAGAGTTATATGATGATTATTATCCATAGTGACTCTTTATTGTTGAAAAATATTTGCCATAATCTCAATTAGTCTAGTCCCCTAAGCTATATTTAAAGAAGGAGGATGAGGTCTATCATCCTTAACAAATACATTCAAGATAAGTTACGAACTAATTAAATACTACTAAATTAATTCCTCACATGATAAACAATAATAAATCAACCAAACCCTCATATATATGCTACAAAAGACCCTTCATCAAGTGTCATTTCAACATTAAAACAATAGAAAAAAAATGACTTAACAATATTTTAAAAAGTTTAGAATAAGAAAATAAAGTCACCTTGATTGAGTAATGTACACTTCACAACTTTATCAAACACATATATGTATGTATTAAAAACCATAAATCTCATATATAGAAACATATATGTACATGAATCTCTTCATATAGATATTATAAGAAAACCACATAAATATTTATACATGCAACATACTAGAATTTATTACAAATCATAAATGCCATATATACATGACTGGTTTCATAAAGGGTTATAAGACAACCACATATATATCTATATGTGTTACAACATTTATATATCTTTATTATACTTGTAATATTATTTTCTTAGTGTTAACATACAATCAACATAATTTTCAAAAACAAAATAAAAAAAAAGAAATGATGAACTAAATTCAAATGATTAATTCACATTATATTATATGGATTTGTTAAACAAATATATTGATCCTCACACAATATCATTAATTATTAAATCAAACACAATACTTTCCATTGTTTAATCAACACACATTAATTCACTAAAATCAATCTCACTTAAGGCTTGACATATACAATTTCTATCCAAATTGGAGACCTACACAAAATTAGAGTAGCTCCTTGCAAATCCATTCTACTAAATGGCATACATAAACCTATATTAGATTTTAATTATAAGATACTTTTATGTGTATAATTTTAGTTGGTAGTAAAGTCTAGCCATCCCATATCTTAAATTTCTAACTCCATACTCAAATAATAATAACATTACCCTCTTCCTAATCACTATCTCACACAAATCACCTCATTGATTCCACATCATACAGTCATCTCATCTTATATCTTTCATACACATATAAAAATATATTACCTCCCTAGTATATCAATTCAATAATTGTCAATTTATTAAATCTCACCTCATTCCATAACATATTCTATTTTCACTAAAAAAATTAATTAAATCATAAAATGTATATAATTTATGAACATATCTATATAATTGTTAAAACAAATTAAAAATATATAAAGCACAACTATTTTAAAACATAAGTGTAACTAATAAAAGTAAGCATTTTCCAATAATGAAATAAATTTGGTTGGGCTAGTATGGATCCTTTTTCCCACATTTAATATGTTAAAATTTTCATTTTGATGAGTAACATTTAAAAAAAAATGATTTTACTATAGAGAAATTATGTTAGAGGATTTTCCCTTTTCCATACTACCTCTAATTCATTGGGTGAATCAAAAGCTATCGAGGGAATTATGTAGAAATAAGAAAATTAAAGAAGCTAAAAAAATTCACCATAAGGAGTAAATGATATATTATATCAGATTAAAAAATTATAGTTTTAAAAATGAAATGTATTATTAAATTTTGACAATGGAAGAAAGAAGAGAATAAAAGGTATGAAATATTGTGTAGTAAAAGAATAGAGTGAGGTAGGAAAAAAAGGAAAAAGAAAAAGAAGAAGAAGAGAGAGTATAACATAACAGTGGCTTCCATTGGATGCATGTTGAGGAAGTGCAATGCAGTGTGAAGAGGCAAAAAAAGGTTGGAATTGGAAATGAGTTGTTGAGTGGTATGTGTGATGTGCAGAGAGAAAAAAGGGGAAAAAGAATGGTGTTTGTTGATTTGATGGAGTTGGGGGACAGAGACCTTGGGTAGGACCCACGTAGGGTAAGTACAAACGCCAAACAAGTCCCTAACAAGGACAACACTAAAATAATGGGCAGATTTCTTTTATGTAGGATGGGATCTTTTGGGCCTCTTGTGGGCCCCCACTCCATTAGGACCATCTGTCCCTTTGTCACCGGCAGCTTCCCCAAACACGTGAATCCGATTCCCACTCATCACCCTCTTTTTCTTTATCACATTCATCATCACTTCACTTAACCTATTCGCTTCAATTATCATCCCAATAACACTCCTTCAACTCTCAAACTTACTATTTAATCTTTTTTACTGCTCATTTATTAAATAATATAAATTTATTAAAAATATAATCATTTCAAATTCAAATTATTTTTTTATCAATTTAGATATTCTTTCTAAGGTTCGAACCATTTTGGAATAGAAACTTAAAATTAGATCTAATTTAATTGAAATAAATTATTTAATTATTATTACATATTTTAATATTTTATTTAAATTATATAAAAAATTTAATATATTATCCATACATATGTAAGAGAAAGTAATACAATATCATAAATGAGATAAAAAGGAAATTATGTAATAGTATAAATGTTCCATTATTATTTTTATAAAAAACTATTAAAACAAAATAAAATATTTATAATAATATAAAATAATTAATTTTAATATTCATATTTTAAATTATATATTATATATAAGGAATTTGTTAAATTTATAAGAAGTGAACCATATAAGTTATATAATATTTATATAATAATACATATATTAATAAAAATATATATATAATAAAATCACTAAACCGATTTATACAATCTGTAAAAATTGTTTTGATATGATTCAAATATATTTTATATTCAAACCGAGTTGAATGTAATATTTATGTTTAATTTAAATATATTAAAATCCAAACAAAACTCCTCCATGAATACTCGTATTTTCTACTAAAGTTCCAATACACGTTTTTTCATTTAGTATTGTCATGTATTCTAAATTAGATTATATTTTGAAAGAAAATAACTATGATTTTTTTGTAACTAAGTTTAGGTCATGAATGGCTCAAATTTTAATACTATTGGAAGTAAGGACTATAAAGTTGAAAATTTCGATAGAAAAGGCACAATTTGTGTCAATCAGTGTTAGAGTCTAACTATTTGTTCTCAGGTAATTAAAAGATTAATATATTTATGAATTTGCAATAATTTTTTTAGATGATAATAGAAGGTTTAGGTGTTATAGCATAATTTTACCAAAATAAGTTCTTACTACTTACAAGGATGAAGCAATTGTTTTAATGAGATTTGATTCCACTAAACTTTAATGAATTTGTTGGAATAAAGTATGTATATGAATAATTGTTAATATGAGAAACTATACAATCTTAGATTTTATTTTATTTTATTTTTATCAATTTTATCATTGTAATAATACATTATGATCTGGCCCATGAATCTGAGAATTTTATATCCTTCAAAATATGAACACGTTTGTTTAAAAATGCTAACATTGATGGTCAAATTGTTTACCAATAATCATAGTAACCCAGTGTCCCACCTGGACAATTATAAAAAATAAAACATAGGAGAGAAAATAAAATATAGAATTAGAAAGGATGCTTGGCAAAAGTTAGTGAACATTTTACCTAATCAAGAAATGATCCGCTTTGGGTATGTTCTATATAATAATAATAATAATAATAATAATAATAATAATAATAATAAAAATAAAAATAACATAAATAATATAATAATAATGATTATAATAATAGTGTATCTTTTTCTTTATCTTAAAAAGCATCTATTGCATTGCAGGCTTAAAAATTCAGACACTAGTGGATATGATCTGTGATGCAGAAATATCGTCCTTATTTCTTCTATGATTCTTTGGCCTGCATTTGATTGCAATTTGAATAATTGAGAGTTTTGGCATTTATTAATTTTTTTAATAATTTATAATTCATTGACAAACCATTGCATCGTTGAGAATGGCATTTGTTCCTCTCTCTATGAAATTGACTAGTTTTTCTTTTTCAATTATGGATTGTGGATGTATTCAATTCAATTGGGTCACCTCTCACTATGCTTAGACAACAATTTTTTTTGACTAATTATTTATTTAGCAATGGATATGGTGACACCCTAAATGTATGATTTACAAATTTTCTATTTCCCATCAATTTGACGTGTTGAATTTGATTGCCCATTAGGAATCTTGTTATGTTAGATATCATATTCTTGGTGGTGGTTGTTTTCTCCTTCCATATCACATTTTTTTTTATTGGCATTCCAACTATTTTACTTTGAAATTAGGAGGTCCTTGTCTTACTATGTCACATGCTTGTCTTCTAATTGCTTACAAAGAGAGTACACAAATATAAGAGTTATACAATAATTGCTTTTGGAGCTATTTCTTATATATTATTGATTCTTTTTTTGGGAAGATTGTAACCATGGCCACCAACATCTTGCAACCATAACTATGAATATTTGCCCACAAGCTACAATGTACTTAGCCAAAGTTTACATAGGAGATCCAAATGGTTGAGTCACTAATACAATCAACAATCACCACCACACCTTTATTTAATTATTATTATTATTATTTTGACTCTTTTAAGTTTAAAAAAGGTGATGGGTTCAAATTCCATTTTATGATCACATTATTCCTTTTGAGTTTCATCAACTTTTAAATTCCATTTTTGAATTGTTTTTCAACTATTGGCACACAATATTAGGCGTCTACATAAAGTGGTTAGAATGAGCTTTGATTTTGATGTAATTTTAAATCTGTTCACAAGGGTTACTTATTTGAGAACTATACATGATTTGAATTGATCATGATAGAAACATTTGCTTCAAGTTCCATGTTTAAAATAAAAAAGGTAAAGAACATCTATAATTATAATAATAAGAACAATTTTAGTTGATTGGGAGAACTAAAATGTAACTCATGTGATTGATAAGGACGTTGTTTTTAATCAATTATCAACCTACCCAAAAAAAAATCAATTACAAGCATAATCTTTTTTGAGTGCATCCACATTGATGAATGTGTGTGGAGGGCCTTGCATACTTTCGCAAGGTTCAATTGATGGTGATGGTGCAACGTAGGAATATATGATTAATTTAAAAATTAAAACATGTTAGAGGTGTTTGTGGATTGAAGAAATGGGTAACCCTATTTAAAATGGTGTCTTTGAAGATAATTGGGATTTGTCAACTTGATGTATTAATTTGATTTGAGTTTGTCAAAGGGCACATCTCATCATGATGAAGGGTGTTTTGGTTGAGTGGTGCATTGCACATAGGAATACCCCTACTCATGGTTTTCCAAGCTTTGAAATGCCTTTACGCAAATCATCAAACATTCAACTAATCAAAGACACACCCCTTATAACAATTGTGACTTCATGAATAATATTATTATTGCCCAAGGGAAAGGAAAACCAACAAACACTAAACCAAAGTGCCCCATGTCTCCCTTTTGAGACAAAGACGTGTGAATAAACTAACCCACTTTCATTGCTTTGGTCCCTCTTCTTGCGCATAGAATCGCACAACCATTTTTTGTGGGGTCAAAACCTTTCTTGCCACTCTCTCCATCTTCCCCATTTCATCAATCCATGGTAGGAATAGTTAATTAGGAAATTGAAAGCCATCAAGGGTTTGATTCAACTTAATCCATGGTCACGTACACACTACGCAGTTGTTATCCAATTAGGAGAATTAGGAGATTGAAAATCCTTGGAAGTAAGTATCTAGGCCCATGCCATGTTGCTTTCTTTGATTATCTTGGTGAAGAATGTGTAGACGTGTTAGAGTTGATGCAAAAGGGTTAGAAATGTGTGTGACATAAGTTGTCCATATCGGTGATATACATATTCCAAATTTTCAGTTGGGGGTTGGGTGGGCTAGCCCCAAGTATTAGGATAGTACAAAGCATAGAATATATGGATCTAAATAAAGAAAGCAAGAGGGGGTCCATCATGCCTAACCTAACTTTCTTCCCTTGTGAAAGGGGGCACTCATGTACTACTACATCATCATACAATTGATTTTGTTGCTTCCTTTTGTTCTATCCTAACACATGTTTTCTTCTTTAAAGAAGAGGGTCCCACAACTCCTCCTGCTACTACTCTCCCATATCACAACCCACTTAAGGAAAATGAATAAATTAAAATGATAACACCTAGGGCAAGAAGATAGAATTGAAATCAAGCTGGCTCCTAAAGTGCCCTATCCAATTCTCTTCTTCATAGACAACAATTTGTGAATCTCAAAGTCTAAAGGTGCCACAGTGAAAGGCACTTAGAAATCCAAAGAATGAAATTCTTGCTTGGCTTTCAATCACCAATGACATGTTGCCTTACTTTTAAAAATAACATTTATTCCTGAAATTAATGTGGATGGTCACACTCAATAGTCATTATCTAAAGGCCAATGTGAGAAAGGATTTTGTTTCCTTTTGATTCCTTTTCTCTACAAAAATGTTATTGTAACATTGTCAATTCCCTCTATTTTACTTTGTTGCTCTCTTATATAATTAAGATTTGGTTTGAGAGGATGCATATTGGGAAGTGCCTAGCTGGGTCTATATACTGGCATTCTCTTGTTCTGAATTCACTTTGTAAGGTGGAATGAATATAATTTTCAAAAAGGACATGGTGGGTCAAGATAAGCAATTAAGAATCCATAAAAGAAAGAGGCATATACCATTCTCCTAGAAATCCATAATCACATCCCACATATAATGAAAAATTCTTTACTAGGGAATTTGAATGACCTGCCATGAGGATACTTTTTACAAGGGATGGATTTGGTGAGATAGGTGGAGTAAGGCTAAAGACAAGGACATTATTTATTGCAATTTTGAATGAAGAAGCCCCTCCTATCCCACTAGGGATGAAATATTGAAAAGAGAAGGCTAAAGGAACATGAAAATAAAAAGGAGGATGATTGTTAACTATTGTTTTCCTCTCACCTTTAGACACAATATTAGTGTGTGCTAGTGTAAACATCAACTCCCTCCACTAGAATAATATACATGTGCCAACACCACCTAGGCCTACTCATCCCATTAATTGTTTCTTGGAGTTTGTGGTCACAACCCCAACTCCCCCTATCTTGGGTAAAATGATTATGCCTTTGCCATCCTTCCTCTTTCTTTTGAGTGGTGACTTTGTCTAAAAGTGTTAATAGCTCCTTCTTGTCTACATTGGACACACCTCTACAAATTTTGGTTGTGATATGTGGGCACTCATTATACCTAGTGTCATATAGATGGGATTTTCTATGTGGATGGATAGTGTGTCTAGTGGGATGGGATTGGCATAACCATGTCATAAAATATTTGATCCCCAATCAAGAGCAAGGTTGACATAGATATGTACTATGTAACCCAAACCCACTTTAAAAACGACATGCATTTACCAAATTAAAAATCGAAAAATATTCCCACCCCTCTATCCCTTTTCTTTTTGAAAGTCCTACATCGAGTCATGAATAAGAGTATTGAGATTGACATCACAGAGAATCGACCAGCTATATCACTTTTGGACCGAATATATAAGGGGAAAAAATTTGGTATTATCATCAATGTGAGAGTGCATCATATTGTGCTGTCCACGATTCTTCTTGTGAAGGAGGAAGATCAGGCCTACACTCATAATGGACCGTAAATTTTTGTTGTTGGAATTGACACTCCATTTTGATAACTCTGGCAGATTCCCATTGTGGATTTTCTACAATCACTCAAGATTCTGTTTTCTTCCTTTTCTTTTTCAGGAACAAAATAAATAATGAAAGATGACAAAAAAAACTAAACATAATTAAGGCATGAGGTTTTTTACATTATTCTAGTCAAACAGAAGCTACACCGTCAATTTTATCTTTTCCCCCCTCCCATGCTTTTTAAAAAAGGATTGTAGTGTTTCACACTTAATAATTGTCCCCCTCAATGTTCTTTCCACTATTAGCATGTCCAATCAATTCATAATGCAGTAATTTAGTGGAGGATCAATGGAAAGATCAAAAGATTGCATCAAATGCAATATCACATCCATTCAAATCACACTTTGATGGCAGGCACACATACTATTCTCAGTGCCTGTAGTCTAAAATGGTAACAACATGTTTCATGTTCCAATTCTATCTTAACAGCATTATGGAAGTAGGCTCTTAATTTTGATCTTGGTAATATTTGTTTTGTTTCTTTTCCCTGAGATGGCTCTAGTGGGGTGTGCCCTACACAACACGGGATAGATAGTATGTCACAATTATGTTATATAGTAACATAGTAACTCAAGGACCAGCATACTTCATCTTGGAATTGTCTTCTAGCTATTCCCATTGTATTTTCAATTTCCATCACTTTTACACACTCACTACACATAATTGAGGTCTTGTCTATCATCTACCCACTTGCCACTTGAAGCTTCTAATGATACTGCACAACCTAAAATGTTATAGTTTATTGTACTTGCATATGGAAAAACAAATAGGGCCATCTTGAACAAAAGGAAGACATGTGTGAACTAATGTGTGTTGGGCCTCAATCACACTATGATCCTCTTGAATGGCAATAACAATATCACCTGTTTGATGAAGCAATGTTCCTGTTTTAATAATATCTCTCTCTTTTAGCCTTATAATAGAATTTCAGATAGTGACTGCACAACTTAGACTTGTCCCCACCTTGTCATCACACAATATGTTGTGTAATATGAGGTTAACACTCCCCATGTGCTTATCATTCAATGATGTTATACTGCTATGATATCCCAGAAATTAATAATAAAATAACACTCTTTCATTTAATAATTCTTGGTCTCTCCTGCAATAATTTATTATTCTCACAAACTGACAACAGGTATATTAAAGGCTATAGAAAGCTGTTTCTAACTCTACCGTCCAAAATGTAACATGGACATAAATTGGAAAGAGAAATTCTTAGAGAAAGTGTGGATGAGAGGGAAACTCCCCCCACTAACTCTGATTCAAGATGATCACGAACTTGAATTAATGAGTGCTAGCTAACATACATGATGTAACAATATTCTTGTATATATCTCAACTAAAACCTAAAGATAATCCTAAATAATCACACACCTTAAAATGATGAGTGATGAGAAGAATGTAGTAAAATACAAAAGTCGGTGTTGAATTAGTGATGCACAATGACTAATCATGGTGATGCTGAAACAGACACCTTTGTTGGATAGCAGTGTGTTAACCAGGAAACGAAAACATGGATATGCATGTGAAGCACAAAAGGGTGTGCCACAGACAGACATAACGCACACGTCAATGCTAACAGACAGGAGATAACGTCGAAATGAGTGTCTTTTAGTTACAGATCCTAGTGGTTTGCATGCTTTGAAACTTGAAAATGACTTATATATGAATAGGGCCACTAGATAATTAATGCATTATGTGCAATCCTAGAAAAGTAAATTTTGATATTTCAGTTTCATTCTTACTGTTTATTACACTATCTCATCATCAAAAATAAAAAACAAAACCACTGTTTACTCCTTGAAAATATATAGTATTCTTATATTAATCTATAAAACCTAAGAAACTGTAAAAGAAGATGATAAAATATATTTACAGACCTAATCACATGACTTGTTATGTTTATGAACTTATATAAAAGGAAAATATTCACAGACACTCAAATATTCATCTATACTTGATATATATGATGTGATAGGAGAGAGATAAAAATAAATAAATACTATGTATATATATATATATATATATATATATAAAATGAAAATATATATGCTTCATTGTCTAATATATAAAATATCTGTTGGTTTATTAGATCTGTGACTTGTATATGGATATTTTGGATCTGAGAATTTTGTAGGACTGAGAGACAGTGAGTGATATTAGGGAAATCAAAAGTTCTATTCCTATTGAAAAAATCAAGGGCTGGTATGAATCACATTATTTTTGTTTGAAGAGAGAAAAGAGTTAATTAAAGGTCCTAATAAACCAATAATAGTTGATAGGATACATTAATACTGAGGGGCCACTGATGTGCATGAAAGAAAAGTGAGGGAAGAAAGAAAAACACCACTTGGATTTGTGTGTTGATAGAAAATCAGAGTGAAGTGGAAGCTTGTTTTTGTCTTAATAATAACTACGTGAAGGCACTCTGCACGTGTTGTACCTGAGTTTTCATCAGAGGAAGAAGTTCCTCCTGCTGCTGCTAGGTGTATCCATTTATCACCATTCAATCACACAATTCAATATCTAATTTTCTCTCAAAGCTTTTCAGAATAACTTGTCATTTTAGGGTTTAGGGTCAGAGATATTTTTATGAAAACAACCATCAAAGTAGTTCACAAGTTAGTATAGTATCAAAATAATTTGATCAAAAAGTCACAGGAATTAGGTACGAGAACTTCATTTTAAGAGACTAGTAACACAGGTTAAAATTTAATGAGTTCATGTGAGATTATGAATTACTGCATGTTTAGATGTCATTTAAAAGTATTTTTATCTTTAGAATAATATTTTGAGTAAGTGATTGAAAGTCCAGAATTTCCAAATATCTAAATATAACTTTTGATTGGTGTGTTTGAGAACACGTTAGGTATTGTTGAA
Organism: Lablab purpureus; assembly: GCA_030347555.1. Lineage (NCBI taxonomy): Eukaryota > Viridiplantae > Streptophyta > Magnoliopsida > Fabales > Fabaceae > Lablab > Lablab purpureus. The sequence continues at coordinate 24,914,170 of CM059258.1, forward strand.
GCAGTTAGGTATTGAGAACACATGTAATTTGACCCTCAGCACAATTAATGGCACTTTTGCATTTATAGATTTTGGAAAGAAAGCCAAACACCCATTTATTTTTTGGGATAATTTTTTTTTGAAAGATATAGTTTGCTATTTTTTTATTTTATTTCCATTGAGTTTTTCATATTTTAATATATTAAGTAAATAACAAAAACTCCTCCTTAAATATTGAGAAATTACATAAAGACCCCTTCCATTTTGAGAAATCACTATCTCACCCTAAAATTCACCAAATGTCCTTCGTATCTCAATGATGTTAATTATTTTAATGGGGTCCATCATATACAACTGACATGAAATTAAAAGAAATTATTTTTTGAAAAAAAAAATCCTTATCTTTGATCTTAAATGATTTTATGAAAAAAATCCTTATCTTCAACCTTAAATGATTTTATGTAAAAATTTTCCTAAATATAAACCGGTTTATATGGTTTACCATTCATGTCAAGTTAGACTTAAAGAATGTTGTCTTAAATAAAAAGAGATATATTTAGTCTAATATGTTTAGCTTGATGTTTATGACTAAAAGTTATATTAAAGTATAAGCTAATGATTTAACTCGCTTATTTTAAGGTATACCAAAATGTATTTACTAGTATTAAACATGATCTTCCATTTAACTATACTAAGTATGAGATTTTGGAGATAAATAAAGTGTTGAATCTTGAGTTTAGACCAATTAGTAGAAACACTTCAACCAATTGTGTCTATAATGTGTATATGTTGTGATTCTTTAATTAAGACAATCAATTTCACCCTGACATGAACTTTTATCTACTTGAATCTTTACTTGTTTTAATTATACATATTATGGATGCGAAAAACATTAATAGAATTGTTTCATGTAATATTTAGATCAAAATGAATGATGTTGTACAATATATCTTGTTGTTGAATATTAAACTTCAACTTTTGGATAATGATATGTTTTGTTTTTGTATAGACGAATTGTAATATTTTTTAATTTTTCATTAGGTAAAAAAATCACAAGTTGAAAGATGTGATTAAAGTACTTTTTAGTTGTAATTCTATGTTTAATTGGATTGTAACTGAACTTACAAGGTTTGATCTTGATTGGTTTTGATTTATTTATATTTTTGAAGTGTTTTAAACTCTTTAATTCCATATACTCCATATAATAATTATTCGCACACTCCTATATTCCTTTTATCATTAAGGTCAAGTAAGTAAAATTATTGAAAATTTACTTTAGCTAGGTTAAGATTAGATACCTAACATACATTTTAAAATGAGCCATAAATTTTTGGTCTAGCCTAACTCTGTCAGATTCAAGGGCCAACAAGTCATTTTTTACCTAATTAAAAACTAAAAGATTGCGACCGTGCATATACAAAAAATTGTGATATATTACTCTCTAAAAGTCTGATATAATATTATTTCTTTTTGTCAACAATAATATATATATATATATATAGAACAACGCAAACTAAATCAAGAAAAAAATTTAAAACACCACACAAAGAAAAGTGTAGATATATCATACTCAAAAAAAAGAAAAAAACACTATATCTAACCAACAAGAATAATGCAACCTAGCATTAGTTCCAAACTAATTTTTCTCTACCACACCATCCAACATGGCTTTTAAGTATTTGTACTCTCATTCCTTACAATTTTGTTAAATAAAGACAAGAATTAAAGCATCATTGTGAAAACATAGAACAATTGATTTTGTCATTAGCCTTTTACCACTCCCATATATAAAAATAAATATATTGAATAATTTCCTCTTTGCACATCTCATTTGTCTCAATGACACATTTATTTATTGTCATCCGCACTCTCACACACACGCACCAAATATGACCTCTACCCATAAGATATTCCTCAAACTAATAGTATTTTGAAACAATTTTATTGTCTCTAGCATAATATTTAATTAAAATAAAATAAAAATTATGAAAAAAAAATTAACATAAAAGAAAAAAGATCTACTTGTATTTAGGTCACCATTTTTAAAGCCTAATCTTACCTAAATTATAAACCACGTGGATTGGCTCGTAGGGCCAAATCTATTTTGACAGTCCTACTTATGATGCAATTACTTATGCTTGTCCATCTATCACACATGTTCCACATTTGAGCAGCTACCTTGCAGCCAAAAATCAAGTGATTAATTGTTTCCTCCTTCTCTCCATACATTATAAATAGATTATTTCCTATTAATACTCTCATACATCTTAGGTTTCCTCCCATAGCCACCTTATTTAACATAACCCTCCATCTAAAATATTGGGCAGTCAGAAGAGTGTTCACTATTCAAAATCTACTAAACATATATTTATCCACCCCTTTGTAGTTATCTTACAATTTTGTATATGTCGCTTTTATCTTATATAATTCATCATTGTCATCTTTCTACACCCAAGTATCCTCTCTCTCTAGTTAGTGAGTTTTGTAAAACCTTTAGCATAAATGTTGATACTTGAGGTCTTTCCCACTCAAACCATCTATTAGACGCTTATAGGTAGTCGTTTAATGGTTTTATGAAAGAGTTCACAATATTTTCTGAAACTTTTTTTAACGGTGACTATGAGACTTAAAGTAAACCTAATAGACGAAGATAGAGAACATTCTTATTTTTAACTGATTCACTACTAACATGTCCTACTTCCAAGTTTACAATACAAAATACAAAGTGTTTTACTAAACAAAAAAATGTTTACAAGTATTCTTTACTTCTGCTTCTGGCATACGAGAGTATATAAAGTCTCTACAGGCTATTCACTCTCCTCTTGAGTTTAAGTAGAAATACACAAGGTTTCTCTAGAAAAATTATGCGAAGTCTTTTTAGACTATGTAATAATAAAATATTATTTATGAGATTTCATACTCAAAGCAATGGATATCAAATACAAACACTTCTTATTCTTGAGAATAACTTCACACATGTTAAGGATTTACAAATATGAACTCTCCCTTTACAAGTCATTTAGAAGACAATCTAACTAAGCTCTTAGAAGCTTTGAAAGAATGAAAAAAATATAAGCTTATGCATGTTGTCACTAATTCATCATTTTGTCAAGTCTTCATGTGCATAACAAACTTCTATTTATAAAAGTCACAGAGATTTGTACCTGGTGCTTCTATCTTGTCCTTTGTGTTAGAGCTTTCAAGCATGAATGCTTGACTTTATGTTGAAAGTAGAAGTCCTAGGTGCTCCAAAGTCTTGACATAGAGAGTGCAGCTAAAGACACATGAGATATAAGAATAGTTACAAAGAATTAAGATAAAATTCTTTAAACACATTTATATATATCGAATAATACTAATAACGTCCAGGTTTACATAACTATAAACAAAATATTTTTAAGACATTAAATGTAGTTACTACATCATATATTTAATGTGAACCATATCTTATGTAAATATTTTTTATTCCAGAAAACATGTAATATAAGACTTTAAATTTCTTTAAATAACACATTTGTGGTTTCAAATAAGCTAATATAATACAACTAATATATATTATATCTGTTGTAGTTTTTTTTGTTGATGATGAGTGAATGGACGTAGAGAAATTTTTATGAGTAGGCAAGATACTTTTACATACTAGAAATTAGAAGCTGTTAAGATTTGGTTTTAGGATCGAATGTGGTCTTTAGTTTTTAGTTTTGATTATTAGTTGTTATGGTTAATTTTATTTCTATTCAGCCCTTAGATTTAAATGCTAACCTTTAAATTTATTTGACGAATCTGAAAGTTGAATTACTAAATTTTAGAATTTATTTTGAATAATAATTATAATTTATTTAACTAGAAAAGATATATTTGACACCTTAACTGATATAACTCTTTAAAATTACAATATTGAAAACATATAAAATAGAACATGCATTTAAAGAATATTGTAAGAACTTTTCTACATCAATTATGACTTTCAAAACCAACGTAGAAAAGAGATACATAACATTAGAAGTAAAAGTTAAAATTAACTAAAGAAAATACTTGTAATCATTAATTTTTTAAATATAATTCAAACTCCATTCTTCTATTACTTTTACACTAACATAGATTAAAACTAATTTGACTAATGAAATGTATTAAGAAGTGGACTTTAAGTCCAACTCACGCGGACTGGACATTTCGAGCGTGGGATTATAGATTTATGGATGGTCCAATAGCGATCCGATAGCAGGTGACCCAACAACCTTGTTAGGATGGACTTATATGGCTTTGATACCATCACTGCTACAGAAACCACTTTCCACGTCGGTTCTGGGGATCATTTCACGACGGCCCCAAAATCGACGTTGAACAAGGCGATGTTAAAAGTAATATTTTCAACGTCGGTTCAATTTGAACCGACGTTGAAAATCACAGACTTACAACGTCGGTTAGGGTTAGAACCGACGTTGTAAGTGTCACCCAAACTTATAACGTCGGTTCTAGTAATAACCGACGTTGTAAGTCGTGTCACCAAACTAACTGCAAAGCAGTTTCTAATTTTCTCATTTTCCCTAAATTTTAGTACCTGCATATCAAATAAACCAGCAAACCAGCCACAATTTCATATATAATACATTTTAAATAGCTAAATTTCAAAGATAGATAGACTCTCTAGGCAAAGGTTTGGTGAAGATATGAGCTAATTGATGTTTTGTATCTATGTATTCTATAATGCAATTCTTAGCTATATGATCTCTAATGAAATGATGTCTAATTTCTATATGCTTTGTCTTAGAAGAACAATTTAAAAAAAGAAAGATTCATGTAAAAACAACATTATTATTGGATGGATCTAATCGATCTTGAAAAAATCATAAAAAATAGTTAGACATTGAATTTTCTGCTAATTTTTGTTGTGTTATATTCTTTTGATGTGTACTTGAATAAAGAGGCCTCACATCCCCAAAATAATCATAGTTTTGAAAATACAAAATTTAGGTGTAGAAAAACTTCAAACGATCATAACTTTTGCTACAGACCTCGGATGGAGATGCGTAAAAAATGAAAGTTTTTGGAAAAGATCCAACGAAGCTGTTGGCAAATACCCAAAGGGGATTTGCGCAAAATTTTTTTCAAAAATCCTCCATTACTATAACTTTTTTATTATTTTACTATTTTTTACCTATTTTCCTAAATTTTGGCCATTTATGTGACTAACTTGTACTTGTCAAAAAATTTTGAAAAAATTTGTGGAGTTGTGTCATACCAAACAGAGAATTATCAGGCCATTACATCTTAGAAATTTCATAGTTGCAGCTTCTTTTGTCCTAATTGCATCATTTTGCATATAGCATACAACATACCATACGATTTTTTTTTATTATATGTATGACTAGATACCATCAGAACAATAACCTAATCATACAAACACTAACATTATTTAATTAGTACAGTTTACTCTATCATTCTAACGAAATTTCAGCAGAGTTTCCTTTGTTATTTGACTAAATCCAAATTTTTGAACAACAACAAATCAACATCAAATAAACACAGCCAGATTATTAGAACAATCTTGTACAGGTATTTCAATAAACTAATCATACAAACATTATATTCTACAAAACAAAAAATCAAAAAAACAATAAAATTAAAAAAAGGGACTAACCTAACCTAGCGCGGCAACGACGGCGGCGGCGAGGAAGCTGACGGCAAGGGGAGGGAAGGGGACTGCGGCAGCGGCAGCAGCCAAGAGGAGACCTGCAAGGAACGAAAACCTCGCCGGCGACGACCAACAAGCTTCGCGACGACGGGAGCCAAACGAAGGAGAGGAGAATCACGGAAGAGAATCAGGGGTTAACGCTGCTGACGAAGGGGAGCTGATCGTCGCTGTCGCAGAGGAAAGGGAGCGTCGCGGCGGAGGAGACGATGACGAGCAGCAGCGGCGCGAAGAGGAAAAGTGACGAGGGAAGAGCGCGAGATAGGTTTTAATAATAACCTTTCTACGTCGGTTACTGGTGTGAACCGACGTAGAATGTTTTAAATTTTACATTCTTACGTCAGTTGTTGTCTCAACCGACATAGTATTTTTACCATTCTACGTCGGTTGAGACAACAACCGATGTAGAATGTAAAATTTAAAACATTCTACGTCGGTTCGCACCAATAACCGACGTAGAATGTTCACTTCACACGTTCAACGTCGTTTAAATTTAAACTGACGTAGAATAGCGACGTTAATTCATACTTCTGTAGTAGTGCATATTAAGAAGTGAACTTTAAGTCTAACTCAATCCCACAAAACCAGCTTGTAAGGTGAGGTTTGCACCCATTTATATAGACTAAATTGACTTCCTCTCTAGTCGATGTGAGATTTGCAACAAAATCATACACATCTTAATTTTGAATGCCTCATGGCCTTTAGCTTATTTTTAATTATTATTTGTTGTCTAGTAAAAGGATCTGATTGACAAATCATAGTACCCCAGTAGATACGTTGTCTAGGATGAGATAGATATCTATGTGTGTGAGCATTTGATGAGGTCCACTTTGGAAAGAAAGGATTACTTGGTGATAGGGTCGAACCATTCAAAATATATTTATGTATGTGTGGGGTACAAATTAGACACATCAATATTCAGAACCTAAGTGATAACTCAGGTAAAGTATATTACCTCAATTGATGGCTAAGGATTTAACTTCCCAAAGCTTTTGCTCCACTGAATCGTAGGTCAATTCATATGCTGGATTTGACGTACGAATCACTGCATTACATAAAATGAACAGAAGAGTTCAAATGATAATAAAGTTACAACAACAATTAATGCAGATCTTAAAACATATGGCAAGTTTTAAGAAATTGATTATAGAAAGAAGGAATAAAGAAGCTCCTTTATTCAGTGAAGAGTATCATATCACATCAGGGTGCAAATTGGAAGAATTTGAATGACCACAAATCCACCAAAGCACAGAGAGAACATGCATGAGTCCCTAGTTTAGAGACAATTCATAAAACTGGATTCGCTTGCAATAGTTTCTTACCAATCAATGTTCCATATATAATATTCCAAGTGGAACCTCATATAGTAATATTCTGAGGAGAGAGGACTCTTTTAAGTTGATGTTGCTCCTGTGCAATAGTCTCATTTCCCATTCACACAAAGCATAAAATAAAACCCTAAAAAAATGTTTTCGTTTCATTACAATTTGCCACGTGCTAAAAGTATCTTACCAAAGTAGCGAATTAAGTAATCTGAAAGATTTTGTAACTATATGATATGCAAAACTAACATCTTATGACACAGTTCATAGATAATCTTGGTTTCTTCATTTAAGATAAAGTTGGGGTTGATTTTTTTAAATACTTTTGGTTGGATCAGATTTTAATAGATCGTGTTCATAATACAAGACCATATAACATATAATCACTAGAACCACTATTCAACTCTATTGTTCAAAATAATTCAAATGTATATTATTCATAAGTAGTTAGTTGTTGCTACAAATATTTTATTGCTAAACTGTTATAGAAAAAGATTTTTTATGTTTATTGCAACTCCAACATTATATTGAAGATGTAAATTTATAATGAATAAAATAATAAACGTGAATTTATGTTGAAGGTGTAAATTTATGGATAGAAATTATATTTAAAATAATTCTATAATTTTGAATTTTAAAAAATATTTAACTTTACTTTAGATCATATCATATCCGACATAAAGTTAGGTTGTACAATACTATATCTGGTATAAGATAGATGTTTTTATTTTAAATGAACTTTTTATGTCTATTGCAACTCCAATATTATATCGAAACATGTAAATTTATAACGAATAAAATAACATATGTAAATTTATGTCAAAGGTGTCAAATAACATGTAAATTTACATAGGATAGAAATCATCTATGAGGTAACTCTTTAATTTTGAATTTTAAAAAATATCTAACTTTACTTTGAACTATACCAGATCTGATATAAAGTTATGTTGAACAATAGTATATGTTGAACAATAGTATAAAGTTTCCAAACAAAAACCTGGACATTTCAAACAATCCAGATATCTCAAATAGTTTAGAATACAAATTTATGTTGTCAAATTCAATCAAACAACACATAAATAAACCAAATTATATCTAACTATCTTAAAAACCTACACAACATAATACAAAGACTAACTAAAATTACATAAAGATAAACTAAATTATCTAACTATCGTAAATACCTACACAACATAATACAAAGACCAACTAGAAAACTAAGTACTATATACTTTGGATAAAAAAAGTTACTCATATTTCTCCTTTATGTTTATAATATCATCTTCGAATAACAGGGATATATCTTGAAAGAATTAAAACATTAATTTAACTCTTGTTAACATACAAGACTCATAAAAGTAAATAAAATTAAAAAAAATATTGAAATAAAGAAGTCAAACATAAAATCACTAACAGAAAAGGATAATTTTGTATTAGTATATCTCTAAAGTGGTTGAGTCAACTTGCCATTTGTCCATTCTTCAACCTCATATATTTTGAATCCATCATCATCAATTCTTCAACCTTATATTATTGAATTCTAATCTCAAAATCATTAAGAATGAAAAAAATAATTTAACTCTTATTAACATGCAAAACTCATAAAAATATATAAAATTAAAAAATTATTGAAATGAAGAGGTCAAATCTAAAATCAACCGTTGAAACTAATTTTGTAATAATATATTTATGAAATGGTTAAGTCAACCTTCCGTTTGCTCATTCTTCAACATGATATGTTTTGAATCCTAATCTCAAAACCCCAACTTTAAATTCATTGAATAACTCATTTTTTCGTCTGTTCCATTATTTTGGAAAGATTGCATTTAACAAAGAGTTCATCATTTAGTGAAACCATTCATTATAGAGCTCAAACATTCTATAGTTACGGTAAAGATCACAATTCATAATGTGATAATCAAACGCTTTAATAGAACATCATTACTTTTCTCAATAACTAAACTCATAGCATGAAATTAAGATTTAAATATAATAAATTTAAGTGTGTATTTCAAATATTCTCACAATTTGTTTTGATGGTGTGCTCATTGCGATTTTATATCACAACTCCTTCAGACAATGTTTCAACAATAGAGAGATAAACCAAGCTTATTACATAACTTTAAACTTCCAGATGTTTTGTCTCCATCCAATTTCTATGTGTAGATTAGTCATGATCATGATAATCTTCAACAATGTACTAATTTCTCGAATATATCAAAGCTTAAGGCTAGAAAATCTAAACCAATCTTTTTATTATGGTAAAACTAGGGTTGGCCATTGTCATGGATCCACCCACTTGAATAAAATGGGGTAGGAACTAAAGAAGACTATTATGATCAAAAGTTGTTATGGTTGAGCAAGTCAATAGACCAAGAAAACCCCCAAAAATGTTAGTTAAGTTAAATGCAAAAACAAATAAACCATTTTTGTTAGTTTTTAAGTAGTTGGAACTGTTTTTGTTTGTTTGTTAAGAATTGTTGAGTTATGTTGCGAGTTTGAAAAACTATAAATAGTGAATGTATTCAGTGTAATTGATACAACGAGATTGAGTAATAAAGAAAGTGTTTCAGAGCAATTGTTTTTCTTGTCCAACTTGTTGTCTACAAGTTGACATCAGACTTTAAGAGAAGTCCGAGTTACGACCGAGTTTTTCGTGTGAAATGACCAACCTTGTAAATAGTTTTCCAATTCCTAAGTTGACAAAAGACGTCAACTATGAGAATTGGCGCCGTCAGATGAAGGCGCTCTTTGGATCACAAGATGTCTGGGACGTAGTGGACTAGGGCTATGATGATCCAGAGGAAGATGAGGAGATGTCGAGGGCCAAGCTGACCGAGTTGCGTGGAACAAGGGTGAAGGACAGGACGACTTTGTATTAGATATACCGAGTTGTAGACGAGTCCGGCTTTGAGAAGATAGCGAATGTAGAATCTTCGAAAGAAGCGTGGAGTATCTTGGAGAAGGCGTATAAAGGAGATAATTGAGTAAGGAAGATCAGGCTTCAAACTCTGAGAGGCGAGCTTGAAACCATGAGCATGAAGGAGGATGAAAAGGTGGCCAACTATGTTTCCTGAGTTCAGACCATGGTGAATCAACTCGGCACTTATGGAGAAAAATTAACCCGCTAGCCGAGTAGTAGAAAAGGTTTTGAGGTTGTTAACCGATGACTTTGAGAATGTTGTATGTGCTATTGAGGAGTCTAAGGACTTGTCAATAATGTCAGCTGAGGAGCTCGCGGCGTCACTTGTGGCACACGAGCGAAGAAGAAGGCAGAAAATCTCAGTCAAGCACTCCAAGCAGAGGCGTTTGCCAAAGACAAGAAGTCTAATGCCCAGAATACTTGAGGCCAAGGTGGTAGAGGATGAGGTGGTCGTGGCTGAGGAAGAGGCGGCAGAGGAGGTAGATGTCAGAGAGACGAGGAGCAAACCGACCAAAAAAACTAGCTTGGCTAAGGACAAGGAAGCAGCAGAGGAGGTCGGTCAAACAACACGAACGTCCAGTGTTTCAACTGTGGCAAGTATGGCCACTATTCAAAAGATTATTACTCGAACAAGTGTTATAACTGTGGAAAGGTTGGATATTTTGCAAGAGATTGTTAGTCCGAGAAGAGGAAAACCAATTTCCTCACAGAAGACAAGGAGGACAAGAAGGAAGAGGGAATTTTGTTGATGTCGTCGAGGACCGAGCTTAGCTTGAGCTCGCGTGACGAGTTGATGTTAAACTCGAGTAGCTCGAGTTCTTCAGACAACTCGACTTGGTATATTGATACGAGTGTGAGCAATCATATGTGTGGAGACAAGAATCTTTTCAAGGATATCTCGAAAGTGGAGGCCAGACACGTGTTGTTCGGAGACGCATCGAAAGTAGTGGTGAAAGACCGAGGTACGATCCAGTACCAACAAAAGGACGACCGAGTTGGAGAAATCAGAGACGTGTACTATGTACCAGATCTGAAGAGCAACATCCTGAGTGTGGGTCAGCTGATAGAAAAAAGGTACTCGGTTTTTATGTAAGACCGAGTTCTACAATTGAGAGATAAACTCAAATGCTTGATTTCCAAAGTAGAAATGAAGAAGATTAGGATGTATAAGTTGGACCTGAAGGTAGTCCAAGGTAGGTGTATGAAGCTGGATGTGAAGGACGAGGCAATGATGTGGCATTGTCGATTTGGTCATCTACATTTTGGTGGACTGAATGAGCTAGTGAAGAATGAGAGGGTGCACGGATTGCCGAGAATGGAGTTTGAGAAGAAATTTTGTGAATAGTATGTACTCGACAAACATTCGAGGATGTCATTTCTAAGGACTGCTGAGTACCGTGCACGAGAACAACTCGGGTCAATACATACCGACCTGTGTGGGCTGATTACACCTGAGTCCTCCAGTGGTAAGAGGTACTTTATTTCCTTTGTAGATGAGAGTAGATGTCAGCCCTCAAAGTATTGTGAGGAGCACGAAATAAGGAGGTTTTTGACAGCTCCATATTCTCCTCAATAAAATGGTGTGGCGGAGAGAAAGAATAGGATCATTCTCGACATGGTCCGAGCTATGTAGAAATGCAAGAACTTGCTGAAGAAGTTTTAGGAAGAAGCTATACAGTGTGCGGTGTATGTACATAATAGGTATCCACATGCAAAGATCGGCGGGAAGACACCTCAAGTGGTCTGGAGCAGGAGGAAGTCGAGTGTGTCACACCTCAAAGTGTTCGAAAGCATGGCGTACGGGATCGTTCCAACTCAACAACGAACAAAACTTGATGATCGGAGTAAGAAGTATGTGTTCGTTGGGTACCATGAGAAGTCGAAGGTCTACAGGTTGTATGACCAATAAACAAAAAGGTCATAGTAAGCTGAGATGTGCATGTGGATGAAGGGAGTGAATGGAACTAGGACGACTCGGCTGAGGAGATTGGTAAAAGAACAAGGTCGGAGATTGTGATTGCCCCTGCCAGAGTGAATGAAGAGATTGTCGAGGACAAGGATGAACCTCGACAGTCGAGGATGAGAAGCCTGCAAGACATATACAACTCCACCAAGGAGATGCACGTTATATGTCTCTGGGCAGATTTGAGCTTGAAAAAGATCGTGCAAGACAAGAAATGGAAAAAGGCAATGGACGTGGAGATCGAAAAAATTGGGCATAACAAGACGAGGGAGCATGTCGACTCGCCTAAAGGAGCTTAGCCTATTGGAGCTAAAGGGATCAGCAAAAGAAAGGGGAATGTGAGTGGTAAGGTCGACGCTACAAAGCTCGACTTAAGGTAAAAAGGAAAGATGGGATTATGAACCGAGTAAACAACAAGTCAGTGTCGAAGCAACACGTCGACGGTCGAACTCAAATTGCCGACATATTTACAAAATCAGTTGAAGGTGATCGGATTTAGAGAAGTGTGATTGAAAAAACATTTAAGTCTTAAGGAGGAGTTTTATTAGTTAAGACTTAAATGCAGAAACAAATAAACCGTTTCTATTAGTTGTTAAGTAGTTGAAATTGTTTTTGTTTGTTATTTAAGAATTGTTGAATTGTGTTGTGAGTTTAAAAAACTATAAATAACAAATGTATGTATTCAGTGTAATTGATACTATGAGATTAAATAAAAAAAAAAGTGTTTCAAAGCAACTGTTTTTCTTATCCGACTTGTTATAAAAAAACAGAAAGAAAATGGTGCAATGATGTCAGCCAATAAACAAGAAAAAGTAGCTGAGGTAGCTAACTCTGGTTGGAGAAAACGATGTGACAATGAAGTCCAAAGTAAGAAAACTCTATAGCATGTTCAACCCACACCAATTGGACCAAAAAACAGACACCAGTAATCATGATGCTTTTACATTATGCATCAACAGATACATTACTATAACTCTCTATCTTCCCCACCTTCAAAAAATCACATCATAAAGTAAGCAATTTTCCATTTGGGAAGAGTTCAATCCAGACCACTAGTGCTTGAAAATAGTTCTTTCAATACATGCTTTCCTGAGTTTGAATACATGCTTGCCATCCACTAGCCACCAAAAATGACCATTGCATGTGTAAACAGATGTGTAAAGAGATAATGCCATTTTTCTGTTGGATGAAAAGAAGCTTCAGAATGTGCATAAACAGTAGTATCCATTAATTTTAAATCATAGCATAAAGGTGCAACTTGAAAATCTTGTTTTGTTTAGGGACTGTTGTAAAGGTTACATGCTCCTGCCAAAATGGCCTCAATCACTGGCCCATGGACCACTTTCTGTGTTGAGAACTCTACTCAGCACTACAAAGAATCAAATGGCATGATTACAAAATGTACTCTATTTTATTTACTTTTGCTGATGTTTTTGACGTTTTCACTGTGCATTTTAGGCTCCAACCTTGTGTCACTAAACGTATCATTGACATTGATTCCAGGAATGCATCTCTTAATTGCCCTTAAACTTTAAGGTATAAAATAAAGTATATTAATTATCTATTAATATATAAAAAGATGTAAATATAAAATAATTAATATTTTTTAGTTTTTTATTATTGTTTTTAATTAAATTTTATTATTATTTTTTGTATATATTTTTATTTTTTATATTTATTTATCTTTTTTATATAATAAATAATGATAATTTAGTTTTAATAATATATTTTTATTAAGATTTTAAATTATTAATAAGTTACTTTTTTTTAAACTATTTTATTAATAATATATTATTTTATTTTGAAACTGTTATTTTATATTATTTTATACCACATAATTATGAGTAAGAAAATTATAATTAAAAAAGAAATTAAATAAGTAATTAATAACATAATAATAATAAAATAATTAATATACTGTATATAATCAAACTTTAGGAAAATGTAGGTATATTTGTTTCTTACTTTAACTGTTCAGTTTTATAAAATAAAAGAATAAATAAGACTGGTTTGATAATAAGTAATTTTTTATGACTGTTTAGTTAAATATCTCTTTTTCAATTTTAAAATAAAATAAGAAAACTAACATATATAATAGTTTATTGAATAAACATTTCTATAACTACTTCTAGATAAGAAAAATAAGAAGAAAAAAATGAATGAGTTTCTTTTTAAATTAAAATTAATTTATGTATGAGTTAATTAGGAAAAGTTATTTTAAATAGTTTATTTATATCTTTATAAAATTTAAATAAGTTTTAAGTTTCTAATAATGAGTTTATGTTAAAAAAAATTGTTTTATTAAATATGTAATTTTTCTTTTATTTTTCTCCAAGATCCTTAATTATTTGATTTTGTCGTTGTTAATGTGTTTATCAATGAATTTTGTTTCTTTTTTATTTTTTTAAAAAATGAAAATGATGTCCCTTTTGGTAATTAAAGGGAATTAGGATTATGAATCTTTGTTTTAATTTTGTTGAACCACGTCTACTTCATCTGCATCAAACACCACTGAATCTACTCCAATTTTGTTCCATATAGCAACATCGAATTCTAAGCAAGATGTACTCAGATCAACAACAAATAAGCCCAATTGCAGAAGAACAAAACTTAGTTTATTTAACCATAGCTTCTTCTAACAAAGAACTGTTCTTAGCCTCATCCAAACACCATGAACATATATCTCTATTAAATAAAACGAAATAAAGATATTAAGAGACAAAACACAGTCTTAATCTAATATCTTTATAATTAAATATTTTTATAATCTAATATCTTTATTATATAATATTGTATTATTATAATCTTTTCACTATTAAAAATTTTTATAGTTAAAAATTGATTTACTAAAAAAATATATAAATAAAATTCTCTCATTTGATCCTTCAATTCCCAAGTAGAATTAACCATATTGACTATTTTATCTTAAAGTTGTTATATCTGAAAATCAATCATACTGGTTTAATTTTCATAGACAAATATTCTAAAATATAACTCAGATCACGTACATATTTTATCAATTGGACATGAATAGATATTAAAAATATATTTAATTCATTTTTTTATATGTTGGTCAACATATTTATTTTTATTCAATGTATAGATCAAATTTATATTTGAATTCTCAATGATCTCCTATCAAATGTCAATTTTTTCTTTTAAACGAAAACATTTCTTACCATAAGTATCATGTTACCATAAGTATCATGATAGGAATCTTACTTATACCATCTTTTGTCAATGGAACATATTTGTCTAAAATCTTTTTCAAAAAGGCTTTAAATTCAGGAATTCCTTCGCCCACTTAAGAGTGTCGTGTCAGATTACACAAGAAGGTTGTCACCACAATGACTTTGATGCACATACCATCAAAGCCACAAAAGATGGAATGTTTCACATAGAATAAGCAATTGCTGTTGTTAGTTAAACACAAGGCAACATTAAAATGTCTTTTATTAAGTACATTTTAAATTAAATACTAAAAATTAACCGCAAATAAACATATTAACAACAATAATGAAAAAGTAAAAATAAAATTAGATGCAAATTTGTGAATATGCAATTTCGCTCCCTGTAAAAATTTAAATGCAAATTTGGTCCTCCATTCTTTAAAGTTAACTAACTTCAATTTACTCTTAATATGTTATGTAATTGTTTATAGAAAATGCTACTTATTCGTAAGTTATATTATAATAATGCCAATTAGTTATTCACTCAATATATGTTAATAGTAAGATTTAAGAACAAACTTCCATACATATTATACATAATATATTATTGATGGATCAAAATTGCTTAATTTTGAAAAAAAAAATTGAAGAACCAAAGTACATTTTTATAGGGACCAAAATTTCACATTCATTAATTAAACGGATGAAAAGTTGATTTAAGCCTAAATTCTATTGCATGACACCAACCCTTCAAGCTGCAACCATTAATTGGTCAGTGCAGAACACGACAGCAATTTTTCATAGTATGCTGATTATATAATGAATAAAAAACTAATTTTCTTTGAAAAAAACAGAGATAATGAGATTTCAAATTTTTTTATAAAAAGTTGTTCCTACTTTCTTACCATGGATGTTTATATATGTACTACGTGTTGAGTTTCCTTCTCAAAGCAATGATTCTGATAAACATGGATGCTCCAAGTACAATTGCAAACACAGAGGTTCACAACTCATTGACTTGATAGGGGTTATAAGTGGAGGCTGCTGCCACTGTTTTGTGTCAGTTGGGATCCACAAGTCTGCTTCTTTGCTTGTACCAGTCTCGGGTAGGGATCGAAAATAAGCAGTAATCTCCCACCTGCAATCTATTTGGAGAAAAGAAAAGAGAAAGTTTAAACCTTTGTTTCTGTTTACACACACCAAAGCACAAATTTCAGCATCAGGTTTTCAAATATATCAAAGAAGTTACAAATCACATCTACTTGATTTAAAACTACCAACCTCTAGTATATGATTATGAACTAAAATTAAGGATGAAAATGTGAAGTATACCAAGCATCTATAAAAGAGAGCAAGAAAGACTAAATATTTAAACCTGCTTAACCCATAGAAGCTCACCTTGCATAGCTGCAGTTTGTGGGGACTAAAGTTATAAATATAAATTTATATTTTATTTCATGATCTAGTCATATTTTTTTTAATAGTAACAGAAAGTAAATAATTAATTTTGAAGTTTCTTTTGTAATTATTATACTTATATTAAATCGTAACTTTTATGTAATGCTCAAAAAAAAATTATAAAAAACTTTTTAAATTTTTATTTTTTGTTTATGTGAGTCAGTCCTTAGACTCGTAGTTATGTGGAACAGGTTAAATCCATTAATCTGCCAGTCTTGTAAAAAAGACTAGGTGAGCCCATCCCAACCTAATTTTGGTGGTCCAAGGATGTTTTGATCCTCATTGTCACCTCTAGCTGAAATTGATGATAAGAAACTTGCATGTAACGAGCAGATGATTCGGTGAATGTGCACACACACATGACACTGGTTCATGCACACTACAAAGAAAGGAAATGCTTGTTTTACAAGAAAAGTGCACATCATTATCAAGGGGAAAAAATAAAAGGCTAAATTGCATTTCTGATCCCTATGTTATCGTTAATGTCCAATTTTGGATATGAATAATATCTTCCAGCAATGAAATCCCCCCATTTTTCCAATTTCAATCTTTCAAAGTATGTCATTCAGTCTGCTATCCAATTGCCACAAAGCCAGCCGCAAGGCCAACATTTTACATACATCAATGACGCTTTATTGAGTTGACGTCTTAAATTGATAACCTCAATCTATTTAAATTACTCCATAAATCAATATATAAATAGATTAAAGGGTCAGTTTGGTTAAACTTAAATTAAACATGAATAAGCAACTTTTATAAAAAATACTCATTTCAAAAGCACATACAAATTACTTTTTAAAAAAACAGAAAACTGCTTATTTTTAGAATAAGCAAATTAGACAAACACATAAAAAACAGAAATATGTTTATTTCAATAAAAAAACATTTTTTTAAAAATCATAAGCACAAACAAACTCAGTAAAAAATGGTGGTTTTAAGTAAACTAAAGTCATCAGCAGGTACATTAAGGTGCTTAACTAAGTATAATGTTGTTACGTAGGTAAATCATTGGCCATGTGACTAACTTCTGGTATTAACTGGATTGTGTTAGACTGATCTAGAGACCTGTTTATTTTTACTTCGGAAAATTAAGTGATTTGATAGTTACAAAAGTTACTGGGAGACAAAAATCATGTTATTCATATCATAGTAGCGAGACCAAATGTGCTATTAAGCCAAAAGGCAAAACAAGGAGAAGATCAAAAGGGTAGCAGAAATCTTTGCAGCAAACATAATTATACTAGCATTTACCAGGAGGAAGCCCTCTAGAAAGAGATTCTGAGTTTGAGAGTTTTATCAGAAATGATCTGAGAGAGAACTCGACATCAACCTCTTCCACTTCTGAACCATAAGCTTGGTTCATAGCAAGCTTGAATACAAATTTCTCCAATGGAACATTGTCAGCATTGAAGAAAACAACAACAACTCTCTCTACCATTCCCTAGTAAATGTAAGGTAAAGTAAAAAAATCAGCATGCCGAAACAAAGCAGTTACAAGCAAGCTTGGATGCAACAAGAAAATGTGTTTTTGTATAGGGTAATGGACCTTAAATTAAGCATTAACTTATTTAAATCTTCTGCAAAAGAATTAGTCTACAACACACATCTCGCTCGGAGAAATCACAAGTAACTATTTAATGATTCCTGTAGAAAACAAATTATAGTTTTTTTTTTAATTTGGAACAAAGTGTTTGATATTGTCATTATTGTGTATATGAGCTGCATATTTGTGGTCATATTCATACCTTGAATTTGATCAATCAATGGAGAAAACTAATTAAGAGGTAACTACACAAGCTAACATACCACTACCACCTAATCACTAGCTAATCAACAAAATTACATTTGACTAAGTGCTTATAACAACAGAACATTGAACCCTGCCTAAATTTTGAAAGGAAAAAGGCCGTAAATCACCTATGCAGTCTTAAAAGAAGCGGAGAAATTGATGACAAAAGAAACATGAGAATATCACAACCTACAATCGATTCTTTCATAAATATGATTTACAAGTAAAAAGCATTTATTCCAAGGTGCTAAAAATTAAGTGTTGTAATGTAACTAGTAACACACAACATCATCACATATTACATTGTTATACGTTGATGCACTGATAATTGTAAAATAGTCACCCGCTTAATATAAAGAAGCAATATTGGATTGCATCTCCAGATAACATGCAAAAGATACACACTCATTTAGGTTATTTCTGAATCAAACATGACATGGCTAGTAACCAATATTTGATCATCCAAATCCAATGCCAGCAAACAACTACTAATAGAATGCAAGGTTGAGTGAAGAAAAGAAGAAAAAAATTCAAATGACCAAACAAGACCAACCTTTTGTACAAAGGGTAGAAGCCCAGCAACAGTAGCATGTATGTAATATCTGAGCTGAGGATGGCGAGCCCTTTGAACCACCACATTCATATACCTTCTCCGTTCGAAGGCACCTTTTCCACACCCAAAACTCAAATAATGAAAATTAATTCCAATCAATTTAGTCGCCAATAACAATAAATAAATAAATTAAACTGAATTTTACAATCGATCTTTTTTTTTCTTCTTGCCACAAACCAAAGGGAAAAAATGAATGCACTAACCAACTAACCAGAAGGATAAACCCCTTTGAGAAAAACAACAGCGGTTATAGCCACCTCCAAAAATTCAACTAAAACCCTAGCTATTTGGCCTGCAAATTTCCACGCACAACCTTAGTAACTTCAAACTTATATAAAATTAATGAAAAATTAAAACTTTTATTGGTTAATTTCAAACCTTGCGGAGTTTGATTCTGCCTGCGTTCCATCTTCTTGGAATTCAGTTCCCAAACACACTCCAATTGAAGGAAACAAACAACCCCTTTTTCCCAATAGACCAAGAAAGTTATCAAAATTACAAATTTACCACTAAACTGACCCGAATTTGTTTTGGATCTCACCAACGATTATGGGTCGGTTTTATGACCCGACTCTTCGTCTTCCTTCTTCTACTCTAAAGTTCTTCTTGACTGAGTCACTACCCCCAACGACGAGATTTTGATTTTCCATTGACACCGGAAATGGCAGGTGAGATTTTGATTTTTAATCACCACATTTTGCGAGAGAGTTAGACTTTCGATTAGGGTTTTGGCTGAATCGTTTCGTTGGGTTTTGATATTAATCCAAAAATTGAAAATGGAAGGAAAAAGCAGCGAAAAGAAGGCAGGAAGAAGAGGGAGAGCGTGCGTGGTGGTCTTGGGCGACATTGGACGGAGCCCTCGAATGCAGTATCACGCTCTTTCACTCGCCAATCAGGTTTGTCTTATTTTTTTCCCATATTTCAATTTCGTATAGTAATTTGATTTAGTTTGTTTGTTATTTGATTTGATTTGATTATCCATTTTTTTTTCTTTTTTTTTTGTTTTAGTTTTGCTTCCGAATTCATGTAAGTAATTTGTTAGTTGTAAGAGTTTGCCAGGACCTGGATCATGGCAAAAGTAGTAGTAGTAGTGCCTTTTGAATAATTCTTCTGATTTCAAGTTTGGATTGGAGAAAAGTTGTGAATGGTGTTGATTTCTAATGTTTAGGCGTAGGATCGTACATACCAAAATTCTGATGGTTTCTGCACTGGGGGCAATAGATGTTCTCTTTTTACGAGCATGATTCTTAAATTCAGTGCAGACTTGTTCGTGTTATGTGTTTCAAGTTTTTGTGTAATCAATTGAGAGCTCCTGATCTGGTAGCTTCTTGTATTAAACGTTTCTAAGACCCGGTTGATGCTCATAATTTCACTTTTTTCTCTGTAATTTAATGTTTGGTTGAGGATGCTGTAGTCTTGACTCTTGCGGATTGATTTAACATAGTGGTTAAGTCGTTATTTGTTTTCTGAAACATCATCGGTTAAGCCATGTTATACCGATATTGTTAAATCTACATATAATAGTTTGGAATTTCCTTGACTAGGCATACATGACCTTTCTTTCACATCTATGAATGAGGATTAGGTATATTTTCTCACTATTTATTTGTGATTCATGAGTTACTTAAAATGTTTAAACTTTTCAAACATTTTTTTAGTTATTTTAATTGTTTGTTGATTTACTAGATTTTCTATATGGCATTTCAGGCTTCCCTGGAGGTTGACGTGGTTGCATACGGAGGTCTCGTTTCTAATTTCAAGCTTTTTATAATGAATCATTAGAGTTAGGTTTTATCAGTATAGTAATTCATGGAGTTAGGTGCTAAATTTCTAATGCAGAATGCGTAAATTTTCTTGTTTGATAACGATTTCTAACAGGTTCAGAGCCCCATACTGCACTTCTTGCCAACCCATCTATTCATTTTCACATAATGGTATCATCGTTGCCTAAATCTAATCTTTCGGGGCAAGTTATCCTCGTAATTCGCTAAATTTGATCTACAGTGGAACTTCTTAAAATTTTCAGAAGCAGTGGTTTACAGCCAGTCAACGCTTACCAAAGATACTTCAGCCCATAATGCTTTTGCTGAAGCCGTTGGTTCAATTTCTCATGCTTCTTTGGTTCCTTTGTGTAAAAATACCATCTCCTGATGTTTTTATTGTCCAGGTTAGCCTTTTAAGTTTTCTTCCTATTTTCCTACCTCGGTATTTAAGCTTACTTTTTTTGGCTCCCTTGATAGATTCAGTTCTCTTCCTTCTTACTAAGTTAGACATAATGTTGGAAAACTTCTACCTGTATTTGATTGTTGTTTTGGATCTTAGCCTTCGTTAGAGAAGCAGCCTTATAGCCAAATAAATAATAAAACTATCTTTGCCTAGTAGCTTGTGTTATGGGTGAGTTTGGGCATCCAGCATATATGCCTAACTTCACTATGTTTCTTTCGTAGATAATGTTGGGAACTCTACACGTTAAAGGATATTTTACTAACTGTAATGATTCATTGATAAACAAAGCAATATGACCAAAAATGTTGGCAAGTTTGATTTTGTAGTTTTTTTCATCATTTATCTCATTTCTTTGTTAGTGCAGAATCCTCCTTCTGTTCCAACCCTTGTGGCCGTAAAATGGGCTAGCTGGTTGAGAAATTCTTCCTTTGTTATAGATTGGCATAATTTTGGGTATACTCTACTTGCGCTGTCATTGGGAAGAAACAGTCATTTTGTCTCCTTATATAAATGGTACTAGTTTAGCATTTTTAAAATTTTACATGAGAGCTTTTTATTGGTGTTATGGCTTTACTTTTCAAGTTTGCCGCTAATATGATTATTTTCTTGGCTTCAATTAGGTTTGAGAAGCATTATGGAAAAATGGCAGATACTTCTCTCTGTGTAACAAAAGCAATGCAGCATGAATTGGCTCAAAACTGGGGAATAAAGTAAGAGAGTCAACTCCAAGTTAAAATATATGTTTAACGTAAAATTATTGCAGTGACCTGTGGGGACATTTGATGTCTATATCTTAATTCTTAATTTTATAGTGCTACAGTTTTGTATGATCAGCCTCCTGACATCTTTCATCCAGCTTCATTGGAGGAGAGGCATAAGGTAACTCTGGTTATTATTATTTATCAAGCATTCTTAGAGATTTTCATATATAATGTAGACAATCCACAGTTGTTTTGCAGATTAAATGAGGACTTGTTACAGCCTCTCGGTGTCAGAGATTGTATTAGTAATGGTAATATAGCTTCAATAATCTAGGTCCATATCGATCTTAGTCGTTGGCACATTTTTTGACATGTGCTTGCTTCTTACAGGAACTTCCTTGATTGCTAGCCCTTGCCAAAATGAGACTCTGTTTACAACTGAGGTTGGTTCAAACATATATTTGAAGCCAAACCGACCAGCACTTGTTGTAAGCAGTACGAGCTGGTGAGTTTATCGTTGTATGCATGTTGTGATTTTCAGGAGTTTTTGTTTTTTCTTTAGTGAAAACCTGGGTACAAGACAAACTTTTTATCCTTTTAAAATAGCACTTTCTTTTTTCTTGTATGTTAGGAAGTTTGTTAGATGGACCTTCAGTAACAACGATGAAGCAAAACACAAAATATAAAGCCATAGAAAACCTCTGTTGACTGGGATAATATTGACTTGTATTCGTGGTAATAAGCCAAACTTGAGTGCTTTATTTCTCTGACTTGTGTCACTTTCAGGACACCCGATGAAGATTTTGGTATTCTCTTGGAAGCTGCTGTAATGTATGATAGACGTGTTGCTGCCATACTAGGTGAAGATGATTCAGTAGATGAAGAGGTCATGTGGAAAGAAATATCTGATGGAAAAAAATGTTTATATCCCAGATTGTTATTCATCATAACTGGTATAATTATTGTTTTCCATTCTGAAGTATTGGAAATCATGTGGAATTTTCTGATGTGGGATTTTCATTGATAAAGGCAAAGGTCCAGAAAAAGAGAAGTATGAAGCAAAAATAAAGAGATTAAAACTTAAACGTGTGGCATTTCGTACCATGTGGCTGTCAGCTGATGATTATCCATTACTACTAGGTATTGTGTTGTGTTCCTTGCTTTAAAAATGATCTTGTTCCGTAATGAAATTCTTGATTTAACAGTTTTTCCTAATTTCAGGATCAGCTGATCTAGGTGTGTGTCTGCATACTTCATCATCAGGATTGGACCTTCCAATGAAGGTATCCATTATTATATGTTGGTGTACAGACAAAGATGTGATGTTAGACAATGTCTTTTCATGGTTATATTGAAATTCGCCCTGTTAATAATCTGATATTTTGAATCAATTATACGACATAATGCACTCATAAGCTTTTGGGCATCGATCTGTGATAAATATTGTGTTGATTAAATTGTTTTTCCTATAAATTATTGAAATAATCTAATTACATCAGTATTCAGTATGTCTTTGTATTAAATGAATTGGTTCATTAGAATATAGCTCCATCTGTTCAGCCAAATATTAGTTGTGTCATATAAATTATAAGAAAATATTATGTGCTAGTTCCTCTATGCATGCTCTGGCTAATTTAATTCATTTATATTGAGTGGCTTAAAGCTGCTTATATTTCTTGAGGTGTTTGAAGTTGCCATTTTCAGTTAATTCTGCATCGTGAGATAGGTTGAAGTTGGATCTTGCTTTGAATCTCTCATGGCTCCTTTTATGTGTGATATTAAATACTAGCTATTCCTCTTAATTTAATGTCTAGAACTCTGTATTGGAAATTGGATATCTTCAAACCTAAACCTTGGGCTTTTCAAGATGATGTCGGTTTTTCATTGAGTATGTAACATTTTGAATGCGTTTAAAAATAACAACTAATGAATCTTATTTAATATTCGGTTTATTTCTAAATTTTTATTTTTTAACTGTACTAGGTTGTGGATATGTTTGGCTGTGGACTGCCAGTTTGTGCTGTGTCGTACTCTTGGTAAGCTAAATACTTCCTTGAAAAATTGTTTGTGACTTGTTCTGAAGTTCAAAAAAAAATTGTTCTTTTCATGAGTCAGTTTTTACCTTCTTGAAGCATTAAAGAGCTGGTTAGAGTTGACAAAAATGGTCTTCTCTTCTCTTCTTCATCAGAGCTAGCAGATGAACTTCTGGTATGTCTGTTAATGATTACATGCTTCAACTTCCTTATTTGAATGTGGATTACAGATTTTAGATTGTTGTTCTACAGTCTAAATGTCTAATCTTGAGCGTACTAATTTGGTGCCCTAAATCTACACAGCTTCTCTTCAAGGGATTTCCTGATGACTGTGATGCTTTGAAGGTCCTCAAATATGGTGCATTAGAAACAGGTTCTTCAGCAAGGTGGGCTACTGAATGGGAAGAACATGCAAAGCCATTGATAACTGAGGCAAGTTCATTCTGCTATTCTATGCACTTTGTCATTATCAAGTCATCCACTCGTGGTAATTGACTGTTTGTGTCTCAGTGATCAATTCCCGATTTATTGGAATAGGCAGAATCTTCATATTCCGTTTTCTATGCACAGCTATCAGATATTTGTTTCATTATTTTAGGGATTTCATATTTGTAATTGTTTAGTTACCTTTTTTAAAGTAGCGGATTATCTCCTAATTTTTAGACCTATATTAGTGTGCAGCTTCCCAGATCCTATTTTTACCGCCATCTGTAATCAATTTGGGGAAAGATACGATATTTTTCTACATGTCTATTTGATAATGCGGTTATCAATTGGTCCTACTTTTCTGAATTCTTAAAATAAGAGCATATGAATTTGCAGGTTTTATCAAGATTTTGACACTGTTGATTCTTGGAAGACATCTTTAACTTCTCCAACAGCAAAGTGGACCTAGCTGTTGGCATAATCCAATGGAGAGTTGTCATGCGATTTACATCTGCTGATTGCATTCAGATTTGATGAAGTTTTGGCAATTTCCAAGTCGGAATCACCTTGTACAGAATAGCTATACAGCGGGGTTTCCAACATATATCTGTTGTTGACTTTCTGTGTATGAAGTTTCAAATAGGTGTTTTCTGTAAAAATTGGCTTTATGATTTAGGATTTCATTTCCTCTCAACGTCCATATGTTTCAATGAAAACGTGAGGTTATTATACTAAAGCTTGTAGATAAGATTTTTGGGGGTGAACTTGCGTTCAGTCTTGGTAATATGCTAGTTATACAAGCTTAGGACAACTATCCCAAAATCTAATTTACAAAGGGGAAGCTAAGAGGCGAAATTGAAATTTAAAATTTAAATTTACAATAATAAAGAAAGAGAGAAAGAATGACCATTTGCAGTGTAACATGCAACACTTAAATTGAAAAACTAAAGTTGATATCATGTAACATTAACATTAAGAAGTATGAACAAAAAACTATGAAGTGGAAAAGAAATTACTAAATATTTGTATCTAAGATAACTTATTGACACATTAAAGCCTGTCCTCGAACTCAGAGAGAGGTGTGATTTGTTCCTTCAAGCCTTTCTTCCTTCTTATCTCTGCAACGCGTGCAGCAGCAGGAGTGCCAGGTTCTAGTGGATCAGATGACACCATATCCCAATGGTCAAATACTAGCTGGGGGAAAGCCTGCCCCCCAGTTTGAGCCCTTAGGGATTCATTGAATTTAAATGACTCAATAACAGGCAAATATGCCTTGACATTGTAAAGTGGGGTGCCAGGCCTCTGAATTTCCTCAAACACGTGCCCTCTTTTCTGGTTAAGAACACTGAATATACCGCCAAGAACCTGTTCAGGTGCCTGTATTTCCACCAGATACACAGGCTCCAGAAGTCTCGGTTTTGCTGTCAGTGTGGCTGCATAGATGACCCTTCTAGCTGTTGGAATGATCTGGCCACCTCCTCTGTGAATAGCATCAGCATGAAGAACCACATCACAAATCTCAAAGCAGACCCCTCTCATGTTCTCATCAGCCATTGGACCTGCTTTTGATGCTAACTCGAACCCAGCAACAACTGAGTCTTTGATTTCATTGAGGTACTGTACGCCCTTGCAAGTATCTACCACCATGTTGGGTCCTTTACCCTCGGGGCCAAAACACCATATTTTCTTGGCCAGATCCTTGTCCCAACCAAACTCCTCTGACAATATTTTAGACCTACTTTTTGGGTCAAACCCTGGTCCAATCTTTTCATCATCAATAGCCTTTGCTAATCCATCTTCCATAGGCCTTGCTTCCATGTATAGGCGGTTGTGTTTGTTGGGTGACTTGCTCATCACTGTACGGCAAGACCTCTCAAACACAGTCTCGCGAAAAGAGACAATAGGATCAGATATTGAAACCTCTACTCCATTCATAAAATCGACCTGCAAGTCCTTCAAGCAGATTTCAAGATGAAGCTCACCTGCAGCAGATATTATATGCTCTCCTGTCTCTGACATTGTGCAGACCACCATAGGGTCTGACTTTGCTAAACGTTTTAGACCTTCTTGTAGCTTAGGAAGATCTGACGGAACCCTGCTTGTAACAGAAACACTTACCACGGGTGACACAGAAAACTTCATAGCTCGAATGGGGTGTGCATCACCTTCCTTCTCATTGGTCAAAGTAGCATTTTTGGTTATGAATTGATCCAAACCCACCATAGCTACCGTGTTGCCACAAGGCACATCCTCAACAGTTTCCTGTTTCTTTCCCATCCAAATTACAGTTCGCTGAACACTCTTAACATACAAGTCCTTTTTCTCTCCTGGGATATAGTTTGGTCCCATGATTCTGACTTTCAAACCAGTTGAAACCCTTCCAGAGAAGACTCGACCAAAAGCATAAAACCTACCCCTATCAGAAGCAGGAATCATCTTTGAGACATAGAGCATTAGAGGCCCTTCCGGGTCACAGTTTCTGATAGCAGAAGCATAAGGATCATCCAGGGGACCATCGTACAAATTCTGAACACGATACTGCTGAGCACTTGCAGGAGAGGGAAGATGATATATCATCATCTCCAGAAGGGCACTACTTGCCGGGAGCCAACTCTGCATAACACGCTTCATCAAAGCCTTTCCTGTCAATTCCTTTTCCTCTGACTTCATGTTTACCCCAAGCTTTTGCAACTTGGGCCACAGCTCATCTTTCTTGTCGCTCATGCAGAGCTCAATAATATGTTTGATCGGTTCATAGCATAACATAACAAAGCCACGCTTACAAGTAGAAGTCCCGGTGTGTTTGTTGGTCCACTTTCTGGTGGCAGAATCAAAGAAATTCGCACCCCAAAGCCTACTCATCATCTTTGCCTCATCAATTCCAAACTTGGAAGCATACATCTTGGCAAAGTTGGTAAGTGTAAAACCCCATCCATGCAAACCTGCAGAGAAAGCAACTGTCCCCTTCTCAGGGTACACCTGAATATCACCAAGTAGAGCATCTTCATAGGTTGCCATGATCACATTTGCACTCTCTACAACTCTCTGAAATGTAAGGTATGCCTCCTCTGGATCAAGGTTGAGCTCGAGGAAGCATCTATCCATCTTGTTAACTGCCAAAATAGGCTTAACCCTTTCTCCAAGAGCTTGTCTTAGCACAGTTTCTGTCTGTACGCATACACCCTCAACACAATCCACCACCACAAGTGCTCCATCAGTGATGCGAAGTGCCGCCGTGACCTCTGATGAGAAGTCCACATGCCCAGGTGAGTCAATGAGATTTACAAGGAACTCATTCCCTTCACGCTCTCCCTTGAAATTCTTCAACTCACCCTCTGGCATTTCATAGTAGAGAGAGATGCCAGTGGACTTGATAGTGATACCTCTCTCAGCTTCATCTTGACGGGTATCCGTCATCCTCACATCTCCTGCAACCTCTTGTGCTATGATTCCAGCAGCAGCCACAAGAGAATCAGTCAGTGTGGACTTTCCTGCATTCCAGAAGCTAATTAAAATACTGCAGTCTTCACAAAGCAATGGTATAGTACTGAGATATCAAGGACCGGAAATTTAAGGAGAATGTGAAATTTTTTTCTGTTCTAATCCCCGTGACAAAGATGATACAGAGGCTAATTAACGGAAAGTACTGCTCAACAACAATGTCAACCATTAAAAACTAGGAAGAAGGACTTCACATCAACGCAAAAAAGTAGAACAACGTACCATGATCTACGTGAGCAATAACAGACATGTTCCTAATGTTGTGTTTGCGGTCCATAATCCGCCGAAGTTGATCAACTGTGAACTTCACCTGCATATGATAATCCAATTTAGCTCAAAGCATCCCTCAAGAGAAAAAGAAAAAGGAAAAACAATTCCAACTCACCATCTTAGCAGGTTCTTAATCCTCTCAAACACCAGCTGACGGAATAAAGATCAATGATGGTGATTAATGAACACATAAATGAAGTGTTTAGTATAAAAGCAGAAAAAAAAATTGCCATAGAAAGTTACAAAACCGCTTGATGATTGAAAATATCATATTGATTCACTTCCGAAAATATCAGAGCAGAAGTTACCTTGGTGGGAGAGAAAGAAGCAGAAAACAAAGAAAAGAAGATCGTGTTAAACTAAACACGCAGCAGTCAGCAGCAGGCAAAAGGGTTTGAAAGAGAGATGGTGGTAGTTTGAGTCAAAGACCAACAGATGACATTTATAGAAGATCCTGATAGTGTAAAAACTATAGTCAATAAATGTTTAATGAAGTTAGTCATAAAAAATCATAATCCTAACATCTTTATAACCAAAATGAAAAGCATAAAGCTTTGTTTTAATTAATTATATATGGAATGTGTTTTGGTTTTTCCATTGAAAGCGCGTTTGAACATAAGCTTCAAAATTGTAGCTTTCTCACAAAACATGCATATCAGAACGTGTATTCACTAAACATAATGCAAATACAAACACTGTCTTAATCAATCAATTGCTGTTGAAATCTATGACCAGAATTTTGAGTTGGATTGCCTTAGTATACTTTTGGTAGAGTGATCCATCCAGAAAGTTTCTTGGAGTGCTGTGCAAGAAAATTGACTCCGTTCCCTTTTTTTATGCTAACAATAATTTTAAATCATATAAATACTAGTCAAACAAACTAAATTATTTTCTGACTTAACTATGGACTATGAGAGGGAGACCCAGAGATTATTATATTTATATAGTCTGCTTTGTTCCATGTACAAAATGAATTATTGCATCTTTTTGTTTGGTAAAAAATAGATAAACGAAAAAAACTATATTTCATGAGAAAATTAAAAAAAGTATGTCGCTTATAATGAAGGAATTTCCCCAATGCTTATAATAGAAATAGTATTCTCATTGTGTTTTTTTAAATTGTCGGATTTTTTTTTCATTTAATTGTCATTTTAAAGTTTGAGATAATACTAATAACTATATCCTTATTAATTATACTTTTATTTTTTACTTATCTTTAATTAATTTATCTATATATATAATTTTTTGGTGATATAGAAATGAAGAATAATAAAATAGAAAAATCATAACTTTATTAAAAGTTATAACTATTCCATTAAGATAAAAAAGACTTGTATTTTTTGGTTTTTTTAAGTTTAATATCAAATTATAAAATTTATTCCTCTAGCAAACTTAGAAATTTCACTTTTTTTACATCTAAAAGAGAAGCGTTTTAGATAATATTATATTTTAATCCATTAGTTAAGAATATTGACTATCTACAAAAGTAAATTTAAATTATGTATCCTCCGACCAATGAGAAATCGGTAGATATAATTAATACTTAACCAACATTCGAACAATTCGGATTAAGTAATTAATAACAACATAAATGAGTACTGAAAGATTTGTAATATTATTTAAGTATTGTATTATAAATTTAAAAACTTAAAAATATATAATAAGGTCAGATCTCTTATCGATTTTCATCAACAATTCTGCCTGGAAAAATCAATGTTTCTTTTCGATAAGAACATTTGCTTCGTAACGTTGATAGACTCATTTTTCTAGTTTGCAACTCTCCAATGGATCTTTCTTATTGAAGTTGAATACTATTGAAGACTTATTTTTCTAATTTAAATTCGATCATATCAAATCCACCTCACCTTCAGAAATCACTGTAAAGAAAACTATTCTCATTTACCAAATAGTTCGTATCGCATTCAATTTATTATATACTCAGTTCCACGTTTGATTATGGGAGTTGCACGACAAAATTATTGAAATAGTATCTTTCAAGCAAAAATCGCACAAATAGTTCGAACCAACATCGATGCAAAATCCTATGGAGAAGCAAAAATACATCGACGCAAGCACAAATAACGAGTACAACAAGTCACTGACAAAACCACAAACAAAACTCGACAAAATTTAAAACTAAGGTAACAGTTTGGAAAGATAAATTCAGCTAATAAGTTGAAAATAAATAATTTTAAAACATTTAAAGCTTGTCTTCATACTCGGAGAGAGGAGTCATCTGTTCCTTCAAGCCCTTCCTCTTGCGAATGTCAGCCACAAGTTGAGAAGCTTGTGATCCAGCCTCCAATGGGTCAGAGGACATCATGTCCCAGTGATCGAAGACACACTGTGGGAAAGCTTGGCCAGATGTTGCAGCCCTCAATGTGCTTGAGAAACCAAAGGACTCAATGACTGGGAGATACGCTTTGATGTTGTAGAGTGGGGTACCTGGCCTCTGCATTTCCTCAAAGACGTGTCCACGTTTCTGATTGAGAACACTGTAGATACCACCAAGAGCTTGCTCAGGAGCCTGGATTTCAACCAGGTAGACAGGCTCCAGAAGCCTGGGTTTTGCAGTTATCTGGGACGCATAGAACACTCTCCTGGCAGTAGGAATGATCTGACCACCACCTCTGTGAATAGCATCAGCGTGAAGGACCACATCACATACTTCAAAGCAGATAGCTCTCATGTTCTCTTCAGCCAATGCACCTTCTTTCGATGCCCACTGGAATCCAGCAACCACAGAATCCTTGATTTCATTCAGATACTGCACTCCCTTACACATATCAACCACCATGTTGGGTCCAGTGGTCTCAGGACCAAAACACCAAATTTTCTTAGCAAGATCCTTGTCCCACCCAAATTCTTCAGACAAGATCTTTGAACGAACCTTGGGGTCATCCCTTGGTCCAATCTTGCCATCATCAATGGCTTCAGCCAAACCATCCTCCATTGGCCTTGCTTCCATGTACAGACGGTTGTGCTTGTTGGGTGACTTGCTCATCACAGTGCGGCATGACCTCTCCAGGACAGTCTCCCTAAACGACACAACAGGGTCAGATTTCACGATCTCAGCTCCACCCATGAAATCATCCTGCAAGTCCTTCAAACAGATCTCAAGATGAAGCTCTCCTGCACCAGCAACAATGTGCTCACCAGACTCCTCAATGGTACAAACAACCATAGGATCAGACTTGGCCAACCGCTTGAGACCTTCAACAAGCTTGGGAAGATCTGAGGCAACCTTGCACTGAACAGCAACACGCACAACAGGGGAGACAGAAAACTTCATAGCTCTAATAGGGTGAGCATCAACTTCCTTCTCATTTGTCAATGTAGCATTCTTCGTGATGAATTGATCCAAACCAACCATAGCCACTGTGTTACCACATGGCACATCCTCAACAGTTTCTTGTCTCTTTCCCATCCAAATAACAGTTCGTTGAACACTCTTAACATACAAATCTTTTTTCTCTCCAGGAACATAATTTGGTCCCATAATCCTCACCTTCAAACCAGTTGAAACCCTGCCAGAGAACACACGTCCAAAAGCAAAGAATCTACCCTTATCAGATGCTGGAATCATCTTTGACACATAGAGCATCAGAGGACCTTCAGGATCACAGGCTCTAATAGCTGCAGCATATTGATCATCAAGAGGACCCTCGTACAAATTCTCCACACGGTACTTCTGCGCAGTAGATGGAGAGGGAAGATGAAAGATCATCATTTCCAATAGAGCAGTACTTGCTGGAAGCCAGGTTTGCATGACACGCTTCATCAATGCTTTACCCATGAGGTCTTTTTCCTCAGATTTCATGGTGACCCCAAGCTTTTGCAGCATAGGCCACAGCTTATCCTTCTGATCATTCATGCAAGTCTTAATGATCTGCTTGATGGGCTCGTAGCAGAACTGAACAAACCCACGCTTGCAGGTAGCAGATCCAGTGTTCTTGCTGGACCATTTCTTGGTGGCTGGATCAAAGAAGTTTTCTCCCCAAAGCCTTTCCATCATCTTCCCTTCATCAACTCCAAACTTTGAGGCATACATCTTGGCGAAGTTGGTCAGGGTAAAAGCCCACCCATGTAGCCCTGCAGAGAAAGCAACTGTCCCTTTCTCTGGGTAGACCTGAACATCACCTAGAAGTGGATCTTCATATGTAGCCATGATAACGTTAGCATTCTCAATAACCCTCTGGAATGTTTGGTATGCCTCCTCTCCATCAACCTGGAGCTCAAGGAAGCACCTGTCCATCTTGTTGACAGTCAGAACAGGCCTAATCCTTTCTCCCAAAGCTTGACGTAGCACAGTTTCAGTTTGGACGCAGACTCCTTCAACACAGTCCACCACCACTAGGGCTCCATCAGTAATACGGAGTGCAGCAGTGACCTCAGATGAGAAGTCCACGTGTCCAGGAGAGTCAATGAGATTAATGAGATACTCATTCCCATTACGCTCTCCCTTAAAATTCTTGAGAGAATCATCACTCATCTCGTAATAGAGTGAGATACCAGTAGACTTGATTGTGATACCACGCTCAGCTTCATCAGCACGAGTATCAGTCATACGAACATCACCTGCCACTTCCTGAGCGATAATTCCAGCAGCGGCCACAAGAGAATCAGTGAGTGTTGATTTTCCTGCAATTCAAAAGAAAAATCAATATATAGTAAATAAGCAAGCAATATATAAACAATGTATATTGACAACATTATACACTATAGTGAAAAGCGTCAATAGAGTTGTATAAAAAACATCATCGGTAAAAAATAAACAGTTTTCTACACACGAATTTTCTTAAAAGACAAACAAAAAATAATATTCAAAACACCACAAAATTAAATATGTTTATTGCACAAGGTGATGGCACAAAATTACAATCAGACAAGTTGACAAAAGAGAAATTAAACAGAAAACATAAAAACCATGTGTATTAATCCATACCGTGATCAACATGGGCAATGACGGACATGTTACGGATATTGTGCTTATAGTCCATAATACGACGGAGCTCTTCAGCTGTGAACTTCACCTGCAGGGATAGCAAAATCTCAATTCAGACGAAGAACAATCAAACAAAAATAATGAAAACATATATGGCACAGAAGACGACTTACCATTTTGACTAGTCTTTATTTTCCACCAAAAAAAATAGTCAAAGCTGATACATTAAAACACCATGGTTAGCTAAATAGCACGATATTATGCAGGCAATAAAAAATTATTTCGAAAAAAAAGTAAAGAGGGTTAGAAAACGTTTTGTTGTCATGACTCAATCAAAAATAATTTGCAGAAAAAACAGTATAACAGCATCACAAATTTAACATGGCCACAACATATCTCATTTGGTGTTTTTAAATCAACATCTTCAATATTCGCATAAACAATTATATCTCCTAGTTTTCAGACAAGTTTCTTCAAATTAAAAAGTAAAACCGAAGACGGCTCATCGAAATTCTCAAAACCCTAGGTTATCATTTAAGACATACAAATTACATTCCAACAAATCATCACAAAACAATAGCACACGTTAAAGCTAATACATATTAACATTAAAGAGAGTGAGTGTGTTGAAACAAGATCCATATCTTCGAAAGAGAAAGCAAAACAAAACAAAAAGGTCAGTGCTCAGGTTTAAATTATCTGCGTTCAAACTCGTAATATCAAACCTTAACAAAGGCCGAATGAAGATAAATTATTCCGTAACAACTAATCAAACAACACAAATAACAAATACATGAAAACACGAGACACATCAATAGCAAACAAACCAGCATAAGCATACCGATTAGCCAGTAATAACAAAGTGATAGATCCAAAAAATACTGAAACTGGAATAAGAATGTTAGAGTAAAGCACTGACAGATCTGAGGGAAAAACTGAAAGAAGAATAAGAAAAGATACCGATCTGTTTGGAAGTAGAGAAAAACGAAAAGATTGAAAGAAGAAATTCGTAGGAAGACGAACCTGGAAGAGGGAGAGAGAGGCGGCGAAGAGAGTGGTGCTGCCTTCTCTAACGAAAGTATATAAAGCAGTGTGTGGTGAGACAAAGTGAGTCCTCGAGAGAATTTAAGGGTTCTATTCCACCACTCAATGTAAACTCAATCCTCAACTATAGGCCTTGGGCCTTCATCTCCGACCCACCTCTTGGCCCAATATAATCTTTTTTATTAGAAAATTATTATTATTTTTTAATAATAATAATATACTAGTGAATCTCTTTTTCCGTTCTTGTGGATTTAATGTATATTCGAAACACGTTTCTCTGCTCTTTCTTTTTTTTTCTAATATCCAATTACACGTTTGTTTATACATCTAAATTTTTATTTATATGAAATTGTTTACGATTTCAAAAATATTCGAGCAGAGAAAATATATATGGTTTCAACTTATAATCTGAGATATTTTATATTTAATTTAAAATTTTATAAAATTATGCAATAAAAATTATAATCTTTTTTGTAATTTTAAAATATGAGATGATCAATTATAATTAAAACTATATTGTTAATAAAAAATGAAAATTAAAAAATTAGCATGAGACATATATTATCCCCTAAAAAACACGACACGTTTTCTTTTATCCATGTATATGTTCGCAGTTTATTTTTACATAAAAATTGTTAAAACTTAAAAAAATGAAATATGTTTTTTTTTCTATATAAAGTTTCTAAAATTTTAAATATGACCAAAATATGTATTGTCTTTTTCTGTAGCAAATATTACTTTTAATTATAGATTTTATAAATTAAAAATTATTCATGTCAACTTTCTGTTTGTTTTTATTATTAATTTCAAAATATGCTTAAATTTTAGAAGAACAAACCATACTAAAAAAGACCAAAAATGTTTTAGATTTCACAGTTCTGTAATTTTGAAATAAAAGACAATTATTTTACGTTATTTAAATTAGATGCAAACTAAGAGTATTGCTAGATTGGCTAGAATCTATTTCTCAATAAAAAAAATTATACAATCACTTTGAAACTTTTATTCAATATTTTAATATTATGCAATCCAATTTAAAAGTGGTTTATATTGGAATTAGGTTATTGATTTAGATAAATCCAACTAATTTAAAAATCAAATTAATTTAATTAGTTTAGATTTATAGCTTAATAGGATTTTATCTAAACCAAATCACTCAGAATTGAGTTCATCGATTAGAAAATTAAATTTGTTAAAAAGAATTGATGAGCATGAAAAAACCAATAAAATATCTTTTTATATTATTAATTATACATTACGCTAGATGATATAATTTTTGTTATGGTATTTAATAATATTTTGTTTATTTAATTTAATTGTGATATAAAATATTGTTTATCTCTTTTAATAATGGAATGATGTGTGAATTTAGATAATTTTATACATTTTTTTCGTTTTTGCATAAAACAAAATTTTGTATATTTCATATAATTAAATCCAATTGATCCAATAAAGAAATTATGCAATAGGTTTTTGTATTTTTTTAAATATATTTTAAATTACAAGTTTTCAATTTTTTTTATATTTTAAGTAATTACATGTTTCAAGTGTGAAATGTAATAATAAATGAATTTGTTTAATAGAGTAAAATCAATCCCTATAATTTAAAGAGATTCTAAATGAAATTAGATTGAGTAAGAATTAAATAAATATAAAAAAATTATGTTTTTTTATTTCTTCTTTTATGTTTTACTTTCAATATATTTTTTACTTTAGTTTTCTCGACTCAAATTTTCTGAATTAATTTATTTAAGAAATTTTTTCAAATAGTTATTAAAAAGTTTTTAAAACACTAATTCATCAATTTTTTGTGATTTATAAGATTTTTTTTCCAAAATATACCTTTTTTAAAAAAACTAAAATACCAGAGTATATACTTGTTTCCTTTTAACTTTAATTATCACAGTATACTTGTTTCCTTTTGTAAGTTCAGAATTTATCAAGAAACCTAATTCTTTTGTGCACAGTGATTCCCACAGGTGGAAAACAAGTCCAGAATTCAGGTGCAAACATAATTGTGGCCTCTCCGGATTTGCTTTTTGCAAATTTTTATAAAAATGGAAAGTATAAAGGTAAAAAATATAATTTGAATTTTGGATTTGTGAATATTAAAATAAAGTGGTTTTAATTAAATAAATATTGATCTGGGTAGTGTAAGTAAATTGAAACTATAAGTTATTATGAATTTAATTATTTTTATAATTTTTTTATGATGATAAATAATATTTTCAATGTTGAAAAAATTAAAAAGAGTTCTTAAATATTTTTAACAATACATTGAAAATCTAAAATTAATTAAAAATTTTATTAAAAAATTATTTTGTCATAAATTTGATGATAAAAGTTAAAAATAATTAATAATAATATAGGGAAAAAATTAAATTTAAAATTATAAAATAAAAAATTATAATTATCTCCATAAAATCATTATTTAATATAAATTTATTTATATATTTATTAAAATGTAATAATATTTGAAAAAGCTTATTTAAACCATATATTTGTTTTATTTAATAAAGAAAATATGAACATTTAGTGAATATTAATTGAAATTTAATTTATTTGAGAGTTGATGGTGTATGGAATATGAAATTGATAAAATATAAATATAATTGAAATAAAATGAATACGCATTGAGTTAAGTATAATTCTTGTTGAAGTATATGTTGTTTTGTAAGTCAGGTATCATTTCTTTAAGCATTGTAATTTGTACATCTTAGGTTTGGACAAACAATTCAATATTGAGTCATGATTCTTCAAACTCCACACTTGGGTGAAAAAGTTTAGTTATTTTCTAATGGTTGATCATTTGTGCATAGAGATGAGTATTTCGGTAAAAGTGTAAAAAAACATATTAAATACATAAGAAGAGAGGGTTTAGTTGTGTATTTAAAATTTTGATAAATTTTCTCAACTCTATGTCAAATGATGTCCAGTCAAATGCAAGCTTAGGTTTGAATCACAAACTTGGTTTTAGAAAAATTATCCTTTTTTAATTAGTTCAGATTTTTTAACATGCAAAATAACTTATATAAAAGATAAACAGGACTTTTACTAAGTTTTTATATTAGTTTGTTTGTAAAAATATATTATGTTCAATTCTTGATTAATTAGTCAAGTTCTACTAGGGAGAATGACGCTACGAAGATATAAAACGAGTATTCTTTAAACCTCAACTACTCTTGACTAAAAAATACTCGAGTATTATTTGGAACTCAACTATCCCTAGCTAACAAATTTGAGTTTTGTTTGGACAACAACCACTCTTGATTAAACAACTTAGAGTATTCTTTGGAACAATACTCACTCTAGTTAGGACTGATTATTCATTGGAGCACAACTACTCTTGGTTAAAAACACAAAGATTTCTAAAAGATGTGATCTAAGAGATCATGATTTTGGCCTACTAAAAACAGGGTGAAACTTGTGACACATACAATGTTTCAATCACTTTACTAGATAGCAAACGAACACAACAATGTTCTTAAAGCCTTTTAGGACACATAAGCAAGAAGGAATTTTTGTAGCATTTTGATACTTGAATATGCATTTTTTTATTTATTCTTAAAGGGTGACTTTTTACATAACATGAAGAAAAAATAGTTGTTGCAAATCATTTTTTAGCTATTGAACAACTTCAACTCAGAAAACCATCTTCCATCGTCTGAGCAACCAAGAACTAGGTGCATTAAATGAATTCCATGCATCTCTTCTTAAAGCAACATCTTAATAACTAACAACACTTATCAGGTCAGAGAGCTTTGTACTTAAACAAGAGTAAAGTAAGAGATCGCACACGTCATATAGCTTTTCCAAAGTTGACATAACGCGAATAAGGAAATTGTTGACACAAAATAACTTTAGCTCATTATCTAAGATATTGTTGACGTTGATAAGATTTTTGAAGATCATCTTGGTAGACATAAGATGGAAACACAAAATAAGCATATAGAATAATAATTTTGTAAAGTACAACACTAACTTAAAACAATGTAAGTGTAGTGAAGGCGTGGGTGACAAAGAAGAATAAAACACAACGACAAGAATAGTTGTAACAATGACAAAGAGGAATATGTTTTAGTCTTTTTGTTGTTAGTATGAAAGTGTAGGAAGTAATCATGGGGGTGCAAGAAACAAAACTCTACTTTTTGTTTCTATTGGTTATCAACAAACTCAATTTAACCCAAAATTCAATTATTTTGGTTTCTAATAATTATCACTAAGTTCAATTTAATCCAAAATCTAATTTCTTATTCTTCTATTAAATGTGTATTATTTAATAGATTAAATAAGTTTTATCTTATAATGATATATATTAATAATTAAATAAGTTTTCAAGTCGATAAATGACAAATAAATTTTAATATTGAGTGATAAATTTTTATTTTCATAATAGATAATAAATTTTAATTATAAATAAATCATTTTAAATTTTAATTAAAATAATATTAATAAATGAAAATATTTTAATTTAAGGAAGTAAAACTATTTGGAATACAATAAAATAAAATTATATTTGATCAAATGTTAATATATATTTTTTAATTGTATAAAAAATTTATTAATAAAACAATTAAGATTATAAAAAAATAAAATTAAATGTAAATGAGTAAAATAAAAAACTATATGTAAATAAAATATTAATATGTATATTTTAAAGATGTATAAAAAATTTATGGATAAGAAAGAAAATAATCCGTACCGTAGTGAAGATGGGCAATCATAGACATGTCACAGATATTGTGCTTAAAGTCCATAATAAGACGGAGCTCTTCAGCTGTGAACTTCACCTGCAGGCATAGCAAAATCTCGATTCAGATTACGAACATTCAAACAAAAATAATGAAAACATATATAGCACAGTATACCACTTACCATTTTGACTAGTCTTTATTTTCCACCTAAAAGGATATTTAAAAAAAGAAGTAAAGATGATTAGAAAAAAAATTTGTTGTCATAATAGACAATAAATTATAATACTGAGTGAATTTTTTATAATTTTAATTACAATAATATTTTATAAAATATATTTAAATTTAAAAAATTAAAATTATTTAAAATATAATAAAATAAAATAATATCTGAAAGAAATGCTAAAATATATATTTTAATTTAATTGAATAAAAATTTACTCACGAGACAGGAAGAAAAGACTACATCTAAGTTAGAGACAAGATTCTCATAACTTGAAATTCAACTTCTCGAAAACCAAAATTACTTCCAATTTACTCTTTTTAAATTTTTCCGAAAAGAGAGAAGAGAAAGTTATAAAAATAAAAAATATAATAGAAAATATAATTTGAATTTTGGATTTGTAAATGATAAAATAAATAATAAAATAAAGTAATTAAAATTAAATAAATATCGATTTGGATAGTATAAGGAAATGTAAAATATAAATTATTATGAATTTAATTATTTTTGTAATTATTTCTATGTTTTCCAATGTTAAAAAATTAAAATAAATTATTATATATTTTAAATAATACTTAAAATTATTTAAAATATCATTAAAATTTTATTTTATGCTATAAAATTGATTATAAAAATTAAAACTGATCACTAACCAATATAGGAGAAAAATAAAAAGTAAAATTGTAAAAATAAGAAATAATTATTTAATATAAATTTATTTAATATATTTACTCAAGTGCAATAGTAAATTTGTGTAATAACATTTAGAAAAAAACTTATTTAAACAATTCATATACATATGTACTTAATAAAGAAAATTTAAATATTTAATGAAAAAAGTGAAATTTAATTTATTTGAGAGTTAACATGCATGAATAAAAATCACATGAATTTGGTAGAAAAAAATATAATTAAAATGTACATTTAATTAAATGTGGATCTTGTTATACCATTTAAATAGATCTAAGTGTTGTCTTGTAAGTCACAAATATTTTTTTAAGTGTTGTCTTCAAATTTTTGTTCTGTAATTCTTCGTATACACTTTGGTGTAAAAGTTGATTAATTTTTCAATAATTAATCATTTTTGTGATGTCAACACTATAATTTTGAGATTTTATTTTTCTTCTTCTGTCTTTCATTAAATTTAAAAATATTCTTAATTAAATTATAAAATCAAAATTGGAATTATTTTAACTTTTCTTTCTATCTCCCAAATTAAAATTAATCTCAATATTGTTAATTTTTTTATTTTAAATTCAGTTTCTCCTACCTTCTTTTTCTTTACATTTTTAAAAAAAATTGCAAAAACCATGTTAAATTAAAAATGAGTTTATTTGAATATTTTTGTAAATTACTTTCATAAAATTTTATGTACAATCTATTTTTCTCTACAAATCATCCATACCTTATCACATAAATCAAAGTTTCACAAATAATAAATAATAAATTTAATATATTTTTTTTTCTTAAACTATTTTTAAAAACTGTATTTTATCCATGAGTTAAATTATATTCCATTTCATCTTTATACTTTATTAAGATAATGTAAAATATCATAGCTAGTAAATAATGTTAAAGTTTTTTTTGTCTCATACATGTTTTGTTTTATATTTATGCTAAAAGGCAATTGTACTATGTAGTATGTAATGTTTTTCTTTTAAGTGCAAAAACTTCATTTGTTACATGATTTTGTTTTCTCTTATAGAATAGTGAAGATGAGCGGGCCAGTCTAGCTTGGCCTGATCCTTTGACGAATCAATATAAAAAATTTTAACAACTCAATTTAATCTATATTTTAAATTCTTTTGTCTAATTTGGTCCTATGTCAAACCTATGAGCCAACAAACCTTTCTTTGCCTAATTAAAAATTAAGAGAATCACAATCATGTTCATACAAAAAATCATGATATATTATTGTCTAAAAGTCTAAAATTTAATAAACTAGATGCATTACATAATATCATATGTGTTTATGCAAAACTATTCATAACTAAAGAAAGCAAATTGAATCAAGAAAAAGCTTAAAACACCATACAAAAATTCTAGGTAATCTTTCCTATAATTAAGCATAAAACAACAAAAAGTAAAGGTCTTCCCTTTATGCTTCTAAGAAAGCAATTCCTTGTAAAACTAAGTTTTGCAATTATCATAAAAAATCATAGGAACAAACTATACCTAACATTAAGTTTTACCTCCTGTGATATGATTATACTCATGTTCAATTATATGTTTTTTTTTTAAAGAGGTGTTTTTCAAGTTTCCACAGTAATCCTTATTAAACAAGGAGACCTTAAAGGAGAAAATGGATATTTTACCAAAAATGTTGTTCATAAAAAAATTTTGTTATCTCAAAATCATATATTGTCCTTTTTATTTATATGTGACATATAAACATGTGTATATCATAATATTCTACTTAATTATACATCATTTGATTAAATACTGAATACATTTCATGGTATTTTTATCATATTAAAGACAACATAAAATACAAGAAGGTCTGATAGCTAATTGTAGATATAAAAAGAAAGCATTCATATATTTACTTATACAAACATATAAATGATAATATATCTATATTTTCTATGTTTATTTTGCATTCTTTTATAAATTCTCATCTTTCCATAGAAGACTAATTTTGAAAAACAATGAAATACTTCGAAGAATAAAATATCACTCCCATCTCTTAAATTGAGGATAATAAAATTAATTAAAGTTTATAATATATATATATATATATATATGTATATGTATATATATATATATATATATATATATATACTTCCTTTGATGATGACATTATTTATATATATACATCCCATTTTCATTATAGTTTTAGTTTGGAAGTTTATTTTATTGGCTGAAGTTTCATAATAATAATAATATATAAAACTCAACTTTCAAATTTAATAAAAGGAGAAATAATTTTTTAAAAGATAAATAGGTAGTATATATATATACATATACATTTTTTAATTTATTATAATTGTTTAAATTTATATATAATAACTTATATATTCTATTCATTATTTTTTTAATAATAGAATACAAGAAAATTCAACATTAAATAATAATTGCTATAATAAAAAACTTTGGATAAAATAAAATATCTACTTTTATTATTATTCAGTTATTTTTATATATATATATTTTAAATGGATCATAAATAAACATCAAATATTTTATATAGTTTTTAAGCTCTAAAAAACACGTAAATGATGTGTTTTACGAAAAATTCAGAAAAATCCTTAAAAGAAAAATTATACTGTTTACTTACAAAAATTAGTGAATTATTATATAATTTAATAAATAAATAAATTAACAAAAAAATTACTTTTTATAAATTGGACGGGTGATCAAACACATCCATACAACAATTTATGTTTACTATTAAGAAAGAATTTATTGTTACAAAATTATAAAAGACTATAAATTAATATTTTTATATGTATTTAAAATTTATAAGAATATAATTTATTTTACTTTATTTTAATATTTATTTTTAAATAACATATTTATTTATACATTTCTTATCTATTTATACTATATAAAGTAAAAATATACATATAAAAAAATAAAATAATTAATATATTAAAATAAAATCTAAAATAAAACATGTGAGCATACAAACGCGGCGGAGCACTCGTCATTACGCTAGTTTAGATTATTTCTTTTAAAAAAAATTATTCCAAAAGAGAATTGATATAGAATTTATTTTTCTCTACGAATCATTCACGCATAATCACATAAATAAAGGTTTCATAAATATTAAATTTAATTGTTACTTTTCAATTATTTCACACATTAACTTTTACACAAAAATAAAAGACCTCACAATACTTAGAACGTATACCATTGATAGAAATTCTCAATGAAAAATCGATTAACATATTTGTAAAAGTTATCATTTTTAAAAGTGTTTATTAAACGATTTGGTTAGTTTCAGAAGGAGCAATTGAATCAAACTTTTTAAAATGTCAACCTTTTCCATCAAACATCACTAGGGTAATTTTTTAATGTAACACTCTATACAAATTTGAGAAAATAAACGTTTAATAAATTTAAATGCCCTTTTAGTCCTGTAAATATATAAACTACTAATTTTAATTTGTTTAACTGATTAATTACACATTTAGTTTATTATTAATATATAAATTATTTATTCACTTAAAATATTGATAATAATATTTAACAATAAATACAATACTTATTATCACTAAAACCAGATTAACATTTCTGTGTTTGCAAATAATATACTTATTTTGGAGCCAAATAGTTTAATTTTAGAAAATTTTATAAAACCAAATTTCATATTGACAAAAATGAGAATGAAGTGAATTTAAACTTAAATAAAAAAACTTACCAAATGACATACAAGATTGGCCAATAAAAATTAGGTTTTATATGCTTTAGTTAAGATGAGGAGAAGAAATACTAGAGGGAAATATTGAAATAATATTTTTGGCCTTTTAAAGAAGACATTATATAAAGTAAAATTCATCATTTTCCCAACTATGAGTACAAAACTAGGCCTTGGGCATCTAAATTTGTTACAAGAACAAATAGAAAAATAAGAACTTTGAAACAAACAAAAAAGCTACTTAGATTTCTTGGAATTCTTTAAACGTTCAGAGGTTAGAAATGAAGCATCATCCCTAATGAAACTCCACCAAAGGTAGGTAAGAGGAATAGTGATGGCATGCCTAAGAGCTTGTGCATCAAGAAGTCCTTCATATGGAGGGAAATCATATATCTGTAGGGACATTGCAAGGCCATTAATAAGAACAACAAATCGAAGCTTCCATCGTGAGGGATGGTGACTAACACCACCCCAAATTGCCCATGTAGCAAGTTGTGCTACAGTCATTACTAGACAAACTTTCAAGTTCCATTCTGCAAAGTTTTAAAAAATTCCATAAAAATCATAAGAAAGTGGAAAAAATAAATGGTATGCATAAGGGAAAAAAATGAAAGAGTAGTGAAGGAAAACTAAAATTACATCTTTACAGCCACCCATTTGAATGGAACGGATATTAAGAACATATTTCTGAAAGGAAAATAAAGTAAACATGGGGCTTTCATGTGATTCTTGTCCTCAGGAATAATTAGTAGTATAAAGATTACTTGAGAATACTTACCATGGTCTAGATTAAAGAAGTTGAGGTACATAATATGAGTGGCCACAAAAGATACGAATGGAGCAGGAATCATAACTCTAGTAGCTTCATCTTTTACATTGAAGCTTCTTAATATGGCCAAAATCAAGGAATATCCAAGGAGGGCCACTGCAGAAAAGTAGTCTAGCCTCTCTATTAACTCACAATATCTGCATTTCATCATGAGAAAGAAACATGTTACTAAATTAAACAGATAACAAGATAGGTAGTTTCTTTTTATTTAACTAGCTTGGTGGGATTTTAGGAAATATAGTCATTTTTTAAAGGAAGGAAATGTAGCCTTTAATGAACAATGAAAGCATCAACATGTATATGTTAGAATACCATTTGCATTTGCTATAACTAAATCCAACTATAAGTTAGAATACCATTTGCCTTATTCAAATAAAAAATATTAAAACTATCTGCTTAAGTGACTTACCGACTATGAAAAATTGCACTCCAAAACCAGGAATTCAAGGACAAGAGTCCATAAATATGCCACAAACTAGTATATTCATAATAGGGCCTCTTGCGTGCCTTTAGAGGAAGTTTATTGTAAATAAGAGTGAAAAAGGACATCCAACCATGGAAATGCATTACAAGATTGAGGGAAGAAAAAATCATGGAAGCAGGATCCTGAAAAAGGGATGACATGTTAGATCTTTAAACAAAAACTTAACTCAAAGGACAAAAGTTGTATGTATTTTCATAGGTCTTGTTTGTATCATTGTCTAA
Organism: Lablab purpureus; assembly: GCA_030347555.1. Lineage (NCBI taxonomy): Eukaryota > Viridiplantae > Streptophyta > Magnoliopsida > Fabales > Fabaceae > Lablab > Lablab purpureus. The sequence continues at coordinate 24,959,033 of CM059258.1, forward strand.
TCATACTCAGATTTTAGTTCTTATAATTCAGTAGTAAATTTGCATTTACCAGAAGTGAAATTTCGATTTTGATTTGATAAAGTACAAATAACAAACTCTTCATGAATTATGTTACAATTGAAATGAAGTATAGAATGAATGATCTAGCAACAAACCTGTATTCCATAGATACGCTTAAAGGGCCATTTACCATGGTATTTTTCTGGATCTTTATTTAGTACCTCCCTTTCTTTCTCTCTATCAAGCATGCAATAGTATTGACAGTTACTTTTGCAATGCCCCTTTTTCCATCGTGCATAAAGTGGCTCTAACATGCCCCATGGAGGACTAATACCAGGCACTTCATCTGCAGAAATTTTACAGTTTGGAAAACATCTTTTCCCAATGCATCCACTTTCCTCACATTGTTTTACACAATTCCTATGTCCAAAGCAAAACAAGAACATAAAAACCCCCATAAATTGAAATAATAATATACATGTTTTCAAAAGAAGATTTGAAGAAAGATTAGAGTTATGCATGTACCTGTATCGTGGATCAGAATCACCAGCACTTGCATTTGATATTGCAATAAATGGTGAAAACACCAAAATGAAAGCAATAACATAACAATTCAACATCTGATCACAAAAGATTAGAAACTCAATGATTAATAACTTTCAATATATTCAAATAGAACACAAATTCAACAATAACGATTCTGAAAGCCTAAACAAAAGAACAAACTATTACGCTCCATCTAACAGAACACATTTCACAAATATAACGAGTATTCATGTAGTGATTTGATATCCCATTTAGCTCTATTTTCCAAAATAATTTTTCCATTTTCTATGTAAAGAATATAATTTTTCTTTGCCTTCAAAACTATATTCTGAAAGAAATATGAGATGGAGGAATCAAAAGAACCCAAAGGAAAAAATAACAAATTTGTAGAAAAGAAATGGAAGCAAATGCAGCAATAGAAAGAGAAGGGTGAGAGATGCTACCTCTGTGGTAGTGAGAAAATTGCAGAGACGAAAGTTTAGTTTAAAAATTTGAAGTGTTAAAAGGAATCCAGAAATGACGGAAACAAAAGGAAAATAGAGAGGTAATGAATTATTACACTTCCCATTTTAACAAGACCAAGTCACATGAAAGGATCTAAGCCATTTGTGATTTTTAAAATCAAACCAATGATTAACTCCCTAAAAGTATATGAATAAATTTTCTTTCCTTTTTTTAATGAAAATATCCATTCTTTTTCTTTTGACAAATGCTTTCTTCTCAAAACACACATATGATTTATTTGATTATTTTCAATTACTATTATTATTTTTATTTTAATTTTATTGTGTATTTTAAATTAATAGTAAGTTTTCATGTTTAACTCCTGTGAAGCATGAGTTTTTTTTTGTTTAAATTATATTTATATTTGAATTAAGTATTTTTAAAAAGTGTAGGTATATTATTATTATTAAATATTTACTAGTATATTAAATTGAAGAAAATAATTAATTATATTTTAATTGGGCAGACTTTGTCTCAGAAGGATATTGAAATTTATTTTGATTCACACTTTATTTTAGTAATAATAATAATATAATGTATTCCCTATATGAAATTTAAAAGTCCAAAGAAAACAAATTTATGATTTATTAAATAATATTCATTTTTAATTGTGAATCCTATTTTTTACATGTAATTATATTTTGTGTTGATAATAAATAGGATTGTGTGTTCATTTCTTCTTTTATATTTTTTATTTTAATTATATATGTTACATTATAGATACGGTAATTATTAATATAATCATTGTTTAAAGTATTAAACGAAGATGTACGTTGTATAATATAGAGGTTGTTGAAATTAAGTTTAGATAATCATATATCATAATTTTTTTCCTATTTACATGTTATAAGTTTTTTTAATTTTAATTAAGTTAAAAATTACTCCTTAACTCATGGACCTAATATAGCGTCAAATTAGGAAAAAAATGTGATTTTTTAAAATATAAATTAAGTTGTACTATCAAACTTTTTTAATTTTTCAATAAGATTAAGTTAGAATAAATTAAACTAACCATTTTGCCAATTCCAATAAGTAAATTTTAAATTTAATTATTCTGAAATTAAATTTTATTTTAAAATATCACTTTCACTTATGAGTTATTATTAAAGTCTTAAATTAGTTAACTTGGTTACAACTTAAATTAAACACTATTTATAAGTGAAATGAGATCTATATATCATAATCATCATTCCTATTACTGATTTATTCTTTCATATTCTTTCCATTACTTCTTATATTTCAAAGTTATTAATAAATATTTTCTTAAAGAAACTTTTTATCTATAAAGATTATTACATGCTTAAATTTTTATCTTATATTTTAACTATTATAAGCATTGTGTATAAGAAACTTTTATATCCTTTAATAATATTTTTTATACTATCGTTACATACTATTTTGTCTTTCTATATTATTGTTGCACACTATTTTTCCGATGTTACTATTTTTTTTTCTCATTTTAAGTGAATCTATAAAGTTAATGTTATTATTATATTATTGTTCTTTAATAACTAAAGGAAAATATTATACTTACATACACATAATTATATATTTCTTAATTTATATCTTAAGTAATAATTAAAATAAAAACAACTTATTATTTTAAATTTAACCACATATTTATTAAATTATTATTTATAAATAGTATTTTTATTAAATATATTTTGATTATTATGAGCCATTAGTATGTGAATGATATTAAATTTATCAAATTACTTCACCAAATTTTTAGTAATATGATAATATTTTTGTAACAATGACCTTTATCTTGGTAATTATTATTTATTTGTTCTATGATTAGTTGAGAGTCACTTTGATATGTGAGTTATTTTACCTTGAACTTTTGAGCAAGTTTTAACCTTGAAATCAAAACTTCATATTCTATCTAATTATTTAAGGTCTCGAACTCAAAGTGAATAGTTTGTCCGAGAATCATGTTGTTAGGTCCTTTCAAGATTATTCTAGTTCCACTGGTCTTCTTACTTCAGGAGACATCTATGTTTAGAGACCATCATTCATGAATTTTTCTATTAGGTAAACTTAGTTTAAAAACCAACCAAGATCTAAGCATTCAATGGTCCTTAACTTTCAAAGTTAATTCAACAGACCATGTTGTCATTTGATCAACAAAATCAAGTTTTTGTTGTATCTATTTAGTGGGATAATCAGTGGATACCACAATGTCAAAACTTCAAAAGTATTGGTGAAGTTGTCAAGCTAAAAAGATAAGAATCAACATCAATTTTTTAATGATTTGGTATCGATTCTCGAATGGTTGGAGAATGCAACTTGTAAAGTATACAAGACTTTGCTTTCTTCCTTTTTCAAGGCTTAACACTGAATTGATTGTTGAGTTTGACACATTTAAGTAAAGTACGAGCATCAAGCTTGGCGGTACGTTTAAGGGTATTGGCAGGAGGCACTATTTTTTTTGAGATTTTGAAACATTTCTTCACATTTATCGTCCTAGTCAAATTCCTTTGTTCCTTTCAACAGTTTGAAGAAAGGTTTCACTTTTTCTGGCAATCTCGGAAGGAACCACGAAAGTGTAGGTAGTTTCTTGTTAAGGTGTTGGACCTCTTTTAAAGTACTCGGGCTTTGCATAGCTAAGACGACTTTACACTTGTCACGGTTGGTCTATGCCATGTTGAGTAATAATGAAAATAAGGAATTTTCCACTACCGTTGTCGAACACACACTTCTATGGGTTTAGGCATATATGATGTTACCTAACATTGGAAAACACGTTCTTGAGGTGTTGAGGATGATCGTTAGCTTTGCCAGATTTGACCACCATGGCATTTATGAAAACTTCCATGGTGTTTTTGATGAGTTCTTTTAACCCCTTATCTATCATTCTTTTGTATGTTACCTTAACATTTTTTAGACTAAAGAGCATGACTTTATAGCAAAAGTTAGCACCTTTGAACTCGAAAAAGGATAAGTTTCTTTGAACTTGACTCGAGGTTCGAACTAATGGGCTTACCTGCAGAAGAATCTTTTACGCTCCAGTTAGTAAAAGCATGAGATATCAAATAAGAGTAATTGAGTAAAAGAATTGATTAATTACTTCTTATAGGATTTATCTACATTTATAGACTTTTTGAAACACTTTAGAGATAAGGTCTAGGTAAGCAAAAAGATATTGGTGGTTACTTAGTATTTGAAACATATATGTTTATTGAGTACTTGACATATGATATATGATATTCAATTTTTATCTGAGTTATATGGACATATTCGAGTTGTTCATATTTCACATAATATATATAATAATAATCATATTGTTTTGATTATCTTTCGAGTTCTCCATACACAAAGGAGCACACGACTTGTACACACTAGTTTAAAAATTTTATGTGATAAAAAAACACCACCCTTGTTTTATGATAAAGTATTCCACAATTTAGTGCAAGTTTCTATTAATTTTATTAGACACACATATTTTTTTTTTCTATGTTTTTGTTATGAATTTTATATTTAATTTTTAAACTTTATAGAAAACACATATATTTAGAAATGATTTTCAAATTGATAATTATGTAATTATTTTATTTTCATTTTATGAATTTTATTCACTATATTTTTTTATTATATTTTTAAGATATGTCATTCATTGAGTGTATTTTTTAAAAGTAAAATGATAAAGTGACTAAATTATTAGTTAGTATAATAGAGTGTATGTGATACGACTTGGTTAGATTTTTAATTAAAATTATATTTGAATTGAGTATAAAAAAGACATATGATTTGATTTAGATCAGTTTTGTAATTTTATTGTATAATATTTTTATTTATATATGTATTATATTTATATATTATCAGATAGATATTATACAATCTACATATAATAAACCTAACAAATCCCTTATATATATATATATATATATAATATTTTACAAAATTCAAAACATAAACATTAAAATTCAGTTTTTTTATATTGTTTCCTTTTATTAATATTTTATTTTGTTTTAATATTTTTTCTTTTCCTAAGATTAATGATGTAATGATCACACTATCACCATAACTCTTCTTCCACCTCAAATATATATTCAACATATTGTGTTACTCATATGCTACAAACCTATAAGTATGAATTAAGTTAGACATATTAAATTTTTCTCTTTTATAAACTTCTCTTATTATATGATTAAAATAATAAATAATATAATGATATTTAAATAATTAATTTTGATGCTATTCAATTTGAATCAACTCTAAAATTTTAAAATACAAACCAATCCAAACTACTTGGTTTTGGAAAAAAAAATCTAAATTAATTAATTTTTATTGTTTTAATTAATTATCGATTTTTTAGATTTATTTTAGGTTATTTTTTTTGGATCAATTCATTTTAAATACCCTTTAGCATAACACTTAAATTATACATTTGACCACATTAGAATTATCTCTTATATACATCTAATTCATTTTACTCTATTTTATTTTCTTTCCTTTATATTTCTTTGAAATTAAATATAGCATGTAAATACAAAAAAAAATAGGATAAGTTATCTATACACAAAATTAATTTCACATGCCTAGGTCATACTTTAATTTGAAATTACATATAACATGTAAATACATAAAAAATAGGATAAGTTTTCTATACACAAAATTAATTTCACATTCCTAGGTCATACTTTAATTAGCTTGTGTAACTACTTGGACATGTCTTATAATGTTATTTCACAATATTAATTTCAAACATAGTTTACCATACACAAAATAAATTAATTATTTCTCACATTTAAATAGTTGGAGTTCATACTTTATTGTTCTTGTTTATTTTTCATCTAACTCAAGGTTACAACATTCAATATAATATCAAAATCAAAGTTAAAACAATAAAAAAAATATCCTTTCATGTTGTATAATATTTAATCATATTAAAAACAAGTTATCTCAATTCCAAAAAATTAGATAAACTTTATTTGTATTTCCAAATCTCTTTCCAGAATTTAATCTCATCACCACAAAATCTCTAATATTTCTCATTATATTTTCTTAACTAAAACCAATCCAATTCATTAATATGTATCAATTCATTAACATGCATTTAATGTAATTTTTAATCAAATATTTTTTTTTTAAATTATCACACTAATTCATTAACATGTACCACTCCATTAATATGTAATGTAATTTTTAATCCAATAAATTTTTTTAAATAAGTTATGGTACCAATTCATTAGCATGTATTTAATGTAATTTTTAATCCAATAAAAAAATTTAAAAAAGTTATCAGAAGTTAAAATATTTGAGAGGATAACCTTTCAATTGTGAATCCTACAACACTTTAAAATATTGGAAGATAGATAAAAAGAAGTAAATATATGAAAACTTTAGAGCAAATAAGAAGTTACTCCTTATCACTGAGAAATTATTGAGTCATTTTCTCACTAATATAATCTTTCTATAGAAAATACGAAAATAAGATTAGAATGAAGGTAATGAAAAAAAGAGAAAAAGAATGCAGCAGACAGAAAAAAAAATTATGAGAATGAAAAGGCACATGTTTTCACATACTGGCGTGGACATCAATTTCATCACATCCTAACTCGTGAGAGTTTCAAAGAGAATGAAATATCAACAACTAGTTTCACAATAACTCATTTCTCTTTCATTTTTCTACCATATATGATAGAAATACAAAGAAATATAAAATAACACAGATAATATAATAAAAAGAAAGAGAATAGTGTGGATAAATTATAATAACAATTTCGAAATAAATGGTGGAAGTCTCTTGACTTCCATTCTACCTAATCCAAGTGTTTCTCTCTGCACATAATAATACCAAAATTATTCATCACTATTACCATCACAACAGGGAGAAGGAACATGGCGTTTGAAATTTCAGGGTCCGTGGAAGTAAACACGGCGAGGCTGCGAGAACTCAAAGCATTTGATGACACAAAAGCTGGGGTTAAAGGCCTTGTTGATCAAGGGATCACAAAGATCCCATCATTTTTTCATCATCCACCTGATGAGCATGTGAAGGCCTCAAATTCAGGAAGCACAGCAGACAATATTCCTGTTATAGACCTTGGAGAAGTTGGCAAGGATCCAAGTTCACACCAAGGAGTTATTGGCAGAATAAGGGAAGCATCTGAAAAATGGGGTTTCTTTCAAGTGGTCAACCATGGCATCCCTGTGAATGTTCTAGAGGACTTGAAAGATGGGGTTCGCAGGTTTTATGAACAAGATATTGAGGTGAAAAAAGATCTATATACCCGGGACCAGATGAGACCTTTTGTGTATAATAGCAATTTTGATATTTACACTTCACCAGCACTCAATTGGAGGGACACCTTTGTGTGTTATCTGGCTCCTAATCCTCCCAAACCTCAAGACTTGCCAAAAGTATGCAGGTAAGTTTTTGTATGTATGGTGCCTTAAATTTTATGCCACTTAGATCAAGTATGTTAAGTGAATTTAATTAAAATGATGGTATAAACTTTTTCATACAATATGGCAAGATGGTTAAAGTAATTTTTAAGATAATTTATTGGACAATGCATGAAAGTTAAGTTCATATTTAGCTTTTTATAAGTTTATACTTGTTTGAAGTTAATATGCATAAAGAGTGTGAATGGTTCCTCAATAAGATTCAACCTTCTAGTAGCACAATAGGCTGATAAATTGTTATGAACAAAGGTACAACATGTGAAGTTAGACAAGCAAATATGCACACCGATACAAGATACAAAGAGGAAGACAATCCAAAGTTAAACTTTCCATTTCAACTACAAGTCCTTTAATTAATTGCTAACTGATTACTTTTTCTTGTAGGGATATAGTTCTGGAATATGGGAAATATGTGATGAAACTTGGAATTGCACTATTTGAATTACTCTCAGAAGCTCTAGGGCTTCACCCAAACCATTTAAAAGACTTGGGTTGCGCTGATGGGCTTATTTCACTTGGCCATTACTACCCTGCATGCCCTGAACCAGAATTAACTTTGGGAACCACCAAGCATTCTGATAATTGTTTCCTCACAGTGCTTCTCCAGGATCATATTGGTGGTCTTCAGGTTCTTTACCAGAACACATGGATCGATATAGTCCCAGAACCTGGAGCTGTTGTAGTTAACATTGGTGATCTTCTTCAGGTAAGTTCTTTATTGTCGGAGTAAATTACACTAATCTCTCCACAAGTTTTGTGAAATTACATAAACTTTTCCTATTTTCTGTTTGGAAAATGATAAACACAATGGGACTCTAAAGCAGACACTAATATTAAGGATTCATGCATTTCGGTTAAAAGATCCGAAGTAGCAAAGCTTTGATAAAAAAATACTTGGTGCACCTAACATTTTCTATTACCATTTCAACACTTCACATGTTAATTCAATATTAGTATCATTTCATATATACTTTTTTAAATTGAAATTTCCATTCTTTTATGGTGTGACATGGGTGTTTTAATGAATACGAGTGATGGATATATCATTATCCTTTCTTATACATTATTGGGGAACTAAGAGTAGTATTTTTCAAATAATTAAGAAGATTAGTGTAATCCATAAAGACACTGTAATGTTCTTCAAACACAATACAGTAGTAAAAGAAACAAGATAAGTAATTAGTATAATATATCCTTTTCTTCTATTCTGCATTTGAAGCTACTAAAATTTTTCATGTTTCATGATTTTTCTTAGGAATATTTTGGGAAATTTTAAAAATCCACACAAAAATCCTCAAAAATTTTTATGGCAAACTTTTTTTATGTGATTTTAGGTGTAGTAGTAGTATTGTACAACACCAAAACCACAACAAATTTGTAATAATAGTTTTATTGGGTAAAAAGTAAAAGCCTGATACACTTTACAACTTTGCTACAAGTTCTTATGATATGTACATTGATATTAAATCAGTGTGACATTATTACTTTTTTTTTTTCTTGAGCTGCAGCTTATAACAAATGACAGATTCAAGAGTGTAGAACATAGAGTACTGGCAAATCTCATAGGTCCAAGAGTATCTGTTGCATGCTTCTTCAGCGAAGGGCTTAAATCATCACCAAAACTCTATGGACCTATAAAAGAGTTATTATCAGAAGACAATCCTCCCAAATACAGAGAAATCACAGTTAAGGAATATGTGCACTACTACATGGAAAAAGGTCTTGATGGGACCTCTGCTCTTCATCGCTTCAGGATTTGAGTTGGATTGATGTGGTTGGCAATAAGTTCATTAGAATTTGTAACATTTATCAAACTCAATAAGATTAAGGATCTTATTATTTGTTGAATCTTTTCAAGAAGATATGAGATAAGACAATAATGAATATGAGCCAATTCACATAAAACATTATAATATCGCTTTCAACTTAAAATTTTAAAATATATTACTTAACTTGTTATTTTTATCCAAACTCAAACTCACTTAAATTCTCTACATAAATCTTTCTTGGACTAGAATTCTGTAGTGTCGCTTGTATTTTATTTTGAGACTTGCTGTTTGAAGATATAATCTTTTTTATCTACATGTTCTACGTTGCAACCCACTGTTCTTCACTTCTTCCATCTTTGAATTTTAGGAAACCTAGTTTACACGAAATCTATGTTAAGTCAAACAACATATAAACTATAGAAAATGATCTCTATTTGAGAAAGAGAAATTATTGGTTGTAGCAATACATTTTTTTAACACACTTTTTATTATTAATTAAAAGTTTATTGAAAATTATGAAATTGTATACTTCACACCCTTTTTAATGTACCACACTCATGATTAAAAGTGTGAGTTGCTAGTACTCCTTGAAGAGAAATATTGTAATTAGAAATCTCTTTGTTTTGATATGTTGATTTATCAATTTTCTTTGGGCAAGCTTTGTTCATGCTAACTTTCTTAGGTAGAAATACTAATATTCCTCCCTTTAGTCCCTGCTCTGCACCTAAAGTAAATTATCAAGGACTAGTAAGTGTCGGTCAGAAGATACGACCATCATAAAATAAATGCATTTGTTTTGCTTTCCATGCTCCACTTACCATGGTTTGGGGGTAACCATATACCATATAAAAGAATTTTAAAATTTCACCCAGTTATAGTAACTATATAATCCTTATCTCTTGACCCATGCATGGGTAAGGAAAGGGTGGTTTTACTTTTGAATTCAGGACAAAAGTTTAATTCAACTTCAAAAAAATTAATTTAAATATAAAATTTATATTCAATTACATATTATAATTTAATATCATTAATACATATTATTAGTATAAAAACCTCGTACTTAATTTCTTTGTTTAATCTAAGTTGTCATAGTATTGCAATACTTTAGATGTCTTATGTGCAGATAATGCAGAAAATGCAGAAAAAGAAAATAAGTACGTCTTAGTTTATTCTCCTAATGAAAAAGTTGAAATTCAAATAAAAGCATTTCTACGGATAGCTTCAAAATATGATGGTGACGATATTAGTTAGAGGTAAGAATTGCTCCTGTTCTCATAGGAGGCTAACCATATACTCTAGTACTATTGTTAGGTTTTTCTAAAGAGATGTACTGAAAAGATTTAACACGAATGTGAGTTTGTTGATCTTCTGCCTTATATATTGTTTAACTTGTTTATTCCTATCTAACTAACGCGGGGCTCAAACTAATTTCTATATATCTAATTTCTATATTGCAATTTTGGTTATGCAAATACATCAAATCTATTACTCCTTAATCCTCATTTCAAGTATATCTGCTTTGGTTATATTGTTGTAGAAATAGCAACTCATACAACAACACTTTTTGTATCTATGTCTCTTCAATCATCATATCGTTTATTACTTTTCACACTTCTCTCTTTCTTCTCTTGGTTGTAAAATTTCTTGTACAAATATAATTTTTCTAGTAGAAAACCTTTATTAGATTTGGAGGTGATATATTTAATTCCAATTTATTTTTAAAATCATTTTAGTTAGCTTTCTAAATTACAATTTCTCTACCTTCGATGAGTTGATAATTAATATACATGCAAAGATATAATGTTTGAATACTCCAAGAAACTAAATGCATCTGGTTTTACATTGCTTAAGTTAATAGCAGAGGCAAGTATAGTGGAAAAATGATCATGATGAGAATATACTATTTTGCTAAGCTATAGAATTCCTTTTGCATGTTTTACTTGTTAGTTTTGGTTGTATTTTGAATATTACAAGAGGTACCAACCCTCACATTGTTTAGTTTAATGTATATATTAATATCTTCCATATACTTTTAAAATAAGTAGAAAAAAGTTGTAAATGCATTTAAGGATTAGGTTTTAGGGTTTTATAAAACTCAAGACAAGTGACCACTTTACTTTTGATTTGAGAAAATTTTATGTCTCAAGGATTTGTAAAAATTAAGATAAGATGTTACTTTATTCACAAATTCGGAGTATTATATACCTCCAAACAAACACTATAGACTCGAGATTGTAATCCTTTTGCTAGGACTCGAGAAAAATGTTATGTCTTAAAATATCCAATGAAATCAATTATCTGTATCAATTCAGAAAGCAATTACAATACAAGAAAATTGAGAAGGTGATTACTAATTAAAATATTTTGAAAAGTAATTATAAACAAGTTTTAAAAAAAAAGAGAACGTGGAGTACATGAGTAATAATGGTTGGTGCAATATAAGTGCAAAGTTGAAATTTATTTATTTTTTCAAAAAGTATTAACCGTTATAGTACTAAACATTATCAATAGACTTTCTTAGACTTATTAGAATCAATATTACACTTTTTTAATACATATTCTCTGTAAATGCTTTCAAGTAGAATGACAACAAATAGAATTTTATGTTTTTTTACTATTTGTATCTTTAAATTTATCTTTTCACTTCCATTGACTTTCACATTCAATCATCCTATTAAAATTTATCAATTATTATTATGATTTATATAATCTATATTATTCTTAATATTTAAAAACAATAAAAAAACACTAGTATGAATTATTATATTTGTTTCTTATAGATCCAAACTGGATGAATCCATAGAACATGGAGATCAACTCTGACAATCTAATGCGATGGTGTGTTTCTTATTGAGTCCAATTGGTCCCATGATGAATCAAAGAATCAAGTTGTATGCACACATAACTAAAGGTACAAATATAATGTCTAATTAAATATCACGTGGATCATGACACATCTCGTTATAAGTGAGATTCAAATCCCTTCGGTCCAACACTGGGAAATACTGTACATCTATGTCTGTTAGAATTTTAAAACATTGATAAATAATCATTAATGATACGAATACCACATTCATAATTCATTAATTTTTTACTTAAAAATGTGTGGCATAACCAACCAATTACTTTGTTTGTGCCAAGCTGCAATATGAAAGCTGCTCATACATATATGTAAGTGTTGCAGCTTCCCATGAATTTCACATACCAACATCAGTAAAGAGGGGCAAGTACGACATATTAACTAATGTTTCATTTTTATTTGCAAATATGATGCATCCCACTAGGTGCAACAAATAAGCTCTAACAGCACAGTCTCATCTACGATGGACACATGACTCCTCGTATGCCTCTCTCGAAGCCAACTTAGTCTCACTACTACAAACCTACATTGGCTAAACTTTGCAGAGGTGTCGCCACTATCCACACTTAGCAGCTCAACCAATAGTGGTTCAATTGCTACCACATCGATAGTCATGTGGATGCAAAAGTGTCCCACAATAGAGATGTGCAACAGATTCGACACATCATCCAACGTGATGGTCATCTCATCTATAGGAAGGTGGAAACTGTTAGTTTATGTATGTCATCTTTATACTAAGGTAGACAGAACCCCTTATCAGTTAAACCTGGTTCATCTCAACCTAATCTAGACTCAACTCGACTCGACCTGACATGGACCTGGCCTGACTTGGTCGACTCGACCTAACTTGGATCCATCTTAACTAACTTGACATAGTCTCAACCTGATATAATTTGACCTAAGCTCAACCCAACAATCCTACCCATACTGACATGGGTTTAGATTTTGATTGAGTAAAGATTTCCATGCACATAAAGATTTTTTAAGTATTTTTTTCATTTATGTTTTTAAATAAGAATTTTTACTTTAAAAAATACCCATGGATTAGCTCTAACAATGGGTTGGCCCTGACCCATGAGACTTTTGTGGGAACTTTGGCCCGATGAGCTTTTTTTTATGTGGGGTTTTTGGTTATGTGAGATTTCTTTTGCTTTGGTATATGCATAAGCTCTTATTCCTTCATTCTTTAAAACTTCTTGTGCATGAGAAACGTCATTTGTTAGACAACTTGTAAAATGGTATACTTTCATTGTATATTCTTCATGCTTGTGTGAAGCTAGATTATAGACAAAGGAATGATTATATTTCATATCCACCTAGTTGAGTGTAAAACCTTGTAAAAACAAGTTTATTATTGTATAGGTTGAAGAAGCTTTGTGTACATAATCTGGAGAGAAATTATGTACTCGTTACTAAACTAAAAGGGAATTTATTAAATGAAGAAACTTTGTGAGCTTTTGTAAACATTTGATTTTTTTACCGAAACCCTTTACATTGGAAAACAAAATGTAACCTAGGTTATGAGTGAACCATTATAAAATTTAAATATTCAATGTCTCTTTCTATTACTTACACAATGTTTGCTTCTTTTATTTGTCTATAAAATATTTTAAAAAAATATATTGTAAATACTTTATAAAACCTTTATATGACTCCATTTAAGTGTATAATTAGACAATTTGTGAAAGTCTTTAATACAATGTTTTAGTTTTATTCTAATTTTTTGTTTCTAGAATTGAAATTTTCTTTCAAGAATATATTAACAATTTTTTTATTGATAATATTTGTATGTATTTTTTAAATCTTTAATTAACTTATATATATATATATATATTCAATAAAGATAAAATAAAAAATCTATAACTATTTTAGTAGAATAAAAACTACTTTTTAATTTACTCAAAACAACATAGTAAAATAGATAAAAATGTATTAGAGAAGTATTAATTTTTTGGTAATAACAGGTAGCTGGAAGAATCTTGAGTTGATATCTAGTTTTTTTCTCAAACATCATTAGGTTTTTCATGTCTTCTGGCTAATAATGTTGGTAAGCTTCCATTGGAAGATCACGGAGGTTATAATCAACAATAGGTTCACAAATTAAATTAAAAAGTGTTTGTTTGAAGAAATTTTCTAAAAGAACTTCTAGGAAAAAGTATGAAGAAAAAAAAATTGACTTTCCGCAAGTGAAAATTAGCTTATGTCATAAGCTGAAAGTAAAAAAGAATGGAGAAGTTATATGATAGAGCTTTTACACTTATGAGAAAATAAATTTAATTTCTTTTCTTTTTATTTTCTCTCCTAGATCTCTTTATAAAGAAACTTCTTTAAAGATGTATATTCAATACATTTACATTTTCAGACTTTTGAATTATGTAATATATTATGTGATACTAACTATCATAAACATTGGAAAAAAATATACTATTAGTAGTTTGAACAGAAGTAAATAAAATACATAAATTGAATGAAATTGTTGTAAATATTAAATTAACTTCAAAAGTTGTTAAATCAAACTGAATTGAATTCTAGACGTCAAACAAACTAAATTGAATTAAATTCAACCATTTTAAATTCCTTTTTTAACTACCTAAATTAAATTAAATCATTGTTGATGAATATCTTATTTTAAAGCATATTTTAAGTTATACTAAATTTGTTAAAAACTAAAAAAAAGAAATTGATATCAATTTTTGATAATAATTGAATTTTTTTTATTAATGCTGTGCAGATGGTTTAATTCAATTTTTTATGATTTGTTCAGTTTTAAGCATAATTGTCAAAGGCAATGCAAATCGGCCACTTCAATTAGTTGAAGAAACCAACTTAATATCTAGTTCAAATTCTTCCAAAAAACAAAATTTCAAATTAAACTAAGATAGAGTTGATTGACCTTCATGCAATATAAGAAAAGATAAATGTACACTTACAAGTGGCGTACACCATTCTGACACTGATTATGTGTCATTTTTATATGAGGTGGCATTGGTACATTAAAAAAAAGAAAAGTTATTTTAATAAGCTTATTATACGTGTGGCAAAGGTACAAAACTAATTGAATGAATGTTGAAAGGGCGGTTAAGAGAGAAATTAAAGAGTGAGAATGAAAAGAGGGTGAAACCAAGTCTGAAGAACCCACGAGTGTTTGTCAAAGCTTTTGGTGCCATTGTTGGATTTGGTAGAGAAATTAGAACTAGATGAAGGAAGTGGCATAGAGGTATGACGAAGGAAGAACGCAATAGCAACGGACAACGGTGACCTCAACGAAGGAATATCGTAACATCAGTGCACGCCGGGACACAAAGGAAGAAGCTATTTTGTTAAAAGAAACCAATCACAGATACAAGAAAACTACTATGTGTGCAAAATATAACAACATGAAGTCAAAAACCCGACCAAAACCTAGCCACACCTCCATGTGCTCAACAACATTAAATGGAGAATGTTGTTGGTGTATTTAGAGATAATACTAGGTGTGACCACTTAAATTTGGAGATAATATTCTTATCAACTTGAGGCATTTTGGTAGGACTGAATGAGTAAAGTTGATAATGTAATGAGCCATCTAATGAAATCCTTATTTGACTTTTGACAAAATGTTTGTATCAATAGGAATTCCTCTTAGTTCCCCCTCCATAATTTGGGATAAGATTGTTTTGTTTGTCTTGCTATTTAATAAACAACAATATTTCTTTCTCAAACCTTTAAGCAATGTAAGTAGAGATATTTCATTCTATAAGAAACATTATCAAAATCAATTTAAATCATGGTTGCTATATGATCTATAATACCAAATGATTTACTTATCACATGCTCCCAAAAATCGGCTTATTGCAAAAAATAAAGCCTAATACATTTCACTCAATTTGGGACAACTTAAATAGTCTTTCCATGCAAACGTTGACATAATGTTCATTTAGACATTTTGTCAAACAACTAGCGGCCAGTAGATTGAGACATGTATGGATTTGTGTTGTGAGATGCAAATTTATCCAATTTCATGTCAAAATCAACACATATATGTAACCCACAAACCATGCAAACCAACCAAATGTTAAAATAATGGAAGAAGAGGATTGCATCATCCTATTGCACATGACACATCATATGATAGAAGAAGGAGACGAGAACTTACTTGAATGCTTTAAACTGAAGTTATGTTGGAGATTGGGGAACAAATTTGTCAAGATTGGATTAGGTTAAAGGAGAGAATTGTGTGACTGACGAAGACAAAATGGGACAATTGGGGTTAGATTTTCCAAAATAAAATGGTAAAAAGTTTAGGATGAAAGAACACTAACTTTAGGATGAAAATGAAGATAAAGACAAAAAGGAAATTGTTGCAATTGAAAAGGCACCATACTTCAAAAAGAAGATGAAGAGCACAGCAAGGGAATGAAAACATGAGAATTGAACAATGAGAAAAAGAAAGAGGTGTAGATTCACCGTATGATGTACGCTTTACACGATTCCGCACAACATATAATAAAATTCAAAATTTTTCGACATATAACAAAAGGGTATTTATTAAAGTATATTGAATTGGAGTGTTTTTTTTATAATTATTAATTTTTTTTAAAAATAATTTATTATTAAAATTAGTTGATATAAGATAAAAGTTACTTCTTTAAATAATTCTGAATTAGAAGAGTTTATTATAAGTCACTCTTCTATTCTATTGGAGATAACCTTACCAAATTCTTTATATAGTAAGAAGGTCTAACATTCTAATAAAGCTATTTAATTCTCTAACCCAAGCATCACCTATAGAAGATTAGAGCTTAGATCAAGGGCATCACCTAAAATATTTTACATAATAATTGCTTTAAGAAATATTACTTTTCCACAAAACTGACCTAAAGTACATACATACCATGAACCAAAAACGAATTTAGTTGGTTGGAAGAACTCAATCTCATTTGACAAAAGGTTATTGAACTCATACAATTGAGCTGTTGCATATATTTTATAGTCCTGCTAACTTGTGTTCTTTGAATAATGGTTAAGGAATTGAAAATAGTTTTTTTTTTTAATTGAAAATTGTATAGGAACATATTAAAAAATCGTAAGAGAATACATATTTCCACGTCTTAATAGAAAATTTATTTTTTAATTTCTTAACTAGTATTCCTAAATCATTTTGCGTTCTTTATACACATACTGAAATAATTATAAAACTAACTAACTATTATAATTATTACATAATTTCTTAGTTCAAAACCATGCAAGTGTTCACGTAAATCAGTAGGAATTAGAAAATAAGCTAGGAAAAACTTTATGAGTATTGCTCGGCGTAAGAACGTGTGACAAACATATGACAGTACAATAACTGATTTATTTTAACTTCCAGTAATAGAATACACATTCTCAAACTCACTTTCACTTCCAAAAACATCAAGATCGCAAGTAATTGTTCATGAGATCACAACTTGAAGTGCAATAGTGCAGAGGTTCCACTGCCACTTGCATAACGATGGGCCATGTAATCTTTTAAGGAAATTTCTCTGTACACTTGTGGATGGTCTTCACAAACCAGTTCCTTTATTGGACCAAAGACTTTTGATATAGCTGTTCTGAAAAAGGATGCAACTGAAATTCTGGGGCCTTGATGATTTGCTAAAACTCTATGTTGAACACTGATGAATTTGTCATTAGTCATAAGCTGCACAGCATAGCAGTGAAACTGATCATTACTGTTAATTCTTATTTGATATGTATGACACCACTCCTGCATTTTTGACAGACTCTACAAAGAATAGTAACACTAAATGGCATGAATGCAATGGAGATTATGTATTCCTCACTAATTCTATGATTTTCAAGCGAAAACAAGCGTATTAGCAGGAACAAAAACAAGTAAAAATAGTGTATATATTGAAACTAAGATGAGTTTTTTTTAATGTAGAGACTAAAATGTAAAGATTACACAAGAGATCAAACAAGTAATCAAACCAAAATTATTTATGAAGTTGAATGACAATGTTATTTTAGGCATGAAAAAACCCACCTGCAGAAGATCCCCAATGTTCACTACAAGAGCCCCATGCGTGGGAGGTACACAAATCCATTGACTATCATGAAGAACTTGAAGACCACCCATCTGATCTTGCAAAAGTATAGTCATGATGTCACCATCTGAGTGCTCTCTATTTCCTATAGTTAATGTAGGCTCAGGACATGCAGGGTAATAGTTGCATAGAAGAAGTAGCCCTTCAGCACAACCCTTTTCTTTTAGATAAAAACGATCAAGGCCTAGAGCCTCTGACAGTAACTCAAACAAAGCATAAGCAAGAACCATCATCTTCTTTGAGTATTCAATCACAATATCTCTGCAAGTGTGTCAACTCATCAAACACAAAAGAAGTATTAGTTAAGAAGAGTCTTTATCTTCAAGGGAACTAAATTTGGAAATAAATACATTATTACATTTACATCTAAAAGAGTAAATCTAATATGTTACATTTCATCCTAAAATCAATAGGCTTAGAATTCGGGTAAGAATAGGCCATACAAAAGATGAGCTAGAAGCTCTAATATCATGTTCCTTTTCATCTGTTGCCTGAGGTAGATGAGTTTCACATCAAGAGGATGAAGAGCTTTCTAACATAAGGAAAATTTCCTGTTGTAAAAGATTAGGGTGTAAATAGTAATAGATTTACTATGTTCCCTTAACCAAAAATTCAGTGTAATGATATCATATCATCACCAATTAGATGCTGTCCCAAGAATTTGAAGCATGTGCAAGTGTTAACAATGTTAAAAGTAGCATTACTATTATCACAAACCTACAAACTGCTGGAAATTCTTCGGTTTTGGGGTGATCAGGTGCCAAGGAAAATGCAATAGTATCCCTCCAATCAGCAGAAGGGTCTTCATAAAGAGTATAATTGGAAAGATAAGCAACTTTTCTGCTGACATCACGAGTGTAGTACTCTTTCCTCACCTCTGCACCTTGTTGGTGAAACCTGCGAGTTCCTTTGATCATTTCATCCAAAACATGAGTTGGAATTCCATGATTTATGACCTGAAAAAAGCCCCACTTCTCACATGCATATCTAACTTTTCCCACAACACCATCTCTCAAATTAGGATCATCATGGATGCCAGTGAGGTCAATTAAGGGGATGCTGATCTTTGAATTTGATGCACTTCCTAAGCCATCACTGAGATCATTAGAGTGCTCATAATAGAACATACGTGGAACTTTCGCTACACCATTTTCTACCAGCCCTTGAACACCAGCCCTTGAACACCAGCCTTTGAATCATCAAATGCCACGAGTTCACTTTTCCTGTCATAACCTGAAACTGTCTCTGCCTCATACTCAAGCGTGCTTGTAACTACCATTTTGAGAGACTATATATGCATCCAATATAAGTAATGAATGCAACTATCAAGTGTTCAAAACATCTGGATTGAAGAGTAAGTATATGGAACAGATAATGAAGAATGTTTTCTCTGGAATTTTCCAAAGAAGGTGAATAAATTAGTGGCACCCTTGTTTGTTTGCCAAAATTCCCTCCATAAAGGATAACAAAATTATTGATTTGATTCGAGATTGAATCATTGTTATGTGGAATTGATTTGCTTTAATTTTAATCATGAAAACTGATATTTGTACCCTCTTTAGTTATAAGTCATATGAGATGTTGTAAAGGGTAAAGCAAATTAAAAGTACAAAGTTACTTCAATTAACTTTCAGGGTGTTTCAAACATATATAATTGTTCTAGTATCTGACCAGTAAGGTTTGAGTGTATGTACCAAAGAAAGAGGACAAAGAATAGCTTCATACGCGTTTATCAATTTAGTGGTTTACACGTAAGGTTGCACTTGGAAGGTATCTTATCCTTAGTTGTTATCCTTTTATGTGATATTTGCCCATGATTTTATTGAAATGGGGGTGTGAAAAATCAAAGTTCTGCATTGAAATAAATAAGGCAAAACAGAGAAAAATGTTTTGTAAGAAAAGGAAAATTCCAAAAATCATAAAAGAAAAACGCCCACCGTGGGGCTCGAACCCACGACCACAAGGTTAAGAGCCTTGCGCTCTACCAACTGAGCTAGACGGGCTTACATAAATCGAAACGAACAATATATTAATAATCAAATCCATTCAAGTGTACATGGCACTGAATTTGAGCTTATATTATAAAACCCAAGGTTCATAATTTATTTCTGCAGTCTAACAGATACATTTTTTCAAAGCATGCAATATAACTTAGTTTTCAGTTCCTGAAGCCACATAGCCTTGTACCAAAGTCTAGTAGAATGAGAAAAACCACAGCTCATTCTTAAAACATCATGTGTTGCATGAATTTGCTCATAATCACAACTTTAAGAATGATATTGAGGAAGCTCCAATGCTCTGTGAGTATTGATGCGCCAGGTAGTCTTTTAGAGAGGTTTCTCTGTACACTGGTGGATTGTTTTCAGATAACAGTTCCTTGATTGGACCAAAGACTTTCGAGAGACTCTCTGGTGATTGATCACCAATTCTGAAAAAGGATGCAATTGATGTTCTTGGGCCTAGATTGTTTGCTAAAACTCTGTGTTGAACACTGATGAATTTGTCATTACTCACTAGCTGCACACACAAAAATATCACAAAACTTTAATTAATCTTTAAGTTTATTTAATATTTAATTACATAGAAACTCAATTAAAGCATGGTGGTTTGTAATTGACCTTGAAACCATTTTTCACTTGATTGAATGTTAAAAGTTGGAAGTTTGTAACTTATCTTAGACTTTTATTTTTGCATCTGTAAACTTAAGATTTGATAGTTAGACGTAGAGGTTACCAAGACATATGGAAGCACAGTAAGAAAATTATAACGTAGGATAAATAAGCCAATGTAAATGAATAGATAAGAGGTAGCATATATCAGAATCATTTTTGCAAGAACACTGAGGTACCAAGGTGACACAAAAGAAAATCAAATTCTAAAACCAAAAATACCTTCTGGGTTATTTGAACCTTTGTGCACCCATATTCTGTCATAACTTGCAAGCTTGTAGAACATCTTTAGATTGTCCTAGAAACATGGTTTTGAATCAATAGTAATCTAATTGAAATTCCTAATTTCTTTTACTTATTTTGTTTTCCAGTTCAATTAAAGTTATTAGTCGATTATATCAATGAGCTTGTGCAGTAACACTTGTGCTTATCTTAATGTAAACAGAACTACTATCTTACTATTTTGTATTACATCAACATGCATCATATCGATATCATGAGGTATTATTATGATACTAGTTGTTACACTTTTCCACCAATTCTATCTAAAGTCTCTCTTTCCAATTCCATCTCATGAAGTAACCATTTCAAACTAACACACATTCTTTGTTGTAAAATCCACCATAGTTGATTGCAGTGCTGTACTTTATACAAAGCTAAAGGAAAGGATTTAAAATGTTGAATGAAAATGTTGTTCATGCAAGATCAACCTACCTGCAGAAGATCTCCAATGTTCACTACAAGAGCTCCATGTATTGCAGGTACATCAATCCATTGATTTTCGCGAAGAATTTGAAGACCACCCATTTGGTCTTGCAAAAGTATTGTCAGGAAGTCACCATCCGTGTGCTTGCTAGTGCCCATGGTTAACTCTGGCTCAGGGCATGTTGGGTAATAGTGACCCAGAAGAAGAAGCCCTTCTTCACATGCCATCTTTTTAAGGTGCAAACGATCAAGCCCAAGAGCCTCTGACACCAACTCAAACAAAGTAGAAGCAAGTGCCATTACTTTTGCTGAGTACTCTGGTACAATATCTCTGCAAGTGAAGAACATAATTTTCTTTTAATATATGAAAGAAGTTTGATTCATTTGACTTTTTATTTTCTTCTCCTGCTTACTGAAACATTTATCCCAACAGTGTAATCTAATGAAGATTTTCTGCAATAAATTGGAAAACTGCAAGACACTTAGCAAGGCAAGGACAGGAAGATTAAGGAATAAGCTAGTGAAAGATTTATCATATTCCCATAACCAAACTAAAATTGTTGTGTAGATATCTTCACCAATAAGAGAATATCCTAAAATTATTCATAAGTTGAAGTCACGAGTCCCAAGATGAATGCTAAAAACAATATTATCACAAACCTACAAACTTCAGGCAACTCTTCAGGTTTGGGTGGATTAGGTGCCCAGAAAAATGCAAGTGTGTCTCTCCAATCAGTAGATGGGTCTTGGTAAAGACTAAAGTTGGAAAGATAAATAACTTTCTTGCTCAAATCACGTGTGTAGTACGTTTTCCTCACATTAGCATCTTGTTCATGAAACCTGCAAATTCCTCTGATCATCTCATCCAAAACATGAGTTGGAATTCCATGATTTTTAACTTGAAAGAAGCCCCAATTCTCACATGCATATCTAACTTTTCTAACAACATCATCTCTCAAAGTATGGTCATCATGGATACCTGTGAGGTCAATGGTGGGAATAGTAAATTTTGAGTTTGATTCTGTGGTCAAGTCTTCACTGAGATTAGAGCTTCCACTATAGAAAATTGGTGGAACCTTTGTCACACCATTTTCTATCAGTCCTTGGACACCAACCTTTGAACCATCAAATGCCCTAAGTTCACTTCTTCTGTCATAGCTAGGAACTGTTCCTGCCTCCAACTCTTCTGTGCTTGTGTCCACCATATTTTGCAGCTATCAATCAGAACTTTGTAATGAAAGTAACTGCAAAAGGATTCAAAGGGAATAAAGAGGAGACTAGATAAGCTTTTTTGTGTGTATCTAGTTGAATCATATCACTCCGTACCCAAATAAAAATTGCAAAATAATTATTTTGTTAGTTGAAAATTTAATATCTCAAAAAAATTGAAAGTTCTTATTTTGTATCTGAACATGTAAATGTGACCATTACTACATCTTGTTAGTAAGTTTTTCATGAGTCCATTTTATCATCCTAATGTATAAAAACCAATTTAACACTGAATTATTCTTTTAAAGTTAATTTAATATTAAATTATAAAGTTCAAGAACTAATTTATTATTAAGTTACACAAGAAAATATAATTGTTATACTTCTTATGCATTTAAAAATTAGATATGAATAATTTTTTGTCTTTCAAAAATATAAATTTAAAAAACTTTAGTAGGTATGAAATCAAATATCTTCAGAATTAATTTGAAGTATAAGTGGAATCTTTGTTTGAAATGTTATAGAATTCAATTTGATTTAAGAATCTGTTATGGGTGGATGAACCCAAAAGATGACAGACAATACAAATTAATTAGTGGTCCTTCGTATCACCATTTCTATTTTTTATGTTCTTCTTGTGTTTAGATGAAAACCCACCTACATTTTACTTATATTTTAAATGGAATTGATTTAATTTTTATTTTAGTTTTAGAGTGAAACTTCAAATTTATCCTTGAGAAATTTAGGGTGGGACATATTAGTTTCTTGAAAATTTTCACAATGATGTTTTAAAATGTTGATCAAGTTGGTCTTTAAACATAGAACAAAATAATCTATAAAAATAACCAAGTAATTTTTAAGGCCCGGGGTAGTGTGAACTCTTGAGATTCTTATGAAACTAATGTATCCCCTCCTCAAATTTCTCAAAGACAAAATTGATAGTTTGTTTTTGGTTAAAATTGATATTTTCACCCCTTGACTTAAGTGATTCGATTCAAGAAAGGGAAATAAAGCAAATTGATTAATATATAATATAAAAAGGATTTAATAAGTTTTTTATTTTAATTTTTTGTAAATTTTTATAATGCGTTCCCATTAATTTTTTTATGTAGTTATAATGTTAGTTAAAATTAATATATATATATATAGAGAGAGAGAGAGAAATATCATGTTATATATCCAAATATGTAATTTACATTGAAATAATTTAATTTCCTTTTTTATCAAATTCCGAATATAAATTAACCAAATGATTAGTTAAAATAAATTAAAATAATTTTTAATTAACAATGACCTTTAGTATTTAAATATTTTATCTTGGTTATGACGTTAGCATGAAATTAAAAATCATTATCCCATCATTGAAATCAAAGTGAAGAATTATTCATATTAAATGTCAATGGGTGTAATATTTAAATCTACATTGCATGTTAGGCATTACATATCCCTAAACCATCTAGTGGACACATGGAAAATGACAAAATGTGTTCTTCCTACTATTTAAATTATTTTTCGACTTTAGTGATGAAAAACAAATAGAAGAAAATAATTATATAAAACTTCATTTATAAAAATTATTATTTCAAATACTTCTTTTACTTTCTTTTAAATGTATAAGAATTTCATTTAATTTTTTCAAAGATTAGACTTTGTTATATTGAAATTAGTAACGAGAAAAAACAAAGTTATCAATTATATTTTTATATACGTAGAATTTGATGTTTATACGAATGATTTGATGGATAAAGATAAGTCTTTGCTAGTTTAGAATACGATTATCAAAATGGATATGATGCGATGATCCGATTTATTTAATCTATGATTTAAGTTAGATTAAATTTTAAAGATAATGTGGAATCAAAGTAGTTTTTTTAGTCAAACCCATTAGGTTTTAGACCAATATATGCTAAGGTCATATTAAACCACAAACTAATGAGTTGACCTATTTTTCTTTTATGTTATTTTTTTTCTAAATTTTATTTTATTTTAATTACACATGTTATATTATGGATGTGAAAGATATTAATAGAATTGTCGTAAGAAATATTAAACTAAATGCATGATGTTGTTGTATAATACATCTAGTTATTAAATATTAAACTTTAGACTTTTTGGACAATGATATATCATAATTTTTCTCTATTGTTATATAATCTTTTTAATTTTTAATTAGGTCAAGAATAGCTTATTGACATGTGGGCCTAACATAGAACCAAGTTGGGTCAGACTACCTCTTTGATATTTCTAGTCTAAAGTCATAATGATAACTTAGTTTGATTATCAAGATTTTCTATAATCATATTTAAGCTTTCTATGAAAAAATAGAACTTGTGGAGGTTGTGGTTGCAAGGATTATAATTACAAATAAAATGAATTAATTAACTTTTGATATCACCTTAGGATAGAAGATTTGAACTCCACATATGACACTTGGTCACATTGATGTATTTTATACAGGCATGGTATATTGAGGCAAATTGTTGGAATGTTGTGTATTTTGAAATGTAAAAATATATGAATAAAATAGAATATTGAAATAGTTTTATGGTATATAAATATGAGATAAATAAATTAGAATATTGAAATTATTATGTTTTGGATATATAGTATATTGATGTGAATTGTTGTTTTTTTGGAAATGTTAAAATATATTAATATAATAGTTTTGGTATTTTAATTGTGAATTGATATTATGAAAGTTGTTTGGAAAGATTGAATAGTTGTAATTGTGTTGGTGATTGATGGAAGAACTGGTAAGTTGTTTACAAAAGTAATTTTGATTGAGTTGGAAAATTGAGAAACTATGGTTAATTATAGTGTATTTCTTAAAATAGATTATTAAATTGAATAATTGATGGAATTAAGTGTATAATGACTTTGTTGGATCAAATTAGGTTAAAATAATTGGAATTAAAACTTTTAAACTTATTTACCATGTTGAAAATGTATATTAGGAATGTGAAATTCTTTGGTAAATAAATTCATCTGTGTTGTATATATAAGTTGTAGAAATTTTTGTTCAAGTGAAATTAAGCTAACGAAATAGACTTTTTGTAATTTTTTTTAAAATGAGACAATTCTCGCTCAAGTAAAAATTAGATAATAAAATGGACTTGTTTTTGACTTAATTGTTATTTAAGTAAAAAAAATTTCTCTTAAATAAGAGTAATTTTTCTCAAAGTAGAATCCTTAAAAAAAAC
Organism: Lablab purpureus; assembly: GCA_030347555.1. Lineage (NCBI taxonomy): Eukaryota > Viridiplantae > Streptophyta > Magnoliopsida > Fabales > Fabaceae > Lablab > Lablab purpureus. The sequence continues at coordinate 24,984,974 of CM059258.1, forward strand.
TAATTCAAAAATTTTAAAAAATATTTATTTAATTAAAAGTCTCTTTAAAGTTGAGTGTAAATTCTACTTGTTAACTTTAATACACACATTTTTAAGAATTTTTTTATAATTACATTACCTCAAATTTCATAATTCTTTCTTGCCACCTATGAGTCACTGTACAATTAGAAAACTTCCTCTCCACCAATAAAGAAATAATTTAATTATATGTAATAATAATACAAATATCAAAATTAAACTAGATAATTAAGGCATGAAATCAAACTATTAATTCTTCATACCAACAAATTTTTATTCTAACCCCTATCTTTTTTTCATGATGGTCATGACTCATTACTTCTAAAGATTTAACCAGTCCCATTAACTACTAAATGTGAAGATAAGAATCTCCACTCTACATATAAGGTCACAATAATTATAACGTATTTAACTAAGTAAAAATAATAATATATATACTCTTATCCATCAATGTTTAAAATGCATTAGCGATTATTTGTTATAATGGTTAGTGACAAAAATGCAATTTTGTTTAAAATGGTTTTTTGGGACCATTACATTAAAATATTCCTCAATTATTTTTCTTCTATGTAATCTTTTATAGGACTAATACCTGCTAACAATTTTAAAAATGAATAGATGAGCCACCAAACCATTCATTAGCAAATATTGATCACACACTTGATAATTTATTCCCTTAAAAAGCACAAACCACGTTCTCAAACTGCAGACATTTATCAAAGATTCCATAGTTTATTGTGATAAACATATTTTTAATTCATCACAGCATCCAACTGAGAATCAACCACACTTGCTAAATTTGTTTCTCCACACAACCAACCACTTTTATAACCCACCAAAAATAGCTACCAAACTTTCACAAATTCTCTCATTGCCCTACCATGAGGATCACCAACACATTCAAAATCCATTATATGTTATGCAACCATATCCTACCAATCACCAATTAATTCACCAGCTCTTGAGAAAGAGCAAGGAAGAAAATGTCATCAAGCCTGTCATTACTAGGAGAGTTGCCACCGTACACCAACAACCCCTGGCGGCCGCCCTGCCGAGCTCCGGCGAAAGCACACCACCCTCGCGGCCCGGGGTGGCCGTCGGAATCCACCTTATCCTCCAATCTCCTCCATGCTAGTGTCTCCGTGTCCAATGCATAAAGCTCACCAGAAAATTGACCAGCACCCAAGTGACCTTGGTCACTAGGATCAATTTCCCCACCATACACAATTATATCTTTCCCATTACCAAGGGTGCAAAACACACTACGGGCCGTGGGCTTCAGCCCACTTGTCTCAACCTCGGTCCATGTTTTATAGGCCAGATCAAAGCAATGCACATCATCCATTTCCACCCCGGAGAACCCATACACAACCCATATTTTCCCTTCGGCCACAGCCAGGCCCGGCCCACCTCTCCCCTTGCAACTCTCACCCGGAGAAGGAAACTCCACCCACTTGCTCTCAACAGCATCAAAAGCCCACAAGTCATTGAGTCTCCCGTGAACTCCACATCCGCCGAATATATACACGTGCCGGTCATCGGCGGTCATGGAATGGTAACTCCGGTCAGGAGGCCCAATATCACCGCGTGAAATCAAGGCCCATTTGTTGGCCCTTGTGTCAAAAGAATAGAGTTCATTGAGCTCTTTGTGTTCACCATCTCTTCCACCAAAGACATAAATGGTTTCTCCCACTGCGGCCATCGTGACACCGACACGTGGCGGTGGGATATCCCCTGATGCATCGGCCACAGACCACGTCAAAGTCTCAAGGTCGAACACGTGTAGGCTGTTATCAACTGGGACACGTGGCACGAATTCGCCGCCGAATGCATACACCTTCTGTGCTACTACTGCTATAGCGTGTGAGCTTCTTGCTCCTTGCCCTTCCCCTCTTTGATCAAGCTGAAATTGGTGTGAATTTGTTATTTTTATTACTTGCACAAGAAAAAGTAAGGGGATTTAAGGGTTTCTTACTTAAAATATTTTCATAAAAACTTCAAGGAAATTTTTTTATAAATTAAAATTAGCTTGTATATAAATTAAAAATAAAAATTTAGAAAAAAATATATAATTTTTTTATAAATTAGCTTTTCAATTAATGGAATTATAATTATAACTTTTTTCTAACTTTTTAGAAATTGGAGAAGTTTATTTAGAATTTTTTTTGGAGTGAAATGTTTATTTTCAGTTGATTTTTGACCTAAAATCTTTGCTCTATTGCAAGCCTCGATGACCTAGCAAAGGAAGAACAACCCAAAGAATATCTAAATTTCCAAATTTTCATTCCCATAAACTTCTCCATGCTTGAAAACAATTGCAACCGGAAATTTATGCCCCATGGGTATTGATAAAATCATTAATATCTAAATATGTGACGATTTTTTAAAATAATTTACACCAAATTCCAAAAGCTGGTGCTTTTGATAAAAGAACTGCAACTGAAAACACCCAAAAGAAGAAATTGCAAGATGGATCAAAAGGGTACAAGAAATGGGTATTCTTGAAGCATATTAACCAAATATAACTTTGAAAGATAGAGTTTAATGAAGCAGAAAAGGAATTAAAGAGAGAGAAAGTGAGAACAATTGTACATGTCTTTAGAAGATAACAACAAACCTTGACCCAGCTGCCATGAGCTACGGCCATTGTGTTGCTGGAATCCACCCAAAGGGTTACACCAATTACTCTTCAGTGGGAGCTTTTAGTCACTATGCTTGTTTATGCTGTGTGTTGGGCTCTTTGACCTTATATATAGACGGAAAAAGTTAGTGCTTTTGATTAGTTCAATGTTCATTTCACTGTAACATTATAATCTATCATATGATAAAGAGGTAGTGATGACAGAGAAAGATAAATAATCATACGTTACGATCATGACGAGGATTTTGTTTTCACTGTGTATTAGGATATATAATTCAGGATGTTCTTGAATCGAGAGTAAAAAATTAACCTCTCAGAATATTGAGATGGTTATTTTATCGGCATATTTTTTTTATAGACTTAGTAGATAAGTGAATTCCAAGTTCCATGTAAAATTATTCAAATGAATTAAATATTTTTAAATTTGTAGTTAATAAATTATTCAAAATAAATCAATTTTTTTAGTGGAATTCAGCTTTGCTAAATGGCACAAGAAATCAAACTCTTACCACTGTCTAAGAAAGAAAAGTTATTCACAAATTATGGTTCGCTATTTGCACAATATAATAGAAATTACTCTTTTTTTTTTCATTTTATGGTGGAAAAAGGACAAAATATACAAAATATTGGTGAGCTGTAAAATGCATGGATGACAGAGTGGTCCCTTATTTTGCCATGAAAATGGCAGCAACAATAAAAAAATTATATTTTGCAGTACCTTTGGAAAAGTTTTCTATAATAAATTTTTAAAAAACTAAAAGCTAAAATAATCAATTCATAAATAAAAAAATAACTTTTACTTGGTTCATTCATGCACATATGAATTTTAATTTATGAAAAAAATTATCCTTTTTCTTCTTCTAAAAGGTCTTATAAACAAATTTATTCAAACGTATCATAAAGTAAGATCTGAAAATTAATTTTTAATAAATACAATTATAACTAGATTAGATTTTGATATTGCAAGGTGCAAAAATAATTATAAATCTGTGAACAAATTTCTTCTTACTAATCCTCATATTTGCGTTATATGATAAATATGAAACGTTTTTACATTTTTAAAACATTGTCTTTAGAAGACGATATGTGATATAACATTATCATCTTATTTCACTAAAATATTTAAAAATAATGAGTAATGTTTATAATTTCTAGTATTATTAACAATATTATTATTATAAGTTAGAAAAAACTGATTCCTCTAAAATAAAATTTCACGTTCAAAATTGTTAAATAAATAACTTGAGAGTTTTGTTATTTCAATATATTAAAGGAAAAAAATTTACATTTTCAAAAAGTATGTTTTTGTCAATCTTTTAAAAATGAATTTATTTTGATGAATGTTTAACTTGGGTGGATACCAAATGGTTTGGGTGTTTGCATTTCAAATATGATTTTTAGTTGCAATTCATGTAAGAAAAAAAAATTAATTCCCTTGATGATGGCCTAGATCATGCCTTGATGATGCATTAGCAAGTTGAATTGTCATAATTGACTCATAATAATTAATTTAAGTAAGTGCCACAAGCTCACAATCAGCTAATTGTTTTAGTCCCATTGTTTTGTGTTTGGGATATTGATTAAGGGAATAGTTTTACTTAATAAAAATAAAATGAAAATCATATTTTTATGTCATAAATAATTTTTAATATTTTTTATTTTCTTGTATGTTTTTATAATTCTAATAACAAGTTAAATAAATTTACTTGGAATATTTATAGATTAGTTATTATTAATAAATATGTAATAACCACTTAAATATGAAAGGTTAAGAGACCAAATCTTTTAATAAGAATATATCTCGAAAAGCTTGAAATAAAATATTATTAGAATTTGAGAAAAGAGGAAGCCAAAATATATTATCGATTCATCATAAAAGAGACGTTTCTAAACTCTCAATAATAAACAAGAAATGATTCAAGTCTATCTAGATAACTAAAGTAAAAATAATTCATATTTCAAATGTACTTAATGATAACACATATTTTTTATTTAGATAGATAGTATTATTGTATCTTCAAAATATTTTAATATGTTTGATTGTTTATATTTTTACATTTTCTTGTTATTTGTAATAAATTGGGCTTGTATTATATAGTTGCTTTAATTTTATATTTTTGGCTAAATTGACTTCTCTCTATATAATATTACTTTTGATAGATTCTAGTTGAATTAGATTCTTTCTTTTCAGGACTTCTATTTGTATATATTATATTTTTCTTCTATTTTTAATTATTGTTTTTGAAGATGAGGCAAATGTGTTGAATGTTTTAAATAATATCAAATTTTTATTTGAATATTTTAATTAGGTTTGTAGATACAATTAAATCCAAATTAAGACGCATTGGATATGGTTTCAATATTCTCTTTTCTCACTTTGTCTTTTCACATTATTTCTTTCTTTTTGTGTCCTTAATAGAATTTCTATGGAAGTCTAGTTCTCTTAGTTTTAATGTTGTGTTTTAAGTCTTAGTTCCGTTTAGTAATTTTGATTTTTTTTAGTTAATTTGTATGTTAATTATATTTTGTTTAGTAATTTTGATTTTAATTAATTAGTAGTTAGTAGTAGTGTGTATGTATGTTAATTAGTTTGTACGTTAAATAATTAGTTAATTATGTTTTGTTTTTCTTTGTATGTTAGTTAATTTTATTTAGTAGCGAGATAGTTCTATTTATTTTAGTAATTTTGAAATCTTGTTAGTTTGTAAGTGTGTTACTTAATTATGTTTAGTTATTTTTGTTTAGTGAGTTAAATTTATTTAGTCATTTTAAAATTTTGTTTTATTTAGTTAGTAATAAAAGTGTCAATTTGACTCATGTTCCATACTAGTCTTCATTTATTCCTAAAAAAATTTCTTTCAATTGATCCCAAAATGAGTGACTTGAAAAACCCTAATTCACAAAAGTCCTCACATAAAATGGATTAGGATCAGGGAAAAATTGAATTTGGTCTCCAATAACACTTCAATTAACTTTAAGATTGCATAATTGACTTAACTAGGTCAACATGGGTCCGACTCGACTCCTCCAATGTGGTTCCGATTAGACTCGATCAATGTGAGCCTGACTTAACTCAACTAACATAGATCTGACTAAACTCAACCAACATGGACTTGACTCAACTTGACCGATATAGGCTCAAATCGATTCAATTGACATGAGTTCAACTCAACTCTGTAACACCCTAAAATTTACACATTTTAATTTAACTTTAAATGACCTAGATTAGAGATTCCACCACTAATCACTTAACCCTTAGTAATGAAAAACTAAATCACTAGATACTCTTGTTATATGTCAACTCGCTAATAATAAAACAATACTTAATAATAAAACAGAAAAAAGTATATATTTAATAGTTAAAAATAAGTTAAATAACTCAAGACCAAGATTAGGGGACTGAATAATTAACTTAGTTAAGATAGACCACCTTGGTAAAACCTAGACCAACCTCTCTCTTTGTTAAGAGGGATATCTTAATCCCAACAAGGTAAAGTCATGGAGATCAAGGCGTGATGCATCTCTCTACAATATAAGTACAATCACATACGAACTCTTACACATCACCTAACTATCATAACACATTGTTTTCTCATCTCCTTACACCATTGGCATGCTCGTATTACAATAATAAATGACTTAGCTTACCCACCCAAGGAATAAACTAGTCAAAGTAGTACAAGAAAAGAAAATTCCCAAACTAAGTCATGGTATACAATCCCAAAATAAGTGAATGTCATCTTGACCACCACCTTAAGAGCTAGCCTTAGATGAGTCTTCCTCCATCTTTGAAAGGCCCTCCCTCCTTTGAAGATATAAGAACAATATCGATTTCTGGAATAGGAACAATAGTAACATCATCTAGTACGAGAACAACACGTTTCATAGAGCCTGTGGGGAGGTCCTCTAGGAAGGGCTCATCCAGGAGGGTTCAATCGATTGGTTGACGTGGCAAGATGAAATCACACATAGTTCGTTGGTCTAAATACACAATTAGACAGACCTAGTAGGTTCAGGATGAATGTGCAACTAACAACAACACCAAGTGGTTGAACCAAGTAGTCAGAATTGGCCTGACAGGAAGGATTAGTTTCAAGACCCGACAAGTTCAAAATTGGCTTAGCAACAGGGTTGAATGTTTAAGCATAAAAGTAGACTGGCAGCACAGAAGAGTCTCTTGGTCAACAAACAGTACTGGTGTAAAGCAGGTAAGCTTCTAACTGTTTGTACTAGCAGTGAGTAATACAATTAGAAAATTGAGAATACAAAGAGTATTTTCTAGATTTATTTTACTCCTACACTTTAAACTATAAGTGACATCTCAAAAGCTTCACACTATGACAAGAAGTGATGATAGACTTAAACTAAACATGAATAAGTGTAACATTAAATACAAATACAATTCATGAAGGAAATAAGAAGAATATCTGATTGAGAAAGTTCACCACAAATGATAAAATGTCACCAATGTCAATTAAACAAGTTTCATACACCAACACAAACATGTATAATTGAAAAAAAAATATTCATTTTATCTTGAACTTTAGAGTTAATACCTTTAGTCAAATTGACTTATTAGTATAGTATTAGGAGTTGTAATTAGTAATTAAAAATAATTATTAAATTTTTATTTATTATTTTTATCATATTAAATTTATTATTACCTAATAATAATATTAGTATAAGTAAAAATTTTGTAGTAAAAAATTAAATAAATTTAATTATTAAAAATTAGTCATAAATGGTGATGTATTTGTTTGTTGATGGAATAAAATAAATTTTTTAATATTTTACAATAAATAATTATAATAATATTTTAGTAAAAGGGAGTGAAACAACTAATTAGTATAATGATATTTTATTTTAAGAAATTAATAATTTAAAAAAAAATAATTCTTAATTTATTAATGAAGTTATGAAATTAATATTTTTTATTTTAATTTAGTCATGCTTTAATAAGATTTATTATTTAATTTATAACTAAAGATAATATTTTCTTATTTCTTATTTCATTAAATACCATTAATTAATTATATCATTGATTATTTTTATTATTATTTTATTTAATTTCGTTATGATTAGAAAAGTTTCAAAATATACACATGTAAATATAATTATAATTTAAATTTTAAAAATTTTAAATTATATATATATATATAAAAATAATTATAATAATTAAATAAAATTAGCACACTAAATATATATATATATATATATATATATATATATATATAATTCAGTAAATTATTTTTAGTGACCAAAATTAGTTGGTTACAAATTTGATTGTTATCATTTTAATTTGTTATAGTCATTGATTCGGTGACCGATACTATTTAATCACAAAAAATATTGTAACGAAATTTAGTGTTCAAAATAGTTTTGGTCGCTATTTTGATTAATGATAATAAATTCGGTTACTAAAGGAATAATTCATTCAATTTGCTATTGCCACTGATTTAGAAATCGAAACAATTCAATTACAAAATGTTTTAATTAAATTTTGCGACAAATTTCATTTCAATTATTATGGTAATTCATACATAACACTTTTGTTGCGAGTGATATTAATTGTCTCATGACGAAGGTCAGGTAAGCCTGAGGTCATGTGGGTCAAGTCACAATCCAATCATGGTACTTGGATTGTTACGCTTTTAAGTAAAAAGAGTTGCGCTCTAACTAATGACTATAACTTTTGATCTAGTGGTAAGCGCTCAATCCAATAATTGGTATCAGAGCCAAGGTTATGAGTTTGATTCCCACCGGGACAATTTCTAAGGGGGAGATTATTACGAGTGCAAAACAATTTTAATAATCAATATTATTTCAGTTACTAATGTAACAAACCATTCGGTCGCAAATGCGGTTGCTAAAGTAGTATGTTTATTTAATTTTGATATAGCGACTAATTTAGCAACTAGAAGTTTGCAACTGAAAATATCAGTTGCTATTTCAGTCGCTAAATAAACTTTCGTGACTAATATTTTTTCTATTGCAATATTAGTTACTAATTATTGCAATATTAGTAACTAATTGCGATCGAAATTTTTCAATGGCTCTTTCGGTGACTAATTGCGACAAAAAAAATTAGTGATTAAATTCGATCGCTAAAACCAATTCTTCTAGTAGTGCAACATGCAAAGTGGATGAATTTCTTAGAGCAATTTTCCTATGTGATCAAATGTAAGAAGGACAAGTCCAATGTTGTTGCAAATGCCTGGTCAAGAAGGCAAAATTTATTTTTTAAACTTAGGCTCAAATTCTTGGATTTGACCACATACCAGAGTTGTATGCTCAAGACTCTGACTTCTCCACCTTTGCTAGTTGCCAAAATAAAGCACAAGAACGATTTTATGTGCCTAGGGGTGTACTTGTTCAAGGAAGGTAAAGTTTGTACACTCCAAGGATCACATACTCCTTGTAAAAGAGACTCATGAAGGAGGCTTCATGAGACACTTTGGAGTTGATAAGACTCTAAGTTTGTTGAAGGAGAAATTCTTTTGGTCCCATATGAGGAAAAATGTCCAAAGACATTGTTTTAGATGCATTTCATGTTTATAAGCTAAATCTAAGACAATGCCTCATCAACTCTATACTCTTTTTCCTGTTGTTTGTTCTCCCTGAAAAGATATTAGTATAGACTTTGTCCTTGGTTTACCCAGAACCCAAAGGAGTTTTGATTCTATCTTATGATAGTAGAAAAATTTAGCATATTAGCCCATTTTATACTTTGCCACAAAGTAGATGATGCAAGCAATATTGTCAAACTCTTCTTAAGAGATGTGGTTAAACATCATGGTGTACATAGAACCATAGTATCAGATAGAGACCCAAAGTTCATTAGCCATTTCTAGACACTCTGGAAAGGTTGGGAACTATGTGACACCTTCTACCCCATCATACATATATCACAATAATAAAAGTAACACATTTCTCAAGGTCTGAAATATCTCATAAATAAAAATCCATAAGACTACTATACTTAGAGTAAAAGATTCACATTCACTAATAACGTGTGAAAACAAAATTACATAATGGAAAACAAACCAATTAAAGTATTAATTAAAAGTAATTAAACAAAAGCATGATCCTAATTTTCTAGTGTTATCTCATTGTCACATATCTATCAAAGCAGTCCCATGAAAACTAAGCTTTACCACTCAAATCATCAACAATAAATTGAGGATCACCTATAATATGAAAAAAAAAACAAGGCAAAGAAGTAAAGAGAGTGAGAAATTTTCACTCTGGCTATGGTATGAAGACACTATAAGATAGTCTCACATATAACAAACAATCACTTATACTTAATCACATTCAAACATGCGAGACACATTAATTTAACCTCAACAAAAATTATCCATAAACTCAACATGTCTGTATCACAATCACATGCGAACCAATGCAAGCATATTCATGAGAGTTAATAACAATGCATATAAGTTAGATCTACTTGAGGATTATGGAGTATATACCACCTTTAACGTATATGATCTTATTCCTTTTACAGGTGGTATTGATGATGAGGCAGAACCTCCAAATTTGAGGATAAATTCTTTTAAAGAGGAAGGGGATGATGGAAGATCCCCTGCTAAGGGACCAACCACAAGAGTCATGTCCAAGAGAATATAAGAAGATTGGGTCTCAACTAAGCTCAGTAGGCCCAAGTTATTATATATTTCGACAAAGCTCTAGTTTGTACATTTTTGTATAGGGTAGAATAGGTTTTCATGGATTTTGTATTGGACCAAGTAGTGTAGAATAATTGGGGCTTTGTTTTGGGTAAATTAGTGTAGGATTTTGGCTTATATTGAGGCCTATAGTAGAATTAGGGTTACAGTTTTCTTGCTAGGGTTTTAGGGCCAACCTTTATTTGAATTTGGCTCCTAGGAGGAAGTCACACTTCCCACATGTGATCACGTTTTAAGCATGCATAGGTGTGGAATGTGTGACTTATCTAGGTCACATTTTTTAATTCAAATTTTTGGCTCTTAACTAGGGTTTCATAGGGAATTCAAATTTGAATCTCCCTCTCTTTTGCATTTGAATTCTCAAACCTACACTCCTATAAATAAGAGTGTTCGCCTCTTGTAAATTCATTTTGAGTTTGAATAATGAAATGTTGTCCAACTTTGGTCATTCACTTGAACTTGAGGTCATCTCTAAATTAGTCTCCTAAATTAGGCTACCTAGACTTCTTCCTAGAAGGATTTTCGAACCTCTCTCCCTTCCTCTTTACATCTTTCATTTTTTTATCTCTTCCTTTTCGTATGAGCATGCTTCTGAAAATCTCATCCTATTCCTCCATGATATACACCTACATCTAAACATGTCAAAGTGGGTCAACCCGGCTCACACGAGTTGACTCACTATAAGTTAAGCTAAAATTGAGTGAGCTAAACCCAATTCACTCTATGGTGAGCCAAAAAATTTACAACCCGGCTCAACCTACACAAGTTGGTGGGTTAGATGGGTTGACTCACTAATCCATATTTATTTTATTTTTTAAATGAAAAAAATTATTCAAAAATATTTTTATTTTTTATTTTTCCTTTTTCATGAAGAACATTAGAGTAATGAATTGAAAAATCTAGAACCTTTTCTTCTTGTTTTTTAAGATTTTCAACATCTTCATCTTAAAAAAATAAAAACAAAATTTAAAAAAAAAATATTGAATATTGAATAAGTCAAACTTGGTGACTAAATGAGTGATCAAATAAGTGACTAAATTGGTAACTAAATCAATGATAGAATCAGTGACTCAATCAGTGACAGTATTGGTCAGTATATCATTCATAGAATCAGTGACTACATTTCAGTGACTAAATCAATTACTATACATCAGTGACCAACGAAATAGTAACTAATGTGGATTGGTGACTAAATCGGTCATTCTCTCAATTAGTGACTAATTTTTTTTCATTTAATCACCAATTTTTCTGTCACTATTTCTACTTTTTTTTAGTGTAAGTGAGAATTGTGAATCAATTCATCACAATCCAACTCAAACTCACTTAATTGATAAGTTAAGTTAACTGGACTCATTTTGACTCACAATCGAAAAAGAAAATTTTTCAACTCGACCAAATTTATGATGGGCCAAGTTGGCTTGCTAGTTACAAGTTTTAGTTCATATTGACATGTCTACCTACAAGCTAGAAGAAGATTCTTTACCATAATATATGGGTCAGACCTATGTGGATCATCTAATTGAAATGCCAACTCGTCTCATATTACATGTACCTCTTGGCGACCTCTTTCAACATCTTAAATTTCTTTTTCTTTTTTTTTTATCCCTAAATTGGCCTTTTGTGTGTTATGGCATGGTGTGGTATGAGAGTATCTGTATGCTCACAGAACACCAATCACTACCCATTTTATTGCGAATTGGCTGACCGGATCACATGGCCTCACCCGCATGTCACTCCAAATTAAGTTTAAATTTGAATTTCTAAAATAATATCAATGTCTACCCTAATGATATATGTTTGAAATATTGTATTACCTCTTGTAATGATTTATAAGTAAATGCGAACATCAACCTTATAAAAATTTAATATTATTTGAAAAGAAAATTTGGCTAACCATTAAAACTCAATTAATATCTTAAATTAATATTTATACACACAAAAAAATAGAAGGATTACAAGAAGCAACATATTCATATTATATGTCAACAAGTCTGTTACTAAAAGTTATGATGATCAACAGGATTAATCTCTAATACATGCAAACGCACTCTTATGATAGATTTTATTCTAACATCTAATTAACTATGAGCTAGGCGAATCAACAGCAAACTTCACCACTGATCCAAGTTCATCCCAGTTATCGAATGTGAAGAAATCGTTCCCAGGTGGGTTATTCCAAAGGTTAGAAGATGGTGCAGTTAGTTGAGGTTGCTGCTGTGCCACAGGAGAAAACAACTGACTCATCACATTAAACTGATTCCTTTTATCAATGCTTGTATAGTTGATGACAGGTTTCTGATCATTGTGATAGTGGCCACCAAAGTTTATATACGATTCTTGGTTAGCACTGTCAAACTCCAAATTACTCGTTCTGGAGCTCTTGTCATAAAATGCATTGCGCTTAGCAGATACTTGTTTCAAGTCTGGCACGTGCTTCCTCTGTGACACATTTCTCTTGAAAATTCTACACAATGTCCAAATTTCCTGCACATGGTATGAAAACAGTTAAGGACTTTCTGCCAAGGCTAAGTGAAAACAGTTAATAACGCATGAAAAGAAAGTTGTGAAATTGGAAAATTTTATAGTTTTATTCATCCGGATTATGAAGAAATAATGTAGTGAAAAAGTTTCCCTTATATTAATTCCTGTACTATGCAAGTTTTATCTTGTTAAGGAACTACTTCCTACTCTCTTTCATTCATTTTGGCTTTGATGATTCCTACGTACACTATAAATCAAATTCATAAGGACTTCAAAAAAATTTAAGAAGACAAAACAATACTAAATTTCAGAAACACTGTAGGAACCAAAAATGTTTATTTATGCTAAGGTGAGAAATAATGAACTAAAAATAAGGGTTTACTCTTCTTTATAATATATATATATATATATATATATATATATAGATAGATAGATAGATAGATAGATAGATAGATATAAAGTTTCTTACAGCTTCTTGGGGAACATCTACATAATTCCTGGAGTTGGAAAGGTTTGTGTTGGTGTCTGTGTTAGAAGGAAGTCGAAACTCGTGCATCATCCAATCAGTTTTGGTGCCTTTGCCTGCACTGCCACGGTAGTACACTAGTGTTTTTTTGAGTCCAATGCAGTCATTGCCTTCTCCTCCACGTGAGTACACTGGTTTGTCTATGCCAGTTGCTTTCCAAAACCCAGAACCAGTAACTCTGTTAGGTCTTATGCTGTTCCTATACTTCCTCCCTCTTCTGCAGAAGAAGTACCCTTCCTTCTCTCCTCCACTGGCACTGGTTTCTGCATACACACAAATGGTTGCAACATGGAGGTCATTAACATTCTCAATAATGAAAAGGAATATATAAGGTATGAAGAAAAAAAAAAACGAAAAAAAGTTGCACTAGGCTAAGAAGTAGGCTGGTTCATTAGAATATTTGTAGTTTTGATTAGTATCATTATGATTCATAAATTTGTGTAAGTCCTATTGATTCTATCATGTTGTATATATCAGCTGAACAAGTGACTTCTGCACATGTGACCTTACTCGTGTCAGTGATTTCATTTACCCCCAAATGAATCATAGTTTATCATCTTTTTAGTGAGGCCTATAAATATACATGTTTATATTTACCTATCTTAATCAAACTGTATGTATGCACGTAAGTGTGATCATACTTAGAGAAGTTCTATTGATCACGATGACAAAGCTAGCCATAATTTTATGATTGTCATCATTTCTTGTTGGACTGTGTTTTAGATGAAAACCCTACTCTTATTTTCCTTGATATTAATTTCATTTTGTAAGAAAATCAAATCTTCTAGTTTTCTGAAGTTAAAGAGAAACAGAAGAAGATCAAGAAAATAAAAGGGTAAGATACAATTTAGAGCAGAAACATACTTGGAAGATCCCAAGGATCGTATTTGTAGATATCAATCTGTTTGATGAGCTCGATGCTGATGGGTTTCTTGTCAAGCTTCCTTCGAAGATAGAAACTAACAAGCTCTTCATCTGTGGGGTGGAATCGAAATCCTGGAAGTGGAATTTCATCATCATCCACACACTCATGATGATCATCCTTGTTGAAATTTTCGTTCACACCCATCTTATCCTCTCTCTCTCTATTTCTCTTTGTGTGTGAGTTTGTGTTGCTTTTGGGTGAATAAAAGGGAGAAGAAAAAAGTGGTGAAACAATTTCAATGAAGTGAGAACCTTCTTTCCATTATTATAGTGTGAAGAGAGTCTAATAAGGATAAATGAAGAGGTTTTTCATGCAGGTCAAGTCATGAGCTCTGACTTGTGCTCTCGTGATGTTTTGGAGGAGACTCGTTCTATTGTTTAATTTAAAGTCACCATTTAAGACTCAAAAATATTACTTTCTTAAATAATTGATAAACTATTTAATGCATAGAATGAATCTCTTCCGTTCAAATACTTTTCTTCCGTCTGTCATAGAAGCTGCCAATAATTGCTCCTATTTCGTGGGTTGAATCATAAATGACACAGACCTTCGCCATCTAATAGGGTGACCATTCCACCCTCAACAAAAGGATCATTATTATCATTAATATTAATTTAATTATTTTTTCTTTCATTATTTCCTTAAAAAATCTTTTAAGTATCATTATTATTATTAATATTAGTTTAATTATTTTCTGTTTTATTATTTTCTTAGAGTACTTCCATTTCAAGAGTTATATAAGATTATAAATTTAAAATCTAAATTTTATAAAAACTTTGTATTAAAATATACTAAAAATAAGATCTAGAGTTTAAAATATCATCCTAAATTATAAAATAAAATATTATTTATTTGTATTAAATATAAAAAGATTAATAAATTAAAATATAAATAAATTCTTATAAAATTTTTAAATAAAAAAATATTATAAAATCTTAAAATAAGATACTATAAAAAAAATAAATTAAGATATTATATTATAACGTGATTTAAATTTTTCAATAAATTTTGATAAATTTTATATAAAGATTATTGTGACCAACAAATAATATTTTTAATAAAGCGGAGTTAAACAAAGATTATTAACTATAAAGATGATTCTAATAATATTTAATGTAAGATACTTAACCAACTGAACTTATGTTTATTTTATTCTTTTTCGTTTCTAACTCAGATTATAAGAAGAGTGTTAGTTGGCTTTTATATCTTTAATTTTTTCTGTATTAATTATTTTTATACTAAAATATATAATTAATTAAACTAAAAAGGTTATAAATCTAAACTAAAATCATTATTATTAAATAAATTCATTAATTTTTAATATTGAAAATTTAGATAATTGAATCATATAATAAATAGAAAAGGAAGAGAAATTATTATTTATTGTACTATTATTTTTTACTACTTACACGCCCCAAAAAATGTGGTGTAGCTTTAACATTTTCCAGAAAAAAAGAACTCCTTAATTTACTTTTGTAATCCATCGTTAGGGAACTGGTTATGATTTTCGAAATTTCTTTATATTGAAAAATATATAAGAGAGTCCATTGAAGTTAATAACATCATGTATAAGATTTTATTTTAATTACATTGACATATTATACTGTTAAATTGATTTTTTTTCTTGTTGCCCAAGATGGAAGAAACCTGTCTCAGTTTAATTTCACTTTCATCAAAGAACTTTCTTTCTGAACTTGAATTTGTAGTCCCTTCTTTTTAAATATTTTTCTATACTATAACGTGTTCTTGAATCTTTATATTTGAAACCGTAAAGGAAAAAGAAAATTATACACATATTTTGTGAGATTATTGAATCAAAATTATATTTAAAATTAAAATTAATCATTTAAATAAAATTATTATATGTATAATTTATTTTCTTTTATTATTTTCATATATTCAAACAAATGAAGTCAAATCATCTTATATTGTTCTTCCCTAATTCTATCAATCAAACTAATATGAAATTTCACCCAAAAATTAATTCAATTAAATAACTCCGGTATTTTTGTGAAACTTTTATTAATCCATCAATATCTTCTTTTAAATCGAACAATTGTTGATAATAGTTGATAATCTTGTAAAATTACTGTATTCTGGATATAATTGTTGTTTGAAATCAGACTTCAGAGAATCATATACACGTGCTTTTCTAAAATTATCATCTCCTCTAAATTATCATCAATCATTTCTTCAAAATTTTCTGTTGTTAACATAATCGGCATGTCTAACATTTCTCCGTGCCAAGTCCACTCTGTATAACCCTTGAGAATACCAAACACAAACAAGTGGTCACGTCTCATCAACTTGTCGATGTAGTTGATTCACGCAATGAACGCATGGACAATAACATGCTCCGTTGACAGATTTTCTATTTTCATGAGCAAATTGTAAGAACTCATCAACCGCCTTTTCGTACTCTTCACTAATACGACATGCATTCATCCAGTTTTGGTCCATAACTACATAGGTTACAAACTCTATCATCACTAACCATATAATGTGATTCTCACTTTTGTAATTAAAGGTGGGACCCTACCCATTCAGGAAAACATTTATCATAATTCGTTAACACGTACAAACCAAGTCTACTATCTTACATTTGATAAAATTTCAACAGCATTTCGCATTGGTCTCCAAAGTACACGAAATGAAAATGGTGACAAAGAACACACCACATTCAAATATGCACCCGGAGAATGACACAATATGATCTCAACCGAAATTATATCAAATGTAAGGTCAGACTAGAATGTGCTTAACATATTATGAAAAATTATTTTCCCAAACTGTCCAATCAAACAATTCAAGATTTAATGTAAATAATTAATGCTTAATTATTAGTTTAATAGACATTTTGGTCCCAATATTTTGTGAGAATTTGTAATGTTTTCTCACATTTATTTTTTTTTCTCAATTGAGTTTCAAATTTTATTAAAATCTGTCAATGTGATCCCTTCTGTTAGATTAATGTTAACGACCTTAAGTGTATCAGGCGTGGTGCATCCAAGTTAACTTGTTGCACGTACATAATAACAAAAGTGTACGAATACAAACACTACAATATGTGAATTTTTGGCAAAAAGGATCACAAGACAGATTTTAATAAAATTTGGGACTCAATTGAGAAAAAAATAAATGTGAGAAAATATTGCAAATTCTTATAAAATATTGGGACCGAAATTTTTAAACCTTAATTATTTGTACTAAATCTCAAGCAGAGACTAAAGATTTGCTCAATATGTTCGTAAAAAAATACAAGCATCAATTCAATGACTACAACAAAATCAAGTGCATCAACAAAACCTATTTCAATATATTTTAATATTCACATTGTACACAAACATTAATTTTTTAATCTCAAAAACTAATTTCTAAATAAAAAACAAATGAACCCATAAATTGAAATACTAATTTCAAAAGAATAAAAAACAAAAATAATCATAAACAATCAACCTTCACCAACAACAATACAATAAAGACAATTATGCATTACCGTGATTGAGACCCCCAAAAACAATCACAGATCTTATTTCAACAAAAAAATATGGATATAGAGCACCAACCTCAATCTCGCAGTGTAGACCCTAAAACACAAATGCAATCGGACATAATAGCTCCCACAACAAATGAGACACAAAAATGGAAGCACAAACTTCAAAGCATCACCGAAGGACCCTACACCACCTCGCTGTCATCGAAAACGAAGAACAAACAATGCAAAATTTGATTTTTATATATATTATATATATCCAGATTCTAATATTATAGAGAATATTTAATATCAATCAAAATCACTTAGTAATTTGTTAGTTATAACATCTTCACCAAAAAAAAAAGTATGATATGATAACTCAATATTTATTCTTTCTTTCACAAATTTTTATATTTTCATATACTCTTGTTAAAGTATGTCAGAGAGTTTTTTTCTTTATATGGATCATTTTTGGTGCATAGATGATCTTTGTAGGTGCAACCTAATTTCTTGTCAACCACCTAAAATAGTTGTTAATTCACTACCAAAAAATTGTTTTTCCCAACAATATTAGTGACCTATAAAGTGATGAAATTGATCGTTAATTAAAGTACAGACTAATGTAGAATCTAATTTAGTAAGTGACAAAAATCTTGGTAGCTAATGTTAGAAATAAATTTAGATTTTAATTTAGAAACCAATTTAGTCACCATTCATGATTTTTTAAGATCAATAACCACAAAAAAGTATAGTTTTGTTGCCAAACATCCATCAGAAGGTCATCTGACTTAACGTTTTGTACTTGAATCTTTGATTTACATCTTGTTAAGATCTTGAGTTTTTTTGGGATAACACATTGTCCTATTCTTTTGTCTAATACCTTTTTTTAGAATAGGTAACCAACATTAGATGAAGCAAAATTTTCGTTTTTTTATGATAAAAACATGAGTGTTAAATGGCAAGACTTTAGAAATTAATATTTTTTGGCTTATTAAAACTTAGGTTTAATAGACATTTTGGTTCCAATATTCTATGAGAATTTATAATGTTTTCCTTTGTTTATTTTTTTTCTCAATAGAGTCTCAAATTTTATTTTTTTTCTTAATTGAGTCCTAAATTTCATTTTTTTCTCAATTGAGCCCCAAATTTTATTAAATCTTTCAATGTGATCCTTTTTGTAAAAAATTTACATACTATAGTGTTCATATTCATGTTTATATTTGTACCCTTTTGTCATGATTCATGTGTCACGATTTAACTTAAATGTGTTATGTCTCATATAGTTAACATAGTTAATATTAATCTAACAGAAAAGATTATATTGAAGATTTTAATAAAATTTAGGACTTAATTGAGAAAAAAATTAAATGTGAAAAAACATAACAAATTCTTACAAAATATTAGAACCAAAATGTCTATTAAACCTAAAACTTAACTCATTTTGTATACAAATCCAACCGATCATATCTTAACAGAGCAACCATAATTATTTCGTATTTATATTCATCTTTATGTGTGGAGGCTCAAAGACCTTCATAATAACATCTTCACTAAGAGAAGTGTAATTTGATAACTCAATACTCATTTTTACTTTCATATAAAAACAAAAGTATTTTTAGATATTCTTACTTACTTAAGTATTGGAGTATCTTTTATAGTCGTATCTCCATTTGATGTTGTAACAAACTTTTTCAAAACACTATTTTAGATAATACTTTTATAGAAATTTTCTTTAAACATTTAGATTTGTTCCAAAGAAGAAAAACTTTATTATGATTGCTCAATAAAAAAAATAATCATTTGACATCAATTAAGGTGTACACATCTTAATTAGAAAATGATGGGAAAAAATAATAATATCTATCAATTAAAAATTGTCACATGTATGACTTAACAAATGATTAGTATACTCTAAAAATATGGACATTTAGCGTCATCTTTTACTTAATGCTATCAAGCAAAAATTAATACTAATTAGTTAATGGTATTGGATTTGTCTCGTACATGAAACAAACTCTAAAATGATGAATGTTAATTCATTAGCGATGACTTTTGAAAGTTGATTCTGAATAGACTTAGCTAAGCTAACATTATTTTATCACTAAGTTTTGAATTGATTCTTAATTAGAATGGTCTAACATCAACTTCGTTAATGTTAATGATGGTAATGTTTTAAAAAAACTATTTCATAATTTTAAATAAATAGTCATGTGTAGAGTTGGGTACATGAGTGTGTCCATTCGTTTAAGCCTGAACCCGCATAAACCTGCACTATAAAAAAATCCATCAATATAGGTCGCATTTCAAATGATTTTTAATTTTTACAAATTGTATCCACCCCATGAAACCCACGGGTTTAGTCCGCACTCGTAAAGGTAAATTAACATTAATTTGTATAACAATAATTTATACAATTTATTAAACAATGTACAACCAATAAAAACAAAATAAATAGATTTTTAGTTGAATTGGACTTGGTGACAAGTAATAGAAATAATAAGTATTAAATTTTGAGTTAAACTACACTTACTTAGTGCGAGTTGCCCATAAAAACCACAATTAAAAATAGTTTACCCACAAATTGTACTGACTAAATATAAAAAAATCGTATAAAAAATTTATCAAAACATACAAATTCACACCTGCACAAATTACATATAATAGTACCTAGACTTCTACTTAAATACTTAATTCTAATCTTACAATTAAACTATGTCTTCGTCTTCAATGCATTGCAATCATCTTCATTTTCAACACACACATAAAATAAAAAAAATAAAATAAATGGAGTTAAAGATGAATTGAATTAAAAGACTAACTTGAAAAGGACCATTTTGTGTGAAAGGGGTTTAAACAAGTTTTCATTTATACAACTTAGGCTCACACAAATCACGATATTTATCATGTTTAAATATGAATCTTTAAATTAAGATTTATTTACAATGCATATTCTAAATAATAGAAGCACAATAATTTATAGCATATAAATAAGATTAACGTTATAAATTATCATTGACTTAAATAAATATTAAAAAATTATACTAATATTAGTTACATGATTAATTTAAATAAATATAAAAAATAAAAATATTAATGATAATTTATTTTATATTAACTTAAATAAATATAAATGTTAAAATAAATAAAATGATGTTTAATAAATTTTAAAATTAAATTATACTAGTATTAGTCTAACCAACACTAAATAAAAAAAGTATCAAAAATCAATTTAAAAATTAAAATTAAATAAAACTAATGTGACTAAAATCTACTTTTAACTTTATCAATTCTTTTATAGTTTAGTTTTGAGTTAGAATCAATTTAATCAGCTTAATTTGTCTTCAAACACTATTAGTTGAAAGTTAAGTTAGAAGTGGGTTAAGATTGAATAGTAATAAAACTAATTTACATCTATATTCTCACAAACCTAAACACACTTTCGTAATTTTGATATTATTTTGAATCAAAACTAAAGTTGTAAGTAGATAATTGATGTAATAGAGAGTTAGCATGATGAAGGAAGAACAATTCTAATTTAATGAAAACATTGTTTATATTTATAGAAGTGTATAGAGAAGTTTTGTCCCATTAGAAAAAAGTGTTACGTAGAGAAAGAAGGTCACACCTACGACCGTTGACAAAGCGAAAGCAGAAATAAATTAGAGATGTTGATAAATTGTGATAAGAAGTAAAAAAATTCAATAGTTTTGGACTTTGAAAAGTGTGGTAGCACTCTGAAAACCACAAAGGTTGAAAAATCCTTGTTTGTGTCTGCACACTCAGCGTAGAAGGAAGTCCCAAAGGGGAAGGGATAGGAACCATACATGTCTTTATTTTGTGGGACCTCTTTCCTATTGCTCCACAATCTCTTTCAACCCATCCTCACCATTTATTCAACAAAGAGAGAGTTGAATTTTTAATTTTCGTTTAATTATTATTATTATTTTAAAATTTTAGGTTTAGTAGCAATAGGTTTTCTTGTGCAAGGAGTTATATTTTATTTAATTTATAAAATTTATTTACTATGAATAACAAATAAAAAAATGAAAAGTATAAATTAATATATATATATAACATTAAAATAGTATTTATTTTTAAATGTGAATATTTTTATATATAACTATGTTGTTATTTCTAGTATCCTTACCATTTATTATAATTTGATTTTGTATTAGTATCATACCATCTAATACTAGTATATAAGCGTAAGTATTTTATATATAATATTTACATTATTACTTTTATTGAATAAAATTTTTATAACTTATATTTATGTATGATTTTAACAATTTATTTTATAATTTTTTAGAAACTAAAATAACAGTTTTCTATTATTAAAACTTAAATTTATAGAGAAATTAAATTTTAAATATAAAAGAATTACGTTAACATTTAATTTGGATGAATATATTGATCTATGGATCAGTCTGTTAGACTTGCAGAATATGCAAATTACGAACCTATTTTTAAACGTATATATAAATATATATGATTTTTTTTCAGTTTGATTTATATAAAGATTTTCCGGATTTTATCCATGGGTTCACAACTAAATTATTATCCGTTTAGCATAATTTTATTTTAATTCTAAAAAAAATACAAATTATATAAAAAAGGATTCAAATATTATTTGAGATTTCTAAATGTTGAGACAAAAAACAAATTTTATAATATTTTTAGAATATAAACAATTTAAATGGTATTGTTAATATTGTTGAGCGTTGAGTATTGAGACAAATAATTTAAATATGATGATATTTTTAGTAATTTAAAAAATTTTAATATTTGCATTTTATTTTTCATAAATATTTGTTTAACAATATAAAAAAGAATCATGTAACTTTATAAAAATTGTTTCTTTGTTTAAATTTAACGAGTCCATTTATCAATATATTTATCCACGCATTTTGTGGATATAAAGATTGTTTCTTTGTTTAAATTTAACGAACTCATTTATCAATATATTTATTCACGGATTTTGTTGATAGAATAGAGACCAAAAAAGATCTAGTTATTTTGTAGGTTGAATATTTAGTCTATTTAAAATGCGGTTTTTCAAATCTATCTGTATACTCACTCCTGTATTTAATTAAGACTCTTAGAAACTCTGTATGGTACTATTTGATAAGGGTTAAATATGTTTTTAGTTAATGAACTATTTGTTAAAATTGTCCTATTTCGTCTTTGTGTTTTATAAACTCATGTAAATGATATTTGATTATGTGTCAGAATTCATTTTTATCTCTTTATTTTTCTTCTTCATTATCATCTGTCTCCTAAACTTCTTTTACTATTTTTCCTTTCCTTTTCTCTCATTTTTCTCTCTTTGAAGATGTTTTTATTTGTCATCAAAGACCATTTATACAAGTTTGTAAAGTATAAAGACGAAGTAAGTCCAAAGTTTACCTAAGCATGAAACACAAATTTTGACAAATAGTTCAGAAAATAAAAACATATTTAACTCTATTTCATAATAAAATTGAATTAATATACTTTTATTTTTTTAATATAGTATAATAAATATGAGTTCATCTATTTTATATTTGGAAGCTGTTATATACATTCTTTTAGTATTGTCTTATTAATATTATTTTATCTTATAAAAAATTTAATTTAGACAAATAATATTATATTTACGTGTAGAAACATATTCACACTCACCCAATTGTTAATTTGAAGTAGTGGTGAACTTCTTTATCTACATATCATAGTGCTAAACAAAAATACCTTTTTCATATATACGAATATATATATATATATATATATATATATATATATATATATATATATATATATATATATTATACAAGAAATTACAGATTTATTGTTATTTATTAAGTGGATGCTAATTAATTATTAGTGTCAAATTTGTATCATATATCTTTAAAATCATATTGATGCTAATTTATTAATGTTAAATTTTTAAGGTTGACTCACATGCTTTTTTATTTTAAAAATATTTAATTTAATATTGATTGACATTAATTTTAAAAAAATTACAATGACTTTTTATTTATGAAAAAAATTAAATGAAAAATAAATAAATAAATATTCATGATTTGAAATGAGTGTGAAGAAATTTATATTAAAAGGTGAAAGAGAGAAAAAGAATATGATTTGATTAGTTAAATGTAGGTTTTTGGATTAAAAATAATTCATTATCATTCAATTTTACAAAGATACACATATTCATATAAATAAAATTAGTATCGGATTTACTGATGCTAACTTAAATAAATATTAAAAATATATTATATTTGTGAAAAATGGAAAACATAATAAAGAAGAGTTGAAGCACAAAGCAAGATGGTCAAAGAATCCAATCTTTTCAAAAAGTGTGTTGCCCTAGAGTTCTTTCAATGACAATCTTTCACGTAATATGCCTTAAATACTTCAAAAAAAATTTAACTAAGTGTTTAAACTCAAGATAAGTTTAACAAATAGTGTGAAAAATCAACTATATATACATTACTTGCATAAACATTATATATTTATAAATAATTTTATATATTCATTATGAAATAGTAACAATAATACTTGTTATATTCATTAATTTTTTTAAAAAAAATAGTAAGAATAATACTTTTCATATTTATTAATTATTAAAAACTTTGTTTGCTTAAGGAAATTTAGAAGATGTAAGATTGGGTTCAACCAATATAAGTATAAGGAAAAATTTATTTTGACAAGAAAAAAAATTCTACTTTACAACTTATTTTAATAATATAACAATATATATTAATATTTTATATCAAAATTTTAAAAAAATATAATTAAAATATTTATTTTTTAATTGTAAAGTAAATGTATTTTTCAATGAGAGTGTAAACGTATCACCACCCCAAATATAAATATGTATATACACTACTATTATCAATTACACATTTTTATTTGAAATTGTTCGTCCCGTTAAACTACCTTATGTATTTTGAATGAACGAGTTTTACAAACCATCAAATAACCAACTTCACGGTTATAAATTATTTTACACAATTTTTTTCAAAAGTAGTATTTTTAAACTTAATTTAAATTTATCTTCTAGAATTAACTTTATCTTTAATATATATATTATTTTTACCAAAAATGTTTTATCAGATATTAAATGACACTTGCATTAATAGTTTTGTAGAGAAGTTAATCAATGAAAATTAGAATATAACCTTTATACTAAGTAATGTTATTATAATATTATGTAATATATAAAAAATTGTTATTATTTTAACGTATTTCATTTATTAAATTTACTGCAATATTAAGTATAAATTTATGAAAAATTGTTTTAAAATTGTAATACTTGTTTTAATTCCAAGGATTTTTTTTCCTAATGGGATAATTATTTTTTAGAAGTACTTTTTTATTAAGAGTTTATTAAAAAGGTTGTTACAGTATATAATTACAACAATATAATTAGTATATTAGTTAATGTATTATAAATAATATATCATACATAGTATAATACATATATTATATTAAGGGTATATTTCAATCGAATTCATTAAAGGTTTTAAAAAATTATATATATTATAATATTATGCATGTAAAACAATTACTTTCTTTTTACAAAGAGTATATCTATAGTTTTAAATCATATAACATTTTAGAAGTGCAAAAGTCTCTTTGGTGGTTTTAATATTAATTTAATTTTAGAAATGTTTTAATTGGTGCGCTAAATTGAATTTAGAAATATTTTAATCGCATTAGTGTCTTCAAATTAATATAATTTATGTGTTTTGATATAATTAATGATATAAAATATTTATAAAAATGAAAAATTAATACAATTAAGTAAATTAATTAGTATTTATTAGAATAATAAATTAAAAAATTGATTTGTGGTAGTACTTGTATCCTTTAATAATATGGTTTATGATTCAAAATTCAATTATATATATATATATATATATATATATTATATCTTATTTACAGCTAAATATAATATTATGGAAATAACTCACTTCCCACTTTAATATTTCTGTTTCCGGTAAGAAAAATTATTATTTTAACAGCTTTAGTCATTTAGAAAGATAAGATTTAATTAAATAAAAAATTAATGGAAGATAATTCTTGTTGTTTTATTTAAGAAAAGGAATGTTGAACATAAAAATAAGAACAAATACGTTGTTTCTTATTTATGTTACATGGCATTTGTTTCACAGAAAATTTTCATTCGCCTGAATATAATAAAAGTGGGAACAAACATTCTAGTACATATATTTTGTTTGAATGTTATAAAATCATAAAAAAAGACTCAACCTAATTTAATAAATGAGATGCATTTCGAAGTCAACAAGCATAAAGCGTTTTTTCAAATGGTGCTTTCCTTCCTTTTGAAATTAAGCAGTCAGAAACTTCGGCTTCGTACTGCTTGTACATGTAAAAATTGGATTTTATACTTGCTTTCTATTCATATTATAAGAGCGAAATATTACTTAAATGATATTTTTTTAGGCTTAATTTAATTGTAAGTTGTTTATAAAATTGGGTATTTATAATTAAATTTATTAAAAAATTTGTTTTGTATATAAAATAATTATACTTTTAAATTAAATTTCAATAGTTTCATTTTTTTTTCTCTTAAATGAAAGTGATATGTTCATTATCTTTAATTGTTAACTAATCACTACATGAAAAATAAACACTCACTTAATTTATTAATTTTTATGTATTTCATAAATTTAATATTTTTAATTGAGTTTCTATCTAAAACTCTCAAATCCAAAAAATTTATTGATGTCACATTTTTACAAAAATAATTATGATTTAGAATTTCATTTTTATTGTTTTAAGTGTGTGGTATTTTATTTGAGACTATAAAATAAAATGCGTATTGATTTGGTAATATTAAATGATAAGAATTTTATTAAAAAATATATATAAAAATATTGCATACTTAATAGAATATTTTTTTAATAGAATTTTAATTAAAAATCTAAAATTTATGAGGAGTCTAAATAATATTTAAGTTAATTTTTATTTTTTCCGTAAACATTAATTGTACATAATAACATACATCTTCCGGTGTAGAAACTCAATTAAAAATATAAATATTTTGAAATAGAACAATTCTTTTAATAAAAATTAAATTAAAAATACTCAAATTTATAAGCAATTTAAAAGTTGATTAAGGTTTTTAAAAAATACTTTTAAAACTAGTTATAATAAATATTAATAATAATAAAAGTTATAAGTATTTAAACTAGGGATATTTACAATGTGGTTGGGTTCAGTTTTTGGCTAAAGAGACATTCGAACCAAACATAAAAATATATGTGATTCATTTCGAAAGAAAAAAAATCTAAACCAAATCAAATCAAACCAATTTGTATAGTTTGATTTGAATGAGTTTATGCGATTTTTGATTTTTAATTTTTTTCTTTTGTTAAATATTTTCTCATTCTTTCCGTCTTTTGAATTAAAATATAATAATATAGAATATGTTACTCAAAATCTTATAAATATATTAAATAACAACAATTATAAAGGTACACACTAATCTATTTATAATTGAACAAGGAAAAGAAATAATTGTAATTTTTCTAAGTATTTCACTCATACAACATTCATCTATATCTATAAACCAATCAAAACCCAAGAAACTTGGTTGCTCTCATTTTGCCTAAGAACAAGTTTTTATTCCTGCCATGGCTAGTCAATCTACTTTTTCATATATTTGATCCTACTGCAATCAAGTTTTATCTAATTTTTGTTTATTCTTTATCCAAACATTTTTCTTTTATCTTAATTGTAAATACTTTTACTCTAAAGGTTTCTAGTGTGTTAAAGTCAATAACAATGACAATATGAAATAAAAGTGAACACAATTACAAAGTCAAGCACAAGAATCGAGTTAATGGCACTACCTTCAAGAGGAGTTGACAACATTTCGGTGAAGAAGAATAAAAGACTCACAAATCAAATTTGTGAAGTAGACCAACCAACTCTGTAAGAAGATTTATGTTAAAATGTATAATATCCTATTATTGTTATTATTAATTCTTACTATTATTATATTATTATATTAATAATAAAAAAATATTGAATGTATATTGTGATTTGGTTTGATTTGGGTTGATTTTAAAAATTCAAACCACAAATCGAATCAAACGGTGTGGTTCTTAGAAAAAAATTTAAATTAATCCCAAAACTTTCAATTTTTTTACAATTCACTTTTTGATTCAGTTCGATTTTGAACACTCCTAATTTAAATGTTATAATAAAAAACTCAAAAAAAAAACTAGATTAGAACAACCAATATCAATTTATTCCTGCAAGTATTTAAATAGTACCATATATATTATAGGCACTGTTACCCTTTACAATTAATTAGAGTGCAATTTCGTGTTAAAAAATAAGTATGCTTTAAAATATATTTCCTTTATCTTGTTCTAGCAGTATATAAAGTTTTTACCTAATTATAGAAGGAAATCGACTTACCAATATTGTTATTTCAATGTGACTTTTAAGCTTAATAACCTAAGTCCCCAGGTAGACTAAAAGTAATAACACATTCTAAATATAACACAAACTCTAAAAAGTTTTACATGATAAATAAATGTGTGAAATAATTTAAAAAAATGTAATGATACATAAACTATTGTCTATATATCTCTATCCAATAATCATCACATAATGTAATATATTTTTTCTATTGAACTAATTGAAAATAAATAAAGTTAAAATACAAATTAAAAGTATTGTTTGGAAGTGGATAAGAAATTCATCAATTTTTTTAAAAATAAAAATAAAAATTAATTATGTTAAATTTCTCTCTTTTTAATTCTTCTTCTTAGAGATAACAATGAGTAGATTTGAGTTTCATATTCTGTTGGAAGATTTTAGGGAGGATAATGAACTACAAGCACAACCACACAAGTGTCTATGATATCATTTCCAACCCAAAACCTTAAGGCAATGAGTTTATGGGTCTTCTCACTTATATATTGTTCAACTTACTCATTCTTACCCAACGTGAGACTCCAACATCACACTTGTATCCTAACACATTCTCATATCTATTCATGAAATTTTTGTTTTATCCCATCTATATACAATCATATAGGAATGAATCAAAGTTCTCAATCATGGATGCTGATTCTAAATATTATTACTATAATTATAAAAACCTAAGACACTTGTTATAAGCCAGATTGTGTTAGAGAGTTAGGAACTTTGAAAATTCTAGTCCAAAAGATAAAGTCAAAGATACATTTGAGAGACGACTTGATTGAGAATATGGCAAAAAAAAGTTTAGTAGGTGACGAAGGTGAAAAGGTCTAGGGTTTTTGGTCAAAGAACAAGACTGAAGAAATTAGTCTTGGAAGACTTCTCAACAGTAGACTATTCTTCTTTCATAATTTTTTATTTAAGAAAATAATATTGTGTGGGTTGGGAGTTAGTGAGATTCTTGCGTACTTTCACTACCTAGGTCTTTGAAAATAAATGCATAAAAAACTATATATATTGGTTTGCATATAATATAAACTTAATTAGATATTTTTTATTTATTATTTTGAACTTTTAGAATAAGTACTTTGTGATATAACTTAAATTTCCATAAAAAATTGTTTCAATTTAACTTTGTTCATATTATTATCTCTCATTGTTTAAAACGTTATTCATTTTGGTATTAGCTACTCTGTTATGATTTATTCGAAAAAACTTATTATTTTTACTGTAAAAGAGTGTGTGCTTTTTAAGGTAAAATGAGCATTGTCTTTAAGAATTTGAGTAAAGTTTCCAATTTATAAACACCAAAATTTTTATAAAAATGTATATGATAAATTTCACACGTATTACTAGAATTTATTATATTTTTAATTTTTTTTACAAATTTATTATAAAAATTTGTAAAAAGAGAATTTTTTTTACTTTTTTTATAAATTTGTAGGAAAATTTTCATAAAATATAATTTTTTTAATAATAATACTTAAATTAATAAGAATTTTAAATATATTTAAGTATTTGAATAAAAAATAAATGAATATTTCTAAAATATTGCATGTATTTATAAAAAAATTTAATCTTTTATAGTTAAGATAATAATAAATAAAGAGATATAAAAGATATTCACTTACAATACTTTACATAAGATTATAATAAAAACATACTATATTAATAAATATATTTTAATATTAATAAATATATATTTGATATTAGTATATTTATTTATTTGTATATTATCTGTAATCTGTAATATCTTTCAGATTCTCCTACAGCTAGATTTATATTAGTAAATTAAATTAAAGTGGAAAAGTATTTATGAATGATATCATCTTATCATTTTAACTTGTGGAATGACTATGAATCATCGGTTTCTGAATAGAAAAACATAGTTAATTGTTCAAATGTAAGTGAATTTGCGCATTGTTGTTCTTGCTTTGAATTCAAAGAATTTTGGAGAGAGATAGACGTATAATAATAATAATAATATATGAAGGATTTTAAGTCGGTCAAATATTTTGAGAGTTTCTAGAAATTGTGTGAGCAAAGAGATGGACTTAGAATGTCCCTGTCACTGTGGCAATATTATACGCCTATACAACAAAATAGCCCTTTTCTTTGGTGAATTTTGTTTGGACTTTATCGCCATAATCCAGATTTTAGTTCCATAATCCAGATTTTAGTGCCATAATAGATTTCATCGTCAAAAATCCAAAACTTTGTCAACGTATTTGGTCAGATAGAAACAAAGGCCAAGAAAGGGAAGAATTTGGGTAGCTTGTAAGAGAAACAAAAACTTGTGATGGACCATTTGATAGGGAAAAAACGTGATACAAAGAGTAATAGAAATATGAAAAGAAGAAGAAGAAGAAGAAAAGTGAATAAGGGAGAGAAAATTTTAGCTTTTTGAAAATTTGAATTTATAAATATTTGTTTCTTGTTTTTTAATTTACTTTTTTTAAATAATGTTTTCAGGGAACATTGTTATCTAGATTATTCTTTTTTTCATAATTTTTTTAATGGGATTTGTGAGAATTTACTCTTTTCATTTTGAAAAAAAGTTCTTTGTAAAAACAAATACCACATTGCTCTTATTTATTTATTTAATGGGATAAATAATTAAAGTTTCTGAAATTCTTCTTCGTGGTCAAATGGATTGCCACCTGTTTTTGTATAAATTTAAAAGGAAAGTAAAAATAAAATAATAATAACCTAAAATAAGTCTAATTATAATATTCATATTTGGGTAACAAAGTCATTTCGACATATTAGACTAGATTATTCAACCCACTAATCTATCTCACCCTACCTCATTTAGCCCACCAGACTAGCTAGTCACTAATAATATTTTTAAGAAAAAATGAATTAGGTGTTTAAGTCTAAGGTACTTACTATATAACATTTTTAAAGATTTTAGTATTCCTGAAAAATAAAAATATATGTTTGTTGTTAATGTTAGTTTATGTTATAAAGTTAGTTTTTCTAATACTGATAAAAATAATATTTATATAAAAGTTAGACTAAATTATTAATATGCTTTAGGTTCTTTATTTAAATTTTTTCCTTATGAATTGATTTTATAAAGTAAAAAAATCATTTAATTTTAAAAAATATTTGTCAACCAATATGTAAAGTAGATGTTACATGTGAGACTTCATGCTCGATGCTTCCTCTTTCCATAATTTAGCAAAAATATTTATTATTTTTTTCAACCATCTAAATTAACAGAGATCCAAAATATGTCCTATTTAAAGACCAAAAAGTTAGCCTACCTATATTTCTACAAAAACTTAAAAATATAAAAGACATTTATACATATACAAGATTTACAAGATTAAAAAGAAAGAAGAGATTCCTAATTTTCTACTCTAAAAAATAATAAAATCTTCATTCTTCAAGCTTTATCATTTTTTATCCTCTAAGCCATGGATTGTGAGGCTAGATGATTTCCATCATGTATTCTCTCTTAAGAAGGATTTCTCCTCACATTTGAAAGATGCTAAGTGATAATAATTTTATTGGTTGACTTTTAATGATTTTTCCTACAGGGTTAAATATCAATTGATAGAAAACACTAAACAAAGACGTAAGAAAGAGTTTATATAAAAAACATCAAAAGAGAAATGTTTCTTAATGTTCATACGAGACGAAACTAAGGAACATTGTGCAGAAAATATTTTAATTTGTATTTTTCTTTTTCTACTTTGTTTTTTTTCCATTTCCTTGTGCTAAGCAACAACAAAATAAAAGAATTTTCATTAACAAAATTTCTTAAAGAAAAATTAGATTTAGCTTAAAAGAAGACTTAAAAATGGTGCAAGTCTTCTCTAAAGTTCCTTCCTCATTTACATCAAAAGAGGATGTCACAATTTACTCTTCCTCTTTCCTGGTTTTTTTTTCTAATAGTTCATTTTCTATTCTTTATTTTTCTCTCTTTTCTTCTTCAAAACTTTCTTTCATTTTCTCTTGGTCCTTTCTCACTTGTTGAAGTGTGATAGGACACAATGATTTTTTTCTTTCTTGGTCCTTCTCTTTGTTATTTCTGATAATTTCTTTCACATTTTTTCCAAACTCTATTTCTCTTCTTAGCTTAGTACAAGATACAATGGTAATAGAGAGAAGATGCAAACTTTATCTCAATCATTTAAAAAAAGAAGCTTAAAGGATAAAAGCTATCTAAGACTTCATTCTCATATGTTGCTAATTCAAAGCTTTGTCATCATCATTATCTTCTTCTTATTGTCCTTCACGGGATATCCAATCCATGTGAAACTACCTGAACGGCTTGGGTTTTCACTTACGCCATCCATGTAGAATATAATACTCTTTAGCTTACAAAAAGGTGAAAGCCAAAAGGTACTAAACAAAATCCTAGCAAATCTTGAATAATTTCTTCCCAATGTTCTTTAGAAGAAAATTTTTTGGTGCACCTTGTTATGTAAGGCCAAATCTGGAAGCCATAAAGAACCATATAAAGAAAAGGTTCTATAACATGTGGTGAAGAAACACTTGGGTAGATAAACCTAAAAGAATCTTCTTCCACCAGCATTGTTAGCAGACTTAGGTCTAGTTCTTCCATGTAGGGCAATATTGACAATGACGATGTTAAGACTACTTTCTTGCAAGCTTGGTAAAAGGATACATTTTTCCTTTAGGTGGTCATTTCTCACGATAACACATGGATATGCCAAAGCTTTCTTCCTTTCCACTTCAACAACAAAATTGCCTTCTACAATGAAGTTCCTGAGTTGTCCACGAAGAGACAGAGCTTCAAGGAAGGCAAGCATGACCTTGGTGACATTGTTTAGAGCTAGAACACTTAACCCTTGATTATCATGTGTTTCTACAAAGAATCAAAGAAGTGCATAAAGTGAATGGAAAGAATGTAAGTTATCACTTAACAAAGATATATTTAAATAAGGAAACATGTGAAATTCATTAAATGTGCATATGCATAAAAAAAAATCAATATTTATCGACGAATTCTTATCTATAGATTAATTTTCATTGGTAAAATTGTATTACCAACGAATATGTTATTTTATCTACAAAAGATATTATCGACAAATATATATTTGTCGGTAAAGTGAACACCAAAATTTTTTATTTCATTTATATTTTTTCACTATTTTGTTGGTAATTTTTGTTGCGTAATTGTGTTTCTATCAACAATATACATTGGTAAATTCGACAGAAAAATTTGAAGATAAAAATTTTGTATCTAAATTTTTCTTTTCTTTTTGCTATTTATCAATAATATCACTATACTTATTTTTTAGGTGAGTTGACTTAATATCCAACGAAAAAACAGTTACATAGATTTCTCTTTTCTCTTATGATACAAGTTTTTCTTATAATACTATATTAAGTTCCAATCCTACATACAATGCTATATTAAGAATATATTTTATTCATCTACTATAAGTTCGATTTTAACCTTTTTTATTTTTTATTCTTTGAATTGAATTTTTTTATTAAAACTAGCTTTTGTAGTTTATTTAAATGGATCACATCGATAGCATTATGTTGATTCTTTATCAATGGAGATCAAATTTAGCCTTCTCAACTTAGAGTAAGCAGAAAAAGTAAAACTTCAAAACAATGCTTTCAAATTATTTTCATTTCATATGTTTTTTCTTCTCTTGTGATAACTCTTCCTTCTTTGAGGGTGTGTATAAAATGTTTATGAACCATCTTTATCCTTATATAGTGAGATATATATAGCATTGATTAGTGGTTAAAACTGAAGATTTTTATTCCCGAAACATGAAATGAAGAAGGAAATACAGACTTGTGATGAGTTCTAGGTTATTATTGATACTAGTTGATCCTTGCAAAATCAAGAGACTTCTTTCCTGCATGAGCATTCCCAAAGAAGTTGTTCATGTAATCCTGGAGCACAACTTCTCTGTAACGGGCCAACCCATCTTTCTCCACCACCTCTGCCAATGGACCTATCCTTTCTGTGGCTATTGGCATTGTAAACACTGGAACTGATACCCTGGATTGGCTGCTAGTTGTCCTTACTCGGTGTTCAGCACTTTTATACTTCCCATTGCTCAGTATCTTACATTAATTCACATAAACAAAGCACGGTTATCAGAAAGAGAAAATAGTATATATATATATACTGAACATGTAAACTTTTTCTAATTATTCAATCATAAACTACTATGTTGGATTAGTTTATGTACCGATTAGTGAATAATAAAGTTAGTGTCTTACCAATGACATGGTTAAGAAAAACTACTATGTTGGATTAGTTTATTTATGTAAATAATAATTTCTGATAAATTAGTAGTGACCAAACCTAAAAGTTGCTACAGTATATTATTATAGCTTAGGCTGCAAGACTTATAGTAAGTGAAATATAAGTTATTGCCTTTGGGTAATAAAGTGGGTCAGAAATTTAACTATAAAGTTAAAAAATGTAATATTGAAAGAAAATAAAGCAGATAAACAATACATATATAAATAGAAAAAATTACAGATTTATTATAGTAGGATTTTGAATGAGAAATGGTGTCAGATTTTTCAATAAATTAAGAAATTCCTTATGTATAGACTCTTTCCGAGATCTCTAGTTAAGAAATTCAATGAAGTGGATTTTGATTATTTCTAAAATTTGAGTTATTTGTTTCACTGGTTAGATTTTAGGGTAATCAAACCTGCAAAGTATCACCAATATTGATGACAAGAGCTCCAGGGATTGGTGGAATTTCCAACCACTCTCCTTTGTAAGAATCATTTTGTTCATCCACTTTGACATACAAGCCTCCAATGCCATCTTGGAGCAGCACTGTGATAGCTCCCATGTCAGAGTGACGCCCAACACCCACTGTGAGCTCTGGATTTGGGCATGCTGGATAGTAGTTCATGTTAACCATCTTCATACCAAGAAGGCCCTCCATTTCTGAATCTTCCAGTGTAACCCCCAGTTTACCAATCAAAGCTTCCACAATATCCCTAACCATCTTAGTTGATAACTTCAAATACTCAAGTGCAACTTCCCTAAAATTACAGAAACAAATAATTTAGACCCTTCAAATTGTTGCATACACTGTTTAATTAATCTCTCATATTTTACCTTAAATTTGTTGTTTCTATTTGATTTAGATTTTCATTTAAATAAGTTTTTGGTTGAAATTTTAAAATGGGAAAACTTATTACAAGAAAATTCCACTCGAGTTTAAATTAAAAAAAAAGTGCTTAAAATGAAATATCTTACTAAATTCAATCAATCTAGTTATTTTTAAAGATAAATCATTAACATACTTCCTTAATAATAAGTTTATCTAAAATATTTCTTATGATATTATTAATTGCTTAAGTATAAATATAAATTACGAAAAAAATTCTTTAAATGTTTTTTTGTTCTAATAAATTATTAGATTTTGATTTTGTTCCTAATAATATTTTCTGCCATAACAATTTCTTTTACTTATTTAAAAAAATGTGATTTAAATAATGTTTTGCATAGTGACATAAAGTGTTTTAAGAAACATTTTAATGGCCAAAATTAAAATAAAACATTTATATTAAGAACTAAAAGAACTCAAAAAGATGTATTTGAAAGACAAAAACGAAATCCAATAATTTATCAAATATCATGTTTAACAAATACAATACAGCACATAATAAATTTATTATATGTCATGAATATTTATAAACTTAAACCAATAATTTTTATCAGTTGATAGTGTGTATAAACTTTTATTGAGAGTATCATGCATGTCTATTGAATCTGTATATACTTCAAATGTTTGAGATATATACTGAAGAGAGAAGAACAGAAGGAAGATCATACTTGCACTGATTAGGCCAATATTGAAGAGCTTCTTCATCACTGCTAAATGTCATACTGATATAGTCTTTCCATTCCAAAGCCTTCTCTTTCTCTGGAACAAAGCTAGTGCCATATTTTACCCTAGGGCTTGGGCTCACCCCACTGCAGTAAGCAGCTTTCTTTTGTGGTGGCAAACTGAAGAATGTGTGTGCAGCATCTTTGAGGGATTCCAACAACTCCAAAGGAACACCATGATTCACCACCTGAAAGAAGCCAAGAGTCTCAGCTGCTCTAGCTATCTCATCAACCACTTTCTCATGCTCAGGTCCATTGAGCTTTGACAAGTCAATGGGTGGAGCATCACATGCTCTTGAATCATGCTTGTTGATTCGTTCCCTTGGAGGTTGTATGTACCTCTCTGGCACCTCTGACACACCTGAGTCTACCAAACCTTTTACACCATTGCCATCTCTCACCACAAAGTCATACAATAAATTTGAGTTGAAAATTGGAGCCATGAGGTTAACTGAAGTTTGCTTATAGACTAATGGTTTGTGCAAATGCAAAGTTCAGTGGAAATTGCTATGATGTAGTGGCAAAGGCTAGTCCCTATATATACATATATTGGATTGTGTGGTAGGTACTGTTGATATGAATAAAGAAAAACTCTTTTGTTAGCAAGATTCAGGGCATCGAAGAAAGTAAACGTATTAAAAAAATCTATATTTGAGAGTTGCACACAAGGCAACTTCAAAAAAAAAAAAATCATTTCCCTTTTTTTTTTGCTAAAAGTGGTAAAAATGATACATGCCCATCCACATCATATTCTTTTCTCTCTCTTCAATTAATGTCTCTCTCTTCCTACACACATCTTTCTCTCTCTGTTGAAAAATTAAAATATAAGTTTTTCTCTCTCTTTTGAAAAATTAAAATTTAAGTTTTTAAAATTGAATTTCATTATATTTTTTTAAATATAGAAAAATTATATGTTGAAAAAAATTTAATTTTGGTTTTTTTTCCTAAAAATAGTAAAATTCACACATGACACATCCACATTTATTTTTAGGTTTGAAAAATTAAAATTTAGACTTTTTTATCTGTATACAATTGAGAGTTGCACATAGGGATGGCAATTAGATCCGCACCCGTGGGGACCGAACCGCCCCCGCCCCAAGTTTGACGGGGAAAAACCGAGTTAACCGGGTTCGGGGTCGGGTTCGGGTTTTCCCCGTTTAAATCAATCGGGGTCGGGGATGGGTAATGCAATCCCCGTCCCGCCCCCATACCCATTCCCGCCCCATCTTTAAATTTAAACATAAACCCTAAAACTATTCATATTCTTTCTTAGTGTTTCTTTTTAAGTGTCTTCTCTGAAACCCTATTTTCTATTCCACACTTTTCTCTTTTCTTCTACCTTTCACTCATTCTT
Organism: Lablab purpureus; assembly: GCA_030347555.1. Taxonomy (NCBI): domain Eukaryota; kingdom Viridiplantae; phylum Streptophyta; class Magnoliopsida; order Fabales; family Fabaceae; genus Lablab; species Lablab purpureus. The sequence goes on from CM059258.1 coordinate 25,022,383, forward strand.
TCAACTTTCTTAATCTCTTCAACCAGTTTCAATATACTCTTCTCTTTCTCTCATCCTCTACACATTTACTTTTCTTAGTCCCTTCAACCAATTTGGTGAACGCATAACATAAGGTTAGTTCTTTGTTTCTTTATCAATTTTCTAAATATTGTGCATTGATAATAACATCTATTATTATTTTATTCTCTGAAATTTTTTGTGAGGACTTCATTTGAGGGATTTGCTGAACAATATTTTGTAATTTCATTGTGACTAATCTATTACATCTATGGTTAGATACATAACATTTTGCACAATTTCTCACATACTTTCTACATTTGTTTTGTATACTGGTTTGAGTATTCATACTTCTATTTTTATTTTTATTTTCTAGTATTATTTTATTTCTATTTTGTTTTTTAACATCTTATTTACCATTTGATATTTAAATTTTAAAAGTGTATTCATTGTAAACTATGTAACCTTATTACATTTGTTTGTAATCTCTTTGTGATTAATCTATTACATTTATGATTAGATACATAACCTTTTGTACAATTTTGCACAGATTTGTTATGTTTGTATACTAGTGTTTCTATTTCTATTTTATTTTCATTTTCTAGCATATTTTTATTTTTATTTTCATGTTCTTAACTTTGATTTTTCTCAAAATTAAATTTTAAATGTGTCTTCTTTGTTAACTGTATAATTGTTGTGATTTTTTATTAATTTTGTAGTCCATCTTTATCAGTTTTTTTATAATTTGTAATCTCTTTGTGAGTAATCTGCTACATTTATGATTAGATACATAAACTTTTGTATAATTTTGCACAGATTTGTTATGTTTGTATACTAGTGTTTTTATTTCTATTTTATTTTTATTTTCTAGCATATTTCTATTTCTATTTCTATTTTAATTGTTTTCATTTTCATGTTCTTAACTTTGATTTTTCTCAAAATTAAATTTTAAAAGTGTCTTATTTGTTAACTGTATAATTGTTGTGATTTTTTCTATTAATTTTGTAGTCTATCTTTATCAGTTTTTATAATTTGTAATCTTTTTGTGACTAATCTATTACATTTATGATTAGATACATAACTTTTTTGTACAATTTTGCACATATTTGTTATGTTTGTATACTGGTTTTGAGTGTACTTATTTTTACTTCTATTTAATTTTTATTTTCTAACATGATTTTATTTCTATTTTAATTGTTTTTATTTTCATCTTCTTAACTTTCATTCTCTTCAAAATTAAATTTTAAAAGTGTCTTCTTTATAACCTGTATAATTAATTACTGTGATTTTTTATTAAAATTAAAATTTAAAAAATTATTGTTGAGAAATGTGATAAATAAATCATTTTACTTTTGTAATTGCAGAAATTTTTGTGATAAATAAATTATTGGAATATCACAAACACATCAACCAATGTTAGAAGAAAATGTACACCCTTCAATTAGTGATCCTACTACTACACCAAATGAAGTTCCCCCAGCAACAGTAAATTATTGGAATATCACAAACACATCAACCAATGTTAGAAGAAAATGTACACACTTCAATTAGTGATCCTACTACTACACCAAATGAAGTTCCCCCAGCAACAGAAGATAATGAGCATCAGGATCAAATAGGCTTAAAAGTAAATAATGGAGAGGACAATGCTCAATACAATTATTGTAAAATGCTTTTGGGTGGAAAATAAAAAAATGGAACAAATAATTTGTAAATAATTTATACTAAAATAATAAACTAAAATATACTTCATTAAGAAAATAATTTAAAATTTGTAACATTATAATATATAAAAGAAAAAAATATTTAATATTAAAATACTTAATTTCTATAAATTTATCTTTAATAGTCTATTTATGTGATACCCTACATATATATATATATATTATAGTTATGCTTAAATTTTTAGATTTATTTAAAATATTTTAAAATTACATTTTAAGAAAATAAAATGGAACGGGGATGGAGGCGGGGTGGGAAAACCCGACCCCGATGGAGATGGGTGTGGGGACTAAATTGTTATCTCCGGCGGGGATCGGAGGCGGGGACGGGAATGGTTAAGTGAATCGGGAATGGGGGCGGGGCGTTGCCATGCCTAGTTGCACACAAGGCAACTTCAAAAAAAAATTTCATTTCCCTTTTTTTTTTTAAAGTGGTAAAAATGATACATGGTACATCCACATCATAGTCTTTTCTCTCTCTTCAATTAATGTCTCTCTCTTCCTACACACATCTTTCTCTCTCTCTTGAAAAATTAAAATTTAAGATTTTAAAATTGAATTTCATTATAATTTTTTAAATATAGAAAAATTATATGTTGTAAAAAAATTTAATTTTGTTTTTTTTTCCTAAAAGTAGTAAAATTGACACATGACACATCCACATTTATTTTTAGGTTTGAAAAATTAAAATTTAGGCTTTTTTTACATTTTGTTTTTTTTTGGATAATAGTAGTAAAATTGAATTTCATTATATTTTTTTAAATATGAAAAAATTATATTTAAAATTATATGTTGTAAAAAAATTTCATTTTGTTTTTTTTTCCTAAAAGTAGTAAAATTGACACATGGCACATCCACATTTATTTTTAGGTTTGAAAAATTAAAATTTAGGCTTTTTTTACATTTTGTTTTTTTTTTGGATAATAGTAGTAAAATTGAATTTCATTATATTTTTTTAAATATGGAAAAATTATATATAAAATTATATGTTGTACAAAAATTTCATTTTGGTTTGTTTTTCTTAAAAGTAGTAAAATTGACACATGACACATCCACATTTATTTTTAGGTTTGAAAAATTAAAATTTAGGCTTTTTTTACATTTTGTTTTTTTTGGGTAATAGTAGTAAAATTGAATTTCATTATATTTTTTTAAATATGGAAAAATTATATATAAAATTATATGTTGTAAAAAAATTTCATTTTGGTTTTCTTTTCCTAAAAGTAGTAAAATTGACACATGGCACATCCACATTTATTTTTAGGTTACAAAAATTAAAATTTATGCTTTTTTTACATTTTGTTTTTTTTTGGGTAAAAGTAGTAAAATTGAATTTGATTATATTTTTTTAAATATAAAAAAATTATATTTAAAATTATATGTTGTAAAAAAATTTCATTTTGGCTTTTAGGTTACAAAAATTAAAATTTATCCTTTTTTTACATTTTGTTTTTTTGGGTAAAAGTAGTAAAATTGAATTTCATTATATTTTTTTAAATATGGAAAAATTATATATAAAATTATATGTTCTAAAAAACTTTAATTTTGGTTTTTTTCCTAAAAGTAGTAAAATTGACACATGACACATCCACATTTATTTTTAGGTTACAAAAAATAAAATTTATCCTTTTTTTACATTTTGTTCTTTTTTGGGTAAAAGTAGTAAAATTGAATTTGATTATATTTTTTTAAATATGAAAAAATTATATTTAAAATTATATGTTATAAAAAAATTTCATTTTTTTTAAAAGTAGTAAAATTGACACATGGCACATCCACATTTATTTTTAGGTTTGAAAAATTAAAATTTAGGCTTTTTTTACATTTTGTTTGTTTTTGGTTAAAAGTAGTAAAATTGAATTTGATTATATTTTTTTAAATATGAAAAAATTATATTTAAAATTATATGTTGTAAAAAAATTTCATTTTGGTTTTTAGGTTACAAAAATTAAAATTTATCCTTTTTTTACATTTTTGTTTTTTTTGGGTAAAAGTAGTAAAATTGAATTTCATTATATTTTTTTAAATATGGAAAAATTATATATAAAATTATATGTTATAAAAAACTTTAATTTTGGTTTTTTTTCCCTAAAAGTAGTAAAATTGACACATGACACATCCACATTTATTTTTAGGTTACAAGAATTAAAATTTATCCATTTTTTACATTTTGTTCTTTTTTGAGTAAAAGTAGTAAAATTGAATTTGATTATATTTTTTTAAATATGAAAAAATTATATTTAAAATTATATGTTGTAAAAAAATTTCATTTTGGTTTTAGGTTACAAAAATTAAAATTTATCCTTTTTTTATATTTTGTTTTTTTTTGGGGTAAAAGTAGTAAAATTGAATTTGATTATATTCTTTTAAATATGGAAAAATTATATATAAAATTTTATGTTGTAAAAAAATTTAATTTTGATTTTTTTTCCTAAAAGTAGTAAAATTGACACATGGCACATCCACATTTATTTTTAGGTTTGAAAAATTAAAATTTAGACTTTTTAAAAAAAATTAATTTGATTATACTTTTTTAAATATCAAAAAATTATATTTAAAATCAATAAATCAAATACAGATATAAAGATATTTAAAAATTTAAACTTTTTCAATTTAAATTATTATAAAAAATGAGAAGCTGAAAGGGTTTCGGGCAATGCGTTTTTAAATTTGAATTTCAATTGTATCTCTCTTACGCGTTCCATATCTCTGTCAAATTCATAAATGCGCTCTCTCACCCATGCCTCCTCTCTCACAAAAGCCACGCATGCGTCTCCTCTCTCAGATACTCTCAGTCATGCGTCTCCTCTCTCACAGAACTCACCCATGCCTTCTCCTTCTTCTCACACTTTTCAACCCTAAACGCGTCACTTTCCCAAATGTAAGAACCATATAGTCCAACCTTACACTGAAATGTGTTTCGAAAGATGGTTTCGGTGTCTGATCTGTGTTCTTTAGCGAAAACATTTTATCCTAAATGGTTTGTTTAGGGCGATGCCTACTGTTGTTACGTCTACGGTTTCTGAAGATTTCACGAAATCAGGTTTCCAAGATTCAACCTTTATTTGATTTCTCGGCTGACTATCGAAGTTTAGGTTTTCGATTTTTCCTTTCTGGGTAACTTCATGTATATGAAACGCAAAAAGATAATATTTTTCTTTCTGATCTTTATAGCCCCAACAGTTTACCCTAAATGGTGAGTTTAGGGCCATGCCTCCTGTTCTTACGTTTACGGCATTTCACGAAATCACTTTTTCAAGATGTAACATTTCTTTGATTTGTCGCCTGACTAACCAACTTTAAGGTTTCGATTTTTCCTTTCTAGGAAACTTCATGCACATCAAACTCAAAAAGGTAATATTTTTTTTTTCTGCTCTATATAACTCCAATAGTTTACCCTAAATGTTGATTTTAGGGTTTCTGCTCTTCTTACGTTTACGACTTTTTAACATTTGACAAAATAATTCATATGTGAAACGCAAAAGCATATAAAACGCAAAAGCGTAATATTTTATTGCTACTCTCTGTTATGCTTTCTGTCCACATTGTCTGAGATGTGTTTTATTTGTACGTTTTATTGCGATTAGATACATCAAAAAGTCCAGGTATGTCTTCTGTGTATGAAATTTCAAATTTCAAATTTCAATTTTCAAAGTCCCGCCCATTTTTTAGGGTTTGCTCTCATTATCACATATATATATAACACCTTGACATTGTTCATGTGCTTTGAGTGAGTGCAGAAACCCACTAAAACCCAATAATAGGCATGGAAAGGCCAAATAAATACGATGTTGTTGCTGATGTCAATGGCGAAAAGGATCATTGGAAGATAGTTGTGCGGGTCATTCGTTTGTGGTTTGTGTCGGATTTCACTAGACCAAAGTTTCCTTTTTCGTTAGAGATGGTTCTTCAGGACAAAGAGGTTGGTGCCATAACAAATTTGAAAATTTTACTTTTTAATTTTTTTATTTAATATTGGTGCTTGGTTATTATGATTATCAATTTTGCTGATATGAATTTGCTCATAGAGGGTACCCGCATCCATGGTTCTGTCCGTCGCACCTTAATTTATAAATTTCAGAATGAAATCCATGAGGGAAGTGTTTATTGCATACATAATTTTAGTGTTGCAACAAATACTGGTTTTTATAAAACAACCCACCACCCATACAAAATTAATTTCCAATTTGGAACCAAAGTTTCCTTACTGGATGTGAACCTTATTCCAGTAATTAAAAACCACTTTACCCCAATATCAGATATTATTTCCGGTGGATTTGATTTTGACTTTTTGGTTGGTGAGTTAAAGTAACGCGTTTTCCATATAATATAGATGTATGGTATAGACATTCATTAAAAAAAATTTGACCATGTTCCAAATGCAGATATTATGGGACTACTAACAGGTGTGGGTACGGAGAGAGAGCTGCACAAAAATGGGAAGACAACAAAGTTGAACACAATTTGTTTAGAGGCTGATGGGTATTATTTATATCTATCATTTATTATTTATTATTATTTATATGTATTCTATGTATTATTATGTATATGAATATGAATTATTTCTTCATCTCTTTTTCTTCTTTAACCAGATCTTCCTGTTTTTTTTTTCATTCGTGTTTTTTTTTGGACCACACAGTCTGTAATGCTTGCTTCGTTGTTTTTTCTACATGGTCTAAGGTGATTTCTGCTCTTTTAGGATTACGTTTCTTCTTAACACCTCTACTCTTCTGTTCTTCATGCCTTTTTTGTGTTTGTTGTTCTTTTTCACTCTATTTTTTCTTTCTATTTTTTAATATTTGCAGGTAGTCTTCAAAGGTGGATTCCTCAAGCTAAATCTAGGGTTATGTCTGGTCTAAGGTTATTTATGCTCTTTGAGGGTTACACTTCTTTTTAACGCCTATTCTTCTGAACATCCTTGCTTTTCTGTTTTTAAAGCCTCAAGCTTTTTATTTTTGCTGTTTTTTGTCAACATTTTTTTATGTTTCTATTTTTGATGTTTGCAGGTAGTCTTCGAAGGTGGATTCCTCAAGCTAAATCTAGGGTTACGTTTGGTCTGCTAGGTTCTTCTTCAAATGCGATTTATCTTGCTTTTTAAGCTTCAAGTTTTTTAATTTTGCTATTCTTTGTCAATTTGTTTTTTGTTTTTTGATGTTTCTATTTTTTGTATGTTTGCAGGTAGTCTTTAAAGGTGGATTCCTCAAGCTAAATCTAGGGTTAGGTTTGGTCTGCTAGGTTCTTCTTCAAATGCGATTTATGCTTTTTTATCAACTCTTTTTTTGGTAAATGTTGAAAACATTTTTCTATAATATGATTTCTGCTCTTTAAAGAAAACTTTAATTTGATATGCTAAATCTTCTTCTTCAAAGGTGATTTCTGCTTTTCTTGGGTTACTTTTCTTTAACTTTTTTTTTTCTGGTAAATGTCGTGTTTGTGTATTCTTTGCCGAAACCATGTTTTGTTTCAATAGCCTGTAAGTTATGTTTTTGTTCCTTTTTTTTTAATTTTTTCTGTTTTGTTTCGTGTTCTTTCATGTTGCCACAAAAATAAATGTTGAATGATTTCTATTTAATTTGATTTCTGCTCTTTACTAAAATTTTGTTTTTGTTTGTGTTTTTTTTCTCTAAATTGTTTGCCTAAACCATGTTCAATTTGGCTAAACTGTTTCAGTAGTTCTTTTTTTTATTAATTAGTTACATTTGAAAACCTATTCTAGCTAAATCTGTTTTTTGGAAAAAAATAGAAATGAATCTCTCAAGGTTTCACCGCCGAATCTAAAGTCCAATGAAAATGACAAGTGATGAGTTCTATGGAATGTTATGTCATCTTGCTTAGATTGTGTGATTTGCTAAATATTTTTGTTGTTGTTTCAAGTAGGAAAGTGAGCAGTGGTACTGGTTCTGTCGTGAAATTATGCCAGGTGTTTTTTGCTAACTCAGGGGAGTGGTGGGATAATAGGATGACAAATGTGAATTGTTAATCAATTTTTGAATTTAGAAAAGTTGCATGCTTGGTTGTTATGCTATCTTCTTGTGTTATGATATTCAATGATTGTTTCAAAGGTTTTAAAATATTGGGTGTAACTACAACTCATTTATTGTATCTTTATTTTTTTAAAATATTACAGTGAAACTAAAATTGTGACTGCTGAAATTTTAAACCTTCGCAACTATTGTGTGACTATTGATTAATGGTAATTTACTATTTTATATGTAGAGTTATTTTAGAAAGACACAAATATTTTCTTTCACTCTCGCTGAAGTGAGATATTTGGTGCTACACCAAGTTGTATATTCCAGCTACCTTTTCTACACATAAATTATATTATATATTATATATCACATATATCAGAGTTACATTTGGAAACCTATCTGTCTTTGATAAATGCTTCAATGAATCTCAAATTCTGAAATTCTCAAATGCTTCAATGACTGTCATTTGTTGGACATTGTGAAACCTGTTTTTTTTAAAACATGTAATCAAATGTTTTTTATGATTTTTATTATTTAATTATATGAGTGTCATTCTGATAATTTGCTAGGACATTATGCAAGTGTTTATATCATTTTAATGAAATAAACACTAAATGTACATTGTGGTGCTTCTTAAGAAGCAGTTATGACTTGATTTTGTGGTCTGGTAATGAATCTCTCAAAGGTGTCATCGTCAAATCTAAAGTATGATAAAAATGACAAGTGATGAGTTCTATGGAATGTTATGTCATCTCCTTAGGTTGTATGATTTGCTAAATATTTTTGTTGTTGTTTCAGGTAGGAAAGTGAGCAGTGGTACTGGTTCGGTGGTGAAATTATGTAGGTGTTCATTGCTAACTCAGGAGAGTGGTGGGATAATAGGATGACAAAGGTGAGTTATCAATCAATTTGTGAATTTAGAAAAATTGCATGCTTGGTTGTTATGCTATTCAATGACTGTTTCAAAGGTTTTAAAATATTGCTTGTAACTACAACTCACATTAATTGTATCTTTATTTTTAAACCAAAATCGTGACTAAAATTTTAAACCTTATTTGCAATTATTGTGTGGCTATTGATTACTGTCAATTTACTATTTTATAAATGGAGTTATTTTAGAAAGACAAATATTTTATTTCACTCTCGATGAAGTGAGATATCTTGTGCTACACCGAGCTGTCTATTCCAGTTACCTTTTCTACACATAAATCATATTATATATTATATATCATATATCACATATCATATATATCATATTAAATTCTTAAATGCTTCAATGAATGTCATCCTGTAATAAAGTCAAATTCTAAAATTCTCTCAAATGTTTCAATGATTGTCATTTGTGGGACATTGTTAAACTTGTTTTTCTCTATACTGTATAAGATGTTTGATAGTACTAAATCACTTTCCCAAGGTTTGATTCAGCTATCTGATTCTTATAAAAATAGCATGGAGGATGACTTTCCAAAACTCACTCCTAAAAATTGAATCCAGGTCTGAAGGATTGCAAGGAGGTATGATATTTAAATTATTTCTATTGTTTGCATTTTAATTCATGTCTAAATTGTGAGGAGTAGTCCTAATTTTATTGTACCAACAAGAAGTAAAATATGTTGTTTACTTGGGGATGATGTGTAGTGGTATACTGCATACATATGCAATAAAGCATTATTCCCAGACTCCAAGATGTTTTTTTTTTTTTGAAAATTGCAACAAACACGTGTTGAAATTGATGCCTAGGTATTTAATATATATATTGTTGTCATGTTTTTAATATACCTTTGTTATAGGTTTAAGATCAAGGTTTGCGTAATTAATGAAATCAATTCAACCACATTTGTGTTTTTTGACAGGGATGTTAGAACACTCTTGAAAAAGTCATGCAATGAGATTTTTGAATCTTAGGACAAGGTTCTTCTCTTCGTGACCAAATTTCGATTTCTTTATTTGTTTTCAAGTTTAATCTTTGTTTGCTTATTGAATGGTTATACACTAGAAAAACGGTGGTCATATTCGAAACAAGTTTGCTATCTTTAATGGATCAGACAATCATGAGTGTAAGAATAAAAAAAATAGATTTGACCAATCATTCAGAGTTAAAAAAGTATGTATAGATGAAACTGTCATTAAGAAGTTTAGTGATAGTTGAATCTTTCTGTAAGTACCTTGCTTTGAGTTGTTGAGATATTTTTTTATATTTTTAATTGACATTCATCTTACATACTAACGTTTTGTGTTCGTTTTAAGAACACATTCTGAAAATTATTGTGAAATGGGTAGAATGAAGAGTGTAACCAATGATGTAAGATGTGTGAGCATCAATGAGGTTGTATTAGTCATTATTAAATGATTGTGTTCTTTTTTAATACATTTGTGTTGTCACTCATTGTATTCTTTTAGAGGATTTGTTAAGTTCTCGAATGCATTAAATCGATCAGAATCACAAGTAGGTATTGCATCTCAGAAAAGAGAGATTTGAAGTATTGTGCATGATCTGCCTTTGAAGACATAATAAAAACATTAAAGTCGAAAAGGTTCTGGGTCATCATTAACACAGTAATTATTTTCCGGTAATGTTGTTTTGGAATGTTTAAGAACAAGTCATTAGTTGTACTAATTTTGTTGTTTTGAAATATTTAACGAGGAGTTATTGGTTGTACTCTATTTTGACTTGGAGTTGTTGTATTAAAGTCCCAATTTTTAAATATGATAAATGGTTTATATTTCAGTTTTACCTCAAATTATGATATACTTTGTTATTTGCAGAGTCTTTATATTTCAGTTTTTTTTATATGTATGGAAAGTATCTTTTATGATTTTGTGTTTGGAAGTTGTATTCATATGTAATTTTTTTTAGTATGATCAATGGTTTATAATGTAGTGTTGTCTAAAATTATGATAGAATTTACTATTTGTTGGAATTATGATGAGACCTCTTCTATGCTTTGTTCATTTAAAAATTTAATTTAAATTTAAGATGGTTTAAAATTATATATTTCTTATTAATTCTTAAGGATTGTTTAAGATTTTATTTTACAAAAACACACACACATATATATATATATATGTTAAAAATAAATCTATATAAAAATATTAAAATTTTAATGAAAAAATTAAAAACTCACAATTAATTAATAGGTAAAGAAAAAATTTCATGTAATTTATAAAAAATTATTATAATTAAATAACTTTTTACAATTATTTTAATTAATTTTTTATGAATTTTTTCATATTATAATACATAAGTATAAATTATATATTTTAAAAAATAGAGATAAAAATATATCTAATGTAATCTACAAATATAATATTAATTTATTAAAATTTATTATTTATTATATAAAATAAAAAGTGAGAATAAATAATATACATAAATAATTATAATTTAATTAATATAGTGATTATTTGATTTAAACTATATTATATCTTATATATTTTTTATTAATTTTAGTTTTTATTCGATAATTTATATACATTTTACAAAATTAGATAATGAAATTAAGTTTAACTTATAAAAAGACTATATTTTAAATATTAAAATTATTTATGGAATCAAATAAAAAAATTATATTTAACTTAATAATTTTGTGAAAAAATAATTAAAACAATTTTTATGTATTAAGTTTTTATGTAGAGAATTTAAATTATTTTTTTTATTATTTTTTTATAAAAATATATTTTCAGTAAATATGTAATACATTTTAAAAAAATTCCGTGCGTTGCACGGGTCCGGATACTAGTATGTATTATATCTATGATCATGAATATCTTTTACTACTAACAACAACACTAGTTAAAAACTAATTAATTTAAGGAGATTTAAATTGATTAGAAGTACGAATTAGGCTCGAGCTCTTCTCCACTAAAACAAAATGATCAATTATTATTTCATTTCAATTTGGATTCTTAATATTAATTGAGGCTTCCAATTAACATTATTTGTAACCACTATAACTGAATTACATACATATTTATTATAATAATAATAAATTATTATTATTTAATTTTACAAAAGTAAAATAATTAAACTATATTTTAATTATATTTTTATCAATTCAAATATATATCATAAGTATATAATATTTTTTTAAAATTCCGTGCGTTGCACGGGTGAAACATGCTAGTATATATACATAACTCCTTTTATTAATAATCCATTTTAACTTTTGTTATTCGGAGAATTTATAACTATAATTAACCAAGTTTTTGGCTAGATTAAGATATTTTCCCTTCAAGATATCTTCAATTAGGATTCACATTTAAAATTTGAGCTTCTTTCGTCTGGATGTGAGTCTTGTTTGTTAGCTCTTCAGCTCCAAACATCTCTTCCATAACATTTTTCATTTCAGGTGTGATAGATGTATCAACTATTTCATGAATTCAATTTTATTCCTGTTCCACTTTGTACTCAGGCTAGAGTCAACCTTATATTTCTAATTATAATATATATATATATATATATATATATATATATTGACATATTATAGCTTATACTTTAATAACTAAAAAAAGACTATTTTTGTGATGGTTATTAATATGGAAAGAAGATAATTTGAGTGTAGGTGGTCCATAGGCATACAAATGAGAGCGATTTAGGTATAATAAATGTAGAACCTTTCAATATTGCATTATTAGCAAAGTGGAAGTGGAGATATGCAATGGAAAATTCAGGCTATGGATCCAAGTGCTAAAATCAAAATATATTTACGCTTCCATGATGAATCCATATGGTATAGAAACATTAAAAAAGTAGCTGGTAACGAAACACAATACAATTGGTTTGATAAATGTGTAAAACGACAATTAGAAACAAGCAAGAAGGTGAGCTTTTGGGAAGATAGATGGAATAATCAAATGTTATATGCTGAGAAATATCTTAGGTTATATCTTAACTCAATAATAAAATAAGCTAAATTATCATAAATGGAAAGATGGAACAATTATGAATAGGAGTGGCATATGGAGTGGAGAAGGGAATGGTTTGAGCGGGAGAAACCACAAGTTTCAGCCTAATGGAGGAGATAGTTACAAATATACCGAAAGAGTACAACCAAGATAAATGGATATGAGAAGAGGTAAACGACATATACTCGGTTAAGTCTGCTTATCAAATAATGCAACACAATGCGAGAGAATAAAATAAAGAGTTTTATAAGGAACTATGGAAAATCAAAGTTGAACCAAGTGCACTTCATTTTGCATGGAGATTAAGTACGAACATAATTGCAACAATTGAAAATTTAGTCCATATAAAGGTGTATAAATGAATATTAGCGCATGTGGGTTATGTGCATTAACTTTGAATCAACCCAACATTTATTTTCTAAATATAACATCTCTAGCTTTGCTTGGAACTACTGCAATAAGTAGATTGGGGTTCAGTGCAATACAACCAAACAATTCAAAACTTCAACCTCTTTCATATGCTTGACTTGAGTAAGAAAGGAAATGACATTTGGAAAATTATGTGGGTGTATTTGATGAAGGTAATTTTGAAGGAAAGAAATCAAATTATTTTAAGAAATGGAATTAAAGATGGAGAAGAAATTTTTGCATTAGCACAATTGAGAACATGGTTCGCTATCATTAATAAATTTGTTAAAGCAATATTCTTGTACTCCGATTGGTGTTTAAACTCATTAGAATGTATTAAAGGGATGCATGTATAGAAGGGTGCTAACAAATACTAGAGATAGCTTAGTTCAAACACAGGGAAAAGTTTCGTTCTTAGTGTTTAGGAAAATCTCAAATCTAGAACATAAATATATAGAAAAGATTAAATGGTCGGGTAGTATGATACACAATATCAGTCTAGAAACTTAGCATGAGGATATTGAAAAAAAATAATTTTAAAATGAATGTTAAACAAATATGTGAAGATATGACATGGAACCACTTTTTTAAATGTATATTGTTGTATGATATGTACTAAGCGAGTTGGAATCACATGAAGGATGGTATAATATCTTCTGGTTTTATGTTACAATGATATAGTATTTTGGGATCAATCAGTTTATATGTAGTCTAGATATGCTTCAATTTGCAAGACAAAATATCAACAGATGAAAAAAATTAGTTATAGTAGACGAGATCGATTTGGAGGATAGAATATGTAAAACACTACAACTATGGAGGTTAGAAGTGTTGTATGAGGGATATGTCATCAATCAAGTACTACAAATCTAACATAATTTTGAAGTCCTTATCTTTATTCATGGACATTGTATGTTGGTCTAGGAGGGATGCATAATTAATCATGAAATGCATCTTGAAACATAACAAATGTGGATACATGCCAAAATGTCAATACCGAAATACTAGTTTAAAAGCTAACAATAGGTGATGACTCAGACTACTCATTATTATCTGTATGAAATTTAATTGTAATGATGTGTGGTAATGCATATAATAGTTTTCCTAATTTAGTAGGGACATATATTCAATAATGAAATATAATATGTAAGGAGTATATGATCTAGATAGTACTTCACGAGTTATTCTTGGATAGGAAATCTTTGTATAATCCAGGAAGTTAGACATGTATGTACATATCTTGTTTTGTAAAAGGGTTAGATCACTCCTAATGCTCTTTTGTTTTAATTTACATTCTTTCTTGTTGAGAAAAAAAAATATATTCAAAATTGACACATTTTGTAATATAAATATATAATTCCTAACTATTTTTGTCACAAAAGTGTATTAGTGACAAAAATTTGTAATGTTAACTTGTTACTGATAAGATCCATCTCAAAAAGCATTACAAAAATTACAATTGATATTTTCTATAATGATAATCAAACTTCCACAAAATTTTCTTATGAAAAAAATAAGAAGTCACTTATTAAGTTAGCGAATTTTCACTTGAAGTGAGAAAAAACATCAAATGATTAATATTTTTTGTATATTTATTTAAAGTGAGAATGCATCCTTAAGTGACATAACCTAAGTAATGTAACTTAAATGACACCTCACTTTTAATTACTTTGCTTAATCAAACTCAAGATCACTTTAAGTAATGATGCTCATGCAAAAATGGTGTTCACTTTATATTTGTTTCAAGCGATAATGCTTACGAACTATTAGGAATTCAAGTGTGAGAGTGTGAGTAAAGTCCTATGAGTAGAAATGAGAAAATTGAGTTCTTTAAGAAAAGAAAGACCCATAAATATTGAGCCTTATGATTTTGTGTTAGATGTAATGTCAAATTTCTTATATGATTACTCTCTTTTCATGAATCTCCCTTATGAAAATTTTACAATAATAGTATCAAAGTCTGGTTAGTTATTAGCTTAGATGAGGCAAACATGTTCCATTATGTTAAAGTCTAACAATAGTAGGGTCACTACTAAGGTAGTGGTTGAATATTCCCCTTGAACTTAAAGGAAAGTATACCAATGTGGAAGGGTATAAAATGGACCTTTGTGGGAAACTCAATAACAATTAGGGTAGTCTCACATTTGAGGGAGAAACTATTAGGAAGTGTGAAAGTGTGGATAAAGTCCCACATTGAGTGGAAATGAGAAAGTTCAACTCTATATAAGAAAAGAAAGACCCATAGATTGAGCCTTAAGGTTTTGTGTTAGAAGTTATGTCAAGTTTCTTATATGGTTTACTCTCTTCTCATCAGTGTTAAATTTTCCCTAAAATTTTTTCCAATAAGAACATTGTTTTATGCTTAAGCCACATGAAGTAAACAACTATAATTTTACACTTAAATAACTCACTCAAAATGACCTAAAATTGATGTTTAAGTGAAATCTTTAGACAACCATAATTTCGTTTAAACAATATCACTCAAAGTAAAAAAAGAAGAAGAAATGTTTAAGCAATAATATTTTAAAAAATTTAACTCCTTTTGAATTCATTTTATATTGTTGAGCTAAACAAAAAGAAATATAAAAAGTTATAAATTTAGAATATTGTGCTATTGTTTGTTTATTGTAAATTAAAATTTTATTTTAGAGAGGAAGTGTTATGTATTTAAAATTATGAAATAATAATTATGTTATCTATTTTGTAGATTCCATTTAATTTAAAAAATTATATTAATGCAACTTTATTAAAAATATTAGTTAAAGTGTTATTAAAAGTTATGTAATCTTTAATTGTAGAATGTGACGTTGATGTATTGTTACTTTGAATATGTTATATACATATATAGAAAGATAAACACACAATGTCATTAACTTTGAATATTCTATTTAAATTGTATGAAAAATTTTAAGAAAAATCTAAATAGTCGATCTAAAAAAATATAAATGTAATATTTTTTTAATTTTTAGAGTCACAATCCATCAAGAAGTATGGAAATGAAATGTAGGCATGTTAGAATTACATTTGGATACATGATTGCAAAAAATACATTTTCTTTTTATAAGACTATCATGAGTTACTTAAACTTATAAATGATTTTAAATGATTTTGTAATTTTTTGTTTCAATTTAACATATTGTTTGATCATTTTAGTAATAACTAAAAACTCATTGTATTGTGTCCAAACAAAAATGTTGTTATTTTCTTATGCTACTTACATAAAGCTCAACTCGAAAGTAAAAATCATAGTATAAAGGTAAAATATAAAATATTTATTGAATTATACTTTATATTTATAATAATTTATTTATGATTATTTATTAGTGTTTTTGTCTTCAATGTTATGAATAAATACAATATGTTGGGTGGATATCACATAAGTCACCTCAAAATTGTATAATGAATCTTCTTTGAGGTAATTATAATTATTATTCACTAACTACATATTTTCATGTAATTAAATATCAATTTTGCAACAATGCAATTGACAAAGAAGACAAATGTGAGTGTAGTTATTATGTAATGCATTAAATGTAATATACAATCATAAGTCATTTTGACAAATTCTTGAATAGAAGTAAGTTAAGTTTTGGTAACTTTCTTGTTGAAATTAAGTTCAAACCTAATGAAAGTAAGACTTAACAACTTGAAGGATATCATAATTGCTTCCCAAGAAGAGTTATGTATGTTTCAAGAACAAATAACACAAATTATGCATAATTATATGCAAAGTCAAATATCTTCATCAGTCTTGCTTATGGGTGGCAAATCAGTCTTGGATTCATGGGTCTTTTTAAACTTTTTACTGCCTTTGATAATAAGTGTTTTGTTGAAGTAATGTTCACTTAAAGTCGTCATATATTTATTTAAGAAGTCTTGTAGTTTCTATAATATTATTTTTTCACAATTTTTCAAAAAAAATATATTTTTCTTTAATATAATGAATATAATTTTTTATGACACCTGATTTTATAGTCATATCATGTTATTAATATTTTTGTGATGAAATTATATTTGTTTCACTCAAAATAATATACCTATTTTTAGTAGCGACAATTTTAAATTCTTGATTAAAATTTTAATAATAAATGTTTTCTAAATTAATTATATTTTATGATATTGATTTTTTTTATTTTATTAACACTCCCTTTATTTCCTTTTTTTACGATTTTATTATACCTAATAAATATAACAATTTGAAATTTTTATGACAAACAAATTTATAAGAAAATTATAAATTTTTCTTCAAACTAAATTCACCAAGAAATTTTGTAAAAAAAATTACAAAAAAAATAAAATAGTAATATAAAAAATTCTCAAGAAAAACTTGCAGGTTCAGGTTGTATAGCAGTTAACTTTCTTTATAAAAGTGACAAAAACGTTCCTTCTTTTAAACTATAGAAATGACTACAAGTTTAAAAATTAGAACTCGCTACACTTTTTGAATCACTTAAAAATGTTGGTAGTTAAGAAACAAATAAATAAATTTTGAAAATAAACGCATAGATTATTTAAGAACATGGTAAAACGTTTATTGGTGCCAAATAAAAATATAAATACTTCGTAATAATTATGTCATTTTTAAAAAAAAAATATTTAGATTACATCTTATTTTAGAAATTAACACATGAAGAAAGATTAATAAATAAGGTTAAATATGTTTTTAGTCTTTAAATTATTTGTCAAAATTGTGTTTCGTCCTAGATTAAATTTTAGATCTGTTTCGTCTTTATATTTGTGTTTACGTATCAAAATTCTTTTTTTTTTCATAACTATTATATATTTTCTAAATTTTTTTTATCTTTTTTTGTTTTTCTTAAAAGATATTTTTGTTTGTATCATTTATACTAGTTTATAAAATATAAAAATAAAATAGTTCTAAAATTTATCTAAAAATCGAAATGTAATTTTAACAAATAATTTTATTAAAAACATATTTAACTTTAATAAATATAACGTCAAGTGATCTGGAAAATGTGTAATTTTAGAATAATATAAAAAATAATATTATATATTATTTAACTTTTTTTACATGAAAGAGAAAAAGATATTTTTCTACTTAAATGTTCACACGCATTAAAACAAACTAAATATAGAATAAGGATATCGAAATTCGGATAACTTGAGGAAGCAATTGCAGACAAAATTGACAAAGTCTGATACAAATGATATGTAATAACTTTACAAGAAACGCCCCTGGAATTAGGATTGAAGAATTTGGAGAAACGCATGAAGAAAGACACTAAAGTAGGTGATTTATTTAATTATTTTACATACTAAAGGATGCATGTAGGTGAGTTTTAATTAGCTAAATGCAATTCAAGTGTTATTTAACAAAACTTTTAAGCATGTAGAATGGCTTTTCCCTAGGAAGGTCAACTCTTGGGTATATCAAAAGTCATCATCATTTATATACATTACCTATTCCAAAGTTTGACACATCCTACTGTTTATTTTTATCAATATTCATACAATATACAAAATAATCTATTATTAACAACAACATAATATAGATTTTGCATTCTAAAATATTACAAAAATATTTTTTATGTCAAATTTTTAAATAAATTACGTTATACAATAAACATAAATTTACAAAGGGATAGTATAATAGATATAAATTTATATTAGACTTCACCTAATTTGGTGTATAAATTCAAGAATAAATACATTTTCTCTTTGTCTATGTCTGAACATTTGTGTAAGGAATTCTACCTTCTTACAAAATGCATGCATATTCATTCAAGAATTCTATAGAGTTTTTACTTGTGAAGAAATTGCAAATGCTTCATTTTACTCTTCTCCCTCAACACATGAGAAAGTAATTTAATTCAATTTGTGGATTGAAAACCTAATTGGGAGCACGAGGACCCTCTGTGACACGGTGAAGGTACTAAAAAAATTAATTTTACCACCCATTTTTTAGTTATCTATAAAATATAAAAATAATATCTAATTAAATTAAAAGTTAATGTAAAGTCTAATTTAATAAGTATTTAAAATTTTGGTAGTTAATATTAAAAATAAATTAAAAATAATATAATTACTATTATACAAAAATTAATTTTATAATTTTTAAAATAATAACTAAAAAAGTATAATTTAAAAATAAAAGTAGTTTAAAGTTTCAATATACAAATAAATAAAAATATTAATTTTTATAATTTATAATAATTTTTAATTTTTCTATAATATTCTTAAAAGAATTAAATACAATTTATTAATTAAAAATATTATATAGATTACATATTATTAAAGTTTATAAAAAATAATTTAATTTTTTAATATTTTTAAATTTAAAAATAATTAATGTAATATTAAATTTAAAAAAAAATAAATAAAAAACAAAACTTTTTTTTAAAATAATGCTTAGAGGAAGTATTATGAATCTAACATAAATAATTTTGCAAAAATTATAGTTTTGTCGTTGTTTATATTTTTAAGTCAGGTTTTTTGTGAACCCACATAAAAGCAGCGATCATAAATTCTTAGTGATTCTACAAGCATGGTTGCTAACATAGGAACATAGTAACGTCGGCTAATTGAAGCTAATCACGACAAAAAAATAGAAATTTATATAATATTAATGGTAACTTATGTCCCCTAATCGATTTTAAGTATTTTAAATAAAAACATTTCTTCAGGATAGTGTTGACTAAACTAACGCTTAAATAGGACAAGTAAAATATTATTTATTTATACTTAGAATCAATTTAATCTATTCTAAGTGAAATTCAATTTAGTATTAATTTCAAATGCACCACCGATTTAGCCATGCTAATTTGTTTTAATATTTATTTTATTTGATTTGCATCTTTTTAACTATGCCTGTAGTGGATGCTAATTGTTTTTTCTTTTTAAAGAATGATTATTTCATTAAAAAAATTATAATTTATTTTATTATTATTTTAACAATCCATAACTGAAAAAACCTCATACAAGGTAACACCTAATTAAAAAAAAAAACTAAAAGAGGGTTGGTTGTAAACATTTCAACTTAGATCCATTCTTAAAATGTGATTAATGACAATTTTAAAATGCAAGGGAGCAAATTTTGAAACACAATATGAATATTAAAATGGGGAGTGTAATTTTTATACATTTTAGAAAAATAAAAGTTGAAAAGAAAGTGAAATAGTGTTCACTGAATTGACAAGAAGAAAATGAGAAAAACACAACATATATAGAAAAATATTACAAATCAAACAGAAGATAATTTATTTATATAGAAAAATCATAAGATGATAAAACAAATTGTTTTTAAGTATATTTTCTACAAAGGAGAGTACATTTTCTTTACATTTTAAGAAAATAAAAATTAAAAGGAGAGTGAACATGAATATTGCCTTTGATTTTATTTTGGAAATTAGCATTTATGTGAGTCACTACTCACTTTATATTTAGAATTTTAATTTTTCTTCATCTTTAAGTGATGTTCTTCTTTCATTTTTATTATTCTTCTCCATCATTTTTCTTCTTTCTTTACTTATTGTTGTTTTGTCATTTCTCCATATTCTAGTTACTGTGTTTGCTTTTTTTTATCTTCCACTCTATCTTTGATTCTAATTTGGTTCATGTTTTAATATATTTGTTTCAAATAGTTTGTAGTCATAATTTATTCATTTCAAATTTATTCAAGCTTTTCGTACCTATTTCTTGCATTAAAGAAAGTGATGATGAGATTTAATTCAATTGCTTATTGTTTTCTTTTGCTTTATGGGTTTACAATTGCTAAAATATTATCCTTATAAAAATAGTAACAAGGGAAGTGTAAATAGCAACTCCTATTAATAATAAAAGTTAAAGTGGGCCGTGCCCAATTTCAAAACCGATTAAGTAATCGTGTAATGTTGCAATTTTATTTGAGGTAATGGATATTTCTTAAATGTTCTCGTTAATGTAAGTAAGAGTCACGCATTAAATTGGTCTCTTATTATTTTTATTTGTGATCTTGTTTTGTTTGTATCTCATACATTTAATAGTCACTGTTATAAATAAATTATTTTTTTATCAGAACCCTAGTATCTAATTGTGTTATTTTCATAATAATTTTTTTTATCTCATTTAGATAAAGTTAAATATGATTTTAGTCTTTCAACTATTTGTCAAAATTGTGTTTTGTCTCTGGGATAAAATTTGGACCTATTTTGTCCTTATATATAAACAGATGTAAATGATCTTTGATGACAAATAAAAACATTTTTAAAAAGAGAAAAATGAGAAGAAATGAAAGGAAAATAAAGTAAAAAAAACCTAAGAGACAGATAATAGTAAAATTAGAAATCATGAAAAAAGAAAATAAAGAGATATAAAATAATTTTGTCACATCATCAAAGATCATTTACACAAGTTTATAAAAAATATAAGGACAAAATAAGTCCAAAATTTGCCTTAGAAACAAAACACAATTTTGACAAATAATTCGAACACTAAAAACATATTTAACCCAAAAATTTTAAAAAATAAAAATAAATAAATAACGCTTCTTCCTTTGTTGTTTGCTTCTCTTTTGATTTATGATTTGTGTATACATTGTATTCTTAAAGCAAGGAATTACTTTCTCCTTTACTTTTTATCTGATTTTTAAAAAATTATATAAAAACAAGAAATTCAATTACACTAATGCAATGGCTATGAACTTTTTTATTTCACATTTTTTCACTTTAACTTCAATGATAGATACATATATGTGTAACTTAATTAAAATTTCAATGGAAAATATGGTATAATATTAACAAAGCAATTAATATATTTTTTAACTTAAGAAATAACATATAAGTAGAAAAAAAAATCTAAAACATAACACTTGAAAATAACGGAGTATATATCTAACTAAAACTAGGATTAATTATTATAGGAACGATTACTATGATGCACAAATTAAATGTCTTAGTTAAAATTAATTAAAGAGGACTTTAAAAAATCTCACTATTTGTTGTTTAGGATATTTAATAACATTAATTTAATTTTGATAAAAAAACTTTTCAATTAAACAATATTGACATCTAGTTATTTTAATTGAATATTTGTAGTTATGATGTAACGCTGTCAAAATTAATAATAATATATAGTATTATTAATTTAGAAATAATAAAATAATATTAGAATGAGAAAATTAAAACAGCATACCTAGTTTAATATATTTTTTTATTGTTTGATGTGATATTTGGTTAGAATAGAACATCTTTTACCCACTCAACCACGTTACCACGCTTTGCACATGGAGTCCAGCATCATCAACTATATAGATGAATGACTATTTTGTTCCATTTATTAACTCTTTATTTTCTTTCATGTCTAAGTTTTCTTATTTTGGTTTTTTGTCTCTCTCACATGGCCAAGTCTATATATGCTGTGAAAAAGACGAATGAGAATAATAGGTTACGTATCCCATAAGAAAATATGAAAGGCTTGGCTTTATCATTTGCTACCTACTTTATCTTTCATAACATTTACCTTATCTTACCCATTCTTACATGTGTCAAACACAATCAAATTCACCACATTCTCTCTCTCCCTCTCTTTCTCTCTCCTCTATATATAAAATACAATAAGATTCAATTAATTACAAGAATTTTAAATGAGTTATTTTTCATTTTTATTTTTTTAGTGTATTAGTTGAAGATATATTTTTTAGAATTAATGATTAAATTAAGTACAAAATGAGAGGTAATAATAGGAAATATTTGTGGTGCATCAAATGCTCAATTTAATAAAAATCAATTAAAAAGTTATATAAAATAAATTGTGAATCACATTAAATAAAAATAAATAAATAAAATAAATACAATATTAGAAATGAATATAATTGGCTTGAACTAAATTATATCTTGATTAATTACAAGTTAATTAGAATTCACAAAAATATATCCTAACTTATTCACGAACTAAATGTATATAAAAATTACTAATTCACTTAACAATTTATAGTTTTTGGCTGTTAGATCATTTATTCCAAGACATCGATAAATCATATACTCATTTGATATCTACGACCTAGGAAGAGTTTAACACATTAAAAGTTATATTCACCACTTTAGCATGTTCCATCGCAAAATGTCTTAACATCTTTTGGGTCTATTAATTACTTATGACACAGAAAGAGTTTTTTCTAGGATCAATTCCTCTTTATCCGATCACCAAAATCTTTTTAATTGTGCCCATATCCTTCCTCCCAGATTTACTACCAAGGAGAGACTTCAACCTTCTCATCTCATTTGTATCACAAGATGTTGTCTACATGTCGTCTACATGATGCATCACTTTTGTTGTACTTGTGAGATACAATGAATTGATCAACCGACAATACTACTCTTTAGGAGATTTTTCAGTTCATACAACAACTTCTTCAATTTAAATACACATTCTTCCTTACCCACCACTTTGAAACCTTTAAGCTAACACATAAAATTGTTTTTCTCCAAATGATCAGTGAGGAACTTCTTCTTAACAATGATTTGTTCAAATTCCATATGCTAACTTACTACAAAATAAGCAAGACTAGATGGATGTATGCTTGACTACTATAGAGAAAATATCTCATTATAATCAACACCTTCCCTCTAATAATTGTTGTTGGCTACCAGTAGAGCCTTAAACCTCATACATTCCAATGTAGATGTTACGTCCCCTCACTTCATTTTACTTTTTGCAAAATTTTTGGAGTTGTTTATTTTAATAACTTAACAAGTAATCATTAAATTATCACAGTGGAAAAAAAGAACATTTAAACTTTTCATCATGGGAAATGATTCCACAACATTAAATATCAAAACATGTTCAACTCTGAATTACAATAACAAACCCCGATTAGGAAACAATCAAAATGTGAGCTAAACTTGGTATCTATCCTAATAAGAGAATAGTCTAAACTACAACTCTAAAATATCCATAATAACAAAATATGAACATGAAGTCATCTACTTTCAATTTATTCTTCCCTTTCAACTTCACCTATTCCTGAAAAATGGTTAACAAATAAGGTGTGTCTCCATGTCTCACCTCCACTTAATTTACAAGCATACTAAATTATATAACATTAACAATAAACTTCCAATACCTTAATCAATAACACAACATCATAATCATCGAGTATATTCTATTAGCGACGGAATGCACTAAGCAATTTGCCAGCATACCAAATCATTCACGCTTAATTACTAAGGTATCATTTACATTACAACATAAACATTGTACAAACATACATATTTATACAACATACACAATCAATATCAACTTACTTTACGATCGTTTCCGGTATAATCATCCCCCAAACTGAATGTAACAAACAACAACAACTCACAGTAAAATGCAGAAAAGACAAAAATTGAAGGACGCCACAATCTAGCAGGTTGATAAGTCAAGGAAGATTCATAATAAAGATACTATCTTTTATGAGAATCAAGTTCTTTGATAAAAATCAGGAGAATCCTCTCTTCTTAAATATAATTTCATCCATGACTTATTTAAAAGTGTCTACATTATTCTAAAACAGGGTATAGACAACCCTAAATAAAAGATTACAAAAAGTCAAAAAATTACTCTAAAATGTTGTAGGACGCGCGTTCTTGTTCAACAACAAAAATTGGTCAATCAACGAAATTCAAAATCACAGCTCACAAGAGTAAAAATCCAGAAATAGAAAATAAGTCTCACCCAACAAGTGACATAGTTCACTCAACGAAATTCATAGCGAAAGCATGACTCTAAAGCATAACACAATTCTCACTCAGCAGCCAACAAAGCTTGCTTAGCGAAAGAGACTCAACAGAAAGAAAATTACAAAGCCACTAGTAATCTAAAAATTAGCTCCAAATTTTTCACTTTTGTACTCTTTAGTTAATCTTCTATGGAGCACCAAGAACCTCTTTGAGATATGAGCTTCCAAGCTTTGCCTCCTAGACCTAGTCATAGGTCCTTTGAATTGTAATGATTCCTTTCAAGTTTATCTTGTATAGGATCTATGGATATTGACTTGTTCAAGACGTCTTCCATATATTGACTTGTTCAAGAGATCTTCTTGATATTGACTTGTCTTAGTGAGACCTTTTTGAAAGACATGAAATGAAAACATTCTCTAAAAGATAGAATAAGCATATAAATTGATACGTCATGTGTTTTTATAAGTGTCAAATATTAATATATTTATAAGTGTCAAATATTAACAAAATTTTTAAATATTATGTCATTTTATGAGGGTCAAATATTTATATATTTATTTTTATTTTTCTTGTGAGGAGAATGACTCACTCAAGAGAAACTTTGAGTGGTTAAATTATACAAGCCAAAGATTTCATGGATTACACACCGACACTCACTCAAGCACACACCAATTTGCTTGAGCAAGTCTTGCTTACCTAGAAAGATTTAGCAAAAAATTCTTGGTTAAACAAGCCTTAAGGACACTCTACTATGATTTTTACTTGTTAACTTAGGAGACACTCACTGGGCAAGTTGGGAAGAAAAAACCCAACTCAAAATGTTATAATTTTAAGGCTAAATCTTACACCAAAATATGCCACCACACACTAGTACAATACCAATACTCATACACATACACTCATATTTGAATATCTCACTATGCTCATAGCCTTTGAGTATCTTCTTTTAGTGTTTAAATATTAAGCCACGAGTCGCTAAACACCTTATTGCTAGAGATTTATGTAGATATCTAATTCACAATTCACTACAAGAATTTAATTTAATATAAACTAATTTAGAGACAAAAATAATTAGTCATTATAGTGACTAAATTAGAAACTATTTTATAAACTAAAAATTATTTGTATCTAAAATAGTTTTTATTGTAATAGAAATTCTATTTTTTTGTGGCTATTGATCTCAACAAATTATAAAATTGGTTTCTATATAATGATGACTAAATTAGTTTCTAAATTTGTTTATAACATTATCTACCAATGTTTTAGCCACTTACTAAATTAGACTCTACATTAGTGTCTAATTTAGTTATTAACTAATTTAATTAGTAACAAATTTCATTATTTTATGAGTCACTAATATGATTGGTAAAAGCAATTTAATTTGTAGTGATTCTTTTCTCCTTTTCAATAAGACTGATTAATTTAGTTATTGATTTTACTTTATTCTTAATGTTTGTTTGGTTTGATAAACAAAATCACAAATTTTAATTTCAACATAGAAACCCTTTTAAAAACGAGGAACTGGGTGAAAAACCTTGTAGTTCGTATCCTTAGAAATATGGTAGATCTATTTCTCATTCTTAAGTCCTCAAGCTTAATGTTAGGTGCTCAACAAATTTTTCAAAGGAATTAAACTCTTTACATATATTTTCTCACTCAAGAATTGAGTTTAAATCAAATTTATAAATTATTAAATTAATTGAATAAATGAAATTGCTAAATGAGAATTCAAACAAGTTAGAAAAGGTTAATGAAATCAACTTCAATATCTCTTTATCTGAATTATTTTATTTTATTTTTATTATTATTTTTGCTCAAATCCTTGAAACTATAATTTTATCTTTATTTTCAAAACTCTAAATTCCTATAATTTATTCTCTTAGAATAAATAATTATATAGTAAAATTTTGTAGACATGATACTTAAACTTTATATCAATTTATTTCTTGCGTCAATAAATAGTCGTCATATCTCTTTTAACTTTAGAAAATTTATATTAAATTTGAATACAAAGGACAATTAATTTTTTATATTTTCAAAAGTTTAAAGATTAGTTTATCAATTAAAAAGTACAACAACTTAAATCACACTTAACAAAAAAAAAATACAGAAACTAAAAGCACAGTTTTCTTTATATTATAAGTTGTTGACAAGTAGTGTACTGGGGCTATGTACTTACCCAGGACAAAGACTGATCATTAGGTTAACCAAGTTTAAATAGAAGAAAACAAACGTTGATGACCACATAAACATACTTAATTCTGGTTGATCACGTGTACATGACATCGTTAAAATCTCCGACATATTTCATGCGTTTCTTTTACCGATTCTACGAAGGGATTAAGATTGGTTAACAATGTCTACAACTGACCTTTTATTTTTATTATGATATTTTGTCTTCTTTTTGCAGCTTAACTTGAACCGTAAGCGACATTGTTGGGTGTAATATCCACCCATGTCTTTTATTTATATCAACTTTAGATTTTTCTGTTGACTCCTTGTGAGATCTTGATACGAACTTTATGAGCAGAGACAAAGGATCTGAATGTTACAACCGAAAAAAGAAACTAGATTCAGATGGTAACTTCCAAGTAAGAAGAAATAACAGAGAAGACAATTAGAAGGAAAAGTTCCACGACAACAAAGATTTTTATGCCTGGTTAATAATTGATATCATCGGACTTTTGGAAGCAAATAATGTCATCACGAGTATCAGCATTTTGCCCTAATAGTATCGTTTATACTAATTTCAATGGCAATATATTATGTTAGCAAAAAACAGACACAGAGGAAAAGAAAAAAAGAAATCGGTCTAGACAAATAATTCTATAACAAACAACAACAATACTATTATTACCAAAGAAGAGATTAGACAAAACTAGAAAATGTTCCTACTGGATATGACAAAACAATAATAATATGCACTGTTCTATCAAAAAGTATATTGCATTTATAGATAAAAAAAAATATTAGTAATAAATTTGATTAAAATAAAATAAATATAATAACATTTAATCATTCACTCATATAAATAATATTAAAAACGTTCATCCATAAAAGCAAATATAACTGTAGGATTAATTTTTTTTTAAGTTATACTAGAATTGTGTACCACCTAATTAGACATCCAATAACAAATCAAAGGATTCATATCGAGAGAAAGAAAAATACGTTTGAAAATCTGAACCCTACCACATAGTTTGTCTTATACTAAGATTAGTTAGCCTTTTATCCTTATGACTTTTATCATACGGAATCAAACTTTTAATATAGGTATTTTATGGCCATTTTATGCTATGACATAATTCTCATTCAATTTATCAGTTAGATTTGGAAAATTCAGCACAGGTTTGGAGGGTGTAATGTTTATATAAAAGGTATACAGAATAATTTATCATTCCTTTATATATATATTTAAAAAATATATCATTCTTCTAAAATGTAAAATTATGTACTTTAATTATTATATATAGTAAATAAAATTTTAGTTTTGATCCCTGTAAAATATTATTTGTTTCAATTCCCCAAAAATCTATTTGTTTTATGTCTAGAGTTTATTTAAAAGTAAATAAATAATATGTATTTTACAAAGTTTAAATAATTTGCTAAATGTATGTTAACATTGTACCACAAATACCAATGAATATTACTTAATATGGTCATACATGAATGAGTTTTAAATGGTATATAAATAAAAAACAAAATTATATAAATTTTAATTTTTTGAAGGATAAATTTTAAGGATAAAAAAAGGTCCATTTAAACTAAAATCACAACTTATTAATTATAGGGTAGTAAAAAAAATAATTAAGTCATTAATGTATTAAGTATGTTAAATACATTATGTGCATATATATATATATATCCATAATTTAATTCTATATTAATAATTTGATTTAAATATATAAAAGTAATATTGATTAACGAAAGTAAATAGTTTACTAATTATTTTTCCCAAATTAGAAGAAACATAGTTTTGAATTTTAATCTTGAAGCTAATATTAATAGTAGTTTGAATAACATTAATATGAAGGTGGGTGAAATTTTTCTGATGGATGAGTGAGGTGCAGCTAGCAAGCCCGTCATGAATTTTGTTCGTTCATTGACTGTTTTTGGAGTCAGATTCATAATATTTAATATAAAAATTAATTATGCAGTCAAATCAAGGACTCCCTAGTGATTTGCACGTGTAATTAGACACCTTGACGGCAGAGCACATGCTGCTCGTAGCATTGGTTTCCAGGGTTCGTGTAGATTGAATGAAATAGAAAAATGGCTAGACAATCTTTATTTATATATAGTGACCCTCGCAATGCACGTTATCCAATTAACACTGAAATGTAAACATTAAAAATAAATGAATCAATGAATTGTTTATTTCAGGTTAAAAATTGAAATGGATGCAAATAAAAATGAAAGTGAAATAGAAAGAGTTTCACTAATTGGTTGGCAATGATTTGATATTTGGACCATTTTTAAGTTAAAAGCCAGGTAGTTGTCTAGTGACACATTTCTAGTATTTGATAAGAGATAAAATGCATGGAATTTTGAATGCAGTTATTTAAAAAACTGATTTCTCAATTTATCAAAATAAAATTCAGTAGTGATCTTTTAGGTTATAGAATTCTCTCAAATCTAACTATTTTCGAATTATCAATTGTTCATCTAAATTCAAATTATAGAGATTCATTTATGAATTATCTTTGCCATCATTTTATTTTCATATACCATCTAATTCATCTTTAAATTCAAATACAAACTAACGATCAACATAACATTGTTTTTAATCACACATTTAAAAATATGAATTTGAAAAAGATAATAACTTTATGGTCAGAATATTTATTATTAAAAAAAAAGATGATGTAAGACAAAGAAGAAGATGTGTGAAAAATAAGAGTATCTTATTTGGGCTACTAATGGCATGAAACTTGTCCTTTGTTTTTTCTCAAAGAACCCTACTTGAGTTTCTCATTCTTGATTTACATTACTTACAGTGCGACATGTCCAAAAGTTTGACTGCAGTAACGAAACCTAGAGCATTATACAGGAAGCAACCAGAAGAAGAAAAAAATTACACGACATGTCCAAAAGTTCCACTACTGTGACGAAACCTAGAGCACTATATAGGAAGCAACCAGAAAAAGAAAAAAGTTACACAACATGTCCAAAAATTCCACTAAAGTGACGAAACCTAGAGCGTTGTACAGAAAGTAACAACAAGAAGAAAAAAGTTACCTTCTTTGGAGAATAGTGGTAGCTTTCCTAGCAACTATTCAAATCTAGTCGAAAGAATCTAGTAGACTGAGGAAACGTACACCATTTTACAACAACAAGCAACTAGAAGAAGCAAAAAGTTACCTTCTTTGTTGGAGAAGAGTGGTAGCTTTCCTAACGTAGGATTTAGGGTGGACGAAGAAGACGAGAGTACATTTGGAGGATGGTCAAAGGCACAATTTGTGAGAAGAAGAACAGAAAGAGAGAAAAAATGGAAGAAGATGAACAATAGGATTTTTGGGAGGAAGACGAAGAGTGGTGGTGGCCCAAAGATGGTTGGCTCGTTTGCATGAGGAAGACCTCTTCTTTCTCTTCAAGGAGTATTGTATATTGTATTGATGAAGGGTAGGATTTTTTGGAAGGAGAAGACGAAGAGCAGTGGTGGTTTGAAGATGGTGGGTTACTTTGTATGATGAAGAAGTGTTGTTTCTATTGAAGGTGAAGTATTGTTGAGCGTGCGTTTGAAAGTATGCTTTGAGCATGCGTTTGAAAGTAGGCTTTGAGTGTGCCTTTGAAAGTAGGCCTCGAGCGTGCCTTTGAAAGTGGGCCTTGAGCGTGCCTTTGAAAGTAGGGTTTGAGCATGACTTTTGTTATGGTTCTCACAAGAAGCAGGACAATTATCTCCTCTTCAGCCAACATTGACGTGAATCTTTCTGTTGTTGTAGTCACTACAAGAAATTCATTAAATATAAACTAATTTAGAAACAAAAAAATAATTATTCATTATAGTGACTAAATTAAAAACTATTTTATAAACTAAAAACTATTGGTATCTAAAATAGTTTTTATTGTAATAGAACTATATTTTTTGTGTGGCTATTAATTTAAAAAAATTATAAAATTAGTTTCTATATAATGGTGACTAAATTGGTTTCTAAATTAGAATCTAAATTTGTTTCTAATATTAGCTACCAAGGTTTTAGCCACTTACTAAATTAAACTATATATTATCTAATTCAATTAGTAACCAATTTCATCATTTTATAGGTCACTAATATAGTTGGTAAAAAAAAATTTTGTAGTGCATTATCAAGGTGCACATGAAGAGTCTCCTCCAAAAAAATGAGGAGACCCTCCACCGCACCATGAAAAAGTTGCAAGCTAAGCAAGCTAGGGATCTGCAAGCCATGTGTGATCACCATCATATAGAGTTAAAAATCATGTGTGAGCAGCATCACGTCGAGCTCAAGATAGTGCAGGAGCAGTTAGTGATCCTCACCCAGGATCGTCAAACACACAGGTCTACTAGTAAGGTAACCTACGCAGAGCACATGGGTGAGTCTCATTCATTTTGGTTGAATCAATACTCCGTTGAGAAGGCTTCACATACCGAAGACCACAGGCGTCTTAAGCAGGAAAGACGTTCACCATTAGACCGATCACAACATCACCGCCTCGATGGTCACTCTTAGCTCTACTCACCCTCGAGACAGTCTTGACATCGCTCCCATGACGATGACCATATCTCATGTCACTCACCATTTGGTTGATTGCAATACGATGAGTAAATGCAACATTTATGACCCACTAATCGGTCATATCACAAGCATCCAAGTACGACCAAAAGGGATGTTTATGATCAAAGGGCTTTTAAAATGATTCACATTCCATCCCTAGACAAGGGATAGGAAAGGAGCATTGAGGGGTTCCATCCGTTTACCTACAATATTGTCAACATCACCTTATCTCGTCATTGGAAGGCTCCATACATTGAGAAGTTTGACAGATCCTTAAACCCAGAGGAGCAAGTAAAGACATACATGATTAAGGCCAATTTACTTTCCAATGATCCTGCCATCCATTGTCAACTCTTCCCGATCATCATGAAGGGCCCCGCACTATGATGGTATTATTCTTTGCCTCGCAATTGTATTTATTCTTTTTTAACATTAAGTGCAAGGTTCTTCATTTGATTTTTCGACAACAAACCTGTGGTCACCAACTTGATGTCTCTCATCCATATTGTATAGGGGACACCAAGTCATTTTGGTAGTATATGGCACAATTTGCAGAGGCACCGCTCAACATTCTTGATTTACATCCAGTAGTGGCAATGCATGCACTTTTTGTTGGACACCAACCTGAACCATTCTTGGAAATGTTGTTTACTGACCCTCCAGTGAACATGGATGCACTATGAACTTAGGTGGCATATTATATAAGCATTGAGGAAAATTCTGAGATGTGAAAATGGGCGATGAAGGGCACAATCACCTCCTCAAGTCCAGCCAACAACAACAACAATGTTTGCATATGGAATAACATTCATATATCTCTATTCTTCCATTATCTTAGGAGATTGTTTATCACTCAGTTTATAGTGAGAAATAAGAGATGTGGACATAGGTTTCAAGTTTGTCATCTCAAACTTGTCAAGAAAGTTTTTTAGGCAAGTCTCCTGAAACACCACTAGACAATTCAAATCACATCATCTAATAATTTCCACCCTTAAAGTCTTTCTAGTAACTCCAAGATCCTCTATATCAAATTCACTTTCCAGCTCAACCTTAACCTTCTAAACCTCGAGCTTATTATTGCTTGCAATTAGAATGTCATTAATGTACAATAGCAATACTATGAATTAACCTTCTACTAGAAACTTGAAGTAGACACAAATGTCATACTTGCTATGTTAAAATCCAATATGAGCAATGAACTTGTCAAATCATTATTTTATTGCCTTGGGGAATTGTTTCAAACCATATAAGGACATGTTAATTTACAAACATAATCCTTTTTGTCTCCTACCTCAAATCCTTCTAGTTGCATCATGTAGATGGTCTCCTCTAAATTATCATAGAGAAACACAATTTTGACGTTCATCTATTCTAGCTCAAGGTTAAGTTCTACAACCATGGCTAATAACATCCTTATAGATTTGTTCTTTACAACTAGAGAGAACACATTATTATAATAAATTCCTTATATATGTTTAAAGCCTCTAGCCACCAATCTTGATTTGAATCTTTGTTGATTAGTTCTTGGATTTTCATCTTTACGCTTAAAGATTCATTTACAAATGATCAACCTATAGCCCATAAGTCTACAAACAAAAATCCAGGTATTGTTTAGATAAAGTGACTTCATCTCCTCATTCATAGCTTCCAATCATTGAGCATTCTCCTTACTTGCTACTGTGGGGGATACACTAGATGCTTTGTCATCTAACACGTCACTAGCAGCCACTAAGGAGTATGCAATAAGCTCTGCATATCCATATCTTTTCAAAGCTCTTATCGTTCTCCATGATCCATCTCTGACAAGTTGGAAATCATCAACACATATATCTTCATCAAAAGCTTCTTGTTTGTCATCTACCAAACCATCTACCTTACTAGTCTGTAAGAACCTAGATGCTTCTTTTCTATCAAACTCCAGCTCAATGTTATCTTTTTCACAATCATGGTAACTCCCAAGATCACATTTTGAAACTTTTGGCTTGTAAGCCATCTTAGTTTCATTCAAGATGACATCTTTACTAGTGATACACTTTCTGAATCCTGCCTCTAGAATTATAGAAGGTATCCCTTTACACCTTCTGGATATTCAAGAAACATGCACTTAATACCACACATATAGTTTTTCTTTTCCTCATGTGAGCATAGGCAACACAACCGAAGATTCTTAGGTTCTCAAGGTTGGGGGACTGCGATGACCTAATCTCCTCACGCGTCTTCATCTCCAACACCATTGAAGGACATCTATTGATCAGGTAGGCAGTAGTAGCAGTAGCTTAAGCCCAAAACACCTTTTGGAGCTCCAACACTCAACAATAACAATGTCTAATCCTCATCATCTACCTAAACATCAATGTTCTCTAGATCTAGTATCAATTTGTTGAACTCATGTAGTTGTTCATTAATTGTCTTTCCACTACTCATCTTGTATAAGTACAATGTTTGCTTCAGATACACACAGTTGAATAAGGACTTCGTCATATATAAGCTCTCAAGCTTAGTCCAAATTCCAACTATAGTCTTCTCCTTCAAGACTTGCTTCAACACCTTGTCGTCGAGGTTAAGAACAATTACAATCGGTGTCTTCTCCAACAATGTTTTCTCATCCTTCTTCATCGTGGAAGCATTGAGCTTAGATTCACATTTAAAGCTTTGAGGAGGCCTTGTTCAACCAAAAGCGCACACACCTTCAACCTCCACAATCAAAATTCATTCAAACTAGTTAATTTCTCAACCTCATACTTCATGAAAGTCGTATTGATTGAATTCCAAGTTCACTGTACCAGTTTGTTGTGGAAGTAGCTCTCAAAAAGCACAAATTCACTCTAGATCCGTCTAACACAAACAAATTCTAAAACAAAGCATATTAGAGTACCGCAAAATTGAACAAGTAAAAGGTAAACAATGTAAGAAACACGAAAGAATCACAAAGAGATAACGTGGCTCGATTGAAGTGTTAATGAACTTCAATCTATGTTCACGACAAAATTTACTAAAAACACTAAGATTACAACTTGAAGTTTATCTCACGCTGAACTCTCACTCAAAACAACTCAAATGTTTACAACTCAAGGTTACACGTTCAAAGTTACAACTCTTAAGTTACAATAAACGTGAGACGGTACCAATTGTTGAGTTTCTCGAGTAAACATACCGGGAAGGGTTGGTACTCCGAGAAGATCCTGGTGGATCCAATAAGCCATGAGCCAGCACACAACCCATATATGAGACCTTGACACGACCTTCAACCCAAAATAGTGAGTGAGTTTATGGGTCTTCTTCCTTATATGATGCTTAACTCTACTTGCTCATTTCTATCCAATGTGAAACTCAAATTCATACTTGGATTCCCAACAACCTCAGGCTGTCATAACTAATTCTAGTAAAACACGCTTATACTAAAAGACATGACACGTGAACGATACCTCTCTTGCATAACTCTAAATGTCACTAAACGATCTCATTAACCAATACTTACGACTAGACAATTTACTTATACTAAATAGTTTGCTAAGATTTTCTACCTTATACAAAAACTTCACCTTCCAATAAAAAGTCTTCTAGGGTTAGACAATAACTTTCAACAAAATTTTAGTCTAATAATTTTTCACATTATTTACTAGCCATACAAAGT
The DNA here is from genome assembly GCA_030347555.1 of Lablab purpureus. NCBI lineage: Eukaryota > Viridiplantae > Streptophyta > Magnoliopsida > Fabales > Fabaceae > Lablab > Lablab purpureus. The sequence continues at coordinate 25,057,414 of CM059258.1, forward strand.
GATCTAACATTTTGTGTTCACCTTGTAAAGTTTCGAGAAACGAATTGAAAGAAAAGGAAAATTCATGTGTCACTTTTGGATAAAAAAGAAAAAGTGAGCACAAGAAACCATTGAAAAACACTGACAATGTACTTGACCGTGAAGAGAACAACAACAACCCAATCAACACTAAAATGGCCAAATTATTTATTGACAAACACCAGTGGATGACTTGTTCTGAGCCGAAACCTCTCAAATAAACCAAGAACATTCAGATGGAGAAGCCAACAAGGCTTCTTATAGCGCGCCAGAAAAATAATAAAAAAAAAATAGTGAGACAAAATATATTTTTCATGGTGGGGTCAAAGATCTTATCAACACAGATGATTTTGTCCAGCACAATCTATAGCCTCTTCTTTTGTGGGACCCTTAAAGATTTGCTGTCACATAGCGTCTCTATATAACTACATCACCTCCAATTCTTTCTTAAGTCCACCTTTTCCTCTCTCAACCTCTCTTTTTATCTTCTTTTCCTTTCTTCATTTTCTCGCTCATTGCTAAGAACTCTTCATTAATTTGCTTCTAGCTAGGTTTCAGGAAGAAAAAAACCTAATAGCTCAAAGGGGTAGCACATTGTCTTGTTTTTCCCAAAGAACATGAAAGAGAGTGGTAGAAAACAAGGTACCATGTCACCATGTGCGGCCTGCAAGCTTCTTCGAAGGAGGTGCACGAGGGATTGTGTGTTTGCTCCTTATTTTCCTGCTGATGAACCCCAGAAGTTTGGTAGTGTGCACAAGGTTTTCGGGGCTAGCAATGTGAACAAAATGCTACAGGTACAAGTTCTTATGCACCTCTCCTTTCTCTATCATCGTATCCACGCATGAAATTTCTGTCATTTTCATGAAAATACAATAGTGGAATACTGTTTTAGGTCCAATTAAACTTTTTTTTTCTGTACATTGAATGTTATGCAGAATTGTAGAAAAGCATTTAACAAATATTTCTAAGGTTCGGTTTGGAATCATACTATTGGCTGCATTAGGTCACTTTTATCCATAATTTCCTTTCATACTGCTAGTGTAACATAATAGCTGTCGCAATTTAAAACCTGAATATATTTTATGAAATTGTTTAAAGGTAAAACAAACAAGGATGTTAATAATTTTTCTCAAACTGTATATTTTTCTGCTTTTAAGAATTATTTTTCTTTTGATAAATGAATTAAAACTCCTTGGCATATCTTGTGCCTAGTTACTTTTTATGTAATAAAAGTCTTTTGCCTATCTAAAACAAAATTAGTGAAATATAGCACCAAAGGTGTAACACTCATGTGTAAAACCTCCTATATCTAATATACTAAGTAAAGGTTAATTCACAGAGAAATCAGAAGAAACATATTGAATCATCATCGGAGGTCTAAAGAGATGGGATTTATCTGTGTCTTGTTGATCTATATTTAGTCAAAGAAAATAATAATAGAATATATATGATTTCCTATATCTACACATTTCTTTACGTAAGTAATTGACCTTAAATTATGGACAATATATATCGATTCAATCCTACGTAAGTGATTTACCTATAAAAAAACAAAAATTGTAGGGATCATTCATTCATCCTATGGATAACAACCATGCTGTTTTTTTTTTCTTATTATCTGAAATAACTTTAAAAATAGAGTAGTTCGATCAGTTTCACCGAACTCCGTTCAATTAAGTACAAAATAACTTTAATATACATGTCTAGTTTTTTTTAAAACAATTTTATATTAGTTTTATTAGAAGTCATGACACCACCTGATAGAAGAGTGAGAGAACCAAACATGATAGTTTAACCTCAACATGAACCAATTATTTGTAAACTTTTTAGTTATTTTGGTGAACGAAAGTGATTGATTTTACATCTATTGGCCTATAATTTCACTTTGGGAATGAAACTAGACCTAGGACCTGAGTAATCAATCCTTTTTTTTTAACTGCCTTCGAAATCGTACGTTAAATTACTAAAACAACGTAAATCGGTTGCTCTCTCCATATTTCTAATAATTGAAGAGGTTGTTACAACTTGAAAACATATGATTTACCAGGTCTTGAGCCTTCTAGTTTCTTACCATATTCATTTCTCATTGGATATTATTTTATTTCTTAAATTAAAAGTAGTTGTCCTAGAAAAGTGAAAAAGGGTATCTTTCTTTTGTTTCTCGCATATTTACTTCCGTTATAGTTGTTAATTACAGTTGAGGAAGGCCCTGCAGTGTACACTTTAAATAAAATGTTTCCAATTCTTCAACTTTTGCTAAAGTGAGGCATTTACTTGTTAGGAATTTAAATATAAACAAAGTTTTATATTAAATAAAAAAATTATAGGTATTCAATTTTAAAGCTTTCCATTAGAAGTAGTTCGAAATCTTTTATGAATTATTCATGTTTTATAGGAATTGATTTTTTTTCTAAAAATTTTTCAACAGAGATATTAGAATTTGGTTTATTTTGGTAATAGAGATGGAGGGAGGCAAAAAAAAATAGTCCAAGTAATATTACATATGATTCCTTAATTAGCCTTATAAACAGTAGAGAGAATGAAATGTACATAAATTAGTTGTACTACTTGAAGCCACATTCAGTGTGAAGAGGATAAAGTAAAAAAGAAGTTGCTAATTGCATCATTACTGGTGGTTATATGTATCCCAATTTGATTAGCATCACTCTTTATGACCACCGCTGGGGCTTGGCTTTTAGTCTTGGACTCCTTGGGCAATGATAATTCCGGGAAAAAGAAAGTTTTAGTATGCTCATCTTTTCCTTTTGTCTCTAAAATCAGGGTTACATTGAAAGAGACACATTAGAAATATGTCCAAAAGTGATGTTGATTCCCCAGATAAAGATGTTTCAACCTTTTAATAAATTAATATTTCAAATCAATGAATTATTTTGTAAGCATGATACCTTGATGACATATTGGCTTCTTTTCTTGCAATCAAAGACATATATTTGGCTAATCAAAACAATTATATTTCCTATGTATAATGTTTATTTAATGAGGTAAAAGAGTTATATATAATGTTTATTTAATTTAGTAAAAGAGTTAGAATCTATTAAGTATGATCACAATAATAAATTTTCTTTTTAGGCAACTAAGAATATAAAATTAAAGGAGTATTACAGTTGCAATTCATATATAAAGATACAAATTACATACATAGAAATTTTTTTATATTCATTCCAAATCCCAACCTACTACCAATGAGGTCTATAAATACTATAAAAACAACAACTAAATATGATAGTTACATTAAAAGATTGAAGATGGAAGACAATGACACATTTACATAGAGACTAACATAACTAGTGGATTCTGTTATAAAGAAAAAAAATTCATACAAAAATGTATGCTTAATCAACCTTGAATATCCATTTGTTTACTAATAAACTTGTATATTTTAAAGTGAAAATTTTTATACCATTACCTTTTACTTGCCCTAATTCTAGCATATACAGTTACCAAGAAAAAACAATTTCAGGGTTGCAACATTTCAATGGCTTAGTATTACATATGATTCTAAAGTTGTTATATACATAACATTGTCTCTATAGTCAACTGTTTAATATTTTTCTTTTCCCCTCAAAAGTAACAAACTTCATCGTGCACCTTATATCATCCTTCTTTTTTTTTTTGACAAAGCATGGGATCAGTTTATATCCAAACAACCCCTTTGGTTTACATCATATCCCTCGATCACTACAAATTCAAAAAGCTAGTCTTTGCATCTTTGGTCAAAAATTCACAAGCGTATGGCCTCCCTTTGAAGATCAGTTTTATTTTTTTCCTAGTGATCTGTTTCGGTACGTAAAGGTTTTCTTCCTTAAATATTATAACATTAACGTGCGGACACACTAGTGCAAGCCACATATAAAACTTTTTCTTTTGTATCTTCTTTTGTCTGAATGGTCTAAACCACACTATGAGCAAACAATCATTAACCTAAAAGTCTCACTCACACGCCACATAACTATGAGATGTCATGTAATATGATATTTCGCTTTATATAATTGAGATGTGATGATTTATAAACATACATCACTTATGTATCTTTGTATATTTCATATCATTCGTTATATGCTTCTTCCTATTTAATTTCTTTCACTATTTATTCTCTTTAGTACACACAGTTGAATAAATAATATGGTGTACATATATAATTGAATAAACATTATTCTTAATTGTTATAAATGGTATTTTTATATTGTCTTTCAGTTCCTATAACTTTAGACAGAATGGCCTAAAAAATTTACAAATAATGTATTTATAGAGACTAAAAGTAAGTAATATTGTAGGAGTTAAAATATACAGATGTTGGATGATAATATTGATCTTATGGGTGGTATTCTTAATATTTATGCATCAAAATGGGCAGGAATTACCTGAGCACCAAAGAAGTGATGCAGTGAGTTCAATGGTATATGAAGCCAATGCAAGGGTGAGGGACCCTGTGTATGGATGTGTGGGAGCCATATCCTCTCTCCAACAACAAGTTGATGTGCTTCAAACCCAATTGGCACTGGCACAAGCAGAGGTTGTTCACATGAGAATGAGCCAATTGTCACCACCATCAGACCAACACCACCACCAAGCCTCACTGGTGCCTCCTGAACCCTCCAATTCATCATCAGAAAATTTGTTCCAATCTAGCAGGGTCTTGTCTTCGCAAACCAAGTCCCTTTATGGCATGGACATGGTCGTTGACCAGACCATCATGGGGCAATCCTTGTGGTCATACTAGCTTGTTCAGTTCATGGCATGCAAGCATGCATGCATGCCTTCACTTTCTTCATTTTCCTATCATTATTACTATCACGGGTTGCTTTATTGTCTTCCTCATTAGCACTTTTTCTCTGCTTTGTATCCCTCACTATGATATATCTTTACCCTAGTCTGTTCTCATGACTGAAAGGACATCCATCTATCTCTCTGCATTACCAAGAGATGATGATGATGATTAGTTAGCCCTAGTGTAAATGTCTAAACTTGTAATTATGAGTAATCATATCATTGGTATTAAGTTGACTAGACTTTTTTTACCTCCTCTTCTTCACTATCTATCTGGTCCTTTTGTTCCAAACATCATCATTTTGGTGTACTTATGAGAGAAGGTGAGCAACAAAATATGAAAACGATTGATAAAGCTTGACACGGGTCAAAAGTGGTGCACCGGTGAGTCACACATGCAAATACCGTTAGATATATTCATATTTTAATAAACATTATACTGGTTACAGGCAACTCATTTAAGATAAAAATAATAAATTAAAATTTACTAGATAAATTGAAGGCATTGTAAACTACTATACAATGTTGTAGATATTAGTTATTGTGTATTAAATGTCTTTTAGGATATATCGGTTGTAAATATAGTCTAATAGAATGATTTTTTGATAATTCAAAATTATATTGTCTAGTCAAATAGTCATTTTGTATGTATTTTTTTTACTAGATAGATTCTATTATAATTCTAATTATAAGTTGTAATTACTACACCAAACAAAAGTCATTACACTTTGTGGTGATAAATAGTTAGTAACAAGAATTGATATTTTTTTATTAACTAGGTATATATTTGTGACAGAATTTTTTTCCACTACACCATTTTTCACTTTAAACAACAACTAAAAAGTGTGGCATAAACTTTAGGCAAGAGTTTGACAATAGTTTTCTGATCGTGGAGTATGCAACTGTGGCTGTAGGTTATAGGCAACGGTTTTGGTTCTAAAGCCACGTATTTGATAAAATCGTTGCCTTATAATGGTGGAATAAGCCACGGTTTTATAGAAAGATTTAGGCAACGGTTGTGTCCATACTTTTATGCAATATTTTCAAAACTGTTGTGTATTGTGTAGGGAACACTTGGTAAACTATTGCCTATTAGGAAAGCCACATTATGTAAACTATCAGCAATGTGTAAATGCCACACTTTGTAAATGCTGCTATGTATAAAGACTACGCTTTATAAAATGTTGCCATGTGTAAAGGCCATATTTTTTTTTTGTTTTCAGGAAAAAATTATTATAACAAAAGTTTAAATATATTTTTTAGTCAAGCAATAATAAATTTATGTTCCACTTTAAAATATAATTAACTAAATAAAAATGAATAAAATTAAGATGAATATTTAACTAAGAACAATATAATATATTTAAAATTGTTCAAGTGACATTGTTCAATGTATTTAAAGTTAAAAGTCGAAAGCATTAAAAAGTAACAATATAAATATATTTAATCCTAGTCTTATGGTCTAAGTTTTGTCTTCATCTTCTCATTCTTCCATTTCTTCTTGACTTTTATCATCACCAACCTGAAAAAAAGAGTATAATATCATTATATAAGTATGAAGCAGAATAAATTTTTGTATATATCAAATGGATATACCTGGTCAAAATTAGGAATATGAGTAGAAGCTGATGAATGTGGACCAACTACACTATTTTCTTTCCCTAAAACACGTGACATCATTTGTTCTATATCTTCCTCATTCAAGTCTGGATTTTGTTGTTTAAGCATGAATTTCATCATTGCTTCTAAACCTTCAATCTTCTTTGCCATACCACTTATTTCAAGCGCATGTCCTTTTTGGATATTGACAATTTCTTGATTTTTTTTCAATAAGATTGGGGTTATTGTCCTTCCATAGCAACGAACTCGTCCATATTTTTCTTTCCCAAACATTGATTCAAATGCTTTATCCACAGTCTCAGTTGTTGAATTTTGCATGGAACCTTCAAGCTTGGACTAAAATATATATACAAGTTAATAATTAGAAAGGGAGCACTTACTCATATTTCATAGATTAAAATAAACTTACAATAGCATCTAGTGTTTCTTGATCTATTGTTTTTCCTTTCCGACCAGGACGACCTTGACGAGTTTTTATAAACATTTCAGCTTGACTAACTTCTTCTCCAACCTTTTTTCCAGCACTCTATATTAATGTAAAATTAAAAGTTAAACATGTTAGCAACAATATGTTGTATATTAAATATAGAAGATGAGGCAAAAACAATTCATAAAATACCAATTCATGTCGAACTCTAGCAAAGTTTACTGGTCCCATACGGTGCATATACTTTTGTTTTCTTCTATTCATTGCATTTCTTTCACTAATGCTCTGAAATTTGGACAAAACAACAAGCTATTATTAGTTCAGATTTTGACAAAACAACAAGTTATTATTAGTTTTAGATTTTGAAAAAACAACAAGCTATTATTAGTTTCAGATTTTGAAAAATCAGCAAGCTTTTGACAAAACAACAAGTTATTATTAGTTTCAGATTTTGAAAAAACAGCAAGCTATTATTAGTTTCAGATTTTGAAAAATAGCAAGCTTTTAACAAAATAGCAAGCCATTATTAGTTTCAGATTTGGAAAAAACAGCAAGCTATTTATGTGTTTTAGATTGAGTGCAACTAAACTTCAAAACCAACTTAACCAATCAACAACACTCCCATAACTAACATAGACAATCATGTGTTCAATATGTATTAAGATAAAATAAATAAAACAGAACCTGGATAGTAGTATTTTTCCAATATGTAATCAATTGCTTGAAATGATCTTCAGGAATGGTCAGTGGACGATGCTTCATTCGTTCCTTCATGGTGGAATACCTTACAAAATGATGTCTCTTAATATAACTTTTGTACCGCCTCCATGCATCATTTATGCGACTAAATATAGCTTTCTCTCCACTATCAGAAATCAAGAACTTATCCTAAAAATAAAGACAGATCATTAATATATTATACATATTAAATCAGTATATAAAAAGTTTATTCAAATACCATGACATATTTCCATATGCGATCCTTGTGATGTTTGACCAAAGCCTTGAAGTTTGTATAAATCAATGGACAAAAGTCTGAATTCCTAGCTATGGTCCCAAGGAAATAACTAAGGTCAGATACAACTTTATCATTGGGACCAACAGGTTCTCCATCCCTATCCAAGATAACTTCTGGACGATCTTCAGTATTTCTTGCATGTATTTTTAAGCATTGGGTCGGTCCTCGAGTTTTTTTCTTGCTTACGGCTACATTGCAATTAAAATAAAACAAGTTACAATATCAATGCTGGAATACATAAAAAAAACTAAAAAAGGATTAAACTTGAGAAAAATGCATTATTACCTTCCTCATGTCCTTCATTTTCTATTTCAGTGTCTTGTCCTTCATTCACATTTTCTTCTTCATGACCTTCACCTTGTATTTCATTTTGAAACTCTTCATCTTGAAGGTCATTTTCTTCTTCAACCACTGCTTTAACATTTTCTCCATTTTCATCAAGAAACTCACCGATCAACATTGATCTACATAATCTGGTTGATTGTTTCTTCTTAGCATCACTAATGATGGACTCATGATCTTCTATTACTACCTTTTTTTTCTTCTCATTACCCCTTGAATTATCTTGTGATGGTACTGTTGTCCTCTTTGTAGATTTTGAAATTTGTTTGGATTGTTCATTTCCCCTTGAATTACCCTGTGGTGCTTTTGTCCTCTTAGAATTCACCTCTTCTGCTACTGTCTCCTTAGGTGCTTTGTGTTTGGAATTTGAATTGCCAACTTCCAGTAAGGCAACTTCAAGGACTTCAAGCTTTGATTTACTCTTTTGTTCTTGTGCTGCTTTTCTTTCGTTATTTTTTGTACGAATTTCCAACAAGGTTTTTCTAATGGCTGATATCCTTGCTCTTGACTCATTGATGGTTTGTATGACTTTCTTATTAGTAACAAATTGTGCTTTACCTTTACCTTTCAAAGCTTCCATTTTCCCCTTATTTTGTCTAACTTCTTCGGATTGTCTCACACAGCAGTAGTAGCAAGTGTTCGTATTCTCGCTATCCACTTCAAAATTGGACAAATTAAATTGTCCATTGGGGACAATTATGGGTGCCTTATCCGCCTCGAACCCCGCTTCCCTTTTCACGTTTCACTTGGAGCCTCCTAAGTAGTTCTTTGCTAGATTTAACTTCAGCTACTTCCTTTCCCATGGACTGAAAAAATAAAACATAATACATAATTCAATTCTGATTCCATAAAACATGGCAAAAAATAAAACAACAATGTCATAATGCATGTGAATAATTAAAATGGCAAGTACAAGTGGCAGCATAACAGTGGTAGAATTAAAATAAAAACAACATAATTTTAACAACAAATGCAATAATACAACAATATGATAAATACAACATCCATGAAGTCAAATAAAGTGTCATCAAAATCATCCTCATCGGAAATAGTCTCATCCCCAACATTAGAAGGTTTCTCAAATATTGTGACAGTATGTCTTCCCTAGCCCAATTCAGTTCACCATCATTGTGTGTAGCATTTACTTCAACAACAGTTGATTGGTTAGTTTGGTCACCCATGTTAAATAAATCTCTAGGAACCTTTTTCAAAACATAATGTTTATTTGGTTCTAAAGGATCTTGGATATAAAAGCATTGATGGACTTGGGAAGCTAGCACAAAAGGATCATTTTGGTAAACTTTTTTGTTGAAATATACATAAATAAGTCCATATTTGTCTTCTTTAGCCTCAAACCAAACACATTTGAACATCACAAACTTGAAATTACCATAATAATCTAACTCAAATATATCATTGATCACCCCATAATAAGTCATGGGTACAATTTTTGGATTATCATCCTTAGAACTTGCAAAACTTGAAGTCAATGAAACCAATGTTACACTAGAATTTTGAGTTTTGTGTTTGGCATCTCGCTTCATAGTATGAAATCTATATCCATTGACGAGGTAACCTGAAAACCTCTTTGCCACATTATTTGGCCCTCTAGAGAACTCTTTAATTTGAGATGATACATCATCTTTTAAAACTCGAGTTTTGAACCATTCACTGAATTCTTGACTTTGAGTTTTGGCCTTCACCCACTTTCCTCTTTTAGTGCGCCTATTAAGACTCTCATCAAACTCTCTACAAATACATCAATATATGATAAATATGTTTCTTCTTACATGAAAAAGAAGTTATTGGGTCTGTTTTATACAAAAAAAAGTTGTTGGACTTAAAGGGAGGCCTAAGAGTCCAGTGTCGCAAGAGAGGAGTAAAAATAAAGAGTTAAACCCTCGTATGATTGAAGACTCTACCTTCTAGTTTGTGTTGATGATCCTATCTCTGAAACTGAACAAGAGAAAGGAAACCGGAGTAGGGAGATGAGAAATTGTGGAGAAGAATAAAAAATGGCAAAGTGGGCTGAACTTTGGAGTTTGCAAAAGAGATTTGTTGGTTCGATAGGAGAACACAACATCATTGTTCCCCTGTCTGCTGTTTTTTGCTCATCCACAGTTCCCACTGTTCTTGCTTTTCTTGTCCAGTCCGTGCTAATGGTTGGAGGGAAAGTACGAATGAACCATTACGCATGTATCTCTGCGTAGTGATATGGAGTACATAAACTTATTTACAATATGAGTGATATGGAGGCAACCCATGACCCCGGATCCCGAACCTCGGAACACGGAACCCGAACGTCGGAAACCGGAACGCGAAACCAGGAACCTGAGTGATATGGAGGATCCCCTAACCCCTAACCGTTGACCCTGAACCTGGAACCTGGGACCTAAGACCTAGGACCCGGGACCTAGGACCTGCTATGTGCTACCTGCTATCTGCTACATGCTACCTGCTACCTGCTATCTGTTATCTGCTACCTCCTACCTGTTACCTATTACTTGTTACCTCGCTACTGCTACTCGCTACCGCTACCTACTACCTGCTACCCGCTACTCGCTACCTACTACTTGATATCCGGTACCTGTAACCTGTTACCTGGTACCTGCAACCCGGTACCTATAACTCGCAACCCGGTACCTGCTACTGCCACCGCAACCTCGCTACCTGCTACCGTAACCCGCAAACCGCACCGCTACCGCTACCCGCAACCTCGCTACTCGCAACCTCGCACCCGCAACCTCGCTACTCGCTACCCGCAACTCGCTACTCCGCAACCTCGCTACCTTGTGCCAGCAACCTGCAACATGCTACCTCCAACCTGCTACCTAGTACCTACAACCTAATACTTACAACCTAGTACCTGGAACCTGTTACCAGCTACCTGTTAAGTGCAACTTGTTATCCGCTACTTGCTACCTTCTACTTGCTACCGCTGCACTCGTAACCCGCAACTTGCAACTTGCAACCTGCTACTGCCTACATGCTACTTGCTACCGCTACTTGTTACCACGCTACTGCTACTTGCTACCTTCTACCTACTACCCGCTACCTACAACCTCGCTACCGCTACTTGCTACCCGCAACCTCGCTACTGCCACTGCACCGCAACCCGCAACTTGCAACCTCGTAACCTACAACCTCGCTACCGCTATCTCGCTACCACGCACTGCTACTTGCTACATATTACTTTCTACTTGCTACCTGTTATCTGTTACCTGCAACCTACAACCTGCAAGCAACCTGCAAGCTACATGCTACTTGCTACGTGCTATCTTATACTTGCTACATGCTACATGCAACCTGTTACTGCTACTCCGCAAGTCGCAACTCGCAACATGCAACTTGCAAGCAACCCGCAACCTACTACCACCTACACTGCTACCTACCACCTGCTATCTCAGTAACCTCGCTACTCGCAACCCGCTGCACCGCAACCTCGCTACTGCGCACCGCAACCGGCCACCGCAACCTCGTTATCTCGCACCGCAACCCGCAAGCAACCTACAACCTACTAAATGCTCCCTACAACCTCGCAAGCAACTTGCAACCTCGCAACCTCGCTACATGCTACATGCTATCCGCAACCCGCAACCCGCTACATGCTACTTGCAACCTCGTAACCCGCAACCCGCAACCTACTACCACCTACCGCTAGTCAAGCTACTCGCAACCCGCAACTTGCTACCCGCAACCCGCAACCGGCTACTCGCTACCTACTACCCGCAACCCGCAACCCGCGGCTGCAACCTCGCAACCTCGCAACCCGCCGGCTGCAACCCGCAACCTACTACCACCTACCTACTACATCCTTCCCGCTACCAGTAACCTCGCTACTTGACCCGCAACCCGTCGCTCGCTACTCTCCTACCGCAACCGGCTACTCCGCAACCGGCCACCTGCCACCGCACCGCAAACTCCAAGCAACCTACAACCTATTACATGCTACCTACAACCTGCAAGTAACTTGCAACCTGCTACATGCTACATGCTACCTGCTACCTGCAACCCGCAACCTGCTACATGCTACTTGCAACCAAAACCCAGTAACCTCGTAATCTTGCAACCGGTAACCTATAACCCGCAACCCGCAACATGCTACCTGCTACCTACACCGCTACTCGCTACCGCAACCCGCAACCTCGCGACTCGCTACCGCTATCCGTCACCTGCTACCGCAACCTACAAGCAACCTACAACCTACTACACGCTACCTACAACCTGCAAACAACTTGCAACCTGTAACCTGCTACATGCTACATGCTATCTGCTACCTGCAACCCGCAACCTGCTACCTGCAACCTGCAACCTTTAACCGGTAACCTGTTATCTGCAACCTGCAACCTACTATCTGCTACCTGCTACTTGCTACCTACTACCTGCCACCGCTACCTTCTACCGCTACTCGCTACACGCCACCGCAACCTGTTCCCGCAACCCGTTACTCGCCACCTGTAACCTAGTACCGCTACCGGTACTCGCTACATGCTACTTGCTAACCGCCACTGCTACCTCCTACCTGCTACCTTCTACCGCTACATGCTACTTGCAACCTCGCTACTTGCACACCGCAACCCGCTAACCGCTATCTAAAACCCGTTACCTGCTATCTAAAACCCGCTACTGCCACTGCCACCGCCACCGCAACCTCGCTACTGCTACTCGCCATCTCGCTGCACCGCCACCGCTACCGCTACCCACAATCTACAACCCGCAATCCGCAACCTAGTACCTAGTACTCGCCACTGCTACCCGCAACCCGGTACCTACTACCACCTACCCGCAACCTCGCCACCGCAACTTGCAACCTCGCTACTCGCGATCGACTCACCGCTACTTGCCACCAGTAACCTCGCAACCACCCTACAACCTACTACATGGTACCTACAACCTGCAAGCAACCTGTAACCGGCTACATGCTACATACTACCTTCTACCTGCAACCTGCAACCTGCTACCTGCAACCTACTACCACCTACCCGTGACCTGCTACCCGCAACCTACTACCGCTGCACTGCTACCTGCAACCTCGCTACTCGCAACCTCGCTACCCGCAACCCGCAACCCGCAACCTTGTGCCATCAACCTCGTAACCTCGCTACCGCAACCTCGCTACCTGGTACCTACAACCTAGTACTTACAACCTGGTACCTGGTACGTGGAACTTGTTACCTGCTACCTGTTACGTGCAACTTGCTACCTGCTACTTGCTACCTTCTACTTGTTATCCGCTACTTGTAACCTCGCTACATGTAACCTCGCACTCGCAACCTCGCAGTAACCTCGCAACCTGTTACTCGCCTACATGTTACTTGCTACCGCTACTGCTACTTGCTACCTGCCACTGCTACCTATTACCCGCTACATGCTACCTGGAACTCGCTACCCGCAACTTGCAACCTCGCTACATGCTACCTGGAACCTCGGAACCTCGCAACCCGCAACCCGCAACCTCGCTACCTGGAACCCGCAACCTATAACCTCGCACCTTGCAACATGCTACCTGGTACCTGGTACCTGCTACCTACTACCTACTACTTGGTACCTACTACCCGCAACCCGCAACTTGCAACCTCGTAACCTCGCACTACTACGTAATTAGGAATCAACGTCGCCATTCTACGCTCGGCTTAAATACAAACGACGTAGAATGTTTGATTTGACCATTCTACGTCTGGCTGTAATCTATAACCGACGTAGAATGTTTTAATTCTACATTCTACGCTCGGCTCGTAACTAACCGACGTAGAAAGTCAACACTACTACGCTCGGTTGTTTATTAACCGACGTAGAATGTAGAATTCAAAACATTCTACGCCTGTTGTTTCTTAACCGACGTAGAATGTAGAATTCAAAACATTCTACGCTCGGTTATAAATTACAACCGACGTAGAAACCCCTTTAAAATCTATTCCCCTTTTCTTTCTCACTTTTCGTACTGTGGTCGACCCTCGAAGCTCCGCTCTCCGTCCTCTCTCGCGTGCTCCGTCTTCCTCGTCACCGGTGCCGCGCCGGCCTCTCTCCTTCCTCGCCGCCGCCTCGCCGCCCCTGCCGCCCTGCCGCTGCCACCCTGCCGCCGCCACCCTCGCCGCCCTTCCTCCTTGGGTTTTGTCGCCGCGCTTGCCGCCCTCCTTGTGCCTTGCCTGGCGCCTGTGTTCATCCTTGTGCCTTGCTGGTGCGTGTTCCTCTTTGCCGCCACCGCCACCGTTGCTCGCCGCTGTCGCTGCCAGATTAGTGGATTTTTTATTATTTTTATTGTTTTTTATTTTGTAGATAGTGTTTGTATGATTAGGTTATTGAAATGGCTGTAGTGTAGATGATTGTTCTGATGGATGTTCTGGCTGTGCCCATGGGGCTTTATTTGATGTTGTTTGATTTTGTATAAAAATTTGGATTTAATAAGAGAGGAATTATGACAAAAACCGTATGCAAAATGATGCAATTAGGACAAAAGAACATGCAACTATGAAATTTCTAAGATGTAATGGCATGATAATTCTCTGTTTAGTACGACACAACTCTACAAATTTTTTCAAAATTTTCTGACAAGTGCAAGTTAGTCACATAAATGGCCAAAATTTAGGAAAATAGGTAAAAAATAGTAAAATAATAAAAAAATTATAGTAAATGGAGGATTTTTGAAAATTTGTTTGCCCAAATCCCCTTTGGGTATTTGCCAAGAGGTTCGTTGCATCATTTCCAAGAACTTTCATTTTTTACGCATCTCCATCCGAGGTCCGTAGCAAAAGTTATGATCGTTTGAAGTTTTTCTACACCTAAATTTTGTATTTTCAAAACTATGATTATTTTGGAGGATGTGAGGCCTCTTTATCCAAGTACACATCAAAAGAACATAACACAACAAAAATTAGCGGAAAATTCAATGTCTAACTATTTTTATGATTTTTTCAAGATCGATTAGATCCATCCAATAATGTTGTTTTTACATCAATCTTTCTTTTTTTAAATTGTTCTTCTAAGACAAAGCATATCATATAGAACATAACACATCATTTCATTAGAGATCATATAGCTAAGGATTGCATTATAGAATACATAAATACAAAACATCAATTAAATTACCTGATATCTTCATCAAACCTTTGCCTAGAGAGTCTATCTTTGAAAAATTTAGCTATTCGAAATGTATTATATATGAAATTGTGGCTGGTTTGCTGGTTTATTTAATATGCAGGTACTAAAACTTAGGGAAAATGATAAAATTAGAAATTGCATTGCAGTTGTAAAAGTGACTTACAACGTCGGTTCAATTTGAACCGACGTTGAAAATATTACTTTTAACGTCGCCTGATTCAACGTCGGTTTTGGGGCCGTCGTGAAATGATCCCCAGAACCGACGTGGATTCTCGGTTCCTCGTAGCGATGCTCGCAACCTCGTAACCCGCACTCGCAACCTCGCAACCAAAGAACCTCGCTAGCCGCTAGTTACTACCTACAAACCGCTACCGCTACCGCTACGTGCTACTGCTACCCGCAACCCGCAACCTACTACCTCGCTACCGCTACTTACTACCTCGCTACCGCGCACCGCAACCCGCAACCCGCTACTCGCTACCAGCTACCGCAACCCGCAAGCAACCTACAACCTAGTACATGCCACCTACAACCTGCAAGCAACTTGCAACCTGTAACCTGTTACATGCTACCCGCACCTGCCACCTGCACTCAGTAACCCGCAACCCGCACCGCAACCCGCAACCCGCAACCCGCATCCCGCTACCCGTAACCTCCAACCCGTAACCTATTACCTGCTACCTGCTACCTACTACCTGCTACCTGCTACCTTCAACTCTGCTACCTGCTACGTGCAACCTGCTACCTGCAACCTGCAACCTGCTACCTGCAACCTGCAACCTGGTACCTGGTACCTGGTACCTGCTACATGCTACTTGCTACTTGCTACCGCTACTGCTACCTCTTACCGCTACCTTCTACCCGCTACATGCTACCCGCAACCCGCAACCTACTACCCGCTACCCGCTACCTTCTACCTTCTACCGCGCACTGCACTCGCAACTTGCTACCGCAACTGCTACTGCCACTCCGCTACTTGCTACCGCCACCGCAACCTACAACCTACAACCTGCAACCTGCTATCTGCTACCTGCTACCTGCTACCTTCTACATGCTACTTGTTACCTGCTACCTGCTACCTGCAACTTGCAACTTGCTACCTGCTACCTACAACCAACTTACAACCTACTACCACCTACCCGCACTGCACACTGCTACTGCTGCACCGCAACCTCGCACTCGCAACCTGGCACACCTGCACCGTAACCCGCAAGCAACCTATAACCTCGTTACATGGTACCTCCAACCTGCCACACACTACCGCTAGCCGCAACCTCCAACCCGCAACCTCGCTACTCGCTACCGCAACTTGCAACCTACTATCACCCACCGCTACCTTGTACTCGCTACCTCCTATCTCGCAACCTCGCTATCTGCTACCTGTTGCCTGCTACCCGCAAACCGCCTACCGAAACCTCGCACCGCAACCTTAGTGCCAAGCAACTCGCAACCTCGGTACCTGGTTCCTACAACCTGGTACGTACAACCTGGTACCTGGTACGTGGAACCTGTTACCTGCTACCTGTTACGTGCAAATTGCTATCCTCCACTTGCTACCTTCTATTTGCTATCTGCTACATGTAACCTGCTACATGTAACCTGTAACCTGCAACCTGCAACCTGTTACCACCTACATGTTACTTGCTACCTGCTACCTGTTACCTGCTACCTATTACCTGCAACCTGCTACCTGTAACCTGCTACCTGCAACCTGCAACCTGCTACATGCTACCTGCTACCTGGAACTTGCAACCTGGAATCTGCAACTTGCAACTTGCTACTTGCTACCTGCTACCTACTACTTGGTACCAACTACCTGCAACCTGCAACTTGCAACCTGCAACCCGCAACCTCGGTAGCCGCTAGTCGCTACCTACAACCTCGCTACATGCTACCTGGTACCGCAACCTACAACCCGTTAGCTGCTACCGCTACCTCCAACCTCGCAACCTCGCTACATGCAACCTCGCTACATGCAACCTCGCAACATGCTACCCGCTACCCGCAACCCGCAACGTGCTACCTGGTACCGACTACTTGCAACCTCGCTACCTGGTACCTACAACCTGGTACCTGGTACCTGGAACCCGTTACCTGGTACCTATTACCTGCAACTTGTTACCTGCTACCTCCTACCTGTAACCTACAACCTACAACCCGCAACCTGCTACCTGCTACCTGCAAGCCGCTATCTGCTACCTGGAACCTACTACCTGGAACCTGCAAGCAACCAGCAACCTGTTACCTGCTACATGCTACTTGCTACCTCCAACTTGCTACCTGCTAACTGCTTCCTGCTACCTGCAACCTGCTAGCTAACCTGCTACCTGCAACCTGCAAACAACCCGCAACCTGTTACCTACTACATGCTACCTGCTACCTGCAACTTGCTACCTGCAACCTGCAACTTGCTACCTGCAACCTGCTACCTGCTACTTGTTACTTGCTACCTACTACCTGCTACCTAATACCTGCTACGTGCAATCTACTACTTGCTACCTGCTACTAGCAACCTGCAACCTGCTACATGCTACCCGCAACCCGCAAATTGCAAGCAACCCGCAACCCGCAACCTCGCTACATGTTACATCCTACCACGCTACGTGCTACCTCCAACCTCGCAACCTCGCACCGCACCTCGCAACCTCGCAACTTGCAACCTACAACCAGGCAACCCGCATCCTCGTAACCTCGCTACTCGCTCACTTGCACACTGCACCGCAACCTCGTAACCCGCAAGCAACCCCGCAACCTCGCTACATGCTACCCGCAACCCGCAACCCGCAAGCAACCCGCAACTTGCAACCTCGCTACATGCTACAAGATACCGCTGCACCGCTACCTTCAACCTCGGAACCCGCAACTTGCAACCTGCTACCTGCTACCTACAACCTGCTACCTGCTACTTGCAACCTCCAACCTCAATCCTGCAACCTGCAACCGACAACATGCAACTTGCAACCTGCTACCTGCTACCTGCAAACGACAAACTGCACGCAACCTGCAACCTGCTACATTCTACCGGCAACCTGCAAGCATTCTGCAACCTGCAACCTGCAACCTGCTACATGTTACATGCTACCTACAACCTGCAACCTGCTACCTGCAACCTGCTACCTACTACCTACTACCCGCTACCCGTAACCTACAATATGCAACCTCGTGCTCGTAACCCGCAACCGACAACCTCGCTACCGCTACCAGCTACTCGCAACCTCAGAATCCGGCAACCCGCAACCTCGCTAGTCGCTACCTACAAACCGCACCTGCTACTGCTACCCGCAACCCGCAACCTCGCTACCTACAACCTCGCTACCTACTACGTGATACCTGCTACCGCAACCTCGCTACTCGCTACTGAACCCGCAACCCGCAGTGCCGCAAGCAACCGGCAACCCGCCACCCGCAACCTCGCTATCCGCTACCTGGAACCCGCATCCTGAAACCTACAACTTGCAACATGCTACCTGGTACCTGCTACCTACTACTTGGTACTTACTACCTGCAACTTGTAACTTGCAACCTGTAACCTCGTACTCGCAACCCGCAACCTACTAGCCGCTACATACAAACCGCTACCGCACTGCACCGCTGCACCGGAACCCGCAACCCGCAAGTCGCAAGCAACCGGCAACCCGCCACCCGCAACCTCGCTATCCGCTACCTGGAACCTCGCATCCCGAAACCTACAACTTGCAACATGCTACCTGGTACCTGCTACCTACTACTTGGTACTTACTACCCGCAACTTGTAACTTGCAACCTCGTAACCTGTACTCGCAACCCGCAACCTACTAGCCGCTACATACAAACCGCTACACTGCCACCGCTGCACGCTACCTGCTACTCGCAACCTCGCTACACTGCTACCTACAACCCGCGACCGCAACCTACAACCTACTACCGCTACCTACAACCTCGTTACTTGGACTCGCTACTGCTACTCGCAACCTCGCGCACCGCAACCTCGCAAGCAACCTACAACCTACTACATGCCACCTACAACCTACAAGCAACTTGCAACCTGTAACCTGCTACATGCTACATGCTACCTGCTACTTGCAACTCGCAACCCGCAACCCGCAACCTCGCTACCCGCAACCCGCAACCTCGCAACCCGCAACCTACTACCCGCCACCGCTACCTATTACCTGCACCGCACCGCTACATGCCACCGCTACCGCTACCTTCTACCCGCTACTCGCTACCGCAACCTCCTACCGCAACCTCGCACCGCTACCGCAACCTCGCTACGTGGTACCTGGTACCGCTACATGCTACTTGCTACCTTCTACCTGCTACCTCTTACCCGCTACCTTCTACCCGCTACATGCTACGTGTAATCCGCTACCTTCAAACCGCAACCCGCAAGTTTTAACCCGCAACCCGCAACTTGCAACCTCGCTACCTGCCATCAGTAACCCGCAACATGCAACCTCGCAACCCGCAACCCAAGCAACATAGAACTTGTAACCTCGCTAGTCGTAGAACCGGCAAGTTGCACGCAACCTGCAACCCGCTACATTCTACCGGCAACCTGCAACCTGCAAGCATTCTGTAACCTGCAACCTGTAACCTGCTACATGCTACATGCTACCTGCAACCTGTAACCTGCAACCTGTAACCTGCTACCTGCTACATGTTACCTACTACCTGCTACCTGTTACCTGTAACCTGCAATATGCAACCTCGTGCTCGTAACCCGCAACCCAGCAACCCGCAACCCGCAACCCGCTACTCGCTACCTACAACCTCGCTACTCGCTACTAGTTACCCGCAACCCGCAACCTCGCTACCGCAACCTCGCTACCGCACCCTCGCTACCCGCAACCCGCAAACCGCAACCCGCAACCCGCAACTCGCTACTCGCACCCCGCAACCTCGCAACCCGCAACTTGCTACCTGGTGCCTACAACCTGGTACCTGGTACCTGGTACCTGGAACCTATTACCTGGTACTGCTACTCGCAACTTGCTAGTTGCTACGCACTGCCACTGCACCGTAACGTGCAACTTACAACCCGCAACCCGCTACTTGCAACCTCGCTACTTGCAACCTCGCTACCTTCTACACCGCAACCTCGCAAGCAACCTGCTACTCGCTACTTTCAACTTGCTACCGCTACCTACTTCCCGTAACCTCGCTACTCGTAACCTCGTTATCTAAAACCTCGCTACCGTAACTCGCAAACCGCAAGCAACCTCGTAACCTCGCTACTCGCTACATGTTACCGGCCACTCGCAACTTGTTATCTCGCTACTCGCTACCTGCCACCGCTACCGCAACCTACAACCTACAACCTCGCTACTGCTACATGCAACCCGGTACCTGGTACTGCTACTGCTACACTGCCACCGCTACCTACTACCTGCTACCGCAACTGCAACATGTAACCTCGCTAGCCGCAACCTCGTAACTCCGCAACTGCAAGCAACCCGCAACCTGTTACCTACTACATGTTACTTGCTACCTGTTACCTCCAACTTGCTACCTCCAACTTGCTACCTGCTTTCTGCTACCTGCTACCTGCTACCTGGAACCTGTAACCTACAATCTGCTACCTGATACCTGCTACCTGCAACCTGCAACCTGCATCCTGCATTCTGCAACCTGCAACCCGCTACTTGCAACCTACTACCATCTACCTGGTACCTGGTACCTGCTACCCTTTACCTGCTACCTGCTACCCTTTACTCGCTACCGCTATCCCCACCTGTTATCCCCTACCGCTACTGCTACCTCTTATATGTAACCCGCAACATGCTACCTGCTACCCGCTACCTGCTACCTGCAACCTGCTACCTGCTACCTGCAACCTGCTACCTGCAACCTGCTACCCGCTACCTGCTACCTACTACCCGCTACCCGTTACCTGGTACCTGGTACCTGCAACCTACAACCTGAACCTTGCAACCTGCAACCCGCACCTTGCACCCTACAACCTGCACCTTGTAACCTGCACCCTGCAACCTTCAACCTGCACCCTGCAACCTGCAAGCTGCTACCTGATACTTGCTACCTACTACCTGCTACCTTGTCCCGATACCCGCTATCTGGTACCTGCTACCCGCTACCCGCTACCCGGTACCGCAACCCGAACCTTACAACCCGCAACCCGCACCCCGCACCCTACAACCTCGCACCCCGTAACATGCACCCCGCAACCTGGAAGCTACTACCCGATACTTGCTACCTACTACCGCTACCTTGTCCCGATACCCTGCACTGAACCCGGTACTCGCTACTTACAACCCGCAACCTCGCTACTTACAACCTCGCAACCTCGCTACCGTAACCCGCTGCACCGCAACCTCGCTACTCGCTACCTACTACCTACAACCTCGTAACCTCGCTATCCGCTATATGCCACCTGCTACCGCAACTTGCTACCGCTAACCTTCTACCTGCTACCTTCTACCTACAACTTGCTACCTACAACCTGCTACCTGCAACCTGGGTCCCGGGGTCACAGGTTCAGGGTCCCGGGTTCAGGGTTCAGAGTTCAAGGTTCAAGGTTCATGGTTTTAGGGTTTAGGGTTTAGGGATCCTCCATATCACTCAAGTTTCAGGTTCCAGGTTCTGCGTTCCGGGTTTCGACGTCCGGGTTCTGTGTTCCAGGGTTCGGGATCCGGGGTCATGGGCCATGGGTCATGGGTTGCCTCCATATCACTCCTATTGTAAATAAGTTTATGTACTCCATATCACTACGCAGAGATACATGTGTAATGGTTCTTTCGTACTTTCCCTCCAACCATTAGCACGGACTGGACAAGAAAAGCAAGAACAGTGGGAACTGTGGATCAGCAAACAGGGGAACAATGATGTTGTGTTCTCCTATCGAACCAACAAATCTCTTTTGCAAACTCCAAAGTTCAGCCCACTTTGCCATTTTTTATTCTTCTCGACAATTTCTCATCTCCCTACTCCGGTTTCCTTTCTCTTGTCCAGTTTCAGAGATAGGATCATCAACACAAACTAGAAGGTAGAGTCTTCAATCATACTAGGGTTTAACTCTTTATTTTTACTCCTCTCTTGCAACATTGGACTCTTGGGCCTCCCTTTAAGTCCAACAACTTCTTTTTGTATAAAACAGACCCAACAACTTCTTTTTCATGTAAGAATAAGCATATATATCATATATTAGTCTTCTAAGATATCTTGGATTTCTTCCCCTGCTAACATGTGTGGTGTAGGTCTAAGTTCTTTTTTCCCATTAAAAGACTTTTTATTAGATCTCCAAGGATGGCTCATTGGTAAAAAGACATGATGATCCATATAGCACATCTTATGGCTATGTTTCAAGTAGGATGACTTAGTGTCATAATTGCAACATGCACAAGCCAATCTTCCTTTGGTGCTCCAACCTGACAACATAGCATACCCAGGGTAGTCACTAATAGTCCACAAAAGAGCTGCATGCATTTGAAATGTTTCGTTCTTTGAAGCATCATATGTCTCTACTCCAAACTCCCATAACTCTTTTAGCTCTTCAATCAGCGGTTGAAGGTAGACATCAATATCATTTCCTACTGATTGTGGTCCAGGAATCAACAATGATAACATTGTATATTCAGGTTTCATGCACAACCAAGGTAGAAAGTTGTACACCACCATCATGACTGGTCATGTGCTATGTGATATGCTCATGGTCCTAAATGGATTAAAACCATCACTAGCTAGACCAAGTCTTACATTGCGCAAGTCAGCAGAAAAATCAGAATGAAGCCTATCAAAGCTCTTCCAAGCTTCACCATCAACAGGATGTCTCATTTTCCCATCCTTCGACCGTTCTTCTTCATGCCACCTCATTGACTCAGCAGTCTTTGAACACATAAAAAGTCTTTGAAGTTTAGGAATCAATGGAAAGTGTCGCAACACTTTAGCCGGAACTTTATGTTCATATTTTGGTTGCTCAACCTCAGAATTGACTTCAGCAAATTCCTTCGAACGCGAAGATTTACAAATACTACAAACCTCTAGACTCTCATTGTCTTTCCAAAATAACATGCAATCTTTTGGACATGCATGAATTTTTTTGTAATCAAGTCCTAAATCACTAATCATAGTTTTCACCTTGTTAAAAGATTCAAGAATATTCAAGTTAGGCATGACCTCTTTTAGAAATTGTAAGAGATCTGTGAATGAAGAGTTGCTCCATCCATGAAGACACTTCAATAAATATAGTCGAATGATGAAAGATAAAGTGGAGAAGCTTTGACATCCAGGGTAGAGTTCTTGATTTGCATCATTAATCAAATGGTAGAACTTTCTAGCTTCATCGTTAGGACCCTCTTTGCCTGTTTTTGCTTCCACCACATTTCTAAATGTGTCATATAATAAGCCATTAATATCATCATGTGAATCTTCATTAACAATCATGTCATCATCACTTGTGGTTGGTGAAGGTATTTCTTCTCCATGGTGAACCCAAACATCATAGCCTTTTAGAAAGCCTGTTGCTATTAAATGATCATAGACCACATTTCTTCTTCTCCAGCTACAGTTTCTACAATTGGCGCATGGACACAAAATCTCATGTCCCTAAGGTCTTCCTCTAATGTACGCAAAATCTAGAAATGACTCAATGCCATTTATATACTCTGCATTAAACCTTGGACATGTAGTCCAATCTTTGTTCATCATCTTTAATGTACTATACAAAAAACAATGTGTCATTAAACAATTACAACTTTAAATGTCAATCAGCACATACACACTACCAGAATACCTAGATATACCGTTAAGTTAATATAAAATATAAACTATTTGATTTTATTTATAAACAAATAAATATAAAGAAAACTAATAATAACATAGTTGATTTCCAGATCCTCAAATTCTTCAACTTCCTATCGCCCTTATCTGTTTTAAGTTTCATCGGATAAAACATAACATCTAGTGATTTAACCATGACTTGTGTAATTAATTAAAATGATTATTTTTTGGGATAATTTCTTTAAAACCGGGGGTAATTTTAATTGGTTAATACATTTTTTACAAACAGTGCATTAAATCAGTAAGCTAATGCTACAAAAGAATATAAAATTCATTTGATGACAAACCATCAATACGACATCCTAATAATTTATCAGTAAAATCTCAATATTCAAAATTATATAATTTATTTTAATATATATATTTATTAGTAGTAGCTATATTACCAGTGAATATATAGTACTAATAAAAAGAAGAATCATATTAAGCATTTCAAAACTGAATATTGAGAGTGCATGGGATAGCTATAAAATATACATAGCAAATGCATATACATAAAGCAACTAACATTAAGCGAGTTTAAATAGAAGGGCGAGACATGACTCACCTGATATTGAAAAGTGAGGTTGCTTATAGTTTCATGTATACAACAGAGGTTAGTCTCTGAAATGGCACTTCCCGAAGGCTTTTATAATGCACAAGTTTGGAAGAGGAAATGGAAGTATTATAAATTAAAATCATGATTTGGTTTTGATATATACTTATTAAAACATTACCAGTCTAGTATGTCCAAATTAAAAAATTACAATGATAATATTTTAAGTATAAACTAATACAGGTTCAAGCAATCTTCCTCGTTCAGAGTTTCAAGCAATACAAAAACTTATTTAACTTTTTTTAATGGCACTTAAGTCCTTTTTATAATATCATGAAATGGGTGGTTGTATTTGGGACGTCTTTCTCTTCTTGCATATACTACTACTCTCTGATTCATCCTGCAATCTATAGTTGTGCCCTCTAAAATTGAACCCAGTCTCTAAGAAATTCTGCCAGTGAAAGTAAATTTACAATAAAGCCAAAATATCAGTTGCCCAGTCTCTGATAATATATAAATAAACGAGAGAAAGAGAGATAGAACACTAGAAGTATCCATCAGTCTAACACAATAATGGAACATTTGATGATAATCTTTGGAATTAGAATACTAAATTGACTATATCATTTGAACGTCCAAGTCTAATCTAGAATTGAAAATGGTTAGCAGTAATGACAACTATCTCAGAAAATCACAGTAACATCGTTATGGTTAGCAGTAACATTTGACAGTTATGGTTAGCAGTAACATCATTCCCAATTGTATCTATTTCTCCCACTCAACCAATATAAAAGGTCTTAGCAACTTTAAAACTGTCGCCTAAACCCCTTCCAAATTTATACCTACTGAAACTTTTACACAATCACCAAAACTTAAAATATTTCACTATTATAATCCTAACAGTCCAAAATGATATTGAGTTGCCCAACAAGATCTATGATTAAATATTAAATATAATTCGTGTGATCTATCATTATATTCCTATATAATGAGAAAATTCTAACATTTCAACTTGCTTATATCCACTTCACTGATCAATTAATCCAGTTCAAAAGTGATGACAAAACTTTCAAGTACTGAGGGTCAAAATGGGTTATCTATCGCAGATTGGCGGGGCAAGGTTTAAAAGGTGTTGAGTAGGGCCATTTTTGAAAACTCTGCTTTCAAGTAATCACTTTCATTTTGGTCTACACATTTCTCACAACTCTTATTTTGTAGCGTCTCTTAGTCTCCTCCTGATTGAAATTGGATATGAATGCTCCGATTACAGCCCAACTTCCTTAGAGTAATAATACAATGAAATAGCTAGTTTTATTAAAGAATGTGATGTGAATTTAACATTTATTTAGCCCAAAGTCTGAACTTTATCAATTTACAGGTGTAAGGTCTAAATGAACCTTACAATGTATCACTAGGGAGAACAAGGAAACATTGGATAATTTAAGCTTTAACAGAACAAGCCATAAAGCCAAATCTTGTGGGAAGATAGTAATGCATAGAGCTTGGAATTTATACCATGACTAATGGTGAAACTCAACCATGCAAATTGAATTACAAAGAACATGTCTTAAGGTCAAACCTTGTTGTTATATGAGAGAAGCCGGACAAGGTTTGCAGCAACTTTAACTGTTGCAGGTTGTCCAAGTTGTATCCTACAAAAATAGAAAAATCTCAATGAAGTAAAAATCACTGTAAATATACACTAAATTATAGTCCAAAAACTTCATCCTACAACAGAGAATATCATTTCAGAATATGACGAGGAAAATAAAGTCACTTACGTGTGTTCTCTGGAGGAAATAACGTACATAGTCGAGACACAATTTGAGAATCTGCAGCCTGAAAAATAATGCAGATTATAGTGTGTGCATAAAACTATAACAGTGGATGACAGATTCTGTAATCATCTTCTTCAAGATTAAAATGCAAGCACGTTCGGTGTCACATGTGGCTAGAACAAACTAAAAATAACATATGACGTTCCTAACTTCAAAAGTCCAAACAGAACTTTCACCAAAACTCCATTCACTAACGTTGACAAGATTTTAGTGATAGGTGACAATTGAAAGTGGACAACATAAATAATGTAAGAAATCGACGGGACCTTTGATAATAATATACCAAACAACTAGAAGCCTCATTCTTTGCTAATACATTCAACTAACAAAACTGCATATGTAATCGCAAACTTTTAAACCCTAACAAAAATGTTCAACACCATACATTATGAGGAATGAATAGTGATAATCACATGAGAACAGCAAGCAAGAGAATATCCATAGCAACAGAAGCACGAATCAAATCCAGGGTAATAATAATTACAAACACAAATCACTGAAAAACACAACAATTTGACATCTACAAAAAGTCACAGGATAGAAAGATAAATACCGATCCAGAACGACAAACATACACATTATCAGGGATAATTACATTCCATCTCTTCTTACCTTTCTCTCTCTCTCTCTCTCTCTCTCTTTCTCTCTCTCTGTTTGTGACACTGAATTACTGATATACATTTTAACCAGCTATACATATTGCAAGTAAACATATAGGTCGGTTTATCTATATGTTGAATCGGCCTTCAATCCAGAACTTTTCTAGTTGACTTGACTCAACAAAGTCACTGTGGACTTCCAATGGCACTAGCAGATAGCAGAATGGCCAGCAACAGAAAGCACATAAACTCAAATTCCATTCAGCATCCATCAAATTGAAAATCCAAATGACAGAGTAATTAAAACTCAAAGGGAGAAAAAACTTACAGATGAGTGACAAATTCAACCAGAGAAGCACTCTCCAAAACTCTCATCCACGCCTCTGAAACCCTGACCCTCCAGAGAATCCATCACACATTCCTCTGCACAGTTAAAAATAAACCCTAAATTCAACATGCCAAAGCTTCACAACCACACCAAATGAAATCCCCTTTCACAATGTCAACACCCAAACCCAAACCCTAAAAACCCTTCACGGACGGAGGATGAACGAATGGCAATGAGAGCGAAGGATGAACGAATGGCGGTGAGAGCGAAGGATGAACGAATGGCAGTAAGAGCGAAGGATGAACGAATGGTGGTGAGAGCGAAGGATGAATGAATGGCAGTGAGAGCGAAGGATGAACGAATGGCGGTGAGAGCGAAGGATGAACGAGTGGCGGTGAGAGCGAAGGAGGATCGAGGTGAGTGTATAGGAAGGTGGGACGAGTGTGAGTGAATGAAAGGTTGAGTGTGAGTGACTGTGAAGGAAGGTAGAGAGTAAACGAAAGGTTGAGTGTGAGTCTATTTTTTGCAGAGCATTTCACTTTCCCGCTTTTGAATTCGGGGTTATTTGGTCTAAAGTTTTATTTTATTTTAAATTCTAAAACATTAGGCCACATTTTTTTGCATTGCTTGTATCATATATTAAAGGCAACACCAGAAAAATGTGGTCTAAATTGTCCACATTTTATAAACCGTTGCTTACGAAGCAATAAGCAACATTTATACTGCAAATCTCTCAAAAAAGGGGAAAAAAGGCTATCATATTGGCAACACCTAAAAACTGTTGCCTATAACAACTTTAGGTCATGGTTTTTCTACTGTTGTCATGTTAGCGAGGCCTAAAGTGAAAAATGGTGTAGTGTTATGAAAATATATCCTATATAATCTTATAAGTCATCACATAAGTGAAACAATGACAACTATTTAAGATGCTAATACTTTATCACTCAAATATGCATCACAAAAGTCATTATAAAATGTACTAAATAAATAAAATTAGTAACAACATTTGTAATGGCAACCATAAGGGTTATATAAGAGTGTCATAAAAGTTGTGACAAAAATAAGAAACATTTCTTAATTTTTGCTTCAAGTAGTCTAAAATATAGTGTCCAACAATGTTGTGATGCATCACTTAAAAAACAAAATAGATGGCATTATAAGTGAGATAAAGCTTAAGTACCACACATCTCGCTTTAAGTACTTTTTTTCTTAAATCACATAAAGGACATTTTAAGTGAGTATAAATCAAACTTATATTTTCTTACTGTTTCGCTTTAAGCATTTATGCTTAACTAACTAGTTACGTGTACATGAGCAAATACATGTAACTTGATGAACTTCATATTTTGAAATGGTTTTAATACATGGAGGCAACGATGGAGACGCTGCACGTGAAGAACTTAAATGCAGGAGAAGAATGGAAACACAGGAGAAGAAGTAAAAGCCTAAGAAGGGAAGGACTTAAAGGATTGAGGGTATTTTGGACTTTTTCACTAACTTATGGGGTGCACCAAGAAACCATTGGGTGTTGAAAGAATCACCCCCTCCTTAGTCATCTAAATGCTTTGGGCCATATACTAACAGGAGCATGCATGTGATTCCACGTTCTAGTCTTTAGTTTCTTGCACTTCCATAATTACTAACTGAAACCCCATAATTCTCAAAATAACCATTTTACCTTTCATGTTCTTTTGAATAGTAACTTTTGAATTATTTATTTCAGAAAATTTTCAAAACAAGCTTTCCATAAACTTTCTGAAAGACAGTTTTTCAGAATAAGTTTTTAAGAAAATACTTTCTGAAACAAATTTTTTAAAAATATTTTGAAACAAATTTTTTTTTTCAGAACTAGTTTTCTAAAATAATATTTTCAAAACAAGCGATTTAAAAACATTTTAGAACATGTTTTTTAGAAAATAATATTTAAGCAATCGAGAAAAGAGGCATAATTGAAGACAGCGGGGCAGTGACAATGCAGTGGAGGCCAGTGACAGTGTGGTGAAAGCGCAACAGAAGTTCAATAACATTTGTATAGGTGCGGATAGTAAGTATGGAACTGTACAAAGTAAAAGCCCACTTCCTTCTCATAATGCCTCTCATATTATTCTCACCAATTCGTCATCTTGGCTACTCCCTTGTAGGATCATCTTACAATAAAGAAACTTATTTTATTTTATTTATTTTTAAATTTTTCTCGTGTAAACGACTATTTATTTATTTTTATCTTAAACAAATACACAGATCATATATATATACTTCTCCTTTTGCACATAAACTTTAATTATTTTATTGTTTTTTTACAGTTTTCGGTTATAAAGAAAAAATAATTTATTTTTTTATTTTCTTTATTTAGGCCAGTCAATATACATTGTATAAAGTTTATTAATTTTTGGAGATGTGTTGGCAAAATATTATCACTTTTTTATAGTTATGATAATACGAACTTCATTCAGTACTTTTATAATAATTTAAATAAAAGTATATCAATATTACTAATGTTTTAGATATGACTAAAATAAAATTTTCAAAATATTTCTTCAAGTAAAGTAAAGCAAGAAAATAAAATGACTTTGAAGACTATGAGCAATGATTACAAATTTTGAAAAATAGAAGTAATTGATAAAACTTGCAAAGGAAAACGCTAAATAAAAGTAAGCAAGAGATTAATCATAATGAATGAATAAGCAGTAGCAAAAATTGAAAGAATGCAAAATGAAATAAAAGTTTTTAGTGGCCACATTGCAAATAAAATAAATAACGAAGATAAATTACAGAGGAAAATAGATAAATAGAAATTATTAACCACAGTGAAAAGAAGCTGTAAAGAGGAATATAAATTTTGATGATAAAAATATTATTATCGATTTGATCACATTTTTTCTATTAAAAACCGTATATATAAATAATTTGTTTGAATAATTGTCATTCATTAAAAGTTAAAAATAAAAATAAAAATTACATAAACGTGGTTGCAGGATTGTAGACTCATTTAACCATTTTATTTCTATGATACTTACAAATTTGTATTATTTCAGTTCTTCGTAATAATAATAATAATAATTATATTAATAAAATATAAATGGATAGAAATCACCTTTATCATATTCCTTCCTTCTATATATTTCATCAATAAAATTTTGTTATATAATTAAAATACACATATTAACATTTTATTTATATGTATTTTTTTTCATTTCACTTATTTATATTTAATGTTATTTATTTAATTTTTAATTTTTTTTATCTTACTATATTTTTAAATATAATGTTAACATATTATACTCTTTTAATATATTATACTCTTTTAAATATTTATTATTTTTCTCACTTTTTTAATCAAAGACTTTAAATTAATAATATATATTATATTTATTTTTTTCGATTTCATTATTTTTAAACATTATTTATATTTTTAGTGATAAATTTCTCATACTAAAAACATTTGACAATAATATCAAAATTAATATAATAAGATAATTAAATAGTTTGATTTTTAAATAATAATAATAAATTAAAAAGATATTTTAAAAAATAAATAATTCTTAAAAATTTTCTTAATTTATTTTTTTATTACATTCCATATACCTTTAATATCATTTTAATTAAAATTAACATTAATTTTCTCATAATTAAAATTGATTGAGTTGTTAGAATTAAAAATTAATCAATCTCAATTAAAATTTACATGATAATTAATATGAAAAATTATTTCATTATTAATATATTATTATAAAACTTAAAAATTAATCAATTATAATTAAAATTTATATATAAATTATTTTCTATTAAAATTCCTTATAATTTACTTGTAACTGGATTGAGATACCTTTATTTTTTTCTTCATCAGTATATTTTAAATATAACCTATGAACATTAAAAATTAAAAATTAATCACTCTCAATTAAAATTTACATGACAATTATTTATATGAAAAATTTTTTCATTATTAATATATTATTATAAAAATTAAAAATTAGTTAATTAAAATTAAAATTTATATATTTTCCATTAAAATCCCTTACAATTTACAATTTAGTTGTAATTGGATTGAGACACCCGTATTTCTTCATTTACAAAAGTCTCAAAAAAAATATTAGATTTGTATAGGTAATAGACGTTTTCCTTCTCTGAATTAAAAGCTTAAGAAGATAAAAGAAATACTTTATCTTGTTAATTAGAATAAACATAAGCCATGGTAAATAACTTTTATACAAACCTTGTTAGAAATTTAACTGTTTTTATATGCTTACTTTCTAATGGTAAACAACTTTTATACAAACCTTATTAGAAATTTAACTGTTTTCTTATATGCTTACTTTCTAAAAAAACTTTTTGATAGTGATATCGACTCAAGTAAAAAGAAGATGTTTTATTGTGATAAAATCTAATAATAATTAAGATTATTAGAATTATATAAAAAGAAAAAAAATTCATAAATATTGAATATTCAGGTTTTATATTGAGTATCAAGATTTTATATGTTAAGTGATGTTATTTATTTTTACATGTCTACATTTTAAGAAAAATTTCGAACACCCTAAGTTGCCGAATCAGAAATTTGGTATCCAGCCAAGAAAGTACGAAGAAATTGAACGGATAAAAGAAATTTTGAAGAACTAGGATGAAAATTTTGTAAAATTTTTCTGGTCAGGGAAACATGTAAGAATCTTTGTGTGGGAGTCGCTTTATTCTATCTTACTTGACTACGAAGTGCAAGACTTTTGGCCCCATATAAATCACTATGATTACAACATTGATATGCTTGCTTGTACTATATAACCCATGAGTAGTGAACCATAAAGTTCAGTGCTCGAGGTGTAAACATGTGGTCACCCAAACAACTTCGTAAATTGGTTCATTACGACAACGTAGTCCTCATATTTTGGGTTTGAGTAACTTTATTAAAAAATATAACGAATAATAGTCAACCAATTATGGTTATTTTTTTCCTTCCCAAATCCAATGGGGCCAGTGTGTGTGGCTCTCTTCTCTTCTCCTAGTTTTTGTGGGCCAAAATTGTAGGCAAGTATATGATACGACATGCACTTCTTACTCAAAAACAAATTACTCCTTCATTATTTTGATTTCAACAGTGTCTGGGTTTATTCTCAAACACACATAAAGACAACAATTGAAAAATGTTTTCAAATTCATCAACAGTTATGCACTTATTTCCTCTTCACTATGATCTTGCCTCCCCTTGCCCTGAAGGGACAATGAACTTAATGAGTATCTTTCCTTGCAGGACCCCACTTGTATCTCTTCAAGGGTCCCATGTCACAAACTCAATTTTGTTATTATTTAACCTAGAAAGCTTATTATTGGAGGAGGAATAAACTTACTATTTCATTTGAATATATATAATGGCTTTCATGTTATCATTGATTACACTCACATTTGCAATTGTCATTGATGCGTTCTCAATCATAGTTTGATGCGATTGCAATAACCATGCAACATATATACCCTAAAAATGACCTTGCATCATTTCAAATTACAAATATTTTTTAAAATATTTTTTGAGGTTGTCGATTTCTTATATTTTATGGTCTAAACTTGTCAACGATTTGAAGATATGATCTTAATGTTGTATTGGGTACATTCTAACTATGTTTGTTGGGCAAACTCCAATTACTAGGTATGAAGACAAAGCCAAAGCTTTTACAGATGGCACTGAGATGGAAATCCATTATAAATCATAATGCCAACAGGTCAACTTAGAGAGGAATGAGAATGTTTCAGTCACTAGGCTGTATTAGTGTTTTCTTACGATTGTAAGAATGCTTGCTTGTGACCCCCATTTGCTTTAATTTTTCTTTTCAATAAAATTATTTTTTTGTTCCCCCATCCTCTATTCGGACGCTATATGAGTAGAAAAAAGTGAACTGTCCCATGACTTTAGCACCTAATATTCACCATTTTTGCATTTGTTTCTCTTCCTAGTTTCTCTTTCTTATGCCATTTAAGAAAGAGGGGCACAATGGGTGCGTGTATGAGAGTTGAAGTGAAAAATAATACTACCTCGGAGGAGTGCAAGCCAGCTTGCTCAATTTTGGCTTGCCTCGTATTTCATTTGCCAAAATCAATCTGGAATGGATTAACTTGTATTTGTGAGTTAAAAGAGTTAAATGGTCTGGTCTATCTCTTATACTCATGAGACTTTGTGAACCTGCAACTAATCCATATGAATTAAAAAAAAATATAGAAAATTCTTTATACTATACAATAATAAAAAATTAAAAAAATATTAGTGTGGATTGTAGGGTAGAACAGACTTAAACGTTCATCCTGCTCGATACTTTGCATTATAGGTCATAGGTCAATACTAAATATTGAACATTTTTTTCATTTTTTACTTCTTAGTTTGACTTTCCTATGCCATTTATGTAGGACAGGCAAATGAGTTCACGTCTGATAGTTGAAGTGAAGAATGATACATTATGGTAATGCGGGCCAATCTGTCCCATTTTGGTCTATCTCATATTTAACCTGTCAAAACCAGGTTAGGATTGACTAACCAATATAAGATTGACGGGATAAAAGTGTTAAAAAAGAAAGCTTATGGCTTTGATAAATAAGGAGGCTGAATTGATTTCATAACTTTTCTTAAAAAACTTTTACTCTTTTAAAATTTTCTTTGAAATCTTTAGCTTTTTGAATTCTTTTAGAAAACTTTCGTAGTGTGTTTGCATGAGGCAATTTAATATGGTAATTTGTTTGGAGAATTTGAAATGCTTTGGAGTAAAATGACTTGTTTGGATGATGAAATTAGAAAGAAATTGAAATTTAGGAATTTTGAGAAGGTATTTTAAATAACTAAAACAATAGAATTTGAAATACTCTAAAAAAAGAAAGAAATTGAAATTCTTCTACCACATCTAGTAAGGTCATTTTGGGCCGAGTCGAGTCTAGCTCGTCTCGAGTCAAGTTAAGTCGAGTCAAACCTGCTCAGGGCTAAGTCAAGTTGGACATGTGCTAAGTCCAATCCAGTGGAGCCCGGATTGGGCTAAGTCGAGTCGGGCACACCACAAGCTAAGTCTAGTTAGCTCTGCTCGAGGATGAGTCAAGCAGGGACGACTCAAGGGTTTGGGAGGTCTAAAACAAACTTAAGAATGAAGTCTTTTTATTTTACTAATAAAAAAAATTATGCTAAAATATATTATAATTTTATTTAAATTTATTTTTCAACTTTTTTGTAATAAAAAATTATCTATTAAATTATCGTAATTAATTTATTTTAACATTTCATTTTCAATAGATGATAAGGTCAATCCATTTAATCTTTGTTGAGACATTGTTGATCTTAAATAAATTTTTATTATCTTTAGCTTTGAAAACTCCTTTCGAGTGAAGCAAATGATACTAAAATTGTTAACATTATTCTATAAGCTATATACGCATTTGAAAAAGAATATATTCTTTTTATATAATTAAGAAATTGATTTATCTAATTTATTTTTCTTATCTATTTTTATAAATCCATAGCTCCTTGTTGTGATACAATTAAAACCTCAACTCTTCTCTTCTTCTCGAGTTTTGAATAGCAATATTTTGTAGTTGACATATCTATATATTTTTATACGAAATAAAAATTATAATGTATAAACACTGCTAAAGATAAGTATATAAAAAAATGAGTTAAAATAATAAAACCTAGTTATGGTTGTCAAGAAAGTAAACTCGATTATAGACTCATAAAAGTCTCAAGTCTCTTTCTTTACTAATGCTTAAATTTAATTTTCAAAGTTTAATTTTTTCATAAACCTACACAGTTTATCTTGAGATTACTCATTAATAAAAATAATTAAAAAAAGTTATTTTGAAGATCAATCATGTAGTTTGGTCAAGATTTGGGGTAGAAGCTTAATAATATATATAAAACTTATTTGTACAATGAAAATATTTAAGATTACTAAATTAACACTTTTTAATAGAAAGACAATTATAATTTAGTAAAGGAACACGCAACAAGTATTTACAAAAGATAAATGAAGTGAATAATAGTACAACAAGTATTTTTAATTTTTTGTTTTTAGCCTCTTACTTGATATGACACACTGTAGCACTAAAAAGGAAAAAATGTCAACTAGCTCCTTCTACCACTTGAAATGAAGATAGTGAAACGTATACAAAACACATAAGAGATGAGAATAAACTAATGTTTATTAACTAATGTGTCAAATTGAATTACTGAGCAATGCTCAAGAAGAAAGTAGGGAGGCACATAGAGAGAAAAGAAAAGATAAAACTCGATTAGTAAGAGAATAAAGATAAAAAAAAAGTTTGGGACTTTTTTAGCTATTAGTAACCAATATCTTTTTCCTAAAAACAATTATATTGAAAAAGCGGTTAGCTCATAAATTTTTTTGGAAGGACCTTTTTTTATGGGGTTTAAAGCAAAAGCTTTACTTGCTTGGGCTTTAAGTTGGCCCTGGAGTCAAGTTGGGTCCCCTAGGCCAAATCAATTGCCCGACTCGGCCCAAGTCAAGTTAGGCATACCCTAGGTAGAGTAGAGTCGGGTCAACCCTGGGCAGAATCGAGTCAGGACGACCCAAGGCCTAGTCGAGTCGAACCCGTCTCTAACCCGAGTCAAGTCGAGCCCACTCCAACTCGAGTTCACCCATGCTCACCATGAACTAAGTTAAGTTGGGTTCACCCCGGGCAGACTCAAACCAAGTCTGCCCTGAGTTGTGTTGGTCAAGGCCCATTTTAGGCCAACTTTAGTCAGGCCCGCCTCAAACTAACTCGAGTCGGGTTCGCTTTGAGTTGAGTTGAGTTGGGCTCACCACGAGATGAGTAGATCCTGATCAGTTGCTGACTTGAGTTGACAAGGACCTGTCTTGGGAAAAGTCAATTCGGTTCTGCTGCAAGCCTAGTCGAGCCTAGCCCACCCCTTTCTTGTCAAGTCAGGTTTGACCCAAGGCAAGTTGAGTCAGACCTATTTTGGGTCAAATTGAGTCGAGACTAGCACATTCCTGGTCGAGTTGGGGTTGCCCTGGGCAGAGTCAAGTCAGGGCCACTCTGGCTGATGTCGAGGCGGTCCCACACTGGGTCGAGTTGACCCAAACTCGCTCCAGGAAAAGTCGAGTTACACCAAGTTGGACAAGCCGAGTTGTTCTCACCAAGGCCGAGTTGAGCCTGGCTCGAAACTAGTCGACAGGGCCTTCCCTTGGCCTAATTGAGACAAGCCTACTCTGGGCCTTGTCGAACTTGGCCCACCCTGGGAAAAGTCAAGTTGGACCCGCCCCGGTTAGAGTCAAGTCGAGCTTGTCATGGGTTGAGTCGAGTTGGGGCCTCCACAAGTCGAGTCAAGTCGGGGCCTTCTTGAGCGGAGTTTAGTTGGGACTGCCTAGGGTCGAGTCAAGCCAACCTTACTCAGGGCAAAGTCGAGTCGTGCTTGCTCATGGTTGAATCAAGTTAGTACCGCCTGAAGTCGAGTCAAGTTACGTCTGATCTGACTTTAGTCGAATTGAGTTGGATCTGTCCTAGGCCGAGTAAATTCGTGCCCTAGGCTGAGTCGAGTAATTAGACTATAGTAGGTCTAATTAAACTGTTATACGATTTAACAGTAGAATCTACAAGAATACAAATTAAGAAAGCCAAATCATACATAGTGATTTTATACTAAAAAATATAATAATTTTATTCAAATGAAAAATATATGTTTTGATAAATGATAAATGATTAATTATATATAATTATTCCAACGTTCAAATTAAAAAAGAAAAAAAAAATGAAAGATATTACAAAAAAGGATACAATTTGTGATAATGCTTAATATTATTTGAATTGTTTCCTTTAAAATAAATTAAGCAAGATTAAAAAAGAATCAATCCTTTCCATATTGAACGTCTACCAATATGAAAAGCTATAACTTTTGCTATGTGAAAAAATACGAAAAAAAGATGTTTTTATATCGACACATATTGTTCAATGTAAAACTTATTTTAAAACGATATTTTTTACTTACATTTATCAATCACTTGTCCCTTTATTCGAAATAATAAGTATAAGTTCGAAATTCATCCTTTTTTAATGACTAATAACTTTTTATTTTTTAACTCTTTCCATTTTTAAATATTTTTCTTGGGTGATACTTTATCCAATAGCTTTTCTTAATGTTATTAGAGCTTCATTCCAATTATTATTTTTATAATATTTATGTTTGTTAAAGTACCTCTTTGATATAATTTTTTTTGTCAATAACATTTAATATAAAAAAAATTGAACGAAATATTGCCAGGTCAAAAAAGATTAAAAAATATATGTTTATACGTGCCATAGTAAATTATATATAGAGAGAGGGGGAGGGGGAGGGAGAAAGACAGAGAGAGAGTGCAACGATGAAGATCTAGAAGGAACATGGATACTTGTAGGTAGAATCTGAAAAGGACCATACTATATACCACTTTCAATCACATAAAGTGTGCTCATATAGCTCAGTCATCAATCCATTCTTGACTACAAAGCTTTTGGTTGCAGTAGAGGGCACGTTGCACCAAGTTAAAACCAGAGAATTGCGAGGAATTACTTTTGAGTTGTGACTGATTAATCTAGGAATCAACCACAGAATGCAAAAGATCAAAACTACAAGGAAAATTCTATCATGTCACCAAACTATTATACATATATGTTGCTTTAACCAATGACATGCTTGTGACTTGTTATTCCTAGCAACCCATGAAGAAAACTTAATTTACTGATACACTTCTTCTCTATGCTTGACACAGATTACACATTAACTGTGAATACAGAATTTCTACGCTAAAGATCCAACTAATAGTTGTGTGACTATTATATGTATGTCATAAAAGTCTTGATTGAACATGATGACAATGAGAGAGCAAGATAACTTTGATAATGACACCACTATAACAAGCATATGAAGTTAATAGTTCCTAGAAAAGCAATATGAAACAAAGAAATGGGATTTAAAGACTGTGACATTTCAACAAGGTGGGGACCAGTCTCCAACATATTTTGTAACAGTGTCCTATGTGACCTACTTATCACATAATTAACATTCGGAATTATGATTTTGTACATTAGAAAGAGGGAGAAAGAACCAGCATTAAGTTGTTGGTAACAGTCCTTATCATGAAAGTGACAAAAGCTCTTATATAATTCTTTCGTTTAATCTTTGGATGCAAATCTAGCTATATATGGAGAGTTATACGGTATTAAACAATATAAAACTGCGGAAAATATCATCAAGTTCGTTCTTATTCTTGAATTTCAACGAGGATAAGAACCATTGTCTAGATGCTTACTTGGTCCTGATAAGATATATGTTCTTGGCATGGCATCGTGCCCTTCAAGGAATTGGAATTGAATTCCGTAGATCATTTGAACCAAAACCCTAATTTTTTATACTTCCACATTAACGACAATAAAAGGGCAATACATGGATTTTCTCGTACCTTTCCCAAGCCAAATTAACTATACAATAAAGCTTAACTTAACCCATATGATAAGCACGGATTAAAAGTATATCTATATTTGAAGTTGGAGCAATTAGAGTATATCTTATATCAAACTCACGTTTATTTCTTTCTTCTCATATAAAATAGTATATAGAGATAGATAAACTCCAATGGAATTAGAACCACAAACAGGTTAATTCCTCGTTTTGTTATTTTTTAATTGTAAGAAGTTCTCGTGCTTTTCTCTGTTTGGATTGGACAGGGAATAAATTGAAACGCAACTCATACAATTGAAAACATTGGAAGGGTTTTACACCATTTTACTTTTAGGCTTTTATCATAAAACATATGAGAGAAAAAATTAGGTGCTTTTCATTGCAAGAGTTTTTGTGCAGCACAACTTGTTGAGATTTTGTGAACCTTATGAGTCTTTCTTTTTTGGTATTGCATGATGATAGTAATCTTATTTTAAGTTTTCTTTTCTTTTTCTTTTCTTTCTCTTTTCTATGTAGAAGGGTTAAGATACCCTATATTTTTTTTTATATTTATATTATTTTGCTAACAAAAATAAAAGATAAAATTTTAAAATTATTAATATTGATTTATAATGCTTTTAAGTTCTGAATGGAAAGTATATGAACACATTTATGAAACACAACCAATTCAAAAATTGAGTCCAATTGTTTGAATCGGTTGAACTATAATTACACCAACCAATGTCATAATTAACCTAAGTGTCTCTATGATATATATTATTTTAAATCAATATTGATGTTCCTTACACATTGTAAGGTTTCTCTATGCCCTAAATGGGTATGTGGTAGCACTTAAAATGAAGGAAGGGAAACAAATTTTAGAACAGAGAGTGAACTTTCTTTTTTCCTTTTTTGTCCTTCAATATTCGTTGGTGTTTGTCTTATATTTTCTCACATTATATTCCACGATCAAATGAAGAATAATTCCCTTTTTCGTCTTTCCCATACACAAGATTGGCATCCAGAAATAAATGGAAAAGCTATACGCTAATAATTATCATATCCACCATCATGTCCAAACTTAAAGGGAGAGAAAATCTATCAAAAGAAATTATTTAATATATATATATAATAAGGAACCTCTATTTTTTTATTAGTTTTTTTTGGCCTCCACTTGTGCTTTAATTTTCCCTTTTCACACACCAAGTCACTATTTTGACAATATACAGGAAATATATGGCTTAATGTATGAAAGCATCTTTTTACACCAATAATATGAAATGGTAAATGAACAGCCACACATAATTTAAGTCAAATCTCTCCTTTTTTGTATTTTCTTTTTATTTAACTTCGTTATTTTTTTTAACATGTAATATAAAATTTAATTTCAATGCACTTATCTAAAATATACTCAATTGAGACAGAACCTTTTTAATGCGTATAGCGCAATTTAAGTTAATACAAAGTAATTAATAATATAAAAAATGTAGTAATTTTAAAAATAAATAAATTTCTATTAATTATATTAATACGTTAATAGTGTAGATGTGTTGAAAAATTTGTTTAGAAAAAGTATATAAAAAAATATTGGGTTAAATACGTTTTTAATTCTTCAATTATTTATCATAATTGTATATGGTCTCTAAAACAAATTTTAGATTTATTTCATCTTTATGTTTGGTAAACTTGTGTAAATTTACCTGTTTATAAAATATAAGGACGAAATAGATTTAAAATTTATTTCAAAAATTAAACACAACTTTAACAAATAGTCCAAAAACTAAAACCATATTTAACTCAAAAATATTATATCACTCTTAACATAAAATCTACCATAAGATCCTGTTTATAGGTATTTTTTTATATATAATTCAAATTCTATTCAAGATTTTATTCTCCTTCTCATATTTAATTCCTATTTACAAGATGAACATGTAAATAAATAATGATTCTTTAATTCATAAAGGGTTATATTCAAGGGCTTTCACAATCATAGTAAATTTTGCAAACATGTACATGTATAAATGTTTGAATGTAGAGAAATTATTTTAAAATGGATACGCCCATACATTTAAAATGGAGAAAAATCTTTGAAAAAGGAATACTTATGGGGAATATATAGAAGGTTGATCATTGTCGTCTTTAAAAAAGGTCATATTTATTTTTACTTTACCTTCAATGAGAGGGAACTCATTACTTCTGAATGTTTAAAGGAAACATGTTTTTGTATCGTTTTGAAAACTGGTATTCCAACTAAATTTACATATATTCAGCATGTTAAAACATCATATTAGAAAAAAGAAAAGACAAAAACTCATTAATTACTATTGAAAAGTAAGTGTAAATATGGAATGCAAATGTAAAACGTCCCTTTAGAGAGGCCAATATCGATCTGAATATGGGAACTAGAATTTCCGATTAGTGGTTTTCAGTAATCATCACGATGACAATTACATGAATGGATATAATTGTCTCCAAACAGTTCGAGAGACAGTGACTCATAAGCTATTTTTTTTTTATCGGAATCTTTGTGTCTACTCAAACATAAAGTCCCTTCCTTGGAATATTATAGCTTTCAATCAACCCAAGTATCTAGTCAAACTATAGGCCCATCGAATTCCTTAACAAAGATGCCTATAAAATTAACATCAACAATCTACATCCTCTGCTTTGTTACACCCCCATGCAATTAGAGTTTACATCTACGTGATTAATTCTCAAACAAAACAAATTAGCATACAATTGGAAATTAATTAACTGTGGTAAACTCTCTCTCCTCCTCCTATTCACCTTCCACTGCTATGGTTTTTCATTTGAACCCACATCTGCTTAACAAGAGCTTCCCATGTGGAATCATTGATGCTGGCTAGGTTACATATCTTCAGGTGAAGAATGAGATAAGTAAACTAGACTTGCCATGGCCTCTTGCAGCCAATCCTCCTCATCATTCTTTAACTGCATGCATAATAACAACAATCAATTTAGAAGTTAATTATCTACATGTGAAACACTTGTTTTCGCACCAAGCATATGCAGAAAGCTGAACTTTATGCAGAAATTTGATTAAGAGAAACTTAGCAGATATTGGAAATAAAAACTTAACACTCCCATATACCTATTTACACGCATTTTTCTTAGATAATAATACATAAACATCCCAATACTAATAATATAACATTTTTAATCTAAAATATAAAAATGATTTAGAATAACACAACTATTATTTTATAAGGTATATAGAAAATTTGAAAGGTATCTATGAAGTATTTTCCATTTTTCTATGCACTAAATGGAGTATGGGGTAATTTTTATGTTTTAAATAAATTTGATAAAAGTACTCTTTATTCAATATTTTGTAATATTAAAATGATAAAATATTATTGTTTTATAAGATGCAGAAAGATTGAAAGTTGTTTGTGAAACATTTTCCATTTTTCTAGGTACTAAATGAAGTATTGGGTATTTTTTTATGATTTGAAATAAGTTAAATAAAATTACTTTTTATTTAATATTTTGTAATATTGGAAGGACAAGAAACATGTATACCATAAAAGGTGTATTCGTTAAAACATTTAGTTACTTAGGTTATGGTTAAAAATGTGTTGAGCATCATTGTTCATTCGATAGGAAGACATTTCATTGTCATAAGCTATAGATTCTCGTTTCTTAATATCCATCTTAACAGTATAGATTGAAAGTTACCTGGAACTGGATTGAATCACCACCGTAGAAGTCTTCTTTGTGGTGATGATGACTCTCGTGTTTTTTTGATGTCATGTCTTCATCACAAAGCTCATTGTTTCTTGCAAACCTTCCCCTAACCCTGACTCGCCTATCAGCTAAGGTTTTCCGACATGCGTACTGTGGAAATAGGTCAATGGAAAGTGAATTCCATATTCCAGATTATGCAGAAAGATTAAAAAAAAGACAGTCATGTATAAGTGTGTCTCTGTGTTAAAGAGAGAATATAAAAAGACCTTGATGGTTTTGTTAAAGTTTCTTTGATTTCTTTTCTTCAAATATCGGAGAATTCTTTCTTTCCTCTCTTCTTCTGAGTACCTTCCTACCTTTATGTTAGGCTCTTCAACTGCTTGCATTTGATTACCTTGAAGTCCCTGCCATGAATTTCAAGAACAACATTCAATAAAATGAAACCATCTTTCATGACCAGGACCAACATCTATCCTTTATGTAAAATAACTTTTGAAATATTTTCTTAAGCAGATAGTGAAAACATTGTCAGGGGAATAAATGAAATTCGACTGTTTCACTTTCAAATTTTGATGAAACTCTCACACACGACACGTCTCATGAAAGAATTACACACACTGTGGCTTAAAATTGATAAACAATAAAAAGAAGTATGGGTAATGATGTATGAAAGGGCTTAAAACGAATTGATCATGGCCTAACTAACACCTTGCAGGCGTGCACTACACCATCAATGAAACAATAAGAGGAATCCAACAACAAAATGGAAGCATACCCAGTTTTCTCTTGCAGCATTAGGATAAGCAGGTGGCTTAACATCTTCCACAAACCCACAACATTCTTCTCCAAACTCACCAATATGTGGCTGGTATCTGCCGTTGAAGTTCTGAAAGCCTCCATAGAAGCCCATTTTGCAGTCTGAAATGGCCAAGTCTGAAAGCCCCCCAAGCTGCTCAGAAAAGGATGGCATCCAATTGGCACAAGCCACCGTATCACAATCGAGTGACACAATATGATCAAGTGCACCATTATTGATATCAAGCACGGCGGGAATCAAGCTATCTTGAGCACCCCACATGGTATTCTCCATAACTGAGGCGTTGCCACTCATGAGTGGGGTAGGGAACTCCGAAAGATCGTGAGTAGTAAACGTGTAGTTTGGATAGAACTGTGGGATTGAGGCCATGGAAGAGGGAGAGAGGGGCATAGAAAAGGAAATTGCTGTGTGTTGTGTTGTGTTTTTGGTTGGTCTTTCTTCTTTTGTGGCTTGAAATATATAGGCTATTGTGATAGTG
The DNA here is from genome assembly GCA_030347555.1 of Lablab purpureus. Classification (NCBI taxonomy): domain Eukaryota; kingdom Viridiplantae; phylum Streptophyta; class Magnoliopsida; order Fabales; family Fabaceae; genus Lablab; species Lablab purpureus. The sequence goes on from CM059258.1 coordinate 25,101,204, forward strand.
CAGAAGAGTGGGTTGAGGCAAGTTGTCAAAGCAAGTGGACAAGACTAGAATAGGGAATTAGGCAGCTAAGAATATGGATATCAAAAACAAACTAATTAAACTGTATGTGTCTACTTTCTCATCTTCTCTCATGTGGAACTGTAAACGCGTAAACGTTGTGCTCATCATAACAAAAGTGGTTTTTCTTTTCTTCTTTTTATCAGCAAAATAGAATAATTTTTGGGAGTTGTTGTGATACTTTCATGACCATTTTTCAAAATGTTTTTGCTTAAAACTATTTTCCATTATGTTTTTATCTTTATTAGAATTGGATAGATGAAATTAATCAATTTTGAATTATAATAATTGTTAACTGGCTGATTAGTAGAATATTAATTTTCTAACCTATGTTGAATTCATATTCGTTGAATGCTATGTACAATTGCAGAGCTTTTTGTTTTGTGTGTACTTAAAAGGGAAATGCATTTTCAATATGCAAGCCCCTAATTTAGGATCATGCTCGCCAATTTCCGAAACGTGTAACCTCAGATCTTTAAAATCTCTATATGTACTTACGTACTTTAATTTTCGTCTCTCTTTTTTCATTTTCAATCACAATCTAAAACCTGTCACGCTAAAATACCTTTTTCAAAATTTGTAGGATTTAAGTCCACATGCTATAACGGTTAATATCTCATTATCTTTAAATGAATAAAATGACAAAAAATACTGCCATGGTGTTTGAATTTGAATTAGTATTTGGCCCTGGACAAAAGGAAGAAAATTCACACACATTAGAACTTTAAAAAAAATCAAAATAGCAAGTTAATGGATTGATATGTTTTTCTCTTTTAATGGGCAAATGAATTGGGTTATGTGTTTTTGAGGTTTGATGACATTGGCGTTAAAACATGACACTAAGTTAGAGGAGTAAATTAATTAGCTTTTTTCTACATTTAAATATTTGTGTGAAATATAAAATTAAATAAGATATATTGGAAATTTAAGTGTAAATTTAACTTTTATATTGAATAAAAATAAAAAAGTTTAATAATATATAACATTAAAAATCTACACATTATTATCTTCAGGTTTTAGATTAAAAGTATTATGATAATTTTATGTTGATTGATTTATAACTTAATAGTGTTGAATTCTAGTGTATTTCTTTAAGAGATTAAAATATTTACAAGAACTTATACACTATTCAATCGACTGAACTAAACTCTTTATAAAAAGATTGTTTTTTTTTTAAGTATTTATCATGTTAAGAGATAATATTTCATCTCAAAATAATATAATATAACTAATAATGTAAATGGATCTTCACGTTTTATGAGATATGTTTTTTTAGTTTTAATCCACTTTCATAGCATGTTAGTAGTGTGTCTTCTCTTTCTAATAAAATTGAAATTCATGATGACAGAAACAATGTACTAATAAAGTTATATTTAAAGATTAGATACAAACAAAAATTAGTGTAAAAACTAATGTAAAACTAAAGTTCCAGAATTTTCAGAAAGTATCAAGCTAATTTATTTTATAATTTCTCTAGAGTTATTCTTCTTTGTAGGAAGGAGAGTTTTATTTATTTTTTCTTTCTTTCTTATTTTAAAAACCATGAGTATAAGTGTTTGTATTCATGTGACTTATTTGAGATGGTAAATTTTTTCTTTAATTAGATTGAAACTTTTGCATATTCATTGTAGGATTGAGACTAGTGTTTTATATTTCTATTTTATTGTTAAAATTGAAAATATGATTGCTTCTTATTGGATTTCAATAACAAGCATATTATATATATTAAATTATTCTTTTATGCTTGTTGTTTGATATTTGTTATGTTTAATTTTAAAATCCTAGGTAGAATATGTATGAATGTAAAGAAGAAAAATAACATTTGTTTGATGGTTAAAGTTGGGCTTTTGAATTTAAAACTAATGATTAAATATGAATTTGTTATTTATCAAAATATTTATTCCTCATCAACAATTTTATTAATTAATAAAGGTAGAAGAGAGATGATAATCCCAAAATGCTCCGACTTCCTAATTTCTTAATGTCTATAATTAAACAAACAAATTGTATAAATTGTCCTTTACTTTTCATAAGTAAATGTTGGAAAGACATAAATGTGCAATAGTACGATTCCTTGTCTGTTCACCCACCACTCAACTTGTTTCTTCAGCAATACATCGTTTAGTTTACCTCTTCTGTTATCTCTCTCTCTCTCTCACACACACACACACACACACAAACACATGTATATATAACAAAAGAAGAAGATGATTAACTCTTTGTATATGCGGAAACACGTATATGTCCAGTAATAGATAAAGGTAACAAATTGTGAGCTTTATAGTCAAAATGGAAAATTTTATGTTAATAAAGTGTTATTGGCTTAACCTATTCTCATGTGTAACTCTTTTGGAAGCCAAGGATTCATATTTTCATTTCTGAAGGTAATATTCTGGGCAATTATGTTTTCATTGAGTGAGTGATTTTGTAACAGTAAGAACAAATGATCAATATCCAATGAATGTTGAAGAGAGAGATTCGAAGGAAGTGAAACATAAGGAAATATATAATTGGCATAGAATGATATATTGTTGTGAAGGGTAAAGCTATAAAAGCATATATTACAAATTTATGCAAATAGAATAAAGTACGAATTTAATTTTTGAGCAAGTTATAGCCAACGAGAAGAGGAATTTAAGCTGTGTAGAAGGAAAAGGTGAAGCGATCTGGAAAAGCAAATGGTAGAGGGGTTCATGTGCACACTATTCTTCCATACACTTCCAAAGCAGTGCATCTACAAGTACTTGTAAAGATTTATCCTAGTTATAGGGTAAGAATCTAACACATGGGGTTGTTAGATTTTTAGTAAACAAATCAAGTACAAGATATTTCTCTCTCTACACAAACTTTTCTTCAAATACTTCACTTGCCCTAATATACCCATCACTTATAGAAAAACATAAGTACATTGACTTGAGGTTTATAAACAGATCTACCCTTGACAACCAAAGAATTCTAGGTCACATATATGTAGGCCAAAGTGCCCCCATGATTGGATGGCCTCTTAATTTTGTACCATAACCAGACATATTCGTCTTCATTGTATGTCTATGAAGCTCTTCTTGTTTGCCATCAACACAAACTAACATAATATCAATTTTCATCACTAGAAGAGGATGAATGTAATTAATTTTGTACATTTTGATATGCATTTTGATCTTTCAACTTCTTTTTTATATACCCTCTTGACACTTTAATATTTTATAATCTATAATTTTGTTCAATTTTTAGTTTTAAAAAATATGGAATCCCTATCTAATTATATTTAGTAACAAGTACATGTTGTTGTCCTATATAAAAGGAAAAATATTATATTATGTATCCTTCTAATTGGTAGAATTTTTTTAATGAGTTATCACATAAGAAAATATAACATCACTTTCGATATAAAACCTTAAGATATAATATTTATAAATTTTTTTACATATACAACTAAACTTTTTATTCAATGTAAGACTTTTAATCAGACTTTCATATTTGGATTCTTAATACCAATCAAACTGTGTGATGTTTAATTTAATAGATAAACTACAAATAATTAATCTTAAAAAATAATGAACTTATGAATAACTAAAATATATCGAAATTATGAAAAAAAAATTAAGGATAAAGATGCCAAATAATTAAAAATAAACTAACAAAATATAATCTATAAGTAATATTTATGTGCTATTCTACATTAATATGATATATTAAAAGAATTTTCTTTCTATGTATAAGAAGTAATTTTTGTTACTACAAAATTCACAAATTGTAGTCTCTCAATTTTTAATTATATGTAATTTTGATCTTTTTGAATTTTTTATACCATTTTGAACTTAAATTTTTAATAATCTCTATTTTTGTTAAAAGTTTTAGTTTTAAAATATATGCAATCACTATCTAATTATATTTTATAATAACTTCATGTTGTCGTATAAAAGCAAAACTATTATGTGTATCCTTTCAATGTGACTGTGAGAGTTTAATTTAATAAATAAACTACGGATAATTAAAATTAAAAGATAATAAAATTTATAAAAAAAATTTATTAACATATTAACTTATAAAACAATAAATTTTTTTATTAATTAAATTAAAAATTAATTTAAAATCTAATTTAATAAGTAGAAAAAAACTTGATAATTATAGTATAAATTAATTTAGATTCTAATTTAAAAACTAATTTAATTATCATTATTATATAAAAATTAATTTCATAATTTTTAAAATTATTAAAAAAAATATAGTTTGTAATATAATAAAAACTATTTTAAATACTAATATTTTTAGTTTATAAAATAATTTTTAATTTAATTATTATAATAACTAATTAATTTTTATTTTTAAATTAGTTTATATTTAATAATTTTTTTAATAAAATTGTGAAAAATAGTTAAGAATAAAAGGTTATATGTATGATTAAAAATTAAAGGTTAAAATCAGATAAAAAATTAAAATTACAATGATGTCTTATTTAAAATAAGTTGGGTTTATCATAACGGTATAATTTCAAAAAGTATATATATAATTCTTTTTCAATGACAGACAATTATATAAAGACTGTTTTTCATGAAATTGGGAGTATAGTCAGTTAAGTGTAATAGTACGGTATATATTGGCATACTTAAAATGCTCAGGAATTTTTAGTCTTATGTATAGGTGGTTTCGGAAAGCATCCAAATGTAAGAGATATGCCTTATTTGTGAAATAGGAGGTCACAGATTAGAAATTTTATTTTTCGTTCATAATTTTATTTTATGTAATTAACTGAATCATTTTATTTGTAGTTAACTTTTTTTTATTTGACAATCAATAAATTTATCCAATATATAATATTTCTATAAATACCAGATGAAAATATGAATTTCATATAGAGAATTACACACTCCATTTAATATTATAAATGTTAACTTGCTCTATGACTCTTCTCTACTAGTTATCATTGTTAATTTGAAAAATGGAAATAAGTAACAAGATAAAACTCCCCACATTATTACTATTGCATTATCATCATAATGAGACTTTTTTGTTAGAATACGATTATAATGTGTATTCGATCGAGTGTTTATCGTTATATTAAAAGTTATAAATGTTAGTTAGGATGTAACTCTTTCTACTACTTTAAATGTAATAATCTAAGTATTACGATTTGATTGAGAATTAAACTCATGATCTTAACTTTGATACTAATTGTTAGTTCCAGCACTCACTACTAGACCAAAACTTATAGTCTTTGATTAGAATACAACTCTTTTTACTTAAAAGCGTAACAGTTCAAGTGTTATGATTTGATTGTGATTTGATCCACATGACCTCTTAGCAAAAAATATGACATATATTTGTATAATATAGATAATTGGATTGGATCTTACTCAAAAGATAGACCACATTCATTGACAATATTCGATTTGGAATATTACGATAAACTTGAATAAACCTTTATGATATGCATATAACGCATAATTTTGATGTGATTTCAAACTTTTCACATCATTGCATTTCATTAAGCATAAACATATCAAGAAGATATAATTTCCGTTTAAGTACAAGGGAAAATATAACGATATGAAAAATTTATAAGTACATAAGACTTTATAGCTTAGTTTGTTACAAGAATTTTCAAAGAAGGCATAAAGACTTAAAATACATATTCTCGTGATCTTCTTCTACATCTTCATTTTCTCCCCCTAACCTTTAGCATCCCTTTTACAACATAACAAGCTCCCCCTTAACCATTAAAAACTTTATAAATTACTTGTCTCACTTTTTGAGTACCATCAAAAGGAGTTATCATCAATACAACTCTTCTTCATCTAAAGAAGGCACCACTAGCGTGCATGAAGATGTTGGCTGAAGTGGCTTGGGTCTAAGACCTATAAGGTATGCACACATATCCTTCCACTTTTGTGTTTCCTTAATAGCACAGTCACGAGCTTACACAACAGGGTACAAATAAGGTATTAGAGGTTTCTAAAGCTGCCTTGAGATTCTCATTCTACACCATGAAGATTAGAGATGTCGACCTGTAGGTTAGGGTAGAATACAAATGGAAGTGGAAAGAGCCACTATTAAAACTGTCTTAATAGAAAGAGGACAAAAATATACTTGCTTCTAAGTGCATAACTGAAGGTTGTAGGGATGACAAGGAATATGCATAAAGGGAATGTTGGACTTGAAGACTTGGTTTCAAGTGGATTTGATGTCTCCAACCACCTTTGATGATGAAGATGATGGTGCTTAAAGAATGAAGATTGTGTCTTAGGATTAGAGAGTCTTAGGTTGTGTGGTAAGATGCATTTCAATTAATCTTGGACTTAATCTTGGGGTTTAAAATGTTTTGAAATGTTTTAAAAGGTTTTAAAATGATTTCAAAGGTTTAACTAATTTTTAACTGGTTAAAAATCTGATTTCAACTAGTTAAATTGTTCTTCGTTTTTCAAAGCTTTGTATTTGGGAAATTTTAGCTGACTGTTTTCGAAATTTAAACCAGTTAAAATCCTGGTATCTTTGTTCAGGAATTCCAGTTCTCTGGAATAGCTAGTTAAAACGGGTTTTCAACTGACTGATTTCAAGTTCCAGAAAAAGGGTGCTCACTGGAAAATTGGTTTTAATGAAAACAACCGGTTTAAATGCGATTTCAACCGACTATTCTCGTCAGAATCAGTTTTAACAGCTTTGCTATAAATAACTCGAAATTAAAAGAACTGGGTGACGAATCATTTTAACCCACTGAGCAAGAACGTTTCTCTTACACTCTAAATCAATTTGCGAATCATTCCAAGAAGTCCAAGATCCAATTGATTGCGAATTGAATCAAGATTTGCATGCTCTATTTTTTGTTCATAGCTCTTGCTCTGTTTTTCGTTTCTGCACTGAATTTCCAGGTGAATTCAATCCAATTCTTTATGTGTGAGTTAGTTGTGTGTTCGTCTCTTAATCAGGGTGATTAAGGGTTCTTGTAATAGGGTTTTACAAGTGTTTAGAGGTCTTGTAGGGTTCAAGACTAGGTGCAGCTTTCTGGTTTTCGTTTTTCATGTAGTGTTCATGTAAAAACTGGTTTTTAGTGAATTGATTGAATTTGTGTGTTTAGGAAACTGGATGTAGCCTTTGTTGAAAGGTGAACCAGTATAAATCTGTTGTGTTGTTCTTCTTCCCTTGATCTTTTACATTCGGCAATTGAATTTTAAATTGTAATTGAATTGGATATATGATCAATTGATTAAAAGCATTTCAAGAACCTATTAAAACTGGTTTTCAATCTTCATTCCGAATCTGTTTTTCACATTTGGCCATTGTATTTCGAAAATCTTTGAGAGTTTAATTCACCCCCCCCCTCTTAAACTCAGCCATTTATTCCAACAGGGAACACACGAGAGCTACTAAAAAAACCTTAAAGGTTTCTCTTTTGGCGAAAGTCCTTTTGGGTAGGCAATTGAGGACTTAAGTATGGTGAACAAATGCAAGTTAAACGATTTCCACCTTTTTGGATCTTTCTCCATCAGAGCTATTGAATTTTGGCGTGTTGGTCTGATTAGAGGGTTTTTAGCAAGATGAGAGGGTTTGTCTTCATCAAATCGTACTACCTCTTTACCCTTGTACAAGTTGAAGAGAGGGAAAGTCTAAGGGCGATCCACTAAGATGTGGAACTAAGTATTGTTTGTAAAGCACAAATGAACATATTCATATGCAAAGAAAGTGCACTTGGCACACTTTTGATATGCTTGTAGTGTAGCATGGAATCTAGACAGTTCTTCTAGGAGCAACTTCACCATCATCCAATACTCAAACAGATCAAGATAATCCCTCCATTCTTCAAAGTATTCACTTAGATTGGGATGGATTGGACTGATCTCAAAGATCATAAAATTATATGTTAGTTTGGATTGTCATATCCAAGGACAAATCAGATCAATGTCAGCACCTATTGTTATAATTTCAGTCAAACTCATTAGAGCATAGCAAGGTATGCCTTTATTTGTTATCACGCCAATTATCAAAGTTCAACACTGTTGGGAAAACTTTTGCAGTTTGACAAAGAAAGGACCATGATCAAGTTCTATGAGGGGCAAGAACTGGGTGCCAACGAACTTGATGCATTATAAAGGCGGGGAGGTAGAGAGGGCAAGTTAGGATTCCTTGCTATAGACTCTATTGAAGCATCTTCATCATCAACTACTTTGTCATCCTAGTTGATTTTGATGCCTTTAATGCCTTTGCAGGAAAGCTCCACAAGATTAATGCATGAAAGAGAATAGTTTATGTCAAACATTACCATTGCAATTGGTTGGCATCTATCACTCATTATTTTTCCACGAAATGTGGCAAGGTTTGCTAAAATAGCCTTGACCACTTCTTTCAAGGACAAATTATGATGGTTTCTCTAGAAGCACCCACGAATAATCTACCAACCAAAAAGGACTCATTAACAAGCTCACAATCTAAGTTGTAGAATCCTAACAGTCATTCCTCTAGAAATTGGCATTGTATAAGAGGTGGCGTGTCTTGCACAAATGACTCTTCGTCCTTAGATATAGTTTCTATGTACACATTGTCATCATCTGCATCGTTATCAATGCTAACCATTATGACATCTTCAAAGGTTATAGGGGGTATGACCATCGTTTGTACATTAGTCATCTCTTTATCTTCATCTACCGATGTTAGGACCAATAGAGGTTGTGCATCTATGACCATATCATCATCAACAACATAGGTCACGTCAAAATCTCTCTCTAACACCTAAAATAGAGGAAAAGAAGGATTTTAATTTGGAGGTTTGTGTCCCCTCCAAAGAATTTGTTCATAAAAAATCATTGAAAAAAAATGATAAAACTTTTATGCTTTAAAAAACCTTTTTCCTTCTCTGCTGTAAAAAGACATTTGTGGCCATAAGTCACAAACTTGATTTTCTTCATGAAGATTTTGAAAGGGTGTTGATGATTTGTTTCGTAAAGAGTGTGTCATGGACTTCTTCATTTGACGGGAAATAAAACATCAAATTGACTTAGTGCCTAGATGCCACCTACGCAATAGGCCATCCCATAGGACCAACTCCCAAGAAACTAAAGAGAAAGAAAATCAAGTTAATGTGTTGTTGAAGAAGGGATTAGTGTAGAAGAGTCTCAGTCCTTATTATGTCCCAATGTTGTTGGTGCCCAAGAAAGATGGATCTTGGAGAATGTGCACTAATTGTAGGGTCATCAACAACATCACTACAAAATATAGGCACCCAATCCCTATGTTAAATAAATTACATGAAGCTAACGTATTATCTAAAGTTGATATTAAGAGTGGTCATTATTAGAGTAAAATCCATCAAACCCTATTTATTTTAATGAAGTGTTGTTTAAAAAATAAAGTATAAAACATGAATATTATTTGTCTATAAGATGAAAGCTTTTATACACAATAGATCATGCAAGAAACCAATGTTTTGTTTCTCAGATAATACAATACTTTGTGTTTTCTACTCCATTTGATAAATAAATTCTCCCTTAGATGATAAGAACATTGTCTTAAGCTAACATTATACTTCACAGAATTATTTTATACTCTTATTCCATGTTGTAAGGAATGTTTCCACCTTATGTCTACCCAGATTATCTTCAAAAGTTCTTTTCAACATCAATGATATAATGGGGAACAAACTAAAGTTATGTTTCAACAACTCACTAACTTGTGCATATGTCAACTCATGCTTACTTTCTTTACTCTTGTTTCAAGAAAAAACATTTTAACCTAGGCCCAATAAGCATTGTCAACTATTAAGACATTGCTTTAATAGGAGATATACATTTATCGTAACATGGATCACATTTAATGCATCTATATGTGCTTGCTTATTCATACGAAAAAGATGGTTATATGAGCAAGAGCTACTTGACAATAAATTTTTTTTGTCAATTGACAATCCTAGGGCCGCATTGGTGTAGGTTGCTATGGTTGTACGTACAAATCCTATAGAGGTGCCATGGGATGCCATTATTTTTAGCGTGGACAGTGATGTACCATTGTACATATATATATATATATATATATGATTTGTTGCAGATTGCATCGGGTAATCAGGAGCTAAACATATCTATTGTGCAATTATGGATGATGTAAGTTTAGTGTTTAAAACATTTATATTTTTTACTTATTATATATATATATGTTATTAATAATTTATTACAATTTTGGTCCACCATCATGGATGAGCACTACTGACTCTTGCAACCAGGAGTTGTTGGATAAAATGAGGATGCAATTTCAAGAGAAAAAAAATGGAGGAAATGCAGCAACAGTTTGAAGAGAACATTGAATCTTTTACTCAATTTCAGCAACAGACTTAAGAAACACCTTATACACTTCCTGATAATGTTGTTTGAGTGAACACTAAAGGGACTTGTGTTGCTCCTACTGTTGTTGCAGATCCCTCAAGGATTTACTCCAGTGTGACTTACATGTCGAAGATGACCCCCTATGTCTCATGGAAACTTGTAAACTATGTCAAGGTGGCTTAACCATCCATGGTGTCCCACTTAAGCCAGATTGGACACAGCTAGTGGTTGATAATATAATAGATGTTGTAGCTCCAGTGCCTCTGCCCAATATAGAGGTTCAACTAGTGGGACAGACAAGCGACACATTCTTGCTTGGTCAAGATATTTGGTGATGCTACTCTCAGCATAGACAAAGGTAGTATACATTGTGTTGCTTTTTTTCTCTTTTGTATTCTTATATTTTTGTCAATGTTGAGCTAACTTTTATCATTTGTTCATGATATTATCCATCCTGGTAAGCAAGTTATGAGAGGACTTGTTATTCATGATGCTAACGAGGATATGAAAAAAGTTGAGAATGATCCCTTATATATGCTTCTGACCATATTGCCACGGTTAAAAAAGAGACTAATTCAGATACATTGGAACATATGAGAGTTTTTGGAGTTGACAATTTTGTTGTTCCATTGTACATTTCATGCCCCATGCATTAGATATTATTACAGGAAACTCCATGTTAAACATTTCTACCATACAACTATGAACCATGTAAGTCATATTTTCATTTATGTGTCTAAAATTACAATAGTTATATTTAGCTAATAATTCGTTGTCTTATGTACATGGACAAATTCAATGTGGAGCAAGAAAAATCAAAAGTATATGGATTTCATAATCCTCAATCCATCCAAAAGTTCAGGAACACAAAGGTTCATATCCAGTAATACATGCAAACATGGATGAGTGACATACAGAGACATATATACGTGGCTTCATAAATTGATGGGTCATTTTTAAAATTTTTTTAATCATGTTAATTTTATAAATAATTTGTTAAATTTGCAATATAGACCTCATTTACAGTTATTTGTAATCCTTCTCAAATATTACATCGTGGTGTAGTTTTACGCATTACACCAAAAACCACGCTAAGAAATGAGAATCCTATTACAAAAGTAATTTTATCATTTTTCATTATGTTTTAAACATGTAAATATATATAGACTAACATATTTTTGAATTGTGTGTTAAATCTATTAGAAATCATAATTAAAAAGAATTCAAAGTTTTGAATTGAAAAAATAAAATCACAATTTTAAAATTTTTCTCGTTTTATTTTTTATTTACTTTCTTTATTTACTATTATTTTATTAAAAAAATAACTTCGATTTATCTTAAATAAAATCAAGGGTATTTCAGTATGTAGATTATTTTTTATAAAAACCTGTATAAATTCTTAGGTGTTATTTTTTTTCTTTTATCTTTCTTTAAATTTAACTTGTTATATTTATATTTTCTATACTCTTTTCTTAATCTTGATTCAATAATGCTGAATTTTCTAAAAAGTTTTTAAAAGATTTTCGAAAGAAAAAAAAGTCTTTCGAAATTTTTTTTAAAACCAATTCACTTTCGTGTCTTAGTTTAGCCAAATCATACTTATTTTTCTAAAAAAAACTCCAAGCTCAAATCAAGGAGATAAAAAAAATAAAAACTCTAAAATAAAAGTTGAAAAACTTAAAAGACAAATTAAAAACATACAATCTAAATAGGCTAAATCAAAGGAAATAAACAGGAACAAAATTGAAAATGTGAAAAAAAAAACACTTTAGATGAGAATAATCTAAATAATGTATTTAAAATTACTATTTCTATAAATTTTAAAATAAAACAAGTAAACTAAACAATTTTAAAAATATCAAATCGTAGAAAATGAATCAAGATTATCAAAATAAATGAAACTCATTTAAACATTCCATAGAGAACTTAACTAAAAATAGACATAAATCTAAACAAATATAAAACATGCGTAATATTTGTTTTTGTAATTCATACTTTTAATTTCCTAATATTTAAATTTAAGTATAAAATAATTCTCAAAATATATATGTTACACTTATATATTAACTTTGTAATCTTATTATTCAGTTCAAACAATCAAGATTCTTGTATTTCACAAAGTTATGTCTGGTGATTAGAAATGAAGAAAGAAAATTAAGAACTTAGGGAACTCAAATCAAAGTAAGTTAAAAAAATTACAGAAGATAAAAAAAAGGTGGACGAAAACAGGTACCAAAAAATAATTTTCGGTTGAAAAAAAAATCCTCCAATTTCAAAGTGTATCAACACTGCCGAAATCAACTTGCACTGTTCAATTTCAAATGTTCTCAAGTGGAAGTCAACACGTGGGCCCATGCCTGCAAATTTCTCAAATACTCTCCCTCTTCTCAAGTTTGGCACTGCTTCACGGAATTTCTAATTGATGTATTAATTGGATGTTTCAATGCTTCATGGAATTGAACCAGATTCACGTGTTAACAATTTGATTTGCTCCGGAAAAGAAAACTGCACCGAAAAAGAAAACTTAAATTCATTGTCATCCAGCTATTGGATTCAAGTTAACATAGTTAACTACAAAAACACTATGTCATTACCGAAGCTGTTTGATGATTTCAGCATCTATGGTTCAACCACCGAGTGCGCCAGCTATGTGCCAGCCACTACACTATCAAACTTTAGCAGTTTGGATCAGCAGATCAGCACGTAGCGTACACAAAATATTGTAAATCAAGTTATTTGCTGCTTGATTGCACCTCAAGAACATTGCCAAAGCTGCTGGACTACTTTAATTGATATACTGCACTTGTTTGATCATATCTTTTTGAAAGAAATTCACGTTGAACTTTAAATTTATGCCACCGAATTATTTCAATCACCGGTTGCACACCACCTGCTTGAATAAATGATTATTCCAATTCCTCAACATAAATTGCATCAACACTTCAATTGGACGAGTACCGAATGAATCAAAATAGAATCTTAACAAAATGGAATTCCGTGCCAGTTCACGCCTACTCTACTATCACCACCAATAACTAATTGGAAGCGGAACAATGATGCACCAAATCAGTTTTGAATACCAACAAACGGTTTGCACTGGTTCAAGGACTTAGCTTATCGTTGTTTGGTTCACGTGAAAGATGGTTGCACCCATGAACAGTTTGCTTCAATTCCTTCCGCTGGCGTATTGTTTGTTGCATATCTCCACCAATCACTCGAGCAATTCAACTGCACTGCATTTCACAGATTCATTTTCTAATTTCGATTCTCTTCTCGCAGCATCAAAACGCAGAACCAGGGCTCACCGACGCTTTTCCGATCATCTTCTCCGATCACTGTTTTCGCCGGAAAAACGGTTCACACTGAAAGAACGCCGCGCGCCTTGCGGAATCAACTGGTATACGCGCTTCCGATCACCGTATCAACTTCACTCGTTGCCGGCACCGTTCTCCGATCACTCGATTCGCAATTACACTGAGATGCACTGTTCCGATCACCAACAAATTCCAGAATCTACTGCTGCAGCTTCACCGGATGGCTTCGGATTCATATCACCAGCTCGTGCATTACTCAAGTAGAATTCAATCAAAACCAAAAACATTACACATCGAATCACTCTACGTGTTTGCTCGTGTAAATATTCACGTGAACAGTGAACTGGAATCGCAACCGAATCAAAACACATAACAAATGAGACTAACGTTGAACGTACAAAAATGTAGTGAAAACAGAAAAAAAAACATCAATTGGTAATTGTAATACCACACAATTTATGTTACCGAATTTTTTTAGAAAAGTTATGGAAAAACTCCAAACTAACAAGACATTGGATCTAAGCTCTCAGATGAAATACTAACATCGTGTAGTATCCTATTTAACAATTTCCGCAATGGTTAATACAACAAAAAAATGTGGAAGAGATAAAAAAACGAGGGAACTCCAATCTATCTTAACTAATTCGAGAATTAAGAAAAAATAATCAATGTAGAAAGATAAGCTACTTTAAATTGAAAATTCAAAAGTACTAAAAAAAATAAAGAGAGAATTTTCACAGACTCTAAAATCCTCAAATTCTCATTATAAAAGTCTACCATATCAAACATTAAAGTTAAGTCTTCAAATTAGAGTATAAAAACTCCCTAATTACAAAAGAAAAATAGAAATATATACAATGTTTAATAAATATCCAATACAATCAAATAAAAATAATAATTACAAAATTCAATAAAGATCCAAAACCAAAAGTTACACATAATATAAAAATTATATTCTAATTTTAAGTTTTATATGCAGTCCTTAAGAATATCTCACTTATGATATCATTTCATAAACTCTTTGTCTACTGAACAAATTTTGTGATATTTTTTATATCACTCTTTTTTTAATCAAATTTATCTTAGTCAAACCTTGTGAAAATTTATATTACCCTTCTTTGTAATCAAATTTATCTTAGTCATGAGTAGTTGTGTTCGAAAGAATATTTAGTACTTAGTAAGATTGGTTGCATTTCAAAATATATTTGAATTTTTAGTTAAAAGTGAGTAAGTGTCCAAAAAATACTCAGGTTGCTTATTCAAAAGTAACTGATATTTAAACAATATTTGACTGTATTTGCATTTAGTCATAAAAAAGGTAGGACTTGTTCATAAAAAACTCGAGTAATTTTTTCTTTTCCTTATCCTTTTGTCCTTACATGTTATTGATTTGTCACTTATAAAATAAGGAAACTTTTTATAAATTATGTTTACAAAATATAATAATTTCTAGCATTGCTAAAGGATACAAAATTATAGTAATACACCACAAATATAAAGGAATAAAGAACTGACAAAAGAACATAAAAGTATGAAGACTGAAAAACTAGATAAAGTATAACCCAAGTAAATGATAAGAAACAAAAATGTGATAGTGAGTATTTTAGAAATGTTCAAAGAAAAGATTGTGTAGAAGAAGAAAAGGTAATGGTTGTATTTTAAGATGATGATGCTTACTTTACTAAGTATATGATGAGAAAAAAGATAAATCAAAAGAGACGATGATGCATTAAATATTTTGTCATCTCTCAAAAAAAAAAGGTCTATAATATAAAAAGCTAAACCTTAGACTAATAAGTTAGACTAATAAGTTAGACTGTTAGTTAGCTAGAGTTGTCTAATATACTACTATGAGAACATTTAGGAACATAATTTATGATCTTCAAATATGTGGTTTGAGATATTGAAATGTTTGACAATTAGAATATTTACTAACCTAGATGATACATTTTTTCTTAAACTTAAGTCTTGAGTTCATATACTATTCACCTATTTATCGATTTAATTTATAATCTTTTCATTTAAAATTGAGATTGAAATATTAGATATTTTAATGACTTAATTAATAAATTGCATCTGAACTCATAATGAATATAAAACAAAACATAAAACAAAACATAGTAATTTCTATTATTAATTTTAGTAAAATCAAGAAATTGATGAGTTACCAGGACTATTGTCAAGACTAATATCAAAATCATAAAATAATTTGTACTTTAGCATAATTAAATCTACATATATTAAGTTAAAAATCCTATTATGGACACCTAATTAAGTTAAAAATACTTAATTAAATGAATAAAAGAAAAATAAGAAATCACAAATGCTTTATTATGGGCACCTAATTGTAATTTTAAAGAGAGAAAAAAAAAAGGTAACTACAACCATTAAAAGACAAGAGAATGAAAGGTTGTAGTAAATTAGATCTTTTACAGTGGACAACCAAATCCTATTAAATGACAGTCGCATGAGATCGGGTGACAAGATCCGATTCGGCCTCCAAACACGGGTCACATGGTGTTGGGCTGGACTCGAAAATTCCATTTTGGTTGCAAAGGAAAGACAATTGCAGTTCATTAAGAATTTTAAAAGCAACCTTTATCAGAATTAATTTTATAAGAATCAATATTATTCGAAGAACTACTGATTCATGTAAGCCACTTTATATAAAGCACGCATTTAGTTAAGCTTCGATTACTTTATTTCTCTTCTCGCTCTTATTTTTCTCGCTTTTTTGTGTACTAATATATTTTAGAGCAAGAGTGAGAGACATCATTTCAGATATATAAGAGCCCATAACGAGGATTCAGGGAACTTTCATAAAAACAGAATTTTCTTTGTGTTTTGTCTTGAGCAGGCTCAACCCTCCTTACTGAAACTTATTTGGATTTGGGAACACATGTAACACACGATTACGCAAACATCTTGACTCCAATATATTATTATATACTTGTTTTCACTTTGTTTCAAATGTTTAATTTCTTGAAAACTATTATTAGACTATTGTATATTTCAAAAAGTTTAATATGATCGAAATGAATAATGTCATTTATTGGAATTAAAAAAAAGTAAAATATTGAGAAAGTGAATAAGTCATTAAAAATTTTGATAAATTTTATATAATTTAAAATGAGTGGTATCATTTATTATAACAAAAAATGTAATATCTTAAAATGGTTAATAACTTCAAACTTTTTGATTATGATATCAAATAAAGTCATGGGATTAATGGTAGCTATCATGACAATATTTAAGCACCCAAAGTTGGAAGTGTTTTATTTTTCAATTGGTTATAATTTTTTTGTATTAGAATAAGACATTGTGAAAGTTAGAACACAAAATTAAAAAAAAGAATAATGTGCTTTTTTTTGTGGATTTCCAGCTCATTATGTTACTAAAAATAATCTATCCTTTTAAATTAACTTTAAGAGAAAGATAGACAGACAAAGAGATTGAGTGAGAGTGTCTCTGGTGAGAAAAGAAAAACCAACTAGAGAAAAAAATAGTAACCAGTGTATCTTGTACAAATCTGTGTAGAGGTTCAACTAAATATCTAGAGGGGTTTTCTTGTGTTGTTATCCACCTTACTGGTGAAGAGAATTTCTCTGTTGATCCTTGTAGGTAATTCCAAGAGAATTTGTTGTGTACCCATTAATCTTTATTAGTGGATGTTTTACTTGACTAGGTCCCGTGGATTTTTCTTTCATATTAAGGGTTTTCCTATGTTAAAAGTTTTGGTGCCTATTAGTTTATTTCTCTAATTCTTCTATTTGAAACATTCCATTGTTTTGTTTTCTATTGTTTACAAAGGGAAGATTTGATCTGGGTTTTGCTTCTGCTTTTGTTATTTTCTGTGTTCTTCCCAACAATTGGTATCAGAATTCTAATTAGGAGCTTTGGTTTGTGCTCTAAAGATGAGAGGTGGTGATGGTGTTGGAACCATGATAAAATTGAATTCTACTAATTATTCAATCTGAAAATCCCGAATGGGAGATTTGTTATTTTGCAAAGACCAGTATAATCCTATTAAGAAACATGGTGTTAAACCAGCTGATAAATCTGAGGGAGATAGGAAAAAGTTAAATAGGAAGACTATTGGCATGATAAGACATTAGATAGATCAATTTGTTTATCATCATGTATCTAGCGAGACTCTAGCTTACAACTTATGGAAGAGACTAGGTGAGTTGTTTGAGTCTAAAAATTCTTTGAACAAGACATTTTTTATTAGGAAGTTGGTAAGCTTGAAATACAAGGAGGGCAAAGCACTTGAGTAGTTTTCAGAATATGGTAAATCAAAATCAATTGACCATTATGGAGATTGTGTTAGATGATGAGTTACTTGCGTTGTTGTTGTTAAGCTCATTACCAGATAGCCGGGAGACATTAGTGTTATCTCTAAGCAACTCTGCCCCTAATGGAAAACTGATCTTTGACATGGTCAAGGATAGTCTTTAAAATGAAGAAACTAGAAGGAAGGGAAGTACTAAAATTTGCTCCTCAACTGATAATGGAGCTCTGGTTATGGAGTCAAGAGAAAAAAATATGTATAGAAATTCTTAGAAATTTCATGATCATAGCAAGTCAAGAGATAAGTCAATGCTAAAGAAAAACATCACATTCACATGTTTCCATTGCAATAAATCGAGACACATGAAAAGAGATTATAGGATACTCAGGCGAGAAAGGTCAAGAGGTAGAGGTACTAATGATATTAACAGTAAAAGAGAGAATAAAGATAAAGTCACAACTGCAGTTGTATCTGATGGTGAAGTTGTCATTGTTTATGATGATGATTATGTTAATCTCACCTCCCAAGGACATGAATGAGTTATTAATTTTGCTGCCTCATTTCATGTTACACCTGTTAGGAATTCAAGTGTGAGAGTAAGAGTAAAGTCCCACATCGAGCAGAAATCATAAAGTTGAGTTGTATATAAGCAAAGAAAATACTCATAGACATTTGGCCTTAAGGTTTTATGTTGGAAGTGGTGTCATATTTCTTATATGTTTGCTCATATCTCATGTGTGTTAAAATCTCCCTAAGAAAATTTTTCACCAAAAGGCCAAATGTCTGGGATTTAATTCACATTGATGTTTGCACAATGGATGCTAAATCAAGTAGTGGTTTCTATTATTTTGTCACTTTTATAGATGACCATTCTAGAAAGGTTTAAACTTTTGTTTTGAAATCCAAAGATCAAGTACTTGATGTGTTTAAGCATTTACACGCAAGTGTTGAAAGAGAAACAAGCAGGTTATTGAAATGTGTTAGAGTAGATAATGATGGTGAATATAGGGGTCCTTTTGAGAACTATTGCAAGGAACATGAAATCAAGCTTGAGAAGGAAGTTCCAAAAACATCTTAGCATAATGGAGTTGCAAAGAGAATAAATCGCACAATTAATAATAGAATTAGATGTATGCTCTCTCATGAAAAATTGTTTAAAGATGAGAGCACGAATGTTCCTGTGAGTTAAAACTAATATCGATTAAGATTATTATTGGGTAATTATTAAAAATTTCATAAGTGTTAGTATAAAATTCCAAAAAAAATTCCAACCATTTTACAGTATATCTTTTTAAGATTATTTTCTCTTACATCCTAACTTTCATGTTACTTTAATTTCTTTACTTATTTATTGTAATTAATATATAGGATTTCGTCTAGTGTAATTGATGTTGTTAAATAATAATTCTACAGATTAAGATTTACTACAGATGTTATATATCAAAAATCTTAAAATATAATTAACAAAAGTTTTTTGTTGCTAACTATATTTAAAGAACACTTTCAACCCATAACAATACTATAAACAAATGAAATTGGAATTGCTTGGTATAAAAGTAGGAAGAAATGATTGAACATAATAGCTTTTGTCTTAAGTAAGTTTAGCTACTAGAATGAACCCACCAACCATATATTAATATAACAGCAATTAGTAAACAGGAAAGTACAGTATATATGTTTTTCAGAGACATGAATTGTTCCTGTACAACAATGGATGGGGAATGGCAACAGATTCTGTTTCAGTTAACTTTCTCTAATTTCTAAGCCGTACCGATTCTATGAAAGCTATAGTGTGTGTGTGAAGGAATAAAGCCCTTTTTTTAGTTGCACGAATATTGTTAAATTTCAATTGAATCAGAACAGAGTAATTGTTGGACTTTATAGAAAACATATCCGTGATATTTTTAAGAAAAAATGTCACGAAATATTTTATTTTATGCATATGAAATATATATCTGTTAACTAAACAATTTAAAAATTTATCAAAGTGGTGATATCTCATGTATTATTTTTTCTAATTATGGTACATGACTGTTTTTAGTACTTATTTTATATAGTTTAAAATATTTTTAAATTTGTAATTTCTGTGAAAAAAAATCTTAGGTTGTTTTTCTTCTTACTGTATGATTGCTCTTTTTTTCCTCAAAAATCTAGCTATTATATATATAGAGGAGTCTTAGTAGATATAATATTTGGGCTAGGGAATCGTTTGATGTGAAAAGTAGAGTTTTAATAAATGGCTAGTAGTTTTTAACTTTCAACTTATGATTTTATCCTTTAATTTTTTTTAAACAACTAATTCTGAAAACGTATAAATTTGAGTTAAAGTATATCATTTATATATATATATATATATATATATATATATGTTAATACAAACAATTTAATCTTCAATTAAAAATAATATATACAATAAACACATTTTATTATTTTCAATATGGTAAAAACTTCACTTCATTTATTTGATATAAATGAGTGCTACTGAAGGTAAGAAATTAAAGAAAATTAACAGGAAATATAAGAATTTAAGTAGAATTGTAAAAATGATAGAAGGTTGAAAAAGATAGATTGCAAGATAATAGATTTCAATAATAGCTATAGTATGGAGGTGTTTTTATAGAACTGAATGTTTTATAAATGTATTTTTAGTTTTCAAAGTGTCTATGTACTTATAATGTAAGAATGACTACTAATATTTTGAAAAATAAAAATGGTCACAACTTTCACTTCATTTTAATGTTACTTAATGGTTACCAATGTATATTACAATTATTTTTTTAATCAACAATGTTTTTATTACTCATTCTCAATTTACTTCATTTGATAACTACTTTGTCAATTTTTTTCAATCAAATTTCTCTGGAGTCAATCTTTCTTTGAGATTATTAAGTTTTCTTGAGTATATATCTTGAGATAAACTTCTTTAATTTTATTTATTTTAAAGTTTCACTTTTTCTTGAAAAGCTTGACATCCTTTCTATTTTTTGGATTTTTTTATATCTTATATTGCATATTTTACTCAAATCTTGACTGAATTTATCTCACTCTAGCAAATGTCCATGAGAGAATGGTTCTTAGAAATATACGTGTATTGAGAATCATTTTATCATTCATAAAAACTTGAGATCAAGATAGAACACTTGTGCACTTTTATTCCTTTATTTTTTTCTTCCAATTTTTTTACGTACATTAAATGCAATTGTCCTCATGACGTCTTGGTCATAAGATGAGGTGGAGACCATAACCTAAGAGGTTGTAACTATTGTTGATGTCTTGCTTCATTCTCTGTATCATAGGTATTTCATCTCACCATGTTGTACTCTCTTCTAAATTCTTATTTTCTCTTTATTTTATTTTATCTCATTGTTTGGGGTATTAATCACGAAGTTAGGTAAGTGAATCTAGTGCCTACTTCTCTAATTTTAACACACAAGAAAAGCCTATTGTTATTTTTCTTTATTATTTTTCTTTATTAGATCTTTCATGTATGAATTTGTTTATGAGACATTTATCAAATTTGTTTATAAGGATTGCATAGCATAATCTACATTAGAGGATGTAGTTGAGGAACCAAATCACTTTTAATGTGATATTCGCCTACTTTTAAGGTTATCTATTTTGGTGTGATATATTGTGCATACTTGACTATTTTCATAATTAAATTGAGATTTTTGTTTTTAATTACTTATAGGAACTTGCATCAAGTTTTATCTTGTTGATATACTATTAACCAAGGCATGTATATTTAATTTTAACATTCTTTTACTTAAATAGTTTGGGTTTTGTTATTCTATACCTAACAATGATAGTAAATATTGTTTTTTCTTCTAAGTTTTTATTTTTGGCTTGAATTTGGAGTATACAATGTTTCTTAATTGTATTTTTAAAAAATTACCTAATATGCACATGATAATTCATACTTATGAATTATCTTAGTACTTGACACAGAGTTAATCATTTTACTAATAAGGTGGGGTTCAAATTATCTAAGTATATATTCACGTCATGATTTTGGCATCTTCGATTTACCATTTACATGTTGTTTTTGTTTTTCATCAATATGACCTTACAAATCTTTTGCCCTGACAAATAATTTGAATTGAACAAAATAGGAGTTTGATTTACCACAAGACATGATACAACAATAAGGATCAATGCTAAAAGTAAGATAGAACACAATAACAAAACTAGAATCTTAGGAAGATATATGAACTTTAGAAAAATAAGTTCTTTTTTTCAACTCATCCAATTGCTCTACTATATCAGATATTGGAAACTAAATTATTCTGTGATTAAACTAAATTGAACCAAAACATGAAAACTTATTTACTTTTATAAATATTTTAATCAGGAAACTAACCTAATTGAATTCAACTAAACTAAACCATCAACACAAAAACTCCAACTCACATCTTTTTGTTTAACCAAAATAGGCCTAAAGGACTATTATGTTTGTATAGATAATAATGTCTTTGAATTGTATTATGTTTGTATATATAGACAACATTTATGAATTCTACTAAGGTCAAATACTTTTAACATAAGTGAAAAAAAGATAGTTTAAATTTGTGAAATAATTAAGACATTCAATTTAATTTGGGCAAATTGTGTAACATTTTCATTTAGTTAAATTTAGGTGTACTTTCAAGCAGATGGACATATAATAACACGTGATTGATTTAATTTTAAGAAATTTTACAGCATGTTTAATATTATTAATTTCACTGTCTATTAAAGAAATAGTGATTTTTTATTAAAAATAAATTACTTTATTTGATCAAAGCTGAAAAAAAAAGCATTAAATATTTTAAAAAATTCAAAACGTTATTAGGATATACTAGTACAATTTAAAGGTGTTTTATAAGCAACATATTCTCATTCAGTAAAAAAAAACTCATAAGCATAATTGTGCTTTATATTTATCACTCACATTTATTAAATAAACTATTTTCAAAGATAAAAAAAACTCTTATCCCCTTCTTAAACATAGTTGTAAATTAATATAAATTTAATTATATGAAATTGAAAATGTATATTTAATTAAAAATAATTATTTATAACTTTTACTCTTAGTGTTAAGTTGTCTGAAGAGATAAAGATGTCGTACTTGAAAGAGTAGTAATTTTAAAATTTATAATTAATTTGACAAAAGGAACACATGTTTTTTATTATTAAAAATATTTGTATATTACTAATGATTAATAGTGTGTTTTATTATGTTTAGTTAAGTGTAAGAATAAAACTTTCAAAAATATTTTGCAAATTTTTTAAACATATTTAAAACAAAAAAGTTGTCAGTTATTACTATTAAAAGTTATTAGAATAGAGAATTTAAAAATGAAAACTTTTGAAACTTTTTTCTAAATCTTGATATTAACTATAATTTTTTTACTCCCACGATACCTAACAATGCCATACTAAAATGTAAACTATTGAATGAAAAATAAAAATAATATATATATATATATATATATATATATAATTATCTTCTTTATGTTGAATAAATATATTACTTAATTAAATTATTTATCCAAATATTTTAAATATTATTTATTATCTTTTTTATATTAGTCAATCAATTAACTAATAGTTTCCAGTTTTTATAGTTAAAGTAATCATTTTCGTGATAAAGACTAAAAAAGAATTATTAAAAAAATGTGAAGATTTGAAATTAACAAAATATTTTTGTAAGCATTAAAATAAACACGTATTCAAACCTATTACAAATGTTTATAATTTCATTCTAGTTAGACAACATTTAAAGTTATATAAATTACAAACTAATAGCTTTACTAGCTCAACAAATTAATCATATTTTCAAAAATATAGCATATTTAGATAGAAAGCCATTGATTTTTATCATGCAGAGAAGGAAACCTTTGTTTCAAATTATGTTACTGAGTAAGAAAACCAAAAGAAAAACACTTTTCACGCACTCAAACCTCTGTATACAGTCAATATCAGTAAGAATATTTGTAATTTGAAAATATTGTCTTTTTAGGACATGTTAAGGTTATATATATATAGGCATTCCATAAATATAATACCTTTATTATTTTTGCCCTAATTTTCAATCGTATGAAACACCACCACTTGGACCGAAAGTTGCATACAAAATTCTCACCTGAACTCACAAGTGGTGTTTTAGGCCACTTTTGGAGATATAATTTAAAATACACCTAACAAAAAAGTTGCATATGATTCAATTCAAGGTCCCCATTATAACAACAACATCCATATCGGTGATAATATATTATAACATGAATTAGTAAGGTGCTTAAAAAGCTTTGTCTTGATGTCTGAGAGCACACACACTACTACTACTACTACAACAACAACATCATCATCATCCATATAAAATGGGTCACATAATAATATTCACCAACAAAAATGTGAGCATTATTGTTTACCTAGGTTCTCCAAAGCATAAATTAATTGATATTTCAACTCATCCAAAAGATATTTTGGTTTTTCCATGACACTTTCTACCACATTTGATAAAAGGGTATCTGGTTCAATATCAGTTTTGTAAAAAGCATTTGCACAATCTTTTGTTATCTGATAAGATTCCTGGCCTCCCACCATACTATAGCTTAGTATCAGCCGTCATTAAAGGATGATGTTGGCCAACTTGGTAAACAATATTTCATGTAGCTTCTCCCTCAAATTTCACCTTTCTCTGACTATTTGCCACAAAAAGCAAAGAAATAGATAGAATTCAAGATGATTATCTTCGTGACAATACTTAGTATCAGGTGCTTCTGCATGTGCACTTCTTTCTCTAAAGCTCCATTTCCCACTTGCAATATAACTCCAAAACTTCAAAAGTGTCCCATCTTAAGGTAACAATTTTTATTTTATTTTATTTTTTCCACTGTTAAAAGATCTTGACAAAAACATGGTGACAAAATGTCAATTAATTAGGTTATGTAATAATGTTAGCTTAATTAATCTGTCTTAATAATGGCAAACCTTTTTGGTTAGTTTGTGATCTAACCAAAGTGCTTGGTAACAGGTTTTTCTTTGCTCTTTTTTGACCGAATCTTTTGAACTGACACACTGCTGGATGCTCATTGCCCTTTTCTTTCATAAGTCGTTTAGTTACTTTTCTAAAATAATAAAAGGAAATTGTATGTTTTTTAAAAAAGAAATTATTAGTAAAAGATTGTTAAATATTAGTTACATAATCATTTTAATTATAAATAATATTTACTTAACATAAAAAAATACTGTTTTTCCTCAGTCCAAACATGCTCTAAAGGAATGAATATTAAATATGGAAATGCACGACTGGTTTTTAATTTTCATGAGTAATTGAATGAATGCCTTCAAAGTTCAAACGACAATCTTGTACTTGCTTTGAAATCAAGCAACTTTACGCTGTGAGAAAAGATATGTTTGGGATCAATTAATAGTATAAAAACTACAATCAAAATGGGAAAGATAACCTCTAAATTCTTAGCTTTGTTTTGAAATTGCTGTTCTAGTCGCATTTGCAGTCACATCAGTGTGGGCAAATGTGACTACAATTACAATGATGTTTCAAAACAATTGAAATTGCAATTGTTTTAGCAAATTATAGGCTAAACATTGTCCCGATGAGAATCTAATTATTGATTAACAACATGATACGTTTTTAAGGAAATGTGTCAGAGATATTTCACATCAATAAATCATGAATAAACTTAAATAAATCACAAACCAAAATAAAGTAAGAAATCATAACTTAATTATTTTTTTATGTGAAGTTCAAACTCATGGTTAAATTTCAAAGACAACATTACACATTGCTAACTTTACGGTGAAGATGATTCAAGAGCCAAATTAAACATAAAGAACGTTTAAAGGGTGCGAGAAAAATGAAAGAAAGACGTTAAACCATTTGAACAATTAGTTGACACATGTCTCTCTTTCACATCTACTTTTATCTTCCCAAGTGGTTGAGGAGCAAACAGGGTCATGGTGGGGGCAATGGTGGGTGTTAGGAAGTAAATCTAGGGCTGATTTTGGCGTATAAGATCACTACGGTATCTTTTCCTGTTTTCAATCATTTATCAATACAAAAATTATTCTGTTCCATAGTACACTTATTTTGTATCTCTTTGCAACCAGAGAGATCCATTGCTCAAAGATTTGTCATGCTTTTCTTCTACACGATCAGTTTTCCATTAGCAATTCAGGTCAGGCATGCACCCTTTGTCTAAACGCTATCATCTACTTTTTATTGTTCCAACTCTTTCCAAGATACTCATATGATCAAGAGAGAAAAAAGTGTTCTCGAGAATCACACAATTTTGAAGACTGTGGTAGGGACTAGGGACTCTCCTACCAGTTTAGTGTTGTGCAAGCTCTGGTATAAAACCCTAATCATCCATAGAAGATAATTTATATCTAACTACTTATCTTAGTTACCTTTAATAAAACATATAGCAACCTATTTTTGCCTTGGTCACCAAAAGAATTCTTATCTCTACATGCCTTGCATTAATATAACAACGTAGTATTTGACATGTTTCTGTTATTACTGTTACACCACAAAATGTATGTCAGTAACAATTATCTTCTTCTTCGACCCTTAACCTCTAAAATCAGGGATCCAACCAACACTTGAGATTTGTGAAACACTTCATTAAATTATTTTCGATTCAAATCTAAATATGAGTTTAACATTAAAAAAATAAATATGTTAAGCAATATATAAATAGGAAAATTTATAAATTTATCATTTTAAAGTTGGATTGCGTATCTTCTCAAAAGAACCAATAGCTTCTATAATAGCACAGATGTCCGTACCTGATAATAGTATGTCCGAGATGTATACATGACAGTCCATATTTTTGCTGCTAACAGCATTCTCTGAATTTGCACATTAGTTTTATGACTGAATCAGAGTTTACATGTTCATTCTAAAGAATGTTCCACCACACGTGAGCACAAAACAATAAAATCTTGCACAAATTAGCCATAATTTTACTTCAACCTTATTTAGATTATTCTTTTTCTATAAATACTTATAAAAACTTAAAAAGGAAAGTTTATATAAAAGTTAAAACAGGAATACCGTAAAGATAACAATATTAAAAGAGGGCAAGCGGCAGGGAAGTATGCAAAATTATTTTTCTCAATTAAAGTGTAAAATTATGTCATCGAATTTTTTTTTCCTTTACACGTTAAATTCGAATTTCGATATTGGGCATCAAATGGTTGATATGGCCCAATTCAGAAGGGCCTATTGTTTTTTTTTTTTAAACAATAAAATAGGTACTATTTGCATCCCTCAAAAATATACTCATTGTCTAATTGATTTTTCGAAGAATTTTAGTAACACTTAATTATTTAAACGCTTTTTCATGTTACCTAGTAACTCTTAAGTCTTATTCCCCTCCTCATTTAAATGTTATGGCCTCACATTTTCTTAATTTTTTATTGATATGTCTCATCATTTAAGATAAAAATGATGACATGCATAGATTACATGTATTGTGTATTTGGCGAATCCATTGTTTTATCAAACTGAATTGATCAAGTTGTTTGAGAGTATTGAAGACTTCGAATGTATAGAGTGTTCATAATGAAGTATGGAGAAGAGCTTTGTATAGTAATTTTAAGATAATAAGTCTTTTAATTGTAAGTTTTCTTTGGTTTCATGATTACAAAACAGGTTATTTTTATTGATTTTTAGGTTTAAACTACATCCATAAAACGCTAACATGGACATGAAAGACTTAAAAGAACTTCATTTACGTCAAATCTATAAATGACCAAAAACGATTTTAACATTGGCTTACAACACCATAAGACATAAAAAAATGGTACTTTTACATCAGATAATATTTTGACGTATATAGGTATTGAAGAAGATAATTTAAGTGTCAAATTTTATGTTGGATATGTTGAACTTGAAGATGTAATTTGATGTTACCAACCTCTTTGAAGAAGTATTTTAATGAAATATTCAATCTCCTTGATGAAGTGTCTTGTTGTAGTCTAGTCATTGGTTTAGAAAGTTGTATGAGTAAGTTTATAATACTTGATTTTGTTGAAACATGATTTAAACTAATTTTCAATCATTTAAAATGATTTTAATGATGGTCAACTTACTTAAATAAGTTAAAATTACTTTTAACTAATTAAAATGTTCATATATGAATTTTAAACATTTCAACTTATTAAAATGGAATTTCAACTAGTTAAAATATCGAAACTTTCATTAGGAATTTTATTTTCTTTGTTTCAAACAATTGAAACATGAATGATCATATTGTCAATGTTGTAATTAAATGGTGAAATGCAACTTCTAGATTCAAGTTTCTAATGTTTAGGGTCATTCTGCCCAATCTTTCCATGAATTCCCTTAATGAATCCCCATGTTTTTGCTTTATGTTGATTAGGGTGATAAAACTTAGAAGATGCAATCATCTTCTTATGAACTACATTTTGAGTTTGGTTACAAGAGTATCAAAGCAATCAATAAGAAAAGGAGAGACTCTCTTAAACCAATTAAGAATTGTACCTTTAAGTGATAAGGGAAACACTGAGTAGAAGATGGTGTCGTTTGTGGTGTATAGTATTGGAGCACTAGATGATCTAGTACCCCTAAACGATCTAATGGTACTATGACACGTTAGACGGTCAAAATTGATAGTGGAATCACACTCAGATTTTCTATTCAAAATTGATAATGAGTTCATTGGAACAAAATCAAGTTTAAAACAATTACGAATTAAGAAAATATTTGGAATTAATGCTCAACATTCAAAGCAAAGAACGAACAAGGAAACAGACGATACTGCGTGAACTTAATTTGTGAAATTATTTGTATTTGTTTGAATTGTTTCCTTTCAAAAATTAGCCAATGAGTTTTGAAATCAAAAAGATTTTCCTAATCAAGTGTCCAACGGCTCTAAGAATGCAGATTCCGCTACACAAGAAGATTATATAAGATATCATCTATGATTTTGCAACATGAAGATTAAGGACTAATTAAAACGCAAATTAAAGCTTCAAGCAACATTCAAAAGTGTGAAAGTTATAAGAAGACTTGAAAATTGAAAGGTGAAGACAAGAACACGAGCCAAAAACGATCAAGCATTCTAGTTACCATAGTCTGTCAGCAAAGTGTCTAGTAGTTATATAAGTGGGTGTGTACAAAAATTTTTGTAATACTTTGAACGATACTCGGTAAGAAATTTTACTCTCATCTATTATAAGAGAGAATCTTTTTCTTTTCTGCTAAAGTCTTAATCTCAATGGGAGGTTAAGACTAGTATACCCAGGAGTGGTTTGTGTACTCATGATAACTAGGAGTGGTTTGTGTACTCGTGATAACTAGGAGTGGTTTGCGTTCTCATTGTAATCTGGAACCTCTTAAGAAAAGAATTCCTAAGGGAGAACTAGACGTAGCTCGTGAATTTTGGGTCTTGTGTTGGCTCTTTCAATGTTAGATAATCTAGTTTATCATATATCATTTGGTAGACGGCTTGGTGTGATCTTGTAATAAAATTCAAGGCTCTATTCAACCCTCTTTCTGGAGCTTCTTGTTTCGATATATAGACCATTAGGGTAATGTACGTATTATGTGTTTATCAAGAATGAAGGTACAAGTTAATATTCTTCCAACTAAATAATAGGAGATTTCCCATAATTCCTTCAACAAAAGTACGTGATGAGAATCTTGTACCAATAGGTGGTGCAGGTAGAGGCCTAATATTTATTTCTCATATTATGGTTGTCAACTTCTTATTGTGTAGGTGTAGGATAAAATAGGTAAAGGATGACTAAGTGTCTCAAATTTTCTTGTAATCATTATTCATGTTATACAATTTGTTTTAGTATACTTCAAATTTCTTATCTATCTAAGTATTTTTTAAGTTTGAGATTATTGATCTCCTCCATGTTTCTTTTCTTAAGATTTTCAACTTTCTTTTCTAGTTTAAGTAACAATATTATCTCACTAATGTTGTTCTTTTAAACTGATTAAAATCTTTTCATATTCGTTGTTTATATTTTTCTTATTAATATCACTTAAAAAGCTTCACTCAAACACTTTAATGAATATAAAATATTGTTATCAAAATTAAAATAACATTATAACATTGTTATTTTTTTTCCTTATATATTTTTTTAAGATATATCTATAATTTTAGGTTAAAATTAGATGAAAGAAAAGTAAAATAATAAATATGTAACTAGTAATATATACCTTATAATTATTACCTAATTATATTATATTATTTGAATAACTTTCATATATATGATAATATATTCATAACTATCTTAATATTTAATTAATCGCTTAATCATCATGTTATTTCCCATTGTTCATACTAAAACATTACAGGTATGTTAGAGTCATTCTCAAAATAGCTTAATGCGCATGTCTTTTTACCTAATAATTTACAAGATACTATTTATTCGTTTAATCAAACAATGGCATAGCACTTGGTTTGGCTTCATAGTTAGTTATTTGTTCTATCTTGTGCTCTCTGATTAAAATGTTAATTACTCCCGTAGTTAAACAAACTTTCCTTCAAATTTCTATACTTTTGAAAACAACTATTTTGTATATAATATTTATATTTGTTTTATGAATTTAACCGGTAGGATTAAAAGAAATTTAATATATAAAAAATTTAAAAAATAGTTTTCTACAAAGATAAAAAATAGTTTTACATTCAGAGACTAAAATATAAAATTTGTACGACTATAAGATTAAATAAATAATTATATCTTAAAAAACACGAACTAAAACAAAAATAATGTGACACTTTTAATTAAAAACAAGGAAAATTAGAAGCCCTGCAAATAAGATGGTAATTGTAATTAAAAGTTAAAAGATAAAAAGCGAAAAAAAGAATAAAAAATAAACAGGCCTCACTTAAGTAAAAAAAGAACTTTATTACTAATGTGTAATTGTTTAAAATGGCATTGATCACATTCTCTTTCACAAACATTAAAAAAAAATAAACAGTGATCATATTATCAAAATATATATATATATATATATATATATATATATATATATATATATATAGATTTTGTTCTATCTTACATTATTTATTTTCCATTTTTCTTAAATTATTCTGCTATTTATATTTTACTTTCTCGCCAACTTTGTTTTTCCCGCAGTAAAAAATATTTCACCATGTCTACTTCTATGCTCTTACCAAATCATTTTTTCTCTACGAAAGTCAGTTAAACATCTCAATTAAAATTCCGACTTCCATTATCACTGTATTGTGACACTACCAATTCCACTGTACCCAACACCATTGCTATGCATTGCCATTAGCTAAATCCATGAATAGTTAGAAACCCCAACATTTAATTGTTTGCCATAACAAAAATTTTATTTCTGCATTATAAGTATTTCTTTATATATTATAATCCTGCTTTTAAGTTCCTCTCACCTTTAACTCTTACCTATGGCTGTATTGTTCAACTATTGTATGAGGAAACTACTTTGCAATTTTTTATAATATCAGTGATCACTATGGACCGTGAATGTTTTTAATTTCACATCCGAGTATTAAAATAATGAGGAGCATCCCTGCTCCCTATTACAAAGGGTGTATATATTCAGAAACATTCACTTCCAAGTGTACTACAAACATAACAGCCATGGCTTTCAAGGCAATAACGGTAGGATATGGCAAATGACACTTAGAATCCTCCATCTAGTAAACAGGCCGAGTTTATCATCATACCTACTATTATTTCAAAGGAATCATCAAAACCATGGATGATCTTGTGGGAAAAAGGACCTTCCATTGTGTCCAACGATAATATATATAACCCTCCTCTTTCTACTTTACAGTTTTCCCATAAGCCAATATATTGAGTAAATGAAATTGGTCCTTCCAGCAAAATTGAATTTGTTCAAGTCCTTCAAACAAATAGAGTTCCAAGACCTGACTTAATGGAAGGCCAAGGCAGCTGCTTCATACCAGAACTGAAAGCATTCCAGGATCTTCGTTTAGGGTTTACGTGCAGGTGCTCGTCCAGAAAGTATTTCAGAAGAGCACACGGACCATACAGCCACGGTACACATTATTCAAACATGGTTTTCCTGTACATGCCTTTTGCTATCCCTCTCAGTATGGCCTAGCCGACTGACCTTGTTTCGATCCTCCACATATTCGTAACGACTGTTGTGGTGAGGTCCAGGGCCATAATTATGCCGTTGCTTCCCCTCCATCCCTCTTTCTGGGGAGCTTACTGCTTTTCTCTTGCGATTGCTTGACTTGGGTGATGGAAGGCCAATGTCATCAAGCGCTGATACCTCCCCTTCTTCAACAGCACTTAGATCTGGTTCATGTGAAGACAGACCCTTTACTCCATGATGTTGCTCATCTGCATAATCTTGATGTCGTCCATGCATGTTCTCATAATCTGACCTGTCAGAGGACTTAGACCAGCTTTGCCTCTTATCCTTATTCTTCTCACTCTGAGGAGCAAGTTCAATTCCATCCTCTAGTTCCCTCTCAATGAGATCGTCATCATCCATTACATCTGTTTTCTTAGTTATATGACCAGCTGCTTTCCTTCGTTTTTCTAATGCAGCCTTCACCTTTTCCCTATCAATTTTCTTAATGGCTTCCTGAGGAGGCCGGCTAAAAGCACCCTCTCTGTTATCTAGGTTTCTGCTACTATGTTTATCTTTCAAATCAGTAGGTTCTTTTGTTTCAGTCCCTCCAGCATTGTTTTCGAGCTCCTTTTCACCATTTTCAGATCGAGATTTAATCATGTCTTGAATTTCATGTAAGTTTTCCTTAAATGGTATCGACTCCCACTCAGGATGTTGATTGCCTTTGGCATCACCTTCCACCCTGTGTTTCATTTCTGTGCTCCCATAATCAGCAATTCTACCATGATTTGAGACGGGGCGCCCAACATGATTTGGGACTGATGAATCAAACCCAGTCATAGAAGACACAGGCTTCGATGTTTCAAGTCTAGTGGCTCCAGTCTGGGGATTACTCTTTGCTGCTGCAGTTTCATCATTATTACCTGGAACTTTTGCAGTGGCTCGATTAGAAGTCCCACCTCCTTCAACATCAATTGAAGGTGGCATTCGATTTTGTTCATACAGCTCCAACATTTGATTACTCACTTCTGCAAAAAGTACAGACAACATTGGTTTTGCATTATGATAATATGATATTTAAAGTCAGTATGATTGCACCACAATCTCCTTACATAGATAAATACTAGATAGCATCACACACACAGAGAGATGAACATGACTAGGAGGAAGGACAAAAAAGAGTTGACAATGAGATGGTACTTTTTTTCCTCATTTCTTTATACCACTAGTACTGAATAAAAAGACACCAACCCTCCAATTGGCGTGGAGTGACATCAAACTCTTGCCACCAAACCTTCTCCCCATCTGATGGGAGCTTCACCTTCAGAAACTTGGCAGCAAGGAATATGGCTCCAGCTGCAATGTGATGTGGCTTAAATTGCAAGCAAAGTGATGTCCGAAGTCTGCATATCAAATCATAATTTCAGGGAAGAAAAACCAAAGGCTACTGAACAAAAATGGTATAATCCTCATACCCATCATTTACAAAGTTCCACGCAACTTGAGCAAGGGCATTTTGAGCAACTTTGAATTTCTTTATTGCCTCAACAAGAGGTTTATAAGGATGATGCACATTCAGATCAAAACCAAGAGTTGCAAGGACAACCCTCTCTCCAAGTAAAATTAATTCTTTATGCTGTTCATACACTTCCTGTGTAACAATAGAGAAAAAAAATACATTACAAGGTGGGAAAAACTGAGAAGTTTAAAAGAATTTTAATTAGAAATGAATCCCCATGCTTGTGCTAGCCTGCTTGCAGCAGGTACTAATATGTTCCATGACAGAAATCAGAAATGTGAATAATAGTTAGAATGGTAGGTGAAAATGCAAAAAAAAAAAAAACAGAATGACAATGAACAGAGACCTAAACCAATTCCCTGCAGAGAAAACAGTAAATGAACAGGTACTTAAATGTCTGGACTCTACCAAAGATTGCTTTCAAATACCTTCTGCTTTATTCTCATAATTGCCGCTGGATCCTTCTTATGTATAATTTCATATGAAATAAGAATTACATCTTTTAGCGGACGAGGAGTTTCTTCAACCTTCCCAGCAAGAAACATGCATACTGTTGCAATGGTCTGCAGAACATATTAATTTACTAATTACCACCATGAATCCAATTTAATATTTCATTCTATTCATAAGAGAATTTGTGACTATGCATGTAAAGAGATATATCAACAGGGAAGATAGTATATGAAAGTGCTCTAACACATGCTGAGAAAGACATTAAATAGGTAAGAGAGCCAGACAAAGAAAGACATGACAACAAGTTTTCCTAATGAAGAATACAATTACAAGTTAAATACTAAGCAGCCATAAGATTTACATAGCACAGCAAAAACTCAGCAACTAACAAGGTGACCAACATAGAACATTTGAAAGGTAAACAGCTAGTTAGTGACTGACATAGAACAACTCTATAAATACAATGTTTGGATAAAAATAGTCATATATTCATAATGGAAGTCTATATATTAAATCTAAACTGACCACTACAAGGGTACAAGTTAATAAAACTAATAAAAATTCATCTACTGACTTAACATGATAATAATTTCCAATCCTGATCATCCAGGATGTAAATATAAATACAAATATCTTGACAGTTACATGTAAATTATCAGGCCTCAAAACCAATCTTGTTACAAAGCATGACTGAAAAATAGTCAAATATTCATCAAACTACTTATAACTACATATTATGCAGTGTTGATGGAAAATGTCCAAAGAAATCAAACAAAATATAATGCAGCAGTTTTATAGAAGACAACTCCTACAATATGTATCAAATAGTGCACCACTTTCTCTACCAAATTTTAATAGGTATAACCACACAGCAAATAAACCAATCTTCAGCTATAACTGATTAGTTTTAGTTTAACGACATAAGAGATATAAATAACTGAAGCATATATTTTCCTTTTCTCTTTTTCTTTTCTTGGAGACTTTCAAGAATACAACGCCAACACTTGTTCCTTCTTTTTAATTGGCACTATTTTTATGAATTTGAATGCATACCACATGTGGAGATAATTTTGATTAAACATAAATAAACCATATTGAACAACAGTCATTAGAACAAACTATTTCAAATATAATAGCCATGAACATATAAACAATCCAAAAAATAAAATTTTCTAAAACTGCTCATTAAATACATAATTAAATATAATGAAAAAAAAGTATTCACACCCAGAACAATTATTCACACCCAGAACAATTATCCAAAAATAACAGTAGTAAAGCTATCACAACAAAATACAAACTTACCCTCCTGTCATTCTTTGCATGGGACTGCCGGAGAAAGAATCGATGACAAAATATTATTGCAGTTGCAATAGTTACTTGAGGCCTGCAACACAATTGAATCAATATCAACATCGTGATAAATGAAGTTAATCATATTCATTGACATCTATTATCAATTTTAATACAACAAAAGAGATAAAGAAATTTTTCCCTTCAGTGCCAGCAATATCTTAAATATATATACACTTAAAGTTGCTAAGATATTCCTAATGAACTCCTAGCCTCCTACACGGGAACAAATCAACTCTAACAAACCTTACTTTCAGTATTCATATCAGTTGAACAAATAGGAAACAAGAATACTTACAAGAAACCACATGTCTTAAACAGGAAAATTAAAAAAGAACCTAATGAATTAAGATAGGACAGAGGTAACTAACAAAGACTCACACTTTAAGCCTCATGCCTAAGTCTTGCAGAAATGTACAGTATGATTTGCGTAGGTAAGTTTCTTTCTTCAAGTCTACACCATCTTGTTTGGATGGTGAGTACTCTTCAATTTCCTTCCTAGAAAAGTACCACCTCGAGCCATCCTCCGACTTCTCTTGTGAGTATCTTTGAGAAACACCTTGAGAAGTTCCATGATGAGAGGCATCACCAAGCAACAATCCAGCCATTAAGTTGAAAGCTGATGAAACTTAGTTTTTATTATATCTGTATAAACTTCAGAACATTATGATCATGTCACTAATGTACATTAATAAGTGTTCTCTGTCCATCAAATACAATAATGAGAAACAATGACGTTATGCACTAATCTACAAACAAATAAAATATAAACCCTAATGATGTCAACAAAACATAGTAAGGCTGGGAATTATCCCTCCAATGTTTTTACTTGTCTTTAATCATCAAAATCTAAAACGAAAAATTGACCATCAGCAAGACTTTCCCAAACAAATCAGCCACTCTCATATTTTCTCAATTATATAACCACTAACAAAGTCCCCACAAATACCAAATCGTTTTACAACAATATGAATGACATTAACAGCCATTAAACCTCCATATTCAATATTCCCAACACTAAGACATCTAGATATAGCATATATTGACAAATTTCGCAACAGCACCAGAAATTTAGCATCACTAAACAACCTAAACCAAATCCCTCGGAAAAATCATCTCAACACGCCCCTTACTTCAACTACCTACCAGAAATAAATAAATAAAAATAAAAATACACCTTCTACAACAATTTGGAAAATGGAGCTTACAAACTCGATTTCATTAAACCACGTACATGAGAAACCAACAAAACCTAAAACCCAATGGGTACACTATTTTATTCATCAAAAACTAAATAAAAAAGAATTGCAACCAGAAAACTACAAAACCCAAACCAAATTCAACCTTTACCTGCAGTAAAAGAACGAAATCTCAAAGTTCAATTTGAGTGTCGAAGACGAATTGGGAGAGAACAACGCGAATTTTCTCGACGAGCAGCAATAACAAGAAACCAAAATCGGAGAGTTCCAAACACCAGCGTGATTGCAGAGAGGGAAAAAGAAATTGGTGGTGGTGGTGTAACTGTATCAGAGTACAGAAGCAGAAGAAGCAGAAGCAGAAGAAGCAGAAGCAGAAGAAGAAGAAAGAAGAGATATTTTGGGAATTTTCAAGTTAGGGTTTACTGCGGAAAGAGAGAATAAAAACACTACAGCGGAAACCATGTACACTGGCCCTGATATTTTTCCTTCCCCTTTAGTTTCTCTTTAAAATTTTATGGGGTAAATATATTATAATATAATATAATATATATATATATATATATATATATATATATATATATAAGGAATACTTTTTTCTTAGCCACTTTAGTGTTATAATTTTATTTGATAATTTGTTGTTTAAAAAATATATTTTTAATAACTATTTTTATAGTAATTTTTAATTAAATAATCTTTTAAAATAAATAAAAAAATTATTTAACAAAATACGTTAATAGCAAAATTGTGAGTACATCTAAATAAATTTTAATATTATTTTATTATTTTTAAGATTTCAATTATATCTTACATTTTAACGTCATAATAATTTAATATTTTTTAACTGATTAGCAAAAATGTTAATTACGTGAATACGAGATAAATATATTGTTGATTTGTTACTCGAAATTGTGCATATTATAGCAATATATTTTCACGTCCTTACATTAATTAAATTAAATTGTTACATTTTTTCTAAAAAGTAAGACGTGATTGAAAATTTTAAAAACAATAGAATTATATTAAAATAAACTTAAAAATAATGAGAAAAAATTTATTAAATCTATAAAATTAACTAAAGTTTAAAATTATAATTATGTATTTTAAATAAATAACATAGGTTAACGTGAATTATATACATTTTAAATATGTTAAGATGAATCTTAAATAAATTTATTTTTTCTAATTAATTCAAAGTAAGTTTAACATGAAATGATTATGAATAATTGTTTATACCTTTTTTATTTTTTAATTTTGTGTAAAAATGAATTATTGTTTAGATCTTATTTATGCACATATAACATGAAATGAAAATTTTAGTTAACAGGATAGTCAGTTTAACGTATCAGAAGTTGTATTATTAGTTTGAATTTAGTGTCTTGATTATTTCAAAAAAATTTGTTATGCTTGTTAATCATCTATTTTTCAAGTTATTTCTATTTGCAATGTATTAGTGAGAACTTAAGTAGTGTTGGAATAAAGTCCAACACATTCTTAGATTTTGATTATGTTATTATAGAATAAAGAATAAATCATGAATTTTATCAAATAACAGATGTCATTAGATGCAAGTACTTAGTATGTCGAACAAACACAACAAGTATCTTGTAATCTTTTGTATTATTTGATAAGTGATATCATAGACAGACAATAAGATCACATAGTTTGAAGCATATTTCGTACATCTAAAATACTATATATGCTTATTATATGCTTCATAGAATGTTTTTGTCTCATATTTTTCAAGAATATCTCACCAAGACAAGTCAAAACTATGAACATCCTTTCAACAATGCGCTCCAATTGTTCGTGCCAACAACCATCCAGACACATGTGCATGTCAACTTTGCAAAGATTATTTATCCCGTATAAACTTATACTTTTCTCCAAGTTGGGAAAAAACTGTCTAACCTAAAGACAATAAGTCTAGCCAACTGTTGAGATATTGTTTGAAGAGCAGATAAACATTTAACTCCTCACTGGGAACACCTCAACAAAAAGGGGGTCATGGAAAGAAAGAACATAACCCTCTAGGAAATGGCTGGAACCATACTTTATAAGAACTCTTTGTCAAAACACTTTCAGGAAAATGTAGTAAATAAAGCATGTTATGTACAAAATGGAATACTCATCATATTCATGTTTGTAAGGATTCCCTAAGAAATATGGTGAAACAGAAACCCCAGTATAAGTTATTTTCATTATTTTGGTTGTGTTTGCTATATCCTTAGCACTAAGGATCAAATTGGTAAATTTGATTCCAAGGTTGACAAAGGAATATTCTTGAGATAGTTTAATAGAGCCAAGACTTATAGAGTCTATAACTTTCGTACCTTGATCATAGAGGAAACCATAAATGTCAAGTTTGATTATTTTATTCAAATAGATAAGAGGCTACCAGATCTTGATAAAGACTTCGTAGATATTTCAATTAAAGTGTCAGATGAAGATAAGACAAAGAAGGAACATTAGAGATAGGACTACAAATTAAACAATAGGAGAAGAATATCACCATCCACCAACAAAAGTATATAATAGAGATTTTGAAGAAGTTCAACATGATGGACTAAAAAGTTTATGAACACTCTTATGCATACATTTAGTTCTTTGGATAAGGATGAATGTGGTAGGAAGGTAGATCATAAAATCTATCAAGGTATGATTAACTCTCTTCTTTACTTTACGACTAGTAGACTAGATATCATGCATAGTGTCTGTGTGTAAGATTCCAATCAAATACAAAAGTCTCATATGAAGGCTCTTAATAAGATATTTTGGTATTTTGTAAGGTCTACTAATATTGTAAGGAGTGTAAGATTCTCATCCTTTACCTTCCAACCCTCTCTGGACTACTAAAACCTTCCTCCCAATGCCATAAAAGCCCTACCCTTACCTGTTTGGGAAAGACCCTTTTATTAGATAGTAGAACATCTCCCTGGACCTCTTCCCCCTCACCCAATAGTTTTGAGGACAATTTGTGAAGATGGTGACAACTAAACTCTCAAGGTTTGGTCTTCTATAGCAAAGGTGATTTCTCTCCCACCAAACACTCCAAGCTTCCATGTGCCTTAGAAGGATATTGTTGATGAAATTTGCAACATCTATGCATAATTTTTGAAGAACAAAGCAAGATTTTCACCTCCCTCTCTACACATATGAAGAATACCACTTTTAAGGCCTATCCAGACTTGCTATGCATGAGAACGCTCGTTATAGATACAACAAAGATGAAAGAAGTGGTCCCTCCAAGACCATCCAAACAAATGAAACCCTCTCTCTTATCGTCTATATTTTGGAAAAAGAAGGGTGTGTCTAAGATGATGACATAAGATGAATCTTGCATGATAGTGTAGGCAAAGCTTGCGCGAAATTCTCTCTCTATGAATCAAAGGAACCTCTTCCTCACATTCAATGTGACAAGTGTGCTCCCAACTCTATGTGTTTCAAAAGTCAACTCAGAACATTCTCCCTAGATAATCTCTTCACTCATTTCGTGTAAGATGTTGTATCATGATTGTTCCAAAACATCATCACTACCAGCACTCACGTTCCAAGCCACTACCATTTGCACTTTCATATGGTATTTGAGATACAAGGTTACATATAAGGTATTATGCTATATTTGTGATCGTAGACGGTCTTTCTGCAACCAACCTTTTATGTGAAAGAGTTTAGTGCAATCCTCACATAGATATCTGACCAAGATACTTAAGAAGAAACTGAAATTACCTCATATTCCCACGACTCAACTCTCTTAAAGGTACCTTCTACACCCCCACCAGAAGCTCAAATGCAACACCTAAATTTCCTTCCCCTCACCATAATAGAATCCACTCCACTACCTACATCCTCTGCACCACGAACAAACCTTTCCATCATTCCTCAACCACTTGAAGTCTTGTAGCAATTGCAAGCCACAGTGCACAATGCAATGTCTAGCAACCTAGGCCCAACTTCGTTAAATAGAAGAAAGGCAAACATAATGTCTTAAGTAGTTTGCAACAACCTTTGCTTCTCAGATTCAATCATCTATTCTACTATTACTTAATCGACTCAAACCTTCAAAACCTGCTACACCCAAACCTGACCAGCCACTGCAACCATGATGATTTCTTCAATGAACCCTTTTTTATTATGTAAGAATGGGG
Source organism: Lablab purpureus (assembly GCA_030347555.1). Classification (NCBI taxonomy): domain Eukaryota; kingdom Viridiplantae; phylum Streptophyta; class Magnoliopsida; order Fabales; family Fabaceae; genus Lablab; species Lablab purpureus. Next base: position 25,141,925 of record CM059258.1, read on the forward strand.
GAAATATAGTTTGGATAAAAACATTTCATTTCATTTGTGTGAATTCATTATTTTCCTACTTTGTATTTGCATTATTGTGTATTGCATTGTATTTATACGTTATCACTTGCTTATGCCTTATGTGCTATATTTGTTTTCATCTTATTGTTATGTTATATTTGTGTTGAAACTACTTACGTGAACAAACTTGCAGATCTGCTATATTAGCTATCTTTTAAAGTTTTAGTCATCATAAAAAAGAGGGAAATTATTTAGACCCTAGACGATCTAACTAGATTATAACCACTAAACTGTCTAATCCCTATAGCTCCCGTAGAAGAGTGATTTTGATGACAACAAAAGTAAAGTGATATGTTATGGTCATATGATGAACTTTCTAACAAGTTTATGTATGTGGCTGAAAGCACCAAATGACATAATAGACCTTATATGGTCTAGTACATGTATTAGACAGTCTAACAAAATAATGCAAAGTGTAGCTTTAAGATGAATCACAAAATAATTTTATACTTTATATATATATATATATAATTCGATGCTTGTGACTTACATAAAAAGATTTATTAATTGCATAATGTTGAAAGAATCAAAATTCCTTTCATACATATAAATATGTTCAAAAATAAAAGAGAAAAAGGAAACAAGAGATATTAAGCACTATGATATAGTTTGTGATAAAATCTTATATTATTTGAATTGTTTCCTTTTAGATAAAAGAAAGAGATCATAGTATATCAAGTCTTTCTTATTCAAGCTTCTAATGACACAAAAGAATGATTTTGCAATGCCAAAATCAAATTAAAGCCAAAATCAAATTAAAGCCAACATAAACTCTGATGATTAGAAGCACATATCAATGGATTATATAACGAGTCTTGAAGATTCTAAAGCAACAGTAAAAAACATGAAGACTATATGAAGACTTGAAGGCAAAGACGAAGAACACAAGTATTCAGAAACAATCAAAGCTTTCAAGCAATATCAAGTGCTTAGAATTTTCCAAGTGTTTAGAATTTCCTTCGTAATTCATAAAGAGGGAGTCTCATATCTCCTTTGCAGTCGTCAACCTACAAACTTTTTTATACTCATTTTTAGATAAAGCACAGATAAGAGTGTACCTTGATTTATTGTTCAACTGAATCTTATTGAAGTCTTCTTCTTTCCATTCCTCCTTTGGGCCTTCAACTTTAACGTCTTCATTGGTTATGATCTGCCACAACTGATAATGTGTGGACTTCACATACATTTTCAACTTGTCTTTCCAATAAGGAAAGTCTTCATCAAGAAAGGATCGAAGTCTCGTCAAGGAGGCTCCCTTCGCAATTAGTTGTTGTTCTATGTTTGTCATATGTCGAATCTTTGTCCTCTAATGTTGTTAGGTGCTTAACCCTTTAAATGCTGAGCTCTGATACCAACATTGAGAAAACACAATAAAGGAGAGTTGAATTATGTTTTAAAATTTTTTGGCAAACTTTTCAAATATTGTCTATTGAAAAACGTTTGATAGAAAATGTGTAGGGTTCAATAGAAGAACAAGGTATGTTGCTTAAAAAAAAAACTTTTTGAAATTTCTCTGTTAAAGACAAAATCTCCCTTTTAGGTTAGACAATTTATTAAGATGCAATTGTAAGGAAATTAAGTGAGAGATACTGCACACAGGTTTTTATACTAGTTCATTTTAAAACCATAGACTACGTCTAGTTCTTAATCAACCTGATTGAGTTCCACTAAACAGACTCACGCTACAAAGATACAAATATTCTTTCGACTCATAGCCACTTTTGGATAACCCATACAAGTATTGTTTCCACAAGCCACTTCTGGCTCAACCAAGTATTCTTTCAACAAGCCACTCTTGGCTCAAACCCAAGTATTATTTCTATCAAGCCACTTCTGGCTCAAAGACCTTTTAAAAAGAGGTTGTGATTTTACAATCACAAGGTAACTAGTCTAGGAAGTGTTTGCATCTTAAAGACAATACAACAATAAGATCTCTTTCTAGATTTTGCTAATAATACACAAAGTGTTCTTCTAAAGCTTTATAAAGATGTGAAGAGAAAATAATGAATTTTTTGCACTTTAGCTTAGGATCACGTTCTTGTTTTCTTATTTGAAATATGACTCTCATACAATGTTCAAAAGCTACTAGTCATTGAAGTCCTATTCTGATATCATCTAGCATTGATTTTGTATCATCTATAAAGGCTTCACGTAGATTGCATTAAATGTCATACTTCATGCAATGCATGTCCTTCTTTTGGCAGAATTCCTAATAGCTTGTTATACTTATCTTCCATTTGACAGTGAGCCTTTCTATTTCTATGAAAGTTGACTTTTGTACTTGGCAGGTGTGCTCTAGGACTGACAAATTGCATATGTTAGGAATTTGGCCAACTGAAGCAACTTTAGCTCTTCTTTTGAGGTGCACTTGAAAGGATGTGTGATAACCTTGTACATTAATCCTTTTGGAAGCTTAAGAAGAATGTTCCTGCACAACAAGGATACTCGTGAAAGTTAATGTTGTGTGTGCATATCATTTGTTGGAGAAGTCGTTAGAGTCACATGACGTGGAACCATATCGTCTGTCAGACGATATGAGCATGATCTAATATAAGTTAGTATCGTCTGTCGACTTTACATCGTTATTTAGACTTTGCTTTGTCTGTCATACACAACATCTTTTGCATTTTTATACTTCATTGTATTTAAGCATATATTCAAAAAAAATTAGCGGATGCTAGATTTTTCATAACAATATGAAACACTCCTAGCTTAATTTGAAAGTTATGAAAATTAGCAAGAGATAGTGGCTTCTTGTACATGTCATCTAACTAAAGAGAGGAAGCAACTAGAAGAAGTTTGATTAAACCCCAGTTGAGTTGTTCATGAAACAAGATGATAATTAATATCGATATGTTTGATGCTTTCTACAAAAGTTGGGTTGGCGATAATATGAAGAGTGGAACACTTATGTCAATAAAGCAAAATAGATCACTCAAAATGATTTTTAAAATCTTTAAGCCAGTATCTTAGCCATTGGATTTCATAGGTGTTAGTGGCAAGAGCACGATATTCTGTTTTAGAAGAACTACAAGATATGGTTGATTGTTTTTTGGAACTCCACAAAATGAGCAATAATCCAAGATATATGGCAAAAACAATGATGGATCTTTAGTGTTGGAACATCCAATCGTGTTAGAGTCACTAAAACCCTTAAGTTGAGTAAGAGTATTGGTGAAAAGAAATAGACAAGAACTTAAGCATTCTTGAGATATCAAATGTGAAAAGCTACCTATTGATAAGTAAAAATAGGCAAATTAATGATTTAAATAAGATGTTTCACAACACAGCAGATGCAAGGTTGAGTAGTTATAAGGTGAATGAAATGAAGATATGAAGAATGATAATAGAGAACATTACTAAAAGCTTTACGGAGCTTATTGCAGTAGTTAATAGGAGTTTTGACATGTTTAACACTAACTTATTGAATATTAGCGAAAATATATAAAGCATACTTTCATTGGAAAACATGAATTCCAATTTTGTTAGGGGTAACTCCTAAGACAAGAAAGAATAGTAAATTACGAAGATCTTTTATGCAAAAAGTTTTATCAAAAAGTTGAGTAATAAAGATAATCTCATATATATCATTGCTAGAAAAAACAATATCATTAACATAAACAAGTAAAATAGTGATATGAGAAGTATTTGACCATTTAAGAAATAATGGACTATTAGATTGAGACTGCCTATATTCGTGTGAAATAAGGAATAAGGACAAATCAACATACCATTAACAACATGCTTGTTTTAGAGCATATAAGGAACATTGAAGAGAGATTCCGATGGGGATCTATATGCAACCCTCCTTATCAAGGGTGACATGAAGAAATAGATTGTTAACATCAAGTTGTGTTAAGATACTAGTTGTTGATAGTTGCAATAACAAGAAAGAATATATGTGTAGTCAATTATAGGAGAATAAGTATCCATGTAATCGAGACCCTCCATTTGTGTGCACCCTTTAGCCATAAAGCAGATCTTATAATGTTCCACAAACCCAATCAAGTTAATGTTTTATTTTGTAAATCCAACAATGTCTAATAGTATTATTATAAGATGGAAGAGAAGTAAGAACCCATGTATCATTTGCTTCAAGAGTAGGTATCCTCTCTTGCATTGCCTTAAGCCACAATCATGCTTGAAAACCTCTTTATATGATTTTGGTTTATGGATATAATGAAATTATGATATGAGGTGACAATTTATCATAAGATAAAAACATTAGATAAAGGATAATGAATACCTATACGATGATTGGTGCTAGTTGATACAAAGGAATTATGAAAATCTTGAAGAAAAAGAGGATGACACTTGGGTCTTTGAGGGAGTCATAAAGAAATGGTTGGAGAAGATGAGCTAATTATTTTAGTGGTAGCATATGGAAAGTCAATGGGAAAAGAAGGATTATCATATAAGTAGGCAAAGGGTTAGATGAATTAGGATGATGTGAGTTGGTGAGGGGATGAGGAGTAGCCATAGTGTAAAAAGGAAAACAAATTTAGTAAAAGAAGTGCACAATGTCACTAACAACACCCACTTTGTGATAAACTTTCAAAGATACTAAGTTCCCTTAAGATAATACAATATAGGGCTAACCTAGGTCGAATCTCCAAAGATACAATCATACATGTCTATTGTTCAATGTTCTTCTTTAGTAAATTAATTTAGGGTAGTTTATATGTAAAACGTAAACAAGAAAAAGTAAAACAAAAGAATTAATTTACAGATTTAAGAATCAAACAATTCCTCTTATCATAATTCTCTAATTTGGATCCAAATTTGAGCAATTAACTAATTCAATTAATCAATTAAATTGGTTATACGAATCAAATCTCAATATCATTCAATCTAATTCGTATCACATTGTCAAATCAAGATTTAATAGATTCCTAACCTGATTTCTAAAATTAGAAATGTAAATTGATATCACAAAGAGCAAATCTAAAATTAGAGAGAAGAAGAACAAACTCAAAGCGTTAGACAATTGGTGTGAAACTCAATTTGGATTGTAGATCTTGATCTTGTGAATTAGTCCTCAAAGATCTTCATTACAAAATTTCAGCAAATATGTTTGAGCTTCTAAAAATTATAGAAAATAGCTTAGAACTCCAAATCTAGCAAAAATTATCTTCAAATTGAATTTTCGAAAATGTAGAATCCAGTGCCATGGAATCAACCCAAAATGATATCTATAAAATAAGTTATGGTTAAAACATTGAGTAAATGTCACATTAGCTAAAAATGCGAAATTAAAATAAATGAGTAGAATGAAACCAATTTATCACTATTAATATGAAATGATCTAAAAACTAAAAATAAAACATATGAAAAATATATTTAATGTGCAATAAAACTATACAAGTGTGTTCAAAATTTGAGTTATGAGTGACTCATCTAACATTCTCAATTAGAATTTTGTTTACTTCAAAATATTGGATTGCAAACTATTAATGTATGGAAGAATAGATATCAACTAACATTGACCAATAATCCTATACAAGAACCTTTGTAACACACATACTAAAATACCACACATACTAAAATATCATATATGAAATAGTACATAGTCAATTTGATATATTTCCCATATTTATCACAAATACTTCAAAATTTAATGGATATCCTCATAAATCATCTTCACCACCCAATTCTAAATTAACTTCCTATCTAATCAATAATTTTATCTAGTTGTTCAACAACCTACTTAACTCTTAAATATATATTCAGCACAACTCGTTATAGATAAACAACACTCATTTGCATCAACTTTTGATAATTCAATATTATATTTATTTACAACAAATTTTAAAACAACAATTTCAGCTTATGGTTATAAATACTAATAACATGATAACTTCAAATTCATGCATTATATTATTAATTAAATATTAATTTAATTTATATTAATAACCACCTGTAAAATAATATTAATCACATTAACTTAATATTCGTTTATTTATTTTTTAAACATATTTTTATTTTTATCATTTGATACTATTTATATTATTATTACTTCTTCAAATAATAATAATATAATTAGTCTTATTGATATATTATACTTAATTTTTAAAAAATAATCTTATTTAAATATTTAATAATTTTATCTTGCAATATTTTACAACTAATTTTTAATTTAATATTTCTTACCTTAATTCTATTTAATAATATTTCAATGCATATTTAAAATAAAATTTCCCACTTTATTTTGTTCCTATAATAATTTTTAAGTTTTATTAAAAATATTATTTTTAAATTATTTAGTAAACAGTTCAACTGTGTTTAATTAATAATGTCTGAAACCACTATTTTAAATTTTTAACAATTTTATACCTTTTAATGCATTTTTTAAATATTAAAATTTTTTATTTTAAATTTTAAGGATGAATATAATTACAATGTAATGTAATTTTTTTCTTAATTTTTCTGCTTTCATTAATTTTTTTAATAACAATTTATATTTAAAATATACATTATATCAATCATTGTTATTAATAGTAATTTATATTCTGAACTAATTTACAAATCCTTTTATTTAATTATTTAATTAATTTAATATTGTCGTTATTTAAAATCTCAAAAACTAAAATCGTAATTCCAATTTATAATTATTTATTTTATTTTTTATTAATTATTTGTTTAAATTCTTTTTTATTTTTGAAAAAAATGACAAAAATCAGGCTATAGTTAATTTCAACTACTCTTTTGGTGTCAACGTGGACCAGTAATCAGGTCTATTTCATAAATAATGTTAGAAAAAGATTTATTTGTGTCATTTTTTTAAAAATAGTTTAATTGGAAAAATATCTATGGAATGTAATTACATTTTGGCAAAAGATTCTTTTTGAAAGGTAAAAGATTTCACTCTCTCCCACTCTTACACCCAATACGCTTTGCTTTTTCCAATATTACCAAACGGCCCCTTGCGCGCATGCGCTGTCGACACCACGAAACGTCGCAGTCGTTCCCATAAACGGCGTGACGGCCATTACTTTTTTGCCACGTGTCTCTGAACACTCCTCTTCGAATGTCAGAACTTTCCTCCCTCGCCACGTGTCGATACCAGATAGATGCTCCTAGAAGCGCACTTTCTCTCTCTAGAACCTCCGCACACAACTTCGATTTCAAACGCACACACTCTTCAACTTCACTGTTTATCTCCTTATATTGAAACCAAACCTCACTTTTCCCTCTCTACACTTACTTTCTCTCTCCTAGGGTTTTCTCCGCCGTTGACCACTACCGTTCAACGCAAAGCCTCGCCCAATTTTCATGGGTAAATTTCTCCCGCGATTCCCCTAGTTTTCCTTGTTTGCTTTTCGTGAAACGCTGAGAAAGTGAAAATGGATTCTTTTTTCGGTTCTTTTTTCTCCTTTGTGTTTGTTATTTAGTGTCATTTATGTATTTCGGGCGTTTCAAATTATTGTTTTGATTATCTGGGTTTGTTTGGATCGTTATGGAGCTGAGTTTTAACATTTTTGTGACTTTGACAATTTTGATTGACAAAAAGGGGTTTTTCAATGAGTTTTTTTTTTTTTTTTCATTTTTAGAAGTACAGGTATTTCATGGTGTCAGCTCTGTTGGGAATAAATGATTATTACGGTTACATTCTGTACATGCATTTGAGAGTTTATTGCCTTCCATGAATTTTGTGTGATGCGAAATTTCAGTTTTACATTTAGGAATGGAAGTGGGGAAACTTGTTTGATTTTAATTTTATAGCAATTTTTTTGAAAATTAGCTAGGAAAGGAGTATAAAATACTGCTGGGAGGTAAAGAGTTTTTTTCTGAGATTTTGATGGTCCTGCAACAGAGCAGGCTTCTACATCCCGCTTTTCATTTCACTTTCAGTTTGGTGAATTGGGATGAAAAGTAAATATCATAACGGGTAATTTCTGGCCCTGCATGCATAATGATTTGTGCTCTCTTATACTGGAGTTCTCTGTCTTTACTTTTGAAGATTAAAATTGAAAAGTATTCAACACTGAATTGAGAAAACAATAATTGCCTGTTATCTCTTCGGTCTTCGAAGTGTTCAGTATCGGTTCCTGTGGTTTTTGGACTTGGATTCTGTCGAATGCAATTTGTACTCTGCATTTTTTGGTTTGCTCTTTCATGGGTTCATCAATGCTAGCTTTGATGATCGATAACAAAATGATGTAGGTATTTATTATTAATAGGTCTTCTAAGGTTGGATACTTGGATCATTTCATGACTAGCACTCATTTTTCTTTTTGTTGTGGGCTATGAATGCTATGCTTTTAATCCTTTGTATGGCTTGGTAAATGTTAAGGGTATAGTATAAATTTTGGCCTAAGATTCAAGTTATGAGCTGTAGGTGTGTTATTTATTTGTATTATTGTGGTTGTTTCATAAATTATGTGCTTAACAAGTGCCTATCTTAATGTAAATATGATTAATTGTTCACAAACCTGATGATAGAGGTAAACTTGCTCATTATGATATACCTTTATGTTGATCTCCATATTTTTAGACTTGACATGTGTCCTACTACAATTTAGTGTCTGATTTCATAGATTATTTTTGGATTCTTATATAATCTACTGTTTTAATAAATTTTTTGACCTCTGTATAAATCCTGTATCCTTGCAATTTAATATTATATGATGAGTTTTTCTGTTTTATTTTTATTATAGACTTATAGAGAGGATAGTTAGAAGATAAAATTAAAGCAGCATCATGGATAAATCAGAGCTGACTCCACAGCGGCAGCAGCAGCAGCAACAACAACAGCATGTGATGGGAGTTGCTGCTGGTGCTAGCCAAATGACCTATTCTCACTACCAGACTGCTCCCGTGGTGGCTGCTGGTACACCTGCTGTAGCTGTTCCTTCTCCAACGCAGGCTCCTGCTGCCTTCTCTAGTTCTGCTCACCAGCTTGCATATCAGCAAGCCCAGCATTTTCACCATCAACAGCAGCAGCACCAACAACAGCAGCTTCAAATGTTCTGGTCAAATCAAATGCAAGAAATTGAGCAAACAATTGACTTCAAAAACCACAGTCTCCCTCTTGCTCGAATAAAAAAGATAATGAAAGCTGATGAAGATGTCCGAATGATTTCAGCAGAAGCTCCAGTCATATTTGCAAAAGCATGTGAAATGTTCATATTAGAGTTGACATTACGTTCTTGGATTCACACAGAAGAGAACAAGAGGAGAACCTTACAAAAGAACGATATAGCAGCTGCTATTTCAAGAAACGATGTTTTTGATTTCTTGGTTGATATTATTCCAAGAGATGAGTTGAAAGAGGAAGGACTTGGAATAACCAAGGCTACTATTCCATTAGTGGGTTCTCCTGCTGATATGCCCTATTACTATGTCCCTCCGCAGCATCCTGTGGGACCTCCTGGGATGATCATGGGAAAACCAGTTGATCAAGCAGCGCTATATTCTACACAGCAGCCTCGACCTCCCATGGCTTTCATGCCATGGCCCCACACACAACCCCAGCAACAGCAACCACCCCAACAACAGCAACAAACAGATTCATGATGATTATGCGCAATTCAATTAGGTTTGGGAAGTAGCATGCATCTTTTGATTACAAATTTACTTAGTGCTTTTCCGCAGTAGTTTAGTGTTATGCATTGGAAAAAGCCACAGATTGTTTGAGGATTTTTGCACTCATTTGTGATTGTATGAGCTCTCTTAATTATTGGTGTGATAGTTGATTTAGTTTGCAGTTGTCCATAACTAGTGAGCGTAGCGGCTTAGTTAGGGAGTGAAATGATGAAAAATAGTGTTCGTAGATGGCTGAAATCTATTCTCATCTGCTTTTTTCTTATAACTTGTTAACGTGTGAAGAAAGATTGTGCCGCATCATAAAAGGTAGAACTATATGGCACGTGCTAACACGAACAAAGATATTGAATCGTTTCGTTAATATATTAATAATTGGTAATCATATTTTGGCAAAATTTGAAATTTTAAACAAGTAGATTTAAGGCAAAGGCTCGGTGGAGAACTAAATATAGACATGTTTTATCTGTCTTCCTTCTGAAGAATGAACGAACCCCAGGAAACCTCTGCACCCTCTCGGCGACTCCCTCCATGGACAACCCGTTAGCGGTCTGTCACCATTGTTGTCACTACTAGATTCATACCTGAATCTGTTGAAGCGTGTCTCTACACCTGACCCAAATTCGCTTCTCTTTTCTCTTTAAGCACGAAATTTGAATTGTGTATTCAACTTTTTAAAAATATTTTTGTAAATATGTGTTTGATAATATATAGCTAGATTTAAGATTAAGTTTCAAAGATCATTTGTTAATTCAAATATTTGTTATAAAAGCAACTTTTGAAATAAATTATATATATATATATATATAGAGAGAGAGAGAGAGAGAGAGAAAAAAGGAGAAATAGTTAAATTAAGTATTTAGAACTTTTTAAATATTTTTGTAAATCATAGATTAACAAATATTTATTATAAAATAGTTCGGACAAATTTTTAACATGTAATGTAGTTAAGATTATAATTATATACTTTTATATTGATTTGTTTGTAAATAGATTCATTTTAATTTTTAAACTATTTAATTCCTTTGAATTTATAATAAAGACATATCTTAAGCAAAATAAAAAAATTTAAAAAAATAAAGATTAATTATTTTTCTTTTTCTTAACCTATTTCTTTAATATTTTTCATCTACAATATCATTTGTTCTTGTGTAACATATGATCATTACATTTTAAAAAATAATATACAAGTAAGGATAAACTAATGTTTTAAAAACTTGAATACATGTTTATGTCAATATGTATATGTTTTCTCAATCTATATAATTGCATTCTAGATAATTTATTCAAATCTCTCATACAATCTTATCAATATATATTCAATTCATTCATTTAGCATCTATCGAAATTAAGTGTCTAACTCTCATTTCATTGATTACTTCTTATGCTATAAATCACATACACTTAACTCTATTTCCAAAAGAAATAAATATGCGTTGAATTAAACTTAGAGATTTGCAATCTCCATGACCTACTAAACAAAGTTCTTTTTTCATACCATGTCGAGTTATAGAACTTCATTCGACTTTCACCACCTAATTTTTTTTTCTATATAATTTTAGTATCAGTAGAGTCAATACATCTTCTTTAGAATCTCAAATTCAATACATAACATAAATATCTCAATATAGTATTTCTTCCCTGGAAATAACTATATTCCCAACACATAACATGTTACATCACATTCACAACATCATACACCATTTTTCATATACATTTTATCTCATTTCAAATCATATATCAGTCAATATCTTATTCACATTTTCATATAACACTTATAAGATATAATTCATAAAATGACGACTATTAAAAATAACAATGCATACCATATTATACTCATTCAATTGTGCACAGATATAATTTATAACAAGACTAAAAAAGTAAGTTACAACTTTTATGAAAATCTCAAGCTCAAAAGGAATCATCTACTTAGCTAAAAAGTTTAAAAACTACAACAACTTCAAATAAAACTGACAACTTGACCTTCGTTCACTAATGCTTAGTTCACTTTAAAGGATGAATTTAAGGGAGAGGAAAAAGATGAATATGAAGGAAAACATAGTGGAAAGTAAAGTTATTACTTTGAAGAGAAAGTGAGTGAAAAGTGAAGAAAAAATTTGTCAATGATTTACCTTGCCAACCCAGGTTCTCTTTTAGATGAATCGGCCGGTTTGATGAACCGAGAGTTTAGGGAGTTGGGGGCCACACTGAACCTGAAAAGCTTAATTTGTATCCCAGTTATTCTCAGCTTGTGAAGAGCTATCTGGCTTGTGAAGCTATCCAGCATGAACACGCTTTCGGTCAGTCCCACAACACAAAGAAGAGGTCCTTAAAGAATAAGGAAGCGAGACTTTTGACAAAAAGAATAACAGACTCTCCTTAGTCTCAGCCTGTCTCCCGTAACAACGGAGAGATAAACTAAGGCACAAATTGATTGAGAAAGAATGATTCCCTCCGGACAGAAAGAGAGTCCCTTCATGTAGGAGTAGTGAGTGATATGTGGTTGGTTGTTGACCAACAAAGACATGGGAAAAGGAAAGCACTCACAAAGTGACTTATGAATCAGAAAGATTGAGGCTGACTACGACCTCAGATGATTAGGCGGGGCAGGAAACCTCTCCTAAACCATTGACGTCTAAAACACAAGTCGTTTGATATAATGAATAAAAATTACATTTTAATTAAAAAGTTTATAAATAATAATTTTATTTAATATTATTAACTTTTTATTTTATTATTAATATTATTATATAAATTTGTGTTATTATTATTATATAAATTTATTTATGTATAATATCATATATAAGTTTATTTATGTTATTAATATTATTATATAAATTTATTTATTTTATTGTATTTTCTATTTAAACTAATTTTTAAATATTTTTAAATTTGTTTTATTATATACAATAATTATAATTAATTATAATATAATCTAATTATTATATGTTATCGATTAGTGGATAACCTAATCGATTATAACATATAATTATTATATTATAATATTATTGATTTAAATTTAGTTTTTCATTTCAATTATTATGATAAAAATTTGTAATAATAATAATAATTAATCATATTAAAAATATTAATTAAATTATAATGTAATAAATTATAATATACATTTTTTATTAATATATTTTCTTTATAAATCTCATTTTTATTGTAAAGAAATTTTTTTAGTGATGATTTTTTTTGTTTTTTGTGTTTGAATTTTTTTTTCTTTTTTCTAATGTTCTCTCGTATTTAGTTGTCTCGTGCTTTTCTTCAGCTTGAAAGGATTTGAAGGTAAAACAAATATAATCTGAGTTTTAGACTTTCTTTTTAAGTAATTAAAAAATCATAGAAAGTTAACATCTAAGGCTACAACTTTTATGTGTTAAGTCAAATTCTAAAAGCATTGATTCGTCTAGTGAGATCTAGCTCTCCCAACAAAAAATCTTCTCGAATTTTCAATTAATTGAATTTAGCCTAGCAAGATGTAGACTCGCGCGACGACCAAACCTCTCGAGTTTTAAATTAACTGAATTGCACCTAGCGAGATTTTTTATTACTTAGCGACTCTGCATAATTTAAAAATGATGTAGGATATAAAAAGCAACCTAATTGGTTCAAACTAAGTTTTTACGTCATTTTTTATACCTAACATTGAATATTTAGTTCCAAAATAAGATCAACTTGAATCAATTTGACTACATTGAAATATTCTACCTTTTAACTACTAAACATACAATCTATCTCTTTTAAATCTATCCACTTAAACTATACCAAATTTCATTTCAACACTTTCAATCCTTTAATATCTCAATCAAACTACACATAAATAACAAGAATTGTCTATAAGAAATATTTATTCACACCTCTATAAACGTTTTATCATTTTATAAAATATCGAATCTCAAGTTCAACAATTGGAATATACCAAAACAATATACAGTGTCTGCAAAGATTCAATGGTTAAATATGTTTTTAGTTCCTGATTTATTTGTCAAAATTGTGTTTCGTCCCTGGAACAAACTTTGGACCTATTTCGTCTTTATACTTTATAGACATATGTAAATGATTCTCAATGACAAATAAAAATATCTGAGAAAAATGAGAGGAAATAGAAGGGAAAAAAGTGAAAGAAACTTAAGAGACAAATAATAGTGAAGTAGAAAATTATAAAAAATGAAAATAAAGAGATAAAAATAAATTCTGACACATATCAAGAATCGTTTACACGAGTTTATAAAACATAAGGACGAAATAAGTCTAAAGTTTGTCTCAAGGACAAAACACAATTTTGACAAATAATTCAAGGTCTAAAAACATATTTAACCCAAGATTCAAATACTTTCGCTTCCATATCTTCTACCTTAGTGTGCTATAAAAAAAATCATAACTAGCTTTCTTTACCTGTTAAAAAGTTTTCTTTTCAAGCTTAATCTTTCTTACATGTACAAAAAAAGTCTTTGATCAATGATCTAAATATATGCTTATGATCCTAGACTAACAAAGATTCATCTTTGTCGTAGAAGAACCACATGCAAGACCCCTAGCTCCCGTGCATGTAACTTTCCCCAAAATAAACTCAAGAAAAAGGGAAAAAAGAAACTTACTCTAAAACAAATTTTGATTGAACATAATTGCTCTATTCTCCACCAGGATTCCTAAGGTGAACTATGATCTTCAAAAAAATGAATAGATCTTCTAGAAATTTAGAGAGAAGTTAGAGGAAAGTATTTTAAAGAGATGATAGCTTTTATGAAATGAAGTTTGAATAGTTATATTTTTCTATTTACAAGCTTTTCGATTTTAATATTCATACTTCTTTTCAGTTAAACTACTTCTTAGATACATTTTGTTGGTCCTTATATTCTCCTCAATAAGAAAAAAATTCATACTAAAAAATTGACTTACTAGAAAAGAGATAAGGATATGCTTCTCTCATGCTTTCTTCCAACACCTATGTGAAATTACTGTACTTAGCATTTCGCAACAACTTCACCATCTTACTAGTCATATCTCTGAATTACTTGTTCTGATGTTCTTTAATCCTGACTGACCTAACCTCAAAAGATAGATCCCTGCTGATATGGAAATTACTTCTAATTGTTATATAAACTTTCACCCTCCCTTGTATTTATCAAAATTTCTTAGGTTGCTTAAATGTCTCACCATTCAACCTTTCGTTTATGATATCGACACAAAAGAGTCTTGTACTTTCTCTCATACGAAGTTTTATAAGACAACATTTTGATACTAGCATGAAAATTGGTATTGTAGCATGAAAGTTGATGTTGTACTCTAACTATGCCAAAGGTGTATTCTCATCCCTACTTTTCGAGTGATCCAGTACATAATTCCTTAACAATTCTTCTAAAAACCGAATCTTGCATTTCAAAATGATCATTCACTACACACAAAACTCATTCTCAAACTAACCCCCAAAGCCTCTTGTAAAACTTACCTGTTAGAATAAGAGGGTAGGTAAAAGCAACCAAGGGGGTGAATTGGTTTTTAATAAAAATTAAGTCTTTTTTTAATTTAATCTTGTTAAAACAAATTTTAACAAAAACCCTAATATAAATTTAAGTTATGCTAGATTAAGATCAGAGTATAAAACAAATAAGCAGAATATAAGCTGAAAGTAAAGAGAGTAGGAATAGAGAAAAATACACAGAATAATTATATTGGTTCGGATCAAAACAGATCTATGTCCAGTGATTTATCACCTCAACAGAGAGTGATTTCTACTAACTATCTTAATAATAAAAAAATGTTACAAACTTATAGTGCAACAGGAAGATTAATAAGACACCTCCTTTATACAGAACAAAGGATGAAATAACACCTCTCTTGAAAACACAAGAGATGAACAACATCTTTCTTGAACACCACAAGGAATGAAGATACCTCCTTTGAATAACCAAAAAGGATGAACAACCATCATGAATGAACAACCTTCCTTAATCTCACAAAGAATGAACACCTCCTTTGAATAATCATAAAGGATGATAACAACACCTCTTTTGAAACCCTCAAAAGATGAACACCTCTTTTAAATAACTACAAAGGATGAAAAAAGATTTAACACTAGCAGCAGAACAACTTTCACTTTGATCTCTTTAGGTTAATTTTGAAATCTCTGTCCCCTTTTGTATTTATAGAAAAAGAGATACGCAAGGTTCTGTAGAATGTGAAAGATTTTCGTAAAATCATTCAGAATAATCGATTATTACTTGGAATAATTGATTATTCCAGAGAGTAATTAAAAAATAAAAGTCTGCTGGTGATAATTGATTATTTTGCAAGATAATCGATTATTTTTAAGTATGATAATCGATTATTCCAGGAGATAATTAATTATTTCAATGTCAAAAGTTTTTTACGAAAAACAAAAGAATTTTTCAAAGTTTAAGGAGAGTTGAGTGCATGCTATGATCTTCAAGATGATTCCTAACTATTACAATTAAACATATACACAAAAATACAAGATTAAAACTTTCACAAGACTTCGAGACTCCAAGACTTCAATCATGAAGGTCCATCTTCTTCTTTTAGAGCCATCATCATCAAAACAATTATCCTTTAAATATTTCTAAAGATCCATCTTCATCTTTAGATTAACACTGCCAAAACCTTTCTCTTGTCATGTGACGTGAGTAGCTAGTATCTTGGTACCATGATAGGAGTAGTTTTGCTGGCATTGAGTATATCTGCAAGAGGTATTATTTTACTTTTAGGTACCTATATTTTCTCGAGTCCTTTCTTGTTAGTGGCAAAAGATTTATGCTTGTATGTATGACTAAACGATGCATGATCAAAAAGCGTTTTTGAAACAATTTGCCTTATATAGGTTGGATATTGTTTCTTTTCCTCAAATCTTATCCTCTTCTTATCAAAAGGATTCTACGATCTCCTTACTAGTAGATCTAAAGACTTTTTAGTGATGGAAGAAACAAAGAAAAAAAAAATTTAAACTCATTGGTTATATTTAGAGAATATTACAATGATTTCACTCACATCCAATTAGATTTTCTAATCACTATACACTTTGAATTTTCTTGTAGACTTTGATAGCTTGTAATTCTTGTGTCTTCTACGTTGATCTTCAAGTCTTTATAAAGCTTTCGTGAATTCAAACATGCTTGAAGTCTTTTATCACTTTTTGAATATCCCTCGATTAACATTTTCCACCATCAAAGTTGACATCTTTTGTATTCTTTCACATAGCAGAAGTCTTAACTTTTTGTACTGGTAGACGTTCAATATGGAAAGACTTGATGTTCTTTAATCTCACTTATTTTATCCTAAAAGGAAACAATTCAAATAATACATGATAATATCTCAAATTATTTCATTCTTCGCTATACCATTCATTTCCTTTATCTCTTTTAATTAAAATGTTGGAATAATTATGAACAATTGATCCTTTAATGTTTATCAATAAAATATCTTTTTCTTTGAATAAAATTATTATAAGATCAAATATAAAATTTTAGTGTAATTTAGTTTTCTTAATTTTATTAATTTGTAATTTTTTATATTTAAACCGTCTAATAGTTTTATTAGACCTTTTATCATCTTATGCCTAAACTTGAACACTTAACTGCACAAAACAAACATATTTTTGCATATATGAATTGAATCGGCTAATTATTTAAAGTTAGATCTATATTATATATGAATTGAATCGGCTAATTATTTAAAGTTAGATCTATATTATAGAAAACTATGATATAAGAAATTATTTTTATGTGTGAATTAACCTTTAATCTTCTCTTCCTTTTACTTTTACAAACTATTTTCATTTTCTAATTTTGTTTTAATAGAAAATCTCTAAACTAGACTGTATAGAAAAAATATTAAAAATTAAATATAATATAAATGTATCATAGATAATGGATCTAAGATATGTTCTATATTACAAAAATTTAATAAAAACTTAAAATTTTTTATTTTAAAAGCGATATTAAAAAATAATATATAGCTAACCTACTAAATGTTGATGGACATCAATTCCCATATATCAAAATTTACTTGTAATATTTTGCTACAATGAAATTTAGATTCACAACATTCTTAAGAGTTCATTCCAAATTTAATTTATTTTTTAAGTTTTTCAAGTTTTCAATATTTTGCTTTTTTATTTATATTACTTTTTTATCATCTTTATTATTTTCAAACAGCACTTGGCAAAGAGACGGTATTAAAGTGCCAAACTTTCTCTTCGATTCAAGTTCTTCGGAAAAAACATGTTATTATAAAGTAACTTATTATAATAATAATAATAATAATAATAATAATAATAATAATAATAATTTATGACAATATCTATAATAATATATAAAAGAAAATTCTGTTGTATTCCCTTTCTGTAAACACAATTCAATATATAAGAAAATTTGATGCAAAAGTATATTAAAAATTATAAATATTAAAATGTGTATATTAAAAAAAATTATTTTATATATCATTATAGATAATAATAAAAAATATAAAAAATAAAAAACTATAAAATGTTTGATGCAACAATAGTAATAAAAACTAGGAGATATAATTTTTTTTTATCTATTCTCTTGTTTTTTTACCAAACAAGTCAACTCAAATGCAATAGCTCTGTTTCAACTCGACAAAACCAAACAAAACTGGGAAGACAAGAAAGAGGAAACCCGCGTTTCAATAATTGGACGAAGCGTGTCCAATTCAAGCATCGTCTTGTTTCATTGTCCCTTTGTCTCTCTCTCCATTTGCGAGCTGTCACTGATGTTTTCTATAAATTTCAAACTCTCTAAAATTCAATTTTGGTCGAACAGTACAATCCTGTACAGATAGGTTTAAACCGTTTCATAATTTGAATATTTTTTTTCTTTTGTTTGGAATTTTACGATCTATTTTGGAGGGAGATGGCGGCGCCGAATAGAATAGAACGCGCTCACCAGATGTACCGTGAAGGACGATACGAGGAGGCGTTAGGGTTCTACACGGAGGCAATCGCCATTGCCAAGACTAACCCTCAGAAGATCGCGTTGCATAGCAATCGAGCTGCGTGCTATCTGAAGCTTCACGATTTCAAGAAGGTTACTCTCTTTCTGATTCTCTTTTGAATTTGTTACTGGTGTTTGGAAAGTGGTTATCTATGCTGTGTAAATTGAGTGAATTGCTCCAATTTCAGCTTTTGTTTTGTTTAATTTCATGTAATTGGAAATTGTTGAGTTTTGTAATAACTACGAAAGTCCTAACAGTTTTTGTTAGGACTCCTGTACTTGGGAGGAACTGTTTGATTGATCAAAAGTGAAGGCGTGTAGAAACAGGATTTGATGATATAAATGTTTCAGTTTATTAGGTTTGGCCGGGAAAATTGCTTGCAATTTTAGCAAAAATTATAGGGGTGTGAATGGAAAACTGTTTAGTTGAATTTGAATATGTTCATTTCTTTCTCCTCTGTATCTGTAGAGGATCTATAATTTGTCGTTAGCTTTCTATGATTCGGCACCAATTAAGCAATGAGCAAACAATCTAAGAGATCATATCATCATTTCCAAATCAAAACCTTAAGATAATTAGTTTCTAGATCTTTTTTCTATATTGCTCATTTTTCTCACTTGTTCTCTCGATGTAGGACTTAAAATCACAATTGGATTCTTAACATTCATAATTGTAATATAATAGAACCGGTACCAGTATTTTGAAAGAAAAAAAAAAGATCTTGAATTTTATTGCTAACCTTAAATCCAATACCAATGTAGTTGGTTCTGATACAGGTACAGTTGTTTTGACTACCTTACCCATTTCTTCTTTTATACACTTTACCGAACCTATCATAATCCATCGAATTTAAGAAAAAAGTTTAATTTTGATTTACACTGTCAACTAATTAGAAATCATTGTAGATGTGATTTAAATGTAATTATTGTAAACATTAATGAATTTCAAGGATATGACAATTCATGATAGGATAACTGTGAAAAAATTAAAATTAGAGCATATTTAATTAGATTCCAACAAATACTGGTTGCTTTGTCGATGTTGACTTTTTGGCCTGATATTGTACAATCTCATTCTATAGTAGCTGTCTTTTTGTTAAAAGATTTGTATTACATTGGTTTGACTTTTCTTTCTAATCTCTGTTTAGTTTCCACCTAATCCTAGTTGAGTGAAGTAAAAGCATTGGTTATGATTTCAACCTTCTAAAATGATGTCCTTGCTTATCACTTTCCTTCAATATGCAAGCTTATGCTACATGCATTCCTTTCTAATACTTTTTCTTTTCGGGATGCAATCAATCCTTGTAATTTCAGGCAGCAGAAGAGTGTACCTCAGTGCTTGAGCTTGATCACAAGCACAGTGGGGCATTGATGCTACGGGCTCAAACGCTAGTCACCCTGAAGGAGTACCATTCAGCTCTTTTTGATGTCAACAGACTGTTAGAGTTGAATCCATCTTCAGAGGTTTATCAAAATCTTCAGGCACGCTTGAAAACCCAGTTGGTAGGCACTGTTATCTCTTCTCTTTTAGATTTTTATTGCAATTTCACTTGCATGCATTGCACACTGGTAACATCGTTTTGAGGTACCGGGAGATTAGTAATTATGGCTATGGGCATATGGTTCCAACTTCGTAATAATAATTATTGTTGTTAAATTATTATGGTTGTTATTACTGTTATTCCTTGTTTTTTGGATTTTGTACTTTTCTGCTTAGGATTTTCTTTATTTTTGTACACACGCCTTTTCATCCTCATCTAGCTAGTTGGAGGGACACTCATGAAGTGTACGTGCAAGTTAAGATTATACCATAGTTAAAAAGTGTTTATTTTATAAATGTTGCAAGAGAAAATTGAAGTAGTAGAGTTAGAAGGAACGGAGAAAGATGATTAGACTAATCTATAATATATTTGGCCTAGAATTTTATTCTTGTAGACAGTATTTTATCAGCTGGTAGTAAGATATGTTTTTCTCTCTCTCTATATTCTTGCTCAAGGAAAGTCACTTGCTCCAATACCAGAATCAGAAGAGGAGTTTGAAGAACAGGTAGACGAGGAGCCTGACGTGATAACAGAAGGGGAGAATGAAAAAGAAGAGATGGGAGAGAAATATTCTTCTGTTTCTAATATTAGGACAGAACAGAAGGATGAACTTGGTAAAAGCATTATTAGTACTGAGTGCGCTGCTCATGAAGCAGACCTCAAGTTTTCACTGAAGCAAGGGAGAAACCAATACCATGACACTAAGAAGTTCACAGCAGATGCCATAGCTCCTAAAGCACCAAACAGGGAATCAAGTGAGCAACATTCAAAAGGATGGCAAACAATTCCAAAACCGAAAGGACATTCAGCTCTAGATTATGCACGGTGGAATAGTGTTGAAGATGATTCCAGTGATGACGACGATGACAATGAAGAAGAAGAATCTTTGCCTCAGTATCGGTTTCGTGTAAGAACAATTGGTGTTCGTCCTGTAAAGTGAGATGTTTCTACTGTGTACTGTACATTACCTATCAATGGATGTTTTGATCCCGAAGTGAATATAAGAATGGTATTTGATGGGAAAGAATCAGTGGGTTGCAATGGCTGTCATGTTGTAGGCCTTGAAGATCTATGAACCTATAGAAAGTACTGATCTGTACTATGAGTTGGTTTGATTGTCAGTGGTGATGAGCTATTTGAACTCTGAATTTTACGTCGAACCCCTCCCTTTCGAAGCTGCTAACGACCTGTTGTGATAGCAAGTTTAAAGGTTCGTGTTTCCATATTGGACCAAAAGTATGGGGGGTGTTTTTCAGCTGCTGAGGCTTATACACGTGACTAAAATCCATTCCTGCTGGAGCAGGCTGATTACTTATGTTCAAATTTCGTGATAATTAACTGTTGTTCCATTTCGCTATTATGCCTTGTAAAAGCAAAATTAAGTCATTGTATTGAGTTGGGGGCACAAACCTGTGCCTTTTGCTCTGCCTTTTGTCTTATCTGTAATATGATTCATTTGTTTCACCAATAGTTTTATATTAATGTCTCGTACACTGAATTTTGTGCAAAGTCCACACCCGATCTACATTTATTTCCTTAGATTTCTGTTTCCCCGGTGCAATTTGATTTTCTATTCAGTTCCAGCTTGAGTTGACCAAGGAAAAATCGGATTTAACTTGACAAACCAAGAAAGCAAGTATACTTTTTCGGTTCTGACTGGTTTCCATTTTATAATTGTTGAGCTAGATGATAGAATTTGTTTTAGAACTGCTTATTTTATTTTTCATCTGCTAATCGGCATAAATAATGGGAAGGAGTAATGTCCTAAAATAGTTAAGCAGCCTATAAATTCATTATTGTACTTCTCATAGTTTATGTTGTTGCCTCCTAATGGATTCACCGATCATGTATTTCTTATAATTGAACGCATAAACATGAATACAGAACACGCGTACACAAGCACATAAAATTGGGTGACTGTAATGACACTTTCAAATTTTTGGACTCCAGAAAAATCACTTTTGAACGAGTTCAGTTATAATGCAATATTGCATCTAAATTGTTCTTGGATCATCTAAGAGCACTTTCCTTCTTTGGTCTTCTCACAAGACATCTTCCTTGTAAGGTTAGATCACTTTGCTTCTCCAAGACATCTTCCTTGTAAGGTTAGATCACTTTGCT
The DNA here is from genome assembly GCA_030347555.1 of Lablab purpureus. Lineage (NCBI taxonomy): Eukaryota > Viridiplantae > Streptophyta > Magnoliopsida > Fabales > Fabaceae > Lablab > Lablab purpureus. The sequence continues at coordinate 25,164,162 of CM059258.1, forward strand.
TCTCCAAGACATCTTCCTTATAAGGTTAGATCACTTTGCTTCTCCATTTTGAGCATTCAATCCTGCCATCCACTCTCCATTACTCAAAGCTTCCACAACCTTCTTCCATGGAGCTTCAACCATCTTCCATCATTAAGTGAAAGAAAAAAAGAAGAATTACAATATATTCATGTTTTATGACTATTATATATTTTTTAAATAACAAAAAAGTGAATTAGTAATTTTTTCATTTGATTATTCCCAGTTTCCCATTTTTTGGTAACATGAAAAAACTGTATGGTGAGTAGCATTCTACACACAATCTGAACAGTAATTTAAGTTTAGAGTAGTTTAGCTTATTTTTTTCTTCACAAGTAGTTATAGAAGTATGTATCCAAACATATCCATTAACTTTCCTGAGAAAGTAAAAGGAGGGATTTAACTGTCCAAAATTCACTGTGGAAATAGCATTAAGTTCAAATGTTAATTTGCACAACCTGTTCATGTGGTTTTTCACACACATTTACATATTCTGATATTAACAACAATCAACGACAAAATGAGCAGGACCAGAAAACTACAATACACACAATTATTGTTGGCCCTTATATGTCAATAATATATATAGCTATTTTGGAGCATAATTTAGTGAACTATATATACGCAATCAGATCAAATATGTTGGTTTTCATTTAGATGCCTTGTGGACCTGTCCTTTGGTCGGAACAGCAGCTGCAGACATCACACGCAGACGGCGAGCAATTTCTGTGAAGGATGGCCTGACTGCCGGATTGGGTGCCCAACACTGCTCCATTAGTGTTTTCCACTCAAGATCACAATAACTGGGGATTGTAGGTCTCAATGTGTTATTCACAATACCTCCTGCATGTAGAGTGCTAGGAAGTGAGAAAATTTTCTGTAGGATAGGGGGTGATTTCTTTAATGATTTGTACGTCACTTCTGATACTTGTTATTTGTAAGTTGTTGTGAAACGTATGACAAACTCCGTGCGTAGACTTTTATTATATAATAGAAAGAGCTTTTTGCCTTTTCAAAAAAATTGTTTGCCAGTTCTAGAGGTTAAAAAATTTGATAAAGGGAAAGAAGAGATTCATAGATGTTAGATGCATGCCTGATGCATGGGTAATGCAATTTTATGTATACCATCTGATACTATAACTCAGAATTTAAAAAAAGTCTCAGTTGTTCTTGAATTTATACATACTAGCAAAAAGCATTTGTCTTCTATAATTCTCTCATTAACAATGATGTAACTTACAGAAGCAACATATCTCTGGAAACTTACATTTCAAGGAGTTGTGAAAAATATTGAAATTCTAATATTGTAATAAACAAGATTGTTTAGCACAATGCATTTCTACTATCGTGATTTTTTCCTTCAGATTGTGTTAGGTTGTTCTGGAAGTTGAAGTAGATAACTTGAATTTAAAAAATGAGTATCTCCATAAGTTAAAATTATCTGATCAACTAGTTAAAAAAGTAAAAAAATTAAAGAGATCACTTGAGAGAGCTTCTACAAATTAGCTTATACATAAGCTAATTTTAACCTAACTTGTGTATAAAGTAATTTTAACTTAGCATGTGACATTTTGTCTTCATATTTTTCTCTCCTAGAAGTCTTTATGGTTCCAAACATGTCCTTCCTTATTTTGGTTTAGCTATACTGGGCTTTTAAACCTTATTAATGGTTTTAACAATTCAACTGGGCCTTCAGGTTTTGCACATTTGATCTGTTTTATAATAGTTAAATTTTCACACAGTAGCCTATTTATTTTGAGATTTTAATAGAATTATCTGGGCTTTTAAACCTTATTAATGGTTTTAACAATTCAACTGGGCCTTCAGGTTTTGCACATTTGATCTGTTTTATAATAGTTAAATTTTCACACAGTAGCCTATTTATTTTGAGATTTTAATAGAATTATCAATTCAATGCAAGTACTATTGATGCAAAGTAATGCCTCAGAATGGTGAAAGACAAACAGTAAACAAGGTTCCTAGAGAAGAGAAAAGGACCGCACCAATAATTGCACCATAGTGCATATTAGCATATGGCTCTTCACCAGTAAGAATCTCCCATAGGACAATGCCGAAAGAGAACACATCAACCTAAAGATAGATGTAATAGCATTAATAATCAATGCTTCTCGAACAAGAGAGATAGAAGAGACAATAAAGGACAATATAATCCACTAAATAGTGTAATTTATTTCTTCTTTTCAATGTTAAATTTGTGTGAAAATTTGGAACAAGATGAAAAAGTCTTAAAAACATAGGGAGCTGCCAATTGAACTACAAGCTTGTTGGTGACAATTTCAATATCGTTTATGAGGAAAATAAAAATCAACTTGTTGGCTATTTTCATATTCCTTGTAACTAACAGTGACTCTAAACTTCCACTGATCATCTGAAAATTTACCTTTTCTGAGACCTTATTGCTGCTACCGTTCAGCAGCTCTGGTGCCATCCATGGCAGAGTTCCACGAACACCACCAGACACCAGGGTGTTTCGCTTAATTTTTGATAGGCCAAAATCGCCAACCTGGTGAAAAGCAAGTTTCTTAGCTTTGTCACAGTGAAGAAAAAATTATAATAGAATGACTAGTCCCCAACTTTAATAGATACCTTGCATATTGGCCGTAAAGGATCCTTCAGATTCACAAGTAAATTGTCACATTTCAAGTCAAAATGCACGATATTTTTTGAGTGTAAATATTCCATTCCAAAAGCTGCATCCATGGCTATTATTAACCTCTTACGGCGATCAAGATATCTGGAATAACGATAAGATCATTGAAAAATATGACCGTTTTTTTTTGATAAAACAGTTCAGTGGTATCCAAGGGTTATAGTAACTAGCAAAATGTCAGGGCATTCATTGAAAAAATAATAGTCTCTTCGTAGATATGCAACAAATTAACATGATAGTAATGGATCCTCTTATGTTTAGTTGTAGAACTAGGTATTTTGGTAAAAATTCATAGACCCATCTATATTACCCGCAACCTGCATAGGTACGTGCTTGTATATTTTGGTAATTTCTTAATGCCGATTTTTTATATATGACTTGCACAACCTGCAGCTTAAGCAATTTTTACCTCTGGTTTCCGCGAGTTACTCGTAACTCGCACCACCAAGTCAAATTTAACTCAAAGTCTATTATTTATTGCTTCTATACATTATCACAAAATCTTATGCAATTCAAAATCGAATACTTTTTACTTCTATTGGTTATCACGAAGTCCAATTCAACCCAAAACCTGTTCATTTTGTTTTTATTAGTTGTGCATTGTTTAATAGATTGAGTAAATTATTATTACACAAATGAATGTTAAAAAAATCTTAATAGGGTTAACTCGTTTAGGCTACAGGTTTTGCAGGGCTAGATACCGTTTATAAAAATTAAACATCATTTAAAGTGTGGACTATAGGAACAAGTTTTTTATAGTACAAGTTTATGCAGGTATAGGCTTAAATGAGCATATTCGTCCAAATACCCAACTCCACCTAGTTGTATGGAAATTTTGTCTCTCTCTCTCTATAAATTTTCATCAATTTTGATAAGGTACAACCTATTAAATATTCATAAAGAGAGAGAGATTTTTTAGATGATTAAATCAAGTGAAATTTTGATACTAGAGGATCCAACCCAAAGGAGGATGGATACATTACCTATCCTTACGAAGCAAGACATTCCTGAGAGAACCATCCACCATGTACTCAGTGACAGTCGCTAATGTTGCTCCTGGTCCATCCTGAACTACACCATAAAATGCCACCACATTTGGATGGTGAAGCTTGGAAAGTATGTCAGCTTCCCGCCAGAACTCTATGGTCTGAGAGTGGAAATGAATACCATCAATATAAGCCTCTTTAATACTAGAGTGTGTGAGCAAACATGTAGGCAGAAGGCGATAATTGAGGATTTATTTTTCTTTAATCCAAAACAAAACAATACATGGGTATTAAAGGTAATACTAATTAAAGCAAATAAATTTCAAGAAATAAAAGAAATGAAGATTCTAAATTGGGAGCAAATCTACCAAATAAACTTCTAATCCCAACACCTTAACTTTAGAGATTACCTACAACCAGATCTATATTTATTAGACAATAAATGTACAATATTTACATTTGTACCTTCGACACCCTTTTCAAGCTGAGGAATATATATCTTCCATTCCCAACATGCTAATGAGATTAGCTTGAGCTATTGAGTTCTTTCCTTAGCTCATCAGCCACTTGCTAATTGGACGAAATGTATGACATATGCATACTAGACCTACTTCTAATTTTTTTCTCAATGAATTTCAATGTTTTATGTTGTCATGTTGAATGGAATTATGTCGAGTGTCTATTGCTGACTTATTATCACAATTGATCTTCATGGGACCCTCCAAATTAATCTTCCTCCAAATCATATCAGATAATTTTTAGTCATAGTAACTCCCGTAGTCCTTGATCAATGAACCTGAATTCTCATTCAGCCCATGATCTCATAAGTAGTTGATCTTCTATCAGCAAAGAGAATCTGCATAATCAGCATTGGTGTAGGCTTTAAGATTAAGTCTTCCATTCCTTTTGAAAAGTATTCCCTTTCCAAGGAAGCCCTTCAACTACTGCAGAATCCTATATGCAGCTTGAAAATAAGATTCTTCCAGTTCATGCATGAATTGGCTTGTGACACTCACCGAACAAGCAATATTGTTAGAAAACAAGATTTTTTCTAAATACTTTGTCACATCAGTCATTCCTACTTTGTTCTGTTTAGTTAGGTTGAGATCTTTGATAATCTTTATTTAATGAGAAAGTAAGTTATATATCAGTGGTAAGATAGAAAATAATGATAGTATTTATTGTGTGGAGATTTTTCATATCTCTTATATAATAACTGAAGAGACAACTTTGATTATAAATATTCAAAACCCACTGTACTCTGATCAAGAGAGAATAGATCATAGGTTTTTATCCATTCTTTCTTTCCTGTATGCAAAATTATTTTCTCTGTTTGTCTGGTTTGACAACATTTTTTGTTTTTTCTGATTTTACAACATGATATCAAGAGCTCATTGATTCTCAAGGGCTTGTGAGTACAAACCAAAAAAAAAAATACCCATAAGAAAGAATGATCTCCAGTAGCAGTTCTTTACCTCCACCTCTAGTTTTTGTTGGAGAAAATCATGATTTGTGGGCTGCAAAAATGAGAACTTATTTGAGAGCTCAAATTCTGTGGGAAGTGGTAGAAAATAGAAGTGATCTAGTCCCTTTATGAAACAATCCAATAGTGCCTCAAATAAGATTCTATAATGAAGAAGTGACAAAGGAAGGCAGAGCACTTGCCATCATTCATGCAGCATTACATGATGATGTTTTTATCAAGGTGCTGAATTTAAGAAGAGAGTTTGAAGCAATAAAAAATAAAGAGTCTGAAACAGTGAAGGAATTCTCTGAAAGACTTTCTAAAAGTGATTACTCAAATCTGATTGCTTAGCTTAAAGATCAAAGAGTTGTGGAGAAAATTTTGGTGTGTCTTCTTGAGAGATTTGAAGCAAAAATATCCTCTCTTGAAGAAAATAAGGATTTTTCTCAGATTTCATTGTTATTCTGCAAGTAATAGCAAAGAAGTTTGGCTCATAAACAGCGGGTGTACTAATCATATGATTCATGATGCTAGTTTTTTCAAGGAACTTGATCAATCATACTTCTCCAAAGTCAAATATTAACAATGGAAAAAGTGTTGATGTTAGAGGGAAAAGAGTGGTTGTTGTTGAAACTCCTTCACGTACTAAATACATTTATGATGTTTTATTTGTGCCTAAGTTAAGACAAAATCTATTGAGTGTGGGACAAATGCTTGAAAGGAAGCATGCTTTGCATTTTTAAAATATGAGATGTAGCATATTTAATTCCTCTGGATGTGAGTTGATGTGTATTAAAATGAGAGAGAAAATTTTTCCTTTAGAATTGAAAAAACCTGTTATGCAAGCTTTTCCAAGCAAAGTAGAAGCCTCAAGCAAAAAGCAACTTGGAGTAGACAATCTCCAAAAACAATATTTAGAAATTGAAAAAGATTCAGGTGATGATGCTTATTTTTCAGTTAGAGACTAAAACTCTTACTGAAAAATATGAAAGGTGCAACATTGTTACACTAGAACCTAAAGAGTATGATGAAACTGTTTGGAGATGTACTATATAGGAGGAGATGAATATGATTGAGAATGACAAAACATGGCAACTTGTTGACAAGCCAACTAAAATAAAGTTTTATATTATGTGGGACAGCTACATGATAAATCTACTATCATATGGGTTGATAAGAAACTAGTTATTGCAATTGCAAAGAATCCTATCCAACATGGTAGAACAAAGCACATCAAGATGAAATATCACGCCATCATAGAAATAGAAAAATCAAAGGAAATCAGTTTGAAGAAGTTTGAATTGTTGAGATCAAAGTTTGGAGTATTCAAGAAAAATCTCAAGGAGGAGTGTTAGAAGGTGAGAATTTTTCTAAATACTTTGTCACATCAATCATTTCCTACTTTGCTCTGTTTAGTTAGGTTGAGATTTTTTATAATTTTTATTTATTGAGAAAGTAAGTTATATGTCAGTAGTTAGATAGAAAGTAATGATAGTCTTTATTATGTGAAGATTTTTTATATCTCTTATGTAGTAACTGAATAGACAACTTTGATTATAAATATTTAGAACCCAGTGTACTCTGAACAAGAGAGAAAGATCACAGATTTTTTATCCATTATTTCCTGTGTGTAAAATCCTCCTCTCTGTTTTTTTTTTTGTTTGACAACACTTTTTGTTTTTTCTGATTTTACAACAAATATCTTATTGGGAGTGAGCAAAATATATTAATTTTCCAACCTTGATACATCTTTTCGTCTACTGCTGGTTCTTCTTCAGCTTTACATAAATTGTGATTAGAATCCATTGGAGTTGATACTGGTTTGAATCAAATTTTTCCAGTTTTCTGCCAGCAAATAAGTTATATATTTTTGCTGAGATATGACAATTCGCTGGTTAAAGTCAGCTACTTCAATCTCCAGTAAGTACTTCAGTCTTCCAAGCTCCAGGTTATAGTAAACTATGAGTAAAAGTATACGGAATACACTCCTAATCCCAACCCGTTAATTTTAAGGATTTCCTACAACCAAATATATATTTATTATACAAAAGATATAAAATATTTACATCCATATTTTTGCATTGTTACCTGACGAAAATACTTGACTAAGAATCTAAAACATGGACAGAAGGAACACAATCACTCATAAGCAAATTACCAGTCTCTCTTGTTCTGAAGATCGACCAGCGAAACAGCTTTTCTTTATTCTTTTAATAGCAACATCTGATCCCCTCCACTTTCCATGGTATACAGTCCCAAAGGTACCAGAACCAAGCTCCCGCAGCTCTTCAAGATCATCATTCTTTATGAACTGCCATGACATTATAAATATATCTATTAAACTGAATGTTAGCAAATCTTATGAACTCATTCTATAATTTCAATACATAAACTAACGAAGCCATCATCTAGTACAGATGTTCTTCTGGTCAACATCACAGAAACAAATTTATATAGGATATGCCTATTGTCATCATCTCACTAAAGAATACAAGATACAGAGGAAAACAAATTATGAAATGGTTGTGGATGTAGCATCAAAGTAATTATGCAAGGTAGAATAAATATCCGGTCAGAACATATTGTTTCCTATAAAATTTCATATTGGTTAATATTATAACTTTTGGATAGTATCTTGTACAAAAATCCATTTGAGACAAGATGGAAGTTGAACTCATAATTTCTAAAGTGGGCGATAAAAAAGTACACAAAAATTATTATTCTCTGCAGAAAAGGCAGGTATAAGACAAAAACGCAAATAAAATAATACATCCAAGCATAATACCTGCACAGTACTGATGTCAACATCCCCTGCTAAACCTGCATTCCTTGTTTCATTCTTGTCATCCTAAATTCAATCCATTACAAGCAAGATTTATCACCAAAAAGAGCAAATTTGTGCAGGCTCTAATATAAAGAACCATTTAATAACATACCTCCTGGTATTCAGATTCCTGTGGCCTTATGTTTTCCGTTATGGCATCCATGTTCCTATTTTCATTGCCCTTTACTTGAGAATGCTCATACTTTTGTTGAAAGAGAGTTGATTCTGCTTTAGTTGTTACAGGTACATTTTTCTGATTTTCCTCACCACCGAAATTTAGGTGGGATTCCTTGTGTCCTGCCAAAGCACCATCTGCCAGCAGAGCAGCAGATTGCTGAGATTTACTGTCCCCATCTTGAACTTTCCTCACTGCAGATGAAAAACCGAGATTGTCCTGGTCAATTAGAGAAACATTATCAAACCCCTCTTGGGCCAAGTTCTGAAAATATGACCAACGTTTAGGCTCATGATTGTCCATGTTTAAGCTCAAACCTGCTCTATCTGTTGGTAACGGACCAATACTTGAGGAATCTTCGGAAAGTATTGCTTTGGAGAACATATCATAAAGGATATCACGGGGAAACCTGTCCTCAATATCAATAAGAATGTCGCCCTGAGTAGCAGTAGGTCTTGGTTTAGCTTCTGGGGGAAAATTTCGAGAAACATCTTGGCCTGTGTTTGTAGTTAAAGGAAAAGGCAGACCTTGGACCTTAGTACCGTTATCAGATTCCCTGGTAGAAACTTCAACCAAATTGAGGTCTGGAGGTGTAGATGCTAGATTCAGATTACGTTCAACAGAAGGAACCTGATGAAATGCCAGATGTCCAGTACCTTTGGTTTCATCAACTACGAGGATGTTATGGTTGTCTTTGGAACGATTGGTATCGTTTTCAGAATTAAGGACCTGGTCCTCAATTCTAGAAGCCTTATTATCTGCTAACACTTGCTTTAACTCAGAATTCACATGCAGTGATAACTTTGAATTCAACTTATTTGTTGTATCGGGCCACTGTTTGTACGTTGGTGGTGGGGCAAATCCATCAGGAATGGTATTGCCATCTGCTTGCAAAGGCTTTGGTGCTGAGCTGGACATAATGTTCAGATTTGACATATTCCCATTGTGCAATATGTCATTAGATTCTGTTTCTGAATTCTTCTGGCTGAAGTCAGAAAGCAAATCTGACATGAGTAAGTGAGAACCATGCGCATCATCTGACTTTGTAGATCGATTCAGCAAATCTGCCTGCTCCCTTGGAAGTCTCTCTGAATAATAGACTCTGTTGGGAAGTGGAGGTGGTTCAAGGCAACCAAAGTCAATCACATTGCACTCAGCATCAACTTGAGCACGGCTAAATGCATCAGTGGATGTAGTATAGAAATCATCTTCACCAGACTTGGGAATCTGTGTAGGATTCATAGTACCGATTAATGAATAGGCATCTTCAGACTGCTGGTGCTTACCCTTGTTCTTTGATGTCAGTGCAGGATGAAGCCCTTCTGATATAGCAGCTGTAACTGGTGCCTCTGGTAAATTAGCATGCAAATTTCCCTCAAATGGAAGCAAAGCAATAGAATATGGTGCTTCCAAGGGGAAAACTTTTCCAGGATCATTGCCCGCATGAATGAAATTATCACCCATTCTTTTTACCAACGTGTCTGGCATAGCTGAAATCTGTACCTGCAGTTCACTGGATGTTTGTCCATCATTCATGATTCCTTGGTTAACCAGACTATGAATAGGCACAGAAACTGGAATCTCTCCAAGATTGCGAGCGGAGTTGCTAGAAGGACCAAGACCGTGCTGTAGTGGATATTGACTAGCTTCCCCTTGTTGAATAACCTGGTCATCATAAAACAATGGATGGGTTTCATAAGCATTAGAGGAGATTGGAAGCATTTGTTGTGAAGATTGAATAGTCAATGATGATTTAAAATTGTCAGTCAAAGATGAGCTACTAACATCAAATGAGTCCATCAAAACTCTGTTGGTCTCCCTCTCATTATTTTGTTCATTCAATTCATGCAAATTATTGGTGGAGCTGCTTGCACCATGAATGATTGAGTTGTTTCTCGAGCCCATATTCATGCCATTAACAGCAACTACATACTGGATTTCAGAATCACCATCAATGCTACCTATGCCAAACTGAGTATCATCCAAATCATTTATAGAGAACAGAAACATCCTAAGCTTTGTTGATCCTCGTTCACCTTGTAAATCATGGCATTCCTCCATCATATTCCGCAGATCCTCATCAGAAGATACTGAAACTAACGCATCAAGATCTTCTCCAGGGAGCTGATACTTTATCACATGAGCTTCACTACAAAGTAATGATGTTTTCTGCAGAAGCTCCTGAAAACGTATGTCCCTTCTTATACTAATAATACGCGTTTCACCCCCAACATATCTAAGCTTTCCATCACTAGGCCTAGGCAATATTCTACCCCCAAAGCTGCATAAAACCTTCATCTTCATTGACGCACTTTCAGATGCACTGGAAGAGGCAGTACCATGAAGGACTCTGTAACTTTCTTGATTAGATGAATTTCTAGGAATTGATCGACCTGAACCATAATTATTTCTATCCTGAAGTTGAGAAGAGTTCCTTCTGTCAAACTCTTTTGGACCCTTCTCAGTCTTTGTGAGCACAGATATATCAGATCCACTCTCAGATCCTGTATGTCCCAAAATACCTTTCAATTCCATATAGCCTGTTGAATAGTTGGGATCACCCACAACATTTGGAAAGGAAGGCTTCCTGAGATTCACTCTATCTCTCATAAACTCGAGAGCAAATTCCTCACCTGTCTGTATGGAATAATTAAGTACAGGTTTATTTTCTGACATATTATATGCTGGAGGTCGTGCATTGATATGCATACCATCACGAAGGTCTTGCGGCACCAATTGCGATGCAGAATGGAATTCATCTTTTCTAGATTCCATGGAATTGTATTGATGTTTCTGCATCCTTGGCTGTCTAGTCAAAGCCTCATTTGTAAAGTTAAATGCATGGATTTAATGTAATGCCTTAGTACTGGGAAGACACTTAACATCGTGTAGAAATAATGCACCAAATACTGTAAATTCAATTTCCAAATCTCAGATACAGGACTGCTAACAACTTCAAAAGCTTGAACTATTGATTCATGACAATGGGTCAGAAAGAAGATTTACCAATGCTCAAGTTTGTCACCATAATCAACACATGAAGAAGCTTCCACAATCTTAAGAATTCTTAACACTAGGTACTTTCTTCAAAGATCAAACTACCTTCAGAATATGTCACCCTGTGCGCATGATGAAACTTAGAAAGATGTAGCATGAAATGATACAGAAACAAGTACATAGTGGGACCAATTATACCCAATAAAATCAATTAGAAAATATATCACCAACATATTAGAATTGTCAAAATATTCAACTTCTCTTATACCCACACTTAGCAAATACACGAGAAATTAAATTTTGTCTTGGCCTCTTGTTGTTTGAAGAACACAAAATCTCACAAAACTATCTCTCTGACAATCTGAAAGTTTAGGATACTATATAAAAAGAAGAAAAAGAATTATAGACTGGAAGTTATCGTAAAAATTAATGACTCTGTTTTCCAATCTAATAGCAGGATGTAGTGAATCAAAACCAGCAACTAAAAAATAGAGAAAATATATTACCCATCTTATTTTAGCAAATCAAATGGACAAATATGTTAATAAAATATTTAGGTCATCTGAAAACAGGCCTATATATTAGATCACTTCTTCTCAACTCTCCCATGATCATATAGCTTACAAATTATCAAACTTGACTCTTAATTTAACCTTTCCGAGTCAAAACGCAGCATGCAGGATCATAAGTGCTCAAATCAAGTTTGACTCAATTAACAGCAGAAGAGACCAGTAACGATAAAATCCGGCTGAATCAGAAAAAGGATGGAACAGAATCAACTAAATACCTGACTGATGATTGTTTTGAGCTCGATATAGGTATGGCTCAAGAAGGTTTCAGAGGAAGAGCCATGGCTGGTATCCGGGGGAAAACTGAAATCAAATGAAAAGGTATATATATGGGAAAGAAACCAAAAAGAATCCAGCTTTGTCTACCCCATCTTTTGATCTACCTTTTCTTCTTTTGGGTTCCGAACAGCCTGAATCTACTTCTACTTCAATGATCCTTTCGGAACAAAATGACAGCACACACTATCTCTTCTTTCTCTCTCTATATCTGTGGATTTGAGAAGTTGTGTGTTCCAATTTTGGAATAAATTAAGTTTTTTGTGTCAGCAAAACAGTCAAAGAAGTGAAGAAACAGTTATGTCCAAAAGCTTTCACCCTTTTTTTATTATTCTTACTACAATAGTTCGTTAATAGTTAGCCGCCACGTGTTCGTTTTACAAGGAGAGAAATTAACGTTATTATTATTATATTATTATATATACTGAAAATAATAATTAAAAAAAGTTTTACGAACAACTTGTTGAAAAACGTTAGAATTGACGAAGGTGAACCTTTGTAAAACCATATAATAAAAACCTGTTGATGAGAAAAGAAAGCAATTGCACGAACTATGTTTGTATAACTAATAAAAAAACATTTTTTTTAAACTGTTATTCACTAAGTTCATATTTTAATGAGTAAACTTACTGTAAGTGCTAATTATGTAAATATAAATATATAATTTATTTTTAAACTTCCATTATTTGGTCAAAATTTCTAATCATTCAATATATTACTCACTAGTCTGTGTATTTACATTTTTTTTGGAATTCTGGTTTTTAAATGGAACTTGTTGAAATATTGAAGTCTCTTATTTTTCTTTTACAAAATGAATCAAGTGTCTTTTCTTCTTTATTTAAAAAAAAATGTTTTTTCTTTATTCTGTCTTCATCTAGAGACAAGGATATGAAACTTTTAATTTAGAATAATAGTCAAAGTCATACCTTTAAAGTAACTTCAAATTTGAATCCTTATTACTGGTCTGATTAGTCCAAGATCATATGATTCACTTTTCCTGTGCCTGGGAATTGATATATATGTTTTAATCAAACTAAAATTGTTCATAAACATAAAACCAATTTATATCACGTGAATTATTACCCTAGTAATCATTTGAATAAAACCAAATGAAGCTAATTTTATTATCCAATTTGACGTATTGTGTATTATTAAACCCCAAAATATGAATGTATTATCAACACTCACTTAGAAACAGAGAGAGAATTGAAATAAAAATAAATAAGTTGAAAAAAAAGTAAAAATTAAAATTGAATATTTAGTTATTTAATAAAGTAGAAATAATTGAAAAATAAAAATTTGTATAATTTTGTTAATTTATGAGAAATAAGAAAAAGAATAAATAAATAAAAATAAAATAAGAAATATTATATCTCATTATTATTTTCTAATATTTTTTTTCTTCCACTGAATACCCTATATTAACTTTCTCTTGCTCATTCTAAGTGAGACAAGACGTACAACCGAATGAGGAAAAAAATTAAAAAGAAAAGATAATTTCATATTAATTAGTTAAGTGGGTAGTAATACATATAAATAATTAGGAAAAGGTCACGATAAAAAAAGAATTCTTTCAATAAAAAATATTAGAAAAATTATTAAAAGTAGAATGTTAGGAATTTAATGTCAATAATAAGATGTTGAGTAAAAATAAAATAAAATAAACAATATATAAGTAAAAAAAATTATAAATTTATTGTTTCAAAATTTTAAATTAAAAAATAATATATTAATCTTTTAAATTTATTTACAAGTTATTAACATCAAATCTTCCGAAAAGAACTAATAGAAAGTAGCTAAAGTACTCTCATATTAACCTAGAAGACTATTTAATTGTTCAAAAATAGTAACTTATAAGAGACAAGTTTTTCATTTCACCCTTTTAAAACTTTATTCTATTACACTAAGTTTTTCATTCCACCCTTTTAAAAGTTGATTCTATTACACTGAAAAACACTGGTTGTGTACAAACTTATACAAGTTGTAGTAGCAAAACTTAAATGTTTCTTATAGTAACATCGACTAAAAATATATTCAAATTATAATATATAATGCAAGTTTAACCAATTTAGTAAAATTAAGTTAATCCTAGATCCATTTTTTAAGACTTTCTAATTTAAACAATTAAGAATGAAAATAAAATAAAAAGCAAAGAAAACAAAATCTAAAGAACCGAGTAGAAACTAAAATGGCAAGTTTGAATTTGTACTAAGGCGGTTGAATGTACAACAATTTAATTAGGGAAGCATTGAATCATCGAAAAAATATTAGTATACCAGATTGCATTTGCCTGGTAATGAAATACAACTTTGGAGTACCATTCAATGAATAAATTCAGCAGTATCCATTTTAACCAAGAAAAAGCATCAATGGCAACATTGGTATAAGAGGAGGAACCAGCATCAGCATCAGCATCAGCATCATTTAGATGCCTTTTGACCCGGTGTTTTAGCTGCTGCAGACATTATGCGCAATCGACTGGCTATTTCTGAGAAGGAGGGCCTAGCTGCAGGATTGGGTGCCCAACACTGTTCCATCAGTGTCCTCCATTCAGAATCACAATGATTTGGTATTGTTGGCCTTAATGTGTTATTCACAATCCCACCTGTATAAGCAGAAAGCAATTAGTATGTTAAGATGCCTGTCTAAAACGATCCAAAGCAACATAAGCTTTATATCATTGAAGTTTAGGATGACGTGAAAATTGTTGAATCTTTTGAAAGAGATTCGCTAGAGAGATTCCACATCAATAAGTAACAAATCAATTCATATAAAAAATTCAGACATCAATTTCAATCCAAAATTTTAAAACAATAAATTTATACATCGTTTTTCTTATATATTACTCAACATACACATTTATACGAGACTCAAACTCACTTGGATTCTAATAAAAATGTAGCCATGGGATGCAAATCTAAATTTAGAACAATTTGTAAATCTATGTTCGGATACAGAGGGATAAGATGTAATAGAATGAAGCAAGACAATAGGGGACGGAATGAAGTTACCATTCCTCTGTTTTGATACTTTTATGATTGATTGGAATCAATGTATTTCATCGCCTTCTATTTAATCCATCCATATTTTAAACATTCCATGGCATTATTCTATGATCACATATCATCTAAAAGACGTAGTTGTCTTGACACATTTTATTCTGATGCCCAGAGTCGTAAGTGTAAACCCTGGAATTTCTCCTCCTTTCACCTTCTACTATCAGATATATTACACATCTTCGTTTGATGGTGTGCTAGTTCTTTTGAAAGCTCAACCCTCCCCAGTTCTCCAACCTTAATTCTCAACGCTGATTAATAATGTCACAAAGGCTGGTGTGCTCACTGTTCTAAGAAAAAACCGAAGAAGCATTCCTAATATTTTTACTTCTAACAGGAGTATAAAGCAAGAATGTAATTGCACAGAACTGAAAAGGTACATAAGAAAAAGATCATACCAATGATTGCACCATAGTGCATATTGGCATATGGCTCCTCACCAGTTAGAATCTCCCATAATACTATGCCAAAGGAGAACACATCAACCTACAAATAAAAATTCAATTTCAGTAATCAATAACTCCAACCGACAAGGTGAATGTAAACACAAATAGAGGTGACATAAAAGGATTGTAAATCTCCTATTTCCCATACGAAAATATTTCCAAAAGTACAATACAAACAGAAAAAATTGTATGTTTAAAATGATCAAAGACAGATAATTTTACTTAAATTTCTACTGCAATGCAAAGTTATCAATCTTGGATAGCAACACAGCATGATGGCGTATATTCAGACATTTTTCATACAAATTAAATAATTTATTATACTATATATATAAATGCTTCAAAATTAGAAACTACTCAACTTTGTAATAGAGGTTATTAAAAGTTCAATTAGGATTTTTTTTAAGTTATAGACAGTGGGAGAGAAACTTCAACTTTGCCCCTAAAATACAACCTAAAATGATGCTGTTTCAAGGGCAAAAATAGCTTTTTTACTGAAACCCCTTACTCTAGTGGTGTTAAAGGCCATATTGTGGCATAGAAAGCTACAAGTTGACATACTACTATTCAAACTTCGTTGCAATCTGCACCCACTAAAGCGCTCAATCAATAATTAACGCTGAAAAATGAGAGGAAGAACATAATTCTAGATGCTGCAAACTAATAAAGAGACATTTGCCACTAATTTAACATCTAGAAGAGAGACCAAAACAACTCAGCTCCTTAGTTAAATGTGACCATAGAAGAAGCATTTCATTCCAGCAGATAAAAATTCTACCTTTTCTGAGACCTTGTTGCTGCTACCATTCAGAAGCTCTGGTGCCATCCAAGGAAGAGTCCCCCTCACACCACCAGAAACCAAGGTATTTCTTTTAATTTTTGACAATCCAAAATCCCCAACCTGGAAAAGCAAATTTCTCAGTCTTCTCGGCCTCTATATTAAATGCAGAAAATTTCATGTTCATAGAAAACTGGAGAAAAGTCCTACAGGTTAGATACCTTGCATATAGGCCGCAGAGGATCTTTCAAGTTCACCAACAAATTGTCACATTTCAAGTCAAAGTGTACAATATTTTTTGAGTGTAAATATTCCATTCCAAAAGCAGCGTCCATCGCAATTATCAGTCTCTTACGAAAATCAAGATACCTGCAACAAAACCCAAATCCTTCAGTAAAATTAACTTTTATTGTTTTATGGCATGACTTTCACTTCAAATAAGAGGCCATAGTAAGTCTTGGTTAATATAATAGCACCATACTGCTTAGTTTCTAAATAATATGATCTGAAATAGAAACCAAAATTTAGGCAAAACTAGTTAATAAAACTAAATAACCAAAAATGTTTTTCTAGGTGTGTTACCTATCCTTGCGAAGTAATACATGCCTAAGAGATCCATCTACCATGTACTCTGTAACAGTAGCCATCGTTCCTCCTGGTCCATCCTGCACTACACCATAAAATGCCACCACATTTGGATGATGAAGCTTGGAAAGAATATCAGCTTCCCGCCAGAATTCTACAGTCTGAAAAAATAACTAAATCTGTTAGTGATGAGGACTTTCATGTAAATGTAGTGAGAAAGAAAAACAGAACACAAGTTAGGACATAAGCTAAAATGAAAAGTGAAAGTTCATGCCATCAAACATAAGTAACTCACCAGTCTCTCTTGCTCAGATGATCGACCAGTGAAGCAGATTTTCTTTATTCTTTTGATGGCAACATCTGTTCCTCTCCATTTTCCATGATACACAGTCCCAAAGGTTCCAGAACCCAGTTCCTTCAGCTCTTCAAGATCGTCATTCATTATGAGCTACAGTTTACATTCCGATAAAGAAAGAAATGGATTCAGGATTTTCAGGCCAGTGATCAAGCAAGACAATGAATCTGAAGCCCATGAATATTGGTGAAGGCACAAAAAACAGCTAGATCGTTACAGAAGCATACAGTTTACAAGGTCAAATGAGGGAAGAAAAAATGTCCAAGACACATACCACAACCAAGAACATTATTGCCATGTCCATAAAATGCGTTGTTAGTCTACATGTTATAGATCATGTCAAAGAAACATTCTATCAAATAATTTGAATAGTTAACTTTCATAACCCACTTCCCAATACCACCCTCGAACATCCACTGGTGAAAGTAACAAACAGACACACACTACCTCTTGTTGAAATTGGTGAAATTTAATAATCAAGTCTGTATCAATTATTTTAGAAGTTTCTGTTCTCGTCAGTGGTTACAAGAACAATTTAAATTAGCTCCCCCAAGTAAAGTGTTGTAAGTTTTCTTTTGAAGTAATTTCGAAAGGTAAAGTTAGCCAGAAAGAATTATTAGGAAGCACAGAGAAAACAGAACGAGCAGTAGTTGACACTTAACGAACAATTTGATTATTTACTCTGATACAAACCTATTTTTCATCATATTTAAGCACACCCCTTTTCATCAATGAATGACTAGCAAAATTATTAACATACTGTAAAGACTTTTGAAGCCTCAGTAGTCAGTACGAGCAAGTAGCTCTTAACAACTAAGGAAAGGCAAAGACTGTCTAACTATCTATGATCATTAAGTTCAAAAGACATATTTACGATGTATAGCATCATGATCAATGCAAAAAGTAAAGAAACCTTAGAGCTAATTCCTCTTGAGAATGTTGTAACACAAACAGAAAGCAACTGCAATCCACAGAAAGAAATGTCTGAGTCTCCATGTAAGGATATAAGGAGAAGGACAATTAAGATAGTTAGAATATTAATGAGTTAATTAGTTACTTCAGGTGTTAGTTGGATATAAATAGGGGAAGAAGGATAGGATAGGGGGATATTCATTTTGTAGATTGAGCATTAGCCCTTTGTAAAAGCAGAAATCCTTTGTGAAGAGGAAGAGTGCTCTTCTATTCCTTTTTCCAATTTATTATGAACCAAGAATTGTAGAGAGTAAGAAAAGACAGATTTTTATTGAATAGAATGAAAAAAAATAAATAGGAGAGCACTCTCTCCTCAAAGGTTTTCCCCTTCACAAAGGATTTCTCCTTTCACAAAGAGCTAATGCTCAATCTACAAAATGAACATCCCCTTTTTTATATCTAACTAACACCTCAGGTAACTAATTAACTTAATAATACTCTAACTATCTTAACTGATATCTCCCTTCTCAAGTTTAGGAATAATCTATGATATTTTATTTTATGAAATACATCAGATTTACATATACAGGGACCTACCGGTAATTTTAAGAAATAGGAAAAACTTATTCTAAGGACAAATGCCTGTGACTATGGGATTGTTTCTACATATACAATCCTAGTATTAATAGCAAGATAATGTAACGATATAGAATAAAACTACAGTAAGGATAACATATAAAACTACCTAAAATGTATCAGCAACAATCATGGTTTTGACACCCTTCTCCTTATATCCTAACACATTGTCAATTCTAGCCTCACAGCTACAAATTGTTCCAGCATAACCAGCTTTCACCCTCTCTTTTGGTTCTATGTAACAGCTTGCACCAGATTAGAAAATAGGATCAAAATGTATTCCTAAACATTTTATTAAAGGTAAAATTTTTAACACGGTTTGAGCAGGAAATTTCTAAACAAGTCCAAAATAAGAAAGAATCAACAATTACTGATACAATGAGAAGCCGAAAGGCAATGACAATGGGTGACTGGTTAGTCGTGGGTTTGAATACAAAATTAACCTTATTGCATAGAAAAGAGTAGGGCTGCATGAATAATCCTCTAGATAACCATCATCTAGTAAGGAACCTTCTGGGTACCAACGAACATTAGTATTTTATAGAACCTGTAAGGAATTTTAAATGCCATTCTTCTAAATATAGGAGATTGGAAGTAGAAAGAAACATTGGGGGATTTTGTTATTATTGCAATTTCTGTGACACTGAGAATTTAAATGGAAATATGAGGGTATGAATGGACTAACATTATCAGGTCATGTTCATCACTAAAATACAATCCTCCTAATCTACTTGCAAAAGCAAACTAAAATTTCTAACCCAAACTAATCAACCCTTGATAATTAAATGAATAATTAAGAATCAGACCAAGAAAATACGCATTCTCAATGTTATTCTAAGTAGCATCTATTTATACACAAGACAACAATCCATTTAAAGATGTCAGATAACCAGTTGTGAAGTTTTTTAGCGAAATCCTCTTTTATTCCCCTACCCACAATTGCAAACACAAGAATATTGCACACATGAATAAGCATTTTACCTGCAAAGAACTCGTATCAATCTCATCCAAAGAAGGATCAAGAGGATGTAGATTGCTATTCCTTTTTTCAAACATCCCAACCTAAGTGATAAAAACTTCAGTAAGCATATAAACATATTTATACATAGTCCAAAACCAAATATAGTTTAAAATCATACCTCATATTCTGACTCTTGAGCTCTTATGTTTTCCATCATTGCGTCAAATTGCATACTTTCAGTGTCATTCACTTGAGAATGCTCATAGTTAGAATTCGTTTCTGCTCCCATCCTTCCAAGAAAGTTTTCTTCAACAAAATCAAGGTGGGACTCTGCATGGTTCAGAGAAACTTCATCAGTTGTTAAAGGTGTAACTTGTTGAGCCCTATCATCTCCAACCACTTTTCCTATCGCAGGTGAAAAACCAAGGTGATCTTGGTCAATAAGAGACACATTATCAATCCCTGCTTGAGCCAGTTTCTGAAAATATGACCATCGTTTAGGTTCACGATTTTCCATGTTTACACTTAAGCCCACTCCATTCGAGGTTAATGGATGGATACTAGAGGGATCTTCTTCGAGTACTGCTTTAGAGAATATATCAGTGAAAAATTCACGGGGAAAACGATCATTAATATCAATAAGGATGTCACCATGTGCTTGTTTGGAAACGACATCTGAAGGAAAATCTTCAGAATCATCATCTATATTTCCATTTAGAGATACAGGTAAGGCTTGCACATTAATATTGTCATTAGACTCCTTCACGGAGGTATCACCCCAATCAACATCTGGAAGATTGGATGCAGGATCATCAAGGCTCTTACCAGAAGAAACCTGGTGCAAATTACGCAAGTCAGGTTTACTGGCTTTTATCTCATCAATCAGGGATTTGTTATAGCTATTGTTACTACAAATTTCTGTTTCCAACCCAACACCATCATCTCTATTTAACACATCAGTGTGTCCTTCATTGTCTGATAATACCTGCCTCAGCTCAGGATTCACATGCTCAGCTAGCTTTGGTTTTATCTGAATGCTAGCATCAGGCAGCTGTTTGTATATTTGATTATTGACAACCCCATTATCAACAGCAAAGACATTTGCATGCAACGGATTTTCTGTGATGCTTAATTCCTCATTTAGATTAGGCAGATTTCCATCACGCAACTTGTCAATAGATTCTGTAACTGAATCTGGTGGGTTGGCGTCAGAGAGTAAATCTGAAACATGAAACTGAGAGCTGTGTGTATCATCGGATTTTGAGGACCGGTTCAGCAACTCCACTTGTTCCCGTGGAATTCTCTCCGAATAGTAAACTCTTTTAGGAAGAGGAGGAGGATGAAGAGAACTAAAGTCAGAAGCATTGGAGTGTGAATCAACATAAGTAGGACCAAATGCACTGCTACATGTAGAAGAAGTCTCTTCATAATCTTGGAGCTTGTCCATGTTTGGTGGATGCAATGAAAACCCGTCTGGTGCAGTAACTACAACAGATGCTTCAGGAAAATTATTTTTCATGTAACCATTAAGCAGTTGACTAGGAGCAGGTGATGGTAATTCTGAGGCCAAAACATTCCCAGGGTCACTTACTTGTGGAATTGAACCATTAACCATCTTGTTTGCTAACGTTGTTGGTATTTCTGACCTTTGTACTTGTATTCCTCGAGGCGGAAGGCCTTCACTCAGAAGCCCTTGTTGATTAACAAACATATGGGGAGGCATAATGATTGGAGTCTCTCCAATAACAGGTTTATGAGAAGGATCAAGGCCATGATTAATAAAATATTGATCACTAAGTTCCCCATGGCGCATCATTTGATCACCATAAAACAGTGGATACTTTTCAAAAGAATTTGAGGAAGTTGGTAGCACTGATGGTGAAGATTGAGAAGCCAATGAAGAGTCAAAATTGTTAGTTAGGGGAGCATTGCCTTGTACAATAGATTCTATACCAACTCTATTAGTCTCCCTGTCAATACTTTGTCTGTCCAATTCATTTATGTCATTTCCAGAAACGCTGACACCAATCATGGTAGTGTTTTTTCTTGATCCCAAGTCCATGCCATTGACAGCAACAACATACTGAATCTCCGAATCATCACCCATACTGCTGAGACCAAATTGAGCATCCTCCAAATCACTCATTGAGAACAAAAACATCCTAAGCTTTTGTGAGCCTTCCCTATCTTGTAGATGATTACATTCCTCCATCATATTCTGCAAATCCTCATCAGATGACACAGATACCAAAGCATCAAGGTCTTCACCAGGAAGCTGATACTTGATTGCATAAACCTGATTATAGATTTGTAATGCTTTCTGCATGAGCTCCAGCCATGATATGTCCTTTCTTATTCGAAGAATACGTGTTTGGCCTCCAACATACCTTAGATTTCCATCACATGGTCGTGGCAATATTCTACCACCAAAGCTGCAAAGAAACTTCATAATCATTGATCTATCATAAGCTACAAAAGATCCATACCCAGGCACAAATTGTCTATTGTCCTGATTCAATGAAGTTCTTGGCATTGATCTTATAGACCCATAGTTGATTCTGTCTCCAGGTAATGATGCACTCGTTCTATCAAATTCTTTTGGATATTTCTCAGCCATTGAGAGCATAGAGATATCAGATCCACTTTCAGATCCTGCATGGCTGATGCCTAAAATGCCTTTCAGTTCCATATAACCTGGGGTATAATTCGAATCACTGACATTTGATAATACAGGCTTCCTGATATTCATCTTATCTCTCATAAACTCAAGAGCAAATTCCTCACCTGTCTGTATAGAGTAATTAAGTACAGGTTTAACTTCTGATGTATTAAGATCAACCGGTCTTCTACGTGTATGTGTGCCATCCAGATGGTCCTGCATCATTGGCTGTGATCCAGGCTGGTGGCATTCATCAAGTCTAGTTTCCATGTTATTGTATAAAATCGTGTTTTCAAATCTTGATTGTTCAATCACACCATTATTTTCTTCTTTATAGTAGAAAAATGCATTAAAAATTGAGTGAAAAATGAAGCACTACACTTTTAGTAACTGAGCAGTCTTAATCACCGTATAAAAAAAATTGAAGAAGCATCCGCAATCTTCAAAACCGTCAAGAACTGTTGTACTTTTTCTCCCAAATCGCAAATTAAATATAAAGCAAACTCCCTGTAATCAAAATGGAATCAAGACAAGTTCCAGAAATTAATTAACATGAAATAAGACGTCAAAATAGATGGAAACAAATACATGACCTGCCCGCAGACAACAATATATGCAAAGCTACAAAAAATAATAACTATGAAAAGGGTCAGTACAATGGCGTGCCATTTGCTAAATTAACATTAACAAATTCTAATGCAATAAATAACTTTGGTACCACATGATAAATTTAGCGGTAACTAAAAGAGAATCCATTTAGTGGATAACTTTAACTACATTTCATGGCTAAAAGTTGCTATGTCGATGGAGCATGACTTCAATGACTATAAATCAAAGAGACCACGCAGACTTGCAAATGTCTCAGTAGGTTCTCAAATATATTGCAAAGATCACACTGACATCAGCATCTTATATAAGCTCTTCAGTTAACTAGTCTAAAATGTTTAGATATTGAATTCCACTAAATGTCTTAAGCTTTTGGTCATCTTACAAGCATAAAAACTGGCAAAATTATTGCATTCAATATTCAAACACAGTTGCAAGTAGGAGTTAAGCGAGAGACCATCACGATAACCAATCCAAAATATGAAATACTAATGAACAAAAACAGAACAACTTAAACATAACAATTTTGGTTATAATCTAGACGCCACCAGAAACACAGTCAGAACCCTTCAACTCCATCTCAATCCCCAAACCCAGGTTAACCAATCTAGGGTTCTGCTTACGATACTTGAACTTCACAATGAGGCACAAAAAAACAAAACTAGAAAAAACAACAAAGAGAATCCCAGACACAGCAATATACAGACAGAATATGAAACTGAATCTAGTCACCCAATGAGGCAAAAAAGCTAATAGAAACAAAACATTCTCTTACCCATTGCTCTCAGCTTAAAAGATGGAGCTACGGGCCAAGAAGGGATCACAGTAAAGACCAAAATTTGCAACCAAAAACAGAGGTTTGAGAGGAAAATGAGATGAACCCACGTGTATTTTCTCCTCTGGGTGTCACGCAGTAACGTTGGTTTCACACCACAGCGCCAAACAACTTGTACTTCAAGTTGTTGAACTCCTTTCTGCAGAAAAAGACGTTCTTTTTCTCTCTCTACCAGTTGCACCCACCGTCCTTTCCGTTTTCGTTTATGGCGAAATTAATTTTATTATTATTTATTTGTTTATTTCTGCATTTAGTCAAACGAGAAAAAATCAATCTAGCTCCTTCCTTAGAGATAAATACAGAAGGGACAACGTGACCAAATCTCTGCAACCAACTTTTTTTTGTTAAATCATGTGTATTGATATTCGAAAAAAAACAGGTATATTTAATGATCGATATATAATTCAAAATTGATTGATTTTTAATAACCAGTGATTGTACTTCTTGCTATGATAATAAAAAAATACAATTAAATCTTTTATTACTATAATGAATTAATGAAAAGATATTACTAAAATTCATATTAAATATATAAAAAATTGTATGAAAAATTATTACAAAAATAATTTCTTTCATGAATTATAATATTATAATCTTATAATTATATAATAAGAGCATTTATAATTTTTTATTAAAATAAAAATAAAATTGTAATAAAATATATATACACAAATAATTATAAAAAAATTAAAATTTTATTAATTATTATATAATAGAAAAAACACTCTAGCTCTTCACAACTTCTCTTCTCATGGATAACTTTTATTTGATAATAAAATTTAAAAATTGGTTATTAAATATAGAAAAATAAAGGTAGAAGTGATCAAATAATGTAATAGTTATAAAATTCAATTTTTGTTATTAATTTTTACAAATAATCTTTTAAATCATTATTTATTATTTTATTAATAGTAATAATAGTGGTGAAAGAGAGATACTTCTTATTTTTATATTTAAAAAATAAAAGAATAACATGAAATATATATATTCATTATATTAAACTACAAAAGCACAGGCACACTTCACTTTTTTTTAATATAAAAATATATTAGAAATAATTTGGTATAAGCATATGCATAGTAATTTCAATTAAAAATATTTAATGCAACTCTTTTATTATATAATTTTAAAAAATATTTAATTCAATTTTTCTTTGTTTTATTTTACATTAAATATTAATTTTATATTATATTATTTTCATATATTTATAAAAAATATATACTAACAACTTACAATATATCGGATATATCATATGCATCATTTAGTCTTACTTTATCATTATTGAATCCTTAAAATATTGTGATATAAAATTATAATATATCATGTTAAATAAATAAATAAATAAAATTATATGATATATGTCTACATTTATATTTGTTTGTGTGAAAATCATTTATAATAGGAAAAGTATATTTTTATAGGTCTGTTTTATTTTAATATATTAATTTATAAAAATATTTTAAACTGATTTAAATCAGTTTTAAACAGTTTTTTGGAAATGGTTTTATATCATTTTAAAACAGTAAAATATTATTTAAATTATTTTACTGTTTAAAAATATGTTTGAATATTCAAATAATTTAAAATTATGTAAAATATTTTAAATTGCTTAAAAAAATATCTAGGATAAATACGATGTTGTTGGGCCTGTGTGTCGTATAGTCTTTTTTTATTTTAGTGTTTTATTTTAATATATTAATTATTTATATAAATTATTTATAATTTAAAAGTAGATATTGAAATAAAGTGAGAAATATTATTTTATTATACATTTTAAATGTATATATTAAAAAATATTAATTTACAATTTCTTTTGTGATCTTATAAGAATAAATATATTTTTGTTAATTAAAATATGAAACATAAATTAGTGTTTTAGGTGTATTTGAATTTTAATGTAATTTATAAGAAGTCAATTTTTTAATATATTTTTTATTAAAATATAAAAATAATTCATTAATTATTTTAAATAAAAAATATAATTTCCTTTTAAAATATTTTTTCTTAATTATTTATAAAGCATATCATTCATGTTTTCTTGTATTTTAAGTGAATATATGAAAATAAAATAATTGCAAATATTTGATGGAGTTCCCTAGCTTCAAAATGCATTTATAGATTTAGAAGAAACAAAGATATTGCTGAAACAAAGAAAGTCTGGAACTAGAAGTCAAACTACCACTTGAGTTAAAATATTACACTAAACAGAATTGCATCGTAACATTGTTACATTGATATGTCGAAAGAAACAATACTTTAAAACATATTGACAATCAACCTCCGATAATAATATTCAATCCATAGAGAAATAGTAAACTTTATTGAGGTAGTCCATAAAATGTAGTTGCATTAGGTCCATTAATCAAAACTCAAAGCAGAATAAATCATATTTCTATATTGAAAATAGAGCTAGCCTCTTTTTATATCCTAACATAAATCAAGTGAGTGACTCTTAAATCCAAGTGGAACACACACAAAAAGAATTAATAAGACGGGAAAACATTAAAAAAAGTAAACTATAACAGTAATAATAATAATATACATTATTAATAACAATAATAATAATAACAATAAAGATAAAAATAAAAGTAATACTAATAATAAAAGTAAGTAAACATAAAAATAAAAATAAAGATAACAACAATGGATAACTATAATTATAATGCATTTGAAGTAATGGCGCCAATATTTTGATCTCAAGTGTAACATCATTAGGTTTAATCATCGCATTCGAGATATTGTCTGTTTTGGAACTCGGAACTTCGTCACAGTTTTGTCCACATCTCGAAGGATTAAGAGAAGAAGGAGTATATAAATTATCTTTAGCCTCGACTCCTAAACAATATGAGACTAGTGGATGTACCGAAACAATTATTATTATATAAATTTTCTTTCATATATATATATATATATATATATATATATATATATATATATATATATATATATATAAAAGAAGATAGATAAACTAGGTTATCTTTTATTGACAATTAATTTTCATAAAGTTCACGATAAATAGATTGAATACATTAAAGATTCTTAAAATTAACTTTTATTTTGGATTTTCTCTTACCATTATCCAAAGAGATTTCATGTCTCCTTATTTATTTGTATTTTGCATGGAAAAACTTGTTCTTCTAATTCAAGAAAAAAAAATTATCCATCCCGTTTTACTTCATAACCTAATTATGTGTTTGGACAAGGGTTTTTACAATTTCAAAAGAAATAAAAATAAAAATATTTGAATTACTTGTAATTAATTTTTTTTAAATATTTTGTTTGTATAATGTTATTAAAATATTTATATTTTAATTTTTTTAGATAAAATAATTACATTTTTCTTCTAATATATAAAATTTAATTTTAAAAATATAAATTTTAAGAAAATATTAGTCAAATTTAAATGTTAAAATAATATTTAATAATTCAATTTATATATATATATATATATATATATATTTGACTTAGTCCAACGTAAGTCTCACTCAACTCAAATTGATATGAGTTTGACTTGACTCAACACTTAGATGGTCTAACTCTACTCGATCCGAGGTAGACCCAACTCAATTCGGCCTAGATGGAGCCCAACTCGACTTAGTTTGGAATTAGCCCAACTCGACTCAATCTAGCAGACCACACTTGACTCACCCTTGGGTTGGCTCAACTCAACTAGGATAGGGACAGGTCCAACTTGACTCTGTCCAAGACAAGGCTACCTCGACTTGACCCGAATTGGACTAGACTTGATTCGATCCAAGGTGGGCCCTCGACTCGGTTCAGGGTGGACTCAACATGACTCGACCCAAGGCGAGCTTGACTCTTATCAAAAGAAACAAGTCCTCTTATGAAAAGAAAGTCAAATCACATACTATACTTTCTAACATCATCTGATAAGATGAAAATCCAATAAGATGATAGGCACACGTAAAACATAAGACTGAACGAATATTTGTTTGTATGCAGTAAACATTCTTCAAATTGTTATGAGTTCAAAGTATAAAGGTTATCACACATCCCTTTTAGCATTCATTGGGAGCTGAGCTAAATCTGTCTTAGTCTACCAAATTCCTGACACACCTTAGTTTGTCAACTCTTGGAGCACACCTGCCAAGTAGATAGGTCAAATTTCACAAAAAAGAGAAGCAAAGCTTATTGTCTAATGGAGGATCTATGCTACAAGTTGTCAAGAATAATGCTAAAGAAGGTCAAGCATTTAATGCATGCAAAGTTACATTTAATGCACTTTACGTGAAGCCCAATCAGATGATCAAGTGGAAGTTATTTGAAGAAAACCTAAAGTTGATTGGGTCAGAACATGACTCTAAAGGCTAGTTGCTTCACAACACAAAATTTAAAAATCGTGTGTTGAAACTCTACTGGATTCTTCCCTTTGATTCTAAGCTTTAAAAGAACACTTAATTGTGTTTCTTAGCTATTTCTATAAGCAAACTAAACATTGTATACGTCTTTAAGACGCTACCCTTCTAGATTAGCAACCTTTTTGTGATCTTTGATCACACTTTTCATACTCTTTTTTAAACGGTTAGTCAGGAGTAGGTACATTCACAAAGAATACTTAGCTAAGTCAAAAATTCACAAAGAATACTTAGCTAAGTCAAAAGTAGTTTGTTGAAAAAAAAAATACTTAAACGGGTTAGCTAGAAGTGACTACGAGCCAAAAAAATATTGCAGTGTAAGTCGTTTAGTGGAACTCAACTAGTTGGTTGAGAATTAAACGTAGTTTGTGAGTTTCAGACACACTAGTATAAAAACATTTGTATTAAGTGATTCTTTCCCTTACTTCTTTCAAGTACATATTATTGTGCTTAATTAACCTTAAAAGGGAGAATTCATATCTTAAATCGTTTTATTCAAAAGTGTTTTTCAACATCTTCTTTTTGTGTGTTTGGCGTGCCAACCTATTATCTAGTAAGAGCCATTCGTCAGAAAATACCTGAAAACTTAGCAAAAAAGTTTTAAAACACAATTCAACCATTCATTCTCGTATTTTCCTATTTTTCACATAGATTAAGACTAAAGTAAAGGACGAACATGCCACATTTAGAGAGATTTCTAAAGGATAAGTCTAATGAAGATTTATCACTTGAAGAAGTTCTTCAAGATAACAATGAAAGAGTTTCATACTCTCAACACACTCAAAGTATTCTCACAAAGCAATTTGCATTCAATATTGAAGTGTAAGTATAAAAGAGACTTGATCCTCCTTTTATAGTGTATGGATTCAACGAAATGGAAAATGAAATAAATAGGTTCCAAGCAATGTGAACACTAGAAAAAGGAATCCTAAGTATGAACACAAAAGTAATGATAACACCTATTATAAACAAAAGTCTAATGTTGATGTTCAAGCTAATTATTATACTAATTAATGTCTGACTAATCCTAATCCTAATCTAACAAAAAGTTAACTCCTTACTTTTGGTTTAGCACATGAATGATCCTTGAAAGATGGAGAGCCACATGACTAAGCACATGGGGTGTCCCTTGAGAAAGGGAAAGACATGTGAAGTAGTTTCAATTCACATGTTTTTCAAAATGACATATGCAAACAATTACAACTAGCACATGACCTTGAGATTTACATGTTGAAAGAAGATACACTTCATGTGCCTTTTTTTTCCTACCTTGGGTGTCCCACACTTGTCTTCTAGGGTTTATAGAATATTTTTTATTCCCATAGAATATTCTATAATCTCTAAAAGACTTACATTTTTATTTTTCTTATTTATTTCTTCCTCCATTCTTTTAATCTTTCTTCTTGTAAATTTTCCTTCGAAATTTCTTCTTCTTGATCTTTCCTTGAGTTGTTTCTTGTTTTAATTATTGTTTCTTCTTTAAGTTTCTTTTCTCCTTCTTTAATAGATTCTTCTCAAATCCTAATCACATCATTTCCCCATCTAGGAGTGAAACACTTTACCACTAGGCTAAAAGGTACAACTCTTTCTAGTTAAGAGCATAACAACTTAAGCGTCACGATTTAATTGTGATTTGGCCAACGTGACCTACGTCACAGGACAATTGATGCACCCTGCAACAATCTTCCCCTAAGCAATTTCCCTGCTAGGAATCAAACTCTTTGACTATGACTAGACCCACCTGGCTTATGCCATAAGATAATTAATGTCACCTCCAACAATCTCCTTTTCAACAATTGTCTCACTTAGAATCAAACTCGTGACCATGACGCTAATACCAATTGTTAAATTGAGCGTTTTACCACTAGGTCAAAAATTATAATTGATAGTTAGAGCGCAACTTTTTTTTTCTTGAGAGGTAACAACTCAAGCCCCACAATTCAATTGTGACTTGGTTCACCTGACTTATGTCATGTGACAATTGATTCCCCCTGCAACAATTATTACCTACATTATATTCATCAAGAAGATCTAACTAGTAAACATTACCATTTATTTTCTCTATAATTTATTATTTTCCATCTCCTCTATCTTGAAGTTTGGATTTTCTTTGATTAGAAAATATATCCTTTCTTAACTGCAATGAAACCCATATTCAGGTTGGAAAATTGCTACCTTTCTTCCTTTGTTGGAAATTGTGGCATATCTTGCTCCCTTGTTAATTATTTATTTTGTTCTTGGTGAATGTGGAAACACATCAAGAACAAATTAGTCAATTACTTAAAAGCTTAATTGATTAGACCAGAATTAAAACCTTTTCGAAAATCATTTTAAACTTTAAAATCAATTTTTATGTTTTAGGTTATGTATTAAGATATTTGTACTTGTGAATTAGTCTCTGTAAGACTCATGCACACATGTAATGAAAGCTTTGACAATCAACACATCTTCAACACCATCTTCATCAACATCATCATCAAAACCAGTTTCACTTGCTATGACTTGACTTCATCCTTCAAGTCCAATAGATTTGATAATTAGATACATATTAGATTGAATGATATTTAGATTTGATTCATACTATTGGTTTAATTGATTAATTGAATTGGTTAATTGCTTAAACTTGAATATTAATTTTTAGAAAACTATGATAAAAAGAATTATTTAGTTCTTGAATATGTAAATTGACCTTTTATCTTTTCTTGATTTGTTTTTAATTTGTGTTACATTTTAATTCTATTTTCAATTCGATTCAACTGTAAAACAAACTCAAACTAATTTTTTAGGAAGAACAACAAAGATTGAATATACATTTATATATCTTTAGGAATAGATCTAGATTGTGTTTTTTATTGTAAAATTTAGTGAAAATATAGAATCGTTAATTTTAAGAACGATATTAAAAATTAATTATCTAAAAATAACAACAAAAAGAGTAGAATTAGAAACCATTGATGAATTTTGAAGAATACAAAAATAGGTAAAAGACTTTTGAAGAGAGCAAAATGAAAACATAAGAAGGTTGAAGAAGTGAGGGGCAAAAATAGTTAAACTTCATATTCTCTCTTATATAAATTTAAGGAGCGATGAAGGAAATATTTTAATAATATTTTTCAGTTCAAAATAATTATTAATGTTAAAAAAATGGAAAATATAATTTATGTTATTTGTTTTCATTTCTTTTATAAGAGATTGAAAAAAGAATTTCATTTAAAAGTGACCTTGAGAATGAAAAACACAAAAATTATGATTTAAAAAATAAAAGAGTAAAAATTTATATATTGTAATATTTTGATCTCGAGTTTTAACGATTGAAAGAATGATTTTTAACAGATGTATCTTTCTTAGAACCATTCTGTGAGGACATATTTTAGGGTGAAATAAATATAATCACCTATGTAAAAATGTCCAAACATTATAGTTATTAATGCAATGAAATGTTGTAATATATCTTTTCAACACTATATCACTTCTCTCTTTTTTTTGCTTCAGATTTTTCTTTTCCTTTTCCTCTAATCTCAATCTCTTTAATAATGGAGATCAAACTGTTTACGTTGACATTCATATACCTATACAATTTCTTAAACATTTGCTTAGAAATAATTAAATTAAAAAATTGAAAGTAAAAAAAAACTGTTAATATTGTTTAGAATCTACTTTTTATATCAAACAACTGTACAACGACAGGCAAAACGTAAAAATGTAAGATCCGAAGGAGAAAAAGGTTTAGATGGAAAATTTACAGTGGTGCGGCGTGGATCGGTGAAGGCGCGTGTTGAATATTTAAGAGAAACATAAAAAAACTATGAAGTCTTATCTTTAGTACAATAAGCCTCATATTTTAACATATTATATTACTTGAATAAATATATATATATATATATATATATATACTTATTTCGGATGATGGTAACCAATGTATATTTTTTACTTATTTTAATATGGTATAGTATTAGCTCATAAAAAAATCAGGTATAATATTATAGTTCTATAAATGTATTAGTAACGTTTATAATTTATTATTTATGATCAATTTTAATCACATCAACCTCACAAAGGGATTAAAGCAAGTGACTTGCTGACTCCATTCATATTCTTGATAAAGGTGGAAGGTTTGTTGGTACTGTTAGAGAGGAGGTTAATTAGGAAAGAAATGTTAAAAGATATTATGATAGGTAAAAAGGAGGTTAACGTTAATATGTTGCACTTTGCATATGACATTCTTTTTATATACCAACTAAAATAACAAAACATCTTAGTTATCAAGATTATTTTAATCTCTTTTGAGTTAGTATTTGGTCTTAAAGTTGACTTTGATAAAAGTAAGACAAGAGGTGTTGGATAGATAAACTTTCATTAGATAGATATGTAGAAATCATGAATTGTAATAAGATGGGGATCTCTTTTACATACTTAATTAGGTATTCCTGTTGGGAGAAATCCAAAAAAATAATTATGTGACAAAGTGTTTTGGATAAATTCAAGAAAAACTTAGCTAGGTGGAAAGGTAAACATCTATCTGTTGTCGCTAGAATTTGCCTAATCAAATTAGTCTTATCATCCTTACCCTTATGCTATCTATCCTTTTTTAAAATCCTAGTACGTTTAAGGCAAGAGATTAGAAGGATACAAAACAATTTTTTGTAGGGTTGAGATTAGAGGGGAAAAGAATAACTTGAATCTCTTAGGATATTTTGGGTAAACCAAAGAGGGAGGGCAACCTAGGTATCAAAGATTTAAAATTGTTTAATTTTTCTCTCTTGGAAAAATGGAAGTGGAGGTTAGGAGCGGAGAAAGATGGTAGATGGAGGGAAATCTTGGAATCCAAATCTAAATATGGAACATGGAGAAACATTAAGGACAAATTCAACACAAAGCTGGAGTCGTGGTGGTGGATAGACTTGAGAAATGTGTGTGGAGGAGATGAAGAAACAATTGGTTTGAAAAGAGTATTAAATGGAGAGTCGGAACTAGAAATAAGATAAATTTCTGACAGACACATGACTAGCTAAAATACCTCTCATGTATAAATATCCAAAAGTGGATGCAAATGCGAAACTGAAAACAACAGTTAATGAGTTAGGAAGATGGGATGTAAATCTTAAGAATTATGTTTTGAGTGGAGGAGAGATTGATTTGAATGAGAAAAACCTAAAGTGACAGACTTGAAACTCAAGATAAATATTACTCAGTTAATGAAGGAAGTGGAGGATGAATGGATTATGAAGGAAGACAATACTGCCATTTATACAATTAAATTAGCTTATAGGAAGATAAAAAATCTTAAAGTGGATGAAGAGGAAAGTTTCTTCTTAAATTTATGGAAGATAAAAGCTTTGTCATTATCACTTCACTTTACTTGGAGAGCTCTTCTAAATAGTATTGCAAGGAAGATAAGGATGACAAACTATTTGTGTGTAATGTGTGCTGATTTGGATGAATCACACATCCATATTTTTTGTACTTATAAAATTGTGAACAAGATGCGAAATATGTGTAATAGATAAGTTAGAGTAAGTACTGGTGATCATTGTCAACTAAAGGAGCACTTTAAACATTTCAATTTGTTGGACTTAACTATAAAGCAAAATTAAACTTTGAAATATGTGTGGGTAGCTCTAATATGGTGTATATAGAATCAAAGGAATTGAGTGATCTTTAAAAATAAAAAAAATGATGCTAAAGAGATTTTTAGTATGATATAGATTAGAACTTGGACATGGATAAGTTACAAATATTCAAAGTTTTCCGTTTTGGATTGATGCTTTTTTTTTATGAGCGGTGTTTGTGTGCAAAGTTATGCCTAAAGTCTGTTTTTTAGTGGGTATGCAGATGCAACATTCCGATTGAATTTCAAGAGTTGTTTTAACCACCTTGGTCTCAATCTGGTCGGGACGGTGGATTCCTAAGCTAACATAATCTCTGAAGGCTATGTAGCAAGATTCAAGTGGAGTCCTTAGTTATCGTGTCTGTTTTTTGAGTGTGGGTAGAGCAAGGTGTAAGTAGTAGGAAGTAGTAGCATGGATGTGTGTATAGGAAGTTCAACTCAAATTTGGGAATATAAATGGATTTGGTTTGGTAGACTTTTGCAGAGATGGATGCATAATGGGTTATCAAAGGCAACACCAAAGTGGTTGCTCAAGTTATGTGAAACGTTATCAGCTATGCACGCAAACTTGATGGAGAGAAATACCATGCTACAACAACTTTGATGCAAGAAAAAGTTCCAATAGAAACTGGCGGAAAATCTACGTTTCCTTTCTATTTTCACTGGTTTATGGTGTATTTTTGTTGTTGTTTATTATGCATGAACAAATTATGTGTGTATAATTTTTTTGACACCTGTTTCAATAATATCTTGTTTGGGTTGTCAGTAGAAGATAAATACAATATACTTTGTTTATAAACTGTTGTATTTACTAAGTATTCTCATAATTTTACTTTGTTTATCAACTGTTGTGTATAAAAAATATTTATAAAAATAAAATTAAAATCTATATTATTTTCATTAAATAAATATTTAAATTAAGAATGTTAAGAGTCTCACATATATCTAAATGCATAAAATAAAATAAAAATACAAGAAAGTTAATGATCATTAACTTTAATAAAATAATTTAATTTTCTGCGTAAAATATTAAAAAAATCACAGGTAAATAGATGGCCGTTTTCCGGTCAATTTTATTCAAATATTATTAAAATTTATCTACCAATTTCATTCCAGGCAAGAAAAAAAAATTAAAAACCTACCACTTTTCTTTCGTTTCTAACTCACAAACACTAATGAAAAAAAAATAATAATAAATAAGCAAGTGTGCAAGAAAATTGATAGAAAGTTTCTGCCATAATTTTTTTTCCAAAACAATTTGCAACAATTTATTATTCATAGAAAAAATTACAAATATTTTTCAGAGAAAATTTTTCCGAGAAAATAAGCAAGAATATACCTATATATAAAATTCTTTTTTCAAAACCAGCAAGAAATATACTTATATATAAAATTCTTTTTTCTGAAAAAGAACACAAGAAAAATGTTATTTTTAAAATCATATATAATATTAATTATTTTTATCTTTAAATTAATTTATATTTAATAATTTTTTTTAGTGATACTTGTAAAAATGTTAATTACCTTTAACTAAATTTATTCTTTTCAAAATAAAAAAAAGTACTAATATATACATATATTTTTTTATCAACATTATCATTTCATAATGTAGTTTTCACTCATTTTGTTGTAGTAGGTAAAATGTATACATAAATATTGTAAAACAGCATAATATTGCCCTTTCCTTTTGGAGAATCCAAAACTATATAACTTTTGGAGACTGAAAACGATGCATCTCCCATGATTATTGAAAATTTTCTTGTACGTCCCCATGCAGAGACCGAAAACCATTTCATATAATCATCTAACAATTTTTCATTTGCTCTCTTCGTGGAGACATAAAACCAGTTTTTGCATAACTTGACATGACCCCAATCACAAATAAGTATGTGTTTCGATTACCCTTAGGAACCTACCAAACAGACATTAACACTTCCCAAAGGTAACCAAGTGTCATTGAGATTATTAAGTGTTTTTTCGAACATGCAAAACTCAAAAATCTATTAATAGAGGCACATCACCATGCTCCCTCCTCCATCCTAATTTCCTCAACATGAATCCTTTTCTCTTCTTCTGTTTAGCCTTCTACTCTCTTTCTTCTCTTTCCTCTGCAGAAGCCAACGAAAACCCTAGTGGCTTCACCATCGAACTTATCCACCGTGACTCACCACTCTCACCCTTGCACAACCCCTCCCTCACCCCATCACAGCGCATCATAAACGCTGCCCTACGCTCCATTTCTCGACTAAACCGAGTTTCCCACATCCTCCTCGACCAAAACAACAAACTACCCGAATCAATTTTGATCCCAGAGAGTGGTGAATATCTAATGAAATTTTACATTGGTACCCCTCCCGTGGAAAGGCTTGCTATTGCAGACACAGGGAGTGACCTCATTTGGGTACAATGTTCCCCTTGTGCACATTGTTTTCCTCAAAACGTCCCATTGTTTGAACCACTCCAATCTTCCACGTTCATGGCTACGACATGTGACTCCCAACAATGCATGTTACTCACCTCTAGTGGCCGTATTTGCGGAAACTCGGGTGAATGCGTCTACACATATGAATACGGTGACCGTTCATTCACCGCAGGTCTTTTGGGTACCGAAACCCTAAATTTTGATTCCCATGATGGAACACATACCGTTGCTTTTCCTAACTCTATCTTCGGATGTGGATTGTACAACAACTTCACTGTTTATTCCAGCGACAAACTCACTGGACTAGTGGGTCTTGGAGCTGGACCGTTGTCCCTGGTTTCACAAATCGGAGACCAAATCGGTCACAAATTCTCCTACTGTTTGCTTCCTTTCAATTCGAAGTCCACCAGCAAGTTGAAATTCGGGAACGAAGCAATAATAACGGGAAACGGGGTTGTGTCCACTCCGATGATAATCAAACCTTCATTACCCACCTTTTACTTTCTCAACCTTGAAGCCATCACCATTGGACAAAAAACGGTGCCAACGGGTCGCCCTGACGGCAACGTGATTATCGATTCCGGCACGGTGTTGACGTATCTGGAACCAACCTTTTACTACAATTTCGAGGCTTCGTTGCAAGAAACCCTTGGCGTTGAATTGTTGCAAGATATTCCGTTCCCGCTAAAGTTTTGTTTTCCGTATCGTGATAACTTGGCTTTTCCTACAATTGCGCTTCAGTTCACCGGAGCTAGTGTTTTGCTGAGACCTGAATACCTGTTTATTAAGCTCGAAGAGAGCAACATGCTTTGCTCGACGATAGTGCCAAGCATACTGAGTGAAATTTCCATCTTGGGAAGTTTTTCACAGTTTGATTTTCAAGTGGAGTATGATCTCGACGGGAAGAAAGTTTCTTTTCGTCCTGCTGATTGTACCAAAGTTTGAATAATACACACACATCTATATATATATATATATATATATATATTGTGCTGGATTTAAGGGGTATTTTATTTACTAATATTGGTATGCTTCTCCTTTATAAAATGCTCGAAATAATGGAGTAAAAAATAGACTCTGTTAAACCAGCATTTGATGCACAGTGTGTAAGCTGTGGCTTATGACATGTTATTATGATTGGAAAAAGTGAAATAATAAATTAGGATTTTTAAGTATCATAATTAGATTCTTTAGCTCTTTTTTAAGGATTTCTATTTGTCTTTAACAACTTCGACTTTTAAGGTAGGCTTCAGAGTAATAACTGTTTCAATGTTTTATACTTAACTAGTAACAACCTTAATGTATAAATATTTTAAATAAATATATATATATATATATATATATACATAATCATATATTAATTATTATGTAAAAAAATTCTATATAAATACACACAAATAAATACAAGAGGTTTAATTATTTTATAAAAATTGAAATTTTATTATTTAAAAAGTTAACACTAAATTTAAAGACTAAATAGGTTTAGGAGAATCTAATAACATAAAGTTAAAGCATTATTAAAAAAATTACACCTTTACTACAAAAAATTTATTGAATATAGATTAATTTAGAAACAAAAATAATTAGTTACTATATTAATTAAATTAAAAATTATTTTATCAAATAAATATTATTAATATTTAAAATATTTTTTATTATTAATAAAAAATTATAATATGA
Organism: Lablab purpureus; assembly: GCA_030347555.1. Classification (NCBI taxonomy): domain Eukaryota; kingdom Viridiplantae; phylum Streptophyta; class Magnoliopsida; order Fabales; family Fabaceae; genus Lablab; species Lablab purpureus. The sequence goes on from CM059258.1 coordinate 25,202,058, forward strand.
AAAAAAACTATATTTTTTGTAGTCATGGATCTTTAATTTTTTTTATCTAGATATAATTAGAAACCACTTTTTTAATCACTATTTATATACTTCATAAACTAATTTTTTATATATAAAATTATAAAGCAATTTTTTTTACAATTACCATATTAATAAAAATTTAAACTTTTAGTAACTATTACTCAATTTTAAATATTGATTTTTTAACTACTAAATCTTAAAAAAATTATAAATCAATTTTTGTAAATTATAGACATATTATAAATTGGTTTAATTACTATATTATATAGAAACTAATGTAATAATAAAATATATAAAGACTAAAAATTATTACTAAATTGGTTTATAAATAATGAATATCTATCATTAAAATATTATTTACTTTTTTGCTTACTTATTTAACCTTTTATATTTAAAATTAATAAATAAAAATAGAAAATATGATAAAATCAATTAATTAAAATTAAAATCATGATAATAATTTAAATTATATAAAATAAATATTTAAAAAATCAGTAATTATAAAAAGTCTATAATTCTAATATTTCTATAATTAATTGGCACATAATTAGTATTAAATCTATAATAAAATATATTTTGGTAAAAAAATTAAGAAAGATTTGGTAGTGTTTAATTTATAAAAGCAAATAAAAATGACTATTTTTAGAAATTTTTTTTTTTAACTTGCTTGCCTTTCATGGATACCTCATAAGGAAGATTGTCTTTAAATGATGTATTAGGCAGTCTTTTCAGTTTTGAGATTAATCTCAAGCTTGCATGGCTATACTTTTTGTGTCATATCTAATGACCTTCTTTGAAGAATATTAGGTAAGATACCTTTAAATTTTATATTTCACTAGAATTATCTTGTTCAAGTTTCCTTGTCTCTTAGTAGGAAAGGATAATGAACTAGTCATCCTAATTAGTCTATACTAAAGGAAACATTACATCGTTTTCACACAATTGACCTATACTCACTAGGTTATGTTTGAGACCATATACTAAGAGAGTAGGATCCATGCATATATCCATTCAATACCTAATATGTTTTCTTTTTAGTTTCCTCTAAATGTCACATGTCATCCTCTCTTCTTGTATAGGTCTAGGAACATAGACATTTCTCATGTCATGTGACACAAACGCCCAATATCCAGGTACCCTTACTTTGATTAAAACAAACAATAACATGTTTTGGAGTGACTAATAATTTACTTTAGTATGAAAACATGTGTTAGACATATTGTTAATCTAAAAGCATAAGTGTTTTGATGATGATGAATCTAAAAGAAGAAGATGGACTAACTTGAAATCTTAAAGTCTTTATGGAGCTTTAGAGTTACACTTTTGTATATGTTCATTTGTAATAATTAGAAAACAAAGTGAAGATCCTAACATACACTCTACTCTTTCCAAACATTGAAAATAAGTTTTGTTTTTCGTTAAAAATAAATAACGTCACAATAATCAATTATCTCTAGCCATAATAGATTATCAAAGCTTTGAAAAGTGTTTAGAAAACATTTTCTCTCTGAAATAATTGATTATCATAAGTATAATAATCGATTATCTCATATGATAATCGATTATCACGTGTTGATTTTCTAGTATTCAAATTTCTCTTTGGAATAATCAATTATGCTTTGTAATAATCGATTATTCTAGTCGTTTTTGCAAAAACTTTTTATATTCTTCAAAATTTTGGACACTCTTATGTCTATAAGTACAATAAGGGTTTGTGAGAACATAAGTTTTTTTGCTCTGTTTTAAGCTTGTGAAAAATCTAGTCTATTTTATTTAAGTGTGTTACTTGAGAAAGTTGTCTTGCTGTTAGGGTTGAGCTTATTTCATCCTTTGAGTTATTTAAAGGAGATGTTCATCCTTTACTGTGATGTGACTGTTAAAGGAGGCATTTCATTCCTTGTGTTCTTCAAGGAAGATGTTGTTCATCATTTGTTCTGAATAAAGGTGTTTTTATAAACATTCTTGCTATCTTAGTTATTTTGCTGCTTTGTAAGTTGTAAACTTATTCTTAAGATAGTTAGTAGAAATTACTCTCTTTGAGGTGATAAATCAGTGGACGTAAGATATGTTTAGATCTGAACCAGTATAAATATTTATGTTATATTCTCTCTATCTCTACACTCTTTGCATCCAATTTATATTCCACTCTTATATTAAACTCTGAATTTTATTAAGCATAACTTAAAATTAATTTGGGTTCTTGTTAAACTCAGTTTTAGTTCTATTAAAAACAGAGAAGGTTTAATCTTTGTTAAGAAACCAATTCACCCCGATCTTGGTTATTTCATTTGTCCTATTATTTTAATATTCTAAACTAGTGTAAGATACTCCTCTATAAAGCTTAAACAAAACCTTTGAAATATAAACAAAAGCTTTAGACTCATAAAGAAAAGACAAAGTCTTCATGACTAAGTTGCAACCATTAACTCAACATGTCAAAGCGCAAGGTGCTATCCTTTGTAAAATAAAGACATTTGAGAAGTAAGATGAAGATAATAAAAGATGTGCTCAATTTGAAGAATCAGAAAATGCAAATCACTTTGAACCTTAGATACATCTTATACACATTCAACACTAGACGCATTATGAAATGCAAAATGTTTAAGAGTTGTAAAAAGTTAAAATATAACTCATCCCTAGGTTGATTTTGACAAATAACAAAACACACTAACTGCATGAGATTGTATGGTCAATATGATGGAATGAAAACAATAGAGAAGTTTTTATACCCTAAACCCTAAATCCTAAACTCTAAACCCTAAAGTTTTTATACCAATAAATGATGTCAACAAAAAGTCAAACATGTTCTAAAAAGGTAATAAGAAAAGTACAACCTACTACATGTAGTGTCGATGTGTATAAGAGAAAGCTTTAACGTACATGATTCTTTACTGAATGAATGAGACAATACACTTTCTATGTAAGTTCTTGTATGTAAAGAAAATTAAAAAGTTTCATGTGATAAGTAGAATCTTTTACTCATTTAAATTGATAGAGACTCACTTTCAATTAGAAGAATGAGAAAATCATTTTAAATATGTACCCAAGTTAGATGAATGCACTTCACACTAATCAAATATGTAAAAGAAGAATTTATAATATTATGTTTATCAGATTAAAAAGTATGAAAGGAGAGTTTGTAATATTATGTTACTTAAGTTAAAATAGACATTTCAGTTACTAAAATTGTTTAAAATTAAATATAACATTTTGTTATGTTGGCCCTGCTAATTGAGTTAGTTACAAAATAAAGAATATTCTAAAAAAACTCAATTCTACATTTATTATAATCATGACTTTCACGGTACAATTTTCCCTTTCTATGTCGATCTTAACCATATTACATACAAAATGAAATTTACATGGCTTTTAAAACCAACATAATCAGATCAATTTTTTACATCACTTTCATATATGCTTATTGAAAAAATAATTTTATTTAGTCAAAATAACTTACGTGAAAAAAAAACTATTTTGCACTACTAAAAAATTATACCAATGTTATTTTCTAATCTAGTTTTTCTTCAACCCCACATCATGAAGGAAGCAACTTACTCTGCAGAAATTGAGATCCCATTAAATCAGTCAAAGACATCGACTTGAGAACTCACATTAACACGACGAATTTTGAGCCTCACATGCTTAAAAATCGTTTTATTAATCAAATGTGTACAGCACATAACATTATGCGAGCCTCACCAATAATGTTAAACGGACTCATTTATACGCAAAAACACTAACCACTGATTTTTTTATGAACATATCATAGTATTGTTGGCCAAATAGCCATACACAATTTAACAATTTTGAGGCATCAACCTTAGCCTAGCAGATTTTCAATTATTCTGGAAGCAGCCTCAGAAAGCTCCTCAAATACCTTCATATCATCAAAAACATCACTTGGCACTTTCTCATCATGGAAATGATTCTGCAGATCCGTGTGGCATACACGATTCAAACGTAGAGCTCCTATGACAAAAGATTCAGCATTGTCATATCTGTGGTCTTCCAAGGCTTGCTTGGTCGAAGTTAAGTATTTCTTGGCAATGTGGTAACCATAGTCTCTTGCACATCTTTTACAAACGGTGTTGAGATTTGAATCTGATGTGGTAGCCAACTTTGTGATTTTGAATGCCAAGGTACGTGCCTTGACCTTCATGCAACGGAGAATGACTACGGCTATTTCAACACTATCTGCTTTCACAGCACCTTTCGAAGACTTCACACACCTCATACAAGTTTCAGGTGTCTCAGAGTTGTTGCATAAACTTTGAGTCAACTTGTAGTCTGCTACAGCTAAATTTTTTGCTTGCTGAGTGAACAATGGTGGTGACAAAAGGAGAAATAAAACAAGAACTATCACTATAGGCATTTTCATCACGAAAGCCATATTCATATTGTTTTCTTTTGAATTTGAAGTACTCCATGTATATATAAACCCTTAGAGTTCATTTATATCGATCGTTACGTGAATGTGATTAAGACTTCCAAAACATGGTAGTGGAATATCTTCTCACGCTTACATATTCTGCAACATATGAAGTGATCTCCATGACAGCGAATACTTTCTAAATATGAAATACTTCAACCTTCTTATATTATTTATTATTTCAAAATAGAATAGTTTTATAAAAATCATTTACATTAGATAATTACTTTAATACACTTTTAAAATATAGAGTTTTGAAATATAGACTCTTTATTTTATGACAATTATATTAATAAATTCTAGTCAATTTGTCATATATTACATTGAGTTAAACTATAAATTTTTATTTGTACTATTTATATTTTGTCTCTTAAAATTACATAATTATAATTATAGAAATTATTTTTTATTTTCTTTTTATTCTTTTTTATTTTGTTATTATAAATTTTTTTAATTTTTATTATTTTTCAAAATTTTCTTTTACTTCATCTCACGTTAATCTATTTAAAACTAAAAAAAATATATTTTCTTTATTCAAGTCATTAATTTACTTATCATATCTTTAAAATTGAAATCAACATTTTTTTTATTTTGGAAAAACAAATGTATCTCTAAAACTAAAAACATAATTTTTTATTAAAAAATATATTCATATGCATTTAAAATCATTCCTGCAAAATTTTTTATACATTCTTTTCATTTTCTTAACTATTGCTTTTTCGGAAATATTTTTTTTAAAATAATTAACTAGTATTTAAATTAATTCATTTTTCATAAAAAAATACATTTATTTACAGAATTGGATAATTCTAATAAAATTGTTTAAATAATTAGGGATATATTTATGGTTTGAAAAAAAAAACTTAAACCACCTTCTATTATATATGTGGAAAGTTTTTTAAATTGAAAAAAAAATATTTAAAAATACTTATATAATTAATTTAAGATAAATGTTGGCTAATAATCTTTATATCAAGTCCAATATGCAATTACAAAATACTTAATGATGTTCGTTGTTTTTACTGTTAAATTTGTTAAAGTAAATTAAAATCTTGTATGTACTGAACAATTTGACATATATCAACAATTATATATTGATTAAAAATAATTTTATATCATATTTAAAAACTTTAAGATAAAATATATTTTTAAATAAATTATTATAAATTTTAAATTAGACTTCAAAAAGTGTATATAAACTAATGATACAATTAATGTATATAAATTAAATATTTTTCGTTAATTAAATAATTCATAATTAATTTATGATATAATTATGTATCAACTCATTAATACAATTTGTATACTATAATTAAATATAAACTAATAATATATATTAATAATAAAATAATTTTTTATATTAATAATTAACATATAAATTTTAATTATAAATTACTAATTTTTAATTATCATAATTTACATTTAATTTTAATTATCAGTGAATCATTTTTAACTTTAATTAAAATGATATTAATAAAAAAAATATTTAAATTTAAAAAGGAAAAAATTATGAAATATAATAAAAAAATAAATTAAAATTTTTTTTAAGAATGATTTTTTTAAATTTTTTTTCTAGTTTATTGTTATTATTTAAAAGCTATATTATAATGAAATAATTTTATTAAATTTGAATTTTTTATTAAAAAAAATCAGTAAAAGAATATTTTAAAAAATATTATTAATAAAAAAATATGAGAACTTCTTATGTTTAATATAGGAAGATATGATTAAAAGTTAAAAATACAACATTAGATATAAGTAGATAATATGAAAAATCAAATAAATAAATAAAATATTGACATATTTATTTTAATTATATATCAAAATTTTATTAGTAAAAAATAGAAAAAAAACATAAATATATGATAAATAATTTCCATCATATTTAATATATATATTTGCATGCTTATATACTTCATGTTGAAATAAGCCACTTATTAGGAGAGATTTCCAAAAGACAACATTGGTCACCAACTCAATCCTTAGATATCTATTTTATTTTTACTTTTCATAGAAAAATGAAAACTAAATAATAATATTCATATATTTGTTCTTATTATACATATTAAATTTACCATGTAACTTATATAAGATATTATCTTCCTCATATCAACTCTTCAATTAAACTTTAGCAAATAAAAATAAAAATAATAAACATCCATAAAACATTGAAATTCAATAACTTCAAATAAACAAAAAGCCCTTGGAAAGTAAACCCACAATTCAAGTAAAAATAGAATTTCTATAAAATATTGCATTCATGAGCAGTGGTAGTAGTGACACCTTCAGCTGCACAACAAGATGCCCTGAACAGGGAAACAGTATAACGCAGACACATACTAACTTGTCCGTCATTGTTATTTTTGTTTTATCTTTTGACGCAATCTGTGACCGTTCGAGTTATCCGAGGCCACTCTTTTATATGGTCGTTGATAAAAATGGCATCGACCCTTTTCACAAAGATGCTTTCGGGTCATCGATTGATCCACCCTTCGTCGTTCCTCACTCACCAGCCACAGTTTCTCTCTTCTTTATTCAGTGTAAGGTCCACCCCTTCTGTCTGAAATTTCATTTGGGGTATCATATTTCTCTCCTTCAATTTGTGCTTTTTTAAGTCCTGTGTTAATTTCCTCCTTATGAGAGCGGACATGTTATGCTCGTGAAAATTTGGCCCTTTTGTGATTGTTCGATTGTTTTGATTTGCGGGTATCTGGGTTGTGCGTTTTTCATTAAACTTTTGACTTTTGAGTGTGGGGTTTGGGATTTGTCTTGGTCCAATTTCTTTGTACGTGTTCTCTTGTTGAACATTTAGGTGATATGCTTTAGTGGCAATTTGCCATGGGATATGCTTTAGTGGCAATTTGCCATGGGATATGCTTCATTCAACTTCAAGGTGTTTAAGTAAGTGTATCAACTGAAGTACCTATCAACACTTTCATATATATATGGATGGCTGGGTCTTTGCTTGTTCCTTTTGAAGTGAATACTATCTGTTGGGATGCTTTTTTTTTGTCTTATGAGCTGGATTAAAAGATTACCAATTTGTCATCAATTGGGATGAAAGTATTGAATTTTTTGTGGATGCATTTTTTATTAGTAATTTTGTGAATATGAGTGAATCATTGATAATTTCATATAAATGGCATTTAGTCTGTGAAATGCATATTTGTGCAAATACTATATATAAATGATGGAGTAAAAAATCCGTATCTGGTGCTATTATCTGTAAAATTTTATTGAAGCAATTGAAGAAAAGGTTTTCAATTATATATTGATGATAGTATGAAGACTTGTTCGTCGATTTTGCTTGAAAAACCAATTTTCATCGTTATAACCCATTAATCTATTTCTGCATTGTTTGTTATTTTGGCCAAGATATTATTGTAAAGTTCATCCTTTTACTTGCAGAAACGGCTGTTTTGCATACAAACTGTCCCGGTCCCAGTCTCTACATCCCAAAACATCAAAACAACTGGTTGGGTTCCTTGTATGGCTTCTTCTTCAGTTGGTAGAAGAGCTGCTTATTCTACGCAATCTGTATCAACAAATGAGCCAGTTGTTTCTGTAGATTGGCTTTATGATAACCTGAAGGTGCCAGATATCAAGGTATTAAGGTTTACTAGTTTTATCAGATTAATCAAACAGTTTACTAGTTTTATCATATTTGGGAAAATGAAATTTCACTTGATTCTTTTAATTACTTGTTGATTGGTCTCTTCCACTATCATGCCTAACCATATATCCCAGTAGTGACAGCTCTTGTTAAACTATGCAGTGTGTATATCATTTAACTAAACTGCCCTGTTCTTTAGATAGTTAACTTCGTAATTAACGATCTGGGCACTAGTACAATCACCTTAATTCTGGTTGGAGAGTGACATTATTTCAAGAATATATTTTATGAATTGATGTCTATTAAAACTGGCTAACATGGTAGTTCTGGTTTATAGTACCCTTGACTTGTAGCTGAGTCACTCAATCGCTTATTTAGGTGATTATAAAGCTAGATAGGAACTACATGGCCAATATGCTGTAATTGGCATCAATTGAATTTATTTCTAATTCTTTAAAACTCCATACTAAATATTCATGATCTGCTAAAAAAGAAGCCTTTATATAATGGTAGCTTTTTACTATTGAATTTGAATATTAATTTAAATACTCAAACTTTTCTTGCCTATTCTCCAATTTTGTTTCAGGTACTGGATGCTTCTTGGTACATGCCGGATGAGCAGAGGAATCCAATTCAAGAATATCAGGTATCACATTCTTATGGCTTCAAATTTCTGAGCAATTGAATGATATACCATATCACTTGAATATGTTCTCTTGCATGTGCTTCATTATGTAATTTTAACTTTATTTTTCTTTCAACTATTTTCACTTAATGTGTATTCTGTGTAATTCCAAATACAACAGGTTGCTCACATTCCTGGTGCCCTTTTCTTTGATGTAGATGGAATAGCAGATCGGACTACAAAAGTAATCCACTATCTCTATATATATTTCATTTGATCTGACATTTTTATTAAGCACATTTATGTTAGAGCTGTTCTTATAAGTAAACAAGGTTTACATGTCTAGTCTGTAATATTCTGATCTTCCAGTGGTATGGTACAGAAAGTGGATGAAGAAAGAGAAATGACCTTACTAGCTACATGTCAGTGCAAACTGCCAAAGGATATTTTGCTATTTCAGGGATCTTATGATGATGACTGACTGATATTTCTACTTCCTTTTGATGGATGATAGTTTACTATTTGGATTCTTGGGATTCTTTCTTTTCTATTTATAAGATATATTTTCTTTTTGTTAGAATATTATGGTTACGTGATTGTTTTATAGTCTTTTAATATAATTAATTTTCTCCATTATAGCTCATATGTTGATAGAACTAAGTATTACTAAAAGGAAACATGGAAATTAGCTCTGACATTTCAGAGAGGTAGCCCTCTGTAATACAGAGCAAACAAGAAAAAGGCTGCAAAATAGATACCCAAGAGTTCCAAATACAAGGGAACTCCTCTCAATTCAATTCACTCAATAATTTGCTGCTCTTCATTTCTCACCCCTCCATTCATATGGATTCCACCCTTCTCTCATGATACCAGTGATTCCTGAATCATTTGGTTTATAATTCCAGAATCACTCCTCTTCATTGGGGTTGTGACTGCTGAACTTACTGTTAAAAACCTCAACATCCCCTTCTTTTTTGTCTTTTTCTCTGCCGTGCAAACCATTCCACCAGTTCCCTTTTGATTTCTCTTTTCATCAAGTGGCATAATTTGCTCCCATGGCCCCTTCATTTCCATGGAGGATGGCCCATATTTATTCTCTTCTTGTATAGATATGAGTAAGGGGTTAATTATATGTGAATGCTAACTTGTATTCATTGATCAGTTACCACACATGCTGCCTTCTGAGGATGCTTTTGCTGCTGCTGTTTCTGCTCTGGGCATAGAGAACAAAGATGACTTGGTTGTTTATGATGGAAAAGGGTTATTTAGTGCTGCTCGTGTTTGGTGGTAAGCCTTGGTTACAGAAGGAACATAAATATACTATGTAGATTGTGGAAAATGGATTTTGCTAAATATTTAAAGTAATACCTATTCTTTCTGCTTAAAGGATGTTCCGAGTATTTGGCCATGACAGAGTTTGGGTGTTAGATGGTGGCCTGCCAAGATGGCGTGCATCTGGTTATGATGTTGAATCTAGTGCTTCAAGTGATGCTATTCTGAAAGCCAGTGCTGCTAGTGAGGCTATCGAGAAAGTATACAAGGGACAAACAGTGAGTTTAGAAACATTCCATATATTTTAATATGGATTCTTTAGTGTTTTCAGTTCCAATTCTTTTACTTTGATTAATTGCGTTGAGTTTGACATTTTCATTTTGTTTTAATGCATTGATTCTCTCATGTAATTTTTTCTTGCTAGGTTGGCCCACTCACGTTTCAGACTAAATTTCAGCCACATCTTGTTTGGAACCTTGATCAGGTTGGTTGCTTTAAAAGTAAATGTAGTGTGTGCATTTTAGAAATATGAATGTTGGCAACATTGATAGTTGTAGAACTGTCAAGGTTTCTCGTTAGAGAGTCCATAATTAGTTACCACACGGATGAAGATAGGGTGAAGTGGCAGCTGCAATTTGGGAAAAAGACTTGAGCAGTTTGAAACTCTGAACTATGTAGTATGGTTCTTGGTATTGTTTGGCAATATGATAGTCTTTTTGAAATGCTTGGTCTGTGAAGTACCAAAATTAACTAAAACTAGAAGAGGCATCATATAAGTTGGACACATGTAAATCTTTTGTAAAATGTTTCATTATTTTTTATTTCTCCTCAGGTAAAGAAAAATATAGAGGACAAAACTCATCAACACATAGATGCACGATCAAAGCCCAGGTACTTTAGTTGATTCCTTTTGTATTTTCATATCATGACGTGATATGCATTTGACATATATGTATATATATTTATGTATGTATTTATATGCTATTTAAATTTTCTAACATAATAAACTATCCAAAATCAAAGGCATATCCATAATCAATGATCTATAAGATAATATTCTAAATTCATAATCACTCTTCATCTAAGGCATAGTTTTTAATATGAAAACAACAAAAGTAAAATAACATTATGGGTGAAAAGTAGTAGTACACCAAATTTTAAGCGAGTTGATGTAATGCACCGAAAAGTATTACTGTGCCAAATAAAAGGAAATACATAGTGGGGCTGTGATTTGTGAAAAGCTTACACTCTACAGATCACAAAAGGATGTGTATGGCAGCTAGATATGATCCAAACTGTTTGGGGTGTGAACAATAAAGGATGTGCACTGTTGAGCAGATCAGCAGAGGATGCCAGACTTGGGTAAAAAATGTTGCCGATGAGCAATGGGTCTGGGATGTCAGTTTGAAACAGGTCAAGTGTAAGTGGTTTTGTGTGGATCATTGATGAAGGGTTTCAAACTCTAATGTTCCTAATGACAAAACACATAAGAAATTATATTTCTTAAGAATATAAAAAGGTGGATTAAGAAACTCAGAAGGAGGGCAAAAAAGTTTTTTTTTTCATATACCTGTACACCATAGTGCTATAACAACTCAGCTCCGTTATGCTAAGATTGTGGCATCTCATCTGCAATTCTATAACATCAAAAGGTGCGTAATGACTCGTAACAACCTTCTCTGCATGACAGTGCCATAACATGCTATTATGCCCTAGCTTGTACAAAATGAAAACTGATATTTTCATAGCACTAGATATTTATCCTACCCAGTGGGAGATATCTTAACCACTTTGGTTGTCATTGCTGTATGTCACTAGATTTCTTTTCAAAGTTACTTTATTTCCCATTGATTTATAATTTCTTTTATTTTAATTTAAGAAATGTTTTTTACTCGAGATTTTGTTTTTTATATGCATTTCTTGGATTTACATAGATTTTGTCCTTTGGCAGGTTTGATGGAGCTGTTCCCGAGCCCCGAAAAGGAATCAGAAGTGGTCATGTACCTGGCAGCAAATGCATTCCATTTCCCCAGGTGCAGCATATGACCACCTCAATTTTTTCTTGATTACTCAGAAGCATTTTAGATTTAACCTTTATAGCATTGTTTTTCTAGTTAGTTGTTAGGGGCTGAATATTGCCTTGATTTCGAGGATCAAGGGACCTCCTAGAAAAACAGAGAGAGAAAGGGAAAATGCTTTTTTGCTGTCGCTTTCCATTCGTTCCTTCCGTATTTAACAATATCCAGCCATCAAATGAATGGCTTTTCGCGGATTGTGAAAACAGAAAATATCACATGCTGAAAAGGGAATTTCTAACAGAAACTACAATTCATCAAAGAAATAAAAGAAATACTAAATGATATTGTTATTTGGTAACATAGTCATAAAGGTAAGTGGGTTGCTTGTGTCTTCTTTTGGGCCTCTTTTCAACTGTGCTGGGGTCCCGTCTGCCTCTACTGTGTTCGGGCCTAAATTTACAGGGCCATTGCTATCATTAGTCTTCCGTATATAGGTGTATTTGGATAATCAACTTAATTAAGCACACATTCAACAAGAACCTTATCTCGTGAGAAACATTTACGTTGAGTGGAGGGTCCATTAGTAAAGAATGGAAGGTCTAGGTCTTTATATCAGTGTATTCTAAACTATTACTCTATCATTCAGCAGTATGATCTTCAACCATATAGGTTTGTAGATTGTTGGTTCTATCAGTAAAGATTACATCCTTACCTTTGTTCTGATCCAGTTCTATTATACTCGCTAATATTATATTGATATCTGGTTGGTGTATATGCATGTATTTGTTAGAATATTTTATCAATGTCAATTATCTTAATTTACAGTTGTTAGATAGTTCTCATACATTGTTACCGGCAAATGAGCTGAAGAAGCGATTTGAACAAGAAGGTGTGAATGTCTTCTGATGGATATTTGCTGTGCTAAATATCTTAAATATCTTGCATTTCTTGATCTTGTTACCTCTAACAGCATACGTTTGATCTGCAGGCATCTCTCTGGATAGCCCAGCTGTTACTTCATGTGGAACAGGCGTAACTGCTTGCATTCTTGCATTGGTACATCTCTCCCTCTATTTGGATAAGTCTATGGATATCTGTTGCTTTGGGAAAGGGAATAAATAAAATTACTTCCATTATGGATGGAATTATACCTATTTCTCTATGGCTATGATAAAAAAAGGAAGAATTGCTTAGAAAGGAATATTTTTATCATGTTTTTTCCCTCCTGGTTTTTCCAATTTGTTTTCTTTCATTGCTTTTTCCATATGTAATTCTTATTCTCCATCCTCTCCTAGGAGTGTTCTTACTTGTCTTTATTAGATTGGACATGCCTATTCAGTCACACTTGAATATCTTGAACTTGGAGTCTGGAAGGGAAAAAATAGGCTGATATGAATATAGATTTTTGGAAGTTTCAAAATTCCAACATATGCATGCAAGTTTTTCTAGTGGTAGTAATTGCCAAGACTTACGATTTTATTCAATTTTTTTTCTCTGTTAAGAGACTAGATAAAAGGGAAAATCTCTTTTCTTTACTTTTGATTATAACCTCTTTTTTCAGGGTCTACATCGTCTTGGAAAGTCTGATGTTGCAGTTTATGATGGATCTTGGACTGAATGGGGAGCACAATCTGATACACCTGTTGACACTTCTTAAATTCAATGCTGCTAGATTTTCGTGTCACCAAAAAGCATTGCAAGTGAAGGGGTTGTATCCAGTTAAACATTTTGGATACCAAATTCTCTCGGCTGTTTCTTGTGGTTGAATTGCAAATGTTTTCCATGTTCGATGTCAAATCCTATCACATGGCTTATGTGAAAATAATGATAGGACTATATAAGAAGGCCTCATAGAAGTGGGAGTTTGTTGGGTATGCTAAAAACAAATTCAACTCTGATGCAACTTTTAACATCTTCCCTTAAATAAATTTTTCTAAATAATTGTTTTTGAATGAGAAAATTGTCACTCAATGAAAAGTTATTGCTATCATTTCATTTTCACTGTAAAAGACATTGTTCTATTAGACAATTTAGAGTGTGCATAATCAAAGTGATAAGTTGCATGGACGAGTATCAGGAACAAAATGTGAAACTAAAATAATTGGTTTTTTATTCTAATATTTTGTGAGAATTTATAATGTTTTCTTATGTTTATTTTTTTAATTGAGTCTTAAATTTTATTAAATTATGTTAATGTGATTCTTTATATTAGATTAATGTTAACGACGATAATTATATGAGATGTGGTGTATCTAAGTTAACTTGTGAATAATGACAGAAAGATATGAATATGAACACAAATATGATATTATAATTTGTTTGACTGACAGGTTTTAATAAAATTTGATATTCAATTGAGAAAAAAATAAATGTGGAAAAACATTGTAAATTCTCACAAATTATTGAGAGCAAAATGTTTATTAAACCAAAATAATTTTACTTGAAAGACGTAGTCCTTCCAGAAGGAAGGAAGAACCATACGAAAATAGTGAGATAAATTGGGAAGGTTGAGACTACCTCGTTCTTATTAAAACACCATTGATGTGACATATGATATGACATATATTAGATGTATATGACACGTATTAGAATATTTTTTTTTTCTCTTTTTCTTTCTAATATGTGTCCTTTGCATCTGACACGTGTTCTGTCATGTATCAAGTCGTCATGTGTTCTCTCCAACCAAATACACGTGTTTCGCCTTAAATCTAGGAACTACTTATGTATCTTTTCCAAAATTTAAAAAACTATCATGTGCTAAACTAGATTATGATTTAACTAAATGTTAAACATTAGATTTAGTAAAGCAATCTTAAGATCATACATAGGATCTTTTAAACACATTGGTTGGTGATTTTTCTACTCCTTGTTAATGAAATGTAGTCTTAAATAAGACCAAAGTTTCTTACAAAGGCACTTTTGAAAATTGAATAAAATTCACATTTATGAGTCAACTTTAAAAGTCTTGAGACTGTGATACTCTTACTTTGATTATTATTTTGAAAAGCTTTTTCAAATGATGAATCTTTTTTGCATTTATCCTTTAGGAGATCCTTTTAAATGTGGTGTGTTCTCCATAACTCATTCCTTAATCTATTTTCTCTTTTCTTTTACAATTTATTTTTATTTCTACTTTGTTTTCTTTGAATGTCAAACTATAGGTAAGCTTCCAATTACTATCATGTTTTTCATGGATTCTTGACTTCTTTAGTACCTCTTGAGTTGACCAAGATCCAAACAACCTTTGAAGAATTACATAACCTTTAAGAAATCCCAACTAATCGGGTGTAGTTTACTAGTCTAACACTCAAGATTGAAGCCAAAACAAGGGAAAAAACATTGAGTTCCTTGAAGAAGAACTTGTATACAAAGATAAAGTTCTCCCCATTGGTGGGGGATTTCATATACACTCTTTTAGTAACATTGAAAGGTTTAGCCATAGTGTGCTTGGCCATGACCTTGGAACAAACATGGAAGGATGAAAGAAATTTTTCAATAAACTCTCTAGTGTTATACTCAGAAGGATATGAGGGGCGGAACTTAATAGGAGCCGGTGGGGGCCACGGCCCCCAAACATTTTTATTATACATATAAATTTATTATATGAGCTCACACAATTTAATAAAATAAATTTTTACAATTAATAGATTCTTTTAAGAGGTATACTTTTTAGAGTTTCCATAAAAATTTATAGATAACACCTATTTACATTTACTTTTTTGTTTTAAATATAGACTCTTAGTATTCTTCTTCTTCTCTTTATGTTAAAAATATAATGAATTCTTTTCTCTTTTATGGTTTCTTCTCTACGTCACTTATTTTCTATTCTACTTCTATAAAACTTCTCCATTCCATTTTAGGTACCTACTATAACTTTTTTTATTTAATATAACTTATTTTCTATGTTTTTATGTGACTATTGTAAGTAGATTACATTAGATTGTATAGATTAGATTGTAAATTATCATTTATTATAATTTTATATATTTTGAAATTAAATAATTATTTTTTAATAGATACAATACTCATGGTTAAGAACAAGACAATTGATGCTTTTTTTAAGAGAAAGATTATTGATAAAAATGAAAATGATATTTCTTCAACTTAGCAAATAGTTACATTGAGCAAAAAACGTTTTAATTTTTATTTTCAGAAGTGGAAAGATTTTAATTTTTAATTATTTTTATTAGGTTTAAAAAATTTAAAAATTGTTTAAGGTTTAAAAAGGTAAATCTTCAGACTTACATGTTAAAATAATCTCTAAAAAAATTGTTCAACTATTAAATTAGTAGGAATAATATTACTAAACATTAAAAAATATTAAAAACCTATAAAACATTAAAAAATGTTCAACTTCTAAATTAGTGGGATCAGTATCGTAGATAAGTGGAACATAAAAGAGTGTTCAATATTAAAGAAATTAAAATTAATAAAAGAAATTAAAACTCATTAAAATGAAATTAAAACTCATTCACTGTCTGCATTTATTAAATCGTTAAAATTCTCGATTCTGCGGTTTCACCGATTACATTGTATTACAATTATAAGTATATTCTAATACGTAATTGAAATAAAAATCGTATAATCTTACGATTTTACGAGTAAAATCTCGATTTTGACTATATTGTGAACAAGTATATTGAATTGATGTTTGTAAATAAATTGAATGTTATATTTAATTTTAATTTTATTTATTAAGTTAATTTTTTTTAAATATTATATTATTTAATTATTATTAAAATATTAAATTTATTTAATATATAGTGGCTCCTCTACAAATTTAATCAAGAACGAGGTGAGAATTGACTAAGTAGTATAATGCCTTAAATCTTTTAAAATCCTTCATTAAAGAACATTAAAAGAACTAATTTTATTTTTTTATCATAATAATCATAAATGAAAAGTTCATAAAAGCTCTACCCCCAATAAAATAGTTGAAAAAACGTAACTTCCCTGTGACAATAACAAAAAGTCGATTGTTATCAAATGAGTCATATAACCTAACTCATCAAACACGTTCATCTTAGAAATGGAGAATTAAGAATTCACCTATTTGATAAATTCTTAGATTTTAAGCTCAGGGAACTTGTGTACCTACCATCTCCAAGATTCTCAAATTTATATATATGTCTAGGTAGTTATCTTTAACAAACATCTACTAGGTATTGGATTTAAATATCTACTTAATATTCAATTATTCTTTTAATTTTCTCTATCAAATGATCTTACTAACTTAAGTGTCACTTCAGGTGAACATCTCTCTAGTTAACAACTTGAAATTCATCCAGAAAACACGAAATAGAAAGTTTCTCTCTTTCACATCTCTAATGGACAACATTTTACCTTTTCAATAAGAACATATACTAATTGCATTTTAAATTTTGGAAAATCCAGAAAAATGTATTGTGTTGCTAAAATTAATTGTAAAAAATTTATAATCTATATACATGAACTCAATGTAAAATTTTGATAGTAATACAACTTTATTCAGATAATCTAAAATCTAATAATTATCCAAGTGAAAAGTAATGTCACTTTTCATCAATTCACCTAAATAAAATATAACAAAACCAAAGATAGACTATAAAACTAATAAGAACAATTATTCATTTGGTAGGAAAGACACTTTTAAAATTTAGTTAAGAAGAAAATCAAAATTAAAAAGATGAAAACAAAATAAAAATAAAAATAAAATTATACTAGAAAAGGAAAATAAAATAGAAATAAAAATAGACTTACTCGTACCATTATACAAAAACAGTAAATTTGTGCAAAAGGTCATGTAACTAACCATAAATGTAATAGATTAGTTATAAAGAGATTACAAAATATAATAAGATTTGATAAAGATAGACTATAAAACTAATAAAAAATCTTAGCAATTATACAGTTTACAACTAATACATTTTTAAAATTTAATTATGAAGATAATCAAAGTTAAGAAAATGAAAATAAAAATAAAATAGTACTAGAAAATGAATAAAAGTTAAGAAAATGAAAATAAAATAAAAATAGAAATAGAAATTGTAGTGATAAGATAATTTTCCGACTCATTTAACACGACTTCAATACATAATTAACAATTTACAATTAGGAAAAGTTCTTAAAATGCGCAAACACGAATCCGGTCATCTCCATTTTTCCATATCAAACTTAAAATAGATAAAGTTAGGTCTCCACGAGTGCGAGTTTAATTATCATCCCTAAAGCTCATTCTTGTATTTATATTATTATTATTATTATTATTAGGAAAAAATGTTAAAACCTCATATGATTGTGATAATTATATAAATTTATTTTGATAAATAAAATATTTTTATCTTTACATATATATAGGTTATCCTTGATGTGAAAAAACCAATCACCTTTGATTCTGGCTCAGAATAGACCAGAATTAGAACCATAATGTTGCTAATAGTGCAAGAAAAAGTGTTTCACTATATTAGGGATGACAACAGGGTAGGGTGGGTGCGAGTTTCACTATCTCATCCTCATCTTCAAGATAAAAATTTATCCTTATCTTCATCTCCATACCCAATGAGTATGGAAATTTTGTCTCATTTCCATCTCAATCGGGTAACGAGTATATACTCACGTTCATGTTCATACCTGCATTCTTATTGTTTTAAATACAAATTCAATAATTTTTTTACAGAAAATAAACAAATCACAGAAAAAATAATTATGAAATTATTAAAATTTAATATCAAATACAAAAAAAGGAATTGTAATTTTATAAATCTTTAACATGTATAGATAGATCATATATCATATTGATTACAATCACTCAAAATAACTATTTTTCTCTACTTTCCAATTTGATCACTTTCTCTAAGATTTCGTCCCTAAAATATTGTCTGCTCGTGTGTAAAATTAACATGATCATTGCAATTTATAGAAATAATTTAAAAAAAAAAGATAAACTAAAATTTCTGCCATTTACAAACCATTTAATAAAATACATCACAATTCTTAACACACAGACACACACAAACATATATATATATATATATCATCACATCAAATAATATTGTCATAACATCAACACCTCAAGCTAGGTGTCTAATGATTCTCTTACAAGGTCCAATTCAAACATGAAAGCTTAACTCTTAAGACTAAAGGAAAAATTTACCTAAAACTGAAGTTTATCATGTAGAAATACTATTCTTGCTCTCTAGATCACACTTGTGGAATTTAATTTTGAATGAGATGATAGGAGAGATTGAGAGTTTGGAAAAGAGAATACAAAACTTCTATGGAGTTAGGATTGGAAAGGAAAAGTCACAGAAAGAAAAAAAAAGAATATAAAATTCAAAATTGATTAGTAAAATAATAGAGATAAGAAAAACACTGAATTTTTTTAACTATTAATATTAACTAACAAATCTATTTCTCTAAATAAAATTATGATTTTTTAAAAATTATTAACTCATTAAATACCATTTTTAATACTAATAAAAATTATTATTCACTCAAAATATTTAAATTAAATTTTAGTTTTAAACATAATTTTATAATTAATTTAATAAAAATATATTAGTAATTTCAAACGGAGAGAAATAAAAGTACAGACTCATCCCTACACTACATTGATAAAATATAATTGTATATTAATTTTTCTCATTGTTTTGTTTATTACATTAATGGGTGTTAATTTGTAAAATTTGAAACGTATAAGTTGCAATTGAACGGAAACTTTATTCACCTTTCATATATAAAATATTTAAATGTTAGTTTTTTGAAGTTTAAATGAAAAACGTTTCGTCTTTTTATTTAATAACGTAAGTAAAAATACGTAATCAAGTTTAAATAAAATAATCATGCAACTTTGAATTAAGTTATATCAAAGTTTTTTTCATTATTCAAATATTATTTAACAAAATAAATATTTTCAAAAATAAATTAAATTAATTAAAAATAATAAATAAAAAACTATAACGATTACAGATTCCAATAAAAAACATTCGAAATTAGTTGGGATTAATAAAATTTGCTCTACTTACATACAGAAGTTTTGATAATTCTAATTAAATAACCTAGTCAAAATTAATATATATATATAAAAGAAACTGGTAGTTAAAAGTTTTCACAGCATATTTCTATATAATAAAATAAATGTTACTTTAAATTAGATAAAATAAATTACTGTGTTGTCAAATGTATTTAAGTAATTATATTTTTATTTATGTGTTTATATTAACAATAATTATATTTAACTAATAATTCATTATCTTAACTATATGAAGATATTAAATGTGAAATAAAAAAAATAGAAAAATATATAAAGGTTTAGATCCAGTTATACATGAAAATATGAATGAGTGACTCAAATATATATATATATATATATATATATATATTTGAATCATGCATTGAAAGGTTAGTTTAGTCAATTGTTGTTTTAATCTTGTTAATTTTATAACTAATTTGTTTGTCTCACAATGTAGGTCTTATTGTCAATTTTTTGCAATATCTTCTTAGAAATTATACTTGGTGTGGTTTTGTTCGCTACGTCGAAAATCAAGTCACGAAATAAAAAGCCTCTTAAAATAATACCTTTATAATTTTTCATTATGTTTAAAAAGTGTAGGTGTATATTGGCTAACATCTCTCTTTATTTCAATTAGAATTGTGTTTGGAACAAATATTTTAAGTAGAAGAGGCAAAATAAAGTAAACACACTTCATATACCCTAAGGTTATAAAATTTTGATTGTTATTAAATTTATAAACTAGTGGAAATAATAATGTGATTTGTTTCTCATTTCATTGCAATGGGCAAACAAACTTGCTCAAATGTGGCTACTACATCATGTATTGGATGAAAGTCATAATTTTGTGTCGGTATTACCAAAAACTAGAGGGAGGTAATTCATTTTAACATTTTTTAACTTTATTTACTTTTATGAGTTTTGCATGTTATGAAGAGTTAAATTACTGTTTCAGTTCTTCCAAGATGTATTCTCGTTGTTCGAAGATGATATGACAAACATAAGAGAGTAATGGACAACTTTTTTATTCAAAATATATAGTACTTAATTTTCTAAGTTTAGTTAGTCTTTGTATTATGTTCACTAGCTATTTAGGATAGTTAGATAATTTAGTTGATTTTTGTGTTGTTTTAGTTTTGTAGTATGTTGTTTAGATTTTTAGGACATTTAGATAATTTAGTTTATTTATGTTGTTCGATTGTATTTATGACAATTTAAATTTGTATTCTGAAATGCATGTGATATTTATGTAGTTGAAAATGTCTAGGTTTTGATGGTAAGTTTTGGTTAGAAGCCAAAAACCAACTGCATTTTTAAAAAAAAAGTTATGTACTATGTTCAACATAACTTTATGTTGGACCTAACATGGTCTGATGTAAAGTTGGACGTTATTTTTTAATTCAAAAGTAAAAGGCTTGCATTGAAGATGCTTTTTCTTGACATAAATTTATATCATGGGAAAGCATCTTCGACGTAAATTTACATTTGTTAATTTACCTAACATAGAGTTACATCTCCCAATATAATGTCAATGTTGGAACAAACGTAAAAAAATCAAAATAACATACGTAAAAAAACATCTTTTGTATTAGTGTTTGTTGGAAATCCAACTAAAAGATATGATTAAATTATAGTATATAAATGATTACAAATATTAAATGCACTTATACGTTCACTTACTAGGATTAGGTCAGATAGCTTTGTAGTCTAATTTGAATAAAACGAAACACCATACGTTCCTAGCAGATTTTTCAGCATTTACAAGGGCATGAGTCAGAAATTTGTTGATGCATAACAACTTTAGCTCTTGTTCCAAGATGTGTTGATGTTGATGTATCTCTTTGAAGATAATCTTTGCAATTTGAAAAATGAAGACATTCTTTGCAATACAAAAAATAAGCAAATAGAATATGTTTGAGTAGAATAACGTCAGCTTTCTATATTGTGTTCTTATCATTTAAAAGTTTTCATTTTCTTTTAGAGAAGTAATAAGTGTTGTATCATCTATATGATGAAACACTTATGTACTTTCATAATCTGTTATAAAGGTTACCTTTCATCTTACAAACTTTGGCACACACATGTTCATACTTTATTCTTTATAAAGCACCTAACAAACACATATAGGGTCTGATGTATTTTACTCTAACAGTCTCCCCATGTTTTATGGCACTTAATATTTAGAAAAGATTTGAGGCTTAGCGAAACTAAGAGGGTGAGTCAATTGGTTTTGAAACTCACCTAAAAATATTTAACCCCTTTGAATCCTTTTTTAAAACCTTTCAATTTAAAAAATAAAATCTTTTCTATAATCAAGATTCAACAAGAATGTATAAGCACCGAAAATATCACAAGCTAAATATCAAAAAGATAGAAAGGAGAAGAAAGAACACCAAGATTTATATTGGTTCACAAAGTGATCCTACATCTAGACTCAACTATTCAACCATAAAATAGTTGGATTCCAATATCTTTATATGTTTTACAAGCATTCAACACGTGTACACATATACAAGATAGAAAAACACACAAGATCAACTCCTGAATAAGATCAAGAAGGATATTGAGAGATAAACTTTTTAATTGATTATTTTGTGGGATAATTGATTATGTTGTCATTCCCTAATTTTGGAAAATCTCAAAGGCAAATTAATCGATTATATTAAAGGTTGGTCAATTATTTTCAGGAAAATTTTGAAACCTACTAAAATTACTCTATATTTTAATTTGTTATAAAAATTTATAATTGATTATATTAATATGATGTATATAAAATATGTTAAGCGCAATTTAATCTATTAGATTAACTGGTAATCGATTAAATAAAGTTAAAACGTTTTAAAAACTTAATCAATTTGAGCTTTTAAAAAAGTTATTTAATTATAGTAGTATGATAAACTAAGGCACTTGTGACTTATCTTGTTGTGAAAGACTCACAATCACATATAATGAAAGCTTTAACACACAATACATAAAGTTCATGTCTCAATTATCTTCATCGTATTTAACATCTTGAAACTTCATCATCAATACCAAGAGACTTGACTTAACCTTCAAGTCTAACACAACAATAAAGTTCAAACATGAGGGTTTTAGTGTAATCAGAGCATACAAATAAGGTTTTCTCTAAAACAAAATTATTTTTCTTAATTCATTCAAATTTATTATATATTTATTATCACAAGTACAAGTTTGATTAGGTTTCAAACTGTCAGTAGGTCATAACTTCCCCCGAACACTACTCACAACTTTCATTACAATATTGTATAAGCAAACTATATTGGAGATATAATCATTTATAGTTTTGAGTACACATTACAATAATTAATTAGACTACAAAAAAAGACTCTATATTTCAATTTGTAAATTTTGATCAAAGTTAAAAAAAATCTTCATCTACTCCCCATGAGCTTATGCATTCCATTTTGCTCAATCTGCTTCCCCTTTAGCTTGATAACTCCTCTTGAGATCTTCTTCTTTATGTGGATCTCTATGCTTGGTTTTTTAATTATTAATAGGATTCTTAGAAAGATAGATTGCACTATTATTGTCATAAAACATGGGTACTTTATTTTCAAAGCAAGAATAATATTCTAATTGATACTTTATCCATAGAAGCTAGAGTAGAAACTTGCAGATGACATATACTCTACTTTTATTGTGGACGAAACAATAAAGTTTAGTTTCTTGCTAGACCATGAGATTAAGCATGGGTCAAGGAATTCACATGCTCTACCAGTGTTCTTTCTTTAGCATAATTTGTGTCTTAGAAACCTTATAATATGAAACTAATATCTTTCTTATAATGCAAGCACAACTTAGTAGATGATATCTTAAGATCCTTTTTGTAGCCTTCAAGTGAGACTCTATCGGATTTAACTAAAATCTTGTACACAAACAAACACAATGCATAAAATTAGGTTTGCTAGCAATAAGATAAAGTAGAGAGCCAATCATACCTTTCTAGATCCTATTATCTACTTTCTTACCATTCTTATCCTTTTTTAGTGGAAAGGAAAGATGCATGCATATGGGTCTTAATAGGTTTTGCGTCTATAATGTTAAATTTATTTAACATTTCCTTGATATACTTCTGTTAGTGAATAATGATATCATTTTCTCTTTTTTATCTGAAGTTTGGGAAGGAATTTGAGTTCTCCTATCATGCTCGTCTCAAACTCTCCTTCCATTAACTAAGAGAAATTCTTGCAAAGAGTTTTGTTAGTGGCTCTAAAGATTATATAACCAATATAAATATGAATAATACTAAATTCCTTGTTGCATGTTTTGTTATAAATGTTAAATTCATCTTATAGACTTTGGCATACACATATTTATACTTTGTTATTTATAAAGCGCCTAATCAAAACACATATAGGGTTAGGCGTATTTTACTTTAATATAATTCTTATATCGCAACTTTGCAAATGACTAAATCACACAAAATGAGGAAGGTGTCAACTTTCAATGTGCCTCTCCTAAATTTTTAGGATCTCATACGAGTTCAATTTCATTCATTTGAATGAAAGAGTGTGCATTGTTTTAGGTCTTCCTAATCACACAACATCTAACAAGTTGTATTACCATCAACCTAACCTTATAGATCATAGTCTAATTAGGTATGATGCTACTAAGATATTAATAGACATCCATGTGACACAAATAATTTGTTGTATTTCTCAATTTATTTTCAATATAATGATTGAATTATACGCTAAGTTTAGAACATATAGGAAAAAATTTATGATGCTTCTAAACCCACCTATTGCAAACTCTTCCACAAATTATAATCATGTCACTTCTACTAAACTAATATTTTACTTCCTTCATATGACTTATCCAATGAGCTACTATAGTAGAAAGTTGAAAGGGTTACAATCTCAACCTACAGATGTTACAACCTTTAAACAATGACAATCTAACACAATTTTTTTTCGATAAGCTATTTCATAAAATCACCAAAATACTTCAATATAAAGACCATAAAAAATCACAAAAATTAATTACCGACATTTGATTCGATTTGTTGATAAAAAAAATTCGCTTACAACTTAATAAAAATCAAAATTAATGCTGATGTGACATAAATGATCAACAGATGGAAAAAGGACTTAACTTCTTCAGTCAAGCATACAACATGAAGAATCATGTAAATCAAAGATACGTACATGGAAACATTTGATGGAATTAATCTATGATTCACGAAAAAGTATTTATATCGACCAAAACTACAAGACAAGATCTACACATAATTGAATGTGTATCTGTTTTATTTTAATTATGTTTATGTGCTTTCAATTTCATGTAATTTTTTTCCATGATCATTTTTATGTCAAGTAAATAAATTTTAATTACTCTTATTTAAATATATTTAAATATTTTTTATTACATATATTCTTTAAATAAGCTTTTTTCTCAAATATTATTACTTAATTTTATTCAATAAATGTATAAAATAAATTCCATATTAAATAATCATTTTATATTGATTAAATGTTTAATATTAATTATAAATCTATTTTAATTTTCAAATATATTTTTTAAAATTTTAAAATTTAATTTTCTCACAACATTGATTATTAATAATTTTAACTTTTATTGTGAAATTTCAAAAATAAAATAAAATATTTAATTATTACTTAAATGGTAAATAATATTCTATTAAATTCTTACTCTAAATTAACAAAAATTACATTTCCTGTGTATTATTTAAATCTTTCAAGAACTCCTTTTATTTTTTAATAATTAATAATCATTATCATACACATAATTGTCTTTTCTTTGTTTTATTTCTTAAAAAAATTATTATTTATTATCATACGCATAATTATTAAAATGAATATAATAATAACAATTTATATTCTACATTTAATTACAAATTCAAATTAACATTTATTTAGTTTAAACCCATTCATTCTATTATTTATATTATTATTTAAAATTTCAAAAACAAAAGTATATTCAACATTTTCTATTATATATTTAACTTTTATCATTTATCTTTTAAATTTCCTCTCTCCTTATTTTACTTTTTTCTTTGCAAACGAAAATAGAAAAATCATGCCAATATTCGGTTTAGAAAAGTCGAATTCCAATATGCTTTTCAGCTATTATGGAAACTTGTATTCAAAACTTAGAATTTGGCTTATTAGAAACCGAATTTGGAACTGTAATTCCTTTTAAGATTATCTTAAAAAATAAATTATTTTACTTTTCAACCAGTTACCTTAACCAAAATTGAAATTTGAAGAAGAAAAGTAAAGAAAGACCCAAACACTAAAGAATATACTATTAAAAAACAAGACATATAACAAACAAGACAATATTATATTATAATTTAATAGACATTTTGGTCTCAATATTTTATGGAAATTTGCAATATTTTTTTAGGTTTATTTTTTTTTTCAATTGAGTCCCAAATTTTATTAAAATATGTCATATGATCCTTTTTGTAAAAAATTCACAGATTGTAGTATCGTATTCATGTCATTTTGTCATTATTTACGTGTCTCGAGTTAACATAGCAACGTATTATACGGTTAACGTCGTTAACATTAATCTAACAGAAAGGATTATTGGGACTCAATTGAAAAAAAAATAAACGTGAAAAAACATTACAAATTCTCACAAAATATTAAGACCAAAATATCTATTAAACTTATATTATAAAAAAAATTTAGTATTAAATTATTAAAAATAATCATTTAAGAGGTATGGAACTAAGTATATATCTATATATCTATATATATATATATATATATATATATATATATATATATATATAATTGTCAAAGTGAGTTAAAAATTACATTTTAAAATTTTCATCAACTCTCACACGTAAGGTTGTTAAAAGATTGACAATCTAATTTGACATATATTTTAAAATAGACAATAATTATTGACATAATTTATCCTTATTTTAGATCTATAAATTAATGAATAATTTTTGGTCTAATTAAAAGTTAAAAAAAATTTACATATTTATATAAAAAAATCATAATATATAATTATCTAAAAATATAAAATTTAATATTAAAAAATTAGATATATTATATAATAATATAATATTACTTAAAACAATTTTATTATTATTTTTTATGTCCATAACCTAACATATATATAAATAAAATAAAATAAATATTAAAAAATAATAGATTTAACCTAAAAGAAAAAATATCACCTTTTAAACCTCCCTACCATCTTGATATTTATATAAATCTTAGTCTAAATAAGTGGAAAAAGAAAATTTATTTTTAATTAAACCATTATTTCTAAAATCTAATATAACCTTAATGATAATTAAGGCAAGTCGACCTATTTAGTCAAATCTATTTTCATAATCGTAATCATAAGTACTAGGAGTAGGAAAAATAAATTATTTGATGTTGAATAATAATATTTATTTAACGTTTTTGTATTGTATTTTTACAATTTTTTTGTGGCGGTTATTCCAGCAATTTAGAATTTGATTGCTATTGTTATATTAGAAGAAAAATAGATGAAAAAAAAATAAAAATAAAACTAAAATTCTAAAAATTTTATTTTTTAAACTAAGTGAGGTGGCCCGTTTGAATTCACCAATCCTTCGAACTAAACTCATTTGTTGAAACACACTAATAACTGAGCGGAGTTAAATTGGTCCACCAAGTAGTCAACCACAGTGGACAACAAAATCTCATAAATATTAAACACGCAATTTAATGGTTATAGAAAAGAATTAAATTTGAAATAAACACATATTAATGACAATTAAAAAACAGATGTGAAAACAAAATCTCATAATTATCCGTATTAAAATATATATGTAGTTTAATTGTGACATAAAAGAATTAAATTTTCAGAGAAACAAATTAATGAGATATTAAAAAAAAAGCACTTCATTGAAGTTGAAGACGTTTCTGAGTTCATTATTTTTGTCATGTTCTGCAGTTGCAGAAGGCAGTTCCTTAATAGGCCAAACTTTAACGTTCTGGTTTAGACCAAATTCTCTCTCTCTCTTTAATATTTAGCAGATTAGAAGGGAAAAAGTGAAGGTGGAAAGAAATTCCAGCTAAGAACTGAAATGGCTGTGGGAACCAATTGTGAACGCGCTTCGTTTCAGTTACCACCTTAGCAATATCACAATTTTCATATCTCACTGACGCATGCATTACACACACACCCTTCCTAATTCTCTTTATATTTCACATTTTCTCTTGTCCCTGTCATAATCATCACTCTTTTCTTTCCTTTCTTCAACCTTTTCTTAGTTCAACTTAGGCATAACCAAGGTTAGTTCTTTATTTTTCATGCTTCACCCACCAACATCCATCACCATCTTTTATTTTTTCTCCTCGATCATCATTTTTATCGGCTTTAAAGTTTTAATGTATTTCCTTTAATTCTCTTTCGTAATTAATCCATTTTCCTTTAGTTTCTCATTGTCTTTGTAATCTTGATTTTTCACAGTTTTGTCCCATTTGTTATTTATTTTCTGGTTTCGGTCCAATTATTTTGTTGACCAAGATCAATAGTTTCTGTCAGTTTTTTTTTAATTACGTGTTATAATCTGCTTCATGGTCAAAGGGGATGAATTTTATGTTTCTCCAATTACGAATTTTTGTAAAAGTTTGAAACTTTAGAATACTCAGTGTTAGATTCACAGCCTCTCTTTCGTAAACAGGGCTTCACTCTTTACCAGTGCATTTTTTTTTTCCTTTTGTCTTAGATCTTCATAATCCTGCAGATCTGTGAGATCTAGACTTTAAATTTGAGTCCAATTAGTTTCATCCATTTATAATTTTATTTATACAACTATACTCTAATATCTTAGTCAGAAAACTTTATATATATATATATATATCGTGGTATTCTCTTGTACTACGATTTTATTAAAATATTATAGCATCTCTGTTTATTTTTATCCTAAATTTGTTAATTTATTTTAAATTGTAGTTATTTTATTAAATATTTTTGGACGATCTAAAGAAATTTTATTACAGAAAATCCCAATATTTTTTAAAGAAATTTGTTAAAAAGAATTTATATCAATTTGATACAATTTAATAAGTAAATTTATGTTTAATTGAATTTTATAAAATCGACTTATTTGTTTTCTATTTATAAATTATTATTATTATTATTATTATTATTATTATTATTATATCATATCATTAGATTATGCGAAATTTTCAGGAACTTATGTAATTTGATTTAAAGTGGTTGGATTTATTACCATGAATATCTCTCCTTCTGGACTTATATATCCAATTACTCAATTTTTTCTTCATGAACTTATGTGATTTGATTTAAAGTAGTTGAATTTATTACGATGAATGTCTCTCCTTTTGGAGTTATATATCCAATTACTCAATTTTTTTTTCTTTTATTAGTGATGTATTCTCAACTTCAACTTCTATTAGTATAAAATTACCATTTGACATTCCATAAACTACCTTCACTGGAAATGTGGTTTTCTTTTTGTAAATATAAATTTAAATAATATTGCAGCAATGTACGAATATAAAACATTATTGTAGTAATTGTGTTTCGATATTTCATTAGTTATATAATGATCTAATATAATTTATGTTCTCTTTCTCCCACCACCAAGATCATATACAGAAAACCCCTTTTAACCAACATTTATTGTACTTCCTATTCTTGTGTCTTTAACTATGCTTTAATTAATAAAATGTTTCATAGTTGAGACATTAGTCATATATAAGCTTTATACAGACTTGAAACCCTAAATTTATTTAGGCTTACTACTTAATCAATTTATTGAATTTTTTAGCCCTAAATTTAAGTTTTCATTTGACATTTTTAATTAAATAGACGTAAATTGGAATTTACACTCATGGTTCTCACAGGTTGTGATATTACTAACAGTTATATGCATTCTTTTTTATTCAGAGGTCTGATTAGTGATCTTCCAGTGACATTGATCACTTCAGCATTTACAATATTTTTTCTCAAGATATTTCACTCTTTCATTTGTAGATATATACTGAAAA
Source organism: Lablab purpureus (assembly GCA_030347555.1). Classification (NCBI taxonomy): domain Eukaryota; kingdom Viridiplantae; phylum Streptophyta; class Magnoliopsida; order Fabales; family Fabaceae; genus Lablab; species Lablab purpureus. The sequence continues at coordinate 25,232,021 of CM059258.1, forward strand.
ATAACACCAAGGTTTTCTTGTGATTTTCTTAAGGATGATATCGCATATGAAGGAAAATCTTCTTGAAGGCATGTCTTCAAAATCAGAAGCTAGTGAGAGCAGTGATGATTCCAATTCAAACAAGGTAGATCATGCTCTAGGGGAGAATGCAGTAAGTTTCCTTTTGCCCTTTTGATTCTTCTGCTTATTTTAACATTACTGTTCAAGATTATTTGTTAATTCTCTGATAATATAACCTGCTCTGATATATATTTTTGGAAAGTTGCATAATTTAACAAATAGCCAAATGTTTTAGAAAGGTTAGTTTGATTTCTTGAAATATATACTTGTTTTTATTTGTTTCATTTGAAGCCTATTCCTGATGGAGATGTTTCAAAGTCAACGGAGAAATTGGAGATAAATAAGAAGCAGAAAAGTTCCTCCTCCAGTGATTCCATATATTCATCAGACAAAAAGAAATTAAAATTGTCTGAAGATAAGGCTGCTAAGCCAGGGTCCTCGAATTTCACCTCAGTTGACGAGGTATGGTTTTTAGTACTACATTTGTCTAAACATTTCCATTTATTTAGCAAGTCAACATAGTTTGCACCCTCTTTTACTTAGGGTTTTGATTTATATACATATTTTTTTCAACAGTTTTTTCATTACTTGTTAATACTAAATCTTGAGCCCTATTTATTGTTTTGCACTGATCCACTGTGGAGAAAATTTTGTTTTACAATTCCTCTTCCCACATTATTATATAAATTGTATTTGAAAATAAATTAAAAAATTGCTGAATTTTTTTTCAATATATAAATGAAATCTAAGCCGTATAAAAATTTATAAAAAAAAGGAAAAAGAATACAAGTTACAAGGAGACAAAACAAAAACTTAAGACAACACAAAAGAAAATGTTAAGACAACACAAATCTTAAGTCTTTAGTTCAACTTTTGCTGCTCTCTATTTTCACATTGAAATCGCTAGTTCATAGTTATTAATTAGTATCATGAGTTTTAAATATAACGACTATTGTCACTGCCATGCCATTTTATCATGGCAAGTCCATTGATAATATTTGTTACTTCCATGCCATTTCATGATTTTTATGCTGCACATCGCAAGACCAATGAACCAACTGAGTTAGATAGAGAAAAATGGGGAACAATCGACGAAAACAAGAGTTCCGAACTTCTGCTGCTTAGGTACTATATACTTTACCTTCTTTTAATAAACTATAGCTTCATTTATTCAGTGCTTTTCATTTTTTGTCTTTACTTTTTACTTAATATTTTTTTTTTCTAACATGATATATGTCAGACCATTCCTTATTTAGCCATGTCAATACACCTTTTACCATGTCCTCTACTAAGATTGTTTGAGAAACTTCTATTTTGAAAATCGTGCTTTACATAATCCATTTTTTTCTGTCATATATATGCTCTTTTAATGTAGAACCTATTTATTGTTTTGAGTAAGACATTGTAAAATGATGAGGAAACTGTCAGTTATTTTATGAGGAAAACTAGTAAAGTTTGGTATTCCATGGAATCAAATCAACAGGCAAACCAACTCAGAGGAGACAAGAAATATATCAACTAATGCTGAAGGTCTTATACACCCTTTGTTACAAATTAAACAGCAAATGCATCAAACTGAAGACAACAAAACAAGGAAACTGTAAGTCACTACCTAAGTGTTTGTTTTGTTTTGTGTTAAATAAAATACTTTAACTTCATTGTAAAATATGTTTAAGCAGTGACAAGCTTCCTATAAGAGGGGGAAAAAAACTGTCTTCGATGAACGTCCTGAAGGAGCTCATTGAAAGTTCAAGTTCAGCTTCACCCAATCAAACTACAAAAGGGAAAGAAAAAATGGCTTCGATGAACTCAGCCACTACAAGTTCAGGATTAGTTGCACCTAAGCAAACTGCAAAAGGGAAAGAAAAGAAGACATTCATGAACACACCCATTAAAAGTTCAGGACCAGCACTATCTCATCTCTTCGACCTTGAGAAAATTATGCGCAATAAACTTGCTGCAGTGAATGCTGCAGCACCTTGGAAAGGTAAGAAATTAACACATTGATATGATAAAAAAAATAAAAACATCAAATACAGATTGGTGATATCACCCTAAAACTGGGTAATAACTAAGCAGAATTTTTCTTTCTAGGTGCAAATAATATTCGATGTTCATCTCCAATGGATTGTACTGGTCAGGCAAAAGACAGTTCCAACTCTTCATCGAATTTAGAGGTACTATGATTTCGACACCTATTTTTAATTTCTTTACAAAGATTGTCATATAGATTTGATGGAAAACTTTCATCACCATGCTAACTAGACCAAACTCATGATTTTTATCAGAATGCTTTGGCTCTAGGCTCTACACCCAATGCTGGAAATATTAGCACTAAAACCTCAGCGACACATCCATGGTTTCTAAATTACAAAGACATTGATGATGATTGGTCTGAGTTGGAACTTGAGGCTTTGTTGAGTTTTGTTAAGAAATATGGTGTAGGTAACTGGAATGTTAAATTTGGAGATCCAGATTTGCAAATCATAAGGAACAAAACTGCAAGAGAATTAGCTGAAAAGTGGGAAAAGGTGGCTCCTAAAATGTCACCATATCTACCAAATAGCTGTATGCTTCCAGTCACAGCTGACAGATCAACACTTCAGGCATCACAAGGAAACAGATTACGGTCAATCATGGACTCCACCCCAATTCAGTTGCCAAACGCAAGATTTCCAATCCACAGGCCTAGTCCTAGAATTGGCATTCCTCCCTTACAAATGCATGAGGTGAATCAAGCTCTTAACTGGGGAAGGATCAAGCCACTCCCAAATGGTATCTTTGGTCCTCACTTTCAAGGGTCTTCCTCGGGAGCTTTTCATGCACTTCACCCCTTGGCTAGTGCTCATCCAAGGAAACTGAATGCCAACTTCAACACAATGAATGCACAACTTCTGTCTCAATTTCAATATGAGAGGCCTAATCTGCAGGCTCAAAACTTTAGGCCTATGAGTTTTCAGACATCACAAACTCCACCATTATCTCTCGGTCAAACAGCAATTTCTCCTCCAGCCAATGTTGGAACTGAAGCTCGGCCTCAGTTTCTGTTGGGTGGTTCAGTCCTTCGTCCAAATAACTTGAGACTGAACGAAAATGCAGGTCATGACACTGACAATAGAAAGTGAAATCCTATTGGAAGTGAAGAAGAGGGTAAAAGTTCTTGGCACAAAACCTGGTATGCAGCTTCACCTGATAGCTGCATGTTCTGAGACTTCATGTCCCAACTGTCTCTTTGTTCTTTAGCATCCCAATAATTTGGAAGGGAGCAGTGCTATATTTGGTACAAATTAGCAACGCTTCCTTAGGTCAAACTCATAGTTACTTTAATCTGTTTCTATTTCCTTTTGCGTGCTAGTTGTTTTAATTACAATAATGACTATTGGACTAATCAATGGTTGGTTTCTTCATTGCCATGCATCTTTTGTTGATTCTATTCTCTAGCAGAAATAGATCTGTTTCTTCATAAATTGTTCACTGTCTTTAATTGGTTTTCCTCATAGTTGTTATAAAGATACGCAGCCTGAAGTAAATGAACTAAGTGATTGAAAAAGTTATTAGCCTGATATTACCTTTTATTATTACCATCAATATTACGAAAAATTTACGTTTTATTTGAATTGAGGAGAAAATTTGAAATAGTGTAAAAGAAAGAAAACAAAGAGAAAATTGATACTATTATTATTTTATAAATTTATTTTTATTTTAGATATTAATACTATTATTATTTTATAAATTTATTTTTATTTTTATTTTTATTATTATTTTATAATTTTATCACTATTAATATTTTTAATATTATTTTATAATATTTTACTAATATTTTTTTATAAATTATTATTATTATTTAATTATTTGATTATATTACAATATAATTAATTATGTTATGTATACAAAGTAACGTAACCGATTATATTTGTACACAATTTCTACACATTTCGTAAATATGATATTTGTAGTGTTTTTGTGTAAATATATTAAAAAAATTATTCTCTATTTAGATTGAAGAGTAAATTTGAAACAGTAAAAGAAAAGAGAATAAAATAAAAGATAATAGAAAGCGATATTATTAGTGTTTTTGTTTAAATATATTAAAAAATTTAATCTTTATTTAGATTGAAGTGTAAATTTGAAAGAGTAAAAGAAAAGAGAATAAAATAAAAGATAATAGAAAGTGAAATTTTTTGGATTAAAGAAATGAGTGAAAAGTATAAAAAAACAAAAAAAAATTATGAATGATTTGATTTATATCATTTTTTTAAATTATAAAATAATTAAATTACTTTTATAATTATAAATTAATTTTAATTAAATATTAAATTATAATTTTATTATTATTATTTTGTAGTTTCATTTTTATTATTTATATTATTATTATTATTTATTTTAGATTTCATTATTATTATTTTATAAATTTATTTTTATTTTATTAATATTTTCTAATTTTATTATTATTATTTTATACAAATTATTATTATTTAATTATTTTAGTATGTTATAATATAATTAGTTATATTATATAAGGTAACATTATCTATTGGATTTATACATAATTGATTATGGTAGATATGTTGTATGTAAGTCAATTTCCTCATAGTTGATAAATATGGTATTTATGTAGATATATTTAATCTATTTACTTGTTTGATGTTTTGATGAGTGTTTACAAAAAAAAGTTTTCTTTTCCATAGCTACAACATGTGTAAAAAAACAGTGTTCGAGGTAGCAGCATCATCATCACCGTTGTCACGACTATTCTTTCAACCAACAACAACTACTATATAAAAAAGTAAAGGAAAATTTAATAATTTTATATTTTTATATTTTTATTTGTGAATGATAATTTTATGTTGTTGTTTTTTACTTTTTTTTATAAGGTTAAATATATTTTTAGTTCATAAATTATTTGTTAAAATTATATTTTGTATTCAGGACAAATTTTAGATCTATTTTATTTTTATATTTTATAACAGTGTATATGATTTGTTACGATAAATAAAAACATATTTAAAGAGAAATAAATAAAAATAAAAATAAAAAAGAGCGAAAGAAATTTAAAAAATAAATAATAATGAAGTAGAAAATTATAAAGAAAAATAAAAAAATCTAAAGTTTGTCTAAGAAACAAAACACAATTTTGACAAATAATACAAAGATTAAAAATATATTTAACATTTTTTATAAATGAAATCTTTAAAGATGCATATATTATCACATAGAAAACAGTACTCCCATTGATATATTTCTAAAAGTTAAATATATATTATAATTTTTATTTTAAAGAAATAAAAAAAGTAATATTTAATATTTTTATTGTATTAGCTATATGAGAAAAAAACCACAAAGGAACAAATATAAGTAGAATTGATTATGTTGACTCAAATTAGACAATAATGTGAATTTTCTTATAATCAGTATTATAAAATATCCATCCATTTCTTATATTGAAATTCATATATATTATCATTATGAAATATTCACTCGTGTGTTATTGAAATTTATATTAAAAATTTTGAAGAGTTTTTACAGATAAAAAACACTAAGATAAGAAGTATACAAATTACTTTTTCAACTTTGCATCTTTTAGTCCCATTTTACTTGTGGTTTTACAAAACTTATCTTTGATACAATGAGAATGACCTAGTTGAAAATCTTTTTTATACTTAAAAGGTTACTTAAAAGGAGATTCTTATTATTAAACCTATGGTCTAAGCCCTTATGGTGCAAGCCAACAAATCTTCAACCTATAACCTGATAAGTATCCACATTGTTCTGGGGGCAAGTAATCGAATGATAGCAAAACTTAACAGAAAAGGATGGGTGTGCAAAGATAATAAAATAAAAACCTAAAATATTTTTTTTAAGTTTTTTCAAATTAAATAATAAACATTTTTTCATCAACATAGATAATTGTTTATTTTTTCAACCCATATCTCTCTTTTACTATTTTTTTAGTATTTTAAATTTATTTTATTTTTCAAATAAGTTTTACTGTATTTATTTTTAAAATAAAACAAAGTGTTACGTTTGCAAAAAAAATATATGTAATCTTGAATGATAGGGTTTGGTTGTGATATAACTCGAGGAAGAGAAAAATTTCGAGAAACATACTTGAAGAGTAGTGTTAGAAACACTGAATTTGGACGTTATTTTATTTTTCAAATAATTGTTTGTAACAATTCATATCAGATAATATTATAATACTCGAAGTAATAGTAATGAAAAAGAGTTTTAATGTTTTGATTTTTTTTTAATGTTTTTCTTATACAAGATTCCAAGAGATACACTACCATTTGCTTCAGCATTGAGAAGTGTCATGAGAAAAAAATGAAACTTTTTAGATTTAAGCCAAAGGAAAGACTCATTTAATAATTGTTAGAGGAATAGTACTTTGAATACATGTTCAAAGAAGGTTTTCAAGTTTCTTGTTTAATTTCTTCTAATTATTTATCTTTTCCAATTGTTATACACATTATTTATATTGTTATTGAAAGTTGAAAGTAATTTAAAAATGTTTGTTATAAGTTATGTTCATACAAATCAAAATTATAATTATTTGTATTGATATAAAAATTTACACTATTTTAAATATTATATACTAAAATTTTTGTAAAATTATAATTTTAAGTTGAAAAGTGATATTGTGAACCATTTATAATAAAAATCCATTTTCCATTCAAAACAATGGTGTATTAATTTGTCAAATCCAATTAACTTAAGCATAATATTTTACAAGTGGTGTACATTAACTTAAGAGGCATACTTAAACCTTCTTACCATTTGGTTTGTATTTTACCTGTTAAGATAATACCATAAATATAGTAACCCCATAAATACACCATAATTATCATTTTCCAAATTATGATTATTATCATTATTATTATTATTATTATTATTATTATTATTATTATTATTATTATGAATAAATTTGAATGAATTATATGAACTTGAAAAGATTTTATGACAGTAACTTGTATAAAGGGAGGAAGTAATTTATTGGACATAAATTTCTTATGTGTTATTTTTCTACAGAATCAATCCATTGCTTTCACTCTTAAACTTAAACAGCTCTCAAATAAAATATTAGTAACTGTTTGGGATAGAGTCTTGGTGAGTATAAATGGAAGGTAGTCTTACATTATACAACAGCTATCACTGCCCCTGTAAAAGGAAATTCATATTATTAATTAGATTACCATAATTAATTCAAACAAAATCAAATTAATACTCTCATCTTCTATGAAGATGAAACATATGGTGTTCCTATTAACATGGCTTTTAGACATTATAATAATTTGGAAATAAAGGATTGTGAGATAGTTCAAATATAAGTTAATATGTATTAAGTAACATTAATTAACCACTAAGTATTTGATGGGTAGTTCACATTATGATTAGGGTCATTTAGATGTTAATTAAATGAATAGTCATGTAAGGGATAAAGGTTATTATAAATAGAGTTTCAATGCATGTAATTGGTGTGCCAAATGAAAAAAAAAATTGGTGTGCCAAATGAAATAGATTTCTCTATTTTTTTTAAGTTTCTTCTCTAAATTTCTAACAATGGCTTCATTTTATTTGTTGTTTGAAAAAATATTTGCTTTTTCCCCCACAAGGCAATTTCTTAAACTGAAAATACTTATAGGAAAATAAATCATCCATAATAAATGTAGGTTTTGCCTTCATTAAATATTTTTTAAAATAAAAAGTTATAAGAGAAAAAAGATAGTGTTCATTTTATATCCTTTTTAATTATTGTCATTTTTGTTTTCTTGACACACATGTCCATTTATTTTCTTGAGTTTTATCCATCAAAATCTTCAAAGGGCTTGTTATTTAACTTGAAACTAGATTTTCAAAGTTAAATAGTATTGTTAATCTTTATAAGATATTAGTGAAAATTATAAAACATTTTTATTTTATTTTTTATGCATCAGTCACAATAGTTGAAACATGTTTCTCTATGATAAATTTTGTAAATACTAGAATGTACCATCATATATGGATGGGTGACAGAGATATTTTTACATCTTATTGACAATAGAAAACTATAGAATATATTTTAAAATATGAAAATATGTAAAAAAATATTTTTTTAAGAAAATATTATAATGTATTTTTTTCACTAAAAAGTATAATTTTTATGTCAGATATTTTTAGCTAATTACATCTTACAAAAGTCTAACATCAATATAGAAAAAGTAAATTTATGTCAAATAGATTAATAGACATGAAAAATTAATCTTTATTTCAAATTTTTTAACCTATTATGTTTGACAAAAGTTTGATGTGAATATAAGAGACATAAATTTAACTCAAACAAATTAATACACATAAAAAATTTAATTTTTACATTGGATATAACACAACTCCCAACTTATAAAGGAGTCATTTATAAATAAAAAAATATCAAATTTTACTTTTTATTATATCAGATCTAACTACAAACTGCACCTCCATAAAGAATTAAAAAAATCAAAATATTTTCAATGTTATTATACTCCTAATTGACTTTCTACTTTTCATTTTTTAATTTGAAAGTCTATACTTAATCACATAAAATGTTACACATACTTAATTTTAACTTTTGGGTTACACAGTTCAAAAATCAATTAAATCCATATATTTTTGTCTAAGGATTTTGAAATCCAGAAATTAAAAAATGACTTTCTGATTATAAAATTCAAAATTCAAAAATTCAAATATACTTTAATTTTATGTAATATGAAATGTCATTGGATTGTACAATCCGTAATAACTTGTAACACTCAAAAATACTAAATATATAAGAATATTTTTTTGAAATTTTTTAAAATTATGTGGATGTAAGTTGAAAATGTGGAGGTGAAGAAAGAATAACCTCCTACGTAAATATACATTGGATGTGGTCTTATCTAGCATAAATTTGTTCAACCTAAATTTATGTTGGACTTACATAGTCCTAAATTTTGGCATTTTTTTTTAAATGTGTTCATTTTAGCTTACAACTAAAACCTACATTACAAAAATACAAATCTAGATACACTAACAATCCAAAATTTAATACAAATACAAGAATAAGAGTCTAACCATTCAAATTAATAAAATAATTAATGAACATGGTAATCAAAGATTTAACTAATTTATTGTGAAAATTGCTCTGAAACAAAGACAAATTCACTCTAAAACATCTTAAATACAAACGAAATGAACAAACAGTGTAGAATAGAATAATCGTAGAAAGAACAAATAGAATGTGAACAGTGTAAGGAACAACAAGAAAGGATCATATACAAAGATAATGTGGTTCAATTGTTAATAAACTTCAGTTTATTACTAAATCTGATATTATAATTAGAAAATTTTTCTCACAGTGAACTTTCACTCAAAATAACTAATTAAACATTACAACTCTTATATTACTATATTTCAAAAACATTAACAATGTGTATATAAATTTAGATCATTATAACTAACTCACATAAAACACACTTATATAAAAAAGAGCAAAACACATAAATAGTATCTTTTATATATATATATATATATATATATATATATATATATATATATATATATATATATATATATATATTAAATATTAAATGTTACTAGACAAATTTTACCAAATAATACTCAAAACTAAACGTCTTACGTTATTAGATAGTCTATAATGATTTTTCATTATATACAAAAGTTTAACTTAAGTTAAATGATCTAGAAACTAAATAAGATTTTTTTAATAAACTAATTCTTCGCATAAATAATCAAATTAACCTAAGAAAACTAAACAACCTAGTATAAGACTAATTCAACTATACATTTGGGACAATAAAGATTACTTGTTATTATCTTATTTTTTACATTGCAATAATGTTCTTCTAGGATATTAATAATCTAGAGTGACACAGGCATATCTCATCATTGGAAATTTTAAAATTTATAACACGAATTCTTTAAAGGATTTTAACATATTAATTTATGGGACTAAACATATATATGAGAAAAGGAAATGCTGTCTTTGAACACATTCTGAACAATAAGTTCTAGTGTTATAAATTGCAAGGAAATGGGTGAAGCGTTCAAAATTTGTACCTCTTTTTGTTTTCATATTTATTGAGAGTTTCCTCAAATTTTAGCATAAGAGTACTTGTATCTTCAATGTTCACATGTGTTGGTCCCACAACATATGCTTGAACAAAAAAGTCTGGTGTCCTTTCCCTGGATTACAAAACGGTAATGATTAAATTTGATTGTTTAACTTTACTTAAAAACCCTAAACCTAAAAACATGTTATAATCAGTTGACTATTTCTTAAATTTATATTTTATTTTTAGAAAAAACTTTTGATTTATTTTATTTTTTATAAACTAGTATATATAATTCTTAATGACAAATAACAACTTCTTTAGAAGGAGAAAAATGAGAGAGATGAAAGAAAAAGATAATAAAATAAGTTTAGGAGAATGGATTAGAAAGTTAGGAAGAAGAAAAATAAAAAGATGAAAAAAATTCTAATACATAATAAATATTTGTTTATACCAGTTTAGAAAATATAAGGACAAAATAAATTCAAATTTTATCTCATAATAAAATATAATTTTAATAAATAGTTAAAGAATTAAAAACATACTTAATCTAAATATTATTTTCTAAATTTTCTAAAATAGTTTTAAAAATAATGTAACCTATTTGAAAAAGTCAAAAGAAAATAAATTAGTTTTTATTTCCAATGCACAATTTTTTATCCAACTCATTGAATGTTTTTGATTGGAAACGCATGAAAAATTTGACATAAAAAACTTACGAACAAATTCTTATAAAAAATCACTAGAGAGAACAATCAACTAAATAATAGGCTATTTTTAATTAAATAATAAATTTACAAGTATTTTCTCTTTCTATAAATATATATATTTGTCTATTTTTACATAATATAAAACTTAAATTCACTCTTTAACTACAACAAACGAATAACCATTATATATAGATGAATTGGATTAACACATGTACATTGAACACATTCATGCAACTAAATGATAAGAATTGGAAAATATTTTGCATGGTTGGGTAGGTTCTATACCAAGTTAGAAAAGTGTTTAGTAGTTATCAAATTAGAAATACCTTTCTTCATATTCTGCTAACCATGCTAAATAGGCAGCACCAAAGTACATGGACACAAATGGATTGATAAGATCATCAGCAGATTCAAGTCTATAAGCCCTATAGCCCAATTCCCTAAACCAAACAAGACATTATTGAACATAAATATAAGTTCAAATGGAACAAAAATAAACAAGAAATTACTCAAATATTAATCTTCAGTTTTTGACAAAATTAATATACATGTCTTTCTTTATAATTATAGAAATTGCAAATTTAAGAGTGTAGTTGTAGACTTGCATATCTTCAAAGCCTCCTAAATGGTGGCAATTATAAAACAGATAAGGGAACTCACAATTGCATGCTAAAAATAATATTAAATTATTTTTCATATAAAAATATAAAAAATGTTCTTTTATGTTTTAAAGAGCCACTATAACATATATTATATAATATTTTTTATTTTTAAATATAAGAAACAACTAAATAAATGTTTTATTTAAGTTGTTTATTGAAGAAAATATTTTACATAATTTTGTAAATTTAAAAATAATTTGAAAAAAAAAATTATGGGCTGTACGTACAAGTAAAGCCAATAAGCAGTGGAATAGTCAATGCCCATTATTCCTGGTCGTTCTTCAAATCCATGTACAAAACGCCTGCTTAAAACCTCCCCAATGGCACAAACTACTATCTGCACCAATATTTAAAAAACCACAACATATTAGTATATTATTAATTTATTATAATATATTTTCCACAAATATATGTCAAAAAACAGAACATATTATATATATATATATATATATATATATATATATATATATATATATATATATATATATATATATACACTAATGGGGGTATGAAGTTATTCATCATTCTTTCATTCATTTTCTCAATATCTGATGATATTCATACACACACCAACATTCTCTGTTGTTCTGTTTATATTTAGTTTAGGATTTATAATTTGAAATATTTTTAGGTAATTATGTTATTAGTACAAAAGATCTACTAGTTTTGTTAATGATTAATTTTTGTTAAGAAACTTGATTGATCAGTTTTGGTGGGAATTTTCTTCTCACTAATATATTTTCCATCCTAAAATTGGAATAAGTCAATTTAAAAATTTATTGAATATAAACTAGTTTATATATAAAAAATAGTTATAATTATTAAATTAAAAATTATTTTATAAATTAAAAATTATTTTATAAACTAAAAATTATTGGTATTTAAAATAGTTTTTATTGTAATAGAAATTAATTTTTTTTATCTATTAATCTTAAAAAATTATGAAATTGATTTTTAGATAATGATAATTAAATTGATTTTTAAATTAAAATCTAATTTTTTTTTAACATTAGTCACCAAAATTTTATCTACTTACTAAATTAGATTCTAATTTACTCTCTAATTCAATAATTAGTAATGAATTTTATCATTTTATAAATTAATAATATAATTAATAAAATAGTTTTTTTATAGTAATAATTTTCAAAATGACTAAAATAAACTCATGAATTTAATCATTAAAATTGAAGAAGTTATAAATTTATTATTGAATTAACCAATCAACAATTGCTTTATTATGTGTAAGATTTAATTTTTAAAAAATAGGGAAAAAAACTAAATTTGTTTATAAATAGGAATAAATCACACTACCTAAGAGTTCTCAACTTGTTCTACGTGTGTCCTAGGCAAACCTGGATGCATGTTTATCCTAATCATTTCCAATTTATAGCAAAATCAAGTTCTTCCAATATAAATACTTACAGATTTAATTTTGAATGTACTGAGGTGTTTGAATAGAACTATATCTGCAACTGCCTGTAAGAAAAAGGAAACAAAAAGTAAACTTGATAATGACTCATATATACTACAAATTATTTCTTAAGCACTACATATTATGGTGTTGCTATATAACTAAATGGACAAGAAGCAGAAACATTATGTTAGAACCAATAATGGTAAATAGAGAGAAAATAAAGTTTTTTATTAAATAAAATGAAAACAACAAGAAATTCAATAACATTCTCTCTTTCAAGGTCTTTCAATGTCAGGAGAGATTTAAGGTAAGGAGTAGTAGAAATTAAAACTCTCACGTTTTCAAAAAGTGTTTAGGGGAGCAATTATAAGCTTTTAGTAGACTTTTATGAAGCCTTTTCCTTCAACTTGCAATTTTTTTTCTGATTTACATCAATAAAATTTCCACGGATTATTAATTATTAATATATTAATATATACATATACACATATTACATTGTATTGGTAGGATTCAAATTAAATACTCATACTTCAGCCACTACTTTTCAGTTAATAGTTTGCATGCATAAATAAAAAACATATATATAAATATATTATTATATATATATATATATTAATATAAATAAATATATTATTACTTGAGACTAAGTTCTGTGCAAGATAAGAGACAATGATTTACGCTATAATAGATAACAAATTACAAATTATAAATGTTTAAGTGTGAAAAGTTTGATTACTAGAAGCAACACATAATTGTGTTCTTCAAACCATATTATATAAATACGATAGATGTTATTAAAATTGGAATTACATCCTAGTAGACGAAGAAGAAAAACCTATTCCAAAAGTATTGTTGATAGAGAATCAGAATCAAATATGCTTGCTAAATTCTAAAGTAAAATACTTCCTAATGTGTGCATCATCAAAGGAGGAATAATCAAAAGTACATCATTTCAAAGACGTGAAGTAGATATGAGACACTTTAATAGTAATGTATGAGGATTCTAAAAAGGTAAAAAAAAATAAACTAAGTCTTCTTACCTAATAATATGAGATTTTCAATATGGAATGTAGTAAAAGCATACAAGGTATGATAAAAAATATTTCAAGGCATACTGAATGAACATAGATCTCTTAGAAAAAAATTCTCATAATTATAACCATATGGATAATATCTCATTCAATTTACCTACTTTGTGGAGACCATGACTCTTAAGATATTCAAGAGTCTAGACAACATGTTTATTGAAGATCTCATTGGGTTCTCAAAGGTACATGAATAAAGGGTGAAAAAAGATTGTGCGATCAAGAAGGAGAAGAAAATCACTCTCAAAGTTTGCCACTCCAAGTTCACACCCACTATAAGGCACTCGAAATAGAAGAAACTAAAGAGAAGAATCTTCAAATGGTGTAGACTTTGGAGTAGATAATGAAATCTCCACCAACTCTCATAAAAGTCCACTAAATGTGGAAGAATAAAGGAGATTTCAGAGGAAGCCCAAAGATAAGAAAAGTCAAGTCATATGTTATGAGTGCAAATAACCTAGACACTTCAAATTAGAATGTCCATAAGCCAAAAAAAGCTAGGAGAAATTAATGTTTGCCTTCTAAAAGGACGTGAAAAAAGTTCTGATGTTGAATTGCGAAGACTTGAATGACTTAAACATTGAAAGAGACGATGCTAAGGAAACTGTCAACCTCAATCTCATGGTCGGAATTGCATCTAGCATCTCTTCAAATGACGATAGATAAGAGGTAGATTTTTTTGGCCTTCATTCTACAATAGAAGATTGTCATGAGCTTCTTTCTTCTTCATCTCTATTATCTCAAGTCTACTATAAATCAAAGAGAAGAATAAAGAATTTGACCGAGTTGATTGATATCTTAAAAATAATGTCTACTATCTTAGAAGGTTTTTCTTAGAAAAAAAAACAAATGTTACTAAAAAAAAGCTAAATTTTGAGTGCGATAGCTTGAAAGAAGGATATAAAATTCTCTTTCAAGACTTGATTACTAAAGAAAAGGAAATTTATGTTATTCGATCTATGATAAATGAAAAAGAAATTGTTCAAAGATGATCAAAGTTACATTTGTTGATGAATGAATGATCAAAGTGTGTTATAAACAAGAATTGCATGCATCATATGTTATTGCATAAAATATGCTATGTTTTATCATATGGATTAAACAATCACAACATCTAATATGCATGTCATAAAATCTTAGGGAGCAATGGATGCAAAATGTTTTTTTGAGTTGTATTTTAACCAATGTCTATTTTTACCATAAATACCAAAAAATTACCATTTAACCAATTTTTTATAAACATAAATCATTAGTGATAACCATTCATCATTAGATGCTATCAAACCAAGCTTAATGAGAAGATAGCCAACATTGTTGAAGTCAAGTGTTTAGCACACCAACATAAAAGGAAGAAGCTTAAAAAGGATATGAAAGCAAGAGTTGAGTAAGCAAAAGCGCAAGCTAAAGTTCTAGCAAAGGCAAAAGTAGATGCTCTTAAGAAAGTTAATGCTATAGTTGTTGTCGAAGGAGTGGTTTAAACAAATGTTTAATATGAAACCTTGTAAACAATATTTATTATTGTATAACCACTTGTGGCTCTTCTATTTAGTTAGAAGAGATATTTATGTATTCGTTATTAAACTTAGAAAAAAATTAATGAATAATCTATAAAAATGTTGTGTCATGTGGTAACTTAAAAATTGAAATAAAGAATACATGTAAATATTTATTATTTCATTTAAATTGTTTTTATTTTGCATTAGAAAATTAGGCATAGTTCAGGTTAAAAATAAATAAATATAAAAACTAAAATATTTAATATATTTCTTTATTACTCTTGTATTACATCTTTCGAATATATGTAAAGCATCTTAAAAAACATTTCATAAACTTTTTTGAAAAATTATTAGACAATATCTTTCAAACATTTAATAAAACAATTTACATCTTATTTTAGAAATATTATCCAGATTTCAGTAATGGTGCGGGATATGTAACAAATTTTGTTACACATTACCTAGGTAAAAGTTCAATTCCAATAAAAAAAATTAGTTCAAAGTATACCTATGATATTACATATATGTTTTTTTCTAATTAAAAAGACCATAATTAATATTTTGCCGTATAAAATGAATATGTATCATAATTACTTAAACTAATAGATTGATTGAAAAATTGGATCAAAGTGCAGCTATGATGTTATGCTTTTTCTTAATTAAAAAAGGTAATAATTGAGTAATAGATTGTTATATATACCTTCATTTCCACCCGGGAAATATATGGTCTCTTGTTTTCGTCACAACCAAGCCTCACCTTTCCTCTTGTTTGTTTGGATTTATTCCACAGTTTTCGAACCTCGACTTGATTCCACATAGCTTCCATATCTTCTGGGGATACTATGGAATCCCAGTGTATGTGATCACTTTCATCTTCATAAATATACAGAATTTGTCAGCCTATATTGCGATACAAGAAATGGCTAATTTTAAGAATATTCATGACTTTATAAAGGAATAAAAAAAATAATTAATATAAACATCTAATTAAAATGAAAGGTATCATAACAAGAATCACAATATTAAATTTGAATAACATAATATCTGACATTTATTATACAATATTACTTTAACAAAGTGACAACAAACTACTTTTACTAGAATTTCTTAATGATTTTTAAAAGAAAAATTATTAAAATATAATAAATAAAAGTTTCCATAAATTAAATTTAGTTTATGTATAAAATTATGGATAACTTAAATGAGACCATTCTACAAATTAGCTTTAAGTATAATCATGACTCTTATTTGATATAACTAATTAATTAATAATGTTAGATTTACATAGAATATATAGCATATTAAAATATCATAACACTAATTCACAAACATAAATTACGATAATTTTAATTCATCATTAAGTTTTAAATTAATTCTTAAATAGAATGATGTAATGTTGAGTAAGGTAATACTAATGTATTTTATTTTAATATTTATTCAATTTAGCATCAACTTAATTGATATTAATGACAATAATTTTTTGAAAAAATATTTCACAATTTTAGATAAATAGTTCAAATAATCTTTGTTTTCATCTTAAAAAAAAAAAAGCAAAATAATAAATTGAACTAAAGATGAATTGAATTGAAAGAGCAATTGGAAAGTTCAATTATAAAAAGGAGGATGGGAGAGGGGCTTGAAGGCCAACATTTTCTTGATTTTGAGTTGCACTGTGGTGGACATAGTTAAATTGATTATAAATAGTAATTGAGAGAAGAGGTAATGAAATGTGCAAAGAAAGCAATGTGGATGAGAGAGATATGAGTGTGAGAGCAATTTTATAAAAAAGTGTAAGTGTGAAATTTTAAACTCTCATTACTAAATATTAGGTTTACATATATCACAATGTTTTGTGATGTTGAAATTTGGAAATGTAAGTTAAGACTTATCTATGGTTACTATACTAAGTGACAAAAATGTGTTTATAAATAATATTAATATTGGGTAAATATTAAAAAAAATTAGATAAGTGATTGTATAGTATGTGCAAAATTAGATAAATATTAAAAATAAATAAGATTAGGATTAATTAAAGTGATGCTAACTTTGATAGATGTAAATAAAATTAGTATTAGTTTAGTTAACATTAACTTAAATAAAATAAATAATAAATTATATCAATGTTAGTTTAACCAATATTAGCTTAAATAAATATGAAAAATGTAGATTTTGGTGTATTAAAATATTTGTAGGATGTAACGTTTGATGGTTGTAGACGATGTGTATTGCTTGGGTCATCTAATGACTGTAGATATCATTTAATGGTAGTTAGTTGTCCCTATATACTTCTAACTAACATGTAACCATTTTATAATTGTTAGAAAAAGAAAGAGAAGAGGAAGAAAACAAAAAACTACATTGTCTGTCATCTAATGAAATTGTTGAAGAAAAATCTTTGAAGAGAGATTCTAGAAATTTCATTCCTTCTCCTACTTTTTCTCTTGAAATTATTACCCATGTAAATTCTATTGTTTAGTTGCTTAGTGAAGATTTTCATATTAAAGAACAGTGGCAAAAACAATAGGGAGAGGAAAAGGATATCATAGAAGACAAAAGTAAAAACAAGGAAGAAGATGCATATAAAAATGTTTCTAAAGTTTTTGTATATGACTATAGGAACTTATATGGACATTCTTCCATGTGTGCTAAACTTTATGGACAAATTACATGCTTTGATTTTTTTAAAAATTGTTTGTATAAAAACTTTGTCCATTATAATTGAAATAAAAAATTTTAAGTTAAAATAATAGAAGTTTAGGAAATTCAAAAGATTTCAAAAATTATTTCATAACTTTGTGAATAAATTGATTTGTAGTTGACCCGAGAATACACTAAGGTAAACAAGTATGTAAATACTATTAGTAGTTTCCTTTTCTTTATAAATAATATTTGTACCTCTTTCTTTGATAGATATGCTAAATAAAAAGTTTCAATCTTAAAGACCTTTTTCCTTATGATGTAGGTTAACCAAATTCCTTGATGAAATCTTTTCAATATGGAGAAGATTATGTGATCCCAAATATAGAAAAAATCTATGTTACAAGAACATGGAGTTACAATAAGAGCTCAAGAAAGGAGAAGTAAAGCATAATAACTTAAAAGATAGTATGAAACCTATAGAGAGGGAATTACAAGAGGAATACATAAGATATTAGAAGAAAATATTAAAACAGCTTCTCTTAATATTTCTTTAGTATAATCCTTCTCGATATATACCTTTTCAATTTTTGAGTCACAAAAATTCTAAAGTTATGTTTAGTAGTTTTCCTTTATTCTATTCCTATTTGACAGAACCAAAAGAATAGAGGTAACATTAACACTTGGGACCAAAGTAAGAAGATCTTTCTCACGTTAGGACAATTAAAAGGTTATTCAACTTGTAAACAATCTTGAGTGTGTTGTTAAACTATCTTCCAAATAAACACCTTCTCTTTCTTCTTTTAGAGGTTTCTTTACTAACTTTTTGGACTAACTCGATTATACGCTCTATCTTTGCTTTCTAGTGTTTCTTTCTTCAAAGTGTCTAGGTTATCAACCCCAAGATCTTAACCAAGGAGATTCTCAAGGTGGAAGAACTCATGACTAGGATCAAGATGTATGAAGAAAGAGACAAGGCACAACTAGAAAAAGAAAGTGAAGAAAGAAGAACAAAAACTTCCCCAAAAGAGCAGGAAAAAGACTCCACATTTGAAGACGAACAAGACTATTATGTAGAAGAACCATTTTATCTCCATAGAAAAATAATACAACATGAAAATAAATATAACAAGGGAGGATCTCCAAGCTTAACATTATCCTTCCTTAGTTCTTGGGAAAGAGTCATGTCAAGACTTTCCTTGCATGGGAGTCCAAGTGCGAACAAATTTTTATTGTATATGATCTTGATGAATACACTAAAGTTAAAGTATCTTTCTTAGAATTCGAAGACTATGCTTTGATTTGGTGAAACCAAATCCAAAAGGACATTCAGAGGGAAAAAAGGTTGAACATTGCAACATGGTATGATATAAGGGTATGTATACGATAAAGTTTTTTCCCTAACTACTATACTAAGGAGTTGTATCTCAAACTCAAAAGGTTGTATCAAAGCAATAGGAATGCATAATATTTATACAAGAAAATGGAGGTCACACTAATCAAGTCAAGAATTGGACAACCCATAAAAGCAACCATTTCAAGGTTCGTCAAGAGACTCAATAGGGACAATCAAGAGGTGGTGGAGCTTCAAGAGTACACCTCCTTAGAACACTTGGTGCATGAAGCCTCCAAGGTGGAGATGCAAATCAAAAGAAAGGGTCCTAAAAGAAGTTCTCCATAAGTACTCTCTTTACCTCCCAGCAGTATTAGAAAAAGGAAAGATACAAGTATAATTGTAAGCCTTACTTTTCATTTCCTAACCTTGGGAGGAACATAAAAGAAGGTATGAACTGCATCCTCTCACTTCTTTTAAACATTATTAATTTTTTTCTTCAATATTTCACTTAAAAAAATATAAAAGAGGTGGCCTGTGAACATCCACCTTCCATTATCATCATCATCATTATTCTTTGCAACCTTTCAAAACTTTCTAGCAACATAAGTTTTATGCAATGTTTCAACTGCTTAGGATATGTCACATGTTGGTTGAATGTCTTATAAAAGAAATATGGTGTTATTAGAAAGTGGTGAAGTAGAATCCAAGAAGTCTTCTTCTTCTACCCTTTCTTCTCTTTCCACTTCAGAACCATTAATTATTAATAAGATCAAATTCCTCAATGGTAACTTCTTATTAGTTAGATACCTTTTGGAAGTATAAAAGGCAAGAACATCAAAAGGGAAAATATTTTTCAAACAAAATATTTAATTAATAATAAACTATGCTCAATTGTAATTAATGGTGGTAGTTGCACCAATGTGAGATGTAACAGGATGATAGATAAGCTTAACTTACCTAGGATAGCTCATACTCAACTATATAGGTTGCAATGGCTAAGTGATGGTGAAAATCTATGTAAATAAATAATGTATTATAAGAGGATGAGGTAATAAGTGATGTGGTCTCAAAAGAAGCTAGCCACATGCTTCTTAAAAGATCATGGCAGTATGATAGGTGCCTACACTAACAAGATAACCTTTCATGTAACACCAAGTACAAGAATGTCAAGAAAAAATGAAAAAAAAGATATTGCTAGAAAAAGAAACACACAACCAAGGACTTCCTAAATAAAACATAAAATGAATTTAAAATAAGATTGTCTCTAAATGAATTAAAAATAGGTAACAGAGTTATATAAAGAAAATAAAGAAATATCTAACAAATTGTGTTTTTCTTCTTTTTCTTTTCTCCTAGGTTAAAAAAATAAATATAAAATATTTTAAGGAAGACTTTGAAGAACAACTTTAGAATTATCCACCTTCAAGAGTGATTGAACAATAGGTGAACTTTAAGACCCAACACAAAGAAGAAACTCATGGGAATGAAAAACCACAAAATTCGAGGAAGAATTTTCTTCAAGAAGGGGAATGATAAGAAAAAGAAAATGAATTTTTCAATTAAAGAAGAACTTGAAGAAGATTCTTTAAGAATACGAGTAAAAAATATAAGCATGTAAAAATATTGAAGAAAGCCTTTTGTGGAAGAGTGATTATTGGTGGAGATGTTGTCTTTTATGAAGTCTTTGTGACCCAAAGAAATTCAAGGAGGCATCAAGAGACACACAACTGGAGTTCTTTTTGAAAGAGTAATTTGATAAACTTGTGGCATCTATAGACTGGTGACAACATATCTATCATCTAATCATCACACCATTCTTCAAAGGTCCCAAAGGCAAAGACATCAACTTGAGAAATATGGATTTGATTATACCTTTACATATGGTTAGTTGTAGTGAAGGAGGTCGAATCATCTAAGTCAACTACATTTTGTTATCCATTAGCTTATCTTGAGGATGATAAGTAAATATCGGCATTGCATGAAGAATGGTGATTTTGCAAAAGAATGTGACTTAGAAAGTAGCAAGAACACCTAAAGGAAAAATGTTGTTTCTTGCAAGTGGATCTTTAAGAAGAAAATTGTTGAAGCATCTAACAGTAGTCCATATAATGAAGTGCTTAATGGTAATTCATCTAGTGAAGCACATAGGTCAATGTGTGATGGTAATTCGCCTAGTTAAGCACTTGGTGGTGATGTTAGTGGAAATGTGTCAATGTTAAGAAGTGTGTATGTTGAACTGCTTACACTAGGAAAGACATTTGATAGTACAACATCTCCTAAAGTGTCTACATCAAATATGTCTGAATCAAGGCTTATCAGGTAGCTAAGGGCAATAACCAAAAGGAAATTGTTGATTATAGTGAGATTTTTTGTCTAGTAGTCAAGCAAACATCCATGACAATCTTCTATGCTCTTATGGCAAGTTAAGACATGAAACTTGAACAATTGGACACTAAGATGACTTTTCTTCATGGCTACCTTCCGAAAGATATTTTGATGTGTTGGCTAAAAGGTTTCAAAGTGGAGGGTAAGAAAGAGTATTGTGAAATTTTAAGAGGTCATTGTATAGGATGAAGCAATATTCTAGATATTGGTGCAAGAGGTTTGATCAATTCGTTGTCTCTTAGGGGTACTACAAAATTATTTATCCCCCATGTGTATTAATGGGAACCCACTTGGGTTCAAAATGATGCCAAGGAAAGTTCACTACAAGCTCTAGAGGTATAATATGAGATTCCAAAAAAACTAAGCTTCCAAGAAGGTTAATCTTGGTTGGTCTTTAGTTCCTTTTTAAGGGTTTATGGTTTGACTAGCACTGAGAGGTCGAATAAGGGTTCTAAACTGACTTAGGATGGTTCCTAGTTGAATTTAGGTGATTTAAAGTAAGGTTCTTAAATGATTCTCAAAAGAACCAGAAGGTAAGTTTGCAGAACCTAGGTTGAAGAAGAAGGTAGTTCTTGGTTATCTTTCTTGATCTATTTGGGATACTTATGAAAGGGGTTTGTTGAAGAAGAAGGTAGTTCTTGGTATGAATGTGTCTATTGGTTTACTTGGAGAAACAAAAGGGTGTGGCCGGGGGTGTGCAGTTGAGGCCAAGTTGCCTTTTTAATATTTTTGGGTTGTTCTTGAAAAGCTTTAGTTGGAGGAGAGATAAGGGATGAAAGCTTAGCAAGATACAAGATAATATGCAAGAAATGGAATGAACGAAACAATTGATGATATGAAACATTACAAAAGTAAATGGAATAGAGGTAATATAAGGTGGTGATTATCATATGAAATGTTAATGTACACAACCTATGGAGGTTGGCTAGGACTTTTGAGTGTCTTTTGGAATTCTTCTTAAAAGTTTCTAGAAGACAAAAGAAGGATAGACGAATTAGGAAAACTCAACTAAGTAATAAACACTCTCACTCAAAGAACTAAAAGGCTGTTAAAAGCTCAAATAAATTCTATTATCAAAAGGTGTGTTTTTACAAGGCATTTGTTTCAGTCTTCTTTAAATATCCAAACAAACTAGTTTAATATATATTTCTTTTCAAGTTATTTTTTTCACGTGGAAGACTTTCTTCTAATTTTTTTACATTTTTTATTCTTTGTATTGTCTTCTTGAACTATCTTCCTTCAAACTCTTCTTTAATTGGAGACTCAAATTTCAAGATTACATCGCGTATATTATAATAAGGGAGAAAATAATAAACTCACCTATTTTGATATTCTTATTTATCTCTTTTATAAGTCCAGATCTTATCCAAATTTGTCAAATTAACTTTACGTGGAATCTAATTTTAAATAATGGAGATATCATTATTGATGAATCAATATATTTTGTTAATATCTTAAACTATCTATTTTTATTCATGTTATTACATCTCTTTCAAGTCATGGTTGATCATATTTTATGTCTATAGCATAATGCAACAAACATTCCTAGATACTAAATTACATAAATGAACTTATAATTATCCAATGCATTTAAGCATATATTTATGAGATAATTTGACATAACTACATACAAGAATTAATACAAACACACCTTTGTTAGATAAAATTTGTGACTTCATAGCAACCAATCATCCTATAATTTTTTTCTATTTACACTCATGAAATTGTTAATCATAAACTACATCACAATTTGAGCTTGATTGTGTTGTTGCTTAATCTATGTTGCCGAAGGTAAAAGGAGGAGGAAAATTTTAAAGGGATGTGGATGATAAATCTGAAGTTTTATATGAGGAGGCAAGTTAAACATTTAAAGAACTATTTAAAATTCGAGTTTCAAAAATTTGGACAGGAAAAAACAACCACCCTTTTCCTTTCAGAATCACTTTTTTCAATAGAAGGCGAGCATGTTAACCTTTCATAAACTTATTTTATGTATGTTTGATTTTCCTTATACTCTTTGAATACGTATGAAACTTAAAAAGAATCAAAGTTGATTACAGGATAAATGTAAACTTGTTAGAAAATATTACTTGAGACAATTTATTTTGCTAACTAATAAACTAAATTGAACATGAGGATGATAAGTAATATTAGAATGAAGCCATATTTCGAAATTCAAACCAAAATAATGAGATTAAGCAACACACTCTTGGGAAATAACAAATTAAAATTCGAAGAATAAGGGGAAAGAAAGTCACCTTCTAAGTTTTTTGAAGGTATAGGATGAGAATGAGTAGGACTTGGAACACTTACTGGTGGAGGACTGTTTTGAACAGATTTTCTGAACAAGGACAAAGTATTAACGTTAAGATATTTCATAAAAACACATTTGAATAGGATTTTTTTTTTTAAACACAAAAAATAAACTTTTAAAGTGTATATAAAATATAAAAATTTAATGCAAAACAACTTCTAAAAATCATCTTTTAGCATAAATGTGCAGTGAAAAACTATTTTATGAAAGTTCAAAAATACTAAAATTATCAATGGAAAAGGAGGAACCACCTGGAAGGAAAACGTTCTTTGACTGAAAGATAGCCTTTCCAATAACGCAAAGTTGATTTATGAGTTGCCTTCTTTGTACCACCTTTATATGCCCTAACAATAAACTCTTCACTTCTTTTTCTGAAATTAATTGCTCTTAGTGTGATGAATATTTTCAGAACAAACACCCTTTATGCACAGTGTGTACATTCACGATGTTAAATATATATGACTTACTTGTTATCAAAGTTTGACAGCCATTTAATATAAGCAGCACCAAAATATACATTTACAAAAGGTTTGAATAGGAAATCTGTATCTCCTTCTGGTTCATATGAACAATAACCTAATTCACTGCAAGCTGTAGTCAACCTTGGTGAAACATAATCATTAAATAGGGTACACGAAAAAGGGATTCAACATTCAGCCACTACCTCATCAACCACTCTGTAGTTTTTGGCATGAGTTGCATAAGCCCCATAGTAGGCTCTACTGATTTGCTGCTACTACGCATAAGAAGTAGTTGCCTATCACTCTCAAGTTCAGCAATGGCACAGATCATGTCCTATAACAGCAAGGATAGAAAAGCCACTTACACACTATATGACCCTTTTGAAAATATTAATCTTAATCATAAAATAACATCAAATATGTAAGATTTAAAGAATCTAAACCAGAAATAGTTTTGATTTATACCCATATTTTTTTGGTTGGAAAATTTTCTTAAAAGAAGACTTAACATGAGAAAAGAACAAACCATATAAGATATCTGATCCCATGTATAGCTTAAGACTTAATATTTATGAGTTTTATTTTTTTTTTATAAAACTCAATTTTTTTGTTTCTACTTAATATACAACTTTACTTACACTCTCAAATTTGGATTGTAACATTTTCTCTGCAAATCTCACCCTTGTTCTTGGAATATAATCTATTCGCTCCAAACCTCTAAATAACAGTGTGAAACTTATCCATATAAACTTATAATACTTCATAACAGACTACTTCCAAAGTTATTCAATGTTCTTCTTTTAGCCCCCTTCAGTTATGCAAGATTGAGGAATTGAGTGCTTTACTGTTGTTTATGTTTTCCATATACATTTGATATCAACCTCAACAAATCCTACACTGTAATTCTTATTGAATAGAAATAAGATTAAAAATACAAATATTCAAATGTTCTACTGTTTGAGAAAATTCAATGAATAAAAAGTTAGCAATCAAAGACTAAATTAAAGTGGTTGAAAAAAACTATACATTAAGAGGACGCTTGTTAACAAAGAAAAAAATTGTTTGCATGATGGAGCAAATTAACCACTACATTTGGGACCACAGATTTATAATTTAGTGTCGTGTTTTGTTGTAATTAAAATACTACACAATGAATGAATCTGCAAAATCATTAATCTTAATTGTGACTTGGAAAACAAAATGAAGTTACAACATGATAAAATACTTAAACTGAAAGAAGGCTTACAAGATCTAGCTCTGACTGAAAATACTTGCTAATAATAATGTCAGCTACAACCTGAAAGTGCATAAATGTTGTAAAGTGAAAAAGCAATAGAAATAATTAAATAAACAATAAAACAATGGAAATAATCCTTTCATGGCTTATGGTGACTGCATGAATGAGGTAGAAAAAAATGAGTAAGAACATATAATTTGAAAAAATAACAACAAGTATGATAGAATAAAATCCTCTTGCTTATGAAAAGGATTTTTATTTTTCTTTTCTTATTCTTTAGAAGTATTTTTTAGAATTTAATTATTATAATTTTTTGCGCAAATAATAATATTTAGAAGGACCTTTTCATGTATTACTCACACTTGAAATTAAATCAAATGAGACTTTATGAGAATTTTTGGAGTCTTGATATTGAGAAACTCTTCTTTATAGGTTCTTATCTTATACAACTTCTTTATGAGTCAAATCTCAAATCACTTATTCTTGGTAAAAACCTAAGTGGCGTGTTATTCCCATCTTTTGTTTACCTTATTTTGTCTTCTTTAAGAGTTTGTTTCAACATTTGTGAAGATTGAATTTGTTCAAGGCTTTTTTGAATTGACATATCCAACCAAAGTCCAAAGGAGGACTACATCAAGTGTTATCAATAGCTATGACTTTAACTCAATCTTAGAAGTTGTTACATCACTCCAAATAAGTACACTTTTCAAATGGATTTTTCCTTTGTCTTTCAAACCCATTTTTTGCAAGATGTGATTATATCTTTTTTATTTGATTTCCTTGAGGCAAAATATTTTTTATTTGTTTCTATGCATGTATCTTGTTTTCTTTACATGTTAATCCAATTGAACAATATTTTGTATCCTTTTTATATTAGTTTCACCAAATGTTCTTCGTAATATGGGTATGGATTGTTTGTCTAGTTAATCTTGTTTGAGTCGAGCTTTTGTTATTTTGAGTTTATATCTTTATTCTATAGTTTTCCTTGTTCTAAAAATGTTGAAATATCTTAAAAAAGTTTTTCAAATATCATTTAGGTTCAAGTGTTGTTATTTCGTATTTCTTTTGGAACTCTTGTTGGGATTTAATTTTAAGAGCTAGAAATAAAAAAAATGATATAGATAAAATTAAAATCAAAATGGTTGAGACTTAGAACAATCTAATTGGCCTAGAAAAAGTGAAACAAACTAGTTTAAAGTGTTGAAAACAAGGTCTCAAAGTTCCCTTACCAAAAATTCTGACACTTTTTCTAATTGTGTTTCTTTTAAATTGTCAAATTGAACCACTCTTTTTGTGAATGTTTTGTCTTTAATAATTTTCTTATTTTGTTTGATTTCTTGAGAATGTTTTAGCATGACTCTTGTGGTGATTTTAATTACTTAGTTATACCCAATTTAAGAGTCTTATTTTATGTTTTCTTTGCTTTATTTTGAGTCTTTTGTTAACATTTGTCCTTTTTGGTTTAACCTTTATGGTTTACCTTTTTAGTTTGTCTAAAGCATGTCATATTTCAAATATTTTCTTTAAGGAAATTGTTAGATTATATGGACTTCTTAGAAGCATAGTGTGTGATGAAGAATCAAAGATTTGAAGTTACTTTTGGTATAACCTTATGGGGAAAACTTTGAACTAAAATTCTCTTTTCTACTACATGTCATTTCCAAATTAATGGTCAAATAGATGTGGCTAATATAATTTTGTCTCAACTATTGAGATGCATGATATATGGGAACCTAAGAGAATGGGAAAAACTCTTACCTCATAGAGATTGATCAACCTTAATTTCATTCTCCCTTTGAGGTTGTATTTGGATTTAATCTATTAAGAACTTTTGACCTTATACCTCTTCCAAACTTGTACTCTATGTTGTGTAATGGTGGTTTTGAAAAATCACAATTTGAACGGATTTACATGCTAAAATTAAATCATAAATTGAACAAGTTGGTCAATATGCTAAACATACAAATTGAGGATGAAAAGGAAGTAATCCTCAAGCTTGGAGGTTGAATTTCACTTCACTTGAAAAGATTTTCCTCTCAAAGGAAGTCCAAACTACAACCAAGGGATGATGGACCTTTTCAAGTCCTAAGAAGAATAAATACATATGTTAGATCTACCACATTATTATATTGTGAGTTCTACTTTTAATGTGAGAAAGTTCCCTCCCTTTGATGCAAGTTTCATATATTTCTGAATAAATTGTCTCCAATATAAGGGGAGGATGATGAGTGCATTAATGAGGGAAGCAAATAAATAAGAAAACATATTTTTTTACTCAACACAATAGTCCTTCTTTGTCTTTATTTTTATTCTTTGGAATTTTATTTCCTAAGATTAATTCTTATAAATTTAAGTATAAATTGTAATGTTTAGAACAATTTTAGTTGGACTTTCTCAAGCCTAAGTAGAGAGTATATGGAGTGGCCAATACAAAGCAAGGAAGTGCAAGGAGAAAGGAAGAAAGAAGTATCATTGAAGTCCAATTGGAAGCAACTAATCTAGGCTAAGAAGTGATCTAAGAGAAGCATGAAAAATATTTTCATATGAAGTCATGGAAAGCATGTGCAAGCATGGAAGATACCCCTTCAAGTTCAGCCAACAAAGGGACATTAATTCTAGAATTCTTTTCAAATTTTGAAATTCAAATTTTTCCTCATTTTTATTTCTTTGAATTTCGGCCAAAGCTAGCTATATTCTAAAACTAATATTTGAATTTCATTTTAAAAGCATTCCAAGTAGTTAGTATTCACATTTTGATGGCCAACACTCTAAATAGTCATCTCACACCTTTGTATTTCACTTTTGAAATATATGAAAATTAGAGAATTTGAGATAATTATAATAATGATCTCTTTAGTGTCTTATTTTGAACTTCTATAATTCTACCTTAAATATTATATCAGAAATAAATATATTTCTTTCACCTCAAGCTAATAAATCACTAATCAAAACTTCTATATAACATTATTTTAAAAATAAGAAATGAAATTAAGATTAATCATACTTAAAATTGAGGTTAATTATTTTTAATATTTGTAATCTTTAATAGTATATTTGATCTTTATCATCTTATTTTTATAATTAAGGAAGTTTAATCATCATAAAGCCATCATAAACATTTGTAAAGTTGAAGGGACTCGAACTTACATTTCAAAAATTAAAAAGGTATAACAATCAAGCATAACCCTAACTTTTTAATCATAATATTACCACTTTTTGCAAAAGCTACTAGTAATAGATAGCTTAAGAAGTTGTAATATTTAAGGGATAACAACACTTTTAACAAAATGCATTAAAACATCAAACATATTAAATGAGAGATGTTACAACTTACAACACATAAATATTTCATCTCTATTATGTGTTTATATAACTAGATGTCAACTACAAAAATTCTAAACATGGTAAAAAAAAATTAAGATAGAGAAACATGTTTACCCTCATTTCAGTTTGAGTTAAATATGGTTGACCATCAGGATCACGTGAGAGGTGAACCTTCTGAGATCTTTCTTCTCCAGCTTTTGTCCATTCAACACTAATTTTAGCTACATTCCACATTGCCTCCAAATCTTCAAGGTCAACACAGTCATCCCAATAGCTGAAGATGATGGTCATCCTAAAACATGAAATTAACGAATCAATCAAGTGCACATACCAAAAACAACTTTATATTAGAAAAAAAATAAGATAATCAAATAGGCATTATTTCACTATTATTCAAATTTTGTATTTTTTGTGTAAAAGCATAAAATAAAACGATTGTCAAAGATTTTGTTACACTTTCATTTGTAACTATATCATTTTTGTTATTAAATTCACGTAGCATTATGTATTGATGCAACCAAGGTAGAATATTGCATCAGTTAAACCATGTGTGACAAAGCTTAAAAACAAAAATTCCTAAAATTCACAAATATAATGTCACTCATCAGTACTTTATAGTGAAAAAGGTATGTGAATGGCAAGATGAAAGGCTTATAATGTAATATATATATATATATATATATATATATATATATATATGATAGCAAGTTGATATCACCTTAGTAGAGTATTCCTAGACAAAATTAACTCTAAACACTCAAGTACATCTCAAAAACTCAACAACATACATACAATTAATGTTAATGAAATGCATCATATGATCTAATCCACTAAACTGAGTAATAATAATTCATTGTGGAAATATGACAATTATTAACCTAGATCCATGGAAAGAGCGGGTCCCTAGAAATTTATAAATACATTGACATTCGACAAGTATAATATATATATATATATAAAGAGAGAGAGAGAGAGATGTGTGTATGGATTCATTTATACAACATTTGTTATTCATTAATATATGAAGTTGACTTGAGCATCATGTCTTTTACAAACACACTGACTATTATCAACAATTGACACTAATATCTCCACAAATACAACTAGACAAGATATTCGGACCCTAGTTGAAAACGTAATGGGACAACCATCTCAACCCTTGTAAGAATAATTAGTGTATATCATGGAACTGAGTTGGATTGTGAAGAAGCTACATAGTATCTATAAGGCATATGGGGAATAACAAAATGATTCATGAAACAATAAACGAACCTGACAAGCCAAGTGACATTATTCATAAATGGTAGAAAGAACTAAGTGGCTTGAAAAGACATAAAATGACTTGACAAAGCCTAAAAATAAAAATTTCTAAATTCATAAATGTAATGTGAGTGACCAGTCTTTTCTCGAGAAAAAGGTAAGTAAGAGGCGAGATCAAGGTGACAAAAGAGAGAACAAAAATAAAAGACTTATAACATAATCAATTTCAATGTTCATTATATGAAAGAACAATTTCTGGATGTACAATGATAAATTCTTGATAAAGCCAATAACTATTGTTAGAGGTATTGTTCAACAAATATTCTTGGGGGAATGAGTAAGAACATGATTTAAACTCATTTACAATTAACAAAAGTAAATTGATAATTAAAATTTTAAAATTCAATTGAGAAATAGCATGTAAAATCAATCTAAATGTATTTGATCAAATATGATATAAACAACTTCCCTGAACACAATATTACCATTTAAAACTAAAATAAAAAATTTGTTTGTCTTTTTTATCAGAAAACAAAAAATTATATAATACACTAACTAAGTTTCTATAAAAAAATATTATATCTATTTATAGTATAATGAGTATAAATACTCCAAAAAGTTCAAATAAGTGAGATTGTGATTTTGAATTATTTGTGTCAAAAACCCACAAACGTTTAATAACCACGTATTCCCAACAAAAAAAACTCAAAAACAAGATATATGTCTTGGTATTATCCCAAATAACACCCAAAAAGACTACATCGTCCATTTTTCTCAACATATTATATAGAAAATGCTAACTTGAAATATATTCAGTTCTTTATCCGAAATATATATGATATACATTTTATATCATATTTTGTTCGGTTACGTTTAACTGTGTTGAGTTTTTTGAGAAGAATATGAAGACATATAGTATTAATGAGCCAAAAGTTAACAAACATAAAGGATTATGTTATTATTTTCAACAAAAAATTTTAAGATAATGAAATTGTGAGTTATCATCTCTATATATTGTTTAACTTGTTTATTTTTACTTAATGTGGAACTTAAATTCATTTTTGAATTCTCAACAAGCTCTTCCTAATGCGATCAAACAAAAAAATACAAAAAAAATCTCTTGAATAATTTAGCGATGAACCTTATTTGTATTCCCAAAATATTTGTATAAAATTAAAACTTGTACAAGAAATTTACTATTTACTCGAAACATTCTTATAATTTTCAATGATCCAACAAATTGAAGAGCTTTTTTGTAGCCACATTGAAATTCTACATTGACTAAAATCATGTTATTTAACATTTAGGGTTTTTAAGATTGAAGTTTGAGACACCATTTAGGAAATCATATAAACATCCAAAGGCCATTAAGTCCACAATTCTCCAACCAAATGAACAAAAATAATTATGTTAACGTGGATCTCATTCAATGAAAAATCATTTGGCACAAGCATAACAAATACAAATTAAATCACATGCATACTTACAATACAATCCCGAGGTGAGAGAGAAATAGGCTTTGCAAGGTAAATTTTGTTCCTAATGTTGACAATGGAGGAATTGATAACAAAAGGTGAAAAATTGTTCCCAGGAATGATTGAGATCGGGGGTAAATCTCTTTAGGACAAACTATTGTTTGGCCACGACAATTTAAGAAAGCTAAAGTTAGCATGCAACGATGCATGTTGGTTGATGCTTCTTGTCACGAGCCTGAAAAAACACCTCATTCATATGATTTAAAGATTCAAATTTAATTAGTAAATAAAATACAATTAGTTTAATCATAAGAGATTTTGTTCATTAAAAGATAAGTTAAAATATTAAAAATACAAGTAGGAGTAGAAGTATATCAGATTATCCATCAAAGCCTATGTCTAGGCTTTTACTTCTTGTACCCCAAAATTACTAACTACACCCTATACTTTTTAAATTTTTTTAAATGACCATTTTACTTTCATACTTATTTTAATTTGACTTTTGGATCACCTATTTTCAGAAAATTTACAAAAAAAATTCCAAAAACTTTCTAGAAGCTCTTCAGAACAATTGTTTTTAAAACTTTCCGCAGCAAGCTTTTCAAAAACTTTCTAAAACAAGCTTTTCAAAAGCAACTTTTTTAAGTAAAGTTTCTAGAACATGCTTTTTTATGGAAAATTTATTCTAGAATTTTTAATTCAGATATTAATATTAAATTGTTACCACAAGCTCTTTTACACAAATCGATGCATTATGAGTGATTTAATCATAAGTGGTTTGTATGTGTTCGTTGTAATTAAAAGTGATTTGTATACTCGTTGTAATAATTAATTTGATTAGTAAAAATTTTTAAGAATTGTTATTAAGAGAGAATGAATTTAGAGTAAATCAGTATAATCATCTTATATGTGCTTTTTCCAATTAGATTATTTAATCTACTCATTATATATAATTAGATAATTTGATTAGTTCTCTCCCCTCTCTTCTAGAGTTAGTTGGTTCAATATCCATAATCACATTTTCAACATTAATTAATTTGTCCATCATTGCAGGACCTAGACATGATATTTTCAAATCTTATTGTCTTTCATTACCTGATTCACACCGTCTAATAGCTTCAATATTGGAAAGTAAAATTTTTTCAAATTAAAAAAACTAAGACATTTGAAAGTGGATCAGACCTTAGTCACCATTTTGATTGAGAGGCAGAAACCTTAGGTTTCAAAGTAGATGGGCCACCAATCATTATGTTTGAGTTGGAAGAAATATGTGACACTTATGTGAGTATCACACCAATCACATTAATCATAAAATTATTAATAATTGTAGTCAAATTATTGCATAAAAAAATCTCAAATTATTAATGATAAAATTTTCATTCAATATTTTTAATTTTAAATATTTCCATTTCAAATAAAATTAAAATTAACAATATTCCAATATTTTATTTACATCAATTAAAATAATGTTAACTTTCAAATTTTGAAATAACCATTGGTCTTAAGTATCTTAGTATTACTTCATTTTCACTTTTTTCAGAAATTAAATTTTTTTAATTCACTATAATAAATTTATTAAATAATTTATTTCATCGTAATAATAACTCGATAAAATATTTTTAATTCATCATATTATTCCAATGTTCATTGCATTTATAAATTGTTTAATTTTTCGTTTCATCATTGAACAACTAAGCAAAAAATATATTTCTAAATTCTGCCTTATATTTTTACTCATTTTATAATTCCTATTAGATTTATAATTTTTTTATAAATTTATATGATGAATGTGATAATATTAATATACGATTTTATATTTTTCTTCTAATTTTTTACAATTACAATTATAAAAAAAATATTTTCAATTAAATTACAAAACCAAAATTAAAATTATACTCAACTTTTTGTAAACTTTATTTACACTTAATTTTTTTTCCTCCTCCCAAGATAAATTAAAATTAATTTTTTAATTAATTATTTAATTCATTTTTTTTCAACATTGGAAAAATAAATTATCATCATACAAATAATTAAAAAAACGATTAAATTCATAAAAAAATATATTTTACATTTATTTACACTACCAAAATTAAGAATTACTTAATTTAAACCACTTTAGTGTAATATTTATTTTTTATTCATAAATTGTAAATTTAAATTATATTTTCTATCATATTCTTTTTTTTAATCTCTTCTCCTAGGTTGGAATTCCACTCTTCATGAACTAGATTTCAACCGATTTTCCAATTTTAACTGGACTATTCGAGGTCAACAAGACAAGTAGTAAAAGAGTTTATGTAATGAAAAAAAAGTTATATTCCGGGGAAAAAAATTCCTCAATCTAATGAATACTTTAGCAAACCAAAATAATTTATGTAATTTTGAAATCAAACTTCAAAAAATGTAGATAGAGAGCTAAATGCACTTTTATCTTCGTCGATCACATAAGCAGAAAAGAAGTAAAATGTTAAGTGCAAAAAATTTATGGTGTTGTTTGAAGGAGAAAGCATGGCCTAGGGAATAAATAAGAGTGAAAAGCAAGGAAGATCTTGAACCTCTCCTGAACGATAAGAGAAATCCAAAATCCTCTCATCACACCCAATCGTTCTCCCTTTGTACTTCACGTCCACATCTTTCGTCTCTCCCTTCACCAAATACTACTAAATCAACCAACCCTCTCTTCTGCATTCGTTTTTCCTCACACACACTCAAATCAAACACTCTCTTTCTCTCTCTCCCTCAACAATGGCCTCAGCCGCAGCCCCCACCACCTTCTCTCTCCTCCACTCCGCCACCCCGGCCTCCTCTTCCTCGCGGGTGCAGCTCTCCTCCTCTCTCCGCGTCCGCCCCCTCACGCGCCGCCTGGGGTTCGCGGCGGCGGACCCGCTGCTGGCGGCGAATGTGGCTGCGCGGGTCGCGGCGGTGAAGGTCGGGAGGGGCCCCAGAGGGGTGGTGTCGATGGCGAAGAAGAGCGTGGGCAACCTGACTGCGGCTGACTTGAAAGGAAAGAAGGTGTTCGTGAGGGCAGACCTCAACGTCCCGCTCGACGACAACCAGAACATCACTGACGACACCAGAATCCGCGCCGCCATTCCCACCATCAAATACCTCATCCAAAACGGCGCCAAAGTCATCCTCTCTAGCCACTTGGTTTGTCTTCTCTCTTTCCTAAGTTCACTTCGGCAATGGTTTGTCTTCTTATTTACTCTCCTAGAAGTACTCAGTGAGAAGTTCCTCTTCATCAAAATTGAATGATTCTCGCAAAATTTGTACCCATTTCTTTACTTTTGCACTGTTATTCTGTTAGAATTAGAGAATTTGAATTCCATCTAGATGGGAGTAGCAAGGATTTAAGTTAAGGGTCTGGCGAGACTATCGAGTTGAAACTTCAATTCTAATTCGTTGACCACACATGTAGTACTTCTCTAAGTTTTGTGCTACTATTTTCATGAAGTTTCAGCAATACAGTCCGGAAGCTGCTTCTATCTAACCAGAATTTTTAATAACTAAAGAAACTTAAGTAGCATCTTGGACCATGTTGTATATTTACTTCAAGTTTCTAACAAACTGTACGCAATTTTGGTCTCCTTAAGGTTTTTTGGTGACTTCGTGTCCTCGATTGCAGCTGCATTTGTGATGAGTGAATGAATGAAGTATAAAAAAAAAGGAGACTTTAGGCTAGAATAATAATTTTATATTTTGTATTGCAGCTTTGTATTTGTTTCTACATTTTTGTAATTAGAGACTTTTAATGAACATTATTTTCTATTTGTTAGATGACTTATTTGTTGAGTCTAATTAGTTGATGAGCCCATTAGTCTTGGTGTATAGTATAAATAGGCTTATGTTGTATTTTGAAATATTAGAATCATATTTTGAATTGAAGCTTATGATTTGTTAGAGAAATTCTCTTTAGGTTCTTGCTGACAACTTTTGATTCTTATCTTTGAATGGTTAATAAATGGTGAAGAATTTTTCTGTACTTATCAATCATTTGTGATTGTGACATCTTCTTCATCTTTTGATCTCCTTTTGCATTTCCTACTTTTTTAACCGTTTCGTAGAAATTGTCAAAAACTATCCATTCTCCCTAATCTTTAATTAGGCACTCATCAATTTGTCTCCAATTTCCCACTATGTCAATAATTATTTATTTGCTTTGTGTTTTGGGTCTGAGCTTATGAAAGTATTTTCTTAAAGAAATTAGGAGCAAAAAGGGTGCTGCAATTAGTAGAACAATCCAATTTCTTATCTTAGTTGTGAAATTCGTAGTCAGAAGAAATGTTGGGATGGTTGGAAAAAGTCGGTTTTGTTATAGTTTTGATAACGTAGATGTAAGCTGTCTTAATGCAAGTTTAAGAGTACATTTGTCTGAACTAATATGGTTGAACTTCTAAGTTGAATTGTGGCAATTTTTTATGTAATTTCCAGGGGCGACCGAAGGGTGTCACTCCCAAATACAGTTTGGCGCCTCTTGTACCTCGGCTTTCTGAACTCATTGGTTTCCCGGTATGTCTGTGTGGAATATGTATGAAGAGAGATTGACTGTTGTAATTTTCTTGGTGGTCATGACAATGTTCTTGACTTGTGTTTTGATATGGATAATTTGCAGGTTGTCAAGGCTGAGGATAGTATTGGTCCAGAAGTAGAAAAGTTGGTGGCTTCTCTTCCAGAAGGAGGCGTTCTTCTTCTAGAAAATGTGAGGTTTTACAAGGAGGAAGAAAAGAATGATCCTGAGCATGCAAAAAAGCTTGCCTCTCTGGCAGATCTGTTTGTGAATGATGCATTTGGTACTGCTCATAGGGCACATGCATCGACAGAGGGGGTTACTAAATACTTGAAGCCATCTGTTGCTGGTTTTCTTTTGCAAAAGGTGTGTTTATTGCTTCCCTTTTACTTATCAATTATCATCAGCTAAGTCTAAAATTCTGCATACTCTCAATTAAACTTCTGAAAATCTCAATACCACATTACTACCATTTTCGTTGTGAATCATCTTATAAAATTATTAAGTTTGATCACTTGATGTAAAATGAAACTTTATCTAAAATGTCAATTACTCTTTTAGGAAAAGTTATCGTTCATTTTTTAAAAATTTATATGTATATTTGATCAAAATATGTTGTAATAACTGTTTTCACTTGCATTTTTCTTGTTTTAGGAACTTGACTACCTTGTTGGGGCAGTATCAAACCCAAAGCGGCCATTTGCTGCCATTGTTGGTGGTTCCAAGGTCTCGTCTAAAATTGGAGTGATTGAGTCACTTTTGGAAAAGGTTGACATCCTTCTTCTTGGTGGAGGAATGATCTTCACATTTTACAAGGCTCAAGGTCTTTCAGTGGGTTCTTCCCTTGTAGAGGAAGATAAATTGGATCTTGCTACATCACTACTTGCAAAAGCCAAGGAAAAGGGGGTTTCTCTCTTGTTACCAAGTGATGTGGTGATTGCAGACAAATTTGCTCCTGATGCAAACAGCAAGGTTTGTTTTCTAATATCTAAGCTTCTTTAGCTAAAGATATGTCAAAGTAAGTTAAATCACTTAAAATATTTATAATATTGCAAACACTTATTTGTAATATTATTCTTTATTCATGCTGAATCATTTGCAGCTAGAACTTAAATTTGGTTAACCTTGTATAGGTTGTGCCAGCATCTGCCATCCCTGATGGCTGGATGGGATTGGATATTGGTCCAGATTCTGTTAAATCATTCAGTGAAGCGTTGGGTACTACCAAAACCATTATATGGAATGGACCAATGGGAGTGTTTGAATTTGACAAGTTTGCTGTTGGGACAGAGGTATGCGAGAACGCACTCACAAGGAGTTCTGTTCAAATTAAATGTTAAAGCAAAAATATTTGCTGTAAATATAAACAATGTCCATTCAGATTGATGCATATACTTTCATAAATATGCAGTTGGAGTTAGCTTTCCTAATGTGATTTGTACATCTCCGTAAACTATATGCTTGTTCATTTATGAAAATAATGTGTCAGATTAGGGGTGATTCAAATGTCGTCTTACTGAATAATCTATTCTGTTTGGCTAATAAATGTGTTCACTGTTTTGCATTTTGTACCCTTCTTTCAGGCTATTGCCAAGAAGCTAGCTGACCTCAGTGAAAAGGGGGTCACCACAATTATTGGAGGAGGAGATTCTGTTGCTGCTGTGGAGAAAGTTGGAGTTGCCAATGTCATGAGCCACATATCTACTGGTGGTGGAGCTAGTTTGGAGTTATTGGAAGGCAAAGAGCTTCCTGGAGTCCTTGCTCTTGATGAAGCCACACCAGTCCCTGTGTAAGATAATTTTCAGCTTGGAAAATTTTCCCATCCTGAGTTGTCAGTGTTGTCAATCTTGTGAAAGAGCATATGTTGTAGGACCCTTCGGAGTCTGTTAGTGTAAATTTAATCATGCTTGAGTTATTGGCTTCACTCATAAATTGCGTGTAACTGTAAACACAGGCTGAGAGCCATAAATTCAAATAAAAATCCTTTAGTTGCTGCCAGAAGCATTTTGCACTTTGATTTGTCTTATGTCACTCTCTTGAGTGGCGCCATTTGGTCACAGGGGTACAGAGTGTAACAGGTCTTGAACAATTACGAGAATTATTGTAGGAATAGAAAATGAAAGGTATGGTGCAAAATTTGCTGCCAGTGTAATCTATTTTAAATTCAAATAAATCTATTAGTTGCTGCCAGAAGCTTTTTGCACTTTGCTTTTTTATCTTATGTCGCACTCCAAAACCCTTGAATATGAACCAAGTTTATGTTGGCATTGTATGTATGCCTTTAGCTTGCGGAGGCGAAACTGTTTGCACCCAATGACGTGATTTTCAATCTCAACAGAGATTGCCACTAATGAATTCATGTGAATTTAGTTCTTTTAGCCTATGTTTGTCTGAGTTCGTTAACTCTCACAGGGGATGGATATGAGAAGATTAGAGATGGTTGTAATGGTTTGTTTGAGTTAATTTCAACGAAGTGGCTGGGAAAGTTCTTGAAGCTCCACTAGTTTTACTTTCTATAGGTTGAAGGCGAGATGAGATTTGCATCTGAATCATGCATGTTCTCAAAGTGTACTATAATTTGATTTAATGTACGTACACAATCAGATTATGCATGGCCAATAATTGGTCGTGTGGGCATTGATATCATTATCTCAAGATATTGATTAGGTCATAATTGATTATGGACATTGTTAGGAATGGGAACAAGATTGAGAAGAAAGGGGAATGACCTTTACAGTTCTATTATAAAAGGAAAAAAAGGGGCTAAATTGTAATTAATTATGATTGGATAGTTAGGTATGCGGTTTGGGACTAAGGACCTAAGACATAGGTTTTCAATTGTAATAGGGTTTTTTTCTTTCTAATATTCGTGAATCTAGTTTTTCGAGAGTGAAAAGGAAAGTTCTCCTTTTGGAAGTAAGTTTGTTTATCCTCTTATTTTTATTGTTGCAAGTGTTGTGAAAAAAAAAATATTATTCCAATCACTCACTATTTTGTAACAGAAAGAGTGATACTGTGTTAAGTTTTTGGTCGCACATGCTGATAAGCTAAATGAGGAAGACCAATTGTTTGTTTGTTTTTTGGGTTGTGCTATGATATCAGAAGTTTGGTGCATCCACATGACCCTCAAGAATTGACACGAGCCATGGAGGTAGTTGGGGATGTGGATGATGTTATGAAGCATGTTCAAGGGTAATATAGTGTACAAAAAAGTGGGGCATGTGCTGTTTAAAGATATAAAGGGAGAAAAGGAGTTGTTATTGGAGGTGTTTCAGTGAGAGGCAACAACATCTCATATGCTTGGAATAATAGGGCTAATGGCATTTCAAACATGGGACCCAGAAATTTTCCAAGGCTCAACTTTATTGGAGCGAAGTTGATAAGGATCAAACATGTATACTAAACTTCAAAGAGGCATTTCCCTTCCTTGGTTCATGATTTTCTTACCATCTTAAGAGAACACTTTCCTTGCCTTTTTCATGTGGTAGATGAAATTCATATACATTATAATTTATTTTTCTTTAAGACTTGGAAAGATTTATCGCTCCTGGTTGTAATTTGGATCAGAAAAATTTATCTTTTCTTAAGTGAAGTCAAACTCAATCTCCAAACTTTAATACGACTTACTTTTTCTCTAATTTACATGTCTAATATATTAACTAGCTTTATTTTTAATTTGGACTTCAACATACAATTCCTTTACAATTTAAATATTTCAAAATCATAACTGCACAATATAAAGTAAAAAAGATATAAAGTAAAAAAGATATAAAGTGATGAAGTGCTAATGGATTAAATTCATATGCAACCTCAAAAAAGGTGAAGGAGAAGTTATGGTCTTAACTATTTTATTACATGAAAACTCTATAGGAGATGAGTTCTATCCCTCTCTTGAGTTCTTGGAAATCATACATTTTAATAGTTAAAGCAAGTTTTATTCATCACCTCTATTTGAATATTAGTTTGGAGATAACAAGTAGAAAGGAAGATTTCAAGTTTTTTTCACAAAGTCCTTCAAAAATGATGAAGAACTTTGAATTCCTATAATACACTATGCTTCTAAGAAGTTCATGCAAACAAATAATATCTTAAAGAAGATATTTGCAATATGACTTGCATCATCAATCTTGTAACATGAAATAAACTGGATCATTCATGAAAATCTATCCATGACCATAAAATTGAATCATGTCCCAGTTTTTATCCATAGGGTTTCAATCCTAAACTTAGTTTTCTACATATTATATATCTATAAAAAAAAATTTTAACATGCTTCTTCATGTTTGACTAAAGAGAAATGTTCATGTAAAACTTTTACAGATTTCAAAACCCTAAAATGTTTTATCAAAATGTTGTCATGTGTTTTTTAATGAGTTTGTTTCTTAAAGAACTTTTAAGCACAAGTCATTTATTTTTAAAAATGTAACTTTTTATTCAAATTATTTGTTTTATGACTTTTCTGAGTATTCATGACAATTCTTAGAGATCTCATGAATAAGATAGAACTTTTTTATGTCATTACAAATTGTTTACAACGAAATGAATAATTATTTATAGTCAAAGGTATCATTTATCTTAAACCTACATGTAATTCAAATACATTTAAAAATAAAATGTAAATCTAACCTAATTTAACTAGTCGTGGTCGAAAATTATATCATTTATAGAGAGAAAGTTTAAAATTCAAATAAAAGAAAATAAATAAATTTTCTTGTTGGTTCAAAATTGAGAACATGCTTCCATTGCTTGATCATGCTTTTCACTCTCTAACTTATTTGAGCTTAATAAGTTCACTTACAAAAATTGTTAATTGTACATATTTTTCAATAAAATAAAAAAAATCAATTTATGAAATTTACTATCAAAATACTATTTTATTTTAGAAAGATAGTATTTATTTATTATTATTTAAGATTCTTAAATTCATACACTCCTCAATATACTATTTATTTTAGAAAGAAGTTTATCTATGAGATGTTTATTTTCGTTTTTACTAAGTAAATAAAAATTATTAAAACAAATTGTTTTTACAAAATATTGTATATTTGGTATTCCTCTTTCAAGTTTCCTTAAAATTTTATCCAGTTTTTCATTTAGATAGGAGGAATTTTTCCTAACTTTTATTTGCACAAATTTTATTTTAAATTTTTTTTAGTTTAATGTTTTTACTCTTAACGGTTTTAGTAGTTTTATAAACTTATTGCTCTTAGTAAGAAAATTAATTTGTAAATAGTTTTTATTTTTTAAAATTTTCACAAAAGGTAAGTCTAATAATTTTGTGATTTTTTTATCTTGTACCTTTTCAAATCCTTGCAAGAATTGAAAGTTGGAAAAGTCATGAATTATTTTAATATCAATTCTAAAATTTTTTATATTTTCTATTTTTTCATATAATTTTTCCTTTGAACTTATAAATACAAGAAACAATTGATTATTATTTTTATAAATTTTTTTTTAATAATAATATCTTTTTATTAAATGTAGCAATTTTTAAAAAAAAGTTTATTTTTTTATTTCATATGATTCTTTTTATCCCTTTTTATTTTCATTTTCATTTGATAATCTTTCACGGAAGTTTAAATATAATGTTTGAATTTTTTTATTTTACTTTTTCATGACATCATTAACTACTTTATTCTATTTAAAAAAACATCCTAAATTATTATTATTTATTTACAAGGTTTGTATTTTTTAAAATTCATATAAGAAATTTACAAAAAGTTATATAAGTTAATATGTTTGTAATTAAAATATATTTAATGAATAACTATTAGTAGTTAAAATTGTCCTATTAGATAAAAATCCGCAAACCACTTGTATTACATGTAATTTGTACAAGTGTGTAAACTTATATCTTTACTAAAGTGTGGACTTAAATCAGCTTTACTTATTGGTTAATCGGTTTTTATTTGTGAGTTATTTATCGGTTTTTATATGGTTAATCGGTTTTTACTTGTGAGTTATTTATCGGTTTTTATATTTATTTTTTTATAGGTTATTATCAAATTTAATTCAATCTAAAATTTATTATTTTTTACTTCTGATTATTATTAAAATTAAATTAACTAAAAATTTATTTATTTTATTTTTATAAATTATAAATTATTAAATAAATTATTATTATAAAAATAAATAATAAAAAATATCGATGTAGAATTTTTTAAAACACAAATTTATAATGTTCCAACCTCAAACTCCTTAAGGTAATGGCTGATTCCACTCCGACAGCAACTCCTTCAAACGACACCGAATCATGCTTTTTCCGACGAACAGTTACTCACGCTCCATTCGTTCATTCTTCTCCTTCTCCTACTTTTATTTCTAAAGTTGTTCTTTCGTCTCCGAAGATGGTCACCTTATACGATTGGTGGTTGGTTAAAGCCAAAAACGACTTTCAAGGAAAGCGTTTAGCCGTCGCAGGCGTCTCATCGAGGGAGTAAGTCTAAGATTCCTCCCTCTATTCGGGTTAGGGTTTTGGCCAGTGCTATCGTGTAATGTCCGTGTCGCATTTGAATGGCTTCAAGCCTGGTCGTGTTGGATGGAATGACGGTGATGATTATGATGAAATTGTGTGATTAGTGTAAAGATTTGATTTTGTGATTCAGGGGTGAGGCAAAGCGCGTATTTGTTTCCGCTCCCGTTATCAAAAGGCACGACGAGTTTTTTTTAGAGACTGCGGATGGGAAATACGTTATGATTTGTGGCTTCATCAACGAACAGCGAACTATTGAAAACGGTATCGCCCCTGAGGTTTGTAGCATTTCGTGGTTGGATAAACTTCTCTCTAAAAAACTTGTGGGGAAGAGGGTAAGAAGATAAAATGAATTGAGCTTAACTCATGAGCTAAAATCAACTTATGCATTTTAGGTTTTTTAGAGGTTGAACGAGAGAAATTTGTGGAAATTAAGTTTGTAAGTTTACTTAAGCTTATGCGAGAAGTTCAATTAATTTTATTTGGTGTTTTTAACTTTTCGGGTTCTATTTGATTAGCCTTGTTTTAAATTTTTGGTGGTGTATCATATGACGTGTGTCGTTCTCATGTAAGCAAATGTTTTTGGTTTGAAAATTGCAAGATGTTGTTTATAGTGATAATTGCCCCTTGTTTTACGATGTGTATAATGTCCCAATTTGAATTTTTATTTGCTTTTTCTTCATTGCCAGGTTTTCCATGGATTTGTATTTGGCTTCCCTCAAAACTGGGAAAGCTATGCTCTAAATTTCTCGAGAGAAGAATCAACCACTGGTACTGATTTGGGTAGTGCTTTTCTTGATGACATACCAGCTAGCTGTCCAGAAATTCCATCTGATGGTAAATATTCAAATGATGCTTGTAATTGATCTGCATTTATGTTTAGTCATTTCTTGAACTTGTTTGGTGTTGTATCATTTCCTATCTATTCAATTTCTATAGATATTTTAATTGCCATTTCAGGTGCGGAAAATTGTATTCGTACTGCTTTGGTATCACCAGAGGAGGCACCGGGAGAGCACGAAAAGCAATTCCCCGGACATGATTGCAATGTGTCAAAAGCGACTGGTGGGGTTAATCTTGTTTGTAGTGGTGGTGGGAAAAGATGTAGTGCCAGGTTGCATGATATTAAAGTAGGCCTGCAGAAGAAGCAGGTTGCTTCTGCTGGTATTTCGAAGCATCCAGATAACGAGGAGAACTCTTCTTCAGTGGCCTTTGAGAATTGTGATATAGAGGGATTGCGAAGTCCGGCAACACCCATTCAGTCACAATCGAGAAATGAACATTCAATCGATGCTCGTAAATGATTTGCATTTATTTTTTTTATTCATGTATTATACCTGTTTGATGTTTTATCTTTTCCTTTCTATCCAATTTCTATATATATATATATATTAGGTGCTATCGCAGGTGTGGAAAATTGTATTCCTCCTCTTTTGGCATCACCGGAGAAGGCCCAGGGTGATCACGAGACGGCATTCCCTGAAAATGAATACGACGTGTCAAAGAAGGTGGGTGGACTTAATGTTACTTGTGGTAGAGGTGGGAAAAGACGAAGTGAAAATCCAAAAAATCCGGAAACACCTATTCAGTCACAATCACGGAGACAGCTACGCACATCATCTGAACAGATAGTTAAAAAATCTGAATCCAGAATTTCTACAACATTGTCACCCAAGTTGGAAAAAAATAAGAAAAAGGTGGGCATGTCTAAGGGAATACGGAATAAATCTGCTTCTGCTGTGAAAAAATCGCGATTGAAAGATCAAAGTCATTTGACCAAAGGAAGCCAGCAAAAAATATCCATTGCTTCTCCTGAGTCATCGAGTTTCAGAACATCCAGATCTGGTAAATTTTTCTTTACTGTCTGTGCATAAACTACTTATTAGGCAAATAGATGTGCTTTATGTGATTTTCATGCACTCTCTTGTTAT
Organism: Lablab purpureus; assembly: GCA_030347555.1. NCBI lineage: Eukaryota > Viridiplantae > Streptophyta > Magnoliopsida > Fabales > Fabaceae > Lablab > Lablab purpureus. The sequence continues at coordinate 25,276,851 of CM059258.1, forward strand.
CCAACTCTCTCACGCAATGCTATTGTTAGCCTTTTTTTGTAATTTGAAACGTCATTTACTCTAGAATATAATCTTTACGCCTGGGTTATGTTGCAGGCAGGTTGCTTCTACCTCCCCTAGAGTTTTGGCGCAATCAAATACCAATTTATAATGCGGTATGTGATTTCCTTGCGTATTGGTGCAACTTTTTCTTGGCTACCATTGGTTGACATGCTGCACACCAAATCATATATCTCTTGTACACACTAAACATGTCTCCAAAATATATCTCTTAACTGCTTCTGTTTGATTGTTATAATCCAGGATCATGAGCTTAAAGAAATTCAGGATGGTGAATCTCTGATATCACCTTGTAGAGTTTCTTCACCGTCATTGAGCAGGTACATCTTTGTTGTTAAGATTTATCATCCAATTAAACTCAATTAAATTATACCTTGTAGAGAACATTTTCTTTGATTAAAATATCTATGCGCTCTTGGTGTGTCTTTTGGAAAATCCAGGATTCAACTTGATGGATTCATTGATCATTTGGTAAAATATAAACAGAAGTTCTTGTACTAATTTATGAAACAAAATATTTCCTTATTCTAAAGTCTACTTCCTTGATTTGCGTAGTTCTTAGTAATTGGGTAAAATCTGTTTCTCACGCAAAAGGTTTTTACAATTTTCATTTTCAGTACAATAGCAAAAAATTGATTGATCTTCATATTATAAGTTTATTTCTGTTTAATTGTTAACCAGTCCTATTAAGAAGACCGTTAATTGCATGTGTGAGTATTTTGATGTGGATGATTGAAGTGCTTTCGTAATTTTTTATTTTACATGTCTTCGTTTTTCCTAGATTAGGTTTTGACAGTTTTCATTTTTAGTATTAGCTAAAACCAATGGGAAACAATGAGTTAAGGGTGCTGCACTAACATATAGGGATGAGAACAGGTGGAGTGGAGAGTGGAGACAAGTTTCACTTTCCCTTTTTCATTTGAAATTTTTGTTTCATTCCCCCTCTCTGTTTCTATATCCAACACTATAAAAATTGTCTCATTCCATTCCCATCATATATGGGTTACAAAACTAAGAATTAAACAAAGTTAATATAAGTTTTTTAAATTATTTAATAAACTAAATATGTTTTAATAATTTAAAACAAAAAGTTTTAATAATTTAAAATAAGAATGAAACTAGAGTTTTGGAATGAATATGAGAGTGGGACGAGACATGTACTTATATTTTCATTCATGTCTCATACCTAATTTAACAAATTAGATATATTAATATTCATTCAATCAATATAAATATTAATTGGGACGAGTTTAGATAATATCTGCATGTTCATTTGTCAACAAACGAGATTGGACTGAGTATTTTTATTATTATTCACTTATTCTATTAGTAATTTGATTTTTTTTTTTAAAAATTGAATCTTAACCTATGAAGCATAAGGCTTCATCTCATATTCCTATCATTCATAAAATCTAAATAAAAAAAAAACTAATGGAGATAAGTAGATTAAATAAATTTTTCTTTTATTAAAATGGTTGATGAAGCACAAAATGTGATCTACCAATCCAGATCAAATTTTATCTAACGCATTAAAAATAAAAATCATAGAAGGTTTATGTACATAAAATGGTTGTCAAAACTTGTACGGAAAATGAAAACATATAAAATAAATACTTGTCATGTCACTTTAATCATCCACATCAAAATATCCATGTACGTTACAACTAAACCCGTCATATGCTGACCAATCAATTTTTTGCTATTGTCCTTAAATGAAAATTGCCAAAACCTTTTCGTATGAAAAATATAGTTTTTCCGTAAAAATAAAAAGAAAAACACCAAAAAGTGCTTTGGAAGAAGTCAAGCGAGGTCTAATGGTAGATAAACGGCATCTGGTGAATTATGTAACTGATCTCACTTGGTGGGATAAGGTTTTGTTGTTATTGGTGTGGACTATTTACAATTTAAAAAAACAACAAAAATCCCGAAACCCATTCCTAAAATAGCGCAGATTCCCACACTCCTATTTTTGGTGAATGTGTGCTCTCCATTCCCAGCTTGGATGCAGTTCCCTCAAATGTAGGTTTATTTTGTCCTTTCGTTAAATTTTTGCAAGTTGTTCGTGCATGGATATCTAGTCACTCAAGTTTCTCCTTGGCGAAATACCGATCCACTTTGATTGATGTGTTTGATTTGATTATACGCTAATTGATGATCTCAGTATTTAATAGTTTTTCCACTTAATCTTCAATTCTTCTGGAATAATTTTAAACCAAAGTAATTCACGCACCCTTTGTGCCCTAGCATGACATTCTTCTTCAGCATTAGACTTGTAAGTTCCCTTTATTTTTTTCCATCTTACAAGATTTCCTCCCAAAGAAGTGTAAGCAATTAACCCGTGCATAGTTGGCATCCGTGTAGCCTTCAAGTGTCCTATTCCCATTCCTTTTGAACAAAACTCCTCTTGGAGTCCCTTTAAGACTGCAAAATCTTGTGAAAAGCCTTTAAATGAATTCTCTCGGGCTTTACTGCTTTGGTATCTTATCCACCATAGTATCCCCTTATGCAGGTCGCCCTCTGTGCACCTATTGTAAACGTTTTGGTCTCACCCAAGACAAATGCTATTTTTTGATTGATTTCACTAAAAAATTATGTGAGCCAGTCCTCAGATAATGGAAAGGAGCCTGCACCGAAGAAAACGAAACATGATGTTTTATTTCATGAGGACTACAAGGAGTTCATGCAATACAAGGATTCACAAGCCTGACTGACCTTTGGTCAGAATTTCTGCTACTGGAAATCTAACAGTTTGTCGCTCTCTATCCTCCTATGGTGGGTCCATGGATTTTGGATTCTGATATTTCTGATCATGTAGCTGGTAATCCCTCTCTTTTCTCAAAGTTATCCCAACTTATAACTCATTACATTACTCTTGCACATGGGTCAGAAGTTAAAGCTACTGGTATAGATCAAACCACTCCTCTCCCTTCTTTATCTTTTGATTTTGCTCTTGTTTCTAGTTTTGCCTTTAACTTGATTTAGTTAGATAGATAAATGAGAGCTTCTATAAATTAACTTTTGTATGAGTTAATTTAAGTTTATGGAAGCTTAATTCGTATTTAATTTTTTTTTTCCTAGGTGCTAATTGATAAGTTATCCAAACAGTGTTATATACTCTATAATGATCTAGTTCCACCCACAGAGACTTGAGTTGGTTAGCATATTTTGTTGCAAACTTGTTGCCTAAAAAATGGACTTATTTGTATCCCACTTGTACTCAATTTTAGCCACAAAATTACCCCATCCTTGAAGTTGCAATTCAAATAACCTCTGAACAGATTGCACTTTCTAATACTTCTCATGTCCAATACCATCTTGAAGTTGTCATTTGAGCAACCCACAGCCCACAACATTGGCTGAATAAGGGTGATTGCAATTAAGGTGACTTTCTAATAAGTAGGGCGAGTTCTGGACTGGATCTTTGAGAATAACAATTCATTTGCTGTTTTTGACTTGAAATAGATGTCTTGTTAAACAGGTTTGCCAATCGGAAACGTGCAGCGTGATGTGGGAAAGGGATAAAGGCCTGATTGGTGGTATGAATTTTTTTGTGAATGGTGCCTCATCTTTGGTTGTGGGTTTCTTAAATATTTTTGTAATAGTTTTTACTTATTAATGGATGTACAGTGGTTTATTATACCATGATTAGGTTGAATAGCTTGTGGATATTACACACGTTAAGGTCGCCTCTCAACCATGATGACTTCTATTGACCGCACCCAAATTACCAGACAAGACATTGTTTTTGACAGCCCAACTTTCCCCGTTAATAGGATGTTGAAAATTGAATCTATATGAAAAAAATAATTGATAACTGATTTAAAAAATAAAAAACTAATTAAAACAAAAATTGTTTAGATTAATTTATATTTTTTTCCAATCAAGTGGTTTGATTTAGTTTACAAAATCAATTTAAATTAAATTAAACCGGAAGTACTTATTTAAATATTATTATATTATTTATTATATAATGAATCTGTAATATTTGTTAACTATTGATGTCCTAAAAAAATTAATAAAATAGTATGTATTGAAACATTTTAGATTAAAACTTAAATATCCAGTAAATATATTTTATAAATTTTTTCCTTACCCTCTTTTTATATAAATTACTTTTGTAATTAAGAGGAGTGTGGGGCCCACCCTAGTGGTATAAATAAAACAGAAAGATAATATGCTATGTTTTTAATTTTTTGTATTTATTGTTTTCGAAGTGTAGGAGATGGGATTAACAACAATTTTATTAATTATAATTTTAATTGTCATATCTTTGAATGAATTGTAATTTTTAAAATTAAGTTTTAATTTTTATTTATTTATCGTTTTCACACTCCGGGAAATAATTAATTATTCTGACATTAACTGTTATTTTATTAAGTATAGATAATTTTCATTCTATATTTCTACGAAGTTATAAATAAATTAATTCAAATGATTTGATTTTTCTTTCTTATTTTCTTCTTCCGACAAAAGGCTTCTATAAACTCGCGGTTTTAACTTAGAAATAATTTATTTATCTTTACAAATTAAGTTCCGCATAAACTTCATAAAAATGACTTTATTTTTTATTTTCTAAAATTCTTCTTCTGATAGAAAAATTATTTATTTCTAAAAGTATAAAATAAATAAAAAAAACATTTTTTCTTATTTTCTACCTTCTAACAAAGCTTTCTATACTAGCTTATTAAAAATTATTTAAAAAAATTATATTCTCTCTTTCTTCTTGATTCTTCAAATAAGGTTTCTAAACTCATAAGTTAGTTTTAATAAAGCATCTATGAACTCATAAGCTTCTGTAAAACACACCCTAAATTTGTTATTTAATCCTTGAAGACGAGATTTAGAATGCCAAAATCTTACTATTACAAGAATTGTTAGATAGATAGATCAAATTTCTGATCTCATATCTCTTACATTGGCAACTGGAGCCTAAAAAATTATATTATTTACGTATTATTATCCTAACATTCTTCATAATTCCTTAAAAGAATAACTCATTGCATTTAGAGAAATTATGAAGCTTCCTCCTCTTTTACTTAGTTAGTAGTTGTCACGTCAATATAATTTAATTTCGTCACAAACCTCGAAATAATTAATTTTAAATATATCAAGTGCCATATCTTCAATAATCAAACTCAGACAAAATTCAGGAACTTCTCCATCACAATAATAATACAGCATTAGCTTAAATTAAAACAAACTAGCTAAAATATAAAGACATTTTCCGTGCTTGTGGTGATTAGACAATTTTTCTTTGATCATCTCCATTGCCCTTCTTCTCAGGCTGGTTAGGGTTAAGGATGGCGGCATCCGATGGGAATACTAGTAACAATTAAGTATATTCTTATTAGTGTGAATATCCTATTATTAATTTTAAGAGAAAAAAAATGTTAAAACAAAATAAAATATTAATAAAAGAAAATAATATTTTGTGTAATATTGTATATGGATATCAAGAAAATTTGTTAAAGTTAAAGAGATCTTATGAGTTATTTAATATTTATATTATAATATATAAATATAATATATTTTTTTGCTATAAAATCATTGACACATCTAATTTCCTCATTGATAACAAAGAAAATTGTTAGTAAATATAAATAAATTATTTAATATTATACACATAATGTTAAAGAAAAAAAATATTTAGTTGTAGGATAATTGAGAATTAAACTATTTATTATAATATACCATTATGTTGTCATATACAACACATAAAATCAAATACATTTAAAAATAAAAAATTATATAAACTTTTTTTAAATCAATTCAAGCTAGTTGGATGAATTTTTTATGTTTGGTTCATATGAATTAACCCAAAAGTCAAATTAAACTCTATTACAAATAATTTAAATATGATGATATTTAAATGCTTAATTTAATTTAAAAATTCTTGAAATATTTAGAAATTGAAAAATGACATTTTATTTGTTAAAAATTAGTCTACTCAAAACATTCGTGTAAAAAAGTCCTTTGATGACCAAGATCAATAACAGTTCAAATATGACAATTATTGAAAAAGATGTGGTGACATTTTTGTAAATAATTCATTCTTAGTTTTATTTTCTCTCTTTTCTCTTTCAAAATTGTCATTGCCATTGTTGGTGCCCATCGCCGCTTGTGATGTTGACATCCACCCATCTTCAATTGAGTCAAAAGAAGCAAAATTATTTGATTTTAATGAAATGCCGGCATATTCAAGTGCAACTTTTCTTCTTTCCATGCTAGTTGTGAAAATGTTTTTCAAATACTTATTCCTCTCCCTAGAAATCTCTTCATTCTCATGTGGAGGGATCCTATTTGAGATCTCTTGAAGCCATTCTTCACTATAATACTTGTAAATATTAATTGAGAAAGATTATATTATAAAAAAATAGTAACTTTCTAATTATTTACATATAAATTATTGAACAAATGAGTATTGATATGATACATTTACCTAGGATTCAGAGAGTGAGCCATGCAATAGAGAGGAGTGCAACTTTTAGTCCACCTAACTATTAGGATATTATAAACAACTTAATGTTGATGTATTGTTTCCTTCTTTTTCTTCTTACCTATATATAACTGTCTTCACTTTTTCTATCATAGTATCTCACATCTCATAGACCAAATAAAGTGTGGGACTGTCATTATCACAAGCTCTAATAATTTGATATATAGACTTAGTCAAAGCTAAAATATATATAATTTTGTCCCACCATATATCATTCAAAATAAAGTATTTAATAGCTTGGACTTTTCCCATATCATTCTTCCTATAAGAACTCTATTATGTGCTAATAACATAGATTGCAATGAAAGTTTCAAAAATTTAAATTTTTTAATCATCACTATAATAGATGAAAAATGCATATCTATAATAGCAAGCAACTTCGAATGTGAAAAATGATTAAAAATTGTCAATCTCATGGAATAATTCATAATAAAGTTTCTAATAAAAGAAACATCATCAACAATTTACGTAATCCAATTACATTCACTATAAATGACATCATTCCTTTCAGGGTTCTTTTCTGCACATATGTTCTTCAAGGCAAGATTTAACGTGTGTACAACACAAGGTGTCCAAAAAACTTTAGGAAATGTAACTTCAATGATCATTTCAACACCTTTGCAAATAGGAACATTATCTTTTATAACTTGCACAACGTTTTCTTCCCCTACTTCTTTAATAACTTCAGTCATTCTATTAGCTATGTAATGCTTATTTTTTATCTCATCAAAAGCATCAACAACTTTAAAAAAAATAGAAACTCCCTCACTAATGGCCATAAAAGTAATTAAAGGTCTTCTTTGTTTATATGTCCATCCATCAGAGGCTATACTAACCCCTTTTTTGTTCCAAGTTGATTTAATTGGTTTAAGTAACCTCTCAACATGTGCTTTCTCTTGTTATAATAGAGTTGTCCACAAAGCATTATATCTAGGAGGAATAAAATCACTAAGATTATGATTTGCAGCAAACAAATACGAATTCACATTTTAAAAGGTAATTCGAAAGAATAGAACATTCTAGTTATGAGAGCTATGAGATTGTCTTTATCTTTTATGTTGAATGTCCTTTATAAAGGAACATTCTTTCTCCTTTTTAATGAACTACTCTCATGTCTATCTTCAATTGATAAGGGAACATGCTTAGGTTTCATTCTATTCTTAGCCAATTCAACAATAGATTTCAATTCAATCAAGTATTCATTATTGACATTTGAGCATACACAAATTCCAGTACCATAAATTTTCAATAAATGAACTTTTACTCTAGGGTAAGAACTTTTAAAAGCTTTTGGACAAAAGTTATAAGATCGTCTCTAGTAAAATGACATAAACCCATAGAGTTGCATAATCAACTTGCTGAACATTTTTTAAATAAACTTACTTGAAATTTTTTAGTTAGAACTAGAAGAATTTGGTTTTTTTTACTGACATTTTTTATCTGATTTAAAATAAATAAAATTAATACAAGAAAAAAATAGTATGAAAGAATGAAAATAAATAAAATCAATATAAGAAAATAATAATATGAAAAACGAAGAAAATATCTATAGAAAAAGAAAAATACCTTAAAAAAATGTGAATAAAACACCTCTCAAGAATAAAAAAGGTTAAACAAAGTTTTTATTTTTCACTCATATATATGAACATATAGTTGTTATCACTCATCTGTTTTATATTATATTCTCTTAATCTAAAAAAATAATATTTTTTATTTTAAAATTATCATGTATTTTTGAAATTTAAGAGATGTTAAGAATTTTTTATCCTAAAAATAGACAATATGTTGAGATTTAAATTCTCAGTATTAAAAAAATAATTTTTATTTTATTTTTTACAAAATTTTTTAAAAATTATCTTTAAGTTTAATTAAATATTTTTTAAAATTATTATAATATTAAAATTAAATTTAGATGGAACCTAACAATCAAACATGTAAAGAAGTTGAGATTATTATTATAGTAACATGTTAAGATTTCAATACTGAATAAAACATACCACATATATATATATATATATATATATATATATGGAGCGTAATTGCACTTAACAGATATGGTATTTTCACGGATTTTCAGCAAATCACCGCGTATGCATATCCCGCATGTGTCGGACACGGATACACAGAAATTTTTAACTGGGTACATTAGAGACTTCAAATTTCAATTGAGCTGTGTCTGGACAAGTCAGTGAACTACTCAGTTGAGAATATTTGGGTGATGTGCTTATTGCCATGTAGATAATAGTAAGTATGAGCTCGGATCCAGAAATTGTTTATAAGCTACGAAGTTAGAGTGAAGAGTTTTAGAGTTTGATCACCTTTTGAGGGAAGGGTGATTATCACATGTTTTTTATGAAATCTCTTACTTAGAAGAATGCAGAGAAGGTTTTAAAAGATATGGTTGGAGAGAGAATCGTAGAACAAGTAGGGTTCTCTTTAAAGGAGTCATTTGATAGATATGTGCAAGATAATTAAAATCGACATTTTATTTAAAATTGTAAAGGGTTCACAAAATTATAAATCGTAAAATTGTAACACGGGTAGTAAATTTTACTTTTTACAAATTTTGTTAAAATAACATCTAACTTATCAATAAACTGTACGTGCAAAGTAAAGTTATGAAAAAAAATAACGAATTTTAATTTTATTTTTAGAAAAAAAAATATTTTAATTTTTAATTATTTTTATTAGACTTAAAAAGTTTTAAAATTGTTTAAGGTTTAAAAAAATGAAAATAATTTTCTGAATTAAATATTAAAATAATCTTTAAAAAAAACTATTTAGTTTCTAAATTAGTGGGAACAATATTACTAAACATTAAAAAATATTAAAAATCATTAAAAAATTAAAAATTATTCACCTTCTAAATCATCACCTGCATTTGTGAAAACTTTAAAATATGCGATTCTACGTTTTTTCCGATTTTACTCTACGATTTCACCGATTATGCTGTATTACGATTATAAGTATACTTTAACACGGAATTGAACTAAAAATCGTACGATCTTACAATTTTACGAGTAAAATCTCAATTTTGACTACATTGAATATGTGGTAACACAACAATCTTTTACTCCTCAAACCTCTATTTGAAAGTCTCAGACAAATACACTGGCATAAAATTTTGGACGTAAATATGGAATAGTTTGTTTTAGTATAATTTTGGATTAATTCATTTTATTATAAAATAGGAATATAGCATAGAAAGAAGTGCACCAAAGCAAGGTAAGGTTGTTATGAATAGGAGACAAGGAAAACATGATCTTAGGTGCTACTTGCAAGAAACTTAGAAATCTTCAAATTTTATGACAAAATTAGAGAGGGAAATTCAAATTAGTGACGTAGTTAAAGACATGTTTTAGAGCTTGTTTTTAAAATTAAAAAAATGACACCATTTGAAGGAATATTCTAGATCATAAGCTTGCATGCGCATGCCACATTAGCTTAAGAATATTTTAGACATTTTAGTTAGGGGAGCATCATGCCAGTATAAGGCAACTTTGTACCTTTAGTTCACAACATTAAATGAAAAAAAATTTCTTTAAGAAATTGTGAGAAACTTGCTACTTCTCTTGCTTTCTCCTTTTGGAGTCCCATTTTATATTCTTCGGAGTTCAAATAATTGAGAATGTGATGTTTTCTTCTTTGGAATTTTATTTATGTTCTCAAGAGTCCAAATCATGATTTTATCTTTCACTTATTTTGGGCTTTTACCCGCATAATTTTCCATTTCTCTTCTGCTTCATCTCTTAATTTTCAAACAATAATAACAACAATAACATTAATAATAATAGTAGTAATAATATAAAAAAAACTACGAACAATAAGGGATTTCATCCTAAGATAAATGTATAATTTAACCAACCATTAAGAGGCGAATCCAATAAAAAACCTTCAAGCGAGATTGGTTGCCTAAACAACCAAAGGAGAATAACAAAGCAAAACTCCTTTGAAAATGAACATTGTTCTAGATCTAAAGATTAAAGTCCAATGCAACACCATGGATGGCACAAAACTAGACAATTTAATTTTCATCCAACTTACAATCTCTTCCGTAAATTACACATCTGGAGGATTTGAACTTATGTCCAATAAATTTCAAATTTCACCCATCATCATTCAGAAGCATATCAAATAAAGTTACGAGATAGAAAAACCAAGATTTGGCGTAAGAAAACCAAAAGGAACATATAACAGCAAAACTCCCTCGGAAATGAACAATGCTCAAATTCTTCTTCGACTTGATCTAAGCTCAATGCAACACCATAGATGCCACAAAACCCTTTTATTTTAAAACCTGTCCTCCGTTAAGACTCTACATGAGCAACAGCTCTCATTGTTTACGTCAACCCATCGTTGGCTGAAACTCAACGATAATAATAATAAAAGCATGAACCACAAAGCAGCGAATAGATTTCATACACAGATAAATTTCAAATTTACCCAACCATTCATAAGCAAATCCGATAAAAAGACTTGAGAGGAAAAGAACACCGAGATTGATCGCTGAGAAAACCAAAGGAACATAACAAAGCGAAACTCCTTTGGAAATCAACATTGTTTAAGAACTAGTTCAAAGCTCAATGCAACACCATGGATGCCACAAAACCCTCTTATTTTGAAACCTATCCTCTATTAAGCCTCTACATGAGCAACAGCTCTCACTGTACCTCAATCCATCGGTAGCTGAAACTCAACCATAATATCAATAAAAGCATAAACTACAACGAAATGAGTGAACCACCTGATGTATTTGCTCAAGCATCATCAAGAGCAAGGACACCAGGGAGTTGTTTCCCCTCAAGAAGCTCTAAGCTGGCACCACCACCAGTGGAGATGTGGCTCATCTTATCTGCAAGTCCAACCTTCTCCACAGCAGCCACAGAATCACCTCCTCCAATGATGGTTGTTACTCCCTTGCCACTCAGCTCTGCAAGTTTCTTGGCTATAGCCTGTGCACAAAAGGGTATAGTCACTTCAGACTTATAACTTATCACAAAAGATTATAGTCAGCTGTTAGTTATAAAAGTAGATGTAGCAGATTTTAAAGCTTATTCATTAGTGCATGCAAAGCTCTGCAGACACATCACTTAACCAGGAAAGAAAAAGGTTTTAACCAGGACTGAAAAAAGGCTTTTATTGATAGAAAACATATCAAGAAATGGTAACTGAAATTCTAGATCATACTTGTATGGTCACATTTAAAAGACAAGGCTTATACAATACAACATGGATTTTCACTAATATCATTCCCTTCTTAATAAGCATTTTGACACTGCTATATGTACATATATATATAAGCATATATTAATATCAAATACATATAAATATATAGCAGCATAAGATACTTACGCAGCTGTAAAAATAAAGGGCAAAATTTATATTTTCAACAAAGATAAACTCTCATATATAAATCCTATGGAAAAAGCATTATTATATTATATTATACTAATATCATTTTCTAATCTATGATAGCCACATGAAACAAGTAAAAGAAAATAGATTAAAATCTCATCTTATACTAGTCCACATTGAACAAGTGAAAAGGTAACAGGTGAATCTTCTCATTATACACTATGAAAGACTTGAATGAATCTTATGTGTCCCACTCCCATACATGTCCAAAGGGAAGAAAACTGACTTTCCATTATAGAATAAAAACAAAATAATTAGTTGAATAAATGTTGGCTATTTGTTTGGAAGATATTGCACAGCAAGAATGTTTCGCTATCAAGCAGTGTCAATCGAATTAACTGTTTCATTAATTTGGATTATTCTTCCAAAAATATAATAGATGATTTACTGTTTTTTATTATTCATACCTCTGTTCCTGCAGCAAACTTATCAAACTCAAAAACACCCATTGGTCCATTCCAAATGACAGTTTGAGTGGTATCCAATGCTTCACTAAATGTCTTGATGGAATCAGGACCAATATCCAATCCCATCCATCCATCGGGGATGCTTGACGCTGGAACAATCTGAGAACATGTACATTAATTAGAAGGATATCTCAACACTTGAAACACTAATATGTACAAGTGCATTGAAACGTGAGAAATAAGTAAAATAAACCCTCTAAATTCTAGTACCTTGCTGTTAGCATCAGCAGCAAACTTGTCTGCTATGACCACATCAGTTGGAAGCAATAAAGAAACCCCTTTAGCCTTGGCCTTTTCAAGAAGGGAAGTTGCAAGGTCTAATCTATCTGCTTCCACAAGAGATGACCCAACGGAATGACCCTGAGCCTTGTAAAAGGTAAAGATCATTCCTCCACCAAGCAATAGAACATTAACATTCTCCAACAAGGATTCAATAACTCCAATCTTGGAAGACACCTTTGACCCACCCACAATAGCAGCAAATGGTCTCTTGGGGTTAGACACGGCTCCAACGAGATAATCAAGCTCCTGAAACAATTAAACAAACAGCAGATTAATCAACTTCATAAATTACATCTGTTAGCCAACATATATAATAGAGCTAGCAGCTACTTCCTACAAACCTTCTGCATAAGGAATCCTGCAACAGAAGGCTTCAAATATTTGGCCACTCCTTCTGTGGAAGCATGCGCTCTGTGGGCAGTGCCAAATGCATCATTCACATAGATATCAGCAAGAGAAGCCAGCTTCTTTGCAAACTCGGGATCATTCTTCTCTTCCTCTTTGTAGAATCTAACATTCTCTAGAAGCAAAACACCACCTTCTGGAAGTCCTGCAACCAACTTCTCAACTTCCTCCCCAATAGAGTCATTTGCAATCTTAACCTATAATCAAGAAATAGTGGCACCATGAACTAACAGTAAATTCAGTAAACAAAATGGGGGGATATCTAAACAAAAAAACTAGAACAGATAGGAGGCAAACCTCAATTCCCAGAAGTTGAGACAGCCTTGGCACAAGAGGCTTCAGACTGTATTTAGGTGTAACACCTTTTGGACGTCCCTGAAAACAGAAATGTCCAAGAAAAATCACTTTTCAAGTCACTACCAGTAACATCACACTTATCTCCATGGTTTTATGTTAACAAACTAACTAAAGCACCCAAAAGAAAAAAGGTTAATAATAAAACTAAAGAAAGATATCCCACAACCAAATTAGTTAGAAAACAATAATCCAACTCGACATGTTTTATAGATCTCATTAAATAGACTGAATTAATCACAGTAAACCCAATTTCAATAGAGAGACATGTTACCCCAGCTGGGATCAACGCAAATCAAACTCAAAACAATACAAATGACTTACTTCTACAATTACAAAACAGGAGAACCTCTCGTGTAGAGAGAAATCGAACAAAAGCAATTATAGAAATAACAAGAATCACTATGGGAAACAATTAAATCCCTCCTTTGCTTCCTTTCAGATTCAAATCCTAAAAAAATAAAATAAAAATATAGACAATGAAAGACATTGCTTTCTCAGTTACTATCAATTAAACAAACACACACATAGCCGATAAAGAATTCAAAGAAAAACCACACAATAGTATAAAAAACATTAAATCCATCGAAAACACAAACCCAGATTCCAAATCATTCCTAAACTAAAACAAATCGCAGCCAGACACAAAAACGCCAAGAAAATGGTTACATATCCCATACCAAATGGCTAGAAAGGATCACTTTGGCACCATAACCAGTCAAGTACTTGATGGTGGGAACAGCAGCACGGACTCTAGTGTCATCGGTGATGTTTAAGTTATCATCCAAAGGCACGTTCAGATCGACCCTAACGAACACCCTCTTCCCCTTCAAATCAGCCTCCTTCAACGTTCCCACGCTTCTCTTCGTCGCCATTCTCCGCAAATCTGCACAAGCCCAAATCCGAAACAAGAAAGGGATCAGAACCCAGAAGAGGATACACAGGAAAAATTCAAACTTTGGGGGCGAGACTCACGAAATGTAAGGTGGAAATCTCGGTGTAGGGTGACAGAGATCAGGTTCGGACAGGGTGAGTCCCGGAACGTTCTAGAAGATTTATAGAGAGAGGTGAGTGGCACTCGTGCGTACGGCACGTGTGAGGATTTGGGGCTTGTTTGGCGCTGTTTGGGGAACCTTTTTTTTCTGGGTGGCACAGTGGGCGCAGTGGAACTATAATAGTGGAATCTGAGGACCAGATGTAGAGAGTTGAATTCTAGGCAAACATGGCAGTATTGTCAGCCCAACGTTTTTGCCCATCTTTTGGGTCCATTGTTTGATGAAGATGACACATCCAAATACCAGCAAATCTTCAAATATTAGGCTTTAAGTAATTTTCTAAATGGACAGTTCTAATTTGCATCAAATTTTAATTAATTTTAATTTTAATTATGGATTTAATTTTTTAATTTTTAAAATTTTTTTTTTTTGGTTCATATCTAATTACTAATAAAAAAATATTACATATTTTTAAGTGAGAGGTTTATAAATAAGAGGCACTGCTAGAGTCACGGAAGTTGTATCTCTTATTATGTGGTGGATCACAAGTGTCATGTTTTATTTCACTTTTTAACGAAGGTTCTTTTCGTAATTTTCTTATAGTACTACTTTTTATTCTCAAGAATATGATAAAATTTCTTTTGACATTTAAATGTGTAGGTGGATTAAAATGGTTTAATTTTAAAATAATAAATAACCAAATCTATAATTAAATTTTTTTTATAGAAACTAAAATTACTCAATCACACAAATTTATATAAATCAAAAGTGTATTTATAATGTACAATTTTTAAAATATTATTTATGTTAGTTGTATATGTCTTTACAATGTTGTTAATCATTTTACATAAAAATTAACTACGATAATAAAATTATTAAGTGAATGTTGAACTTAATTTTATAGATCTTATCACTAATTTTGCTTGTTAACTTGGTGATTTTAATATATGATTATATTATGTGATCTTATTTTTTCCTTTTACGAATATCTATTGTTATGTTATTTTTAAAAAAATTATAAGTTTTTTAATATGTACTTTTTATCATTTTTTATTTTACATCATAAGTATCACTTTCACAGTATAAAAAATACCTTTTTTTCATGACCTATAGTCTTAAATTTAAAATTTGTTCATATAAGATGAACATGCTTCAATATACTATTTTCCATGCACATGCTATAGTTAGAACTATAAGAGGAAGACATGAGTTTTATAACTCATCTATTAACATATGTTAATATAAAATCAAATGTAAGATCCTCATTAAAGTGTAAAAGAAATTACTTTTTGAATTTAAAAAATTAAACAATAGATTAAAGTTTATTAAAGTGTGAGTTTGAAATGTAAATGGTTCTTTGACTCGCATATACACCAATGGTTCATGATTTGCTATTAGTTGTCTTTGAAGGGTTGATGAGTTCTCATCAAGTTGGTTAATGCGCGTGGAGTTTTTCCTTTTATTTGATCTTAGTTAGGGAGAAGACAATTCATTCCTTCGTACAAATCAGTGTATATTATAAGGTTAAATATATTTTTAGTTTTTGAACTATTTGTTAAAATTGTATTTCGTTCCTGGAGTAAACTTTGGATCTACTTCATCCTTATACTTTATAAACAAGACTAAATGATTCTCGTTGATAAACAAAAAAATCTTTAAGGAGAGAAAAATGAGAGAAAATAGAAGGCAAAAGAGTAAAAGAAATTTAAGAAAATGATGATAGAAAAATATGCAACTATAAAGAAGGAACATAAAGAGATAAAAAGGAATACTGACACATAATTAAGGATCGTTTACACGAGTTTGTAAAGCATAAGAATGAAATAAATCCAAAATTTACCTTAGATATAAAACACAATTTTGACAAATAATTGAAAGACCAAAAACATATTTAACCTCATATTATATTATGTGTTATAAACTTTCTCTTTTCTATCATGTTATATTATGTATTATAAATTCTTTGTTCTTCTATTAACTAAGACATTGTACAACCCATCTATTAAACAAGAAAGAAGTAGAAGAATTAATTGAATTAAATGTATCTAATAACTATTTATATATAATATTTACACATAATCTAAATTATAATGTATTCTAATATCCTTTCAAGTTAGAGAAATAGATGTTTACTATTTCTAACTTGTTGATGAAATGATTGAAAGCACTAGCAAAAGAAATCTTTGAAAATATATAAGCTATTGGATGAAATTAGAATTGTGAGAAGGCTTATCAGAGTAAATTCTTACTTTGGATCTTATCTTGAACTCTTAGAAGGAAACTCACAATTCTTCATGAGCTTATCAAGAAGATGAAAACTCTTTCATTCTTTAGTGAGGTTTTTCTTCTTCCATCCATCTAAGTCTTCTCCAATTTCTCTTTTAATTTTAATTCTTGAATTATTCTTGTGTTCGTGTATTGTTTTCCTTGTTACTACCACAACATTCTCTTGTTCTTTGATATGTTAATTTTTGTTTCATTTTCTGTTTCTATTAGATGTTAACCTTCATACTTATATTCCTATATATTAAATTTGTGTTCAATGGAAGACATCTTTGAGTTGTTGTTTCAATCTACAATTCTTAATTAAAAACATGTTGGACATTGTTTTCTATTTTATAGTTAAAACTAAATCATAACATGAACCTTATCACATTGCTTGTGCAATGTCCTTATACCAGAGCTTTTTAGATTATGTTTTACTTTTCCTCGACATGTCACTATTATACTCCATTTGTGATTTGTGTTATCAAGACTAATGACTCACGAGTTGTTATGGGTTTTATCGGGACTAATGACTCACTAATGTTCCATGATCAGTGATCAAGGCACTCGTTTCTACAATAGGACCATACAAGTGTTAATGAAGAAATATGAGACAGTACACAAAGTTTCTACATCGTAATATTCCGAGATTGATGGTATAGTCAAAATGTCCAATAGAGAGATTAAGAATATTTTAGAAAGGATTATGCAACCTAATAAAAAAATTGGAGTCATCGCCTTGATGATGCTCTTTGGGTTCATAGGATGCCTACAAAACACCTTTAGAGATGTTTCCTATTAGAGTAAAATTCATTAGACTCTACTTATTTTGATTAAGTGTTATTTAAATTACAAAGCACCAACATGATTATGTTTCTTCAACGAAAAGTGTTGTATGCAAGATCATGTAAAATACAAGTGTTCCGTCTGTTAGACGATACAACACTTAGTGTTCTTTTCAAACGTCTAATAAGCATTTTCTTGCTTAGACAACAACCACATAATCTTAAACTAATGTTGTACTTCATGAAGGTATTTTATATGTTTATTTTATGTTGGAGGAAATGTTTCTATCTTTCAACCACCAAGAATATCTTCATAAGCCTCTCAACATAAAAAATATATTAGATAGCTAGCTAAAGCTATTTTGTGTCAACAACTTTCAAACCAACACAAAAGTCATCTAGCTTGCATAGTCTCTTTATTTACTCTTGTTTAAGTACAAAGCTCTTTGGCGCGGGCTTGGTAAGTGATGTCTGCTATTAGGATGTTGCTTTAGAAGGAGATAAACATTTAATGATACATGAAATGCATTTAATACATCTACACCCTCACTTGCTCAAGAGATGGAAGATGTTCTTTCTTTAAGTTGAAGATGCTCATTAGCTAAAAAAAAGATTTGCAATGGCATTTTTTGTTTAAGTTATTTAAAGCCTTCCTTCAAGAAGAAATGCAAGAAAAATGCTTATTCAAAGTGAAAAATGTTGCTAGAAATTTTTCTCACTTTTGTGCCCTAAAAAGGTTTGTAAGAACATTGTTGTCTTCATTAGTTATCTAGTATAGTGATCAAACCTTGTATATGTCATCAGACTCTACCTCTCTCTAGTACATCAAAATTGTGATCTCTTAGATCACATATTCTTAGAAAACCTTTGTGTTTAGCAAAGAATGACTACATTGAAAAGAATACCCAATCTTACCCATAAATAATTGTTGTTTCTAACAATACACTAGGTGTTTAGTCAGGAGTGGTTGTTGTCCAAATAGTACTTTAGTTAATTAGCCAGGAGTGATTAAGTTTTAAAGAATAATTGAATAGTTTTTCTAGGACAAGAGTGGATGAGGTCCAAAAAATGTTAAACTCGTATCTTTGCAACATTAATCTATTTAGTGAAACTTGACTAATTGGTTAAAAACTAGATATAATATAATATAATTTTACATACAAACTAGTATAAAAATTAAACATAAATCCTTCTTTCTCTTTATCTCGATAATGTTATGGTTATTATTTTGTTTTGCACTATATATATAATTTACTACATTTTTTATTTTTTTATATGATTATTTTAAAGTTTAGTCAAATTTATTGTATTTTTATAGAAAAATTTAAAAAAATATTTGTAGTTGGTTCTTGATTATAACTTTGGCCCATACTCAAGACTTGTCTTTTTACTAGAGAACTTTTAAATTAACTAATGATGTTCTGATTAACGACACATAAACATTGAGAAATAAGAATTTTTTCTAATCTACTGAATAACACTTTTTTATTACTTTATAATTAGGGTTTCCGTTTTTGTTCTGTCAAGGAATGTCCATTTTTTTCTATTTTCTATCTTCTTTGTACTATTCACAGCACACACCATTCATTGAATATGTTATAGAAGCTTGAACATTTGAGATTCTTTTAAAAAATTTCACAATCGATTTGAGATTAGATTATGAGTTGCTTGAATTTGTTGTCTAATTGATAAAATTCAAATATAATAATTGTTAAGATTTAGAAAGCTATTTAACTAAACTCTAATCTCAAATCAACAAGTTATTCATTTTATGAATTTTGCTTAAATTGATTAGGATTATATTAAATAATTTACAATTAATTTAATCATTGATAATTGGTAATTTAATCAAAGTAAAAAATTAATTCATTTTTATCCATTTAATCTCGCATTTAATTCTACTGTGTTTAATTATGTTTTGATTCTATTTAATTGCATTCTTAATTTTGCTATTTTTTAAACAAATAACCCTATTATGCTTTTACATTTTAATTGTTTGATGCATGATATGTGCTTAGTAAATTATTAATAATTAATTGATTTTATGAGATTGAACCTAAGGTTTAAGAAACCCTAATTATATATTATTTTTATTTGTTAAACATTTTAATGTATAATTGATCTAAACTTTATCTTACTTAAGACTTAGATGGCTTGAATTTACTCTATTTCTAAAGGTCGCATCCCTAATATTTTTTTAGATTTTATAGATCCAATTACAACCTAAACTAAAATTATTATCTTCATCTAATATAACTTTGAGTTACTATTCTAACTCTTTTGTCATCATTAATAAATGGAGAAGAAAAAAATTATCATTAGTGTTCCTTTGATGAAGATGGTGATTCATTTTGAGTTCCACAATTGTTGTTTTTAGATTTAGAGTTTAAGTTCTTCAATAAGAAAGAAATAGATAGAATAATATAAATATAGAAGATATTTTGATTAGGAATGTCAACCGGATTAAACAAGTATATCTTTTACTATCCCATCCACAAAAAATTTATCTTTATTCTCAAAATAAAAATTCATTTATAAAATTAAACACACAAAATTAAACTAATAATAATAAGAATTTATAAATGCATTTTTTATCTTTTTAAAAATATTTATAACAATAAATAATTATATCATAGTAAATATAAAAAAATTAAAAAACAACTATAATTATATAAAAAATTAAATTTTATTTAAAATTAAAAATTAAGAATCATACATTTTTACCTAATAAAAATAAAAATAATAAATAAAATCAAGTATGAAAACAGGACGAGTATGAAAACGGAAACATATATGTTCATACTCATTCTTATCCCTATTCCCATATCCAATTAAAAAAATCAAATATTACTTATATTCATACCCAGTTAATATAAGATTCTCCGTCAAACTTGGAACAGGTTCGGTTAATATTTGTCATCCCTAATAAAATACATCATTACAATATTTTAGATTGTTTATACATTATACAACAGAAAAACAGGATATTACAAGGTCACTAGATTATCATATTGAGTCATTAGACTACTTTACCAAATGACATTTATAACTACCAAATAAAGAATTTAGTACACCATAATAACAAATTATCATGTATGATAAATTTGTTATTTTGTGAAACACTACGCAGAAGTACTTAGTTGATTGATAAAGTAACAACATGTTCGATAAAC
This sequence comes from Lablab purpureus, assembly GCA_030347555.1. Taxonomy (NCBI): domain Eukaryota; kingdom Viridiplantae; phylum Streptophyta; class Magnoliopsida; order Fabales; family Fabaceae; genus Lablab; species Lablab purpureus. The sequence goes on from CM059258.1 coordinate 25,297,548, forward strand.
AGCTGAGAAAACTTAAAATAGAACAAAAGGATAATTATTTACCAAAAAAATAAATAAAATAGACATGAATCTAACTCAAAATTGCTTATTTATGGAATCCAATTACAAATCTTTTAATACCAGCAAAATCTGCTCGTATTTCTAAATTGTAGAAGCTTCCACTTCTGCTTTTCATGTAATCAACAAGAACACAACACTGCTGCTCACCATTTGTCTATTAGGAAAAAGTTAGGAAAGAAACAGTCAGAAGCAACACAAGCAATTGTCTTAGCATAAAACATGTTTAAGTTGAAAAGTAAAATATTTTCACTCTCCATGCTACTTTGTCTCATGAAATATCTTATCTCTTCATTAGAAAAGAGTATATTCTATAACTAATTGTTAAGATACGTAAGTATCATATTCCTTGTATTCTTGTTATTAAGTATTCAGATTACAAAAATGAATGAGGATAACTTTTTAAATTTCATAACATATTTTTAGTATAGACTATTTAATGTCGGAAAAATCCATATGTCATTGCTTGATTTGATAATTTGATGGTAAAGATATAAGGGATTTGGTTTAAATTTCATATTACAAAACTTAAAAATGTTCCTGGCAACATTGTCTATCCCGTTACTATCAACTATTTGGCATTATATTTTAGGATATAGAGTAAAGGGAATTAGAGTAGATATTAATTACATAATATCATAAGTCAGGTGAATCATATCTATAAATAGGAGGATACTAGAGGGGATGCTCATTTAGTAGATTGAGCATTAGGTCCTAGTGAGAGGAGAAATTATTTGCATGGAGGAGAAAATGTTCTCCCATATTTGGATCTTTTCATTCTATTTAATAAAAATATTTTCTTTTCTCTCTCTTTTCAATTCTTGATTCCTAAGAAATTGGTCCTGTGTGTTCGATTTTCAAGTGAGCCACTATTGGAGACTGAGGAACCACACATTTGGGCTAAGAAGCAACAACTGCCAACTTTTGAAGGTCAAACCTAATTGGTAGAGTTGCTACATGACTGAAAATTTCTACAGTACAAGAAATTTATTCATTCCATAAGTTACAACATACATTTATGAGCATGGAGGGTGTTGCAATGTATTGGTTCTACGCTTCCAAAATAATCTTGATTTTTAATAAAAAGAGTTTGTTGTGCACCTAATGCTAAAACAAAGAATAATGAAAGATCCAATACAATACTGATTTGCTAATCACACCAACCCTAATCGCAAAACAAAGAAAATACAAAGAAAAATAGAACTGAATAATTGTCTTATGTATTATATAAAATAATCATTAAGCTGCAACAAGCACGATTTACTCTTATGTAGTAGGACTACAAAACGGTTATATGTTAGTTAAAAGTACAAAAAAAAACTAACAAAATATATACAAGAGACTATTGGTTCACCACATGATGTAAATGTTGAGTCATCAGACAACATACTATTAGACAACGCCTAATACCCTACAATTATTAGACACCTTGACTAATAAACGACGTCAACAATCATCAAACTCTATCTTACAAATAGTTCAGCACTAAGATCTACAAACTCCACCTTCAATTGCAACTACTTTCTTTTAGAATTATTATCAGAAATCAACATTCAACAATATGAACTTGTTCCTAAGACACGCATGGTTTTAATACCATATTTTCAAATAATTAGATGTAGTCTAAATGTAAGTCTTGCTTAAGACATCCATAGTTTTGGTGTGTCTAACAGCTTATTTAGTGTGAAACATATATAAAAAATTTGAAGACTAAAAGCATTAGACAAAGTATGATTAAAGATATAGACGAAGCACACCCAAAACACTAGATGCATGTAGAGACTAGAAAAAGTCGAAAAAAACAACACACACAAAGATGAGATGCATTCTACATGATGGCATAAAAGAATAAGGCGCTACTCAAGAGACTATATGATGAGAGTTGGAAGAAGTCATTACTTATGCTCCTAGAACCCACATGTATTCCACAACTACCTTTTGGCAGTTGAATCAAGTAGCCTCTCATCTATCTCACCTCAATTTATGCCCCTCAAAAGCATCCAAACATGTACCCTTAGAGTCACTTTACCAACCCTTTCTAAACCCACAATTGGTCTTCCAAGACAAAAATGACATGTCTTCAAAAGCTCTAGATGACTGACTGAACCTTTGTACAAAGGGGATTCCTTATAAAATTCATTTCAAAGTTTCCAACTTTGAATAGATGTACAAAATGGACAACTTATTCTGAATTAAAATGCCCCCTCCTCAAAAGGGATTACAGGTTGGTCAATTGCAATCCAATTAAACTAGATGGTATCAATTATATTATTTATATAAATAACTTAGATAATAGACTGATACAATAGATGAAACTGAGGGGCATATTAGGCAATTCCAAAATGTGTATGAGAGGAAGAAGTGGAAACCCATTGCATGGGGACCACAGCCACACGCACAGTGATTCTGTTATAACAGAATCGTGGACGATTTGGAGAGATTAGAAGGGATATGAGAGTATATGTAGAGGTTACGTAGTGGAAGGGAGGGGGGACTGGATTTTGGGGAAAGGGAAACTAGGAATAGATGTGGGATAGGCCATGGGTGTACTGCCTCCCTGTAATTCCTCTGAAACAATACAAGGACGTGCTGCATTTCATCACATTACGTATCATATAAGAAACAAATATTTGGTACAAAATTCTGAATTAAAATGTCCCCTCCTCAAGGGGATTCCAAGTCAGTCAATTGCAATCCAATTAAGCTAGGTGGTATGAACTATATTATTTATACAAATAACTTAGATAACAGACTCACAACAAGAAACAAACATTTGGTACAAATTTCTAAAAAGAAGAAGATCCATACCTCAAAAGCAAAAAATCCACCAGGTTTCAACATTAAAGCTGCCCCATCACAAAGATGGAGAAGAGCATTCATTCCTTCAATACCTCCGTCTAATGCAACTCTCGGTTCATGTCTACCAACTTCAGCTTGCAGACCAGATATGTCTTTACTTGGTATGTAAGGTGGGTTACTCACTAGACCAGCTAGCTTTCCTTCCATATCTTTTAATGGTTCAAACCATGATCCTTCTCTTAAGTCAATTTTGTCCTGTAAAGGACAAAATAGAAGTTCAAATGTGATAAAAATCATAAGTGGAAGTGATAAGAAATATTAAGAAAGTATATTCTAAAGAAGGCAAGATGATAAACAACAAAAGGCGTATAGATTACAATTGACGATTTTAAATTCGTCTATTTTATTTTAGTTCATCAACATACTTTTTTGTAATATCTATTTAAACAAAAGGCTGAGTTCTATCTCCAACAACATTTGATGTGTCTTTAACCCAAAACATGTTTTGTTGCAGTTTATACACACTCTGATGCACAATTTTTCCCAATCCATGGGCCTAGTCTAATTGACTTAAATGGACATTTGGAGCTTCTAAACATGAAATCAAACATAGCCTAAAACAGTGACTTTCTTTAGTCTTTCAACTCTTTGCTTTGACATAAAAACAAAACAAACACACAGAGAGCATCATGCAAGATACACTGAATGAAAGAAATATGAAAATCACAAAAACATATTAGCAAAAAGTCACATGGAAGGTGGAAATATGTCTCCCAAATTTTCAGCAATTTCATATAAAAATAACGGTGGCAGTGAAAACCATGCTGGAAAAAGGCCAACAGAAGTTGACTACATGGAGATTAAAAAAGCTAGGATCTCTAACCTGTAAGCAATACCTCTGCACATTATAATTTGCAACAGCAACAGCCACAGGGCTTAAATCTGTGGCAATAACTCTTCCTCCTGCACTCTCCAAAACACCACAAATACCAATAGCAAGGGCACCACTTCCAGTTCCTAAATCAGCCCACACCCCACTCCTCAAATCCTCATTCTCTGAGACCACATCTGACACAAAATCAACGACAAGTTCTGTCTCAGGTCTTGGAATTAAGACCCCTTCCTGGACACTCAACACCAAGTCCCTCCAATGCTCACACCCAACCACATACTGAAAGGGTCTCCTCTCTTGAACCCTTTGCTTCCACATAGGGTAAAGCTCCTCTATGTCAATCCTCATTTTCACTCTATCATCATCCTCAACACCGTGTAAGTGGTCTTCAACAGCATCCTCCATAAGCCACTTGAGTTCCCTGCATAGCATACTTGAATCTGGCCCATTATCTGACTGTGCAAAAGTTGACCCAATTGAAAGGGAAAGACCTTTGGCCCAATCGTGCCATTTCTTTAAGTCACACAATTTGGTTGAGTAAATGGGTGGTCTCAAAAAGAGGGGAACTTGAGGTTTCACACCAGTGGGGGAAAATAACAATGTTGAAGAGCAAGAGGATCTACCCAAAGGGCCAAAAGAAGAACAACTGAGCGGTTTGTGGATGATACGAGGACGGTATATACTGGTTAAAGTTAGCTTCATTTCAACAGAACAAAAATGAAGAAACTTGTGTAACTCTACAACATAATCATTATCGACTTCAGCACTTGCATAATCTAACAAAGGAAAAAAAACTAAGGATTGACAAAAAAGTCAAGTTACTTTTAAGTTTATGCAAAGCTCCAATCCAAAGACAAAGACGGAAATGCTCGAAAAGAAATAAAGAAGTAAAAATTTTAGTTGCGTTCCTTTTTCACAAAAGAAGGATATTTGTGAAAAAAATATAATCGATTATATATATATAATATCTTATTATATTTATTATTTACTATAATTAAATAAATATATAATTATAAATAATAAATTTATCAATAGGAATAAAATTTAAATTTTTTTTTAATAATTTTTAATAAAAATAAAATATTAAAATTATAAATAATAATAATAATAATAATCAAAATATTATAATAATTAATTATGTTATACCATTATTAATTTTATATTATAATACATAAAAAAATATGTATAAAATATATTAAAAGATTATTTTAAATTAAAAATTTAATTGTAAAAATAAATTTGTATAATAATAAATATTAAATGAATAATAATAATGTAAATAAATTTGTATAATAATAAATAATAATAATTTTAAATAAAATATTTTATATATAATTTAACATTTAATTAAAAAGTAATTTTTATATATTAAAGATTTATAATAATTTTTTAATTTAAATTTTTATATTTAATATATATTTAAAAAAAATTATTTTTCATATTAAATTACTTTTAAATAAATTATTTTTAAAATATATTAATATACAATTAAATTTAATTTATAAAACCAAAGAAAAAAGATATTAAACACCACACCTCATCCCTTCATTACTGATATCCAAATAATGACATTCGTGATTAAGAAATTACTTCAAACTACTATTTTTTTTTCTATTATTATTGGATATACCTTCAACTAAACTATAAATTAAAACTTAAAAAACAATAAAAAAAAGAAGAGACATAAAAAAAACCTTCGAAGCAGGCTTTTCTTCTTTTATAATAGAATTTCAGATTTATAACAAGCTTCTATTTATGGGTGCATCCGCAGCGGACGTCGTCCGTTTTAGTTCTGAAAAAGGCCGTTTTGAACATGAGATCGAGTCTACAAAATGACATTTAGAACGACCGTTCTCAGAAGGAGAACGGACGTTCTTACCCTGGAACGGACGTTTTAAACCTCATAATAGACCTTAAGAAAGCCAAGGAGAACGGCTTGTTTAAATTTCGAAACGGACGTTCTCTATCTTCTACTAAATGACGAATTTATATTTTTGTATTTATTGGCTTAAAAATTAGTAACGAAAACTTCTGAAAAATCTTCCTAAATAGCACTTTGTAATTTTTTTTCTAACTATTTTTAATAGCTTGTTGACATAAACATTAAGACAAAAATTACATATCTTCAAAAGTTCTAAAGTAAAATTATGCACAAATTCACTTGTAACATAACATTATTTATATATTCATATCACACGATCATTTTTATGATTGATAATATAATATATTTTGCACAAATCTCCTTTTTATTCTATTAAAATATTACTTTTTCAATTTTCACAATATTATTTCTTTGATACTCTTTTCAAAATCCAAGTTATATGAACAATTTTAAGTTTTTTATAAAATTGACTGCTTTTAATTAATTTTTATTTAAAGAATTATTTAGATTAATTATTTAGATTTTTTAATTGAGTATATTTACCTTGTATTATTATCTCTAACATATTTTCATATGAAGAATAAAAATTCAATTAATTAAATTTTAAGTAATTTATAAATATGAGATTTTTTATTAAGTTGTTTTAAAAAAATTATTTATTAAATATTCAAAATCATTATACTTTTCGGTCATTCTCTTATAATTTGACTTTTAAAATTCTAATTATTAATTAATTTTTATTGTATTATATTTCCAAATAAAATATTGTATTAAATATCTACTCAGATAATATTGTTTATTATTCATTGTATAATTTTAGTATCCGAGAACTAAATTTCAATTAAATTTTGAATTTTTTAAAATATTTAATTTGATAAGTAAAAGTTATTTTAAAAAATATTTTTTTTAAATAAGAAATATTATAATTAAAATATAAAAAATTAAATACATATTTTAAAAAGATTTAAAATATATGTTTCCTAAATATAATAAATATTACATATAAATAGGTTTAATAAATGTTTTAAAAAACTATTAAAATATATGTTTATTTTATTATTGAAATAATTATACAAAATATAAAAGATTGTAATAATTAATTTAGAAAATATTTATTTTTAATAATAATATTTTGCTTAGTTGATAAATTAAAATATTTAATATTAATATTTAATTATTTATAGGTGAAATAAAAATGAAATGAAATTTTTTATTAAAAACTCAATCAAAATTAATTAATATTCGATAAAATAAAAAAAATAAAAAAAAATTCAATTAAAATGACTCAAATTTTTAAAGGATTTAAAATTTTAATCAACCGTGTATTTTATCCTAAGTTGTGGTGTCTATTTCATTCACTGTATCTCAAGTCCAAAGGGCTTGTGGAAGAAGCCAAGGAAATTGCTAGAGGAGTAGAAGGAGTTTGGTTTTTCTTCTGAGGTGAAGGTTTTTAGATGCTAAGTTGTTTAGTTAAAAGGTTGAACTACAAGTAAACGAAACTAGATTTAGATGATCGAACTATGGGCATTGGAAACTGAATTTTGTTGGGATACATTTGCCAATAAGTAAATTACAAGTACTAAAACAGACATAATGGGTTGAAAAACCTGCATGCTGATGCACATAAAAGTGCTTAAAAAGAAACATAAGTGGTAAGAGCCCTTTCAAAACTTTGCATGCATTCATACATTTATCTTCCACCTATGCTGGTCTTCTAGGCAATGGAAGTGTTGCAATGTCACTACTTAACATGGAGATTATCTCTGAAATGTTTGGACGCTTAGCTACACATTCTTCTATACATAGAAGACCAACATGAATGCATCTTAATGCTTCCTCTTGAATGAATAATTCTCTTAAATTTGGATCTAAGAGGTCTAGTGCATGGCCTTGTTTCCATAGCTCCCAAGCCTAGGCCACAAGAACAAAACAAACCATATTACTATTGTAGATGCCAAACATGACAAAAGGGAATTCTCATTTTAATTTGGTTAAATAGTAGCAGTAATCAAACACCTTGGGGAGAATATACATGTCCAACTAGATTGAGTGGCCAATCAACATTGTTCCTTCTGCCACTGGTAATTTCAAGTAGCAAGACTCCAAAAGCATAGACATCATATTTGAAAGAGAAAATTCCTTCCATGGCATACTCAGGTGACATGTATTTACTGCATAGTAAAACATATGACATAATGTTTGTTGGATTAAAAATAAATTAGAAAGCACCTGTTAAAAGTAACAATAGGGTACTTTAAGATTACTCACTATGTTCCAACAATCCTTTTGGTGTTTATATTTGACTCTTGTGTGAAAATTCTAACCATGCCAAAATCTGAAATTTTGGGGTTCATATTTGAATCAAGTAGAATGTTACTTGGTTTCAAATCTCTCTGTGAACTACTCTTAATCTTGAATACTTATGCAGATAGATTAGTCCTTCAGCAATCCCATCAATTATGTTCAAACATTTTCTCCAATCTAATTTTTCACTTTGAGTTGAATCTTCGCATTAGTAGCATGAAAATTGTTAGTGTTTCAGAAGGAAATCAAGTATCCACAAAAAGAAATAATAAGAAAACAAATAAAGCTGATATGAGCAAGATGTTCTTGTTTTACAATTTCTCACCAAATAAAAAGTAGTCCAAGCTTTTGTGAGGCATGTACTTGTAGATTAGCACTCTTTCATCTCCATGAATGCAGCAACCCAACAACTGAACAAGACTCATGTGTTGGAGTTCAGATATGAGAGTTAATTCATTTTCAAACTCAGTGTCTCCTTGCCCTGAACCTTCCGAAATTCTTTTTATTGCTATTTCTTCTCCCTTGGGTAATAATCCCTAAAATGATGTTCAACAAATATTATTGATTTCATTTCAGGAAGTAATCTTAAAAAACAAAAAAATCTTTAGGATTTTAAGCAATGACCTTATATACAGGTCCAAAGCCCCCTTCTCCTAACTTGTTTTCCACTGAGAACCTTTTAGTTGCTACCATGATCGATGCATAACTGAAAATTCTCAAAGAATTCCCATTTTTCAATTCATTTTGATGTTCTTCTAGACTCTTACTTCTCTCAGACACCACGAAATCAAAAGTGTTGCTCCCCGTTTTGCTTCTCTTCTCTGTTAAGGCACGATGTAGTAAACCAAGGTTACTTTCATGATGGAAGAAAAGTAGTGCTTGAAATGAAACTGAATGATGGTACTGATCTATAAACATTGACAAATAAGTACCTGAATGTGAAGCTTTTTTTCTCCTCATGCACGGACAGAAAACTCCAAGGCTAATTATGAGTGAAATTGTTCCTACTGGAACACCAATTTTAAACCACTTCTTCGTATCTGTATTGTAGTACCAATCACAAAATACTTCATAGGTGTTTTTTCTTGAATTGAGGATCTTGAATTACAATTTTTATAGAAAGTGTAATACTGCAATGCTTTTACTGACACCTGAATCACTCAATAAATAAATACCTTTGAAAAACAATTAAGTGGGATATTGAGAATGGTTATTGTGCTAAAAATGACGTGTTCATATATATTTTACGCTGCTTATGAAATTGAATCAAATTGACAACAAGATCAAAGTTTGCATGGTAGGAATTGCATATTAAACATTAAGAGTAGGACAAATGAAGCACAACTTTGTATTAATGATTATATTTTAACTTTTCTGTTTTGGCGGTTTCATTGTTTCATGAACATAACGTATGTGCATATTATTTTTTTGTGTAAGGTTCTACAAAGACTAAAGCGAAGATTTAGTCATATAATATAGGAAACTAGCTTGTCCATCTTAAAACCATGAGGAGATGAAGGGTGGCAAAAAGAATCCAAATTTTATCTAAATTTTAAGTCTATTTTAATGAATTTATCTCAAATCCAAATCTATGAATTTTAAGTGAAATCCATTTAATTAGATTAAATATAAATTGGATAATTTTTTAATTTTGACAATCTAAAATTAGCTAACTACTTTTTTATCTCCATCAAAATGTATTCTGGATTTTAGAATTTGTAATTTAGAAACTTATTCTATATTCCATAATACAAAATTCGTTTCTAGATTTTTATATTATTTAATCTGGAATACATTTTTGAATTACGTGATTTAGAATGTATTTCTTAATTTCATAATCTGGAAATATATTTCAAATTGTACAATGTGAAATACATTTATGGATTACAAATATTTGAAAACATATTTTAAATTGAATAATCTAAAATACACTTTGGATTATGTAATCAAGAATATATCTTATAATTTGAAAATGTATTTGAGATTTATAATCTATAATACATTTATGGATTGTACAATCTGAAATAAATGTTTGAATTCCTATTGCACAATCTAGAGCAAATTTTTAAATTATACAATCTAAAATGTTTCTAAGCCATGGATAATTTTGACTTTTCACACACCTACAGAGGTGTAGAAAGATGGTATGGAGGTGTTAAAAGAAATATCTCAAAAGTCAAGGTAAGTCAGCACAACTCATTATAAATAAAGGTGTGCGTAGCCCATGTAAGGTTAAGCCAAGTTTGGGCCAAATCATGCAAGGTTGTGTTAGGTTAAGCCAAAGACAAGTAAGACTGGATCACGCTAGAGTCAAGCTTGGCTAGGTCAGACCAAGGTTAGACTGGGCCAAGCTAGACCCATGTTAAGCTAAGTTAGGTCTAGTCCAAGTTGGGTCAAGTTCACTCAGCCTATGTCAGGCCTAATCAAGGTCGACCAATGTCAGGCTAAGTTAAATCGAGCTCAAGTCAAATTGAGTTGAGTTAGGTCTACGTCGGGAAAAGTCAGAATGAGTTCACATCAACCCCAGTCCACATTGAGCCAAGTAAACCCGGGCCTAGGTCGAGTCAAGTCACTCACTTAAGGCAGAATCAACATGGGCCAACTTCAACCTAAATAGGCTCGAGCCTTATTTGGGTTGAGTTGAGAGGTCGAATTAAAAGGTTAGGACCAAGTTGAGCTAAGTCAGGAAACACTACAAAAAATCGCGTTAAATGTGGCGGTTATAATATAACGGTTCTCATAAAGTGTCGTAATTTACTTCATAATATGGTGTTTTTATAACTACCATAATTTGCATTTAAAATATGGCTTTTACAACTGCCATAATTTCCTGCGTGTTTTCGTTCCCTCCATTTCAATCTTCTATGTATCGTTCCCCCTATCTCAATCTCCTATGTTTTGTTCCCTCCATTTTAAAATAAAATAAAAAATATTTTAAAACTTATTTTGAAAACCCTTAATCTTAATCCCTGCATACTAGCAGCTTCCATTCTCAGTCTCCATTTTCCATTTTCAACATTCTCGGTCTCCATTTTCCATCTTCGTACCTCTCAATCTCGCGTGTTCCCTCTCAACCTCATGTGCTCCCTCTCAATCTCACGCGCTCCGCCTTATTCCCAATCTCTAACCCTAATCTCATTCTCGCGTGCTCCACTCCCATTCACAATCACAAACCCCAATCTCTTCCTCTGCTCTTATTGGATTTGTCTCTCAATCTCACCATATGTATTGTTGTTCTTCTTTGCTTAGATAGATGCTTGGGACACTTCCAAACTTCTTCTCCGTCCAGGTACAACGCCATTTTCTTTATCCTTGGACCTTTTTTCTCTCTTGTTTTCTGCTTATTTTCTTATTCTATGTTTCTCTGGTAAATTTTCTTTCTATCTCTGTTTGTTTTTGTGTCTCGCTTGCATTGAGGGCTATGGATTTAAAAGGAGAGGGGTCAATGACTATTGGGGGAACCAAATCCCCCGTTTTTGGGTAATGATTCGGGTTTAGTAGCAATTTTATGATTTGGTTCTTATTTGTGAATATGATTAACGAGAAAGTCATTGGGTGAAGAATGACTGAATTTATTTCAGTGAGTGAAGAATGATACTTAATTTATAATCGCATTGTGCCTTTGCAGACATAGCCTTCCTTATCGCATTGGAATTATTGTTGCAACTTATAACCGGGTTAGTGAAACATATTAATCTTTTCTTGTTCTTTACCTGAAGTTGGTATTATTATTACATTTTAATTTCGAATTATGATAGAGAGAGTAGTGATGTTATTTACTGATATTTGGGATTTTGGTGCTGTTGTGAAAGATTGCGCTTTTTGATAGATGCAAACTAGATATAGGAACACTGAATCGAAGGTTGTTTTGTCTCTTTGCCACCGGGGTTCTTGTTCTAGGGTTCCTAAGACAGTGACCAGAGTGAGTGGGGAAGGGGAGTCATGGAGTGAGTGAGAGTGAGGGATGAATGAATGGAGATTAAACGGGAGAAAATGGGTGGTGGAGGAACTATGAGGGGAAGCGCTGCATCTTCAATGCGGGATGGTTACGATGGAGGTTCTGGTAGGACTCGAATTGGATTTGAAAGATGTAATACTCTCATGCTTACATGATTACTTCCAAGCTGAAAACAGGCCATCATTATAACAAAGAATGCAGTGGGTTTTCCTACAGCAAAATAAACTATTGTTTAATATAATAAAGAGGTTCATGAGTTTTTATTTTTAAATTTAAATGAGTTAATTATGATGGTATAATAATGGCAGCGCTCTTATAAAAGTAGCAACATATGTCTTCACTTGGCCTAGTTTACAGTCTGTCTTCATTTCACTGATTTGTGTCGATGGTTACAAGATGCAAGCCTAAGTATTCATTATTTGTTTTATTACTCTTTCACAGGGGAACAGTCCTACGGCACTGTCAGTGGGTGCTGGTTTAGAAGATGATGCATCCGATGTTTTAGCAATGGCATTGCAAGAGAAGGTATTGTTATCGTCATCTTGTTTATTAAAAATGTCATGTATTTAGTTTCTCTTTTTCTCATCACTAATCAAGGTATTTGTGCTTCCCATTTCTTGCGATCTTGCTTTCTGGTATTTACCATGCTTTATATTTCAGGTTTCTGCATTATTGCTTTTACACACCAGGAAGAAAGACATCTATTGGAGAGAAATGTGAATTCGGCCCTACAAGGAAAAACTGAAGAAATTCGGAGAAACTTGTTGCGGTACTTTTACAGTATCATTATTTTTCGAGACACTTGGAACACTTCGATTCATCGATTTTCCGAGTAGCTTGATGCCGATAGGGTCTACAAAATGGTTTATGGTTGTGCTAAGTGTACTATACAGACTATCTTGGTCTGAGAAGAATGTTAGTTCGTTTGCAATATCTGGATTGTTGGTTACTGTATCTTTTTCTTTTATTTTTCGTTGTATTTTTTTTATTCATAGTTTTTATCAATGTAGTTATGCCATGTTCCTCTTCAAGATATATAAATCGTACGTTAGAAATAACTTTTGTGCCTCTAAATTGTGGTCGAAGAAATAAAATATTAGAAACTTAGGTGCAAGGATCCTTGATATTATCCACTGTTTACAAATAGCTTTTTACTTGCAGTTTTTTTTTACTTCAGGTTACTAATGAAAAGGTGAAAGCTCTCATGGAATTGGCTCAATTGAAGCGGGAGCATCAATTACTTTTGGAGTATGATTACTTTAATGATGATAGTTGCTAATTCAATAATTTTTGCATCTCTGTATTTTTACGCAGTTGCTCTGTTATTTTGTAGTGAATTTTTCCAAAGCATTTGTTCCTGTTTTCTTTAATAAAAATATTCAACAAGAACAATTTGTATGACTTTGAAACAATTTCCATTAATTACATTGCTTTCTTTACTTTAATATCTTTATATTTATGTTAGTTATATTTATTTTTGTAAAATAAAAAAAATATCCCTTCTAATTGTAAATATTTAAATAAGAATATTAATATTAATATCTCTTCTATATTTAATATTAATATGAAATAAAAATAAAATCAGCAATTTTAAAAAATATATAATATAAATATTACAGTAGTTTAACTGCCACAATTTTCGTACAAGTTAATTTATAATGATGTAAGTAGCGACGCTTCTAAGCGTTGTATAAGAATGTACATAGCGGCGGTTGTAACTGCCATATTTATATAATAATTTGTCATTTTGTTATGTTAATTACGACATTTTTGAACTGACGCTTCTTACATAATAAAACCGTCATTTATTACCTTGTGGCGACCAGATTTATGGTGGTACACGCGACCGCCACTCAAGTATTTGGTGGCGGTTAAAACTGCCACAATTTACAAAAATAACTGTCACTTTTAACACGATTTTTTGTAGTGAAAGGCCTAGGTTGGGGCGAGTCAGTCTAGGTCCATGTTGGGTCAAGTGGGCTACAATCCACATTGGGCTGAGTCAGGTCCAATGAATATTATGCCAAGTTGGCCTAGGCTTAGGTTGAACTGTGTCAAATAGGTCCACATCAAGCAAAGTCGAGGTGGACCCATGTTTGGCTGAATTAGGTTGAAACCAAGTAGGCGAGGTTTGGGTTAAGTCAAAATGGATGAGCCCAACTCTGAATAAGTTAGGAATGGTTCATATTGTGTTGAGTTAGCCCAAGTCCACATCAAATTGAGTGGGGCCAAGTCCATTTTGAGCTAAGTCGAGTTGTGATCAATTAAGTTTGATTTAGCCTAAGTCCATGTTTGGCTAAGTCGACTCAGGCCCAACTCAAGCCGAGTTGGCCAGAGTCCACATCAAGTAGAGTCAGGTTAGGTCCATGACCGATCAAGTTGAGAGGGGGCTCGGTCAAGCTAAGTTAGGTGAATGAGCAAGTCTTAATTTTCTATATTTGAAGCAAGTCTTACACTCATACAAGATGAGCATTGAAACAATAATTAACACATAATTAGGTGAATTTAATAAGTTGATTCATGATTTGGAGAATATTAATGTTCAGATTGATATGGGGATCAAACATTGTTGTTGTTATTGTGTTCATTGCCTAAGAAGTATGATTATTCCAAGGAAACCTTGTTGTATGGAAGAGAGACTCTCTCTTCAGGATGTTCAAGCTACTCTGAGCTTGAAGGAGTTGAACAAGAAGCTTGGCGTTAAGGCGTCTAGTGCTGGAGACGACCTTGTAGAAAGAGTAAGAGCATTTACCAGTAATAACATGGAAGGTCGAAGGAGGTCAAAGTTGAGAAACACACAACGGTAGAGTTGCATCGTCTATTAGATATTACCATTGTAAGAAGGATGGTCATACTAGAAAGTTTTGCCTAAACAAGGTTAAGAAACTTGACAAATCATCTGGATTTGGTAGACAAACAAGTTTTGATAGGTTATCTACATTTGGTGAAAAAAATCTACTGGAAGATGGTTTACAAATCATTAAAGGTCCTTATGGTGTCAAGCAATATTGGTGATTGTGAGTGGATAACATCCTTTGGATGACCATTCCACACGACATCTAACCATTTATGGTTCCAAGAGATTACATAACTTGAAGGAGGTTTCATTTTCTTTAGCAATAACAAGCTTGTAAGGTAACTGAAGTTGGAACCATTAAGTTTCGTTTACACGACGGAATTAAGAGAGTGCTTGATGAAGTTAAGTTTGTACCTAGTTTGAATGTGACCTTATATTCCTTTATGAGCTTCAAAAGAAGGGATATACATTTGAAGGTGAGCGAGCAATGTTGAAGATGATGAAGGGTGTGAGGAAGAATGGTTTGTATGTCTTGGAAGGGGTCGTAGTATTTGACTAACGTTGCTACTAAGAAGACCTATCTTGTTCAAGATTGAGATATGACATAAAAGGTTAAGTCATGTAGGTGAGAAAGATATAGTTACGTCGAAGAACTAGGACTTGTTTAGTAGTGACAAAACTGAATAGTTTAAATTTTGTTAACAATGTGTCCAAGGTAAAGCCTGCATAATTTGATTTAATGTAGGACAACATAGAACGAAGGAAACCCTTGATTACATTCATGCTAACATATGGGAACTATCTTCAACTCCATCACACTCTGGTGTTAAATACTTCCTGTCAATAATATGGGGCTATGTTCAAAAGACCAAGAATGAAGCTTTTAAGAATTTTAAGAGTTGGAAGTATTTACTGAAGTATCAAATTGGTAAGATAGTGAATAGATTTAGAACTAATAAATATCTTGAATTATGTTCATAATTTTTTAACACATTCAATAAGGAGAATTGCATAGTGAGGCACTAGATAATAGCTAAGACTCCTTAACATAATAGCTTAGCTGAGATGTTCAATATGACCCTTCTGGAATGAGTAAGATGTCTGTTATTGAGTATTGAAGTTCCAAAGGTATTTTGGGTTGAATTTATTATTATTATTGCCTATATAATCAATAAATGTCCGTCAAGAATGCTTGATACGAAGACACTTGAGAAAATCTGGTCAAGATATCCCCTTGACCTTGAAAATTTACAAATATTTAGTTATATTGTGTATTCTCACATAAGGAGAAAAACTAGATGCTTGTGTTGTTAAATACATGTTTATAAGTTATTCAGAATGTGTGCAATGATATCGTTTATGGTGTCTTGAGCCAAGATTCAAGAGGTGTATCATTGGCCAAGACATCCTCTTCAATGAAACTAAGATGGCTCATAAAAATCAAGAGTTTTAGAATGAGGTGTAATCATGATGGCGATAAGGCAAACATTGATGTGTCCAAAAGAGAAGAAATGCTTAGTTTCCTACGTAATAAAGAATTAAACAATCTTATAGAAAATGGATAAGAAGAAAACAAACATACTAATAACTATAGTATTTCTAGAGATAGAACAAGGAGAATAATTAGAGTTATGAAAAGGTAAGGATATGTAGAGCTTATGTATACTCCTTAGTAGCTGCTAGTTAGGTGTTAGCAGAAGAACCTTCTAGTGTATCCTTTGCAGTAGCAAGTAAGGAAAAAACTCAATAGTGACACACCACGAATAAGGAGATGAAATAACTTCATCTGAGCAATACCTAGACTCTGGTTCGTAAACCTATCGGTTCTAGGTTGATTAGTTGTAAATGGACTTTCAAACATAAATATGGTAATCTATGAATTGATAAATGAAAATACAAGGTAAGATTGGTGACTAAATACTTTAATCATAGAGAAGGAGTTTATTATAATAATTTTTTTCTCCTATAATAAAACACATATCCATATGGATAATGTTAGCCATGTTGCTAAACTTAACCTTAAGTTAAAATAGATAAACTTTAAGATTGTGTTTCTATTTGGAGAGTTAGAGGAGACCATCTATATGAAGCAATCAAAAGGATTGGAGGTAAGAAACGAAGGATTATGTTTGTAAACTAAATAGATCCTTGTATGGTATGCATAAAAGGCAATGAAGCAAGCAATTTGATGAGTTTATTACTATTGTTGTTTTCTAATGTAACAAGTATTGTTGTTGTATGTTTATGACTTTTTGATAGCTAACAATAGTAAGCTCGAGGTTGAGAAGGTTGAGGCTAAGTTGAATAGTGAATTGATATGAATGATAATGGACTTGCTAGGAAGATTCTGGGGATTGAAATTATTAAACAATGTGATTTGAAGAGCCTATATGTATATGAGGAGACCTACCTTAGAAAAATACTTGAGAATTTGGGGATGATAAACTTGAAATTGTGTCCCTACCTCATGCTTCTCATTATCAAAAGGGTGATGAATAGTCTTCTTATATGGTGGAGGAACAAAGTGATATAGATGGTATTCCATACGAAAAACATCATTAATTTTATGATGTATGTGATGGTTTGCACTTATCCTAACATAGCATATATTGTGAGTATTGTTAACAAATTCACGTTACATCTAGCAAGCTCTTAAATGGATTCTTCGTTATCTGAAGGGGTTACTTGGAAAAGTTCTATTTTATAGTGGAGCTAGATGATATTTCAAAGACACTCCCATTGAAGGTTACATTGACTCAGATTGTGTTGGGTTCTTGGACACCAAAAAATATTTCATGGGTTATGTGTTTGTTACATCTTGTGTTGTAATTAGTTGGAAGATTAGTCTATAGAAGGTAGTGACTTTGTTAACCACTTAAGTATAATACATTGTCGTGGAAAAAGTAGTGAAGGAAGCCTTATGATTACGAGGTTTAGTCAGAGAGTTGAAGGTGTAAGATCAAGTTGTCACCATCTATTATGACTATAATAACACTATATAGTTATTCTTGAACAAAGTCTACCATTCAAGAATGAAACACGTTGTCATCAAGTTGCATTTCATAAGAGAGGAGATTGCCCGAAGATGTGTGATTGTGATAAAGGTCTCAATAGATTATAATTCCTTTTATATTATGAACGTTCTATCAGGAAATAATTTCTTTCATTCCTTGGATTTCAACCAATTGACTAGTGATTAAGCTTATAATGAGTTTAGTGGTAAGTAGTGAGTCTTACATAGAAGTTTTGTACTAAACCAAGATGGAGATTTGTGAATATTAGTTCAGTAAAAAATAATCTTGTTAAGATTCCTAGACCATCTAACTTTGTCAGACCATTCGACAAAATATGTGTATCTTCTACTACGATAGTTTTAGTAAAATGCCAAGTCTTTTAGCTTCTATTGAGACTAGTGTCATCTAGAGCAACTACCTAAGTGAGAGTTGTTTTTCAACTATATTAAGAAAAAAGTTTGAAAGTTGAATGAGAGTTTACTAAAAGATAAACTTCGAGTTAGAATATCTATTTAAAGTGGATTTTATTGTGAATGTAGATTGAAGTTCATTAACACTTAAATTGAATCATATTATTTTTGTATGTGATTCTTTCTTATTTTTCCTTAGTTTACCTTCTACCATTTACTTTGTGAATTTTGATTTGAACTATTTCACAACAATGATTATGTTTAAACTTTTATGTGAAATGTGATATTATCTTCTAAGAAAATTGCATAGAATTATTAAAAGATAATTAATTAATATGCTTAAGAATTATGCTAAAAATATTATTAATTATTATAAAGATAATTAATTAATATGCTTAAGGATTGTGTTAAAAATGTTGTTAAATTATTGTGATAATGGTATGTATATGTATTATGATACTTAAATCTTGATTGGTCTATTTTTTAAGTTTATTGAAAAAGTTTTTTTTATGCAATAGATAATTGAAAAAGTTTTTTTTATGCAATAGATTTGGATAACAAAAATTGGTTTGTATTGGAAAATATGTGAAGAAATATGTTTGAGGAGAATATCAAATCATATAAAGAAAATTGATTTGCATATATTTAATAAATTAATTTTGAAATAAGTTATATTTCGATGATGAAAATATTGTTTAATAATGTGGTATGATATTAGTTGTCTTTAAGTCATTTCATTAATTTTGCAATTAATTTCAAAATATATTTGAAAGTTGGGATAATTTATCTAAGTTAAAATTTTAGAAGTCAGTAGAAGACTCGTTCCAGGACCGGCTTAAGGGTCAAGCAAGTAAAACATTCGCTTTAGGCCTCCAAAAAAAAAGGCCCCAAATTTTTTTTTAAGTACTAATATATCCTATTAAATTAATTATAAAATTATGTTTAAGAATAAAATTTAATTAAAATATTGTGATTTTTTGTTAATTTTTATTGGTACTAAAAATAATATTTAATGAGTTAAACACTCTTCTCAATAAATTATAATTTTTTTAGAAAAAAAAGATTTGTTAGTTAATACTAATAGCTAAAAAAGATTCAGAACCTTTTTATCTCTATTATTTTACTAACTGGTTTCTATCTTCTTCTTTTCTCTCCCTGTGACTTTTAATTTCCAACCCTAATTTTAGAGAAGCTCTAACTTCTCTCTTCCAAATTTGCAATCTTCAATCATCTTTTTCAAAATCAAAGTCCACAACTGTGATCTAGAGAGGGAGAAGAGTATTTCTACCCAATAAACTTCAGTTTCAGGTAAGTTTTGTCTCTCTCCGTGTCCTTTCTTTTTCTATTCCTCTATTCTTAAGGGTTAAGCTTGCATGTTTAAATTGAATTTATGAGAATATTATTTGATGTGATGATAATATATATATATATATATATATATTATATGTGTGTAGTGTATTAAGAATTGTGGTTTATTTTATATTAAATGGTTTATAAATGGTAGAAATTTTATATTATCATGTTACAGTGATTGATCTTTTCAATTGTGTTACTAATGATTAATCTCAAAATAAACTATGCAGGTTTATGAAAAGGTTGAAATTTGGAAATTAAATTTGAACACTTACTAAAGAAGAGAAAGAGACTTGAGTCTTCAAGATATTACGAATCTACGATCAAGTTATTTTCTTAACAACTAGAACCAGGTTTTATTGTTTTAACTCATTCTATTTTATATACTTACTTATCTTTAGTAGTGTTTTATATATTGTAATTTTTTGTTTCATATAAAAATATATAGACATGTCAACTAGAAAATATGAATCAGGCTATTCAAAATTTCAGAAGAAGAGAAAAGTTGAGGCTTTAATTGCATCATAAAAAAGAGCTATGGATAAATTTATAAAAATAGATAAGAAAAATGAATTAGAAAATACATGTGGGTGCTATCTAAATGAACAAAATAATAACAATACAGATATAGATGAAAACAACAATAAAGAAAGAGATGCAGTTAGTGATGAGAATAATTCTGATTCTCAAACCCATGATAACAAGGAGGAGATTAAGAGGCTAGATGATGATTCTACTCTTGATAAAAATATCTTAAGGGAAATTATAGGATTGGAAAATGATAAACCAATTAAAATTCTTAATTATATAAAAAGAATAAATTATTTTCCAAATGCATATATAGTTTATAGAATAATGTTAACAATTTCAGTATCAGTTGTCTCCGCGGAAAGAAGTTTTTCAAAACTAAAGATAATAAAAACTTATTTAAAATAAAAACTGTCTTAACAAAGATTAAACATATTAGCCTTATTATCTATTGAAAAAGAAATGTTAAATGAAATTAATTATGATAATTTAATAAATAATTTTGCATCGCAAAAAGTTCAAAAAATAAATTTTAAATAAAATTATAATACATTTTAACATAAATTTTTTTTAGTAAATAAAAAAACCTCATTTTTTAAATTTATTTTAGACTTCCTAAGATTTTGTCGTCCCTGACTCGTCCTTTTAATTTTTTTTGAGGAAAAAATTTATATCGATCAGTTTGATCATCCGAAGAGTTTGCAACCCTCTCTAGTATGTAATGTTCATTTAATGTCAAATATATATATATATATATATATATATATATATATATATATATATATATATGCATACGCAGCTTTTATACTCATGTAAATATAATTTATATTATTTCTTTTAGTGCAAACTTTATTTTGTGAAAAGATATTTTAAACCTTATTCCTTACACTGTTTAGATCAAATAAAGTTTTGAAATTTTTATCATTAATTTTTAACCATATCAAGTAACATGCATCTTACAATTTGTCTATTTTGACATGCATAACTTGAATAAGTAGATGAAAACTTCACTCAATAAATTCTATCCAAAACTGAACATTACTCTCAAACTGTTATGCTTAACATTAACAACATGTTAAAGTTTAAAATTCACTCAAGAAATTTTACTAATTCGTTTACTGTTTGAAAAAATATTTTTTTACCAAAAATGAAAAAAACATGTAAAGAAGATAATTTTTTTTGTCTTATTATATCTAAAAAATTTGATTAACAAACAAATATTTCTAAAAATTTAGAACAATTAAGATACATTTATTATGTTTAAATTTCTTATACATCTCAACATCTTTATATGCAAAATATTAAAAATAAACAAAATTTAAGAAAAAACTTAGTCAAAATAAAATTTTGTTATATATATATATACATAAAGCTATATTCTTCATTATCTAAATTGAAGTCTAACTTAATATTAAAAATATGAAAAAGTGTTTCGAAAAATTGGAATGAAAATAGAAAAAATGAAGAAGGAAATTAACTTAAAGAGATGAACAACTTTAAAAAGAATAAGAAAAGATACTGTTACAAAATATATTTAATATATTATAAATAAAATCATTTTACAAAATAAAAGAATAATTGTAATTATTTTTAAATTTTTAATTTTTAATCTGTTATAATTACTAATTGTAGAAGATTAACGCAATTAATATTTTTATTATTTTTATCCTTGAAAATAAATCATTGTTTGTGATATATTAAAAAATAAATCATATTATAATTATTTGAAATTATAATACTAAAGTAATATATTAAAATTAAATTATATTTTAAAAACAATTATAATGTTGAAATTAAATTACACATCTAATTCTTTCAATTAAAGTTAATTAATTATATTATTATTAAAGTAACTAAAATTAATTATATGAATTTAAAATAAATAAAACAACAAGAAAATGTCAAGGGTATGAAAAAGGTTGAAATTACTAGTAGTTTGGTACCAGGAAATATTTTTCATATGAGAAACATGAATTCTAAAAATAAGGAAATTAGACTTGGTTAGTAAAAAATATTATTAATATATATATATATATATTTATATTGAAAATTAAAGAAGTAATGCATTGCTTTAAATAAAATCTTTAATTTTTTATCACATTAAATGGTTTAATAAGGATAACATGATTTTCTTATTAATTTTTTATTTTAACTCGAAAACACCGTTAAAAGAAATTTTTAGTGAAGACAATTTTTTTTTAATGAGAACACTATCTTCTGAAAAGTTTTATACTTGGTTATGAAGACATGTAAATATAATTTTTAACTTTTTATAAATGATTTTCTCAATTCCATTGAAAAAGTAAAATTTTCGTCCACCAAACGCCTTCTTAGTGTTTTTAAAATACTTTTATTTTCAAATAAGATAACAATATTTTGAAAAAAAACATTTTATCAAACATTATTAATAAGAAACAAAGTTTTTTAGTAAAATTAAAAAGTAATATGTCAAACATACTCTAAGTTAAAGATATTTGTTAAAATGAAAAAATAAAATAAAATATTTTCATAGTAAAAAATGAAGATATTTTTCATTAATCATGTTATTAGTGTAAAACAAACTTTTTAGACGACTAATTTTACTGTAAAATCTATCTTATCCTTAAACAAGGACTCGTTCAGATTAACAACGTATCTTTAAATTGAAATAAAAAAAATATAGAAGTTCATATCCGAATAATATATATTAAATCTAATATTTACTTTTTAAAAAATAAATAAATCAGAAATTTAATTATTTAATCAATCTGTGTAGTACCTTTTCAAATCCGAACTAATCTTATCTTATTTTGGGGATGATATTTTTTTTATTGTTAGAGTTAATATCGAAATTACTATTCATTAACTCATATTTCCTAATTTCGTATACTTGGTAATTTATTCTCTTAGAATTTAATGTTATAAAAACTTACAAATTAATAAAATTAATTTTATGCCGGAGCGCTTATAGTAATTATTTCATTTTTAATTGTTAATTATTATTATTAACATCTCGTTGCTGTTACTATTTTTAAAGTAAAATTATACAATATTTATTACTACTGCATTATAAATAATAAATAACAATTAATAATTAATATACTACATGTAATAGTTATTTTATTAATTTATTTAGTAGTTAGACATGCAGAATTAAAAAGTTTTCTTTCGGGAGTTTAAATTAAAATATTTTTTAATTCAATCAAACAAATATCACATTAAAATATAAAATTCCTAAAAACTAACAATACAATTATTATTAAAAAAACCACATCAAATCCTAGAAGAAACCGCTTTCAGGAATATGCAACTTAATCAAAGTGTAATCTATAAAATTAAAAATACCAAGATTAAAATTAAATCGAGGATTAATATTATGATAAGATAGTTACCCATTAATTTTATTATTGTATATAATTTGTAATTTCTTTATATAAAAATTGTGAGAATTAAGGAGAAGAAAAACAAATAAACCATGAACATGCATGGAACAAAAACAATGGTGGAATCTGGTGTCCAAGTTTAGGTTTTTTGATCTCATACGTGTCAAAGAAGTATTCAACCAAAATTTATTGAGGGTTTGATAATACAAACTAACGTCATACATCCCACAAGGTCCAAAGTTCATTTATGAGCTTAAAACCATTAAAAGTTGTATATATATATATATTGAATTAAAAAAAATAAGTAAATAAGAGAATAAATACAAAAAAACATTATATGCCATTATGACCATTATTAATTATTGTGATAATTATATTACCCAAAAATTGAAAGAGGGTGAATAAATAATTTAAATTAAGAAATTACCTGATTAAGGCACAACTACTACTATTCTATGCATTAAATGCTCCCATTACTTTACATGCCACCCTTTTCTTGAATTCTCTTCCCACTCCTCCACTACCCATTAATTAATACCCCTCCACATTAAATGAAACAATTAATTAAAATTTAATCAAATTCATTTTTAAAATTCAAAACCACGATACTACCAAAGCCAGAAAACTCAATTTAATGGAATTTAATTTAATTCAATGGGGATTTTTCTTTTTTGTCTTTTAATTTTACTGTAACGTACCATCACCTATCTTTATTGGCATATATAAGTCTCTCACAGTCACACAAATGAAGAACTCATACACACACCCTTTGGTTTCTTCTCTCTTTCTCTCTCTTTTTCTTTTCCTTCTATCTTCTTTTTTTCTCACTAAATCCTCCTTTCTCTCTCTAAATCCTCTGCGAGAACGCGTAGCAATGGCTGCTGAAGTTAGCTCTCTGATTCGGGTCATGGGTGGTGGCTACAAAGAGGAGCAACATCGAACCGTGGGGAATGAATCGCACGGAGAGAAATCAACGGCTCTGATTACCCGCGATCTTCTTGGTGGGTCCTCAATTGAATCCCAGGAATTGGACCTCGATTTGCAGGTTCCTACTGGCTGGGAAAAACGCCTTGACCTTCAGGTTTGTTCGGTTTTTTCTGGGTTTTTATTTTCCAGGAAAATATTCAAATAAAAGAGAAAAAAAAATAAATTCTTTTATTTTTCCACTGTAAAAAAAATCATGATTCCTTGAATCGGAAATTCTTTTGGTCAGTGTCGTGCTTTTTTAATAAAAAACCAACGACGGAATGAAATCAGTGTGCTCTGTTTGTGTTTTGTTTTCGTTGTTTCACCTTTTTCAGATTTTTTTGCTTTGTTTGTGGTGGAGTTCGTGCTGTACAATTCTTTCACGGGGAGGCTTTATTTTTATTATTTTGATTCTTGTTCATGATTTTGATTTGGTTTACCCATGAACAGAATATGTTTATGCGTTCATTGTTGGGCTATGATTTAGAACTTTTGCTTTCATGGTTTGTGAGTGTAAACAAAACAGTATTAATTTCAGAAGAAAAGGTTAAAATTCAATACTTTTCAGTCCGTGAATTTTTATTAATTTTCTCTTTTGTGGTATTGTTGAACTTTTTCCTTTTAATGTAACATCAGGTTTGCAATTACTCAAATTTCGATCCTCTGTTCCGCTGTACCTTTTGTATTTATTTCTCATAAAGCAGAGTTTATAGGATTAATATTTCTGGTATTCAAGCTTTATTATCCATGATGTCATTTCTGAACTCCTCCATAGATTCATTCACACCCTTCATAACAAATTTTTTTTCCTCTCGATTAACTTGTATCTGGTATTAATTAATTCGTATAACCCTTGTGAATTTTTTTAGTTAATGATCTCATAATAATTGTTTTTACAAATTCCCATCTTACATGTCAATTTCTATGAAAAGTATGACAATCAAAATCACTTTTTTAAAATGGTTATGACTGTCTAATTAAACTGGTTGGTTGGTGAAATTGTTTATGATGCAGTCAGGGAAAGTGTATCTGCAGAAGTGCAACACCACCACAATGGGGTCTCCAACAATATCTGATCACAAACTCAATGCAAAGCCAGCAGGGCCAAAGCTTCAGGACCTAAATTTTCCATCTTCATCATCTTCATCCAATGTGCTGTTGAACCTCTTTGATGAATCAAGCTTGGACTTGAAGCTTGTTTCATCCTCATTGCCCTCAAGCAATTACCAAAGTGTGTGCACCCTTGACAAGGTTAAGTCTGCACTAGAGAGGGCAGAGAAAGAGCCAGTTATCAAGAAACGCACTTCATTTTTTAGGCCAACACTGTCAGCATCATCACCCTCTTATTCTTCATCCTCTTCTTCAATCAGGGAAACCACTCAAGAGGAAGATAGTGAAGAGAAGCTGGCTTCTTCTCCCATGGCTGCAGGGTGCCCTGGTTGCTTATCATATGTAATGATCATGAAGAACAATCCCAAGTGTCCTAGGTGTAACTCTCTTGTTCCAATTCCATCCATGAAAAAACCTAGGATTGATCTCAATATATCAATCTAAGTGCCTGGTTTGGGGTAATTTGGTGAAATTGTCTCCATTTTCAATATAATTTGTTATTTTTTTTCAAGGGTTTTGTAAATGGAATGATAGATGATGATAAATTTAGGTTCTTTAAGGATAGGATTATTTGTTTAGTGATATTGGCCAGGGGTTATGAATGTATATGGAAAAGGTCCTGCTGTTTTACTAGGAAAGTTAATAGAAAATTCTCCAAATCCTGACAACTTTTTGCATTTTTTTTTTCTGGAATACTGTTAATGAATCATTATCTCCAGTTCCCCCTATTTTTATTTTTATTTTACAAATTTGCCTTTTCTTCTTCTTCAATTAATTAATGATTTCTGCTAATTGATTGAATTTGCATCAATTGAATGAATTCATTTAAGATTTACTAAATGTTGATAGTTGGATTCAAAGCTACCATTATTGTCATTTAATATTATATGAATATCATCAATGTACTCTTTAGTTATTTTAATTATTTTTTAATGCTATTTTTCTGGCTGTAGATGATAACATTACAGTGTTAAAATGCTTTGAATAATGAATAAAACAAACTTTACTTCATTTGATGCTACTTATTATAATGAAACGTTAGGTCTTGATATGTGCCAGGGATATCAGTTAAATAGCATTTAAATTTATATTAAGTAACAGTTAAATAGCATTTAAATTTATTTTAAAGATCAGTTAAATAGCATTTAAATTTATATTGAATATTTACATTCATTGAAGCGTGATATTTTGGTATATTGAATGTGAAAGATTTAAATGCTTTTTGAATTATTTATTTTACAAAGGAATATTTTAACAAAGAGTATTTAATATTTTTAATTATTTACTAATGTCTCAATAAACAATGAATCTCAATTTTTTAATTTAATAAAAAATGTCTTCCTTAACTTTTTTTTCCCTTGTAATATAGTGAAGATATTTGTGATCTGTTTTTTTATATATGTCAACACTATGGATTTATAATGAAAAATCTGAAATTTTATTATTTTTATAATTTTTAAAAAATAAAAATGACAAATTTGTAACTTAGTGGTGGACCCTATCATAATAAAGGTAAATTGTCAATGTGAATAGTGAGTTAATCTTGTGTGATGCTTAGCTGGTACAATCTTTTATCTTAACATATTTATTTGATTTTTATTATATATATTTTTATATTTGTTATATTATAGAGTATATTATAATAGTATTTAGAATTGAATAGATTAAAAAAATTAAAAAAATATTTCTAAAAAGTTGATAATTAATTAAAAATTATTTTTTAAATCAGTTTAAATATTTTTTTCAGAACTATGAGTTGGATCAATTTTTGATTGATTAAATTGAATAAAAATAAGATATTATATATTTGAGATGTGTATGTGAAAGATATTTTAACGTTTTAAATCTATAGGAGAATTATAATACAATATATCCCATATTATAAGAGGAAATAATAGTTATCTTTTTAATGTAAATGTTTTTTTATTAATTTAAAAAAAACTAAAATATTATAAAAAACAATATAAAAAAATTAATTTTGATATAATTTGAATTTTATTATATATGTGTAAAAGATTTAATAGTCTAATAAAAAATAATCATATTTTTAATGGTTAAATCATAATATATAAATTTAATATATTTATTAATAAAATTTATATTATAAAAATTAAAATTCATTCAAATTAAATTAAAAAATTATTTTAATTTTATTTAAATATTTTTATATTTAATTCAAACCAAACTACATATAATTTTTATATTTAATTTATATATATTTTTATAAGATAAAAATATATATAATTTATAAAATTAACACATCAAGGATTTTCTTACAACTGTTCATATTTATCAATTTGTAATTACAATAATTTATTTATAAAATTATCTTATTATAGTAATGCAGAATTAGTATATTTCAAGCTTTAAAAAGATAAATAATTGATAATTTGAGATTGAAAGAATATGATATAAAAATATTATTTTGTTCTAATGTAAAAGCCCACTGAAAAAGAAAGTAATACATTTTTGTTATTTATTTAATCATCTGAAAAAAACGATTATGAATAATTGCACATTATTAAATAATATGATATACTAATATATTGAAAAATATATTTGACTAAATTAAAACTCACCATAATTACCATGTCATGTAATCTGAAAATCTGAACTGCACGCATTGATAATATTTAAGTTTTAATTTATTTAGTTGTACTGAAAATCTTGGAACAGTGAATTTGATTATGGAAAATAAGTGCAATAAATGGGTCCTTAAATAGCATTGATTTTGTGCCGATGGTCAATAACTTCTTTGAAAATGTTAATGGTCAGAAACTATTTTTAATGTCTAAGTTAGTGAAACAATCTTTAGACAATTAATTTTACAAAAATAAAATCTGTTTCTATTAAATTGATAGTTTACAAATCTTTAAATAATTTAATTATAAAAATAATGATAAATCTTCTTACTTATTTTATACAATAAGTATTAAAAAATATTAATGTTCAAAAACATTATTTCTCAATATTCTTATTAAATATTAACAATGTTTTAAATAAATTCAAATTAAGGTATAATGTACAACAACTCTACTTAGATACATTTAAAGACTTTCTGTAAGCCACATCTTTTAAAATGTTTAATTGTCTTCCTCAGACTCTTTGATGTTTCTTAAATTCAAATGAAATTGGACACAAATATCACAAATAAGATTTATCCTCTCTCTCTATGTGTATAAATAAATAAATATATATATATATATATAAATAAAAGTAAAATAAATTTTTAATAAAATATCTCATTTAAAAGTTCAACATAAAACTCAACAAAAATATATGTTCACTTTTTTAAATAATAAACTATAAAAATATAATTAAAATTTAAATATTATAATAATTATTAAAATAAATATAAGCGGTTAGGAAACGTATGTATTACAAAATAATAAAAAGAGTTATAATTATAATTGCAGATTAACAAATATTATAAAAATATTTTTTATTAATAGTTACAAATTTAAAAATAAAATTTCAATATCCATTACTATTTAATTTTAATTATTTAATTAAAAAGGATATAAATGCACAAAAAAAATAATTTTATTAGGGTTAATATGTTTTTAGTCCCTGAACTATTTGTCAAAATTATGTTTCGTCTTTAGAACAAATTTTAAACTTATTTCGTTCTTATACTTTATAAATAGGTCTAAATGATTCTCGATTACAAATAAAAATATCTTTTAAAAGAAGAAAATGAGAAGAAATAGAAGGAAAAAGAGTTAAAGAAGCTTAGACGGATGATAGTGAAGTAGAAAATTATAAAGAAGGAAAATAAAAAGATAAAAAAGAATTCTGACACATCATCAATGATCGTTTACACGAGTTTATAAAGCATAAGGACGAAATAAGTTCAAAGTTTGCCTTAGAGACGAAAAACAATTTTGATAAATAATTTAAGGACTAAAAACATATTTAACCCATTTTTTTAAAATATTATTATTTTTTGTGAAATTTAGAATTCTACATTTTTAGTAATTAAATACTCTAATAAATTTAAAAAAACCGAATTTTTTTATCTGACTAATATTTTTTCTATGAAATACTTTAAAATATATTTATATTCTATTTTAAACCAAACAATGATAAGAAGGAAGCAACTACAACACTAGACAAAGGCTTTAAGCTAAACTAAAGCTAGTGTAGATCAAAACAAAGGATTCTAGGACATCAAAGGCTCTTGAAGAGGATGATAAGTTTGAGATTGAGTATGACAACTTAATCAATAAATAAATTTATTTAATGTTGAGAAAGTTTAAGCACATTCTTTAAGCGACATAAATAAAGAAACAAAAGGTTGTCTAATAAGAACAAAGATGATTTCTTTAAGAAAAAGAAGGAAGAAGAAGGCCAATATGTTATTTGCTACAAATGCAAAAAGCCTAGACACATGCAAACTGAGTATATCCCAAGTTGAAAGGAAAATCAAAGTTCAAAAAGAAGATTCTGATGACAACATGGGAAGACTCATAATCAACTTCTGACTTTGGATTGTTAATCTAAAGGATAAAGTGTTTTGATAATGATGGCTCTAAAAGAAGAAGATAAACATTCATACTTGAAATCTTGTGTAAGCTTTAAACTTCATGTATATGTTTGTTTGTAATAGTTAGGAATCAAGTTAAAGATCCTAGCATGCACACCACTCTCCCTTAAACCTTGAAAAAGAGTTTTGTTTTTCGTAAAAAAAATTTAATGTCATAATAACCGATTAAATCTTGCAATAATTGATTATCTCGAGCTATAATCGATTATCATAAGTGCAATAATTGATTATCTCGTAAAATAATCGATTATCACACATTAAATTTTAGAATTTTATTTTCTCTCTAGAATAATCGATTACATTTTTTCTGAGCTATCTGGTTTAATCGATTATAGGTTGAAATAAATGATTAGGGAGTTCTTCAATTTTCCAAGTTTCTGATGAAACAATAATCTATTATCACTCGAGATAATTGATTATTCTAGTCACTGCAATTCGGTTTTTAAGATTTTTTGAACGTTGGAGCCTTGATTTCACAAAATAATTGTTGGCAACGACTCTTTTACAATTCTACATGCATTTTAGGTCTCTTGGGGTGTTTATTTCCTATAAATAATTCCCTCTTCACTCCATTTTTTATCACAATCTCATATTTCTCTCTTATTATAACCTTGCTGTAATTTTCTGTGCATCCCATTGCTCTAAATATGTTCTTTGCTTCCAAAAATTCTTGTTCCTACCAAGGCAAAAAATGTCTGGATCCTCTTCAAGGCAAAAAATGCATTCTAAGGGAAGAGGAAAGACACCCATGGAAGCCACTTCTGAAAAGGAAAGTGGTGCTAACTTAGAATGCTAAATTTCTGATCCATAAGCCCAAACCACCTTCTGCAGTCTTTGGAAAGAATACAAACTAATTTACCCCAAGTATTTTTCAATCAATTGGTTTGGCAACTATGGTTTCTCATTCATTTAAGGAACTTCTTGTGTATCAAGGTCTTCACTTTTTTGTTCAGATGGAAAGTTTCTTCTATCCCAACCTTATCCAAGTTTTCTACTCAAATTCCCACTATCGGGATGGTGTGGCATCCACCAAAGTCAAGGGCATACACATTATTTTGGATACTGACATCTGGGAGCAAGTTGTCCATATTCCTACTAACAGGGATGGGGTTAATATGACCTATGACATAGAATGTTTCAACAAGTTGGAAGTCTTTTGGAGTTTTCTCAAAAATCCATATAAGCAAATTGAGAAAACATACTTGGTTGGTGGCATGAAGATGAATTAGTGTCTACTGCACTTCATAATTGTATGGATTCTCTATCCTAGAGCAAGCAATCATGCTTAATGTATGGAGGCTGATCTCTTGATTATTTATGGCCTTATAAACCATGTTTATCTGGATTGGCCTTCCATCATGATTGATACCATGCTAAAGGCTAGGCATTTCACATCCTACCATCTTCCCTATATTGTCTTCATTTTAAAAATCTATGAATTTAAAGGAGTCAGCTTGGAGGGTGAGGTCTCCCAGTACACTCTTAACACTAACAAAATTGTCACTGGTGCCCTTCGCTACATGTGTTTGGTGGAACATGGAAATACCTTTATTTTTAAAGGAGACGTTCAAACTGACTTTGATGATCAGATGGAGCATGACCAAGATGCTTCTACTCATGAACCTGCTCCTGATGCTGCTTCCTCTGTTCCTTTAGGTCCTTTCTCCCTTTAAGCCTTTTATTCCAAAATGGATGATCTTCTTGCACTTCATTTTCAGAATTTTAATTTGGATGAGACTAATACTATTCTTTAGTGTATTAATTCTAGTATCCAAAATCTGGGTAACATTGTTACTAGTCTTGATGTTAGAGTTTCTAGGATGGACTAGAGACTTATCCAGGTAGAAAGAAGATTAAGGCAAGCTCACATAGGAGAAGATAGTTAGGAAGAAAATTAGTAAACCTTGTCTAGGAATTTATTTCTTCTCTATATTTATTCTCATTGTACTCTAATTTCCACTAATGAATTGCTTAAATTTCCTTCCATCTACTGTTGTTGAATTTTTATATTGCACTTAAGTAGGGGGACCTTTTTCTTTCTCTTTTTGATTATTTTAAAAAATTGGGAGAGACATGATAGACTTCTGTGTGCTTAATTATTTTAATTGTCTACTTGTTTTTAAGTTGAACATATACAGGTAACACAAGTCTTCAAGAATTTTTTATCATCATCAAAAAGGGGAAAATTGTTAACATAAAGGATAAAGTGTTTTGATGATGAAGGTTTTAAAAGAAGAAGATGGACATTCATACTTGAAATCTTGGAGTCTTTTGTTAACTCCTTTTTATATTGCAAGTTATAAAATTGTACTAATCAAGGAACGGGAAGCTTTATGAAAATTCTCTTTTAACTTTTTTTTGGCATGTCATATGTCAAACTCAAACCAACATCTGACTAAACACATTATCATATGCAAATTTGAGAAATTTTTAAAAGTTTTTAAACACACAATTCAATTATTCCTTCTTGTATATTTGACATGTTTTCACAGGATGCATTTAATGCATCAATGTCCTCGCTTTCTCAGATGATGAAAATTGTATCTTCTTTAGTTAAAGTTTTTCCACGACTAGAAAAAGATTTACAACGACTATTTCTTATTCGTGTTATTTAAAGTCTTCCTTCAAGAAGAAATACAAGAAGAACTCTAATTAAAATTTCAAAAACTCTATCAAAATTCATTTTCTTTTCTATGCATAAAAGTTTGTAAGAACATTTTTGTGTTTGTTCTTACTTTCAGTAGAGTGATCAAAACTTGTACATGTCACAATGCTCCTTACTTTCCTTATCTGCTACTATTTACACCTCAGCCTTATTAGGCTTAATATGCCCAAATACAACAATTAATATTTGCATCTATTTTAAATTAAACAAATTTACAACTCAAAATAAATCCTAATTATAATCAAAGTAAATTTTAATCTACAACAAGTATTTATTTATAAAGATTTTGTCACATCCATACACTTGTCACATGACATCACTCTTTAAATGGTACATGATCTTCTAGATGTCCAATGTAGCATCAGAGTCGTCTACTTAGATCATAATTGTATAGATCATAATTGTATAAATCTTCATTTATTTTCTACTTCATCCCAATTTTTCTAGACCTTCTTCATAGGTTGTTTAGTCTTGGGTCGCTTAACATTTCTACAAAATTTGTTTAGAGAATAATAGATCGTGTTTGTTCTTGACTAAAGCAACATAAATTGGTTCACAATTAACAAACTCATTAAATATACAAAACTTGATAATATTTGTTATCATTAAAATCTTAAGTGAATTGTTGAATTTCATATAGATTTGTGTCTAGTCATCTATGCTTTAGCATTTTGTAGTGATTATTTTTTAATAGTGTCTACAAGTTTGAAGTAGTAATTTTTTTTGTATTTAGTAATAGTTAAAATACTCTACCAAAAAAAATTAAAATTCAAAAAATACCTCATAATTAAGTAGGAAATTTTACAACTTATTATACATTCAAATGTACGGTGCAATATTATATTATAAAAATATTATATTATAAAGATATTCAATTATAAAGATAAGATTATAAAATTATTAGATTATAAAGATATTATATTATAAGGATATTATATTATAAAGATAATACAATATAAAATAGGCTAACTGGGTAGTTTATTTTCACATACCACTATTTTTTCTATTTTCTCTGCAATCTCCCTATTTTCTACCTAATCAGTTTTATGAATGAGTAAGTCTAGGTCTGTTAATCCTTTAATAGTTTTTTTGGAAAAAGTTTAAGGTTTCTGAAGATTTTCTTAATGGATTATGTTTCTTGGAAGATGTTGTCTAGGATTTTGTGATAAAAGATGAACTAAAGTTTGGGATGTTGGATCGAGCACTTACCACTATACCAAAAGTTAGTTATAATTGTTAGTTAGAACGTAACTCTTTCTACTTAAGAGCATACAACCTAAGCACAATGATTTGATTGTTGGCAATCAAACTCATGACATTGGCTCTCATGTCAATTGTTAGATCGAGCGTTTACCACTACACCGAAAGCTATAGTTATTAGTTAGGACGCAACTCTTTCTACTTAAGAACATATAACCCAAGCACCACTATTCAATTGTGACTTGCTCCACATGGCCTCTAGTCCAGCCAACCTTCACCGTGGGACAATTGATGTCACCTGCAACATGGGATTGCAGTTTTTCCAATTGAGCAAGGAATAAACAAAATCCAAGTTATGGAAGTTAATGTTCAAAAATAATAACTAGGATGCTTTGTATATTATTTGGTATTAATTGTAATGTGTGAGAAACCTTATTTTTGTGTTGTTTACGATGTCTAAGTTGATATCTGGATGTTTGTTGACAATTTGTGGGATGAAAAACTTATTTGAGGGGGTAGATTATACAAAGCTTTCCTTCCCTAGAAGGTTTAATCTTGATCCTATTTTTGCTCAATCGAAAATAGCCCAATGGAGAATGTCTATTTAGGTTAATTTTCACTTAAAGCGATGAGAGGTCACTTAAGCAAAACTTGACCAAGATTATTGGATAATTTTATATTATTTTTTTAGATAAAATTGTGAAAATTAAGTTATGCATGACCTATGATGGTTGTGTGTGAGGCCAAGTAGAGCCAAGGGTTGCGCCCATAATCTACTGAGTTTTTTTATGAGATGTTTGATACCTGTGGAGGTACAACTTGTATTTTAGTGTGGTGAGCTATGCTAGAGCGGATTCAATGAGATCTCAGGTTCTACTAGTAGTCTCGGTCACATAGACTAAGATGTCAAGTGGTGACGAATTGATGGGGAGACTTTGGAGATCTACTCTAAGGCTACAATGAGGTAACCAGATCAGGGTAGGGTTGACAGTAGTCCTACCCTGTGGGTAAGGTGGTCAGGGGGTTACTGTGATCAGGAGTATTGGTACAATAGTTAACCACAATGTGACTCATAGATGTTAGTATCTAAGTTCAAACATATCAGTCCTGTCTTCCGGAGGAAGTTTTTATTTTATTTTAGGATATCTTAAATATGTGATATGATGAATATGCATAAGGATGATGTGATTATGTGTATTACATGATAATATTATTTATGTATTGTTATTTTTAGATTATTAAAGAGGTTTTGAATTTTAGGATATTTTAAATATGATATGATGAATGTGCATGAGAATAATGTGATGATGAGTATTACATTATACTACTATTTGTGTTGTTATTTTTGAATTATTAGCTTAGTCTATATTTACCGATTTTTTATCCTATGATAACAGTGATATGCTACGCATGAACATATATCTTAAAAACATATATCTTAATAGGTAAGAAAGATGCTTCAAAATCTCAAAATTAAATAACAAGATGAACTAGTAATTATATATATATATATATATATATATATTTATATCTTATAATAGAATCTTATGTTAGTAAAGATTTTTTTTTATGTTTTATAAATTATATATATATTTTTATAATAAATTAATATAAAGTTTTATCAATACATTAAATATAATAATAATAGCTAGAGTTATTACATCAAATACTTTAAATTTAAATTGCTTTAGTTTCAAATTATTCAGCTGTTTAAATTTTATTTGTTTGGTACATTAATTTGTGATGGTATTTGTACTTATTTTTAATAAATTAATTTTTATAAATTATTGTTTCAAAAATACTTATTTTAAGTTAAAAAAATATTTAGTAATTTTTAACTTACTTTTAAGAAGCTACTAGGAGTGTTATTCATATTTTTTTTTATTTTATTCTTACTCATTTATTTTAAATATCATTTTCACTTCACCAAGTTATTAATAAAAATTACTAAAATGTACTTAATCTCTTAGTATATAATTTATTTAAAATATTTAAGTATTTTTCTGTGTATACGAATTTTTTTCAATCCAACAATTATACGAATCTTTCTATTCATCATCAACACACCTTACTTTTGATGGAGTTGAAAATAAAGAAAGTCAAACTATCCCTGAAATGCCTCATTGTTGTGTTTCGTTATTTATTAATTTCAAACTCAAAATCTCTCGGTTGAAATACACAAGTTTCTATTAACTATTCTAATTCTTTTATCCCTCTTCATGAGAGATTTTATTTTTAGAAAATTGTATAATATATTTTTTTAAATTACGTGTTAGGATTAATTAATTTTTAAATATCCTTAATTAATTAATATTTTAAGTTATAAATTAATTAATAATAATAAATTATGAGATATTTTTTACCTGGGATAAAATAAATAGTCACAAATTGCATAAACATTATTTTCTCTCTATTATTAGATAAGAAAATTGCATCACCTGATATATATATAAATTATTAGTCTATCAATATATAATATATATTACATATCACTCGAATATCAAGTCTCCAAAATATAATATATCATTAAATAAAAATTTTAAATAATTTAATTATTTTTGCATAGTTCCTATGTTAGTATCTACAAAATTATATGCTATTATTAAATATAATTATAATAATTCTCCTAGACACACACAAAGATGAACTACTATTTTTAAATTCACACAACATTATATAATTATAAAAAAACAATACATACATCCAACCTCAACATTAGATACACAATAACTTACAATTGAATTACATTATTCAAGATGAAAGAAATCGCGAATTGCATCTCACTAAATAAATAAAAAAAATTGATATTATTTGTTATTCTAAAAACTTTAAATGCCTTATTTGATTTCATGTGGACTTAGGTAAAAGTATCTATACCTTAAAAATATGTAGTGATTATCTTTAATAAATTTCTCCAGAGTTAAAATAGTGATTTTTTTTTTATGTTTGGTAGTGGTTAAAATACCTACAGAAAAACATTAAAAATTCAAAATTATCTGATGATTAAACAGGAAATTTTACAACTTTAATAAATTCAAATATCTTAAATTTAAATTGTTCTTGTTTCAAATGGTTCAAATTGTTTAAATATATTTGTTTGGTAACTAATTTGTGATGGTTTATTTGTACTTATTTTTAATAAATTAAAAATATTTTTGAAGTTATTATTCTAAAAGTACTTATTTTAAGTTTAATTTTTTTTAGTAATTTTGAACTTATTTTTAAGAAGCTCCTAGGAGTGTTCTTCATATTTTTTTCATTTTATCCTTACTCATTTATTTGAAATATCATTTTTAGTTCACTAAATTATTAACAAAAATTACTAAAATGTACTTATCCCTTAGTATATAATTTATTTAAAATGTTTAAGTATTTTTATTTTGTACATCATTTTTTCCAATCGAACAAGTATAGCAATTCACCAACACACCTTACTTTTGATGCGGTTGAAAATACAGAAAGTCAAATTATCCCTAAAATGCCTCATTGTTGTGTTTGGTTATATATTACTTTCAACTCAATCTCTCGGTTGAAGTACACAAGTTTTTATTAACTATTCTAGTTTTTGTTATCCCTATTCATGATATTTTATTTTTAGAAAATTGTTTGTTCATTTTTATAATATACTTTTAATTAAGTATTAGGATTAATTAGTTTTAAATACCCTTAATTTATTAATATTTTTAAGTTATAAATTAATAGATGATAAAAGTTGATGAGATATTTTTTATCTACGATAAAATAAATAATTGCAAATTAGATAAACATTAACTTCTCTCTATTGACTTATTAGATAAGAAAAGTGCACCACCCGAATAAATTTTATTATACAAGTTGACATATGTTTATACTAAGTACAAGTATTAGTTTATCAAAATATATATATATATATATATATATATATATATATATATATTCAAAATATAATACATCATAAAATAAAAATTTAAAATATTTAACTATTCTTGTGTAACTACTTTATTATTATATATAAAATCATCAACTTTGATATCAAATATGATCTTAACAGTTCTTACATAGTATGTAAAATTAATATTTTAAAATCATCTGCATTATATTATATCGACATAAAACAACAAATATATATATATCCAATACATTATATCATTTTTATTACAGAATAACTTATGACTAAATAACTTTATCTAACATTTCAGGAATCCTGAATTACAATGTAATTTGTCACACTTCACACTTTTTGAAAACTCATATCTTACTAGATACAAACATCTAATCCATCAAAAGCATATGGAAAAAATCATCCTTAACTTTCTATGATAAGGTAGTTCATAAACTTACTTTGTAACACTACTTAAAGTCTTAGTCTATATGATTATATCATCATTAAAGCATATGATATATATTGTCCTTGATGAATTTCATATTTAATACTATAATTCTTGCATTCATAATATCATCCTAAGTATTTTCACCACACACGCATAAAGGAAAAGAGACCTACAAGGAGCAACACACTCATAAAAGGGCAACATTGAGGAAGGATAATGTATTATGCAATATTGCATACAATATGAAAAAAAGTGAATATTATAAAAATGTAGACATATCATAATCATCATCATCATCATCATCATCACACACACACAAATACACACTTCTCAACACTTGAGTGATACTACTAATTGTATGACACAAAAATTTTTCAAAATTCACTAATTTTACCACTTCATCATTGCTTGAGTGACCACATTCCATAATCACATACATCATTGTCACTTTCTCACTTAAATAACCTCATATCGCTTGAGCATTATACATCATAGAGGAGAGAGAATCAACTTCTCTCTCACTCAAGAATAAAGTCATCACTTGAGCAGTATTCATTGTAGAGAAGACAAAATTATTTGGACTTATCTCTCACTCAAGCATCAAGAAATCACTTAAGCTATATACTCTATAACTTGAGCGTTTGTATTGGCGCTTGAACGATAGTAAGCAATGCATGCAATGATGACTCGTTACTTGGGTGTCACTCGAGTGTTAGTCCATTGCTTGAGCGATATGAACCTAGAGAGAAAATTTTCAAACTTCAAACATACAACATATGAAATCCACTCATCCATTATGTTTACCGATTACTATCAAAATTCTTAATTTAATACATAAATCGAATATATCACCTTAATATGTTCAAAATCACACTGTGAATTTTCAATAAATATACTTATCTTGGCCTGATCATATTCATATTTATACATTCATATCATTACCTTTCATTTCACATATCTATTTTCAATGTCCAATTAAGTAAATATTAAAAATAGCTCTCCTTACTTGGTGGTAACATACCTTCTAGAAAAAAATTTCCCACTAGACTTTTGGTTATCCAAAATATCAATCCCTATGTTGACAATAACTTCAAGAGAAGAAAAGAGGGAAATAAATTTCTTAATAAAAATTGAAAAATTTACCCAAATTGATAATCTGATCAATTTATCTTGTCCTTTATCTTATTAACCCTTAAGAATATAATGTATCATCATAATAGTTCTTAAATTAGTGTAATTTAAGTCTAAATCAACCCTACAAAATTGGCTTGTAAGGTAAGGTTTTCACCCTCTTATATGTTATAATTTGGTCTTATCTCTAGTGAATGTGGGTTCTTCAACACACCTCCTCACGTCGAGGATTAGACATATCAAATGTAGGACTAGACATCTCACATGTAAGACTAGGGAGGGAACCTAATAACAGGTGACATGATGCCTAACACCTTGCTATGATAGGCTTTGAGTGACTCTAATTTAAGCCTAACTCA
This sequence comes from Lablab purpureus, assembly GCA_030347555.1. Taxonomy (NCBI): domain Eukaryota; kingdom Viridiplantae; phylum Streptophyta; class Magnoliopsida; order Fabales; family Fabaceae; genus Lablab; species Lablab purpureus. The sequence continues at coordinate 25,337,191 of CM059258.1, forward strand.
ACTCTACAATTTGACCTTATCTCTAATCGATGTGGTCCCTTCAACTCAAAGAAAGAGATGTCATTAGACACAAAATACCTATGATGATCAAGAGAGACACATTGATACCCTATTTTAGAGCAATGGTATCCCATGAAGACACATTTAAATGATTGAGGAGAAATTTTATCTCGACTAGGTGTAAGGTTGTGTACAAAGTATATGGAACTAAAATACATGGATGAAAACTCCATAGAGGGGAATGAACAAAAAGGATAGAGTGGGGTACTCTATCATTAAGGATAGATGATGTCATCTGATTAATGAGATAAATTGTTATCAGTGCAACATTCTCCCAAAAATGGTGAGGAAGATGATTCTGAAGAAGACATATTTGAGTAGTTTCAATAAGATTTATGTTTTGCATTTAACAACTCCATTTTGTTGAGGACTATGAGGACATGAATTTTGATGAAGAATATCATTGAATTTCATGAATTGTTCAAATATGTTTGATAAATATTCACGAAAATCATCACTATAAAAAACATATATGAATATACCAAATTGTGTTTTGATTTCATTAAAAATGTTTGAAATATAGAAAACACTTATGATCGACTCTTCATTAACCAAATTTAAGTACATCTCAAATAATCATCAATAAAGATAAGAAAATATTTGAAACCAAAAGAGGTAACAATACAAGAAGGACCCCAAATATAAGAATGAACTAAAGAAAAAGAAGATGAAACTCGTTTTTTAAGACTATCAAGAAAAGGGTGATGAACATGTTTTTCTAAATTGACACAACTCACAATCCAAAGTAATTTTTTTTTAAACTTAGCACCATCTTCTACATTTTTTTTGACTTGGGATGTCACAAGTCAGCATAACTCATCATTGGAGAGACCATTAATGCACATATTGATGGTGATGGACAGAAATAGTAAAGGCCATATGACTCACATTTGATGTCAATCATTTGACTCGATATCCAATCCTGCAAGGTAACATTGTTTTTAGTGTTGAGAATAACATCATAGGATTAGGTCAATCAATCAATAGACAATAAATTAAAAGGTAATTATGAAGTCAAAAGTAAAGGATAGGAGAGGTTAGGTAGTAGCAATGCCGCAAGCTAGTGTTAACAATTGGCGACAGTTATAAAATACAAATTGGAAACTCTAGTAAAAGAAGAAAAAAGAGAACAATTATTAGATATGCGATTAGTTGCACTAGAGTAAACAATCCAAAGACCAAGAAAAAGAGATTGAGAAAGACAAATAGATGAATTACCAACATGTGTTATTGAAATAGTGTTAGTAATGGATTGATTTATCACACACCATTTGATAAAATCTTCAAATATTGCTAAAGATAGATCAAATATTTTCTTTTAAAGGCTCATAAAGAAGAGGAAAGGAGGAACAATGAAAATGAATTTGAGATAATGTTTCAAAAAAAAATCCTTTCAAAATCAATGAATCTAGTGTGCCAATAGAGTTTTAAAAAAGGCTTTAATATCATACTAAACATTAAAAAAAATATTTAAATGAAATTGTGTGTTTTTGAGACTAACACAAGTTCTTTAATTACAATAATAATAAAAAATCAATACAATAAATAAATAGATGATATTAAATATACTCTAATAATAAATATTTGATAAAAAAATATTATAAAACATATATAATATAAAGATAAACTTCTTATTTATATTTTTTTATAATCATAATAACAATATTTAAATCATCCTTATATTTTAAAAAGAGTTAAATAAGAAATGAGATTTCTAATAAAATAAAGAATAAATAGTTAAAAAATTTACTAGAAAGAAAAAGTTATTACTTTTGAAAATTTTAAAGGAATTTGTGAAGAATATTGAAAACTGTTATATTAATAACTAAATTAATTAATTTTCTTAAAAAACTGAATTAATTAAAAATACCTTATGCGTAAGGACGACGTTTCTTACTATCTCCGTTATTTTTAAGTATTTTTAAAGTTTTTTAATAATTAAAAAATAACATAATTTTTCTTGTTATGACAAAAATAATTATAAATATTAATGTTTTTTCTATTCAAATTCTATAATGAAATGGTTATGAAGCTTCCTGTTTTGCTCTTTTCTATCTATAATCTATAAAAAAACAGTTATGAATTTTCCTCTTCTACCCTTTCTCTGTTTATACTCTCCCAGGCATGTTACGCATTTTTTATTTTAACTTTGATAATAAATGTGAAACTTATTTAAAGTTAAGAGGGAAATACATATATATTTTAAAAAAATAATGTTATCTTAGATTTTGAAAATAGAAAACAAATAATAATAATGAAGTATTTTCTTTTCAAAAGTCTAGCACTTAAGGGAGGGAGTATTATTTATCTTCTAAGATTATTAATACTTTAGAAAAATAATTAATTGTGAAAATGATAATGATAAAATCAACAAATTGCCAATAAACGAAAATATTGCTAAAAAAATATTTTTTATATTTTATAAAAAAATTCTATATATTTATTATAAAAGCTTGTAAAAAATATTTTTTATTTATTTGTAGAAAAAATTGTGTGAAATGTAAAAAATTCTAGAAATAATATATATATATATATATATATATATATTCTTAAAATAAAATTTCGAAATTTAATATATATTAAATTATGAGGTTTAAGAAGTGCCTAAAAAATTTCAACTAATTGATCCATTAATTTAATATCCTACCCAAGTCAATGATAAAAGTTTTGACCAATAGCATGAATTATTTTAAAAGAATAATTTTATTTTTATTTTGAGGAAAATTAAACGATTGAAAGAGAAGAGAGGGAGAGAGAAGAAGGAGTATTATAATTTGTATACTGACTCTGCAGCACTCTTATTAAGTTTTCGATAAGCACTTGAAGCCACGTCGTTTTCATTTGTCCACCAATAATTGCGGGGACAATGAAAATAATTAACCTGGAGCATAAATCAACTCACTAGCTAGGTTTTCAAAGTCAAATCACTTACCTTTAACTCTCCCTTCAATTTTTCAATGTTATCTTCTTCAACGTTTTAGTTTGAATTATAATAATAATTATTACTACTATAGTATCTACCAGTCACTTTATAATTCCAAACCCTTCCCACTAAGACTCCACCTACCACTCAAATAATCCCTCTACTGCCAATCTCAAAATATATTTTTCGCTTTTTATATTTTCTTTTGCTTAATCTTTGTGTTAAAATGAATTTTATTTATGAATTTTATCCACAATCTACGTTATTAAATTCTAATCAATCAAAAAATTTAATATTTCTTATTTGTATTAATTATAATAAAATTTAATTCAATTTTAAATATAATTTTTTTATTAATTGTCAATGAGTTTAATTATTCAGAAAATCGATTTTTTTTCATTTTTAATGATTGTTTATAATATAATGGATAAAATAAATTATTCTTATTAAAATGAATGCTAAACATTTTAACATATTTTTTGGGTTAAATATGTTTTTTGTTCTTCAATAATTATTTATTAAAATTGTGTTTCTGATGTAAATTTTGGATTTATTCCGTCCTTATGTTTTATAAACTCTTGTAAATGATCTTTAATGATATATCAGAATTTATTTTTATCTCTTTATTTTTCTTTTTTCATAATTTCATATTTCAGTATCTCCGTCTCTTAAGCTTCTTTGACCCTCTTTCCTTCTATTTCTTCTCATTTTTTTTTAAGATGTTTTTTATTTGTCATCGAAAATTATTTATAACTATTTATATATAAAGTATAAGGACAAAATAAATTTAAAATTTATCCTAAAGACGAAATACAATTTTGACAAATAATTCAAAAACTAAAAATATATTTAATCCTATTTTTTTAGTATATTTTAATCTATTTAATTGAAAATTTTACAAATTAATTAAAATTTGTAAAAATGAAAAATCTTTTGAAATGTGAATAATAGATAACTATAATATTTTATACCAGAATACATAACTTAAATGAATAATTTTGTTGATATACCAAACTTTATTCATGAATGTCCATTTTTTTTAGCACTAGTAGTAGTACAGAACAATCTTTCTCTAATTTGTTTTTTGTTAAAAATTTTGTCTCCCCCTTTTTTAAGCATGAACTTACATTGATGGTTCAACTACTATACTGTCGAATAATAATTTGGTGTCCATCGTGATGGTCATGAGGAACACACACTTGATAGAAATCTTAAACAAATTCAGGTTAGCAAAAATAAATGCTCTATGGTTGCCCCTCTCACTCACTCCCTCTTACATTAAATAGGTCTCCCCATTTGTTATAGAACCAACAAGTTGTGCTGCTGCTGCTAACCATTCCCAGGCATCGAAATTAATATAAAAGGAAGAACCATCATGGATATTCTCACATATTTATATTTAATTGCATTTTCACTCTTTCAAATATTTCAATTCTATGATTTCGGTTCATTCAATTCTATTTTTGTTAATTAGATATTTTAATTATTATAAATGTCAAGTGTTTATGCATCACACACAATATGATCAAATCTATTATCTAATTCACTAAAATAATGAATTGAGTTTATGATTTTTTATATTAAATTTAATTTAATCTAACTTACTCTTCAACCAATTTGATTGAATTAATAAATTAAATATAAAATTTAAAAGTAAATATTTTACTTATGTTAAAAATTATAAATTTTAGAAATCATTTAAAATAAATATCAAAAACTAAATTATATTAAAAAGAGACAAGTAAGAAAGAAAAATTAATCCAGACAAACAAATGATACAGCTAGATTTACTTAGATCAGATGAGTTTGAGACAAATATAAAAGTGAATTTCAAATTAAATATCTAATTATTTATACTAAATTTATTTTTAAAAATAAGTTAAATCAGATAACATTATATTTGATTCAATCATAAATAAAACTTAATTAAATTTAATTGAATTGGATTAATACTGAGTAGTTAATGAATACATGTTCTAATAAATACTCCTATCAAATGTATGGTCCTATTTTAGAGGTTTTTTCTTGTCTTGCCACATATGTACTTGAATCCATAAGGTCAGAGACTAATTTTAGATTGTCTTTCACTTGAAAATTTTGAAACACACACATAAGAAAGGAAAGACAACTTCCTACTTCAAGGAGTGTTGTTTCCACACGTATATAATGTAAGGCTTTTCTCTATTATATCAACTTAATGAATATAGTGCTTCATGTTTCAATGCTAAGTGAATCTCTTAAATATTACAATTGCTTAGTTTGAGTTCCTTAAGATACTTCATTAGTCAATGTCACATCAACTAAAGTTAACTAGTGGATGGAGAGACTAGTATATATAATTATTATACTTAAAAGGCTCAATTAAAACTTTAATAAACACAATTGAAATAAGAAAAAGTTAACCTAAAATTTAATAGTGTGATATTGGGAATGGCAGCACCACCAATATCTAAATTTGATTTGAGGTGTTTTAAAACTTGAGCCATTGTTGTTTTTTTTTCTTGCTATATAACACAAGGGGTGAGGTACTCACATGACAGATTATTTAAAGGGAAAGTGATGTACAAAATGTTGTTGTGTCCTTTAAATGTTTGAAAAGAGCATCCACCTACACTTTGTCAAAATGATGTGTTTAATGGATGCTACTGCTACATGAATCTAATTAAGAGCAGTTACTAGACCAAGTCATTAATAGACCTAACAAACATTAAATGACCAATTTAATTTTTATCATAGTCTTTAAAGTTGCTCACCTAACTTCTCGTATGACTTTGATGTTTATTCTCTGAAATCAGTGGAGCCGCAGATATAGCACAACCCTTTATTTGCACCATTAATTAATCAACTAAAACGTACTACACTATCATATAATAATAAATAAATTAATTAATTAATATTTTTTCAATGTAAAAATGTCTATGCTTCTTTCTGCTTTCTCTTCTTCTTTTCCAAAAAAAGAATGGAAAAAATGTGTATACCTATTTCTCCAAAATCTATTGTTAAGGTTAGGAATATGACCACAATATCAAAACACTTAGGTGAAAATTTGATTCAAATATGGTATAAAGTCTGCATCATTTATAGATTCTTCCTGTTCATAATAAACTAGGGACCCAAATACATGTCCACATCTCATCCATTAGTAACACAACTATTTAAGGGTTTTATATACCACAAAATAATATAAAATAACCTCAGATTTATTAATCTCCACATTAATAATTTTATACCCAATTAGTGTTATGTATCTATTCATGTATTATGATATGCTTGGAACACAAGAATAAGCTCACTAGAGATAAATCACAGCAAGATTATTAAAACTTGATTGGTTGTAAAGTTGGCAAAGAGTTGACTCTAACTGTGATAGAATTAGTATTAAATAAATTTGAAATTTTAATTTAACATATTAAATCTGATCAAACAAAAATATCATAATTTATAACTTCACAAAATAAAATATTAAAATTATTTCATCATTTTTTTTGTGAATTATAGTGTACGATACTCAAAATTAGACATGAAATCAAATTAAATATGTATGTCATAATATATTTTTTTTGTCTGTGAATATGTCATGTCACACTGTTTAAGTTCAAAACAATATCTGTTAACAATTAAATAAATATCATATAGCTACCCATAATTATAATATTGATAGTTATGATTATCATAATATAGAGTTTCTAGATTAAAAATGGAAACAACTGTTTTTCTGATAACCAATCTGGATTGTTTTTTTTTTTATCAGCACAATGTTGTATCATTTTAAGAGTTGATTAGGCAAATTCTGAGTACTTAGTTTGGTGTGATTGTGACAAGTGTGGATATAATAAGTAATATTGTCAAAACTTTTAAAATGAAAATATAATTGTTTATTGAAAAAAATTAATATATATATATATATACCACCTGAAAATTATTTTACATGTTGTTTAAAATTTTAATTTAAGAAATAAAAATATTTAATTCAATTTAATAAATCTAGTTATTTTTAATAAGAAATTTATATATGAATTTATCAATCAAATTTTATTCTAAATAATAATAATAATCCATATAATTTAAAAAATAATATATTATGAATATATATATATATATATACACACACACACACGCGTACTTTGTTTTGTAATTTAATTATATTGAAATTAAATACTATTGATATTTAATGTAAAAAAGTGTAATGTGGCTTCAAAATTGATATAAAAAAAGCTTTTAATATTTTTAAATGGGATTCCTTATTTAAAGTTTTGAAGGGGTTTAGGTTCAATAATGATTTTTGAAGCTAAATTCATACTGTATTTTATTAAGCTAGATTGTCTATTAAGGTAAATGTTAGCATTGGCGAATCTTGTTTCATAATAGACATCAAAATAATAATCTTAAAATTTATATGTAATTATTATTATTTATATAATTAAAATAAATATATAATTTAATATAATTATAATTATAAAAAATTATATTTGTTTATTTATTTTTTAAAATTTTTAAACTCATCAATAATTAAATTGAAACTAAAAATATAAGGTATTTTTTAAATATAAATAACAATATTATTAATAAAAAATTCATTTAATCTTAACTGTAAAAAATAAATATATTTTTTTATTTTTTATTAATATATCTATTTAAATAAAATGAAAGTTAAAAACTAAAAAGGAAACTAAAAAAACATGATTAAATATTGAGTAATGTAAATTATAAAAAAGATATAATAAATCAGTTTGTTAGCCCACAAACCGTATCAAGTCAAACAAATGATAGATTGAAAGTGTTTACATGTCTCGCCAAATTAGTGATGAGCTCAATTCTTTTTGTAATATCTAAGTCCACTTTAGACTAACATCTTAATGATCAAATTGTCATAGATAAATATGATTGCTCACATTCAATTAAGATAGTTCTTTGCACATATTCAATAAATTATTGTCTATAAACCTCCATTAGTTGCTTGTCACTTGATACATTCATTTATTTGATTTGAGTAATTGATAAAATCTAAATATCTCATACCCATAATTATTTTAATACTCAATGATAACAATATACTCAAAACAAACCAGTTAACTAAATTCACAACATTTATATCTAACTTTAAAACCCTCAATAAGTACATAAAAATTTAACTTTTTAAGAACAAAGACAAAAATATCATATAACAATACTATTACATAAAATTAATAACAAGTAAAAGTACATAAATTCATTAAGTATGCCATATATATCACATAAAAAAGTATCTTCTCTTGAATGATATTTCTTACAATGAAAAAGAATTCATATAATCATTTCCTTACTAAAAACAATGGACTTTAGCAATGAAACTCGTCATTTGAGTAACTCTCAAGAGCTTGAACTATATAATTAAAAAAAAAAAGAGAACGAATATCATGTCTTCTTTACTTAAATGATTGATTAATGATTGATTTTCATTTGTGTTATGGGACTGTCACTTTAGTGAAATGTCTCTTGAGCCAGAAAATATCAAATTAAAAGTCTTATATTTAACATCTATCTTGCTTAAATGAAAACTAGGTACTTGAGTGAGATTTGTACATAACAAAAACTATTAAATATAGCAAAAATAATCATAAAATTCATTTTACTTACCAAATAATTTTCAGTAGTATATTACAAGTTTAAAATATGAAAATGAGTTTCAAAGTTTTAATTCAATACAATTTCAATTCACATATAAGAATTCAACAACTCTATTATAAAGTATTTAAATTCTTGAATCATAGTAAAGAAGAAAAAAACTACAACCAAAATTTATTATTTACAAAATAGAACATCTTCATTATAGTTTTAAGTTTCTAAAAACATAAAATTACATATAATGGTCTTTGTTGTATATTCAGTCTATATTCATAGGCGATAAGTTGAAATATATTAAATATTGATGAGCATATTTTATTCACACTTAAGACCTTTAATCTTAGGTTTATGGAATATTATGTATAGTTAATTTCAGTATTTAATTGGAATTCAACTAATAAGACTTATTTGATTTAATTGTAATTGTTTAATTTCAGATTTCAAGCCTATTAACCTGTTTAATTTGATATGTTTATTTCAACAATGGAATAAGAGAAATAACTTTGTTTTTCAGACTTGTATTAGAGTTTTGGGATGCCTATATATACATTTCTTTATACCTCTTTTGATACCTATTATTCAATAGATTTGAAGATTTAAGAAATACTTTCATTTCCTCTTGCTCTATCTTTTTCTCTCTTTTATTTTCTTCTTCTTTACAATTTTGCATTTTATACTTCATCTTTCATTAAAGGATAAAGACCAAGGATTGATCTTTAGTGTATTTCACCATGATTCTTAAAGTTTCCATGCATTAGTAATTTTATTTTATTTTTATTTTCATGGGTTCTAATTTTCCTAATATCTTGAAATCTACGAATTCATATTTTATTTTTAATTCATAATTCGATTTGCTTAATTCTTAATTAGATTCAATAATAAGAAATTAAGATTCATAAAACTTGCCTAATTTCTGTATGTGATTTTCAAGAATTAATTGATGCTTAATTTGTTAATCCAATTTTTGTGAAAATAATTAAGATTTGTTATTTTATTAATTAAATTGTGGGAAAGTTAAAGACTTATCTATTTTGTTGATTTTTTTAATTTAAATTTCAAATTGGTATTTTTAATTATGAAAACAATAGACAATTTCGTTTGTTATTGATATTGAAAGTTTGAATTTGTAATAGAATTGTTTGGGAGATGACTTTGTATTAATTCAACCCTTGCTACATAATCTAATAGTTGGTGTTAAAATGATGACTTTCTCCAATACATAATCCTTATAACATTTTTAATGAATTTTATTGAAAACTTAACAAACATATAATTGTTATATATGAAGGCTAATAATTTTTTTCTTATTATACTAAAAAATAATAGTAATAATTGTTGCTAAAAGTATATTTTATGCTAAAATTTAGTTTTATACTACTGTAAAAAATTATTTTCTTTAGTACGTATATTACATATACTATAACCTTTAGTAAAAGTTAAATATAAAAATTAGTTATTGAAATATGAGTGCGTTAATTGATAAGTCCCTAATTAAATTTTTATAAAAATATTTTTTTTGAAAATTTATTTACTTGCATATAACTCTTTCTTTACCAAATATAATGAAAAGTATATCTCTATATCAAATCAAATACACATAAAATACTTATATGCAAATAAATGAATTTTTAGAAAAACCCATTTATATTTAAATTTTACTATATAATCAACCAATGTACTCATCTCTTCACTAATTTAAATATTGATTCATTTAGTAACAGTTATTTTTTATCATTATATTATTTTGGATATCCTTAGGTTAATTATTGCATATTTTGTTATTTCATCTATATGTTATATTCTTTTATAATAATTTTAATTTATTTCGCCTTGAAATTAAATTTTGCTTGTTAAAATTTATCTATATAGATTTTTCCTTGTTTTAATTCTTTATCACTGTACTAAAAAACAATAATGGTGAAAATATTTGAACATAATTAACGATTGGGTTTAAGTTTAGAATATGTAATATACTAAATAATCTGAAAATTAATGTTGTGATTTAAAATAACTTTATTTAACTTATGTAGGATTATCTGTTACAACAAATACTCGTATAAAAGATCACTTATTCAATGTGTTCAGCGTAGCCAGCATAAATTACCAATTGAACTCAATGTTGAAAAGAATTCATCATCTAATTAAAACTATACTTCACTCCCTTAAAATAAATTACCAATAATTAAAGTGATTACCAATAATTAGAGTGATTAAAAGGGATGGTAAGTTAAAAATAATAACACTCTATTCTTATTTGTATTTTAAAATTATGCATGATTTTTTTTAGTTTGATCCTATATTAGATTAATGAACTAACAAATATTTTTTGCCTAACTAAAAATTAAAATAATATTATAAGATATTTATAATGTAATATATTTTATCAACAATAAATAATATTTAAATGTATAATATTTTATATAAAATTATTCATATTTAAATAAATAAAACAAATTTAAAGTACTTAAATACTTCTTAGACAGTCATACATTCCTAGTATCTTTCAACATTTGTTTATCACATAAGATAATATCAACTTAGTTAAAATATTTATGCAACATATATAAAAAAGATAAAAATATATTAAATATTTATTGTAAATTTCTTTAAATATATTATCTCTTTGATTAGGTTATTTGTTTTGTTAGACGTTTGTACTTCTTCCATTGTTTATTGGTCTAAAATCAAGATTCAACATTTTATTTACCTTCCAAAACCCTTCATACTTAGCATAGTAAAATGGAACATCATGCTTACTAATACATTAGCAAGTACATCTTGTATGCTTTAGGATTAAATTTTCATTCCTTTAAATAATTGATCTCTAAAATTCCTTTAGATGTATAAAGTTTAATACATTTTTTAAATTTATATTTTTTCAATTTTTTTTTAAATAATTTCATATTTCTTGAAAGTCAGAATCTTTATTCTCTTAGTCTTTTCATATTTCTATTTAACATTATTTATCTGAATTGATTACTAATTATAAAAGTAACTTTTGATATTATCTTTTGAAAAAGACATAAAATTGAGATAATAAAAATAATACAATACACAATAAAATAAAAAAATTATTAAGAAAAAAAATTTAAAATATTATAATTTTATTTGATATAACAACATAAAAATTAATAATAAAATTTAATATATAAAATAAATGGTTCAATTCACTTTACCTCCATAAATATATGTATTGAACTAAATAGATAAAATTTAAAAATGTATTAATATTTATATCATTATTTTTTAAATTTAAGATAACATAAATCATATGTTCACATTTAACTTGTCAAATCAAACGGCTCTACACTAAAAGTAATTAAAAATGTTCACCTCACAGTTTTTTTTCTTGGATAAATTTGTTTTTCATGAAATATACTTATATTTTATTAAAAAAAAGCAATTACAAAATGCGATTTTTTTGTTATGGTGTAGAGTTAATAGGTGACAGTGACATGAATTTAATTTCCAATAAAGTTTTCTGCAGATTGTATCTATGAACATATGTCATCATTTCAAGTACACGTGACATGAAAATTACTAAAATTTTAAAAACGTACAAATATACGATTATAATATTTCTTGTTTAACGCATAAATGGTATAAATCTAATTTAATGTCACACATAATTATATAATATGTTTTTTTAATTTCTTGACGAAAAGTTAATCTAAACTTAAAAAACATTCTTACACAAAAGTTCTTTTCCTGGCATTACTAACTGCGAAAAACTAGTTTAACACAAATACAATTTCACAGTTGACAATTCCTTTAAATAAATTTCATTTTTTTCATCAAATTCTGATTAATTTAACTCTAAGGTTTAAAAGTAACAGTGAATAAAAACACAGAAGAAACAAATGCACATACAAATAAATAATTCACTTACACATATACTTATATAAAAAAAAGAAATATATATATATATATAAACATAAAATAAGAGATATTTATATAATAAAAAGCATTACATTTCTTATTATATAAATACTATTAAAGTATAAAATATTCATAGTTTGTTTCCATATTCTTCTTATTTTATTCATATTATTATTATTATTATTATTATTATTATTATTATTATTATTATTATTATTATTATTATTGATGATGTTGTTATATAAATGTATATACATTATTTTATATAAGTATGTGTATACAAGCATATTTATTTGTACTATGCTTCTTATTATATAAATGTATTTATTTTTATTTTATTTTTTTATATCTATTATTATCTTTTGCCTAAAATAGACATATTTGGTACAAATGTGTACATATCTTCTTTTTTATAGGTACGGGTACGTGTATTTATTTGTATGTGTATTACTTTAATAATACTTATATAACAAAAAGCAGGATATTTTTTTATATAATTATTTTATTATATATATAAATGTATATATATTTTGGTAGGAATGTATATACATTTTTTTTCATATAAATATGTATGTAATTGTATTTATTTGTATGTGTATTAGTTTAAAAATATTTATAAAACAACTTGTTATATAAATGTATGAACTTTAGTATAAATGTATATAGATATTTTTTTTTTGTATATAAATAGGTGTATTTTACTTGAAAAAGATAATTTAACCTAAAAAATAGTGTTATTAGGAAAGTGATAGGTGTTTGATAAAAGGATTGAAATTACTAGAAGAGAAGAATAGGTTACTTGAGTTCAACTCTTATTATGAATGCGGTCTATTCAAGTCTTTATGATTCATTACTAAGAACAATACGAAAGTAAAACGCATACCTAACATGCAATTAATGAGATACAATTAAGTTGGAGTTTATTTTCCCACCTACTACCAACGGTTTGACACACAGTTACACTATCTCTTGCGTAAACCACTCTTACAAACACTTCTACAAGTAATAAATCAAACATTTAATATCTCTCACTAAAGTCTCCTATTTATTTCAATACTATCATCTTAAATATTTTATTTCAACACTTTTGCATTACATATTTCACTACACAACAATTCCTCTTACATTTTTTTTTTAAATGTATATATATATATATATATATATGGTTATATATGCCATGGTTATTAAAAGTTACATTCATAATGTTTTATGAATTGATTCTTCAATTATTGAACAACAATAGAAAATGACTCTAGATACTCTTGTAAACACTTTCTTCCTAAACTAACTTATCCAAACAAATATATTACAAACTAGAAAATTATCAATAAAATTTATTGCATAAAAAACATATAGATTTTTGTATTTTTAATTAATTCTAACTACCAATATGTTAAATAATATTCTATTTATTTATTTTTAAAAATGAGATTTTTTAAAGAAATTACTCTTCTTATTTTTTAATAAGTTTCGGGTTTAAGATTTTATTAAATAAAATAAAAATAGTAAATTTTACAATTTGTGATAAATTTTTAATTTTTTTTTAATAATACTCTTAAATAATTAAATAAAATTTATTGATAAATAAAAAGATAAAAAATAATTGATTAATAAAAATAGTAAATTAATTAAAACCTCATAAAAAATTATTTAATTATTTTTATATTTTTAAAAATAATAATATAATTAGTAAAAAATAATTAATGAAGAGTCAACTTTATAACTCATAGATAAAATAAAACAATTTTTTTTCTAAAACCACACATTTCATATTTATTTAATGAACGTTTTCAAAGTTTAAAATAGCATTAATGCATATTTATTAATTATACTTTTGTTTTTCTCTAATATTTTAATTAACTTACCTTTTGTAAATTTATTATGACAAAAACAAAATAGAATATCTTAAACCAATTTTTTCAAATAAAGAAAATTTATTATACTTTTTTATTTTTACAAAAAAAACCTCAATCACTTTCTTCTTTTCGAACTTAGTCTTGTAATTTTTTTTTCACTTATAATGTTTTCACTTTCTAATGAAACATCAACTACTTTCTCTCAAAGTAATGCATTTATAAAAACCTCTAACTCCCTCTAGTATATAATACTATAAGAAAAAGTTAATTGATACAAATTAAAAATTATTAGTTAGCAACATTTAATTACATTATTTCTTACAGATAAATATTTTAAAATTATTATTTTTCAGAATTTGATATAAAGTTAATAAAATTCCTTGAAAATAAAATCAATGACATTTTAAAGAGAATCTCATTAATTAAAATAAAATAAATTAATATTTTCTTATATTTCTCACCAACATATTAGACATTATTCTCTTATATTTTAGAGTTCAACCAATATATTACTAACATTTATCTAATTATAAGAATTGAAAAATAATCACATTTTTTTTAGAAGTTACTAAGTTATAATCGAAAACTATCTTTACTTAAGTGTTGAGATTCAAGTAAGGTATTTACTCTTTAAAGGTCCAATTTTGTGTCTAATGGGGAAGACAATGGTAAGGTTATAATTAGTTAATGCTAAATACATGTTATACAATAGAATAATAAATCAAATATTATTTTTCAGGAACATTGGTATTACATATTAACTACCTATGAAACATCTACTAATGCAAACAAGATTTTAATAACGGTTTTATCATTATAGTTGATAAAGATATTAAAGAAAAAGGAATTTGAAGACACTTTCCAACCAAAAATATATCTTTACATACTATGATAATTTTAATTATGTTTTTTTATTATATGCATAAAATATCATAGCGATTCTTGTAGCAACTGATATTTTATATTACCATTTTTTTTAATTTTATGGTGAACTTTCATAGACGGGTGCTATAAGAATTGTCCGTATTGTGTGTGTAATTTTTTAATGTCTATATTGTTTTATGACTATCTCAAATATGCATTTAAACACAAATTAAACTAATTAACAAGACACAATTAATTAAATTTTAAGGTATTTTACAAATACAACAATAAGTAAATAGTCTAAAATCATCTTGAATTATCATATAATTTACTAAAAACATAATTAAAGTCCAAAACCATGGTTAATTAATATATAATTTAATAAAAAATTATTAAATAAAATCATACCTCTTTGTTAATTCTCCTAAAATGTTATAAATGTTGTCCACATGTTTCAAGTATGGTCGAATGTTTCTAAGTCTTAAGGTTGTGTTTTTTAAAAAAAACTGCAACAATTTTATATCATTTGTTTAGAGAATAAATGTGTTCATCATAAGTAGATGTACTTAAGCACTTCAAATGAGTTTTCATTATGGGAAGATGGTGATAAACGCTGAATCGATGTAGCAAGAAGTTTTTACCAAGTTTCTTTACTAATCTCGTGTATATGATAAAAGAGTTTTCACATTCCCTTATATACATACGTTGTAGTCAATATTCACTTAAATTGATGAAATTTTGTTGTGTCGGAAGAATCATAATATCCTCACAATAAAGATAACATAACACATCTACATTGGAAAAAGAAACAAAATATCAATTAGTTTTTTCTATTAAACCATGTAAGAATAAAAAAAATACATAAGTATGATTACTTGGTTTGCCAATATATCCTACCCTATGATGTTCCTCTTTTTCTCAATAACATGATCCCAAGGTTAAGATAAAAATTATCTCATGACATCTAGATATCTACTAAAAAACTCAAAATTTAACCTAGAGGCCACACTAGTGTTAATTTTAGTGTTAATGTTAATGTTGAGTGACATCCTATCACTTCTAATACATTTTAATGACAACAACCTTAGTTATTAGCTCCTTTACAATTTTTGTAAGTCATGTCAAAAGTGAATGACACTTAATAATCAACCATTTTTATGGAACTTGTATCCCTGATATAGTAGAAGACTTGGAAAATTGTTAAACTCATAAGCTTCTTGAGAAACTTAGTTGGATTAAGTTTAGAACAAGATTGAGCTTTGTAAAATTTGTATACCACGTCTATTGATGGAAAACCATCTAGCCACATCTTTTTAAATAAAGACCTAGAGTTCTTATTAAAAACATGCATGAAGATTGGGCCTCCAATGACCTTAATAAGTCTAAGACCACATTTGAAGAGGTCACCTCTAATGAATAATAAATATTATATAGAGTGAAATAGGAATAACAAGGTTCGTAATTAGACCTAGTAGTTTAGAATATTTGGACTAAGTAGACTAAGTTGTTGGGTTTGTATTTGGGTCCTGAGATGTAGATAGTAGAATAGAGGTAGAATGAACAAGCTAGGGTTTAATTGGCTCATTAAGACCCAATTCAAAACCTAGGGCATGCATGGAGTGGATGGAACGACTAAAGGCACTCACACTTCTCACATGGAGCTCACACTTCTCACATGGAGCTCACACTTTGTGCATGACTGATGCATGGAAAGCATATGTGCTTAAATGACATTTTCCCTCTCATTTTTGTCCAAATTTTAGGGTTTCTAGACGAAAATTCAAATTTGAATATCCCTCTCTTTTGCTTTCAAATTTCGGTCTCTTTATTCTATAAAAAGGAACTTCATGTAACCTCCCAAAATATATAATACAATATTTTCCAAATTTGATGTATTGAATTATATTATTTTTGGGTAGTTTTAAATATTTTACTAATTCTCTAAATATTACTTTCTCCGTTTCAAATTATAAGGCATACTTGACAAATTCTCACATACCAATAAAAGCAATTAATTTGTTCAAATTTTTATAAATTTTTCATTTTTACCCTTATTAATTACTATTAAATGAATTAATTGAAATTTAACCAGAAGTATTTATAAATGAATTAATTTTTTAATAAAATTGTAAATTGATTGAGATTAGAATTTCAAACAGTTTTGAAATCATTTCAAAATCATTTCTAAATAATTTAAAATCAGAACTATTAATTATTTTAAATAAATATTTTAATCAAAATTTTTAATTCCCACCAAATTGCAAATGACTATACTCAAATTTTAGTTTAAAATTTCAATCAATATTTTTAATTCCTACTAAATTGTAAATGACTATGCTTAAATTTTATTTTCAAAATTAATCAAAATTTTCAATCCCCACCAAATTGCAAATAAAAATAGTGAATTAAAATTAGTTGCTACTACAACTTTAATACAAAAATTAAAACATAATATTAGTAGATGATGATAAAAGATGCAGAGTCAGACTAATAAAAGAGAATTAATTCTTAGTTTCTGATATTTAATTTCTCTTTCTACTATTTAATGCTACTATTTAATGTTAATACAAATAATGATGTGATTAATAGGGGTATATAAGGAAAAAAAAGAAATAAAGTTATTGGAATTCTAAAACGCCTTGTATTATGAAACAAAATTTTCTTCCAAAGTCTTACAATTTGAAACGGAGGGAGTATAAATTATTTAATCAATACAATAATTATAATAATATTAATGAAAAAAAATAGAAAAGAAAAGATAATAGATATACATAAGCTTAAGAAATAAAAGTATCTCTTCAAATTATCATTGCAAATAATTAAAATAAATAAAAAATAAAATATTTTAAGAGATAAGGAAGAGATGAAAATATCTCTTCAAGTCATCATTTCATATACTTAATAAAAGAAAAATAAAATAGTTTAAGAGATAAGAAAGAGATGAAAATATCTATTCAAGTCATCATTACAAATAATTAAAATAAATGAAAAAAAATTAAAATTTTACTATATATACATGGATGGGGGTAGAGGAGGGAGTTACTCGAAGAGAAAAGAAAAAGAGAGAGAAAGAAAGAAAGAGAGAGAGAAAGAAAAAAAAAATATCTACCTTTATCCTAATTTCACAAAACTAAATGCAATCATAAATGTAAGGTAGGGAGACATCTATCATTATAGTTATTTTATTTTATAGTATCTATCTTTCCTGTGTTATGTATCTCTAACCCCATCTTCTTTATTTATTTATTAGTTTTATATTTTACATTTTGTGAGGGGCACCTAACCTCATCTTTATTATTTATTTATTAGTGTTATATTTATATTTTTTCTGTGAGGTGTACCTAACATTATCTTCTTTATTTATTTATTAATCTTATATTTATATTTTTCTCTGTGATGTGTTCCTAACTTTATTTTGTTTATTTGATTATTTTATGATTTTTATTTATTTATTTATTTTACCTCTAGTTATGTACTAATCCTTTTTATTATTAATTTATATTATTTAATTAATTTCTAGTTCTGCACTAGTCATTTTTATTTATATATGTTATTTAAATTATTTTTAGTCATGTACTGATCTTTTTTATATATTTTTTTTTTCAGTTTTGTACTAGTTTAGTTATTTATTCTAGTTTGTTTCTCTTAAATTTTATTTTTAGTAATATATTGACCCTTCCATTTTTGTGACCTTATTATTTAATTATTAATATTTCATATATGTATAACTTCATATATATTTATATTCCATTTTTGTTAGAGCATCTCCAATGCGTTTCTTTCTTTTCATTAGTTGTTTAGCTCAAAAAAGAAAAAGAGTAAATAGAGAGAGAGACTCACTTTCTATAATTGAGGAAGAACTTAGGATATTGAAGCAAAAGTAAGAAAAAGTAAGAATTAAAATGCCTATATTCCATGTGGTTTGGGACTTAATTACACTTATGGATCTAAATTTACCATAGTGATTGCATGTGTCCCTTAACATTGTTAAAAAAAATTCTTTTTCTATTTCTTTCCTATTCAGTTGTATCCAAGACCAAACTTATCATATGTAGTTTTGCATTTTGAAAATAAAAGATTTAGAACCTTAAAGTTCTTAGCAAAATTTTCAAATCATGTTTACAACATATCACTTTTCCTTCCAAATTTTAACTTTTTGGCATCTAACTTTTAAGTTTATTCAAGGCATGATATATTTTCATGAGTTATAACTTGATCACTTTTAAGCTTTTTATTTTTAGAGACTCAAGCCTTAAATATATGATTCGATTTTAAATATTCTCAATTATTGAGTTACAACTTATGAGAAGATCTTCATAGGAAAGATCATTCTCCTCATCTTTATCGAATGATAAACATGATGATTCTCAAGCAGTACTAAGGAAAAAGTTAAGATTTGAGAATACCTCTTCCAAAAAAATATTTATATAAAGGCTAGCTGGGTAGTTCATTTTTCACATAACTTTTATCCCTCTACCTCTAGTCTCTCTGAACTCTATCTAAGATTTAAACGCTGAAATTCTGTCGATTTTTAGATCCAAAAGAAGCAATAGAAAGTTGACAGGCTATGGAAGAGTTCTACCCAATCACTTTTGTGAATGGGTAAGTCTAGGTCTATTTATTCTTAAGAGTCTCTTTTGGAAGAGTTTCTGGTTTCTAAAGATTTTTCTTACTGGATTCTTTTTATTGCGAAATGTTGTCAAGGATTATGAGATAAAGGGTTTGGGATTGTAGCATTTCTATCTAAGCAATGGAGCTAACAAAATTCAGGTTGAGGAAGTTAATGTTCAAAAGTAATAACTAGTGTGGTATTGACTTTAATGTGTTAGAAATATTTTTTTGTTATTTTTTATGTCTAAGTTGATATTGGAATGTTTATTGATGATCTGTGGGGTGAGAAACTTGTTAGAGGGTTAAAAATGGAGGTTTACTCACTAGGAATGTTTGGTTTCGGGCCTATTTTTGCTCAATTGTGTTGCAGGTGGCATCAATTGTCCCATGAAGAAGGCTGGTTGGGCCAAAGGTCATGTGGGCCAAGTCACAATCGAATTGTGGCGCTTGGGATGTACGTTCTTAACTACAAAGAGTTGTGCCCTAACTTACGACTATAACTTTTGGTGTAGTGGTAAACGCTCAATCCAATAATTGGTATCACAACCAATGTCATGAGTTCGATTCCAACGGGGCAATCGCTGAGGGGGAGATTGTTGCAGGTGACCTCAATTGTCCCATGACGGAGGCCGGTTGAGGGAGAGGCCATGTGGGCCAAGTCACAATCGAATCGTGGCACTTGGATTATGCGCTCTTAAATAGAAAGAGTTGCGTCCCAACTAATGGCTATAACTTTTGGTGTAGTGGTAAGCGTTTGATCCCACAAAGTGAAGCTTTTTCACTCAAGCGAAAGTGAGTCGACACTGTCGAGAGTCAAGGTGACAAAATTTTCTCTCAAGGGAAGGAATTTTTGCTCAAGCAAAAAATGAGCTTATGCAATTATCGCTAAAGTAAAGGAATTTACGCTCAAGCTAAAAACTTTTGTATACAAAAAATAATGAAGTATTTTTTCTTAAGCGAAAATAGCCTAGTGGGATGGTCTATTCGAGTTAATTTTCACTCAAGTGATGAGAGGTTGCTTAACCGAAAATTGAAAAGATGCTTGTAGACCCTTTTTTTTTAGATAAAATTGACAAAAAAATGAGTAGTTATACATGTTCTATAAGTTAAGTGATGTGAGACCAAGGAGAGTTAGGGTTTGGTGTCCGTAATCTGTTTGTGTGTGAGGCATAGTAAAGCTAAGGGTTGGTGTCCATAATCTAGTGAGGCGCGTTGATGAGATGTTTGGTACTCGAGGATGTACAACTTGCATTTAGTGTGATGAGCTATCATAGAGCAGATTCAATGAGATCTTAGGTTTTACTCATAGTTTTGGTCATGTAGACTAAGGTTCTAGATTGTGACGGATGAGAGATATTGGAGGCATGCTCTAAGATTATAGTGAGGTAGATCATATCAGGGTAGTGTTAACGATAGTCCTACCTTGTGGGTAGGGTAGTCAGGTTTATCAAAGGTATTGACAAAGTGACCTACTACAATGTGACCCGTAGTTGTTAGTCTCTAAGTTCAAGTATAATAATAAAGTCTTTTGAAAGATGTCTTCATTTAATGTTGCTGGATGTATAAAAAGAAAAAGATGTTCAACAAGCATGGAAATAACATGATGATGTGTTTTATATGATGATATTACTTATGTGTTATTATTTTTGAATTATTAATCTACCCTATCTTTATCGATTGTTTGGTCTATCATGTATTATACTACACATAAACAAATATCTTAAAAAAGTGAGATAAATGTTTCAGAATCTCAAAAATAAACTAGAAGATGAAATAATAGATTTATATGTACAATTATTTATATATATATATATATATATATATATATATATATTATATCTTATAATAAAATTTTGTACTAATAGAAATTAAAATTTTTTTAGTGCATATATATATATATATATATATATATATAATATAATATAATATAATATAATATAATATAATATAATATATGTTATTAATCACTACTTCTATTTATTCAATTTGAAAAATCACATTTTTTTAAATAAACATAAAAAAAGTTATTATGCTAAAATATATTATGTAATCCTTTATGTAATTATTACATTTTTCATTCACTAATCTGTAAATCTTAAAATTATTTATCTAAATAAAAATAATTCGTAATTTTTATTTATTTTAAAGTTGAATAAATTTCAAATATCTATTTATCAAGCAAAACATATGTCCACTAGGATAATCACAACATTGAAATAGTAAAATTAGTTTAGATTTTATAGTTGTGGGTAGTCCTTCATTATAAATTAAATAGTAAAAAAAATAAAAAACATTGAAAAGCCCTAAAATGTAAACAAGGTTTTTTTGAGAAAAAATATGGAAATTCAGATGACGTCCACGAATTCAATTTATTTTTCTTAAAAGAAATGGTTTGACATGTTTTTTTTTAATTCTTATTTATGAGACTAAAATTATGGGTGGATTTACATTTCAAACAGATCCAACTATTAATGACACCCATCCTGGTACTAATGGAAAGATCGCTTTCTATTAATAGCTGTCTTGTTAGATAAATCATAATTGTATAGTTATGTTTTAGCTGGCTTGGAAGTTATATACGTGGATCCTACAAGGATTCAACACATTAAAAACTCATTTGCTTTTGTCACCTTTTAATATTGACTTATTCAAATAATTTATTAGTCACTATACTAAATATTAGTTGTTGTATGATTAAATTTGTTGAATTTCAATGCACTCGTTCTCCTTGAAACTATAGTCGCTTTTCGAATTAAATGTGATCATATATGACTTATAAAGTTATCAACATTTGTTCCCTTTTTAACATAGGATAATTAAAATTAATATTTTATTAAGTTTCATTTTATCTTCTCAAAATTTCAATATGCACTTCAAAAATAATCGGAATTTTTAAGATCATAGCTTTAATATACTTTCTATTAATTTAAACAAATTTCTATACACATGTATATATATATATATATATATATATGGCACTTTTGAAAGAAAAGTGTTGCCCTAGTTGTTTTGAGTTTAAGGTTGGATAGTTTATGATAGAAGATGACGTAGGGGTTTAAGGTTCTTAAGGTCGTGGAGAATGTTGTTGAAGATTCTTATAAGGTTGATGTTATTAAATAATTTAATTGAATGTTTTGGTTGTATAGTTTTAATTTAGGGTTAAATATGTTTTTAGTTTCTGAACTATTTATCAAAATTGTGTTTGGTTTTTTAGACAAACTTTGGACTTACTTCGGACTTACTTCATCCTTATACTTTATAAAAAAGTGTAAATGATTCTCGATGACAAATAAAAATATTTGTAAAAAGAGAAAAAATGATAGAAAATAGAAAAAAAAAAGTTAAAGAAGCTTAAGAGACGAATGATAGTGAAGTAGGAAACTATGAAAAAGGAAAATAAAGAGATAAAAAGGAATTCTGACATATCATCAAGGATCATTTACACGAGTTTATAAATTATAAGGACGAGATTAGTCCAACTTTTGCCTTAGGGACAAAACATAATTTTGACAAATAATTCAAGGATTAAAAACATATTTAACCCTTTAATTTATATTGTTAATTGTCAAGGTTGATGTTATTAGATAATTTAGTTGAATGTTTTGGTTGTATAGTTTTAATTTATATTGTTAATTGTTATTGTACTATTTAGATTAGTATTTGGACTAATATTTTTGTTCGTTTTTATTTCAGGTTTTAAATATAAGTAAAAAGTAACTAAATTTAAAAAAAGTGGCTAGTATGAAAGAGTTTTTTCATGTTCGTTGATGGTTCTTAAAGGGGAGAAGAAGTTATAAAGCTTTTATGCTAAAGGGATCACTTTTGCTAAAGATCATGCTAAGGGGGAGCAATAGCAAGATCAAGGGCAAACAAATAAAGTTGAAGACAAGCACTTTTTATTTTTTATATCTTTGTAATAAACTAATGTATAAAGTCTATTTTTTCTCTATTGAATTTCACTTCATTGTAATTTTGTATTCCATGTCATAGATTATTTCTTCTTGGTATAATTTTTAATTAAATTTAGTGATATAAAAGTTTGAAATGCCATCAAACTTTTTCTTTAACTTCCTATCCTATA
The DNA here is from genome assembly GCA_030347555.1 of Lablab purpureus. Taxonomy (NCBI): domain Eukaryota; kingdom Viridiplantae; phylum Streptophyta; class Magnoliopsida; order Fabales; family Fabaceae; genus Lablab; species Lablab purpureus. Next base: position 25,361,069 of record CM059258.1, read on the forward strand.
GTTTGCATGGTTTTCAAAAAAATGTCTTGTGTTTTCATACTCTTTTTCTCAAAATAAACATGTATAAACTTTATTATTTTAAACATTTTACAAAATGGAAAGATTGTTAGAGTAAAGTCTAACAAACCCTTACATATTTACTTATAAGAATAGAATATCATAAGATAATTAAAATGAATTTTGTTTTATTTTACACTTGAACCTTTTATTTAGAAGCTAATTTTTTTTATCGTCTCACAATAAAATTATGATATAAATGAAATTTAGCAAATACTATCATTTTTTTAATACAATTAATTTATTTCTTCTCCTAGCATATCATATAAATTTTGAGGCTTTGTTTTCAATACTATTGGCCAATGAAGATTTTTGATGTCTTTAACATAATACACTTATTGAATTTAACTAGATAGGACATATAACTTATTAGTTCTTAACTTACACTTATTATTAGTATAAAAAATTTCATTTGTGTCTTCCTTGTATCATCTCTCTCTTAAAATACACATCTCATCGGTCACATTTAAATTAAATAACATTATTTTTACTAGAGTGACTTAATTCAATAATATTCATCAAGACAGAAAAGTAATATAAATTATCTATATTCTCATCACCTCTGACTAAAATTTCATTATTTTGTGATTTTAACTACATATCTTGATCCTTTGCATTAAATGTTGAATCATTTATCAAATAACTTGTTTATTGAAAACACATGTATTTAGTCCTCAAGTCAAATGAAATAATGATTTATTTATTCTTTCGTCTCCTTCTCTCTTCAAAAGTGGAATCTATTGAAAAAAAAAAGATAAATGAGCTTAAGCTACATAATAATAGATAAACTAATTTACTTAATCCTTACATGTTTTTTGAACCATTGAAAAATTCCTTTTGATGTCTTTGTTCCACATATTGTGAATTTCCTTTCTCTAATTCTTATTTATGTAACATGATCCTAAAATACAAAATTATAATAAATTATAAATAACTATAAAACATGAATATGTAATTTAAGAAAATTACTTGCTTAATAAAAGGTGAGACACCATTACAATTGTGAAGAACCAATAAAGTAAGTATGACATAAATTACTTTTGTGCTCAAAAACAAACTGACATTTGAAATATTGAAAAATAAAGGATAACCACCTACATAAATTTTCGCAATCAGGATATAATTCTTGTTCAGCATCCTTTAGTAGTTTATAAAATTTGAACATTTTTCATTCATTTTATTAAATTGAGTTGTTAACGTGTTTTCTTGCTTTTTTTGATGTCTTCAACCTTAATAGCACTCTTGAGATAATGTAACATACATAACATTACAATTTTACTTTTACCAATCTTCATAACTTTCCTATCTCTTCATATAACATAATCTCTTTTTATCCTAATTATAATTAAGTGTTCATATATGATTATTTTATATTGAAAATGATTACATTTACACTTTTTGTGTGAACAACTTATTAATTTTTCATCCTCAAAATCAATAAATATAAATTTAATAAAGTCAAGAACTCATTTTTTATATATTGTGTTCTATCAATAATTTGCATCCATCTTTTATCTAATCTCATACCTATAAAAAATATGATATTATCAATTTGAAAAATTTTACAGATTAAATATATTAAAGAATTAATGAAAACTTAAAATCAAAATGCATGAAATCATATAATAAATAATTAAAAGTGCATATTTTATTACTCACCAAAAGATTCTTCTATCTTACTTAATTCTTATCTTTTCTATTTAATTTTACCCAATCTTTTTATTTGATTTTGTTCTCTTTTTTCTCCTTATTTTATAATTTATATAAACCTTATACCATTTATCAAATTTTATCTCTTTTTAAAATTAAAATTTATCCTTATCTTTAATATAGTTAATTTTTAAAAAAAATATTCATTACAAAAAATTCATTAAATATAATTAATTTTGAAACAAAATATAATTAATCATTATATTCATAAAATTAGAAATTATTTAACAAACTAAAAGGTTTAAAATAATTTTTATTATTAATAAAATTTTATAGTATAAAAAGAAATTATATATTTCGTGGTTATTAATCTTAAAATTAATTGTTTTTTATATAATGGTATTAGAATCTAAATTATTCTTTAATCTTAACTAGTAATGTTTAGTTATTTACTAAATTAAACTTTAATTTAATCTTTGAATAAATAATTGATTAATTTTATTATTTTATAGATTAACCATATGAGTTTTAAAAATAATTTTTTTATAGTAATTATAAAGTTTGTTATTAAAATCATAATGTATATTTATATGGTTGTGTTTATTAAGTTATTATTAACATGATAATATGATCATATATAATTATAAATTTGTTTAGTTAAATACTAAGTTTTTTATTATACATAAATGCAGAAGTATAGAAAACAATAAAATCTAACTAACTTCAATACTTATATAAGAGAAAGTAATTCACCAATTAAATCAAGTGAGATAAAATTAGTAGATGAGAAATTAGTATTTAAGCATCTGATTATAAGAAAAACGCCATCATTCTCTTTGGAATTAGTTTTATTAATTTATCAATTTCTGTTTAAAAAAATTATGTAATAAAGTTTGTTATCAACATCATAATATAATTTGGAATTATTTAATTTTATTTATTACGCTGTTATTAACAGGCTAATATATAATCATAAAATTTATTTAAATAAATATAGTTTTGTTAATATAAGAAATTTAAAATAACCCGTAAAAAAGGTTGTAATCTAAAATATAATTATCTATTAATATATTTTATCTATTTTCCTTGTTATTTTAACCAATTTGTTTAATTTTTCTTCAATATATAAAATTTTTATTTAGAAAACTAATATATAAAGTATATATCAAATAAGAAAGAAATAGTAAAACGCATAAAAACTAAATAATAGAAAATTAATGTATATACACTATATAAAATAAATAAATAAATGATAAAATATGAATATAATCATATTTAAATTAATATATAATCGTACTTTAATTTTCATTTATTAAATTAAATTAATAAATATAACTATATATTATCATACTAATTATTTTTTAATATGAAATAAAACTTTAAGTACTTAAATTTCACGTTTGTAGACACTAATTTTAGAATTAGGTTTAGTAGTTTGTATAAAAGTTATAATTATGGATATTAGTTTTTCGATGATTTTGGAATCAATTGAAAAGAAAGTTTATAATTTGAGTTATGATTATTTTAATGAGAAATGATCAAATTGTTATTTTTAGTTAAAATTATTGTAGTTTTTGAACTTTTAAGTTTAGTAAATGTTTCTTTTAAAATTTGAAATCTTCACAAGAGTTGTAAATTATCATCTTAGTTTTATTATTATTTATATGTGATTTTGATTGAATAAGTGGAACTTAGGATGACTTGTTATTTTTAATAGTTGTGTGGAATAAGTTATGTTTGGTGGATGAAAGCAACTTTATCTCTACTTCCAAAAGTGTTGAGAGAGACGTGAGATAGCCTTAGGACAATATGAAGAATGTTTACCCTGCACTTAAATAAATAATTGTTTGATCTTATGATTTTCATGTGTGTATCATCTGATTGATTTTTCATCTTATCAAATGATGTTGGAAAGTATTGTCTAATAGATTATACATGCATGATTTGACTTTCTATTCAAAGCGAGACTTTCTCGTCTGGTAGATGGACTATCATCTATTAGACCATAAATTTGGGATGATATGTGGATCCTCAATTATTTTTTATATTAAGTACATGAGCTTATGATATAATAGAGATTTCTTTACTCCAGTGATAATCTAAGTCACGTAAATTAAGATATCAGGTGGTAAGATGTTAGGGGAGAATTCTTGCACATCATGACATGGATAGATGTGCAACGGGGTTGTACTAAACTAATGTTTGCTAAGGAGAATTCTTGCATATTGCGACATGTTTAAATGTGCAACTAGGTTGTACTTAACTCTCCTTGATCCTTGACTTTTAATGTTGTTGTTGATCTAATTCTTGGATTAAACAAAGTGTTAATTTCTAGTAGAACATACTCAATACAAATCTTTTAGAAAGAGTCTATCATTTATTGACAGTGATATTATCCTTTATGTCTAGTGATTCATTATCCATTAATATATTAATAATATAAATAACATATAATTTTGTTGTTATAATGAAATTGAATGAAATTATTTTATTATATTATCATCTTTTAAACTTTTGTTTCAACTTATAAGTGATTTGTAACTAGGGTTATACAGAAATAAACCTCAGTAAGTGAATAGAAGACCCTATAGTTCACTTTCCACTACAAGAAAATTGTAAATTATCGATGAAAATTTTTTTATCGGTAATTTTTAATTACCGACGGATTTAGTTTCATCGAGTTGGCACCATATTGTGTGAAATAAAATTCGTTGATAAATTCGTCGATAAAATATTTTGTCGGTAAAAATTTATCAGTAAAGTTAGCGTCATATTGTCTGAAATAAAATCTGTTGGTAAAATATTCCATCAGTAAAAATTCGTCGGTAAAGTTGACACCATATTATGCAAAATAAAATTCGTCGATAAAGTTAGTAAAATATTCCATCGATAAAAATCTGTCGGTAATTTAAATATTTATACATTTATAAATTTAAATATTAAAATACTTATATAATTTATATATATTTATATATTTATGTATTTTTATATATTTATATATTTATTTATTTATATATCTATTTATATATATAATTATATATTTAATATTTATTTATATATATATATATATATGTCTATATATATATATATAGTATTTTAAATGAAAATTATTTCAACTTATAGTATATTCTTTTAATTCTAAAATTTTGGATTTAAATTCTCTTAAAGTCAATCAGTGTAAGATATTTATTCGGTAAAATTAATTTTTGTTGAAGTGTTATGAGAAGAAAGTGTCTAAAAATAACACTAACCTTCATTCTTAAAAAAATGGCAGACTTTATAAACATAGGAGAACATATTTGAATTACATTAAAAGGGAGTGGTGAAAAAAAATAAAAAATAAGAATAATATAAGAAAAATTGAGTGTAATTGATTATAAGACGATATCATATGATCATATTTGGGTCCAATACATAAATGGAATTGAATGGAGGATGTTGACTTGCACGGCAGTGCTTACAACATACATTTCATTGCAATTAATGCGAGTTAGAAGTATGCATTTCTTGAGTACCTAACTATTTAATGCTATTGGGACCCATTTTTTATTCCCATTTTATTCTAAAGCTAAGATTATTCATTCACACACCCCACCATCTCAACCAATTGTGTGCCTTTGGATATGTCCTTTTTTTCTCTTCAAAATTCTTGGTGTGCTTCATCAACATTCAACATTTAACATTCACTCTCATTCCCCACAAACTTTTGTGATGTTCTCATGATGCAACCATCTAATCATCTAATTAATGTAAAACAAATCTATGCATTCCAATTAAAAACTATGCTCCTCACTTTAATTATTTCATACTTCTACATATGACTTTTCTAACATTTATTTTAGATAAGATAACCTATAATTTGAAGTCTTTATTGACTTTAGTTGGGACATATTTCTTAATAGTGGTTATGAGACTTTATGAGTTTAGAGAAAAATAATAATAAGCTTTTCTTTTATATATTTAAATACTTATCATAGAATAGAAACAAACAAATACATAAAATTATGTATTTTATTATATTGAACAATTTACATAATTTTAATAAATTCTAAGAAGACATATAAAAAATTTTATTTATTTTTTCTTAAGTTATCACGTATCATTTATTTATATTATAAGAGAAAAATACATAAAAATCTATGTTTAAAGTATCTATAGCAATAAAACTGGTCGGGGTGTATTTAATTTGTTTCTTTCATGTTCGAACAAATGACAAAAACAAATTAAATTTATATTTTTGAAACTCGTTTTTATTGGGTTTTAATATATTTAGGTAAATGAGTGCGAAACCTGTCACATTCTTTTACAAATTTACTTTACTTTAAAATATTGATTTTATGTTTACAATTTAATTTTTATATTGTCGTCCTTCATATAAAATTTTCTAACTACATCACAATCGTTGATTATTAATAAAATATTATTTTATACTGAAGTATACATATTTTTTATTAAATATACTAACTTTTAGTTTTAATTTTATTATAATTTGGATTGTTATTTGTGTTTTGTATCTTATTTAAAAAATACTTTAAATTTACTTTCATTGTAAATTGAGTTTTTATTTACATTTCGGATGTTTTTAAAAGGAAAATAAACACTTTAAATGTATTATCATACATTTCATTGCATATTAATATTTAAAATGTTAGTGAAATTGAAAATTCATTCAATATGTATTTATATTTATAAATGTAATATATCAGTAAAAAAATGTGAATATGACAATATTGTTTAATCATAATCACGTTTCAATTGAAAAAAAATAGACATAAAATAAAATGATGATTTTAACTTATTAATAAAAATAACACAGAAAAACTATTTTATAATTATAAAAAGAATTTAAATTTTGAGCTTTCTTTTATTATTGTTACGGGTCTTATGTGATCGCACATTCAAAATGTGCTAAAGGTGGAAATTGCTTATGTCATGCGTCGAAGTTTGAAGTTTTTTTCACTCACTTAATAACCCATTTTAATAATATTGAAATATTAATATTTTATATTGTAAAATGTTAATGAAAATATTTTGAAATTGATTAGACTTTTTAGGTGTTGAGTGAGAAACTATTAAGAACGTAATTGGATGAAGGATTTTAACATTTCAGAAAATTTAAAATCTGCAAATTTGAATTACTTTCTTTTTTAGGGTTGTTTTGTTTTAATAAATAAATTAATTTAAGTTTTTGGCACTTTAAACTTTTTTTTATAAATTGAATTGAAATTTTAAAATTGTGATAACCCACTTTTGATTTGTGAAGAATACCTTATAGTAACTTTTGTTGCACTCATTGCACATCAAGTTATGAACTCGGCGTAATAATGACAACTTTTTGAGGTTGAACCATGGTAACATTTATTTAAGCACTGAAATTCTTATTGTCGAGTGCAATTGAGCATCCAGAAACTACCAACATAGACGTGGACGATGAAGTTATGTTTTAAGATTTGTGTTCCAAATGTTGTCCAAATAACACTTAAGATTGTGGGTTGGTTCAATCTTGGACATGGATAACCATTCCACAATCTACATATTGGGTGTAACATTAACCTCAAATAAACATTGTAACATATACCCTTAATACTACTTTAAGAGAAACCTAATTTCAATTGACACAAATCTACACCTAATAAATGTGATTTAAGTACAACAAAGAAGGCATGGATACATATTCTGTGTCACGATTATCATAGTTATGTGGCATTATTATTATATGAAGTTATAGTAATTGCAGAAGAAAATGCTTAGGAGTCACCATCGCCATAATGAGAACAAGATTGGTTCAACCAAAATAGGTATCCAAGTATTTAACGTTCATAATAATACGCGTTCAATTGATGACCCAAACTGAAGGTTGAATTGAAAGGTCTTGGTGTAGCACTAAATGTTCATCCTTTGGGACCATTGAATTTATGATTAGGGTTTGCTGATTTCTTACGTTGTCCACAACATTTTCTTAGCTTCGCTAAATGGATCACCAACTGGATTTAAGGAACAGCACGTGTGCTTTTTTCTAGTCAAATTTTTAGGAGGTGTCGGTTCGGTGTGATGCTCGTGCGCTTCTCTAGCTCCTATTTCGCATGCACTTCCCCCATCAACAATTTTTTTCGTGATTTCAATAAAAACATGTCTAATTTAGAGGTACAGTTTTCAAACTCTGTATAGAATTAAAAAAAAAATATAAACATTATATCAATTATATATTTTGTTGCGTTTAATCTATATATATATATATAGTGCCTTTTAATATCTTTAAATTTGCTTCAATTTGTGATTCAACCAATTACCAGAAGTCGCAAATTATTACACCAATGAAAAGTATTTTGCCTATGTGAGGCTGTGAGTAGTAATTTTTTTTAGTTAGTTTGGAATCATTTATATATAAAAGGTAATTTTGAACCAAGCATAACTTACGTTTGTGTTTTTTTCTTTCCTTAAAAAAAATCTAGTGTGTTACGGTTTTTAAGACTTGAACGGGCGTTTTTAAAAGACGTTCTTCCATTTACAGATTAAATTTTACACAAAAGGAGATCAAGAAGTGTAATTTATGTTTTAGATTTCATAAAAAATATTATATAACTTATTTTATTAAATTTCTTTCAGTACTGAAAACGAGGAAGTTTTGATGTATTTTTTCTATTTTTAAATCTTTTAAAATTAAAATCAGAAATTTTATTTCTATTACTACACATGTTGTTCATATGATATCAAAGTCTCTCCTTTCGAATTGGTCGGTGGACCTTTTGAACAGTGATGGAAAATTTTAGGAACGAGATTTTCGGTCTCTAAACTTTTAGAATTATATATATAATAATTTTAAATTAATTTTTTAATTTTTTATAATATACACCATTTAATTTTAGTAAATATTAAAACATAAAATTATTTATCGTAAAAAATAAAAAATATATTTTTTATATTCCCTTTTCCTAAACTTATTTAGTTCATCATTTTTTTAATAATAAAATTTTCGATAAACTTGTCCCTATGTAAATTTGGGGAATTGACAGATTTTGTTTTATTTTAAAAAAATTTTTTTTTTTACTATTTGACAATAAAATATTAATTTTATTTTATAATATTTCTGGTCATAAGTTTTTACTATTTATAACATAAAAGGAATATTTTTTTTTTCATTTATGAAAAATATTTGGAATATAAATTATTTTCACTTTTCTAAATTTATCACGTGTTTTATCAACAATCATGCACAATTTAGAATCTCTTATTTTCTTCCAAATATGACATTTTATCTTTCTAAAAAATATACAAGATTTATTTCTGAAAATGATTAGAAGTGTATTTTATATTATATGAAGCAATTTCTAACATTTGTGCCACTCTATTATTATATGATACTGAAAGTTTAATCATCTCAAGAAAAAAGTTACCATTATTGCTTGACTCTGGTGTTTTCTTGGTCTTTAAATGCACAAACTTAAACTGTTAGTAGATGAATTATATCAATAGAGGTTTGAGCCATAAATGATTATTGCAAACTTGTTTAAAAGTTTCAACATTTATAATGTTATTGATGTGCAAATTTTTTTCTTTCATTAACTTTTTTCTATGGTCTAAGTCCTTGTCTAGTAAATATATCCGACCCAAAATAATCAATTGAATTTGTACTAAATAGATAACATAACAAACAATAAGTTTCATTACTAGTTGAAAATACTCTAGCTAAGAAGGAAATATATGAAACTAAGTATATTGAAATCTCCTTGAATGTTTCTCCTTAAAAAAAGGATATTTTTGAAGTTGCATTTGATATTCTTATGTTTGAGGACATTTTCTTCCACATGCTAGAAGATCTTTTTCCTTAAGTGTCAATGGGTTCAAATTAGAACTGTAAGCCGAGAACATGGGTTGAAAACCCAAACTAGTAGAGTTTTCTTAACTTTTTCAACATCATGTGTTGCAAGTAGTGCAGGCAAAAACATTGTTTAAGAAAATTTAGCATATTATGGAAAATTAGAAAATATAATTGAACTCAATTATTATGGTTATTTTAGAGTTACCTTTTTCAAATGTAAACGAGTTGACAGCACACGAGACAGGGGGTTAGAAAGGATTTGTGGGGTTTCACTTCTATTAAATTTTCACAATTAATTTACACTGGTGGTGATTGGGAGGACCATGATCCTTACTTGAAGCTTCACAAATTGAAATGGTTTATTATGTGAATGACGAGGTCAATAAGTCCATTTGAAACCATGAGACTTGTATGATATGGGGGAAGGAGATAGTGAACTTTTTGAACTTCAATTGTGTCCTCAACAAGATTTAAATCAATTTTTCAGCAACTCTGATCAATTAGCATTGTTTAGGGAGGATGAAGATGATGACTTATTAAATGAGGAGAAATGATTCAATGTCAAAGTAATAATAATTATTTCATATGACTCTATGTTGTATAACTTGATGATACATGTATTCAGATTATAAATAATTGTTCCATTGTTATTATCTTGATTCATTTTTATGTGCATATATGTCTAGAGCAAAAAGGATTAGGAACTTGAAGAATACAATTGTTGGAACCCCATCAATGGTAGACATTACATTTGGTTCAGACCCATCTGTGGGCAATTAATTACTTCCTGACCATGTATCCTAAAATACAGACCAAACTACACTAGAAGAAATGAAATCTAAATATGCACAACCAACTTCTGAATTAGAATATGATAGATTACAACCCAAAAGAGGAAGGCACTCAAACCATTATTAGTTTGTTGATGCTATAGGTAAAAAATTGTAATTTTAATATTCTATTTTCCTTTTTCATGTGATAAGTTTGATTGCAGATAAATTAATGTTTTAATTTTTTTAGATGAGTATGGAGTTACTAAAAATTGAAGGTCAAAGTTAGGGATGCACATAACTTGCCTAAGGGATTGCGTGTGGTGGTGAACTATGATGATAAATTTCAACCAATTGAAGAGGCACTTGGTTTACTTGCAGTACTATGTGGACAATTATCAGCAACTCATAGTTTATTTTCTATAAGTTTTCAAAGTTGGTCAGCAATGCTAGATAGTTTCAAGGATGTTCTTTGGGAGAATGCCCTAAAGGTAATTTGACCTACACTGCAGAAGTTAAGATTATTTCATTTATTAAATGAATCTGAACTAACTTTTGTATTATTTCTTGTCTCAATTTTTTTTCAAGATAAATGAAGACGCAAAAAGAGATGTCATGTTTAGAATTGAAAAATTGTGGAAGGAGTATAGATGCAAGCTTTCGAATGAATTTTATGACACACTTCTTAACATAAGTATGATCTTATAAAAAATGTTCCTCAAGGTATTAACATGGATCAATGGGTTGTCTTTATTGATTCTCGCCTCAAGCCTTCAATAATGGTATACACATTTTAATTATTATATTTACATTAAGCTTCTCTTTAAATTGCATAAATCTAGAAAATTAAGACTGGCAGGAATATTGGGTGTGCTAAAATAATATGCATTGGTGATTTTGTATTTAGTTTTATAGTGTGATAAATTAATTTTACCTTGCACTACCTCTCTAGATTGGTTACTACTCTCATCACGCACTAAAATCTGGTCTGATTTGTGCAGGAAAAAATTGATGAGCTAATGTTGCAAAACCCAGATACTCCTCAGCTAATATTGGGGTCATATTTGACAAAGAGCATCTAGGTCAGGTTAAAAGGTTGTCAAGTAGAGCTTGTGCTACTTTTTCTTTAAAGAAAATCACTATAAGATTAAGTGGTATGAACTTTGCATCATCTAGTTAAAGTTCATAAAATATGGATGACAAGATTGCGAAGATGGAAACTGAGCTTGCAACTATAAAAAACCAAATGTAAACACTGTTGGCCTACATTGCTACTGGACGTGACATTTCCAAACAATTGGTTGCAATAGCTACTAGTTTAGTTCATGCCTTTCTTAATGAGGTATACTTTGTATGTGCCTACTTGGTTTAATTTATTTTAATAAAATTGGAATTATATAACATAAAAATAATTTTTACTTATTCTAGGCATCGGATGTTGGAAATGGTGTTCCATCCCCAAATGATGTTAGAGGATCAAGTGGATTAAGCTAGACAAACTAGGATACTCTTTGAAAATTTAGGAAATTTTGTAAATGTACTAAATTAACTTTAGCACTAAAACATTGTAGTTTTTTTTCCAGTACTTTTAGTTTTTGAGATACAGAGTTAAGTTTTGGATGCCATATTCTACTATTGCACCAAACAACTAATGAAATGTTGGTTAATTATTTTGTTATATTAAAACTATAATTATTGGTTGTATCATTAGGTTGATGAATAATTTAAAAAAAAATGCTAGATAATTTTAAATAATTATATGATAATTTTTATTAACGTTAATTACAATTAAAAATAATTATTGTATAATATCACCAATTTCTAATTTAGATCAAATAATTTAATCTTTAAATTACGACAATTGTAAATGATGTATTCTATTTCAAAATTTCGTTACAACAGTGGCAATTAGAAATGCCATATAATAAAATGAATTATAGTGCTTAAATGAATGATTATTTACCTTGAAATTTTTTTAACTAAAAAATATAACAACGGTTTCAATTGACGTTATTTATGATTAAAGTGCCACTTCATACAACACCTTAAGTGGTGGATGTTGCGGTAGTTCTTGTAAAACCACCATATTATACTCTAAGGAGGCTAGATCTATGGCGGTACTTAAAACCACCAAACGTGTATAAAGTGACTACATACAAAAATAATCGACACCACATATATGATTTTTTGTAGTGAACGATCAAAAACACATTTCAAGTGTATTTTTGAGTTTTCAACATTTGCTCCAAGATTGTCTAAAGAAATATTTAAAGAATTCAAAGAGCATCTTGCGGGTTTTTAAGTTTTCAAGAGAGTTTGCATTCAAGGTTTAATATCTTTGTGAATTTGCTTATACTGTGTTTGATAATTTTCTTATGTGTTTCATTTTTTGTTTGGCAGTGTTCCCTTGATATCCTCTTGATTTTTCAAAGGTTGATTGATTGCATATCCTTCTTGAATTAGTGAGAAGTTGGTTGGGTATATCCTTTTTGTTCTAGTTTAGAAGTTGATCTTTTCATATCCTCCTTGAGCTTGTTTAGGAGTTGATCTTATTTGTTCTTTTATTTTGTATTTATCTACTTGTGTTGATTGGTTGTAAAGGAACAAATAAAGATAGTGGATTCCTATTATTCTAAGGTTGAATAGTTGATAGTGAATGTAGCCTCTTTTTTGTCTAAACCATTATAATTCTTATGTGTTCCTTTCTATCATTTATTATCTTTAATTTTTGGTTTGTGATATTTGTGTATCTTCTATATTCTTGTTCAATCTTCATTCATCTAAGTTGTATTCTAGTTTTTTTGAAAGGTTTTTAAAAGAATTTTAAAAAGGGGCTAAAGGTTTCAAAACTAATTCACCCCCTCTTGGTTTAGCTAAGTCATATATCTTTTCACCAACATTGTTTGTTTCTTCATGCATTTCACTAAATGAATCCAAAAGCTTATTATAGCTAGTATCAATTTCGAAATCAACAATTTCATCTTCAACATGCCAAGAGGATTTCATAAAGCTCATGTCAACATCAACAATCTCTTAAAAGTCGTGCAAAACTACTATGCATCAACAACCATCCTAACATTTACCTTATCAATCCTAGTAAAAGTTATCTACAAAATCGATCTTATGTTTTTTTTTCAATTTAGATAAAATCATTCTGACTAAGACCTTATAAGTTATATTGACTATCTAGATGTTATTTGAAGAAAATATTGACATTTAATGTTGCATGCACAATATTTAATGCATTTCTATGTTTTTACTTTAAATAAAAGTAGCTCAACAATATTTACAAGAATTGAATACGTTTCTCCGCCTTTTATGTCAAATAAAAAAATAGAACAAAAAAATAAAATAATCATTCATAAGCAAAAGTCTTACATAAAAAAAATTATATAACAAATTTAAGCAAACACAAAAAAAAATAAAAGAAAAGAAACTACAATAACAGAGAATTTAGCATAACAAAAACAAAACAAATAGAAAACTAAGATGCCTAATTTCCCTTATTAAATTAAAACTCAGCAAGCTGATCTTGAATGTCTTCAAATTGATTGTCAAAATATTGAAAACTAATTACACAAATTTCATGATATGATCTTTGATTAGCATCAAACATGTCCGTTTTGACAAGCAGTAGTTGCTCAAATTAAGATAAAGAGAGATCTCTCTATTAGCGTAGCATAATCATAAAATAATAAATAATAATAATAACAATGAAATAAATAAAATTTAAGTAATAATAATATTAAAATTATTAAATAATAATAAATTTTAATTTAATATTTAATTAAAATTAATTTGTAATAATAAGAATAATTTAACATTTTATTAAATGATTATGGGTAAAGCCATACTCCTACATGATTATGGGTAAAACCATACTCGTACATTAATATTTTATTTATAATTATATTTTTTAATAAATTATTAAATAATAAATAAAATAAATTATTTTATTTAAAAGTTCATAATTTTAAAATAATTTATTTTAATATATTATTATTTTAAAAATATATTTTCTTCCTTATTTGTATGATAATTTTATTTTAATTCTGATTTATATTTTAAAAAAATTATTTTTTACATTAGATTATTTTTGAAAATTTATTTTACTATTTATTTTCTAAATTTATCAATATAAAATGAAATTTTTTAAATTGAAAGTTGGAAAGGAAAGAAAAAGAGAGAAAATGAGAATGAAAAGTATTAATAAGGATTTTTTTTAATTATATTTAAAATCAATTCTTTTATAAAAAAACATCTACTAGTGTTATTAATAAGGGTTTCTTGAAATTCTTCACCCTCAAACTACTAACATTCTGAGCAAATACGCTGAGTTCATATTTAATAAACAAATGTTAATTTATGTCATAATAATAAATCAGTTATTTATTTATAATTTTTTCTAAAACCATTTTTGCTAATAATACACCTTAAGTATTATAAATAGAAACTGAGCAAACTCGAGGTAAATGGGAAAACATTGAAATTACAAATTATAACAGAATAACAATTCTTCAGTTTAGAAATGATTGTGGTATTAATCTTTAAAAAAGTATAATTTTACTGATGTTCTCAGTCGTTAATAAGATATTAATTATATTATTTATTTTTCAAAAAATTACATCAATAATATTTACTTTATAATAAATAAAGATAATGCATTTATTTAAATAATAAAATTATTTTAAAAAATCTGTTTCAATAAGTAATTTTGTTTGCTAAAAAATTTTAAACAGGAGTCTACTAACTCTTTATTTAGTGTAGACAATTTTCTTATAATTTTATCCCTTACATTTCGTAACTGTTACTTTATTTAAATATTTTTACTGTTTTTATCATTATAAATATAATCAAATTTATTAGCGTTATAACCTATAAAAAATTACTAATATAAACGTGATTAACTTTATTAATTTTAGAATCTATAAAAAATTACTCACAGATCATAGTTATCTTGATAGAAGAATGTGAATAATATTATTATGTAATTATAATATTATAAAAGTTAACAAAAAATTATTAAATAAACTATATTTTTATGATTATATATACCTATTCTTTATAAATTTTAATATTTTTTTGTATTTTAATTATTATTATAATAATTAATATTTTATTTATTTTTTGTTATTATAGACACGTGTTTCTCCTGGTTTTAGAATAGAAAGAATATAAACCATATTAAAATTTGCTTGATACTATGAGTATCATCATTATGGATAAACTTAAACATCAGTTTTATTATTAAAAGGCCCACTTTGGATCGAACTTAAACAACAGTTTCAGCGTTGTACTTTTGCGATTAATAGCCCAAAATCCTCACATTTTCTTTTGTATTCGAGAACATAAAACAATGTATACACATAGATGAGACAATTGCTTCTTGCACCCTCATATTTCTTCTTACACTGCTATATATCATGAGATATGTTAAAAATAACGTTTTATGTAGTTTTATTGGAAAGATTTTGGATTGAGTTATTTGAAAAATTTTATTTTTTTGTAATCCAAAAGTTAAAAACATTATTTTTAAATGGTAAAATTCAAAATATATTTATGAATTACACATTATTTAAAAATGTATTTTAGATTGTAAAATTTAAAATTAATTTATTTTTATTTTTAATTTTGCAATCTAAAAATTTATTTTAAATTGTTTAATCTAATAATATATGCATAATATGAAATTAATTTGTTTATTTCTATATTACATGGTGTAAGTTACAATCCATAATTATATTTTTCACTTTTAAATTACATAATTTAAAACTACATTTCATATTATACAATTTTTTATTTTTGAATTATATAATTTAAAAATATATTTTAAATTAAATAATCTAGAACTAACTTTTGTTTTCATTTTATTATTATAAATTTCGTAACTTTTCCAAATACATAATCATTTTTATAGCTTAGTCAGCACAACTCAAATTTTTGTTGCATTTTAGGGGAAGGATATTAATCCTAATTTTTCATGTATTTGCTAATTACCACAGAATAAAATGGAAAGAATTACGGGTGTAGAAGGCAAATCCGGTGGTTCAAAAAGCAATTTACAATAGAGGATGACTGCTCAATTGAAAGCCCAAAAGTTTACCCAAACCGAAACACGAAACTGTGGTCCATATGAACAGAAAAAGAAAAAGAACATTTCCTACACTACCACATAAATCTAATATAAAATAAAAATTCAATCATAACAACATCATATTTTAAAAGTGATAGTGTGATTATAATAAAAATATTGAATTTAATCTTTACGTATTCTACTTAGTTTTATATAAGAATTGAAAAATTTATTCATCAAAAAGTATGAAAATGCATCTAAAAGTATTTATTTGTTCATCTCGGTATAATTTATTATCTAACAATAATTGTCAGATAAAAGATATAATGTAATATCATTATATTTTACTTTTCCTTGCCTATAAATTACTGACATTTTTAGTTAATAAGAATATCATATTTAGTTATAATAATTAAGATCACTCACTGAAACAAATATAAATTATATTTAAATAATTTAACTAAATCATTAGATTTTAAGTAAATTTTTATTAAGCATACTACTTTTTAGTTATAAACTACGTGAAGCTTATGAAAATATACTTATAATTTTATATGGCATGATTTAAATAACATTAAAAAATTATTTTTAATAAAATAATAAAATCAAGACTAATATAAAATCTAATTTAATAAAAAGTATAAATTAATATATAATCTAATTTCATAAAAAAATATGGATTAATATAAAATTTAATTTAATAAATAGATCAAATCTTTGTAATTAATTTTAAAATTTAATTTAAATTTTAATTTAAAAACCAATTTAATTACTATTATATAAAAACAAAATTTTATAATTTTTTAAGATTAATAGAAAAAACATATAATTTTGATTATAATAAAAATTATTTTAGATATCAATAATTTTTAGTATATAAAATAATTTTTAATTTAGTTATTGTAATGATTAATTTTTTTATTTTTAAATTAATTTATATTTAATAAATTTATTCTAGTGTAAATTACTTATTTAATATTATATCTTATAATGTGACCTTCATTTAAGTAATTTACAAAAAAAAAATCACTCGAGTGTTTAGCTTAATTTTTAATTTACCATTAATTGAATATTATACTTAAAATATTTTCTTCATTCATTTATCTCATCCAAAGCATTTTTTTTATCAAGCAACATCACTTGTTTGTATAAATAATGCCATATAACTTGATCAAATAATAAAATTTGTTAAATTATATTGTTTAGCTTTAATAAACTACAAGTAACTCTATTAACGATAACCCCATAAGCTACTAGCATTTTTTTCATTTCTCTTTTCATTTTTAATAATTCATTTGAAATCTCATTTTGCCTCAAATAACTAAATGTGTCTTTTAGTGTTATTTTATATTTATTAACTAATTTTAACAAATATTTTTTAATTTAATAAAATAGTTTATAAGTTAACCACTTTTCAAATTTCTATAATAAAATTGAGCAAGTTCCTAAGCTTTTAACTAGTCTATAAGCTAACACACCATAAAATCAAAGTTTTCTACTTTACATTTTTTTAGTGAATACGTGCATAAATGAAACGGTGTTAAACTAATACTTTATTTGTTTTCTAAAATAATAGTTTTTTATTTTATTTTCTCTTTATTTTAATATATTCTACTTCCTCCATTTTAAATTATAATACGGATTTTTGAAAAAAAAGTTGTTTTAAAATATAAGGCGTTTTAGAATTTCAATAACTTTTTTTTTTCTTATATACTCCTATTTATAATATGATTATCTCTATTATTATTAAATAGTAGAAAGAGAAACTAAAATCAGGAACTAAGAATTAATTATCTTTTATTAGTCTTATTCTTCATATTTTATTATCATCTTCAGGAGTATTAATTTAATTTTTACCAAATCTATATCAACTGACATTTTCAAGTTGTAATACAGATTGAAGTTGTAATACCTATGTCATTTTAATTCAGTATTTCTATTTACATTTTTGTGGTAATTGAAAATTTTGAGTATAGTTATTTACAATTTGGTGAGAATTAAAAATTTTGATTGAAATTTTAAAATAAAATTTTAGTATAACCATTTGCAGTTGGGTGGAAATTAAAAATTTTAATTAAAATATTTAATTTAAAAAATTAGTAATTCTGATTTTAAATTATTTAAAAATAATTCTGAAATGAATTCAAAACTCTTGAAATTCTAATTTACCGTTCATTAAAAGATTAATTCATTTTATAAAAACTTCTGATTCAATTTTAATTAATTTAGTTAATAATAATTAATAAGAGTAAAGATGGAAGATTTATAAAAAATTAAACAAATTAAGTACTTTTCTTGATCCGTGGAATTTTGTTAAGTACGCCTTATCATGGATGGAATATTTTATAAGGTTGACATCTAAAAAATAGAGATATAACATAAATAATAATAAATGCAAATAATAAAATTTATGAAAAAACGTTAATATAACAAATATTTATTATATATTGTTGTTTTCGAATTAATGACACAAAATTAAAATACAAACTATAACAGTAAAATACTGGATACAATTACATAATTGGATATATTGGTTTACAAATATATTTTTTAAAAAGATGACTATGTAATTTAAAAGTTGCTATAAAAGTCAAAAGTTGTTCCATGCCTATGATCTATGCATTGCATAACATTAGGTGAGAGATTAATTCAGTGAATGGAAAATAAAATAAAGTAAATGAAGCTAACAAATAAATTTTATGAATAGTATTTCAAAGAGATAAATAAATCATATTTCAAATGCAAACAAAATAACTAAATTAATTAGTAACATGTCTTTTGAAACTTTTTTTAATTTTTGTATTTTTGTCTTGTTGGCCTAATATTGAGCTCTAACATTTTGATAGGTGTTTCTTTTCTTTGTTTCACAAATTCTTGATATTTATATTTCTTCTAGAAAAATCGAATCTAGGAAAATACATATCCTTTTAAATTTATTTAATGACAAAGATCTAAATACCATTTCAGTGATTTGTTTTTAATAAGCATACTTTTCAATTTATTTTCTCAATAACTCTTGAAATATGGAGTACACTTAAAACTTTATTTCACAAGGAGCTATGTTTTAAATTAAAGGTAAAGATAACCTTCAATAACTCTCATAACAACATTTGACAAGACATAATACTATACTTAAAGAATTCTTCATGCAAGAACTATATTTAAGAAAAATAATGATTTTGGAAATAACTCATAAGGATGGTTCAATGGATAACATGTATCTTTGGAAAATAATTTCAGGGGTTAAGGTTTCACAACCCATGACCCTATATTTCTCATAGGTCACACACCTCATGTCATAAAGAAGAAAAAAGATTGAAATGGGAGAATCACTCGCATAAGGAGAAAACTGGTAAAACTTAAAGTAAAGGAGAACAAGGAATGATGTATAGGTGAGGAAAGATAAAAGAAGGAAGAATATTGTTATCCTTGTGCCTTAGGTAATAATGAACATTTTTTCTCTCTTAGCTCTTCGTTCAGTTCCTTGTTAACGTGAGAGAAGAAATGAACTTGTAATTATTTATATCAAACTAGTAGGGGGTTAATCTATTGAGCAGATCTCAAATTGCTTAGCAGATTGCCAAAAGAATACCTTATCATTGTCTTAATTTCACTGTAGAAATCTCCAGTCCTTTAACTGGATTCACTCTCGAGAACAAGATAGTAAAAAAAGGCATTCAACAAGAAAAAATTGTTGAGTGCATTTTCAAAGCATTGAGTGGATTAGCTCCAAAGAATAAAATTTGAGTTTTCTAAGTACATGACTAAAAATAGCTAAGCAAATATGAAAATGACTGAAAAAAATTAAGAAAATTTGAGCACTGAAAATGGTTGAGCAAATTATGTAGAAAAAAATAATCTTTTGAATAATTTCGCTAGATAAAACTAAAATGGTTGAGTGTTACAATTACCTCTTAATTTCTCTCATATTCATTATGTTTTATTTTAACTTTTATTAAAATATATCTTATTTGTGTTTTTAATGTTATTATCTTACTTGTAAAAAATGGTAAGTTTAATATTAATAGTTCTAATTTTTATGATACTTAGAAACATCCATTAGTGCAAAAAACAAATTTGCGTCACATATTTTATGTCGTTTGACTAAAAAACCGATGTAAGAAATTCATTAATGGAAAAAATAAATTTGTGTCACACATTTTATATCGCTTGGCCAAAGAACCGAGGTAAGAAATACATAGTGAAATTTTTAAATAAAACAATATTTTCTTCATTGGTTGAGCATTATGTGTAGTTTGAGCATGAGCATGAACATGAGCATCAAATTTTGCTTGTGCTTTTCCTCAGCACCAACTTTGGCTCTAGCTTTGAGCCTTAGAATTTGTTTCAGCTTGATGTTCAACTTCGATTTGGGCCCCTATGTCAATTCTTATTTGCATGTCTTTTATGTTCTTCTCCTGAGCAACTTCTGCCTTTGGATTTAGCCTTTGGATTAGAAGGGATATTGGGGCATCAAGTACCTTGTCATACTCTATTTTGTGTTTCTCAATTAAAATGCAATTCACTACTCTCATACTTGCTTTAGTTTTTCTACTTCAATATTGTTAGTTTTCAATTTCAATTGCTAATTCAATTCTTTTTTTCTAATTCAATACTGTCAATTTTCAATTTCAATTCCTAATTCAATGCTGTTAGTTTTCCATAATAATATTTTCCTCAAAAAGTTTATAATGTCATAATACCTCAATTACCATCATTTATCTTAAAATGCATGTTATTTTTTAAGTTTTCTTATTTTTTTTATACGTCTCCACGTATAAAGACCACTGAATCTTGAGTCGATTTTTTTCTCTAACAAGAGAAGAACTTTCACTAATTTGTATTTTTTTCATTACTATTTACGCCATCCAAAAATTTATAATCATACACTGTTTTTCTTTATCTTTATGCCTTCACTTTTAAATGTTTTTTTTAATTGCAAACCATCAGCAATTATCCACATAATAAAATACATTTCAAGTGGCTATAATGCTTATTCTTTTCACACGTAAAAGTTGACGAAATCTTGACATAATGGTATTTGAAGTCTTGTCTCTTCCCAAATCGTAATCAAGATTGGTTCGAAAGTTTACCTTGACCAACTAATTAGTCTCTTCTATAATTAGTTTTAGTTTTTCCTTCACTCTTTTTTTCTTTCAATGGCATGTGTTGTTTTCGTTTGAACGCTTTGATTTATAAACATATGCTGTTTTTATTATCCATTATTTTTACATAGAGAAATAAATAAAAACATAAAACAAACCTATGTTTTTCAAACTACTCTTAATCATATTTATTGAAATTAGATTTTGAATTTAAAAATGCTTTTACGATAATAGAAGTAAATAGCATTGAATTGAGTACACCAAATATAAATATTTTATATAAATTTTGAACATAAAAGAGTGGTATATAAATAACATATAAATTAGTAACAAAACTACAAAATCAACCACTTCCCCAACATCATGATGACATATAGGACAATAACTAATGTGATTTTATTAAATTTCAATAGCTTTCCTTAATGTCATCTAGCATTATCATAGAAATCACAATCTTTGAAAAATAATAAAATTCTTCCCTATCTGTCGTAAACATTCATGATGTCAATCTTACACCTTCCCTCATTTCTGTCATCAATGTCTGCTAAAGTAGTGATTAAATTAACACACACATACATATCTACCACAATGTGACATCTTTAACAAATATAGCATCCATTAAGAACATGTTACTTTTTCTAACATGTCACCTACAACCTAAATAGATCAAATGCCAACCTTGCATAATCTCTAATGGAACCTGCTGGATCAAGTTCAATGAACTTGAACTTGCTGGCGTGAAGCCCGAGAAGGATATATGCTTACTCCATTCCAAACTCAACCATATCATTGATTGATTCACGAAATAATTCCAAGAATGAAAAGAAGAGAAAATAATTGAATGACAGTGTAAGTATGAGATTTTGGTTTGGTGTGAAAGGAGTTTTATTCTTCTGAAGAAAACTCATTGATCTAATGTTGAACAATTGTATCAGAATATTACCTAACCCACAAGATATATGTTCCCAGTTCACACACAGAAATAATGGATAGTTTCATAGTATTTTTCTTTGCTGAAATATTTTTTTTTATTTTGCTCGAATAAAGAGAATTGTATGTGTTTTTCTTAATTTTTTTATCACTTTTAATATATGTTTATCATGATTAATTTTTTATTACAAATTTAAAATATAAATTATATATTAAAATCTATTTATTTAGTATTTAACTACATTCAATATTACATCCCTAAAGTATTAAAGATAAAAATAATTTATATACACTTTTAATTTGTAATTTTTAAATATGCTTTCTAAAAATAAAACAGTAACAGAATTAAAGATTTTAAGTTCAACAACACTAATTGATTCTAATAATATTATCTTAACATATTTAAAATTAAAATATTTAATATAGTAATAGATACAATTATAAATAAATTAAATTTAAAATTTAGGATTAAAGATTTGGAGATTTAAGATTTAATAGTTATATATTTACATTTTACAAAGTCTAATTTTTCTCTAGTCTTTTTTTAATAAGGTTTGATTTTATTTTTTATTTTTTATTTTTTATTTTTTCACTCAATAGAATGTATTTTAACGATTGTTATTCATTACAGTTGTAAGCCTTAATTGAGCAGAAAAATTCTTCAATTTTTTTAATAAGATCTTTTAAATATGGTAGAAATACAATCAATTAATACACAAACCCTACTTTTTTTTAGGTTATTTTAAGGATGATTAGTTTTATTTAAGCATCTCTTTAAAAAAAATTATAGAATGTCTTGCACTTCTTTAAGAATGTATTTTTATTATTATTATTGAATAAGAAACACGAACGAAAATCAGTTAAAGAACACCCTGGTTTCTCAGAAAATGCACAACAAAAATGAAAATTGAAGAAAATAATTGGCCTAACTGGTAACGTACTTCAGCCTCCAAGTGTGCTTCCAAGAGTTCCTAGGACGACACAATTTTCTGACATGTCTTGACATATATTAGCAAAATACTTTTACTTTAATTAAGATTTTGGTTTTGATATAACTTTATTGTAAATATTTGGTTACCTTAAAAGTTGTCTTTCTATTAACATTGTGATTGCACTGGTATAGATTTAATCTCTATACAATAAACCATATTCTATTTTATGTATGTGAAAAGATTCTAAGAAAAAAAATCAAATTAAGTCGAAATTAAAGTTAACAATATTATAAAAATTAAATATTCAATATAACATAATTACATTTTTTTATACTATATTAAATATAGTGTAAATCATAGTCTATATTATATTTTTTTACACTATATATATAAAATATAATTTTTATTATTATTCAATATTATATATCTCTTCAATTTTCTATCATTCCTTTTTTATTTGATATTTTTTTCTTTTAATATCATCTTTTGCATTTACGTCTACTCATTTTTATTAATTCATCACATGAAGTTTTCATCATAATGTTAAAAATAATAAAATATTGATTGTCTATAATCTTAATGGAAGATCAAACTGTTCACATTAATACAAGTATGATAATTATATTTCTAAATTTAGATGGTTATATACTTTTATAAATATTTATTTAATATTAAATAAGACATTACAACCATAAACAAAAAATTGAAACTATTTTTGAGAATCTATTTTTCACAAAATGAAACTACATCCAAAAATTTAAATGAAAGAACATTGAGCGTTGTCTGCCAATAATTTGTGGAATATTCTTAGGACGAAGACAGCACATAACACAATAGAAAAATCCATCACTTCACAGCCTATATCCTCCCTGGTGGAACCATTATAAGAGATGAATAATAATGTTTGTAATTGATAATAAACAATAAACATTAAAACATCATTCTATCTATTTTTATTTATTTATTTATTTATTTTCTTAAAAGAATAATATAGGAGAGAAACTCCATGAATTATTTTAATAGAGAGAATCAGAATCTGAAGCAGGTTTTGTATTGTATACGAAACCAACTGTTATACGCGTGCCCCCACAGTAGCATAGCATGGGATCGTCTTCTCTTACGTATGTGTATGTATGTATGTATGCCATCTCCTTCTACGTAAATCTCCACAACTTCTTCACGTTCTTCCCAATCATTATACTATTTCTTACTCGTTACGTTTTTTGAATTCTGAGGCACGATTCGATCGGGAATATTCGAGGTAACCGAGGTATTTTTATAGTTTTCGTCTACATGTTTTTTCTTAATTTGACCGTATATTTTATTATAATTATTTTTTTAATGCGAAATGTTCACTAGTTTTGTTAACGATTAATTCTTATTACCAAAAACTAATATTTTTCTCTCTTTTTATTTAAGGTTTCGTATACCCTTTAATTTTTTTTATATTTGCTTTTATATCCTTTCTCTTATCTCTCGTTATTTTTGTTTTAAGAAACGAAAATATATGTAAAATTTGTTAATTTATGATGAAGTAATCTATGTATAATAACACTGTGTTTCGATTCAGAAATTTACGCTATTTTAGATATTGTTATTCAATTGAAAATTAAACAAAAATCATAAATTTAAAGAAAAATCAATTATTGGCCATTTTTTCGAGAATCTATATTTTTCCTGAAACAACATGGGAGAGTTCATAACCCAATCCTTTAATAAATAAAATGATTTTTAAGCAATAACGTTCGAATATTTTAATAATATCTTATTTTTTAATGCAAAAACTTTGTTTGAATTAATAAAGTGATATATTAAACCCTTAAATGTTTTTTTAAAATTTTGAAAAGATTGAAATAAAATTTAATAAAAATATTAATTTAAATAAGAATAATATCATTTTATGAGGGTAAAGTTCAACATAAGAAAGTGTAAAACAAAATTTGCAGTAAGTAATACATTTTACCCCCAAACTACACATTTTACCCCAAACTACATAAAATGAAAGTGATGAGAAAGAATATATCATAATTAAATATATACTCAAAGAACAACAAAAAATATTTCAATCAAAATTATATTAAATATAAGGTTAGACTATAATGAGTGCGTATTAATAAATTATGAGAAATAATTTTTTCAAACTATTTAATTGAATAATTCAAGATTTCATACAAATAATTAATTTTTAATTATTTATACTAAATCTCAGATAAGAACAAAGGTTCTCCACGTGTGCATCAAAATAAAAATAAATATCAATTAAATTACAACAAAATCAAGTACATCAACCAGACATATTATAATACATTTTAATCTTTCAATTGATTTAAACTAAACTTTTCAATACAATTTTCATAAACACAAAAATGCCTATAAATTAATACCTAAAATTTTAGAAACTAAAGACTAAATATTATACTCATTTCTACGAACTAAAATGCATCTTAATATTTACATGGTACATAAAAATTAAATTTTTTATTTAAACAAATAATTTCAAAATTAAAATTAAAAAATCTAATACAATTAATGTTCAATAACAACAATCCAATGAAGAAATTCATGCATTATAGTGACTAAGATCCTTAGAAAAATCACGGTCTCTATTTCAACAACAAAATAGGGATATAGAGCATCAACCTTAATCATGCAATGTAACCGCTAAAACCCTAATGCAATCAGACATAATTGCTCACCATAACAAATGAGTCACAAGGACGGAAGGACCCACTTCAAACTTTCACCAAAGCACCCTAGAAGAGCTTCATCATCGTTGTCAATAAAGAAAGAATAGAAAAATCGAAAAAAATCCTCGCGTGCAAGGGAGAAAAGAGGTTTGGGCAGGGTTTTAACGAGCTTTACATTGGACCACAAAGACTCTAACCTAAAGCAATTTTCCTAAGCAAGTTTACCTTCTACCCCGTATCACATGCATATACAAAAGAAAATATTAAAAGAAGTAAGGTATTTGTAAGTCTCAAATATCAATCTTAATAAACTTAACATACAATATTAGAGAGAGACCCTAAAATTTAACTTACAACTGTAAGACTCAAACATACTTTACCAAACATATGAGATTCAAACTCACTACCAATATATGAGACTTAAACTCACCTTATCAACATATGAGACATTTGCAAACATATGGATCCATATTTCACTTTGAATGATCTACTCTAATGATCACAAGTTCATAGGAAGATGATTATGTAGTTGAGTATTTTTCATTAGTATGATCATAATTATTTTTCTTGAAAATATTAGTATTTTTTCAATCCAGATATATACTCCCTATCTAATATTGACAATGTTGAGCAAGTATCGGATAGTTCTATGTTTAGCTAAAGAAAAGGATAATTTTGACAAAAATTAAAGTAAGATTTTTTTTAATATTTGTATAAGACTTGTTTTCTTAGAAGGACTCGAATCATTACACCAAGTAATTCCTAGAAAAGAGAGATAGGTTACTAATGGACAAGCTTAAGTATCAAGTCTTTTCTAGCCAGAACTTTCCTAGACATGTATTAATACAAACTTTCCTTTTATGAAAAATTCAAACCAAATATTGTTTTCAGAAAAAAAAAACTTCCAAAGGAGACAACTTAAAGAAAAATAACTATACATAATTCCTCTTATATGATTACGAAGTTTCTTTCAGCAAGCAGGTTCTTTAGTTACTTGAATTTGATCTAGTTGATTGATGATTAACCTTGTAATTGGCTTAGTGGTAGGTAGTGATTTTCGCTCAAAAGATTTTGTTGAACTAAGGTGAAAATTTGTAAAGATTGGTCCAAACAAATCTTGTTAAGGTTTCTAAACTATCTAACTGTACGAGACTGTCCAATAGAAGATGAAAATTCTAGATGAAAATTCTAGATGAAAACTCCGAGTAGATCAACTAGTCACGTGGTGTCTACTGAGATAATCTGGTAAAATCATCTAATGACATGTCTTTCCTATTTGTATATGTGTTTTTCAAGATAGTCAGTTATAATGACATTTTCTATAAATAAAAATATGATCACATGTTTATGATTAACAATTCAGTTATATTTGAGAGAAAGAGTGAAAAAGAGTTTAATGAAAAAAAAACTTTGAATTGTAATATCTCTTATTCATAGTAAATGTTGTTATAAACATATATTATTAAAATTTATTAATACTTTAATTGAATCATATTATTATTGTGTGTAATTTCTTTCTTAATTTTTTTTATTTATCTTTTATTTGTGAATTTGTGAATTTTCTGGCTTGTGTGGTAAAATGTCTAGAGTGTATTCTTATGTGTGTTATTTTCACAATATTTATTTATTTTAAAATATTTTATTGGTTTATACAATAAAGGATACTAAATTGATGATACAGGAAGATACTGTGTTCGGACATCTATTTGCATGTCTTTAAAAATTTTTAAAATATGAAAAGAAAATAATGGTAAAGGTATGGGATGGGTGTGTATCATAGTTGTGCTAAACGTTTCCTATAATAAATTTTCATCAGACAGTACTTTTATTATCATTTTTTATGCACATGCTGCATTAGCTAGCAGGTACTTTATGGGATCTTGAACAGTGTTTGAATTTTACATGTTGTGTTCGTGAAACATGCATGTTCATGTTCAGCATGTTCTAATGGAGAAGAAGAACACAAGACGATGAAGATGAATGAATTGAATGCGACGTCGTTGGGAACGTGATGGCTTAGCTAGTGCCAGATACGAGGCTATCACCTCGATGTTGACGTCCCATGTGCACCAACCGTATTTCAAGGGCATGCAATGCAACTTTAACTCTATCTCTCTCCTTTTAACTACTCATAATAACCCATTCATTTTTCTTTCTTTCTTTTCTAAGCCTCACATTTATTTTATATATTAATTTTTTCAAAATACTTGTCTTCTACCAGATATAATAACCAAAATGTGTGCATCAGAAAAATTGCCATGCTTATAATAATATCATTTTTTTACATTCATTGAAACAGTTTTTTGCTGGTTTACTCAAAAGTCAAAACGTAAAACATTCTCTCATATATTATATGAATACTTTATTACATATTTGATCAAATTTTAATTATTAAAAAATAATTTATCTTAATTTAAATTTTTAATTTAAATCATCATAGTTTACTAAAAAAGAGTTATGAAAAAATATGATAAAAAATATATAATCTTTGAAATCAAATTTAGATTTGGGAGTAAATTAAAAAAAGTATTAACACATTACAATATTTATCTCAAAACAGTTACTTTTAATTAAATTAAATGTGTGAAATAAATATAACTTTTAAAATATTTAGTTTTTTCTCTAAAAATAAATAAAAATATATGTAAAAATTAATTTTAATTACTTGATTTTAGAAACAACAAAATATTCATGAAATTATTTATTTAGACTCAATAAATAAATACTTTACTCTTGTCTATTTCCATCTACAATAAAAATTTAAGATTTTGTAGTTTTGTTTTTGGTAAAGAGGTTTTTTTGGTTGACACTTTTAAATGTTTTGAAGTTAGAATTATTATATAAAAGATTTTAACTATCAATGAACATATAATAATCAATTATTTTCAATATTATTATATAAGTAAAAAATTCTAATTATCAAATAAGTTTGAAATGTTGACATAATATTAAATATTCTTCAAAATTTTATATGGAAGTTGTAATTATTAAACAAATTTGAGATTAAACATAATAATTAAAAATTTTATACGGACAAAAATTTTACATTTCAATGAAGTTTGTTAGGAAACGAAATTCAAAATTAGTATATAAATAAAAGTTTTAATTATCAAATAAGTCTCATTTAAAAAAATTTAAAATTATTATGTTAATTAAAATTTTAATTATGAAAGAAATCAGTCTCAACATGATAGTAAATTATTTTTAAAATAATATTGTACGAATAAAAAATTTAACTATCAAGTAAATTGGAGGCCCATCACAATAATAAATAATTATAAAAGTATTATTATTATTATTATTATAACTTAAGTTATAAACTATATAAAAACGGAAGTCATGAAAATATAGAAAATAATAGTTACTAAAAGAAAGGGTTACACGTAACCTCTTTCGTTCCCATGGATAAAACTTTACTTCTTAATTCCTCTTATACATTAGATTTTATACCAAGTAACATGCCACGTCAGAGAATAACCAACCAATAATTATCAACTATAATGGCAAACTAGTACGGTTAATGCCAAACTTTCGAGGTGAAAAATATTCTTTATATGGTTAATAATAATTTTATTTTTAATTATTACTTATAATCAAATTTACTGAAAATTAATGTTTAAAATAATATATATATATATATATATATATATATATATATATATATATTTAGATTCATACAAGCAATATATAATAATCAATTAATCTTCTAATAAACATATAAAAATAGAAATTATTTATTTTAATAGTAATAAGATCTAATTGATCTTCTAATAAACATAAAGAAATACAAGTCATTTCAACATTTTATAATTTAGTGATGAGATGAAGATTAGTTAAAATAAAACTTTGAGAAAATTTTATAAATTGTGCTTTTCTACCTATAACGATAGTTATGGAATCATTTTCTAAATTGTGCTTTTCTATATATTTTCTCTGGAGTTATATATTGCTACTAAAGGAATTCTTTTTTCTGTTTGAAAACATAATCTCATGTTTGATTATTTACAAAACAAAAATAATGAAAATTTTATTTTTTATTGTATAATCGAGACTACCCGTTTTTTACACTACTATTTTCTCCAAAAAGTTACATCTTTCGTTTTCAAATTATGTTACATATTTTTAACTTAAAATTAATTCAAATTTTAAATGTTTTTTTCTTCATTTTCTAAACTTAATTTTCTCTCTCATCGTATTTATCCATTAAAAATTTAAGTGTGAAAGTAAACATAAAGTTCCACGTTAAATATAAATGATAAAATAGAGATATATAAAAAAAATAAAATTCATAAATATTGAGTCTTAAGATTTTATATTAAAAGTAGTGTTATATTTTTTATATATCTTTTCCTTAAAAAAAATTTTTCAAACATTATCATTGTTTTATCCAAATTCTCTATTTTAATTTTGTATTTTTTTTTAAATCTAAAAACTAAGTGCAATCGACTGGAAATAGATTGCTCCCACTTACAAGTCATTTGGTAGATTATATCTTAAACCAGCTGAAGCCACATATTAATGAAATTAAGATAACAATTATAGAAAGAACACATCATTAATTTAATTCAGAAAAGTTGTTCACAAGAGTGTTGATTGGATTTGCATGAAAACTACGTGTTATTAATTCATTTCAGCTGGCAAAGAAGCACTAATAATAATGTTTATCCTTGGATTATGACTAGTAACAATATAATCAATGACCTGTAATGCAAGCTATGAATGTATTATATACACAAGAACATTATCCAAATGTGAAACCCTAATATTAATTTATGTGGATTAGCATTTGATACTCTTTAATAATCATTCCAAGTGCATAACCCATTTCTCACATCACACTAGTTATTAACAACTCAGTGGGATCTGATACTACCCCCAATGGGAAGATCCATGATTGGCTTCTTTTTAATTGTTATCCCATAGACAATTTTTTCTTATATATATATATATTAATTGTTAATTGAAATGTTGACCAGCCATAAATAAAAAAGGTGGTGCCTCTTATATATCATTATCATGTTTTTTTTGGTAAGTAATTTGAAAGACGTAGTTAAAGTAGCACGAAACTTTGAATTGATGATCTTGTGCAACCTCACAATAAAACGTGCAATATAAAAATTTAATTTATTCTGCAATTTTATTGTTTGAATGAAACTTTGTCAATGACGTAAAGAATACCTTTGTCGACGAGGAGGACCCTTCAAGTGTGCCAATGGCTCTTGCTTCAAAGGAAACAAAGAAAATAACAATAATAAAAGATAAAAAAATTCACTGCCTGAAAAGTATGTGATCTAAATTGTTTAATTTTATTGAAATAATTAAATATAAACTAATTTAAAAATAAAAATAATTAGTTATTATAATGATTAAATTAAAAATAATTTATATTTAAAATAATTTTTATTGTAATAGAAACTATATTTTTTTAATTATTATTTTAAAAAGTTATAAAATTAATTTTTATATAATAGTGATTAAATTAATTTTTAAATTAAAATATAAATTTGTTTTTAATAATAATTATTAATATTTTAATCATTTATTAAATTAAATTTTACAATAATTTTTAAATTAATTAATAATTAATTTCATTATTTTATAAGTGATTAAAATAATTTCTTTTTATGCTGTCGGTATTATTCTATGTATTGCCCCAACAATGTATAAACTTGAAATGCAATTAATCAACTTCCGTTGATGGTTTAATTAACTAATGTTGTCCCACTCTGAATTAATTACTAACGATAGTTTGAAATTTTGATTCATGACTTCTCTTTCGTTGGCAACTTTGGTACTTCCGCGTCACTTTTTTTGTCTTACCATATCACTCTTTCAGCTTATTGCTTATGGTTATTAGTTCCGACAGGATTTGGCTTACTAGAAAAATTGAATATGATTTTTTTTTATTGCATAAATCATCTTTATGGTGCAGACACTAGTATAAAAAAATGATTTTTTACTTCACCAATTTTATATTTGATTATGAGATATCAAACATAATAAATAATGTAGTAATATTTTTAAAATTTTGATAATATTTTTTTTTATCTCGGATCATTTGAACTCTGATGTAAAATTTAAAATTAAATTATATGAATTGTCTCAAATATCTAATTATCACGTTAACTTATAAATTGTCTAAATATTTAAATAATGTATGGGGTGTGATCTACAAAATTTGAGAGGTTCGAATGAAGACATGTGTTCAAGATGAAATATGAATTATTTAACAATGAGTAATAATAATTTTATTTTTAATTCAATTAATTATAATCAAATTTACTCAAAAATAATGCCCACAATATATATATTCATACATATAATATTTATTTTAATAAGAATTCATTAATTTACTAATAAACATTTAAAAATATAATTAATTTATTTTAAATTAAATAAGAATCAATTGATCTTCTAGTAAAAATAAAGAAATACAATTTCTTTCAACATTTTATAATTTTGTGTAACAAAAAGAAGATTGACTAACATGAAACTTAAATAAAGTTTAAAAGAAATTTAAAAGGAATGAGATGAAATATAAAAGATTTAAAAAATATATCGTGAGACTGACTGTTATATTTGTTGTTATTATGTTAGAGTGAATTAGTAAAGTAAATATTTTGCAAATGTATTATTATCTTTTAACATATTTATTACATCCTATTTATAAAATAAGAATTAATAGTTAACATTTTCTGAAAGTGAAATTTTATGTTTATGTTTGACGCAATTCTCCTTCAATTAATAATTTTTTAAAATTATTACTCGATTCTCTTCATCAAATAATTGCTTTATCGATTTCTTAGTTTAGAACAACAACATCTTTCAATATCTTGAAATGAACTCGTACCTTAAGAAACTTGAGGTTTTCAATTCTCTTGTAATATATTTGGTATTTGAGACCTCTCGAACTTTATATTCATGTCTTACATTTTTTGAGTGAGTTGTCTCAAACTTCATGTAAGAATATATAGAATACAAAAGGGAGGGTAATTATCAATGAACATACTACTATTGGTGATTACTGTTGAGCAAACAACTGTTAGTAATTAACGATAGACCTAAAACTGACATCAGTAAAATTTACCAACAATGGTTGTGTTACTGACAAATTTTAGTTCATCGCTTTTCTGTGGAAAAAGTTCACTTACCCACAAATTTGTTGTGTTAATGACAAATTTGTCTAAATTTTCTTATAGTGAAGCAAAATCCCGATAATTGATTTGATTTAAGACGCATATGCCAATGAGCTTTTTACATAAATTGAAGTAAAATATTGGATTATATAAGGCAAATAGTACTTGCAGGGTTGATATATTGGAGTGTCAAAATAGTTGTTGTCATGAAATAACTTTAGTACTTTCTTTAAGAGATCCTTGATGTAGACAAGATTTGCAAGATTCTTAAAAGACATGTGAAAAAACATTCTCTACAAAAACATAAACTAAGGATATATAATATTCGAAATGTATCTTGTAATGTTTAAGATTGCACATTTTTTCGTTTGTTTAGCTTAATAGACAAAGATAAGATCACAAGATGTTATTGTATCTCTTGAACATACAAAACACTTGTATTTGATGATATATGTTACTTGAACGAAACATATTTCATGATTTATACTTTATTGTAAAAAACACTTAATCAAAATAATCAGGATTTATTAGAATTTAATCTAATATTTTATATCTTAGTATTTTATGCTTTGGAGTGAGATCTCTCCAACTTTATACATCAATGAAATCAATGTTGATACTTTTGTAAACTAATAATATATTAGTAAAATATTTATTTATTTAAAAACACCTAGATACAAAGACAATCAATGGAATGAATGCTGTAATACATCTCTTCAATTTTGTATCCTTTCTTTCTTCTTATTTAATGTTTTCTCTTTCTTTTTAATCTCTTTCATCTGTTCTTCTTATTTTTACTCCATCTTACGAGGACATTACATGAAGTTTTCGTATAATTTAATTTGAAGATCAAATGATTCATATTAATAAAAATATAATAATTGTACGTTTAAATTACATTTAAAATAATTATCTAAAAATAATTAAAAAAATCGAATCATAAATGAAAAATAATAAAAACTGTTGGTTATTATTTAGAATTCATCTTGTAAATTGGATAAGTATTGGACTTATTCAATGAATTTAAGGGAGTCTCAGCTTAAAATGTTAAATTAAGTTTACAAGTATTAATACATATCCCTTATCCCAAAACAGCTCATAATTCTAAATTAAGTTTACTAATTAATAACAATGAATAACAATTATATATATATATATATATATATATATATCATTTCCTTTTCATGACACATCATTTTCAATGCTTTATCTTGTGTGGTAGTATTACATACAAAAGTGGTGGTTCTTAGCTCATTTAGTGGCCCAAGGCTTGGCTTGATTGTCTCACTAATAAAATAATTTAGTTGATCCGTGACAAAACCTAGCAATTTGTTAACAATTGTGTGCTCGTGATGCTCATCCAAGTTCTTGAGGGGGCCATTTGGAAAATGCAAAGCCAAGATATGGACAAAAGTTTCACTACAAATTGTCCGTGACATTGTGTTTTTGCGACGAGGAAAATCTATCACTTCACATGCCATTCCATCGAATGGTGAGCAAAAGTATTGTTTTTTAAAATTTTCTTAGTTAACTTATCGATGCTGTTACTTTCTTCCCTTCCGTACCACACCAAAATTCAACCTCGAGATTCAAAGTTGGATTTCAAGGTTGCGGAATGTTCGCTTAACTCGAGAGAATGGGTATTAAATTCTTGTGTTAGAATTTAATTTAATAATTAGAGTACAATTAAGCGTAAACTAGAAGTTATTAAGATAATGAAGAAGCCTTGTCCATGTCTATTCTATGCAATAATAACAAGGTTCATGAATGTTCTTATTCTTAGGAAACCTAACTTGAAAATATTGAAAAAATATCTTAATTTCCATGTGGAGAGAACCAACGAGTTACAAGTAGAAAATAACCTTCTTATAATAAGATTTGATAAATTATATTAAATTAAATTTTAAATTTTAAAAACAAAGTCATCAGTACATTTATTAATTTTATAATATTATTTTATAAATTAAACCAATGATTTTTTCATTGATTTGTAATATATTTTTGTTGACATATATAGTGTTTGGGTATGATAATATTTTCGATGAATTTGTTTGTTGGTGAAAAATCAATTCTTAATGTCAAATAAAATAGATATTCATATGAATTTTTTTGTTTGCGCTAGTAATATTAAAGATTTTCGGTTTTGAATATTATATTTTTATATATAAAACATAAATACATTAATTAAATGTATACCATTATTTCTTTTAACATTTAAATAAAACTCAACATAACAATTTTTAATTTTTATAAATACACTCATTTTGACTTTGTTGATCACTTTTATAACACAATATAATTTCATAGTATTTTTATTTATATTTAAAACATTAATTTACTTTTTCATAAAATAAACTTGTAAAAAAAAGTAGATGATGCTCCAAAGAATATTTAAGGTTATCTAGTTAAGAATGATTGAGTTTCTAATAATATTTGAGATTTTGTGAAAAGTTGTTGCGGTCCAAATAATACTTAGGTTGTTACCTAAGAGTAAATGAGTTTGAAATAATAATTGAGTAACTAGTTTTAATCATGAATGATTGAGGTCCAAAGTATACTCATATTATATCTTTATAACATTAGTCTGCTTAGTAGAACTTGATTTATTAGTTAAGAACTAGACATAGTTTGTATTTTTAGATAAACTAATATAAAATAGTAGTGTTAAATTTTTTCATCCTTATAAACTCATTTATATTCCATGTTATAAAAACTACTCTAACTAAAGAAGGATAGACTTTATAATTTTTTAATATTTTATTTAATAAATCGTGTGTCAAGTATTACTGCGTTTGACTTTATATATTATCATACACATATTTGTGAAAAGATTTAAAAAATTCTAAATATAATATTAAACCCTCCCTTTTAGTGTATTTGATTTGTTTTCACAAACATTACTTTTAATTCATTGTTTGTTAGTTTTATTTGCTTGGTATGACAATATTTCTAAGTAAAATGCTTTTTAACACCTCTAATTTCTAAAGGGTTTCAGGTCTTTCAAGGTCCATCTCCATTGTTAGAGGATGATATATATCATATAGATAAGAGAACAATGAGTAATGTTTCTAGTCCAAAATATTTAGTGTAGTTAGTTGCATATTATGTTGTTTAACATCTTTAGATTAACTAGATAATTATGTTTTTAGATTGTATTTTTTGTATATGAATTGTTATTTAGACTATTTGAATTGTTTGGATTGTTATATTTGTGAAAAATAGGTAAAACAAAATAAAGGGGTTGAATTGTGCTTTAAAAACTTTTTACCAAATTTTTCGAATATCGTCTGAGGAAGGGAACGTATCAGACGATAGGTAAGTTCAATAAATGCACTAAGTCTATTGGTCAAAAAAGTTTTGAAATAGCACTTGCTTAGATACAAAATATTCCTTTGAGAGTTAGACAATATAATAACATGTAATTGAAAGGAGATAAAGATATGAGGCACTAACATAGGTTTTTATACTAGTTCATTTAAAACTCACAGATTACGTTTATTTCTCAATCAACTTGATTAGGTTTCACTAGCAGACAAACTCTGTAAGCTACAAGTATTTCTTTTGGCTCGTAGTCACTCTTGACTAACCTGTACAAGTATTCTTCAACATGTCACTTCTGGTTTAACCAAATATTCTTTCAACAAACCACTCCTGACTCAAATCTAAGTATTCTTTTAAACAAGCAACTCCTAGCTTAAACCCTTTAGAAATAGGAGGTGTGATTAAAATTCCCAAGGTAGCTAGTCTAGAAGATAAACATCTTACAAGAAAATATGATAGAGAAATTCTTCTAAAGGTTGCTAATGAATACAAAAGTGTTCTTCTAAAGTTTTTAAGATGTGAGAAAAGAAAACAACAAAGTATCAACACTCAATCTTAAGTTTGTGTTAGACCTTATATAGTACTTCAAAAACAACTAGTCATCGAAGTCATTTTTTGACATCTTCTAGCTTTAGGTTGATTTCAAAAGCTTGATCTTCAATCGTCTACTGTGAATTCATGTAGTTGATATCTTACTTCAAATTATTATGTTAGTATTTATATTTTAAATTTAACTATGTAATAGTAACCAATTTCGTAGAGCATCGAAGTTCCAAATTTAATTTAGGTTAATGTAAAAAATTAAGGAAAAAAATATTTCCATAAATAACTATGTCAACTCCTAAAAAAGTAAAATGGAAGTCATTAATTTTATTTACCAGATATATAGAAAAATAATAATTTGCCAACAAAGGATACATTTTGTTGATTTTTTTCTCATGTAGCACCGGTTCAACTTTTATTTTTTTTATATATTGTATCAAATATTTACCAATGTATCACGGTTTATTGGAAATGACCAGAATTTGGTTATTGGAAAATCAAATTCTGAATGTGCTTAGTAGAGAATTTGTCAAAAAAAATAGTTGGAATTTTGAACAAAAAATAAAATTCAATTCTTGAAATAACCGAATTTTGAACTAGATTTTTGAAGGTTTGGAAATAATTATGTTTTAAAGAAAGCAATTTTAAGGATTTTGAAAATAAATAACAAAAGTTAAAATGTTAATAATTAATTTGAAATAATTATTAAATATTTTAGTGTTAAAAAATTGTTGAAAAAAAAATAAAAAATACTAACAATGCAGAAAATCAATGAGCAATTAAGTTCATAATTTGGTACATGGGGATCAATGCATATACACTAACATTAATAATAACTTATCTGAAATTCAACTAAAGAGAGACAAGCATGATACAATTTGTCACAAACATTACCTACCCTTACCAAAATCCAAATAAAAGACTCACACCTACCGAAACTTGTTTGAATTTGTTTTGGAAAGACTTACCAACACATCTTTGACAAGTATGATCAATTACTATGTGATGAAGTAATAATGTTGATGGCTCATTACCGTACTAAAAAACTACACCATATCTTAAAAAAACCAAGTTTATTTCCATGCCCTCAATCTCACGCCAAGGTACGTTGGGCTATTAAAGCAGAACACAACAAAAAATGGTTAAATACATCACCTTTCTTAGTGGGTTTTTCCTTAAGAAATTACAGAAGAAAACAAAAGAAGGTTGAGAGAGGGTAACCATCTATCTTATTCATTATCATGAAAATGACATTTCCACACTTGAAGTGCATTTGAAGTTTGGAAACTATTACTTGGGGGATTGGGCATATATATTATTCATTGATCACGAAGCTAGAATGATGTATCTTTGAAACAACATTTGTTGCTATAAATAGTTCCCATTTCGTGAAGTAACAAGAAGTGGGTTAACCCTAGTTTTGTTTTACTAGTATATAGTGTACGGAGAAAGAGAGAGAGATAGAGGCACACACCTATAGTGAACCTAATTCATAGGTCACATGCATGTTTTGGGGGTGTGTAGGTTGAGTTTATTTAAATATATATCACCTTGACTTGTGCATGTAAAGCCAATTTAAGACATGATCCAATCAAAGGGTAGGTTTTAGAACAAAATCTATCGTTGGTTAGTTGCATAACTTCCAAATCATGATATCCCCGCCACTCTTACTGTGATTATTCTTTGATATGTTTGAAGACAAATTAATTAATGTTTTGTTTAAAAAACTATTTCGCCTTATTGTCGAACTGAAGTTGTTGTAAGATAATATGTTTCTGCATATTTGTTCTTCCAACCACCCATCCGTTTGCTTGTCCTCTCTATGAATTGAAGAGATTTTGTAAATAGGAAATGAAGAAATGAGATCACATACGATATGCAAATTAAAATCATGATCCTCTAGTACATTTCGGTTTTGTTTGTCCCTCAACTTTAATCATAATTTATTCATCTTAAAATAATTATTTAAGAAATTTATAGCATATATTTAATCTTAGAAAAAAAATTCAATGCCTAGTCATTCTGATTAAGTATTGTTACACTAAATATAAATTCAAGTCTTGTCTATATTAAAGATTTCTTATACAGAAAGTTAAAGTTGTTTCACGCCAATAATCATCTTAATATATGTTAATTGTGAAAAGATCATCGGTCTTTATGATTTTTGACAAGCCTGATAAGTTATGCCAACTATCAGGAAGTTGCTTGAAAATTATATATGAATTTAATGTTGCATGAAAACATTTAATGCATCTATACATTTGAACATGAACAAAAATAAGTTGAAGAAGAAGACATTCTCTAAATCTTTCAACGGGTAGAAATAATTCACAATTATTACTTTCTTCTATCCTCTAGATAAAGAAGTTTCTCAAGATGAAGAGAGACTATTGACTAACGACAACATTAATACTCTAAGCAAAAACAAATTCTTATTCCCTAAGTTGAAAAGTTAGAAAAAAAATTTATATTCTTTAGCAATCTATAAGAGTGAACTTCATTTGTGTCCATCTTAGGATGTAATCTCTCTTTTAGTGAGCAAACCCTATGATATGTTAGATCATACTTCATTTTATAAATCAAATTTGTTTAGCTAAAAGTAGTTGTGTTCCAAAGAATACACAAAGTTTAGCTAGAAGTTGTTGTTGTCTAAACAATACTTGGGTTTTTAATGAGGAGTGGTTGTGTGTCCAAAGAATACTCAATGACACATTATATCACAAGTCTGCGTAGTGGAACTTGATTGTGTTGAACAAGAACTGGATGCAATCCTTGTTAATAGGCGAACGAATTAAAAACTTCTGAGTAAATTTTCTCTCCCTTATTTCTTTGTACTTGCATGTTATTTAACTACCCCTATTTAAAGAAGGACAATTTTCTAAATGAAGATTATGAAAAAAATTTAATAGTGTTGTATTGAAGTAAAATTGTGTTTGACTATAATATTAGATGATGATATTGTGAAAACTATAAAAAAATACAAAATACAACCCTCTCTTAATTGAAGAAAAGATTCAATTGATATCAAAGCTCAACCTCTAAAGGGTGTAACATCTAACAATTGCTAGAGGAAAGATCCAACATATGGCAAGAATTGAAGGACAATTGATTATAGAAGTATTATCCCTCAAAAGGCCACCAACCTTTCTTAGAGAGGGTTTTCCTTATTGGAAATACACACTATTAATTGTGGAACATAATTGCAAGACATCATGATTGAGGGACTATAAGAAGACTAGGATTAATAAGAATTTGACTCCATGTAGTTGAACAACAAAGTTAGATACACTTTAATTTGTTCCCTATAAAGGAATATAAAAGGATTTGTAGGTTAAAAATGACAAGGAGATCTTAGACTTTTAAAGATAAACTATGAAATAAATGAATGTCCAGCTAAGAAAAGTTGTCACCCTTACTCATCAATACAATTAATTCATCACGAAGGATGGTGACACTAGTACAAAATTGGTCTTTTATATTTGACCCCTCGATTTTGACATCATAAAAAATGTGGAGGCTTTTGTAATTTTTTTGAACTTCTTTGCATCAGAGCTTGAGTGGTTCGACATAAAGTTCATTTTATAACGTGTAGTGTTTCCTTCCTTGTGTGTGTGAGGATTTCTTTTCTCATTTTCTCTCTTCTTTTTGTGGTGACGGTGATGACGAACTTGTGGGAGTGTCTTTAGTGATCGTAAAACGTGGATGCTTTCATCCCTGTGACACATTTACTATGAGAGCGTTTATATCTGATTCCATTATTTACTATGAGAGCGTTTATATCTGATTCCATTGAGGTTTTGGCAGCTACATTGTGAGATTGAGGTTAGTGCTCTATATCTCTATTTTGTTGTTGAAATAGAAACAGTGATTATTTTTGGAGATCTCAGTCATGGTAATGAATTAATGTCTCTATCGAATTGTTGTTGTTGAATGTTAATTATATTGGATTCTTTTGTTTTAATTTTGAAATTAATTATTTAAACTAAAAAGTTATTTTTTGTGTACCATGTGAATATTAAGATGTATTTTAGTCTATAGGAATTACTAACTTATTTAGTAATTAGTTTGTCTAAAATTTTAGGAATTAAATTATAGGCATTTTGTATTTATGAAAATTATAGCGAATAGTTTAGTTTAAATCGTTGAAGGATTAAAATGTACATACCTATCCTATCCCTGTTCACATACCCGTCTCAATACCCTGTTTTTATCTTCATACTTATCTTTGTTTTAAATTACTAAAACATATTTAGTTTATTAAGTATCCTAAAAAACTTATATTAATTTTTCTTTGATTCTTAGTTTTGTAATTTATTCTAGAACATACATTTGATCATTTTTTACTTTTTTTCTATAATTATTTTACTTGTGTTCAATTATTATTTAATGATACTATGATTTCAAAATTTATGCAATTATAATTTCTTTATTGATATTTGTTATTGGAGAAAAGAATATATATATATATATATATATATATATATATTATTTTAACATTGAATCCTTTATAATATTATGTTTCCTTTATTGTGATTTTTATATTTTTAAAAAAAATATTTAATTAATATTTGGAATAAAAATGGACAGATACAATTATACATATTATTTAATGAGAATATACTTGTACTCTATAGAGATAAGGATAAAAATGAAACAAAAATTTCATATTTATTAAGTATGGAAATAGAGATAGAAATAAAGTTTTATCTTGGAATGATAATAAATTTTTAGTTCGGGATGAAAATGAAAAAGTGAAACTCGTCTTTGCCCACCCAAATTGTCATTCCTAATTGTTATAGAGATTTTAATACATCTAATGCTTTTAAGTAATGTTGTTGTATTTGTTTCAAGGTTATATTATTTTTATCATATAAACTTATATTTTCTTAATCATATTATTATATACTGTATATAGTAAGACTCTTAAGATTAAATTCTATTTATATAATATTTCATTAATACTTTTAAGAGACACAATTTCTTGGATTCTATTGAAGAAGACTTTAATGACTTGTTAGAAGTGTTTCTTTTGTTAAAAGTCTTTGTTGTTTTATATTTTTCAAGTCTATGTTAGAATATTTGATTATAAATTTTGGAACAATTCTTTAATTATTAAATTAGTGGAACATATATAATTTTATATGATCTTCGTATTCTTTACGTAGACTCTAAATAATTTTGATTTTTTTAATATTATTGTTTTTCACAGTATTCTCTTTGGCAATATCTTAAATTCTTATCAAGAAAGGAATCAAAAGATACGTAACATACCTCAAATGATATATGAGATATTATCTTGAATGAAATACATGATTTTTTTACTTTACGATGAATCTTTAAAATATGAAGTGAGTCCTTTTAAAGTAAAAGTGCATTCGAGGTTGGTTTTATCTCATAAATTGTTATATATGGTATTACTTTGATTAAATAGATAAATATTATAATATATGGTTCATTGAAGATAATTTCTTTTATCGATTATTAGTCCGAAACTTAATCTTAATTATTGTGATAAAAATACATTAAGTAAGGATAGTCTTATATATATGCTTAAACTATATTCTATGTCCTTCAAATTTTAACAAATGAGAATAAGTAGTGCTTAACATAAGTAACTTAATTTATAACTAGTAATCCAAAGTAAAAACTATCTCCCAAATAACATGTAAAAACTGAATTATCTCCAAAACAAAATGTTTAGTAATTTAAAGATTTTATTCTAAGTAATTAAATAATATTAACCAATGTAAACATTTCAACGAAGATTCCCTTAAATAACATTAGTTAATTCTTAAGATTTTTGTAAAATTATTATAACATTACTTGCTGTAAAAAAATTGTTACAAGAAATATGAGTGTTTTAACACTATAAATAGATACACATCATAAACTTATATTTAGAAAAGATATAAATAAAAAATATTAAATAAAGTATATTTGGACAAACCTTTTCATAAACATGTTCAATAAAGAAAATAAAATTAATTTCTGCATAAATAAATTAGTTTATTTACAAACTATAGTTTATAAAAATTCTTTCATACCATTTCTCTGTATTATTATTTTAATTTATATTTAAGCTAATTTTAACTTATGAAAAAATTTCTTTAATTTTTTCTTCTGAAAAGTTCTTAAGAAATTTATCCAATCATACTCTAATATAATATCTATCCTCAAAATCAATTCAATCATCATGGCATGGCATAGAAAATAAAATGAACCAAGACATTAGTCAAATAAGAAGACAATATAGTTTTAAAGTTTCACTACCTTAAAACATAAAAAATTAACCAGCCACATAAAGGTCGAAAAGTTTAAATATAAC
The DNA here is from genome assembly GCA_030347555.1 of Lablab purpureus. Taxonomy (NCBI): domain Eukaryota; kingdom Viridiplantae; phylum Streptophyta; class Magnoliopsida; order Fabales; family Fabaceae; genus Lablab; species Lablab purpureus. Next base: position 25,404,417 of record CM059258.1, read on the forward strand.
TTGCATAATTAAATCTTTAGTCAATATAACATTGTACAATATGTCATAAGTGGTTTAAGCATACTTCACATCAGCATTATTGTTTATATTTACTCATTAATAAAAGTGGTCAAAATTAGGCCAAATCACTATATATATATAGAATACTCCACATTTAACTAATGTGAATTTTACTATAAACGAGTGAATATATATATATATATATATATATATATATATATATATTTAAATTAATGTAACAACAGATTAATAGTCAAAATTGTGCAAACACTATGAATTAACGTTGCATTAATATTTATGTAACAAATTCAAACAATTTATATTTTAAAAAGAAAATATTATGTGATAAAGAGTTTTTAAAGTTATAATATCGATATATAATTGTAGATAGAGAACATGTGTACAATTCGATCTTTGTTATGTTACCTTCAAACAAAAGTAATATGCTTTAACTAATCATTTTAATATTTATCTATAAATTTCTCTCGAGAAAATACACAATTTTCCTTCTAGAACATATTTTGGGTCGCTTTGATATTTGAAAACTTTTCTGTATGTGCAGATTAGTCACCGAGTTTCTGAAACAAGTTTATTTTATTAAAATTATGCAACCTGCTAATATTTTATCTTTTCTCAGACCAATATGCAGAGACAAAAAGCTAACGGATGAAACAAATTACTCAGTGATTTTAGAAAAAAAAACAAATAATTATATTACTGTATTTATGGTTATTAACTGATAACTGTGAGTGTAATTTTTTTAACCAAGGTTATGGGATTGGGCCACTTAATTTTTTATTTTGGTGAGTTTATAACATAAAATTAAATGAAAATAAAATCTCATGTGTGAGCAAATGTTTAGAAAAAATCAGCTATTTTTATCAACTATACGTTATTTATACAAATTAGATGTTTGGACATTATCTAAAATATAGTAAAAAATATTCTAAAAATTTAAGTTTGAAAGTGTAAAAATTTGTTCTCTGTAATTTTTTTAGTAACTTATTTTCCGTTTTACATACATACTTATTTTATAAGTAAAAATTGATTTTTTTAAAATATTTAAAAGTAACAATTATCTTCAAATTTTAAAAAAAGCAATATTTAAATAAAAAACTAATATGATGATAATGAATTATAAATATAGTAAAATTATAGATGTAATTAATTATTAGATACCTAAACCATAAACACTCTTAAAGAAACACTTAAGTCTACACCATTGTCTGAATTTTTGAATATTTTGACTTAATAGGTGAAGAGTGGAACATGTAGCAGACCCTTCTTTCCAACCAGAAGACCGCATGCCATTGTTGATTTGTGAAGAGAGGGTACACACTGCCAAATGACGAAAACACCCTCCGTGCAGACACAAAACAACGTAATTGTCCTAACCTTGGTAGATCCGATTTGGATTCCCAAACACCACCGAATATCACGGCAATTACATTGCAGACCTGCCACTACTGCCAACGCCCAAACCTTCAATCATCACTTTAATGCATCCAAACAAACCTTACCATTTTTTAACCCTAAACATGTTATGTATTTTCTCTTTGCTTCCGTTAGACTATGCACATGTTATTATATATATAAAAATAAATAAATAAACTTTTTGGTATATTGAAATTAATTAGCTTATCAACATGTTAAAAACAAAAAAATAGAAAAATTGTAGAAGAACATTTAAAAATCAATTTATACATAAATTAATAAAAAATTATTGTTTTCTGAATATTTGTTAGAAGATGAATATATTTGTAGAATGATATATGTATATATATATATTAATTAGAGATCATTTATTAATATATAAAAGATGTCTCTTATTTTATGTAATATTAATATATAAAAGAAGATTATACATAAAATTAAACATTAATCTAGTATTAAGTTATATAAATCAAATTAAATTAAGCTCATTTAGGTAAATAGTCAATTAAAACCTGGTAAATAGGTTGATAATTTTTTTATAAAATATTTAATAATTACATATTTATTATTACCATCAATTTATAGTTGACTTAAGAGTTAGAGTGTCTTTTATAGTTAATGGAGATCTCACAATCTAACAAAAGACATGAAGAGTTCGACTACGTTTGAAAGGAAAGTCTGAACAAGACTACCTCAGTTCATGTAAAAACAATTAGCGCTCATTGTGGAATTGAGTTAGACTCTACAAGAAACATGAAAAATAGTAAATGATAACAATCACCAAATGCTCAAGGCAATCTTGTGAACTAAATTGCATTATTAGCAGAGTTACAAAAAGAGTTAGTTGAACTTAAGAGGAAAAATGTCAAAGAGATCAATGTCATACAATAAGAGAACATGATTGTGAAAAAGAATAATTGGAAGAAATATCCCATAAATCATAACAGCACGAAAATAACATCAAACAAGAAATGACAGAAAGGGAAAGTTAGAGTCAATCGCAACTAATGCCTCCACCACCACCAATTGACATCGCTAGGGCCATGGAAGTTGAAAGTCATCAAAAGATAGGATCTCACTATAAAGCCTTGGCTCACACCTCCCTAATAGTTGAAGGAGCACATCAACACTCATTTGTGGATGTCATCATGGAAACCATGTCAACCCCAGTTGAAAAAGCTTTTTGATTGACTAACGATAGGTCATATAGGTCACATAGTCGAGGAGTTCTAGGTGAAGGATCCTTTACTACTCAAGTATTATCATATGGTATCCACCATATTATTTGGATTTGAAGAATCCAAAATAGAGCATATATGTAGGGAAAATAATACTCGAGTCAACTTACTCTCTAAGTTGGAAAGTACCAAAAGGAAAGGAAAACATTGATTCATCATACAATAAACTGTGGTGACACCCAATGTTGAACTAGTTGAATGTTTCTCGATCAAATGCGACAAATCATGGATCATGTGTTAAAAGGAAGGAAAAGATCAAGAGGAAGAAATCATTCCCATTCATCATTATCGAGAATGAGTTGTTCAAAAGAAACTACCATAAGCTCCTACTAAAATGTCTCAAAAAAAATCAATGAGTTACATAAAGGAGTGTGCAGTTTTCATTCTAATTGAAGAATGATGTCGACTCAAATTCCAAGAGTCAGGTATTATTGCTAAAAAATTAAAGTGATTGTGCTAAGTATGTTAAAGAATGCTTCAACTCTCAATAACATGGCAACATGCTTCACTCTAAATCAAAGGAATTGCATCACAGTATTTCACCATGGCCATTAGCAACATGGGGTATGGACATTATGGGCCCTTGCCCACCTGGAAAAGGGTAATTCAAATTCTTCATAGCGACCATGGATTACTTCACAGTCTGTATTGAGGTCAAGCCATTGGTCACCATCTTAGCTAAAAGGATGCTAAAATTTGTATGGAAAAATGTTGCTTGTCAATATGGGATCCCCCACACAATCACAACCGATAAGGCCCGATAATTCATTAATCGAAGTCTCTTTGCATTATACAAGGGTCTTGGCATATGATACATCACAAGCTCAGTGGAACACCCAAAAACAAATAGCTAAACAGAGGTTGCTAACAAGGTGATCTTGAAAAAGTTGAAGAGGCTATGAATGACAAAGGGTAGATGGAAAAAATTGGACAAAGAGATCAATCACATAGTCGACGACATCATCACGACACAAAATCATCATCAAGAAACCTTCAGAACCAGAACATATTCCTTCAGGATGAACTAAGGACTCACCGTCATCACTAGATGACCACCCACCCTAAGAACCCGAAATACTAAAAGATGAAATGATTAACCTAGTAAGAAAACAAATTTCCTACACCTAGCCACTACTCAAATCATTGAAGAAACAAGGTCCCATGAGAATGACCCACAACTTAGTTATAGCTAAGAGGAAGAGAGAACCAATTGTCACAAATGCTACATCTCTTCAAATCTTACAACTACAAAATAAAATTGTTCACATTTCTCAAGAAGACACAACTTTTGACAATCACTTATTTTTTTCAAAATGACCTTACAATTGACACGTCATTGGGATACACTAATGATTTTTCAAGACCTAATGCATCTCGAGCTTGAGGGGCTTAGGGAGTATACAACTGCGATTATCTCAACAAAAAAAAGAGTTAAGAACGAAACTTTTTTTCTTTTAAAATAATTTTCTACTGGACTTTCAACAATCCTCAAGCCTGATGGACTAGCGTACCATTCGGTACCGAAATGATCTCAGACAAATAATGCAAGATGTTAGTCACTTGGAATGAAATTAACAAATAAATCACATAAAACAAAATTATACCCATGACACTCAAATTAAACATCAATAAGGTATTAAGACCTATGAACTAGATTAACCTAGACTCATTTTCTTAAATGATTCATCAAAACTCTATACATAGATTGAAATATGAGGTATATCATTTATTAATTACACATTTATTAGTCTCATCAATATTTATTAGTCTCATCAACATTTATTAGTCTCATCAATCCATAACTTCTTTAAATATTAATATCACACCCACATTTGAAAATTCAAGTTAAAACTCATCATCCAATAAAAAAAACCTAAAGATGTGGATTATGTTTGAAAGAGAATAATAATTTTCACTAGTTTAAGAACATGTTTGATCCTTCCTTGTATATAAACTCATTTAACCATTTCAAATCACACAAAAAAAATTTAAAGATTAAAAATCACTTAAATATAATAAGGATTAGTGACGACTGAAACTTATTACTAGAAAAAAAAAATAGTAAAATTTCATGTATGCAATACCATATGTGAATGGACTCACCTTTCAATCATGGCTTGGCTGCCAATTTGATTAATTGAATAAATCCAATAATGCTGAGTTCCTTCTTTAACTTTTAAAATTATTACAGGTTTGGATTTATACTCTTTAATTATAATAACCCAAATGCACCACTCATGAACTCCTAGTAATAATTTGGACCATCAACTACGGTTATTAGGAGGTATGGATTCAGAATTTGTGAAAGATAATAATAGGAGGAAATATGTTTAGGCTTTTGTAATTCTGATTTAGTTATGTTAATGTTTAATAGAACTGTTTTATTTTGAAATAGTTTTTAACACTAATAATGCCATGCTACTACATTTAATTATGCTTATCAAGTTAATGAGTATGTTTATTCTTAAGGTTTTATCTGGCATTAAAGTTAAAAACACATTGGTCTTCACTTTTTTGAAGAAGATCTCTTTACCCTTTAATAACTCAGCAATTATTTACATCCTTCATTCACTTGGTATTTTTATTTATAGATAAAGAAAAAAATACTCGAAAGATAAAAGACACAACAATATAACATAAATTCAGATCAAGGTCCCAATTCGGTCCACGAACATTTTCCTCCAACTCCCACTCCGGCAACACCATCGTTAAACCACAGTTAATTAAAACTGAGATTTAATTAATTTCCATTTTAATTTTAATTACAAAGAAATTAAAAAAAAAACGCTGCACAAACGACTGAACGGTTAACATCCCCGGACGGTAAAATAAAGTCACAGATTTTCTTTTTCTGTCTGTTTACCGAGAAAGTGACCGAGAAAAGAAAGTAACGGAAAATTCAAAAAGTGATGATTCTCATTCTCCGGTCGCAAACAACAGCGTTAAAAATATCTACGCCCTTTACAGTGACAGAACAACAACAACAACCAGAAGAAACCGAACCCAAGAAAAAAAAAATTACAAAACCCTAAATTTGTGTGCCTCTTTTTCTTCAAGTTACTAATGTGTATTTACAGCGCAACAAAACCAGCAAAAAAAGATCTCGCAAATTCACAAGCTACCATTTTTTCTAATTTTTTTTTTCAGGAGAATTCTTCCGGCGAGAAGTTAACGAGCTCGGAGACGTCATGCGCGTCGAGGCCAAGGCGGAGCGCGTGAAGCACGCGCTCAAAGTCGAAGACGCGGCACGGCAACCGGAGCACGCCTTTCTGTTCGTAGCCGTATTCCTGCGCGGATTCGTTGAGTAGTTTGACGAAGACAGGGTGGTTGAGGAGCTCAGCGCACACCACAAACCTCTCCATCTCGTCACCGACGTAGATCGGCACGTGCCCCTCCGGCACCACCGCGGAGGAGCGGCGGATCTTGGAGGCTCGGAACGACTCCGCCCGGTGGCGCCGCCGGCAGCTCCGCGACGAGGAGGAGGAGGAGGAGGAGGAGTAGGAGTCCGAGCTTAGGAGCGTGTAATTGGAGGAGTCAGCGACGCGCGAGAGGCGACGGATCAACTGCTTCATCTGAAGAAAAAAAACACAAAAAGTCTTGAAGAGGTGTAGTGTGAGTGAGAGGAACAGAGGACGATGTTGTTTGTTGAGGTTGTGGTTGGAGTGGTTAAGGATGTAGAGAAGAGTGTGTTAGAGAGGGTGTATATATATATGGGTGAAGGGGTGAAGGGGTGAGGGGTGGGATGGGGATTCTATTAAGAGAGTGCACAATGAAAAGGTGATGATGCGAGAAGTCTGGGAGGTACAGGTAAGCGTACTTGGCAGGTACAATTTGTGAGAGAGTGAGAGAGAGAGAGAAATAAATGAACAGTAACTAACAGAGTAAAAAAATTAAATTAAATTAAATTAAATACTTAATTAATTTATTGAAATATAAAGTGTGGTTTATTAAATGGTTGCAGAGAAAATGAAAGGGGTGTGGTTGGATTTATTTATTCATTTATTATGGTGGCAATGAATTTATTGTTTGGTTTTTGCCTTTGGCTTTTGTCAAAGTGTGTGAGAGCAGAGGGTGTTGATTACCACGCGAGTGGAGCGTGTGGGACGGGCACGCGTACGGGTGTCCACTGTTTATCGTTATTTATTAATTGTTTGGGTGAATTTTTGGATAGGTTTATGTTCGTTTCAACTCTACGAGGACGGGCCGCTTTCATTGTATCTTTCACATCTTTTAGATTTAATAGACATTTTAGTTCCAATATTTTGTGAGAATTTGTAATATTTTTTTATATTTAATTTTTTTCTCAATTAAGTCCTAAATTTTGTTAAAATCTTCAATATGATTTCTTCTGTTATATTAATGTTAATGGTGTTAACTATATGAGACATAACACATTCAAGTTAACTCATGACACGTGAATAATAATAACAAAAGGATACGAATATAAACATAAATATGAACATTACAACTTGTGGATTTTTGACAAAAAGAATCACATTGACAAATTTAATAAAATTTGAGACTCAATTGAGCAAAAAAAATGAAATTTGAGACTCAATTAAGAAAAAATATAAAATTTGGAACTCAATTGAGAAAAAAAATAAACATAGGAAAACATTGCAAATTCTCATATAATAGTAGGACCAAAATGTCTATTAAACCAATCTTTTACCTAAATTGTTTCTCATTTTTCATATTGAATACTGAATATACTTGTACTCATGTAAGTTGGTATTTGCTTCTAGAATGTTTCAAATATTAATAGTACATATTAGAGATATTATGAATAACAAATAAGTAAATACAATTTATTAATATCAAAATATATCCATCAATCTTTTAGGACGGAAACGAAGATATTTATTGTTTGAGAAGAAAACGTGAAAATCAAAGAGATTTAACACAAAGACGACAATTTTAACTTTCTCTTCAAACAAACGAAGAAACATATATTATAAATAATAAAGAATGTCTAAAATTTATTTTCAATAAAAAATTTAATAAGAAAAATAATTTTACATAGTAATTAATATTAAATAAATAATTATATTAATAAAAATAAAGTTATATAGTAATGTTAATTATAAAATTTAAATTTAAATAATAATATTAAATAAAAATTATTGTTAATAATAACAATAAAATAAATTTATGTAATAAAAATATTATTAATGAAATTAAAATTTAAAAGAGAAAATTATTTTATAAAATTTTCTAATTAAAAAATATTTTTATTTATTATATCAATCAAATCTTACACAAATTTTCATAAACTTTCTTTTCATTTTCATTCACTTTTCCTTAATCTAAATAATCTCAGTTTCCACTCTCTTTCTCCTCAAATTCATTCTTTTCCTCTACTTCAAATCCACTATTTAAAAGTAATAAAGCCTTAAAGTTATCCTAGTCCTTCCATTAAATTAAGACATAGAACAAAGGATTGAAGGTTTTCATCCTTTTACATTGAAAATCATGAATAAATTGAGGTGTCTCAATCTAAAAAAATATGATAGGTTATTGGATCTAAAATTGAATATAGAAGCCTACATAACTTAAGCTAACCTATTTTCATGTGACTTAACAATTCATTGCCAACTTTTTTTTACCTTATTCACAGGACTAACTCTATTGTGGTATTATTCCTTACCTAAGAATTCAATAAACTCCTTTTGGACTTTTTGCATGAGATATATAGCTAGAGTTACATACTCTAAATCCATGATTGCGAACTTGGCATCACTCCATAATGTGATATAAGGGGAAACTTAGTAAGTCATGCACTTTTGGTCAAACTTTGACCTTACTAGTTTCTTAACACTCTATTCCCCGATCCAAGTTTCATGATACATTTAATGTTTTAATTGTGTGTGTGTGTAAATATAAAATAAATAACATAGTTATTTAAAAGTAGGGATGTTACATTTATCAACATGCACATCACATATCATGCAAATCATGTATTTCATATAACATGCTCATATGTACTAACCAACATCATCTCGCATGTAATATCATTAAGCATTAGTAATACATAATTCATTCATTCATACAAAGGTAATAACTACATTACATATACTCAATCAAATCTCTCAAACATTAGAACTACCGAAATCCTTCATATGTATTACATAAACATTAACAATTTCAAACACCATTAAAACATGAAACATTTCACCCATATTATACACAAAATGAGGTCATTGCATGCTAAAACGTATTTCTTATCCATCAAGAGTCTTAAACTCATTCACTCATACAAGAAACCAGTTAAGATGAACAAGAAAATAGTCTCACAATCTCATATTTTCACTCTCAATACAACCTTGATATTCTGACGTATGATCACTAAAATACTCATATCTTGAGTTCATAACCATTTTTTTGAATGATTTCAAATGAATTAGAAAGTTAACATCTAGGAATATAACTTTCATGAAGAAACCAACTTAAAAAAAGATCATCTTCATGCCCATAAAAATTTATAACATAAGTAGTTATGATTAACGTTGTCCAACACTGGTATCTTGACACATGGTCACTAAAACACCCATAACTTGAGTTCAGAATCTCCTTTTTGAATGATTCCAAATGTTTTAGGAAGCTAAGATCTAGGGATACAACTTTCATTGGTAAATCAACTTCAAAATAAATCATCGTCATGCCTAGAATATTTTAAAACATAATAGTTATGATTAACGTTGTCAACATTGGCAGTTTGACACATCGTCACTAAAACACCCATAACTTAAGTTCAAGACCTCATTTTTTAATGATTTTAAATGCTTTAGAAAGATAAGCTCTAAGGCTGCAACTTTCACAAAGAAAACAACTTCAAAATATACTCAGAACATTTTAAATGTAAGTATTTATGATTAACACTGTCCAAAACTTGCAATTTGATGCATGATCACTAGAGTTGGGTATACGGACAGGTTCGTCCGTTTAAGCCCACACCCGCATAAACCCGCATTATAAAAAATTGTCAGTTTAGCCCGCATTTTAAACGGTCTTTAATTTTCACAAACCGCATTCATCCTACAAAACCTGTGGGTTAAATGGGTAAGCCCACACCTGTAAATATACATTGATATTTTTTAGCATTCATTTGTATAACAATAATTTACTCAATCAATTAAATAATGCACAACCAATAAAAGTAAAATAAATAAAATTTGAGTTGACTTTGGCTTAGTGATAATCATTAAAAGCAAAAAAATATTATATTTTAGATTGAATTAAACTTGGTGATAACCTATAAAAGCAATGAGTATTAGATTTTTCTTTTTAAATATAACTTAGTGTTGCGGGTAGCCCCCAAAGACCATGGGTAAAAATCGTTTAACCCACAAATTATATGGTACAGGTATAAAAAAGTTCACACTAAAAATTTACCAAAAATACGAGCTCGTACTCGTGCGGGTTATGGGTAATACAAGTAGTCTTTTTTTTAGTGATAATACAATAAATAAATATGTTTTTTATAAAGTCTCTTTCTGTCTCATTCAATAAAAGTTGTATGGACATTTAGAGACATTTGTTTATTTTTGTTGCTTCTAAGGATGTGTTTCCTTTTTATGCGCTTGTAAATAAAACATTTATCTTGAAATTGTTTGTTGTATTTTTTGGGTTGGTCTTTGATTATGGATGAATATCTCTAGTCACATTCATAATAAGAGGTTTCCTTCTCATGATCCAAATCTCAATTTAGATAGATTTTGTTTTCTGGATTAGTTTAGATTTAAGTTATTTTAGAACATGTGTTTGTACGTAGGTAATAAAGAGCTAAATTTCGAGGTTGATTTTTCATTAAGAATAAGGGTATGATGACATCATGGATATGGCTAATATATAAGATTTCTAAAGGACCGCGAAGGAAGCTTGGAACTAGAATAAATTTTTTAGTACTTTTGTGTAATTTTCGGTTTTTAGCCTTTATGAGACCTTGAAATTATTATTTTTTCTATTTGTTTGTATTGTGTTTTTATTGGACCTTGTACATGATTCTATTCTTCTTGTAATTAGAGACTTTTTAGACTCTAGTTTTTCAAAGGCTTGTTGGATGGATCTTAATAAGGTTTGGATCTATGAGTGCAAGGTCTACAATATATAAGACTTTTGTAGACTCTTTTACTTAGGATTGAACATTTTGGAATATCAATCATATTTCAAAGTGAAAATTTTATCTTAGTTATTCTTTAGAACTTTTTATCCTTATCATTGAATTTCCAATTAAAATTGGTGGATCTTCCTCTACTCATCAATTTCTCTTGATTGAGACATCAATTAAGGTAGATTAAAGTTTCTTCATCTCAAATTTATTCTGCATTTTTTGTTTTGTCTATCCTTTTAGTGAAAATTGTCGAAACGATCCTAAATGAGGTTAGTATTCCAACAAATTATATCGCTATAAATAAATTTGAACTCTCTTGTAAACTTACACTTGAATAATTGAATTCAAATGAATGTGTGAAACAACTTTTGAGTGTCTTGAGAGTATTTTACTATTGTCCTAATTCTAATATTGGAGAGTTTCTTCAAGAGGTGAATCCTCCTTGCAATTATCCCACGGATCTCTCTTCAAATATGGTGTGTTCTTACTCATTCCATTCCTTAATCCATTTTCTCCTTTACTCTACAAAATTTCTTGTTGTTACGTTGTAAACCATGGATGTTGCCACCATTTTCATGCTTTCGCCAACTTCCATTTGCCTTTCCATGGGTTCTTGACTTCTCCAACACCTCTTGAGTTGATAAAGATTCAATCATCCTTCCAAAAACTACATCAAATAAAGCATGTTAGACATACCAAAATTGTCTTTATTTGATATAATCAAAACATGGTTGTTCAGTGACAAGAATTAAGGTATTTAATAATTTCATCTTATAAGAGATTAACTCATCTTTTCCTTAACACTTGCTCCCTCACATATATGAAGACATCCTTACTTAAGTGATCTCACACTTCTTGAGTGACTCGTACTCCAAACAAGAGAATTTAGTTTGACCTTTTCCGCTCAAGCATTCACTTGTTGCCTAAGCAACCATCATCCTCTTCCATTGTTAAAACATCACACAACCACTTGAGCAAGGAGATTGGTTGTATTCCAATAAGATCCAAAATTACTAAGCACATTGCATCCTTAATGCTTGATTGACCACATTATTACTTGAGTGAGGATACTTGGACAAGATTCAACATGCTTCCAAAAAACCATACAACATAGTCACATCTCAATGCTTGATCGATCACGTTGTCGCTTAGGTATCATTCAATGACTCATGCAATAATTACTCGCTGCTAAAGTGTTGTTAGAGCGATAGTCTATCTCTTGAGTGATATACATCCAAATTTACTAATTTTCACTATGAATTATGTATTTCAATTATAATTATATTATTTTTTAATTCTCCAAAACAACATTTTAGAATCAATAATTATTATAAATTACTTTAAATAAAAAAACTTATCTCAAATCAATTTATCACAAGTTAATTCAATTAACATCATGTTTTTTTCAAATAAATATAAAAAAAAATTGTTTCAATCCAACCAATAATATAATTTACATATAAAATTCAATGGAAGAAATGTAACTTAGTTATATTTAAATACTTTTTTTCGTTCTTTATCTATTACAAAATTATGTTTTTAAAAAATTACATGTACTACCACCATTAGTGTAAACTTACAGAGAAGTTATTAAGAGTAGTTCTTTAAAAATGAAGTCATATGGACTAGCAACAGATCGAGACATGTTCGTACATTAAACCAACTCTTAAAGTGAAAATTCATGATTTTATAAAACGACATGTTCCAAAATTAATCACAATAATTAGATTTGAAGCTTTTAACATAAAAATATACATGAAGTAAACACAAAAGTAATTTAAATGAAAATACTCTATCGATTTTATTCATTTAATCAACAATTTCTGTTTCATATTTTTTGTATTATATGTCTTTCCTTTCTTCCTAATCTATCACTATAATCTTTTTACGCTATGAATTATTACAATTTTTCTAAATTATACTTTTTCAACATTTATTACAAAAAGGCAATAATATTACCATACACAATAATTTATTATTAGATAATAATTTAAAATTATAAATTATTATTTTTTCTGTTAAAAACACTATAAAGATAATAAAATGAATTGTAAACAAATATAAAATAATTAACAGAAAACAAAAATGTATTTATTAAAGTAAAAATTAAGAATGACAAATGAATTTGTCTATGTATTATTTAAAGTCATTTGAATTTTGATAAGAAAATTTTTGTTTTGATTGAATTTTAGTATGATTATGAATAATATCTAATATCTTAAATTGGATATGAGAATGCGAATAAGAATATGCATATATGCTTTATTTTTGTTCCTACACCTACATGTGTTTGTGGTGTGATTTTAAATTAAAAATACATTCGAACTGAACATAAAAAGTTACACATAGTTCGGTTTGAATATAACAAAAATTTAAATTAAATCAAATCAATCTTTTGTGGTTTGGTTTAGATTAGTTTTGTGATTTTATTGTATAATTTTTTATTTATATATATATATATATATATTACATTTCTACCTTGTGACACATAAATGTTAGATAACTCATAAGATCTACCTTTTATAAGTCTAATAAATTTAATGGGCAATGTACATATTAAAATTAGTTCTTCTGTATTATTTTTTTTTCGGTAATATTTTATTTAATACTCTTCTTCTATCTTATTCATATGTTAAACATATCGTGTTACTCCCCTACCACATATTGTCATGAACTAAGGTAATCACATTAGAGTTCTCTATACACATATCTCGTATATGAGTGATACGATAAGTAATATAATAATATTTAAATAATTAATTTTAGTTTGGTTCAGTTTGAATTGGTTCTAAAATTTCAAACTGCAATTTGATCTGAACCCCTCGATTTTGGAAAAAAAATCCAAATTGGTCCAAAAAAATTCATTTTTAATTGGTTGTTAATTTTTTGGATCAATTTTCCATTTTTGGGATCCAAATCCAATTCATACCCATACTCGTCCTTGTACTCATAATCGACATTATTTTAAATTACTAAAACACTCACTCATAGTTTATTAAGTAACCTAAAACGTTTCTCTTTATTCCTTAGTTTTTTAACACTTCTCTTGTTTTTGTGCTACATAATTTTTTTGTTTTCTCTTACCTGTCCAATTTGTTCAAAATCCACAAAGAAGGTACTTTTTCTCTCATCACAATCTTGGTTACACATTTTGTACTTTTATGCAATTTTGTTTAAGAAAACATAAACCTCAATTTCATTGAATCAAATAGTTTCTAAGCCATATATTTAATTATTTCTATTCTCTTTAAAAATTTGATTTATTATTTATTTTATTTTTATATAAAAATGTTTGACTTTCAATCTCAAATTCAATCACTTAAATTCTTAGTTTGCTAGGTAAGATAAAAAATCATTTTCTCTGTTTTATTTGAATTTTAGTTTTATTTCATTTAAAGAGTCTTTATTTTATTACAAAAAATTTTATTATCTCTTAACAATTTGAATAATTTCATATCTATTAAGTTTACTTAAATCTCTAAGATATTTTTTTTATTATCAAAATTTTGATTATACTTTTTTTTATACAATTTCATTCAATTGATATATTGTATTTATGAAATACAATTCTTAATTTTATTAGAACAACTTATTTCTAAAACATACATTTGATTATTTTTACATCTTTTTCTATAATTATTGTATTTTTATCGATTATAGTATTTTAATTTAATATTTATATAATTATAATTTCTTTCTTAATATTTATTATATATATATTTAATTAATATTTAAAATAATATATATATGTATATAATTATTGTTGATGGAATAAAAATGAGACAGATATTTCAGTCTTAAATTACGAAAACGAAGATTAGATAAAATATTTTATTTTAAAAATAGGAATGAAGGTAGTGAGATTCAAGTCTATCCCGTTCGAAACTCACCATTCCCAGTAAATTAGGGGTGGCAAAACGGGTCAGCCCGTCCCGTTTAGGCCCGCCCTGCCATGAGCCCGCCAAAAATGGGGCGGGGCGGGCCAGCCCATCACAGTGATACGGGCCAAAATTTCTAACGCGCCCCGTCATAAGGCGGGCTGGCCCGCCTATATTTTTTGTTTTTCATTTTTTTGAAAAATTTATTTTTTGGGTTTTTTATTTTATTTTTTATCTTTGATTTTAAATTGGACTTTTTTTTTTTTGCAACTATTTTGTTTGTATCCAATTTAAATGAATTTTTGTAATTATAACAATATATTAAAGATGTATATGGTGACATGACATTTAAAAAGTGCAAGCTAAAAGACATAATGTTTATTACAAAAGAAATTACAGTCAGTAAGGTGTTGAAGGAACCCTAGGTATAGCTACTTTCCCAAATTTAAAGAGAATGATTGAGAGTGAATGAGGTGTTATATTTTTTTCGCGGGCCAGCGGGCTGGCCCGCCTTGCCCCGTCCCTGACCCGACGGGTTGGCGGGGTAGACGAGCCGGACTGATACGAGTTGGCAGGTTGAAAATGCTAGCCCGCCCCGCCAGGCCCAACCCACTTTGTCACCCCTACAGTAAATATAGGTAGGTGACAGAAAGAGAGTGGCGCGTGCATGGAACGGGCTGCAGTGTGCGTGGTTGAAAAAGGTAGGGACAGAGGGCGTAGATGTCGAGGGGAATAGTGGTTTCGTAGTACCGTACCGCCGTACAAAGGACAAGCCGCCGACCCACTTGGCTGTTTTAATGAGTCACCCAAACCACATATTTCTCCTTTCTTACAAGGATTTCCACCAGGTTTTTCATGGCCCCACTTCCTTGTCTTTATTTAAACAAATTTTATGCCTCAATTATCAAACTCAATAAGTTTAGTCTTTTATTAGATGTAATTTTACATAAAGTTGTATTTGAACAATTACATTAGTGCCAGCGCCCCTTCACTCAACATTTCCTCTCCACAACTCTCAACAAGCTCTTATGCCAGTGGAGTTACCATTAATGTATTCTTTAGTTCAAAAGATGATGAGTGAAAATCAAATTAAAATAGAATGGTTTCTAGTAAGGAAAATAGTTTTCAAACATATTAAATGTCTTTTATTTATGTAAAATGATCTAGTTTATTTTTTGGAGGCATATGTATCTCTAGTTTCTAGTTGAAAACTTGTTAAAAAAATCTATAATAAGACTGTTAAAGTTTTATTAAGAATGATGGATATTTATTAAATAAATCGAATGATACTTTTCATTATTTATTATTTATATTATGTTTATATTATGAAATTTTAGTGGTATATTCTCTTTCATATGTTGTCTAAACCATTTTATCATTCTAATGGTATATTATTTAAAAAAATATTTTAAATTTTTAGCAAAATTTGTTATTAAAAAAATTAAAGAAGACTTTATTATCTTCGAAAGGAGAATATTTCTTTTCTTCCTAATTTTGTAAAAATTTGTTCGTAAATTTTAGGAGATTTATTTGGTTTTTAATTTGAGCCAAATTTAAATTTTTATTTGGGTCAAGAAGGGGCATTCAACACAAAAGAAATGAGATGTCTAAACTAGTGGAGAAAACTTCAAGTAGAAGTCGTATATCACTTGAAAGAAGTCCTTTCAAGACATAAAAATTTTGGTCCAATGAGTTCTCTATGGTGTCTTCCAAATTTCACATAATTTAAGATAAAGTTCAAGAGAAGTTACCCTATTCTATAAATAATTTCCCCTACTTCTTGTAAAAATCACTTTTGCTGAATGAAAATTGAATTTGCTCTCAAGCAATACTCTTGTTTGTTTTGTCAAAAGTCATTAAAGGAGAAAATTTTTCTATAAGTTTCTTCCCCAAGGAATCTTCCTTACAAAGAGAAAGAGTTTCTTTTAAAAAACTCAACCAGTAACAATTTTTTTTTTCATTACCTTAGAATTTTCACTGCCATGAAACAACAAGAATGTCATCATTTAGTATCAATAGTATAGATTTTTAAATCAATACAAATAATGATTATTTCAATATTAACAAGTACTAATTGATTTTCTAGAAAACAAACAAAAATACAATTCATATTACCATTTTTTTAATAATTTTAATTCTTGCTAAATTCTGAAATGTAATCCTTTCATAACAGTGATATATTATTAACGTAAACTATAAAGAAAAGTTTAGAAGATAGAAAATAAACTTAAAGAAGATGAAATAGAAAAAAAAAAGTTTAAGATATGCAAAGTAAGACAAGTAATCTTGTTCATCACCATTATTCTTTGAGTCGTATTATAAAGAATACTTGTATTACAAATGTGTATTCTTGCCTTCTAACGTGTCTACTACGTCCTATTTATAATGTTATATTACAACAATTAATAATATTTGAAAATAAATAACTTCTCACCTATGTTGATATTGCTCAAATTGTTATCCATATATAGCATGTTCCTTCATCTTTCCATAACATTTGTGTAATTACTTCTTGAATCATTTCATTTTATAATTGTTCTTTTGATTTACTTTGCTGAGTAATCATCTCTCGATTTTGTCTGTCGATACAATTTACCTCATTCAAAGTCTAGAGATTTAAGATCTTCTCGAAGCATAGTCAGAATTGTAATCCATCTCGAGTTTTTATATATCAACACCTTTGTAGTTCTAAATGAAGTCTCTCGATTTTTCACATCTCATAACTTGAGTACTCTTAAAAATAACTTCTTTTTGATCTTTGTGAGTGATGGTCTTTTTAATCTCAAGAAATTCCTATAGTATAACAAATACTCCTAAGAGAATGTTTCTTAAAGAAAGTATTTGAATTTAAGAATCATTCTCTCATAAACAACTTATTGAGAGTATCTTATAAAATAATTTTGCAATTTTTTTACTTTTTCCTTCATCATTGACTAACATTTATCAAATTCAAAATTCACCCTTTTCCATTTTCGAAGAGCCTTGCATAATTATAATCATTAACGATTATAATCCCTAATGCTACTTTTTTTACCATCCATCATCAACAAATATTTTGAGATTCATATAAAAAAAATCTTTCTCTTTCTAAATCAAATCTTACTTAAAAAATAAAAACTTAAACCAAGGATTATATTTTAATCTTTTATGCTCCTGTCCATTGGGAGCACATGTTCCAAACTTGGTTTTCCAATTTACATGTAATGAACAAATGGTTCGTAGACTCTTCTGTTAGGCCACACGAAGAATACACGTTGTTTTCCTGTATCACCCCCTTTTTGCCATGTTATCATTAGTTAGAATTCTATTCACTAAAACTCTCTAGGAAAAGGATTATGCAGAAGGTAGGATTTTTATACTCCAAAAATGGTTATACAAGTTAGTATCTTCCCTTATAATTCCATTTTGTCCAATATCTTGCACTAATTCCTCAACCTAATTTCTTTCCACTCAAACCAATTCCTCCTCCACTGTAGTTGCCATACCCACTCACTATTGATCCAATTGCTCACTTCACTTAGGTTTGAATTTCTAGATTTTCGTTATCAATTCGTGTAAGGTATCAAAGTGTGAATGGAGCTTCACCACACCAATTATCTGTCTATAATTTAATATTTTTTCCACTTCCCACTTTCTAGGTAATGTTTTCATCAAACTAGCTCCCACTTATTCCTTCACTACACATTTCCTTTAGGTCCCTCCACCATCTAGATTGTTTCATAGATTTTATGTCATTAGTGTTGAAACAAGTAGCTCTAGAAGGGGTTGAATAGAGCCTTAGATTCACTCTTGCTTATCACGTCTTTACCAAATTGTCTAATTGTATAATATGATAAACTATACATCTAATATCGAAAGAGTAGCGCAAGACATTTATATGGTTCACCCCTCATAGACTACGACCAATTCTCTCTTAAGAACAATTCTTAATAGGTTTCACTAATAAAATAAAGGATTATAATAAGTACACAAACCACTCTGGCTTATCACGTCTTAACATCCCCTAAGTTAAGACCTTACAGAAAAGAAGAATTTTTCTTAGAAATAGAGAAGAGAACAATTTAAGATCGCATTGTATATTTATCAAATATTACAATTGTTTCACTCACACCCACTTAGAATTTTCTAAACACTTGGACAATTTTGAATTTGCTTGTAGGCTTTGATCGCTTGTAATTATTGTGTCTTTAACATTGATCTTCAAGTCTTTATAAAGTTTTTGAAAAGTTGAATGTTGCTTGAAGTCTTTAGCACTTTTCGTATATTCCTTGATTCTCACTTTCCATCATCGAAGGTAATTTGCTTATGAATCTTTAGCGCTTGCGGAAGTATTAACCTTTTATGTCATTAAATGCTTGATAAGGAAAGATTTGATGTACTTTAATCTCAATCATCTTATCCTGGAAGGAAATAATTCAAATAATACAAGATAATATCTCATATTATAATGTTCTTCATAATATCATTAATTTCTTTTTTTCTTTTAATTTTTGAAGTTGGAATATTTATGAGCAATTAATTCTTCAACATTAATGAATAAAATATCTTTTTCCATGAATTAAATCATTATAAGATCATGTATAAAATATGTTTGTGATTTGGCTTTCTTAATTTTATTCTTTTTCATTTCCTACTATTAGATGGTCTAACAAATATATGAGACTTTCTAGGATCTTTTTCTTTAACTAAGACACTTAGCTACATATAACAAACATGTTAGGTGAAACATATGTATATTAAAATACATTATTTTTGTTATTATCAAAACTACCCTTACACAAGAGTTGTAGGGACTAGACCGTCTAATGGTCATAAAACTATTAGACCATCTAGTAGTTCAACAATTAGTTAGGTCCCTCCAAGTTTCATATTTGGACTTAATTACCTCTTTCCACAATCCTTCTTTTTTAGTTCCTTGTCTCCATTTCCAGTTAGCTAAAAGTTCTTTATATAATAGGTTTATACCTTTTATCCCAAGAACACCCTCTTCTTTAGGTTACACATGTTTCCCATTTGATCTAGGTGATCTTTCTCCCCTCGCTCACCCAACCCCATGAGAAATTTGTTTGCAATTTTCTAATGACATTCTCTACACTAATTGGCAATTTAAAGAAGTATAGGAAAAATAGTGGGAGTGTTGTAATGACAAACTTAACTAAATAGACTCTTCATACACAACTCAAACAACCTCCTCCTCAATAGAAACTTATTGCAAATGAATTTTGTCATGAATAACTTCTTCAAGTTTAACCACATTGTCGTTAAGGTTTTCTCCTTTACAATCTTATAGAGTACTCATTTGATAAAGATAAGAAAATAATTGAATTTGTTTTCTCCTCCAATTGCTCCTAGTACACCTCTCTATTTGTGTCATGTTGCTAGAAAATGATGCCCACATCCATTGTTGTTTGGACAAGATGCTCATCTTAATTCTCAAAATATTAAAATTACTATTATTTTCATTTAACTTTTAAATTTTGGAAGTGATACTCATCTTTATTTTAAGAATTGGTCACTAAAATTAAAAAAAAGAATGAAAGTATGTGTAATACTAGTTTATTGTGTATTTAGTGTAAAATTAAACTTAAAATAACAAAAAAAAACCGGTACAATATTAAATCTAAATATCAATAAAAAAGACAACTTACACACAATTCTCAAAATAAGAATAAATACAAAAAAATGTCTTATATATTCATAATTATACACAAATAAATGTATTAAAACATATTTTAACATATCCCAACAAAAAAGTACGAAGATCTCTGGTAAAAGATTAAAAGACATTAAAAATTTGTTAGAAATAAGAAAAAATATCTAACTAGTCGAACATAAAATGTATAATGATTATTAGTTCACAATACTCCCCCAGATGTTTAATCGAATAGATCTACTCCAATAATGAAAACTAAGATATTGGATACGATTTAAAATAAATGACCATATTATAGAAAGAAGTTGAATGCATAATATGTTATAAAACATGATATAATTGAACAATGATATTTATATATAATATTTTTCTCTCTCCTTTTCTTTGGTCAACAAGAGCTTCAATTGATTCACCTAACCGTGGTGGAACAAGTGATCTGTTAACTAGAAATTGTGAACGTGTAAAGGTCTTATACGGAAAATAGGAATATGATTAGATTATATAGGGAGAATAAAGTGTTGAAATTTACGAAAGTATTAAATATCAGGCACTGAGTCCAAGCTTGGACTTAGAATTCCAACTTCCATTACTTGATTTATGGGGCAAAGAAAATTGGTGGCTACAACCGTACTTATACGGATGTCATGTCTCTTTCACTCTCAATTTAACAAAATCTTTCCCTCTCTAAATATTTTTACTTTTTAATCAAAAATTTAACTCATCTTAATTTTAAACATTTTATTCATTAATATGGCAATATAATTTAGTTTGATTTTTAATTAAAAATATATTTAAATTAAATATAATTTTTTATTAATACATATATTATATATATATAAGATAAATCATAAAATTTATTTTTTATAAGTCTAACAAATATTATGCATATATTTTTCACACATACTTATAATATTACAAATATTTCAAAATTTAAATATAAAAATAATTTGTATATATATATATTTTATTTTATTTTAAATTTTTTAAAAACTAATGATATAAAGTCTACATTAATTCTTTTTTTACATTATTCATATAACATGTTGTATAACTTATTTGTCACGTATTTATAGATATAATTAAGTAAAATATATTATATTTTTTATATATAAATATATATTATATATAACCATAATAATAAATAATATAATAATATTTAATTAATTAATTTCGATTCCATCTTCCATTCATTTTGAATTTAATCCGAATATGAAATGGTATCTAAATATTCCAATTTATTTAATTTCTGTTGAGGTTTAAACATCTCTATTTATGATATTGTCTAGAAGTTTTGATTAGAGAATCATGTATAACCCTTTCGGTAAACTAAAATTTTATCCACTTGTTAACTTATTAGATTAAGAACACAATTACAAAATTTATGTTGGTCCTTAGCTAAATTTTTGTGATGTGATAAATCATTGGACTAACAACATAAAACATTGTCTAACATTGTGGGTCCAAGATGAAGACAAAATATTTTTAACAAATATTAACAAACTATAATCATTTCAAATTTTTATCAGTACCTAAAACCCAAAATATGAAGAAGTTTGAAGAGAAGAAACGATAATAAATTCCTATTTACAAAGATATAATGTATATACACTATACATATATATATATATATATATATATATAAATAAAAGTTATACAAAAAGTCAATGTGTGGAAATAATAAACTAAAGCATGATTATTGCTAATTTTAGAAAAGAAAATTATATCACCTTTTTGTATTATTAAAAATTGCTGTAAAGAATTACTTAATGAAAATATTTAATATTGGAAACATAAAATAATAAAATTTATATTTAAATAATGAAACTATTTCATAACATATATTAAATAGTATTTATTTAATAATATTATTTTACTTAATAATACCAATTTATAGATAGGAATCCCATGTATTTTAGAGATAATTTTGTTTAAATAAGATAAAATTATCATAAATATTTAACACAACTACTTAATTTAGTATTTGAGAGTACAACATAGAACAAGTACGCATTAGTTAGTTGAACCATATTTGGACTGAAACTATCGAAAACGAACTCATTAAAGTTTTTTTAATCTCACCCTCGTTATCAAGGAAAAATAAAAGAATATTGATAAAAAATAATTGTCATATTAAAAATACAAATAATTTATTATTTGTTATAAAATTCAAGAAAAAATGAGTCCACGCGCACATGTTATCGTCCTTTTCAATTGCTGGTATAATCAATGCCACTGCCGTAGCTTCTGCGTAAATTCATCATCTCTTTCAAAGGTCATTTGAAATTTTGAAAACTCATCATAAGAGTAGTTCTGTTTATCACAAGAATATTACTGACTCTTTCACAGTATTATATTGTTCAAGGTTTTTCTTTATTTCAATTTTTCAAAATTTACACAAGCATCTTCTTCCTTCTAAACCACTATATACGCCATTTTTTATATTGAATAAATATTATAATCTAGCATTTTAATGGGATAAATTATTATATAATAATTATAGGTGGTAAAACATACTTATTTTAGTTTGACTCCAAAAAAATGGAACATAATAGCGGGTTAGCTCATTATTATTATACGGACTAAATTAGTCCAGGACGGATCAACCTGTTATTTTTAATTTTTAATTTTTTTAAATATTTATTTTAATATATATTTTAAATTATATTTAATTATATAAATATTTTTAAAATTAATTAATATTTTTTATAATTTTTAATTGATTAATTAATATTTTTAATTAGATAAATTCAAATGATTATTATGATAAATTATTTTATTATAATTTATAATTTAAATTTAATTTATAAGTGTTAATGATTTAAATTATAATATTATTATATATTTATATTTTTAAATAATATATCATAAAAAAATTAATTTTTAAATTATTTTTAATTTTAAAAAATATACTGGACTAGTCTGCCTCGTTGCATTTATGGTTTGCCATATTTTTATGGATAAGTTCCAAAACAAACTCATAAATTAAAATTCCTAACCCAATTGTTAAATTTTGATTAATCAAAGATCAAAACCTACTTTATCATTCTTAATAATAATAAAAAACAAAGAAGATAAAAAAAAATACAAATATAATTTAAAAATGTCATTTTTATTCACTTAATACTTAATATATTACTTTTTTCATCCTAAATTATAATAAATATATTACATTTACTTTAATCAACAATTAACATATATATTGTAGTCAATATAGGAATAATTTATGTGAGATTAAATTAAGAAAAATAATTAACACTACATCGTAAACTAAGAAAATAAGTTATTTTAAAACAAATTGTATAAAGTTTGGAAGAGAAGAAGTACTTATTAACAAAGAAAAAAACAGTTATCAATTTTAACTCACATTTTATTATCCATTTTGTTTTTCATTTTTAAATCTTTTTCAAAGTAGGCGTCCATATATATTTTTCTTTATCACGCTCAAATTGAAAAAATAGCATGAATTAAGCGAATATTTAGGTGAAGGAGAATTTTTTTTTCACGTAAACACATCTAATGATTTATAATATGTTTGTTTTTCAATTGAAAGAGTCCAAATTCTATTTAAATTCAAAACTTGTTTCTTAGTTATTGAGTTTAAGTGAATTTCGGATTATTCTTAATACTTCAAAAAAATTGGTTGTAATTAAAAAGTAAGTGGAGTTGAATGCTTTCTTCCTCTTTAAAATACATTCTATGTACCTAAAATCAAATACTGTCCCGAAATAGTATATACACATTTTTTAGGAACACTATTCTATAAGTGTGTGTTTTAATAAAGTTATTGAAAATTTAGAGAATTTAAAATTTTAATGATGAAAATTCAAATGTTGTGGTTTCAATTAGCCTTGTTCCTAAAAGAGTTTCTAATCAGGCTAGCCCAGTCTTTTAGCTCTACATAACTCAGCCCACACTAACCTATTTGCTTTGTTTATTCTTTTGGGCTTGCTTACTTTGTTTACGATATTTTTTTTTATAGAAGTTTACCACAAATGCTTATTACATCTTTTCTTTTCATTTTTTTTCCAGTATTTTAGTTTATATTTTAAAAAACCTCTTGAATTAGTTCATATGAATTTGTTTGATCCTTATAGAAGTAAGAGCATTGGTGGCAAGTATAATGGATTGGTCTTACCAATTATTTCTCTATATTTTCTAGGATATTCTTTCTTACATGCAAATTTTTATGGGCATCCAAAATGAGAAAGATTTAAAAATTAAATTATTGAGGACTAATCATGGTAAAAAGTTTCAAAATGATCTTTTATAATTTTTTTGTGAAAATAATTTAATATCACATAATTTTTCATCACCTAGAAGACCACAACAAAAGATGTGGTTGAAAGAAAAAATAGATCACTTAAGAAATTAGGTAGAACAATGTTAAATGAAAGTGATTTGTCAAAATATTTTTGGACTAATGTAATAAGTTTTGCATGTTGTGTTTTGATTAAAATTTGTATTAAACTTATTTTGAAACTTACTCCATATGAACTTTTCAAAGGAAGAAAACCTAATATAATTCATTTGAAAGGTTTTGAATGAAAATGTTTTGTCTTGAACAATGGAAAGAAAAATATTGACAAATTTGATTTTAAGGTTGATGAAGTTACATTCCAACTGATTTTCGTTCTTTTGTTAGACCTGGACATGGGATTTTTATAGATCTTGTGATAGTGTGAAATTTCTCTCTAAATCTTGAAAAATCAAAATCGAGAAATTTGTCCTATTTTGATAATTCCTTATTAAGTTTGTGGTCATTAAATCTTTTACACAAATAACTTCTTCCATTATAGGTATTGTAAATTTTTAAAATCTATAAACCTTAATCATTTTAAAATATCCAAGCGAATTCATTCATCACTTCTTGAGTCAAACATACCTAACAGAATATTCTACCATACATATAAGTGAGAATAATGTTTGTCACCTTTTGTGAGTATGATTCTACCATGCATGTCATTCTTACAACCATTTAACTCTTAAATACTCTTCAAGTATGCACACTATATTATAGAAAATGTTTAAGACTTGGAATAAGACTTGGAAAAAGATTTTATATTGTGTATCAAAACAAGTCAAAGGAGATCATGAATAAGAAATACAAGTAGTTACAAGAAATATAATGTATGAATAGGAAAAAAACACAATTAGAAATAGAAAAAGAAAGAAAGGAGAAGATCAAAAGCATTTTAAAAAAAGAAAACACAAAACCTTCACCTCTATCTACGAAAAATAGAATTATGTTTATAAAAAATATTTAAGAAAAAATAATAGTTAAATTTAATATTTATATAAATGGATGTTATCGAGTTAATCAAGGTATTACTTAATATTTGATTTTTTAGACTCTTAGCTAATAAAATATTAATGGAATAATAAAAATAACAGTATAATTTTATAACATTAAAAGAAAAATTTATTGTATAATTTTTAATATTTAAGTGCATATTAATTTCAAATAAAATTTGTAATAATACAGTTATGTGAAAAAAAAAACTTGTTAATAATACATAGTAATATCACTTTATAACAAGTTTAGATATATGTAACAAGAGTGTTCAAAATCAATCCAATCCAAAGAAAAAACCAAAAAATAATTCAAACTAAACTAAACCACAAAAAAACTCAAAGCTTTTAGATTGGTTTGAATTTTTTTTTCTAGAAATTGCACGGTTCGGTTGGGTTTGTGGTTTGAATTTTTAAACCAATCTAAACCAAACCAAACTGCAATATAGATTCAATATTTTTTATTATTAATAATAATATTATAATAATAACAACAATAATAGTAACTTATAGATTTTAACCTAAATCTTATAAAGTTGTTTGGTTTGTTTCACAAATTTGATTTATGGATTTCTTGATTTCTCTTCACCCTCAACAACGTTGTCAACTTCTCTTGAGAATGGTGCCATCAACTTCACTTTCTCACTTGACTTCGTCATTGTATCCACTCTTACTCATTCTATCATTATAATTGCTATTGATTTTAGCATACCAGAAATCTTTAGAGTAAGAATGCTTACGACTAAGACAAGAAGAGAATATTTTGATAAAAAGTGAACAAAAATTAGATAAAACTTAATTACAACAGGATTAGTTACATAAAAAAGTGGTTTGACTAGACAAAACGGGGATAAAAACTAAATGTTAAACAAAATGAGAGAAACCAAATTTCATAGGTTTTTATTGGTTATCTAAATAAATGTTGTATGAGTGAATACTTACAAAAACATTTATAGTAAGATATATTTGTATATTTTTCTCGTTCAATTATGAATAGATTTGTACATACCTTTGTAATTGTTATTATTTAATATATTTATTAGATTTTGGATAAAATATTTATATTTATATTTTAATTTAAAAGATAAAAAAAATAAAAAAAATATTTAATAAAAAATTAAAAATTATATAAACCGATTCAAACTAAACCATACAAATTGATGTAGTTAGGTTTAAATTATTTTTTTCTTTCAAATCGAATCATATATATTTTTTAATCTTTGATTTATATGTAATTTTAGTCCAAAATATAACTAAATCGCATCACAAACACTTTATTAGATAAAGTAAAAATGACATCATTAAGCATTATTTCCTAATTAGTATTTAATATTTTTACTAATTTTTATTAATCAATATCAGTAAGTAATTTTTTTTCCAAAATTTTGAATTTTTCTATTCAATAAGTTGACCAATCTGATTTTTAAAACGAATGTTACATATATTATAAATATTTTGATACATAAGGTGAAAAAACTCACTAAAAGCTTGAACGTAATGCTTCTGTTTGGACTATGAGTAAATGTTGCATCTAAAACTCATAATCATCTTCAGGATAATACAACAATGGTCCTAAACTAACTTGAAAAGAAAAAGAAAAAGAAAATTGTAGTGATCAATTGGAAGGAACATGGTAATATTTTCCCTTGCAAATGCATCGATAAACTATGGGGCAAGACTCTGCAATGGAACACTTGAAACTAACCATCACCCTCTTGCAAGGAGAGCATGGTCCACATGCATGGGAACAATCTGGTACGGTGGAGCCTCTTGGGTAAAGTTCCATTCCCATCTTCTCTTCCTTTACATCTTCCTATTAAATCACAATTAGGTATACAACAATGTTAATCATTCATTTTTTAATACACATTATGTAATTAAAAATGATAAAAAAAATCATATATATATATTTATATATATATTAGATAAAATTTATATTACTTTATTATGTAATTAAGAATGATTATTTTAATTATCTGTGTCTCAAATATAAAAACATTTGAAAATATTTTTACATGAATAACCAACCAGTAATGGGTGAGTGGTAAGACAGGTTTTTTAGTTGTGAGTATATTACAAAAGAAATCAAAAGAAGTCATTCTATATAACATAGTCTAGAAAAATAAGTAATATATTTTCCACCTTTATATTTTTTTAGATTTATTGGAGTTATTGTTGATTTACATTTCCAAAATTATTAATTTTTCATTTATTACACATGGGGCCACCATAGTTTTTTAATGGAATTGGGAATTTTTTATTAGTTTTTATTTCCTAACCCTCTATTTCATGGGAAAAAGATGAGGGAAATTAATCTCATTTTCCTTGGAAGAATGAGCATAGAAATTGTATCATTTAAGAGCAATGAAGTGACAAGAAAGAGGGGTTGCTACTATTGTGTTTTATTAGGAACTTGAAATGGAAGGTAAGGAGTCATTTGATTTCAGAAAACATTTTCTGTTTTATATTTTTTATGAAAATG
The DNA here is from genome assembly GCA_030347555.1 of Lablab purpureus. Taxonomy (NCBI): domain Eukaryota; kingdom Viridiplantae; phylum Streptophyta; class Magnoliopsida; order Fabales; family Fabaceae; genus Lablab; species Lablab purpureus. Next base: position 25,432,501 of record CM059258.1, read on the forward strand.
CCATTTTGTTACTTTTTCTTAGAGAAACATTTAATAATAAGAAAAAAGAAATATTTTTGTAATTATAATTAAACATAGTAACTGAAATTAGAAATTACTTTCACAAACCATAATAATGCTTAAGAAAAACATATTTTAGTGGAGAATGAGAGAAAAGCCACATCCAATCAGTTCATCATAAAAATATGCTTATCCTGCATAAAGGAGGAGTTGAATTTCTCATTCCTCCTTTTTAATCATAAAGGAATGGTGTGGAAAATCTGTGACAAAAAGAAAAACATTAATCATCCCAACACAAGAATTTAACTCTCAAACCTTTTTATTTTTAATTGTTGCTTTCTCTTCTTGTAAGCTGCCCAACCTAGCTGCAAACAGTAGAAACAAAAGAAAAATGCTTAGCCTTTTTAACCAGTAAAATTGTCTCAATCATAGAACAGATCCTATTTTCATGACATAACCTAATCTTTAAATAATGGACTTTTCAACTTGAAATTTCAATATCAAACCTATTTGGTGATTAACTGAAAAAGAATTATCATTTTCTTGAAAAATTATATCATTTTATTTTTCGTTTGAATAATCTTTTCTGCAAACACCATTTTTAAACTAATAAAAATTTAAAATAAAATTACTTTTCAACTGAAATTAATTTCTAATATGTTAATTTTAATTTATGAAAACAACTTTTATTTATTCTCTTATAAATAAGTGTGAAGAAGCTTGTTCTTTTTTATAATACATATGAGAACACCTTATCTAAAAAAAATACTTTAGAATCTTTTAGAATAAAAAATTAGATGGATATATAACATGAAATTGACTGGAATATATGATAATGTCACTAACTATGCTCAACATTGATGTGCATAAGCATAAAGTTATGTAATTAAAGAAAAAGAACATTAAATTACATGTTACTTACCATGATTTGGAATCACCCTAAGGCTCCAACTCAGAGAAACAACAGTGAAGAAAATCATAATGATGAGACATTTGTGGGTTACAAGAGAGAAAGTGGTCATATTTTGAATTTTTGAATCAATGTACAAACTCAAGTAAGTTGAAGCCAGTTTTCATTACAAGAGGAAAAGAAGGTTTGTGAGCTAAAAAGAAGATGAAGATGTACTTTGGTGAAGTTCCTTGATGAGTCAAGAGAATCTTTGTAGAAATATATATAAGAAGATTCGAAGGGTGCATATTAAATGTTCAATGTGGTACTTCTGCAGTATTTCACATGATGCACGGCCTTGTATTAAAGATTTCACAAGTTTTGGTGAGTCCCCTGAAGCAAAAATGAAAAGCATTTATCATCACAAACTATAAATGAAGAGGATATTTAATTATGAATTTCAGTAATAACTTCTAACCCTTTTGATGTGTGTACTGTGACACTGGTTTACACCAAACAGATTGGAAAGTCTTCTGCCACGCACGCATGGTTTCACCTATAGATGAAAGAGTGCTGCTGAGAAAAATTGTTTGAAAGCTGCCATTAATTGAACCACAATTCAAAAGTGAAAAAGTTGAAGGGGTAAAAACTACCAAAAGGACTGAGAAATCTATGTAACATGCTGACATATGAACGAAAATATGAATCTTCAATTTAAAAACAGCAACCTGCTGAAATCTGAATAATAATTACTCTGTCATCAATTCTACAAATCTAAAAATTGATTGGGAAAATATGAATGTTCAATTAGACTTTAAACCAACATTTGTGTTAATTACTGTGCATCTTCCTTCCATAGAACTTTATAAACTAGTAAATAATGTATGTTGAAATTCATCTTAGAGTTTTATTATTACACTAGTTTGAATTGCAAACAGCGTTACTTAGGGATAACTATTTAGTTGACGTTTTAATTCTAGAGGTCTCCATTATCTAAAATGATATGGAATAGTATGTATACCTAAAATCTATTCAGTAACTATATATGTTTTCTAGAAAAAGTATTGAAGCTCATAACAAAATTGTTTCCTGCTCGTCACCAATTGTTCAAGCTTGATTATCAACTGATAGATAAATTGATGTACAGTTGTTTTAGTCTAATGCTTTCAAATTAATTTGAAGTTTTGGGTATCTAACTTTCTTGTATTAGATTAAATCTTAAATGTAAGATCTTTGAATAAGGTTTAGATTAGTTGATTCAGATGTAAAATATTTTAATAAACGCTGCAAGATTGAGTTTGCTTTACGGTGCTTTGTCTTTGTTTGCTGTTTTGCCCCTTAGAGTTTCGCTTACCCAATGCTTTCTGCTTCTCGAGTGCGCGCCAGGTGTTTGATCTTTTCTCCATTTGGGTAAACGCGTTTTGGCTCACTACATGGGCTGCGCTGAGCGGTTATCAGGTTTGCTTCTTGCGCTTGTTCCTCGAGGTTTCTAGCTTGTTTGGGTAAGTTTTTCTTTTAGGTTCTTGGTCTCGTTTTGGCATCCTTTTTTCTGTTTCTTGGCTGTGTTTTGCCCCCCATGGGATGAGTCATCTGGTCAAGGTCAGTTTTCTTGCTTTTCTAGTGGATTCATTATTTTTCCTGACTGGGGTTTGTGTTTTTGTCTCAGTTTGCTATTCTTGGTTTCGAGCCATGGGGAGGGTTTGACATTCCTTGGTGCATGGAGAATGACGGTGTTAAATTCGCTGCATTGACGACTGCTGCAAATCGAAAGAAAGTGTGGGATGGGTCCAAGAAAACCTTTGCCCAAGTATTGAACAAGAACATTGCTATGTGCCGTTGAGTCAGCTTTCGGTTGCATATGTTAAGGTTGATCTTGTCAAGGTTCAAATAAATGAGGATGACTGTATTGCTAGGTCGGAGGTTTGTAAGAACCATTTGCCTTGCCGTATCATTATTATGAACAAGGGTGAAAAACCTCTGATTCATTTCGACATTTGCTAAAAAATAAGTAAATCTTGGATTTTCTTGGTTCCTACGAAGGCTATTCCTCTGAGAAAGGGCTTTTCTGAATTTGAATTTCAATCCTTCAATTATATGCATCGGCCTTGGCTGCTGCCTCTTGGCATTTGGCAATTGGAATGTTGGAGAGTTTTTGCTTTGGACAAGAGATTTTGCCCTATCTATGGTCAAAATCATGAAAGCCCAATGTTGGGTCAAGTTTCGAGGATTGGCAATGGAATATTGGAAGCCATATACCTTGTTTTGTATAGCTAGAGGAATAAGCACTCCTTTATATTTTGATGTATTGAAATAAAGGAGTTGACTTCACAAGAGTGATTGTTTGAACTTAATTTTGTGATTGGAAAGTTTTACCCAATTTAAAGTTTAAATGGAGAATTAGTGACGTGGACAATGCAAGCTAACACTTTAGTGTAATTTTTTTCTTTGAAAACAAATATTAATAAACAATTTTTAAGAGAGAAAATATCAACACAAGAATTATCTTAGTTTATTCTATAACTAAAGGTATATTCACTTGTCCAGGAGTTAATTTACATCATTAAAACTTTTAAGTTTTATAATCACGCAACAAAAATAATGAAAGAAAAAAAAACATAAATCAAAGTCTTTCTATAATACTTTATAACTTCCTTGTAACAACCTATTACCATATATATTTGGAAATCCTATCTAAATCACAATCCTTACATGAAAAATACAATAATTACAAGAACAAAATAACCTAGATCAAGAGTTGGTCCAACAAAAATAATGATAAGTGAGGTAAGAAACTAAGTTCTCTTATTAAATCAAGGTATTAATCTTGAATTGCACACAAGAAAGCTTAAAGAAGCAATGGTCAATTTTACTTTTCTGGTAGCAGGTAAAAAGATTTCTAAAGAAATGTAATTAATTTTGTTTCCCTTAGCTTAAAAATGAGAGAAATATAAATAATATTTTTTTTAAAGTTTTAATAAATTAAAATCCATTTAATTAATTAAAACAAAACTCTCAAGGAATCACATAGAGTTTTAATGAGTAAAAACAACATTTTAATATGTTAAAGTTATTTTTAAGTTATTTTAATCGATTAATTTGTTAATTTAATTGATTAAAATAGAAAGATTCAAAATAAAATTTAGCCTTTAGTGATTTTAATCAATTAAAGGCTTGTTTTAATATATTAAAACATGATGAATTATTCTTAGTTTTAGTGTTTTAATTGATTAATTTGATACTTTAATTGATTAAAATGTTTCTTGTGTCATTTCTAACTAACCAACCAAGAACATTTTAATTGATTTAAAACTCACTTGAATCGATTAAAAAAATTTCTTTCACCACAAATAACTTTCTATCATATGGAGAAAGTTTTTCAATGCAATTTTTGATCAAATCATGGTAAAGAAAACTTATAATCATGAAACTAATCAGCCTAATTACACTACACATAGAGTTTCTTCATGATTCTTAGTTAAGGTTTCATTATTGTGGTTTCAAGTGTGTGAATGTTGGTCTAATAAAATATTGTTATAAGGTTCTAAAACTGTCTAATTGTACCAAACCGTTCAGTCAAAGATGTGATCTTCTAGTTTCATGGTGAATAATCTTAGTACATTGTCTAGTCTCTTAGTGTCCACTTAGACTAGTATTGTTTGGACAAGCTATCCAAGTGAGTAGTTCTAACTCGTTAATGAGAAGCACTATTCATATTGTTTTACCTGTTAGTTTAGGCGTGATTTACAGAAGTTAGTTATAATAGTCGTTATATAAATAAGAACTTATATTGATAATTATTGTTAACTTTTGGGGTTGTGTTTAACTGAGAGTTTGAGTGAGTGTTTAGAAAGACATTGGATAGTAGTAGAGATTACTTAGCATAATGATCTAGTTGAGAGATTCAATAGGACTATTTTGGAAAGGGTGAAATGTATGTTGTTGAGTGCTAAGTTCTAAAGGTATTCCAAGTTGAAGTTATTGTTATTGAAGTCTACTTGATCAACAAATGTTTAACAACGCTTGATGTAAAGAACAACACGAAGAAATATGCTAAAACATTCCTCCAACCTTGAATATTTATGAATCTTTCATTGTGTTGCTTGTGCTCACATGTGACAAGGAAAACTAGATACATGTACAACTATTAAATGCATATTTTTAATGTAACTAAAATTTGTGGAAGGATATCAATTAAAATAATGAATTAAAACAATTCAAAAATAACATTAATATGTTTCTTAATCAATTAAAATAATGAGAAAAACAGTTCAAAAATGTTCATAAACTCTTCAAAAGTTAAACAAACACATATCAAAAGCTTTATTATAAGTAGGGAAAGATACAAACTTATCTTTACCTATAAATCTCAATCAACTCAAAAAGAAATATGACATTTAATCCTTGGATTATTGAGAATCCCTGCAAAACAAATGAATTATATCTAGGTATACATTTTAAATTTGGCTCCTTTCAAGTCAGCAAGACTTGGGAATCCAGGTATATTTCTCACTAGGAACTTCAACCTTTTTATAGAAACAAAGATTTGTTGCATGACCCTTCTTTAAACAACAGAAGCAAGACCTAGAATGTATACTGAATGAATCTTTTCTTTTAAAATAATTTTTAAAAGATTTTTGTTTCTTTGAAAATACATATCCAATACCAACTCTATATACAACACATTTTTAGGAATCAAGAAGGGAATCCAAGTTACATTTTTCCATGTAAAACTTGCAAGAGTTTTCTCAATATGTTTAATTTTGTTTTGAAGAAACTTCCAATTTTTATAATTATAAATTTTAACTTAAGGTTGAATCACAATTACAAGAGGAATTTTTGTAAATGATTTCCAAGTTTTCAAAATCAGAATTGAGATTATTATTTTCCTCTTCCAATTGCTTCAATCTATTTTTTAACTCCTTAAACTCCATATTGATTTTATTGTTTAAATTAATAAGTCTCATGGATTCTTTATGTAATTCTTCAAAAGTATAAGAACTTCATCATACTTTAATTGAATGTTGGAGTTAGAAGAACTCACACTTTTAGTTCATGAAGTTTGATAATACAACAAACACATGTTTGCTTCATCACTATTGTTGTTGTTTTCCATGTTAAAGATTGACTCTTTATTATTATTAATGTTGTTTCCTTGTACTTACTCCAATGTTGTCCACGTATCTTTGACATTCTTGCATGTTGACACCTTGAAAAGATCTTCCATTGTGAATGTTGAAGAGATGATGTATCTTTCTCTTGCATCATATTGGATCTTTTGTTTTCCGACTTAGTCCTGGACTCCAAAGTCTTTCTAAACTTACATGTTATTAGTGGAATGCACATGAATTTATAGACCATTCATCACAACATCCCATACTCCTCTATCAAATGATTCCATAAAACACTTGCATTCTAATTTTCCAAAACATGTAATTTTATCCATAAAACAAAGGAGTTTTATTAATTGTAGCATCCTTAACAAAATTTTGATTTTCAATAGCCATTTTAACATATAGGATCTTTGTTTTGAATATCTTTCAAAAATCTGCTATAAGACCAAGAACTGGGTAATCATTATTACCTCCACCACTTTTAGTCACTCAAGTGATAACTTAGGGAGAAGCCGAGACTATTCTTTCTCCACTAAAACTATGTTGCTCGGAAAACATGTTGGTAGCTTAAGTGACGAGAGATGTTTGAGAATGAGTTGCTTTCGACCTTAATATCGTTCAGACAATTGGTGTTGCTCAAAGGATGAGAGAGACCTGGAATTAGGATACTCTTGACCTTGATATCGTTCAGGCGATATAAAGGTGGATTGTTGTACAAGACAGTTGATCACTCAAATGATGTATGTATACCACTCAAGTGATGTGGACCTAAAGATGAGATTATATTTATATATTGGTTTTGAGGTGAAAAGAATGTTGTGAGATGTTATGATATAATGATGATGATGGTGTACTTATATGTATGTGAGGTAAGTTGAATTTATGTATATGCTTTGGATAGATATATGTATATTGGATGTTGAAATGCATGAGATGTATTCTCGATGTTGACAGAGAATGTTGTTATATTTTGCTCACATTTGTATATATGGTGGTGGTGTATACTTATGTGAGGGTTAAAGCCTTTAATAGGTGGTTGATGAGGTCATTTATGAGAGTTGATTGATGACCTTTGTTGGGTGGTGATGCATATCCAAGGTGGTAATGCACATTAGGTGATGGTGGTAAACATGACAGCTCATGGATAAAATGTTTTTTTATTTCACTGTTGTCTAGTCACATAGATCAAATATCAGATGGTGAGAAACTTATGAGAGTTGCATCAAATTGGTTAGGTAGATGCACTTCTAACTCTAGATAATGAATACTTTGTGTCATCCTAGTCTTGGAAAAACTTGACATTCTTCAAGTTTGGAAATCAATTGTTAGTCTCTGATGAGACTTGTTTACCATGATTAAAGTCTTCCAGAAGACACCTTAAATTTAATTATACCAGTGAAATAACTAAATGTTGGATTTGTTTGTATCATTCTTTTGTAATAGTCTCATGTTTAATGTTAATGTATGATTATTGAGTGTTGATGATAAACATATGTGATTTATGTTGTTTGGTTAAATTACTTTATTATGTGAATGATATTATGATTATATTATATAAGAAGTAGATTTTTTTGTAATGTAATTAAAAGTGAATTAATATTTATAGAATTATAAATAAAATTTATATATATATATATATTAATTAATAGTTTTAACTTTTATATATTTTGAGAGCGTACTAATTATATGTAATATATGTGTATATGTTATGTTTTATATCGATGAGAATTAAACATTATTATATGAAAATATCGTGATATTAGATATTATAATTATTAAATAATTTATATAAGTTTATAATGTAATAATTTCTATAAAATCTATTTTAAAACTTGTATAAATTTATAAATTTTAAATTATAAAATAAATTTATATTATACCAAATAATATTGCTTTAAAAAAACTGTAAAAGATTGTAATTATCCGGTAATCAAAATATTTGATTGTATAAAATATTCATGTCTATTTTCAAATTATTCAATATTTATAATAGTTAGTTAGATTAAAGATATTATCAGATTATTTTTATTAGAGATGGTTTGGTTACTACTTTATATAAAAGTGTATATTTTATAAATTGTTATAGGTTAAAAAATTAAAAACATCAAGTTTTCATGGAATTGTAGGGCTTATGAATCAGTAGGCTTGACAAAGTGGAAGGAGAGTAAAAAAAAAAGGAAGCTCCTTGTGGAATAAGTGTAAAATGCCAAAGAAGCACGTTGAAAAAAGTTCTGAACTGTGCAAACAAACAGTGTAATTGCCCATCAATCTCTTCACTGTTTCTCTAAGTCCCCACACATAACACAAACATTGCTTACATCTTACGACCTACAAATACTCTCCTCTCTCAGAGTCTCTAACCAAAACAACACGAACACAGACTCTCTCTCTCTCTCTTTCTCCCTCTCTCCCTCTCTCTTTCTACCAATCCATCAACATGCAGATCTTCGTCAAGACTTTGACGGGAAAGACCATCACGCTGGAGGTCGAGAGCAGCGACACCATCGACAACGTCAAGGCCAAGATCCAGGTTCTCCCTCTCTCTCTCACGACCTTTTCCTTCGAATTCCATTGGTCTAGGGTTTTATGAGTTTTTATTCTTCCATTTGTGAAGTATCTTGTGTTTTACATCAATCAAGGGTTTCCAATGTTTTGGACCTTTTCAACCTCGATATGCCCATGTGTGTGAGGTTTAGAGTTGAATTGTGTGTTCTATTATATTAGTTTGTTTTTTAAATGGTTTAGTTACTGGGTCGATTGTTGTGTCTGCACAGTATAAATGTTTTAAAAACTATTTGATTTAGTCTGTGTCTTTTCTGTGAGAATGGAATTAGATTAAATTGAAAAGTGTGTGCAGGAGCATGTGAAGAAGTGCCTGTACAAAAAACTAAAACCCTAAGATTATATATGTATGCGCTAAAAAGTTTGAGTTATTAAACCTTAAAACAGTTAAATGTAAGGATTATAAGATATTTATTGTATTTTGTCTGCACAATCTTGAAGTTGAATGCCACTTTATGTTTGTTGATTTCTGTTGCTAGAGATATTATTTAAAGGGTTTAATTATCGAAGACTGCTATGGGTTGATATGTTTGATGCTCAATCATAAGTGAATTTATGTACTCTGGAACGAGTTTCAGAATCACTAGGGAATGATATTCTTTATAACCAGATTTTAGTAAATAGGTTCTTTGATAGACATTAGTGAACTTAAGCGACTAATTCAACTGTTTTGCATGTGTTCTGTGTGTTTTGTCTCTTTGTTGATGCATTTGACAAATTTAGCTAGTATTATGTAATATTCTGAATAAGGCTGGATGCGAGTTGGGCTTGGGTTTAGGATGGAAAGCTGAACTGCTAATGTGGTGTGGTTTTCAAAACTGAATTTGATTAATGGTTGAAAAATGAGTTTTGGGTGTTGCTGAGCTGACCCTGAACCAGTATTAAACTAGTGAAAACTTTTTATTTTTTACCTGTGAATGATTTTAAAGTGTGCAAAGCCCACCAAATGGACTAATATAAAAGTTTAATTGAAGATAAATAGAATTGAGAAAATAAGACTTAATAGTTTAGATGAGATGAACTTCATATTTTGTTCAGAAAATGTTATTGAAGTTTTATAAAAGTCACAAAGTTTAAGTTTAAACTCCTGTATGCCTTTCAAACTATTCAAGATTGGTTATGAACTCTTGAATCTGTTTTTATTCTATGTACTGGGTTTAAACCAGTTCAGAACTGATAGTTTGTATCCTGTTATCTGGTTTTAAAGTTTTTAAAACCCAAAGAGATTGCAATTATTGGTGTATACCTATCCTCCAACTCTGGAATTATATACTAGACTTGCCTTTCCTTCATTTGAACATTGCCTTTTTTAAATGTGGACAAACAAGGCTGAAGAAAGATAACATACAGAGCTATTTTTTGTCCTTGACGTAGTCATTGAAGTAGTAACAGTTTGTCATAAGAAAAAATGGTGTGAGTGGCTCTAATTACTAAAAAATATAAATCAACAAGTAATCTAGTTTGTTGTTAGTTTTAAGTAACTAAGTCAGATCAATAAGCCTTTTAAAACTTATTATTTATAGTTTCTTCCTATGCAGTACCCTAAATACAATATATATTCATATACAAACTTTCTACAACGTTTTCGTATTGCATTCATGTATTTCTTTCCATTATTTCAACCGTAGTTATATTCCTAAAATGCAGTACCCTAATTACACTACATTGTCTATTAAGTCTTTTGATGTCATCTTTGATAGTTTCCTGAAATGAACCAAATAATGATGTATAAGCATTGGAACTTTTATCAAACGAATTAGAGAAATAATCCAATATAAATAGAGATTAAAATTAATATGACATAGTTGCATCTATCTAATTGATATATTTTAAGGATATTATCCTAAAGCATTAGAGAAAGAGTGAAAGTTAAGGGCAGACTCTTGTTCCTGGCTAAAACAAGTACCGATCAACCAATATATTGAGTAAATCCACCAGTCTGAATGGTTACACAGAATCTGCAGTCTAATAATATATTGTAAGTCATAGCCAATGCTTGCAGAAAAATTACTATGACTAAAGTGGTAAAAAGCAATTAAGTTTCTTTGAAAATTTTTACCATTAAACAATGAATGTTACAACAGAAGCATTTTAAAAATCTAAACTGAAGAAGGATAAATAGAGTATTCTATTAATCAAGTTGGACAGTTTATTGATAAAGGATTCTTTGTATCAAATATAAGACTTATATTTAATCCAATGCAATGCACAAGCTCATTTGTTTTAACTAGTGTTGTGAAACCCAACCTAGTTGAGGCAATGGGTTAGAGGTCTGACTGTTTGGCCTGGTTTAGCACAGTGAAACCCGGTTTATATTATAAAAAGGAAAATATATATGTATATATCTGACATATTTTGACTAATCCACTACAAATTTAAAATAAATTTTACAAAATACAATTTGACAGTCAAAATTTAAAATCACTATTCATGATTCAATAGCACAAGTGTACAAACAAAAAAGATTAATAAGCTTCCCTAAATCTATCTATGCATGATAAAATTCAAGATATGATATGCTTATAAATTATTATTTTTTAATTTATTTCAATTATCTTTCCAAAATCTTTTTTTTACACAATTCAAGATTAAGAACTTGTTTTTTATGGGTGACCACATCTCATGCATTTAGATATTCTATTCTTCCATTTCAAAGTTTCTACCAATGGAATAAGAAATATTATGTTTATCTAAAAAATATTGTATTAAATTATTTAAATAAAATAAGTTATATTTGTCGTACACAAACTAATATTTTGCTTTAGCCTAATGTTTGCTGTCCAACTATCTTCCTAAGAGGTCCTGGTATCAAAGTTTTGCAGCACGGAAATGCTACCAGCTTTTCTCAACTGTTCTGCTTAACCTGGGCCAGGTGACCAGTTCACCAGTTTGCATGAAACCCAGCAGGTCACCCGGGCGTTTTAGCATAATCAACTCCTAGAAAATGAATATATTTGATTATAATTATATACAAAATGAAATTCATAAATAGTTACTCCTGTGATGTATATAATACTAGTTGTATCCTTTTATTTTAAATTTTTATTTACATGTAATATTTATAAATAATTGCATGACTTGTATAATGATATGCTTGCATGTTTAATTCGGAACATCTGATACCATATAAATATTTTTTCTATGATTTGGATATTAATACGATGTTATGTGAACTTTTTCATTATTAACCTAGTTGAGTAAATAAACCTTTTAAACCAAGTTTTGCATATATATATTGATATTGGATTTATCAACTACAATTGACAAAGCTATGCTACTCATGGAAATAGTAATCTTTTGGGCTTGAGATATATGATCATTGACTGACAGGCATGACCTTGAATTTTTCGTCCTTCCACTCATTAGCCACAGCATTAACTATTCTTTTGGCTAAATCTTTTACCCTTGCTTGTTCCATTTCCTGTGTTCTCCATTACATCCTGATAAACTTATCTTAACTGGACTGAAAATACTTGATAAACATGTATTTCAGATAGATGTCCAAATACACTTGAGCTGCTCTTCCAAAGGGAGCCTTTGTGTGAGTTACATCTTTAATTTCTAATAACTTTGGTTGGAATATGTTTTGTAGGACAAGGAAGGTATCCCTCCTGACCAGCAGAGGTTGATTTTTGCTGGTAAGCAACTGGAAGATGGTCGCACACTTGCTGATTATAACATACAAAAGGAATCAACACTTCACTTGGTCTTGAGGCTCAGGGGAGGAACCATGATTAAAGTGAAGACTCTAACTGGAAAAGAAATTGAAATTGACATTGAGCCTACTGATACGATTGACCGGATCAAGGAGCGAGTAGAAGAAAAGGAAGGAATTCCACCTGTGCAGCAGAGGTTTTTTCTTGTTCTGTATTAATTGAGCTTAGCTGCCTCTGTTAATTCAGCAGCACATTACTTAACTCTTACATGGAAATGTGCATGTGACTTGTTAACTACAAAAAGGTTCTGTTTCTGATCATATTTTTTAATAATTACCTGTCAATTATTTTGTACGTAAACATAGACATAACATCCATATGTGTAGATATCATTGATTCAATATCTTGGTGTGCATTATTTCTAGCTTCTTCTAGTAGGGTTATAATTGACAATCATATGGTCTAGTGAAGTAGATTTATACGCACTATTGCCACTGTGATAAAAATGATAGAAAATGAAAACATTATATGGTTCTATTTCTTTTGTTTTTTAATATAATCATTATATTCTTAAATATGATTTCTGGACACTAATGTTAGTATTGTCTAGCTTTTTCCAACTTTTCCTTGAAGTAGAAGCTCCTTGAATCAGCTTCTATGGAGGTCTTGGTTCTCTTTTCGGGGTTTTATAAATTATAAATTTAATTTAATTTTTAAGAACTGTTTGCATTCAATTGTAAGGTATGGAATTCAAGTCTCACGTAGAGTTATGGGATTCTAGTGTTGGTCTAGCCCTTGGACTCTTCAACTAGAATGGCTCTTTTGTATTGTAGTTTCCCAAGGTTCTTCACAAAAAGCTTTTCTAAGATTGTATTCAGCCTGATTTTTCCAAGGTTAGTGTATAATGTAAAAAGAAGTTTGAAAATTGAAATGCTTATCCTTATTCATCCATAAATTTATGCTCCGGCTGAATTAGAAAATTATTTGGTAATAGTGCATTATTTTCTTCTTATCATTGTTATATTCATACAAGTCCCATCAAATTGTAATGCTTGCATACTCATTGATAACGGAGAATGTTCTGGTGAATGCCTATTTGCCAATGTTGTATGTCAGTTGCATTTGATTTGCTTGATAATTAAGAGTATAAGTGAATTATTTCTTCATACTTTTTCATCTGAAGTATTTGATCCCTTTCATATTATATCTCGTTTCATATTATATGTCTTTGAGGTTTCACGTTAACTATTTTATAAAATAGATAAGTATTCTTTTATTCTATTGGAAAACGTTAGAATCTTATGACTTGCATTTTGCTGCAGACTCATATATGCAGGTAAGCAGCTTGCTGATGACAAAACAGCCAAAGAGTACAACATTGAGGGTGGTTCAGTACTTCATTTGGTGCTTGCATTGAGGGGTGGTATTTATTAATGTAGATGCATATCAGAACCTGAAGACATGAAAGGAAGCTCTATACCTGTCCTTCTCTGAAGACATCACTGTTCTTTTATGTGCTTGGTTTTGTAATTGAGGCTACTATTGGTGGTCAGTAACTCAGTATCATCTTTTAAATTGTATGCTGTTCAAAATCCTAAGTTGGCCTTAAAATGAGTATCTGGACCAATGATTTATAACCATATTTTAGAACATAATTTGCTTTCTTTATAAGTATATTGACTTGAGGATGTCAACATAGCCCAATCGTTTTCAACCTGTTGAAATATGGGTTGGGATTAGGTCCCTTTTTTGTGTTGGGTTGGGTAGTTGTAGCTTTCTTCAAATCATATGATGAAATATAATTTGAAAAGAAGAATAGAATTGCAAAACTACTAAATCAAGAAAACTTAAGTTGTGATATTCTAATTGTTCTTAATTCTATTTTCTATAAAATTTTGGTTTTTATGGATCTTTACATTTTTAGACACAAAGGAGTTAGAATAAATTGAGGAATTTTATTTAAAGAGTGAACTTTAATTTAGCTCAAGGAAAAAGAGGACCAAGTTGACGAGTTGACTCAACTTCATGCACCTTTTGAACAGTTGGGTTTGTGCCTGTTGATGGTTGAATTTTCCAATTTTTAACCCATTTGAGTGGGGGGTTACACGGATTAATTTGTGGAGTGAAATTCGCTTTGACGTCGAAGTCTATTGTAGCTTGTGTGGGTGACTTAAATTTAAGCGTTGGGGGCTGTGCCTTGTGCATTTTTATGTTCAGTAACAGGGTAGTTTGTTTCCGTGGCTCCGCATACTTTATGCACATTTTCTATGCGGAAGAAGATACCTTTTGCATAATTGATCAACTTGACGTGGATTTTTTGGTATGTGTTGTGACGAGTGTCCTAACCTTTTTGTCGGGAATTTCTTTCTTTATCCTTATATTTTCTTCATGCACTTTCTTGAATATAAAACATCTCACTTTATTTTCGAAATCTTTTGAATTATGATTATATAATTTGACAGGCAAAATTTATCTATAGATTACATAGTAAAAAATAATGATTTGAAATCAATCTTAATTTCCAGATTTTGTAATCTAGTTAAAATTATTTTTTTAATAACAAAATCCACATTTTTTTTCATAGAAAAGTATTTTTAATTATGTAATTTGAGAGTTACTTTATGTTTTGGACTGTATATATAGAAGTTATTTTTTAAAAGTTACTTGTAATTTGGAAAACATTCCGAAATTTTATATGCCATATTTTTGCATAAAAAACTTTTAGATTATATAATCTAAATTTTTTTACATAAAAGAGAGTTTTTATATTATGCAGTTGAAAAGACTCTCATTCACACTTTTGCACATATTGATAAGGATGAGAATGGTAAGAAAGTAGATCATATAATCTACAAACACAATTGAGATCTTGATTTCTGTACATTTATATAAGAATATTCTTCCTAAAAAAATTGAAGAATAAAAAAACTTCATTGCACTAGTATTTATTATATTACTTATTTATAGTTCCAACCCACATGAAGAAAAGAAAAGAAAACTTTTAATTTAAATACAATTTCCTTTCTTCTTTCGATTATATATATTTTTTTTTACATAGCTGGAAACATATTGACTATAGGGTTGGTGTAGATGGTTGATGGCGTGAAAGACTATGATTGGTCTATCTAAAACAATTGGTACTTCAACATTTGAGGGAAAAGTCAAGTGTGATATTCTCGTGTCCTTCAAAGTCACAGGATTAGCTACAATATTGTGTTTAAATTGGTTCTCAAAAATATTGTTGTGATTGTTTTGGTAAATAGGTTTGGAGTATTTGGTGCTTCCATCTTTATATTTTAAGATATTCATATACAACAAAATAGAGAAGTGAAAACAAAATACGTCATGAATTAAATTATACAAAAAAAAATTATTCAATATGTATAATTTTACGAATATTTTTTTTGGTCCTGACACAATTTCATTCGGTACATAGATAATTATTTTACTACTACAAGTTCTTAGATGCACACACGCACATTCACTCACAAATATATTTTAATTTTGCAACCTCTCATATGCATATATACATATATATATATATATATATATATATATACATATATATATATATATGTATTAAACTTGAATATACACATTAATCTATTTAAGAACATAAAGTAGAAATTTTTTTATTGTAATGACTAGTCAGGATAAATGAGCTTTAACATGGTCATTAATGTGCTACAAGATCATTCTATCTTAAGTAGCACCTACTCATTTAAATTTCTAAGATTCAATATCTTACAAATTTTTACTTGGAATCACTTTTTGAAAACAGATTTGATAAGTATAGGCATATATATATATATATATATATATATAAATATTGAATCATGTAACAGGAGAATATTATCACTTATGATGATATAAACAAGTATAATGAGGTTAGGGACACCTCATACAAAAATTAAAAGATAAAAAATTTTAAATCATGATCTTAATAATTTGTCTTCTCTTACCATTGGAAAAAGTTAAAGAATGATTTTTCTGTAGTATATATTTTTTTTCTTTTGTAATTCCTTTTTGTTTGGTGTTTGAGAACGCTGGACTCAAATACTCTTTGAGAATCATTGGACTACATGCACTTCTCTTATATGATGGGAACAATTTATATATTTAAATACATAAAGAATATTTTATTATTATTATTATTATTTTATTTATAAAGAATGTTAATAATATTATATATATATAGAAATATATATATATATATATATATATAGAAATATATATATATATATATATATTAAGTAATTATAAAATAAATAACATAGTTATTTAAATGTAGGGATGTTACATTACTCACTTCTTTTAAGAAAACAAATAAACAAATATAATTGATTATATAAAAAAAATTTAAAAAATTATTTTAGAGGTTTTATACATAATATTTTATAATTGTATTGAACCAAAAAATATAATTATAAATACACAACATTTTATAATTACATTGAACAACGAAAAATATAATTATAAATACATAAATTTTATAATTATATTGAATAAAGAAAAATAAAATTATAAATACATAAAATTTTATAATTATATTGAACAAAGAAAAATAATTTTTGGACTTTGACATCAAGAGGATTTTTAGTATCTTATAGGGTCCATTATGTTTGTGCAACAAGAGAGATGTTAATTCCAAATTAGAAGGGTTTTAGGGTACACTATCTTGTAAGGTTACAAGCCTCTGTGATGGTTATTGTCTGAGGCTCTCACACCTTTGACATAGTATCCAGAAACTTCAAGTTGATATGAGCCTTTGAGATGTTTCGTCCTAAAGCTTCTAGTTCATTGAGAAGGATTTGCATCCTTCCAAACATATCATCCACCATTTTCACCACTTTTCATTGGGAGCAATTCATATTGTTCGCTGAGAGTGACATCTTCCTCAATTGAACATCCTCATATCCTTCATTGTTAGTCTTCATAGAATCCCAAATCTCCTTGGCAATTTTCAACCTGCAAACTTTCTTATATTCAATTTTAGATAAAATACAAAGAAGAGAGTACCTTTCTTTCTTGTTTAACTGCAGAGTCAAACTCGACTTCTCCCTAATTTTCTTATAGAGACTCTATCTTGATGTCTCCTATGGTGTTGATTTTCCATAATTGATAACATGTGAATTTCACGTATATCTTTGTTATGTTTTTTCAATAAGGAAAGTCTTCACCTAGAAAGGTTGGAGGCCTTGTTAGAGATGCTCCCTCAGTAATCAATTGTTGTTCCATGTTGGCCATGTGAAGGATATTTTCCTCTAGCAACTAATAGGTGCTCAACCCTTTAGCGACTAAGCTTTGATATCAACTGTGAACATAAGTCAAATACACAAGAATGGATGGTTGAATTGTGTATTAAAATCTTTTGGTAAATTTTTGAATATTTGCATATAATGATATTAAGTTTGACACAAGTTTAAGTTTGACACAAGTTTAAGTTTGACATGTGATTTATCAAAATGAAGCTTTTTACAAACTTAGTTTTAAAATATCTTATTTTTAATTAGTTCAAATTTTAACATGCAATATGACTGAGATAAAAGATAGAAGCATTTACACCGACTTTTTATAGTGGTTCATCTACAAAGGCAAACTATGTTCAATTCTTGACCAACTAATCAAGTTCCACTAGGCAGACTAACTTGGATTGCAATCACTCCTAGGTAAAATTATCCAAGTATTATTTGGAACTCAACCACTTCTAGCTAATAAATACAAGTATTGTTTGGACCTCGGTCACCCTTGCTAAACAACCTAGAGTATTGTTTGGAACAACGATCATTCTTGACTAAGACTGAATATTCTTTAGAGCACAATCACTCCTAGCTAAAACTAAAAAGGTTTAAAAATATGTTATCTAAAAGATCATGATTTTGACTCACTGGAGAGATGTAGTGTCTTGTGGCGTTCTTACCAAGTTTTTATGGCACAAAATTATAAAAGAAATTTTACACCATTTCGGCACTTAAATATTTGTTCTTCTTCTTCTTCTTCTTGATGAATGACTTTATATAGCACAAAGAAAAAAAAAAGTCGTTGCAAATCCGTTTTTGGCCATAGAGCAGCTTCAGCTGAAAAAACCATCTTCTAATGTCTGAATAAGTGATGGCGTAGACATGCATTAAATTCACTCTACACAACATAAAATGCTAATATGTTTTTCAAGCAATAGCCAAATAACTAGTATCACTTATCAAGACCTAGACTAGAGTGCTTTTTAGTTAATTAAGAGTTAAGTAGAAGGTCATACTCAATATAGAACTTTTCCAAAGTTCTCATATGCACAAGATTGGAGTTGTTGATGCACAACAACTTTATTCGGCTCTCTAAAATATTGTCGATGTTGACAAGACTTTTGAAGACAATGTTGGTAGATGTAAGATAGAAATATTTTTTACAACACAAAAATAAATATATGGAATAATTTCATAAAATACAAAGTGTACTTATCGTTTAAGCAAGAATTCACTTATTAGACGTAAGAAAGAACATGAAGTATTACATTGTCTAACCAACAAAACATTTGTTTTTTACATGATTTGGTATGTATAAACAAACCTTTCTTCTTAAACATAATAAAGTTTTTTTATATTTTATCATTTAAACATCAGTTAATCAAAATAAATATCGTTGATGTGTTTTTTTTTTTCTGTTTTTATCTTTTCAATCAATTAAATTGTATAATTTTGAATCCTTTCAATTTAAAATTATTTAGATTGAATTTTAACATTTAATGTATTTATTCTCATTCATTCGTTCAATATAAAGTTCTAGTATGTAACATTCTTTTTTTATCTGATTTGCTCTTTACTAGTTATCACTCATTAGACACAACATTTTAATTGTTTGGTGAATGTTTCCTTGAAAAAGAATGCAATTTTTAAGGAAATTACTCCTACACAGCTCTATAGATATTCTCAAATTATATTGATGATTTTTTAAAAATTCTACAAATGCATTTCAAAAAAACATTATATTTTCACTTTTTTTTATTATATATGTACTATCTTAAGTTTTAAAAGAATTATACTATACTCTCATAATAAGAAAAAACACTCAACAGTAAAAGAAGAAGAAAAAAGAAGAAAGAATGTGGGTATACTTTTTTTTACCATAGATAATACTCGATGAATAAAAAGGAAAGAAAACTAAGTGTATTTTGAACAAATATTGTGGTTTATATTTATTTATATTTTTATATCCTAAATACTTAAATAAATTGAAATTTTTTTTCGATTCTCTCAATTATATATCCTCACTTTGCTATATAACTAGAATAACAAAATATGCAGTAAGCATATTGTGATACTAACTCTTAAAATGATTTACGTGTACAATAAAAAGGATAATGATAATAACACTTGATGTCATCTTATATATAAGAAATTCTACATATGACCCTCTTGGCTGTTCTCACCTTAGTTGTGATTTCCTCTTACATTTTTTCTAGTTTATATAAAAATTTACATTTAGTCAAGTGTAAGTTGACTTTGAGCCAAAGTTTGACTTATTTTAAGTGATGAAGTCATCAATCACTAATTAACGGATTACTTAAGAGATTAGTTTCTTATGAGTAAAAATATTAATTTAATATAAATCTTACATATATGAGTTGTTTAAAATTTAAGGAGAGTATTCCTTGTAAATAAAAGAGTTGTTTATAAAACATTCTATACTTTATAGTTAACTTTTATTTATAAATTCAAACAATTTATATATATGATATTTACGTTAAAAGAATAACCCTATTTTTAAAAAAAAAAGTAATTATGTAATAATAATGTTAAATAAGTTTGTAACTAATTAAATAAGTTAATATGTTAAATTTATAGTCAAGATTCTTTTTAAATTAATCACATGCATCATTAACGGAATATAATAAGGTAAAACTATTATAGGTAACAAAACTATATATTCAACATCCAAATTAAAAATCATATATTTTGTCCTTCAAAGTTAATGTTTGTATTATTAGATAAAGATCACTCTCATTCCACTTTTTTTTTTCTTTAATATTTATAAGCATAAATTAAATCAGATATATTAGATTTTTTTCATATATATATATATATTATATGCGAATAATAATAAGTAATGTAATAATTAATTTTAATTCAGTTTGAATTTATTTTAAAATTTTAAATCACAAACTGATTTGAATAATTCAATTCTAAAAAAAATTATTTAAATCAATCTAAAAAATTTGAATTTTAATCAATTATAGATTTTTGGCTATCTTTTTAATCAGTTAAATTTTAAACATTGATATTTATAACTAAAGTAAAAGCTCAAATTTTTTTAGATAAATTCATTTTTTAAATTTTTATAAAAATTACATTTTTCTAAACTATTTTAATTGTATTTATTAAAGATGACGGTTGAATTAACTTAAGGGTGTTTTGAAAATTATGATATTAAATAGAATTGAATTAATTAAAAGTGATTTTCATTTATCAAATTTGAACATTTTATTTCTTATTTAACAGAATTTAACAAGGTAAAATACTCTAGGTATAACAAAACCTTTTTCATTGATGATACCTACGTATTGAAGATTGAAATTAAAAATCATAAATGGTGTCAACACAATTTCATACAAGTTGATTCACGCGGTCATTGGAGTAATTAAGGTTGATTATTTTACATTATCATTAATTGTTAATATCAATTTTGTTTTTCTAATTTCTTTCTCTGATCATATCACTCTTGAGTGGAATTCTTGTTGGTATTTATTGAAAGGAAGGAAAAAAGAAAAGAAAGAGTTTGGCAGTGTTCATGCACATGTCTTATTTTTCTTTGCCCAAGTGATGATCCAAACTATATTAAAGTTCCAACCAATGCTTCATGCATTGTCTTATGTTGCCATCTTCTTCCGCAAGTTAGGTGTTGCATGCAGCACGCTGTTAAGTTATTGCAGGAATAAGCAACTTGACCTAGCTACATACACTTCTCTTTGAGGCTAACGTAAACCATACCTCACTAGGCCATTTTTGATTAATACCTCGGACTCATTTAGGTATTCAATTGTTGTCAACTATGTCATCCTTCTTTCCAATGATATTCATTTCTTTGAAAACTTTACAAGCATGCCTTACCTCATTCATTTATTTATTTTTTAGATCAAAGTTTAATACTATCCATATGGGTGCATATAATTTTCCTTCTAACATACAATAATTGATTCAAGAGTTTTGTCTGTGTGTAAATAATTGGTATGTGAAAGGGTGTGTTTATATTTTTCATTTTATATATACATATAAAAAACATAGAGACATATTCCCCACTATAGAGGTCATAAAAGAATAAATGAAAACTTTTATTTTCATTATTATATATATTAGTCTCTATGATTAAGTAAATTTTAAAAATATTTTTTGAATTGTTTTAGACTTTCATTAAAGTTTTTATAATTAATTATTTCTTATTATGGTTTATAAATACATTTTATTGTTATTATTTAAATCATGAACTATGTGAAATTGTATAATTAAAGAGATGAAAGAATGTAATGATTCTGCGTTAAAAATGATGACGAGTGAAATGATAATAAAATTCAATATACTTTGTGTATTTAGAAAAGACTAGTTATGGACAATTTGAATAATATTATTATTGTCACAATACATGGGAGTTGGTATAGAAAGAGAAACACTCATTTAATAAAGAAGCCAACACAACCAAACTACTTATTAGTGGTTAAAGTTATGAAATGATATTCAACTTAAGTAGAGGAACGTGAAACAATATCATATTATGTGTTCTTCCAAGATATATGAGAGTCTCTTAGAAAAATGTAAGAACTTGTAGTAAACATATGATGAGTAAAGGTCACTAGCCCAATCAACATCAAAATAAACACAAATCCAAGGAGAATGATGAAAGAAAAAGAAGACTCTAAAATTGAGTGTGATGTAAATAAGAATATATAAGGAAGAACTTGTTGAAGAAAGAGGAAAACAATGAGGAAAAACAAATACAAGAGAATTTGGTTAATTACATGGACAATAGTAAGAACAACTTCATCCCAAAATTCATTGAGAACTGAAGGAGACAATAGAAGAGAATGAGTATAGTTTCAAGAACCTGACATGGTTTTCTTTCAACAATTGAATTTTGTTGAGGGGTATTAATGCATGAAGTCTAATGAAGAGTACCATCATTGACTAATAATTAATAAAATTTATTAAAAGTGTACTCACCACCAAAATCACATCAAAACATTGAATAACACTATTATGTTAAGTTTTAAGCATAATATGAAACATAAGATATAACTAGAATGATATTTCACAAGATTAACCCAACAATAGCAAGTATGATCATCAATAAATTAGACATAACAACGAGATTCACCTTAGGTAGGTACTAGTGGTGGATGACATACATAGGAATGAACCAAGTCAAAAGGTGCATGAGAGGTAGAAACACTCCTAGTAATAGACAAAGAAATAAATTTGGAAAGTTTACAACCACAACAATAAAAAATATCACTAGTTTGTTACTTGCCTAAAACTCTAGTGGAGACGAAGTAATTTAACCTAAAGGAAGAAACTTGTCCAAGGCAAGAATGCCATAAATAAAAAGTAGATTATCCGAAATTTAAATCAAAAGATGATAAAGCATCTGTAAAGGTTGTAATAGCTTAAACCTTTATCTCATCCAACATATAAAGTTCCCTTGTTTATGGCTTATCCTAATTAGTCTCGTCGATTGTGGATCCTGCAGATAACAATTAGTTGAAGAAAACAAAATTGAGTAACCAAAGTCACATAATACACCAACAAAGATAATATTTAAAGTGAGATTAGAAATATAGTAAACTTTTGAAAAGGACAAAGTAGATATGGAGATAGATCCAATACTTCTTAATGGAATTAAGAAGCCATCAAAATTCATTAAAAATATAATTGAGATATAATTTAAGGAAAACAAAGACTTAGTATCATATGACATGTGATGTGAGACACCATAATCAAGGATCTATAAAATAGGAGACATACTTGACGAATTAGAGGAAGACAAACCTTTTAAGAATTATGTAGACATGACATTCTAAATGGCAACAATTGTTCCATGGCATAGGCTAGATAAATCAAGTCATAATCAAATCATTGTGTTTGGGCTGTCATACTCTTAAGTAGAAAGAATTGTACTTTGATCATGAGCTATAGCTTTTTCCCTAATGGTAAAAACTCGATCCAACAATTGGTATGAGAGTCAAGACCACAAGTTTGATTCCTAGCAGGACAATGAATGAGGGGGAGATTATTGTAGGTGGAACCAATTGTCCTGTGGTGTAGGTTAGATTGGTCAAGTCATAATTAAATTGTGGTGCTTGGAATGCTACACTCTTAAGTAGAAAGACTTGTGATCTGAATATTAGTTATAGATCTTGGCCTAATGGTAAATACCTTATTTAACACATGGCATGTGACTTAGTAGGAAAGAACTTTTGAAATTGTGCTGCAAGAGCAACTACTTGAGAGGTGACACCAGAAATAGATGAATGCTCAATAGGAGAAGTGCCTACAACATGTGAGGATGAAACTTTAAAGAATTTCAAATTTGATTGATTGGAAGAAAATCGCCAATGAGGTTGTTATTGTGACTTCAAATAATTTAGATACTGTGTTTTTCAATGACTTTTTTTTTTACTTTAACTTCATTAATCATGACTAATTGTTTTTTTAAATAGACCATTCCTATATGGAGCAACAAAAACGGACGGAGGAGTAGATAAAATTCCTTTATCAAAAACATGATTGGACTTAAGTTGTATTTCTTTAGCCAATAACTTATTAACAACATCATCAACATTAAGGCAAAGGATGGTGATGTAAGATTATTCTACAAGTTCTTTCAAAATCATCTCAAAAAGTTATAAAAAAATAAAACAAATTCAAAATCATCTCAAAAGGTTATAAAAAAACTAAACCAATCATTATTACTTTCAAATGTTAATATGCATTTTGAGAACTTACAATTTAACATTCATCCCATTAATTAGATATAGCAAAAGAAAATTCTTAAATGTTCATGTAAGACTACTTAAGAAATCTAATATGAATTATTTCTTTGTAAAATTAGAATGTATATACAATTATTTCAAGTTGTGCCCAACGTCCTTAGCCTAATCATACTTCTCAAGCTACGTCCTATCTACCTTCCAGCTTTCCAACTCCTATGCATAGGTTGAACAAGAGTTTCATCAACATAACCCCATATTTTCTTGTCTTTCATGGAAAAATTCATTACTTAACTCTAAAAAAAATACTTTTGACAATTAAAGAGTACACTAATGGAATATAGAGAATTCTCTTTGTCATCAGCCATATTTAAGTCAAAACAAAATAACAAAAAACAATGAAACAAAAAATAACACATCAAAGTAAATGAATAAAGTTAAATACGAGCATATGATTGAAAGGAAATGATAGCAAAAATAAAAACATAGAAATGCGGGTAGCTACACACTATGGAACACTATATGTCATGATAGAAATGAGATAACACAAAAAGGGCACAAACTCGTTCAGATTGCAGACAAGGTCACGATTTGGGATAGTAAAAAAAAATATACCCACTATGCTACAAAGTCAAAAATAATATAAGAAAGTAAATGAAAAAAACAAACAGAAGAAGATGTCCTAAATTAGAGTAGAAATAAAAGTGAAGAAGTGAAAGTAGCTACAAAAAATGCAACATAATAAATCATGATAGAATTGAGGTGCACAAATGGGTTGGACTGAAAGTAGAGTCACAAACTAGGTCAGGAAAACAAATTCACCTACTAAAATTGCACTATACTAAGAGCTCCCAATCACAAACCAAATTATAAATACCAATTATGTCAAAAATATAAAATAAGGTTAAATATATTTTTAGTTTCTAAATTATTTATCAATATTTTATCTTTAAAACAAACTTTAGACCTATTTTGTCCTTATTTTTAAATAGATATAAATAATTTTTTATGATAAATAAAAACATTTTTAAAAAATGAAAAAATGAAAAAAAATAAAAAAAAATAAAAAAAAACATAAAGAAAATATGGATGATAGTGAAATTAGAAATTATGAAAAAATAAATAAATAAATAAAATTTAACACATTATGAAGAATCGTTTACACGAGTGTATAAAGAATAAGAACGAACTAAATTTAAAATTTGTGAAAAGTATAAAACACAATTTTAATAAATAATTCAAAAACTAAAAATATATTTAACTCTATAAAATAAAGGAAGAAAATAAGAAATAGAGAAATAAAATTTTTAATATTAAATAGAATAATATTTATGATAAATTATGAATTTAAATATTTCTTATTAGCGTGTTTAAGGCTTTAATTCACATAGTTCACCATTCTATTCTCCAATATGATGTGATGATAAAATGAATTCTTATTATATTTAATGTTTGTAGAAAAAAATTACACTGATACTTTTCTTTTCCTACAAATAAATTTTATTATTGAACAGTCGAATCTGGTTAGTTTTCTTAAACGGTAAGAAAAATACACACTCAACCTGGTTTAATTTTTCATTCTAAAAATTGAAAAGAAAATTCTGGAAACCTCGTATGCCATAGTTGGCTGCTTAGTTTCACTGCCAACAGAAAAAACATCGTTCTCTTCAAAATGAAAAGAAAAATAAGTGAGAACACATGGTTTGGTTTGTTCAATGAACATCTCATGTCAAACTTAATCTCCCACATGAAAAATATCCAAGCACCCATGAATAGACCTTTGCAGGGTTGTGTTCACAACCACCCAACTCATAAAACATCAAACAGCTTCAGACATTCAGAATATTATTCCACGTGAATTAATACCTTTTAACACATCTGCCACACGTCATTCATATGCAATATATTACAAGGTAAACTATCATCAATATAAATGAATAATAATGTAGTCATTTTTAAAAAAATTATCTTTTAGTCCAAAAAAAAGTAAAAAAAAGTGTATAAATTACATTATTTTCTACAATTTATTGACAAATTAGGTATGGACATTATGTTTTAATATAAACAACTAAAACGAATAATATTTAGTCATTTAAAAAATTATTTTTAGTCCAAAAAGAAGTAAAAATTATTTTCTACAATTTAATGAAAAACTAGGTATGGACATTAGTTTAATATAAATGGCTAAACTTTTATTTCGATAAAAAAATTAAATACTTTTAAAAACAATAAACAAATTTCTTTGTGAATTAAAATTAGCTTATATATAAACTACTATATAGAAATTACTTTATATAATTTTTCTAAAATTTTTTGTTCTAATTCATACATAAGTCAATTTTAACTTATGAAGATTTTTATTTTATTTTCTTCTTATTTATACAAAAACTTGTTAAAATGCATCCTTAGTATTAAATTGATCTTTGGACATTGCATTTTCATGATATAATACTTTGAAAAAAATAACAACAATAACATAATGGTTGCATTCTTTTAAATATTAATCTGTCATGTTAAGTAAACAAAATAAGCATCAGTTTACATCATATATATTAATTTTGTGTATTCTTTAAGTTTCTATGTTCTAGTTTTTCAAAATTCTTGAATTTTCTTGTACTCTCATTGGATTTGTTAAGTTGGGTGGTCATTTAAAGTCATTAATGGTAAGTAAAACCTTACTAACCCCATAAGAAAGATGTCAAAATTAGGTACCTAATGTTTGCTAAAGCCTTCCTAATGTTAGTTTCCCTAACACAGACTAAATGGTTTTTTCTATTTAATTTAATGTTGTGTTTGTCGTTTTCATGCAGGTATACTAATTGGACTGAAATATACTATTATTTCAAGGCCAAAGTTTTCACTTGAATTTTGTTTTAGCACGCGCGCACGATTACGATTACATAACCTTTCTCTAATAGGAAAACAAGATAGTTTATTACAAAAATGTACATAAAGGATATTATTTTATTATTATCAAACAAGATAATCAACTAATTTTTTTATTTAGTTCGCAGGGTTTAGTTTGATAGATTTTAATTTGGTAAACTTTTAGTTTGATAAATTTTATCTTAACAAATGAAAGAAAAATAAATTCCTTTTAAATTGATAAATGTTTTTAGTTTTCACATTACTATTTGAATATGTAAACTAATCAATTTCTAATATTCATATATTTAAGTTTTTCAAAAAAGTATTTATAACATATAAAAATACAAATAAATATCAACATAATTTGTTTTTTATTAGCAAAAACATTATAGGCCAGAGTGAATTAATTAAATTTAAAACATTTATTTTATGATATATAATACACTTACATTTATCTAATAGTCATTAACATATATTAAATATATCAAGAATTATGTTGTTACATTATCAATAAGATGAAGATATCACTCAACCATATCCTCAATGAAATATATCAACCAAAACATTGTCACCAAATTGGAATCCTTAGTTACATCTCTAATGTATAGTATACATGTCATAAGAGAACTTTTGGAAAACATGTCCCTACTAAATATGCTCCACGAAAGATTAACACCTATTCATACCAAGATAGTTTGTAAATATCCTTATCCAATCTCACCACATAGTTAAATCGCTACACAAATCAATACCACCCTAGATATCAACACTTTAATCACCCATTAAGGATCATACATCTACACATTATCACATCTTACACAAATATCATACATATATATATATATATATATATATATATATATATATATTATCATACATGTTGTACATTCCTTATATATTTCAACACATAGAGTTAATCACATCAATTTATACATCATTATCATCATCAATATACCACAAATAGATGTATAAACTCAATAATTATAGCCACATTGTGAAAAATAGGTCAAATCCAAAAGAACGAAGGGTTAAATTGTGTATTAATTTTTATTTGCAATGGTTGGCAAGAACAATGTTTGATATAAAAATGTTTTAAATCTAACAAATAGTTAGACAAAGTTTTCATTGACAAACTCACTTCCAAAATATTTTCGCAAACCTTAAAGAAAAATAATCTCAGTCTTTAACACATTAGATAATGGTTCGATAATATATGATTTAAAAGACTTAAATGAAGGGAAAGATTTATGCTTTAGTTTTTTTTATAGTGGTTCATCTATAAATGAGACTACGTCCAATTCCTAACCAATAAGATAAAGTTTCACTATACAAACTCATACTACAACATATAAACCGAATATTCTTTGAATCTCAAGTTGAAAGCTAAGTATTGTTTGGATCTCACTCTTGGCTAAAAATTTGATATTGTTTGGACGCATAACCACTCCTTAAAGTGAAGAAGAAGAACAATGTAGAATAATAAATTGATAAAGAACAAGTTTTACCACACAAGCTTTCAAATTGATCTTCAAATAAGAAAATATTTTTCATAGATGTACTTGCTTCATGAAAGATTCTCTAATGTCAGAAGGATAGATCTTTTCTAGAAAGAATAATTATGTCCAAGATATATCATACAAGTTTATTTATAAAACAAATAAAAATTCAATCTAATAGATTATTTTAGGGTTAAATATGTTTTTAGGGCCTGAACTATTTGTCAAAATTGTGTTTCGTCCTTGGGACAAACTTTGGACCTATTTCGTCCTTATACTTTATAAACAGGTGTAAATAATCTTCGATGACAAATAAAAACATCTTTAAGGAGAGGAAAATGAGATGAAATGAAAAGGAAAAGAGTAAAAGAAGCTTAAGAGACGGATGATAGTGAAGTAGGAAAGGAAAATAAAGAGATAAAAAAGAATTCTGACACATCATCAATGATTGTTTACACGAGTTTATAAAACATAAAGACGAAATAAGTCCAAAGTTTGCGTTAGGAAAGAAATACAATTTTAACAAATAATTTAAGGACTAAAAACATTTTTAACCTATTATTTTAAAACTAATCAATTATTTTGTTTCACGTTTCATCTATAACCATAATTTGAACAAAATAATCAATTATTTTGCTTCCCAAGCAATTAAATGTGCAAAGAAGGCTTTGTTACTTTGAAAAGGATAATTAATTATATGAAAACCTAATCGATTAAATGCACAAGGAGTAACAAAACCAGTCTGATTGAAGAGATAATTCAATACTTAGTATTTATTTGAAGAGATCCTTTTTAAACGTGATTAAGAGAAAAACACACAATACAAGAAACTAATGTTATATTATTTAAACATATTAAATTTTCTTATTTTATCTTATAGAAAATATTTTCATTCATCAAATCACTAAGATAATCTTCAAGGAGACACACTAACATCAACACAGCTTAGAACAAGAAATAAACTTGTTATACGTCAACACATCTTCTATATATACGATGTTTAAATAAAAAAAAATACACAAACAAATTTTAAATTTTAAAGAATAGAAATATAACGAGGATTGTGAACTAAATCATAATCATCACATAAGTAGGATATCCTACTTATTTCTTTAACAATGTCTCTATTAATGATGATTCTTTAACTATTACATTTAAGTTCTTGTTAAATATAAACAATATAATATATCAAAATATATATAATTAATAAATAAATAAATGATATGAAATATATCAAATTATGATGATTAGATAAACCCATAGTTTGATAAGACAAACTTATTGTGTACTTAGACTAAGCTATCGTCTGATAGATTAATCAAGAATTTAAACCAACAATGCAAAGTGTGTTTAAAAAAGAAACATATTGGAAAGTGTATTAATTACTTCAATTCTGAGATAAATTTGAAGGTGCTACCTTTCACCCTAAACAGTGATATATAAACAGACTGCATGGGTGTGTCCTGTTTGTGGTTGGAGTTTTCTTTAAGGAAAAGTAACTTTGGTTGGTCATGCATGGAACTCAAATATTTGCTGTGTTACATAATAAATAAATAATGTTCTAACAATACGATGAAAACGACGCACAGTAATGCGTATAAGAAAAGATTTCACATTGTTAAAGGTGAAAGTAAGTTAAACGTTCTTTCAAAATCTCCAAACTTTTCTTGTATTATTAATAATAATTGAGAAGCTAGTAAACGTGCTTTTAAGTGATACTTTTCTCTATTTATAAAAAGAAGAAAATGGCCCTTCTCTTTTTGTCCTTTTGCCACTAGCCAGAATGGAAAAGTTAAAGTTTTCTTTTCCATGCAATGCACTCTTAGTTTTAAACGCTATTCAATGACATTGTTGGAGATAAGTGATTGTATTATTATTTGTATTCTTAAATGAATAGTTTTGATTTTGATTTCGAAGGAGAATGTTCACGTACGCTTCTCCCAACATGTTAAACATTGTTAATTTGTTTTAAATGTAGTTGTGAAAGTCATACTCCTCCAATAATGCAGGCCATATTAACGATTAGACGGGTTATTATCCAATTAATCCAATGTAGTTGTGGAAACAACATCATTTTTAATATATCAAGGGTTTAGAATTTATGTGATAGTGTTTAGGATCTTTAACACTTAAATTAACAATTAAGAAATCAAATATATTAATAATTACATAAAAAAATTAGGTAAATATTTCTTAAAGTATTATTATGTATTTTTAAATTTTTTTGAAACTTGATAATTAAGAGTTATAGTGAATAAAAAATAAAAAAAAAATATTACAAATAATATTTTACATAATATATGTTATTTTATGATATTGATAAATACATTTCATTATTTGTAAATATACGTTTGATATTGGTGAATTTTATTATTTATTTTTTATTTATAATTTCTTTCAATTTCTTTGGAAGGTACACAATTTATTATGAAATTGTGTTATTCATCTTTTAATAATGAACTTGTGATGTTATTTAAAAAATTAAACTGTTTCAAATTTTATGTGTTATTTCACCTATTAATATTTTATTATGATATAAATTTTAAATTTGGGTTAGATTTGCTATATATATATATATATGTTAATTTAATTTTTTAACTATAACTAAATTTAACTAGGTTAATTAGATAATTTTCACTAATTAAAAATTACTTAAAATAATTTATTATTAAAACAATACTCCCTCTGTTTTTAAATAAGTATGGTTTTAGAAGAAGAAATTTGTTTCATATTATCGGTTGTTTGCAAATTTTAATGATACATTAATTGTTTTTTACTAACTATACCCTTATTTTAAAAAATATAAAGATAATTAAATGATTCTTTTTATGAGACTTTAATGGATCAACGGTTTGTATTAACCAATTATTTTCTATCTTTTCATCTACTTTTTTATTAATCAATAAATCACATTTAATTCTTTAAAGGTATTATTGGAACAAATTTTAAAAATTTATTATAAGTTATAGGAGTTACTACTTTTATTAGTACGTGTAAAAAAATTTTAAACGACTCTTATTTAGAAACAGAGGGAGTATAATATAACATAAAAATTATTTATAATTTTATAAAAAATAAATAACTTTAAAACAAAAAATACTTTAAGAGTTCCATTTTACACTTCCCAACATATCAAAGAATTCCATTGGAAATGGCTGACCTAAGCATTCAATCATTAACCTATTAACCCACTACCTCATCCAAGTTGATAAATTGGACCAATTTTTACTAGTTCCCAATAAGAAAATGTGAACCAATTGCATGACTAAACAAAGACTTAAATGCACGTTTTTATTCTTTCAACTTAAATACAGTTTGATTATTTTAGTTTCTCTAGTATGTAATTTTGCTTCTTCATTAAAGCAAAAATATTTCGTTTTAGAAAATCTGTAATTTTTAAATAGTCTTCAATTTAATAACAGCTTAAATGAATATTTTAGGTTGCAACTTGAATTGAACCAAGATAAAGAAAAGAAAAATGGTTAACACATCCACAACATGGTTTTAAACAAATAAATAAAAACTCTAGTAGATAAAATTTTCCCCAAAATACTTATAAAAAAATACCTTCATAAATTAAAGGTTAATTTATATATCAAATATTTTTAATAGTAGAAACTCTCTCGTATTATCTTATCTATAAATTTTATTTTAATTTATGTATAAATTTTATTTTAATTTATGTATAAATTTTATTTTAATTTATGTATAAATTTTATTTTAATTTATGTATAAATTCTATTTTAATTTATGTATAAATTAATTTTAGTTTATATAATTTTTTTATTCTTCTTATTTTTATCCTTTGTAAATATTTTTTGATTAATTCATAAAAAAAGGCAGAAATATGTAATTTATTAATTGTTTATATAACTTATTAATTTTTGAATAGATGTTAACAAGACATTTTCTAATTTGAAAAAAATGTTTGTTCTTTCTATTTTTCATTCTAAAATTTAAGAAAATACTAATTATAATATTTATCTCATTTACACCCCTAATTATAAGAGAAGAAGGAACTTAAAGAACAAAAGAAAACGTCGAGTGCATAATAAAACTGTGATTTAAGATACGATCAGTGATATAGATGGATTCAAGATATGTCCTTTTAACATGAAAATGAATTAGATTTCAACTAAATTGTGAAATATTTGTAACTTAAAGAGTAACTTTAGTTTTAAATTTTTATTTGTAATTATGAATTGTATATTTAATTCCTCTATCTACCAAAAAGGACTTATAATAACAAGTATTAGAGAAATATTCCATAAATAACAGTTCGTTCAAATATATATATATATATATATACATATATATATATATATAATAATAATAATAATTTGTGTATATATCTTTCATATAGTTTACTAATGAAGATAAGCATTATAAAACTTACAATGAATTGAGATAAACCTAAAATAATATTATTTCCATTATTATTATTATTATTCTTATAATTATTATTTTTACTGTTCATTAGTTATTATTGTTATGTAATAATAACAATATTTTTATAAGAAAACTTACAAAAATTAATTATACAAGTTTTTCACTTTTTTTAACATAAAAAGTTAAAAGAGATTGTAGCATAATCTTACAAAAGAGTGAAAAAAAAGAAAGAGAAATATGAGATGCAATAAGAAAAGAGATAGAAGTAATATTCTTTAACATACTATTTTCATTATATTTTTATTATTATTGGCCATATAATTTAAAAATAATTTTTTTAGTAATCTCATGTCATATTTAATGAATCTCACCTAACTTTGTAAATGAATCAATAGTAGAGTATATATTACCAAAGAATATACTTTAATTTCAATTGTCCGTTTTTTTTTTGTCTCTCTAAATCATGAAGTGAACATAATTTAAGTTTTTTTAACGCTATTGTAATGTAGGGCAGAAAACTTCTTCATGTGACTTATAGAAAAGAAAATTAGAAATAGAAATCAAATTAGTTTCTTCATTTTAGTTGTTATATATATGAGCTCAAAATTATATTTTAAAAATGTTAATATAAAATATTTTCTACAAATTAATTTACATAAACTAATATTTTATACCGAAACTAAATTTCATTTTTCTTTAAGGAGATGTTTACTTACACAGATACAACATATTTTAAAATATTTTTCATTTTTTTTATATTTATAATATATGAATATGAATGAGTTGAATAAATATGAAAATACTTTTAATATGTCTTATATTCGTAAATGAATTGAGATGATATCTTTTCCTTATCTCTTTAATTTGTATTCTAAAATATTTTTTTCTCTCTTTCCTTTGTCCAAGATCTACTCTTCCAACCTTCAGGTGGTGTGTGAATGTACTCAATATACTCTTCAAATTAGTTGAGATTTAAGAAAAAATAATAAATGTGTATTTAATAAACTGTATATCTCTTTATATCTTATCTCATAGTACTTTAATAAACTCTCAACTCAATAACTCTAAATTAAACACCCTTATTATCATAATACACTTTCAATATTTAATTATTTGTTTTTTATATAATATTTTTTTAATTAAATTTTAAGTTTTTTATAAATTTGAATGTGTACAACTGAGTCTTCATATTTGATTTTTTCATTCAGTAGGATAACATATTCATTTATATCTGATTTTTCCTTTTTTTTTCATTCATATTAGAGTAACATTCATTCATGATTATATTAATTCATGATTGTTAATGTGTCTTTCTAAAAAATAAGAATATATTTAATTAAGTTTCTTGTAAATTTAAGATTTTTATTTGATTTTTTATCTAAAAATTCTGTTCGATCGAGTATCTAAATCTTTATATTTTTAATAGGGTTTTTATAATTTGATTTTGTTATCTCAAATATAACACCATAAATTTAGGACACAACAGAAATAAAGTTCTAAATCCTAATTAATTAATTTTTATTATTATTCAAGTTTTAAAACTAAAATTCATAAAACATTAGTAATGTTAAATTTTTTTTATAAAAATAATTAAGATTTTAGAATTTTTGTTGTCAAAGTTAGATTTAAGGCTGCAAAATCAAATTGTCACGTTTATTTAATTAATAGTGAAATCAAAGGATAAAAATTCAATTAAAAAATATAAAAATTTTAAATATTTAATATAATGAAATTTTTAATAAAACCTCAATTAAAAATTTCAAATTTATGAGAAACTTACAACTTAATTAAATCTATTTTTATTTTTTTATCGAGAAGACAAATGAGTGTAAGGTGACAAATTAATTAGCAATTTCAAGATGACATATAGGTGATCTTATTTAAGGGTAAAATAAAAAAATAAAAACTGAGTTGAAAAGTATATATTTTTTAAGTATATTCAATAAAACAATTTCTTTAATAAAAAAATAATTAAAAGAATTGAAATTTATGAAAAGTTAAAACTTAATTAAATCTATAAAATATTGAAAATTAAGATCATGATTATCTTAATCTGTAAATAGTACAAGTTCATTATATACTTAAATACTACTTATGCTAAAAATAGATATATACTAATCATACTCATAGTTTGCATGGGAGTGGAAGAAACATCCTCAGAATATTATATTTGAGTCAAAAGCAGCCATAGAGTTTGGCTTCACTCACCAACATTCGGAATTTGAGAATAGACTGATTCCTATAATTTTCCTTCCATTAACATCTCTCTTTGAATTCTCTTGTTGCTCAAATTTTAAAAAATCATGAAAAATAGTGTATTTGGATTACACGAAACCTTCTTTTAATTCAAACATTATCTTCAATTATCATGTTTGAGAAAGTTAGTGGCAATCAAGAAGGAGAAGAAAAAAACTTATATAAGAAAATTTATCGCAGACACTGTTAATGAAAACTTATATAATAATGCAAAAATTCTTCTCATAAATAATTACTGACCATTTTTTACGGAAAGGATTTATTAAAAAAAAATAAAATCATCTATATGAATAATTTAACCATACATTAATTTATATGTGTTTGCTTTAGAGATAGCGTATAACATTATTTTTCTATATAGTTCATTTATTTCTATTTTGATAATTGGGGTCGTCCAAATTTTATTTGTTGATTTTGTGTGTTTTATGAAAAGAAAAGTCAAATCATAACAATTCAAAATTTAATGCAAAAAATGAATGTAGATTAAATTTATTAAATTGAAAAAATTAACTACAATTTTAATTACTACAAAATGACAGTTTTAATTTCGGTACATATATGTTTATTTTTTATTCCTCTAAAATTAAAAATAGTTTAATGTTCATATGTTGAAAAAAAATGTCAAATGGCTATTTCAAATTATTCATATTAATATTGTGATGAAATGCGAACTTAAACAACATTTATAAACGTATTCCTAAAATTCTTAAATTAAATAAATTTATTTATCTCAAAATGAATATTAGTGACAAAAATCATTATTGAAATTTTTAAAGGCATAGAAATAAAATAAAAGTATTTTAAAGAAACTAAATTAAAATTTACGTTTTCTATAAAAATTATAAAGTAATTTCAAAGTAAAATAAAAGTATGAAAAAAAAAGGCTAAAATTAAAATTAATTTTTATAAAGATTAAAAACGTACTCGAGAATCATATTAGTTTTAATTTAAGGCATAATAGGAAACAAAGCAGGAAAATCATTTTGACCAAAGCACTAATTAATTAATTAATTATTGATTACATTGTCTTAGCAATACGTAATGTAGGTAATTTGGAATTGAAGATTTTAGTACTGCAGTACCACATCATCACGACATCACTAAACAACAGTGCTATATAATGAAGGTTTCAATTAAATATACCACGCACTTTAACACCAATCACATTCCATGATATTACACGAAATCAGAAACATGAGAGGGTTAAAATCAATACCACGTAAAAGAACTAAGAGGTTCTCCCACTCATCTCTTCTACTTACACATATTTTACCGACATATTAAGTTAATTATTTTATAAATCGATTATTTATTTTATAATTTGTTATCATTTTATAATTTATTATGATGTTATATATTCAAAACATCTTTTCTTTATATTTATTATGTGTTTTGGTACACTTGATATTTCATATTACTTGAAAATTAAGATAATATATACACATTTTTCTTTTTAAAAATAAAATTTTATTGGAACTTCGAACATCAAACTTTAAAAAAAATAATATAATAATATTGAAGATATTGTGATTAATTCCAAGAATGTATCTTGATTGACTTGAATTTAAAATATTGACATGGTTTCTGGAAATAGAAGATAGTTCAAAGATAAATCCTTATTCCAATGGTTCTTAACTGGGAGAATGGAAAATGGTCTAAAGATGAACCATCATTCTCCTTAAACCTCAACTAGAGAGTTTGTTTCAATATATTCAATAGTCTCATATCGCTTAAGAATCGAAGTTAATAACATTTTATATATACCTATAAAAACAAATCCTTAAATTTTGAGTTTGGAGAACTTATGTACCTACCCGAGAATCTCAGAGATACTGCAAATAACAATGTAAGTGAAGAAAATCTATCAAATATAAAATATTCCTTAAAATCCTAAATAATACAAAATATTCGAGATATTATTTGTGACTATTTTATTATATTCTTTTAGTCATCAAAATCCTAATTATAAAGACCCAAAATCCTATAAATATATGACAAATACCTCAAGATATAGTCACTCAATTCTTATTTATTACTCATATACACTTGATATTTTAAGTTCTTACTAACTTGAGTATTAAAGATTCTTCTATGGGTGAATCTCTCCTTGATCCTCATCAACAATTCGGTGTCTACATCTCGAAAGATCAACCTCATATCTTCAAAGATCTGGTAGATTTAAAAATATGATTTGATGTCTCTAACTCTTAGAAAATGAAGACTTGATGAAGTTTGACCCAACTTTGATGATGATTTGGTATTTCTTTTGCTTGAGTCTTGTTGGGTAGTAACCCTTAAGCTTAGGTTGTGTTTGGGTGAGAATGTGAAGTTTGATATTGTCATTCCATGTGCTAAAATTGTTTTCAAAAAGTTTTTACATGTTTTCTTTTGGTTTAAATGAAAGTCAAAAAAGGTTTCAATAATTTGAAATAAGTTTTAACCTATTGAAATATTCATAACCTTGTTTGAAACGCAAGCTTAAATATTTCAATTGAATAAAACAACGTTTTAATAAGTTAAAATTATGAATCTTTTGCTAAAAACCAAATTTGTATTGTTTTAATTAATTGATCAATCGTTAAAGAAGTCAATTCAAGTTATTTTAATCTATTTAATCGTAAATCGATCAATTGAAATGACTTTAGACTTCAAATAGATTTGTTTCAATCAATTGAAATAAAATTTCAACTTATTGATTTTATTCATTAAGAAAAAAATTTACTTGCTTATTTGTGGGTCTGGATAAGGTTTCTAGATTACATCTACAATGGGTGCTGCAGTGGTGAGAAACTAAGTCTTGTATGGTTCACGATCTAGTTTCTTATTTTTATTTCTTTGCATTACTAGAATTGTGTGCATGTAAAACTTAAGAGTCAGCCAATATAAATCTCTTGTGTAATCTTCCTTCTATGTCTCTTAAGTTTGATATTGTGTTTTTCTGCAAACTTGTTGTATTCACTTGTATAATTGCAATCCTAATTTCAATTAATCAAAGGTTCTTGAATATTTCATTTCTTGTTTTCAAAAGAATTTTGAAAAGTCTTTCTAAGTTCTATCCATTCCCCTCTTGAACTCAACCCCTATATCTAGCATACTTATGTATGGGTATTGTGAAAGTCTTTGCAAAAAAGTTCTGCTTAACTTATTATTTTGATTCATGGCTCATAATTTTCTTCACTTTTTACAATCAATGCCTTTAAGGGTAGTTTGATAGTTCATGTTAAAAATTAATTTATTTTGTTAAAAAAAATGGAAGAATTAAGGCTTAAAGTAAGAGGGGGTAAATTGGTTTTGAAACTTTCTTAAAATCATTATCCCCTTTTTAAACTATTTTGAAAACTACTTTAATTAAAAACTAAATACAATTATTTGAGGAATCAAGATTGATAAATATTTACCCAAAATTCACATATACAACAAGAAAAATATGAAAAGATAGAGAAAGGATGAGAAAGAACACACAAAGACATGTACTAGTTCAAATCACAAAAAGATCTTATATCCAATCTTAATTATTTAACCTTACAACATTCAGAATGCACTATCTTTATATGTTTATTCCACACACTCAACACATATACAAGATTGGAAGCAAAAATATCAACTCTTGAACATAGTCAAGGAGAATATGTCCTACTCTTAGATCACAATAAAAGGAAACACATCAAACAACTCTTGAAAATTCAAGAGGATAACATTTCAAACCTTGACAAAGTAAGAGGAGTGAATCAAATAAGGTATTAAATTCCAACAAATAGAGATGAAACAAGATTACTATATCACAATGGAAGCAATTACAAGTGCAAATTCAGTCCTAAAACATACCCTTTGATAATCTTGTGAAAACCAAAAGAGATGAAAGATTTCTTTGAAAATTCTTTATTAATCTCTTGACATAGTGTTAGAAAATCTTTGAAAGATTTCTCTAAGTCTTTGAGATCGCGATTTTGAACAAATGATAAAAGTTTTGAAAGATTGAATCAATGATTCAATTTATGTAGTTTTCAAAATGCTGATTAAAAGTTGATTTTAACAGATTTTATCAACTATCTTAAGTTGTTAATTGATTATATAGTGTTAAAATGAGTTTATGGGAAAAACATACTTTTTATTTTAATCGATTATCACTTTATTTAGTCTATTAAATTATTCTTCATTTTTCTAAAAAATTAATAAGAACATTTCAATGGATTATTTTAAAATTTAATTTATTAAATCATTTACACAAATGTGTTACCTTAAAATCTTAATCATTTATTCTAAGCACCCTCGAGTAGGTGAACTAGGAAGAACGAAATAATGATTATTAATTTTGTTAATTTATTAAACTAGAGACTTATCAAAATTCAACTTATCAATATTTTAATATATTATTAAAAATCATCAATTGAGTATTATGTTCTTGTTGAATTTTAGGAATCCTTCAAGAACACATTAATCGATCATTAAAAGGCTTAATCAATGAAACTCAAATCAAAAGCTTTTCAAAAATATTTTCAACCTTTTTAGAAAAACTATTTCAATTTTATGTTTAAGGCTACACTATGTATAAATCTAAAACACATATGAATTAGCTTGTGTGTAAGACTCACATAAACATATAATGAAAGTTAACACTATCTTCAACAAATATCATCATCATCATTAAAACCAAGCTTGTTTATATCTTCTTAGAAGCATAACTTGTATTTACCCTTAACATATTTGTGTTTTATTTGAAATAAGTCTCAACTACCATTTTCAATATAAATGGGTGAAAATGTTGATAAATATTGATATATAATATTTTTATACAATTTGCAAAACAATTTATGTTAAAGTAACACAGGATCTTTTTTGTTTTTAACATGGAAGTCTACATATATAGAGTATGAAAACTTTGAAATTGAAAATTATAGAGAAACTATTTGATCGAGCGTTTACTAGACCAAAAGTTATAGTCGTTAGTTAAGGTACAATTCTTTCTATTTAAGAGTGTATAGTCCAAACATCACGATTCGATTGTGACTTGGTCCACATGGTTTCTAACATAACTAGTCTTCGTCACAAGACAATTGATGTCACCTGTAACAATCTCTCACTCAGCAATAACACCATTGGGAATCAAACTCACGACCTTTGTTCTGATACCGATTGTTGGATCGAATGCTTACTACTAGATTAAAAGTTATGGTCGTTAGTTGAGACACAACTCTTTCTAGTTAAGAATATACAATCCAAATGTCACAATTCGATTGTAACTTAATCCACATGGTCTCTAACCTAACTAACTTTCACTACGGGACAATTGATGTAAAAAAAAACTATCACTATAAAAGTATCAAACATGATTTCAAATTGAATCTCAAAATTAATAATTACTAAGATAAAAATAAAAGAGATGTTGAAAAAGACTTTTCCATTTTCTTTCGTAATAATGCATATAATATGTTGGTATATATTTAATATTTCATAATTTATATATTCTTATATTTTTTTATATTTTATAATCTATGTAATATATATTTTCTTAATATACCAACTGAGTCTCTTCGGATTGAGTCTTAATACTTCTGGAATTTAACTAGAAAAAAGATTTTCTTGTAAAATCTAGTCTTTAACAAAGTAGTTACAATTTTTTTCCTCCATATAAATCTCTATAGTTTGTTTTGATTTTTGAATCTATAAATAGAATATTTAATCAAGTAAGTGGCATTATAATTGATTATTATATCTATAATTATAAATTTTAGTATCATAAGATAGGAATTGTGTTATGAGGACAACTACTAAAGAAATTAAAGAAGGTCCACAATAGGTCCATAATGGAATTACACATTGCTTTCCAGGTTATTAGAAATTTAGTTTTACTGAATATTCATTTTACTATTTCGTCATTTTTAATTATTTTTTAAAAAATTATTATTATGAGTTAATTTTTTTTGTTCTATTTAACTAGATAAATGATTTAGGTAAGGTTATTGATAACTCTGACTCAACCTTTTTTGTGATTTTCCATCGCCATCCAATTTTTTTTGCTTGTGTTGCATATCCTGAATTGTTTGCTTCAGATTTTACAATATTAGTCATGAATACATAATTTTACAACGTTTTTGTATGAATTTTTTCAGATTAATTATATTCTATTATAGTAAGACATGATTCTCATAAATTTAAATATAACCAAAAGAGAAAAGTATACATTATCTGTATTCCTGTTTTATCGCAATTGTATAACAAAATTTTGCTGGTAAATTTTTTTGTATTTTACGAGAATTTACTATAAATTTTTTATAAAAGTTTGTTAGAAAAGAATTTTTTTATTATCTTTTCTATAAATTTGTAAAAAATTTTTTATAAAATATAAAAAAATTTAGTAGTATTCTTGTATTCATAAATTTTTACAATTTTTAAAATAGATGTCAAACAAATATTTGGACAAGTTAGTATATTACATGATTAAATATATTAT
Organism: Lablab purpureus; assembly: GCA_030347555.1. NCBI lineage: Eukaryota > Viridiplantae > Streptophyta > Magnoliopsida > Fabales > Fabaceae > Lablab > Lablab purpureus. The sequence continues at coordinate 25,474,150 of CM059258.1, forward strand.
CAGTAAACTTAAATATTTTCAAAATAACTAATTTTTTTATAAGTGATTGGAACTGTCAATAGTTGAACATACATTAAAATCTTAAAAATGAAATATTGCAAATCATCCTCAAAGTATTTGCAGTTATTCTTTTAAAATATCTAGATTACAACCCGTTGTGATTTTTAAAGGTTATATAATCAAAATTAATATTTTAAAAATAAACAAATAAATTATTTTAAAATAATTAACAATTATATTTATTTAATAAAATCACACTGATGAAAAAAGTTAAAAAAATATTATTATAAACGAATTTAAAACTATTAATTACAAACAATGAAAAGCCAAATACACGCTAACATGATATCAGTAATAATATATATGTCAAAGAATTACATAATCATATTTACTATTTTTGAATTTATATATTTCATATAAATGGTCTATTGCTATTATTTCATATAATATATTTCAATTGTTATTAAAAATTCAATATATATGTATATATACTTTATAAAATATAGAAATCTAAAACATAAAAAAATGTATAATTTAAATAAACCACCAGTTTAAAATCAAGTTCATTCTAAAGGGAAAAAAGCAAGTGAAGAGTTACGGCTATTTCATTCCAATTTTATTTAGTTAATGTTTTTAATTAATATCACTAATTATATATTTATTTTTATTTAAATCACTTAGTTATACAATTTGATAAATCTTTAACAGTTTTATAAGTAGAGAAAAGAATAGAGCGGAAGGGATACAAATTCCATTGTACTCGATTCTATTTTCAAAGTAAAATTTTCATATTCATGTATACTTTTAAAGTAAAAATTTATAATCATTTTTATTTTAAATAATAATTTTATAAATTTAAAATAACTATAAAAAATAATAAATAAACCTTATAATTAAAATTGTATGAAAACTCAAATAAAGAAAATGTAATATTAAAAGGACATACACTTTCTTATTATCAAATTTAAAAGAAAAAATTATAATTACAAAAATCTTGAAATAAAACATTAAATAACAATTTTATACATATATAATAATTATAGAAAAGAAATAAACAATCCTACATCATTCAAATTTCATAATATTGCAATATTTATTAATTTTACAAATATTGATAGAGAAAGTACAATAAAAATTTAAATGAACTTGATGAATATAAAATAAATTGAATAATTAAAAGAAATATGAAAAAATTATGTAACAAAAGAATATTTTCTCAAATGAAACAGAACAGAAAATTAAAAAGTAAGTAAAATTAAAAAATTTAAACTATTTAAATAAATTAAAAATATTTTAATAATTTAAAATAAAAACTTTTAAAAAGCTAGATACTATACTCTGTGAATGTATATCTCATCCTTATATATAACTAATCAAAATGTAAAAAATGAGAGCAAAATCGTGCATGCAATTAATAAATATTAAACTCCTATTAAAAAACTTATACATCTTGAATCAATCGAGTTACTCCATTACTTGTTATGCGTTTAATTTACTTAATATTTAATGCTATTATCTTATTCCTTTAAACCTTCTAAAATTTTTTATATTTATTAACCTCAGCAATAAATCTATCATATAAAATTAGCAGGGAGATGAAACAAAAATAATTCACATATGGGAAGTACAAATCAATATAAATCTAAAATCAAATTTTGTCTCTCCAAAAACGACAACTTTAGGAAAAAAATCAGTCATTACAAGATTATGATATTTTTCTATCAATATTTACTATTGGTGGGCAAGATAATCTTAGGACTTTCCTTACCAAAAGATTAAAGTATATAAAAAAAGAGAAAAAATGAACTACATACATGGAAAGAAAGGATAAAGTGAAGTTTGAAACAAATCTAGAAAAATTGGATTGAGAATTAATGCCAATTTTGAAGTTAAGGGAAAAACAATAAAAGAAAGAAAGAATATGCATAGAATTCATGCTAAGCATTAAATTTTCTACATAATTAGACACAGAAGTGTTACGTCATTTTAATATGCATGCTTCATTGCTTTCAGTAAACATTTTTTTTTTTTATGCAAAACAATAATATTTGTATAATTGGTAATTTGTTGCCCAAAGTGAATTATTATAATCTCAGATAAACTTCACTGTTAATGACCTGAGTTGAAATTTTGAGGTCATAAATTTAGAGAGAACTTTACTTAACCACTACCATTAACTTTGTAGAAATAATCAGCCAAATAATTTTTTTATTTTAAAATTTAATTAATTTTCACAAAAACTTTTTTAAAGGTCAACCATATTTTAGTTGGGTCTGTTGGAACTTAGGAGAATGTTGACATCATAAAGAAGGGAAGTGATATCAATTTTCAGAAAGTTGGTGGCTCTAATCTCAATTCCATACGCGTATATATCATCACAAACCTCCAAAAAAACAGACAAAAAGTCAGATCCTAAGAGTAAATACAAACACTTTTAAAAAATTACAAGTTATGGAGATTTCATTTTAAATAGGCACCAGATATTTATTTATTACGATACTTGCATGATAGATATTATATTAAAATACTCTTTAGATTTCATTCTATTTATTGCATAGCATCTCAGCATACTATAACTTGTGGCATGACCCTTGTGGGTTCATTTCATTGAGAGCATTCACTCGCTGCACCAGCTAGTATATATAGCCAGAGGGAGACACATTACTGATGCATAATTGAAGTGATAGTATAAGAGAGAGAGATAGGGAGAGAGAGAGAGAAAACCATATAGCATAGGTCGTTGACAGTGGAAGAGTGCATATATATAATAACAAATTGGGGTGTGAAAATTGTTATAAGAGATATTGTCATGGGGAAAGGAAGAGCACCATGCTGTGATAAGACTCAAGTGAAGAGAGGTCCTTGGAGCCCTGCAGAAGATCTTAAACTCATAGCCTTCATACAGAAATATGGACATGAAAACTGGCGTGCTCTCCCAAAACAAGCAGGTAATTATATCCCTTCTTCAATGTGTATACGTTTATGCTTATGTTTGTTTGATTATGATGAATGTGTATGATGCTTTGTCTTGGAAGTTTTTGGTAATCTTTTAAGAAGAAACATTAGTTTCAAAGTTTCAACCTCTTTTGTAAAGGATTATAATTTTCATTAGTGCATGAGCATGGAAATTTTGTATCTGCATTATTTCTTCTATGGCAACCAGCAGTTTGTGATAAATCCAGTTTCTGCATTTGCATTGTTTCATTCACTGTTTGTCTCATTCAACGGCAATTATTTGCTACCTTCTGTTAATAGGGAAAAGAATTGTTTGGCAGAATTTGGTGACTTTTGGTTTCCCTCATGTTAGTAAGATAATTTGAAGGATTGGTTGCTTATCTCATCTATAATTGTGGGCCATCCTTCTACCTATAATTTCAATGAAAATATGACCCATTTTAAATCACTAATTTCTGATAATGCATGTCCACCAACCATGATTGTTTGCTATAAATGGAAAACTACCAGTTTTATTGCACATGGAGACTCTGACATAAGGACATTGAATTCCTTCATCACAGAAAAAAAAATCTTTTTTTTCAAGTACTTAAAAGAAAGGTACTGGGTTCCAAATTTGATGTTTATTCTGACTAATTCCCTGCATTCCTTAAAATACCCTAACAATTGCTTCATGCTTGTTTGAGTGTTTAGGTGTCTATAATGGTTTCACTCATTGGTTTCAAATTGTCTCTGAAATAGGAGGAGTGAATAGATTGAAAATAAACTAATGGGCAAGAGGAATCACAAGACCTAAAACTGTAAAATTTGATAATGTCTTATACAATATGCACTACATGTACAATAGAAATATAACTATTTTTCCATATCGCGTAAGTTTATTAGTGTTTGGAAGCTGTTATGAGTATACAAGAGTATTGGTTTAACTAATGAGTGTGCAATTTTCATGCCTTCGAAACCAAGATGTTAGAGAATTGGAAATACTAATATCTGATTCTGTTAATAGTAGTGTAGTTGTTATCAAATTTTTCTTACACTTATTTTTTGCATGTTGTTAAGGGCTTCTAAGATGTGGAAAAAGTTGTCGTTTGAGATGGATCAATTATCTAAGACCTGATGTGAAGAGGGGAAATTTTACACCAGAGGAGGAAGAAAACATAATAAGGCTACACAAGGCCATGGGAAACAAGTATGTATTTTATGTCTCAAACCAGAAAGATAATTTCTTGTAATGTTATTTTTGCTTTTATTTTCTCATTTGTGACATCATCTAATTATGGTTTCTACACAAATTGGTTTCAGGTGGTCAAAGATTGCATCACGTTTGCCTGGTAGGACAGACAATGAGATCAAGAATGTGTGGAACACACACTTAAAGAAAAGGTTGGCTCCTAAAAAGGGTTCAGAATCAAGTGCAGATGAATCCAAGCCAGAATCAACAATAACTTCCACCTCTTCTTCTTCATCTGAGTCATTTTTCTCAAATGAGAGGCCAAATTCACCTAAGACCACAACACCTGATAATAATGAATTTGATGACCAAGCTGAGCAATTCTTAATGGAAGATAAAATTGAGATTGATTCAGAAAAACAAGTGTCCAGTGAACTAATTGGCATGGCTGAGGATCCAAAAGAGTCATCTTATGAGTCAAATATTGTAAACTCGAGCCAGAATGTTGCACACAAACCAGAACAACAATTGGCTTCTCCATTATATTCTATTGAGTCTAATATTTTAAATTCAGGCCACCAGATAGTTGCAAACAAACCAGAACAACAATTGGCTTCGCCATTATCCTACCTAGGACCTTATGATGTTGGCAGTATATTAGAAGAGGTGGATAAACCAAACCACCTGATTGAAATTCCATGGGAAGCAGATTATGATTTTTGGAAGTTGTTGGACGATGATAGCCTTGGATCTTTTCAATCAAACCAAGTCCAATTAGGTGAGTTCACAGCCAACCAAAACATCATTCTTGGAGAAGAGGGTGTTCAAGATGCTGAAGCCAGGAAGTGGACCCATGATTTTGAGAATGAGTTTGGAGTAGTAGGTGAGATAAAGGAGTCAAACAAGGATCATTTCCTACCAAAGAACTATGCAGTTGAGCCACAAATGGACCACACCCAGGCATTTGATTTCGATGATATGACACGACCAGAATCCGAATTGGACTTTGGTTATATCCAATTATGGCCCTCTTGGCCTCAAAATACTAATCTCTAGTTTAATACACAAACCAGTAGTTGGAAAGCAAGTCCATGTAAGAATCATGAAACTGTGATTTACTTAGTAGGTATACTGACTATGATAAATTAATCAAGTAGATTAGGTCTCTTTGATGTATGATGGGTTTCATGTAACCCCTCTTAAATCAAGTTAGAACAGGTTGTAGATTGAAGCACAAATATGCAGTAAATTGAATAAATTGTTGGTAAACAACAACTATCATACACCATGAAAGTGGGTAGGTGATATTCTCCACTTACTGCCACTAGTGTGACATTTTTTCTTCATGTCCCCACACCTTTGAAGAATTCAAATGAAACAAGCTTGCAAGTATATAAGACTAGAACTGTAGCACGTAGAGCTAGCCACAAATGTTGTATTTTACCAAGTCAATTTCCCATTGATATCAGACTTTGAATCAAGTGAATCTTAAGGAAATAACTTCTCTCAATTACTTTCTAATTTTCAATTTTCAAACTTGTACATTTATTTCACCTAAATAACTCTTGATTAAATCAACTAACAATTATTAGCATTTACTCAAGTCAGTTTTTTGCTTGAACAAAACATTGATAAAATGAGGAGACACACCCAATACTGATTTGCAAGATGTTAATCACCTAAGAAAGCACAGACATAGCTTTTGAGTAGCTTGTTGGATACACACCCATCCGTAGTCTCCAAATGAAATAAGTCAAATACAATTACTATGGATGACAAAACTCTCTTTTTGGAGCATTTAATTAGTTGTAGAACTCAATACCACTAATTAAACTAGAACAACCTCACACCATATAATATTACAAATACTAAAACTTGAAATCATTTAAAATATTCTAATAACCAAAATATAAAATCAAAATGCTAGTTGGAATTTAAAACTAAATTTAAGAAATATGACTTTTTTTATCTTAAAATTCTTTTAATATTACATTGTTAAATCGTCATTCTTAATATATTTTATGAAAATAATTTTATAATAGAATTTACTGTAGATCGTCTAACATAGATCATCTAACATACAAACAAATAACGATATTAGAAACAAACATAACAAACATGTAGACATACTTATTAGTAATGTATTTCAATTGAAGTATTAATGAATTTCAATCTACGTCTCCTTAAGCATAGAGATTACAACTCAAAGTTTTTCTCTTTGTAAACTCTAGTTCAATCTAATTAAGAAGAATTCAGACTTTAACTAAGAATGGTTATATAGGTTTCTATCTATAAAACAATTATTTGAGTTTGAAACGTCACTAGGCAGTTTTTTCATAAAAATTGTCTATCTTCAATGAAGGGTCTAGTAGAGTTACATAATCTAAAAATTTATTAGATCAATCTTTACAATTTTTTATAATTATTATTAAAATTTATCTAGTACATAAATATGTAGTACTTCAAAAATTATATATTTTAAATATTAGTAGTGTCGTTTTTATAAAACTTAATAATCTATTTTGTTAGACATGATTTTATAACATGAATACATTTCAAAACTTTTAAAAAGTAATTAAATATATCTAGATCACAATATTTTTATACAAAATTTTCTAGTTATTTTAAATAAAAAAACGTACAAATAAAAAATAAATAAATATGTCAAAGTCAACTAACTTGATTCATATAAGTTGACTTATCACGATTAAATTAAAAATTGAATATAACTCGATAAAAAAATAATATTAAAAAAATATAATTTATAATATAAGTAAATTAATGAATAATTTATATAATTTAATTAAAACAATTTTAACATATAGATTATTAATTAAGTTGAATATTTTTTTACCCAAAATAAAAAATTGTCTAATTGAATCCAACTCATACTCATGATGAAGCATATGGACTCGTAGATTAGTTTGTGGGTTGAAACGTATATTTACATTTCTAGAAATAACATAATAATTATAAAAGTAAGAAAAAAAATGTAAGATAGAAATCGAAAGGGTTAAAAGTAGTGAATTGGTGGTTGTGATGCGTAGGAGGAAGCAATGATGAGGACAAGATCTTACCAAACTAGAGCTACCTAGAGGGTGCGGTCATCATTCGGTGCTTGCTCATTACAATAAATCTGCCAAAATACCAATGTGGTTGAGTATTGTAATCAATGATGAGGTTGAGCAGTGAACTTCAGTGAGTGTACAGTGTGGTTGATGTGGCTTTACAAATCTTAGAAGTAAAGCGTTGATTTGATGAAAGGTAGATGATGGATGTTGATTTGATGGAAGCTATGGCCTGTGATAGAGTCTAAGTATGTGTCGTTGTTGTACCTTATCCACCCACGTTGACTGTGTATGCACCACTTGCCCTAATCACACACACATACATGGGAAATCGTTTACTTGATTGCGGCTGAAGAACCAAATTTTGTATTCTATGGATTATAGAGCTGTAAAGAAAGAGAGAAAAGAAGACAAAGATATTATAAACTGAAATTCTTTGGATTTAAGGAAGAACAGTGAAAAAGTAGGGGAAATGAATAGAAAGTTTTTAGTTAATTAATGGAATATAATAAGTTTTTTTTTATGTATTTCAAAATAATTTGTAAGAAAATTTTCAGAAATAATTTGATGTAAAAATAATTTTCAAAATATAAATTAAAGATAAATAAATAAATAAAATTCAAAATAGAATATGTAAAAATAGATTACTTTATAAAATATCAAAATTTATTTATTTTATTTTTATTAAACTATAAAAGTGTAATTATTACTAAAATATTAAATAAATAAATTAATTATATTTTATTTTATTTTTTAAATTGTTGTTTTATTTTATTAGGTCTTTCCTTCTCAAAGTTGTTTAAGATGTATCTTAATAATAAGATTCGTTTTTCCAAGGAACATATGCTAGCATCTCATCTAGACATTCTTTCTCCTCCCTCTTAGCCCTTGTTCCTTTCCAGCAACGGAAACTAACGAAGGAAGGAAATGCGCGGATTTATTACATTCCTTTCGTGCGATTTGAAAAGAAAGAAAAACGCAGATTTATGAAAATGATTCCTCACAAATATAAGAAAAAAAACAAAGAAAACCGCCTCTCAATATTAAAATTACGATTTTATTTTTCCTTTCATACATTATTTATAATTTTTCTAAAACTATTATACTTTTTATTTTAAATTTATATTTTATATAAATTAAAAAATTTATATTATTAAAACTTTTAAAAATAATTATTATAAATATTATAATATTATTTTATTGAAATAATATATAAAATATAATTAATTATATTATAAAATAATATATAATATATATATATATATATTATAAGGTAATATAATCGATTACCTTATAGCATATAATTATATAATTATATAATCGATTATATGTTATAAGGTAATCGATTATACGTTATAAGGTAATTGTTACCTTATAACATATATATTATATATTATTTTATAATATTTATTTATTTATAATTGTATAATAAAATAAAATTACAAAATATATTTAAAAAGTTATTTTAAATAAAATTTTAATAATAAAAATATAATTATATAATAATAATAAATATTAAATAAATAACAATATAAATAAATTTATATAATAATATTATTAATAAAGTAAAAAATTTATTGAAATAATTTTAAATTAAATTATTAACAATAATAACAATAAAATAAATTTATATTATTTCAATATTTATTAAATATATTTTTAATTTAATTGTTATTATATATTAATTTTTTGTTTTATATAACTTATTAATAATAATTTTAAATTTACTTTTTATTTAAGGGTAAAATAGTAATTATAAAATTTTATTAATTATAGAATTATTTTTAAATTATTATATCAATCAAATCAATCACAAACTTTTATAAACTTTCTCTTCATTTTCACTCACTTTCCCTTAATCTAAACAACCTTACTTTCCACTCTCTTTCTCTTCAAATCTATTCTTTTCCCCTCCCTCAAATCCTCTCCTTGAAAAGAACAAGGCCTTAGTTCTACAAATTCTTTCTCTTCCCTCTTACTTAATAATTAATATGTATTTAATACTTATTTTTATATAGAAAAAATATTATAAAAATTTTATGAGAAATCACACTACAGAAAAAGTTTTATCTTTATAAATTTTTTTATTTCATTTTATAATACATTTTAATTTTAATTAGATATAATTATAATTATAATAAAATTATAATCAGATATGTTTAGAGGTATTTTTATAAATTGATATTATTTAGAATAATTAAACAAAAAATTTAATATAATTTATTTTGATTTTGTAATTTTTTATTTATTGTTCTTGTTTATATATTATCCATAATAACTACTTTTTTTAATTTATTAAAAAGTATAATGAGTTGTCAAAAAGTATATGTGCTTATAAACAATATTTATTAGAACAAAAATTGTAAAAATATAATGAGTTGTTTACAAGTAATATGACACAGTAAGACCCATTTAAAGTTGATAAAAATTGTTTATAAACAATTCCTATTGGAGATGCTCTTAGAATAACTTTTTCTAGCTTATTTGGCTTAACAGACTAAATTACAAAATTTCCTATTTACACCTATTTTGCACAAGAATGACCATGTAAGCAATTTTTCTATTTCTAAAAATTGACAAACAAAATAAAATATGTTCTATAAAAATTTATTTATATAAAATTATTTTAGATCCTCCTTATCCATGCACTTTTCATAATGTTTTTATCTTTCTTGACCCTTGTCCTTCTCAAGGCACTCAATTCTGAAGTGAGTAGGTTTCTTGTACTTGTAGCATACGACTTGGGTCTTCTTTTCATTTGATTCACTTCCTTGTTGGGGTAGTGCCTTTTTACTTCTAAAACCTCCTTTTTACTCCACATCTAATGGATCTTCCTTCAAATAAAGGAGATCTCATTTTCTACCTCAAAGTCTTTGATGACTCAATTTTTGTAACCACATTTATAGTCTTATTTTACCTCTAAGTAGTTTTTTCTTTGTTCACTATATTTAACACGTATATGGATTTTTTACAATAAATAGGAGCTCTTGTAAATATGTACTAGATACTATATTTTGTATTTTCTTCATTTTGACTTTTGCTCACTATTTTGTCTATAACTTTTTCTATAATTATCTTTTTTGGCTTGTTCTTTTTGCATTGGATTCCACACTTCCAATGCTTCGATTTGGACACTTGGAACATTGAATTTGGAGTTCGAAGCTATCTTTAACAAATTTTATAAGTTTATGCAAAAAATAGTATTGTTGTTTTATGAAGATTGAACTTTGTAATTGGGCTTTGATAGGCCTAGTATGGCTAGAACTGTGCCTATTCATTTACTTTCACTTAAAGACTATATAAGTACTAAAACAATGATATTGAATAGGAAAGGTATGTTTACAACCTATCATTTGTGTCCATTGCATCTTAACCATTGAATTTTTTCCTACTGAGAACATACCATAAGAGGTAATCTCTTATACCAACTAAAGTTACATGTTAGATCTAAAAAGCGAAGGTTACATAAAGCTATTAAAAACAATTTTAGGAAAGCTTCATCCTAATTTTTGCTACTTCCATTATTTTTCTCTAGAGGGACTCACATCTCATGCCATAAGGATAAGCTTCTTTAGTCATGAAGAATATGATCATTTGTAGATGAGGTTTCTATCAAAGAATGTTGTCTGCTGATGACATTCTTGAAGACTTCATCTTATCTTTGCAGTGTTCATCTATTTCTTTGAAGAAGACATCTAACATGGATCAATTTATCCTTTTCTTTTTGTAACAAGGACTTGCTCTTTGATTATGGTTAAGTACCATCATGAGCTTTCTTTTATTGCATGTTGCACACTAGATAAAGCATATTAGACACACCAAAATTGTCTTTATTTGTTGTGATCAAAACATGGGTGTCAAATGACAAAACTTAAATTTTAAGACTTTTGTCTTATACGAGCTTAACTCATCGCCTTAATAATTTCATCCTTATTTCTTATGACAAACAATGTCAGCTTTGTGGGGGTAAAGAAACATGTATGACATTTTATCTATTTGTCTTATTTTTTCATGATCTAGATCTAAAATAGTTTTACTAAGACCTCATGCACAATATATAGATTTTCACATAGGATTGTTAGTTTATTTTACATGGCACACAGGTTTATTCAATAAGACTTTTGTGAGTAGAGTGTTGATCTTTTTATTTGTACCAAAGTTTAGGAGTCACTAGCCTTTTAGCTAACACGATCTTTGCTTACACTCAATTTCTTGTGTTTTACAATACTTTTTGTTTTGAACAAGCTTTCTTGTATTGACAATACTATTTTAAGCATACAACAATAGCAAGTTGGCTTTTTGTTTTAAAGCCTTTATTAGAAAGCATAAGCCAGCATTTTGATGCTAATGAATTCAAAAGAGTCTTCTATTCTTTTATAACATAATGTCTTGAGCCTTGCATCTTTTATTATATAAACTTTTAGCTTATCGTCTTTTATATGGACAAGATGGTTTCATGATAATAGAATTTGAACATCTAAAAGATATACTCTTAAAGTTTTATCTAATGGACATATTTTAAACAAGCACATCAATTCTCTAAAACCAATTAAGATTGATTATCACAAAAAAAAAGGATAATTTAGATTGTCTTTATCTATAAAGACTAAACTTTGTAAGTAAACATTTGTTATATAATTATTTAGACCATATAGTCTAATTATCAATTCATTTAGATTTAACATAATTTAAACCATATCATCTTAGTAAAAGTAAGTATAATTTCTCCATATATTTTTTGAATTTGAATTAATTTTGATTTTAATCCATTAATTTAATTTTTTTTTCATTCTCTCAAATTCAAGAAAAGGATACTGAGAGACTACTAAAAGAGTATATATTTTTTATCTCTTTAATACTTCAAATCCATTCTAGAAGATTAAAAAAACATTTTGCAAATTTAAAAGAATAAAAAACAATAAATTTCAAATTGGGAGACCAAGATCAAAATTACTTCAATTAAAAATACACAATTACAAATACATGAGTCACATTAATTAGAAAATATGATTATAAAACTGATTTTTAATAAAAATTATAATAATGTATTTTAAATATATTGCGAATTTGTAGTATGAATCAAAGTTGTACCTCACAAGTTTATATATTTGATTTGGTAGACTAATTTATTCATGTGAAACAATTGTTATAACTACGATAGTAGAGATTTCTTTTTTTCTCTTATAATGGGAAATGAAAAACATTTACATAGACTAAACAATTTATGCAATGTGACCTAATCTATATTCTTTTTGCGACTCACCAAGACACTTTAGATTACCAAAACTAACCTCAAATATATATTCTGTCAAGAATCAAATTTGGTATACCAAATTTTACAAAAGAATTAAATATTTGAGATGTACATATATACTCACTCAAGAAGTCACAAGTAGGGATCAATTGAGTTGAACCAAACCTAATCTAGTATGCATGGTGAGAATATGCGTCTTAGGGCTCTTTTGGAAGTCTCTAGTGCACTTTTGTACCCTACATTTATCGAAAGAGATCATGTCATCAAGGAAGCAAAGAAGTGAAAATATATGTGTGCATCTCTTCTTGGTCTTAGACCCAAACCACATCTACCCACATCTTCAAGAGTTCCAGTTGTTCTTTCAAATTCATATAAATGTTCCTTTTGATGATGCTCAAAAAAGGGGGAGAGAAGTTTAAAGTTCAAGATGCCAAAGCTTAAGCGTTATGGAAGAAGGGAAAGTACAAGTTCAAGAGGAGAAACATGAAGAAAAACAAGAACAAGAACAAGAAGACTTAACTAGTCTATGTGTTATGCAAAATCTTGTAACAAATTAAGCTATAAAGTCTTATGTTTTGATTATTTCATTATATCATGTACTCTTCTCAAAGATTATATCTCCTTGATATGATCCATTTTAATGAAATACAATGATTTGAACAATTTAAATTCACATCAAACTTATGTTATAATATGCTATCTTTATAAGTTTGCATGGTACACAAAAAATTGTTTTTGTGAAAACTTTATGTGTAGCTTTTGTGAAAATCTTCATTGTATGAAACAAGTAAAAATCTTCATTGTATGAAACAATGTTTTTTGTACTTTAATCATGTTTTGTACCTTTAACGAGGACTTGCTTTTTGGTCATGATTAAAAGATTAGAAGAATCAGAGAATCTTTGTAATAGATTATAGAATATTCTTTAATTCTTTTGAAATATTTTATAGTCTCAAAACATTATCAAAAGATACATTTTGATTGACCTTTAAGAACATGAAGAGTTTTTAATCCACATATCACTTTCAAGTCACATGTGTTGGTTGTAACTTTTTCACTTGCCCTTTCAAACTCACATAGTGCCACTTTGTGTCTCTTAGGAGCCTCCCATGTGATTCTCCACCAATCAAGGAACAACTCATGTGTCTCTTCCACAAACCAAAGAGTCACTCATGCTATTAGTTATGATTAGGAGTTAACTAAAGTGTTAATCATAGAACTAGTTCAGTGTCATTAGCTCAAGTAGTCTTATGAGTGCACTTAGGATTTCAAATTGTTCAAGACACATGAAGTGTCACTTCATCCTCCCTAGGTCCTATCTCTATATAAAAAGAGTCAATCCCTTTTCTAACTCACTTTTGAAGAATATATGAAATCAGTTTTTGTGAGAAATCTTTTGTAGTCTTACGAGTTCTTCACTCTTACTTTGGCTCTTATCTTGAAAAACATTTTCAAGTGGAGGATCCTTATGGCACTTATCGTTTGGGAGTCTTCTCGAAGGTGACGTGTTTTACCATTTTCTTTCCTTAATACATTTTCTATTTCATTTTACAACTTCTTTTTTTTCCTTTAGTTTTATGATGAATGTCGCAAGCTAACCTTTGTTTATTCTTGTCTCCACCATTGAGTTTCCAAACACCTCTTGAGTTGGTTAAGATCTTATCATCTCTTAAGGATTACATCAGCACTTAATAAAAATACATAAGGATGTGTTAGACTTTACTCTAACATATATTTTTCACGTAAGATCATTAGTTTATTTTTCAATTCAAGCCTTTTACTCATAGGTGTCTTCAATAAGACCTTTGTGAGTAAAGTGGTGATCTTCTTCTGTGTGTCTGAGATGTAGCAACATTTGGTAGCCTTTTAGCTAACAGATCTCTATTACACTCAATTTCCTGTGCTTTATAGTACCTTTTGTTTTGAACATATTTTCCTTGTATTGACAACGGTATGTTAAGCACACAACACTAGAAAATTGACTTGTTGTGTCAAAGCCTTTATAAGAAAGCATAAGTCAAAAGTTTGATGGCTTCAAAAGACAATCTCACAAATTCAAAAGAATTTCTATTCATTTATAGCATATTGTCTTTCATTCTCTGTTATACAAACCTTGATCTTATTGTCTTTTATGCCTTGAATGGACAAGACGGTTTCACGACATAGTAGAATTTGAACATCTAAAGAATAAATCTTGTAGTTTTATCTAATGAACATATTTCAACAGATACACCAGTTTGCCAAAACTAATCATCATTTATTATGATAAAAAAATCATCTAGATTATCTTTGTCTATAAAAACTAAACTTCATAATTAGATGGTTGTGATAATCATTTAAACTAAACCCTGAACCATATTTTGCTTAATCAAATCGCTTAGTTTTATCATCATTTAGCATAATCTCACATAAAGTAAGTATAATTTCTCCATATATTTTTTGAATTTGAATTCATATTGATTTTAGTGTCTCAATTTAAAATTTGTTATTTTTATTCTCTAAAATTCAAGAAAATGATATTAAGGGAGTACCAAAAGAGTATATTTTTTATCTCTTTAGTCCTTCAAATCCATTCTAGAAGATTAGAAAAACAATTTACAAATTTAAAAGACTAAGAAACAATAAATTTCAAATTGGAAGACCAAAATCAAAATTTTCAGTCTCATTAATTAAAAAAATATGATAGTGGGATTTCTTTTTCTCTTTTTTATAGTGAAGAGTGAAAGAAGATTTTCATAGACTATAAACAATAATGTGACCCAATCTATATTTTTTTCAACTCACCCCACATTTTAGAGGACCAAAACTAGCCTCAAATCTATATTCTGTCAAGAACAAATTTGGCAATACCAAATTGTACAAAAGAATGAAATATCTGATATGTACATACATACTCACTCAAGAAGTCACAGGCAGAGAGCAATTGAGTCGAACCTGACCTTGAAGTCCAGTCAAAACATCAAGATTAGACATCTTCAACATCACCCTGGCAAAGTCCATGCGAAAGGTTGATCCATCATCCAAAGCATAAGCAGAGACCAATTTGGCAGTTTTCTCCTCGACCATCAGTTGTTGATCAGCAAAAAGTAATCCTCTTCCTCTTAGCAGGCTTTGGTAATAATGAGTGTCAAATGTAGAACCTGATGAAACAGCAGAAGACAATGCTTGCATGTATGACATCCCCTGTTTAGAACGAACATCACTACTCATAGGCTTTGAAGTCACAAATTCATCTTCATTATCATTTGTGTTCGTGCCGTTTGGGCAATTTAGTCTCATTTGACGAAGGAAATCAAGAGGTATACTAGGGTCTGGCTGTCTTGTGCCTTGAAAGTTGTATAGCCTTTGTTGAATGAAATCACAACCAATTTTGCCAATGTTGTGTCCTCCTTCAGCCATCAACAATCAAATCAATTCACCTCATTAGTCACATTCTATTCATGGATGTCATTAAGAGAAGCTTTGTCCTATCAAGTGAAGTCGATTACATAGCACATGGTATTAAGTGTTAGATTTGCTTATTTTTTGAGTGACCAAAATTTTCATTTGTAATAATATTTTGAGTGACCAAAAAGCAAGAAAAATGAACACATAGTATACAAAATTCACACATTTAAAGAAAGAAGCAAAATATTATGAGAACTAGATTACAAGTTATTAAGATTGGAGATCTAAAAGAAAAATTAAGGGAAAGAGAATGTGTTTAATATGAAACAAAATTAGAGCAACTACCAAGAAGGCTGACAGTTTCTCTTGCATTAAATCCTTTAAGATTAAAGAGATGCAGTGTGCGTGTAACATTATCATCTGGTCTGGGAATCTGATTATTTGCTTCCTCGTAAAACGATTGATGGTTGTCCCTTCTACCGGTTAAAACTGGATAGAACGGTCCACCAGCCTACCATGATCATGTACATAAACATATCATATGTGAAATAATATTGATAATTTACTACTAGCAAGTGTAGTACATGCGCCAAAGGTGTTATTCTTCGTGATATCAATAAATCAGAGTTAAGAAGAAAAAAATTAATTGTTTATCTTATAAGAGGAAATGTTTAAACACATGATTGACCAATCACAAAAGTGAGATAAAGAGAGACAAAGTAAATGAGTAAAGAGAAACTTATAAGAAACCAAATGATCCAGTAAAGTCGTGTATAATTAGCTTTCCCAATACAACAATCATGAGACATATATCAGGAAAATGAACTTCACATCACAACATGGAAAGAGAATAAATTAAAAAGAAAAATTAAAGGCGATCACATCCTATGTCCTAAATGGAGAAACAAGACAAACAATTTAAAATCCAAACTCTCGCTGCTCTCTATAAACAATCAGAATAAGAAAGCCTAAAGTACATTGAAAGTGGGGATATAGTAAGCAGCCAAGTGAATTGTAAAGAATGAAATATGTACCAGAAGAACGGAATCCCTTGCCGCAAGTGAAACTATGTCTGCACAAGACACAACACCAGGACATGCTTGCTCCACCTCCTCCTTTATCAAGTCAATTTTGTCAAAACCTCTCAATGTCTGATTTGGCACAGCCTGCTTCTCCACGGAACTGTTGCTGTCACCATCGTTCTCCTCCAACAGCAACGAAGCATCACAACCCTGACTCATCAACACCCCAAATGCAGCATATATAGTCTAATAAGAAATTGTTTGCATGCATAAAAAAAAATTCGGTATTCTAAGTACAAATTGTAGTATTAAATGGCTGACACACAAAAAATAGAGGGTCTCGAGACGTCCTAGAGCACCGGAATTATCTACAGCATATTGCGCAAACCCCATGCCACAAAAACCTCTCAACTTAGAAGAAGAAACCAAGAAAAGCTACAAAAACAAAATAAAAACCTAAGAAATCAAGAAAGACCCATATGAATTAGCATAGCAAAGACTCTAAATTCACGGTCTTGGGAGCCAGAATCAGAAAAAGAAAAAACACCCCATTGGCAATACGGATAGAAAGTAGAAAACTTCACCAAAAAAAAGGAACCCCAGAAAGAAAAGAAGGACCTGGATGAAGCAATCGTGGAAGAAGAGACGAAGCAGGGCAGGAGCAAAGTCCCTGTGGTCGAAGTAGATGCGCGTGAGCGCTGAACGGACAATGCCCTCGGCTTGGGGACATGTGTCCCTGTAGAAATCGTATTCGAGATTGGAGCCGTCTCGGATCCTTTGGTTGAAGCGGAATGTGTTGGCAAGCTTTACGGAGAAGGAAGAAGAATAAGAGAAAGAAGGAGGAGGAGGAGGAGAAGAAGAAGAAGAAGAAGGAGTGGTTTCGGTTTGGGTTTCGCCTCGAGGGCTTCTGAGAGAGAGGAGGACAGGGACGACGAGAGCGACCACGATCCAGAGGTTGATGCAGCTTCGCATTTTGGTTGTTTCTGCAAAATCTTTGGTGCAGAGAACACAAGAAGAAGCGGGAAGTTATTTTAGTTGCTAGTACACTCACTTAACTGTTTCACTAGTCACTGCTTTATCTTTAAAGTGGAAATCAACAATTGTATTAGTCCATGATTTAAAAAATGTACTAAAATGATTATGTCAATAGATATTACAAAAATTAAAATATCAGTCACTAGATTTAGAAACTTATTTAATATTGTAAGAATTTATCTTATTGATCTAATCATTTTAAAACAAGTTAATTGGTTTTTCACGACAATAATTGAAAATAGTTAACTTGCATAATAGAAAATTACGAAGTAGTAAGATGTATATGATTTTAGTTAAGTATGTTTATCATGTGAATCTTGAAATATTTTTTTACTTTATTTTTTTTAAATTTTACTTTTTGTAATGTGGAAGGGAAATTTTGATTTTTGATTTCTAAAATTTAAAAGTTATTTTTTTAATTTAAGACGATTTTATAATTTGTAGTTCAGTATTGACTTTGTGATTTTTTTTGTTTAATATTTAGGTTCTAATTCGTTTTATTGAAATAGAATCTCAAATTTGAATCAAAATGTAAGAAGAAGTTGATAAATGTCTGATTTGTATGAAATGTTTCCTATTGTGAAATTGGAGTTAACAGAAGATGAAGTTGATAAGAGGGATTATAGTGAACATTTCATAACTGACTGATGAGGTAAGTAAAAGTAAAAGTAGTGGTTATTTTGGTATAAAATAGTTCTGCAATCCAAAAGTCAGTTTTTGAATTTCTGAAATTCAAAAGTCAATATCCAACATGTAATTTTTTATTCCAACTTTTACAGTTCCAAAGTCATTTTTTCCTTTATGATCTCTGCAATACATAGTTGAGTCTTTAAATCCCTTTTACTTTCGAGTTGTATAATTCGAAAGTTTACCAAATTTGTTATCTAGAGATTTCTGGATTTGTACAATCCAAAATTACAAATAAAATTAAAAAAAAAAGTCTCATTTATCTTCTTCTTCTTCTCGTATTCAACCTCCACTTACCACCACCAACCATCGTGCAACTCTCCCACCTCTCGTAAGATCCATTTTCCTTAACTAAGACCAAGAAGCTATACGAAACACAACATCAGCACAGTCTTCACCAACCTCAATGTTTTACTATGTTATATAATATGATAAGGACAATGTTAGAATTTTAATTTTTTTAGAGTGCAGGAAGAAAATTGTGAAGTACAGAAAGAATTACTCCAAAATTATTAATACATTTGTTTGCTGCAAACATTTGGGCTCTTTTGTGCCTGGGCCTATGCCTAAGTTAGGATCTTGACTTTCATGGGTTTGTAATATTCTTGTTAAGGGTTTCAACTTCCTGCAACCCTAGATTCTCTTAAGCACCTCCCATTAGGCTTTCTGAAATGTTTTTTTCTTAATTTTGGAAAGTCCATTCCAAAACATAGGAGGTGTCACAAAAAAGGTTGTGCAAGATTAAAAAAAAACTCACTTGCATCTCATTTGAGAATTCATGTCAGATATTTTTGGAATGTATAAAGAAATACTATCCAAGAAGGTGGAATAATTTAGATTCCAGCAGTCATTGTTATTCTCCAACTTGTAGGACCCTTTTACCAATAAACTCAACTAAATATATGAACAAAGAAATTCTTGAAAGTATAAAACAACAATCGTATTACTCCACGATTTAAAAATGTAAGTAAAATGGTAATTTTGATAAAATGTTTAAAAATTAAAATAATAATAAATGATTAAGTTTAGAAAGTAATTTAATATTTTAGGAATTTATTTAATGTGTTTCTAGTCTGTGAGACTAATCTAAACATGTCTACCAGCATGAGTAACTAAAGTATTTTTGTTTTTTGAAACCAACTTTCACAATTATTTCAATTTAACCCGTAATCTTAATTTTTAAATTATGAAGTAAAAATTGTATTATTACCTCAAAATTTGCCTCTTTAGAAGGTGCCCGTGATTTGTTACCAAAATGAACATTACACACATTTAATTTCGTATTTCGAGTTAGACAGACATATATATACACATACGCCTATGCTTGTTTTATGTTTTGCAGAGCTTGCAACCTTCAGGAACCAAAAATTGCACCTATATTCGTGTGCATAGAGGATTGAAGGTTATAATAGAAGCATCAATAGAAAAGTAATCACAATGAACATTGTTTTGAAATAGGTGTACAAATATTGAAGTTCATTGATATTATAGATTTCAAGTTCTACCAGTCATAACCAATATACAACTTGTAAAGAGTCAATTTATCTCATTGGAAAGGAGTTTTGGCCGAATCTTCTTTTGTTTTCACTGGAAATTGCACAAAATGGTTTTACACATAATAGAAACAAATAAGGGTTTATAAAGGGATGCTCATGATTGATTATCTCTAACATTTGCATACTGAAAGGTCAAAAGCACCTAATGGCTGTTTACAAATTCACAAAAGCAATTAAATGTACAATGCAACTGTTATTCTATACTTCATTATTCAGAAAAATCATAGCCAGCACACCACAGAGGGGATGTTTTCAAGGGTGTTGAAGAATTTACATATACTTCCAATGTACTTTGAAATTTCACTTCCTTTGTTTTTAACATGACAGGGAGAGGAAAACACACCCCCATTTCTACACAGTTCTTATGCCTAGGCTTAATTCTATTCTCTAGGCTAAATGAGAAATACTGTGGAAATTCTATCAGCTCCTTCAAATCTCTCCCCATCTCCACCACAAAGTAACTGAATTTAGGCTCCAAATTATTTTTAATACTATAACAAAACAGCTGAGGAAATCTGCGAAACATTAAAGTCGCATCACGGCGAGAAAACCCAATATTCTCAAAGTAATCAATCCTGGGCATGAACTTTTCTTCAACACTACATGATAGCAAGTCAGTATGCTTGTTTACCTCTTCTATGCCAATACTTTGGAGGAAGTATAGGGTAGGACGAAGTCGCTTACTAACACTGCAGACAAGCAACCTGGGACGGCGATTTATAACGTGCTTAATGTCTGAACAACGTACATGAACCTCGCGATGAAGGAAGGTGAAGACAGGTATAATGTCTGAGACATTGGTGGTCAGAATCTCGGGGCACATGCCAACCATCCGCCGAAACTCAATCGCGGAGAAATCCATGGAGGTAATGTATTCCACGGTGGATTTTATGTCAGTAAGAGAGGTGGTGATCAGTGTTGGATGGTTTTCAATAAGTGAGAAAGAGTCAATTCCAATGGATTCTAGATAGAGGAGTTTCTTTTGGAAACCAGTATCACAATTGGGAGGGAGTGTTTGCTTTGGACATCTCCACTTTATCACCTGTAGTACAGCAGAAGCACAGGAATAAGATGATAATTTATTTAAATAATCAACAATTTGGCACGCAAACAAATAGTCAATTCTCTCACTGAGAAAATGCAATCAATGTGCATGTTAAAGCTTACAGGAGACAAACAAGAAAGTGTATTAGTGCACAGCAAAAGGAACCAGACAGACTCCAAATGAAAAAATAGCTTGTGTAAAAATTTGTTTCTCCATTCAAATGGGTGCTCACTGTATGAAAGGTAGGATGAAGATAATATTTCTGTACAACTTTTCCCTAACTCATCACTATGATAATTGTATCACTAAGGGTCGGTTTCGAACAACTGAAAAAATCATATTATATTAATAATCAATTATTATTATAGTCCATTATAATCAAACTAATCTTTTTTGAATAAGTTGGCTAAAAAGTGGTTTTAAGATTATTAATTTTGTTTGGATGCAACAAAAAAGAAGTTTATATAAGATACAATGTATGAAGCTGAAAAGGAAAAAAAACTACAAAAAAAATAACAAGTTACAAATTTTCATATGAAAAAGAACCTTTTACGAATTTCAGTTATTGTTCCAAATACAGCTTATCCAGCAAACAACTTTTTTCTTCTAAAAGAGCAACTGAAATAATTCACATGTCCCAAACAAGCTGTTTTGACTGACACCCAGAAGATGGTTTGCACAATTCAATAGTGAGAGTGCAAATTTAGACAACCAATGCCCTAATTGAACCGCTGATCAAGATTTTTATTCCCCGGTAAATTTTGAGCCTTACGGCAAAAGCTAGATTTGCTTCCTATTGTCATGCCATTGGTAAGTTCCACTTTCTATAACAAAATTAGAAAAGAAAAGCATGTTAAACTCACAGTGCACATAAAAAAAATTCCCCCATTACAAGGCTAAGAATGTTTGTAAACTTGCTTGGCTGCAAACTCAGACGAACTTGTATAAACTTGCAAGTTCGGGGGCAAGTTCACGAGTACATAGAAATGCAGCAAACAATCCCTCAAAACTCCAAGAAAAAAAAGGGTGCTTATGTTTTGCTTCCTTTTTGTTTTGTTCTGAAACCTAAGTCACCTAGAACCCAAACGACCAATTGTGACCCATGATGAATTTGAGTATTGCTTGGCCATCAACCATTCCTCCGAGGACCTTGGCCACCCTCAACCACCATGCAACACCAGTCATTCCTCCGACCAGTCACCAACCATGAACCAGATCTATGACAACCTCTACAAAAGAACAACCATCTGCAGAGCTCACAACAGGAACTCAGTAACTAAAGAAAGGAACTGGCCAGGCACAAATGGAAGTCAGCAATCGCAAAAAGAACCAATTACACCCTTCTAACCTGCATGCAACTGAAAGCTAGAGTAGGTATGCATTGAACCCTTAACTTCCTTCATACATCCTTAAAACTGAAACCTGTATGTCCAAACCCAAAGGCTAGCAACCCTCCTCTCTATTATTTTATTTTGTATTTGCCAACTAATTAGGTTTTGTTATTTGTTATTATTAATAGTAGAACTTTCAGTTCTTTTTGTTTTGCAACATGAACTGAACTATGAGAAGTTCATACCTTGGATCATTAAGAACGATTGTACTATCATGTGTTACTATGGTATGCTTTATTGTGAAGTTAGAACTGGTTTGTATACTATGATTAAGTATTTTTAATATTATTTTAGTCTAAGGTAAACTACTTGTTTCCAAGTCGAGTTTACCAACCCTCCACAAGTTTATATAAACTCAACTTAGACAACCTTGGCTGAGAGTACCATGTAAAATAAACTAAGAGCTTGATTGTTTTAGACACTGTTCAATGACGACATGATTTGAGAATAAATGGATGAATAAACTTCAAATAAACACCATCTAAAAGCATGATAGGTGCATTGAAATTTTGACTCCCTTCGTACAAGTTACAATCCTAATCAAACACACCATAACACAATTCCAATTCATAAGAGACCATAGGTATCTACACTAAATCCAAGGATTTGTCAAGCATTTTAAAATGAGAAAGTCTTAAACAACAAATACTAAATGCCAACGACATAAACACTCGATGCGTCAGGCCTTCCGAAGTAAAAGAAACAATCTTGTCCAAAACATAATCATTAACAATGCAACAACTTCAAATAAAATTTCAATCAAAAGCTAGCCAAAAACTAAATATTACAGAACTTTCCCACTGCAGAATACCATTCCGACCTTCATACAACATCAACAAATTCTACTTAGGTACTACACCTTGAGAAAGCAAAAAAAGGTTTTGCACACTCAAAACAACAACACCCCCGACCCCACACCAATGAAAAAGAAATCCATTTTCATTCATGGGGCAAAGAACACATCAACAATAAAGGGTAAGTAACACCCAAATACAAAAATCCTTCTCAACCTCGCCGAGGACAACCAACAAGTTTATTACACAATTAAGCATGGACTCAGAAGGAAAAATCGAAACTTGAGCATTACCAGACATAATTAGGCAGCCCCTAATAAACAATAAAAAGAACAAAGAAAAAACTCGACAGCATTGAAGAAGAGGGTGAGGCAGAAACACTCACAGTGGCTCTGACAAAGAACTTTGGTCTTCTGCAATGGAAGAAGGGGACGGAAGTGGGAACCCTCGAATGGAAGGGCTTGCAGAGGCCAGTGAAAGATTTGGGAATGGTTGGAGAGGAGGGGAGAGAGTGGTGGTCGGAGGGAAACATGGGGTTAGAGGAGAAGAGAGTGGTGGCACTGGGAGACGCCATTTGGGGTCTGAAGAAGGGATGAAAGGAGAAACAAGGATGCAGAACAAGGATAGTGGTGTGGTGTGGCTATGAACATTGAAAAATGTTGAATGATTGAGAAATTAGATTGTTGGCGTGTGCTTCCAATTGGAGAAGTGGTGGATGAGAAGATAGAGAGAAATCTTGCGTGTCACCTCTTGTGGGGTCTTAACCTTTCTCCATCCATACATTTGGAAAATCATTTGGTCTTCAGAATTTTTATTCTTTCTGATTCAATGTCATTCTTCTTAATGTTTAATAAATAACTTTGTAATCTCAAGTTTTTAAAATGTTTTTTTCTTAATAACTGACATTTATAATTTTGATTTCCAAATTTGGAAAAAAAACATATATTAGTCCCTAAACTAAAGAAAGTCCTTTAAACACTAAATTTAAAGAATTAAAATAATTTTTCAAAACTCTTTTTAGTAAATCAAATTTAATATTTATGTATTAAAACCATATAAAGAAAAGAGATATCTAAACTATTTTTAAGAAAATTTTTAAATGGATTTAGTTGTATATATATTATTAATGTGTTCGTAATTATAAATTTTCTTAAAAAATTATTCAATAATATTATATATATATATATATATGAGAAATGTTATTTTGTTATATATATATATATATATATATATATATATTGTGAATTTTATTTTATTTTATTTTATTTTTATAATTATTATTGTTTCATTCCAACAACCAAAAATACACAATAATAATAAATAAGATTAAATAAATAAATCTTATTATAGTAGAATGTTTACATCCAGAGATACTAAAAAATAACTTATTACAAATATTATAATATATCTTCATATAAAAAAAATAACAAAAAATTATAAAACAAATACATGATATTACAAAGTGTAGAAATACGTTAAATTATAAGAAGAAATGGTTAAATTACATATTTAATTTTTTTTAAATATTTTTATAAATTTATGTTTAATGATATATATAGTTAAACATGAGTTCAGACTTAAAAGATGATATGTCAAATAAAAGATTTGTTATAAATTTAATTTTAATAAAAAAATTTCTTTTTCAATTAGCACTAGTTTTATAGTATTTAATACCATAAAGATTATAAGAAGAGAATAATATTCAATATAATTAAGATTATAAGAAAAAAAGGAATTTACTCTATGTTTTTATGTTGATTTATATATTAAAGTAGATTATGTCTAATTCTTAACAAATAAGTCAAGTTCCACTAAGCAGACTAATGATGTAAATATGTAAAGTAAATATTCTTTGAACCTTAATCATTTTGACTAAAATTGGTTACATAAGTATTATTTAGAATTCAACCACTTCTGACAAATAAACCCAAGTATTACTTGGACAATAGTCACTTCTGGCTAAAAACATTGAGTATTGCTTGAAACACAGACACTTCTAGTTGGACAATCCAAGGTATTGTTTGGAAACTCATCCACTCCTAGCTAAGACTAAGTATTTTTTGGAATGTAGTGACTCTTCTAAACATGGGTTTTCTAAATGAAGTGATATAAAATATTACAGGTTTGACTAACTAGAGAGAGGTAGCATCTTTTAATGTATACAAAATATTAATTACTCTACTAGGAGCAAGAATGAACAAAATAGTATTCTTGAGAAGCTTTGAAATGTAGTGACTTTTGGCTAAACACAATTTTTCTAAACTAAGTGATATAAAAGATCACAAGTTTGACTAACTAGAGAGAGGTAGCGTCTTTTAACATATACAAAGATTAATCACTCTACTAGAAGAAAGAATGAACATAATAATATTCTTGAGAAGCTTTTTAAAGCACATAGATAAGAAAGAATTTTAACAACATGTTTCACCTATGCTTAACATTGTTCTTTTATTTCTTCCTCAACCAGAGCTTTAAATAACTCAAGGAAGAAATAGTCATTGAAAATCTTTTTTCTAGCCATAGAGTAGCTTCAACTCAAGAGACATTTTTCATCATATGAACAAGTAAGGTTTATGATATATTAAATGCACTCCATATAACATTAAATGTTTATCTCCTCTTCAAGCAAAGTTCCTAATAGTTAAAACTAGGTCAGAGAGCTTTATACTTAAATATATGTAAAGTGAGGAACCATACAGACCATACAACTTTTCCAGAGTTGACATGAGCACAAGTCAACAAAAAGCAACTCTCCAAATAAGAATTCTTGAGGATCATTGATGACTCATATTTCTACTCACATTCATAGTCTTATTGCATCTTCTAAGTATTTCTTCTTTTCTTATTTCTTACATTTAACATGTATTTGTATTTTTCATATTAAATAGGAGCTTTTGTAAATATGCTCCTATACTATATTTTCGTACTAAGTTAAATTCATCTCCAATTGGTGTTTTAGTTGTTAGTTTCAATTATTGATTCCTTTACTACTTTTAGTATTCAATTTCATTTATTTCTTAAGCTTTTGGTTTCATTTTTCTAATTCATTTTCAAGTTTCAATTTGTTCTTGCATCTTTTCTTGAATTGTAATTCCAATTAATTTCATTTTCTTTGTTTGTTTTTACAATGCTCTATTTTGTTAGGTGGTTATATGGTTCATGTTTTTTTGGTTTCCTTTGCTATTGTTTAGTTAGTTAATACCTTTATAGTTTTAATCTTGCTTGCTTCATAGTTTTAGTTACTTTTAATGTTGTTATCAAATCCAACAATTCAAGTTCTATTTTTCATTTTATGAATTGAGTTATTGTTTCATTTTCTTTTTACATTGGTAATTCATGATTCAATTTGTATTATCATTTCAGTAATCCATTCTTGTACCACATTTTTGTTTCATTAATCAATTTCATTTGATAGCTCTATTCCAGTTCTATATCTTTTATGTTTAATTTCAATTTTGTTTCTTTTTTAATTTTGTTACAAAATCCCCCAATTTAATTTGTTAAGAAAGAACATGTTGTAATGGATGCCTATAGATGTGTGTTCTTAGACTATGACCTAGTAATTTTGGGGACTTTAGTAGTTTTGTCAAAATTCATTGTGACATTGAGTGATTGTCAATCATCTTGATGATTGAAAGATGAAAATATTCCCAACAACACATAATAAGCATGTAGGATAATTTGGTAAAGTACAATGTTAGGTCTAATGTATTTTTCTCTAACAATCTCTCCCTATTTTGATGGTAGTTAAAATAATAAAGTTTAAGCATAAGAGTTTTCATAATTAGAGCATATAGATCGAGTTTTCTGGAAAGTAGTTTTTTTATTAACATCATTCAAACTTATCATATTAAAAGATAGTGCAAGTCTTCTTCATCTAAACTAGAAAGGACAATTGGAGCACTGGAAGAAGTTGGAAGAAAATATACAAGGCCATATTGCAGTGTATTTTAGCATAAACATTGTCGTTGTACCTTGTTAAGTAAGGTTATATTAAGGAGACACGAAGAACCATAAGAAGAGGGGGTTTTGCAACATGTGGTGAAGAAGCACTTTGACGAGAAAACCTGAATGAAGCTTTAAGTCTGGCACTTTTGGATATGGAAGCATTCAAGGTGGCAACGTCGATACTATTTTCCCACGAGCTCATGAAGACTATACATTTTTGCACAAGGAGACCATCTTAAAAAAAATAAAGTAAAAAAATATTTCAAGATTCACATGATAAACATACTTAACTAAAATCATATACATCTTACTACTTCGTAATTTTCTATTATGCAAGTTAACTATTTTCAATTATGGTCGTGAAAAACCAATTAACTTGTTTTAAAATGATTAGATCACTAAGATAAATTCTTACAATATTAAATAAGTTTCTAAATCTAGTGACTGATATTTTAATTTTTGTAATATCTATTGACATAATCATTTCAGTACATTTTTTAAATCATGGACTAATGCGATTGTTGATTTCCACTTTAAAGATAAAAAGCAGTGACTAGTGAAACAGTTAAGTGAGTGTGCTAGCAACTAAAATAACTTCCCGCTTCTTCTTGTGTTCTCTGCACCAAAGATTTTGCAGAAACAACCAAAATGCGAAGCTGCATCAACCTCTGGATCGTGGTCGCTCTCGTCGTCCCTGTCCTCCTCTCTCTCAGAAGCCCTCGAGGCGAAACCCAAACCGAAACCACTCCTTCTTCTTCTTCTTCTTCTTCTTCTTCTTCTCCTCCTCCTCCTCCTTCTTTCTCTGATTCTTCTTCCTTCTCCGTAAAGCTTGCCAACACATTCCACTTCAACCAAAGGATCCGAGACGGCTCCAATCTCGAATACGATTTCTACAGGGACACATGTCCCCAAGCCGAGGGCATTGTCCGTTCAGCGCTCACGCGCATCTACTTCGACCACAGGGACGTTGCTCCTGCCCTGCTTCGTCTCTTCTTCCACGATTGCTTCATCCAGGTCCTTCTTTTCTTTCTGGGGTTCCTTTTTTTTGGTGAAGTTTTCTACTTTCTATCGGTATTGCCAATTGGGTGTTTTTTCTTTTTCTGATTCTGGCTCCCAAGACCGTGAATTTAGAGTCTTTTCTATGCTAATTCATATGGGTCTTTCTTGATTTCTTAGGTTTTTATTTTGTTTTTGTAGCTTTTCTTGGTTTCTTCTTCTAAGTTGAGAGGTTTTTGTAGCATGGGGTTTGCGCAATATGCTGTAGATAATTCCGGTGCTCTAGGACGTCTCGAGACCCTCTATTTTTTGTGTGCTCAGCCATTTAATACTACAATTTGTACTTAGAATACCGAATAATGTTTTTTATGCATGCAAACAATTTCTTATTAGACTATATATGCTGCATTTGGGGTGTTGATGAGTCAGGGGTGTGATGCTTCGTTGCTGTTGGAGGAGAACGATGGTGACAGCAACAGTTCCGTGGAGAAGCAGGCTGTGCCAAATCAGACATTGAGAGGTTTTGACAAAATTGACTTGATAAAGGAGGAGGTGGAGCAAGCATGTCCTGGTGTTGTGTCTTGTGCAGACATAGTTTCTCTTGCGGCAAGGGATTCCGTTCTTCTGGTACATATTTCATTCTTTACAATTCACTTGGCTGCTTACTATATCCCCACTTTCAATGTACTTTAGGCTTTCTTATTCTGATTGTTTATAGAGAGCAGCGAGAGTTTGGATTTTAAATTGTTTGTCTTGTTTCTCCATTTAGGACATAGGATGTGATCGCCTTTAATTTTTCTTTTTAATTTATTCTATTTCCATGTTGTGATGTGAAGTTCATTTTCCTGATATATATGTGTCATGATTGTTGTATTGGGAAGCTAATTATACACGACTTTACTAGATCATTTGGTTTCTTATAAGTTTCTCTTTACTCATTTACTTTGTCCCTCTTTATCTCACTTTTGTGATTGGTCAATCATGTGTTTAAACATTTCCTCTTATAAGATAAACAATTAATTCTTTTTCTTCTTAACTCTGATTTATTGATATCACGAAGAATAACACCTTTGTTGCATGTACTACACTTGCTAGTAGTAAATTATCAATACTATTTCACATATGATATGTTTCTATACATGATCATGGTAGGCTGGTGGACCGTTCTATCCAGTTTTAACCGGTAGAAGGGACAACCATCAATCATTTTACGAGGAAGCAAATGATCAGATTCCCAGACCAGATGATAATGTTACACGCACACTGCATCTCTTTAATCTTAGAGGATTTAATGCAAGAGAAACTGTCAGCCTTCTTGGTAGTTGCTCTACATTTTGTTTCATATTAAACACATTCTCTTTCTCATAGTTTTTCGTTTAGATCTCCGATCTTAATAACTTGTAATCTAGTTCTCATAATATTTTGCTTCTTTCTTTAAATGTGTGAATTTTGTATACTATGTGTTCGTTTTTCTTGCTTTTTGGTCACTCAAAATATTATTCCAAATGAAAATTTTGGTCACTCAAAAAATAAGCAAATCTAACACTTAATACCATGAACTGACTTCACTTAATAGGACAAATCTTTTGTTATTGATATCCATGAATAGAATATGACTAATGAGGTGAATTAATTTGTTTGTTGATGACTGAAGGAGGGCACAACATTGGCAAAATTGGTTGTGATTTCATTCAACAAAGGCTATACAACTTTCAAGGCACAAGACAACCAGACCCCAGTATACCTCTTGATTTCCTTCGTCAAATGAGACTAAATTGCCCAAACGGCACGAACACAAATGATAAAGATGAGTTTGTGACTTCAAAGCCTATGAGAAGTGATGTTCGTTCTAAACAGGGGATGTCATACATGCAAGCATTGTCATCTGCTGTTTCATCAGGTTCTACGTTTGACACTCACTACTACCAGAGCCTGATAAGAGGAAGAGGATTACTTTTTGCTGATCAACAACTGATGGTCGAGGAGAAAACTGCCAAATTGGTCTCTGCTTATGCTTCAGATGATGGCTCAACCTTTCGCATGGACTTTGCCAGGGTGATGTTGAAGATGTCTAATCTTGATGTTTTGACTGGACTTCAAGGTCAGGTTCGAGTCAATTGCTCCCTACCTATCACTTCTTGAGTGAGTATATATGTACATATCAGATATTTCATTCTTTTGTACAATTTGGTATTGCCAAATTTGATTCATGACAGAATATAGATTTAAAGCTAGTTTGGTCATCTAAAGTGTGCAGTGAGTTGAAAAAAAATATAGATTCGATCATATTGTATAAATTGTTTATAGTTTATGGAAATTTTCTTTCATTCAAAAGAGAAAAAGAAATCCCTATTATCTTAGTTATAACAATTATTTCGCATGAATACACAAGTCCACCAAATCAAATACTTATAAAATTACAATGTACAATTTTATGTACACTACAAATTCATAATATACTTACTCTCACTTTATAATATTTTAAATGCGTGTATTATAATTTTTTATTAAAAATCAATTTTATAAACATATTTTTTAATTAACGTGACTTATTTACTTATAATTGTGTTTTTTTAATTGAAGTAATTTTGATTTTGGTTTTCCAATTTGAAATTTACTATTTTTTAGTCCTAAATGTTGTATTTAGTCTTCTATAATGCATTTGAAAGACTAAAAGAGATGAAAAAAAACACTCTCTTACTTGTCCCTTAATATCACTTTCTTGAATTTGTCCCTTAATATCACTTTCTTGAATTTGAAAGAATAAAATCAACAAGTTTAAAATTAAGGGATTAAAATCAAAATTAATTCAAATTCAAAAAATTTGTGGAAAAGTTATACTTACTTTGTCTAAGACTATATGGTTGAAATGATATTAAATACAAATGATATGGTAATGAGACTATATGGTCTAAATAATCATATCACAACCATCTACACTACAAAGTTTAGTTCTTATAAACATGACAATCTAGATTACTTTTTTTTTCATAACCAATTATGAGTAGTTTTGGAGAATTAATGTAATTGTTTAAAATATGTTCATTAGATAAAACTATAAGATTATATTCTTGATATGTTGAGATTCTACTATGAATCAAACATTCTTGTTCATTCAAGGTATAAAAGAAATAAGCTAAAAGTTTATGTAATAAAAGATACAAGACCCAAGATAATGTGCTATAAAAGGATAAACGATTTTTTTTTAATTCATGAGATAATCTTTTGAAGTCATCAAAATGTTGATTTATACTTTCTTATAAAGGCTTTGACACAACAAGTCAAAATTCTACTATTGTATGCTTAAAATATTATTTTCAATACAAGAAAAACATGTTTAAAACAAAAAGTATTGTGAAACACAAAAAGTTGAATGTAACAAAGATCATGTTAGCTAAAAGGCTACCAACTCCTAAAATCTAACACAGAAAAGGATCAACACTTTACTCACAAAGGTCTTATTGAAGACATCTATGAGTAGAATGTTTGCCATGAAAAATAAACTAACAATCCTATATGAAAAAACTATATATTGTGCATGAATTTCTGTCAAAGTTGTTTTAGTTCTAGATCATAAAAAAAATTAAGACAGATAGATAAAATGCTATGCATGTTTCTTTACCCAAAAAAATTGACATAATTTGTCACAATAAAAAAAGAGTTAGATTGTTAAGGCAAAGATGAGTTAAGCTCATACACCACAAAAGTCTTAAAATATTTTTAGGTTTTCCATTTGACACCCATATTTTGACCACAAGAAACAAAGATAATTTTGGTGTGTATAATATGCTTTATTTAGTGTGCAACATGCAATAAATGAAAGCTCAAGATGGTTACATGACCAAAGAGCAAGTCCTTGTTAAAGGTATAAGTCATAATTAAAGTCCAAAAAAGAAAAAGGTAGACAATGCCATGTTAGATGTCTTCTATAAAGGAATAGATGAGCATTGCAAAGATTAGATAAAGTCCTCAAGAAGCGTCAGAACAAAATGTCATCAACAAATTGTTGAGAAAATAATTGGGACTTACCAAAACTAAGAGGGGGTAAGGTGAATTGATTTTTAAACTTTCTTAAGAAAATTTAACCTTTTATTGTTCTAAAAACTACAGCAAATAAAATTTAATATACATTTATTTTGTGGAACGAAGATTGATAAAGATTGTACGAGAAACTCACAAACATCAAACACAATATAAAAAGATTAATATAAGAAGATAAAGAACACACAAAGAGTTATACTAGTTCAAATCAACTTGATCCTACATCTAGTCTCAACTATTCAATCTTAGAATAGCTAGAATTCATTATCTTTATATTTTTTACAAACATTCAACACATGCACACGTATATAAGATATAAAGGACAAAACAAGATTAACTCTTGAATGAATTCAAGAAGGATATAATC
Organism: Lablab purpureus; assembly: GCA_030347555.1. Taxonomy (NCBI): domain Eukaryota; kingdom Viridiplantae; phylum Streptophyta; class Magnoliopsida; order Fabales; family Fabaceae; genus Lablab; species Lablab purpureus. The sequence goes on from CM059258.1 coordinate 25,506,867, forward strand.
AATCAACTTCTAAACCAATTTAAGGAGGATACCACAAATCAATTTCTAATCAATTTAAGAAGGATATACAATAGATCAACTCCTAAACAAATTCAAAGAGGATATACAACATATAAAATCTTGATAAGACAAGATGATATGTCCAACTCTTGAAACAACTCAAGAGGAAAGCAAAACAATAAATAAAATCTTGATACAACAAATGTCGTCATAATATACAAGTCTATTGTTTTTAAAACTACAATATTTCTAGTTGATTCTTTACCCATAGAAGTTGTGAGCAACATTTGGTAGCTGATATATACTACACCTTTGTTGTAGACAAAGCTATGAAGTTTTGTTTCTTGCTTAACCATGATATCACACATGGTTTAAGGAAGTGACACACTCCATTTGTGCTTTTTCTATCAAATCTATCTTCAACAAAGTTTGTATCGCAAAACAGTCTGCTAATATGAAACTATCATTTTTCTTGTAGCACAAACACAAATTAGTATACCCTACAAGATAATGAAAGACCCTCTTGACAACCTTCAAGTACGACTCTTTTAATATGATTGAAATCTTGAACATAGACAAACAATATGCATAATATATGGCATGTTGGTTGTAAGGTAGAGTAAACAACCTATCATACCTTGATAGATTTTCTAATCTACCTTCTCACTAGTTTCCTCCTTGTCTAAGGGTGCAAAAATATGCATAGGAGGCTTCATATGTTTTGCATATGCCATGTTGAATTTCTTCATCATCTCCTTGATGTACTTTTGTTGGTCTATGATAATGTCCTTTTTTTGTTGCTTGATCTAAAAGTCGAGAGAGAACTTAATCTCTCCCATAATACTCATCTTGAACTCTCACTGCATTAACTTAGAAAATTATTTGCAAAGAGATTCGTTGTAGCACAAAAAATTATATCATCAACATAAATATGAACAAATATACAATCATTATTGTGTTCTTTCTAGAATAAGGTTGTATCAACTTTTCCTCTAACCAAACGATTTTCTAAAATATAATTTCTCAATCTATCATACCAAGCTTTTGGAGCATGCTTAAGACCATATAGAGCCTATTTGGGTTTATAAACATGATCTAATTTGTAGGAGGAGGCACCAATGTCCAAACATAATTTATGATGAACTAGTTTAGCTCTTCCTTCATGGCTAGAATACAATATTCATTTGCTAGAGCTTCATCTATGTTCTTTGTTTCTACTAGAGACACCAAAGCCATAATAGCTTCATATCTGAAAGACGATATAGTTCTAACACCATCATTTCTCTCTCTTGTGATCTAATATTGAGAATGAGATTAAATGAATCTCTAATCCCTCCTTAGGGCTTGGCCAGTGTGATTTGGGTCTGGTAGACCTTCGTTTGTCGTTCTCTTTGTGTCTGACCCTTTGGTTGTGTCTGTGGATTTTCTTTCATCTATTCCACCTATGCAAAGATCTCCAAAGTATTAATTAAGATCTAATAGTCTCCTATCGATTTAAGAAAAGTCATTGAACTTCACATTTATGGTTTCCTAAACAATTAAAGTACTAGATTTATAAACCTTGTAAGCTTTTGACACATGGGAATAACTAAGAAATATACCTCTGTCAACCTTAGAGTCAAATTTTCCAATTGGATCCTTGGTGTTGAGGATATAACAAGAACAATCAAAAGCATGAAAATAACCTATGTTGGATTTCCTATTCCCTCACGATTCACAAAGGTCTTTTCCACGATGGTTCTTATGAGTACTCTATTTTGTATATAACAAGTCGTATTTCCTGCCTCTGCCCATAAGTTCTTCAACAAAGTGATCTCATAGAGCATGTTTCTAGTCATCTCCTATAGAGTGTTGCTCTTACATTCCATAACCTTATTTTGTTTAGGAGTCTTCGGCAAAGAGAATCGTTGTGTGTGTCGTTAGATTCACAAATCAACAATGACTAGTGCATATCTCTTTCCTCCCAAACTCAACGTTTTAGTTGGTCTGAATAGATCCATGTGCATAAGTTAAAGGATTTTTAGTGGACACGCAATTTTTGGATTTTAAAGAAATTTTTACCTACTTTCCCTTTTGGAAAACTTCACAAAGAATATAGGTTTTCCAAGAAATATTTGGTAGTCCTTGACAATGTTAATTTTCACCATTATTATTAGTCATTTCAGATCTACAAAATAAATTTTCTTTAATTGTTAACATTGTTAGTACCTCTTTTGATCATTTTTCTTGTAAGTAATTAGATATTGGTTACTCTTATCTCATTATAACACTAATCCCCATTAATTTTTGTCAAACAATGTTAATTTTCACCATTATTATTAGTCATTTCAGATCTACAAAATAAATTTTCTTTAATTGTTAACATTGTTAGTACCTCTTTTGATCATTTTTCTTGTAAGTAATTAGATATTGGTTACTCTTATCTCATTATAACACTAATCCCCATTAATTTTTGTCAAACAATTGAACAGGAAGCACTTGGATCAAGCAAAATAAGATTGGAATCTATGAAAGTGAAGAGGAAGGTCAAATATAGGATTTCCAAAAGATTACTTGTGTTAGGCGCCACTTGAATCAAACCTAATGCCATGAAGGCAAAGAGGAAACCTTGTCACCAAGGTTGGGCACCAACTCCTAATGGTGATATGCGTTGACGCCACATGACATACATCGTGTTTATGCGTAGATGCGTCCATCATGGTATATCTAATGTTGGGTGCTGCTTTTGCTAAAATGACACCTTTTACTTATTTTTCCCTCTATATTTGAGAAGGTGGATTGGGAACGTGATTTTGGAAGATTTGTAGGTTGTTGGGGTTTCCTTGAAGACCTTCATTCTCCTCCTCAGTTATCCATCTTCCTCCATAGTTCATATTTTATTTTTGTGCTCTTCATGACAATGAAGAGTTTGACCTATTTTTGTTGGGGTTAAATGTAACCAACTAAACTGTCATGTAATTGGTACTAATTTTATATATATACTTGTCTTTCCATTCAATGTTAGTATGTTTTTTATATGTTTAATGCTTGCTCTGGTTTGATCCTCCATAACTTGATATTTGATTCATTGGGTGTTGGAAAATATCTTCTGTAATCTAGAACCGAAACAAAATATCTAATGAATATTGTATCCAGGAACAGAACTTGATTCATTAGTTGTCTTAAACTCTTGTTGTGATTGCAATTTTTCTTGTTAAACGATCAAGGAGTTGACTCTTAATGGTGAAATTTGGGCTCATTTCACCAAGGGATTAAGGCTTGAGTAAACTAGTGGGTTGACTTTGACATTAAATTGGAAAGAAGTTAAGTGATTATATGCATGAGAGTGAGGTTCTGTAAAGTCTAATCCTAACAATAACCTATCAACATTTCTTATCTATATCGCTTTCTAAGTGTTTGATAAAATTCCAAAAAGAGTTTCAATTGTTTTTGCACAATTTTAGTTCTTTTAAACACCAACACAAATTTATGAAAATATTCTTTGGTCTAAATTAGTTATCAATTATAATTATTGTCATATATTGCACAAGTCCTTTGAGAGAAAATCATGCTTATAAAATGTGAGTTTTTCTTCTAGACTTTTAGCTTTCTCATCATCTAACTTATGAGTTTGCTCAAGATTTAATATCTTCTCATCAGTCGCAACTTTCTCTTTCTTCAGCTTTTCATTTCTAGAAACAAGGATTTTATAATTTCGTCTTAATTTCAAATATTGCTTAGTGATGGTGTTGCAGCTTATGAGAATTCCAAATTAGAAATATCTATTCTCTTCATCTTAATCAGACAATGAATATGATGAGTCAAAAGCGATATCAAAAGAAGAGTTAAGATTAAAACGTACCTCTTTGTATTCTACATCTGTCACGTGACATAAATTAATGTGCTTTTTGTCAGATGTAGAATCTAATGTTGAGTCTAAGTATTTCCATGTGGCTATTAGACTTTTCTTCTTGAACTTGGACATTCTTTCCAACTTGTCCATATGTGCTCAGGCTTTCTGCACTTGTAGCAAATAACCTTTTGTCCTTCCTCTTCCTTCTTTTTCTTGAGGAAGTCATCCTTCTTCTTGTTAGGAAATCTTCCATTTCTTTATCCTCTATGTTTAAGCAATTGCTTAAACTTTTGCGAGATTAAGGAGATTTTCTCGTTGGTTGAGTTGTCAGACTCAACCTAAGACATAATCCTCTTTTAGAGCCTTCAGAGTTTTAGCATCCTTTCGTCTAACTTGTACTTGTTTTACCTTAGCTTGTAGACCTTTGTCTGACATGGTGGAGATCTCCTTTTAGTCATGATCCTTAAGGTGTACCTCGTGTTCTCTCAAAATTCCCAAAAAGCTCATCACATGTGAGCTTCTTTAGATCCCATAATGATCGTTGTAGGCTCTCACATCTTTAGCATGTTTTCCAGTAGCTTCAAGTTTATCTGAGCCTTTGAAAAGGATTTTCACCTTCCAAACATGTTGTCTACCATTTCACCATCCTTCATGGTGAACGACTTGTATTGCCTAGTGAAGGTTGTAGTTTTTCTTAGTTTGACATTTTTGTTACCTTCATAGTCGATCCTCAAGGTGTCTTAGATCTCCTTTGCTGACTTGAACCCACAAATCTTTTTGTAATTATTTTTAGATAAAGCACAAATAAGAATGTACCTTATTTTGTTGTTTAACTACATCGTTCCGAACTCTTCTTAGGAGTATTGATAGCAATAGCTCTCTTGGTAATGATTGCCATGGCTGATAGTGTATGGACTTTACATACATCTCCATGTGATTTTTTTAGTAAGGAAAGTCTTTTCCCAAAAAGGATGGAAGCCTCATAAGGGATCCTCCTTCAGTTATCAACTATAGTTCCATACTGTTGTGCTTGGATCTTTCCTTTGGATGTGGTAAGGCACAAAACTCTTTAGAAGTTGCGCTTTGATACCAACTGTGATAGCATCTAAAATACACAAAATGGGATGGTTGAATTGTGCATTGAAAACTTTGGCAGTTTTTTTACAAATTTGCATCTAATGATATGTAGTCAAACGCAAGTTTAAGTTGATAGTCGAACTATCAAAAAAACTTTTCAAAGTCTATCCTTCTTCAGTTAGTTCAAGTTTTATAACATGTAATGTAATGAAGTTGAGGATGAGAGAGATTTACACTAAATATTTTTATATCGGTTCGTCTATAAAGGCGGACTATGTCTAATTTTTGACCATCAAGTCAAGTTTTACTTAGCAAGCTAATGCTGCGAAGTTCAAGACAAGTATTCTTTGGATCTTAGCCACTTCTAAATAAAATAACCCAAGTAATAATTTGAACACACAATCACTCTTGGCTAAAAACTTCAGTATAGTTCGAAAAATACTACTCCTAACTAAAACCTTAAGTATTGTTTGAAACATAGTCATTCCTAACTAAAGTCCTAAGCAATGTGTAGAATACAGTCACTCTTGACTAGAAACCTTGTGTATTATTTCAAATAACATTCACTTCTGACTAAAATATAAGTATTGTTTGTAATATAATCACTCTGAATTAAAAAACTAAAGTTTAAAAATATGTTATCTAAATGATGTTATGTGCATACATATCGTCTTATAAAAAAAATTTTATTAAACAAAATAAATACTTAAAAAGATGTTGATCATGTAAGAGATGAAACATTTGTAACTTATGTGATTTGTTCTTCAACTTCATAATTTACATTTTATTATTATTTCACAATAGGTCACAAAAAAATTCTAGTGTGTGAAAGAATAACCTCACAAATATGCAATAAAGCTTAGGTAGCATGCCTTTGAACATGATGAAATATGTTCAATTATATTTTACTAGATGTTTTAGCAAATATTGAAACATAATATGGCATGGACATTTCATTTAAAGAAAATTTCACAAAAGGCATGCAATTCCGAACTCAAACCAAAATCAAATATAAAGAAAAGATAATAAAACTTAGAACTCTCTCATAGAGGAGATGGAGTAGAAGAATTACCAACAATCGAAGAAACTGAAGCCTCACAATTTAAATTAGCTGGAACACATAAGTAAAATTTAAGATCAGATTATTGCGGTAACTCAAATACCAAAAGGGCGAATAGTCTTCTCCAAAATTTATAAAAAAAAACATTTTAATCTCTAAAATTTAAAATAATATGACTTTAGTTTACTTAATTGATTATTTAAGATCTTCAAAATCAGTTTTAAAAAAAAATTTACTTTATAGTATATCTGCAATCATTCAAATTTTAAACAAATAAAAAGCACGTTAGATGGTAAAAAAAACTAAAACACGCGTTTAAAAATAAAATTTGTGAGAATCAGGTTTGGAGTGCACTGTGTGAGCAATTTGGTTGTCAAATTTTGCGAGAAACAATCATGGGAAGCGATAGGAAATCGAAACGAACTTCACCCTCCAAACGCGAAGAAGGTACTTTCACTTCCCCTCGCTATGATCTTCCACCTTCTGCAAAAACCCAGACCAAGTTTTGTAGTTGGAGCTAAATTCGATTCATGGGTTATTCAAAATAGTGAACAGGAAGAAAAAAATTGGATTTTGTACTTACATATCTATGTTTTTTGTGTTTGCACGTTTATCGTTATTGTTGTTTGTTAATTGTGGGGTTAATTGACAGATGAGAAGAGAAGCAAGAGGCAGAGAACAGTAGAGGATGAGGAAAAGAAGGAACGGAAGAGGGAAAAGAAAGAGAAAAGGAAGGACAAGAAATATCGCAAGCATTCCAAAGAAAAATCTGATAACAAGGGTGAGTGGGGTTTGAATCTTTATTTTTTAACCGTTGCTTAACTTTAGTGGATAGTGTTGTGAATGTTATAAGAGTAAAAAGGTTAGAAATAAGATTGTTTAGATGAATGTATGGTCACACAAGGAAAGACACGATACGAAATGAATGCATCAAATGTTGCTAAATGGTGGCACCATGACCGCTATGGTGGAGTGGTGTGGCAGATTTTTGCTTTGTGAAGGGAGTTCTGCTATGGCAGTGGCATGGGCCATAGTGTCATGTTTGTATGGCAGAATTTCAGTTTTCCGCGCGTTGATAACACTCTATGGCTTGTAAAAGGAATTGGTGTAGCACCAATTGAGGAAGAAATGACAGAAAATCAATTAAGATGGTTTGGGCACGAATAAAGAAGGACATTGAAAGCACCAAAGAGTAGACTGCATGGCTTCTTGTCAAGTGAAAATAGGAAGGGGGGACAAAGAGGGACTTTGGGGGACGTTGTTAAGAAGAACCTTATGGTGAATAATATCTTTGAATTTGGTCTTAAACTTAGTTGAAAAGCTTCATGTGATCCATATGGTCAACCTCATCTAGTGGAACAAGGCTTTTATTGTTGCTTAACTGTAGTGCCTGCAGGACATAGATACATGCATATGTGGGTTCTGATTATCTGGTTGGACAACCAAGTCCAACCTTGGTGGGACTATTAGTTTCAAATGTTAAATAAACGGAATATAATAGCATTAACCTTGTATTATTATGTAAGAAACGTTGCTTTGAAAAGTGCCTTAGGCTGTGATAGTTTATGTAAAAGATTAGGATCATATCTCTATATTCTGGAATAATAGAAGGGTTATCTGTTTCAACATGATTTGGAGGGTATTCAGAGATTGTTAGTCTAAGCCTGTTAGATTAGGAAGCGAGAGGTTATGGGCACTAATTTTATATTTGCTGAAATCTGCAGTGTTCTAGTCCAAAAGGCATGCCAGTATTTTGTATGTAATTTGAATTTAAAATCAATTTTAGGCATCTTTCTCTTTTCATACGTGGGTGTATGAACAGGAAAAGCTCTCATCTATGCTCCAGTTCCATAACATGACTCAGCAGATCGAATTTGAATGTAAATTCATTTGGTCTTGGACACTGAAAGTATTTCCCAATCATGTATATCTGTAACGTATTTGATTTACTGTAATAGGGCAAATTATAGGCATAAGACGTGACTACCTGATAGGAACTCAGAAGATTGGAGGGAAACTAGGTGAAAAAAATCAAAAGAGTGGAACTTTATTGTTTAAAACAGAACATAAAGTGGAGAATAGAATTCTCCCAATGGTTTCCCCTTTGTAATGGATCTTTCCCTTCGCTGAATGCCCAACCCCCATCTAATTTCCTTATTTATCTAACCAAACTGCTCTTACTAACTAACTAGTTTCACAAAATAATTGATGGACTAACTGACTAACAGCTGTCCTTATTCAGCCCTACTCCTTATCCATCCTAACAATACTTCCCCCTTGAAATTCTACATTGCCCTCCAAGTGGAAATAGGGAATGCTCATCCTATGAGGGCTCCTGCTGATCAGCTCTTAGGCTTGCATGTATCCCCTTGATGTTGATAATCTCCCTAGGTCCACCTTCTTGGCCCATTACTCTGTCATTTCACGACAGATTCTTTTCCTATCTTTCTCTTTGTCATTGTTGATGATATATTTTTTATTGACTATATAGCCATAATGACAGGATATTGACAATATTATTAAGATTATGGAACGTCATATTTTGTATGGATTAAGGATACTAACCCTATAACTTTTTGCGTGAATATGTATGGAAATTTTAATTATTAAATTTAATGTAGTTGTTTTATGACAAAATTATTTTATTTTATTCTAAGTGTGCAATCAAGTAATTTTCTACAAATTTAAATTCAAGTGTGTTTAATAAAAACTTGAATGGTCAAATGTGCGGTTTACACACACACACACTTAGTAGATTAAAAATAAAAATATTAGTCTCATAGTTATCCCAATTACCTTGATTTTGGCCTAATTAGTAGAAATAATTTACAATTTACATGACGAACACCTTTGGGCTAAGCCTTGTTGTTGTGCACCATAAAGAGCAAGAAAAGAAATGGGCCAAGCCCATTTGCCTACTAAAAGTTTTGGCCGAAAACAACACAAGGGAGAAGATCTTTTCACCAATTTATTATTCATGACATGACTTGATTGACCATGGCTTGTTCAAGATTCTTCTCTCTATCTCACGGCCACAAGTGCAACAAGGGAGGGGTGAAAAGGCAAATCTATTTTCGAACTGCAATGTGTTTCTGTGCAAATTTTACTTGACAATTTTGGATCCAGAAATGGATTCATTGGGTAGGAAAACCTATTGTTCAGTTGAAAAATCATCTCAATCGGAGTTTTGTAGAGGGAGTTATAAATAAAACAAGTTTTCTAATTTCGGTATAAAAATCCTACGCTGGTTATTGGATAAAATTCTGTTTGGAATTTTAGTACAACAATTCTGTTTTTCTGTATTGAACTATGGATTGTGTGGATAATGAAAGTATGTGTAAATTCTATAAACCCTAGGTTATACACGGATTTAATATGTTAGGATTGAATTACACATAAACTTACATTTTAAGATCAATTTGAATTTTATCTTTAATTGTTAAATCATTCATTTATAACATTATCCTTAGGGCAATGGTTAAGCAATTTAAAAAGAAAAGTCTTTTTTCAAAATGTAACATTTAATGTTTTAATGCCTTAAGGGCCATGTTTTAGAAACAAACTTTGTATTTATTGATTTATTGACCATTGCTCTTACGGAAATAGTTTGCAAAACTGAATTTATGATTGAAATTGTTTATTGATTTTCCTTTTACGTTTACTCCTCTTTTCTTGTTATCTTTCCCTTAATTCTTCCATATTCCCTATAATTTCTAAGCCTACCAAAGATCTTCCTGCCATATTCTGTACTGTTTCTACCTCGTTAGTATTGTAAGTGTTTGAGCTGAAGTTGTCAAATTGACTTAGCTTTGGATAGCTCTTGATTGTTCTTTTGAGAGAAACAACTCGCGAACTATTGGTATCAGCGGCTCTACTGATTGCTATATGTGTATGGCATTTCATCACCTTTTCTTGAAAAATGCTTCAATTTTTAAAACAAATTTTGGCTAAATTTGTTTCTCCTGGGTCGGTAATTTTCCATAAAACAATTGCTCCATTGGTGAATAGTGAGAAATCTAGAAATTTTCCTTTGAAAGATTTTCTTTCTAAGTAGTTCAATACTTTTTTTTTAACACAAGTGAACTGAAGATGTTCATACTTCCTCTGTATTATGATTTTTCCAGTCATTATTGCTTAATACTATATTAGATGAGCATTAACTTTGGTGTTTGTTGTTTCTGGACTAGAGTTCTGATTAATTTACTCTTCTGTTTCAAATGGGATTCTTTTTCATGGAAAAATAAAATTTATTGTTATTTCAGGGAAGTCGAAAGATAAGCACAGAAGCAAACATAGAAAAGGTGATGGCCATATGGTGAGTTATATTGCCAATATTATTAATTATGCTAGGTGCAAAACAATCTTGTGTTACTATCAAGCTGCATCTGGGACCATATCCTTTCTTTTTTGCATTCATGCTTTTCTATTCAACAATTGTATCTATTAAATTTTATTCTTCCACCCTCACAATTTACAGCATTGATTTTCTACAAAATTCATTGATAAGTTCACGGAAAGCTTTTTATTTTATTAGACAGAAAAATAAAATGTAGAAAAAATAAAACAAATGGTTCATGCTGCAACGTTCTACACTCCCAACAGTGTTTGTTTTCCTTATTTTAATGAATTTATTTAGTTGCTGCTGAATGATTATCAAATAATTGAAAACTTCTTAGATTGACCACTTCCTTCAACATATGTCATGGCATTTTCTTAAAAGGCTGAAACTATATCTTCTTAACCGATATTGATATAGTTATGTGCTTTTGATTGTTAGAAGTAGTTGTTGAAATTGTTTGCAATTGGTATTTACTGTTCATCTTGGTTACTTTGGATGTAGGAATTCCTAGAGTTGTCCAATGATGACTACTTTTCAAAGAATAACGAGTTCGCTGCCTGGTTAAAGGAAGAGAAAAATGTGTTTTTCTCTGACCTTTTGTCTGAGTCAGCACGTGAGTTGTTCACTGATTTTGTCAAAGCTTGGAACAAAGGAAAACTTGATTCACAATACTACGAAGGCATTGCAAGCGGACCTCGCACATCCCATAACTGGAAGATCAAGAAGTAGCTTTAGTCATAATAGCAGTCATTTGGATCCAATCTCTTTCGAACTTTTATTAAGCCGTCCTTTCTAACTACCAGCTTAACAGAAAATGTAGATTTTTTTTTATGTATTTAAATTCAGTCTTCGTCAATCTTCAAGAATGAGTTGTTTGTGGTGCTAAATAGGATGACAACAAAACTCGTTTATGTGGATATCGTTTAAATCTTTCATGATTTTGGTAAGGAATTTCTACGTTCACGAGATAAAGATATAATAAGTACAGGTAATATTTGATTTCTTCAATTGAATATAAAGTATAGGTAATATTCACTTCATTCTTGGTTTTATATTTATTTTTTTCTATTTTTATTGTGTTTTTAGTCTTTTATTTCGTTTTTTTTTAAAGGTCTGTTTCTGTGACAAAATTTTTTATTTTTTTAATTATTTGATGTATTAAGTTCATTTACATCCTTTAGGCACTTTTACTCTCAATATGTAATTGTTAATTATTAAGCTTTTTTATACTTACAATTTTGTATTTGTTTATCTTTGTAGTGATGGGAACGTATGACCTTATAGGTACATATCTTTATAAGTAAATATCACAATTCTTTTTCATAATACATCTTAACTTCTTCTTTTTTATATATTTTTTATTCTTTTTTTCATAATATATCTTAACTCATTCTTTTTTATATATATATTTTATCCTTTGTTGTTATGAGATTCTTCGGATATTATTAGAGACGTTTTTACTATACATAAAGGGACTTGTCCAATATATCACATATAAATCTTTACAGATAGTGTTTTCACATGTCTCAGAAAACCATCGTCGTCCTCTTCTCTCCGCGTGATCTAACACCTATTTCATATAAATTTCTTTAAATTATTTACATTTTGAATGTTAGGTTATTATAGTTTTATATTTTTTCATTTCAGTTAAAATTGTTATGTTCACGAGGTAAGGGATTGTGATAAAATATTAGTAACTTCCTAGTCTAAGTTTCTCATAATTTTTTTTGTTTTTATAAACAAAATATCTGAATAAGCTTGTGTCTCCACATTGTTTTGCATATTCTATCAATATTCAAGAATGACTAGATAGCACATTTGCCATTCATTGCTTGTGTGAAGTGTTTTCCTCCACCGACCTGCTGTTATGCAAAGCAGGCTAACTGCAGTATTGGCCATTGGCAATGTGTTTACATTCCTTCCATTATCAGCTATCATTTTTATACCATTTTGTAGTCCATAGATGAGAATGGTTTCGCCATTTTTATGGTCATGTTCTACCCTGTTTTCAGTGAAGATTGTTAACTTGGTATTCAAACCAAGGCATTGGTATTGATGAGTTAATCATTACCTTGTTCAGATTGCAAGATATGCTTTGTATGGTATGACATAGCTGCCAGGTTTCCATATTCCTATTGTTGTTGGAGAATCTCTCTCTCTCCTTCGTGATAGTGTTGATACATATCGATCAAGTAACGATATCTGTATTAGGACAATTGAGGAGTCAAAATCAAATGTAACTAAACATGTTTGGCAAATGTATTTGTGTTCCAAACAAAAGGTCTTGAAGAATGAGATGAGAGTGGGACTTTAACCATATTATAAGATCGTGGATTCATATTATGTTGCCTCGATGACTGAATGGATGGATGAACTGAAAAGAATCATTGGATAGAAACAACTAGGGTTCCTTTTAATTGTTTGAAAATAATTAATAGTTTTAGGGAAAAAAATATATTGAACGCTTATAGCTTAGAACAATTTTACATTATTATTTAATCATAAATCATTATTACCATCTTAAAACGTAATTAACAATAATTTCTGATTGGTTGAATGATTTAAAGTGTTTAAATTAATTATTAAACTTTACTATTTATTCGTATGAATACATAATGGAAAAACTTAACTTCAACTTCTAAGAAGCCTTTCTTCATCTTCTAAGAAAACGTGTATTAACAGAGATGAATATCATAATTTGCATAATGCATACTTAATAAAACTTAATTAAATAAGAATTTAACATTAATATATAGAGATTTTTTATGGATGTGTATAGAGAAATAAATATAAAAATATATATACATAAATATGTATATATATATATAGAGAGAGAGAGAGAAAGGGGGGCTGGGGGTGGGGGGATTCTTTATAAATAAAGACACGCGTAGAAAAATTCATTGCTAATAAACTTAGTACAAACAAATAGGAAACTTTATATATTTTTTAAATACTTACATATTTTTACTGGTTATTATTTTTGCAAATTATTAAATAATTAAATGATAACATGTATTACTAACATTTTTGAAAAATTAAATAATGGAGAAATATATTTAAAAGCCATAAATATAATAAAATATATGACGAAATTATCGCCCATGCAATAACAAAATTTTACTATGATGATTTAGACGGGTCAAAATTTGAGAACACTGATCTGGACCTCGTTCAAACAACAAAATCCCAAGGATTAAAAAATTTCTACTTCTGCAGAGGTAAATGAACAAGATCACTGGCAAGGAAAGGTGAAGCAGGAAAGGAATTTGGGATGCCAGTGCAATTATATTGCACTGAACTTAACCAGCAATATGTATAAAATGATAGAGATAAGGAACAATAAGATTCTAAAAGGAAAAAATAATTAATTAGAAATCTTCATTAAGAAATCATTGCCGCATCGTCTAGACAAAGTATGTTTGATAATGTTGATGACTTAGGAAAAAGATTTATCTGAAGGCTTGTTCCTGGTCACAACTACGAGAAGCTCGCAAATTCACTATTGTCATCACAAAGTCAGTATTTAAGCTACAAATTAAACTCAACTTTGAAACAAACACCAACTTCAAGAACATGATAGCATTTCTTCATTGCACACTATTCTACTTCCGCCAAATAGTCATCAATTTCGGCTGGTGTCAATACCCTGCACCATAAACGCACTAGTATCAAGTTACCCAGTTAAATGATAGAAGTATACAAGGATGATTTTGAAGTCTGAGGTCCAGATAGGTGATGCAATTTCTCATGTAATTTGAAATGCTCCTAATTTATTAATTGAGACGGGACAACCCAAAAATTAAGTCAATTGTATATTGCAGTAACAAGAGGAAGCAAGGTTCATATAATAAAATATGGAAGGTGAAAAGCAAACTGGGTATATTTTAGGAACAGAGATGCACCTGAACTTTTTATCAGCACCAATTATGCCAATTTCAATGTTTTTCCCTGAGATCTGTCCTTCAAACCTAGAAAACACCCACAAAAGAAAGCAAAAGAGAAAAATTGAGAAACGTTTCAAAAGACTACTAAACAAAGATCGTATAGGTTTCAAATACAGCAGCAGACGGCAATATAAAACAATAACATAAAAACTATCTAAGTTTTTAATGTAATAAACTTGGTTGACGACTTGCAAGAATAGAGACAGACGATATGATTATGGGTTGGAGGGATGTGCCGTAGGTAATTGTCAAGTCAAGACCACAACTATACAATTTAGCTAAATATCCTTTACATGTATAATTGGCCTCAGCATTCTTATTTGAACCCAATAAGCCAATCTTATGAGATACAACCTATCATGCACTACTACTCGTTGTAGGAGAGTAACACTTGACCAAAAAGAGATGAAAATGACTCAAATGTTGTAGGAGAGTAACACTTGACTAAAAAGAGATGAAAATGACTCAAATGTGAAATAAGCGTCGCATCTCCTCATCAACAGTAATAGTTTAACATGTCATTTTCACCAAGGTTTTCTAATTATTTAGTTCATAAACTTGAAATATTATGTTCTCCTACCCTTCCTTCAGAGTCAATATTGCTGTGTGGACTGCATCATCAAGCTCCATATCATCTGTGTACCTATAAGTGGACAATCAAGTCAGCCATAGAAATGTAGATAATTTCTCAAGCGTGCATTCACAAATGGACTTCATTCAGCTAATATGGTTTAGAAGTCCTTTTTAAGATTACAACAACAATGTGTCACTAGCTACCATCTCAGCATATTTAAAGGATTTCTAAGCTCTCATTAAGTGACTTGAGTATCTTTACAGCTATTATTCATTATGCACTCCACACATTTTTTTGCTTACAGTCTATTGATGAAAAGCCTACCTCTTCTCCAGAAACGTCTTTGCATTAGAAACATTTTTCCCCATTGCAGAAGCTTTCCAAGAAAAATATGAACCTGACGGATCCACCTAGAGAAAAAAATTACATCAAATCACAACCTTGAGTTACTCTTTCTTTAAAATTCAAAAGTAGTAATTTTGAACAAGTCCAGATGCATAGCAATATAGACAACCAATGCTCAGAAATATTTGAACATGAACACACATAATCAATGAACAATTTTCAATTATTTGAAGCAAAACTAATTCAGGTGTAGTAAAATAAGATAGTGAAGAATTGATGCAATTGAAGACAGCTTCATAGATTAAATATCTTCAGAGAATCTAAGGAGCACTAATTCATTTCACCAATGAGTGAGGTTTTGAAGTCTAGACTTGCTACATGCAAGTGATGGTCATATCCCAGGGTGCAAATGCAAATACGTAGAGAGTTACATCAGAAAAGGAATATCAACAGACCTGGTATAATTGTGGCCCATTATCATCAAACCCAGCAACTAGCAGAGACACTCCAAAAGGCCTAACACCACTATCAGGATCAAAACAGAAATGTCAGAATTAAAAGCACGATAAAGGGTAAAAAAGGCAAGTAAATGTGATAGTTGGTTGCATACAGAGACAATCAGAGGATCAAACTAAGTTCTGTGCATTTAGTAAGCTGCTTATTAAGGATCCCTCTACTATAAAAATCTGCCTAATTTTGACATGAAATTTACATATGGATCACCAATGTTACCAATTTATCTAAAATAACATATGCCTCCAGAGGAAAAGAAAACAATGAGAGTAGCAGCTCTGTCAAAATTGATCCATGCTGGTTCTTTTAGTAAAGATAAAGCTGTTTTAGGCATCTACATTTGGAATTATTCCAAGCTTCAAATTTCCAGAGTTACAATTTATAATCATGCTCCTGGCTACCAGAAGCTAATGACAATCAAGATTTCCGCATATCAATCCTTCCACATTTAATTACAACAATTAATCCCCCACAACGTTGGGATAGAGAATTTTGAAAATTTGAGTTTGCTGTAAAATACTTGTCATAAAGTTAATGAGAATCAGTAGCTAAAAATTGCTGACGAGGGGAGAAGGAAGAAAAAACAAAAAAAAAAATCAGAGCTAGAAATCACTCGTATTTAAGATATCAAATTGTAAATTATTTATGTAATCCCTGAAATAAGCTTCTATTATGAGTTGACAAGGTAAATTTCAGAGGTGAGTACAGTTTACAAGGAAATAATTACCCAGACTGAGTAAACTCCTGCATTACCGCAGCAACTTCCCTGACAAGTTGAGTCACAGGAATTGGTTCCTGCAAATTTTGATCATATTATCAGATATAGCCCACAATATGTAAGTAGGGCATAATTAATAACTAAGTACTCAAAACTATCGAGCAAAAGAAAACCAGGTCTTTTGTGGAAAATCAAATTATTGTATGACAATCAGCATTAACAGGCAATACAATCTTCAAACAAGAATTAGAAAACTCATTGATGGAAGGTAATGCACCATTAATAATTCAAGATTTCTAGGGTTATATGATACAGAATTGTAAGACTGGATTTAAGAAATGATGAGATTCTTCTACAGACCCTATTAATCCCTGTCAGTGTTAATAGCTCTTTCAAAGCCAATACTTTATAAAAAATATTAAACCCACAAATACTAGTAGCTCTCAATGTATACCCCTCATCTGTCGGAATAAGCAACAAAGTCTCACTTTCTGGAGAACTGTAGTAGACTAGACCATAAAAAATGCTTAACTGATTTTTCTATTGGGCAAAAGGTGTCACTAGACACATTTACCTTTGCTAGTCTACATAAAATCTTAGAAGTATGGTATTATTAAGATCAAAATTTGAGCTCAATGGAGCTTGAATGTAACACTGAATTTAATAGTTCTCCTATCTTAATGTATTAGTGGCTAATTTTGATGAATCCTATTATAATAAATGAATTTATGCAATCAGGATAATTATATATAGAATTCATCCTCTACTTCTCCTCCTACACATAATTTCATCATAACTACCTAAGGCATTGCACTGATTGTAGTAGTTTGTCCATCTTAATCATATAGAGAATGATATCCTATATTATTCCTCGAAAAATCCTTTTATAACGACTATCACTTTTTGTTTCCTTTCTCACCGTATACAAAAAATGAAAGATTCTAGAATTATTCACATCATAAATAAAATATGCATTGCAAGAAAAAAGATGAAGACTACCAACAGATGTGTAACCAAGTAACAATCATTCCGACAATATAATTCATTCTAATGCCAAGTTTGGAAGTGAAGCAGACACTATAACCGAATTATATCTTAACTAAGTATATGCAGAACAAGAACTCGATACTAAGCAAGAAAAGTGTGTTTGAATAGAATTTTGTATACCATACTTTATATAACCGGTGATACTGCTCAGCCTGTTTCCTGCTTTTTCGAACCAAAACACGAAAATCGGGACCCATGCCACTGAAGAAAGACCAAATTTAGTTCAAGCAGACAAGATATTTGCAAGACAAGTCAAGGATAAATAATTATTTCCATTTGATAAAAGCATAACAGAAATTGAAAAAGGTAGACTAAGCCTGCTTTCAAACACGAATTAAACATCAGAAAATTATTTACTTCAACAGTATTCTTACAGAGTGCAAAAAGTGTACAGAAAGTTAATTTTTCTGTTTTCTATATTGCCTTTTAAAATATCCCCAAATAGATTTCAAAAGTCAACATTCAACAAACACCTCATGTAATCCCTGAAAAAAGTTTAATAGTCAAGTGTCTTTCAGATTGAATCCAGTAAAATCTCTTTTCAGTAAAATCCACCATAATTTATTTATATATAAAACAATGTGGATTAACAGTCTGCTACATGCAACTATCCTTTATGTACACTTCTGAAAGTTTAAATCAGTATTACAAGCAATAGTTAGCTGCTTACCATCAACAACATTTTTTCTTGATTTTGCATCTAGTAAGTCTTTAATCAGTTGAAGTGTGCCTTTTCAATTTCTATTTCATACATCCTTAAGCAAAACATTTCCCCAAAATAGTTATGTCATGTTCCTAATGCCTCCCACGTTGTCATGTCTAGGTAAATTAAGTGGCATTACATGTTTAAGAACATATTCAAAGCTAAAGCGTTAACTATCATTATGTGTAACCTCTATCGGGATACAACAAATTAATGATGTTTTAAAATATATTCAACTTCAAACGATTTAAATATGCACAAAGAAACGAACCTATATACGACACCGATATTTGGTGTTAATAACTGAATTTTCTGGACCTGCAATCAAATATAACAGTGTAAATACACAGAATACATCACGAATTAAGTGACTTCAATTATGTTTTTAAACTGTATTGAAACATTGGTTGCAAAAACTACGTAAGAGATTAATTTATCAATAGCCAGACTTTGAAACATCCTTAACTATGCTATAGCAAGAACATCATTCCACTAAGCAAATATTTTTCAAAGAAAAGTAAAACAAAACAATGCTATATATTCCACTTAGAGTACTGAGAAGTGACAGTGTTAACAGAATATGGTGTGTTTGGGAACCTGTTTGCATTGACGCAAACAGAAGTTCACACTTTCAAAACATAAAAACAGGAAGCAACAATTTATCTCTTTTCCGTTGAACGTACAATTGTATTTGTAGGTTAGTAACAAAAATGGATCAAATAATGGAAATAAACTCACTGATGCTTCATCAACCAAAATAGATGGCAATTTCTTCTCTGTAGCGATGACAACTCCATTTGCAGCTGCAAGAATCAAATATCAAATATTCATTTACAACTATCAAACGATGCAGCTTATATTACAGGATCCAAACCAGCTACAAGACAACAAAAGAACCCACGTAATGAGAGAGTAAATAGCACAAACAATAGCAGACATAGATTTTAGCAAACAAAATGGACTCGCAAAATGTAAAATAAGTTTACACCAAATTAAATTAAATAAAAAAGAACATGAAATCTCTAACTCTAGGCTCTTCTACTCAGCCCAAAAAATCCGACATTTCAGAGACCACTGTTTTCCCAGAACTGAACTTAATTTCCCCATCATGTCAAATCCCCTTATACTTAAGAACTGTAAGCCTTTATTTTCTTCCCCCCATAACACAAGTGAAATGTGCTCCCCAAAATAATCCATTTCAAATTGAAAAGCTAAAGTGAGGGTCATAAACAGATCCAGCCCAGAGGCAGAGATAACAAATCACCTTTAATTCCCAACGACGTTTGTCCAGACCCAACAGCCGTCAAAGCATGCTCAATCTGAACAAGCTTTCCAGAAGGGCTGTTCCACAACAAACAGAATCAGCAGAAACACACATCATATCGTTCTCTTTATAAACAAAAATCAAATTAAATTAGAAGCTATCAGCAATAGACATACCTAAATGTGGTGAGTGAAAACGAATACTGACTATCCCCCATGATAAACCGAGCAAGAATCTGCACTCACAACCTCACTCGCAAGTTACAATCACAAAGCAAAACAATCATTTTATTTCATTCATTGTTGAATATTAGAAAATAGTAGAAAAGATAAAGAAAAATCTCACAAAAAATAGAGTGTGTGATTGGCAAATTGAATTGAAACGCGTGAACAAAAGAAAAAGACGGCGATCTGTGCGGAGCAAAAAAATGAAGGGAACTAAGCGAGAAAACAGTGAAATTTTGTGTAAGGTGAACAAACCTGAGAGAAAGAGAAAGTGAGAGAGGTCGCAGTGAGTCACAATGTTGGATTCTAAAGTGCCTGCAATAAGTTGTGAGAGAAAAAGAGAGAGGAGTAGGGAGCAAGTCTTAATGTTGGGCCTTATATTTCAATCTTTGTTTGGGCTGGGCTCCTTCTATCGGACATTTCTTTCTGTACCCCATATTTTCTTTATAAAACAAAAATTTTCATTTTGACCCTGAAAATTTTTTGGATTATTTAATTCAAAATACAATTTTGATTTCTAGATTACTTGATCTGGAATAGATTTCTAGATTTATGATTCAGAAATAATATTTTATAAAAAACTTTTAAATTGTATAATTCCAAAGATACAAATCACATAATTTTAAAAGTTATTTTTTTTATAAAAAAAAATCAAATTATGCATTTCAGATACACTTCCAAATTACAAAGCATGTTTCCTATATTTCCAAAGTATAAAAGGAGTGACAGCAAGTGGTTAAGGCAAGCGAAAGTACCAATTAATAAGGTAATTTTGTCTTTTTCCCAACTCTGCAGATAGAAATTATGGGAGTGCAGAAAGAATATCCTCCATTTATCACTTCTTCCAACGTTAAGACTTGGCAATTACTTTCTACACCTCTATGTTTTCCAAGCTTTCAATGTAAGATAAAAAAATGTAAAAAAATATTCAGTTATGTGATTTTATTGAGAAGAATCCACATTGAATGATCTCAAAATTTTCAACCATCTAGAAGTTATAAGATTAGATATTGTATCTTGAATTGCAAATTTAAAAGTGAAAAAAATCGTGTACCAAAATATTTTTAGATTGTACAGTGTATTATTTACAATATGATATTTCACTTTTTAATTATGCAAAATAAAAATATATTTAAATCTTACATCTAAAATTATTTTTTTTTCACTTTTAGATTCTCTAATTCATAAATATAAATTAATTTTGTTAATAATCTAAAAATACATTTTATATTACATAATCCAAAAATACATTATCAATTGTTTATCCAAAATTAACTCTCTCTTTTTCCTTTCAAATTAATTAATTTATAACTAACTTTTATTTATTTACTTAGAATCCAAATATTTACTTACAATTTTCTTTCAAAGTCATAGTTCCAAAGTCATAGTTCCAACGCTTCACACATCTCTTTAAATTATTGTTTCAACATTTACTTATAGCTAAAAGTGTCACTAAAAATAATTCTAATGAGTTTTTTTATTAGTGGAACCTTTTTTTCTATTACCATTAGAGAATTAGATTTGTTATAAAGTTAGAGGAAAATCATTATAAAAACAAACTATTCACTACTTCTTTCTATTATATACATTATCATACTCTTGATCGTCATAAAACATATGTCAAAATATTTGTGAATTTTTGTAAAATCTTTAAAAGACTTCAACTCAACATCTAATAAGCATAATTGCAAAAAGTTTCCTAAAGATGTATTTAAACTCTATTTCAAACTCCTTTCCTTTTTAGAGTTATCATTTCATTTCACGAATGATGTTTACAAAAATAGTAATATCGATGATGAAAATTTCACTCTTATTGACTTGTCTTAAGAAGAATTCACAAATTATATTAATGTTTTATGAAAATGATCTTCATAATTTATATTATTAATCTTATTTTAAGTGTTGGTAGGGAAAGCCTAAAGCATGTTGAATTTGATAATAACAATTGGTTCAACTACAAGTTTGATTTTAGATCCTTGAAAAAAAGTATCTTACAAGTTCAGCAGTAGCATAAAAAAGATCTCATTTGTCTTGTCTCTCAAAGATTTAGTTTGTATATGTTCCAAAGGTAAGAAGGTTGCAAAAAAATTTCAGAACTTTTTATAAATACAGTTTTCAAAAACTAATCAGGTGCTTTTATACAAAGTCTAACCTAAAGGAAAATTCTTGCTTTAAGAATTCGTGAAAAAGACTTTTGTTTAGAAAAAAACATATTTTTTTACCTTGACTTTTAATGGGTTAAAACTAAGGTAAATGATTTCTTTTAGTAGAAAAATTAACTTTGAACTAATTCTTTTAAGTGTCTTTTCTTAAAAAATACTTCCTACACTAAAAAGCTATTAACTTTTTTAAAAACATATCATAATTACTTTTGAAAATTATGTACGTAATCTTGGAGAGTTTATAAGAACAACACAGTGATATATCTCTCTCAATAATGTAGGACTAATCTTCTTTAAGGTAGTTCTTCTTCACTTTTCTTTTCTTTTAAAAGTTTTTGTTTTATAATTGTATGGAGTGTAAGACAATTTTATATTTTTAATTATGTTTTTGGGTCTGTAATTTATCTTGAACAGAATATTTAAAAATAAAATATTGTGATTTTTATATTTTTGTGTGTTCATAAAACTTTAAATTATAGTTGATTGTTTATCTCTTTAGTTAGAAATTGAATGTAGCTTCTAGTAAAGTGAAATAATATAAATTCTTTTTGCATTGTTTTTTCCTTGTCTTATTTTTTATGAGGATTTTAATTTTCAACTCTCACCATTGAATTTGTTTTAATGAATTAAAACTTGAACTAAAATGTATCTTATATTTTGTTACTGAATCTATGTTTAAAGAATTCTAAAATTAATAATAATAATTAAAATTACATTGATTAAATTCATCATCTTAAATTTCTTCTCGATCTTTACATTAAGGAGATAGAAATATACATGAACTTATTTTCTTTTTAATCTTACAAATAAACATATAGGTCCTAAATCATATTTGATAATACTTTTTTAAAAAGTTTTGCATGTGAAAGTATGTCAGTACTCTTGGATATATATATATATAAAAGAAGGGGAAAATTTTATATATATTTTGGTTATATGATTTGAAAAAAATATCATTGCACATAAAATTTATTCAAGAATTATAAAGGTGGATTTTCGGAAATTTTATTTTTTAATGCAATTAAAGTTTAATATATTTTTATAGAGTATTATTCAATTATTCCACATTCAACATAAAATTTATAGAAAGTAATGGTTTAAGAAGTTATTGGCTTATTTGTATACAAAATATACCTCCAAATAGTGATGAAAATATAAATTTTTAAAATAGAACGTACAAATATTATTTCTAGATATTAAAACATAAAAGAAAATCAGATGTTATTCAATTTTTTCTCAAGTCATATTTTACTTTAATAAAGAGACTAACATCTCAAATTACGGAGTTTTATATCATTTAGTCCGATTGTATGAATTAAATTAAAAATTTCAATAACTAAATCTGATTTATATTTTAAAAATAAATTATAATTTTTTAATCTAATATCATCATGGCTCATAAGTTAATAGAATATTTTTATCTAATTAAAAATTAAAAAATCATATATATAAATATTAAAATTTAATATTCAACCATACATTATGTAAAAATAATATCATACATTTAAATTTAATATTATTTAAAATAATTTTATCAATATCTCTCAAATTCATAAATATCATATTAAAAAATATCAAAATAAAAAAATAGAAGAGGGTGTAAAATTATCCTGTAAAAAAAGAAATCATTTTTTTTCCATGACATTGTTTATTTTAAACTTTTTGAAGATTTGACATTGCTCTAAAGTGCCTATTAATAATAGAAGGTTAGGCCTATGTTTATATTCGTTCATAGTGACATGGGTAGAAAAAGTTTCTACTTAAACTTTTTATATTTTTTTCATTTTTTATTTCAATAAAAATAATAAACTAAATTACAAATATTTAATAAAGTTTTACCTTTTTTACTTATTTCTAACTTTTTTTTACTTCATTCAAATAAGTCTGCTTATCAGTGTAATTACTTCTCTTTTCTTATTTTCTACCTCTTTATATTTTTGTTGCAGCATTCAATTAAAATGTAGATATATTAAAATATATTAATTTGACTTACATGGATGAGTTAAGCAAACTGAACCAACTAACTTATTAATTTATAGCGATTCATAAATTTTATAATTTGATTCAATTCATTATAGGTTATTGAATTATGCATATTGATTTACTAAATTATATTTCTTTAAAATAAAAAAATTATATAAAATTATTTTTATTTTTTATTTAACATTTTTATGAAAAATATTAGAATCATAGTAGTACATTCTCAAAAGAAAAAGTAGTACACTTTTGAAAACTTTAAAATAATTATTTTAATTTAAAATAATGACTAAAAACTTTAAAGTAGATAAAAACTAGACACTAGAACATTGTTTTAATATGTAGTAACAGGAAAATGGGAATGCATAATATACCTTGGAAAGTGTATTAGTAACAATAGGAAGTGTAAATAGAAACTCTCAGCACAAGTAAAAAAAGTTGGCCCAAAGAAGGGAGTAAGGTTCAACCCAGTTGTCACAAGTTTGGCAGACGAGAAGCATGAGCTAGAATAAAAATTAGTTTAGAAAAGGTGCTTTCATTAACTTAAATCAATTTTCAAATATTCAGTCAAAGATTCAAATACCAAAGAAATATTAACATCTCAACCAATATTTTATTTATTTGATCAAATTTCTTAAATAAAAAATATAATTGAGAAAAAAATCCACTAAAAAAATAATGAAACATTTCATATATACCTATCATGAATAGAGAATAGAGTGAGTCTTTGTTTTTTTGGTAATTTTTAATATTTGTATAAAATCCGATTAACATGTGGTTAAAATTTAATATGTTTTCTTTTTTTTTTGTTAATTATTGTTAAATTTAATTTAATTTAAAATTTAATATTATTTGTTTTTATTAGTTATTACCAAATTAATATGACTTAAAATTTAATTTTTTTACAAATAAATATTAAAATATGAAGTTTGAACTAACTTATTCAACTCACAAATTATATAATATAAATAGCATTTACAAAATTAAAATTATAAAACTATAAAAATTAATTTTTTTATAATATTTAGACTAATCCATTTATTATTTAAGAAATTTAAATGTTAGGTATTGAACATCCCCATATAGTAAATATTATCAAATTATATATTACACATTCCATGTGTGAAACATATTCCATTCCTAGAGCCCTTTTTGTGGAGTTCTCAACATTAAAGTCACATGTGTGGCTTGTGGAAAAGGGTGGGGTCACATATGGATCTAGCATGGGTCAATTCAAAACATGTATTTTATTGTATCCATCCTCATTTTTTCTCAGCACACCAAACCTAGCCACCACCACCATCATCATCATACCATACTTTATTCTTAAATTTGGTTGGTTGGTTGTTGGTAACTCTTGGTGTTAGGAAAGGGACCATGTGTTGTTCCTTATTTTTCTATGTTGCAACACAGAATAAGGTACCCTTCTCACTCTCCTCAACTTCAGTTTTCTCATGCCACATCAACATCTTGTAGGAGCCCTTCCACCTTGGACCTTCTCAAACTTGGCTGCCATATTCACATTTAGGATATGATTACATAGATTCTTCCAAAAATATTTATTTATATTTTAAAAATAAATAAATTAATATATTTTAAATATTGATTCACTGTAAAAACAACTTTTTACCCACTTTCTGGATTTTTAATAAGTTTTTTATTAATTTTATAATTTATTTCAATTAACCTAACCATCTTTCCGCAAACTAAAAATTACAATTATAATTATCTAAAATCATACGTGATTTTGGTTTTCAGGTCCTTTTAGTTTATTGAGGACTTTTTTTTTATTTTTAAAAGCATGCAAAAAAAAATTTTCATCCAATTTTTTATTAAAGTTATTATTTTTTATTTACTAAAATGGTCAAAACAAATTTATTGATTCAGTTTTGTCTAATTTTACAAAGAAATAATACACATACATCCATTTATAAGATACCAATATTTACATACAAAATTATAATTAAAAAAATAAAAATAATTCAAAAAAAGTATGGAATGGGTGTGTTTTGAAGTCCATCTATCATTTTTCAATTTTATAAATCAAATTACAAATATTTGATAACTCAATTTATTTTATATTTTATTTAGTCTGACTTTATTTTACATATATGGAATTAACAAACTATATTTTATTTAATTAAGAAAATAAAAAATATTACATATTTAAAATAATCACATAATATATCATTATTTAAAATTTTAAAATTTAATATTTAATAATTAAATATATTATATAATAATATATATGTCTTAACATATTATTATTTAAAATAATTTTATCAATTATTTATTTATTTATAATATAACATGTGTAATTATATTTAAGGTTTAGAGTTTAAGTTATATATATAGTATTATAACATGTATTTAATTTATTATTTTTTAAATATGAATTGACCTAAATTATAAATAAAATGAACCAATCTATTCTAAAATGTCTTAAAATACGATAAGAAATTTAATAAAAGGTTATAAAGTTTAAAAGATTTGATAAGAAGTAATATGGGATTTGAGAAGTTGAAATGCAAGTGTGATCTGACTTAAAAGCTTACATTTTAAGTAATGTTGTAGTTGTAAATTAAAATTTGAAAGTGGATTTACTTAAACAAAAATATATTTATTTGATAAATTCCACAACCTTTGATGTTGGTAAAGGTCTAAAGGCAAACATGTCCTTTGGACTACCAAAAGTTATTCTCTTTAAGATGTCACAAACACCCCACCTTTGTTTAGATTATAAATATAAATTAATAAATTAGATTTTGCTTTTATATTTCTTACATAGTCAACATTCTGGCTATTAATAAATTCAAAATATGTTGACAGATTTTGAATTTTATTTGTAAGCTAAGCTGTATTTAATTGACACTTTCAGGCTAATCTATTCATCTGTTGTGTTTTTCTTTCGAGGGTCTAATTGAGTGAGAGAGAGAGAGATTAGTTTTAAAATGAATATCTTAATTATTGAAAATTTTAATCAGCTATATTAATCTTAAAATATAAATAATTTTTTTTCATCATATATAGATAAATAAACTTTATCTCTTAATTTTTATAATTTATTTTAGCTTTATGTATATTGTTTTAATCTATTGGGGATTATATATACAATGACTAAAACGAATTAAAATGGTACGTGTGAGGATTAAAATATTTTTTTTTAAATGTAAATACTAAAAAGTAAAATCTGTATTATAATTATAAGACTGTATCAAAACAGTTTATAACTTGTTTACCAATTAAGTATAATAATTTTTTATTTTAAAATTATTAATTTGAAACATATTATCAAAATAGTTTTTGAATAATTAATAGTGTAAAATCGATTTGCACTACTAATTTCAGTTCTAATTTTTCTTATACCGAGTTGATAATTTTTATGTTTTAAAAGTTAATGTAATCAATTTTAAATATTTTAAGGATAAATATTATTTCTAACCCTTTATGTTTTCATATATTAAGTTTTAAAAATTTCAAATATGGTATTTTATGTTTATAAGAAGGTTTTTTAAATAAAAATGTAAATAGGTTAATAGATTTGAATGACGTATTTGTCATCTTATTTAACGTTATAATTAGGTTTCCATTTATTTATTTATTTTATTCCATCCCTCTAAAGTTTAATTAAGTTTATCAGTTTTTAGAATGCAACGATTTAACTTTTTTCAATATTTAATTAAGTTCCTTAATTTTTAAAAATCAAGGATGTAACTCCTTCGTACATTGAAATTAACGTCATTATTTTATATAAATTGTCATCATGACTATATTATCAATCGTATTGTACACAAATTAAATTAAAATTGACAATATTTTTTTAACGATTTTAATATTTTTCAGTTATATTGTTGCATTTTAAAAAAAATTAAGTTAATTAAATATTTTTATTAACAGTGAGACAAATTTGAATAAGTAATATAAATAAAAATGTGACTAATAACAGAATTATATTTTAATAAAAATGAAATAAAATGAATATTTTCAAAATCATAAATTTTCAGAATGAATTAAAAGACATAAAATACTATATTTATGTTTTTGAAATTTTATTAAGAGATATATTGAAAAAAAATGTTAGCTATACAAAGAAGATTTTAAATAAACTAAAATATTGTTTTGAAATATTTTCACAATTCTATCTATTAGATATTTTAAGAAAATAGTCTAGTAGTTTTTTAAAGTAATTTTTAAAAGATTTTTAAAGTGTTTTAGAAATGGTCAAGATAAGCAATGCATAAAAAGAGATAATGAATACTTCAAATCTTATATTAATTCATCCTTAATTGTTATGTGTTCATCTTTTATGATCTTCATTTGATGGTTAAGCATAAAGTTTATGTTTTTCTTTTGCAATCATCAACATACAACTTAAATAATATATCTATCTTATAATGTAATTTCTCTTTTAGCGAGCAAAATCTTATAATATTTTAAGATCATATTTTTTTGTAAAACTAAAGTTGTTTAGGCACGAGTGGTTCCATTCCAAAGAGTATTCAAGGTTTAGGAAAAAGTGATTGTTTTCAAAATGAAGTCAGGATTTGTTGAGTGTTGAAAAAATTCTCAAGTTATTTCAGACAATAATAACTTAGATTCAAACGACATTCATTTGTAAGTTGCAAACGATAATCTATAAGTGAAATATTGAGTTGATCTTGATCAAGAAGTGAACAAATCAACATCATGAGATCATGAGATGTTCTATATGCAAAAGATTTTCAAATCTCAAACTTTTAATACACAATTAAATTAATTAAACTTTCCATTCTTACGCATTAACCCATCCAAGTACATTACTTATCTTATATTAAGTTGGCTTAATATTTAAGATAACTAAAGTATGTGATAGGATAATAAAACAAGAATAGTCAAGGATAGTATAATAAAACAAGAATAGTCAAGAATAATATAGATTGTTTTTAGCAATTTAAACATAATAAACAAATAATCTTTTCTCACCAAATTACACATCCATCAAAATTTCCCACATGTCACCTAAAGGATGAAAATGCAACTTAAAGCCTAAAGAGAAAAAAAAATCCCACCTCAAACAAAATTTTAACTACCTAATATAAATTTATCTTGAATATACTAAGAAATAAAGAAAGAAATCCCTTAAACTTCTATATAAAAGTATGAAAAATAAATTTTGAGAAAATAAATAAATTACAAAATTATTTATATTTCTATTTATAAGTTTTAAACATAATTATTATTTTTTAATCAACTTTTAAATCTATATCTATCTAAAGAAGTGATCATATTTTTTTTTCTTTTAACACTCTAGCATAACACAAGCGTTTCTGTGCATGTTTTTTCGCATTTTTAGAGTTTAATATCTTATTTCAATATATTAAAAATATAATTATTTTTAATTTTCTATACATATAAATAAATAAATGAATATATGATTTATTGTTTTATATATTAAAATTGGATTATATTATAATATATAGAAACAAATATTAAAAAGAATAAAGTGTTATATTATTATTATAATATATATATATATATATTAATTATATATTTGGTCTCTTAATTAAGAAATAATTTATTATTACAAAATCATGAGACAAAATATATATATATATATATATATATATTTATTGTATTTATTAGTATTTGTTGTAACTTAACAATAGTATGATGAAGTTGTGGATTTGGAATATCATATTGTGTATTTCATTTTTCAATATCATAAATGTATAATTATTAAAAAGTTGACTTCAACTTTGAAAAAAAACTCTTATCTTGTGATATATTTTATGATAAGAAAAAGTATATTAATCACCTTTAATGTCTGTTCATTTGCTCCTAATCTATTGTTATTGTATTTTTGAAAAATATTTATTTATATAGAAAAATATTTCATAATGATAAAATGAATACTAACCACATAATCATAATGTCATTGCCATGCATTAATTGATCTTGTTTCACTGTAATTAGATAGTTTGATTCTTTAACTTGATCGTACGTGATTGTCATGAAGTCCTTGCATTCTTTATGATACAAAATTATAACATGACTTGTTAAATAAATAAATAAATAAATTTAATTATATGATAAATATATATCTTTATAGAAAAGAAACATGATAATAAAAATATATTAATCCTATTCACTATTACTAACATATGTATTACTTTATTCCTATTTCATTATTATTTTATTACATACAAACTATAACAATATTAAGTTATTAATAAATAATTCTTACTTTCAAAATTTATAGTGATAATTTCTATAAAATAATGTAAAATAAGATAATAATTATGTAAACATAATAAGATTTATATATTATCTTGAATTAAGTGTTAAATATGCGTTAATTTCATTTTTTCGTTAATATTTATCATCTAAGTAGTTTTGATTATTTTTTTTACAAGATATTATTTTAGATAATTCATTTTAGCCTTTTTTTAGTCATTCTATACCCTCTATGTGTAGCATAGAGTCTCAATTTTTCTTTCTGTTGTTTTAACTTTTTATTTATATTTTCTATTTTATATTTATTAAAAAAAATATTATGTTAAAAGTAAATTAATTATCAAACAAATAATTATTTTCTTAAAATCCAAAATAAAAACTATATGTTCCCCGTACTGTAACATCCCAAAAATACAAATAAACAAAGTAATTCACTAAATCATGCATCATCATTATCATAATAACATCTACTCAGATAAAGATCAAACAAGCAAAAGATGAATATATGCATATACAGTCATCCTCAAAAAGTTGTACAAAGTTAAACACATGCCCCGACAAGCAGGCAGTCTCAGATTACAAAAGAAATAAAACAGCTAAGGGGGTCTAGCTTTTCTCCAGCTTGGCCCCACTGCCTGAAGCAACGTCTCTCCTGTTATCTGCTCCCGTGTCAAAACACGATCATAGCAGGTACAAATTCAAACCATGAAAGAAAAGGGATAAGCCAAAAATCAATATTTCCATAATTAAGTCTATACATGAACATTAATTTAATCATCCACACTATTCAATCAATCAGCCTACCAAAGGTTATGGCAATCACAATTACACACATAAGACTGACGACTTCCGAAAAACTGTATGGACTCAGACAGCTGGAACTAACACCTGATACACGACATGGGGATTAAATATTATATCTCAACCTCTACCACCATGTGAGTCAGGGTGAAAGAATTAGGCCTTTTCCCGTAGGTCATCCTAATCCAATCTCCGTCGACTTCTCACAACCGATGACGAGTGTCTACGTGACTCGATCATCGGTGAAGTCCGGATATTCCATCGTGAAATCCCTAGTCCATACACACTATCTGTTATCACATACAAGCACAACACACCACAATCATTCAAACTTGTTCCACCTCAATATAACCCATTGGCCTTACCGCTGTGTACCTCATGAAATTATCCCTCCGGCCTTACCGCCAAGTAACCCCTCAAATATCTTCATCACAACATATCATTCCTCAATTTCACATCATATAGCTCAACATATATCAATCTCATATAACACAAGTCATACATTCTTCAATTTCATAAAAGAAACTCAATCTGGGTGCAGGGGTTCTCGCTTGGGCGAGAACATATCTCGCCTGGCGAGACCAGGCCGTAACCAATTCTTTGTCACTGGAAGGGTCTCGCTTAAGCGAGACCAGGGCTCGCCTGGGCGAGAGTTGGACAGAGACCAACTCTTGCCATCTGGAAGAATCTCGCCTAAGCGAGAACAGGGCTCGCTAGGCGAGGACCGACCAAAGTTGGACAACGATCTTCCCTAAAACTTGGTCATTTTTCAACTTTGACCCGCTCAATTTACACAATTTATAGCGGATAGCTTCATCACCAGCTAAAGCAATACAATCATACTCGGTTTGGGGCATTGGTCATCCCATTCAACATTCATTCATCACATAGAACAATTCCTGCCAATTTCTACTCATTAACTACTCACATTCATCACAACAAGTTGGGATTCAATCAAATTCATATCCAAATGAAATCCATCATACACACAATAGTATATTCCAATTCACTTCTACTCAAATCAAGTTTAATTCACAATTTATGAACTAAATGGTATTTCAACATAATGCATCAAGCTCACAAAAGAGAAACTCAATTTAACGCACAAAATGTCTTTCGCTTCACCTTATCTAGAAAAGGCACCTAAGCAGATTCAATCCCTCAATCAACTGGGAATTTCCCACTTTTCATTGAAGCTTTTAAAGAGACTAAATTTAAGACTTCCCCTTACCTGTTGCTCCTGCAGTTCCTCTATCGCCAAAAGTGCTCCTTTTTTCTCTAAGTGCTCACTTAGTACTCTAGGGGTACCTAAATGCAAAACGACGAGCATTAGCACTGTCCCAACACTTCATAGAGGAAGAGCAAGCCCAAAAACAGCGCCTGCGACATGAAATTGCACGAAGAACGAAAATCCCCAAATTGGAACCCTAAAAAGGTGCGAATTTGAAAACTCACCTAATTGAAGATTCTGTTCGGTGCAAAACGTTGCTCTCGTGACGCTCGTCGCGTAGGCGGTCTCTGCTCTTCAATCGGACAACAAACCATTAAGAAATCGAATGGAAAAAGAAAGAAGAGAAAAAAGCTCTAGAGAATGAGTGAAAGAAGAAAGATAATGTTCTTTAAATAATGAAGAACAAAAAGAATTAAATACTTAAGAACGTGGATCCCACTCCTTTGTTCTTCAATATTTTAATACTCTATCCCTTTCTCAGTCAATTATTTTCTAGGTTCTTACACGTACAATATCATATTACTTTTAATGACTAAATATTACAATACTCTTAAATTATTATTATTTATTGATATTAATATAAACAAGTTATTTTTTTAAATAATTCATTTTAACCTTTTTTTAGTCATTCTATATCCTCTATGTGTAGCATATCAATTTTTCTTTCTGTTTTTCACTGTTAACTTTTTATTTATATTTTCTATTTTTTTTATTTATTAAAAAATATTATGTTAAAAGTAAATTAATTATCAAAAAAATAATTATTTTTCTAAAATCTAAAATAAAAACTATATCTTCCCCTCCTGTATCATATCATTAAAGATTATACATAAATAATGATAATTCATAATATAACTAAATATTACAAAATTATTAAATTATTATTATTATTTATTAATATTAATATAAAGTTATTATTTTTATTGACATTAATATAAAATTATTATTATTTATTAATATTTATAATTTGTTATTTTAGAAATTTTAGAAATATTTTATTAATATTTAAAAAAATACTTACTTAAACTTATTTTATTATTTTATTCTCTTATTGAATCACATGTCTTTTGCACAAAACATCAATTCGATAATTTCGATAGGAACAAAAATCATATATCTAATATGGCAACAGAGAAGAAAGTCAGAAAAATGATTGTATAAGACATAAATGGCTTCTGCCATCTTCGTATGGGCAGGAGAGTTGCATGTATTCATAATTACATGGGTCAATGAAACATCTCCAGCAATATGCTATTCCCAAATATTGCTGCACCTATGAAGCCACAAGAATTCCTTATAGACTTCTTAGGTTCTAAAGAATAAGCATTTTCTCAAGTTCCTGTACCATAGGGTGGAGTTTTTTGCTTCTTAAATTATTGTAATGATATTTGTTTAATATTTTTTATTTAAATTAATTTATAAAAATCTGTTAATCTTTATTTTAAAATATTTTTTATATAAAAATAAAAACATATTTAATTATTATTGAGATTTAAAAAATTAAGATTTACATATTAAAAATTAATATTTTATTATTATTATTTTATTTTATATATAATACATAAATAAAATAAATGATTTTTTTTCTATATATACTATATTTCTTACATTTATATATCTCAAATACATATTTTCAAAAAACTCTAAAATTTCAACAAAAATATTCTACAAAGTAACTAAAGAAATATGTCTATAAAATTATATTATCATGTATACAGAAAATATATTGAGTTTAATAAAATAAAAAAGATAAAAATAAGGATCAAGGCATCACATTTAACAATAAAAGACTGTTCAAATTGACCTTAAAAAAATATTATTATGTAATAGGTAGTTTTTTTTTATTGTAAGTAGTTAATAAGAATTTTAAAAAATCAGTTACAAAATCTTAAGAGTAAAATGGATAAAAATATTGGTATACAAAGAAGCAGTTAAAAAGGAAATCCCTTCAATAGTATTATAGATATATAACAAACTTTTTCTTGATAAATAATTCATATTAATTCCAGAAAAATTGTAAAGTATAGTATTACTAGAAAAATAAAAAATCTTTTAATTAGTTTAAAATGACCAGCAGCAAATATATGGAATACCATTATACCAACCTTTAATAACTATATATAAATCATATATCGAATATTGTGCCACGTTATTAAAAAAACTTTAACACCTGTTTTTTCGAACATTAAATTAATTCTTATAATCTATAAAAAGCAAATAGCAAGAGTTGAGTTTTTAACTGGTTTTAGGATACTTTTTTTTATCTCTTGCATTCTTACATTTATTATCTAGTTGTTTTTTATTTTAATTATCTAAAAAATATACTACAAAAGTTATAAGTATTTCTATTTTATATTTTCAACAATTAATAAAATTAAAAGATTTTATAAATATTTTTATACATATTTTATTATAATTTAACTTTTTATTTTAGTAGAAATTATCAGTATTCTCACTATATAATTATAATATTATAATAATTAATACAAAATATAAGCAACTTCATGTAACTTTAATATAAATTTTAGTAACAGTTTTCAATTAATTTTGTAATAATAAATAAATAAATTTTAATTATATTTTTTGTTTTTCTCATCATATTCCACTAGTTTAATCATAATTGGCATTAAATGGTAATAGGATTTTCTTTAATTAAGTAAAGTTGACTATACAAATGTGTTTATCATTATAGTTTTTATTTTAAACTGTGTTTATTACCTACAGACTGTGTTTATTTTACATAATTAGGGACGTGAATGATTTAGTTTAAGAATTAAGTTGTTACGTGAATGATTTAGTTTAAGAATTAAGTTGTTAGATAAAAGTATGTGAATAATATATATATATATATATATATATTATTAGTAATTTGTGGGGGTGTGATTTTGTGTGTTTTAGTAAATTTTTAATCTATATCTTTTTTATATTTAATCTATACAATTTTTACATTAACTTATTAATTTATTTTTATTTGCGGTTTCTGGTAGTTATTTATAATATATTAAGTTTAATTTAATTTAAAATTTAATATTTATTGATTTTTATAATTTATTATTAAATTTAATTAAATCCAAAGTTTAATATTTTGTTTATTGATTATTACAAAACTCAATTCAACCTAAAATATATTTATTTTATTTTTTTGTTGTGTATTATTTAAAGGATAAAGTAAATTGTTGCTATTTAAGTAAATCTTAAAAAAAATTTATATATTTTTGTGGATTAACCTATTCAGTCCACATTTTTTAAAATGCAAGTTATACAAACAAATTTTTCATAGTGTGAGTTTATGCAATTATGAGTTTAAATGGGTGAATTTGTCTATATACCTAGCTTTAGTTAGTTCATACCTCTAAAAATACATTGAGTTCTTACTATGCATTTGTATAATAACAATTTACTAAATCTGTTAAACAATGTACAACTAATAAAAAATGGATTGTTGGTTGAATTGAACTTATAAAATTATTTAATTGTGAGTTATACTGGCTGAATATAAAAATAATCTCATTAAAAATTTATCAAATAATACAAACCTACATCTACATAAGAGAAGAGCTGGATATTTAGATAATAATATTACTCGTATTAATTACAATCCATGCAAGTACAAGCTTATATTTTTTGGTAAATTTTTAATATGATTTTTTTATATGGAAAAAACTATTTTAGTAATCCATTTTTTAGATTTGCTCCACTTGACAAATAATCTATGCGAGTACAAACTTATATTTTGATAAACTTTTAATGCACATTTTTTTTATATGGGAAAAACTATTTTGGTAACTTACTTTTTCGATTTACTTCACTTGACAACTCTAAAAAAATAATAAAATATTATATTTTGTTATTTAATTTAAACATAAATTAAATTTTTAAATAAAATATTATTATAAAAGATTGTAAGGTGGTGTTATTTTTTGTGAAGATTGTCAAAATATTAATGTCATTTTTATACTTGGTGTGTAATTTACGAGTTAAACCATTTTTATTCGTAATTTTCGATAGTTTGCTTTTATTAATTGTGAATTTTTTAATAAATTAAATAAATTGTTTTTATAAAAATAAATATTAAAAAAATTGATTTATTTTTATTAATTGTGAATTTTTTAATAAATTATTCTTATAAAAATAAATATTTTTTTTTATATATTTTCACAAGTTTAGATTAACCTATTTTACTCACAAAAATTTTTATAAGACGGATGTGATTTAAAAATTTAAAGGCGATTGACTATTTTACATTGTAAATTATGAGTGTGAGTTTAAATGAGGAAATTCATCTATATCTCGAGTTTTAACTACAAGGTGATGCATGAAGATTTGTCTGAATACCTTATTCTTGAAAAGATATATTAATTGTTTTATTTTATCCTTTGATGTCATGTAATGTTTTAGGTGTATAAAACTTAATAGGACATGTTGAAACATAAGACTAACCTAGGTGACAGGAGGACCGAACTAGAAATCAGAAACAAAAACGAGAAAAGGACAAACACACAAATGGAGAGACGAAAAGCCCCAGAAAACCCACAGTTGTCTGACGCGTCTTTCGAGAAAGGGACGCGTCAGCCCTCCTTTAAGCAACACACACCAAACTTAACCCTATGAGCTATGCTTCTCTACTATCGCCCTCACTTTGAACCCTCAAGATCCTAACCGTCTGATTCTTACCAAGATACCACGATCATAAAAAACATTAACTTTACTTTCCTTTGTTTTTTACAGATAGGACTTCTCATGAATATATAAATAAGATGATAATACGCAAATCACTGGAAGTTATATATTTTTATTTTATATTTATTATATTATACAATTTATTTTTTATTAAACAATTTAAAATAAATAAAAGTAACAAAAGTTAGAAAATAAATTAAATGTATTACTTAAAAATTGATAAGAAATGTATTAAATTTTTTAAAAAATGGTCCCAGAACTTATAAAAACATTTCATTAATTATATTATGAATTATGAGTTTAAAATCTAAATTTTATAAAATATTTATATTAAGTCATATTGAGATGATAATAAAAGTAAAACTTAAAATTTTATATTATAAATTAAAATATTATTTATATATATTAAAATAATTATGATATAAATTAAAATATAAATAATATATTATTAAGTAAAATTTTAAAAAACTTATACATTAAAAGAAATAAATATAAAATTTCAAAAATAACGTGATGTAATAAAAATTACAAAAAAAAATAAAGACATGATATTATCTTAAATTCATGTTTAATTGTCTTAATTTTAACTTTTGCAATCATTTTTTAAATTTAATTTGGCATGATTTTCAGTTCTAAAAATCAGTTTTAACTTCTAAGTTTTAGCTTTAAAATAAAACAATTTTCAAAAGTTGTGTTAAAATAAGTTAGAGGTACCATTGTATAATAATAATGTTAACACTACTATAAAAATATATTTTTAATTAGAAGATTATTTATTAGCTTATTTAGAAGAAAATATCGTAATAAATTTATGAATATTTATAAGTTTTCTACCCTAATTATAGATCATCCATGTGAGATTATTTTACATGTGTAGTACTGTTTAGTGCTTTATTTTCTCCACATGACACAGTCTATCAAATATCTTTCATGATATCACTGTTTATTGTTTATGATCAAAATTCAATTTTCGCGGAATCAAATTTTCAACTTTGATTTTGCATCATTGGCGGAAAACCAATCGAACTTAATTCAGAATTGGATTTTTTTTCTAATTTTGTTTTCTTAAAGTAAGGTAAGAAAAAAATTAAAAAATATATTAATAAAATAGATATTATTTAATCAAATGAGCATCAATTTTAAAAAGCAGTCAAAACTCTTTTATGAAAAATTAAATTTTTTATATTTAACAATTATTATAATGAAAAATTAATAATTTTTTGAATTTAGGAAGAGTTTAAATTTTACAAATAAGAAATAACTAATAAAATAAAAAAATAATCAATAAATTGAACATTATTTTTATAAACTAGACTAAATTTTTTTATTGAAAATTAAATATTTTATATAAAAGACATTAAATAATTCATAAAAGTAATATTGTTATTAAAAAAATATTATTTCAAATACTTTTGTAAATGTAATAATTGATAAATTTAAAATAGTAGTAAGATATTATTATTTTTTGACATATTTAACAATCACATTTTTATAATATTATTTTATTTAAATGAATAATATGATTTGATTTGCGAGTAGAGTAGAAGTAAATAATAAGATAAATATGAAAATATAAAATATTTTACTGATTCTTTTATTTTCATTGCATAATATGAAATTACAAACATCTATTAATGGGTAGTGAGCCTCAAATACTTATATTGTTGAGACAATGATTTCTTGTATCTCTTTAGGAAACTTTCTTCTTTCATGTTCATTTTAGTCATATTTCTTGATGATTTTGGATGATCTTTGAAGTTCTTCTACTTGTTTGATTTGGGAAAACTTGTGGTCCTTCATGTGTTGGTAGTAATCTTCATGTCTAAGCTCGTCCAACAAATTATCGTACATTTTATTGACTTCATCCAACTTGTACACACGATTAATGTAAATGTTAGAATCGTGGTGGACGTGTTTGCTTGCAACAAGCATTTGCAAACAAGGTAGGTGAAGTTTTTAGAACTTTTCACCATCTCAAGTCTAATCTGACGTTGACGAAAAATTTTCTTGTTGGTCGAACCTTTCTTAGGTTGATGGTCTTTTGAACCAAGAACCTTGTGCTACTTTTATCAAACTCAAGCATTGTGTAAATGTTTGATTTTGAATTAACATCTTATAATGTCTTTGATGCAACTTCAGAATATACATTACCGACATTACTCATTACAGTCATTTCCTTCCCTCTTTGGGTGAAAAATTTGTTACACCGTGTGTATGTTGCAATTACCATAAGTAGAGTTGTCAAAATGAGTCTGGTCCGACGAGACAATCTATGTGACATATGATTCAGATAAGGCTAGGCTTAAAAAATAGTGACCTAAATAACAATGTCTTTTTTAGCCTAGGCCATTTGGCCTGATGCTCATATAGGTCAAGGCCAAACTAGCATGCAGACTAATGAGCTGACCCATTTAACTTTTATATTAAATTTTTAGTTATTAATTTTTATGTTATCATATCAAATAAAAAAAATCCTAGTATATGACAATTTCTCTCCTTTGCTTCATCTTTTCTCTTTCTCTCTCATCACTTCCCCCTCTCCTTTATTACACCACATGCCATGTATCACTTTTATTACTGTAGTTTCGCGCCTTTACCACAGTTTCAGTTTCATATTAGTTTAGATTGTTCTTTACTTTTTTGTTAATTTATATTCTCATTTGTTATATTTTTAATCAAAACTCTATATTTGCTTCTGTTTTTCTCATATCATTATGGGAGTTTGTCTTATTTTGTTAATATTTGGTGAGTTATATAAAGCAAAGTGGTTGTAAAGTATTAAAGGGGTTTTTATGTTTTTTTAATCTACTGCACTATAGAGTTCTTACTTTCTACTACAACACTAAGATTAGGAGTTACTTCTCCAATTAGTGATCCATCTATAATAACAAAAAAAATAATTTTAAACAAAAATATGGAGAAACTAAGAAAACAAAGGTTGTGAAGTAAAAGAAATGTTTGACTATCTTGGAAGTGTCTAATAGGTGCTCTGAGTTTGTTTCATAAATTGTTCAAATATGGACAATTTTGCACAAACTTTTATATAAATTTGTTATATATTTATATATTATTTGTTAATGATAAAAAATATTGTATTATGGATATGTTGTAATATTTTTAATTTTTAATTAGGCCAAAAATAACCTGTTGGCTTGGAAAACTAACATAGGGTCAGATTAGGCAACATTTTTTTGCCGTTTTAAAAATATAGGTCAAGTTGTATTGTTTGATTTTTTTTACCTTGACCCTTTGAGCTTGGCTTGATTAGGCTAGGTTGTCATTTTGACAGCTCTACATAGAAGATATAGAAAGATTCCTTATCTTCTTTAGGATTGAATTTATGGATTCTGCTAGGTTGGTGGTGAGGTGTCCTCACCGTCTTCCTTCGTCCCATGCAAGTGTCCACTAATTTCTAAGTATCTCACCAATTCAATTGGTAGCTCTTGGATAGGCTTACCTTGTTATATTGTAGTAGTAGTTTGCTCCAGGTTCAGTTATTACGTATATTGCATATACAATGAAACAATATAAATAATAAAGTTGTTAATATAATTTAAAACTTTAGTTGTGAAAGAAATGTGCTTACCCATATTTACAAGGTTCTTCTTGAATTGAGTATCCTTGAATCGCTTTACGAAGTTCTGTGCAACGTGCCAAATGCAATACACATGCACATAGTTACCTTTCGTCGTCCATGGTCCTTTCTTGTATATGCATTATGAATGGAGTTGTGCCACTCAAAAATTGAGTATAATGCTTCTCAAGGTGTTACACACCTTTTCAATTATTTAAGGAAAAATATACCAAGCATCGATCGTCTCATTTTCAACCACAACAAGGGAAATTGGGGATACATTTTATATCTTGTGTCACTGCTACTAGTAAGGTGTCCCTGTATTTCCCATATAGAAATGTTTCATCAACTCAAACTAGTGGTTTGTGGTAGTGAAACCCATCAATGCAAGACTTGAATGTTCAAAACAATTTTTTGAAGTAGACTTTGTCCAGAACTAACTCTTGGCCATTATATGTAGCTTGGATGGTCAATTTGTACTTGAAACCATTCATAAAGGTTGACATGGCGAGCAAAAGAGTTGTCGACTTATGGAATGATTCTTCCCAATTCTT
This sequence comes from Lablab purpureus, assembly GCA_030347555.1. Classification (NCBI taxonomy): domain Eukaryota; kingdom Viridiplantae; phylum Streptophyta; class Magnoliopsida; order Fabales; family Fabaceae; genus Lablab; species Lablab purpureus. The sequence goes on from CM059258.1 coordinate 25,547,699, forward strand.
GTAGGCATTTTTGTTAAGGAAAAATCTAACACCCTTAAGTTTTTTTATTAGGCACTTAAAAACAATTAAGTATAAAAATGCAAAAATAGCTTGCGTTTGAAAAACAATGGTTATTTTGATAGATGTTAGTCCATCTAATAGACGAACAGCTTCTCCTTTAGAATGTCACATCATGCATGCATCATCAGTCAAACGATATTTTCTAACAACAACATCTGATAAGATGGAAGATCGATATGATGATATGCACACATAAATCAATAAGACTTAATGTATATTTTATTTGTGTTTAGGAAACATTCTTTCGATCGTCTTAAGTTAGAAGTACAAAAACTATCTCATGTCCCTTTCAACATTTCTGGGTAGATGAGCTAAAACTTCTTTTCTTCACCAAATTCTTGACATAGTCTTTCTTTTGTCGAACCTTGGAGCATACCTACTTTGTACAAAAGTCAAATCTCTGTCCAATGAAGGATAAGTTGTACAAACTATTAGGAGTAGTGCTAGAAGAAGGATATGCATTTAGTGCATGTAGAGTTGCATTTAATATACTTTATGTGAAACTATAATTAGAAGATGAAGCTTAAGTTGCTTGAAGATAACCTAAAGTTGATTTTTGAATCTTGTACAATGTTTTTTTTTCTTTGGTCTAAAAACTTTAGAAGAACACCTTAAAGTGTTTTCCTAGCTAAATCTATACATCTGAAAGATGCTACCCTTATAGAATAGCATTTTCACTGTGATTGTTGATTACATCTTTTACAATATTTTGTAAAGGGGTTAGTCATGAGTGATTACTTTTCCAAAGAATGTTTAGTTTGAGCCAGGAGTGACTTGTTGAAAAAAATACCTGGGTTGAGCCAGAAGTAGCTTGAGGAAAGAGTACTTGAACAAGTTAGTCAAGAGTAACTACGAGCCAAAACAATACTTGTACCTTGCAGTAGTAGTCTGCTAGTGAAACTCAATTGGTTGGTTGAGAATTAGACGTAGTATGTGGATTTTAGACAAACTAGTATAAAAACTTGTGTTAAGTAATATCTATACTTACTCTTTCCAATTGAATCTTATTGTGTTGATTTAATCTTAAAAATGGAGATTTCTTACCTCAACTTGTTTTTAGCTCAGAAGAGTTTTTGAAAACATATTGTTTGATAAGATTCCTTCGTCAAATAATCCTTCATATAAAGGAAAATTTTTTTAAATCACAATTCAACTCTCCTTCCTTGTGTTTTTATTTTTATTTTTTATAGTTGGTATCAAAACTCAAACTCTAAAGGATTGAGCATCTGATAACGATAGAAGAAAAGATCCAACTATGACATATATCAAATGGCAACTCATAGCAGAAGGAGCTTCTCTAACAAGACTTCTAACTTTTCTCTTTTTCAACTTTTTCTTTTCTCTCTCACAAACTCCCCCCTTTACTATACCATCTCATGTCTTGTATAGAATTATTTTCTCTCTACTAGTGTGCAAGTCCTCATTTGTACTTTAATTGGTTATATGATTATGACAAGTAAAATCTTATGGAATTAGTCAAAGATTAAAACATTCACATCTTTTTGCATGCTTTACGGGGTGTAGTAGGTGGTAACATGCTAGGTTGACAAAAATGAGAGCTTCTAGTGAAAGCACACATAATTTCATAACGAAAAGTGAATGAAACTGTTAGAATTAAAAATCACTTTCATTTGAGATTTTTCCGTGCTGGTAGTATGAAATAACCAACTTACAGGATGTACAATAATTCAAAACATAATGTAAAATTTCTTAAAATTGTGTGCAATTACAATAGAGTGTCACCATCAAAGAGAAACAATTAAATTACACGAGAACACCATAAAAAAAATAACATAATTATAATTTAATTTATAATATTATTTATTTATTAATTTTTTAGCTATTTTATTTTAGTTTAATTAGTGTTATTATCAAAATATTTTAACATAATTATAATTTAATTTATAATAATAATATTATATTTTAAAAATAATAAAATAAATAAAATTTATATTATATTATAAAATTTTATCAATTTTAATATTTTAACTATTATTATTCAAATAATTTTCTTAATAAAAATATTTTTAAGATAAAAGTATTGAAGAATCAAGTCAACATAACTCAATTTTAACTAAATTTAAATTTAAAAAATTAAATTTAACTTAATTTAACTTTTTCTGTTATAATCCAAAAGTGTGAAACACCATCGTTTGATTTGAATAACTCAAGAGGACCGGACCGGACCTATAGGTAAAGTGAGAAAAATTCAAATTCGTATCTTCCCCTTTGCTTTACTTTGTTGGTTGTTGTGGACTCTCCCTCACGTGATTATTCCCACCGTTTTCAAAAAAGGGTGTGACACAGCGACGTTGAAACTTGAGAGGAAGAGTTATTGGCAGCATTCCATAAGAAGCTCCGCTAGGGTGGTGCGAATAAAATAAAAAGAAAACGAGAAAAACAGTGCCACATTCGCATTGTTCTTCATTCTTATTATTCCTTGCTTGGTGCAAAAACCACTCCTCCATTTTCTAGGGTTTGGTTTTTGCTCTCTTCGCCTTCTCCAATGGCCGCTTCGTCTTTCCTCAGATCCGCGTTTCTCGCACCTTCCTCCTGCGATCGTTTCAAGGTCTCTTGCCGCGCCGCCGGTTCTATCTCTGTTCTTCTATTTTCGCTTTTCCCTGCATTTGGTTGTAAAATGTCACAAAATACTGTAACTGAACCGAACTGAACTGAATTGGACTATGATGTGATGCGTTTTGGTTCATAAGGGGTTGTTTGTTTTTTTTATTTGGTTGGTTCTATATAATTTGGTCTTGGTTTTGGAGTTATTTGAGCTCTATTTGGTTATTCAGAGAACCAACACTTTTTTATTGATTGGTTAAAGTTTTTCATATTCGTTTTTTTCTTGCTAAGATGAAAAATCTAGTGGAAAATTTAAACCGTTGAAGGTTTTATGAGATCGGTTTTTTAATATTTGGCTGTAACGTCTGGGTTTTTGGGATGTCGTGATGGCAACTTGCGTAATTTTTGGCAATATTAAGGTTTGCGACGATACCGCAATTTAAAACTTTGGGTTTTCACTTTTTTTGTTTGTTTATTTATTTATATTTATTATAGTCATGTTTAGTTTTCAAAGTTTGGTTTTGGATTTGTTGGAACCTGTTTTTGTTTTCCTGCTCAGAAAACGGGGTAGGTGCGAACACGCTGTAGCATTTTCTGAAGAAAGATAGTCTGTGAGAGACTTTAAGGAAAATTTTCCGATTGTCAATCTTTGATGGTTAAGAAAAATGGTTTACATGCTTAATTTTTCTGACGTTTCATTGTTAGTGTACTCATGTGTTTTTTGGTGTAGCATTTTGCTAATGTATCTATATGTATATGTATATGGTCCGATTCAGGTATTTAGCAACTCCTCGAGTTGTAATGTAAAATCTATGGGATTACAGAGCAGCATATTTGGTGATTCAGTTCAGTGTGACTCATTAGTCTTACAGTTGAGTTGCTCACTTTTTTAACCATAGCTCCTCTTTTCTTTCATATTTCGGTTCCTTTAAATAGTTTGTGGTTCTTAAGAAAATAGTTGGTGTTTGCACAGAAACTACAATGCTCGGGGGATCCAGCCTATTAAATCCACAGCAACAGAAATCCCTCTCCCCACCCAGCGTAAGAATAGTACCACCATTGTATTTTATAGTAGTGTGATTTGCATGCAATCTATTGATTTTTACTTGTGGTTGGTTTGGTCTGTTTAGAATCAAGGAGCACTGGGAAGACTAGAGTTGGAATAAATGGTAACCTTCTTGTTACGAGATTTCCTTTAGTAGTTTCTTGTACCGCACTTAATATTATTATGCACTTTCAGTTTTTCATTGAATACAAAATTCTTCGTAGATGATGAATTATTTTAAGTTTTGCCTTTGGTACCATTTTTTCATTTTATCCTGGTTTTATTTAGGATAGCTAGTAAGAATTATTCAACCTCTTTATATTCAAAGTGACTGTCAATGCTTATAACTGTGCCGTATGTAAATGTTTTCATAAAAAGGATTCCTTGAACTGTCTAATTGCTTTAGATGAAATTTGTAATGTCTGATGAAGAAAATCAAATTGGCCTCATATTTACTGGAATCTGTATGTTTTAACCTGAGAGATTTCAAATGACATTTTTGTGATTCCTCATTTTATTGGAGGATCTGTGCATATGTTGAGGTAGATTCTCAAATATTAAGTTACCATGTTATAAATGAAAAAAAATAGAAGACTATTAGTTCTTCAAAATATTTTTTAGTTTGGTCTTAGGAACTTGCACATCAGTTGCTTGAGACTGAAAGAACTGTTGTTAAAAAGTGTCATCTAAAATGTAGTTATGTAAAAAGATGAAAGCTTTGTTTTAAAATGTATAAAACTTATTCATGGAGTTTTTCTTTTTGCTTTTAGATAGCATACATGTACTTATGCTGAAACGTGCAGGTTTTGGTAGAATTGGAAGGTTGGTGCTACGCGTAGCTACTTCACGAGATGATATTGATGTTGTTGCAATTAATGATCCATTTGTTGATGCAAAATATATGGTATGTACTGTTATACCAGTTATAGACCTAGAGACTATATAATATGTGTATTTTCTTGTGTATGTTTTTATGTATGTATATGTTTATACACACATCTATCCGGAAAATCTTTGCTTTTTATTGTGTAGCTTTGAGAATTAGATATATATTATAGCATGTTTTGTGAAGATTAAAATTAAGAGATACTACGCTATTTTTCTAAAGCTCCCATGGGAAGCTTAAAAAGACAAATGATTTTTTTACTTCAAAATAATCTGAACCAAACTTGTCAATATAATGCTCTGATCTTGGATGACTTCTATGTTACCGATTTTCAGTGACATAATTTGTCCTGTATCTGTTATGCTGGTTCAATTGGGTTGTTTGTTAACTACAGTCCATGTTGTTTAGTGCCCTCATGCCTTTTGTTAATTTACATATCTTGAGATTTATTTAGCCTTTTGTTATTTTAAGTATCTTGAGATTTATTTAGATTATTTTAGGTTTAATAGGCTTTTTAGTTTCAATATTTTGTTGGTTTTTGCAATGTGTTCCTACTATAATTTTTTTTTAAATATAGCCCCAATTTTGATTAAAATCAATCAATATGGTTCCTTCCATTAAATTGCTATGGACAATGTAAAAAAAGTGATGATATGATACATGGTATGACACATGTCATATGCATAGGATACGTGTCAGAATATTCTTTCCTCTCTCTCGACTCATGTCTTGTGCGTATTATACGTGTCCTGTCATATGCTATGTCATCACTCTTTTAATGTCATCCACACGAAATTAATAGATAGGACCATATTGATTGATTTTACCTAAAATTGAGATTACATTGAGAAAAAAAAATAATAGTGGAAACATATTGAAAAAAATGTACAAAAAATTGGAACTAAGAAGCCTTTAAACCATTATTTTATTATTTTGTCATGAAGCCTTGTCTAATCTTAGGAGAATCCAATCAGTGTTCTGTCTGGAAACATATTTCAAACAAAATAAAAAAGAAGAAGTTCAGGCTCTAGTTTAGTATTTCCTCATTTACTTTTGCTTTGTATGATTGAATTCCAATTGGAACCGTAAATTAAGGGGACTTTCTTGTTTTGGTCCAAAATAAGAGGACTTGATCTGTTTGTTCAACCCCCAATTTCTTGTAATAATATAGCAAAACTCCTTTTAAGTATTAGGAAGCATAGAGATTGAGTTAAACAATTACAAAATCTTACAAGAAGTAGGTTGTGACATTTGTTGGGAACAAAGAATATTTGTGCCAGAATTTTTCTAGATTAAAGGTTGTACACTTAGTAGATAATCATGCTTTTCAGTGTATACAATGGCAATAGATGTTCTAAAACATTTGAGAAATTGTTGAGTGTATTATTGCACCCTTGTATTCCACTTTTTTCAATAAATTCATCTTTTATTTTATTTATTTACCGTTGCATGTAATTTTTTTCAATTAATTTATTGTTGCATGTAACTTTTTTTATTCATTTATTGTTGATGCTTGGTTTTTTATTTATATTCCGTTTATTCTCTTTTTATTATTTCATCCTTACGTTTTGCTTTATCATCTAATCTTTTTCTTGTAGGCTTACATGTTCAAATATGATTCTACTCACGGTCCATTTAAGGGGACCATTAAGATTTTGGATGACTCTACTTTGGAAATTAATGGAAAGCAGGTTAAAGTTGTGAGCAAAAGGTATCATGAATTGAGATCTGATAATTAAAGTGTATGTTACAAATGTGTTACTGGTTTACAATATTAGTAAGTGTTAAGTACTGAAATAAAATTTAGATTGACATGAAAAATTTTGTTTCTGTATTTCAGAGATCCTGCAGAGATCCAATGGAGTGATTTTGGGGCTGATTATGTCATTGAGTCATCGGGAGTTTTCACAACTGTGGAAAAAGCTTCATCACATTTGAAGGTATTCAAATACCTGTGTATTAAGTCTTGTGTTTCTTTCATTCTTCTCTTCACTGTCTTACCCTCCAGCATCAAATTTTAATTTGAGCTTTATCATTTTACTCTTTAGGCTGGTGCCAAGAAAGTAATAATATCAGCTCCATCTGCTGATGCTCCCATGTTTGTGGTAGGAGTCAATGAGAAGACATACCACCCAGAAATGGACATTGTTTCTAATGCAAGCTGTACAACAAATTGTCTTGCTCCTATTGCCAAGGTGTGATTGCTCATGCATTACCAAGCTTTATTGAACTGAAGGATTTCTTTGTAATGAGACTGTTTTTTGTATGTAGTTTGATGGTGTTAAACTTACGGTTAATGGAAGCTCCTCTTTCTTAAAGAGCAAGAAAAATAATATGGGCCCAAAGAATCTTTAACATTTTGTGACATCCTTTTGGGTGTGTGGGGGGTGGGGTGTGCATATTTTCTGCTGAAATAGATCCAGTCTTTTAGCCATATACTTTTATATATTCTTCAACTTATATTGTTGAATTTGACTTCTTTCCTGTGTTGTGCATCTCCTATATCTTTAAATAACCTTGTTTTTATTAAAATATTTAAAAATATCACTTAGTGGGATCTCAAAGAAGGGGAAGGAGGTGCACAGGACTAAAATCACAGGAGAGAAACCATATTCATATCGACATTTTCTCTTTAATTATATATTTTCTGCTGAAATAGATACCATCTTCTAAAATTTATTTGAACTCAATGGAGTTAATACTGATCTATTCGAATCTATGTGGTGGTTCATCGAGGGCTGATATTGGCTTTTTTAGTGTGTCCCAACACATGCAATATTCTTTTATCTATTCTTCAACTTATACTGCCATGTTTCCCCTCTGAATTAAATATCTTCTACTGAAGTTATTGTTGATCTATCTGAATCTTAGAGTTATTTGACTGATTGATAGAAGCCTGGTATCTTGTTAGATAGAATATGTTGTTTCTTGCCTCAATACTGTGTTTAACTTGTGGAACTTCGAGGGTAGGCACCTCCTAGTGCCTGAAGGCCCCAATTCTCTGAAAATTCACAAAATGAAATCCTTGTTAACTCCACTTATTTATATACAACTACTAATATGCTAGCCATTGATAGAACTCAGGATATAGGAGAAAGTAGTGGATTGATACAAAAGGAAAATGTTAGAGGTGGAGAGCATGTGAAATCGTTAGTCTGAAAAGTTTATTCTAGAAGAAAGAAGGTGGGCCCCGGGAATGAGAATTAGTTAGGATGAGGTGTGACGTGTCAATGGGAGAATGAAGATATTTGAGGGAGGAGAGAAATTATAGGGGGGGGAGGAAGAAAAGTGGTTATGGAATAGGTTAAGGAGAGTCATCTCTCTGGAGGAGTCTTGGACTCTGGACTGATCTTAGCATTGTGAAGCTTCTAGCTCATTTTATTTTCTACTCATTTCAATAATAATATCAGTACATTGTTTACTGAAGCTATCAGCCATCCTGAATGGCCCTAATCAATTTCAGGCACATTAACATAAACCCTTGTATTTCTTAGGCTATCAACATAACTACGTACAGATACTTTTGTAAAAGCCCACGGGCATATATAATATTGAGGCATCGTGTTAGAAACAGTTTAGCCCTATAAAGATTTAACATGTTCACCCCTTCATCTGTCCCATGGGAAACTTACACATAAGTATATGTAACTTATATAAATTATTCATCAGGTGGTTCATGAAGAGTTTGGAATAGTTGAAGGTTTAATGACAACTGTACATGCAACAACAGGTATATTTGCAAAATTGCTAATTGTAGCCTCTATTTTTTTTTTTGGTCAAACCATTCCTTCACATGTAGCATTGGTAACATCCAATTCTTTCTTCACCCAGCAACACAGAAGACTGTAGATGGCCCTTCTATGAAGGATTGGCGAGGGGGAAGAGGGGCAAGCCAAAATATAATTCCAAGTTCAACTGGTGCTGCGAAGGTAAGAGATGGATGGATGAAGATTTTAAGTTTACTATTTTCAGTATAGTTATGTGAATCTGGGTTTGTTTTATGAACTCAAAGGCTGTTGGGAAAGTTCTTCCTGAATTAAATGGAAAACTCACTGGGATGGCATTTCGAGTACCGACTCCCAATGTTTCTGTGGTGGATTTAACTTGCCGGCTTAAGAAGAATGCTTCTTATGAAGATGTTAAATCAGCAATAAAGTATGTCTGTTGCTTTTTTTCTCCACCTTTAATATCCTCTACTGTTTTGTACTAACCTTTTGGTTGATTCGTATGACTTCGCTACTGAAAAATACGAAGGTATGCCTCAGAGGGACCACTGAAAGGAATCCTTGGGTACACAGAAGAGGATGTTGTCTCTAATGACTTCGTTGGTGATTCAAGGTACACTGTGTTCCTAAATTCATGTTTCTGCACAATTCGTAAGTCATTATTTTCCGTTGTGTTACTCTTTGGATATATTTTTTGTTAATTAATTCCCTTGCTCAGGTCAAGTATCTTTGATGCTAAGGCTGGCATTGCACTTAGTTCTTCCTTTGTTAAGCTGGTTTCGTGGTATGACAACGAATGGGGTTACAGGTATGCTTACATTTTGCATATGTAGGCTTAATACTGGCATTGACTCGGCGGTCAATTTTAATAGTAGAAATTTCTGTTCATGCGTACCATTAATTGATATGTTTTTGGAATGGTTTGTGCAGCAACCGAGTGTTGGACCTTATAGAGCACATGGCGTTGGTGGGAGCTCAAAATTGAACACCAATATTCTGTATGTTGTGTTGCAATTCATGTTTAATTAGGTTATTATTGGTAGTGACTTAGGTTCAGATTTTTGGTTTTTATCTGATTTTTATAATGTGAGGTTAAATGATCACATCGTGTACACCGAAAATAAAATAAAAAGGACATTGTCCTGGTCATGTTTTGGGATTACCAGCATGAATTTTACAATCAGCCTCTAAAAATGATTGACATTTCAAAGGTGAAGAATGGTTTATATTGGTTTGTTCGAGAGAGGGCAACACCCAACTGTGTAAATTGTTGTTCCAATTCTTGTTGAATTAGGTTAAATATTGGTAACGAGTTCAAATGACCGCATCAAGTACAAGTGAAAAGAAAATAAAAGGAGCTGTCTTATTTACATGTTTTGGAATTACCAGCAATGAATTTTACAAACTGGTTTTCAAAGTTCTTGACATTTCAAGAGTGGATGATGAATTATGTGGTCGTGTTCGGATACGGTATGGAACAAAAACTCCTTTAAAGAATAATCCGGTTCCATTTCACAAGATAAATACAGTGCATGATCACGTGTGAAATCCATCTTAAAAATTTATGGAAAATTGACTCTTGATTAATTGTTTGATTGTTGATTAGAACTAAGTAAATTAAGATTTATAAGCAGATTGACTAACCAATTGGAGTCTAATTTTTTTTAACATTTGATTAATATAAATAATTTGTTACTCTAAATAAGACACTTAAGGGTTAATGCTTAAATAAATTATTAGAATAAAGTAAAAATTAGGTGTTTTATTTTCTAATTTTGAAAAACATAACTAAATTATTGGAGTAATGCACAACCTTACTTGAATTTCTTTATGCACGTTTCATAAATACAAAAATTCGAACTTTGCTTTTGGAAGTTCTTTAGATTAATATTTTGGAAGTTAAAATTAATTTTTGAATTAAACTATTAGTAACACGAAGTTAAAATTATATTTTAGATTATTTAATTTAAAATTTCTTTTTAATAGAAATTAATGATATTTGAATTGTGCAATTTAAAATATATTTTTATTTTTTATATAAAAAAGTTTTTTATTATGAAATTTAGGAGACATTCTTTAGATCGTACATTTTAAAAAGTTATTTTTTATATGAATTTTTTTTAGATTATGTAATATTGGAATGCCTTTAATATATTATATTGTATAATATAGAAGACAATTGTTTTAAATTTTTTTGAAAATTATATAATTTGAAAGTTAATTCTTTGTTAAGAAACCATTTTAAAATTTAAGTCTTCGTATGTAAAAGCTAAAGTCATATCTTTTTATTTATTTTATTCTGATTTTTGTCATAAATAAAGTTATTAGAACTTTTAAATATTGTACTTTTATTTATTTTATGATAGTGATGCAGTCTTAGAAGGATGATAAGATTTTGATTAACTCAAGAAGTGTTGGAGAAGAAGAACATGAAAAGTAAAAAGAAACTTGCGGAAGTATGTGTTATAATGATTCAAATTTGTAATTCACAAAAAGCCTCCAAAGGATAATGCAATGAGGATTTATCACTTGAAGAAGTTTTCTAAAACAAGAATAAAACAAGAGAAGAAAACTCCCAAGACTTTCAAAGATATCTCACAAAAGTTAATTTATACATTCCTCAAAAGTTATTTACAAAAGGAACTTGACTCTCTCTTATAGCACATATGCCATGACTAAGAACATGAAAAGGTATCTCGTGTGTCTAGAATAATTAGAATTCTAAATTTGAAGATAAGATTACTTAAGTAAGGATGATGTTTTTAAGAGTCAAATGTGACACAAACAATGTGAAACACTTTCAACCATGTCCATTTTACATTTGTGAATTTCATCCAAAATATGTCTCTTTTGTCTATTGCATTGTAGAATATTCGAAGGAAATCAATAAATATTCTATAATTTAAGAGATTTACAAAAGTAAGTGTTTCATTATCTTTTTTTTTCTAATTTTGTGAGTCTTCCTCTTGTAAATCTTTCATGGAATTTTTCTTAGAATCTTCTTTTTTATTTTTTTATCATTTTATGTGAAAAAAAGTAAAACATAAGAAGAGATGATTGAATTTTGTTTTTTCACTTGTTACCAAAATTTTTAAAATCATCTAAAGAGATGAACTTATCATATGATAGATAAGTTCAACATACCCACTAAGTTGATCAAAAGCAATTTTGAAAATAAAGCTTGTACAAATACAAAATCTCTTTTGAGAGTTAGACAATATGCAATTGAAAGGAGATTAAATTAAATAGCATGAATTTTTATATTGGTTCATTAGAAATTCACATATTATGTTCAGTAATCAATAAACTTGATTAAGTTTTATTCATACTTACGTTGCAAGATACAAGTATTTTTTCAGTACATAGTCACTTATGGTTAACCCATACAAGTATTATTTTTCCAAACAACTTCTAATTCAACCAAGTATTCTTTCAATAAATTACTTTTAACTCAAAACTAGGTATTCTTTTTAGCAAGTTACTCTTTAAAACCCTTTACTACTAGGCCAAGGTTTTTACTCTCATACTCTTTTTTTTTGTCTGCATACTTACTTTTCTCATAAGCTTATTAAACGTATTTTTTTTACTTCTAAATTAAATTTAAAAAGGTTTTAAAAGAAACTTTTTATAATTAAAAATAACCTTGTATTATAATGTACATTATTTATCATAAATAAAAATATATTTTATATTAATTTTAGTTATAATATAATTTATATATATATATATATATATATATATATATAGTTTTGATCATATTAAAACACAAATTTATCCTGTCAAAATAAAATATCAGAGTACTGAAGAAAAAAAAAAGGGAAGAAGAGAAGCAACAGTGATATTTAAAATGATGAATTCGTTTTTCATCCCCTAAACTGAAAAACTTACTCCAAACATTAATTTAAGAAATTAAAAACAATTTAAAAAAATTACATTAGTCTTTAAAATAATAATTTTCTATTTTTGAGAGACTAAATTATATTTTCTTTAGATTTAAGGGAATAAAATCAAATTTATCATAATATTTAAGAATTAAAAATACAATTAAGCCTATAATTTATAATATAAAAAATGAAAGAAAATACATTTTTGTGAAATTATTGATTTTAAAATGATTATTCGTTATGAATATAAATATGTAACATATATATATATATATATATAGTTATGAACTTGTTATGGATCAGTTTGATCTGATAAGCGGGTAGCTCGAAAAAAATGAGATGAATTGCGCTCGCTTCTGCAGTAAAATCGTCTAAACTTTTTGCTTGCCAACTTTTTTTTTAATTTTTGTTTTTTTATTTTAATATATATCTAATTTTAAAAAATACTTAATTATATAAATATTTTTAAAAATTAATAAATTAATTATTATATTTAAAGATTAAATTACTTTATTATAATAAATAATTAGAATTTAATTTGTAAATATTAATTACTTAAATTATAATATTATTATATATTTATATCTTTTGAATAATATAATATAAAAAATTAAAATTAATTTTTATTTTATTTTTTTATTAAAAATATTGATAAAGACGGACTGATAGTTGAAATGTCCAACTCAATTTGTTAAACTGTGACAGAGTGATAGACTGAGCATAAACGAAGATTCACTTCACCATAGTTGTATTAGTCATGAAATTTGTGCATAATTATTCTTCAAAAGTATATAAATGACATATAAATGAGAAGGAAACAAAGTTTATTGATTCAATGTAAACCCTAGCTAGCACCGATTTCTCAATGCCTTTTGTCATTCCTTGTGTTCATTCATGCGAACATCCTCCATCTTGTGGCATTCTTTAAAGCAAATACAGTGATAGTTGGACTTGATGCACTTTCCAGTATCAAAACCAAATAGGTGGCAGGTTCGAACACAAGGTTTATCACGGTTGCACCCAGTTAAGTATGTTTCAGTTTTGGGTACACAATCTATGCTTACACCCTGTGCTGATATTTCTTCTGCAACTGCAATTCATGATAATAGTAAATTTTATTACCCTTTATCTAAGATGTGATGCAAATTCTAAACAAAAACTTAACGTGGATGCATAAGTGTTCTTCTTCCAATGAGAAAGAGAGAGAGAGACTTACGAGCAAAAAAGAGAACGATGAAGAGAATGAAGACCTGAACTTGTTTTGCCATAGCTTTTGTTGGTGATGACCAGAACACAGTTTTTATGAATTTGGAACTGATGATGAATGAATCCTTAAATATAAAGATGGAAGAAGTTCATAGTTTCATTTTGTATGCAAAAAAGTATATACAATTAATGAGGATGACGTGCATTATATGAGACTACGCCCAACCATTAATGAATATGTGATTTTCAAGGAAGACTATGATCTGGCATCTACATTTCAAAAGTCATAATATCAACTTTTATTTTTTATTCTTTTTAAATTACATTATTTTTAAGATTTTTTATAATTTTAATTTTAATATAAGAATACTTTTATTGTAAATATCACATTCAAAGATTATAAATTTAAGAGATAAATTTTTACAAACTTTTTGTACCAAAGTATGTTAATATGATAATCAAAATAAAAATATAAGTTATTGAACAAAATTATTTATTTACATTAAATATATTTATAATATGAAAAAATTAATAAATTGAGAATTAAGAGAATTTCTAATATTAATTGCTTTCTCCTTTTTATCCAATAGCTTCAAAAAACTATCTTATTAAAAAATTTCACATAAACAAGGAAAGTTGCTTAAAAAAATTTGGATTGTTTTATCAATCAACACTTATTTTAAGAAAATTTATTGTTTTATTTTTAACTAAAATCTCATTATTTTCAATTGAAATTACATTTCTCAAAATAATAAATATTAGTGTTATTAATTAAAATAATTAATTTATATATAATAATTATTTAATATAAATTTAATTTTAAAAAAATTAATTATTTTTTTTAAGAAAAAAATACTAATAAAATCGTATTTAATTTATTTATTTTAATAAATATTATTATATAAATATAAATATAAAATATAAAATAATAAATTGTTTAGAATTATTTAAAATTTTGTCCATTGGAATAAAATTGACTAATGGATATACTCTTAATAAGAAAAATGAGTTATTTATTAATTTATAACCGTTTGATAAAAAATATGAATTTTTAATAAAATAATTTAAATAAGATATTTTAGAAGCTTTAAGAAATTATATCTAAATTGAATTTTATAAAATGTTTATGTTGAAGTGGGTTAATATAACAATAAATTTAAGATTCAACTATTTTATTTAAGATTGTGTATTATAACAATAATTTTTTTTATAAAAATAAATATTTCATTTAAAGTGTAAATAGTATATTACTAAATAATATCTTATAAATTTTTTGTATTAAAAACATATATAAAAATCTTAAGAATAATGTGTACAGTAGAATATGAACAAAATAAATTAAGACTTTTTGAAGTTCAAATCAAGATGTTCTTATAACTAATGAATATAGTTATATTGATTTATGTCATTTTAAATATTAACTAGTTTATCGGTAAGATCTATCAAACACTTTTAATTCAATAATCAAATTTATATATTTAAAACTTGTTAAAAGTTTATCAACTGCTCACTAATTTATTATTTAGAAGCTAGTTTATGACTTAACCTTATCATCCAGATATAATCAATATTATAAAAAAGGTATAGATGATTTATCCAAATAAAAAATCTTATACAACTCTTCAAAAATAAATAAAGTTAATAAAGATTTAATTATTTAAAAAATTATAATATAATTACATAATAATATTTTTTTATCTAGAAATATAAATTTTGTTGACACAATAATAAAATAAAATATATAAAGTATGTAGTTACATTATATTCTTTAATATCGTTTTATATTTATTAACTAGGTTATTAGCTAATTTATAGAAACACTTACAATAAAATAAGTTATTATAGAAAGTGAAGAGTTTATGAAGTATTAACTAGTTATCCATGCTAGAATCTAATTTTTCAGATAATTTTGTAAAAATAAAACCGATAAAATATGAAATTGTTCCTCAAAACTTCTCTTGTTATGGAATCATTATTAACCAAGATCATCAATTCTGATAAATGATTAAGATTATTTGGTCGGTTACAAATACTTTTAGAAATATTTATTTAAATTTCTAAAAAAACATGATATTTTTATTACGAGCTTTAATTATTTATTATATTAAATTATTTTATAAGAGTAATATAATATTTCAATGGAATAATAAGGTTTGTAAATTTTTAGATATCTCGTCCTTGAGAGAAAAACAACTGAGCAAAATATTCTTAGAAACGTTCTTTTAAAAAAAGTTACTTAACTGAAAATTTTATTTATTTCTCGGAAATTTTGCCTTCAGTTTTTATTTTGGGCACATTTTCTAAGAATATACCTATTTATTAAAAACTTTTGACCATTACTATTAGTTGATTAGTAACGGTTTTACTTTAGTTGTAGAAAATAAGTTGATTAGTAACGGTTTTATAGAATTATACAATTATAACGAAAAACTTATAAGTTTGTTTTTTTTAATTTAAAAATTGGTAATTTAATATATAAACGTTTCACTTAGTCTAGCTCACAGGCACTTTAAAAAAATTAAAATAATTCTATAAGATGCACTTATGTAGATATTCTCTTAAGGGTTTAGTCATGAGATATATTCCCTAACCTAAGGATAAGGTAAAAAAAAAACACGATAGAAAAAAATATAATTTGAGTAAAACTTATATTCAATATCAATAAATAATTTTATCTAATACCAATTAGTTTTAAATTGAAATATAATATAGTATCAGATATCTTCATTTACACCATTTATTCCAAGAATAAAAACATGTATATTAGATGTTCATACCCAACTTAATTATGCTTGTGATTAAAAAAAGTAGTGTTTATGTGTTAATCATAAATCAATTTATAGATGTATTTATTATAGATGCAATATTTATTTCAAGATTAATTTATTACTAAGGGATTTGGAATCATGAATAAGAGATTTTGATTCCAAGGATGCATATTTATGCTTTATTAAACAGGGTAGGAAGATTTTCATCCTTAAGTGAGAGTGGGTTCTTTCAGTAATTTATCATCAAACTGATTCAACTTCTCTTTTTAGATTTTCTAAGAAAGAACAATGGTGCTTCCCCTAATAAATCTCATTAGTATTTTTAAACTTTCTGTTTCTAGTGTTCTACTTATTAAAACTTTTGATTTCATAATATAAGATGAATATTACTCTCTCTCAAATTAAGACATATTTGAAAAATTATGACAAAGTAAGAAAAATAATTAATTTGTTTAATTTTTTATAAATTTTTATTTTTAATTATAATTCAATAAATTAATTAAAATTTAGTCAAAAGTTTTATAAATAAATAATATTTTTAATAAAACTGTAAATTGATTGAGATTGAAATTTCAACGGTTTTTAATTCATTTCAAAATTATTTTTAAATAATTTAAAATTAAAATTACTAATTGTTTTAACTAAATATTTCAATCAAAATTTTTAATTATCACAAATGACTATATTTAAAATTTATTTTAAAATTTTAATCAAAATGTTTAATTCCCACAAAATTACATATGATTATGTTCAAAAAAAGAACACTACTTAAAAGAGAATTAATTCTTAATTCTTGATCTTTAATTAAATTAAATTAATAAAAAACATGATATTATTAGATAATAGAGAAAGATAAAGAGCCAACTAAAAAAAAGAATTAATTCTTAGTTTATTATCTATAATTTTTCTTTTTATTATTTAATATTAACACAAATAAATATGTAATTAATAAGGATATATAAGAAAATAAATTATTAAAATTCTAAAATGTCTTATATTACGAAATAAATTTTCTTTCAAAAGATCTTTTGTTACTTCAATGATTGATAGACAAACTTCTTATGATTATCGCTATAGAGCCAACACTCATTCCAATTGTATATTTAAATATGTATTTATAGCAAAATCATCTTTCAACTGATTTTACTAACCAAATGTTTAAAATAATTTTAAATAAAATAAGTATTTAATTATTGATTATAAATTTATGAAAAGATAATTAATAAATAAATTTTGAAAAATTTAATAAAATAATTAAAAAATTAGACTTTTTGGAGGTTTCCCAAACCTTCAATAAGTATTAAATGATAATAAAATATGATATTATCACTAATATAAAAGATATTTTGTATATCATATCTTTTTTATTAATTATGACCAATAAAAGTTTAATATTAATACAGGAACATAAAATTATATCAAACAGATTAATTTAATTTTAACGTTAAACATTACACAAAATTAATGTTAAACTATATTAAGTCTAATGTAAATTTACATATATTGCATTGACTTACAATCAAAACTTCCATTACAAAAGTACATATTTAGATACAATAATAAATTATATACCAATCCATATATCTAAAATGATTTTTTTTATATCCAAATAATAATAATAATTGCAAAGTACTTAGAAAAGCTAGAGTGCCTTAGAAAAAAAAAATTATATTCTTTGTTTAAAGAAGAAATAAAATGATTTTTTTTATAAGTGATTAATATACTCATTATAAATCAAAGTGATATAAAACATATTTATAATCATTATTTAATAAGTAAAAATGTTTAGAGTTTATAAATAAGAACTCAAGTTAGCTTAATATTATAGTGAACTAACGTAAAAATGAAGTGTTTCATTATTTTGTATATTACACTTATACAAAGCTTGGTTATCCTTAATATGTAATTTATGAAAATAATTTTAAAAATACTTTTCCACGTGGATGATCATTCTCACGCTATCTATTGACCATTGTCTTACAAAAATCTTCAAAAGCATTTTTAAGTTTTATTCTAGCCACACCCCCTTTAGAACTAATCATGTTCAAAAAACCCATCTATTTTATCGATTCATATCATAAAATTTTCAAAACTTATTCATTCTATAAAAACAAAAATAAAGATTTAAAAAACAAAAAATAAAACTTAATAAAAAATATCCACTTTGAAAACTTATCTACCATTTTGTAGTCAAGTATCTTAGAATACAATTCACTTATAATTGTAATAACTTATTTTTTTTATGAAAAAAATCAATACAGATGTGAATGA
Source organism: Lablab purpureus (assembly GCA_030347555.1). NCBI lineage: Eukaryota > Viridiplantae > Streptophyta > Magnoliopsida > Fabales > Fabaceae > Lablab > Lablab purpureus. The sequence goes on from CM059258.1 coordinate 25,566,109, forward strand.
TGATTTTATCAAAAATATATTTTAATATAATAGTTCCGAAAGAGCTTATATATATATATATATAACTTTGGTTAGTTAATTTCCAGTTTATTATGGTCAACAAATATAAAGGCCTTAGTGATTATCCCACGCATATATTAATTACTATCTATCTATAAATAAAATCACTTGTTACAAATTAACAATAAAAATTTTAAAGATTAAATAAGTTTTTTATTTTTAAATTATTTTTTAAAAATATACTTCAATCTTAAATTAACTTATATACTTATTCTGATTACTAAATAACGTTAAAATGTTTTCATATGATAAATAAAGTTCTTGTAGTTAATAAAAAACATTATAATGTACATATTAAAAATATTCTTCATCAAAACAAAACATACATAAAAGCTGCTTTTAACTAAAACTCATTCAACCAATAGATGGATAGTGGCTGAATAAGAGCCCTTTTGTTTATGCTTGTTCCATAAAAAAGTGTTTTTCAATAAAATACATAAATGTATGTTTTTTTAATATTTATCTAATCTACTATATTAAAAATTAGTTGCTTTCTACTTTATTTAAGAAACAGATAATGCATGCTTAAATAAGTAATTTAAAAAATATATACTTTTAGTTTGAACAAATTGATCCCAAATTCCTTTCCTTGTTTCCAAATAAAAAAAAAACGTATCACTTATTCACACACTATATTTGTAATAGCACTAGAATATCATCCAATTAATAATTAATTCTTCTAGATTCAATACTATTGATTCTTTGTCTCAAAGTGTTTTCTTGATTGAGGAACAACTCATCACATTTAACAAATGATATTTTAATTTTTTCTGTCAAATTTGAGATTGATTAACCTCAATCTTATAAAACTAACTTTGTAATATGATAAACAACTATTTCAATAGATCTAAGATTAGTTTCATTTAATTTTCAAACATAACTTTAATCATAACTCAAATTTGCAAAATCAATTTTTAAAATATTCCCATCATACATTACATTTTAGTCATATCCAACAATTTAGTCCAGTAGTGATGAAGCTTTCAAGAGAAAGGGGGACATGAGATTTAATTTTAATAAATATTAAAATATAATATTAATGGTGGAAAAAAAACTAAAATATATTTAAATTAAGATATTTTATATTTTTTTCTCTCACTTGTCTCTTCATTTCATCTCTTTAATATAGAAAATGAAACAAAAACTCTTTTCATCATATGTTCTACTTCATTCATAAAAAAAGAAGATAATTCGCTTATATATCATCTGACAATGAAATATAATTTATGCCATTCCGTATATGAGATTTTACATTTCTCATATAAAAAATATTCTTTTTACATATGCAGAAAATATTTAAATTGTCTTGTTTTTCTTTTAAAATTTTTACAATCTAAGTAAGTACTTTCATTGTTTAAAATATTTTTTCATGAAAAAATTATTTTTAACAACATAATAATATCTTTAACTACAATAAAAAAATCATTTTTTATAATAAGATTGTCAAATATAATATAAAATAAATTACTTATTAACACTATAATTATTTATATAAAAAAATAAAAATTAAATATATTTTTAATTTAAAATTACGTTTTATCTTTGAATAAATTTTAAATTTATTTTATTCTTATTCTTAATAAAATAGTATAAAAGATCATATGTTAATTTTTTTTTCATTTTTTCAATTTCCTTTTCCATATAACTCTACTTCACTTCTCATTTCTTTTTTCTCAAGAATATTTTTGTTTGTCACAAAAAATTATTTACATCAATTTATAAAATATAAATCCAAAATTTATTTTAAAACTAAAATATAATTTTGACAAATAATTTAAAAACTAAAAATATATTTAACTTAAAATAATAAAATACTGAAAATTTTAGTTTTAATTAAATTACCAAGTTGAATAACTTCAAAGAACAAATAATAATAACCGTGTGAATTTTATAATTATAGATATATTAAATTTATATACTCCTTTTTATTGTATTAGTCAAAATTTAAATATATTATTTTTAGTGATTTAGCCTATTCAGTAATATTGACGAAACTTTGAATAAGAATACATGATTAGTCTTACAACAGACAGTTCAAGCCCTAGGTAAAAGCAAAACATCTCAAATACAATTTGCAGGATCATACATATCTACAAGTAGTCCCAACAAGAATTGATATGATAAACCTACATTGTAAGGTAAGAGTTACCTCCCTTTGTATATTGTACTTTTGCATTACCCCTAAAATATATTGTATTTATGTTATATCTCGAACAGTTCTAAACAACCAAATAAAGATCAACATACCTTAAGAGCATACAAAACCAAATATGCAAGTAACTATTCCTAAATACTTCAAAGGAAAACAAGACACATAATAGTTATCTTTCCCCCTTTCTCTATTTCATGAATGTTTTAATACCTTGGTGCCACATATTATACAAGATGAAAGTAGATCAGAAACAATCACAATCACATAAGTCTGTTATATAACAAGACATCGTACAAGAATTAATTATTAAATAAAGAGAGACCAGAAACTATAACACCGTGGAATCAGTAATGTGGAATCAGTAGGCTCCCATTACTAATTCCACAATACTCCCAAGGAAATTCATATGTCATATCAACAAAATCTCAAACGATGCTACTACTTGTTAGCAAGAATGAGTTTGCTCCAACAGCCATGTCCTCTTTTGAATTATAGACTGAATCCCACTTAATAACAAAGAGGAGTTTAATCACAGAATAGCACAACTCATCACGAGACCAATCAAATTCTCTTAAACAGCGATTTACTGAAATCTGAATGCATCATCGTTTTAGACTAGAATCATTGATGAGACCATTTTGGATGACGCCATTCTCGTTCAGATATTCCACAAATTCATCAATAAGATATGGCCAGGCACCTTCGGCATCGTAATCAGATAAATTTGAACCAACAGTCTGCCAAGAACACGACAAATATTAGTGATTTTACGCTACTTCATAAAGCTGAACAACTTACTATGATAAAAGCACGAGTATGAAGTTCCACAAGCATTTGTCACTTCCAAAAACAGTACAAGCAAAAAGGAGTTCCTCTAAATCAAAAAGGTGGGCGACCGGAAAATGAAGACAAAGTTTTACAACTCATATGGCTTATAATAATACTAATTTGTCAGCACTAAAAGCCAAACTCAATAGAGGTCATTTATATTCTAGCTCCTGTTTTAGGGTCGGAAGCAGAAGGAAGAAGTATTTGTAATACTATAGGAAAACATATTTCTGCATATCCAGCTGACCAGGTGCTAAAAACTAACGTTTCACATTCAATACCATTTACTAAAGAAAGCACATTCACCAGATAGAACTAGTCAGATGCTAAGGAAAAACTAACATTTAACATTCAATATCTTTCTGTTTTTGAAAAAGTTGCAGTAAAACCAATGATCAACGCAAGAAAAATGAAATTTCAACATCGCAGATTTTTTCATGTGGATATTCTACAGAAACAATTGATGTAAAATGCGATAAGATCAGGATTTCAATTGAAAATTAAGTATCGTAAGAATCTTTAGTTTTGCCAGTTAAAATATGCGAAATATTTCATATTTAAGTTTATTTCCTGTTTGCTGCACAATCCCACTTTATACCCAAAACAAAGAAAAAGGCTATAAACATAAGAAAGAACTTAATGATTCAAGGTAAAGTAGCTTGAATACTATAATGCCACCATGTGGAAAATGGTCACACAGACAATGAGAAAAAAAAGTAAAAGACACATAACCCGATTTCCTTTTCCTTGTTATCATTCTAGTAATTAGTCTAGCCCAGGCAAGCATTATCAACAGTACACAAGCAGAGAGCATGCATTGATATATTCATGCAACAATAAATCCATATCAAGATACGAAGCGTACATCCACATCATGAGGGCACCATACGCGGAGTTTATTTTAATGTTTAATAGTTTACCTTTGCAAACTCCAAAAGCTGAGACCATGTGTCCCTAGATATTGCTTTGTTATGCCGAGCCTAAGTAGTATCAAAATTTTCAATTGAAGTAAAATGATCAAGTATTAGCATATATCTGATCTACCACCAAAAGCCATCCTAAAAAGTAAGCTTCAAACATACTCAAGTTAGAAAAGGTGTGTGGAAAAATAATTAAGTATATTACCTGCAAGAACTGGCACCAATGATCTACCAGTGGCCACTGCTTCTCAGCAAATAATAATTGCCACATACCAATAGCTGTATCCAACGCAAGAGACTTTTGACCCTGCAAAAAGGTAACAAGAATATTACTGTTGGCCAGTATATTGCACATTAAAAATGAAAGAACCAAAACAGTACAGAAATAAAAAGTGACTTTACACCCAACCCTAGATGCTTGAGTGTCAGTCATGGGTCTCACATTTGCCAAGGTATACCAAAGCTCATTGGAGGCAAATAAATAATTTGCATCTGATAGGCCTCAACACCATAAGCCTTTGAAATATTTCTACCGTAGGAGGGGCAAAAAGGACACAGGCAGGAATGAGTCTGTTATGGAGAGTGGTGGTAACTAACTGCACTTGTGTCAGACTGAGATGGCAGAAATGTGTGGGGGAGAAAAGAGAAAAAAAGTGGTAGGGAGTGCGGGGAGAGGTAGGCAATCATTTTGGTAACTGTGGGGAGCTTGCCTCTCATTTATCAGCATGTCTCCTCCTAATTTGTGCTTATTATTGTTATTTTCCATTCATTGGTAATTGAGACGTATCATTGGTGCTTTCATTGAGAATTGTACACGAGGATGACAACACCCTTCGTTACCTTGAATCTAAGATCACTGCTATTGAAACAATCCTCAAATCCCATGAGTAGCTTTTCAATGACTACCGCACCCAAATACAAGATGTAGTAACTAGTGTTGGTTACCTCTTTAAATAGGAGGTAGTAGATTTGTGCATTGAGATGCATGAAGGTTTTCATCGTTCCTTGGGTATTGTTCCTCGAGAACCAATTCCTTTTCTCATAACTCAATTATTGATGACCATCGTCTCTATACAAAGTGCATTGAATTCCCTCCCCCTGTTAGCTGGCTCACGAAGGTTGACATGTGCCTGCCCCTTCTGCAAATTAATTTCAGCGGCTCACATGTTAGAATGCAAGCTCGATCAATCAGGCCTATCTGTAGTACATCTGGTTGGCGCATTTTCCCTTTAGTTTGTCATTCTACCATTGCTATATACTACCCCCGCCAGTACACATCCAATTTTATTTTGATTCAATCTGTTCGCAACTCAAATTGGCCAAATACTCAAGGGCCCAAAGTTGGATCCATCTATTATGGGCTTTTCCCTTGTCATGGAGGCACACACAATCCCCTTACAATGAGTTGATGGATTGACATAGCAAGGAACTTTGTTTTAAGTGTAGAGGTAATTAGGGGCCTATCCATTGCTATCCAAATAAACACTTGTGACTGATCATACAGGATGATGACGAACCCAAACTCGTCTTGGGGTCCCTTCCAACAATACTCACTCCTTGATCACCAAACTTTCACAATCTAAAGAACATGCAATGACTTGCCAACTCTTGATTATTGTGCACTAAGTTCCAACAAATGGGCACATTCCAAAACCATCAAATTGGAAGGGACTTTGAGAGAATATCTAATTCTACTCTTGGGTTCATAGTGGAGCAAGCCACTATTTTATTGTTAAAGATTTGGTAGTTCTTTGGGATGAGCAATTACAGACACCAAGGCATTTTTGTTGGATTGGGGAATGGTAGGTCGTGTTCTTCCCAAGGACTTCGTAAAGATTTGGAGATTAGGATCGGTAAGTACCCAACCATGGTTGATGCCTGTGTTGGATTTAGGCAGTGTGGATCTAATGCTAGGGTTTCATGGTTGGAAACACACCGTCGTGACTTCATAATGCCAAGGTGGGGTTATTCTCCAAGGTTACATTCATAATGCGTCTTGTACTTCAACTTTGCAAGGGGTACTACATGGCGCAACCTCAAAGGCAACAAAGTTCTCATTCATAATGCACCTTGTACGTCAACATTACAAAGGTACTACATGTTGCAGCCTCAGAGGCTACAACAAGTTCTCATTTAGAATACTCATCATATGCAAATCTAAACCCTGACAACCATCTTGTTCCCTTTAATCCCAATGTACAATTGGTGAGCGTAAAGGGTTACCTCCTTCACGTGACCATGGTAATGCTATCACCATATTGTCAATTCCAAACCAAGAAGTGTCCTTCCCTACTACTACACATATCACCATAAGGATGATTGAATGCTAAGTCGATGAATTGTTGTCTAAGGGAGTGATTCATCATTCTCTGAGTCTATTTTCTAGTTCGATAATCTTAGTAAAAAAAGACAATACCTAGTGTATTGAGGATGAGTTGCATCTAATCCCACCTCTTGAATTGACTATGTTCTGGGGATGGTCATTTGGTTTTCCAAGGTCGACTTACATTATCTAAAAACTTCTACATTATTCTTATGTTTCTAGCTGAATTTCATTATACAATTTATGGGCCATTCTGATTTTACCAAAACTTGTAAGAGAATTGTTACCAATTTCTTTTGGAAAGGGATGGAAAAAACCACCACGAAGTATATTTGCACTTGTGACATTCACCAATGAAACACATGAAGCTTTGTCACATGTGGAAGGATTGGGAGGATATTTCCATGGACTTTATTACTAGATTGTAATGCTCACAAGGGTATGATATCATTCTTATCGTGGTTGATCATTTGACTATCATTTTTCTTCTCTCAAACATCCATCCCTTCATGACCAAGATAGTAGCAGAATGTGTTCCATCAAGGATGTACTCAAACTCCATGGATGTCCAAAATCAATAAATAGTGATCATGACAAACTCTTCCTTGATAGGTTTTGGAGAACATTTTGCGCTTCAAGGATTATGTTGCTTTTTGAGTACGCAATACTGTCCCCAAACTAATAAACAAACATGTCAACGCTTGTTTGGAGACCTTTCTACAATGCTTTGCCTCCAAACAACTAACCAGAAGGTTTTTGTGGCTATCACCGATAGAATTTTGTTATAAGACTTCATCTCATTCCACCACAAGAAAGAAACCTTTTGAAATCATGTATGGATGCCTCCACCAACGATGATGTGGTACTTGCAAGGAGAAACGCAATTGGAATTTGTTGCTATAGTGTTGATTGACCGTGGTGAAGATCTTTGCTAGTTGAACTCCATCTTTGGCAGGCACAACAACCTATGAAGAAATATGCAAATATCCACCACAAACATGTTGCTTATGATATCGAGGATTGAGTTTATGTTTTCAACCACATTGTCAACATAATTTGGTTCATCATATCAACCCCAAGTTGTCTCCTCACTATTTTGGCCCTTTTCAAATTGTTTCTCACATGGGAGAGGTGGCCTATAAGTTGTAATTGCCACAAACAACTTGCTTACACCCAATCTTTCATGTCTCCCAACTAAAGGGATGCCTGAAAAGTGGCCCCGTAAACCTTCTAATTTAGAAGTGGGAGATTCTAAACCAACTACATGAAAGGCAGATCTAGAAATACATACTAGTAGTCATAATGGGAATTTGGAGTGGCTTATTTTGTGGAAATCCCAACCTGTTTAGAAGACGTGACTTGGGAGCCTGCCACATGCATCAAGGAAAAATTTCTTTTCTTTTTCCTTGAGGGCAAGGCTGAATATAGTGGGGTAATTGATGAGGTCCAACCCATTATGGAAAATCCTTTTAAGGTGTATCAAGCTCTGACTTGGGGGAGTTGCCTCTCATTTGTCATCATTCCTCTTCCTATTTTGTCCTTGTTACTATTAATTTTTCATTCATTGATAATAGAGAATTATTAGAACAGTAACCCATTTCGCACCCATATTTCCAGTATCTTGTACAATCAAGGAGAGAATGTTAACATCATGTCTACTTGTGGTAGCGGATGAAATACAAAGCCCATGATCCTCACAGACTAATATAGTCTATTCAACATGAGATAGACTCTAGAACGTGTATATTTACAGGTAACTAAGCATTGAAGGTTCCTAAATACTTGACACAGTAAGTGGGTCCACCAAAAGAATGAAAAGCTAAGCTATTAATCATAAACAATAATAATAAATACTTCAATATGTTACTTTAAATTTTGAATAGTGAAGAACATGAAGCAACCTGACCATATCCATGAGAATTGGATAGGTTATCATCACTAGTAAAGAATGTTCTGTTAATGAATATAACTAATTACAGTCATCATATATTGAAAATGAGCAATGTTCAAAACTTAAATTATAAATTAGACCTTGCATTTGATACTCCTATTTTGTTTCGGTTCCAATATTAAAAAGAACTCTACAATTCAGCTCTTGCATGAAAAAAACATGTTCACAAATCAGTCCTTACTTTGTCAAAATTGTAGAAGCAAACACAGATGTGTTACTGGCTTTTTATGTAGGACTAAAATAAAAAAACAATATAGTTTGCAGGGACCAAATCTTTAATTTAAACAAAAATAATCATGTACCAGAAGCAGAAAATATGAAGAGGAAGCTTATAAATGTAGTAGACAGCATCTTAAACCTCAGAAGCAAGAAAAAAGAAACGGAATCACTTAATAAGTTGATTGACTACATAAGAAAGCCTCAAGCCGTGTTCCAAACTTTGGATGTCATTCAACATAAAGTATTTTCGAAAATCCAGACCAGAAATTCCGAAATAAAGGAACATAAAAAAACAATTTTGAACAACTCAAAACTTAGCAATCAATGAATCAAATTTGTTATAATTTGACCAAGTTTCCCAAGATCTTCCCTGATGCATTACAGTGCGTATCTTATGTATAATATTGTATTGCGTTCAAAAGCACTTAAGCTAGATTACAGAGGAGCAGATGGGCCAAGTACACATCAATCCATACCTTCTCTTTTGCCCATCCAAAAGCAAAGTTATATATCTCACGGAATTTCTCTGGACAATGAAAACCAGTGAAAATATTTCAGGGACCTTTTAAAAAATTGCTGGAGATAATTTCTAGTGACAAATGAAATATAAATTGTAGGATTAAAATTAGTTTTGAACTGTGATCAGAATACTAATGCCATACGTTCATCTTTCAGCTCAGAGCGCATATATGGTATCTTTTCTTGAAACTTCTCCAGAGAATCAATCCTGCAACAAATTTTTAAGGTCTTCAATTGAGACAGGGTGACTTCAGAAAAAAATCATTACAAAATCACCAAAAAATACATACCCCAAAGATTGTAAACCTTCAATAAACTCCTTCTTGGAAAATTCACACATGGTGCCAGCCTTCATGTGCCATGAAAGAACTAACTGAAAACTTTCAACATTCCTAGTTACTGAAAGCATTTCGAAATCATCTACATACACACTCATTGCACAACCAAGTTCACACTTACACATGTTAATCCATGTTCAATAATTATTCATTTAAATTATAAACTCTTCATTTATAAATATTGCATATTTAGTTTCCATCGTACAAGAACCAATCATCACTCAGTTACACAGATCAGTCAGAGCATTATTATTCTGTTTTCTTTCCTTCAAACAGAGTCTTATCTTGTTCTGGTTAATATTTGTCAGAGCTCATAACTTTAGAGCTTTTACAGAAAGGAAAATAACTAATGGTGAAACAAATGTAGACATCTCTGCATTCCATCTATTATAACTCACAAGAAAATAAAGGTACCCTTGAATAACCATAATTACTTCCAATATTCTCACAATAATCGTTGTCATTAAATGAGTATTTGTAAGTTGAATAATCACTATTTAAATGGCAGTCTTAATAGTTTAATATATAAGATTATAATAAAAGAGGAAAGAGGCCCAAACAATTATGCATGATGCAGGAATGAAATAATGTTTGAATCATATCCATACCATTACTATATCTTGAGGATCCACCTGCAAAGGAAAAGTAGACTCAATATCAATTACACTTCAAACAAAAACTATCTTAACTTAACCTTGTGAATGAATCAAAACTCAAGAACCCTGGAAAGACTAATATATTAAAACATCTGAACTCCACAAGCATATCAAGACCTATGAAACTGAGCTTATCTAACCAGCATAAACACTATGCCGAAGCAAATATCATGTATGCTATGAATATATATTTCATAAAAGGCTACATTTTGAAAACTGAAGGTTACAGAAGGATATATTAAATAGAACAAAGAACACATTTGAAGAAACATACAAGTTAAAAACAAGAAAGTATATCATTTAAAATGGTACCATATATTTTCAAATGTTTTAGTGGGTTTCAATCTTTTGTTATGTTTACAATGTTATATATGTATTTAAAGTGAAGTTTTTATATATATAACTTATTTTATTTTGATAAATGATGTGTTTTGTGACTTTCATGTCTCACTATTTATACAATGTTTTAACTTTTAATTTTTCTGTGTTTTTGGACTGATATTTTATTTTACATTGCATTCTGTCAAATTACACATTTAATTCCGTGAGGAGATAAGCAAGCCTCATTTTGCCAGGATTCAGAGTTCACTTTTATTCTTCTTACAAGAATTTCATAATTATTATTAAACTATAGGAAAGGGGGAGACACTGAGCTGAAACTATATGTTTCTATGACATCAAAAATGCTTTATTTATTTGAGAAAAAGAATAAATACAATAAATACAAGAGATTTGATATCCTCTAATAATAAAGATATGATACAGCAATAAATAAATAAAAACATTCTTAATAATACATATATAATCTAGATATTCTTAACTATATAGGATCTACTCCTTATTTCTATAATTATAACACAACCCCCTCAAGATGGAGCACACAAGTTGTATGTGCTCAACTTGCTGCAAATATAATCAATCATGATCCTCTTAGAGATTTGGTGAATATGTCAGCCAATTGTTCACTACTAGACATGACAAATTTAGTGGTGATATGTCCAAAATTCTAGTTTTTGTCTTATGAAATGACAATCTCTCTCAATATGTTTGGTCCTCTTATGAAAGACAGGATTAAAGACAATGTGTAATGTTGCTTAGTTATGACAAATGATGTGCATTTGGGAACTTTCCTCAAATTTAAGCTCTTTGAGGAGCTATGGTAGCATACACTTGTGCTCACTCTAAACTAATGAACACGTCATGGGGAAAAAAATAGATTTGAGGAAGGTTGATGTGGTGTTGGAAGACATTTTTTAAAGAGCTTTGGAAAAAGATAATAAATTACCTAAGGATAGTGGGAGAAAATTCGTGTGTAAAGGCATATGGATGGATGGTTTGCATTGGCATTTGGACGATTGGGAGATTGGCTCAACACTATCCCAACCCTGTGCACGCTAGAGAAAATGGTGGTAGTCTAAAACTTCATCAGAAAACTAGTTGAAAGCGGCACTAACCTAGGAAAAACGTTTGCCAAAAAACATATCGTCCAAAGATAGTAGGTCTACTGAGCCAACACAATTTTGACAAAAGGCTTTAGATATCACGTTAAACTATAGGAAAAAGAAAACATTCAATTGAAACCGCGTGTTTCAGAGACAACACAGATGCTTTATTACATTAAGGAAAAAGAATCAATACAACAAATAGAGGAAATTCGATATCCTCTCATAATAAAGATGTGATATAGGAAGAAATAAAAAATTCCAAGTAATACATACATAATTTAGATATTCTTGATTATATAGGATATGCTCCTTATTTCTATAAATAATTATAAAAATTGTTTAAATTGATGAGAACGGATGAAATAATGTGCAACTAAATGGAATAATGTTGTTTCATTATTTGAATTATTTAAAATAAGATGGAACAAAATGAAACATCTTAATTTTATCCAATTCCATTCAAAACTTCTCTTTTACTTCTTCCTAATCACAACCCAAAATGATACACTCCTTAGGCATTCACAAATCCCTTCAGTCTTAATTTATTCCAATTGTATTCCTCCCATATTAAAATTAAACATGGGTATTAAGTTTCAAACTACGTGTCCCAATATTTCAACTAATTATAATCAAAGCAATACTAAAAAGAATAAATAAAGTCCAATTCTAAGACAAATATGTGATTATATTAAATAGGAAGATACAATATGATTTGATACGGAAATATCTTACAAAATATTTCCCATTATAAGATATTGATTTTTTTCCTTATTATTATATCTCTTCACAATAAATAAGAATACTCGTGTATACAACACACAGAATTCATTATATTCCTTCATGATTTCTCTCTTCTCAACATGATACCACTAGAGCAGTACCATCGTCCACCTATTTTGTTACTGATCATTTCAACAAAGATAAAAAATCAAGACATTGATATAATTAATTTACTTTCAGAAACAATAACCTGAATATCATTGCAAAGGAGAGTGATGCCATCTACCAAAATCATATCAACATATGGATCTGTATAAAAATTAGTGCAGTAAAGGATTAGAAGACAGGCATAATGTACAATGTTATAATAAATTTACCAAGAGTTATTATTGAGTAACTTAGAAATAAAACACCAATAATGCTCATACATGTATCTCAGCCAAAATATAAACTGCATTGACTAAATTCTTTAATAAAAGCTCACGAGCAAAAGTTATTGGATCTCATATCCAACATACCTTATGCTTAGGTAAGGGACCAACAACAGAGGGGAAGTGATTCCAATTTCCATAATATCCTCTACTAATGCTTCCAAGTTTAATTAAAAAGAAGTAATTAATTTGAAATAGGGAGGAAACATCCATGCTTCTCAAAGTAATAATGAACTATGTAGCCAAATTTACTAGTTATTCACTAGGGTGAAACCTCAAGTAATAGAAAAATCATTCCATGGTTGATAAGAATTTTATACAAAATGCAGAATTTTTTTTAGTCATTTTTCATGTTTCCCGACCAATTGGTTGTTGTGCTTTACCAAACCATTTTAAAAGCTATGTCTCAATTTTATTTCCACCTTCATTACTAACCTTTATATCTATTGTATAGCTCCTCCAAGTGTCTAGAATCAGTAAATGTTTTAAGTTGGGGTTGGCTATAAAAGAAATCAAATGCTCCTTCAAGATGCCAATCACTAGCCTTCAGAGCCTGCAATGCTGTTTTCTCACTGAAAATACAAAAGATAATTTTCAAATATGTCAGAAGTTAAAAATGTAATTAACTTGCATCATATAAATTCAAAAAGTAACGCCCACATAAAAAAAATTCAGCTGAAGCAACAAAGAAATAACATTAAGTACAATTGAGATAGAACCCTGCTCAGAATGATCAACAACAAGGCATTTGAAGCAATTCATAATTCAAGTACAAAATATAAACCTGCCCAGAATGATCACAGCTCATCTGTCAACATCAGAAAAAGTAATCAAATCAAATGAACTTCAAACATTTTCAGATGAAAACCAAAAACATACATGTACTCACTTAGTCTGCTCAACCTAGGATTGAATGCCTATAGGTATATCTCTGTTTTTCTGAAAATGTTTGAAGTTCCTTGGATTGACAAACTATCACATACACTCAAAGGACACTTGAAATTAAAAGTTACATAGTTCAATCATATGCTATTTCTAAAATCACATCCCAATTACAATTTAAAACCTTCAAATGAAATAACAAAATCACAGGCAGCTCTAAGATCGATCACCTGGCTCCAGTTATTGTTATGAACTGCTGGAGTTTGTCGCGATGACCTCTTCCTAATTTGTGCTGTAGCTCAAATAAAAACAACAAAAATTAGCATATATTATCCTGCCCCATATCATAATATATACTCCAAGTACAAATCTAATGTTTAACACATCTCACTTAAATATCTCATCAATTATTACAACATCCAAGTCGTTACATTCAAAATCCAAAAAAGAAATTTTTAAACCGGTTTAAAGGATACTCAAAAGTTATGATGGCAAGAAATAATTTCTAGATGAATATATAACCAAAAAAATAATCACAAACAAGCCATAGATAGAGAATTTGTGTAACTTTATATTCCAAAACAAATTGAGCCACAAAACAAAACAGAAATCGGAGGAGAAGAGAAAACTGACCATTGCCGAAGGTGGAGAAAACCCTAAATCGTGAAGATCTCGGAGTTGGAGAGAGAGGAAATTAGGGTTTTGGTGGAATTGAAATTTGGTTCAGAATGGGATTGGAAACAGAGGGATGCCAAATGTGAGTTTTGGTTTTGGCTCACTCAGAAGTGGACCCTACTAACAACGGAGGAGAGAGAGGATAATGTAATTAATTTGTATTTATTTATGTCATTAGTTCTGAATTCATCGTTTGGGTAATTTTCATCCAAATATTTCCTTTTCCATAAAATTTAACCACATTACATCAGAACACTAGCAGTAGTTTATCTATTTATAATAGAAATTTAATGTCAGTGACAATTAACAATTAATAATCAGAATTTATCATGTACAATAATTAATAATAAAAATTTAATGTTTAATAATTATTTAGTATAATTTTTATCTTTTGTACTTTTAGATTTATTGTTTTTATTATATAAAAAACTATGCATAAAGATGTATTGTTTTAAGATTTAATAATATAAATAGAATATGTATCTACTGCATGCTGTATTATTTTTTAATTTTGTATTTTTATATTTAATTAAATAACTTTTTCTATTATCTATAGAAACTATTTATAAAAATTGAAAGTTTTTTTATTAAATAATTGTAATCATGGTCTTTAAAATTAAAATTAAAATACTTTCTAACTATTATATTGTAAATTTACTTTTTATTTTGATAAAAAAAATTATAAATGTTTCTATTATATAATTATAATATTAGAATAATAAAAATTTAAATTATTTTTTATAATTTTACTATAAATTCTAATAATATTTTGAATTAATTTTATTAAAATAATTAGTTTTTTAATTATATTTTTATTTTTTATTATTATAAAGCAAGTGAATGTATATACACACATTGATATGTATTTTTTTCACTGGTAAAAGAATAAATAGGATTATTATTTTTTTCACCAGTAAAAGATTAAATACTATGTAAGATAAAAGAAATTTTAAATGTTATAAAAAAATAAATCAAACATGAAGAATGAGAGTGAATAGTTTTAATAAATTAAAAGAAATAAGATAGAAGAAAAAAAGGAAAATTATTTTGCATAAATTGAAAGTATATTGAAAGTTAAATTTATTTTATATATAATTAGAGAAATAGATTAAAGACTATTTGTTTAAACAAACTCATTAACTATTCATTTTGACAAACCACCTGCTGCCTCCATCAAATTTCTGGTCCCTGTTTCTTGTGGTTAAAAAATATTCCAATTTTAGCTATTTAAAAATTGAATTCTGATAAGATTTTTTATTTTTATTTTTAGAAAAATATCTTTTATAGAAAAAAAAATTGACCTAATTTTTAAAGTATTTATTGAAAAGTATTTTTTTATCTAAAAAATATATATTATTGTGCTTAGCTAAAAAGTTACTAAATTATTCTTTATTATTTTTAATTTAAAATAATAATAATAATAATAATAGTATTTAGTAAACTAAATTAATGTAAAAAATATGAATATTAAATTTAAATTTGATAATTAATAATTAATAAAAATAAATAAATTTATTATTATCAATGTTATATTGGAAATAATAAATTACTAATTAAAATAAAATCATTGTATTAATTATTAACAAGGTTATGAAAGAAAATTAAAATTACATAATGTTAGTATTAATTTTAACATTGATATTATAATAGAGTATTCAAATATTTAATTATTAATTAATATATATTATTATTATTAATAGATAGTTTAATTAAATTTTAAGTTCGTAATAAATTTGGGTGTTTTTAATTAAATTTTTATTAAAAAATTACAAAATATGTATATTTTTCAATTGAATTTTTTGGTTAGTTGTAATTTTTATATAAAAAAATTAATTTAATTAAATTTTAAGTCTTTCATAAATTTAAAATTTTTAATTGAATTTTTATTTAAAAAAATTGTTATACTGAATATTTAAAATCTTTATATTTTTCAATTGAATTTTTAATTTTATTGTCAACTAAAACGATATGACCATTTATTCTTAAATCAGTTATTACTATTAATCAAACTTTATTCATATAACATTGTTTATTATTCATAATCAGACTTTAAGGCTTAGTGTACTTTAGTCGGTCTGAACCTAATCGACCCAAGTTGACTTGGACCCAATCAACCCGAGTCGACCCAGGCCTGGTTGATATGAGTCCTCCCAAATCTGGTTCATTTTAGTAAGCTTAAACATGATCAACTAGAGTTCTCATGGCCTGGTCGACTCGAGTTAGCTTGGGTCCAGGTCAAGCGAGTCGTCCTGAGCTCTAGTCTTGTTGAGTTGAAAAAGGTATGAGTCCTATAAAGTCGACTCGAGCTCAATCGTCTTGAGTCTGCTTAGGTCTGATCAACCTAAGTCCGATCAACTTGAGTAGGCTTGGGCTCAATCAACTTGAGTTGGTATAGGCCCAGTCAACCTAAGTTGGCACAGCTCGATCAACTTGAATCGGCTCGGGTGCGGTAGACCTGAATTTTCCCAAGCCTAGACCATCAAAGTTGTCCCACGCTCGGTCAACTCTAGTTGGCATAGGCTCAATTTACTTAAGTCTACTTAGGACTAAGTCAAACCGATTCATTCTAACCTCGAGCCATGTTGAATCGAAAAGGGCTAAGACTTGTCGAGTCAACCCAAAGTTGAGTCGAGTTGGCACAGGCTCAGGTCAAGCTGATTCAACACAGACCTGGATCAAGCTAAGTCGATTTGGCACAGGGTCAACCCAAGTTGATTCCACTCTTTATTTCTTTACCTAAGAGCATTTTGTGAGCTAATTATTCTCTTTATAAATTATGCATTTAACATGTTTTCATAAAAACATAGCATAATTCAATTTTACTAAATTTATTGCATTTTGTATAATTTTAGCATAAAAACACACATTCATACATCCAATTGCATATTTTTCTTTTTGATTGATTTTTTTCTTTAGGAAATGGGTCTAATTGTTGGAAATCAAGACCCAAATTCATTGCAAACATAGTGCAACCTAATCAATCTCTACTGGAAGAGAAGCTACTATTGATCCAAGCTAAATGATTAAAGCAAGCTAAAATTCACCAGGGTCCACAAGTCATATTAAGGCCAATTGATTGTTTTTCCAATCTACTCGGCCCAAATGCTCTCTACTATCTAGGCATGGCAACGGGACAGGGTGGGAGAGGGTTTTTACTCCGCACCTCATCCCCGACTCACTTAATTATCCCCACCTTTGTCCCTGATCCCCACCGGGATAGAAATTTAATCCCCACATCCATCCCATCAGGGTCGGATTTCCTCGCCTTATCCCATCTTCGTTCCATTTTATTTTCTTAAATATAATTTTAAATTTTTTTAAATAAATCTAAAAATTTAAGCATGACTACAATATATATATATATATATATACATATGTGTGTGTGTGTTTTATTTGGAGAATGATGTTTTGTGATGGTTCCACACACACAATTGTGTCCTTGTGAGATTCGACATATGTTAGCTATACTACATTAGTTTAGTTAACTTGTTAAATTTTGATCAATATTTTGTGCGACTAGAATGTTGTCATCACCTAGGTCAAGCCAGGTCGAGCTCATTCTAACCAAGCTCAAGTTTCTAAATTTAAATCTCATTTGAAAAAATGAATCTAAATTTAATCTAATTGATAAATTTGACTTAATATGAATTTAATCTTATTTAATCCATTTTCTAGATTGAAAGACATCCAAATTAATATGATCTAGTTAAAATGGATTTGGACTTTGATACAATATATTTTCATTAGTGCAAAATTAGTAATTGACAACATGGATCAACGACAGTTCCACAAAAATTGTCATCGATGAAGACGTGGTGGCATTTTTGCAATCCAAACAAAAATTATGGCAACGGTTCCCTCTAAACTGTAGTAGATATGAATTTTGACAATGGTTTCTCGTAAAATTGTCATCAATTATATGCCCCTTGTTACCCCTGCACGGTCATTATTCTTATCCGCATTTTAATCTAATCTCTCTTGCTCACTCTCTTTATTTGTTGTTGGCGGTCCTCGTGTCTGCCACCTCCAGTCATCACTATCATCGTTGGTCCCATCGCTATAATTAGAGCTGTCAAAACGGGCGGTCCGGCCCAGCCTGGCCCTACGGGTCGAGTTCAGAAAATCTGATAGTCTAGCCTGACTTATATTTTAAAACGGGCCACAATTTTTAGTCTAGCTTGGCCCTATGTTAGGCCAACGAGCCATTTTTAACCTAATTAAAAATTTAAAAAATATTACAATATTTCTTTTGCTTTATTAGTCTCTCCACAATTTCGTTCAACGTTATTTCGTTTGTTATCATCAGATGGATCACTAATTGGAGGAGTAACTCCTTAATATTGTCATAGGAAATAAGAACTCTGCAATCTAAGAGATAAAAAAACATAAAAACCTATTTAATATTTATAATAATTTTACTTTATATAATTCAACAAATATTAAGAAAATAACACAAACCCATGATGATGAGGAAAACAAAAGCAGATATAAAGTTTTGATTAGAAATACAAAAAATAATAATATAAATTAACAAAAAATAAGGAAGAACCTAACTTAATGTGAAACAGAGAAGTTATATCAGAAACTGTGGTGGTGAAGGTAATATAAGGAAAGAGAAACAGTGTAGTAGAGGAGATGAAAAAACTTGTGAGAAACGAAGAGAAAAGAACAGAGACTATGAGACACTAGAGTTTCTTTCTTTAGTATGACAACATAACAATTAAGAACAAAAATTTAATATAAAAAATAAACGGACCAGCCTGGCCTTAACCCATATGGGCATCGGGCCAAGCTAAAAAAGGCCTATTGTTATCTAGGCCATAATTTTTTAAACCTAGCCTGACCTGAATCATAGGCTATACAGGCCAGCCCATCGGGCCAGACCTATTTTGACAGCTCTAGCTGCAATAGATATCAGCTCCCATGTCACCTTTTGCTCCATGACTGTCATTGTGCTATCATCATTCTTCCTTGTCATTAGCACTTTCCACCATCACAGTCACTTACCGTTGCACTATCACTCACTGTCATCGCCACAGTTTTCTACAGACACCTCATAAGTTCATTCTTCATTTTCATTGAGAATTCTTCAATTATTTTTAGTTAGTTCGAAACTGTTGGTTTATATTTTGATACAATATTATTGAATTGTTGGAATGAATTGGTACTGAGGCTGAGGGTGTTTGACCTCCAACCTTGAAGTTGTATCGCATGGAATGAACTTTTTTGTAATTATGCATTAAGGAATTATTTGATTTTAATAATTAATTCTTGGTTTGTATTATTGAATGAATCGGTATTAAGTATAAGGGTGTTCGACCCCGGAAAAGTGTTAAATTGCATCGAGTGAACATTAGTTTACCATTTGAGATTTAATATAAAATTTATGTGCTTATCTCCAATTTAAAAAATTCGTATTATTGTTTGAGTAAAAAAAGAGGAGGGAATATAGTAATTGTTGTATAGAATCTTCAATTGTCGGATTGGACTCTTTATGAAGATTAATCAATTTTTAATAGTTCACTAGTGTGTATATTTTGATATACATTTCACATATTTCATGAAAATTGGTTGATGACATTTTATGTTGATCTTTGGGTGCATATTTGATGGTGCTTACTTTCTTCTTTCATTTTGTGTAACTTGAAGACCAATGTGAAATGTTGCCAAAATTTTGTGAAATATAAGAAATGTTTATTAAAATTTATGTATCAATGAACTATAAGAAGTGGATCTTTTTAAATGGGACATGGTCATACCTTTGAACAAAAAAGTTAGATTTACATACATTTAAACAACATTTAAACCACAATCATGACTTTAGAACGTTATAGGTCGGGTTTGATTAATTCAACACACATTAGAGATGAGTACCAGAGAGGAGCAGAACAATTTATACAATATTCTGAATATAATGTTGGTATTAGTGATGATGGAGTAAAATGTAGATGTCCTTGAATTAATTGTTTGAATGGTAAAAGATTGAATGTTATCAAAATTAGAGAGCATCTTTTATGCTCCTAAATTATGCAACATGGACATGGCATGAAGAATTATTAGATTTGCCAAGTGTGTGTAAAAGTCAAGAGTTTGTTTGATTCCACCATGGATGACCTAATTGAGGAAGATCTTGTGATGTTGGAGTAGAATCTTTTGCTCAAACATACATATATGAAAGTATGTTTAGTGATATAGATACTCCTTTGTATTCTAGATCAACTAAGTTCACGTGGTTGTCAGTGGTGTTAAAGTTGATGAATTTGAAGGCAATCAATGGGTGAACTGATAAAAGCTTCACATGATTGTTTGTTTTGTTGAAGGATACGCTTCCAAAAAGAAACACATTACCTATTCGTAATTATAAAGTAGGAAGATACTTTGTCTTTTGGGTATGGAGTATAAAAAAATACATGCATGCCATAATGATTGGATATTATACAGGAAAGAATTTAAATGGTTGAAAAAATGTTTGAGGAATCAGTTATCACGTTGAAAGACAAAGATGACGATAATAGTAATGAGATGACAAACAATGGACCTCCTACAAAGGTTGTGTGGTATCTTTCGATCATTTCAAGGCTTAAATGTTTGTTTGCAAACCTAAATGATGCTAAAAATCTTAAATGGCAAGCAAATGAGAAGAAATGTGACAAATTGTTTCGTAATCTTGTTAATTCTATGCAATGGAAGAACATTAATTATGAGTTTTCCCAATTCAATAAAGAATCAAGAAATCTTAGACTTGGTTTAGCTACATATGGAATGAATCTGTTTGGTAATTTAAGTATCAACCAAAGTTTGTGGCATGTTTCACTAGTTATTTACAACTTACCATTTGGATTGTGCATGAAGCAAAAATAAATTATGTTGTCTATGATGATCTCTTCAAGACAGTCAAGAAATGACATAGATGTCTATCTAAGTCCACTAATTGAAGATTTAAAGTTGTTGTGGGAAGAATAGGTTGAAGTGTTTGATGGGTTTGCTAATGAGTCATTACAGATGTGTGTCATTTGTTATTTTGTACCATCAATGACTTTCCTGCATATGGAAATTTGTCTGGTATAATGTTAAAGATCCTGGTGCAAACTTTAGACCTATTTTATTCTTATACTCTATAAACAGGGGTAAATGATCCCCGAAGACAAATAAAAACATCCTTAAGGAAAGGAAAATGAGAGGAAATGGAAGGAAAAATAGTAAAAAAAAAACTTAAGAGACGGATGATAATAAAGTTGAAAACTATAAAAAAGGAAAATAAAGAGATAAAAAGAAATTCTAACACATCATGAAGGAACATTTACACGAGTTTGTAAAGCATAAAGACGAAATAAGTCCAAAGTTTGCCTAAGGAACGAAACACAATTTAGACAAATAATTTAAGAAGTAAAAATATATTTAACTCCTAATTTAATTATTTTTCTAACATAAAAAACTAATATAATTTTCTTAATTTAAATATTGAATATAAAATACTTAATACAAAAATATTTTAAAATCTATAATAATATATATAAAGAAAATTTCGTATGCATATTTATATTCAGATTTTATCTTTAATTAATATTTTAAAACTAAAATAAAAAATTATTTAATTTTTAAAAGTAATTATAATTACTATATTTTTATTTAATTCCACTTCAAAAAAGAAATAACTACTTTTTTCAATTTAAATTCAAATTCAAAAATCACAATCACAATAATTTTTTTAAATTCCAATAACTACTTATTTATAACAATATATAAAAGGGATTTCCCTTTTTTTAACCACTTTTTGGTGTACACATTTTAATATTTCTATTTTATCTTTTCAAAAATTATTTTTAAATAATAATTTATAACAATATATAAAGGGGATTTCCATTTTTGTAACCACTTTTTGGTGTACACATTTTAATATTTCTATTTTATTCTTTCAAAATTTATTTTTAAATGATAAATAATAATTTTAATTGAAAAAAAATTACATTCTCCATCTTTATATTCCTTTTAACTTTAACTTTTTTTTATTTTTTTAGCTTCTCACATTCTACTTTTTTTAAGAAACATTCTCATCTCAAGAATATCACTATCCTTCTCTTCTTTCATCTTTTACCTTACAATACTGCAAATTATGGTACTTACATGAAAGACACTTATATGATATTATGGAAGAAGACTATAAGATCAAATGGTGAATGGTAAAATATAATGTTTTTCTCTAAATTTTTTCATTAAAGAGTTATTTCTTATTCTTTAAATGGTACTTATTTCACTATTTTTATTTTTATTTTTATTTTTTTTAACTTCTCACATTCTTAGTTTAAAAAAAATCTCATCTTAAGAGCTTCATCATCCTTCTCTTCTTTCATACATGGAACAATGCATAAATGATGCTATAGATGAAAATTATGAGCGAAAAGTCATAACAAGATTAAATAGTGAAAAGTAAAAGGTAATTTTTTTCTTTATTTTTTCTCATTTTAGGATAATTTCTTATTCTTTAAATAGTAATTATTTTCTATATTTATTATTTTTAATTTAATTTTCATAATTTTCATAATTTTCATAATTTTATTATGATTTTTTATTTTTTTATATAAGGTATTCATTCTCACCATAATGTGGAAGTTGATCGTTGGACGGGTAGAAGGTGTAGTTCTTTTTTAAAATTTCTTATTCTACTATTATTCTTTATTCTGTAAAATGTATATACTTTTATCATTTTTAAATTTTATTTTTATATTTTGATTTTGTTTTTTATATTTTCTATTATTATTGTTTATTTAAAGACTTTTCTATCATTCTCTCAGAAAATGTATAAGTGAAAAGATAGATGATAAATGATTTATAATAATATATAAAAGAGATTCCCTTTTATAATTTTTTTCCTATTTTACTCTTAACAGTTTATAACTACTTTTTGAAATTCAATTAACTACCTTTTATTCAAATTCAAATTTAAAAATCACAAATATAATAACGAAATTACAATTTTTTCCAAATTTAAATTCAATTAACTTCTCTCTTTTCAAAATTCAAATCCAAAAATCATAATTTTAATAATTCTTCTTAAATTCAACTAATTATGAACAACAATATAAAAAGGATTCCCCTTTTTTATATACACATTTCAATATTCTTATTTCATCTTTTTAAATAATAATAAATAATAAATTTAATCGGATAAAAAAATTAATTTCTTCAACTTTATATTTTTTTAACTTTTTTCTTTTCTCTTTTAACTTCTTACATTTTTTTGTTTTAAAAAAATTCTCTTCTAAACTAGACAGGTCTCAAGGTTGTTAGCGTTAGCGTTTGTGGTTGTCGTTGTCATTGTCTCTACATTTGTCGTTGTCATTGCCGCTACCGTTATCATTATCGTCACCGTTACCATTACCGTTGTCGTTACCGTTACTATTGTCCTTGTCGTTGTGTTGTCGTTGTCATTGTCACACCATTGCCGTTGTCGTTGTCATTGCCGTTGTTGTTGTTATCATTACTGTTACTTACCATTGTCGTTATTGTTGCCTTTGCCGCTACCGTTGTCATTTTCGTTGCCGCTACCGTTACCGTTGCCACTACCATTACCTACCGCTATCAGTTATTGCTCATCGTTACAGTTACTATTACCGTAATCGTTATCGTGAGTGTTCCGCTACCATTACCGCTACCATTATCATTACCGCTATCGTTATTATTACTATTACCGCTACCGCTATTGTTATCTGTTACCATTATCATTATCGCTATCGCTGTCGCTACCGCTATCGTTACCATTTTCGTTACTATTACTACTATCATTACCGTTACTATTATCGTTACCGTTGTTGCTGTCGTTACTGCTGCCATTGTCGTCACTACTCCTGTTGTCGCTGCTATTATCGTTGCCACTACCGTTCTGCTGTCATTGTCATTTTCGCTGTGGTTATCATTCCTATTGTTGTTGTCATTCCTCTTGTCGCTTCCGTTCCCACTGTTACTGCCGATGTTGTAGCTGCTGCCATTGCTGTTACAATTGTCATGGTCACTTTACCTTACCTTTAACTTACGTTTATTTATCTTACCTTTATCTTATATTTATCTTTACTTTATCTTTGCTTTTTCTGTTACTTTTATTTTTACATTTATTTTTATTTTTACTTTTATGTTTTTCTTATTATTAATAATATTATTTTTAAATGAATAAAATGTTGTTTAAATTTTAAATTTTAAAAAATAAACTTTTTAGATAAACATATTCGTTAATGTTATTTTTAAAATAAATAAAATGTTATTTTTAAAATAAATAAAATATTAAAAGATGTTATATTTTAATTGTAAATTTTTTAAAAGATATTATTTTTAAAACAAACAAAATATTAAACTAAACATTTTAAAGAAATTTGAATGTTGCTTTACTTTCTTAATTTGTTGTACGCATTTTATTTTTTATTATCATTAGTCTAAATACAAACACTATCGCAATTAATTGGAATAATTTTAATATATATTTATTAGAGTAAAGTGAGTTTACTTATAATAATATATATATATTTATATACAACATTTATAACTAAATTTTCTAAAGAATGTTAATATAGGTGAATTTCCTTTTATTTAAATATTGAATATAGGAGATTGATATAATTTTCTTAAAACTCTTTTAATTTAAATATAGAATATGGAATAGTAAGTACAGAAACATCTCAAAATGGAGCATTGTATTTATCTAATCGACATTTTTAGTTCACCTAGTTCTGGTGTTTCTGAGATTGAATATAGAGCAAACACGTGGGGTCCACATGTTGCCACGTCACACCTCATTTTATAAATTTTCATCGTCTTTACGATGATATATATGCACAGTTCTTCTTCCCTTTCGTGTGTTTCCCTGTAACTAGGAAAACAGTTATCTCTTACCTTGCCTTAACCCAAAACCAAACTTTCAGAGAACCAAACATGGAGGATAGTGGCGGCGGACCCCACCGGAGGGAACCGCTTCTGCCGACGGCGGAGGAAGAGGTTGTAAAAGCTTCGTGGAGACTTAACTTGAACGAGTTTCGTTTGCCAAGCCAAACAGACGATCATCAACACAAACGATCCTTCACTTTTCGTGGCCTTCTTCGTAAACCAAGTGAGACATTCTTTCTTTTTTCTGTTTTCTTTTTGTGTTGAGTTTTGGGACCTCTCTTTCTTCTAAGGTCTAACGATTCTGTTTTGGGTAATAGACGTGGTTTGTTTATGATGGTGATGTGTTGGAGTGTGATGGCTCTGTTTTGGTTTTCACTCTTTCATGTCTAAAGTGACGAAAGTCTTTATCTTGTGTGTTGGGTCTGTTTTGGTCTCTCTGGTTCTCATGCATGCGTTGAATGCTGCAAATTGAGGCCTCCTTTGAATCTTTAAACTTCAATGTCTTTTTTCTCTGATGAGTGTGTTTTGCTTTTCTGTGATGTTTTGAATTGTGAAAACCTAGGTAGTTGGAGAAGTGGTTTTTGTTGGTTACTTATTTTAGACCAAGGTGGGAATCTTTCGATAAAGGCAGAGTCTTTTATTGTGAACGTGCATCTTTGGTGCTCGTGTTTGATTGGTTTGGTAAAATTCCATTCCTTTGATAAAAGGACACGGGGATGGAAATTGATGATGATGATGATCACTTTTTTTAATATATGGTTACTATAATTCCTTTCTTGTTAGAATCTCTTGTACTTGATTCCACACATAATCGAAAGTTTTCAATCCACAAGCAAGCATGACTCTATCTTCCTATCGTTATTTCCTTCTCACAAGACATAGATAATTCTTTTATACCCTCTGTATTATCTTTTCTCCAAATATTAAATAGCAGTTGACTACAAAAGTTTACTGTGTACCAGTTCACAGAATGTTTAAAATTTTAAAACTTTAGTTTGAAAGGGTTTAGTAAAGGTGATTTGAAAATTTTGGCATTATTGATTATTAATTAAATTGAGTTGAGAAAGGACAAGTTCAATTAGAGAATTTAGCATTAAATTCATCATCAACATGTTTCAGTTAAATCCATATTCTCTGGCTTGTGGATTTGCTTACTTACTCTCTAATCCCAATCTTAATTTGTGTTTTAGGGAAGCAACGCAAAGTGGCAGAATATTACAAGCAGCAGGAGAGACTCCTTGAAGGATTTACTGAGATGGAGACTATAACTGAAACGGGTGGTTTCCCTGGAGCTCTCTCTGAGGTTGATTGTTTTATCACCATGATTTACTCATTATTTTTCATACATGAAGCATAGAAAGAGAACTAGTTTTGAAAATAATCACAGTGAAAATTTTTGACTTTCCATTAAACTTGATCATCTCAAACACATGCAGATAGATGATTTGCTTAAATATAGAAAGAGAACTCTACTAAATATGCATGCCAAATGTTTATAGGATGAAATGAAGCAACTAGCAAAGAGTGAGAGGATGGCCGTTCATGTCTCAAATATTTGTAACTTGGTGCTGTTTGCAGCAAAAGTTTACGCCTCAATTGCGAGCCGATCATTGGCAGTCATTGCTTCAACCATGGATTCTCTCTTGGATCTCTTGTCAGGGTTCATATTGTGGTTTACTGCTCATGCCATGAAAAACCCAAACCAATATCACTATCCAATTGGAAAGAAACGCATGCAACCAGTGGTAAGACGTAATTTGAACTGTTTTTCAGTAAATGCAACCTGTTAGATAGTGTCATAATGTCATTGCATGGTTTCTTAATTGTATACGTAAGATAGTTTCAAAACAGTCATTGCATGGTTTTTTAATGCAGCTACATGCTGATACGAGTTCCTGTGCAGGGTATCATTGTTTTTGCATCAGTGATGGCAACCTTGGGGTTGCAGATTTTGATTGAATCTGCCAGGGAACTTATTTCCAAGGTTATTGAGATAAACTTTTGTTCTTCTTTGTTCCCTTAATTATTAAATCACACAATTTTAATTTCTCATGTCATTCTTTTTCTTACAGTCTAAGCCTGACATGGATCCAACAAAACTCCATTGGATGATAGGGATTATGGTGGGTGTGACTATAGTGAAGTTCATTCTTATGATCTACTGCCGAAGATTTAAAAATGAAATCGTTAGAGCGTATGCACAAGATCACTTTTTTGATGTCATTACTAATTCTGTTGGATTAGCCTCTGCTGTTCTAGCTGTTAAGTTCTACTTGTGGATTGATCCAACAGGAGCTATTATTGTGAGTTCATAATAACTACATCCTAGTGCTTCTCTTTAGTTTTCATTTTTTGTTTTCAGTTTTAGTTATGAACATGTTATTAAATGTAGAGAATAAAAAGAAATAAAGATTTTATTGGGACTAAAACAAAACATCATGATATTTTTATGGACAAGAAAACAGATTTACCCTTTAATTGACTTTATCTATTACTCTACAATGGCAATAAACTCCTGGTATATGCCACTTCAAAACTTTGAAGTCTCTGCTACATGATTTTTTGCTTGTTACATCAATCCAACTTTGTGATTGAACTACTATTTCATGAATGTGTATTAATGCAGATAGCATTGTATACAATTAACACATGGGCCAGAACAGTGATTGAGAATGTTTGGTCACTCATTGGAAGAACAGCACCACCTGATTTTCTGGCCAAGTTAACCTACCTCATATGGAATCACCATGAGCAGATTAAGCACATAGATACTGTTAGAGCATACACCTTTGGAGCTCATTACTTTGTGGAAGTTGACATTGTGTTGCCAGAAGACATGGTTCTCTATCAAGCACACAACATTGGTGAGACACTCCAAGAGAAGCTAGAGCAACTTCCAGAAGTTGAGAGGGCTTTTGTACACATAGATTTTGAGTTCACTCACAGGCCAGAGCACAAGACCATGGTGTGATGATATGCCATGGAACAATGATGGCGTAACTTAGCTTTGCTAATTCTCTTATTCAACTCTAATATCATAATTTTTCTTTCTGATGTTTATAGTTTCTGATTCCTGTGAACCATACTTGCTATGTGGTTGACTCAAAATAACGTGGTTTTAGTCCCTAGACTACACTTAACTCAATAATCAAGTATTTTTTTACACCACAACTTTTTAGGTGGATGCATAGGCTAGGGTGTAATAAAATATAATGTTGAAGTATAAATAAAATAATAGTTAGTTTTGAATGTTTTAATGGTGTGCTAACTTGGTATGACTTTTAAGGTAGTTTATTAAATAAAAGTGAACAAATTTATTACACGGTAGTTAGTAGTCAAATAACTTAGTTGATACATGATTTCTTTTCCTGTTTTGGAAAGAGCGAAATAAACAGGAGTGTAAGGTTAGATGCGGGAGATCGAAATAGGAAAAAATGGTTAGATTGTGTCATTCACCAAAATATACCATATTAGAGGTGTATGGTATATTATTTTTTATATATAAATTAATATTTTTAAGGTTATAAATTTTAAAATTTTTTAGTGATGAAGTATATTTTAATTTATTATTTGTGTGTAAAAAAGTGTTTCATAATTTTTTTGTTTGATATATATCAAGTTTAATTTATCAATTTTCAAAACTGTTTTAGTTGAGAGATATGATAATCCCTGTTTAACCCTGATAATTTTATTTATAATTAATCATTCTTTGATCTTTTCTGAATATTATTTTATTATTAATTATTTATATTATTAGTCCATTTTAATTATTATCATATATTTTATTTTATTTATTTTTCGATTATTAAACATTCTTTTTGTTCACTAATATTTAACTAAATTAGTAGAATTTAAGACTATTTATTTGATTAATATGCTTTATTTCTGGATAACGTTACGCAATTATAAAATATTTCTATAATGACATGAGTTGAATATTTAATTATTAAAACTTTTTCTGATTACGAGATTATATAATTACTATTGTAAATTACTTGTTAAGGTCTTACTAGATCAGTCGAAAAACTAACCTACAATACAAAATTACATAATATAAAGTTTAATCATTCTTCAAAATAAATATCAAATACATATTTAAAGACACTCATAAATAAATAATTTCCAACGATCAATCTTTCAAAACACACTATATAAAAATAAAATTTCAAACGAACAAATATCAAATGATTTAATAATTATCTTCCAAATTACAAATAATATCATTTTTCATTAGTTCACCTACATACTTCAAAATAAGATGTATTATTGAAAAAAAAAACAAAGAACTAACTTTATCGTATACCAAATTGGTTGAAGGATTGAGAAAAGAAAATGTATGGAGAATGGGATAAAGAGAATAGTATATTGAACTGGTTGAAGAAATTAAGGAAGTTGAACGAGTGACTAAAGGGTGGAAGAAAAAAGAAGTGTGCGGAATAAAAACTAAGAATAGAGTTATACAAAAAACATTGTAGCCCTTTATGTGTGAAAAAAAAACACTAAGTAAGAATATGGTTAATTTTAGGGTTTAGTTTTAAATTTAAAGACATGGCAAAGAAGAGTACGGAGACAGGGAAGGGATTGCATTACCCATCCCCGATCTCAACTCGATCTCTTAAAATGGGGAAAACCTAAACCTGAACGAACCCGGTCAATTTAGTTTTTCCACGTCAAATTCAGGATGAGTATAATTCGGTCTGCAAGTTTGATTGTCATCCCTATGTATAGGTTTATATTTAGTTCAAAATATGTTTAAATTGATATTTAAATTAGAACAAATTAATATTTATGATTTAATTTGGATTGATTTTATAATTTTATTGTATATTTTTTATTAATATATATATATATATATTATAACATAAATATTAAATAAATCATAAAATTTATCTTTCATAAGTTTAATAATTTTTTATATATATAATATTGTATAAAATTCAAAATATAAATATAAAAAACAGTTATGTATTATTTTATTTTAATAATATTTTATTTTATTTTAATATTTTTAAAAACTAACAATATATAATGTATAATTATTATGTTAATTCTTTATCTATGGTAAACGTATTATATTTCTCCTTTCTACATATTTATAGTCATAGAATATTTTAGATTTTTTATTAAAATTTATATATTTTATATATAAATAAAATAATAAATAAAATAATAATTAATTAATTTTAATTTAATTTAATTATGAAATTTCAAAAAGTATAATTCGATCCGAAATGTTCTATTTAAAAAATTATATCTAAATTGATCTAAAATAATTTAATTTTAATTATTAATTTTATTATTTTATATTGATTAGATTCAAAGTGATTCTAAGCGACATAAAAAAAATGCCTGAAAATATATGGAGATATTAACTCCTTAATTTAACAAATGTGTAAATTAAGAAAGGAATACAAAAATATACTTCATTTCAAATCAAGAATAAATATATACTAATTTTAGCATGCTAAATGAAAACAACGAACCCAGCCTATTCGGGTCAGGTCGTACAGGTTAAGGTAAAAAATTTTGACAATCCAGCCTGAACTATATTTTAAAACGAACCAAAAATTTTGATCTGGCTTGACCCTATGTTAGGACAATGGGCCAACGGGTCATTTATGACCTAATTAAAGTTAAAATAATAATACAACATGTTACTAATATAATATTTTTTATCAACAATAAATAATATATAAATAATATATAAATATATACAAAAGTTGGTGCAAAATTTATCATATTTGAATGTTTAAAATAAATTTAGAATATCTATTAGACACTTCCAATACAATCAAACATTTCTAGTACTTCACAACTTTTGTTTTTTTAGTCTTTTTATATTTTTATTCAAAATTATTTCTCTTGTTATTATAGATAGATTACTAATTGGAGGAATAACTCCTAGTGCTGTCATAGAGAGTAAAAATTCTACAATACAGTAGATAAAAAAACATGAAAACCTATTTAATATTTTAGAACAACTTTACTTTATATAATTCACTAAATATTAATAGAAAAAACAAACTTTCATAATGATATGAGAAACGTATAAGTAAATATAGAATTTTGATAATTAACATAAAAATAAAGAAGAACCTACACTATTGTAAAACAGAAAAGTTGTAATGAAAACGTAAAACTATAATGGTAAATATAATACAAGATATCAAGTGTAGTAGAAGAGAGAAATAAACTTGTAACACAGAAAAGAAGAAAATAAATAAGAAAAAAAAACCTCTTTTATTTAATATAACAACATAAAAATTAAAAACTATAAATTTAATATGAAAAATAAACGGACCAATTTATTAACTTCCAAGTTGACTGATTTCATATATACATCGGATAAACTAAAAAGATTTATTATAATTTAGATTATTATTTTTTAAATTTAACCTGAATTATAAACCAGAGTCGGCCTGCCAGAATGTTTGACTGCTGTAGTTTTCACCCAAAATCCAATTTACGAGCAAGGAAGTACAACATTGGATCAAAGGTTCACGTCAATTTCCGTACTCATGCGATTCTGTTATAAAGGTGTAATTAATTGATCCCTAAAGTGTCTTTTTAGAGGCATACGGCAAATACAGACAAAAGAATATAAAACCTTGATTGATTACAGCATGGTTGTCAGAATAAATCTTCTTGCTCTTTCATATTGGAAATAAACAAAATCAAAATCTTAAATCGATTTAATAATAAAATATACTCCTTAATCAATTCTATATAATATAACACGTGTCATCTTTAATAACGTCTTCTTAATTCGAACCTCTTAAATTAATTACATATATCATTTATAGTTTTAAACATGTTTTTACTATATTTTTTAATTTTACTTGAATTAGCTTGAATATAGATAATTTTATAATTCTCAGTATATTTTTTCAAATATTTTGATTTTAGTTTATATTTTGTGCTTTATATGTATCTACTTTCTAGAGACTTAAATTATCATATACACAAATTAATTATACACATATATATATATCAAAATTAAATATTGTTATTAATTATTTATTAACATAAATGATTGGATATGTTAATATTCAAATATTTATTTATAAGTAATTTCTTTTACTTAGTTTTATTATTTCAGATTTAAAAGACTATAAATACAATATCCACTTAATATTTAATTATTTCTTATATTATATATTATTTTTTTATTAATTTGAATATAAGAGAGTTTTCAATGAAAAAATATCTATTCAATTTTTAACTACAAATGAAATTTCGTTTACAAGAAATTTATAAAATTCAAGATATAAGACTTCGCTCATTTACAACACAAAAAGATAACATTTTTTTTCTTTAATAAAAACATTTGACCCATGACTTAAATAAATTTTTTTAAGCTTTTCGTTTTATGGTTGTTGCTAGAAGTCACAGAAAGAATCTCATCTTCCTGTAACATTGAGATAGATTCCTCTTTAAAAATATACACATATTAAATTTTAAACAATTTAATTTCTTTTTGATAGAAATTTATAATATATATATATATATATATATTTTAAAAAAAACTTAAACAACATTAAACAAAATTTCTTTCCCTTCTCCTCAATCTATCCTTGATGAGATTTTTTGTCCTATAACATTATTTATTTTTTGTTATCTAATCATCACAGTTTAAAAAATATTACACAAACACATAAAACATGGTAAGTTAGTGTTTAAAAAAATTCTCACATACATCTCATGCATAATTGAAATTATATATATATATATTTCCTTAATTTAGACAATCTCTTTACAATTCAGATAATCTATTCACATCTCATCCATATGGATACATATTCAATTCTTTCATTTTAATGAAGCTGAAACTACTTGTAAAAGGTTTGATGATTTGATGAAGTCAACTTCTAATCTCCTTAGTGATGAAGCATGGATGTCTTTGAAAATTAGTTTCATTGATTTGTACTCTTTTTTTTAGGATACTATGTAAGCTTCTCTCTTTAAAGAATTAGATAATCATGTTAACCTTGAAATTATTCTGCAAAACCATCTTAAAAGTTACCCTGATCATATGCACATTTTTAATAAATTTAAAGGTTGTATTAATTTGTTAAAATGCTTTATCAAAGTTTGACTATAACTGATATATATTTTAATTAATTAAGTCATCAGTTAATTGTGTTAAAATTGCTTACGACCTTAAATATTTTTAAGGTCATTTTATTAATTTGTTGAGATTGTTTTTCAATAGATTAATTTTCTCTAGTGTGAAATATTATGACTGTGTTTTAATTCATTAAAAATTCAAACTAATCCATTAATTTTTCTGTTAAGTAAAATTGACAATATTTTTTTTTCATTTAAATAGTTTGAATTACAAGTTTTATACGAACCTTTTAACACAATTTTTGAAAGTGCTTTGAGAGAGAATTATACTAAGCAAGAAGAATTGGCTGGGTTATCCAAGATTGACTTTCTTTAATCATTCACTTGTTTATTGAGAGCTGCATAGGAGATCACCTTTGAATTTGAGTTTCACCACTGTTGTATTGATACTGAGGTGATTGTGTTTCATTGTACATTGCTTGTGCATGTTGTTGGATTAGGATTATCTAGTGGGTTCTACAAAAGGTTGTTGTAGAGGTTTGGAATCGGGTCTTATAGGGTTCAAGACTTGAGTTCTTGTTATGTTCTTAGGCTTTTACTAGTGTAATTGCTTGAAAGAATTTTTGTGATTAATGTAAGCTTAATCTATGATTAGGCAACTGGATGTAACTCTTGTAAAGAGTGAACCAGTATAAAAATTACTTCTGCACCTTTATCCTTTTTTGTCCTAACTATATCAAGAATTGGGCTTTCTAATTATATCTTGTTTCTTTTAATCAATGAAGAAATCAAAATTTTAACAGGCTAATTTGAATTTTCAACAAACTAAATTTTTGAAAGATCTATTCACTGTCCCTCTAGATCTTGTTTTTACATACCAACACATTCCACATCTATCAAAATCAAGTGTCTAACTTTCGGTCCATGGCTACCTCCCATGTCATAAACCACAAACATCAAATCACATATACTTGACTTTACTTTCGAAAGACACGTGCGTTGAATTAGACTCAGAGATCTACATTTGCCATACTACTTTCACTAAGTTGTCATCAAAACAAAACTACAAAATTGAAAATTTTCTACCTCATAAGACAAGGTAAATCCCCATCCACTAGACATAGTTATTTTTCATACTGTGCTTGGGTCATAAGAACCTCATTTGACTCTCACCACCTAATATTTTCCTTTAAGTGATTCCAATATTAGCAGAGTTAGGATATCTCCTTTAAAATCTCAAATTCAATACAAACCTAAACATCTCAACACAGTATTTTCTTGTGGGAAATAACTATGTTCCCAACATATCTCATAATACATCATAGATGTTGCAGGTGACATCAATTATCCCATGATGAAGGTCGGTTGGGCCAGAGGCTATGTTGGTCAACTCACAATTAAATCATGACACTTAGTTGTTATGCTCTTAAGTAGAAAAAGTTACATCCTAACTAATGATTATAGCTTTTGGTGTAGTGGTATGCGCTCGATCCAACAATTGGTATCAGAAAGATCACGAGTTTGATTCCTAGCGAGATAATTGCTGAGGGGGAGATTATTGCGAGTGACATCAATTGTCCCATGGCGAAGGTCGGTTGGGCTAGAGGCCAAGTAGGCTAAGTAACAATCGAATCATGACATTTGCGCTATTATTCTCTTAAGTAGAAATAAATGCATCCTAACTAGCGACTATAGATTTTGGTGTAGTGACAAGCGCTTGATCCAACAATAGACATACATGTTGAATTAGAATCAAAGATCTGCAACTGTCCTACTACCTTCACTAAGTTGTCACTACAACTAAGCTACATAATTGGAACTTGTCCACCTCGTATGAAAGGGTAAATCCTCATGACCTACCAGACATAGTTCTTTTTCACACTATGCCTGGATCATAGAAACCTCATTTGACTCTCACCACCTGATGCTTTCCTTTATGTGATTCTAGTATAAGTAAAACTTGGAAATAACTATGTTTTCAACACATCTCATAGTACATCACAGACACATGCATTGAATTAGACTCTAAAATCTGCACTTACCTTCATTAAGTTGTCACCACAATAAAGCTACATAATTGGAAGTTATCCACCTCATAAAATAGGGTGAATCCTCATACCTACCAGACACAATTGCTTGGGTCATACGAACCTTCTTTGAATCTTAGCACTTAATACTTTCCTCAATGTGATTTCACTATTAGTAGAATTAGGATATCTCTTTCACAATCCCAAATTCAATAAATCACATACATCTCAATATAATATTTCCTCCTTGAAAATGACTATGTTTCCAATACATCACATGTTACATAACAACCATAACATCATATACTCTTATTCACATACATTCTAACTCAATTCAAATTATGATACCATTCAATTTCCTATTCACATTTTCATATAATATTCATAAAATATAATTCATTATATGACAACTATTAAATATAATAATTCATACTACATTATACTCATTCAATCATGCTCAATTATAATTTATAACAAATTTAAAAGGATAAACTACAACTATTAAGAAGATCTTCAGTTCACAAAGAATCATCTACTTAGCTTACACGTTTAGAAACTCCAACAACTTCAACTAAAATTGACAATTTGACCTTTGTTCACTAAACCTGACATAAGTAGAGTTCTAAACCTCCTTGTTAAAATATTCCAAAGTCATTAGAAAGATAACATCAAAGATTAAAACTTAATGAACACCACTAAGCCTAATTCTAAAAACCCTTATCCTCTAAGAACCCATGATTTCTCTGAGTGAAATTGAGAAAATATTTTCTTCACCTGCTCTCAGGTTTGAATCCATTGAGCGAAATTTTGAGTTAATGAGTGGATTTAAGTATGAGAGTGGTGTTAGTTCTCTTGACGAAATGCGTTTAGCATAATTTCTGTGTGTTTAGCATAATTTTCGTGCGTAGAGAAAAATTATGTAGAGTTTGTTATTCTGCAGATTATAATAGGTGATGTAATTTGTTCAAATCGACTTTATTTCTTTATTTCTTATACCTAACATTGACATATTCTAACTTTTTAACTACTAAACATACAACATGTCTTTTTTAAATCTATTCATTTAAACTATACAAAATTTCATTTCAATACTTTTAATCCTTCAATATCTCGATCATATTACACACAAACAATAAGAATTATTTATTAGAAACATCTAACCACATCACAATATGAAATAATCTTAACTATATTCTCCAAAGAATTATTGTCGTGGGCTGAAATTGATGGTTTGATCTTCCTTTTAAAAATATTCACATCAACCTAGAGATGTCAAACAACTCGACTCTCTCTAGGTCAATAGTTTTGAAAAGTGGATTCTTATGAGTCACCACTATTATTTTACTCAAAACACTACAAAAAGAAAATGATTTTCGCAAATCAACATTAGTCATTACAGTCAGAGATTAGGTTCAAGGATCGATTACATGTTGGGAAGGGGTTAGGCACCCAACACGCCCATTACCGGTATCCTATGATGACATTTGCAATTAAACTCTACTTCAAGCTATTAACATTACCTCTTAATTATCATGCATACAAAGGACTATTTACATTATTACTATATGCATATTACTTTTATTCTACTTTACTCTACTCTATTCTATTCTACTTATACTCTTTTAAGAAAGCAATAAAGAGAAGGGAAAGAGAAAAGAAAAAAGCACCTCCGGAGCAAGTCTTTTCTTTATTAAGAGAATTTTATAGCCTACAACTTGAGATTACAAGAATTATTCTGAGTGAGGTGTGTGATTTCACTTGTCAAAGCATCTATTTATAGCACATTGTTCGAGGTGCATAACAACCATTCTGGTCACCAAGAACGACCCGTTCTCAACATAGAACAGTCGTTTTGCCATGTGAGTGGCCATACTGGTCTTGAGAATAGTCATTCTTAGCTTCTACTAAAAGACAACTTTACATTTTCAAACTTACTGGGCTAAAATCTACCACTTTTATACTTGTAACTTCTAAAGAATCATTATAAATAACTTTTTGTAGCTCTATTTCTTCTCTTCTGTTTATTCTACTAGCTTGGCTTTGGTCCCGACAAAAAACATGGGTCTACAATTATCATTTTATAAGACATCAAATCTCTAGTTCAACACTTAGAATGTACTCAAACAACACACAAATCATGCATAAAACTCAAGATACTGTGATCACATCAATTTCACATCCATATCATCTATACCTTATGGTACTATCAAAATCATAACTAGCTTCTCTTACCTAATAAAGTTTTTTTCTCAAGTTCAAGTTCCCAAAAATCTTTTATGCTCACAGGAAAACTAAACTAGTACGTAAAAGACTTTGATCAACAATCTAAACAAGGCTCATGCTCATTCTATTTTTCCTTTCCCTTGCTTTCCTTATGTTGATCTCTCTTATCCAAGATCACAAGTTGGAATGTACTATCCTAAAAGATATTTTCTATACCCCTCTCAAAAGAAACAAGGTTTCACTGTGTTTTTGCCATGATGTGGGTTTATCTTCTATCCTCAATCACTTGAGGCACAACCATCTCTCTCATCCAAGAATCGATGTTTGAAAGCTGAACTTGAAGCTGCTAGAGCTGCTTTAGATGCACAACATGCTACTAAATAGAAGGCACGCACTCGCTTTTTGCTTGGTCTCGATCCAATGATGATTCTATGGAAGAGTTGGATTGATATCTTTTTTATGTTGATGCTTAATCCAAGGGAGAGTACAGAGAAGAAAAGCGTTTTGTGGAGAAGAGAAGATATATCCAAGGAGAGACAATTTAAGTCTCACAAGGAGTTCATTAGTTTAGGGGAAGCTTAGTTTTTTCAAATCTTATGTATACAAACTATGCTCTATAAAGTCTAATTTTTTTCTTTCCTCTTCGTCGATCTAAGACATTGCATATGTAATTCTTATGAACATAAGACTAGATTTCTTCGATAAAAGTATATATGAATAAAACAAGTCTTTGAGATCACTCTACAAAAGTTTGATAACTTATCAAATTGTTTTATGCTTATTCAATATATCTGATAAAAAGAGTTTGAAAAGTGCTTCTTTAGTGAAAACTTTATTTGATAATTTTTTTTTGAAAAAACCTTGTTTTTTAACCTAAAATGTTTTAAACCTTAATAAAAAAGGGAAATATTGTTAGGAAAAAGTTTAACATCCTCTAAGATTTTTAGTAAATGCTGAAAAATAGTTACGTATAAAATGCAAAAGAACTTGCGTCTGACAGATGATGTAAAGCAACATATGAACAATGCATGTATCATCTTGCAGACAATATGGTTCCACATCATCTGAATAAATGGCTATATAAACCTATGATGTGGCTCAATCAGTTGATTGAAAGCTGGACGTTGTATGTAAACTTCAAATGAACTAGTATAAAAATCTATGTTAAGTGTTTTTTTTTTCTCTAACTTTCTTCAATTGTATGCTATTAAAAGCAAATACTTTTAAAGGAAGTTTTCAGAACTTAATACATTTATTTTAAAATACTTTTAAAAGTTTGACGACTTGCGTCTATCGTATCCACATATCATTTCATAAGATTTTTTTGTCAAACCATAATTAAAAAAATTCTTAATTTTTTTTAAACTCAATTAAACTTTCCCTTTTTGTGTTTTATTTTTTTTACAATTATACATTAAAATACTTATTCTAACATAAAACTATAATAAAATAAAAAATAAAAATAAAAATATTAAAATAAGAAATAAATAAAGTTAATTAATTTAAATTTGGTTTTTTAAAGTAATTTATTTTAATATATTATTATCTTGAAATATAATTGTTTGTTTATTAAGATTTGACAATAATTTTCTTATTTTAATCATAAATATATTTTAATTCTAATTTGTTTTAAAATTATCTTTTTACATTAAACTATTATTAAAAATTACAAATTATTTTTAAATATATTAATATGTAAAAAATATTGTATTATATCATACTAATAAAATCATTTACTAATTTTCTCTTTCTTTATATTAATTTTTCATTCATTTCCTATAAATTAAATAATTCAATTTTCGATTCTCTTTCTTCTTTTCCTTTATTCCTTTCTTTTTTCCGTCTATCCTCAATTCAAATAAAATTTTAATAAGTCTAATAATAAAATGAAAACTTGATAAATTATACTAAATTTATTTTTTTAATAATTTAATTCTTTTATCTTAAATATTATTATTTTTATAATGTGAAACATTTAGATCATAAAAAATATTCAATTATAACATATATACTGTACTAATTTTTATTATATTTAAATAAATAGCAAATCAGTATATCAGACTCCATAATTATTTTTCATCAATTCAAACCTTATTTATTTAAAAGTTCAAATTTAAGGTCAATTCAAACTTTAATCACCCTGAGTCGAAGCTTGTCTCCACTCCACAAACAGAAGGTCCCCACATCGTAACGTGGATAAGAACACTGTTCTTTTCTCTTCCACTGTGTCCCTGAAACTACGAAGGCAGTTAACCTTTCCTGTTTCAGACAACCGACATGGCGGAGAGTGGCGGTGGAAATCGCCGGGGGAAACCGCTGCGGGAATCACAGGAGGAAGAGGTTGCAAAAGCTTCATGGAGACTTAACGTGGAGGAGTTTCGTTTGCCAAACCAAACGCATGATCATCACCATCATCGTTCCTTCTCTTTCCGTGGCCTTCTCCACAAGCCCCGTGAGATACTCTCTTTTTCCTTTTGTTCTGTTCGAACGTTTTTCTTTTGTGTGATGGTTATTATGTGTGTTTAGGTGTGCAAACCCAGAAAGCCATTTGCCACCTTTTCAGCTTTATCTTCACTTGAATGTCTAAAAGTTTCTGCTTTGTGTAATGGGTTGGTTTGTTTAGAATAGTTGCATGTTGATTGTGTGGATCTAGGAACGTGTCATTGTTTTTGCCTTCAGTGACTCTTTTATTAGAGGGTGCACAGTGTAATGTGTTTCACACAATTAAGGGGGTTATTGTAACCCTTAAAAGATAGTTGTGGAATTTCAGGAAACCAGTGTCAATGTAATTGTGTTTATTTTTTCATCTTTTGATGGGTCTAGTTTTGTTGTGACTTTGTGAGTGATGGTTGGTGTGTTGGTTTGTGCAAACCCGGTGCGCATTTGTTTACTCTTTGATGTCAAAAGTGATAAAGTCTCTATTTCGTGTAGTGGGTCTGTTTTTGTGTCTGTGGTTGCTGTGCCTGTGTTGAAATCGGGGAATCCAGACTTCCCTTTTACTTTAAAGTGTTTGATTTGTGTGATGGGGGCATGTTTTGCTCTTCGTGGTGATGCTTTGAATTGTGAAAACTGAAGAAGTCGGAGAAGTGTTGTTATTAGTTTGTGTTATATTTATCGTAGACCATTCTGGGAATATTTGCCTATAGGCAGATTTTGTTTTGAATGTGAATCGTTGGTGGTTATATTTGATTAATTATGTGGATTTGCATACTTACTCTCTAATAATCCCAATGTTAATTTGTTGTTCAGGGAAGCAACGCAAAGTGGCAGAATATTACAAGCAGCAGGAGAGCCTACTTGAAGGATTTACCGAGA
The DNA here is from genome assembly GCA_030347555.1 of Lablab purpureus. Taxonomy (NCBI): domain Eukaryota; kingdom Viridiplantae; phylum Streptophyta; class Magnoliopsida; order Fabales; family Fabaceae; genus Lablab; species Lablab purpureus. Next base: position 25,606,732 of record CM059258.1, read on the forward strand.
TGGAGGTTATCACTGAAACGGGTGGTTTCCCTGGAGCTCTCACCGAGGTTGATTGCTCTATCACCATGGAGCAGCACTAACCAGTTTTGACAATAATCTCAGTGAAAATTTATGACTTCACATTAAACTTGATCATCTCAAAAATGATTTGGTTAAATATTGACTTATAAGGTGGACTTTTAAACCTAACTCAATCTCAAAATTTACTTTAAAAGTGAGATATTCTCCTAGTTATATAATCTGATCACATATATAATCAATGTAAAATCTTCAATATGAGTGAGACTTAAATGCACTCTCTATGATGGTATCAAAGTCTCTTTTAGTAAAGTTTGTTAGACCTATTATCAGACTGCTAATGGACCACCTGCTGTAATCTTTTATTTAAAAGAGTGTATTGGAGATTTCAAATTGACTAAATATATAACTAAATTATAATATACAAATAAATGCAAACATTATATAGAGTGTCAGTTTTGTAACGTAAGTTTAAAACTCAGTTTCTAAGATATATAAAGAGAACTCTACTAAATATGCATGCCAAATGTTTCTCAGGATGAAATGAAGCAACTAGCTAAGAGTGAGAGGATGGCTGTTCATGTGTCAAATATATGCAACTTGGTGCTGTTTGCAGCCAAGGTTTACGCCTCAATTGCAAGCAGATCATTGGCAGTCATTGCCTCAACCATGGATTCTCTCTTGGATCTCTTGTCAGGGTTCATATTATGGTTTACTGCTCATGCCATGAAAAGCCCAAACCAATATCACTATCCAATCGGAAAGAAACGCATGCAACCAGTGGTAAGACGTAATTTAAACTGCTTTTCAGTAAATGCAATTTTTTGGATATAGTGTCATAATATCCAGTTATTGAAAATAGCAACAATTGGTTGTATAAGATAGTTTCAAAATATTCATTGCATGGTTTCTTAATGCAGTTACATGCTGGTATTGATTTCCTATGCAGGGTATCGTTGTTTTTGCATCAGTGATGGCAACCTTGGGGTTGCAGATTTTGATTGAATCTGCCAGGGAACTTATTTCCACGGTAATTGAGATAAACTTTTGCTCTTGTTTGTTCCCATAATTATTATATTGACACAGTTTTAATTTCTCATGTCATTCTTTTTCTTACAGTCTAAGCCTGACATGGATCCAACAAAACTCCATTGGATGATAGGGATTATGGTGGGTGTGACTATAGTGAAGTTCATTCTTATGGTCTACTGCCGAAGATTTAAAAATGAAATCGTTAGAGCGTATGCACAAGACCACTTTTTTGATGTCATTACTAATTCTGTTGGATTAGCTGCTGCTGTTCTAGCTGTTAAGTTCTACTGGTGGATTGATCCAACAGGAGCTATTTTTGTGAGTTCATAACTACATCCTAGTGCTTCTCTTTAGTTTTCATTTTTTGTTCTCACTTTTAGTTACGAATGCCACTGTACTTTAGGCTAGCATTTTTTGTTAGAGAAAACAGTCTTATGTATGGATACTCTAGAGTTTTTACATTGTCATTTAATCACTAATTCGCATATATGATAACTTTATTGATTTTTACAATAGTTACCTTAAAAATAATCCTTACAAATAGTTCAGATTGGTTGACCACATTTTTTACTTTGATCGTGCGCAGAAATTCTACTCTGTTTTATTTGCAAAAACTCTTTCTTTTCTGCTATTTTTTTTTGCTCTACTGAAATTTTCTGATTAGGTTGGTAATAAACAACTGGTGTGTGCGACTTCAAAATCTTGAAGAGAAGTCTATGTTCAATGATTGTTTGCTCGTCACATTAAGCCAACTACATAATTGAACTACGAATGATGATATCCTGAATGTGTAATGCAGATAGCATTGTATACAATTAATACATGGGCCAAGACTGTCATTGAGAATGTTGGTTCACTCATTGGAAGAACAGCACCACCAGACTTTCTGGCCAAGTTAACTTACCTCATATGGAATCACCATGAGCAGATTAAGCACATAGATACTGTTAAAGCATACACCTTAGGTGCAGATTACTTTGTGGAGGTTGACATTGTGTTGCCAGAAGATATGCTTCTCCACCAAGCACACAACATTGGTGAAACACTCCAAGAGAAGCTAGAGCAACTTCCAGAAGTTGAGAGGGCTTTTGTGCACATAGATTTTGAGTTCACTCACAGGCCAGAGCACAAGGCAATGGTGTGATAATATGCCACGAAACAATGCTGGCATAACTTTGTTTTGCTAATTCTCTTGGTTATTTTATTCAAGTCCAATAACAATTTTTCTTTATGATGTTTACAGTTTCTGATTTCTCTGAATGATACTTCGTATGTGGTTGATTCAAAGTAATGTGGGTTTAGTCCTACACTTAGTTGTCAAATAGCATTGTTATGTTATATGTCATGGGACAGTGATTGCATACTTTGCATTTTCTTAGTTATTTTTAAGTTAATTATAATAAGATAATTTATACTTGCCACCTCTGAAAGATACTTTTAGTTGGATCAAAACAATAGGAATTTTTTTCACAACAATTCCTTGTGTGCACAGATAAGGTGTAAAAGAATATAAATATTAAAATACAAGTACTTTAAAATAATTGTTATTTTCCAGAAAATTATACTTTGATACTCAAATGCAAGAATTTTCCTTTTCTCTTCTTTGACCCTAAACTTTAGAAGAACTAAGTGTGTTTTCCAACTAGATTTAGAAGCAAGCTAACTCTTGTAAATGTTTCTAAGATGCTACCCTTTTAGAATAACAATCTTGTTGTAATCTTTGATTACATTTTTCACAATCCTTTATTAAGGGGTTAACTAGAAGTAACTATGATTCCAAAGAATATTTGGTTAAGTCAACAATGACTTGTTGAAAAATACTTAGTTAAGTCTAAGAGTACTTGTACGGGTTAGCTAAGAATGACTACGAGCCAAAAGAATATTTGTATAGTAGTCTGTCCGGTGAAACTTAACTTGTTGGTTAAGAATTAGACGTAGCCTGTAGGTTTCAAATATATGTGTTGAATGTTTCTTTCCCTTAATTCTTTCAATCACATATTATGGTTACTTATTAGTACAAAACAAATATAAAAGTATTTGTTTTAAGTTTTTTTTCCTTAACTCTTTCAATCACATATTATGGTTACTAACCAATATAAAAATATTTGTGTTAAGTGTTTCTTTCCCTTAATACTTTCAAACACATATTATGGTTACTTTAAGATTTGTGCAATGGTGGATCTTTCAAGTTACAAAGCATTACACTTAGACTTAGCTAAAATAAACCTGAAAGTAGAAACAAAAGATAAAACACAAGAAAATATGACAACTTTGGTAGATTTGGCATTATTGGTAATTGTTTTGAGTTTGAGTTGAAGATAAATTTCATAGTTTTTTGTAACATATTTTTAACTCATTATTAATGACAATTTAAAATGAAAATTCACATCAACATGCATTCAAGTAATGATCAATTTATGAAAACGTAACATTTTGTTTTAGATTGAATAGTAAGAAAATGGTTTATCATAGTATGTCATAAATCATATTCACAAAATGTGTTAAAGGAAAATAGGAACTAAGGTAATCAAAATTTCTTAATAAAGTTGTATATACAAAGTGATTAAAACAAACATTTGGTACACATATTGACTTGTATATACTAATCTTATAATATCACTATTCTAATCATGTTTGATACCCATTTCAATTACCATATATGATTTTTTATCATTTTAAGTATTAATTCATGCAACTGTACAATTATTATGTCATCTATTTTCATACACATTTCAATTTATTGTTGTAAAAAATATAGTCAACACATTAGTGTTGTCCATGTCATCAAACTATAAGATTCATTCACAATATGAGGCATTTAAAAGGGAAACAATTTTGATTGTATATAAATTTTAAAAGAGGAGAACCTCATACATTGTATTTATAATATTAATTATATAATATTATGGACCAAAATAGAACAATTGTTTTTCCAAAGGATAAGTATACAAGACTAAATTACATCGACTATGAAGTACCCTGGCCTACCCACATGACATAAGAGAGACTAGTCAAAGTAGTTTATGTTTACCTTGAAATCTTGACATAACTATATATCATTCCTCAAGAGTTGACAACTACAAAATCTTCCTCTTCCTTCAAAGGATCATCATTAAACACTAGATTATAAACCCATCATGCCTTGTTGCAGTGCATTTCCTATATAACTAGTGAGTTGTAGAACCATAACATCTTCTATTAAAGAGGGAGTTATATGGGTGAGTCTTTAGCCTTCAGACAAATACACATGAGGACAAAACTCTAAAAAATCATAAACATGTTGCAAAAGTATTGATCACATTTAGTTATTCATGAGAACCCTCCTCACCATCATTCCTATTTTACTTCAGTAGACCTTTTGGGCTCTCGATGCCTTAGACCCTCCAAGTCTCCAGGTCTTATATAAGTTGTATCATCGGACTTTTCAAATCTCAAGGTCTTCCTTTAGATACCTTAATACAGTCAATCCACAATTATCTAATTTCTCATTAAAACACATTTGTCATATAAATTGACAACAATTTCCTCGGTCTCCTAACACATAATGTGTCACTTTTAGGTCATAGTATAAAAGGAAAATAAAGAAAAATATGAGAAAATCAAAGTCCTTTAACATAGGTTAGCAAATGCTTCATTCCTATTTCTTTTAGCGCTACCTCTACTAAAAAAGTTTATGTCTTTTCATTGCAAGAGTTTTTTACAATATTCTTGTTTCTATGAATTCTTAGCAAACAAAGATTTTATTTTTATGTTAAAAAATGATAATAAAAGCCATAATTTTTTTTAAATCAAACTCAAAGTTGTCATCTTTTCTTTTGGGTTATCTTTTGTTTTCATTTTCGAATGTATTTTAGCTAAGCCCAAGTTACATAATTTACAATTCTAAATATCCACTTATAGTCTTTTTATTTTCTAGTGTTCAAAATCTTATGCATTTAATTTTGCTGGACTCTAGAAATTTGCTTTTATTGATGCCCAAAATTGTGGTATTGTACTTGAAACTACAAAATTAAATGGTTACATCATTTTAGTTGACGACAAAATTAAACAACAGAGACTGAATTGAAAAATATAAAAATTTTAGACAATCACTAAAATAAATTTTTTTAATAAGCACTCATTGAAAAATACCTAAATTTACGAGAATTTAAAAATTAACTATGTCATTTTTCATTTTCTATGTGTTATGTGGAAACATATAAATAATTAGGATATAAGATAACAACCACATTATCTAAGTTAAAAAAAAATCAAATGATAAAGATTCAATTAAAAAATATTTTTTTAAATATTTTGTAAAAGGAAATTTGATTTTGTTGAACTCTAAAAGTTTATGTCTATTGGTATCCACAATTGTGGTAGTATTTGAAACTAAATAATTAAATAGTTATATCATTCTATTTGACAACAAAATTAAACAATTAAATTAAAAAATACAAAGATTTCGGATAATTACTAAAATAAATTTTTTTAATAGACACTTATTTAAAAATACATAAATTTACAGAGACTTAAAATTTATATAAGTCATTTTTTATTTTCTACGTAGAAACACATAAATAATGATAATACAATATAATAACCACATCACCTAAGTTAAAAAAAAATCAAAAGATAAAGATTCATTTGAAAAATAAAACAATTTTCAATACTTTATAAAATAATTCTTTTGATAAAAAATTAATTAAAAATACTTACATTTATAAAACATATAAAACTTAATTAAACTTATTTATTTATTCTCACATTTAATAAATATGTCAATTAAGTAACACCACTGTTGCTACACACTTTTCTTGTAGGATTTTTTTTTTTCAAAAGCTTTATTATTGTTGAGAGAAGAAAAGATGTGGGAATGTGATTTCACTTTTGAATTTTAGAATTTATCCTATTGGAGAGGTGAAAATGGTAGGAATAATTGCATACAGTCTTTACGGACTTCAAAATATTGTATGTGATGGGCCATGAGGCCCAAAATATTGGAAGGACCCATAATATAATTTGGATCCCACAAGAAACTAGGGTTTGGGTGCTATATATTCCCCTCGTTCTATTCGCTTGTTACCATTCTCTCCATCTCTGCAACAAACAGTTTAAATCACCGCTCCAGTTTTTCTCTTATCAGTATTCTGAAATCTCTCATCTTTTTTTTTTTCAATGAATTTGCTAATCTTCTGGTATTTTTGGTTCAAAGTTTTATTTGTTTTTTTTCCTTTTCATCAATTTTTGAGGCAGTGATGACTGATTTATGTATACCATCAAACTGTGAAAGCTTTATTAGAGCTTGTTGATGCCATCTATTTTCTCTGAGCCTTTTTCTTTGAATTTTTGTTTTGAATCTTTGTAGTTTGCTTCTTTGTTTATTTATTTTGGTTTGAATCTTTGGGGAAAAGAAAACAAGGCAACAAATTAGAGTCTCTGATTCGCCTGATTCATGGCGCTATCAGTGCTGTACGTTGCCGATAACAATTTGGAGCTGAGATTCTGGCATTGGCCATTTATTTTCTTAGGCTTGTGCATTCAGATGTTCCTATATTTTCAGATTTTCCTATATTCGAATTTTCCCTTTTTATTAGTACCTGTCAGTGATATGATTTTTAAATTGAATTTTTTTTAATTGATTTATTTGAAAATATTTTATTGTCATTTCTATTTGATGTCTTTATATTGGCTACTTTTTAATTAATTTAATATATTTTTAATCAATTAAGCATCTCAAATTTTTTTTAATCAAAACTATAATAAAAACTTTATATTCCAATCTATAAATTAATTATAAAAGACATTTATTTATTGTTTGTCACTTAAACAATATTTTTTTTGTCATAATTAAATTAAGACAATAATTAAAACAAGACAATAAATACATTTTAAATGATGATGATGCTTAAATATTTTTTTATGTGTATTTATATTTAATTTTAAAAAAATTATTAGTAGAATTGTTTCTTGAAACAACTTTTATATGTTTTAATCATGTCAAAACTATAGTAATATTTTCAAATATTAAATTTATGAAAATTTTTTATTAGGCCTATAAATATCCAAATTTTTTATTTTCAAAAACTGAAAAGAATATTTTATAATCCAAAAGATTTATAAATTTGTATGTATATCTATATTTTATTCCATCTTTTTTTAGTTTGTTTTTTATGGATTTCTTTCTAATTGTTTCCATTTTCTTTTTATTAAAGAAACGACTAACGAAAATATTTAAGAAACATCACTAGACAAAATCATAGTTGTATCAGAAATTGTTATTATAGTTATTAATACTGTATATGATCTTTTAAATATGAAACAAGAAGTTGTATATTGGTGATGATTTTTATATATATGTTAAACAATTTTATTTAATTTCAATTAATTTTAAGATAAAATTTAATAATATATTAATTAATGTCAACTTTATTTAGGTAAATGAAAAATTCTTTTAAACAAGAGTAGAAGAAAGTTGAATTCATTTACCAAACAAATCATGTGATAGAAATTTATTTGCAATAATTTAAATGAAAATTTTCACTTTTTAAAACAAAAATAAAAAATAAAGAAATATATCTTTTTATGAGAATTTTGAATTTATTGGTCAAAATATCATGTTAAAGATATATGATGCTTCTCTGCACGATAAAATTAACTTATAATAAATAAATTTATAAAAGCTATTTTGTATACTTTTTTAAAAACTATTTTTTAATTTTACTTAAACAAACTAATTTTAACTTTCTTTTATTTTTTTTAAAGTGTGTTTAGAGAAAATTGCTCATACATGTTCATAATTAATGGTTTAATTAGTTTCCAACTCATACGACATATCATATCTAAACTATTTGTTTGTAAAAACTCATAAGTTTATTTTACTTTATATTAAGGATTTTGATTACTTTTTATTCAAGTTGGCTCATGTAGTACTATTATAAATAATTTTATTCTCTAATTATATTTTGTGACTATTAAATAACAATAAAGTAGCATTATATTTAGTTTATATAATCAAAAAGATAAAAAAAAAATGCTATAGTACGTAGTATCTGGAAAAGGAATGTGCTCTCTCTTTGTATGGCTCTCGAAAACAAGTCACCACATGGAAGAATATCCTATTGAGAATTCCTTTTGAGAGGACCCTCTTTGTGTTGTTTCCTCCTTTCGCATTTCATTTTCAACAATGGTGGTAATTAATTATAAAAAATAGTGTCAATTAAAATGAAATACTATTATCCGGATAGAAATTCTAAAAAATTGAAATACGAAATATTTAAATTATTTGTTTTTCTTTTCATTTTCTAAATGTTTTGTTAGAATAGTATAATTAAAATATTCTACATTTTAGTTTTTTAATAAAATAATTAAAACTTTCTTTTAAGATAAAAATTATTTTTTAAAATAAATTTTCAATAAAATCATTATTGGTTTTTATTTGTTATCATCTTTTTCCATCACTTTTGTCACATCACTTTTGTCAGAGAACAATCCTCACAAAAAAAATTTATTTCCAATCATAGATTACTACAATTTGTATCTATATATCATAAATTCGATTTATCATTTTCTTCATCTTGAATAACCATTAGTAATATTTCATTTTTTTTTCATTTTTAGATTTTACTTTCCTACTTTTTCATTTTTTTTTTCACTATTAGATTTTACTTTTCTATCTTTTTCTCTTAGGACAAATATAATATTAAGAAGTGTAATGACCATTTATGACATCTAAAACATTCTATTTTTGATTTGTCATGCTTGTTTTTGTTGTTTCTGTCTTGAGATTGATCATAATGACTTTGTCTCTCTTATCCTCTATCTCTAGCTCTATCCTTGAGTATTAGTAGAAGCGTAGTTCATAATATTAAATTTTGGTGCTAAAGATCGAAATATCTTTTTAATAATAATTATTTTTTCAGTTTTGTCATCATATGTGTATATATTGGTGATAACCTACATCACATGAAAAATGTAGTCTATGATTTAAACTTAATTATTCAATGACTAAGAAATCTTCTATAATGACATGATAAAAGTTATAGACAAATTACAATTTTATTTTTTGAAATTTTAATATTTTTGAGAATATAAGTAATGATAAATATTAGGTAAAATCAATAATATTTGGTAGATTAAAATAACTGTAAGAAAAATATTAGGTAAAATTTATATGAATTTTATTCATGATGGAACTGGTTCTTAAAACTAGTAGGATGCACATGATCTCATATTTGAGGAATATTTTTATATTCATAACACTTTTACATGTTTAAGAAAAATAGCCATTGGAAAGGGTTTGAATATGACCATTTCAGATTCATCTTGTTCCCTCTCTTAAATCAAAGAACATGGTCTTTTACTTTTTAAGCAGAAAAGAAGTTACACGAAATCCATGACTTAGCTTTTGAGTAAAACATGAAATGCATTCATGTATTGACTCTGTCTAATTTAGATAAAAAAAAAAGTGGCAATTCTGTTTCATGTTGTGGATCTTGTTAATATGAACTCTACAGCAGAATTTTGTGCACCAAATTTTATTTCCACACAACACAAAACCAAAAACTTCGAAACATTTGAATTATTTCCATTTCTGAGCAAAAAAGTATCAAAGTCAAGAAAACTAATTGGAAGAATTTTTCCACCTTTTAAATAGGAGTGAATAGAATACAAAAGACCATCAAAAATCAAACTTTGGCTTTCAATATTCTTAAAAAAATATTCTCTTTGGAATGAGAGATTAGAAACGTTAATTAGGTTATTTTAGTTTTTGACTCCAAAGTATTTTAGTCGGCGGTTTTGACTATTATAATAAAATATCATTTATTTTAATTTGTTGCAATGAAAAATGTAATAAAAAGACTAAATAAATTATATTTTATAAAAAAAATTAAACATTTGTGAACTAAAGTAATCTTTGCTTTTAATTTTTTTTAAGATTTTAAAAATAGATTGTTTATATTTTTGTTTTGATTCCTCTCTTCTTTTCTCGTAAGGTCTTCACTTTTAGCTTTAATATCAATATTCACTTGAATATCACCTCTTATCAATTATCCTTCAACATTTTGAATTAAAAAATGCAAAATAAATTGGTTGGCCTATATATATTAGTGTATGTTTGTTTTAATGATGTTTGTAAGAATTGTTGTGGACAATTATGAAAGTGAAGAAATAGTTAAGTTATTTAATTATTTCTATAGATTATAATATGAAGTTTTTTATTTTATTTTTGTTTTATGTTATGTTATTTTTAAGAATTTTTTTTCGTAAATTAGTACTCTATAGTTTTACAAAATTCACATTCTTATAATGAAAATACTTTTAGAAGAAGTGAAAATTTTATTTGGTGATGTGAATTATAATTATTACTCGTAACATAAAAAGCTTTTTTTTAATTGATATGTTTTTAAAAAAAAATTCAGAAGAAATATTTGCTAACCTGCAGCCTTAAAAAATAAAATAACTACAACAATAACATACGTTTACCACGTGTTATATTAGTTGACCATATTTTAAAATGTGTTAATTATTCAACTGAATATGTTTATAAAGTAATTTTTAAATGTGCATGGGTTTAATCACAAGCTATGTGAATCACGTTTAGAGATTTTGAATGCTAGGTTTGTTAGGTTAAGCTTACGTGGTTGTGCACATAATTTATCGTGATCTTATATATTATTTATTTGTGATCTTATATTATTTATTTGTTGATAGTTAACTACATAAAGAGCGTTTGCATTTTAAAAAAAAGTACTTTTTAATGAAAAAAGAATAAGTACTAAATATGGAATATTTAAAGTGGTATAGTGATATAATTTACATTTTAACTCAACTACGTCATTGAATAATTTTCATACATGGCATAAAGGCGGTCCAATTTAGTGTGCCATAATTTTATAGATCAAGTTTTAAAAAATTAAGATATCAATCTTACCTATAGTTTAGAGCGGATAATAACTTTTTGTTTAACCAAACTCTTTTAGATTCACAATGAACTATTTTTCAATTAATTAAAAAATAATATATATTAATAAAAAACATCATATATTATTATCTAAAAGTGTAAAATTGTATTATACAAGTGTCTCACATATCTTAATTTAATATTATTTTAAACTATTTTATTAATATTTTTTATATTTATAATATAATATGTAATTAAAATAAAATAAAATAAAAAATAAAAATATTTAAATAAAAGATAAATATTTATTTTTATATAGGCTAATATTTTAAAGTCTAGCATAATCTAAATCATAAATTATGTAAACTAATTTATCGAACTACACTCATCTTGATAGTTTTATTTTTTTATTAACAAAAAATTAAAAATTTTAGGAGACATTACAAATATTACAACCCATATACAAAAGGAATGAAAACAAAAGAACGAAAATTGTAGGTATAAAAATCAACTTTCTATAAATAACTCCAAAATAAAATAAACACCCTTTTTTTAGATATGCAATACACATAAACACCTTTCTAGGAAGACATCATCTAACAAAACTTCAATGACATTACAATGCATTCAACTATCAAAAAACATAATCAACTCCATCAATAGAACATGAACATAGAAACTAACAATGTATATGTCCAGTCCCAAAATACATTTCAACCACTTTCTTGAATTAATATATCATCATTAACGGAAACAATTAAGACTCCACTAGATGTCATATGACATTGATACACCTAATAAATCCATTTCCTAAAATGACATTGGTGATTGATTAGTAAATCTGTACTTAGTCCGAAGAGAAACACTATATAGCTAAGCTCTACTACGTAGAGCTTAATCCAACTAGGAGAGGAAGTTAGATAAAACAAATAAACAACAAAGAAAAAACATTATATCATATAAGTATTCTTACAATTAATAAAACAAGAATTATTCTCTAACCAGCCAAAGTCTTTTTAAACACTAATATTTGCCCTATGTTGCATTAAGTGTTTTTCACTTACATCAACAAAACAATGTTTGAACTATCACTATACTATATAACTAGTGTAAGAACAATCATTTAGAGTCAAACAACCAAATATGGCTATGATGCAAGATCACCTAGAGTGCAAAATGAGTTCATCCAAGAAAGTAAACATACATTTAAAGCAAATCTACATCACTCACTAGGTGTGATTGAAGGGTGCTAAAATACAATAAGTTATGTTTATATCATCCAAAGATTATATTGATGATATCATCCAGTCTCATAAAACCTATAAATCAACTTGTAGCCATGACTAATGGATCAATTTAATGCACTTGATTAGGTTAAAATACCAATTAGAATACAAGAAGTTAGCTTTAGGGTACTTGTTAGTTAGTCATGTCCATACTTTGACTTGTGTCATAGTCAATACATCCTCTCCATCCACTTTCCCACCCTTAAAGACAATATTATTCCTATGGTTCCATATACTCTATATAATACCTATCCATACACATCTCCATACCTCATTCCATTTCCTACCAAGTTGACCTAAATTAAAGTCCAGAAAGTGTTGCTTGATTTGATTATGTTGTGCACTAGAACCCCCTAGCCACTTGGAGCACTTATTCCATACTTGATTGACCAATTTGCTAGTAATGAATTAGTGGTTTGCAGATTTGTCTGATAGATTACACAAAGAGCACTCTATGTTTCCTTGAAGCACCAACTCTACTTATCAGGTTATCCTTAACTGGAATTTTGTTCAAGAGAGTTCTCCACGCAAAATATTTGTACATATGAGATAACTTTTGCACTCCATGAAAGGTTGAACAAGTTTATATCCCCTAAATATTCAAGTATCTTTTGTGTCTAATTGAAAAAATATCTAAATAAACTTTTAATTAAAATTACAAATAAACTTACATATATATATATATATATATTATTAGAATTTGTTTTAATATTAACATGAAATATTTGATTGAGTGTGTATCTATATAAATAAAAATCCAAGTAACTAGAAATACTCACATTAATTAAATATAAATATAGATAATATCTATTTTTTTAAATAAACAATATATATATATCAGTCTTTCTTCTCACACTTGTTCCCATCAATTTTAATTATGTTTTTAGAAAAGTCATAATCAGAAAATTTTATTTTATCACAATACCATTTATAAAAAATGTCTTGTAAATTCTTTTCAAATCTCAATTAAATACATCGTTTAACGTCATGTTGGACCATCAATAAAAAAATAAATCACATCCAAAATTAATAATTGAACAAAATTATGGATTATTTTTAAATGTGGAGACTAAAATTGTGAAAATAAAAGAGCACCAAAACTGTGGATCAGGAATTAAAGAGAAAGACAAAAATTACAACTTAACCTAAACTTTAAAATATAATCTACTCATAAAAAAACTATTAAATAAGGTAAGAGTTTATATAACTCAGTAGAAAAATACATTTTTAACACATTTTTTTATTAATTAAAATTTATTAAAAAACTATTAAACTCGTTAAGAGAAAAATAGATCAACCAAAATTTATTGATTCCAAAAATATAATAAATAATGTGCGACTAACCATTTTTCTGTGTAATAAAAATATATATGCCTGCATGCCCTTCATTTTGAATAAAATTACATTATTATAAAATACGAGGGTGAAAATGCAAAATCGACGACATTTGTACTCATCTAAATTTCATGGCTATGTTGGAAGCCACAAACTCAAACACAAACTACAAAATTAACAAGAGCCTCAATTTGCATCATCAAACTCTCACACACACATACAAATCTCTCTGTTCTCTCTCAAACACACACACACAAAATCTCCCTTCTTTTTCTCTCTCTCTCTCTCTCTCTCACACAAATGAATATCTTAGCAGCAAAACCATTGTGAATTATTCAAAGGCCATGGCTTTTCTCCTTCCCAACCTTCAACCTTCCCTGTTAGCACAATCCAAATCCAAATCCAAAGAAAAATCAAACCTTCACCAAAATCATACTCTTTCACCCCCAAAACCCACTTCTCACTTCACAATATCTTCTTCCTGTCTCCATGCTTCCACTGCACAAGTTGCACAGGTCAGCACACCACAAGACAATAAGCAGCAGCCAAAGGATGAGTTCTATCTCAACCTTGGCCTTGCTGTCAGGACCATCCGTGAGGACCTTCCTTTGATCTTCATCAAAGACCTCAATTATGGCATTTATAGGTATCTTTCTAATCCCCCATGTACCCATCTCTTCAATTTCTTTGGTCTGTGCTGTTTTTTTTTCACTTTTAGACATGATTCAAATAGAGTGTCTCATCTCTTTGTAGATATCTTTTTCAATTAAAATTGTCATTTTTTCTTGATACATGTTGTCTTTATACTAAATTTGGTTTTGGTTAGCCTTATAAAATGCTAAATTTGAATGGAAAATAAATTAAAAGTAAGGATTCTTGAGAAAGGCACTCTAGAAGATAAAATAAGTAATCTCAGTAGCTAACAGAAGATCAGCATTTAATTTTGTGTGGATGTACATAACAAATCCTAAATACATTTGTTTATACTATTGGAAAGACGACCATGCTTGTTTACTCAAGTTTTTCAGTTTTTAGGATTGGATACAATTAATGTGGTTTTCTTCCCTTGTTTTTTATATATTGAGTGAAAAATGTATCTGAAATGGGAGGTTAAAACTGAACAGTGAAGCGATTTGCAAATATTAGTTGAAGGGCAAAAGGTCCAACAAAATGTACACACAATACAAAGGAGTTCCTTGTCCAAACTTTAATGGAAATCCAATAGTAGTCCATCCAAATGTAGCTATGTTTGTTTGTTAATGTAATGTAATGCATGAGTTATATGCTTGTTCTTTCTTTTAAATGTTATTACCATTTTAAGGAAGTATTCACCAAAATTTGGTCATTTCAGGGATGACATAACATTCATGGACCCTATAAACACATTTACTGGAATTGAAAAGTACAGATTGATCTTCTGGGCATTGAGGTTTCATGGTAAAATCTTGTTTCGTGAGATTGCACTTGATGTGTACAGGGTGTGGCAGCCTTCGGAGAATGTGATATTGGTCAGGTGGAACCTTAGGGGAGTGCCAAGGGTTCCTTGGGAGGCCAAAGGAGAGTTTCAGGGCACTTCAAGATACAAATTGGACAGAAATGGCAAAATTTATGAACACAAAGTTGATAACTTGGCATTCAATTTCGCACAGAATATGAAACCAGTTTCAGTTTTGGATTTGGTAAGTGCAAGCCCTGCAAGTCCAAATCCTACATTTTTGTGGGGTCCTGTTGATGCCTACTCTTCTTCATGGATAGCCCTTTACAAGGCAGTTAGGAAGACAATGGATCAAGAAGGGAATTTGCTACCACAAGATGGTCTAGCAACATGTTCATAGCCATGTATGAGGTAGCATTGGATGTTTTATAGGTTATTATGTATACATAAGCGTTTAATAGGTTAGGTATAAATATGCTGAATTTGCTCCTCAGCATAAAATGGTTTATCTTCAAGGACAAGAGTGTATATAGATAGGCAGGGATGCAAAAATGTTGACTTTGTTGTTGGAGGAAATGGGGGGTTTCTATGTTTTGTGAGCTTATACAAATGATCACACATATTTATATGCAGTAATCTTTTGAAATTAATTTTAATAACTGTTAAACAGAGTTGAATCTTGTCTTTACCTTCTTTTGGACTAATTATTGGTCAGATACATAAACCTGATTTTATTCTCCACTTGAACATAGATAGTAGTTCCATTCACTATGTTACATCAGGTTTCTTCTTAAAACTAATTCTCCTCAAATGAAGTTGTTCAAAAAAATATATAACTCTCATTCCAAAATTTAAAACAAACGATATGGGACTTCTAAGCCCAAAAACAAAAACATAATAAGGTACGCAAACATTTTTGAAGCTGATGAGAAGGTTCAAAAAGTTACTATTTCCATGTAATGAAAATCCAGACATTAATGAATAATTTTTTTTAAGTTAGTTTTTCAATATTAATAAACTATAAAAAGTTTTAAAAATAACTATCATTTACATCCGTTTTTCATCTCATATACTGTCCTCTGTGTTAAAAAAATACAATTTGGTTGCAGTTTAATAATAATATACAAAAACTAAATTATATTTTAATAATAGGATACAAGGCTTCCTAAAATGTAATATTTTTTAAAAAATTGTTTGAATTCAGATGTTATCTTAAAACAGTCACAGTGATGCTATATATCCAAACTTAAACATTGATATGCATTCTTTGATGTCAACAACTGGTTTTCACAGCAGCTTCTTTGAACATTCCTATTTCAATCTTAAATCCATTTTTTCATAAGAAACTTGGTAATCTCTCTGTCTCCCTCTCTCTTTCTTTTAACTTTTTTTTTCTATTTCTCCTGGTCAATTGGAATTTGTCTATGGTCATGTTTTGACTTGAATGCTTGTGACTTTTTTGTGCTGATTGTATGATAATACAGAAAAAGAAGCAGCAAAACACGCTTCTATTAATGTCTCTATCACTTTAAGTCTCCTTTTTCATCTTAGAGTTCTGTTAAACTCTTAAAAAAATATTAAGTTAAATAATTATTGTAGTGTAGGATTTAAATACCACGACACTAAATAGATTCTTTACATCACTAATTTTATATTTAATTTCTTAATCTTAATATTTATATCATTAAAAAGGTAATGATATATTTGTAATTAAAGTATTAAATTATTTTACATTAGAACATAACAAGTCAGATGAACTTTTAAATGATAATTTTATAAGTAAATATTGTTATAATTATTTTGATTTTAATCAAGTTTATTATTAAACGATATTGTAATACTTTTGTTTTGACCAAATTTATTGTTAATTATTTTTTTATTTATAAATATAATCTAATGTATATAAAAAAGGGAAGGACGTAATAAATATTACAACTTCGAGTCTTCTCATTATAAGAAAAACATCCAATATCTGTTATAGGATAGCGTCGATCACGTGGGAGACGTTATTAGAGTTGACCCGTAGGATTTTAAGTTGATGCGAAAAAAAAAAAATATTAGAGTCGGTTTATAGAATTATAAGCCGATGCTGAACTTCGGAAAGAAATAAATTTAGAGTAAACACAAAAATAATATATTATAAATATATAATAGATTAATTCAAAAATTAAATAATAATTAGAATAACATTTGTCTGGTGAACACGAAACTTAATACGAAAATTAAATAATAATTACGGTAATGTCTCTGTCGGGACACAAAATTTAATGAGAAAATTAAATAATAATTACAACATTCTGACAAACACAAAGTTTAATGTGAAAATTCCAACGTTTAATAAAATAGATTGCATCGTCGCAGTGGATACTAGTTTTGATATAAGAAAGAAAGAAATAAATAAAAATATTATTTCCGTTCATGTGTGAAAAAAGGGAATCCAAAACCTATCGTGTTCGAAGATGTCTTGCTTAGCTACAGTGACTTTATGCAGTTAACCGATTTGGAACTTCGATTTGTTGGAGTTTCCGTGTGTTAAAAGCTCACGGTGCATCTAATTTCATTATCGTGGTAAGAATTTTGAAATCCTCTTTATGTTTGATTGTTGATTTGTTGGGATTTTGTAGATTACTAGTTTAAAACCCCGTACGCAGGGTCGTTTTTTTGTTTTATATATATATATATATATATATAAAAAGACTTGGATTATATTTACTATCTTATTAATAATTTAATTAAAAATTTAATTTTAGATACTATTTTTATATTATGATAAAATAGTTATTAGAAAAAATAAATTATAACTTATATATTATATTTTTTATTTTTAAATGAAAAATTTATTACTCGTTTTAATTATAAAATTTGAATATGAAATATTGGGTGATGTTTATATAAATAATTTATAGCATTCACTTGAAATTATTATAAATTATATTATGATGCATGTTAACGAAAACATACTATTTTATATTATTTTATTATTTATTTGTTAAATTTTATTTAAAAAATTATTTTTAATTTATTATTATATTATAATAGACGGTATATTTATACAATAATTTTTTTTAATAAAACTTGGAAACTATTATTTAAGTATGTGTGTTGCTTTTAAAAGATAAGTATAATTATATTTTATAGTATAACTATAAAATATAAGTGTATTATGGGTATTTAAATTTTGTTTTAAATAATATGTTTTTTAATGTTAGATATTTAAAATATAATTTTATTTCATAATTTAGATAATATCTAAAAGTAAAATTATTTGTATTTAAAAATATTAGATTATGGATTAAAACAGATATAAAAATATTTAGATGAATATACAAAATACAATAGTTTCAATAGTGATTTGTAAACATTGTTATATTATAAAAATTTCAAATATTATTAATGGTCGTTTGAAGAGATTCAATTTTATTGAATGTGAAATATAGTTTTAGTTTTTTGGATTTAACTAGTTATATATAAGTTTTTTTTAATATTGTAAGATATTACAAGAAAGTGTAACGGTGTCAATAAAGTTGTAATTTTCAAGTGAACTTCTTCAACTTTTACTTCTCTCCATCCAACACTCTCCAATTATCTCTCAAACTTTACAACTGTCATCCTTTAATCTCAAGCAATTCTACTATAATACCTAGTTGAGTCATTACAAGTTGATGAAATAAACGAACCAATCCATTTATATTAAAAAAAATTAATATAAATCTTGTGACAATTATCTTAGATAAAAAAATGTTATAGTATAAGAATTCCTCAAAGACTAAAAATACTATCATATGTAAAGATTGAGAAGAAATTATTTGAAGAGTATTGAGCGTAGATGTGAAAATCGAATAACTTCACTCAAAATAAAAAAAAAGTCTCAATGTATAAAAAATTTATCTACAATAGTTACATTAGAAGACAAAAATACACATTTGTGACACAAATTATTTGAATTTTTTTTAAATATTATATTTTTTTAAAATATATACAGAAATATATCTCTGACTAGATTATTTACACAAATATAATGATTTACTGTTGATGTTAGAATTTCATTCTCGGATAATTGAATTCTGACCTACGAAACGTCCATGTTAATACAATTTGACACTCATAATATATCTTAATTTTTTTCGTTGGACTACTCGGAATTTGATTCCCTTTAAGTAGATTTTTTAATTTTTTTTCTTTCGTTTCTATCATCGACGAGAACGATCATTTTCAAGTTCAAAAAACAAGACTCCAAAAAATAAAGTGTAGACAATCGTTCAGAAAAAAAAAAAAAAAGACGTTCTCATTTTTTCGTTTACTTTACAAGCGAGTCATAAAAGAAAAAGAAAAAAAATCTATATTTATACTTTTTAAGATAAGAATATAATTAATAAAAGATAATTAATATATCATTAAAATTTACAAACGATAAATAATATAAAATAATTTTTTTCTTATTTAAAAGTAGTATTTGTTAATATTAAAATAATTATTATTTATATTAAATTGAAATATATACTATTTTAGACATTACATTACATCTTAAAATGTTTTAGCATAATAAATTTGAGTTGAAAACTATATTTATTGCTAACCATTTTCTAATTAATCCACTTTTAACATAAATCACCAACACAATAACATACCATGAATAAGATTGTTGCAGCGTGGAGACCATCATGAAGGCTACGGCGAAGGTCGAAGGTCGAAGCTCGATGTCATGCGTTGTCGCATATTGTCGTGGCTCATCACTTTGTCGTCACTTGTCGCATCGTCATCGTTGCTCACCATGGAGAAGCTCATCGTGGTGAATAGAGCACCGAGTGAACGGTGTTGTAAATGGATAAAGTTGTCAAATTTAACTTATTGTAAAGTTTAGGAACTTTTTATCCAACTCAACCCAAAAATTGAGATGAACAAGGTTAATTGAGTGATTGTGATCCACTTTTAGAACACTACTTGAACCTTGTTATAACCTTGTAAAATCATATTGTGTGATGAGGAAACCTAAGCAAATAATCAACATTAATGAGAAGTGGAAAAAGAAAACAATTATCTTCATTTTTAATAAACTATTATTTTTATTAAACTATTACTTTTATCAACTGTATCAATTATTTATAAAATATAAAATTAATTTATTAATTGAATTAAAGATTAATATAAAATCTAATTAATATTAATTATTTATAAAAGATGAAATTAGTCATTAATTAAATTAAATATTAATATAAAATATAATTTAATAAATGACTAAAATTTTGATAATTAATATTAAAAAAAATTTTAATTTTAATTTAAAAATTAATTTAATTATCTTTACATATAAATCAATTTCATAATTTTTTAACATTAATAATTAATAAAAAAATAAAATTTTTATCATAATATAAACTATTTTAAATATCAATAATTTTTACTTTATAAAATTATTTTTAATTTAATCATTATAATAACTAATTATTTTTTAAAATTAGTTTATATTTAATAAATTTTTTATAGTATTTTCTTTTTTTTATACATGAATAAAGTTTTGTATAATATTAATTATATTGTGGCATGTTTAAATAAATTTAATTCATGTGCTTTGGAGTATTACTAGAAAGATTGTTAGTGGAAAAAAAAAGAAAAAATAAATTAAAACTTTTCATAAGTTAAATTTTATTTATTTATAATCTAAAAGTAGAAAGGTAGAGAAAATATTCGAGACAAACTTTGCAAATTAATTTATGCATAAACTAATTTTAAGTTTTAGAAAAATTTATTTATTTTTTATAATTCTTTATAAATAAGTTTTCAAAAGATACTGTAAATTGAAAAGAAAAGAAAAGAAACCTACACGCATGGAACACTTAGCTTTGGTACCTTCGGGAAGTTGTGAACCATCCATGATGGAACATTGATCACTTCATGAGATAGCAAATCCACTATTTCAATACTCTTTCAATCATCTCCACGTTAAGGTGAAAAGTGAACCAACTCTGCTTAAACAATTAACTCATGGGTTCAACTAAAACAATTTAATTTAATCTAATTTTGTTTTCAGAAATTTTATAATCTCATTGGATCCATAAATTGACTAATTCATTTAGTTATCTTTTGTTTTTTTCAACTAATATTTATTGTAGTACAATTAAAATAGATCGACTCCATCCATCTATTTATAATTTCACAATCAAGATGTTTACTAAACACAAACCATAATTAGAAAGTTATATTATAAATTAAATAATTAACTTATATAATTGAGCAAATTAATAAATTAGACATTCAAACTATTCAAACATTATTCAATAATATTCTAATATTAAAAATCAAAATTTCAACTTAAAGTAATAAATAATTATAATAAAAAATTCTTGATGATAGATTATAAATCAACTCATCTTTAATCCATCATATTTAATCCATAAATTAAATAAGTCCATTTCAGTTTTACTTAAGTTTAAAAGAATTAGAGTTTTTACAATTCAATCTAATTCGAACCCACAATAAATTATTCATATGTTTTAAACTCATTTTGACATCACTACTATACATACATATATGATCTTTTAGCTAAGATTTTTTAAAATTATGAATAACCGTATAAGAATTGTGATTTTAAAAATTAACAATAATTATAAAAAACTAAATAGGGTTTTTTTTTGTTGAAAAATTATACCTTTTCTTGATAATATAATGCGTAAAGTTGGGAAAAACTAAAATATATTTCCATGGGATAATGGGAGCTATTAAATGCTACTAACACCAGAAAGCTCAACTGAAAAAAGGGTGATATAATTGTACACTTCTAAGAAATTACATTTATAAAATCTTAGTATTTTCAAAATATAAAAAAAAATTATTTAAAATTAAAAGTCAATTAAAGTGAAAACGAAATATAGAAAAAAGAAATAAAAGAATGGATAAATAAATATTGTAGAAAGTAACATTGCAAACTCTCTTGAAATAGAATTCATCCAAAACTAATTTTTCACAACCTTCAATAAATACAAAAATATTTGGCCCCCCTCACTTTCATGTAAACCAGAATAGACCAAAAAATTGACATGAAACAACCCCCGAAAAGAAAACCCAGTTGTATTCCACTAAATAAACTGCACAGAAAAAATGGTGACTCTAAGCAAGATTAGTCGAAAACAGTGGGAAAAAGAAAGTTGCCATGATAGCTTTTGTAATAGCTATATATAGTACCTGAAAAGAGCTTAGTTACATTTAGTGGTTAATCTATATTTGAGAGTGAAAATAATAAGTTTAAACTAAGTATTATTATCCAATTATTAATAAGTGGACTGTTAGAATAAATTTATATAGTTCTGATATTATATTATTAAGAAGTGAACTTTAAATCTAATTCAATTCCATAAAATCAGTTTATAAGATAAGATTTGTATCCATTTATATATTCTAGATTGACTTCGTCTCTAATCGATGTGTTATTTTCAACAAAAATAATAAAATTAAATTAAAATATTACTATTTCAAAAGTTAGATTTAATAACACGTTGAGAAACTGAAGTTACTCCATTTCATAAAATATTTGTCACTAACTTTTTTTTAAGATTTAAAATTTAGAATTTAAGATTTAATATGCTCAAATTAAATAATTGCTATCCAATGATCTTTTAAGAGTTAAAATAATAAACTCAAACATATAATTGCTCCCAAAAGATAAAAACATCAAAAGGATGAATCCATGAACAGGTTGAGAAGATCTGTCACTAACTTTTTACTAAATTTAATAGTCAAATTAAGATATTGTTATCTAATAATTTTAAAGAAATCCAAATAATAAAATCAAACTAAAACATTATTATTCTCGAAAGTAAAGGGTACAAGAAAAATATAAACCTAAAGTAATCATGTGAATATCTAAATATAAGTTTAAGTTTTAATTAATATATTGAAAAAAATATAAAAAAAACTTATAAATTTATTGTTTTAAAATTTTGGATTAAGAATAATGTTAATTGACTAGTGACTCATACATGAACATTTTTTTCTTTAACTGAATAATCAAATCACCATTTAAAGAAGCTTTATATGATGTGCAAGGAGCTTGAGATGTTGGAAGTGCAAAGACATAATATCGACATATGAGCCAAATTAGGGCAAAGAATGAGGCAAATGCTAGGTAAATAACACATGCTAAGGGATTTGCATGACAACATGTTGTCAACACAAGTTCATTTATTATCAATCTTTTATTGTTTTTTAGGTCAGACATCTTTTCCCACTATGGGTGCACGTCATTCCATTCTATCACCCCATTTTAGCTTTTCTGACTCCATCTCTATCTTCATTCCAAATCACCAAAATACCCTTCACTGCCATAAAATTTCTTTTGCCAACCACTGCAAATTATTCAAACCAGTAACTTCCAATCTGCATAAATTCTCAACCAGATTGCAGTATCTCCTGCAGAAATTCTAGCAGGTTTTTCACTCATCAATTCATAAGGATATAGCTCAATTCAACCCCTTTGGAATAAATTTCATCCTTTCCCTCTGTGTTTTATTTGTAAATTAAATAATTCTGCAACTTTTTTGTATACCATTTCTGTACATAGTTTTCATATCAATTAATTAGTATGTAAACGTCAAATCATCCAGATTCTATGTTCTTTAACTGTTTTAATCTTGCATATTTTAACTAATCAGTACGTTTAAACATGAGTTCTAAGTATGTAAAAAAAATTGTTACTTAAGGAATTCACATATCTTGTTAAAAACTTTGAATAATTACAATCTATCTTCACTATGTATATATATAGAGAGAAAGAGAGAGAGAGAGGTGAGTGTGTGTTCCATTAAAAAAACAATTTTTTCAACTATTGTTGGTTCCAAATAATTATATTCACCGAAAATTAGAATAATTTAATGCAGATTTTCTCATTCTATCTTTGCATAACTCGTAAATTTTGTTTTCCCCCCCTTAAATATAGATACATTTAATTTTCTGATGTAAAAAATGTATTATCCAAATTCTTAATTTTGCCTCTATTTATTTCTTACATTTTAATTAATTGAATATTTTTTATGATACTTTAGAAAAGTATCTTATGTCTGGGGTTCAATTAAATCAAAATAGTATAAATAAAAATATGTAAAATGGAGGAAAAGATAAAATTGTGAATTTTTAAAAACTAGGAGAATCGTATTTGAATAGGAGAACCAAAATTTTCAATATAATAAAATAGAAAAAAAAAACAAATTTGTATGTATGTAGTCAAAATAAGTAATTGTTTTTTTATAATTTAAATAATTTGAGTTAATTACGTAGCATAGAAAATCCTTGTGTAGTCTAGGAAAAAAAAAAGTAGGCCTTCACCAGATATAGGTTTGACATATGGTGTCATTGGCTGTTTAAGATGCTCATGTTTTGAGCCTCTCAGAGTGGCTTTTATTTTCTCTTCCTTTGTCTTTTATATAAATGTTCAATCTTAGATCCCCTCATAATATCAATATACAAACTTCACTTTTCTTTCTTTTAAATAACAATCATTAAAACATCTCAAAGACTCATACCAAGCACCAATAGTTAGTTCCTACACTACCCTCTCTCTCTCTCTTCTTCTTCTTCCTTCACTTGTTACAATCCCAAAATTCCCTTCAAATGATAAACTTTGAAGCCTCTTCAAACACCATCTTTGTTTCTGTCCTTATTCTCTTGCCAACCCTGGCCTTAGGAGATTGCACATGTGACACAGATGAGGCCAAAAGCAGTGACTCAAGTGAAGTGCTTCACTACAAACTTGGCTCAATTGCTTCTGTGCTTGTTGCTGGTGCTCTTGGGGTGAGTCTCCCATTGCTGAGCAAGAGAATCCCTACTCTTAGTCCCAAGAATGACATATTCTTCATGGTTAAGGCCTTTGCCGCAGGGGTGATTCTTGCAACTGGGTTTGTCCACATACTTCCTGATGCATATGAAAGCTTGACTTCACCTTGCCTTAAGGAAAATCCATGGGGCAAGTTTCCCTTCACTGGATTTGTTGCCATGATGTCCTCAATAGGGACCTTAATGGTGGATTCATTTGCCACAGGATTCTACCATAGGCAACATTTTAATCCCTCAAAGCAGGTTCCTGCTGATGAGGAAATGGGAGATGAACATGCTGGTCACATACATGTTCATACTCATGCCACACATGGCCATGCTCATGGATCATCTGTTTCCTCTCAGGATTCAGAAACATCTGAACTAATTAGGCAACGCATCATATCACAGGTAAGATCAATCAGTACATGTTTGCAATTAAAGTTTACAAACTCAAATTTGATTGAGTTTTCATTTTATAAACTGATGAGTTTTGCAGAAAATAACTCTCTTTCTTTCATTTCAAACTGAGGTTGGAAACAAACTCAATTGACAGTAGGATTGACTGAAAACTAAATATGAACACCAAACATGTTATAAGTTGTTGTTGATATGCACCCCACTTTTATTATATATTTTGGAGTGTTTTGTGTTAGAAATATTGTTCACTTTAAATAATTGGATTGTGTACCAGGTGTTGGAGATAGGAATTGTGGTCCATTCAGTGATAATTGGAATATCATTGGGAACTGCAGGGAGCATTGATACTGTAAAGCCTCTCCTGGTGGCCTTATCCTTTCATCAATTTTTTGAGGGGATGGGTCTTGGTGGTTGCATATCTCAGGTATTGCAATTTGCTTCATATAATTTCATAAATCTTACATACAAAATGATTCACCTATCTTCATTTTCAATGAATAATCTTTTTTTCTTCCCCTGCTTTGTCTTAAAAGTACTAACAAATAAACATTTTTCAGAAAAAAAAAAGTTATTTGCAAAATGGAATATTTTTCAGTTTTTTTGTTTAGTTTGATAGTAGTGGTGTTTGTCATCGTATATTATGAAATCATACATGGAATTTAGGAAAAAAAAACAGTGAAAGTTGAAGCTGAATTGATGAACTAATGTGCGAAAATTTTCAAGCAGAAGAGAAAAGTGAGTTGCGTGTGGGTTCTTTTGAGTTCGGAAAGCAGAAGAGCTTGTAAAATGTTGCCATGATGACAACATCCTCATATTTTCATCTACCTATTTTAATGAGCTTATGAAGAGAGAAAAAGAGAAAGACCAAACAATCACTAGTGAATTAAAGACATGCTTTTAGTTGATTCTAGCATTAAATTATTCACACAACTTTAAAGTTGGTTCCTAGGTTAAAAAAGAAAAGAAAAATAGCTATATATATCTTTTAATACTCAATAAAGTATTTCAACTACGTAATATCGTATTTTTAATATGAATTTTATATTCAATTTGTAAAATTTGAGTTAAACAAGTTTTATATATGAATTTTAAGAACTACTTGTACCTGTATAACCTAAGTTTATGGTTGACAAGTTGAACTTAATTCAAAATTTGTTTTATTATATTATATAATATTTAATAAATTGAGTAAATTATTATTATACAAATAAATATTAAAAAAATTTAATTTATACAAATAAATATTAAAAGATTTTAATGTATTTTTTTATACAAATTGATGTGATTTATTTATGACTTTTGTAAACAAAGTTTATAAAAGTTAAAAATAATCTAAAATATATGTTATAGGAATATATTTTTTATAATATAAATTTATGGGAATGTAATCTTAAAATGACAAACTAATTGTATATAATCTCTACTTATATTGAAAAATATAAATATATTCTCACCTTTTTCTAAACATTATTTGAGTATTCCACATGTTAATCTATTACCGATATTATTTGATATGTATTTGTTTTAATAAATTGAAGTGGTAAGTGTATGATTGTGAATTAATTTATTATACTAAAAAGAGGTATATTAATGGTGACAGGCAAAGTTTGAGTCGAAGTCTACAGCAATAATGGCAACCTTTTTCTCCCTAACAACCCCAATTGGTATAGGAATTGGAATGGGGGTGTCAAGTGCTTACAAAGAGAATAGCCCTACTGCTTTGACTGTTGAAGGGATCTTCAATTCTGCTTCTGCTGGAATTTTGATTTACATGGCTTTGGTTGATCTTCTAGCAGCAGATTTTATGAACCCTAGATTGCAGAAAAATTTGAAGCTTCAACTAGGGGCAAATATATCCCTTCTTTTAGGCTCAGGTTGCATGTCCCTATTGGCCAGATGGGCTTAAGCTTTTACTGTTCATTTATTACTTTCAATTACTGGTTAATTTATAGAGCAATTTTCTTTCTCTTTAAATATTGCTACTTCTTTCTCTTCATCTTCTCTTTAACAGTGTGCCACACCAAAGTATATGCACCACTAGAAGTGAAGCTACGAATAGAAAAGTGTTTATGCGCAGTACACAGTTTTTATATTAGAAAAAAGAAAAAGTATTGAATGCTTTTTGTATTCAATGATTGATGATGAAGAACAAAAAGCATAGAATATCTATTAAGTATTCAAATATATATGAGTTTTTTTTTTTAAAATTAAGTAAACTAGAAAGTGAAAATGACATTTGTGGATTAGAAATATATAAGGATATTTTTTCATGAAAACTTTTAGGAAAATAAAATAAGACAAAAAATATTTATTTTAAAATTAAAATTTCTTTATTTACAATCTAATTTGTTAAATTTTTTATATGGTTTGTGTAAAAAAATTTTAATTTATACATGAACTAATTTTAATTTATGAAAAATTATTTTATTTTCTTATTTTTCTCTTCTTACAAGTTTATACCAAAAATCATGGCTGAATAGTTTATTTTATTAAAACTATGATTATATATAAATAAGTTATCCTTGTCTCTCTATTTCTTTCTTTTTTTAATAAAAGGTAAGCATGCTAGGCATCAATATGGGAAAATGAGTATCCTTATTTTTTATATATTTAAATTGTGTTATTATTAAAATAGCATAACTTATATAATATCAAAAGTTCTTTTATGTATTTAAGTCAACAATTATTTTTTCAAATTGTATTAAATATAATGAAGTAATATAAAATTGTGATTAGAAAATTTCATTAATTATTTTCTTTGACATTTTTTAAAATTTTGTTTCATTCCGTAATCAATAGATTAATTTTTTTGGATGGGTCACGGGAGACTACGTAGTTTGTACGAGGTTTTTCACGTTTAATTAAATTATTCCTTAAAATACTTAGTATATGTTTTAAATTCATAGAAAAATAATTTTTCCGTTTAAAATTTTTATATATGTTTTTAATATATATCCAAACTTTTAAAAATTCAATACTTACTGATATTTGTAATATATATATATATATATATATATATATATATATATATATATATATATATATATATATATATATATATATATATATATATATATATATACGTAAATCAATGAACAAATTATATACACGAGAGGACCGATTAGTGAAATATTCAAGATTTAGATACTAGATAAAAAAGAATTTGACATTCATACTACCAATTTATAAAATAACTTTTATAAAAGTAAGACACTCTTTTTCTTAAAATATTGTTAATATTAATTACATCCTTTTTGGTAAGTTTGTTTACACTTAAAATAGTAATTTTGAAATAAAGTAATTTAAAAAATAATGTTTAAAAAATAGACAATAAGATTTATGGAAAATATTAAAGAAATAATTATTTTAAAATAAAAATATCACACAAACAACTAAAAAACAGAAATTTATGTATTTTATTAAAAAAACGTTATAAAAAAATAAACACAAATAAACCGATGTTTTGTGGGTCTAAATTTTTGGTGAACGATAAAAACAGCAAAGATTAAAAATGTAAGTCAACATGCAAACTATCTTAACTCTTTTAACTCTAGATCGATCCTAATAGGTTAAATACAATAAATTTGGTACTCTTTATAAACGATATTGAAGTGGAATAAAAGCAATAAGAATGATTACGTAGAGTGTAGTGGTGCGTCAGAGGTCAACCACTGAGGAGAACAAGTTCTCATAAGCACCCTTCATTCAAATTTGTTTCCAAAAAGATCACGATATGCCTCAACTCAAAAGATACCTTAGCCATTTGCTCATACATTACTAATAGGAGAGCAACCAAAAATATGTCACATGCATGAATTGGTTTTAATTTTGCTGGGTATTTTGAAGAGTTAATAAGAGAAGACGAAATTTTTTAAAATATAAGAAAATCTAATAATGATGGAAAGATATGTCCGTGAACGACATTATCTTTAATCCAAAACTTTAAGACAATGAATTTATGAGTTTTCTTCTTTATATAATATTCAACACATTTATTTTTTTCTAATGTAAGACTTACACACTCGTCTTAGTCAGCAAATCATCAACTCTGATACTACTGTAGAGTCTTTCGAGGAAGGATATATCGGAGAGACGACACCAAATAAGTCACGAGCCAAAGCACATAAGGGAATTGACACCATCTTCAACTCAAAATCTTAAGATAATGAGTTTATGGGTCTTCTTCCTTATATAATGCTTGACACACTCATTTTTCTTCAATATCATACTTCCGGTCACACTTAGATTCCCAACCGTGTTAAGTCACTTTCCTGCAAAATTGATCACAAGCTTAATCAATGATTTGAACAATGGAATTTGCCTTGTGCTTATTCTTGGCCATCTTGTTTGGTGCAGGAGAGTATTTAAGGCAAAAGGGCCATATGTATTGTTCCATTTCACAGGCTTTGAAGGTCAAAATCTTGGTCCATTCCAATGTGCTGATTATGATGCTTATGTTATTAGAGCTCTTTATAAAAGTACTTGACTCCAGTTTTTGTCCCTGCAATTGGAATATCTTGGAGAGGCATCTATCTAGGAGAATACCATGCTGTCTCTCAACTCTGATCTGGCCACAATGGAATCCCATCCATCCAAAACTGAATGTGCAGCACTTTTCATAGAGCTGCATTTCTGTTGATCTATGCCTACCCAAATAATATATATGGAATTGGAGGTAGAGAAAATATTGGAGACTTTTATTAATGAATCACAAAACAAATCAAATAAACCAAACTTGACATTATAATATTTTAAGAAATTATTTATTAATCTTTCTCAGTTACGTATTCACTTTACACTCTTGATATTCATACCCATATCCTTATCACAATGTAAGAAGAACCATAAAAATTCCTGAAATGTGTTATAAGTCAATACATTTAGCATATGTTGTAGAAATAAGTGTGCATTATTTTATAATGTTAATAAATCTTCTTGAACTAAAATTTTTATTTTATTTATAGTAACATGTGTAATAGGTATTTATATTTTTTTTATATAGTTTATGGTGAATGTGATTCACTTTTTAATATTCAATACATTATCAAATATCTTGTAAATTTTTTGGTATGTCATTTTTCCATTGTTTTCAAAATGGTTAAAACTTTATTATGGATAAAGTAGTGGATCGAGTATTTATCATTATACAAAAAATTATAGCTATTAGTTAGAGGCAATTTTTCCTACTTAAGAGAGTATAACTCAAGCAATATAATATAATTGTATATATTTATTTTACATTTTATTTTTAACTAATATAACTTTTGCTTACTATTTTGGCTATATTTTTTTCTATATGTATTATTTTTAGTTGACTTCAAGTGCATTAAACTCTGAATTTTCGGGGATTAAAAATGGATATACTATTTTCTAGATTTGGAGTTCTCTACTATTTTTTAGGACTTTTAGAAGTTGACCAAGATTTACTGATTTTTTGTAAAGAAACTCATGAATTGGTTTTTCCTTAAAATATTGTAATTGAGCTTATGTGTTGAAATAGAAACTTGTAGTTTAAAGATTTGATGATTACAAGCTTAAGGATTTGATACTTCCAACCATATTGTACTATGTCGATGATAAGTGTTGAAGATGTTGATCTTGTGTTTTTTCTTAGGTTTGGGTTATAACTTATGTTGTAAGTTTTGTCTCACTTGATTTGATCTCATACTATTGTTAAAAAGAACTTACTTAAAATGCATTAGAACGTTTCTTGATGATATGCAGTTGTTTAATAAATTAAAAGAATTTTTTAATATGTTAAAAGGTTTTTTATTGATCTAGACTAACTCCAAGAAACATTTTAATCGATTAGATTATCGATTTAATTTGTTAAAATAACTTAGAATCATGAGTTGTTCTATGTTCTTTTGTTTAGTATGTTAAAATGTATTTTCAATAGATTAAACTTTCTTAAGCATAATAAAACCTCTTTGTTTTAACATATTAAATTGTAGTTAATCCAAAAAATAGATAATTAGTTTTATATTTAATTCTCTCATTTCTAAACTATTTGACATGAGATCAGAACTATTATTTTTGAAATCATTTGAGCAATAAGAGAGAATCTACATTGTGCTAAAACCCTTTCTTAGAACTTTCTTTACCTAAAATTGAGATTAATACCTGTTGTGATTAAGAAAACACTAGTATTCACCTAAGTTGGTATTTTTGTTGTGCTTTCTTACATTCAGGTGAACTTGTTTCAATTTGTATTTCACTTTCATCTATTTGCTTATGGGTCCAGATAGGATATAAATATTTTATGTTTCCATCCTTTATTTTTTTGTAAGCCTTGTATGTTTGGGAAACATGTCAATTGACCTTTTATGTTTCATCCTCTAATATTTTGATGTCTTTTGTTACTATGCATAGTGCTTTACAGGTCTCACCAACTTTGAGCACGATAAGACATAGATATTATTTTATTCTTTTGGATGATTATTCTAATTTCTTGTGGACTTCTGACATTAACAAAAAATTCTAAGTATACATGATGTTTTCCTCTTTAAGTGCTTTTATTAAAACACAATTTGAAAATATTAAATGTTCCCAATGTGACAATGGGAGGGAATTTGACAATGAAACGTTCAAAATATTTTGCAATAAAAATAATTTTATTTTTCATTTTTCATGCCTCATATTTAATATGGAAATGCTAAATGTTATGATTCGTCAAGAAAATAAATAACTATTTTGGGCATGTTATTTTTTGAGTCATTATTTCCTTTTTCTAAGTTGTATACACCTTCATCTAATATATATAATTTTTTGAGTAATGGATTAAATCTTTTTTGTGCGTCAATGGCAAAATAAATCTATGCAACCACTGACACAACCAAATTCTCTTTCTTCAGTTCCACCCAAGTAATCTCATTTGTACATACTACCTCTCCAAATAGTGGCCCAACTATCACCCACAACCCCCTTTTGCAAATTGTGCAGTAGCTTACTTCTGATATGCCTTCACCCAAGCGCAACTCCTTGTTTTTATACGTTTATTACATATGTTCCTTTGTTACAACGATACAATCTTATTAATTCTAATACTAGTCTACTTGTAATGATGTAATCCTTAAGAGGATGATAGGATATTATCAACTCAAGATGTGTTGGAGAACTCAAGACCCATTTAAGAAGGTCCAGCAATGGCATAAGCATTAAGAACATACATGGTTATGTTTCAATTTTGCAAAACTGAAAAGGAAAACAAGAATAAATGGTAAAAACAAATAGAAAATGGATTGGGGAAAGGAATGAAGTAAGAACATGTCACCTTTAAGATGATTTCCAAAGGATAAAGGCAAGGAGGACTCGCCACTTGAAAAAGTTTTCCAAAATAAAAATCAAAGCAAGAGAAGAGGATTTTCAAGAGAAGAGGATTTTCAAGACTCTCAAATATAACTCATAAAAAGTGTAATTTCATTAAACTCTTAGAATGAGTTTACAAGAGGTGGTATTTTTTTTTATAAGGAACATGTCATGGTTTAGAAGAGGAAAAGTGACCCAACAAGTGTTTAGAAATATTCAAAACACAAATATAAACATAAGACTACTTAAGATAAAGTTAATTTGACTAATCTTATGTTTAACACTTAGTTAACTTTTGATTAATCCTTTCACATGGATCGTTCCTTGAAATTAGGAAAAGGCACATGGTAGTTCCTAAGATTAAGGAAAAGTTTATTATTACGCTTCTGAGAAGCACATGTGGTGCATGAAATGATTAAAAGTCATGTGAAATAGTTACGACCAACATTACACTTATGAAAGTGACATGTATTTGGTTAAGACTTCTTCATGTGACTTTTCCTCAAGCTTAAATTGTCCAAGAAGTGTCTCTTAGTGACTCTTGGATTGTAAAATATTCCAAGAGAATCAAGAATATTCTATGATCTAAGAGTTTTACAAGATTGAGAGCTTCTTCATTTCTTTTTCTAAATCTTTCAACATGTCTCTATGAGTCTCCCTTGAAATCTTTTTGGACTTGTTCTTCTTTATTTTTCTTTGTGATATTTCTGATATTTATTCTTCTTTGCTCCTTTTTTCCATCTTTAGCAAGTTATTCCTCATCGATATTTACATCATATAATTTTATTAATTTGTGTTATTCAAGAAGTCTAATATAATTTTTATATTAGTGTTTCCCACATTCTAAGTGTACTCACATTTACGAAAAACTCCTAATCCAATTTTCATATTGTGGCCTCCTGTGTCCATGTACGCATAACCACATCCTTATGAAAAAATCTCCAATGTAATTTTTATACCAATGTGTCTCTCACATTCATGTGGGTAAAATTACACCCTTATGGAAATTTCTTATGTAATTTTTATACTAGCACTCTCACACATATGGACATTGTACACACTTAACTTTATGGAAACATATATATCCTTGTGGACATACATCCACATCTCTCTAGACAAATATGTAATATAATTTATAATCATTTAGAAAATAACCACATCTAAGTGATGCAAGTCAAAATTATACTTACAAATTTTTAACTTTGTTTTCAAATGGTAAAATTTTATAGATTTTTCATTAGCAATAACTCATTTAGTATAAATATGTTTTTTAAACTTTAAATTTAAATAAATTTATTTAAAATTAAAAAAATAAAAACTTCTATTAAATCTAATATTAAAAACTATTTCATGAATTCAATATTAACATATGAATAAGATGAATTGACACAAATGCTAATATTTTGATAATTAGATAAATTTTTCCTCTTATACTATATTTGGATTTGATTAATTTAACTTTAGTATTTTTTACGACAGACATGTTGAAGTTTAGTATGTTTAACAAAATAGAAGTGGTTGTCTCACCTAATGATACTTTTAATTAGTCATATTTTAAATTATGTTGTATATTTAAGGGTTTGATGTAGACCAATATGATACGAATTTTTTTTTAAAGAATTGAATTCGGGAATACAAATATATAAGTAGGCCAAGATATGAATTTGGTATCTTACTCATACCTTTTTTAGTAAATTAATATATTAATATATATATATATATAAGTAAATTTTGCATTTCTACTGTAGATTGATGAAGAAATGAGGTACAAAATAAAAATTTGTTGAGACTCTTGTATATTTGCCTTATTCGTTTTTTTTCTCCAGTAAAAGATTATGCATCTTTAAATTCATTTTTTTATCTAAATACACTCTCAGAAAATAACAGAAATTGACATGAGAGGAAGAAGTGTCCATAACAAAAGGTTCTGATTCTTCCAATTTGAGTCCATTCACATCACATAGAAAGAAGAACACAAGTAATGTCAGGCATCTAAATGCTAAGTTGTGTATCTAACCATTATGAACATGCTTGATGGCTCAAGCAAAGAAAGATGCCAACTAATATTTCTCAAAGATACTAATTAGACAAATTATTTTAGAACATCTTTGTTTATGAAACATTCTGTATTTTCATTTTCTATTGGCAATTATAGAAAAAAGTATATTATTTTATATTTTACTTTTTTGGAAATTAATGCAGAAAATCTCTACAAAACTGTGAAAAACAAGAGACTATTTTGTTGTTATACTTATAATAAGAATTTACTTCTGACATGTCCAAGATGCTTTCAAAAAAATTAAATTTGAGAAAATATACATATTCTTTCAAAATCATTTTAAACAATAAACCAAAATAGTAGTTTTTTTTTATTTTAAAAGACTAACTTATTGTTATTTTTTTTCTTTAGAGAGAATAAAAAGCATATTTATATCAAATTTCAGGTCTTCGAAATATAACTAAACCTAAAATATATGTTAAATTTGTAAAACTATTCTCTTGAGCACTGTCAAAATTATAGTTTGTGACTGAATAGGAAAAGTTCACAAACAGAAACCCAGGATGAAGAAGAAAAACAGATGACATTCAGATTCCAAAACAAGAAACTTTTAAACAAAACTCTTTGATCCCAGTTATTGCTGCAAACTCTTCCAAGAACATAATTCATCTGATGTTACATTAAGTTTTCAAAGATATCATCATAAAGGTGATCAAATACTATATTAATCCTACTCATATGTCACATCACCAATCTCTCTTTTTCCTAGTAGAGACAATTTCTCTCTTTCCCTTTCCTTAAAAAGATCACCCTCAGATTTTAGGCTCTTAACTTGAGACATTGACACTAATGCAATCCCAGTACAATGGTAGCCTAAAGCATACTTTCCCAAAAGCATCTTAACTAGTATATAGAGTGGGAACACCACACCAAAAGAACCATCACTTCCATTTCTGGTTTGACAAATTTTGATGCACTTTATGAAGATATGTTACAACCAAAGTTTTGAAAACAGTACATGATTACAATTTTGGTCTCAACGTTAACAGTGTGATAATAAGTTTTGAATTCACGTTTTCAAATATTTAAAAATAAGGAATTGTGACCATGGATGTTATCTCAAACCTTGGTTAAACCTTTGGAATACATATGCTACCTCCAAGCATAAACTTCAATGTCATTCATCTAAATAATATTTTTTTTCATTATTATATACCCTTTTGTTTTTCTTCTCTGTTTGAAACACTTTTATGCTTGAATTCCAATTGGGATGTAGCTAATAATGCCTTCTTGGTCATTGTTAGTGACTGACGAACCTCTCCCTCACGCCACAGCAAGGGAAGTGGTAGTGTTTGCATGAGAGCTTTGAGTAGAAAGCAAGCAAAAGAAAAAGGGTTTATAAAACCAAACTTTCATCTTTTCCAATGAGGAAGTAAGCATATATACCACCATGTAATGAACTTATAAAAACTCCCTGAAAAGGACATTGTTGAGCCGGTGAACCAATTCCCATAAAATACTCACATTTGTGACACCTTTTCTGCACTTTTGGCATGCCTTCATGTTCACATCTCCAACCAAGGATCACTGTGCATCAAAGTTGTGTCACCCAAAGAATCAATCTTTATCCCAAACAGAACCCCCTTGTCTACTCTTCCTTTACTCTGGCCAATTCTTGGGGCTGTCCAAGGCCCTGCATTTCTATAAAACCCTCACATTGTTCCACCTTTGAGTCTTTCACTGCACTGGAATTGGAGTGCAACAGTGGAGCCTTAATCAGAACCCTCTTTCTTTTACATCTTGTGGCATTGCAGCAACCAAAATTGCAAGTTGCACTCATGGTCATGGAAACAACAAGAGTGAGAAAGTGTAAGAGTGTTATGATACTTCTGCTCTACCTCACTTTGTCTGCCATTTCTCTCCCTCAATGTGGTAAGCCTGGTTAACTTTCATCCCACATGTTTTTCTATCTTTCTTTTCAGTTTTTTTCTAAATTAAACAGTGTACCATCTACATCATCCCAATTATTCCAAAATTTTAAATTGATTGCTAGATATAATTAACCATGATCTTACATTGTGAATGAAATTGTGTGTAGTCATTTGCTTGTTAGCATCCATTTTATAGTGTAATGAGTCACAATCCATGATCAAGCAATAAGGGCTAGAATGTATTCACAACTGCATTACAATATCATTAACATTAAGCAAATGTTGAATGGCTCAAAAGCCACTTTACTTTCCCCTTTTCAGATGCAGATAGATCAATGAGAGTATTGAGAAGCCCTAAGGGTAAAAGAAATTCAACCAACAAGAACCCAAAGAAGTTGAAAACAGTTAAGCATTTAGATGAGAATCCAACCATTTTCTCATCAAATGTACAACCATATAGTCTTAGCTCCCCATTTTCTTTGCCCCCTTATGAATCACTGGCTCCAATTCCACTGCCGGAAAACAGCCCTCCATTTTGTGTGTTCCCACCACCAGGTACTCCTTCCACCACCATGCCCACCCCCACCCCCACAGGCTTTCAACCCACAACACCATCACCACCTGATTATTACACCTCACCAGTTATCCCTACCCAAAACCCCCCTCCAAACCCCCTAATCATAACACCAGGCCCACCAGATTCTTTCCCCACACCAACCCCAGAAATTGTTCCAGGCCCACCCACTAGTACACCTGGCTCACCTGAGCCTGTGCTCAATCCTCCCATCATTATCCCAAGCCCACCTGACTCCTCAATGGGCCCACCTTACTTTGAGCCCAGCCCACCCTACTTTGAGCCCAGCCCACCTTCCATAATCCCCTCACCCACAGGTGGCATTACCCCAGGCCCGCCAACCATAATCCCTTCACCCACAGAAGGTACACTCCCAAGCCCACCAAGCACTGTTCCATCTCCCACTGAAGGCACTGTCCCTAGCCCAAGCGTGTTTCAGCCACCTGTGGTGTACCCTCCACCAAGTGTGCCGCCACCACCCAACTATGCGCCAAGGACCACCTTGTGGTGTGTGGCTAAGCCTTCAGTCCCAGACCCAATCATCCAAGAGGCCATGAACTATGCTTGCTGGTCAGGAGCAGATTGCTCCTCACTTCAGCCCAATGGGCCCTGCTATGAGCCCAATACTGTGTATGCACATGCTTCATATGCTTTCAATAGTTATTGGCAAAGAACTAAAGGGGCTGGAGGCAATTGCGAGTTTGGAGGCACAGCCATGCTAGTTGCTGTTGACCCAAGTGAGTACCAAAATCATAAAAGACTTTGGGTTAATTTTATTTAAGAACAAATATAATTTCACATTATTTATATAAAATATAGGAATAAAATAGATATGTACTTAAGAATAAATTTAATTTTCAAAAATAATTAAAAATATATATTAATCTTTTTAAAATCCTCTTAACTTCATTCCAACATAATGTTTAAAAAAATGGTGATTTCTCCAACATTTAAAGACATGTGACTTCATAATTAACCTCAGTTTTGTTTGGTCTCATTTTAGGTATTGCAGTAAGTAATTCTACTTTATGTTTTCTTCTGAACAGGCTTTGATGGGTGTCACTTCGTCTCCAACTGATAAATGTTGTGTTTTTGTTTTTTGCCCTAACCATGCAACTTTTGGATCCCCCAATGTTTGAAGAGTGAAGACTCTCTTTCTTTCTTTTCTTTTCCTGTGCTAATAAGTTACATATGTATGCATGCCACGGTGAATTACACTCAAAGATTTTGCATTTTGTAAGTAATGTATATCACAATTGTAATTTCGTCTCATCGTTTAACTAAATTAACTCCTTTACAGTACCGCCAAAAGAAGATAACCTTATAAAAATATGTATATTATCTTATATTTCTTTTCTGCTTAATATTAAGGATATTTGTAATGGGTTTGATTCAATCTTTTAGTTAAACATTCAAATTTAATATAAAATTTTACTTTTAATATTTTAAAATGTATAAATTTTTTATAGTTTTTTTTATTAGTAATAGTTATAATATATAAATTTTGGCATATTATGTGATTCCTCCAAAAAAATTTATAAAGATCTACCATTAAATATTATACAAAATTTAAAACATATACGTTAAAATTAATTTTTCTATATTGTTTCTTTTTAATAATATTTTTAGTAACAAACCTTCTTTTCTCTTAAGGTTGGCAATGTAATATTCATACTGTGAAGGTAACTTTTTTTCACATTATTTATATCTTAAACCTGATGTGTTATTTATCTACTATATATTTATAGATATAAATCAAATTATATACACTAGATAAATAAATAAAATAATAAATAATATAACAATATAACAATATTTAAAAATTAATTTCAACTTAATTTTGTTTAAATAGATTCTGAAATTTCAAACTACAATTCAGTTTGAATAAGTTAGGTTTATAAACAAAATATCTAAATCGATCTATAAAATTTCAATATCAATCAATTATCACTATTTTAAATTAGTTTTAGATTTTTTTTTATCAGTTTGTTTCTAAACACTCTCTACCTAAAATAAAGCTAATCTAGTATATAAGGTGTGATAGATTTCTTTTTGTTCATATGCTCTAAGCCGGGCTAATATTTTTTAATAAAGTTTTAAAGGACATACAAATACAATTATATTGTCATATATTTTTAAAATATAATTTTAATCCCTTAAATTTAGATATTTTTATCTTTTCTATTTGAACTTAAATTCTTTTAGTTTATAAATTTTGAAAATTATTTTCTCAGTCTTTCCGTAATTATTATCAGAACAATCAACTTGTAATTTGTGGGGTTTTTAATTGTTAGATTCAATTAAATTTAAATTTTACAGTACATTTTTTTGTCATTTTTAACTACAAATAAGGTAAAAAAAAATATAGATATCGTTTCTAATTCTAATACCAGGAATTATTCGTTTTCAATAATGAGAAATCATCAACTTCTTTGTGCCTGTTGTTACATCCCAGAGTTCAAAATATAGACTAATATAAATAATTGTAATTACTGACTCCATCCCTTATGAAATATTAACACAAGCATGCATACTTTTTTTTAAAAAAAGAATGCATGTATAAGAGTATACAATAATTAATTTATATATGTTTTATGGTGAAAAAAATCTTTAAATTCAAATTTTAAAATATGATTTTTTATTTTAAAAATAAAGTGATATATATTGGTTAATATAATATCTTGTTTGTTGAATTACTTATAGTTAATTATACTCATACTTTCTATAAACAATTTTGATTGAAGATATTCTTAAACACATGATAAGTACATTAATTATTAATTGAAAAATATGTAAAGTAATTAGTAGTTTTTCATCTTTTTATTATTTTTTTCTTCTAAGTAAACTTTTCTATTATTATCTTGTTTTTTATATTTTTTTTATTGTATTTTTCTATCTGTTTATCTTTCTCTTTATAATAGTGATAAGTTAGTTTGGATAGTTTAATGGAACAACACAAGTTTTACTTTTTAATCATTTACTATTTCATTACTTTATCACTTTGTTTATTATCAATAATATTTTTCATTCAACAATTCTATTACTTAAAAGAAGATGACAATTCAAAATTGTAAAAATTTAAATTTTATATTTTTATTAAAATTTTAGATTATTAATACTATATTACTTTATTAATAGTGTATTGTTTTATTTTGAAACTATTGTTTTATTAGTAACCTATTGTTTAATTGTAGTGTGTAATTCTAAAGAAATTGAAGTGAAAATAAATAAATAAGAGAGTAATTAAGTAAATAATTAATAACATATTAATAATTAAGACCAACAATAATATTGATATGATATTACTATATTTATTTTATTTATTTGTGTGGAGTTTCCTTAGTATACATTGATTTATATCTTTTCTCTAATTTACTTTACTAGTTTCTTATAGTTACAACAATATACATTTTATGGCTTAATAAAATATAGATGTAGTAACAATAAAATAAAGTTAACATAGTAATAATAAAATAGAGTTAAAATAAAAATAGAAATTAGATTGTTAAATTACAAAAAAGAAAAAACATTAAATGTTCACATAAAATTCAAAGTTTATATTACAAAATTCTCCATAAAAATTTGGAAGATAAATTTGAAATCTTTTTCTAATCACCCATTTATTTTTCTCGAAAAAGTTACACTTTCATTGTCATTATCTTCTTTTTCATTGTCTCTTCTTCATTGGCTTCTTCTTGAAACTTAAACAAATCCACATATAGCTTTTTCACTTAAATCAAAATACTTTGTAATCTTCTTTTTTTCTTTATAAAACACTTATCAAAACTCTACATCTTGATCAACTTCAAGAGAATCTTCATTCAATAGAACCTTCAACTACTCTGTCAATATTATCTTGTATGTTATCAAAGGAGTCTTCAACTCCTTGTATGATGCAAGTACCAACTTCCCTATATGATGCAAGTGCTAACTTCTATCTTCATTTTTTAAAGTAACAACTTCTATTTTCATTCTCCTTTAGAATTTCACTCTAACATCTTCTTTGTGAAAGAATTAAATACATTTTATTAATTAATAAGAAGGTGGATGAAAAGATGAAAAATAATAAATTATTCATCAATTAATTGGTTGATACAAGTAGACCACTTATTATTTTTTATTTTTTTAAAAGTAAGGGTATAATTGGTATCAACCAACCAATATAAACTATTCTTTTTCACCTTTTCATCTACCTTCTCATCAATCAATAAAATGTATTTAATTCTTTAAAAAGGAAGGCGATACAATGAACTTACAAAGGAAAATGAAAATAAGATTTGGAACTTACAAAAAAAAAGACAGAAGTTGGTACTTGCATCATAGAGAGTTGAAGACTTCTTTGATAACACACAAAATGATATTGATAGTAGTTGAAGATTCTATTGAAGTTGAAAATTCTCTTAAACTTGATCAAGATGTTGTATCCTTAGAAGTGTTTCATAAAGAAAAAAATAAAATTATAAAATATTTTGATTTAAATAAAAACGCCAACTCCAAATTTGATTTGAATAAGTTTCCATAAGAAGTTAGTAAAGAAATGACAATGAAAGAGTAGCTTTCAAGAAAAAAAATCAATAGTTAAAAAGATGTTTCAAATTTATCTTTCAAAATTTTCTTAAGAATTTTGTAATATGAACTTTGAATTTTATGTGAACTTCCAATGTTTTGTATTTCTGCAATTTAATATTCTAATTTTCATCTTTATGTCAACTCTATTTTATTGTTTCTCCATCCATATATTTTATTAAGACACAAAAATGTAATTGTTGCTACAAGAAATAGATAAGGTACATTAAAGGAAGTATATCCATAAATGTATACTAACATAATCTCACACAAATGAGTAAAATAAATATAGCTATATCATACCAATATTATTATTGTTGGTCTCTTCAATGTCATCATTATTGTCATGGGTCTCTTTTTTTAAATTAAATAAAAATTGATTTTGGACTAATTTTAAAGAATCTCAATAATGTTGAGATCGAATAAAATGATATTCTATGTTAATATTTAAGTTTAGCTAAAAGTACGCTAATATTTAAGTTTGACTAAAAATTTGACTAAAAGTGTGAGAAAAAGAAATATATATAATGTTTAGAGTATAGATGTATAGTCACTTAACAATAAATTACATTTTCTTTCTATTTCAAAAAAGTAAATTAAAATAGTTTTAAAATTTATGTGAAAACTATTTCTATCTTTGTATTAATTTTATTTTCTTTCTATTTCAAAAGAGTAAATTAAAATAGTTTCAAAATTCACGTGAAAACTATTTCAATCTTTGTATTAATTTTCTTAAAATTTAATTTAAAAACCTAAGATTACAAAAAACAAGGCTTATTTGTTCTTTTGATTCATGTAGTGGCCGGTTGTTGATATTGATACGACAAAACCACCTTGTAGACAGTGATTAACTATTAAGTAATATGGTAAAATTGTGGTTGAGGAAAAATTATTGTCTAAACATCATATAATATTTTTATGGTGATGCATCCATTCTCTCTCTCTTAATTAAATTTCTAGTATTTAACTTCTTTGTTCTGTGTGATTTTAGTTTTTCTAAAGTTATTATTTACTTAGTATTTATATTATTTAATTGATTTTTAGATGAAAAATTATAATAGTTAAGATTAAAATTCAACATTAAACTTCCTCACAAATAATTAACGAAAATATTATATTAAGTAACTATGGTTAATATAAATTGATAAAAGAAATGTAAGAAAAATATTTACATAAAAAAAAACTGAGTTCACTCTCTCCTCCATTACTACCATGAAGTCCATTTTCTTTTATTAATGAAACATTTTATGTATATTTTCCAATTTCTGTAAACTAATTATCTATGTTATTTATCAGAAAATCTCATTTTATTCTTGTGGTTATAAAAGTGTTTTATATTACAATATTAAACGAAGTTAATTTCTGATAGGATAGTTAGAAATACATGTGATAAGAGACTTGATTTAATAATTAGTATATAAATTAATTATAAAATAAAAATTAAGAGAAATAAAATTATACAAAAACTCAAATATAAAAAAATACATTTTTAATAAAAATATTACAACTATATCCCATTTTAGGAAAAATAGCTAAAAAGTAGCTTTGTATTTTTATTGTTTGCATGAAAGCAAAAGTATATTTGGTTGATAGCTCCAAAGACAAACTACGTGTTATACTTAAACAAACCCTAATGTTGATAACCTTTTTGTTCAAACAACGTTTAATATTACTTTAATCATGCTTAATTTAAAAATATAAACGTCTAATCACTTCACCTTTGGATGAGTTGGAATAGCATTACCTTAGTTCACATCTTAATTCGAATAATTCTTATAATATTTATGGACAATTTTTTTATTAAATGTGTAAACTTGTATTAAAAAGAAAATTATTCAACGTAATGGACCTTTGGAAATTATTAAATTACTCCCCGACAAGTTCTTTTAGAGATAATTTGTTAATTTAAAAATTGCTTTTTTTAATAATAAAAAAGTGTCATCGTTGGTAAAGGAAAATGTTTTTCGTAAAAAATAACTTACTCCAAAAATGATGAATACAAATCGGTTTATTAATAAAACATAACACTTTCTATTTATTTCAATCCGATTAGAAACAATTTATATTTACATATTTTCACTTTACAACTAAATCTTTTACATACTTATCAAATAAACATCTGGCCAAAAGATAATAATCTAAATTAGAGTGCTAAAATTTTAATTTTAATAGTTTTAAATATAATTAAATATTTTTAAAGTTTTATTGAATATTTTTTAAATAATTTATTTATTTTTTAATTATATTATTAATTATTTTATTATTAATTTATATTATTGAGTCATTTTATTTATCTTTTAATTATATTATCAAATCTTTCTATTATTAATAATATGTTTTGTTTATTTATTTGATTATATTATTAAAAGAATTTATTATTTATTAAGATCCATTATATAAAATTATGTATTTAATTTTTAATTTATATTTTAATTATTTTTATTTATTATC
This sequence comes from Lablab purpureus, assembly GCA_030347555.1. Lineage (NCBI taxonomy): Eukaryota > Viridiplantae > Streptophyta > Magnoliopsida > Fabales > Fabaceae > Lablab > Lablab purpureus. The sequence goes on from CM059258.1 coordinate 25,650,771, forward strand.
GATTCTTTTAATAATTATAAAAGTTAAATATTTAATTTCTTTATTATTGAAATATTATTTTTATTTATTATTGACTTTTTTAATAATTATAAAAATTAAATATTTAATTTTTTATTATTGAAATATGATTAAGGTAATTTAAAATCTTATAAAAAATAAAATTATGTATAAGAATCGAATCTTACCTGATACAATTTCATTTTAATAATTTACTTAATTTATTTGATTTTTAGTAATTTACATTATGTATTTATCTGTTTCTTTTACTACTTTTTTATATATTTTTTCTTTAAAATTTAAGGTTTAGGAACTTTTTTCTTAATGTCTGATAAAATTTATTTCAATTAATATATTTATTTTTAAAGATATTTGTAACCATTCAAATTATAAGAATTCAATTATAAATCCATAAAAGAATCTAAGTAGAGAGTGAAATACCTTAAAGAAAAATCTCTCTTTTCACAATTACTTATGAGTTGTTCACAAAAATTTATCCAAAAACAATAATATAATATAAATCATAACAATTATACCTAATAATGACTAACATGTTATTATTTATATTATATACTCAAAAACGAAATTCTAGCATACATAATAACATTATAAGTGAAACAAATATACATGTAACATCATACACAAATATATCTTCATTCAATTTTCATCTTTTTTTAAACCTTCATTTGATTTTCATCTATAAAGGAATGAAACTCTTTTATCATCAAAATCCACAACTAAACTTATAAAGATGAGATGTTCAACTTGATTAAGAGTTTGACTAGGGATCCAAATCCTTACAAAAAAGCATTATAATGTTTTAAAAATAAATTTTAATAATTATAAAAAATGTTATCCAAATTTTGATAAGAGTAATCATAATATTTTAAAATTAAATTTTAACGATTATAAAAAGTTATGTGTTTAGTGTTTATAATTATTAAAAATAACGTAGTTTTTCCCTTAAAAGATTATAAATATGTTTCTTTAACTATGGACTAAAAATATTAAGCTTTTGTAAAAATATAATAAAATTTAAATAATTTTAAGGATTAAAGTATACTATCTAACAATCAATGATTTTGAAACAATTTGAAGTGAGAGGAAAGCAGAAAAGGAAAAAGATAAAGAACAATATGAAAAATGATATAATTTTTTCTAACAAATAAAACAACATCATTTAGATAAATGTTTTTTTGTACAACAGTCATACGTTTGAAATACTTATAATACCTTTAAAATAGCAATTTTTAGAGGATAAAGTTTAATTTTCGATTTTATTATATATATATATATTTAATTTTATTATAAATTGAAAATATCAAGAACTTTCCTATGTTAAATTAAATAATCAATACATTACAAGATAAAATTATTAATAAATTAAATATATATTCAATTTAATTTTTTTAATAAGATCTCTAATTAGAGTTTTATAGTTGGGGATGAGAAGATGCATGAGTGAGTAATGAATATTTTTAAAATTAAAAATATAGATGAAAATAAAAAGAAAAATAAAAAGAAAAAGAAAAAGAAAAATAAAGATCTTAATTAAAGTAACTAATATTTTAAGTGAATACTTTGTATCAACCCAAACTAAAATATGAAAGAAAAATTATAATAGGATAAGTACGAACCCTAATGAAATAAAAAAAGAATATTTTTATCTTATCTCTTTGTACTTCATCTGTTATAAATTCATCACAGTCTTTGAGTTTACACATCTTCTCCAGCTCATAGACCACAGAATCGTTTCGCATTGTTTTCTAAACCAGTAAATTTCAAGTAAACCAATAATCATTACTATTTATTTTTAATATTATTATTTTACCATTTTCTTTCTTTTTTTGAAATACTCTGACACCGGTAAACCCTAGCTGAACCCTCTTTCCGGCAGCACCAATGGACTTCACTCCGCCGCCGATCGAGGACGGTTTCACCGCCGAGAAGCTCTTCACGCAGGGCTTCTCCTACACCTACGATGACGTCATCTTCCTCCCACACTACATCGACTTCGCCGCCGACGCCGTCGACCTGTCCACGCGCCTCACGCGCCGCCTCCCTCTCGCCGTCCCCCTCGTTGCCTCCCCTATGGACACCGTCTCCGAGTCAGCCATGGCCAGTGCCATGGCCTCCCTCGGCGGCATCGCCATCGTACACTCCAACGTCCCCGCCGCCGCCCAGGCCGCCCTCCTTCGTGCGGCCAAATCCCGCCGCGTCCCCATCCTCTCCGACCCCGCCTTTGCCGCCCCCTCCGCCGTCATCGAGCACGAGGACGACTTCGCCGGCTCCCCCTTTCTCCTCGTCACAGACACAGGCGCCGCCGGCGGGAAGCTCCTCGGCTATGTTGCGAAGCGCGACTGGACTAATCAAACAGACAAGGGCTTAAGGGTGGGCGACTACATGGCGCCACCGCCCCGGCGCGCGCCGTGGAACGCAGACCTGAACAAAATTCATGAGATCATGGAGAGTGAAAAGAGTGGTGCAGTGGCTTTGGAGAGGGACGGTGAGGTGGTGGATTTGGTGGTGAGAGAGGAGGTGGAGAGGGTGAAGGGGTACCCCAAATTGGCGGCTCCGGCGACGGTGGGATCAAATGGGGAGTTTATGGTGGGGGCAGCGATGGGGACGAGGGAGGATGATAAGGAGAGGTTGAAGCATTTGGTGAAAGCTGGGGTGAATGTTGTTGTGTTGGATAGTTCTCAAGGGAACTCAATTTATCAGTTGGAGATGGTGAAGTATGTGAAGAGTGTCTACCCTGATCTTGATGTGATTGGAGGGAATGTTGTGACTATGTACCAGGCTGAGAATTTGATTCAGGCTGGGGTTGATGGGTTGAGGGTTGGTATGGGTTCTGGCTCCATTTGTACCACCCAGGAAGTTTGTGCTGTGGGACGTGGTCAGGTATATTTGATTCCTTAATTCATCATTCCTTCATTGGTTATCAGTTGATCATTGATTGATTCTCTATTGGTTGAATGGTTATTGATTACTGATTGATCTTTGTTACCTTTAGCGTTAAATATACTTTTTTGGTTCATGGACATGGTCCATAAGTATATTAAGGCTTCGCCTTAAACAAATGTCCAGGTAAGTGAAGTCTGACCAAATATTGTTTTTGCTAAGGAACGAACACGGCAAGTGCTCGAACAGTTTAACTAGTATGTGATTTGTTGTTAGGTTTTAAATTGTTGTGGTTGTTGTTTAGCTGCTTAGAGACTCCAAAGTCCTTGATGTTGTATACAGAATTGTGTCATGGATGGTTTTTTAGAACCTTGGTCTGCAGTGTTTGGCTTTGAGTTGTAATAAGATTTTGTCTTGGTTGGATTCGGGGCTCAATGAATTTTTTTGAGAATTGGATCAACGATAATGTTTGATACTTGTCGATTGTCCTTTGTCAGGAGGCTAGGGTGTCTATGGTTACCACCTTGCGCTCTTGATGGGGCTTGTGTCATGCCTGATCCCTGGAGTTCTCTAAAGGGCTTTCTGTGTGCTACTTTTTAAAAATTTTCCTGTATTGAATATTTGCAAAACTATTTTTACTGTTTCTTGTAAAGATGTTCGAAAATAGGAAATGGGGTAAAAGTAGGTTAGCTTTTTGTTATTACTGTTTGATAACAAATATTGAAAATAAAGCCTCAATTCTTAATATTAACTATTTGAGTTTATGCATTTCAGGCAACTGCTGTTTACAAGGTCTCGTCCATTGCCTATAAAAGTGGCGTTCCTGTCATTGCCGATGGTGGCATCTCAAACTCTGGTCATATTGTTAAGGCCTTGTCATTGGGAGCCTCAACTGTTATGATGGGAAGCTTCTTGGCTGGTAGCCATGAGGCTCCGGGTGCTTATGTATATCAGGTATTATTATGAAGGCCCGATCGAATATTGTAAAGTCTGTGATTTCCTTTTTGTGTTTATACCCAAAATATATTCTCAGCATATATGTAGTATAGTGTTGTAAAGAAAAGCTCTTTAAAAATAGAGTATAGGGGATGACTCTGGTTTTTTTTTGTTCTTCTAGGAACTATATGTTAGTTTTTTATATTTCTGAAAATGTGTTTATATTCTTACTCTGACTCTCTCTGTAATTCCTTTTCTTTCCTATCTCTTAGTTTCACTAAATTGACCATTCCTCGTTCTTTTTCTGATGACTTGTTTCATGCTCAAACAAGAATTTAAATATGCTATTTATATGCATTACTAACTACCATTTGTGCACCAGAATGGTCAACGTGTCAAAAAATATAGAGGAATGGGTTCCCTAGAAGCTATGACTAAAGGGAGTGATGCAAGGTACTTGGGTGATACAGCAAAGCTAAAAATTGCTCAGGGGGTTGTTGGAGCTGTTAAGGATAAGGGTTCTGTCTTGAATTTCATACCATACACCTTGCAAGCAGTCAGGCAAGGGTTCCAGGATATCGGCGCCTCCTCTCTACAGTCTGCTCATGACCTTCTAAGGTCAAGGGTGTTAAGACTGGAGGTATGGTTAAGTCACTTTTAATTATTTATTTTCTTGCTCTGGCTATTAGCATTGGAAATCAATGAAGTTTCTTTATTTGCACAATAAAAGTTTTGTGATGCTATTTGTTGACTTGACTGACTCCCCATTTCCTATTGAACCCATCTATTTGACTTTATGGAAAAGCTTGGATACTGTAGTTCCAAAAGGAAAACCCTTTTGTTTACCATTGTATTCTTAAACCAAGAAAACAAGATAAGTAGTGAAAGAAATTGCGGCAATTTGTTAGGATGGATTAGAAAGGATTAATCTCATGGAAATCAGGACTCATGTAGTTCAATTTTCTTGGTTCTAAATACACCTTGAATTTAACAACAAACGGTTGTTGTTTCCTTAAAATTTTAAGTCACCCGAATGGATTCCTTTGATTTAAAAACAAAATGTAAACAACTTTTTTGCATATGTAAGTGGAAGACTGTGTACGATGAGCCTTTTTCAACCGGGGTATGTTAGTTAACAGTGGTTTGTCTATATGGGGAGACTCTTGTATATGTTTTGAGTCTGCAATTTGCTACGGTTACAAGCCAAAAGTGTTTTGCATCCACAAAACTTTGTTATTGGTCCCGTAACTAAAACTTTCATGTATTTTTGTTCTGTTCTTAACATTTGGTCTGTTCTTCCCAGGTCCGGACTGGAGCAGCACAGGTTGAAGGTGGAGTTCATGGGCTAGTTTCTTATGAAAAGAAATACTATTGATGTGTGGAACCATCCATCCCAAATCATAAGCGGTGCTATAATCCCTTGATGCAGTAGACCATAAAAGAAGGGAACACACTGTTCTACAACTCCAATAGAACATCGTGGAAATTTTTTCCCGATGTTCTGAAGGAAGAACACTGATTTTGTGGGAGTTTTTATGTCCATTAGGTTTTGTTTTGTCAAATGTATCACATACCTAAATATATTTTTGCATGTTTTCATATTAAGTAAACGTTATTGTTATCCATAGTGCCGCAAAAACTTTGGGGTAGGAATAAAATAATGTGCAGGCTTTTGCTTCCTGTACTTCCATAATTGCTAGTTGCACCCTCTCATCTTTTAAAATATCCAATCTTCTATAACATATTCTGGAAGGTATTTATTGGAAAAAAAATGTTTCTTTCGGATTGGAGTTTTAGGAATGTTAATTTTAACTTAACTATTGGAAAGCATGTTCTGGTATTGTTCTTGATTATATATTTTGGAAAATTTTCATAACAACTTCTTTGGAATAAATATTTGTATATTTTAGAAAAATTATTCTGAAAATTTTGTTTTGGAAAGCTTGTTGCTGAAAGTTTTCAAAAAGCTTATTCTGAAAAGGTTCTAGAAAACATCAGGAGAGAGTTAGGTAATTCGAAAGTCACTATTAAAATAAAGCATGAAGTGTAAAATGATTATTTTTACAAATTATGTGGGTGCAGTTAGTAATTATGGGATGAAGAAGAAAAACATAATGTGCATGTGGCCTGTGTAGGCTCTAACCAATGGCATTAGTTGAACACTTCTCGTTTAAATTTATTCCTAATAAAAATAGGATCCTAAAATTATTTATTTTATGGTCCTTAGCAATAAGCTTTTTTTTAAAACTCTAATGGATTATGGTTCAAATTGAATAGAAGACCTTAATCAATGTCATTTGGTGAAGAAGACCTTATAAATATAGTTCCTTTACTTGTTTAAGAAGTTAGAGGTTGAGGCTTGGTTGGATATGTTCATTTGTAGGTTATTGTAGATTGTAGATTTAAGGTGAATTAAGTTTTCTGTTCAGAAGCCATTTTGATTTTGCTTTCCTTAGAGATTCAATTATAGATGAGACCAGGGCATATCAATTACATAAACAAAAATAGACAGTAGAGAAATGACAAAATAGCCATAGCTTTATATTGAAGGCCACGATGCTTTGGAATCCTTAGATCATGAAAGGATGAGGCCTAAACTACGTAGGGCATCTCTCAAATCATGAAAGGATGAGACCTAAACTAATTAGGGCATCCCTCATGGTCACACTACGAGATCTTTTATTTTATTGTACACATTATTAAGGTATTTTTATAAATTTTACTTTAATATAATATTCTCTTAAGATCTAGATTGTAATTAATGTTTTACGTAATGTTTTATTTTATGGTTTGTATACACATTTTCAAGATAGAAAAGTGATTTTTTTTTATAATTCAATGTCTTAAATAAGATATCAAATCTTAAATTTTATGTATGATAGCATACTTCAATAATGAGGTCATATAAAATTCATATTTTAATCTTATGATTTCTATAATAAAAATGTTATAAGAAAGTCGTAACCCTATTTATGTATTATTTTTTATAGAAGATATTCTTAGTTGAGATATTTTTATTTTTTTATTGTTCTGGCCCTCTACTATTGAATCTGGCTTTTTAAAGGTAGCTCCTAATGAAAAAGAGAATATTTTTTTTTAAAAATACTAACATAAATGCGTGTCAAAAATTTTGGATTTTATTTTCTTTTATAAAAAAATAATAATATAGTGTTTAGGATAAAATTATGTTTATAGACAGTGGAGTTGGATATGTCTTGGATAATTTTTTTGGTTCATGCTAGTACTAGAGATAAAACATTTAGAAAATTAGCTGAATTAATTCAATTAAAAATTCGTTCGTATACTTGTAAAGGAGATACTAATAGGTAAAGTCAATTATTATTATTTTTTATTATTTTATTTTATTTTAATGTTCTATTTATTTAAATTTTTTATTAACTTGTCCATTTATAAATGAGGCATACTTTACTTTTTAAGTCAAGTATTCATGTGTAATTTTTCACGGGATGAATTTACTTTCATGTTTTCAATTTACACTTTAATAATATTAAGATTTTTAAAACTATTTTTATGTTTTAACATTTTTTACTAGTATGAGTTATTTTGAATTGTGCAATTCAGTGACATTTCGAAGTGTATAATTCAAAAGTTAAAGTGTATTAAAATTTTAACTTTTGGATTATATATTTTGAAGTTCTGAATTATAGAATTAAAAAAAAAATTATTACCAAATTGTGTAATTTAAAAATTAAAATATATTTAAAATTTTGATTTTTGATTTATATAATTTAGAAGATAATTTTAATTTTCAAATTGTATAATCTTATTTCATCTACAATTTGGAAATAAAAAATTGTTTCTGAATTATGTTATCCGAAAGTTAAAAATATATTTTAAATTGTATAATCTGGAAGTCAAAGTTAAATGCACAAATTTCTGAATTGATTAAGGGATGACTTCTAAATTATAGAAAAAGAAATTTTCCTTCTGGATTAGCCGAAAAATGAAAAAAAGAAGCCATTAAGGGATGCAACAAGTTTAGGGTGTTTTTTATCTTTCTGATTGTACATTGGGGTGCAGCTTGAAGTGATGAACGTAGAGAAAGAAAGAACCAGTTGAAAAGGGAGGCAGTCCAAAATAGGCATTATTAGTCAAAAGTGAGATTTTCTTTCTGCACCCCATTGTTTCTATCTACACTTCCATGAGAATGAATAAAAGATAAAACTACTATTCTTTACCATCATGCCACCTTTGCCACCACCCTGGCTGTCACCCTTATTGTCACCTGTTGCTTGAGAATGAAGAAAAAGAAGAAGAAGGAGAACAACAGTAGTTAAAAAAGAAGAAGAAGGAGAACAACAGTAGTTAAAAAAGAAGATGAGACAAAAATACGAGAAATATGCTCAGATTGTGTAATCCAGAATCACTTTTGAATTGCAATCTTTAAAAGACTTTTTATAAAAAAAAAAATAATTTCTGAATTTTATAATCCAGAACATCTTCTTAGATTACACAATTCAAAAATTATAAAAATAATTTTGGGATTGTTAAATATAAAAGAGTCTTCTAGATTGCTTAATCCGAAAATCTTTTTTAATGTAAATATCATCTATGAATTAAATCTAAAAATGAATTTTGAATTATGTAATTTAAAAGTCATCTGGATTACATAATTTAAAAGTCAAATTAATTTATTAGATCTGAAAATAAATTTTATCTTTTAAATTATAAAATTTGGAAGTTAATTTTAACTTACTAGTAATATAATTTAAAATATTTTTATAAACAAAAATAAAAAATTTCATACATATATATATATGTATAAGATGACGAAAGAAAATATTGAGATGAAAAAAAAATCTAAAATATAATATATGGTTTAATGAATGGATAGCTTGAATCAATATTTATTCACCACATAGTTTGCATTATAGTAACCAATTAAAAAATCATTTTCTAAAGGTAAATTGAAATTATTGTGACCAACTAAATAACATTTATTTTACTATATTTAGCTATTAGAATTAAACTTAAATCTAACACTGTGACAACCATTACCCGAAAGCCTTGATAGATAAAATCTATTGTATAGTGATAAAATACAAGTTTTTATTTTCAAAAATTGCATGATAAAGAATGCCATATAAACATCTTGTCATTATTAAATTTCGTAATCTACAATAAAAGTCTTAACTTTTACCAATCTTACATCCTTTAAAATAATTTTTCATATAATTTGTCATATATGCTTGCACAAACCTTTAAAATACTTAGAAGGAAACACAAACCTTCTATAAAAATATACCCATAACATGAGCAACATAAATCATCAAAGATATATATATATATATATATATATATATATATATATATATATATATATATATGTATGTAAAGATATAAAATATTACATTATTACGTACACAGAGATTATTTCTCATAAATAGTACACAACAACAATCATCTCTATAAAAATCTATATATACCAAAGTTGTTGACATTTAATACATTAGGAAACTACAACGTAAACAATTTTAATAAAAGTTTTTGATCTAAAGCTTTGTGTGTAATTATTTTTTTCAAAACCTTGTGAAGTTACTACTTGTCCGACAGTTTGTATTAACTTTTTTTTTCTTTTTAATATTTTATTATTCTTTAAAAATATATGTATTAAATATAATTAGATACTTTTATTTATTATTTCATTAATATTATATATTTAAAATTTTATTTCACAATTTATTTTAATGTATATTTTTTGTATAAATAATAATTAATCTTTAATTTTTTCTTTTAATCGTTATACTTACAGTAAATATTTTATTATAAATATTAAATTTGAAATTAAAAAATTACAAAAAGAACTTTATTAATCTTTTTCAATCTTTATCTTAAATTAATGTGAACCAACTTGCAAAACCCTGAACCAGCAACTATTTAAGACATACCAAAAGCATATTAACCCGTCCAAATCCATTTTTGATGATGAAAATGGGACAGTTTACATTCCCTCCGTATTCTCCTAGTTTAGTCACTATGCAGATCCAAGTGAAGGGGATCAATACATAGCAATTAATAACATGATATTACATGCATTCAACCTAAAGACAAACAGAATTGATCATCATGAACAACAACATTGAAAGAAAGAAAAAACAAAGAAAAACGAATCAGTAAGAGTTGGGAAAGATTGGGCTCTTTTATTCATATGGGAGTTCTTGCTTCCATTTGTAAGTACTAATTGGACTGGGGCATCACATTAGTGGCTTCGACTGAACTAAGGTTCTGCCGAGCATGTCCTAACAATTCATCAAAGATGACAGGATCTTTAATCACAGCCTTTACACTAGAGTACATCTCATGTGAAGTAAATCCATCATCCTTCATGTAAAATAGATGCAAAACTTTTGTCATTTTCCAAAACAAATCCTTGCAATCTCTGGGAACTACACTTCCTTTTTCATGCAAAATTAATCTCAGGAGTTCTCTTCTCTTTTCCTCAGCAATACCCTTCAGTTTTTCAGTGGCATCTTCAGCAGTAAAAGCTCCATTGCCAGGAGCAATGTGCAAAGCCAATGCATTCAATTTCCCTTCCTCATATTCTCTCTACAACATAGATAAAAACATTAGTCGCCATAACACCAGGAAGGTAATCAAGGAGCAGGCATGGATTACGTACCTTAAAACTGTGAATGTCATTAAGAAGACGACCACATGTACTCATGAGCTTATACAAATGGTTCAACTCATGATTTTCAGCATCTTCATTTGAAAGCTTAGGTCCAACAAGATAGAGGGCAGGAAGAACAATTGGACCTAAGGCAAATGATATGTATGCATTTTCCATATAATCATCAATTGTTGGCACCGTCTTGGTTCGCAACCACTCAGCTTCTCTATACATTGACTGAATCAAATTCAACCACTGTAAAAAGTAAACAAATTCAACCTATTGGTTAAGAACATTATCTTTACTGGGACAACTCCAATGTAAATTTTCATGTCACTGAAGTAATTTTTTTAAATAAGAGCCAAACTAATATTTCATTAGAATGCAGAACAGGTAAGTGTTAAGGTTTCTTCTTAAAGACAATATTTAGCATTAGAAGTTTTCTTTTATTTGAGGGAGAGGTTCAGAAAAGTTTCAGGGCTTCACTTTTAATTGACTGTACTGAAAATCAAAATAAAATGCAGAAACAAACATGAAGAAATGTCTCACAATCTTGATAACATTGTTTTTCACATTACGTCCTTGCCGCTTGACTGATTTCTCTCCAATCTCACAGACTGTGCTGTGAATTGCGGAAAATATAATCTTAACTGTCTCAGAGCAACAAACAGTGTTGATATCTACATCCCACCTGCAGTTCAGTTGTAATGATATCACTATTTGTGCAGGAAATTTGTGATAGAATTCAGATAGAAATCAAGAGATATGGCCGTTTTAAATAATAATAGGAATATACTTCTCAACTAGTTGAATGAGGTCCAGTAGTTCCTCTTCAGATCCCCCAACATCAAAGAAATCATCAACAACTGTTGTGAGCACCCCATTTTTTGCCCAGGATATGCGAGCATCAGAAAGTTCAGGGGAGAAAAGTGTAGCTGCACCAGAGAAGTAACAGTAGGCCAGTTTCTGCCTGGCAAATTCTAGTTTGTCTAGTCTGTTCTCAACAACCCATCTGCATAAGACAATGCAGTACACTTAGATCAAACTTGAAAAAATGTGATATGACAGTTATGTGATATGTAGTATGGAAGTTAGGAGTGTGTTTCTTAAGAAGGTGTGGAAGTTTTCTGACTCAGTGTTAATATACTGAAGTTGGTCTGAAGGAGGAGACTCCTTGTCAAGAACCAGACCTGTCTTAGTATTTGTCCAAATTCTGATTCAATTCACGAATTCTTTCAATAAAGTCTTCTAGTTTGTGTGTTCAAACATTTGAATTTAACAAAATGCATGTTCCCAAGTCGATATATGAGATAATACTATCTTTAAGATGCATATTTTAATAAAATTTCTACAAAACTAAGTACAATTAGTATTACCATCGACAACAGAACCCAGATTCCTCAATGACATCAAGCTAGAAGAAAAAGCATGAGTGCAGGAGGAAGATACACTTAAAACTCTGTGGTTTGCACTACCAAACCTTAAGCTATAATTAATTTATTATGATCTTTCTATATGGATCTCAGGCCAAATATCTTTCCAAAATTGAGAGAAAAAGAAAAGAAAGGCATACCTTGAAAGCTGTTTCAACTCTTCAATGTGTATTGATTGGCACATATTGAAGTCTTCTACTGCTAGCTTTAGAGTTTCTCGGTTTGCAAGATTGCAAGATCTGGATCGTACAAACAATCAAGAATTTGATCTTTAAAAAAGGAAAGTAACAAAAGAGACTTTGAGACAATTGAAACAAACTAGCAGGGACAACCTATATGATGCTTTTAAAATTTTTGTTTCTTCTACATTATAATACTCCATTGATCTCCTGTTTAACAAGCGCTCCAAATTTGCATGCAAAGGAAAATTGAGAACATCCTTCACCTAAAATACAAAAAAACCTCACCGCTTTCAGAAAAGGATTATAAGATTGTATAAAACTAGGTAACTCAAGTTTTTGAAAGCCTAAAACAAGAAACTACCTCTTGGTCGACAGAACTACGAAGCTTATCGGCATATAATCTGTAAGGGGAGGATTCCTGCTTCAGAAGATGTTTCGTCCACAAACTTTGTCTCATCAAAATTGATTCATCAGGATGTATAATGGCTTGTGAAGCCCTATACAGCTCTATAACAGCTTCAACATCCTTCAAGTACCCTTTCAAGGAGTCAGCAAATTTATCTTCAGAATATTGATAAAATGGATCTGCAAAGACATAACAAAGATTAGCTTATTTGGTCTTGATCCAAAAAGTAAAAACTTTGAACTACTCAAATGTTACAAATGATCCAACCTGAAGATACATCATAGCCATTGAGACGCAACATACGAAACGCCATGGCACAGGTGGTGGGATCTAAGAATATATCTTCCACTCCTTGCACCCAAAATCTGCTTTTGTTCACCACAAATTATATATACAAAGGGATTCAAGGTATGAAAATGAGAAGTTTCTATGCTTCAACGAATGTTTTGAGTGTTTATCAAAATTACTATAAAAGGATGCTGAATACTCTGAATGGAATGGTATCTCTATATTTTCATCACATGCGTATAATTTTGTTTCCACCTCTCCAGTAACTGACATAATGTTAATAACAGATGCATGCACCTCAAATGGATTATTACCTGTATGTATCATCCAATACACTACGAATTTCCTCTTTGAAATGATGATTAATACCCAACCTTTCAAGACTATCAATCATATAGAGACGAGCATATATATCCTGAGGGTGAATTGTCGGAACTGATTTAAAAAAAAAAAAAAAGGCCAATTACCCTACAAAAAATATCAAATAAAATTAAATTAAGAGACACAATTCTGGAAGCTTACCTGCATTTCCAAACTTTTCTAATACAGATTGGAGATAACCAAGACATTCAGCATTCTTAAGGCTCTGAAAAGCAGCTGCTGTTGTAGCAGGTGAATTAAACAAAGATCCATTCTTTCTTTGATATTTCATGATTGTTTTCCAGTCTTGTGAATCCAGCATTCCTTCTGAAACATATGCTTGATATGCTCTCCACCCTTCTGAATTGCTTTGAGTACCTCTGTGGACAATTAGACCAGAAAGAGGTCAGATTGGGGAATTTAAGCAAAATGAAAAACAAGATGTCTCTACTAAATTCTTGGCATCAATAAGTTGGTTCAAGGGTCTCAAAAATGAGAAATATTTCTTAGATGGAAGAATCTTGAAAGACAGGCAAAATTCTACCTCTGGAGCTCTATTTCTCTATTCTGGATCATTGTATCCAAACTTGTAGCTCCAACTGGAATGTTAATGCCCAAATTTTGTGCATATTCGATCAAAGAAGGAAAATTTATACCAAATCCTATGGGAAGGTGCTGCTTCTCATCGTCGATTGAAGTAATGTTTGACTCAATAAACTGAAGACCTGGAGGAAAATCAGAAAACTTCATTAATATAACACCAGAGAAAGCAAGGGTTAGGAGAAGAGTAAAATACCCCTGTTAATTTGATCCTCTCCAACACCCCATTGCTTCAGAGCAAGGATGCATGTTAAGGTAGACAAGAGAGCATCATTCATTAGTAATGGATGGCGATCAGGTAGACCCCAGGAACCATCTAAGAGTTGATTAGCCAACAACCAATTTAAGCACTGAGGGAAAAGTGGGGTGTGAGGAGAAGCTGGAGAGCGTATCATTGCCACCCAAGCTGTATCATACGAAGAAATAGAAAGTTCAACATTGTTGAACATTTTCCTGATTCTTTCTTTTGAGTCCACAAGGCGCTGCAAGCAATAAAACATATATTTTATTCCCTCAAGCTTTCAAAAATGGTCCACTACTGCAATTGTTGTCGCAATGTCACTGTTTTTGCCGTCTTTGCAACTGTATCATGACCACATTGCAACTGCAATTTTTTGCAATATTAAGGATCACAATGACACCACAACTGCTGGTCAAGTTATTGCAAAAGTAATTCTTCCATAGTCAATCCATGAGTAACTCCTTTAGTATAATGGATAAAAATAAGTTACTGAATAGAACTATTTGATTAAAAGAAATTAAAGGTGAGGATAAGGAGTGATTCTTTTAAAGTTACTCTTAGATTAACCTGAGCTCTCCTCTCTCTCTCTCTCTCTCTATATATATATATATAACATCAGCACATGCATGCCATACCCATGATGTATTATCCATTTTCTCCTTCACATATGATGCAGTCGCCAAAGAATCTGTCGAAAAGAAAACATAAAGTCAAATCCTTTAGGTTTTGTCATATCCCAATTTTCAGTTGAGTATGTTTACAGAAAACAGAGAAATTAATACTGAAGAAAGTAAACAAAGAATCAACCAAGCAAGCAATAAACACTCCAATTTCAGCTAGCAATTGACAAACCCAAAATCACATTTGAGGAAGTTTACCACCACAATTCCAAAACTTGAGAAATACATGTTCAATGCAGCAGCTTCAATTCACCAAACTCTAGAAATTAAATTAAACAACCAAAAAAAAAATGTTTCCTCTAAAAAGATAGCATGGCCCTTTTGGAACAAAAGACAAAGGAACCTGAAGTTGAAGAGGTGCAGGAGAGAGGAGTGATGAGGCGTGAGAGAGACATAACATCCAGTGAGTGAAAAGAATGGTGTTGATGTTGCTGTTGCAAACACCAAAGTGGGGGCATATTTATAGCTGCAACAAAGTGAAGTGCATGTATTGTGTTGTGTTTAGGGTCTTTAATATAATTAACTACATAATTAATTATGATAGTTAAATAAATATATTTTAAAACAACATCTCTACTAAACAAAATTTGAAGAAATGATTAATTATATTATATAACATAAACATAATTAATTATATTTATATTATATACATGTCATATCATGAATATAACATAATGATAAGAACCATGAAGACTTATATTTTCATAAACCCTATAAATATGTTGTTAAGTTTTATAACTTTTATTTTGGATCTTTATAATTTTTGCAATTATTTTTTAGAACTTTTTAATTAGAGATTTTTAAAACAATTTTCTTAAGTACGGGATGAGTTTTATTGATGACTAAACTAAGTACATGAGTACAAATATATAAAAGACTTTTTATAGATTTTTTACTTAAAAATTACTCATTTTAAAATTTGAATATATTGTATAATTTAAAATATATTTTTAAATTTTATATTACATAATATGTAATAAATTTTGAGATTATACTACGAAAATATTAATCCATTTAAACTTTTATGGAAAGAAAAGGAAGTATAGAGGAGCTGTAAGAAGTTTTCTCCTAAATATTAGGATTCTAAGGAATAGTGCAGTCTAGAAGTATAAGGATGGTCCTAAAGTGTAAGGGTTTGTTGCTTTATTCCTGAGATGAAAAAAATTATATATATTAACTAATTACAAAATTCTTTAAAAGAATACTTCAGGTACATTTAAAATGTCTATTTATACCTATAAATTTGTAAATATATAATATAATAAAAGAAGAGAGATAAATATAAATGAAATAGAATTCTCTACATAAGTATCATAGTCTTCTTCTGAAAAGTGTAGGTGACTTCCTCAAAAATAGTGATTGCGTGAGCTTGTATCCTCGTGAAGTGAGGACCACCTGCATTTGCAGAACAGTTATAACTTATCAGAACACTGATATCTGTATTGGGCACATTTCGCAAAGAAGAAAATAATGGAGAAGTGGAGTATTCAGACACCAGACTTATTAGATTAGCTGAATTACTTTTGGGTCAAAATACTACTTTTAAGCTCAATTACTTAAAAAGTAAGCTGAATTAAAATATTAAAGTTATAACTTAATTAATTTTCTTTTAATAGTCAACTTAAATGATAGTTTTATTTATTTTAAATTGTCACTTAATTGACTATTTTATTCCTTTTAATGAGATTAGCAGCACTCAAGTCATAATTTTAGTTTTATTTTGTTTCTTAATATATAAATTAAAAGTGTGGATATAACTAATTAAAAAATTATTTATATTTTTTAATCATAATAAACTTATCTTTAAAAATAAGTTTACCTATCTAATTTTTTTAAAAATCTGTAACTAATTTTTTTATAAGAAAAAAATATGAATAGATATAGATAATATTTACTATGAATTTGTACAAAAGAGTTCAGCTTGAGAATTTCAGAATAAGAAATTCAATTAAGCTACACAATATATAACAACTGATAAACAGGATAAACCATCACCCTCACTGATAAAAGAATTGGTAGCTTCTTTCTGCAACACTTGTAGTAACCATGTTGAACCTCTGCTGCAAAGGACACACAACTTTTAGGCTACAAGGAACTGGTGATGATGAAAAAATGTAACTAGTTGTTTTTAAGATGATACATTTTTTTTTGTTTTTTGTTTTTAATTTAGGAATAGGGTATGTGATTAAAATTAATTTTTTTCATAATAATATAAAAGAGAAAAATAAAATTAAAAAATAAGTAAAAATATTATTAAAAACATATAAGTAAGAATTTTAATGAAATAATTCAGTGAAATTTATCTCAATTTTGTTTTACTCTTCTAAAATATATGACAAAATTTCACTTTAATTATATAATCAATCTAATTACCTCCTAAAAAAAGAAATATTTAAATATTATTTTAAAATAACATTATCATAATTAAAAAATACAAATAATTTTTTAAATTAATCACATTAGTAATTTTAACATATATTAATAATGGTAAATTAGAAAATTAATTACACTTTTATAATAAATTAAAAAAAAACAAAATTGAAGTCAAAACTTGTAATAACTTAAAAAAAGTAAAATCATCACTTTTTACAATAAAACAATTCAGAAATTCAGAAAAAATTTGAAATTGAAACTTGAGTGATAACTTAAAAAAAATAGAATCATCACTTATACAATAAATTTTAAAAATAAAATATGAAGTTATCACACTTAAGACTTCAATATTATATATATAAAAAAAGTTATCAAGAAATATTATTTTTTTAAAGATCCATGCATATTTTTACATTTACGTAGAAAAAATTAATTAACTACAAGGGACATTTGTTTAAAAATAAGTGGTCTTATTGTCGGTGATAATTGTAGGAGCTTCTGAGGATCACATGCATTTGCAGAAGGGTTATGACTTATGACCACACTGATAACTCTGCAAATTAATATTATTGGCCAAATTTCGCAAAAAAAGAGAAGAAGCATTGAAAAAAGATAAAGATGCAAAACAATTCAAAACATTGACGCCTCGTTACACTGCTTGATTTGCATTGGTGCAGTAATCAGGCACACCAGGCTTCTTAAGAAGATTTTTTCAAGGGAATCAATATTTTATGTTCTAAAATATAATCTCTCCTAATTAATAAACTTATGTAGGGCAACTTTAAATTCTTTTTTTTTTTAAGTTGAGGGAGCATTTCACCTATTTTAGTTTAGTGAAAACCAACCAAACCCTAACATGAACAACTATTTTTCTAAAAGAAAGTCACATTTTAAGCTAAGCTACTTTGAAAGTAAATTGAATTAAAATATTAAAGTGTAACTCCTTTAATGTTCTTTTGATATTGAAATCAAGTGATAAGTTTTTTTTTAAATTGTAATGAAGTTAGCATTCAAGTAACAATTTTAGTTTTATTATATAAATTAAAATTATTGATGTAATTAATTAAAAAATTATTAATATCTTTTAATCATAATAATTTTATATTTAAAAATTATGTTTCTCTATTTAATTTTTTAAAAGATGTAATTAGTTGGTTTTTAAGATGATAATTTTTTAATTTAAGTAGGTTGAATACGTGATTAAAATGAATTTTCAGTCATGTTATAAAAGAGTAAACTAAAAGTAAAAAATAAGTCAAAGTATTATTAAATACATTTAAATGAGAATTTTAAAGAAATAATTCAGTCAAATTTATTTCATTTTGTTTTACTTTTATATTATATGAAAAATTTTACTTTAATTATGTAATCAATCTAATTACCTCTTAAAAAAAATTAAATGTTCAAACATAATTTTCTTAAAAAAATATCATATTAAAAAAGTATAACTAATTTTTTAAATTAATCACATTAATAATTTTAATTTGTATTTTAATATTTACTTTATAAATCATTGTATGTTTTGAAAATTAATTACACTTTTATAATACAATAAGACGAGAATTAAAAAAATAAAATTGAATTGGAAATTTAAGTGACAATTTCTTAAAAAAATCACTTATGCAATAAATTTTAAAAATAAAAATATGAAGTTATAGATTTCAATATTATAAAAAAAAATCAAGATCTTTAACAAAGGAAGAACTTTTTTATAATCCAATCACAACTTATCTAAATCCATATATATTAAAAGTGCTTATTTTGATAAATTGGTAAAAAATTACTTAATTTTTTAGCAAAAATTATTTTTTTATATTCAGTTTTATACTAAATTGTTAATAAAAATAATTTTCAATTGTAGCATAAGAAAACAAACAAAATAGACAAAAAAAAGAGAATATTAAATGATGTATTTAAATTTTTTGAAATTTTTATCAACATTTGGATAATTTATTGTTAGACCCGGTTTTAACTTAGATTCAGTATCAAAATATTTTTGTAAATCTCATTTTAGAAAAACTCTTCATCTGTGGTTAATAAAATGCAAATGTAAAGGGATTAGGTAATAAAATGCAAATGTAAAGGGATTAGGTAATAAAATGCAAATGTAAAGGGATTAGGCGAAGAAGGATTTTCTCTGAATATTTTTATACCTAATAATTTATTATTCTTTAATGTCAAATAATAAGATTTCTGAAACTATAAAAATTTTCACCCAAAGTTGTTTATAGTTTATTATTGTTTAATGTAATGTAATAAGGTTATGTGAACCTATCATAAGTTTCATGATAAAGACTGTTGATTGATTGCCAAGCCATCTTTTTATAACCACATCCACCATTCTCTTTCTTTCTCCATATGCATGTTTTCTCCATGGCACCAACAGAGGAAATCCACGAGAAAAAGCAATCGGTAAATTCCTAAGTATAACAGTATATTTTAGTCTCTTTTTTTTTAGTAAAGAACTAGTTTACCAACGTATACACAGCTCAGTTCAGTATAGATGAACTGTAAACAGCTCAATTGAACTCTTAAAAACCATTTTTTCCAGTTTCAGTTTCTCACTTAACTAAATTGTGATCAGCACTAATTTTCCCCAGATTGTATTAAGTGTAAGTAGAACATATATTCGAACATTATGAGGGCATACAACATAATTCAATTCTGATGCATAACATAAAAAAAATGTGTTTTGGTTTTCTTGTGGAGAAGGATAAGAACACCTAAATTGACAAGTGCTACTAGTAATAGGGTAACATTCATGTACAAAAACTACAACCCCATTTGTAGAATACCCAAGAGCCCGGTAACCATGGAAAATGTCAAACAACCATGATGAGTTTCTCTGATCAGTGCCCTCCTGGATTCCTATTCCATGACAAATATGAGGGATCTCCAAGTTGCCTACAAAGATCGAAAGATAGGTTAGGAGTTCATAATAATAACTCAAAATCTCCACTCCAAGTGACCATTGAAGCATGAGTGGATTTTAATTATCCATCAAGAGACAATATGTTTAAAACTTTGGGGGAAAAAAATATGAATCTACCTAAGTAAACTTCTCAGTACTTCTAGAAAAAGAAGAAAATAAAAAGAAAAATGTGAAATAAACTCGAGAAAATTATTAAAACCGATATTCTTTGAGGCTTTTACATTTTTTACTCATAATTATAAACTTTTTTAAACATATTTCAATTGAAAAAAAAGAGCTTAGAACAAGAAGATCCTAAACTACTTCATACAATCCAAAAGATACGGATTTTAAATAGTTGAGTGGACACAAACAGAGAAATAGATGCAGGCACTCTTTAAATTAGCATGCTACCGCATGAATTTCCCTTCTACAAAATGAACTTTCATGGTCTGAACCCAAAAGCAATATAGAGGATTTAAAGTATTTACCTTGGCTTGACAAAATAGACAATGGTAAAAGCCAAAGCCAAAAAGAAGCACAATCCTCCGACTGTGAGATAAGCAATGCCCAGAAAGTCATTCTTTCCACCAAGCCAGCTAGTAGTTGACAGTACAAGTTTTTTCTTGCCATTAAAACTGTATGTGTTATAGTTATTTTGCAGTATTACATCTATGCTATCACCTTCATTCAGATCCTCCTCTATCCTTCCATACAACTTCCTAAAAGTTGGCAAAGCAGCAGTTCGCATCCAGACAATAAGATCCTCCTGCTTACTCAACTGTTCCATAAAACATTTCAAAAAAGTCAGCAATATATCACATTGATAGACAATACTTGGATTAATAACAAGATGGAACATTAGAATATCAAGGGAAGTAATTGAGATTTTTATATTAAACCATGCCAGATACGTGAAACAGTGGAATAATTTGCCACGTGAAAAATCGTTGCCATATATACATTATGAATACAAGTACAAGTAAAAAGAGCAGCAGTGGCAGCAACAACAAATAAACTAAAAGATACACGCATAACACAAGCACATGCAAGGGTAAACAAAGGCTTAAATCTAATTACCTTGTGAAGAAAAGTAAATATACTTGAGGATAGAAGTTTAATCCAATCAAAACATAAGTTCATAAAATACTCACTGGTATGGATTCATCGAGGATTGCACCACCTTTAATAGCACTACTCTGGAAGTTTTTAGGGAAAACATCTTTTCCAAATTTGTGCTCTCTATCACTCTTCCAAGAGATGCCTTCCTTGTTCACTTTCAAATTCCTGTTGTGCCGAGAGAATCTGTATGTGTCGTTGAATAAACTCCAAGCTATAAGACCACAAGGTACAATTGCCTTTCCATTGGCTGTATCTTCAGGCTTACACGCACTAGTGGAGTTCTCTTCATTACGATCCCTCAATTGCTCATCACTTCGGCTTTTAACATATCTAAAATAAACAAAATTGTTATGCTTATAAGAAAATATATTAAGACTGAAAACAGTTGAGGAAAACAAACCAGTCAAAGACATTAAAATGATAAGTACTTTAAATATAAGATGAAGATAGGGAGAAAACGTTAGATATGTGGATGTCACTATACATTACATGCTACACGAATAATAATTTGTTATCTAACAATTCCATATGGTTCTAGAAGTTACATACCAGAATCACAGTTATACATACTACAACTTAAACTTATTTAATGATAGTTGCAACTTTATTAGAATCGTGTAACTTATTTAGATGGGTTAACTTGTTAGAATAGGTTAACTTATGCATATTATCTGACCTATTTGTGTAGTGTAGGATTAATCATTACTTTTCTGTGTATCTTTGATGTAAGAAACTCCTATAAATGAATGAATGAGTTAAGAGATTAATTACTCTCTAAAGCATATCTTCCATACTTCTATCTCAAGTTGATATCTTAGCAGGTTGATCTTGCTTTGTTTTTTGTTGTCCGATGTGTCCATTGTTGTCCATCAATGGCCATCACCATCGCTTCCCTCTTACAAGCACCTGGTTTTGTTCATCTTGCCGAGAGATGCAAAGCCCAGTAGCTACCATCGTCGTATGTTGTCCATTCCATAAAAAACCACAACTTTTTTCAAGATACATGCACAAAGCATTTAAGCTAATATTGTACTTCACAAAATATTTTATATTTATTCTATGTAGCAGAGAATGCTTCTCTCTTCAGTACACCGAGTAAAACTCATGCCAACATCAACAATCATTAGAAAGATGTGCAAAAGCTGCTATGTGTCAACAACCCTCATGACATGCGCTATGCCAACTCTGGAAAAGGCTATCTACCAAGTACGGTCCTCTTCTTTACTCCAGTTTAGGTAAAAGCACTTTGAGCAAGGCCTGATAAGTCACGCCAACTATCGAGATATTACTTGAAGAAGAGATAGGCATTTAATGTTGCATGCAGCACATTTAATGCATCTCTACATCATTGCATGAACAAACACAAGCTCAAAGATGATTGTAATTTGAAGCTTCTCAACATGTAGAAAAGGATTTGCAATGGTTCTTTCTTCTAGCTCTACATAAAGAAAGATTTCAAGTTGAAGAAACATAGAAGAGAACGAACAAAGTGTTGAAAAGCTACAAAAATTCTATGCTTGTCTTTTCTGTACCCTAAGCTTCCTTAGAACATTGTGTTAAATAGCAATCTAGAAGAGAGATTTTAACCTTGTACGTCAAAAGACGTTAACCCTCTTTCTAGTAAGCAAACCCGTGATTGATCAGATCACACCCTTTTATAAACCTTGGTATTTTAGTTAGGAGTGATTGCGTTCCAAACCGTAATCATGTTTTAGCTAGGAACGAATGTTGTTCCAAAGAACACTCAAGGTTTCTAGCTATGAGTGACTGCATTCCAAACAATACTTAGGTGTTTTTAGCCAGAAGTGTCTGAAGTCCAAAAAATACAGGTTTGAACATTGCAACATTAGTTTGCCTAGTAGAACTTGACTAGTTGATCAAGAACTAGACATAGTTTTCCTTTACAGATGAACCAGAATAAAACTCAACGTAAACCATTCTTATCCTTAATCTCTTTCATATTGCATGTTATATAACCTGAACTAGTTAAGGAATGAGAGATTTTCAAACTAAATTTCTGAAAGTTTTTTGACAGTTCAAAGTTGCATTTGACCATTCGCTATCAGACCTAGTATTGTGAAAAACTGCCAAAGTTTTTAATATATAATTCAACCCTCCCTTCTTATGCATCTACCTGTTTTCACAAGTAAAGTACAAAGCAATGGCTTCTAACTTTTTTGAGCTTATTTGGTTCAAACAACTACTTAAAATTGAGATTTGGAAAAGTTGCACACATGACTCTCATTTGTGATCACCAATTTGCTCTTCATATTTCCTTTAATCCAGTATTTCATGAGAAGATCAAACATAGTGAGACATATTGCCACTCGTATGAGAAAAAGATTTTATATGGAGACATTATTACTTAGTTTGTTACTTCAATGATCACTTGACAAATATCTTCGTCAAACCATTGTGGGGCCCTAGGATTGACTATATATGTAACAAGCTTGATGCATATGATCTATATTCACCAACTTGAGGGGGAGTGTGAGACATTATAAATATATCTTGTATATGGGCTAGGACCCATCCCTATGTAATGCTTTGTATGATATATATATATATATATATATATATATATATATATGTTGTGCTTATACACACTCGAGTATTCTAAAACATGAATGTTTACCAATTCTCTCTACAATTTTGAAACCCAAGTCACCCAAAATTAACACTTGTGACTATGTTTGATATTTCCAAGTATTAGACATTGCTATGACAACTTTGGCCCCCATTGACTACCAAGTGAAGGCAACCATTCACCAGTTATGATCAGCTAACTAGGTAATCACAACCCAAATCTATGATTCCCACAAAAGGATGAAAACATCTATAAAGCCCAAACCCTGCAATGCCCACAACCAAAAGCTCACAACCTACTACACCCTTATGATCAACACACTACTGAAGCTAAAGGGACTCCTTGAGTATAGCTGTTAAATAGTAATTTTATCTCTAATACTCCACTTCTATAAAGTTGTTTTATTTATGTACCTAGAAAAATCATAATTGTACCTTATTCTCTCTCCTTTTATCTATACTCTACTTTATGTATATAGTATATAATACATATAATACATACATTAGTGAGATACTCTCGGGATGTTTCCTCTCAAAATCTTAAGTTGGTTTCAAAGTAAGTATGATCTCAGTCTGTAGTCTCGTCAAGAGTGACCTAACCCAAGTAGTCTTTCTCCACACTTCTCTATTTAGCATGTGTAGCGATTTGTTGCCGAAATTCTTCGATCTATTCCAAGTACTAGTTATCTCTTCTATATTCAGGTGAGTTACAAGTCTTCCTTTTTCACCTTTATCTAGGTTTGCTTTCACCATTGTCTTGGCTTCTTCTTCTTGGGTTTGAATTCCATGGCATCTGCAAGTCCTATTTTCTTTATTTTTGGAACTCCAACTATTGTTACGAAGAAGCTCAATGATAAAGGCTATCTATTATGGGTTGCCACTGTGGAACTTTGGTTCGTAGGCCAAAGTTACCATGATCATTTTGGAAAGCTAGATGTTGAAGTATCAACAAAAAGTCGTGCTTAGTGGAAGAAACTTATTTTAGTTGTCTTCCTATGACAGTATGGAGAATCTAGCATCGTGGGAACTCTAAGAACCTTCAAAACCTGCTCTTCTTTTTGGATGAAGGCTTAAAGTATATATGCCAATGACATTCAAATGTTTGTATGATGCTGCCCAAAAATTAGCTTCTCTCAAACAAACTAGTCATGATATGGCTTCTCATGTTGTTGAAGCTCAACCTATTAAGAATTGAGGATACTCCTAGATGATGACTCACTGTAAGGAATAAGAAAAGAAACTTCAAATGTTATGTATGGTATTAATTCAGCAAACCTAGCACCTAGATTTAATTCAAATTTGTGCCCAAATCCATGTTGGCCATGAAGATCACAAAATGAACAACTTGATTACCAGACTTTTTTGTGTTCCCACTGAAGTAAAAATTGAAAATTCAACTAGCAGCATTGAGGCTTTTGCAATAGTGTATACCGGAAGAAGAGATGGTCGCGGAGAATGGTGAGGAAGAGTATGTAGAAGTGGTTGTCTTCAGTGTTCTTATTGCACGAGGATGGGTCACATCCAAGGAAAGTGTTACTAGCTTCATGGCTTTATAGAGAAAACAGAAAATGTTTCTAAATCTGAAAAACATAAAATAAAGGTTCCAAAAGATTATTATCAAGAGTATCTTCAATGGAAAACCACAAATCAAGCCTGGTTATCCTCTTGTACTAGTGTTTCAATACATGTAAGCACCTTTGATTGCATAGCTGGTAATAATTCACTATTTTCTTCCATGTTACCCCTTACATTTCCTCAACTTATTACTCTAGCAAATGGATCCAAAATTGCTTCCACAGGAATAGGCCAAATTTATCTTTCTTCCTTATTGAATCTAAATTTTGTTTTATTTATCTTGATTGTCCCTTCAACCTTATCTCTAAGTCAATTGAGTAAGTTCTTAAATCGCTTAGAATCATTTAATGTTGATTTCATCATTGAAGAATGAGGTACAAGCCGAATGATTGGCAAAAGACATCAATCTCAGGGCCTCAACCAAGTTTGAAATGCAGCAATTTATACCTTGTGCAACTATTTTGTCTCCAAAGATTGTTCATGATCAATAGGGTCATCCAACTTCGACCAAATTAAAACTTTTGGTTCCAAGTCTCAAAATCTTAAAAGTTTCAAATTGTGAATTGTGTCACTTAGGTAAACATGTTAAGTCATCTTTTACAAAGCAAATTGAAAAAAGATGTAATTCATTTTTTACTACCATTCATTAAAATATTTCGGTCCAAGTTGTGTAACATCTTTTGGTTTCAAATATCTTGTTACATTTATTGATGCATTTTCTCTATGTAGTTAGGTATACTTAATGAAAGATAGAACTAAATTTCAGTATCTAAACTTTAGTATATTTTTATGTCCTTTTTCACTGAAATCAAGAACCAAAGTGGGAAAATAACTAAAACTCTTATAAGCAATAATGCCAAAGTACTTATCCTTTTAACTTTCTTCCTTCCTATTTTCACAAGGCATCCTACCTCAATTCACACGTCTCATACACCTCCACATAACGGAATAGTAGACGGAAAAATAAACATTTAGTGGAAACTACAAGCACCTTAATGCTTCATGTACATCATTGAGGTGATACAATTTTCATTGTTTTCTAATAAATAGGATGATTTGTTGGAGATCCCATCTCAACTAGAGATGTGATCAAATTGTAGTATATAAGTGGATGTCAACCTCACCTTACAAGTCAGTTTTGCAAGGTTGAGTTAGTCCTAAAGTCCACTTTCTAAAAGCAAGGGTTGTTGAGCCAATTATGTCACTTGCTATTAGACCACTCACAAATATCTAATCTCGTAATCAATATGTCCAATCCTTGACGTGAAAGGTGGACTCATATCGACTAAAGATATGGCTAAATTATAGTATACAAATGGGTGCAAACCTCACCATACAAGTCTGTTTAATGAAGTTGAGTTAAGCTTAAGTTCACTTTCTAAGACCCGATACTCTTGATAATGAAATTCCTCACTCAATAATTTTTCCAAATAGTGTTCTAGAAACAAACTATTGGGGCAAGGACTAGTATAGAGCCAGAGGATTGTAATCTTGCTCAAACAACTGCTAAAATTCTATGGATTGAAACTCTTCTTAAAGAACTTGGCATATCACATGGTCCTCCTACCATCTACTATGATAATCAAAGTGTAGCGGCTCTGACTCATAATCATTTTCTTCATGCTAGATCCAAGCATTTTTACTTCATATTCCTCCTTGAGTCTTTGGTTGACGTGTTTTTTTCATGATGTTTCTCCATATCTTGACAAACTATATGCTAGAGCTATTAAATGGGTTTTCCTAGGGTACTCACTTCTTCAAAAAGGATATAAATGTTATTGTCCAAAGACCAAAAGGTACTATATGTTTATTGATGTAACACTTTTTAAAGAGATACCCTTTTTCTCATCTTTTGTACAAGATACTACTTCTATATAACAAGTCCTACCATTCCTTTCCATCCTACAACAACTCACCAAGAGGAAGTCAACCACACTCTCCCACAAACAATCCTATAGTATCTAAGAAGTCATTCGATTCATGTCCTTCACAATCAAACAATCCTACTATGGATGCTAATGATGATAATTCAGGCTAGCCTTTGCACTTAAAATAAGTATTCAGCCCACTAAGAACCCTCATCCCACTTACAATTTTTTTAGCTATCATTGTTTATCCCCCTTGTATTTTTCCTTTATTTTCTGTCTATCTTCACTTCTTGTTCCCAAAAATGTTCATGAAACACTTGACTATCCTAGATGGTGACAAGCCATGATTGTTGAAATGCAAGTGCTTGAACACAATTGTACATGGAGTTGGTTGCTCTTCCTTGTGGAAAGAAACCAGTTAGTTGTAGATGGGTTTATGCCAATAAAATTGAACTTAATGGTGAAGTTGATCACCTCAGAGCTAGATTAGTGGATAAGGGATACACTTAGATATATGGTCTGAATTATGGTGATACTTTCTCTTCTGTGTCCAAAATTACTATTGATCAGCTTATCCTTGCTATGGTTGTCATTCGCCATTGGCCTCTTCATCAACAAGAAGACATTAAAAATGTCTTTGTTCATGGTGAAGTGGACAAGGAGATCTATATGGAGCAACCACATGGATTTGTTGACCAAGGAGGGTCTGTTTAGAATGAAAATTGCAAAGATCTCCATGGTCTCAAACAATCTCCTCAAGCCTAGTTTAGGAAATTTAGTCAGTGTTCTATTGGACACTTCCATGAGAAATGTGTGCATCTAGTTGTTTGTGTTGAAGATATTGTGATTACAAGAAATGATGTTGCTAAAATTTCCCAACTAAAAAAGCACTCATTTTGCCACTTTAAAACCAAAGATCATGGTTCTTTAAAATACTTTACTGGTATTGAGGTAGCCCAATCATAGAAAGGTATTGTGATATCACAAAGAAAATATTCTCTACATATTTTGAATAAACAAGTAAGACTGGGTGTAGGCCCACTGATAGTCCTATGTATCCAAATCAAATGTCAATGATCGATCATGGTGTTATTCACAGATCCTAAGAGATATAGGAGATTGGTTGGGAAACTCATTTACCTCACAATCACAAGACCTAATCTTTCTTTTGTAGTTGGGTTGTTAGTCAAATTATGTTGTATCCTCACATTGATCATTGGAATGTTGTCATACACATTTTTAGATATATCAAAAAGGCTCCTGGACAAGGATTACTATATGAGGATAAGGAAAACCCAATTTTTGGATATTGTGATGTTGATTCGGTAGGATGTGTTGTGATAGGCGCTCCACTATTGGATATCATGTATTTGGTAGTGGAAATCTTAATTTTCAAAGGAGCAAGAAACAAAATGTTGTTGTTTTCTAGTGCAAAAGCTGAATAGAGAGCTATGGCATTAATTATTTATGACTTTGAGTGGATTAAACAACTCTTCAAGAGTTAAAATTATGTGAAACACAACAAATGATGTTGTATTGTGATAAAACTCGTGTATGTATGAAAAACTATATGCACTATGGCCATTACTTTGGTTCAAGGATCGTGCAAGCTGCTATACCTATACCATTATGGCTTTTTTTTCAGGCTTGGCTGCTCCACATTGCTATCCAGGATTTACCTACTATGATAGAGAGTATATAGAGTAAAACTGGAAAAATAGTTTTACATTACGTTCATAAAATTTCACAACTGTTAAATAGCGTTCAGAATAAGCTTGAGAGAAGAAGCATCGTCAAAAAAGCTGGAGGATAGGCATCAGTTTCTGGGAAGTCCTTGCCTCCAATAAATATTTGCAAGAACTGGTGAAGAAAGGACCAGGATATCCTTGTTTCGTAAAAGGACCCTTTCCCCTCACTTTGTAAATATGGATTTGAAACAGATGAAAAGAAGACAAGGGTTATTACATACCGGCGATGATTCTGGTAAAAGTTGTCAAGCTGATAGTAGACATGAATAGGTGACTTCATATGCTTGTGCACCTTTTCAAAAGAAAATAGTTTAAGAAAAGAAAAGATTGCCTCAATGTGACATCCACTTATAATCAATCAAGGGAACAGATTTAATACAACAAAGCGAGTTAAATGAAATGAATAAACAGGTGCAAAAGAGATTTACTTGTAGTGTTATGTTGCATGTTTTATTTGCAGAACTCTGAATGTACGCTACCCTGTCAGTAACATTATTTGGTATGCATTTTGATTCGTACCTAAAAACAATTTCAACAACCTGAAAGAATAAAAGTTGTACTTAGAATTATATACAACTGTAAGCATAAAGTCAGCACATTTACAGCACTCAACATTACCTTCCTTGAAGCAATTAGCGAAGCAACTCCAATAGGAACGAATACAGCACTGACAAGCAAGAATGCCGAAATAACCTGCATGGAAAAACTTAAGTACCAGCAATACCACGACACAGAAAAGGACTCAAGAAGCATTTAGGTATACATATAATCAGGAGCAGTGAATAACAAAAAAGTAGTAGTTAGTGTTACCGCTCGTGGCGTGAGAATTGGCTTACACGCTGGAAGTTCTTGCTGGGTAAACTTTGAATCTGAAAGGCATTATATTTTCAAAGAGAGCTCTAATCAGTTCAGTTTTCTGTTGGTACCCAAAAGAACAAAAAGAAACAACAGCACAGTTGTCAAATCATCACACACTATCCAATTGCATAGAACTCATCCATTAGGTCAACAAACAACCAATATCCACATCAGAAGCCTCTTATAACACAAACTCGAAAATTCAAATTAAACAAAAAAAATGGACATTAGCTTCTACAAAGTATCATATCTTCATTAAATAGAACTCCATCAAAGGGTATATCAATCTAGGAATTCTAAGGCACTAAATACTAACACAGGGGAACTATCACACACCACACACCCTTCACAAGCACCTCAATAAACCCAAAACCCCTTTTCCTCCTAACTCATACTCAATTTAACTCAAATAAAAAAAATACGAAATTCCCATCACAAACCAAAAAAATCAACAGAAAAGAGAAAAGGGTCACTGAAAATGGAGCTAAAAGGGCGAAAAACGACGAGAGATCAGAGAGATTCAGAATGCATTACACTTGGGTCGTTTGGTGTTTCTTCTTGCAGCTGTGGGGTCGGTGGATCCAGCACCGGCTGCGCTCGAAGACGCCATTTTCCGAATCAGAATCGATCAGAGACCTTTCGATTCCAAAAAAAAAACCTCGAAATTCGGTGGGAAAGTGAGAAATTGGGAATTGGGAATTGGGAAAGTGACTATCGTGTTTGGTTACTTTCCCTTTCGCTCTCTAACTTTGCTGTGAATTGAAGAAGAAAAGAGAGAGACACACAGAAGAAGAACGCGAAGGTGCTCACAACAGAGACAGTCAAAATAACTACAATGCAATTACGCACGCTTTTTTGCTTATCCAAAAAACGTACGCACGATTTTTGTTTTGTTCATTTGGCCAATGCTAATAACTTTTTAATTATTTGAGAAATTTTAATTAGAGGTTTTTATTTATACTGAATTTTTTTTATAACTAGCATTTGCATTTGTAAATAATTAAGCTTGTGGAGTTAATTTATAGACACCCAAAACTTTTAAGAAATCACAATTGATGCTTCTAAGAACTATTAAGACTCAATTACAAAAAGATTTAATAATATTTTTTAATTCAATAATCTTACTGAAGTTATTAAACAGTTAATTCAATAATCCTTAAAACACTTCTAGTTTATATGTAAACATATCTTGAATGCATTGAAGATTATGCCTTATTTAAAATAAAAATTATTTTAAAAAAAAACGTGTACACTTTCTCAAATAATCATCATTGATTTTTTTTTATAGAACCACCATTAAATATTTACTTTCCTAAATTATTTATCTTTATGTTGGTTAATTTGCATTTTTGATTGACGAAGATTCTAATTACGCTACAGTTTGTCATGGTCAGAATTGGTATGATTCAACTTTGAGATTGCATTTCAAACGGGTTCTTAGTTTCAAAATGGATTCAATTTTTCATACATATAAAAATCATTTTCCTGTATTTTCATTTACACCTTTTTTATATTATATAGGCTTGAATAATTTTTTCATTTTATAACATAATACTTTTTATATGAAAAAGATAATTTGAATCATCGTTATTTAATTATACTTAATTAAACATTTAGTGTTTTATCTATTCAATTAGATTCTATTTAGTCTCTTGTCTTTAAAATATTTTCATTTTAGTTTTTCAGGTTTCAAAACAAAGTTAAATTTTTCTTTTTGTGTAGATGAATGGGACAAATTTGATTTCATGTTATAATAGATTAGATATAAAAAAATTTGTTAATCCATTTTCATCTATTAAAAATTCGATTCATATTTAATAAAAATATAATTCATTTCAAGTATTAGCAAATTTTGCATAAATGGATATTCGAATCATCTATAAAATCATATTTAAAAAATTATAATCTTTAATAATATATTTTTGAAAAAAAATAAAAAATAAATTTAAACATATATTTCATACAAAATTTTAAAGAGATTTAATTATGAAACTTTTGGTTAAATTAATTTCTAAAAATTAAATGATTGGAGAACATGTTTTCACTTCATTTATTAAATAAGTCAATGGAGTATATTAATAAATGAGATTATATGTTTTACTAATTTGTCTCTTTTATATTGT
Source organism: Lablab purpureus (assembly GCA_030347555.1). Lineage (NCBI taxonomy): Eukaryota > Viridiplantae > Streptophyta > Magnoliopsida > Fabales > Fabaceae > Lablab > Lablab purpureus. The sequence continues at coordinate 25,682,590 of CM059258.1, forward strand.
CATTATTGTTTTAATTATAAGCATAAAAAAGTGTAAAGATAATTATTATCATTTTTAATTTTATCAAAAGAAGTATAATCAATGTTAAAGATTCTAAAAAGGAAAGAAGTATAAAAAGATAAAAATATAAGATTGACTATCAAAAGATTATAAAATAAAAAGATTGAAAATAAAAGAAGATGGAGTCTAAATGAAATGTAAAGGACAATTTTCACTATTGTTATAAAGAAGAAGAAGATACAAGAGTACAAAACTATAGAGGATGATGTCAATATTCAAGTCAAAAATCACAAAATTATTACTTCAAGTAATACATAAGCTATTCTATAAATTGACACTTACAGTTGACACGAGAGCCAAGATTAATTCATAATTTGTAAAAAAGTTATTTGAAATTGAAAGTCAATTTGAATTAGTAAATTTATAGAAATCCATTAAAATTTTGAAACTCATCTCTAAATTTGTAACAATTTACATTGTTAAAACATGATCCCTAGTTTGAGTCAATTTTGTTGCTACTTAAAATTGAGTTGTTAAATTTGTTGTAATTCCGCAACTAATCTAATTTAGTGTAGTTTTATTAAATTTAGGTCAATTTTTCTATCAATAAAAGGATATTATGTTCTAATTTTTTGTATTATTGTCTTAGCAACCTTGTTCATTTAATATTACCTCTATATTTTTTTATTTTAAGTTATTTGTTTAGCTTTTTTTCATAAATACATTTTTCTAGTTAAGCATACGGGGTTAATTTTTATTGAATCTTAGTTTAAATTTATTTTTTTAAATTGATTGATTGACTCCAAACACTAAAGTTAAAATCTAGTTTTAAATCATCTTTTAATTTGTTTTTAAGTTTGGAACTAAAAGCCATAAAAAAAAGAATTTGAAATTTGAAATTTCTGAAAAATCATATATTATAAAGTTAAAATAAAAATGTTAATGGAAAGTGCTCAAAATATGTTATTAAACTTAGATGTAACATTACTTGTTGATTCTTTTTATTTGCGAATTTAGCTTATATATTTATGGTTGTCTTAATATATAAACAAGGGTAATTTATTACTAATTTTTAATCCTACTTATTTTAAAAGTCTTTTAGTCTATTGTTGTTTTTGTGCCTTTATTGTTTGTCTTCAATTTTTTTTAAGTTTTTGTCTTGAATTTTTATATTCATAACATGAAAAATTTGACGATGAAGTTTCATATATTGTATTGATTCTTACAAATGTTTTATGAGTGATTGTGTGTGTTTTTTACATATGAGCAAGGTAGCACCTTTGATAAAAAATCATAAGTAACCACACAATCTCTTAAAGTATCTTAATTGATGATCATTTTATATAATCAATTAAGTATTAGATGATCAATTTTTTCAAAACTCTCTAACATTTAATTGATTAACAAATTGCATTAGTATAAAAATAGAAAACAATAACAACTTATTATCACAAATATAGTTCATCTATCATAATAAGTAATACGATGACATTTTTGTAATAAACATCAAACTTATTATGTCAGTTAAAATTATAACTGACTTTATAAGTATTTATTATGTCTTCACTTTGGGACCAACATAGTAAGGTACTTACTATTACTATGTCAGTTTTAATTTTAACTAACATAGTAACTCGTTTAGCTTATTGTGCACTCCAAACTTTAGAATCTCTTCTCCAATTCCCATATCTCTTCTATCATCTTATAAGTAATACGATTTCGTGGTTCGTGGCTTCACACTTGAAACTCTAATCTTGGTCATTCATTCAATTCTTCGTGCTTTGTGCTTCAAATCCTAATCTTGGTTACTCCTTTGTGATTGTAGTCATAGTTGCAGTTGTGATTATGACTGTGGTTGTGGTTCACTTTGTCAAGCTCTGTAACATTTTTATTGTATAAACATTCATGACTTTGTTGTGTGAAAAGTATAATCTTTCATAATATTGTTTGACTGTTTAACAATTGGACTAGATCATTTGTGGTCTATTGTCTTATTTAGAACACTTAGCTGCACATATGAACACTAATAAAAATGCTAGAGTGTTCATATGTATATCATAATACTTTGTTTTTGTTATCATTAAAACTACTTATATAAGAGTTAGATAGATTAGATAGTCTAGTGGTTCAACATCTATAACATGTTATCTTGTGTTTCTTTGTTTGTGTAGTTTTTGGTCATACACACAGAATATACTTAGCTTTGATTTCTTAATCCTTCAAGTCGTTTAAAGTCATGTTTAGTTCCTTTACATGTCCATAAATTCCATAAAAGTAGTTATAAAATTGTTGCAATTTTTATAGAATCAAAACTTGAAAAAGAGAGCTTCTTCTCTATATATTATTTGTTTGAGTTCTTTAAATGCAATTAGATCATTAACATTTGTCTAAACATTTTTCTAAATAAAATATTGCACTCCACCATATATACTTGTTTCCTTAGTTGAATTATACACTTGAATATTGTTTGATGCATTTTCTTGTTAATTTGTTAGAACTAAACCAAAATTTTTGAGCTGCTCTTTGTAATCATTTGAGAAAAACAAAGGCCTAGTCTCATAAAATAAAAGATGTCAAAACAAAGGAAAAAAGTCAAGGTCAAAACATACACAAGAAAATAATGTAAAAGAGAGCAACTATAAACTAAAAGATAAAGACTCTTTAATGCAAATTTTATCTAGTTAATGTTACAAATGACATCAAATGTTTATAAAAGGAAGGTAGAAATCACACTCGAATTAATTATTGCCTTCTTGTAAAGACATTAGTATATATAAGAGAATTTTTAAGTTTACTGTTTTAGATCTTTTAGGTGTATTACAAATTTGATGTCATAGTGAAAAAACAGTAAAGATATTAACAAATATAAAATTTTATTTTATATTAAAAATGAACTTAACTAAACCACATATATAATTTTTATGTTTGTTTTAAATATATTTTTAACCAAAAAATAATCTAGATCTATTACAACAAAATACTCCTAATACTAAATAGCTAGTTTTATGCGATTACATTATATTAATTAAAAGATAAAGATTTATCTTCGTAACTGTTTATTCACATTGGTTTATTCTTTCTATGTCCTCCTAAATTTTTAGTTTCTATCAAATGAAAAATTAAAAATGTTTTTTTACTGTGTAATTATAGTAATCAATAAAAAATAATTTATTTCTATAATTATATTTTAAATTTAATTATTATTTTACTTTTTTTATGTTTTATTAATTAATTTTTATTATAATAGTAGTTACATAAAAAATTAATTATATAAAAAATTTAATTATATGGTAGAAACACATTCACATATGCCTATGTGTATATATATTGTTTTAGTATAATAGAAAATATATTTAAAAAATGAGATATTATAATAAATATTAAAATAAAGTTATTATTACATTACAATTATAAAATATTAATAGAAAAAATAAAAAAATATTATTTATTAACTTTATAATATTATATTACAAAGCATTTGAGAATAATTATTTATTTATAATAAATAGTTTTTTTTTACAAACAATGAAATTAAGGAAATAGAGTTATGGTAGTAAAAATAAACCCGAAACATAATATGTTTATTAATAAAAAACCCGTTAATAAAAGTAATCTCTCTAGTAATAGTTATAGATTATCGAAGAAAAAAATATAGAGATACAAGCCAATATTGTTGATATGATGATAGCAAAATGTTGATTCAAGTGATCTTGAGAATTTTTAAAGCTAGACACTAAATTCAAGTTCTGTGACAAAAAATGTAATGAAAAAAAAGTCTATTAACAATAATGAGTGAAGTTTTTGCATGATAAAAAAATTCATTTTAAAAAACTATCAATAATAAAATTATAGAAATTATTTATTCTTACAGTTACTTTATATATATATATATAACTTTTTGTTATAATAAAAAAAATTGGACACACTTACGTGCATATATTTCTACCTATCACAATAAAGTAAATAACCTAACTTTTTTTTAAAAGAAAAAATAATCCACAAAAGTTGGATTGACACCGAGGAAGAACCCAAAGCTTGTCTGTTGCGGAATTAGCTTGTCAAGGAGCATATTGTGGCATTCATTCCTCACGTTTGGATTTAGATTAACCTACCTAATGCATCCCATTATTATTTTTCTATGCTTGATTTTATCTTATTTAAGTCTATTATGACACTCTAGCTCATTCATTCCCATCAAGCAAATAGACAAAACCGCTAATGGCAGCTCTGAACCTTTGCCGCATGGCACTGCGATCTTCAAAGCTTCTCTCTCGCCCTTCCTATCTTTTCTCTGTTCAGTTGCAGATGCAGATGCAGATGCAATCTTCTTCTCCTCCTCTCACCCGAAAGGCAAACCCTTTTCTGTCATTTCACTTTTGCACCGTTTTCATTTTCTGATCGACCCACTTCTCACTGTGTCTTAATGTTTGAATTTGATTGCAAAGTTTCAATCTTTTTACCTATATTGTTCATGTTTTCACCCAATTGTTCAAGAGGATAATTTTGATATAACGGGCATATTATGCTGACCTTAACCTTTTTAATGAGTTTAAAGTAAAATTCAATAATTTTCAACTATATAGTCGTTAGAAATCAATCACTCTTCAATTGACTTTTAAAGTAATTATTATGAAAGTCAGCTTTTTTCAGTTACAGGACAATCCATGTTTGAACGATGATACTACAAGCAGCCTTTAATTCTCTGTTTAAAGTGTGAACGACTTGAATCTGATTTCTTATTAGTATTGTTCATGGTTCAATGCCAAAAGTAGATATTTGAATGACCAGTTTGATTTAGTTATCATTAAAGGACCAAACTAATGATACTTGAGTCTTTCAGGGACTAACAAATGCGTGTTTATTATTTTATTACTATTTTTTGGGATATTCTTGTTACTTGTGCATGAGTCAGGTTTGTTTAAATGACAGATGAGCATGGATGCACAGAGTATTACTTCCAAGCTTAATAGTTCCGGATTGCTGAGGACTCAGGGCCTTATCGGAGGGAAATGGAGGGACGCTTATGATGGAAAAACCATAAAGGTATACTTGCTGTTCTTTCTCTCTTCTTCTTCTTCTTCCTATGTTGTTTTTGGAAAAGTGCAATGGAAGAGGGGCAGCATGTACTTGCTGCTTCATGGTCTATTAATGTTGCTGATGATAGTAGTCTAATGATGCAACCTGTTTATTCACTAGAAATTTCTTTGTTTTAATAGTGTTATTGTTTTAGCATCTTATATATTCAATGCCGTGGCAGGTTTATAATCCAGCAACTGGTGAATCTATTGTTGATGTTGCATGCATGGGTGGAAGAGAGACAAATGATGCAATTTCTGCAGCCTATGCTGCATATCAATGTATGAAACTTCCCAGTTTGATGCTGTATCCTATATTTCAAGCTAGGAACAGAAATATAGGATATGGTTAAAATATATTAACAGAAATGCCTGAATATTGCTTAAGATACTTAGGGTGTGTGTTTTTGGAAGAGCCAATTAAGGAGCTTATTTGAGCTCTTTATGAAACTTTGTAGGTGTATGAAACTTTTTACTTTGGTGCTATATTCTATATTTTAGTAATGACCGTAATTAAATATGCCTTTGCCTAGGAAAACGTAGGGGTTTTTGTAAAAGAGCTTATTCTTATAACGTTTGAGTAGGTCAACATCTTCATACATTTTGCTTCAAATTGCTCATGATGGCCTAAATCCTATCACAAATTTTGTAGTCTATGGGCATACTCACTTTCTGAGTAATTCCCTTGCTTTTTGTTAGAGATTCTCATCTTAATCTCAGATTTGGGCAACATCACCAACTTGGGAATAATTTTCTTTACATTTATCCATATCTCCTTAGCCGTCTTCATAGAAATGTAAGAATCACTCACTTCTGGTGTCATGGCATTCCGCAACCATGATAGTACAACTGCATCTGCCTCATTCTATGCTGCAAATTTGGGATTTTGAAGACTTCATAGATGACCTGATTTGCCCTTCCCTTTTGGAAAGGTTTGGACAAAGTGAGATCATTTTAGGTAATTTTCCCATTAAGCCTAAGGCTAGGTTGAATATTCTACTATACAACATTACCCGAATTGTCTAATTGATTAAGGGTTTGTTGAGTATCGAACATTTTGAGGTTTGAAGTATGGGAATGCAGGACTAGAAGGAATACAATAAATAAAGGGATTTGCAGCAAAAGAAATAAAGGGATTTGCCACAACTTAGGCTGTGTAGGGATTTGCAACAATGCAGGCTGTGCAGGAGATTACACAAGCTCCCAAGGCTCTGATATCATGTCAGAAAAACTATTTCTGATAATATTCATAGGTGAGAAATTGCTCTTGAATAGAATACAAAATACTCAATTACAAAAACTCCTATCCTAATTTTGATAGACATAATCTATCCCTATAATTTAGGGTCAATGATCGTGTACAATAAATATAAAATATATTGTACAAAGAAATATTATCTCAACATATTTTAAAGGATTATGATTGCAGTGTTATTAAAGCCATTACTCACTCAAACCTATTTTATGCCCCTATAAGACGTGTGCATTAGTTTGGATTGACAAATGATGATTGATGAGATGTGTGCTCTTCAAACTTGGGAATTGGTTCCTTCTGTAGATGACAAATCAATTGTTGGGTGTTAGTGGTTGTACAATCTTCAAAGATGACCTAATGTAAAATTGATTGCTATAAAGCTTGTCTGGTTACCAAAAGATACACACAAATCTATGACCAAGATTATATTGATATTTTCTTTTCTATTGCCAAAATGACATCTATTGACTTCTTTTTCCAATGTAGCTATTCATTATTGGACTCTGTTTCAACTTGACATCAAGAATACTACATGGTGATTGTATTGAGGAAATATACACGGAACAACCTCTTAGATTTGTAATCTGGGGAAATTGTCTGATATGATATGTCATCTATGTAGGTTCCTGTATGGCTTCAAGTAATCACCTCGAGAATGGTTTGGGAGTTTTTGGACGTCATCCAATAGTTTCGAATGAAACGAAGTGATATTGATCATTTTTTGTTTTATCATCACTCTCCCCAAGGATATATCTATCTTATTGTATATGTAGTTGACATTGTTATCACATGCAGTGATAAGGAAGGTATTGTCCAACTATACAATATGTTGCTCAAAAGTTCTAGACGAAAGATCTTAGATACTTGAGGTATTTCCTCGGAATTGAAAGTAGCACAGTTCAAGGATGGTTTGGTCATATCTAAGAAAAAATATGGTCTAGACACTTCAAAAGAAACATGGATGTTAATGTCTCTCTATTCCTATAGTTTAACAATATTAATCACACCATTTGGTAATATATTAATGATGTATTAATTCTTGATTTATTTATGCTCAATAGTCATTCTTTGTGCAAAAGATGAATTAATCCTCTCATATTGGACCATTCACAACATTATAATGATTGAAATTTTTCATGTAGCATGGAGCAAAACCACTGCAGCTGAAAGAAGCAAATTTTTGAGGAAATGGTATGGTTTTTCTTTGGTGACTTCATGAGTTGATGAAGTATGCATATGTTTCTATCCATGACAGATTGATCTATGATGATGGAAGTTCCTGATTTGTATTTCTTGCTATAGTATCCTGTTAATTTTCTCTTCAATTTTCAAGGTACGATTTGATAATGGTACATAAAGAGGAACTTGCACAACTTATAACCTTGGAGCAGGGTAAAACTTTTAAAGAGTCTATTGGTGAGGTACATGATGATGAACTTCTATTGTTATCTACTTTGCCAATTATTTTTCCTTTTCTTTCTTATGTATTTTCCTAATTAAATTTCATTATTGGTATAATATATATGTAAATAACTCTTACAGATAAACTATGGGGCTGGATTTATTGAGTTTTCAGCTGAGGAGGCAAAACGTATATATGGGGATATAATTCCTGCACCATTATCTGATCGGCGATTATTTGTTCTTAAGCAGGTAGGCTTGGTGTCTTAAATTTTTGTTTCAACATTTTTATTTTACATTAACCAATAGGGTAAGGCTTTGGAATAATGTGATTTTGCTTTCTATGTCTCTCTATGGTTGGTTGAGATGAAATCCTACATCATCATTAAGGATTCTTCTCAGCTTAAACATGACAAGAAACAAAATCCTTTTTATGACCACTATTTGGTATTTGGCTCATGGTCTTTATTAGAACCTTAGTCATGGACTCAGGCCTAGTCATTAGGCACATAATATGGATAGTTTATTCCAAAAGTAATAGGAAGGGAAGCATGGAATAATTGCTGAGGTAGTAATGAGAGAGTGAGAAGTGGATTGGTTGTGAAGGCCAATGGGATTAGCGGGGCCATTAACGATTGTGGATAGTTACATTGGTAGAGAGCATTTGTGCCTTTGAAGGAGCCTAACATGGTAATAGGATTTTTATTCTATTGTATTTCCTCTTTATGCATTCATAATACTCACATTTTCCTTAATAGTCATGGTCTCTGTTAGAACCCTAGTTGTGGACTTAGGCTGAGTTACTAGGCCCTTAATATGGAGAGTTTATTCCAAAAGTAATAGGAAGGGAAGCATGGAATAATTGCTGAGGTGGTAGTAAGAGAGTGAGCAGTGGATTGGTTGTGAAGGCCAATGGGATAAGGGGGGGCATTAATGATTGTGGATAGTTAGTTAATTGGTAGAGAGCATTTATGCCTTTGAAGGAGCCTAGCACTGGGTAATAAGATTTTTTATTCTATTGTATTTCCTCTAAATACATTCATAATACTCACATTTTCCTTAGTAGTGATTGTCTTTCCACCACCAATCTTTGATTTTTGATTGTGGTTTCTAACAACTTGGTTCGATTTGTTGGATAACTCAAGTTGGGAGGATGCTATTCGGTGAAAAGTCATTGTTAAGAAAGTAGCAAATGTCACTAAAGAAGATGGAACCAAAGGTCGCAACTCTCTAGATTGAGTTTGCTAATTTCCACAGTGTTCTTGTAACAATGTAGTCCAAGGCCATGGAAAGCCTAGATAACAAGTGCATCTAAGATGAATTCTATATTGAGTACCAGATATTGTGTTACTAGAGTGTCACTATAGTATCAAAACTATGCAAAAAGCTATACAAAACTATGTACTTTTCTCCCCCTTTGTCATAAGCAAAAGGTGGATGTCTCATCGTCATCACTACTTAGGTGGATTTGAGAGTTTGCCAATTTCCACAGTGTTCTTGTAACAATGCAGTCCAAGGCCATGGAAAGCCTAGATAACAAGTGCATCTAAGATGAATTCTATATTGAGTACCAGATATTGTGTTACTAGAGTGTCACTATAGTATCAAAACTATGCAAAAAGCTATACAAAACTATGTACTTTTCTCCCCCTTTGTCATAAGCAAAAGGTGGATGTCTCATCGTCATCACTACTCAGGTGGATTTGGTGGCGTGGTGGTGGTTGAGGGGGTGCGAGGGTGGAAACAATTGCTTTGTTGGTGGTGGATGAGACGGTAGACAAGGTATCGACCATGAGGCAAAGGTTGTCTGTTTATTTTGCACTGTCTCTTTCACTTTTTTAGTTGACCAGATCTTCCTATGTTGACATCATAATTTTCTTTTTTTAGTCATTAGACACTTTTGTCGTTTGTTAACAAGCACATCATCTCACCTCTTGTGTGACCTGTGACTGGAGCTGCCCTTCTCTAGCCATCACTACACACCTAACTCAGCCAACTGATGCCATGTGCCACCAACTCCTCGACATGTTATCTTCATACACCTGCACCAAATTTGAATTTTCATCTAATTTTTAAGGGATTACAAAAGATTTTTTAAATTTGGGAGCAAAATCAGAATTACCGTAAATTTCGAAGACTAAAAATATAATTAAGCCTTATTTTATCTATTGTCAAGTTCTCTTCCACCCCTCCGCTTTCTCTATAGTAGGAAAAGAAAAAAAAAATAGCTTGGTTAAATAGGAAATGGTACTCTTAAGTAATATTGATGTGAAACATGACTACTAACTAAAGCTAAAATAAGGCAGTCTTCAAGTATAGCTGAATTTTTTATTTTAGGTCATATGTTAAGTAGGATCCAAGGTGGCACTTTCCCCAGGAAATGGGAAGTGTATATTCCCATCTTAGTAAAAGAAATGACTTTAGATTGTAGCTACATTTTTATATCGTGAGTAAAGGTATATTCCTTTAAATACTGAGGAGGCAATTTCTTCAGCAAATGAAAAATATATTCTTGTCTTGATATCCAATGATTTAGTTTATGTGAATGCTGCAGGATATGATCGTTTCAATTGCCTTTTATACTGGAAGTTCTAGAATTTGATTTTACTGATTCTAATATTCAATTTATATACATGGCTTGTTTTAATGTCTTTGGTATTTGCAGCCTGTAGGGGTTGTAGGTGCAATCACACCTTGGAACTTTCCCCTTGCTATGATTACTCGAAAGGTATCTTTAGTTTTGAATCTTTACCATCCAAACTTGACCCATTTTCACTTTCAAGTGATTTTAGGAGTTTGTGAACACCAGTCATTTTAAGAATTATTTGTTTTCTAATATATCAGGTTGGTCCAGCCCTTGCATGTGGCTGTACAGTGGTCATAAAACCCTCTGAACTTACACCTCTCACTGCTTTAGCTGCTGCAGAACTCTCCATTCAAGCTGGAATACCAGCGGTAGTTTCTTAAACCTACTTTTGTGACTGTGATGAAAGTTCATTGCATATTTTGCTTGGCTCTATCATTTTCAGTGTGATGTTTTGTAATTTTGTGATTCAATGTATTGAAAATTGTCATTGTAATATATACATCAACAGCTTGATTGTGATGTTATTAGATAGTTCATTTTGATACTTTGGTATGTAATCTACCATGTGTACATGTCAAAACTATATTTTACTCTATGCTGTTATTTTGTTTCCTTTGCATGTCTTTCACTGACTTCAATGCTTTACTATTCAATGTATTGAAAATTTTGTGATGTTTTGTAATTTTGTGATTCAATGTATTGAAAATTGTTATTGTAATATATACATCAACAGCTTGATTGTGATGTTATTAGATAGTTCATTTTGATACTTTGGTATGTAATCTACCATGTGTACATGTCAAAACTATATTTTACTCTATGCTGTTATTTTGTTTCCTTTGCATGTCTTTCACTAACTTCAATGCTTTACTATTAATATTTTGGTACTGCACAATGTACTTGTTGCACATGTTAAGTACGTCTTCAGAAGAGAAATACTAAGTTGGCTCCTTTGGACGGACACCCCTGATAATCATTAGTTTCTTCCACTAGATTGTGTAAATTTTAGAAAAGTCCTTAGTTACCCATCTCTTATGTAGCTATATGTTTGAGACATTTTCTCCACCTTTTCTGCTTCTAGTCTTTTCCCGTTATACCTTCCCTTTTTTTCCCCTCCTTCTTGTCCTTGTTTATGATTTTAATGGGTGTGATATTTTGTGACATAGGGTGTCGTGAATGTGGTAATGGGGAATGCTCCTGATATTGGGGACACTTTACTTGCAAGTCCACAGGTTCAGTGACCATTTAATTTTATGAAGCAATTGCCTTGTCAATGTAATTGAATATTTGAGAAAGAAATTGTCAACCATATTTAGGTAAGGAAGATCACATTCACAGGCTCGACGGCTGTTGGAAAGAAATTAATGGCTGGTTCAGCTGAGACAGTTAAAAAAGTATGCTTAAATTTTGTCGTTAATTTCTTCAAATACTGAGTCTATGCATCTTATATTGAAAAGGATATTTTACCTTTATATATATGTTTTATGGATCTCTAGGTATCTCTGGAACTTGGTGGCAATGCGCCTTGCATAGTTTTTGATGATGCTGACCTGGATGTTGCAGTAAAAGGAACTGTAAGCTAGAAACCACGAGAATGCTTGGTGGTTGTAATGATGTTTTTATTTAAGATATTGCTTGATTTTCTGTGTCTAATTTGGTTATAACTTAATGTATGCAGTGCCTGACACCTTTTGACAATGACTAAACAGTAATGGATACTTCTTGTTTAACTATAGGAAATAGAGACATTGAGCTGAAACTATCAGTTTCTTTGACAGCCCGTGTGCTTTATTTATATTGAAAGAACAGTTAATATAATAAATGGAAGAGATATGATATCCTCTAATAATAAAGATATAATACGAGAATAAATAAAAAACAATCCTAATAATACATGTATAATCTTTTAGAATCAGGAATAAGAAATATAGCCACATTATAGTTTTTAAGTATGCAAACCTCACTTTTTTGTGGGGTTGAATTAAATTTACGTGCTAAGATGGCATTGTTATAAATAGGAGATTATTAAGATAAAAATATTCTAATATCTCTATAGTAATTAGGAATAACATAGAATCTATACATTCATTCCAATAAATTTTATTTCCTTTTATAAGAGAATGTGATTATTACATGTAGAGAATATGACAATGTAATTAATAAAATATTTCTTTTCTCCCTTTCATTATTCAAGTTGGTATCAAAGTTCCTGAAATTGGAAGCTATGTTTCTGCTGCCATCGTCAGTTGCTGGCCGCCCTTGAAGACAATGGTGGGATAGAAAGTTTGCATTTTTTTTTCTCAATGGCTAGGGAAAAATTTACTCCTATAGGTTTTGATGATCTTCCGAATGTGGTTGGTTCCTACTAGTTTGATGGCCAAAACTATTTTTAGTGGAATTAGTACATTTGAAGAATTCTAAAAGGATAGTCAAGATTAGACCACATTAAAGGTGGAGGACTAGGGTCAAATGACCCTAATTTTTTAGATTTGGGATAATGAATATTCATTGATCATAACTTGGATGTGGCATTTTGTTAGGAACTTAAAAAAAAAGAAAAGGAAAGAAACAAGAATTTTATTATAGAAGAAAGAATAGTTCACAAGGAACCCACAGAGCAGAGCTCCTCATAGATAATCTCTGCCCACAGTTACAATTAATGCTTTCACATGTCTCTAACAACTTTCTCTTACGCTATTTATACAGGTAAACAAAAAGAGGTTAACTAATGACTCAATACTAGACTCTTCTTTTCTTTCTAGTGTACACAATCCAAGGACCCTCTTTAGCCGTAGTTGGCTTAGCCAAGGTCATAGAATCAATTCTATCACATTCCATGGTCCCTGAGATAAGTCAAAAATTATGTTTTATTCCTTTGCTAAAGAACTTTTAGATGTCCTAAATACACCTTTGAAAAGGATTTTGCTTGTTATGACATTAAAAGTAAAGTGTTTAATACCAAGTAGAGTTCTCTATCTATCGGAATATCACGGATTTTTGAATGCGTTATGGATTGAACCATATTAGTACTAAAATTTGAAGGTGTGCAAAGAAAATGCCTCCACACATGCCAAAGCCGTTGAAAAAGGAAGAATCTCTAAATTTCTACATGATTTGAACCATGTATATGACCCAGTAAAGTATAAATCTTAGGGAGAGAGAAATTGCCTCTTTTGTCAGAAGTGTTCTTTATTGTCAGAGGAGAAGAGACTTGAACAATTGTCAAGTTGAATGGAGGAACCTCCAACACAAGCTAGCCATAACAACAAGAAAAGGGGTTGTCAAGGGATCAAATGCTAGACAAAAGCGTGTTGCAAAAGGAAATCGTGGAAAAGATTGTTCATCATAAAAGATCTTGGCATACTAAGGAAATGTGTTTCAAACTCCATGGAAGAGACAAAGTATTGGATGCATAGGAGGAAACAAAGGAAACTCACAAAAATAGATAGGCATCCTATCTCAAAACACGACAAACAAGTCAACCCAATGCTCCTCCTCACTAGATCTTGATATGAAAGTTGTTGTAAATATTATAAAAGGTATTTTGTTTTGTTATTTATTCCTTACTATTGATAATTTGTATAATTAGTATAATAAGGGAAGATTGAATTCCATGATTCTAGGGATTGAATCCCATGATTCCATGAAGTAATTTATTTTCACAATTGTATAAAATGGGAGCCTTGTACATTGAGATTATCATCACAAAGTATTTAGATTATTCCTCTTCTTTTCTAATTGGTATTAGAGCTTCCGATCATGGGGGCTATTCTTCCACACTTTCTTGTTTTTGTCGCCTTCATTATGGCCTCTTGTTTTCATTCTGCCAACAACATCTTTGTTCATCACCAGAGACACTCAGACCCTAAGTCACCATCAAGCGACTCCATGCACTGCCATCATGCATCCGCCTTTTGAGCATGAACAAGCCATGCACTACCTTAATGGTGTTAGAACTTGAGGAGATCACCACCGCACACTTGTTGGCCTTCCCCCTTTTTGTTTCAAGGTTGCTTGGCTGGAGCCACCACTATTAAGTCTGAACCCTAGGCAAACCTTTGCCCTAACCTTTCGTGTACATGTGATTGACCAAGATCGCTAATGAAGAAACTTCGAGGAGACAACAACCAAATCTACCCCTTTAATACCTCTGACCTCTAATGATCTCCCTACACTAACAACAACTAATTGAATTAATGGTTGAAATTATCTTGTGTCGGCGCAATTTATTCAAAGGACGTTGAAGGGTCAATAGAAGTTGAATCATATTGAAGGGAATGCTCCCACCGACCTTCATTTTGAGACATAGAATGATGAGGACTCTCTCATGATGACATAGGCTACTATGATATTGAAGATTGAAATTGTGTTCTTTTCTCCACTTAAGAGATATGGGAAAGTCTTTGTCAGACATACTCTATGAAGCAAGATATATCTACTTATTATGAGTTGCAAAGTAGAGTTTTTAGTGCCAATCATGCTTCTCTCTTTGTGAAGGATTACTATGAAAATCTAAATTGATTGTGGAAAGAACATGATCAATGCTAGAATTTAAATTCAAAGACTTTCTTCAATTCTGGTGAAGAGGACAAGAGGACAGTATTGATGAATGAGAAACCCATTGAAAGCACTGCCTTAAAATCTGGCAAGATTTCAAAAATTGGGAATTCTTGGTTTGGAAAAATGCTCACCAAGAAGGAGCGTTAGTGTTGTATTGCAAAAAAGTGGTCATACAAAGTATACTTGTTTCAAACACCATGAGAAAGAGATAGTGCTGAATCGTGTAGGCAGATTTAAATGTGTGGGACAAAAACATGCTAATCAGACAATTTATGGGGTATGCAAACAAAGAAAACTTCACACAGTCGACATTGAAAGTCAAAGTTGAGCACTTGAGAAATCTGTGGGGAAGATGATTAGAACTGCGAAGGAACAAGGAGGGTTATAATATATACAGAGCATGAATAATGAAGGAAAAATAGAGCCACAATCCTTCCTTCAAACAAGTTGGTATTCGTGTCCCAAATTTGGCTTCAACACAATTGTGTAGGTCATCCTTTGTTTGGTATTCTTAGGTCTATGTTTCCCACTTTATTTTTTACAAGAGTCTATTGAGTATTTTCATTGTAATACTTGTCAATTTGTAAAGCACCATTGTGCAACCACAAATATCTATCAAATACGCAAAACTCCCTTAACTTGGGGGAAACCTCCCCGGTTTAATTTGAGCAATTTTGGAGCTCTTGTGTTCATGTGGAATGTTGTAAATAGGGGATGATTGGAATAAAAATATCCTATTATCTCTATAGTTATTAGGACAAATATCCTTAAAATTTATGCATTTATTTCAGTTATTTTTATTTCCTTTCTTAAGAGAGTGTAATTATTACAAATAGAAGAGTTGAGAATGTAATTGATATGATTTGTAATTCATAAAATATTTCTTTTCTCTCTCTATTTTACAAGTTGGAATTTCTGGTTTTTGAAGATTATGGTTTCTGTGCATGGATTATTTTGTTTATTTTGTGGTTGGGCAAGTTTACCATGGGGTGCATGGTAACAATGACGAGTGTCATTTTATTTTTAATTTCTTGTTCTTACAACATTGTCTAAGCTATTTCGTTCTTCTTATTTCATACATTTAACACGTTTTCATAAAAATCACATAAAATTAAGTTTTTCAAATTTATTGCATTTTTCATGTTTTTAGCATTAAAAAAATAAATAAATAGAAAAAAAAATCATTTAAACAACTAACAATGGTGACTAAAAATGTTAAAAAACTGAATATAAGGTTCCAATTTTTGTGTTAGTTTCTAAAATTGGAAGTTAAGTGGTATGCTGTAATTGTACCTGCCGTTCTGTTATGTTGATGTTGCTGATTATAACATGTCATTAGTTTAATTGCAGCTTACAGCAAAGTTCCGTAATAGTGGACAAACATGCGTTTGTGCAAATAGAATTATTGTACAAGAAGGTTAGATTTAAAAAATAGTAAACTGTCAATGTTACAATTATATCTGTTATATCTTGAAACTTCTAATATATCAATCTTACATGTGTATGGACACGTTTAAGAGAATTTGATACTTGTCGTTTACTAATCCGTGTGATTAGACTCCTCCTCCTAAATGTTATGAGTTTCTGAAATGTTTTTTGCATTCTATTTGTTTGATGTAAAGTGCTCTTTTATCAGTGTTGCTGATATGATCATGATGACATTGTGAAGCTTTCCTGTATTCTTACAAGCCTTTTGTAACCTTTCAATACCGTAATCATTATAGTGGTCTCATGAAATGACATTAAATTTGTTGCGTTTTGAAAAAAAGAAGTTAGAAACTAAAACAGGAGAGCACAAGATTAAAAATAAACATAATCGTGTTCTCTGAAGAATAGTGCTTTTATATTCCTATTGATGGTTGCGTTTGCTGTTTGAAGTTCACTCCAATTAGTACGTTATTTGTTTAATACACTTTGATTTATTTTTTACTTAACATTTTCTTTGTGAAGGTATATATGAGAAATTTGCAAATGCTTTGCGTGATGCTGTTCAGAGTATGAAAGTTGGGGATGGTTTTAGTGAAGATGTGGCGCAGGTAGTTCTTGGTCCCTTTTTGTAATTTTTTATGTTAGTTTCTGTTTTTCTTTTGAACCTTCTATTGATATTGCCTATAATGTTTTCCCACTGAATATGGGTAATCTTCATTCATATAGAATTCAGGTACTTTTGGATAAATAATTCCTTTCCTTTCCCATATTCCCTTTATATACAATATGTTAAGTGTTCATTACTCTTTAGAGTCTTCTTCTAAATTTAGAGAAAATGAGTCATGGTGTGTAACTCAATTTCATATCCATCTCTAAACAGGGCCCTCTAATCAATGAAGCTGCAGTGGAAAAGGTTTGTGTTTCTCTTAATATTCATTTTCTTTTTGCATTGTTACAGGGTGTCCTCCAACTGATAGGAACAATTTGATTTGCTTTGTGGTTTTTCGTCACAGGTTGAGTCCTTAATTCATGATGCTACATCAAAGGTTTGTTGTCTTTGCTATTCCTCCATCTGATTATCTGCTTCAACCACCCTGCCTCCCCTCTATGTAAGGCCGGGTTCTGATTTAAAATTAAACTGAACTGTTATTGAACCATATTTTATTGATTTTATGTGCATAGAAGTTTTGTTCAAATTGTTATGAACGAAACTGATTTTGGGGTTTGGTTAATCAGTTCCTATTCAAATCTAAACTTTATCTTTTCACTTCTCAACACATCATATATTTTCATCTTGTGACAGCACCAAATGTTTGGATTTGTTTGGGTCTTATAAATGCTTAAACTGAGAAATCTGTGACCATCTCTGTTGGACGGTGAAGCTTCTTGCTTGAATATTGGAGAAATCTATAATTGATATGATATTTTGCTATTGGAGTGAATGGTTTCCTCTTCCTTTGCTATTAATGCCTAGTTCTGCGTAACCACTACAAAGCTTGTTCCCGATGCTGTTCAGAAATAAACATTTTGTTATTGATTTGGAATTTAGATTGGCAGTGTGTTTTTCCTATTCTTGTGTGGATAAATTTGGTTATAAAGCTTAAAGGTGCTATACCTTTCAGTTGAAACTAACAACATCAAATTATATATGCAAACTGGTTCGTGTCAGTTCTTTATGGTTCAATGTAGGTTTTTTTTTTACAATTTTTTGCCCACCCCTATTTCTTTGACATCGTATTCTATCTCTTGAATTCTAAATGAAGTAGCAAAGATTTCAATGACAATTTTGTTTATGCTAAGTAGCAATCATATTTTTTCCATTTAAGATTTCTTTTGGGACTAGTGATGTTTATTAAAGGTAATTTCTATGTGCATATAATTTCCTCCCCTTGTAGTTCTTCTTAGGATTATGTATGGAGTGGAGGTTATGGCATTTTCTTAGTTTCGTTGGCATTTTTCTGATGCTTTTTTTAAGCTACTGTGTTGTATGCTTGAACAGCAAAAGTGTCTTATTCCACAGGATGGGTTTGGTTACATTAGGAAACAATGCTATTGTGAAGAACCAAATTTTCAGAAAATTTCTTTGTAATCGGTCTTCTAATGGTTTATGGACTTTCATTCTTTATAGGTGGTGTATGAAAACTGGTTTGGTTACATTGAACAATGTGATTACGAAAAACCAAAGTCTTTTAATGGTTTATTGGCCTTCATTCTTTATAGCTATGGTGTATGAAAAGAAAAACTCATTCGAAATGTTTTCTTTTTTATTTCAAATGTACATTTTTCTATTCTTTTGCTCTTTGAAAAACATACCAAGCTGGATAAATATGGCTAGTAAGTAACAAATAATCATGGTTCTCACAATTCATTTCCTCTTTATCTGAAGGGGGCAAAAATAATGCTTGGTGGTAAAAGACATAGCCTTGGATTTACTTTTTATGAACCAACAGTCATCAGTGATGTCAACAGTGAGATGCGCATATCGAGGTAAGCCTTTTATGATGTTGTCTAGGTTTCTGATTTGTGTTTCTTATTAGATTAGATTTCTAAGTTATAACCAGCAACATTGACATGATATTTTGATTAATTTCTTAACTAACTGATATTCGCACTACTATACCTCAGCTTGGTATATTATAGGATCTGGCCTTGTCAGTTTAGTTGATGCTGCACCTTAGATATCTTGTGCCCATGCATTATGTCAGTGAATTCGAACTTCAAATTTCTTAAATAGTCAGGAATAATATAAGATCAACATGATTGTTCATGAAAATTCAAAGGATTTTTTTGAATATGCTCAAATGCCCATACTTATGGATTGTTAGAAATCTAACTGCAGGTGTAGAGACTGTGTTCTAATAATCTGCACTCAACAAACTTAGCGGAATTCAAACTAATTCCTAATCAGCTCCAAAGCACTTTTACTCTAAAATGGATTTGTGTTTTCTGTCAGAATTGTGTTACTTATTGGATGGGTTAACTTGTTAGAATAGGTTAATTTATGCACATTATTACCCATCTGGCATATGTGTAGAATTAATCATTACTGTTAGAGATGTTATATCGACTAGATATATGACCAAATTATAACATATAGGTGGTTGCAAACTTCATATTTTAAGCCAGTTTTGTAGGATTGAATTAAGTTTAAAAGTCGTTTTCTAAGATGGTATTAGAGTCATTCGGAGCGTATCCTAGTCAAGTTTGTTGGGCAATTGGATTCCCTTTAATCCCATGCTTGAGATATCTGGTCCTTAGCGTGCTGGGGTATGTTGGAGATTCTATATTAACTCGACCAGAGATACAATCAAATTATAATATATAGATAGGTGCAAATCTCACCTTTTAAGTCAGTTTTGTTGGATTGAATTAAACTTAAAGTCTACTTTCTAAGAATTTTTTTGTATCTTCGATGTAAGGAACTCCTATAAATGAATGAGTGAATGAACAAAGAAATGAAACACTCTCTTAAACATAGTTTCTGTACTTCTATCTCAAGTTTCTCATTTTTAAATTGTATTCAATAGAAATAGTTGGTAATGAGAGGTGATGCCCATGCAAATTAATTATCAGAATAGATGTACTATAGTGGTGTCCATATTGTATCTATTAGATTTTTCTAAGAAAGTAGTTTTGAAAATTGGACCAAAGGTTTTGTAAGAGAATCAGAGAGATATAGTGTAAGAGATAATGTAAAGTGGATGTATGTGTTAGGACTTGAGCATAAGAAGAGAGTCCAATTCAAAAAACTAGTCCATTAGGTGGGAGAGCCAAAAGGCCTCAGTAATACCATTTCAAGTAGTTTATTTTATTCTACACGGGACTCTTAATAACATGACTCTTAACAACATGTGTCAATTGCCCCCAGCTAGAGGCTTCTGAAATACTATCAGCAATATTCTGTCTCTGTCGTTGTTGCATTCCTTAATCAAACTACAGTCAATAATCTAGAATTCCTTCTCAATTGGTAAAGACTCTTAATTGTTTTCTAATTCTTGACAATAATTTATGAACTGCTTTTTCTGCTGTCTTTTTAAGATAATAAACTGAATATTCTGGGGTTATAGATATGTTTTTATATACATAAGTTTATTCTCTATAAAGTACAAACTGCGAATGAGGTTTGTAGAAACACGACCGTGCAAAACTGTTGAATTTTTTCACTGCATTGTCAGTATATCTTCTGAAAAGCTAGCCTTCACCTGTCTTTGCTGATATGAGGATTCAAACCAATGTAGCTTGTACAATTTACAGTTCTGTGATGTTTACATGCTATATTCTATATTTGCAGAAATTTTAGTATAGTTTCATTTCACTTTGCCTTGTAATAATCAAATGGAATTTTGTTTTGAAATTTTCACTGGACTTTTTTCTTTGGTTAATTCCCCTATATGATTTATCTTATACCAGAGAGGAAGTATTTGGACCTGTTGCACCCCTTTTGAGATTCAAAACTGAAGAGGAAGCTATCAGAATTGCTAACGACACCAACGCGGGTAGTTTTTGTTACTATATTTTCTAACTTGATTCTTCTTTATGCAGGCTGGAAGAATGGTTTTTGCCCCCCTTCCACATTGCCATTTTATCTTTCTAGTTTCACGCTTGGTTTAACGTTGTCAATGTTTTTGACCATGAAACTGCCTGTACATATGAAGGTTTGGGTTCATACGTATTTACAAACAGTATCCAACGATCATGGCGTGTTGCTGAAGCTCTAGAATATGGGCTTGTAGGTGTTAATGAAGGAGTATTTTCAACTGAGGTGCGTCTCATTCCATATTCAAAGAGATTAAGTGGCAATGATATTTTGTTGATGATGGATTTGTCTATGTATGCATTGATGTAGGTGGCTCCTTTCGGTGGTTTTAAACAGTCGGGACTTGGAAGAGAAGGCTCCAAATATGGAATGGATGAATATTTAGAGGTAATTTTACTTTACAAACAAGATTGCTTCAAAGTCCATGATTATTCATGGTAGTTTTGCAACTTTTCTCCTTCAAAGTTTGTAAAACTCATTTTGGTTGTAAGAGGTGTCATGGACGGTCCGCCCCCATATTCCAATCAGATTCAACATGGCCAATTTTGATCTGCTTCAAAAGTATAAAAATTAAATTCAAAAGACATAAATGTAAAATATGTATTTGTAAGATTTAAGTGATATAAATGAAAATAATTTAATTTTTAGATATAATAATTTGATATATAAATTATAACGTGTATAAAATAAGGTCATTTTTAATTTTTAAAAAAATATAATTACTATTAGGGTTAAGTATTTTTTTGTCTACAAACTATTTTAAAAAATTATATTTTATTCTTGAATTAAATTTTGTATATGTACTTTAGTTCAAGGATGATAAATATATTTAACATTTATTATTATTTTAAAAAGTTGGCTTGCTCATAATTTACTATTTGGCCTAAATTTCTTTCATTTAAGTCATAATCTTTGATGCAGCCTATTTAAATCTCTTTCATTTAAGTCATAATCTTTGATATATGAAATGATATTGGTTTCCTCTGGGTCTAGTATGTTTACCCAATGAAGTTTGCACACCAAGATTCCTTACCTTGCTTTGTTCAATGTGAGAAAAAGAGAACAACTTCGTGTTCTAGCAGAAAGATATAACTACACATACCACACATTATCAGCTTAATGCTAGTACTTACTTTTAAAATTGTCTAGAATAAAGTTTGGTATGCTAAAATTTAATTTAATTTTCCATATAATACTGTTCAGAGTTGTCATTGTGTTATAGTTGGTATCTCTATTATGCCAAACGTGGACATGCCATCTCCCTTGGTGTTCTCATGCTTCATGTCAAGCTCTAATAATGCATGCACGGTTAATTTGTTATCTCATTTTGAAAACTTTACATTATAGTGTGCGATATTGTTGAAGTTTATCACTTTTACTTTTCCAGATAAAATATATCTGCTTGGGAAACATGAACAAAGAATGAAGTATGAGACAAGTCCCAAGCTAAGGAGAGAGTAATTAGCTTGCGTTTGTTTGTTGAAGAATATGCATATAGCTGCATACGGGTTGTTTTGTTTTTCATTTTTTTCTAAGATCTTATTGAATAGTAAAAAGTGCACTGTATAAGGTATGAGGTTAAAAAACAATGCAAATAGCCTTTATGGGGTAACGGTGGATTTTGCCATATCGAATGTTAGATAATCTAAAATCATGTTAGAAATTATAGCTAATGTGATTTTAGATGAACATTTACATGTTTTGCCTTACATTGAGTAATTAATTTTTAGCTGAATTTTAGATAATTGAGAAGAAGGATAAAAACTTTGTATTATATTTTTTCTAATAATTTTAAAAACGAAGCTTCTGAACATAATTTTTTTTTGAAAATCAGTTTTAGCAAGAATTCATTTTCTAATAATAATTGTATTTAAAATAAAATTTGAAATCATTCGCCCCAAAAAGGCTTAAAAGTCGAAATAGGGTTGTTTTGAATGGTGTTAGGTTGTGGAATCCTTCTTCCACAACTTTTTAAAAAATACTAATTTTGCTCTTTCTATTTTATAATTTATTCTACACCAAAACATCTATTTTTTTACTTCTGAGCTATTGTTTTGGGCATTAAATTTAACAGAGTATTGTTAGAGGTGAAAGTTTCCTATGTGTTAAATTTAGTTAATATTTTGGTGAAATCTTTTATTTTTTTTCCAAACGATATGAACAATTATGAAGGTGGCGCTCATTTTTGAGAAATTTCTGGATAATACAGTTCATATTTAATGATGTCATGAATTATATGATTTAGAAATCAATTAAATAGTACAATATGGAGTTATAATAGATTTATAATGGATTTGATTTTTACATTTGAAAGAAACATTTTTCTTGAAAGATTCTAAACTAGAATTGTAATTTTAACCTGTGATTTTAATTTGTGAAATATATAATATATTCCTAAATTGTATAATATAAAATATATTTCTATGTGGTATGTTTTAAAATGTAGTTTTATTTGTAAATATATGTTTTTATAAATAATTTAAAAATTTATTTTTAATTATATAATTTAAAAATAAATTATTACATAATCTAATAATAAATTATATGAATAATTTAGATCTTCTTTACATGAAGATGGAAGAATAAATCTTGGAGTTACAAAAGAAAGAAGCCTAAGATGTGTTATCTTTAACCAATCTTCTAAACGTCGAATCTATTACTAAATATAAGGATTAACTTTTTTTAAATAACTAAGAATATTGTCAAAGAGTATCTCTTAGGAATTGTCTATTAAATTGTTTATAATTAATTATAATAACTTATTATTAAAATTAATGATATAAAATATATTTTTGTATGTTTGAAATCTTTTTAAAAGATTTTATAATTTTTTTATAGCTAATTATTTAACTAATTTTAAACAAGTGTGTTTTATTATATGATCTACATTTTATAATTCTTAAATCGTAAGTAATTCTAATAAATAATTTTATTAAAAATGTTCTTAGTTGATGGATATTAATATATATATATTATATATTAAAGTTTAAATTTATAATAGTTAGGGGTGATAAATATATTTGTTCTCATGGATATTACTTAAATACATCTTGATTTTGATAGAGAATTTATACATTGATTGGATATGGATTTGAGTAATATCTAATTTTTTAAATTAGGTATGGAGACAGGATAAGGATGTACATACTCATCCAGTCTCCTATGAATTCGTCCTAATGTCTTATATTCATTATTGTAAAACACATTTGTTTATTAAGTAATTTAAAAAATTTATATTAACTTTTCTTTAGTTCTTAGTTTTATAATTTATTTCTAGAACATATATTTGATATTTTTTTTCTATAATTATTTGACCTTTATTTAATTATTTGATATTTATATAGTTATAAATTTTTTATTGATATTTATTATTGATAAAAAGATGTCTATCATTTTGATTTTGAATCATTTATAATTTCATGTTTCTTTTGTTATGATTTTTATTTATTTGTAGAATAATTATTTAATTAATATTTAGAATAACAAAAGACGAATACGATTATACCCGTTACTCGATGGAAATAACCCGTACTTGATGGAGATAAAGATAAAACAAATTTTATATCGAAATATGAGAATAAATTTTTATTGTGAGATGTAAATGAAGTTATTTTATTGCGTGAGATATTTCATATTTCTATTTTATCTTTAATTATATTTTTTTATTATTTAAATATTAAAAGTAATTTCAATTCTTAAGTAACTATAAACCTTTCAAGAGTAACCATTTATATTTTTATAACTATATATAATAATATTATTTTTTATGTACATATTTTATATTTTTATTTTATCTTTAGTTATATTTTAAAATAAAAAATATTATTTAAATAGTGAAAGTAACTTTAACTCTTTTGTAATAATTTATAAATAACGGTAAAGTTATAAAAAAAACCGCTTATTGTTTTATGTAAATATTATTATTAATTTCTAATATATATATAAAAGTATGAAATGTTTTTTTTCACTAATATATTTTATAATATATATACATATATAACAATTTTTTCATATGAAATTTAAGAAATTTAAATTGATCCATTTAAATAAAACATTTTACAAAAAGTACAAATATTTTTATTTGAAATTTTTTTTGATAAAATTCAAATTTAATTTCTTTATCCAAACACACTCTAAATAAGAAAAAATCATTTCTTAAAAATTAAAAACCTTCCCAATAAATTGCTCACCACTATTTTTTTTAAAATAATATATATGATCTCAAACAGAAACGTACGAAGATTTTGATGAAGACAAAGTTAAAAATTTAGGAATTTGTTTAAGACTTTTAATCTCATTTCATTATGATTAACCCATGTACCAATTGTGAATTGAGATGTCCTAAATCATTTTTTTTAGCACATTTCAGTCTAGCAAATTATTAAAAAGTTAACTCGATCATTATATCTTAGTCATATGTTAAGAATGTATTGGACACTTAATAAAAGTTCATGTAAGTAAAAGTCTATTAAATAGTATAAATATGTGAAGATTTTTAAGTATATGTTATTACTTTTTTAGCTTAGGTATTATATTTTGTATAACTTCAATGTTAGATTGTCTTTAACAATGCCAGGAAAATTACAATTCTTCATGTTGATTTGCAACACTTTTCATGGATCTTGCCAATATGCAAAGATCTTCTTCAATGGTTTCATATTTAACACATGTCAAATGTGTTTCACGTATGCTATTATGTGGCTAGCCATGTGCTCTTAAAGGACTTTGATAGCCTCATCTCTTTGATTATAATTATATTAAGCTTATAATTTGTTGTAACAAAACATTACATTAAAATATAATAGAAGATACTCCTAGACAATAT
Source organism: Lablab purpureus (assembly GCA_030347555.1). Classification (NCBI taxonomy): domain Eukaryota; kingdom Viridiplantae; phylum Streptophyta; class Magnoliopsida; order Fabales; family Fabaceae; genus Lablab; species Lablab purpureus. Next base: position 25,708,258 of record CM059258.1, read on the forward strand.
CTTAAAATGATTACCAACTAATTGATGAGATATTTAAATTATTTTTTAAATATATTAGTATACAAATAAATTTAATAAAGAAATATATCCTCCATCTGTATTTCTTTTTCACTATATTATGTATAGAGATGGGCTACATTCCATAATTTCCACGTTAATTAAATGATAATTGACTACAAAACTTAAATCACCACTTAAATTGCAAATTACTATGCACGTTATCTATAAGATATCTTATATTCCTTTAGTATTTGAATAGTTAACATTATTCTTTTATTTCCACATAATTAATATTTGGTTGTTGTGAATAAAAAACACATATCACCATCCAACACACTCACACACTTGTGGGATAGATGTTTGTTGTGATTTTAATATTTAGCGTTGACGTTTTGGGCTACATATGTTATAGAGATTAATACAAGTTTTAAATACTCAACAAGAAACATGTTAAAAAAGTATGCCCTATATACATAACTACATATTAATGATTTGGTGGTTGACACAACGTGTACTCGTTCAACTATTATTGCTTTTTTGTTTTTTCACAAGAGTTCTTTACTTGGTCAAAAATGTCAGCTATCTAGCTAGCTTTGTAAGGTTTACCAAATAAACGTGAAAAATTATTATCAACAATTAGCAGTTAAATAGTTGAAAGAAACACACTCATTCACACAAGCCCTTTGGTTTAAGATATGAGCAAGTTACCTTGATGATAAGATTGGTATGCAATAAGAAGTTTCGTATGTGAACACACATCTTGAAATAATTGGTATAATAATTCTACGTCACGTAAAAAAAAACTTGCACGTTTTTAGTTCAATTTTATACACTCAAATTGTCCTTGAGAGGAATATACCTCTTACATTAATTCGCTATATATAACAACCAATCAACCACATTTATTATCACACAAGCATTGCTCAATCCTCTCTTGTCCTAGAAAAACTCAACAATGGGGAACCAAACCTCTTCAAATAAGAAAGAAACTCTTCCCATCGATACCACTTTTAAGCTTCCTGCAAATTTACCAGTTTGGCCACAAGGTGCACCTTTTCCCTTTCCTTTTTGATACAACAGTGTTATGTATTACTTCTGTTGATTATGTATATGTTTCTTATTGGCTCTTGAATTTCAACTTTACGAGTAGGTGGTGGTGGATTTGCTACTGGAACTATAATTATAGGAGGTCTCAAATTGTTTCAAATTTCTACATTCAACAAGGTTTGGACAACCTTAGAAGGTGGTCCTGGTAATGCAGGGGCTACTTTCTTTGAGCCAGCTGGAATACCTGAAGGGTTCTTCACCTTAGGCCACTATAGCCAACCCAACAACAAGCCTCTTTTTGGATCAATTCTGGTGGCAAAAGATGATTCATCTTCAGGTAACAGTGGAGCTTTGAAGAAACCCGTTGATTACACACTAGTGTGGAGCAGCAACTCCCGAAAGATCAAGCAAGAGAAGGATGGCTATGTTTGGCTACCAACAGCACCTGATGGCTACAAGGCCTTAGGCCATGTTGTCACCACCACACCTGAGAAGCCTTCACTGGACAAAATCAGGTGTGTGAGGTCAGATCTCACAGACCAGTGTGAGACAAACTCATGGATCTGGGGACCAGACAAGAGCAGTGATGGGAAAGGTTTTAATGTTCATGAAGTAAGGCCAAGCAATAGAGGCATTCAAGCTCCTGGTGTTCTTGTTGGAACATTTTTTGCCCATAATGGTGAAACACCTTCCCCTCTCCCCATTGCTTGTTTGAAGAACACCAACATGAACTTCTCCTCCGTGCCTAATTTACCCCAAATTACGGCACTAGTCCAAGCCTACTCTCCTTTTATGTACTTGCATTCTAAAGAAAAGTTCCAACCTGCTTCTGCTAAGTGGTATTTCACCAATGGGGCCTTGCTTTTCAAGAAAGGGGAGGAATCCAAACCTGTGCCAATAGATCCAACAGGTTCTAACCTTCCTCAAGGTGGAAACAATGATGGTGAGTATTGGTTGGACCTTCCTACAGACAAAGCCAACAAGGAGAGGGTTAAGAAGGGGGATTTCAAGAGTTGCCAAGCCTATGTCCATGCAAAACCCATGTTTGGTGGAACATTCACTGACCTTGCCATGTGGATTTTCTACCCATTCAATGGCCCTGGAACAGCCAAAGTTGGGCTCATAGATATTCCACTCGGGGAAATAGGAGAACATGTTGGGGACTGGGAGCATGCAACACTAAGGGTAAGCAATTTCAATGGAGAACTGAAAAAGGTGTATGTCTCACAACATAGCAATGGTCAATGGGTTGAGGCCCCTCAGCTTGAGTTCCAAAGTGGAAACAAACCAGTGATTTATTCCTCCTTGAATGGCCATGCCATTTATCCAAAACCAGGACTTGTCATGCAAGGCCTTGATGGCATTGGATTAAAGAATGAATCTGAAAAGAGTGACAAGGTGATTGACATGGGGGTAGGTTTTGAAATTGTTGCTGGTGAGTATTTGGGGTCAGCAATTGTAGAACCACCTTGGCTGAACTATTTCAGGCATTGGGGTCCAAAAATCTCCTATGACATTGCAAAGGAGTTAGACAAGTTGGAGAAGGTGTTCCCTGCTTTGGGAGCTCTTGAAAAGAGTTTGCCAAATGAGTTGTTAGGAGAGGAAGGACCCACAGGACCTAAGCTCAAGAGAAATTGGAGTGGTGATGAGGTTTGAATTGAATGAACAAGTAGTTGGTGGCATTATTGAGACCATGCAATTAAAAAAGGAGACTTTAATTTGGTTGTTTGCTTCTATCTCTACTGTATTCTAGGGTTCACAAACATGTTTTATTTATTAATGACTGATAACAAAGTTGATGCTTGTTTGTATTTGCATGCCAGCTTTTCGGTTCCCACAACATTAAAATGCACATGATATTTTTCTTCTAATTAGGTAGATAGAGGAAAGAAGAAAATGGAAAAGATTTTCGTGTGTACTTGGCTAATAATGAATCAGTGATGATTGTGAGCAGTTTAATTTGTGCTGATAATACTTATGCATATAAATTTGCAAGGTAATATAACAAGTTTTAAATTATAAGAAGTAATATTTTATTTTATGTTTATATTAAAAAGTTTATGAAGATATTTTCCCACAAATTTCATAATGCAAATGTCTCTCATTGTACGCACTAATTATTAAATATTAACATGCAATTTATGTTATATTTTAAATTGTTAAACATAACGAAAACTTTATGTATAAGTTAAAACTAATTAGTTTTATGCATAGTTTGATCTTATAATTCCTCTAAAAAAAAGCTTGTGTACTCTATTTTTAATATTCTGAAAAAAGAATAAAAAAATAAAAAGGAATATCTTGTGAACGTAAAGAGAGGTTGAAGAAATTTCCATGGAAGTAGTAGCTGTTTTTAAAAGTCAACAAAGAAAGATGCACGCTTTCTGGCTGGGCCCTTAACGTTCTAAAATGAAAATTTAATGGCTGATATAAATTGAAGAGACTATGATTTTTCAAGGTTTTTTCTTTAAAACAAAACTACCCAAATACAAGATGATATACAAGATAGAATAAAAGAAATTTTTTGTCAAACTAAGATGACAAATACATGAAGAAATAAGAAAGATACTCAAATTTTACTCAAATACTTGTTAAAAATTGATATTCTACTTAAAAAAGAACCATTTTAAAATAAAGTATTAAATGAAATATGAGGAATTTAAAAAAACGTAGAAAAAACAAAAGTATAAACTTACAAGACAAAATTATAAAATTTTTAAAAGCAATCTTAAAAAATTACCAAAATAGAAAATAAAAAAGCCTAAACTAAATAGAAATAATAGAAGGATGAGATGAAATTAAAAAACAAGAAAGAGAAAAAAGAGCACTTTTAAGAAATGATAAAAGTAATTTGTCTATGTAATAGAATTACTACAAGAAATTAATAAGATTAATTTCAAGAATGAAATTACCAATAACAAAACAGTACATCCACAATGATAGAATGAATTTGTAGAGAAAAAATATAATTAATCTTGCATCTAAGTTTTAAAACAAATTGAGAATAACACATCAAACTACATTTTTTAATTTTATAGGTATACGTTGTGACTCATTTAATTTTAATTCCCTTTTATATGTTCTTTTGAATTCAAAATTTAAACATAACTTTAAAATATTATTCAAGATCACTACAAAACAAACTAAGTTTACCAACTATCACGATCAATAAAAATAAATAAATAATTTTCAAATAAATTAAAAAAATAATTTTTATTTAAGAATACTTTTATTCTTATTTTACAATATTTATTATTATTATTCAAAGATCTAATATGCACATGCGCATAATAAACATTTTAGATAAACTATGATTTGTAAGATTCAAATTCAATATCATAGAGTTGAAAGTTATTAAACTGGAATGACTTTGATTTCAAACATTACAAACATATATATATATATATAAATAATAAATATATAATTATATATAAAAATATATATATATATATATATATATATAAATATATGAATATATAAATATATAAGTTACTACTTGAATTATCGACAGATTGTTTTATCGTGGATTTGATTTTCTATCATATTTTGTCGACTGATTTTATGGACGAAATATTTCATCGATATATTTTATTTTGCACAATATGGCGCCAACGTTAACGAAGGATTTTTAGGCGATGGATGGTGATCCGTCTGTATATTACCAATAGAATTAAATCCGTCAGTAAAATCTATTCGTAATTAAAAAATTTCAACGAAAATTCTGTTGGTAATTTGTAATTTTCTTATTGTTTCTTAGTCAATCTTGTGTATTTCTTGGAAGGTGGATTGATGTATCGAATATAAAAGAGTTAAAGAAGTCAAAATCCATTGGAAATGGAAGATAAATTATGGTATCTCCATGGAAATAAGTAGGAAATAAGAACAAGTTGCAAATAAAAATAGAAAATGAATTAATTGTATGAACATGCTACCTTTAAAGAGATCTCTGAAGAATAAGTGTAATGGCGATTCACAACTTGAAGAATCTATCCAAGGTAAGAACCAAGACAATAGTTTAACACTCTCAAGACACTCAAAGTATTATTTGTATTCAATATTCATGTGTTAGGTTTATAAGAGAGATTGATCTCATTTATATGACCAAGAGGAATGAAAATGAGTTAAAAGTAACGTGAACACAAGAATATGAATCTTAAGTATGAATACAAAAAATAATGATCACATCTAGTGTGAACACAAGCTTAATGATGATGCTTATGCAAATGATTATAGTTCATGTCTTACTAATCCTATGATTAATGCAAAGTTAACTTCCTAATTTTGGTTTAGTATGTCATAGAAAAGATAAAAAAACCTAACATTATCTTGGGTTATTTTTATTAATGTTTCACAATAAAGTATAAAACATGAAAATATCTTTAAGTACAAATCTTAACAGATGTAGTCACTTAGTCTGATAACAAACATACGTGAAACATCTTGCATATATATCTTTGTCTAATAAATTTTTTGTAGAACATTTCAGACACCTATAAAGACTCACTCATGTGGGCTAGAAAGAAAGTCCATATAAATATGGAACAGTCATTAATGACCAAACCATATCCCTTTCCTCCCAAACTCAATATTCTAATTGATCTGAATAGATCCATGTATAGAAGTTGAAGGGGGTTTATAAGCACAAACACAACTTTTGGATTTAAAAGAACTTTGTACTTACATCCCCTTCTGGAAAACCTTACAAAGAAGATGAGTTTTCCAAGAAAGATTTAGTAATCCTCTCATCAGGTTTTACTTAGAAAGTTTTGAAATGTATTTCAAATTTAAATGCCCAAGGTTTTTATTCCATAACCATCTCTCATCTTCTTTGGAGAACAAACATGTTACCTTTTACTTATTGAGATATATTAGATCAATCTCATACAAGTTGTTTTTTCGTTTGGTGGTAAAGATTGTTTAACTATAAGAAACTTATTAATTAATTGTAGATATTTACATATTGGATTTGGATTCAGAGATAAATTTGGATTTACATATGGATTTGGATTCAGATACAAATTGAGATTGTTTATTATAAAATTTTATATCCTAGAAAAATGGTCATTCAACACAACTAGAGTTACAAACAACAGTTTCACAAAAATAAGTGAGGTTTTTTAGACTATGAAGACAAAAAACAGACTATAAAAATAAATTATGGACTACTAGTATGAGTTGTCAGCCACAACTAGTTCTTGACTCTATTAAAATCGAAGTTGATCATGATGTGCAATAAATGATAGATTATGGAAAAAAGCATTTGAACTTCTGACAAGTGTTCAATGAAGCCAAATGTGGGACAAGATTAAATTATTTGTAGGATTTAGGAACCAATGTCACGCCAACAACTAAGGAACTACAACCATGATTACAAATACAATATTTACTTTCAATATAAAGGAGATAGAGATCAACAATTTTAAATATGTTAAAATAATTTTCTTGTTTTTCATTTTAATGTTTTATTTCAATGCTTTATTTTAATCTATTTTTTATTTCAATATTTTATTTTTATCTATATTTTATTTCAATGCTTTATTTTAATCTATGTTTTAATATATATTTCATATTTCATGTATATATGTTTAAATGTATTTGAATGATTTAAGTTTAATTTACTTATTGTTATACTTTTACATATATATTCATAATAAATGTTCTATAATAACTCTTAAATTTAATTTAAAAAACTAATAATCCTTATACAAAATTTAATTGTCAATATAAAGAATTTAATCTATTTTTATAAAAGTAATATTCAATTTATTAATTATTTTTTATTTGTAAAATTTAGATTTTCCCTATTTTTTTGAAACAAAATTAAAAAATAATTTGTTTCCTTATAAAAAAATTAAATATAAAATTGTTTCCTTTTCCATAAAAAATTACTCTGTTTCTTTAAAATTAATGTTCATTTTATTTTATTCAATTAGATTTATTTTATTAATTATTTTTAATTTCTAAAACCTTTTCTCATTTTATTTTAAAAATAAAAAATAATAACCTAAAACTTTTTCTTATTCTGAAAAACAAAAATTTAAAAAACTAAGTCCATTTCAGAATTTGTTTCTTTGATTTTCTGGTAACGAAAATGAAATTCACATTCACAATCCGATTCCAAAAAATCCAAACTCTAAATGTGAATAGTGAAGTGTGCTATTGCAGAAAATAAAAATAAGAAAAAAGAGGGTAAAATATATGCTACTATTAGAGTGTTCTTTCGTAAATCTGTACTAAAAAAATTGTTTATTTAACTTACTCACATTTTTTACTGTATTCAATATTTATAAATCACATCTGTATTATAAAATTTATGTATTAAACAGATAAATTTTCACTCGTCAAAATATATTAAATTTTTAATATTAATTTATATATCAATAATTTATTTTATATATTAAAAAATATATATATCTAACAAAAATAAAATAAATAACTTTTAAAGTGAATTGAGCTTAATAATAATTAATAAAAAATATATTAAATTTTAGATTAAATTTATCTAAATACTATAAAAATAATAAATTTTAAATTTTAAATTAAATTAAATTAAATTTATATTACGAGTTAAAAGAAAATTATATATAAAAACTGTTGAACGAATAAGTTATATAAGCCAATTATAAAAGAACTCATATTAAATTTATCTAAAATTATAAATTTATACTCATAAATCTACACTGATATAAATTATAAATAATTAGTGATTTGCAAACTTTTATTTAAATATCTAATTTTAGATACTAAATAAAAATTTGGAAGGATGAGGGAACCCAAACTTTAAGTTAAGAGTGTAAATATTTATATATTGAAATTTTTTTATGCTTTAATATTAATAGTATTTTGAAGTGAAAATATAAAATGAAAATTAGAATTTTTGGTGTTTATTTTTATTAGAAACCAAGTGTATGAAGAAGACTAGATTTAATAATATATTTATTAATAAAGGTTGGAAAATTACATTTTTTTTCATATAATTAATTAAAAAAACTGCTTCCAAAGAATCATACTCCAACTTTACTCGGTGGTAGTCCAGGTGGCACAGTGAAATCTGAAAAAAAAAATCAGAAATATATATCAATTAGTCAAGTAACATAGTTTAGCACCTATTAATTATTAATATTAAAACTATGATCGATAAATTGTAATTCATACTACTTTTATCCCAAATTATATACTATTTAAGGTTTTTACATATAGAATAAAAATAATAAAAATATAAAGCTTTTGATACAGTTATATTAAAATTATCTCTGTCACAACAAATACATTATATTTACTCAACTCATTCGTTACTTATTAAGTTAATTTATTTAAGGAAAACTGGAGATAAAATATTATTGGACAAATATTGTTACGCTCTAATAAATTGTAATCAAATGATACTGGAATGTAATATTTAGATAAAAAAAAGATTTGATAATTTCAAATAATTCGAATTTATTTATTTTCTTAAAAATTTGTTTCAATAAAATCATTTAAATTTATTAAATTTAATTTTTTATTTAGATAGAGTATTTCCATTATCATCCATTATAAAAAATAATTTTAATAATAAACTATATTTAATAATATCGTTCAATATGTTTTGTAGTGGAAATGGATCAAAATTATTTTTTGATTGAAATTTGTAAAAAATAATCCATTTAACGTTGAAAATGTTAATTAAAATAATAATTAGCGATAACTAAAATTAATCTTATACAATTTTTTTGAAATTGATATGAAATAATATTAACCAACTTTACAAATATTAATAAAAAATCATCTTTATAAATTATGTTAATTGAAAAAAATTGGTTATTATCAGCTAAAACAATATGATCAACATATATATAGACATGAGAAAGAAAAGATTATGAATAATTATTTGCTAAATAAAATTATAATTTTTATGATTTTAAATAATCAAACTACAATAATAATTTTTCTTGTTTTAAAATTATTTCAAAATTTCTTATTAAAAAGTATACTCTATCATAAACAATTTTAAATTTTCTATTCAAACACATTTATAAAAGTATTATTGAAATGAAGATTAAAATTTCTTACTCCAACACTTGTACCCAGCAGGCAAAGGCAGACCACAATAGCTGAAGCAATGCAACATTCTCTTCCAACTTAGGGTATCTCCTATTGAAGCCCCAGGTGGGTAAAAAACTGTTCATAGAGTCATCAAATTCAAATAAATCAATTAGTAAGCTTGCTTCTTATTAATTTTTTGCTACTCTTTTCTTTAATGGCAGCATTTAATTAAGCTAAAATTCAGATAAATAATTCATTATATATACTTAAAAAATAGAAAATAAAAATATATAAAATCATGCATAATGTTTCTTGTAAGTTATGAAATGAAATAAATTTTAAAGAAATAAAGATGAATAAATAGATTTTAAATAAATCAAAATGAATTAGTGATTTTTTTTATCTAATTCATTGTAATCCAAAATAAAATTTATTTAATTTTTTAAATTTATTATCTCTATCTCATATTACACCAATATGGAAACAATAAGTAACATCTAATATTACTTTTCAAACCTATTCCTTACTATGTTATGAGTTAGGTAATTAGAAATGAGAAATGAATTTGTATTTATAGGTAAACTTGTATTAAAAAGTATTCTTTAAATTTATTTTGATAATAAATATTTAGACAGATACAAATGTGAGGAATATATCTCTTTCCTAACAGAAATAACATAAATTTCATATCCCTTAAATATTAGAGACAATAAATATGAATTTTAATTAAAAATAAAGACAAATACGATGAAACTTACCCTCAGTTGTTTGCATAGTAATAAGGATAACTTATGAAATAGAAACAGACGATTAATAGTGAATTAATTTTAACATGCATAATTTTATTAGTGAGATAGTCATGTAATTATTTTTATATTTTAGAGAGTCATGAATTAATATAGATATTTTCAAAATAAATATAGTTTTGAAAATTTTAAAAAGGGAAAACATTTTAAAAGAAAAATTATTGAGATAATATCTTTTAGTCTTTGAAAAGGTTCCAAATTTAAAGGGTAAAACTTTAAAGACCACAATTTCAAATATCTGCATGTCTTCTAGATAAAAGTATCACTTTAAAACACAGCAAAAGTTACTTATGATCAATTACAGCATACTGTTTTTTCTTTCATGTAGTTGAAGTGCTTGTAATTTTTAAGCATGTTATTAAAATATAATTGATTAGTTATTATCGAGAAATATAGTTGATAATGTTTAATGGATTTTCCACTCTTCTTTGCATCTTTCTATCTACAAAAATCTCAAATCCGATATATTATTTAAAAAAATAAATCTAATAAAAATCTAACCAATTGTTGATGAAAGTGATATATAAATAAATCTTCAAGAATATTGTTCTAACTTAAAATGTACAGGACCTTAAACTAAAATATTTAGAATTGTCTTTTTATTTTTTTTATCTAAAGAATTTTATTGTTTTTAGATTTTCTAAATATATATTGAATGTGTTTGGATAAGTATTTAGAGACTTAAATGGTTATTAAAAGTTGTATAATTACGCTTGGTAATTTTCTCTTGATTGCATTAAATGAATTTTTTATTCTAACCTACAGATCATCTAAAGTAACAGGTGAGTTGTTTTTGCCTTAACTAATTTTTATCTTTTTTAAATTAAAATTATTAATTTCATTTATATTTTTTATTTATTCTTTTATATACTAACATTAAATATTTATAAATTTATATATAAAAATAGTTTCAAAATTTATTTCACTATTAAAGATTCATAAATAAATTTAAATATGTCACTAATTTTAAAATTTATGGTAAGATTCAGATTTAATTTCAAATTTCATTTTAAAAGAAAATATTTTTTTTCATATTTTTTTTAATTACTGAAATTTTTAAATTATTTTTTATTAATTATATTTTTTTTAACAAATTTATATATGTATAGAGTAAAGTTTAAAATTTGAATAATATTAATATTTTTATTATTTTTATTTAATTTTAACTAATTTATACATATATATTATAAAATAAAGTACAGCAAAAATATTTTATTTTAATTAAAAAATTATTATATATTTAAGTTTTATAAAAAATTTAAAAACACAAAATAATAATTTAAAATTGAAATTCCACCTACTGCTACTACAATTATGAATGAAAGAATTGAGAAAGAAAATGAGAGAAAAAGTAGCAAAGTAGTAACATACCCACTTTCCGAGAGAGGCTGTTGCACCAGCATGATAATTTTGGATATGCATCAGAGATGACTTTACAGCACCTGTCGTTAGGGTTTAGAATTCTTGGATCACCCTTGTTCATGTAATACGTGCACTCTATCTTAAAGCCACGTATTTCTTCTTCACATTCCTCTGCAGCAACCATGTTGTGGTCATGGAACACTGATGAAACATTGATCACAAGAGCTGCTAACAACCAGAAGAATCTGATATCAGAATTTCTCATTTTCTCCTCTGCTTTCTCTTTCCCTTCTATTCAGTTCAAATCTGGTTTTATATAATCTGATATGTAGTAACATATTACATGTGTATAACTTAATAACAATTTATTACACAAACATATACCTCTGATTTTTTTCCCAACATCACATTCTTCCCTTATTTATTGTCAAGTAACATACTCTGTAATATTTATTGTCCCTAATAACCTACTTTGTAAAACACTTTTCATTATAACACAGTTTAATATCAGAATCTTCAACATGATTGGTTAAATAGTTATTGAAAAACTATTTCAATTTGGATTTCTTAACAATTTTTATTGAATTTTATTTTATTTTAACTTTATTTTTTAAAGATAAAATAAAAAACATTTATAAATAAATAATTATTAATAAATTCAACATTAATTTTAAAAAATAGAATAAATATTTTTTACTCAAAATTAAACTTTTATATTTAATAATTATTATAACGAAAGATTAATAAAATAAATACATTAATTGATAATAACTTTTTAAGAAATACTGCAATAATTAATAAATGTAATTTTTAATTATTAAATTTAGAAAATATTATTTAAATAATTTCATGTATGATAATAGGTATTTATAACTTGTTTATATTTTTATTTATTTATACAATATTTAATATAATATTATTATCAAGTTAAAAATATATTTTTTAAATTACAAATTTTATTTAACTATCTATCTATTTATAATAAAAATTATTAATTTTTTAATTAAGATAAAATATTAAAAAAAATTATTTTAAACAAACCTAAAATTCAATCAACTTATCAATACTAAAATTCTAAATAACGAGAACTAAATATATTATTATTAATAGTTGAAATATATATATATATATATATATAAATATTTTGATAATTTTATTTATATTATTTTATTAATTTTTTAATATATTTTAATTATAATTATATTTTTAAATATTTTTTAACTTTTATCAATTATTCATGTTGTAAATATTAAAAACATTATTTCAAAATTATCATAATTTAATTATAGTAATAATTAATCAATATACAAATATTATTAAAGTAAATAATTATAATTATAAAATTAAATTTTAATTATTTCATAATCATAAAAATATTAAGTATATATATATATATTATTATGACTAAAAGCATTTTCTTTTTAAATTATTAGTGTATTTTTAATTATATTTATAATATTTAACTTATTTTTTCAATTTTTAATACTAAAATTTTTATTTATATTTCTATTTATGTTTAAGAATATTAATAATGTCATAATTAATATTTTAAAAATTATTAAAAATAATTTAATAATACTAAGTTCTCACATTTTATTTCTATTTTTAAAAGTTTAAAACAAATCATCTATAATTAATTTTAAAAAATTATAACTACTAAAAATAACTTAACTATAGAATATATTTAAAAATATTATATCATATTATTATTCAATTAAAGAAAAAATAATTGTAATAATAATTTATTATTTCAAATTTAAATTTTAAATTTTTATATTATTTTATTTTAGTCTTAATTTTAATTTATTTAGAGACTAATAATAATGGATGTATATTTGATATTTTCTATAATTTTTCTAGTGAATGATTTAGTATGTAACTTTGGATTTTTTTCCCTCTTGTTTTAAGCATGTATCAACACAAAGAATATTGGAAAGATGATAATCAAAATAGAGTTATTTTTCCAATGTGAAGAATAAATATAAATATAGTGTACTTCGATTTTATGAGAAAAGAAGATAGAAATCGTATTTGTTGGACCCAATTTGAAAAAAATTAAAAAAATCATTGTCACAATTTTTTACCGTTTTGAAATTATATTATAAGATATGATTTTCTTTTTTGTTTTCAAAATCCTCAATGCAAACATTATTTATCCATTATGATAACTTTTTAGCAATTAATAATTAATAATAACTAATTACTAATTATTTATTACTAATTACTAATTACTAATTACTAATTATCAATTACTAATTACCAATTATCAATTACCAATTACCAATTACCAACGGTTAGTTATTAATTATTAATTTACCAAAATAACTATAACATTATTATTTTTAAAATATTATAAAAGATTATTTCTTTTAAAAAATAATTCACAATTAATATTAATTTATTTAAATTTATTGTTATTGATTATTAATTACTAATTATTAGTTACTAGTAAAAAAATTAAAAATTATTACAATAATTATATTAAAAGTAATATATATATATATCACAAATAATAACAAGAAAATGTTATATAATAAAATTATTTTTTATGTAAAAATATAATTAATTTATAATTTAATAAATATTTATTATAGTTATTTTTAATACAAATTATTAATTATTAGAATTGTAAGGATCCAGAGAAATGAAAGCTGAGTAGAGAGACATGGTTTAAGTAATGAAGAACACAGAGGGGTGGGTCCCCTGCTTTTGAAACTAATAAAAACACTTTTGGTTCTTCATTCCTTAAAACACTTTCTCTCTCCTCAAGCTCTCTCTTTCTAAACCCTTCATTCTCTGACTTCTTTCCTCTGCTTCTCACCTGATTCTTGGCCGATTGAAGAACGGAGACCACCGTTGGACTCGTGGCGAGGAACAGAAGAGGATTGGCCGATTAGATTTTTTATTCGGGTAAGTTTTCTCCTTCGTGCACTTTTAGGGTTCCAAATTGGGAGTTTTCAATTTGAAGATCGATTCTTGGTCATTTTGGGTTTCTTGTATTTTATTCGTCGTTTATGTCCCCTTTTGTGTTAGTTGCAAGTGCTCTTTGAAGAGGAAAAGCGTTTGGGTGCTTTAGGAGAAGCTTGGATTTTCAGGTAAGGGGGGAACACTTTTGGTTCTATTCAGTTGTTGAAATGGTAGAGTATCCTGCATTTGTGAAACTGGTTAAATAGGGCTTGTCTTCTACAAAATTGGTGTGACATTGGTTTGCTGTTACTTTTAAATTTGAATGATTTCTTGAGCTAGAATGAAAAGTGTTCGATTGATGCTTTGTAAGTGGTATTCCTTGTTTTGACTGACTGAGATGTGTAGATGAGATACCATGTGCTGCATAATGTAAGTTGTGTTGAATGTATCGTATAAGTGAGTGTGGAAATGAACTTGTGGATTAATGTATTTATGTTGAGTTCATTGAATTGAAAGTTCTAAGATGAGTAAAATATGGAATTGAGCCACCAATTGAGAATAGCTGGGAGGGAAGTTTTCCCCACATTACTGCATGTTTTGATACTTTATTGAATGTGTATGAACTGTTGGATGGTTGTATTAGGTACCCAAAATTGAGAGGATACTCAGTTTTAGGGGAGGTGCTGTTCAATTTCGAGTAGCACTCACTCAAGCGAGACCTCCCAATGCTCCAGACCCTGCCCTCGGGTTTGTTTTCGCTCATGCGAGAATGACCTCGCCCAAGCGAGTGTCCCCTGTTTGTTGACTGTAAATTCTTCTAAATTATGAGATATGTTGAGTAGTGGATTGATTTAATATGATTTTACATGAATGCTCTAAGTATGAGATGATGTCTATGATGCATATGAGTGTGATGTTGATTGTTGGCAGTAAGACCAGTGTGATGAGTACTTGGCACTAAGGGCCAATGTAATGATGAGAGCAAAGGATGAATAGAGAGAATGTTGTGAATGATATGTTTGTATGCAATAACTTTAGTGTATGTATGATTTGGGATATCTGAAGGGAATAATCCAGACTTCACTAGTGGTTAGAGTCAGATAGACACTAACACTAGTTGTGAGAAGTCGATGGAGACGAAATTAGGATCACCCTCGGGAAGGGCCTAAGTTTTGTTACCCTGACATCCATGGGTCTGGATGGGGATGTAACTCCATGTGATGATTCCGGTGTTAGTTCCTGAGGTCTAACTTCATACAAGTCTTCCAGAAGTCGTCAGTCTAGTTGTGTGTGCTTGTGTATGCAAAGGCCTTTGGTAGGCTAATTCTATGTGTGTGGTATGTTGTAGAACTTGTAATTCAACATGTAAATATTGAATGATATGAAATGTGTCTCACCCTTTCTTTTGTATTGTGCTATTTGTATGATTATGCTATGATCTTGTTTGACACGGGAGCAGATGACAGGAAGGATACAGCTTCTGCCAGCAAAGCTAAGAAGGAGTAGTGGCCTCATGTTTTTGTTTGTTTTTCTGTGGTTTCGTTTTGTATTTTGTGGCTGCCTATAACCAGATATATTTTGAGATGGATTATACTCCATTTGGGATTACTGTATAACCTTGGTTGTACACTCTATACCCTTTTCTTATCCCTTTACTCATTGTTCTTATGGGTGAAAAACTTTATTTTTCTTAGTTTAAATATTTTACTGTTTTGGACTGTTACAAGAATGTTAAAATATATGTCATAAATAATTTCTGAAAAATGTTATATGATAAAATTGTTTTTCTTATAGTATAATTAATATAAATTTATTAATATTTACAAATTAATAATTATGTACTATTAGGAAAAAACTATTAAGTATTAAAATGTTAAAATATTTGTATAAATAATAATATGTTATAAATATATATTTTATAAAAAATCTATACAAATATGTATAAGTCACAAAAAAATATCAAATTTGTTATATTTTAAATTTAATTTATAAATTTTCCGGTCTTTGTGTGTGTAATTAGATGTTAGATATAAATGTATAAAGCATTGAACCATGATAAATTATTTCTTAGCATTAAAATGGCTTATATAAGAGAGAAACCTCTTTTTCATCAATAACTTAGCTTTTGGGAGAATTCATTTTATTAGTAAGAAAATGGAGGTTGTTTGATGAGTAGGAATTTTTTTTGGAGTTATAATACAAGTGGCTAGTGCTATTTTCCAGTTTTTTCTCAAATTTTCTAACTACTATTTTTATAAAAATAATTCATTAAAGAAAGAAGATTTTGTTTTTAATTGCTATATTGTTTATTTTGAAGAATACCTTAAAATCTTGGATTCTTTTGTCACACAGGTAGGTAGTCGTGGATTTTTATGTTATCTTTGCATAGGTATTACTTGAAGGATAAATTTTTATCTACTTTAAAAAAATCTAATGCATCAACTATTTCTTTACTGAAAGTCTTAGTATTGTTGATAGATCTTAAATTGCCATTAGACATTATTTTTTTAGATATTGTAAATTATTATGTTAGAACTAAAAACTTTATGAATTTAAAAACTTTGTATATAGTATAATATATTAATTTTTAATAAATTTTATAATTTTTTATATTAATATTTTATTTCAAAATCTTTACTCAAGAATTGTGTTTATTATATAAAAAATTTGTTATGCAATCAGAAAATGAATATATTTAAAAATTAAAAAATATGTACTTTTAATAATGGTTAAAGCTAAATCTGTCATGAAAATTGTTACTTTCTATTATGGGTGTAATATTAACCATCATAGAAAGTAACACATTTTATGATGATTAAAACTTTATTAGTCATAGAAAGTTCACTTTTTATGATGTATACTTTTAACAATCATAGAAAATAACCCGTAAAACATGTAATAAACATATTTTAAGCACTTCAGGTGCTCAATCTTCTACAAATCAAAACTCCAGTTGTTCATCAAATAGAAGAAATGTGTGTGAGACTATTTAGAAGTTAGATGTTGAACTTATAGCATAGGATGCCAAGGAGAGGACACTTGAAGAAAAGATGGAGCAATTGATGAAAAATCATCGGGAGCAAACTGAATGTATATGCCAGCAAGATGAGTAGATGAAACTTATATTGTAGCACATTTAGATGAAGAATTTCATGTCTGACACTACTGATTCTACTACGAGTGGATATGACATATTAGACCACATTAGTGATAATACGCTAGAGGATTAATACTTGCATATTTAATGACATAGTGTTCTAAATCTTGTTTGTTTGTTCAGTATTAGTTTAGTTCTGGTTTTATGTTGGATGATTTTGAATCATGTCTTAATGTTGCATGTTTGTATTTTAATGGTTATACTACTCTTCACTAGACTATGTACTGGACTCTTATAATTTAGCATGATTAATTTTTTAGCATTTTATAAGTAGGTACAAATATTTTTTGTAAGCAGATAAAGATTACGTGAAATAGAAAAATAAAAAAAATAGTTTTGTTGTTGAAACAAGATTAGTGACCAATTTTCTGGTCACTATATGTTTTTGCTAAAATTGTCATCGAATTAGCGACCAAAATTAATTAATATTTTAAGAACATATTGAATGCATTAATGACCAAACATTTTGGTTGCTATTTCTTTCTCCTTTTGTCACCGTATTAGCGACTGAAAATATTTCATATTTAAAGAAACTATTGAATGCATAGCTACCAATTTTTTTTTCATTATTTCTTTCTCCTTTTGTCATTGAATTAGTGATTGAAAATAATTAATATTTTAAAAAATATTAAATGGATTAGCGACCAAAATTTTCGGTCACTACTTCATTTCCCTTTGCCAATGAATTAATGACCGAATTGATAAATGTGACATCCCGATTTCTATAAAGATATTTATTATTTACTTAGAAATTATGAGTAATTAATTATTTTTTTGTGGAGAATTCGATATAGAGAATATATAAAATAACTTCATAAATTCATACATTTTACATCTTTATAATTATTCAAAGTACATAATAAAAATATATTAAGAGCTCTACATGATAATAGATGACTATCTATGTATTTAATGTCCTCTAATGATATTAAAGCTAAATAGTCTAGAGTCAACAACTTAGAGATGATTTCTTGCAACTTTCTCGAATAACTTCTACGAAGCAGGTTCACCTTCTACCTGTACTAGATGCATATACAAAAGAAAATATTGCAAGGAGTGAGGTGTTTGTAAGCCTCAAATATCAATCTTAATAAACTTAACATACAATAACAAACAACAAGGGCCTCAAGTTTGACCTACAATTGTAAGATTCAAGCATACTTTACCAAACATATGATACTCAAACTCATTTTACCAACATATAAGACATTTATCAACATATGGATCCATATTCCACTTTTGATGATCTATTATGGTCATCACAAGTTTGTTGGGAAGTGATTAAGTAGCTGAGTATTTCTTATTAGTACAATCATAAATATTTTTCTCGAGAATATCGACTATTTTTCAGTCCATAAAAGAGATATACACTCCCTACTTAATCTTGCTGATGTTGAACAGGTATCGGATAGTCCCAAGTTTGGCCTGTGAAATATCCTAGTCTAGGACACTACCCTGACTATCTAGATATCCACCTACTTAGTAATACTTCCTTAGACCCTACCATGGTGCTTGCCTTTCATCCCGCAGTATATAAAACTGTAACTTTCTAACTACAAACACTCATGTGTCAAGATAGTCTTAACTTATCACAAGAGAACCTAGACTCTTCTCAATTAAATTGCTATGCTCTTTGACATTTTCAAATATTACGAAACTTGGTGACTTTCAATAAAGAACCCATGCACATAATCCAAACAAAATATCAAAAGAATATAGAGTGATATATATATATATATGTATGTATGTATATATATATATCTCTCTTTCTCTCGCTCTCTATATATGTATGTATATTAAATATGAATTTAATCATAGGAGTTAAAGTGTAAAATTTTCTAACTTTTTACAAATAAATAGTTATTTAAAATTAGGATGTTAGAATAAACAATTTTTGGTGGCTAAATTGGTCCCCTATACATGTGGGACCAAACTATTTAGCAACCAAATAGTGAATGAATTTTTAGTGGCTATTTTGCGACAAAAAATAAATTTGGTTACTAAGTTCGTTGGGACTGGGATTTTTTATACCAACTTTTTTTTGTTGCTAATTTAGTTGCTAATTAGTTTAGCGATCAATTTCTATATTTTAGCAATCAAAATCGGTGGTCATTAAAATACATTTTTCTTGTTGTGATCATATTTGTATTGAAGAATACAATTAAAATTTTCTACATATTAGTTATACATTAATTTTTTGACATCCAAAACGTAGGAGGTCATAGATTATAAATTAATCATGTAAGAGATATTATATATAGTTCTTGAAGAATATTTCCAAAAAACCAAAATGATAACCATCATATCTCTCTCCTCTTAAGAGGAATGAATGAACTCATCACTTAAATAATAGAAAGAACACTACAAAATAAACTAATTTAGAGACAAAAAATAATTAGTTATTATAGTGACTAAATTAAAAATTATTTTATAACTTACAAATTATTGGTATCTAAAAGATTTTTTATTATAATAGAAACTATAATTTTTTATAGTTCACTACAAGAAAATGTTGAATTAGCTTCCAAATATTAGCGACGGTCAAATTGGGACGCAAATAGCGTCAGCCTAACATCGACCTAATGGACGCTAATTTTTAAGTTAGCGTCCACTATGCCGACTCTAATCTTTTTTATTTTTAATAATTATATTTATTTAAAGTAGCGTCAGCTTGACCCACGCTAACATAATATATTTTTAATATTTATTTAAGTTAGCATCCGCTAGGCCGACGCTAACTGAAATAAATATTAGAAAATAAAGAAAGTTAGCGTCGGCCTAGTGGACGCTAATCTTATTTATTTTTAATAATTATATTTCTTTAAAATAGCGTTGACTAGACCCACGCTAATATAATATATTTTTAATATTATTTAAGTTAGCGTCTGCTAGACCGGCACTAACTGAAATAAATATTAGAAAATAAATAAAGTTAGCGTCAGCCTAGTGGACGCTAAGCCCATGCTAACGTAATATATTTTTAATATTTGTTTAAGTTAGTGTCCGCTAGGCCGACTCTAACTTTATTATTATAATTGGATTCATGTGTCTTTGTGAGATTGAATATGAAGCGTTGATTATTTTAATCTAAAGGTCCACATTTTCAAAGGTCCAGATTTAGCCAAACAAATCATAAAATTTCTCTCTCACTTTTCTATATAAATCACCTCACGCTCATCTCATTCATCCACACTCTTATCATTCATCTACATTCATTTTCTCACATTCATCTTCATCAACACTCATCTCCTCACATTCGTCTCTTTCATTCATACTCATCTCCTTCATTTATTCATTCTATTAAATTCATAATTTTTTTTGTGTAAATTTATTTTTAATGTTTATTTTTAGGGGTTTTTAATATTTATTCGTAAATTTTGTTTAAATTTTCTTTTGTTAATCTTTATTCTTTTTTTTTAATTTTAATTGTTTAATTTTTTTAATGTTTATTTTTTTGTTTTTTAAATATTTTTTTAATTTATACGCTAATCTTTTATTTTATTTATTTAAAAAACTATAGCGTGGATCAGGCCGACGCTACCTTTTTATTTTTTATTTTAAAAAACCATAGCGTGGGTCAAGCCGACGCTACCTGATTATTTTATTTATTTTAAAAAATCATAGCGTGGGCCAAGTTGACGCTACCTGTTTATTTTATTTATTAAAAAAGCATAGCGTGGGCCAAGCCGACGCTACTTTTTTATTTTATTATTTTAAAAAACCATAGTGTGGGCTAGGTCGATGCTACTTGTTTATTTTATTTATTTTAAAAACTCATAATCTGGGCTAAGCCGACGCTACCCAATTAATTTTTTTATTTTAAAAAGCCTAGCGTTGGCCTTGCGTTCGTTTAGCCCACGCTAGCCAATTTAATTTATATATTTTTAAAATCATAGCATCGGCTTTTGTGTCAACTTCACTGACGCTATTTGCGTCCCTTAATCACTTCGACGCTAGCCATGTAGCTTCCATGCTTTTAGCGTGAGCTGTCTCTTTGACGCAATATCGATGCTAATAAGAAAGTAGCATCGACTTTTCTTATTTTGCGTAGATTTTTGGATGATGCTACATTTGGTTTTTCTTGTAGTGGTTATTGATCTTAAATAATTATGAAATTGGATTCTTTAAAATGGTGACTAAATTAGTTTCTAAATTAGAATCTAAATTACTTTATAATATTAGCTACTAAAATTTTAGTCACTTTTAAATTAGTTTCTAATACAATTAATAATCAATTTAATCATTTTATAGGTGAATAATATGAATGGTAAAAGTAAATTTTTTTAAATGGAAACTACAATGTGAAAACTTTCTATTTTCCAAAATAGAGTTAATAACCGCATCGGTTGCATTCCTCAATTGGGTGGAGAGATAACACATAAAGTATTACATGGTCAAATTTTTAATGGATGTCTAGCTGTTTGAAAACATGTTCAGTGCATTAATGTGTTCGATTTGTGTAAAATTGACGAGGTTACTTAAACATTCCAAGTATGCAGGAATTGACCCTTCTTCCTGGTTTTACCTCCTAGGTGGAAAAGCCCTACATTGCTTGTGAACAAAGTAAAGGTATATAAAGGCAATGGTAATCAGCATTGGAATTAATTAATTAATTAATTAATTAATCTATTCACCCTCACAATGAACAAGAAACAACAATCTCGGAGCAAGCTTTCTCCAAATTCCTTTCTTAATTTGACAAATGTACTTAGCATGCATGTATTAAGGTTTCTGGTCCCTAAAAATCAAGTCACGTTGGACAGTACTTGAAAAATGAAGCAACTAAAAGCCAACTTGACCGAAAGAAGAGTGAGGAGAAAAAGGGGTGAAATATAAGCTGAAGAAAAAGAAAATCTTGAGGCAAATGATTAAGATAATCAATGCACTTAATCAAAAGTTGTTTCCCTGTCTTCTTCCTTTTGCTTTTCATTAAAGCATATAATATCATGTAGTATAATATTTACACAACATATCATTTTCAATTCAATAACCTGAAGACTGTAATTGGCCAACAACCAGGCAATGTTTGCGGTGAGACACTTGAAAAACTGATGTTTCATAGATCTAGCTAGGGCAAGATATTGTGAGCCTGTTTCTTTGTTTGGTTTCTTTTCCACTAAAAAATAAAGGGCAAAAAAGAGTGAATGTTTCTTGCCTGCTTATCCTGTGACTGGTTTTCTTGGAAACTATTGAGTGTTTGTGAGGGGTAAGGGAAGAGGTGTGGGGACAAAAGAAGCTTCTGTGCTTTACTTTCTTAGAGAGCTATTGGGAATTTTTTACGAGACCCAAAGCTGTGAATGGGATAGTAAACTGAACACAAAGTGTTTGATTTGAACTGCTAATGATTTTACATGTGCATGGGAGAACGTGCAGGCTTGACTGCTCAACTACCTTACGTTAATTAGAAAGAAAACACTGTGTGCCAGTTACATGATAGTTGTGTCCTAAATCTAAATCAGTAGTAATATTCATTGGCACATGTTTAAAAAACTAGCATTGCAGTAAAACAGCTCATTTTTATTAAAACACTAAAAAATGAGTGAAATTATTCATTTATTTGAGTATAAAGATGTCGTTTTTTTTACTGATTTTGAAGTCAGAAATGTTTTGAAACAATTTAAAACTCTTGTGGTGACAAAATGTCGAAAACAATGTTTAAAAAAAAATGAAGGTGGGGTACATTTGGTGATGCATCATCCTTCAGCTTTAAATGTTAAGACTCTTAACTTTGTGCACATAAAGATAGAAGCTTCCTCGATATGTGCACGCATGGAAGTGCGTTGTATTCTTCCTACCCTTTAGGCTTTATTAGCTTTTCCTCTTTCCTTCTCTCTCTCTCTCTCTCTCTCTCTTTCTCACTCTGAGTACTACACTAGTGGAGTAAGGGAGCTTTCTTGCCAACTTGCAGGTGCATAAAATTTCTCTGCAACCAATAAAGGTTGTGGCGCCACCCTTTTTTTAATCCTTGGGAAAGGGAAGCTTCATGGTCATGGATCTATTCTCACTTAGTCACATTGTAAATATCAGATAAAGAGAGACACAGAGAAATGGAAGACAGGGAGAAGGTTTGTGCATGTGTGTGTGCTTGTGTATATATGGATTATATTTCTTTTAAAGCAAGATTTAACACTCTGGAAGGGCATGGCTACGTATAGGGTCTTCATATATCTATGAATAAAATGTACCAAAAGATTACTACACATTGTCTAAAGCAGCAACAGCAACAAAAGGATTGTCCCTCTTCTTTTTTTTTATTTTCTTTCCTCTTTCGGTTACCTAAGAATTACTGAGGTTAGTAAAATTAATGCGAAAAATACATACTAGAGGCTATAGTTTGCACAGTTTCAAATTGCAGCCATCAAATCTACTGGTTTTTAAGGTTTTGAAGCTCTCTGTGGCTGTATTGCAACAGCATCAACAACATCATATATGCCCTCAATTAAGTTTTGAAAATCCTTTTATCATGGCTTCTATAACCATAATTTAAAACTTTTATTGTTTAGAGGGACATTGTGTAACTGATAATAAAGGTAAAAATTCTTAGACAGAAAAAAAAAGGTAGAAGTGTCCAAGTGAAATCTTCTGAGATAAGATGTACCCTTGTCTTGATCATCTTATTCTGAGGGAATATAGAGCAGTAAAGAAGAGGAAAGATAATGAAAGACAGATACTCTCTGTCGGCTTCAACTCATCCCCTTAGGAACTTCAAGAGAAAGGATCATCTGGCAGTGTACCTCCATACACTTGAAAATGACTTAGCATTTTAAAGTTGATTATTCTCTCCTTTTACCTTTCTCCTTCACTGCTCTATCTTTCTAAATTCCGTGTTATATATGCCTGGAGACCAAGATTTGTCTTTCTTTCATTAAAAATAAATTAAAATAAAACATGTTTCGGTTGTTTTTCATTTTTCCCGAGAGATTTGCTTCAATCATTAGGTAACTAACTAACTTGTATCAACTAACTAAAAATTATTTAGTAACCGTTTAAAAGGTTAAGTGATGATTATATATATATATATATACAAAACCCTAATAAGTCCAAATAGACATGAATCTCAAGGTATACAAAGATTTTATCAATACCACTAAATATCAAAATTTATGATGTCTCATTATAAATCCTGTAGTTATACAATGATTGATTTTCTCCTTGTTGTTCTTCTAAATATTCTATATATAGCTGATAAGAAAATTATTAGTTTTATTATTTAAATAATGATGCTCACATTCCCATTCCCATTTCTATTTTATTTTATTTTATTAATTATGTCTCTCTCTTATTCTACTAGTAAATCGCTTCCATGATATACATGATTTGTTTGGCACAGTTGATTATTACAGGAACTGAATGTAACTTTGATGGAACTTTTCTATGTGAATATTAACGTACCACGTGTCACCTCTCAAAACAAAGAAAAAGTATTCTAGGAAAAAAATTGCTTAATAGTGACGCATAGAATGTTTTATATCTGATGTCAGACTAAAAAATAAATAAAAGTGGGTCCAGGAAGGAATAAGATACAAAGAGAAACCATGAATGTGATAAAAAGAAGAAAAGTTTATTACTTGCTTCCAATTTTTCTCATCCATCCTAACAACACATGCAGATCTAACAAGTGATCATCAGCAGAAGAAGAAGAAGATGAATTAATAAAGTTGTTAACAAAAAATTCAACATTAAACCAGTCACTCAGCAATGGAACATTGCAAAATGTAAAAGCTACAAAGTGAGAATGCTCACATTCAAGCACATTCATGCGTGCTTTAATTATATTTGTCAGAATAAGACTCTGGTTTAATTTGCCATGCAAAGGCATTATACCACATAACAGTGCTTGAGGGAGGAAATAACCCTCGTAAGAACTGCTGATTTCCAAGACCAAATTCAAAAACCCTATGGTACTATTTAAGAAAAGTTTCACATCAAGTCATCAATTACACATAATATAACGAAATGATCTAATTAAAACTATAATTCTTACTCACCCAAACGGTGAGCCTCTACCTTGTGCCATGGTACCAGTACTGATCATAGGACTCATCCTTTCAGCCTGAAGAGGGGCTCTTCTTGGTGATGGCCTTTCAAGCTTCATAGATGCATCAAACTTTTTTTCCCCCACAACAGCTTCACCCTGAAGCACAGGCTTTGAGTCATAGATATCTGACATGGGATCAATGTCAGTGCTGCCTCTATCTAATGATCCTGGTGGTGTAATCTGAATATGGTCACCTTTGAAAGGGTCATCTTGAGGGCCAAGGCAAGATGAGGCTGGCCCTCCCAGATCTTGAAGCCTGAGTTCATCACTCCAAATCAAAGGGCTCTTCCCACTCCCACTATAAGGGTTGGACCTCTTCTTCCCCAGACACAAACTCTCGTTGATTGGCATAAACCCATGATCAAGAGGTGGCTTCTCCATGTTGTGCTGAAGGTCAATTTGGTCACCTCCATAAATATTCTCTAGATCTTGAAAAGAAGAAAAACCAAGAGGGGAACCAAACTCCTTCAACACTCCCATGTCAGGAATGCTTTGGTGAGGTGCAATAGCACCTTTTAAGTTAGTGGCCGCAGATGCCATGTTTTCTCCAGCAAGTGTTTGATAAGCCTTCTCCAATATGCTCTGCATGTATTTCCCTTGAGCCTCAATCCTTAGCTGAAGGTGTTTTTGAACCTGCAAGATAGATACACCTAAATCCATGTACAGATGTATATGTCCATTGCAAATAGAGACGTGCATGGTTAGAGGGAATAACGATTTACTTTCAAAAAAATTTCTAAGAAAAAATAAACCATTTTTCCTCCAAATAAGTTGAACCAAATATGCACTTATATAAGCATTCTGCAAAAGTAATAGAGTTATAATTACCTCAAGTTGTTCATGCAATCTTCTCTGCACCTCTATTTGCATCCTAATCGCATCAACCATGTGTGAGTTACTGTTTCATACAGTGTTCACACATACATTCCACAAGAAAACCCGAATCCCCCCACGACCCAGCAAAGAATCAAAAGAAAAACTCAGGCGAAGGTGGAAAATTATTCTGTTCAAAATCGTTTTGCATGCAAGTTGAGTCAACAGATTTAGATGGAAGAAGTGAGGCATACTCATTCATGTTGCGGCCAATCATGGCAGAAGAGGAAGCAGTATTTCGTTGCAGTTCTAAAGCCGAAGCTGCATGTCAGTGCAAAAAGATTTAGTCAATATAAAAAGAACTATCATGAAGTGTAAAGATCAGAAAAGGTCAGACCCAAAAAACATTGAGGAACCCTAGAAAGAAGAGTCACCTCTCATACCATCCTTAATCGAGTGATCATTGAATTCCTTGTGGGGCTGCTTGCCAAGTCTAAATTTCTAAATGCAGACAACAAATGAAAAAAATAAATAAAGATAAAGAAAAAAAAACGAAAAGAAAGAGAAACATCGAGCCAGCACGAGACATTGGCAGTGTCATAAAAGTGTTCCCAAAACATAAAGCAAAATTAAAAGCATGAAATATGGTTTTGTATTGATCAAACCTGAAGGTGACTCTTGAGGTGGTAAAGGGTGAGACCCTTCACACCCATAACCCTCATGATGGTTTTGGGAGTAGCCTCTGCAAATTCAAATTACACAAAAAGATGATTACTCAAATTATCATTGAGATCATATTATCATAAAAACATAGATATGCATATAGCATATTATACGAAACCACATGCATCTTTCATGTGAAAGATAGATAAAAAAAAGTTATAATATATAAGTTAACTAATAGTATTAAAAGAATAAGGAAAAGAAGGAAGTTTGAGAGGAAAGTGTTATAAGAAAGGGAGAGAGAAGAGTACTATCAGGTCCTCCAAGCTGAGTAACAGCATCGACAAAGCGTTCATGGAGTTCAACAGTCCAACGGAGACGAGGTTTTGGGTCAGTGGTGAGGACAAGACCCGAGTCTCCTTGAACACACATGGGTCTGTCATGAGAATTCATAGTTGAGGGCTTCTTGGGAGGGAACATTCTCTCCATCTCTCACTTTCTCTCTCTCTCTCTCTCTGATGAGAGGCTCTGAGGAGGAATACTGAAGAGATTCAAGAACAAATGCGATGCAAAATAGGGGAGAATAGGGTGCGTTTTGAAGAAGAGAGAGGGGTGTGAACGGCTTTGGTTACCTCCTCAGGTATAAAGCACAATGGAAGGAGCTAGCATTACTTAAAAGAATATGTATTCAATATGTGAAATTTTCTTTATAAAATAAAATAAAGCAACCCTATTATTCCAACATGCAGACCTTCCTTTGTCAAAAGACACCTCTCTCCCTGTTTCTCTCTCTGTCTCTCTCTCTTTCTCTCTCTCTTTCTTTCTCTCTCTTTAACATTCCAACCTTGATTACTATATAGAGCACGTATAGTTTATTACATTCCAAAGAGAGATACCCTTTAATAAATTTTGAATGCATAGATAGAGAGCTTTTGGGAGCATCATAAGGGAGACCCTGATCATGCAATGATAATGATGGACAATAATATTATGGACTGAAATTTTGGTCCACTATCTCTTATACTATATCAATTCAACTATGTTTGCTTGCTCCATGCATTATGCACATAATCTCATATTTGGCTGTTTATGCATATGCATGGGGGCATTTCGTGGTACGACACCCTTTTTAGCATAATTATTAGTACGAACCCATCTATGGCCTATCAGCTACAATGGTAATAATAGAAAGCATTGGCTTTATGTCATTACCAAGGAAAAGTTCTCAATCATATATTTGACAGAATTTTATGTATTTTAGGTTTGATCTTCGCAGTAAGCACATTGGAATAAGATTCACAGGGATTGGTTACGTGATTAACCACTCGTTATCTAAAGCATGTAATTAGTATGATGTTCTCTAATTAATTTTGCAGGAAGTTCAAAGAGATTATACGACTATATAACTTGTATTTTACAGTTTATATGCATCATAATTAGGGTAGTGTGAAATATCATGGAATTGTATTAAAGAACAACGTTAATCGTTCCAAATATTGGTTTTGTTAAGACTGTTTTTTTATCAGCAGAAAAAAAGAATTAATGTTTTTTAACGAGATTTATTATATAAAAAAGTAAGATCTAGATAAATTCAGAAATTTTAAGTGTGATTTAAAATATAGTAGAATACTAACCTAACAAAATTTTTGGCTAAGCAATTTAATTCTCTTATCATATATCTTTATTCATACAAGTTCACCAGATAAATTTTTTTAGTAATTTGTAATACAATGCATGCCAATCTTTTACTAGATAAATAAAATAACTAAGAGGTAAAAGTAAAACTCTATTATAACTAGTGTTTTCACAATTGGCTACTAAGAACTTTTAGGGAAAAATTAAAAAATATAAATTAAAATTAACTTACACAAAATAATTTTCATATTATTTCAAATAACCTAGTATAAACTAATTTTAACCTATATAAAAAAGTTTATTTCGTTTTTCTATTTTTTCTGGAAAAATTTGGTGAGACATATCCTAAATAATAATAATAGTAATAATAAATAACTCAATAATACGCGAATAATAATCTATAATATATTTGTTTATGAATAATAATCTATACTTTATTACCCACTTCCATTGAAGACATTCGTTTCTTTTCCTTTGTGAATTTTTAAATTGTTTCCAAAAGCTTAAGATCCGATCGTGGATGGTGGTGCTCAGAATTCAAGCCACGATTACTCATTTTCTGGTTAATATTTGGAAAGGATATTCGTAAACTATTTTGTTTGACAGGTACTCTTCTAATAGAACTCGTTATAAAGCAAAGAAAGAAAAAGAATGAAAATGCAACGACAGTAAAAACTCTTTTAACTTTTTGCTTTGTGTAGACGGTAAGTGATTCAAAATTTAAAACTGATCTTAATGAGCACATCGTCTTTAAATTATTCTTACCTAACTCGAGAAGTTTTGTATTTATTACAATAAATTGATTTGTACAGTTTTTCTACATCAAACGTAGAAATAAGAAACGAGAAGAGATATACGATGGAGGAAGATAAAAAGAAGAAAAAATATTGTATAAAACATTAAATTTGGTTATTTAGCTACATGTTGTTCTTTATCAACTCTTTGTTTTACAAAACATATGTGAACTTTCCAAATAATTGAGGTGCAATACTTATTTTATAAGTAGACTTTATAATGTTAAATTAAACCTATAGACTCAAATACTAACATAATGTTAGAATTATTTTTCTAATTATTCTTGTTGGACATATAAGGTTACCCATTCTTGCTAACCAAACATCTACAGAAGTTCAATTCGGGAAAAATTCACGTTCGAGATATGATATGTGTAAGAAGATTAAATTAAAAATATCACATCATTTAATAACATGAATATATAAGTCAAATATAAATCTCAATTTAACATTTATATACTCGAGGATTGAATTAGAACCTAACACTAATAATATTGTCAATTAATTCTTAAATAATGATGTCACATACATTTTTAACCTGAATAAAGTTGTCTAATTAGATTCTAATTTAAAGCAAAAATATATGAAAAAATAATAAAAATAAATATTTTAAAGTTAAGGTTAATTAGATTGACATTAATCCCATTTATTTAAATTGGTTAGATTTAACTTATATTAATATAATATTTTAGTAAAGTAAAAATGATATATTACATCACTTAATTTATATCTAACTAACTAAAAGAAATATGATATAGAAAAAATATGGTGACATTTTAAAAGTATTTATAATTTTTTTTATGTTAAACAGGACATAAAACTTAAAATTTATATCAGACCGTTTAAGGTTCAAACTTAAAACTAAAAATTTACATCAGACCTATCTTCCAAACAAAATGGCACTAAGCTTAGAAGAAGGAAATATTTTTTTTTCTCATCTTCACCTCTAAACCAAAACTCCTCTTTGCCATTACACATTCATTTTTTTAGCCCTTTGGTGGACTCAACTCTGTTACACCTTCATCTTTCTTAGCCCTTCTGTGGATCTAACTCCCTAAAGGCCAAACAATGTTTTAGCCAATCCAAGAAAGTAGGTGTTTTCGATGAATTTTGGTTCGATGAATCGAACGTTATTACATTCTGAATCACCTACTCACAAATGCGATTTGCAGGTTCCTTTTTAGGCTAGCAGTGAAAATCACTTTCAATCTTTCTTTTTTGTTTTAATTTTCTTAAAACATGCAGTAAATGTAAATGACGTTCAATGAAATAAACAAATCCTAACCCATTAACAAATGCGAAAATATAAAGAAGAAGGTAATAACAGAAGGTGGAAATCTATTTATTACCAAGGGTAAAACCAAAAGAAATGCAGAAAGTCAACAATGAAAGCTAAAATTGTTAGAAGAGTGCAGTGTTTCGTCATTTGTGTTCTCGTATGTTCTCTGACTTTCTCACTTACAAATTTCTAACCCCTTTTCTATTCCCCGCCCCTTCTATTTATACTAGTTCATATAAATAACCGCTCAAAAACGGTTTCCCCACGTTCTCCACGTCTTCAATTCTTTAACGCTTTTTCCACGTGTCTTTCCTTTGCAAAACGATGTAGAGTCATTAAAATGTCTTGATTGTCGATTTCTCATAATCTTCGATTATTCTTAGCTTTCTCGATCTTTAACCACGTCTCTTCACTTGTACTTTCGATCTTCATCACTGAGTCCTTGTTCATTTTTATCTTCGTCGATTTAAATCTACATCGATAACAGTAGGATAAGATCTATAGAGGATGTTCATGGAGATGGTGGGGATCAGACCTACAGAGGATGTTTGTGGTGTTGGTCATCCTGTTATCTCAATGACACTTTTCCTAGTGGAGTCGACGTTTCTTACGGTGACACTTATTGTGACCTTGATACCTCTCATGTTAGCACCTCTTACAATGGCGCCTTACGTCAACATTTTTACCACTCGAGAATTAT
Organism: Lablab purpureus; assembly: GCA_030347555.1. Classification (NCBI taxonomy): domain Eukaryota; kingdom Viridiplantae; phylum Streptophyta; class Magnoliopsida; order Fabales; family Fabaceae; genus Lablab; species Lablab purpureus. The sequence continues at coordinate 25,739,484 of CM059258.1, forward strand.
CCTCTAATAAAAAAATAAGATAAATGCAATAAAAATAACTAACACAAGAATATAATGTAAAAATCCAAAATCAAAGAAAAACCATAAGTGTTGTTTGATTACAACCAGATAATAACACTATGTAACATTCTTACAATGCATAGACTATTCTTCCTTGCCCTTACCCCAATACACCTACACTCTCAAACAAGTAATCAAACCAAAACTTACAACACTTTACGTAAGAAAAGTCAAATACAAGTTTAAAATGATTTTGAGTGAGATTCTTTGATATCATAGACTCAAGTCCATTATATACCTTCAATTTTCCAACATACCTAGAATAATATGAAACTTTCAAGATGTATTATTTTCATCAAGCTTAACAATCTCAAAAAATGAAAAGATATTTTGTGTTTTGCTTGGATTGAATTACATAGTATAGTTTTTCTTATATTTCAATTGAATTATATTTTTAAAAAATTTACCTTCAAGTGAAAAGTATTTTCACACAAATTATCATTAAGAAATTCATTAAATATAAACTAATTTAGAGACAAAAAATAATTAGTCAATATAATAACTAAATTAGAAACTATTTTATAAACTAAAAATTATTAATATCTAAAATAGTTTTTATTATAATAGAAATTATATATTTTTTTGCTATTAATCTTAAAAAATTATAAAAGTAATTTTTATATAATAGTGACTAAATTGGTTTTTAAATCAAAACTAAAATTTACTTTTAACATTAGTTAGTAAAATTTTAACCACTAACTAAATTAGATTCTAATTCAATTAATGACGAATTTCATCAGTTTATATATTAATAAAAAGAATTTTTTTATAGTGTGTATAAATATACAATTTTATATTAATCTAAAATTATTTATTATCTCATTTATATAAATCAAAATTACTATATTTATATTTTTTAAATATATTATAAAATATAAATGATTTGATCATCTTTTTATTATTATTATTATTATTTAAATTTTAACAAAATTTAACGAAAATAATTATAATGATATGAAATCATAACTGAACCGTTGATTAATTTGATAAAATCAAATAATTTTTGCATAAAATTATTAATATTGTTTTTTATCAGAAATGTTTAATATTTAACAAAAGTTATAAAAATGTAAGGTGACAGCTTTCACTTTCTTTTTCTTTGGTTTAGCTTTCCTTTCCGTATTAACTGTAAACTGTAATACTAAAATTATGATAGTGCATTGAAATTCGATTTCTCTATGAAGTTCTATAGTTTCTTTAACTTTGCCATCCTTATCCGATTAGACACAAAATTTCCTATAGAAAACAAAAATGCACTGAGAAAAATAAAAAACAGATTCTAAAAGAAGACTTGGAAGTGATCATGAGTATACATTTGTATCCATGTTCTTTTCCACAAGCGTGCATGGCCTTTTTCATGTAGAATATATCTTTTAGCTTCACCACTTCCACAAAATAAAGCGTTAATTTTCAAAACTTCAGTTTCATAATTACTTCATAATGTAAACTTTATTATTATTATTTGAAGATATAAATATTTACAAACAATACCATCCATTATTTAAACTAGTATATTATCCATAAAATCTCTAATAAAAATATGAGACCAAACTAAATGTTAAGATTCTATTGTATTAGCGAGGTATAATAGGTTTTTTTAAGTTTTTTTTAATGTGATTTTTTTATTAATTAAGTTCTTATTTTAATTAAAAACTGTTAATGTAATTTTTTTAATAAGACTTTAATTTTAAGATAATAACCATATTACATCTAGCTACATAATGGAATATGTATATGTATAGTGACACATAATTAATATATATATATGCTATTGTATAACATTCTTAATACTGTTAATATCAATATAATGAAAGGAATTATATTAATTATTTCTAATTACTCAATTAATAAGAAAATTTTTTGTGAGATCACACTATTAAAAAAACCTATCAATAAAGAGTTAGCTAAGAACTTATATCTCAATAGTCAATTGCATTTGGTCACGTAAATCAATTATTGTGAAGGTAACCATTTTCATTTTGTGTTCTTCACAAACATGATGAACTTGAAATTTTCCTTTTTTGTTTCATCGATGCCTTATACAGAATAAACGGTTTTTACACGAAACGTGGGTTTCAAATTTGAGACACATGGGTGTGAGTGAAGATGTGTTCATAATAGATTTTCAAAATAAAGAGAATGAAGTCAAAATTGAAGAGGCAAAATGGTGAGTTAGGAGGATGAGAAAGCAGAAAGAAAGAAGTAATATGGTAGGGAACTTTAGGGTGTGTGGGTGGTTATATATGAGGACGTAAACATCAATGCATAAGGATATTACTTAGTGGATCTTTTGACGAGAGGAGTGGGGGACCTCATGCACTTGTAACTTTCGTCTACTTCAACATTCCCTTCCATATAACTCACCTCTTCCCATTAGCACACCATATCCTATATCATTTTAAATTACTTTTTCACATAATATATCCAACTTAAATTCATAAAGTAAAATTAAATAACTACAAAAAATCATTAACCAGTCATTAAAGAATCCAAATACTTATACATTAACCAATGATATTAAAAAGAGAAAACATAAATACAAATAGTTTAGCTCATTACTACCACCAAGAATATGTTTGATAGAGCACTTTATAACTTAAGTTAATTTAATTAGTTTTGTTTTTATCAAAATAAGTTTGTTCACAAAACTTCTAAAATCATTTCTTAACCTTTCAACATTGTTTTAAACTGATGATGTTAAAAACTATTTCTAACATTAGTTTTTACTAAAATCAACTTGAAAAACTCACTTTTAATATTTTGTGGTGACAATTAATGTGAGAAGTTATAATTTTCAATATCAGTCATGGATATAGTCAATAATAATCTTTCAATATAAATTAATGTAAGAACGTAGGTTAAAGGGTATTTTTTTAAATTAACTTTCTTTGTTTTGGAAGAAGTCCATCCAAAAAATAAAAAATACAATATAATTACACATTTATTATATTATTACTTACTTTATGTTATGTGTCCAATACATCACGTAATAATCATATCTTTCTTTTTTTCGATTATACTATAACAAAATTAACTTATAATTATATAATGCAACATATGAATAAGAAGTAATGAAAAATTATTTTGAGCATGTGTTGTATAGTGTTTAAGTCATTAATGTAATGTACATCTAACATACTATATATCCATTCATAACACTAAAGACAAATACATTAATAAATAACTAATGATACATTACTACTATTTCAAAACATAGTGTGATAACTTAACCTTACATTACAACTTTAAACTCTAAGGTGAATTTTTATGTAAGAAACATAACCAAATGACAACATTTTCTTTTGGATACAATTCAACAATAATTACTAAAATGATAAAATAATTTGCTAGATTGAAACAAAACATTAAAACAATTTATAAGTAAGTTTGACTTATTCATAATAGTATGGGTAAAAGAAAATTTCTTTCTTAGAATTGTGCATTAATCGATGAATGTCATTTCATTCATTTTATTTCATGATTTGTAGATAGATTGCGGTTGAGAAATCCAAATACATTATAGTAGTCAAATCAAATAAAAACCCACACTTCAACAAAATATTTGTATGAAAGAAGAAAAACATTAAAATTGTAATTAAAGTATAAAAGATAAAGTACATACTTACACAATCTAGAGTTCTACGACTAAAATATTAAGATACTAGTTTTAGAAAACAAATCCAACATGATGAAAAATTAACCTCGAGTATGATTGTTTTCAAAATTTCCACGATAGGATGTTGGGAAAATAAAAAATATGAAAGAAATCAAAGATGAAGAAACTCTAATCTACCTTTATTGACACTATAAATAAGAGAAATTAATAAGTCAATGAACATTTGTCACTTTAAAATGGAAATTCAAATATAAAAATAAAAAATTATAATGAAGAATCTAAAAGAGAATTTTTCACTCAAGAAAATTATTCAAATTTCAAACTGAACAAAGATTTTATTAGACCGATTCTTCACAAATTTCCACCTTAGTTTAGCACAAATCTTTTAAGCGAGAATCACTAACTACCACTAAGCTCATCATAAGCTTCATCATCAATCAACTATATTAAATCCAAGCATTAAAAAAACTTGCTACCTAACAGAACCTTCATAATCATATATAAAAAGGATTAGGCCTTCATCATCTTCACAAATGCTCCAACAATCACCTTTCCTACGAAATGCAGTTTTATATCAATATATTTCATTCTTTCATGATAGACTTGGTTATTTAACAATTTTATTACACTATTGATGTCATAGTAGATGGTGACAATATGGTCTTACACCTACAACTCCTTGGCTAGACTCTTCAATCATGAGGTTTTCTTCACTGCTTTTGTCATGACAATATATTTTGCTTGAGTGGTTGATAATACTAATACCATATGAGAAGAATCAGAAAAAGAAAAAAGACATGTTGAAAAGAGGTATACCTAGTTCGAATGAAGGACAGAACGAAAATCGAAAAAACAAAAGAAGAGAAACACTCGTGAAGGATGCTTTTGAACAATTTCAAAACAATATAAAAGTAATATGTGAGAAAAAAACAACTTTAAATAGAAAAATTTAATCCAAAGCATCACTTTATTAGACTATATGTGTGGTGAAACAAAACATTTATCATTTAAGTGTATAATATTTTGAAACTTAAGACCTTTCATTAATGAACATTAAAGATGTTTTCTTTCACATGATTTCTTGTGAAGACTAGCACTAATGATTATTCATAAATGCAAAAATATTTTGTACACTTAAAAAAAAATTGTTGTATTCAAATATATTAAAAGAGAAAATTAAATCAAAATTACTTAATAAAAAAACTAAATGATAAAATATTTATTCTTAATAACTTATTGTAAAAGTTCGAACTCATAGAATTAGTTTATCCTTATAAACAATAATTAATTATCCACTTACTCACTTATTTGATTTTCAAGCTTAATTATGATATTTGTCTATCTACACATCTTGGAATTATCTATGTGAACATAATATTTTTATTATCAAGATTATTGGAACCAGATATAGTATTTCAGTTCTCAATAGCTAAGTCAGTTTAAGTGATATGAAAAAGATCATCTAAAAACCTAAGATATTTTTTATTAATTAACTTTGCCTATAGTACACATTATTACCAAAACAAGTACCTACTATTTTTTTTACTCATATTATTATTATTATTTAAAATCTTTAACTAATTTAAGCATAGGAGAGTCTTTTGTAAATAAATCTCCATTTAATATTTGAATTTCACAACTAAAACACAACTTAAAAGTGACATATTTTTCTTTCATTAACTTGTTGAGGAATGTTTTGTCTTTGAGTAAGAAAAGCATATATATGATCAATACTTTATATAATATGAACGACACATTGGTGAGTTTTTCATGCTTTATATCTAATAAAAAATAGTAATACATTCTAATCATGAAATCGAAGGAGAATAAATGCTTTCTTATTTGACTATGAAAGGAAAATTCCTGCCCAACTTGTGTAAACCAAATACATTGCCCATGATGCATAACAAATGTTTTATTTAATTGTTTATAATTTCTCAATACACATTTTTAATGAAAATTGTCATACTTTGCATAGTTGGCCCCACCATTAGTAAATTAACAAGCCATTCAACCCAAATACCAATCCATTATTCCCAAGTGGATAGTAAATCTGATATGAGACAACTGAAATCTATATGATTAAGACTCTCCAATGCCTTCTATTCCTCTCCTTCATACTTTATATTATTCCAAATTTTAATTCATTTTGTAATTGGTAACTCTCCATTCATCTCTATACTATTACTACTATAAATTTTATAATCCATCAAATATCATTTTAGTTAAGTAACAACTTACTATTGGTGTTAAGCTGAGGATTCCAATTTCTTAAATATCACATTTTCCACTTGCATCTCAATGTCAATACAATGATTATTGAGTGAATTAACTCATGAATGAACACAACATAGTTGTTAAGATATAGTTCTTCAACCTCTCTTCTATTTTACATTTTTAATCAAAATTCCCTTTATTTTAGAACTTACACAAAAATTCCTCTTATTTTAAGAATTTGCTATACCTTTAAATCCAATTTTTTTACTCTTAGAAAATGAAAAAAATATATTATAATTTAGTCTCATAATAAACAATCCTTATTTTATTTTTCTGGATATATCAACACACAAAGTTCCTTTCATTTTATAAATATAATACAAATAAATTCATGTATACTGTAAGAATTTTAAATTATTAAATTCTTATATGGTAAGTTATAGAATAGCATTAAAGCAACAGAAAAGCATGAATGATAGAATAAAATATTTTTTTCATATTAAAAAATAGTTATTTTAAATTCTTGAAATAAAAAAATCTAATATAGACAATTAGATGCAAAAAAATAATAAAATAAATAATATTTTGTTGATTTATTTTTAATAATTTACATGATTACGCTTTGATGATTCTTTATCATGATAACTTTGAAACAGCCCTTGTTATATTGCTTTATCAAGACTTTACTGTATTATTTTAATATCATCTTCAAAAATTTAACATTAAAAAAACTAAAAAAATAGTGTTGTATAGCAATTTAATTTAAATATTAAAATATAAGATAATAATGTATAATGTATAAGAAATGAAATGGATTTATGTAATTAATTGAAATATGTAACAAAGATATTTTTATAAGTTTTATTAGATTAATATCCTTAGTCTAAGTGTATTATGTTCATAAAATAAAAGGGCTTTGTGAAGGGTTTACTAATAGAAAGAAATATGTTTAACAAATGTAAAATATAAGGAAAATGAAAGTGGTGAACTCATACTTATTTTTTGTCACTTAATTTGTCATTGTTTAAAACACAGTTTCATGACTAACACCAACTGCATTATGCATGTTAATATTGGAAGTAAAAACGAATCTTAAAAAAATATAAAAAAAATGTTGATTAGATTCTATTTATATTCACTTTTAAAAATGTATTATTTAGTTATATTGTTCTTAGTACAATAGGTAAATAAACGTGTCTCTTTTTATTACATCAATCATGTTAGTTGAAAAGGTTAAGATCTTTTAAGTCCATGAATTATATTTTGTCCAGAATTTATGCATGGAGAAAGAGTTCTACACTTTACTCAAAAACCAGATATAAGATAGATTAATTTTTTTTCATCTATTCAATGCTATATATATATATATAAATTTAGCAACCGATATTAATTTATGGATTACTATAAAAAAATTCATTAAATATAAATTAATTTAAAAATAAAATATAATTAATTATTATAGTGATTAAATTAAAAATTATTTTATAAACTAAAATTATTAATATTTAAAATAGTTTTTATTATGATAAAAATTATATTCTTTTTAATATTAATCTTAAAATATAATAAAATTAATTTTTATATAATAGTAACTAAATTAATTTTTAATATTAATTATCAAGATTCTAATTATTTATTAAATCAAATTTTAATTTAGTTTTTAATTAGTATCCAATTTTATTATTTCATATTTTAATAATATAATTAGTAAGTAATTTTTTTAATGTATTTTATATATACAAAAATCAAGACACTAAACACTGTTGGATCTATATAAGTAAGCCTGAAATTAGCTTCTCATGTGTGCTGTGCACTTCCTATATTTTTAAATAATATTATTTTTATTATAATATTTAAAAATATTATCTAGTATGATTTTTTTATTTTTTTAGTTATAAAAAGGTATACTGAACCAAAATTACAAAGAAAAAATCATATCTAAATAACTATTTCTAACCCGACACCAAATCTATTACTTTCAATATTTTTTTCTCTAATCAATAAAACCTTAATTTAAGTATATTATTTCGACTTTTTTAAAATTATTAAATATTAATACTTTAGTTTATATATATTATTTTGATTTTTCAGAATTATTGGTGAGTTGGATTAAATTTTAATTACATAAAGAAAAGGAAAAACTCAAGTGGTTTTGTTTTTGAAGTGTCTGAACTCAACTCGAACAACAAACTCAGCCAAACTTTTGTGTTTTAGTTTTTGAAAGATATAATTAAGTAAAGGATTGGTTTGTGAAGTGGAGTGTTGATGAATAGAAATAGGAGAGTGGTTATATGCTTTTGTGATTTAACGAAGCAAAGGAAGGGGCCATCACTTTCGGCTTGTGTGGGAAAAAAGTGGGTTGGGTTTAGTGTTGTGAGGGCCTGTTTGCTTGTGTTTGAAGCATCCTTATGGGCTACAACAAATGAATATATTCCCCATATGAATATATTCCTTCACAAGGTGAACCCATGGGACCCATCTTTATGTGAAATTCCAATGCTTTTACAAACTTTCTTCATCACCTCTTCATCAATCTCTCACTCTCCTACTCCTTCACCTCTCTATTCTCACACCCATCAAATCATTTAACCTAGCAACAAACAACTTTTTTTCATCATATTTTTATTCAGAAAATATTTAGATGCAATGCCCTAATTACCAATACTAACCACATTCCTAATCAATACAATAAACACTCAAAACATGCTTTAGACAAGTTTTTACAAAAACTTTTGATAAAAATAAGAAAAATAATAATAATAATAATAAATTCATAAAAATACATTAAATATAAAATAATAAACTAATTTAAAGATAAAAGTTAAATTACTTTATAAACTAAAAATTATTGATATCTAAAATAGTTTTTATTGTTGATCTTAAAAAAAATATGAATTAATTTCTATAATGATAACTAAATTAATTTTTAATTAAAAATTAAATTATTTTAATATTAACTATTGAAGTTTTAATTATTTATTAAATTAAATTTTAAATTAGTCACTACTCAAGTTAATAATTAATTTCATATTTTAGAGCTTAATGGCATAGTTTTTTTTAAAAAAATTATTGTATAAATTAAAATTAACTTATGAATAAACTAATTTATAAAAAAATTATATAATTTCTTAAAATTTTATTCTTTAAGTTATATGTAAGCTAATAGTACTAATTGGGAAAAGATTTGCTTTTTTTTTCTTTTCTATTAGTTTTTATAATGAAATTTTTGTCTAAAGGTACTCCTACTTATTTATATATAAAGCGTTTAAGTCTTTGAGATTATAGAAAGAAATTGTCTTTCTGTTATTTAAATTAAATTGTATATATTATTTATTAATTATAGGTTAATAGACTTTTTAATTCTAATTTTTTGTAAGTTCTTACAATGTGTTTTTACTATTTTGACATGTGTTTTGTGCATTAGACACGTGTCATGTCATGTGTCACCTCATCACTGTTTTAATATCATCCACACCAATTTAATGAAAGAAACCATATTAATTGATTTTAGTCGAAATCGAAACTATATTAAGAAAAAATAATAGAGAAACACATTACAAAAATTCATAAAAAAATTAGGACTAAAAAAACTATTAAACCTAAATTATAATATAATCTTTTTACTGAATCATTGGACTTTCTTAATAAAACTCTAAACTCATTTCATTATAACGCAACGAATAGACAAAACCAAATATTAACATTATTGTTACACTCCATTTGATCTAGAGTTCTCATGATTCCAATGTTCTATAAATATATGGTTAATGTATATAATAACTATAAATATTAAACTTAGAGTTTTATTTCTAGAACTTTATTTATTAAAACACTTGAATTATGCAACTTTTAAGAGTTAAAAATATGTTACAAATCACTGAAACGATATAGAAAGGAATGTAAATATTTTGCTAAAATAAAAACTAAATTTAAATAAAAATAAACTCAAATAATAGACCTAAAAGAAGTTTAAAACTAAGAAAAAATTGACTGTTTAAAAATTAAATACATTTAACAAAAAAATATAGATAAAATTTCATAATATTTAATTAAAGATTTAAAAAATGGAAATAATTTAAACTTTAGTTATTGTTCTAGTAAAGAGATATGAGGATCTTTAAACTTAGAAGAGGATTAAGATTTTATATCTTATTTCTTTTCTTAACTTTAAAGGTCCTACTATTAATTGATTTTTCTAAGCTTATAATTAAATTTCTTGAATTAAGGGTTCATGATTTTTTATTCTTCTATATTATTTTGTTAATTTTATTAATTATTACTTTAATAATGATGAATTTGATCGCTAATTGAAATAGAGACTAATGTAGAATCTAATTTAATAAGTGGCTAAAACCTTATTAGCTAATGTTAGAAACAAATTTAGATTCTTATTTAGAAACCAACTTAGTCACCATTATATAGAAACTAATTTAATAATTCTTTAAGATCAATAGCCACAAAAAAAATATAGTTTCTATTATAATAAAAACTATTTTAGATACCAATAATCTTTAGTTATAAAATAGTTTTTAATTTAGTCACTATAATGACTAATTATTTTTTGTCTCTAAATTAATTTATATTCAATGAATTTCTTGTAGTGTATATATATATATAATAGAGAGAGAGAGTATGTGAACACTTCATCACTTGAAATGATAGCATGTACATGGAAGATGTAGTTATAGAGAAAAATAACAAATACAAAAAAGGAAATATAAACAAAAAAAATACATACAAATTGTTTTTATACAAATTCTTTCTCATTTTTGTCATAAGCAAAAAAGGATCATAGAAGACATCATCTAAATATGGTGGTGGTTGGTCAGGAAGTGGTTGAGGGTTTGTAGGTTTTGTAAAGAACTGGACAAGGGTTTTTTGCATTTGTTAGGTGAAGGTGATAACAAATTGTTCAAATTGCTGAGTTTGGCGTTCTTTTTACGCTTGGAGAGCAGCTTAATAGGCAATACACTCTACCTTAAGAGCTTCTTACACTAACTCTAGACTCAAAGTTAGCCAATTGAGGGTTGACAACTGCTAAGGCAAGAGGTGTAGAAGATGGGGGACTGAAGGCAAAGTTATTGGGTTCTTCTAGTTGGACTTCTAGGGAATGTGAGGAAGGTTGTTTAGGTTGATGAGATGTTGGGGCAGGAATGATAACAACTTCTTCTTCTTTAGCGTCGAGACATCTTCTACTTCTATCATGTGGGGAACACTCCAAAGAAGCATTACATCAGCCATGGAGAAGCAAATGACTTTCATCATCCATGGGATGCATGTGGTAGGGGCTCATAGGATGTATATTACTCGTTACTCATGTGAGTAGCCAGATGGAGATTTTTTCCATGAGGAACAAACTGATCAGATCGTCTGGTGAGAACAAACGCACAAACCGTTGGAAGGACCTACCTCAAACTTCAGCATCTTCAGAGGTAGAGCCAGAAGAAGAGGTATAAACACTATTGTGGTGTACAATCTTTTGGTACCTATAGACAGCTTGGTCTTAAGAGGGAAGATGTGTCAAGCCCTTGAGCTTGTGAAAATTGACAGACAGTTGCATTTGCTTAGACAGTCTAGAGGGTAAAGGTTCCTTCATTTTCCTCTTGTCGATGATGGGCATCTTTGTACACTGATAATCTGGATAGATCTTAAAGGATGTGTTGGGGGATACCTATATAGATTGTGGGGGCAGCCCTAGCTTGATGTGGATTATTGAAGCCAAGTGTAAAGAGTGACAAAGACATCATCCTTACTTGTTCCAGCTACACTCGTAGAGTCTTGGAATCATCATCTAAAAGGTGGATGGTTCTCTCAATAGCTAGATAGGGTGGAATGAGACTATATAGACATTATACATTATGTATGTGAGGCATTCCTTGGTAGGGCATGGAAGGCTAATGATAGTGTCTGGTGGAAAGTTAAGTTGTGAGACAGAGGGTTGGAAGGTGTAGTGGTAGAGAGTGTGTAGTGAAGGTAGCTAGGTGATGTTTGGGGGGTTGATAGGGATAGTGGGTTTGTGGTTTGGATGATGTGTTGGATGGTCGATCAAGGAACAACCATGAGGTGGGAGATTTGGTGGTGGTAGAATGGGGAAAAGAGGTAAAATCTATATAAGGTGGAGAGCAAGGTGTAGGTATTGGTTCGTGTATGGTGGTCTAGATTGGTGAAGATGGTGGAGGAGTGGAGTGTCGAGGTGGAGATGGTGGAGGTGAGAACACAGAAGGTTGGTCACACGGAGGGCTAGAAGGGGCCAAAGAGAAATAATAAACAAATATAAGTTTTTTAAATTACTATATAAACTATAAGTGATTTAGAAATTTAAAACGAGAATGAATATAAGAAATGTGACAGGAATGAGAGCATATATGTACATATTTATCCTTGTTCCTATATTCAATTTAAAAAATTAAGTATTGCTCATATTTATACTCAATCAACATGAGAATTTCATGATAAAATTATAATGAATTCAGATAATACTTATGGGTCAAGTTTATTTATCATCCCTAGCTACTTACTATTGATAGACGCTATGACTTAAATTTAGGTAGGTGAACATATTTCATCTGAGTCCTTTAAACTATTAAATTGACCAAGAATCATAATCCTTAAACATTATTGAAAAGGAAAATTAAAAAGATACAAAAATACATGTATATAACACCAACACCATTTATCAAAATATTTTTTTACTTTATTGTCTATTTTTAAATAGAGCATAATAATAATAATAATAATAATAATAATAATAATAATAATAATAATTTTAATAACATAATAACATACTCTTTTTAAATAAAATAATTTTATAACTTTTCTTAACCATAATAAATACTTAAAACGTTTATATTTAAACAAATTAAATATTAGATCAAGAATACGAACGTAAATAATAAAATTAAAAAGGTATTATTTTGAAATTTGAGATAGGTCAGAAATTACTTTATTTATCACTACTATTACATGTACTTTTTATTTGAATTGAAATTAAGTTTATTTAGTAACTTAGGTTAACTGAATTACACTCCTAATTAAAAAGGAGAAATCTTGTACACTACCAACAAATTTCCATGAAGGTGACGAATGTATGGATGACACGAGTTTATGAGCGCAAAAACAATGGTGGAACGCATTAACACTAAATTGTAAATTGTGAAGGCTATGGAATATAATTATTTTGAACCTTAAAAATAATACAATAATTATTATTAATTAAAAATAAAAATAATATTACAATTAATTTTATGGCAAAATAAAATTTTAATTATTTATTTTGCTTAATCAACCATTGTGATTTTATCATCTTAAAATACACATTCGATTGTCATGAAGAGTCCTATTATAGAAAAGTGAGAAAAAGAAAGAAAAAAATAAAAAAAATAATAATTCCATTGTCATAATCACGACTTTTAAACCTAAAAAGTAGTCAAATGAAGTTGGATTGGGTGGTGAATGGTATCCCAAATAAGACAGAAGCACGTGGTGGCATAGTCATTATCTCTAGAGACAATTAATGGGTTACCACTTCAAAATCCTAAGGCCACTCAAAATTATTAACAAATACTATGATTTGAAATCAATGTTTGACAAATCATCCACAACGATTCTCTTTTCATCACTACCATTTTCTTTTAACCTCTTTCTTCTACTATAAAAATATATCATTTCTTTTGAATTGACGTGACAATAAGCAAATTTTGTTCTCCCATCACCAACCCAAAACAATAAGTATCCAACTCTTCCTTTAAGAAAAAAGAAATCAAAATTCCCCCACACCTTTCCCTATTTTTATTATATATGTCACCACTGCATTATTTTTATGTCTCTCAAATTCAGACACTATTTTTATATTTTTTTTTAATTTCAAGATGGTTCCATGTAAGATATTTAAAAAATTATATTAGAATGATATTAGTGGTGAGATAAAAAAAATCAAAACTATTAATATAGAGGTATTTTAGGTTAACATATTCAGTGTGTCAATGTTTATATCATTAAAATAATTTACTTTCACGACTTATAAAATATGAAATTAATCATTAACTAAATTAAAAATTAATTTAAAATTTAATTTAATAATTAAAATTTTGGTAGTTAAGATTAAAAATAAAGTTAAATTTTAATTTAAAAATTAATTTAATTATCATTATATAAAAATCAATTTCACAATTTTTTAAGATTAATATTTAAAAAAAATATAATTTTTATTATAATAAAAATTATTTTATATGTTAATAATTTTTAATTTATAAAATAATTTTTAATTTAGTTATTATAATGATTAATTATTTTTAAAATTATTTTATATTTAATAATTTCTTGTAATATATTTATCGTTTGAATTCTTATTTGTGATTTTTTATTTCATAAAATCATAATATTTATGTTTTCTTAATGTTGTAATTGTTTATTGCTCTATTTATTAGTAAATAAAAATTCATTAATAGACATGATATTTATCAGCACACAATCCTTTTAGTCTTTTAGTTTTTAAATTAAAAGATTAAAATAATTGAAATGTATTATCATTATAATTATAATTAACTACAAAAATTATTAAAATTTAGTATTGCATTCTAGATATTAGACTGATATCTCATAATAAGAATTTGAAAAGTTATAAATATCAAATAGTAAATTCTACATAATAAGAATATTTGAGGATGTACATGTTATTCTTAACCATTTTATTTCAATCATTTAAACTTTTTTACTCCATTTCCTTCAAATACTTTTTTTTTTTTACTTTCACGTAATTTATTTACATTAATCATTTCATTTTCTAACTAGTTTACTTTAGGCATAATAGTTTTCACAAAAATTATTCTCTTAAAATTATTTTTAGAATCAATTGATGATTTCTCTATTTATCCATGTATTTATTTTATTAGATCTAGGCAATAGTTTCAAACATGTGTTTTGAGCATTTCCTCTTTGCATTATATATATTGAAAAAAAAAACAAAACGGATATCAGAATCTAATCTATAAACTGAACTTTGGATGTGATTTTACACAGGAATATCGATTTAATCAGCCTATATATAATGACGATTTGGCAAATGTTTGAATTGAAATTTGAAATGAAGATAATATTTTCTATTAAAAGTTATAATTGTGTTTATTTAATAATTTAAATGTTCAAAATCAACATCCCAAACAAAATTTTAATGGTTAGCTTTGAACTTAAAAGTAATTTATAATAGATTAAATTGTCTATTAATATATAAATTATACATAAATTATTTTCTTTTTTATCTGTCATTTTTCTTTTTCCTCATTAATTTCATTCATACCGCTATAAACTATGCTCTTAAAACAAAACCCTCACTTTCAGATAATTACATTCGCATTTTAAATTTTTAAAAAATTTACATCACATATGTCTTCTTTTCAAACACTTGAAAAACGTTTGTTATACAAAACTTGTCCATAATGAGAATTTTGAATATTAAGAAACATGTTGTTATTTGGTTATCAAAATATATTTAAATGACCATAAATGTTTTTTGGAATATTTATTTTAATGTTTTGGAAAATAAAGAGAAATATAATACTTTTACTAAAATAATTTATTACATTAAATAATGTATAAAAACAATATAACTTTATTATTAAAGTTGTTAAAATCGATTAAAATTAGTTAAAACTAACCTACCTGGATTATACAAATTTGGATTTGTGCATCTAATATTTAGGAATATGAAAGTAAGTTTTGATTTGTGGGTCGATCTACTAGTTTGAGATTTTTAATCTATCAATTACATATAATATGTTAACTTGTTTTTCCATAATAAAAAATTAAAATTAAAATAATTCAAAAATTAAATTTTTCATATTATATTATTTGAAGATATAAATATTTAATATTATAACTTAAATCATTAACATATATAAATTAGGTTTTAATTATTAATTATAATAAATAATTTAATATATAAAGATATTAGTCATTTTAATTTATTCAGACATTAATTAATTAATTAAAATTTTTTAAAATATTTATATAATTAAATATATATTTTTAATTATATATTAAAATAAAAAGTAAAATTAAAAAAATAAAAATTTAAAAGAAAAGAAAATTTAAGAAAGACTTACAAGTTTCCTCACAAACCTATCTTTTAATCAAGGTGTAAAGAATATAGCTGTCGAAAAGTAGAAAGAGTATATATATCCACTTTCAATCAATTTTGTAAATTAAAATAATTTTACTTTTAATTGTTTTATATTGGATACAACCCATATAATGGGGCTTGGGTACCCTATTTCTAAGCTCGAATAATTTAGCCTTTTATCTAATAAAACGTGTTTCTAATTCAGAATATATATATATATATATATTATTTTTTAATAATGTTATTTTCTTAAAAAAGTAGAAAAAGTGACATTTTTAACTTTGAACTCCTTAGTTTTTCTTACCAAACGTTCCCTTACACTAATCCTAGCAATAATATATACTTTTTAAATAATAGAAAAACAAAACATAATTTGTATCAAACAATTGAAGAAACTGTTACACATAGTACAAGAAAAAAAATATACATAATGCAGAACTTTAAAATAATCGGAAAGGAAGAACTTTAGGGTTTCAAGAATCAGAAAAAACAGTAACCAGAATTTATTCTTACTGTTGATATTTTCCTTAGTCTTTATCAAATATAAGTTCAATCCTATATTAAGGAACTGTGACGTTAGCTCATGAACTTAGGAACCATCCTAAGTAGAAAGGCTTTTTCGTTTCCACTAATTGAAAACACATTTAGACCCAGGAATTCACAAAAAAAAATGGAGAGTTTTGCTTCCTACACCTCCATGATTACTAACTGAACCCCATAATTTTAGTTGATCCCCATTTTACTCTTCATACTCTATTCAAATGGTGACTTCTAGACATTTTCTAGAATAAATTTTTCAGAAGCTTTCTAAAACAAGTTTTTCATAAATTTTTTAAAACAAATTTTTCAAAATAACTTTTTTGAAACATATAATATGGTTTCTGAATTATCCAACATAATTCTGAAATTCACAATAGATAATATTTAAGCAATCTGGCAATGGCAAGAGGTATGGGTGAGTGTAGTGAAAGGCGGCGGAGATAGCGTATTTAGTTACTATTGATATGTTGGTGCAGTTAGCAATTATGGGGGTTCAGGAAGCAAAAGCTGAAATGAAAGAATATTGGGCCATTTCCATTACCCAAAAGGCTCGTTCTCCCTCTACTCCAAAAATTTCAGCCTACACTCCATACAGCACAGTAAATTTATGAAATTACTCTTAAATCTAAATCAGGTAAATGCACTCTTTTCTCCCTCTCTTCTTCTTTCGTGTTTCTGCTCCACATTCTCTCCTCTCTTCTTCTTCCGGCCTCTTCCGTTGTGTCATCGTCTTCCTCCGTTGCTTCTCGTGGTTCTCCTTGTTCGTTGCATTTGGTTTATGTGAAGGTATTCCAAGAAATTTAGGCAACTAGCACTAGCGTCGACACGAGTAAGGTCCTTCGTTTCGCTCATTTCCAGTTTGAAAAATGGCTTCCAGCTTGTACAGACCGGAAGTCATTTCCGAAAGTCAAAAAGTGACTTCTGAATTTTAGAAACCGGAAATCAACAAAAAGGTAATATTGGAATTTTAATATCTGGAGAGGTGCATAAAGAAAGTTTGGAGGTGTAGGAAGAATCACACTACCCAAAATATATATGGGTTTTATTTTCTTCGAAATCTTGATCCATTCTTCACCTAAAGGATCTTCGTCTTTTGGAGATATGCATGATTTTGCCGACAAAGCAAAAGTTAGTGGCTGAAAAGATTTGAATCAAATACTTTATAATATACGTAACTGTCTAAGCTTTTGAATATGGTTTCGATCTAATACATTACTTGGGTTTAACCTTGTGTATTCCAAGCTGTGTCTGCACCCCTTTCCCTCATTTCAACAACTTTTACTTGTATTCTTCACTTTAACTTTTTCAAAGATATATTATCTACAATAATACACCAAATTATAAACATTGATTCACTTCTTACGATAAAATTATCTATTCGGAAAACTTGAATTTGGGAAAGGGATTTTCTATCATCAAATTGCCATATCATTAGCTTGTTTAACATTTTTTAAGAAAGTGTTTGTTTTAAAAGTGCAAAAATAATCGAAGGAAAATTAATAAGAAACAACAGTTCTTCTTTTTCTTTTTAGATTTGGGATGCTATGCAAGTGAGTGACTTTTCATGAGAAATCATATAAAGAAATACTTTATCAAAGTGAGTGAATAGCTTCTTATTCATCAAATGATATACTTTTTCAATCTTTGTTCTTGATCTGGGAACTTTATGAACGTTATAGAGAGCAGATCATAGATGAAGTACTTTTGATCATAAAGTAATCGATTCTGTTAGGTATTCAAGTGTATGAGTGGGCATAAAGTTCCACATTGAGTAGAAATGATAAAGTTGAGGTGTATAAAAGAAAAGCAAAGACCCATAGACATTGAGCCTTAAGGTTTTATGTTGGAAGTGGTGTCATCTTTTCTCTTATACCCTCTCCCTTAGAAAATTTTTCAACAATGGTATCAGAGTCTGGTTGTCTTGGTAATCGGTTCAAGCAAAGGGCAAGCATGTCCTATTGTGGGTATTCAAGTGTGTGAGTGGGCATAAAGTTCCACATTGAGTAGAAATAATAAAGTTGAGGTGTATAAAAGAAAAACAAAAACTCATAGACATTGAGCCTTAATGTTGTGTAATAACATTTTAGAATAGATTTTTTTAAATTAAATAAAATTTTTAAGAGTTTTTTTTAGTAAAATGATAGATGAATACTTAAAATTTTCATTTACATCTATTTAGAAAGAAAATAAAAATTATAAATAGAGATTAATTTGTTTATTTTAAGGTTGTAAGAGAATGTGGTAATGAAGAGATTAATTTTGATGATGATAATAATATTTTTATTTGTCGTTACCCGAGACATGGGATTCAAATTACTTTAACCTAGGATTCATGGTTCAAAAATAAGCACATGACTTTAGTACACCTGGAATAGGAAAAGTGTGACATGACATTCAAACCTATTTTTCATTTATTTGTTCACATCAAATTTCGTACCTTTCTCTCCTGTAACCAACCTCTGTGTAGTACTCAGATCACAACATGGCCATCTGCACTTAAAAGAAACCCATTGATAAACCTATGCACCCAAACAAACTTCAGTCAGAAAAAAAATAAAGAAAAGAATGGTTAAGATATTCTGAATTCTTTTCTAGAGTATAGCGGCTGACCAAGATGCTAAAACATAGTCTCATAATCCTTCTCTTACTTAACATTTTTCAGATTATTTAGTTTTTATCTTTTTATATTGGCACTTTTCTCTTAAATAATATTTATTACTTATTATTTTTTAGATTTTTCTATTATTTATCTTTATCATTAATTTCCATTTTTTTTTAATTTTAAAAGATCACTTAACTCTTATAGCAATTCTCTCTTTTTCTCTTCATCATTTATACATTTTTGACATAACAAGTTTATATTGTTTTATATTTCAAAAATTAAATGTTATTTTAAAAATTATTATAACTTTTTAGTAGATTGAATTTGTGTTATGAATTTAAATACTATATGATATTTAAAACTATGTTTAATATATTTAAGTAGAAAATATTTATAAATTGTTGGCTTAATCTGAAAAACCTATAAATAATTTTATTTGTTTTCAATTAACTTATCTCTACTACAAAATTTCATCGAAAATCAATTCACTAAAATTTTTAAACATTGATAATCTTAAAAGAAGAATTTAATCGCTATTGTCCATCTAAAAAGTATACTGCTATCTGGTTAGAAATCAAGACTGGTATGCCTTTTAAAATAAATATTATAAAACTCGAAAGAAGCATTATGCTAATTTTTTTATTGAATAAAAGTTTAAAAAAATTATATTATAAATATTCACTACTACAAAATAAGCCTATTATGACAAAAAATCATTAAATATAAATTAATTTAAAAATAAAAAAATAATTAATTATTACAGTAACTAAATTATAAATTATTGATATCTAAAATAATTTTTATTATAATAAAAATTATATTTTTTAACTATTGATCTTAAAAAATTATGAAATTGGTTTTTATATAATTGTGACTAAATTGGTTTTTAAATTAAAATGTAAATTGGTTTCTAACGTTACCTACCAAAGTTTTAGTTACTTACTAAATTAGATTTTAAATTAATCTTTAATTTAATTATTGACCAATTTCACCATTTTATAGGTCAATAATATAGTTGGTAAAAGTAAGATTTCTTATGTTACATTAATGATTTTATGTCTGATCTCTCAGTATCCAATATTATAAAAAATTGAAAAGGAAGTTGTAAATAATTTCAGTTTTCTTACGTCCGTAAAACTCAAAAATTACTTCAAATCAGGAAAACTCAAAAATTACTTCAAACCAATTGGGGGTTTGATGTAATTTTTGAGTTTTATATCGGACCACTTGAGCTTCAATGTAAAGCTTGATTAAAATATGCATCAAACTCATTCTTCCTTGTGTGTGCGACTTGGGTTTTTCATATTTTCTCACTTCTCCCTCTGGCAACGGGGGCAACAAAGCTTTGAGAGTGTTTATGATAAACATAAGACATGGGGTCTTCCATCCATATGACTCATTCGTTGTTGAGAGCATTTTTTATCCAATTGCATTGCGATTTTTGTGGCTACATTACGTGATTAGGTTAGTGTTCTATATCCCTATTTTGTTCTTGAAATGGAAAGCATGATTGTTGGGGGGAATCTCAGTCATAATATTGCATTAATGTCTCCACTGAATTGTTGTTGTAGAAAGTTTATTGTATTGAATTTTTCTATTTTTAATTTTGAAATTAGTTGTTTAAATAAAAAATTTAATTTTTATTTACCATATAAATATTAAGATGTATTTTAGTCTTTAGGACATAAATTATTTAGTAATTTGTTTATCTATAATTTTAAGAATTAAATTATAGACATTTTATGTTTATGAAAATTATAGTGAAAAGTTTAGTTTAAACCGATTAAAGGATTAGTATCATGTTTGGTTGATGTACTTGATTTTGTTGTAGTAATTTAATTTATGCTTATTTTTATTTTGATGCACACATTGAGTGAAGTTTAGTTCTCATTTCAGATTTAGTACAAACAATTAAACATTAATTATTTGTATTAAATCTTGAATTGTTCAATTAGACAAACTTAGAAAATTATTTTTCATAATTTTTAATATGTACAAATTATAGTCTAACCTTACATTTGCTATAATTTTGGCAACACTTTCTACTGAAGAGTGTACAACTCTAGTCCCACGATTTGGTTGTAAATTGGCTCACATGGTTTCTGACCCAACCAGCACAATTGATGTCACCTGCAACAATCTCTCCCTCAACAATTACCTCGTTGGAAAT
Organism: Lablab purpureus; assembly: GCA_030347555.1. Lineage (NCBI taxonomy): Eukaryota > Viridiplantae > Streptophyta > Magnoliopsida > Fabales > Fabaceae > Lablab > Lablab purpureus. Next base: position 25,760,806 of record CM059258.1, read on the forward strand.
TGAACTCGTAACTTTAACTTTAATAGCAATTGTTCGATCGAGCGCTTACCACCAGAGCAAATGTTATAGCCGTTAGTTAGGGCACAACTCTTTCTACCTAAGAGCGTATAGTCCAAGCGCGATGATTCAATTGTGATTTCACCCCACATGACCTCTTACCCAACTAGCTTTCGCCATGGGATGCCATTTGCTATAGGTTGTGTTCTTTTTCAACTCTTTCATTTTGTGTACTTTGGATACCAATGCAGAATGCTATCAAAATTTGATCATCATGTAAGATAATAGACTTGGTTTGTACTTATTGGAGAATTATGATAAATGTTTTTTTGAATGGGTATTACTAATTCTTGGACGTAAGTAATTTATTTCAACATTTGTTTAATTTTATTTGTTTTTATGAGTCTTGCATGCTAATGAAATTTAAATTAATGTTTAAGTTCTTCCAAGATACATCCTCATTATTTGAAGATGATAGCACAAACATAATGGAACAATGGACAACTTTTTTTATTCAAATTATATAGTAGTTAGTTTTCCAAATTTAGTTTGTATTATAATGTTTAGGTTTTTAGGATATTTAGATAATTTACTTGATTTTTGTATTGTTGATTTTTATTTATTTATTTAAATTTTGGATTCTCTAGGATTGTTTAAAATTGTCCAGATTATATATGCATATTCAGTTGTAAGCCAAAACAACTTACATTTGTTTAAAAAAAATTCAACTTCATGTCGGACCATACCAAATCTGATCTAAAGTTACGTTAAACTTATCAACATCTAACATAACTTTATGCCGGATCTAAAATTGATATCTTTTTTAGTTTAAATTAAAAAATATTACATCAAAATTTTATGAATTTAATGTAAATTTATATTAGAAAAAAAGGATTTCCAACATAAATTTTTATACTTATTGATATCTCCAATATAAAATTACGTGTCGGACGGTAAAGTTAAATTCTAAAAATGATATAAAAAATTTAAAATAACATAAATAAAATAAAAAATCTATAAAATATTAATGATTCGTAAATTATATACCTTAAAAAGAAAAGCTTTATAATGATTTAAATAGTTAGACATATAAAGAGTATCGTTGAAGTTTAATAGAAAGACAATTATTTTTTTATATGATAATTATATAATTTTGATTTCTTATTTTTTAGTCAATTCTTTTCTCATTTGTAAATCAAGTTATTCTTTCATAAATTCAGAGAATCTCTTTATTGTTTGTAATTACAATGAAAACAATAATTAATTTGCTTAAAGTATTGTCACGATAATTAAATCAATAATACTTTCAAGCAACTTTCTTTTAAATAATTTCATTCAGAGTTTGCGTGTTTCATATTCAATTTGTGAATCTATATATCCTCTTAAATGTTAGATAAATCAAGATGAATGGACTTTATTATAAAAAAAAAACTTAGAAGAACACAAATGGTGAAAAAAAAAATCGTGATAAAGATTTTTTTCATTCATAGAAAACAGTTATAAAATTAAGTATAAAAAACCTATAATAACTCATACATTGTTTAACCAATTCAGTCTTTAGCATTCACTTTGGGATACAAACAAATATTAGGAAATGTAATGAATAGTTTATGATGGGGAGTACTAGAAGGGCATAAGTAAACAAAAAAAAGTTTGTTAAAATGACATAATTTGATCAATATCCCACAATTTTCTCCAAATGAAGTACATAAATATGTGCCATCATTATCTTATACCACTTTTGTAACTTATTCCACCCCCTCTTAAATTTGTCATTTGAGCTTCATGACTTGAAACACATACTAACTAGTGGCCACTAAAACCTTATATTACCAAACAACAACAAAGGCAAAAGTAAAATTACACCTTCTCCCGCCAATCCTTTGATTATACCACCCCCAAAATTAAGTAATACTACAATTCACATTGCCAAGAAGAAGAAGAAAGTTTAATTATGTTTTTAACTTTTGAAACTTGAGACAATTCTGATTTTGGTCCCCAAATTTAAAAGAAATTGGTCCCTTAAATTAAAAAAATAATAATTTTAGTCTTTAAAAATTAAATTTAAGTAATTAAAAATAGTTTTTAACCCTGAACTTTAAGCTCCATACCCTGAGCTATAAATCATAAAAAAACATTTTCATTTCTTAAATTCATTATTTAAGGACTAAAATCATTTTTTTTTAATTTTGAGTGACTGAAAAAATCTTTTTAAATTTGGGAGACCAAAATCAAAATTATTTCAAATTCCAAAAATAAAAAACATAATTAGAAAAAAAAAAAAGTAAACCGAACCCCTCTACTAAAGTTAGGTTATCAAGGAGAACTTATGTTGTTAAAGATATCAGCTGGAGGAATGAAATGGTCCATGGAGAGTCCAGGCACATTAAACATCACATCATCAATGGTCCAAATCTCTTCCATCCGGGTTCTGCTATGCTGCATCGAGAGCTCACCGAACCGGAACACTGTCGCGATGGAGCGCCCTTGATGAGCGATCAGGACACCATCAACGTCTCTGTAGTCGCCGATGCTGCTCCCTATGGTGGTCTCCCAAAACACTGTATCATTGTCCTGCGTTGGGACCCGCGTGAGGTGAGAGTCTTCGAGGTATATGAGGAGCCCACTCTTTTGGCAAAAGTAACCGTAGAGAATGTGCCTTATCACCTCTGCGGGGCCCTCGCTCCGTTCAACCACCGCCGCACGATCCGCTGAAACCTTCAGCACAAAGCAATCAACGTTCCCGATTCGGTTCTCGCCCAAGCATTGCGCGTTCGTGAATAAACTCGCTGTGGTCTTTGGATCCAAACCCTGCAATGTACGGCAACAAAAACATTCATTTATATGCTCTCTCGTAAATAAATCACACTTTTGCCTAAATTGTATTTACAAAAGTGATTTTGGGTGAGCTTAGTTAATCATAAAATAATTCTTTCTGAAAGAAATGATTTTTGAAAAAATATTTCTTTAAAGAGTAAACATAATTCATTTCTTTTTAGAGAGAATTAAAAAACCATTTTTTGAAATAACGTATTAGAAAAATACATTAAAAAGGTACAAATTTGGTTATTTTATTTTAAAATTTCCATTTTGAAAAATAAACACAAACAAACTCACCCATTATATATCAAAGGAAATTGTTTAACGACCCATAATCACTTTCTTTCTAAAAAGAATTCAACTCTTGCTATATTAAGAATAGTCAAAATTATATATACATAATGATTTTATTCTATGTAATGGGTTCTCTTATTTTGGATATACTTTAATGCGCATGGTGTGTGTAGCTTACCCAAATAATTTTCAATTTTTTTCATCGTCTAATTAGAAATGGTTATGTATGATAAGTTTATTGGTTTTGCAAAATCTACTTAAAAGGTATAAGTATTACGACCTGTGACACTCTAAATTCTTTCTTTTTTTCATGATGAGAATATATGGTGTAAGCTAGGAACTTTTGCTTTAAGAATAGCACAACACAAAATCTATAACAGTCAGAAAAATAAAAAATTGAATTTATTTTGTCATTTTATGGTTTGTTTATATGCTTGTTTTTAAAAGAAGGGAAAAACTTGGTGTGATAAAGGAGAGAAAGGAGTGTGATGCGGTTATCCTATGCAATGCCAAACATTAGGTGAAGAGTGAGAGAAGTACAAAATGAAAAAGGGAATATTTAGGCATGAGAGCAGGGGCAATAATGCAGTGGAGGAAGCACTGTTGATTAAAGTGCAGAATTAAAAGGAAAAGTTAAAGCAAAAGGATAATCCAAGGTAGCCTTAGCTACCTGCAATAAGTGGCAATCCCAAGATCATGACTCATGAGACATAAAAATAATCATAGATGACGTCAGATTGACAGTCACCTGGCATGGAAGTATACTAATTCTTGAAGAAAACAAGTTCACATTGTAGGGTAAAGCATGGGACAGTTTCTCCATCATTGTCAGCTCGATATATACCCTTCATTCATTGGGATTTCAATTTGTTTTTTCAATCTTTATATTTGTTTGGTACAACATGCTTTGATTCCTAGGCCATGTCCCCCCCAAGCCACAATTCCAACAAATAAAGTCTATCCACCAAACACATCACCAATGAAATCAACACAACTTCTCAAGATTTGTTTGGCATCATGCTAAAGAAAACAGTGAACAAAATGACTTTTTGTTTTTAAATTTTGCTCTTTGTACCAAGACAAGTTTTAACTTATTTAGTAAAATAGGTCTCATTCTCATTTGCACTCTACCAAATCAAGTTAATGAGCTCCCCACCAAATCAATAGAAAAAGAAAACACTCAATTTCTTTGGATTGTGCCATATGCATTACGTAGGAAGTTAAATTATGAGATCTATTGTTTTGGTGTTCATACAGTTAGTGATTTTGATTCTTTGTTATACCTGAATGATACGACGCAAGGGCCTTTGGGGGCCTTTGGCTGCATGTGTGCCTAGCCATGGTGTGTGCCGCCACACAGTTTTGCCATTGCTTCCTGCTACCACCTTGTGGTCACCAACCACCAATTCAAGTGACCACATCCCAGGTAGCATCTGCCAAAGTACAAAGCAACCATTTTCGCTGCTTCTTGTCCCCAAGCACTTGACATTCTTCCCAGATGAAATCTCTGTCTCACAGCATATCATCTTCACCGTCCCTGTGGCATACATGTTCTTAGTGTCCTTTTGCTGCTTTAGGCACCCTGTGGCAGCCAAATACTGCTGGATAATGTATTTGGCAGTTGAAGTTTCCTGTTTGAAGTCACATTAATGGAAAATGTCACCTAACCAGATCATTCACCAGAATACCAAACTCGAAAATCTTAATCATGTTTGACACAAGTAGTTGATCTAGCTGCAAATTTAGCCACAATGCAGCTATCAAAATATTTAAGCTAAAACCTTGAGTTGTATAAAAAAGGAAAAAGGGAAAAACTTGTGTTGTGTTGTGTGTTTCTTAAGTTACTTTCTAGTAGTTTAACTTGGTTAAATGATCAACATAAAAATAGTGATATAAAACTTTAATTATGATAGGACAACAACATTAAAAGCACCAAAAAACTACATGTCCAAACAAGAAGGTAGCATATTGAAGTGTAGAGAGAGAGAGCTTACAAATGGGGTGTCTTTAATGTGAATGCTAAGGGTGGGATCATGAGCTGAGGGAATAGGGGCCAAGGGGCATCCCAAGACACCAAGCAAAAGCCTTAAATCTTGGGTCTTGGCATGAATGGTTCCATAGAATGATTGTGAGAAGCTTCCACCTGGGGAGATCTTCTGAGTTCTGAACCATTCCCTTATGACTTCCCAGGAGCTCTCTTTCTTGGTGCCCTCCTCTTGCATTTCAGGGCCAGGACCTTCGATTAAGGGTGTCAAAGGCTGTGGAGCCCAACTCTGGCGCCAACGTGCTCTAGAACCCATTTGGGGCATGTAAGAGTCTCAAGAGTAATGATTATTAGGAAGAGGGAATGGAATTGAATGCAGGAGAAGATGGTGAGAGAAATATTGAAACAGAAGGAGGAAAAAGAAGAGGTATCAATGTGAATGAGGTTTGGGAGTTAAAAAGAGAGAGAGAGAGAGTGTGTGTTTGTGTAAGTGAGGAAGTGATGGGAAGAGACAAAAGGGACAGATTATCTGTTCAACGGCAGAGGAATGACATTATTATATAATACAAACTCGCATGTTGGGTTGTCTATTGCTTTATTCCACTTGCTTTGGGACTCACTCTTGTCGTTACATTTTTATACTGTTTACTTATTTATTTTTTATTCTCTCGAGCTAACCTATTCCCCATGCCACCATAGGTCCCATGGGGATTGGCCTACCACCTTTGATCAATTACTATCTCTTTCCATCACTAAAGTTTTTTCATTTTTTCGATATTTGAGTTCTAGGAATATCTTGATAACTTGTCAAATATATGTTTGTTGATTCTTTGGTATAGTACTTGATGATAAGTCATGTGTACTGCTCGATATTTTATATGTTTTTCTTATGAGATGGATTCTGTATGTTTATTATTTATCGAGACTCGGAGACTAGTAAAATTACTATTGGAAAGAAAAGTGTTTCTTTATTAAGCTGGGACTTTTTTTTTAATTCTGGTAGGAATATTTGAGAATTGAAAGAAAGTTTATCCATAGAAATCATTTTGATAACTCCAATTAGGAACAACACTTAACAACAATATAATACGAGAGTATAGAGGAAATATTATATTTATGGATAACAAATCAACATGTAATTATGAATATTATATAAATCTATCCTGATTTTGATGGAGAACGAGTACATACCCATCTCCTTCCCACCTTCATATCTATTTCAAATATTCTATATTCATTTATATTCTAAATTACTAAAATACAATTAGTAAGTAATTTAAAAAATTTATATTATTTTTTTAATTTTTAGTTTTGTAATTTATTTTTAAAATATATATTTGATAATTCTTTTTATCTTTTTATAATTATTTAATCTTTATTTAATTATTATTTGATGATACTCTAATTTGAGAGAGTTATGTAGTTATAATTTTTTTATTGATATTTTTATGGAAAAAGAATATGCGTATCATTTTGACTTTGAATAATTTATAATATCATGTTTTCTTTGTTGTGATTTTTATTTTTATGTAAAACAATTATTTATTTACATGATGATTGTACCTGGAGATAAAATGTACCCGATGAGAATGAGGATGAGATAAAAAATTTCACACCCTAGATATAAAGATAGAGATGATGATGTGAATTTCTACTGTTGGGATGGAAAAACGAGATTTGTTCTCGTCCCCTATTTATCTCCAATTATACTTCTACTCATAAATATTTGTAGGTATTTAGTTCTTCTTAATCCAGATTGACTATTTTTTTTTTGTGTTTCAGACTTGTCTTTCAACTAATTAAGTAGTTATATTTTGAGCATTAAATTAAATTCTATTGTTATTTGAACTAGATAGATTGATATTGTTTGTATTTCAAAATGTTTAGAAATGAATAGATGCATAACTTCTTCAAGTTTAAAAGTTAATTAATGATATTTTGTATGAGTCAATGATATTTTTTTAAAAATAAACCAATTTTATATAGGGATTATTTTTTATGACCAAGGTATAGATTGTCAACTTTTTCATAGTTGAGATTTAGTATCATGCCAATTTGTTTAAACTAACATCTTTATTTTTGTGAATATTTAATTAATAGTAAGACTTTGCATTTATGAGTAATGATTATAGAATATATCATTAATATTCATCTTTAATACTTGTCTTCATTGATAATCATGTAGATAAATGTGTCATTAATAGATGTTTTAATAATATTGAAACATCACAACAATTAGGCAACAAATGTTTTGTTTATCCAAACATTTCATATTAGGATATGAAGTTTTCGGAAGAGTGTCTAGTTTCATTCAAAATACATTAAATATGTCCATTAAAAGTTATTTCGTCTCTTATTTTCATATCTTTGTTTAAAATTTATATTTGAGCATTCACATAACAGTATTCTTCATCCCATTTTTGTTTGTCATCATCCTCTCTTTCTATTTAACCTAAGTACACTTCTTTCACCATGTGTTCGTATTCTTGTTTATTATTCTTATGGTTGTAACCTCCTCGTTGAGAGGAAAGTTGTTAGCATTGGAGAAGATTCTTCTTGTGATAGTTGCACTAACTCTTTCTCCTAAAAGGGAATTATATATGGAGGTGGCTTTTCTTCTACCTTCTCACAATCTAGTTATTGTAGATACTCTTCCAATGACAATAGTTAATCATGTTGTCTTCACGACTGAAGCTCAAGGGTCATGAAAATAAAAGATTTATGACCAAGAAGATACAAGTCAAGTAGGACAAAGTACCCTCGAGGGCAAATGAAACAACAAGGTTCCTTATCTTGAGTTTTAAGTACGATTAGTTGCTCGATGAGGTGGATTTCTACACCTCCAAGTATCTCTCAAAGGGATTTGTTAAAGAGTTCTTAAAATCCTTCAAGTTTTGTCATGGCCAACAAATAAAACTTTTTTATGTTAAGAGATGTTGGCCATAAATGGTTTTTTCCTTGTGTAAGTATTTCTTTAAGGACTTAGATGTTTTGTTTCCTACCTCCACTTTTGAGTGTAGAATGTTAACAATTTTGAACGTTGCCCTAAGTTAATTCCACCACAACAGTTGGACTATTTTAGAAGTCTTCAAAATTTTGTATTAGAATCCTTCAATTTAAATATAATTCCCAAGTCACTTGGGTCTGTTTTGGCAGGTGCAATATGCTCCTTTCTTTTAGATCTATTGTTAGAAATATGAACTAAGTTCAAGAGCGGGGCTGAATTGAACTTTCAAACATTTTCCCTTTCTTTTTAGATTTAAAAAACAACAATCAAATTTTCTTTGAATCAATAAATCCAATAAGAGTTATTGAACTGGTTTTGTTAAGCTAGAGTCAATTTCTTTGTATTCAGATCACTTAGAAAATGTAATTCACAATCAAGAAGTAAAATAATAAGGATTAAGAAGACAAACACTAAAGATTTATACTAGCTCACCTCGTAAAGAAGGTTACATCCAGTTGCTTAATTACCCTGATAATGCTAATAAATTAATCTTTAATTTTTTTCAAGAACCTACAAGAAAAACCAAAATGATTATATAAACACTTGATCTTGAACCCTACAAGATCAACTACCACTTATGAAACCCCATTCCACAAGAAAATCTCAATCACCCTGATCAGGAATACAAACTCAACAACATATTACAAAATAAAAAATGGAACAAAATCACCTGGATTCAAGTTAGAATAGCAGCTCAAAACACAAAGCGAGAAAAATAGCTCTCGGATTCATTAACTTTCGTAAGAGTAATTCCATTTCAATTATAAGTTGACCCCATCTATAAAAATAAAACTGATTTAAATTTAAATTTTTTATGGTATAATCAACTGGTTGAAAATGTGTTTTAATAAGTTGAAATCACTTAAGATGGATTTTAAGTGATTTCAATTGGTTGAATTTGCAATTCAACTAGTTATTTAAAAAAGGAGCAATCTTAAGACATTTAGGCTTCAAGATTATAACTAGTTGATTTTTTGAATCAACTAATTGAAACAACAAGGAACCAGTTTTTAAAACAACAGCTCCAAAACTTCAACTAATTAGATTTTTGAATCAATTAGTTAATATGTTTAAACTTGAGTTCATCATCATGCTATGAACAATTCAATTAATTGAGAAGATTGTTTAATTGGTTGAAATTACTTAATTTCCTTTGAAACCTTTTAAATCATTTTTAAAAACAACTTTTCGAAAAGGGAAATTCACTCTTGAAAAGATCAATGCCTGTTGATTGAAGCTCATTAAAAAAAAAGGTGATTTTCTTTCATCCATTTTAAAAAATTTCAGAAAAACTTAAATAATTTTCAAGAACATACTCTTGATACAAATTGTTAGATATATTGACTGAGTTCTAGATTGGGGGTGAAATGAACTTTCAAAGATTTTCCCTTTATTTTGAGATTTCAAAAATAAGAATTTTCATTGAATTAATAAATGCAATAGGATTTCTTGAACTGGTTTTTGTTAAGTTAGAATCAATTTCTTTATATTCAGTTCACTTAAAAATTGTAATTCACAATTAAGAAGTAAAAAATTAAGGATCAAGAAGCCAAACACCAAATATTGGTTCACCTCCCAAAAAAGTCTATATTTAGTTACTTAATCACCCTAATCAAGTCATTCCACTAATCTTTAAGTTTTTTACAAGAATCCTACTAGAAAACTAAAAAGATTATAAGAACACGTGATCTTGAACTCTACAAGACCAGCTACCACTTGTGAAACTCTTCCACAAGAAAATCTCAATCACCATGGTCAAGAATACAAACCCTACAACAAGTTACAAAATAAAGAATGGAAAAAAATCACCTAGATTCATAGTTGGAATAACAACTCAAAAGACACAACAAAGTCCAAGGTGATACTTGTTTATCTAAAGATGTAGAAGAATCTTTAGCATATCTAAAGGATAAATTGTTTGATGAAGATGACTCTAAAAGAAGAAAACGAACCTTCATGATTGAAGTCTTGGAGTCTTGAAGTCTTATGGAAGCTTTAAACTTGTATTTTGTGTATATGTTTGCTTGTAATAGTTAGGAAACAAGTTGAAGATCCTAGCATGCACACCACTCTCCCTTAAACCTTGAAAAAGTATTTTGTTTTTTGTTAAAATCAATTAACGTCAAAATAATTTATTATCTCTTTAAGTAATCGATTATCAAAGCTTTGAAAAACTTGTAGAAAACCTTACTCTTTTGAATAATCGATTATCTCCTGTAATAATTGATTATTGTGCTTAAAATACTTGATTATCTCATGGAATAATCGATTATTTAGAAAATTAATCTATTATCTCACAGAATAATCTATTATCAATAGTAAATTTTTAATTTTCAATTACTCTCTGGAATAATTGATTATCCTAAACAATAATCAATTATTATGAATATTTTTATATTAAACTTTTCACATTCTACATAACCTTGACCCTTCATCGCCTATAAATTGGAACTGGGTTTGAGCTTCCAAAATAACCTAGAGAGATCAAAGTAAAAGTTACTCTGTTGTTAATGTTCAAACTTGCTTCTTTCTTTGTGGTTATTCAAAGAAGGTATTTATCTTCTGAGGTTTTCAAAAAAGGTGTTGTTCTCATCCTTTGTGGTTATTCAAAGGAGATGTCTTTATTCCTTATGGTGTTCAAGGAAGGTTCTTATTCATCTCTTTTGTCTTCAAGAGAGGTTTTTGTTTCATCATTTGTTATGTACAAAGGAGGTGTCTTTGTAAATCTTCCTACTATCTTACTTATTTTATTGTATTGTAAGTTGTAATTTTTAACTTAAGATAGTCAGTAGCTATCACTCTCTTTTTAGGTGATAAATCATTGGGTGTAATTGTTTTTTATTTGAATCAGTATAAACCTTTATGTTAATTTATTTCTCTTTATCCTTACTCTCATTTTCATTAAGCTTTTTTTCTGTTTATTTATTTTATACTCTGATTTTTAATCAAGCAGAACTTAATTTAATTTTGGGGGTTTTGTTAAACTCTATTTTAACAAGATTAAATTTTGAAAAGGTTAATGTTTATCAAGAAACCAATTCACCCCCTTCTTGTTTAGTTATACCTGCCTTATTATTCTAACAATAATTCCTTATGAGCAAGATCAACAATGCTTGAATCTTGAAATTCTTAGAAGAATGCTTTGTAAAAACAATTTTAGAACAAGAAGAATAACTCTCAGATTCACCAACTCTCATAAGAGTAATTCAAATTTCAATTATAAGTTGACCCATCTATTTAAACAAACTTGGTTTAGATTTTAAAAATTGTTTCTACTATAATCAACTGGTTGAAAATATGTTTTAATTAGTTGAAATCACTATAGAAGGATTTTAAGTGATTTCAGCCAGTTGAGTATGTGCTTCAATTGATTGTAATAGAAAAGAGAAATCTTAAGACATTTAGGCTCCAGGATTATAACTAGTTAATTTTTCGAATCATTTAGTTGAAACACCAAGGAGCAATTTCTTTAAAACAACAACTCCAAAATTTTAACTGATTGAATTTTCAAATCAATTGGTTAAATTGTTTAAACTCGAGTTCATCATCAAGCTATGAACTATTCAACTGATTGAGAAAATAGTTCAACTAGTTAAAACTACTTAACTTCCTTTAAAACCTTTTAAGTTATTTGAAAACAAATATATTTTAAGATAAAACAAACTTAACCTTACTTATACACTTTATGACTCTCTAAAACTAAGATCAACATCTTTATTCTTCAATCTTCATCATCATCACTAAGAATCATCAAATGGTGGTTTGAGACATCAAATCAAGTTTTCAAGTCCAACTTTTATATCTTTTATCTTAAAAACTTAAGAAACAAGTTCTTTAAAGTGAAGTGCTTAAACAAGGATATAAATAAGATTATGATCCTCTACTTTAATAAAATTTCTTCAATCCTCCTATACTAGTAAAGACCAAATAAGTTCAAATTTAAGGTTGAATATTATAGTTAGTTAAGGAGAAGATAAATATTAAAATAATAAAAGAGTTTCTTTGTCAATTTTTTAGGGAACTCCTTACTTCCCAATGTGGAGGATCCTACAACCTGGTTTTAGTTAAGGATCTTTTTGATGTTGATTATATTTTTTTTATATTTTTTTTGTGCTTACTTGGCTTTCTTATACATAGATTATGGGAAAGACTTTGATTGTAAGCAATTGTGTGTCAAAGTTAGAGCACTAACTCTAGAGAAAGACATATTAACCTATTTTTAGAGTTCGACCAAGAAGAAGGAAAAATCTCACCCAATCAGTAAGCCAATTATAGTTGAGTATGTTAATCCTTCCATTATCAACTTATCAATAGAGGATTAGCTCACACAAACTTCAACTTCCAAACAATGGGTCAAATTCAATTGTGAACCTAACTTTGCAGACACGCCAAACCACCACTTCGGGGCGTTCTATCTCAAAAGTTAATCCAAGATAAGAGATTTTCTATATTAGTTATAAAAAGGAATGATGATTTATTAACTTGAGTTGAAATATTAAATAACATCCAATTGAATTAAAAATGTGGATAAAACCTTTTCATGTAGCTTTAAAATTAATGTGTCATGATAAAAATAAATTTTAAAATTAATTAATTTTGATTTCTTAATTAATTAAGTACTATTATATATTTTGATTTAATATTTTAATGTTGACCTATTATTATTTACTTGTTTACTTATGTGATACTAATTAATAAAAGAGTGATTAGAATCTCTTTTGAAAAAAAACAAGCATTTAACAATTCTCTTTCCTAACATAATAATAAAAAGAAACAAAACTAACCATATATATATTTGCGTGAAATTTCTAAATCCTATTATATTGATATTTGATACACTTATTATTATAAATTAATGTTTTTATTTATTTATTTATACACATTAAATATTTGTTAGCGTCTTAAAGAAAATCTTTCTTCAGAAAAACTTTCAATTAGAGCAGGCTCGTGTGACATAAAATGAGTTTTTAATAAAATCCTAATTTCTAAATTAAAAATATCTGTCAAGCTTAAAAATTAATTTTTAGGTTACAAAAAATTAAAATACTACTAAAAAATTGTAAATGTGAATTTTATACAACTCTTATTTTAACATAAAACTAAAAAAAGTCTTGAAAACAATGTAGTGTAATAAAATTCACTTAAATTAAAATAAAATATTTGGAAATAAACTTCAGAAATAAATCTTAAAAGTCATTCATTGAACCTATTAATTTGAAGATGGTGAAATGAGCAGCCCAGCAAAGGCTATTATAAGTGAAGAATGGTTTTAATGGAGTGATGTGAGCATTTGTTGATGACATGAAAAGCAGTAATTATATATTAAGAAATAGAGTTGCATGACATAAGCGTACTTTTGAATGAAGGTAAGAGAAAGTGATAATCTGAACATGAACACTGCTCCATGTATGATTGTTAAGTGCAGGATTATTGAAGTGTGACTGAACTTGCAGCAGAGAGAGAGAGAGAGAAGAAGAAAAAGAGAGCGTAGCAGACAGAGAGGAAATAGGTGCTGCAACCCTGCACGCCTGCACCTGATTCCAGGTACGTAGGACAAATCTAATACCATATCTTCCTTTTTATTGACCTAATCCAACAAAGATTTTGCTAAAACATGTCATCTAATCCCAAGGATCATCCACTGCCTCATCATCCTCCCATCATCATTCTTCTTCAAAAGTCCCTCCTCCATCCATTCTATCCGCTTTATACATCATTACAACATCATTGTATTTTCTAGTAATACTAATTTTTGCTAATTTTTCACATCAAATAAGAAACACCTACTGCACCATCAATAAAAAAATAAAAAATATTTTCTTTTCATATAAAACATTCAATAGGTTATATCTGTTAATTGTAATTGACCCATGATAAAAATATAATTTATTAAAAAATTACATAAAGTTATCTTTTTATATTTAAGATTTTTAAAGTTATAATTCGACTTTATTTCATCCTTTATGTTAAATAGAAAAATTGTTCGACTTAGTTTTATTTATATTTTAAAATTAACTATAATTTTTTATTTAGAGCGATCTTATGTTAAACTAGACTATATGTCTTAATTTTTTTTCAAGTCTAGCCCTACTTTATTTTTAAGTATATGTGATTTATTAAATTTGATTAATTTTGATAATTCTTATTACAGTCCTATCAAATTTATTAAGTTATTATTGGACCATTAATATGCATCATCATTAATGTTGCTATTTTGCAGTTGAGAAAAAGGGTTCTGTATATTAAAATTGGTCAAAATTTTGATTAGGATCGCTGAAATTATATAGTATTGTATTTATTGGTTGGAAGAGTTTTATTTAGAGTATCTTATTGTAAAAATTATAGTTATGGTTATAAGTTTAAAATCATTGTCTTGTAAGATAAAAATTCTTTTAGATTATATTAACTAATATAACAATTAAAATAATATTTATGGTCTTAAATAAGATTCTAGGTCACAAAATAAAAAATTATTAAATATAATTATAATGCCAAAAGATTAATAAATTTAAAATTTAAATAATATATTATTAAATAAAATTTTATAAAAATATTATATTAGAGTAAAAGTAAATGTGAAATGTTAAAAATAATATGACATGAAATAAAAAGCAAATTAAACTTCATATATATTATAATGGAGAAATGTCTTTATGGATTATTATTATATTTTTAGTGTTGTATTTATTATGTGGGAGGATTGCAGTTGTGGATAACTATTGTCTCTGTATTTTTCTATTTTCTATCTTTATATATTTTTGTTGTAAGGATTGACATCCTTGTGTTCTCTAATTATTCCATAGCTTTTGTTGCTATGTTAAAAAAAATAGAATATCATTGAAACACAAAATATAATTAAATATTCGGAGAATTAATATAAAGATATTATAGGAAAACTTTAAGATTATTTTATAAATTATTAAATAATATTTCATTTCTGCATTATATATATATATATATATATATTTCTTCTCCATTAATGCAATGTCAAATGCTTTTCCAACAGCAATCTATGTGAAATTTAAAAAAAATTCAATTTTTATATATTTCCACTCATCATTTATTATTTTCAGTGTTGTTCCTAAACACCATTATTTTATTTGTGATATAATTTTAATAGATAAGCTTTGGCACGGGACGGGAAAAAAATATGGTTGGAAGTTGGAGTCACATAGAAGAAGTTAGCAAAATCTATGTGTTGGTTGAAGTGAAACAGGATCCGATGCTTTAAACACGTGATCTCAAGTTTAATGCCGAATCTATGTGTACGTGGAAAATATACTATTTCAATGGATCCTCACTTTATCAACATGATTCAATCAACAAAAAAGATAGCCTAAGAATCAAAGAAAAATATGCAAATCACTTTTAATACCATGTTCATATGGATCTTGATATAGGCAAATATGCACTATAATTCTTTTACCCCTTTCTCCTAAATATAACCTTTAAAAATGTGATTGGCAATACTTTTGTTAAAATAATGTAGTCATTGCATGAAACCTTCTTAATATTCATGATTGTAATGAACTGTAATTATTTGACAAACATAGAAGTTGAAAATGATGCTTAATCGATTCTTGAATTTGTTTTATTCACTGATTTGCTTGAAATGCTTTTTACATTCTCTTGTTTAATTGAATTTGTAATAAATGTAATGTAAAGAAGAGAACATATACATAAAACACGATCATAAAAATTGGACTGAAATCATGACTCTTCAAAATATTAAATTAAACCCTTTTCTTATTTTTTCTTCTTCTTATATAAAGCTTAATAAAAATCTAATTTTTCTTCTTAAAAATAATTGGGGTAACAACATATATTAAAAAAAAGTGTTATTAACTAACTATTTTCTATTAATTCAATGACTAGGGTTACACATGGCTCATACAATTGCACCCAACTAGATAATGGTGGGTTGGCATCATCAAGTGATAAGGTGAAATGTGGGTGCATGATCCTGATCTTGAAAGCTAAGCTCTTAGCTTTAATGGATGAAGGGTGATTTTCATGTGGTTGAGGAGTCATTGCATACACAAACATGTGTACTTTGTCATATTTGTTTTGAGGGCATGAAGTTGGAACCTTTGGAACAAGTTTGCTACTCCATCACATTCAAGTTAGATCAAATTTGGTGGACATAGTCAACCTTATCTATCTTTTTGCTATGAGAATTATTTTGCTTTGTATAGAATCTATATGTAAATATAACATCATGCATGATTTTGCTACATTCCACATAGACTTTTTAAGCAACAATAAACGAATGAGCCACCCTCCATCCTTCACCATTTACTGATCCTTGGCTCATTTATTCATCACTCTTTGGGATCTGTTCTTCCTATGGACCAAAAATATCATTCACTCCCTTTCGGCTTTTACTTCTTGTACCTCATAATTACTATCTACAGTACCATATATTAATAATAAAAAGACTAACATACCCTGCTTTCACTATACCTCTACTGCACTCCCCCATGCCTCTCCTTGGGATTACCTAAATATTATCTAAAATTTGTTTTCACATTACGAACTCTGGAGTTATGTTTTGGACTAGATAATCTGGAAAACATATATGTTTCGAAAATTTTGTTCTAGAAAACTTTTTTTAAAAAACTTGTTTAAGAAAACTTTCAAAAAGAATTTTTTGGAAAGCTTCCAGAACTTATTTCAGAATATGTAATACAGAAGTCCCTTTTCAAATAGAGCATGAAAGATAAAATAGCCATTTCCAAAATTGAGGGAGAAGTTAATAATGTTGGGGGTGCGGCAAGTAAAAGGCCACCTTTTTCTTTACGAAAAGTTTAGCCTAAAATGTAAAATCTTCATTCGGGATTTTCTTATCGAAAATATGGTAATCCAGAATTTACAAGATGATGTCCCCTTTCACTAGGAAATGTTATTTTAGACAAAAAGTTTTACATTTCAGATTACCGAAATTTAAAATTTTATAAACTGATATCACTTAGGAAGAAATAACACATTTTGTTTTTTTAATGGTTAGTTTTGTTTTGTCCACATATGGTCCAAACTTCTGTTTTAACTTTTTTTTTGGTGTTTCTTCCTACGTTTCTAAATAAATAGGAAGTGGACAGAAATGTTGCGAAACGCAGACAGAAAAAACGCCTATTTTCTTTTACATAAAGCCAAACCAGTTTTACTAGCTGACTGAGATGTTTTCTCTGGCCCAATTCATTTTTTTGTAGATATGATATTAAGCCCAATTTGATTGCCACATTTTTACTTCTTTGCATTCCTGAGCTTCCATTTTTGAAGTATGTCTTCTAAAAGAAAATGTTAATTATAAAAATAAGAGGTTTAGATAGAGCTCATAAAATATTTTGGATTTTTTTAAATAAGTCTAGTAGATACTGGTAGCAGGTCATTTGATTATTTTAAAAGTAAGTTCACAATATTTATGAAATATCTAAAAGAAGACTAAGAGTAGATAACTCAAATAGAAAATAATAAGGGACACTTTAGTTTTTATTAGTTCACCTCCATGGATTATGTCAATTTTTTCTTTGAAAACCGTAAAAAGTTTTATTGATCAAAACTTGATAACAATTATTATCTTTTCCACTACTACTTATAATAAGTACATAAGCTACTCATGATTATCTACTAATTTCTTTTTAAAATTAAACTTAAATGCATGATATTATTCTTGACTAATTACGCAAAGTTACTCTTAACTATATAATTAAAATTGTTTTAAAAGATTATAAGGAAAACGTTCTAAGACGAGCATATACAAATAATTTCTCCTTACTTTAGAGACTAACTTCACATATATGAAGGATTTAAAAATAAAATACTCTCTTAGTCATTTAATAAAAGATTTGTTTCCATAAGCACTACAAAGCTTGCAAATCTCATTTGCATGAAATGTTTAGTACTATGTGTATGTTCACTTATTCTTACGATAACTTCCTCATTCGTTCACTAGTTGTTTTACATGAGAAAACTTTCTTTTATAGATATCCTAAATTGGAGTGTTGTGTGCTTTCACTTAACCTCATGTTAGAGTATTTTCAAAATATTCTTGACTTTGTATTGACTCATTTTGCTATTGCATTCAAAATGTTGTGTGAAAGATAATTTTTTTTTTGAATCTTCTCTATTGTCCTAAGAGAGCACACAAACTAAAATGATTGGTCACTTGTGTCAAAATCAACTTTGAAATGCATTATGAAAAACTT
This sequence comes from Lablab purpureus, assembly GCA_030347555.1. Classification (NCBI taxonomy): domain Eukaryota; kingdom Viridiplantae; phylum Streptophyta; class Magnoliopsida; order Fabales; family Fabaceae; genus Lablab; species Lablab purpureus. The sequence continues at coordinate 25,779,113 of CM059258.1, forward strand.
GTGATTCTTTGACCATCTTCACATTTTTATATTTGTTTCACATTAGGTAAATTGTTGTACACACTAAAACATGATATTATTTATTATTATCAAAATCGTGAGTGTCTTATATAAGACTTTTATATTTAGACTTGGGTCTAGTCATATGAAATCTTGTTTATACTAAAACATCTTCCTTCTCCTTCTATAAACTAGTAATACAATAAAAACCATTTATTTCTAATAAATTTTATAAATATTGTATAAAATTGAAATAAAAATTTGACATTTCTAAATATAATCTATTGATTATAATTTCTAATAATTCATTTTCTTGGTAAATTAGAAAAATCAATCATATAAAATGGTAGAGGAATTAATGAAGATGTCATACACAAGATACAAGATAGAAGCCAGGTCACTTAAATGGAAAAATGCATTGGGTTACTTATAATTGTAAAAGGTATTTCTTAACCTCAAAGACAAGTTTCATGAGATAAGTTTTATCGCGAAACAATTATACTTCTAACTATTTTATATGCTAGTGGATATTCAACTTTGAAGGGTCAACATGAAATAAGAGTGGGAAAAATGATATTAAAGATGGATATATGGTCATATAAAAAAAGAAGAAAATATGGGAGAAAATATTAGTTTAGCACGTATCGATGAAAAGATTATAGAAAACGATTTAAGATGCTCTGGTCATACACAAAAAAGTGCAACAAATATGTCAGTTGAAAGAGTAGATGGCATGCATTTTAGTCTCACATAAAAAGAAAAGGGGAAAGGTAAAAAATACAATATAAGATATTGTTTAGCAGAAATTTATGACCATTTTGAATGACGTTGCATTATTCATGTAGTCCCTCTCATCTACAAAAATAAAACTTTGTTGTGGTTATGACTTCTTAAAGATTTTATATCCTTGTTTATTATGGAATAATAAAAGGATTACTTAATAATTTTGATGCCTACAAGGTATTTATAATGGAATATTAATACTATACTTTTTAGAACTATTTTGCACTGAAACAAACACTATACATCATCATAAAAAACGGCATTAAAAGATCATTCGAAATTAACCAAATAATCAATAATTGTATTAATTTTGATAAGTTACAAATGAACTATAACGCTTAAGTCCCAAGACTTTACTTTTCTGATGTTCACCTGATTGAAACTATGATTCAACAGTTAAACAAATAAGTAACGTAAGAATCAAGATTTGCATTAAGAATGCTCGCTGTTTCTTCCGAGTAGGTTTGGTTTTTAACAAGAAACCACAAGAAAAATCAAGACTCAATCTTATTTCTCTATCACCTCCAATCCATTTTTTGCCGGCTACAATATATATATATATATCATATTCACATCATACTCATACTCATATGTGCGAACGAAACTAAATGTTTGTAATATACATAAACGATGAATATATTTGAAGCATGGTCTAAAGGTTCCATGCAAGTTCATCCATACAACTGAGATCACTAGAGACAAATTCGGAGGAAAGTACACTCTCCAACAACCCAAAATCGAAGTTAGAACTCTCGAAAGAAGCACTGCTCTCAAGATTGCCCTTGTTAGCTTCTCTCACATCAGTTCCCATATTATCGCAAATCTGGTCCTTCTCTTGTTGCACCTGCACTTGTGTTCCCTCTTCAAGTGTTTGAGTGCTGAAATCATCAACATTAACTCTTGAAACCCAATTAACAATGTTTTCATTGTTCGGCAATTCAACTGCTAGGGGGTTCATATATGAAGGTGAACAAATGTTGGAGGCGTTGTCGATTAATAGTTCATAAGGCAATTCTGATGAGAATTTATTTGAAAAAACAGGTGATGCTTGATATTCAGATGTAACAATGCTGGAGGGAGTTTGAACAATGTTCGGTGGAGGTTTAGGTAACGAAGAAAAGGTTTGAAAAGTAGTTTCCACTGGTGCATTTGGTATGTGTGAACTCATAATGAGAATGGAATTTGATTTTTGATGGATACTGGAGATGGTAGATGCTGAGCTTCTTCTATGAGAAGACAGGAGATTGTGGGTTTGTGGATCTAACCCTTGAGAAATGAGCTTCTTTTTTATGCATGAGTTCCAGAAATTCTTGACCTCGTTGTCTGTTCTTCCTGGTAGGTGTTTAGCAATTTGCGCCCATCTGCAGTATACCAATAACACATGCATCGATGAATATGCAAGCCCTTGCACTGAATTATCTACTTCCTCTTCTGTATGTGATAAATCGTGTTATAACTCTTTGTATTTTTCTCTTTTCGCTTACACATTAAGCATGTCTTACTTTTTTACGTCTATCAAAAGAGAGATAGAAACAATTTAATGTAATCTTGGGATAAATTTTAACATTAGAGGATGAAGGAAAATTTGACAAAGATTGTAGAGTTGACTAGATTAAGGCCATGACTGTGGATATCGAAAGGGGCATATTCATCTATCTGATCAGGGTTCCTTAATCCTTGGTTGTGTGCAAAATCTTGTAAATCAAATAATACTGCTCTCATATAATACATTTCTTTTTGGTCTATAAGGTTCCTGTTCCCCTTTTACTACTACTCTCATATTTTCTGTGCTTGTAATTTATCACCTTTACCTGTTTCCAAGAATTCTATGAATATCAATTATGATCTGCTCTTCTTCAGCAGTGAAGGAACCCCTCTTCAGATCCGGCCTAAGATAATTAATCCATCTCAACCTGCAGCTCTTGCCACATCTCTGCAATCCTGCACATAAGCAAACCACAACATCATATTTTATTTGTTCATCATCCCAAAAAAACACACACAGACAAGAAGAAGGAAATGCTTGCCTGCATATTTTGGCACAGAACTCCAACTTTTATGTCCATGTTTGTTGATATATCTGACAAGTTTTTCATCTTCTTCAGGAGACCATAGTCCTCTTTTGATCTTCTGTTTGCTGCAGCAACGGTGGCCCATCTCTAAGTGCTGTGCAAACACTCTCTCTACAGAGAACATTGAGCACTTGGGTTTTGCAACACTTCATTTATAAATGGAGACCTAGGAGGTGATATAATACATGTGGGCCCCAGACCCCTATGGTATCAAAACTCTGACTCTTTGTACAAATGTATCGGTGGGGTCAGGAGCGAAAGGGAAGGTTAATTGCTAGAGTGAGAGACAAGTGCAAGAATCGATCTTTCCTATCATTTATCCAAACGGCAACAAATGTGCACTAAGACTTTTCGAAAAAGAGGACCAACTGTGATGGGTGATGAGCGTACTTTACCCATTTTCCAATTGTTTAGGCATTTAATCAAACAGATGGGATTCATGCATAAAAATATGAGAAAAAGGGTGTTTGTCTCACTGGTGTTATAAACTCTTACGATATGTTCAGGAACACATCAATCAGAAAGGAAAACTTCACTTTTCTTCTTTTCCATAGTTTGAAACGTGAAAGAATAGAAAAAAAAATGAGAACGACTAATTGCATTAAGTTTTGGGAGAAAAGAAAAGGTGAGCTATACAATAAAATTACAAATTATATGTATATAAATATATATATATATATATATATATTAATTTCCACACAGTTAAATAAAAGTAAATATTAACAATTATTTTCACTGTTTGCTGTACAAAATTTTAAAAAGAAAAGCAGATTGAAAATAAAATGACAGATTTGTACATTGAAAGTGAAAATAAAAAATAAAAGCAAGAAAACGAATGAAAAAGTTGTAAATTAAAAGCAATAATCAATATTGAAAAAATTATAGAAGGAAAGTAAGCAGGGTCTTAATTTTTTTCTCTTTTCTATCCAACAATTGTCAAAATTTTCATATTTTTTATTTATTTTCTTTTTACTTTTTTTTAACTTTTTCCTCTTAAATTAGACATACACCTATTCAATACACTATGTACAAAATCTCTTTATTTTTTAGTCCATGCAAAACATCAATTGCTCTCACTAAAATCAATTCCTTATGTTTATAAATCTATTTCTAGCATTTTTAGACAAGTTTTTCTGTAAAATCTTCTTAAGAGAAAAAAATTAAAAACTAAATTTCCATAAGCTAAAATTAAATTAAAACATATATTAAAAACAAAAACTTAAAAAAGCTATAGGAAAATTTCTGTAATTGAGTTATGCATGAGCTAGTTCAACATGTGGTTAAGCTGGTTCCACATTTTCCAATATTTGTTTTTATTAAAAGATGTTTATGAAGAAACTTGTTCAAACATTTTTAAGCTTTTAGAAAGTATTAAAGTATATTTTTTTAAAAGCATAGTATACACTGCTACAAGAACATAAATCCACGTCGGTTCTCAAGATGATTTCACGACGGTCCCAAAACCGACGTTGAAAGAGGAGACGTTAAAAGTAATATTTCTACGTCGGTTAAATAAATAACCGACGTTGAAAGTCTCGCACACTTTCAACGTCGGTTATTTATTTAACCGACGTAGAAAGTATTTTCTCTTTTTTTTATTTTTTTCTGATTATTCGAAAACAAAGAATTTGGGTTTTCTTGTGTCTGTGTGATTCAACCACTGTCGCTGAACCGTTCCAAGGTTCGCCGCAGGCAGCGCTTCCGTGGAGGGATCCGAAATCGGAACCTATTGCGGCCGTAGATCTCGTCGTTCCAGCCAGCGTTGGCGACGCGACCTTCTGCTAGGCTGGGAAGACGTCGTCGTGCCTGGAAGAGCAGCAGCGGCGCCACCTCCAGAAGCTCCACGCTAAAGGCGTGCTCTGGAAACCGCCGGAGGAGGTAGAGGACTCGTCGTCGTCGCCTCCGTCGTCCTCTCCTCTTAGATCCGTCGTTTCCGGCCTCGCATGGCGGCGAGGTGTCGGCCGATGGGAAGCTGTCTGTTCACTGGCGTCGCGAAGGCGATGGGAGGCGAGGAGGTGGACGCGCGCGAGCTGCGCGCGCGACGGTGACGCGGCTTCTCGGAGGATCTCGGATCCGTGAGTTTTGTTGAGAGAGAAGCGATTGATGACGCGATTCGGCACATGTACTCGCCGGATCCGAAGAATGGTTGGGGATTCATGTCGTTCAGGAGGTGAAGTTGTTGGCAAAGAAGGAGGATCGATTTGCTCTTGATTCGGCCATCGACGAGCTCGTTCACCTCGGCATGCAAAGGGAAATGGCGGCGAAGTCTATTTACAAAGAGAGATGTGTTCCCGTGAATGATGGGCCAAGTTGGGCCAAATACATGTTGATCTCTGGTTCTCCCGATGATGAATATGATATCATCACTTTGCAATATACCGAGGAGGGTTTATTATCTGTAGACGAGAATAGAGAGGGTCGTGCTGCAGCTTTCGGTGACGATATTGCAATTAATGCCTCGCTACAGAGTTCAAGCGAGAGATATATGTGGTGCAAGCACATGGTTCAGATGCCATGGTTGATGAAGAAAATTGTGTTTTCTTCCTTCCACATCGTCCAAGGAGCCGAATTACTGAACCTCCAGTCTTCCTTTTCATGAAAGGAACAGGTTTAACGTCGGTTATGGGAATAACCGACGTCGAAAGTGTGCGAGACACACTTTCAACGTCGGTTCATGAGGAACCGACGTGGAATGTTATACATTCAACGTCGGTTCCTAATGAACCGACGTTGAAAGTGTGTCTCGCACACTTTCGACGTTGGTTATTCCCATAACCGACGTTAAAACCCCTTTAAAATCCCTTCTACGTCGTTTGGATTTTAACCGACGTAAAACTGCGACGTTAATTCCTATTCTTGTAGCAGTGATAATTATATAACATAAAATGATAGTTAATATGTACTATTCATGAATATCTATCTACCCTCACATTTTGTGAAAAGTACAAATACAATTTATTTAGAGTCATTCATAAATATTCAAAAGGTGTTGATCGAAGAAAAACACTTACTGTTACACATTGTATGACACGAAACTTATCAATGAATGAAAATCATGAATGTAACATTTTGCGATTGTATATAGGTGAAAAGAACAAAAAAAAAGGCAAAAAGATAAAATAAAGGAAGAGAGAAAAAATATAAATGAGTTAGATGATATAATGATAAGTAAAGACAAAATAGATGAACATGAGAGGAAAAAATCAAATAATAATAATAATAATAATGATGTGAAATTGGTATTTTTCTTCATCTTTTAAAATTTTATTTAGCTCTTAATTTATATGATATTATCTACTAAAAAAATTATATTAAATGATAAATGAAAGTCATAAAATAGAGAATTAGATTTATATAAAATTTACTGCTTTGTAGAAAAATGTGTTAAAAAAATGTTGGGTTCCTAACAAAAAAATTACCTTCTTTTTATAGCTATATGTTTAGACATATTTTAAGGAATTTTAGAAAAAAAGGAAAAAAAATTGTCAATAAACTAAAATTATTTTAGATATAAATTAAAAAAAAAATCTATTAAAGAAGTTTTATAAATTAACAAACACATAAATTAATTTTAATTTGTGAAATATTCATTTAATTTATTCTATTTTATTTTTTAAAATATTTAAGAAGAAATTTGTCCAAACTAGATTTTTCAAAAGGATGTTTTATAAATTAAAAAAGAAGATATATCAAAGAAGTTTTATAAATGAACCTATACATAAAATATTCATTTATTTTATTTTTTAAAAATATTTAGGAAGAAAATTGTCTAAACTAGAATTTTGAAAAAGGTCTTAATTAGAGTACTATTCCTTTGCCAGCTACTTAAGTTGTGTTGTGGATGAATAGTCAAAGGTGACATGCCTATTTAAGAAACCGACAACAAATAAATTGAATAAAATAAAATAAAAAGGTTAAAGGATGAAAGAATGATCAAAGGTAACCATTGGTTAACATAAGCAAATCATGTTTTGAGAAATGAGCTGGACTTGAAACTTCAGCTTCACTCATCATTGTTGTTCCTCCAATAGTCAAATTGAGTGTCTTTCTAGCCATCACACTCTCCACCATTGTTAATTCTAAATCTCTATCCACTTTCCTTTTCATACCATTAATTCATCATTTCAAAATACCAACTTCCAAATACCTTACACAGATTCTGTCTCTTAAGAATACACACACAAGTTCATATTACTTACAAAGATTTTAACTTACTATGACTTTCTCAAACTCCTTAATGAAAAAAAGAACTATTAGTTCTATGTTGCATGGTGATATTCATACTCCTTCTTAATGAAACAAAAATCAATGTTTTTCTAAAATGGAAAGGTACTAAAACCAGTTATAAATATTCTTATTTAAGTTTCATTAGTGGAATTGTAGTTAAACTATGGTTAAATAATACATTTTTAAGTAATTCTAATTTTGGTTCTCAAATTTAAAAAATCCCTTTTAGTTCTTTAAAATGTTAAAAAATTATGGTTTTAATTTGGAGCTAAAAATGTTTTAGATCTTGCATCATAAGTTTTCAAACTTAAACTTTAAATCCTAAATTTTAAACTTAAAAAAACTCATTTTAATATAAAGTCAGAGTTACTTAAAATTTGAGAGTCCAAAACACAATTAAACCTTAATAAGAGTTAAATAACATATATGAACAAAATAATATTGTGTAAGAAAATTTACATTTAAAATATAAATATACAAATATTTATGTTAAATTCACATAAAAAAAATAAAAATAAAATTATTGACCGGTTTAAACCGTTTATGACTGTTTTTTTTTTTACTAATTTCATCGATTTTTGTTGATTTGTGGGTACGAGTTCTATCTATGATAATCTAATTCTATGATTTAATTAAACTGAACACAAAAGCATTATTCACCAAATTTATAGTTAAATCACGAGTGCAATTTGATTTTCAATAGATAACAAATGGGTACACTCGGACAATGAAATAAAATGAATTTGCAAAATGTGCTAATATGTTGATAACATTTATGAAAATATATTAACTTGATAAATTTTAATTATATTTACTTAATATTTTAATATAAAATATGAAAATATTATATTAGTAAAATAAGTTGTATTATGAATGTGAAAATATAGATGAAAGAAATGTTGAGTGAGAAATAGAGACAGAAGTGTAGTTGAAGAACAGGGAAAGACATGGGAATGAATAAAATAATTTATATATACTGAGAATTGCACGTTTGACTTTGTAAAATTATTGTGTCCTATGGTAAATCCATTTCGGTGGGTCTATCAAATCTTCAAGAAAGTTAGTATGATCTTTCAGAATAATTTTATGCCATTTTGTTTTTCTTGTCAGAATTGACTCATTGAGAGCTAGCTATCGTGTTGGAATCTAAGGGAATAATAATAAATAAACTTAACTCATAAACTATTCCAATACTATCAAGTTCATTTTCTTTTTATGAAAAACCAACTTCAAACTTAATTTTAGATTTATTTATAAGACACGTGTTTGATATTATCTATACTTATATGTAAAATAATGCAAGAAAAAATATGTTTGTTGATATGAAAATGAATTTTTTAATTCAATAATTTTATTTTCAACTCACGATTAATTATGTTCAAATATACTTAAATAAATATGAAATATACAAGTAAAAAATAAAAAAAAGGAATGACATTAAAGAAAATGAGATAAATGATAGAATATTAAAAATATATACAATAAAATATATAATTTATTATCATTGAGATATGTTATAAAAATAAGTATAGAAATATATTATTGTTTCCTAACATTTCTACTTGGTCCTATTTACAGTGTAACAATTATTAATTAACATTTTTTAAAATAATAAAATAATTATAATTTATATACCTTCACACACTTCAATGTTATATTGTTTTCACTATCATCATTTCATCTATAAGTTGTTTTGTTTCATAACAATTTATTTCTCTCGCTATCTCAAAATCATCTACTTTATTACAAGAGTCTCCAAGTTTATAATTCTTTAAAAGAATATGTAATATGTAATATCTCACGTTTTACTTTTTTAAGTAAGCTTTCTCAAACTTCACATTTCAATACTTAAAAGTTTAGAGTAAATCCCTCAAACTTATAGTTAATGTTTTTTAGTTTCAAATAATTTTATTATGTCATAATTTTTTAATAAATTATAATTTTTAATAATTTTATATTATTTAAAGGTTGAAATTAATAAAAAATTATATATATTTTCTTCTCTTAATTATTAAATGTGTCTTTTAAAAATATAATTATAATAGAATTTTAAACTCTAAAACAAATAATATATTATATATCATGATTAACTTTATTAATATTTTATTTCAATAAATATTAACATCATTTATAAAAATGAAAAAATGATTTTAAAGACAAATGCTTATTTCTTTTAAATTTCGATTAGGATGTTAATTTTAATTAAGCTTAATTTCCCCCAAAAATCAAGCTTAAAGTTTAAATGCCACTAGAATCAAGTTTTACAATCACTAGAATCATTAATTTATGGAGCAAACATTTCTTGTCTTACTTCAAAGTTTGATGCCTCAGGCCAAAGTTACACAGTTTACCAGGGGTGAAAAAACAGAGATAATTGAACAGATTACACACACATCTCATCTTTCTCTGTCTTTTGTTTTTCTCTTAAAGAATGAAGCTAACTAAGAGTTCAAGTCCGAATGATGGGAGATTATATATTTGTGACACTTTTTAATAATCCATATATTCCTCATCATTAGCATAATTAACATCATTATATGATAATTTTACATAACACATAATAAACAGATCAAGTTTATCATTTAAAAGAAAATACTGTCACTTAGGTGGATTCAAATTTAATATTCAAATCGATTCCAAAGTTCTAATATAATGATTCATCCATAAATAAATTTGTCCAATTTATTTATTTTCCAAAATTATAAAACAACTGATCGGATCAAATCTATCCACTTAATATTATGGATATATAACATATTTTAAAAATTCAACAGGCCTCTTATAAATATGAAACATATTAAAATTAATCAAATCATATTTTACAGCTAAATCTTTCTTAAAACTTACATTTCAAAAATATTTTTTTTTAATTTCTTTAAAAGCTATATTTTTATGAATTAATATCTGATTCATCTACTACAATAATGTGTTTAAATTTTTTTTTTTAATTTCTTTAAAAGCTATTTTTGAAAATATCTTTTAAACACGTTATTTTGGCAGATAGATGATGATTCATAAAAAATATTAATTTGATTAAAATTCTAATGGATAAAAATAAATTAATATGTTTTAATTTAATTTATTATAATTAAAAATAAAAATGATCCTATGAGATGTGTTTGATACCAATAGAAGAAGAGATGAGAATATGAGAATGGGAGAAGAGAGAGAGATAGGGTATTGAGGTCCCCAACCTAAACCTTACTTCATTACAACCCTTTTTTGTTTAATGCAACTTTCCTTAATCCCCGTTAGAAGAAGTGAGTGGGCAATGGAATCTTCTCATGGTTGGGAAGAAGAGCTTGTGATTGAAAATTTTGCAAAGAGTGTTGAAGTGTGGTGATTTTAGTTAAAACAACATAATGTTGACATGAGAAAAATGTGGCGATATCAGTGTTAGGGATCAAATTATTGCCCTCCCATCATGGGGGTGGACAAGAGGAATTCTAATGATAATTGTGAGGAATGGCTCTCACGGTTGAAATTCTGCTTATATTGCATGCTCCTCATAACTTTCTCCACACCATCATTGCCATATTTAAGAGAATGTCCATCCACAATATTTTTACTTTTATAACTATATTTCTTGTCTTATATAATCATCATTATCATACTCTTTTTTTTTTTGGAGTTATTCACATAGTTTCTCATTAGTAATGCTATGCTAATTTCTTCTACGAGATCAGTGCTTTGTTTCTATATATGAAAACATAAAATAAGTCACCTATTTTTATTTTGAAGTGTTTGATGCTATTTTGTGAGTGAAAATTTTCCGAAGAGAGTAGAAGAAGTGTGGAGATTTTACTAAAAACAACATAAAATAACTACAATCCGTCTTTCATAATAGTTTAATTAATACATGGAAGGTTATTAGTATTTCTCTAATAACAATATTATTGAACCAATTTCTTTTAATCATTTATAGATGAGAAAAAATAAAAAAAATATTTTACTATTAAATCAAATTTTTTAAAATAAAAAATTATTTTTTTATGTATCGTTGTGAAACTTTGACATCCAAACTAGGTTGATATTCCAAAATTTATCATTATTTTTTTATAATGAGAACATTATTATTAAACATAGAAAAAAAACAAACTAAAACCCATTGCAAATAAAAACAAAATCTTATTTTGTTAGCTCAAACTAATTTTAAAGAATTCCTAACTAAAACAAGAGAGAAAATTTCAAATGAACGAAATTTTTTCTAAAATCAAATCCTAACTCAGGTAGTTAATCAACACACGTACAAATCTTAAAACCCAAAGAACAACAAAGGACTTCTTAAAAGCTTCAATTACCAACATAGAATAAGTTTTGAACTAAATGTCATGACTCTCATAATCTGAGTCTTTAAAACTAAGGCATTACCAACAATGAAACTAGTAAGATGTTCTCCTCTACTATATTTAAATATTCAACCATAAGCTATAAGCTTACAATTTTCATGCACAACACCATCAATATTGCACTTGAGAATACCAATTTCAGCGAAAGAATAAAAATTACATGGAGAGCTTTCTAGGATGACCCATGATATTAAAGTGTCTAAGAATCATAAAATTTTCAACACTATTATTCATAATTCCTTTAGATCTATTTCCTGCAAGACCAATAACAATTACAGCTTTAGCAATGATGAAAGAATTTGACTTACCAAATTTTTAAGCATTCCACATGTACCAAATGACCTACAATATGCGAACAAATGTAGAAATCCACACATCTTGAAGTTAATAACTACTACAAGAAAAAACTACTCATGAGAGCATCAACAACATAAGAGATATCAATAACGTAATTAAACGAGTCATGCATCGATAACCAAAAAAATTGTTCAATCCCTAACAATTGAAAAATAAGTGTTGTAGATTTTCAACATTAGAATGATAAAGACGCATAAAAAGAACATGTGGAGATGTCATTCGTCTATAGATTATAATCAAGTGAAAGTCTATTATAAAACAACTTTCAAACCACCAAGGATCTTGAAGGAGGAATATAAGTGTACTGGTAGGTAAGATTTCGAATGACCTTAATCATGTCTCGTCATTAAGGAAATTAATCATTAAACTCGTATGATTATCGAAAGATTCAATAATAGTTAAACATAATCAAGAAGGTAAAGTAAGAATTAAATACATAAATCCAGATTCTAATAATTTGGCTAAATCTTGTTAAAGGACATAACTGGCAATATAACTAGATAATAAATAACATAAACAAATAACCCCAACTCTCAATAATTTAGCTAAATCTTGTCAAAATAAAAAAAATAATGGATAATATAAGTAGGAATAAAGGACTTAAAACAATGAGAGCATTTAAATGAGAGGAGAAACAATTAATTATAAATAAGATGACTAGGGTTAAACGAAGGTAGACAATTCTACTACTATACCTTAAGGATCACAATATCTCTTGTCTAGATTATTTGGTGCTCACCATGGGACAGATAAATTTAGTCTTGTGCCGCATATTAAGAAAACACGAGGATAATAATAAACATTGTTGCTTATGAAACATTTCCCAATGTCTCCTTTATATGAGAAAAACCTATTAAATATAGTGGAGGGTCATGATGGTTACAGTAATATTGTATGATGACAAAATTGTATGGTTCTATTTTTCTTTCCTCCATGTTATCGTGTCAGGTATTAATATCTTAACTTTTTATTTAAAAATTATTGTTCTAATGATGTTATTAAAATATGATTATTTTAAAAATTATACGTTTCTTCTATTATTATTATTTATTTGCTTCACAATTTTATTTTCATTTTATTTTTTAGTTTTCTTTTTTCTTTTTAAAAGAAGATTGAACACATGACATTGATTTAATAATAAAATAGATAATTAAATAAATTTGATATATTGGTTTAACATATATGTTGACGTGCTTTTGTTCAACAAAAATTGTCATGATTATTTTATATAATTTTTTTTATTAAATACATCAACTTTAAACCACTAAAGTGTCGAAAATACTAATCCATTTATACAAATATTATGAAATTTATTTATTTATTTACTTATTTATTTTAAAAAAGATAAAATGCATCATCTTAGTAAAATTATATTTTTAATAAAAGATAAATTAATAGAACATGTATTTAAGTGTGTATATATATATATATATATATATATATATATTTCAGTCATTCTAAATTTTCTTTTGTAGCAATATTTAAAGATTATTATTTTTAATCAACGCAAGAGCTCTTATAAAGAGTCATTTGACCAACATAAAAATTTCAATTTAAAGTTTTGTTATTGTTAAACAATCATATAATCACTTCTTTGTAGATATATGAAGAATGACAAAATCATACGACTCTCACTCTTTGAGCAGGTTGTCAAAAGGTTATTGACGAAATCACGCGACTCTTGCTCTTTAAGCAAGTCGTCAAAAGGTCGAAGATGAAATTAGGCGACTCTCACTCTTTGAGCATGTCGTCAAAAGGGCTATAAATGAAAAACGATGAAATCTGGTGAGTTTTGCTCTTTGAGCATGTCTTCAAAGGACGAAGGCAAAATCTGGTGACTCTCGCTCTTTGAGAAGGTTGTCAAAAGGCCTATATATGAAAATAGCAAAATTAGGTGACTCTCACTCTTTGCACAAGTCATCAAAAGGCCTGTACATGAAACAATAGTGAAATCAGATGACTCTTACTCTTTGAGCAGGTCATCAAAAGGTCAAATGTGAAATCAAGTGACTCTCACTCTTTGAGCAGATTATAAAAAAACTTATGAATGAATAATGACAAAATTAGGTGACTCTAGCTCTTTGAGTAGGTTGTCAAAAGGCCGAAGGCGAAATCAGGTCGTCTGAATTGGATTCAATGATAATTTTAATAAATGAGTGATACGATGTAATTTGCTGATCTCGGGCAACTTGTATTCATTGAATTTTGATAAATGATTCATTACAAAAAAATTACTCTTAAAACCATATTATATGTTTCTAAAATGATAAAATTAGTCACTAATTTAATTAGAGACTAATTTAAAATTTAATTTAATAAGTAGCTAAAATCTTGATAGCTAATGTTAGAGACTAATTTAAATTCCGATTCAAAAACCAATTTAATTACCATAATATAGAAACCAATTCATATATTTTAAGATCAAATAATCACAAAAAATATAGTTTCTATTTATTTTATTAATAATAAAAACTATTTTAGATACTAATACTTTTTAGTTTATAAAATAGTTTTTAAATTAGTTAATATAATGACTAATTATTTTTTGTTTCTAATTTGGTTTATATTTAATGAATTTATTGTACTGAGTGATCTCGTATAAGTCATCAATTTGGTATAAATTTGATTCATTGATAATTTTGATAAATGATTGATTCAATGTAAACGTCGATGTTGGGCTGACTTGGATTCACCAATAATGAGTGTTTGATGTAAGTTGTCGATTATAAATTGTCCTCCATTCATTTAAGTTTTTTAGTAATTTATTGTAAGTTACCAGTTTGGTACGACTTGGATTCACTGATAAATGAGTGATCCAATGTAGTAGTTGATGTTAGGCTGACCTGGATTCACCGATAATTAGTGATCGATGTAAGTTGTTGATTATAGGTTGTCCTCAATTCACTTAAATATTTTGAGTGATCCATTGTAAATTGCTAGTTTTTGTATGCATTATACATTTTGAACGATCTATCGTAAGTCGTTGATTTTAAGGTGACATGTATGTATTATGCATTTTGAGTGATTTATTGTAAGTCGCCCTTTTTAGACTAACCTGGATGCATAATAGCATTTTCAGTTATCCATTGTAAAAGAGTATCCAAATAATAGCTAGGTTGGTGTAGCACATGAATTGACACGGCAAGGTGGAGGTCGAATGCGTAAAGGCATGTTTTTGCAAAGCATGTCAACTCCTAAGCAATATGGGAGTTAGTCGAGGTCTAAGGTGAATAACAATTTGTTTTTGGAATCACCTTCTATTCCTCTATACAGGGCCACATGACTTTTCATCTTTACATATTCTAGTGTTTCGATCTCAAGTATATTAAGGTAATATTGTTAAAGTCAATTACTCGATCCTAGATATGATCTGCTTTAGAATTCAGAATTTTATTATAATTTTATTGTTAAAAAACATCTTAGAATTAAAAGAGGTAGATGTATATAAATTACCTTAGCCTCAATTTCTAAGGAGTGTGAGACTAATGTCCTTATTAAAACATTCATGTATAAGAAACTCCCTACAGATGAGAACTTGTATATAAAAGGAGTTTTGTGGTCTCTTGATGTAGTCTCTACAAGTAAGTGAAGGAATCAAGTGATCATATACTTTTAAGATTTAAAATTGTCATGGTTTATTGGAATTGGTTACAGTAGACTTTTCGTACTAGTGTGAATACAGTTATCTTAATGGTATATCTCTTGTTCTTACATTTATGCAGATAATATGTACAGACGTGTATTTTGAATCCTTATCACTCTGCAACCACAATGGCCTATGACAATGTGGTTCTGGTTTGTTGTTGGTCAAGAAGACACAGGGATGGCTGTTGGTCAAGAAGACACAGGTTGTGGTTGGTCCTCTTACAAGCTATGCTGGGAGGCATCATAATTTCGTGAGGCTTGGCTTTTATTGCTGTTATAAGAGCTCCACCAAGGCTGTCACAGTCTTCCTCTTTTTCTGAAGTCTGCACATATCAGAAATACCTGCACATATCAGAAACACCTTGTGTGTTGGGCAACTGTTTGCTATTATAAAAGTCAATAACCCGGGATTTGTAGATGTTTTTATGCAGTCCACTGTCATCCCGACTGCAATTTAGTATGGGTTGCTAACTACAAGAACCAGGAAAGAATTGTGCAGTGCTCTGATGATTTTGATGATGTTGAGCCTGGTGGTGATATAGTATACCATGATTAAGTGTAAAATTGTGTTAATTGAGATCCGAAGTTTATCTGTTGTAGGTAGATGATCGATATGTATGATGTGGTCATGTAGGTATTATTCGCTTTGTTCTGGTAGGAGGCCTGCATATATATATATATATATATATATAGTGTGTATTTTTTAAGCAACCCCGTTTGTATATATTTGGTAAAAGGTTGGAACACCTCTTTTTATATATATATATTTTGAAAAACTAGTGTGAATTTACTTAATAGATTCACATTTCTGGATTCGATTAATAATGATTAGAATAAGCGGGTGCAAGTTATTTTGTATGTTATGAATCTTCGTACTAATCAAATGTTTGGTAATGGTAAGATTAATCTATTAATAAGTTTAAGATTATTAAGTTTTTTTAATAGGACTGTAAAAGGTTATCTTGAACATTCTTCTAGTGGTGGAGTTTTCAAAGATTTGAATGGAGAATATGTTGGTAGTTTTATCACATTAAGTGGAGCTGATTGCTATGGTAATAGTTATTCAGCATGCTAATATAAAGGATTAAACTTTTTATTGATAGAAAGTACTTATTCTTGGTAGTTAAGTATTAATTATATGTAATTATTACTAAAAAAATTGAAGGAAAATAGTGACCTATTAACATGAAGATAGGTAAGGAAAGAAATAAATACTAAAAAGTTAGCAAATTTTGATATAATTAGAAATATGGCCTCTTATGATTTAATTATCTTTTTAGTTTATTAAGGAATATTTATTTAAATAAATTTGAGTTAACAAAATGTAGATTTATATACTTTATATATAATTTGGCTTAATCTCTTCATGGTATTTTCTGTTTTATATAGTATTTTAATATATTGAACGTGATAAATAAATGTTTATGTATCAACTTAGTTAAAATATTAATATTTATAGTGATGCAAGCATGTTTACTTTTAGAAAAGAGTATTTCATTAGTTAAAAATAAGGACAGATAGTCACAAGTTGTTCTTTGAGTAACGTGATATTTTTTTTTATAAAAATATAAATATGTGAGAGAAGTGAATTTAGATTATCAGGCATGTTTGCGATTAAATATTATTTAACAATCATACAATAAATAAAAAATTCCCATAATTTTATTTTTGAATTAACTTTTGATAATGTCATCAAATGACCACGATTAAATAAATAAATAAATAATAACTTTAAAATTTTTAAGCTTAAAACTTTTTTCTCCTTATGAAGACATATTTTCAGTTTTGTAATCGCTTTCAAAATGTTATTCAATTTTAGTTTTGTAAAAATTATAAAAAAGAAATAATATATTTTGTCAATCCTTTGAAAAAGTCATTAATGGTAGAAGAAACTATAGTGGGGTCCTAGTTTAATTATTCCTAGGGTTTCTTAATTAGTATCTCCATATTAGGTGACCCAAGTTTGACATAAACCCTCTCCCAATGCCACTTATTATAACTATATGGCCTTTCATGTTTTCTTGTCTGCCTCCATTTTTTTTTTTCTTGGGACAATCATTATCAAAGATGCTTAGTAATTCGCTTTCCCAAACCCATTCATCAATTCTTTTGATATTTTATGCAATTTCTTCCTCAATAAAATGAGTGTTTGAGTCTTATTTTATGTAAACCAAAGTCCAGAAGATTAAATAACATATTCAATATGCTCAATTTAATGAAATTTAATGAGCAAGTTATCCCATATTATTACCATAGCAGTTGAAAGCTTCACATATACGACCACTGTTTGGGTATAGGTTTAGAAAAACTGGAATAAACAAACCCTTTTTCAACCTTCAAAATAACTAGAAGGGCTATGGATTAAGCCAGATGATGAAGTGCTCTTCTGAATAACCACTCCTGCACATTAAAACTACTGAAATTCTAATTGGAGCACATAAATAAATAATTAGAGTAACATCTCAGAATTGACTCAAGAAAAACCCTAACTAATCCTTCTTGTGTATTCATGTCATGCCATGACTTTCCAGAATGTTATGTCTCCAATCCCAATTCTCCATCCTCACACACTCCTTCTTATATACCACTGTTCTATAACATTCACCATCATAAATAAATTATACTCTTACTTTGAATCCAAGGCTTACGTATAAGTATTGACTTCTACAAATCATAATTATTTTACTAAAAGTAAGAAACTTTATTGTATTTTTTCCTTTTACACAATAAAAAGCCTTTATAAAGAAAATGTAGGAAGCATGTAAAAAGAATTTAATATATAATATAATTTTATAAAAGATTAATTTGTAAGAAATATTATAAAATTAGTATGATAAGGTTTGCATTGGATGGTTTAACAAAACTTCTATATGAGATGACACAAATTTTTTAATAAATTTTAATAAATTAGACCTGTATATTGTAAGATAAAATTTTCATATTTATACGAGGTTTAACAAGAATCTTATAATAAATGGTACAATAATTTCTAATAAATTTCAATAAGATAAATTTATTATATAAGTGAATTCATGTTTAATTCAATATTATAAAATTAATTTATAAGATAAAGTTTGCATAAATCACTAATCTATTTGGAATTTGTAACAGAAAATATTACTTTTATTTATATAAATATAGATGTATATATGTATATATATATATATTTTAAATAAATAAAATATTCATTTCTTAATTATAAGAAATATAGATAATTTTTGTTATATGCTTATTAGGGTAGGTTTGTATGGAATCCATTGTTCGACCTTCACACTCTTTGTTGTGGTCTTATTCCAGGAACCACATGCGACTGACAAAAGATTGAGGAGAGTGGAGAGTAGCAATGACAAATCTTAATTGGGACAGTGAGTCTCAGCCTCCCAACTCTATCGAAGGATCCATGGTTTACAATGTAGTTGTTATGTATTTTTCATTTCATATCTTGCATTTATGTGCACTTGTTTGTTGAGAAGGATGTAGTTGTTTGATATTTTTCTTTCACATGCAAGATGAGGATCATGCAGTACGCGTATAGGAGGGAGATAAGCTCGATCATGCTACTAGATATATCATATTTAGTAAGATTAAAAGTATGTAACTAAAATATAAAAAAAAAAATATTACTAGGAACGTTTTATCAAATATTAAGTATATCTTATGCTACTAATAACTTTTAGTAATTTTTTTATATATTAATAGAAATATTTATAAAATTGTTATTAAAATTTTGTAAATTTTTTTTTATATATTACTTATTTGTACTCTTAATTATTGGAGATATATTTTAAATATATTTAATATTTTTTCATTAAAAAATATAGTTCTTTATAAAGATAAATTATAAAGAAAAATAATTTTTTTAGTAATATATTATTTTTTAATAAATATTATAACTAAATATTTTCTAGCAATAATAAAATGTAATGAATAAAAAACTTAATTAAATATTTTCTTAGAAAACGTTACTTTTTGGTAACATTTTTAAAAAAATGATACCAATATGTTAATTTAATTTACAATGACATTTATTTTTCAAAATGTCAGTTACAATATGTTTATGTAATTTATATTAATATTTATTTTAAAAATGTCATTATATAATTTACAAAATTTATTTATAGTAACATTTTTCATATATATATATATATATATATATGTGTGTATAACTAAAAAAAATGTTATTACAAATGGTGCAGTGTTTGAAATATATGGAGAATGGATTTTAGTTTTTTTTATCAATAAGAAAAAATTTATAAATAAAAAAAATATTTGAAATATTATAATCCATTTATAAAAAAATAAAAAATATATATAAAATAAGTTTTAATAGACTTGCTTCCACTAATTTATAAAATTATAAGATAAAAACTAATTATATTCAAATGTTTAACATTTTCAGTCTCGTAAGAAAATACATATTACAATATTATATCACTCTTATATCCATCCTTCAGATAATAGAGATAAAACAAAAAAATTGTCTACATATAAATAGTAATTTAAACACATGACGTTAGTCATTAAAACTGTAGTATATTTACATAGATATTAGTCATTAAAATTAGATTTAATTAAAATATATTTTTTTACTCCTAAAATTAGTGATCAAGAGATGTTTCTAGTGGGGTGGACTAGTGAGTATATATATAGTTTCTGTAAGGGAAATGAAGAAACCACTAAGTACATTTTTTAATATGTAATGTTGTTGTTCCGTTTATTTGGAGCAGGTTCTAACCTGTTTTCAAATGCCAAATTGATTGCTCTTTTTTTTTTCAGCTAATTGATTGCTCTTTTAGTTTCACGTCTTTCAAGTTCCTAGAGCAAAAAGAAAACAAACCATTTCACTTGCTGCCCATTTTGCATATACTCATCTCTTTGGGGTTATCATGGGGGAATAGTTTAGATTAAACAACACTGCCTGGTCTAAGAAACAAGCCTTACCTTAGAGTACATGACATGAGATTCATGATTTAATATTCTTTAAGTTCTTTAAAATATTTATTCAACACAACAGAACTCAACATATATTTTGAGAGTGTACGTTTTTGGGATCTGGTGGTGTATGGTTAAATATAACATGGGGGAGTAGCCAAAACCCAGGACATGCTGTTAGCGCTGGTATGTTTAGGAATCATAGAGGTAATTAATTTTTTGTAGGCTTTGTTGCTTACTGGTATCATCTGTGCATTTCATGCAATAGTTTTGCTCCTAAATGTTCAAATAGCTGTTGCAGAATTCTAAAGTTGGCTCCTCTCTGCCTATACTTTATTTGTCTGTTGACTGTTATATTGGATTGTTGGAGGGGAAGCAGGATTGTACGTGGGAGGTTTTGCGTGTCTTTTGTCTTCCCCCTCCCTTGCATAGTCACGTAGGTTATATCAAAATCCAGCACAATAAACAAGAGACGACAGAGGAACAAACAATGGATGGAGTGTTTATGCAGCACGGGAGATAATGCAGCAGTGATAGTGAACTCGTGTTTTTTTTGGAGTGTGTATTCTTCTATGAGAACATCATATATTGCTCTCAGATCTTGGATCATTGCAAACTTCGTATGTGTTTTGTCTGTTTAATCTTTGAGTCATATTGTGTGCAAAGGGCGTTTCTTAGGAATTTTGTAAAACTTATGTGAGAGAGGCTTATCTTGTAAACTTGTTATCAATGAATTTTATGTGAAAGAATATTTAGAATTTTGTGTATATTTGTTGGCTTTTTAAAATGACTAGATCATTTATAATGTATTATCATTATTTAATTATGAATTCTTTGACAGAGGAACACATCATTTTTAACATATTTTCTTGTGAGTTTCACATAGTATCAGATTAGGTTGTGATTTCATCGTAGTTCTATTTAAATTTTGGTATCTTGTTTTCTCTCCAATTTGTCTAGTCTTATTATTTGATTTCCTTGTGATTTATTTTTAACCTCATGTTTACTAAAAAGTATAATGTATTGTTTATTCATTTTACTAGTTAAAATTATCCATCTTAGACTTTCTAGTTTCAACTCTTTATTAAACATAAAGGCCTCTAGAATCATATTGACGATACTTGTTCTATTCCTAACAAAGAGAAATAAAAGGATGATTGTGTCAAGTGACAAGTTAAAGATAATCAAGTCATGACATGAAACATAAGGTCTATTGATTCAATATTGTCCTCAACCTCATATATTCAACACTGTAGCTAAGATGTGAGTGAGTCTACTTGAAAGAAATATACAGATAAAACAATACTTCTTGTAGGTTCTAACTTGAACATGAAATTTTCATATTTCAATAGAATAGTCTATCAATTTTAAACTTTATTCTCATTTCACTAACATTGTCTATGAGGATTTCTCCATTGAAAATCAAATTACAGTACAAAAAGTTCATGCAACTACTCAAAAAGATCAATTTCTTATGAAATTGAGATATGATTTTGACAGTCTTCAATCCAGTCTCATGAATAGGACTAATGTCCTCACCTTGGTCGCATGCCTTCACGAGCTTCTTCATAAAGGACAATGTCTCCCAACTCAAGCACAAATGGACCAACAAAAATTTGCCTAATTTCTTAGTGCATATGTTGCCGAAGACAAACCTAGAGACGAGACTTGAGTACTATCCAATGTTTGTATTGAAAAATTTTGCACATTTTACTCCATAGTATCCTAAAAATTTTTGCAAATTATTGCAAAAAGAATGGTCACATAATCAAAGAATGTTTTATACAACCATGAAGGAAGATTGCAACAGCTTTTTCCAACTCACTGACTTTATTGTTCACAATGCTCCTACTCTTATATAAATTGTAGTCTTTGAAATGGTCGAATAAATGATAACTTCAACCTTATATGCTTTAAGACTTTCAGGTAAACCTTCTAACATGCTCTCCTTGGTATTTTGACTCTGGGCATCCAATTATATGATCGACATTATTGATGTTCTTATGAACCTCACAAAATGCTTTGATAATCTACAAATTCATATTGTAGACGGAAATAATTTACCAATCACAACAATTAGTTATAATTTCTCATCCTTAACCAAAG
Organism: Lablab purpureus; assembly: GCA_030347555.1. Classification (NCBI taxonomy): domain Eukaryota; kingdom Viridiplantae; phylum Streptophyta; class Magnoliopsida; order Fabales; family Fabaceae; genus Lablab; species Lablab purpureus. The sequence goes on from CM059258.1 coordinate 25,801,584, forward strand.
TTTTTGTTTTCACTAGCCTTATTAGTAACCTTATTTTTGTTGGTCAATTAGTTGATAAAGATTGTTAGGTTAAATTTTCAAAATTTGGTCGTGAAGACGATCAACACTTAAGGAAGATAACCGTAAAGGGGGCTAAAGTTGGATGCCTTTATCCTTGGTCTACATGTTCTTTTTTGTCTTTTGTTATTGTAATTTTGTTACAATTAATTTCAAAAAATGGCATAAGAGTTTTAATCACCTAAACTCACATGCACCTCATGACTTGATGAAATTTGGTGTTTTTATTAATAACATTTCATCGTCTCTTAATGTCGTTCTATTTGATTATTCCTCATGTAAATTTGAAAAAAGTAAAATTTTGTCATTTTCGACTCATCAACCTAATGAAAACAACCCTTTTAATATGATTCATAGTGATTTATGGAAAGATATATATCACCTATTTCATCTCATTCTAATTACAAATATTTTATTATTGTATGAATTTTTTTAATTTACTATTAATATTAACTAAGCCGACACTAAATTATATTAAATAAATTTTAAAATAAAAAATATTAGAATCAGTATGGCCAACCTTTCCTCTACACTATCTAAAATGGTTTAGACAAAGATATTTAAGGATAGAATTTAAAAATCAAATAAATTAATTTCTAAAATTCACAGTTTTAGAGTCCGCTCCATTTAATTATAAATTTGGAAGTTGATGGACTTCACTTGAAATTTGGCAATTACTTGGTAAAAAATAGTTCCAAAATTCTTATCCCAAATGTATATGCCTATGCATCATAGATCCTGTACATATTTATATATATATATATATATATATATATATATATATATATATATATATATATATATATATATATATATATATATATATATATATCAACTTGATTTTAGGAATGTGTGCATTAACAAGGTATGCTTTAAATATATTTTAAAAAAGTTGTAGTTACACCTTTCTTAGATATTTCTTCCAAAAACATGTTCTTGTACGTTAACTTAAAAGCATTTTAAATTTTATGTCCATAGAGGCAGGTATATATATATTAAGAATATTATAATCATTAACAATGAAAATTTTTTAAGGTAAAAATTACCTAAAGTAAAGCACACATTGAAGTGACACTTTGAATCATATAGAACATGACAATTGGAAACTTGCCTCATCCATTTGCTTTCAGAAGTGGAGAAGAGATGTAAACACCAACATAAAAAAAAAGGAAGAACCCCCTATGAAAAAACAGGAAGAACACAGAAAGAAAAGAAAAAAGGAAAAAAAAAACAATTGTAAGCGAGCCCCCCTTGGCTCAGCATCTTCTACTATATGTTTAGTACATTATATGTGTAGCCTTTTCTATGAGGCTGGAAAAACAATCCCCGTTTGTGTCGTTATTTAACCAACACAAGTTTCTCTGTGTCAATGAATATTTTGATGCTATAGTTTGAGTCATCTGGGTTAGTATAATCATTCTAGCATGGGAAAAGGGACGGAGTTATCTTGAGTGCAACACAAAGAGATGATCTCTTCTAGTGTTCCATTCATGCAGTCCCTGTATCTGTCATATAACATGCAGGCATCAGTCATTTCTGGCTTTGTTGACTTTGTCTCAGGTAATGTAATTTGAGGGAAGTCTTCCAGCACCAAAGGTGTGTATGGAAGTTGGTAATGCATGCCAGCATAGGAAGGTATTTCCACATCCTGCACCAGAATAGAAATTGTATTATAATCTCCAAATCCCAATGTACTCAAGCAGAAGGATCAATTGATACAATGAATTGAGAAGATATTGAACTAAATATGTACTAAGTAAAAAGCGAAATTCTATAGGGTACCCTTGAAAATATAAAAATTCTCCTCTCTCCATTGATGTGTTTACACCTTATTCAATTATTGGCAAAAACAAAACAATCACAATAAAACCTTTTGTGTTTTTTTTGGCACAGAAACTCTTAACTAGAAAAAAATATTTTTTAAGAAAATAACACACTCTTTCTTGATTGATTATTAGTGTTTTTATTAAAGAAAAATACATAAACCTAAAATAAAAAATAAGAACTAGAGAGAAAAAAATTATAAATGTTCATATGTTATGGCGTACTATGTATAATAGAAAGAGAGAGAGAGCAAACTAATAGGTGTTAAATGGGATTTAAAAATAATAAATCTCCATATATCATTTGTATTTTTACTGTGTTTGATGATTGGTTGAGATATGGAGATATGAAATAGGAACAGGTGATATGACATTGAAGACACTTGTATAACGCATGCTAAATTGAAACTAAAGCAGAACTTGAAAGTAGTGCAAGTGGCTAAAGAAAAGTGGGGTTAGAATTGTGGTTTATAGGCTTAAAAGGAAAAGAATAAAAGGTGTTTTGTTTTGATTTATGGGTGAAAGTGGTAAAATGAAGTCGTTGAAGTCCCCAATCAAATTCATATACGTCGCTGTATGAACATTGTAAAGCTAGTAGAATGGTGAGGGAAGGGTTCAGAAGCCGCTTCTCACTGAGCTAGCTTTTGCTAAAATAGGAAATGATCCAGACATTACTCATAAAAAAGAGTGTGATTAAAGATAAAGATGTGTATATGGATGTTTGTTATGTGTGCTTTAGTTTTAGAACGTATCAACCCGTGAGGAAAATGGGGGAGTAAAGACATCTTTACTTTGGAAAACGTTTTGAGTAGTCAGTCAAAAGAAGTTATAGGGGACGGTGAAGAAAAGCTAAATTGGAGTCAGTCCAAATGAATTTTAGAGAAGTGAGCTTTATGAAAAGATAGGAACTTCATCATACTTCCAACTATTGTCACTTTAAGATCAAAAGAAAACTCAAAGATATGCTATGTGGCCCCACTAATACTGTAACATGTATATCAATAGTAAACTGACACATGAGGATGCTGGATCATGTTTATGAACATATATGTTAGAAATTAAGAACTTGAAGTAATTTCTATATGCATTTACATGTCCAATTGCAGGTGTGACAATGAAGCTATAAGGTTATAAAGCGACAATATAAAGCAGAATGTTGCTGGAAATGCAGGATTGGCAAAGGAAGCCATCATGAACATAAATGCCAAAGATAATGGAGTAAAAGGAAAAGTTAAAATACTAATCAGATCAATTCATATAATAATGATCATGCTATGGCCCATTTTGCTTTTTCTATGTCTCCCATAAAACCATATATTCATGCCACGTCTACGTGACTAGTACTACAATACAAACTATCAATCATGAAATTAGTCAAAGTTCGAAATTTTAAATTTTTTATCTAAATGTTACCTGAAATAGATTGCTGGGGTATCCTATTCCCATTGTATATGAATTTGTTGCACTGTTTGCTTCATCACAGGCAAAGTGTGGTTGAAAATCTTCTGCTATCCCTGTGTCTGTGGGTGTGCATGTTCCTTGAGTGAGATCAGAGGAAGAAGCGTCACAGGGAAATTTAGGGTATTCATGATTGAGAATTTTGTCCTCCACGGTTTCCATTTCTCTTGAAAACTCAGTGCCACTTGAGTCTTCTCCTAACATTTGTTCTTCTGAGATCCACATTGATTCCTTCTTTGCATCTTGTTCTTCTTCTTTACTAGGTTTGGCAGGAATTTGAATCGTCTTCTTGAAAATGCGACACAGCGAATAGGAATCCTGTCATTGGATGAAGATTTTGTCAATACATGTGTATGTGCTAGTTTGCTTTTCATGATCAAAGTTCATTTTTTTTTCGGTTTGGTTTAACACTGAATGCAAGAAAAGAGTAACGAACAAAAAAGCAAATTCAGAAAGAGTTTGGCAAAAGAAAAGGGTCGATGCAAGAGTAATCATCTAAGTCCATGGATCTAAATTTTTCACCATAGTGTGTCGATCACAAGCTGTTCTTTTTAAAGAGGGGAAAAATAAAAGTGTGCAAATCATATAAAGAAAAAGAAAAAATAAAGGGAATATATATTGCAGGCATGTGCATCCTTGTAGAGCAAGGTTCAAAACAAAGATTTGGTTTATCATAGGTACTCTATAGTCACGCTTAGAATAGAAAACGGGTCTGGTCTAGGAACTTCACTCTGACCAAATAATCATCACATACTTAGATTTAAATTAATCATAAAAGAAGTGTGTTAAAACCCTCTATCAGTGTACACCAATTTTGGGAAAAGACTTAATTAAAGCAAGCACTAAGCGAGGATTTTGGTCATTGGTCTCGTCTTAAGTGAAGACTTTTCAGACTTTTTATATGTATATATAATCACTGAATTGTTATCAGCTACACTTTCAAAGGTACCCAAAAGGAAAAATAATCTATTTCCATATTGAATAAAATGATGGTTGAACACTCCAAAATAAGCTACGCCTATATAGAAAAAAAAAACAAAAGGAATATGTAAGATGACGTGATGCATGATATAAGGAAAAAAGAGAGATATAGAAACAAAAAAACAGATAAGTGAGAGGAACATAAAATTTTGGAATAAATGAAGCTTATTATTATTCTAGACATTAACATAACTAAAAGAACGATGTACGATCTACTGTTTCTTCCTTTATTTGTCATTTTCTGTTTTCCTTTCAAAACCCTAGTCTCACTCACTTTTTAATTATATTTATATTCATAAAACCTCAAAACTATTAATTAAGCTAATACCCCAGAAACACGTTCCATATCTAAACGAGAGAGAAAAGAAAACAGTGAAGATTGATGAAGACAGAAAGTAACAGTAACTTGAGAGATAACATATGGGTGATTTTATTCGTTTATTATAAACTGAATATAAAATCTGAAATATAAGTTTGAGAACCTCTTATATATACTTCATAAATTTTCTATAATATTTGGTTTTGTTGATGAAAATTGATAAAGAAAACAATAGACTATCATACGATACAATACCTTCAAAGATGAAAGAGCAGCACCAGGCACTGATTCAATCAAGCGATATTCATGCATAACCCAGTTCGTTCTAATGCCATGTGGTGCTCTACCTCTATAGTATACCAATGTCTTCTTCATGCCAACTGGCTTCTTTTGAGAGTGCACTGGTCTATCTTTCCCTGTAGCTTTCCAGTATCCAGATTGTGTTGCACGGTTAGTTCTTGACCCATTTGGGTACTTCCTGTCCCTAGGACTGTAAAAGTACCATTCCATGTCCTTGCTTGGAAGGAAAGATTTATCTGTTTTTTTCAAATAAAACAGTTGGAAGTGAATATATAATGTTAGTTTAGTTAAACCATCAAATAGCAATGACATAAAAATGAAGATCATAACTTGCTAAATGCTGATATTTATGTCATGATGTGAATCATATATGTATATCAGATGTAATACCTGGCAAATCCCAAGGTTCGCACTTGTATAAATCAACTTCAGCAATGATGTCAAGCTCTATTGAACGACCTGTTATTTTCCTTTCCAGATAGTAAGCAACAAGCTCTTCATCAGTGGGGTGGAACCTAAACCCAGGTGGGAGACTCATTGGAGCCATGGAGAAGTTAGATCAATGTTAGAGAGAGAAATAATAGATCGAGAGAGAGAGAGAGAGAGAGAGGGAAATTTTGGAAATTGGTGGCACAGGAGATGAACCAAAACAGCTTATATGAAATGGAACTAAATAGGCCACTGTTGAGATCAAAGTAGTGGGGACATGCCCCTAGAATTGATGTAAATTACAAAGTGTTGGTTTCAGGTGGCAAGAACAAAAGAAATAAAGCAGTTAGGGACGTGGTTGAGGTGAGTAATTTTGATGGGAATTGAGGGGCTAAAGGTCCCAAAGGGAAGGACTTTGGCTTTTGAACAGATTCTATGTGTAAGGTGTTGTGTGAAAACCTAGAGGGAGAGGATAAGAAGCTTCTCTGCTTTTGTCTGCTCACAAACTAACAAAAATCAGAGTCCCTCTCAAAAGGCTGTGTGGGCCACAAACCGTCCATCCCTACAACACGCAATACTAGGCCTATTTTAATTAAATAATCGCTGTCACATTTTTTTTATAGTATAATATGTGGTATCTTTCATCATTATACTGTTACGTATTCCAGACTTAACATACATACATAGTATAATTGATGCGTATGTACTACTTGTTTTGTTGGTGTACGTATGAGCATGTGATTTATGATGTCAGGGTGTTTTCTAGATATCATAATTAGATTCTTTCCATTCCATGCAAAGCGGAATAAGGTACAGAATCTTATACGTATTGTAACATCATGTGCAAGTTATTGTACCAAAGCTGCTCATGGTTTTCTTTTATGATACAATAATGTGAAAAAAAGAGAAAGAAAACTACAATCTTCTGGTAGAAAGATTCATACTACCTATCCATGTATTGTTACATCGCAGTATGTTTATTTGAGACGGTAGGCTTCGACTTTTAAATTCTGGGATCATCTGAATTTGTATTAGGCTTCTGTTCTTTTATTTCTATGTTATTTCTTAACTGGGGTTTGTAATCAACTACATTTGTAGTTATTTTTAAGAATAAATTTGATTTTTTGGAATATAGTATTTTGTAATTTGTTGTATGGATTTAGCTTAGTTCCATGTTTGTTTTGGTTTCTTTTTATATATAATTAACATGCTGCAGTGATACTAGCACATTATTTGATATGAAAAAAATGTGGATGTAGCTAGGGCATAATGTGATTCATCAGTCATCGATATACCACGTAGATTCAAAGGTAAAAATCCGAAAGCTACTTATTTCAGACTACAAAATAAGAAGGTTCGATATTTACCCATTTTGTACGTGATTATATTATGTGAGGAACAAATTCCTTCTACATTACTCACTCCAACAAAAGGGAGATGGGATAAAACATAGGGTGAAATGAGGGACTGGGAAAAGGGTAGGGTGGGTGTATGTTATAGGTTTCAAGGTTTTACATCAGTTACCAAGAATGAGGGATTTTAGAGAGTAATCATTTGATAGGTATTACACGAGGGTTACCAATAACAATACCAGTATTTTCTAAATGAAATTTTATTATTTGTATATTTTAAAAGTAAACAGTAAAATAAAAAATGTTATAGAACATCTTCTATAAAAAAAAATATTTTTATAGGACGATTTTTGGGTTGAATATTTAAACAAGTTATATGTTATATATCTTTTTATTACATGCTTATATATCAATAAAAAAATAATTTTAACCTTCGTATTTATTGTTGTATACGGATTGAAATACCTCAAATATTTTTATAATTTTATTCTTTTATACCAATAAAATAAAAACATAAGTTACATTTTAAAATATTATTTTTATATCAACTCAAATTTAAATCGATGATTTACATCATTTAAATCTATAATTGATGTAAAAATTTATATCTATTGCTTTAACACCATCAATATAAATAACATATAGCATTTATGTTCTTCTAGTTTTTATTTTACACAAATTCCACAACTTCTTTGATGTTATTATGTCAAAGTCTTATAGTAAATATTTTTGGACACATTTTACATGAACTTATATGTTAAATTAATTATCTTTGATTTTTGGATATAATTAAATACTCGTTGAAAAAGTAACATTAAAGTAGATTGATAACCATGGTATTATGATATGAAAATTTTCCGTATTCTTATTTATAAAGGTGAAAAATAATTTTTTTAAAGGTTACGGAAGTTAAGAGATACGAAAAATAAGAAATTTTACTTAAAAAGTATAATGATAAAGATCTTGATACATGCACACAATTAGAAATGACATTTTTAAAAATGGTTTTCGATGAATTTTGACGATGATTTTTAAATCATTATTTGTTGAAAAAAAATTCTTATTTATCATTGTTATATGAAATCTATGATAACAATTATAAATGAGAATTGTCGTCAAATATAAACCTACAACGATGATTATATACATAATTGTTGTTGTGTCACAAATTTTTTTAAGTGTGTTATATTATTTTTCTAATACCAATAAATTAAAATAATTGATTAATACAAGAATTATAAACTATCATAAAATCTTTAAAAAATAAAAATAAAATAAGAAGTAATGGCAATGAAGAGAGATTTTTCATATTATTTTATGTATTTTCAACTTCTTTTTCTCTTTGAAAATTACTTTTAAGTTATTTCTTTCTCTTTTAATCATTTCTTCCTATATTAATCTCATATTTTATTTATATAGTTGAAAATAATTTTATTTAAAATCAAAATGATTTTTTATTTAAAAAGTTAATATAAATTTTGTTTCTTTTTATCTTTTAGAAAATATCAAAATAGTTGTTATCTTGATTCTTAAATATATATACTATATTATTTAATAATTAAGATTTCAATGTATATATTTTTTTAATTTTTGTTAAATTTATTACTAATTATATTATTAAACTATAAAATTATTAAATTAGTCGTTAATTTAGTTAGAAATTAACTTAGAATCTAATTTAGTAACTCGTTAAACTTTAGTAGTTAATGTTAAAAATTAATTTAGATTTTGATTTAAAATCTAATTTAGTCATCATTATATAAAAATTAATTTTTTAATTTTTTAATATCAATAGCTATCTAAAAATTATAATTTCTATTATAATAAAAATTACTTTAAATATCAACAATTTATTTTTTAAAATGATTTTTAATTTAATCACTATAATAATTAATTAGTTTATATTTAATGAATTTTTTATAATGTTATCTTTATATGGATGTTTTTCATTTGATGTTGATGGAAATGGACTAAGTTATATTTATATTTTACTTCTATCAAATAAATTTGTATAATTTCATTAAATGTATGATAAATTAATTATAAAATATTAATAAAGTAGTATTAAAATAATGTATAAACACTTTATGGTATACATCTATCATTATCCTTGAGTATTTACCTTGTTGGAACAATGTCATTTATATTTTTTTTCTTTGATTAATTCTGGAAAGACAATTAACATCTCTTAGTTTCAACGACCTCTCTATATTTTGTATACATGTTAGAGTCTTCCTAGCAGTTCATATATTTATAAAAAAAACTATTAATAAAAAACATAATTATGAAGAATGAGGTTATCCTCATTGTTTAAATTATAGTAATAGTTTTAAATTTTGTTGACAATATATGAATTATTATATAGTTTAATTTAAGATATAATTTAATTAATTATTAAATGCAGTATTTGTATCTAAAGAAAAAAGAATTTAATCTTAATAATTAGGTAATCCATTCAAATTTTTAAATTTATATGAAATAATTAGTCTCTTTCATTAATTATATATATATAAAGAGCACGTGGTGGTGTGTGAGATAGAAATGACAAGAATTTTTAGTTTTTTTAGGAGAAAGAGGAACTGCTTCTTTGGAGTCTATCTCCAACCACTCTTTCTATAATTTTTCATCAATTACGTATTGTCAATGAAAAAGAGAGTAACTTGGTTTTACGTTATACTTTTCATGATTATACGTAAAAATAAATATCTATGTATTATATATATAGGATCCAACGTAGATCTTTGTTATTATATTTGACCACGAAAAATTTGATATAAAAAAGTTTAACTTAATAACAAAATTTGCATCACCCTTTTTTAGTGACTTGTTCTTCATGTTTATTGTGTAGGTTCATCTATGTTTTATCTTGATTTTTGCAAGTAAATTATTGTCATGTAACCTATATGTCATATTTTGTGATATTTTGCATTAGATGTGTAGATCTATCTATATGTTTTATCTTGATTTTTTCAAGTAAATTGTTGTCATCTAGCCTATTTTTCTTTTTGTGATTCCTAATACTTCATATTAATTATATTTTTCATTACTGATAAAGAAAAATAGATATGATATTTGATATTTTTATTATATCTTATAATTTATTTAACTTTTTATTTAAAAGTTAATAAAAAATACTAAAATATAAAATCCAATCCAAACAAATCATTTTAGATTGGATTGAATTAGAAATTTATACAAAAGTGATTAGATGATAAACGAAAAGAACTCAAAATGATTATCGAATAATTATTTTCTTTAAAACTAAGAGTACTTTTAGTCCTAAACGAGTCCAACATCTATGTATATAAGTATATAAAAAAAACATATTAGGCATGTGGATTTTGAGAGTCCTAAATGTGTCCCACATCTATGTGTAAATACACAAATGACTAAATCGAAGTTTAATTGGGCCCCTACGAACTCAAATATCCCTCATGAATTAAACACATGTCCTAATACAATATTAATTAGTATTTATTTTTGCACTAATATAAACTTTGGTAGCACTTTGCCTTTACGAAAGAATACAAAATTTAAAGCAGAGGACAGGGTAACCTCTAATTATGTAACCCACATCAATAGATGGAAAAAAATAATGCTAAAAAAAGACCATTAATATACTTAATTGAAAATTAGTGCTTTACACTTTTGTGTGTGTGAAAGAGAGATGATCAAGTTTGAGTTTGGATTTGAGGCAACCAAAAATAATAATTAATTAACATGAACCAAATAAGAAAAAATAATAATTAATTTAACTCTCTCTAAATCATGTGTGTAAGTGAAGCAGGTGTATTAAAATAGGATCAAACACAGAAAATTAAAGTGGCAGAGTAAAGTATCTAGGGCATGTTGCAAGAAGTGACATGCTGCAACATTGCTAATAGTTTATTTCCAAAGCTGTGTATTGCAATATTCCTTCCTGAACATTCACATATTTTAACAGTGACTACATACTATAAGTATAATATACGACTAGATAATATTATTTTTGTATTTTGGCTTTACTTTTATACAACGGTGGCTATGATCTTAGTGGATGTTGGACAAAGGGGGATCCATAAGTTAGGGTTTCTATGATCTACTATTTGTTTTACAAGACTTGTCTCATCATCTCGCATCTAATCAATGAATGTTAAATCAAGAACACCACTTAGCAACATAAACTACTAAAAGTTGATAGCATTATAAGTAACAAGATTTGTGAGAATGGGTAGCTCTAGACTCGAGAAACATTGATCATACTCAAAACAGTTTTGAAATATGAAAGTCACTATGGCTATTAAATCTTGTTTTAGCTTTATTATTGCGCACAAAAGTGGTCTTGCGTTTCACTTTTTTCAAAACGAACTAACTTGAGTTGTTTTTAATACAGCCATGTCTCAAATAAATTATGTGTATGGCTTTTGAGATGTAAGATTGCGATTTATTTTGTTTTTTTTTCATTAGAAAAGGAAATGCTATTTTGTACATGTTTTTGCTTAGGAAAGCACCTTAATTCATCAATGTATAGAAAAGATTAAAACAATAAAATCAGATCTTTGATGGTTTTTTTCATCTTATTGTGAAGAACATTATATACCCATTTTGATCCTATAAAAAATATCGTAATATTGTATTAACAGTCTATATGTAAATATATTCCATTAATATATTATAAAAGTTTAAATCATATGAGTTCTGAGTTGAAATTCTGAATATACAATTATATATTTTTTTAAATGTTTCCGTAATAACTTTAACTGATTACAATATAATTTTTTTTCTCATGAAATACTTGTAAATTGCATAAAAGAAATAATATCCCAAAAATATACATATATATTAAATTAATATTTAAATGTTAACATTTTGTAATCGAATCAATCCTCTACATGATTTTAAATTTTACAGAATTATAGCATTAATTATTATCATGATATATATAATTAAACTTTGAAATAGCTATTTATAAGCAAGTTCTTTAATCAATTGCTAGTGAGCATGCCATTTGGAGTGATAGTTGAACTATCAAAATGAGTATCATTCATGAGTTGCTTTCATTAGAAAAATACATAAAATAATCTTTTGACACCCACATAATTGCATAACAATCATAATGTGATCATTAGAGAAAATAAAATCTTACAATTATAAAAAAATGTGAAATAACAAGTGTCAACTTATCATAAGAATTTATTGGATACCATGAGGTTTTTCCTCCTAAATATATGTCTCACTTTCATGTTACAAGAAGACTACAAGCATTTTGTGTGAAAATATACCTCAAGAGAAGCTTCTCCATCCAAATAGATCAAAACAAAAGAATAGAAGAAGAAGAAATGACATGTTTGGAGGAGAATGAAATAGAACTATTGATTGATTGAAGAATAGAGGAAGCTGAGTTGGTGGGCCATGGAGTGGGTCCAAGAGATAATTCTGATGCCTTTAAATTTAGCCCAAGAGGAAAAGAACCCTTTTATCATGCATCAGTTCCTGACTGAAAGAGGGGTCCACTGAGCATCTGAACAAATCTACCTGGCACACAGCTTCTGATTTCTTTTCTTTTTCACAATTTTTGCCCTTTATCTCTTTTTTCCTGCCATCCAAACCCACTTTCTCTTTACTGTTTCCTTTGTTCCTTGTTTATAGTCCTTTCCTTAAAAAATCATTTTCATATGAGTAAAGACATGCCAAACACTTTAATCATTACAACACTAAATCTTTGACTGCTTCTTTCCTCATCACTCACCCACCTATAGTATACTGCACTACTCACTATAGTACACAGATTTTCTCTATTATTATTTGCATATTCTTTTGTGATGTTAACATTATTGAGCATTAATAGGGATGCAAAATGGTCTTTGCGGCTTGAATTCTTGTTCTAAAGTGATTAAACCCAAAACTAATAACTAGGATGCTTCTTGAACTCAAAAAGTAAAAGAACAAGTAACCAAAGGAAGGGATTAATAGATGGCGGAAAAATTAAAAGAGTTTAGGTCAAATCCTTTTGGCACATAAATTTTGGCCGAGAACAAGTAATCACATTATTCAAGTAAAACGGCTATGCGATGTTACCACCTTTTATTGGTTTGAATCTTTGCTTAAGTAGCTTTTTGGTTTTAACACTTAGAATGTGACGTGGATTGAGTTGTATAAAACCAATTACCTTGGAACTAAGAGAGAAAGGTTATAGAGTCTTTTGCCGAAAGACTTTTCTCTATGGTCTTCAAAATCCATATTCGTAAAATTTCCACTCTCCCCTTAGAATCCATATCTTATGTGTAAAAAAACTTGGCGGAATATCTTTTGATTTGCATAAAGAGATTCCAAACTTATTCATTAACCCCAATGAAATAGTAACCACCACATACTCCTACATCAAAAAGCAACACCTACCTATTTTAGTTAGATAAAAGTGATAGATATAACCCTAATTTTGGTTATAGTATAATAAGAAAATTACCAAGATATGGAGATAATGCACTAGTAACTTTAGGAAACCTAGCAGCATCTCTGGCAAGGGTTATAATTTATTTTGAAGAACACCCACATAAAGAAGAGCAAAGCCATGCAACCTTTGAGACGATCTTAGTTGTTAGTTGGGAGGATAAAGCACGCAAGTGCATGAAAGCAAAGTAAAGAGTGAGGTGTAGTGTGTACTCTCTATAGCGGTGGTTGGCTTTGGATATATATGAGCATAAACATATGAGGGAGAGTATTAGATTCCCAAAAGTTGGATCGGTGTGGTTGTGATCATATTAGTTTGTGCACAAAGGACAAAAAATTGCTCAGATTCTTCTTTTCTTTCTCCATATATGTCACAAAACTTTCATCAGGGTTTCAGGGATTTTTTCTCTCATTGATACTTACTCGAGGCATTTTGGATGAAAATATTATAATGGATTCATAAAATATAAAATAAATTCTCCTTTCAGATTCTTTTATTTAAATTATCAATTAAACATGATTTTTAATTTGAATATCTTAAAATATATTAAAAATCATTATTTTTCGAAATAAGTCCTTTCTATTAATAACATTTCTATTAATATATTTAGAAAATTTTGAGTTATATATATATATAAATTTAATTTATTACATAAAATAAATACGATTTGAATTTGAAGATGATACTGTTGTTAAAATAAATAAAATAATCAACGCTAGTTCGAAGTATTTCTAAAACCGACACTTTGAAGAAGGAGCAATTCTATAATGTTAGAAAACTTTTATAAACTGCGAAAAAAACGAAAAAACAAAAAATCTAAAAGGAAGAAGTAAATAAATGAGTGTTTTGGAAGAATGAAGAACTAGAAATATAAATGTAATTAACACGAAAGAAATGTAAATACAAATAAAATAACAACTATAAAGATCTGAGTACAATTAGCAAGTGTAATATTTACATGAAATTATAAAAGTTGATGGTAAAGAAAAATACTTCCAAAATTTATAAAACACTAAATTTAATGTATTAAATTATATTATTTTTAAAATATTTTAAATATTTTATTAAATTTATAAATTAATTATTCATTAAGAATATTTGTTATTATTTTACATGAATGCAAAAGAGAAAATTATTTGAAAAATATAGCACTTCAAGATTTTTTTATGTTTCTCTCAATGATATTTCTAGTTTGCTATCCAATAGAAATATCAAAATTTTAATGGATTTGATGATTAAAACTGAACCAATTTCAATATTATCATATAGAATGTCATTCTTTAAATTAGTATAATAGAAGAAAGAGTTGGAAGAATTACTTGAATTCTTCATCCTAGTGTATCACCGTGGAGAGCTCCTATTTTGTTAATTAAAAAGAAAAATGGAAGTTTTAGATTGTATATAGATTATTGTCAACTAAATAAATTCACTAAAAGAACAAATATCTTCCTCCTAGAAAAGATGATTTGATGAACTAATTATGAGGAGTCTTTTTATTTTCTAAGATAAATTTAAGATTAGGGTATCATTGTATTAGAATAAAGGCGAAAGACATAGAAAAGTGCATTCAGAACTAGATATGATCATTATGAATATCAAGTAATGTCTTTTGGTGTGACTAATTCTCCTGTAACATTCATAGATTATATCAATAAAATCTTCATCCAATTTTAGATCACTCAGTTGTTTTTATGGATGACAATCTCATTTATTCTAAGAATTATGAGGACCATGAAGAACATCTTCAAACTATTCTTCATATTTTGAAAGACAAAAAATTCTATGTTAAACAATCTAAGTGTGCATTTTGGTTAAAAGATATAAAATTCTGTCAAATAACATTTATCATAAACAAATAAAATTTATAATGCACTTATTTGTGGAATCAAGATTAATAACGTTTATACAAGAAACTCACAAAAATAAACACAATATAAAAAGATTGAGATAAGAAGAGAAAGAACATACGAAGATTCATACTAGTTTAGATCAACTTGATTCTACATCTAGCTTGAGCTATTAGAACAACTAGAATTCACTATCTTTATATGTTTTACAAGCACTCATCACATACACACATATACAAGATAGAAAGACAAAACAAGATGAACTCTTCAACAATTTCAAGGAGGATATAATCGATGAACTTCTAAACCAATTCAAGGAGGATATCACAAGTAAACTCTTAATCAATTCAAGAAGGATATACATATCAATTGTTGAAAAGGTTCAAAGAAAATATACAACAAATCAACTCTTAACAAGAGGATCAACTTTTAAACAAATTAAGAGGAAACTAGAACAACAAATAAATTCTTGATACAACAAAAGGATATAAAGGGAAGATGCCCAAACCAAAAAAGAATAAAGTAAAGACATTACCAAATGCTTAAAAGAAGCAAAAATAAGTGCAAGTCAATCTAAAACTCAACCTTGAAAAACCCTAGAGAAAAAAGTTGTCTTCTTGAACTTTTTTTGAAGAACTCTTAAAGAAAGGTTTTAGAAACTCAAAAATGCTCTTTGAAAGTATATAAAAGATTACACTATGATTCAATATATAGAATTTGAAACTCTGATTTAAAATTGATACCAATGTATTTAATTAATTAAATAAGTTGTTAATAGATTATCTAGGATTAAAATAAATTCTAAGAAAACATTGTTCTAGTTTAATCCATTATTCTCTAATTTAATCTATTTAATTGATTATTTAGCGCGTTAATACATTATATTAAACAAATTCTGGAAATCACTATCTGTTTTAATATGTTATATAAACAATTAATAGATTGTGATTCCTTAGTTAATGTAAAACTTATCAAGAATAAATTGATCCATTATTTGAGATTTTAATCTATTAAACTAGATTGAAAAAAAAAATCTTTTTAAGCCTTTGAAAATAATATTGAAAACACTTTTAACTATAGTCTAAACTAAGACACATGTGATTTATCTTGTGTGAAGAGTCACAAATACATGTAATAAAAACCATAATACAAAATACAACTTTATCATATGTTCATAATCTTTATCTTGAAATATCATCATCAATCAATAAGCTTAACTTCACCAATAAAAAACATGAATATTGATTTTCTCACCACTATTTTTTCAAAGATTTGGATTTACAAAATTTCACTACAATATAATTTTTCACACTTCATTTACAAATAATAAATTCTATAAGCAGGCAACCTATTTGAGCAGTTGGTTTTTATTACATTTATTTGCACAAAATATACATTATACTTGTTTAAAGACCCATTTGTCACCTTTTGTTTGAAGACCACTCAACCAACTACACTTCTAACTATATTATTTCAATATAACAACTTCATCAATTAATAAGTCAATAACTTGTTTTTTTAGTATATTAGATAGATAACTTATTTTTAAGAGTTTATCTTTTCCTCCATATTTTAATAAAGTTTTTTTTTATCAACAACAAAGAATATATTAAATGGAACACCAAATGAGGATGTTCAACCGATATACAAGAATGAAAAAAAATGAAGAAATACAATATGTATCATTATCTCAACTTTCTTTAATACTAAAAAATAAAATGTGTGAACTAACGAAAATCAGTACACATTATAATACCAGAATGTAACCTTATTATAATACCATATTGTAGCCTCCAACAGACATATTAATTAATATATATATTTTTTATTTAGTGCCAGAAATCGGAACACTCTAAAACTGTATCCCGTAACAAAAAGTCGTAGTATGATATCACACATTCCATTTGACTCAAATCTTGCTTTCAAACTTTGTATGAAAACATTTAGACCGTGCAAAGCTTGATCCACATTTCAATAAAGTTGTTAACAATAATTTGAGCTTTATTTTTCTAATGTCATTTAATCACATCTAATACATTTCTTTCACTTTCATTTTACAAATATTTCTTTTTCTATAAAAAAATCTTTCAATGTTATCAAATTTATTTGTTTTCAACTCCCAACAAATATTTGTAAAATACATTGATTTATCCATATATAACTAATTATTGAAATTGATTCATGCACATTTCCTCTCTTCTTTCTATGAATTTTATCAATCACACATAAAGAGTGAGGTGTAATGTGTACTCTCTATAGCGGTGGTGTGCTTTGGATATATGAGCATAAATATACGAGGAGTATTAGATTCCCAAAAGTTGGCTCGGTGTGGTAGTGATCACATTAGTTTGTGCACAAAGGACAAAAAATTGGTCAGATTCTTCTTTTCTTTCTCCATATATGTTACAAAACTTTCATGTGGGTTTCAGGGATTTTATCTCTGCACTTTCCACAGTGCTGGATTGTTACTTACTTGAGGCATGCAACACAAGGAAACTGCTAAGGACAACTTCCACACAATGAGTTTTCAAGCCTTTTGAGAGACTTATCAAGAGAACGCCGAGAATTTGGACCATATTTCACCTGAAGTTTGGAACCTAATTATCATACTTTCCTTTTCAGATAAAAAGTGATGACAATGAATCTTCACCATTATGGCTTGATAATTTTTTATTTTTTTAATAAAAAATAATATAAATTAATGAAAATAAAAAAGGATACTTCAATCCTTTACAAAATAAATATATTAGAATAAAAAAAGTTTTCTAATCCAACATTATTACTAGTTATGTATAGGAGTTTCAATCGCTGGTTTTCCATATATATATATATACCAAGATAGATTAACAAAATAGAGGGTTTAGACTAATCAGTATGGTCAGAAAAAAAAAAACAAAATAACAAGCTAGTCAGTATATTTTATAGAATTAAATGAACTTTTATTTCTTATAATATAGAATTATATATTTTCGTTATGTTTATAATGTTGCAAGATTTGGGTTGTAACCAGTTTAGTATTTCTTCTTTCCTTTCCTTCTGTTGATCCTTCTAAGAGATTGTGATCGATATTTGATTTCTCCAACATGATAAAAGTCTTAACATGGAAATGAACTAAGGTGAGGTGTGGTTTAGGTAATTTGCATGGTATTCTAATTTTTTAAGTTTAAAGTTTAAACCCTTATGTTATTGTTTTAAGGTAATTGGTTTCACCTACGTTAATTCTTACCAAATGCTTCTGCATGTTTCGGACTGCCTTGTCACCTGGAATCTGAAAATAAATTAATAAAAATATGGTCATAAATCAAACCTGCCTCTCCAACTAAACACCGCATTTCATCAAATATCTTATGTGCGTGCAACTTCCTTTGGGCCTGTAGCCTCTGTTTTTGTGGCCCAAGATTTGTTTAAGGCCGTTACTTTTTACACCTCCATATTTTTATAGGCATTGCAAATTTACAAAAGTACTCTGTAAACAAAACTTTTTTCGATTGAAGTGTTTTGAAATATTTTTAAATTGGGCATTCTAGAATATTCTTTCAGAATGAATAAATTTAGAACTTATATTCAAAATTATAAAACTTCTTTTGAAAAAAAAAAATCAAAATAAAATTGTAAAACTTTTATTTTGGAGTTTTTTTTTTCATAATGTGAAATAACATTATGTAGCATATGTTCCAAAAGTTTTTCAGAATACTCTTTCTAAAACACTAAAAAGATAAATTATTTATTTTCTTATAGGATAACAGGATGAGATTATGGAGTTGCAGGAAATAACAACATTTTTTAATCTCATGTCACGTTTTATTTTAGAACCTAATTTGTGTTTACTATGTTTTATTTCTTTTTGGTGCCACACCTTTTTTTTCTATTGAAAAAAAAGAGAGTACAAATTTCATTTTTAGCTAGTGAGTTCTTTTGGGTAAGAAGATAATGAGGAAAATTTTGAAAAAGATGAAGCAGGTATTTAGGAATGGAAACAAATTAGTAAATTGTCATTAAAATTGTAATTCAATAATAATCTTTTACTGAATGAAGAATATGCATTACTTTATAAATATATAAGATTACAAATGAATTTTTGAATTTTATAACTGAAAAATTGATCTTTAAAAAATACAATTTAATGTTAAATTGAATTTAGATTTTATAATTTAATAACACAAAAGTGTAAAATAAAACATGATATCAGATTAAAAAATATCTTATACCTGCATCTGTGCCTAAGATATCTTGTAGCCTAACATATCTTCACTTGTTTAACATATCAGATTAAAAAAATATTAATGAACTCATAATAAATTTAGTTTTGTATAGTCTACACAAAATCAACTTTTAAGAATTTCAAAAGAAACTAGTCACATTATTTAAAATTTAGCTTTTATGGAGGAAGATATACTTTAGATTTTATAGAATAAAGTATCCTAATAATCATTAATTAAACTGGCATTTTTTATTAAAAGTATTTAAAATGTAAGGAGATATCATTTACTATAATTCACAAGCTCCATTTTCTTAAAAAAAACAATTTTAAAATTGATCTTTAAAAAATACAATTTAATGTTAAATTGAATTTCTGATTTTTTTTATTATGTTACACAGAGGAAGGTGACATGGAGACGTAAGATAGAATCAAGAAAAAAATTTCATTCTAAAGTTTTTTCCATAGACTTTCATACTTTTGTTAGTGGAATTCTATAATATATTTTTCAACAAACAAATACTCCCCAAAAACAAAATCAAGTAATGACCAAGCACAAGGAAATTATAATTAGCATAATTCATCTGCGAATTATAATAATTATTAATGTGTTAGTAAACTTTTTTTATGCACTCTTGATATATAAGATCTTTTATTATACTTGAATTTTTTTTTACCATGATTGTATTATGTTTCCATTTGTCTTCTTTACTATGTTAAAACTCAATTATATTATAATTTTATAGTAATGCCTAAATTTTCATTGAAGTAATTAAAAAAATTAAAAAATAGAGAAAAATAGAAAAAGAAAGAAATAAGAATAAATTGGTGTCCATTAATTTTATGTTTTTAATATTTATTTTAACTAACATCGTTTAAACTGATATTTATTTAAATAAATTTAAATATTAAAATTAAATAAAATTAACCTATAAAGATCAATGTTAATTTTATTTATTTATTTTAATTAAAATAACTTAAATTAATATAAATATTAAAAATAAATACAAATAATATCACTAGATCAATATTAATTTTATTTATTTTAATATTTATTATTTTGTATTACGTTAGAGTTGATTTAGTGGACTCATTTGACAAAGGTTACTAATGTATTTTTAGTGTAGAAGTTTTTATCTTAAATAATTCATAACTAACTTAATTTTAATGATTACTGTTTCTTACAAATTTTTGCAGTAGGAAAATGTAATTGTGATCCAACCCTCTTGTTGAGTTATTATTGGCAGACCTTGCAACTCAGTCACTATTGAATCAGAGTTGTTCAATAAAACCAGTGCATCACATCCCAAATACATTATTGTCTACAACTCAAAACCAGCAACATAATCCTATTTACATCACCCCTTCCCAGGTGGATGAGTTTCAGACATTGTTAGACATTATTAGCAGTGAAGTATAGTAGCTACCACTATAATGTGCAACAAGGTTGATACTATACTTGCACTTCGCCAGTCCCTACAAGTTCATAATTATTTGCAGCTCTAGTAGTTGTAGAATCCCGACTACTTCTTAATTAACAATGTTGTGTGGTGGTTATCACTGTGGCCGGCAGCAAGATCCAGCCTATGTTTACACCTGCAATGCTTGTGCCTTCTTATATCAGTTGCAGCATATTCCCTTCAAGTGTGAGATTTATTACAACGGTTTCTCAACCACTATTTTAGTAGTAGTGACCCTAAGTACTGTTAGGCTTTATCACAATAGGACATGTTTGTCCTTGCCTAAACCGATCACCAATACAACCAGACTATGATACCACTGTTGAAAAATTTTCTTAAAGAGAGGGTGTATAAGAGAAAAGATGACATCACTTCTAACATAAAACCTTAAGGCTCAATGTCTATGAGTCTTTGCTTTTCTTTTATACACTTCAACTTTATCATTTCTATTCAATGTGAATCTTTATACCCACTCTCACACTTGAATACCCAACAGGTTTCCATTTCAACTTCCCCTACTCCTTGTGTCATTGGTTGCAACTTTTTTTCTTTTGTTCTGTTTTCAAAGTGTTCAATGTTTATTGCTATTATTAAGTATATTATTTTTTGTTCTTTTAAAATCATTGGTCAAAATCTTCTACGACCATATTCCAGCATATTTGCAAGTTATTTCTCAAAGTTAAAACACAAACTCTCATATTTGAAGAAAAGAAAACTAATATAAATTCTTGAATCTGAAATTAATAATTACATTTTTTAGATTAAATATTTTGAAAATTAATTTATGAATTTTCCGATCCGTAACTTTAAAAAGAACATTATTCTGAATTTCATAAATTATTTTATTCAAAGTGTATAAATTAGAATCTATTTCATTATAATAATGGATTTGTAGAACTTGAAAATTGAAATGGTATATTTAATATTTCAAAAAATATATTTTTATGATAATACTAAAATTAAAATTATTATTTTGGATAGTTCAATTTAAAAGACTTTTAAATTTCACAATCTAAAAGTAATTTTAAAAATTAACTTCAAAACACTTTCATTGTTATAATTGTTATAAAATAGAAAGAAATAAAAAAAAAAAGGCAGATGCAGGAAGAAAAAATCAAGGTACAGACAGCAAAAGCCTTTGATTCTTGTCTTAACTTATTTATTAACCTTCGCTTTCTTAAGTTTGGGGTGGGTGGGTTTGAGTACTTCTAATTTATTTATTTTCATGTTTTTAAACTTGCCAAGTGATAAAATAAGTTTAGTTATGTGTCGTTTTCTTCAGTGTGAACTTGTGGGACAAAATATTGAGAAATTATGTGTTACTATTTTAATTTCAAAATAATACTGTTATTTTAGTTGCTGATAAAAAATACTGTTATTTTAGTTATATAAAAAAAAATTAAAATGGTTAATATTTTCAAATTTTAATAAATGATTATTTTTTCTTATCATAAATCGATTATCTTGATTTTTTAATTCAAAATAATTTGTTTATAAAAAAATGAAACTATTTTAATAAATTTATTTAAAAACTATATATTTATTATTATTATTATTAATACTTCTAGGACAATAGATCTTGACACCTAACACTACTACATTTTTTAGTTACATTTATTAAATAATTTTCATAACTTGCAAGAATATACTAATAATATAAAATTGAAAGCATAGATACAAAAGACACACAAATATTTTTAGCCTGAAAAAATTTCTTTCATTGTAAGAATTAAAATCTCATTGGTGTAACTAGTTAATCAAGATATAAGAAAATCAAATAAAATATACAAACAAATACTTATAACCAACCAATAAATCAAAGTAATAAAATTTTCAAATTTGAAGAACAAAGTAGGAGAAACATAAAATAGAGCAATAATGTGAAGTTTATTTCTCTCATCACAAACTTCCAATCTACGATCCTAAGAATCAAAATGAAAAACAATATGTTGCAAACCTATTGTCCAATTTTCAGCTTGATCCAACTGTGAACAAAGCACGAATTGTAGTTTTACTAAAACTATTTGGTGAATATAGGAATTAATTTGTCTAATTTCTTTCTCTCTTCTTCTTCTTCTCTTCAAAGGTTGCAAAATTTATCACTCTCTAACCTAGAAAATCCTTCTTCACTTGGTTTAAGTGAGAAAAATGGATTTGACAAATTTAAACTTTTTAAACACATAATTGAAAGTCTAATCCAAAATATCTCCCCTTTCATAACTACGTGGAGATGACCGCAATCTAGCCCTACCATCCATAATAACAATCAAAATATCACACAACTCGAATTTAGCCAACTTCTGTTCTCTATATCTATTTTACATATATTTATATTTGAAGAATTTTTGTTGTCATTTAAGTTTATTTACTCAACATCAATAGTTAATATGCTCAACAAATTATATTTTTTCTTTACTTTGAAGAATTCTTAAAGATCTTGCATTGTTCTCTTAGTTAATTTCGTTTAACATTAAAGTAAATCTTCAACAGTTTTTTATAAATATAAGTTCCTTTGTCTAAACTTACATAAATTTTTTATTAATTAAATATATAACTTCTCTTCGTATGAAATATTTAATTTTTAACTATATTTAAAGTTTTCATAAATAAAATATATTTATTTTAACCATAATTAAATATTTAAATAAAAGTATAAATATGTATTTGACACTAACATTTTTTCATTTTTTTTCCTTTAAAAATACCCGAAAATAGAGTAATTTTGTGTTTATTTTTAATTTGTTACTTCAATGTATGACATGTGTTTTAGATTTGTTTTTTCTAATTAGTAGAAAATTTGAATTTTTTTCAGTTTTATCAATTTGTTGTTTTTGACAAATCACGACCTATTTGTTCAACAAACTAATTTTTACTCTGGAAATTAATCTTCTGTTGGTTTTTCAATTATATGACCTGTTATTTATGCTATTAATGAAAAATTGACAAAAATCTACTTAGCGTATTACCATTTGCTAAGTGAAAATGTTCTAGTAACTTTCTTTTCTTTGTTTTCTGGAGAAAAGATAATTCGTTAAGAGAATTACGCTTTTGCTCAACAAATTTTCAAAATTTTTAAGAATTTACTTTTGTAATTGAATTATTTAATAAACATCTTTATTTTAATTAAGACCTTGTATATTTATTTAAATGTACATGATTAAAATAATACTAAACTAATTTGCTTAACTATTACAATTATTTTGTAAGGTAAAGATGAAAATGTTACATCGAATACAATTGAAAATGAACTGAGCCAACTCGAGATAAAACAAAAAGAAGATCAAAATTATTTTTGTATTAAACTTAGTGGATAAATATGACTAAATTTTAGAAAAAAATAGGAGAAAAAACGCTAGAAGGAGGGCTTGAACCTCCGACCTTGTGGTTAACAGCCACACGCTCTAACCATCTGAGCTATTCCAGCTTCCATGTTATATTTCTATTTAAGTTTTATAAGTAAGATAAAATGTTTCTTTTAAATCAAGTGTATAATTTTTATAAGAAAGTTTTTCTTTTATTCTTGAAGTAATCTATAATTTATTTTTATATTTAAAAATTTAATTAAAATGTTGATTTTCATCATTATATAAAATCAATCAATTAATTATTCTTATATTAGAAAATCACAAATTTCATAACTACTAACATTTAATTACTTGGATGTGGTGTAGTTAATAAGTTAAATTTTTTATTAATAATTAAAGATATGAAATATATAAAAAAGA
Organism: Lablab purpureus; assembly: GCA_030347555.1. Classification (NCBI taxonomy): domain Eukaryota; kingdom Viridiplantae; phylum Streptophyta; class Magnoliopsida; order Fabales; family Fabaceae; genus Lablab; species Lablab purpureus. Next base: position 25,825,963 of record CM059258.1, read on the forward strand.
CATATAAAGTGAGAAATAAAATACAAAAATGACTCTATTAAAAGTTAAATAATTTGAAAAAAATGCATATAAAGGTGTACTATAAATCCTTTATCAAATGCTTCCATTTATTCTTTTTAACTTCAACAAAAAAACTCACTTATTAATCTATCTCAAATTAAAACTAAGAACAAATTTTTTAACATTTCTTAATAAAAAATATATAAAAGATCGAAAAAATACAAATATTCAAAGTGTCAAGGATAACAACTTAGAAATAACAATGAGACGAAAACAAGTTTTTGAAGATAGAGGTGACACACGACTTGTAGGTAACTATCAAGTTGAGAGAGTAGTGGAGGAAGAGTGGAACTACTGGAAGAGAGATAGTGCAGGAATCGTAGGAAGAAAGGTAAAGAGAGAATGACAATTGCAAAAAAGTGAAACACTCAAGGAAGAGATTAAGAGAGAACAATGCGAAATGAAAAGAAACAGAAAAAAGTGTGTCTTTATAATGGAACATACAACATCAATTACTTTATAATTGAAGTCGATTATTAAAGAAACTAAAATATTATTTGACATACATACCAGTCACTTTAGAACTGATATAATATGTCCCTATTTCATAAGTTCATTTAAAAATCGATGTAATAAGTCACATACTACATAAAATTATCATAATTATGAAGTTGTCTCTGCACTTTATTTTACATTTTTTTATGAAAAACTAACATAATATGCATGACATGAAATCATGTTTCCATCTATTCTCATGTCACATATTTTTTTTAGTCTATTGTTGAAAAAAAGTAATGCTTTACTTCATTGTGAAACTCATTAAAAGCATCTAACAACAACTTATCATAAGTAGACTCAGTTTCAAACGAAAAATACTTAAATTACTTTAAGATGATTTAACATTTCACACATGCTTAATAATGTCTTTCATGCATTGTCTTTTCAAGAAACATAGAATTTCTTTTTATATTATGTTTTTTTGTGTTTCCTTACAATTGAGATTGCGACCAGTTGGTAAAAATATAAATAAAGAATCATCATTAGTTTGCGAAACTAGATTTTTAAACTCATATTTACACTTTACAACATTCATAATAAAGATGGTTATCCATAATTAATTAAACATATTACTTATATTTTTTTAAATATTTGTCTCACCCTAAAATAATTAAATTATTAATTCAAATAAAGAGTATTTCATATTCTTTTTTGTAAAAAAAATTAGTTACCATTATTATTGTTATTATTATATAAAATATAATATAAAAAAAATATTATATTTTTTTATATATTTAGCTCGACAATAATTAAATCTTATTTCAATGTATCTCAATATGTAATGGAGAATCAAAATTACATTATTTTTATGTTGAAAAAAAAATAAAATCTAAAATATTTATTATTTTATTAAAGATAAAGATATTTGAGTTATCATAAATTATATATATCCAAAAGAATTTATAAAGATATATATCTAAATCAGTCTATTAAAACATTTTTTATTTTATTATTGATATTAATATTAATATTATTATTATTATTATTATTATTATAAAAAGAAATATTAAGTTAGAGAAAGATGTTAGAATTACATATTTAAAAATATGAGATATTCAATTAACTTATTCTTTACTATCACAATTTAATTTAATTTTAATATTAAATATTTTATTATTAATTAACTTTTAATTTAGAGAAGGAATCTTGCATCCAAAAATTTCAAAATATAAAAAAAATTAAGTTGTATGTTATTAATATTCATACAAATAAAATTCGGAAACTTACGTGTTTTTAATTAAAGATATGTACTTTATAATGATAATTATTATTATTATTATTATTGGTGTTGTAATAATTATTGTTAGTTGTATTACAAATATAACTGTTTGTAATTGAAAATAAAAAAATGGTGTATTTAAAGTCAAATATATTATTTATGATATATTAATTTTGTTTGTTGTATGAATTCTAAATTAATAAATAGGATAGAAATTATTATACGTAGAATAAGAAAGGTGAAATTCAAATACATGGAATTTGTTTGAATCAAATTTTTTAAATCAGTGGTTTGATGAGCTAATGTTCTGTGAAATCCAACATGGCTTTTTCTACAGTTGCAACACGTTATCCAAACAACGGAATAACGTAAATGTGATTCATTATTTATGCATAACGAAAAGCTAATTGAATTGGGCTTGGTCCATGCATACAAGGATTAAATGCTTACTAATCCAACTTGGATGCTTCTTTTTCACCTCCCAACATTTCTTTCTGCACCCTAAAAAATTTATAAAATATTAAAATTGTCCTGTGTTTGTGTCTTTATTTTTTTAAAGATAAGTTCAATACAAAATAATTTTTGAATTATAGAATCCAAACATAATTTATATTAAAAAAAATTATTTTTAAATTATAAAATTTAAAAATTAAATTTTTAAAAAATTATCAGATTATATAATTTAAAAATCATTTAAATAAAAAAAAAATCATTATATATTGTTATGAACATTATTTCCATGTTAATATTGTATGTTTTTATCTAACAATCTTTTTTAAAGTTTTGGGTTTCATCATTCGAAGACTATATTACATGTATACAGAAATTAAACTCCAATAAGTGTGTTATGTATTAGATTGAAGTTTGGTTATATTTGATTTTTTTTCTTTTTTAATTGCTTTAAGTGATTTATCTTGCGACTTTTTTTTCTTTGTTTTATTTTTATAATCTTCCCAATCTCTTATTTTTATCTATCTCAAAGGTATTTATAATAAAAAAAGTTTTCATATTATTTGAGATTATTAGAAAAATTTATAAACTTTGAGATACAATAGTACACATGTATTGGCTGTCGTCGTGGAAATGACCAAGTTGGGGAACAAATAAAGTGACAGAGAGTGGGTGAGGTTGGGTGTCAGAATAGAGAGACTATGACATATATGTGAGAAATAAGAAAATTAAATAATAATAAAAAGGTTAATATTCTTATTGTTATTTTTTTAAAGCCCTATCATCTTTTCAGTTTTTTTGGTAAAAAAGTCTAAAAGGCTAAAAATAAACTCTAATGAAAACTTGGGCTCAATAAAAAAATATTTTTTCAATTTACTTAAATTAAAAAAAAACAAATTTTTATCCTTTTAAAGAATTTAAATTTTCTTTGATACAAAATTTTTTTAGCATAATTTTATTAACAATAGATTTATTTATTATTATTTTAATTTTTTAATTTAAAAGAAAACTTAAATTATTCTTATCATTAATGCAAAATAGGACTTTAACGACATAAAACAATATTGATTTTTAAAAAAATGTCGTTGATGAGTGTGTGATGAGAATTTTACAATTATTACAAATAATAAGACATCCTATGATGTGTATGACAAAGATTTTTATATAAATAATCGTCATAGATCACATACGATGATAGTGTTCATAAGGAATTGTTGTATCCCATTATATATATTCCACTCTTTTTCACTGTCATTGTTTATCTTCTCTCGCGCGAGTTTTGCTGCAAGTTTCTTCTTTTTTCCTTTTTTGCTGTTACAAGTCTTCTATTTTGTTGTTGCACATTCGTAGTTGTTGCTGATCACAACTCATTTTGTGGTGTCACTGTTGCTCATCCTTTTTGTTGTTTGCCCTATATTTTTCGTTGCTGCATTTTATGGTGCATCCTGACCGACGCCACTCGTTTCCAGCACCATTGCTGCTAATTGCTTGGTGTATCACCGCTTGTTTTTAGAACCACACACTTTTCGCTATCACCTCCCATCCCATATGAGACATTAGAATCGATAATTATTTTTAGGATTTCCGAAAAGCTACAACGACACTTTTTATCTATATTGTGGTCCTATAAGTAGTTCACGACAACGATTCAACGTAGAACTGTCATCATAGCTTGCTTATACAATGACAATTTGAATGTTCTGTGTCTTTACCCAATGTGCAAGAATCTCCATTTAAAATCTACCATTAGTTTTTAGAAAGAAATTATTTAACTTTACAAATATTTGTTAATCCTTAAAGAATCAACAACCCTTTTCAACACTCCTATAGTAGTGCACTTTCAAAAAATCTCATTAGTAGAAAAGGACAAGAAAAAATTGTTGGAAACTGGTTATTTTTAGCCTTGGTAATAAGGTGTTGAGACAAGCCTAAAATGGAAAAAACACAACTAGAATTTAGACTAAACTTGAGCGCTTGTACATGCCAAAGTCCTTAATCAACCGTTTATATTTAAAGCAAACATTGTATTTATACAAGAAAAGTAATAAAAAGACAATTAGCAAACAACTAGATGAATTCAACAAGTTAATCTTGAATTTGAAGAATATTTACATTTATATTAATGATATTGTCTAAAGAAAAATTACATATAAAAAAATAATGACAACAAAATTCTAAAAACAAAAGAAGATAAAAAAAGAAACAAGTGTGAAAATAAATAAATATATATTTTTAATAATATATGTATTTATTTTTCATTTGATTAAAATTGTATGAACATTAAAGAATATTTCTTTTTTTCTTTTGCTGCTTTCGAGGATATTTCTCCTCCTAATTTGGTTTCTTGTGAATAGACAACTTATTTTGATAATTGTTTAATATATTTTATTGATTAATCCTTAATTCTACATTGATAATAAGTAATTAATATTGATGTCCAGATAATGAATTAAGAGTTAGAAATTTATTATAATATATATTTAGTGAATAAATTGAATGAAATGTAAATAAATTTTTATAAATTATAAAAATATATTCGCATGATTCATATATATATATATATATATATATATATTTAAGATTTTAAAAATTAGCATACTTTTTTTTATTTTGTATTATAATATGACTATAATAATCTTATATTTAAGATTTTAAAAATTAGCATATTCTTTTTTATGTGTTTTATATTGTGATATGACTATAATAATCTTATTTTTACATAGGAGAAGAAATTCCAGCAGGTGAGAATAAACTGGTGAAAGAAAATCACATTTTATATTATATGTTTTAATTATAAATGAGTCAAAATCAAATGATTAAAAACTATGAAAAACAAAATTATCCCGAGAGAAAAATACAATTAAAATATATAATAGATGTACAGAGAAAGTAGCCAATTGATCTCCACATTTCAGTACTCTTGATACGTCCAGAAAGCATGTTCATTTTTTAGACTCTTAATCACACCATGAACCCTAATTCCAAAGGTATCATATATGCAATGTGTGTAATTAATGTGCATGATTTTTATTAATTACAATCATCCGCTGTACACCCTGAGACGAGTATTGATCCTCTCTCGGCACATCGGACAATTACTTAACTTGTATCCACAATCCCTGCAAGTCTGTTTTTTCCAAAATATTGTAATAATAATAATAATAATAATTATTATTATAATAATAATAAAATAAAATAAAATAAAATAAATAAGAACACTAAGAGAAATGAGACTAATAATTTACCATGTGGCCACACCCGAAGGCCAAGTCTCTTGGATTAGTCAAACAAACAGGGCATACCTGCATAATACAATAATTTGATAAAACACCAAATCAATCTGTAAAGAACTTCAAAGGTGATAGAATAACCAAATATTAATGGGTATTTAGTTTTATTTTTAATTTTAAAATATTTATAAAAACATCAAATCGTTTTTACATTATATGTCTTATTTTCAAATGTGTTTGTAGAAAAAAAAACTAGAAAGTCTTTGGCTTGCCACATTTCGTATAAAAATATTTCTGAAAATAATAATTATATTCAAATATGTCGATTCTCATCATATTACTTCTTCTCCAACTTAGATGAGAAAATTCTACTGCAACTAGTTATGAATTTGAATCTTTTTCGAATTTGTAAAAACGGAAAGCGGGGTTATAAAAAATAAAATTAAGATCTTATTCTTACTCTCTTATTTCTCATGGAACTATTATAATAATTAAACAATTTACATTACTAATAGCTAAATAATAAAAGTCCAATCGCATATTTTGTTAAAAACATAATTCAATTTTTTAGATATTTATTTTTATTTTTAAGATGCTTAAGATGCATTTATTCTTTTCAACAAAGTGAAAGTCTTCTTCACATAATTACCGACTTCTTTTTTTAAAATATTATGAGAATAAAATACTTTATACGACCCAAAATACCCAAAATGCTAATGGTAGATTTGTGAGTGTTTCTATTTATACTTACTTGACGTTCAATTTATTCATATTAGATATTTCATATTTTCAGTATTATTCCAGCAATTTATTTTCAAGCTAAACTTATTATATGAATTTCAACGTATAAAAATGTATGTCTAGATTGAGATTATTTATTGGTAAAGCATTGATTTAATGGATTTTTTTTTTTTGCATTTCATGTTTTCTTTTTACAACTATAAATATATACATTCCCATTATATTATGTAATCTGAAATTTTTTAAATTATTCAATTCAAAATTAAGAAAATATTAAATTACATAATTAAAAATAATAATTTAAAAATTAATTTTAACTTCTGGATTATTTAATCTTAAATACGTTAAAGTAGAACATTTGAATTTTTTTTTTCCAAGTTTCATGTTTCTTATATTTTGATTATTTTCCTCGTTCTCTCCTTTCTCCCCCAAAAATCAGGATTAATTCTCATGCATTTGTTGGTGGTTTCAATCTAAGGATTCCTTCTTTTTTTCTTATTTTGATATTTTTTTTTGAATGATGATGCACATACTTTTTTTTTTCTATCTTTTTCCACTTATTACATCTTATATCTTATAAATATATAATTTTCTTAATATGTATTAGTTGAGAAATTTTAAGTGATGAAGATAGATAAGGTTTCTACTTCACTCATATTTCTTTTCTCCCATGGTTTTCTCTAACGAAGAAGATTCTGTCTCTCTCACTCTATTTTTTAATTAATGACAGAAGCAAAGGAGCAGTGGCGACAAAGGCGACGGCGGGGACATAGCGTGAGAGGAAGTTTAAGGTAGGTTTGTCGTTTACAGATAATGGAGTGCATAAGGAAACCATGAGGTTCAAGCAGCAATAAGCAAAACCATGATGCATAATTTAAATTCACAGAAAACGGGTATCTTCTTTTGTATATGAGCATTACTTTTTGTGTTTATGTATTTAAGTTGAGTAAAACATACCGATTGGTTTTGGTCATCAATGGAGGATGCTGCAGCAGCACTGCTGGGAAGACGTGCTGGTGGAAGTGCAGGCCTAGAATAGGGCAGAGGAGGAGGCTTTGGAACTATTCTCTTTGCTCTTCCTGTCACACGTCTATTCTCCGACGCACAAATCATAAACATAACATTTGTGAATTTTAAAGACTGATATAGTTTAGGTCAGTTAATTTGTGAACCCTAATTAGGATCATACCCGAGTAATCCAAATTCCATGGTTGCTTTATATTGGAAGGGGATCTCCATGAGAGCAGTTAAAGCAAAAGCTGCTTCTTTCTCGGAAGGGCTTATGTTTCTCGACATGATTTCTGTGAAATTAACAAACTGCACACAAGGGAAAATGTGCTTTAATAATTAAGTCACTAAAAAGAAGTTAAATTAATTAATCTCCAAATCCATGAATAAGTATTTGAAAATAATTAAATGTTGTTTCATTTTATAATTTTATAAATATATTTCTAAATTACTTTTAGTTAGAACTTTGATCAGGGGATCTATTATGATTTCCTCATATGCATGCATGAACTAAGTAGAAAATTAAGACTTGTATTCCGGTCCCTTTGATTAAAGACAATTTTTCTTCTTATAATTTTAATTATTCATTTTATTTATAATTTTTTTAAAATGGATCATTTTAATCTCTTTAGTCTTAATTTCTCTTGTTTTTTTTTTCACAAATTCAATGGTTTTTTATCCATAAATTTAAAAAACTAATACTTTTGATTTTTGTCCTCCTATTTGAAAAATGAATAATTTGTGCCATTGTTATCATCCATCTTTAATGATTTTCATTGATGATGAGACAATCCAATTAGCTACTATGCTTTCTAGTTGGATTGTGATTTTTCATAATTTACTTTTTATTTTATTTTATTAAACGTATTCCATGATTTGTTTAATATCAAATTATTTGAATCGCAAAAATTAAACAACTAATGTCACCTAAATATTTTTTTTCACTCATCACATACATAAATTTGACTGGAAATTTAATGAAATGACTATAATGGTTGATTTTTAAATGTGTGGACCAAAATCCACAATTAAAATTAAAAGATCGCAATTGTTATTGTTTTAATATATATGAACTAAAAATGCAACATTTAAAACTGAGGACCAAAAGTACATAGTATGTGTGCTTTTTTGTTGTTGTTTCACACATTCCAATAATAATCTGTCTACGATAGAAACATTTTGGTGAATTAACATAATGGGTTTTCAGACACTCGTACACATTAAACCGGAGAAACCACAAATATAATTAAGTACAAATTAAATAATTAATATGTAATATCAGCAGTTAAATTTGTTCATAAGTCTGATTTGTGAATTTTTATCTAAACTCTTATATTTAATGGAATCTTAAAGGAACTATACCTAGGTTCATTTAAAAAATTATTTAGAAACTTAACAACCTAATTATGTTAAATATTTTTTTTTGTTGGTAATAGCAATAGTTATACCTGAAAATTGTCGTAATCACGTGCAGGTATCCTGTCATCAAACTTTCTCATGTCTTCCCAAGGCCCGTCACCAACTCCTACTAGAACTATTGCAAGAGGATATGCACTGGTATTACAAATTAAAAAAAAAAATCACATAAACAAGGTGATGAAACTCTCAAATAAACTCTTAAACTCTTGTGAGTTTAAGATCCTAAATAAAGAAAATGAACTCTATTAATTCTTTTTTTTAGTAAAATTCGATACACTAAACTCTTGATAATTAAACTCCTATGAACTCTTGAGTATATCAAAAACGAATTAAGGAATTTAAAATCAAATCTAATTCTTTTATTCTCCACAATGAAAATATTTTATCAGAATGACAATTAATATTTTATTAGACTCGAACTTTTGATGAAGTTAACTACTTTTTAAACAGTTTTTACATTAATAACTTATATTTTTGTGAATTTATATGAGCTAGTAATTTATTTAGTTTAATTTTATTTAATACTAATATGCTATCACACTTTGTCAATATGATTTACTACTTCTTTTTTATTACGAAGTAATTGAATTATTGTTGTATTAAAAATATTATATCATATACTTCACAATAGTTTTTTAATATTAGTTTTATATTGGGTAAACTATTGCGAGCTTTTTTAGTAGAATTTACGAAAGTTTCACAGGTTTATGTTATCTATTGAGTTAGACAACGTTGTATATAAGTGTTCCAAGGATGCTATGACCGGTAGACCTAATGTTATATGTAATGTGGATGGTGTTGATCGTGGAAGTCTGGATTATTGAGTTTTGGTTTGATCCTCAATGTGTTTGTATTGTTATTTTTTTTTCTATATACATATCTTCTAGAGAGTATATGATTCTTGAGATTTGAAGTGCTAACCTAGTTAGGATGTCATATTTTTCATAGTGATGTTTTTTAGGGTGATTCCTTTTTTAAAAATAAATTGATTTTAGTAACTATTTAATATTTTTGCCTTTTAAAGAAATATAAATTTTATTTCATAATAAGATGCATGTTCTTTATTGAAGGGGAAAAATCATAAGAAAAAGAAACATTGGAAATAGGATGGCAAATGCACCCGCCCCCGTAGGTATTACCCGAACCCTCCCCGATTTTAACGGAAAATCCTTGTATTTTGTATTAATTGAGTATGGAATGAGTATGGGAAGGAAATACCGTATGAGGATGTACATACTCGCTTTGTCTCCGCTCTCATACCGTTCTAATGTCCAATATTTATTCTTGTTTTAAATTATTAAAACACATTTAGTTTATTAAATAATTTTAAAAAATTATATTAATTTTTCTATAGTTCTTAATTTTGTAATTTATTTCTATAGCATATATTTGATATTTTTTTACTTTTTTATTATTATTTGACCTATATTTAATTATTATTTGATGATATTTTAATTTGAGATTTATGCCGTTATAATTTTTTATTGATAATTATTATTGAAAAAAAGAATATATGTATCATTTTGACTTTGATTCATTTATAATATCATGTTTCTTCTGTTATGATTTTTATTTTTCTGTGAAATAATTATTTAATTAATATTTGGAATAACAAAAGACGAATACGATTATATCCGTTACTCGGTGGGGAAGGGGATGAGACAAAATTTTCATACCCATTGAATATGAGAACAGGAATGATGATGAATTTTTACTGTGAAATAAGAATGGAAAAATGAAACTCATCTCTGACCCGTTGTCTTGCCTAATTGAAAACAAGATAATGATACTTTTGTTGTAGGCTTGTAGCCGAGGCTATCATCCATCTATTTTCATAATTCCTTGTTTTATTTGGCATGGAGCATTTTTATTTCAATTATAAAAATAATATCCTTTATAAGCATTGATTAAGCTATATTTACCTTGCATCAACTATTGCTTTAATTGTCTTTTCTTCTTGAGGACTTAGTTCTCCATCTCCAGTGTTGACACTTCTTGTAACCTTAAAATCAAACACATTTGTATTAATATGATTTAAGAGACACGCGAAGGTAACATTAATTTAATACCTGGCCATCAGCAACTATAACCAACACATGGAATTGGCCATGGTTTTTCTCAACTATGTCTATAGCAGCTTCAATCACAGGAGCATAAGAAGTTGGTCCTTCACACAAAATGCAATCATTCCTTCAGCCATGAATCGTAAACCAGTTTATAATCAAGGATACAAAATGCTCTTAGTCTTTTAAAAATGTCTTCAAACTCAGTTTTAGTCCTTACTTTGAATCAAAGACACAAGTTTTTTAGTATCTAAGAAGAGATTAAAACCACATCAGTTTTGATGAAAAGGATATTTGAAAGGATTAGACACAATTTTTGTAAGATTATGCATCACTGCAGCCACCAGAAGTTTTCCAGCACAAAAAGTAGTTACAGCTTCAAGAACAACACTACAAAAAGAAGTAAGAATGATAATGACCTGAAAGTTTCAAGTTTGGAACTATTTTCTGGTAGCAAGCCAAGACTTCCTCAAAGCCATGGCAAGGTGAATGATCACTGTGAAAGCTAAACACTTCTTGATCATGGGTAGTTGCTGCATCATGATAGAAGTTGAGGTACTTGAAAAACTACTCTTGGTTAATACTTGGTCTGCTTTAAGGATTAGGCCTTACCATCACCAAAGCCAAAGCATGGAATCAAGTTGTCATCATCAAAGGGAGCCAAAGTCTTGCCAATAATAGAAATGGCCTTCTCATAAGGATTAGGTGTAGTTCCAACAGCATGCAGGCTTCTTTTATTGAATGAGATTCTGCCTTCAATAAAAACATGAATACAGGTGAACACTCAGAAACAGATCATTCATAAATTAAAGAAATTTTAACCAAACCAAATTCCATAATTTATCATCAAAGAAGACCATGTTTGGCCAACTTTAGTTCTCATGCTTCATATTTGACATCTTATATAGATTACAGTGGACCCTTGAATCACTCCGCTAACCAGTTGTTAATGTACTACCACATACCAGTCCATTCATTACTCTTTGTAAAATCAATTCCAAGGATGAGATTTGATGATTCTAATCCTTCTTTCCTCAAGGCTGTTGTGACCTGCGCAAGTTAAAAAGGATAACAATTTTTCATCGAAGTCGCTGCATAATGAACATTACCATTAATTAACATGGTAACTTACAATTCATTATTCAATGGTAACTGTTATTTTTGTAACTTGTATTTGTTTATGAGGATAAAAACTTTCATATTTATTTTTGAATTTTTTGAGATAGGATACATAAGGAAAATTAGAGTCGTCTTTCTTAAATTTTTTTATCCAATAAATCAATTTATATAAAAAATAATTATAATATCATTTTCAACTCAAAAATTTAAGACAATTGTAATTATTTTAATATAAAACTTAAATTTATATTTAAATTCTTAACTATTAAACTTTTAACAATTCTAATCATAGGTTTTTTCTTTTAATTAAACATTTACAAAGATTTAAGGAGTATTTTTGTTTCCAAAACACTTTCAAAGTATTATTCAAGTAAGAAGAATCTAAATATTTTGTTCCACAATATAGAAGCCTAGAATACCATTAAGTGCTTTTCAAAAACAGTCTTTAAGAATATAGTATTTTGATAAATGACAACATTGGCTGTTACTATTCAATATGTGAAGTTTCTGAAGATTCAACCTACAAACAGTTCTCTTGTTCCTTTTTCGATATAATTGCTTGCCAAGAAACATTTGTAGAAGTCATAGAAGACAAATGAACATTTAAATATAAGTTTGAATCTTGGATAAGTTGAGTGATAGATAAGAAAAAAATTTGTAAACCCTTAATAAAGTTTTGGATTAAAGACGATGATATAATCTCTTATATAAAAACTCTAGATAATTCCTGTCGTATCTCAAAAAATACAGCACAAATACCTTCCTATTTGATCTATTTTAGAGTCCTCTGTTTCTGCCCCTGCCACTGCAGAAGTGATTTGGTGACAACAAAGGCCATTAATTAAGGTGAAAGAGTGCGACAGGTTAGTGGAGATAAATTGGTTTGGTTTTGTATCATTTCTTCAAAGATTTTGTTGCATGTTATGACCAGTAGCTCGCACTAATGCCCAACCATGAAACATGCTTTTGAAAAAGTAGTTTTGCATCATTAATCATAAGAAAGCAAGGTCCACTTTTCTTTTCTTTTTCTTTGTTTCCACAAACCAAATGGCATAACTGCACAATATAAGGACACCTTTCCTTATATATGTTGGGATGTTTCAAGATTCTACTTTGGAAAGATTGACCACTTATGAACTGGGAACAAACTTATATATAAGAAATTGTAATATTACTTTTCTTACTAAATTTAGGGATATTATTTTTTTACTTGGGAATTTAACTCATACTTAAATTCTTCACTATATATCCTGTGAGGCTGTGTGAAAGCTGGAAAACATTCTCAGTTATATGTTTGTAGTAAGGTTGAAGCTTGACCTGCACAACATGTGTACCATGCAATGAATTGTGAGATCCATTATTGCCCTTATTCACACGATGAACAAGCTTCATTGAAGAAATATAACCTAAAACTCATTCATGATTATTTTTTTTTATAATATGTTTATAATAATTTTTCTGAAGATTTTAAAAATGAAATTTTTGAAAATTTCATGCTTGAGAGGAGTGATTAGTTCATATGATGAAAATACCTGAAAATTACTTAAGCAGCATGGATGATCCTATGGCTATATAGTATAAAAGAGTTAAGACAGCACAAAAAAAAGGTTACATTACCATGATTTGATCAATCACAAGACTAATTTAAAGGAGTTATACAATTTTTTCTAAAAAATATTTTGATATTGTGAAATTTGGATCTCTAATATCTTCATGTCAAAATAGGGGGTGGTGATATGTTGAATTTTGATTAAGCTTTTGTTTTACAATTAGAATAAAACATAAATAATACTACTACTTACTAATAAATGGTGAAAAACCAATAAAAGAGGTACTGATTAAAAGTTATATGAAGAAACTATTCATAGATAAAGTATTGCAAATAACAATTTTAACCCTTTTTTAACTTAAAAAAGGTAAAAGCTTTTCAATTTAATTATAAACTAATATTATTCTAATCGTATTTTTCTGGCAACATTATTCTACGTCCTTTTCTTTTATTCTTTTAAATAAAGTGTCAAAGACTCAAAGCTAATAAATAGGATATTTATGATGTGGCTTTTTTTCTAAGTTCGGATAGTGTGTTTCTATGAATAAGTATGGGTTGCTGTAAAGAAAAGGTATGGGTTATACACAATTATTGACCTCACTATTTTCATGCATTCTCTTAAAAAATTATATATTTTCTTATAACTATATATTATTAGTAATTAAGATTTATTAAATTAATGAAAAAATTGTTTATAAAATATAATATTATTTTTTAAGTATATATTTGTTTTAATAGACTCTATTTTTTTTATTTTATCCCTTCATTCTAAGACTTAATATAAACTGTTATATTGTATCAACAAATCCGATTGTTCAAGTCATATTTCGTAATCTATTGAATATTAATTAGATTAAGTAAATAAACTAATTAAATTATATGTAGTTTGAAAACTATTTTATTTACATATTTTGTATTTAAAGTAGTGTATAACCAATCCTTGCTTTATTTTTATTCTAAAATATGAGAAAATTAAAAATGGAGTACGAGTGAAAGCAATTGATAGCTACATGAGTTGCTCCCGTAACGCTGGGGGGATAGACTCAGTACTTTTCTACAAGTTTTATCGTTTTTATACATCAAAATATTTATGTAATAAAAACATAGAAAGAAAAAAAAAAGAGAAGTATATGATAAAATATAATAGTATAACTCCTGAAAATTCCAAGAGGATGTCTGAATGGGACATCAGAAGTTGCACTTTTAATATAAATTGAATAACTAGTGACATGTGACCAGCCCCATCCTCAGCACATTTTGGAAAAAGTTGCTAGTTTCTTGAAGACAGAACTTTTAAAAAGGAAAATGTTTGGTTTGGGAGAGAAAAGGAAAGAAAAGAGAAAATAATAAAGATAAATAAATAGTATAATATATGTGATATTGGAAAATATAATCAATGAAATATATAATTAATATGATTCTATATCCATTTTTTATTAAGATATTTTAATTTAATAAATCAATATGATAATACACATTCTATAGATAAAATGAGTCTTAAAGTGGCTCCTTGGATGGGAGAATGTTATCTAGTATGGATAGGTACGGGTGGCAAAACGGGCCAGTCTGACCCTTCCCGCCATGAGCCCGTCAAAAACAGAATGAGCTAGCTCGGTTCGTCACAGTGATGCGCGTTTAAATTTTTAATCCGTTCTGTCATAAGGCGGGCTAGCGAGCCGGCAGGCTGGCTTGCTTATTTTTTTTGTTTTGCATTTTTTTTGAAGAGTCTATTTTGTTTTTGTTTTTTATTTTTTTTTAATTTTTGATTTTAAATTGGACTTTTTTTTTCTTTGCAGTTATTTTGTTTGTATTCAATTTAAATAAATTTTTATAATTACAACAATATATTAAAGATGTATATATTGACATGACATTTTAAATGTACAATATATTTTTTTTCATGGGTCATTACCTGACGGGTTGACAGGTTAGACGAGTTAGGTTGATACGGGTTGGCAGGTTCAAAATGTTAATCCACTCCGCTCATATGCTATCGGATTGACGGGTCGACCCGCTGGGCCCAACCCATTTTGCCATTGCTATGGATAGGATTCAAATGCTTAACTAGGACAAATATTTTTAGACATTTTATTAGTGAGTTTATTAGTGTTTTTATTACTTTTAGTAATATTACTTTTTGTTGAGTTATTGTAGTTATATGAAACTTATGTGTTATAAATAATGAATAAGAAAATAAAGGATTATCAATAATAATAATTTGTTAATATACTTATATTATAACACATTTCCATCAATATTTGATATTATGTGAGTTTATTTCTATTTTTAATTATTAGAGACTCAACATATCCTATTAATATACCACAATACTTCAGGAACTACTTCCTTAATTTTTTACTTACTTCTTATATTTTTCTAAAGCTATTATTGATTTTAGGAAAAAAATAGTATATTGTCTCCACCTTTTAAGAATGAAGGGAAAAGTCACCAATCTTCAAACAAAATGTAAAATCCATTAATATGGATATTGTAAAAAAAATTCTGACGTTATATATTCTAAACACATAAAAAAGTCTCAAATAAAATGAACCGACAAAAGAAGGTTAAGCTAGAAGGTTGAAGACAGAAAAATTCGTATATATTCTTAGTTGATGGAATAACCCTCAAATATTATTCTTCAAATTTCTTCATCGCATCGAATATCTATGATAAAAAAAAATTTCTCTTTGAATGTCTGTGGCGTCATAACTCTCATATTTCAAAGTAATAAATTTAAAAAATTGAAAATGTTACGTAAAAAATCTGTAAAATACCAAAAAATCTGAAAGTTTATATTAACTTTGGATTTTTATTAGATATAAAAATACAAAAAAATATTATGTAAAAAATCTGTTTTGTACGAGTATCATGGTTAAATATTTATATAATTACGTTATTTCTTTTATATATGATGAAATTTTAAAGTGTTACGAACATAATTCTTTAACAAACTCATTGCTATGGCAAGGTAATGTTTTGGTTGAATGAGTTTGGACATATTAAGAGAGGGACAAAACAAAATAAGAATTTTGAAACGCAATTAAAATTAAGAGGGTACCACAGAATTTTTTTAATTAATACTGTTTTTTTTTCTTACTTTTTGAGAGGTTAATCTGGTGAATGAAAGTATAAAAGAGATAAAATGAATTCATACCTGTTCAAGGGTAGAGAAGTTATCACGGATAAGAGCATACTTCTTGGCTGCAGATTGCTTCTTGTTCATGTCTGAAGAGCTTTGTTTAGAGTCAACTCTCCAGAGACTTGGTTTCCTGGAAATGGATTGAGATCGCACCGGCGGTGGTGGTGGTGGCGGCGGCGAGGGTGGTTCCAGAGATGGGTATAATATTGGTGGTGCGAAGGATGAAGATATTTGCGATGGTAAATCTCTTGTGGTCACGTTAGTGAAGATTCTTCCACCTCTTCCTTTACCATGGCTTGAAGCATGCTTTTTATTTTTGCCAAAGAGGTTGCCCATGGCATCTTCAACTAGGTTTCTCCAAAACTGAATTAGAGGTATATATATGAAAGAAAACGTGTCTTAGTGTAGGATAAGAGCAAAATACGGTATCTGATGTGAAAGGAAACGAGTAAGAAGGTTCAGGAGTGTGGTTCTTCCAAAAAGATTATATACTAAAAATAAAGGTGATGATGGAGTTGAAGGGGAATAAAGAAAAATGAGCAGGGAATGGGATTCTTGGCCCTTTTATATTTTGCTTGTGAGATTTGCACAAGTTGTATTCCTCTTGTGGCTCAATCAAGAGGCTGATCAAGAATTCAACAAGTGCCAAAAACCAGGTGGCCTTTCAATCACCTTGCGTGTTCAAGGGTGCATGTAAATCAATGAATGAACTATAAAACTTGATATTTTTCTTTGGTGATTCACCACCAAAATTGAGTTTGGATTAAAGAGTGAGTTTGTGGGAATGAAAAAAAAAAAGAAAAAGAAAAAGAAACAATGGAAATAAGTGTGAAAAAGTAAAGTTATTAGGATTAAAATAAAGAGAATTAAAATTGAAAGAGAAGTTTATAAAGGTTTACGAATAATTTGATACATATAATTAGTAATAAATAAATTATAAAATATATTTATAAAATGATTAAATTATTTTTATTTAATTATTTAATTATAATTTTATAACAAATAATAATAATAATAATAATATTATATAAATTTTTATTACTATTATTTTAGATTTTATTATTATTATTGTTATTTATAATTTTAATATTTTAATATTTTTATTTTTATTATAATTATTTTATGAATTAGTTATTACTACTATTATTATTATTAATATTATAATTTTAATATTTTAATATTTTAATATTTTAATATTTTTATTTTTATTATAATTATTTTATGAATTAGTTATTACTACTATTATTATTATTAATAATTTTATTATTATTTTTTAAATTTTATTATTATTAATACCTTTTATTTATGATTTTATTATTATTGTTATTTTATGAATTTATTTTCGTTATTATTATTATTATTAAGTTTATTAATATTATTTATAATTTTATTTTTATTACTATTTTATTATATAACGTAATATAATTAATAACTTATATTATCTACTTATCATATCAAGTAAATTTCATATGATAAATTTATCCTTGCTTTATCATCGATTCTTTCGTATATATGAGACTGGACGAAAAATATCTTTTCTTTACAAAGCATCATATACAAATGTGATTAATCATGGTATATCTTTTCCTGCATACAGGAGAATTTAAAAAAAAAATAAAAGGATGAAAGAACGAAAAAGAAAAAATAGAGAGTAAACAGAAATATTATTTGAATTAAGGAAAAGAAAATGATAAGTGAAAAATAAATTTATTAGTGATTTGATTAATTTGCAATAATAAAAAGTAAATGAATTAGATAAGATAACTGATTATTAGAGTTTTGCAGTTAAAATTAGTAAAATTAAAAAAATATATAATTAATTATGAAGTAATTATTTTATAAATTTAAAAAAAGGTATTAAAAAGTTATTTAAATTTAATTCTAAAAATATAATAATCAAATACTAAAATTATTTATTTTAATTTAAAATAATTAAGTAAACTTAAAATAAATTATTAAATTTTTATTTTTATTTAAAAAATCAAATAATATTTTAGAAAGAAAAACATAAATATAATGAATTAAAATATTTTTAAAATTAAATTTTCCCTGCCTTTCTCTATCTTTCCATACGTACTTACGAAGTTACAAACTATCTTTTTATTAAAAAACATCAAGTTGTTGCATTGAAAATTGTGCTTTTTGTTTTTCAGATCGTGCATCTCTTATTTTTGCTCTCTCATTATAATTATAATAAGTTAAAATCTACTACTATATCTTATTTTTTATTTTTCTTTATAATTATAAAAAAATATTTTAATAATTATGTTATTGTTAAAAGTGATTATGTATACCATATTTATGATAACTATTATTTAATCTTTATAATTATAAAGTTTATTTGCAACAAGTCACACAAGGTTGGAAAAACTAATAAATATAATAGAATAAAATTAGAGTAAATAAAGAAAAAACTAATAAATATAATAGAATAAAATTAGAGTAAATAAAGAAATGTTGTTATATTATTATTGTGAGAAACTTGTACAATTATCAATTGTATGGAAAATAGTGAAGATAAGAGAAGTATAAAGGTTGTGAAATATATAAATCAATTTATCTCTAAACCATATACAATACCTGCATGTTTTATCAAGTCAATCTCTGAATTAAAATAAAGACTTCTAATCTTATTAAAAACATGCAAAGTCAATAGACTATCTGACCCTGTATGATGACTTTTCCTCGCACTATTATGCAAATGTAGGGATTGAGAAACTCTATCTAAATCACCATAAAGATTAGGACAAAATCTGATGAGATGTTTAACATCGTACACTCTGTAACCAAAGAAGAATGTAACGAGTTCCATAAAATCACACAAGTTGGCAGGTAAAAATGATTGCATATACAAAAAACGTTGGCTCAATGCCTTCACCAAGTACCCAAAATCATAAGCACCATGAAAAGAAATCCAATGAATATTATTGTTGCAGATGAGTCCCGAGAGCATCATGAACTCAACAAATCGCATAATGTTGATTCCAAACTTTCGATTCTTATCAAAATCCATACCTTGACATTGAAGGAGAGCAATGGAGTGAGGAGCATGAGGATCACGCGTGACATCAAACTCACAAAAGTTGAATTCCCAAATGAAGCGATTGGAGGTTCCAAAGGTTGGAAGGTTACCATGGCAATCTGAAAAGGTGAAGCCGACTTGGATAAGGTTCATTTGATCAACATTAGCTTTCATGATTGTGTAGTTATTTTGCGGTTGCCGAAATGCTGGGTTAGACTGATAGATGACGCCAGGAAACTCTGTGTCCAAGGAGATGACAGGATAGAAGGCAATCACAGAACGAATTAACTCAAACTCCCATTCAAGATTGTAAGACCATACTGATCGCGTGATCACATAACTGTAAGGACAAGGAAGAGTCATGCTTCTTTCTTTACTCTTTCTCTTCCAATCTCTTTATTTTCAAGAACAATGAAACAACTACAACAATGTATCTCACACCTTACAGCTTTTATAATGATGATTTGTTTCAAAATCATATATTGTAAAAGATAAGATATAATTCAATATAATCTTATATTTTTTTTACATTTTTACAAAAAATTGTTTTTGTAATATTCATATAATAATTTGATATAATATAATGATAGATTTGAATTATTATTGTAGTTAGATTTTTTTTTTCCAAAAATAGATTATTTTAAAAAAAACTAATTATTAATAATATTATTGATATATAAAATAAGATTACTTTTCAATGACTTATATGTAACCTTATTTTACATATATTTACAATTTTTTAATATTCTCTTATTGCATAAATATTATATTGATAGATTTAGATTGTCATTGTAGTTGGATTTTGTTATAAAAATAAATTATTTTAAGAAAATAATTATTAATAATGCTCATAAAAAATTATTAATGATATGAGTGATATGTCAAAATGAGATTTAAAGGACTTTGTCTCATAGTTATGATAGTGGAGAATTTTTTTTTAAAATTTTAAAATTATATATATACATATATATATATGTATAATAAAAATTGAATTATAAATTAAATTAAAAAGATTTTATTTTTTATTATACATGTTATTTAATAAATATTAAAATATAAAATTAAATATAATAAAAAATAAAAAACTCGATGAATTATAAGAAAAGAAAATTATTTTCTATTCTCAATTGTTAAATTTATTTCTTTTTTTCAATACTGAAATAAAAACTTTTGTTTCAAACTTATATGTATATATACAAAAATACAGTATAATATTTATTGTTTATAATATCAGATTAAAAGGGCTAGAAAAAAATTGCTGTTTAACATACATCAAAATTAAATATATTTTTTTCTGAGAACCTCCAAAATTTTGAAACATTATTTTAAAAATAAAAATCACTAAAATGTATATGTATGATCTTTTATTACGGGCATAAATTTTATTTTAAAATGTCCAAATATATTATTTCAATTCTTACGTTATGTTTTAAAAATAATAAATCTAAAATAGAATAAATACAAATACGAAACAGGTCTTTAAATTGAGAGGAAAATTATAAAAAGAAAAATTGAAAATACTTCATCTCATGCCTATTAAATTTGAGGTAATTTATCAAATTTTTAAATTTAAAATCATATTCATATTAGATCAATTAAATATAAGTAATAATATTATAAATAAGTAAGATTTATAAATATAAACAAAAAAATTATTTAATAATCGTACATGTGAAAAATAGAAAAATAAATAAATAATTTTTTTTTATTTTTGAAGTATTGTGTAATTCGGAATTTTAAAAATTTATTACAAGTTTATGGCTTTTAACGTGCTAGAACAACCATATCTTAAGATTTTCACTATATATAACCTTATTTTTCAAATATTTTAATTAAATATATTAAAGAGAGAAATTATTATTTAAATTGAATATAACTTTATTATTTCAGATCATCATTGTCTGCAATTTCAGATAATTTTTACACTTAGTAATTGAGTTTTGTTAATCATTTCTTGAATTAAAAAATTATCTTAAATAAAAATCTCAACTATTATATATCAAATAAAAATCATATATTATCTCACGATACAATTTTTTATAAGGACGATCTATTTTAAAATTATATATTGTAAAAGGTAAGATATAATTCAATATATTTTTATATGTAATCTTATTTTTTTATAAATTTTAAAAAAATATTTTTGTAATATTTATATAATAATTTGATATAACATAATGATGAATTTGAGCTATTATATTTTTTTCGAAAATATATCATTAAAAGAAAACTAATTATTAATATATAAAATAAGATTACATTTCAATGACCAATATGTAATCTTATTTTACATATATTTACATTTTTTTTAATATTCTCTTACTGTATAAATATTATATTGATAGATTTAGATTGTTGTTGTAACTCGATTTGTTCTAAAAATAAATTATTTTAAGAAAATAATTATTAATGATGTTCATAAAAAATTATTAATGATGTTCATAAAAAATTATTAATGATATGAGTAATATTTGAGATTTTAAAGATTTGTGTTTCATAGTCATGATAGAGGAGAATCTCTTTTTTCAAAAATTTTAAAATTATATATATATGATAAAAATTGAATTATGAATTAAATTAAACAGTTTTTGTTTTTTTATAATACATGTTATTTAATAAATATTAAAACATAAAATTAAATATAATAAAAAATAAAAAAACTCGATGAAATATAAGAAAAGAAAATTAAATATATAACCTTGTTTTAAGATTTTCAATATATATAACCTTATTTTTCAAATATTTTAATTAAATATATTAAAGAGATAAATTACTATATAAATTGAAAATAATTTTATTATTTCGAATCATCATTCTCTACAATTTCATATAATTTTTACACTTAAGTAATTGAGTTCTATTAATCATTTCCTGAATTAAAAAATTACCCTAAATAAAAAAACTCAATTATTATATATCAAATAAAAATGAACCAAAATTATAAATGTTAGGAATTCAAGTCTGAGAGTGGACATAAAGTTTCACATTGATTAAAAATGATAAAGTCGAAATGTATAAAAGAAAATTAAAGACCCATAAACATTGAGCCTTAAGGTTTTATATTGGAAGTGGTGTCATCTTTTCTTATACACCCTCTCTCCCTTAAGAAAATTTTCCAACAGTAGTATCAGAGCCTTATTGTCTTGGTAACCGACTCAGGTAAAGGGCAAACATGTCCTATTGTGGTAAAGCCTACCAGTAGTTAGGGTCATACTAAGGTAGTGATGAGGAATCCCCTTAAGGAAAGTGTACCAATTTGAAAAGGGTAATCTCACATAATAAACATTGAGCCTTAAGGTTTTATGTTGGAAGTGGTGTTATCTTTTCTTATATACTCTCTCCCTAATAAATTTTTCAACAATAAATATTATACAAAAATCTCAAATTATACAATAATATTTTTTCTATCAAATTCTCATAATTAATTTAATTTAATTACGTGTCAGTTAAAATTAATCAAACCATAAACATATAATAATTTTGAACTATATAATAATTTCTCAATCAAAACATATAAGAAATCTATGAAACATATATAAGATAGGTTGAAGAGTTAACCTAGCAGTGATGATATTCATACATAGAATAATGGTGTTAATATTACATGCAAACAAGAATAATTATCATAATTATTTAAAATTACAGAATCAAAAGATAAATTATTTAGTAAGAAAACTAAAACAAAATTTTGAAAAAAAATTAAAAATGAAAAATATATTTAATCCTTTTCCAATTTATATATATTGGCAACACGTTAACGGGATGGTACAATAAATTGAGTTAATAAAAAATAATAATATAAATTAAAGCAAATGAAATTTGTTCGAATCTTTTAGTATTTAAGATTTAATTTAAACTTTACATTTATGTTGGTACGCGATCTAAATAGATTTAAATCTAAAATAATAACTACTATTTTGTTGGAAAAACACCATATATTTATATGTTAGAATTTATATATTAAATTATTATATTTAAAAATTGAAATTAATTTATTTTATTTTATTTGAAATTTTAAAAATAACTTTTTTAAATTTAGAATTATTTTTAAAATTTAAAAATTTTCTAAGCATACTCAAGCGAATAAAATTTATTAACATTAAAATTATATAAGAGGATAGTTAGACAAAAAAAATATTTTAACTGCTTCATATAATAACTTTTATTATGCATACTCAAATTGAAATGTTTAAATTTTTGAATTATTTAAATTAATCATTAAACAGAATATAATTTTTAATTTTAAATATTTAATTAAAAGAACATATTATTATATAAATAAATATTTATATTTAAATAATAACTAATTTTTTTAATATAATTAATATTTCTCTTCTTAAAAAGGCTAAATATAATTATCACATAAGAATTATTAATTTACAATTTTAATTTTTTTATTAATTATACATTACAAATAAATCAAAATTATTTTTACAATAATTATCTAAATTATAGTTTTTAAAATTTAATTAATTTATAATATATTTTAGTTGGGACGAGACACTTCATGTTTATGTATATTTTAAAATGCTTTTAATAATAATTTATAAAAAACATTTAATTATATTTTTTAAGTGTTTATAATTATTTTTAAAATTTAAATAAGTTTTATTATTTTAATTTTAAACAATTTAATAATGGTAAATACTTGAAAAAAGTAGATAATTATATATTAAAATATTTTTTATTACTTTTAAATTTTGATAATTTATTTTTATTTTAAAATATATTAAAAATAAAATAAAAATATAAAAATGTATATTAAAAAGGAGAATATTGTTATAAATCTTTATTTTGAAATATATAAAGGTTAAAATAGAAATATAAAAACTGGACACTAAAAAGATAAATTTTCTTTATATATTGTTATAGATAATTTCATAAATTAATTGAAATATGATTTTTTATATATGTACTATTATACATTTAAAAGTAACTCGTTCAAAACAATGATAAACTGTTATTATTTTTATTTTTTCTTTCATTTCCTCTCTTCAATTTTCTTCAACTTGTTAGTCAACTTTCTTTTATAAGCGAAGAAGCAAGTTTATTCCACCAAAAAAATATTTTTGATTCACATAATAGTATCGTGAGAAAATAGACACCATTAGAATCACCCAAGTCAATACAAAGACAACAATGAAATACTTGCAAAAGTTAGAACCTCTTAGACATATTTTATGTTGACGCTAAAATTTTGGTAGAAGTAAAAATAATAAAAACTCATTTGGATGCTAAGATAATATTTTATATTATATAATTATATCATAACTAGGCCTAGAACTCAACCTAGGCCTGGAACTCAACACAGATCGACTCGACTAGACTTAACTCAACATAGGCTTGGAATAACTCGAATCAACTTGACTTGACACCAAGACCACTTGACTTGACCTAGGCCCACTGATTTGACCCAAACCGGGTCATGCTGATTGACTTGACATGGGATCAACCTAGGTCCAGGACGAGTCGGCTCAACTTGGGCCTAGGACGATTTGGCTCAATCTCAACCTAGCAAGACCCGACTTGATGCAAGTCTAGTCTGGACTCGACTCGACGTGGACTTGATTCGACTTTGCTCGATGCAGTGTTAACTTTTTTGGCAAGCGCACCAAATCGTTCAAGTAATAATTCGGAAAGTCCGAGTATCGTTTCCCAAAGGACTTGTGCAATACACAACAATAATTGCAATTGATAACTAAATTAGACAAAGAATATTTCCATAATTTTGTTTTAGTGTTTTAAAGAAATAAATTTGTGCAAACAACAATTAAAAAAAACTCTTTTTGGTATTTTCACAAACACTTAGAAGGCGATAAAGATATGAAATGATATGGAATGTAAATGTTAGGATTAGATTTCACCAAAACTCACTCTCATGCATATAATCACTCAACTTCTCTCCACTTTAATGTAAATGCCAACCCACTAGTTTACTCAAACCCTAATCCCTTAGTGGCATGAGCCTAAGTTTCCCTATTATGAGTCAATTCCTTGATCCCTTAATAAGCAAACTTGCTATCACAACAAGGGTTTAAGACAACCAATGAATCAAGTTCCATTCCTAGATACAAGTTTCATTAGGTATTTTGTTTCAATTCAAGATTACAAAAGATAATTTCCAAAACCTAATGAATCAAATATCAAGCTATGGGTGATCAAACCACAACAAGCATTAAGCTTAGAAACAAAATACTAACATTGAATGGAAAGACATATATATATAAATAAACAAAGAGATTACATAAGAGTTCATTTGGCTACATCTAATCCCAACAAAATGGGTTTTAGCTCTTCATTGTCATGAAGAGCACAAA
Organism: Lablab purpureus; assembly: GCA_030347555.1. NCBI lineage: Eukaryota > Viridiplantae > Streptophyta > Magnoliopsida > Fabales > Fabaceae > Lablab > Lablab purpureus. Next base: position 25,851,797 of record CM059258.1, read on the forward strand.
AAATAAAGGATGAGTAATGGAAGAAGAATGATAACCCAAGAGGAGGAAGATGGTCTCCAAGGAAGCCCTAGAAGCTCCAAGTCGCGTTCCACTTGAGTTCTCTTGCCAAGCCTTTGTTTTCTCTCGAAGAGTATGAATAAATAGGCATAAGGGTGCCATGTCAGCAAGTTGGCGCCCGGCGGGTTCCATTTCGCGCCCGGCGTACTAACACAAAAGTGGTCTCGGCCCAACTGGCGCCCGGCCTCACTAAGGTGGCACCCCGCCTAAGGCAAGTTTTGCAGCTTGGCGCCCGGCCTCAGGTGACAGGCGCCCGGCCCCAGGTGACTGATCAGGTCCCTGTCCATGTAGCGCCGGGCCTGCTTCAGGGGCGCCCAGCGTCAGGAACTCTCTTTACTTTTCCATTAAGGCCTTCCTTCTCCATCCCTAGGATTCCAAACTTACTTCTTTCAACCTCAAATGTTTCCTATATCACTCATTAGACAAAAAATATGGGGATTAGTAGTATAATTAGATCAGATTAACCAAATGCAAATTACTTACAAAAGTATCAAAAAGAGAACCAAACAAGTTAAAAGCTTAAGAAAGAGTTGATTTTGTTAATGTGAAAAGACTAAAAGAAGTGGTAAAAATTAACATTATCAACTCCCCCAAACTTAGAACTTTGCTTGTCCTCAAGCAAAAGGTAACTTGGCATAACAAGACAATTAATCAACAGAGGCACCACAACTAAGAAGCAAGTTCACATAATCTCTTCAGATGTCATTCATGTATGCTTTTGTTCAAATCATTATGCGGAGAAGATGTGTTTCCCTGTCAAACTTCAATTATGGTGCCCACATTGCAACAATAATAAGAATGCAGACAAAAGTTTTATGAGAGACTAACAAGCATGGCTGACCATGTACATTGATCAACTAACGAAGTCATCCTCACTGGAATAAGTGTCTCACTCAAGCACACTAGTGTATAAGGATATGTGTTTATCTCTCTTCCACCACTAATTCCACACAATTTAACTTTGCTTTTTGTTTCAAAAGAGCCAATATTATTCACAAACATGCAAACATCACAAGGACTTCTATGGGTTATACTGTGGTCAGGCTAAGAAGAAAGTTTGGTTTTTCTAGGTAGCAAAGACTTTGAGCAAAGAGAGCAATTACATCAACTCATGAACTTGACCTCTGAAAACTAGAATGAAACCAAATATTATCATACACCCAATTTATTATTAACTTTTTTTTTTTTTTTTTTGAAAGGAAAAGAACTATTTTATATTGTTGTGCTACATGAACCACAACCTCCTTTGAATGCTTCTTTATATTCCCCAATGCATCAATTTTTATGATTTCCCCCAAACTTGAATCACAATAATGACCATGAAATGTTTGCTCTCTCAACTCAAAGTAAGGTGGTCAAATGTTTTTCAATATGACTTAAGGTTTCAAGGGTGAAGGAAAATTTTTTCTTTAAGGCTCAAAGGAATGCACAAAGGCTTTATTCTTGAAGAACAAGGGTGGCTATTTGGCTCAAACATTAATGCAAAAAAAAAAGGAAAAACAAAACGGCCTTGCTCATATGCAAACATGTAAGTGAATAATCAGCAGGGAAACTCAAGCAAAATCAATTGTAAGTCAAAAGTGGCAGCACTCAACAAAGTAAACTCTGAAGCACAATATCTCACATATTTAAACTTGTTTGGTTTTCCAAAAGTTGTCAAACAGTCAGCCACACTCATCAATCATGATCAACACTAATGAATGCATTATCACCATAAGCAAATGGGAGCAACCACAAAATCAATATAAGAAAAACTAACACCATCTCCATGCAAATTACAGCTTTTAATTGTAAGCAACCACAAAGTGAAAATCATCAATGACATGCACAACTCACTTAAAATCATGAAACCAACTACATCATAATTGTCAGGCTAGCCAAGTCACACAGTTTTAGCTACAATCTACTGAATTATAAAGACTAGAATTTAAAAACTAGAAAGTAAAGATAGAAATGTAAATCAGGACTATTTTCACAAAATAGAACAAAATCCTGCAATAAAGTGATCATCTCCCTCATATCATCATCATGGTAAGTCCTCATCCTCATCCTCATCTCCTGCTTCTTCATCAGCTGCTTCACTCTCATCTTCATCATCTCCACCCCCTCCAGAAAATGAGGCCTGGGCCCTAGGCCAAGCTACATGAGCAGCATATTCTTCTGCTGAAGGCACGTGAAAGTCCGGAGGGATGCCAGGCATATGTAGTGAAAGGCCACGAAGGGTGTCCATCAGCATCGTTTGCCCCCTGTAAAACGCCTGCATGGTATCATCAAAATAATCTTGGCGTAGGACAGCAGCTGACTGTGGTCGTGGTGGAGGTGGTGGCGGTGGTGCGACTGGTTTGTCTCCTCCTCTCAAGCAGAATTTAGTGATATAATTCATGTCAATGGTCTGTTTGGGGCGTTCAAAAGGAGGAGTTGACACATCGACTTCAGCAAGACGACATAAATGTGTAATCAACGAAGGATGCCCCAAAATGGCTGTGCCGGGAGAGTTGGCACACTGATCAATTTCTTGCGAAATTAGTCGGCCTACATCTACAGATCTCCCAGTCATGATGCTGAACAAGATGATAGACCGACTTTCTGTAATATTAGAGACATGGGAACAGGGTGAGATGTTGGCATGAATGAAAGCCACCAAGATCCTAGCCACAGGAGTGAGCGAAGTCCTCTTGATGTACAGAGGTTGCTGCTGTCTGTTTCTATGAAATCCGCCTCCAGGTAGGCATACAGCTCGCTCAATCTCAGCATGATCAACCGCTCCATTAGCAAGGTGTGCATATTGGCACAGGCGGTTTCCCAGCTCCAAATGAACGCCAAGGAAGGCGTTGATGGTGGCAGCATCAAAAGACACTCTTCGGCCCCGAATATAGCTGGAGTAAGAAGGGGTGTCTTCTTCAAAAGTCATAGCATTAGCATAGAACTCCTTTACCACGGCTATGTTTGCGGGTGCTGGGTAAGTACCCATCCTGCTCCAATTTCTTCTCAAGAATTCACTTTGGAACTCTGCAGCCTCTCTCGGCTTTAAACTCACGTTCCTCTCCATCAGCAATCTTCTGTTTTCTACATAAGAATAATGTTTCTCATGCTTTTTTTAGAGGAACTTATCCGAGTACATTTTCTCCTTCCTCTTTTGGCCTCTTGCTGGTTGGCCATCCACATTTTTCTGTTTTTTGAGACCTGAAGAAGACATTCTGTATCCACAAAAAGAGGAGAACACCACCAATTTGATTTAGCATTAAATGGAACATGAGAATAAATCACAAAGTCATGTTTATATAAGACTGAAATTTAAATGTGAAACACAGAAAACACAGAGCCCTAGTTGGACACACGAGGCAAAACATCATCAGTGCAGAAACTAGGGCCGGGCGCCACTCAAAAAAAACAAGGCCCCTGGAATACTGGGGCCGGGCGCCACCCAAACGGGGCCGGGCGCTACTTAAAAACATGGCCCCTGGAATGCTGGGGCCGGGCGCCACGCACACGGGGCCGGGCGCCACTTACCAGAAATTCAAGAACATACACATGGCGTCGGGCTTGAACTCAAGCCGCCGGGCTCCGGTGGTCAATTTTTGTGACCCTGAAGCACTTTTTGAGTTCGAAATTGTGAATCCAAGCATGCAAAGGCAGTATAAAACTAAACAAATATGAAAACACAAAGTAAGCACATTTATCAAGCAAAAGCAAAGGGGAGAAGAGAGTGAAGAGAATGTTACTTGAATGGAATGTTGGAGAGTGCAGATGGTTCAGAAGTGAAAGATGAAGATTGAGGGAGCTGGGGAAATGAGAACAGCTGGGGAGAAGAGAGGTTAGGGTTTGGAGGCAAGAAATCAAACTGAATGGAGATACCCACGAATGATAGCTTCATATTTTTAAAAACCACCGCCAGGCCTAAGTTCTTCACCGTCGGGCTCAAGCCCAAATGTCACTTGAGTGGGTTACGCCCAGCCCAAATGGGCATGAACATGGCCAGGCCAGGCGCTATGTGCATGAGGTCGGGCGGTACACTAGTCAAAAATTATTTTTTTCCAAATCTGCTATGGGGCCGGGCGGTGGAGGGACTAGGCCGGGCGGTGAAATTCCAGTGGCCAAATTTAAGAATTGGGTTGGGCGGTGACTGTATAGGGCCCGGCGGTGCAATTCCAGTGAGCAAAAATTTTTAATTGGGCCCAGCGTGAGGTGAACAAGGCTGGGCGCCCAACTTCCAGTGATCAAAATGCAAAATTGGGCTGGGCGATGATTGTATAAGGCCCGGCGGTGCAATTCCAGTGAGCAAAAGTTTTAATTGGGCCCAGCATGAGATGAACGAGGTCGGGCGGTATACACCCCTCAACCCAAATTTTGTTTTTCTTTCAATTAAAAAAAAACTATTAACCCCAAAAAACTATGAATTCACTCTTGCTTCAAACACTCAACCCCTTGAACCATGCACTCACCAGCTGATGCACAAAAAGTTAGAACAAAACAACATGCTACAAGCAAACACACAACAACATATAAAGTCTATATTACCAATTAAAAACAAGTATAAAAGTAACACCAAATTGCAAAAAACATCGAAGATTAAAGATAAAAGAGTTTAGAATTCTGGGTTGCCTCCCAGGAAGCGCTTGTTTAACATCACGAGCCTGACGGTTCTGAATCATTGTATATCTGAGAGCTCCACTGTGGCAATAAGCCTTTCGAAGTCTCCACCAAGGTATGGCTTCAAACACTGCCCGTTTACCATCCAACTCCTCTTGGAAGAAGGATCTTCAATCTCAATTGCACCATAGGGCTTGACCTCTTTGATGACAAAGGGACCAGACCATTTGGACTTGAGTTTTCCGGGGAACAACTTCAACCTGGAATTGAATAATAGCACAAATTGGCCTGGTTGAAAACTTCTCTTTAGGATCTTCTTGTCATGGTAAGCCTTGACATGTTCCTTGTACTGCTTTGAGGATTGGTAAGCATTAAGCCTCATTTCTTCTAACTCATGAAGTTGCAATTTTCTTTTCTCCCAATTGAGCACAAGATTAGTTTTTACACACCGCTTCAGTACGATGTCCAAGTTTTCCAAGCAAGCATCAAAAGTAGAGCCAAAGACTGAGAAGTCATCCATGAAAACTTCAATGCATTTCTCCACCAAGTATGCAAAAATAGCAAGCATACATCTCTGGAAGGTGGCTGGAGCATTACATAACCCAAATGGCATTTTTCTATAGGCAAAAACATCAAAGGGACAAGTGAAGGCAGTTTTCTCTTGGTCCTCTGGATCCACCACAATTTGATTGTAACCTGAATATCCATCCAGAAAACAATAAAAAGCTTTCCCTGCCAACCTCTCCAGCATTTGATCCATGAAAGGCAAAGGAAAATGGTCTTTCCTCGTGGCTTGATTCAATTTTCTATAGTCAATACACATCCTCCAGCCTGTAACAGTTCTTGTGGGTATCAGTTCATTCTTCTCATTATGGATGACAGTCATTCCACCCTTCTTAGGAACTACTTGCACAGGACTAACCCAAGCACTGTCTGAAATAGGATAAATCATCCCTGCCTCCAAAAGCTTTTGAACCTCCTTCTTCACAACCTCCTTCATAGTAGGATTTAAACGCCTCTGAGGTTGAGCCACAGGTCTGTAGTCTTGCTCCATATGTATTTTATGCATGCAGTAGGAGGGACTAATACCCTTTAAGTCAGATAAAGTCCACCCTATGGCCTCTTGGTTCAATCTCAACACTTCAACCAACTTCATTTCTTCATTAATAGAGAGTGAACTACTAATGATGACTGGTTTGTTGTTGCCTTCCTCCAAAAAGACATATTTGAGATGGGAGGGTAACATTTTCAGCTCTACTCTTTTTTCTTCAGATTTCAAGCCCTCATTTAATTCTTCAATCTTTACACTGCTTGTAGAGACTTCTTTGGAAGAATCTAAATCCCTCAAGCATGCCTCAATCTCCTTCTCTTCTTCATCATTCAAAAACTCAGCAGCATCAATGAGTGCTTTCTCCAAAGGGCTAGGAGTGTGCACTTGCTTACTAGTGGAGCGAATCACATCATCTAGCACATCCATTCTCATACAACAATCTTTGTCTTTAGGGTGCTGCATAGCCTCAAAAACATTAAAATTCACTTCCTCATCTTGGACCCTCACCTTCAACTTTCCATCATCAACATCAATAATAACCCTGGCGGTTTTCATGAAGGGCCTGCCAAGTATCAAGGGAACCTCCATGTCCTCCTCTATGTCCATCACCACAAAATCTACAGGAAACATGAATTTGTCCACCTTGACAAGGACATCTTCAACCACACCATGAGGATACTTGATTGATCTGTCGGCCAACTGTAATGTCATCCTTGTCGGTCTTGCCTCCAAGTCACCTATCCTCTTCATCATAGCTAGAGGCATTAAATTGATGCTAGCCCCCAAATCCAATAAAGCCTTCCCCACAGGTAAAGCACCTATGGTCACTGGGATAGTGAAACTTCCGGATCCTTGGATTTCGGGGCAAGGATTTTTGAATGATAGCACTACTGGTAGGCTTCCAACTCGATAGTCTCTTCCTCGATGAACCTTCTCTTCTTAGATAACAATTCCTTCATGAACTTTGCATAAGTGGGCATTTGCTCTAATGCCTCTGAGAAAGGAATATTAATCTGCAGCCTCTTGAAAATATCTTGAAATCTAGCAAATTGTCTTTCTTTGTCTTTTCTTGAAGGAGCATGAGGGTAAGGAAGATTCTTCACTGGTGGGGCCTTAGATATCTCTTTCTTTTTCTCTTTTTTCATTTTCTCACTCTCTTTTTCTCTCTCTTTATTTGCTTCTTCTTCTACCACACTCCCCTCATTCACTTTCTCTTCTTCTCTATTTGTTTCTTTTTCTCTCTTTTTCTCATCATCACTATTTTTCTCTTCATCACCTAACTCTAACCCCTTACCACTTCTTGTGATGACAGGTTTACAATGCTCCTTAGGATTGACTTCGGTGTTAGCGGAGAATGACCCCCCTTGTTGGTTTGCCAATTGTTTTGCTAATTGCCCCACTTGTACCTCCAAATTTTTAATTGAAGCATCAGTGTTCTTTTGATTTTGGAGGGAGAGTTGCATGAACTGTTGGAGGGTGTCTTCCAATTTGGTGGTCCTCTCATACAACGGTGGGTGTTGTTGTTGTTGGTGAGGCCTACTACTAGATGCTCCATGCTCTTGCCTGCCTCCATAATTAGCATTAGTATTTCTCCACCCTTGATTGTAGGAGTTTAGGAAAGGGTTGGAGAAATTTTGGCGTCCTTGATTCCCCATATAATTAACTTCTTCACCTTGGGAACCACTAGGAGCTTGACAAAACCCATTGGAGTGATCACCTCCACAAAAATCACACCTCATCACTTGTTGAGCTGAGTAGGTATTTGCATGCATGGCATGTAATTGTTGCGGCAACTTGGCCATTTGTTGATTGAGAACCTCCATTTGCTGGGAAAGAAGCTTGTGTTGAGCTAGAAGGGCATCTTGAGAATTCAACTCTAATACTCCCCTTTTTTGTGACTGAGTCCTACCATGTTGACTTCGCAAGTCTGTGGAAGCCATAGATTCAATGATTGTGATGGCCTCCTCAGCAGTCTTGAACAAAACAGAGCCACCAAAAGAAGCATCTAAAATCATCTTAGTCTGTGGTTGCAATCCATTACAGAAAGTTTGAACTTGCATTTCTATTTCAAAACCATGATTGGGACACTTCCTCAACAATGCCTTGTATCTTTCCCATGCTTCACACGAGGGCTCATCAACCCCTTGAACAAAAGTAGCAATGGCTGCCTTAGCTTCTGTGTTCTTGGATGGAGGGAAGAAACGAGACAAGAATTTAGTTTCCACATCTCTCCAACTAGTCAGACTTTGGTTAGGCTGAGATTGTAGCCAAGCCTTAGCCTTTCCAGTGAGAGAAAATGGGAACAACCTTAAGAACAAAGCCTCTTCATCCTCTCCCATGATCCCAACTGAGCTACACAACTCATAGAAAGTGTAGAGATGAGTGTGTGGGTCTTCATGATCCATGCCAGCAAATTGATTAGAATTGATGAGTTGTAAGAGAGCAGGCTTCATTTATGCGATTTTCTCATTCATAGAGGGCCTCACAATGTTAGAGAAATTTCTAGGGCTAGTGTATGTGATTGAATCCCCTATGGTTCTCCTGCGGTTTTGATTCTCTTCAGCCATTTCTTCTTCAAAAGATAATTCGAGATCCTGAATGTTAGTGGTACCAGAAGATGAAGATTGAAGGACAGCTTGTTGAGCTAGTAATCTTTGTCTCCTTGTGTCACTTTGTTGTTTCTTCTAGCGAGTCCTTTCTATTTCGGGATCGTCAAGCAATGGTTCGAAGAAACAGTTCTCCTTGTGCGGATGGTACCTTGCATACACAGGAACACAAAAGAAACTAGAACAACAAGTTAGCCCAATGAATTGTATATACAATGAAAAGAAAGAATAAAAGAATGATGTCTAAAATAGCTATAAATGCACAATCGCCTTGTATTAGAACACAAGTCCCCGGCAACGGCGCCAAAAACTTGTTAACTTTTTTGGCAAGCGCACCAAATCGTTCAAGTAATAATTCAGAAAGTCCGAGTATCGTTTCCCAAAGGACTTGTGCAATACACGACAATAATTGCAATTGATAACTAAATTAGACAAAGAATATTTCCATAATTTTGTTTTAGTGTTTTAAAGAAATAAATTTGTGCAAACAACAATTAAAAAAAACTCTTTTTGGTATTTTCACAAACACTTAGAAGGCGATAAAGATATGAAATGATATGGAATGTAAATGTTAGGATTAGATTTCACCAAAACTCACTCTCATGCATATAATCACTCAACTTCTCTCCACTTTAATGTAAATGCCAACCCACTAGTTTACTCAAACCCTAATCCCTTAGTGGAATGAGCCTAAGTTTCCCTATTATGAGTCAATTCCTTGATCCCCTAATAAGCAAACTTGCTATCACAACAAGGGTTTAAGACAACCAATGAATCAAGTTCCATTCCTAGATACAAGTTTCATTAGGTATTTTGCTTCAATTCAAGATTACAAAAGATAATTTCCAAAACCTAATGAATCAAATATCAAGCTATGGGTGATCAAACCACAACAAGCATTAAGCATAGAGACAAAATACTAACATTGAATGGAAAGACATATATATATATAAATAAACAAAGAGATTACATAAGAGTTTGTTTGGCTACATCTAATCCCAACAAAATGGGTTTTAGCTCTTCATTGTCATGAAGAGCACAAAAAATAAAGGATGAGTAATGGAAGAAGAATGATAACCCAAGAGGAGGAATATGGTCTCCAAGGAAGCCCTAGAAGCTCCAAGTCGCGTTCCACTTGAGTTCTCTTGCCAAGCCTCTGTTTTCTCTCGAAGAGTATGAATAAATAGGCATAAGGGTGCCATGTCAGCAAGTTGGCGCCCAACGGGTTCCATTTCGCGCCCGGCGTACTAACACAAAAGTGGTCTCGGCCCAACTGGCGCCCGACCTCACTAAGGTGGTGCCCGGCCTAAGGCAAGTTCTGCAGCTTGGCGCCCGGCCTCAGGTGACTGGCGCTCGGCCCCAGGTGACTGATCAGGTCCCTGTCCATGTAGCGCCGGGCCTGCTTCAGGGGCGCCCAGTGTCAGGAAATCTCTTTACTTTTCCATTAAGGCCTTCCTTCTCCATCCCTAGGATTCCAAACTTACTTCTTTCAACCTCAAATGTTTCCTATATCACTGTTAGACAAAAAATATGTGGATTAGTAGTATAATTAGATCAGATTAACCAAATGCAAATTACTTACAAAAAGTATAAAAAAGAGAACCAAGCAAGTTAAATGCTTAAGAAAGAGTTGATTTTGTTAATGTGAAAAGACTAAAAGAAGTGGTAAAAATTAACATTATCATGCAGTCTTGGACCGACAAGGGCCTTGACCGATTTTGCTAGACACTAGATAGCAACCAGCTTTGCTCGATACGACTAAGGCTAACTTGGTCCGATGCATGCTCAGGTCATCAGGTTTGACGCGAGCCTAAACCGACTTAACTAGACATGGTCTGAAACGACTTGGCTCGAAACAGGTTGACAACACCCATTGTTGTTGTGAATCTTGCAAAGTAACTAATACCCCTAATATAAAGCAATATAGGGTTAACCTATGTCATATTAACGAGAACAAACATCCATTCATATCCATTGTTACACACTTCTTCCTTAACAAGTTAAATTAGGGGATTTGAAATGTAAAGGCAATAAGCAACTGACAAGAAAATGGAATTAAGCAACAAGGAAAAGTAAATGAATCAACAAACTAAAGGAATTTGAAACAATGGAATAAGACAAATTAAAACAGTAAATGAAAATCATAAACAAACTAAGATAGTGAACAAATTAGCAAAAGAAAAGTAGAAACGAAATGAAAAACAGAACATCGTAGGAAAGCATAGAATATACAACAGAAAATTAAATTAACTAAAATTACAATTGAATATTGAATTGCGAAACATGAAACGTAAATTGACTTGAATTTAGATTGTAAAATGAATTAGAAAAATAAAATCGCAAGTGCAATGAAACAAACAATTGAAAGTGAATTTAGTCATGAGAATAATAAAAAATTTAAAAATTACAAGTAATTTAATTGAATTCTATCGATTAAAATGAAGAATGAAAATGTATTGGACTCATAGAACAGAATCCTACATGCACTAAACTGTTTTACCAAATTTGTTTTAATCTTGCATCTTGCGACCGAATGATTCCTCTATTCCATCGTGCCAACTAACTAACTAAGTAAGTATTTTTGGAATTGAAAAGGTCAAATAAAGGAAGAACTTGCATAAAATATAAATTAAGAGAAGAGAGAATTTGGAAAAATGAAATTTTACATAAATTGTAAAAACTAAAAAAGGAACTAACTACCTTCCTAACTCAATAACTAACTCTATTTTCTATTAGCATTGACCCTTATATAATAGTTATAAAATGATGGGAAATGAATGGACCAATGTTGAACTAAAAGTGGATCTTTTACAAAGTAAATTATACAAACAAATCCTATACAAAAATATTTTTTTTTTGCTGAACTTCTAAAATATACTAAAAATGATTTTGAGCTCCAAATGTGAGGTTCTAGTTGTCCAAATTAAATCTATAACATAAAAAGGAACAGCTCAAAAGGTTAACTACAAAAAAATTATAAGTAAAACAATGAGCACATGTTAGCATACAAAAATATAATATAAAAATATATTTATGAAAACTCCTATGTATTATGGAAAATACAAATATATGCTAAATGTAAAAAATAATGGAAAAAGAAATACTTCATAGATGCAATAAGACCATGCGTATAAAATATGAGTCATCACATGCTCATACTAACTTGGTTTGAAATAGGCATTGATTACTCGGCTCGATCCAAACTGACCTTACTCATGCAGGTTCGCAGGTTCGGATTGACTCTGCTTGATGTGGGTCCAAATCGTCTTAGGTTGACTTTGTTCAACTTAAATGCAGTTTCACCTAATATTTTATAAATTGACATGATTGAAATATATCTTAATTTTAATTTTTTAAAATAAAAAATTATTCAAGCTATTTTCAGTCAAAATCCAATTAAATAGATTATTCAAAATCTAAAAATATAAAATTTGGATTTATAAATAATTTATTAAAATAATATGAATTTGGATATATAGATTGCCTTTATCTTTAACCCTTCATTAATGATAATATATATAAATTTAAGTATATTATTTTATTTTTTCTTCCAAATTATATATGCTAGAGGATGAAGTACTTTAAATAAATTAGGTATTTTTTTATTTTAAACTTTATTAAATAGATAGATTATATTTATTTTTTCATTCAGCAATAATATGTTGATATTGTTATATTTTACTAATTTTTTATAGATAATTTTAAATGTATAATCTTGATTACATGTATGGTATGTGTGGTTTATTCATATATTATTAATATGGTACATTATGATTGAAATCATACATATTTTTAATGGTCTGATTTTAACACCATCAAACCAAACCCCACATTCTTTTACTGTCTAATCTCCATTCAACACACAAAGGGAGCATTAAAATTGCAGTCGCTGCAATAGAGACCAGGCTTCTGAGAAAAACCCTGCTTCTTAAGTATCATCCTAGCCTTCAACACAAGATCCCGGTTTGTCACTGCCCCGTCGCTCTCTTCAATTATACCCTGAATCACATTGCTGAAAGCTCCGTAAGCTGACCCAGAATTTCCAACAGGACATGCATCTGCAGAAGTTTGGTCACTCTGGCAACCACTCAGCAGAATCCCACAATCCAAAACATTGCGCTTCACTGATGCAGCATGTTCCTCTTTCTTGATTCCCCCACATTTCTCCACCTCTTCGTCATAATTTAGGTTCTGTTCAAAGAATTTTTGTGCAAGATCACCCACACCCCTGGTTCTGTGCCCTCCACTCTCACCACCTTTTCCATGTCGGAGTTTGTTCATGACTAAATTTGAAAACTTCTTCACTTTGGGGCTTGCATCTTCACCAAAGATGTGGAATAGTGTATGTCTTAGTTTCCCAGTTTCTATGCCTTTGCCACTTTTCTGCTGGAGTATGTCTGTGAGAGTTGAGAGAGGCAAAGATCGGTTCTTCACAGTGGTTTCTTCTTCTTCTTCTTCTTCTTCTTCTTCTTCTTCTTCTTCTTCTTCTTCTTCTTCTTGTTGCATGTTTCGATGAAGGAAGTTTTTGAAGTGAAATAGAGAGTTTGAAACGTGGCCTTCGTTTGTGCTGTCTCCTATTTGTTCCTTTGCTGCTTCAATTAGACCACCACTGTGGCAGCAATCTGAAACGATTGTGATTTTGCAACCCTTTGGGACCTTGTCTACAAATGCTCTGAAATCATCATCTGTTGTACACCAAATACAAGTTAGCATGCCTTCACAAAGATACTAAGGAAATGTTGAAAGAGTTAACCTACCAGTGATGAGATTCATATCTGTGGGAACAATGCATTCATCATAGCCGGTATTGTCTTCGTCGTCGGCCTCTGCCGGAAGGCGCGTGCCGTGACCGCTGTAGTGGACGAAGAGGACATCGCCAGGCTTCGCCGACCGGACAAGCTTGGACAGAGCCAATCTGATGTTCTTGCCGGTTGGTTGGGTGTAGGAATGATGAGTGTCAATGAGAACAACAATGTTCTTTTCTGAGAAACCATAGATGTTGATGAGGCACTTCTTCATACTCCACACATCATTGATGCACCCTCTCAACTCAGCCTTTGTTTCTGGATAGTTGCATCCTATTAACACTGCCCTCTTACCCATCACACACTTTAAACTATTTTTCTTTCGACGGTAGCTAGGGAAAATGATTTGATGGGTTTGTTTGATGTTGTAATGTTGTTTATAACATCATCAACCAAAGCGAATGCATTGATTAATTAATTAATTAGCTTATTAATTATTTGCATGTAAGTTATTGTGTTTTGGTAGTTGGATTGTTTATACATGGCAAAAGAAAATGATAGATGGACACCATCTGTAAAAGAGATTGATTTTCTGGGTTCTTTTTTGGAATTGCAGTTTAGGATATTGCTTCAATTAATTTTTCCTTTAATATTTTACTATAAAAGAGATTTTCTTGTTAAAGTTTATGCTTTTATTTTCTTTTTATTTATTTTTTGTTTTTTCCTTCACTGGCCTTACGTATTTGTTTAATGTTTTTAATGAATACTACTAAGAGTGTAAGGGGGAAACCAGAAGATAACGAAAAAGAGAAAATTAATCATGTTATTAAAAGTGTTATAGAAAGATGAAAGTTTATTTTGTTTATTTCCTAACAGGTTAAATATGTTTTTTATTTTAAAGATCCGTCAAAAATGTGTTTTATTCTTCACACTAAATAATTTATTTATTTAGCTCCTGTATTTTAGATTTGTGAATATGATCCTTATTGATAGAAGTTATTGATAGAAGATGTGAATGATATTGTTTTTCGTTATTAACAATCTTTCACTTTGAACTTACATGATCCTTATTTAAATTTTTAAAAATACTTTTGTTAGAATTTAAAATTATTTTTTAATTTTTTAATTTTCATTTATTTAAGCTAGAAGGATTAAAAGCATACTCAATCGTAGAATAAAATTTAGTATCTTTATCATCGTTACGAACGACTTCTTTTTAAAATAATTTTTATATAATAGCGTATATATTAAAAATCATATTTTAATTAATTTTAAAAACTGAAATTTAGAGAATTATTATGAAAATAACTTTGATTTGTGTATAATGAATAACGAATGAAAAAAAGTTAAAAGTATAAGTTAATTTTTATTTGATAATTATATAGTTGGTCTTCTTTAGAAAAGAAATATTAATTAATATTTAAATATTAATATTTATTTATATAATAATGTGTTGTTTTAATAAAATATTTAAAAATTAAAATTATAATATATTTTGGTGTAATTAAGTTTTGAATACTTCATACATTTGGATATTTTAATTAAAATCTACATAAAATAATTTCAATCAAATTGAATATTTTAATTTGAATCTACATAAAATAATTTCAATCAAATTGAGTACTCGAAATATCTTTTTTGGTCTAAGTATCATACCGCTTAATCTTAGTTTCAATGATATGAAGTGGGTGAGTGATAAATGAATTTTCAACTTAATTGGCTATATTAATTCACCCTTTTTATTTGTATTTTTTGTCATGTTCTCTTCTTCTTTTATGTTAATAATTACAATACTTCTATCTTTTTGAAATAATGTGATTACTATTTACTTTGTTAAATTTTTGTAGAGAAATGAGAGTTTGAAGATTGAGTTTTGGAAGTCCACAAGTCTTCTCGCCCAGCGAATTTATGATGAGGTAGCTGGATAGTCAGTGCTCACCCTGCCAGATGTCATCAGTCACTCTTTGCATCAGTAAATTGTGACCTTTTGGATTCATCAGACAGATATTTAAATAAAGGAGGAGACAGAAGAACAAAGGAAGGGCTTGGGAAAAGCTTTTTTTTTTGGAAGATCATCCTTTCCTAATCCATTATGGGTGCTCCAAATGTCTATGAGTAGCTAAACTCCCTTTCATTGGGGTTGGATGTAATGAACTCAAACTTGTGTATCTCTCATTGATATATGTATATCTTTTCATACTCTTATGTTCCATCTTCCGTGTCTATTGTGCATGGATTGATCATTTATGCTTTCTGTTGTTTCTGATCATTTAAAAATGCATTTTGAAACTGAGAACTAAAGGTGGAACAACCTTGGGTTATTATATTAGACATAGTATGATAACACTTGGTCATTCTAAACACAAGTTCTTCATACAAGCTTTATTGAGAAAACTAAGGAATTAGATTTTTTGATATTAAAGTTTAGAACTTATTTCTAAGGAATTAGGGTAAGTATATATTTTGTGTAAATGTGGAGTTTTGTTTAAGATATATTTATATTCACGAGATTTTACATTAAGTGAGTTCAGGAATTCCAACCCAATGAATTTATCTTTCTTATATATATTAATTGTTCTGCAATTTATAATTTTGCAAGTTGAATTTACATTACAAACAAGATAAAATTAAGTCTTTCACAATATTTTCGAAAGTAGTAATCACACATAATTGTTAAACAAACGTTAATTCCTTAGGAAAATGATACTTGGACTTTCACTTTATTACTTGAACGATTTGGTACACTTGCCAAGAGTTAACCGTGAGTGATTACACATTTATACATTGTTTCTCTACCTTAAGAGTTAACCGTGAGTGATTACACATTTATACATTGTTTCTCTACCTTCTCTTTCTTGTTCTGTGTTAAAAAAATATTATCTTTCTCTTTAATCTATTTAAAGCTGTCAATCTCTTACCTCTTTTAATCCTTCTATCAGTAAAATATTTTGATAAGAAAAATCCTAGTTTCTTCTTTAATTTGAATTTGTTGTTCAGGTTCTATCCAAACCTATCAATAAAAATCTACCTCAATTTATTTTTCCTTATATTGTAGTTTACTAAAGAGTGGTATGATTTGAAATGGATTACAAATTTTCAAAGTAAGATAACAATAATTATGAGTCATATTATTTTTAATTTAATTTTTTTATCTAATTAGAGAAAATAGTTGTAATTTGATTAAAATATTCGTAACAATTAATTCTTTATTATTGTTATTATTATTATTAAATATTAACATAGATTATTGAAAGTTTAAATTAAATAAAATAATATTTTATTTGAACTTTTGTATATCTTTTAAAAAAAATATGATATTATTTTTCAATATCATTTTATATATTATTTATCTATCATAATTTTTTATTAATTTAATATCATTTTATATATTATAATAATCTTGTTAATAACAATCAGCAGAACTTTAAATCAGGGTTCTACCCGGTTAGATGAATTAGTATAAGAAGATTTTCTTTTAAATTTCGCATGTCTTATCTTATAGGTTCTATTCAAATGAATAATTTTATTTTAACACTTTAACGTTTTACATGAAGATTTATATATCTTTCTCTCTATTTTTGAAGTTGATTATATTTAAATTATAAATAATTATTTAATTTACTTTAGGATATAATTATGTTATTAAATCATAAATAATTTAGTTTATCTATATTACAATTTAATTTATATTTAAATGGTAAATATTTTCCTTATTTATTTTAGAAATGTATTATACTAGAATAGTTTTAAAATAAGCTAAAATAGTAGATATGCTAACTTCCTGGATTTTGGATTTTAGAAAATTCGTAATGTTAATATAATTTTACATTTTTTGATCATTATGTGTTTTAAAAATATTTTTGAAATTATTTTTAAAAAAATTAAATAATTTCTTCTAACATATTCATGATGATCGCTATTCAATCTTAATAATTAGAAAGTTTATTTTGAACAAAGTCATACTAAAGGTTGGTATGAGAAAGAGTAAAGGTAAGAAAAGTAAAAAAAATCTTATTATTGAGAGAAACTTGCACCATGTTTAATTGTATGGGTAAGAAAAGTACAAAGATCATTACATAATCAATCTTTCTCTAAACCATACACAATACCTGCATGTTTTATCAAATTAAACTCTGAATCAAAATAGAGACTTCTAATCTTATTAAAAACATGCAAGATCACTAAACTATCCGACCCTGCATGATGACTTTTTCTAGCACTATTATGTAAATGTAGGGATTGAGAAACTCTATCTAAACCGCCATGAAGGTTGGGGCAGAATCTGATGAGATGTTTAACGTCGTACACTCTGTACCCAAAGAAGAATGTAACGAGTTGCATAAATTCACATAAGTTGGCAGGTAAAATTGATTACATATACAAAAAACGTTGGCTCAATGTCTTCACCAGGTATCCAAAATCATAAGCACCATGAAAAGAAATCCAATGAACATTATTGTTGCAGATGAGTCCTGAGAGCATCATGAGCTCAACAAATCGCATAATATTGATTCCAAAGTTTCGATTCTTATCAAAATCCATACCTTGACGTTGAAGGAGGGCAATGGAGTCAGGAGCATGAGGATCACGCGTGACATCAAACTCACAAAAGTTGAATTCCCAAATAAAGCGGTTGGAAGTTCCAAAAGTTGGAAGGTTGCCATGGTAATCGGAAAAGGTGAGGCCAATTTGGATAAGGTTCATTCGGTCAACATTAGCTTTCATGGTTGCATAATTATTTTGCGGTTGCCGAAATGCTGGGTTGGACTGATATATGACACCAGGAAACTCTGTATCTATAGAAATAACAGGATAGGAGGTAATTACAGAACGAATTAACTCGAACTCCCATTCAATATTGTAAGACCATACTGATCTTGTCATCACATAACCGTAAGAGTAAGGGAGAGTCATGTTTCAATTTACTCTTTCTCTTTCAATCTCTCTATTTCAAAAACAGCAAAAAGAACATAACAATGAACCTCATTTAACAACTTTTATAGTAATGAAGTATTGTGATATTACAATAATTACAAAAGATAAGATATAATTTAATCTAGTATTATATGATATCTATTATCTTATTTTATATATGTTTACAAAATTTTATCTTTAAATATCTTATTATTGTATTTTAATTATATTCTTTTATTAAATTCTTGATAATATATAGATAGATTTAAATTTTTATTACAGTTAGATTTTTTCCAAAAATAAATTATTTTAAAAGAACTAATCATTAATTATATGAATGATATATCAAAATAAGATTTCGTTTCACCGAATTGCGCTATATCATATTAATATGTTAATATATTAATATAATAATATATTAATATTAATATATTTACTTTTTTTTAAGACTTACTAGTTTTTCTTACCCGTGAAACGTACATATTATTTTATTTATTTTTTAAATTATAATGTATTTATTTATTTGTTTTAATCTTTAAAAAAATATAAAATATTTTTAAACAATGCATATAAATCTATTAGAATTTATATTATTATGTCTGTGTTTTATAATAATGTGAAAAATAGTTTTATATAATTTATAGGATTAAATATGATTTTCGATCCTATAAAATACATAATATGTTAAAATAGTCTTTATAAAATTTTTTTGACATCTATAAAATTGAAACCTGTTATTTTAGTCCAATTTTTTAACAGTAAATAACGTGGTTACGTGTGAGAAGTTTCATTCACACGTACTTGGACGCCCCGTTTAGTTTGCACGTGGCCGAAGGTGTGGCGGCGGGAGGCGAGGGGGAAGGAGCTGCAACACGCGACGGTGAAGACGCTGCTGAAGCAGTGACGCCTCAATTTCCCTCATCTGCCACACCAGGGAGCGTTCGTATTCGGCGAATTCGAAGATTACAAGCCGCTACCTTCTTCCGTGGACTCCAAACTCCAAGCGATTTGCGAAAGCTTGGCCAAACAAGAAGAACAAAAAACGTGTTGCTCTGTCGAAGACGTGAAGCCCATGTTAGGCGCTGTTCCTCAGCGGGAACGGGTGGAGTCTGACGTGGCGCAATCCAATGTTTGTCCCGAGTTCAAAAATTTTAAGGTAGAAAACGACAACGACAACGAGAACCCAATGTTGTCATCGCCTGTGTCTGGCGAATCTTCTTCGCCTGAATCGGGTGTTACTTTCGTGGATTTCTCGGATTTCTCACATTCTAATTATCAGTGGGATGATATGGAGAGTTTTGGGTTGGAAAAGTACCCTTCGGTGGAGATTGATTGGGCGGCTATATGAGTGGGTGAACTTTAGTTGCCTATGTGAAATGGTTGGTTTTGCTATGCTCTGCTTTTGGGTTTCATACGCAGTTATGTTTTGCAATTTTTAGGGTTATGTTTGGTTTGGGTGTCTTTGGCGGCTTCTGCAATGGAATTTTTGACATTTGCGGATGTTTTGCTGAGACACGACTTGCAAATTTTAGGCAGTGAAATCAGAGAGGGTCGTCGTGTCGTAGTAGCCAATGGTTCTCTTGGTCTGCTGGTTTTTTTTATTACTTGCATGACCATGGGGCTTTTTTTGTTCCAAGGAGAAACTCGGACATTCTCGGAGGGAGTGGTCGGAGACCGGTACCGGCGCCATCGTCGTAGAAAAGGTCGAAACTGGAGCTACGTTCGTGGCTGGACCCCTCGCCACGGAGTATGATGACAGGGTTGAGAGGTGACCGGTTGCCGGTGACCGTTCTGCAATGATGATGGCGAGAGGAACGGGGAATGTAGTCAGAGTTACCGGAACGATGGCTGAATAATCAGTTGCAGCATCGGCGCACTCGTTGCTCTCCGTAAACACTCATACGCCGTTTACCATGTCAATTTCCGTCACCGTTAAAAAATTTGACTAAAATAACAGGTTTAAATTTTATAAATACCAAACAAATCCAAAAAATTTTACAGGAACTATTTGAACATATTATATATTTTATAGGGACGAAAATCATATTTAACATAATAAAATCTTACCATTTGAAAAATAATGTTTCTAATATTGTTTTCTTGTATTGTATTTGTGTGATTGCATTGTAAAATAAAAACTTTATGAATTTTGTTTAAAAATAAAAAAAAAAATTAATAAAGAAGTAGTTTAAAATACTATTAACTGGAAGATACATTTGATAAAAAATAAATAAAAATATAAATGAACGATTTCAAATTATTTTTAAGATTCCGTATTTATATTTAATTAAATAATCAATGTTTAAGTTAATTGTGATAAATAATAAATAAAAGTTAAATATATTAAACATGAAATAATTTTTATATTTGAATATAAAATAAATTGTTACATATTGTCTTTTAAAATATTATTATCAATTCTTATAATTAAAAATAATTTTAATAATTATAACAAATAATTTAAATATTATATTTCTATTTTATTTAAAAACATCTTTTATTAATTAAGTTTTCTATTTTTTTAATCTAAGATACTTTTTCATAGAATATAATTCAAGTATATAATTAAAATTGTAAAATATAGAATGAAAATTAGTTTTTTTTTCTAAAGATCCAATATAAATTTTTAACAAAAAAGTTAATAAAAAATTCAAGTGTGTTTTTTACTTTTTTTTTTATATAACATATTTTTTTGAATGTTTAATTTTTTTAATAAATTAAATGTAAACTATTTTGTGTTTTCAATAAAAATATGAATTAAAAATATAAAAAATTATTTTAAATATAATAATTCAATGGTTTTCATAAATTAAATGAAAAATTTTATGTATATAAAAATTAATTTCTTTTATATATTTTATTTTAAATAAAAAATTTATTTAAATTACATAAACTTATAGTAATAAAATTTATTATAATTTTTATAAATAATTAAAATATATTAATTACATGAAAATTATTTTAATATTTTCCCCACAAAATTCTTTTGTAAAAGAATTATTATAGTAAATTAAATATAAATGTTTCTTTTTAATTTTGTAAAATAATATTAATATTTAAATGTTGTAACTAATATTTTTTAAGTCAAACTCAAAATTCAATCCATAATTTTGTAAAATTTATTTATAGATTCCTAATATTAATAATGCTTTAAGTATTAACAAATATCATAAGAAATAATTGTAAAAAATAAGAAATTATCGACCAATCAAGATACTAACCATTAAGTTCAAATATGCATCACTAAATTTTTGAATAATATTTTTATTCGTACAAATTTTTTACACCATGAATGTTTGTTCAAATTTGAATGTTTGATTATTTTTGGATTCTACTTTGAATAAAAAACTTGTGTTTATCATATCTTCAAACTCCTTCAACAATTTTTCAAATGTTCTACTTTGTTAAAATACATTGAATAGCTAATTAACAACTCATCTACATTTGTTATAAGAAATTATAAGTCTAATAAGGAATATTCATTTTGGACATAACTTTGTCATTGGATTCAAACATATGTAGACATAGCTTTTTCAATAACAAAGTCAGATCTCTATAAAATGGAGGTAGTTGAGTTAATATCATCCACAAGACGAACCTTTAGTTTATAACTTAGATACAACAAATAATATTTGTCATAACAGAAAACTCTTATACATTATTATGATTACATGCTTGTTACATTTCTTATAGAAAAACATCTTGGAATCTAGGTATACCTGCTTTATTGCCAATGCAAGTAGTATACACCACCAATAATCATCATCAACAATGTGGTGTTTTATTACAAATCAACAAAAGAGTTATTTTCTGGAATATAACCAATACAACATTGCTATAATTGTCAACCATAATTACAATACATAAATTCTTAAACCACTTATATAAGATGAAAAAAGATAATATACCTCTTTATAATCCTTCAATCCATGAATTGTATTCCTTGGTATCAGCTGTAGGAAGTCATTCTTTATAAAATGTATGGAAGAGTCTGTCAACTGGCTAAGACCTTGTGGTGGTGACTCCAAACTTTCACACATCCTATGCAGACCTTGTGTAACACCATTCATTATCATTCAAAAAACATAACACAATTTCAAAGTTAGTCCACTTTTCCAATTAAACATATTAAAGAACAGAAATGTTATATTAGAGAAAATCTTAGTACGAAAATCTCATGTCAACAATAGAAAAAAAGACCAATGAAATTTATAAAATAAAATACAATCATCCTAAATTATTTTAGAGAAAATAAAATACAATCTCATGTCCTTATCGACAATTTGTTAATAGACAGACTAACTTTTTTTTATGGAATAAAGTCTTGTACTCTATTCAACTTTCTTTTAAAGCATGTTTCTTTCTTCATTTCATTTCAATATGTGAATAATAATGTGGGAGTACTTGTCAATTTTCTTGTATTAATATTTTAACTTTTTATAGAAAATTTAATAGTTTATTTTATCCCATTACTTTTAAATTTATTTAATATTATCATTCTTGTAACAACCCAAAAATGCATGAAAGAGAAAAGGAAATTTAAATTAAGATTCATACAGTCATCCTTACAACAAGTATTTCAAATATGAAAATAGAACAAAAAGGGGATAGAACCCCACACATAAAGAAAAAGAACTAGAAGCCTATATTAATTAAAAAAAAAAGGCATTCCAAAGATAGAAAATCATTACTTTTGTGAGCCCAATTCACTGGGACTTACCATCACCTGCAGCAGACTTGGAATCTGCTCACGTGTAGAACACGATCATGGCAGGATCCCAAGAGGATCAACATACAACAAAAACAAGAGTGAGTCAATTTATACAGAATAACACTTCAATCATAATTTAAAGAAAACAATTATTTACAATCAATCCTAACTAGGACTCACCAGAGAGCCTAGTATCTACAACCACATACACACAGACAGACACCTTCCGGAAGACTGTGCAGAACTCGGACAAGTAGGGTTAACCACCTGATGAGGAACAGTGGGCCTCATGCCAATATTGATATCATATAAGGAATTATCTCAGTCAAGGTAGCACCGTCACAGGCGTTGCACTCCGGTCGAAGCCTACTATCAATCCTGTGGGGTACCTCCTTCAACTCCACACCACAAGTGACTGGTCTATGTGACTCAGATCACCTTAGGAGTCAGGATGCCCTATTCGACTTTTCCTTAGTTCTGCACACACTAAGCTATCATACAAGCACACATAAGATAATTCCCATTTCACAGTCAATTTCTAATTCATCAAGGTTTCATTGTCTGTGTCTTAACTCATCAGGTCTTACTGCCTTATACTCATAAACATCAATCATTCATGCTACATAATCCCAGGTATTCAATCTCACAAGAAAATACATGTTCAAGATATATAGTTCCAATCATCAGAAAATTCACATTAAAGAGATTTTGGACAGCAGTTCTTTGAAACTTAGATTTATCCAAAGTTTAATGTACCTGTATCAGTTTAACCCAATTTCTAATCGCCAAGATTCACATTTGCAGTACAAGTCTATATAATCCACACAATGGCATTCCACAATAACATGTACTTAAGCACTAACTCATTCCAAATAGATAAACATAGTAATTCATCAATACTTTCACATAAAACATAAACAAATATCATTACACAGGTTCACATGGATATAATTACCATCAATACCACTAAAATCAAACAACAATTCTCCACTACATAGGTACTACCAAAACAACAGAAATACTTAAATCTAATAATTATCCCAATTGGAAATTTCTTCACTTAAACATATCAAACTGACTAGAATTGACCAAAGTAAGACTCCCCTTACCTGAAATTAGGGAAAAGAGCTTCTCCCAAACTCAAAACAGCAAAGCTCCAAATTGTACACGTGAGCACTCTGTTCCAGCTACGCAAAAAAACCTAATTGTACAAAATTCTGCCCCAAAACGAAAATTAGACCCCTATACATGAATTTGGGTTGCAAAGGAACACAAAAGAGCTTCCAATTTTGAAATCCTACTTAAAAATGCAAAAAGCCCCAAATGCCTACCCCTTAAACCCTAAATTACGAAAACTTACCGAAAGAGAAAAATGTTCGGTTGAATGTCTTCGGCTCGTTCCAAGGAGCACAAAGGTGACTTCAGCTTGAGGAGATGATGGACAGAGAGTGGCGTTCTCTAAAGAAGAAGATGGAAAATGAGGATTTTGAAGGAAGAAGAGGGAAGAAGGTTGGAGAAGAAGGAGGCAATCTGATCTTTCTCTCTCCTCTCTCTTAAAAAAAAAGAATTATTACAATTCTAATATTTCAAAATTTTCAATGAAGTCCCACTTTTTTTTTTAAAAAAAAAAATAGCTATCTAATTTCTCATGACGAACACCTGTTAAAAAGGTAAGGATGATTTCACCTAAGAAATTAGTAACACACTAGTCAGTTCTTCAATTTTTTAATAATATTATTATCTATATTTGTTTGACCAAACAAACTAAATTGTTATATTTTATTTTAAATAATCTAATTAAAAACTTTAAAAGAAACAAGATAATGTTATATATTAACTCGTGTGACGAAATACTATTAAGCCTTTATATAAAAATTGGTTTCTTTATCTTAAATTAAAATCACTTTTTTTATAAACTTATACCAAATTTAATTATAATTATAATAAAGTATAACAATGGCCATTTCAAAGAATATAATTGGTATGTTTTTAAATAAGTAACTAACAACTTGGTAAAATAGTAAGATTGTGATTGAATTGTATTAGCAATTTATAAATACGTCTAGTTACATAATGAACAAGGTGAAAGGTAATTTCTCATACAACATATAAAGCAGCAGTAGAATTCTGTAGGTATATTGTCATTTATTGACATTCCAAACGTAAAATTGGAACAATGAAATAAAACACATATTAAGTAGGACACCAGTTAGACAGTATTGACATGATTACAATTAACCCTTATTTCACCTTCATTAGGCCTAGTCAAAACTTGAACATTCCCAAGTTTCACCATTGACACTGAAAACTGGCTAGTGAAAAGGAAAGGTTGTGTTGCAAATGCTTCGACAAAAGGAGCTGTTCTTGCATCTGAAAAGAGAGATTGATCTGTTGACAACAACCCCACCTTCCTCATAAGGTTTGTATAATAGATTGTGTCAAAAGTCCTAGGTGTTATAACATCAAGATGCACCAAATCCAACTCCCTTTTACACCTCTTCCTCAACAACTTCAAGAAATACACATTGAGTGAGGGATCAGGCTTTTGAGTCCCGTTAAAATTATAAATCCTATCCATAACAGAAGAGCAAGTGCTTCTCCCAATTGTGTGTGAACCTGAGAGTGTGACCAAGTCAAGAATGTCCAACCCTTTTTCTTCGAAGAATGCAATAAGAGCTGTGATGTTTTCATGGCCCTGGGGAACCAAATTGGCTTCTGTGGCTAAGGAAATTTTGCCATCTTTGCGGCCAAATGGGACTTCCCAGAATGGTCCTCCAACCAAAAGAGTGGCATCTCTTGCAGCAGCAGTAAGAATATCAGCACAAGAGACTGTTGCTGGACACTTCCTCTCCAACTCACTCTTGATATCATCAATCAATTGGAAACCTCTAAGGGTTTTGCTCCCTAAAGCAGTCCTCTCACTCCCTAGATGGTTGAGCAAAATTGATCCATCACATCCCTGATTTAATTTGATCAATTGATGAGCATCATCAAACAAAGCAAAATCATGTCACATTCACACTTCTAATCACAATATTAAAATACTTATCCATAATCAGTTAGTCAAAGCATTAGGATTTTTATTACAATCTGAAACTAAGTTTTTTAAGCTATCATCTATTTACATCTGTATAACTAACAATGTTTTATGTGTAAGTAATTACTACTTAAATGTAATTAATGCATTTGATTTTGGATAGTAAAAAAAGTAACTATTTTGTTGAAGTAAAATAACGACTGCAAAATCTTGTAGAAATGTAGAGGAAAAAGTGAGTTTGGAGAAATAAAAGTGTAAATGGTAGCATAGTATCATGGTCCGGTTATTTATTGTATGTGTTTCAAGTAAGCTTCGATTATCATCATCCAGACAATGATGGGACCAAGATCTTCATGTAATATATCATATACTGCAAATTTGCTTATATTTTTTTTGTTGAGAGTTATAAATGAATTTAATTACATATGTCAAAATATTTTTAATTGGTTTACAGTGAAAAAGAAATCTTTCTATATTTTCCATCCATCAATATTAAACTATAAACTTATTACCTATATAGCAATTTGAAGAGAAAATTGCAATGTATTAATCCCTTGTTACTATTATTTTAGAAGTTGGATTATCATTTGTTGCTTTTTTTACCATTATTTTAAAGATGTTTGACTACAGAGTCAAAAGGATCCAAATTAAATATGAATATTTATCACCAAATAAACACCAAAACCTTTTCTTTTCAACTGGGCCCTCACTACGTATCGAGTTAAAGTGATGCATAAACCAAGATGCACTTGGCAAATTCAAGTGTACCCTATTTCAAGAAAGAAAAGTGAAGATTGGAAATACAAGATGCCAAATTTAAAGAGAGATGTTGGGTTATGTGATGAATTACTCTAACGGCACAGTCATGGAAATGAAGGCGTATGATGGCAGGGGCCAAAGTGGGGTCCTGCTTAACCCAAGCAGCAACCTTCTGTGAAATGATGCCTTCAGCATCAGGACATGTTGTGTGATAGTGACCAGTGGAGAGAAAGGCCTGAGGGGATAATGAGGACTTGTTGAGTGATTTATTGGGCACAGTTGCTTGAGGAGAGAAACCATAAATGGTGCTAAACTTCAAAGGGACCAAGAGAAGGAAAAGGGTGAGGTAGTGGAGCCTCATGTTTCATCAGTTTGCAATGCCAGATTGGGTTGGTTATGTGTGTTTGATGCATTAATGAGAGAGAGTGGTGCACGTATTTATGGTAGGGGTTGATGGTGAAAACGTGGTAGGCACTTTCTTGGCTTTAAGGTTGACGTGCCAACTTGTTGGTTGATATGTTCCTTGCTGTTGTTTTGCTTATGTTTGTTGTCTTTAGCTAGCAGGAGTTTTACTTGGTGCAGAACAAAGCAGACACTGAAGTCTTGTGTGACAACCTGGCTTCAGTTTTGCCTTTTTAAAGTCAACCACATGGACATGTTAAATTTAATTAGGAATTTGTACATTTTTTTTTACAATCGAATGCATGTCCTTCTACCAGGTCGGCCTATTTTTAGGGTAAAATAATATTTTCAGTTGTGAATTTGTATCCAAGCTGAAAATCAAATCTCATAGTTGAATAAAAAACAATTCAAACATCGAACTACTTGTATAACAGTTATGATATTTGTACATTTTGGATTGTGATGGTAGAAATATACACTACTACACGAATACGATTTAACGTTGCAATTTTACGTCGGTTAAAATACAAACGACGTAGAAGGGATTTTAAAGGGGTTTTAACGTCGGTTATGGGAATAACCGACGTCGAAAGTGTGCGAGACACACTTTCAACGTCGGTTATTCCCATAACCGACGTTAAATATTCTTTTAATACACGTTCCCGCGCCCTCTTTTTCCTCACTTTTCGTTCTTCGTTTTGGAGTTTCGCTGCCGCCGCACTGGTTTTTCTGGTTTTCCTCGCTGCGCGAACGCCTCTTCCTTACAGAGACGCCGCCGCTGCTTGCCGGTCGCCGCTAAGCTCCTCATGACGTTGCGAATACGTTTGGCACTCGAATCCGGCATTGCAAATCGCGCCGCGCCTTAGCCGCGTGGTTTCCTTCGCTGTATGCTGCCTGCCGCCGTGCTGCCTTGCTCGCCTCGCCATCGCTGCGCCGCATGCGTTCCCTGCCGCCGCGAACCGCGCCTGCGAGTTTCATTTCTGCCGCCACGAACCCCGCTGTCGTCGGTAGTGCAGCTCACCATCGCCAGGTTAGTGGGTTTTTATTATTTTTTGTTTTGTAGATAGTGTTTGTATGATTAGGTTATTGAAATGCCTGTAGATGAATGTTCCGATGATCCGGTCGTGCCCATGGGGCTTTATTTGATGTTGTTTATGTATTTGATGTTGTGTAAAAATTTGGATTTAGTCAAATAACGGAGGAAACTCTGCTGAAATTTCGTTAGAATGAGTTTGTCTCTCTTATAGAGCAAAGTCTACTAAATGATAATTTTTATTATAGTAATCAATGATATTAAATTCATTGATGACCAATAAGGTTTTTATTAACTCTTAATTGTAGTGTAAAATCCGAAAATGAATCGAAGTTGGATGAATGCAAGTCGTATATCGGAAGAGTATGAGAATGGAGTTGAACAATTTTTGAGTTTCTGTCGAACGAAATGGTCTAAAGATGAATGGAAAATTTTATTGTCCCTGTGTTAAGTGTGTTAATGGAAGAGTTCAAACCAGTAGATATAATACGAGAACATCTAATCTGTGAGGGTATCATGAAAAATTATACTACATGGATATGGCACGGTGAACTTATTGATATTCCAAGTAGTATCACAACCTCGTGGAGGAGGAGGATGTGTGTATGGAAGATCGAATAGAGGATATGCTTCGTGATGTGGGTCGGGAGAGCTTTCTTCAAGCACATGCACTGTATATGATAAATTGAAGACCGATTCGGAGACGGCTTTGTATCCTGGGTGTACAACTTTCACTCGATTGTCTTACGTATTAAGATTGGTGAATTTGAAGGCAAAGTTTGGTTGGAGTGATAAAAGTTTCAATGAATTGTTAGAACTTTTGAAAGAGATGCTTCCGGATGAAAACACATTGCCTAACCGTATGTATGAAGCAAAGAAGATACTTTGTCCAATGGGTTTAGAATATAAAAAGATACACGCTTGTCCTAATGACTGTATTTTATACGAGAAAAGAGTTTGAATGTCTTGACAAGTGTCCAAAATGTGGTGTATCACGTTACAAAGTCAAGGATGGTGATGGTGATGGTGAAGATAGTCATAAAAGGGTTCTCCTGCAAAGGTTATATGGTATCTTCCAATAATTCCAAGGTTTAAGCGATTGTTTGCTAATGAAGAAGATTCAAAAAATCTCACATGGCATTCGGTTGCAAAGAAACGAGATGGACAACTTCGACATCCAGCTGATTCTCCACGAGTGGAAGAAAATTGACCGTCTATTTCCAAGTTTTGGTAGTGATGCAAGAAACCTTAGACTTGGACTAGCTACGGATGGAATGAATCCTTTTGGTAACTTAAGCACTAACCACGGTTCATGGCCGGTTTTATTGGTGATCTACAATCTTCCACATTGGTTGTGCATGAAGCGGAAATATGTTATGCTATCTATGATGATTGCAGGTCCAAGACAGCCAGGAAATGACATAGATGTTTATTTAAGTCCTTTGATAGATGACTTAAGATTGTTGTGGGAGGAAGGAGTAGAGGTGTTTGATGCAAATCGACGGGAGAATTTCAAGTTACATGCAATGATATTTTGTACCATAAATGACTTTCCGAGCATATGGTAACTTGAGTGGATACGATGTCAAGGGTCATCATGCGTGTCCTATTTGTCAAGAAGATACAAGTTATCCGCAATTGAAACATGGGAAGAAGACAATTTATAATAAACACAGAAAATTCCTTCCAGTTAACCACCCATATCGAAGATTGAAGAAAGCTTTTAACGGTTGCCGGGAGGATGAAATTGCTAAGTCACCAGTTAACGGTGAGGAAGTTTATGATCGGGTGAAAAACATAAATGTTGAATTTGGAAAGACCCAAAAGAAATCTACTGACAGAAGCAAGTGGAAGAAGAGATCAATTTTTTTTGAACTTCCATATTGGTGTCATTTAGATGTACGTCACTGTATTGATGTGATGCATGTTGAGAAGAATGTGTGTGATAGTCTAATTGGCACACTTTTGAACATCAAAGGTAAGACAAAGGATGGAGTGAATACTCGTCAAGATCTTTGTGAATTGGGAATACGTCCGGAATTGCATCCAAGATGTGAAGGCAAGAGAACATATCTTCCACCAGACATGTCACACTTTATCCAAAAAGAGAAGACTAGTCTTTGTCGGTGCCTTCGAGTATTAAAGTTCCACAAGGATACTCTTCAAATATTAAGAGTCTTGTGTCAATGAAAGATCTTAAACTAGTTGGGTTAAAGTCACATGACTGTCACGTTCTGATGCAACAACTCTTACCTGTAGCTATACGTGGCATACTCCAGAAGAATGTGAGAAATGCAATTATGCGTCTATGTTTTTCTTCAACTCTATATGCGCGAAAGTAATTGACGAAAAATCATTAGATCAATTGGAAAATGAGGCAGACAATTATACTATGTCAATTGGAGATGTATTTTCCTCCATCATTTTTGATATTATGGTTCACTTAATTGTACATCTTGTAAGAGAGATACGGTTATGTGGCCCGGTTTATTTGCGGTGGATGTACCCAATTGAGCGATACATGAAGATCTTCAAAGGGTATACTAAGAATCCATACAGACCCGAAGCTTCTATAGTTGAAAGGTATATTGCAGAAGAAGCTACAGAGTTTTGTTCAGAATACTTGGCAAAAGCACAAGCCGTGGGTGTTCCTACAAGTCGACATGATGATAGGATAAATGGAAAGGGTACTCGTGGTATAAAAGTTCAAGCAAAGGATATTACTGAGTTGAGTCAGGCACACTTGTATATTTTGAATAATACAGATGAAGTTCTTCCTTACATATCTGCTCATCAATCAATGTTGAGGACCCAAAACCCCAAAATGAGTGAACGGTTGTTAGTGAAGGAGCATAACAACAAGTTTATCAGTTGGTTTAGAAGCCAAATTTTTCAAATCAGCATGCATCGATACATTGAAATGGCTAGCTCATGGACCAAAACATAACGTCATCACTTGGACTGGATACGACATTAATAGATATTCCTTCTACACAAAGTCACAAGATGACAATAGCACGATTCAAAATAGTGGAGTGTCTATTGAGGCCACATCCATGCACTTTTCTAGTTCAAAGGATAAAAACCCCATCATGGCATCCATAAGTTACTTTGGAGTGATTGAGGAAATTTGGGAGGTTGACTACGAGTAAATTTAGAGTTCCTCTATTTAAATGTGTTTGGGTCGATAGCAATACCGGTGTTCAATTTGACGAAATGGGTTTTACTATGATAGACCTTAAGAAGCTAGGTCATAAGGAAGAACCATTCATCATGGCATATCAGGCAAAACAAGTTTTTATGTCACCGAGCCCATGTAATGATAGGTGGTGCGTGGTCCTTCAAGACAAAGGGATTGATGTCAACCATGAAAATGAAGACGAGTCAGATGATTTCATTGTCATTCCCAATTCACCACGATTGCCTAGTAGTATTGAAGATGTACAAGAGGATGTGGTCCATGCAACTCGTAATGATCATGATGAAGGGATATGGGAAAATTTAGTTGTCTAAGTATGTTTCTACTTAAAATTCTTTATGTATTTGTTTTATGTTTGTGTATTTAAGATTTATAAATTATATTGTTTTATATTTTCTTTACAGACACATGGCATCTCCTTCACCATCACCTCCTTCCTCACCTCCCTCATCTCCTCCACCACCTCGTCCACCAAAGAAGACCAGACAAGCTACACGATTACTGAGCTTGACAGCCAGACACATGACAGGAGAGAAGCTCAGTGTGTCTGTTGATCCACGCACTGGGAAGGTGTCTGGCCCGCATCATACCCAGTTCAGCAGCTACTTGGGTACCGTGGCACGAGAGAAGGTAATTCTAAGTTTATATTTGAAGTTTTTTACATATTTACATATAATTCTTCTTTTCATCTAACTAATGATTATGTTTTAGATATCTATTTTGCATCCAGACTGGGATAATGTTGACGAAACGGTGAAGAATCTGATTTGGCAGGACATTCTGGTAAGTTTAAATTTATTCAATTGTCTTTTCTTGAATATTGATTTTTAATTTTGATGCTAATTATGTTTTATTTTTACAGAAGTATTTTGATATTGAAAACTCCAAGGCAGTTAAAAAGAAGATTATGTCCTCCATTGCAAAAATGTGGAGGCGGTTCAAGTCCACATTAACTACGAAATGGGTGTATCTTTGAGGATGTCGTTAGCGAGGGACTTACTCCTTGCCAACGATATGGCATATCCGAGGAGGAGTGGAGGAAATTTGTAGAGATTAGGACTGGCCCAGAGTGGGAGGTATAAATTAATTTAAATTTATTAACTTATTGTATTATATTCTAATATCAATTATTTTTCGGGAGAAAAGATTAAAGGCGAAGGAGGTTCAAAAGAAGAATTTGACCCCACCGCTTCGTCTCGTGGGAGTATGATCTCTTGTCCGAGAGAATGATGTACGAGAAGGCTGCACTCGGAGAACAAGAATCAGCCGGTTCGGTATAAGCCAGGATGATCTCCCCCACCATCTCCTCCTAAACGTCATCAAACTTGGAAGAGAGCTCGTCAAAAGCCTTCCGGTGGGATGACATCTGAGGAGGCTCAACATATAGCAGATAGGATTGTAAGTTACTATTCTTTTAACCCTAATATGATTAATTTGTTACACTTGTATATTATATATATATAATGTGTTAAATTTATTGTAGGATTCCTTGGAGGAGCAGTGTACACAGGGAACTTTCGTTCCATGTGGTCGTCAGGATATACTGACCACTGCTATTGGTAAAGATGAACACCCCGGCCGTGTTCGGGGTGTGGGGACCGGTGTGGGTATTCGACATTATTTTGGGGCACCAGTGAAGAATACCCAGAGCTCAACAATTAATGAAGAAGAGTTGGAGAAGAAGCTCACGGCGAAGCCGACACCGGTCATCGCAGCGACGAGGTTCGGGAGCAGCCTACTTAGCATGTTTCCGGACTTGGCGTTAGGATGGCATCTTCCCACCAACACGCTCAACCATCTCCTCCATCTGTTGGCACAATGGGAAGTACTTCCAGTAATCCTGCTCCTATTCTAGCTTCTCCTGTTGCTGCTGCTGCACCTGCACCGATAGGTAAAATCGTTATTTATTTTTCATATATGTCTTCATTACAAATGTCTTCATATCATGCATCCACAGGTACATCTTTTGGGATGAAACAATGTGCCTTATTGGTGGAGGATGACTTGCTTCAACCAAGATTGGTGGCCCTTGGTTCAGTTCAGGAAGGGGCTTCTACCATCCACAGTGTGCCTTTGGCACCTGGTTATTTGAGAGTGGTGGTAGAAGAGATTCGAGATGCTGATGCTCGAGTCCCTGTGCCTACTGATGAGGTACAAGTGGTGGGACAGGCCCTTCACACGTTCATTGCTTGGCCCCAACATTTAGTGAGACAAGTTTCTAAAAAGGTATGTAATTTTTTATGTTAATGACTTCTGAAAATGTTATTTCTGTATTAAGTAGTATTGTTTTAAACATGTAGGATGTTCAAAAGCCTACAAGTCGTGCTGCTTCTGAACATACTAAAGGAAAAGAAGCAGCTATCCCGAAAAATCCAATTGTTGAGTTGATCCGTGCCTCTGCAGAATATTATGCGAACTCCTTTGAGATTCGCTAGGATGCTACGAGATTTGGGATAAATAATGCAAGCTTCCCTCTCTACATTTCATATTCTGACATCTCAGAGGTCACGTTGGGTGATAGGGATCTCAACATCTCTATTTTACAACTTTGGACAATGTAAGTACATATTTATTATTATAATTTCAATTTCATTATTTAATATATAACATGTTATTATTTTTCATTTTTTAGGATGATGGATGAATTGGCTGAGGAGCAGGGAGCTTCAGATGTGTATGGATTTTTTGAGCCTCAGTCAATCCAAGCAGCTGGAAATAGACGGGAGGAAGTCCAAAGATATATCCAAAATTGGATCCTCACCTCTAAAAGGCAGATATATCTTGGAGCATATTTATTCCAGTAAGTCAATATAAGTTCATTATTGTTTTTATTGTGATTGAATTATATTCTAAACATTTTATTTTTCAAGGCATCATTGGCAACTCTTCCTCATCAGTCGTCCAGAGAAGACCGTATACTGGTTTTGTTCTTTGAATAAAAAACCAGATACTGATTTAAAGAATATTTTGAATAGGTAAGTATTTTAAACTTTGTGTTTTCAAATATAATTAATGTTCATGTATTGACTAATAACTTCTCAGCAGTGCTATTAAGGTGTGCAGTACCATTGATGGAATGCACATCAGCAAAGCCACTAACCCACATTGGGAAATCCTACATGTAAGGTTACTTTTAATTCTCTAATGAATATTCAATATGTATTTTTCATAACTAATGACTTCTTCAATTCATTATAGGTTAATAGACAAACGGGTAGCTATGAATGTGGCTACTACGTAATGTACTGGATGTGGCTTATAGTTTTTGGGAATATCAGAGATACTTGGAGACAGGTTAGTCCTCCAAAACCCTATTCCTCCAAAACTGTATTGGTAAAGTTTCCTACTTGTGATACCTAACATACTTTCATTTTGTTCCAGGTATTCACTGATACCCAACCCTTGCCCAAAGAGTCTATCGACCAAGTTCGACAAAAGTGGGCACACAAGTTTTTAGAAATTAGAAATAGGGAACAATAGCAGTTCTTTTATTGTAATTTCATTTATACAATTGTAAATAGATCAAATTCAAATAACTATTCAATATATATAATTCATTTCAAATGTAGTAATTTTAAATTGTTTTCTGGTTTTCTGGCATTGATATACAGGCACTAAAATTTAGGGAAAATGAGAAAATTAGAAACTGCATTGCAATGGGGGGGGATTTTCAACGTCGGTTAATTTTGAACCGACGTTGAAAATACACTTTCTACGTCGGTTAAATAAATAACCGACGTTGAAAGTGTGCGAGACTTTCAACGTCGGTTATTTATTTAACCGACGTAGAAAGTGTATTTTCAACGTCGGTTCAAAATTAACCGACGTTGAAAATATTACTTTTAACGTCTCCTCTTTCAACGTCGGTTTTGGTACCGTCGTGAAATCATCCCCAGAACCGACGTGGATATAGGTTCGTGTAGCAGTGATACTTTCAGTTTTGTCTTAATAAACCAAGTTAAGTGATTGCATCCACAATTTATAATGTTATTCCAACTTCATGGTGATTTTAAGTTTGAAATTTATGCGTATATACAATTCTGTTAAATATTTAAACAAAAGAAAAAAATAGTTTTACTGTCTATAATAATTCTCCTTCCACTCAAAATTATGCAATTACGTGGTTCAGCCAAAAACACCGAAAACAAAAAAAAATGCAGCAACAAATTTGTAAGTTTGTAAACTTTTTTAGAGTTTACGGTTTTTTGTATGTTGGTTGTAAGAGGAATTAGCGTAAAAAAAACATTTTTACTTTATAGTTCTCTCGTAACTAAGTTAAAATCTTCTGTTAATATGATATTCATATGCCTTCCACTCATTTTTCTTTTTATATGTGTTGTTTTGCTACCTTTGATATTTTCTAGTAGTGTTAAGGTTTGCGTGTCTCACTCCACTGTTATCATTTCCATTCCAGTATTACACCTTTCCTGCAACTCCACAACTTTAGGATTTGAAAGAAATTTATTAAAAGTAGATATATGAAAAAAAAAAGATTTTAAAAAAATATATAAGAATAATACTCACAAAATTAGAAAAAAAAATAAAGAAACACTTAATTTTATAAATAACTTATATTATATAATATTTTTTTATTATCTTAGAATATTGTAGAATCTAAGAGACACAAGATAATACATTCGTAAAAAAATTTGAAAGTTAAAAGATTGATAAAGAATTTCTAAATAATATCAGTAGTCGTAATTTTTTTCACATTTTCTCACTTGTTTAAT
Organism: Lablab purpureus; assembly: GCA_030347555.1. Taxonomy (NCBI): domain Eukaryota; kingdom Viridiplantae; phylum Streptophyta; class Magnoliopsida; order Fabales; family Fabaceae; genus Lablab; species Lablab purpureus. The sequence goes on from CM059258.1 coordinate 25,887,631, forward strand.
ATGTGTCACATGTGATTCTTGGAACATTATCCATATGTTTTTTCTTGAATCTAGGAGCTACCATGTTTCTTTTTTAAATTCAACGAGTTATTCATGTGTATTAATTTAATTAGAAATTAACTAAGAATTAAACATATGATTAGTTGAAATAATCATAAATTTATGTAGGATAATAATTACACTTAATATTCTAATATGAGAGGTGTCTTTTCATACTCTTGTTAATGACTTTGTTTTATATAAGGGAGTCAAGTCCTCTAGTATTAGCCTGTCCAGGCCAAGTTCTAGTGAAGCCTGCTTGTTGCTGCCAAACAAGATTACTAGGACCTAACCCTTTTCAAAGGATGGTGGTGTTGCATTTGGCTCCAATTTAAGTATATGTGACTTTCTTTTACTAAATACAATTTCTCTTCATTACATCTTGTTTTGTGTTTTTTTTTAAATGTTTGGTATGAAAACTTATATAAAGGAAGTTGATAGTCTAAGAACATAAATAGGTTCTGTTGACAGTTTAAGAACATAAATAGGGTTCTCTAGATTATATACTCTAGTACATTCAATATTGTTGGTTATATCTATTTAGATTTTTTCATTTAGGAGAAACTAATGACTTAATTCTTGTGCTCTTCAATTCATATGTTAAAAGATTAGGTAGTAATATGTTACAAATGGTAATAATATATTATACAGGACCCAAGAATATAACATAAGAATCATCTATTGAATTAAATTATGTTTTACATATCTCACAATATATTCTTATAAGTCCTACAAATCCTTGTACACACTAGTACAATATTACACAAAATTCAAAACGTAAATATCGAAACAGTCTTTTTGAATTGTTTCAAAATTTTTATTTGCTTTAATAGTTTTTTCTCAACAGCAATAATTTAATGTTCCCACCACAAAGACAACCATTCATTTTCCTCTTTCATATATATGTTAAATATATCATCACTCGTATGTCACATATTTATAAATAACAAAGTAATATAATATTATTTAAATAATTATATTTGGTTTGATTTGGATCATATCAAACCCTAAACAAAACAGAACTTCTGGATTTTGAAAAAAAAAATTCTAAATACATAAAAATAATTTGATTTGAATCAATAATAAATTTTTACATCAATTTTTGGTTAATTTTTAAAACTGATTTGATTTTCATCATCCTTACCTAAAGCATTTAGTATAACAGGCATGTCTACTAAAAAGCTTTTTCTAAAGCATTTCGTATAACACACATGTTTACTAAAAAAAGCTTTCTCTAGACAAATTTCAATATCTTATAAACAAGTTTGAAATGATTGATATTAATTTACAAACTTAAGTAGAAATTTGTAAATAATAGATTATTAGAATAAAAATATGTTTAATATCTTCATAATGATGAAGAGAAAATATCTTTATAATCTTTAATATTTTTATAGTAATTGATGTAATTATTAACTATAAAATAATTAAATATTTCCTAAATAGTTTAATTATTTATATCTTTTACCTTTATTTTTTTTTTCCTGAAAATTGCATAGTTTTTTTAATGTGCAAAAGTACTCCCATCTTACGTGATGTACCACGTATATCCATATAAGATGTTTAACTGTAGCTAGAGAAATTTGACAAACAATCACTTTCCAAATTTGGGATAATGATACATCTAATTTCATAAAGTTTTTTTTTTTCTTTCAGCGCTTAGTACCAAAACTGCACACTAGACAAATGACCGAAATGTTGATTACAACAATGTATCTGGTTCAACGGGAACTAAGACTTAATAAATTGGAATGTACCTGAAGCTATTCAGTAAGCACAAGCAAGCATACAGCTAAATAAAAAAAAGCATTGACAAATCAACCAAGGCCTGCAACCACCATAGATATCTATCTTTTTGTTGATGCCATAACAAGTCAATGACATTAAAATAATAGAAATAGATATCTGATTTCAACACAGCTCAGCTACAGTATCAAAACAAACCCATCTTTCCTGAAAACCATTTACCCTTCTTCCTCTATCTAGAAGTTTGTACTCTGAAGTATCAAATACAAAAGAAATAGATATCTACTTGAATGTTAGGTAGATAGTTTGAACCTTTGTGAATAAGTTACTAGAAGTGTTGATTTCATCTCCGAAGTGTGCCACTTAAAAATCTGAGTACATTTTCTTAAGCTCTCAGTCTAATGAAAAGAAAATAACAACTAATATTTATTTACATGTATAATCAGTGGAAAATAACAAGTGATTAATAAATTCGGATTGAAACAATCGTCTATTTATAAAAACTCAGCTAAGTCATTTTGACAAACACCATCCATACCCGGAGAAAAGTAAACACAGAAGAGTGTCCTTGCAAATTACCTTAATGAAGAGGCTAAGATTATATTCCCCGCACAGAGACGATAAATTAAGGCTCTTTTCAACGGAGTGACAAAGATCAAATCCTCAAAGGAAATAAAATAAAATAAAAAACAAGATTTTCCCTTTCATTTGTCCCCAAGGAATTCTTTTATCTCATTCTGAATTAACAACCTGGCATTGCATGAACTGCATGAAAAACTTGTGAGCCCGAAGTTTACACCATAGAGAATTACAAAACCCTAAAAAATAGTGCCCACGTTATTAGTAATTAAATGGCTGAACTGGAAGATCCTTGGTTGTTTCAACTAAAAATGGAATTGGCTTTGTTGGTGCTGGCAACCGACCAATGCTATCAACTTTATCCTTTTGCTTTGGAGGAGGTCTAGCTGCTTTAGGCAACAATCTTCCTTTCTTTTCAAACCACTCAGGCTTCAGAAGTGCCCTCAAGCCCAACTTATTGTAATACACCCTTCTCACAGACCCACCAGCTGCTTCAACTGCTTCCTTAGCCCTAACAGTAACCCTTGATACCTGTAAAATCACTGTTAAATTATATACTATGGTATTTAAATTTCAACATTTCCAATTCTAACATAAATCTCAAACTACAAGAGTAAGAGAAAATCAGCACATCAACTTTGAACATTCAGTATAATACCAACTTTATCTGTAACAAATATCAAATTGGACACCCTACACCCTAATTCCAATTACCAAGGTAAGAATCTTGCTGCACCCAGTTAGTTTATGCAGCTAATGGAGAAAGAATTTGAAGCCACCATCTAACTAATCATAAACTATTTAGCATAAGTAAGAATGATGATTAATTATGACCATGGTGAAATTTAAGAAATTAGATAAAGATAAGTTTAACAAACTGATAAAAAGATATATTTCCAAAGTTAAAACTTAAGAATCAAAAAGCGTGATTATGATCCTCAAGACACTTATAGCCTTCATATAAAGTCTACCTCTAGATGAATTGGCCACTTGATCTGCTCTGAACCACGCCCCATTAATCTCACTCCATCTTTCATTTGCTTCCCAAGAACCCCTGCATCCTATGGTAATAATAATGACCAAAAGAATTAGAGGAAGCACATGAAGCAAAAGCAATTCCAAAAGAACTTAAGAGGTGAGGTAGCAATTATAAAACCTTGAGTGTTTTCATTGTAATCAGTTCAGAAGAATCTATCTTCCCAGCATTAATAAACTTTGCAATTCTACCCAAACCTATTGGCTGCAGAAAAAGATGCATAAAAAATGTAACAGTGTAGACATATCAACGGCTGATAGATTAATGGTTGCAGAGACTAAAATAAGAACAACCAAATGAAAATCAACATAAAATTTAATAAAAATGAGCTACTCAATGCTCATAAATCCAAAGTGAACTACAAAATCAAGGTATAGAATACTACATCAACATCAGAAATCACGTATAAACAGTTAAGATATAAGGAAAAGTCTCTTGAATACTACAAACTTCGGAAAAAAAATTGCTGTCAATGATCGCAATACTTTTAATGAAAATCAAGCTTGGGAAATGTCACATGGAAAATAGACGTTCATATCAATTGAAACCAACTTAGCCACTCGTACGTATATATTCACTGGTTTCAGAATCTTGAAAAGAAAATTAACATCAGAGATATTATTTCTTGTAATTAAAAATAAAACACAATATCAGCACTAACTAACCATATCAATTTAGCTTCACAATGTCAGGGAATGTTTCCCACTTCACATTTCATTTTTTAAAGTGGGAGAAAATACAAAGAGAAACCAATAATAATGGTAAGAGATTGTGTCAGGAATGGGGACAGGACAGAGAAGAAAGGAGAACAACCTTTACAGGTCTATTATAGAAGGAAAAAAGGGGATAATTTGTAATTAGTTGGGAGTAAGGACCTATTATTAGGTCCTCAATTGCAATTGGGGTTTTTTAGCTTTTGTTTTTTAACATTGGTGAATCTGGTTTTTTCAAAGTGAAAAGGAAAGTGCTCCTTTTGGAGGTAATTTGGTTTACCCTGTTGTTTTTCTTTTTGTTGTAAGAGTGGTGAAGAAATACTATTGCTTTCAGTAACACTACTTTGTAACAGAGAAAGCAATATTGTGTTAGGATTTCTGTTTTTGTTCCTAACAGATTGATCCTACATGCAAACTCACAGGGAGGTTTATTTAATCTTTCAATAAGATAACTGCCTCAGAGCTCTTAGATCATCCATGTGATTGTGATATTTGAAAATTGTATCCAAATGTTTGTGCTCTGAAAGACAACTGCTATATATCCCATGTCTATTGGTAGCTCCAACTACTTGAGATGCAGTCTACTGAAAGACCACTATAGCACTACAGCATAGCAGAATTTCTCAAATTCAAGATTGCAACTCCGTCCCTGTTGCAACTGCTATCGTTGTTGTGGTTGTGGCATGAGTCCTGCATCCTCTTGTCATCTTTGACAAGTAGCCAGCCAATTGAAATTATCATTCTAATTTTGTGTTTTATTTTTATTTGTGCATAACTTAATATTTTAACATATATATTTGATAAATATATATTCTAACTATTATGCTACCTCTGCTATAAACTCGCAAAGCTATCCACAACATGATATAACATGTTATTGGCTTTCTACCATTTTTCACAATCTGTAATTAATAACATTGAACACCATAACAAAAAGATTGGCAAAAGACAAAAACTGTTTTTTTCTCATTTTTCTCCATTGTTCATGAAACCGTAAAAAAAATTGAGCACACATGCAATTTTGGTTTTCCTTATCTTATGCATTAAACAAAAAGAAAACGGTAAATATAAAGATGAAAACATACCTGAAAAGTGAGGCTAAATGGGTTCTTGAACCCACGTTTGGGTACTCTTCGGCGAAGAGGGGTTTGGCCTCCTTCAAAACCCAATTTTATACCTTTTCTGGCTCTCTGACCCTTGTGACCCCTCCCAGCAGTCTTACCTTTTCCAGACCCAATCCCACGCCCCTTCCTCGTCTTTTGTTTCCTGGGAACCTTATCTCTCAAATCATTCAAGCTCAGAAGACTGTAAGCTCTAAAACCTTGAAAATCTGGGAATTCATTACGACTAACTGTTCGATAAGCATTGGGACAGTGAGGGAGCTGAATGCGTTGAAATTGGATAGATGGGCATCTAAGAATGGGTTTGCTATGATTTGAACTTATGATGATTGATGTCGAGAGAACAGATAACCTTCGTCTAATCATTTTTTCCTACTCTAATCTTTCACTAACAAAAGATAAGCGTTAATTTCCAATGGCAACAGCTCCAAACCTTAGGAGAACCAAAACAGAACAAAATACAATGTTACAAATCACACTATGAGAAAAGACACATAATCATTACAGATACAAATAAAGCTAAATCACATGAAATCCAAGCTACCAACGAAACGAAAGTTCATCCTACATACCAAATTCAAATGCCAAAACATGAAACCGGAAAACTAAGAGAATGCATCCACAAAATCACACAAACCAGAAATCAGTACGGAAAAAGGGACAGCTCACAAACTTAGGCAATAAACCAAATACTACACAAGCACTGAACATAGCTAAACATTTTACCCGACAAAAAGAAAATTGACAAGAAAAACAAACAAACCACACTGGAAACAAACTTTCTCCCACCAAAGCAATGACATATTGCACGTGACACTCAAACATTTTATCAAACAGCTGGTGACCAAAACACAAAGTCACGATCTTGTCAAACAACGCGCAAAAGAAAAATATCCATTTGCCCATTATACCAATCTATTTATTAAGTGATCCTATGACGACTTTGAGCCTTTAACCAATCTATATGAACCATGTTAGAACCTCAAAACCAAAACGAGAGACTATCTTTGAAGCTAATAATCACAAGAGGAAAGTGATAGCAAATGTACTAACAATCACCCTTTTACCTGGCCTTGTGTGGAACGTTGAGAAAAGCTAGAATAACTTTCAATGGCGGTCGGAAACGGATGCTCCGCAGCTGAGGCTGCGTCCACACTACTGGGGTTTCTTGAGAGAAGATGGTGGAAATGAAAAATCAAAAGAAAACGTATCTGGCATCCGCGAACGACGTCGTTTTTCTGTTCAACATTGTCCTCTAAATTAACATTTTCATCAAACAAATTAAACTTCCATCTTAAATTATTGTTAATTAATATCATTGTAAAAAGTAATTTAGTAAATAATTTATCCTTATTCTAATTTAGAAGATTTTTAGACAAAGTCAATATAATTTTCCATATGAAATAAAATAAAATAGAATTAATTTTTATTGTAAATTTGTTGAAGGTTCTTATATGATTGAGTTTAGAAAAATATAAAGCTTGTATCCGGTTAATGAATACACCGGTAGATATTTAAGATAGTTTGAGAGAAAACATAAACGTAAATTAAAACAAAAATTAAAATAGAAAAATAAATGTAAAATAAAAAATTAATTATGCTATAATATAATATCGAATTAAAAATATTATAAATTTAATGTAATCAGTAAAATAGTAATATACAATTGTCTATATTGAAAAAATAACTTAATCAAAATTGTTTTATTTGAGAGAATGAAATTGAAAAAGAAAATGTAAAAGATTCTTAGATTTTCTGCTGTCTTACTAGAAAGAATAAAATTGAAAAAAAAAATTGTAAATAACTTACTCTAACGTAAATATACAAAAAAGTCTTTGAGTTTTGTAAAGAAAAAAACGGTAAATCTTTCTTCTTCCTTTCTTTACCGCACTAGTTTTAAATTGAAAAAGAAAAAAACCTAGACATACCACCAAAATAGTATGCAAAATAAACTTAATTTAAAATATAAAACATAGAAATTTAAAATAAAGAATGTAGAAGAAGAAAAAATTAATCTCCACTTTATAACTAATTATTTGTTTCAATGAATTTTATTTCACAACCTCATATAAGATTGAAAACAAAATTAACTAAGCTATAATTATAGAATTGTGTTTTAATCTTAAATTTTATTTAATAAAATTGTGAAAAAAGATAATAATGCACATAGTTTTTAGATAGTGTTGTAGAAAAAGACAAGTTTCAACTTAATCTTTAAGTTCTATTATTTTTATTGGTTAGATAAAATATTTTTTTTAGTTTCCTTCTTTTTTATAAGATATATTTTACACCTCTTTGTTGTATGTTATTTTAATTTTTTTATTGATTCAATTTATTCTTTTTAGTTATGAAAAAGTTTTGCACAATTTTTTTTTCATTTTTTTGTGTATTATAAATATATATATATATATATATATATATTAGACGTTATTGTTATTTTTTTCATTTTTTTATTATTATTGAAAAAAAAATATTAGATGTTATTATATAATACATGCAGTTGTTGAATATTAAATTTTTAGATTTTGAAACAATAATATATCATTTTTTTTATATACATAAATTATAATTCTTTTAATTTTTAATTAATTAAAAAAAAATTGTTAGTTTATAAATCGATCTAACATAGAATCAAGTTTGACAAAAAAAATTATAATCTACTTTAAAATGTATGTCAGGACATCTATAAAATTTTTAAACTTAACATTAGGATTACACTACATCGTCCATGTTTAACAATTCCTTTTTTAACAATTCTACTTAAATGGAATAATAATATTTTAATTTTAAATCAAACTTTAATATTTTTATTTTAAAATTCTATCAATTCTAATAAATATAATGATATTATTTATTTGTTTATTTAATGACTGTATAAATAAATCAAAACATATTTCATAATATATTATAAATACATTTAATAATTTATATTTTTAAATAATCTATTACTAATTATTTTATATATTAAAAATCAAAAACATTATTTTAGTTGAATTTAAATGATTAAAAACACATATTAAATTTATTAATAATTCAATAATGGATTTTTAATAACATTTAATTAAATGTTAGAACTTTATTTTGTACTTCTATTTTAAATTAAAAACCTCAAATAGAAATTGAATAATTAAATTAATTTAAATATTTGTATTTTTTGAAGAAAAATTATATACTAAGAATATCAAAATATTTACACTTATTAAATAGAAATTAAATAATGAAATTAATTATAAATACCAAAACATTTGTATTTATTCAAGAAAAACCAAATATGTAAATTAATATAAAATAGCAACATAAGTATATTTTAAATTTTTCATTTAAAATAAAATATTTTAAAAATAAAAAACATTTGAAAATAAATTAAAACAGATTCAAAAAAGTTAATTGATGATTTCCCATCTGGAATTTCTGAAAAATAAGTTTCACACGAAAAATCGTTTTACAAGTAACCGATAAAGAATAGGATAATTCCGTAAATTAATTTTAAAGATGGATTATTTCAATAAATGAAAATAAAAAACAGAATGTGAAAAAGCAGAAGTCTAATTTTCTTTCTCTTCCTTCATCATCTAACTTCTCTTTCACCATATTAATGAGTTTCGTAAGTCAGACGAACAAGAACATGCATGCACACACGTAGTAGTGTCAAGCTTCGCGCATCAAAACCAACATCGCACAAATAATTAGTAACACAACTCATGCACGCATCAAAGGAAAGCACGAAATAAGAGAAGATAGCTATGAATAAAACCACTCAGTTACAGTCAGCAATACTAATTTAGAAAAAAGAAAAGGAAGAAAATCTGAAGAGTTAATTTTCATCTTCACTATTCCATGTTACTTTTTATCTTTTAATATAATATTTTTAACTTTCTAGATACTGAATGCGAAACAAATTAATGCATTAATTTGTGAGGGTATCGTAGGAATACTCAAAACTAAAGAAGCATCATAAACCGAAATCTCTTGTTGAATTTTTTCTCTACTCATCAACTTTTACCTGTTTTCTTTGATCCACCAAACTCTGCGAGAGTGAAATGGAAGCAGTGTGGGCAATGACTCTGATGCTGATTCTGGTACTGGTTCTGATATGCGCATGGAGGATGTTGAACTGGTTATGGTTAACTCCGAAGAGGCTTGAAAGGCTTCTCAGAGAGCAAGGCCTTAGGGGCAATCCATACACGCTTCTTGTTGGAGACATGAAGGAGATTGTGAAGATGAGAAAGGAAGCCCTCTCCAAACCCATGAATCTCTTCTCGCACGACATAGTGCCGCGTGTGTTTTCCTTTTACCATCATACTATCAACACACATGGTATGTTTGTCGTTCGTTCTGCTATTATCTTTCTGCAACAACTGTTGTTATCTCTTTCTTTGTTCAGTTCTTCTTTTGCTTTGTCCAAGTACTGTGTGGCTGAACCACGGATGTTAACATGTAAAATGTACTAGTTCAGAATAGATCAGCATAGTTCACTCACGTCATACCCAATATTTGTTCTTGAGTTAGACTTGGATAGCTTTGCATGCGATGTTATTTTTTCTACTGGCAGATTAACATGTCACCGATTAGCTTAACAGGTAGAGAAGATAAGTTTTTTTCTTCTGAGATATTAAAAAAGCAAGGGTAGGTAATAAGGTATCTGCAATTTAAATTAGATGTTTTTCTTTTCTCTATTTGCATATTTGCATGTAAAATGAGTACAAGATGGATTTTCGACCAAGGTTAATGGCATGTTTGCAGAGGAGAACAAATAGTGTTAATCTGGAAATAAGTGAAAAGTGTTTGGTTGAAGAGAAAAAAAGAAGAAGAAATAAAGATATAAGTGAATTTAGACGAAAAATAATACTGTAAAAAGTTCACACTACCTTTAAAAAAAATTCCAATTCCATTCTATCTACCTGCCCCTCTAATTTTCTCTTACCAAACATCTCATAAAACATAATTTCTACACTTTTCTCGCACGTAAGTAATTAAGTATGACTTCTCAAAGTATATCATATATCTACTACATATGATATTTTAAGATATCTGAAGTATGATTCAATTTATGCAGTATTAAACTTTTATTATGAAAATAATTTACAATTTTTTATTTTAAAAATGTTGAAACAATGTGATTTTACTTTAGATTCGTATAATTATAAATGTATATTTATTATATTTTAAGAGTTTTTATATATTTTTAAATGTGTGTCTGTCATATGTTATATATGTTATTTTAATGTCTATAGTAGGAAGGAATATAGTAGAGAATTAAGTGGAGAATAATGAAGAAAACATGTTTGACTAACTTTACTGTTTAGTGTGTACTAAAAATAACCATGAATTTTAATTCATTTTGAAGTCAAATAGCACACACAAAGTTGTCTATTCTATTCAATTCTTGATTTTTTTTTCTTTTTCATATTTCATTGAAGCCTGTTCGAATTGTTTGTTGATGGTATATATGCAGGCAAAAATTCTTTTATTTGGTTTGGACCAGTACCACAGGTGACCCTTACTGATCCTGAGTTAATCAAAGATGTATTAAACAAAATGTATGACTTTGCAAGGATTGATATGAATCCACAAGCCAGGTTACTAGCTCCTGGTCTTTTAAGCTACGAGAGAGAAGAATGGAGCAAACACAGAAAGATAATCAATCCTGCTTTCAATTTAGAGAAGTTGAAGGTTAGTTTCTTATTGCTAGATATAAATGTTATATATTGATTAATCTGTTTTTTGAAAAGATGAGGAAAACATAGTTATTTGTGTTGCACATGTGGGTGCTTTTTTGTTTTGCATGTAAAAATTACTCCACAAAAATGTATTCTGTTGCAAGTAACATCGTTTGGTGTAAAAGTAACATGATCTGAAATTTGAATATTTACTAGACTAAGTTGACATGGAAAGTTTTAACATTTCCTTATTTCTTTATTAAATCTCAGAATATGTTACCACTATTTATCAAATGTTGTGATGATATGATTAGCAAATGGGAGGAAATGTTGTCTTCAAATGGATCAAGTGAAATGGATGTATGGCCCTTCCTTCAGAATTTGGCTAGCGATGCTATCTCTCGGACAGCATTTGGAAGTAGTTATGAAGAAGGAACAAGAATATTTCAACTTTTGAAAGAGCAAACTGAGCTTATAATGCAAATTATGTTTAAAGTTTACATTCCTGGATCGAGGTAAGACTAATATGTATATTTGCTTACTTGATAGACTTAAGTAATCAAGCTTTTTGGATGATTTTTATTTGATTAAACCAAACTTACCATATTTTGGTATAGGAAATTCTGATTACAAAACAATACTTATCATTAAGAATCAAAGAAACTTGTTTACAACCACCATTTTACCAGACATTGTAACATGATTATGTGATATCTCTCTATTTCAACTTTGAAAATCAAACTATCTTTAATATTGAAAAAAGCATTATTACAAATTTAGTTGATATAGAAAAGAGAATTTCCTTCGTATCATGATTAATACAAATACATGATTGGTTATGTTCATTTCTAGGTTTGTACCTAATGCTACCCATAGAAAGATGAATGCAATTGACAGGGAAATAAAAGCTTCACTTATGGATATTATTAACAACAGAGAGAGAGCACTAAAGGCGGGCCAAGCCACTCAAAATGACTTATTAGATATACTTCTCGAGTCAAATCACAAGAAAATTCAAGAACAGGGAAACAATAAGAATGTTGGAATGAATATTGAAGATGTTATTGAGGAATGCAAATTATTCTACTTTGCAGGAGAAAAAACCACTTCATCTTTGCTTGTTTGGACAATGATATTATTGAGTATGTACCCTGATTGGCAAACACACGCAAGGAAGGAAGTCTTACAAGTTTTTGGCAATCAAAAACCAGATTTTGATGGACTAAACCACCTTAAGATTGTAAGTTCTTATTATCATTTTGCTATTGAATAACATATTCTAAGTAATTACTAAGAATATTTTTGTAACAGGTTACCATGATTTTGAATGAGGTTTTAAGACTATACCCACCAATAGTTGCTCTTTTTCGAAAAGTTTGTCAAGATGCGAAACTTGGAAACTTATCATTAGCTACTGGAATGCAAGTTTGCTTGCCAACAATTTTGGTTCACCATGATTGTAAGCTCTGGGGTGATGATGCTAAGGAGTTCAAACCTGAGAGATTTGCTGAAGGAGTTCTAAAGGCCACAAATGGCATAGTTTCACTATTTCCCTTTGGAGGGGGTCCTAGGATATGCATTGGACAAAATTTCTCCTTGTTGGAAGCAAAGATTACCTTGTCAATGATTTTACAACATTTCTCGTTTGAACTTTCTCCAAACTATACCCATGCTCCAATTACCATGATTACTCTTCAACCCCAATATGGTGCTCATCTCATTCTACGTAAAAAAGTGAAAATATAAATAAATAACAATTATCTTGTACTGTTTTGGTTTGTATTTTACTCTTGACGAACTTATAGTGTAATAATATTTCAAGAAGATTGACGGAAACAGACCTTTTCATATGACTATTATTAGTTTATTTTCTATAGTATTACTATGAGAAAGCAGATAAATTTATAGAAGGTTTTATTGTCTACTTTGTTGATATTCTGATGATGATAAACGTTTGATGCACTTTTGTTATGCAGATCATCTTATGTCGATTAGAAGTAGAAGCTTCTATCTTTTCATAGTACATTTATTAGTTAGTTAATACGAGAAGTCGTGATTTTTTTTTGGAGTGATTCAGAGTGTAATTCATGAGTTTATTAAATTACCCGTGGATATAGATTAGAGTTCATTAAGATTTGAATTACGTTAATTTTTTTGTTATGTTTTTTGTTTTTCAAGTTTCTAATTTTTGTGTGTGAAGTTCTAAGCATTCTTACTTACGTTTTTCAAAATTTGTTCGAGTAAGCTTGTGCCTAAATCCTCAATCAATTGGTGTAGGAGTTGGACTTTGGTTGAGGTCATATTTAACCAGATGTAGCTTTCTAACATGGAAACAGAACATCTACTCAAAGCTTATGATCATATTCTGGCATGATGTCAAAGGGATCAAGAAAAGAGACATCTAATGAACCAAGTAACCATCTTTAAGGTTATTGGTTGTACACATTTCTCAAACTACTTCTGTGGTTACTAGGATAAGCAATATCAAGAGAATCACGAAGTGGTGAGGAATTTGTACAACTAAAACTTTTTTGAAGAGTTGGTGGAAGATAAGGTCATTTATACATTACTGATAGATGAAACCAAAGTTGTTACTAGATGTGCAACAGATCCTTCTAAACAAATGTGGTTCCAAGGACAATGTTTCTGAAGTTGCAAGGCTCCTCATATACCATGTGTTAATCGGTATTCCTTTCAATTTGTCCGTCTATTTTACATAATCTTCCTCAAGAGCATTAGATGGAGGAAGACATTGTTTAAATGAAATGTCCATGCTTGTTCACCTGTATGTTATGGAAGCAAGGTGATGCAGAAGTTCATGTACCACTTGAAGCCTGAAGTGAGGTGGTCCATCATTAATCATGCAGGTCGATAACTTCTCTATGCTCTTTCAATGCCACTAGATGAAGCTACCTCTAAAGTCAAAGCCACTAGATGAAGTACCTCTAAAGTCAACATTTAGAACCATCTGAAGGTTTAGATCTTACTTCTTCATAAAGGAAACCAAAGTTTGAACCATAAAAGGTCGCTGCTACAGATACCTTAGAGTATATAAACATAAGAAGGACTCTTCTAAGAAGTACAAGAGAAAGGAGGAAAAGACTATTGAGAGTGCTTCATAGTGCTCAAGAACTTCAAAGCACATCCTTGCTTAATGGTTCACTACTCAAGAAGAAGTTTTTTTTTTTCAAAAAAGGTGCGACAGCATAAACCAATTCTTGAAGAACAACCCAAGAAGAAGAAAAAATTATTGTGCTACTCAAGAAAAACTAAGTGTCTTTTCCTCTTTTTGTAGATGATGTGCTTGCGTGTGTCTATATTTAAGTGTAGATATACATTAAATAACGTTATTAAGAATAACTTATCAAGGTCAGATAGTTTTTATCCAAATTAGAGTAGAATAAAAGATTAAATAATGTTAATAATTTTTATAAAATTTACATCTAATTATATTAAAAATACTGTTTGCATTAAGCAGTTTTAGTATCTTCTTTAAGAGATTTTTTATGTTGACATATATTTGCAAGATCTTTTTGTTGGATAGAAAAAACAAATGTTCTCTACATACATACAATAGTCATTTATAATATTTAAGTTCTGCCACAAAATGTTTAAATCTACATATTTTTATGATCCATCTAAACATTAGCTTATCAACCAAAGACATATGCACATATTATTAGTTAGACAAAGTATTTACAACTATTATGATCTAAGTCTTAGATAAAATCATATTTTGTATATTTTATTGTAAAATAGTTAATTAAAGTAACTTAGAGTTTGATTAACTTCTAGCTAACAATATCTTCTTTCTTATGGTACTTAAAAAGATAAACATTAAAAATAAATATTTTTAAAAGAGATTTTTATGAGATCAAGTTTTCGTCAAAAATTTAATAAAACTCATTTAAACATATAATAAGTAATATATAACACAAGTTTGATGAGATTTTAAACTTTATCACAAAAATTTTATTATAATTAATCATATTAAAGAAATATAATTTTGTTTAAAAAATATAAATTACAATATAAAAAATCAATGAAATAATCGAATTAAAACTTTATAATTTAGTTTGTTACAAATATTAAAGAAAAAAGATAAAACAAGAAGAAGAAGAAAAACAAATATTATTTCTCTTCATTTTCATCTTGGACATAAATCATCTATAGAATTTCTCCTTAACTTATAAATCATAAACTTTATTTTTTCTCTACCTCAAAGATCATCAAAAAATGAACTTAGTTTAACTCTTTTTTGTTTAAAGAAAGAACAACAAGAGTGTTTGAAGAAGTTGGTAGAAGAGACGTGGTCCTTATACCCAAAAGTCATGCAATCAAGTCATGCCACTTTTTAGCACCCTTTAAAGCTTGATCACGCTCGAAAAAAGTGGAATGAAGAAGTGCACTAGAGGCATCTAAGACTGTCTTAAGATGTAGATTCTTTGTCCTTAATCCATCTAAACATATGCGAGGCTTGCAGAAAAACATAAACATACATGTGGACAACACCACAGTGAAAGATGCCTCGGATGAAACTGTATAAAAATACACATGTTACATAATGAATACCTTAACTAAAGAAGGACTATATCAAATATCAACCATTAGAGAGAAGCTAGAGAGAGGTCTGCTGACAGCATCAAAATTATGAGTTTCATTTTCTAGGGATATCATATACCATTTGTATGAGCACTCAAGGACTTCTATTGTGTTTGCAAACGTAAGACGTACGAAGTCCATGTCTCGAGGTCTTTTTGCATGAGATACGCGAGTTACTCTTTGGTAGTTGCATGAGACGTAATTATTTATTTTTCAGATTATATAATTTATAATTACAATAAATAAAGATGTTTTTTCATTCTAGATTGTTCAATTCAAAATAGTTACATATTACATAATTCGAAAATAATTTAAAAACTAGAGAGAACTCCTTTATTGCTCAAATTCATTAAAAAAACCAAATTTTTAACTTGAACCTATATAAAACTTTAATCTCCAACGAGATACTTTACAAAATATAATATGAAGAACTGAAAGTGGATAGACGAAGTTTAATAGAGCCATTGAAGGTTTAAAATATATAAATCAGAAAGAGCTAGGTAAATATTTTAAGAATTAAGAAATCTGAGAGAAAAACATGCGGGTGCAAAAAGTAAAAGTGGCCTGGATCGTTATCCAAAGGCGGTATAAAGGTGTGATGGGCCTAATTGCTTTTTGTTTTCAGTGTGTTACATAGCTTAATTAAAGTCATCTATTTTTCATGTCATTATTATCACATCACCCTTTTTCTTGTTAATTGTATAATTTTTTTTAAAGTGCTATTCTAAAATTGTATCATTTTAAATAAAGTGAAATATATTTTTGTTTTTTCCGGTATTTTAATTTAAAAATGTATCATACATTAGCACAATTTAAACATTTTGTTCAATTTTAATTTCAAAATGTATCGAACAATCTTTGAGAATTAAATTTCCTCAAGCAATGGCTTTTAAACTTAATATTTCAAAACAATAATTTAATATTATCCCAGAATAAAAGTTCTAAAGGATTTGTATGTACGTTTTCAAAACACTTTTAATTACTGAAGTTATTAGTTTATTTACCAAAAACAATATTAATGGAGATTCCAAAACTGGTTTTTTTCTAATTCACCCGTCATTCCTCCATCAAGACAATAAATATATTTTTATTTAATTTTTTTGGGAAAGATTTTTTGACGTGAAAATAACTATAACTATTAAAAAAATGAATTACATTACTTTTTTATGCACATATTTTTAAGATAAGGAAAAGAATTTTGATTCTTGAATCAAAATAAATAATGAATGAATAATTATAAAGAATAATATAATAGAGGATGAGACGGACTGATCTTTCAAATCACTTTTTATAATTAAAATTCAAAATAAAATTATTTTTTACATTATATTATTTAAAGATATTAATATTGTAATCTAATTTATTTGATACTTATAAATTACTTCCAATAATTATTTATAATAGAATAATTTAATATGTAAAGATAACAATTATTTTTACTTTATCTAATTAGAAACAATAATTAAAAAATTTAAAAATGTTTATGCAATTTAAAATTACATAAATATATTAAAATAAAAAACAGTTTAAAAAATAAACAGATAAAGTGGCTTGTCAGCTAGTGGGCCAAAAGTGTAGACTCGATCTAACCCAATTTTGATACAATGAACTGGACCAAAACGGGCTGCAGTGACCCGATTTGTCACCCGAAGGAAGTAGCAGTAAGAAACCTATTTGTTTGTTTGTTTATATAAGGACCAAGACATTTTGGTGCCCAACAAGCTTATGCTACAAAAAATAATAGCGAATTTGGACAAAAAAAATGCATTTGTTTGTGCTTGAGCATTAATTATTAAATATAAAACCATAAATGAAGCCAGTTCTTGCATCTTGGTCCCACCATTGAGTGTGAAAGTGAAGCTCCTTGTTGCTTGTGCTTTAACAAGTCCAACACAAAAGTATGGACCAGAAAACATATAGTGTCATCAAATACCCCATACGTAGTCACGTCTATTTAAATTTCTACATCTAATCATCTTTTAATATGTATGTGTCAGAGAGTAAAAAATTAATTACTTAAATATGGTTTATTTTTACAAAAATTAATTATTGCTGAGAGGGGAAAACTTTTAATTCTCACTATTTTTAGTAAAGTTTAGTTTTAATCGCCGACTCAAAAAGCTAATCAAGACCTTGATTACTGTGATTAAAAAATTTAATTTAAGTAACTTTGCTTCTTCAAATATGTTTGAACTTTTCTTTCGGTCTCAAATGATTTTTTTCTAGCTTTAGTTTTCTAACAATGATTTTATAATTTATTTTAAAAAAAATTAGTTATATTAAATATTTCCTCAAAATATATTTGGATTTTTTTGTCCAAAAATATTTCTTATTACACGTATTTAATTGGATAATATGTGAAGTTAATAGAGCCCATGCAATGATTAAATATAAAATATTTTTTAAAGACCAGAAGTCAAAACAAAAATTTAAGATTAATATTTTTTTCAGAAATATAGTTGGATTTTTTTTATTTTTGTCTCTACAAAACTTCCATTTTGTATTTGTTTATGAAATATTATTGAATTTTTCTTTTGATTTTTGACGAAAAAAATTCTCACATTTTTCACATTATAGTAATAAAGTTTGATATCACTCAAAAATCTAGATTAAAACTAATTCATATAATTCTTTTAATTTTCTATATGTTTTTTAAAAATAAAATTATAGTTCTAATGTTAGAAAAAAATATAATATCTATTGAAAAAAATTGAATGAACATATATATATATATATATATTAATGATAAATATAATATATATTGAAAAAAATTGAATGAACATATATATATATATATATTGAAAAAAATTGAAGTGGAGAGGTTAATTTGTTTGATGTTAAATAATAAAAATAATTGATATTTTGTTGAGAGCAAGCATTGATGAATAGGCTATATAGATGAAGTGATATTGAGGAGGAATTATCTAGAAGGAAAAAAAAAAAAAAGAGAATAAATTTGGATGGTGATGTTGGAGAAATAAAAGGGAAAATGGGTAGCACATTGGTCCAGTTACTTATTGTATCTGTTTCAATTAAGCTTTGATTGTGATGATCCAGACAATGATGAGACCAAGATCTGCATGTGATCCTATTTCCAACAAACAACAAGCTCCCTGGTCCCAACAACTTCCCACTTTTTTTCAACATCTCCTCCATATGCTCCACTAACACCTCATTTCTTTTCTCCCTCTATTTCACATTATCCCTACATTTTCTTTTTTTAAATCTATTTAATTGCATGCTACGAAAACTATTCTTGTAATACATAGACTTGTTTGTTACATAGAAGTTCAAGTTCTAATGTCATATCTTTCTTATCGTATGAAAATTATGTTGAATATTTTGTGATACAAATATTATATATCAAACATTTTATGAGATATTGATGATACGAATTCTTCCGCTAGATTAATCAAAACTATTTATTAGTGTTAGACTCAACTTTTAGTAATAAACAAGTTTTTATAGATTTTTATTTTCTAATGATAAGTATTTTAATAATGTGTAATAAAAATAAGATTAAGCATTAAACATATACTAATATTTTTTTAAATCCTATTTATTCCTAGATAAACCAGGATTACAAAGAAAAATAATTAAAATATTACGAGTTTGTTCTCTAAAAGATTAGATGTTTTTTTTTTAAGGAGAGTTAATATTCTTAAATAAATATAGAGAAATATATACTCTTTTAAATTAGTTAAGAACATAAAAGATAAAAGATGGTGTTAGAGTAAAAACTCATCAATTCTATTTGTTTTGCTTAAGTGTTATTTAAACAACAAAGTATAAAACATGATAATAAAAGACATAAGTGTTTTTTCTATGAGATGATGCAATATTTACTATTCTTTTCAACATCTTATTAGCAATTTCTTTCTTAAACAATAAGCACACAATATTAAGCTAATAATGTATTTCATGAAATTCTTCAATATGCTTATTATGTATTATAAGGAATGTTTCCATCTTACGTATATCAAGATGATCTTCAAAAGTCTTGTTAATATGAATGATATATTGGAGAACATGCTAAAGTTGTTATATGCCAATAACTTCCTGACCTACATGTCCTTAGATGGATACAAAGAAATATATACCCTTCTAGGTTAGCTACAAACACAAACAATATTGTTAGAGTAAAATCCATCAGCTTTATTTGTTGAAGTAAACAAGGATATAGTCAATCAATTTGAATCAATTCAATGAAGATATAAAAAATCAAGTCCTAATCAATTCAAGAAGAATATACAATAGACCAACCCCTGAAAAGATTAAAAGAGGATATGTAGAAAATACTATTGACAAGGTAAGAGGATATGTCCAAATCTTGAAACAATTCAAGAGAAAAGCACAACAACAAATCAACTCTTGATACAACAAAAGGATATCAATGGGATGGGAACACTCTCAACAACAAAATAATAAAGGAAAGATGTTACCAAATGCAAAATAGAAGCAATCACATGTGCAACTCAGTCTAGACTCACAACCAAAAAACCTTAGAGAAAAATATTGGTTTCTTAAGCTTTTCTTGGAGAACGCTTGGAAAAGGGTTTAAAAGCTTAGAAAAATTCTCTGAAAGACGATTTTGAAAGATTGATATTCTATATGAAAGATTACACAATTGATTCAAATTCTATAGATTTTGAAACTTTGATAGAAAAACTCATTTTGACGCATTTAATCGATCACATAAGTTTTTAATAAATTATTTTGACTATTGTGTGCATCTCATAAATAAAAGCTCTCTGTTTTAATCGATTATATATAGAAATAATCGATTATTTTGTTCTTTCTCAATTTTGGAAAACCTTAAAATCAAATTAATTGATTATATTCAAAGTTAATCAATTATATTGACCAAATTATGAAAAACTTATGAAAAAAACTCTTTGTTTTAATGTTATCAACTTCCATAATTGATTATCCATATAAAACATGTTAAAATCAAATGAATCGATTATGTTAATAGGTAATCGATTAAACAAAGTTAAAAACCTTTCTAAAACATATTTATCCTTTCAAAAACACTTGGTTGTGAACTAAACTAAAGCACTTGTGATTTATCTTGTGTGTAAGACTCACAAACATACGCATGCAAGTTATAACACACAATACAACTTGACTACATGTTCATCATTTTCATCTTGAAATATCATCACCAAAACCCAGAAACTTGACTTAGTCTTCTTCTTCAAGTCCAACAGAGTCATAGAAAAAATATAAGCAATAAGTACTAGATGCCTACATTAAGACTAGCTAATCATGAAATCAATGGACTACAAAGCTTATATATATATATATATATATATATATATATATATATATATATATATATATATATATATATATATATATATATATATATATATATATATCCAAAATGCATGAAAGAAAGTTTATCCAAAAGCAAAGCCTCACAATTTTTCATAGTATAGTAAAAATAATTGCTTAGATAAAATTTCATTTTGCTAAAAAAAAGTAATGTTAGAGTAAAGCATTAGCATAAAGTAAAAAATTTCTTATAAAACCCTAACACAAAGGACAAAACAAAAACATTAGATCATAACAAATATTTTTGTGATGCCTATAAATAGAAGTCAAGTCATGTTGATGAAGCTTAACAACGATTAACTAAACATACATTCATGTATATAAATTTGCATTTATTTATTAGCTTCTAAGTTCTTGACTAAATCATTTTCCAGATGATATAGAAAGAGAGAAATCTTATTTGTAAATTTTTCACTATTGTGAAGTTGTCTCTTAAAGTAAGGAGAGTTTATATTTCATATCCACTTGTTTAAGTGTGAACCTTGTATAAATAACTCTTCTATTGTACAACCAAGAGTGGCTTTACATACTTTACCTAAAAAGACATTATGTACTCGTGCTTAAACTCGGGAGGAGTCAAATAGATAGTCAAGAGTGTTTTTGTGCGCTTGTTGTAAGTCAGAAGTCACTAGTATAAAAGAGGCATTTTATGTCTGATATTTTGGGCCTTTTACACAGGCGAAACTTCTACGTCAATGCGGGAGACATAAATTTACATTAGAATAGAAAACAGACATAAATTCACATTTGACATGTTATCTATTTACCTCAACATAAATTTATGTATGAGCATACCAGCTCAAAAGTAAATTTGCATCTGATCATATAAGGTCAGACATAAATTTACTTACCTAAATCCAGAAAATTTATCTCCGTTTTAGTGCTCAACTTCAAAAAAAGATAACGTTACAAACATACAAATCATACACAACACCAAATAAATTTCAGAAATCAGTTTAACAAATTCAAAACTCAGTCACTCAAACTTAAATCCTAAAAATATATAATAATCCAAAACTGAATAAAAGGCGATAGTGGTTAATACATCTATACGATGCTCGTGCTCCTCCTCCTGTAGCTTGAGAGAAATGTTTTTCATGATGAGTGGAAAAGCCAACACTTTGTAGAGCCTCGTGGAGGAGTTGATGGTCACCTCTTCTAGATCTTTGTATTACAAGAGCAGATCTGCGTCTTCTTCATTCTTTGTGCATTTGAGCTGGAAGATTTAAATTCAAACTTTGCATCAGACCCTTTTATGGTCAAACATAAATCTTCAATTTTATGTTTGGCCACAAAGGGTCAAACGTAAAAAAGTTTCATTTAATTACAAGTTTATCATCACGTTATTTTTTATGTGGGATGTTTTTAGGTCCACTGAAATAGGGGTGACATAATATCCCTTTTCTTCTACTAGTGAGTAAGAGAGAGATACTTGTAATCAGTTGATTAATTAGTGGAACTTTTTTCCTTTAACATAGGAGAATTGAATCTAATTCAAGTTAGGAGTGAATCAATTTAAAAACAAAATGATAATTCTCTATTACACATCCTTTTTGCACTCTTAATCTTCTTAAAATGTTTTTGAAAGAAGTAGTGAATTTTTTTTATATAAAATCATTAGATGCCCCATTTTAGGTCTAATAGTCATATTTATGAAAATCTTTAAAAATAATTTTTAATATCTATTCAACTTCATTTTCTAAAACTAATGTTTGATGTAATTAGTATCAAAACTAAAGTTAAAAGTTTGATTGATGAAAAGAAATTATTGAAGTCTAATAGTCATATTTGTGAAATTCTTTAAAAAATAATTTTTAAATTCTATTCAACTCATTTTCTAAAGCTAATATAATTAGTATCAAAACTAAAATTAAAAGTTATTAATAAAAAAATTGTTGGAAGTTAGATTAATTATCCCATAATAAAGGTAGACTATTATGTTATTAAATAAAATAATATCTTAACTATTATCTATAACTTTTATTTTTATGATAAACAATCAATCCAACATGTTTTTCATGTATTTTTCTATTTCTTTTATTCTTTTTATAATTATATTACAATCTCCACTTTCAGTGTTACTCTATTTTGCATTTTCAATTTTTCAAATAATTATATTTTCTTATGACATTAATATCATAATAAGATATAAATACAAACACACAAATAGGGTATTCCATTTCTTGCAAGTGTACATAAACCTCCAATATAATTATGTTAAAGAATCAAAGATCATTCATCATGATTGGTGACACATTTTGGATATTTCTTCTCAGCAAAAATGATCATATCGTGTTGCGTTGGTAAATGTGTCAGAGCCGATTCATTTTGTTTTGGATCTTGCATGTGCTTCAAGTCCAAGCATAAATCATGTACACAAGTTTACCAAAACATGTAGTAGCTAGCTATGTATACGTAGAACATAAAATACCGTTATATAACAGAACAAGTTGCTTTGCTTCGTGGAAACTAGAGCAGAACCTGTTTGCTGGTATATTCTACACACTTATTATAATTTATTCTCATAGAAAGATGATTGTTTATTTAGTAATAATGTTAAAAATTAAATTATGATTTTAGGTTACGTTAATTAAAATTTTAAAACTTCTTGTAACCAAAATATTCTATTTCGTATAATTTACTATAATAATAATAACAATCAATATGAAATAACTTTTTTAGAAATAAAAATATATAGAGATAATCTTGTTCTAAAGTAAGATCATTATAGAGGACAAATCTTATTTTCCAAATGTTTAGCATAATCAAAAATTTGAATTTGAGATATCTTTGGTAAGCATTATTCCTGATCGAGAATAATGATTAACACTTTCGATAACCTTAAAGGTATACAAAGTTAAATAGTTTTCTTTTAGCATAGTTTACTTTTGTGTCTAAAGTGATATCATAAAATTCAAACTCTACATCATTTGGTTGAAAAAAATAAATAAGTTGCTACTATTTATACTAAACAATCATGGTGTAATCATCACATATTTGATGAAAAATATAGAATAATTTATTAATTACAATTTGGATTGATTTTTAATTAAAATTTTAAAATTAGTTTAAAGTGAATTAAATCAAAATTAATTATTTAAATATTATTATTATTATTATTATTATATTTATCATTTTACTTATATATTAGATATATGTATGAAAAAGAAAATTTAATATATCTAACTTAATACTTATAAATATGTGATAATAATATATTATATTTATCATATAAATAAGATAAACAGAATTATCTAAACGTGAACTTGTAAGAAAAAAAGTATTATAATAAAATAAAATATTAGCAAAAAAAATATTATATAAGAACTAATTCTTATATTTATTTTTGAATTTTTTATAAATATATATTACAGAAAATTTAGACTTACAGAAAGTAGATAATATGAACACATCATAATATATTAATATAATATATCAATAAAAAATTAGAATAAAAATTAGTTTAATTTAATTTGAATATAGTTTTTATGTTTAAATCAGATCAAACCAATGTAATTTTTAATTCGGTTTTGGAATGTGTTTCTGAGTAAAAAGCAAACCAAAGAAAACATTACTGCAGATACTCCTATAAAATGGTCTTTTAAGTTAAGAATCAATTTAATACCGGAGATTAAGCATAGAAGTGAAACCTAGTTTAAGTTAAATGACAAATTAAAATATTAATCTGAAAACCCAGTTGATTTGTTGCGTTAAAAATTGAAATACAGGAGGTTTCTTGGTTACTCCGTAGCTACAACCCAGAAGAAGCAAAACAAAAACAAGGCAATAATTTGTCCAACACCAACACATGTGGTTTTCCCCTGCAGAAGACACCAAAACAAACGTGTAAAACCAAAATTCGAATAAGAAAAGAGAGAAAGATGGAAAAATTCAAATAATTAACTGTGCTCTCGTGCGTAGCTTGATAAAGAAAGGCATGGGGGGTTAGACAATCGTACGTACAAAGTCAAGGTACAAATAATGCAGCTATAGCAGGGCATTGTACTTTATGTATATTATTTGCTTTTTTATTTATTATTCTTTTTCTTCTTGGATCATGAACACCCCTTGTAAGAAAACAAAGTAACAACATCCTTTTTGTTTTGAGCAAGACAACTAAATATTCCCCACCACAACATAATCCACCTTTCTACATCCAACAATGCCAGCTTCTAATACCCTGCATTTGTTCACAATGCTCTTCTCTCACTCCCACAGCTTCATATAATGGAAAGAACAGTGAAAGATGCTTCATATGTTTATAGATGAAGGACATTATAACCTATGTGTGTTTGGATTATATATGCCATATGGGTCTCTTTGTTCTACTCATCTTACTTTTTACCCTAAAAATTAGTGAAACATGATGAAATTTATGATACTTATTCACTTTGGAAAGAAAGATTGTTCTTGTATATTTATCCTGGACCGACTCAATCAATCTGGAATGCATGATGTCTGTCAAAATCTCCTTTCGTCGATCTCCAATACTCAAGTGAGTAATTTGTCAGAGAGATATGTTAGTGTAATTAATGAATAGTGTATATTTTGAAAGATGCACTATTTATACTATTTTGGATCAACGTTCTTACTATTATGGATCTTCCTACTTTAGATTTGGTCTTGCTGACGTGACTTTCCTCCTTTATCAGAAATTACAGTTTACATATGTTATTATACATTAATCTAATGATACCAAAATCTTATTGATTAACTTATTCGATATATTAGTGTCCATCCCGATCATTCTTTTCAAGATATCGCACATCCCTTTTCAGCATGTTGGCTAGTTGTATTTGACAACCTTAATTTATGACAATATAAAGATGAAAAAGAAAGATGTATTATAGAATCTTTATTAATAAAAAGTAACACATTAATAACTAATATTAATGTTTGTTGATAAAAAATATTCTATCACTTATCATGAATGTTTGATATATTATTTACATAACATGAAAATTTATAAGAGAAAGTCAAACACTTTTTAAAGCTACTTCAAAATAAATACATTCATATAGGTATGATGGTTTTAAGGGAATAATACCCTTATAATTCTCTTTCAAAATATTTTATAGGGAGTAATTATTTCTCTAAAAAAACTCTATCCAAACATGGAAGTAAACTTTTGCAATGGTATTAGATTTGGATAGTGAAGTTAAGAGTTTTGTTTTTCAAAAAAAAAATACTATACATAAAGCATAATGCTCACCAACCCTTTTACAAAAAATATTTAACATAATTTAAAACAATATCAAACCAAACTAACACATTTACCACTAATATTTAGTGATGAAAAATGGTTGAATTTAAGAGTACCTCAAAATTTAAAAGTTTTAGTACTAATATTGAAAAATTGTCTTTCTTTTTCTCTCTCCTTTCAAACTGTCTCTCTCTTACACCTTGAAAAATAAATATGTTTGTATAAATCTTTAATCCAAGTAAACATTAAAAAGTGTAATAATAGTTAAGAATCAAAACCAAATAATTATTTCACGATGGGAAGCCACTGGGAAATTATGATCATGTGTGTCTTGATGGACGAAGGCAATGAAGGAATAATTCTTACACGAGTTGATGGACTATACAACTCAAATAAAAATAAAATAAAAACTTTGCTGGTTCAATTCTGGATTATAGTTAATAATAATAATTCAAAAGGAAGCCTCAAGGAAATGAGAATCATGTGCCTTTTATCCCAAGAAATAAAAATTTAATTGAACAAAGAATTGCAGAATGTGTTAGGAATATTGTAGCATTTTAGTTTTGTCATATTTATCTTTGCAGTCATTATTAATTAACAATTATTGAGTTTAGAAAACGCGTTTGATAATCACATGGGATGTTTTATTCGTGGGGCAAAAGTATATATCATCAACATGAGTTCAAGTCTAATTGTGGAAAGTAAGTAAATTATGTGCAAAACTCATTAACATATATAACAAAAGAATAATACGATTACAGAAAAAAAAAATAGAAAATTAGAATGTTCTTCTATAATGATTCACGCAAAAGAAAGAGGAAAACCATTATGTAGTACTATGGAGGCTGTTATTAGGGTTTATTAGACATCAAAATCTAAGGATGAATAAGATTGGTACTTACACAGTGTTATTCTAACACCATTATTTGGTTGAGTTTAATAAAAAAGTTTGAATGAAATTATTAAGTTGGTCTAGTTTGTAGCCTGCAATGAGCTTTGGAAATCTCCAGAATAAAACTATTTAAGTTAAAATTTATATTTGATAAAAAAATAATACAATATTTTGTAAAATGCAGATAGGGAAAATTAATGAAATTCTTCTACTTTACTTTAATTATTTTTATAAAAATAGGTTGTTTATGAAATAAGTTCGT
Source organism: Lablab purpureus (assembly GCA_030347555.1). NCBI lineage: Eukaryota > Viridiplantae > Streptophyta > Magnoliopsida > Fabales > Fabaceae > Lablab > Lablab purpureus. The sequence continues at coordinate 25,914,821 of CM059258.1, forward strand.
AGTTGAAAATTCTTAAAATTATTTTAAAAAAACAAGCAATTTAAACGGATCTGAAAAGTTATATTTATGATTTTTTTTAACGACTCTTTTTTTTCAAATTATGTATTACCTTTTCTCTGTAAAAACTGGTTCTTTTATTTTTTTTAAACATAATTAGTTATGTTAAACTATTTTTCAGTAAACTTTTCAAATAAAAATTAATTTTTATTACAATTAATTATAATATAATTAATTACTAGAATTAAAGAAGGTCTAATTAGGTAATGTAACTTCTTCATATTTGTTATATATAATTTGTAAATTAATTAAATAATAATTATAATATTAAATATGTAACGTGAAATTTACTAATTATAATTTAATACACATATATAATATATACATATAATTAATATATATATATATATAAACTCACATCTTATCTAAAATATAAAAAACATAAATATGGAATTTGGTTGTTCCATTACATTCCTAGGTAAATGTTACCTAATATCTTTTACAAGATATACAAATTTTTACTTAAGTATAAGTCTTTTTTACCTTTTTATTATTTAATATTTTAATCTATCTGATCAAATTATTATTTAAGTAAAATATATCTTCTACTTAACAAGCTAATATATGTTCTCACATAGCAAATACTTTTATCATAATACTTTCATCATATAAATTGATATGATCTTAGATATTTTTAGGCAGTCAAAAAGACAACATGTCGTATAAATATTTTATATATATACATGATTGATATATATATATATATATATATATATATATATATATATATATATATAGTTAATACAACACAAGTCATATAATTATCATACTCTATTATTTGACTGACTTACTTTTTTTAATCTAAAATAAATTTTTTCATTTAAGTGATATTATATATTTTATAAAATTAGAATTTTTAATTTTTATACTTTTATTTAAGTTTTAATTAATATGATATTTTTAAATAAATTAATTAAAGTGGATATTGAAATGTAGAAGAGATGACTATCACTTATTAAAGATAAAGAAAGTAAATATTCATTTAAAAATTAGAGAGGTTTACCTAGTAAAAAATATAATTTTAATGAAGTTGTAAATTTAGTTTCGAAAAAATATGAAATACAGTTTTTAGATAGTTAGATAAAAAAACATGTGTTCCGATGAAAGAAATTGTACTTAACATGGTTAGAATATATTATGTATTGTAATATTTTCATCACATTTTTATCATTAGAAAACACATAAAATAGATTAAAAGAAAAAAGAAGTCTCTATAAACATTTTTTTTTTATCTCAAATCTTAAGTGGTAGAACAGTTTGTGTCAGAGTTTTCTTTAGTGTAACGAGAAACAACGTATAAGTCTTAGCTTGTGACATTATTGTAGAAATTGTAAGCAGAAAAGTAACAGCATTTGTCAGCGAATAATCAGTGGCGCACTGTAAAAAAGAAAAAGAAAAGGAATATAAGGTGCAGGCAGGGAATTTTATAAAGCCAGATGCCTTTCCTCGTTTCCTGGTTACATTATTAGCTACGCCTCAAATTCCTCCCCTTTTCATACCCTTTAATCTAATTTTTAACTAAGTTTAGTTTTAAGTTAAGTTAAATCTATTTTTTTAATTATCAATCTAATCTAAAAGTTCAGTTAAATCATCAAATTTTAAATCACTTTAAAAGATGTTTATTAAAAATAATTTTAATGTTTTTTAATAATTATAAAATAACCATAATACTTATAATACATATATAAATAATATTCATGATAAGATTATTAAATAAATTACATTTTTATTATATAATATATTTGAGTCAAGATTAGATTTTAAAATTCATGAATTTATTATCACATTTTTAATTGGAAATATTTAAAAATTACAATTATTCAATTACTCAACTCAATTTAACATATATATATATAATTAATTAAGTTAAAGAAAATTATATCAATCCCTATTATGTTAAAATAGGTATAAAAATTTAAAAATAAAGTAAAAATATTTTTTATCAACAAAAAATATGACTAAAAACATAATCTAGAAAAGGTGAAATCATTTTGTAAAAAATTTGATAATTTAGAAAAAACTTAAGTGTGTTTAAGAGGATAAAACAATGTGGTAATTAATTATCATGAAGATTATATGAGTAATATAAAAAAGAGAGACATGTAGAATTTTATATTGATTCAATTTTTTCTAAATTTATTTCCAGTTAACTTAAAATCTTAGTTAAATTTTTTACTAAAATTTTGAATTATTCAATTATTTTTTATCAGTTGGAATCTGATATTCAACTCTCTATGTTTAATGAATTTTTTTTATTTACTTTTAATCTTTTTTATTTTAATTTTTTTTTAAATTTATAGAAGATATTGCTAAAATAGTTCCTCAACTCATCTCATCAAATCTTTATTCCAAAATCTTTTCAATTATACTCATATTTTTCATTTCAAATTCACTATTAAGTAATCACTTCAACTATATAATATCAATCTTATCTTAAGATATTATCAAATATGTCATCTACATATCCTAACACGTAGATGAATGAGTTATTTTTACCTTTTTATAATAGACACATGAATTATAAAAATTCTATAGTATCCTTTAAAAATAATAAATTAATTGAGTCTCTTATAACATTATGTATTATTTGTTTCACCTTATATATATAACAACTTTTGAAACTTGTACACGTAGTCTTTATTTCCTTTCATCTCATAACCTTTAGTTTTTCTCATCAAAATATTATCCTTCAATAGATATAAAAAATGATTTTCTTCATATCAATTTGCTCTAACTTCACTCTAACTTCATGTTTAATATTGCAAACAAAAAGATCTTTTATATAAAAAAGATACAATCAACTTGAATTATATATATAACAACGAAAGAATGTGAAATTAGTTAAAACTGAAAAATAAACTTAACTAATTAACAAAACAAAAATAAGTTATTGTTGACAATTGGATTGTCTATCCAAGTAATTGTCTACTAAATTAGATGGTCTAAATATAAAGAGAGTTCCAACACCAGTATAATTTTAAAAATAGTAAAGCCTTACTCATGAAAGTACATATTAAAAAGATAAAAAATATTATATAAAATCAATTTGATCAGTATGAATTATTTTAGTATTAACAAAAATATAAATATTAAATTTTATACATTTAATATTTTAATTTTAGAGAATTGAGAAAAAAAATAATAAAATTAAATTTAGAGATGAAAACTTGAGAAGCTCATTATTATTTTTTAGCATATTAACAAAATTATTCAAACAAAGTTAAATAATGTCACTATATAGTAGATGAAAATTAACAGACTAAAACTTATGTAATAAATATATATTGTTGTAAGAGTAAACATAATTTAACTACAAACTAAAATTTTCAAAATCTATGAAATAGAAGTAAGTTTTAGGTCAATATATTAAAGTCAAGTTAATGTAATTTTAAGTAAGTTCTTATATGTTTACTCTCTCAATGTAGAGTTAATTTCAAATCGAACTAATAATAAGTACTTTAGTGTTGAATAAAAAATATAATAAATTTTAGCAACACGTTATTTTTAAAAGAAAAATATTAAAAAATTGAAACAAAATAATAACTACTTATGTACTTAATCAAGTAATACAAGGATTAAAAATTTAATTTAAAAAATGACAAGACAACCCAGCTAAATTAATTCAATCACATTTGGATTGGTTCATATCTAGTTATTGAATCATTTGATAAATTTTAAAAAATAAAATCATAATAAAATGAAAGAAAGTCAAAGAATACTATAAGAAATGGGGTTTATAAAATTATACAATATAAAAGTTATAGAATTAAAAACATAAAAAAATAAAAATAAAAACTATAACAATATGAATTCTATTTGATTTGATTTTATGTATTCAAATCTATGCAACTGATGATATTGAATCTATAATTTTAAAACTCGAATTCAACCAATAATCTAAATGAACCTGAGTTTTTGTTTTCAGTCTAATTCAAATTAATCATTTCATGGAACCCATTCAAACTCAAGTGGATGACTGCTAAAAAATGGGAAAATTAGGGCATAGAACATTTGTAGGCATCAAATCCCACGACTATTTGTCATTAGTGGTTGATGAATAAAAAAACTAGTGTGGTTAAGTGTCTAATTGTGTCTCCTTTCAGTGAATGCAACACAATTTCAATATCTGTCGTCTATGGACCAGGTAACACCATGCAGGATTCTAGCACATGGCAATGATTTTTCACTTTGGGTGAGTTCCATTAGGAAATAAGTTCGACCCTAATCTGCAAAATAATCACAAAGTATATTGTTACAAATGTCGACATCAACATAAATACAATGGAAGATACTACATTTTAACTAAAATGGAATTGAATTGAGAATAAAATATATATTTTCACATAAAATTGTATTTACTATAATAGGAATCCTTAGAAGGATGTCATACAAAATTATTTATATATAGATATATATATATATTATTATTATTTTTGTCAAGATATTTTTTCATGTATAAAATAATATAATTATATTAAGTTAAATAGTTAATAAACATAGTGTAAACTAATATTCAAAAATAACAATTTTGATGAAAGGAGATCATTTCAATATTTGTAGTTGATAATTCTGGAGATTTCTAACGACTCCTGTTCAAACAATTATGGTGTTTCACTATAAGAAAATGAATATACGTCTTTTGACTTTATGAATGTAATCATGTTGGTTTCTAGTTGTAACAAAAGAAAGAAACTAATAAATAAACATTCTGTCATTATTATTTTCTACCTTGGATTAAAACTTATTTAGGTTATTTATTTTAAGTGATAAGGCATACATATTATAAAATTATCTAATACTAATTTAAATAAATATTAAAATATATTATATTAGTGTCAAGATATTAACTTTAATAAATAAAAAATAAATAAATTTAACATCGGCTAAATTAACATTAACTTAAAAAAATATTAAAGTTATTATTTAACTTTTATTTTAAAAAAAAAGTTGTGTCACGTGATAATGTTGCATTTTGGATGATGCAATAATTTAAAAATTAATTTGATATTTTCTTATAATATACTATAACAATTGTATATAATATATTTTGATTATTATTTTTTTATGTTAAGTTTTCTAACCTTTGATAGTTTCTTTTTTAAAAAAGAAATGTTGTAATTTAACCTTAGTTTTCTTTTATCTTAAAATACTATAATATAGTAAAAAAGATCTTTAGAAATCATAAATTTTTTTAGAGAAAATTTTAAGAATAAAAAACTTATATCTACTTATATACTTACTCGTTCATAAGATTGATCGGGTATAGTTCTTTATTATTTTGTTATTGTCTTAATTATTTTTTTTAATCTAAAAATCAACAAAATTTCTGTATATAAAATTTAATTTTCTTAAAAAAAATAATAGCAAAGAGGTAGAAATATTATCCTATCTATATATATTTTATGAAGTAGCTAAAAATAATATGATACTTTATATTATTATTATTATTATTATTATTATTATGACTTGTGTTATGTTAATTAATTAAACAATATTTTAACAAAATGAAGATGTATCTATGACAATATTATGAAATTTAGAAAGTATTTGTTTTGATAGGACTAAATAAGGGAAGAGACTTCTTTCTAGAAAATATAGTTTGTAGTGAAACGTGGGCAATTGGTAAGTGAAAAAGAGAAATTCATGTTTTGATTGTGTCCATGAAGGGGTGACTAATACCAAACCTTGACTTTAATGTCAATGCAGCCCTTGGTTGTCGAGTGAAAATCGCTTAATGTTTTGGAATCAAAAGATAATGTGCAAAAAATTGAACAAGAGCTTTCTTCCAACTTCCACTTGTTGAGATGAAAAGAGACAAGCATAAAGAAAGGAGTGTAAAGTCTTATGACCTTTCTTTCTATTAACAAATAAATTGATGTTTCAGATTCTCTTATTTCCACATCACATTCGGGTAAGAATACATGCTTATTTTAAGAAACAAAATGAGAAATATATACTATTAGGTCATATTTTAGTGTGATCAAAATTAAGATATGGATGCATATACTTTTTTCAGTAGTTATATAATCAAAATTATTTTTAAATCTTATTATTTATGTATGGTTCATATATATATATATATATATATATGATTCCCACGTATTTAAATAGTGGCCATTAGATTTATTATGAATTAAATTATATGATTAATATACACTAATAGTGCAAGCTTTTAAAAGTCAATAACATTGTTAAGTGATAGTATAACTTTAAATTTTCATCGTTTTATTTATAAGGTAAAAAATTATTCTTCATATATAAAAATGACTTGTATGAATCTCCTAAGGTCGGTTGTGTTTGATATTTGAATTGCTTTCATTAAAGTTTTAATATTTTTAAATGTTTTTGTAAATTAATTTAAATTTCAAATTTTTATTTTGGATAAGATAATTTAATTTTTACATTAATACAAGTGGTAACGGCTATACATTTCTAAACAAAACATATTATACAAAATTCAAGATAAAGGTATATCATATGACAAATATGACATTTTTTTCAGCAATAAACCCACGCGGCAAAACAAAATCCAAAAGAAAACACTTTGCAAAATAATTACTAAACTCGAGTTATTTTTTTACAAGCCAGAATTTGATTCCAAAAATAACGAATTTTCAAACTCTTTTTGAGTATTTCTTTTTCAAATTTTCAATTATTTTTAAGTTTCCGATAACCTTTTTTTTTCTTATTTTATCTTAAACTCTTTTTATATTATAAAAAAATTATTTTTATCAGACATATTATTAATCTATAAAATTATAAAATTATAAAATTAGTCACTAATTTAATTTTTGATTAAAATTTTGATAAATAATAATATAAGCTAATTTAAATTTTGATTTAAAAATTAATTTAATTATTATTATATAGAAATTAATTATAAAATTAATAATCACTAAAATATATAGTTTTTATTATAATATAAATTATTTTAAATACCAATAATTTTTAATTTATAAAATCTTTAATTGAGTTACTATAATCATTAATTATCTTTAATATTTAAATTAGTTTATAAAACAATCCACTCATTTTGTTTTTATATCTTTTAAGAACAAACTCTACCATTTAAAAGGTAAATGTATATAGTATTCCTATTTGATTATACTTCAATTTTGAGTAACTTTAGTTTTAACTATCAGCTTAAGAAAGTTATCTTTAACGTATTATTGCATGTTGAGCTATTTTTGAAATAAAATAAATATTGGAATTGATGATGAACTATGTTTAAGTTTGAATTGAAAGTGAAATAGGTGGCTAAGTTCACGCACTAATAAGTTTAGAATTTAATGACAGTTTTATTTTTACGTCATTTGTGTATTGTATAGTCACTTTTAAATTAAAAGCCTAATTGTACAAGTTGGAATAGAGATTTATTCTAAATTAAGGTTTAAACTTTGGTGGCAAGAATTTGATTTTAGTTTTATTATTGAAGTATGTTTGTACGTAATAGGAAATTGAAAAATCTTACTAAACTTAATATTAAGTTTTTGAATCTTCAACTTGATTTGGAATATGAAATTTGTGAATAGGTGGAAGTAACTGTGTCATAAATTTGCTAGAATAGGAAGAATGATTGTTGAGTCTTAGAAAGCTTTAGAGAATTATGTAGAATTGTTGGTTCCTCATAATTTTATAAGTGAATTATGAAGAAGAGATATGTAGTTAGAATTTAATGCATCTCTACACATGAAGAAGACTTTTTCCAAAGATCCCAAAGGTTATTTCTTAATGACTCTTTCTTCTAAACCTTTATAAATAGAAGATGTCTTGAAGAAGACATGTTGACTAAACTTGAGATCATTAAGCAATTCACAATCCTTGTGTTATAGCCTTGTAATATTTGAAAGAATATTGTTTGTATTGATTATAAAATATAAAAAGAGTGATTTTTATTTGTATCCATCTAAGAAAATTAATCCTCTTTTAAAGAACAAACAAGTAATATTTTATATCACTTCCTTTCTAACGCGAGTGGTTGTTTTTCAAAGAATATTCATGTGTATTTAAACATAAGTGGTTGCAATACAAACTATACTTGTATGTTTAGCTAAGAGACTCAGATCCAAAGAATTTCAATTGTAATTTGCATCAATAGTATCCTTAATGGAACTTTGTTAGAATAAAATTTAAAAAGAGGGGGATGAATTGATTTCTTGATAAAAATTAACCTTTTTAAAAATTAATCTCGTTAAAACAAAGTTTAACAAAAAAACCGAAAATAAAATTAAGTTATGTTTGATTAAAATCAAAGTGTAAAATAAGTTTGATATAAAGAGAGTAAGGATAGGGAGAAGAGAACACATATATTTATACTAGTTCAGATCAAAACAGATCTTACCACCAATCATTTATCACCTCCTCAAATGAGAGTAATTAATTTCTACTAACTATCTTAAAATAAAGTTTACAACTTACAGTGCAGTGAAATAAGTAAGATATCAGAAAGATTTGCAAAAACACTTTGTATAGAACAAAAGATGAAACAACACCTTCTTTGAATACCGTAAAGAATGAAGACACCTCCTTTAAATAAACACAAAGGATGAATATTTCATTTGAATAATCACAAAGGATGAGAACAACACCTGGTTTGAAAACCTCAAAAGATGAACACCTCCTTTGAATAACCACAAAAAATGAAGCAAGTTTGTTCTCTCTAGGTTATTTTTGAAAGCTAAGACCCCTCCTTGTTATGTTTGAAATGTACTAAGATAGAAGAATAAAAGTTAAAAATATAATATTAAATGCAAGTGGATAAAATAGAAAAATAAATAAAAGTAGAATACTGACATGTCTATTCTGATTATCTATCAAAATTTTATTAGTAAGATAGAGAAGAAGACAAGTGATTTCTATCCCGAGAAGTGACATTGATGTGTTATACATCAATGATGATGTTATACTCATTGTGCATGGTAAAGGAGAACAAACTGAGAAGAGTGAAGACTGAGATCATGAAGATGCTGGTGGAGGAAGGTGACGTGTCAATGCTGATTGAAATTGTTGAGGTTGAAATGTGATAAAATAGAAGAAGAAAAGAAAGTGAAGATAAGAAGAGAACAAGTAATAAAAAGTCAAACATGATTAGTTTTCATTTTTATGTATTCATGTCTTGACTCATGTATCATGTGTCACTTAATATGTCACATCGTGATCACTTCTTAACTATGTGAATATTAATTTAATAAAAATGATCATATTTATTATTTTTATCTAAATTAAAAACTCAACTAAAAAATATATACAGTGAAACTATATTAAAAAAATAGTAAAGTAGTGAAATCGAAAAAGTTATTTTACCTATTATTAAAGTATTAATATAATAAGTTGTTAAGTGGGTATTTGTTGATTTTGAGTTATCCAACTATAGTAATTTTTTTAACATCAAGTTTTATTAATCCATGTTGTAAAAAGGGGATTTTATACTTGTAATTTGTCCATTGAAGCTTGTAATTAACATATTAGTATATTTATTTCACGTATGTTGTGTAGCACATGGAAAGGAAATTCTCTCTTTAAGTAATTATTATTATCCCACTTTCGTGAAAAAACATATGAAACTAAGATTACACGAAAAATCCATTAATGAGAAGGTGGACACGAATAATATAAGAACAAGAAACTACAGAAAGGATCTCAGTTGAGTGTCATAACAAAAGTCTCACAAAAAGTTTCACACATGACCTCATTTATCTCTCATTTTTGTGCTACAACACCACCATTAAATCCAATCCCACAACAATCTTTCTTTGTTCTCAGTGCTCACTTTCTAATGTTGCTTACAAAGGATCTCATGTATGTACTTTTTCTACCACAATCCGTTTGCACTCTCTCATTCTCACACACATAGAGAGATAAACATAAATAAATAAAAGACAGATTCCATATAGATAAAAGGAATGGGCCCAATGATTGGTATTTTTCCTTGCATTTTGAACTTTCTTATGCATCACTCCAACACTGATAAAAAAAACTTAGGAAGGCACATATATACTGCATATATATACAACATTGCATGGTGAAACGGTGAAGTAAAGTTACATGTAAGAAATTTTTTAACATGGTTGATACATACATTATATATGATTCAGGCACAGCATAATATCCCACCCAACGAATCCTCCAACAAGCTTCCTTGATTCTCTCCTAATTAAAACCTTATATAAGTTATAATTTTGATACAGTAATATCCATAATAACATATTATTAGCTTAAGACATTGCCAAGTGGCAAAAGTTAGAAGCTCGTGTCACATTCATCCCTCGTGGTTTAGTTTGCAAAAAGTAATGCCCCTCACAAGAGGTTGTATGGCAGATCCCCACCTCCCCATGTTACAACTTCCCCTCAACCTGTCCCTACCTTCCCCACATTTTATAAAACCCCATAACCCTCCCTTCCTTCTCTTAATTCACTTCCTCATCACACCCTTCATTTCCTCTTATTGTGCCATTGTCATTGCCATTACACCTTTGCTACTCTCTCTTCTTTGTTGATCAACACACCCCTTTTTCAATTTATACTCATATCATAACAAGGCACCAAAATGTGCAGCTCTAAGGCCAAAGTCACAGTAGGCATAGAGGGTGTTGCTGCTGCTACTACCACCACTGGCATGCCTTCCGTGGCTAGAATCAATGGAAGGCCAGTCCTTCAACCAACTTGCAACCGTGTTCCAAACCTTGAAAGGAGGAATTCAATCAAGAAAGTGCCACCACCAAAGTCACTTTGTCCACCATCACCACCTCTTCCAAGCAAGACCTCATTGACACCCCCAGTTTCTCCAAAGTCTAAGTCCCCAAGGCTTCCTGCAGTGAAGAGAGGCAATGACAACAGTGGACTGAACACAAGTTATGAAAAGATTGCCATCCCAAAAAGCTCCTCTAAAGCTCCAACTTTGGAGAGGAAGAAATCCAAGAGCTTCAAGGAAGGGTCCTGTTCGCCAGCCTCTATAGAGGCTTCATTCAGCTACTCTTCCTCTTTGATCACTGACTCCCCAGGGAGCATAGCTGCTGTAAGGAGGGAACAGATGGCACTGCAGCAGGCGCAAAGAAAAATGAAGATTGCCCATTATGGAAGATCAAAGTCTGCTAAGTTTGAAAGAGTTGTTCCTCTTGATCCTTCAACTGCTACTCTTACATCAAAGCCAACTGAGGAGGAGAAGAGATGCAGCTTTATCACAGCCAATTCTGGTAATTTGTAGTGAATATTTTAATTATGTTTTTCAATATTGTTCTTGATTAGAATTGGATTTTTGTGTCTAAATAATAAAAGTTTATATCAAATATTGACAAAGTTACTGAGAAGAAAAACTCTTATCATAGTTGAAAAGAAATATCTAAGTTTTTTCTCCATGTTTCAACACAAATTCATATTACTGAATGAATGTTATTTCCCTTAAAAAGCAAAAATGTGCTGCTGCTTTATCTCAAATTTTCTTTTGATTAATAGATCCCATCTATATTGCTTATCACGACGAGGAATGGGGAGTTCCAGTTCATGATGACAAGTAAGTCACCACTTCTTTCTTTTTCTGTCTCAAACACATCACAGTGTCACACCAAACACAAATATGCAGAAACTAACAATGATGACTGACAAAATCACTATTCTTCATCCAGGATGTTGTTTGAGCTTTTAGTCTTAAGCGGTGCTCAAGTTGGATCTGATTGGACCTCAACCTTGAAGAAACGCCAAGATTTCAGGTTGAATTCTGTTAAAAGGCATTCATATTCATAATTTTATGAACTTTTTTGGGGGTCAAGGAAACTAATATTTTTAAATTATCTACAGAGCTGCATTTTCAGAATTTGACGCAGAAACTGTGACCAACTTAACTGATAAGCAAATGATGTCTATTAGTTCTGAATATGGCATTGACATAAGCAGAGTCCGAGGAGTTGTTGATAATGCTAACCAAATTTTAGAGGTGAGCAAATTCGAAAGCTGTACCCTTTTCATCTCTTTTTAACTTAGTCTCTCTTCTTTTCGTCTCATGTCTCTCAAAATTATAGTTTGAGCTGGCTTAACTGAATATTCTATTACGAAACAACAGAATAGTTAAAAGAGTATTAATGGTGAGGTGACTTCTCCAGCTACATCTTATTATTATCTCTTTAATGTACCTAATGACAAGAAATTTCCAATAGATTACAAGTTTTAATACTGGTCCCACATGAGTTGATTCACACAATGGTTTCTCTATCAATCTTTTCATAAATTACAAAATTTTAGTTGTTGTTAGTTAACACTAGCTAACAATTATTGTTTACTGTTCATTTAGCTGGTAATAATATCAACGTTAAATTAATCATCTCCTAGTTAACTATTTGCTAATATTTGCCTTTTTAAATTGGGGTGTTGCAGATTAAGAAAGACTTTGGAACATTTGACAAGTACATTTGGGGGTTTGTGAATCATAAACCCATCTCCACTCAATACAAGTTTGGCCACAAGATCCCAGTGAAGACCTCAAAATCAGAAAGCATAAGCAAAGACATGGTCAGGAGGGGCTTCAGGTTCGTTGGACCAACAGTGGTTCATTCATTCATGCAGGCAGCTGGCCTAACCAATGACCACTTAATCACATGCCACAGGCACTTGCAGTGCACCCTATTGGCAGCTCGCCCCCATTGTACCATAGAGTCCTCCCAATAGAGCCAATTTCAACTGAGAAATAAGGAAAAAGAGATTGACCCTGAAGAGCTCAAGACATAAATTAAGAGTTATTATATATGCTGAAGATCCTGCATATATAATAATGTGGCTAACAATAGTTTACTTTTCGGTTAATGTTGTGTATAATATTAGATAGGACAAAAAGGTTTTCTGATTTGCGAGATGTTGTGAGAACTTTTAATGATAGTTTGGGTGTGCTTTTCTTTGCATAATTAATGGGAAAAAAAGTGATTACAAGAGAGAAGAAAAAAAGGTTTAGGATGGTGTTATTTAGTAGTGGGAGGAGGCTTAGGGAACAGTCTCCATGTGCATGTGCAATTGGGAGGCAAGGGCATGTGTGGTGTCAGTTTGCTTTCTAGACCATGTGACCCATCAGACTTTGCATTATTTGGTTCCCTTTAACAGCCTGTGTTTGTAAGAGGGGAGTGTAGGACCACCCTCCCCTCCCTTTTTCTTCTCTTGCTTTGTTTATGGGGTTGTTATCTTTACTGTATTCTCTAACTTTTTTGGCTTGGATGATATAAATTATACCCCAATATATTTTGGAGTTGGTGTGGATGTTTTGAGTGGCCTTCAATACATTTGCCATGTGCTTCTGTACTATTTCATCACTAATATACTTTTCAAAACGTTAACCAGATAAGATAAGTATCTTACTATCTCCCCCATGTGCTCACTCACCTTCTATATGTTAAAGAAATGCTCTTTTCTCCTCTTTTTGTTGCTTGCATTCTCTCATATTTGGTAGTACTTCTGAGATAGTGAAAGTCATTGCTACCACCATCACTGTAGCAGCATTTAACATGGTACACATGCATGGAATAAGGACTTGGCAAATGCATGAGAGTGTTATTATTACTGACTTGTTTATTAAGAGATTGGTCCTAACATCAAGGGTAGTATAACTTCCTAGACAAAAGAGTATCCTATAAAGAATAAATGGCCAATTAATGTGAGTAGTTGACAATACCAAAAACTGTAAAACAAGAAGAATCCACTAAAGTATTCACCAAGTATCCCTTTATTGCAAGGTGTAAGCAACTTCGTGAACCATGCCAACGAACATTGCACCAACTAATTAATTTTGAGTAGTTAATAAGCGTAAACAAATGGTTGACTATTATCTCTCTAGCTTTGTAACAGATACGTGAAGAACAAATTAAGAAATATACTATTCATGCATTTCATCAATCCAAATGCAGATAGGTTTTTTGTCTCATAGTTTTCAATTGTTTTCTAGGCTATGCTAGGATGATGATATGCAGATTCTGCAGAAAATTATAGGCCCATGCCCTTCACATTCTCTGTATTTTTCAGAAGTTTTATTCTACATTGCTGATCTTCATTGTTCTTTCTGTCCTTTTTCTAACTCCCAAGCGAAGTTATTGTGACAAAAAATCAAACACTTTCAGCTTTGTATAGAGTTTCAAGCTACTAGCTCCTTGAATGTGACAGAAAAACAAGAGTTCATATTAGAGAATATCCTTCCCGCGAGAGGAGTATCAATAATTCAGAAAAAATAACTCAAGGTAAATCAAATTTTTGTAGTGCATCAATTTTTAAATAATTTTGCTAACAAAAAGTTTTTGTACATTATTTTATGATAAAAAAAATAGAGATAGGAGAAACAGGAAAAAAAAGTGTAATAGGATAAGTGACGTAAACGAAAGAAAAAACAGTGTAACTGCTAAACTTCTTCATATCTTTCTTAATGGTAGGTTATTAAATTAAATAATGACGCCAGAATTTTTTTCTAATAATAAATAATAATTTAAAAAACTTCAGACATTTTTACTTAATTTGGAAAATTCTATATAGTAAGTTTTCTTTCTGGTTTTACTATGAGAAATTTTTTAACTACTGTCTCTGATATTGATGAATAAATAACAGATTACATTAACATCCTATTTAACTCACTTAAATGAATTTAGTTGAGTTCATGATTAAACTCGTCCATATGCCTAACTCAACTCAATGCAATTAACCAATTCAAAGTATCAAATGAGAGAGAAGGTTAAACTGATCTGTCCACCTAAATTTTATTTTTTTATAAATTTTAAATCAAAATTCTTAAATATTTTATTTTAATTCCAATACAATTTATTTGTATTTTATTTATTATAGATAAATATAACAGTAATTTTTTTTATTTTTAAAATTTTGTTTTATTTGGGGGTTCATCCTTGAGTTGTCTTCATTAAGATATTTTTATTATTTTAATGTATTCTTTTATAATTTTTGGAGAGTTAATTCAACTTAATTTCACTTAGGTTAAGATTTTCAATCTTATAAACTATAACAACTTCAACCTAATCCATTTTTTAATGAGTTAGAAATGCCTAATTTGTATCTACTTTTTATTTTATTCCTATGTCTAAAGATTCTATGTTTGAATCCTTACTCATCTATTTTTGTAGGAGGCTTACATTGCAAGTAAACTAACAACAAAAACTAAAAGTTTGCTTATAAAAAGACTTGATCTAACAATATTTTGGTATAGGGAATAAAAGAAAAAGTTACCACATTCGTATAGAGACAAAAAATATTAACTAAACCATTACATGTCATTTTCTCACACGGTATATATGAGGCACAATTTTACCTTCTTAACTTAAGAAAAAATTGTTGTCAAATGTTATTTTCTATAGATATAGTATTACAAATAAATAAAATTTAAAATTTACATTAATATCATTATATCATTTCACACTTTTAGTATATTTCTTACTTACATTTATTAAAAATGTTATTATAGTTAAACTTTATACAATATAGTAACACCTTTTAAAATGCATGTACGTATAAATAATATAAATATAATATTGTGATAATTTTTGAAATAAATGATATAATAGATGAAACTAAATTGTTATATATTATATTTTTTTAAAATGTTACTAAAAAGTCATTTTAAAAAAATATCTGATTAATTTTTTTATGAACCATATGTTAATCACTTTTTAAAAAAATAATCATGTTTTTTTATTTAAAAAGGTTTAAAAAGTAATATATCATTGAAAAACATTATTTTTTATGAATTTTTTTTTCCTAAAAAAATATTTTTAATTGAAAAAATTGAAAGTTCGACATTAAATAAAATATGAAAGATGAATAAATATATAAAGAAACTCATAAATTTATTATTTTAAAGTTTTGTAACAAAGGTGACATAAACCTTTTATATTTGAGAAAAAAATTATGATAAATTCAAATATGAAATTGAAAGTTTAAGGATTTTCTCTCCATTTCTCTAATTTTTAGAATTAAGTGCATATGTGAGAATTAAATTACAAAAATTATAATTTAATTCTAATAAATATTAAAATATAAAATTAATTATAAAAAAATAAAATTTATTTTTTATTTATAAAATAATTTTTTATTTAATTATTATAATGACTAATTATTATTTTTTTCTTTAAATTAATTTATATTTAATTAATTTATTGGAATGAGTATTTATTAATGTCTTCCATTCATACTCAGTTATTTGTCTTAAAATAATTAGATGTAAATAAAGATTCTCAATCCCTTATTTCTAGCCATTAATTTGTTAGTTGTTGTGAGTGATCCACTATTTTTGTATGTTAGTAAAATGTCTATTATCACATCAATGTAATCTGGAACTGTATAAATGAAAAAACTTTCAGTTAGGTCAACAAAATACCTGATACCTCAGATATACGAAGACTTGATAACTTGTACTCTGTCCATAACTCACAAGATGTAATAACTAGTTTAAGCACATATTTTAAAACAATATTTTATTAATCAATAGAATCTTATGACTAAGTCATGCACTTAGTATGCATGGTGATATATGCATTAAAATTATTATTCTAATTGTAAAAGTAAGATACAGATAATGTAAGTAAACTTGGTGAAAACGAATTTATCTTGATGAAACTAACTTACAAAGCGTTTTCCTTTAAAAGAATACAACTTTTACTCAATAAATTATGTTTCCACAATTTATGAATCCCCAATCTTCATGCTCAAGCAATGGCCAATTTGATAGCAACTATAATACAATTAGTTTGTATATTAAAAGATATTGCACATCGAAACTCTAAAAGACAATGGAGAAGAATTTGTTTAATCAATTATTTTATTTGATCCTTTTGCTTTGAATGTGCTGCTAAATGATTTAACGAAGGCAATAATTTATTACTAATATTATAATTATCGCTTTTGAAGATAATCTTGAAAGTTTCTTCCAAAAGCATTGTCCATGGATTGCGCTGTGCCTAAACTAGAATTTAGAACACGTTTCAGTGTTTGACTTTGAGCAAATTGCTATAGCTAATTATATTATGTTGTTCCATGTCTAGTCCATTATCTTAATTTCTACAAGAAATTTATGTTAATTGTTCTAGTACAAGATTATTCAAAGATTTTAGACTATTTCTTGTTGTTCTTGTCACGGGATTTTTTCAATTTATCAAGTCAGATTAATACTCTTTTCAATTAAGATTTTGGACGATATTATATTAGTATTGTCTCTGGATTCTTCTTATCCAATGAGTAATACTCACAGTACTATGAACATTACTAGCCCAATAAAGCTTTTGCATACAATGAGAATTAAAAACATATTTCTTGCTAAATAAATCCTTCTTATGACATGTGAGTGTATAATGATTAACTATCCATTAAGATATGGATGTTAATCTTATTCATTTCGAGAAATATAAGATTGTATACTATAACCAAATATAACATTAAGAGATTAAAATAAAAAATGAGATTTATGTATCAAAACATTAAATTTTAAATTTATAAATTAATTTCTAAGTATTTATATTAATTGTAAATTGGTTTTTAGTTAATTTTTATTATTTATAACTTAGTTGTAAGGTTGGGTTTAACCTAATTAATGACTTGAACTCGGTTGGACAAATTTAATCATACATGACTTAAATTCAATTTGACTTTTTTTTAATTTGGACATGATCCGACTTAGTTAAACCTAGACTTAGTTAAACCTAGACAAAAGTTGTTTGACTTAGGCTCAATTCAACTTCAGAGAGTTAGATCCTGACTAAGTCAGAACTAAGCTCGACCCCTAACCCATTCTGACTTGGACTAGGCTCAACCTAGCGTACCTACCTGACCTGACTCACCTTGTCCCAATCTTAATCCAAGTTGGTTTAATGTGGCCCAATCCAACTTGAGCTGATGCAGATCAAACCTAACTTAACTTGATATGGACGTAGTCCAAATTGGTCTTAGCTGGACTTGACCAACTTTTCTTGACCTAGGTCTGACCGACTCAACCTATCATAGGCTCACCCAACTTAGCTTGACCTAGGCTTGACATAAACTAAGCATGATATGGACCCAATTGGATTCGATTTAACTTGAGCTTAATTCAACTCGGTCTTATATAGGCCTGACTTTACTTAGCGTCATGTGGGCCCAACCCGATTTAGCCTAACATGGGTTGGGCTCGTATAAGTTCTATCTAACTTGTCCTGATTTGGACCTAGATCAACTCGTCCCAACCTAGGTCCAAATCAACTCACCCGAACTAAATTAGCACAACCTGACACGAAGCTATATGTGAGACTAGCCTAATTTGGCTTTAAGTTAGACTCAACCTGACTTGGGCTCAACTTGACCAACCTGACATGGTCCCGACTAGACCTAACCTAACTTACGCCTTACCAAATCCTACCCATATTGACCTAAGTTTAAGTTTTCCTATATCTCATCCAGTCCAACCTTGTGTGACTTGGGCCAACGCAACTCAACCTTGGATGACCTAGGCCCAACTCAATACAATCTCATTTTAACTGGTCTAGTCGAGTCTAACCTTGTATAAATTGAACTATCTCAACCTCACCCTAATTTTAAATTTTGAAAATCTAAAAATTTATCCATATATATCTAATTCTTATCAAACCAAATTCAATTAATTGGATAAAAGATATAGATTTGGAAAAATATAGATTTGAATTCTTTTTTCCATGTTGTGAGTAGTTAAAGATTAGATCAATTAATTCTTTTTTCACATATATAAAGATTTTTAAGTAAATGTTTTTTCTAATTCTTGATTTTAAAGAAGAAATTTTATTAAAACCTTTGAATTGAGCTAGTTCATGAGTTTTATGGAGCTTTTATGTGAATTTTTTCCTCCTCTCAACTTTTTATTCTTGGCCTATAGCATCAAATTTTGGATTGAACCAAATTTGCATATCTAAGTCTAGCATACCTAGTACAACACTTCTGGCTATGATATCATTTGACATCACCTCATTCCATCCTCATCTAATTTCTCTATTTATCTCTACACATAAATATCAATGTCATGTTTAAAACTCTTACCAAATTCAAATAATCCTAAAACCTTGCAATAAATAAATAAATGTAAGACTCACTATGTAAGTTGAGAATAATAGATTAAGAGAAAATATTTTATTTAATTACAAGGAGATATAATATTTTTTATTTAAAATTTTAATTTTTTATTTATATTAATTATTTATATTTGTTATTTACAAAGTTAAATTAATTTTTTATTTATGATTTTTTATACAATATTTAATATAGTATTAAATAAAAATTAATTTTTTTAAAAATAATTATTTTAAACACACTTAAAATTCAATCAACTTATCAATAGTAAAATTGAAAATAAAAAAATATAAATAAATAAATATTAAATTGAAATTTATATATTATTATTAATAATATGAATATATACATATATATTTAAATATTATATTAATTTTATTTATATCATTTTATTAATTTTAAATATTTTTTAATTTTATCAATTATTCATATTGTAAATATTAGAAAAGTTATTTTAAAATTATCAATTACAATGATTGATTATTAATCAATTAAAGAAAAAAATGTCATAATTTTATTATAGCAATAATTAATCAGTATAATAATATTAAAATGTTATTAAAGTAAATAATCATAATTATGAAATTAAATTTTAATTATCTCAATAGTTATACTAATATAAAAAATTTATCTATTGTAAGTAAAAATTCTTGTCATTTTAAATTATTAGTATATTTTTAATTATACTCAAAGTATTTGAACTTATTTATTTAATCTTCTAATATTAAAATTTTTATTTTTATTTTTATTTATGTTTAAGAATATTAATAATTTTATAATTAATATTTTAAAATTTAATAAAAAAATTTAATGATACTAGATTCTTGTATTTTATTTCCATTATTAAAAGTTTAAAACAGATGATTTGTAATTAGATTTGAAATGTAATTATATTATATTCATACTTATCAAAGCATACATTATATTCGTACTTATCAAAACATATTTTAAGCCATAAAATTACTTAATTTATTTATAAATAGAAAGAAAATTAAAATTATAAATACTATAATAATTATAAAAAACTTACAGCGTCTTTTATTTAACAATTTTATAATAATAAAAAACTAAAAAATATCCAAACTTCATCACAAAATATTTGTTTTAATTTATTTAAAATTTTTATTAAATTAAAGATAAATCCAAATTTATTTCTTTTATGTTTGATTTGAATAATTTTTCAAAATCAAACAGACTTTTTTAATTTTTAAAATACTTTTAAATTATATTATTTATTGACTTTTTAAATTGCACGAGAATCCTAAAAAATCAATATACTACATTAATACTATATTAATTGTACCCTAATATAGTATATTAAGATTATACTTATACTAATATCCAAATATTATAGTAATAAACTATGTAGTAATATTAATTACTAATTAATAATTATTAATTATTAAAACTATTTACTAACAATCAATTCTAATTATCAATTACTAATTACTAAAATCTTATAATATTAATTACTTTAAAAATATTATAAAAAAAAATTCGTTAAAAAAATAAATCACAATCAATATTAATTTCTTTAAATTTATTGTTACTTATTACTAATTGCTAATATACTATACTAATATTATAATAATATACTATACTTAATACTAACAACAATACTATTTTTTAATCACTATAAATCTAGAATAGTTAATAAAATTAGAATACAAAACTTTTGTTTGTAATCATCAATAAAAACTTAATTTTATAGTTATTATTATTGAACTTTAAATACTGATTTTTATAAATAACTACATAAGTACATTTTATACAATTATAAACTAAATTTAAATTATTGTAAAAGAAAAATCAATTATAAATTAGTTTGTTGATTATGTTATGTAAAAATCAATTTAATAGTTAAATATATAAAACAAAATTAATCACTAAATTAATTTGTAAATAATAAATATATATCATCAAAATATTATTATTAATACTTTTATTTATAAATTTAATATTTTATATTAAAAAATAATAAATAACATAAAAAAAACAATACTTCGTACAAATATCATGCATAAAATAATGATTTTATTAGAAAAAATTAATTAATTCTTTAATAAATTGATTTATTTTTTTATCTAAAACAGTTTAAAAGTAAAATGTTTATATTGTTTTTAAATTTATATTTATTTTAATACATAAGGTTTTCATTAATAAACATTTCAACAAATTTTTATTCATTATTGAATATGCTAATTACAAAATCTTTAATGATTCTAGTACTTATAAAAATAACTAATAAATGTGATAATCAATATAATCAATACATTAAATTATAATCTATTATAAATAGGAATCTTCATTCTTAAGAATAGACAACATTATTGAATGTTCTAACTTAAAGGAGTTTTCTAAGCTCTTACCTAAAATAACTTCTATATTCTTTGGAAGTCAAACTATAACGATGGGACTTTCTTGTTATTGCAAGATTTTTCTTTTAATTTTTCATGATCAAGTTATGAGTGATCATGTTAAAGTCACGAGAGCCCATGCCAACTTAAGGAGTTTGGTCAGAGATACAAGGCAAACTAGAATTTCGTATACATTTCAGTGTTTGACTTTGAGCAACTAGCTATCTATGGCTCGTGATATTATGTGGTTACATATCAGCTCCATTATCCTTATTCCTACCAGAACACACACACACACACACATATATATATATATATATATATATACTTTCCATGAAAATATATCCATGGACGGTTTTCGGGATATTTGCTTTCATGTTCAACTAACACTTCCATTGGGTGTGCATTTGTTCTAACAAAATATCCTTCTCGAGAAATTATTGAGTTGAACTTTTCAAAAATGCTTTTCAATGTTTTGCAATTATTAAAGAAAAACAAAATCACAAGAGAAACCTAATTTTGAAAATTGTATACTATGACATTGTAATAATTATATAAATGAATTGGTCGAATGACAATGGTTCAATTATTAATTTGAATGTACTCTGATGGTGATGATGGTGCAACCTAATTGAAGCACAAGTATTTTCAAATCTCTTATCTAGACAGTAAAGTGATTGCTGTTACTTTCTGAATGGCCAGGAAAAGTAATAACATCCAAACGTTGAACAATATACCCCCATTTTTGTTTTTTTTCTGTCAATTTAATGAGAACATACATATAAATTTGTTTTTTATAATGATTATTTTGAAATTATATTTAATTTTGTTATCAGTTAATATTAATTGTAAAAATATATGTACACTAATAATATATGTAAATTTAATTATTTAACTATATATTTTTTATTTAAATTTAAATATTGGAATCTACCGGGAAATGAAAAGATATAAGGAACAAAACTAAACCAATTATAGAATAGAACAACATAGAGAGAAAGGTATATATGGTTTCAAACTTGTAAGTACCTGTCTAACAATGTTTCAAATTTTATGGAAAAATTTTGCATTTTTATGAGTTTTTGTCCATGTTATTGATATAAAGCAGTTACAACGCTTATTAGTCTTTTTATTTGATTTTAGAATGAGGAAAAACATTTTGAATATGAGAGATAAATCATGTTAGGAAAAACATATTTTCATTATATAAGTTAAAGGTGCTGATAAAAAAATATGAGTTAGATGTCTCTAATATCATTATTTTCAATAAAAAATAATACATACCAAGTTATCATGATTAAAAAAACGTGGAATAAAAGATTTTAAAAATGAAGAAGTAGAACTAACGGTTATATTCTGAACTTTTGAAATTTCAATTGAATACATATTTTTAATTATTAGCCAACAGGGAAAAAAAGGTGTGGTGTTTACATATTTTTAAAGAATTGGCCAAGGAAAAAGAAAAGGAAGGGAATTTACATATTATCCTTTGTTTCATCCCAGCACTTTCTAAATTTGTATGAAAAGTTACAGAATTTTCATTTTTTAACATCTTTTTTCCTTATATAAATAATCATGTTATAAAATATTAAATAATAATATTTCTTATTCAAAAAGAATTGAAGAGGATTATCCCCGAAGTTAAGTACTGTTAGCTTAGTTTGTTGCATTCTAAAAAATTAACTTTTGCAATAACTCCTATATTAATTATTAACATATCATATGAATATGCAGAATTATAAGAATGGAGGAGCTAGTTGATTCATAAGAGCTGATAAATATAAACATTTCCAAATTTAACACAAAATTCAATTGAAACTAGTTGAAATAAGTAGAGGCATTACATATATTACCCTACATCTCAAAGGGTAGAGTTCCTAACTAGTGTAGTAAAAGACTATAAAACAAAGCACAGATAACCTTTCTCTTAGAAATGAAATCTAGATTAAGAAAACAGTGTAAGATCTATAAGGATAACTAAGCCAATTAATAACTGCTGCAATTGGTAGGAGCAAAAGAAACTTTTTTCTCTCCAAGATCATACTCCACTTCAAAATTAACCTGTGCCCAGTTTCCAAAGATAGAAATTCCAGTGGAGGGTACCACTGTCATGCAAACCAAGCTGTTGTCTAGGGCAATGAACATGTTGCTAGGGTTTAGCACTACATCAGCCCCTGTGAAATGAAACACAAATTCAGGGAAATTCATGTTAGAAGGGTTTCTAATACAAAACTCAAATGGGGTTGGAGCATCTACTGCAGCCTCCTCATTAAACACTTCCTTAACAGAACTTATGAAATTGGCATAAATTCTTTGTTCAAGATGTGTCAATATTGGCACTGAATCAATGATAATGTTGCCACCAGTTTGACCAGTCAACACCGTTTTTTGACCAATTGAGATACCCTCTAGGTTGAGGAGATAATATGAGGGTAAAGAAGGGTTGATTATGAGGGGAGTGGACACAACCCCATTCGTAGGTCCTTGCATGGGATGGTTCCCAAATTTCAATTTCCCAGTGGAGGTTGAACTAAAAGGAACCATGCAATAGGAAAACTTGTGACCAATTTGGTCACCAATTTGTGTGGCTAGTGACAATGGACCAGGGCCAAGGCCCACAATTCCAGCGGCCTTGCTGCTTATCTCAAAGGAGAAATTGCTATAAAAGGCACATCCAAAAACGGATTCGGGAAATGATGCACCTTGGCCCATACCCATGGACCCAAAACTGATGGTGTCAGAGCCCAATTTCCCAATGGAGATTGAACTCTCACCATATTGTTGAAGGTAAATGCACTGCCTAGAGTTCCCACAATCACGTTTGTTTTGAGGGATTAGTGTGCATGGATGTGAATCACATGCAACATCCACGTACGTGGAAGATAGAGTTGGATCATACAAAGGGGCATCTTGGGGGTAACATGTTTTGCAAGGGAAACATTGCACCCAAGAGAGATCACTCCCCGTGTCAAAAATTGCAAGCCTTTCAACTTCTGGGGTGCCTAAGGAGAATCTCATGAGGTATTCACCATGGTCAGGAACAGGAGTTATGGCAGTTTCAGCAGATGATGATGATGATGGTGATTGTAGTGGTGATTGTGGTGAAGGTGATGGTGATTCATTTTGACCTATGAAGTCAAATAGTTTGGATCGAGCAATGGATCGCATGGCAGCACTTTTCACTAGCTCGGTTTGGGTCATGTCAGAGTTGTACAAAGGTGACATGGGAGAGTGGCGTGGGATGAGATCAATGCTAAAACTCCTTAGGGTTTTACCAGCATCAACCAATAACACACTACAAAATGGGAAGATTAATAATGTGAGGACAACAACAAAAGGATGCATGTTTGCGAATGCGAAGTTGAAAGAGGAAAAGAATTGATAGAGGGAGAGAGTGGGAAAATGGATTGGAATTGGACAAGAATACCTTGAGGTGCTTCTATTTATATAGCTTTTTTAGTTGTGTTTAAAGAGTTTTTTTGTTTTTTTTAAGTGATGAGATAGTTTCATAGTTAAATAATGAAAGAAAAACTTGATTTGTGCACTATTCTGAGTTACATTTTTACGGTGACTTTTTAATTGTATTCATCAGTTTCTCTTGTTTGTCTCCTTGTGTGGACGGCATCATGCGGTAAGATTCTTCGATTTCATATGTTGTTTTGTAAAAGCAAAAACTAGGTAATAAAATAAATTGTTGATATCTAATTGAATGAATGAAGCAAAAACATTTAGTACATAGTATAACAAACTAATTTAGTTTAATTAATAAGAATTTAATAAAACCGCCTAAAGAAATTTTTTACAGTGATTTACTTACAAATTACTATATATATATATATATATATATAAATAAAACATTAAATTATTATGTTTAAAATGTTATTTTAAAATTATGACTTTTTCTTACACTATAGCGTATAAATATGAACTGTTATATATAATTTCGAAATAAAAATATGTCTAGTTTAATATATATATATATATATAATATTGTTTTAGTAAAACTTATTATATTATTAATTTTTTAATAAATTATATATATAATAAAATATATGAATAAATAATATATATATATAATAGAATCATTAATTGATTTAAAATTCCAATGACATCTAATTATATTTATTTTTATCATAATATTTTTAATTTTTATTTACTATTTTATAAAAGAATTCAATATTATTTTAGAAATAACTGAATAAATTTTGAAAAAATATAAAATGACATCTAAATTTAACTTATAAAAATATATTACTCATAACACATAAATATCAAAAATATTTTTACAAAATTAAATAAGAACATTTATATTTATCTTACTCTAATAAATATTTTACAAAATAATTTTGCAAAAAAAATTATGTGATTAATATATTTTTAGTTATTTATCAAAAAACATAATAAATTTTTTAACCATAATTTTATATAATTTAAACATAACTTTATTTACAATAAAAATATATAAAAAGTTACTTTTTATAATGCTGAAAGATTTTCATTTAGTTTATCAAAAACCATTAAATTATTTTCTACAAAATATTCTTTTCAAATTTTAATTTATATTTTTATGAATTTTGTTATACTATAATGTATAGATATAAATTATATATTTTTAAGCAAATTTAAAGATAAAATTATGTCTGTTTAATATATATATATATATATATATATATATATATAATGTTGATCTTTAAACTTATTGTACAATTAAATTTTTTTAATAAATTATATGTAAAAGAAAATGTGAATAAATAATATATATATATAAAATATTACTATTTTTTTAATTGAATGATTTGTTGATTTAAAATTGTATTGACATTCAATTTATATCATTTTTATTATAGTATTTTTAATTTTATTTAATATCTTTTATAATTTTTTTCTGAATGTTATTTAGGAACGAATGAATAAATTTTATAGAATCATATAGTGAAATTTAAATTTAACTTATAAAATAAATATTATTTGCATAAATATTAAAAATATTTTTCACAAAATCGTTTTAATTAACTATAATGACTATTTTAGAAAATTTTCTGAAAAAAAATAAAAATATTTTTTATGTAATTAATACATTTTTAATTATTTATCAAAATAAGGTTAAATCAATTTTTCTCTACAATATTATATAATTTAAGTATATTTTTTTATCTGAAATATAATATAAAAAAATTACCTTTCTTAATGAAGATAAATTTTCAACAATTAGATTGTTATGTTCAAAATATATTTTCTTATAATTTGAATTCGTATTTTATGAATTTTCTCCACAAATATGTAGTATATATATCTTTAAAAAAATATTTAAAAATAAATATATAATTAACGAATTATATAAAAATAAAATTAATTTATACAATTAAATTTTTTATTAAATTATATAAAATAAATTGTTTGAATAAATAATATATATATGTATAAATTATTATTCATTTATTATAATCATTAATTGATTTAAAATTTTATTGACATGTAATATATATTTTTCTATTATAGTACTGCTAATTTTTATTTATTATTTTATATAATTTTTTTAATATTATTTTTGAAATAGGTAAATAAATGGTACATGATTATAGATTAAAATTAAAATTAATTAAAATTAAAATTTAACTTACAAAAAAAGTATTACTTACAATATATAAATATCAAAATTATATTTAACATTGAGTTATTTATAACATTGTTGAGGCACTGATATATAATAATTTTTGTTACACAGGTAAACATTTTCTGGAATCTATTCCAATCTGAAGAAATTATATTAAATTTTAAAAAATTAATAATAATTTATTGTTTTATATAAAATGTTTGTTTTTTTATTATTAATTACTTTACTTTTATTAATAAATATATTTTAAATTTAAAGAAGTTTTGAGCGTTGCAATAGTAAAATTACTAGTTTGGATTTAAATTGAGATGATGAAGCCAATATTTAAATATTAAAAAATCTTTTAATTCAAAATCATACATCATTTTATTTTGCTTAGTTGGATTTGTAGTTAAATAAAATTAAATATTCAGATATTTCCTATCATAAATATAATGAAAATTATTTATTAATTTTATATGAGTTTTACTGTGTCACATTACTCTTAAGTAATTCATACTGTATTGTTATAATTTTTGTTTTTATGAAAATTATTTATAAACATCTCTACTTTTTTATAATTTATATTATATTTTTTAATACATGAAAAATGATTATTATAGATAATATATACACATGAATAACTAACAAAAAAATATAATAATAAAAAATATAGTAATAAAAAAAATTACATAATCAAAATAAATGAGGATTTAGAAAATTTTCATCAATAGAAGGTGGAAGTGATACTTGATTTCGTAAATAATTAAAATACCTTTGAAAGTTATATTGATTGGAATTAATATAAAATTTTGTATTTAAACACAAAGAAAAAATAAAGATAAAAAACAATCAATAATAAAAAAAATTGAATATATATTTTTAATGATTTTAATAAACTTATAAATTATGTTAATTTTTTATTTAATTGTAAATAATATCAATTTAGTAACTCTAAACATATCTAATTATAATTATAATTATATTTAATTAAAATTAAAATTAAAATGTATTATAAAATGAAATAAAAAAGTTTATAGAAATAAAATTTTATTTATATTGTAATTTCTTGATAAGAATTTATAATATTCTTTTTATATAAAAATAAGTATTAAATACATATTAATTAATAAAAAAGAGAAAGTGTTCATAAAATATATGTTAATGAGTCCTAGATCTAGAAATTTTAGAATTTTTCTTTTCCAAAATCGTATCACATTTCTATGGTAATTTCTTATAAATTCTTGGCTAGATAGGTTTTCTAGTTTCTATATTTGAATTCCTTTTCAATGTCATTTTATTGTTTTCAAAGGTTTCATGATCCCAAATTTATTTAAAATGAGGTCATGTGATATTAACTTTGTGAGAGACTGAGGATATGTCACAATAAATATTTAACATGGTAGAGACAATAAAGCTGTTTGCAACAGTTTTGTTTTTGTAGCTCTTTGCTTACGATTGTTTTGTTTCGGATTACTGAGGGAACTCTTCTCCCCTAACCTCCGCATCATGAAGTGTAACTCTTTCATCAAGATTAGCTTGTTTTTGTCTAGTTTGTACAACTTCAACCTCTAGAAGTTCCCTCTCGTCATCGCCACCTTCGCTGTAATGAAACTCCTTAAAGTCCTTTAAATCAATGTAGTTGTTGTCATTACCGTTGAGCCCTACTCTCATGTGTCATACCTCCCTTGTCATCATTTCCAATCCTAGCACTGCAGCTAGCTCCCCAAGCTTCGTGTGCGAGATCTTCTTGTCATTGTTCTTCTCAAACTTATTGAAGATATTACACATTTATACATAAGTGGTAAGACTCGTAAAATCTATTATTTTAAAATTTTGAATTGAAATTAATGTCATAAATATTTGTGTGGTTGTTTTTGTAACTCTTTATCCTTTTAAAATCTCTCGATAGTTGAAGAAAAAAAAAGAAATGTTGTTCGAAAATGTCACATACAATGCTGTTAAGTGATGTGGTAATTTGGAGATAATGATGGAAAAGAGATTCACCACAAGTAAAAAATTGTGAAAATGAAACCTTCACAAGCCTCTTCGTTATATTTATCATTTATGTTGCAAAGTTAATATGAATTTAACAGTTTAAATAAAATTGATATCAACATAAGATTTTCAGGAATTACTTAATAAAAAAATTATTTAATCTAACTTTTTTTTATAAACAATTTTATGTAGAAAAAGAAGTAAAGAAATGAAATGGGTTTCTTTATGAAATAAACAATTACTTTTTAATTAAATTAAAAATAAGAATTTAAGAAAGTTAAACTGGAAAGTTCCAAAAATATTTATTAATAAGCGTGTTCGAAAATACTTTTTATGCTACATATAAGTTTATTAATATTTATTATAAAAATCAAAATTATGATTTTCTTTCGCTTTTATACTAAACGTACGCCTACCATTGGATAAAGTTAATCATATAAATCATATGAAAATATTTTACTTTATTAGTGACCAAAGTTTAAACAATATTGTTTAGTATGAGATTTTTTCATCTTCTCAAATTGATAATTACCACCCTATTTTATCTTTTTCTATAATATATGTACAAGTTACGCAATTCTTTTTATAAAGTTATCACAATAAAAAAAATATTATATTTCAAGTGTGTGAAGTTATTAACAGAAATATTGAAAAAGTAGGTCAACATTTAAAAATAATAAGTTAAGAGATAATTTATATTAAGATATTTTACACTACCTCTAATTTAAAATTTTAATATAATATATATGAATTTTTTTCTTATGTTTATCTTATTCATTTTTATTTAATGATTTTTTTTTAATTCAATACTTAAATTTTTAATAATTGTTTTATATAATATATTTTAAGTAATCTCTACTCAATATAAGATTCTCAGTATTAAATCCTCATAACGAGAAAACTAAATAAGTAAATAAATATAATTTTTTATCTCCCTAAGATATCCATAATGTAATATTAAAAAATATATATTTTATTAAATATAATACACATATTAAACCAAATCTCAAATTAGACATCACAAAAAAAAATATTAACATCAAACCAAATTTAACCTATTTTAATTTTATAGGAACAAAAAAGAACAAATATTTTTGAGGTAACAAAAACATATTTTATCTTAAATGTTTATTATTATTACACTCTTACCATGTAACTTGTAAGTCGACACTCATTTAAAATATTTTAACTGAATTACTAATCAAAATCAAATTTCACGCATTTTAGTTTTGTAAAGACAAAAACACAACAAAAAATTCTTAAGAAACTAAAAGTCCGATCCTAATATTTTAGAGAGACCAAAGTCAAATTGATTTGATCACAACCAAATAGGTAGACCAAACCGAGATAATGTTCAAAGAAGAAATTCAGAATTTTATTTTATTTTTTACTTTTCATTTGTTTATGGAATTGTGCTATTAATTTTTTATGAATTTGTGTTGTTATTAAAAACTTTATTTTAGATAGTAGTTATTTATCAAATTTGTTTTAAAATTTAAACTATAAAATCAAATTGTCTGTAATTTTATTTATTATTTCATATATTAGTATTTTATTTTATAAACATTTTAATTTTTAAATTATTTAAATTGTAATATGTTTTAAATATATACCAAATCAACCAACTTTCAACTATGCTACCATTAACCCTATTTTTCAACTCAATCAATTACTAGTTTTCAAACCCTTTATTTTTGCCTAAAGATATAAATTAAACTCATCTCATAGCTATCAAAATTGCTAAACGAATCCTTGGTTTTAAAATAAATAATTTAGCATCAAAGTAACCATTAGTCACATGAAAACTTAATATCCAAATTTGTTATATCATAAAAATCAGTAAGTGGATGTGAAAGGCCATTTTCTTAATTATCTTTAGAAAAAGGGGCATTTGCAACATGATTGCTTTTAAGTATAACCTAAAAGGCACAAATAGAAACCCACGCTTTTAAATTTAAATATGAACTTCAATAAATGTGATATTTGTTTTTTTAACTCAAATATCAATTTATAATATTTATAAATAAAAATATATGCTTAAAATACATCACTTTACTAAAAATAACTAATCAATTTTTTATAATAAAAAAATTATCAACAATAGAATTATTGAATATTCCATATTAATAACATGATTAAAAAAATATGAACTTACTAATGTTAACATTGGGAGATGCTGCTAACATAAAATCTTTCATCAAAATAAGCATTCTTCTGTATTGTATAGATAGGACTTGTTCTGTGAAAGTGTGAATAAGCAATTTCTTGGACCCTTAGTTGCTTTTTTATATTATTCACTAACAGCTTATAATAAATTGTCTTCTCATAGAATAATATTTCTTATTTTAAAGATAAATCTCAATTGCTTGGCAGATCTAGTAACATTTTTTTTCTTCAATAGCAGTGACAATTTTAAACATATAATATACAAATTATTTGAACCTTTTTCCCTCTAAAATGTTCATATCTTTTAAAGATTACATATATTTTATATGGGGTCAAATTCATTTGGGTCCAATAGCATCATTATGAAGAGCAAGACTGTTCCTTTAAATATTAAACCAATTGTATTTCTAGAACTCCAAATCCAATTTCATATTAATTGATTTCATATTCTTTATAAGTTACTCCTTATTTTTTTACATGCAAACAAAAGTATAAATAGGACATCATACAAGAGAATCATAGCAAAACTCTACATGTTCCGGGGTAGTGTTTAGTCGTATGTTCAAAACAAAACAAAACTACAACTAATTTTAATTTTTAAAAAATAAATTTTAATTTAAGGTGATTTTTAGATTTAAAAATAATTTGTTTCCTCTGATTTTTAGTTTCAAATTTTCTATCAAATTTGGTTAAAATGTATGCTTGCATGATAATGATAAAATAGTCATAATATTAAAATTCACTCCGAGAACAACATTAATAATGATAAAAGTATACTGAAAATAATATTAATAATATATGAAAAGATGATTATGCAATTTTAAAAAGTTAAAAAGTGCAATTTAAATTTAATTTAATTTTATAAAGTAAAATTTGTATTTACTTTTTTTATATATGTATAGTCATATTTTTAGTTACATATTATAATTTAATCATATTTTTAGTTATAAGTTCTCAACCTATCTCTTAATTACAATAAATTTTTAATAGGTATGATATTATCCTAAAGTGGTGGAATTTAAATTTAACTTAATCTCAGAAGACTTGAAAAAGTAATGTTTATATCTAGGAATGACAATAAAGCACGAATAAGTTTCACTTTCTCATCTACTATATTAGTATTTAAATAGTGAGTATTTGATTAAAATCAATTATTATTACTACTGCTACTACCTACTGCTACCGCTAAGGAGGTAAAATTCACAAAGATGATAAAATTAAACAATTTGTTCAAATATTTTTTTTTCTAACATATGGAATTTCTTCTTTAACTTAAAATCTTCACCATTATATCAAATATTGAAGAATTAAACTAAGATAAAATTAAGATTTATGGATAAAGCATACAACTATTAAATCAAGTGTTGAAGTTATATGATGAAATAAAATCAATTTTTAGTAAAAAAAATGAATAGCATCTTTAATGATAAAAATATAATAGTAAAATAAAGTTATGGAAATATGAACCAAACTTTGTTAGGATTTATTCTTCTTAAAAACAACCTTATAATCACCAAAGACACATGTGATTGAGAAGCCATAATTTTAGCCAAAGATTAGATCATTGAAAATATAGAGAAATCATGGAAATAGGTTTTACAAAATCTTCTACTTGCACATAGAAGATGAACGAAGTCATGTATTGTCTATAGTATCCTATCTTAATTTTCTTTGGACGAGAATGAAAAATGTTGTCATCAACATGTATACTTACTAAATCAATTATTTGTTTACGACTATTGCCCGAATTCAACTTTCTCAACATTACCATCACCCAAAATATTGATTTCTTGATCTTGTCTAGTGAACTTTAAAAAAAACTTCAGTAAATCAAAAGTTCCAAAAACACTATTTAGCAAAGCCAAAACAAAACATCCCTTCTACAATGTCTTTTGAAATGTATTAAGCTAATATAGAAATTTCAATCTTGAGCAATATTTGTTTCTGCACACTTGTATGAAAAATTATTGTTGCAAAACCTTCCAATTTGTTGCTTCTCTTTGTGACTCTTTTTCTCTTTCTTAATCTAACATAATATGGATCTACTATCACTTGGTGATTTTGCATAACTAACTTTGATGCAAGGGTATAGTCATGTTGTCCATATTCCCCATCGTACGCCATGTTACTCCCATCATTTGTGCATGTGACAATACCCATACCAATGGAAGCAACCTTGTCTTCAAGGTTAAGGTGAGGATAAGACATAATAATAACTTCTTTATCTTCCCGTGTAACTTAATGATAATATGTTAATTCCCATTGAATGAGAACCTACTGTATCTGTTTGGAACCACACAATATAGTGTCATAGGCTAAAACATGAAGTGGACGCACAACGGGACCAAAATTCAAAGTTGTAAAAAACAATGACAAATAATGTTGCTTCATAGGACTGTTACTTTTTCAATAAAGGCACATGAAAAACAGGGTGAATCTAGCTTATTAAGGTAATTTGAGCTTGTATATTACGTGAATTATGGGAGCAAGTACTTTAAATGAAAGAAAATACTTTAAACTCAG
This sequence comes from Lablab purpureus, assembly GCA_030347555.1. NCBI lineage: Eukaryota > Viridiplantae > Streptophyta > Magnoliopsida > Fabales > Fabaceae > Lablab > Lablab purpureus. The sequence goes on from CM059258.1 coordinate 25,948,550, forward strand.
TTTTTGATTCCTGCGTAAAGCCACTCACTATCGGCGATAAAGTTGTAATTTGACTAAAGCCAAATATCAAACATCCAACTAAAATTTGTTCTATCTTTTATCAAGTTGACCTTTCATATAATTTTGGCATTAAGAAAATATTTTTCAACCCTTCGACACCTTATCCCGCTACTACAAGGAATCCTGAACCAAAACAAGAACTGTAGAATTGTACTCATAACAAATCACTGAAAAAGGTTCTCTTCCAAAAACAACCTTAAATAAAGAAACACGCAAATTGTGGTGAAAAGAAGAATTGTACAAAAATGGGGCCCATGGCAGCAAGGAGAACCAACTCTTAGGATTGTAAAAAACATAACATCATGAATACATTTTCAACATTTTGTTTCAAGCGTTCATCTGTTTGTCAGTTTATAGGTGACAAGAATAGCATAACACAAGATTTGTACCTTGAGCCTTAAATTAATGTTGGTAAAAGGAGCTTATGAAAACACGATCTCTATCAGAAATAATGAACTTTGGAATGCCATGCAACTTTATAATATGAGAGATGAAATGATCAACAAAATTCTTACTAGTGCATGATCTTTAAGAGGTATAAAGTGTCCAAATTTGGACGATCCAATACCACCGTGATAGTAGAAAATCCATGCGAAAGAGGTAGGTTGATAATGAAATCCATGACTATGTTATCCCCGATTTGTTGGGGAATTGGTAATGGTTGTAAAGGACTAGCAAGAACATCTTGGTCAATTCTGGGTTGTTGACAGATCATGCATTCATGCACAAATTGATAAATATTGTGTTGCATTTGAGGTCAATAAAATTAAGCACAAATTCGAGCTAGAGTGCGATTAACCTCAAATGACCACCATTTTTCGAACAATGGAATTCTTGAAAAATACATTGAATAAGTTCATCACTTTTTGGAACGACAATATGACATTTCCATAACAATATGCCACTTTTTATAGAATAATTTAGGTAATGAAAATTAAGAGTTGGACCATCTCTAGAAATTTGAATCAATTCAAGGTCTTGCTACTGCAATTCAACCACACGGAGCAACCAATTGTTGATAAGAGTAGAATGTGTCATCTTAAAGTTACAGGAAAGTGAACTTGCAAGTATATTCTCCTTGTTAGTCTTATATTGGATGGAGAAATCATAGCCAAAGAATTTCAGCAACCATGTTTGTTGCTTGAGAGTATGCAATTTTTTATCTAATAAATTCTTTAAACTCTTTTGATCCGTTTTAATTATGAATTGATGACCCAAAAGATAATGACAAAATTTCATCATTGCCTTTGTGATAACGTAAAATTCTCAAACACACATACATTGGAATTGCATTTACAGTGATAGTTTCTTAGAGAAATATTAGATGGGGTGATTATCTTGGCTTAGCAATGCACCAATTCATGACCCAAAAGCATTTCTTTTTCATGTGAAGGGATATTGAAAACTAGAAAGTGTAAGAAAAGAAGTCATTTTGTGGGCCTTCTTTAAGTGTTTAAAAGTAGTGGCAACCACTTCATCTTTCATCAAAAGATCGATTAATGGAGAGGCAATAGTAGCATACCCTTTCATAAAGTGAAGGTAGTACCCAATGTTAGAATAATAGGGCAGGTAAAAATAACCAAAAGGAGGGTGAATTGGTTTCTTAATAAAAATTAAACATTTTTCAAATTTAATCTTATTACAACAGAGTTTAACAAAAACCCCAATATAAATTTAAGTTATGTTTTATAAAAATCAGAGTATAACACAAATAAACAGAATATAAGCTAAATGTAAAGAGAGTAGGGATAGAAAAAATACACAGAGTATTTATACTGGTTTGGATAAAAACAAATCCTACATCCAGTGACTTATCACCTCAACAAGAGTGATTTCTACTAACTATCTTAATAATAAAATTTACAAACTTACAGTGCAGCTGAATGAGAAAGATAGTAGGAAGATTAATAAGACACCTCCTTTTTGTATAGAACAAAGGATGAAACAACACCTCCCTTGAAAAACATAAGAGATGAACAACACATTCCTTAAACACCACAAGAAATGAAAACACCTCCTTTGAATAACCACACAGGATGATAACAACACTTTTTTTGAAAACCTCAAAAGATGAACACCTCCTTTGAATAACCACAAAGGATGAAACAATATTGAACTCTAACAGCAGAGCAACTTTCACTTTGATCTCTCTAGGTTAATTTTGAATGCTCAGACCCTTTTTATATTTATAGAAAAACAGGGGTGCAAGGTTCTGTAGAATATGAAAAGATTTTCGCAAAAACGTTCAGAATAATCGATTATTACTTAAGATAATCGATTATTTCAGAGAGTAATTGAAAAATAAAAGTTTGCTGATGATAATCGATTATTTTTTAAGATAATCGATTATTTCAAGTATGATAATTGATTATTCCTGAAGATAATCAATTATTTCAGCGTTAAATGCTTTTTACAAAAAACAAAAAGTTTTTTCAAAGTTTAGGGAGAGTTTAGTGCATGTTGTGATCTTCAACATAATTCCTAACTATTACAATCAGACATATACACAAAACTACAAGATTAAAGCTTCCACAAGACTTCAAAATCCTAAGACTTCAATTATGAAGGTCCATCTTCTTCTCTTAGAGTCATCATCATCAAAACAATTATCCTTTAGATATTTCTAAAGATCTTTCTTCATCTTTAGATTAACACCTCGTAATAACAAGAAACTCAAATAGTTTTTTTAGCCAAAAGTGACCACAATCCAAATAATAGTTGAGTTTTTAGTCAAGCGTGACTGTGTTTTAAATAATACTTAAATAGTTAGTTTTAGTTAAGAGTGACTGAGGTCAAAAGAATATTCACCATATATCTTTACATCATTAGTGGAACTCGACTTGTTGGTAGAGAACTAGACATAATCTTGTGTTTAGATGAATCCATATAAAAATGCAAAGTTAACTCTTCTCTCATTATAAGTTATTTTACATTGCATGTACAAATCAAAGAAGGAGAAGCTTTACAAAATTTTATTTAAAAAAGATTATTTTATAGATTGTTTGTCAAGTCTTAAACTAGCATTTGACTATATTGATGTGATCTCAATTCCTGAAGAACCTCAACCCATGTAAGGAGGAGTCACCACAAAAAAACAAGAAAAGAAAAATAAGAAAAAAGAGCTTAAAAGGAATTTTGAAAAAAAGGAGGGAAGAAAAACAAAGGGAATGTACAAGAAGCTTGAAGAAGAGATTAAAAATATTAATAGCTCTTGTAATTTTCTTGTAAATAAAAATAGAGTTAGTTCAGAGTCTTTCCTTAAAATAGAAATAAGAGGTTAGTTGTTTGGACATAAGGATAGTATAAAAAACAAGAGCCTTGTTTGGAAAGCTTTGGAGCATCTTCCAAATATGGTATAACCTTTTAGAATTTCACCCACGTGCATGTATTTTCGTGCTCTCCTCGGTGTGAGTCTCATTTGTAACATATCTTTGAAGTTCAAGAGGTAAGCCTCATTTCTAGAATCTTATCTTGAGTTTTCCATAATTCAAGTGGTGATTTCCCTTTGCACTTATCTTTCTCTTGAAAGTGACGTGTTCTTCATTCTCTTATCTTCTCCATGTTTTCTCTTTGATTGTTCTTACTTGTTCTTCATAGTTGCATAATACATCTTCATTTTAACCCATTTTCCACCGATTAAAATGTTTGTTTTCACTTCCTATGGCTTCCTATGACATGTATCTTGATTTTAACCGGTTGAAATATCATAAAACTTACATAATTGATTTTTACCGATTGAAACCCATAAACAAGGGGTTGTTCACATTTTCCACCTTTTCTGAAAACATTTGAACCGTTTAAAGTGCTCACATATGTCTCTAATCATGTTTGATTGATCATATTTCACTTCTAATGCAACTTAGGCATTAATCATATATTCACTATCACACATAGATTTGCAAAAATTTATAAATGTTTTTAATACACAATTCAACAATTCCTTTTTGTATATTTGACTTGTTTTCACACCTTATATAAATGCATGTTGTCCACGTGTACCCAACCAAAATAAACAATTAACTTTAGAAAGAATGGGGTTTAAATAAAACTTAAAATTGCTTGGAAAATTTTTCTTGCAAGGAGGCTTATTAAACGTTATGGGAGATCATCTAATGGCCTTTTAAGGAGGTTCATAAATGCTTTTGAAAACATTTTAAAGACTACTAATAGTATAAAAACCTTTATAATAGAAAACAACAATGAACACGTTGTATTATATTGATTCACCTTGAATAATTATTTAAAAATCATTAAGATACTATAAAATATATCTTAATTAAGTATATAATTTTAAATAAAATTCATGAAATAGTTTACATTATCTTAATTTGTAAATGTATCAAATATAATTTCTCATACTATATTATGCTCCGAATAATATGGATTATAAACATGTATAATAACCTCATTAAAATACTACACAAATATTAAAATTTTAAAACAAAAAAAAAACTCAACTCACAATAAAATCTTTTTCATGAAAAACTATAAAACACTAGTTTTCCTTTGTGAATGAAAATGCGTAGAAGTAAGATCAATCATTATAAAAAATACAAATAAATATTTTTTTGAAAACAAATAACTAATAAATGGTTTAATATTTTACATAGTTTTTGTATAGTTCAGGAGTAAACACAATTTTTTTTAAATCACATTAATTGTGCATATTTAATTAGGAAAAATTGTTTTAAGATGAACGTCCAAAGGTGCTAATACATTCCTTATGTGGAACCACCTAAACCAAAATTTAGTTAAAAAACTATTTTTTTTCAAAGGGTGCTAAAATTGTTTCCATTCATACATTTTCATCATCACATCATAAACTCAGTTGTGACAAAGGAGAAATGGTTGAGTCTTGGTCTCTAAAGCTAGAAGCTTAATCTCTAATATGAGAGAAAGATAGCAAAGTTTTGACTATCACAAAGGAAAGTGTGAGAAAAAATTTCTTTTGTCTCTTTCTATGCCACATGGACCATTAGTGTAGAAAGACTCTCCAATGAGTCTTTGTCACATGGCAAGTGTAAGGTCACCAAAGATAAAAGAACATACATATAATTATACTTCAAATTTAACTAATTAGGCTTAATCCCTTAGTTAACTGTCCTATATAATGTTTAATAAATTATTTTTATTATTGTGCACCAAGTGTAAAGAATTATGCAATGTGATATTGCAAATCACACCAAATAAAGATGAAGAACACACACAAAGCAAGAAAAGAATAAATCATGTTTTGTGTTGTGTAAGATTAAGATTTTATTTGCATCTCATTAAAGATGCACATAATAGATCCTTGTGAAAAGATCACAAAATGATTATAAGTTAGTTAAAACTATGAACAAAATCCTAACTAACTAACTAAAATTATAAAATGATTATCAGTCTCTAGATGGTCCACATTTATTAAATAAAATGTTAGAAATTTTTCAGACTCCAATTAATTAGTCAAATTAATCATAGGCCTTAATTTAATTAAATCTAGTCAAAAGTAATAGATTTATGAAAACTTAATTTTATAATTTTTTTTCATATTGTTTTAGTAAGTTTAATTAAAAGAGGGAAGTTAGTTAACTATGATTGACTTCTTCTCAATTAATAATCTAATTTGTATATTATAATTCCTAATTTATATAGGTTTCGAAAATTGAAATCTTATGAGTAACTTTAAATATTTCTTTTTATCCTTGTTGATAAGACTAACGTTCTAACTTAAAATTTACTTAAAAAATATTATTGAAGTCAATTATCATATTTATATCATAATTGAATGAGACAATTTAATAGGGTAATTAATTTATTTAAAGAATTTGAAATGTTTTAGAGTAAAGTGACTTGTTTGAATAAGAAAACTAGAAAGAAATTAAAATTTAGGAATTTTGAGAAGGTATTTCAAATAACTAAAATAATAGAATTTGAAATACACTGACCTTGTGTTTGGATAGGAAATTTCAAAAATTCCAAAAAATTGAAATAAAATTTATTTTTTAAATGGTTTGTTTGGACAATGTAATTAAAATATCTTATATTTCAAATTTTTTGTTTAGATAGAGAAATTTAATTTATCTTTTAAGATGAAATGACGTGAACTCGACTTGACTCTGTTTCGAATGGATCGTGGCAGACTATTGGTATTTTTATAACAACTTACAATTTTCACAGCTATGAGACGTTGCATAATTATTGGTAAAAAAATTGAATGTTCAATTAGCTAGAAATTATAAAATATATAACTGGTATATGACTTTTATAACAATTTAAATTTTTTATCAACAATTTTTTTTATTAATTTCCCTTATGTAAATCTTTTGAAAATAAAGATAAAATTTTTATAATTTTAAATTGTTTTCAAACAAAATGGATTTTGTTTATCCAAAGGTGGGAAATTTCTTTCTACACTCCTACATTTTCTTTTTCACCTTCATAAGTATGAAAAGACTTACTTTGATTTTGGAAATTTTTATATTATGTAACTTAAAAGTTAAATTTGACTTTCATATTATATTATTAAAAAAATATGTAATTTGGAAGTTAAAATTATTTTTCAAATCACATAGTTTAGAACTTTTTTATGAAAAATGATTTTTAAATAGTATGATTTATAAGTCATTTTATCTTCTACACTACATAATTTAGAAATAATTTCTTTTGTAAAAAGACTATATAAACTGGAAAACACTTCGATATTATATAATTTAAAAATATTTTTCATATAAAAAAATATTTAGATTATGTAATCTAGAAATGATTTCTTGGATAATCTAAAAATCATTTTTTATAGAAAAAAACTTTTAAATTATATAAGTAATCTTTTTTATAAAATATAATTTTTAAATTATATAATCCAAATTTTTTTTTTCATGAGAAAAACCTTCTGAATTGTGTAAGTAGTCAAAAGTTTTTTTTTACACATAATGAGTCAAACATCCACGCCCCAGAAAGTACTGGCAAAATTCTATGGGGGGTGAAGAAAGAACTTCCCCAACGTGAATTCAGACCCGGCCTCAAGCCCAATCTGTAAAATGTAGAGCGAACCCACAAAGTTCAGATTTTCACTTTTCTCTTACACTTAATTCCAATCCCTTCGTTTCCTCTTCAAATTTCTCACTTCCCTCTTTTCCTTTCTTTTCCATTTTCATTTAGTGTCTTCCTTTCTTTCGTTCTCTCATTTCCACACTATCCCTTTCGAAGTCTCGGATTAGGGCACACGCGATGCCTCTCTTCCTCTCCGACGAGGAGTTCTCGCGGTGCTCCGGTGACGGCGCCACCGTGGCTGCTAAGGCCGACGCGTTCATCCGCGGCCTCCTCCACGAGCTCGACACCGTCCGTGCCAAGGCCGACGCCGCCGACATCAACGCCGAGCAGAACTGTTCCCTCATCGAGCAGAAATACCTCTCCCTGGCCGCCGAGTTCTCCAAGTTGGAGTCCCAGGTCGCCGACCTCCAATCTTCCCTCGATCAGCGCCTCCGCGAACTCGCCGAGGCACAATCGCAGAACCACCAAATTCAATTGCAATCGGTTCGAATCGTTCCAAAACGAAGCATTTCTCCATTTTTCTGTTATTGTTATGTTATTATTGTCCTTGTTGTACTCGTTGTGATTTTATGCTTTTTTTTGGTTTATTAGGTTGAAAAAGATAGGGAGATAGAGCGGTTGAGGATGGAAGTGGGGGAGTTGCACAAGTCAAAGAGGCAGTTGATTGAGTTGAACGAGCAGAAGGATTTGGAGCTTAGTGAGAAGAATGCAACCATGAAGAGCTATCTTGATAAGATTGTGAGTTTCTCTGCCTTTTGGTTTCTGATGCTAGTAAGGTTTTAAAAGCAGTTCGCCATATGCGGTTGCAATTGCAATGTCGAGGTTTTGGTGTGTCTGCCACCCCAATTGCGGTCATATTAGCCGCATAAATACTAAGGGTCATGTCAAAGCCGTAATGTAACTGCAATTTAAAACCTCGGTGGTTTGGTTGCTTAGATGATGTGTTTTCTTGTAACGGTGTTGATGTGTTTTGTGTGTTTCAACGGTATTGTTGAAGGTCCATTTAAGTGAAAATGCTGCTCATAAGGAGGCTCGATTGAGTGAAGTTGAGACAGAATTAGCTCGGTGCCGGGCTGCTTGCAGTCGCCTTGAACAGGTTTTTCCTTTAGTGCTTGCTGTTATTTACTGTAACTCGTTTCCTTTGATTTCCCTTTCTATTTTTGCGTTAGGAGATTACTGGTGGTAGGGGATACCTTCAATGTCTGACTGTTTTAAATGACTCATTTTTGAATTAAATATAGTTGTGGCTTATTTTATATAGTGGTAAACAACTTGGTTCTGCTGCTCTGTTTTACTGATTCCAAAACAGCAAAATGTGTCTGAATATTTATTGCTCTTACGATGGACTAGACTTTTTCTATATTTTATCTGCTTTTAAAACTTGAATGTTTCTTTCATGGTAACTGTGAAATGTGTGTAAACAGGAGAAGGAGATTATTGAGAAGCAGAATTCTTGGCTTAACGAGGAGTTGAATGCTAAAGTCAACAGTGTTTTTGAGCTCCGCAGAAAGAACGCAGATTTGGAAGCTGATATTTCTTCCAAACTTACAGATGTAAGCTTGTTTAATATTGTAGTTGAAGAAAATGACTTTTCTTTTCTGTTTGAATTTGTTTTATTATCTTTGCATTAATGATATGTGAGTTGTTGTCGATGCTTTCAGATGGAGAGACAATTCAGTGAATGCTCTAAATCTCTTCAGTGGAATAAGGATAGAGTGAAGGAGCTTGAAATGAAGCTTAAATCTGTCCAAGAGGTTGAATATGGAGCATCATCTTGAAATGTGATGAGTGGATTTCTTTTATCTTGAACCCTGCTTGATTGATTTTTTTTACCCTTTTAGGAATTAATTTCAGCTAAAGATACTGCTGCAGCTAATGAAGAACAATTATCTGCTGAACTCTCCACTGTGAGTTTTTTGACAACCTTTGGCATTCATGATCCATGCTTTCCTCCCAAAAGCATTACATATAGTCTTTCTTGACATGTCTCTTAGATACGTTAGGCATTGATATAGGTTCATTGCTGTTGACTTTACTTCTGTGTTGCATATTAGTGGAATCGATTGGAAATTAGGAATTGATGGAAAGGAAGAAAATTTTGATTAAATTTAAATAGGTGTTAACATTACAATGCTGGAGTGAAACTTATTGTTCTTTTTTGTATCAGTTTGAACAGATAAAAAAAATCTAAAGCTCTATTTCTTGAAAAACAACAATTTCTTGCTTATGTGAGAATAGAATTGACATCTGCGGATTTTAACTTGAAACCAACATGCACTTAAGACTTTTAGGTTGTGGCTAAAATCTACCTTTCCATAATCATACCCGTTGCAAATATATTCTAACTTAGTAAGTTTTGAAGGTCCCATTGTTTCTATTGTAGTGCTTTTGAGGTTAGTTGTTTGTTGATGTGTTCTGCTGTTAACTATTGGCTTTGCAACCACTAAATCTGAAGTCACGGTAAAGGCAATGGTGGTCTCCTTGCCCATCTCCACCTGTTCGTGAAACTTAGAAATTGATTCACTAGTCACAATCACAAAATAAGTAGCATTTGGGACATTCATAAATCCCACCTACCTTTTTAAGATTCAGAAAACATTGATAGCGTTTTGAGAATGAAAGTAGTGATTGTATTATAGGATTCAACTGATTGAACTGATAGGATACAACTGATACTTATATGAGAGATGTTGAGGGTTCAGTTGTAACTGCTGCTTGTCTTAGGTCTGCATGCTGCTATTCTGAGGAAATGTGCAGCAACTTTAGGCTTTTGTTGATCACCTTTTCTCAAAAGAAAAATGTCTTACTTTGTATGCTCTGTCCTAGCATGGTGTACTATACTGCTCGTGTTGTCATGGTAGATTTTCCATGATGGAACCCATGAAATCTCTGCATTGGTTCTTGATTTTTCCCGAACTATTTGCTTACAAGACCACCATGTGGACTTCTTGTCTTCAGGATTATGATGATCACCCTAGCACTTGAGGAACCTATCCTTAAAAGCTAGCTCTTAAAGGGCAGAGAACCAAACACTTAAATAGTCAATCAAGCATCCTATACTACTTTATGTGGTGCTTAGGCATCCCCAGTTCCAAAGTCTCTATTAGAGTAGGAGATCAATCTGCAACAGAAAAGTCAATAAGTTGTAGAGGTTTTGCTAATGAATTTGGTTGGAATGTTAGCCATGATTCATAATACCCTTTTGATAATGTAGTGTGTTGGACTATTGTCCAGTGAGACTGTGATGACATGTTTACACACTTTGTTGCAGAGAATGGAAGCTCAGGAGTAATTGTAGCAAACTTTAATGATCCAATTATTGTTCTGTGCAATAAGTAGTCTGTCTGCCTTCTGTCTTGACAGCTTTAAGCTTCCAAACATTAGGGAGGAAATGTGTTAGGGTTTAGGGTTTAAGGTTTAGGAAAATGAGAATTTAGTTAAAATAGTTAGAATATGAATGGGTTAGTTAGTTTAGAAGGTAGTTAGATACAAATAGGGGAAGAAGAATAGGAGAATTGAGATTGGTTATTACTGTAAATTGAGCTTTGGCTCTTTGTGTATGGAGAAACCCATTGTGAAGAGGAAACCCTTGGAGTTGAGATGCTCTCATATTTCTCCCATTTAAGGTCTAGTCAAAATCGAGATTTTACTCAAAATCAGCAAGGGAAATATGGATAATAAATCAGGAGATTGTAACAGGGATAGTAAGATCGTACAAATTCTATGAAAATTATATATACACATGCAAAATCATTATATCTCATTCAAAATTCATAATTGAACTTCCATTTAACATGACAAACAAAAAAAATAATATAATAAATATATAAAACAGTAAATCATTAGATGTAATTATGCAATTGGGCTTTCATTTAAGGAAGAGAGGTAGATGTGGTTTTGTGACTTATGTTGTTAGATCTATAGAACATATGCAATTGGGCTTTTAAAGAAAAAAAATTAGGGCTCAAGTTTTAGGTTATAAAATTGGGTCCTGTGTCCCAACCCAATAAAATAACCTAGAAACTTACCGAAGTTCTATTGCGAGAGGTGACATGTGGTGGAGGTGTCCCGAGGAGTGTCTAGGCACCCCACTACGAAAAATATCACTATGAGGTATGTTGATGCAATGAAAGGTGTTGTCGTGCGAGGAACGACGTGGCGAGGTATGTTGAGGCCATGAAAAGTGCCATCCTTGCGAGGAATATTAAGGTCGTAAGAAGTGCTGCTACACAAATGTCGAGGTTGTGAGAGGTGCCATGATGCCATCGTTAGAAATGTTGAGCTCACGAGAGGTGCCACTGAGAGGAACATTGCATTTGCATCTCCCACACGTGTTGCGACTTGCAACAACTATACAACATGATCCACCAAAATTGTGACTTTCAGATGATGTGAGATTGTATGATTTTACATGCTAGAACGTGATTTTAACTACCATGATCCTATTTATATCTAAGTACCCATGTAACTAACTAATGAAGTAACTCATTATTATTGTAAATACCTTAATTGATTTCTCCTTCTCCTTATATCCACAAAATGCACTTGGTGTCTTCCAAACTAGCCTTCTCTAATGCATTTGGACTTAGTTTGGGGCAAAGACCCATTAGTAAGTCCTATGCTTTGATACCAAGGAAATAGTCCAATTCTTTAAGTTGTTTTGGGGAAAAGTTGTTATGCAAATGATTAATGAGCCCTTGGAGTGTTAAATTGTTTAAAAGGGAATTGTATGAACATGTTGTTTACATGTTTAGACACAAGAGGTTGAATGAACTTCTCATAACCCAAGTGTTGTCTATTTTTTGGGGCATTGTGTTTGAAGGATGCCAAATATTTTATGATCTATAGTATATGTTGATAACAAAATAAATTGAGACGAGAGGGATGGTATACAGCTATGACAAGTAGAAGGGATCCTTCAATGCTATTAAATATATCTAGGGGAGACAGTTGAGTGCTTGAAAATTCTTGGAATGGAATAATGCTGTCCATTATCTTCACATATTTTGAAATAGTAATTCCCTTGAAGCAGCCATGAGTAGAAGACCTGAAAGAGAGGTGAAAAAGTAACTCTAGCAATTTATATTTTGTGGAGCAGCTGTATTTCATGTTCATGAACAATGATGTTTTCTTCAAGATTCTAAGCAACATTTTTTATTTGTGTCTTCTATTATGTATTTTGAATTTGAAATGTACCTTTTCAGGTGAATAAGCTTAATGAGCTATATAAAGAGAGTTCCAATGAATTGTCAAAAAAAGCAACAGACCTGGAGGGTGTGATAAAAGCGTTGGAGGTGAATTTTGTTTGTTATTGATCTATTTTTTATGTTTTGGACAGAATTAGTCTAATTATAAATTATACAATACATGGAATTTTTAAATGTTACTTGTGTGTAAACAGTCAGACTTAAAGCAAGTTGAAGATCATTATAAAGAGAAACTTAAGAAGGAATTATCTGCCAGAGAACAGTTTGAAAAGGTACTTTATTTTACCGGAGTTGTGTTATTCTTCAGTTTTTTTTTGCATTCCCTTCTGACACGAATAATAAGCTTGGTACTAAAAAAAAGTTAGATAGTATAAGCTGTTAAGTGTTTTAGGTTACTACAGGTAATGCCTGAAGTCGCTAACTGCTTGGGTGACATTGGGTTGCCAACAGTCTCTTTTTGTTTCGGGTGGATAGCTACTCAAAATAGATTATTTGCTTGCATGTACTAATAGCTATATGTGTCTATTTGAGTGCTTGTAGGAGGTCACTGATTTAAAGGAAAAGCTTGAGAAGTGTGAAGCTGAACGTGAGACAAGGAAGAAGACCAATGAACTGAATAGTCTTCCTCTTAGCAGTTTCACTACTGAATCGTATGTCTTTACTTTTTTAGTTCTTTTGGATTTTGATTTTACTCTTATTCCAATGTTCCACTTTTGTCCTTCTCATGCTACAAGTTGTTGAAAATGTCAACTTCTATATATAAAATTTAATCCCCATTTGACTGGTTGTAGAACAGAGCTAAAATATGCAAAAATCTGTCTCTTACACTTTGGTAATATGAGTTACTTGTCCATGGAGGTATTATGATATATTATTATCATGGTATATACTATTGACAACATCGAGCAATGAGCATGGTCAGACTTTGTTTGTACTTCATAGTGTTGGTATCTGATTGGGCTGAGGTGGAGTTAGATGGCATAGTCAAAATCGTATTACTTTACTAATTGCTGCATCTTTAGTTGTGTCTTTATGTGGAAGGGAATTCCTTTTGTTTTTGGGGTGTATGTGATGAATAGAAATTATGAAAGGGAAGTTTAATTGTTTTTGTTAAGAACTAGCTTTTTAACCTTTGCAAAAAATGTTCAACCTAAATATTTATTTATATACCAAACTTTAATTATATAAATTGAAATCACTTTATTATATTATGTCAATGAATTAATGAGGGAAAAGAGAATATAAAGATTTGTTAATTGAATTTGAGAGAGTGGGGAAAGTGAGAGTCTCACTCTCTAAAGTGTGTACTGAACTATTTAAGATGGGAGTATGTTGTGCTTAGAGTTAGGAATGAATAAGATAGAAAGATGACCATCAATGGTAAATTAAAAATATGATATGAAACTCAACGAAATAATTCCTTACTTTTAGAGGGTAGAGATATAACAATGGCTCCACTTCCAAGGACATCAAAAGTAATAATCCCTCCTATCCTTATTATATGGCATATTTTAGAAATGATTGATGGTCCTTTTTATAAGACATTTTATAGTTTCTATGCAGTATTAAATTTCTTTTCAGTATTTGACCTTTTAAATATTATGAATGTGTGTTTTTCATTAATGAATATTGACAAAAAGATTGGTACTGAGGGTGAATTCAGTACATCGGTCATGTTTTTTGTTTTAAATTCAAGAAATTCGGTTGAATTAATATTTTCATTGGTCTGCTTAACTTGGTTGAAAATGTCTTATATTAAGAATTAAGAACTAGAGGGAGTGATATATAGAGCAATGTGGAACTCAACAGTTGATAGGAGTGACCCTTTGTGGTGAATGGTATGGTACCAGTGTTAAAAGTTATAGGTTATTAGGTTCATGTCAGCTAGAAGAAAAAGAGAGAATGGTGGCCTGCAATGTAAACTGAAAATATGATAGTTATATTTTATTATGAAATGTTAAATAATCTCCTTTTATACTAGTAATTATTATATGGTCTTGGCTACTTTACTAATACAAGCTCAAATCCACTAAATGGTGACATTAATGTTTGCAATATGTAATCAGTTTTACTTTTACATGGATTAATATTCTCAGTAGAAGCAGTAGTATATAGATGATTATTGTTGACATTTTTATAAAAATAAGCATATATAATTGAATTTCCTTCCAATCCTTTTCATGTATTCTTTATGGATACATACCTATATACATGACAAAATTGTAAGAGATAACATAAAGCCCATTATTTGCTTCTATAAAATTTTTTCTTAGTTAGTTTTGTTCTTAAAGGTGGATGGAATCCATAGAAGCCAATATCACGGTGGAGGAAAATAGTTTGCTAGTCCCGAAAATTCCTGTTGGAGTTTCTGGAACTGCATTGGCTGCTTCACTTCTTCGAGATGGGTGGAGTGTGAGTTATTAAAATCTTTACTTTCAAGACTGGTCCCATTTTTCATTTTAATTACACAATTATACCTTCTCACCATATACATGTGTTTGTTGAAGTTGGCTAAGATATATTCAAAATACCAAGAGGCTGTTGATGCATTGAGGCATGAACAATTGGGTAGGAAGGAGTCAGAGGCAGTACTGCAACGGGTATGACTGACGTGGTGCCTCTCTTTTATGTATAACGTCAAATTTTTTTGAAAAGAATTGGCATGGAATGACCATTTTGTGTATTTATATATCAGTGGAGGACCAAGCTAAATGATTAATGATACCTGTATTTTTGGAGGACCAAGATGGTGTCAACTGACTGTTATATCTTTTGCTTTAGTTGGCTAAAATGTTTTGATGAATGTTTGGATACCCAGAGTATAATCTTGTTCTCGGCATATATCTTCTTTGAGGGGCATTTTGTTTATGTTATACTTCTGGATGCAAAATTTGATTTGGAAAATTGATTTACTACAACTCTACTCTACCACGCAACTGTGTTCTGGTATGCTCGAGTTCAAAGTTTATGTTTTAGAAATGACAAGTTATATTCATTTTAATAAAAAGTTTTTTCTGGGCGTTTGTTACGGTTTCATTTCACTAGCTGCAATATTTTCAATACTCCTCCATGTTATCCGTGTCTATTATGTTAACTATGATGCAATGCTAATTGATTAACCTTTTCAGGTTCTCTATGAGTTAGAGGAGAAAGCAGAAGCAATTATAGATGAAAGAGGTATGTTTTTCTGTTGGATTAAATATGTTGTAAACTTAGAGAAGAAAAGTCATTCATTGAATCCTAATCCAACATTGTTCTCCTTGTTGTCTGAAGTAAAAGTTAAATTAGAAAACAGAAAAATGTAGATCTGCATCTCAATTGTACTGCATTCTTTCTCTGATTAGATGTCTAATATGAAATTATGAATATACCAATAATATTCGGTGGTTTCCTTTTTGCACTTTCTTCTGTTTATATTTAGATGGTGGTGGTCTTGTTACCTAAAGAATTCATTGTGCACTGCTTGGGAAAATACACAAGGATTTGATTATTCATTTTGCATTTTAAACTGGCTGGTGAATTTTCATGTTTCATAATGGTAATTTTTCTAGCAGGAATCACATGGGCTTGATTTCATTGTAGGGGAAGAGCCATGCTAGAATGTCATTGTTTGTCTGTTTATCATTGATACCGTAGTTTTCACTGAAATAGATATAATGGTGTGCTTGCAGTGGAACATGAGAAGATGGCTGACGCATACTCCTTGATGAGCCAAAAGTTGCAAAACTCTCTTAACGAAAATTCCAGCCATGAGAAAACCATTCAGGAACTGAAGGTTTCAACACATAAATTACAGTTTCATCTATCCATATTTTTATTTACATGTGGACTTGCTTAGTTGTATCTTGTGCAGGCTGATCTGAAAAGGCATGAACGGGATTATAATCTTGTCCTGAAAGAGACTGATGACCTTCGAAAACAGGTAAACAGATGAATACTTATTTTCTTCTAGCAGATACTATATTTATTAAATGTGTAACATGGAAATGTAGTCATAGTAGTCAATAGCCAATAGCAGCATGGAGTGGTGACCCAATAAAATTTCTATAGTGGGATAGCGGATAGTGGATGATTGCTATTTGAACATTGAGTAGGTTTTTATTACATAATGTATATATGTTAAAAAATAAAAGAAAATTGCTAAAATTAAGAACATATATACTGATGAACCAAACAAGGAACAAATAGAGACGTGCTGGAAAATGATGGGTTAGTTGTGGAAATGAAGAGCCAACCTCTGAATGTTAGAAATAACTGGAACAAGCCTGAAGCAGATAAAAATATAATAGAAGAGGTGTGGAGAAGTTGCAGAACAGAGGAAGAAGTTAAAGGCGCTACTGGTGAAAATTCAGAGGAGCGGGACAAGAATTAAGTGAGAATGAACTCAAAATGCGTGAGATTTATTTGACATGGGATTTTACAAATGTGCCTCCATTTAAAACCTGGTTTCAGGGGTAAACTTGACTTTTGGAGTATCCTCAATGTAGCACCTGTCTAGGCCACTCTTTGCTGTGGCTTTTGCTGCAAATTGCGTTATTCCTGCCATGATTGCTGGTTGTGGTACAACTACGCTTGGGGGAGTAGCAGGGTGCTACTCTGCTCCACTGCAGTGCAATTGTGCTGTCATTGTGTTTGATTTATATATGTGTGATTGTAATATGAAATATGTATTCCATCAAGTTATTTGTTGAGATTAGTTTGTAGTTTGTCTTGTTGTGCAATACAAATAGTTTAATCTTAATTGGAAATTGAAGAAAGTGAGGGAAAATGTGTGGTATTTATCTAACTTATTACTGGCTACGCAGTTAGATACAACTGACAGGTTACCAGAATACCATAAAATCTATAACGGAAACAAAAGAAGCTTAACTCTTGTGTTTACGGAAGTAAGTTATGCTGTTTATAACTTGAAAATGCCTCAAGCAAGTGATATTATTGGTGCTTATTTTGAAGCCCATACTTTTTAGCTTGTTAAGAAGTAATCATTTTACCAAAAAATTCTCTCAGATTGGACCTAATTTGTCTTAACTTCATTATAATCGTCAAAGTCATGATTGTATTTTCATGCCATTGATCATGATTCCTATATTATAGATTGTTATTTGATGACTGATTCTTTACAGGTGACAGTACTTTTGAAGGAATGTCGAGACATTCAACTTCGTTGTGGCTCGTTGGGGTATGATAATGTTGATGATTCTTCAAATATTGCTTCAAGGACAATTACAGAGACTGAAGCTGAGCATGTCATATCGGAGCACCTTGTAAGCTGCTTTTCGATTTAATTTGTCTGTTCTTGAACTTGTCTGTTTCATTGATACACGTGTACAATTGAAATTTGGGATGCAGTTGACCTTTAAGGACATTAATGGACTAGTTGAGCAGAATGTCCAACTTAGAAGCCTTGTACGTAGTCTTTCTGGCCAGATTGAACATCAGGAGGTGGAATTCAAGGTTAGTTGAAAAATAATCTTTTGCAATCCTTATACTTATTCCTGCAAAGACCCTCAACTACAATATTTGGTTGTTCTTGTCCTGTTAAATTGTAGGAGAAGCTTGAAATGGAACTCAAAAAACATACTGAAGAAGCTGCTTCTAAAGTTGCAGCTGTTCTGCGGAGAGCTGAAGAGCAAGGGCAAATGATTGAGGCGCTTCATGCATCTGTAAGTCTATAGAATGTTTATTATTATAGTTCAAGTCTGCTTCCTTGGGAGGAGAGAATGGGGATGGGGAGTTTTGTTTGACATATGAGGAAAATGCCTTACAGTTCCCAGTAGGATTAAACGACTTCAAATAGAATGGTAACTGCTATGACTGAAGTTATAACTGTTGGTCAGAATGCTGACTTGTAATGTTCCATCTCTTTGATAATTAGCATACTGTTTAACTTGATTTTTGTTATTATGAGAAAATATATTGTTCAGTGATTTTCATGTATTGAAAATGTCTGTCAAACAGTTTACACCTTGTTACTACGCTATTCAGGCCTCTAAGTTAATGCTTGTGATGTCTACTTCTTGTAGGTTGCGATGTACAAGAGGTTGTATGAGGAGGAGCATAATCTTCATTTAGCTCATAACCATTCTTCAGAAGCACGTGCAGGTTTCACAAATATTTATTTGTTGGCATTTCCTTTTATTGTTCCCTGTATTTGCAGTCAGTTTTGAATGAGAACAGGTGCTGTATGAGGTTGAGAAACGCACCATAGAAGACATTTTTCAAAATCTTCTTATTTCAATGAGGTTGAGACAGGCCACATCTATGTAATTAGGTGTACCAAATCAAAGCTGTAATTTGGTGTACCATCATTACTTTGATACAGGCCACATGCTATTTTTCAGTAGCTATACATCTCATGCTAACACTCATCGGCTTTAATATCATTTACTATTCTATTGTCTAGAGGTCTTGTAGATGGATCCTTGGACTGACCTAGCTTGGAGTTTAACTTTTTTGTTCTTTGAAGGTGTCAATCTTGCTTAACTTATGTAAAGGGGATACCTTGTTAGAATAGATTAACTCATTGTTTGTAATACCTATTTGTCATGCATGTGTAGATCACCATATCCTTTTTGTATTTTACTAATGTAATAACCCATATAAATGAACGGATAAGCTAAAGAGATAATTAAGTTTCTCTTAGACAATTTTACATATTTCCATTCTAAGTTGGTGTCAATGTAGGTCAATCCTACTGTTTGTCATTGTTCAATGTGTGCACCTTCGTTTTCTATTGTCCATTGTTGTCCACTATCATTGGTTGTTAGTCATTGTCATCTTTAATTCTCAACAAACACTGTTGTCATAGTTTTGGCCAGAAAGCATTAGATCTAAAGTGTCTTTGAGTGACGAAGAAGCCAAGAGCATCTTTCTAGTGCCACCTTCCGACGATCAGAGCAATTTGTGCCACCTTCATTGTTGTTGCCGATCTCTTTTTGTCCCTATTTCAATCTTCTTTACCTCATTGTACAATTGATTTGAGTACAGTTGTCCTTGAACATCTTGTGGGTTATGTTTTTAACCCTTGGTTGCCTTTGGACTTGTCTATTCCGTTTTTTGGGTACCCCATTGGTGCTGTTTGTGGGATAAAAGGTGGTTCCATAGAACAACGATCATTCCTATAACCCTCTGCTAAGGGAGTGGAAGGTGGTTCCAAACATGAACCTTTCACTCCCCTTGCATCTCGATTGGAGTGCTTGTTTGATTATGTGTAATAGTCTCACATTGCTGAGGAGTCGATGCCAAAGATAGTTTATATACACTTCCCACCCTTAACCTGTGGAGGCACCCTTTAAGGACAAAATTGTGATGGAGTTCTGAGCTCCAAAGCAGACCATACCTTGGATGCGGTGATTGACCCTAGCTATGCTATTTCAATGGACTTAAGGTCAAAACATTGATGCTGTTTGTGGGGACAAAAAGTGCTCAAAGTTGAAACCTCAGTCCCCTTAGAACGGGCTTGTTCCGGTATACCCAATCGTTCCACATTGCTTGAGAGTTGAGGCCAAGGATTCTTTATATACAACTTCATCCCTCAACCCTCCAAGACGCTTTTAAGGACAACACTGTGACGGAGTTCCAAGCTCCAATACAGACAATATCTTAGATGCGGTGATTGGCCTTAACGATGTTATCTTAATGGAGTTGAAGTCAAAACTGTGTTGTTTGTGGGAATGGAAAAGGGGTTCCAAAGATCGACCGTCGTTCCTGTAAACCTCTAATAGGGGAATGAGAAGTGGTTCCAAAGATGAACCATAATTCCTCTTAGACCTTATCTCGGGCGTTTGTTCCAGCTGCCGAATAGTCTTTTACATCACTTAGGAGTTGTGGCCAAGGAGAGTTTTATGTACACCTTCCAACCTTAACCCTTGAAGATGCCTTTTAAGAACAAACATGTGATAGAGTTCCTAGCTCAAAGTGGACAATACCTCATATCTGGTGATTGACCCTAACGATACCACCTTAATGTACTTGAGGTCAAAACATTTTTCGGTATTACCATAGTCTAATATTGCTTAGGAGTTTAGGCCAATGACAGTTTACACACACCTTTTTCCCATAACCTTCAAAGGCACCTTTCAAGGACAAAATCGTGACACATCTTTAATCTTCAAAGTGCATAATACCTTGGATGCTGTGATTTACCCCATCAATGCTATCTTAATGGACTTGAAGTCAGAACATTGAAACCAAATGATTTTACCAAACTGGAGCATGGTTCTCTCAAGGTGGAAAAGAGTGGTGTCCTTGAGGATCAAGGGTTGATCTTTGAGGATATAGGAAATGAGTTGTTGATGAATACCAAGGAGAGATTCATTTGCAAAAGATTCTCCACTGTTCAAATTAGTAAGGGCTTGAAGACATCTTTTAAGAACAAAATCGTGATAAAGTTCCAAACTCCGAAGTGGACAATACCTCAGATATAGTGATTGATCCTAATGATGCTATCTCAACGAAATTGAGGTCAGAACATTTTTCGGTATGCCAATAGTCCTATATTGCCTAGGAGTTGAGGCATAGAACAATTTACATACACCTTCCTTCCTTAACCTTTAGAGACGCCTTTTAAGGACAAACTTGTGACGGAAGTGCACAATACCTTGAATGTTATGATTGACCACATCAATGCTACTTTAATGAATTTGAGGTCAAAACATTGGCACCAAATGATTTTACCAGAATGGAGCATGGTTCTCCCAAGGTGGAAAAGAGTGGTGTCCTGAGGATTTTGGTTTGATCTCTGAAGATGTAGGATTTGAGTTATTGATGAAGATCGAGGAGAGATTCACCTACAAAAGATTCTCCAAAGTTCAAATCAGTCAGTGCTTGAAATATCAAGTGTGTAAGAGTATTAAGTAAAGAATTGAATAAGTACATCCTTTGAATTTGCCATGTATTTATAGGATTTTGTGCCCCTTAGAATGAAGATCTTGATGACCAAAAAGATATAGTTGCTTATTTTTTAATAATATCTCATATAGTTTGCTTATGATGTGTTATTTCAGGTTACATGGGAATATCTAAGATATGTAGATGTTGATAGATATTTTTTTTTTTACTTTCTATTACTTGCGGTATCTCTGAGGTAGGTACGTGGGGTTTAATTAGAATAAGAGATTGAGAAGGGAATGTAAAGCTGCTGTACCTTGTCCAGTCATATAGCAATTCAATGAATTCCTTATGGGAAAATTTAACATTTTATATTTGTAAGGTATAAAAGAATGCTAGTATTAAAAAAGAAAATTTAGCTTGTGATATTATCAAAATTGAATTAATATGTATACTTTATCCTTTATATTGCGTGGACACCTGTTGTGAGAACTTTTTATTTTTGTAATTTAAATAAAATTCATTTCTGGATATTAATAGATACAAAAAACTGAGGTTGGTGGATATCATTCTAAAGCAGAAAAAGCATTTTGCAGAGCTAACAATATAGAGGATACTAGCCTTAGTTTCATCATAGGTATTGAATCCTTATGAAGGTCCATGAAATGAAGGGAATACACATACAATAGAGCAAGAGAAAAAGAAGTGTTGGATGAACCAAGTAAGGGACATATGTTTGATAAACTGAATGGTATTCATTTTACTAACTTGTTGAAAAGAGAAGTTTCTACAAGTATTTATGGCTAACTACTTTCAACAACAGAGATAGCTAACTGCCTCTATTGATAAGGTTACATGAGGTAGCTGTTGGCAATAGCTAAAGGCTCTGACCACGTACTACAATTGTACAAATACATACTCTACTTGAAGTCTTTTAAAAGTTATCAGACATTAAAACTTTAAAATAGTTGCAAAGTCTTGTTTGACCTGTATCTGTAAAGATTTTACTCGGACACCATGAAATCCTTCTTTCTGGATCCCATAGTTCTGGTGAGATTTTGTCACGATCTTGGCCATGCAATGTGGCACAACGGCCGCAACCCTGGGGGGTGTCTCTCTACTTTGCACTGGTGCGATTGTGCACTTTTGGCTACTATGGACTGCAGATTGGGTTGTGTAGTCCATTTAGGAAATTTACCTAGTGGGTCAAGAATATTGTCGTTCAGTAGTTGTGCTTGTGTATGTAAGTATATTTGTTTCATTGTGAAAGATTCTTAAAATAAGGATTTCTTATTGGAACTTTAATATCTTTAAGCTGTTCTAGCTTAGTTTTTTATCTTTGTTTGATTATATTCAGGCACATGTCTGCCTATACAGTGTTAGCATCTTATATTTGATTGATTGTGGGTTTTTCAGCTTTTGCTGAAGTTGGAAGAACCAACCTTACGACTTCAATTGAAAGTTCACAGGTGATTACTTCTAATGTCATACTTCCTCTTAAGGACCATTGCTTGAAATGATTGAGTTCTAGCCCTTTATTTTTTATTTGCTCTATCATGTAATGAATTAATTCTCCCATGCACATTAGTTATTTGGTGAATTCTCATGAAAGGTTCTAAAATTTGCACTTTTATTTTGGGGTTGTTGTTTTCATTATCACAGGAGGCTGCTAAGAAGTCCCTGGAAAAAGCTGCTGAGCGTGTGAGATCCCTTGAGGATGATTTAGCAAAGTCTAGGTATGGTTGTAAAATTGCTTTAACATATGTTCATTGAAAAATATGGCACATAAAATTATAATTTTTTTGGAAAACATGCTTGCTTTAGTGGGTTCTGAATTTCGGGTTAAATACCTACTACTATGCTTTTTCTAATCTATTCAATATCTAATTGGCTGAAATTAGAAGATTATAATGATCAACCTAATTATATGCTACTGAATGTAACAGTAAAGAGTTCGTAGACCACTAGAACGCAGCCTGGTTCTATTAAGCTATACAGGGTCTGGAAAGGGTCCTATCCACAATGTGGGTGTATGAGAGGGCTGCTTTACACCTTTTTTATTTTTAATCTTACCTCGGAAAAGTAGTTTAAATTCAGTTCACGGAACTCCCAAAAAGGTTTTGGTTTGGTTTGAGTTATGCAACAATGATTTTTCTAATTTCAGGTTATTTTCTCAATCCTTGTAACAATTAACGTTTTTGCTTGGTCACAACTATAATTCCCTTTTTATTATTTTCATTTTATTTTAAAGCAATTATAACCAAGTAATCTTGATGCTGATTAGAGAAACAATATATGGATTAGTGAATGTTTTACCTACAGATACCTATGTGCTTTCCAAAAGCATATGTACGGGTTAAAAATCTGAAATTCTTTCTTCAGGAGTGAGATTATTTTATTGCGATCAGAACGTGACAAGATGGCACTTGAAGCAAATTTTTCGAGAGAGAGACTTGATAGCTTTATGAAAGAATTTGAGCATCAGGCATGTACTTGTCCGAAATGTTAAGTGCATTGTTCTTGCATGTATGTATTGTACTTATTTATGGATTTCCGGATGATATTTTAGAAAGCTGAAGCAAAAGGCATTTTAGAAAGAAATGTAGAGTTTTCTCAGCTGGTTGTTGACTACCAACGAAAATTGCGTGAAAGCTCTGAGTCATTGATGGCTGCTGAGGAGCTTTCTCGGAAACTCACTATGGAGGTTAATATATTAGTCAAGTTAATTATTGGACTATTTTAAAATTTGTAAACTTTTGAACTAAGATGTACCTTTGTTTTGTGGGCACATTCCATAACGTCATTTCAGTTGTCAGTTTTAAAACAAGAAAAGGAAATCATATCAAATGCTGAAAAAAGAGCTTCTGAAGAGGTTCGCAGTTTGTCTGAAAGAGTGCAGCGTCTGCAGGTGAACATTGTTTTTATTTTCTATATTTCTTAAATTTGCATATTCTTACACTTGCAATTGCAGGCTAGTTTGGGTACCATTCAAAGTACCGAGGAAGTTCGAGAGGTAGGTTATAATCATCAACTCGTGTTACTTTCATGTTTCTATAAAACTTGCTATCAATAAGATCTTTTTTTTTTTTGTAAAACATAGGAAGCAAGATCTGCAGAGAGGGTTAAGCAAGAAGAATATATAAGGAAATTGGAGGTGTGTTCTCTTGTTTCCTTCTGAATACTTCCTATTAATTGGTTAATCATAATTTCATATCCTTATAGAAGTGCATGTTTGGTGATTTTCCAACTTGTTTATCATAAATTCTCACTATTCAGAGGGAATGGGCTGAAGCCAAGCAAGAGCTAAATGAAGAGCGAGAAAATGTGCGGAGATTCACACTAGATCGGGACCAGACCATAAAAAATTCTCTGAGACAGGTTGAGGATATGAACAAAGAGTTAGCTAATGCATTGCGTGCAGTTGCATCTGCTGAATCAAGGGCTGCTGTTGCTGAGGTATGGGTTTTTGTCTGCTCTCTTGTGTGCACGTTATTCTTGAAGTCTTCACAAATTGTAAAGATTAACATCCAAGTTCTACGCACAGGCAAAACTCTCCAGTTTACAAAGAAAATTGGGTTCCACAGATGACAAGGTTTGCTTCTGTGATTTATTTTGTTAATTTATGAAGTGTGTTGCTGATGGTCTGTTTTATGGTTTACACTCCTTATGGTTTAGTTTATAGAATTTTTCGACGAATATAATTTCTAAACTTCCGTTTTTAAATGTTTTGTGGGCATTGCAAGCTTTTAAGGGTCCTTTTTTTTTTATTAAATGAAGAAATTTATTATGTGATAGAAATGAAGAATGACTAATAATCTGTGATGTAGCAATGTAACAAAGTATCTTCATGCACTCCTTTTGGCCAAGTATCTTGTTTATTACTGATAGACTCATGATGTGTCATATAACTGCTGGGAAGTTAAATCGTTTGTCATGCATTATGTCGAAGTCCAATTTTAGATTGTTTGCTTTCCTGTAACCACAATATTTATCTTAATTCTAACTTGTTGTATTATTGAATGTAGCTTGTCGAAATGGGTGGAGAGAGTGGACCTTCCACTTTTTCAAGTGATGAGGTGGGCAAAGTTTTTTATGCATCAATTTTACCTTATTTGTAGGCATTTCTTGTGTAATATGTTATGAAAAATATGATTGAGATTATTGAAGAGTGCATAGTATTCAGTTCAGTAAACAGTATGGGTAAAGTAAGACCTTGTGGGGACTGGAATGGTATCAATGTTTACTAGAGAAAGAACCTAAACAATGTTACATTATCTCTAGTAGCTCAAACAAGTTGTGCAAGAAAATTTACTCTGTTTTCTGTTTCATTTATTCTGCAATAAGTATATTTTTTCAAACTATACTTGTGATTGTGTTTGACAAATCTACCCCCAACTTAATCCAGGTTGTTACTGAATTGCAAAAAGCAAAGGAGGAGATAGAAAAGTTTAAAGAGGAAGCAGATGCCAACAAAGTTCACATGCTTCAGGTTATTATTATTTTTTAACAAATTATATTTAATTTGTAATTAAACTAACATCTGTGTTTAAACTTCACACTGAAGTATAAAAGCATTGCTGAGGTAAATGAAGATGCACTGAAACAGATAGAAATGGCACATGAGAAGTTTAAAACAGAGGTAATTTTGATTATTGAATCTTGAAATATTTTTTCCCAGTCAAGTTGCTATTGTACTTACTGTATATTGTTTGTCTTCTTGATAACCAATAGGCTGAGGAAGCAAAGAAAGTTCTAGAATCTGAACTTAATTCACTTAGAGAAAAGATGTTAGAGATTGAAAATGAATCTAGTTTGAAATATGAAGAAGTTGCTTCTGAAACTGTGGGAAAGGAGGAGGCTCTTACATCTGCTATGGCTGAAATCACAAATCTTAAAGAAGAAATTTTAACCAAATCGTAAGTTGTGTCATAATGTAGCAGTGTTTAATATTATGTTAGTTTGGTTTCACATTCCTTACATTTTTTCTGTGTAGTTCTCACATTTCAGCGTTGGAAATTCAGCTATCAGGTTTAAAGGAAAACCTGGACAGGGAGCATCAGAAATGGAGGGCTGCTCAAACTAATTATGAAAGACAGGTATATAAAATTTCGTTTACTTTGTTTGCATGATGATTGTGCTAGGTTCTCTGATTTTTGAACAATCTGATTGCACCATTTTGATTTCACTGAATATATAGTCTCAACTAGCTGCAAAATATTTGTGTTGATGTTCGTTTTAGTTATCTTTAATGTTCATTGACTATCAATTGTTTTTGTTTAAAAGAAATATAAAATAATAAGTAGAAAGAATATAAAATTTTATTTTATACATTTATATATATATATATATATATATATATATACTGTTCTGTCATTTCATTTTTGGATCGGCCTCTCCCTTTCGTGATCTGAGATTGAATTCTATTGTTTTATGTTTGTATAGCATATATCCTTGGACCTTTTGTCTTCCTATCACCTTTTCCTTCTCAGCCACATTCTTTTATTCTGTCAAATAAACTAATAGTTACAGTGCTTTTGGAAGTGTGAGTCATATTCTGAAATCCTTTCTTTGTTGCCAGAATTGTTAATCTTTGAGGACGTGGGTATATATATATTCTAAGCAATTTGAGGACGTGAGTATATATATTATTATTTTGATCTCTTTTCAATGGTCTTAATCTTTAGATGTTTCTTATTTTACAGGTTGTTCTGCAGTCCGAAACTATTCAGGAGTTGACAAAAACATCTGAAGCACTATCCTTGCTGCAGGAGGAGGCATCTGAATTAAGGAAACTAACCAATACTCAGAAAATTCAAAATGTAAAATATTTCTTACTTAATCCGTAATGTAGTTTTATTATCTATTTCTGTTTCAATAGTTCATATTCAACCCATAATATACTTTAGCTGTAGCACTTTCATTTTCCTTTCTGCTTATATTTTTCATTACTGTGGTGTTTGTAGCCCTCATGAAACCTTTGTTGGTTTAATTTATGGATTGTCTTCAGATTAACATCCAATAACTTTGTTGGTATGGTTTATGCTGCTGCTTTGTTTTTTGGCTATCGTGAAGTTAAGGATTCAATATCTTGAATCTTAGTGATTTTTCCCATGAGTTGTTTATTAATTGCTATTTGAGGTTGCGCACATGTACCCAAAAATAGAAGATTAGTTGTTTATTTCATAAGTTAAGAGTGGCATGTTCTAAAATGAAGCATTATTGAACTACTATTATGGAGCAACTGTCAAAACAAATAGTTTAGATCAATAAGCTTGTAATTTGCCAACCCTGTCTCCTCTAGAATGTGAAGTGCATATTTTCTTTGTGAAATGACAACACCTTCCTTTGATTGAGCCATTTCGATACCTAGAAAGTATTTTAGGAAACCAAGTTTGAAAATGGCTGAATAAATTCTCCTTTAGTGAGAGATTCTAGTAGTATAGTTTCCTGTAATAATTATATCATCATCTTAGAGAAAGGATTGAAAAAAAACTTGGTAAAGGGTGTTGGAATAGAGAAAGCAAACCTAAGAGAAAGGTTTGAAAACAGAGTCCTCTGAAGATAGTGGATTTTAGTTGGCCAACATTGTTTTGAAAAGGGCTCTAGATACCATCTTAAAGTCTTGGAAAGAGAGAGACATGTTGACTTGAAACTTTGTGTTTCTAAAATGAGTGCTTGTTGAGAAAAAGGAATCAATACAATAAACAGAAGATTTAATATCCTCTAATAACAAAGATGCCATGCAGGAATAAAGAAAAATGTTCCTAATAATATATATATATATATAATCCAGACATTCCTAATTATATATAATAGGATATTTAGTCTCCTTTATTGAGAAAACGGTATTAATAGAATAAATAAAGTAGATTTGGTATCTTCTAATAATGAAAATATGATATTGGAGTAAATAAAAATATTCCTAAGAATACATAATATAGATATTCCTGATTATATGGGATTTATTCTTATTTTTATATCTGTAGTAAGAACTTATAAAGCTTCGGTAGTCCACACTTGACCAGCTGGTTTTGTATAGTATCATTAAACCCTCTGCCCAAATTCTAAGGGATGTTAACTCGGTGTTAGCCAATTAGGAAAACAAATCCCAATAGTAGAGATCTAAAATGAGGGAATAACAATACGACATAATAGATGACTTCTTGGTATGAGGAGCAGGATATGGAGAACAGAACAATTCCATATTTTTACAAACATGACAGTGAAATTTTAAACGGTGGCTTATGGAGAATGGTGTCACTAGGATCCTTTCTAGAGTTTTTATAGTTTTAGATTCTGATGGAGAATATTTATTCAAATAATAAAAAGCTTAATTGATGTTGTGGGAAAGTTGTATTAATTGTAGTCATTTGTAGGTTGCCTATTTGTAGCTTCTTTGGGGCCTGCCTTTATTGCAACTACTGGGGAATTTAATAGAGCTTTTGATGCTTGGATAGTCCTTACCTTACACCACTTTTTTGGTGTTGAATTAGACCCTGAACCCTAATTCTAATAAGATAATAGACCCTATCCCAAGATCATCTATTGTTGGGCAGTTGTTTTTTTCTATGCTCCGTGCTGGTGCCTAGGTGCGAAAGGGAGTGTTGAAAAGACCTATTGTTGCTCGATGTTACTTCGATTTTTTCCTTTTACCTGTTTCCCTTTTTCCTTATGTTATACTTTGGGATTTGTATCAATTGTTTTGTCTCTGCATATTCTTTTTATGGTTGCTTGTCATATTATGAATATAATAAATTTGGCAACTTTTAAATTACAAGTTCTATGTTGGACAGAATGAACTGAAGGCTAGGTGGGAAGAGGAGAAGGCGCAATTAGAGAATTCTAGGAATGATGCTGAAAAGAAATACAATGAAATCAATGAACAGGTGATTGAGAATATCTCTGGACTATTTTGTGCTTCAGTACAAAAGGAAACCATTTGCAGTGAAATGTTGATCGTGTATCATAGCTGCTTACATATCAGATTTATTTGCATAGCTTTATTATCTCACTAAAATATTGAATGATGCTACATGGTTATTTCCTTACTGTCAAATTCTTTTGGTCTCTAATTTCATTCATCTGGGAAATGGGTTCTTAATATTGTTATGTTATTCTTAATATGCTACTGGTATAAATATTGTTTGAGTTTCTCTGGGATCGGACAATGTTGCTTCTTTTTTTGTCTTTTCCTTTCCCTTTTATGAAGGATTTCTTATCAATTTCTTTTTAAAACCTGTTCAATTGCGTTTGTATTGGTGAAGTAGGTATATATAATTTTTGTTCCATTTGGCATAGTAGGAAATGCATTGAGGATTTTTATTGCGTAGATGTCTGAACTCCATATATGCCTTAGCGTTTGCTTCCAGTGATTTCTTAGTTATATTGTACACACTAGATGCTATCATTCTCACCACATAAATTTTCTACATTTTTCAGAATAAAATATTACATAGCCAACTTGAGGCTTTTCATATACGATGGGCTGAGAAGGAGCGTAATGCTGCTGGTATTTCATCTGGAAGCAGTAGTGCAGATGCCTTTGGTGATGCTGGCCTTCAAAATGTGATTAATTATCTCAGACGATCGAAAGAAATTGTAAATATCTGCGCCTTTGGTATTTCTATCTGTATGTTCATTTCCTGGTTATCTAATAATGTTTTTGTACTTTTACAGGCAGAAACAGAAGTTTCGTTGTTGAAACAAGAGAAGCTACGATTACAGTCACAGGTAAAATAATGTTTCTTACATGTGTGGTCATCAGACTTATTTGAGTAAATACTCGTCTTAACTTCATATCACAAGATGAAGCACAAATTATTCATCAAGTAATCTCAATAATACTCGAACCATTCTTATATTCATATTATTGGTTATAACCTAATATATTATTTAAAATTTCACCTGTTGTTCAACACCAGCAATACCTTCTATCTTTCAATCTTCATATAATTATCTTTATTGATATCTGTAACTCAACTAAATCTCATCCAATCACTGTTTCTGCTAATTTGAACTGGTGATAATTTTGCTTGGTTTTGTAAGAATTCGTAATAGGGTGAGGATTTTGTTATTGATATTTTGTGTATTTAATGATATAATCTTCTCTGATCTCATGGTTCTGTGTAGCTTGAGAGTGCTTTGAAGGCAGCGGAGTCTGCACATGCATCACTAGAATCTGAGCGTGCAAAATCAAAATCATTTTTGTTTACTGAAGAAGAGTTCAAATCATTGCAGCTTCAGGTTGAGAATCCTGTCATCAAAATCCACTTTTCTATATTATCTTTGGCTTGTTTCTTGATGACATAATAGGTTTATATCTTCCAACTAAAGTGTTCACTAATGGTATTATTGTTCAATCAATCAAATAATTTGTTGACTTTTTAAAATCTTTTGCAGGTCAGAGAAATGAACTTACTTCGCGAGAGTAACATGCAGCTCAGGGAAGAAAATAAACACAATTTTGAGGAGTGTCAGGTATACAGCTGTCAATTACATTGTCCTATTTTGTTACTCTAACATATCAATTTCATAAATCCTTGCTTTCTGACAGCCTAGGAAAATTTGTTTCGTGTCATAATAGCAAGATGCATTTTATGTTAGTTGAAATATATTTTTGCATTGTTTAGTGTTTTTCTGTTACTGACACATGCAGCTTTCTTGGTTTCTTAGAAATTGCGCGAACTAGCACAAAAGGCTAGAGCTGAGACAGATAACCTTGAGAATGTCTTGAGGGAAAGAGAAATTGAGCTTGAAGGCTGTAAGAAGGAAATTGAAACACTAAAATTGGAAAAAGATAATCTCAATAACAAAGTTTTGGAGGTATATTCTTTTGAAACATGGAAAATAACAAAGTCTTTGTTCTACAGTCATTTTCTAATTTTTTTCCGTTTTTTCTTCAGTTGCTTGAAAGAAGTAAAAATGTTGATGTTGAGGATTATGATCGAGTGAAGAAACTTGCTAGGGAAATTCAGGTTGTTATATTTAGCTTAAATTGTTCATTTCAATGAGTATTCAGGCATCTTTCAGCCTTGCAGTTGTCTAGCACAATTGGTTATTTGATACATGTTTCGTGTTCCTTTTCTTATACCGGAACTCTGTTACCTAAAGTTGAGATAATTGGGGATCAAGCTTGGTCTCCTGCTTATTTAAAAACTAATATAAAATCTATTCTAAATAAACTCTGCAATTCATTTTGAAGATCTACGCTAATTCTTTCTGCACTGCTGTATCTCTTTCCAGTGTATACATTTTTGTTACTCAATTGAGCTCAAGATAACTGGGGATCAAGCTTGGTCTCCTGCTTATTTAAAAACTAATATAAAATCTATTCTAAATAAACTCATGCAATTAATTTTGAAGATCTACGCTAATTCTTTCTGCACTTCTGTATCTCTTTCCAGTGTATACATTTTTATTACTCAATTGAGCTTAGGAGGAAGAATGAATCAAAACAATACTCTGTTTTGTTGATCCTCTTGTCTTTTTTAAAGTACAGTTTTTGTTTTTCTATTTTCTTGATTACTGAACAGCATATAGAAGAGAACATATATAAGTATATTTGGAATACCAATGGAGCTAAATATCAGATAGAAATTTATATTTTTCCTTTAAATGTCTAGTTATACACACAGGCTGTTGTTAGATTTTCTCTATTTGAAGTGGGATATCAGTATCTTTATATTTTATCTCGTCAGGACAAACTAAGAGATAGGGATGCTCGGATTGAGGAAATGAGTAAGAGTCTATCTGAGAAGCAGGATTCTGTTTCACGTCTAGAGAAAGATCTTGCAAACTGCCGATTGGAGCTTGTAGAGAGAGAAAAGAGAATTAATGACATTCTGCATAATGAGGTCGCTGGGATATTCTCTATATTTGATGTTTGGAGATATATTTTCTTTATTAACATTTGTTGTGCTATGATTTAACCAGGCTAACCTCAAACTTGATTCAGAGAAGCATAGGAAACTGCTGGCTCAGTTTAAGGTGCATGGAAGTTATTATTTTGAAAAGTGGATGGTGTTCTCTTTGGATGACTGTATATTCCAATTTTTTATATTTTCACAATACTTTCTCATTTTTGCCATTCTTTTCCAGAAGAGGAATGATGTTTTGTCAAGGGAAAAGGAAGACATAGGTAAAGAGAACCAGCAACTTTCTAGGCAATTAGATGAAATTAAACAAGGTGATAATATTACTTTTGCAATCTCTATTCCCTTGATGTCTGTGTTTATATTTGTTTCTAATCTGCTATTGCTGTTGGAATGTTGTTAAAATTTCATGGTGTATATTAGGCAAAAGGTCAACACCTGATACAACTGGTGAACAAGCAATGAAGGAAGAAAAGGACACAAGAATACAGGTTCATTTGAAACAGTAGTTTTGCTTTTCCCTCTGCCTTAATTTTACCTTTTTGGGATGAACAAACCCACTTTGTCTAATTTTACTTGTTATTTCTGTTTGCTAGATTCTGGAGAAACATCTGGAGAGGCTTAGAGATGAATTAAAGAAGGAGAAGGAAGAAAGTCGCCTAGAGAGAGGTAGACGACTGAAGACTGAAAAGGCCATAAAGGACTCTTACAACAATGTTGAGCAGGTTCACCCTTCACCCACCCATAATTGTCTTTTGTGTCTTGTACCTTTCTGTAACTTGTTTGCTTTAATTTCTTGTACCTATTAATATGCTGATAGAAGTGAAAGATTTACACCACTTTATTGGCTTGGTCGCACAAAACCAACTTGTAAGATGAAATTTGCACTCATTTATATACTTTATGTTAATCTTATCTTAAAATGTTGTGATATTTCCAACATACCTTCCAGGACTAAACATCTAGATTTGAGACTAAATATTTGTGGGTTGTTCGATAGTGTCACGGTAGACCCAAAAGTCTTGCTCAACTTTACAATACTAGATTATTTGCATCCACTTAGTGGATTTAGGTCTTATTCAACTTTATAAAACTGGCTTGTAACGTAAGATTTTTACATTTGCTTATATACTATAATTTGGTTATATTTCTAGTTGATGTAAATTCTACATTCCGAGAGACATCTCAAGCGTGTGACTAGATATTTGTGGATGATTCAATAGGAATAGTAGCATAGATATTTGTGGATGGTCCAATAGCAACTGGAGCACGGGTGGTACATTAGCCCTACAAACCTTGCTAGGATATGCTTTAATATGATCTTAGAAAGTAGACTTTAAGTTTAAATCAAACTCACAACATGCTTGTAAGGTGTAGTTTTCACCCATATATATATATTAACTTCGCCTTAACTATAGTCAATGTAGGAACTTCTGCACATTTATGTACTCTATCTTAACCATGTCTCTAAATTATGTGAGATCTTAAAAACATGCATATGCTGAAGGGTATTCAATGATTACAGTATAGTTAAACACCTTCTCTAAATGGAATTGTTTATATTTGGGTTTTAATAGAGCCTATTGCAGTTTTTGATCCTTGAATCTGCCCCTACCCCCTTCATGGGATATTATTGGTGGTGGTTAAGGTAGTAGAAGAAAGGTGGGTAAAACCTCTTTGGAGAATTCATCCATTTATTGCCCCTACATTCAATTGGCCATTAAATTACTTTTATTGATCTTCTGCCTTTGAACCAGAATTTAGCTGGGTTCAACAAAGGAAAGTGTTTAGTATGACTGCTCGTATGCATATAATGTTTAGCATGTTTTTTGTGAAGATTTGATTCAATGGAGTGCTCTTTTTTTGTATACTTGTCTCATGCCCTGATTGTCATATAGTGTTATTCATGTTTATGAAACTTCAGTGTTACTTCTGGTCTCGATAGCTTACATGCAAATGCAATTATTCTTTATAGTAGCATTGGAAGAGTGATTCTTTTCCAGTTCTCCCACCATAATATATATGTATTTTCTTCACTCTTTTTATGGATTTATTTACTTTCAGGAGAAAACAAAATTTGTTAATGAAATTGAGAAGCATAAGGAGTCTCTGAAAAAGTTATCTGTTGAGGTTGAAAAGCTTAAGATTGTTATTGGCAATCTTCCGGAGGTAATGATTTAAAACAGTGCTTATTGTGAAATATAACTCATGTTGAACAGGTAGATATGGTTTAGCCTTCAGGAATTTTCATTTTATTTTTATGATTATATTCTGATCCCTCATTACTTTCTATTATTATATTTGAGCAATTGTTTTAAAGCAAAACTATTTACCCTCATTTTGTATATTTTTTTTAGGGTTTGAATGTGGTTCAACTTCTATCTGGATCGAATGTTGATGACTTTGCTGCTTCTTACATATCTGCTGTGGAAAGTTTTGAAAAGGAAGCTCATTCAATATTTCGTGAGCTTGGAGGTCGCGGTAATCTTGGAGATGCGGCTACAATTACAGATGGTTCAATAGCTGCTACAGGTTGTTTCATCTGTAATGTGCAGATCAAGTTTTTGGAATAATGATTTTATTTTAGACAGAAAATGCACTTTTCAATAATTATTCATGTTGGTTCTCTGCATAAGTTAACCTTGTACCTATGTTAATGGGTAGACTACAATATGGCAGGTTCTCTTGTCCAAGTTCAATCCCAAAGCATAACATCTCTGGCTGCTCCTGGTGCTAGCAGTTTGCCACCTAAAGCCACTGGAGAAAGTGAGAAAAGACTTGCATTACCATTACCCAAAGCTAGTGTTGAAACTCGTCGAACAGGTAGAAAATTGGTCAGGCCTAGACTCGTTAGACCTGATGAGACGCAAGGTGACACAGAAATGTCTGATGCCGAAGGACCAGTGGGCAAGCCTGCACCGTCTAGTGACACAGAAACAGGTAATTTTGCTCCATCGGCTCAACCCTCGGCTCGAAAACGTGTTGCTCCTATGTCCACTTCTGAATTACGTGAAGAATCAGTTGCATCTGGAGAGAAGAGTTCTGATGTAGTAACACCTGTGTTGAAGAAGTCAAAAGGGTCGGAGTCCCCAGAAGAGAGTACAGAAGAACAACCTGCTGCGGCTATGGAATTTACTGGCAGTCAACCAGCGACTGAAGAATTATTTGATAGCAGTGAGTTGCCACAAGGCCAAAATGAGGAAGGTGAGGCCCAAAATGAAGATGGTGAAATTGCTATTGGGAATGACGAGGAATCCAAAGATCCACAACACTTGGATGGTACAAGTCAAGAGGAATTACAAGGTGACAAAACTGGAAATTTAGATGAGAATCCGGATCAACCTGATGAGATGCAGAGGGATCATACTGACCCAGACAACCAACAGTCAACATTGCCCAGTGGTGACAGAGAAGAGGGAGAATTGTTGCCAGATGCTGGAGATCTTGAGGGTGGTAGTGATTTGTCTAACATTGTGGAAAACCAAGAATCTAGGGAGGGTCAATCTGAGTCTGCTGCTACACCTGAACGTTCCCCAGCTAGGGGGGATGATGATGCTCTAGAGGCTGGTGAGATTAACTCTCCTGAGCTTTCAAGCGATGACAAGAATGATGAGGTTGACTTGGTTGAGGAGGCTGCTGATGTTTCCGACAAGTTAATTGACGTTAATGAGCCAATATCAGTTGAGAGTGATCAGGTAGCTGACCCTACACCTGTTGTGAGTGATGGTGCTGCTACTTTGACAAGTAATGTTGCAGAAAGTAGTTCATCTAAGGTGAACTCACCTGTTCCAAGGCAAGGAACTCCTAGTGTCCCTTCTGAAACAGAAGAGACGACAAAGCAGGCATCACCTATCGGTAGTACTTCAACTACCATAAATTTGTCAGAGCGAGCACGGGAAAGGGCTCAAATGAGACAGGCTGGGTTGGTTTCTACCCCTAACGTTACTAGAGGTCGCGGAAGAGGTGTTCCACGAGGGCGAGCTCGCGGTCGGACAGTAGTACGCCGACCACCTCCATCATCTGGTGGTGACGCATGAACTACAAATTCACTGGCTGGGATTGACGGTTTATGAAATTATTTGACTTAGGGTTGTTAACTTCTCCCTTAGTCTGACACTGACGTTATAGACCACTTAGTATGTGTAAATTGGCGATCTGTCCTCGTCATGTAAATACAATTTTGCTTTTCACTGGTTTTACGTTTTTTTTTTCTATCTAATTTTGCTCTAATGACTTGGTTGTGTGGGAATGGTGATTTTGTTTATATAACATTCATTTCATAAGGGGCTGTCTTGTCAGGAAAAAACTGAATAACGATGGTGCTACCTCAACTCCTTTTATGGAATGGTGAATGAGCATGGAATCTGTCTTCGAAAGATGTTTGAATTCCTTCATGGAATTAAAATAATGTACAATCTATGGAACTTTTCAAAGAAACATTTAATCTGCAAGTTTAGATGCTTAAATTTGGGCTAGTGTGTATAGATATATCAACTCTAAAAGTGTATGACATTGAAAGCGCTTATTTTTGCATTTTTCGGTATATGTATTTTTGTTGTTGACATACTGAGGTAAATATATTTATTAAACATAGAGGAATTACGTATAACCTTGAGTTGCAAGCTCCGAAAATATTGTATATACTTTTGGATGTTTGCCTTTCGAGGTTTATACTTTCATTTCACTTGTTTTGATGTTACTAATTTAAGTTGGCCTACGATACATGTATAGACCTAAGCGGCAGTACAGGAGGGAAGGACTTGTCGCGATCATAAAAGATGTTTGAAATCTTACTAAAATTATTTTCCCTCTTTTTTTCCTCGATCTGAATATTGCCTTCTATTTCTCCCTTTTTTATTTAGATTTCTCCATAGTAGATGATGCTAATACTGCTGTGCAGGCCGTAAGAAGCACAAATCATTCGAGTTATAGATGTAAGAAGCACAAATAATTCAATTTATAGTCATACGAGTTATAGTAGACACTTCCTCTGTTCGATAATTTTGAGGATGAAGCCATCTTATAAATGTTGAACAGTTTTTCTTGCCGAAGGGCTTCTGTAAGGGTCCTCTTCAAGCTTCATTCTTCTGGAAACATACAGCTCCAGTTCTGCAGTTTGGGTGCATGATCTGTCTTCTTCCAATTCAGCGTTGGCAAGCAAGGACATGGTCTGAGAATATTTTAAAGACCGTTTGAGGCGTTATCCTCATAGAAATAAATAAGAGCTACTATCGTCAAATCTCATAGACTTCCTTTATGATTTTCTGGCTTCTTGAATTGCAATGGTATGACTTTCCACAATCGCAGTGTCTATTTAACTTTCTTTCTCTTCAACTCTAGTCATATCTGTTATCGTCCTCTGTACTTCAGTGGGTGGTCCTTGATAAACGCTGTTAAGGTTGGTAATTTCAGCCTTCTCATTTTAAACACTATAATCAAAATAATGATTTTTTTCTTGGACATTGGTTTTTGAATGTTGTGGTTGAAATCGGTTCAAAACTTAATTAAAGGTATTTAACTTTTTATTACATGAACTGATCTTTAAGGTTTAGTTCTCCGTGGAAGAAGAAACATAAGATATGGGAAAAAATGAAAAAAAATTAACACATTAAAAGAAAATGAAAGTAATTGATAATTTTTAAAATTGTAAAATTAAAGAAATGACTTCTTCCTTTTTGTTTAGAGTACATTTAGTCTAATTATGTGTTATTAATCTGAATTAAATATAGACAAAAATGGGTTTTAATTTTGTTCATAATCTCACTTACAAAAGTCTAAGAAGAAACAAAGAAAAAATAATTTGTATGTTTTTTTCAAAAATTTAGTAAATTTGTCTCAAATTTTAAAAATTGTAGAAAATAATATAAAACTTTGAATTTTGGAAATGATATTTTAATTTTAAAATCTTAAAAATATAAAATTCAACATACTTAAAATCAGTAAAATAATAATATCTACAGAAAAAATTATGACTAAAATAATAAGTATGACTAAAATAATAAGAAAATGTCATATTAGTTGAAAATATGAAACTAAACCAATTTATAACAAATAGTAAGTAATTACTTAAACAATTAAAAATAAAATATCTTAAAAGTGTTTTTGATTTATAATAAAACTATAAAATTATGTTTAAAATATGTGTCATTAAACATTTCTTAAGATGGTAGAATATGATAGATAGAGTTCACAAAAACTTTTTAGGTTGGGATAAATTTATATGGTGCATATTCTAGAATATGATTGTTAGTTTAAGAGAGTAAATTGAACTTTGAAAAAACCTTTTGAAAAATAAGAAATAAAGATTGATTGAAATTTGAATTATACTTATTAAATCAAAAGAAAGTATATGCAACACAAGCATAAAATCAAGATAAAGAGAGAGAAGAAGATCACATAAAAAATTTATATTGATTCAGTTTTAAGCAAAAATTAATCTAATTGTCTAACAACATTGGTTAAGTTATATATTATACTAACTAAGCACGCAATCCTAGTAATGCAACAAAATTAACCAAGAACTTAAGTCTTAAAATCCTACAAGACAAAATTCAATATGTTTTAATAGTCCATTGTAGATAAAATCTAAAAACCCTATCTAGACCTACAAATAACTCAAAAGAAAAAAAAAATATCGAATGAAATAAGTTTATTTTGACATATAACAACATAACGGGAAAAAAAATTAAAGTGACCACTATGTTTTTATCATCAATCCCAAGGTATTGTTACATGTATGAGTTATGAAAATTTCAAAAAATTTTGCTTAACCTAGTATGAATGTTCCCTCATATTCCTCAGAAGATTTCAAAAAGATTAATAGTTCTAATTTCATGTTAATGGTTTATAAATGAAATATTTATAATTTACTGAAAGTTTTAAGAGATTAAAAATATGATTTAGTCGATTAATCTTTTACTTAAAAAATCAATAGATTATATCATTATTTTAATATATTAAAACAAGTTTTATATTCAAAATGAACTTCAAAAAGTTTATATATTAAAATCACTTTTTAACAAAAACATAAAATTGTTTATTTTTTAGATTATTTTAACATATTAACTTAACCTAATCTAATAGGTTAAAATATTTCTCGTAGTCATTTTAAACTAATAAAAAATATTTTAACATATTAAAATAATTTTTTAATTTATTAAAAAAAATCTACATATTACAAAAAAAATTCTAATGCATTTTCAATAAGCTTTCTTAGAATAATGTGATTAAATCAAGTAAGAGAAAAAAACTTACATCCTTATTAAAAAAAAAGATACATAATATTTATAAATATTTATAATTATTATTAATGGTATTTGGTATAATATTTTAATATAACTCAGATTCAAATATTAAAAGTAATTTCTAATAGTTCTACACTTAACGCATTTTTTAAAATTATCAAAAATAAATTTAGAGAATAACTATAAATGTCATTTTTATAAAATAAAATAATAGTAATTTAAACATTCTTTTAAATATTAAAAAAGTTAAAAAAAACTGCATAGAAATCATACTCTAAGGGAGGGAGGGATTTCTAAACGGTTCTAATCAAATGAATGAATCACCATCTGACATGAAATTGGGGACAAGTTACTGATTTTATGATAGAAATAATAAAAAGATTCATTTAGGTAAATATATACCTATTCTACTTAGAAAAGAGTTATTTAGGTTTATAGGAAAAAAATGGACCAAAAACTTATTTAAGCATATATATATATATATTATCTCATAATGAGTCCATCACTACTTTTATTATCATTTAGTAGATAAATTCATCCCAATAAACAATAAAGAGATAAAAAAAAATTACAGAAAATAAAAGAAAAAAAAGTTATTAAAGATGAAAAGAAAATCTAAAAATTCATTAGGAATAAAAAGAATTAGTATACATTAGGTATTCTAACCGTATGCACAAACTCTTCATACATTTTTTTCAAGAGGCTATAAAAAAGCGTACCCAAGAACTGGAGATTAAACTTCATTTTCAAGCTCAAACTCTAAAGCGTTCGTTCCATGTTGTTAGAGTTAGGTCATAGCTTGAGTTACATTATTAATCAATTTACAAGGTATGTAGTTTTAAGATAATTATTCTAAAATCATGAATAAAAATAATTTGAATAAGTAATTATTGCAAAACAATCCAAAAAATTATATACACTGTTAATATATAAGAGTTTAACCTTTGATGTGTAGGTTATTTTGCAAAAGAAAACAAAAATTCCAAACCAATGAATGATAATCAAGTCCAAAACATTATAGTGATGATTTTTGTTCGATTTTAAAATTTTCACGTTATATTTTTATATTGTTATTATTACATTTATTTTATTTTTTATTATAATAATTATTTTTTTAATCTAAAATATTAAACTTTATCACAATCAATTTTCATATCTTTCTATATATATAATTTATTTTCTTCTACTACTACTGTATAATTTACCTTAGTCAGTTTTAGTATTTATATATGATTTATCTTATTTTGTCCTACTTATTTTATCTCAATATGATCTTTTCGACTACTGTTATGACCAACTTTTTTAATTAATCCAAAACCTTAAACTTTATAACAACAAATTTACGTATATTTTCATTTATATATTATTTATCTTATTTATTATTTCACTAATTATATATTTAATTATCTAACTTATTTTTACTTATTTATTTTATTTATTCTTTCATTAGTTATATATTTAATTATTTAACTCATTTTTATATTTCGGTTCCAAATGTTACATTATGAAATTTTAATTTATATTTTAAGTTTTATGAATGCTATATCACTTTTAAAATTTTATATTTTTTTTTTTCTAATATTACTATCTTATAAAATTTTATTTAATAATATATTATTTACAGTTTAACTTTACTTCTCAATCCTTTCATATTATAAATCCTCTTATATTATAATTACATGTAAATAAATAATATTTTATTTCATAATTAAAAATCTTATTTAAAATTTTAAGTTTTATTTTTATTTTTATATATGTTGATATTTCAACTCAAAAATTTTATAAAACTTAATTCTTAACCTTATAAGTCTGAAAATGATCTTTAGAACAGAAGGGATAGAAATCATTTATCTCATATTTTTGTCTTTCTTCTTATTTTATTAATAAAATTTTGACACACAATTAAAATATTAGGATTTCATTTACATAATCTTTTTCTTACTTTATCTACTTGTATTTAATGTTATCTCTCTAATATTTAATCTTTTTTATCATACTATATTTTAAATATAACAACTTTAATTTTATTAAAAGAAATTTAACTATTTTCCTTTTTACTAATAGTTTTTTTTTCTTGATTTTTCTTAGTAGAAGAAAAAATAATTAAATAATTTTTTATTTAATTAAAATTTTTTATCTTATAATAATATATATTAATAATAAAATAATTTTTCGTACCAATGACTAACACACTGTGAATAATTTATTTTTAATTTTTATATTAATATATATTAATATTTATAACTTATATTTAAATTTAAATTAAAAATAATTAAATTTTAATTTTTCAGTCAATTTTAATTATGAGTTAATTATTTTTAATTTTAATTAAAATAATATTAATAAAAAAATATTTAAATTTAAGTTAAAAGTATATGAAATACAATAAAAAATAAATTAAACATTCTTTCAAGAATTGTCTATTTTATTAAAAATTTTAATTTATTGATTATTTTAAAACTGCTTAATAATATTATTTATTGTAAAACAATTTTATTAAATTATATATTATTTTGATATTAAAATCAGAATTATACTTTTAGTATTTAAAAAATTTACTACAATAAAAAAATAATATTAAAAAATAATAAGACTAAAAATAAATAAATATAAGATATATTTGTAATTTTAAGTAATTAAAAACAAACTAGTTAAAGAAAAAATATTTTAAAGATCAACAATCATATTAAAATTGTTATATTTAAAATATAATTAAATAAAAAATAAAGTTTAAACAGTTAACATTAAATGCAGTGGATAAAATAAATAAAAAATATATAAATAAAATGATGACATAATTATTTTAATTTGTTTTAAAATTTTATTAGTAGAATAGATATATAGATATATAAAAGTGAGACAAGATATTTCTCCGTAAAGCAGAGCCGGTATTTTATCTTACGAACTAACACTATGTCCAACTTTTATTTCTAATTCTTGATTGGGCACATCAGAGGCAGGTAATGGAATAATGCATTGAAAATTGAAACAGTGAAATAATGCATGGTGAGAGAGTTCCCAAGGCCAATAATTAGCATCATTATTTTCAACACATTATTATTGGTGACATGTCCCAATCGTGCCATTTGTTATGTTGTTAAAATCGGTAACTACAACTACTAGGAATGAAATGTGAAAATACCAAGAACAAAGGAACCAAACTCAGCTTATTATGTGCAAACAAAGATGAAAAAAAAAGAGTAAATGAAAAGTGTGCTTTTCAAAGCACCCTGTAACACCTATATCACCGGGTCCATCATCTTCCAAGACTTTCTTCCTTTGTAGTTTTGTACAATTAGGAATGCAGTCATCACCATTTTCTCCCGACAAAAATTATTTTTTTTCTTTTCTTTTTCACTTTCTAAAGCATCATCAGCAAGAACACTTTTGTTTAGAACTAGAAATTTGAATTCATTAGCTTTTCTTACTCCTATGGCCCACGTGGCAGTGCCACACTGCACCATATGCTGACATGGCGGGTCCCCGGGAATAGTGTCAGCCCTGTGTTTGTTTTCTTCAGTCATTCACTTTCTCAACCACCTTAGGATCCTCCATGTTCTTCACAGATGATGATGATAGCTCTACTGACCCTAGTTTTGTGGTTAATTCATCTACATGCTGCCAAATAAAACAAACAGTTCAATAAACATGTACTGAAATTCATGATTTTAAACTTTCAATCAAAATATTACTGTAAAAGTCAACAAATTTATCTGTCGAATACAATAAAACTTCAATAGACATACTCATTATAAAAGATTTTATATTATTAACTAATCAGAATTACCATGAGAATGACTTTTAAGATAGTTACTATAAAAATGAACAACCTTACCGTATACTGCCAATGTACAAGTTTTTAAGATAGTTATTACAAAAGTGTAACAATCTAATCATACATGCCAGTTTGTGATTAGATGAAAGTATAAGTGCAAAAATATTGTTTAATCATAAAATTGTTATGCAGGAATAAGCAAGGAGAGGAAAGCATCTTGAAAGGAATATGATTACACACACAAAAGTTAAATAAAGAACTGAGAATAAATTGCAATGCTCCAAAGTGTTTATAAAGAGCTCTTAGTTTATGAAATTTCCCTACATACACCAGATTATTCTGTGAGGCTTTAGAATTTTTTTATCAACTAGGCATGATCAGATATAGCAAAAGAGTTCCTACTCCAAGCACAATTATGCTAATGTGGACCCACAATCACATGCGTTCATCAGTAGTTGCCATTCTCCATCATATCAAAAAGGAAAAGTGAGAATAGATGTGGACTATATTCAGTAAAATTTTGGAATAAGGTGGCAGTGTAAAGCAAAAACCTGTATACTGGTATGGGGCATAGATTGCCTTGTTTTCTTCTCCTGCAAGACCTTCTGGCGGCTTTCGTAAAACTCAAAGTCATCCAATATGGAAGTTCTTGCAACGTAGTTCTTGAAAATGTTGAGCATTTCAACACCTTGGGGAAAACTCACCTGAAAGAAGAAAAACATGGATGATATGAGTAAGCACCCAGAAGAAATGACCAATGTCTTTGTCAGTGGATTGTGCTGGTTTACAATGAAATGCAAAATGCAGACCTCTTGTGTGTCTCTACTATTTGTGACGGGCTTGTGATCATTATTCTCAAGTATTATGTGCCGTAGTTGAGGATTTGGAACATCCTTTATAATATGCCATTTGACAGGGAAATATCCATTCCATTTATCTTGTTGCCAGAAATCCATACTTTTGTTGAAATCAACTCGACCAGTCATCTCAGCTACTCCACAAAATTGACCACTAGCATTGACCTGAACATGAACAACTAGCAGTTAAGATATTGAGAGACAGTTATCAATCTTAAAGTACTTAAAGCAAATAAACATGGACGCAGGGAATCTAGTGTTTTTGAGACAGAACCAAATGGCGTACCGAAAAGAAAAGGAACACAGGGCACTTGCATCCTTTTTCTTCCATTCTCTTCTGTGCATCCTGAAATGCACCATCCAGCCTCTTGTTCCCATTAGGAGTACTTGCCCACACGTTGTATTTGATGCTCTTGTGGATATCATCTTCGCTGTATGATTTGATGACAAAGAAAAGTGCATGGTCATACTTGGTAGGAAAATCAGGAAGGTTGTATTGATCTGTCCTGATTTTGCTGGTAACATTTCCACTACCACCTAGGGCCAAGTTTCTCACAGAATTACCTCCAGACACTAATGCACCTTTTGCATTAGCTGTTCTAGGACCTTGATTCTGCTCATTAAGTGAATCATTGACCTTGTTTCTGTTTTTCAACTTATCAGTACTAACCCAGCCCTTTGTATTTGTTTTCACATTAAGCAAGTTGTTTGGATAGAGGAATGCACTCTTTCCTTGATTGTATGTGGGAAACTTGGCAACAGGTGAATGGAGGACTGAAACAGGTGCCTGAAAAAACATTACAAG
Source organism: Lablab purpureus (assembly GCA_030347555.1). Taxonomy (NCBI): domain Eukaryota; kingdom Viridiplantae; phylum Streptophyta; class Magnoliopsida; order Fabales; family Fabaceae; genus Lablab; species Lablab purpureus. Next base: position 25,993,230 of record CM059258.1, read on the forward strand.
CTCATTACAATAACCCATTACAAGGGTGATAGGTAAAGCCAAAGGCAGAAGAAAAGTAAGGTTACTTTGTTTGTTTGTTTTGGCTGGTTTCTCTTAACATGGGTTGATGAGACCTCCAATAATGGTGTTGAACCCTCCACTTCTGCTGAGTTAGATGAGGGTGAAGACTTTGATACAATACCACCAGAATGACTCTGGGTAGACAAATTAGATCTACCATTTGGTTTACCAGCCAGTTCACTATAACCATGTCCTTGTGACCCATCTTGTGTGATTAGAGAAGAATCCCATGAGTATGTTGATGGTGATAATTCTCCATATGATAGAGAAGTTGGAAAATAACCAGGAGATCCAATCGGGTGCTGAAAGATGGATCCAGGGTGGTAGACATTATACTGTCCTTCAACACCAGCTGTACCTATAGGAAAGTATGAAGGGTAGCCAGTCTGAAATCCTGGCACGAGATAGACATAAGATCCATTATCTGCTTGCATGACCTAAATGAAGCAACAGAAAGAACAAAAATATGTATTGAGACATGTATCATACATCAACGAATATTAAAAAGATCAATTATATGCTAGCTTGACTTTATTGTAAGAATGCAAAGAGAATACATAGTGAAATCCAATTGTTTCAGCAAACCAGTTAATGTCTACATATCCCCTGAATAAAAAAGTAGTTTAGATAAAAGATGTAATGTATGTATTAGTTTAAAATATTAATCATTTTGAATTTTTGTATATATGAAGGAAGAAACTGTTTTAACTGGTGAGTACGTTCGTGCAGAAAATGGATCAAATCCCGTGTTATCAGGTTCTAGTTTGGATCTCAAATGCAACCCTAGAAGAAAAATTCAAGTTGCCATAGAGACATTAGTATCATTATTTTCTACTCCACCCTTTCTTAAAAGGATGTGATACTTGGTGCGCCTGGTTATTTCTCAAAAAACTTTAGAATAGAAATACTGTTAAATGATGTGGCTTTAGTCCTTCATCAGAGACTAAAATATTTTTTTGCTAAATTGTTTGAAGGCAAAAGATATACTTTGCCCAATTGTCAAATTCAAGTATTTATGCATGCATAGCCTGAATTGACCAGATTTGAACCAAGTCAACCACAGTCCACAAAGAAAGACTCAACAATAACATCAACAGCATGACCAACCACAGTGCAACTTTAGAGACTTACAGGGTACTGAAGATCCATGGTATCCGCACCAACATAGTACCCTTGGTTGTCTGACTCTCCAAAGAAACCACCATAACCTGTGATCATTCTACCGTAAGAAATGAAAACATAAATATTGCAACCAATTGAAATGGATAGGGAACCATTTGAGGGAACGTCTTTGACCAGCAGCAACTGACCTGGATAGTAGTAACCATAATAGCCACCAGCAGGATAAGGAACACCCTGATCTGTGGACAAGTACTCATGATCCACATCAACTTCCTTAGCACTACTAGAAGCATCTCCTATCGATGATACACATGATCTTGCATCAGATGGGGAACTTGCACCCTTCGAAGGAACCTGAACAAACAACATCCACATGAACAGTAAGAAACCATGAATTATCTATGTTTCTCATACACCACCAATAAAACAGTTCATTTCAAATAAAATAACAGAACAAATAATAATTAAAAAAAATCCGAAATCCAAAGCCAAAGTGATACCTTAAACATCACATGCAACAACAGAAAGACATGAGGCTAAAATGAAAAGTATTTACCGTATTTGAATTATTGAGTTCAGCCGTTGAAGAATCACCATGAAGCTTCCTCCTCATTTCATCTGCAGCTGTTAAAAGCAGAAAAATTCAACCAAGTAAAAATCTTTACAGTCTTTTCATCCCATTTAACAAAGGGAAACCAAAAATAAAGAAGAGAAAAATCCAAAGCATGAATAACACCAATAAATCAAAAGAACCAAGTAAAAGAGATGAGGAATTACAGTTTTGCAATTGAGCAGCCATGGAAACAGTACTTCAACCAGAATCTCTCAGCTATACCAACGAAAATTCTCAAAACCCCTTTAACACAATTCACGGAATAGAGAAAAACACAGCAGATCCTCCGAAACAACCAAGAAACACAGTTTTATATATTAGTATATATATAAAAAGTTCAGCTTTACTATCGCTTCAACTAGGAAGGTGGAATCAAAGTGTACAGAAACTAGAGAAAACAGATAAACCCCACAAGATATTTCAGAGAGAAAAATTCTGGGTATGGATTGTTTTTTGCGGCTTGTCTCTAGATTTCAGGGGTATGCCAAAAAATCACGAAAAAAAGATTTTTTTTTCTTTTTGTGAGGAAGAGAGAAAGGCGAGAAGCACGGTGTGGATATCCTTTAAAAGATAATATTTTTGGTTGGAAGATATGGTTTTGAATAGAGAAACTATTTAAGGGGATGCTGATGAATGAATGGAAGAGAGAGAATCCTCAGAACAGAACAGAACAGAGACACAATGGAAGAGAGAGAAAGTGAAGAGAGAAAGAGAAGGAGAAGAAGCAAATGGCATCTCATAAAATAGAGAAAAGGGACGGTCTACGAAGCTCCACGTCATCATCTTTTATTTCAATAATATAATAATTTATGAAAATGAAAAAAAAAATAGCGTGTTGATGGAGTGTTTTTACAGCTTTCAGACTTTCACTTTTCTTCTTTTGAGTTTTCTTAATTAAATGTGTCTTTGTCTTGTCTCTCAAACTACCCGCGTGAATTCAAAAATGGTAGAAATAAAACTATTAATTAAACAGTAATTCCTCTTAAGTGTTGTTTAAATGCTTTTTAAGAAAATATAAATAATAAAAGATTATCTTAAGAAAATATATTATAAGATTTTAGTCTATTATATTTATTTTTTACATTATAATAAATATATAATATATAAATTAATAAAATTAAATGAAAATATAAATATAAATAACAAAAGAATAATTAATATTATATTAATTTAAATAAACAAATCATTCCAAAATATATTTCAAAATATTACTGTAACATTTTTTATGTATTTTTAGACATTTGACTGGAAAAGGAACTGTTTTATTATTTTAATTAAATTACAAATTGTGTGTAAAATGCTGATTGAGTAATAAAAATTATGGGGGGAATAAATGAAATCATACAGTTGAAAATTTATTTACTTCTATAGCTTAGCTAATAAGTATCACTTCTTTGATACATTATGAATATCTGTATAAATAATAAATACTAGTTATTGACTAAGGATTTTAGTTTAAAAACATAATTGTTATATTTAAATAAAAATATGTAGAATACATACACTTTCAATTAATTGACTACATTTAATAAAATAAAATTATATATATATATATATATATATATATATATAACACTGTGTTTTGACCAATGTTTATAAAGTCATCAGTAAGGAGACTTGTAAATATATTATTTATGTATTTATAAGTCTCATTAATCATTCCTCTAATGTATTTAATTACTCCTAGATGGATGTATTACATACTTTTTTATTTGAATATATAAAAGAAAATATTTTATAATTAGTATAAATTTTTTTATATTTTTATTTGATATCAAATTATTATAAAAGTAAAAGATATTAAATTTTACAATAATTATCTTGAAAATATAATTTACCATTATTTTTATTTAGTTGACTGTTTAAAAAATATAAAAACTTGTTCTTTTCAAAAAAATTAATTTATTTTTTAAACTAATATTATTTTTAAAATATATATTTATTGATAATATAAATACTTTTTACTATCATATAATAAAAAAATTATCATGTATGATATTTTTTGTCTCATGAAAAATTGCTTATAAAATAATATCTATCATGTTTTATAATTGAATGGTAATATAAACATTTTTCGTATTATTGATTAGCCAAAAAACTTAACATTAATTATATATACATAGATATTTATATTATATTTTAAATAATTTTTTTGTAATTGAATAAATTAAATAGCCATATTTAATAGTTTATTTCAAAATTTTAAATTATATTTGTGGTTATAGCCTTTCCATCATTTTTTAATATTATAAAATATTGGAAACAAATATGATAGATGTATTGATAATTATAGTTGTATATTAAAAGAAGTTGATTATGTAATTATAATTATGATTATTAAACTTTCTTAAAATTTTGATTGTGAAATAGGATGATAAAATGGGTCAATTTGACTCTTTTGGTCGGTTTATTGGAGGTCGCTCATAAATTATGTAGGATACAATAGTTCACCATCACAATCAAGCAAACTGTTAGGTCATTGGATCAGTCTCTTTTTTTTATTTTTTATTTTTTTATTTTTTAAAATAATTGTTTTTTATTTTAGTATATATAATTTAAAATCACATTTAATCATATAAATATTTTTTTAAATTTTTAATTAATTATAAATTACTTTATTATATATAATAATGAAAATTTAATTTGTAAGTGCTAATGATTTAAGTTACAATATTATTATATATTTATATTTTTTAAATAATATAATATAAAATAATAATATCTTAAATTATTTTTTATTTATTTTTTAAATAAAAAAATAGATTTAGGGATCAAATCGGACTAACGGATTAAAAAACTCAATCTAATCTACCAAATTTTAGTGGGCTAGAGGGTCAAGATTCCCTTTACTACCCTCTAACTAAGTTTATTACATTGATTTCTATTATAGAAAAGAGAATTGATGATTTCATCATAACATTTTCTAAAATTGTGGTTAACAAAATTTATTACATCAATACGATTCCTATTATATTATTTACTATCTAACTTTTATATGGTAATATTTATTATAAAATATATTAGTTTTATCTTTAATAAATGAAATGTAGTTCCTATATATTACTTTTTATTTATAATTTGATAATCATATATTGAAATGTTGTCTAACACACTCTTGAATATTGATTAGGTATTTTTTATAATAAAGTATAAATTAAAAATATTTCGTTCATAAAACCAAGGTTTATAAATAGATCATGTAAGACAAATTATTTGTTTGACAAAAACTATGCACCTTGAGTCTTTACTTCGTTTGATAAATGAAGTTTTACTCATAATATACATACAGAGTCTTAAGCTAAGGTTGTATTTCATGAATTATTTTGTATGTTTATTTTGTGTTTGACAAAAAATGTTTTCGTGTTCCATTTATTAAGAAGATCTCTTAAAACTCACGCTTACATCAATTATCTCTTGATAGATGCATTAAAGTTGTTATGCATCAACAACCATCCTGACATACTCTTTTTCAACTCTAGAAAGGTTATTTGTCTTTACAATCTCTTACTTTACTCCAATATTTGGATACAGGTTTTATATGTTAATGGAAAATATCAAAATATTCCTAAAAAATGAGATAAACATTTAATGTTGTAGGAAATGCATCTTTAAGTCGTTGCATGGACTAAACATGTCAAATTGAGTCAATCCAACTCACATGGGTTGGCTCACCACGAGTTTATCTAAAAATGAGCGACCTCGTGCCTGACTCACTTTATAGTAAGTTAGAGATTTTATAACACAACTCAACCTACCACAGGTTAATGGGTTAAGTAAGTTGACTCATTAACCCATACTTTTTTTATTTTTTAAATAAAAAATATATTCAAAAATTATTTTTTATTCTATATTTTCTATAAAGAACATTGGACTCGTGATTAAAAAATCCTAACCCCCACCTCTCCCAAAGATTGATATTAATACTTATTAAAGAGCTCAGTAAACAAATATCTATTTAGCTTTCATCTTAAAAGTAAATATCTCAACAATGTTTTGAAAATTAATTCATAAGTATCAATGAAAGTTTTAAAATATGTCACTATAATTTTCTCCAAATAGTTTTTATGTTATTCTTAACTTAGCCAACTGTGAATTATAAAAGGAAATATAACATTTAACCTACAAGATTAAGTCAAAAAGCACGACAATACTTAAGATCACTCTCAAACATAAATGAAGTAGAATTTCATCTAGTAGATACATCCAACCTTAAGTCCACCTTAGTATTAATATCTCTCACTTGCCTTTGTCCCTTTCACATATTCAATGTTTTCTCTACTTTTTCTGCAAAGCAACTTCAGCTACTTTTAAACCCTCTTGAACTACAAGATTTAAGATATGGGCACAACACCTCACATGAAAAAAATTCACGATCGCATAATAAACTATTTTGTGAATTTAACTGTTCACCCAAAATTTGTTGCATATGATCATTAACACTAACATTATATAAAGTTAGAGAAAATATTTTCTTGTCAATTCACCCACCCAGTCAAACATTCGAACACTTTATTTGCTAAATTATGACTCATATGTGGAGGTTCCATTTTACAAAAAGCAATCTTACTATTCAATTTTTAATTGTTGTTAACAAAATGTGTTGTTAAACCAATATATCCATCTTGAGTACAAACAGTTCAACAATCTAATGTTAAACAAATTTGATTGTGACATTTATGCATTTCATGTTTCAATTTCTCCTTCATTTCAAAATGAAATTTTCACATATTTGACACATTTGTACTCTTACTCACATGTTTTACATCTTGATTCAAATATGAAAACAATTTTCTAATCCATTTATATCCAGCAAAGTTAAATGGCAAACCATGTTTAATGATAGTCATTATCATAATATCAAGTTTCTTATTCCTTAACTTTCCCATGTTGTCAATTATCATTCCACCTACATCTTTATATTTTGGGTTAATGTTGCATCTTTTTAAAAAGACGCAATAATGTTGAAGTACCTATTTTATATCCACCAATTACATACCCTTGTCCACATGCATTACATTTTGCCTTTTACCATCTTTCACACCAATTTTAGAAAAATATTTTAAAACTTCAATTGTACAAACCTTAGCTTTCTTATTCTCTTTTTGAACATCATTGTCTTCATTAGTAACTAAAGCTGGCTTATTAGGTTTTTCATTATTTATAATATCATCAATATTACAATTCACGTTGACACTTTGATGAATAGTTTTAAATTCCATGTTACAAATTAATTTAAGAAAATAAAATAAAATAAAAAATTTATATACTAAATTAACATACAAAAGGAATCTTACAAAGAGAATTTCAACAAATGAATCTTAAAAAATAAGTTACATTTTTTAGGGTTATGAAGAGAGTTAATTTCTTTTTTAGAAAATAAATAAGTTGTGAGTTAATCACATTACCTAACTCGAATCCATATAATTTTTTTTTGTATAATTTTCCATGTTATATTAAACAAATGAATTACGAGATAACTATCTAAGATAAAAAAAATTTGACTGATAACAAGTTTTGTGCACCAATAATATTATACCCTACATGATTATCCAAGTTTTAGAAAGCTACTTTCCCAATGTTCTGTAAAAACGTAATCTTCTGTAATAACATAACTTACCAACATGTCTTGTATATGTTTCAAGTTTTTTGGTTAAATTTAGCTAAAATCCGTATGTTAGTTATAACTTTGAAGTGACTTACAAGTGGTATATTCTTTGTTCGATGCCTTGTAACTTTTTTTTTGGTATTTATAAGAATAAGGGTGTTCAGTTTTCTTAAACTTTCATTTGACCTATTTAATACTTATTGCAAGAATATGCTTTCTAATTCCTATGCCCCTATAAGAATATGTTCTGTTTTTTATTACAACTCGCTAGCTCTACCAATTAGTTTGAACCAGAAAAGTTTGTGCTATTCCACAACATGCAAATAGGTGTTAACATTGTGTCACTCTTTCTATAATTAATAAAGATAACTAAGCTAGAATAACTCTAATCTTTCTATTTTATGACACGATACTTATTGTACAATGGCCTTGGTTAACGAAGAAAAGACTTTGGTAAAAACTAATCTTTTTATTTGAGAAATGTACAATGTTATTTAAAAAGGGTAAAAAAGAGGATTATGTCCCTATAGTAGTAATTTTTTATTCATTATAAATTTTAATTAATTGTGATGTTTTCCGGTGGTTGTAAACCATATATGAATCAATAATAAATTAAATAGAACTAATTAATAATATATATAATTTTTTTGGTTTCAATTGATTAGTTTCAAATAAAACGTTTAGAAGATTAGTATGTCATTACATTAAGCTTTTATAATGGTATTAAATTGATTTCTTAAAAATCTAAAACTTAAGAGTGTTTTAATTTTATGGAAAAAAGAGAGTAAAACAGTGATTACGAAAAGGTTGTAGTAATTGTTAAAAAAATCATTTTGAGGATTAAAGTAACAACATTTTAGTCTTTGTGAGCTTATTTTGGCGATATTAAGAATTCCCAATAGGAATTTTCTTTATGCGTATACTATAAATATTGTAATATATAGTTTATTTTTTAAAACTAAGTTGACTATAATATTTTGCTTTCAACAAATCATTAGTTTATCGTGATCCAATTGCTTTATTCATTAAGTCAAACCTAAACATAACAAACCTTTTGTTCCCAATTAGGATACAAACCCTAAACCAATAAAGCATATGACAATTTCCAAGATGATGTATCCAAAATAGTACTAATTAATTCCATATTGTATAAAACTCCATAATCATAGAAGGATAAGGACATGCTTAAAAATTCAGAATTGTTATTCCATTTTTTTATATTTTTTTTGAGTAAGACAAATTATAAACTTTATATTTTAACATAAGTATTAAAAGCAATTATTTTACTATACTTTTATATCATATAGCAAAGAGGAAAACCTAGAATATACTTTTTTTTTTTGGAAAATAAAGAGCCAAAAATATCTTTTTATGAAGACAAAGTGGAAAATAACAAAATAAAAATTGTAAAACTAAACACAAAATGTAGTATAGTACTAATTTTGGATTCAATTACGATAGAGCAAGACAATTATACGTTCAATAATTAATTAGGGTTGGAGGTATCTTCCATGGCATAATGCATGACATCATCTTATAGTTAAAGATAATTTTTCAAAAGGAAAAAAAAGTTGATTTAATTAAAGCAGGGAAGTTGTGGCAACAAAACAATAATTTCAAAGAAGTTTCACATACAATTTCCCTTAATTAAGTATATTTATTGTTGAATGTTAACTATTTTGATACATTAAGTTATGAAAGAAAATAGCATATGGTAGAGTTGTAGGACTACACTATTAAGCAACCTTTGTTCAACTTTCCCCAACTAATTTTCATATGCATATTTCTTCAGTATTTGGTAAAGACAAACACCTTCTTCCTTCCTCATGCATGTTTCTGCATATAATAATTTTTTATTTAACATATTATCTTATAAATATTTATATTCATATAGTTATTGTCACTCATATATTTAAATTATGTTATTTATTAGAATATTAATTAAATAATAACTATTTATACATTTTAATATGTTAATTTTATAATTTTAATATATTATATAATTTTTTACAATATACAAATAGTTATATAAATAAAATATTTTTTTTATAATTTAGTTTAAGTTTATTTATTTTTTAATAATTTTCATAATTTATAAAAGAATTTAAATTAAAAGTGTATTTTAAAAAATTATATGTAAGTTTAATGGAAAAATATCTTTTAAACATAATTTATGTTTTATCCTAATATTTGGAATTATAATTAGTTTAAAATTATATATATATTTAACTTTATTATTTCCATCATTGATGTCTAAGCATTGTGAGCATATATTTTGTTCTCTAAAACAAGGGGTTAAATCCATAAAATTCACAGTATTAATAAGGTGGTGTTTAATAAAAGCAAATATATTAAATATTTCTAACTTATTAACTCTTTTACGAGTGATATCGTGGACGATATAATTTTTAGTAAAATATATAGCATATTTTTTGCAATTACTTTCGAAATAATCTATTTTAAGTTAACTATACCATATGAGAAAATTTAATAACTTTGTAATTAACTCTTGCGAAAAATTAGTTATACCTATAAGAGTAAAATACACATTTTAATTTATTCTTAAATTAACATGTTTGAAGAATATGATGCTCAAGACACATTTTTATTATCTTTTTATTGAATATACAAAAAAATAATGCCATTACGGGAAAAGAATGCATTGTTCCATGCCAACTTCAACTTTCTTAATAAAGAATATATACATAGTGACAAACGAAATATTCTTGTCTACCAAACTGTGACAATTTGTGAATAATTTTTCTATTTTTTTTTTCATTTTGTTACTAATGTAATGTGTGTAATTAAGCAGAGATAACAACTACATAACAGACACGAGAAGTATATATTGAACATTAAATTATACGCAAATAAATCTTATACTCTCTCATTCTTTTACATATACCCTTTTATTGCCTAAAATTTATTAAAAATCGTAAATTTAGTAGATTTTATTTTTCATTTATTTTTGTAGTTTACAGTAAAATAGTTTTAAAAAAAGTGTGTTACTAGTACTCTTGTAAAAAAATATAAAACAACTTTAAATTTTAATCTTAATAATACATTAGAAATAAATCTTGTTTACTTCACTCATTCTAGAGTTGGAACTTAGGTTATTTATATATTAGAAAGGTCATTCCATAATGTTTTAATTTATTTTTGGGTCTTACGGTGTTATATTGTTTTTAAGGTTACTTTTGCTTTAATTAATTAATGTAACAATTTTATAAAACTTTCATTTTAATAATTTTTCTTTATTACATTTAAGATAAATATAGTTTTTCATTTCATATTAAAATTGAAAATCTTAAGTTTTATATCAGTATATTTCAGTAAACTGTCTCAATAATATTGAAATATTACATTTATGATTTTTAATATGATAAGAAATTATTTTAAACTGCATAAAAGAAAAGTGTAGTGCACCAAAACGTATGAAACCAATCATGGAGGCAATAGAACAAGAAACGTGGGAAGTTGTACTTTGATTGCTAAAATAATAGAGTAATGACAAATCCAAACCCTAATTTGGTTTACTTTATAATTCAGAAGCCGTGTTGGTGTTTGCTTAGTGAAATATAAAATATTCTGCATATTTTGATTTGGAAGAAGACAAAGAAGGACTAGGAATCCACTACAAGATGGAAAATAAAGACAGAAATAAAAGCAGAGAAGGTAGAAGAAACTCTATAATCAATATATATATACACACACTGATATTTATGGTGTTGTTCTCTATCTGTCTGAGGCTTTGTCAAAGTGAGTTTGTTTGCCTTAATGGCTAAGGATTGTGAGCCATTCCGTGGACAAATCGCGTGGCGTGGCAATCAATCCCATCTTTCAGTGTTTTTGTCTTTTATTTTTTTCTGATTTAAAGAAAAAATGATGCAGATTCAGAATGATTTTGTTAATGTTTTAATTATGGGTGTGAGGTAAGAGAGCACGATAGTTGGCACATTTTAGAGTTGAATATGAGTGCACGTGTCTGCCTTTTTCAACACACCCGTGTGAAGTTAACAAAAGTGCTACTCAACTTTTTGCCCTACTTCATACATTTCATTTTATCATCATATTTTTTTTCCCATCATTCTACAAAATGTGTTTATTCCTAACTAAAACTCACAAAACTAATTAATGTAAAATTTATGTGAGAATAAACTAAAATGAAAAAAATAACATTCACTAGAAATTTAAAGTTAAAATTGTAATTATTTTAAATTTGATGCAGTATAAATTTTAAATAAGTATTTAACAAATTTAAGTTGATGTATCCAAATATTGAGATTTATTTATTAAGTTAAACCTATATTTTTTTATCATTATTCTTTTCCTATCTTTTCAAATTATATATACTTTAATCTTATCTATTTTTATATCTAGAAAAAGTATCAAGAAGTTGACGAAGTAAAAAGAAATTATATTTTATTAGTTTTATGAATAAATAAGTCTAATTATTTTATACTTTAGAGTTTTTATGAAAATATTTTTTTATTTATGAGAACTTTCTAATTAGATTATGTATATAAAGTAATGTTATATTGAAATTTAAGATAAAGAAACTAGGGTTTGGCTCACAATATACATTTGTATTCTTTAGTAAAGGAACCAACATAATCATGTTTAGGGAAATTATGATTCAAAGATAATAACTAGAATGTATTATACATATTTGTTGTGGTAATGGTAAAATGTTGTGTATGTTAAAAATCTTATTTATGTATTGTTTTGTATACCTGAGTTGATATGTGGTTCTCTGAAAATATTTGGGAATGGAAACTTGCATGCTAGGAGAAAAATGGAGGTTTTCTTCATGGGAGAGTTTCTTGTCTGAGCATTAAGTGAAAGACTTTCCCTTAAGCAAAAGTTTTAGCGGTGCCATTTTTGCTCAAGCGTAAGAATTTTTGTTCAAATGAAAAATACTAATATTGTTAATGTGACTATGGCGACAAAATTTTCATTCAAGTGACAAATTTTTCACTAAAAAAATGGCTAGAGAAGAGAGAATTGTCTTGGGTCTATTTTTGCTAAAACATGAATTTCTCACTCAAAAAAAAAATAGACAGAGGAAAGAGAACCAATTTGGGTTAATTTTCCCTAAGGGTCACTCAAGTAAAAATCAACCAGAATTATTGAGTGTTTTTGGACTTCTATTAAGGTAAAATTGAAGAATTATTGGAAAGTTACACATTTGTAGAGGTGAGTGGTGTGAAGTCAACTAGAGTTAGAAGTTGGTGTCCATAATCTACTTAGAAGTATGATGAAATGTTTGGTACCTAGTGAAGTACAAATGTATTTAGTGTGATGAATTATAATAGAACGAATTCAATAAGATCTTAGATTTCATGTAAACTAAGGTGTCAAGTGGTGAGAAGTTGATGAGAATATTAGAGGCTTGCCTTGATGCTAGAATGAAGTAGTGTCAACAATAACTCTATCCTGTAAATAATATAGATAGGTTGTTATTATAATTAGGAGTACCTGTACACTAGTCCATTATAATGTAATCTACATTTATTAGTATTTAAGATTCAAATATAGCAATCATGATGTCTGAAAAATTCTATATATTTGTGAAGAATAATGTGATTAATCTAACGAGTATATGTGATACATTTAACTTTATTTATTTAAAATAATGATTGTATACATGTTTTATTTATAAAATTATTATGTTTTAAATAATTATTTATTGATTATTTAATTATATTATATTACAGGTGAACATATGTTTTAATTTAAATAATGATTGTATATATGTTTTTTTATAAAATTATTATGTTTTAAATAATTATTTAATTATGTTATATTACAGTGTTGACAGATAAACAAAATGCTTCCAAATCCTAAAATTAAACTAAAAGATGAATTGGTAACTTAATAATATATATATATATATATATATTATAATTTTGTATCACGAAATGAAATCTCTTACTAGTAAAAATTCTTTTTATAATGAATACATCTTATATTATATATAATATGTATATTATTATTAGATGTAATAATAATAACTATTATATAATAGTTATATAAGAAAATATAATATAATAAAACAAGAAAATATGATATGGTAATATTATGTATTTAATTTTAGTTTTAATTCTTTTATAAAGTACAAAAATTATTAAAAAATTTAGATAAATTATACAAAATTATATACTATTTTTATAAAAATTATAAAAATTATATAAGATTTAAAATAATAGTTAATATCTAAAACTATTTCAAAAATTATTATTTAATTTGAATTCTAAAAGAATATAATATAAATTTACATGTTACAATAATTATAAATGTAAATAATAAATATAATGTAAATACATATAAGATAGTATGTTAAATAAAAATTATCATATAAATTAATACTAATAAAATTATACAAAATTTATTTTGTTTATATAGTTACTTTTTAAATTATAAATAAATTATATAAGTTTTGTAAATTTAATATTAAGATGCAAATACTTTTCTTTAAAATATATTTTATTAAAAAGACATTTCTTGCATTTTAATACATATCGTAATTTAAATTTATTTATAAATATTATATATAGAAAAAGGAGAGAGAGAAAGTTTACCTTATTTTATTGAACCTAACTCAACACTCCTCTTAAAAATTAAAATAATATAGTAATAAAATAAAATAAATAACAAAATAGCATAATTATATCATATTCAATCAACAGATATTTATTACAGATAATCACCTGCTTTGTTGCTTTCAGGGGAAGAAGAACTTTAATTCATTAATGATTGAACTTTTTTAACCCATATCTTGTTAGCAAGTACGATTTAATTTAGTTGTGTATCATTTGTCTATTAACTATATTTCTTAATTTCTTTACTAAGATTTTATTGTTGTAAAAAATTATTATCTAATAATTAGAGTTATAAGGTATTATTAAGAAATAATTTAGTAGCCTAATTAATCATAATTTATACAATTTTCGTCCTAAATTTTTATACAAAAATTAATAAGAGAGTAACTCTCAACAAAGATTAATTCAACACTCAAAATAACTTTGTAATCAATGTGACATATCCTAATTCGAGAGTTCTACCTATATTTACTTTTTTTTTGCATAAAAAAATTATTTAGTCCTAGATTTAGGCAAAAGTTTGCTGAGATTTATTTATGTACTTACTACTTCTATCCTAATACAATTACAAAAGTAAAAAAATTAGGGTTGATTACCAAGTGATTTATACAAAAGATTTATGTTTAACCTATAATTAGTATAGTTGTATTAGTTGTTAGTAAAAATATTGACAAGAAATATTAGGAGGAGAGTTGAATTCCTAACTATTTTTACATTATTATTATCAACCTTTTCGAAAATCATGCTAAACATAGATTTTATTTTATCTTTATACATTTATGTGGTAATAAATATGGATCATCTTTACTATAAGAAATATTGTAACATCTCATCTTTAATATAATATAACTTAATTATCAACTATTTATTATATAGTATTTACATAATTTACATTATTAATACAATTTAAATATTTTTTTAGTAATGATATTCTATACCACAACAATCAAACTTAATTAGAATACCATCCTACTTATTATTTATCTTTCACTCAATCAAATCAACCAATCAAATCAACCAATATATATTTTAATTTATTTATAAATCACAATTATATGTATATAAAATATTTTATAAACTAAATGAAGTGAATTAAATAAATATAACATGTGTTTTAATATAAAGGGATATTGCTTGAGGTATTTTTACTTGAACAATATTCAACTAGAAGATAAAGAATCAACATTAATTTTTCTTCCTACTGTTACTTGAGTGATATACTTTATTGCTTGAGCAATTAATATGGTGCTTAAGCATTGTGTATATCCAAATGAGAAAAAATAGTTTTTAATTTTTGTTTCTTGGATATTCAACATGTCACTTGAGCAACACTCTTTGTCACTCAAACTCTTTATTTCTAATTGAGAAATAATTAACACAGACTCTTTTAGCTTGAGCATTATTTCATCACTTGAGTGATGAGTGATGACTTATACTCAGGCAATGAGAGTATCAAAAGAGAGAGGATTTTCTAAACATCTTTCTTGCTTAAACTACCATCAATTGCTTGAGCATTGAGCACATTGCTTGAGTAACTTGTTGGACGCTTGAGCAATGGGCGTCTACAACACCATTTAATGTCATCACTTGAGTCTCGCTCAAGTATCAAAAGAGAGAGGATTTTCTAAACATCTTTCTTGCTTAAACTACCATCAATTGCTTGAGCATTGAGCACATTGCTTGAGTAACTTGTTGGACGCTTGAGCAATGGGCGTCTACAACACCATTTAATGTCATCACTTGAGTCTCGCTCAAGTGACCATTCCACCACTTGAGCAATATAGGCAGAAGAAAAAAATAAAACAATTTTTAATAAATAAGAAAGTATTCTAGCAATGAATGATTTAAGATGAATATGAACTTAAGAATATTTGTCACTGAACACGAATTTAATCCAATTGGATTATATAAGTGTGAAAGTTTGAATTCAAGAGAAGAACATGGTTATGGAAACAATTCATAACATAACATGAAAATGGAATTGTATAGATGTAGATGAATTTGAAGAGAAAAAAGAAAATAAAGACTTACAAACAATCACCCCACTTGGTGGATGATCCAAGATAGGTGGTGAAAGAGTCACCACTAGAACCAGGGAAGCAAGATAAGACTCAAGAAAAAAGAAAACTCCCTTCCTCTCTCTCTTAAATAACTTAAGTAAACTTCCACTTCATTCAAATATATCCAAAAATTAATTATAAGGAAAAGTGTTGGCTATTTATAGCTCATGATAATTCCTACACAAGATGCGACAATAAGTTTACTCGAAATGAAATGTAAAACTAAACCTTATACTTTCTAATTAGTGACTCAAAATTACAATGCAAAAGTGAGGGAAAATTTAAAATTTAAATTTAAAAAATAAAGTCAAGAAAATATATGCTTGTAAGTTAGAATTGGAGATATGTTTTCCTTGCTTGATTCATGCTTTCCTTGTCTCTTGAGTTGCATGTTTTCCTTACTTTCCTTGTATTTCTATCTTAGTGAGATTGGACTTGGATGTATGTCCCAAAGGGTGTAGGGGAAGCATGTATAGAAAAAGAGGAAAAATCCTACTAAATCCTAAGAAAGCTAATTACAAGTCGAACCAATAAAAAGAAAATTAAAAAGAAAAATATTATAAAACAAAGAAATATGATATTAATCAAACCGTTCACTTTGTGCCAAACTCTTGGTAACCTTTGTGAAAGCATAATTTTTTGATAATTTATTGTTCACCTTATCACATTACCTAGCTATTGTTTATACTCCAAGCAATACCAATAGGGAGTGTAAAATACACCAAAACTTGTAGGAACCTAATGAAAATTACTAAAACAACAAAATACAAATTAAAGATTGAACTAGTTGAGACATAATTTGTCTCAACTAATATGACTCATAAAACTTCAAAACACTTGTCCATAAAGATAAAGAATTAATAAGACTAACAGATTCTAAAATGAAAATGAATATCCAAAATAAATTCTGATTGAATATAATTATTTATAATCCACTACTTTCTAGATGGTACGATCTTTTAATAAAAAACATGAGAATCAATTACATAATTCCATAAAAATAAGAAAAATAAGGTGAAGAGAAGAAAAATAAGGTGAAGAGAGGAAAAATAAAAAAAATAAAGTAAGGAGACAAAGGCATATACCTGCACAACAATATAAACCAACAAAAAAAACAAGAAGCAAAAGAAAAAAAGAGAAAAAAGAAAAATGGGCCTTATAACCCAAGGCTTACACCTAGATATGCTTAGAGAGAAATTTTCCATCAACACTCTAAAGAGAGAAAAAATTAAAAAATTAAAAAATTAAAAATTAAATTAATTTATTCATAAACTAAAATTAGTTATACACGAATTAAGAACTAAAATAAAATAAAATCCACAAATTAGTTTGTTCAAAAATTAATTTTATCTTATACAAAAATTAATTCTATTTTTTGTTTTTCTCTTTTAAAAATATTGAGGATGAAGAAATTTCTCTACATCAATGATGTTAATTATAGAGTACTTGTATAAAAATGTAATCCATCTTTATTCACTAAATTTAACTCTGTTTTTAAAGTGAGATACTATCTTTCTATATCTTTATTTTCACTAATTTCTTTATCTTTTTCATACGTTTTCTAAGCTTTTTTGTCAAATCTTAATAACATGTCAAACAAATACACATTAGGACCATAAAATTCAAAGTTTGAATATATAATTTATCCTTATAGGTAAAAACTTCTTAATTTAATCATTACGTACAAAAAATTATTAAATCAGTCCTTATACATGCAAAATGTTTGGTTCGTCTTAGTACCTGTAACAATTTTAATTAGATCTTAATAGTGTGTTTATACAAATTTTTAATTTGATCTTTTCATGTTTACTTTAGTCTTTGTATATAAGGGATCAAATTAAGATGAACTACACATATAAAGACCAAATTAAGAATATATATTATATATAAACTAAATAATTTAAATAAATAATGTTCATAGAGATCAAGTTTTACACATATATAGAATAATTTAAGTATATTGCTAGTATTTCACACATACATGGAATAATTTAATAATTTTGTATATGTAAGAATCCAATTAAGAATTGGCTACATATTAGAAACTAAATATACGTTAAACCAAATTTATGTTACGAATAATTTATATTTTTGTATATTTTTTTTTGGTTTAAAAAAATAAAACCTGAACTTAACAAAATTCGACAAAATCGTATTTTTTGAAAATCATATTTTATTTTGTCTCTTTTTCTTTTCCCCAAATGTTATATTAGATGCTCGTTTCTTCTTGTGGTCATGACCTTTTTTTCCCTTGGCGGTCATGACTTGTAAGTTGTAACAAACAATTTGACTGAGAATCTCTATGGCCCATGGGCCATGCATGTCATGTTATTGGTTCTGGCCATTTTCTAACTATACCCTATATGGAATTTTGTTTTGCACTCCATTCTTTCCTTTTGCACCCCCACAAATAAGAAAAAATTTCCGTAAAAATACAATTTTGATTTTTGAATTATATGTTCTAAAAAAATAATTTGAAAGTTAATTTTAAATTTTATATTGTATGATTTAAAAGTCAAAATTATGTTTCAAATTATATAATAAGAAGTTTTTTTTTTAAAAAAATATTTTAAATTTACACAATTTTAAAATCAATTTTTATGGACAAAAAGTGTTTGGTTGTACAATTTATAAGTATTTACTGAATTTTACAATGGAGAAATTGAAACTTTTTTTATTTATAAATGGTTGTTGGAAGTCACATGAAAGGTTAATCTCGATCAACAATAAAAACACTTTTAATTACAATAAGAGAGTGATGACAAATAAAACGAAATAAGACAATTTTTTTTTACACACTCCATAAAGTATATATATATATATATATTCCAAAAGCCAGTAGTATATAAAGGGAACATTTCTTCATTGTCAAACTCTCCTATGGAGCAAAAGAAAACTTCACTCCATTATTGGAGCAAAATATGTTCACTCCATTATTTTATCTCCTAAAGCATGATGAAGAGAAAAAGATGACAACAAAATCGAAACCAAAATTGGAATATATACCAGGTTTCCAATTCTCCCAAGGACATTTTTTTGACATTGTAACTTGCAAGAATAAGATACTATGTTGGATGATGAGTTTTATGTTTGTTTCTATAACATTTTCTGAATGAGAAGCTCATTAAATTAAAGATCAAATGTGTTTTTTTTCCCTAAAATCTATTATTCCTCTGGAGAATCCCCTTTACGACAAATGTGTCACTTCTATTCCATTGCCACCTTTTGATAGGATCTGAAATCAATGACCCACCAATGTCAATTTCATGCTGAGATCTGAATGTTCCTTTTCCTTTGCTTGTACGCTTGAATTATGTGAATGTGTGTGTATTAAAAACATATTTTTGACACCAACTATGTCCTGTGTCTGGATTTGTGAAAAAATGTTCTTCTTTTCTTTGTTATAAAAAACTTTATGAAGCAGATATATCTTTAGAGTTTCTGTGTTTGTATAACTTATTTACTTCAATTTTTTTGTGTCCTTGTAGTGTTGAAAAATTTTATTAGGGAGAGTATAAGAAAAAATATGACACCACTTCTAACATAAAATCTTAAGGCTCAATGTTTATGGGTCTTTGTTTTTTCTTTTATACATCTCAACTTTATCATCTTTACTCAATATAAAACTTTATGCCCACTTTCACACTTGAATATTTAACAGTCTCCCCCTCAAATGTGAGACTACTCTAACTGTTGTTGGATTTACCATAATGGTCCCTTCGATTCCTTTTTAAGATCTTTAAAATGGCAAGTTGTTTTTCATACTAATTATAATATTAGATATAATTGCAAAAGTTTGAGAAACATTGTAGAGTGTAGAAGAAACAAAAGGATTTCAACATCTTATTAAATGTATTTTCTTGGTGTTTGGAATAGATTTAAAAACGGGGAACTAACATTCTTTCACCATGTCTGGTATGTAAAATACACAAAAAAAAGGGTTATATGTATTAACTTCTACTTAAGGCTTGTAAAAAGACAAAAGTAAGAAACTAGAATGCCAAATTCATATGCTTAGAATTTTTTATTAATTTATTGAGTAGGGTGATTGGTATTGAAGAAATTTAATTACAATTTTTTATATTAATAATTTTAAAGTATGTTACGAACATTATTATTTTTTAGTTAAATAATTCTTTTGAAGTATACTATCCGTTATTTAATTATTATTATAATATATCTCAAATTTTAACTACATATCTTTATATTTATATATTTCATAAATATAATTAATATAGTTCTTATTTTAATTTGGATAATCTGAATATATTTTAAAAATTATAATTATTTCAAAGTAAAAAGAGACAATGTCATCATTTTAGGAAATGAATCATAAGATACAACAATAATTTTTTTTAATGATTTTAAAACTATAACAACCCTAATACAATACTACTTTGTGATACAAATTAACAATTTTATGTTTACATCGTCAAAATTTGTTATAACATATATTTTCTTAGAACTTAGCACATATTTTATTACAAATTTTCAATTTTTATTAAATTAATTATTATATAACCACGCTGTCTAATGATTATAATAATAAATTAAGAATAAATAACTTTTTTTATTATGAAATTATAACAACCTTAATACAAAATGTATAATAACTTTTATATTATTATGTGAGACATTTTTCTTCAAACATAATACATATGTTTTATTAAAAAAAATTAATTTGTATTAAAATAATCATTATATAAATACACTATCTATTAGTATATAATAATAAATAAAACTTAATATTTTAACTAACACTAAAAATAAAAAATAAACACCCACACATATTAACAGGTTTCATAATATTTTACATCTTCATAATATAACAATATTTGCAAATTATTATTTTACATAATATTTAAATAATATCTTAAATTATTTTTTATTATTTTTTAATTATATTATAAATAATTTTTAAAATAGAAAAATAATATTAAAAAAAACAAGCCCAGGCTAGTTAAAAACGTAAAATGGGTTCTATAATTGGAGATGATGTTAGATGCTTGATCTACCGTAGAGAAAAACTAAGGTAATTGATATATTTGTGAATGTATATTTCTATTTCTTCAGAACAGCTAACTATTCTATTAAGACCATATTATAGTCGTTAAAATTTAATTTTTTATTCTTACAATTGTCATCTTTACACACACAAAATGACAAAAGAAAGTCCTCCAATAATATATTGATTTTTTAAGTAAACTTAAAGTTGACAATATAAAAGGCCAAAAGTTTGAATATCTTTTTAACTTTCCATTTTTTTAACTATCTATCTTCATCTTTATTCACACTACTTTTCTATTTTTCTCAAGAATGCATGTGAACCCTAATTGTGTTCTAACAATTTAAAAGCTTTCAAAGAGTTAAAACTATAAAAATTATCAAGCGTGTAAATTAAAATATTGGTTGGATCTTTTCAATATTTGAGATTGTATACTTTTTCAAATTAATCCTTAAATATTAATAACTAAATAAAAACTCTTTGAAAGTATCTTCTACTTTTTATTATGAGTGATCAAATTTGTTGGGTCTAACCAAATTCACACCTATTTTTCTCTTTCAGACGATTAATGTTGGACATGTCGGAATTCAATCACAATTTTTAAAGTGGATTTATGTAGTCAAGTTTAGATTGAAATGACGATTAATGTTGGGCATGTCAGAATTCAATCACAGTTTAAAGTGGATTTATGTGGTCAGGTTCATATTGAAATGGTTGTGACCATCGGTACTGAACCCGACCAAGATATAATGTAAAATGAAGAACAATCATCATACTTTTAGTTTTTTATTATAAAAAAGGAAAAACATTTTTAGGTTACAGAAAAAGAAAAACATCAATGAATAATATAAGGAACCGCAACCATATGTGTATGCAATTGCCAAATCTCATCATGCAATTGCAACAACGAAGAGTAGAAGATTCTAGAGAGAGAGAAGAGAAGAAATTAGAAATGGGTTGCAAAAACAGAAAGTCCTTTGCGAGAATCATTATTTAGCTTCTTGTGATTCGCTCAGTGAGACCTTGCTTTTCACCACCATGTGCATCGTGGCTCTTCCGGTGAATGTTCATGTCAAGGATGACTGTGTATATTCTGGAATCTTTTACACTGCTTTTGCTCACGCTGATTATGGTTCACTTCTTCTTCTTCTTCCTCTCTAATTAATTTCTTCACATTTTTGTTTATGCGGTTTTCATTCGGAGGTGTCTTTTTTTGTCTTTCATTTGTTTGTTCTAAAACATTAATCATACATTTGAGATTGTGGATTATTGTTAGCTTTAGTTGTTTTACTGTTAGCTAGGAAAATACGTGAAATTAAACTTTTATTATAAAATATTAGACCAGTCTAATTTGATTAGATCAACTCATCTAATGCAAAATCTGCCCAACTCGATCTGATTAATCCAAAATACTGAAACGATCACAAATAAATCACATT
Organism: Lablab purpureus; assembly: GCA_030347555.1. Classification (NCBI taxonomy): domain Eukaryota; kingdom Viridiplantae; phylum Streptophyta; class Magnoliopsida; order Fabales; family Fabaceae; genus Lablab; species Lablab purpureus. The sequence goes on from CM059258.1 coordinate 26,015,736, forward strand.
TTTTCAGGTCGATTTGGATTGGGTTTAATATTTTCAATCCGAACCCGTCCAAACTTGACCCGCGCTTGGCCCTACCTTTTACATTCTTCTTTTGTTTCAAATAAGTCTCACATGCTGTCCTTAAAATACAATTTAATTTTTCTATATAACAAACTAAATTATGTTTAATTGATAACATACAAAGAAAAAAATATTTTAATATTAACACGTAGGGACCTACTTAAATGAAAGATAAATATAAGAAATGAGAATTATTTTGAGAAAAATTAAAACATTTTTTACAGTTATAAAAAATAAATTAAATCAATGATGATAAATGAACTTGTTTTCATGAGTATTATTTAAATTTGTCTCAATTTTGACAGAAAATCTTTGTATTGACGGAATATGTGTCATATCCGATTTTAAATTAGGTATGATACCTGTCTCCATCTTCTTACTCACTCATATGTGTTTTAAATTATTAAAATACATTTAGTTTATTAAGTAATTTAAAAAATTTATATTAACTTTTATTTGATTCTTAGTTTTGTAATTTATTTTTAAAGCATAGATTTGATAATTTTTTACTTTTTTATAATTATTTGACTTTTATTCAATTATTATTTGATGATATTCTAATTTAATATTTATTTAATTATAATTTTTTTATTGATATTTTTCATTGAAGAAAAGAAGATCTATATAATTTTGACATTGAATCCTTTATAATATCATGTTTTCTTTATTATGTTTTTTATTTTTTTTAAAAAATTATTTAATTAGTATTTAGAATAGTAAGAGATGAGTACGATTGTATCTATTACCTGATGGGGATATAGACTACAAACAAATTATTTTTACCAACCATATCATTGACATATAAAATAATAAAATTAGTTACTAATTTAATTAAAAACTAATTTAGTAAGTGACTAAAATTTTTGTAACTAATGTTAGAAACTAATTTGGATTCTAATTTAAAAATCAATTTAGTCACAATTATATAGAAATCAATTTATAATTTTTTTAAATTAATAATTAAAAAAAAATAATTTATATTATAATAAAAACTACTTTAATATCTATAAGTTAGTTTATAAAATAATTTTTAATTTAATAACTATAATGATTAATTATATTTTATTTCTAAATTAATTTATATTTAATATATTTCTTATAGTAATACATAAAGATAGAATACAAATTTCATACCTATTTAATATAGATACAAGGATGAAAATAAAATTTTATTACAGAAATGAGTATGGGAAGATAAAACTCGACCCTTCCCCTCCCATCCCATCCCATTTCACCTTATGTAATTACTAAATGAAATATTCTAGCATAATTATTCAAGTTACATAGTCAAGTAGAGCCAAATTGCCTCCAATAAAAGAAGAAGCAATAAGCTGGTATATGTTTTAACATCCATTTGAGAAGATCACAAGATAACAATTGCTAGCTGCATGTGACAAATTCCTTTATATATATATATATATATATATAAATTCAGCTTTGATTATGACCAAGAGTTGCATTATGTGCACATGGAGTTAAGAAAATGCCCACATCTTCATTCTTATTCTCTTTGAGATAAGCAATCACATATTTGTTCTTTCAAATTTCCCATTTTATATCAAATTTCAAATGCATTAAAAAATTGTAGAAGAAAAAAAGACAGATACATACAAGAATAGTAGGAAAGAAGTTGGTAGATAATTCATGGCCACGACCGGGTAATGCGCCTTGATTGATGTAAAACACACAATCCTCAATCATTGATCATCTTCAGTGCACCTTTTTTTCATTTATTGCAGATAATTTTGAGTGTTTAGTTAAGTTATACATTTGTATTCATTATTATAATTGGTGATGCTATGCATTCATGCTAGATGCTAGTTGTCATTTTTTAACTTTCATTTCTTATGCTAGATAAATAGTAGTATTTTACATTATAAATTGTTTTCAAAGGTTATATAAAAATATTTTTCTTTGTCTAAAAGGTAAGAGATTTTTACTGTAGATAGATGTAGCAGCCAATTCAAGCACACTTCTTCTTTTATAAGATCTTTTATTCAAGTTCGTGATTTTTTTCCCACAAATTTAGCTTATGGAAGATGCATGTATGTAGAAGATTCATGATTGCCAATGGTGGTTGAAACCTTGAAATTGAAAGTTTAGTCACCTCCAATTCGCACATGGACATGTTGTATAATATTCGATTTTGTGGTTCTTTTGAAAAAAAAGGTTTATTTAATAAAATGAGTACATTTTTTAATGCATTTGCCTAATCTATTTATTTTTTAAAAGTTTAATTATGTTTTCATTATTGAACTTTTCGGATAAGTGATTTTCATATTAGAAATTAATAAAAAAATTATTTTTATCAAATGATATTATTAATCTATATAAAATAATGAAATTAATCATTCATTAAATTAGAAATTAATTTAAAATCTAATTTAATAAGAGATTAAAATTTTAATAATTAATATTATAAATTAATTTAGATTTTGAATTAAACATTAATTTAGTTATTATTATATAAAAATTAATTTTATAATTTTTTAAGATGAATAATTATAAAAAATATAGTTTTTATTATAATAAAATTATTTTAAATATTAATAATTTTTTATTTATAAAGTAATTTTTAATTTAATCATTATAATCATTAATTATTTTTTATTTTTAATATTTAATAAATTTTTTGTAATGAAAAAACCTCTTTCTGATTCAAGAAAATAAATAGGACTCTAGTTCCTAAACACCATTTGAGAATTTCAACAAGAAGAGTTTATTAGGGTTACAGTTTGTGATTTAAAATTTAGAATTTAGGTTTTGAGATATAAGGTTTGAAATTGTTTTTAATCCTTCAAATTTAGTATTTATAAACTAAAACAATATTTTGTTTTTCAATTTTAAGAGACTAATTTTTCTTTTAAATTTGGGAACTAATTAAAATCAAAATTATTCTAAATTTGAGGAAATAAAAAGTAATTAAACCTCTTAAAATAAATAATTTTCTGTTTATTTTAGTAACCAAATCCTATATATTTTTTAAATAAGTAATTAATTTTAAAACTACTTATGTTAGAAACACTTATTCTAATAGTCTAAACAAAATTGGCATTATCTACTTGGTAATATGCTTGTAGAACAAGTTTGGAAGATGTGGTGTAACATCACACAGATGAAAAGTTTGAATTTTGTGTAGCCATGCATGAACTCCCAAACCAAACTTGCCTTGGAAACTTTTGATTTTGGAGACGCTTTCGGTAATCGAAAAACTATACCTTTTATAATCTAAATGATAATAAGAATAACAGAAGATATATATATATAAGAATCAAGAAAAAGAAAAAATTGTTTTTAGTTTCTGCATACAGTGAAGGTTTTTCTATTTTTTTATTGATGGATTTAGTTTGAAACTTTTTTATTTAAAAAAATTTGTGTGATTTTAGCTTTTCTCTAAATATTTGACTGAATATTTTAAAGTTCAGATTTTAATTGTAATATCTAATAATGACTCAATTTATTTTAAATTTAAAAAATGTCAAATTACATGTATCTTTTATTCATTATTAGATTTTATCATGTGATTGTTTGTTCGTTAACAACTATATAATTTTTTTCATAACAATGTTTTACTTTCTTTCATATTATTAAGTCAATTTTTTTAAACTTCATCAAATTTATATAACCAAGCTTAAAAGAGAATCAACCTAAAAAAAATAAAAATATAACAACAATAATAATAATTTTCTATAGAAAAATATAATCCATTTATATATATAATTTTTTCTAAAATTACCCTTTAAATATGATTATTTCTTGTCAATACCAACGTTAACTTGCTTTGATTTTATGGAATAAGTTAAAAAAAAAAAAATAATCATTCAACTTAACTTACATTTTAAAATAAACAGTAAATTTTAGTCTTATAGACCCTATGTTAGGTCTATGAGTCAATAGATTACTTTTGGTCTAATTGAAAATTAAAAAGATTAAAACTATATGTATACAAAAAATCATAATATATTATTATCTAAAAATTTAAAGTTTAATATTCAACCCCTATATACATTATACAACATCACATATATTTATTTAATATTATTTACTATCATCAATAATATATATATATATATATATATATATATATAATACATAAAGAATGAAAAATTCACAATGGAACAAAACAAGTTGAATAAAAAAAAATTAAAACACAATATAAAGGAAATAATATAAAATATATCCTATCCAAAATAAGGAAAAAAAGTCTATCTAACGAACAAGAATAATACAACTTAACATTGGTTCAAACTTGTATTTCTTTACCATATCATGCTGAGTCTAAAAGAGAGAAAAAGTTATTGGACTTCAATCCAAAAGAGAAAAATCTAAGAAACACAAACTATCTCACGCTTCCAATTCATTCAAATACATCTAGATTATTATTATGCTTTAAAAAACAACCAAAATCTTTAATATAATCAACATATTCTAATTTAACGAGTACAAACATTTATATTTCCAATTTTATGTACCCCACTTGCACAATCAAACATTTTAAACACATATAACAATTCAATCATTTATAAATATAAATATTAACTCTTCTTATTTAAAATGAGCATGTCTACTAACAAAATTTTTCTTTGATAATATTCAATAACTCACAATAATATAGAAAATCTACCAAATCTAATACACCACCAATATTTCCTCTTAATAAACCAATCCATTAAAGAGGGGAAGAAAAAAATTAATGCAATAACACAAACTCTAATTTATTTAAGGTTAAATATGTTTTTAGTCCCTGAACTATTTGTCAAAATTGTGTTTTATCTCTAGAGCAAACTTTGAACTTATTTCATCCTTATACTTTATAAACAGGTGTAAATGATCATCGATGACGAATAAAAACATTTGTAAAGAGAGGAAAATAAAAGGAAAAAGAGTGAAAGAAACTTAAGATACGGATGATCGGGAAATAGAAAACTATAAAGAAGAAAAATAAATAGATAAAATGAATTCTGACAGATCATCAAGGATCATTTACATGAATTTATAAAGCATAAGGACGAAATAAGTCCAAAGTTTATCTTAAGAACGAAACACAATTTTGACAAATAATTAAAAGACTAAAAACATATTTAACCCATTTATTTATAGTTCAAAAAATACGTTAGTTTTTGACTTTTTAGAAGTAATCACATAATGGTAAATTAACAATTAATATTTTCTTAAAATTTACAATCAATATATAAAAGAAAAAATAAGTAAATAAAAAATGGGAAGTATCTTATATCAAATATAAAAAAATTTGAATTCATTTTTATCTATTAACGAGGCTATCTCTAAAAGACATGTTTTATTTAATTGAAATTTTATTTTGAATTTATATCAAGTTCCACAAGAAAGACAAAAATACCTCCAGCATCCCAGAGTGAGATACCAGTTTCAATAAGTAAAAATTGAGTTGGCTAAATTTCACCCTACAATTACAAATTACAAAAAAAGAGAAGAAAACATAATTTCCATCAACATCAATTGTTGTTTAGAAATGGGTTGCATTAATGAAGGCCTTATCTATTTTATTAGGTTTCCAAATGTCATTATTCCAATAATGCAAACATTACACATAATAATTAAGTTTAGTTTCTTCTTAATACATAAACTCAAGAAAAGAAATAGAAAAAGTAGAAGAAAGATTATATACACACGCATTCTTTTGTTATATACGTCACAAACTCCAAACTGTTGATTAACTAAATAATTTGTCTTATTTACAATTGATTGAGCAAGCCATAGATATTTTTCAAGCATTGGATACTGCAAATAATATAAGTTTACATATTAATATGTATGTTCGCTGAGTTGTCACATATATGATGTAAAATGAATGGTACGTGTTAATCGATTGCGTCTTCACTTTATTCGAGTGATTTTTCTTTCGTTTTCTTGATGTTGCATGTTCATTTAATCATCATCAATAATCCCTTAAGATAGTGTACACAGTACACGTCAATGATTGGAGTGGCAAATTTGGATACACTTGCTTCATGTTGCTACCACCTGTGAACATTCTTATGTCTCAATCTGTTTCAGGGACTCAATATTGGATACTTAGTTTTCAATATGTTTATTAAAACTAGAACTAAATGAATTTAGAGATATGTTTGATTATTATATTCACACAATTTTTCATTCACATGTTTAGACAAACTTATATGTAACGAATTTAATAAAAAAAAATAAAAAAATAAAATAAGTAAAGGTTTTTATAACACCTTTTAGAATGTGAATTAAATATAAATTTTTTTTCATAGTGTGAATTTATGCAAATGTGAATTTAAATGAACCGACTCTGTATATCCAATTCTAACGGTAAGAGAAAAGAAAGTGATAGGCTTTTGTCCAAGATAAGTAATTTAGACTATCCAGAATTTGGACGATTTTGGAAGACTTCAATGCATTCCTTTTCCAAGAAGATAAGCAAGAAGGATTAAGTCCACACAAGGTTCTTGTGAGGATTTCCAAACATAGCTCAATATTTGTGACATTGTAGATGTGCATTTTCAAGGACCGACCTTCACTTGGACTAATGGTACACAAAAGACAAGATTATGATTGACATGAGGCTTAGTAGGGTAGTTTGAAACCTAAATTGTCTCAACAAGTTCAATAAAATTTCTTGTAAAACTCTAGGCAGGAACGATTTTGATCATCACCCCATCTTGTTAAGCACGAGTGACCTTTGGGAAACTATTCCTTCAAATTCATGGCCATATGGTGCGAAAAGGAAGATTGTAAAGACATTGTTAAAGAGGTGTAGTCACGATGTATGGTTGGCTTTCCCATATTGATCCTACAAAATAAATTAAAACTCTTCAAAAGTGAGGTCATTCTCTTAAATAACACAAGGATGGAAATATTTATACTCAAGTTAACTCCTTACAAGAAAAATTTACTAATATTCAACTACAAATTTAAATGAGGGATCAAAATAATGAAAAGTTGCAACAGAAAAATAAAACATACAAGAGGATTTCAACTGTATCTTGCTTACGGAGGAACTCTACCAGAAAGAGAAAGCAAATCTAAATTGATATGTGCAAGGAGATAAAAACACTAAGTTCTCCCCGAGTACCATGCATAACATACATATATCATATCTCAATCATTCAATTATTTATGGCCTTAGGCTCCATTTAGCCTCTCACAATGTTAAGTAGATTTTGGACAATAATTTCAGACTCTACACAACCTAACTATTCTCACAATAGAATTTGGACATCAATCCTAGGCTTTACTAGGTCTAATATGTCTTCGTAATACAATATAAATCACCATACAATCACATATAAACACCCTGAAATTGTCACCACCTTGCTCAAGCTAACGTCCCTCACTTGAGCAAGAGTATCACATTTTCACTATGCAAATTGGATCAGTCTTGCTTGAGCGAGCGAGAATAAAGCTAAACAAATTTTCTCTCCTCTAGGTCAATCTCACTTGAGCAAGAATCAAACTGAACCAATCTTCTCTCTCAACTAATGTCACTTGAACCAGAATGTCACTACCTCAATGGTTGCTTGAGTAATGGGATCTCACTTGAGCGAGAAACACACTGTCAAGGTCACATCATCACCACCATGACTGCTGCTCAAGCATGAACACTTCAATGCTCTAAACAACAAATCCATAAATAAAGACACCATGATTTCTTCTTTCTAACCATCCAAAATACACATTACATCCTTATATAAATCAATCGGACAAGTAAATAATATTTTTTAACAATTTTATCAATTTATATATTAGTTACATTTTTATTTTACTCTTCTTTTTAATTTATAAGGTTTTGAAAAATAAATTATTTTATTTTAAAATTTCTATCCATTACAATATATAATAACCTTATTAACTAATCATTAATTATAATTTATTATACAAATTGTAATGATTGTTTTTAAAAAATTATATTTAAAAAAACTTAATAATTAACAATATATAAAAACTTAACACTTAAAAGTATATCAAAATTACATAACACAACAAAAAATAACATACACTTTGTCACGACATAATATATGATGCAGACTTTGATTGTGACATCTCTCTATTATTCAAAGGCATAGTTTATTTCAGAAAACTAATTCACTGTTCTAGCCGCAATCTTTTTCTTTATTCTTGCTGTTATTTAGTCGACTTCCTTTGTCATTAATGCTATTTCATATCTCACGTCCAATAATTAACCTTAATACTCCTATTTTAGAAATTTTGATATCATTGTGAGAAAATGGTAAATTATATAATTTTTCTTCTTTTTGCCATAACCAATATTTTAAAGGGATAATACCTGGAATTGAATACAATAAATGTGTTTTTATATTTTTATTAAATAATAAACATATGTAAAGAAGGAGAAGAAAATAAGTATAAAAATTATTATCTTAAATATAATTAGATATTTTGATAAAAGTTTGCAAATTCCGTGTGCAAATCACAGTTTGTGCAGATATAAATCTATTTTTTTTATAAGTTTTTAATGAGTTTTTATATCAAGCCTTTGTAACTTCGCGAGTTCAACAATTCACGAACAATTTACAACTCGCATTATTAAACCCATTTTAATATAAAATCCAATATTTTTTTTTTACTTTTATTAATAAATTTAATTTAATTTAAAATATAATTTTTTTATTAGTTGTCATCAAACTTAATTTTAATTTAAAATTCAATTTTCTATTTTAATTGATTATATATTATTTAATAAATTATTATATAAATTATTCCTAACAAATCTTAATATACATTTACAAATATGGATTAACACTTGAGTTTAGTGGGATGAATGCAATTTTAAAAATTAAAAATCATTTAATAGTGCATATACAAACTTAGATGAAAGAATCCCTCTCCATATTCCCCTCTAATACTGAGAATGTGAACAAATGATTGTAGAGGAGAAATATTTAGAGAAAATGTAAAATGAGAGAGATTGTAGTGTGTGTGAATGGAAGAAATTGTATATAAAAGGAAATGTGTGGCGCAGCCACGTATCATTAATCATAAGAGCTTGAATTAGATGTATGATACATCTTTACACGTAATATTTTTACAAAGGAGAAAAAATAGAAAATGAAAAGAATGAAAATCCAATAGGAACAAGACAAACACCTAATGTGAGTTGTTTCTGTCCAGAAGAGAATGAGGAAGTCAATGGAGAAAGGAAAGGAAATAATCACATTGACAAAAACAGAAAGGTGCAGATAGAGGAATTAGTGGCATATATCTTTTGGTGGAAACCAATAAAACTAGGTGCAGATAGAAGGAGCAAATCCAACTGTGTTTTTTGCAAAGTCAAATTCCCAGAGATGGTCTTGTTGCATGATATTGCCTATAATTGAGACACCAACGTCACTCATTATTTGCACAATTCCAATGCACTTCACTTGGGGTGCAACATCAATGATGTAGCTCTTCACTGGTGGCTCAAACCTTGCTCCATTTGAAAAGTGGAACACTAATCTTGGCATTACAATCTCATCAAACCCCTCATCTTCAAAGCAAAAGTTCAAAGCTCCAAAATCTTCCTCAGTGAGCCTCTTCACTGTGGCTAGGGGTTTGGTTAAAGCCTCATAAATTGGCTCATAGGCTGGGGTAAGTAGTGCAGTCAGGGTTGTGCCTGAGTCAACTATGGTGCCTCCTTGAGCATTAAAATCCCAAACCTCAGGTGGGATTTTCAGCATTTCGTTCCCAAATGAAACGCCTACCACATTCACACCATAGAATGGAGGAAACAAAACGAGTTCAGTTCTTTTGATTTCAGACAGCAATTTGGCTTTGTGGTGGCCACCAAGAGTTAGATAACTTGGGACGTCTCTGTGGCTCAAATGGTCAACAAGACAGTAGGAGAACTGAGAACCATATTTACTACCAGCTTTATCAATGAATGAGTCCTTGGCATAGCCTAACCCCAATATGCCACCAGTTTCCTCGTTGAAGTTTACTCCATCTAGCATTTCTGTTGTGCAGCCAACTGTGAGATTACGCAGCTTTCCGTGCTTCCCATTTGCTCGGTCTAACGAGATAGTGTCAGTGCCAAAGAACCCCTTTGCAGATGATCCATCAGCATAGCTGTCAATGATAAGATTAGATAAGTCAACAATTGAACATTGTAGGAAAGAAAACAAAAATGAGTCATAGGGAGACTCCTTAAAATTGAAGATGGGTTCACTCTGATATGAAAAATTAAAGTGAAAAAAGCTACGTAGACAGGGTGGTGATGGTGTGTTAGCAGGCAGAGACCCTCATGCCTTGGATACAGAAATGTGGGTCATGTGATGCTCACCTACTAACATTAATTCTCATTTATAACCATGGTTGGATGCTGGAAACAATGCTTGCTGGCTCACCAGCAGGAGCATGCCACTTTTTGTGCTTGTGTCAGTTTATGAGGGGTACCTTTTTGTTAATTAGTAACCCCAGGATTTTTCTTTTCTTAAAGAAAGAAAACAAGTCTAGCACATTTAGATCTTTGGTTATGATGGCCATAAACAGGAGGTTTGTTATAAATGTACACTCACTCCTTTCAGAACTTTAAATGCTTTGCTGGACTACAAATGTTCTCTTCTTATAACCCCTCCTTAAAGTTGTGTAGTTAATAGAGGATAATGATATATCAAAACTTTAAATACCCAAGAACTAAACCAAAATAAAAAAATGGTCTTGTGCAACAAATAGTATCACTTGAACCTTAAACCAAACAACCACCAAGCTCAGTTAACAAATCATAAACATGGAATTGTGCTTCCAATCGTGCCATACTTAATAATAACAGTAAAGGAATGAAACTTAAAATCTCTTTCAGAAGAGACACATTCCAAATATTTCTGGCTGGCTTTCAAAATGAAACTAGACTTCTTACTATTACTTTCAAAAAGGACATACCCTTCACCCGCTTTAATTACCCATCTCACTCGCACACAGACACAAACTGAATTTGAGGTCCAAAAAAAGACAGCCATTAATTTCTTCCCCCACCCTCCAATCCATTTCTTTGCCAACAGATATTTAAAAAACAAAACACACAATCTCATTCAAATCACAGTCAAACATAAAACATTTCTTTTTACAATGATTCAACTTTAATCCACCATCCTAAAAAACTAGCCACTTTCATCTCACCCTGTTCATTACCAACTCCTTTCCAGAATGAAGATATCACAAGGCCTCATATCTTTTTTTTTTTCTTTTCTAGAAAAAACAAATAAAAGAGGAAAAACCGTTGCCCCATTCCTCCCATCTTTCCACAACAACCCCATTAATTAATTTCCACCAAAACTCCAAAATCAAGAAACAAAACAGAAAAAATAAACAACTTTTGCACCCCGCCCAATCAATGAAAGAAAAGAAGTTATATGAACATACTAACACCATTGCATTGTTGGTTTGTGATTAAAGTTAAAATTTCTCTCCACCAGCAAATCCAACAAAAATAATCATAAACAGCATTGCATATTGTTATAATAAAACTCTAAATCTGATAAGAAAACGTAAATACGAGATTTTCAATGCTGATGAAAAGAAACAAGAAGGGGAAAAAAGAAGGAGAAGAATTTGAAGAACCTGATATCGTATAGGCAAGGATCAGAAGGCTTGGGGCAATAGGTCAAGGAGAAAAGCTCGCCGAGGTCAACCTTGCACTTTCTGGAAGCACAAGTCACAGATTGAAAGGAATGAGACTTGTGTGGACAGAACACCCCATTGCAGGGATCGCTCTTCTTGTGACTCTTGGACTTCTTCTTCTTCGTTCTTGTGTGGTTCTTCGACCCTTTGTGGTGGTGCTTCTTCGCGCGACGCGCGCGCTTCTTCTTGAGCCTCTTGTGCTGGGACTCATTCGTCTCCCGCTTTAAGCAGTTGAACCACGTGAACTCGCTACCGGTGTCGGCGGCAAGCCAGAGAGGCTGCCCCGGCGTGCCCACCTTAACCTCCACGAAGTACTCTCCGATGCCGAGGTCGCGCCCGGTGAGCAACGGCATTTCCACCTCGGACGGTTCCGTTTCCGTGGCCCTCCTCCGGTTGTCGTAGCTCCCGCCATATCCCAACCTTTCGATGATCTGCAGCCGTCGCAGGTTGTCCCTCTGCACGAACCCTTTGAATGCCGTCTGCCGATCCACCTCGTCGCCGCCGGTGAAGCGCTCATGGTGCCGGTGCACCAGCTCGAGGCTGGTGCCCTGAACCACGACAGGGAGAGAAAACAGGAGGAGAGTGAGGGAGAAAGTGAGGAGAATCGAAACCTTAAACATGTTTTTGGTGTTTTTGGTGTTGTTGGTGTTGTTCCATTGCATCATCCTCCCCATCAATTGTGTAATGTGATATATGGATGATGAAAATGATGATAATATAAAGATGGTAGTATTGAAATGGTAATGTGTGTTGATACAATGTGTGTTTGTGTTTATGTTTTTGTTTTTGGTTTGAAGAATGGGTGGTTGATGAAAATGGGGATGTGAATGAATGAATGAATGAGAGGGGGAGAATAAAGGGGCTAGAAATGTGAGAGGGAATGAGATTGAGCTGGTTTTGGTGGAGATGGGTCCATTTTACTAGGATGGATGGGGGAAGGGGACACCAACAACAAAGATATATATCATATAGCAGAGTGGATTTTGAAGGTAGGACCTTTGTTTTCGTAAGATTTCCTTTGGGGCTCAGAGCCTTTTGCCTATATATATATATATCTAAAACACACTGTCTTCAAATATATAACTTTTTTACTTATTTTTAGTCTGATTTGGTAAGTTTATAAAGTTTTAAGCATTTTTGTGTCAAAAGATTGTTTTTTTAACAGTTTATTACCTTGACAGATAATACATGCTAAATTGGGTTCATATATATATATATATATATTTACTTATTTTTAGTTTGATTTGGTAAGTTTATAAAGTTTCAAGCATTTTTGTTTCAAAAGTTTGTTTTTTTAACAGTTTATTACATTGACAGATAATACATGCTAAACTAGAACAAATGACAGCAACATAAGTTTGTTCTGTCAAAACAGATATATGGATGAAAAAATCAACTTGGTATTAAAATATTTTTAAGGTAAGGGTAAATCAAGAATTTGGTGCTTAAATATATGACTTAATGATAAAAATTCAACCTAGTCAGTGCAAAAAATAGTTATTGATTTATTATCAAATTGGTTATGGATTAAAATTATATTTTAAATTATAAAATGTTGACAAAACATGATTGTTGGGATTTTTACTGGATCTAAAATAAATATTTGAGTAGTTCGAATATTAAGTTGAAACAAGAAACCAAAATTTATTTTATAGTTTAATATTTATACCATATTAGTGAAAGCAAGTTTAGATTGTGAATGAATAAAAGATATATAGTTGTTGTGTGATTTTATATCAATGATTGTATGTCTTAACAATGTAAAAAGGGCATAAATTACTTCTTCTATATTTATATTTTATGATATATATTATTATGATTATGCATGTTTTGTGATTTAGTTTGTGGTGGTATTAGTTTGTTGTCTTGTGGGTTTCTCTCTCTCTCTCTCTCTCATGTTCTCAACATCCACGTCATTTTTTGCCAATTTGTTTTTGGGGTTTTGTCTTGGTTGGCTTCCATGATTGGTGCACAGTTTTTGCAGTGTTAGCTATTTTGGATGCTGGTTTAGTTGCCACCACCACCACCCTTGATATTATTTTAAGTTGGGGAGTTTCTGGCTTTCCATTTTGGTAATGCCATTTTGATTAGTTTGTTAGTTTCCTATGGAAATGTCTTGCCAACAAAGTTTGAGAGGGTTGGGTTAATTTGCCCTTTTTAGAGCATTAAAAAAGGCATTATTTAGTTACAGAGGAGATTCAAGTGAAAGAATAATGAGCATTCATTTGTTTTAGGGTGTTAAACTTCAAATATTTAGATTGTCAATTATAAGCTTACATAAAACTTGGAGCAAATTTTGGGTTGTTGGATTCTGTTGAATTGGAAATTTTGAAATTCCATAGCCACTGGCACTGACTTCTTGTGTTTGAATATACTGGATCTACTTTATCTAATAATAATAATAATAATAATAATAATAATAATAATAATAATAATAATAATAATAATAATAATAATAATAATAATAATGATGATGATGATGATAATAAAAGTATGGGATTTCATTGAACAAGATGGTGAGTCTACTTCAATGTCTAGTCCTAATTTTGTTTTTCCATTTGTAAGTCTATGTATCATATTATAGACATTTTTATTTGGAAGATGTCATGTCAGCTTTGCATTGATTTTTTTTAGTTAAATGTTACTGAAATGTTATATTTTTTAATTCATAAAATATATAATTTCAGTAATTAAGAATTATTGTTGATATGAGTTCTATGGTTATTTATAATTAGATCAATAAACAGATATTATCTATGGGGATTTTTTTAAGTACAGGAGAGTATAATATATATATATTATAATAATAATATTAAAATTAGAATGATAAATATCACTCAGTTTTATTAAATAATTAAAATATTTACATTTATATTTTAATTTATATTTATATTTATTAAATATTAATAAAAAATATTTTGATAAGTGTTTATATAACTTAATTTTTTATTGATTCAAATAAATCAAATCTACGCAAAAAATTTCATTTTTATTTCTTTTTATTTTTATTTAAATAACTTTATTTTTTATTTTTTAAATTCATCTTCCAATCCAAACAAAGTGTATCTATAGGAAAAAAACATCAAAGCTATAGAAGATATCCAAATTAATGTGTTAATAAGATGTAATTAGAAGAAAGTGGAAAAATGATTAAAAATATTAATACATTTTAATGTATTAAATTGTTGTAAGAATAAAAACATTTAAAATAAGTTTCTTATCAAATTAGATTTTGAAGAGTTCTAAAATCTATTGCTCAGTAAGATTTGAATTCAAATAATTTTAAAATGATTTAACTAATTTTTTTTTATCAGCTTAACTAAAAGGTAATTTAAAAATATTTTTAGTCTTTTAATTGCACATGCAAATAGGTCAATTGGAAGATTTACATTATGTCCAGGGCAAACTCATGTGGGAACCTTCTTTATAATATTATCACAAGTTTATATATAAACAAGAGGTACTCATTGGTCTTTAATTGGATTAAGAAAAATCAGCAAAAATGGAACTTATATTTTATGATCTTACTCTTTAAAATAATAGTCAAATTCTGACGTCCAAACTCTATTTATTACTATGATTTTCTGGATTATTATTTTACTGTTACATTTTTATTATTAATTTAATGTTGAGCTTGTTTTAATTACTCAATTATTAATTTTTTATACTATATAATTATTTTTTATTATAAAATTATAACCATTTTAAATTATAAATAAATTTTGCATGGACATTATTTGAAATTTAATTTATATAAAAAACTTTAGATTATAAAAAATTAAAAAATAAATTAAAAAATATAAATTTATAATTATTAAAATATATAATTACTAATTATATTTTGATTCAATAACTAGTCATGACTTTATTTATCATTTTGAACTTTTTATTAGCTCGATCAACTAGTTTTACTAAGTAATTTTAACTTAATTTTTAACTAGTTTTTTATTTCTTTGAAAAGAAAAACAATTTATTAAACACATCACTAGTAAGTGAGTACAACTTTACTAAGGTTAAAAATAAATTTTAATTTAAATTTAAAAATTAATTTAGTATAGAAATCAATTTTAAAATTTTTAAAATCAATAGTAAAAAAAATATATTTTATTATAATAAAAAAATATTTTAAATACTAATAACTTTTAATTTATAAAATAATTTTTAATTTAATTAATATAACGACTAATATTTTTTATTTCTAACTTAATTTATATTTAATAAATTTTTTTTAATAAATAATAATAAGATATTTTATAAAGTAGCATATAAAGGAAAAGAAGTAGTAAATATATATGAAAAAAATATTACCAGTTTAGAAAAATATCATTGAAAATATTTATATATTTGTGTCTATTTATATTGATATATATATATATATATATATATATATATATTAATTATTGTGTATATAATTTATATCTTTAAGTCTCTATATGCTTATTTGCTTATATAGTTTTTTAGTTGACTAAAAAAATTTATATATATTTTCTAAGATCAAATTTTTATATATAAATCAATTTTATAATTTTTTAAAATTAATAATAAAAAAATATAGTTTTTATTACAATAAAAACTATTTTAAATATTAATAATTTTTAATTTATAAATTAGTTTTACTTTAATCACTATAATAATTATTTTAATTTTTAAATTAATTTATATTCAATAAATTTCTTATAATTAACTAAAAAAATATATAAGGAAATAAGGATATGAGATGCTCCAACCCTTGTATAAAAATACAACCTATGTACATAATGATTATGAAAGAATAAAACTTGCAAAGAATCATAACTCCAACTACCTAAACCAATAATGAGCCAAAATGATATGTTATTCATGTGAGATATGGTGTATTTTATTAATGTTTTATCTAGTTTATATTGAAAATTAATGAAATATTTTGAATTGGTTTGATTTTAGATTTCTGGTTAAAGTGTAAATTGTACTGATGATTTGAGATTAACATTGAGGAAATGAAAAGTTAGTAGACTTTGAAGGATTGTAATATTTGCTACTCGTTTTATAATTATTGTTCATTAAGTGTTTGTCTGCAATAATTGTAATTAGATGTTGTAAACATATTATAATAGATGTTTTAGTTAAATTGATTTGAAATTATATGAATATAGTGAATGATTGCATGCTTAAGTTTTAAATGTTATTTTAAATGTTATTTTAAACTTGTTTAAAATGTTATAATTTATAGAAAAAACTTTAGGTAAGTTTTGGATGCTTTTGAGTTTGTTGTATAATTTTTTCTTTATAATATGTTTTTTCACCATGATATTTCTCTTAACAAAAAAATGAGAACAACACAAATTTCTTCTTTGAAAAATTTTCACTAAAACAATTTTTTTGTTGTTGTTAAATTTTGCTTAGATAGACTTTACATGATAAAATTAATTTGCATTTTGATATGATTTATGGTCAATTATATGTTGATTTTAAATTTTAATTAGTTCACTCATCTTTTGTGATCGTTGATTAGTTTTTTATGAAGATTACAAGAGGTAAATCAATACACTATTATACACATTCTTGTGGCAAGTCTTGAACGTATCTAAAATTTTTGTATCCCAATTTATTAAATTTTATTGATGTTTATTTTTTGGCTAAATGTAATTATATTTTAAACTAAATATGTTACAAGTCTTTTATTAAATAAAATCCTCTTTTCATTAAACCTCTATTACATTAGACACTATAATTTTGTAATTGTATTAAAAGTGTATATTTTCTATCTAGCATATATTATGGGATGTTATACGTAAGGATGAAGATATTTTTTTTCTTTTACGACTCTTTCCATTTCCATGAAAATATGGACAAACTTTTTGATAGAAGAAATAAAATAAAATAAAATAAAATAAAATTAGAAGTTTTCTTATATCACTTATTTTACCTTAAAAACTATAAAAGTTTGTGTTTAAAAACTAATAATCCTCTCTCTAACCGATGAAGAGGTGAATAAAACTATATTAAAGTGATAAAATATTAAAAGAAGAATATCTAAAACCTTGAAATCTTAAATGGAAAGAAATATGATTGGTCCCAGAAACCATATTACAGGTGAAGAGTGTAGGCTTTTGTGGTTATTGCTTTGTCTCAGAACAACCCGTCAAAGCGCCAAAGCTATGACAGCACTTAAAGCCTCGGTACCAAACCCTGCCTCAAACATCCCACTTTACGTCTTTCTCTCAACTCTAACTCAATTTATAAATATATTATTACTTCTTAAATTATTTATTATTTCTTAAATTATTTATTAAAATTAATTTTCAATTTATATTCTTATATTTTTTAAGTTTGTGTGAATGATTTTTAATATAATATTATTTTTTTATTATAGGTTTTTATTTTATTATTATATGTTTTTTAAATTTTTTTTATTCTTTTTTATTTTTTTTTATTTTTAAAAATATTTTAATTTGTCATTAAAAATCATTTATATCCACTTATAAAACATAAGAATCAAATACAATTTTAACATATAATTCAAAAATAAAAATATATTTAACTCTTTAATAAATAATAAAGTAACTAACCTATCTCATGTTATGCAAATAATTAGTTACGTAAAAAAATCTATAAATTTCAATAAAATGTATAAGAGGTATTAAATAAATACTTTTAATATATATATAAATAATTTATATAAATATTTTGATTTATTTTTCTTTTTACTAAGCAAATTCTTATATGATTATTGTATCGTGATGTTTAATACGTGATATCTCAATTTTATTTAAATATTTTAAAAATTAAATAATTTGAATAAATTTATTAATAAAATGAGTATTGGATAATAATATATTGAAAACTTATTTTTTAATGTATTCAGACGATAACTTTATTCAATATATTAATTTTTTATTTTTATTATTATTTTATTATAATATAATTATTAAATGGTTGTTTTAGTTGTAATATAATTTTTCATAAATATTAACGATTGAATAACTGTATATAATTTAATTATATATATTATTTAAATATATGAAATTGAAAATTATTTTTTGAAAATTTAATTTTTAAAACTTATATCTTATAATTTAATTCACTTTTTAAAAAGATTAAATTTATTTATACTAATATTTTATTATATAATTTTATATAAATTATACTTTAAAATTAATTTTTAATTTAGTTTATATATTTTATAATAATACTTTTAAATAATTTAATTTACAATTTAAAAAAAATATCCATAAATATCTATGAATATTTTCATGGATATCTAAGGTTAACCGAACGGGTAGCTAAAAAGATCGTCTTAACACGGGTAGCGAGTACTCCCTCTTATTCCTATACATAATGTAAATAAGAATAGACAGAAAAATATGCAATAAAAAAATTTAGAAAAAAAAAATTAAAGTAGGAGTGGACAAAAATGCATGAATTCAATTAAACCATTATATACTCAGATTAAATTTTAAAAATAATTTAAAAAATTAGATTGAATTATATAATTATTTAAATAAATTAAATTAATTTATAATTTAATTGGAGTAAACTATTCTAAATTGTTTGAATTATATTAATTGTTTAAATTATATATTATTAAATATTTTATTTTAAAATATAATTTTAGTATCATAAATTATAACTTAATTTAATTTAAATAATTTCTTCTTAAGTGCAGTTTAATCTTTAAAAATTAAATTAATAAAATAATTTAGTGGAGATTTTATTTATTTAGAGCGTACTATTAAAACATGCTAGTTCAAGCTACTTACCACCAACTCATGTCACGCCTAGAAAATAAAAAGAAAAAAATCTATAACCATGCAATAATAATAATAATAATAATAATTATTATTATTATTATTATTATTATTTATAATAGTCTACTGGTACATTTTTACTGAAAAGATTTTAAAACTAAAAGAGTGATACACAATAAATGTGAAATGGTATTTTTGTCACCAATGTCTACTTTTTTTCTCTTTGCACTTTAAACTTCTAATAACATTTGTTTCGTATATATTATTTTGTTTCTATTTGAATACTTTTAAATGTTTTTTTCTATGATATTGGCATTAATTTTCTAAATGTTTCCTTCTAAAAATTATATAAAAATATTTTGGAATGGTTATTTACAAATTCCCGTTGATACTATATTAGTTTATTCTGTTTAGTTGTTTTATAAAATTTATTTAAAACCTACAAAATTAATTAACTTTTTTATTAATTTTATTGAAAGAAATGAATGAGATTGATATAATTATAACCATAAAAATAGCATATTCTTTTAATATTTATATATATATATAGTTGTTAAAATGAAATGTTAATTATGGAGTTGAAATGAGTTGTGTACTTAAATTGTTTAGATGTTTAATGTAGCTAAGTTGATATTGAAATTAATTAGTTTGGAATCAAACCAATAAGTCGATGTAAGTTTTTGTTTTGATATTGAGTTTGAATTAAAAGTTCATTGAGTTAGAAAATTGGTAAAGATGTGCATGATGTAGTATTCCTATTTTAGTTTGAACAAGTTTTGGAAGTTAAAGCAAATTGAGAATTTAAAATTTTAATAGAAATTGATCTTTAGTTGGGAAGAAAATAGGTATTGTGAATGAATTATTTTGGTGGCTTGATTTTGAACTTGAAATGGTAGATGTGGATTGAACTCATTATGAAATATGACTTTTGTTTTGATATTTGAGTATGGCCATTTATAAAACTAATAATATAAATTAAAGGAATTTACAATATAAAAGAGATTTCTTTTCTTTTTATTGATAGTCTAAGTCATGTAGATTGAAATATCAGATAATGAGAAATTAAGAGAGAAAGTAGCTAGCACACTATGACATGTTTAGATGTGTTGTTGAATTGTATTGAACTCATTCCTGAGAATTTGATTTTTACGTTTGTTACTTATCTAAGTATTAAATTACATTTAGTATTAATTTCTGGTAAGACATTCTTAATACAAGTATTTCAAAAGATATATAATTTGTTGAATTTTGTATTATCCTTCATATGTATGGATTCATTGTTTATTGATGTGTTTGTAATATAAATGAAAGAGGATTATTGTTCACTTGTAGAATTATTTTAATTTAATTTGCTCACTATTTTATATGTTTATTGTGTTTTTTTCTCTATAATTATATTGGATACATGAGTAAAGAATAATGATGTAAGTTTTATGAAATTCCTATCTAGTGCTAGGGTTTTTTGTGAGGACATATTGAATTTTGTATGTGTGATTATATGTTATATGCATATATATGTTAGTTAAATGTAATTTGACTTTAAGTATGAGACTTAGATTATGTTAAAAAAACAATGAGTTTTATTAATAGATGAAATAGATTTAGTGGTGAATGAGTGCACAATTATTCATTCATTAATCACATGTGATAGCTCAAAGGAAAATAACCATATGTGATAATTGGTGATGTGTTCTTAATTGATCACTCATGTTTTGTTTGGAATAAGAAAAGATTAAAAAAATAAAAAGTAAAGTTGTATTAGTTAAAAAATAAATTTATTTCGAGATAATTTATATAATATATATTACAAAAAAATTATTAAATATAAATTAATTTAAAGAAGAAAAAAAGTTATTATAGTAACTAATAATTATTTTATAAATTAAAATTTATTAATATTTAAAATGATTTTTATTATAATAAAAACTATATTTTTTATGATTATTATTTAAAAAAATTATAGAATTGATTTCTATGTAATAATGATTAAATTAATTTCTAAGTCAGAATTTAAATTAGATTTTAACATTAATTGTTAATATTTTAATTATTTATTTATTAAATTATATTTTAAATTAGTCTTTAATTTAATTAGTTATTAATTTTATATTTTATAAATTAATATAAAAACATTTTTTTAGAATGATAATATTATAATTAACGGTAATATGAATAGTATCTTTAAATAATTTTTGTAAATAATAAATAGAAACTATTATTATCAATAATAATTTTAAATTACAAATAAAAAATCTTTAAAAACCAATCTTTTCTTACAAATTTCTTTTTCTTGGTTTGACTCAAGGTATAGAGCAAAAGATTAGTCTATAAAGATTGATTTATGCAGTTGATTTTTTTTTCTCATATTTTTTCATATAGATAAATTTATAAGGATCAATTTTTTCACTACGCGCTTAACAATGTTTTTTATAAACATACAAAATCATATAGGCTCTCTTTAAGTTGTGAAGACAAAAAGAAGACATCTTATTAAATAATGAAAAGAAAACTATAAATACCAAATTATTAAAAAAATAAAAATATACAAATTTTTTAATTAAGTGAACAAGAAAAACGAATTTCAATTCTTCAAAATAAATTAAATTTGTAACATAAAAACAATTTTCACTCAAAAATGAAGGTCTTCAAAACTAAATCCTCTATCTTGAGTGTAAATAACAGTCACTTGTGAAGTAAACATACTCTACATAAACCTAACAAAAATCACGTTTGGTGACTACATATAATGCTTTATTTCTAACTTTGAGGTATTGTATGAGCTTGAAAAGAAAAACTTGATATAAACAGCTATGAATGTTGAATAATATATTACTTTATTTGGTGGCAACTATTGAATATATTACTGAAGAAAAAGGCTTAGGGAGCAAGAAGAAGACAGTAGAAGTGGAAAGTATATAAAAGGTGTGAGATTTGACTTGTGAAGAGGGCCAGTTGGCTGAAAATGAATGGTTGACAAAGAACAAACGCGTTAACCTAAACAATTTGTGTTGACCCTTTTAATCAAATGAGAGGAACCTAAGAAAATTGAAAACCTTTTACTTTAATACCTAATAACGTGCATTACATTTTTCATACTAATTTATCAATGCTGAGTTTTCTATATGCTGATTTTCAGGTGATTTGAAATGTCTGCATAGAAAGTCTACGCCTGGCTAGCACAGAAGCATTACATCTAAATATGAATAAAGCATGATATATCTGAAACATTGTTCATGCTACTCTTTAAATTAATATAATGAAAATAGATGTGCAGATTACAGAACGTGGGAGAAGTAAAGTAATGGCCAAACATTCTTTTTAAATGTTTTTCTTGGACTTTTGTGCTGCTTTTGTCAAGCTTGTGATGCCAAAATGTTTGCAACAAGAAAGGTTTTGCATTATCATCCATGCAATTCTTTTCCATATCTCGTTGAACATTTTGGTTTTTTAATACAAGCATATTTCTTCGGGATAATCATACTTTAAATATTATCATATTAAATGTGAATGGTATATATTTGAGATATTATCATATCAATTGTGAATAATATATATTTGAAAAATTATCATATTAAATGTGAATTATATACGTGTATATATATATATAGTTTTTTTAATAAATTATGTTTGTATTGATGTGTCAAATCAGTGTTAATTATAGATTGAAAATGATCTTCTATGTTTAGTGACATTTAGATGAGTAGTTGAAAAAAGGGTTAATTATTTAAGTGTATCTTTATAGTTAGATGGGATATTGTAGTTATTGAGGAAGTTTGAGATATTATTTGAGTGCTTATGTTCAATATAGAAGTTTAATTAGTAGAGGAAACATTGAACATATTTCTAGCATGACCATATTTGGTTAAACACTTTGAATGTGGATAAAATATTATGTTATATTTATTTTTATTACTCAATTTTTTATATAAGATTCATTGAGCTTTAAGGAGAAGTGAAATCTCTTTAACTCAAATCCTTCTGTAAAATGGAAATATGTCTTCCATAGTGTTATTGTTCCACTCAATGAAAGTTATTTATCTTTTGTTGAAACATGAGAATGGTAGATTTAATGAGGCCAACTATATTGGAAAATGTCCTTGTAGTCTCCTCTCTCAATCCACATCACTAAGAACTTGAGATCACCCATCTATAACAAGATAGGGGTGGTGGTTCAAATTACACCAATTTAAAGTATAACAAACAACAGTCTTGCATTGATAAAGGCAAACCAAGTTATAGATTGTCCTATCTAATCTCATGTTGATTTTGTGACTTCTTTTTCTCCCATTCAACCATGTGAACTCATGGCCATGGTTAGATATATCTATCATGAAGCCAAGATTAGAAATCCTTGCAAGACAGAGAATTAGGTGCATTACCATCTTTTTTTTCTCCTTTTCATTAACCACCAAATTGAAATCTACTAGAACCACCCAAATACCAGAGTATTTATCTTGTATGCCATGAATAACATCCCATATTTTTCTTCTATCAATGTAATTTACAGCACCATAAAATGGTCACAAAGAAGTAACTATTGTTCAAAAATTGAGTAGGCCAACATTTGATTCGATGAAAACAGTAAAGTACACTCAATAGAGTTTATGGAGAAACACAAAAGTTTTGATATCTTGCTTTTTATTAGAACCTTGGAGATGAAAGTTCAAGTGCCTCCAATACCTAGGGTGAATTTTTGTCAATTTTTATCATAGGCTCCTTTTTGAAGACTCGCTTTACTTTACAACTACAACAAACTTCATTGAGATAATTTTTGGTTTCCACATTTGCAGTGCCTTTGGAATTCCAATAAAGAATCCTGAATACCATGAGACTTCTTTGTAGTTAAACCCCTAGAGGCTTCGCTGGTCTTCCTTTCTTATTGATCATTTGCCGAAAGATCATTTGCCGAAAGGGAGCTTCTGACTCCTTTTCTAATTCACTTTCCTCCTCTATATCAACCTTTACCTCCTAGAATCTAGAGACCAACTTTGAATCAATTAAGAGCATTGAACTCGTTGTTGCGGGTGACATCAATTGTTTCATGACAAAGGCCGGTTGAGTTAAAGATCATGTAGGCAATCAATTCATGGTGCTTGAACTATTACACTCTTAAGTAGAAAGAGTTGTGTCCTAATTAACGACTATATCTTTTGGTCTAATGGTAAACGCTCAAACCAACAATTGGTATCAGAGTCAAGGTCACAAGTTCGATTTCTAGTAGAACAATTGCTAAGGGAGAGATTGTTGCAGGTGACATCAATTGTTCCGTAGCGAATGTTGGTTATGCTAGAAGTTATGTGGGTCAAGTCACAATCGAATCGTGACGCTTGAACTATTACACTCTGAAATAAAAAAGGGTTGCACCTTAACTAATGACTATAATTTTTTATCTAGTGATAAATGTTTGAACTGACACTGATTTCCTCTTTAGTTTTGGTAGTATCCACTTTCTATAAAAAGTCTTTATGAATTAATTTTCTTAGCATAATTTAATTATTTGTTTTACCTCTATCATATTTTAGATGAGGATTAATATATAATTACCGTTACTTTTTATCTTTTTACGAAACAATTGTTATAAATATTTTTATAATTTAAAAAATGCCATCACATTTTTTCAACCATGATCTCACAAAAATTATTATTTAATAGATATTGTAATTCAATTTACATAATTATCTTTTAATCTTTTTCATTCCAATTATTTAAAAAATATTGTTAAGTAATGATTTTTAATAAAATATATAAATCAAACAAATGAAAATTACATGACATTACTCATTCAAATTCTACTATTTTTATAATTAATCTAATTTTAAAAAATATACTTTGGATGAGAAAAAAAATACTAAATAGAATATTTTAAGTATTAATATGTAAGATAAATGGTAAGGCTCACAATATGAATTACCGTTTTAAAGTGAATTTTTGTGTGAAATATTTAAATACACGTATAATATTATAAGATCCAACAAAATTAATTAAAATAAAGTAAATTTTTGAAAAAAAGGTTTATAGTAACATTTAATAAAAACAAATGTTTACCTATAAATGTAAATTTACAAATACTTCAATCGTCTATTCAATATTTAAATTAATATAATTTATTAATTAAAAAGATTCATTAAAATATTTATCAAAGTCATGCACTTGATTTTTGAACATATTCTATCCAAAAGATTACCAAAAGTGAATAGCCTTTCTACATTCATTAGTTGACTTGTATGAATTGTTTATTTATTCCTTTTTTTCCATACTGACTAGCCAACCAGCTTGTAGAAGACAAAATTAACACTTAACCTAACTCTTTCTCTCTCATTCACTCACACACACAAAAACACAGTATATATATATATATATATATATATATATATATATATATATATATATATATTTTGCAACTATCCTTCATTATGTGACATATTTTTATGTTTCTCAAATTTTAAACCGCGTTATGCAAAGTCAAAAGAACAAAAATGTCGAAAGTAGTTATTTAGGGATACACCTTCAGTGTTAAAAATTCTTGAAGTCAATCGAATGGAAAGAGAGAGATAATATAAAATAATATGTTATATAGTAATAACATTTTTGTCATAATCATAAATACATTAAATAACTAAAGAAAATTCATTAAATATAAATTAATTTAAAAATTATAATAATTAATTATTATAATAATTAAATTAAAAATTATTTTATAAATTCAAATTATTACTATTTAAAATAATTTTTATTATAAAATAATATTTTTTATAGTTATTAATTTAAAAAATTATAAACTAGTATATATAATAATAATAAAATTGATTTTTAAATTAGAATCTAAATTAATTTTTAGTATTAACTATCAAGATTTTAATTATTTATTAAATTAAATTTTAAATTAATTTTTAATTAAATTATTAATTAATTTTATTATTTTATATATCAATAATATAGTTTGTAAAATCAAGTTTTTTTAGTATCATATCAGAAAAGTATAAAATTGTTCAGATAAAAACATGTTTTCAAAATAAAGAATTGTGAGAAAATATAGAAAGTGTTATACACTAAAAGTTTGTTGTTGAATTAGCTTTTGTTGGTAGAATTTTTAGTTTAATGAAAATTAAATTGTTAATATAGACTTAATTTGAGAACAGACTATGTCTATGATTGGTATAAAACTGCAATATATTATTAATTTTTATTATCAAATAAATGTTATTAGTTGTTGATAGGTTTATGAGGAATTGAAACTTATGACCTATTTCTTTGGTTTTATTTTTACCACCAAATCAACTTTTTATATTCATTTACCATGCCCTTTGGATATAAACTTAGTGTTAATAATATTGTGTATAAGAAACTTAATTTTAATTTTGAAAACTAAATTATTTTAATAAAATAATAATTATTGTTTTAAATATAATGTGAAATAATTAGTTCTTTTGGAAAGTTTATTAAAAAGTAATTTTGAGATAATTAATTTTATTTGAATATATAGAAAACGAGTTTTTACATAAGAAAAATTTATATGAAACTGGAAAAAAAAACCTTAAACCATAAGTTACAAATTTTAGATTAAAAATATCATTTATTTTATTTCTTTAGGGTTTAAAAAAATTAAGTTCATAACATAACTTAAAAAAATCAGCTGAAGTCTAAAATTTAATCATTTTCAAACTATTAATGAAACTTTCTCTTAATGTAAAACTTTTGTGATCATGTAAACTTGAGGAAAGTCACACCTAGGGATTATTGGTGTTAATTGTGCCATGTGTGTGAAAGAGTATATCAAAAAGCTTTTAGAAGATAATAAAAAACAAGAATAAAAAAATCCTAGACGGTAGATAGTGATCATAAATGTAATGAAAAAATTATACACGTGATCATGTTTTGATATATCTAAAAGTTTCATAATATTCAGTAGAGATTGAATTCCTTCTTTATATTAATTTAATAATTAATATGACTTTTTAATATAAAATAGTAACGAAATTATGTTAATAATGTGAAGAATATTATTATTATAGGAAATTCATTACATATAAACTAATTTAAAAAAATAATTAATTATTATATTAATTAAATTAAAAATTATTTTATAAATTAGAAATTATTATATTTAAATTAGTTTTGAATTATAATCTAAATTAATTTAATATTAATTATCAAAATTTTAACCTTTTATTAAATTAAATTTTAAATTAATTTTTAATTAAATTAATGACGAATTATATTATTTTAAAATATGATTTTTAAAAATATTTTTTTTTGTAGTATATTATCAAAAGAAGTTGATAAGAAGAAAATAAATAAATAAAAGAACAAAGAGACCTACATAAAAAATATCTGACAGTTTTATACTAACTACCTTGTAGCATGTTGTGTTATTGAATCTTGTGAAATAGTGGGACCTAACTTGAGCTGTCACTGCCAGAAACATATGAGACATGCATTTTCAATGGAGTTGTCTGATATGGTTTGAGTGATGATGTGCAATTACAGGTAAAAGGAGATTGTGGAAGACAACGTTGTCTAATTCACCACACAACACGGTTAAATCAATTTCATGGAATGGGAACATGGCACTGTCAACATCTATGCAAATGGCTGATGATATAATTAGGGTTAGGAATTCAAATATTACTCAAAAGTTTCATTATGAAAAGAAGTGACTCTAAGTGATTACTTGTATATCATATTTTTTTATAATATATTAGTAAGTTTAAAATTTTTAACATCATTAAAAATATTTAATGTAATATTATCTTTAATTTCTTTTCTAAAAGTAAAAATAAACTTCAAATATTTATTATATTTTTCATTCTAAATAGAAATTTATTAGTATTATATAGAGGTTGATGTATATTGTTCTAATAATTTGACTTTAGTATTATAATATATTTGATTTCAAACTTTCGCATATTCAAGTGTTATAGTAACTTATAAAATTATATTTTATTATAATATATGCTTCTTAATATAATTGTTGTAAAGAATCATTTAATAAAATTAAGAATAATAACAATAATAATAATATCTCACTTTTTTAAATAAATAATTAAAACACTTACTATTACAATAAATGTGCTACTTTTTTATTGAAACAGAGGCAACGATTAATTTGGCGACAGATTAAAAAACCTCTTGTTTTTTAAAAGGCCAAAATAATTAAGAATAAAAAATTAAAAATACTAAATTTAAAAATCTTTGTAAAAAAGCTAAAGTTATAGGTATTTTAAAAAAAGAGCATCTTAATTTTATTATTATTATTAGTATTATTATTTGATCAGTAGCAGTTTGACTATAATTTATCTGTAACATAATTGAATCATTCAATATAAACTAGTACAAATGATACAATTTTAAAATCACTGTTCTTTAGCTCATCATTATATTGAGAGTTCTATTATTTGAACATTACTGATTATCTGGATATTATTTAACTAATTATTCTGATTATGTAGAAAACAATATATTTTTTATCATTTAAAAAGAATTAGCAAGTTATTCTACTTTAATACTGAACAGAAACAAAACATTAACTTCCCCTGGACAAATCTAGGTGCATGATCTAGATCTATGAATTTTGCACGTTGTAGGTTCAAATAATTGCAGAATCTATTTCCCTATAATCAATCTTACTATATTATGTGATCATGTTTGTGCTGGTAGTTGCCACTTTTTTCATCAACATTCAGAGACACATTCATTCTCAATATCATCTTTAACAAAATATCACAATCATAACCATCAAACCAATAAAACCTAATGAGATCAAAAAATAAACAGCAAAAGCTACTTCATATCTCTTTTGCTAAAATAATCATCTCCTTCTTTCATTTCACCAAAATGTATTTACCATTCTTGTTGTGATTATAGTGTTTTCAATCTTTCTAATGCAGTTCAATGAACATTTTATCAAAAAATAAAAATATAAAGTTTTTTTTATTGAAAAATATTTCATACCATGTGCCTCACAATATGAACAGTTTTCTTTGTCCTTTAAAAAGCATTCTTAGTTATGTCAAAAAGTTTCAATCTGCAATGGTAGTCTAGTATGAACAATATTTTTATTAAGCTAGATACTGTAAAGATTTAGTAATTCTCAATTCTCATAGTGAAAAAATATGATAATTAAGAGTTTAGACACTGAAAATATTCTTAATGGTTAGAATTAGAAGTGAACCTAATCAACTTCCACTTTTTTCATATTTTATAAGATTTTTTAATGAATTTTCTTATAAAAGTTGTTTAGTTTCTGTAAGTGGATTTTATAAAATTTTACAAAAATGAGATTTTAGTTTATTCATGTAGCTTAAGCAGTCCATGTGCCATGAATGAAGGAAAAACTCTGAAGATGTTATTATAGTTGAGGCCCTGACACTTTAGATTGTGGGTCATGTGCAAGCTGTTTGGGTTTGGACCCAGTAAAAATTTAAAGCTCAAATTAAAAAAATGAGTCATTTGACTTTTTCTTTCTTTTAAAAAAATCACAATTATGACCAAGGTTACATGATTTAAGAAAGTGTATTGAAGTGAAACTGTATCAAATTCTCTAAACAAGATTTCTTATGCAAATCTTATAGATGAATGAAAAATAATGTGGATTAATCAAATTTATTTCATCATTTTTTAAAACTAGTGGATATTATTTGTATTATGATAGTAAAAAATAAACATAAAGATGTTTTCTAAAAGAATATTAAATATCAATTAGTTTGACTAGAAGCACCAAGAAAATAGCATTATCCTTAATTATGGTTGTTGTTGTTATTTTATATGTTGGAGAAATTTTTAATGTGTGAAAGAGCTTACATTTAAAGAAAAATGTAACAAATTTAAAGAAATTGTGACAAATTCAAGTATTAAGTTTGAGAGTTACCAAGATAGTTAGATGAACATTATGTCAAAAAAGTCACAAATTTATTATCTTAAAATTTTAAATTAAAGGTAATGTGAAACTTATTATATGAAATTACTTATATGTTATGTATTAACTGTTTACTTAAATAACCCATTAAATTTACATGTTTGTATTAATTGTTTACTTAAATAACCTAGTATTATAATATTAGTCTAAATTATTTGATTATGTTTACTTGAATAACCTAATATTATAATATTAGTCTAAATTATTGATTAAGAAAGAAGAATGTTTTAATTTTATGGATTGGAGTTGAAAATGGGAGGTATGAATGTAGGCACATACATAAATAAAAGGAAGTTGGGAGAGAAAAATGGTGATAGCACATGGGTGGGTGCAGGCATGAACATGATCTCATGTCATAATCTGAGTGATCATTGGTCAAAACCCTATATTCTGCATGAGCAAGTAATAAATTGATGTACCAACTCAAAGCAATATGCTTAGGATCCATGGATATCTAGCAAGGCCAATCAAAGTTTCAATTTTCTCAAACATTCTTCATCTCCAAATACTTTCTAGAAGGATCAGAATAAAATTGCCATGCAAATTTTCAATGTGGGATTCCATCAATGGCTTCAATATTTTTTTTTAATTTGTTGTCATCTTTCTCTAAAATTTTGCTTCTACATACTAAAAAATAATGTAAATAATCTAAGAAAAAAGTAAATGTTTTACTTATTAATAGTAACCATGTTATGATGAAAAACTAAGTTGTTATTGTTATAATCTAACTTTATATTGGCTTAGGAAAAAGAACTCAATAAATCTAAAACAAAACATTGTTCTTGATTAATTATAGATAGTTTATATTAATTTTCGATTATTTTTAAACTTTTGAATATTTTTATATAAACTATATCAATAACATAAAGTTTACTCGTTAAAGAAAATCTTATCAATAAAGATTCCTAAATGTTAATAATAGGGTCATGCTATCTTTACTCTTCGAAACCACTTTTGGAGTTTTTGTGACAACAAAGTCTTTCTTGAAAGCTTGTAATGAACTTTTAGAAAAAAGTGACCATTTGTTGTTAACTATATTTTGAAAATAAATTTCTTTAAATATAAATACATTAAAAAACTAATTTTTCATATAGTATAAAAGTGAATTATAATGCATAACTAGCTTTTTTAGGATATGTGAAAAATGAAAAAAAAATATATTAGAGGAGTGAAATGAGTGTAGAAAATAGTATATATACTCAAGTATATGAATCTCACATATAATAATTTAAAAGATTTTATTTTATCACCAATTATACATTCATAGGTAGAATTCTAACCATACTTCTAAATTTTTCAATTTTTCCATCACAGGTATTTTCAGTTTAATGGAACTTTTGGATTATGAAATTCATTATAGACTTATAAATTACAGAATTAATAAGTTTATATATGTAAAAAAATAACTTTAAAATTATATAATTTGTAAGACATTTCTGGATTTAAAAATTTAGTTTGAAAATAATTTTTCATATAATTTTTTTAAAATTATATAATTTAGAATACAATTTTGATTTTTAAATTAAATATCCAAAAATCAAATTTAACTTCCAAATTACCATTCTTGATTGTATATTCTATATATTTTTTCAAATTTCAAAATATACCATCTAATAAGTTTTTGGTTACACAAGAAAAATGTCCATATCACAGAATATGAAAAGTTTCCAGATGCATAACTTGGAACTTTTTAAATTGCATGGAAAAAAGTTTAAACCAGAAGGGCAAAGAGTGGATTTTCGCATTTATGAGGGTGGAAAAGAAAATTATAGGGATGCAAAAATAAATTTTTTTTTTTAAATCTGCGTAGTTATAAAAAACTTGGAGATGCAAAATAGAGGAGTGGTGAAGATTAAAAAGGGGTGTGACTAACGATTTTAAGTAGTTTTTTTTATCTGGAATTAGCCCAAATAAAATTGGTTCTCAATCAATAGAGTAATTTTCAAATAAAGTGCTACTTTAGCATTAATAGAGTTTAGTGGAACACGGCAAAAATAGATGGTGATATCTGTAAACATTTTCATACTCTAAGTTATATTTTTTTTAACAGAATAACAACGTGAAAAGGTTAAAAAAAACTATAAAAGACGAAGAATTTTATATTTATGTCAATTATGATCACTAATTCTACAAATAACTTCCGAATTAAACAATTTGGAAATCACTTTCTACAATTCAGAAACCCTAAATCCACCTCCTAAACTCCATTGACAAGTTTTTTTTCCTGCACCTCTATGTGTTCAACCTTTTCTTTCTGCACCTCTATATGTTCAACCTTCTATTTCTCCACCTGCATCCCAAAGGTTATTGCAAAAGACAAACACAATATGCAATTATGCAATGCGGAAATTATTTCCAGATTTTTCTTTTTCAAGGTGGAAGTCGCCACTTCCCACAAGAATAACCCATCCTATAGGATATTGTAAAAGACAAACACATTATATAATTATGCATTCCGAAAGCCACAACTGGATTTTGCTTTTTCAATAAACCTAAGGTAGTTGCATTTTTTTCCCTAAAAAATTAATGGGTTAAAATCTTTAAATGAGATAGTTAATAACTAATCTAAACAAACTATTTTCTCAGATGATAAAAGGTTTCTTTCATAAATAACAAAACAAGAATTTTGATAAAAGGTTTCTTTCATAAATAACAAAACAAGAATTTTGAATTATAACAGAGAGAAAGAAACTAGCAATCTCGAATTGATCTTTCGAGAAAAAAATATTCCAAGATTTTGAAGAAAATCCCTTAATCTTCATTGAAGTTTTGAAATTGGTTCTCTCATTTATAGACAAGGCTGGTCCATCATCTTGAGGGAATTTTCTCTGGGAATTTTCTCTTGTTCACCTCTGTGGTAATATCTTGTAAAATGTTTCTATATTTTCTGTAGCAGTTTTTGAAGTGTAAGAACATAATTTTTTTTTCTCTTGTGGGATTGTAAGGATTCTTGAATAAGATGTTCAAAAACAAGAATCTTGCATTATGGTGCTGCATGTTCAGTTTCCATATTTTGTATTGTTTGGAATAATTTGTGTTTAATGGATTCGGATGGTTAGGACTAGATATAGCGTATGTATGCATCATGAATATAGAAAACAAGAGAAACAAAGCTAGCAGAGGATGTGACTGCAAAACAAAATCCAGGATTTTTTTCTTTCTGACACCCCCTATAATTTCTTTACCCACCCCATAATATATAAAATGACCAATATACCACCTGTCATACCACTTCATAATCAATTTAAAACTATATTTCCAAATATGTAATTCAGATATGGATTAAAAACTATATTTCAGATTTGGAATCATATTTCAGATTTAATAATTCTATTCCAGATTACACGATCCATAATAGGATTTTAGATTATATAATTTGAAATATGTATTATGATAAGGGTATATTGGTCATTTAGCATATTATGATGGTAAGAAAAAGTATGGTGGTGGAGGGAGAAGAAAATCCTAAAACCAATTGCATCTCATAACGAATATTATGATTCATAAGAGGAAGAAAATGAGAATTTGGAGAGGATATGAACTTCTACAATAATCCAACCATTCATTTTACGCACAAACTCATGGCCTTTCTTCATACACAATAGGAATTGTGATATCTATCCTCCAAAACACGAAATGACCAACTTGCCTTTTGGTGATTTATAATGATATTTCCGAAAGGGATATACAAAATTGAGACTACACCAACCAATGTTCCAAGAAAGAAGTTTTAATCATAGTGAATGAGGAGTCAAAAACAATCAAAGTGTCAAAATGGGAAAACTGTATAAAATAATAGATTTTACAGGGCTTTCAAAGATAACAATTACTGTGCTATCCAAAAAGTTCCATGAGATTGTCAATTCATGACTCATGGATTTGTTTTTATTACAGAATGGACATAAATCTATATACCCAGTGCCGATTTAGAACCACCAAAATAGTATGTTTGGTTTTCAATAGGCACATATTCCAAAGCACATCCAAGCCAATCCATGGACCATGAATGTGGTGTCATTGGAGTGGGCTGTTTCATGCTTTGGAATGGCAAGCCAAACATATCTGTAGTAGTTATACATACAACAACAGAATTTGGACCTTTAGTTAGTAGCTTTCCGGTTATAACACTTAATAAACATTCAGGCAAAAACTCAATATCCAGTAGAGTGATAACTAATTGAATCAATAAGTGGTTATGTGAAACAGATATCAGCCAGCCTTATCACTTGTCAGTATACTCAACTTCAAATGTAAAATAGCAGGAAGCTTTTGATGTGCATTCATGTATAAGTTGTCAATAAGTACAATAGGTAAGAAGCAAATATGAAGAATAAAACATAGAACATGGAAACTGCATCATTGACTAAAGGAGTTAAAAAATATAACACCTCAACTTTTAGAAGTGCTTACTGTTTTCTCTTCTTCAGTGACAAGTAGCTTCCCCTCTGAAAAATCACATGATGCAATTGGTATTCCCAGCTGCTTCTGCAATTTCTTCACAACAAACACTTCAGGTTCTTCACATATAGTTAGCACTGTACCATTCCTACCAAGCCGACCAGTGCGACCAGCCCGATGCGCATAATGAATTGAATCTGTTGGTAAGTCCAGATTAACCACAAGATCACATTCTGCTACATCCAAGCCCCTTGCTGACAATTCATTTGTCACCAGAACTCTCACCTCACCGTTCTTGAATTTCTTCAGGGTTGTTGACCTCCCAAGCTTCCCTAGATCCCCATGTAACTCCATGGCTTTCATCCCACGGGCCTCCAGCTTGAAGACAACATCCTTTAGCTGTTTAGTGTGGTTCATGAAAGCTATCACAAATTTGGCATCCAGTGCATGAATACACCTTCTCAACATATCAACTTTGTGCTGCAACCTTGTTACACAGTAATAGTGTTTCAGGGCAGGAGGCAGACTCTCTACTGCGGCTTGAGATGGCATAGCTGAGCTGGGCGAAGACCGTGATAAACTGACAGGCTCAGAGGGAGAGACAGTTTCAAGAGGGGCAATTTTCTTAGCTTGGACAAGAAGAGGGTCACAACCCCAGCTTCTAGCTGCCCTTACAACAGAAAATGGCACAGTTGCAGAAACCATGATTAGCTGACGCTCAGTCTTTCCAGAATTTGAGTTTTGGTCTGCACTTGATCTCCTCCCTACATGCTCCAATATCCGGTGCATGTCTTCCCGGAAATTGAACGACAAGAGTTCATCAACTTCATCTAATACTAGATACCGACATCCATGAGTGCGAAGTTTTCCAGATGCACTTAACTCTGCTATCCTACCAGGTGTGCCAACAACAATAGCAGGTTTATTTTTCTTGAGAGCTTCTTCCTGCCTGGTTCGGTTGGCACCCCCCACAAGCTGTTGAACCACTCTCTTGTTATCCATTCCTAGCACCTTCTCAAACTCCCTCACTATCTGCATTCCAAGCTCTCTAGAAGGAGCAACAATCACTGCTTCAATTCCCAACTTCTTCCCATTCTCATCACCTTCCCCCCTCAGCGGTCCAACAACAGAGAGAATAGGAAGCAGATAAGCTAGCGTCTTCCCCGAACCCGTATAAGACTGAATTATGACATCATGGTTGTTCAGAATGGTGGGAACTGAAGCAGACTGAACTTCAGTCGGAACAGTAAAACCCTCCTTCTCTAGCCTCTCAATCAACACATGTGGGAGGCCAAGTTCTGAAAATGACTTTGCAGCAAAAGGGGCAAACTCTATTTGCTGTTTTTCTACAACCCTAACTGCTTTCTTCTTCTTCTCATTAATGTCAAAGGGTTTTCCTTTGCTCTTGAGATTCTCAGAGGGTGAACCAAATGGCTTAACCTTCTTAGATGTGGTTTTGTTCCCGGCTTCAGTTTTAGTTTGGAAACCTATGCTAGAGAGGGTGAGGGAACCATGATTAGGTTCCACCTGGCTCATACACTTCACACTAGTGTGCAATAAAACAGACCTAGAAGTGGCCAAAGCCCTTCTCAAGTGGAGTGACTCCCCAACAAGCAAAAGAAACCTAGATGCAATCAAAGTTGGCATCTTTTAAACAAGAAAAATGAACAACCTTCTATGTCCTGTTGGTCCTCCAAATGGGACGACACGAATATTAATGGCTGCTAAAACCCCTTCAAACAAACCTTAATACCTGCTAATGATAACAACGAGAGAAACCCCACCAAAAATAAATTCAAACAGACCAGGGTGTTGAAAAGATGAAATCTTCTTGGTACTCTCTTTGCGAAGAGATGTGAGAAACTAGTTGCTACTATCTCTACAATGTGAAGCAATGGCCGTGAAGTAGCTAGCAAATACCTGAATTAGGAAAATTGGCGTCCTGATTGAGGAATTTGGCCATGGCGGAACATCACAACTTCAGGGCTTTTTGTGGAAGAAAAATCCGTCAGGGTTTATCTAAGATTTTTATTTTATATATTAAAATTATTTAATTTGTTTATATATATATATATATATACTTCTTTCCCATACCAAAATATCGTAGAAGATAAAATCTAAAGGCATGGATCTGGTAAAGCACGTTTGAACCAACAAAATAACACATTCAATCCAATTTTTCAAGCGGTTTGGATTGTCATATAGATACTTTTTCTTTTAATATATACGAAGCACTCTTAATTTTAATTTAATGGAGAAGTAACTTTCACTTTTATACTTTTCATAATTCGATTATTATCTGTATATTTAAAAAGGTTTAATTAGAAAAAAATAGATTAACTTCTTTTATATTTTAAAATAATTTCGTTTCATATATTTTCCTTTTATAGATGTAAAAAATATTATTATGAATATTTAAGAAAATAGTTTAAAGTTAATGAAAAATGATAATTATTTAAATAATAAAATTTATAAATAGAAAATAAAAAATTTAATATTTCATTTGATTATAAAAGGTTTGACTTTTTTTATAAATTTTAATAAATATTTAAATCAATATTGATTGGTGTGATGTTTAAAGTGATGTTCTCAACTGAGAATAATAGAAAATTTATCTAAAACTTGATATATAATTAAAATTAAAAGTTATTTAAATTGATGTGAATCTTAGTTTGACATTTAAAAATCATATTCATATATATAATATATATAACATATGTATGTGAGAAATAACAACTTCATATGTGTAACTTGGTTTATGTTTACATGTGATAGAAGAAAAAAATATATTTAATATATGAAAAAGATAAAAGAATTATGTTAAGCAATTTTTTTAAAAATAATTTCAATAAATATTTTATATTAATGTAGTGTCTCTCTAAGTATCATATTCATAAGGACTTATATAATATTTACTAAGAATTATAACTTTTTATTTGAATTTAACATAATTATTTACAAAATATTTTGTTAAATTACTTTTTATAAGAAATTTAAATAATAAAATTGAATTTAAAACAAATAACAATAAAATGATACTAAGGTAATAAATAAAAGGTATTGAGATTGAATTTCATTTATCTTCTTTTTTACAATTATTTTATTATTAATATATGTACTCAATTATTCATTTTATTGAGTTTTCCAAAAATCCTTCTAAACAAATTCTTTAATTCAAAAGTTTTAAGAGTTCTACAAACAATTGATTCCTTGCATGATCATAACAAAACCTTACTTTATGTTCTAATCAGTTCAATAAATATATTCAAATCTATTTCTAATATTTAAACATATAAGAGTATTCAACTCAAATCAAATTAAGATCAATTTTTCAATCTAACCTTAAATCATAAATCAAAAGATAGGTAATCAATTCACCTCTATATTAAGAACAAAAATAAACATTAACATTGAATAAAATACATCATATATATATATAATATATATATATATATATATATATAAACCAAGAGTAATATAGAATATTTTGATAGATTACATTCAATTCCAATACAAAAGAAGTTTAGCCACATTATGAGTAACTTAGGTACCAAGATATATGTAAGGGATGAGGAATTAATCTTGAATTTTATTTCCAGTTGACCTAGGATCTCTTCCTTTTCCTTATTGTTATGCTTTGAAACACTTTTAAGACTAACAAAGATGATGCATATTCACACGAGCTTTTGGATTGTTTAAATACAAGAAAATTAGGTTAACTTTGAGCGAAAATAGTCCACTTAAGTGAAAATAGCTTATCTAAGCAAAAATAACTCAGATGTTAGCCTAGTTTTACTCATTGATTTATGTGTTTTTACATTCTTTTCAACTTTTGTTTTTTTCTTCCCTTGATTCATTTTTGCTTTTTTATATCTTCTTCTACATACAAATATACACAAAATGTTCTCCATTGGTTAGAGGTTATCTATGGATTTTAAGGGAATTCCAGTTGTTAAGTTCGTAATGAAAATCCAAATTTCATTAAAGTTTTGTCACTTAATATTATCCTAAAAGTATGAACGCTACATTATTAACCTTAGGGAAGAAAAATGCTAAAGAAAAAATTATTGGAAGAAAACAACATAAAGAGACTTATTTTTATGTTTATGTTTTAAATTTCATGCAATATTATATAGATGTGTGTAATAAGTCTATTACGCTTATGAGAAATCCTATGGATTATCTAATATTTATGCTACAATGAATTGTTGGAATATCTAGCTCTACAAGAGGATTAAACAAAACATGGACTCTTCTTGCAACGAACTAGTCTTGATCGTCTAATGAAAAAACAAAATAAATAACACAAAACATGATTATACTAGTTCACCCAAACTGATGGGATACACTTTGTTCTTCCTTAAGACAAAGGCGGTTCAACTAATCAAATAAATTATTTCAAATGAGTACACAAACTCTCCTAGTGACAATCGGATGCACAAATCATTCCTAGTTATCATGTCTTAATCTTCCACTAAGGTTAAGACCTCGTAAAATAATAAGAAAAAAATCTGAAAGAGAGAGCAGTTTCAACTCATTAGATAACTTTTATTAAAAAACGATTATAAAAGTTTTCACTCACCCACAAAGAACACTTAGAAACTATGAAGTACTAGGAAGTATAAAGTTTTTGAATTGTTGTGTGTTCTTCATCTTTATCTTGAAGGCTTCTTATATCATTCATCAGAGATGACTTTGACTTCTTCATAAATGTTTGTGATATGATTTTCTTCAATGTAGACTCAATCAATCACTTTGGCGAGAACTTCTCCTTAAAATGTGCATGACTAAAGCTTATAAAAAAAATCTTAATTTGCATGAGCTTTTATCTTCTATCTTGAAAGAAAACAATTTAAAGAAAATAACATTTATAGAATTTGAATTGTATTCATAACGAGTAGTGTGAGATATTTTGTTTCCTTATATAGTTCATAACTTGAACATTGGAAATAATTTGTTTCTATAGAAATAACTTGACATGAGGTCGACTTAACTCAGCCCGATGTGAGGCTGACTCAACTCTACTCGACATGAGCTTGACTGAACTCGATCCAACATGTGTCAAACTCAACTCATTCTTACATGTGTCCAACTCAACTCATCTAGACCTAGGTTAGTTCTAGTAGATTAATTTTAAAGTAAATTTTAAATTTCATTGTTTTAGTTATTTGAAATTTCATTCTAATTTCTTTATCCAAAATAACTCATTTTACTAAAAAAAAAATCAAATTCATCAAATAAATGAATTAATATCTTAAATTGTCTTATCCAAAAACACTATTAACTCAATAATTTAGATTGATTACTGTTTAATGTTTAAGTATTTTTCTTAAGTATAGCTTTTGTAAATAAGTCTCAAAAAATTATTTAGTTATTAATGTTCTTAATTGTATATTTTCACTAATTTTATTAGTATTTTAGTGTAGGTGGATGAAGATAAAATATGGGCAAGAAACTTTTGGATAAGAGAAAATTTGCTCACCAAGCGATAATTCTCCTATCAAATCTTCAAGATTTGTAATAATTGATTTAATTATCAATATCCTTAAGAAGGATATCTTTGCTCAATAAATGCTTCATAATGACACATAACATAATGAAGTGTTAGTTCATCAAGGAAATATATATTTGGCCTAATAAAAAATGTTATAGAGGAATTTAACAAACTAAATGACTATTCTGCTAGGTAAATCTGGATATATTAAATGAAATATATGGACCTAGAAACAAAATCATCTAATCAAGAACAAACTCAAAATTGAGTGGGTTTTCTTTATAGATCTTGTACAGTTTTAGTAGCTTTATACATTATATATAAGACTTTGTATAATTACTTTGTAAGCTCTTGAAGTGATTTTTTAGATTTTACATTTTTAGTTAACTCTAGGAATTCTATTTTCCTTCTTCTTTCTTGTTCTTTACCAAGTTTTCTATGGAATACTTTTACTTTGGGTAATTTAGAGGACATGCAAAACTTTTCCATTTAGTTCATTTATTTCTTCTTTCAAATAATTCGTTATGTTCTTTGCTTTCTTTATTTTTCAATGATCCAATTTCATTTTGATGGAACACCTCTCAAAGCCCAGTAGAAGACTTATAATTTTGTCCTCTCTTAAGGAAGGTTCCTTGAGGAGGAAATAGGAGAGGAGTCTCCCTTAAGTGACCTTAAGAACAAGAAAATAAGCATTTCTTTAGTTAGTTAATTCTTTTTCAGAGGTGATTTTGCAAGAGGCAAGGAGCTCTATATATAGATGTCTTGTCTCCCTTACACTCTTTGCTACAAAAGATATGGGGTTAAAAGTGAAAACAAAAAAGAGTGGGTTGAATACAAGCTAAGAACGAAATTCCTCTTGGCTAAACAATGCCCTTACACATTTGCACTAAAAACCACCTATCTTACTTAATTTGGGACTAGTTGTCTTCCCAAACCTTTCTACATGTGTTTGGCTAGAGAAAAATGGTTTTTCTCTTCTTCCTTTAGATTTGAACATTCAAGAGTGTCTTGAGAGTAAAACTTGATGCCCAAGCTAGGTTAACTGAGGTCCAAGGTCGGCCCATAGTGCGGCCAAAGAATGCCCTCCTCCATCCTCTCCTTCAACCCAACTAAGGCCCAATTTGGGTCCAATTGAGGCCTAATTTGAGGCCCATTTTTATAAATTTATTTATATTCTAACATATAAGTTTACAAGAAAAAAAAATCCTATACAATTTACACAAGCCTAAGAAGAATAGAAAGAAAATCTAGTAGTTTATTCTCCAACAATGGAGAGTCTTCAACTTTAAAGTTTCATTCTCTTCTATCCTCTTAGCTATGGAGTATGAGTTGAATGAGTTTCCTCCTCCCTCTTGAGAAGGATATGTCCTTAAATCTAAATGACACTCAATGACAATAGTCTTGTTGGTCTTCCTTTTATTTTCCTCCTAGATCAAATGTCAACCTACAAAAAATAACAAATAACAACATAAAAAAATATTTATTACGAAACTAAAGAGTTTTTCAAAGAATTTTCATTTTCATTTTTTAGGAGGGAAGAAGAGTTTAGCATAGTAATTCTTCTTAACAAAGTCCTCCTCATGTTTAGAAGATTGTATACTTAACTCCTCTTTTATTTTAGCATTTTGTAAAAAGAATTTCTTTCTCTTCTTCCAACTTTTCTTTGTTTTCTCCTTCTTTCTTTCTTTTCCTCTCGCTTCTTTTTCTCTCTTTTCTTTCTTTTTTTCTCATAAGGTCTTTAATTTTATTCCTAAATTATTTTTCTTTTCTCACAAACTCTTTTTCTCTTTTTATAAATTTTCTTTCTTTTTTTGCAAGCTTTTTCAATTCTTTTTTGAACTTTTTATTTTCCTCATAAGAAGGAGGTACAAATTTTCTTCTAAAGAAAACCTTCAAATCCTACCGTTTCACTATTTCTAATTTTCAGCTGTTTGCCACTTCATAGTACATTCAATCCCATCACATGGTGGTGATAAAAAAGTTGTTCTACGTTCTTTTCCCAATCTAAATATTCTTCAATATTATCATTTTCATATAAGGGAGGAAGGACTATTCTAGGCTCTTTATGATAATCATTGTTTATATGCCTATGATACGGAGGAGGTTAGGGATAATAATCATCTTTGTGATGACTACTATACACCCCTCCTCTTTGGGTGGAATAAGAATCCTTATGATATTCTCTTATTCTAGATGAACCCTAACTATGTTTGCTCTTAACTTTTTCTTGTTTATCCATTCTATCCATGAGTTGAGCAAACATATTGGTCAATTTTTTATTCATCTTTTTTAAAATTTTCTTTCATACCCTTCATCTCATCCCTCATATGGTTGACTTCAATGGAATTCCTATAGTCTATGATGAGATTTCTCGGCAAATGGACTGAGTCAACTGTAGTACAACTGAAAGAGGATTGTCATATTCTCATGGATTAACAAATATCCCTAGATGATTAATTAATTCCTTAATTAAAACTAAAAACATATTTACACAAAGCAGTCATGTACATATTGCAAACACAAAAAACAAAGATTGAGATTATTGAAATAAAATAACTTGACTATAGAAAATTCATGTGTGATTAAGAGTTCAGATTGGATTATACTTGTATACTAATTTGAATCTCTTGTTCATTCATATAATTATATTCAGCTTCTAATGTTCTACACAATCAAACCAAGATGATTTCTCACTCTTGGTTCTTAAGAATCTAACACAATCGGTCAATTCCTCGATCTACTGTATAAGATTTTTGCATTAAGAACATAACATTAATGACTAAAAGCATCAACTTTGTCTCCAACAACCACTACTTTTGGATGGTTTAACTTAGTTAAGAAAAAGAAAACATTTTCCAATCACAATCTAAATCCATAAATCATGAAAATAAATTCTTCT
Organism: Lablab purpureus; assembly: GCA_030347555.1. Classification (NCBI taxonomy): domain Eukaryota; kingdom Viridiplantae; phylum Streptophyta; class Magnoliopsida; order Fabales; family Fabaceae; genus Lablab; species Lablab purpureus. Next base: position 26,058,851 of record CM059258.1, read on the forward strand.
ACTTTCTAAGCATTAAACATAAAACTAAACCAAAGATGGAAAGATTGAATATCATATGTATAGATATCAAGAGTTACAAAGAACTTACAAGTTACCCAGTCTCAACAAAGGAGAAGATTAGCTACACATAATGATAAAAGATCCTTCAACATAAAAGAGTACAAGAGGAAGACAAAAGAACATAAGATATTTCGGTCTCAACTTACCACTTTTTTATCCCACATAGTCAACCTCCTTTCTTTATTAACTTTCTTCCTTTTATAGTCCAAGCATGAAAATGCCTTTTTAATGCCTTCGTTCAGCCTCGTGTTCAGGTGCTCAGTGGATGTGAATTCTTCATTCTGAAGGCATTTAAGGTGTTGATCCTCTGATCCATGTGTCCAAGGAATTTGGGTTTTAGTTGAACATACCTCTTTAGAGCTTATTTGCTCAATACTGAGACCTGGTCCTCAACTCTACCATTTATTCTGTAACACTCCAATATTTTAGAATATAAAGAGATTAGAATATAAAAATATTAGATTACAAAAGATATGTTGTTATAAGAATATTAAGTTATAGAGATATTCAGTTATAAAGATATTAGATTATAAAGATATTTGATTATAAAAATATTAGATTATAAAGATATTTGGTTATAAAAATATTAGATCATAAAGATATTATATTATAAAGATATTCAGTTATAAAAATATTATATTATAAAGATGTTTAGTTATAAAGATATTATGTTTAGTTATAAAAATATTCAGTTATAAAAATATTAGATTATAAAGATATTGGATTATAGAGATATTTGATTATACAGATATGAGATTATAAAGATATTATATATTATATTATAAAGATATCAGATTCTAAAGATAATACAATATAAAATAAAAAAGGGGCTAGTTGGGTAGTTTTTTTTCGCATACCTTTATTCTCTCTACCTTTATTCTTTCTATTCTCTCTACCTTTATTCTTTCTATTCTCTCTATTCTCTCTCTACACTCTCTCTAAGGCTTAGATATTGAAACCCTAACGGTCTCTAGATCCAGAAGAAGCAATAGGAGGCTAATAATGTAAGGAGGAGTTCTACCCAACCATTTTTGTGAACGATTAAGTCTAGGTCCGTTTATTCTTAAGAATTTTCTTTTGGAAAGTTTATGGTTTTTTAAGATTTTTCTCGATGAATTCTCTTTATGGGGAGATGTTATCCAGGATTTTGGGATAAAAGATGAGCTAAGGATTAAGATTGCAATTTTTCCATCTGAGTAAGGAACAAACAAAAATCCAGGTTAGGAAAGTTAATGTTAAAAAATATATAAATTGATATTAAGAAAATTAATGTTATATATATATATATATAAATTAGTATGTTTTGTATATTATTGTTGTATTGAGTGTAATGTGTGAAAAACCTTGTTTTTGTATTGTTTATGATGTTTAAGTTGATATTTGGATGTTTGTTGACAATCAGTGGAATGGAAAATTTGTTTGAGGGGTAGAAACGAAAGTTTCTTTCCCTAGAGGGTTTTGGTCTCGATCCTATTCTTGTTTATAAATTTAGATTATTATCTCTAAATAAAATTGAGAAAAATTTATTGGTTATATATGACCTATGATGTTTTTGTGTGAGGTCGAGTAGAGCCAAAGGTTGGTGTCCATAATCTACTGATATGTGTTGATGAGATGTTTGGTACCCGGGGAAGTACAAATTTATGTGAGGCCGAGTAGAGCCTGTGGTTGGTGCCCATAATCTACTGATGTGTGTTGATGAGATGTTTGGTACCCGGGGAGGTACAACTTTATGTGAGGCCGAGTAGAGTCTGGGGTTGGTGCCCATAATCTACTGATGTGTGTTGATGAGATGTTTGGTACCCGAGGAGGTATAACTTTATGTGAGGCCGAGTAGAGCCTGGAGTTGGTGCCCATAATCTACTAATGTGTGTTGATGAGATGTTTGGTACCCGGGGAGGTACAACTTGCATTTTAGGTGGTGAGCTATGCTAGAGCGGATTCAATGAGATCTCAGGTTTCACTAGTAGTCCCGGTCACGTAGACTAAGATGCCAGGTGGTGAGAAGCCGATGGGGGGATTCTGAAGACCTGCTCTGAGGCTACATTGAGGTAGGTCAGGGCCAGAGTAGGGTTGACAGTAGTCCTACCCTGTGGGTAGGGTGGTCAGAGTGTTATTGTGCCAGTACAGTAGTCGACCACAATGTGATCCACAGGTGTTAGTCTCTGAGTTCGGGCATAGTAGCTGTGTCTTCCGGAAGATGTTTTCTTTTTAAAACATTTGAATGTGCATGAGAATGTTGTGGTTATGTGTATTACATGATAATATTATTTGTGTTGTTACTTTTGAATTATTAAAGATGAATTAGATTTCAAAGCATTTAAGTATGTTCTATGATAAATGTGCATGAGAATGATGTGATGATGAATATTACATGATATTATTATTTTGTGTTGTTATATTTTTGAATTATTAGCTTACCCTGCAATTGCCGATTGTTTGGCCTGCAATGATCGTGTTTTACTACACGGGAGCATATATTTTAATAGGTGAGAGGGATGCTTTTAAGTCCCAGGACTAGATTGGAAGATGGAGTAGTAGTTATATGCATATATTTTTATATGTTTTTATGTCTCATAATAGAATTTTGTCCTAGTAGAGATTTTCTTTTGTATTGAATACAAATATTATATATATAATATGTGTTTTATTATCAGTTAATACAAGTTACGTTTGCATACTAAGTAAGATAATAGTAACGATTTCTTGGGTCGTTACATATTCTCTCTGCATAGCTCTCTGGGCAAAATTCGTTCAACTCTACCAAAGTTGACATTTTAACATTGTTCTTTGGCTCAACATTTGGTGTTGAATAGAATCCCCTGTGTTGCCTTCTGGTGCTCAACATCAACCTCTTGTGTTAAGCAACTTATCTTTTCTACATAATTATAAAGAAAATTAAGCAATTATAAAGAAAATTAAGCAATTATAAAGAAAATTAAGCAATTACAAATAACTTCTCCATAAGACAAAGAGTTCCAAATGTTAATGACTTGACTTCATTTTGTAACATGAATATATCTAACATGCCAAAAATCAAGTGTCTAATTCAAAATAAAAACATGTATTTTTTACACTTATCAGTCTCCAAGCAACTTAATGTCTAGACTTTCTAGAATGATTAGAATGGTCATTCATTTTCGATAAAAAAGATTTTCACAAAATTTGAAAGATTTCACAAAATGGAGTTACTAAACTTTTCACAAAATTTTCAAGTGTTTGTGTACACGAATCCCTATATGGACACAATCAAAGTCTTCTAAGTGTGATTGAGACAAATCATAAGTATTTTTGGCCAAAGAAAAGAAAAGGCCTCTAAATGAGATTGCTTAAAAGTAAAAAAATTTAAACTTGTCAAAAATTATGTTAAAATAAAATTTGTTTATATTTGTATAAGACTTATTTTCTTAAAAGGATGAGAAGACAATACACTAAATAGTTCTCAAGAAAAATATATGGATTAATAATGGACATATTTAAATGTCAAGTTTTTTTTAACCAAAATTTTTGTAAATATACACTGACACCAACTTTTCTTTTATAAAAATTTCAAACACAAATATTATTTTTCTAGGTACTTTAAAAGAAACTATTTAAAGAAAAACTAACTTACATTACAATTTTAAATCTCTAAGGAAAAACTAAGCAACTTATTAAACAACTTTTTTCCACTTTTTTTTATTTTTCAATAAATATGACTGAGAAAAATCCAGCAAAAAAACAGCTCCAAACCTGTACAAAACAGAAAACTAAAAATATAAAAAAGTTAAGTGAAAAATTAGTGACAAAAAAGTTTTCGTGACTACTGTGACATTATTTAGTATTTGATTTATGTAAATATAAATAAGTTATTAAAATAAATTAGATAAATAAACCCTTAACGAGTCTACAAGGTTAATATCTTCCACCACTTTCGAGATATTATATAATCAACAATTTCATGAAGCTATATATATGAAAGATATAAAGTATTTATTTGTTTTTCTATAACTATGGCATCATTCATTTTTGCCTACTTTTCTATAAGTAGGCATTATTTTCGGAAGTAGTTCTCGGGACAAACCCTTGTAGTGAATATTTAGATCTCAGAAACAAAATAAAAACACAAACACCAAGTTACTAACACGGGATAGATTGGATTCTTCCACATCTCATGCATGCATGATCTCATTTTCTTTTTATATAAAAAGAAAAATATATTAAAGAACATTCAGGGGGTGTCTTGCATTTTTATTTTTTAATTAAAAAGTTGTCACATTAATTTTCAACTATTTTCTGTTTTCGAATATTTGGAAAACACTGATTTTTTTTATATTTCTTATACAAATCTTTAAAACCTGAAATAGCTAGGTTGAAAATAAATGATATTTTGTAATTAAAAAACGAAAAGAAAAGAAAAACACAAGTCAACGTTTCATAGTACATTTCTAATCTTAATTAATTAATTAATTAATGAACTTGTAAGCTTCTAGACATAGAAAAAATAAACACATAATTGCCGGCAAGTATTAATGAATGTTCTATTTTCATATGAAATTCGAACACACTGAGAGTGGCCGGCAACTTTTTTCTGTACCAAAAAAATATAATTTTCTTTCTAATAATCCAAATGGTAAGTTGGAATGAAACAAAAAAACATAGTAGAACCAGAATTTTTTTAGTTAAACAAATTCATTGGCCTTTCACATGAACGTTTTCCACGTCCAAAGCTTCATTTCTTGCAATATTATAGTTTTTTTCTTGTACTTATTCTATGTAGTTAGAGAGGAAAGTGAAATTTCTAATTTCGACACATGTAGACAAAATTTTATATTTATTTATGTATATTTTTAATTCAAGATTGAATATGTTGAGCATGTGATTGAACTATTTTAGGTGCTATAATTTTGATGTCTAAAAGATAAAGTTTCACTCAGTTATATATTTCTTATAATTTTATCATGTTTAATTACTTTGGAATCTTCAACCTCAGTAATAAAATTTAAAACAATAATAATATATAATTTCTTACGAAAAAAATTTTAAAATCCAAACAAGTAGTTAAGTTTTAGAATGAAAATTGAATTAATCTAACAAAATTCTCAATGGATTTGTTTCGTTTATTTAGATCAAATTATATTTAAAAAATACTAACTTAAATAAAAATAAATAAATTTTTAGTTGACCTATTTGATTTAATGTTTATATAGACTAAAATTAAAGTAATGGACAAGTCCATAAACTGATTTATTTATTTATTTATTAAATTTTCTGTTTTTAATTTTTAATTTATTTTAATTATATATATATATATTATAATAGATATAAGAGATATTAATATAATTATTTTAATAAATATTAAATAAAAAATAATTTAATTATTGAATATTAAATTTAAAATTTTTAAGTAATAATATGTGATGATTCTTTTAAATAAATATATTATAATTTTTTTAGTTTTAAATTAAATAAAAATTATCTATGTTAAAATATAAGTTAAATTCTGCTCTTAGTTCTTTAACAGATCATTTGTTAGACATGTAGCATCCTTGACCAGAAAGAAAAACATGTTTGGAAAGATCAGATTGAACACAAAATCTTCATCACGCCGGCGAAGAAATAAACAATTTCATCGTAATTGCCATCACTGAACAGTTTGACATAAGTGCAGGATATTAATAAACTGAAACTTAAGAATTTGGTTCTAAAAGCTAAAGACAAAAAAAATGTATCGAATGACATATATTCATTTAGACAATAAATAATTATTGATATAATTAAGATCTTTTATGCTTTTAAATGATTATTTAAAAGAAATAACATGAATTCCATAAAAAGTAAAATGTGAAATAAATAGAAATATATTTGTAATTGTAAGAAAACAATGGTCCTTCTTTCTTACCCTGCATGATTCTACATCAAATATTTATAAAATGGGTAAGTTTATTTTGTACTTTTTTTTAAATAAGCGTTTTATTTAATAAAATAAGTAGAATTTTGTTTTTTCATAGTTTATCTAGTTTGTTTGTTTTTAAAATAAACAATATTTCTACTTATTTTAATAATAAAAACCTATCTGCTTCTTAAATACATTATTATTTTAAAGTTTTTATTTATTTAGAAATACTTATTTTAAACTTAAACAAGGTAATCCATTATGAGTACAAATGGAAGAAGATTTGAAAAGGTTATTTCATTCAGTTCCTCCACTTTTATCCCAACCAAATAATTACTAATCCTAGGTTTTCTAAAGAAATAACGGGAAACATAGTAAAGGAAAAATAAAACAAGTGAAAAAAAAGATTATTTAATTAGAAAGAAACATATCAGAAATAGAATAAAAATAGAAATATTTTATTAAAAAGTAAACAATAAATGAAATAAATTTTAATTTTTAAAATTGTCTAACTTTAAGAAAATGATATTATTATTCATTAATTTTTATTATTAATATGATTTCTTATTTAAATAATACTTTTAGTCAATTGTAAAAGTTTTAGAAAAAGAAACATATAAGAAAATACAAAAATTTAAGGTATTGTTTGATTTAAAACTCTAAATCTTTATCACACTTTTCCCTTAAAAAAATACTTTAATAATAAATTAGTATATATATGTATCAATAATCTTTAACTTTGAGACATTATATGGAATTTTCAGTTCTTACAACAGTTCTTTATAATAATTTAAAGACTAATATTTTATGATAAATGTCTTTTTTTTTTATTTCTCTCCTTTATTACATTATATCTCCTATAAATTTTTATTTTTTTTATTTTTCATCACTAAATTTAGACCAGTATTTTGGATTAAAGAATGATTTAAAAGATTCACAGAATACTTAAACATGATTCTTTTAAGATAATGCAGTAAATGCGATCACTAATGAATCATAACCATAATTAATGATTTATCAGTGCAGTCCATTGGTCTAAACAATTCCTTCTAAATCAATATCTGCAATGAAACAAAGGAAGTGTCAACACAGATAGTCCAATCAACAACCAAACAAACAGCAGAAAAACAAACAACTAGCTGTCGAATGAATCAATCTGCTGACTCTTAAACCACTTCCATCCATTTTCAAACACACAAATCCCTCGTATATAATCCTTAACTCCATCGATCACAACCATAAAACCAAGCATTCTCAGCACAACCACCATGACAAAACCAGAACCAACACTCCTCTTACTTCTCTTTCTTTTATCATCATGCTCATCTTTCACACTCAACAATGCACACTCAACCACCATCCTCAACGTGTGGCCCATCCCAAGAAACCTCACCTGGACCCCACCATATCAAGCCACCCTCATTGCCTCTAACTTCACCATCACCACCACCACCACCACTCCCCACCACAACAAACACCTCTCCGCCGCCATCACCCGCTACCAAAACCTCGTAAGATCCGAACACCACCACCCACTTGTCCCCCCAGAGGTGAACATCTCCACAAACCTCCCACCGTTGGAGTTTCTCACCCTCATCGTCCAAGACCCTGATGCAGGACTTGTCCATGGCGTTGACGAGTCCTACACCCTCTCCATCCTCCCTTCTTCTGCCATCCTCACTGCGAAGACTACGTGGGGCGCCATACGAGGACTTGAGACGTTCTCGCAGCTTGCATGGGGTCGCCCCACGTGTGTTGCAGTGGGACTGCATGTGTGGGATTCCCCACTCTATGCACACCGTGGGATCATGTTGGACACGTCCAGGAACTACTACCCCGTGAAGGACTTGTTGAGGACAATGGAAGCCATGAGCATGAACAAGCTCAACGTGTTCCACTGGCATGTCACGGACTCACAATCTTTTCCATTGGTGCTTCCTTCGGAGTCTTCTTTGGCTGAAAAGGGTGCTTATGCTTCTCACATGGTGTACACACCAGAGGATGTTAAAACGATCGTGGAGTTCGGTCTCGATCATGGTGTTCGTGTTATGCCTGAGATTGACGCACCTGGTTAGTTCAATTTCTTTTACTTTTTAAGTGTGTTTTGGAGTTGTTCCTTCCTTTTTGTTCTCTTTATTTGTAGCTCACGTTGCATTAGAAAGATTTCAGCTTCAAGAATATATTAGTGAATTACATGTGTTTAATTGCTGTCTGTTTCTTTCTGTATCTTCAAGGAATTACGATGAATTAATTACTCAAAATCTCCGGGTAAAGTTGCGAGAGATATTCTAAGATAGTCTACCGCGTGTTCGATTTTAATACATTCATACTTCATAGATTTTTTGTTCATGAGAACCTTGTTCCTCGCCACACTTTTTAAAGGGTTATCATAATTTAGAGAGATAGAATTCAGATGGGGATATTTTGATGCTAATTTCTCTCTAACAAAGCTTGGAATGACTACATGCTGAAAGGGGGGGGGGGGACTTGTTAGGAGTTAGTGTTTTTGTTTTTGTTTTTCTTTCTATACAAAAATAAGATAGACTTCAATGTTTGATTAGTATTAACATAATAAAGCACTACAAAATGATAGCTCTAGGAATGAAGATTAAAATTAAGATTGGTAAAACTTAAACGTTATGTGGCTGCTACCCTGGAATTTTAAATTCTCTTTCAAACTGATGTTTTGAAATTATGCTGATTGGTGATTAAATTGAAGCCTACATTGGAAAAGCACAAAGGATCATGAATTGCAGCTTACCATGAGAATGTCAAATTCTTTCAGTTAGAACTTCACACGCTAAGAAACAGAAAACTGCATATTAAATCGTATGGTCGATTAATAAATTACCCAGGCTTTTGTATGTGTCCAAGTTTAAAATATTGCTTTTGTAGTGATACTATACTTTTTGTTTTCCTCTTTCACGAGATACTAACTAGTTCAGAGAATTATGGTCACTGATTGGTATGAACTACTTTTTTGCAGGGCACACAGGATCTTGGGCTTTAGCCTACCCTGATATTGTAACTTGTGCAAACATGTTCTGGTGGCCAGCTAACGGTGATGTCCTCGCTGCAGAACCAGGAACAGGTCATTTGAACCCTCTAAACCCCAAGACTTACCAAGTCCTGAAGAATGTCATAAGTGACATGACCACATTGTTCCCAGAACCATTTTTTCATTCGGGTGCTGATGAGATTATACCAGATTGCTGGAAAACTAATCCCACAATTCAGAAATATCTATCAGATGGTGGAACTCTCAACCAAGTTCTTGAGAAGTTTATCAACAACACTCTCCCTTTCATTCTGTCCCTCAACCGCACAGTTGTCTATTGGGAAGATGTTTTACTAGATGAAACTGTCCATGTGCCATCCACAATTCTTCCCAAGGAGCATGTGATTTTGCAGACATGGAGGAATGGACACAACAACACTAAAAGGATAGTTTCTTTGGGGTACCGCACTATTGTGTCATCGTCAGACTTCTATTACCTGGATTGTGGTCATGGTGACTTTGTAGGGAACAACAGTATCTATGATCAGCAAAATGGGGACGACAAAGACAACGGTGGCTCTTGGTGTGGATCTTTTAAGACATGGCAAACCATATACAATTATGATATAGCATATGGGTTGAATGAGGAAGAAGCAAAACTGGTTTTGGGTGGGGAAGTAGCACTGTGGTCAGAACAATCTGATTCAACTGTTTTGGATGCAAGAATTTGGCCAAGAACTTCTGCAATGGCTGAGTCATTATGGTCAGGAAATAGGGATGAAAAGGGTATGAAAAGATATGCAGAGGCCACAGATAGACTGAATGAATGGAGAAGCAGAATGGTAAGTAGAGGAATAGGGGCAGAGCCAATTCAGCCACTTTGGTGTGTTAGGAACCCTGGAATGTGCAACACAGTTCATTAAGCCTAGTTGCATTCTTCGACTGTCATCAAAGCCTACTGTTTTATGATGAGTGATTGTAGCTGTGAAGGAATATTAAATTTTTTAAATATATTTATGCAGTTCTTGATTTCAATTGATGTTGTAAGGATTTGTCTGTATGTGACTAAAATTTTAGCACATTCTCCCTTGAGCTAGTTGTTGATAGATTAACACTATAATCAATGTTTATGTTGGGGGCTTCTTAGGTGTTTGAATGTTGGGTTTAATAGCAAGGAGAGAAATTGAATCAGCTGTTATAATCAACTTCACCATTTATTCTTCATTCTATTTTGACCTATTAACCAGTGGCCAGTCCAAATCTTGATTACATATATTCATTGGAGGAGGTTAATCATATTTGAGATTAATAACCTTTTATAATATATAAATGGATATAAATTCTATTTATAAAATTAAGTTAGAATTAAAGTTTATCTTTTGAAATATTTCTTAAATATATTTTTTAAAATAAAAAATGAATATGAACATTTTAAAAATACAATTATGAAATTGAATTAACAAAATAATTTATAATTATCATAACTTTTAAATAAATGTTATTTTTAACTTAAAATTGTTTTAGACTAAGATAAAATAAGATTATTTTAATTAATTTTAATTTTAGATTGATTTTCCTAATTTATATTAGTTTTTAGAGTTGTCAAAATAAACGAGAAAATTCATAACTATCTTTTTAAGACTCAAGTTAACAAAAAAATTAACAATTTAATTTGACTTTTATTTTAAAATTGACCATAACTTTTTTGTCTAATATAATATTGTGTTAGGTCGACAAGTCAATTGATTCTTTTTTTTTAATTAAAATTTAAAATAAAATTATACGTCCATACAACAACAAAATTATGATATTTTATTATAAAGTCTAAAATTTAATATTAAAAAATTAAATATATTATACAACAATATCATAAATTTTTATATTATTTGAAATAATTTTATTAATTTTCTCACATTTATATCATAATATATGAAATTAAAATAAAATAAAAATTATAAACAAAAAAACTTAACATAAAAAATGAGTCAACTCATTATTTTGCATACCGGATGACCTTGCTCCATATGAATCTTGGGACAAAAAGAATAAATTAATTTTTTTATTTTGGTCACTTTTTTTAAAGTTTGTCTTAACTTAAATCATAAGTTAGACAAGTTGTTTTCTCGGACCAAACCTATTTTTGCATCCTAAAATTTTTCTATAAGTTAGGATTTTAAAGTTATTAGACCAATGTCCACTCAAAATGATTTTTATTAACTTTTTAAAAGCAACAGTTAAAATGAAAATAAATCCAAAAAACACTCAATTACCTTAAGAAAATTATAACATAAGCAAAAAATAAATTAAGTACTTAAAATATAAAAAATATATAAAAAATAAAAACAAAATTATCACAACATAAAATTAAGTACTATACAAGTTCATGAGTAAGAGATGTCATTGACCTATATTCAACTTCAACAATAGATTAGACAATCACATTTTGTTTCTTACTTTTCCAAAAATTATTGTTGCTTATAATGAAAACACACTACCATGTAGTGAAACTTGTATTCAAAGGAGATTGTTGACTTTCTAACAAGCACATCATAGTTGTCAGTAATTTTAAAAGTAAGAGAGTAGAATTCACATGTACCTAGGATGTTACGCTAACTTTACACTATAGATTTGAAATAAACGATAATTGATAATATAAGATTTAATATAAAGGACTTAAAAGAAAAGTTAAAATTAAACACTATAATACTTTTGATATTTTTAGAATGCAAAAGATACTTGGATAGACATATGTAAAATAGATATTGTTAGGATTAAACTTCACAACCTCGCTCCCTTATTTCATTAAACTAAAAAAATAAAGATTTTCCTCTTCTTTATTGTCATAAATTCTTATCTTAAAAACTTATACTCTAATTTCTTAAAACAAATCCTAAATGTATCTAATTTCTTAAAATAAATCCTAAATATACCTATTAAATTACAATTCTTTATTAATTCAATAAAATAAACTTGTATTAAGTTCAAGGATTTAAATATAATCAATACATCAATCTCCATTCCAAAAAAATATTTATTAATTATCTTATTTTAGATGAAGAACTCATAAAAATTTTCTACCATCTTACAAATTCAACTAATTTATAATTAATCAAACCACAATAAACTACATAAAAATAAAACATCAATAATACAAAAATTATACAAATATAATAAAAAAATACACCAGAATATGGTGATTACGTCTATCCTTAGCCGGTTATGGAGTTGAATAACATGTCCAACTGAATTAACATGAATAGTAGATGGTGACGGAATCGCAATAGCTGGGGATAAGAGCGATATAGGTCTGTGACCATCATAGGGAGATGGTGCAAGTTCTGGGATGCGAATGATGACGTTGGGAATGGTACAGTAGTAGGGGAAGGAGAAGGTATGACTAACAAAATACTTGTGTGGGTGCCAATAGTAGTGGAAGGGAAGGAGACTCTGCACCACACCAATCCATATTTCAGTGATTTAGATTTGACCTTTCATGACATGTTTTGTGAGAAATTTATTTTAAAAATTTTAATTTTTTATTTAAATAAATCTTGAAAATTGAAAATACTATATACATTCTAGAATAGTTTAACCGAAGACGCGTTGTTGTGACACTACAGATCCGTTATCATCATGAAACTAATGATATAATGGATCATAGTCCAGTTTTTCATTTGATCTCACACACATGAAACACAATATATTGTGGTTTAAGCACAAAGTCATACAATGTTAACGGAGCAAAGTCAGGTTCCATGAAAGATCCCACAATGCCCACTTAATTTTCTCCCCTTGCTGTGTCAAGAACGATAAAATAAAATAACTTTTCACACCGAACCGAATGATGATGATAACCACCAAATCTCTACCCACTCAATAATATATGAGTAGAAATGCAAATGCAAATGGAAACCAAACCATCCACATAACAAAGTTTAGTCAAAAACTTCTAGTAACCCTAACCCTAGAAAAACATTAAAAAACACCAATACTTATCACTGGATCATTTAAAAATGACAAGGTCATCAGGGATACATTTAATTTATTTTTTATTGGTGCTCTTAAATGATATACAATTTATATATTAACTACAAATCCATCATGTATATTACTATAGCCTTATCTATGCTTTTAAGAGTTTAAACATTTTCTTGTTGGGTTTTCCCTTTTCCTTTTAAGATTCTTAAAACTAAAAAATGTGCATATTTAATTTCTAAAAAACTAGCGTAAACACAGGCGGGACAGTGTGTACACATTTTATTTTAATATATTAATTAATTTATATTAAAATATTTATAAATTAATATATGATTTAAAAATAAATATTAAAATAAAGATAATAGTATTGTAAACTAAAAAAAAATATGTAAACAAAATAATATAGAAATATTAAAAATTAAATGATTTTATGAATTTAATATATGATATAAAATTTGTATGTAACTTGTATTATTTATATTGGTATAATTTTGAATTATTTATATTTTTTATTTTATTTTACTTTTTATTTTATTATATTATTTAATAAAAAAGAAAAAAATTATTTTGAAAGACAAAATTAAAAAGAAAGTTGAATTTCTTTTTATACTCTGTGATTTAGTTAATTTAATTTAAAAAATAAAATAATTTTTATTATATTTATGATTTTTAAATTTGAATTTTGAATTTAAAAAGAAAAAAAAGTTATTTAATTATTTAAAAATAATTAACTACTTTTTTATTCATTAAATAATTTTTTAATTAAATATAATATTTAAAAATAATTTAAAAAAAATAAGATAGAAATATTAAAATTATACACAAAAAGTAGTTAAAAAAAGAAAATCCCTATTATATATTATATATTGTTATAGATTATAAGATTATAAATAATCAATTTTATCTAATTTTAAGATTTTCTAAAAATAGGCTATTATTTATATAAAAGTAATCCCACCCGAACATGTCAAAATTAAATGACGAGATATTTTATAATCATTAATGAAAATAGATTACTAGTAAGAAAATCTTGAGAGATGAAATTTCCATTCGTTAGTTTTTTATATAAAATGTTAATTTAAGATCTCAATTAACCAAATTTACTAGTTGAATGAAATAATCTTGAGAGATGAAATTTCCATTAATTACTTTTTTAAATAAAATTTTAATTTAAGATCTCAATTAACCAAATCTACTTGAACTAACATGTTGGTTTTAATGTTGATTATTTAATAAAAAAAACATATCTTCGGCTTAGTGTACAAGTTATGTAATGAGGTGGAACATCAAGTTTTTTTCAAAAAAATTATTACCATAAAACAAACATTTCTTTGTTTTCTAGATTTCCCCAAAGTCAGGTGCTGTAGAAAATACATAGTACAAACAAAAATTTTCACTCCCATGACTCCGTCAATTACTTTCGATCTCTGTCTACGCATTCTAGAAACAAAACTCGTAACGTTAACGTTAAAAGGTACACCGATGTGTTTTTTTTTTCTCTTTTAAGTTCAACTATATATATGTTTCTCTCCGTTACACTTCGCTTATTCTTAACTCTTCAAACTACAATATTCTTTCTCTTAGAAAATCGGTGTTTGACTAATAACTGTTTACGTTATGGAACGCTCTGAGTTCGAGTTCCCCGCAACCGGTTCGGTTTCCAGCGCCGTCCCCGACGACGTCGTTTTCTGCGGCAAAGTCATAACACGCCGATCCGAAAGCGAGACCCGGGTTCTGTTGAGGTCCGAGTCTTCGGGGCGGACCAATGGCTTCGTGGCGTGGCTCCGGTCGCCTTCTGGGAGGGAGAGCCGGTGCCGGAGGAGCGAGAGTTGCCGGCGACGGTATAACGGGATGTTTGGGGCGGTGTTGAAGTTTCCCTTGCAAATGGAGTTAACTGACATTAAGATGAGGCAGGACCGGAGAGAGCCACGACCTCTGCCGCCGATGATTACGGTGAAGGAAGACGGCGGAGAGAGCTGCTGGGAACTTGTCCGGCCGTTGAGGCGTCGGGGAACGCTCAAGAATGCCTTGTTTGGATGCCTTCCCATTGTTTAGGATTTTTTTTTCATTTATTTATCTATTTTCTTACTTATTTTAATCAACACCTTATTTATTTATTTATTTATATACACGGTGCTTTTCCCATGTTTCATGTCATTCAACCAATTTGTATCAAAGTTTAACCATTAGAAATACATAAAATAATATTAAAAAAAATACTATTATTTTATAATACTGAAATTAGAATAAAATGTTTGTAGATTTTAAACATTTAAAATACGTGTAAAAATTTAAATTGTGTGTATTATACATAAATTAAATTCGACCCGCTAATATACATAAATTAAATTCGACCCCCTAATATACATAAATATTTGTTAACAACAATAAGTTTATATGTACAATAAACCAAAATGATATTTTAGGTTTACTTTTTTATTCTTTTTTAAAAAATAAAAAATTTGATTTATTAATTTTTTTATGAATCGATTTACTTGATTTTTAAACTAATTTTACTAATTTGATACTGATTTTATTGATCACCACGTGTTTCATCCCCTAAAAAATTAATTAATTAATTTAAAAATAAAAAATAAAAAATTATTATAATATTAAATTAAAATTTATTTTATAAATTAAAAATTATTAATATTTAAATTAATTTTTATTATAATTAATCTTAAAAATTATGAAATTAATTTACATATAATAATAATTAAATTAATTTTTAAATTAAAATTTAAATATATTTCTAATTTTAAAAAATTATGAAATTAATTTTTATATAATAATAATTAAATTGATTTTTAAATTAAAATTTAAATATATTTTTAATATTAGTTACCAAAATTTTAAATACTTATTAAATTAAATTCTTAATTAACCTCTAATTTAATTAATAATCAATTTAATTATTTTATAGGTTATTAATATACTTGGTAAAATTAATTTTTTAGTGATGTTTTTCATCACAAATTAGTTTACTTATTTAATAATGAAGAAAAGTTATGTAAGATGATCTAATTACATAGATCACACGTAATTATTCTACAGCAACTCTGTTAATATTTAAAATAAATAACTACAAGATCATGCAAAAATGTAATTTTAATTAGTAGATAATGTAAAAAGGTTATATTAATAGTGCACAGAAATTACATAAGTAAACAATAAATTTCTCCTTGAAGTATTACATTCATTCTTACGAAATTCATAAAGTAAAAGAAATCCTAAAAACGTTATAAGTCGTGATAAATAGTCTCTTAAATATTAAAGAAGTTAGCCCTCGAATTTTACTACAATGCATTACCTTAGGAAACTAGAGAGATAAATACTCATTAGTCTATACTTATTTAAATATTTTTATTATTTTCTGGAGTTTTTAAAATAAATAGTAATATTTTTAGGATTAAAATTGTTAAAAATTAAATTCAGCTAGGCTATAATTTTTTAGAATTATACATTTTTATTACCCGTGTCCAAAAAAAAGGAACATCGATATTAAACTAAGTGAACCATTTATTATATTAATGTATCTTATTCGTGAAAAAAGCTATAACAATTTTACAATTGAAGTTAAAGTTGATGAAGAGTAACATATATATCCAAGATCCAGGTAATTTATTTTAAAATAACTAGTAATAATAATATTTTATTATTATTATTATTATATTATTATTATTATTATATATTATTATTATTATTATTCATAAAGTAGATTCAAACACATGAAAATAATGGAGTAAAATATAAAAAATTTAACATATTATATATAAATTTCATAAAAATGAGTGAATGGATTTACAACCATAATTTAGAAATTTTTTCTTCTCTTAAAAAACAATATATTTAATATTCTAAATATAATTATCAATTTTAACAATATTATTTTAACAAATTAAAACAAACTACGATGAACTAAATATGTTGAAATACATTATATTACATTTAAGTTAATTCGAAACAAAGTCTGAGGTAGTAAACTCATAGTGTTTTGAATAATGTATACAACCTTTAGACAATATCCAATAAAAGAATATATTCAAACAATCTATAGAAATTCCACTCTATCATTTTTAGGGTCCAAATATCTCCAGTTAAATTCAATCTTTCCTTTAAGTAAATTATTATTAGATGTACTTTATTGTATATCTTTACTTTCTGAGTTGAAATATTTATAAAATACTATTATTTCTGAAAAAATTGAAATAACTTATTATTGAAGAATAAGAGGGTATCATTTGAAATTATTAGTATTGTAATATCTAATTTTTAGATAATTATTTTCATTATTAATAGGTTTTATTTGAATATTTTTATAATTAAATAATTAAAATAAAATTGTTAGTAATAGAAATATTAACCGTTAAATAATTATATTTTATAAGTTTATATTTTTATTCAAATTTATAAAACTAAAATTATTATTAAATAGATTTATTTTATTTAAACTTATATTTTGTCGTATAACTTACTTGAATTTGTTTTTAAAAGATTAGTTTTATTTGTATCAGTATTTTATAATGTAATTTTATTTAAATTATATTTTAAGAATAGTTTTTTATTTGAGTTTATACTTTAAAAATAATTTTTAAACAATTTTATATAAAATTTTCAAAAGAAAATTAGCTAGGTCTGATCGTTACTATTCTTATATGTAAGATTTGATTTTCAAAAATAATAAATTCAAGCCAATAATATGGTTTAATTGGAAAATTGACTCAATTATTATAATTTTTTGAAAAAAATGAATTTAATCTTTGAGGAATTATATTAAAAGCAATTTGATTTTTTTCAAAATTGAAAATAAATTTAAAAATTGTTTCAAATTCATAAGAAAGATGTCGAAATTAAACAAAAAGCAGAGCTTAAAAAAGAGAAGTGCAATAAAATTCGACCCTCTCAAAATAAAGGTAAAATGTAAAGTGAATTACCGTAAAATAAAATAAAATATAGATTTAATTTTTTACAACACACTATTATAAATGGATATTTATTTAATATTCATTTTGAATTAATAACAAATTTTACTCACATATCAAGATACGGTCTTCCTTTTTCACAATTAATGCATTACTCAATGTTATGAAAACGGGTTCCATCATGCTAAGGCCCAAATTTAAAGTGCTTGTTTGGGCCAGGCTATTTCCTGGAGATTTCTTTTAGCATCATTTTCCTCTGCACCACATAAATTTAAATATTCTAAGTTTACCCTTTTATATTAAATGACAAAGAATGGTAGGAGATGAAGTTTTCTTCTGGACAATCTATAAACTCTTTGAATGGTATAATTTAAAAGATTTCCATATTGTATTTTAGATAGTGAAATCCAAAACCATATTTTACAATTCAAAATATGTTTTTGGATTGCATAATTTAAAATACATTTTTAAATTAAAAAATAGATTTTAAATTTCAGATATTATATAATTCAAACTATATTTCTAAATTATATAATTTATGATATATTTTTAAATCTTAAATTACATAATTTAAAATAAATTTTTAAATTACACCATTTTTCAACTATGAAAAATTTAGACTTTACGTAGGAAGAAAATATGTTAGCGCTAATTTGATAAATATTTCGTCTGAACTAAAAAATAAGAAAACTAATTCAAGTAATTAAAATTTTGAGTCAACTTCATTTTAAATTTTCAATCAAATTCAAAAAAAGGAATTTCATTTGCCAAATTACTCTTCACTAATTATTTGCTGGAAAACTTCAGTTTTACGAAAACTTGTTTCAAATGAAAATTATTTTTCTCAATTTTGAAGTCGAAGTAATTAATATTATGAGAACCAAACCAAACAAAATCTAATTAAATAAAGACTAAATTAAGGATGATATCATTAAATTAATTAGATGAAATTAATTAAGATACATTTATACTTTGAAGACTAAATATTAACAACGGTTTAAAGGGTAACCAGAAGAAAAATTAAACTACTAAAATATATTGTGGTCGATGAAAATAATAGGATCTTGAAAGTCTCACATCGCCTTGTTTATTTAAAGGAGTGAGTGATAGAAGTTATATAATGGACTTGAGTCCATGGTTCTAAACACTCTAGTCAAAAACATTTTAAGCTTGTATTTAACTTTTCTTATACTATTGTAATAGAATATTGTGAGGTTTGATTTAATTACTTGCTTTGGAGAGTGTGAGTGTAGTGGGTTAATTTTCACATGGTGTTATTCTCTTATTGTCTTTAGATACATTTATCTTATTTTTCTATTAGAAAGATTATTTTTCAAGATAAAAGTGCTATTGTTTTATTCAACAAAATCAAACTAAAAAAATATCTATAATTTTAGTGTTATAGTGCACAAATGAAGAAGCTTGATCCTAGAAAAAAAAATGCATGACTTGTGTACATTCTTTGAACATTATTATCTTTGAAGTTTCACGTTATCTTTAACTATACATGCACTTATATTTATGGCAATCTTATCCAATACGTGCTTCTATTTAGCCTCCTAACTTATTAATGTAGTTTCTCGTGACCTTGTAACTTTTTCGTGATCGTGTGGATCCAAAGAAAGTGACACACCCAGACAAACTATGGCTTCAAAGACAAGAAATTTGGAAAATTAATGTCAAGAAAAGGATATATCCGTAAAATAATTTACAAAATGAGAAGAAGAAAGAATCTTAGTCTTATATGGACCACTTTTCTATAGTTTTTGTTAATAAAACATTGTTACATATTAATCATCATCGGAAATAATTAATTGATAACAAAAGAAACCTTAAATACACCCAAATAGATAATCTCTTTCCAACAACATGCACTTTATTAAATGACATAAATCTTACTATATTTGGATCTTCAATTCAAGTTAAGTTAATGAATATAACAATAACCTACAATAGAATTGGCTTATAAAATAATTGGATTTAGAGATAAAAGACTCATTATCCAAACCTCATGGACCCATGCAACTAATAGGGTATGATATTTGACAAATAATTATGTGATTTTTTAAGAATGTAGTTTAATGTTTGAATTGTAGGTCTATAAATAGAAAATCAAATTTTAGAAAGTTTGTGAATAATTTTTTATGCTTGAGAAAAAATAATTTATAACTTTGAACCAAAATACTATGATTCACTCTAATGATGGGTCCGTGCACAACTCAACGCTCTTGTTTTGTACTGAGCGCAAGGAATCATTACCATACAAAAAGATTTTATATACATTGAACGATAAACAAAATAAGAGTTTAAAATTTTTGGAATCATTGAATTAAAACCACCACATGTGACACTGTTCTTAGTTGGAAGTGTGGTACAACCTTGATCAAGACATGTGAGCCCCATCTATAGAAATAGGATATCAATTTGAATTTTGGAATCATCAGCTTCATTTTATATTAATATATAGTAGACTCGAATAAACTTTCCCTCAATATTCAAATAATATTAAGAAAATAAAAAGAAGATTAAAAAAATTATATGCATCTTCTTCTTTTTTTACCTTATCGGACTGATAAAAAGAATTTTTTTTCTTTTTCTTTTTATTTTTTGTTAAGCTATGTTGTGGTTTTAATGTCTTTCTCTTTCTTCTTTTGTATATTTAGTTTTGATTTTTTTTCGTAGTAACTCTAAAATGATATTGCTATGATTTAAATAAAAAAATACAACTAATTTTGACATTTTTAAAGATTTTTAGTAATATAATAAAATTATAATATATTAATAAATTACAAATATAAGTTTATAAATCAGTTTTATAAGGCTCAGTTACATATAAATTTACTTATTAATATTTGAAATTTTCATTGATTAATAATATAATAAAATTATAATATATAAGTAGGATGTAAATTTTATATTATAATATTTTGTGAGATTAAATTAGACATAAATTTACTTGTTAAAAATTATATTATAAAATACTTCATCACATTATATTATAAAGTACTTCATCACATTATATAGAAAGAGTAAAAGACACACACATATAATATAATATATATATATATATGTGTGTGTGTGTTATATAGAGAATGTTTTTTAAAAAGATTTCACAAGTCGAATAAACTTTTCTTCATCTAAAGCTTTCAACGAACAAGAAATAATTTTCAATAGCTCTTTTCCTCTCACCTTATATAAAGGAGTTCCCATGATGAAGGAAAGTTATTAACTCTGATAACATTGATCGTTACAGTGTGCTAAGCTTTAATTTAAACACTATTTGTGTTCTCAAGCAAAACCTAGAAATGTGTTTTTTTTGTATTGGTTTGAGGAAGTCAACTCCTTTCTACTGAGCAAACCTTGTGATCTTTTAAATCACACTTCTTTGTAATCAAGTTTTTCTTAACTAGGAGTGACTATGTTGTAAAGAATACTCAGAGTTTAGTTAGAAGTGGTTTCTTTAACTAGGAGTGGTTTCTTTAACTAGGAGTGGTTGAGTTTCCAAAAGAATACTCGAGTTGTATAATACTTGATTGTATCTTACAACACTACAAATGAAACTTAATCGTGTTGATAAAGAATTAAACATAGTTCTCGTTAATGGACAAACTAATACAAAAATCAAGAATAATATTTTCTTCCCTTATCTTTTTGTCATTGCATGTTATCACTTTCTCACTAATAAAAGGAGAGTTTTTATAAACTAAGTTTATGAAAAGTTTTTTTATAGTACATCTGTCATGATACAATTACGTCTATTTCAAAATCATCATACACGACCTTTGTGAAAAGAGTTCAAAATTTTCAAGACACGATTCAACCACCCATTCTTGCATATTTCACATGTTCTCACAAACAAAAACAATAAACACGAAACTACACATTTTACTAAACAATTAAAACATGAAACTAGACATTAGAACATGAAATGCCACAAAAATTAAAAAAAAATAACAAGAAAAACTGAAATCCAAATGAATGAATTGTATTATGTGGCAATGGTGCCAATTTGATATCAATGTGGAATTTCTATCAACGTAATTAAGCTTTCTACATAATTTGCAATACATAGTCTAGCCTAGATTGATTCACAATGATACAAATTAGTTGAATTGTGTACTCCTCCATATCCATAGGATACATATAATAACATAATTATATTTTTTATATATAAAGAATCTTATCAGCTTGGTTAATTTTGTACAACTTACAACTGAATGTTATATTATCAATTATGAATATTAATAAATATATTTTCAGTACTAGGTAACCAACCATATCTTTTCACTTACCTAAGCCTCATCCAGAAAGGCCCAAAATAGCTTATAAATACAAATCAATACTACAAGAAATATTCATTCTATTATTAACCTATTGGCTTATATACTCATTATTGTACTCTTACTGACTTAAGTGTCAGAGTCGTCTGCAAGTAAACGACCATTTGATCCTTCAGCTCATAACTTGAAATCAAATATGAATTCTAATACCAGAAAAACAAATCATAATTACAACATGAAATTATGAGATTAGAGAAAATAGAACAAAATTGAATCACGAAACAATTGATACAAAACTCAATTTCAAATTTTTACTTGATTTTAAATAATTACAACATGCATATAATTAGAGAAAAAGAACAGACTTGCATAGCAAAACAATCAATACAAAACTAATTCCTAATTTTCACATGATCTTGAATATGTAAATTGACTAAGAGAACAAACCTTACACGAAAAGAATATGAAAAGTTAAAGTAATTATGAAGTTTAAAAGAATGAAATGTATTTATAAAATCTTATTAGCAAAAATGAAAGAGCCTTAATTTTATCTATAAGCCTAATTACAAAATGTAATTCCATATCACTACAAAACATCATATTGAATGTGGCGATTTCACTCATCTCCGCCAAATCCAAATGTTGTTTTTCTTTTGATATCTTTTACCATGTTTCAACTACATTTTAAACTAGAGAGTCTTGCTCTAATTATCCTTTTACCACAAATTGATTCTGTTTGAGCATGTCTAAGAACATGTTGGGTCTGTTTCAACCATTCCTTTTATAACTTGGTTTTATAGAAAAATATGGTTTGACTCCTCTCCCATTGTGTCCCCCAAACTTAATTTGTCACAAGTTAAGTCTATGAAGAACTTAATGTTAGAAAAATGAGTGTGAAAATTTGCTAAACCAAGAAGGGATGAATTGGGTTTAAATCTTTTTCAAAAAAATTTAACCATATTCGCAAGCTCCGTCTGAGGCAAAAATGATAATTATATGAAGATGTATATTGGTCACATTTTCAATGTAGAAGACCTAATGCTAGAGGTCTTGTTCTAATGTCAAATCTCTTTTAGTATGTATCGAGGCTTTTTCACTAGAAGTCAGATGATATATTTTGAGCTAGTGAGGATGTTCTAGAAGCATGCAAGGGTAGTAAGGAAGAAAGACATAATGTCTTAAATGCTTGAAATCTTTAACTAGGGACTATCAATGAAGCCATTCATTTTTAAAGGGTTCAGAACTACTATTACAAAAGTTTAATCAAAATATACCTCCAAGATGAAAAGTTGGGACAAGATATAACATGTCACCCCCTTATCCTAATAAGAGGTTGGATTGTTCAACATCAAAGTTGGTTGAAATCACCATATGATCCTCTCACAATACCCCCTACCTAAGGTTCACATAATCATTTGTGAACAAGAACAAATAAAATCCTTTGGCAAAACATAAATCCCCTCTAAAAAAATACTTGTTCTTTATCTTAAGGGAGATAAAGGGGATAACAATGAGTGAATTTGTATACTCAAGGTAAGCTAGAAGTGTTAGTGATAATACTTATAATCAAATTTTGATCACTGGAACCCTTTATAGGTTGTAAAAGATAATTGGGCATAGCCCAATTTTGGAGTGAATAAATATAAAATTCTAAGTGTTGCATTGTCTTGTCTATTACTCTGGTACTAGACAATTTCCCTTTATAAGCATCTTCTGAAAATGCTTTTAAAATATTTTTCAACTACTAGACAATCATCCCTTAAGTATTTATTCATCATTCTATACAAAAAAAATTCAAAAGCATTTTTATAAGCTCTATTCAAAGTCCCTTCTAAAACTAACTTGTTATTTTCATATATTCTTCTTTTAAGAGTTAAATCCTTATATTCCAAATATATATTTGTTTGTGTAGTCAAGAGTTGTAGGTTGAGTACTTGCGAAAGTTAGAAGTGACTAATATTAAATAATATTTTTATTTTATATATTAGATGAAGATAAAAAAAAATTCTTATACATATTTTATGAAATCTTTTGAAACATTATTGAAACTAGTTAATGTTGTCTACATATATAGTCTATTCATATTTGTATTTTTAAAATTATTTTTGTAAAAGTTTTTAAAATTCCATTTAACCTCTTTTAAAGTCATATTTTATTGTTGACTTACATGATAAGTTTTACACGTTGGTTACAAGTATAATAGAGTAATTAATGAATTAATAACTTCAACTTCCGTTATATAGAATTCTCAATAAACAATTTTATGATAGGAAAGTATTTCCTAATAATAATAATTAATTTTAACAACAACCTAAACAATGATAATCAATACACCACTCAAAATTGGTTTCTTATTTATTTTTAGCTCAGTAAGACTCGAGAAGGGGAAAAAAGTGTTAGTTTATATCATCATCTAAAAATCAGCCACCAAGCCACACATCTGTTCCAAATTCCCAACTTGTATGTTTAGTCTTTATATTTAGTCTTATATATAGTATTTTAATTTCTTTAATCTTTATAAGTTGAAATGGTAAGGACTATAATAAAATAAAAATAGTACGTTGTAGAGGGTAAAAAGGATTAAAATAAAACGTGCAGGGACTAAAATGCATTTTAAATAAAAGAAAATTGTATAACCATAGAAACCAAGTGAACAATTAATCCTTAGAAG
Source organism: Lablab purpureus (assembly GCA_030347555.1). Classification (NCBI taxonomy): domain Eukaryota; kingdom Viridiplantae; phylum Streptophyta; class Magnoliopsida; order Fabales; family Fabaceae; genus Lablab; species Lablab purpureus. The sequence goes on from CM059258.1 coordinate 26,083,635, forward strand.
GTATTTAAATGAAGAATAATGTCAAGAAAATTTAAAATTTGAATTGTTTTAATTTAACTATTTTATTTAAATTATTAAAATGTTTTTCAAAGTCAAATCAATTTTTTTTTTAATTTTGAATTCTTAATTTGAATAGAATAATTTAATTTTAATATATGCTTAAATAAGTGTTAAGTTCCTATGACTAATCCTTATTATTTTCTGAGTACCCAATAACTTTTTTTTAAAAAAAAAAAAGTTCGACATTAAACATTTTAGTTTAAGACTCTTCTGTTACTTAAGGAAGTTTTTCTATGTTCACTTGTCAAATAAGTTAAAACATGTGTCACTAAGGGATGATATGCGTTAACCATAGAATAAAAAATATATAGGTTGTTATGATAAAAGACCAAATTGGGATATCAAAAAAGAAATTTAAAAATAATTTAGGGACCAATTAAAAAAGATAATATAATATTAAAAACAAAATATAGATAAATATTTTATTAAAACTTAAACTAAAATTTTATAATATATTAAATACTCAATTTTTAAAAATAGTTTCTTGGACAATTCAAACACAAATAATAGTATATTGAGAACTTAAAACTTATTTAAGTGTTATATATATATAAAAGAAATATATTTAAAATACAAATTTTAATATTAAATTTTACGAAAATAACGTTAATTAATTTAAAATATTATGATTAAAGAATAAATAATATTTAATAATTTTAAAATATAAATATGGATACGTATTTACGAACATGTTTAGAATCTTGATATTTGTTCCTTGTAAATGTTTCCTCTTTTAATTACTTAGACAGAAAGTAAAATAGGAATCCCAGGTTGGATTTTATAATTTTTTTCCTTAAACTCAAACAATTTTAAAACAGAATGTAACTTAATTAAAAGAAAATTACACTCCTAAGAAGTGCTATTTGAAACTTTTCATGTTCTCAAAACTATTTATCTGAGTTTTTATAGGAACAAACAAGTCCGAAAATCTCATAAATAGGCCCAGTTAATTAATTGAAAGTGTTTTTTAATATATGTTTAGATGGGTTTCTTTTAAAGACTTTCTATAAATGAAAAACAAAAAGGAAATAAAAATTATTTTTTTATGAGTTAAAATTAATTTATTAATAAATAAATTTATAAAAAAAATTCCCGTATAATTTTTAAATTTTTATTTTTAACTTTTATATAAATTAACTTTAAATTATAAGATTTTAATTTTATCTTATTTTTTCTAAAAGTCCTTAGAGGATGAAAAGATTTTACCACATTTTTTTTATTTGCAAGCTTCATGAAAAGGTAGAAATTAAACTTTAATCAAAGAGGTTACAAAAAGTATTCTCCAGTATTTAATTATAAGAATAAATCAGTCACATCCCTGTTAATGATAATGATAATGCTTGAGACTACTTGAACATCAACAGTGATAGATTGTATATATATTCAAGGAAAAATAAACATAAGAAAGGACACAACCTTAAAAAAGTGTGCTGTGTTTCAATCAGACAAAAAAATTGTCAATAATTATGGAAATGGTGAACAGCCAAGCAAATGAATCTATCAGAAGCAATGACTGGTGATTGATAAATTAATGTAAATTATGAATATTATATAATGTATGGTTGAGATATCCAATTGAGGGGCCTATTGCTGCAACCAATTAAAAGAGATTTCAGAGGCAGATAATGATCCAGTGATAACTTGCACATGATTTTGTTCCTGAATAGAGAAACTGTCACTGTTAGCAACAAAGTTGTAAGAGTGACACACCACTCCCAACAAGGTTTACTTCCATCAAAATTAATGATTTTTGTAAGCAGGTTAAGTGATCAAATTCTTGCATGAATGGAAATCATGAAAGAAAAAAATAACCCTTTGCTCCAATGAACTTTCACATGGCTATTTTACTTGTTGAAACTGAATAACCCCTTCTTCACCACTTCCACCTAACCTAGAATTTGGCAAACAAAAAGATGGAAATCTCAGAATGACAAGTTTCTTGTTTCTTATTGTTTCTTGCACTCATTAGTCAAATTCATCCTTACTTGCAGATTTTAGCTTCCCTTTGAAACTCCTATAAATGGTGAAAAGGAAGAACAATGCAAATTCATACTAGTGTCATCTCTTTGCAGCAACCATGAAACCCTCAGGAGCATTTGCTGCCCTTGTGTTTCTGATCCTTCTGGTCTCAACTTCAGAGGCTGCAATTTCATGCAGTGATGTGATCAAGGACTTGAGGCCTTGTGTGAGCTACTTGGTGAGTGGCAGTGGAAAGCCACCAGCTGCATGTTGCTCAGGAGCTAAGGCTCTTGCATCTGCAGCATCAACCTCAGAGGATAAGAAAGCTGCTTGTAACTGCATCAAATCCACTTCCAAGAGTATCAACATAAACTCACAATTGGCTCAGGCTCTTCCAGGGAACTGTGGAATAACTCTTCCTGTGTCTATCTCTCCCAATGCAGATTGTTCCAAGTAACATTCATTTAGCATTCACATAAAAGGAATATTCACAAAAACACTCTTTAACACAATCTTTTCAACAATAACAAAAGAATTAGCAGAAAATTTTACCTTCATAAAGTTTGTTTACACATATTTGTAAAAACTTTCACGCAGTTCTTCAAATGTTTCTTTTTAACCTATGTAAAAGTTAATTTTAATCCATGAAGAATCTCATTCATTTTTTTGTTTTTATCCTAAAAATATTTTTGAAAAAGTTCGTCTAAGCATGCTCAGAATTATTATTTTTAATAAAGTTTATTGAAATTTAAAAAAAAAAACTGTATGTGAGTCTATCTATAATGAGTGACATTTTTGTGACTTCTAAGAAAGTTTAATTGGTAATGAAAGCTCTGTTGTTAGGGTTTATTTTCTTTACACGTTGGTATTTTCATTTTTCTTACCCATTGGTAATTTTTTTTTATTGTTTTCACTAACTGTCAAGTTAAATTACTTGTTTTTTTTTTTAAATTGATTTTATTTATTTGGTACAATTTTGGCAGGGTTGGTTGAAAGTTGGAATTGGAGGGTGTTGCAATGCTGAACATTTTTCAGCTATATACTATGGAACTTAACATATTTTCTGTGTAATAAACAGAATCTACCTACGTAGATTTCTTCACCGAGTGCATCTTATTATTTTTAATATGTTGTTTTCAATCTACCTTGGTTTTAGAGCCACTGCGCCACCTTTTATTTAAAGTTCACAAATGTTCCTTTTGCTATCTGTGTGAAGGACAACGTAACGATATTTATATAAATTCAAAATTCAAAAAATTCAAAAGAAATAAAAAGAAAGGGTGCTATGAATAAATGTAAGTGTATGTTTTGGAAACCATTCAAATCAATCTAAATTCACGTTAACCTCAATCTATTATTTTTCATTTACTTTAACGTTTGGTGCAATGAAAAGTGTAAATTCTTATTTAAAAGGTTCTAAACATTAAATATAAATGGTTTGATAAAGTGTTTGTACCCTTTATATATTTTATGATATTAAAGAATAATCCAATAATATCAGGTAACTCAGTAGATATATCAATCTTATTATCTTAGATTTTGAAATATTAAGAATTTTTAACTCAATTTTACAAAACTAATTTATAAAATAAGGTTTACCTTTACTTATATATTCTAATTTAACTTTATTTCTAATGAATATATAATCTTTAATATAAAAGAAATTAATTAATGTGAATGATAAAATGAAAAAATTGAATTAAAATATCTTAATTTTGAGTATTATTTAATGAAAGAATATTATCATGGGTCACTATATTGAACATGATTAATTCTGATTCATATTATATTGAAAAGAACTCAAGTCTAAGACAAAAAAATTATGTATGATGTCAATTATTGTAATAGTTATTTTAAATATTGAATTTGAGACGATTTTCTATTAATTGATAGAATACTTTTTTAATATAAGAATATTAGAGATTAAACTCTTCATAGTATAATATTATAGTACTTTTGGTTTGATTAGTCGCCATTTTTGGTTTGTGAAAGGCATTATTTGTTGACTTCAACTCAAATAAGCTTAAATCTAAACATTTTCAATGTAAAGGGTTAAAAACCGATCATATATTTAAGATATAAGTTGTAATATTCAATCAATGAGTGACGTTATTTTACTTTGTGGATAATTTTATCATATTATTTTTAATTTATTATAACTTTTCTGTGACACTCATATTTATATTTATATTTTAACATTTTAAAATTTTAAAAATATCTTTTATTTTTGTAAGTAAGAATCTTATTTAAGGTTTTCAATTTAATGTTACATCGACATGCTACTATTCCACTACTTTATAAGACATATATAAATTATTTCAATGGTGATCCATGCATTAAAGATATTTTAAAACCATACTCACATAACATTAAGTTTAAAAGATTAATGTTTTTTAGTGTTGAAAAAAAATTGAAATGATAATATATATTTGTACTTTTCCATATTTTTTGTATTTCTGGGTTGACATTTCTATTTAGTGTTCTATTTTATACATTCTTTGTGGTTGATAAAAGAATTTAAAAATTAGATTATAAAAATAAAAATTATTTTTTACATTTAAAAAAGTTAAAATATAAATAAAAAATTTATTAAAATATGGATTTTATAATATCTTTTACATTAGAACAAAATCTGTAAAAATGCCTTAAAAATAATGTAACATAATAAAAATTATATAAAATAAAAGAAAAATCCTTGTATTAAACATGATCTTAAAGTATTTGTAATTTAACTTCACTCATTGATATGACAGACATAAAGAATAAAGGTTGAAATTTAAGAAATTAAATTTTTAATAATTTAAAGAGAAATGTAAAATGTTTTATTTTTAGATCTATTTAAAATATACTTTAATTATAAAAGTGTACTCTCTTTTTTTATGTTGTGATTTAACAATGTATATAAGGTTAAGATTAATATAGTATGTCAACAAATTGATACAATTTTATCCTAATTTAACTTAATAAAAATTTTGGTGAGAATAAAAGATACAAAAATCTCCCAAACAAAGCCATAATTGGCGTTCCTAACTTGGATGTGTTTGAAAAACTTGTTGAATGAGACAACAAGTAATCATTGATTATTTATGTATTGATGGACAGCTCTATGGCACATGACATGGAATCACATCACATGTGGCATGAATACATGCTTTGACTTAAAAAACTAACACTTGGGTAAAGGGTTTTGCTATGAGCCATTTACCCTAACTCTCCATCAAAGGCATTATTTGAGTCATTATGAGAAATTGACTCCTAAGTGTTACTTGCACCAACCTTTTCCACTCATTTAAATTTTACACATATATGGTGTTCCATTTTCAAATCTTCTTCCAAAACACCATTAATATATATCACTATTTCTCCCATAGAAAAAACACAACATAGGTTTGAAATGACATGTAATCTCACTTCAATAATGAATGGACACCTTCTTTCTAGGACTTGTAGACCTTTGCACAAAAAGCTATAGCATTTACTAAACATATAGGTGTATATGTGTAGGAGACATACTTATATATAGAACATTTGCTTCATCAGAAATAAAGGTTAGGGTAAGGAACATTTTTTAATTTCATTCCCCATTTAATTCAGATGGATAAAGAAAATAATATAAAGAAAAATGTAAGAGTTAAATTCATTTCCTTCTATTTTTTTTCTCCAACTTTAGGAAAAGTTAAGAGAAAATAAGCAACAAGGAAGTATGACATTATAATGAGCTTATATTTTTTTAATTAATCAAGATACACATTTTAAGTTTTATGTATAGAAAATTATACTTAGAAAGAAAATCCTACCATAATTAATAAGTTTTTTTTAAGAAGATTAATCATTAATAAAACTGGTATTAAGTGTATACCCACAAAACAAAACTATGCTTAAAAACTTATTTTTCTCCATTATTTTCACTAATAAATAATATGATTTTTTTAGTATAGAATTATTTAAGCTTTTCAGAGGACAAAACAAAATAAATTTTCATAGAGATTTTTTTATATTTAGGCTACAATATTATATTTTTAGTTTGAATATATAGTAAAATTTTAAAATAATTTCTAAAAAATACATTGCATTAATATATACATATATATATATATATAATTTATAAAATAATATTAAATAAACATATTCAATTATTTATGATTATAAAAACATAGATTTTATTTATTACTAATAAGAAAGTAATATTTCTGAAATAATTAAGTCATATGTAAAAATGGACAAGTAGGGTAGAACTTTGAAAAAGAGGTAAATTGTAGGACTTTTGAAATTTCAAAGATAAACAAACAAGTAAATCAGATAATTGACAAAAAGAATATAAATGACAAGGAAAAAGTAAATAGCAATAAAAATTATAAAGAGAAGTAAAAATTACAAAAAAAAATCATAAGTATTTTGATGATTAAAAATATTATTCTCAATATTATGTTTATCATTTTTCACTTAAACATTACATTATTTCTAAATAAAAAGTACAATTAAATTGATTGTAGTTAACTTCAACTATTAAATATATATATATCCAATATCTCAATATCCCTTATATCTCTTTTTTATTAAATAGTTGTTGATAAAAGATTTATTCAATTTTTTTTCAATTTCATATTAATCAATTCACCTAAACTTCACCTATTTTCTACTACCAATACATTCACATCTTCATGAAGTTTTAAGATATGAATTAATCTAACAATTAACTATATATAAATGATGGGCATTATTTTACATAATTACAATCTTGACTCTTTATTTTATTATTCAAGGTTAATTTTTTTTAGTTCTCTAGCAGAAGGTCTTGGGTAACAAATTTTCTGTCAGCATTGTGATGAGATTAATTTTGTAATTATGATTATTAGTTGCACCAAGTTGTCCTCCAAACAAGTGATAGAACTTTCACATCTCTCTTTCGAATCCCAATATCATTATTAGGTTTTTTAAAGATGGAATCTTTTTATAAAGCTACTAAACCTAATTGAAGAAAAGTATCTTTTCTGATTTTCTCCTTCATATAAAGCAGAAACATAATTAACGGGAGTTAACAAGAGCTTTAACAACCAGTCTCAATAAAAAAACAAGAACTCCAACAAAAATTAAGAAAAATTAACTCGAATGACGTATTTCAATTCAAGTTATTATGTTGTTAATTGTGTCATTTTACCTTTTCTTAACCAAACATATGGGGTTGAGTGTTAATTTTTAAAGCATACAATAAAAAGCCATAATGATTAAACTTAAAAGCCCATGCTTTTCAAAATTAGGGCAAACATAAGATTGAGTATATTTGATGAGCATTATACACATACACATATATAAGGACCACTACATTATTCTAGTTATACTTCTTTTCTTGTGATCACTTCATACTACAATGTTGAATTGTTAATTCGGGTTATTAGAGTTCTTAAATCGACATCGAGTTCACTCTATGCTTTTATGACGGAAGTTAAAAAATTTATGACTTTAACATGTTATATTTTAAAATAAATCATAATTTTTTTAGTCAGACTCTAGGTTAATTAATCGTTGTTTACTTAATCAAAAATTACAAATAATATGTTATTTAATAATTCTTTTTGTGTTATTTTTTTAGTGAAATAATTTTATTTTTTAATATATAAATTTTAATTTATTTATTTCATAAAATAAGTAAGTGGATAATCTTTCTATTATAACATAACTAAGTAAGTTCTTCCTATTTCAAAATATGATCATTTGTTTTTGAAAATGATTACTATAAAATTTTTGAAATATTATTCTTACAAAATTATATATATATATAATTATATTATTTTAATGTAATAAAATGTGAATACATACCAAAATGTACGTGCTTTTACTAGTTTCCATAAAAAGATATATTATTATTTAAGAATATAAAGTTTAGTATTTAATAATTAATTTTATATAACAATATCATATATTTTGATATAATATTATTTAAAATAATTTTATTAATATTTTTTATATTTATATTATAATATATTTAATTAATATAAAATCAAAATTAAAAAAAAGTTAACATAAAAAAGACAGGTTAACATATTCATTTACGTACCAATCTGGCACTAACTTATATGAATTTTAAACCAAATGAATTAAATTAATAAAACTTATTTTTATTTAAATTAATAAAAAATATTTTTATTTAAATGACTATTTTTTAAAATTTGGATTGAACCTAAATCAGTGGTCATATGAAAGCTATGTTAGAGTAAGTATTTTATTGTTGGATGATTAGAAAATTTGCATGGGAACTGGAAAGACATCAGTTTCTATAATGGAAATTCATATATTTTCTGTTAAGAGGAAAGATAAAGACCAAAACAAACAAGTAACTAAGTCTTCAAATGTCAAACTCAATCTAATTTGCTAAAACAAGTTGAAATCAAAGGCAGTGGATACCAACCAAAATTAATGGAATCGTCTTAAATTGAATGTTTAGCCAATCAATCTACACACATTTTTTTCTTCATCATAAATATGTAGGGGTCACTAATTTGTACAAAATGCATAAATTAAACAATCATAAAATTTAATTAACTTTTAAAAATTATTTCAATCAAATTAAATTGTATAATTGTTTAGATAAACTGAATCAAAGTTTAGTTTAAATAATTTTATTTATGACTAATTCAGTTTTTAAAAATTAAACTATTTTTTTAATTTTTTTAAACAATTAAATTTTTCTAATGCAGTTCAATCCAATATCAACTTGATTTCATTATAATTTTTGAACAGTCCTTTAAATAAATATGTTTGCACCAATCAAGAGAATGGTAACACTTGATTTCTTAAATAAGATTTTATTGAAATATATTAACAGTAAAATATTTTTTTATCCAGTCATTCACTAGCATAAAACTAAAAGAAAAAATATTGAATTTTACAATAAACTTTTAAATTATATTTAAAATAGTTTTAATTGATTGACAATATAAAAAAACTTTACACCACTACTAATAGTATTACACTATATACCACTTTGAACACTCTTTTGTGTCCATATCATATAAAAGTTATAAAGTTTTTCCCTACTTACTTTTTTCCCACTTACACACACGTGTACATACATATATATATATATATATATAAAAGAATATTTATTTATAAAACATTTTTATTTTAAAATATTTTTTCATAAAAATAAAAATATATTCAATTATTATTTCTATTTAAAAGTTAAAAATTAAGATATTGTTAATATTTGATATTTTATTATATTTTTTCCTTACATATAAAATACATAAATTAAATAAATCATAATTCTTTTATATAATATATATTTTTAAAGTATATTTTAAAAATCCTAAAAATCTTACCATATATATATATACTTTCTTAAAGGCTGAAAGAAATATGAATAAGAATAATTAAGGGTAAGTGATAAAGAGGAGGTGGGTGCATAACCAACCACAAGGGTGGCTTTTATGAAAGAAAATGCTAGCTTGCCACACTAACATACCATTCAATCTCATATGGGTCCATCTTATCAGCATCACAATAAGGAGATAACGCGTTTGTTCACATCTTTTCTCTTTTTTTCTAATCTCTTCTATAGTGTAAGATAAGTGTATGAGAAGTATATTCCAATTAAAAATACACATATACTTTAATGCCATAAATTGGTCACAAAGATGTGAAGTGACTGAATTAGACTAGCCTTGACCTGTATAATCACATGTGCATGCATCTCAATTTTTCTTTCCACTGTTACTTTCTTCAATTAAAAACCCACCCACTTAGGTTAGGTCACAAGCAAGAGCATAAACATAAATAAATGTCCTTATTCAGACAGCTTTTCACTAATCAAACATGGTAGTAAAACTGTACCATAATAGAATATTCTGTTCACATTCACACCTCAGCCTTCACAGCTCCAGAGAGAGGAGCAAACAAAAACAACAAATATATATATATATATATATAAACAGGGAAAACCAATGAAGGAACTTGTTTCTTGTAAATCTAAGAAACTCTCACTACTACCCTTTTCTCCAACAATTTTTTGGAGACTTTAAGGACCAAGAGCTTCATTATACACCACAACTCAAAGTGGTACCACAAGTTACTAAAATAACTAAACTAGAGAAAAAGAACACCTACTCATCCTTCTTTTTTCTTTTTCAGTTTTCTTTGCTTAACATGAATGATCAAGGGCAATTTGGGTTTCTACCAGGACCACCATAATAGAAGTAGTTACCCCAATCTCCAGCACTGCCAGTTTGGACATTGTAGCAGCTATCTTGCTCAGTGTAAGTGCCAAGGTCTTTTGGAGCTCTAAGCTTGTTGTTACCATCAACAATCTGAATGTTCTTGAAGTAACTAGCCTTGCCAAAACCTTCTTCAGGGAAATGACCACTTCCCATTTGTGTTGAGGTGTGTTGGCCATCGGATTCGGAGTTCACAACCTCTCCTCCCCACTCAATCATTGAGGCACTGTCAGAGAGGTACGAGAATAGAGGAGCTGGCCAGTATCCCATAACATGATCACTTCCAAATTGCATCCACCAGTTACCCTCTTTGGGGTCCTACATACACATTGGTTTTCCATAATAGACAACATCAGATGGCATTGTTCCATGATATTAAATTCATGGACCCCTAAAACAATGCAGCATTCAGATATAATGAAATGTGTGTCAGAGATTCTCTTGATTTATAATTAACTAGAGTGGTCTGCACAAAACAATGGTTTTAATATACTAATGGTACACTGTGGTGGTGGTGTTTGTTGAGTGCTGGGCATATTTTCATGCCAGAATGTCCAATATCAAGAGATAATATATAAAAAGATATAAAAATGTACCTTCCAGACCAGGATGCTGATATCAAATTGGGAAGAGCCATACTTAGAAAGAGGGGAGATGCTTGCTCCCAGGGCTATATCACTGTTAATTTGAATAAAGCCAGAGCAAAGGAGATTATAACAACCAGTGGCTTGATATGCATCACTCTGTCATGGTGGTGGAACAATTGAATGAAGTGAATAAGAAATAGAAAAGTAATTAGAGGAGGAGGACAAAATTTGGGTGCTTGAATTGATAACTCACTGTCCAATAAGTGAAGAGTCTAGTGTTGTTGTCTCCATACAAATCAGGGCTGACCTGATTACCAGAACAGAAAAAAGAGAGCAGAAATTGGAAATTAGAAGGAAGGTGATAAATCTCTTGTTTTTATGAGGATGCTGAATTTGAAAATATTTGCAGACAGAAGATGACAATCGAGAAAAAATTTAATAATACCTGCCAACCTGCTTCAATGCTATTGAGATCTTGACCAAAAGAGCCACCCAGAATCCACATTTGAGACAGACTAAATTCATTGGGTTGCTGAATTTTTGGGTCCCAAACGTTTATGGTTGCCTTGGCTCCATAATACTTATCCCCCTCCACATAAACTATGGCATGCTAAATGCTCCAAAAAGATCAAAGGAAAAAAGAAAAATACACAAAATCAGGAGAAATAAATAAATACATAATTAAACAGCTTTTATCTTTTGCTCCCATACTAACTTGTTTTTCCTTTAGCATAAAAGAGAGACCTAATATGGTAGTTTACAGCTTTTTCTTTTTTCTTTTTACATAGAAAAGTGGCCAAATAAGGCAGTGAACAGTTTTTCTTTTAAATTTTCCTTTTATTGGTCATAGAAATGAAATAAATGAAAAATGAGGGTAATTTTTTTAGTAATTAGCAGTAAATCAAACTAGCTTTTTCTTCTGGATGTATATTCACAGGTTCCCTCCTCCGAAGATAGTCCTACTGGGCTTGTACACATTCTCAACCTCCCAATTGAACTAGCTGTTGCTGCATTATGAGTATCATGCATGGTAATGGCAGTAGTACCTGGTGGCCACTCTGACTGATGAGGTCTGGTAGAGGTTTTGCAGGCTTTGGCTGAGGGAAGCTCTTGTGCTTCTTCTTTCCAAATTGTTGAATAGAGCTTGCCCTTAGTATGTCATTCTTTGAGGTCCTTCTGATAGGAATTGTTCCTTGAGGGCACCTACCATTTTTGTGCCACAGCTGAGTAATAGGTTTGGAATTTGAAGAGACTTTGCTGTCCCCAAAAGGGTGCCCTTCAGGATGGAAATTTGGTTTCATCTGTATCACCAACCCGTGATTGTTATCAAATTCAAGTTTGAATATGAACCAAAGGAAAGAGAAAAGAGAAAAGGGAGCTAACCAGTAGAGAATTTTGAATTATAAAAATGAAAAAGCACTAGATAAGAAAAGTAAAATTCTTCACCTGAATCTTGTGATTTTTGAGGTCAGGATGATCCAAACCTGGCTGGTGAGAAACATGGATACAGTCAATAATATCTCCATCAGGACTCTGCTTTCACATAAACACAAATGCAAATTAGAAACTCGTAAAAAAATAAGTATGCTCAAGGATGGGCACAAAAGCAAATGAAATAAACCAATTACACTACAATTCCTGGCAAAACCAAGGAAAAAAAAGTACCACTAAAAAGCAAACATAGATTCTGCTCAAAATTCAAGAACAAGTGAAAGAGACTAAAAGAAGTCCCCCAGGTGAGACAAGAGGAGCATCCAGGATTAAAGTTCCTTTCACCCAAAAAGGTCGTTGTTGTGCAAACACCAATTAGAAAAACAGTTAAGCCATCAGTGAAAAGTGGAAGAGGCAAAAGAGAAATAAAAGTCATTGCAGAATTCAGAAAGGAAAACTAACTCTCTCTCTCTCTCTATACCTTGATGGACCTAACGGAAGGCCTATTCAAGTTCTTCAAGTGCTTCTGAACCTCTAGCTTCTGACTTGAATCAGCAAAAGCCAAAGGCACCACCACCACCAACATGTAAAGAAACAAAAACACAACCTTCCCCATTGCAACAACCTTCCAATCCAAAAGCATGCAACTTAATGAGAAATCTCAAAGTGGGTATCTTAGACTCACTATAGAACCCAAAGGGTAACAAAAAACCATGAAGGATTTATAGCGCTCACACAAGACCAAGAGAAACCAATTAAATGGCCTTAAAACTATGATGGGTTGTTTTGTTGATAATTAAAAAGACCAATCTTTTTTATCTTCCCCTTTTATATATATTTTTTTAAATGGGGTTCTTTGATTCTCTCTCCCTACCCTTCACCCAACTTTGCTGCTTATCCTGCGCACCCCACCACCAACCGCAACAAGCACCACCACCCTTTGCTACACACACAAAATACAAACAAAAAAATGTGCTTGACACCTTTGACAGTGTTGAGTGAGAGAGGGCCCCTTAAAATTCCCCTCCTTGGGGGTTCCTTATTTGTAGCTTTGTTCCTCACAAGCCTACAAAATACACTGCCGACGCTTGTAAGGGAAAAGAGAAGGGCATTATGGGAACTCACGACCAAAGCAAAAAGTCTTTTGTGGAAATGCATGGTCGTGTTCTATCAGAAATTGAGGTTCCACTACTCACAGTGCCAAGAGAGAGAAAGTGTGTTAGTTCCCGCTACAATGGACAACTATCTGCTGCATGCGAAGTTACCCTTTTGCCCCTTTGAGTCACGGGATTGAAAATTGAATTCCAATTTTCCTTTCTCACTGTTTTTGTTGTTTTGCTTTGCCTGTGCTCGAAGCTCGGTGGAAGAAGATAAAGGGCGGAACTGGGAATAATTGGATTCTTGTTTGTTTCCATTGTAATAACAAGATTACTTCAAGATTGTTTTGTTTTGTTTTCTTGGATATGATTATCCAAACAAATGACTTTGATGGGGATGAAGTTAAATTTTATGAGTTTAATTTTAGTTAGATTGAAGTTTTAAATACCATTTTAACTCTATTTTTAAAAAAATTTAAAGTCAACATTTTCAGTTTTTTATAATTTAAAGAAATATATCAGTCTATTTTCTGTCTAAATGTAATTAAACTAAAATTAGGGAGTAAAATTATAGACATAAATTTTCAGTTTTTCAAAATTAAACAATGCAGGCCCATTGCTAATAAGTTATGTAATTTCTAAAAAAAATACTGACAAAAATTTAACATATATTATAATAAAAATACACTAGTATTTTTATAATAACTAGATGATATACTAATGCTAAATGATTAATTTTAAAAATATAGTGAACTAAATATGTATTAAATTTTTATAAGGACCAGAATTATATATTGAGATGAGATTATTATTGGGAGCAATAGTATATTGAAAAACTAAAATTAAAATTAATTAAATTAAATTTATATTTAAACATCCAATCACAAAATTAGAAGATTTGTTTTTAATAAAAGGTTGTTTTCAAGACAGTACATGCATGGCTGGGTAAATCAGTGAATTCACTGAATTGTTCATTAAACAATATGAAACGTTCTATATTAAAAAAATACAAAATAATATTATTTAAATTTATGCTTTAAAAATTTGTGATAAAAAATTTCTATTTATCTTAATTTTAACAGTTCAGAACATGCTATTTCAATTTCTAATTCATTTTTTTGTGTGTTTTGGTTGGTCCATTCAGATAGGTTGGATTAACATGTTAATGCAGATTTGGACTTTTAGCCCAGAATGAAAGGACAGAAAAGAAAAATGTTATAAGAAAATTAATGAAAAATAAATAAGGGGTTGAACAATATTTTTCTTATATTTAAATGTATGTTACTCTATTTTATTTTCAATGTGATATTAAAAAATCATAAACACTCTGAGATGTTCCAAAGGATGGCAACAGGATAGCTGCACTTTTGTCTATCCATTCTCTTCTCATTTTCATTTTATTAGATATGAAATTTGTATATCAACCTCTAGTAATTAATATATTTGTTCTATTTGTATGTGTTATATTATTTTAAATATTAACTAAATATTTTTTTATAAAAAATAAATATTATAAAAAAATAATGTTATTAACTTAATATTAAAATAACATTATATTTTTTAATTTAAAATATAAAGAAAGTATTTATATAATATTAATAGAATATTTAGATGAATGTTAAATAATTATAAAAAAGAAAAAAATACATATAATTAACATTTTAATCAATTACAACATTTAAAACTTTTGGAAAATGTTGAGAATTAGAATGAACCTTGATATGAAAATGTTATAGTTGATATAAATTATTTGATAATACAAATTAACAGGTGAACCAAATTATACTCAGATAATAGTCTTTAAACTATACTCTTTAAATAGAAAAATGTATATTTTTACTATTATTTATAATTTTTTATTTTCAATACTTTCACCATAAAAGAATTGAATTAGTGAAAGAATGAAAAATTATGTGGTGAGATGATTGAATAACCTTTTATTTCTAATTGAAAATTGAAAATTTCAATAAAAAAATTATTATTTATTATTTATCATAAATTATAAAAGAAAGTTTTGGGAGGTAGATAGTTATAGACAATTTTTTATTTAACCTTTTCGCAAAACACACTATTATATTTAATTATAGTAATTAAAGTGTGTATAACAAATTATATATATAGTATAATTTTAATAATTTATTAATTTATTAAATCTTAAATGAATCTTGATCTTTTAATTTGATTTTAAATTTTATAAAAAATTATTATCACAATTTTTTAATATTTTATTACATTTGTTGGTCGATATTATCTTAAACTTAATTAATTAATGTAACACTTCAAAATATAAAGATTTTTTTTTTATAAATAACAAACATAAAACTTTTACATTTAGCTCTTGTTTACGAAGAAAAATAAAAAATTAAACTTATTAATTAGTTATCTTGAAAACTTTTTAATAATAGTTTAAAGAAAGAGACATAAAATTTGCTACACATATTTATTAATTGAGGTACTTCTAAATCCTAAAAAACTGATAAAAAGATCACATATTTATTAATTGAGATACTTCTAAATCTTAAAACACTGATAAAAAAATATTTAAGCATATGTGGATACATAAATATAAAATTATTTCTATTGTATATATTCTCAATCTAAGAAAGAAAATATCATATCTAACATTTAGTGAATGGATGCTCGCTAAACATGAAGGAAGAAGAATTTATATTTATAGGTTTAGGAATTAGAAATCAAGAGAAGAAACTTAACAAACGAGGAGGAGGATTAAGAAAAGGAAAAATAGAACAAGTATTGCATGACAAGTGTGGAATCTATCTCATCTACTAAAATTCCTTGTTTTCTTCATTTGCTTAAGTGTTGTTAAAAACAAAGCATAAACATTGAAAAGTGTAGAACCTAACACACTCTAAAATTTTGATTAAGTATTGTTTAACAACAAAGCTTAAATATTGAAAGTGTTTCTTCTTTAAGATACAAGCTATCAAAACAAATCATTTAAGACACAAATCCTTCATATGTTAGATTATATACACCTTACAAGTCTTTGTTTCCTTTGATAAGCAAAGTCTTCATCAGATGATTGCATACACATAATACTTAAGCTTACATTGTACTTTACAAATATTCAAATACTTATTTTGTGGTGTTGAAAATATTTCTATTTTTAGTGCATCAAGAAGATTTCGTAAACCACATGATTATGTCAACCTTGGAAAAGGCTATCTGCCACATAAGCTCATCACATGATAGATTTAATAAATAAATTTTGCAAGAGTATCTTGAGAAAAATAGCTCACAAAATTGGAAAATGCTATCTTGAGAAAAATTGAGTATCTTGAGAAAACTCTTGCAAAATTCATGATTGAGGAAATCAAACTTGGATGATCTTCTAAATTCTCATAAATGTGTGATGGATAGGGTTGGAATTGGATATGCATATTAAGGAAAACAAAAAATCTTTTAAGAACTTCTCCAATTATAAAAAACCATCTAGCTCACAGTTTAGTACTTGTTTCTATTACACGAAAAGGAGACATGCATCACATATTTTCTACATGAGAAAATTTGGTGTTCCTACTGGAAACTACACTTGGACTGCCAAAGGAAACCTAAAAAGTATTAACTCTAAAACACTCAAATTTAAACTAAGTACCTCATCATTATTCTAGTCATTTTTTAGAACATCTTAAAAGTCAATAAGTCTCTATCTAGTAATCTGTTATGTTTTTGGTCTAAGGAAGAACATTTATGGTTGTGACACAAAAAAGTTGTTCATATTCATATGTCTCATCTAAGTAACCTCATCTTAAAAGGATTAGTAAATGGCTTGCCAAAATTCATATTTGAAAAGGATAAGATGTTTGATGTGTGTTACATGGGAAAATAAACCAAAGTGATTTCAATTTACAAAGAAAAACTTTAAAACTCATACATATGGATTTGTATAGTCCCTTGAGAAAAAAGAGTTTGACAGGAAGTCACCATATTCTTATACTTGTAAATGATTACTTTGATGCACATGTACTCTTTTTCTTGCTTCTAGAAGAAACATTTTTAAAAGTTTTCAAAAAACTTGTCAGAGTTACTATAGTGAAATATTTGAAAATAAAGTCCTTGAGAAGTAACCATGGTGGTGAATTTCAAAATTATTTTTTGAATAGTTTTTTTGAAATAAAATGGCATTTTACATAACTTTCAACTTTTATAGTACTACAACAAAATGTTGTTGTTGAAATAAACTTATAATAACCATGATTAATGAAAGTGATTTTAATATAGATAGGAAAAGAATTTTGAAATACTTTAAAAATGTCTTATGGAATCTCATATAGTATCTATAAGAAAGATTTTGAAATTTCTTAAAGGAACAATGTCATTAGATTTATGATATCCTAAAAATATTTCCTTAAATTTTGTAAACTACTCATATTTAAATTTTGGTGGTTGTAATATAAATAAAAAAAATATTAGTGATACATGTAATATAGATAAGAAGTAGAATATGTGGTTTTTTCTACCACTAAAACAAAATACATAGTAACTAATAGATGTTGTGCATAAATGTAAATGAAACAACAACAAAAGATTTTTTGTATTTTTTTATCACATTTCATTAAAATGTGATAGTATAAGTCACCTTTCTACAAATCTTATCATCCATTATATAACCAATCATATAAAAACATATAAAAGTATAAACATGATAGTCTTAAAGATGATATAATTAAAGAATTATATAATTAGAGGTAATTGCATTATAAAATTAATTTTTTATATAAAAATCTAAAACTAGCTTCTACACAATTTTAATTAATAAATATAAAAATTGTTGTAATTTTAATTAATAATAAAAAAGCCAATAATAATTATATTTTTTTACCTTTTAGTTAATTTTAAATTTTTGTAATTTTAACATATAAATCAATTAATTCAATCGTATTTTGTGTGTCACTTAATATGATTTTTTAATCCTAACTATCCAATAATTAATGCTTCTTAGAAACACTTTATGTACGTCACAAATGATAATTTATGATAATTTTGTCATTCACTGCCTAGTCACATACCCACACCACCACACGTATCTTCGAGGCATATTAATATACTTTAATTTATTTGCTTCAAAGAAAATCATATTAGTAAGTATAACTTTTCTTTTATAGATTCTCAAAAATGCAACTTGCATCCTAATATTTTCTTTACGGGCATTTAATTATATATTAGTATATTGCGTAATGAATTTTCTCAATGTTATATATATAAGTCACATTTGAGGAAAGCTCGCACCTCACCTTAATCAACGAGGCATGAATGTGAATTTCTATTTATAGATAAATTTTGAATGTAAATTCTTTATATTGACTTAACACATGCAAATAAGATAATTTACAACTGTTTTTTTATTGGATTTCGAGCTACCGTTATTTAAAAGAGTAAAATAATTTTGTTTAAAATAATTACAAATTTATATGAAAATAAGACGTTCGTAAAAGTCACAAAAAATGATTTACGATTTAATTTGCATGTAAATAGAATTTACTTATAGATTTTGTGGATTACTTTTAATTTTGATCACTAAATTTAATTTAATAAAAAATGTAATATCTCTTAGTTTTATAAATTAAATAAATTTTTATTATAAAAATAATTTTAAAAAATATTAATGTATTTTTCCATTTACGGATACAGAAACATGCTATTTATAAAAATTATGCAATGACAAATTTAAAGTTTTTGACTCACATTTCAAGTTCTATATACGTAGACATTGTAAAAACTAAAATTGTTCAACTTTATCTTAAAACGAGTCAAGTTTGTTTACTAAACGTAAAATTTAGAATAATGTTACATATTTTTATAAACTTTTTCTATTTTTAGATTATAAACATGGTCTTAGGCTTTAAAATATATTTTCATCTTTTCTACATTAAAATTTAAGGTATAATAGACTTTTTTATTTCAATATTTTGAAAATTTTTACAATTTTGTTTTACGATTTGTTTTTTCCAGTTATGTTTCAATTTTTATTAAAAATAATCAATATGTTTTTTTATTTATTAGATTGATGTTAACAACATTGAGTAATGATAATATATGTATTCAATGATATGGACAATGTTCTATAATAGAAACGATAATATACAAATGATCTAGTATAAAAAGGAGTTCCAAGTCTCACTGCTAATCAATATGTGATGAGATTTATCCTCTTTCATTACTATCTTTTGATCATCTTCCTATGTTAAAAAGTAAGATTGAACATAACTTTTCAAATAAAGTCTGAGTTGTTTTATTTAAAAGTACATTTAAATATAAAATGTATAATACTAGGTTTGAGTATACATCACTAACATTTGATATCTTGCTTTTAACCTCATATATTAGTCTTTCTCAATATACTTTTAACTCAACCCAATCAAAAAGATGTTTTTCAAAGTTTAATAGATAGAAATTGGAACATATAATAAAATCATATAATAAAATCATAGATGAAACCAATAAATAAAGTAAAGACAAAAGCAGCAACAACCAAAAGAGACATTCAACAAATTCATTCTATCTATATAAAGATTTGGAAAACTCATAACAAATTGTAAAAATCACATCTTTAACCTAAAACCTTAAAAAATATTAGGTGACAAAATAGTTTTAAAGAAAATAGAAAAATAAAGGTTACCCTTTTCTTCTTTTTGTCAAAGACATGTATGAAGGAAGACATGATCGATGTCAATGAAGACTATTAAGGGAGAAGTTGAGAAGGGTTCATGATAAGGATTTCGTAAGAGAGAAACTGATGAGGGTTGACAATGAAGATTGAGAAAGTTAAATAAATCATGGTGATGGTTTGGAAAGTTATAGAAATCACAATGGCAAAGAAGACTTCAATGCGGAAAGACACTCAAATTTTCAAGAAGTCAAATTTTTCATTAGAAATGAATTTTTCACTTATAAGAGAGGTTAACTTTTTTTTGAAAATGAATTTTTTTATTATAGTGAAAAAATAGAATTAAGAGGAGGAAAAGGAAAAATTTAACTGTTGTTCTTCTTTAAATAAAAAAGAGGATTAAGATGGAATGAAAAACATAATAAAAAAATAGAATATACTTATTAAATGATACTTATAAATGGTATATATATTTTGAATATGGTAATTATAAAATTTTCACAATATAAAGAGAATTATGAAAGTTTTTTAGAATTCTTATTAAAAGTGTCACCATTAACATAATTTTTTGTAGTGTGAATATAAACATGATCTCATTTATTCTTGTATTTATGTGAAAAGATCATAAAATAATTTCCATAATTGTTGTTTAAGTATACAACATAAAATTTTTGAACTTCTAAAGAGCTTACAAATACAATTGGTTGTTGGAATTACAATTTGACCATTTAAACAAAGATAGAAAACTTATATAACAAATTCCTTAAAATATTCTATACGGATAAAGCATATTGATTATGCACTCTAATAGTTGTAAGGTTTTTAAATGTAGATAAAGATCATTTCATGCTTCATATAAACAACTTCTTAATCCTAAAGTACCATACCTTAGTACTATAGGAACAATAATAATAATGTATCTTGCTAATTATACTTGACCTGGTGTAACATTTGTTGTAAATTTATTAACAAGGTATAATTCTCTACAATTAGAAGAAATTAAAATAAAGTGAAGCACATACTTTTTTTATCTTAAGGGTACTATGATTATGGAGTTATTTTTATCGTGAAAAAATATTGGAGCATTGGTTGGATAAAAAACAATTATCCAGGTAATTTCAAATGCAACATGTGACTGAAAATTTGCACTAGTTGTTTTGGTTAACCATAAACGTCTTCGATTGAGTAGAGTAGAATGGTGATGTCATGAGTTAAAATTTTAGAACACTTAGTCAATTGAACATTTATATCATATCAAGGAACCAACAAACTTAAAAGTTTAATTTGATAGATCTAGGTTTAGAAATGACTTTATTGTTTATATTGTTACCTTAATTTATTTTAATAGATATTGAAATAGAATAACATAAACTATTCTTTATTTATGCTCCATCACCTAATGACATACGAGGGTTAAGCATAACAAGCAAGACCAGTTAAAAAGATTACTGTAAATATAGAAAAAATTGTAAATGTATTATTAAGTGGAACTTTTATAACATTGTAGCTTCTTTTTAATGTTTTCACATTTTGAGATATACATCTAATTATTGGATGCAGTTTTCCTACTATATATAAATCAAACAATTAATGAAAAAGTTGGTTAATTATTTTTATTATTATATTAAAATTACAATTGTTGATTATTTAAATGCTTTATCATTATTTTTTGAAAAACAGGTTACTGAATAATTTTAAATAATTACTAGATAAATTTAAATATTTTTTGAATAATTTTAAATAATAGTGGGATATTTTTTTTTATCAACGTTGGTTAATTATAATTAAATATAATTTCAAATAATTAAATTTTTAAATTAATATAGTCAAAAATCAAATATTATATTTCAAAATTTATTAGAATAATGACTATTAGAAACATCATATGATAATAAGAACTATGACATTTAGATGCATCATTATTTATATTGGAAGTGATTTTTAATTAAAAATATTATAAAAATTTAACTAATATTATTTACAAGTTTGAAATGTCACTTCTTATCCTATATCAAGTGGTGAATGTTGTGAGAGTTCCAATAAATCTTTCAATTTACATTTTGTGGTGACAAGATTTATAACATTATGTGTAATCTTTGTACACGTATGTTGTTGTGTTCATAAATGATATTATAGAAAAAATTATATAATTAGTTATGTAAATGTATGTTATTTGTTAGATCCTCATTACAAAATTTTGGCATCACATGAAAAAAAGTGACGAATGTATTTGATTGAGATCTTTGTTTCAATATATATAAGAAATTTGTGGTTTATCTTATAAAAAATATCATCAACAATTATATGGGAAGATAATGTTAGATTTATTTCTAGATGGGAGAATGATACATTAAGATAACAATCATATTATTTTAAAAAAAAAATTCACACGTGATCTTCAAAAGATTAGTAATATATAAATTCAACAAGTTTATTTAAGTGAGGCTTTTAGCATATATTTTTATTAAAAGGTTTTTAAATAATTAGTATATAATATTAAGTTTTGTTATCTTAAAGGAGATAACTTGTATGAGGGGAGAAATAAATAATTTTTGCACTCTTATTTTTTTTGTTATGATTTTTATCATCTAGGTTTTTATGAAGTGTTTAATGAGGTGGATGATAATATATTCGATGTATTTTTTTCTTTAACTAGCTTTTATCCAAGAAATTTTTTTTATTAAGGTTTTAGTTCTCTAAAACAAAGTGTTATCACTAATTATTATAGTAATTTTTCATTTACTTTCTATATTTCATGTTTAATACTCTTAAGTAAATAATGACTTTTGAATTGGTTGTAACAATTAATTTTAAATTGCTTGTAGTTTTAAGTTTCATTTATATTATAAATAGAGAATTCTCACGTCTAGAAGAAAGATACAGGAAAATAATTTTTAATGTATTCTATTGTTGTCTATTTTATACTATAACTTTATATTTTCCTAATATAAATATATATGTTTGGACAAACTTATCAAGAATTTTGGAAAAGAAAAATAATAAAAATAAATTGAAATTATTTTATATCTATAAACTAAAATTAGTTTATGCTTAAGTTCTCTTGTACATTTTATTTAAATTTTAAATATTAATTTGTATATAAATTAATTTTAACTTTTGAAAAACTGTTTTTTAACTTTTTTGTTCTTATTTCCTCTTTTGGACGTTTTTAGGGAAAAAAACACATTCAAACATATTTAAATGTATGGTACTTATAGAAACAATTTTATTAAAATAATATCATTTCTTAATAAATGTGTTATTTTTATCTATTATAAACACAAACAATTGATATAATTTATTTGGGTAAGCTAGGATAAAAAATTAATATTCATGAAAAAAAATTGAGAAATCAATCAATTTATTAAATTTGAAAAAACTAAAATTACAATAATTTTGACACACACAAAATATCTTTTTGAAAATTTTGATGTTCTAAGCCAAGTTTCAATCTTAAGAATCCATTAAATTTTTATGAAAAATTGATGAACTAAGAAGCTGAGTGAATGATGGTGATGATGATTATTGTAGCAAAGATGAATGGATAATTTTATACAATGATGACAAGGTACTATACTTTTGATGAATTGTTGTATAACCCGTGAAAAATTACACATGATCATATCTAGAAAGGAGCCAAATTCAGTCACATCTCACCTATTGTAACTATCATTCACATGCAAGATTCCTATTTCTTTTTTGTTGCCTACATATGCATGCAAGATTCCAAACTATTTGCGTTAATCCTCAACAATTGTGTTATCATATGTTAACCCTATTTAAACACACTTTCATCATTACCCACCATCTTTATCTTCTCTAATTACATGCCTCTAATTTCGATTTCCATTTTGCATTATGTTATTACGTAATGAACTATTTCTGTTAATGTGTTCAATAATAGTTGTGATGCTCAATTATGAGTGCTGATTAATGATAACAAAAATTATTAAATCAAGGTTAAATTTTAACCCATCACTCCATTGTTCATCAAAATTAAAACCCAGTTCGTGTGGTTGTCGTTTTCAGATGCTGACTAGTTCCTATATGAGCAATGGTGTAATGTTAATTAGAGTGGTTGCTCTTAGGTAAAACAATAGACTAATTTCTCATATTATTGATCCTGTAGTCTCCAAAACAAATAATTAAACTAAATTTTAGAATACTTTACTACAAGAATATAAGAAAAGTCAAATACAAACTTAAAGTGTTTTTAACTAAGGTGTTTAAATACCATGAATTCAAGTCCATTATATAACTTCTGTCACTCACTCCTTTGTTTATTCAAGGTAATATGAAACTTTTAAGATGTATTATTTTCATCAACGTCAACAGTTACATTAGAAAATTCATAATTATGGATTAATTAGCAAAGAAGATTTAATAAATATAAAAAAAAACTAGATAAATATGCATATGTTTAAATTATATAAAAAAATTAAAAACTAATAAAATAAGTTATAAATCTTAAGAGTGCCTTAATGATTAATTTATATAAAAAACATGACTAATTAACTTCATAGAAATTACTATATGATCATATTATAACAACTCAAAAGTGAAAGTTTTAAGTATGGAAGGATAATAATCTAAACTAATTCATTATATAGAATTTCATAACTTACAATATTACAATATTATTACTAAAAAAACACTTCTCTCAAACTATATATATAGAGAGAATAGTGAAAATAGAAAAGTGCCATGAAAAAAGGAATTCACAAGTATTTGAAATGACTTTATCCAGGTTTCTCGCATTGTCACATAAATAGTCCAACCTTCTTTCAAAAGATCACCCTATTCTTACTCCCCTACCCTCACCAAATATGTTTTAGTTTCATTTATGTTTCAATGTATTTTTATTTTATGTAAAATGAGATAATTCTGATTTTAATTCTCGTAAAAAATGTGTATTTTTTGTTTCTATAAAATTAAAAATTGTTATAAAATGTGTGATTTTTAATTTAATTTTATTTAAAATATCTTTCGTTGATTTTCCTTCTCTGAAATTTTTGAATCAATATATTTTAGTTTATAGCATTATTATTTTTCAAAAATAGTAATTTTTAATTTTTAAAGGAACCCAAAGTATAATTCTTTTATAAATACCAAAATAAAAAAAATCATTCAATTTATAACAAGAAACGTATTTAAACCATAGTTTATTATAAGATCTTTCTTTTGACATTTTGCATTTAGTTGGTTCAATATTAAACTAAACAAAAATACTAAAACTTCCAAAAAATAATTTTAACTCATTGTTAGCATGTTAAAAATTAGAAAAATAAGTTAAAATATTATAACATCTTCTAACATTATATAACCTAATTATTATGAGTGAACCATATCCAGCCTCCTCATATATGGATATATAGGTCCACTAGTGTGTGTAACTTTAATATTCTGTTAACACATTATATATATAACCGACACAGGCATTTAGTGTAAGTTGTCATCAAGCTAGTGCATTCAGACAAAGAATATTTTCTATTTTTTTGTATGTGATTCATTTACTTATCTCACTGACTCATTGCACACACACCATAAATCATTATAAATTGTACAATGGTTCATTCATTGAGAATAATAGCATAACATAGATACATATAGTGGCAATATTTAGCTCCAGCTAATTCAGAATATATGAACAACTCCATGTTTAAAATTCAGATCTGGGTAGGGTAAAGATCATTTT
The DNA here is from genome assembly GCA_030347555.1 of Lablab purpureus. Taxonomy (NCBI): domain Eukaryota; kingdom Viridiplantae; phylum Streptophyta; class Magnoliopsida; order Fabales; family Fabaceae; genus Lablab; species Lablab purpureus. The sequence continues at coordinate 26,109,302 of CM059258.1, forward strand.
AAGGGCTATATATGTTCATCCACCAATGTGTTTGTATTTTATTGATACTTGTTTTAAGGGCACAAGCTTTCACAAACCCCTGTTATTGTAAATTGCTGTGCTATCTAGATTTTTAAGGATTGAGAGTTTAAGAATTTAGAATAATATTTTTCATAGAATTTGTCAATATGATACGTTTTTTTTCCTCTAATTACTATTAATCCATAAGGACTTATGTATACAAATAAGTATAAACATGAGTTAAAAATGATTTTCTAGAAAAAATTAATATACAACAATTTTTATAAATTAATTTGTAACTAACTGCAATTTGAGTTTGTAAAGAATCTTTTTGATGATTTCTAATTGCAGTCTTAACATGTTATTGATGTCTTAGAAATATTTAGAGTGTGTCTTCATTCAACTACCTTTTGTAGGAAACCAGTAATTTATTTGAATGAACTTGACTTTAAAAAAGAGAAGGGAATGTATTTAATGAACAGTGACAATAAAACAAGAACATGGATTATAATTGAAAAGATTCCCTTGAAATAATTGGTAGTTATCTAATAATTGACCCAAACACATTAAAAAGAAACAAAAATGATTTTGTGGTACATGCAAATGGGTATTTTATAAATGGATGGAAAGTGGGATGAGATGGGATGAACATGAAACTACCAAATTGATGATAAATTTTCACATGTTTACTGTGGTTGGTGGCTGAAATAGTAGTGAACATGTGTGTCAAGAAAAGAAAGTGATTTCTATAATTTAAATGTTTGTTTTAGTTTAATTTAATTTTAAAAAATAATTATTTTTCTTTAGTTTTAAATATATGTCTTCAAAATTTCTAATTTAGCTTAAAGGAAAGGAATTATTCCATAATTCTCTTTAAATACTTATAAAAGAAAACAAAAAAATAAATTTTTGTATAAATTACAATTAAGTTATACATAAGTTTAAATTAAGAATTTAGAAAGTTTCTATCATTTACTTATGTATAAATTAAAGGTTTATAGAAATTTGTCAAAAATTATAATAATACTCATAAAGTAATTGGTAACATCATATCTTAAAAGTCTTTAATTAAAAAGCTTTTTAGATAAAGTTTGAATTATTTTTTGTTAAAAATTATAATAATGTTAATAAAGTAATAGATAAGATCATATTTACAAAGACTTAGGTGGTAATTAGATAAATTAAATTTACATAAAATTTATTTGATAAATTAATGAATTATGATTACGTAAATTAACAATGGTATTTAAACATTTCAAATACCTAAATAATCAATACAATAGTTGGAAGGAATAATCATATATTAAGTTGTTATAAGTTATATATAAAAACAAAAAGTTCCAAGATCATGTTCAAAATGATAAAATTTGAAAGGATAAAGTGAAATAAGCAAAATATTTTACAAGATTGTATTGGAAAAAACATTAGTATTTTTTTAACAAATTTTTTATTTTGTTAAAAAGGTTTTAAATATATTCGAATAGGTTACAACTGAATTAAGAAACACGTACGACATTGAGAGTTTCTGAATATATTTAAAAAATCGATAAGATGATTTGAGATATAATATTTGAAAAGTGATGTTCAAATAACTTGAAATAATGTTCAACGATTCTTAGATTAAGATAAAGATTTGGAAAAAATTTAATTAGATATACCAGTACAACATACATAAAAAAATATAAGATTTGAAAAACATAATTTAATAGAACTCAAATAGTTATCTTTAAAAGTTGAAAGAATGTCTAATAAAGTGAAGAATGACTTGAAAACAAAATAAAGATAACAAAAGATAAATAATAAATAATAAATAGTATCATTTAAAATTCATCTCGAATAAAAAAAATTATTACTTTTTAATAAAATATGCAATATTAATGAACATCTAAAATCATCAGTTTTAATAATTTTCATTAAATAATTAAAAAATAGAAAAATTAAGATAATATTAGAAATTAGAAATAACCTTCCACCTCTCAATATGATAAGATAAGAAAGTAAAAATAAACATTTCCTGAAACCTAAATTACAAAATAAGAATTTTTATTAACTCTTTACTTCTTGAACTTTTATTAACTACCAATGTAGAGATAAGTTATGAAGCATTGATATGGGATGCACAAAGGAGGAGTGATTTGATACTTGAGATATTACACACTCAAAGTAAGAACTTATAAATACTTTTATCTAATCAAAGTTATCAAAATAAGTACACTATTTCTCCTTATATAAAGAGTATGTTGGGGAGGGATTAACAAAAAAAGTTCTTTTCCTATCTTTATATCTAAAGAAAAGATAAGATAAAATAATATTTGGAATAACTAGTTTATTATTACTACACTAAAAAAAAATATATTTATTTTATTTTTATTTTTAGGATCATATGAGAGCATTTATTCTAAAGGGAACACACAAAATGTAGAAGGGAAAATGATTTCAAATGGACATTGTTCCTGCAAGAATAAGTTATTTGAACATGCAATCTGGATTATTCTTTAAAGACCACTAAGTAATTAAGAATGTGGGATAGTGTGGGACTTCACATAATTTTTTCTATAGATAGAGAATTTCTAAAGCTTTAGGTTGCTTGGGCACCTATAGAAATTCCTATATATACACTAAACACACTCATCATCATAGTTATATAGTGCTATAAAGTTGATATGTTTTTGTTCATTTCTAACTCTTATCTTCATTTTTTCTATAACTCTTTCTTTTTTTTATAACTTGTCTTATTTTATATAATCATTTTTATTATCTAGAAACTGCTTCTTTATCTTTTGCGCAGTTAGATTTTTTTGAACGCTCAAAATGATGTGTTTTTAGACATTGTTTTATTATTTCTATCTAGCCTTATCTTGAAGGTCTTGAGGTAAGGAAAATCAAATTTTTCATTTATTCTAAGATAAGAAGGTATGTAATATTTTAATTATTCTTGTTTTTAAATTTCTATTTTTTTTTGTTGGTTGAATGATACATTAATTTCTAAAAGATTTGAGGCTTGAAGTTGGAAGGTAGAAATTTTTTTATCAATATATTTTTATAAGCCCTTAGTTTTATAAGAAAGTAAGAAAATTTGTGCATTTTTTATGTAGTTGGATTTTTTTTATCATTGATAGTGGTATATTTTTCGGTGGTGCTTTACCATTCCTCAACACCTGTATCTTGAAGGTCTTGAGACAAGGAATATCAAATATCCATTTATTCTAGGTTAAGAAGGTTTGTAATATAAGTTACTCCCTATCTTTTTATGTTTGCTCCTTCTCCCTCTTTGTATCAAATCTAGAGTGTGAAATAATGTGAATAGAATTTTATTTGTGTTTCTGTTTCTATTTGTTCCCTCTATGTTTCTATTTGAGATGTTATTTGATATCATGTACATTTATGTTTATATAAAAGTTTACAAACTTCTTACATATGATAGTTTATTATTATAAGAGTGATAATATAAGAGATTATAATGATATAGAAGATAAAGAAAACTCACATGATGATATTGGTGGCTTATTGTACAACACATTTAGAAATGTTGTGGAAACAAAGTAGGTAGAGAGGGTTTTAGTGATGAAAGTAAAATTTTATACAATTTGATTAATGAGGCAAATCAAGAACTCTACCCTGAATATGAAAGCTTTTCAACTTTATCTTTTTCTAATTCAGGTATATTTTTTAAGTGTCTTCATGAATGGAGTAATGTTTTGTTCACAAAACTTTTACAATTGTTGAAGGAAGTCATGCCTAACATGAATATTTCTACATCTTTTCACAAGACAAAGACCAGGATTATAAAAAGATTCATACATGTCTAGAAAGTTGCATGTTATTTTGGAAAGGGAATAACAACCTTGATTTTTGAAATATTTGTAAATCTTCACTAAAGGAATTTCCTCAACTCAATTATAAGTTTGAGGAACCAAAATATGAGTATAAAGTTCCTGCAAAAGTTTTGCGACACTTTTCATTGGTTCTCAGTCTTCAAAGGCTATTTATGTGTTCAAAGACTATTAAGTCAATGAGGTGGAATGAAGAAGAATGATAGAAGGAAGAAAACTTGATACATCCCATTGATGGTGAACCTTAAACCCTAAACCCTAAACACACCAAACCTTGGATAATCCTATGGATTAAATTCGCGTTTATTGGAGAGCTTCTAATATTTCTTGTTCAATCTTCTTCCTTGTGTTGCTTTAGTATTATTATTATTATTTGTTTTTTTTTCTATTCTTACATGCAAGTTTCACACTTATATAATCTTATGGATTAAATTTATATCCAATGGTGAGATCTTTGATTTTCATGTTTTGAGTTTTAAATCTTAAAAGAATAAGAACAGATCGAGTTTTATGTATAGAATGATACAAAGTATAACTCGTAGTAAAGTGTTCTACTTAAACTAAAAGCATTAACTACTTGAAATTTTCTCTCATATTGTGAAAATGGTGTACATTTGAGTTGTATTAGTACTAACTTATATTAATTATTGGCACATTCAAATATAAAAATCTTTTTATGCCAACAAAACTATAGTTGATTTTAGCTACACATTCTGATGTAAAAATATTTTATTTTAATGTGGACGATAAGAAAAGTATACTTATAATTTAGTAACACATTCTCACTAGTAAGAGAAAAAAAATGATTAAATTGAGACGTGCCTAAATTTGGTTGCCAAATTTCACATTACAAAAACCTAGACTTGGGTGATGGCCAGCTTAGCTAAGGCTATATAGCAACAACCCTCTTTCTCTCCCACACTCTTTTCTGGTCAAATAATGGTCATAACCTTGTTTGGTTTAATTATTTAAGCAAAATTTTCCAACTTGTAGTACACCATCACTATTATTTCAGTACCCAGTTAATTAATTTTCCAACATTGCTTTTTCATGTAATAATGTGAAAAGGCTGAAAATTTGGTTATACTCGTATATATTATTCTTATTAATAAGTTTGACTTTTCACAACCATTTTTTTCTTTTTCAATCTTGACATTCATATGAAATTATTTTAGTTTGATATTCACTGACTTCAAACAAGGAATTTGTGCACTATAGTTATATGGTACTACATTCGATGAAAGGATCAAAGAAGTCAACACATGGTAATTGTTTTTAAAAGAAATTGATTTAGGTTATACAAAGTAAAGTTTATCAATTCATTGAATAAAATCAATCAAGAGATATTTATAAAGATATTTTTTGACAAAATTAACTAAAAAAAACTCGATGTGAATAAAAATTAAAGAAGAAGACAATTATGAAGTATTTCGACAGAGTTAATGAAATAGAGAAATAATTCAAAATACAAAGAAAGTGATGAGCAGTTATCACAAAAAGTAAAATTATTTTCAAAAATACATATACACTGCATATTATAAATATTTCTCCGCGTAAAATAAGAACGTGTTAATCACGTTTTAGAATAAATAATTATCAATAAGTCTATAAATAAGGGGGTTTTAGATATAATTTCTGATGTGAAAAACATCAATAAATATATATAAATAAGGGGTTCTAGATATAAATTTCTAATGTAAAAAGCATATGAGTTATAAGGCCTCCAAATATGGCTAATAAAAGTTGAATTACTTATTTATATTCTCACCTTTTCGATTTTAAATTTTTTCTTATTCTTCATTAACTATTGTTTTATCTTTTGCTTTAAATTATTGTTGCTTTCAAGTTGCTGGAATCTAATAATTTTTTTTTAATTTATGTTTAAGTCATTTTAGTGTTATTCAATTTACTTTTTTCACAAAAGTTTATTTTCATAATTATTTTGAAATGCTTATCTTAATATACTATTTTTCTATTTCAAAGTTGATTTAATATTTCTTTCAAATGGTGCTTTTAGAAATATATACATATATATATATAATTAAAGTTTTTAAAAAATAATACTTGTTTGTATTTTCATTATTTAAGGAGATATATTAATAGTTATAAAAATTATGTTTAAATTAAAAATCTCAAAGTTGCTGGTCTAAATAAAATGAACTTATAAATTGTATTTGTTTTTCTTTTTGAATCAAAACTTATAAGCCAAACCAAATTCTACCTAAAATAATAGTGTATTCACATTGAGATGCCTCTATTATTGGTTTTTCTATGACTTTGACTTCAAATTCTAATTGGAGACACCTATATTTTTAATTAATAATAAAATATATTATTCGATAAGTTGCATATAGAGTTTATTATGTAATGAAGAACGCACAATCACAAATACTACAAGTAAAATTAGTATTTGATCTAACTTACAAGAAAAAATGTATTTATTTTGAGTTCCTTGCAAGTTAATAAGATTTTCGTGGAGAAAGAACTAAACTAATCTATTATTAAAAAATCATTACCAATATGAAATAATTCAAAATAATGTATTTTAATATTTTAACATATTGAACCCATTGGCTGTTAATTATCCTACATGTTGAATAACTCTGACGTTAGAATTTTCCTATTTTAGAACCTGAAATATTCGTGTCTTAATTGAAAAAGGAAACTTTGGTTACATGCATGAAAATGAAAGATAAAGAAAACAACATTTTCAAAACGACAACCTAAATCAACAAGATAAAACAAATTAACAAAGCAACGCATGTCGTACGTAGACATCTAGTTATCCATGACATGATGTTTACTTCTTGTTGACCACACTTACCAACACAATCAAATTGTTCATTACCATTTTTCGCCCTGAAAATAAGAAAATTTTATTTTGGAAGTTTATATAAGTGGCTGAGTAATTTTTTTTATAATAAGTTATAATGTATTTTATTTTAAATTTAGTTCAAAATTTTAGTAACTTGTTGAATTTTTATATTTATTTAATTATCTCATTTTAAAAATATATTATTAGCAATTCATACAAAGTGAATCTTACTATCTTGTTGATTTAGGTTTTTGTCGTTTTGAAAGGTTGTTTTCTTTGACTTTCATTTTCATGCATGTAACCAAAAATTTCTTTTTCAATTTAACACTAAAAATATAAATTAGTTGTAAATAAATTATGCACAGTTTCTAGTTTCTCTCATGATTTAAATTTCTTAATATTAATTTTACAAGTTATACTTTATTTCACATATTAATCTTATCTCAATATTCATCTCAAACATCATTTGTACTTTTTTTTCTTTTCTTTCTCTCCATTCATATTTAAATTAGTTTATTGGAGAAAACACTTATCATCTTACTTGCTCATAATATAATAGGAGTCCCAAGGTAAGTTATAATATTATTTTAAAATTTTGATTTAAATTTAATTAATTCTACAAAATCATTTATAAAATAATAGTTGTTTCTATTTGTATATACGGTTCTAAAATATTCACATATTACAATGTTAACTTAAATATTGCGGAATTCACTTATCAATGGACATGTTGCAATAGTATGAATCTGGTTAAGAAAGTTTAGTATGTCATAAAAAAATATATAAAGATAGAATCTTTAAGCTTAGAAATTGTATTATTTTTCTTATATATACTTGCTCTCTTTTTATCTCAATTAAATATTTTCTTAAAAAATTTTCCAACAATAATTAGATAAATGTAGATGCAAGGAAAGCAATAATAATAGATTGTTAATTAGATAAGGGGATTACTCAACTTAGATGGAACATTTTGTTCTCCTACAATTGTGGGTTTTTTTTCGTTTTTTTTTCTTTGATATATGTATGTGATGGGGTACTTCTTCTACCATTCATTCCCAAATTAATATATTTCTCATTATTTTGCTGATAAAATGAAAATGTATAAAGGAAAATTTTATAAAATTGAATTAAATCTAAAGTCTAACTTTAAATATAATATATCGGAGTCTATTAAAATAAATCTTAATCATGTTTGTTAAATATATTATGTGATTCATTACTATTTTCACCTTCGATATTCTTGGAACCCACATTCTCAATCGGTTTGCAATACCGACATGGATTCACATTGACCTAACTAATTTCATGAAAAATACAAATATTGAAGAGGGAATCATAAGCAAAATGTAATTAAAAGTTAGGGGGGAAAATAATGTGGCTTTTTGCCAAACTTTTGACAACGATGCTTCGTGATTCCAGCAAACACAAAATCTTTATTCTTAGCTGTCTTTGATGGTATGCAGTTGAAAACAAATAGGATTTGGTGTAGATTGTTTGACCTTAGGATTTGGTGAGTTGCAACTTGCCAAGTCAGACACCACTTCTCTTTGACTAATGCTACCTCTGTATTCACTTCTTGCTCTTTCTACACACTACATTCATACAATCTATTTATTCAACATTAACCCTAATTCTTGCTTCACATGTACCAACACTTCTTTTACATATAATGATAAAATTAAGATTTGAATGGTGATGGATTCAAGATTTTATTAGTTTGTGAAGAAATATTATTTAAAAATAATAACAACTAATAATTATTTTCATATAATTAAATGAAATATATCACACATAGTATGTCTATTTAATAAGAAACGATTCTATATTATATACTGATACTAGATATCTTTATTACAATACATAAAATTATACTTAACATTATAAGCTTAAGAAATAAATATAAGCTTTAGGGTTTAACCCTAAACCCTAAATAAATATAAGAATTACAGTAGACTGACATCACAATAAAAATTAAATTTATAATCTTAAATAAAACTTTGAACCAAAAATAAAAAAACTATTCATTTGTATTAAATATAATGTGAAAAAATATGTTATTAAATATGATTTTACAGTAATATTTTATTGAAGAAAAAGTAGATATAGAATCTTAAAATTATATAATATAATAAGATTTAAAAAAAATAATTAAGATATCATATTTTTTAACTATAGATAACATTTAAGTACTTTTTTAATTTTGAGATTTGTTCTCACAAAAGTATTGGGAATCAATTATTCTAAACTCTCTATTTTTAATAAAACAAAAAATGATAATTAAAAGTTGAAAAAAATACATTGAATAAGTGTAAAATGTAAAAGAAAAAACTAAAAATGAAAAGGAAAAGTAGTTATTAAAAAACAAACCTTGATGATATACGAAAATCATATACATTTTGCTTAAGTCAACCAGATGAACGTACAAAATTAATTGCTGATACCCACAAAAGTTAAGCAAGTAATTGCAAAAGGATGTATTGAATTGGTTCATATGGGTTGTGCTCATTATTCTACATAAAACGTGTTCAAATGGACCAAAGGGTGTTTCCATAAATTGATGTGAAGGGCTAAAATGGGCTTTTTGGTCTTCTTCAACTAATAATTTATCGCTCCTTCTTCCTACACCCCATATTTTTCTCTTGCACCCCACGTTTTTTAAAATTACTCCTTTTCTCCTTTTCTCCTTTTTGTTTTATAATTCATTCAACTTCCAAAACATCCATTATTGTCCTCTTGGTATCCTTATCTGTGATCTGGACATTAATTTGGCAAAGATTAGTGATGGAGGTGAAAGTTTTTAGCTGTTGAAGTTAGTTAACTCTTTTGATTTGTTTTGTATTTTTTTTCAAAGGATTTAGCAATTGTGGAGGTGATACTTATTTTGGAGTTATTTTCAAATTGAATATTTTCAAATTTTTTTACATTTAACAATCTAAAATAATAATTTCATATTCAGTAAAGTTACGGATGATATGGTCTAGAAACTAATTGTATCAGCTCAAATCATATCATTCGAAATTATAAATTATAATATATTCAGTTTCGAATTATATAGGATCACCTTATCAGAAAATTAATTTTGCACTATGCAATCTAAAATTGTAATTTTAATTTTGAATTTTGAAATCGTAGTTTCGGAACACCAATTAAAAAATATAACTACTGATTTCAAATTATTTAATTTGAAATACTTTTGTATTGTGATATTCATAATGTATTTTCAAATTTAAAAATGTATTCTAAAAGTCTGAATTGTAAATTCAAAAACAAATTATGAATTTCATATTATATAACTCAAAAATATTTTCATATTGTAATTTAGAATAAATTTTCAAGTTCAAAAATAGATTTCAAATTACTCAATATAAAAATGAATAACTTGGATAATTTAAACTTCTTTTCACACATCTTAAGTGTAACAATAAATCATAAATCATGGAGATGCAGCAAGAAGGAACCTAATTTATTTGATAAGAAAAATGAGATTTTTCTTATAGCCCAATCTAGAAGTAAAAGGACACCAGGATCACAACACCGTTACCAAATAAGAGCATAATCCTTTTCGGCCCAAAATAGTCCAAAGGATGTAATAAAGATTAAAATATGGGCCTTTTCTTCCTGCACCCCTCCAAACATTTTAAAAGAATTGCGCATTATTTTGTGATGAAGACCAAGTTTTCATAACAGTTTAGAATTCGTTTCAACGATATTTCCAAAAGACGTTACATATTTTATTTTTGAAAATGGTCTTTCTGAAATGTCTCACATATTCATTCCAGAACAAATTCTAAACTCTTTCAAAAATTTCATTCCATAGTCATAGATATCGATACAGAGTGTTTCATGATTATAGTGTTGAATTTTTTCTAAAATTATCTTCCGAAAGTGTGTGCTATAAAATTATCTTTTAAAAGGGTTAAAATTTTTTGAAGGAAAATTGGTTATTTCATATATGTCAGGGTGTCATTGTTTTTGAAAGAAAACTAAATCTAGGTTAAAAAGAAGAAGATGAAGAGAGGAGTGTGATTAACATAGGGTAGTTTGGAGACAAAATGAGAGAGGGAATGTAAAAAGTATTAGCTACGGATTTTCAATACAATTTTTTTTAAATTTATGAAAATTTCATGTCCTAATTCTTCCCTAATAAATAGAATATTTATGTGATTTTCTTTAATTTTATACATGTGATATATGTTACTTCTATTTCTTTTAGTAAAAAATTTTAGATTACAATGCAGGGCAGACTAGATCTAGATATATAAACCCACCTCATCCAGTGGCCTATATTATATTTTTTTTAATTTTATATTAATTTTTTATTATTATGTATTGAATATAATTAAATATTTTTATTTATTATTTTATTAATATCATATTTACAAATATAAATATAAATTTTATTTTGTAATTCAATTTAATATATTTTTATCATGTTAGATTTCCTTGATTACTTGTAATATATAATAAATAATTAGTTTTTACATCTCTTTTTATAATTATTATACATACATTAAATTATTGTTGTATATTATACTCAAATTTAAAATTTAAATTATTAAAAAAATTTAAATTATTTATTTATTTTTTAATTTATGCGGGTCTGTCCATAAACTAAAAAATTCATAGCTATGTAGAATAAATTACAATTTTTAGCTTGTAATTTTTATGTGGACTGCCCACTCCAACTAATGTTTGGTGAACTAAATGGAGACTGACCGACCCACTTTGTCACTTTAGTATTAACCTTGTTTGTGTAGCAAGATATTTATGTATTGATAATTACTTTGTTTCTTTCTATATAACTTCATGGTAGTGTTGGAAAAGTTTAAAATGTTCATGTTAATGAGACCATGTAAACTCAAAATGTATTTTGAATTACATAATTTAGATTTAAAAGTATATTTTTAAATATCTATATTCCATAATTTAAAATATATTTTCAGATTTTATAATTAAAAAATATATTGTGTATTGTACAATCTAAAATATATTTATAAATTACATAATCTAGAAACATATTTCAAATTCCATAATCTATAATATATTTTTAGATTTCGTAATTTGAAAACATATTTTGAATACAATCCAGAATATGTTTCAAAATTATTTTTAGATCTAAAAATATATTTTAAATTATAAAATAATTTGTAATATATTTATCGAATATTCAATCTAAAATTTTTTCAATCTATAAATAATTTCAAATTTTTACTTTGAATATAAACTATGTCCTCATGATAACAAAAAATAAAAACATATACTATTTAGTCCTTGCTTTCTAAGTTTTTCCAACCATATATTGCTCAAGTGATATATTATAACTTGAACATGGAGAAACATGAGAGTAAGTGATGTTTAATTTGAGTTTATCGCTTAAGCATTAACAAGAGGCTTAAAAGCAATACTATGTAGCTTGAGTGAGTAGACTCTAGTGACATAACTTTTACTTGTCTTTTGTAGTTCACTCAGCAAAGTTTGTTAGGGTTTAAGTTATTGGTAGTTCAAGAATTAAATGTAATAATGATTTTTTATATATTGTATTTGATTGGATGATAATGTATTATAGGAAAATATAATATGATGTGATTTAAGAGGAAGTTACCTACCTAAAATAATATGATAATTAACTAATGATTAAAAATATTAAGAAATGAACTTAGTGTAGAATAGAAATTTCTTTATTTCATTAATGGTCTAAATCATGTAGATTAAGGCGTCAAGTGATAATAAGCTAATGAGAAGTTCCTGCACACCAGAAGGTAAGATGTAAAAGTTAATATTGTATTAAAACTTACCTTGATCCTTGATTATGTGATCCAATATTAAACCAAAGTCTTATTTGGATCAAGTGTTAGACCAAAGTAATATTTATACAATTTTCCGAAAAATATATATCTATTATTCTTAATTTTGTGTCCATTTATCCTTTGATTCAGTATTAAATCTAAAGTACATGAAAATGATAATAAATAAGTTATTAAAATGTGATGTAAATTTTCAAACACATGAAAATATTTTAAGTTATTTATGTAATATAAGTATATTATGTTTTATTTATAATAATTTATCCTTTCTTTTATAATGTTTAGAAACTGATGTTATTATACTTGGTAAATGAATATATTGATGTATAGGTCCAAATGCTCAACCTTACAAAAGGAATTTGTTTTCTAGATGGGTTGAATGAATTATGATGAAAATAGTTATTCATATTCATAAAGAGATAATTCTTTTTATGTGGAATGAAAATATTTTAGATTACATAATGTAATTATTAGAATTTAGAAATATATTTTGGATTGTATAACCAGTTTAATTTATAATATATTTTTTTATTAAAAACATTTTTAAATTATACAATCTCAAAGAATATTTTGAATTGTATAATATTTTTATATTACATAATTCAAAAACATATTTCAAATATCTAAAATATGTTTTCAAATTGTATAATTTGAAGATGAATTTTGTATTATACAAATCCTCCGCTTACACAATTTAAAATATATTTTCATATCTGGAAATAGTATTTTGAATTATGTAATACAAAATATGTTTCTAAATTTTACAATTAAAAAACTAAAATATAGATATTTTAGACTTTTCCAATCCTATATAGAGGTGCAAGAAGAAACTATGGCTTTGAGACATTGGGCTTATTAAAACAACATCTCACACACATTTGTATCACTTTTCATCTTCAAATTCTCTACACCCCTTTCCCTTTCACCTTGTTCAACTAAAAAAGGATTTTATGCCACATTGAGAAAAATTGGGTCAAAAGCAGTTCCAAAAGTTGCGTTTCAACAAAACTACTTTGGACCAATGACCGACAAGAGAAGCATCTTCCTATACACAACACTATTTGGTACAGCAAGATCTAAATTTCCATGAGGGCCATATAGGCCACCCCATCATATGAACATTTGACAAAAATATCCAACTTAGAACCCTTAATAAGAGAGAGTAATGATGATTAATGATGCCCACATCAGCAAAATTTCTTTAAACAAATGGCAAAAGAAAAAGAATGATGAACAAGGCTTGGTTGGAAAGCCACGCCTGTGTAAGGCTTTTTCCTATGCTCCATGGTCCCACCACCTCACCACATGACATGACCCTTTTCTCATGTGAATGACCATAGGCCAAAAAATGTGGCACCTCCCTTAGCCGTCCCACAAGGGAAAATTTTTTTTAAAGAAACAAAGAAAAAAACATCTCTAACTGCCCTTCAATTTCATGATTCTAGATACACAGAATCATAGATGGTAGTATTTTTGTTAGTAGTTACACTTCAAAGGCTGAAAGCAGAAGGGGTGACAAAAAGTTATTTTTGGATGGTTGAGACACATAAAGTTGGAAACTTTGGGTCCCCATCATTGGCTTTTACTATGCCAAGTGGAACCCCTTATGTGGATCAACTTTCACAATCTTCTTTTCCTTTCTTTTGGGCATCTTTACTATGAGAGCCTTCCTTCAACTCAATTGACATTTGACTTTAGACATAGTGGAATAACTTATGCTTCAAATATAATTTGATATACACATAATATACACCAACACTCCATTCTTCCGACTAGTCATCTCTACCTCTAATGTGTAATTTCTAGCTTCTTAAATTAGGAATCTTCACACAACCCTTTTTTCTTTCTAACTTTATTAATTTAATTTTTATGTTTTTTTATGAGTGTAAAAAGGGCTACATTACCATCTAATTAAAAATCTTAGGGTAACTTTTAAAGTAGTTATTATGAAAATTAATAAATATATAGAAAAAATTTACAAATTACTTGAAGTCAGTATGTGTCATGATCAAATTTAGGTGCCTGTGTATATAATCTTTTTAAATTTGTAATGTTAATTTATGTTTATTTCCTATTGTATCTTCACTATAATGTAATTGCATTGAAAGAGCTGCTAGATACTAAATGTAGAACTCCCTCTTCCATAAATGAAATCATGGTTAGTTACTTTGTGGGGACTTTTTAATTGAAGTTGGATACATTGATCTTGCATGATTACTTACAATCAATTATGCATGAATATTTGGCATGAGTAAAAGGTGAAAGATGAGTAGAGGATGGTAATTACTATAACAATGAAGTATGACAAGTAACACCAGCTGTGTATGCTACTGCTACTACTCACCATAATACCAAATAATACACACCTGACCAATCCATAACAACACTATTAAAAACCAAAATTATGATGATGCACCAAAAAAACAAATTATTCAAAATTATCAGCTGGAGGACGGTGGCTGATTCTACGTATGGCTTAAGCAACATGGCCCCACTTGTGTGATCATGTAGCAGGCAGCAGACACATGAATTGGATATTTGAATAATTATTTTGTGAGACACATTTTTTTCTGGGGCTTCTGTTGGTGCCAAGTCAGCATCTGTCGTGGAAGGAGCAAAAAAAAGTACATGGGACTGAGAGGGAAGAAAAGGTGGTAAGGTGAGGTGAGGGGGTGCTTGCTTCACCTTTAGCTTTAAAGAGTTGTTAACCACCCTGGCATTTCCTATGCCTTTGTTTTCCTTTTGGACATTCCTTTCTGCTTTCTGAAAACTCTGCCACACACACCAGCATTCTTTGAGATACAACAACACCACCCTTTTGCATCCACCAACTCTCACAAGCATTCATTCATCTTGGTCTTGTTCCACAAGCCACCATTCTGATTTTCATGATCAGAGGAGTTTAGCATATCATGGTGAGAATCTGAACAACAAAAGTAGCTCTCTTTGTGTTGTTGATCACCTCTCAACTTTTCTGGTGTCAGATCATGTGTGTTAATACTATTTCCATGCCTTGTTGTGATTGGTTCAGGGAACGCCTGTGAACATCATCGTTGGATCACAGGTTTGGGTTGAGGATCCTGAGGTTGCATGGATTGATGGTGAGGTCACAGAAATCAATGGCAAAAATGTCACCATCATTGCCACAAATGGGAAAACTGTAAGTCTTTTACTCGATCATAAAATTGGAATATTCTAAGTATTATCATTTATTGGTGAAACACTTGGAAACTTGATAAGATCATAGATGTTGATATAACAGGCGTTTCAGAGATAGGTGCAGATATTTGCTTTTTTACTAGAATGGCATGGCTACTTTGGATCCGAATAATGGAAATGGATCACTTGTTTAAAGAATCATATTGGATGATCTATGAACAGTAAATTTTGTTCTGTAACTGGGTTTTTCTTTCTACAGTGTTGGGTGATGTTAAAACTATAATATCATGTTATGTGATAATAAAACTGAAACTTGATCAGTTTTTGTTCTTAGCCTTGTAGCAGAGACAAGATAGGTAGAAAAAACAATAATACAAAACCAAGATGAAATTTCACCACAGGAATTTTAGTCACAACACATTCTTCTTCAGAAAAAAAAAAACTATTCAGAATAAAGTAACAACTGTATTTTTCTTCTTTCAAGATCTCAAGTACCATATTTTGATTGTATTCTGACCCACCTCAGCCTTGTCCAGCCAGAATGATGGCCCAAAGCCACAATCCTTCCCCCAGAATATATCACCATACTCATAATTTTGATACTTGAAGTATATCCATAACGAGCATATAAAACTAAACATTTGCATTGACCTCAATTTCAGATGGTGGCAGAAATTTCATGCATATACCCCAAAGATACAGAAGCACCCCCTGCAGGAGTTGATGACATGACCAAGCTAGCTTACCTGCATGAGCCAGGAGTCCTGCATAACCTTGCAACTCGTTTTTCTCTCAATGAGATATATGTGAGTCACAGCCAGTTAATCAACTTGTCATTTGTCATTCTTAATATATTTGATAGAAAATTTATGTAAAGGAGAAGAGAGTAAAGTCTGACAAAAATAAATGAAATAAACAGACATATACAGGGAATATCTTAATTGCAGTTAATCCTTTTCGAAGACTGCCACACTTGTATGACATCCATATGATGGAGCAGTACAAAGGAGCAGCATTTGGAGAGCTTAGTCCTCACCTTTTTGCTGTAGCTGACACATGTTACAGGTATATTTACATCAACGTAGAAATATATTTTGCACAAGTAAAGAGATCAATTATAATATTGACTCAGTTAAATGTATCAGGGCAATGATAAATGAAAATGGAAGTCAATCCATTTTGGTAAGTGGAGAGAGTGGAGCTGGTAAAACTGAGACAACGAAAATGCTCATGAGATACCTAGCATTCATGGGGGGTAGATCTGCTACAGAAGGAAGAACTGTAGAACAACAGGTTTTAGAGGTGAGTTTGAACTGCTTATAAATAATTTCTTAGAACCCAAATAAGGTATATGTAGTGACATTATCACTTCTGCAGTCCAATCCAGTGCTTGAAGCATTTGGAAATGCCAAAACTGTCAAAAACAACAATTCAAGGTAAATTGTATAGATATATTTTCTCAGTCTCATTTTCTATAACAATTCACATTTTAGTTTATCTTACAAAATCATGAGTTTATGGCAGTCGATTTGGTAAATTTGTTGAAATTCAGTTCGACAAGAATGGGAAGATATCCGGAGCTGCAATCCGAACATATCTCCTCGAAAGGTCACGAGTTTGCCAGGTCTCTGACCCAGAGAGAAACTATCATTGCTTTTACATGCTTTGTGCAGCACCACCAGAGGTGACCTCTCTATAATTGTCCTGAAAATAATTCAGTAACATACCATTACCTCACTAAATCTAACAGTTAAAAGTTTCTCAATAGGATGCCAACAAGTACAAGTTAGGGGATCCAAGGCAATTCCACTATCTTAATCAATCAAACTGTTATGAAGTGTCAAATGTAGATGATGCAAAAGAATACTTGGAGACCAGAAATGCAATGGATATTGTAGGCATTAGCCAAGAAGAGCAGGTATCGGACCAGTGCATAAGTGCAGCACATTTTAATGAAACAGTGATTTTATTATATCCAAACAATTGGTCAAATAAAATTTCCCTTCACAGGATGCTATCTTCCGTGTGGTAGCTGCAATCCTACATCTCGGAAACATTGACTTTGTTAAAGGGAAAGAAGTTGATTCTTCCAAATTGAAAGATGATAAATCACTCTTCCACCTCCAAACAGCTGCTGAGTTATTCATGTACAAGCTTTGATCTGCCCATCAAAACTGTATAATTCACATGTTTCACTTTGGTGTCTCTTAACATGTTTGTGTTCAGGTGTGATGCAAAATCTCTAGAAGATTCACTTTGCAAGCGTGTCATTGTAACTCCAGATGGTAACATCACCAAACCTCTGGATCCTGAAGCAGCTGCTTTGAGTCGAGATGCCTTGTCTAAGACTGTGTACTCGAAATTGTTTGATTGGTAAGAACAAACTAACTAATTACTCCAACATGTAACTAACCTGATCAGTATAAAACGTTGAAAATTCAAAAACTGATGACAAGGAGACATACTTTTCCTAAAAACCATATAATACATAACTAAATCTTCTGTGAACTGAAGTGCTTTGCTTGTATAGCCTATTCTATGAGCATACTGAGACAAGGAATGACAAATTCTAAATGCATTCTTCAAATCTGGCAGGATTGTGGACAAAATTAACAGTTCAATTGGTCAAGATTCCAATGCAGTAAGCATAATAGGAGTCCTTGACATTTACGGATTTGAAAGCTTTAAAATAAACAGGTAAATTGCATAATTATTACAAGCAGAAGAACTAGAGTTTCTACATCTCTATCTTGTAATCTCATTGTTCTCCATTTACAGTTTTGAGCAACTATGCATCAACCTAACGAATGAGAAGTTGCAACAACATTTTAATCAGGTATGGTAATAACTGCTAAATACAACTTGAGCACCATTATTTGCTGCAAATACATAATATAAAAATGCATCTGTTTCAACAGCATGTATTCAAGATGGAGCAAGAAGAGTACACAAAGGAGGAAATAAATTGGAGCTATGTAGAATTTGTGGATAATCAGGATGTTCTTGATCTTATTGAGAAGGTATTGTTCATCACCATTGCTTGTGAAAAGATTTTTTCTATCACATAAACTTGTGTTGTGAAACTACTTGTATGTCTTTCATGCAGAAACCAGGGGGAATAATCGCTCTTCTAGATGAAGCCTGGTATGTCCTTTTACTCAAAACCTGTGAACATATTTACGTGAAAAAAGAACAGATGAGCACAGTTGCTTATTTTATGCCTGCAAAAGAATTCCTCAGTATGGGAGACTGGGGTGGAAGAACTCGCTCAGAGGGATTTTATTTCCTTTCTAAATAAAAAGAAAAAGCTATAAGAACAGGTGAAATTTTAATTTTATTCTTCTTTTTCTGCAGCATGTTCCCAAAATCAACTCATGAGACTTTTGCACAAAAGATGTACCAGACATATAAATCCCATAAGCGCTTCAGCAAGCCAAAACTTGCTCGAACAGATTTCACAATTAACCATTATGCTGGAGATGTAAGTGAGAAAGTTCTAAACATTTTCCTTGGCCATTCACCAAGAATTAGAAATTAATCGTCACAAAACCTTTTGATACACAGGTCACATATCAAGCAGATTATTTTCTTGATAAAAACAAAGATTATGTCGTAGCAGAGCATCAAGCTCTTTTATGTGCTTCCAAGTGCCCATTTGTTGCTAATCTTTTCCCTCCTTTACCAGAGGAGACTTCAAAGCAATCCAAATTCTCTTCCATTGGTTCACAGTTTAAGGTAACAGTTCAATTACAACATTTACTACTTCTGCCTATTTCTAGAAACGATCAATCCATGAACTGCTTGTGGATCAAATCTTAATATGTAGCAACAACTGCAATCTCTCATGGAGACACTGAATACAACAGAACCACATTACATACGATGTGTGAAACCAAATACAGTTTTGCAGCCTGGGATCTTTGAGAACTTCAACGTCTTGAACCAATTAAGATGTGGGGTAAGTTTAATTTTTCATATTGTCTCTGAAACATGTCACTATTCGGTGAATTTGAGAAAGTTTCCCACCATAACATTCGTATCACAAATCATTCAGGGAGTACTTGAGGCAATAAGGATTAGTTGTGCTGGATATCCAACAAAAAGAACTTTTGAAGAGTTTCTTGATCGTTTTGGAATGCTAGCTCCCGATGTCCTTGATGGGTACAAATTATTCTTGTCTACAAGAAAATGAAAATGTTTTTTAGACTCTGATTGTCACTCATGTGGCATTCACACCTTCAAGAAAATAGAGTTAAGAATTATGAATCAAAGATGAAATGCTATCATTGTTCAGTTAAACTACTTGAAGCACCACATAAATATAATAAATAAGAAAAATCTATTTTGCACTTGCATCTTACATCATAGAGAATCAATACAGGATCATTTGAAAATAAATATCAAATCTATCTCTCTCATTGGTAAGTTCAATAAACTATATGTCAAGCTTCATACACCCATATGATAAACAATGCTTTCTCTATGCAGCTCTGATGAGAAAAAGGCCTCTATGGCCATCTGTGATAAGATGGGGTTAAAAGGCTATCAAGTAAGTCTAAAAATTATGTTACATGGAAGCAAAAGGCATGATTGTCCATAAACTTTTAGGAATTTATATGTTACAATCTCTGATGCCTTTCCCCCATAATGTTTCAATCAGATGGGAAAAACAAAGGTATTTCTCAGAGCAGGTCAGATGGCTGAAATGGATGCACGAAGAGCTGAAGTCTTAGCTAAAGCAGCTAAACTCATACAGAGACAAATACGAACACATTTAACCAGGAAGGAGTTCATCACCCTAAGAAAGGCCACGATTCATATCCAGAAGATTTGGAGAGGTGATCTTTCTTCCCAATATTGCAATTTTAGTCATGTCCTCCTTTTCCTTAATTGCATGATTCTTGGTACTTTACTGGAAATAACAGGAGTTATTCGTTTTTTGGCTTTCATTTTTCAGCTAAACTTGCACGTGAACTCTATGAACATATGAGGAGGGAAGCAGCTTCTATCCGGATACAGAAACATGTGCGTGCACACAGAGCAAGAATGTATTATACATCATTACAAGCATCAGCTATAATTCTTCAATCAGGGTTGAGAGCATTTGCAGCCCGGAATGAATATAGGTACAGAAGAAGAACAAAGGCTTCAACGAAAATTCAGGTAAATACATCATCAAAAGGAATACATAACACCAACATAGATAATGACACGCAAAATGAAAAAATTGGAATGCAAAATATGTTTTCTCATTGAAATTACATTGCTTCTCTTTATAATTGTAATTGTTCCATTTCATTTCTTCTCACAGACACAATGGAGAAAAGTCCAAGCTCTTTCTGATTACAAACAGCAGAAGAGAGCAACTGTTTCACTTCAATGTCTTTGGAGAGCTAGAATTGCAAGGAAAGAGCTCAGAAAGCTTCGGATGGTGAGTTCTACCTTTATGTATCGTTTTCTAAAATTTGATGCGAATTATTTTAACATATATGCATGAAAAAAAAAGTTTCAAAAGTATAGGCATGGTAACAACTTTAAGCTTCTGTGCAGGCTGCAAGAGAAACTGGGGCACTTAAGGAAGCAAAGGACAAGTTGGAGAAGCGTGTTGAGGAGCTTACATGGAGACTAGATATTGAAAAGCACATGAGGGTATAGATTCTCTACTAATTCTCCTTGATAAATGCCAAAAAGATTTGAGTGAAATGGTTAATGCCTGTAAAATTGAAAGTGTAATTATCATTTAAAATAAGATTTTTTGTAACAGCTTTTAATCAGTAATTAATACAGTGCACACTATTCAAGATATTCGTGAGAAGAAAAACTCTGATTCATTCATAAGGCATTTTATCCACCCCATCTAATCTGGAGAAAATAATTGTAGATGGATCTTGAAGAAGCTAAAGGGCAAGAGATTGCAAAATTGCAAAATGCTTTACAAGAAATGCAAGGTCAGCTAGATGAAGCTCATGCTGCAATTATACATGAGAGAGAAGCAGCAAAAATAGCAATTGAACAAGCACCACCAGTAATTAAAGAGGTACCTGTTGTGGACGATACAAAGCTAGAGTTACTGACAAATAAAAATGAGGAGTTGGAGGTAAATCTAAAACTTTGTCGTCCTATATATTTGAGAAGTTTACTTCCAGCTTTAAAATGGTGGAACAATCAAATTACATTAAGTATCCGTTCCAGTTTGTTATTAAAGTTACAATAAAAGAAGAATGTTCATTTAGCAGTATCTGAAAATGGTCTTATTATAATAAACAAATTTGACGTGCATGAAGAAACATTGAAAGTTTCATTCATAAAAGTATGAAATACATCAAAATAACACATACAAAGGTTAAGGGTGGCATTTATTAATTTTTCTTTCAATAATAGTACATCTTTTACCACCATCAAATTAAAAGAAAAATAATAATAAAAAAAATTCAGAGGAAATATAGGAAAAATGAAACAAAAAAGTGCTAAACAATGTAGATTTCAGAACCATTCCCAAATAAAGAAATAGAAGGTACCTTAAGAAAACATATATTTGCACTCATTTTCGGCAAGGTAGTAAACACTGCAAATGCAGCTATGTGGGGCATATGAAGCGTACTTTACTGGATTTGATTCTAGGCTAGCAGCAATGGTAACTGACAAATAATGTTGTAAAAAGCACGAGAGAGTGCTAACAAGAAAAGTACACACACATAAATATATATATATATATATATATATATATATGTATATATATGTATGTATATGTATATTATGACTGTCACAGTAGCATCCAATCCAAACAGCTCAGCACATATAAAAATTCTGCAGTTGAAACTTACTAAGACATTGAACTTCTGAAAATACAGACTGAAGTAGAAGAACTTAACAAGAAGATTAAAGAGTTTGAAAAGAAGTTCTCAGAAGTTGAAAACGAGAATCAATCAAGGCTGAAAGAGGCGGAAGAAGCACAGCTTAAAGCAACTCAACTTCAGGAGACTATTGAAAGGTTGTTAAGAAATATTAGTCACTCAATCTCTCTTCCACCATAAACTGGCATTGACTATCTATTCTTTATCACTTCAGATTAGAATTGAGTTTGTCAAACCTTGAGTCTGAGAACCAGGTTCTATGCCAGAAGGCTTTGGAAGAATCCAAAAATGAAGAACTCTTTGAAGAGATCAAAATGTAAGTTCTAATATATTATTCCCACCATTTTTATCATTCCTATGCTTTATTATTTATATTTAGCAGCCAGATACAATTACTTGAGCGTGGCTGCAGTTGAATGTAGCCAATAAAATAAAGTTATGTGCATATATGAGGTCTCTTCTTTTAGGGTTAAATATTCTGATGGACACAACTCCCTTAGCCAAAGGGGGCACACAAATGATACACCAAAATGAGCCTGGTGTAGTTCCAGTAATTGTTCATGAAATAGATTTAAAAAATTCATATGATAGGCTATGGATATTATGGTAAACTGATCATTCCTTTCATTTTAGATGTTTTTATTTCACTTCATTTCTATTGTTACTTTGCATTTAGTACCTTCTGTAGTAAAACTCCACAACGCAGGCGATAATAACATTAGGAAGCAATAAAATTGTGCATGGGCCACGTCCAAAGAGTGTGCCTTTTAGTTTGAGTGACCTATTTGTCCAAAAATATCTAGGTACTTCAGATTCATACACCTTGTTAACATTTTTAACTTGCCAATGTGGCACTCATTGTCAGGATTTATTCTGCTCACGTCTATAAATAATACATAGCGATTGACAGTAATTAAGACGCAATAACTCTATTTTCTAATTTATTTTGGCAAAATCAAGACAGCTTACAATGAATAAGCAGATATTTATTCCTTATATATACAACGTATGTCATGAAACAAAATAATAACTGAATCCCTTCTTGACTTTATTGTAAAAATGGATGAGATATAGAAGCATAAAACAGAAACTAAGATATACATTCTATTAAAGTACTCAAATTTACTTGTTGTCTCTAGCCTCAAGGGTCAGATAGCAAATCTAGAGTCAGAGAATGAATTCCTAAGGAGCCAGGCAGCAGCAGCTGCTTTAGAGCAGAAAGTCCATCCAGAAAAAATAGAACCAGACCATTCAGCAGCTGCTTTAGAGCAGAAAGTTCATCTAGTGAAAACGGAACCAGACCATGAAGTTGCTGTTGTAGAGAAGATAAAAGTGCAACCAAGAGTTATTGCAGATAATATGACTTCCCAAATCAAGGTACACTACCTTAGGTTTTCCTTCAGAATTATTTCACTATTTAAAATCTATCTCTTATGATGTTGCAGAATTTGGATAATGGAAATCAGACAGAGGAAGAATCGCATGCAAGAAAAGTATTTCACAATTTACCTCACTTCTTCTTCAAGAATTCCTGGCTATGTAATCAATAACAGTATGTTCATTTCAAATAATAAATTATGTTTACAGGAACCAAGAGCACCAGCCTTCTTGCTTACTAAACAGAGATCACTCACTGATAGACAGCAGGTATGCTTTAAAGGCAAGACAATCTCAGGGAAGGTTATGCAGTTTCACACTAAAGTAAATGATACTCACAGTTTCCACATCTCTTATTAACAGGAAAGTCATGATGCACTGCTCAAGTGTCTCGCTGAAGATAAGCGATTTGAGAAAAACAGACCAGCAGTTGCTTGTATTGTATATAAAGCACTTCTTCATTGGAGATCCCTTGAAGCAGAAAAGACACATATTTTTGATAAAATTATACACGCTATCCGATCATCTATAGAGGTAGTATTCTCCAAGAACTTTAGTAAATTAACAAAGATTAAGGAATTTTAAATAAAACATTCTCATTTCAGCCTAATTTTAATCACTCATATTTTTGTGAGAAAGTAACTTACATTTTATGTTCTGGCAGAGTCAAGAAGGAATCCATGATCTAGCCTACTGGCTTTCAACTACTTCAACACTTCTGTTTTATCTACAATGCACAATGAAGGCCAGCAATACAACTAAGGCAGTGTCACGTAATCGAAACTCCCCTGCCACTTTGTTTGGAAAAATGGCACAAGTAAGCTTTTCAAAAGTATGACTTTTCATTGTATTAAAATCAATGTTTAAAATATAATGGTGCTTGGCATACCAATTCAGGGTTTGCGTTCATCTTCAATGGGCTTGGGGATTTCAAGTGGCTATAGTGGAATGGTGGAGAAGCCAAATGATCAATCTAAAGTAGAAGCCAAATATCCAGCTATTCTGTTTAAGCAACATTTAACTGCATATGTCGAGAAGATATATGGAATGATCCGTGATAGTCTAAAGAAAGAGATAAGCCCATTCTTAAATTTGTGTATACAGGTAAGCATCACAAGATCAAATCCAAAGTAAAATAGAAAATTTGGTGTTGCATAAAGTAAATCTTTCATCACCACTTGCAGGCACCCAGATCCATAAGGACTAGATCAATAAGAGGGTCATCCAGAAACATCCATTCAAATATTGTTGCAAAACAACAAGCATTACATATGTACTGGAAAGGCATTGTGGACAAGTTAGATCATGTCTTGCGTATATTGTCTGATAACTATGTAAGCATGAATTAATCACTTAATATTGCTTTGGCTGCTTTGTACTTATCAGAGAAGAGATTTTCCAATATTATTCATCTTTTGACTTCAGGTCCCTCCCATCATTACAAGAAAGATATTCAGTCAGGTTTTCTCATTCATGAATATCCAGCTGTTTAACAGGTGAGCAGACTTTCCACAATTGCACAAAACAACTTGGAGTAATGTATGTTTACTGAATTCAATATATTATGAAGTTTTGAAAACTTTTGTCTTGCAGTTTGTTGCTTCGTCGTGAGTGCTGTTCCTTTAGCAATGGAGAATATTTGAAGGCAGGATTGCATGAGTTGGAACTATGGTGTCTTAAAGCAACAGACCAGGTAACTTTATATATTTGCCACAACCTAAGGAAAAAGTGCAAGAGACATATTTTCTACATTTTTTTATCTTTTGTATTTGGTTTATTTTGCAGTTTGCTGGTTCATCTTGGGATGAACTCAAACATATACGCCAAGCTGTGGGATTTCTGGTATACCTTCTTTGATCAAGATTAAAGAGAATGCACTCTTAACTCTTTCATTGCCCTTTCTTCAATATTCAGTTTTCAAAATGCTTTCTTTATGCAGGTTTTGCATCAAAAGACTCAAAAATCATTAGAGGAAATCACAAATGAGCTCTGCCCGGTAACTTAACTAACTCCTCTTTCAAAGAAACCTCAATGCTCAATGAGTATCTTACATAGTTTCTAACTTTAACCTATCCGGATTAAAGTAGCTTTTGTCTGACATGTAGATCTCTATTAAGAATGAGCTTTTATTTTAAATTTTATCTAAACAACGTATATAAAGTACTTCAAAAAGAGCCTAACTCTTGTTTTCTTGTTTATTTTCCTTATATCAGGTGTTAAGTATTCCACAAATATATCGTATTGGAACTATGTTCTGGGATGACAAGTATGGAGCACAGGGATTATCTCCAGAAGTAAGTCCTTGTCACCTAAACCATGTTTATCTCTACTGCATTTTGTGTACAGTTTTCAACTATTATGAAAATTTGGTAACATTCAACTAGCTTCAAAATGCATTTATAGATTTAGAAGAAACAAAGATATTGCTGAAACAAAGAAAGTCTGAAACTCGAAGTCAAACCACCACTTGAGTTAAAATATTACACTAAACAGATTTGCATCATAACTCATTTTTACATTGATGTAGAAAAGAAACAATACTTTAAAACATATTGACAATCAACCTCCAATAATAAGATTCAAAACCATAGAGAAATAGTAAACTTTTTTGAGGTGGTCCATAAAATGTAGTTGCATTAGGCCGATTAATCAAAACTCAAAGCAGAATAAATCATATTTCTATATTGGAAATAGAGCTAGCCTTTTTATATCCTAACATCAAAACCATCAAATCAACTGAGTCACCCTTAAATCCAAAATTAATACAACAGGCATACATTAAATTAATTACTATCATAACTTTATTCTGCATTAGATGATAACTAATGATCTTTCAATTCTTTTTCCCCCTTCTGACTTTTACAGGTCATTAGCAGAATGAGAGTGATTATGACAGAAGACTCAATAAGCATACATAGTAGCTCATTCCTTCTAGAGGTGGATTCCAGGTAATTAACTATTAACATGCTTCTAGACCCATTTGATTTCCCCCCTTTTCACAACCAAAATCCAAAAGTCACTCCCTGGTCAATAGAAACACAATTTGCTGACAAGCTATTGCATTGGTTCCTTTTACAAAATTCAGCATACCATTCTTGATGGAGGAGATGTTTCGGTCCATGAGTGACATCCGCCTATCAGACATGGATGTGGATCCACCACCAATACTCAGGCAAAGGTCTGACTTCCAATTCTTGTTGCAACAAATGGACAGTGACTCTCAATGAGCTGGTCAAAGTTTGCTGCAGATATTAGTTATAGTTTCTGATTTGTATTGATTTATTTTTGGTTTGGTGTGGAGAGAGTAATTGAGTGGTGAGGTGAAGAATTGTAATTAGTTTATTTATTTATTCTAATTTTTTTTCATTTGTTTCCGGGAAGATCCAAATTTTGTTTATGATTCTTGTAAGGCTTCTTGTCAAGGAAGGCCACAGTGAATTTTGCCATTGTTGTATAATGTTACTTCAAACAGTAATGAAATGAAGGGAAGTTTGGCTTTTAGTTCAATTTAGCAAACTAAACAAAGGTATTCATTAACAATTGACTCAGGATTGTTTTGTAAGTAAGTTGTTCCATAGAAGAAAAAGAATGTGAAACCTACTGGAAGGGAGAAATTCTAGAATGCTCTTGTTTCAGAGTTCCCAATGAAAATAGCTCAGAAAATATACAATACAACAAGAATTTTATCCATCATTAAAAGACTTTTATCCCTTTACATAGTACTACATGTAAAAGGAAGGTTAATTACATTTTCCAACACTAAGTGCCCATATGGGAATATCTTTATTCTTTATTTTTCAGAAGCTCTCTTAGAAAGGTGACAAAAATGGACATTTATTTCTCTAAAATATTTAAATAAATCAAACCAGACATGCACTAATTTCCCTCGGGATTTCAAAATTCAAACATCTAGAGAAACACCCCTTTTGAATAATATAATACTGATCTCCCCTGGATGGTGTTATTTAACTTGTGCAGCAATCACCATCAGGAGTGCCTTCATTACAACCTTAAGGATGATGGTTTAGTCTTGCATCAAATAGATATTGATTTAAATAGAGCTTATAATTTTGGACTAATGAAAAACCGAACGAAAATAATAACGATAATGATAATGGTAACAGTAATAGTAATAGTAACAGTAACGATAACGGAAATGGTAACGCTAACATTATAAATAAAAAGATGAATTGACACCAAATGGAGGTTCATCACTACATTCTAGGTATAGCAAATTGATTTTTTTAGACAAAAGAAAATCTTATATACTACTACCTGTTAGGGTCTCTTAAGGCCCAAGCAACTAAAGCATTCGCTTTAGGCTTCCAAAAAAAAAAAGACTTCCAATTTTTTTTTTAATACTATCTCTATTAAATTAATTATAAAATTATGTTTGAGAATAAATTTTAATTAAAATATTATCAGTATTAACTTTTATTGGTACTAAAAATGATATTTAATAAGTTAACAACCTTTTTCAATAAATCATAATTTTCTTTATAGAAAAAAGAGATTTGTTAGTTAATATTAATAGCTAAAAAAAACTCCAGAGCCTTCTTTTATCTCTATTATCTTACCAATTGGATTTTATCTTCTTCTTTTTTTTTCCTGTGACTTTTCCTTTTCAATCCTAACTCTGAAAAAACTCTAGAAAAACTCTGACTTCTCTCTTTCAAAATTTGCAATCTCCAATTATCTCTTTCAAAACCAAAGTCGACAACTGTGATCTAGAGAGGGAGATGAGTATTTCTATCCAATAAACCTTAGTTTCAGGTAAGTTTTGTCTCTCCCCGTGTTCCCTCTTTTTCTATTCCTATGTTCTTGAGGGTTAAACTTGCATGTTTGGGAAAGCTATAAGATTTCAAACTTCACAAATAAGATATGTTTTATTTGAATTAGCTGAAACTAGTACTGATCCTACAATAAAAAGTGAAGTTGATTGTTTAGTAACTTATGAGTTAGAAAACTTTGAATTTTTGTTAGGCATGAATATTTAGTATGACATTTTATTTGCAATTAACTCAGTTAGTAAGAATTTACAATCAAAAGATATGTGCATTGATGAAGCTATTGAACAATTAAAAGGTCTTCTTTCATTTTTTGAAAAGGACAAAGAGAATGAATTTAAAAATACATTAATTTCTGCGAAGGAAATTGTTGTTGAGATGGATATAGAGCCTAAGTTTCGTAAAAAAATATTAGTCATAGAAAGAAACAATTTGATG
This sequence comes from Lablab purpureus, assembly GCA_030347555.1. Classification (NCBI taxonomy): domain Eukaryota; kingdom Viridiplantae; phylum Streptophyta; class Magnoliopsida; order Fabales; family Fabaceae; genus Lablab; species Lablab purpureus. The sequence continues at coordinate 26,138,369 of CM059258.1, forward strand.
AAAATGTTGAGAATGAAATTATAAAATCTCTTCAAGAATTATTTAGAATTTGATTACTTTTTGTACATTGTAGATAAAGCAATTATCACACTTCAAAGTAGATTTGAACAATGAAGATATTTTTTATTTTTGATTTAGTGTTAAAAATTTAAAATCACTAGATTATATACTTTTGAAAGAAAAATACTTAAACCTTGAAATGTCTTTGAAACATGATTTTGATGGATTGAATTTATTTTCAGAATTAAATATCTTAAAAGAAATTATAGGATTGAAAAATGATAAACCAGTTGACATTCTTAATTATATAAAAAAATATATTCTTTTCCGAATGCATATATAGCTTATAGAATAATGTTAACAATTACAGTATTAGTTGTCCCAGCTGAAAGAAATTTTTCAAAACTAAAGATAATAAAAACTTATTTAAAATAAAAAATGTCTCAACAAAAATTAAATGGATTGATTTTATTATCTATTAAAAAATAAATATTAAATGCAATTAATTACAACAATTTAATAAATAATTTTGCATTATAAAAAACTAGAAAAATAAATCTTAAATAAAATTATAATATATTTTAGTATAATTTTTTTATTAATAAATAAAAAAAGCTTTATTTTTAAAATTTGTTTTAGGCCTCCTAAACTTTGGAACCGTATCTGGTTACTTGGCAGTTTGTGATGACCTCTAAGCTCTAACCAATGCTGTTCAAACTTAATGCTGTAAAAGGAGTTTTCTCCATCTTCTATATCATATAACATGGGTTGAAAAATAACTTTTTCAAGAAAATTAAAAGGGGTTGATGTTGTGGGTTAACCCATGGCATTACTAACTTTGCTGCAACTGAGAGATATCTAATCAGGTACACATGATATAGTCAGATACAAAGGAAACAGCTAAATGAAGCCACACAAATTGCCAAAACTAAACATATATAACACTGATTCCATCATCACAGGATTCATAACCCACATGACATAGCCATACTCATAATACAAGCGAAACAGTTTATTATTATTTTCAAAACTAACCCTCAAGAAAAAAGTTGCAGTGGGGATATTACATTGATCTCCCTTGATGGCTAATGAAGAGAATAAACGATGTGACAAACAAAACACATATGTATGCGAGCATGAAGGCAGAACCGAAGGAAGCAAACTTCAGAAGATTGAATAAGCAGATAAAGAAAATGACGAAGGGGCAGAAAAGTTTGAAAAAAAAATTTGGACCATTTCTCGATTTGTGCGTGTCATCCTTGCGCAGGGGCCATGCTAATCTTCTCTGTATCGTTCCAATTTTATCGGATGTCCCCGAAGGGACATGCTATTGCTGAAGCTATACATTTATAAACCGCTTTCGAACTCTCTTCTCTGACGATGTGGGATTTGCACTAATACACACTACATGGAAAGCTCCTCCAAGTAACTGAAGTGAGAGCACATAGCAACTTTCACTGACTGGGATGTGGAAAAGAAGACACTGTTCACAATAAAAGGAAGTATAAGACTCTGCAACTTAAAAGTGAAAAGGGACATTTTTTAATCTTTTTATCCACGTTATGATGTTTTTAAAACCAAATTAATAATTAATAATAATAATAATATAATTTATATGACTCAAGATTTTGAGCCATAATCCAATGTACCAATAAATTAATAATAACAAATAAAAATAAATATATTAGCATAACTTTATAAATGTAAACATTAAAAATAAAATATAATTTTATAAATATTTAACATTTACCCATTAAATCTCACATTGAACATATCATAACTCTAAAAATGTTTTAAAAGTACAAAATTTTTCAATAATAACAATAATAAATTCACTTCTTCTAATATAAAAGAAATACAAAATACTTTAAATTAATTTTTCATTTTTTATTTACTCTCAGGTTTTTACATGATTTTATATTTTTATTGGTGTTTCCTCACGTTGGTTCATAGTGTATTGACAAAATGTTTTTAACATTATTATTAACAAAATGTTTTGAAAAATAAACTTAATTGAATTGTAGTTTATTTGTTGAAAACTGTAACCTACACTTTGCTTAAATTTCCTCAAACTTAAATTTATTACACATGTACCTCTCACTTATTTCATGGAAACTCCATTTTTTTCAATAAATTACACAAACTCCCCATTCTCAAGAACATTTAATGTACTAACATAGTTTCAATGTTTCACAAAAAAACTACTCATGAAAAATACAAAAGAAATTATTGTTGCTCTTATAGTATAATTTTGAAATGGTGGTAGTTTCTACTGATTTTAATCTTTTTAAGATTGAAATAATTTTATACCTCCCTCAAAGTTTTTATCTGATAAATTAGATTATATGTAATGACAAGAATCCATCTTTCTCTTTCTATTAGAATTAAAATTAAAATTAAAATAAAATTGAGATAAGGAGTACTTCAACAATGACTTTTTATTGTATATTCATATTTTTTTATCACATCTAGTTATAGTTTAATGATAAATGAATTTTTAAAATTTTTATACTGAGAAGGGTAATCCCAAATTTATTAAAATGTTTTTGGATTATCCAGTTCAGAAACATTATAGTATTTTAAAACGAGGGTTCTAAATATTGAAAGACATAATTTGAAATTTGTTTTTAATTATTATTAATCTATAATTCCAGAACATCCATAATAAAGTTTTTAATTTCAAAATAAACGTTCTGAAAACGTTCAATTTTTTAAACCTTCAGAAAAATTTCCATATTTAATGTGTGCTTCCATTAATTTTTCTTCTGGTCTTTTCAAAACAACCCCTTTCATTTTTTTTTTCAAACAGTAAATACTCTTTTGATAGTTAGACTGACTTTACCATGTGAATAATAAGCTAAAGAAATCCAACAAGAAAGGTGAAAAAAATGCAAAAAAAAGAAGTTATTTGGAATTTGGATAACAAGGTGGAGTTTCCAGTTGACTTATCCCTTTGTTTAGCACTGAACCAAAAGAACACAATGAGAGGGTGCGCATTGCCTTTAACCAATTTGGTGTCTCCTTCCAATTTGGTCTTCGGCGTCAAGTTCAAGTCTTTTGCTTTTCCCATTGCTGCAACTCACTCTCACATTCCAACACCAAAACCCTTTTTTTTCCTCTCAACCCATCATTCAAATTTCTCATTTTCTGTTGCTGCTCAACAACAAGAACAACAAGTACAAACTGACGAAGAAGAGAACTTTCAACTGGTCACATCTATCAAAACTTATTACAATGACATACTCATAGTGGACACCCCAAAGGCTAGAATGTTACTCCTTGATTCATCTTGTAATTCTCTCTCTCTCTCTCAGTCTGAATTGCTTTTAAAAATTCAAACTTTACTTCGTGGATCATCTGGGTATGAAAAGTATTCAAATGTGGTTTTGCATTTCCTTGTAAATGTTTGTACTTTTTTTGTTTGTGATCAGTCTCCTTCAGCGGTGTGCCGAGGGTAATTGACGTGCAGAATTTGTGTTTCTTTTGTCGCAGACAGTGTTCACAGTGTTCTTTACCATGAGTCAAAATGGACTGGTTCTTACTGGGTATGTATGCTACCTTGACATTGTTTATTTTGCTGTATCCATGTGTGTTTGATGCGTACCTCCAAAGGGTAATGGGTTGTGTAAAAGTAAAACTTTTTTTTCTTATATTGTAATTATGTTTGATTGCTTACTGTCAAAGTTTGAAATGTTGTTAAAAGAACTTCCCCTTACTGTTTGATTCTTATATCAAATTCATGCTCATATTGATTGTAGGAAGTGTGTATAGTTGTGTTCATATTTTGCTTGCAGCGTATAGACATATTCACAAGGTTGAGAACTAATACTGCTTTTCATATAATTTTCCTTTGTTCGGCTCAGCCTATTAATTTGGATTTGTTATATTTTTATACATTACTAACTTGACTCAATAGGAGTTTCTAATTTGAGAAAATTTGTTGACATAGCTTTATAAGCTCTATATCAATGCTGAGAATTGAACAGTAGGGTTCACACCAGCAAATTACTGTCAAGAAGGCGTTAAACTCGTCTTTGGGCCAAGCCAGTCCTGTTTAACAGCAAAAGTTTGTCTTAATTTGTTATTTGATTCAAGAAACTGGTGATGCATTGTTAATGCTATGTCAACATTGTAGATCAAACATGGTTCTGATCTGGTGTTCGTTGTCAAGTGAAACCTATCCAGAATGAAATTAAATCATTTCTCATGCTGAACTAGCGCCGCCATCAGATGGCCATTGAGTTCTGTAGTGTTAAATAAAAGTTTATTTAGTCCATGCTTGTGAATAATGCTACGCAATGTGGCTGATAATATGGTAAAACTATTAATCTATAGATGCAGTAACATGTATAATTACTTAAGGGTCAATACGAAAGTTCTATGTGAGGGGTGCCACTGTGCTTGAAAGTAACTGCATAATTATTTTCATATTTATCTTCAGTTGTCATATTCTTTGAGCATTAAGGTTAAATCAGGTGAATAAGTTCCATCATTCCTGACTTTGTTACTTGTATGCTACGTAACTGCATTGTACTTTTGTATTTATGTGCACATTTTTTGATCAATTGTTCATGCCAGGGGTTTCTGAATTTGTTGCATTAAACAGGATGAATTTGCGAGCTTGCCAGCTATTGTTCCAAAAGGTCCCGTTGCTATCTTAGGTTTGGTAATTCATTTAATTTTAAGACAGCACATATTATAGTCTGGGAATTTACAAGAGGGATTTCTAAATATCCGTGATCTTGTAAGTAATCTCATACTGCTTTTAGATCCTGCAGGGCGGTGGAACTGCAGCTCATCTGATGCTTGACTTATGGCCTTCACTGCAACTCGATGGCTGGGAGATTGATCAAATTGTAATATATGCTTCTTTTCTGCAGAGATATTTCTAATAAATTTAAATGGAGTTTCTTTGGTTTACCCCTTTGGTTATTTATTTCTGTATTAGACTTATATGGATACTTCAGTGATCTAGGGCTATTAACATTGTTGAATTCAATGAAACACAAAGTTCTTCTGAAACCTGATTATCAAAATTGAAATACCATAGTCAGTAATAACACTAGTGAAAACGAAATAACCAACATCCCATTCTACTTGTATATAGCAGAAACAATAATCAGAATTCAATAAATAGGGCTGTGATTCTGACTTGAAAAAAGTGCTAAGAAAAAAATAGCTACAGTTTGAGTGAATTGCTTATATATTTGCACTCAGCTATCAGCTTACTGATATTTATATGCATGAAAGAATAGGCATTGGTTATATTGATAAGAACAATAAATAAGAATTGAACTACTTCCTAGGATCTTATGGTATCTTTTTGAGGATACCAAAATTCTATGGTATTTTCCTCTCCTTTTCTGTTAGTATTTATTATTTTTTTCTATTTATGTTAAAAAGAAGTCTTACTAGATCTCAGTACACTCTAGGTGAAAAATATCTTTCTGTTTAAAACATTTATGATCAATGTTTTCAATTAAATTTCGTTCCTTATCCTACTGTCGTATTTACTAATTGATTTGATCCCTGATTCATGCATTCTAACCCATTTTTTTCTTGAAAAACCAAACATTATAGTTGATTGATAAAGCGAGAGATTACTTTGGCTTATCTGGTTTGGAGAAGACAACTGAAGATGGTGGGGTTTTAAATATTCATGTTGGTGATGTCTTTGTTCCCTCAAAGGATTTTCGCGGAAGATATGCTGGTGAGTCATTTACATTGCATATTGCCTAGTTTATCTAGCTTCTCATACTATTATTATCTACCTAGCTGATCAAAATATTTTCTACAACCTATACTTAGTAAAAGAAACTCTGTACCTTGTTTGTGTTTTCATCCACTTGTAAGGAATTTATTTCAACAATGCAGCTCAATTTAATTGAAAATATCAAGGCAGTAATGCATGGTTGAATTGATCACTTGGAGAGATCTTTTTTGATGCACTAGCAATGCACCATTTTATTATCTCCTCATTTTTTGAAGTGGATACTATTTTGTTATTATTGACTATTTTATATTTGTTCAATTATCAGGAATTGTAGTTGACTTGTTCGCTGATGGAAAAGTTTTGCCTCAGCTGCAAGAGGTATGTAGTTTTTCCACACACAGATATGTGTGTTCTAGGAGATTGTGAAGCTGTTCTTAGTCAAATGACAGCTTGTGTACCTTGATCATTTCGTAATAGTAGTGTCAAATTTAAGCTTCTGCCAATAAAAAAGTATAGAATTCAAATGGTATATCTTTAAATTTTTTTACTCAGTCCTGTTATCTATTACCCAAATTTACTTAATACTTTAGAGCATGTTTCGGGTTTTGCGTTTATATGGCACAAGAAGAGGAGAATTAATGGAATTTGGATACTTTTGAATTTTTCACACGACCATGCACAAGGTCCCTTTGAAGTTTTTCAAGTGCAGGAGGGTCTTTGTCTGCTTCTATCTCGTAACACGACATGATCATTTGAAAAACATGCCAAAAACTCAAAATCCAATGTTATGGTGTATGTCAGGCTCATAAAATCTTTGTAGAATATCTAGAAATAGTGTATGGAGCAAGCTAAAATTACTCCCTCTACCCTACAATGACTTCAGTTTAAGGTTATTTCATACATATAAAGAACAATAAATATATCTCTTGTTGAAACAATTTTTCTAAAATAGCCTCATTTTTTTAATGCACTAATTTGAGTGAGATAAAGTAATTAATTTGAGGGATGCATCATTGGAAAATGAGAACATCAGTAAGTTTGGAAATTTTTAGAAGGCTAAAACTGTGGTCATAGAGGATGGATAGTAGTTATCAGAGAATATAATTGAGTATTATGGAAACGTAGAAGCTGTAAAACAAAGATGGATAGTGTTCAAAAACAATATGCTTCTACTGTTTCAGTTGAAGATTCAGAAATCCCAAATGTTGATTAGCCTCCGGTGAGATGATAAATTTATGAATGAAAACTTGCAATTATCTCAAAAAAATTTGTCATTTCCAATTATAGAAATGAGTTTTTGATAGTTTGCTATTTATATCACCACAAATTCAGTAATTCACAACATTTATTTTGTTTCTTCCATCTTGTTCAAAAGTGCAGGCTTATCTACCTATTATTTTTCTGTTTCTGTTTCTGTTTCAACGTTCTTCATCTACAGCCTGTATATAAACTTGAGATGAAATTCCTGTTACACTGATGATATGGAATCATAAAGCAGAAATGAATCCTTAAACTATTAAAAAACCAGTGATTATTAGTAAATTCATACAGTGATCTGCTTAATTTATTAACTTTCTGTTTTTCAAGATAAATTCAAGGACAGAATGATAGAAAATTTAACTTTTACTGTCTCAAGGAACTTTAGTATTATGTTTCTGAGTTTTAATGCATTCATCAGGTTAGTACATGGTTGCAATTACAAGAGAGATTGATGGCCGATGGTCGCTTCATGGTAAATTGTGGTGGTGTTGGTGGGGGGCCAAGTGCCACCACAGATGGAAGTAGTGATCCTGAAACTTTGTCAAGTGATGAATCATGGTTATTAAACCCAGCTTTGAAAGCACTAGCCAAAGCATTTCCTGGACAAGTAATGCTTCTGTTTCTGATTCATTGTCTGTTCTTTATTCATTGTTTCATGCATTACACTATAGTACTTTCTGTGCTGTGAAGCTAAAAGAAATCTTTACATGCTATAGAAAGTGGAACTTAGCAAATACCAAGTACTTTCTGCGCAGAACGTTTCTGAAATGAAATTTCTTTTGTGAAATTTTTTAACACAGTTTAGGTATTGTGTAGGACCCATTATTTAGAATATAACAAAGTTTTTAATACTTAAGTTGATTATGATGCATGTTCAACAGAACAGTGCTGCTGCATTGATGGTGGTAGGATATCAACTATCTAGAGTTCTTTGTGCCTAATAACTTTATATTTATGTGAAGATTAAGTTACACTAATACAAAGAGGACAGATATCCAATAATACTACTTTTGCTAGGGTAATCTGGTCATGCATGATTTGAAATGAGACTCCTTAATTGAAGTTCAGTGTATCAATTGTGTAAAGTGCCAAAATTAATATTTTGGAATTCAAATATTAACAAATTTTATTAAAAGAAAGGTTCTATTTCAAGATCATATGTCAAGTTGGGATTTCAGGATAAAAATATGATTACCTGTTGTACTGATGCCAGTTTGATACCCCATATTTCAGTATTTTTTTTAATTTCATCTTTTAGGATGCTTACAGTTTGTGTTTTGAATTTCTCAGCTAAGTTGGAAGAGAATGCCAAAGGAAAATGGTGCAAATTTTATGGCACTTACAGGACCTTTGCCTGATTTGGACTCTTGGTCGGCTAGTGTCCCTTCTCCTCTGAGCCAAAGTGTGAAGAATTGGAGACCTTTGTGAGCAGGGTTCTAGGATCTGATCTTACCTCTCCATAGCTAATGAGAAAATGTTTTGGTAGTGAAACTATTTCAAACTTTTTTTAATCAAAAGCAAGAATGTTAATGCATCACTATACTAACATCTTGATTAGGTTAGCACTCTGGTCAGTATTAATCATATGGATCATTTCGTATATATTATTAAAAAGAAAAAAAAAATACAATGTGGGGGCCAAATGTTGTGAAGAATGGATTGCTTCAAGAATATTAACGCGCTTTTATAAATTATATACATATTATAAACTTAAGATTTAAATCTCATAAAATATTTTTATTGAAGGAGATATGATATGAAATTTAAGATTTTACGTCTTACAAAATGAAGAAATATAATTTTCTATCTTTGAAATATATATATTTCTGTTAATAATAAAATAAAATATTAATTAAAGTATATGTCATATAAAAACTTTTATAGGATGTCATATTGTAATTTACAGAAATTAAATTTACATTTTATAGAATGATTTTTATAATGGAAATGGTAATAAAAAGGATTATAAGGGAATAAAAGACAATATTAAAAACAAGATATTCTCTTCTTGTTCATTTTAGGTTTTATTCTTTAAATAGCAAGACATGGGCCTTTAGGGAAAATGACCATATACCTAAAAGGGGTGTTTCTTTTTACACCCCCTAAAAAAATTCTCACTTTGCTTTTAAAAACTTTTTAGATTATATAATATGAAAATTAAAACTATCAACTGCAATATGCAATCAAGAATAGTAATTTGAAAGTCAATTATTTTTTTTACTCAATTTGAAATTCTTTTTATACAAAAAAATAATTTAGAATTATATGTCATTTTACCTTTTAGATTATATATTTAGAAGTTACATTTTTTTTATAGAAAAACTTTCGGATTGTGTAATCTAAAAATCGTTTTTTGCATGAAAAAAGTTTCAAGATTGTGCAATTTGGGAGTATTTTCTGGATTACACAATTCGACAATCATTTTTGCATAAAATAACTTTTAGATTTTGTAATTTATAAAACAATTTTATACATAAAAAAAAGTTTTTGAATTGTGTAATCTAAAAGAAAAAATACTTTTGAATTGTGTAATTTAAATTTAGAAGAGACTTTCAAATTGTATAATTTAAAAGTTATTTTTTTATAATTTTTTTTTTCAAATTATATAATTTGGAGGTGTCTTTTACATTACATTATCCAAAAAATTTACTTTTTACATAAAACAAGTCAAATATGAATTTCTTTTTGTTACTTACCCTGTGGTGGTGCCGGAGGAAACCCACTCTAGTGGTGCAGGAGGAAACCCACAGGGTGGAAAAAGAATTTCCCATATAAAAGATGAGCTATTAGAGTCCTTGAGCCATGCATATTTGTCCCCTGTACTATTAGGCCTAGAGGTATCTAGCCCAACACCAAATCAAATCCATCAACAAGAAACTCAACAATTTTAAAGGGTGATTCTTTATCAATCTCCATGCTTTCAACCTACACCCCCATTATTTAAAAGAATTATAAATATATCCTTATATTTTCAGTATTTTTAAGTGGTACGAGTTCATCCCGAATTGTACAATTTGATGACGTTTCGGATTACACAATCCAGAAATCAAAGTATATTTGAAATTTTGACTTTTGGATTATATAATATGAAAGTCATTCTTAGTTTCTAGATTGCAGAATCCAGAGACAAAAATTGACTACCTGATTATGTAATTTGGAAATCAAAATACATTTAAAATTTTGACTTTCAGATTATATAATTCAAAAGTCAAAAATAACTTTCGAATTGTGCAATTCAGAAGTCAATCAATTAAAATAATATGTAAATTTAATTTTAACTTTCAAATTGTACAATCTAAAAATTAATAAATGACTTCCAGATTGTATAATCTAAAAGCCAAAAAATAACTTTTGGATTACAATCTGAAAGTCAAAATTAAACATACATATTCCTTCCAATCATTAAATATTAGCTTTGGGATTATAAAAAGAAAACAATAGATTCCGGATTAGAAGAGTGAAAAATAAAAAGGCAATGTATACAATATTAAGAATGTGTTAGTCTTTTTCTTTCTTTTTGTATGGAGGTGTAGGGTGAAATGATGGATGTGCTGAAAGAATCAGCCATTCTAAATTATAACGAAAGAGGGTATTACATTTCACAATCAATCCATGCAAACAAATTTGCAAACCTATTTAAATCTTATCTCCTTAAGAAGATCCATACAATTTAACCACCTATTTAAAAGCTCCAAGGAACAACATGTGACAATGTAAATCCTTGAAGAACACTAGTACTATCACACTCAATCTTCCAAGTTGCCTTAGAATCCTCACTAATGGTAGGAAGTGCTTACTTTACTTTGGATTAACTGTGTTTCCTTCTTGGGATGGCAAGATAAGAAGCTGTAAGAATAACAAATCCCTGAACAGTAGAATGCATGCAACTATATATTGCATTGATTGCTGGCTATATTAGCATGGGTTCTGTCATAAGACTTGTAAGCATTCTCAAATCTTATTAGGTTTCTGTTATACCAAATCTCAGAAATTATATATACATGCAATCGATACAACTTTAACTTAATCACTTTTTAGCATATTGATGTTAGTGGAAAGCAAATAGAAACCATATTAATTCCTCCATTTTTCAATATATTGCGTCTCATTTATAATTTTTCGAAAATTAAAAAGGAAAAAGATGTCTTTACTTAGGTTAAGTGTATGTCTTTATTTTAATTCATGGGAGAAATTTTGTTCCTTAGTTTTTTTATCCTTTTTTTCTCTTAAAAGTGTTTAAAGAAAAACTGACGTAGATAGAACTTAGATTTCTAATTTTGTTTTTTTAATTTCTTCCTTTAAGAAGGAATTACTACTTTGAACTCAAATCTAAGAAAAAAATATATTAATATACTACTAAGTAATATTTCGACTTAATATATAATTGTTTATGATTATTGGTCTAAATATAGAGAATTTGCACTTATTGATAAGATTCCAATTTTACTGCATTGTCTTGTTGGTTGTTAGGATTTTAAGTTACTTAATTGTGTTTCATTATTAAGAATAATTTAAATTCAAATAATATAATTATAGAAAGATTAATAACAATCAAATAGAATGAAATTTCAAATGAAACTTAATATGAAGATAGAATAAGAAATAAAAGAATAATTTTAACTTTTAATAATTTAGCTAAATCTCATTAAATTATATCAACAACTAATAAAATAATTTGAAATCTCAAATGAAGGTATGTAATTAAAAATTTAGGAGTCTTTATATCAATAAATTAGAACAATTACTATAGTTAGGTTTGGTGAAAAGAAATCTTAATAAATATGAATCTTACAAATTTAGGTTCCTATTTGAATTAATGTCCCCTCTTAATTATCTCTTATTTAATTTTATAACCTCTGATTTTCATATTATATAATTGAAAATATTTAGAATATGTTTTTGGATTACGTAATATAAAATATATTTTTAAGTTTAAATTATGGAGTCAAAAATATATATATAAATTACATCATTTGAAATATTTTTAATTTATAAATAATTTAAATTTTTTTACACTTATCAAAGTACAAGAAAAAAATATGAATTAAAATTTATAAATAATTTGAAAATGTATTTTAGATTTTCGTGTTATATAATTTGAAATGTAATCATAGATTTATAATTTAGAATACATTTTTGAATTATATAATTTTTTAAAATATATTTTTAAATTTTAAATTATACAAATATATTTGTAGATTATATAATTTGAAATATTTCTAATCTATAAATAATTTAGTTTTTTTCTACACTTATAGAAACAATAAAAAAATATTTACAGATTACATAATCTCAAATATTTCTAATCTATAAATAATTTAGTTTTTTTCTACGTATAAGAAGAAAGTATGAGCGGCTAAAAGAAATTTGTAAATAAATTTTTGTAATAATTTAAAAATGTATTTTAAATTTTTATTTTTATATTACACAATAAAATATATTTTTAAATTTTAAATTTCACAATAAAAAATATATTTATAAATTCTGAAATATTTATGCCTTATAGATAATTTAGATTTTTATCTAGATTTATATAGAAGTAAAAAAAAATAGGAGCTGATAAAAGAAATTTGAAAATAATTTTTGTTAATAATTACATAATTCATATGATTAGTAATTATAATTACACGATTGGATTATATGCTTTTAATATCAGCAATATCAGTTTGTACCATTTTGCATGTGTATGAATTAAAAGGAAATAAATAATTTTCTTCATAAACATTCCCCCGAATTAAGAAAGAAAATAATTAATTAGGTCAATAATTTGTCACTAACCTCTTGCCCTATATAAAGTTATAAAGTTATTAAACCCTTGTTGTGTTGTCTATTTAAATCGTCTTGTAGTACTTCAAAACTTATACTATTAAACTATATTTGTCTCTGCAAGGTTCAGTCATTAGAGATTGAAGATGGTGGCTAAAATGTCTTCAACACAATATTTTTTCTTGTTCCTCATCATCTCACACTACTAGAATTTCTTATATTTTGTAAGAATTTTTCTACAATTTATAGAAAATTTATAGGAAAAATAGTCAAAAAAAATTTTCTTACAAATTTTTACAATAAATTTATAGAAAATTTTTCATAAAATGTAAAAAATTCTAATAGTGCTATATTTGTAAATTCTCAGAAGCAGTACATTTTTTTCTTTATTAATTCTTCAAGTTAACCAAAACCTTGTATGGTTTAAAGAAAAGAATGAGGAAGGAAGAGTGATGTTTGATTGAATAGGATCTCACCTCTTTCATATTTCTTTTCAACTGAACATTTGTTATTTTTTCATTTTATTTCTCATCTATTTCAACTATACCAATATATTTCCATCTAACATATTTATCTTCTATGTCTCAGTAGAGAAACTAATGAAGTTATCAACATGATCAATTGATCTTTAAAATACATTTGCCAATTCATTTTATTTCTCATCTATTTTAATTATATATACCAATTTATTTCCATGTAAAATATTTATCTTCTATGTGTCAAACTATGCATTAGAGAAACTAATGAAATCATTAGTATATAATAAAAATAATTTTTTTACCTTCTAAATTTGTTCACATTGCCAATTAATTACAATTGATCTTTAAAATACATATGCCAATTAATTTGTTGTTTGGTGTTGCGGATTTTGTAGTTATATCAATGAGAAGTGTAGTGGTTGGAGAAGGTGGTTTATGTGAGAAAGTTGAGCTAAAGGAGCACTGTGGATTTATTGATTGTCCAGAAATTTGCAGAGATTTGTATAAAGAAGCCTTTGTTGCTGGAGAATGCATTACTGATTTTTCTAAACATCTTCAATGTGTCTGCTTTTATTATTCTTCAACCACAACTTCTAATACCCCATTACCCTAATTAGTTATTCATTCTTTTTTTTTTTCACCTATAGTTAACAATGGTTTCAAATATAGCACTATTTTGTCTCATTTTCAGTATTACATATATCTTTGTATTGAGAAGGTAAAATTATGATTTCTATTCTCATGAAAATAAATTAAAGATGGATATATATGAAGTTTAAAGAAGATAGAGTTGATGTTAAGTAATGCTTAAGTGGTTTATACTTCACTATAACCATCACATGGGATACATTTTCAATGTAACAAAATTATTTCTGAACAATATACAAGCATTAGGGCATGCATATATCTTCTCGTACTCTAAACTTATTGGATAAAGTATCTTTTTTGCTTTATAAAATCTTTTGGAAGCATTTTCTTCAACAACTCTAATAATTATGTGAAACTTCTATCGATCCATCTATTTCTTACTTTTAAATTAAACAATCTTAAAGTTGCTAATAATCTTGTAAAGTTATATCATCCTAGGTATTGCTCGAAACCAGATTTCAAAGAATTATACACATGTGGTCTTCTAAAATTTTCTTTGCCAACATTACGTATCATCTCTACTAACTCATCATCCATCTTTTTTTCAAATTTTTTTTCTCTGTGTTATGTGCATATTGTATAATAAGTGATAAGGTATTTCCCCAAGTTCCTGACATAGTTGATTCACACAACGACACATAATATGCTCTATTGACAAGTTTTTTAACTTTCGCAAGCAAATTGCAAGAACTCGTCAACTCCTTCTTTGTACTCTTGACTAATATGACTTTATCTAACTTCGGTCCATAATTACGCAGGTTACGAACTCCATCATTATGATCAACATGCAATGTGATTCTCACTTTTGTAATTCAAGATGGACCCTACTCATTCAGGAAAATATTTCTCATAATTTGGTAACACATACAAACTGAGTCTACTATCTTAAACTTGATAAAATTTTGGTAGCATTTTGCATTGATCTCAAAAGTACACGAAAATGAAAATGGTGACAAAAAATACACTATAGTCAAATATATGCTATCAGAGAACAACACAAAATGATTTGAACCAAAACTATATCAAATTTAAGGTTGGACTATAATGTTTATCTATTAACAAATTATGAAAAAAAAATCTCAAACTGTCCAATCCAATAATTCAATATTTAATAATAAAAATGAAAACTTAATCATTTGTACTAAATCTCAAACAGAAACTAAGATTTGCTCAATTCATTAAATAATGCTTAATTTACCAACCAATTCTATTTTCTAGTTTACCAATGGATGGTAATTTACCGACAAAATTTCATACCTCAATAATAAAAAAATTTCTCTCAGTAAAACACTTACCTAAATTACAAAAGAAGTTTTAATCCAAATTTTCATTAAAAAACTTTATTCTAATTTTATTAAAAAGTTTTAATTTATTTTATCTATTACTACGTTTTTATTATTTTAAAAAGGTTTAATTTTTTCTTAACTTAAAAATGTACAATATTAATTTAAATTATATATATATATATATATATATATATATATATATATATATATGTGTGTGTGTGTGTCTTATAAAACACAAAATTGGATATTAATAATAAGGATATTTATTTATAAGTTTCCTATTTTAATAAGGATGTCAAAAGAATATATTTAAGATGTAACATTTCTATATGTATATTACACGTATTCATCAACATTCTCAAGACATATTTAATGTTTTAAAATAAGAAAATCTAATATGATCTGATACTAAATATGTTGATAATTAAGCTTTAATTCCTAAAAGATATATAATTTTTTTATAAAAATAAATAACATGAATAATATAAATAAAGAAGAGATACAAATTTATTATTTTGAAGTTTTATATCAAAAGTCGTGTTTTGAGTATTTATAAAAATTTATTTCATTATCTATATTGATGACCAACTTGTCTTTTTTTAAAAAAAAAATAGAAAGATATATTAAAAACTAAATTAAGAGTTCTGATGTAATCTTTTAAGATTTTAATATTTTAAATAAAATAAAATAAAATAAATATTTATTATTATTAGTAGTAGTTTATTGTATAAATTTAATTTCTGTAATGTTAATATAAACTTAACATTCAAATGAAATTTAAACAAAATGATTATTTTATAATTAAATTATATAAAATAAATTATTAAATATATTTTTTATTTTTGAATTATTTTTAAAAATTATATTTTTTGGACAAATAATGTATCCATTCCATCTTTATATTTTATAAAATTATTTTATTAACAAATAACATTAAACTATTTATCATCTAAGATAGTTATTTGGTTCTTTGTTGCATTTAGAAAGGAAAAACACTTTATGGTGTTAGTTGGACTGATTTATTATAAATTTCTTTTTACATATATATCTTTAATAGGATTGAAACACCTCCTTTTATTTTTTTATATTAATTTTATTCTTTACTTATATAAAAAAATATAACTTTATAAATGGTAAGAATCAAATATGCATATAATTTAATTTAAAGATAAAATACAATTTTTAAAAATAGTTAAATATCAAAAAAGTTATTTAACCTAAAAGTAATTTTATTTTTAATTTTTGGTTGTTTCCATTGGATGAGAGAGTAGGATAAGCGTTTGTGATGATGATGAGATTGGATGGAAACGTGTGAGATAAACTCATTCGACCATGTTTACATGTTAGGGTTTGCATGGTTTAGGATTACTCAGTTTTCAACACCATGGAATCCTCTCTCCAGATATTCACATATTATATATATAAAAAAACGTGCAAACCATGAATCAAATGCTGCAAATGCTGTAGGTGAAGGACCAACTAACATAGTGTGGTGAGGACCTCTAGGGTTGGTTTTGAGCTTCTTGCCAATTTTGAGAGCAAATACATAGCATCCCTTTGCCCACAACACAAACACCACACATCAATCACTGCCTCATGAATGGACAATAGCACTTTGGTGAGGACCTATCTATCTATCTATATATATCAACAAATGCACTTTGATGAAAAGGGCCATAGCAGTTTGGTCTCTATTATTATAGCTATCTGCATCTATCAGCAAATAATGCACTGTTTAACTCTCTCTTACCAAGATTATGTACTTCAGTTTGCATAAATATTTTGTCTTTTATTATAAAAAATCATATTCTGAGGACCATACCAAGCACTAGGTTGGGGAGCACCTGCTGCTACAACTTAATTAACACCTACTTATTTCCAAAAAGAGGGATACACTCCACCAACCATCAGAACATTGTTGTCAAAATCATTTCAACCAATATATTATCAAAGTCCAGTCAGATGAAAAATTACATATAATTTCAATAAATAAATTATATGCTTGATAAAATTTTAAATATGTTATCAATTTATTATTTTTAATTAAGTTTCTATTAAAAATATAGACTATAATAATGAAAGTTCACTTTTTTATTATTTTTAAATACTTTGTAATTTAATTTGTTGTCAATTGAATAATATGATCATTATTTTTTATTTTCATGGTTCTATTTCGTTAATGAATTCGATCATTTCCTTTCGATGAACAAGTTTGAAAGTGATTGAAAAGAGAGAAAAATAAGTTGACTGATATATTGGAAATGAAAAGATGGAAATAATAATAGTCACATTATCTCCTACTTGACATGAAAATCAAATTACAAGATACTTAAAATAAAAGTAAAAACTTAAATACTCAAAAATAGAATAAAATTCTTTTAATTGAAACTAAACTAAAAATATCTAAATTTATAAAGTATTTCAAACTTAATTAAATTTTAATAAGTCATAGTTTTCTTATTTCATACTTTTATATATTTTTTATCATTTAATTTATATATCTAAAAGAAATATATATATATAAGCAACAGGAATTCAAACCTTTTTGGGTATATTTGTGTAAAATAAAATATTCAAGACAAAAGATCATTAAATTCAATTCAGTCTTAATTAGCCTTCGTAATTTTTAAAACATTTTATAAGAACTTAGGAGTAGTTTGTGTTATGATTTTATGCTTTTGAAAATATAGTTTATAGGTATAATATTACGATTGAAAAGTTATTCTTAGTGGTAGTAAAAATTATGTTTGATTAACTTCTCATATTTTTAAATTTTAAATGAATGAAAGTTAAAATGTAATTTTCCTTATTCTTGTGAAAATATAACATATCAACTCCCAGTGTAACACTTCGTAAAGTTAAAAAAAAATACTTATGATATATAATAGTGAATACGGTTATATAATTTGTGGGTGGAGAGTAACTTCATTTTGGTTACCAAGGGTTTTCTGAATCAGAACATTCCTTATATAGGTGATCCATAACAGATTACTCATAGTTATTCATTCCTTGGTAGATTTTATCTGGATTCGTCAGAAGATCATTTCTTTGTAAATAGATTTGGTTTTTCCATTTATAAACTTACCTAAGTCTACTCCTTTAAGGTTGTTTTAAGGTTGTTTCATGGACCTTGCCTTGCCATAGATGATATGCTTTTTTTCCTCCTTTAATGGTATCTAACCTTCAGGGCCTACGTTCAATGAAATTTAAAAAAATATATTATTTTATAAGCATGTTGTAATTCTATAAATAATATATATATATATAATCCTCAAAAGAAAGTTTTCAAATAAAATATATATCATTAGAAATCTCACATAATAAAATTACCCACGTCATTTGGATGTTTGTTCATTTCCAATGGAACACAATTATGATTATTATAGCAAAGTTGCACATAAATATATAAGGATGAGCTAATGAAATCAAAACATATATTTTTTTTACAAAAGTAGTATAATTTTATTTAAAATTAATGTAAATGAATATTTTAAAAAAATTACTGTATTAGATAAATAGTATGTTGGAGTACGATTTTACAATAAAAAAAATTGTGTATACAAACACGATTTTGACTTAAAATACTGTTTCAGTTTTTTATTTTAATATTTTTTTCATAATTATATTATTTCCGTTTTCTTTTGATTTTTTGAAATGAATTACGTTCTCTTTTTCAATTGTTTCTAATTTTAATTTTATTATTTTTAAATTAATTCTTAACAAAAGAATTTAAAAAGTTAAATATTAAATTTTTAAATTATTTTTAATTAATCTATACACAACATCATTTGAGTGACTGTTGATTGTTTTAGTGATATAAAATGGTTAATACAATAATTGCACACTACTTAAGTGGATAGTCTTGTATGAGTAATCATAAATTGTTTGAGCAATATTAGATTCAAAATCAATTCCAAATAACTTAACTAAATGATTTCTCAAAATTTCCAATGCTTACAAGGCTTTTCTCCCTTTTAGGTTTATCAACATAGCACAATATATTTACAACAACAAAATACACTAATATAACTACACAATCTCATTTATAGTACTAATGTGATTCGAACTCATGTAATTTATTCATCAAGACAATCATCAATTTGTGAATTATAATATTATTAATTCTCTTTATTTGTCAAGACAATCATCAATTTGTGAATTATAATATTATTATCTCTTTATTTGAATTGAAGTATATTTTCAACTATCAACAATTACTAATTTTTCTTAAACTCTAAATAGTTCATATAAATTTTTAAAAGATACATATATACTAATAACGTTTCATCTTATCTAACTCACTTGAAAAGAAAAAGAAAATACATTAAAATACCATAAATAAGTTCTAATCTATTCTAAATAATCTACACTTTATTAGCTAATCAAAACTTAAAATTGGTTAAAAATTCACCATTAGAAACTCACTTATAATAGAAAAATTATGGAGAAAAATTTTTTAAACTGAAAACCTTAAAATAAATTAAAGAATAAATATTTAATCTTTATTTATAAATTTCATTTTCTATTTATTTTAAAATATACCGAGTCTTAATAAAATAAAAGAATTACAACAAATAGAAATGTAACTTAGAAATAAAATATATCTCAAAATAATTTTTTATAACGTTGTACGAAATATTAAAATAATATTCTTATTTTCATATTTTCAATAATAAAAAATTACGTGAAACAAATATCCATGAGTGGTACCTAAAAATTATTACTAAATGATAGAGTTAGATACTTGTCATATCATCTCATTTCAATGTTATGATAATCTTTCATTTCTTTTCCAAAAAAATTGTGAGATTAGATAATAAATCTTTTGGAATCTAAAATCAAATACAAAGACATTGAAAATTACATATTTAAGTCAATATACTACTTCCAAATGAATTTATTGACTACATTTGGTTTTATTTGGTGAGTAGTAGGGGAATCACAAAACCGTATCATCAAAAGCCACGTGGAAACACTATGAAACTATTTGTTGATATCATAATAAATTAATTTTTAAATATCTTTTTTTCTAAAATAGACATGGATAACTTTTATCATAGACCCAGTTACATGATTGCTCGGCAATATCTCCACACTTTTTTAATAAGCTCTTAAAGCTATGATTTTATCTTGTAAAATTTCATACACATCCACTTTTTCAGAACTCAATTAAGCAAACCCAGATATATGGAATGTTATTTTGTGTTGATAAAAGAACTTAAGGCTTACCTAAATCAAGACAAAAAATATATATAAATATGTACACAAATAAAATTATAAATATATACATGCATAAATATATAAGTATATAATACATACATAAATATATAAGTATATAATATATACATGCATAAATATATAAATATATAAGCATATAAATATATACATACATAAATATATAATAAACATATAAAATATAAACATATAAATACATAAATATAAAAATATATAAATATATATATATACATACATAAATATATAAATATATATATATATATATAAATATATAAATATGTAAGTGTATAAATATATACATGCATAAATATATAAATATACAAGTATATAAATATATATATATACATACATAAATATATAAATATATATATATATATATAAATATATAAATATGTAAGTATATAAATATATACATGCATAAATATATAAATATACAAGTATATAAATATAAATATACATAAATATATAAATACATAAATACATAAATATATAAATACATAAATACATAAACATATAAATATATAAATATATAAGTATATAAATATATGCATGCATAAATATATAAGTATATTGTTATATATTAGTCTAATAATATTAAAATTTGTTGATAAATTTATCAAGAGATTCTATTTTTCATAATATTTTATTGATGGATTGTATTGTATGATGCTAATTTGACTGGCGAATTTTACTGACAGATAAATTGATGACAAAATTTAATCTGTCAATAAAATTCGTCAGTAATTACATAATTTTCTTGTAATATGACTTCTAATTTACATCATATATGGTCTTGAAATTGAGAGCGAACGATAAAATCCTATTTATCATATAGATTGAATTGTCGTTTGCAGTCTTCCCTCAGAAAGACTTTGGCAACTCAGTCCCTAGTAACACACACCTCCCGATCTTTAAAATGGTTTTGTTTTTTGTCTCATAAAAAATCTTATGCCTCCTTATACCTTCTGTTCTACAAAATTTTTTGAACTACTATGAAATAAATCCAATATTCCATTGTTAGTTCTAAGTACCTTCAATTTGGTTCCTTATTGGTTATCTACCATGGTGCACCATTTCCTAAATCTTTGAAAAGTTTCATCCTTGTTTTTCAATATATAAATCCACAACCTCCATAAGTAATCATCTATGATAGAGAGGAAATAAGACGTTCCACCATGAGTCTTTGATCTTGTTGGACTCCAAGTTCTGGATGAGTATACTCAAACGGTCTACTGGATACATGCTTATCAGTCTCAAACTTCAATTTGTGAGACTTTTTTCAGTATACATTGATCATAAAACTCTAACTCCTCCATCCTATCATCTCCTAGCAGCTTTTTCTTATCCAACTCCACCAAACTTCTCTCACTGATGTGCCCGAACCTTAGATGCTATAACCTTGTCTGACTAGCTACAGACGCATGCATGATCACTATCGAACCATCTACTATGTAAAGATCGTTATTTTTCAACCCCTTAACAATTGTAAATGCCCCCCTTTGAATCTTTATCATATTTTGTTCAATCTTGGTTGTCAAACCTTTAAGATCAAATATACCCATTAAAAAAAGATTCTTCTCGAGCTTTGAAACATACCTCACATCTTGCAACAACATCTCTCGGTTGTCAAATATCTTCAATCTGATTAACCCCATGCCTTGCATTGTACAAACTTTATTGGAAGGATTAAACCTCCTCCTTTCAGTTTTAAGGTCTCAAAAGAACTTCTTCACTAGACACATGTGATAAGTGCATTCTGAGTTCATAACTCAACTTCTCTGTGTATCAACGTTAAAGATACCAATACTTCAAGATAGTCATATCTGTCAGACGCTACAACAACATCAACTCATTCCTTTATGACATGGAAGATTTTACCTTTTTCTACTTTAGCTATGGACGGTCCGCTACGAAGTGACCCTTTTTGTGACAATTATAACACTTATTTTTTGGCTTATCATCTAATGAGAGCTTTGTCTTTTTCACCTGATACTTCTTCTTTTTCTTTCCCTTTGACTTTTACACATTCAAACTCAATTCATTATCTTCTCCTTTAGACTTTTGAAGTTTTTGCAACTCCTTAGTCCAAATTGAGGATTGAACCACATTCAAAGTAATGGTTTGTTCCTTCCCGAACAATAAAGCATCCTTAAAATGCTCAAACGTCTTGGGCAAGCTGTTCAGAAGAAGTAAAGCCTTATCTTCATCCTCGAGGTTCACTTTAATGTTATCTAAAACATCTTGAATCTTGTTAAAATTCTCTAGTTGCTCCACCATCATTCTTAACTCAGTCATCCTAAATGAATACAATTGTTACTTTAGACAAAGTCTATGTATCGAAGATTTAGTCATATATAATGACTCAAGTTTCAACCACATTGACATAGCAATTTTCTCCTTTGTGACTTCCCTCAATGCCACACAAGATCATGGTGTTTCTGGTTTTGTTGATAAATTCGTCTTCTCCTTCTTAGACAAGGATGCTGACATGTTCGCCTCACCCCTTATAGCATCAACACATCCTTGTTATATCAAGATAGTCTTCATCTTGATCCTCCATAATCCGAACTCGTTATTGACGAAAAACTTTTCAATATCAAACTTGGTAGCCATCACTTAACCTTACAATTCTTGACTTTCTTTCTCTTGTTCCGTACAAACAGTGTCAATTGTCGGGTTCGTTGCAACAATAACAAAAAACACATGAATAAGAAAGAAAGAAACTTTATTGCAATAACAAAAGATCTATACACAAAGCTCTTAATTGACATATACATAAAACACGGTCACTTCATGTATATAACATACTCTTTATATAGAGAACATACAAGATAAATTAACAGAAAACTATTGAGACAATTATAATAAAACATCATCTAGAATATTAATAAACCATAGACGATCTAACGAATTATACGATCTAACTACTTGATATACCACTAGACGATTCGTAATAGATGGTCTTATGTATTCCTCATCAAATAATCATGATTTGAGAGTTTATAATTCAGATAATATAATGTGATTCTATGAATGTTTTAAAGTCTTGAAATTGAGGAAACATGTCAAATAAATAGTTACAATGCTTAGAATATACTAAAATATATATATATATATATATGTATGTGGGAATGTTGCATATGATTGATACTGCTTTGTTAAAGTAAAGTATTAGTTTAATTGAAATTTTAGTTTGTGGAGTGATATTTTACCATTTTTTTTACTTAAAAAAAGTCCAATAAGGTGTAAATTGTATTACACGTTCTTAACATAAAAGACTGTGTATTGGCACCATATGCAAATAGATGAGTAAGAGTGTAAATCCAAGACTTCATACACACACAATGTCCATGGAGAAAATTATTGAGGTTAGGCTTGAAATACCAAATAGAAAAAATGAGTAGTTTTTTTTGTCAGAATTAAGAGACTAATGAAGTCATTTTATAGTGCGTTCGATGATCTGAGTCAAAGATGTGCTTATCTGTCATATGATGAGTGCGAAAATCCTGGAAGAAACCAAGTGTGCATGAGATTGAGAATACGGTTTTCAATTCCAATGTCTCCAAAAGCTAAGTCAAGAAGCGGCGGTCTCTAACCTTTTTTGATTTTTGTTTACTATACATAGCGGCAAAACAGGTTCATATGAGCTACTCTGTGCATCTTGTTCCAACTTATCCACCAAGCATATCAATTTGGTAGTTGGAGATTCATTATAATATTATTTTTCTAAGTTATGACATTGCTGCACTGCAATTAACAGCTACATATGTTTCTCTCCTATTCAGAAAGTAACCATCAACTTGTATCCAAGTGATTTTCAAGAAAATCAACTTGTGGCGTTTCTTAGTTGCCATGGCAAAGACAACATCATTTATTAATTGACTTCTCACCCTTTATAGTAGAAATTAATTTTTGTAACTTAATAAAAGCTAAATTTTTAGTACAAGATGTATCCTACTGAGATGATATGTATTGTATTAACATTTGATGTCCTGATTAACAATTAAAAATTCTTGTAAATGTGCTGCTGCAATCCTGATATGACAGATAGTGTATATAAACTTTTATACCAAATAAAGTTTTAAATTGACATGATGCATTATATTGTTAGTATAAGGCTGTGACATCTATGATATAATAAATATTTTTTGCTTAATAATATGGTTTTTGTTAGGCAATGAGTATATTATCAAAAGCTATAATTCATTACCAAATTGCAAGTAGATGATAGTTTTGTTTTTTAGGATTATCTTCCTGTACTTATCTTTTTTGTTGACGGCTTGTACACTTTGTACTAAGTTTGACTACTTATTATCAGTTAATCATCTTTGCTTATAAAAAAAGTGTACACGATGGGTTTTTAAGCATGTATTTATAGTCACTCATGTAAGTATTGTTCATTGTTTTGTTCGCAATTGTATATTAAGCTCTGTATGTAGCAGTGAAAATTCAACCTCTTTATTATTTATTAACCATCTTACTATATCTATGTATAATTCAAACCAATCAATCTATCCAATCATGAAAACAAAAATTGAGGGATTAGTGGGTTTGAATAATCTCTTTTTGTGGATGAATATAAAGAATCATCTAATATATTTTAATAATTACAGGTTAAGTATTATTTATTTATTTATTTATTAACAATCAAAGTATATCTATATATAATTCAACCAATTAACCCATCCAATTATAAAAACAAAAATTAATGGATTGGTGGGTTTGAATCATAATTTTTTCTGGATGAATATAAAGAATCATCTAATATATTTTGAATATTATACGGTCATGTAAATCCAAATTCCAAAGTTCATATCCGGAGCATAAATTTTTGCGTACAAGTTCTGAATTTTTCTGTATTTGGATGTAAATATGTGTATAACTATTGAATTTTATTTTATAAAAAACATATCAAAATTATAATATACATAGATGGATTAGATATCCAAAAAAAAAATCAGTAGATGGGTTGAATTTTTTTTATTAAATGAATTATAGATATGAGTTAGATTTTCTAATATATGATTGACAGATCATAAATGAATCAATGGTTTATTTTTAACCTATTCATAACTGAGGTCAAAATTGATGTAATCCATTCATTTCACATCTGCATTCACCAATGCATCAATAATCAATTCAAATTCAAACTAGGAAGCTATTACTAACTTCATAGCAAAAACAAGTTATGTCATATTGAATCAAGAACGTGTACCCCTCAACTCCATTCAGACCAAAACCATGGCATAGGATTCCCATATGCAGTTGATTAAGCCAAAAATATTAATGTTATATGCAGTGTTCGTAAAGGTAACGGCACCAGCACTAGGACGCAAGATGCATGTGTGTACATAGTATATAATATTTACAATTAACAAGCAAGTAAGTGGGAAAATTGTTATAAATGGTTCAACAGATTGGTAGCTATATAGGAACAGTGAAGGGGTTTAAAGAGGGTAAGTGTCATTTTGATTTGGTTCATTCATTACGTTCATCTGCGTGGTTGACCAGGTATCTGTGTAGAGAAGAGTGTGACTTTTTTCATGTGCAATAGAGAAGGTTGCGTGGGAATCCCTTTGGTGAATTTTGTGAGTGTAAGAGACTCTGAAACAAAGCCTTCCAGATCCCGGTTTTGCACCTATTTTGTTATCAGAATTTATGTGACCGAGACCTAGAATTGTGTATTCTATGTTGGATCAGCACGTGTATAAGCCACGGACTTTAAGGAATTTTGCTTTCTCTGATATGTGTGTGTATATATATATATGAGTTTCATTTCCCTTTAATAATTCTGCTCATAAGCTTGTGCAAATAATACAATGACAAACCCCACCCCATGCTTGTGACCCCACACTAGAATTTCAGAAATAAAAAAGTACTTCAGCAATCTCATCTTGTCTTGAAGAAAAATTTCACATATTAAGTAGAACATACATATATATATATATATAGTTATGCTTGTAGTACACTAAAGGAAGTTATTTTTCATTAATAGAGATATATGTTGAATCTGTTTTGAATGAAATTAGAAGAATTATGAAAATTCCACATGACCCACTTTTAAGATATTGTGAATAAATGGTTCAGAGAAACAAGATGGTTGTTTCTATATGTTATAAAATTAAAGATGACAGAGTTGTTTGACGTATACATAGAGAGAATTTCATTGCATTTCAGCACATATATTTTCTGCTTCGTTTCAGATTCATATACATATACTAAACAGAATTTGTTGTTAATGGTTGAAATTATGTGTGATCGTTAGATGCAGTCAGCAAGTATGACAAAAGGTAATACACATTGGATCAGAGAATTTGAAGACAAAGGTGTGGTCAAGGACATGTTGTGTTGTCCATGTATTATGTGCTAGAAAACAAATGTGGTCTCAAGTAACCACCAAAGGTTGCCATCTTTCTCAATGGAACATGATATAATTTAAATATATAGTTTGAACGAGCCAGAAAATAAGCAAATGTAGAAGTTAAAATAGCAATAATTATTAGGAGAAAATTACAGAAACTAGCAAGAAAATCCATGAAATTTGTGGGGCTTAAATGGTCATTTTTGTTTAGCTTGCTTTAGCTTAATTAACTCGTTTATTTTTATCACGGCCTAGGATCCAGAATATTGATGCACCATCCATAGGTAGCCATTGCTGCATCCCAATAACCTAAAAGATTTAAATTGCTATTAGTTAATTAATCAATCAATTAACTAATATTGCGTATGCTGAGAATAACGACTATATGTACACATTGTTAGACTTAGAACTCCTAAGTTTGATACTTTACACTGAATTTTATGCAAATTCTTCACTTTTATGAACATGATTCCAGGATAGCCACTGGATCCTCATCCTTTGATTAGTTGACTGCAGCTTTACAAACTAAATACAATCATAATTATCCTAAATTTAAATTAAATTAATACATATATCAGATATACATGGCTAGCTCTTAACTGGCTTTTAACCAGCCGAAAACACTTGTGAATCATGGTAGTTCTTGAAAAATAATAACATTTTTTATATCAATAAATGCATATATATAAAGTCTTGTAAGAATAACTATTATATTATTTAATAAGATTAAGGTGCATGTATTAGGAATATTGGAATGAGCAGAAAATACCATCTATCTGCATCATTCTTCTTTGACTTTGACTACTCTGCGCGATTGAATTTTAAGACCAATACATGTTCATCTTGTCATTAAATTAATGGACCCAAAAATTGTAAAACAAAATACTTATGTTTTACATTATACATATATATAATAGAAAGAGAATGAGGAAAAAACCAAAGAAGTTACTGTGGATTCATTAGATTAGTAATTGATAGTTAAGCAGATTTTCTTCATTGTAATGAGGCGAAAGTTGGGAGGAAGGTCTCCCATTCAACGAACATTTACCAAAGCCTATTTTTGTATATTATTCTTACCCATACAATGCAATGCATATATCTGCATATTTTATATATATACAAAACAAATTACCCACTTGACAGTTTATAACATAACAAGAGGCTTCAACAACAAGCTCTTAGCCTCATAGCTTTTTATTAATGTACCTTTCTGATATCATCATATCATCATAACACAGCTAACTCACTGTCCTACTTAATAGTTTATTTTATTACTCTCCATTTTGCTTCAGCTAAAATATGTATAATTAAATAAAATAATCTTTTTATATATTTCTGTGCCCATTCTTGGTTGTCAGGCCTTATTTGTGAAGCTAGCATTTGCATTGATCCTCTCATCTCTCTCTCTCTCTCCCTCTCTCTCTCACATTCTCTCTTAAAACCCACGTCCGTGCCCTTGAAGCTAAGAAACAGTGCAACCAAAGACTCCTCCAAGCTGTCTGATTTCCTGTGTGTAGTTCTTTGTCTGCTTTCCTTTGTCCTTTGAGAGGGTTTCATCTTGCGTACCACAAAAGGTTTGTACGCTTTTGTTCTGTTGCTTTTGGCATCATTTCTTTCTGTGTCATGAAAACTTTTGCTTTATTAATTAGCTGATTTTCCTTTTGTTTCGTTTTCTCAGGTCATCTTTTTTTTGTGCCTTTATTACATAATTTCAGAAACCCTTTCTGGATCTTTTAGTAGTGCTTGATTGTAAATCTTGACCCTTGCTTAATTCTCAAACTTTTCTTTCATACATAAAGCTCTTGTTTTTGTTAGGTTAGTTTGAAAAAATATGTGCGTGTGTGTATTTGTTTGTGGTTCATAATGAAAATTTTTAGAGACAAGCAATGAGGATTTGATTTGTTTGCCTTTTGGGTCTACACTGCTTCCTTTACTTTCATTCAACTTATTTATCAGTTAAAGGAGTTATATTAAATTGAGAGCTAATATTGTTTTTGACATATACATACACACACACATATATATATATATATATATTTATCCTGAGCAAGATTTATTCACTTTTCCTTCTTTTTCTCTTTTTCATTTTCTTCTTGGAACTATGTCTAATCCTTTCCATGCACGTAACCCGATGTCAGTGAATTCTTTTTTGTTAGTTTTCAAACGAATCCATGAATATGAGCATACATATTCCTGTCTTTGTGCTGTTTCTAAGGAACTGTGTTCTAATGTATACAACACAAGGTGATATAGCTAGAGGGAACGAAGCATGGACAAATAAAAAGTTCTTTCCTGCTACTGTTCTCATAATCTGTAAGCAGTTCAACATCATGGAATATATAAAGAGTCCAGATATTCTCAAACTGAAATTGCTCAACAATCAGGGACATTCATAGTCAGAAAAGTTAACTAGCTTTTATAGATTCTTCTTAGGGTTTGCACTCAGATTTAAACTCCTCGTGTCAGGAAATGTCTCCTACTATGCATGGAGAAGGTTCCACATCCAATATACCATTAGTTTCCTTCGTATATAGAAATTTATTATATGTATTGTCATTCTACTTTGTCTTTAATTTTGATCTACAGAACTGTGGCTTCCATGTAGGGGTTTACCTAAACAGTGTTCTTGAACAATATTATATAGTTTTCTGAGTACCTTCCTCTTTAATTTATTTATTTTATGGTCATAAAGTACCTTTTTGACAGTGAAGATTGAAGACTTACGTGATCTCGAGATGATCATATCAATCTTTGGCCATCATTTTTAAATTTCTCCATCATGAACTACTGGTAGTCCATACCTTCATGAGAATAAACCGTTTCATCAACCTCTTTATTGGACACGTACCTCTGATCTAATTAATGTATGAAACTTTACATCAAATTAAATTGTTTATCATCTTAATACGAAGGGATCTTTCTCTTTTTCTTTTGCAGTTACCAGAGTCAAAACCCTGCAGACAGTACAAAATGATGCCAGGCAATGGACAGTTAACAGTTCCTCCTGGCTTCAGGTTCCACCCTACTGATGAGGAGCTTCTCTACTATTACCTGAGGAAGAAGGTTTCATATGAAGCCATTGATCTTGATGTCATAAGAGAAGTGGATCTCAACAAACTTGAGCCTTGGGACCTCAAAGGTACACACAATAAATTCATAATAAAAGGGATATATACTTTATCTATACTTCATTGCTACATCATGTATATATGATTGATACAACCAATTAAAGGGATAGTTGATCTATACTCTATAAATAATATGCTTAAATTAGTACAGATGAAAATGGAACCATTCTTATATCCTTGTATTTGTACTGTTCTTCTATCTAGGGTTTTGTTGTATCATGACAAGACAAAACTTGTTAACTATGTCTATAGTAATTCTTGAGTTTTTGTCACATGAACTTGGTAACATATATCGATGCTTCTTTGCATGCAGATAAATGTAGGATTGGGTCAGGGCCACAGAATGAGTGGTATTTCTTCAGCCACAAGGACAAGAAATACCCAACAGGAACTAGAACAAATCGAGCAACTACAGCTGGTTTTTGGAAAGCAACTGGAAGGGACAAGGCCATATACCACACTAATTCCAAGAGGATTGGCATGAGGAAAACCCTAGTTTTCTACACTGGTCGTGCTCCTCATGGCCAGAAGACTGATTGGATCATGCATGAGTATCGCCTTGATGAAGATGATGCTGATGTTCAGGTGAGAAAACTACACATATACATACACTTCAACTATAAGTATTATTCATTCTTCTGATCATAAGATGAAGGGCACATCGTGATAAGAAACTTCAACAAGTGTTTAAATTCACATATGGATTTGCTACATGAAAGATTACTTCATAATCATGATAAATAACAGTTTATAAGAAAGCCGTGAACAATTTTCACAAGCGTAACTAAACTTTCTAAAAACTCTCTCAAATGTCCAATGAATTCTTTATGAAACTTCTGACAATATTTGTGAAGGAGAAGACATACTCCAAATAACGAGTCCTATACATGGATCCAACTTAATTTCCAGATATAAATGACAAAGTTCTCATGTGTGTTCTAGCAGGAAGATGGATGGGTGGTATGCAGGGTTTTCAAAAAGAAAAACCAAAATAGAGGTTTCCAGCAAGAAATTGAAGAAGAAGAGCACATAACCCACATGAGAACAAGTGGTCCTTGCCATGTGCTAGAGCCAAAACATCAGATGCAAGGACTATACGACTACAACTTTGATGGAACAATGCACCTTCCACAGTTGTTCAGTCCAGAATCAGCTGTTGCACCAACCACTACAACCTTGGCCACATCCATGAATGCCATGGACATCCTTGAGTGCTCTCAAAACTTGTTGAGGCTCACAACTACTGGCTGTGGACTTAATCTTATGCAACAACAAGGAGAGAGGTTCAGTGGTGACTGGTCATTCTTGGACAAGCTACTAGCATCCCACCATGGCATGGATCATCAGCATCATCCACAAAGCAAATGTAACCCTCACACTCACCAAGCTGCAACTCCTGTGGGCACTTCAGCTCAGAAATTCCCATTCCATTACCTTGGCTGTGACACCCATGACATCATGAAATTTTCCAAGTAGGGCATTTCATTGCATTAAAATTGTTATACTTAAGGTGATGAGGTGAGAAATATTTGGTTCCTAAGTATATGTAATATGTAGCATCTTGTTAGATACTCATTGAGATTCCACTCATTAATTTAGTTATTTCTTGAGTATCATGTTGTATATATGTCTATGATCTTCTACGTTTATAATTAGATTTCAAGGTTTTTTTCTGTCATAATATAATTTAAATATTTTTAACCCAAAATCAAATTTGATTGTAAGTTTTTTTTAAATTGGTAATATTTACAGTTTTTAACTTGATTATGATTTTTTATATATATTTTATAAATCTAGAGGAAAATAATTTAATTTAGTATTTAATTATTATTATTATATGAATCAAAACTTACGTTTACAATTATAAAAAAAATCATTTTGATTAAAAATACAGAACTAAAACTTAACCATTTCTTGTTATTCTATAATTTATGAAAAAAAAAGTTAAAAGTTAAAATTTAAAAGAAAAACAAAGTTTCAACTTAAAACTACGAACCAAAATAAATAGTAAAGATAGGTTAAAATGACTTGATGGAAAGAGTAATGCATATAAACTAGATCTAATGTAAAAAAGAAAATATAAAAGAAATACAGAAATGTAAATTGCAGAGTCATAAATTATCAAAATCAGTAAAATGAGCTGGAAATTAAATTAATAGAAAAGCAAATCAAATCTAACTGAAGTAAAAGCAATTAAATGTAAAGTAAAGCCTAATTAATAATTTAAAAAATTAATAATAATATGTAAATAAAAGAATGCAATGAAAGGAAAAAAAATTATGATAATACAAACACATAGATTGTATTTTAATTGGTCACATAATACTTGTCCAAAATTTGTTGGTCCTTATTTAATTTAACACCTTAAAGATTTTTAAAAATTAGTCAATTTTATGGAAGATACATTGTTACTTAAAATTGATCAACCTTCCTCGTTTTTTTTTCTTATCGATTTTTCATATGTTATCAATAACTAAATGTATTTAATATTGATTGATATGTTATATATAGTGACGAAGGATCCATGACTTACCCTAATTCTCCTTGCTACATATAATTTATTTTTTATAAGCAAATTATATTATTCGGAATAGAAAGAACACTCTAATATGATCTATCTACAAAATAAAAATACACCCTCTTTCTTACATTTAAAATGCACCCATACCCAATTTGAGATTGAAAGGGTGGGTAACATTTCTTACTCTAGCACCAAACTTATAAGATATGATCAAACATAAGTCAAATCCATTACAATAATGAAATCTCTAGCACCCTTTCAAAGTTCTATTACCAATTTTTTTATGTGAATCCTGGCTGTATGAACTTTTTCACTTTATTGGTGATGGAGGAATCTCTTTGTAGTGTTCTTTCTTGTAAGCCTCTACCTATTTTCTATCTTATATAGATAGATGGTTGAGCACCCCTTTTGATGTTCTATTATTTTTATTATTTTTTGTTAATAAAAAAAATACTAAAATATATCATTTAAGGCTTTTCATCTTTCTCAAATAAGTTCTAAAGAATCACAATAATCAAAATTCACACCTTAATCCAAAATTTAGGACATGCCAACAATTTTAAGATAGACAATTATATAAGACATACTAAAACAATATGTAAAGTTCCTCTCTAGAGTTCTAAATGAAGTGATGATGGTTGAATTTTTTTTATAATTAATTTTATTTATTTATTCATTTTTCTAAAAGGAATGAAGTAAGTATTATTTCTACTTTTAAATAATTGTTATTTATTATTTAATATATATATATATAATATTATTAATATTATTTATAATACACTAATAATAACAATAATAATCATAATAATAATATAATTTTTTATGTTTATGTAAACATATAAGTTGTGCATATTATATAAAAAAAAAGTATGTAACCGAGTGATTTTCAAAGAGCACTTGAATCCAGTTAATCAAATAATGAAAAAATTAAAAAATTTGATATAAAACAATGGGGAAAAAAATTCAATATTAAAATACTCGAAACTTTAAACATTATGTAGTTAATAATATATATACATATATTCATTTCTTTTTAAATTATTCTCATGAAATAATTATTTTCACTTCTTTTATGTTTCTATTTTTTTATGATTTACAATAATTATTAATTCATAGATGTTTTCTTCTTTTTTTATTCATTCTCTACAATAATTCAAACCATTTACTCTGGACTCTAATGCATATAGATGTGCGTATGTAATAATATGTGTGTGTGCGCCTGGGTGGGTAATAAAAATGAAACTCATTATCCTAATAAAAATTAGAAAGAAATAAACTACTAATAACTATTAAAAAATAGAATTATACTATTAAAAATTCTAAAAAACAAACTACTAATAAGTATTAAAATTATTGGAATTACACTAATAAAAATATAAAGAAAAGAAACTATTAATAAATATTAAAAATGAACATATTAAATCATAAAAATAGTTTATGTGCATATGAAAATTATTTTGCATGTGATAAAATTAATAAGTACAAATGGGTGTTTTAACTCAAATACAAATAAGTACAAACAGAAAAAACTTCTAAACACAGATCTCAGCAACCTAACCTAAAAAACACCAGATAAGAAAGCATACTCCCCAGCAATAACAATTATCATATCAACCCAAACAGTTAGCTGCTGATCTATTTGTTCATATCTATGCAAACTATCTTATCTCGTGATATCTGTCATCCTACAGCACACACCAAAGGGTGTTAGGTATTCAAGTGTGTGAGTGGGCATAAAGTTCCACATTGAGTAGAAATGATAAAATTGAGGTGTATAAAAGAAAAGCAAAGACCCATAGACATTGAGCCTTAAGGTTTTATGTTGGAAGTGGTGTTATCTTTTCTCTTATACACCCTCTTCCTTAGAAAATTTTTCCAACAGTAGTATCAGAGCCTAGGTTGTCTTGGTAACCTTAGAAAATTTTTCCAACAAAGGGAACATGAGTTCCTGTATATAAATTTGATTTCTATTGGAATAATATATATAGAATCTACCTTCTCAAACATAGGTCTAAATCACACCCAACAGTTCAAATTATGAGAGGTTATATCTTGATTTCTGTCTTGAATCTCATAGGTTTTACAACTTTTCTTCTATACTTGGATTGTTGTACACTCCCTCTGAAGTTACCTTTTCAAAATCTCTTTTTTAAACTTGAGACTCTTTTTGTCTACAGTTTGTTTTTATTTTTTTTATACGTTAGAATATCTCAAATAATACTTTATATTTATATATATATATATATATAGTCAATAAAAAATATAAATACTATTGAGGGAACTATGACATACTTCTTTATTTATTTATATTTTTCAGTTTTATTTTTATAATAATTATTAAAAATTCAAATATAAAAAAGTACACTTAAAGTTTCACGTTAATAGTTAAATTCTATATAAAAAAATTAATAAATATTAAATTTTAAGATTTTATATTAGAATGATGTTATATAATTTGATCTTTTTCTTATTCATGTTAAATCTTTCTCCAAAAATACTTAATTAATCTTGATGATTCATTCAGATGATAACAAACATATTTCGTTGTTTAAAACCTAATAAACTAATGAAATATTTTCTCCTAGAAAATTTCCAACAATATTATGCAATATTGCAAGTTACATATTATAACCTTTTAGCACACTTGTTCTGCTAAAACAAAATCTAGTTTAATCTTCTTATTCCAGGCTGAATCTTTGAACTTCGAATAAGCAAGCTGCATGCAAGCTATTGAATTATAGTTGAATGGTTTTACTACTGAGATTATACAACACACATTCTTGATCGCTGTGTTTGAGTTAACGTTGGTGCAAGTGTTTCCTTATAAAAGAAAATATATTCACTATAGTAATTAACCTGCAGGGAATCACATACATAACTTGTACTTACAACTTTCAATATGCAAAATGTAGCTGTCCATTTCGAAAGTTGACAATGTTAAAAAAAGACAAAAGAAAAAGGTAGAATTATGATTGAGAAAGTAGATGCAGAACATATATGTATCCAAGTAACATATTGTACCAGATTCTGTGCTTATCTAACTGGAGAAATATGCACAGGTTTTAAGCACGCGATGAAAACACCATGTAATCATACTATGAAGATGCGACGTTCCACACATTCAGTGACTCAGCAAAAATATGTTTCAAACATATCATCAATTTTAGAGAAAAACAAAGTTGAAATCATTTCTGCCACTCCTTTTCTGAATCCAATCTTATTTGAGCCTAGCTAGTGGTGGCTCATAGAGATTTTGATTTTCTTCAGAAGAGTTAAGTGTTTGTAAAGTACATGGCTGCTTTGTATTCTAGTACATTTAAATTTATATATTTCATTCCAAAAGTCTCCATCTACATCTTTATAAATAAGAAAACGTGTAATCCCAGAGTATCTCAATATGATTATGATGTACTTTTAGAAAACTTGTAGGTAACATTAATTCTTCCTATGGTGTAGATTAACTCATAAGTCACATATGAATCATGATATTTAATTATGTTTGTAAGTAGAAAAATTTGACTCTTAATTAATAGTTATAATTTTTAGTTTAATAGTAGTCAATTCAACCATTGATACTATATTAGCGTAGATTATTTATCTTTAAGAAAATATAACTTACAAACATATAATTAGTTTTAAGTTAAAAGTGATATCATGAATTTTTATATAAATTCATTCATGGATTATTGGTTTTGAATTTCTCAAATATCTTTCTTAAAAAAGTTATACAAAATTAAAAGAAAGTTCTTAAAATTCATTAAGGAAAGACACAAAGTAATAAGAAAAATAATATCAGAAAGTATTTTTATTTGAAGACATTATTTGTGATTCATTTTCTCATAGGTTATACTTCAACCAGTGGAGTAGCTAGATCATTAGTATTAATCAATAGAAATTAAGAAAAAGAAATTTACTATAGAAGATGGAGGTGCATAACCTTTTGTTTTAAACATTTGGTTTTAAACTAAAAATGTTTAGGGCAAAGTTAAGGAGAGGAAGGAATAGATGGTAAGCTCAAGTTCTTCCCCTAATAAAAATTAATATACTGATTTTTGTTAATCCAAAAATAATTGCGTTTGGTTTTATCACAGTTTCATATTGTATAATCAAGTATAAGTAAAATTATATACTTTTACACTGATTAATAATATTAATAATTTTATTTAATGTTCTTAATTTAGTATGATATAAAAAATATTTTATAAATTATCCTTAGTTATATTTACTAAAATTTGTTTAAAATGGTACTCAGATTTAACATAAATTTTAAAATAATACTAATATAGAATTTAAAAAGTTAAAAAATTGTTTATATTTAAGTTTCACGATAATTGAAGTAATACAAGGAAGTGAATTGACGGACATCAACCCATTATAAATACGACCATTCATTTTATAAAAAAGAAAACTTTTAATTATGACCACTAATAGTGATAGTGTTCAAATTTGCATCTTCTTTTATTTGCATATTTATAAAATTTTATATATTAGTGAAATATTCACTAATTTCTTCGATCTTGAATGTTTGCTAAAGATTCATCATTTTTAGTATGATCTTATTTTACAATCACCGAAAACTTTGTTAAGAAAACCGAACACAATTTTATTCCATCAATCTATATATATGATAAATTTATGAGAAAAATATTAATGAGAAACTTCATTTTTATGCACAATAATATTAAAAAAATTAACTATTAAATGTAAAAGTAACCACCAAGATTAAAATCTATGAATCAAGTCAAGTGACTTTCTTTTAGTAAGATTTTTTTTTACATGAGACTAAGAATATATATATATATATATATATATATATATATATATATATATATATATATATATATATATCAATTATATCTAGTTGCTACGTTACCCTTCTACTTACAAAAGTTATGCTAGTTTTTAAGATCTAAATTATGGTTTTCTTTTCTTAAAAATTAGCTTTTTGACTTTTTATTTTTTAAATGTTTTTTCTTTATCATTAAATTTAATTATAATTTGTTTATTTTAGTCTACATAATATTTTATTTAATTTGAATTATTTTTTAAATAGAGATTACTAATATCACAAAATCATATTTGATGAATTAAAACAGAAAATTATTATATTATATAATATAACAACCTAACTAATAACTAATATAATATCAACATTATGTTTCTTAATAGTTTCTTAATAATGGTGAGTTAAGACATAACTATCACAATTAAAAAGAAAAAGACAAATAAAATTAGATAAAATTATCATTTAAAACATTTTATATAAATTCTATGAGATGAACTTTCAATCTTATATTATATTTCACAAGTTTTGTAATAATTCAATCAATATATAATATGCTAGACAACTTTTAAAAAATTATATAAAGTTTTGAATTAAGAAATTAATATTTTCATATTTATCTAGTCCTCTAAATATTCTTATTTTTATAATATTGATTTAAATGTTGATGACTCTTTTATCCTTGAAAGACCAACTTACTAATTGCATGATATACAAAAATGTCCACACACTATAAAATGTTCAAAAAAAGTTAACTAAATTTTACAATTCAAAACATACCCATATCAATTGTACTTCAAAGTAAAAAAAAATGGTAATATTAGTTTTAAAGTTCTCAAATTTCTATAAATCATGGAAATGCAATTCAATACCAATTTCATACTCCAAAATAATTTACTTAACTAGAATCTAATTCTAAACATCCATGGTTACCATAAACATTAATCAAAATATAATTTCAATTCTATCTTTATAAGTCATTATAACAAGTTACAATAAAATAATTTAATTAGACTCAATTTTACAATCCAAATTATTCTCCACAATAACTATATTATCAACTATTAAATTTTAAATATATCTAATATTCTTTAAATTTCACCTAATTATCTAACACGATTCAAAATTTATATTAATTTTTCTTGCTAGAAAATGCCTTACTTTCCCAGATATGCAACTCCGAAATAAAATATAGAATCCAAAAAATGTAGAATCCAAAACTATAACATCCATCAATTTGAGAATTTACAGGAAAGACAAGAATAAAAATTTGAATCAATCTCAGAAAGAGAAGATACATCTATCAAGAAAAATGTGTAACCACAGACGGGATGCCGGACAAAATGTTAAAAAGTTTTTTGGAAATAAATATTCATGGTAGTGTTTTGTGCAACAAGTCTAGAATGAACATTTTATGTTTTAAGTATTTGTTGGATATGTTTTTGTGGTATTAGTAATGTAAAGTTGAAAAACTTTTGTTATTCCAAAATTTTGTAAAGGGTTAAAATACTCCTTTAATACTTCCATTAATTTATGTTATTTTCTACTCATAAAAAAAAAGTTATATAGATTATAGCATATTTTAAAAAGTATATTTTTTGTAGATATAAAAAATGAAATTGTTTAATTATTTATTTATAACTTTTATAAAAAAAAAACACAATTATCATTT
This sequence comes from Lablab purpureus, assembly GCA_030347555.1. Taxonomy (NCBI): domain Eukaryota; kingdom Viridiplantae; phylum Streptophyta; class Magnoliopsida; order Fabales; family Fabaceae; genus Lablab; species Lablab purpureus. The sequence continues at coordinate 26,177,221 of CM059258.1, forward strand.
TTCACTAATTTTGAACCCGTATTTTTAATAATCTTAAAAAGTTCTCATAAATATTTTTATTGAACAATTTATTTCCAAAATTTCTTATATAGATTATACCAATAATTTTATCCATTTCAAGATTTTAATATTCCTTGAGAAATATTAAAACAAGAAATCTCTAATTGTATACTTATGTTTGTACAATTTCAACAAAGTTATCTAATACAATAAATCTAGATTATATATATATATATAATATCAAGTTAACTATAAAAATCACACTATACGCAAAATTAATTAAAATATATTTATAGAGGGAGTTAGATATCAAAATATACCAATATAACTTTTTACCAAATCTTACACTCTAAATAATTTTATATGAAAAAAACATAATTTTAGTGTATTTTAGAAAAATATACAATACATCGATATTAATCTAATAATACACTAAATAATTTTATATTAGTATAACTTTTTTCCATTTGTATTTATCTAAAAGAATTCCAATTGTCAAGCACTAAAAACATAATTTAGTAAAGAATATTAAATGATGAAATATTTATTAAATATATAGTCATTTCCTATATTTTGACACAAACTTTATGTAATTATTAATTTTAAAATATATCTCAGATTATTTGATTTCTTAATTTTATCAATATCATAATATTTTTATTTAATTGTTAAATATTTTAAAGTCTCTTACTTTGATAACGAATAACAAATATTTTATTTATTGAATGATGATTTATGCTATTATTTTAAACCAATTTATTGAAGGAAGAAATTTGCATCCACCTCTATATCTCTCTCTCTCTCTCTATATATATATATATATATATATATATATAATATGATTTGACTTTTTCTTTAATCAACATAGGATCTTCAACCATTATTTTTAAAGTTAGGCAGAATATTAAAAAACATATGATATAAAATAATGATCTCATAGGAAAATTATTAGACATATATAGAATTAAGAGAAATTTATTAAAGAGAAAAATCTTGAAAATTATAAAGAAATATACATAACTAATTTGAGAAAGAAAAATGAATATATGAATGATGTTTAAATAGGTGAAATAACAATGATCCATGAGCAACTGATGATCATTAAAAGTAAAGATTTTAGTTGTATAAGTTTTACTTTAATATGATAAAGGAATAAAACTAGCCAACAAACATGTTACTGGAGAAGCTGTGAGCAACGTCTGAACAAACAGAGCCACAAGTTAGAATTGCATATAGTAAAAAGATATTTTGAGACCTATTTGGAGAATTGTATATATATACTTTATTGAACAAGAGAGATAAGAAAAAGAAGATAAAAGTGATAGAACAATGTTAAAGGTCTTCCCTACCAACTTGTTGAGAGAAAGGGATATTGTACGGGTTAAATAAAGTGATTTGAAAGCATAAATTATTCGTTTCACAATCTCATTACTTGGTGTGTCTATCTCTTTAAATTATACTTAATTTAATTCACCTTTTTCCATCAATATACAATAATTTCATTTCTTAAATAAAATTATACATATTTTACTTTTTGTTGTGAAAAAGAAAAGCTCACATCTAAAAAATATATATTTTAAATTAATTACTTTTAAATTAAAATCTAATATATTGTTAAAATTATTTATTTACATTATTTATTTATTCTAATTAGTAAATAAATAGGCGTATCTTGGATATTTACATCTTTTATCTATTTGTGAGTGAGAGTTTTGAAGAAAAGAAAAAATTTTATATAAAAAATTATTTAAGTATAATTTATATAAAATAAACATATTTATCTATTGTTAAATAATTTTAGATTGAAATATAATATTATCTAAAACTAAATAATGTTGATTCAAGCTCATGTTTCATCCCATAATTAAACAACAACGAATATGTCTTAAAATAATAAATTTCAAAATTCATTGTCAAACTTAATATCTTACCATTAATATGTTGGCAATTAAATAACACATCAATCATAAACCAAAACTGTTTAGTCCTAAAACTTAGGAGATAAAATATGCAATCAAAATTTTATGGAAAGAAGTATATAAAAGTAATTACATAAAAAGTATGAGACTTTAAAAACGCTCATTAAAATAGAAATGATAGAGTGGTACCGAAGCTCATAAACCTAAGATAGTGAGATTTATATATATATATATATATATATATATATATATATATATATATATATATATATATATATATATATATATATATATATGTGTGTGTGTGTGTGTGTGGAGAGAGAATCTAAATTTTGACAGTGAGAATTTTATTTTTGCCACACTCAATTATTGTGGTAGATGGTCACTTTTTGAAAGGTGTTGACACCAATTTAATAGAAATCATCAAAATTAATTATTTATTTAAAAAATGAGACATTGAGATATTAGAAAATAGTAAAATTAAATTAAAAAAAAGTAACAGAAGACTTTAATTAACCTATGTATAGATATAGGATGAATCTAAAAATGATGAAAATAACTTTCTTGCTTTTAGCTAATAAAAATATCAAGAACTTACATTAAGTAAATCTAAAACACCATAATTGAAGTTGCTATTCATCTGAAAAGAAGTTTGTAGTCTTCAAAAAGTTGAAATTAAAAAGAATATTTAAATATAATCGTGTTTTTGGTTTGCAGATGAAACACATTTTACAAATTTTGGCACTTTAGAAAGTGTGAAACTCGTTTTTATTTATATAATAATAATTCACTTAATCTATTAAATAATACATAATAAATAAAAGTAAAAAAATATAAAATTTAGATTAAATTAAATTTAATGATAAAATATTAAATTTTAAATTGTATTAAACTTTTTAATAATTTTTAAAAATAAGAAATATTGAGTTTAGGTTTAATTAAGTTTTTAATCCGCGAATCTAATATAAAACATTTTGCATTAAAAATTTATTAAAATTACAAGTTTTACGTGATACAAAGAGTTTAATCTCTTAGTCCGCAGTTTTTAAATGTTTTTCAAGAAAATTATATTAAATGAATTTGTAGAAAGATAAAAAAATATTATAAAAATACATAAATTTATTATTTTAAAATTTAAAATTAAGAATAATATTTTAGTGTTTTTGACTTAAAGAAACATATATTTAAAATGACTTTTATGCAGGTATTTATTTTTCTGGGATAAACACTGAAGAATTTTAATGCATGGGTAGTGTTTTTGTTGCAAGGTTAAGGAAAACTCATATTATTTGGCATGTAGTAATGGTGGACCTAGACCATGCCTAATGTCCTCATTGTTCTTTTTCTTGATGCTGAATTAACATTAAGTAACTTATGTGGAGCTGCTTATTCCTCTACTATTCATATCATTTGTAGTTGACACAGGTATAGACTTTCTTTTAATGATTAATGTGATTTTTTTTATATTTAATCCATGTAATTTACAAATTTTTTTAGTATATTTACAACAAATTTAATTTAATTCAAAATTTAAATATTTATTTATTTTTATTGATTATCATAAAATCTAATTTAATCTAAATTTTTATAATTGATAGTCATCAAATTCAATTTAATTAAAAATTTATTTCATTTCTTTTTCAATTTTGTATTGTTTAATGATATGAATAAATTATTTTTATATAAAAAAGTTAAAAAATTTCAATATATCTATATAATAATGTGCTAATTTGTTTAGCTTATATATTTTATATGTTTATAAAAATTAAAAACTATTTAAAATATAAACTATACAAATAAATATAATAAAATTTATATGAATAAAAATTTAAATGAACAAACTTATCCATATATTTAACATTTTGTTTTTTTCTATCTTAACTTCAAGACTCTTCCATGTTAAAATATCTATAAAATTTTGTTGATAATAAAACTTTTAAAATTAAGAAAAATACATAGACACCTAAAACACTTAGAAAGAGATTTTATTTGTGATATTGTCTGGTAGGAAAAGAAAAAATTGAAAAAAAAAGGTATTGATTGGGTGTTTAAAAATAATGGGTCTCTGTTATTATTACTCTAAAATTAAACTTGTTAAATATGATGAGTAGACCATATTAACTGTTGTTTCTAAATAAGTTACCTGATAGAAAATAAGACCTATTAAAGGGAATTTTAGTATGAGGATATCTAAATTATGGAATTATGTTTTGCAATCGAATATCTTAGATTTATGGCATGTCCGAACAAGTTTTTTCACAAACACTTTTTTTGGAGAGAAAAGGAATAAATATTTTTTAATAATCAAAATTAATTTAGGCATAAATTAAAAATATTTTTTGAAAAAATTATATAAAAATATTTCTACAAATTAGATTATATCTATAAACTAGTTTCAACTTATGAAAAGGAATATCAATTTATTTTCTTATAAGAAAACCCTCATGGAAAAAATGGTTCAAAACAAACTCTTACATTTCAACTTTGGTTAATTACATATGTGTGGTTTTATAGAATTTGCTTGTATTCAATCTTTGAGAAGAAAAAGAAGCATTTTGCATGAATTAATGAGCCACATGGGTTACAAATAACACCCAACTTTCCATAAGCAAATAAAGTTCTAAGTTCTATCTTTTCTCTCACACTAACTTGTTTGTCATTTTCCCTCACTACCAAGTTCACACACACGCATAGTCAACATACACAAACCTAACGTGTGCCAATCTAATCCCTAAATACATCAAAGATGATGAGATAGAACTTCCAACAAAGAATGTCCAAGTGACAAAAGAACATTTAATTTGTATAAAATATTCATAAAAATATCATTTTCACCACATCAAATATAATTTTGAACTTTTATACTAGTGCAAAAGAAAGGATGTGTGCCCTTTTCTTAATTATTAAAAAAAGCTTTGTAGAAATACGATTTTAATTGAAAATTATGATTTTTCTAAGTGATGCACAATTCTTCTAATCAATCTTGAAGGGCAAAATACATATATATATATATATATATATATATTCTCCAACAAAATGGGTATGGAATCTACAATTTTTTATTCATGGTGATGGTTGAAGTTGGTTGCTTTTACTACATCAAAAAGAGTTAGGCATCTATCTAAGATAAGGATTTGTGAACACTATAAAGTAATGTCCTTTGCCATATTTTGTCTTTGCCCTAACACATTAACGTATATGATAAAGATTTGTGAACAACAGAACATCATAAAACAATGTCTTTTGAATTTTTAATATTTTGCCTTTACTCTAAAATGGTATTTTTGCTATCATAGAACACGAGAGGATAGAAAATGTGACTTTAGTTTTCCTTTCGTTTGGTTTGGCTAAAAAAAAGGAATAAAACATGTTCTATGAGACCCACGTAAAATAATAATAATAATAATAATAATAATAATAATAATAATAAAAAGTATGTCGTTCATAAAAAATATGTTTTTTTTTTAATTTCTACTAATAATATATACTTATAAATTTTATGCACATTAATTTTATTTTATTTTTTATTCAATCAAATAAGAAAAACTATCCTTTTATTTTCTTATGGTATGTCAAACACCCTAATTTTACTTTGTCTTTTTTTTTTCTATTTCTTCAAGTGAATACTCAATATGATCTTTAAAAATATAAAATATTGTCGCTTTAATCTTTGCAAACAATAAAAACAAAAGTCCCATTTAATATTATTTTTGTTCAAAATTTAAAAAATTATGTTATTTACTAACTTATTTTTATTAATTAAAGTAATGACATTTGTTAATTTAAACAATTTTTTTAATAATTTAAATATGGAATAGCTAAAGAAGAGTCTCATAGGTAGGTTACACAATGCACGGATGAAAAATATAGATAATGAAAAATTTAATTATTGGAAAGTAAGGACATGTTACGTGTACACCATTTGAGAGATAACATGATACTCCTCATGGGAGGAGAGGAGATGAATCTACATATATGTATATGTATTGAGAAGAACAAAGCATGGTATGCGACAATATTTGATAACTCCTCAATGGGAACATCTAATAATGTTACCACAAATTTTGATGAGGAGGAGGAGCACATTTATGAATTCATGGTAAAGGAGACTGTGGAATCACCAAAAAACACTGCTGGAGTATAGTACTTGAAAACGAAAGGTGAAAAAACGGTACCATTACCTTTGATGTCAGAATGATCGGGAAATGGTTGTAGGGTGAAAAAAAACACTAGAGATGACAAACTATAAAACAGAGCAAGATAATACTTTAAATAAACTCACTCACTAAGTAATTTGTGTTAAATTTCACTATCTACTGAAGTGACTTTAATTCTAAACTGAAAGTTAATTTTATATCTATGATATGTCGTTCTAAATGAACCACCATTTCCAGTAACACTGAAACATTGGATTGAATATACATTATTCTAAGAAATCTCGTATTGGAACTTGTAAATTAAGGTTCGCCTAACTGAAGCATGAATCTGAACATCCTGAACATCAATACACCAAGAAAATATTACAAAGTGCAAAAGGTTTAATGAAATTTAAAACAAAGGAAAAATTTATAGAATTGCCTCTCAATCTTGTAGCACCAACTCCATGATAAATGAGAATTTTTGTTAGGTGAAATTAACAATCATTCACGACCCTAACCATCATATTCCAGTTCTCCTTTTGTAACGTGAGTTCCTGTAGAGAGTGGTGTTCCTTTTGCAATGTCGACATTTTGAACTCATAAATATGGGCAAACCAAAAAGGAGGCACATATATAAAGAGCTTAGTTCACAGATAATAAAAAAAATAACAAATAAAATAGGAAATCTAATTTTGGAATGGAAGCCTTAATTTTGAAATTGGAACCCTAAATTTGAAATTCAACCCGATAAGCATCAAGATTAGGTTAAGTTGGAAATAAACCCTAATTTATTGTTCAAAATAAATCGTAAGATGAAGATCCTAATTTCGTTATTCAAAAATTTAAACATTAATTAGAAGAAGATGATGCCAAAACAAAGATAGAAACGAAGGAGTGAGAACTTACTGGGTAAGGTTTGACCAACACTTTCATATAACAATACCTACCGTAGGTTTGTAACACGATTTTGGTAATCTCTGTCGCATGAAAAGGCGATTAGGGGGTAGAAAGATCTTTGTAGCACCATATTGGCAAACATTGGAACATTGAAATGTTTGTGTGTTTATAGAACAACATTAACCATTCAAATGCAAAAACATTTGCGTGTTCAAAGAAGCACAACATGTTTGCTGAATCACACACGTGGATGACATATAGAATGTGTGTGAGAGAAATAACATAAATGAAGAAAAGGAAATGAAGAAGAATGGAGACATGTGTGAGAGAAATGACATGAATGAAGAAAAGGAGATGAAGAGTGTGAGGACAATGAGTGAGAGGAATGAATTTTGTGCAAGAGAATTGAAGAGTGTGCATTGGAAGCAACTTTGAGGTGGCATGTGTCACAAGTAGGAGATGCCAAAATTTACAAAACTTTTCTATTTTAGGCTAAAATTTATTTTGTTTTTATTTTTTATTTTTTTCTACTCTTTTGGGGGACAACACATGATGAAAGTTAACTTTTATGTTACCCCAATTGTATTATGCATTGATATATATATATATATATATATATATATATATATATATATATATATATATATATATATATATTTGGAGGTTTGATCTTGGAGATTTAAATGAGTAGATATTACCTAAAATAAAATAATCTTATGTTATTATGTTAATTATGTTAAATCTCATCTATCTTGACTAGTCACTACAAAATAAATTCAAATCTTTCAAATATATATACTAGAATACATTGATGAAATTGTGATATTAATGAATTTATGAATGTCATATTTATATATTATGATGTATATTTGTATATTATTAAGTTCTCACTTTCCTATTTTATTTTTTGAACAAAAAATATATATCAATTTAAATAGACGAAGACACCAAATTTTTCAAATTCATTCTTAACATATATTTTAGTCACTTTTGTCAAACACTAGTTAGAATATGGACACAATTGTGAAATTCAATTTTTTTTTAAAGAAAATAAGACTATCAAATTAATCATAGTTTTCTCTTTATACTATGAGAAGATATTATATATGTAGAATGTAAAAAAAATATTGTAATGTTAAAATATGTATATGAACATATTTTCATCTTATATTTTAATTTTTATGCATAAAAAAAAACATTACAACATATTATTTTTTTAAATATAATTAAATTAATTATTATTATATATTAAAAAATATTACAATTAAGTAGTATCATAGTATAATAATTAATTGTCAAAATATTAGAATTATATGATATAAAAAAGTGTTGCATTATACATGAATCCAAATGTAACAAAGAACTAACTACAGAAACTAACTAAAAATGCACAAGAATTATACAACAAAATTAACACACACATAAAAGTAAAAAAGGTAAAGTTCTTTGAGCTGAGAATGGAAGGAAGGATAAGAATACCCGAAGTTAATAACCACCTCGGATTCATAATAAACAATGAAGAGTTTCTTTCTTTTCCAGCAAAACAATGAAGAGTTGATGAAGTGTGGGTATTTGTCTCTGTTTTTTAAATATTTTATAATATTACTTTGCTTTAAATTAACTGTACCATATATATGCTTTGAGTTAAGTAAATAATGGCCGAAAAAAAAATATATGTAAAATTAACATTGCTTAATATTCGGAATGTTGGGTACATTCGAACTGAGTTTTATCAAATAATGTTGTATATTCAAAGCATAAAATATATTCAAAGCATAGAGATATATTTACAATTAAATTGATCAAAAGATATAATATAAAATATCAATTTAGATCACAAAATAGACTTTTTATTGATTTAGATAATTTTCTTATGCTCTAGATTAGACTGTAGTTTGAAAATCAATTCGAATAAAATAAAAATTAATTATTTAAATATTATTGTATTATTTATTATTTTATTTGTATATAAAATATGTAGCTTAATTCATATTTAAAAATATGTGAAAGAAAAATAATATAATATACTTAATTTATAAATAAAATGGAAAGAAGAATTATTCTATTAGAATAACGTTATATTATTAGTTTTTAAAAAATATTAAAAAATGTTAAATATTATAAAAAATAATAATAAAAACTATATTTTATATTTAAATTTTAAATTTTATATAATATTATATAAACAATGTGAGATTTATTAAACTTACACTATAAATAGATATGTGTTATAATATATAAATATAATACATATATTATAATAAAACTATAAAATCAATCTAAATTAAAATATAAAAAAATTTAATTTATTTTTTTAAATCAAATTATATAATTTTTATGTTAAATTGGAATATATTTTAAACTAAAAATTCAACCACACGAGAGTATAAAATAAAGAGTGGGAGAAAAATATCTTGCAACATAAATAATATAATAGAAAGTTAATATATTTGAAAATTATTTTGATGTACCTGATCCGTTAGAAGTGAGAATATGTCTGGTCTCTCTCTCTGGGTTGTCGAATCGAGTATTAGATATAATTGATGCTACATATCTATGGATACATGTCTATGGCGACTCTAGGGTGTGTTGTGGAACCCCATGCATTCTGTCTCCACCATGCAATCCAAGGTCTATTCCACATACCACACAAAACTATAACATCACACACCTTTAGATTTCTGACACGTTCTAGATAAACCCTATTTCTAGATGTTTTCACTTTCTTTAAATTATTATTATCCATTTTAGTATATGACAAGTAATTATTATATTAACCAAATTAAAAATTAATTATTAATTTTCTCTTTCTATTACTTTTGTTTTTCCTGAAAGAAACACTATGTTTGTAAACCATCATTGGAAATCCTAATTTACACGAAATGTTTTACCTGGTTAATGTTTCTTCTAAAACCAATGTTTGAAACTGAAGCTGATTGATTTAGTTAAAGTGAGCTTATTCAATCACCTATCTACATTAATATCTGAAAAAATTGTTTGGATAATGTAATAAATTACGTTATAAACTTGTTAATCTAAACTAAAATCTCCATTGGTTATCTATTCCCTCAGAGTATGTGTCGAATTACGGGTGTAGATAGGTTTTCGAGTTTAGCACGCATTGTGGGTGCTGGAGGTTTCTGAATCTGACGTGACGCACCTAGCCAATTACGCTTACACCCCAAACAAACCACAAAACATACCCTACACACTCAAGAACCTTGCTTCCTTTTCTTACAAATTGACAACTATGTCTTTCCCACCCATCAGAGTATAATTTTCTTTTTATCTAAATAATTCTTCAATACAGATATTAAATATTTTAATATTAAATATTTTTTATATATTATTTTTTATATATAAATTAATATTATAATATTATAAATTTTAAATTATTTTACTAATAAAATATATTTTAATTTATTATTTTTATATTATAATACATATGTAAAAAATTGTTTGATAATATTTTTTATATCTATCAAGTTTAATTTATAATCTTCAAAAACATAATATAAAATCTAAAATCTTTCAAAACAAATACATATTTAAAACATTAATAAGTAAATAATTTTTAATTATTAATACTATATAAAAAAAACATATTTCAAACAAACAAATATCAAATAATCTAATAATCATCTTCTAAATGAGAAGTAACCTCATTCTCCATCAGTTTATCTACATAATTCTAAATAAAATATATTATTAAAAATTAAATAATATTTTCACGAGGATAAATAAATCAATAAAGTAGTCTTATTTTAAAGCATACCTTCATCACTAGAGTCTATTTCATTGAATAAAAATAGACATATTCAAACCAATATACAAACATAACAAATTAAATTTGTACAAAAAGATTATATATCTAATAATAAATGTAATAGATTAGTCACAAAGAGATTACAAATTATAAAAAAAACCTCATAAAGATATACTACAAAATTAATAAAAAAAATCACACCAATTATACAATTCACAAAGAAGACACTTTTAAAATTTAATTTTGAAGAGAATTAAAGTTAAGAAGATGAAAATAAAAATAATTAAAGTAGAAATAAAATATTGCTAGAAAATAAAAATAAAATAGAAATAAAAATAGGTATACTCAAACCAGTATATAAACTTAACAAATATGTGCAAAATTGTACAAAAAACTTATGTATCTAATCATAAATAATAGATTAGTCACAAAGAGATTACAAACAAAACCTAATAAAGATAGACTACAAAATTAATAAAAATCACAGCAATTATATAGTTTACAAAGAAGACACTTTTAAAATTTAATTTTGTAGAAAATCAAAGTTAAAAAGATGAAAATAAAAAAATAAAAATAGAAATAAAATCATGCTAGAAAATGAAAATAAAATAAAAATAAAAATAGGCATACTCAAACTAATATAAAAACATAACAAATCTGTACAAAATTGTAAAAAAAGTTATGTATTAGTTAGAAAAAGATTACAAACAAGACCTAATAAAGATAGACTACAAAATTAATAAAAAATATCACAATAATTATACAGTTTATAATGAATACACATTTTTTAAATTTAAATATGAAGAAAATCAAAGGTAAAAAAGATGAAAAGGACAAACAAAATAAAAATAAAATAATATTAGAAAATGAAAATAAAATAAAAATAGAAATAGGCATACTCAAAATAGTATAAAAATGTAAGAAATCTGTGAAAAATTATGCAAAAGGTTATACATCTAACTATAAATATAATAGATTAGTCACAAAAAGATTACAAAATATAACTAAACAAATTCCTTCAATAAAGTCCTAGCAAAAATTTTCATATAATAAAATAGGAATACATGTTATTAAGATCAATGCATAATATTTAGAAATTGATAAAGAAGCAAAGAACTAACCTTATGCGTTTATCAAATTGGTTTAAGGGACTGAGAAAAGTAAATGTGTGGAGGATGAGAGAAAGAGAAGAGTATATTGAACTAGTTGAAAAGATTGAGGAAGTTGAAGGAACAAGTGAAGGGTAGAAAAAAAAAGAAAAGAATGGAACAGACACTAAGAATATGGTTACATAGAAGACATTGTAACCCTTTATGTATGTAAAATAAAAAGAAACATTAAGAAGGAATAGGGTTGGTTTTAGGGTTTAGGTTTAAATTTAAAGACGGGGCGGGATGGGTACGGGGCGGTCGGATGGGTACAGGCGGCTGGACGGGATAGCTGGGCGGCCAGGATGGGTACAGGGCGGGCCGGATGGGTACTGAGGGCAGGCCGGATGGGTACGGAGCGGGCGAGGATTAAATTACTCATCCCTGACCTTGAAACCCGATTTCTTTAAACAGGAAAAATCCGAACCCGATCCCGAACCCGATCCCGAACCCGGTCAACTCAATTTTTTCCCATCAAACTCAGAGCGGGTACGGTACGGTCCCCATGAGTGAAGGTTTAGTTGCCATCAGTCTCACTCACTTTAGAGGAGAGAGAATTACTTTGACTTCTCACTTACTCAAAACTCAAGTCATAGCTTGAGCTATATCCTTCATGTTGGGAATCCAAGTGTGAGTGTTAATCCCACATTAAAAAAAATGAATGTGTTGAGCAGTATATAAGGAAGAAAACTCATAAACTCATTACCTTAAGGTTTTGGGTAGAAGATGGTGTCAATTCTCTTATGTGAGTTGACTCGTGACTCATTTGGTGTCGTCTCCCTGACATATTCTCCCTCAATAAACCCAACAGTAGTATCAGAGCTACTGGTTTGTTGGCTAGAACGAGTGGATGTATCATCATCTCTATTAATATATTAATACTACTAAACAATATAAAATGTAGAATGTCCATAACCAAAACTTAAAATGTTAAGAAAAAAGAACAAACTACTTACCCAAATTAAAAATTTGATATCTTCAACTTGATTCTCATATTGCTATACCTCCTCAAAATTACAGTATATAAAATAGATAACATCAAACTTAAGAAATTCTAGAAATAATTTAGAAAATTAAAATTTTTAAAAAATTAAAATTTCCAATAAAAGAAAAGATGACCACGTATATCCCTTTAATCCACTTTTCATCTTTTATTCCTTTAAAATTTATCCCTATTAAAATTTCAAGTCTTATAATTTTTATTTATCTTTTTACATGCTTGTTTGTCACTTTTATTAAAAAAAAATAATCATTCACTAATGTATCTCTTCTTTTGTGAAACTTCCGAATTAATATTCGAGGTTTTCTCGTCTATTTCAACTCCTTTTGAATTATTTAACTTCTATAAAAAATAAATTGGCAGAAACTTTTAAAAGGATTCCAAAATAAAATTCATTTTTATTATATTGCTGCTTATCTTTTTAATATAAGTAGTAAATATCACTAAAAAAAATACATTAAATATGAATTAATTTAAAAATAAAAATATTTAATCATTATATTAATTAAATTTAAAACTATTTTATAAATAAAAAATTATTACGATTTAAAATAATTTGTATTACTAATAAATTAAATGAAAACCACATTTTTTGTGATTATTAATTTTTAAAAAATGTGAATTAGTTTTTATACAATAGTAATTAAATTAAATTTTGAATAAGAATTTAAATTACTTTATAATAGTAATTACCAAGATTTTAAAAATTTATTAAATTAAATTTTAAATTTATCTTTAATTAAATTAGTGATTAATTTTATTATTTTAAAAGTTAAAATAATTTTTTTATCGATTATTTTTTTATTTTAATAAAAATTTATTGTTTAAATACGGGACTATTAATATGGGCTACAAACAATGTAATTTTTGCAAATGAAAATATATATACGAACATATTTCTTACAAAAATAATATTGCACAATTGTTCAACTTTTCATCCACGTACAAGTTCATGAGAGTAAGTTAAAGTCTGTATTTGGATATGTTAAAATTATGTATATGTTAAAAGCGTATAAAAAAATGTACATGTTAAAATTATTTTATAAATTAATTAAATATAAAAATATTCTCATAACTAAATTCTTATTTCTAAATTTACAAAAAAAATATTTATAGAAAAATTATTTTATTTTTTTCTTGTATTTACTTTCTAAAAATACTTATATGGGTAAACTTGTTCTGAAAAAAAAAACTGTGTAAATTAGGTTTTACAAACTCCACATATATGGCCCCTATTTTTCCTTTTAAAATAGTGTGATCCTTAGCTTTTACCTAGTTCATTCTTGTTTATAAATTAGGTTAACATGTTTTTTCAGTATTTTTATTAGAGATCCACCCAATGGGATCCAAAATTTGGTTCACATGATTCTTCATTGAATATGAATTTTTTTTCTCCACAATCACAGGTCCTTTTCATTTTGTTGAATCGTTCAACCATAATAACTACTGAGGCCACAATTCTATCGGGCTCTGCCTTGCCTGTGTTATTGATTTCCTGCAGATTCTGTCTCCTCCCATACATACAAGAAAATTTATCTTTTACAACCACAAAATTCGTCTCTAAAATTAAGAAGTGGTCACTATATACATATATAATGACAAAAATTTAATTACTCATCAATGATCATTAATATGTGAGTTACTATTAAATTAAAATGTTAAGAATATATTTTGAAGTTTCTATATATATATATATATATATTCTGAGTTATTCATCATTATGCACCTTCGTCATATAATATATTTAAATATTTAAAAATTTAAAATATTTTTAATAATTCAAAAAATAATAATATAAATAATATTATTATGTAATGCATATAACAACATCATTTTCATGTTCATTTAAAATGTTTTAAAAAAGAAAACATCTTTTAGAAAATATAACTATTATACCTAAACTTAAAACAATGTTTTTTAAAAGTCGTGTCTTCCGGAAATCATAAATTTTTTTCAAAGATGTTCAGGTATAGCAGTCATATCTTCTGGAAGATATTTTCTTTTTTTTAGGACATTTTAAGTTTGCAAGAGAATGATGTAATTATGTGTATTACATGATAATATTATTTGTGTTGTTACTTTTGAATTATTAAAGATGTTTTGGATTTTAGGCATTTAAATATGTTATATGATAAATGTGCATGAGAATGATGTAATGATGAATATTACATGATACTATTATTTTTGTATTGTTATATTTTTTACTTATTAGCTTACCCTACAATTATCGATTATTTGGCTTGCGATGATTGTATTTTGCTACACGGGAACAAATATCTTAGTAGGTGAGAAGATGGTGTTTTTGAGTCCCAAAACTAAATTAAAAGATAAAGTAGCAATTATATGCATATATTTTATATATGTTTTTATATATAGAATTTTATACTAATAAATATTTCTTTATGTATTGAACACAAATTATATGTTATATAATATGTGTTGTGTTTTATTATTATTCAATGCAGGTTAGGTTTACATATATATTGAGTATAATAATAGTAACTATTTCTACAATTGTTACAAAAGGTGTTTGTTTTTTTAAGAAAATTGAATTAAAGTTTAAAAGAAAAATTCAAACATTGAGTTTTTTTACGCAAATATATCATTGAGAAAAATATAAGTCAGGCGCCATTTACTGAAGTGGGTGAAAGTGTGAAAAAATTAGGAGGATTTAGTGAGATTTAAAATTAGGATTTGTAGACGTGGAAATTTAGGATATTTATTTTATTTTGGACGAATTTTGATACTTTCATTAGTAAAAATTCAAATAATGTTTTAAATTATTTAGTCAATGAAAGTTTTCAAAATTTGAATAGAAAATGAGTTTTTGAGAGTTTTATATAAAATAAAGTAATTAATATATAGATAAACTTTTCTTAGGGTAGAGGGAGTGGTTCCCCCACACAAGAAGGTCTTCAAGTTAAAAAAGTATTCATGAACAAATTATGTTTTACTCTATTTAAACAGATGAATGAAAATCAATTAACAAAATAAAGAGATTAAATTCATAAAAAACTATTAAGAAATATAATCTTACATTAAATATAATAAAGGGACCAAATGTGTAATACCAAAATAACAAACTAATCTATTTCATTTTCAAATTATACATTCACATGTTGATCTTTCATGAGGAGTCTACAAAACACATCTTCTTCATTTGTAATAGTTGTTATGAAGTGTGGAATATTTGTAATATGTGAGTGGGTTAGAATAAAGTTGTACATTGTGATACTATGCAAAATTTTGCTCAATATTTATAATGTAGTGATTATAGAGTTAAAAAGTTGGGATAAAAAATATTGTTGTTTGATGTAACATGAGAGGTGTGTATTCCAATAAATTGATGAAAGGAAAGTTATTTAATATATTAAATTTCAATGTTGAATGTAGATTAATTAATAGGTTAAATGATAAAGATTGTCAATTATTTTTCTATATGGGATAGCAACTCTCATACATGCCTTCAAAGAATTTAGGGTAACTTGTTATGTGTTACTCAGCGTGAAGTCTTCAAAGGAATATTATAATATAAAAAGAGAAAAACGATTATGGAAACATTATATTAAAGTCCATTAAATCCATGTAAAAAAATCCTAACCAATAATAAGTTAAGAAAATCTAAATTCTGAAAGACCAAAACAATTCTTGAAAAACATCTATATGTATTACTTTTTTTTTATTATGATTACTAGTATCGGATTGACACTATGTTGATAAGAAAAAAAAACTATGAACATCTTTTTTTTTTCTACAATGATACATGGTACAAAGTGTGGAATGCTATTTGCAAAGAAGTTTTGATGGTAATAGTATGGTCCACATGGAAGAAAAGAAATGTGATCATTTTCCATAAGGAGGTAATGGATGTAGAAGAAATTTTCACTATGATCCAAATGAGAATCTGGACATGGATTAGTCATAAATATTTCAGAGCGTTTTTTTCCTACTCAAATTGGTATTTCGACCCTATTATGTGCATAAGATCTTTATCCTAATATGAAAGAGGAACTTTAAATATGGTAAGAACATTGTCTCTAGGTGAAAGTTGAATACTACAAAATATATATGCTAACTTTATAGGAATGTTAGGATTGGAGTGAAGAAGAAGAGAAGAGATATTTATAAGGTAACGAGTAGGTTTAGTTTAAACATGCTCAAAAAACAAATATGGTATAAGATGAAAGCCATAAATACCAATGGGAAGGATGTGACAATTGTTAATGGAATAAACTTAATGAAAGTGAATTGTAAGAGTGTGCATTATAGGAGGTAGGTTGAGCAAGTTCAAAATCATCCCAAACTTATTTTATCAAGTTAGTCTCTTGTTCTTAGGATTAGAATTTTGTTTTATGATGATTAATCCAATCAAGCCAATTTTTGCCTAGAAAGACAAATTCAAGCTTGTGCAGGTTCGTGAGTACATGTTTGCATTTTGACAAAGAGCGAAGGACAACTTTATGTATAAGGAAGAGACTCTGATAAGAAGGTTAACAATCAAGCACTCAAAGCATATATGATCAGGGAAGATTTGGTATTAGCTACACAAGAGGATTATAATTTTATATCATTTTTTATATTTACAAATTCGAGTATCGAAAACAATTTTTGTTTTAAACTTTAATCTAGGAAGAAGCTAGGAGGAGTCGATAATAATTGGGTTTATTTGACTAACTTTACAACTCAATCTTAAAATTACTCTAGTGAAGTGTGGATGGTGCGATTGGAATTCCTAGTTTTTCAGAATATACTGCTTATGTTTAAGATCTTTCTCCAGATTACACAATCAGGTGGATTAGTATGTTAGGTGTTTGTTAATACATGATACATAATATGTAATGGTACAATGACATATAAAACATAATTTTAATGTCTAAATAGACTTGGAGGTAGCTAAAGTAAGTAAAATCAAAGTAAAAGATAGTTATTTAAAGAAGATGTATATAAATATTTTGTAATGAATTTCCCATTTGTATTTTATTATTTTTTTTTATAAAAAAACAAGAAAATATTCTGTTATATATGATATAAAGTATAGAATTTAGAATTTAAGGTTAAACCCTAAACCTATACCTCCCTTTAGATACCATGACATTTTTTTTTCTTTGGTAAGAGAAAAAACATTATAAAAAATGTTCTTTTATATATGATCTAAAGTATACCTCCTTTTAGATACCATGACATAATTTTTTTTTAGAAATTGTGAAATGTGTTATAATAAGTATTAATGCATGAAGTTGGTACTTCTTGTACCACGATCATATCATGACGTTTGATTGCTGATAAAATAAAATAAATGAACATAGCGTAGCATCAAACTTTTATTTTCAAAGTCATATTATATATGTTATTTGATGTATATTGATAAAGGAGAAAACAAATTTGAATTGGTGTACGACTTTATAAGCATAATACACATCATCCCTATTTTTCTATCCAACTTGCGTCTCTATGGATAATGTGCTTAGATTTTTAATCATTCAAAGACCAACCACAACATTTGCTTTCATAAATCACGTCAAACTCATTTGACCACTCATATAAATTAGTAATTTTAACTTTAATTACTAATTTACTCAAGTCTACTAAGGTACACCTCACGAAAATACTAAAAAATTACAATAATTGATAAAATATTGTTCCAAATTAATGAATAGTTTATGAAATACTAGAAGAATTTTTTATTATTTATAATAATTTTATCCATCTCAAATAGAACTAAACCCTAAAAAAAACTATAGAAATATTAACAACAATGTAATTAACTCATACGTGTTGTTATAATTCTTTTATTAATAAATGTTCATCAAGTGCATGACATTGGGAAAAAAAATAGAGGGCGGCATTGAGAAAAATAAATTTTAATGATATGGTTTGGTAAAATATTTCAATATCTTAATCTCTCACATTGTCTTATATGTATATATAACACTTATAGAAATTCTAATAGTCAAAGTATATCCATTATCCAAATTATATAGTCAAAGTAGACTGCCCATGAATGTTTTTTGCCCTGTAGCAGAATGCATGGCAAGAAAATTGAATGCATGCCCAGAAACACATGATGCAATAATTGGTTAAGAAAGTGATAATGGCTGAGGATTGAAATATATCCATATCTTTTATTCATTTTCAATGCTCCATTGAGATACCCAGAAAGCCAAACTACTCCATTAGAATCACAACAAAATAAGGTGAAAACTTGCCCTCAAATAAGGAAAAAATAAATCAATTCAAGGTTTAATCCATCGTTACAGAAGCTGTAGTAATATGTTGACTTTTTTTATAAAAAAAAAGTTTATAGATCCCACTTATTGATGAGACTGAATTATAATATATAAATAAAATTAACTAAGTGAATGGATTTACATGATAGTTAAGTATAATGTGTTCACAAATTGCACAAATGATTTATGTACAGGATAATTTGTTTTTATAAATTATATTATCAGTCTTTAATGATAAAATTAATTGTTTTATTTTAATTAGAAATTAATTTATAATTTAATTTGATAAGTAGTTAAAATCTTAAAAATAATTTTGATTTTAATTGAAAATCAATTTAATTATCATTATATAAAAATTAAATTCATATTTTATTAAATTTAAAAAATGTAATATTTTTATCTTTTTATTAATAATAGAAACTATTTTAAATGTTAATAGTTTTCTATTTATAGAATATTTTTAAAATTAATTATGATTAATTATTTTTTATTTTTAAATTAGCTTATATTTAATAAATTCTTGTAATATATGTGATAAGTAATAATTATAATATCACGAGTAAGATTATTTTTTGTGTGTAGAAAAATAAAAAAACATTTTTATTTGTTAATCACGTTGGATTAAGATAAAGTTAAATTCAAATTATATGATGAAGTGTGAAAATATATAAAAGATGAAAAATAAAATCATGGTTAATTTTGATATGCAGAAATAGTTTTCTTTAATCATAAATATGTCTATTTTTAGTTTATATGTTTTCTTATTTTAGAGAAAAAAATGTCATTATTAAAAGGAAAAATCTTACTAAAAATAGTTTTAAATATTAGTTTTTGTTTATGAATATTTCACAATTAAAAAAACACTAATGATTGATATTAAGTTCTCCATTGTGAGTGGTGTGTATGCTATCAATGAAATATTTAGCAGAGTTTAATTGGATACGATTTTAAGGATAAGAATAGTTTACATGAATAATATACAGAATATTTTATAAATCAAATTTTCTTTCATGCATTCCAAAGGTTCGAGATTTTTTTTTCAAAATGTATATTTTTCAAAAAAAAGTTAAACAGATATATTTTTTCACATATTATTTACACAGATATCACACTTTCGTGTTTTTAGGAAATCAAATTTTGAGTAGAGTTTTTTTTAATTATTTTTCTTTTGCCTCCATGAGTGCTTCCAGCGAAGTGCACAAAATAAGATATAAGAACTACCATTTTAAGTGAACAATAAGCATTTTAAACGTTATCTTTATAGTCTTGTTTTGGACTTCAAAAAGGTCGTTCTCATAATCAGAACGATCATTCGTAGAGACGAAAAAAAAATTAAAAGTCTATTCAAAATTCAGTTTTCAAGAAATCGAATTCCGAATGATAAAAGAAAAAAAATTAAAATAGTTTTCTCATAATTCAGTTTTTCGAAAATCAAATTCTTAATAGTAAAATCAGTCAACAAAGTCGCATTGTAGGTAATTGAATTCTGACATAAACAGTATGTGATATATGTGTAAATAATATGAGAGAAGATATATTTAAGTAAAAAAATTTAAAAATAGTAAATCAAAGTTCGGTACTTTTATTATTCGAAAATACCTTACATTTTAATTGAAATTCTCATATATAGAGAGAGAAATTGGATGACATAAAGTATGCCATGTTCCACAATGAAATAGTAAACTGAGAGTAACAACTTTTTTATAAATATAATATTTATAAAGACATAAGAAATATTACAATTTATTATAGTAGTTAAATTTTTTTTCAGTCTAAATAATAGAATTTAAACATTTTTTATGTGGGTGGGATTTTAAAAAGGTAAATACCTAACGTAATGGAGTGGGATTTTAAAAAGGTAAATACCTAACGTAATGTCATAACCTTTGATGATCCTAAAATAACATTACAAATAAAATATAACAAAAAGAAACTTAGTTTTCAATTGTCCTAAAATAATCACAAAACATACTATGATCATTTTGGTCTTGAACTTTTCAAATAATCATTTATAAGAAAACAAAATAAAAAAATAAAATTAACTTATTTAATTTGTAAACATTCTTACATTAATTTCTCCAAAAGTTAATTTATAAAAAAATTATTTCATTTTTTTATATTTATTCCGTAATACATATACACGCGTTTATTCAAACACTATTAAATAACCACTAAGAATGTAATGAAGTCAATTAGTGCAGTGTTATTCCAAATTATAAGTAGTCTTAAGTTTGAATTTTGAGTAAGAATTTTACTTAAATGCTTAGAAAGAAAACTTCCATTTGCATATAATGATCTTCCTTAATTCAAAAAGATTACTCCTTATGGAATATATTATAAAAAAAAGTAACAAACATTAAAAAATACAGAAAATCGTCTAATGACAATAAAAGTATACTTTGGAAATTGTTTTAACAAAAAAGTTTCTGATATTTTCGCATTAATTATTATGGGACATTTTAAAATGTCCAATAACTATTCATATAATACAAAAATATAAACAAATATAAAAAAACTCCAAAAGTTTAAAAATTAGTCATAACAAAAAAACTATTTTAATAATATATCAAACAAGTCTTAAGAAGATATCTTAGAATTCTTTCTACAATACTACTGATGGATGAGATTCCTTAAAATTAACTTGATAGAGATAAATACTAAACATAATATTTGGATGAGTAGTAGTAAGATATAAAAGAGATAATATCATATCTCTACACTTTGAAACTTCTACTACTTTATCGTTTTCATTCAAAACAAGGTAGCATAAAGTGGAAAGGTGTGTGGTAAGCTTCTTGCAGCTTTCTAATCCAAATCTCTTAATAACCAATTCATTTGCATGATTTGGATTGATTAAAGAATGTCTCATGTTCATATATTGTTTAACTCGTAATTGTTAGAAATTCAAGTGTGAGAGTGAGTATAAAGTGTATAAAAAAAAATAAAGACTCATAAACATTGAGTCTTAAAATTTTATGTTGAAAGTAGTATCATTTTTTTTCTTATATTCTTTCCCTAAGAAAATTTTTCAACAACAATCACAAAAAGAAATTCAACTCATTAATATTTCAAATTCATCATGTATTAAAAAAGTCATCAACATAAATCTAAACATCTATAATATTAGTTCTTTTGTGAAAAGTATATATGGTTCACTTTTTTTTTCAAAGTTAAAATACTAAAAAAACATGTCTAAGTGTTTCATACTTGATTTTTGGTGTTTATTTTACATCATACCTTTTTTTTTCTTTAATTTGAATATGATTTGAGTATTTAAAATCAATAAATCTAAAGGGTAAGTAAATATACAATGTTTTTTCTTGTACAAAACATTTAAAGAAGTGCCTTTAACATTTAAAATTCATTAACCATGCAAAAGTTAATGAAAGTCTAATGTCCTTTGACATAACCATGCATAAGGTTTAGTATCTGTTTATTATAGTTGTTAACAACTAATCTTGCTGCCTTGTTAAACTATATATATAAGTCTTTACTGATCAAGTTTATTCCTAAACACTTATTTGTGTAGAATATTAGAAGAAATTCAAGTTTAAGCTGGAACTCTAAAATATCATTTGTTTTGGTTTAGCTCATCTTCCATGACTAATAACCATTGTTCATCTAATGATTAGGGGCTCTTTAACATATTTAGGTTTTACTTAAGAGACAAAGTTCATAGTGCTGTAGAAATTTCTAAGATTATTTCAAGTTGATGCACACCCTTTTAAATATCTCATTAATGGTGTTATACAATGAGATGCTAGATAACTATTATGTTGTATCTTGGTCAACTTTTTCAGGTTATATACTTTCCTTCTCTCATTGAGTGTTGTTCTCTTTCATGTAAAGATTACCATGTATCCAAAGCATTTTCCTCTTTTGGGGTTCGTTTATAAAAAAAAAGGTACAAATTCATTTATTAGTAAGATTATGTTATTGTGAACCATACTTAGAGAATACTCTAAAAATATAGTTTTGTAATGGCATCAAATTTTCCCCAAGTTACTTTATATCATTATTCAACATAAAAAAATTACATTCAAACACATTAAGAAATAATATGTTGAGTTTTATCCCTAAATTAACATTGGGATTCCTTCATAATTGAAAAAAATATCAAGACAAGTGTGATCTAATATAAAAAAATCTAAATTTATTAAATGATCCAACTGTAAACTGGTTGACTGAATTTTAAGGTTGAAAGTATAAGAACATACCAAAGAAAGATAACATAATTCATAGTGTAGAGAATATGAAATTTCTTATTTTGGTGAATATAGTTGGTTTCATCATCAAGTTCATGTATGAGGAGTATTTTTGCTTGAAAGACTTGATCTCATTATAAATATAAAGGTCTAGAGTTTTTTTTTTATAAAAATAAAACTTTATATCCATGAGTTAGAACACTCCTTTTCTACTCCTTTTAATATAAATTATATTTTGCTGATAAAAAAAATTAAATGAACCTACATCTTATATTTTGATGATAATATATATAATTAAATCTAAACTAATTAAACATTAAAAGTGTTATTTTTTATATATCATATTTTAAAATAATTTTTACTAACAAACAAATAAGTATATAGTTAATCAATAGTATACAAAAGAATATATATATATATATATATATATATATATATATATATATATATATAAATAAAAGTTTCCTTAATCATAGTTACTAAATGATATTGATCTTTCGCGGCATCCAAGATTTATTGGTATTGTTTGAAATAAATCGTGGTCGGCAAAAACTTTTGATGATTGCCTACCAAATTTTATCATCAATATTGGTAGATACGATGTTCGAATTATCAATATTAAAAATTACATCAAATTATTTGTTTTAACATTAACATCAATATCACTTTATTGCGAAATATAATACATTGCTACCGAGAAATTGTCCTTGTATAATGACTTGTCATCAAATCAAAATTTTCTTCTCCACACTATTCACAACCTCACGTTAACGCGTGTTCCATATTTTCTTGCTGTCGACACATAGCCACGCGTCACATGAATCTTAATTTACGCGTAAACTCATTTTCCATGTACATATATTCATACATAAAATCAACATTGGTGTCTCTTAACCAATAATATAAGATTTAACTCTTAGTAATATTATTTTGCATATAAATACAAATATATTCATATTTCATATTTAACATTTTAATTTTTTTTATAATACTAATATTGGGAATAACATAGTTCACCTTGGTTTGTATGTCGACTCACCCACCCATCAAAATTTAGTGAAGAAGTTCAGCAGTTTGTTTTGCAATTTAATGAAATACAAATAGAATAGAAGGGACTAATCTACTAACCCATTTTTCCATTAAAAAGTAATTTTATTATATTATTTAAAAAATACAAATTTATAATTATACTATATCTATCTAAACTTACAACTTAAGTTGAAAGTAATTATAATTTTAATTTATTTAATTAGAGATATCAATTAATTAATTAAAAACTTTAAAAATATTTATATAAATAAGAGTATTTTTAAATTATATATATATAATAAAAAGATGACAGAAAATTTAAAAAAAATTGAGAGATATAATAAGTGATGAAAGCTAAAAGTGATGAAATAGAATATCACCTAACATGAGCAACGGAACATGTCTGAGAAAGATGAAATAAAACAAATAAACTTGTTTGAGTTGAACATATTCAACCATCATATGATAGATAAGCATCTAGTTTGTCGATGAACACAAAGCATGAGTTGTGTCACACTACTAGCCAACCCTAAAAGACCACAGGAAACACCAATGAGACCCACCACTAATGCAAGAAGATTGCTCTCCACGCAAAATCCAACAATTGTTATAACCTACAACTCATGACCAATCCTTGACCAAAATTAAGACTAGTCATGAACATTATCCATTTTAGTTGCTCCATCAAATTTTTAAGTTCTTTGTCTAGATAAATGTTATCATATCTCATTTTCATTATAAATATAATCAAAATTATAGTATATAACTATATGCAAATTTTATGGTGAGGTTTACATTTTCTAAACCCTAAAACCAAACTTTACCTTTTAAGTTAATCTGGAGAAATTGAGTTAAAATGAAGAGTGATAATCTCACTTTATAATTTGGTTTCATGAGCTTAAATTACATTTAAATTTACCCAATTAATATATATATATATATATATTTCTTACTTCTCTTTTATACTCATGAATAGGAAAATGAGTTAATTACATTAAATTTTATTTATTTTCCAATATTTTTTTAAGAAAATGCTTTAATTGTTAATTCCTAAAATAAATAAATAAAAGCATATATGACACCGGTGTAATCAAATATCAGAAGCTAATTAAAGTTAATACATTTTAGAAAAGATGAAGTAAAATTAATTAATATTTGCTTATATATTTGAGAACAAAATAAGTAATCATAAGATGTGTGTTTTTTTCTTATAAATAAGAATAGAGTAAGTAATTTTAATATGAAAGCAAGATTTTAATATTTGTTAAAAAAAGGTGATCATGTTTAATATACAATAAGACGAATATCTGTTAAGAAAATTATCATATTTAGAATCTGATTGAGCGTGATTATTTATAAAAGAAAAATAGAAAAACTATTAGGACGACATTTAATCAAAATATATCACGGAGTAAGGAAAATAAATTTGTATCTATAAATAACTAAAAATTTATACAATTTATCTCTAGTATTACTTTAAAATAGACTGGTTAGATTATGTGTATCGTACAACTTTTGTAGTAATATTTTCAATTAATAAACAAATGTTGGTTACATATTTTAAGGGCAAAAAAAACATAATTTAAATATTTAAAAGATAAACATTCATTAAAAGAATTAAGTGATTTCATCAATACAAACTAGTTCATAATAAGGGTAATAAAATGACTATCCATTTAATTTTATGTTATTTGCTTAGAGTAATATTTAGATGTTTTGAAAATTGTATACATATATCTAAGTCATTGTATTTTTACATGTAAAATTATTTTTTTACTAATTTTGAGGATAAAGATGATGAGTTTTGTTTCCCCTCTACAAATCAGAATAAACCAAAAAAATTCCCTGTGATTTGAGAAAAAATAAATCTAGAAATGTTCTTTATAGGATTTACAAATGTTTTGTGCCATACAAAAAACCACGAAATTGCGTACTTATTTAGCAGCATGATGTGTGGTACAAATTGAGAAAAAGGAGCATCAGAAGAACAATGGTTATCCTCAGCTTGTGAGCATTTTATCTAGCATCTCTTTTCTTTGTAATCCTCTTCTAAAATACTTTCAAATATTCATAAATATGCATTCCATGTTTTAGGTGTATGATGAGTGGAAATAAAAGAAAGATAAAAAAAGGTAAGAAAAGTAAACAATAATTGGGTTACGAATAAAGAGAAAAATTAAAACAAATGAGTTAGGTATGATGGAAAAAGAGAGTGATGAATGTTAAGTATTTTTTTTATTCAATACTATAAAAAGACTTATTTTACCAATTAAATTGATGTTCGTGATGCTTTGAATAAAAATATAATTAAATTTTGAATAATATAAGGAGTTTACAATAATTTATAATCATATTTAATTAAATTACCTAGATTCCTTTAGTAAATTGGTGGTTTTAAATTTACAATAAACTACAAAATTTAAAATTTAAATATACAAAAGGTCAAGAAAATATAAATGAAAAAAAATGAAAAACCTTAGAAGGATAAAAATATTAAAAAAAGTCATATAGCATTTATAGTGAAATATAGGTAAAATATATCATTTAGGTAATAATTGTTTTAAGAGAATAATAATTGCATAGATCATAATTACAAAAGTGATAACACTAATAATATATTGCAATGGGAATTAGATAATAATAATAATAATAATAATAATATAATTTTAGAAGCGATGATAAACTTTAAAAAAAAAATATAATATTACTGTAAAAATCATAATAATAATAATAATAATAATAATATTATTATTATTATTATTATGATATTATTGTAATTAATTTGTAATGATGATTATTATAATAAAAGATATAATAATAATGGTAACAATAATAACTGCATTATTAATAAGATCTAAAGATGTTAAAATTCATAATAACATCTAAAATGTAATTTTTAATTAATAACATAACAATAGAAACAAAATAAGTATAACAAAATCGTTAATAAAAAAAAGTAATAATAATAATAACGAATGGTAATTAACAGAAGAAGATTAAAATGGAGGAAAAATATTAAAACTCCTACATTATTATCTTTTAACTAGCTTCTCCTAAGAGTAAGAAATAATCTGTATTTAAAACTTACCACGACAATTAATTATTTATTTTATACATTTTTTCAACAAATATTAATTATTAATATAAACTCACAGTTTATCTCAATTTATTTTTTCTTTTATTCATGTTTTCAACACCAAACAAATCATATAACTTCAGTTATTTTAACCACCAATTAAACCCTTTAATCTTTATAACTTTAGATAATAGAGAATAAATAGTAATACAAGAAGATGATAATAATTTGTGGAATGAAAAAAGTTTAGTGAGAGAGTGGATTATTCATGACAGATCATAATAACCCTTCACCTCAAAGACTTGCCTTCACCAAGTCATTATTGTGAAGAAACATGTATTGTTGTGAGGGTCGTAGACAAACACTACATATTGCAACTACTTAAGTCACATTCAACCATGTTTGAGGAAGTGTGCATTTTACTTACACAAAGATTAAGACATTGTATTCGGACATAAATGGATTCAACTAGAATGTGTTTTTTTAAGTAATTGACTCCTTTAAAATCATTATATTTGACTCAAATGTAACTTTACCTTTATGTGGGCAAAATTTTTTGTGCCTGTAACATCACAAGTTTATAGTTTGCAAATATTATATTATTTTTCCTTAGCACAAATGAATATAAATATATAAATTAATAGAAGTACACCTAGTTTAACCCTTTATAAAATTTTGGTTTTGTATATAAGAGTAATAAAAAGTTTTTCAATCTCATCTTATTAATACTACCAAAACATATGCTCAAAACATAAGATAAGATGTTCAATCTAAACTTGTTTATTTAATAGATATTATTTGTCTTACTTGTAGAGTTTAACTACAAAACACTTGCAAGCTATACTATTATGAATATTTATTTTCAAAACATTTTAGCATTTTGTCTAATATATGGTATATAGTACTTACACATTTTTGTTGATAGATGTATTTGCTCCCTCTAGGATTGATTCAAATTTCCATTCTTATCTTTTCTATAAATCTTCAATTGACTCTTCTTTTTTTTTTCTTCTTCGTAACATATGTTATTATGTTATTTCTTAATTATATCATTTTGACAACAAGATTCTCCTATTTGATTTTTTTTAGTTATTATGCATACCTCTACCATTTCCCTGTATTAGTATTAAAAGATGTGTCTGTATAAATTTGGATATATGGACAGATTCGTCCATTTATATCTACACTCGCACAAATTGCACTATAAAAAATTTAAGTGTACATTTCACATTTTAAATGATTTTTAATTTTTAAAATTGTTTTCATTTCCACACAATTTGCAAGATAAATGAGTTAATCATCACCCACAAAAATATTTTGAGAATTTTTAAGATTTATTTGTATAATAAAAATTTACTTAATCCATTAAAATGTCGAACTAATAAAACAAAATAAATAAATTTTAAATTAAATTAAATTTGACGATAACCAATAAAAATAAAAAATATTAAATTTTAAAATAAATTAAATTTCATAATAATTTATATAAATAATAAATATTAGATTTTGAATTAAATTTAGTTTAATAATATAAATTACAGATAATTTGTGAAAATTAAAAATAAAAATCGTTTAACCTATAAATTCAACCAATAATATATAAAAACAT
Source organism: Lablab purpureus (assembly GCA_030347555.1). Taxonomy (NCBI): domain Eukaryota; kingdom Viridiplantae; phylum Streptophyta; class Magnoliopsida; order Fabales; family Fabaceae; genus Lablab; species Lablab purpureus. The sequence goes on from CM059258.1 coordinate 26,206,236, forward strand.
GTATTAAAAATTTATCCAAAATATAAATTTATATAACCAAAAGTTAAAAATAATATAAATAGTTCATAAATTTTTATTTAAATATCCACTTCTAATTAGGTCTAGAAATATCATCAAAGTCACGTAAAATGATTGTATTACTAAAAAAAGTAGGCACCGAAATTAAAAAACTGACTCATTACGTGATATTTGTGTTTTATTTTATTCACCGAAATTAAAGATAGAAATATAAGAAAATTTACAATAGTTCACGTAAAAAAATTCAATGAACCAAACTATATGATATCAATGTTTGACGAAACATGTATAGTTATTGCTCCTACACATGTTCGTAATTCAACTCATTCGAGAAATAACCGAAAATTATTAAATGAATTGAAAATTGGTTAAAATCAAATATTCTTTAATCAATTTGAATTTCTTCTAAATAAGCTATTTGAATTAGATTGAAATGTGAAATTTTGTAACTAATTCAAATTAAATTAAAACAAAATTAATTAATTAAATATTATTATATTATTTATCATTTCACTTATATAATATAGATATATATAGATAATAAGTCTAATTTAATTTATGTTTATAAATATAATATAATATATTTAATATATAAAATAAAATTAAAAAAATTTGTTATAATATTATAATATCAATTTTTAAGAATATATCTAAAAAAATAAAATATTAATGAAAGATAATAATAAAATATTTATTTTTTAAATTTTATACTATATTAGACACATTGTTTAATATCCTACAAATTATATAACATTAATATAACAATATATAAATATAATATAATATATATATATTAATAAAAATATAAAAAATATAAAACTAATCCAATTAAAATTATAATTAAAATATAGACTGAATCAAATATATATATAATTTTTTATTCAATTTAAATATATTTTAACTAAAAATTGAATCACCACAACACATCCTATAATTACTAGACTAATATTAAAATGTCCTAATTTTATTTGTAAGATTCCAATATTTATATATTTCATAAAAAATTTATTGATTCAATATAAATTTAGTTAAATTATTACATATATCAACATAATTTTTTTTACCAAAATTTAACAATTATTAAAATTCAAAACTATTTTAATCTAAAACAATTTCCTAATTTAAAAAAAAACACTTCACAGATGTGGCGGCAGAAGATGGATTTGACTTGGACAATTAGTTTCATGCGGACAAATTATGACGTCATAAAGTTGCGTGCGTTTAAATTAGTCGTGAAAATAGATTCAATAGTTAAAATTGTAAATATAAAGTAATTATTGATATAATTAACTATATAAAATAAGTTTTATGATTAAATATATCAAATAAAAAATAATTTTCGAATGCGTTATTTTATTTTAAATTATTTAAAAGAATGTTCTTTAGATAAAATTACGAAAATGGATACGGAATTATTTATAATAATTTGTTTTATGTTTAAATGAATTAATGGTTAAGAATACAGTTAAAAACAAAAGTCAACTACAATATCTAACAATAATTCAAAATATCAACTACAATAAATAAATAATAACAAATTCGTTATTTAATCAATTCAATCTAAATATGTATACATTTTACAACTACAAGTTTAGTGGTAGATAAATTTTTCTATTCATAATTTATTCGATTCACTCTTCTTAATTAAAATTGAGAATTTCTTTACATTTGGCTTGTAAACCTTACCTCTTAAATCCTAAACTCTAAAACTATACATAAAATTTGAACTTTAAAAAAGTCTCAAAATTTCTTTTCTATAAATATTTTTATATTAAAAGAAATGGGACAGGATAAAAGGAGAAGAGGATGAGAGATTAACACAAAAAAAGATTTAGAGAAGAATCAATAGTTGTTAGGATTAGAAAAAAACAATTGGGACAACAAACAGGTAAGTCTTTTATTTTTTTCATAAATTTTTAGCTTCAATGTTTTATGGTATGATTGATGCAGTATATACAGTTTAACACAGAAATTACATTTGCTTAATCAAACAATCACGATACAGTATGCATGATCCTCATAGAATACTTACAAAACAATCTTTTTGGCCAAATAATAGTTTTGGTAAAGAATAAAAATGAACATAATAAATTTTAAAACTCAAAGAGAACCTTCACATGACACTGCATATTTTCTATATAGTAAGAATCATCACAATCTCTATAACTAACTCATCACATTCCCTCCATTGGAAACATTGGAAATGATCAACATGTGAAACTATTTAGGAAAGTTCTTCTTTCCTTCTTTATTTTAAAACTCAGATTCACACATAAGTTTATTTTTCAGTAAATATCAAATTTGTGTGTCTTTGAAAGATGACTCAGGAAAGACTTTTAATGCATAATGTTTGAGAAGCTTCTCGCAACCCTTTTCTCTTAAGAGAATAAAAAGATAAAAATAAATAAAATGGAACCTAGTCTTTTTTATCATTGTGGTCTCTGTTTTCTGATAGTTTCTTTAATTTAATTAATTGGTATTGTGGTTATGATCTTTGTGCAAATTAATATTATAAATTTGAAATCAAGTTAAGTTTTCCTTTTGCACATTGTGGTATAATGAGATTTAATGTTTTATTTTCTAACATGGCCAATAAAAATTATATTAAGTTAACATTGTAATTATAACTCTTCTCCATATAATCTTTTAGTTTTGTAAAAAATTTAAAAAATATTGATAACTACAATATAACTAAGTAGAAATTTATAAGTAAATAGTTACAATTTAATAAAGTATTAATAAAAACAAATTTTAATTTATAAATATTTATTTTATTTATTCAAAAAATTAAGAGTTACAGAGTTAAAACAAACTTTAAAAGAATATATATATATATATAATAATAATAATAACATTTTTAATAAATTTATTGCTTCTTAAGTTTTATATTGGTTTATATGTGGAGGATAAATTAATAGGATTATATTGATTTATATGTGGAGGATAAATTAATAGGATGTAACATCCTTTTAATTTTAGGATTTAAAATGCAATTTGTGACAACTTGTCTATTTTAAAGTCCTACTATTTTTTATTATATTAAAATTTGTTATTAAATTTATAAAACAAGTTCTTTCATATAAATATAAATATGGACAAAATATTTTTTTAATTTAATAATTTCTCATTTAGCAGAAAAACATGTAATTTAAGTTTTATTTTAATTTAAAAATTTAAATAAGATATTTGGTATAATTTTTTAAATATATAGAAGATAGAGAATGAGTTAATTGGATGCAGGATCCTTTTACGGGTACATGTTACAATATGTAATTCGAAAGTTTTTCTCTAACTTAATTTTTCTTTTAATAATAATAATAATAATAATAATAATAATAATAATAATAAAACATTTCAATAGATTGACTTGGGTATGTACACCCATGTCAATTCTCTTAGGCATATGTGAGTTGTGACAATTCAAATATCATAGGATTTTTAAAATAATAAAAATTTTAAAATTCATCACTTTTCTTTTGTATTCAATAACTAGATAACTCTGATTCTCTAGTGTGCACCTAGAGATACATAGGAGCAGGAATCTAGTCCTATTGAGCTAAATATATAAAAAATAATATTTTACTTATATTATATTTAACATGATATAACAATAATAATTATAATTTTTAAAAAAAGATAAACTATTAATTAATTTTTGTTTAAATTAATTATTTTTAGGGTGAGATAAATATTTTTTAAAAAATATAGATAATATGCTAAATTAATTATGGGTAATCATCTTTATGGTGGACGTTGTAGGATGCTAATACCTTCCCTACACGTAATCAACTCTTAAACTCAAAAATCTAGTTTCGCAAACCAATCTTTTCTTAATTGTTTTTCCTAATAAATATTGGTGGCAACTCCATTTTGTTTTCATTTTTTGCCGATTCCGTCGCGATCCTGATTGCAACAGTCTTTAAGAAGGAAGAGTTGAAGATCAAGATGATAAAATGTCTGTACAAAAGCTAGTAGCCCAAGGTCACTACATTCTCAAAATTGAAGAATCTATCCTCTATGATAACAACTTCATTGTTTTGAAAATTGAGAGAGAACATGAAATGGAAATGAATAGATTGACTAAACAAGAGAGTTGTGACAAGAAGAAGAAAAGCATGACATTGAAGTTTGTTGTCCAAAAGGGTTAAACCAGTGAAGAAGAATTGGATAACCTGTGTGACTAAGAGAACCTAACTCTATTGATTAGGAAATTAATTGTCCAGATTTCTTACTGTAGATCCCTGTTTTTGTCCAAGCCAGAAGCAAGGCACTAAATAGAAGTCTATTATTTAATTATTCTCAGTCTTGCATTGGTCCATTCTATCAATTTATTTATATTATTTAATTTATTTTCAGTTATGTAATGATCCATTCTATTAATTTATATTTATATTATTTAATTTATTTCTAATCATGTACTGGTCTTTTTTATTTCTATTTATTTTATTTATTCCCAGTTAGTCCTTTTATTCATTTATATTTTTATGTTAACTTACTATTATATTGATCTTTTCATTTTTATATTCTAATTAATCATTTAAAGTTCTTGTTTTAATTTTTATTTTATATTGTTTTGAGATCATTCTTTTATAATTTAATATATATGTATATATATATATAAAAGAATATTGATAATAATAATAATAGTAATAATAAATTCAACAAATTTGGATAAAAGGAAGTTGTTTTTGTGCTCTATTATCATTTTATATTCTTTAGATAATTGTTTGGATCATGTGCAAGAGTTATTTGTTGAAAGTCACCAAGTTTTTTAATTTTTGAAAATGTTAAAAAGCATGACAGTTTAATTGAGAAGAGTCATAAGTTATCTTGTGATGAGTTAGGACTATGTTGGCACATGAGTGTTTGTGGTTGGGTAGTCATAGTTTGATATACTGCGGGATGAAAGATAGATAACATGGTGGGGTCTAAGAATGTGTTACCAAGTAGGTAGATATCTGGATAATTAAGATAGCGTCCTGGACTAGGATATCTCATAGGTGAAACTTGGGACTATCCAATACCTACTCAGCATTGCCAAGATTAGGTAGTGAGTATATCTACCTTTTGTGTGCTAAAAAACAGTCAATATTCTTGAGAAAAATGATCATAATTGTACCAAGTAACTTTTGATGTTCAAGATAGATTATCAGAAGTGGAATATGGATCCATATATTGGTAAAATAAGTTGAGTCTCATATGTTTTGTAAAATGAGTTTGAGTATTGCATTTGTAAACTTTAGGCCTCTATTATTTGTTATTATGTTAAGTTTATTAAGATTGATATTTGAGGCTTACAAAGACCTCACTCCTTTCAATATTTTCTTATGTATATGTATGTGGTATGGATAGAAGGTGAACTTGCTCAATAGAAGTTGTTCAAGAAAGTTGTGGGAAATCTTCTCCAAATTGTTGACATTGAACTACTTAGCTTTAATATCATTAGGGGGCATTAAATATATAAATAATAATCTATTGTGATGTAGAACTCTCAATATGTTTTTATTATGAATAATAAAAATGTAAAATGATGACATTTGTATGAATTTATGAAATGATGTTATATATATATATATGTGTGTGTGTGTGTATATATTCTCTATAGCAAATTCTTAAAAAAAAAAAAGAATATCATAATTTTTAAACAAATAAATAAACATCTTTATAGAAATTAGGATATCACAATTTATATTATGGAATGATTGACTGGTAATGAAATATAGGAGGAATCGCAAGTAGGTGATTGATATAGGATGATAAAATGAAATAGAAAAGATTAAAATGTATATTAAATGAATTGTGGTTTGAAGTGAGAGATGTAATTGATGATTTGTTCTTTCTAAATTGTATAAGTGATATTGAATGAAATGAATTAAGATGTATGATAATTTGATTAGATGAAAAAAAAGGCAAATTCGTGAATGGTAGTTTGACAAAGTTGTGGTTGTAGTATTAAGTAGGAGAACTAGTTATTAAAAGGAGATGTAGATCAATATATTAGATGGTGAGAAGTTAAATAAAGATCTTGTACAAGCTTTCTAGAGTATGTATAGTGAACTATTTTAAGTGCATTCAAGTGTTGTTATATATCAATGGACTTATATTTATGAGAAATTATGTAGATTAAGATATTAAATAGTAAGAAGCTAATGAAGATTCTTGCAAAAGCTTTATAGAATATGTGCAATTAATAATCTAACTATATTCAACTATTATTGATATGTCAATAAACTTTGATTCATGTGTTAAGTGTTATTATGGTGGAACATATGATTTTTTGAAAGATGTCAAGTTATAATTCTTAATTAAAAAATGAAATGTAATATGAAATGAAATCTTTGGAAGATGTCAAACTATAATTCTTAATTAAAAAATGAGATGTAGTATGAAATGAAATCTTTGAAAACATTTGTGGAGAGAAGAATTAATGTGATGATTTATAAACAGATTTATGAAATATTAATAAAATATACATTATTAATTTGAAACTTTCTTGTTAGCATACCTTTATTGTAATTATGTAAAGTAATTCTTTATTATGATCATATTTGCCATAGAAACCAATTATATTGTAAGTCTTGATGGTAAATCTGAATAAAACCTAAAAGTTTTATTCTTTTATGTTTTTTTTTTTCTTTTTGAGATTGTATCTAGTTTTGTAAGTGTACATCTATAATTTCTATATAAAATGTTATGTAAGAAAAATACACATATATATATATATATATATATATAATATTTTCACAATCATTTATAAGAAAAATATAAGTATTTCTATAAATTAAAATTAATTTATTTATAAATTAAAAAATTATATAAAAATGTTTTTATAAATTACCTAATGTCATTATTATAATTTCTTATATTTTATAAGAATTTTCTTATAAATTTATAGAAAATTTATAAAAATAATAGCAAGAAATTTTTACAAATTTTTATAGTAAATTTGTAAAAAAAATTTAGTAAAATATAAGAAATTCTAATAATATATATAAATAATTTTAACTTACGAAAAACTTTTTTTTATTTCAGAGTAATATCTACGGAAAAATTATTGAAGAAAACAAAATCATAGTGAAATTTAAGTTTTTAGTAATCACATCACTTCTTGAAAAAGGTCTATTACATTTATTTTATATTATATAAACAATTTTCTCTTGTTGAATTAATTGTATTGGATTACGCACTTTAACCAAAATTTTGAATTTGGATTGAAAGAAAGTGATTGAGAGAAGAAATAACACTATAAGTGATTAATTTGTGGTCGAAATTAATAATGAGTGAAGCATGTGATACTCATTCAATGAGATGGTATCAAAATATTAAATATATATATAATTAAAATATAATGTTATCTTTCCTTGTCGCTCTCACATGAAGGAAATGCAATTTGTTATGGAAAAATTTGGTATAGCTCGAGCACATTAAGTCAATAATGAGTGTTGACATGTTTGCTACATTTTTATTAAACAAATACTGCATTTATTATTATATGTTTCTGATGTACCAATATATTATTTATTGAATTCAAAATCTCTTAAAAGCATCCCTCCAAATAGTACCACTATTTGGTCGAGTTAGAGAACATATTTATGCACATGTTAAGAGAACATGTATGAGTTATGAATGCACATGTTAAGGGAGATCACTAAATTTTCTTCTTTTTTTTTATACATGTGAAGTAATTTAACATTATATAATAGATATAAGTAAGAAAATATAATGTAAAATACACACATTCCTTATCATCCAAAGTTTTTATCTTGGTTGTAATTTTAATTCAATGTTAAGGTATCTATTTGACATTTTCTTAAATTATTTTATCATTAAATCTAATATAAATTTCATTGAAAAGAATATGAGTGTTCTATGTTTTTCATGTACTTGTTCAAACCTCATAACAAATAAAACGTATGTAAATGGATCTAATTCCAATAGTATTTTTCTACAATTTTAGAATAATAATTAAGATCATTTTCGTAATAAGAGTTTTTTAATTTACTTTTTTTAGTTGTTCTCTATTATATATATATATATATATATATATATATATATATATATTAAGATTTTTTTTAAAAATTATTCTATCACTCACACTTTAATAAATTTTATTTGGTTATTAACAAAAGAGATGTTTTAAAATGGAAAAGGATTTTTTTAAAATTTTTATGACTAATAATTTATTAGCTCGTGGTTTTATTAATTCATAATCTTATATTTTATAGGCATATTTCAATGAAAATGTTTTAGTAGGTATGATATTTGCAATGGATATATCTTACACTAGAAATTTATCTATGATAAGATTTTGTAATTTTTTAATATATTATCTACAAATATTAAATTGGGGAGGTTCTATCAAACTTTACTAGCGTCAAACAGTCATATTAAAATTTTGTCTCTTCATAGACATATAGATACAATCCAATTAAACTATGTGAATTTATATGTCGAAAAGAAAAGGGAGAAAAAGTTTTTACACAATCTTCTTACGTAAGATCACATGAGAAGATTTAGTCCATTAATAATAAAAAAACACAAGGTGTGAGTACATTATTTTCTTTAAATTTTTTAAGGAGAGTAATAAATATACTTGAACCGAAACAAAATTAGAAGTTTAGGTTATTAGTATTAATGTTAGATTTCTAATTAAACCCAATTTTCTATAGCTTTGTTTATATATATTTAAAATATTTTCTTTTTTTTAATGTGAAACAATTTCTTTTCTCAATATTTCTTTTTATCATGATGAATATTTTTTCTGGAGAGTGTAAATTCACAAATACATATGAAAAATGTGAATGTCTAAAATACATACTTAGGATAAATAGTATAAGTGTATAACTCTGATATCATAATAAATTTAAACTTTAACCTAATAACTTATAAGGAAGGTTTCTATTTATATATAAACTATATTTAAAACATTTTTTTTTAAAATAGAATATTTTCTTTTCCTCACATTTTTTTTCCTCACATTTCTTTCAGGTCGAAAAATATAAGTAAGTTAGTGGTTCTCATACTAGTTTCTATTGATATATAAACAACATGCAAAATATTTCCTTTTCCTTAACATTCCTCCTTGCATCAAGGAATGTTGTTATTGAGAGTGTGGTTTCACACTTAGGATAGATAGTGTAAGCGAATAATTATAATATCATGTGAGATTTTAACCTAAAATCAATTTACTATAATGAAGGTTTCTACTAATATATAAACTACACTTAAAACATTTTCTTTTTTTACGTGAAACATTTTCTTTTTCCTAACACTTCCCATTATGCTGAAAAATATTTTTCTTGAAAACATTAATTCACAATTACACATGTAAGATGTGAATATTCAAGATAAACCTCTTCATACTTAAAATAATAGGTGAAAGTAAAGACTTTGATAATATGTTAGATTTTAATATAAACTTAATTGACTATAGACAAAGGTTTCTACTAATAGTTATAAACTATATTTAAAATGTTTTGTTTATTTTCTTTTTTTACTAATAGTTATAAACTATATTTAAAATATTTTTTTATTTTCTTTTTTTATGTGAAGTAATTTTTTTTCTTTAACCATCAAAATTCATCCAACCACATTTATTTTTTTGAGGCATCTACATTTATTATTTATAAAAATTCTTACTAGTAATATTTTGCAATTAAATTTTTTATTCAGAAAAATTGAATATGAAAGGAAGGATGAAAAAGTGATGTTTAGTGTAAAGAATTGAAGTATGAAAAGAATAAAATGTAGATTTTGGTGAGAGTGATTAAGAAAGAATTAAATTTGATGAGCTCAGTTTTCGGTGCAACGATGAGGTGATATAAAAGACTAAAAAACAAGGGAAATGGTAAAGTAGCAGTGCAATGCACACTCACATGTGAGTCAGAAGCAGAACACAAGAAAATGCAGCAGGTGCATGTGGATTGTGTTTGTTGTTTTGTTGTGTGTTATGTTATTATAAGAAAAAGAAACAAAACAACGTAGAGGCGTGCAGGTCCAATGAAGACAAAATGGTCCTTGGGATTGACCAACTTGGTTCCATTTTTTACTACATTTATTCATCTTTTCTGCCTTTTACCCTTAACTTCCTTTCTTGGACCATTTCATTTCATAACTTCCATGGCTACAAATTTCCAACTGAAACTATCCTGCATGTGACATCAAACCTATCTTAACAAACCACCATGTGACATCAAATCAACCTTAACAGACATAAACGGTTCAATTATTGTTCACCCTTCGGCTCAACACAATGCATTAAATCTCCACTTCAATCCAATACATATGCATGTCATCTCCCACCAAAAATATATTTTATAACTTTAATTTAAGATTTAATAGGTATTTTGTTTTTAATATTTTGTGAGAACTTGAAATGTTTTGTTTAGATGTGTAAGGTCTCATTCACTTACTTAACCTGGTTAACGTTAATCTAATATAAATGATCACATTAATAGAATTTAATAAAATTTGAAACTTAATTAAGAAAAAAAAAATAAACGTAAAAAATATTACAAATTCTCATAAAATATTAGAACCAAAATATCTATTAAACCTTAATTTAATCTTACCAATCCAATTGATTCACTCCAGATGAATTTTTTAATATATTTCTTTATACTAAACAAAATCAAAATATAAAAGAAAAGTGAATATTAGGTAGTACAATAAATTCTATTAATTTTTATCAAAATTATTCCGAACACAAATTCGTTAAAAATATAAAAGAAAACTAAATATTAGATAGTATAATAAATTCTATTAATTTTTATCAAAATTGTTCCGAATACAAATTCGTTAAAATAATAATCACAGGATTTAAGATACTGTTCGCTTTGGAGCTTAGAACTTCATCATGGTGTTTAAAAAAATTAAGGAAATAAGGATATATAAACTGTCTTTAACTCTGACTCCTAAATGTTAGATGTAAATTTATTTAACTTAATTTTACAAAATTAACTTAATAGAATAAAATTTTCACTTATTTATTTGTAATAACTTAATTATGGCATTGTTTCTTATATGAAATTTTAAAATATTATACTTACGAGTAAAAAATACACGCATTTTAATCACATGTATATTCACTTTTTTTATAACATTTTATTATATGTAAATTTTTTTTATTGTGAGTGATTAATTTTATTTAAAAATTAAAATAATTTTTTTATTTTGTCTATAATTTTAAAATTTAAATTAGAATTTGAAAAAAGTAAATGTCATTGTTTAAAAATAAATAAATTATTTAATTATTTTAAAATAAAAAATTAATTAACTATTTATTTAAAATAAATAAATAAAATTAAAGGGTAATTTATTAAAAATAACACTGTAAAAAATTATGGTGGACCCCTTTATAATATATATATATATATATATATTACTTTTACATGATTGAAAAGAATAATAGGAATGCAAACTTTTTACCAATTTGATAGTAATTGAATATATTTTTAAAATTAAAAATTAAACATAAATATGGATAAATAAAAATTAAAGAAAAAAAATTATATGAAAAAAAATCAAATATCAAAATTACTTATAATCATAAATAAAATTGCTGAAATTGAAAAGTAAATATTATTGAAACATATTTTATGACAATTTTTTTATAAATTTATAAGAAAAATAGTACGAAATTTCTTTTTTATAAATTTTTGTAATAAATTTGTAAAAAAATTTTAGTACTAAAAATTACTGATTTTATAAAATATAGGAATCAATATTATAATTAAGCGAAAACATATATCATATTTATTATTTTAGAAGAAAATATAAAAAAAAGGTTGGAAATTTTTTATATTATTTCTTCAACTAAAGAAAATATTTGCTATATATAATTTTCTCTTTCATTCGAATATGTAATAAGTTTTTACTTTTTTTTAGCTTGGTTCTGTTTGCAGAAAACTCCCAGATGGTATATATTAAAGTCTTAAGCCAGAGTTTAGTGGAATGAATATCTTCAGAAAGAAAATATCTCACCAAAGACGATAAGTTATATTTTTCAATGATTTTATTGATAAAGTTGTAAGATATTTTGTATCAACAGTGTAATTATGAAAAAAAATATCCCAAGATATTAATTTTTAAAGAAAAATAAAATCTAATACAGAAGACTCTGGAAGGAATACAATATATAACTTTATTTTTACAAACAGAAAATGTTTGTGACATTTAATTAAGTTACACAATTTGCGTATTCTTCCACGGTTCATTGTCTTAGAAATGCGCAGATATGGTCACATTTTAATCTAAAATCACGAATATATAATATATATTCAAATTATTCTTTTATATAATTTTTTTTATGTTGAGAAATATTTATTTTAAGAATGTAAATTTATATATATAGATAGACAAAATATATTCTTTTATAAGTAAAATATATGTGTTATTTTAATATTTTGTTAGATTTTAATTTAAAATTAATTAATAATAGATAAAGTTATTTATTGATATATAATATAATTTTAAATTTTATTTTTTTAAGTATGTGACTTTTTTATATTTAAATTATTTTTAAATTTTTTACATTGAAAATATTTATTTTGATAGTTAAATTTATATATATACCTAATATATCAGTAAATAAAATATACTATTTTATAACTAAAATATATTACAAAAAATTCATTGAGTATAAATCCATTTAAAAATAAAATATAATTAATTATTATATTAATTAAATTATAAATTATTTTAGAAACTAAAAATTATTAATATTTAAAATAATTTTTATTATAATAAAAACTATATTTTTTATTATTAATCTTATAAAATTATAAAATTGATTTTTATATAATAATAACTAAATTAATTTTTAAATTAAAATTAAAATTAAAATTTATTTATAATATTAACTATCAAAATTTTAACTATTTACTAAATTAAATTAGATTTTATATTATTTTTTAATTTAATTAGTAACTAATTTTATTATTTTATAAATTAGTAATATAATTGGTAAAAATAATTTTTTTTAATGATAAATAATAGACGCGAATGATTATGATATTATTATAAATTTTAACTTAAAATTAATTAATAATAAGTAAAGTTATATATAATATGTACACATTTTTTTTGTGTGTATGGATATTTTATATTTTGAAAAATGAAAAAGAAAAATTGACATGTCTCTAACCGAGGAGTGAGAAAAGATATGATGAGAGTTAATGTAAAAGTTAGTAAAAAATGAATAATATAAGTTTGAATTGAAGAAAAGATCTGTGTGAGAGACAGTAAGTAAGATATGGATTTGTTTATAATGTGAAGGGAAAGAGATAAAGATTTGTTTAAGTTGATCTATGAAAGATAAAGAAAAGGGTTTATAGATGTAACCTAAGTTAGGGATAATGTAAAATAAGCACAGGAGATGAACGAAATCTAAGGAAGTAGGGTCTACAATGTAACCAACCACAGGGGATGATGGCCTTTCATTTTCAATGTACCAAAACCCAATATCCTCCTCATGCTCCTGTGCCCCCAACTTGTTTCTCTTTCCATGCCCCATTATTTACTTATCAACTTTTTTATTTTCTTTCTTAGATTCTATATAGAATGGTCTCTAATCTCTAACTCAATACTCACAACCTACTTTATACCTAAGTATTAAATAAGTACAATTAAACATATTTTCATCTTTAAATTATCTTTTAAAAATTTTATTTTATTTTTTAATTAATCATGTATATTTTTGTTAATCATATAAAACATTATCATCATGCTTTCTATGTAAAATAATTGTTTAGTTTTTTATTATATGTTTTAAAAAATCATTGTAATATGTATTATGTAATATTTTTATTTGTTTTTTTGTGTAAAATAATTATTTGGTTCTTTCTTGCATATACTTAAAAATCATTATAATATATACTATATAATGTTTCCGCTTTTTAAGTGTAAAGAGTTTGGTAATCAAAAGTTTTATATGAGAAATACCTTAACTTTATAGACAAGGTATTTTAAATGAATTTATAAAATATAAAGATAAAACTAGAATATAACGTGACTTATGGATAAATTATTGATTTTAGTTTAAAATTTAATATGCTATCAAAATCACTTATACCACTTATAAAAAAATGAATAAATGTATTAGAGACATTTTGACATCTCTTAATATATACACGTGGATTTATATTCTCGAAATAAATATTTTTTAATATTAAGAGAAAAAAAAGTTTTACATTAAAAAATATAACTTGAATAAAATATATATATTAATAAACAACTTCCGTTAATATCAATTAATTTTTTATTGTAATAAATATAATTTTTAAAAATAATTTGAAAATGAAAAATATATTTACCCAATAACAAGAATAAAAAAATATAAATATTTATTAACTTTAGATGATTGAATATTGAAATTGTGAGATATTCATTGATGATGAAATATATAGTTAGATAAGCCAAATAAATATTATAGAACTTTCCATTATTTTTTTAAAATATTTATCACACTTGAGGAGTCTATTAATGCGTGATTAGCCATTAAATAACGTGGTTAAATATTTAGATTAACAAGTGTTGCTGCATGATACCTCCTTTATTGAAAACTCTGATTTGTCTGGTGTGAATGAATGACCATAAAATGGAGGAACAACAGCTTTTTATCTTTGATTCTACGGTTTGAGATTGATTTTGTGGAACAAACCAATGAAAAGTTTCTCCGTGAAAAGAGGTGGAAGAAGAATAAGATCACACAAATCCCCAACATTGTTTCAAAACTTTATTCATTATTTAACGGTGCTCTTTACATTCTCACATTACTCAAACTTTCCGTAGAATATACCATTCTATCAATGGAATAATCATGTTTAACTATTTTTTTTTCAATGCCATCAATTTTATTCATAATTCATTTTCAATTATATATGTTTCCTAAAATAATTATAGTAAAAATTAATAAGCTTCTGATTTTTTTAACTCACGTTAAAAGGGTAAAAAAATTGTCAAACTTTAACTCCATATATAGAGTGAAACATGCCAAATGACTTTGTTTTGTTCATCAACATAATCATACACACGTGGCACAAAGATTTATTCTCTTTTTGCCATGCGAATGGTCAAAAATGCAGTGCGGAAGGTGAGCAGAATGAGATGGAGAATGAATAAATGAGTGTGAAAATGATTTTCATTTTTCAGAAAATCAACACTCACTGTGTGTGATTAAGGATTCAAAAACTATGTATGATTCAGTGTTCACGACACCATCATTCAATAGTTTTTGAAGTAAGAAGTAAAAGTGTGTTCCAGAAAAAAAAAAACCATCGTGTCCAACATTATTTTCTATAACATTTATCTTCATTTTTCATTGTTTTCAAAGAGAAAAAAAGTGTAAAAATGGTGAAAGAGAGAAAAATAAGATAAGTAATTATTAAAAAAACGTAAAAAACTATAAATATTATGCAACTTTCCGAGTAAAATGAAGAGATTGCTCTGATGTATTTATAATGAATCTAAATGGAGTTCATTGATTATTTAGGTAAATAATTTTATGGTGAAATTATCCATTTAAAAAATAAGTTTTATTTTTCATATTATTCTGTATATGTACTATTTTAAATCTTTTTAATTTTTGTGACTTTATAAGGTAGAAAATGAAAATATTAAAACGATAAGTATAGATACTAAAATAAGTTAAAATGGTATTTGTTAGGAGTAAAATGGATAATTTTAAATATATAAGTCAAAAAATAAAGTTTATATAACATGAACAATTAAATTTAATTATGATAAAAATATTTTTTTTAAATTTAATATTACAAATTTGCAATTGAATTTAATTATTTAATTATCGTATAGTAGTTAAAATAGCCTCAATATATAAGACTAAACAGGGTATAATAAAATATAAAAGTATTTAATTTATTATTAAAAATTATAAATCATCAAAACAATTTTATAAAATATAAGCATAATAAGTTTTTCCCAATATTTTCAGGTTTTTTTAATTGGGTTTCAAAAAAATTTCTTTTCAGTCGAGTTTCTTTGTTAGTTAAATTCGAACATATATATATATATATATATATATATATATATATTCTAATATTCTATAATTTTTAAATACAATTATAACTTAATAAAGAAATTTTAAAAACATTTAACTAAAATAATTCTTTAATAAAAGATAGACAGTTTTTTAGAATTTTCCCAACTCTAATGGATGAAGTTAGATTTTAATTTTTCATACATGTTTCTGTTAAACTCATCTCATCCTTAACTGAAGAAAAGGAAATAGTCAAACCCATTCCTAAGCTGTCTAATTGCCACCTCCATCTTTAAAATATATATTATTAAAAAATTAAAAAATTAACATTTACTGCACTTATGGGAGTTTGGTTACTGATTAAGAATAGGAGTTAGGTTAGAAGAAAGTAATTAATTCTGAAAAAGGTATTTACTATTTTTGTAAATTACTCAAAAGTTATAAATTTTCTGAATATGGGTATTTTAATTTTAATTATAATTAACAATTTGTATCTCTTTTCTTTTTTTTTACTGAAATGCAGTGACCAAGTCCAAGAAATAATAGGTACGGTCTCCCTGACACAATTTTTTCTCCGAATCATCGCAACTAACTACCACCCTTTTCCTAATTCTTGGTTGATTTTTGATTGCGTCAAAAACAAAAATGAAAGATCCCTCCTTTTTGTATATTTTATTTTATTTACCTAATCCATTAACCAACCAATAAAGGAGGAGTAAATTTTCAATTTTTATATTTATATTTTTCTTTTGTTTTTTTCTTTTGGGGCATGGATTTTGCTTCTTTTTAAAGTTGGAGGGTGAAGCCATCTTCCATGTTCACCCGCCGCCTGTAACAAGAACAGCAAGAACAAGACATAGAGAGAGAAAGAGAGAGAAAGAGAGAGGGAGAGAGAAGAGGGTACATTTTGATACTTGTTAACCGTAGAGGCAACCTAAAAAGCATCTTCTTCATCTTGATCAAAGTCCCAACCTTATACCCTTTGTTTTTCCTCCCATTTTGTGTCACACACACTCACATAATTAGACACATAACAATCCTAACCACACAATCCCTCCAACTATTGTCCCATTTGTGGGTTGATTGAGCCGTTTTTAGAGGCAGCAAGAGGGTGTTTCCCTCTCTTTGTTGGGGGGCTAAAAAGAGAAAGGCTTTGGGGCCAAAAGGGGGTTGGTTCCCAGAAAAGCAGTGAAAGGAAGAACCTTGTAAACCCCGTCATTGTGAACAAGGTTCCTCATTATTCTCTCCCTTGTGGGGTTCTTCAAAGTTCCCACCTTTTTCTATTTTTTCCCATTTTCCTTTGCTTATGATATCTATGTATGTAGTAGTAATGTCATGTTGCCTATCTAGCTATCTTATCCGAACCACCCCACTTACTAGAAACCGCCACTCTTGCATTGTTTCTTTCTTGTACTGTTGTTGTCATCATTCTTAGTTTTATCAGAGGGCTAAAAGGGGTCAGTGGTTCTCAGTATAAGTAGTGGTGGTTGTACTTGAGTGGTGGTATTATTGGAACTACAGTTGTATGTGTCTGTTTTTATGGTCCTAGGTTGTGTTTTGGTGGTTGTTGTCTTCTCATAGTCCTCATTTTCAGGTGTTTGTTCTAGCTTTGGGCATTGGACAAGCAGCAGAGAACTAGTTTCACTGACCAACTTAAGGCGTGGGAAAAATGAAGTATGTGTTGGTGACTGGTGGTGTTGTGAGTGGACTTGGAAAAGGAGTCACTGCCAGCAGTATTGGCCTGATCCTCAAGGCTTGTGGTCTTAGAGTTACCTCTATCAAGATTGGTATTTTTCTTGTTCTTATTCTCCTTTGGATTGAAGGCTCACTACCCTTCTTCCTAATTCAGGAAGAGAATGCAGTTTGTGTTTTTTACTATGAATAAATTTGATTGGCTTGCTGAATGGCCAACTTGTCTGTTTCCTTGGACTACTTGAGGTTCCATTTGAATGGAAATGGTTTTGTTGAAGTAAAAGGGGGGGGGGGTTGTTTTGTGGTTTACAAAGTGACTGGTTTGATGTTTTTCTTCTCTTGTTTTGGAGGACTCCCGATTCTCCTGCATTGTGTTTCTTTCTCCTCAGTGTTTTTCTTCTTTTGTATTTTTAAAGAAAGTAGATTCATTTTTGTGCCGTATTTCTCTTATCATGTTGTGTAAAATAATGAATGTTATTATCCCTTTTTTAATTTTCTTTTAATTTTTCCATCATTTGCAGACCCCTACTTGAACACTGATGCGGGAACAATGTCTCCTTTCGAGCATGGGGAGGTTTTCGTCTTAGATGATGGGGGAGAGGTAAATAAATGAAAATTTTCTACCACGAGTTGGCAATGTTTTTTTCCTTCGACATTCAAAGGAAGGTTGAGATTGTATGTTACCCTTTAGCAGTGACATGCCACAAACTATTATACGAATCTACTCATGTTGTTTCCCCTGTTCTTTTCATTTTCTCATTTTATTTCACAAGTGCAGCTAAAATATTCCTGTTGGAGATTTCTGATTTCAGTTGTAGTAAAAGAGGATAGCTGCAATTTTGTTTTTCTCTGAAGTTTTACATTACCATATTTATTCTTTCTTTTTTGTTTGTTGAAGGTTGACCTTGATCTTGGAAACTATGAACGTTTTTTGGACATCAAATTAACTCGCGACAATAATATCACTACTGGAAAAATTTATCAGGTGAGTACACTGCCTTTAAATGTTTTTCCTCTTTAATTTTGAACAGCTGTGCCTGATGTTTCTTATCATTTCATTTTGGATGTTTATAGTCTGTTATTGAGAAGGAGAGAAGAGGAGATTATCTTGGAAAGACCGTACAGGTATGTTTGATATCTGATTTTCCTCTTTGAAGCTATTTGTAATTGTTGTCGGTGCCTTGATTTTCATTTTTGTCTTTTGCTCTATTTTTAGGTAGTTCCACACATAACAGATGCTATCCAGGAGTGGATAGAACGTGTGGCAAAGATACCAGTTGACGGCAAAGAAGGGCCAGCTGATGTTTGTGTCATTGAATTGGGTGGAACTATAGGTAAATAATAGTCAGAGAAAACTTTTAATCAATACTAAGATAGAACTTTTTCAAATACTGTTATAATTCTATTATCCATTCAATTTTTTCCATATTTAATTCTAAAGATCATGGGTTAGGTAGAAGTAGAAAACAGTGAGGGAAAATAATATTCATATTATCCGTACTGTGAAAACACTAGAACTATATTCTAAAACAACCACCAAACTTCTTTCCACTTGGTGGTGGGATCGGCTATATTTTAAAGCGATTAATTTAAAATGACTTTTCTACCATGCAGGGGATATTGAGTCCATGCCTTTTATTGAAGCACTTGGCCAGTTTTCATACCGTGTAGGTAATGCTTGTTTTGCTTCAAACCTCATACTCTATTGATTCATATATCTCAATTTGATTATTGGCATGTTTCAGGAAACCAGTTTTGCTAATTTTTATCTCTTTTTGTAGGCCCTGGCAACTTCTGCTTGGTTCATGTCAGCTTGGTTCCTATTCTCCATGTTGTTGGTGAACCGGTATAGTGTTAAACATTTTACCAGTGAAACATTTTTAATGTATTTTTTATTAGAAATAAATATGAAATAAAACATATTCAAGTAATGAGTGAAAACTTGAGATTTTGAGTTTCAATTTGTTGGACCTAAATAAACTGAATGGAATATAGTTGTTGAAACATTCAAGTGATATAACACTTATATGAAGTTTTCTAATCTGTAGAAAACAAAACCAACTCAGCACAGTGTTCGTCAACTTAGAGGATTAGGTTTGACCCCTAATCTTCTTGCTTGTCGCAGTTCGAAGGTGTGTTTCTTCTCTTGTTATTTTTTATTTTGTGGTCCATGTAATAATGATTAAAAAAATATTTGTTTGTGTTGTCCTTTTACCAGGAACTTGATGATAATGTCAAGGCAAAACTTGCTCAATTTTGTCATGTGCCGGTAATAAGAAATTGTCGTTGACAACTTGGACTTTTCTTATCACAAAACCCTTGCATATATTCTTAAAACAAACTTTTGTATCTGCAGTTGTCAAACATACTTACTCTCCATGATGTTCCAAACATTTGGCATATTCCTTTGCTATTGAAAGTAAGTAATTCTATAGCCTTTCTGAAACTCTTCTCTGTGACTGTTTTCCAGGAATCCTGGAACCATATTTATGAAGTTTAAGTTGTTAATTCCATGGTTTTGACTCTTTTTTTGTTGAAGTTGAATTTCATACTTTTTTTTTGCATTTAAGTGGTTTAAATTCATGCAAGATCCTAAACTTTTCCCTTTGAATTTATCTTAACAAATAGGACCAGAAGGCACATGAGGCGATCCTGAAAGCATTAAACTTGCTAGGGTTGGTTTTACAAACTCATTCTTTTATTGGTTTATAAACTCCTCCATTTCCCCATAAGATTCCTAATCCTTTATGGTTTTCTAAAAATGTGGTTATGCAGTAGCTGTTAGTTAAAGTGTTTGTCTTTCAATTAATTCCTTTATCATTTGCAGTGTTGCAGCAGAACCTAATTTGAAGGAGTGGACTGCAAGGACAAAAGTTTATGACAGATGTGATGAAACCGTGAGTGTCAGACATCTCAATTATGTATCATCTAAAGAAAAAAAATAATATGTGCATAGATATTGATTTATCTGGATAGTAGTCAATGTTGAGCTTACAACCATTATTATGCGCTTCACAGGTTAGAATTGCAATGGTGGGAAAATACACTGGCCTTTCAGATGCATATCTTTCTGTTCTGAAGGTACGTACTCCTAATAGCGACTGAACCCTGGTTTTTAATACATAATTTCCTCCTTTTGCATTATCTGCTACATTTTTTTTATTAAATATGGTACTTGTTTTTTGTGAAGGCACTTTTACATGCTTCTGTTGCTCGAAACCGCAAACTTAGTGTGGACTGGGTTCCGGCTGGGGATCTTGAAGAAGTCACTTATAAGGAGGTAGTTACTGATCTTTCTGCTGCACTACACATGATAGTTGACATTATGGTTTTGCTTTATGCAACCTCTGATGATTGATTAATATTCTACTGCAGGATCCTGAGGCATATAAAGCTGCTTGGAATCTTTTAAAGGTATTCCTTCTATTTTGACTGAACATATTTCTTCAATTCTCTGATCTTAATAGTGATATATATATGTGTGTGTTTTTAACTGGTTTATAATGATATATTATTTATTCGTTTTCCGTAAATGGACTTCTGCTGCAGGGTGCTGATGGTGTTCTAGTTCCAGGAGGTTTTGGTGACAGAGGAGTGCAAGGGAAAATTCTTGCTGCTAAGTATGCTCGAGAACATAATGTTCCATTTCTGGGCATTTGCTTGGGGATGCAAATTGCTGTCATTGAATATGCACGATCTGTTCTCGGTCTGCATGATGCTACTAGCACAGAGTTTAATCCAGAAACCAAGACCCCCTGTGTCATATTTATGCCAGAAGTATATTCTCTTGTATTTATGTGCTGCATATGTTGATAATATCGTTCCTTTTGAAAACCTAGTTAATCTGGTTTGCATTTTATGTATAGGGCTCAAAGACTCATATGGGGGCAACTATGCGACTTGGTTCAAGAAGAACCTACTTTGAAGTTGCTGACTGCAAATCTGCAAAATTGTGAGAATTTAGAACTGAATGTGCCTTTTGTACTTGGATTCATTTTATTGGAAATGTTTAGCACACTTATAAAAATATTAATTCAAATTTCTAACGTCTGGATCTCAATTATATTTATAGATATGGCAATGTGAGCTTTATTGATGAACGACATCGACATAGATACGAGGTAAATTGTGTTTGTAAGGGGAAACTATCTATATGGCTAAAGAGGCAATCATAGTCACTAAAATTGATTGTTATGCTGTACAGGTTAATCCTGACATGATATCACAGCTAGAGGCTGCTGGTCTATCTTTTGTTGGCAAAGATGAAACTGGGAGGCGCATGGAAGTGAGTCTTTAGTTGAAATTGTGTACAATGTCGTGGATATTAAGATTTGTGCAAAGTTAATAATTATAGTTATGGTAATTATGTTCATGAGTGCAGATAGTTGAATTGCCTAGCCATCCTTTTTATATTGGCGTTCAGTTTCACCCTGAGTTCAAGTCCAGACCAGGAAAACCTTCTCCATTCTTCTCAGGTATACCTTACTTTCTTGAGTCATTTCCCAACTTTTTTCAGATCAAATTTATAAATTGATGTAATGTGCTATTAATTTTGCTTTTTCAAATTTGTGATTGTTTTTTTCACATGTCTGTTATTGATTTACGCTTATGAGGGTTGAACTGTAGTTGGAGTTTACTGCATTGGTTGAGACTGTTTACATGACACCGCCATCAGAATGAATCAAATTTTTGTCTGTATGTTTAACTTGGATAGTTGAAAACTAGTGCTCATATTTGGAATCTATTTGGAAGAGCAAATAAAATACCCTTTTGTTTCCATCAGATACTACTTAACTCTAGTTGGCTTAGAGCCACAGTTACATGTTTTTTATACACTAAATGATGTTGGTGCCTAATTGACAAAACAGGATTAATCGCAGCAGCAAGCGAACCAAGGAGGGTGATGCCAAGTAATGGTTACTCCAAGTTAACTACGTATCATAGACACCCACCAAAACTGAAAGCACACCAAAATGTAAAGGGCTTCAAAGCATCCAATGGTTCCTTGAATGGTGTATATACCAATGGCAATAGTGTGTATGTGGATGGTAGTTGTTAGTCCTCATGTCAGTGTTTGGTGCATGCTAATAATGGTGGTATAACTATAATATCCAAGGGCATTCTTTCTTGTCCTCGGTGGCTTGTACAGTTAGTGAGTGGATAGGTCTTTTAGTAGTTAGGGACTTGTCTTAAGCATGAAACAAATTTTGAGTCTAACAGCTTTTGTATTTTCTAGTGCGGTTGTGCTTTGGTGTGGCAGTTGCAGCCACCATTGCTTTCATTCATTGGTCAGATATTGGCCAAAACTTCACTGAATCAGGCCAAATATTTGGGCTTTGGTGGCTTTTAAGTGCTGTTTTAGGATTTTTCATCTTAGTATACAGGCTGAAGGTGTAAGATTACTTTCAACTGAGTGTTTTCTTTTGCGTGGCCATTAATGTAAACTCTTATGTTATCATAAACATTGAACTTGAATTTTGTTTGGTGTAATTTATATGATCCTTTTTATTTATTCAGAAATGTTATTTGTGCCACAACTCAGAACATATCATATAAAATTTCTGTATGAGTACTGCAACTTTTCTTCTTGAATGTAAATCACTAGATGGAGTTCTAGACCAATGAGGTTGTGGTAAAGCAAACATTGATGTTCCCTTGCAAGAACATTGAAAATTAAAGAACAATAAGTTTAGTTACATATTTTCATGAATAGTTACAAAGAAAATAAATATACAAGGTCTCAAATTTAATTCATAAACTAAACTATTCTTACATATTTTAACTTAAGGAGAAGGAAGTTTCTATAGAAATAAAACTCTACAAGTTTATCTTAATATGTACAAGAGAAATTGAATTTGTGTTACACAATCATTTCCATTGTATAATTATGTCGTTAACAGGAATAAAAGTGTGTTCGCATTTTTAGAATTCAAACATGATAAACGAAAAAAAAAATAGTTAAAAGAAAAGATTTTACAGAAAATAGCTGTTTGAATTTTGATAAATAAAATAGTTAAAAGAGAAATTGTCGAAAAATATTAAATATTCTTTTTATTACTATTATCGCTTTTTTTTAATTTCCTTCCACTATTTTAAATTATTAGTTATGTTTTTAAAAATGAGTTAATATAATTTTTTTATTAAATTTATGATTACATGTAATATTTGTTATTCATATCATATATCTTGTGAACAAGTTAATTTTGATTGCAGATATATTATTTGTTTTTTTATGTCATATATGATAATTTTTAATGTTATTACTATCATTTAAAAAAAGCATATTGATTCATTTCTTTTAAAAATAGATCAAATTATAAAACTTAAATAATAATAATAAGTATATAATGATATTAATAAGAAAACAAATTATTTAATCTAAAATGAATTTGAAAGATGTAATATAAAGTTACATTAAACTTATATAAGATGTTACGTAGTTTTATGATAATAAAAATAAGTACTTTTAGTTTTTGAACTATTTATTAAATTTGTATTTTGTTATTGTAACAAATTTTAATCTTATTTTGTCTTTATTAGGGATGACAGTCAAATATGCACTCGTGGAGATCAAATCAGTATCTGTTCCGAGTTTGATAGGAAAAAATCTAGTTGATCGAGTTTGGGTTTAAATTTTTCTTGTTTTAAGAAATCACATTTGAGGTTAGGGATGGATAATGCAATCCCTGTCCTGTCTTGTACCCATTTCTGTCCTGTTTTTAAATTTAAAACTAAACTCTAAAGTTAACCATATTCTTACTTAAAGTTTCTTTTTATTTTTCACACATAAAGAGTTATGTCTTTTTTGGAACTTTATTTTTTAGTGTCTGTTCCACACTCTTATCTTTTCTTTCACTATTCACTCACTCCTTAAAGTTTCTCAATTTCTTAAACCAGTTCAATATATTCTTCTCTTTATCCCATCCTTTACACATTTAATTTTTTTAGTCCCTTTAACCAATTTGGTAAACGGATAAGGTTAATTTTTTGCTTCTTTTTTAATAATATATTTTATTTTAAATTATGTAGGTGAATTAATGGAGAATGACAATTTGGAAGATGATTATTATATTATCTTATATTTGTTTGTTTAGAATTTTCTTTCTTTTATATAGTGTGTTTTGAAAGATTAATTGATGAAAATTATTTATTTATTAGTATTTTTAAATATGTATTTGATATTCATTTTGAATGATTGTTAGGCTTTATATTATGTGTGTTTGAATATTGATAAATTAAACTTAATATGTATAAAATAAAAAAATTATCAATCACTTTTTTACATACTTATTATAATATAAAATAATAAACTAAAATATACTTCATCAATAAAATAATTTAAAATTCATTACATTAAAAAGATTAATTTATATATAAGAAAATAATATATAAAAGAAAAGATATTTAATATTAAAATATTTAGTCTCTATAAATTTATCCTCAATAGTCTATTTTTGTAACACACACACAATATATATATTTATTATAGTCATGCTTAAAATTTTAGATTTAGTTAAATATTTTTTTTCAATTTATATTTTTAAAAAATATTTTTTTTAAAAATATATTTAAAAAAATAAAATGAGACGGGGATGAGATGGGTTAAAGAAACCTAACCCTGATGAGATGGATGTGGGAATTAATTTTCTATTTTCAATAGAGATCGAGGACAGGTAAGTGAGTCGGAAATTAGAGGTGGAGAGACAAAACCTATCTCATTGTCATACCTAGTCTTTATACTCTATAAATCAATAAAAATGACTATAAATTAGTGAAAATGATTCTTATAATTAACGTATTAGAATTATTTTTTATTTTATATTTTTCTTTACGTTAGTTATCATGTTTTTTTTTTAAATTTGTTTTATTTTTTTTTCTCTTTTTTTTATTTTTTTCTTTTTAAATAATTTTTTATTTTTTATTGATAATTATTTACACTATTTTATAAATTATAAAGAAAAAATAAATTTAAAGTTTATTCTAAAAGTAAAATACATTTTTAACTAATAGTTCAAAACTAAAAATATATTTAATCTACAAAAATATCATAATTTTTAAAATTAAAAATATATTTAATTCACGAAAATATTATGGTAATACGAGTGAATTTTTTTTTCTCATATCACATATTGATTTTATTAATAAATTAATTTTTACCGGATAATATGTCTATACATGCCTTTTATTAATAAATTAAAATGATATGTTAATATTGTAAAATTGTTATTATTTGATAGAAAAGATTATATTAGTTACCTTTTTAAAAAAATAATTCAAATTAATAACATTCAAACTAATCTAACAAAATAAAAAAAAATTATGATAATAATGTAGAAAGTATTTCACCTAAAAATTAGCAACTTTTATTAAAAAATTGTATAATTTAAAGTTATAATGATTTATAAAAAAAACTTACAAAAAAGCTTATAAATGGAGGATAGAAGGTGGTGCATAGTTTTATGTACAAAATAATAAAATAAATGTCCCTTTTTGGAATCACACATCAAAACATATAAATTACACATGTCTGTTGAATTATAACATCTTTTTTGTCCGAATAATTGGCAAATCAAGATGATTCTTTCTAGGAAACCATGTCCATGCATGCAGCTAATAGATTGCACAATTTCCAAAAACTGTTTTCTTCTGAAAGCATTGGACCCATCTGGGTTCCTACATCACTAGGTTTCGAACTTCAACCACTAGTGCTACTGTTCTGAACATCACAAAGTGCTGTGCTGAGAGATTCTAAACAAATAAAGAAAGTATCACCATGATCATCATGAATAATGAAACATTGTCATACGTTGAACATAGACTCATGCAGGTCCTTTGTTTTGTTGGATCAGTTGAATGTCATGTGATAATTGACCTAAAGCAGAATGCCATGTTATTAGTTTTCTTATTTGAAAAACAACAATTCTCTCATCAGTCATATTTCATCATGTGAATGTGTAAGTGAGTAGGACAAAATAAAAACAACTATTTTGAGAATCTGGTATCAGACTTTACAATTATAATCCTTCATTCACATGATTTTGTAGCTATTATCGACCAATCATGTATTGTAGAAGCAAAGAAACAAAATTTATCAATTGGGTGTCACAGTTTTTAATAAAATATTTTTATTCTTTCGAGTAATTTTTTATTGTTTATAAAAAAATTCACTTAACCTTAATCAGATAAATTTAATTTGCCACTGTATGATGAATTCTCAAAAGTGAGATAACTTATTCTATTGCTGTGATTATTTTTCTCTTATTTTTCACTCCATGTCCTTTGAACTTTATGTAAAACTAAATCAACCGATTTTCCTTTCTAATTAATTATTCAAAAAGAAACTTAACTTTGCTTAACTTTTTCTAGTCAATGATTATTTCTCTTCAACCAACATTATACATGTTTTTATAAAAAAATATTAAAAGTGTTGAAAAATATATGAAAATGTTGTCATCAATTTAAGCCAATTTAAAATCTTTCAAAATTACTAACAAGTTTTTTATTCGAGTAGTACTGGATTTGATCTTTTTAAAAAAAATTTGGATTCATTCATTGTGAATTGAAAAAAAAAGTATGATTATAATGATATAACTTACTAAAAGTATTCTGTCAAGTTTTGCAACACAGATTAATATTACTTAAACGTTCATATTTCTTCATAAAATAATTTTACATCAATGTCATCAAATGAAAAATATTATTAGTATAATTTTTAAAATAATTACTGTAAACTATTTTCTACTTTCAAATATATAGCATTCTTCTCTTTTTTTATGAACATATATTCCTTTTAACAATTAAATCATTATTTTTTATAAAAAAAAACTCATTTTCCTAGTAAATACTTTTTAATCTACAATTCATCAACACTTAAACACGTTATGGTGAAGTGGAAGTTATATATGCTAAGACCATAGACTTTTACCTTTAGATTTGTTGAAATTTATTCATTAATTAATGAAACACTCATTACAAATTGAAGTTCAAGTATACTAAGAAGTATAATTATGAAAGTTCACCACTTTATTATGAAGAGTAATCATGAATGATAAGTAATATTTTTCATTTAGAAAGAGTCTCATTTCTTTATGAATGAAAGACTTTTTCGGGAGGGGAGAATTCTAAACTGGTGTAGCATTTCATTCCATTCTATTCCATGAAGATATTTATTTTTGATGTTTCTAGTTCTGTTTTGTTAGAGGTCAATTGATGTTTTTTAAAAAAAGAAACTATTAATAATAAAATAAATTCTCTTAAAGAAAATAAAACTTGACTTTAACTAATCTTTCTCCTAGATATAAAAGTATTGAATATAAATGAGTTTTTAGGAAAAAAATTAAAAATTGATAGATTTATGTTTTAAATCTCTTTCGAATTATTTTATTTTTAGAATATATTTTTTAATGTCTTCAAAATGTATAATTTCATTTTTTTAACATTTCACAAAACATCATTGTCTTCATTTGAATGTAACAAGAAGAATTAAAAAAACAATTATAGTAGTATAAT
The DNA here is from genome assembly GCA_030347555.1 of Lablab purpureus. Taxonomy (NCBI): domain Eukaryota; kingdom Viridiplantae; phylum Streptophyta; class Magnoliopsida; order Fabales; family Fabaceae; genus Lablab; species Lablab purpureus. Next base: position 26,234,449 of record CM059258.1, read on the forward strand.
ATGAAAATATATTTTAAATTTGGAAAATCCACCTCCCAAAGTTAGCTATTAGAAGAGGAAAATCAAACACTTAAATATCCTAAGAAATATTTCATACTCCTCGATGTGGTACTAGATAAGTTGTAACACTTTAAGCATTGAGATTTCTTTCTTACCCATGATTTCTATCTGCACCTCCATGAAAGTTAGTAAGAAACAAAACTCGCACACCTCTTACTGCCTGCCGCTCATTGGCTGAGAATGAAAGAAAAGAAGGAGAACGACAGTGGTTAAGAGAATAAAGACACGACGAAAATATAAAAAATTGTTTTAAATTATGTAATTTGAAAGTAATTTTTAGATTATATAATCTAAGTTAATTTTCACTTCAAATTATATAATTCAAAAACTTTCCAAGTACAAAATAAAAATTTTCATATATATAGGATGAATGAAGAAAATATGGGATGAAAAAAAAATTCCCTAAGCATCTCCTAGAGCATTCTTCCTATGGAAAGTAGGGCCCAACTTCCAATATTCCTTGCTCGGACCTCACAAGTTCATCATTTGAGCCTACCATAAGATTTGAAAATTCTTCTTCTTCCACCTCTTGAATGTTAGCTTCTTTTAGGTTTATTTCCACTCATGGCTATTGTAGATGTCTATGTCTTAGCATACCCTCTTTAGAGTGTTGAAGTACCTGATCACACTTTCTCTTCCTTGCTTGATTTCTCCAATTTACAAGTTCACCATATGGAGTTTTTGGTATATGTTAACTAATCAGAATATCTACAGTAGTGAAATTAAATCAATAATATTTATTAATAGTCTATAATAGAATAGAATCCACATCTTAACATCATATACATCAAAACTATTGTTCAGTGCAATTGAACCATGTATTTCTTGAGATGGTAAGCACTGCAAGCTCATAGATTTGTAAATTTTAAAGAGGACTCGGGTCTAGCAGGTTCAATGCACCAATTTAGCTGTTCATTGTCAGAATCAAATGTAGATATGCGTAAGATCCTGTCGTGGTAATCATACAAGGATGAGCGGTGGCCAATGCTGACGTATGTTATGTTCGCTGCTCTAATCTTTTGGTACAAATGAACCTGCCAAAGCATAGCAAAATGAACTTCACCACAACATGGTAAAAGTGGGGATACAAGAACACTATTATTTTACAAAAACTTTAGCAACATCGACTATTTTTCTCTCTTTCTACCACATGATACATCGACATGTATCATACCTACACTTCTCTCTCTAGGTGTATGATAGAGTTGTCCATGCAACATTTTCCATATAATAATGAAAATGATCAAAAAAATATATTCTTCTGGATCCCTTAACGATATAACTCTAGTATTTTATTAAATTTTATATAAAAGCAACTTTTCAGCCAAAAGTTCTCTCGGCAGCATTTCGACTGTGCTTTTCTAAATATAACATAACCTAATCCAAACATGTATATAGCCAGTTACATTTGTGTAGTAAATTATATCAAAAAAGCTGAATAACAATGTTTGGAAGGGGTAGTTCATGCAACAGTACTTCAGAAGAAATTTGATAAAAAACCATTTGTCAAAAGATGCAGTATTTTTTTTTCAAGAGTAGTTTTTTACTTAGAGCATTTCTAATGGGATACTTGACATAGTTGTTAAGAATTAGCTAAAATGATTTATTATTAAAATAAGATGACATGGTACAAAAGTTGGTACAAAAGTTACTTTATGGTGTGTGATGATTTGGCTCTAAAATTATGCACAAGACTATCTACTGAATGCGTCTAGTAGTATTAAAACCGAAGGGTGGTCTGTCGTGTAGTTGGTTAATGCACATTTGTTGTTATCGTCTAGCATGTCCAATAGCTAGATCGTCTACCTCTTGTAATACTAGATGATAGTTTTCTTAACTATTTTTAACGGTTTTTCTATTGTTTCTTGTTCTATAGAGTCTTGTTAAACTCTTTTAGACAAGTTTTATTCTACGTTTTTTCTGTGCATTAAATCTTCTATAATTGAGTTTCTTTTCTATATATTGTTCGAATCCAACACATAGGAACATTCATGTTCAAACATGAGTGACTATGTTGACTATGGTGTACACCACATATGAAAATGAAAAGTTTTACATTTTTTTCGTGAGGGGGAAGAGCATTTTTTTGTATAGAGATATTTCAAGTCAAATGTTCATACTATATCGTGATAGATGATGTATGCTTAATTTATTGAATAACAAAACCTTCCATATGATACTTCAAGTGAACTCGGAATTCAACAATACCTCATTGGCTTCATCAAGTGCACTTGTAGATTCATCCAGTAAAGCCAATTGAGGCTTCGAAAGCAAAAGACGAGCAAATGCAAGGCGTTGCTGCTCTCCCAAAGAAAGAACACTAGACCATTCACGTGTTGAATCTAAACTGAAACGAGCCAATAAATATCCAAGGCGAACATCCTCCAAGACCTTTATCAGCTCATCTGTTGTTGGCTTTGTAGGCTTATCATTCGCATCCTCCAAGTTTGGCATGTTTGCCAAGAAAGGAAGTGCATCTGCAGACCAATATTTAACACTCAATGAACAAAGCTTACACAATTTCCAGCAAGACTACTAATAAAATGACATCGGTATGAATTAGGAAGGACTTTTCTATTTAATCAGATTAGATGATAGTATTCATTATCTGATTAACTCAGCTCTTCAATACAGTTTGGAAAAAAATACTCTCAGAAAAAAAGATGGATTATAATTTCACAAATGGAACTTGTTGCAATCTAAAAGTCTATGCTCAGAATTGATCATTTGGATTGTGTTTTTTTACTTGATTATAAAGTCTGGATTCTATTCAAAAGGGTAAACACATACATAACATATGTTGATGGGCCTGGGTTGATCCTAATGAAGAAAATAATTAATTTTCTGGAGAACAACCAAGATCAAATGTCTGATTAACAGCTAAAATGGAATTAAACGGGACCATGTTTGCAAGATTCTGGACAGAAACAGCTCCATTTAGTGAGGCTAATGAAAGTTCAGTTTCAAGAGATGTTTCTTTGTTAGGCTTGCTTAACTGTTAGATCAACTTCGGGCAGGCAGAGTTTACAACAGATATATCAATAACTATCTTATCTAAAAGTCAATTTTACATAAGAACCAAAAACAATACATTTAGGTGTGGGAGGAAGAAATTCATACTTGTTTGTTTTATACTATCTGACAAAGGAACTACATCGTTGGCCCAAGTTGGATAAAGTAATTGTTGACGAAGAGTACCCAAAACCATATACGGTCTTTGCGGAAGGAAAAAGATTCCAGATTTTCTGCTTATGGATTTTCCATGGGCTACATATGTGTCATGACCATTATTTGGAGTATTCATGTCTGAACAAATGGATTGCTCAGGATATTCTCCACCTTTTACGTAGTATGTGATCTTTCCAGTTCCACTTTTCCATAGACCAGCCATAGCTCTTAACAAAGAAGTCTTGCCACTTCCACTTGGTCCCATTACCTGTTAAATTGATTATATTAAAAACTGCATTTGTATAGCCCTACAGTCTATGAACTTAATACAATCCTAAACTTCTTAATATGTTCTTCCAGAGAGATGATGACAAGAGTAGACTTATCTGAAGTCTGTAACTGTATAATTAATGTCTGTAAAAACAGGAAACTAGAGAAAGGGATAACTGGCCCCTAGCCAGAGAGATGTTCTCTCTGCCTTAAACTAGACAACTTGCATCCAAAACGTATCCCCTCTCTACTCTCACTATTCCTTGTAACAAACTTGGGCTAATTACCTCTCTCCATAACTAACTTCTTCTTACCCCCTCTTCTGCAACTTCCCACCAATACCCTACAGCTAGACTTTTAGGCACTCGGGCCTCCGCCTTAAGGGCCTCAGTATGGGCAGCTCCAGATTCGTTTGGCCAGAATTGGAATCAGAGGAGTCAGTGGATGTCTTACCAGTAAATTATCGTTTTCCTTGATCGTCAGTGACAAGTCTGCAATAAGTGTAGATTCACTTGGTGTCCTCAGAATCAAATCTTCTACCTCCAGTAATGTGCCAAATTTTTCTGGTGGAGTGGAGCCATTAGATTCCAATGCAGATGAACTCCTAAAATCTTTGTATGTAATTCGTATGTCTTCCATTGTATCAGTAAGAGAGTTAGAGCTGCTTCTGTCCAAAACATCATCGAATTCACCTGCATATGCAATACAATATATATTAGTTGGTAGGTAGTGTTCATTACATGCAAAGGAACAAAGCTAGCCTGTCACTGTCAGGCATACACATAAATGAATAAAATAGAGCTTCAGAGGCATAAATAAAACAACAGATGGAACAGATAAATACCACAGAGAAAGCAGAATAAAACTTCATAGTTCGTTCACTTATATATGCTTATATTCTTCATGATATTTGCATATACTAAAATGTAACAGGAAAGATAAGGGGAAAGAATGTCGTACCTAACCGATTAATAACTGCAGAAAAAGCACTTATAGCTTGAAACTGATACACAATGAGAGAAAAGTCACCAAGGATATGATTAAAAGCAGAAACTGATTGGTTGATGACACCAAACTCAATTTTTCCTGAGAAATACATGGGGGCAACAACAGCGGCAGGAAGAACTTGAATAACATAGCGGTAGCCATTGGTGAAGAACTCCAGATTTCTAGAAGCAATCAGCAATTGCTGTAAAGAAAAAAAAAAGTAACGCCATTCATCATTAAGGTATGACAAGTTAGAGGATAAAACTACATCGTGAAACTTAATAAAGAAAAATAAGTGATGCTGCAAGAAGGTTAAGTTGGTATTTAATAGAGTTTCCTAATTCCCAAAGTCTGGTCAGCTCACATGGCTGTATAGCTTTCAAATGATCCTGTTAGCTGCCTGTATCTTGAAGCCAATATAATTTATAGGGATCTAGTTTTTCAATCAAGAAAAAGAAAACATATAGAGAAGCATTCTTTAAATTAAATGCAGACCATGTTATGTTCATAGTAAATAATCAACCAATATAAGAGTGAGAATTTGAGAAATATATGCAATATTATTCAAGAAATCTATTGCCTGAACATAGATGCTGATAGCATAATGTAAAAAAATAGTTTTAAAAGTAAAAATAGTACATATAAAGAAGAAATATCTCACAGTCAGATTTTCGAAAGCACTTTTAAAGCGCTGCAGAAGAAGTTGCATTTCACTTTCTTCACCACTATAGAATGCAATTGATTCAGCATTTTCCCGGACCCGTACAAGTCCATACCGAAAGTCTGCTTCCTTTTTCTCTTGCAAGAAATTTAAACTCACCAGTCCCTGACATTATCACAACTTCCAGTTAATAAAAATGGAACTATCTTAAAGGCCAATCAGTTATTAGGGGATAGGAGGTAGATTTTCCTTACAAATTAAACTATCACTAAAAATATAGATAGGTTCATTACCCTTCCAAGGAAAACACTGATAGCTGTCCCACCAATTGAGTATACGAGAAGAACAACAAAAAGTGGAGGATAGATTCCATACAAGATGTTACTAAATGAGATTAAGTCTACAGCAGCATTAAAGAGTGTCAGGGAGAAAGCAAGGGATGTCCCAGTGAAAGAACTTAGATCATCGACAATTCGCTGATCTGGATTATCAATGATTGACTGTGACTGAATTTTATAGAAAGTCTGATTATTCAGATAGCGATCCATGTAATAGCTCGTCATCCAAGATCTCCATCTCAAAGAAAGTGTTTCTCTTGCATAATCTCTCAATACAAAAAACTGCAACGTGACGATGAACAAGGTTAGTAATATAATATGTGCAGAAAATTGGAAAAAGGGGATGACAAATAAAAAATAGAACAGAAGACATGCATAAATATTGTTCCCATTCACAAGAGAAACAGAAAGACATGATTGTCAAGGTAATTGTAGATTTAGTAAAACCTTATCAAAATTGCTATTAAATAATAGTAGTTTATTTCCCTTACTATAATTTTCCTTTTAATTTGAGCTGAAATATCCATGTATAGTTTACTACGTCAAGAAATTTATCCATTTTAATAGTAAATACAGTCTAAGAAGAAATGACACAGATTAAGAAAGGAGACTACTTCCAAAAGGAATCAAAGAAGGAAAGTTACTTATGTGTATTGTCCAAGTTCTCATATAACAAATAAAAACATGAAAGGAGCAACTTTCAACACCACCTTAAGTCAATCCATATACCATAAAATGCAATGCGTGAGTTAGTTTTCTTATTCATTATTGTTTCTTTCCATTTAAGAAGATGAATCAGACGACAGTATACATCAGTCTAAGAATTAAAGCAAAGTATAGCAGAGCTATACCTAAGAAAGTGCAGCATTGTGCTCACCGGGATTCCTCCAGCAAAGCCACCCAAGTAGTAAAGTAATTGCTTCGTGAATTGCTCTTGATCCTTGTCTTGCGTTAACAAACATAAAAATGTTCAGTTCCTTGTTGCCACTTCATACAACTGTAAACAGATAACTAAACAAAAAACAGCAGAAAATCTCACACAAGCAAATACTTCATGCCAAATAGATGGTAAATGGAAGATAAACAAAGGAAGCTGTGTCCATGTACACACATTGTTAATTATTTGCTTTATGTACTTCACTTAATTGCATGTGACTTTATATTTCAGTTTCAGTTTCCTAAATAATTTCATAATAGTCAGTTATTGACACTTTTACTTGAGGAACAGGAAGTCAGTCTGTTACTACTTTTCTTGAGGAGCACCTATTTCAGTTACTAATCATTATATCTCTTAATTTGTTAGTCTGTTTTGCTCTTTCAATTATTATAAATGTAAATGTTATTGATCAATAAAATATCATATTCCTTGCTTTCAGCTCAAAATATTCCAATGTAGTATGTTTCCCCCTCTTCTCTATCATATTTCTCTGCCATACTTCCAGCACAGATGAACTTACTAGCAAGTGCGTTGAAGAAGTCTCTGCCCAAGAAATTGAAGCCAACACTGATTCCAGTGGTAGCCAAAGTGAGAGCAAAAACACCAGCAAGCTGCAACCTTGCTTGCGCTTTGTCATCTGAAGTCCAGTAAGGAGCTGCCACCTTCCAGAACCTTCTGAAAAGTGTCTGCAGATCAGGACTCTCACCCTGTGCAGCAACTATAACATTATCTTTTTCCACTTGCTTGTATTCCTGCGCTTCCAACACAATTTTGAAACCTTTCAATACTATTCATCGACCAAACCCTTTACAAAATCCAAAGAAGAGATGTAATGGTAACACATTCTTTCTAATCCAATCTATACCTACTAATGGTTAAAATATATTGAAAATTACAACATCACCATGGAGACCCATTTAATATTTTCCAACTTTCAATAAACTTCAACCTGTGACAAAGAATATAATCCTAACAGTGTATTGTTTATCCAAAGAAACAGCAAAAACAACACAACCATACCTTATCAGGATCAGGTGGCAATGGAGCCTGTGCTGCAGAAGAAGAAGAAGAGGAACACTTGCCCCAATTCCTCCTCAAGTAAGGCCCCCCTCTGCAAATGGGCAATTGAGAAAATGTGGTAAACACACCAAAACCAACATGAAGTTGAACGTTATGATTTGATAATGGAGGGTTGGACTTATAGGTAGAGGAAAAGGTGAAAAAAGGGCATGCTTGTTGAGTCAGCAAGATCATATTTTTTCCTTTTCTGGGTATTCTTAATTTGGCCCAAAGCTATATTAGATGTGCATAATCAATGCTTGGTTTCCATGTTTATTCTTGAAACACAATAGTTACACAACATCCTGGGACTCTCTGGGCATGTATGGCTTCTGAAAATGAAGTAGTTTTCGAATTTGTCGTGTTAGAATGTCACAGTGTAACTTATGTGTGTAGGATTTTGTTCTGTGTTACGATGACTAAAGAGAAAAATTTGGAGCCGCATAGATTATCACTATTATTATGGGGAATTATCCAATACGGTAGGATTTCTTGTGATGCACATGTTGCCACGCACAGAATCAGAAATGGGGTAGCTATGGAACCAGAAAGAAGAATTTGCAGACAAATTGATTACAAACGACTTGCATTAATTAAGAGTAAATATATTAAGATTTGATTATTTAAAAACATAAACTACTAAACAATATTGATGTTTTAAAACAATAAACTCTATTAAGCAAGAACGCTCTTAAGTGATGATATTCCACTCAAAAACAATGGTTTAGGAAAAATATTTATAATCTAAAAAATACTTTCAAAAGATGTATTTTATATATTAAAATAATTTTAATGATATTAGATCGTAATTTGAATACATATTCAAAAGTAATTTTAAATTATTTATTCTTTATCTTCGTCCTTAATATTTTAATATTCATCTTTGACTATTATATTGAGATAAAATATAACATTTTTTATTTATTGTCGTTTCTAAAGAAAATGAAATGTTTTACGAGTTATTTAAATGTAACTTGATCCTCTTTTATATATATATATATATATATATATATATATATATATATATATATATATATATATATATATATATATATATATAAAGGTTTGTGTATAATTTAAATTCCTCTTCTAATTTTATTATTAACTAAAAATGTTAATGTATTTTAGGAATAATAGATATTAAAACTTAATACTAAATATTATTATTATTAATATGATATGAAAAAGTAATTGGATATGTTAAAGGGAGATATACCAGAAGATAAGACAGTAATAAACCATGAATCAACTCAAGATACAAAAATTAACACTACCTACATCTCAAAACTTTAAGTCAATATATTACTCAATACATTTATTTCCATTTAATATAAACTCAATCTCAAGTGCAAGTGTAATTAAAATGACACGACCAAGCTTGAAGTTCGTCTTGTTACTTTAAAAATCCACTAATATAGTCACTGTGGAGTTTGCTGTACGTCCCTAGTGAGTAAAAAAGCTTACCTTAACATCTTTCCGTGATTTTCATCCTTAAATATTGTAACTATACAGGTCTTATATCATAGAGTATAAGATTTAAATGTATCAAAAGGAGTGTAATAGGTGGACTCAACTTACTCAACTTATATTCCAAACAAAGTGTAGCACAGAGTTGAACACCATGTCTTTCAATGATTAGTCAACCATGTCATGAACATGGAGTTTTTGGCACCCCAAACAACATGCCGAGGACTATTCTTGAGTGGTATCCAGGTCAACAGGGAAATTAATGTCTCAATGGCATATTACAAGACAAAGGAAATAAGAGATTCCTGTTACAATATCAGCATAATAATGGTTGATTCCCTAATTTCCAAAATATTTACTCTATAATCTAGTTAATCAGAATATTTACAGTAATGAAATTAAATCAATCATTAACATTTTTAATAGATTATATTAGAAAATGATCTGATTCTAATCTTGTAGCAGGGGGAAATCTATAGATTGGCATCATCATATACGTCAAAATTATTGCTCAACGAAATTGAACCATGTGTCTCTTGAGATGGTAAGTAGCAAAGTGCAAGCAATTCTGAAGCCCCATACAATCACAGATTAGTAAATTTTTTATAGGACTCAGGCCTAGTGGATCCAATGCACCAATTTGGTTGTTCATTGTTAGAATCATACGAGGATATGCGTAAGATCCTGTTGTGGTAATCATACAAGGATGACCGATGGCCAACACTGACGTATGTCATGTTTGCTGCTGCAATCTTCTGATACAAATGAACCTGTCAGCAAAAGCACAAGAAAATGAACTTTAGCACAACATCAACATTAATGGATGTATAACAATGACAATGTTCAAAATGATATACTCTTTTGGAGCCCTTTATATTATCACTCTAGTGTGTTTAGCTTTTATTGAGCTTTTCTATAAAACCTTTTCAGCCAAAAGCTCTATCTAGCATCATTTTTTATTATATGCTTTTCTAAATCTAAATGAAAAGTAAGCTAATCCAAACATGTATATAGCCAGTCATATTAGTATTGCAAATTATATTGAAACCTGAATAATAGTGTTTCAACTTCCAAGGGACTAGTTCATGAAACAATACTTCACAAGAACTTGGAAGAAAAATAATTTTATATTAGTTGCACCGATCTTTTTCAGAGAGTAAGTATTTCTTCTTGTGTATTAGCTCAAAGTGTCTCTATTAGGATCTAGTAATCACATAGGCACATCCATATTCACGCATGAGCGAGAATGTTGACTATGGTGCAGATGCATGGAAAAGTTTTTTTCCTGTTTTTTTCTCTTTTTGCCGAGCAATTTTTTTATTTAGGCATATATTTTGAATCAAATATCTATCTTGTTATATGGACTTAGGAATTCAACAGTACCTCATTGGCTTCATCAAGTGCACTTGTAGCTTCATCCAGTAAAGCTAATTGAGGCTTTGAAAGCAAAAGACGAGCAAATGCAAGGCGTTGCTGCTCTCCCAAAGAAAGAACACTAGACCATTCATGTGTTGAATCCAAACTGAAACGAGCCAATAAATATCCAAGCCGTACATCCTCTAGTACCTTTATCAGTTCATCTGTTGTTGGCTTCATAGGCTTATCATTTGTGTTAAGCGAGTTTGACATGTTTGTCAAGAAAGGAAGCACATCTGCAGAACAATTTTTAACACTCAATCAGCAAAGCTTACATAATTTCAGCTAAACTACTAAAAAATATCAGGGACATAAAAAAGGAAGGATTTTTCTATTTAATCACATCGGATAAAAGTATTTATTTTCAGCATCATCTGATCAAATGAGCTCATTCATAACAATGTGGTATAATAACACCCTTAACAAGAAGATGAATTATAACAGTTTAGCAGTTAGAACCTGTTGCACCTTACAAGTCAATATTCAGAATTGATCACTTTGATTGTATTTGTTCACTTGATTATAAAATCTGCATTCTATATGAAGGGAAAAAACATACATAAGAAGTTGAACATGGACCTGGGTTGATGATCCTCACAAAAAAAGGGATTAACTTTCCAGATAACATCTAAGATCAAACTGTCTGACTAACAGCTAACATACAACTAAAGAGGACAACGTTTGCAAGATTCTAGACAGCTAGAGCTCCATTTCACTGAGGGGAAGGAAAGTTCAGTTTTCCAGAGATGTTTCTTTAATAGGATGAAGATTCAAAAGCTGTTGGGTTAGGCTTGCTTATTAGATTATCTTGTGTAGGCAGAGTCAACAAAAAATATATCAATTATTCTAAAAGTCTTTTGATAGTTGCAAGTTCAAAAGAACTATAGCTAATAACATCTTATGTGTAACAATCAAATAATATCATATATCCTATTAAATCAATCCTTTCTTTAATAAAGCCTGGCATGCTGCTACAAAAAACTACAAGGGCGTTTCTAGTATTCCTGCAGAAGAAATAAATCACCATTTCAGTATTATCTCTGTTAGACCCACAGCTATGGTAGTATTAAAGTCTGAAGTCTCAAAAATTACAACTGAGCAAATGACATGAGACAGATAGAGCACAATAAAAGACATCCACTTTTAATTAAAAAAAAAGAGTTTGCATAAGAAATAAAAGCAATTTAGGCATGGGGGAAAAGAAAGTAGAAATCACATACTTGTTTGTTTTGAACTATCTGACACTGGAACTAAATCATCGGCCCAAGTTGGATAAAGTAATTGTTGACGGAGAGTACCCAAAACCATATATGGTCTTTGTGGAAGGAAAAAAGTTCTGCTTACAGATTTTCCATCTTCTTCATATGTGTCAGGAGCATTATTTAGTGGAGCATTCACATCTAAACAAATGGATTGTTCAGGATACTCTGCACCTTTTACATAATAAGTGATCTTTCCGGTTCCAGTTTTCCATAGACCAGCCAAAGCCCTTAAGAGAGAAGTCTTGCCGCTTCCACTTGGTCCAATAACCTGTTAATTTGGCTACATTCAGAAGAGCATTTGTATAATCCTATGGTCTTATGAACTTCACAATACAAGCCTAACTTCTTAGTATATTGTCAATAAGCAAGGGGCCAATGGATGTCTTACCAGTAAATTATCCTTTTCCTTGATCATCAATGACAAGTCTCTAGCAAGTATAGATGCACTTGGTGTCTTCAGAATCAAATCTTCTATCTCAAGCAATGTTGCATATTTCTCTAGTGGAGTGGATCCATTAGATTCCAGTGCAGATGAACTCCTAAAATCTTTGTATATAATTTGTATGTCTTCCAAAGTATCAGTGAGAGAGTTAGCGCTGCTTCTGTCCAAAACATCATCAAACTCAGCTGCACATGCAATACAATGCATATTAGTCAGTACCACATTACATTAAAAGCAACAAAGCTAGCCTGTCAAACATATATAAGACAACAGGTGTAACAGATAAATATCAAAAAGACTGGAGAGTATAACTACTTATGAACTGCATTGCAGAAAAAGTTGAAAGAGAAAAAGAAAGGATAAATGGAGGGTAGGGTGGAAAAAAACATGAATAAGGAAGTTAAAGTTGGTTAACTTGTAAAATAACATCTTTAAAACATTTTAATACCTTTTTTTTTCTGGAACCTATTATTTGTGTTTATGCTAACACAAGCTCAAATTATCAAAATGGATCCCCTTTTTCTCTACAGAGTACAATTCATTGTTCAGTCGCTTATGCTCATTATCTTTCACAAGATTTGCTCATTAAAAATTGACAGATAAGATAAGGGAAAAAAGAATGTTGTACCTAACCGATTAATAACAGCAGAAAAAGCACTTATAGATTGAAACTGGTATACAACAAGGGAAAAGTCGCCAAGGATATGATTAAAAGCAGAAAGTGATTGATTGATGACACCAAACTCAATTTTTCCTGAGAAATACATGGGGGCAACAACAGCAGCAGGAAGAACTTGAATGACATGGCGGTAGCCACTGGTGAAGAACTCCAGATTTCTTGAAGCAATCAACAGTTGCTGTAAAAAATAATAAGTAACACCATCCATAATTATGTTATCACAAGTTAGAAGATAAATGACTCAATAAAGAAAAGGAAGTGATGCTGCAACAAGGTTAGATTGATATTTAATGAAGTTTATTAATTCACAAAGGTCACTCAACATGGCTATATAGCTTTCAACATGTTCAAGTCAATAAATTTATAGATCTAGTTTTTCAATCAAGAAAAACAAAAAAGACAGAGTAGCACCTTTTACATTAAAATGCTGCATACTGTTGATTATACAAATCCAGCAATATAAGAGCAATGTATGCAGTAAAACTCAAGAAATCAATTAGCCTGGACATACATACTGGCAACATAATGTACCAAATCAGTTTTAGAAGTGAAAAAAAAGGTAAGCATAAAGAAAAAATATCTCACAGTCAGATTTTCAAAAGCACTTTTGAAGCGCTGCAGAAGAAGTTGCATTTCACTTTCTTCACCACTATAGAAAGCAATCGATTCAGCATTTTCCCGTACACGTACAAGTCCATAACGAAAGTCTGCTTCCTTCTTCTCTTGTAAGAAATTTAAATTCACCAGTTCCTAATATTTCCACAACTTCCAGTTAGTAAAAAGGGAATTTTCAGTTATTAGGGAGACAGGTGGCAGTTTTCTATGACAATTTAAACTATTAAAGAAATATTCATTACCCTTCCAAGGAAAACAGTTATAGCTGTCCCACCAATGGAGTATATGAGAAGAACAACAAAAAGGGGAGGATAGATTCCATACAAGATGTTACTGAATGAAATTAAGTCAACAGCAGCATTAAAGAGTGTTAGGGAGAAAGCAAGGGATGTCCCAGTGAAAGAACTTAGATCATCAACAATTCGCTGGTCTGGATTATCAATAATTGACTGTGACTGAATTTTATAGAAAGTTTGATTCTTCAGATAGCGATTCATGTAATAGCTCGTCATCCAAGACCTCCATCTCAAGGAAAGAGTTTCTTTTGCATAATCTCTCAATACAAAAAACTGCAAAGTAGTGATGAACAGGGTTAGAAACATGTGCAAAAGATTTGAAAAAGGTTATGCAATGCAACAAGAATCGGGCATGTGATTTTATTAAATTCAAAAATTCGTTCATTACAATATCAACTAATGATTAAGATTAAGAAGAAATGCTGCAACTCAATTAAGAAATGAAATTACTCCCAAAAGATCAAAGGAGGAATACAATTCTGATGTCTATTGTCTAAGTCGTCATGCGACAGATAAAGCCCAAAACATGAAAAGATGTAACTTTCAAATTCACATCTAGGCATACATGTGAGTTAGTTCTCCTTTTTCACTCTTGTTTCTTTCCAACTAAGACACTAGATCAGATGACAGTACACATCGCTCTAAGAACTAAAGCAAAGTATAGCAGAGATATACCTAAGAAAATGCAGCAATGTGCTCACCGGGATTCCTCCAGCAAAGCCACCCAAGTAGTATAGTAGTTGCTTCGTGAATTGTTCTTGATCCTTGTCTTGCATTAATAAACTTAAAACAGATCAGTCTCTTGTTGCCACTACATACTAAAGTAAAATAGGAAAAAAAAATCTCAATTTCAGATACAAGCAAACACTACATGCCCAAATAGATGGTAAATGGAAGATAAACAAAATCAGCTATGTCCACATATAGACATGAACTTACTGGCAAGTGCATTGAAGAAGTCTCTCCCCAAGAAATTGAAGCCAACACTGATTCCAGTAGTAGCCAAAGTGAGTGCAAAAACACCAGCAAGCTGCAACCTTGCTTGCACCTTGTCATCTGAATTCCAGTAAGGAGCTGCCACCTTCCAGAACCTCCTAAAAAGTGTCTGCAGATCAGGACTCCCACCCTGTGCAGCAACTACACCATTATCTTCCCCAACTTCCCTATTTCCCTGCACTCCCAACACAATGTTCAAACTATTTATCTTACCCTTCACAAAATTGATGTGTACCATGTCACCATATCCTATGTTGATTCTCTCGGATACAACACCCAAGCTAAGAAAGATTACTAAAATTCAATTCAGCTTCAAGACATATAATTATGCATGTAAAAAATACAGAAAAATGGAAGCATTGTCTACTAGTGAACCCAAATAAAAATTGCACCTTTTATAGATGATTTCAACAAAGAATGAGGTTCATAGTACAATTCTTATTTATAAATGATAAAAACTAATTTATCATGACAATGGTTTATAATTTTACTTGTTTTCTGAAATCTCCAACAAACATGTTCTTAATTTAGATTTACAAAAAAAAAAGGACTGAGTACAAAGAAAAAAAGGATTTGCAGAGTTACAATTATATCTCATATTTTTAGAATAATCGTAATGTTGTATCGGATATTTATCAAATCAAAAAACACGATTTGTGCATCATAGGTAACTACAAACAACACAAGCAAACCTTATCTGGGTCAGGTGGTAATGGAGCATGTGTTAAAGCAGATGAAGAGGGACAACTGCTCAAGCTCCTCCTCTTCCTGTAAGGCCTTCCTTTGGAAATGGGCATTTTGGTCAATTGGGAAAAAGGGGTGAGCACATCAAAACCAACTTTAACTTGAACATGGGCATGCAATGGAGGGTTGAACTTATAGGTGGAGGAAAAGGTGAAAAGAGGGTGCGGTTGTTGAGCCAGCAAGGTCATTTTTTTCCTTTCTGGGTATTTTCAATTTGTCCCAAAATGTGCATAATCAATGCTTGGTTTTCACAGTTTTTCTAGTGACCCGGTAGCTATGCGACATTCTAGGACCCTCTGGACATGGCCTCTTAACAAAATAAGAGTTTTCGAATATGGAATTTTTGGCATGTTACAAACTAGGTAGAACTGGGTACAAAGACTGTTGACACTATAAAATATGTGTATGTATATGGTGGATGTTAAATTAATTTTTTTTATAAACTGCATCAAATTTGGTAGCCTAAAAGATTAATTCACATAGGTAGAAATATTACATTTATATAATCATAATTTATTTAATTTATTAAAGAATGTGTAGTTGGTAAAAATAAATAAAAAATAGATTTTGAATTAAATTAGATTTAAATTGTTTTACTTCTCCAAGTATAACTTTTCTTATTAAAAATCGTGATTTGATTATTTTAGAAAGAAAAAAAAAAACTATTTTAACAGCACTGTTTATTTTTAATACCCACCTAATAATTCCAAATAGTAATAAAAATATTAAATTGTGTTTTTTAATTAATACTAACTAAAATATTGAATAAAATATTAATATATATATAAATATGAAATGGGAGTTATTGCTTTTTCACTGTCTGTTTCTATGAAAACAATTAACCAAACTTTATGTAATGACCCACAACAAAGATTAATTACCATGTCATCTACAAATACAAGAAGGAAAATAGAATTAAAAAAAATGAGAACTAAGTGTATAATTAACTCCTCTTTTGCACTTTCTTAATGTATGTGTTTTACTTAGGCATTTCATTATAGTATCTTTGTAGATTTTGTGAAAGATTTTGGAGGTCACCCTTTATGTTGGGCTTGTTCACTCCATCTTTATTTTCAAAACATTTCTAAAAACATACTATTCAATCCTTTCTAACCTGTATCTTTCTTTTTCATTAATCAATCTTTATATAACACATTTAAATTTTACAATTAATGAAAAAATATACTTTATTATTTGTCATGTAAATATTATCAGAAATCTTAGTAGTGCAGTACCTACTAATTTCTTTCAAAATTGGATATGATTAACAAGTTTTCTATGATAAGAACCATCATTTTGCTGATGATATTCATAGAATTATATTCAAAGCTCAAAAGACAAAGAAGAAAGAATTAATTGTCTTGTATATTTACATATAAAAATTAATATTTTTATAAAAAATAATAATATTTATAATAAGTTTGTTGGTCAAGTTTAATAGTTTTTCTCTAAAAGCTTATAGTATGTGATTAACTAAAAATGGTTAAACTTGGTAAATATGCTACCATAATATTTAGACAAACTTTTTATGAGATTTTTTTTAA
This sequence comes from Lablab purpureus, assembly GCA_030347555.1. Classification (NCBI taxonomy): domain Eukaryota; kingdom Viridiplantae; phylum Streptophyta; class Magnoliopsida; order Fabales; family Fabaceae; genus Lablab; species Lablab purpureus. The sequence goes on from CM059258.1 coordinate 26,251,390, forward strand.
ATTAGTTTTTTTATAAATTAGAAAAAGTTTATGTACCATTTAAAAATAAAAGGTTAGAAAAATTATATAAGAAAACTCTTGCGAATTAATTTGTGTATAAACTATTTATAGTTTATAAAGAAACTAATTTAATTTTTTTAATATTTTTCTCTTTTAAAAATTCTTGTAAAAAAGTTCTTCATAATACATTTTAAATAAAATTAAGAATATATATAAACAAACACTTTTATAAGATAAGTGAAGGATTCAAATGTCTTTGCCAACTTTTTGTGATTTTTTTTCATATGATTTTAATTATTAATTTCAAGTTATGTATTTTGAATTTTTTTCCTTAAATGTTTTAAAAATATGTATTCTAGTTTTTTAAAATATATTTTGAATGATATATTTTTAGAAAGTGTAAAATTTTGAAAATTTATTTTCATGGTTTAACGATATGGGAGGTGGGAAAAACAATTACTAACAAAAAAAAAGCAAACTAATGTTGAAATATTATTATTCTATTTTTATCATTTTCATTGAATAACCTTTATAATTATATAATATTTATTAACTTTTCTTGTTATTTAGATGGTGTGAGTAAATTATAATAAAACATTTTTAAAAAAATTGTGATGAGAAAATCAAATCATGTATGAAATTTTAGGCAAAGTACTATATTTTATTCCTTTTTTTCCCACTAAAATCTACACATCTACAAATCAATTTACTATTAATTGGGTTAGTTTGATTCAGCTGGAGTTGTATTAAAGAAAGACAAATGCAACTAATGAAAATTAATTGATTGAATTTTATTTTTTTCTAAATCCAATACAAATTTACCCATAAAAGGCTAATTTTGTTATTATTGGTTCAATAACAACTAGACTATTTGACACTAGTGTGAGTGAAACTAAAATTAAATACCCTAAATCAGATTTCAAATTCAATTTTGCAGATTAAAAAAATAAAGTTGTAAAAGAGATTGACTTTAATTATTAGAAGAAATTTTCAGATAAAAAATAATTTGAATGATTAAAAAGACTTCAAAAACTAAATTCAAACAATAAAAATTTTATATGAATTCGTTGTGTTTAATAATAGAGAGGGATTAAAAGTTAAATCTGGAATTGACTCCCTTTTTTCTTTTTTTATTTTCACACTCAGTGACGCATTAGTACAAGTCCCACATTGTTTGAATACTCTGTTAGCTAATACTTTATAATCCCGTAGCCTCGGCTCATCATTGTCCCTTCGGGGACATCTGATAAAATTGGAACGATACAGAGAAGATTAGCATGGCCCCTGCGCAAGGATGACACGCACAAATCGAGAAATGGTCCAAATTTTTTTTTCTTTCGAACTTTTCTGCCCCTTCGTCATTTTCTTTATATGCTTATTCCATCTTCTGAAGTTTGCTTCCTTCGGTTCTGCCTTCATGCTCGCATACATATGTGTTTTGTTTGTCATATCGTTTATTCTCTTCATTCGCCATCAAGGGAGATCAATGTAATATCCCCACTGCAACTTTTTTCTTGAGGGTTAGTTTTGAAAATAATAATAAACTGTTTCGCTTGTATTATGAGTATGGCTATGTCATGTGGGTTATGAATCCTGTGATGATGGAATCAGTGTTATATATGTTTAGTTTTGGCAATTTGTGTGGCTTCATTTAGCTGTTTCCTTTGTATCTGACTATATCATGTTGTACCTGATTAGATATCTCTCACTTGCAGCAAAGTTAGTAATGCCATGGGTTAACCCACAACATCAACCCCTTTTAATTTTCTTGAAAAAGTTATTTTTCAACCCATGTTATATGATATAGAAGATGGAGGAAACTCCTTTTACAGCATTGATTAGAGCTTAGAGGTCATCACAAACTGCCAAGTAACAGGTAGTAGTATTTAAGATTTTCTTTTGTCTAAAAAAATCAATTTGCTATACCTAGAATGTAGTGATCAACCTCCATTTGGTGTCAGTTCATCTTTTTATTTTAGTGGGAAGATTTGGGGATGAAGCTACTTTCTAAAACAGTACTCTTTAATTGCTTGATCCTATTAGTGTATGCTTTTATCACATGCTAATAAATCAATGATCTTTGACTACATGCTGATTTGTGGCTTAAAGACTGGTTTCCTAACCCCAATCAGACTTAATATGGGATGAAATATACAAATTAGACAAAACAGATAACCTAGACTGCTTTAGAGGTGAAGTTTAATCATGCTTAGAAATTGAACTTAAATGGCATTAGTATTAAGTTAGGTGCTAAAAGAGCTGTTATCCAATCCCAATTAGATGTGTAGTAGATGGTCATATTAGAAGTAGTATGTAGGATGGATGTGATATTAGTATATGCTAAAAGTAGTTCATAGATGAAGGCTTTTAACTTCTCTTCTTAGATTTTTATGATCAATATGATTGAGAGTAATACTTAATCTTCGTTCATTCATTCATGATTTTCAGCATATGGTGATAATTGTTACCATTTTAGTTGTTATGAGTTCATCATGAGTACTGTAAATGCATGATGCAGCAACTCTTTGGATATTCATTCTATTCAATATATACATTCTTACTTTTGGGATTCAGAGTTTCTTTTTTCCCTTTCTCTTCCATTCATTCTTTCTCATAGCTCCAACACATAACTTTTTTTTTTACTTGCACCATTTAAGGAATAATGTTTGCTGACTTTCTGCTGAGACTGAAAATAAGAAACCTACTTTGCAGAAGACACACAACTTCACTTGCTACCAACATCAGTAGCATTATTATTAAATTATTGGTAGCATTATTGAATTATTGAAGTGACAATGATATATTCACAATTCCATTTTCTAATAATTATATTTACATATCAATCATTTATTTTTATTATTATTATTATAATATAATTGTGATAATTAATAAAAATAAAAATATTAAATTTTGACTAAATTAAAGTTAAATTTTAGATTAAATTAAATTTAATTATGTTAATTACATATAAAAATTTAAATTTTATTCTAGATACATGTATTTAAATTATTATTCTCAAATTATTTTACTATAAACATAAATAAAATTTTGACCATATTATTTATTGATCTAAGATTTGTTTAACCTCATCACTTAGATATTCAGATATTTTATCAAGATGATATTTTTCAGAAATATCTTTAGCTCGATGACATAGATAACATAAAAAGGTAATATTTTTTTCACTTAAATTGTTATCACATAATTTATTAATATCATTACAGTCAATCCATAATTGGACTAACCGCAATACAATTTATTCTTTTTTTAAAGTTTTTTATAAAATGAAAAAATAATAATAAATTTTATGTCGACCTTATAAAAGTAAATAATAATCGACATAAAATATTGAAATAAAAATTGTAATTCTATTGATAAACGTTGAGGTGTTAAATATATAAGCATAAAATATATTTTATTATTTTCTTTAATTTGTTATAAAATGAAAAACTTCACTCCAAAATAAATTTTATGTTGACACTTTAGTATAATTGATAAAAATAATTAATAAAATATTGATAAGTAATTGTATTGATAACGGATGAAGTGTTTTTATTGAAATTAATGTTCTATAAATATATTTCTTTTTTTATAATGAATATAAAATATTTAGTTGTTAAAATAGATTTAATCTTATAGTTCGATTTAGATAACTTATGATTTAAGTTGTGTTAGATTTAAAAAGTGTAGCTTAAATAGAAATTAATTTTTTTAATGGTTGATCGTAATTTTTTATTTTAATAGAATTATTTTAAATCATATTAAAACAATAAATATTTTACAGACCATACTTATTACCACACTTATTTAATAAGTATGTGTGTTTAGAGAAAAGACGTGTAAAAAATAAATTATTCAATATATTTGTATGAAAAAATTTAGTTACTCTATATTTTCATATTTAATATATTTATATTTTCATATTCAAATATATTTATTTACCTATATAAAAAAATTTAATTATTCTATATTTTCATGTTGGATAAGTACAAATATATAGAAAAAGAGAAGATTGAACTCATTATTAGTTAAATAGTATGGTTTATAATTTTTCTTCATTTGTATATTTTTTTAACTCAATTTATTCGATTAAGTTGTGCATAAACTTTTCATTATATTATATGTATTGTTCTTGAAAAAAAATAATACTAAACTAAAGTGTATAACGTTTTTGTAAAATGAATTTAGATATTAGACTTCAGACTTTAAAAAATAATATATCATTATTTTATATATATAATTATAATTATTCTAATTTTTAATTAGATGGAAAATACCAATTAATCTGTGAATCTGACATAATGCAAAAAAATTATAATCTATTTCAAAATATTATGATTATTTTAAAATATAAACTGAAGTGATAAATGAATCAAAAGATCCATTCAAACTGAAATGATAAATGAATTATAAACCAGACCAGATTGGACCATTTTAACAGCCAAGAAAATATTTTATTTATATAGCTAAAATGACACTTAAGAGAATATCATTTAGTTAGAATCACACTAAACATTTCAATGAAACTTAACTGCTATGTGTCACATTCTTTTAAGAAAGACTTAACCATTTCTTATCCACTTAATTATATTTTAGATTTCTTTTCTTTAAACTTTTCTCAGATTTTTCTCAATTTAAATTCAAGATTCTTCTATTTAGATTGGATATTAATGATTCATTTATCTTGAATTTCACTTTTTCTTCTCAAGATGTGCATTGTCTTGCATCACATTTCACCCTAACACTTCATCAATGTAAAATGTTTTGTTTGCCACCACAAGTCCTTGTATCTACTTAGCTTTCCTTTTCTATTTGTTAATGACTCAAGGAGAACTCTCCATGAAAATTTAAAAGCAAACAAACAAAAAGATGAAATTAAAAAAAAAACTAAAAAAACAAAATGGAAATATACTTATTTATAAAGTAAATGAACAAGTCAAACAAATTAGAAAAAATTCATGAAAAATGTTTACTAAAGTGTTAGTTAATCGTGAGGTAGAACTATAATATTGTTTTCACCATAGATACCATTGAAGAGTTCGTCAAAATGACTGAAACAAGTAAAATTTTTGGCACATATCAACAACCTCTTCCTTATTATTCCATAAACAAAACAAAAAGTACACACATGGCAAGGAAGACTCAAACTAGTTCCATACACATACACAGAAACTAAGAGGCAAAACAAAGATTTTGAAGCAGCACTACGATCACAAGAAGAGACTAAGATTGATATATATAATGATCTGCATAGGTTATATATGATTTAGCCTGTGCCTGTAACTCCAAGGTCTTGCTTGTCTTCATCTTTGCCAGCACCAAAGACAGGACCACCTTTGCCAGCAGGATCATTGACCTTCTCCTGCAGTTTTTCGACCTGGATGCAGCCTTGATCCTCCCTTGAACGTAAGTCAGTCCTGGTTCGGTTCTCTCCTCCTTCTTTTGACTCGTATGTTGTTGCTGTCTTTGACTCTTTCGGTTGTGCTCCTTGTGCCCCTGACATCTTTCTCTGTATGCTAATATTATCACAATCTGTTGATTATTTCTATGCTATTTTGTGCTTCATACATGCTTCTCTGTGTAATATATATAATATGAAGAATGTAATGTAATATATATCATGTGAGAAGATATGGATAATGTAACTCTGCCCTAAGAAAATAAATCCACCTAGAATGCTAACATGCCATGAAATTACACGTGTTAACCTGTACACATGCATGGTACTTTCACCCTTGTTTTCTCTGCCACGTTTTCTGGCTTTTTAGTATCTAGAAAGAATATCTGTCAAGGAGTGAACAATTATTAAGTAGTATTTAATATATATACCTTTTCCAAATATGTTTATGGCTTCACTAAGTTTTTAATTCTTCTAATATACGTGTTTTTTAATTTTACTATTTTATATCTGTTTAGACCAATTTGATACTTAAATATGTTAGATGTTATTATAGGAGTAAAATATTGTTTTAATATTAAATCTTACAAAATAAGTTTTATTGAAGTATAATTTTGAATCAATTTAACAATAAATTACTTTATTATAAAATTATATATTATATTAGGATTAATTTAATTTTTTTTTTAAATTGAATTAATGCGCAAGGAATAAATTGATAATTTATATGATCGTTATATATATATATTAAAAAGCATGTTGAGTATTACCTATAATAATATATAATAAATAAATTTTATTCGATTTACATTAATTATTTTTTATTCAATTTAATAATATTTTAGGATTATTATACAAAATTTACAATAATAAAAATACTAATGTAAAAAAATTATAAATAAATAATACAACAAAAAGAAAGAAGAAAAAGCTGTTAAATATAAGAGACTCTAATATAGAATAAAAAAAATAACTACTCATATTTATGTAAAAGTAATTATAACTATTTAAAATATTTGATTCTATATAATTAATTTTTTATTAAAATATAATTTCAACAATATATAATAAATAGTATGTATTTAATTCCTTTATTTCATATAATAAGCCAAATTACATTAAAAAAATAAAATTACAAAATTATAAAAGAAATGATAAGATGGTGTCGTAAAAATTGTGAATACAAAAATACAACAACATCTATATTTTCTTAGTTTAAATAACTAGACTTAATTTTTTTTAACCCAAGATATATATCTATATTAAAAAAATTGTATAGAATTTAAAAGAATAAGTAAATAACCTCAAACTTAAGTTATAAAAATAGAATCTCAAAGAAATGTTACAGTTTCAGAAACAAATACAAGTAGTAATGACTTAAAACTTATATAAATTCATATGCAGCACGTATTTCCTTTTCTAGCTAAAAGTTTTAAAATTTATAGTGCAAAACCAATTACTAATAATAATAAATTTTACATATAATTAAGGTAAATATAAATGTCTTTTGTTCCAATTCATTAGACAAACTTGAGTGTTTCAAAATTGAAATAAATTCATTTTAGCTTCATCTTTATCAAACAAATTTGATTCTAAAAAATTATATTTGAAATAAAGAAGCCAAAATATCCCATTCATCCCAAACAAATCCAATCCAGTTTGGAAGGGTATTCTATCATTATCAATGTCATGTTCTGTTTGGAGATATCCCAATCTGGTATATTTTGCTGAAAGATGACATAACCTAACCTGGCACCAACTTGAATTCTTTCCATTGGTATAATAATCTATTTGATGTAAGATATACTATGAAATTGTTCATCAAAAAAGAACTTTACAAGATATTGTACACAGCCAAAGCCACCAAAAATCCTAGTAAAGCACCAGCTATGACTTCAATCTCTGTATGGCCAATAGATTCTTTTAATGGGGTTATGCCATCAACATCCAATTTTGAGATTTCTTCTGCTTCTGTTTGCCTTATTTTGCTTCCTGATTTGACCAATAGACCTCCATTTGCTTGTTGAGGTTCCAAAGTGGCTTCTTGGGACAAAAGGGACTTCTCAAAGTCTTCTATTTTTAGTTGCTTTGATAGTCCTGGTTGAGAGTTGATTAAATTATCTCTATCTTTGGAATGTGAAGAGTTGGCTTGCATCTGGAGCAGTAGCTTGTTCAGTGTTCTAGCATGAATCCCTACTTCTCTTCTCACACCCTGAAAATCACACAAGCCAAACTCCCAATTGTTAGCTATAAGGTCATATTTATAACAACAGGAACCAAGTTAAAGGGACAAATAATAAAAAGCAGAAAGTTTTTCTAGGGCTGATTTTAAGAAACTAAAAGGAGAAGAGTGAAGTACAAATAACACATTTTCTAACACTCACTTTCTAATACACTCTCACCTACCGGTTGAAATTCATATAGATCCCTTGTAGAAACCACATGACTTTCAGTCAGTAGAAAATTTGTATCAGGGTGTTAGAGATTGTGTTGATATGGTTGGTATAAAACCTTTTTTCATTGAAAAATAAAGTATTTACTATGTCAAACATAAAAAAGACAGTTATTTTCTCTCTATAACAATCTTTTTACTTTTGATTCCTCAAAACTAAATTAAGGTTGATATTAACAAAATTGTAAAAGGAAAGAAGGTTTTACAGAAAAATATTAACACATCAACGGGTGTATTGGTCAGTTTTCCACCTGTGACAGTAATTATCTTATACAAATCTTCTTTCTGCTGGGCCTAAAGCAACTGACATTTCAGCTAATTGTTGGTCATAGTGAGGACAATATGGGAGAGAGGAAAAAGCTCTTTAAGAGATTTATAAACTTTCAAAAGAAATAAGTAAATTATGGGGAATGCAATAGCCATTAAAAGGTGTGACTTTAGACTGTAGTTCTGAATCCTTGCCATGTATTTCAAGTGCAAACAGGCAATATTTCCTCATACAAAGTGTGTGCGTGTTTGGTTGAGATTATTTTGGGGGAAATTCTTTTCTAAACAAATCTCAAAAAAAGTAGGCAGAATTGAACAACTATTTCCCCAAAAAAAGGTTGAATCAAGCATGCAGTAAGTATAAGCCACTGACTAGAATATTATCAATATAAAGGATAGTTCAGGCTTGGTGTAGCATATCGTTCTTATCATTTGGCACCTGAAACAATAAACTAAAAATACATTTAACAAGTTTTCTTAGGTTTAGGCTGATAATAATTTCCTGGTCACTTTTTCTCCCAATTGCAACCATCCTTTTTCTACTTTTCTTATACATTCGTTAAATTCCATTTCTCATTCTGCAGGGTAAAAGGTTAATGAAGTGCCCAGTTAAAAGTGGAGCCGATATGAATAAGAGCAAAAGAAGTATCCACTGCAATCTAACTCTAAGTATGAAACAAAAACCAGATTATGAAAATATTTTAGATGCCATCAAAATAAGGGACAAGCATTGTCCAACTAAATATTTTACCATGTTTCTTGCAATGTGATACACAGCAAATCCATTATGATTGCGCTAGTAGTATGGGCTTTGGGTAGTTTGCATCAAGTTATAGTTTCAGAATTCACTGCTACCAATGTATAAAAAATATTCGGTAAACCGTCTGTATTATTCTTCTACATACTATCAGTGGTAGCCCTGGGTGTGAATTTACAATGTGAATACTGAAACAAAACAACAAAGGGTATTGAAGAGAGACCCTGCACTCTCCCTTTCTCTTTACTAGCCTCTTGGCTTTTCAGCTTTACATTCCTCTCCTTTAATAATTTATACAGGTAAACTACACCTAAATACCCTTGATTACCTTATTGGCAATCTGTTGTATCAATCTTTCCTTCCTGAGATTTCGAATTGCTTCTTCAGATTGATACATTAAATGGACTGGATCCTCTGTGGCCCTTCCACATCTATTACTTCTAGGGGAGAGACAGGAAAGAAAAATGATAAAACTTCCTAGTTATACAACAAGCAAATCTATCTATTTAATCATCTTCGTAATCCAGCAACTGAACCCCAAGGAACAAGCAGCCTTGAAAGTTGAAACACAATCTGTTTTCAACTTTGAGAAATGTTTAATAGGAATCTAAAGTTCGAAACAAAGAGAAATATTGAAATCAATAGAACATGGTGATGAGTACATGCATAGGAACATGACGAAGAATGAAGAAGAAAACTTGAGACTACATTTTAGATTAGGATTGGTGTGATTTTGTATCGGACCTTTTGTATTTATTTCTATGTTTTTGGACCTTTAATGGACATTTTGTATTGGAACTTTAAATATTAATTGCCATTAAAAATTACTAGATTACTTGTTGAATGAGCCTAATTAGTTGGATGTGCTTAGTACTCTTAGGTCCATAGTACAAGCCGGTACTTGTTGACTTTTGTAATTTGTTTTGACTAATTTGTGTATGAAGCTCTAAGTTTTCTGAGAAATTCTCTCTAGGTTCTTGTGAAGATATTTTATTCTTATCTTTGAACTGTTTATTTGGAGTGAATTGCATGTTGCTTTTCGTATAATATTGTTTTAGGTGGTGATGTCAAGTCCTTGAGATTTGAGAAAACATTCCACAAATTCTGTTGATTGTAGGACGTATGAAACACAAAGTGTTGTTTGATAGAATTTGCATTGAGCATAATGTGTATAGAATTTGTATCTTTGGCTTGAAAATGATATTAATTGCTTATTATTTGCATTAGATTGACTTAGTTATGAAATTTGAGATTAGTCTTTTTTGATTTTGGTGTTGTTTGATGTTTTCTATACGTATATACGTTTGCATTTGATCCCGAAGGAAAATCTAAAAGCAATAAGAGATTTGCCTTTAAGGGATTCAAATCTCAATATAGATAGTTATTTTTGTATTGTTTTATATTACTTCAAATTTGAGTCATCCAGCTTAAGTTTGCATTTTTGTTTTCTAAATAAAGAGTCAAATGTCCAATTCTCTCCAAGAGGGGAGTGTGGCGAGTGAACAAATAGGAACATGATGAAGGATTAAGGAGGGGTTACATTGTCGATTAGGAATTGTGTAATTTTGTATCGAGCCTTTAATGAGCCTTTTGTACTTGTTTCCATGTTTTGTATTTAGAAACTCTCTTTGGACATTAATGGCTATTAGAATTATTAAATAGATTGTTGGATGAACCTGATTTGAGTCGGTACCTTCGAAATGCAACTAGTTTCCTCCCCTGACTGCACACAGGGTTACCAAATCCTCTTTCTGATGGAAATCCTAGTAGCAACTTCTTTTTGTAGGACTATTGAGAAATGTAAAGCTTCTCTAACTCCAGTTTTATTAACCACATATACAAGATTTTTAGCACAGTATCAAACTACTGTTTTTAGGAAAATATAATTTGGTCAAGTTCTCTTGACTCAATCTTAGCAACAACTTTATATTTCTTAGGTTGACTTTTATACTAAATCATTTCAACAACAAAGAAAAAGAAGATTTCAAGCCTAAATGTAAATGCATAGATTATCAGTGTTGGTAGGAAGCTGTTATATCTATCATGGTACATAATATTGAAAAATGACAAGTTTATGATCAAATTGTTATTCCAAGCTGGTGTTTACTTTAGGGTTTTGACAATGGAACACAGTCAACCTGACAAACCTGAAGAGTAACACAAGAAAGAATTTTTATGTTTACCAGTCCCCCACTGTACGAACCTACATAAATTTTTCAGCAATTAGGTCATCTTATAATATCTTTTACATTTGGGTATATAGTGGCATTAGAGTTAAAATTGTGTGACCACTCCTCAAAATCTTCATTGGTCATAAAGAATTTTCTATTCTAAGTTTCTGCTGCACATCAGCTTATGCCAATTGCTTTACTAACATACATAGTTCCAGAAAAAATACATCCCCACATAAAACAACAAGTCATAAGCGAAAAATTGAATTAAATCTGTTCATGTTTAGTGTTTACCAATACCACCACAGTAAGAATTCCACAAATAATTTTATCATTCATTAGAAATTAGAATAATCCCATAACAACAATACCCAATATTTTACAAGATCTTAATTTAATCCGGTTTAAGACTAGTAAAAAATTAAATCTGTTCATGTGGCTTTTTTCTATGCGCGATTCAAATGTTACACAATTAAAAGAACATAACAAAAGACATTCACCTGATACAAGTCAAATACATAGAGGAAAGTAAATAATACTAAAGACTAGAGAGAAAGCACAATATTTGACAGAAGATCATACCTGAGCATCATACATAATGAGACCAGCATACACAACAGCAAGCCCAAAAATAGGATCGGAGAAGCCTCTGCATTTGCAAATTATAAAATTACAGATATCACAAGAACACATACATAAAAACGTATAAATCAAGTGACATTCTTGGTTATTGTGAGAAATAAAACCTAAGAATGCTATCCATACAACTATAAATGGATGATCAAGATTAAAAGTTTTTAGTGATCACACGACCATTAAAAAAGTCATGTGCATTTATCTTTTAGTCTTGACCATTCAAATATAATCTTATAGTATATATTTATAATTATTATGAACCAAACACCAAGATGGCACAAACCGAATATCTTACCTCTCAAGGCCGAATAATGTAGCACTAGCCACTGTTGCCTAAGCCAGGAAAATACAAACAACGTGGTGAGATACTGAGATTGACAATGAAACCCAACTGGGTGAAAAAGCAACAATTCAAGTGCCATCATCAAAATAGGATTAACTGATTAAGGGTTGCAAGGCCATACAGAAGAGTGTGACGATGGGAACCCTCCAGCTTGAACAATTACCCTGATATCAAACTCTTTTCCATACAGAAAAACAGAAGTGAATGGCTTAGAAAGCTGACCAATCGCCAAAGAAACACCAGCTGCAATCAGAACCTTGGAAGAAGAAGATCAAAGAAAGAGAACATAAGAGTCAAATCAGCACATAGAACGGCAAAACAAGAAGTGGGTTTGCTGAAAAAGAAAGGGAAAAATCAAAATTTGAAAGGAACCAAGAATTTGTGAGACATCTAAATTCTGAATTTTGAAATGGAGTACCTTGTTATGAGCAATTTGAACGATGTCATCAAAGAAACCAGGGCCAAGAGAAGAAATTCTGAAGGTGGAAGTTTTGGACTTTATAGGAAAAGAGAGATGATGAAGAAATGGATTCCTTTGTTTGAGAGATGGGGTGAAGAGAGAAGGAGTGTGAGAGGGAGCAATGGCACAGAACATGGAATGCTGCAGCAACATTCTGTATGTTATTGGTTATCTTGTTCTGCACCACTCTTGTCAACCATGAAACATGTTCTATTTTAAAAGCTCAATAAAACAATAGAAATTGTGCACATAAATAGAAGATTTAAATATATTTTGTGCTCATAGTTTATGTTTTTCTTTTTTCTGAAATTTGTAGTGATGTTTCCAAATTATTTAAAAACAATATTTTTATTTCTTAAATAAAAAATATTTTCACGCACTATATTAAATAAATTAAAATTGTTTTTAGATCTAAATAGTCAAATTGAGTAATTATATTTCTCAAATTCGAAGAATTATTTTTACAAATATTGAAAATTGAAATTAAAATTATCATAAATTTCATATTCTAGAAACATAATGTAATCAATAATTTATCTTCACATTGATTTTGCTTCTTGGAATGTATAAGTTTAACTTTTTAGTGTTTACTTTGTAAAATTTGTATGTAATTTTATTTTGCTTTAATATATTAAATAGTATAAATAATAGATATTTCTTAAACCAATAGCACAAAGTAGAACTGATAGTTTCTTAAAATAAATATTAACAAAAAGTTCAACAAAAGTAATTAACTAATTTTTCTAAAAAAACTAATTATGGACATGTCCGATAACATTTCACAATTTACAGAGTAAAATGGTAAATGAGAAGAAAAACAAGAGAGATATTGCATACATAAGTTTTGACATATTAGTAGTATTTTTTTTTTAAATTATAAAGATCAAAACTAAAATTAAAATAAATTATAGAGGATGAAAATAGTTTTTACTTGTGAAAAATAGAAGTAAAATTAATGAAACTGAATGCTGAATTTCTTTTTTAAAAAATAAAAATACCTTTTATCTTTGCAAAAACATGAACTTCAGGTATATTGAATATAATGATTATTAGATAGTTTATCACTATTCGTTAATTTATCTCGTGCACTCTTCATTTTCTCACGTCTATGATGCTTTTCAAATGGATTTTAAACCCGCACGGCTCATTTATATTTATATTTAGTTTTTAAAATATGCATATTAAAATAAATTATTAATTTTACAATATTTAGCATTGTGTCAAATATAATTACATTAGAATTAAAGGCGGTGATGAATTAGTGTTTAATTGAACTAATATTGATTTAAAAATATTAAAATTTTAGAAATATATAAATTTGATGTTTCGTGACTTTTTTTTAAACTACTTAAATGACTTAGATTTTCTTCTTTTTTAATTTTGAACATATTAACTATACAATGGAATATATATCACATACTTTTATATTTTAATTATATAAACATTTTCAAAAACTTTAATTATTATAAAAAAATTATATTTCACGATTTTCAACGAAATTTGTAGTTTTAACTTTAGAATGTTTAAAACCAATTCGAAAATTGAGAAGGTAAATTACAATTATATTGATTATCTATATTCATAAAATATTTATGATTCACATTAAATTTATTAAAAAATTGTATTGTAAATAAATGTGCATTAATATTGTAAACAAAATAAAATATACTTGTAAGTTACTTAGAATATTCTAGGTAAAACTCTAGCAAAACCTACAATAAAAAAAATTCAAAAAATTTGTGATCATAAAAATTTTATTCGTAAAAGAGGTTCTCAATCATATATATATATATATAAATAAGTAAAATTATATACTCTTAATTTTAACTTTTTATTTTTCTTTAAATAAAATATTTAGATTAACTAATAACATTTTTATTGTAAGAGTTCTAATTTAAAATTTAAGTCTTATAGTATCTCCAATAAAGATTATTTATTACAATTGTTTATAGTTTGAAAACGATAAAATATGGATTATATAATTAATTACATCTTGTTAAGCTTAAATACACAATTATAAAAAAAATTTAAAAAAATTACAAATATCTTTAATATAATATCATTAGTTTTAATATTAAATTATTATAACTAACATTTTAATAAATCACTTTTGTTAGATAAATTTTAAGATTTTTGCATTTAATTATACTAACAATAAAAATAAGACACGTGATTTTAAATAAGATTTTGGATCATATAATATAATTTATTTTTTAAATTAAATATAATTATGATATGAAAAAATTAATAAATTAAAATATAAATAATATATTATTAAATAATGCATTATAAGACTATTATAATAAAAAGAATGAGTATAAAATAGTAAAAGAAAGAAAAGTGAATATAAAATAATAAAAGAAAGAAAAGTGAATATAAGATTTTAAAAGTAATATTAAAAAAAAATTAAAACACCACATTATATTATGATTATGACCCTTGGAATCATGATGTCCTAATTAATAGATATATTTAATTCTTTTATGGAGAATCATTAATATCTTCTCAACAAAATTTTTATTTTGTCTTTTTATTAATATATATTTAATATTTATTTTAATATATAAATTGATAATATGAAAATCTTCTTAGTCACACATGACACTCTAAAAAATTTACTTTATTTTATAAAATATACATCCTTTAATTAAATATAGTTATATTATAACTATTTTTAAATTTAATTATAATAATAAATTGTATAAAAAATAGCTTTAATTAAATATAAAATTAATATAATTTTTAAAATATTTATTTTTCTCTAAAATTATATAAAATTTATATGTATAAATTATCTTTTAAGTAGTAAAAAATTGTTTATAAAATTATGTATTTAAGCTCAATTCCTACATATTTTCATTCATAGAAAAAATAAAGTGTAGTTCTTTGTATAAAAAGATTGTTTCAGTGAAAATATTTGTGAGTTCCACAATTATTAAGTTCACATGTTTTTTTTTAATGAAAATCAAGAGTTGCCTAGTTCCTTTTGTAAAAAAAATTGTTTGTTGGTATCTTTAAATATTTCAAAGTATTAGTAGTTTTAATTAGTATTTTTATATTAAAAATTTTAGTTATCAAACAAAATCATGACTCATGATATTATTTTAAACCTAGAGAGGTGGAAAAAGAAAGAAACGAAAGCTAGTAAAATCTAGAAGAAACAACAACTTAACACTACCAATAAATGTGAATGCAAGCAAGATAAACCAAGGAAAATGTAAATGTGAGTTCAAAATAACCATAGAGAATAAAAAAATGCAAAACCTAAATAAACAAAGATGGGAACAAACACAAGAATAAACTTTTTTAGAACAAACATAATGGTTGTACATGTCTAGGAATGATTTGAAGAAATTTTGGTTCTACAAATATGAGAGATTCAATGGTAAAATAAAGGGAAGATGTTATCTTTTTTTCTTTTAAAGTTATGAAATCACGATGAACTAATAATGACAATTCTGACCTAATGTGAAACTTTCAACTCACACTTAAATCCTTAATGTTAAAATTATAAAATTTTATTAAAAACGACAAAATGGTAATACGATATACAATTCTATCAATTAAGGTAAAAGTTGTAACTTGTCTTAGGAAGAGTCTTCTGCAAATCAATTGTTTCTCTTAATACATTAAAAGTAAAGTTTAAGTAAGAACATTAATTTATTAAGTTTATCACATTATGTTATCTTATATAAGTATAGTTGTATTTTTTTTAATATGTAATTTAAAGTTATAATATTTAGATTGAAAAGTAATTAATCTTTTTATTTTATAAATTATTTATCATTTTTAATATGTATTTGCTTTCTTGTTGGCTATTATTATTCTTTTCATATTATACATTATTTACTTTTATCATTAAAGATTATTAAAGATTATGTACACAAATAAGTAAGAGTGATATGTGATTCCATTATTGTTGTTGCATTCTCAGTTGGCAAAGCCCACATAAAAGTTCTCATGTTACAAAAGAAAAATAAGACTAAAATCATGAAGGGTTAGGAGAAAGTAATATAATCTTAATTATAAACTATTTTTTACTTTTCAGAATTTCTTCATTCTCATTGTCATCTTCATTATTATTTTTTTATGTTCTTGTTAAAAAAACATGTGTGGATTTGTAGAGTTCAAGCTCTTATTTTATTTCATTCTTCTTTAGATAACTTCAAACAATTTAACCAAGTGACAATGATTCAAACAGTTTAAATTCGGCAATCGCAGAGCTTTAAGAGTGAAGAAAGAGTTGAACATGCTATACCGGAAATATATCTGCTGCATTGATTCCTAAAGATCTAAAAATGAAAGAAGAAAAAGCATAAGTTATTTATATAAAAAAAAAGCTTCAATTTTTTTATTTAACCAGTTTTTATTTTTTTTCCTTGCTATTTAATTTTAACAATTAAGAAATTAGGGGAAGTAAATATTAAAAGTTAGAATTAAAGGAAAACAGCTGGACATAGACTAAAATATCGGAAAGAAACAGTGTAGTCAAACTAAAAGTAATAGGATTGACGCAAGTGAGGAAAATTGGTGATTAATAATCCTGCACTAAACTACCAATAAAATCCTAACTAAAAAATTGAAACCCACAATATATCTTTATTGTAATTAATACTATATAAACAAATTACAAATGAAAATAGAGCCTCTACTTGATGACAGTAGGGTAAAGTGAAGGTTTTTCAAGAAATAACATGGAAGCTCCAATGGTAGCATGAACCTTGGTTTATGGCCAGTGAAGGGAGAAAAAGAATATTCAACGTGATATCAAACCCTGGATTAGCTGGTGCTACTTTAGTGATGAATATTGAATAGTGATTATCAGCCGTAAATGAAACATTACAAAATCAAATTCCAAAATCTTCCCATCAATTAGGGGAGCCAATAAATAGCAGCATGCCCATAGCAGAATGCAATGGACCAGCCCTACATTATACAAGGGTTTCTGATAAAATCTCTAAAACTCCTCATGCCATAGGTTTATCACTAGCCGCCAATTTTCTTCTCTGCTGATGTTCTGCAACTTTATAATCTACCACTTCACGGAACAAGCTTGGATCAAGCACACAATTTTCACTTCCGTATACAGCAGCTTGGACACTTGCCATCAGTTTGGCTATTTCTCTTCCAGAAAATCCCTCGGTTTTAGCTGCAGCTTCCTTTACGATGTCATCAGTCAATCCCTTAATTTCTATTTGTTGCGGCTTTCCTTTGAACAAATCTTTAACCAAACCAGATTTTCTTGATCCAGCTTGGGCTATGTACTTATCCAGATAGAGTTTAAGAAGTTTGAAGCGCTCCTCTTCCCCAGGCAAGGGAAATTCTAGAACCTCGTCTATTCGGTCTGCAACAGCCGAATCAAGATCACCGGGACGATTTGTGGCAAGAGCAAGGACTATGTCCTTAGACTGGTCACCAGTTCGGAAGAGAAGGGCATTTAAAGCACTTCTTTGTGCTTCACTCATATAAGTCTTGTTCCGCCTGTGAAATTCATCAAATGCAATGAATCCATTTCAAACAATTTTCTTATAAAGAATGTTGTCAGTTTCATTTTTAAGAAACAAATGTGATCCTGAGTGAGAAGCATCTAGCTGCTTTTTATCATCTTATGTTGTCATGAGCAAAGAGAAGCAAAATAAAATAAATGAAAAACACGGAAGAAGTATTGCTTACTCGCACAGAAATGCATCAGCTTCATCAATGAAAAGCAATAAACCTTTTTTTGATTTCTTAGCCCAATCAAACAACTGGTGTATCTTTGTTACAGCCTGTGATCCCAGTGGAGCAACGTCTCCTCCAGTCATTAATGCATAATCTAATCCCTGCATTAATTGAAAACCCAAATTAAATAAAATAAAAACTTATCTGAAAGGTATAGATTGCAGTTAAACAGTAAAATAAAATTCATGAGCATAAAGAGTCGACTAACGAGGAGAAAGTTTATTGTTTCATAAAACATTATGCTATAACCACAAACATGGCACAGAATATATATTTGAACCACTGAATTCCATGCAAACACATTCTAAATTTAGAAAGTATGGGAGCATACATTTGTAGAGCCATAAAACATACTTTTGGATTTATTAATTGTAGGCCATAAATAGCCAGAAGAAATTATGAACCAGACCAAAAATCGTCAAAATGTATAGATAGTGTGCCATATGTTGATGTATTCACACAATTTAATGCAGAATGATAACATAAATTAAAAGTTACCCTACTAAAAGGAAAAACCAAAGTTTGAACAATGCACCTACTTATTTGCCCCAAGGAAAGTTGTGTGCAATACTTGAAAATTAGAATAAGTAAATCAACAGATAAGTGTAAAATCATACAGATTTCCGAGCTAACTCCCGAGCAGCCATTGTCTTTCCAGTTCCAGGAGGGCCATAAAATAGCATGTTTCTGAATGGTGCTTGATGGGCTTTTGTATTTGCAGTCGCAGATGATAACTGTTCAATTCTTTTCTGAAGAGAAGGATGCAAAATCACATCACCAAATCCATTTCCATTTTTAGAAGCAGATCCTGGACCAGTACGTTGAGATAGGGAGCTCATGGCACGAGAAAACATGCCAGACCAGGGGTATTTCCCTCTGGAGGACTCACGAATCAACGATGGTTGCCCCAATATTCTATCAATGTATCCCCAAATTACCCGTGCACCTTCCCTGGGTTAGACCAAAATAATCAATGTGAATATAAAACCGCACAACCCATGAACACTCACAGCAACTGATGTGCATAATACCGAAGATCCAGTATGACAAAACTATGCAACTCTAGCATGCAATAACACCAACGTGCAATTTTTCCAAGGAATAAGAAATATATAATGTAGAAGAGCGGGGGCAGGGGACAAGGCTCTTCAAGTTTAAAATTCCAAGGAGTGGTGCTGGAAAAATAGTACATGGTATATAGCTAATTACTACATTGCCCATTGTCCTCAATTTTAAAGCAAATGAATGATAAAAAAATATCATCAATAACCAATAATGGCATAGTTACCTCGTAGTGTAGACCCCTGCTGCCAGAGCAGTCACTCCACCAACTGCGACAACCAACTTATTTTGATCCGTTAGAATGGCTCTTATCCCCCCTGCAACATATGGATAAAGTTTTTTTAACTCACATGTTGGTTTGAAATGGAGTTCACTAAACCCAGTAAAGCAATAATACTGATGGAGTTCATCAATATTATGCTACAATACATCAGATAGTGAGTAAAAAAGTGACCGAAAAGAGCATCCCTCAAATTACAATATTTTGATTAATAAGATAAAATATGAAGGTAAAATAAGATAAAATAACATGTTTCCCCAAAAATTAATATTCAATAGTTTTTTAAATCAGTAGGGCATGTATCGAGTGATTCACTCCACACACTTAAAACCATAAACACATACGTAATGACAGTTGTTTAGACTGTCAACCCAAGCCTTTGGATTTTGTGCATCTGGTAGAAATGTACCTCCAATATGCTCAAAAGTAGTATTTATGGCAGCAACCCATTTTTCTCGTTCAGCATTAGCACGATCAACCAGTATTCTCCTGTTAACATCTTCTGCTAGCTTTGCTTCATGAGCTCTGCCTTCTGCTTCAGCCATAGCCCTTACTCTGATTGTTTCACGTTCAATCTCAGCTTTCTCTCTTTCAGTTTGCCTTCTTTGTGCTTGGATTTGTTCTTCTGTTGCACGCCGAGCTTGCTCCTGTCTGATGGATGATTCTTCTTGCATTTTTACCAGTTCTTGGTTCCTGGCCCGGTGGTATTCATTTTCTGCCTGCCAAGAAAAAATGCAACACTGAGAAACGCTGAATAGATGACAAAACAAAAATCCCAGAGTTTCAAAAGGTTTAACACCTGCATCCTCTTCCTCGCCAACTCATCCTCATATTTGGCCATTTGAGATTTTGTTTGTGCCTGATGCTGAGCAAGCTTTTTTTGCTCATCATATATAATTTTTTGTCTTTCCTGCAAGATGAACCAGTTGATAAATAAATCACAAGACACAAAACATCCTAAAGTAGTAATGCAACACAACAAAGCAAAAATGCTTCATGCAAATATTCAATTGTTTAAGGTCATAATTATAATTAAAGAGGATTTTGGTTACACAAATTTCATCCGGCAAGAGCTAAAACTTACCAAGCAGTGTACATGATTTCATAAACTATTAAACAACAGTGATTTAAAATATTCAAATATTGACAATCCCCAGCAAAATGGGCAGGTACGGACTGTGATTTCTTCTATGTCCTGAATTGATGGAACGGGATAACTTTTCTGAATCTTCAGGAATTGTTAGGATTTATGTGATGACGGAGGTAGGAAAAAACAATATGTTTGTATCTGATTCTTATAGGCTTTTGAAAACAAAACAAGTACACAAAAGATATTCCTCCTTTCACAGTAGAATCTGTTCAGTTTTGTAACTAATAAAGAAACAAGCCTCCTCTACTTCTAGAACAGAAAGTCCTATTTATAACATGTTGGAACAGACACTAACTGAAAACAGAAATCATGACTAACAGGCCAAAAGGTAGAATAGGTTTAAATACTATTGTTTCCCTTCTCCTATAAACATTTTCAAAGGTTTAACTGTATTTAATGGTTCCTGATATCTAACAGGAAGTTTTAGGAGTAGTTCAATGACGGTGCCTTTCAAGGATTCAGTAATGTCTTTGACAGCAGATACCAGTTGTTATAGTCTCTCAAGTAATAGAAATTCCAGAAACTCCAATGAGCTCGAAGAACACAATTGAAAGTAAAAGAAAAACATAACAAATTCAACACTAAAACTAACTTACAGTCTCATGCTGTGCTTTCATTTGCCTAAACTCAGCAACCTTTGCAGCAAGCTCTGCTTGTTTTGTCTCCTCTTGCTTTTTGATAGCTTCAAATACCTGTACTATAAGAGCCAAGTTAAAACGACGGAGAAGAACGATGGTGGGGTTGAACGGAATGGGAAAATGGACTTAAAGCTTAAACCTTTTTGCCGTGGGGTGAAGTGGAAATTTCCTTGAGAGCCTTAACCCCTCTCTCCAGGGCCTCAGGATCAAACCCAGCAGAAGTGGTCCTCGGATGATCGTTTCGTACCTTTGGCGGCGCCGGAGAAGGTTGATTTTCAGAAGGATTCGGTGGTAAAATCCCATCTGCGTAAGCGTTGCCCTGATTCAGTAATGCAGCACTGGCAGCAGCCGCGGCTATGGCGGATGCGTAGGTTTTCAAAGCCATTGAAGGACCGAAGAAGAAAGAAGAAACCCGCTGCGTAGGGTTTAAGGCTCTGCTGCTTAGGTTTAAGGATCAAACTTTTCGACCCTTACCAGACTCATTTTAATATTAGATCTTCTTACAAAATTAATAGTTAATAGTTAAAAAGAAATTATAATTGAAATATTATTGTACATTATATTAAATTAATCTTTAATTATAAAATATAAACAATGAAAAATTAATATTTAAAAATATATTACGATAAAAATTTACTGTAATTTTTTAAATATGTAAATTTATATATAAAGAAAGGAATAGAGGGATTAAGAATTTTGCTTATTAAAATTATTTATTTTAATTAATAATCAATAGTAAATATCAATAATAATATATAAAAGGGATTTTTTATTTTATGTAAGTATTTTATATTTTTATTTTATTTTTAATTATATTTTACAGTATATAAAAGAATTTTTTACTTAGTTTAAATATTTTTATTTTATTTTTAATTATATTTTAATTAAAATAATAAAAATAAATTATCTGAAAAGAATTATTTAATGTACATATTTTTTTAATAATATTTTAAAATAAAAAAATTATAATAAAAGATTTCAATAATACATATTTCATGACCCTTAAAAAATAATAATACTATAAGTAAATACACATACATTTTAACATAATATATATCACTATTAATTTTATTTTCTTAAAAAAATATAAAGTGTGAAATATCTCTTTTTCATTATTTATAAGAATATATTTTGATTTATTGGGAAGTTTAAAAAATTAAAATTAATTTTTATGAAAAATTTAATTGTAAATAATGTATAATACTATAAATCACTTTAAATATAATTTATAAAATAGTCATTAAAAAGTCAATAATTTTTAATTATAGAAAATTTATAATTAAACGATAAACTTTCAAATTGATGTAAACATGGACATTTTTACGAAAATATTAATAGACTATAAAAAAGAAAAAGCCAATGGAGACAAAGGAAAGAGAGAAAACAAATAGAAAACTTATATAAATAAGAGATGAAGAGAAGAAAAAACCAGAGAGGACTAACAAAAGGAAGAAAGTAGAAAGCAAATACAACAAACAGATATAAAAGAGAAAGAAATTATAGAATTTTTCAAATAATTATATTTTCTAATAAAATTTAAAATTTTCCAGTTATAAATTACTAAAATACTCACAAACTTTTAAGATTTTAATCTTTTAATTTATTTATTCAAACAACATTTCTTTACTAAACATTTTAACTTTTCTAAAAAAAAAAAAATTATCCTCCTAAAAGCATTTGTTAAAACACAGATAAGTTATCATGCATTTTGGGTCTTGTTGTATCCATATTTTAGACTTTATTCATTTTATTCTTGCATAGTCATAATAGATTTTAAAATAATTTTAGTACATCAATTTATAAACCACTTGCTTTTTAAAAACATTCTTTTAATTAATAAATAGATTCAATCAACTCAACTTCACTCACTTTTTTAAAATAAAGAATTGAGTTAAACTAAATTTAAAAAATATACAATTCTATTATTATAAACCATTATAAAATGGTTAAAATCTTACTTAGAAATATTATATATATTATATATATACATATATAAATAGTAAATTTATGCATATCTAAAAATTAAAATTAACTTTCATATCATAAAAATTAAAAAGTTAAAAGGTATATTAGGACAATGATATATTTTTTATTTCTTTTTTCTTATTTTTTTTAGTTTTAGGTATATATAAATATATTGAATGTACATGAATATTTTCCATATTCAAAAGGTTAAATTACATAACTAGGTATTCATAATAACTTTTCTATGTTTTAAATATTTTTTTAAAAATGTTATGTTTTTCCTATTTTAATGGGATGATAGCCTAATTTTAAATTAAGTTTAGAAAAATATAAGATTTCATGTAATTTATTTAAAAGTTTATTTATTATTAAAAATAAATTTTTTTTTGTGAAATTAACATTCTTTTCAATATTTTGTAATTTACATCCATTCTTTAAGAATAATTTATTTTCTTTACCATAATGGTTAGAGAAAGTGAGTTGATTAGGTCAAACCACCCATTATTGTAACATTTTTTCAATCTACTACTTCTCAATTTCATCCTTAGAATGATGTGGATACTTGATGTGCCTTAATCTCTAACTCCACTAGATAGGTCCCTTAAATCATCGTCTTGTTTACATCTCAAGCTTGATATTCATGGGTTTAATGCCTTCTACCTCCCATCGCATACTTTGCACCAGTTTATTTGAAATAAAATTATGTGTAGCTCGTTATCTACTTATAGAAGGATTGTGATTTCATTGATTTGTGCCCTTTATATTTTAATCCTCGATTTTTGTCTCCTTTTCTTTGTTCAATAATGGTTCTTTTGAGGGGGATATGATACTAATAAGCCACGAGTCAATCTAGATAAAATAATTTACACTACTTTCAACCCAAAATCATAAAGTAATGAATTTATGGGTCTTGTTCATTATATGTTGTTCAGCAGACTCATTTATACTCAATGTGAAACTCAAATTCACACTTAGATTCTCAACACATCATCCTTAGTTAATGATTCAGACACTTATGGTTTGGGTGAAAAAGACTTCCACACTTGTAACACAATCATTTTTTTCTTCCAATCATCTAATTCTTGGTAAGTGGTGCACACTCCTTATTCCCATGGACCAAAACAATGTTGTTAATTACTAGTTTTTGTTTTGGTTCTACTAACACCCTATATCCTTCATGGGTAGTCCTAGTTGGACCAAAGTTAGGTTCTACTCTATGTTCTATCCAGTGAGTATTATCGGACTAGACTAGGGTTTTGGCAAACATTTGAACTTATTATTTCTTTTGTTTCCATGAGACTGAAACCCATGATATCCTATTTTCTTCTCTTGTAAATCCAACTAAAATGATGTAGTCAAGTTTCAAGCATGAATGTGACAATGACTCCAACATCATAAGCTATGGGAAAAAATACGCAAAGTACTAATTGTTAGGCAAACACAAAATTTATGTTGTCAAATGCTCCTCTCCCATTGAATTGAAGTCAAACGCTTAAAGACATCACATTCACCACTATCATCATAGCATTCATTTGATTTAATATCTTTTATTAGGGTTCTCCAAAATTATGATTTCTTCAGTATTGGTTTAAAATTAGTTTTTTTTATTCTACACAGAAGGTTAGTCTCTTTTAGTCAAAAAAAGAGAGAAGAAAATGTTATTGTTTAAATCCCAATGCCAATATCTTTGGATTCATTTGCATCACATGATGATCGGAATTGAAACCACATTGGTCGTAGTTAAGATCACATCATAAATGGCTTTATTGTTGTGATATGTTGTTTTTATTTTTTTCTTGCATTTAGATTTTACTTTGGTATTTTTTCTGTCTTCACATTTTTATTCATTTGTAGGATGATGGTCATAATTATCTTTTAATTTTAATAAGCCTCATGATGACCAAACTTAATTTGTATGTATTAGTATCTTGTGAATATACCTTAATAGTTTATTTTTCTTTTGCAAAGTCGTGATTTTATTAATAAAAAGTGGTATTTGTTTCTCTAATTCTTGAAGATTTCATTTAATATTGTATACATGGTCACTTTTTTTTTATGTTTTATAATTTGGTCATTCAATTGTCTGACTTATAAGTAGACATGTCAATTTGGTCCAACCCACCAGATTTAATCCTAAACCACATGGGTTAATAAAACTCATAGGATAAAAAAGTTTACATTAAAAAAATTTCACAAAGTCAAAATATCCACAAAAGTTCTCTAGGATTAATTCACTGATAGATTTTTAAGTGAAAAATATTCTTTAAAATGAGAATTCTAAAAAAGTATGAACTTCAATTTTTTTTATAAACATGAAAAATATTAATTTGTCCAAATCTTTGGTCACTCACAACATAATCTAATTTAAATAGATAGCATTGACATTTTTGTTTAACATAACTAGATTACAAGTTTCAAAATCATAAAAAAGAAAACCTATATTTCTTCCACAAGGAATGAATAAAAGACATAAAATCATCCTTGCATTCATGTAATGATCAACAATTAAAAAAGTAGTGATAAAAAAAAGAATTAAAAGGACAAAAGCTCAATATAAAACCTATCAATCTTTAACATTTTCAAAAAGTTTATACTTATTAACAATCTCCTCATGGTAAAAAATATCATGCATAATTTCATCTAAGTCTCATAACCAATGGAAACTCAATCAAACCACTAGTATATAATTAATTATTTAAGGTAAAGTGATTTTAAAAATTATATGAAGTCATACCATTAGGATTTTTGGAAAATCCATATGACCAATTTTAAATATAAATCAACATTTGCACATGATAAGGAAGAATGAAGATTCTACATTTGGAAAGTAGATGTTCACATTTACTAAAAGTTGACCATGATATCTCTAGTAATGAGAATATTAAACACATCTCTTGTCATTATAGCCCTCCAATATTTAAGTACATCAAAATCTTATAATTCACACAATTTTTTTTATATTAGTTCACTCCTTAATCAAAAGCTACATCTAGTTGTCTAACCTAAAGATTAAACTTACTACTATAATAATAAGTTTTATAAGTACTCAGAATCTCATCAATACAATAAAATTATCAATAACTTAAATATTGAATCCTATAAGACTGAGATTCATACCTCTACAAGTTAACAAGTGGAAACCATATCTATACCCTCAAAGAAACCAAATACAAAGAAACAAATTCACATTGATAAATTACAAACACATTTAAAAAGAGTCCAAGGTGAAAATTACGTAATTTTACTACTAATACATTATATTTATTGATTTTGATTTTAAAAGCTTCAATAAGACTTCTTTTGCTTAATCTTAATTTTTTTAAGAATGTTCAAATTTAATTTATTAATTTTTAAAATTTTAGTTATTACAAATTTTATCAAAGACATTTAAATAATTTTTTAGATTTTAGCAGAATAATTTCTCGTCACTAATTTCTGTTGCTAATGTTTTCTTTATCCAACTTTGCTACTAATTCTATTTTAATTCTATTGTTGTTTTATAATTCTCCTATCACGAAACATAATTTTGAGTTATTATAATCTGCTATCACAAATTTTGTTCATTATAGTATATAGGTAACACTCTCAAGGAAATATTGATTTTCATAAAAACTTCATACATTTTTTGACTTAGTAATTTATGCAAAAACAACTTTATGTTAGTTTTATTAATATTATTTGTCATATAATTACTAAAAAATTAAAATATTTTTATTTACATGACAATATATAAAGTTAATTTCAAAATTTTAGAATATTACGTAGAGTTGTTTTACATGTCAATCTTATAAAAAAGTTGTTTGTTAACGGTATTAATATTAATTAGATGAAAAATAATTATACTGTTACGTTTTTAAAAATTGAAAAACATGATTAAATATTTATTAATAATAAAAATAAACTGAATAAAATAAATAATTTAATAAAAATAGTAATCAAGCCTTTAAAATGATATAAATTCTTTGACAATATATTATTTTGGTGGAAAATTTACTAAAATGATGTGATTTAACGTTATTTTTATGTAAATAAATAAATTTTAGAAAAATTTAGGAGTGTGGTAAAATTGTGCTTGGAAGAAGTTTTGCTCTAATAATTAATTTATAGTTAAAAATATTTTTTTTATTTGTTCTGAAGTTATGAAGTTTTAATTCCATTTTTTATTCTAGAAGTCATGCTTACTAACACCTCTTAAGATTTATTTTCTGTTTTTTTTCAATATGCTTGAATACATGTTTTGAGGTTTTATTTTTATTTATTTCAACATTTGTAATTGTTTTTTAATTTGTAAAATGGTTTTCTTAAAAATATGTTTTATGTTTACTTGTGAACTTTTTTAGTTAGGTATGCATTAAAGTTTTATTATTTTTATCTTTTTTAAATTACTTCAATATAATGTTATAATTTTAATTTTAATTTTAATTCATTTCATATTTTTTAATTTTAAATTATTTGATTAATTATGAAATTAATTAATAAAATTATGGTAATCGACAATTAATGAAATTAATTATTTAGTTAATTAATGAAATTTCATATTTTGAAATTAATGAAATTAATTAATAAAATTATGATAATTGATAATTAAATCAATTATTTGGTTAATTAATAATGATAATTGATAATTAATGAAATTAATTAAAAAAAATTCATTTATTATTATTTTTAATTATTACTATAATTAATTTTATTAATTAACCAAATAATTTTAAAAAAGTAAAATAAAACTTGAAAACTTAAATTTATTAAAAATTTAAAAAACGTGCTTGTAGGAGTAATTTCTAAAAAGATAAAAACAAACTTGTTACTCAACAAAGAACAAATGAATTCAAAAGTGGTAGTTCCAAGTACAATTTACTTGTATCCATAATTTCTCTTTAAAAAATTTATCCATTTACATGTTGAATTGCACTATTTTTTTTGTAATTTTTTCTATTTTGGTAGGAAGAAGATGAAGTGGTGGTAGTGGTCGAGACATAATTGGAACCATGATGTCGTATCCAATAGCATAATTGCTAGTCGGCGCAGGCCTAGACAACTTAGGGCGTGTTTGTTTTCGCTGTTTCCCACTTTCCAAATCATCCTAGTGAATCCTCCATTCAACGTGATTTTAACTGTAAACCCCATACACACTAATCTTACTCTGTGTTCATTGCCAATCAGTAATCACGAGTTGGTTCATTCCACATATTTTCTTTTAGTCATATAATTACAAACACAACCCAATTTCTCCCTTTCAGTGTGTGTGTAAGTTTAAATTGTTGATCTTCTCTGAGTTTCGTCTTTCATCTCAGCCAAACTAGCAACAACAAAATGGGGTTTCAGAAGATAAGAGTTGACAACCCCATCGTAGAAATGGATGGTATGCTATGGATTACCTTATGAATTTCTCACCTTTCTCTCTTTATTGTGTGTCTGTGTGATCTTTCTACCTTTTGGTTCTGACGAATGTTAATAATAGTGTGTGACAGTTCTCTGTCAGGGTGAGAAAGTTGTGTGTTTTAATCATTTTGTTCATCTGAGTTCTCAATTACAATCAACCTTTTCACTCTTGTCATGCTTCAAGCGTTTTTGGGACCTGTGATCGTATTGGGGGTCTTCTCCTTTATTAAATTAGATGCTTTTTCTTTACGTGATTTAATCATTACTGAAAAATCCAGTTAAAGTGGAGGGAGGGAGGGGGGAGCTCATCCTCATAGAATTTGTCTTCGGAATCATATGATTTTTCCATAGATGCTTAAAAGGTTATTGACTTTCAGAGTCTTGATCTGAATAATCAGTCTTTTTTGTCTTCACATGTAGGGGATGAAATGACCCGAGTGATTTGGAAACTGATAAAAGATAAGGTGATTTTGTCTTCTTGATTATGCTGTAATTTTTTGTATTTTATGCTTTTTTTTTTACTTTTTGTAGCTTATTCTCCCTTACTTGGAGCTGAATATTAAGTATTTTGACCTTGGCCTTCCTCATCGGGATGCCACTAATGATAGAGTTACCATTGAAAGTGCTGAAGCCACACTCAAGTATGTGTTCCGTCTTGAGATTATGTATCATTTTAGTGTTTGTTATCAGGTTCTTCTTTTGTTTCTTCCATGATTATTATTAAGATAAAACTTGCTCTACAATTAAAAGGAAAATATACTCCTAACTTTTTTTTTTCTAGTGCCAAAAATAGGATTCAGTGCATAGTCATTCTGACTCTTCACTCATTTGGATTTGATTAATCTATTTCATTAATCTAGAAAGTTTAGATAGATATTTTCTTAGCATAAATTGTGATCAATTCTTAATAGTGCATAAATGTTGGCTCAAGTGCTTGAAATGTTGTTTTTCACTCTCTTATGCTTCTATCCTTAGCAGAGGATAACTGAACTTAGGTTTCAGTGCCACCAAGCTGTTGGTTGGTTCTATATTGGTCTCACCTACCTTTAGCCCTTTGACTTGCTCATATAGTCATGTCCCCTAGGTAAATCCACTTTGGAGGTTCCTTGTTATACATCTGGAAATTGGGCCTGTGTGAGGATTCCTCCAGACATGTGTGATGGTATAAAATGGTGCAATGCTCCATCCCTGTGGTAGTAGTGTAGCCTATACTTCCTTTCTACATGATGAAAAAATATGATTTAAATGGAGATAAGGACTAAATATTTAATATGCTCAATTATGTAAATATGATAGTGTAGAATAATCTAGGTTAGAATGGAAAGAAAGAATTCTTGTAGTATAGCAAGAGGATATAGTTTTTAGTGTATTTGGTTTAGGTTGATATATTATCAACTCAAATAAACCTATGTAATTTATGTTTTGATTTTATCATTTTCTGAATTCTGTGGAATAGAGTAGCTTTCCTTTTTGTTGTTTGTTAATCATTAGAAAAAATTGTCTTATACACACTGATGCCTCCTAACATGCCAGGGAATTTTTTTCATTGCAGGTATAATGTAGCTATTAAATGTGCTACTATAACTCCAGGTATTCACAGATGTTCTAAGCTGGAATGATGCATATTTTTTGATACCATAACTTAAGGCTGTGTACTAACTTTGATATGCATTATAAATGAAATTCTCATGCAAAGGTTTTCTTTGTCATAGATGAAACTCGTGTCAAGGAGTTTAACTTAAAACAAATGTGGAGAAGTCCAAATGGGACTATCCGGAACATTTTAAATGGTAACTAAACTTTCTAATGGTTTTTATATCCTTGCTTTGTTCTCTGAACGTTAGCTGACATCCAGGGGAACATTCAATCTTTATCGTCTACAGGTACTGTTTTTAGAGAGCCAATTATCTGTAAAAACATCCCTCGTCTTGTTTCAGGTTTGTAAAATGCTAAAACCTTTTCATATTTGAAATTTTGAATTTTACTTTATAATTGCAACTTAGCAAGTGTTAATTACTATCTGTCTGTTGTCTAGGCTGGACAAAGCCAATATGCATTGGAAGACATGCTTTTGGAGACCAATATCGGGCAACAGATACAGTTATAAAAGGACCAGGAAAGCTAAAATTGGTGTTTGGTAAATTCAATCTTGATGAAGTTGCAAAGTTGCTCAATGAAAACTGAGACTTTGCTTTCAATTCCTAATAGATAAAAGAATTAGAGAGGCCTGTAAAATTAAAGAATCTTATGGTGTTCAGTTGTGTGTTTACAGCTCCCAGTGGAGGTGAAGGAACTAAAGAGCTAGAGGTCTATAACTTTACTGGAGCTGGAGGCATAGCTATGTCCATGTATAATACTGATGAGGTTTGCATCTGGATGATGTTTTTTTTTTCTTTTTTTATTATTCTTCTCAAATAATTTTTTACTGCTTGGATGATAATAATATTATGTTGTATTTGGTCTGGAAACAGTCCATTCGAGCTTTTGCTGAGGCTTCAATGAACTTTGCTTACCAGAAGAAATGGCCTCTCTATCTTAGCACTAAAAATACCATCTTAAAGAAATATGATGGAAGGTATGCTGGTATATTTTTGGTTCATCTTTCTGTGTATTTAATTTCTCTTCTGCTCTAAGCGAGATGCCATTGTAGTTTTTAATCAAATCCTCAGGCACATTTTTAACTCTTTGCTTTTGTGAAAGATTCAAGGACATTTTCCAGGAAGTTTTCGAGGCTCAATGGAGCCACAGGTTCAAAGCTGCAGGGATATGGTTAGTTGAATTGCCGATCATGCTAATTGAAACCTTTAAAACAAGTACGATGCTAATTCATATTCTTGATTCTTAGGTATGAACACCGTCTTATAGATGATATGGTTGCTTATGCTCTTAAAAGTGATGGAGGTTATGTATGGGCCTGCAAGAATTATGATGGTGATGTACAGAGTGATTTCTTAGCTCAAGGTGGGATATCCATATGCTCATGACTTTTACTTAGCTTTTAGTTATCCATTGTTCTGTTGCTTCTGTTGATGGACGGGCCAATGTTTCTTGAAATTCATAATAATAATTTCCACTGAACAGGATTTGGTTCTCTTGGCTTGATGACATCTGTGCTGGTATTGCTTTTCCAACCTTTTGTAGCATTTCTCTTTTCTCTCCATCATACTATATTTATTTCCTTCCAACCTTTGTCACATCACTTCTCTAGCATGGATGTTCAAGAAGCTAAATTTGGTGACAGGTTTGCCCAGATGGGAAAACCATTGAAGCAGAGGCAGCCCATGGCACTGTAACCCGTCATTATCGGGTTCATCAGGAAGGTGGTGAAACCAGCACAAACAGTATTGCTTCAATTTTTGCCTGGTCTCGAGGTCTTGCACACAGGTAAGGATTGCAATGGAAACTCGTCTGATTAGTTATTCTTTACGCTAGAATCCGTAGACTTGATCCTTTTACATTTGATTTCATATTACAAAAGTAAGGCTGAGTGGTTTAAGAGGCTGTTGTTTGTAGTTGTTTAAAGGAAAAATGTTTTTTAGTAAAAAAGTATGTCAAATAATTTACAATTATTAGATAAACTTTTTGAATTCTTTTAAGTTAAGGGTCTATTTTATTAAATTTATATATAAACACTTGTAGGAGAAGAAAATAAAAAAAAATTCTTCCCGATATTTTCTCTATATAAAAAAATTAAATAAATTTCTCCATATTCTGAAATAAATTTCTATATACATGTTCTTATTTGCTTTTCTTATAAGTGTTTTTGAATCTATCTGCACAAATATTGTCTTCTTGGCATTTGTGGAGTATCTTAAGTTAACTTTACTAGTGAGCACAAGCTAAAAATTGTATCTTCTTGAAAGGAAAAAAACAGAGCACTAGATAAAGATATCATGAACAGTTTCATTTAAAAGCTTATCCATACACATTAAAAACTACGAAAAAATGTGGTTTTTGTAAGCTTATTCAAATGCATGCAAACTTTAACAGGGCAAAGTTGGATGGAAATGCTAAACTGTTGGAGTTTACGGAGAAACTGGAAGCAGCTTGCATTAGAACAGTTGAATTGGGAAAGATGACAAAGGATCTTGCGCTTCTTGTTCATGGGCCTAAGTAATTTCTGGCACTTGAATTGTTCTTTCTAAATGCTAGCTATTGCTTTTGCTTTTAATGCTTAACAAATTAAAAGTTGGTCTTTTCTCTAATGTGCAGGGTTTCTAGATCCCAGTATTTGAATACTGAAGAGTTCATTGATGCGGTAGCTGAGGAGCTGCGAACAAGATTATCTTCACAATCGAAGCTGTAAAGTTCAAGATGAATGTGTCCGTTATATGTTCTCCATTTCCTTAATGTTTCTTTATCTTTCTTGAAGGAGGGAATTCTTTTGCTTCTCAGTTAAACATTGTAGAGTATATAACATATTCTGAAAACTGAATTTTGTAAACTGTAGTGCTACTTTGGAAGTCCTTTTGACAATATTGAAGACAGAAAGAAGAAACATAGGGAAAAAAAACTTTCTTGAACGAATTTACATGTTTTGTGTTTTACAATGCATATTTCTCATAAGTGTCTTCAATTTTTCTACAGGGAAAGGAGGTGGAGGAGGTGACAATTTGTAGAGTATATTCCTGTCAAACTATATTTTTAACGAAATATGATTTGTGCTAAAAATTCCCCAAATCTATGTAAGATCACCAAAATTGCATTTTGCTTGAGCCATCATCAGAATTCTACATTTGAAGAACTCATTTCATGTATCGCAAACATCTTTTCATTGTCAAAACATATTCTGAACACTGAATTTTGCGAAAAGTGCTACTTTGGAAGTCCTTACAACAATATTATAGACATTTTCAAAAAATGGGGGAAAAGAATGTTTTTGAACAAATTTACATGCTTGTTTACATTGTGTGTTTCTCAGAAGTCTTCAATTTTCTTTTGGGGAAGAGGAGGTGACACTTTGTACAGTATATTCTTGTCAAAGAAGTGTATTTTATCCATACTGGACTTTTACTGCTAAAAATACTCAAAATCCATGTAAGAATCAGTAGCATTATTGCTGTTTTTATCATTAGCAATGTCTGCCATCTTCTTGTCCACTGGGGCGGCTGTCTCTTTGGTAGCATACTTGGAGAAGTCTATAGTATCTGGTATGTGGGGAGGTGTGGCACTTCTAACTAGAGCCCAGTTCATTCCCTCAAAAAATGGGTGTTGTTTTATCTCTGTAGCTCCTCTTTTATATGCAATTCTCTTCTGAGGCTCTTTCACCAGCAATCCCCTAATAAGGTCACGAGCCACTGAACTGACCTGGGGAGTTTCTGGGAACCTAAGTGGTTGTCCAACAACATTAAAAAGTGTGGCTTTATACCCTGCACCCTTGAAAGGGGTTGTTCCATGCAACAGCTCATACAAGAAGATCCCAAAAGTCCACCAATCTACTGCGCTACCATGACCCTCTCCTTTGATAATCTCAGGAGC
The DNA here is from genome assembly GCA_030347555.1 of Lablab purpureus. NCBI lineage: Eukaryota > Viridiplantae > Streptophyta > Magnoliopsida > Fabales > Fabaceae > Lablab > Lablab purpureus. Next base: position 26,285,550 of record CM059258.1, read on the forward strand.
AAGATACTCATGTGTCCCTACAAATGACATTGATCTCACATTAGTGGGTTCTGCCATCAGTTCAGGAAGGCGTGCTCCGCCAACCAATAAGCCAAAATCTGACTTTGCCTTGCGGTTCTTCTTTGAAGGCAAAATGCGCGGGAAAAAACTTGATGCCTGAGTTGTGGTTGGCACTGCTTGGTCATCAGTTATTACGCTGCTAGAATCATTGTTGCCACCACTATTGTTGGTTGCATGAGCAGATGAAGACTTGACTAGTGTAGGACTGACGGAGCAGCGAAGGGATAAGTCAAAATCTGAGAGCATGATGTGCCCTTCATCTCTCACTAGAAGATTTTCTGGCTTTAAGTCTCTGTATACGATGCCAAGCATGTGCAGGTACTCCAGAGCTAGCAAAACCTCTGAAGCATAAAACCTGTCACAAGATGTTTAAGCATGCAAGTACTTAAATTGATCTACAAACTGAAATCAGCTGGTTGAAATCAAATGGTTAACTAGTTCCTGTTGATAGCAAAATGATTTAAACAGCCCACCATTGGATAAGTTAATGAAATAAAAAATAAATATTGAAATAAGTACATAATTTTTTATGAAATAAAATTATTTTACACTTAAGTTAAACATAAAAGTTAAGAGTAATTACAAGAGTTCTTAACAATTAACTCATTCATGAGATAGTTTTAAACTAATTTCCATTTCTCATCTTAATCTTTTTCTTCTAAAACTGTTAAGAAGAAGCTGGTACAAGATATTGCTATATTGTTTATCAATTGCACAGAAAGTTTTTCAATATGAAGTATGACTAGAACACGGATGAGGTTTAACTAACCTGGCAGCTTCTTCAGAGAAACACTTGTTAGGTTGCTTCTGTCGAAGAGAATGAAGGTCACCTCCACTACAAAACTCCATCACCAGACAGTAAAACTTGTCAGTTTCGAAGTAAGAATACAAAGTTGGGAGAAAGGGGTGATCAAGGAGTCCAAGAATCTCCCTTTCTGTCTGTGCCCTCAGAAGCTTATTTCTGCTTATGAGTGCTGCTTTGTCCATTACTTTCATGGCAAAGTAGGTCCTAGTCCCTTTAAGATCGACAAGGTACACACTCCCAATGTCTCCATAACCAATGCGCTTGAGAAGCCTGAAGTGGCTGAGATTGAGAGGGCCACACCTTGAAACCATGTTGATAGCTTCCCACCTCACATCACCCCCAGTGTGTGGCCTAATGGGTGCACTTGTGCTCTCTAAGCTGTCACTGCGAGAACTAGAACCGCTACCATGATTCGGGGTCTTTGAATGTGGGGTGGACACAGACATTGTCTTGGCATGATTCTTTGTTGTGCTTGGACTTTGGTGTTGAGGGTTTAAGTCAGATGTGTTCCTGTTTGGTGGCATTAGCTTCTGGGGCCTTGGTTTACCTTCCAACTTAGAATTACCAGGTTTTGGAACCTGATCCAATTGTCCAGGTTCACTTCCTGAACTGTCGACAGTTGTTGCTGTAAAGGTCTCTTTTTCTGCTTGGTTCACATTATTGGGATGAGTTGGTGAGTTGTTTCCTGAATTTGCACAACTGCTATGAACACTAGGGTGTGCCTCTTCTGACACATCGTGGCTCATCTGTGTTTACAAATGAACCAGAAATTTTGGTCAATTCTCACACTCAGTTTTGTCATGCTTGTTTTTCTCCAACAATGGATGCATTCAAGGTTATAAATTGTGGTCAAAGATTCATTTTGTTCTTTGATAATATATTTCACATGAGAAACTTTTGCAGAGAGAAAAATAGGAAAAAAATTATTGGTTAAAATTAATTTATGCAAATATTAGTTTATAGAAGTTATTGCTTCTTTAATTTTTTTATTTTTGTTTTATGCATAAGTTAATTTTATAGAAATGTATACTCCAAAAAAAGACCTTTGTGAAGAATTATAGAAATGTTGTGTCCAAGACCATTTTTAAAACCTTGGATGCACCTTTGGGGGGGCAATTATGAGGATGTATAGAGATGAAACTCTTACCTCAGGTGGTAAATCAGGCATCTTAACAGGATTTGATCTAACACAATAACACCCCTCAAGAGGAACTCCTGAAAAAGAGAGAAAAGAAAACTTATGCAAATTAGTTATATTGAGATGTAACATGGACTATTGAAACAAATCAAAATGATATAAAAATCCAAACAAAATTACATCTAATGTAAGAAACTAGTTGTTGTTGTTTCCATAATTTAAGAAACTAAAAGTACTCAATTCCTGCCACTGTCTTTATTGTGAAACCTTGTAGCCACTCAAATAATTGTGTTTGTGAGCGAATATGCATAATATAAGTTAATAGGGAAGTTGTTGAACATGCACGATGCCATGATATAAATGTCAAAAGAATAAAAAACCAAAAACTAAATTCATGGCATCCACGTAATGGAATGTTATGCAGACCATAGGACATGGTGACCATTCTCAAAGTCAGAAAGCAAGAATAATAATATTTTTTTAATGATCAGAAACCAAATAATCATTATAAATGCAAATAACACAGGTACATGAACAACCAACTATGGCCCATACATTGAAGATTGATTTGACTGGAAGAGAGACACAAGATTATCCATGAGAAATGAGATTTGAGGGAAATAAAACCTGAAAGTCAGAAATGGCATGAATGCTGATAACTCCCCTGGTTATCTAAAAGCTACAACAACAATGTTTCAGATGCATTGAAGAAGATGAGACAAAAATGATTGGGAGAAAAGGGGAAGGTTGTTGGTTTAGACAGGAAATGACACGAGGGTGTTGAAAATGAGCTGGTTCTTGATTGGACCACCACCCATCATCAAAAACACTAGGATATCTTGAGAGGAAATTGTGGAACAAAAGGTAGAAGATAGCAATAGAACCACAATTAGGAAAAATATATATATAGAAAAATGGCAAATGAAAACTGTATGAAAATCAGTGTGATTTTGGGAAAAGAATGGATAGGCGTCATATTCTCTGTGAAATGGAAATGACAGTTTAACTGCCATCCTCCCCTCTCTGTCCACTCCTACAGTGTCCATAAATTGACATCAACATATATAAGATTATAGTCTCACCACCATTGCATAGCTTCCACATAACAATATCATATTTTGGTGTTTGAAAATAAAAAAGGAATAATGTTGTGTTGTCGAGCATTTGCATGGTGCATTAATATTTTTAAATCCTCTTATAAACTTGTCTACTAATCTTCCTATGTGTTTTATGTGACAAATTTTGAATATTCTTAAGATATGAAATGTTTATACTTTGATATTTAATGTTTTTTTATTAATTAGAAAGATTTGTAGTCAGGTTTATAGAAAGATATAACATTTACTTCTATTAATTTTATTAGTATATATAACATTATTCATATTTGGCAAATATGGAGGCACCAAAACTTCAAGTTTATCTTTGTTATGTGATTATGTATATTAAATGTCATGGAGTTAAAGGTAGATTCATATGGTATTCAATCTAGATAAGTGGTTTCTTTTATAATTGAGGTTAAAATGCCAATGTTATAAGTTTACATGCATCAATCTATTGAAACGCACTTACAATTACAACTTTATTTTTCTTGTGGTTTATTTTAGAATGGTACAACTACTTTAAAAGTTTATATTTATGTTAAAAAAAAAAATTCTTTGTATTTATCACCTGGGTGATGACCCACTTTGATTTAATTTCTAGTTAAAAATACATTCAAACCAAATTAATTACATATAATTTAGTTCAGTTTAAATATAAAAATAAATAAATCAAATTAAGCCAATTTTTATAATTTAGTTGAGATCAATTTTATTGTTTATTATATAATTTTTTATTAATATATATATCATATTTATATATTTTTTGCATAAATATTGAATAATTTATAAAATTTATTTTTTATAAGTTTAACAAATACCTTGCATACATTAGTATAGTGCTGCACAAAATTCAAATCCTAAAAATATCAAAAGTAGTTATGCATTATTTCTTTTTAATATTTTATTTTGTTTTAACGTATTTATCCTTCAAGATTAATAATGGAACATTTATGTTGTTAAGTGCAATTTGGTTTGACTTTTAATTAAAAATACTTTCAAATTAAACATAAAAGACTATATGTATGTTTATTAGAAATTTAAGTATAAGTAAAGTTTACATTGAGTAAAAATAAAAAAGTTAAACTTTGTGTAACCCAAAAATATTAAGTCTTGAGATTTTATGTTGAAAATAATATCATAATCTCTTATATGATTAACTCCTGTTCATTGTGTATCCTTAAAATATATCCTATAAAAGTTTTCTAACACTGGTATCAAGATCTAGTTTGAGAATCTTTTAGGGGTTTAAGTAGAATAAAGTAAAAATGAAAAAATTGAGTTTTGCATAAAGAAAAAAGACTCACTTTACTGAACTTTAAGGTTTTATATTAAAGGTGGTGTCATGGTCTCTTATATAGTTAACGCATGTCACATATATACAATATTGTACAAAATTCAAAATATAAACATCAAAATTTTGTTTCCTTTCAATAATATTTATTTTAGCATTTTTTTTCCAAGAATAATAATATAATATTTATACTATTAGGATCACTCTTCTTCCACCTTATTTATATGTTAAACATATTGTGGTAATTCTATATCACATATTTATAAGTATGAGTTAAGTTAGACACATTAGATATTCATTTTGCATACATTATTTATACCATAAATATATGGTGTTATTTTTATATTACATTTTGATAGGCATGAACCAAGTTAGATATATTAGATTTTTCTTTCACATACACATACATATCTGATATATGAGTGAGATAACAGATAATATAATAATATTTAAATAATTATTTTTAGTTTAGTTCAATTTGTATCTTTTCTAAAACTACAATTCGATCTAAATCGCTTAATTTTGTGAAAAAATATCTAAATCAATTAAAAAAAATTCAATTTTAATTAGTTATTAGTTTTTGAATAGAATTTTGGTTATTTTTTGGATTAGTTCCATTCTTAGTACCCATAACTATCAGGATAGTTTTTTTTTCACTCATTCATGTGTTAAACACGTTGTGTTACTCTTTTTGAGTAACCAAATTAACCACACTATATTTTTTTACACACATATATTATATAAATTAGTCAATCAATAGGTCATTTAATAATATTTAAATAATTAATTTAAATTCAATTTAGATCTATTTCAAAATTTCAAACCACATATTGCTTTGAATTAGTTCCATGAACACCCTACTATTCATACTTTATCCTTAATTTTATTTTAAAATAAAAATAAAAAATAAATTATTCAGATATTAAAAATAGTACTTTAGAAGTTTTATAGTATTACTAAATATTCTTTGTGGATGACCTAAATCTTTATAAAATAATCTTTTTAACTTAAAATTATTATCTCTTTAAGAATTCTTCATTAATTCTTTTTCTGGTGTCATAATCTTAAAAAGAAATTTAAGACAAATAATTCGTATATTCATTTTAACTAGGAATAATTTATGTACTTTGTAATAATTAATTTGATTGGTTAAATCTCTTAAAAGATTATCTTTAAGAAAAATGGATATAACACTGTAGGTAAGGTGAACCATCCAGTACAAAACTAATGTGTTGTTTCATTTTGCTTCTTTCGATAATGTCCTTTAACGTTTGTTATTTACGAAAAGAAAAGATAAACTCAACCTATCAAACTGAGAATATGATAGAAATATGTTAATGAAGTAATATGAAGAGACTGTATAAAACTGAAAACTAAGGCATTACATTAAAACTAAAAACAAACAAGAATATGTATAAAAGTTATTCACAGAGAGACTAAAACATAAAATTTGAAGATACATAAAAGTAAAATGTAAAATATGGATTAAGTATGATATTAAAGGAGTGATTAAATTTAAATACCTTAAAGATGTTAAATTAGAAGGCTTCTGATACTGTTTCTCAAACATGTTTTAATACCATATCTTTTAAGTTGCATTTAGAGATTCTTAACTATGGTTGCAGGTTTGGCATGGTCTTCTGTACAGAAGAAGTATAATGAGATTCAAGTTCTTTTAAGTTAGCAGCAGCTTCCTCCCCAACTCTGGATAAAGTGTGATCTGTTTTTTCTGCCAGCTGACTAAATTCAATCCTTCTTTGTTCTACATGATCATTAAGTGAGGCAAATCCTGAAAATATAGCAGTCTGCTTCAGCTCTGATACCAACTTCAACAGAGAATCAGCTGCCTGAACCTGCGTAATAAATCAATATAAAAAATAAGCAGAAAGAAAAGATTGCAGTGACCTTTACTAAACATTGTCAAGTTAACCATACTTAACATGTCTGACAAAACAGAACAATGGAGTGATATTGTGACATTTGTAAGAAGTAATTTAATATGAATGAAAAACAAAAACACAAATTATAATTCAATTAACTATGAGCACTATATAAGAGCTAAATTACAACGTGTAACATTTCCAGTGTTCCCAGACACAATCTATCACAAGCAAACTTCTCCCCACAATAATCCTTAGAATTTTGATGTATAAAACTCAAATAAAAATTATATATCTTTATAAGGATGCTTGTTCAGAAGCACAAGAGTGAAAAGCAAAGCACTCTCACCATCCTAGCAGAACGCATCTCCATCATAAAAGCTTCCTGGGAGTTTCTAACAGGTGGATCATTTACCTGCAAGATTGTGTTGTTAAGTACAAATAACAAGTACATACTTAACATTATGCTCGTAATTTTAGTATGTTAACATATTGAAGAATTTCCCAATTGTTTACCCTACTGATCAGAACATTCCCAAATGATTAAACCATGAAACTGGTCAGAACCGCACTTAAGTCAACTTAGAAGCTAAATCATCCACAATCCAAGGAACCCAATGTATGCTCAGTGGCTGTTGACACACACCAGTGCACTAACCAGCAGGAAAGAGTGCATGGATAGCGACTATCAAAGAGAAGAATCATCTTTGCCAACATCCAAAGGAATAAACGTGAACAGGAATTGGTCAATTGGAAGAGACCAACTCACCATTTTCGTAGAGACAAAATTACAGTCGGGTTATCTTCTTAAAATTGTAATTGAAACCTACACAATTTCCTATTTCGAAGATTAACCAACTCAGGATAAATTTGTTACTGTCTGTCCCAATATATTATGTTCATCTTATCACTAAACTCCAACCCAACCTCCTAGTAGCCCCTTACTTGGGCTGTGGTAGGCACTAAAAAATAATAGAATCATAACAGATGACATCTCTCACAAGTTCCTTTAACGGTATTCTTCATAGGAGACTCTTCCATCAGAAGTCTTTGTCCTGTGGTCATTCATTAAGTGCAACTTTTCATTATTTCAGCCTCTCAACGAATAAGAATATGTCTAGATAGGCGTTTGAGACAGCCAAACTGACATTGAGGGTACCCAGTGCAAACCAAACTTGTCTCAAAAAGGAAAACATTAATATTTGATAGTCTCAAACCAAACTTGTCTTGCTCATAACAACATGCTAGAAACAACACAACACATCTCCTGAGTTTAGAAAGTTCTGCAACAATCTCAATTTCAACATACAAGGTTCTAAATCACTTCACTTACAAATTATTTTCAACCAAAGTTGATTTTTTGAAATTAAAATAATAAAAAATTGACCCAAAATTCACATTCACACAAGAGTGACCAAATCTCTAAAATGTTTCCTCCTCAATTGATTTTATAAGACAAAAATTCAAACGAACTTAACTTATATCCTATTAGAAAAACAGTTTCCCTCATCCTCAATGTCGCCCCCTCACTCTTTTCTTCACTTCACTAACCAAGGTTAATAGAAGAACCCGTTCTTGGTGCTTCTACTCTCTACAACAGTAAACTACTGCAATTTTACTGCCATTGTGATTCTCATCCGCAACATTTCTCTGTAATTTGCCTCAGTACCAAGTAAGTAACACAACAAACCTACGAAATCAATTTAAAATCTTGCTTATAACTCATGTTATTGCTCCATAAAAGCTCAGACTTTTTTTTTTCTTAAATTACAAATTTGTTTTTCCATGGTTAACATGAATTAAATTCTTAGGAATAATTGAACATCTAGTTTGGATAAACTTCTATGGAAGATCTTTTAGATGGTAAAATAAGCTAAAATAAATAAATTAATTTTTTTCTAAATTCGTATATACACAATCGAAATAGCAGTGAATGGGAGAGTGGGGTGAGATGATGGAAATGAGTGATGAAACAGTGCACACACGATCGAAATAACAGTAAATATACATACCCTTGCAACATTGACGAGGTGGCTAAAGTTATCAACGATATTCGCGATATCCCCTTCGACTCTTTGCAACAGCGTCTTCTGCTTCTGCGCTGCCGCGGCCGCCGCTGCGGCAGTGGGTCCACTTCCTGCACCGGCGCCACCCCCTAACCCGGCTGCTCCACCTTTGTTCATTCTCTTCTAATTATTAAGAAAATGGGAAACCTCCAATTGTGTGAGGTCTCACTACAAGGGCACAAACTAACTAGGGTTAGGAATTTTTAAATTTTTTAATTGAATTTTTTATATTGTTTATTAATTGAGTATTTTAAAATAGATATTATAAGATTTAATAAGTGTATTTTATCTATTCAATTAGAAATAAAATCGAGAGTTCATTAAGATATTGAATAAGGTATAAATGGTGGCAAAATGTAAAAATACATACTATAGAATAAATATATAAATTATATAATTTTAGAGAGATGATTGTAAAATTATATAAATTATTTTATACTGGCGGGAAGAGGTATTCTGTATCTATATGTTTTAGAACTTTTTTAGTTATAATAATGACATAAAAAACGAAACGGTTATATTTTTTTAAGTATATATTAAATCATTTATTTTTGAAAAATTAGATAATTATATATTAAAATATTTAGGATTATTTTTAAAGTTTGAATAATTTATTTTTATTTTTATTTTAAAATATATAAAAATTAAAATTAAAATATATAAAAAACCTTTTGTAAATTATTTTATATTTTTATTTTAAAATATATTAACAGTAAAATAAAAATAAATAAAAATTAGACACACAAAAAGAGATTTTTTTATACATTGTTATGTTATAAATAATTTTACAAAATTTATTATAATTTCAATTTATCAATTAAATTTATTATTATTTGTTAAAGTTTAAGTTTTTAAATTTATTATATCATTATGTAAATTTATAATTTATACCAAATTGTATATTATTTTACAAAACATGCAGTAATATTTGGATTTGTATTAAATATGATCATGATTTTTTTATCCGTGTTTAACTTACTTAAATATTTTTGTTTTTTTCTTTGATTTTGTTTATTTAAGTCTATTAGCATAAATATAGTTTACATTTTAAATAATTTTTAATTTTTTATAAATGACATTTGTTCTTCAAAATTAGGGGAATAAAAAAGTAGTACATTAAATTTTTTAACATTTATTTAAATAATAATAATTTACTAGGTTATTAAACTATTCCCAGTTAATTGAAAAAAAAAAGAATTTTTGGTTAATTAGATTTGGCAACAATAAATAAAAATTTTAAATTTTAAATTAATTTAGATTTAACGATAATCAATAAAAACAGAGAGAGTGGCCTATGCAAAATCTACTTGTATAACGAGTTAATCTATGAGTTGTGTGATGCTCTGCATTAAAAATTTATCAAATGTAAAATATATTATTTATTATTTATTATTTATATTTTTCTCTACACAGGAATAAGTTAGTGAAGGCTTCATCCGCCTGTATCCATAACTAGACAAAACTTTCTAATTTAAATAACACTACTTTGATACATACACAATTTAGTTCAATTACCTCCCAATTGCTAAGTGTAGAACAGTTATCATAAGCTTTGTAAGCACAGAACAAAATAACACACAAGTCAATTCACAACGATAAATCCAAATAGTCCCATTTCGGATTGCACAATAACAAGGTCACATACACATTTTCCAAAGAAAAAAATAAAAATGGATGCTGAAAAGGAGTCTCCGGTGCAGGCAACATCACCGCCTGTGATACACCCGGCGGTGGCACCACTCTCCTTCCTTCTGGGCACTTGGAGGGGCCAGGGAGAAGGAGGCTTCCCCACTATACATTCTTTCTCCTATGGCGAAGAGCTTCTCTTCTCCCATTCCCCCAACAAGGTCTTCCTCTCTCTTTCTCAATAAAACCTATCTGGGTCTCTTGAAGTTCTCTTTTTTCTTACTGGGTTGTTTTTCTTTTTAAGAATTTCATTTTGATACACCGCCATAAGTTTACATGGTCAATCAATTCTAAATTATTCCACCATTTAAAGTAAATCAACTAGTACGAGGTTGTTTCAGTTTATCCAGTAGTCTTAGTTCAGATCCTGAATATTCTAAGGAAGAATTTTGCCCTTTATATCTGACCAGTAAGTTTGTTTACTGTAAAATACAATTGTGACTCAAGCAAAGAAAATTTAAAGATTATCCAAAACATGATGTTTAAACTAATTATTACAGAAAAGTAATTAACTTTTAATTATGTGGCAATGAACTATTGAATTACATTTTTTGTGTTTTTCAATTACATTCCTTTTTTAACCATTTATGATGATATATGCTGAGGATTTCAGTTAACTCATTTTGTCTCTTTTTTTGTGTGGTTCTGCACTGATTTTGTTTATTTGGTTTGGTTGTGTGTGAAATGTGTAGCCTGTGATAGCATACACTCAGAAGACATGGAAACTCAGCTCTGGAGAGCCTATGCACGGTGAGAGTGGATACTGGCGTCCTAAGCCTGATGGCTCCATCGAAGTTGTGATTGCTCAAAGCAATGGTCTTGTGGAAGTTCAGGTACTAGTTTTGAATTTGATTTGGCTTTTGTCACGGATACACTGTTTGACCTATTGGCTTCATACTTGTTTCTGTATAATCTGTATGCTATAGGAATGGTGAGTTTAGAAGCTCCGTGGACTCTTAATTTGCATAACTCCTCAGTTTAAATTTGGAGACAACTCGATTTGAATAAAAAAGTTAGTGACCTGATTTAATTTTGGTAAATAATACCTTTGGATCAATCCATTGTAGCCAGTTGTTTGCAAGAGTGATATTGCAATTGCATAAATTTCTTTCCGTATGCATTAATGTATAAGTTATGCAATGCGATATGTATATACTGTTCATGTTGTCATGTTGAGATATTCTTCCGAATATTTGCTTGATTATTAGTTTTCTTCCATTATTTAATTGTTTAAACATAAAGATCTTGCTCATCTCGTTGTTTCTAGGTCTATGAGGTTAGTTATTTTCCTGCTGCCTTTCTCTGCTATTAACGTGTCACTTGATATTGTGGTTCCAGAAAGGGACATACAGCTTTGAAGAGAAAGTGATACAACTTCAGAGTGAAATAGTGGGGAATGCTTCTAAGGTAATCTAAGTTAGTATTTATTTCCCGAATGCAATAATACTAATGTTGCTTATGATTGCATTGTTCACATACATTACATTCTGACAATGATTGAATTGCTTCCTTTATGTTACATTTAAAAAGCAACCATCTCAGTAAGGCGTCTTCTGATATTATGAATGTCTCAAAAAAATTGTCTTAGGAGTATTTCTTACAGAAATATTTTTATCAGCATCCGTGAAGATTATGGTTTTTATATGGTGAACAAGGATTGAGGATTGACTTATACTATGGAAGGGCTAGAAATTTAAGGGGTTAATAAAATATAGATTTATGCTGTAGAATTCGGGTTGGAGGTAAAATAAACCTTTAAGAGGATGGATGATGGTAAAGAAAAATACCTATATATAGTTTTTATTGACTTGGAAAAAACTTGTGATCGAGTATCAAATGAAGTGTTGTGGAAACCTTTGGAAAAGTAAGGATTTTGCATGACTTATATCTGGGCCATATAAGAGTACATAACATGTGTGATTGGATAATTATTAGTGAGAACACTCGGAGGTGAGACTCTTTTCTATAAGAATAGGATTACATCATGGCTCAATTTTAAGTCCTAACAAGGTTAATCTATTCTTGGATGTGGTTACCAAGGGCAACATAAGATTATCCTTAATTGCATGCCTTTTGTGGATGATATAGTGTGCATTGAGGAATCAAAGGAAGACGTTAACTCTAAACTTAAGCTTTGGAGACAAACTTTGAAATCAAAGGACTTTTGTTTGCGTAGGAACAAGACATGGTATGTGCATTGCAATTTTAGCTAGAAGGAAGGGAAAACAGTTATGAGTATAACAAAGACAATTTTAGCTAAAAGGCGACGGGGAGTTATTTCATATCTCAAAGTATAACAAACTCAAGTGAAAGTTTTGTTGTATTGTTATTTATCCAACTATACACTATGGTATTGAATATTTAGCTTTAAAAGGACCACAAGAGAAAAAGACAGGAGCATAAGAAATGGGAATGTTAAGATGGATGTTTGGTCACACAGAAACTGATAGGATGCGAACTAATTTTGAACGAGAAGAAATTGTGTGACTTTGACTTGGGAAAAATAATAGAAATTTGATTATGGTGGTTTGGACACGTGCAAAGAAAGTCATTAGAAGCATTTATGATGAGAATAGATTACATGGTTTTAGCTATGCGAACAGAGAGAAAGAGAGATCAAGAAGGACATTGAAAATAACTATTGAGTCAGATTTTTATGGTAAATAATATGCTTGAGAATTTAATCTCTAATTGAGCCCAATCCATATAGTGAATTTCATCTAATAAGATAAGACTTTTGTTGTTGTGATGACAATGATTGTAGTAAATAGAAATATACAGAAATATAGAGAACAAGAGGGTGAGGACTTTTGAGCATTTGGTAGATGATATCATGCAATGTGCTTTTCAGTTTACATATATTTTAAATAAATTGATGAATCACTGACCACTTATAATAATTCACAAGTAATACTTTATTTTGCTTTTTACTTTTCAGCAAAAGGTTTTTTTGTGATATTATCAGGCAAATTCTTATCATTGCTTTTTTATTGTCTGTTAGATCATATGTTTTGTTTACTATAGGAAATACTTTGTCATGCTTCACTCTATACCCTAATGGCAAAACAAATTAGATTAAGGAAACTCCTTCCTACCAACCTTACTACGTTGATTAAAGAAGTTGGTGATGAGATGGAGTCTCTCACTTCTTACTCTAGTGTGGTATTCCTACATGATATGTGAAAACTGAAAATGTAGTGTCTATCCAAGTAAAATATTGAATCTAATGCTTGTTTGATCTTGTACTTATCCTAACTGATTTAATTTAAGGGATAAGTAACTAAATTGAGTTTTCAATTTAAATTAAAGAATTGAAGCGAAAATTTAAGCAAAACAAGAATGCAATTTAATTTGGATTAATTTAATAGAAGAAAATTTCCAAAATCAAGTTTCACACCAAGATTTCTTATTGACAAACTTCTTTGTCTTCATGATCTTTTGAATCTCTTTAAAGATGATTTAACCTAAGAATAACTACTACTATTTACGAAATTGGTGCAATTTTGCAGTGTAATTACTTAAATGGGTAAATTTTTCAAAATTTACCAATGCGTAACTCGTGCTTGCATCTACAACTTAAAAATGAAGTAGTCATGCTTTCAAGTAAGTATGAATTTTGGATTGCAACTACAACATCAAAATGAAGTAGCCGATAGTATCCTTCCTTAAAAGATCCAACAGTGATATCAGAGTTGATGGTTAGTTGAGTAAGACGAATAGGTGAAGTGGTCCCTGTATTGAAAGTCTTCCTGACGGAGGTTTAAGACAAGTGTATCCTGTTGATGAATGACAGTATGATGAAGGGTTGCCCGTAAGGTACTCATGGTAAAGAAATCTTTTCGCTCGAGAGGAAAGACTCGCACTCGAGGCGGAGATTGTTGGGAATCTAAGTGTGAGTTTAAGTCTTACATTAGGAAGAAATGAGTGTGTTGAGCAACATATAAGGAAGAAAACCCATAAACTCATTGTCTTAAGGTTTTTGGTTGAAAGTAGTGTCAATTCCCTTATGTAGGTTGACTCATAGCTCATTTGGTGTCGTCTCCCCTGACATATCCCTCATTGAAAGTCCCAACAATATGCGATGGTACATTCAAGACACTCTATTTGTTACATATCACCAATATCTTACCATAATGTAAGTCCATTGACTCTCAACAACCCTAATCCCTAATCACAACCTCTTTATTAACATGAAAGATCTTTTTCAAATATTCAACAACAATATGTTGGTCAATCTATTCTTCAATCATTTCTAATATTCAGATATATGAATCTAAAATTATATTCCGAATTGTATAATCTGAAATATATTTTTGAATTTTGGATTGTACAATCTTGAGTAAAATTTTGAATTATGCATCCCATGAATAATTTGGACTTTTCCCATACATATGCAAGAAAAGAGTATGGAGGTGCTAAAAGAAATACCTCATATAGAAACATAATGTGTAACATGTTCGGAAAAAATTCAAAATTAAAGCTTAAACAATGCATTATATATGCTATTAATTCTAACTAAAACAACATTTAACAATAGATTAAAATGTTTCACATCTCTACTTAAAATTCTTCATACCATTCTACTCAGGTTAAAGAGATACGAAGATGTTTCCAGCTGGTTGATGGGGCTCTTTGCTATGACGTTCAGATGGCTACCAACACAATGACTCTTCAACCACATTTGAAAGCAACACTGAAGAAACTCTAAAGCAGTCACCACGACCTCTAGTTGGGATGCACATTAGCATTATGAAGCCACCAACTCTTTTATAACAACTATTTAGACTACCTGGCAATTATCTTTTAATTGGCAAAGTGAGTAGGTTTTGCATACAAGGTATTCAAAACTCTTGTATACAAGGTTTGCCAGACCTAAAGTTTGAAGAATTTGTCATGACTTGATTTTATTGGAGGCAGCCAAGCAGAAAAAAATGAGCTTCTCCTAATGTACATCACAATTTATGCTTGATTTTAATTTTTTTATTTTTGAAGCTATTATGATGCTTAAAATAACGACATGTTATTTTCAGATTTAAACTATATTTCTTTTTTAGCCTCTACTGATTTCATTGAACCAACAGCAAAAGGAATTGTTCATCCTAACCCTCAAACTTCTCTGTTTTTCTAAACCTTTTAGTTTACTTCAAACACAGCAGCCATCACCGTCAAGGTTATGGAGCCAGAAATTTTCAATGCACTCAGAATTGCAGCTTTAGCCAAGAGTAAAATCTAACACTTGTAGTTGCTGAAGTGTACAATCGTTACCATTGTTGTATTTATGTATCAAGACATGTATAAATTGGTCAACTAGTTATCGTTTCACAAATGGAGCTATGTATTTCTAATTCTCTGTATCTATGGGGAACCTACACGCACCATAATGGATATAGGCTCTATTTGGGAAATTTATTTACTTGAGAGAAAAATAAAAGAAAAAAAAAATTTGAGTTAAAATTAGTTTATATTTAAGTTAAAAAATACTAAAAGATTATATAAGAGAATTTTTATAAATTAGTTCACATGCTAATTTTATTAGTGTTAGAATTTGTAGAAGATTTTCCAAAAGAACTTTTAGAAGAGTAAAATATAAAAAATTTAAATAACTTTTATCAGGAGCTAAAATTAGTTTATACATAAACTAATTTGCAGAAATTATTTTTTGATTTTTCTAGACTTTTATTTTTTGTTTTGTGCATAAATTAACTTAATTTACAAAAAAACTTTACTTCAATTTCTTTTGTTGTTTAGAAATTTGTCTAAATACGTACTTAATAAACTTTATAAGCTATTATGTTATGTGATTTAAATCTCACTTAGCATATCCTGGTACACTCTAAAAAAGACCTACTCCAAACTAATCTTTATCATGTTTTGAAATTTCCTTTACTCATTTTCTAATTTTGATTTTTAAATCTTGTCATAAAGGGTTGGCGGGTATGTTATCAACCGATATTCTCCTCAAAATAACTTAAGTATGCATTTTTTTGTCATCAGAGAATTTGTAAAAGCTTTTATAACTCACTGTAAAAATAAATAAATAAAATGATAAATTTCAACATCATCCACAACGGAAATTGTTTAACTACATTTCATGAGTTGCTTTATTAATAAAATATTATTCTAATGTGATATATATGATTTTGAATTACTTAAAGTTGAAGAGGGACTTGTATTTACACATAATTGCATATATATATATAAGCTTGCTGAGATACCCTTTCAACCAGAAATTTAAGTTCGCATAAAGTGGTGGAAAGAAAACCAATTTAGTTAATGAAAGTAAATCCGAGAACAATGAAATTGTAGTTTGACATAACATAAAACAATTGCACTGGTACCATTTTATTGTGTCAATAATGTACTATCACAATTGTAGACGATACAAAACACTCTTGACAACTTTTTTTATGATAAATGACTAATTTATAACAGACTACACTCTAACTCACCAAAGTATTCATTTCTGCGAGTTGGATAGAGAACTAAGAATCAACAATCTCTTCAAATCAGCCATGATAATACGTGTAAAAGAAGTTCACACTGGCCTAAGAATTGATGATTAAGCAGCAGCAGTGATGTACTGGATTGCCTGTTTGCATATACCAGTCATTGTTGCTTCAGGTCCATAAACCTGCAAAGATACCAAAATATAGATCAGAGAAAGTTCCTTTGTGAAAAGCTATAAGCAACAGTTCAGATGGTTTCTCAATGCAATCAATAAAGGCATCAATTAGTTATATAACCTCAATGGGAATGCCAATCTCCTCTCCAAGAGCCCTCATTTTTGCTAAACCCCTCTGGTAGTTGGGACCTCCCCTCCTCACATAGATGTGCATCTTTGCTTCTTTTAGCTTTTGTTCCTGGTTTGTAATAGGTCAACAATCAATTAACTCTACCATGAGCAAATTCATATATCATGAGAGAATCTTCATGATGATATATGTCCTCACCTTCTCCTTCAGAGCACGGATTATGCCGCTGAATGTAGCAGCAACATCAGTGAAGTTAGCTATTCCTCCACCTATCACAAGGGCTCGCTTTTGGTCATCAGGATTTGAAGTTGCACACTGCAAAGAGATTGCCATAGAGATAAAGAATCACTATCATGTTACAAAGTAGCATCCATTTGATAAGCCATTTTCACAAAATCCAAACAAGGAATGGATGATCATGTATTGTATCCGTAAATTGATGACAAAAATGAAACAAACAGTAATGTTTGAGATAAGAATTAATTACATCAATCACAACTCTGGCATACTGCAGGACCTCATTTTCTTTAGGTGCACCACTATATTCTGCATAGTTTCCTAGCTCAGGAGCATAACCAAGATCACCTACCTGTTTTAATAAATTAGTATGTAAGAAAGAAGTCTTTTGCTCAATGTTACAATATGATATAGATTAGCACTGAGTTTAACTTTTAAAGTAATAGAAACACACCGTATCAGCATAGATGACACTAGCACCTCCCCCAGCTACCATTGTCCAAATTCGGCCCTTCGGGTTTAACACTGTGAATTTTAAAGATGCACTTGTCTGGGAGCAGAAAATAAACAAAAAACAACATAAAATTATTAAAGAAAAAAAATTGTATTTCCATGATTACCAGAATTAATAATCCTAGGATAAGAGATTAGTACAAGGAGTTCAATTGACCTAAAGGTCCGATGACCATGTTTCTAATAGGTACTTGCTAGGGAGCAAGAAGATTATGATCTGAAGCTAATCGACAAGGTTATAAATGAACTGAATCTGATTGAAGATACAGAAGAAGTCAATCTGTTCACCTTTTCATCCAATCCATGAATGAAAGCCTCTGTATTACTCATAACCCTTCCAAATGGCAATGGAAATTCGATGTTTCCCCATCTGTAAATAATAACAAGTGCATGATTCACTTTTTTTACTATGAAACATTATTCAATTATACATGATGAATTAGAATATAGAGATAAGATATTCATTCCATAAATAACAGTTGATATTCTTTAGAGGAAAGAAACCCACTTCTTGAAGTTCTTGAAAGCAGCAGTGTCATCAAGCTCGCCTCTCATGTCCAGAGGATAAGGCTTTCCATTGACCAAAGTGAAAGGATTCATCTCCAAGAAAGTGAAATCCAGGTCTAAGAGAAGACAAATAAAGTTGGAAAAGAAAATCTTTAAAATTGTAACTTCAAATTCTACCATCAATGAAGTTTTCTTCACAAGCACATCAAATGTTAGTAAGAGAATATTTAGTGATATACCTTGGAATAGAGTGTAAATCACCTTGAGAAATTCCTCAATTTCTCTCCTGATCTGTAAGCATGAATGAAGTACTTATAAATAATAGAAACAAATTGCTTATCAAAAAGAAAATTTGAAACAAAGTGTCCACCAACAAAATAGCATGTGATATTCAATCCCAAGGTCCTACTGAATAACCAAAAAAGAGAGTTATCTTATTCAAATACTAACAACTTACTAAGATTAACATACCTCTAAGGGAAGGGTTGCAACAAGTGGAGCGATACTCTCTGATGTGAGAGACAGTCCTGTTGGCATAAATACAGTCTTGACCTGAAATATGAACAAACCACTTTGTAGCTTATGGGAAATACAAGGAAGGTGTGAGAAGAATTTACTTCAAGTAATTAATATGTAAGTTAAAAATGATTTTGGCACCTTGTCCCAATTCTCCTCAATTTCAATTCCTCCACATTCAGAAAAGCTTATACTGTTCCCTAGTCTCTCTGAGACAATGTTAAGGTAAAACTCCTCCTTGTGAGGGATAAAAGGTTCAACAATGAAAGTTGTTATGGGCCCTTTGCATCCACTCATCTCAACCTACCACATCAAGAAAGATATGAGCAAAAACTCTTGAACAGTAGATAGAAAGTAAAAAGAAAAGGTGATTACGGAAAAGGGAAAATAATTTAGGTTTGGAGGGACAGAGGAGAAAAAAACACCTCTTTGCCAAGACGCTCTTTCACAAAAGAAGCAACTTCTGCCAAATCCAAATTCAAGGCAACCAAACCACTTTTGCCACGCTTTCCGAATAGCATGTCAGGTTTCACAACCAATTTTGAAGATAAAAGCCAGGGTTCCTTCTCTGGTAGTTCATTGAAATCAGAGGATTCTGTAACCTGAGGAATAGAACACAACAAATTTATTATTCATGTTAGATATGCATGCTGCACTGACTGACTAGTAAGATACAGATTTATTTTCCATAAATCAGTTGTGCATCATATAGTCTTACTTAGCTTAAAACAGTGATTCAATTGTCATATTAAATACACACCATATCACCAGGATTAACAAATTTTAGTTGAAAAGGGTTCTGATTAGATCTATTCAGGTATAAACTTATACACACAATTAGCAAGGCACATCATGACCAATCATATTCTGTCCGCTTTAAATTTACTCATCTCAGGAAACAAATGTAACACAATAACATTGTTTACAATGAGCCAGTAAGATTTGAAGATTGTTATCGGACTATGAGGTGACCGATAGACAAGGTAACACTAGTTGGAAGTTCAATACCGGGAGGCATGCACCAGATTTACTAGCTATCAGTATCCAGGACAAAATTCAGTAGGTGTTTGAGATATTACATTGGCTTCAAATAAACATAGAATTCTATAATCAAGCAAAGGATAACAAAATGTAATATGTGAATCCAATGTAACTCTAACCCAACAGAATTTTTAAGGTATAAGATACACAGCCAAACCAACATAAACTATTTTGGAAATTTACTTCTTTACTATAAATCATAATACACATGGAGAGTGAAGCTTTCACTCTCTCTACTTCTATATCTGAATAGTTTTCTAAATAAAATACCAATAGTTAGAAATAATCCTATATCATAATTTCAATTATACATTATAAATTCGAAACATAATTTATATATTCAAGTGTTCATTCATTGCTAATTTTAATATTATAAAAATAACCATCCATAATGTACAATGTAAGGACTAAAATACTAGTTCAATTTCTTTTTAAGAAATAAGAGAGAAGATAATGCTTACTTGAGCAGACTTGATAGGCAAGTCCTGACCAGAGAGTCTTTTAAAGTGCTCCTTCAACAATCTCTTGGAGTCGTACTCTCTGATCTTCTTGCGTGCCATTGCTAAACAAACTCACCACCAAAAACAAAAGTCTCCCCTTCAACACAAAACAAGAAAAACCCAGATCAAATCAGCTTAAGGGTCCTCAGAATTCCAATCAAAATCACATTTTTTTGTACAAAATAAATCACACAGAAAAATAAACATGAGAAACGGAACAGCATACTGAAACAGGTGAAGGGAGAGAGAAAGGAGGAATGCAGGTACCTTTTGGGAGAGAAACGGATCAGTGGAGAAGAAGGTTGGAGAATGGTAGATCCAGTGAATAGTGTGAAGTTTTGTGTTAGTGTGATGTTGGTGGGTTCATGGCATATATATTTGGAGAAAGACCAGAAGAAGGATGAATCTTGAATATTCACTGGAACATTGAATAGTTTATTTCTTACTATAATAACGACTCGTGCATCACACGCTATGAATGTGGGCATGTAAGAAATTAGAATAACATTTAAAGTTTTTTAAATTTATTAACAAAAAGATTATTTATTTTATTTTTTTCTCATGAAATTTTTAAGTGACTCATTCAAATGGTTTCAAGGACTTAGCGTATTATCTTTTATAAACTTTTGAACATTTTTAATTAGATTTTTACACTATAAGACTTGTAATTGAGTTACTGATCTTGTACATTTTTTTAATTTAGTTTTAATTTTAAAAAAGTTATTGAAAGAAAAAAAAATCTCATTACAAATATAGTAAATCAAATTCATGAAAGGAAGATTAAATTTTTGCAAACTACATCTAGAGACCTATTTCAAAATTATAGAAAATCATGAATTTAACCATATTTTTAATTTAAAATTAATTAAAAACTCTTAAAACATTCAAATATGTACTAATATATTATTAATCAATCAACAAGTAGTAAATATGATTAATTTTTTTTACAAAATTTCATGTTGAAATTTGATGAAAAAAGATGATTAAAAAATTTCACTTTGGATTACGTGGAAAATGTGCATCTATCATTGTAAAATATTGAATGACCTTTGAAGAAATATGAAATAAAACAAACATGAGGGGTAGCTAGGATAGTACAAATAATTAATTTTTCATGATTATTAGCTCGTGGATCGCATGGGATGAATGGGCCCACATACGAATTTAGAATATAAAAAAAAACTATATTTTGTGTGTTATTTTAATTAAATGAATAAATGGTTATTAACATAAGAATGATTATCTCAAAACACAGTAAACATCTTCCAATTTCCATAATGTTTTCCATTCAGAACATTTTTTACCAAATGCACTCCAAAACATATATCAATGCTTATCTTCACATTGAAACATGTTTTTTAGCATTTGATATCTATGTGTTTTCATAAATGTGTCATAAACTACATTTATTATTTTGTCTATTATTTATTACTTCTTGCTGGAATCAGCAAAAAAAATTCGCATACACCGATAAAATATAAAATAAAATAAATATTTTTAATGGATATGTATGAGTATTTCACACTAATTATTATTAATAATTTTTTAAAAAATAAAGTAATTAAAATAAAATTATTAGTGAAAAAGATATTAATATTTTAAAGATTATTTATAATTTTATTTTATTTATGTAATTTTTTTTATTTATATCTATAAAATTAAAATTGCTTTAAAAGTGATTAATTTTTAAAATTTATATTTTATAACTCAACTTGTTTAAATTTTTCTTTTAAAATGTCAAATTTATTTTCACAAGTATTTTGTTATAAAAATTTATTTAAATTATAATTTAAAATTAATTTTTTATCTAGATTTTGATTTCTTCCCATCTAAATCTTCACACGTTACCCATCAAACCCTAGCAACTCATATGTCTTCTTAATTTCATTTTCTTTTTGTTACTTTTCTATGCCATCATCATAAACAAACCAAAGATACATGAAAAGAAAAACCCTACAAACTTCATTATTGTAAATATATTCTTCTTGCAATCAAAATATCCAAAAAAAATCACTCATTTCATTATTCAGTGTACTATCCTCATTTAGTGTTTTTTATTTTGGGTAACATCAATTATCATATTGGAAAAAGATTGGGTAAAGGTTACCAAAAACAAGTCACAATATGGTGTTTATACTGTTATAATTTTAAAAAAAGTTGTACATTAATTAATAATTATAGTTTATTTTTTAACTTACATTAATTATTCTGGGACGAAACCATTATATTCCTTATTCATGTAATTTTACTATTGAATAAATTTTTCTCTGGTTCATAAATAAAAGTATGTGATGATATTTTTTGTCTAATTACTTTGATATCATAGTTTATTGTTACATATGGAAAGAGTCTCATAAACACTAGTATTTAGTTAACACAAATTTGATTTAGATCTTGAGTTTGAATTCTTTAATATTTAATTTGAAATATCTAATATTCACATCTTTTATAATTATTATATGAGAATTATGTTATGTAAATTTATTTTCATATTTTTAATTCAATAATTCGTAACAATTTTGTTTGTTATTTTTATCTTCTTAATTTTTTACATGATGTTGGGCATAAAAAGTTTGATTTTTTTATAATTTATGCTATTGATGGAGAATAAACACAAAACTTTTCAAGTTCTTCAAAATTACTTTTTATGAAATACAATAATTATAAAATCATTATGTAACAGTTAGAATTGGATTAGATGAGAAGTTACAACATTGATATGAATGAGAATATTGCAAAACAAATAAGATGAATATTTATTTATTCTCTATATTTATACAACAGCTATTTAGTCTTTTCTCTTTTACAAATGATTTTAAAAGAATTCTTCTAACAGTTGTCTTCTTCCTCCAATATCAATTTATTTTTATTTTTATTTTCATTTTTCATATACTTTTTTTTTGTTAAAAATACATATAATCAAGTGTAAAGGTTGTACCTGATTCAGTTTGAACACAAAAAAAAGTTAAAGTAAACTAATTTTTACCCTTTAGTTTAAATTGATTTTACATTTTAATTATATAATTTTTAATCAGTACATATACTTAGTCTTATCACACCGGCTTAATTTTATATTAGAAAAATAATTTTATTTTTTACTTCATTATAATTAAATATTTATTTTTTTAATATTATTATATAGTATTAAATAATTCATATAAATTATTATTTTTTTTATAAAAAAAAACTAGAATAAAATATGAGAATAGAAAACATATTTACCTTTTTCCAAAAAAAAACAAAGATTTTATAACATAAGTACTTAGAATTTGTTTCTCACAAACTTAACAAATGTTCATACCATCAAACAACCCTTACTTATCACATGATAAACATAAATTATTCTTCTATTATAAAATGTATAAAATATAATAGATAATATAATAATATTTAAATAATTAATTTTAATTTAATTTATTTGGAAAATGAAATTAATTCTAAAATATAAATGAAATTAATTCTAAAATATAAAGATGTAAATCAATTAAAAAATGATTTTAGTCAATTATTTTTCTAATTAACTTTCGGTTAATTTTTTGAATTGGCTCAGATTTGATAGCGATTTTCTTAAATTTATTAAGATTAGAGACAATTACACAACTTTAGTAAGAGAGAGTGGAATATATATATTAATATTAAAATAAAATATTTGTTTATCTTCATTAGGATCGAATTTTATACGTTTCCCAACAACTACTTATTAATTCAAAATTCTAATAATGGATAAAAAAAATAATTTAAGGATTTGTATCTCTAAACACAGTTTTATGCTCCTTCAGTTCCTATTTATGGGATCTAATTACTTAGTAATGAATTTATCTTAATTTTTTTTTCAAAACTATCCTTGGGATTAATAATCTATCTCAACTTTGTATTATATGTAAACTTAGCTCTCTCTTTTTATTTATGGGTACTTTAAACTAATAATGATAAACAATGTAAATGAACTTAGGAATTGAACCTTAAGAAAACAAATAAACACTATTTCTATATAGAGTCCTATAAATAGGAAGAATGTACATTGAAATATATTTGCTGAAGGATTAATTTGACTGAATTGGTATAACAACTAAATTTGGAACTAATTTTTTCATAAAAACCATTGTTTTATCATTTTTCCTTTAAGAGAAAACCATTGAAAATATATTCCCTCTAGCTTGGGTAATTCATGTGCAATTAGGACTTATTTATGTCAGATCATGGCATTTTTTCCATGGATTAGTCACACCTCCTGTTCATTTACGAATTGGTTCAACAGCATCATCAAGGTCATTGATGAAGGTGGGATCACATGTATTTGGAATTTTACTACAATGGTATCTGTGATTTTTGTCAACCATGTCTTTTAATCACATGCCATGTCTCTAAAGTCCAAATATCTATGACTGTTGCATCAAAAAAAGAATATCTATTAAACTATGGTTTTTCATTTTAAAATCTTTGCAGTATTAGATAAACAAACAAAATAGAATTAAACATTTTATTATTTTCATTTCAGCCTTTTCATACAAGTGATATATATATATATATATATATATATATATATATATAATTGTTTCGGATATTATAGAAAAAAAATCAAATTGCAATAAATTTTTATCAAATATATTACATCATTCAATTGCTTTTAGTTGAATTATGTTTTTCAAAAGCTTACCAAGAAATTATAAATTTATTTCATATATTTATATATACAAAATTTATATTAATCTAAAACTGTTTTTATCTTCTTTATATAAATAAAAAAGCAATGTAACAATTTATAAAAAAATACTAAAATATGAATATTTTGATGTAACATTTTGTCATTTTTCAATATTATAACTATATCGACAAGAATAAATTTATTCATAGAGAGAAAGAAGAGAAGATCAATATAAATTACAACAATTGCAACACCTTTAAAAAATTATTATAATTTAGTAAATGAATTGTTATTTATGAACTCAAATAAGTGAAATTTTTTGTAAGCCCATTTATAACTCAGGTCCCAAATAGAAGACACTGAATTTTTACGAGAGGTTGATTGAAAAAGTTAAAATAAAATAAATGATGTATTAGTGAGACGCATTTCCACACCAAATTCCTTCCGTAAGAAATTCTAACAAGTACATGCAATATGACAAGTTAAATGAACTATTTCAGCTTTATCTAATTTTATACTTAAAATGCAACACTTATAGCACACGGTATATAATTCCATTATGAAATAAATAATTATTGAATTTAAAGATAAAGTTTCCTACAATTTGTCAACAAACAAAATTTTACTGAGAAGCAAATGATGTTTCTTTTCTAACATAATCTCGGAAGGGAAATTTCTGAGCCGAGGGGTAAAAATATAATGGTTTTAAACCATGGAATCAAAATCTCTTGTCTTAATCCCAGCCAGTAGCAGGAAAAGTTTGAGCTGGAGGCACACCAACTTGTGGAGCCGGTGCAGGAACCGGTGCGGGAACCGGTGCGGGTGCGGGAACCGGTGCGGGTGCGGGAACCGGTGCGGGTGCGGGTGCGGGAACGGACTCACCCCAATCTCCTGCAGCTGTAAGAGAAACTTTAGTCAAACATATTATAAGAACTAAAGAAAATGCTAACAGAAAAAGCATGTGTGTCCCCCATCATCTTATCACTGCATCTTTTTGCAACAGGTAAGAGGAATTGTTGCATCATGGCAAAGCCAGACATAAATAGATTTTATGGCCAAAAGCAAGCTAAATGACCAGGCAGAACTTATTCATCAAATCAACGTAGATAAAAATTTAGTACAGCATCATCGTCATAAAGCAAGGATCCAAAATAAATTCAATAATTCATAGTCGTACCAGCTGTTTCTGGGGTCCAGTTAGTAGGAACTGCTGGGATTGGTTGTGGAGCTTCTTCAGTCCAGGGTTGCTCGAGTGCAGCAGCAGGCCATTGGCTGTCGGCAGGGAAGCTGCTGATGCCAGCAGCATTGAAGTCGATGGCAAAATCTTGGGCAGGTGCTGCTTCATCTTCCTCTTGTTGCTTAGCTTCTTCAGGTTCTCTATAGAAGAATAAATCCACCTGCATAAGAAAATTTGAGATAATTAGTTACTAATCTAACAGCTTGAAGGAAAAACCCCAAACAATACTTATTTCTTGCAAGAGTACACACATCTACTATCAGACTATAACTTATCTAGTGCTATGGAACAACCACCATTCTATTCAGAAAAGCAAGGGTATTTTTACCATTACATCCCACTTGTGACCAGGACGAATAGTACCCCGCATCTGCAGCACCATCCGACCTAAAAGCCAAAAGAGACAACCAATGCTATGCTTCCCCTTGTTATTGGCCGGAATCCCAACATCAACATACCGCATTGGAGAATCAGTGTCACAAAAGGCAATAGTTGGAATATTGCCAAGAGCACCTTCCATGATAGGCTGCACAGAGATCAATAACACAAGTCAAATTGTGGCATGCAAATATCAATTACTATCAGATATTCAAAACATCCTCAAAAATGCTAGCAATACTCTGATTCTAACTTCTACAAGAGGTAAATAACCTGATGATCTGTTCTTGGATCAGTTAAAATTAGAAGACGAGGCTCATTGTAGGATGTCTGCATCTGATTGGTGAATGTTCCAGGAGTGTGCCTTCCTGCAATTGCATGAGCTCCGGTGTACTGAGCAAACTTAAGAACTGCCCTCTGACCATAAGGCCTGGCGGACTGAACAATGATATCCTGTGGGTTCTCAATGGCAACAATAATCCTAGCAGCAAGATGGAGCTTCTCCCACGTTTTGCCAAGGTTAATTATGTATATACCTGAAAAACCGTAACCCCAAAAATCAATAAAAACTCCAACATTTTCCATTTCAGTAATTAAATTAGCCCTTACTGCTTAGTAACACCTTACAACAATATCAGGGTCATGCACAATTCACATCCAATCCAATCCAATCCAATTTAAAAACAAGAGCCAAACTAATGCCTTGTTTGGATAAACTAGTTTGTAAACACATAATGGAGAACAAAATACTGAGTAAAAAATGAATTGATTTTCTCCCATAATTTAAAATCAAATTACGTACCACAACTATTGGAAAAGTTAATGAATGTTAAGCACGTTAGTTATTTTAACTTTTGGAGAAACTCAAGTCTAACATTCTTGTTTTCTTCCTCCGTGAACACTTACGGAGAAATTTATCCGGTGGCCTAAATCATACATTAAAGGAAACATATTTCAGAATTGAATACTAAAAGACCATAATTATCAAAAGGCTTAGAACACTGACCTTCCCAAAAGTTCTCAAATTTAGATCACTCATAAAACACACATAACTATTACCATAAGATCATGGCCACCACGAAAGAGCTTAAAAAATATCTAGAAATTTACATTTTAGTAATTATGAATAACTACTTGAATTTAATTGGAAGACAATGATGGTGTATCAAAATGAAACCCAGTGATATTACAGACATATTTTGTTATATAAAAAACAAAAAAGACTAAGAACACGTAAAATGGTCACTGATCAAACAAAAGGATAAATAAACGAAAGAATAAAAATTAAAAAAAATAGAATTTGAGAGTGGATAAGTGACCATCAGTGCGGCGCTTGAAGACGTAGCGTTCCATTTGGAAGTCGCAGTTTTTCGTGCCGAGGTGAACGTCGGCGGCGAGCATCATCTGGATGTCCGTCTCCTTCTGAGAGAGCGGGCGCGTTGTAGCGGCGGAAGAGGAGTCGGCGGCGGCCATGGCTCCGGGAATGGGAGAGGCAGAGTAGGTAGTGTTGATGTGTTCTCAGAAGATTTGAGAAAGTAGGGTTTCTGAATGTTCTCTCCTATTATCGAAATAGACGAGGGAATGAGGAAGAGAAAACAAACCCTATTAATAGCAAATGACGCTGATACCCTTTCCCCATTTATATTTGGGCCTCTTGATCCTTTTTATCTTTCTTTTAGCATTCCATATTTTCTTTCCGCACCTCCACAAGTTTGAGAAAAGTTCAAATCATTTATAGGTAAAAAATATTTTGAACAATGTAATTTGAAAATTATTTTAGTTATATAATTTATAATACAAAAATATATTACGAAATGTATAATTCATAATATATTTTAAATTATATAGTTTAAAATGTATTTTTAATTATGTAATTCATAAATTTATTTTAAACTATGTAATTTGAAATATGTTTTTTATAATTTATATAATATATAATTCAAAATAAATATCCAAATTATTTAATTTAAAATTATATTTTGAATTATACAATTTAAAATAAATTTATAAATTATACAATTTAAATATAATTTAAATTATGCAATTAGAAAATATTTTAAATTATATAATATGAAAATATAGAATATATTTTCAAATTTAAAAATAAACTTTAAATTATATAATTTTGATTATATATATATGTGTGAGAGATCTAAATTGCATTCATAAATTATACAATTTAAATATAATTTAAATTATTCAATCTAAATAAATATTTAAATTATATAATATGAAAATCTAGAATATATTTTCAAATTTAAAAATATATTTTAAATTATATAATTTAGAATATATATATATATATGATGAAAAAATGTATTCATAAATTATACAATTTAAATATAATTTAAATTATACAATTTAAAAAATATTTTAAACTATATAATATGAAAATTTAGAATATATTTTCAAATTTAAAAATATACTTTAAATTATATAATTTAAAATATATATACATATGAATTACACAGTCTAAAATTTACTTTTAAATGATAAATATATGTCGAAGTATATAAAAAAAATTCACAGTTCAAAAATCTAAAGCCTAGAGAGTTTAAACTCTTTTAACATCTTGCATAAAGAAACTATGGGTTAGAGAAGAAATAGCCTTTTATTGGTCATGCCTTTTTTGACTTAATGTTTTGCAAATATTTTTTTACTTGTACACTTATATTTTCTAATAATTTTTTTCCAATTTATGGATATATTTTATAAATAACAGTAATTGTTTCATACAACTCAATTATTTCTCATAGTTAAAACTAATAGTAATTTATATATAATTTTCTTTTTTTTTCGATAAAAGAAAACTATTTCAACAACCAATTTAGAGAAATTCATTTAAATTCAGGTTTACATATAATGACATTATTCTTGTGTTTAACTTTTTTGACACATCTTATATAATATAATCTTTCAATTGGAAATTCTAATGAGTAAGAATGAGATTAATGTGTAGATAAGATGACTTTGTTGACAGTGGAAGTACTATTTTTAAATAAAACTAAAATGTCATAATTTTACCAACAATAAAGTAACTAATGTTATTATTTTGTTGTAATATTTTATTTTAAAAGTTTAAAGAGACTTTAGGTGATATGATAAGTCATAGTGTAATATATCTTCCTAATAGTTTGATTAATAATATATCTGCAAGTTGTTTAGTGCTGTAACTGAATTATTTTAATTTTTTTTACAAACAAAGTAACAATCTATTTTTATGTTTAATTCTTTTATGAAATAACAAATTAGTTAGAATATGTAAGACGGTTTTATTATCAGAATATATAAATGAATATTTATATATATTTCAATAATGACGGTACTTAAAATATCTATTATTTTTGACAATTTTGATATTTGTTATATGAGATACATTCTTTAAAACAAGACTTTTAAATATTTAAATTTTTCTAAATAATTTAAATCTTTTATTCGAAAACAATTATTTATGAATTATTTAAGATTGAATATTACAATATGATCATTATCAATTATGAAAATATTATCAATCTAAATCATCAAAGTTGTAAATAACTTTCTTTTTATACATGTAAATAATGTAAATAATGAGTAATCTATTTCTGATTGAATAAATTCAACAATTTTAATAGTTGTGGAGAATTTGACAAACCATTTACAAGAGACTTGTTTTTATCTATATAAGGACTTGTTAAGACGACACACCATATTCTTTATCTGTTGTTGAAAAAGCCAAGAAGAAGAGACATATAGAATTCTTAAAAAAGATCACCATGAAGAAAAATGTTATGGATATCAAATTGACGAGAAGACCAATATTCAATACTTGTCAAAGCCAATAAAAACATACAACAACCATTTTAGCAATAAGTGAAAAGGTGTTATGATAATTGTAATGCTCAAAATAATTATTAAACTAGGATCGAAGATTACAATTGTCACTCATCTTTCATCGTTTCCTATATTTGTCACCTTTTTTGTGACATATCTTTCATTTTCATCAAGAACCCTATACTAAAAATTTTACTTGATTTCTATCCACGTAACACCCTATCTTACCAATTTTCCTCTTTAATTCTTTACTCATAATGTGACACCTCCCTCAATTTTTATGGTGATCATTATCTATGAGATCATAATTGAATAGTAAAAAGAATCCATATACATATGAGAAATATATAAACTAAGATTATAGTTTACAATTTTCATAATGCAAACTTATTATTTACATAAGTTTAACTACTATGAATAATAAAAGATGAGAAGAAATTTTTATTTACTTACAATTCTTCCTTTTTGCATCATCTCACTTTTTACATTAGTAGAAAAAAAAATTAATTATTAAATTTGTTTGAATGGCAGACAACATGTAAAAAGTGACCATAATCAATATTTCTAAAGCAATTAGTACTTCTATGTTTAAAGCAAATATTAAATTTAACAATAGGATGCTTCTCTCTATTTATGTCGATATGTATGCATATATATATACACACACAAAACAAATAAGGAAGTGAGATCAAATACCATATGAATTCAGTAATACAAATCTGAATTATTCTATATATACACTTTGAATGTTTTTTATTTCTTTACTTTTATTTCATTTTATTCTTTTAAAAAAGTATAAATATTTTTCATTTTAATTGATTTTGTGATATATAATCTTTGAATATTTTTTATGTGTAAATTTTATTACGAATACACAAGAAATAACGTGACTTGATTGAAGTGTGTTAATGGATTCTAATTTACATCTACAATAAAATTTACTAAATACTATTATTACAATTCGATATTTATCTAACAGTGAACTTTAATCTACATCCATGATAAAATAATAATAATATATTTATTTTTATATTGTTATGAATATACTATCAATTTTTTAATTAATTTTAACGTTTCTAATAAGCTTTTACATAAATTTTTCTAAAAGAGAAAAATATAAAAATAAATTCTTCACAAATTAAAATCAACTCATGCACTGATTTAAAATAAAAATTAAAAAAAGTTATATAAAAGATTTTTTATAAATTAATTTATATACAAATTAGTTTTAATTTATAAAAAATAATTTAATTTTCTTTTTGGGTATTTGTTTTCTTAGAAATTTCTTAGTAAAAATTCTCAAATTCGTTTATCATCAATTAATTATAATTCATGAAAAAAATTATTTATTTTTAAAGTTATTTTGAAAAATCTTATCCAATAATAATTTAAGTTCATAATTTTTAATTAAGTTTCTAACTTTTTCAATAATGTAGATTCTTATTTTTTTTGGGACTGAACAAGCTAAGAGAAGAAACAGAAGAAAAAGAGCTGCAGATGAAAATTCTTTGAAAGTTGAGATAAAAATGTTAATTTTTAGGATAATAAATGCGGAAAACAAATATTGTATTATTTGTAGAAGACAGAGAACGGGCGTTCTAAGTTTAGAACCAGCCGTTCTCAAAAATTTTTGTAGGCTCGTTGTGAGGTTGAGAACGGCCGTTCTCAGCGCGAAACGACCGTTCTCAGGTTAAGACGCCTTTTCCCATCGCCCTGTTGAGGTATGTTCTCATTGAGAGAACGGCCGTTCTACATAGAGAACGACCGTTCTTAGGTTAAGAAGATGTTTTTGTTTTGTTTCATTTTGCTCTTTCCAGTTTTTTTCAATTCTTAATATGTGCTAGCCGTTTTATGGGGTAGTTTTCATATGGCAATATAAGCTTTCATTTTATGTTCCTATATTTTACATTATTGTTAGTAGTTTAGTCTGAGCATTGCAATGTTAATTTTAATTATTGACATTTTCTTTAAAAAAATATTGAAATTTAAATTATAGATAATATTGGAAATGTCTTATTGAGAGATTGGGGAGAGTGAGAGAGCCTTGTTATCTAAGTCATGCATGGAAAATACAAGACTAGATTATGGAAAAGGTTTTAATATTTAATAGAAAGAGGAAATTTAAATAAGAGTTAAATCAGATATTGAAGTAATGCTTTATTCAGGTAATTGTGGTTCTGAAGCTGATTAGTTCTTTTTCTGATGTTTGTTTTGTTAACTTTCAGCAATGACATCCTTAGATATTCGTTCACTGCTTGTATTCTCTGCCGTTTTTCGAGTTATTTTGATTGTGTATGGAGAGTGGCAAGATGCTCATATGGAGGTTAGATACACTGACGTTGACTACCTTGTTTTTTCTGATGCTGCTGCTTTAATGGCTGTGGGTGATTCCCCTTATAAGAGAACCACTTATCGCTATTCCCCCTTGCTTGCCTTTCTTCTCATTCCAAATTCATTTATCCATCGATCCTGGGGAAAGTTCCTTTTCTCGGCTTCAGGTATGATCAATCTTTTGAATGTTATCTCTGCCAACACTCTTGTTCAATTACCTAGTTGAAGCAATGTCGATTACTTGCCAGAGAAACATATTTTAGTTTATGGTTCTATCTTCCGTAATTCTATGTATAAAGCAAGATTGATGAACTATGTGGTAGTATATTTGCATATTTTGGATATAAAAATTTGGCTCCACACTTTAGGGACAAAAGTGCAGACTAAATTGGTAAACTGTTAATTGAAAAATCAATAAAGTGAATTTCAACAACTTTATGATTTGTTATATTATAAAATGCAATGATTTACTATTAATCAATAGTAAGCTTGGTGACTGATCCATGGTTATGGGGCAGGAACGATAAGACACGTATTGTTACTAGATAGAGTATGATCAATTGAGTGAGGGCTTGAAAGTCACTCCCTTCATTGGAGATAACTTGCTGACAGACAGTTTTTTGGGTCACAACCAATGTGGCCCTATTATGTGGTCAAGGAGAAAAAGTTATTTCTGTCAAAACCAAAATAACGGGAAAGTATAAAAAAATTGGGTTAGACTTGGGACATTGAGAAATTTTCATTATTTGTGAATTTAAGTGACAATTTTCCCCTTGCATTACTTCAAATCAATATGTTGTTAGATAATGAATATGCTGAATGTTTTTCCAGTGTTTACTCCTAAGCAAATGACATCTTATAAAATGCAGATATACTTGTGGGATATTTCATATACTATATTCTAAAGCTACGAAAGGCTCCAAAAAATATGTGCAACTATTCTGTCATGGCATGGCTCTTTAATCCATTTACCTTCACCATTGGGACACGGGGGAACTGTGAACCCATTGTTTGTGCCGTGATATTGTGGATCATGATCTGTCTATTGAAAGGTATAGTTCAACATCTGTATTAGCTTAAATTGATGTTGTTGGACTGTTTAGTTTGTCATCTTTTAATATGCATCACTCCTTAAATTGTAACAATTGTATTGGATTCGATGATTAACTGGTGGCCTTCTCTGCAACATAAAGAAAAAAACACTTTCGATAATAAATTTTACAATCTTTATTGCAGTGTGAGATAGAGAATCTATCCAAATAATTTTCCATCTTCCCATTTTTCTAAACATTGTCCACTGAAAAGCAAAATCTTTTCATTTTATTCTTTGCTTATTAATTTTATCTCCTACCAAGCATTCCAAAAGCTAAAAAACTCGAGGTTCTTTGGTACACTCTGTTTTATAGCAACTAGTCGCTAACTTTTAACTGTGTATCTTATTTAATTACATACAAAAAAAAATACCTTTTTAATCATTTGTGTGAGTAGGATATGTGCTAATATTAATCCTCAATTGTTATGAGGCATAGCCCCATCAGAAAGGATGAATACATGAGAAGCCTTGTACTATTTGGGGGTATGGTGAGGAATGCCTTTTATATGGTTCTCATCTTTTTGTCATCATTTTATTATCAGTTCGAAAAGTTTATTTTGAGTCTTACATTTGATTTGGCTTTCTGACTGGTTCATAAGGAAAATTGATGTTGGTCATTAAGGGGGAAACTACCCGCACAATACACACACCCACACACACAATTGAACTGCATAAGGAAATAACTTTGATAACAATTATACCAATTATATTCTCATCACCTATATTTGTAACAATAAAACTCTTTAAAACAAGAAAATAAAAATATGTTTAGATAAATAAGAAAATTCTAAAGATATCTTCTCCTAATCACTATGGACATATTAAGGATATTTTCATCCTAATAATCTGTTATTTACAATACTTCCTATCAAATTGGTAAATGAATATAGATTATTTCCAACTTGCATACAAGGTTTTGAAATCTATCTTGAGGAAACCCTTAGTAAAAATGTATGGTATTTGAAGTCCCCTAGGGACGTGCGTTATAACTTCAAGACCTCTATTAAGGTTATCTTTTGATGAAGTGTTTATCAATTTCAATATGTTTAGTCCATATGTTATACTAGATTATGGGCAATGCACATGGCTAACTTGATATCACAATACAATTTTCATCTAGAGTCCTTCACATACACCTTTAGAAATGACTTGAAATTTAGCTTTTGTTCTAGAACGAGATACTCTATCCTGTTTTTTTGGTTCTTGAGTATCTTTAGGGTTAAAGTGTCTTTTTTCTTGAATAGTATCCCCTTTTTGTGCATGGCTTCAAGTATTGAGGAATTTTGTCAATTTTTTGCATGTCTTTCTCTTGAATGATAGCATGAACTAGCTTATCAAACTAAGCAATGTTGGTCTAGTGTGTGTAGATGAATAAATTTTCCTACCAATCTCATTGGGTCTTTTCTATATGAGAGCACCTTTCACTTCTGATTTTATAATTTTGCTAAGGTTGTACATCTTAACTTACCTATTTCTTTGAGGAGATCAAGTACATATCTTCTTTGGAAGATTAAAATTTTCTTTTCAAAATAAGTAACCTCTATTTCAAGGAAATACTTGAGTTTTCCTAGGTCTTTCATTTTAAATTGAGTCTCTAAATTAAAATTGACTTTTCTATTTCATCATCTCTTACAATAATCACATCATTCACATAGATCAACAACATAGTGAGTTTACCTATAACGAATTGCTTTATGAATAAAGTATGATCTCTTTCACTTTGTGTCTATCCTAAGGAAACCATTGTTTTTGTAAATCTCTCAAACCATGCTCTTGGAGACTGCTTTAGACCATACAAGATCCTCTTTTGGAGACCTACCTTATTCCTTTCATTACAAGTTTCACATCCTAGAGGAATGTCCATGTATACTTTTTCTAAAACTCTATGAAGAAAGATATTCTTCACATGCAACTAGTGTATGTCCCAACCAAAAGTTTGAGTGTACAGTCAATTGGTGTACATTTATCTTTGTTACTGGAGAAAATGTCTTCTCATAGTCAATTCTATAAGTTTGAGTGTATCCCTTTGCAATTGTTGGAGATCCCATATCGATTAAAGATAATTTCAATTTAATGTATATAAGTGAGTGCAAACCTCACCTTACAAGCTAGTTTTGTGAGGTTGAGTTAGGCTTAAAGTCTACTTCTTAATATAGTATCAGAGCTATATAAGTCCATCATAACACGGTTGTTGGTCTTATCAGACCACTGTCGGACCATCCATGAATATATAGTCTCACGCTCGAGATGTCCAATCCAAGGCGTGAGGGAGGTCTTAGAGATCCTACACTGAATAGAGATGAGGTTAATTTAGTGTATATAAGTGGTGCAAACCTTACCTTACAAGTTGGTTTTGTGAGGTTGAATTAGGCTTAAAGTCCACTTCTTAATATCAATCAATCTGACTTTATATCTTTCTATTGTCTAATTTGTCTTATATTTCACTATAAATATCCATCAAAACCTACAATCCTTTTGTCTTTTGCTTTGTTAACAACCTCCCATGTTGAATTTCTTTCTAATGCATTCATATCCTCTCTCATGGCTAAAGTCCACTGTTCATTTTTCATGGCTTCTTAAACTGGGGTAGGGGTTTATGTGACTCAATGACAACAATTAAACTTGAGATAAATAAGATATTTAACACATGATCTTTTTCCCTTTCATAATGTAATGAGTAAATTCTCAATATTGCTTACCTTGTCACTGTTATCTTCAGGGATCCTCACATTTGAGTCAAACAACTCTTCTTGTTTTGGAGTCAAAGTTGGTTGTTTTCTTCTTTAATATTTTTGGCGAAAGAATTTTCTTCTCTCTCATTGTGGGTTGGTTTGATACCATTTGTGGTGGCTTCACCACTTAGATCTTGAGCATCTTGCAAATATAGATATGATAATGATAGGAAGGACTGTCCCTCTGCTTCAAGTGATTTCTCCTTTGAAGTGGAGGATTAACAAAAGGATTGTGTTTCATGAAAAGTGAGATTTATGGTGATAACATCTTAACCCCTTTTGGCTAGAAGAATAACTAATAAATTCACATTTAAGAGATTTAGAATCTAATTTACTGTGATTAGGATTATAGGAGTTAACAAAAACAATACATACAAAGAAGACTCGACAAGTTAGAGTTGAGACTAGGAGAGAAAAGGGAACAAAAGAAAATAAAGACTTGAGTGGGCAACCTGTTGATGAGATATGTGACAGTTAACACAACTTCTCCCCTATAGGTTTTGGGGACAAATATCTTGAAAAGGAGGGCTTTAGCTACTTCTACAAGATGACAATTATGTAATCCCGTTTTGTTGTGTAGTATATACACATGTTAGTTTATGAACATTACTATTATGAGACAAAATTTTTAAGAATTCATAATTCACTTATTCAGTAGCATCATCGAACCTAATTCTTTTGATGTTTTTTTCCAAATTGATTTTGGACAAAACAAAAAAAATTTAACAAAGATTTGAAAGACCTCAAATTTACTTTTCACAATGTATGTCCATATTACACGAGTACAATTGTCAATAAAAGTAACAAACTATTTTACTTTAGAAAAGATTCTAAATCGAACATCAAAGTGAATTATGTCAAATGAGAAATTACACTTTTTGGTGATGGTTGACAAATATCATATTTGAAAGACAAACATCCTCCTTGGTAAACAAATGAGGGAACAAAGATTTGATAAGGTTGAATTAGGTTGTCCAAGTCTTCTATGGTGAAGTTATATTTGGGAACTTATTTTTTTTATGTTGCTTGTTGGGTTATGACCTTTTCTTTTGTTCTAGGTCCTTGGACTTCTATAGGTACAACCCCATTATGCTCCTTAGTAATTAAAATTGTCTTCCTTGTGACACAATCCTATAAAATACACAATAAAAAGAGAAAGAAGTTATCAAACAATTTAATCTTTTGTAAGTTTATGTACAAAAATAAGACTATTGGCAAGTTGTAGAACATATAAAGCATCCTTTAATACAATAAATAATTCTAAAGTTATATTCTCATATATGCATTTCTGTAGACTATTAGCATTATAATTGTAATGAGTTGTTTTTTAGTTATTTTGACATACGAATT
Source organism: Lablab purpureus (assembly GCA_030347555.1). NCBI lineage: Eukaryota > Viridiplantae > Streptophyta > Magnoliopsida > Fabales > Fabaceae > Lablab > Lablab purpureus. The sequence continues at coordinate 26,323,221 of CM059258.1, forward strand.
GAAGAACACAAGAAATGAATGGAGTCATGTGATCGATTGCTTCTAAATAAAAAAATCCAAACACCATGATACATAGGACCAACATTATTGAATGTACTCTTACCTTTTTCAGATATGGTATGCGATTTAGAGGACTTGTTGATTCGATCATTGTTCTTAGATGATCAAGTTTCTTCTTATAGGCTTTCATAATAGATATAAAAAAAAAAGCATACAAAAAAAAGATGTATCAAAATATAGAAGATGTGTATGAGTTGAGAGATGAGAGCATGAAAGTAGCAAATCTTGGCCTTAATTAAAATGGATGGTTAAAGTTAGATTGAACAAAAATAATCTTTATCATTCAAGCATGGTTACATGGCCAATATTAAAATCCTCTTGATCATGTTGTCAACTGAATTAAGTTATACTTTTTCATATATGTGTGATTTTATGGTTTCACTATGATGTATGTTTATACTTACAATAGTAGTATGTTAAATTTTAGTGCTACATAGCTTAAAATCTCTAGCTCTATCATTGTTGGTTGATACACCAATGAAAACCTTTTTTCGTAAAAGGTATAAGCATTAGATATTTGCCTATCTCTTGGTGCATTGATGGTATGTCTTTTTTCCCTTATTCCCTCTGGTTTGCAGGTAATGTGTTACAGTCAGCATTTTGGTATGGACTTGTTGTCCATTTCAGGATTTATCCTATAATTTACTCTATTCCTATAATCCTGGTTCTTGATCCGAAATTCTTCCCATCTGATCAGAAACCCGTCCTAAGGAACTGGAGTGCTGTTCAGGGAGAGAGACCCAAAGATGGGAGTGGCTGGCATACTTTACACAATCTATTTAAAAGCATATTCACGTGGAACAGGCTGATATTTGGACTGGTATCAGGATTGGTTTTCCTCTTTTGTACTGGTCTTTTCTACTGTTTATATGAGTGGGAATTCCTACACGAGGCTCTGTTGTACCATCTTACTCGAACTGATCCAAGGCATAACTTCTCCATCTATTTCTATCACATATATCTTCATTATGGGCATGATACTTCAGTAGTGGAAAAGCTTATCTCCTTTTTGCCCCAATTTTTGGTTCAGCTGGTTCTTATCTTCTGCTTTGCTCAAGATTTGCCATTTTGCATATTTGTGCAGACCGTGGCCTTCGTGGCATTCAACAAGGTTTGTCAAGTTATAAAACAAATTGCAGAAGTGTTACTTATTTACATTTTATGTAGACTTTAGCAAATCAGACTGTTTATTTCAAGCATACATATCTGATTTCTGTATATTTTGCAGGTAATTACAGCCCAGTATTTTGTTTGGTTCTTTTGCTTGTTGCCCCTAATACTTCCTTGGAGTAAAATGAAACTCAGATGGGATGGGTTATCTTGCATTCTTTTGTGGATTGGGGCTCAGACTCATTGGTTGATGTGGGGCTACCTGCTTGAGTTCAAGGGTAAAAATGTCTTCTTACAGCTTTGGGCAGCAAGCTTATTGTTTCTAGCAGCCAACATATACATCCTTGTCATGATTATCCGTAACCATAAATATGCTTCAGTTTTCAAAGCTTTCGAGTATTCTAGCTCCAAGAATGCAGTTAAGCTTGAGTGAGTGACCTTGACACTGTAAATGAATTTCAATTTTGTTCATTACACGTTACCCTGCTGTTCTGTTTTGGAAGTTAACAATGCAAGTTCATGACTGTAGTTGAATTTGAGAACCACCAATCATGTCAAAATTCACGATTATTATATTTTAAACGGGAACACATTGGTGAATCAATTTGTTCTTGTTTTTGTTACCCTGTAGTTTTTTTTGAATGCATAATCTTGATCAATGAATGTCTTTTTGTGGCTTTGTCAGCTTTTGTTATTGATCTGAACTTGTAGAATTGACCTTAAGATCTTTCGGGTAAACTATCATTTTTTCCCCTTCGCTGTATTTGGAAACATGTCAGTTACAAATTGATGTTTAATCAAGGGTAAAAAATTCCTGTCAAGTAACCCCTGAACTTGAACTAGTTTTAAAGGACAAACCTCGTCCTCTGGTTTTATCCCTAAATGTAGACGGTAGGGGCAGTTTGTCTGACTGTAAGGAAGGAGTCAAGGAGAAAGAATAATTTATTTTATGAAGGAAAGGGAAAGTTGTAGCTTACCCAATACCCAACATTGCTTGAAATTAAAAATAGATCTTCTAATCGATGTAGACTTAAAAGTTTGACCAAATTTGTTTCTTCATATTTCTATGCACTGTTCCCACCATAAAAGGTGATTGTATCTCATTATAGTTTAATACTGTAACATAAATTATTAATGCATTCCACTATCGTATAAAAGATCTAATCATCATCAAAATCAATTTCCACTCCACTGTTACATACAACATTAGAACATCCTAATGTTAAATTGACAGGGATGTTGGAAATATAGCAGTTGCTGAATATATTAATAGTTTTAGAATAACATAGATACAAATTTTAAAGAAGCCAATAGGAAGCATGGCAAAAGCATGCATATAAAACCGACAGCTAATGTCCTTCAGGCTTCTATTTCATACTCCGATATTTTCTTGATTCCTGCACAATGTAATACAAGCTAAAATTTTACCCAAAGAATAATGCTAGACGAGAATTCTCATGAAATGAAGATAAAAGGATGACGGTATCTGAGGTATACCATGTAAGATATGGTGTACCTAAGCAACATCAAGTCATTGCCCTTTGCATTTATTATTGCTTTAAAGGGTAGCTGAGATTCGTCAACTGGAACCTGTAAAAAAGGTGAGGGATGTTCTCATTTGGGAATTTGCGTACTGGTCCTTGGTGTTGTCAGGCTTAGACAAAGCTCTCAGTTGAAAAAAGACCGTACATGTAGATGAAGCCACACATAAAACATTAGTGGCCGAACTTAACGGCCCATTCTGCAAACATTCCACCAGCCTTCTGATGCTGAAGCAGATTGTGTCTTGCAAAGTGTGGTGATGTTAGAAACGAGGGACTCGTAGGGAACCTGCTTCTGTGAGCTTGGGGTTTGCTAGAGTTGAAACCCTAGAGGCCCAAGGGATGGTAAGACTAAGGTTGTCCTTTGGCTAGTGGAGCGAAGTCAGATCGGACAAATGGCAACCACCTCCGATACCAAAAAGGTACCCATGATTCCGGCAGTTTCACATATTTTTGGAGCAACTGATTGGTATCAATATGTTTTCATTTTGTATGTTTTTGCAAATTATTGTATATTACTTTATATGGTGGGTTAACTGCATATTAGCATAAATTAATGAGGGATGACATTGATATGAATGCCTGTGATGAAATTTAGACAAATACGCTGATAGGCTACTTGAAGTGTCGGAAGTTTTTACATTGTTGTTTTTGTTAGAAGCATAATCTTGTAGCTTGAAAGATGGATAGAATATTAAGAGGCCTCAAACTACCTAATGACGATGAAATTTAAGGCAATAGGTAATCCATACTGAGAATGAAATGTACCTCAAGTGTTTTTGTTGAATTGCTTGTTCGTTGATCAAATTGACTAGTTTATATAGCATATTCAATTAAAATAACTTCATTTATTCTAGTTAGATAGAAAAGGTTCTGGACTGTATTCTAATCAATTCTTACTTTAGAGGAAGGCAAGGAATCATTCAAAGTATACTAGATTTGTGAACTAGGATTATCTCTTTCTTCTACAGCAGAGGCCTCTCTAGAATTTCTTTAAGGAGAAATAAGTTTATGCGATTAACATTGAAATCTGTTTTAACATTATACTTTTAATTTCTCTTGCTCTTGACATTTATTTACGAGTGATGCTCGATGAGGTAGATCAAAATTAGACATTTTAAAGGAATTTTAACATTTATTGTGAAGCTTGGTCTCAGGCTATGCTTTTAATGTTTTAGGTTAAATGCAGATTGTAGATTAAGTTTCGAGATTTTATATGTAATTGACTAATGTTTCTGGTTCCTGTTTATTTTTTTTCTAGATGATATAGAGGGACATAGAAGAGGAGGATACCGCACGTAGCAGTCAACCTCGCGGGATAAATTATAGAGGGATAGTCACTGTTTTGAACTTTTTAATATAGTTATATCATGTATATTAACAATAAAACGTCACAGATCTTTACAAAAAATACAAATAGATATCAACGAGTCAAATTCAAGTTTCCTATATAGGAATCACTAATCACCACTTTTCTAAATCTATTGAAAATTGTTGAGTTGAAGATTTAGGATATAAATTGCTCCACTAGCTTCACTATGAACTTCTATAGTAGACAAGGGCCACTTTCCCACTATAGTAACACTGGCATGCTATTTAAAACTTCGATCCTTGCTTTCATTATCATGTAATGGACAGGCATTCTGAAAGTTTGCTATGCCTCTTTTGACAATGTTGTCTTTGTTTCAGTTGGAGTGCACATTGAACTGTAAACCTAACTGCCATGTTTATTGCTTACATTGTTGAGCTCTAAGACAAGAAATTATACACCTTTTATGTGTTCGTGTATATAAATTATGTACAGTTTACATAATGATAAAATCTTGGGCTCTTCTCGCCAACATGTTGCAAATTGCAATTGGTTTCTGGCTGCTGCAACTTTTCTCTCGTTTTAGTCTAATGGTTGCTGTATAGCTGTTACTTTAGGAAGGAATGCATTGTTTTATAATGCATCTAAAAGTAAGGCTGTGTGCATTGAGTTATTCATGGCATATAATTTTTTTGATAACGAGGATACCATTTTCCTTTTCATATTACTGCCATTAAGCAAGCTTCATTTTGTATTTTTCTAATTGCTATTATGCATAGTTATGGTCCGTTTTGTATTGATGCACTTAAAGTTACTTCTGGGAAGTAACCACGAAAGTGGAAAGCATAAATACATGTTGAACAAGAGGATATTCTCGTCCAATGAATAGGAAGAGGTTGCTTTGATATGGGACAACCTTCACAACATTCATAGGACTAAAGTATCATTCATGTCTGTAAAAAAAATGGAACATTTTCAGATATATCGTAGAAAGAATTTTAATAATACTCAAGTTTATAATTTTTTAAATTGATAAATTTCTCATTCCATTAAAATCTTTTTTTAAATCATTTAGTTAAATATTATGGTGATCATTTCTCATTCTTGATTAATGTTTTGTTATTTAAGTTGAAAATGTTCAAACATAAAAGTGAAGATACAAATTTTATTTCTATATAAGCATTGACACTTAAATTTTATCTCAAAATGATTTTTTAAAGATAATGTTTTTAGTTTGTCGTTGTTGTCATATTTATTTTTTGTTGTTGTTTTGTGTTAGTAACATGTTATCAATGATCATATTAAATGTTATATTAGATTCTTGCTAACTGTTCATACATGTTAATAGCTATTTTGTTTGAAAAATAATATACGTGTGGTTTTATTTCAATAGTTTATTTATGTTGATTTTGTTAAACACTACATATAAGCATTCTAGGAGAGTACAAATTGCAATTGAACCATTAGTTGAAAGTGTCAATCATAATAACTTATGAATTAATAGAAAACGTATTCAAAATCAGAATAAATAGTAATTAATCTGGTGAATGTTTTAAAATAAATTTTGGAAATACAATTATAATTCAACTTATAACTAAAATAAATTTTAATACAATCATATCAAACTACAATAAAAATAAATAAGATAAGACAACAAGTTTTATGTATATTAAAAAAAGAAAAAAAATACATTTATAATTCACATTTAGTTTAGTCTTCGAGTTGGAGTTTACATAAAAAGCTTTAGAGACATATCTAAAATAAGGTTTTGAGGTCTTGTCTCAATTAGCTGAGAGGTATGTGCAAATTTGATAACTTAAATCTCAGTTGGTTCTTCCAAAACTTTAGTTGGTGGTTGTTGAACATTTGTTACAATGCAAATCTTGTGCTTTCGTTTTATCCTTTTCCAAAACTAGATCTAATGGACATTCATCATACTTACATATCCTCTGATTGAGTCCTATAAGGCCACAAGTGTAACATTGAATAATAATGTATTTTCTCTTCAACTGTTTACAACATGCCTATCATTTGTTTATTTTAACAATGGAAACATTTAAGGTTGTCATTGCTCACAACATTACTATCATTTGCATATTTTAACATTGGATAATATTTAATGTTATCATTGTTCATCTGTAAATGAAATTACTAACAAAAAAGTGATAAAGGGACGAATATGTCAATGACATGTAATTATAGAGATTCACTTTCTTGAAAATTTCTGACGTTTTTAACTTGGATGATAAGATATGCCTATCAAAAGTGAGAAAAAGGTTTTAGCATAACACTTAACTCGGAGGTAAACGTAACTTTATAAAGTTACTGATGAAAAAGACTCTTAAAAAACAAGCTTTAGGAACTTAAGTGCCAGTAAAATGATCTCAATAACCAATTAGACAATGCTCATATATTTCAAAAGCATGAATAATACTTCACTCCTTTATTCTCATTTAAATTATGGCTTCTAGACTCTTATACGTCAGAATTACAACATATGCACAATTCTGGATCCAAATTCCATGCTCGTTTAAATAATATTATTAAATAAAAATTATTGTTAATAATAATAATAATAATAAAAAATTTATGTAATAATAATAAATAAAAATATTGTTAATAAAATTAAAATTTAAAAGATAAAATGATTTTATAAATTTTTTAATTAAAAAATAATTTTTATCTATTATATCAACCAAATCAAACACAAATTTTTATAAATTTTTTCTTCATTTCCACTCATTTTTTTTTAATCAAAACAATCTCAATTTCTATTCTTTTTTTTTTCTCAAATCTATTCTTTTTCTCTTCCGAACAAAGCTTAAAGTCTCTTCATTTCTTTTTAATTATAATTTACAAAGAATTCATGTATAATTAATTTTCGATTATTGAACATATGTATAGACTTTCAAATCATAATCGTAATACAAAAAATTCTCTAGTACAGATCGTCTAGTAATGTATAAGAGTTAGACCATATAGTAGTACTAGATTATCTGATTTTTTAAATGGAGTTTTGTTGTAATTGCATTAACAATTTTTTGTTAATTTGTTATAATTTTTTTCTTTGTATAAAATATGTTGTATACATGAAAACATATTGTTTCAAGTAAAGGTGTGTTGAAACAACTCTGTGTATAAATAGTCTGGTAATACAATTCGGTTTCTTTGATTTTTATGAAAGTGTTTCTTATTGTTGTTGCAGTGAACTAAACTCAACATAATTGAAATGTGTATCTAATTAATTTCAGCCATATATTTTGAATTGAAGCATATGCACTAGCCAATTGATTTTAGTGATAAAACAAACAAGCACTCGTTCTTTCAGGAGAACCACACAACACCTGGGCACAATAAACTCAACAAATTGTAGAAGGTAGCTATAATAGCTCCTACTTGTTCAGGGACCATTTCATGTAAGAACCAAAATCTAGACTTATTCATACAAAAACAATATTAATTGTGGTAACAATTTTTTTCAATTGAGCCTTATTTTCATTACTAAATTTTCAATTCATTGTTACTTTTATTTTATTTTGTGACAAAGGAAGAATGAAACTAGATTGGATTCTGTGTGTTACACATGCCAGGGTTCTTAATACACCAAAGTGGCTGAATGGGTTCAGCCCCTATTCCTCTGCTTACCATTCTGCTTCTCCATTCATTCAGTCTATCTGTGGCCTCTGCATATCTCTTCACACCCTTTTCATCCCTATTTCCTGACCACAGTGACTCAGCCATTGCAGAAGCTCTTGGCCAAACTCTGGCATCCAAAACAGTGGCATCAGCTTGTTCTGACCACAGTGCCACCTCCCCACCCAAAACCAATTTTGCTTCTTCCTCGCTCAGCCCGTATGTTATGTCATAGTTGTATATGGTTTGCCATGTCTTGAAGGGTGCACACCAAGAGCCACCATTGCCAGTGTCCCCATCTTGCTTGTCATAAGCACTATTGTTCCCAACATAGGTGCCATGTCCACAATCCAGATAATAGAAGTCTGCTGATGACACAATGGTTCGGTATCCTGCAGAAACTATCTTCTTGGTGTGATCATGTCCATTGAGCCATGTCTGCAAAATCACATGCTCCTTTGGTAGGATTGTGGATGACACATGGACTGTGTCATCTAGTAAAACATCTTCCCAATAGATGACGGTGCGGTTGAGGGAAACAATTAAAGGGAGGGTGTTGTTGATATACTTCTCAAGAACTTGGTTGAGGGTTCCTCCATTTGATAGATGTTTCTGAATTGTGGTGTCAGTTTTCCAGCAACCTGGTACTATCTCATCAGTACCTGAGTGGAAAAAAGGTTCTGGGAACAATGTGGTTATGTCATGTATGACATTCTTTAGGACTTGGTAAGTCTTGGGGTTTAAGGGGTTCAAATGTCCTGTTCCAGGTTGTGAAGCCAGCCTGTCAGACCAATCACTTCCAGCTGGCCACCAGAACATGTTAGCACAAGTTACAATGTCAGGGTGGGCTAATGCCCAAGATGCTGTGTGTCCTGCAGATATGCAGTTCGTATCAATCAGTGATTAGTATATCCTCAGAATTTCTCTCTTGTGAAGCGAAATTATGTGAAAGAGAAAAAGTAAAAGTATGGTTTTCAATCAACATATCACTGCAGAAACAATGTTTTAAACTTGGTAATCATAAAAAAAGGACTAGTTAATTTGTTAATTGGCCTTGTGGATACACTATTTAGTTTTCTGTTTCTTTAAGTGTGAGGTTGTAACTGTGAAGAATTTGACATTAATGGCAGGCTGCAGTTCAATATCCTTTATGCTTTGCCAGCATCATATACACTTTATTTTAATCACTATTCCTAGAAGCATAACATTGTAATGCTAGAATAAGTTATTATGAATCAAAAACAGGAAAAGGAGATTTTAAGTCTTCTTTATTTTGATACAAGGTCCGTTTGGAGGAAATTTATTCATAAACACTTCTAGAAAAGAAAAATAAGAATGAAAAATTAAGTTAGTTTTTTCATAGGCTAAAATTAGCTTATACATGAATTAAAAGATTAGATTTTGGAGAAATTAATTGGAAATAACTTGTATAAATTAGCTTATGTGCTAGTTTATTTTAACTTCGAAAAAGCTGATTTCACTTTTCATTCTTGTTTTACTTTCTAGAAGTGTTTATGAAGAAATTTCTCCATGCTCATAAAATGGGAAAAAGAAAATACTAACTCCTAAGATAAAGTTCCTGCCTTATCAGCAATGAAGCTAAGGATCATAGAAGAAGGAGGATTCTTGTAAGTAAACCAATAGTCATTATAGTGGGATCCTCATTCAGACATAAACTCTGCAAATTGGTTCACTTCATTCAACACAATGGTAGGATGTTATTCAACTTTATCCACGATTTTCTGGGTTATAGTTCAGACACATTAGTAACTAAAGTAGCTTTGTTGAAAAGAATGAAGGGATTGATCTTCCTAAGCTTTCACATTTTTGGCTACAAAGGAAGTGTATGTGATCTGGAATGAGCTGCATAAAACCTTGGTATCATTATTATACGGTTAAGGGTATGTCTCTGAACTGCTATTTGTTTGAAACTCTGACAAGGAAAAACATATACTCAAACAATGCTCTCACTTTGCCAGTTGTTTTGACAAACACACAAGCACCACAAAGTAAAAGTCAGCATGAACGTGATGGAAACGTGCTTTTTATGAAAAAGTCAGTCAATGAATAAATGAAAATGAAAAAAGTAGAACGAATCCTCTCGTGTTTAAACCTTGTATTTATCTCTCTGCTTCTGCATACTTGATTAGACTTTAAAATGGTGCATAGACACAAAATTTGAACATGACCTTTTGGATGCTAAAATGTGACACAAGGAATTTGATTATATGAATATGGAATTTGATTATCTAGCAACCATAACATACCATGTTAGTCTAATTACTGTAATTTACAAGCATCTGGGTTGATTCCTACGAATGACTGAGGAATTTGATTATCTAGCAACCATAACATACCATGTCAGTCCAATTACTGTAATTTACAAACATCTGGTTTAATTCCTAGTAATCAGCCAGTTAATCAATTCAGCACCATTTTTCAAGTTAGGAAATTTTCTAATTCAACTTCGGAAGTAATCAAGGAGTGTCTATTTGGATAACTTTCCCATGAGACATTTTAAATGAGAAAAGTAAGATAGAATTTTTCTGAATTTGGGATTCCATTTTTTTTCTTGTTTTTCTCATCTAAAATAACTTCTGAGAAGTTTATCCAAAGGTAAAAATCCAAATTCAGAACCAAGAAAATGAAATTGTTTCTAACCAGGTGTGTCAATCTCAGGAATTACACGAACCCCATGATCAAGACCAAATTCTACAAGTGTTTTCACATCCTCGGGTGAGTACACCATGTGAGGTGCATAAGCACCCTTTTCAGCCAACGCAGGTTCTGAAGGCAGCACCAAAGGGAAAGATTCTGCGTCCGTGAGATGCAAGTGGAGCACGTTGAGCTTGTTCATGCTCATGGCTTCGACTGTTCTCAACAAGTCCTTCATCGGGTAGTAGTTCCTTGCAGTGTCCACCAGGAGTCCACGATGAACAAACAGAGGAAAATCCCACACTTCTACTCCTACTACAACATGTGTGGGGTTGCCCCATGCAAGCTGGGAGAAAGTCTCCAAGCCTCGCATGGCACCCCATACAGTATCTGCAGTGAGAGTGGCATGAGAAGGGAGGATGGAGAGAGTGTAGGATTCGTTAACACCATTAACGAGTCCTGCATGAGGGTCCACTACTGTAATAGTCAAGTTTTGCAGTGGTGGAAGGTCCTTGGAGATGTTGACCACCAGAGGCACAAGAGGGTGGTGGTGCTCAGATTTGATGAGGCTGTGGTAGTGACAGATGGCGGCAGAGAGGTGCTTGTTGTGGTGGGTGGTGGTGGTGATAATGGTGAAGGAAGAAGAGAGGAGGGTGGATTGGTATGGTGGGGACCATGTGAGGTTCCTTGGTTTGGGCCACACATTGATGCTGGTGGTTGATGCTTCTGCATTATTGATCAACCTTAAGCATGAGAAAAGTAAAAGTAGTTGAAAGAACATTAGTAACATGGTTGATTCTCCTTGCATCATGATCATGTTTCCACAAGCCAATAGTACAAGAACTCTAACAAGTTATAGTTCATCTCTTTATTCTTACAAGAACTTTTGACTTGACTTAAAAGAAATAGTTTGGTAGCAATGCAATTTTATAATTTCATAGTGATATTTGTAAAAGAAAAAAATATTTAAGACTAATCATGTTCTCAACTTTAACTTTATAAGTAGCTTATCCAAGATTGTTCTGAAAGTAGGAACAATTTGATTGAGTGTCTATAAATTGTTTTTTTCTTGTGGATTGGAGTGTGTGCCATTTAGAAGAAAAGTTAGAACAGATATTGATCTCTTATTGGGGAGGAAGTTGCTCACAAACAAGAAATTTTATTGGAAAAAGAACCAATTTCATAAAACTAAGGTGTAGGATACTGATAATTTAATTTTTTAATAAGAAAAATCTTATTTAATTTCTGAAAATATAAAACGTTTGATAATAATGGTCTATTATTATTTTTATTGGATTATTTTATTGTTAAAATATAATTTTAAGTATTAATTTGACGTTAAATTAAAAGTTATATTTTTATCATTAAACTGTGATGTTCAAGAATCAATTTGTATATTTTATATATTGAGGAGTTAAATTTGATTTTTTTTCCTTTTTTTTAATTAGATAAGTAGCGTTTTACAAATTTAAGATTTTTTTTTCAACTTTTTTTTCTATTTAAGTAAGAAAACTCAAGCTCTTTTAATTAGTTTGGATACTGTGAATTGATTATTCATTATTGAGTTTAATAATTAAATTTAACACAACTATCTTAACCAAATCATGTAAAATATTTTTTTTAGAGCTAAGAATATGAGTATCATGAATTTATTTGAAGATAGTGTTATATTGAGATTTTTTAGTATATATTTTCTAGTAAGAATAACGTTTAATTTAAGTTATAAGCATGTTTTATAATTCAAAATTTTCCTCTAACCCCTTTTACTTTCAAAATAAATAAATTGATATTTTTAACTTGTTCTTTCAAATATGGCAAGGTATATATTGAAAATGCCTTCTTTGAGATAAATTTTCAAACATTTTTTAGTATAATCTTTCAAATTATGTCAAAACAATTTTTTTTTTCAATTCGGTTTTTAGATTGTAATGAGATGAGATGAAGAATTTTAAAATTTTATAGAATTTGAAATGTTTGAAATTTGAATTGTTTTAATTTAATTTTTTAATTTTAAATTTTGTTTTTAAATAAATCAATTAATTTGCTTAAATTTTAAAAGTATAATTTTGAATTGGTAATTTAAATTTTATATGAAAAAAAAAATATATATATTTAAAATTTCAATAATTTAAATTTTTATATAAAATAATATAAAAAATTAAAAGTATAAATAATTAATAAAGAAACGAGAAAGAGGTGAAAGAAGAGAGAGAAGAAGAAAGAGAGTGGAAAATAAAAAGATTGTGAGAGACAAAAATAAGTGAGAAATTGAAAAGGGAGAAGAAAAAGAAAATAGAGTAAGAAAAAAAAACAATAAAAAGAGTGGAGAGAAAACGTAAAGAGAATAGGAAAAATGAGAAAATGAGAAAACATGAAAAATTATAAATTTATATTTTTAAGAAAAATTTAGAATTCAGTCATTTTAAGGAATCTACTCCATGAATATGTTAAGATTATTATTATATAATAAATTAAAAACAATTTTATTATATAAAATATTAAGAATGTCAACGTTAATGATGTAAATAATATTTTAGGTTATTTAATAGTGCTTATTTAGTTTTACATAAATAATGATTTAACTTAGTGAATAAAGTAAATACTAATTTTATGCACATTATATATTTTAAATTAAAAATATTATAAAAATTAACAATATAATTTTTCCTTTAATGTTAATTTATATAATATTAAATCTTTATATAAAAATTTGTTCATGTTTTTTAATATATTTCGTTGTACATTTATATTTATATTATCGTGGAATGTATATTTATTTTTAAAATGAATTACCAAAGCGAAAATAAGCTATCAACAAAATATTGGAAATAAATAATAATAATAAGAAGAAGAAAGCTATATAGTTAACATTACAAATTTAATTTAAAAAATATTTAAATATATAATTTTTATTACATAATTTTTAACATAAATTAAACAATACTTCATTTATATATCTATTAAACAAATTATCAAGATTAAACTTCCATTCTAACCTACAAACCACATAAAAAAAACACAAAAGCTACGTAAAAAAATCTCTCTAAAATCAAAAGATAAAACTTATGGGAGTTTTTCAAACCCTTTTAGTTTGTTCTCTTGTAAGAACCACATTTTTATTTTATTACCTTCAATGCAAACATGTATTGATGTGAAACTTCAATTCTATTAAAGAAACATAAAAAAAATTCTTCTACCCAATAATAAAATAAACATTGACCTTACCAGAAATACTAGTGTCAAGATGTCATTTTCAATGACATTGAAGTCCTAATTAAAGTGAGAAGAACTAAATTTCTTCTAATTATATAATATTATTGTTAAAATAATTAAATCTTACATACAAAATAAAGAAAAAATAGTGTAGAGTAAAATAACACAAATATAAATCATGAAAGAAATAAAAAATAATTATATACAAGAAATAATATGATTTAGATAAAATGTTAATGAACTCCATCTACAATAAAATATATATGTCTACAATAAAATTTACTAAATTTTGAGATTATAACTCAAAATTTTTTTTATAATGAAATCTCACTCGATATAACTTAGATCTTAATAATCCAAGATTATATAAAATTTGATGGAAGATTCTTTTTAAAATTTTAAATTATTATAATAATTTTCATATAATACATTTATATTAGAGATAATGACAAGTCTCACTTACAAACCTTAAATATATTACTATTTTTTTACTATCAACTATTAATATTAGTCAGTTTAATAAAAAAATTTATTGTACATACAAATTTAATTTTTCACTAAATTAAGCTAGACGGTTTGAACACAAATATGTTTTTTTAGTTCCAAAGTAGTAAAATTTATTGTCAAAAAATCTGTCTCTTTTTATTTATGAAAATAGAAATATAAATATATAACAAATTACCGTTCCATAGATTAAGAGAAATATGATAATATTTTAATAATTTTAATATAGAGTGAAAGTCTTCAAAAGAGTCACTTTGTGCAAATCTTTATCGAACTTTGACAACTCCTCATCCACCGTGGTTGAAACATCTTTGGTTATTGAAATCCCCTAATATTTCTCAATCTTAGAGAAATTTATTAAATAGAAAAGAGAATAGACTGTACCTATGGTGGTAGTGAAAGTAAGATAACGCAAAACAATAGACTTATTACTCTGTGTTAGTGAGTTTCTGCGAAAATGGATTTCAAATATGCGGAAGAGAGTGCGAAAGAGAAAGAAGGAGAAAGGGAAAGAAAGAAAGAGTCTAAAAAAAACGTTTCATTCCATATGACGTGTACAACCTCTTGTGGAGTATAAAAGTCTTACCATCAGCACAACACTTTCCATGAACGGTCCTTCTGAATGGAATTCCATCTTGTGATAACCTGGTAAGAAGGAGAGTGTTGCAGGGTATTAATGTCTGTTCTTTGTGTGGTCAAACTGAGGACACTGTGAACCATAACGACATATCAAGTCTGGTATAAGTGCTCCCAGTGGATAGGTGTGGCTGGCACCCAGCACAACCAAATCAAACAACACTTTATGACTTTTTACTTGGCTCAACTCGATAGAAAAGAAAATAAGAAATGGGAAGATGGAATGAGAAGAGGTAATGACAATCACACCAGTAAAAGTATCCGAAGGCTAGATTTTCTTACTCTGATTGCTATTTCAACCCAATCAAGTGCATTAAATCTATCTAGTGGTCGGAGGTTTGGGAGGTCGAATAGTCATGTTAATCATAGGCAGTCTTACAGTAGGGGAAGTCTTGAGGAATGTAACAGATTCAACGAAGTTTTCAGGTTGTATACCACTAAATACGGTTTGAGCTATATACAGTGGGTAGATGGAGTATATGCTGTCTTCTATCAGTTATATATCGTGTGACGTGAGAATGATAGGCCTTATAAGCTAAATAACAGGTTAGGGATGCCTATAGTTGTTGGGACAATATTCATACAAGAGGTAAAAGGAGTGATTATACAACTGATATTTGAATGCTTCTTCTCTTGCTTTTAACTTGCTGCAGTTTAGCTCTAGGAAGCCAGCTTCGTATGTATGGAATACATCACCTGTGTATTACTGCAATGGGTATATAAAGCTAGTAGTCTTGGTCTAAATTTGTGGCATCTTAGTTGCTCACGGATCTTAAATCTTACACATCAGAAAGAAGATTAGTGGCTTGTATGAAATGCTGCAGTTGTTGAAGCTGACATACACAATGATTGCTTTCCCTGTTTTTTCTGATAAGGTGCTAGCTAAGCATTATTTGGCTTACAGTAGTAATAGTCTAATTTTATGGGCCTAAAGGTGTTTATGAATTTTCATGTCGCTTCTGCTTTATGCATTGATTGCTGCATAACTTTGATTCAGGCTTTTTGTAGCATAGAATTAGACCACTTTGCTGTTTATGAAGATTATCCAGGATGGTGTGCCAATATCAACATGGGAATCTTGTCTGGCAGTGATGTTGTCCCTGGTGGCTCAATACAAGCTCATTGTGTTGTTTTCTGTCAGCAAAGATGAGGAGTTGTTGAATGGTTTGGCATGAAGAAAGTTGTACGGACATAGGATTATCAATCCTTGAGGTTCCCAAGCTGGAGGTACAAACTCCTAATCAGTGACTGCAAATGAAGTAGATGCCGATTCCTAATTTGTAAACGGGTCATCTTTTAAGGGTTTAAAAAGATGGTGCTGAATTTTCAATCAAGTAACCAATGCATAAAGAGGTCAAAGTAGTTGTTTGAGACTAGAAATTTGGCAGCGGACAATTTTCTTATCATCAATCCATCTGCACATCTACCATAACAATCAACCCATGTTTCTTTCTTTGCCAAATTCATTATTACAATTTATTATAGGTATTGAGCAACTAGCAATACAAGAGTTTAACAAATTGTGCGAATATCAACCCTTGTACATAAATCAAATCTTTTCAATTATTCTAGAAGCAGCCTCAGAGAGTTCCTCATACACCTTCATATAACTAAAAACATCACTTGGCACTTTATCATGATATTTAAGCAGATCAGAGTGGCATGCAAGATTCAAACTTAGAGCTCTTGCCACACAAAGTTCAGCATTGTCATATTTGTGATTCTTCAATGCATGCTGGGCTGCATTGAACTCTTTCTTGGCAATGTGGTAGCCATACTCTTTTGCACATCTTTCACAAATGGACTTGACCTCTTCATGTGATGTGGAAGCCAACTTTGTCATGTTGAGGAACAATCTATGTGCCTCATCTTTGATGCAATTCACAATGATTCTTGCAATTCCAACAATATCAGCTTGCATAGCCACTTCAGAAGACTGCACACACTTCATACAAGTTTCTGGTGTATCAGAGTTGTGGCATAGAGTTTGAATCAATTTGTTGTCTGCCACAGCAAAGCCTTTGGCTTGGTGATTAAACAATGATGGTGACAAAATGAGAACTACAACAATGTTTATAAAGAAAGCTTTGTTCATTGTGTTCTTGTGAGTTCAGACCACTAGTGTGTAAAAACTTCTGGTGTGTTGTCATTTATAAGAGTCTAAATTAGTCTGTTCCTCAAACGAGTTTGAATATCTGATAATTAATTTTAGTAAATGAACTGAAATATCATTAATAATGTTTAGTGTTAGGTCATCAATTTTTTTTATATTGATCTACAATAATTATTTTTTAATGCCTTTGATATAAATGTTAGTATTTAATGTTTAAATCATATTTAATTTCATTGAAACTGTTCATTTTCTTTATTTAATTTGTGCAGATAAAACTACGTTATTTTTAAAATTTTTGACGATAGATGAAATATAGAATAATTAATTTATATTAACGTAATGATATATTTTTTATTTGAAGAATGTTTATATTGAAAAGTAATTATTTTTAGAGAATTAATCAGTTTGAAATTATTATAAAAAACTAAAACTGCAGTATTTTGGATGGAAGAAGTATTGTTTTGAATTGAAAAAGTGTATTTTTTTAAAGGAAAAAAGAGTAACTATTGAATATTTCATTTATTTTAAAGATGACTAGTTTTAAAAAGATTTTGACAGTTAAAACCATGGGTTAATATATAACGTTTGAACAGTTTCAATAAATATGATTTATATAAAAAAGTTATATAATTTATTTCAAAGAATTAAATAACCAGTGTAGGTCCACATGTAAGGTTTGATACCCAAAACTAGGTTCTTTGTTTTTTTCATCCCATAGTTTTCCCTACGCCCGATGGAAGTGTAGAAAATGTGAAGAAAAGGTAAAACATATCTTTCTAACCAGTATGGTTACTTATCTCCATTCTGGAACCTTCCAAAATGTCTCTATCATTTCTTGAAAGTGTGGGAATTCTAAAAAATATCTCTTTAATCACCAGTTATTTTATCACCCTCTTCTAAAATGCCTCTACCATCTCATTGAATTACTTTCTTTATCTTGTTCATCTTTTCTTCTTCCTTAACACTAAATTTTAAATTACATTAATAACACTCATATAGAAAAACTCTTTCACCTTTTCACTTGAAAAATTCTTATTTGATTAAAGTGTTTAATGTGTAAATGCATTTCATAAAAATGTTTATGAATCATATACAAGTATGGAATGTAACTAATAGAAATCTAAATCTAAGATAATACCTGAATCATTGTTTGAATGTATGTATTAAGTATATGAATTTAAGTATGCATATACTTTAGTTTCACTAAAAATTTAAATAAGGTAGATTAAAATATTAAGTAGTGAAAAATTGAGAAAAAGTTTATTGTATATTTAACATGAGTTCAAGATATGAGATGCCTTAAACTTACCTTGATTCCATGAAGTTGAGGATTGTAATTATAAGATGTTTAAATAATTTAGGTATTAGTCTTTTATGGACTGTATGCACTAGAGGTCCAAATCTAGGATTATATATGAATCATTTTTTGAATGTATGTATTAATTACATAAACATGTGTATAGAGATACCTTAACTCCACTAAATGTTTAAATGACTTAAATGAAAACATCATGTAATAAGAAATTGAGTTAAAACTTATTGCATGTTTAGCATGTCATGAGTTCCGAATATAGGATGCCTAAAACTTATTTTGATTTCATGAAATTGAGGATTGCAGTTTTAAGGTGTTTAAATGGTTTAAGTATTAGTATTTTATAAAACATGCTTAATTTAAATCTTTTAGAAGGTGTCAATAGATATTTTTAGTGAATATTCAATTGTTACATAGATCCATGTATGATGTATTCTTGATAATTGAATTGATTAGAGTAAGTGATTTTGTTTATATACATTCATATATAGACTATTATTTATTTGTGATAACTTATCCTTATGTTTGTATAGTTAAAATCATGTTATAATTATACCTGATATATATGTAGGGCTTTCAAAATAGATATACAATCCGACAAGTTGACCTGCGTGGCCTATGATTTAAGTTAAACCACACTTAAAAAATAGTCTTCTAAATAAAAATAGATTTTTTAGCTTGATCCGTTTGACTCGAGATTCATATGGATAAAGGTCACACTTATTTTCAAGTTAATGTGCTTACCTCTTTTTTTGCTTTTATGCTAATATTTTTTTTAATTTTATTTTAATTACACATGCTACAAATGTAAGAGATTAATAAAATTATTTTAAGTAGTATTAGATAAAAAAATATACTATAAACAAGAGTTTATACAATATGTATAGATAAAGAATAAATATTTGATGAAAAAATATTTAAAGAGAAGATTATTTAATATATTCTTTTTTATACATAAAAATAATACAATAGCGATGATAAAATAAATTACAATGGTATTTTAATTATAAATTTTATTTAATATAATTGTGAAAAAGAAGACTAAAAGTATTTATAGAAAATTGGACTAAAATTTTAAAAAATTATATTTAAATCTGTAAATGATAAATAAAAAGTAAATTTTTTTTGAAAAATTTATTGCATAGGATGTTTGAAAAAATTAATTTAAAAATTAATTTCTAATTGATAAATTGTTGACTTATAAATTCTGTAGGAATAAAAGAAACTACATAAATTTTATTATATAAATAAAATTTGTGTTTTCTAAGTAAAAGTATATCATTATATAACTATTATTTTATATTTTTTAAATAATTAACTGTTTATTAATCTTTTTTATTTTTTTAAAAAATTATTTATTTTGTTGAGACAAGTTATTTTATTTAATTAGTTCTAATGGATATTAATACGTTTTTTTCACGAATATAATTATTTCATTTTTCAATTTAAGTTACTATCACATTGATTCTTTTCTATAATTTACACTTATAAGTAATAATAAATAAAATAAATTAAAAATAATAAATAAAATGTACTAAACTATAAAAAATAGTAATAAAAAATTAAATAAGTTACAAAATATAGGTTTGAAATGAACTAAAGTAATTTTTTATTTATATTTTATAAATTCTTAAAATAAATTATTTTAAAAAATATTAAATATTTTTATGTTAATTAAAATCAAACTAATAATAGTATATAAAAATAGAAGGAAGAATAAAGAATAATAAATGTTTATTGAGAGGTGGTTGAAAACATTATTAATAGTCACACATTTCAATGAATATAAGAGTGTGTATAAATGTACTTTGAACAAGAAGCAACCTTAATTTGTGTTCAGTTTTGGTGGATTCTTGGTTGGTTAGGCTAATTTTGTTGAGTCATCGACCAATACATGTTCATGAGCTTCCGCAGCAACACTGTCACTAATTGGATGATGGTGCTGGGAAATTTCCCACAACCTTGAAATAACCAAATCTACGATATCACATATAATCTTCATTATGTCATATCTTAAAATAATATCTTTTTAAAAAAAAATACCAAAATTGATCCTTCTTATCACTGTTTACTGTCCTCATCTACTTATAATGTGCATTAATTAATTTTTATTACATATTATTAATTATTTATTTAATTTTTAATTATTATTTTATTATTTTATTTTAATTTTTTCTCTTACATAATATATATTATATTCTAACAAAACAATATATTACAATAAAATAATAATTTTAAAATAAAACAATACATTATTAATAAAATAATATATTATTAATAATTTAAAATTTTAATAAAAAATATATAATTTAAAATGTTACATCAATAAAAAAATATAATTTATATATTACTAATAATTTAAAATTTTAATATATAATTTAAAATATTATATCGCTAGAAAGTATCATATTAATAAAATTATTGTTATTTTATTATAATATTAAAACATACTTATCATTATTTATTGAATAAATAAAATATAACATAAAAATATAACATAATACTAGTTAAAAAAATAATTATTTTATTGTAAAAGTTAAACAATATATATTTTTATTTAATAAAAAACATTAATTATAGTGTTAGTTTTATAAGACTTGTTTATTAAAATAAAAATTATAAAAAAATTAAAAACGATACTTTAAAAAAAATAATGTAATAAGAAAGTTACTCTCTCATTTATTTTTTAATTATTAAATTTTAAGGACTCTTGTTTCTGTTTATATATTATTTGAAAAAATATAAAAGGATGCACTTGTAGGATATTAAAAAATTTCACACTCTAAAAAGTATAAGAAGAAAGACCTCTAAATTTTAATTGTATAATTGTGTTTAATTTTAATTGTATAGTCAAATGTTAAATGAACCTAATTTAAATTATATTAGTTAAAGTTTGATTTTATATAAAATTTTGTTTTATTTTTTATAATATTTATTAAAATATAATTTTAATTTTAATTTAATTTTTGTAAATTATTTTTTCTATATTTTTAATACATTGGTTGATAGTTTATAATAACTTTATCAATTGAGCAAAATGCCATTTTAAATAAAATGATAGTTGGTTATAAACGAGTGAAATGTATAAAGTTACTATATATATTATATAATTTTTTTTATTTTTTTTATTATATACATATATTTTTTTATAAAAAAATAATATTAAACTAAATAATTATAGTATATATATAATTATTAAATATTAAATTTTTAAATAATAATATATGATTATTTTATAGAGATAATTTAATTTTTTATTAGGTCAAATATACTCCATTAATATGTGCACCTGACATAATATTATATTAAAAAAATTATAATCTATTTTAAAATATAAATAAAATTTAATTATTTATAATAAGTCAGAGGAGACTAAAATGTCCTCTAATTAATTATTAGCCTATTCTATTGTAGGAATATTAATTCTAATTTATTCATTTATCACTTTATTAATTATCCTCTTTCCTTTATCCGTGAGTGCCCTTTGATGGAAGGGACACCACAAGTGGAGAAAAACCAGAAAGGTTCCCACAATATAAAAAAGAGTAGATTTTAAAGAAAGACATGAGGAATCATCGGAACCAAAAACTGTGAAAAGGGAATAAATTAGTGGAAAACTTTTTGGAAATACTTTAAAAGGAAGAGACATAGCCACAAGAGATTGAATCAACCAAAAGGCAAAATATACAGTGATTCCAACCCATACCCAACAAAACCCTCACTGCATATATATATACATATACATATATATATATAACTTTAGAGCATATTAATTTGACTAATGTGAAGTGCTACCAACCACAACCAAACTTTGAGCTTTTCCTGCAGTTGGGGTGAGTTTTGACTATTTGGCTTTGGCAAAGAGTATCAGAGATCTGAGACTAACAACAGTTGGAAAGTGTCACAAATGGGTGTGAATGTGAGGATTTTCTGTGCTGTGTTTCTGCTGGCAACACAGGCAATAGGGGTTCCTGCAGTTGAACCATTGAAGAAGCTGCATGTGCCATGGAAGAAGCTGCATGTGCCATGGAAGAAGCATCATTCTAAAGGTATTTCCTTCTCTTCTCTGCCGCCATTGTTGCTTTATCTTCTTTTCTTCCTTCTTTACTTGTTTATCAGGATTTGCTTTTGTTCTTCTTTCTGTTGTTCTTTAGTTCAGATCTTTCTCTGGATAAGATCAGAACATAGTATATACCTCTCACAAATCAAAACTATGTGCAGGGAAACTAATAAAGAAAAAATATGTTTTAATAAAAAATAATGTGTTTCAGTAAATCTTATATTTTCTTTTATATTTTTATTTTAATTTTTTAACTAATAACAAAGTTATTTAAAATATCTTTAGTGTAAGAGTTATTTTTTACTATTTTAATTTAATTTTTTGAGTTTTATTTCTTTTATATTTATAGATATTTTACAATTTTTTATTTGTAATCTTATAAAATTTATATTCTATTTAAATTTAATTAATATTTTATTTAATTATTAACAGAAATATACGTTTTGAAAATAAATAAATGATTTCTTATTGTTTATTATGATTCAAAATCTTATTTAAAATATTAGATAGGTATATTGATATATTTTAATAAAAATTTATGAAACTCAAATCTTAACTTATTTATAACAAAAATGCTCTTATATATAATAATAATTTAGGTGGTCCTCACGTTCTAATTCACAGTTACATTCATATATATAGTAAAATAAATTAATTTGCAAATACTCTTGTCTCTATTTTTAACTATACATAATTTATAGTACTTTTTTTATAAAATAATCACAATTTAATTTTTTATACAATCTAAAATAAATATGTCAAGCACATGCATTTTAAGGTTTCGGATATTAATTTATTTTTTATGAGTTCTATTTTTTTAAAATTTCATATTTAACTTTTTAAAATTTAAATTTATTAATTTTCTTATATTATAATTATATTTAATATAAATAAATAATGTTTTATTTTATAATTTAAAGATCTTGAAATGTTATTTTTATTGTAACATCAATGTATATGTAAAATTTTTATAAAATTAAAGTATTAAATTTTTTATATTGAATATAATTATTATAATAAAAATGTTTATAGTTACATTAAAATAATCTCATTTTTAAAGAATTTCATTAAAAGACAAATTAACAATAATTTTTTAATGTATAAAAAAAGATATTGTGGATTGATTTTAGCCACAATTGGTGTTAGTTGGGTAAGGGTGGCCAAAGTTTTTTTAAAGTATTTATTTGTCCTGTTGTCTTTAACATGTGCTTCCATTAAAACTCTTTTTAGTTTATAAACATTCAGAGAATAAATTGGGAACTGTGAAAGCCACATAGTATTTTTTTAATTGTGTCATGGAACATATTTTGTATGCATTTTTAATCTTTATAAAACAATAGTATTTTGTTTTCTAACAAATTTTTTGAATAATTTTTTTCATAAAATGTTTTTAAGATAAAATAAGATGATTTCAAGTCATACCATTTGCTAGAAGTAATTGTACAATAAGAAGGTTAATGAAGAAAAATAAAAGAAAGTGTGTGAGAAAAAAAGA
This sequence comes from Lablab purpureus, assembly GCA_030347555.1. Taxonomy (NCBI): domain Eukaryota; kingdom Viridiplantae; phylum Streptophyta; class Magnoliopsida; order Fabales; family Fabaceae; genus Lablab; species Lablab purpureus. Next base: position 26,346,862 of record CM059258.1, read on the forward strand.
AAATAAAAATTTATTTATTTATTTGAGAAAAAACATTAATTCGTTTTCTATTCACTCTATATTTCTCTTCAATCTATCAGAACCTTGTTCTAGAACCAAGCTTCTAATTATGGTATAATCAACAAAAAAACGAGCATTTTAGTTCTTCTTCTAAAACAATAAATTAGGAAAATATATAAATCATATTTTAAATTATAGCAAAACAATATTAATTTGTGATACAATGTATTTTTGTTTAGTAAGAAATCTTCTTTTGATAAAAAAACAGTGAAATTATTATTTAAAAATAAAAGAGTAAATTGATAAAATATATAATTAAGAAGAAAAGCAAGTATGCAAATATTTTATAATATAAACTAAAAAAGTTGGTACACTTTTTGCCTAAAATAAAGGTACTTATATAATTTATTTATTTATATAATAAAGCATACTTCTTCTATTCTCAATTATAAGATGTCCTTTTGAAATATCTTTGTCTTACAATTTTCTAATTATCATTTGCCTAAGTTATTGTTTGACCAAAATATCTTTAATTATTTAATTTCTAAGTAATAAATGCTATGAATTATCTTTTCTGGAGAACTGAAGAATTTAATATTATTTTTTCCTATTATTTTTCTTGAGATGTTACTTATTTAAGAGTAATTTTAAAAAATTACAATCAAAATTTAATTTTACTAGCTAAATTAGTCAATTTTTTTCTTCATAAAATATGTCTGGTATTTAGAGACATAAAGAGTATTAATTCGTGGAACATTTAATCGAAAATAGATTTTACACTTTAATTGATTTACACTAATTACAAAAGTTGATTAATTTAGTTAGTAGTAGTATTAACTTTATGCATAATTGTAATATTTTTTTTAAAATCATCCTTAAATAATCAATGAACTAGAGAAAATAATAATAATAAAAATAATTATTTAGGGATGTGATTAAAAATAATTAAATATGTTATCAATTATTTAAGAGTGACTAAAGGATGAGACGTATGCTAAAATTAAAATTATTATTATTATTATTATTATTATTGTGTGGAATATATATGTTCGATACTATAGTTAAGTAAAAAAATACTTTATCGTATAAAAAAATTAATTATTATTTTAAAATTCCTTTTGTATATCTTTTAAGTATGTATTATAAATAAATCATTTTAATAAAAATAGATCTATAAAATTTATATTGTTTCATTTCATGTATAGAATTTAATTGTTCTGTCTTGCATAATAGAAAATCTCAACATAATTTTTTTGTGTGATAATAATTATTTTAATACTAGTTTAGTTGTTTATTTGTTTTTAAGAATAATAATAATAATAATAATAATAATAATAATAATAATAATTCTTTTATGAAAGAATTTTATACTAATTTTTTTCTATTTAACGTTTTTTTATTTTGATAACATTAATTATTTTATTTCTGAAAAGGTTGCATAACTAATGATAACTAAAATGTTTTGCTCTGTTTTATTTAAATACATCATATGCAAATTCTTGTAAACTGCTGTCACAAGAATTAAACAAAGAGCGTGAAAAGTTTATATTAAAATAATGCATTTTTATTTTATTTGAGTTTTTTAAACTCAATTTCACAAATGTGTTATTCTTTATGTTTACGAAGATGATAGCCAATAAACTAAATAAGAATATTATACAGAGAAAACTTTTTTCCAAAAGTTAAATAGTTCATGACTAAGATTTCTACAAAAAATATATATTTTTTTAAATTTTTTTGTTATATTTTAAATTTTAATTTTCATATACTATCAATGTAAATATTTTTATTTAACCAATTTAAAACATTTTAAATATGATTTTAGAATAATTATTATGAAAATCAACAATTTATATTTTAGTTAAATTTTATGCTTTAGTCTTCAAGTTATATAAATAAGTTAATTTAAAAAAGTAAAAAAAATTATAAATAATTTTAATTACTTTTTCTTAGAAAATAAGTTAAACAATATCATTCCGTTGGTAAGTTTGTTTACTTTTGTAATAATAATAACTATTTTAAAAGTCATAATAATATTATTTCTAATTAATTAATATTGTTAAATTGTTTCACTGTGAATGTGTAGTCATTAAATTCATTGGGTTTCCTCTTTCAATATAATATTTTGAACTTTTGATTAAATAATTGAGAAACATAATGTTATAAAAAAAAATCTTTGAAAGCTTTTTTAGAATTCTTTGAAAGCTTAAAATGATAAGATTAATAACTAACAAAAATCCAAGAACGGCAATTGTCACTGTTGAATATCTAAATTAAAGGCTTACAAATTTATAATATCATAACCAAAATGAAACCCCTTTTTTTATTTTGAGTTTATCTTTTTTTTGTGAAAATAATTTTTTTAATAAAGTGTTAATTGGTTAGAAATTATCTTAATCATGGGTTTTATATAATTTCTTTTAAGTGTAAAAGAATTAATTCTTGTAAAATTAAGAATTTTTAATTATATAATGGCCCATGGTTGGGTTAAATCCAAGTGCTGCATTTAACTAATTATTTGAGTCTAAAAAGTGTAACAAAATCTACACAAGCACAAGAATCAGGATCCACAAGCAAAATCATCAACTTTTGTTAAGAAATTATTAACATTGATTAGTATATGTGATTAGCATTCCATGCTTATTTTATATGCAACTAGTTACATCATTTGTGTCCCCACTTTTTGTGGAATATTCCCTCATGATAATAAATCAGAAATGATGCAAAGTTAGCAAGAAAGTTAAGAAACTTGGCAAAAAGAACAAAAGCTAAACTATGTACTCAATCTATTTTGCTAAATACAAGTTTCTTGTTTAATTGTGTTTTATAAGATCTTGCCTGCACATTTGATAATGCAGTTAACTTGAACAGCAGGATTAGTTTGAAAATCCTTAATGATTTGAACTTGTAGAGATTCAATTCCATAAAACATCATGTGTTGCTTCATTAAAAAAGTTGTCAAAACAGTTTCTTTTACCAAAAAATGTCTCTAAATTTAGGATTATAGTTCATGTTTTTGGCTATTTTACTTGATATAATGAGCATAACCATGCAGCCCATCATACATAACAGAGTACTCTGTTTTTCAATAGTTCCTCCCCTCTGTCCGTAAAAAGTGAAACTGATACAATAATAACGATAATTGTACTTCCACCACAGATATTCCAAACAAACAATTATGAAGGTGTTACCCCACATAAATGCCAAAGTAAAGTGTTCAGTGCGTTTCATCATGAGAGAGACTTTTGAAACATAGGATATTAGGAATGTAGTAAGCAACATAGCATTATAAGAGAATAAGATACACCCCATCGATGTTGTTGCCCCACATTAGTGTCAAATGCAAATTGACATCTCCCTTATGAAAAGGGATTAAAAGTTGAACAAGACAAGCAATTGCTTTGTTTAAGGAACATCTTGGTGGTGTATAAGTGAAGTTGAACAATGTTTAGAAGCTTGTCCATTTAGCTAAGTTGATTTCCTTGCAAGACACATTTTTAGGGCAACCCTACTTCTACCTTATTTTATGTTACTATTATGAAGATCCTTGTACCTTCAAAGTTTCATAATTATCTTCAAAGGAATATACTAGATCTCTTTCAAAAACCTAGTAATCATATTTTGCATATATTGACACTCATTCTTTGGAAACGCAATAATGGGTAATTGTCTTACTTCATATTGTTGTGCAGGAAATTTTGTCAACAAAAGGAAAGCTCTTGCCATTGATACCAAATTCAATCTTCCTGTACCTGTTAAAAATTTTTGGCCTTCAGGTAAATGTAATGAGAATGGTCAAATTCTCTTATTATTTTGGTAAAGGGTGAGCTTGTATTTACTTATTTTTAAAATGAACGATTTTCTACATTTTTTTCAAAAGGAAATTATCTAATTTTTAAATAAGTGATTACTTTACGTATGGTTCATGTCAGAAACACTTATTTTAAGTTAATCAAACAGAATAATCTAGTGAAACACATGCTGATTGTTTGTGGTAGTGAATTGTTACATTCAGGTGGTAATTTTGCAAGTGGAATAATTGATCTGGGTGGGCTGCAAGTGTATGAAGCATCGACATCGACATCAACATTAACCAAAGTTTGGGGTGTCTATCAGGGTGGAGCTGATAGTCAAGGGTTTTCTGTGTATGAACCAACAAGAATACCTGAAGGATTCTCCATGTTGGGTAGCTACTGCCAACCAAACAACAAGCCTCTCTTTGGATGGAATCTTGTGGCAAAAGATGTTTCTGCAAACACCACCAACCCCATTTTAAAGAAACCAGTTAATTACACACTTGTATGGAATAGTGGATCTCTAAACATTGACCAAGATGGTCCTATCTACATTTGGCTTCCAACTGCACCTGATGGTTATAAAGCTATAGGACATGTTGTCACGAACACAACAGATCAGCCTTCCCTTGACAAAGTCAAGTGTGTCAGGTCAGACTTCACAGAACAATCTGAGACAAATGATATGATTTGGGGAATTGATAACTTCAATGTTTATGATGTTAGACCAAGCAGTAAGGGAATTCAAGCTTCAGGTGTTAGAGCAGGCACATTTTTAGCTCAAACTGGGACTACTAACCCTCCATCTATTTCTTGTTTGAAAAACAAGAATCCTCTCCCAAAATACATGCCAAACTTAGAACAAATCAATGCAATACTCAAAGTTTACTCTCCAGTCATGTTCTTACATCCTGATGAAGAATACTTTCCATCTTCTGTGGAATGGTTTTTTGCCAATGGGGCATTGTTGTATAAGAAAGGGCGTGAGAATTTTCCTTACGTAATAACAAAAAATGGCTCTAACCTACCTCAGGATCCTAACAATGATGGTGCTTATTGGATAGATTTGCCCACTGATGAAGCAGCAAAAGAGAGGGTGAAGAAAGGAGATCTAAAAAGTGCCACAAGTTATGTGCATGTGAAACCAATGCTTGGAGGAACCTTCACAGATGTTGCAATATGGACATTTTATCCATTCAATGGACCTGCAAGAGCCAAAGTTGAGTTCATTACCCTTAACTTGGGGAAGATAGGTGAGCATGTTGGTGATTGGGAGCATGTGACACTAAGACTAAGCAACTTCAATGGTGAACTAAAGAAAGTATATTTCTCACAGCATAGTAAGGGTATGTGGCTTGATTCCTCTCAAATTGAGTTCCAAAGTGGGAACAAACCACTATATTATTCTTCCTTGCATGGCCATGCATCATATCCTCATGCTGGCCTTCACCTGCTAGGGCAAAATGACATAGGCATAAGGAATGACACTGCTAAAGGTGACAATGTGTTGGATTTGGGGGCATTTCAGTTGGTTGCTGCTGAGTATTTGGGGTCTGAAGTTGTAATGCCTCCATGGATGAACTATTACAGAGAATGGGGTCCTAAAATTGATTATAATATAGATGAAGAGTTGAAGAAGGTCGAGAAGACCTTGCCTGGAAGACTAAAATCTGTTTTGGAAAATATTGTGAGAAAGTTGCCTAGTGAAGTGTTGAGAGAAGAAGGACCAACAGGACCAAAGGAAAAAGATAACTGGAACGGAGATGAAAGGTGAAGATTGTAGAGTTTAGAGATATTGATTATTGCAAACTTCAAATTGATTAAAGAAGTGATTAGAAGAACTATATATAAAATAATATTTTCTTTATTATTAATAATATTACATTTATTAATTATAGTCTTACACGGATTGTAGAGTTTTTCCACAAATCGAATTCTCATCATACATAATGAATCGTGTTATATTAAGAAATAAAGATTATAGCATGCTATATGAGTAAATAAAAGAAATAACCATGTACATGGATAAAGAAAATATTTAATTATAGTGGGTACATAGATAAATGTTTATACAAATTCAGATATTGAATCTAAAATGGGTTAGATGAATTGTTGGATTATTAATTATAAATTATTATGTATATATATTAAAATTGTCGATATGGTTTCATTAATAATCTCACTTAGTGCAAATGATCACATTATGATATTTTTTAAAATAACGTAATTTTGATTGAACATTTTATTGATAAAAGAATCAAATAAAATAAAATAAATAACCAGGCTTATTAAATTCACACCTACCTTAATCTATTCTAATCTCTAAATATTACAACCTACATCTTAAGTGTAATTTTAGAAAAAAAAAAGTTAATATAAATTATTATAAATCTAAAAGATATAGATTCTCAACAAAATTTGCTAAAATCTAAGAAAATATAAGTATAATTTACTCAGAAATAATATTAGTACTCGGTAGAGAATAGAAATTTTTTTTTGAGAAGAATAATTTAAAATATATTAATTTCTCTATCTTATTTTTTCTTCTTCAACCAATATTTTGATATATTTTCATTTTACCTATTATTTTCTATATCTTTCATATTTATCTCATCTTTACATGAATATATCTAAATTATCCTAGTTACACATTAATTAGTTATTTATTTTATTATTAATAAATTAATTGCAAGTTTTATTAGAGTAATATTTACAAATTCTATTAATAATATAATATTTTAGTTATTTTTTATGAGTCTCGTTATGTCATATTATTTTTAAAATCTTTATACACTACAAGAAAATTGTAAATTATTGACGAAATTTTACTAACAAAAAATATTAAGTCTGTTGGTGAGATATTTGGTACATGGAGAGGTACAACTTGTATTTAGTATGGTGATTATGCTAGAGCGGTTTTAATGAAATCCTAGGATCCACTCGTAGTCCCAATTACATAGACTAATGTCTCAGGTGGCAAGGAGCCGATGAGAAAATGATGGAGACTTGCTTTAAGGCTATAGTGAGGTAGGTTAGCTCATAATAGGATCGATAGTAGTCATACCCTATGTGTAGGGTGATCAGGTTACTACTGTGATTAGGAGTATCAGTACAGTAGCTGACCACATTGTGACTCATATGTGTTAGTCTCTGAGTTTGAGCATAACTACTATTGATTTTAGGACATTTTAAATATGTGATATAATGAATGTGCATGTGAGTGATGTGTTTTACATGATAATATTACTTTTACAAATGCATCTTAGATGCAACTCAAATGAGTTTGAAATGAAACTCAAATGAAGTCACATAAGAAGCATGACTTATGCATGAAAAATGTGACAAGGGAGGTTAAGATTGAGTGTAACATGAGGCACTACCTATACTCAATCTAAGACCTTTATGTCACACCTAATCCATGGGTTCAACCCCGCTCCCCCTTAAAGCTTCTTAAAGAAAAACAAGAAAAATACCTCAAATACAAAGCCAAAACATGAACAATACTAGCTAAAGTCTTGTCCTACAAATGGTTCTATGAGTTCTACTAACTAAAATACCCAAAATACAAGGTATAAACAAAATAAAAACAAATATTTACAATTTTTACAAAGCTCAAAAGATAAAGAAAAAATTAATATTTTACTTTCTACGGCAGAAGAATCTTCTAAGCTCCATGTTCTTCCTCTTAAATCTTCTTAGACATGAAATATAGATAAGATGATTTTACATTATTATTTTTCTATCATAACCTAAAAAAATTATATTAATTTTTCTTAGATTCTTAGTTTTGTAACTTTTTTTAGGAAACACATCTACTCATTTTTTACCTTTTTTTCAATAATTATTTGATATTTTTTAAATATTAATAATTTTTTATAAATTATTTACTTTTTATTTTTCAATTAAATATATTGACTTTTTACAAATTTACTTTGTAATTATAAGCATTAATAAGTAAAAGTAATAAACATAATGAAAAATATTAAAATATATAAAATAATAACAAAATAAAATTAAGTATGATAAAAATTAAATAAAGTAATTTGAAATTAATAAATTAGAAGTTCTTAAAATAAATTATTTTAGAACATAAATAGTTTTTTTGAAGTCAAATAAATTTTGAGTGATTTTGTTTTTTATATAAAATATATTTTGGATAAAAGTAGAGGGAACAATAAAGAATAAGTTTATTGAAAAGTGTTAATGACATTACTAATAGTCACAAATTTTGATAAATATCAACAATTTTCTTCTATGACAAATTTTAATTAAGATGGTTAAATATGGAGTTTAATTTGAGTAGTTAAAAAATAAATTCAAGAATTCTCACCAACCAGTGTACATAAATGTACCTTCAACAAGAAACAACCTTATTTTGGTTGCTTAGATTAATTGTTTGGTCTATGAGGAATACATTTTCATCAGCTTCAGTTAAAACTGTTACTGATTGGATTATCGTGCTGCGGATTTTTCCCCACCTGAAGCTGACGTTCTCGAACCCTGGGTAATGTTCATTATGTCATGTCTTTTTTACAATGGAACTTCAAATAGAATACTAAGGTAATTTACTTTATAATTGTAACAGCTAAAAAGAAAAAAAAAAACTATCTAAGCATTTTATAATGTCTATGCATATTCTATATTTTATTTATAATTTTTAACTATTTAATATTATAAGAAAAATTTAAATAAAAGTAGACATATGTAATGTCTTAAAGTTTTCTAAAGCATTCAATAATTTGCTTTATTTTTAGTTAGATAATATGTGTATAGTTATGTGTTTAAGAGATAAACTCTTATTATAAATTTTTTTTTCATTTAGTTTACATTTAAATAATTTTTAATTTTTATAAATTATATTTATCCCGTAAAGTCTACAAATTAAATGGGTAAGTATATATCCAGAAAGATATATTGATATTAACATTCATTTGTATAATAATAATTTATTCAATCTATTAAATAATACATAATTTATAAAAATAAAATCAATAAATTTTGGGTTGAATTGAACTTTAGGATAACTTTTAGAAGAAAAAATATATTAAATTTTAGACTGAATTAAACTTGATAACAACATACAAAAATAATGAATATTATATTTTTTTTGTTAAATATACAAATAGCTCGTAAATATCATAGATAAAAATTACTTAACTTTTAGATTGTGTGGAATAAATATAAAAAATATTTATACTAAAAATTTATCATAAAATACAAATCCACACCCACCTATATTGTGAATAATATGGATAGTTCATCATGAACTTTTGTCTAAATATTCAACTCAAGTTGTATCTAAAATTATAAAATTAGAACTTATATTTTAAAAAATATTTTCAAGAAGATATAATATAAAATTTTAAGACTTAAAATTTTAATGTAAAAGTAAAAAAAATGTATTTTATTTATCAATTAAATAAAATATTAATTATAGTATGAGTTTTATAAAAAAGTTATTGAAGTAAAAATTAAAAAAAAAGAAAAAAATAAATTAAGACTTATGTTACCATTTTGGAATGGAGATCTCCTTTTAAGAAAGTTACTATCTTGATTATTTTTTAATCATTAGATTTTTTAAGAATTTTTGTTTTTGTTTATATATTATTTGAAAATTTAAGATTTCATTTAGTAATTTTTAATTAGTTTACACATGCATTTATTATTTGGTGATGGAGAAAGAAAATAATAAAATATAAAATTCTACATAGAAAAGAAAGGAATAACGCTAATATTTTGTTAAAAATGTAAGATTATTCCACCTTTATTATCCTTTTTATTTTCATTCTTATTATGCCGAATATTAAATCATATTTATTATTGTTCTTATCATGATATATCCACTTATAGACTTCTTTTATCCTTTACATTGTGAGCTTATCCTATTTTTATACAGCTGTGAATATTTTTCAGAATATTAAATAAAAATTAAATATATTTAATGACTTAAAAAATTCATTCGATGTATTTTATTTAATAAGTAAGATAATTCATTAAAATATTCCGTACAAAAATTAAATTTATTCAACTTCTATCATCCTTTAGTCTCATTCATCTCATGTAAATTATCCATCCACATCTGTTACAATTCCTATTATAATGTGTCTTTTTAATATTTTCTATAAAAGTGTCAAATAAAAAAATACTCACATTTCATATCTTAAATATTTGAAATAAGAAATATTCACTATTTTTCTATTTTTTTAGGTATATTCTTTATTCTTTATTACCATTTCATTTCTCTTGTACATAATACTTATTTATTCATTTATACAGAATAAGTAAGAGAATTCTTCAAAATATTCTATAAGAAAATTATACTTATTCAACCTCTATTATCCTTTACTGTCATCCATCTTATGTAAATTATCCAATCAATTTTTATTATAATATGTCCCCTTTTAATATTTTTCATAAAAATGTCAAATGAAAAATACTTACTAATTCATATCTTAAATATTTGAAAACATGCAACACTCTTCCATCATTATTGTTCTATTTTCTCAAGGAATATCCATTATTCTTTATCAATACTTGTTTATTCATTTATCACTATTATTTATTAATTACCTTTATCCCCTTTGAAGCAAGGGTCGACACAAGTCGAGAAAAACCAAAATTTTCCATAATAAAAAACATAGATTTAAAGAAACACATGAGGAATCATCAGAACCAAAAACTGGAAAAATGGAAAAAATTAATGCAAAACATTTTGGAAATAATTTAAGAGGAAGAGACATAACCACAAGAGATTCAATCATCCAAAAGGTAAGAAATATAGTGAATCCAACCCATACCAAACAAAACCCTCATGTATATAACTCTAGAGCATATTAATTTGATTATTGTGAAGTGTTGCCAACCACAATCAAACATTGAGCTTTTCCTGCAGTTGTGGTGAGTTTTGGCAAAGATTATCAGAGATCAGTGGCTAACAACAGTTGAAAACTGTCACAAATGGGTATGAATGTGGGAATTTTTTGTGCTGTGTTTCTGCTGGCAACGCAAGCAATAGGGGTTCCTGCAGTTGCCCCAATGAAGATGCTGAATATGACATGGAAGAAGGATCAATCTAAAGGTTCTTCCTTCTCTTCTCTTCTCTTCTCTTCCATTGTGGCTTTACTGTGTTTTCTTGTTTTACTTGGTTATTGGATTTGCTTTTGTTCTTTCTGTTCTTTAGTTCATATATTTCTCTGAATAAGAGCATTGGGGAGAACATAGTATATAAAACCTCTTATAAATCAAAACTATGTGTGCAGGGAAAGTAATCAAGGGAAAATATGTTTAGAAATGAATGTGTTTCAGTAAATGTTATTTTTATATTTTTATTTCAATTTTTAAGAAAGTCTTAAAATTGTTTGAAGTATTTTCATCGTAAGATTTGTTTTGCAAGATCTTAATTTTATTTTTCTGGTAAATTTATGATGTTTTATAAATTTTAAAACTTTTAAATATTTTTATTATAATACAAAAGTTTTATAAAACTTATACTTTAATTAATGTTTTATTTTATTATTAATAAAAGTATGATTTATTGTTATGACATAGTTTTTATTTATTATTTTAAATTTTAAATTTTATGTCTTGTTAAGATGTCTCAATAAGAAAGTTTTATAAAACTTACATGAACTTGTAATAGAGATTTTTTTAGTATGACAATAATTATGTATTTATCCTTATTCTAATTCACACTCACATTTTTAATACAAAAATAGTGAAACAAATTAATTTACATATAATCTGTTGTCTCTATTACTAACTATGCATAATTTGTTACTTTCTCTCCTCTTTAAAATAATCACAGTTTTATTTTTTATACAATTTAAAATAAATATATCAGTTTTAATAAAATAATTCGTTTTCTTATAATTATAGTATTTTTATTTCATGAATTTTATTCAGTGACAAATTAATATTAAATTTCTAATGTATAGAAAAATAGTATTGATTTAGCCACAATTTGTCTTAGGTACGAGGGATGACCAAACTTTTTTTAAAGCCTTTCTTTGTCTTTTTGTCTTTGGCATATGGTTCCTCTTTTACTTTATAAAAATTCATCCAAGCCACACATAAACATAAACATAGTTTCTGCTAAGTTTTTTTAATTGTGTCATGGAACATATTTTATGTCCATTTTTTCTATTTATTTAATCTTTATAAATAAGTATTTTGTTTTTTTTCACATGTTCTTTCAATTTTTTTATAAAATATTTTTAAAATAAAATAAAATAATTTCCATTGATGTTATTGCTCGCATTAGAGTGAAATGCAAATTGATATTTTCCTTTATGAAAAGAGATTTAATTTAATAAAAATGATACAGAGACGTTTAACATTTAATATTTTTTAACACTATTCTATTACATGTTGACTCATTATTAGTGTTATCTTCTAAATATTAATTCTTTTAAGAATTAAAATTATTATTATTTTATAATGTGGTATGAATATTTGAATGAATATTATTAGATGAATGATAAGCAATCCCTTCGTTTAAAGAAGTATTGGTTGTGTATAAGTGAAGTTGAACAGTTTTTAGAAGTTTGTCCATTTAGCTAAGTTGGTTTTCTTGCAAGACACATTCTTGGGGCAACTTTTCTACTTTATTTTTTGTTACTATGAAGACCTTTCTACCTTCAAAGTTTCAGAATTATCTCCAAAGGAATATATACTTCTTTCAAAAATCTCTATTATTTTATAGTAATCATATTTTGCATTGACACTCATTCTTTGGAAACTCAATAATGAATAATTGTCTTATTTCATGTTGTTGTGCAGTGAATTTCGTCAACAAAAGGGAAACTCTTCCCATTGATACCACATTCAATCTTCCTGTGCCTGCTAAAAACATTGCTTGGCCTTCAGGTAAACATAACGAGAATGATCAATTCTCTTATTATTTTGAGAAAGGGTGAGCTTGAATTTTCTTATTTTTAAAATGAATAGTTTTCTACCTTTTTTGAAAGGAAATTGTCTACTTATTAAATAAGTGATTATTTTAAGAATGGTCCATGTCAGAAACACTTAATTTAAGGTAATCAAACAGAATAATCTAGTTAAACACACGCTGATTATTTGTAGTGGTGAGTTGCTACATTCAGGTAGTAATTTTTCAAGTGGAATAATTGATCTGGGTGGGCTACAAGTGTATGAAGCATCATCATCAACATCAACATTAACCAAAGTTTGGGGAGTATATCAAGGTGGAGCTGATGACCAAGGTTTTTCCGTGTATGAACCAACTGGAATACCTGAAGGTTTCTCCATGTTGGGTAGCTACAGTCAACCCAACAACAAGCCTTTCTTTGGATGGACTCTTGTGGCAAAAGATGTGTCTGGAAACACCACCAACCCCATTTTGAAGAAACCAGTTAATTACACACTTGTATGGAATAGTGCATCTCTGGACATTAACCAAGATGGTTATGTCTATATTTGGCTTCCAATAGCACCTGATGGTTATACAGCTGTAGGCCATGTTGTCACCAACACAACAGATCAGCCCTCCCTTGACAAAGTCATGTGTGTCAGGTCAGACTTCACAGATAATTCTGAGACAAACGATGTGATTTGGGGAGTGGACGACTTCAATGTTTATGATGTTAGACCAAGCAATAGGGGAATTCAAGCTCCTGGTGTTAGAGTAGGCACATTTGTAGCTCAAACTGGGACTCCTAACCCTTTGTCCATTGCTTGTTTGAAAAACAACAATCCTACCCCAGCATACATGCCTAACTTAGACCAAATTGGTGCAATACTCTATGTTTACTCTCCAGTCATGTGCTTGCATCCTGATGAAGAATACTTTCCATCTTCAGTGGAATGGTTTTTCAAAAATGGGGCAATGTTGTATAAAAAAGGGATGGAGAATTTTCCTTCTCTAATACCAACGAATGGAACTAACTTACCTCAGGATCCTAACAATGATGGTGCCTATTGGATAGACCTGCCCATTGATGATTCAGAAAAAGAGAGGGTGAAGAAAGGAGATCTACTAAGTGCCACAAGTTATGCGCATGTGAAATCAATGTTTGGAGGAACCTTCACTGATGTTGCATTATGGACATTCTATCCATTCAATGGACCTGGAAGAGCAAAAATTGCGTTCATTACCCTTGACTTGGGTAAGATTGGTGAACATGTTGGTGATTGGGAGCACGTGACACTAAGGATAAGCAACTTCAATGGTGAACTAAAACAGGTATATTTCTCAGAGCATAGTAAGGGTATATGGCTTGATTCCTCTCAGATTGAGTTCCAAAGTGAGAACAAACCACTATATTATTCTTCCCTACATGGTCATGCATCATACCCTCATGATGGCCTTCACTTGGTAGGGAAAGATGATATAGGCATAAGGAATGATACTGCTAAAGGTGACAATGTCTTCGATTTGGGGTCATTTCAGTTAATTGGTGCTGAGCATTTGGGTTCTGAACTTCTAGTGCCTGCATGGGTGAACTATTATAGGGAATGGGGTCCTAAAGTTGATTATGACTTAGATACAGTGTTGAAGAAGCTTGAGGAGATGTTACCTTGGTTTTTAAGACCTCTTTTGAAAAGTATTGTGAAGAAAATTCCTGCTGAAGTGCTGGGAGAAGAAGGACCAACAGGGCCAAAGGAGAAGGATAATTGGCTTGGAGATGAAAGGTGAAGATTGTAGAGTTTAGAGACATTGATTGTTGCAAACTTTAAATTGATTAGAGGATTGATGAATAGTGTGTGCAAAGTGAAATTGAATAAGTAATAACCATTTATTAGAAAAATCATACATTGAAAGAAGAATGAAAAGATAGAAAAATTGATGAAAAGATAGAAAAATTGCTTCAATGTAATTCAAAAATCTTGTCAGTTATTACTTCCCTAAATAAATTTTTATATTAGTTCTTCATTCTCACTACCCATACAAACAAGAAAGACAAAGAAAAATATAAAAAAATAACAGAAAGTTTTTAAGTCAAGATATAAAATAAAAGTAACATGACTTTATTGTATAGTAGTCTTATATGATATATATTCTCTAAAAATAATTAAACTAAAAAGTTTGATTATCATCTGTAACAAAATAAAAAATAATTTATTTTAATATAATTATTATGATAAAATATAATATTATTTAATATATATATATATATATATATTTATAATACACCCATCACTTTTTTTTTCATTATCCCATTGTTATCCTTATCAATATTAAATATTGAATATATGTGAAGTGTAATTTAGGTAATATTATTTTTTTAATAAAATTCTACTGTACTTATAAAAGATGATAATAATAATTAAGATAAATAAAAAATACAATATAGTAAGAAGAGTAAGCTGAGGTATATGTAATCACCATAAAGAAAACATCAATTTGAAGAGAATCTAAATTCCGCTTGATAGTTAAGATTTTGCTTGAGAATATTTTCATCACATCACATATATATATATATATATATATATATATATAAAATATTGATGGGATGTTTGACACCGAGGTACAACTTGTATTTTATATCTAGAATAATGTTAGAAATCTCAGGTTATAATGAGTTAGGATAAATCAAGTAGCATTGAAAGTAGTTCTCTTATGTTAGGATAAATTAAGTAGCATTGAAAGTAGTTCTCTTATGTGAACAGGAGTTGACACCAGTTCTACCTTCTGAGTAAGGTGGTCAATCATTGTAAGTTACATTTATGCACATCGAGATTGAATTATTAAAACACTTCTATTTATTTTTTAAAATTTGTATATTTTTTATTTGATTAATTTATTTACTTAATTAATTCATTTCATGAGTATTAATTATTTTTTTATAAATTTATTTGCTTTTTATTTTTCAATTAATTTTTTTATTATAATGATTTTTTACCATTTTTACTTTGTAATTGTAAACATTAATAAGTAAAAGTAATAAAGATAATAAAAAATATTAAAATATACAAAATAATAACAAAATAAAATTAAATATGATATAAATTAAAAATTAAAAATTAACTAAAGTAATTTAAAATTAATAAATTAGAAGTTCTTAAAATAAATTATTTTAGGACAATACATATATTTTTTATTAAGTCAAATAAATTATGAGTGACTTTATTTTTTATATAAAGTACACATTTTGTATAAAAATAGAGGGAACAATAAGGAATAGTAAATGATTATTGCGAAGTGGTTCTTGACATTAATAATAGTCACAAATTGTAATAAATATCAACAATTTTCTTACATAATGACAAATTTTAATTAAGATGGTTAAATATTGAGCTTAATTTGAGTAGTTACACAAAGAATTCTCACCAACCAGTGTATACAAATGTACCTTCAACAAGAAATAACCTGGGTAATGTTTTATGTCATATCTTTTACAATGGAACTTCAAATATAATACTAAGGTAATTTACTTTATAATTGTAACAGTTAAAAAGAAAAAAAAAAAACTATCTAAGCATTTTAGAATGTCTATGCATATTCTATTTTTTATTTACAATTTTTAACTATTTAATATTGTAAAAATAATCAAATAAAAGTAGACATATGTAAAGCATTCAATAATTTTTGTTATTTTTACATATGCATTGTATCAGTTATATATAAGGTTATAAAAATAAAATTTAAGTTTTAAAAAACCTTTTCATCAAAATAAGTTGTCATGATATAAAATTTTAAGACTTAAAATCTTAATGTAAAAAATATTTTTTAATTTGAAAATATATATTATTTATCAATTGAATAAAATATTAATTATGGTATGAGTTTTATAAAAAAAATCATAGAAGTAAAAATTATAAAAAAATTTGGAAAAAATAAATTAAGACTTATGTTATAACAGTGGAATGGAGATATCCTCTTAAGAAAGTTAGTGTCTCAATTATTTTTTAATTATTAGATTCTTTTAAAAAAAATTGTTTCTGTTTATATATTATTCGAAAATTTCAGATTTCATTTAGTAATTTTTAATTAATTTACACATGCATTTATTATTTGGTGATGGAAAAAGAAAATAATAAAATATAAAATTCTACCACTATTTTATTATAATTATGAAAAATTATAGTAATTTTTATTCTACATTGAAAAGAAAGGAATAATGCTAATATTTTGTTAGAAATGCAAGATTATTCCATCTTTATTATCCTTTTTATTTTCATTCTTATTATGCAGAATATTAAATCATATTTATTATTGTTCATATAATGATATATCCACTTATAGACTTCTTTTATCCTTTACAATTTGAGCTTAATTATCCTATTTTTATACAGCTGTTATAATATTTTTTAAACTATTAAATAAAAATTAAATATATTTAATGACTTAAAAAGTAAGAGAATTCATTAAAATATTCAGTAAAAATAAATAAATTTATTCAACTTCTATTATCCTTTAGTGTCATTCATCTCATGTAAATTATCCATCCACATGTCTTTTTAATATTTTCCATAAAAATGTCAAATGGAAAATACTGACATTTCATATCTTAAATATTTGAATAAGAAATATTCATTATTTTTCTATTTTAATATTGTTTATTCTATATTATCATTTCATTTCTATTATACATAGTTATTTATTCATTTATACGGAATAAGTAAGAGAATTCATCAAAATATTTTATAAGAAAATTATACTTATTCAACCTCTATTATTCTTTAGTGTAATTCATCTTATGTAAATTATCCATTCAATTTTTATATAATATGTCCCCTTTTAATATTTTCCATAAAAATGTCAAATGAAAAATACTTACAATTTCATATCTTAAATATTTGAAAACATGCAACAATTTTTTTTCCATCATTATTATTCTATTTTCTCAAGGAATATCCATTATTCTTTATCAACGCTTGTTCATTCATTTATATTAATTTGATTATTGTGAAGTGCTACCATTATTAATTTGATTATTTGTTTATTCAATAAAAACCTCATTATATATACAACCTTAGAGCATATCAATTTGATTATTGTGAAGTGTTGCCCGTCACAATCAAACATTGAGATTTTCCTGCAGTTGTGGTGAGTTTTGGCAAAGATTATCAGAGATAAGTGGCTAACAACAGTTGGAAACTGTCACAAATGGGTATGAATGTGGGGATTTTTTGTGCTCTGTTTCTGCTGGCAACACAGGCAATAGGGGTTCCTGCAGTGGCCCCAATGAAGAAGGATCATTCTAAAGGTTCTTTCGTCTCTTCTCTGCCATGGTCTCTTTATCTTGTTTTCTTGATTTACTTGGTTATTTGGAGTTGTTTTTGTTCTATCTGATTTTTACTTCAGATATATCTCTCCACAAGAGTTTTGGAATATTGGAGAGAACATAGTATATAAAGTCTCTCATAAATAAATAAAAGACGGTTACTAAAAATAAAATATTTTAAAACACATTTGACCGAACAATTTATTTTAGGGTTAAATATATTTTTATTTTTGAACTATTTGTCAAAATTGTGTTTTGTTTCTAGGATAAATTTTAGATTTATTTTGTTCTTATACTTTATAAACTTGTGTAAATGATTCTTGATGACAAATAAAAATATCTTTTAAGAGAGGAAAATAAAAAAAAAGAAAAGAAAAAATAGTAAAAGAAACTTATAAAACAGATGATAATGAAGTAGGAAACTATAAAAAAGAAAAATAAAGAGATAAAAATGAATTTTAACATATCATCAATGATCATTTACATGAGTTTATAAAACACAATTTTGACAAATAATTCAGAAACTAAAAACATATTTAATATGAGAGATGTATAATTAATTATATTTAGTTTGTGATTATAACTCTTTCACTCAAATTATAAATTTGACCTTTTATGTTTTTTGAAATTTTCCTCTGTTTCACTTGCACTTAAAACCTAAAAAATAATATGTTTTTGACTCTCCCTAATATCACCACATCTACCTATCACACCTTAAATATTATTGAAACCAAACTATTCAGTTTTAAAAAACAACAGTTTTTTACTTTTTTATGAATTTTAAAAATTAAAAATAAAATCTTTTATTAAAAGAATATGTAGATGTATCCACAATCACTAATGTTAATTTTTTAAGAATCTTTTCTTTTCATTTCTTTCATATTTGCTTTTAAAACATTTGGAAACGTCTACTTTTAATAAATTAACTAGTCTTTATATTAATTTATTTTCATCCCAATACAAATAATGCATTTATTTACTGAATTGAGTAATTCTAGTAAATTTTTTAAATAATTAGTACATATTTATAATTTAAAACAATCTTAAACTATATCCAGTATATATTCATTGAAAGATAATTTTATGTTATATCTAAAAACTTTAATATAAAATATGTTTTTAAATAAGTTATTATAAATTTTAAATTAGACCTTAAAAATGTATTTCAACTCTATTTTAATGTTATAAATCACCACAAAGTAAATTTTTGATTAGTTTTCTATTTAAATAGATTTTTGTATTATGTTAAGTTTTTTATAAACCAAGTTAGACCTAAAAAATTATAGAAATAAAATAGGTTAAATGCATATCATGTTTTTATAATTAAAGTTAGACTTAGTTAAATATATCTTATTGTTATTTTAAGTTTTTCTTAATTTAAGCATGTTTTTATTTTGTGGAAGATATTTGCATATAAAAAAATATAATTTATTAATTATAAAACATAAAACATATTTATCCAAAAAAAATTAATTGTGTTGAAATATTAATTTAAAATATATTAAATAATTTCTAAATAAAACTCTTAAAACTTTCATTAATTATTAAAAATAATTTATCACAACATTCTTATATTTAATATTAATGATAATTTATATTAATTTAATTAAATATATATATATATCATTTAATAATTTATATAAATAATTATGAAATTTGTATATATTAATTAAAAAATTTTAAATCTTATAAAATATAGTAAAAAATATATTTTATATTTAATTATAATGTACACAAAATGTATCAATTAATTGAATTATAATTATATTGTTAATTAATTTTAAGTCATTCAATTAATAAAAAATATTTATTTTGATTAATAGAAAATATTTAATTCGTTAATTATATTGTTGGTTGATACATATTTTTAAAGTCTGATTTGAAATTTATAATAATTTATTTAAAAATATACTTATATTGAAGTTTTTAAATATCACATAAAATTACTTTTTAATTAACATATAATTGTTAAACTTTTAATATAAGTCAAAATGCTTAACATATAAAAATAAAAATAAAAATAAAATTTATTATAGTTTAAGATTGTTTTTCAAACTATAAATATGTACTAATTATTTAAATAATTTTACTAGAATTATTTCATTCTACAAATAAATACATTATTTTTATTGGAATGAAAATAAATTATTTTAAAATTAGTTAATTAATTAAAAATAAAAACATTTGCAAATATTTTAAGATAAAAAAATAAGAAAATTTTGAAGTGTGGAAAAAATTCACATAAGTAATTTTGGATGTATTTATAATTTTTTTTTAATAATAGATTTTATGTTTAATATTTAAAATTTGTAACAATAAGTAGAAAACTATTAAACAATTTTAATGGATTATTATGAGATGAAGTGAAAAGGAATTTCAAGAAACATAAGATGTTAGATTCATAATTATGTAATTTTGAGAGATAAAATTTATAAATTAACTGAAAATACTATGTTGACAAATTAATTATCACTAATTATACGGTTGTCATCAAAAGAATAGTCCAGGTCATAAGCGTTTTAAAATTTTTTGAAGTGTATCAAAGTAATTAACTAAATGAAAAAAACTATGTGTGCAGGGAAAATAATAAAGCGAAAATATGTTTAAAAATTAATGTGTTTCTGTAAATATTACTTTTTTATATTTTTATTTCAATTTTTTAAGAAAGTAACAAAATTGTTTGAAGTATTTTCAGTGTAAGATTTTTATACAAGATCTTAATTTAATTTTTCTTGTAAATTTATGATGTTTTATAATTTTTAAAACTTTTTTTTATTATAATACAAAAGTTTTATAAAACTTGTACTAATTAATGTTTTATTTTATTATTAATAAAACTATAATTTATTGTTATGACATAGTTTTTATTTATTATTTTAAATTTTAAATTTTATGTCTTGTTAATATGTTTTAGTAAGAAAGTTTTATAAAACTTACATCAACTTGTAATAGAGATTTTTATATAGTATGATAATGATTATGTATTTATCCTTATTCTAATTCACACTCACATAAAAAATAGTTGAATAAAGTAATTTACATATAATATGTTGTCTCTATTATTAACTATGAATAATTTATTACTTTCTCCTCTTTAAAATAATCACGGCTTTATTTTTTATATAATTTAAAATAAATATATTAGTTTTAATAAAATAATCCACTTTTTATAAATATATTATTTTATTTGATGAAATTTATTTAGAGACAAATAAATAATAAATTTCTTATGTATAGAAAAAAATGGTACTCCCTCCGTTTCAAATTATAAGGTGGACTTTTGAAAGAAAATTTATTTGTTTATAAGACGTTTTAGAATTTCAATAATTTTTTTCTTTTTTTTCCTTATATGCCTCTATTAATAACATGTTTATATCTGTATTAGTATTAAATAATAGAAAGAGAAATTAAAATCAGGAACTAAGAATTAATTATCTTTTAATATTCTGACTCTTCATATTTCATTATCATCTACTAATATCATTTAGGAGTACTAATTTAACTTTTATCTTCTCACGTTCATCTTTGTTCATTCATTCAGTGGACTTTTTATCTTTCAAGGTAAGTAATCAAATAACATATATAAATTTATTCTTTTTATTATCTTTTTTTTTTAACACTTTTATATTTTAAACATCAAAATAGATATGAGTATTTCAATAGACGTTTTGTTCATTGTTGAAAAACTTTCTGTGGCTAAGGCTTTTATGAGTTGAAACTTCTTTTGTTTGTTCTGCTCCTACACAAATAATTAAAAATTAAAACAATTAAAAAAGTAACATAATTTAAAAATTTAATACCTCCAGATGGTGTAATATTATCCAATTCAACATTTCTTTCCTCTTCCATTTCATGACTATCAATAGTGTTTTGTTCCCATTCAATTGAACTAGATTCATCTTCATTATCTGAATGAAGTGGAGTAATATTCAAATCTATATCAATTGGCATTTTCAAGTTGTAATAGAGATTGAAGTTGCATTACCTATGTCATTTTAATTCAGTATTTCTATTTGCATTTTTGTGGGAATTGAAAATTTTGAGTGGAATTTTAAAATAAATTTTGAGCATAGTCATTTAGAATTTGGTGAGAATTAAAGATTTTATTAAAATTTTAAAATAAAATTTTAGTATAATCATTTCTAGTTTTCGTGGGAATTAAAATTTTTAATTAAAATATTTAATTAAAAAATTAGTAGTTCTAATTTTAAATTATTTAAAAATAATTCTGAAATGAATTCAAAGCTATTGAAATTCCAATCTCAATTAATATACAATTTTATTAAAAAATTAATTTATTTTATAAAAACTTCCAATTCAATTTCAATTAATTTAACTAATAGTAATTAATAAAAATAAAAATAAAAAATTTATAAAAAATTAAACAAATTAATTATTTTTTTAGTGTGTATATAATTCGAAAGGAAGGGAATATTGATTTTAGCCAATTGGTCTTAGTCGGGTATGATGGACGACCAAACTTTTTTTAAAGCCTTTCTTTTTCATTTGGTATTTGACATATGGTTCCTCTTTTAGTTTATAAAAATTCATCCAAGCCACACATACACATCAACATAGTTTCTGCTAACTTTTTTTTAATTGTATCATGAAACATATTTTATATGCATTTTTCCATTTATTTAATCTTTATAAACAATTGTATTTTGTTTTTGCAAATGTTCTTTCAAAATTTTTTTCGTCAAATGTTCTTAAGATAAAATAAAATGATTTCAACTCACCCCACTGATGTTGTTGGCTACATTAGAGTCAAATGCAAATTAACATTTTTCTTATAAAAAAATATTTAATTTAACAAAAATTATACATAGACATCTAACATTTTTTAATACTATTTCAAAGTTGACTCATTATTAGTGTCATTTTCCATATATTTTTTTAAAAATTGAAATTGTTATTACTTTATAATATGGTATGAATGAATATAAAGAGTTCATGTACTATTAGCAGGTGTATGATAAGCAATTCCTTTGTTTAAGGAACGTGTTGGTTGTGTATAAGTGAAGTTGAACAACTTTTAGAAGCTTGTCCATTTAGCTAAGTTGGTTTTCTTGCAAGACACATTCTTGGGACAACTCTTCTATCTTAGTTTATGTTACTATGAAGACCCTTCTACCTTCAAAGTTTTAAGATTATCCCGAAAGGAATATAGTATACCTACTTCAAAAATCTCTATTATTTTATAGTAATCATATTTTGCATTCACACTCATTCTTTGGAAACTCAATAATGGATAATTGTCTTACTTCATGGTGTTGTGCAGTGAATTTCGTTAACAAAAGGGTAACTGTTCCCATTGATACCACATTCAATCTTCCTGTGCCTATTAACAACATTTCTTGGCCTTCAGGTAAACACAACGAGAATGATCGATTCTCTTATTATTTAGATAAAGTGAGCTTGAATTTGGTTATTTTTAAAATGAATGGTTTTCTACATTTTTTTTTGAAAGAAAATTATCTACTTATTAAATAAGTGATTATTTTAACAATGATCCATGTCAGAAACACTTATTTAAAGGTAATCAGACATAATAATCTATTTACACGTATGATGATTAATTGTGGTGGTGAATTGCTACATTCAGGTGGTAATTTTTCAAGTGGAATAATTGATCTGGGTGGGCTACAAGTGTATGAAGCATCAACATCAACATCAACATTAACCAAAGTTTGGGGTGTCTATCAGGGTGGAGTTAATGACCAAGGGTTTTCCGTGTATGAACCAACTGGAATACCTGAAGGTTTCTCCATGTTGGGTAGCTACAGCCAACCCAACAACAAGCCTCTCTTTGGATGGACTCTTGTGGCAAAAGATGTGTCTGGAAACACGACCAACCCCATTTTGAAGAAACCAATTAATTACACACTTGTATGGAACAGTACATCTCTGGACATTGACCAAGATGGTTATGTCTATATTTGGCTTCCAACAGCACCTGATGGTTATACAACTGTAGGCCATGTTGTCACCAACACAACAGACCAACCTTCCCTTGACAAAGTCATGTGCGTCAGGTCAGACTTCACAGATCAATCAGAGACAAATGATGTGATTTGGGGAGTGGACAACTTCAATGTTTATGATGTTAGACCAAGCAATAGGGGAATTCAAGCTCCTGGTGTGAGAGTAGGCACATTTGTAGCTCAAACTGGGACTCCTAACCCTTTGTCCATTGCTTGTTTGAAAAACAACAATCCTACCCCAGTATACATGCCTAACTTAGAACAAATTAGTGCAATACTCAAAGTTTACTCTCCAGTCATGTGCTTGCATCCTGATGAAGAATACTTTCCATCTTCTGTGGAATGGTTTTTCGAAAATGGGGCAATGTTGTATAAAAAAGGGATGGAGAATGTTCCTTCTGTTATAACAACAAATGGCACTAACTTACCTCAGGATCCTAACAATGATGGTTCCTATTGGATAGACCTGCCCGCTGATGATGCAAAAAAAGAAAGGGTGAAGAAAGGAGACTTGCAAAGTGCCACAAGTTATGTGCATGTGAAATCAATGTTTGGAGGAACCTTCACCGATGTTGCATTATGGACATTCTATCCATTCAATGGACCTGCAAGAGCCAAAGTTGAGTTCATTACCCTTAACTTGGGTAGGATAGGTGAACATGTTGGTGATTGGGAGCATGTGACACTAAGGATAAGCAACTTCAATGGTGAACTAAAGCAGGTATATTTCTCAGAGCATAGTAAGGGTATATGGCTTGATTCCTCTCATTTGGATTCTGAACTTGTAGTTGTTGGAAAATTTTCTAAGGGAGAGGGTGTATAAGAGAAAAGATGACACCACTTCCAACATAAAACCTTAAGGCTCTATGTCTATGGGTCTTTGCTTTTTTTTCTTTTATACACCTCAACTTTATCATTTCTACTCAATGTGGAACTTTATGCCCACTCTCACACTTGAATACCCAACAGTCTCCCCCTCAAGTGTGAGACTACCCTAACTGCTGTTGGGTTTACCACAACTGTCCCTTCGATTCCTTTCCGAATTGGTATACTCCCCTTAAGGGGATTCTCAACCACTACTTTAGTAGTGACCCTAACTACTGTTAGGCTTTACCACAATAGGACATGCTTGCCCTTTTGCCTGAGCCAGTTACCGAGATAACCTAGGCTCTGATACCACTGTTGGAAAATTTTCTAAGGGAGAGGGTGTATAAGAGAAAAGATGACACCACTTCCAACATAAAACCTTAAGGCTCTATGTCTATGGGTCTTTGCTTTTCTTTTATACACCTCAACTTTATCATTTCTACTCAATGTGGAACTTTATGCCCACTCTCACACTTGAATACCCAACAGTAGTGCCTGCATGGGTGAACTATTACAGGGAATGGGGTCCTAAAATTGATTATAATATAGATGAAGAGTTGGAGAAGATTGAGAAGACCTTACCTGGATTCCTAAGATCTCTTTTGAAAAATATTGTGAAGAAGATTCCTAGTGAAGTGCTGGGAGAAGAGGGACCAACAGGGCCAAAGGAGAAAGATAATTGGCTTGGAGATGAAAGGTGAAGATTATAGAGTTTATAAACATTGATTGTTGCAAACTTCAAATTGATTAGAGGAATGATAATTAGTGTGTGCAAAGTGAAATTGAATAAGTAGCAACCGTTTATTAAAAAAAACCATATATTAAAAAAAAAGGTACCTACAATTGCTTCAAACTAGTTCATAAATCTTGTCAATTCTTGTTTCCTAAAATTTTTTTTATATTAGTTCTTTGTGTAAAAAAAAACACAATGTTAAGACAAAGAAAAAACACAAAAGAAATAAAACAATAATAAATAATCCGCACACAAAAAATGTAAATTAAAAATTTAAATAAATTTGACTTTTAAGTTAATTAAGATAAAAAAGTCAATTAAAATCTCTAACAAAATAAATATATAAATATATAATAATATAAACATATATAAATATAAAATTATGTAAACAAAATTATTAAAATATTTAAATATATGTATATATTCTAACTATTAATAATAATATATAAATTTAGCTTTATTATTTATTTATTTATTTATATTTATTTTTTGTTATTTATAATTTTAGTGTTGATAAGTTGATTAAATTTTAAGTTTGTTTAAAATAAGTTTTTTTACTGTTTTATTTTCGTTATAAAAAACTTAATAGTTTTTATTGTAAATGATAGATAGTTAAATAAAATTTTAATTTTAAAAAATATGTTTTACTTGATATTAATAGTATATTAAATATTATATAAATAAATAAGTTATAAATAAAAAAGAAAAACTAATTTGACTTTGTAAATAACCAATATAAATAATTAATATAAACTAAAAATTAAAAATTTATATAAAGAATAATATTATAAATAATTATACAATTGATATTAAATGTTATTTGATAATAGTTTTTTAAATATAATAAATAAAAAATATTAAATATATTTATAGTTTAATAATTTTTTATTTAATGACCGATTTATGGTTAGTCTCTATTTTTAAATTTAATACATTTAAATTTAAATATTTTTTTTATATTTATCCATCAATTTTAGTACAGTCGTTATTTTAAAATAATATATAAATTTAACGATTGAATTAGTGTGATCGTTAATTATTTTAAATTTAATATGTTTATATTTAAATATTTTTTTACATTTAGTAATATATTTTAATTCGATCGTTATTTTGAAATTATTTTTAAATATGATAATCAAATTAACAGTGGTTACTAATTATTATTACTTTAATACATGTATATTTAAATATTTTTTTACATTTATCGAATAAATTATAATTGGTCATTATTTTAAAATAATATTAAAATTTAGCGACTGAATTAGTGGTAATCGCTAATTATTTTAATATTTTATAAATGTATTTTCTTACATTTAGCAACAAATTTGTTATTTTAAAATAATATTTAAATTTAGCATTCGAATTATTGGTCTTCACTAATTTTTTTAATTTTCAGTTACAAATTGGGTCACTGAAATTATGGTTAAAGTTTTCTTATAAATAGGAACGGATTTAGCGACAAAAATTTGATTACTAATTTTCTTATTATTTCGATCACTAAATAAGTTAATGTGACTAAAAATCTTTTAGGTCACTATTTTGGTTACTAATTGTGTCTAAAAAGATTCGGTCATTATTTGAGTCGTAAATTACAACTAATTTTTTTGTCACTAATTTCGATGACTACATTACATTTTTCTAATAATGATATGATCGACATATTGTCAACTGTACATCTTAATTTCGTTCATCAAACCTAAGTTAACTCATACTAGAGTGTGGTGTAAGCCCATTTGATCGACTTTGGCCGACAATTACTCTCAATCGTTGATTTCAACTAATATCGTACATATATTATTCAAACATGAGTTACTACTTAGATCTATCATTGTGTAAAGATTAAAAAAAATGTTAAATGAACACAAATGATCTTGGATAGTCTTTGGCTAGAAATTTTAAGTAAACAGAGATGTTGATCCTTTTTTAATGTTTTTGTTTTATTACGCTGATCAAACATTATGTTATCTTTTTAATTGTTATATGCTAAATATTTCTTGTCCCTTTTATATTATTCAATTAAAAAGAATTATGTAATTCTTTCCTTTATGTTTGAATTAGATTTTATTTTAACTTTCTGTTTACTAGGATGCAACTTCTATTTTAACAAAACAATGGCTAATCTTCCTTTAACATGTTTTATAATTATTTAAATTTTTTTATCTTTGTTTAGAATAATTCAGTTAGTTAAACTTTATAAACCTATTGTTACATACTACTATCAGACTTAAGTTTGATAAGTTTATTGTAACTTATCCTTGTATTTAGGGAATTGATTATGAATTATAATATATTTTCTTTTCATTTAGGGTTTGATTTTTGAGATACGCTTCCCCTTATATTTTTAAGAACTATTGATTAAATTGTAGGATTGTGCAATGTAACTAGGCTTATTATAAATCAATTGGTTTTATTTACTTTATTTTTTGGGGTGTTCTCATACAAACATCATCTAGAATATTGGTTGGTGATGGAATATTTTTTTCCTAAGAAAAAGAAGATTCTCTTTTCTTCATGAAAATAAAGTATATCTCCAAGAAAAAGCAAGGAAGGTGTTGGATCACCTATATACAAAAGTATAACCTTTATCTTGCACGGATCACTATGTCTTGGCTAGTTCATTGACGCCAAGAGAGGAATATTTGAAGGATTTTTTCTTTACATTACTGCTAAGCTCATTTGACAATTATATTTTTGCTGCTAAGTTTCACGAAAAGAATATGTTTCTTCTTGAAAAATGCACAGCTTTTACTATGTACAATGGATAGCCACATTGGATAACATAACTGACATATCAAAACATTCGACCTTCTAAAAACACAGCAATGGTGGGTTCTCATAAGCAATTCAAGAAAAAGGAAAATTTGCCTATTGGAACCACATTCAAGCTTCCTGCTGATCTACCAGTTTGGCCACCAGGTAGCAGCAATATTCAATAATGCATATCCTCATTCTTTTTCTCTGTATACTCTATAATAAGATAAGCAAGGTGGCTAATATTTCTGATTTTGTAGGTGGTGGATTTGCAAGCGGCATCATTGACCTTGGTGGTGGGTTGCTGGTATCAGAAATCACAACATTCAACAAAGTTTGGACTACATTTGAAGGTGGACCAAAAAATCTTGGTGCCACTTTTTTCGAACCAACAGGTTTATCTCAAGGGTTCTTTATGTTAGGATGTTACTGCCAACAGAACAACAAGCCTCTTCATGGTAGGGTTCTTGTGGGGAAAGATAACTCTTCAGTCTCTAATGGAGCTTTAGCCAAACCAGTTGATTACAAATTGGTGTGGACCTCTAGGTCCTTGAAAGTAAAGCAGGATGAAGAAGGTTATATTTGGTTACCAATAGCCCCTGATGAGTATAAACCTGTGGGCTATGTTGTCACCACCTCACCAGAGAAGCCTTCTCTTGACAAAATCAGGTGTGTTAGATCAGACCTCACTGATGAATGCAGACCATATCATTCAATGAAGCTTTGGAGAAGAGAAAACAAGCAGTTAAATGTGTTTGATGTTAGACCAATGAAGAGAGGCATTGAAGCTGAAGGTGTAAGTGCAGGAACCTTCCTAGTTCAAAGTGGAGGAGGGACAAACCCTAAACCTTTACCTATAGCTTGTTTGAAAAATACAAAGACTAATTTTTCCTACATGCCCAATTTATCCCAAGTTGAGGCAATGATCAAGGCCTATTCTCCATACATGTACTTGCATCCTATGGAAGAGTATCTTCCTTCTTCTGTGGATTGGTTTTTCACCAATGGGGCAGTACTAATTGAGAAAAGAAAGGGTGTCACAAAGGAGCATGCAATAAAACCAAATGGCTCAAACCTTCCCCAAGGAGGTTCCAATGATGATGAAGTTACCTATTGGTTGGACCTTCCTTTGGATGAAACCAAGAGAGTTAGTGTAAAGAAAGGAAATTTGGCAAGTTCACAAGCTTATGTTCATGTTAAACCAATGTTTGGTGGAACTTTCACTGACATTGCCATGTGGGTTTTCTACCCATTCAATGGGGGAGCTAGGGCAAAAGTGGCATGCACCAACATTCCACTAAGGACCAAAGGGGAACATGTAGGGGATTGGGAGCATGTGACATTAAGGGTAAGCAACTTCAATGGAGAACTATGGAAGATTTATTTCTCACAACATAGTAGGGGTGAATGGGTGGATGCATGTGAGTTGGAGTTCCAAAAGGGGAATAGACATGTGGCTTATTCTTCCTTGCATGGACATGCCTTGTTTCCAAAACCTGGGCTTGTCATGCAAGGAATGAGAGGGTTAGGTGTAAGGAATGATGCTGCTAAAAGTGATGCAGTCATGGATATGGCAAAAGGGTTTGAAATAGTTGGTGCTGAATATTTAGGGTCACAAATTAGAGAGCCACCATGGTTAAATTATTGTATGAATTGGGGTCCAAAGGAAGGGCCAAAGGGTCCAAAGCAGAAGGATAGCTGGAAAGGAGATGAAAGGTAAAGAGTATACACTTGTTACCCAATTATTCCAAAGACATAATAAAAAAAATTGATAAAAATCAAAATCTATCCAAATTCTAATTTTTTTATCCTTTTCTTTTCTCAACCAACAAGTTTGGTTAGGAGTTTAAATTAAAAGTATAAATAGAACCATTTATTATATTTAAATATTAATTTACAACTAATAAATGTAGATGATGAATTTTTTAAATATTTTTTTTATAATAATTAATAAAACATCTAACATTATTTTATTTAATAATTTTTCATTATAATTGTTTAATTCATTTTTAAGAAAATGTTGAATTTTATAAAAAATTCCAAATAGAATTATAAAATATTAGTTCGATTAGATTAAAATTTTATTTTAAATTCAAATTAAACCTAATTTAAATATATTTATTTATTTATTTAATTCGATTATTTAAAATTGAACTAACCTGGATTCGATCTAAAAAGAAATACTGAAAATCAATTTAAAAATCAGATGACCGATTAAAATTAAAATATTTTAAATTGATTTGAATACTTTTTTTCCAAAAGCAAGTGATTCATATTATAGGTTACTCTTTAAACCTTTTGAACTAATCTAAATCAAACTAAATTAAAATTAATTATTTAATTATTATTAATACATTACTTGTTATTTTACTTATATATAAAAATGGTATGCAAAAGTAAAATATAATATTTTAATTGGTTGATACTTATCAATGTTTTTTATAGTAGAAAAATAATAAAATATTTTTAACATAAGAACAATAAGAAGGAAGAGTTATTTTAATAATCTAAACATTATATTATTAATTTTGAAAAAGAAAAATGATAAAACAAAATAAAATATCACTAAAAAACAATAAAAATAATTACTTTTTAATATTTATATTTTAAATTTTATACAATATATATATATATATATTGAAATATTTATTAAGAGTATAAGAGATAAATTTTATAAGTTATATCTATTAATTAATACATATATTAATAAAAAATCATCTAATAAAATTTAAAATCAATCCAACTAAAAGTTAATTTAATTTTATTTAAAATTTTTATATTTAAATTAAATCAAATTAAAGTGGATGTAATTTTATTTTTATTTAAATATATTTTTAAATAAAAAATAATTCTTGCTAACATGTGTAACAGTTATTTATAAATGTATGGTTTTTCTGTCTTGTATTCTTGCATACATTTGTGTTCAGAGAATAAAAATATTTGTTATGTTTTAAAATTTAGTTGGAAAGATATTAGTTTTTATTTATTTATTTATTCCATTATGAAAATAATATCATTCACTTTATTTAAAAAATATTATGCTATTTGATTCCGTTATAAATATTTTGTTTTCATTATCATTATAATTTGTCAAGTATTTCTATTCGCTGATCTCATTATTAATTTTATTATAATTATTTACAAATTAATAACATCTTATAAATATTTATAAAATTGGATATTAATAGTTATGTGTATCACTATTGAAAACAGTGTGTTAATAAAAGAGTTGCCACTAAAAGTTATTAACAACTTAAATTTTACACGTTTCTATACATATTATTTCTATATATATATATATATATATATTATTTTTTGTAATCTTTCTTAATTTTTTTTAGTTTTGTTATTTTTATAATTTTGTAGGGTGGAATATGTTTCTAGTTTCGATTACATCAGGGCAAAACTTGGTTTTGTTTGATAATATTTTTTTCATACATTAATTTTGAGACTGAAGCTGGTGTTGTTGATACCTTATACCAATATTAAAATTATTCTTTAACTTTGATAAGAAGAAAAAATGGTGATAATATAAAAAGATAACCTCCACTTACATTTTTAAAAGAATTTCTTATTAACTTTTTTGAAAAAAAAATCTAACTTATGATGATAAACAATTTCGATTGGTAACACAATAGAATATTATATAAGAAACTTCAAACCTAGCAAAATATTTTCACTAATACTGATAAATTATGTTTTAGTTAATATTAATTAAAAAATAACCTTTCTAATATTAATATAAAAACTGAGCAATACTATTAAAAAATAATTCTAATTAATATTTATAAAATAATAATTTTAATTAATATAAAAAATATATAATCTTGACTCACATCAATATAAAATAAATTTAGTTGACCTCAATTAAAGAAAATGTATTTAATATGACTGACAATAATTTTGTTAGTTGTAATAAAGAAAATCTACGTTAATTGAAAAACAATGTTATATTATATGATTGATGTGAATTAAAATATAATTTTGATCCACTTCACCTTTAAAGAAACTTTCATCAATATTAGAGGAAAATCGATATTAAACTAACAACACTCTAATTTTAATGAAGATTTGACTTGACATTATTTTGACTGAAATTGAATCAACAATTCTAATATTTTGGTTAAGATTGAATATGACTCGAATCTTTGTGAAGAAAAAATAAATATAATAAAAGCCAAAGTGTGAAATTTGAATTCGCTATAACAACAAAATATATTTTGTCATAAAAAATAATTTTTTTTATTAAAACAAATTACCCAATCATCCAAACATGCTATATTCTAATATCAAGCGTGATTACAATTGCGATTTAAAATTATGTATTTTTTTTCCTTTGAAATAGAACTTTATTTATGTATATTATATTATGTCCATATAATCTAAACTAAATTAACTTGTTATTGATCAAATTGAGTTGACTTTGATTGTGAAAATAAATTGAAAATTTGGAATAAAATCAAACTAATAATATTTTATTGATTTGAATTTATTTTTTTCATTAATATTCCAAACTCACCCATAAATACACTTAATTTACGATTGCTATAGTATGTACTTATATTAATATAATGGTGTTGGATATCATTAGAAGCACAACATATAAATATGACTCAATGATATAAGTTTAGCGTTTTAATTTTATTAACTCCATGTTTGTAATAATAACTAAATAGCCTCAATTCTATTGTGACTATAACCTCATTCTCCTTAAAATATCGTTTTTTTTTTCATTTACCCTAAAATTATAAATGGAATATAAACTTGTTTAACATGTGATAATTACATATGCAATGTTACAAATTATACATCCTAGAAATATATATATATATATATATATATATATATATATATATATATATAAACTATGATTCTTACTCATTTTTTATCCTTACTAATGGAAGAAACATTTTTCATTTATCAATTGTGTATCTACTTACTCGAGTAATTTAGATAATAATTAATATCAAAGACATGCATCCAAAGAGAGTTGGTAACAATTCAGTTAATTAACAATTACTCAACTATAGGCATAGTAACAAACACAATTGAATACAGTAAATTTTTTTAATATACCTTTTTCTTTTATTTATCTATACTTTACACACCCAAAATCAATATATACATTTTTATCCAAGAAAGTAAATACATTTTTTCATACTCTCTTTACTATTTATTATTGTTTTGATCTTTTAGTGACTTGAGCATTGAAAAGTTTTTTGCAATGAACTTCCATTTAGTATTCAAATATTGTTTGTTATATCTTGTCCCTTAAGAGTCGATAGTTCAATAAGAATATTCTTCCTTCCTCAACAACTCATCTTGCCACACTCCACATTTCACTAAGAACATTCAAAACATCCATTGCGGGGTTCTAGTAAAATTTTCTTAAGCCACTTGAGTTAATGATTCTCACCAGAAATCAAAATACCATTTCTTCTTCATCCAATGGTGAAATGGATCGTTCTTTCATAGTCAACTGTCTCAAAATACATGTGGAGAAATTTCCTCAAAAGAATGATAAGATATGCAGGTCAAGACTGCAACCCATACAACAAAAAAGTGAGGATAATATTTGAATTCAATATATCAAAGATATTTGAAGCTCATTCAACAACATTAGTCAAAAGCTAACAACATTAGATTACATGATCAGTTGAATGTATTGGTTTGCTATCACTAGGAACAACAATACAATATGTTAAGGATAATACATAACTAGATGATAAAGTTGTGGCCCTAAACCTACTACCAAGTAGGACACCAAATCTCTGTTAAGGTCGTGTCAACTTCAAGAGAATGTCAACAACTAAAGACCTCCAATTGAGCATATAAGAAACACAAACAAATATGCTCGATACTTTAGATAATCTTGACAACAAAGTATAAAATCTATTTCTTGCATAACCTAAGCTTGACAGTCATTGCAAACTACTTTTGCACACAGGTAATAATGAGAACCACTCGTTTACAACATAGATCATAATAACAAGTTTTTCATCCAAATGAAAATTACTTATTATAAAAATATATGATGCATCATCAGAACTTGAAAACATGTCAAAACCCTTTAAAACTTAGGTAAACTTGTTTTGTAGTGAATATATTATTCTTTGCAAGATTTTCTCTACAATAGTTAAGGAGGTAGCACTATAATGATATTACAAATTTAAATAAAGAAACATAAACTCACTTAAAAGAGAAAATTATCAAAAAAAATAGAAAGACAAAACAACCTAAATAAAGGAACATAAACTCATATTGTGTGAAACAATGTATCCTCCAAATGTCACATAACAACATTTCTTAAAACACAAAAAAGTACTCATCTAAATATTGTGTCATTTTGACATTTGTGAAACCTCTCATTAAGAACAATAATAACACATTCTACAATTTATTTACACAAACTCAAATGATTAATAACTAATTTGCTACTTGATGAACAAGGTTGTTGTGTTAAACGCTTTGGGATATAAACTCAAGTTGACTAAAAAAACATACAAGTTTTAGCACGTTTAAAATTCAATTTTTGAACACAGTAGTAAAAGGTTTGCTCAACAAAAGTCTAGAGTTCAAAAAACATTGTTTATCTTTAAAAATGAGGAATCAACAAAAAAATTTCACCTACTTAAACATAAATTGTTTGAGTTTCAAGCTTGGTAACATTTGAGTATTTCATAAATCCACATTCAAAGTTAATTTACATCTCAGCTGTGAATAACTAGTACTCAACCATATCTGTAGATAAAAAAACATATCTTTAATATCTCTTTTTTGTTATTTATCTTTACATATGAAGGCTCAAAAACTTATATATACATACTTTCAGCAAAGGGAGTAACATATATTTTCCTCATACTTACTTTATCACTTATCATTGTTAAATTGTTTCGTTGAACGTCAAATAAAATTCTCCGTAAATAAATATTCAGATCTTATCCACTAAAGTTCATCCTTAAAAATTCACAACTTATTAAAAAGGTGCTACTCTCTCAACAACTTGTCTTGTTACGCTTCACATTCATATAAAAACAATCTATTATATGTGAGTTCAACAATTTATGATTATTTTAATTTCCAAATCATATATTTATAGAGAATATGTCATGAATTTATAATGTTTATGAAGGACTAAATAACAAATATGATAAAATCCTTTGCTCACTAATCACACAAACTTATACTAAAACATATAGTCCAACGTATTTTGGCACTAAAATTGCAATCTCAATTATCAATTTACCCTAAATTAAAGTTTTTTTTTGTGCGTTTATTCTTCTGAAATTAAGGGTATTGTTGTGAATTCATTATTTCTGACCAGGGAGACAAGTAGACCTCACAAAGCTCAACTTTTTGGTTATTTGTACAATCTGCTGAGTGCTCTCCTCATTCCCTTTTCTGCTTCCTAAGTTGGTGAAAGAACATCAAGTAAGAGCTGAACTTCTTAGCCAAGTAGACTGATTTCCATCACTTTGATACGATTCTACCTTCGTTTTTCTAGTGATGATATTGCACTTTAAATGCTGAAGTTTTGTTTATTTTCTTCAGTTTTTTGTGGTTTTTGCAGAATAATATACAGTACTGCATCACTTTCTGATAAAGTTGGTTCCTCCATTGTGCAATAAGAGGGTACTCGTTTCTTTCACACTCTCCTGATATATTTTATAATCTTTTCCTTGAAGATATGAAGGATTTGCATTAAACATGTTTCTATTGGGTCTTCGGTTGTTATTCAAAAGTGAAGTTAATTACATGTGTTTTTGGCTCGGTTTTGGTCTCTTTCCAATTTGCTTTTGTTCGTGTAGAATACACAGCATTATCATGATATATATACCTTGTAACTGTTGTGGTTTAGTAGGCTTGGAAAAATCTATGAAAGAATTAAAAAAACATTTGTCTCAGTTCAAATCATAGTGATGAAATGCTCTTCTAATTAAAATCTAAAGAAAAACTAATAATAATATTGAAATAAAATTTGAGTGAAAAAATGAAATACTTGTGCATGCATAGCCTTATTAACTGCAGAATATATGGTAGAAATTATTTGATAATTAAGTTTAGAGTTTTTTTTTATCTGCATTCCTTCATTCTTTCTGGTGAAGAAACCTACTTCAAATTAAATAACCAATAGAGCAAAGTGTAATAGAAAAAAATAAGAAAGTCTAACTTTAATTAGAGATAGAGTCCAAAAAAGAGTAAAGAACAACCTTCATTCTACAAATCAATCTTGTAAAATTAAGAACTAAATTTATAATCTAGGATTACTATATCAGGTTGAAATAGGAAAAATCGAATACTAGAGCTCAAACCACCAAAGCAATGGAAGAAATATTTTTCCAACAAAGGATTAAAAAAATCAACTTTTTTATTTCACCATTTAATAGCAGATGTTGACATGTGAAGAAACTTTGTTTAGTCTTAGGTTTTCAAGATTTTATTAGGAAGTCATGGTTGCCAAATATGCCCTCACAGTTGTGTCAATTGATGGTGACGTGAGTGGTCTATCTCCAGTCTACGTGGATTATATTTTGTCCTAGAAATGGTATCTAGATGTCTACCATAAAAGAAAAAAAAAAACAATTATTACAAAACAGTGAAAACAAAAATGAACCAAACTGTTATTTATTTACTTTATCAGTTTAGAGAAAAACATATATATAGCTTTCGCTCTCCATGAATTATAAGTATGTAAAGCGAGTTATAGTAAAACTATGTATAGTCATGTTGCTTTTTCACATCACTAATATGGATACATGTTAAGTGTGAAATTAGTCTCATAAGTTTTAAGGTTTGAGTTTAGAAGATTGTGTATCGTTATACTCTTCTCACATCAATAATATGAAGACATCGTATTGTATTAAAATTAGTCTCATCATCCTTAAGACTTGAGTTTAGAATGTTGTATATCTTCATGTCTTCCTTAATAATAGGGAAACATCACATATTATAGTCAACATGTCGAATATTGGACAAGAGACGATGTGTTGATTTCTTGTCCATAACTATATAATATAAAAAAACCACTAATTTATAAACTCATAACATGGTATAGGTCGATTATGTTTAACATTCTGCGAATACAAAAATCTGGGATAGTTTCTTTTAATATGATATAGAAGCATCTTAATCTCTATGGTTGTCCTACAATACTCAATCTCAGAAAATAAAAAGAAAAGTTCAAAAGTTTATAAATATCATTTCAAGATTACATGCATAGAAGTTATTTTATACATCATTATTAATATAGAGATGGGAGAGGGAAAAAAGATGCATGGAAATGAGAGAAGTGGGGGATGTTGATGGAGTAATGGTTCACCAAGGGAACATGGTGACATATAGTTGTAATGTCAAACAGGCTGTGCATGAAAGGGATAAAGAAAATTGATGATTGAGTTGATGAGTGTTCCAAAGAAGAAGAAACCAAATTACAGAATCAAGTAGGTCTAATTATGTCTCCCCAGTTGCATTCATGCATGTTCATTTTCATGGAGTTTTCTGCAATAGGAGTATAGTACATATACGGTTACCGTACGGTAAGAATAACGCCAAATACATGCATTTCTTGCTCCATTATTTATTCCCTCATTTTTAATAAACCAATTATATATATATATATATATATGTGTGTGTGTGTGAGAGAGAGAGAGAGAACACATATATATGCGCATAACTTATTATTACTATGTTTAACATCTGATAAAAAGTCTTATTGGAATATTGTGTATAATTTGTGTATATCGGGCATATTTAGCTTGAGAGAATTGTTATCTTAGTTATATAATTGGTATTACTAAAAATTTTCATATTTTATGATGAGATTTTTTTTATTTTTTTTATAAAAATTTATAAGAAATGAGTTTTTTTTTTCAAAATTTTTCTTGTAAAGTATGAAAAAATCTAGTAACATATGTTTAGATGACTAAGAATATTTTAAATAATTGTAGTTTCAATTAATTATTTTTAGAAATTTATATATATATTCTAAGATTGTGGCTGATATATAATAAGAAGTTATATAGAGATCTTTTAAGAAAAGGTTAGGTTGATCTACAAGTGTCTCTCTTCTTTCCACATATCTATTGTATCAGCCAGCATTTGGGTCAGATTTCAGCTTTGAGATGAATCTTATCTTAGTGAAAGTGAGTTAATCTTTTAAATGGGCTTGGTTCATTTATAAATTGAGCTAGATTCTACTATTTCATGGACCCTGAATCAACATAGTAATGGAACATGGGTTATTTAATAGGAAACAAATTAGTAATTTCCAATCTTAAATCTTGCTGGTTTTAGGGAAAGAAAAATTCAATTCCTTATATAAGATCTCATGTTTGAGTTTTACAAATGAAAAAAAAATGTAATAAGAATAAAGGCTCTAGTAAAAATAGTTAACAACCAAGATTAATCATAAATAATCCGTAAATACTCCACATTAATTTAATTATGACAAAAATAAGCTTTCAATTGAACTTAAAATAAAAGAATCCAAATCAATTGAAGTAATATATCTTTAAATATAGAAAAATAATTTAATTAGAATCATAAAAACTTTTTACATCATCAGGATTACCATGTGCATTCAGTTTCAGAAGAAGAAATAAGATTGTTGTGATAAGAAGTCTCATCTAAAGAAAATTTAATGAGGTTGGATATTTAAATTTGTTATATTGGTGGAGGCTAAAAAATCCAGTGAAACTTAAGAGAGAGAGTTGGGCACTATACAAATAAGGAAGATGAAGATATATACATGTGAATAGGCCAAGGTACTAGAGGTTTGATGAAACATGGTAAGTAGAATGAGAGATAGAAGTAGTAATGATGAGTTAATAGGAGAAAGCTTTATTCTAGGTCGCTTAAAGTTTACATGAGTACAATATTTAGGCAACAATGATGTGTTACTCAGGGAAGACAGAGAGGTAAACATCGACAAGGCAATAGAGGAACAGTTTCAATGGTTCTCAATGAAATTCGAATCCATCATCTTATGGTCTAAACATGTTGTTTCAGGGAATAAACTAATGTGGGTTAGATACAGGGGAATCCCGCTACTATTTTGAGGACACAAATGCTTCGAAAAAGTTATGGCCATAATACTCTAGTGTCAATTGACAAAAAATCCAAGAATTGCTAAGAAATAGAATATGCGAGATTAAATTTGCTTACCAATTGGATCGGATGTGAAGATAATCAAAAAAATTAAGATCAACGGAAACTTATATCAAGTCGTTATCAAAGAAGAACTACCATTATCAGATACGACCAAAGAAAAATGCAATAGGCAGAAAGGATGACGATGACACATCGTTGTGTGCATAAATGGATAATTGTGATTACTCGATGGATATGTAATAGACAATCTTATCGGAGCTTCAAAGGATAGAACATGGGAATCATTAAAGGGGATAGCGGGAATCATTAAAGGGGATAGCTAGTGCAACAATTTTCATTGATAACAAAGGAATGTTCACAATAACGACAGAGTTAAAATATCCAAATTATGCATATTTTTTAACTATTTGACAAGTGTATCAAATCATAAAAATAGTAACATAAGAAGTTGTATATTTTTTTGAGAGATTTTTGTTTGTTTAGATCATTTGAGTTGTTACTAGTTTAGATAAACTCATTGAAAATAATAATTTAATATAATTGGTAAAGATAATTTTGAATAAATTTAAAACTGCGTTGAAAATAAATAAACTATAAATTATTTTGCTCGGTTTCTCTAAGGTTGAATCTCATGAATATTTAAATGCAATTTTCTTCCAACAATATCTTTCTAACATTATTATTTTAGCGTTCACAAAAAAATGCACGAGTCCCTAATCCCTTAGAAACAATATCTAAATTTTAATAGAAAAGAAACAATTCTTTAATTCTTTTTAAACAAAGTTGGAATTAAGATTGAGTGTATAGAATGACAAAGAGATTTGAAATTATGTCTAACATAACCTTAAGTTGTTAAAAGCTTTTGTCAATGTTTAAGAAATAACCCATAACAGAGATGATCAAACCATGCATAGTAAGTATCAAGAACACACGTTTTGAAAAGAGAATTGTATTGGAAATGAGAAACTACATAAAGATGATGTTCATTACATCCAACCCCAATGAGAAAGAGGAATCAACTACTCTTAGTCATTTTTAGTACCAAAAATGCTAAGAGAATTATGATCTTGAAGATTAATTATGTCCAAAATGTTTCTCCTCATGCAACAACTTTTCCTAATTTTTCAATCTCTCCTAAGAAGTCAATTTTTCTCTTTTTAAAATTAGGTTTGAAACATCATCATTCACTGAACAAGAGTATCTACTCACTAACTGAGAGTCCATGTTATAACCAATACTATTTCCACTCCTTCACCCAACGTATTGGTGGCCTAGCAAATTGTCCGTCCTTCTAGTTGGGCAAGGCATCCATTCGCTAGGCGAGATAGTCCACAACTGTCTTATTCTTTAACTTCAAGCCTTCATTTCTCTACAAAAACGGTAACTAGTGAATAGTAGTCTATTTGGCGCAAATATTATTTAACTAAAACTTTTAATCAAAAAAATGAAAAGAATTCATGACATAACTACAAATGAAGAGATTCAAATAATATAATAAAATAAGTTATTATCACATTTCTAGTAAGAAATCAACAACTAATGGGAAGATAGCTTAGGAATATGTGGATTAATAAGGAGATCCAAAACATGAAGGTAATGTCTCTAATTTACCAAATGGGTCAAGTCTTAAGTCATATAGATTATGAACCCATAACTCACATTGCACGAAACTCGCAAAAGTTGGACGTTACTTTAAGAGGAGATCTTAAGCATAAACAACGACACAAATAGAGCCAAGCTAATTTGGGTTAGGATTGGAAATACCATCACTCATAGGGGAAAGCATACATAATCAATGATGAAATGAGCATATAAAGATTCAATCACAACCACGATACAAGTGCTTCCAACAGAGGAAGATGGTAAAGTGATTCTTAAAGACACAAGAAAATGGTGCAAGAGGGGTATTAAGAATTTGGTGCAAAAATCAATTTATAGTTAAGAGTTCTAATAGTTATAATGGTTTTCTAATCATAAAAGGGAAGAGGGGCATAGGGAACCATATAATAATAATAATAGAGAATGTATACTCATCATGTGCATATAATGAAAATAAGGCAATGTGGGAAGAAATAAATAAAATCAAAAGGAATAATAACAAGGCATGGTCCATGCTCAGTGATTTCAACGCAACCAGGTATTCAAAATAAAGAAAATGATTAAGTGAAGAAGTAAACTCTAGGATGGAGTTACAAGAATTTAATACTTTCATTGAAAGTCTATAATTATTATATATATCAATGATACGGAAAAAATACACATGGTACAAAACAAATGAGACAACTAAAAGTAGGCTAAATAGAGTTCCAATGTCATATATAAATAGTTGAATCTATGGTAAGGATGCAAACAATATGGGTTAAATAGAAATGTGTCATATCATTGTGCAATAAAATAAAGAATACTATGGTAAATTAGAGACCTAAACCTTTTAGATATTTGGATGTCTATGGTCAAATAAAGGTTTTGAAGAAAATATTAAGAGGTATGGAAATAGTGGTGTGGTTTTTGGAAAACTTTTAGTGTGAGTTATTTTATACCCGGCCCACACAACCCGTGGGTTAAACGATTTTTACCCGCACTCTCTACAAGCTACCCGCAACACCAAGTTAAATTCAACCAAAAATGTTATTGGTAAAAAACTTAAAGTCAATATTAAAACCCTTAGTATGATAAAGGAATATTCGTCAAAGTTTGCATTAAGATTGACTTGATTATCGATTTAGAAAGTTTTTTTTTTTAATGGAAGATGGTACAACACCAAGCATACAAGGGAATACATGTTTTGTGCATGACTTATGGTTGCTATGAACATGTATCCCATAATTGTCCTGTGAAACATTTCTTGATAATGTCACCACCTAATGTTAAGGTTGCACCAAAGCCTCTGTCACATAATAAGACTTTGTTAGAGGTTAAAACTTGGTTTGTAGAATGAAATGAATAAAACCTCAAGATTTCAATTGTGCAACAATCTTCTTGACCTTCTTATCTTTCGTGAAGACTAACAACACAAAAGACGATGCATATTAATCATTCATGGATGACTTTGACGTAATGATCTCATATACAGAGGCTAGACTTGACATCTTCAACTGATACAATCATTCCCTATACTCAACGAACTTACCATGTTCTAATAGGATAGTGGAAGAGAGGCTACAAAAGTCATTGTAGCATATTCATATTCTACCTTGACATCTATATTGTGGACCTTCCTAAAAATAAAATTGAGCTCATTAAAGTGAGTATTGCATAATATATCCTCCTTCATACAAATAAAGACTCTTCTCTTCAACAACTTGTCACATATGGACTTTGTCGTGAAAAAATTCTTCAGCCTCAACCACAATGTTGCTAATGTCTTCCCCTTTTCAACCTCATAAAGGATCTCATTGGTACCGATAGAAAGATCATTGAATGAGTTTCGTTCTACACCTACTGTAAAATATGTCTCTTTGTGTGTAATGTACTCCTAAAAAGTTGTGCTTGTAAAGTTTGCTCCATAAGCAAAGTCCTTATATTGATTCTCGAAAGGTTAAAACTATTCTTTCCATTAAACTTCTCAATCTTGGAAATGACATTCATCTTCTCGCAAGAATCTACCACTAACACAAAATGAGATCAAAATTGTTTTGGTATCAATTTTATTCATCAGAGTGTCAACAAACAAGTCAAAGAAGAATGAAATAACATGTTAAACAGATAAGCTACAAAATAGTTATAAGTTAGTAGATTGTACAAAGCGAAAATTTAATATATGACTACCAGTTCACTGGATGATTAGATGATGAAAGTTGAGTCATCATACGACCCTCTAATAAACAATGTTTATTAGACGACTCCACTAGACAATATCTTCAACTATTAAACGATCTATTCTAGAAAAACTTCAGTACACCAAGATCTATAGTATCAACAAAATTGGAATCTTAAGAGACTTGTACGCAACTATCAACATACATCCTCAATACCACCAATAATATTGACATCTTTTGAAATACCTATGGGGACAATGTTGTAGTTTGGAAGGAAAATCTCTAGGTATTCACATCAACTTCATCTTACAAATGGATTATCAACTATAATAATAACTTCAAACTTATTTGGAAGAAGGTATGAAAACTCGAGCTCATAAAAAATTTGATATTTTATGTGAAAAGTCATCTACTTAGTGTTTCTCATTGATAGCAAGATGCTCTAGTCAAGGCAAGACCAGTCTTCCCATTTTGAGGAACTATCTAATTTAAAAGAATTTTCTATTTATGTGAGATCCTTAACTGATAAGTTATTTGCCAATATGGAAGCCTACTCCTGTTTATTTTATAGAAATCAATCTCATATATTAACAATCTTTTGGTAAGATTATGACGAAATAACATGATCTTCTCACCAAATCATTAGAATATATCCTATGCATGGAATTGTATTTGGAAAGTCATCTCAAAATTTTATTTTTATTGCATAAACATTATTAGAAAATAACTTGTAAATTATTTGGACCCCTCATACATCTCTTAGTATCAATCTAAGAATTGATATATTTTGGTT
The DNA here is from genome assembly GCA_030347555.1 of Lablab purpureus. NCBI lineage: Eukaryota > Viridiplantae > Streptophyta > Magnoliopsida > Fabales > Fabaceae > Lablab > Lablab purpureus. The sequence continues at coordinate 26,390,837 of CM059258.1, forward strand.
AATCATGATACAATTGGAATAGATTATCATAAATAAATAAGATTATTGAATCTTTAACATTTATAAATAATGCGAACCTGAGAATCCATTGCTAACCGAGTTACAAGTTATAAGAATAAGTTTCAATTATGCTTAGAGTATTGTCAAGTCCAATATAAAAAAGATTATTTTGTGTTAAGACTTTATAGATTGAAAATGATTTTGCATCATTTATGGTATTTATAATGTATAAATCCTTTCTTACCTAATCAACATCAAACTTATTCATAGATATAATAACATTATTATTAATATAAAAACTAAATATATTAGTAATAGTAGATATTTTATTATTATTTTTATATAAAATTAGAAACATTATCTTTTCAACTTAATCACATTGATCTAAATAAATATCGATCAAATATATCTTATATAAAATCTCAAAGTCAAATATTATGATAAAAAAATTTATTAAAATCAAGAAAGACCTCTCTTTAAAGATAATCAATCAAATTTATTGAATATTAAAAAAACTATTATTAAAAAAATATTTTTACCAACTATATTATTTACTTATAAAATAATAAATAATTTAATTAAAGATTAATTTAAAATATAATTTAATAAATAACTAAAATTTTAATAGTTAATATTATAAACTAATTTAAATTATGATTTAAAAATAAATTTAATTATTATTATATAAAAACTAATTTATAATATTTTAATATTAATAGTTAAAAAAATATAACTTCTATTTATTTTATTAATAATAAAAATTATTTTATATATTAATAATTTTTAATTTTTATTTAGTTATTTTAATAATTAATTATTTTTAGTCTTTAAATTAATTTATATTAAATAAAAAAATTGTATAATATGATCATTCTATAAACTTAATAAGCTAAATTGCTTACTCTTAAATAAGTGAGATTTGAAGCAATCAACTCCCTCTTCCATCAAATTGGTGGAATGAAATAAATAATTGTCTATGTAAGAATTGCTCACTGCAAAATTTGTTGTGCTAGAAAATTAATAAACTGAAAAATGGTTGTTAAGGATTGCATAACCATTTTCTTGGTCATCTCTCGTCATTAGTGCATCATACGAAAGGAATCTTATTCCTCAAGGTAAAGAAAATTCTCCATTCTTCCATGACAAGCTCAAAATTAGTGGCCAGTGGGGACACTCTTACTGCAAAGTTTCTCTACAAGGAAAGACAGAACACAATAGCTTTTATCCAAAGGTTTCATTTTATTAAGGCCAAAATTATAACAATGCCAATAGGAAAGTCTACGTACAGTGATCAACTATATATATATATATCTTTAAGGCAAAGAGGAGAATGTTTGAAGAATTTCCTTCTACGTTACTATTCTTAACTTATTTATTATCGAGCGTGTGCAGCTACTTTTCACGATAGAAACGTGCTTCTGCTAAACTTCACTGCTTTTGTTTTATACAATAGCCATATAATTTTTCATGTAATAACATTACTTGTTGAAACTTTTTGTAAACACTTTCAACAGCAGAAAGTTAGCCACTCCAACAAATGGAAAATCGCAGCCACTAAAACCTCTGCAGGTATACCACCTCCTGAAGATATTCAGTGTTGTGAGTTTGAATTTCATACTATATTATTATTATTATTGGTATCATATCTTCCTACGTATATCTGTCAAAGACTCAATAAACTGGTATCATCATCAGGTGAGCATGGCATGTTTATCTTTTCCCTTATTTCTTGATACTCATGTGTGTGCCATGCTCTGATTCATTTCTGTGTTGTGATCATTTTTGTCATGGTTTTGTAGCATTTGCATGCACATGATGAAAGCCTTTCTCTTTGGCATTTCTAGTGGGTTGGTTCAAAAACACCAGAAAGTATAATTCAAACTCTTTTTTCTTCTCTATTTTGAGATTTATAGATTTTATCTTTGTAGTTTTAGTTTGCATGTTTTCATATGATCGACCTTGATATATTTTTCATCCATTTTGAAGAATGATAAATACAAATTCGTTTAGTCAATGAAAGTTTATGAGATAGAAGAATTAGGAGCATTTCAACTTTTATACATGTCATCAATAACCAACCGATAAATTACAACATCTACAAAACCAGCTTGTAAGGTAAGGTTTACATCCACTTGTATAGACTAAATTGACTTCATCTCTAGTTGATGTGAGATTTTCAACACATTCCCTCACACCGAGGACTGGATATCTCGAGCGTGGGACTATAGATTTATGGGTGGTCCAATAGCGGCCCGATAGCGAATGGCCCAACAACCTTGCCAGGATGGACTTATATGACTCTGATACCATATTAAGAAGTGGATTTTAAGTCTAATTCAACCCCACAAAACCGGCTTGTAAGATGATGTTTGCACCCACTTATATAGACTAAATTGACTTCATCTCTACTTGATGTGAGATTTCCAACACTTATAATCTATTTTTAAAAAAGAAAAATAAGACAAATTATTAGTTCTCTCATAAATTAAAATTAATTTGTGTGTAAGTAAATTTATAGAAGTTATTTAACATAGATCCTTTTAAATTTGTATTTTTAATCTCTTTTGATAATTATGTTTAATTAAATCTTTAATTCATTTAGTGTTTTGAAGGATTAAAACCCTCTCTTGTGAAGATGAGATAGAAAAAGATTGAATTTGTGAGTGTAAGTTTCCTTAATGAAAGGGATTGACAAAGTTCAAACCAAACCCTAACTTTTGTAAACGAAAATGTGAGAATAAGGAAGAGAGAAAAACAAAGAAGGTTTTTATATTGTTTCACTTAGTGATAAACTACCCTGAAGAATTCCACTCCTTTTGTTTTCTCTCTACTTTCCTTCATGAATACATTCTTTTACTTCAAGGTTATAGATATACAAGATTGAACCATGGTACTTAATAAATGCAAAGACATGTATGGAAACATTATTAAAAAAATCAAGCAGGGTTTATTTCTTAACAATCATGGGATCATGTTTATCAAATTTGATCCATTTTATGTATAAGGAAGACTTGTGTTAATTTTTAGTTACCTTTTGATATTTATAAAAGACAACATTTTTTGACACTTAATATTTGATTGAAGGGAAATGAAGGGAAGAGATTTTTTTTTTAAATATAACTTCTATGATTCAGTCTTTAGGATGGAAATGGAAAGGAAAATCCTTCCAAACAAAACAATGTCAACGTTTTTATTTTAATGATAACACTTTGCACATTAATTCTAAAATAAAATATAATATTTTAAAAGATAATATTTAGAGTATTTTTTTCTTACATCTACCATTATATATTTGTCCGAACATTAAGTATGAATAAATTGTTTAGAGATTGATAAACTAATTTCTTCATCTTTTAAGTTTGAAACTAGAGGGTTATATATATACTATATATTTTACTATAGTTTGACTTAATAAATTTGGGATCAACAAAAATGTATGATGTGTGTTGTATATATTAATAGGTCTTTTTATATATGGGTTTAAGATTATGATGATAGGTTATTTTTATGTCATTCTTGTCTTTCGACCTAAAAGCTAAAGTTAGGAGGATTGTGTAACGATATATGTTTCAATAATTTTAGTCTTCTAACCTAACATTATTATAAAATAATTTAGATGAAATCTCCAATGTAATTATATTATTTAATAAACAAATCTACATAATCATATTGATTGAGGTAATGAATTATTCACTAAATAGAGCACTATACAAATATAAATCATTAAAAATGTCTCATTCACATCATCATTTTAGGAAATAGAGAATCACATTCAATATAAAGGATAGAAAAAATAGAAATCAAACTTTAAATATAAATAACATTAACATCCGAATAGAGGACATTATATATAGATTGAATATTTTAGTTTAGAGTTTTCATATTTCCTAACTAAAACAAATATTAACTCTCCAACTTGGTTATAGAACAATTTATGAGATTGACTTGGTTGGTAAGGATCAACCCTCCAATTTAATAATGAGATGACTTATGAGATTGATTTATTGGATAATCATGTGAGATTCATGAAATCATCCATGTAATTTTGATATTTAAAAATATAAAAACAATAAATCAATCACAAAATACAATATATTTAATAAGAAGCTACTCATAAAATTAACTTGAAAATCAAATTTCAAAAACTTTAAATTATAAAATTTCTTGTTCTATATAAAATTTATTATCCTAAAAGAAACAAAAAATCACTTTTTTGTAAATAGATCGTAGAGTTGGTATTAAAATTATGTGTCATTAAATACTTATTCTGAAAAAGTTTTTTTTCTAGAAGTCATCCCATAAATTTTTTTATCGCCTCTCACTGATTTTCCAAATGTGATTTTTGTGTCTAAAATAAAGAGTTAATAATTAGTAGGATAAAGAAGTTTAAGCTTAAGCTTTGTATCTTACACATGTCTTTTTCCTCTTCATACTTAAAAAACAATTTCAACTAAAGAGTTCTGTTACAGAACAAAAGAGATTTAGACAATGTAGTTTCAAAGTTCTAATATGAAAGTAATAAAATATATAATTTTCTAATGTTGTGTCCTTTATAGAGCATTTATATTTATTTGCAATGTCAGATGTGAAATGAAATATCATCTACAATATTAATATTACAATATTTATATAATAAAATATAAAAAATTATTAAATAACTAGTATTTCTATTATACATGTAATTTGGTTGAATTGAGTTTATTAAATTAGATATTCAGTAATTTATTATCTAACAAAATTTTAATTTAATATACTAAAAATAATCAGTCTGAGTACAAAAATATAATTAAGTAGTTATATTTCAATGTATTATTATTTTTTATGAGCATGTAAAGTGAGATTATATGTGTTTATTGAACATAGAAAAAAAATACATAGACATAGATGATAGGAAATGTGTGGGAGCATCTCCACTTGGTGGGGTCTTTAATTTATTTGTTTAAAATGTTATGTTATAAAAAATTGTTTATTATTGAGCTTTAAATTGGCATATGCTTTAATGAATTAAGTAGGTTGTTGAATTGTCTATGCCTCCTATTATTTAAGCAGAAAAATTCCCATTATTTAGCTCACCCTCCTTCTCATCCTTTAATTCAAATTAGAAAGCTAGGTTCACCATCACATGATTTAATAAATATTGGTCACTACTTTTTTTTCCTTATCTTTTATAAGTTGCTGATCCAATTCATTAAATTAAACTACATGGTCCCAATTTTCTTTTATAGGCAAAAATAAGAGATCATGCTATGGCTGAATTAGTCATAAATGTCAAAAAGAAAAAGAAAAGGGAAAATCTATATATTCCACAAACAAAATTATAAGTAATTTGGCACCCATCTTCACATGGAAAAAGGGAGTAAAATCAGAGAACAATAAATATATACACTTATATTTGAAAATTTCAGTAAATATATAAAAAAAAGTGAAGTAAAAAGTGTTTCATATTGGATTTGATCTTCATTGAAGAAATTATTTACCATATTAGTCATGATGATGTAAAGATGGAATCATTCCTTTTCATTGAAGGTGACAATCTCTAATTGAATGGTTTTCAGAGAATTCTTAGTTTCCTAGTTTGTATTTCCAGCTACTTATTTATGAGCCATCTTCTGATGAAAATTGCAATGTGATGTTGAAGGAAGGACTACAAAAGAGATAAAACAAAACTTGTGTGTCATGAATTCAATTTCAATGGAGTCACCAAAAGGGTACCCACACTCTACAAAGGAGGATCTCCACATCATGAAAAGGTCAATATCTCAAGAAAATGCTTTGTTTTTTGGACCATTATGTTTGAAGTTTTTCTTAATTTTATACTATATTTTTTTCCACTTTCACCTTATATGATTATTCATTATAGTGTTCTTCTTGCTGGCCAAGATTGCCATTTGGTATTTTTTCAAATTGTCAAATAGTTTGTGGTGTCTTTCTTGTCATCTATTTGTCTTCACCATTTTTTTTCAAATTAGGTCAAACTGGTTTTCTAACCATGGTTTTTGCTTTTCTTTTTGGTTGCATTTGGGTGCATCTTTGTGTTAGGCTGTTAGCAAAACATAAATAATTTAAGTTTCTATTTGCCAAAACATTTTATAAGAATTTTTAGAAAAAAAAAGTTCATTAAGTAAAAATTAGTTTATATACAAATTAAAATTAAAAATTAGAGAAAATTATATAATAGAGTTTCTAAAAATTAAAACTAATAAATAAATTAATTTTAACTTTTTTTCTCTCCAAAGCTCTTATCAAAAAGTTTGTTTAAACACCCACTTATTTATTTTATATCCTTTTCATTGTATTTGTATATAGTATTTTATATGTAGAAAAACATAAACTATTTGTAAATTGTAACTATTAATTCAGATTTAAAGTGATAGGGTGGTATTTTTGCAATGGGCATGGTTTTTTTTTCTAAAATAATGTGTAAAAGGAAGTCCCACTCTCCTGAAATGTAGATAAAATACAATATTTGCTTAATAAATTATGAAATTGTTAGAATATCAATTGATTTTATTATACTGCATTTTATCATTTAAAGTTCATATCTCTTGCAATAAAAAGAATTTTTGTAAATAAATTTACATCTCCATTTCTTTCAGAATAAATTATTACAAGAATTAAAAAGTGTATAATATTTTTTTAAAAAAATCTTTGTAAATAACTTCTCATGTCCATTTCTTTTGGAATAAATATTACAAGCATTAAAACTCTATTATATTTTTTTATTCCGTTATAATCACAAACTATTATGTATAACATATGGTTATTGATTTATATTTATTGATTTTACAATAATTATTTAAAATTCATAACGAAGAATCATTTAGAATCAATTGATAGTGTAAAAAAAAATTTTATTGATAAAACGTGTCATTAAACTTATTTTTTAAACGCTTTCTTAATAAAATATTTAGCAAAATTTAAACTGAAACATAGTCTTTCAGGACAGAACCAACTTTAAGATTTGGGGGGGGGAGGGATTTCATGTAAAAAAATAGTGTGTATATATATATATATATATATATATATATAACATTTTCAAGTATTAATTATATTAATTATTAATTTTAAATATTATAAATTCTTAAATAATATATAAATAAAATATTTCTTTTAAAGATTTAATATTGCAAATGTGATCTTTAATTTCACATATTATAAATAATTTACGTTGATTTATAACAAACAATGGTTTTATTTAACTGTATATTTTTTTAATTAAAATCTTATTAGTTATGGTGTAAAAAATATTAATTTAATTATTCACAAAATAGTATGTTTTGCTACATCTTTACAATAAAATTATAAAAAAATAATATATTTAAAAAAAATAAAAAATAATAATAATAATAATAAAATATTATTATCTTAATCTTTTTAATTAATTATATATATTATAATTCTTCATAAAAAAGTCAGGACCAAAATCAAAACAGTTTAATCACTGCATTCAATATATTATTTCATTCAATTATTTGACCAAGTCTTAATCATCACCACAGACTTCAGAATTTTAATAATTGATTAAGACATTTCAATAAAATAATTCCAATTGATTTATCCTTATTTTTGTTTGTTAAATTTTATAAAGTCAACAATAATAATAATTATCAAAAATTATCAAAATTACTCTAATGTAAAAAGGTATGAAAAAATTTATAAGCAATATGTGTAATTATATGAACATTCAACAGTTATGTTAGAAAGAAAAAAAATAATATATTTCAAAACAATATTATTTGTGATATTATTCAACATCCATAATTTTATTATAATAATAATAAAATAACAATAAAATTATTAATAACTAATAAATTTTTTTATTTTTTATTTCTTTTAAGTCAATCTATCCATCTTAATTTTCACATTAATTATTTTTTTTTATTCTTTTTCTTTTCATGTTATTCTCATTAAAACAGAAAAAGAAGAAACAGAAATGAACTTTTTCAGGAAAACAATGATGTTGAGTCAAAAGCTGACTATAATACATTTATTATATGTTTTCTTAAATCGCGAGAAATCAGATTATCCCTGAACCTGGTTCCACTCTCTAACTACATCTTTATATATCCGCAAACCTGGTCAATTCTTGCACACATTTCTCTCTCTCTTTCTCCCTCTCTCTTGATCTATCTATCTGCTTTTCTGTTAGAAAGAAGAGGTAAAGGTAACTGCATTGTAGTACACAAACCAATCACCTGCTTGGTGTTCTCTAGTCTCGATGTTTCTCATTCTTTTGTTTATGTTAGCCAGATAAAATGTTTTTGTTTTCTTCTGAAAAGATAAGAACAAGTAACCACTCCATGCATATACGCTCATGTAGCTACCTAGCAGGCCTGCATTATATTAACCTTATATTATACGATAATGATATGAAATTGTGAATATTTTATTTGGCATAAAGGTTTGCATGTTGTGATGTCAGTTCCTTGTGTAGCAGGCCGGCAGAGAGACAAAGATCTCTTGTGTTGTGTGTTTTCCAATGTTAGCTACTTTCTACGTTTTATATAATATTTTGAAACATAGTAGAAGATAGCTGAGTTAAACAATAGAGGGTGGTTTGTGTTTGTGCCTCAAAAGAAGAGTACTTGGTAGGGTTCCTTTGTTAAGAGGGTGTTGGTGTTTATTGTAGCAAAAGCAAGAAGAAGAACAAACCCAGAGAAACTGGAATGGAAGCCAAAGGTTTAGGAGAAGTGAGAAGGCTTCACATCATTTACTTCCTTAGTCAGATAGGTGGTCGTGCAGATCATCCTCATCTAATTCGTGTTCTTCATCTTACTCGTAATGGGGTTTATCTAAGAGGTGTGTTACCAATGTTCCATACTTCCTTTTCTGCATCTGGCTCTGACCATATAGTACCTCTTGTTTTTTCTGCTGCACTACACAGAAGGTGATGTGAATAGAGTAAAGAAATACAAGCACTTGATACATTTCATGAAGAGACTTTGTTTCTATGTTTTCTCTTATCACATCATATTAACTTTCACATTTGCAATCTCTTTCTTGGTGTATATGAGCTCTTGGTGTTCATGGATCATTTTTGTTGTGATTGATGCGATTTTTATTATCTAACGGTATTGCCTTTTATCTCCTGAAAAGATGTGAAGAGATGGCTTGGGGAATTGAGAGGAAAAGACTTGCCTGAGGCTTTTTCTTGGTCCTACAAGAGGTTGAGTTACCCTTCTAATCCTTGCTTGGGTCCATTTCTGTACCTCATATTTTTAACCTTTAACTATATGTGTGCGTTATGATGGATTTGTAAGTAACACTTATTGAACGGCAGGAGGTACAAGAGTGGATATGTGTGGCAAGACTTGTTGGATGACGACCTCATAACCCCCATCTCTGACAATGAATACATCCTCAAAGGATCACAAATCCGCACTACCCCATTTGGTATGTACTTAGAGAAAATTGCTATTCCCACTTTTGTTGTTCTCATTAATATTTGAGTATGGCCACCCATAATTTCCATCCATGGACATTTCCAAAGCATGTGCACTTTCCAATAATGTTAAAAGGCTCATTAAGTTGGACAACTTTTTGGATAATGCTGCAGCAACAACTCCTTCACTTGAAGAAAAGAAAACTACCGTTTGTGATATCCATGCTGAGAAGATGTGTCCTCAAGTACAAGAGGACAAAGAACACCAGCAGCAGCCACATCAGTCTCAAACAGAAGAAGAATCTCAGATTCAACCAGACCAGAATTCTAAAACAAATACTCCAACAAAAGGGTCATCAGAAATCAGCCAGGACTCGTTGGTCTTCAGCTCGGACAGGTCGTCTGTGACAGATGATGACTCTTCCAAGGTTGAAGAAGAGAAGCACTTAGAGATCACAACAGGCAAAGAGAGTTTCAATGAAATGCACCAGGAGAAATTAGAGACTTGCTCATTGCCTTCCTTGTATCACAATTTATTAAGTAAGAAGGGCATCCACAAAGATGACCAAAACAAAACTCACTCACCTGATTCATCCTTATCCACCATATCATCGTCATCGTCATCTCAATCATCCTTTACTAAGATCAGAAGCAATTCTACTAAAGTTTCTAATCTTTTTCGAAATTGGATCACTTGTGGCACTGTGGAAACAAACGACGCAGCACTGATCCTGATGAACCCGGCCGAAAAAAACTTTTCCAAGGAACCTAACAACATACCTGAAACAAAAGCTGAGATTTGTAAGGGAGACAGATTGGGCGGATCAGAGAGGTGTTTTAGGACTTCTTGGGGTCATCATGACCAGAAACAACAATATGGGGCAAGGTGATGAGTTATGTTATGAATTGAACTTTGAATATTTTTAAATGACGATCCTTATGTTATGTTATGTGCTTAGTTGTTTCCTGTTTTCTCATTCTTTTTTCTTGTTTTCAGAAAAAGCTTTGATGGAGAGGAAACAGACAGGAGCAGGAAAAAGTTAAGCGAGTTGCTAAATCAAACTTCTTCCAAACCATTTGGTGGACCAATTTGCTCGTAAGTGACTCAACATGTCAGCTCTTGAGTATAATTTCAATTATTAGCATTTCAACAGTATGGTGAGAAGCAACTGTGCATGAAAACTCACGGTTATATTTGTGGAGGATGTTTTAGCACTGTTGAAGATCAATAGGATACAATATTAGTACTTGTCAGGACCTGATTGAGGTGCATGGAGACCAGAAGCTGCTCTAGACTGTTAATTATTAGTCATATATGTGTATATATATATATATATATATGTGTGTGTGTGTGTGTAGATAGATAGATAGATATGACCTGTCTACTGAAACGACAAGTGGCAAAAGTTTCCAACAAAAAGACCAGAGAAGTGAAGATTCAGGATGGTTGTATTACTCCGTAGTCAATCCATAATTTAGATTTTCCTGTAACAAAATATAAAATATTAAAAAAGGGTTGACATTTATTAGTAGATTGTGATGTTTACCTACTTTTGGCTGCGGGGTCTAGTGTTAAAGATTTAACAGTTGTTTCATGCATCTCAATTAAATGTGACTAGGGTAGTATGAGTTATGTACTTGATGCCCATATGTTTCGAGACACTTTCAATTTCACGTTTATATCATAATCATCAATGACCAGACCATAAATAGGACTTGATGATGCAGGCAATGTGGGAAGTCGTTTAAGCCTGAGAAAATGTACAAACACATGAAGTCTTGTAAAGGAATGAAGGCCTTGGGTAAGTCAGCTCCAACTGTTGAGGAGGCACAGCATCCGAAATCATCAACTTCATCTCACACTCACTATTTTTTGACCAACTAAAATATGAATGAATATAGCGTTTGGCTTTTAAATTTTGATGTTTTCACATTTGGTCCTAGTGCTCTTGTAAAGGATGTATCTATCAATGTCTCTTGCTTTCTCTACCATACCCTTTGGCATGATTATTCTTGTCTTAAAAACGAAACCAAAACAGTCTGCACCACAGAATTTTTTACCAACCTTTTGGCACAACACTGCAAAGCAAGAATTACCAATAAATAAATAGCCAATGCACTTTGTTCATACAGTAGCCAGAACTCCACCTTAAGAGTGTACTTGAGATTTCCAAGGTTAGCTTAAACACTTTTTGGACCCAAATGACCAAAAGGTTAGTCCAAAATGACCAATAAATAAATAGCCAATGCACTTTGTTCATACAGTAGCCAGAACTACACCTTAAGAGTGTACTTGAGATTTCCAAGGTTAGCTTAAACACTTTTTGGACCCAAATGACCAAAAGGTTAGTCCAAAATGAATTATATAACATAAATCGACAGTCAATATAGTAAGTAATAAACATATCCTTATCGATAGAATACAGCTCAAAAATCATATCATTTCCTTTGTTCAGCGAGAAAGTTAAATTAAATTATACAAGGTGTAAGATCCTAATTAAAGTAGTTATACAGAGACCAAAACAAGCTGTTATAACTTTAAATCTTCACTGCAATACCCATGTCAGCTCTCCAATGCAGAGTCAGTTGAGGATAATATTCTCCATATTCTTCGATGCTGTTAGTTCTTGTAGTTACTGCACATTCATTAATTAGAAGCAATAGTAGAATTAACATGCTCAAGTAGAAACTGGTACAATTTTTTCCTTAGCTTCTCTACCCTGTGATCAACCTTATCTCCTCCAACCAAATTATCTAACCAGTGATTCACCTGTTTGAGCTGGCCCAGAAGACTTGCCATTTCAGTGTTCCCTTCATTTTTCAACCCAAATTCATTCCTTAGGGACTCCTCCAAGTACTCTAGGAACCATTCACTAGATGCCTCGAGCAGTTTTTCTGCCAAACTTGCAGCCACTTTTATTTCAGTTTCTTTTGATTGATCCTGCTTGGCAGCATCCTTGTTCTTGGTTGCCAAGAGTTTCCGCTTAGCAGAAGGAAGTCTTCTACCAGTTGAACTCGGCAAAGGGCTTGCTTGAGCTACTCGATTTTGCTTGCTTTGAGCAGTTGCATTCTCGGTATTGATGTCCTCAGGAGAATTCTCAATGACAACATAATGACATTTCTCACCATTTAGAACCTCACTTTTCGCCTGTTTTTCAAATAGATTGAATCTGGAGAGATTCGTACCTATCGCAGCTTGTACCCAAGATATAGTATTCTTTCGACTGGGAACTTTGCCTGCATCTTCTATTGCACCCTGCAGGGTAGAGTGGCTGTTTGGCCTTGTTTCGGGAAATGGGGTAAGTATGGAATCAAATAGCACTAAAACTCTCCGCAAACTCAGGTGAAGCTCCAAAAACTGCTTCACAAGTGATCCAGCAGAATGTTTTTGACAAGACTGGCAAAGTTCTGCATACATGCTGAAAGAGAATGCTCATCTTAGTCGATGCAATTATAAAGCACATCAGTAGCTCATCTAGACCCAAAAGGGGACAAACAAACACAGGCTAATACATGTTGTGTTTAGCAAACTCCAAAAACAATCGCTTAAGATAGCTTCAGAAAATAAACAATTATTGCCCTGAAAGAAGCTAATCCAGACAAGCTACTTTTAGAAAACTGAGGAATTTCCTTCCAATTCTGATTACAAATATCAATAAGTGACAATGATGAGATCTAATGATGGAATACATAAGGTTTCTCCTGATATTTGTTGCTTGGCAAGAAATTTACAGTTGAAATAACATCCAAACAGTGACATACATTTAGAAAGATATAATGCACAACAACTTGTACAGGTTAAAGGGGGTACAAGGGATACAGGTTACCCCAAAAACTAGTTAACAATACTTTGAAAAGAACAGTAACAGAACCATTTCTGAATTTAAATAATTAGAAATACTTTCTGAAATTAGAAAATGTTTAGGTTCATTATATTATTAAATGCATTATTATAATACTTAATTAATTGATAATATCCATTTGTTAGACATAAGTATGGCCAATTCCAATGAAAAGAAGGAAGAGCAGAAGAGGTGAGAAAAACATAAGAACTGTATTGTCTACAATAAAAATAAAAATATTAAACAAATAAATACCACATGCATTGGATCACAGTATTTGTAGCAGATGCTTCTTCAAGAGACCGCACAGCCACCAAAAAAGTAACATTTCTATGACCCACAACTTGCTGCAAAAGAGTGACACAACAAAATTCAAAAATTAGAGATGGTTGTTTGAGCAAGACACAAATCCAGTTCAATACCTTTCCAAGATCACACAAGGAGGGTGAGAGATCATCCCAAGAAGCAGGAGTATCGTAAGACCAAGTCTTGAAATTGAGAGGCCCCTTTACTAGTTGGCTATGAACAGTGCCACCACAGGGTGACCTACTACTGGTACTCTTCATCGGAGGAGTGCTTGTCGATTTTGGACACAGATTAGAAGTTGGAGATTTTAGCGGAGAATCAGCTCTAGTAGAAAACTTCTTGTGCGTCACCTACAGCATCATACACCATGTACCCACAATAAGCTTCAAGAAAGTTAAAACACAAGAAACGACATATAAAAAAAAAAACCTTTTTTCTCATACAGCATCAGAGTAAAAGTTTTATAATCTTGCTGTATGCAGTGCAGACATCAGAGTATGCAGAACCCTCAAAAAGTACACTCAACCAAAGGCCCTACAATACTGACCTCAAACATTCACGAAGCACATTTACCTAATTCATTACCAAAAGAATATTAACAACATTTCAAAGCTTACAAAGAAAAGGCTGTAGGCATGGTCCACAACAACAGAAATTAAAGCCTTTTAAAAGCGCAAAAAATTTAAGAAAAAAAAAAACACGAGGGCCCTCATGTATACCAGATGGTGATTTAACAAAAAGAAAACAACATTCAGCAGTGGGACGACAACCTTAAACTTGGGAAGTTGCTGAATACAACTTAATGACTACTATAACATCTACTATAACAACTTAACGACACACTCATTCCCTCAAAAACAAGGAAAAGACAAACCCTCTGTTAAACAACCCCCTCAGAGAAAACCCACGCAAATTTACAACAAAAAAAAGTAAAAGGGATCCAAAAGGTAAAACCTTTCACTCACCAATGTAAGAATTAATAATTAATAATTAATAATACAAAACAAGCTTAAACGCACTTCTCCAGTTAGAATTGGACTTCATAACTTAAGGCAACCTTTAATGCTAATAAATAAGTAGTTCCAATTAGAAAACAACAAAAAGGCATGTAAGAAACTGCTGGTGTCTTAGATTGGGTAGGAGGGAAAAAGGAAAGAAAAAACATTAATTTGTTGAAAAAAAATATATATTTCCTCTGTATTTTAAATTGTTCAATTATTTTCCATCTATCCTACTACCTGCTATAATAGGAACTTGGAACAGTCGATGAAAAGCTGAGAAAGTCTATTAAAAATTTTGAAAAAATAATTCTCATATACAAAAAATAATACTTTCTCTGTTGTTTGTTTTATATTTTCTGTCTACCCAAAGAAAAAAAGATTCTTCCTTTCCTCCATTTTCTTCCCCTTGATTCCTCCAAATATCCCCACAAGTGACTATATGATTGAAAGAAGAAGAAAGCAGCAGAAAGGGAACAGCAACACACGTTAGGCGAAGTGGGGTTGGATTTCTTGTGCTTGAGTTTACCACCACCGGCACTCGAAGAGCCGGTTTTCCCATTGCGCACAGGACTATGATCCCAAACTCTTCTTGCAGAGTCCAAACTTAACCTCCTCGTCTCCACCCTCTTCTCAGCGACCCTCTTCTTGACCCCTTCACTCTGGCTCTGGGGCGAGTGAAGGGATGCGCCGGGGAGGAGCTCGGTGGGGTTGCCAACGCAGGGACGGCGCTTGGGGAGGACGGTGAGGCCGCGGACGAGGGGTACAGGGGAGGCGCGGTCGAGGCGCGTGACGTAGACGAAGTGGCCGAGTTGAAGCTTGTCGGAACAGATGAGGTGCACGTCGGCGTCGGGGACGGAGACGAAGGCGGAGTGGAGGGAGTCGGAGAGCTTGAGGAAGTAACCGCGGGTGTGGAGGGCGGAGGTGGAGGAGAGGCGCGGCACGATCTCCGTGACCTGGAGGAGGGCCTGGCGGTGCGGGGCGGTTACCTTGCTGCCGGCGTTCTCCAGGAGTTTGGAGAGAACCCCCGGAGTTAGGGACGCCATGATGGTGCTGTGTGAATAGTAGAAATGGAAATGAGAGCAAGAATTGAAACAAAAACAAAAACAAAAACAAATTTATGTTATTTGAATCAAAATAAGAGAAAGTAAGAAAAAAACATTATATGAATTCATTAATTTAAAATTTGTATAAACATATAAAATAAGTTTTTTAATATCTATCTAAAATAATGTTATTACAATTCAAATCTTAAAAAATACATGTGGGTGTGACATACCTGAGTTAATGGAAGTTTAATCAAATATAAACCTTTAAAAAAATGAAATTATGATTTATTTTGTTATTTTTCAACTAAAATGGTAACAGTAACAGTGGAATCTGAAAGTGACATGGGGGAAGGTGCAGGTGTGGCAGACACACATGGCAAACACAGAGATGTCACTTTTTTTTATGTTTGAGTGAAGAAACAGAGAAAGAAAAGTGAGTTTCATTCCATAGAGTGGGACAGTACAGTGGACAGACTAGGTTTCAGGGTTCAGTTCCTATTCCTATAGCTTATTGTTTCTTTATTATTATCATCATCCTCAGATTTTTTTATCTCGCAATCTACCTTTTTTCCAAAACAAAAACGTGTTTTAATAGATTCGTTATTTACACGGGAAGGAAAGAGTAAACACTTTAAAGTTTGTTTATGCTGAAATGTGGAAGAAATAGAGAACAGAAAAAAAGAGAGTGTTAACGTTGTGAAAGAGAATTTATTCGGGTGAATTTTTGCTCGTTGAAACGAAAATTGACTAAGGTTGTTCGATGTTTTTGGACCCTTTTAAAGTAAAATTGAGAAAAATTATGAGGTAAGTAATTTGAGAAGAACTAGAGTCAAGAAGTTGAGGCCTATAGTTTATTGTTTGTGTAAGGGGTTGATATCAAATGTTTAATGAGATTTTAAATTTTACTAATAATTTTGATTACATAGGCTAGATTATGATAGAGTTTAAGTAATACTATTATGTGAATAATGTTATCAGAACTACTAATATAATAATCGATTATAATATAATTCAGAAATATTAATCTCTTATTTTGAATATAAAATATATGTTAAAATATATTTTGATGTCAAGATATTTATAAATTATATTATATAAAGAATATGAATAGAAATGACGTGATTATATGTGATTGCATAGCTATGTTACTTACTAAAGATTTGTAGATTTTAAATTATTAATTTATTTTATATTTATCAATTATTTAGTTTACTGTAATCTTATATTATATCAAACAAATAGTTTAACCAGTAAAAAAAGAATTTTGAACACTTAGATTAGTTCAAAGAAAGAATAATAGTAAAATTTCCTTTATTTATATATATATATACATATATGAATTAAAATAATATATTATTGTTGATTCCTTTTAAAATAAATATATTTTTATATATGATGAGTGTTATGCTATTAATTAATACAAGATATTTTCATAATAGTAATAATTTGTGGAGTTGTGGGAGTAGAAGCTAAAATTTGTACTTCTTCCATGTGAAGGTGATTTGAAAAAAAAAGTAAAAAGTTTTAAAACTGTCTTTAATTTTATTTGGAAAGGAATAATTTTAACTTAAAAAATAAATACTTAAATAGAAACTGACAACCTATCTTCTAAGTATTTTTTTCAACTCATATTTTTTTATATTATTATTATTATTATTATGTTATTATTGTGTGTTATCAAAGATGAAGAAAAAGAATACATTATGAATAAGTTAATTTATCTATTATAAATATTGTTATAATTTTTTAAAAATCTTACAATATTCCAGTTTAATTTATATTTTGTTTAAATATTTTAGAAATTAATCTACACAATAAAAAACGTTGGTATAAAAGAATTTTTTTTTAATTTTACTAGTAAATAAGACTTCTCAGACTAGTTATAATAAACTAAAATTACATAATAAAAGTAAAAAAAATGAATTTCAGCTAATGAAATTACATAATAAGAATAAAAAATTAATTTAAGCCAACAAAAAATAATTAAGCTATAATTTTTATAACTATTTTTTTAAAATTAAATTATTATAACTATTTTATTAATTTTAAATGATCAATTAAAAGTATTATACAAGAAGAAAACAAATACACGTAAGTTTTAAAAATACTGACATTAAACCATCCAAAATAAAAAGAACCCAAAGGACCTGTAATACTCAAATATTATGAATTATACTGGCTTTTATAATCAGTTATAATTAGATACATAATTGATTATTACGTGGTTTTAGACATAATTAATTATGAAATTATAAATTATATTATGACTTCCGTACTTTACTTATATAATGACGTCATGGTGTTATGTAAATTTGTTGTGGAATATTTGTTGACTTTCTTAAATATCAGTTAATTATTTTTTAATTTATTTTGCAATTAACATGTTTAATTCAGAATTTTTTTATTATACTTTAATTTTTTAAATTGGTACGTCAACTTTTTTATATGTAATTCATTATTTACACGTATTTAATTTCAATTTTTATATAATTTTTTAATATTATTTCTAATTTTATAAATTAATTATCTTTTAATTTTAATTTATACTTATTTTTATCAAAATAAAATTAAGGATACTTTTATAATTTATTATACTATCCAATTGTGAAAAACATAACAAATATACAAGAACAAAGAGTTAAACTGTATATTTAAAAATTTTGAAATATTTTTTAAACTTGTGTAGGATGATGTGTAATCATATGTAAGTTTAAACTTGACGGATGGTCAAATAAAATGTTTGATATAAAAGTGATTTTTGAAAAATTTCTCTTTTTTTTATTAGTGGAAATCATATAACATGCAATATATTTAAAAACTTAAAGATGGAAGGCTTAACTCAATATTTTCATAATAGTTTGTCTTCAAAATTAGACTACACTATAATTTTTGTCAACAGGTCAAGTTTTACTGAGTAGACTAATATTACAAAGATACAAGTTGAGTATTCTTTAAATATGAGTCATTTTTTGTTAAAACTAATTATCAAAGTAGTATTTAGAACTCGGTTACTCCTAGTTAAAATCCCAGATATTATTGGGTCCATAGTCATTATTAGCTATAAAATTGAGCATTGCTTGGAACACAGTCACTCATGACTAAATAATATAGAGTATTGTTTGGAACAACAACTACTTATAGTTAAGATGAATATTCTTTAGAAAACAATCATTCTTGACTAAACAAAGATTTTTTAGAAATAGAGTGACCTAAGAGATCACAACTTTGGCTAATTAAAGAGAGACGGTATCTTGCAACATATACAAAGATTAGTCATTGTACTAGAAACAATAATGAATAATGTTCTTGTTACATTAAACTTCAACATTATTCTCTCAATTTCTTCGTGAGTGGGATCTAAATATCACCATGAAGAAATAGTCATTGTAAATCATGTTCAAGTTATTGAGAAGCTTCATCTCAAAAGAGACATTTTTCATGGTTCGAGCAAGCGAGGACAATGATGCTTAAATGCACTCTATTCAACATTAAATGTTTATTTTCTCTTTAATCAAATATCTTAATAGCTAAGAATGCTTATCAAACCTAGGTGAGAGAGCTTTATATTCCAATATGAGTAAAACAAGATATTCTCTTGTTCTTCTTTGTTGAAGGTGTGTTATTCTATTAATGCTTGAACAAATATATGAGTTTGCTTGTGAAAACACTTTGATACAAGTTAGATGAAAAATAATTGATGTAATAAATAAATAATGTACTGTATATCTTAAAATCATCTCTTATTTATACTATTTTAATGTGTTTTTATGTGTGTAATCCTTTATGATATACTCATAATGTTTTTAATGTCTAGTTAATTGCTCATATTATTATTATTTACCTAAATGTTCATCATTGTATATATTAAATGTAAATGTATTGAGGTATTAAATATTTATTATTAAGATCTTCTTAACATATTGTTTATACATGCCGACAAAAAAAATATTATCTATACATAAAGTAATTTGATTAAAAATACGAGTGAAAGTATATATTTTTTATTATTAATATCAATTTTTAAATCAAACAAGTTGTTTTTTTAGTGCCATTGTTTTTTAATTTTTTAAATTATATTTATTTTAATATATATAATATAAAAATATATTTATTTATATAAATATTTTTTAAGATTTTTAATTAATTAATTAATGTTTTTAATTAGATAAATTAAAATAATTGTTAAATAATAAATGACTATATTAAAAAATACTCAATAACTCATCCCCGTCCATCTCTATCTTATAAAATTAACGAATCATAGTGGAGCGGCCCATCTTCTATCCTCTAACCAATTAAATTGGTGAATTAGATAGAAGAGACCAAAACGTTGATGAATTGAAAATCTTAAATTGATTCTAAACCTGCTCTAGCACCCTTAGATAAAGTCATGATAGCTTCTAAGTTAGTTTAGTTTAGTTATTCTTATTAATTTTGAATAGTTATGAGTTGCTAATATGTCTATAGGTTAGTGGACCAAACCCTTTTGATGTGTTGGTCCATATGAACTACCTAATATAGACCACACACTTAAATAGTTCAAAGGACAAGAGAGTTGGCTTAGACCAACGTGGGATTACTTTATCTACAAATTATAACAACTTTTCCCAACTAAGTCAAAAGAAAGTGGGGAAAGCATTTTGAGTGAATTATATGTCCTAAGACCTTTCCAAATAATATTTAATAGTACCCAAGGAAAACATTGGTCAACTACCATCAAAACTTTATTTTGTTAACATTTACTTTAACTCATTGTCCCTAATATTATGGTTAAAAGAAATCAAAAAGTGTATTGTTTTATTAAAACATTATAGTAACATTTAATGTTATTAAGGCATCTTTTCACAATTTTCAATGAAGTTATTATTTCTTAAGCATTGTCCTAAAATAAAAAGGTGATGATAATGAAGACAAAAAAAAAGCAGGAAATAAACATAATAGATATAATTTTTTGCGTAGATATTTGCTAAGTAAAAATTCCAAAGCTCATGTTAGGGGATTCAAACGAAATTTTATCTTCAAACTAATATGTTTTTTTAGTGGATTATTTTTAGTTTTAAATAGAATTAAATATATTTTAGTCCGTGAACTATTTATTAAAATTATATTTCGTTTTTAACCAATTTTAGACCTATTTCGTCCTTATACTTTATAAATAGGTATAAATGTTCGATAACAAATAAAAAAATCTTTAAGGAGAAAAAAATAAAAAGAAATGGAAGAAGAAAAAAAATGAAATAAACTTAAGAGACGGATGACAGTGAAATAGAAAATGATAAAGAAAGAAAATAAAAAAATAAAAAGGAATTTTGATACATCATCAAGAATCGTTTATACGAGTTTATAAAACATAAAGATAAAATAAATCTAAAGTTTACCTTAGGAACAAAATACAAATTTAACAAATAATTTAAGAACTAAAAACATATTTAACCATTTTAAATAAAATATTGATCTCAAAGCAAGAAATTTGATACAAGAAAGAAAGATGTTATTTTTCCGTTGAATCTTAAATTAATTGTATATATTTTTATCTTATCCTTCAATTATAAAGTATTATTTATAGTAATATTATTGATTTTTACAATAATTACTTTACATAAAGTGATTTTATATTATTAGTTGAAAGTGTAAGTATTATTAGGGATTTAGTTCAATTGGTTAAAACATACAAGTAAATTTTTGTAAATTTTTTTATACTTAGGTTTTATTCCTATAAATTATATATATACATATATATATATATCAAATTCTTAAAAAAAATTAAAAAGTGTAATAAAGAACATGTTCTTAGTATTTTTTAAATACTTAAATTGAATTGAACTTCAAATATGAGTTGTATGAGTTGAAGAATTATGGATTTATTGGAAGATTCATTTTGACCTTATAATCGAGGTAAGAACCCACAAACCCACACACACATTTTAATATAGGCAGAGTATTTTTATAGACATTATATAAACAAGTTTTCATAGTATCGTATAATTAAATAGAAACATGGTAAGTTTAAATTTCTTTTGTATATAGTTATTTTAAAATTTATGATATTATAATTTTAATTGATTTTAAAGTTTAAAATATTATGTCCAAGGTGCACTCATTAGTCAAAGTCTTAATAGTTATAATGTAAAATACTACATTTTATTAAAGTTAAGGAAGCCTTAACGTTCCAAAAGTCGCCAAAAACATTCCTTTTAAACTTTCCCAACCAAGATTTCCTTCATTCTCGAGGAAACAAGGAAAAATAAGATAAATGCCATGTCAAAAAATTCGACCCTCGTAATCTTAAGGTTTCCTATTCAATTATTAAAAAAAATATAAATTAATAATATAATTAATTAAGAATAATCAATATCTAATTACTTACAAAAATATAAAAAAATAAAGTTAAAAATAAAAAAATAATTTTATTAATTTAAAATAAATAAAGATCATAATGAAAATTAATATTATTAATTATGATAAAAAATAGTTCACCTGAAATCTAATTTTAATGCAGCCCGCTAGACTGAATTCAGAAAAAACTTTCCAAAAATCATATTCTCTTAAAAAAGATTGACAAAATTAAACTATTTGTCTATATAAAAGATTCATTTCATACCACAATTAATAACATACTTTTGTTACTATAACAAAAGAAATAAAAAATTAGCCATTATATGATATATGTTCCTCTGTTTGTTTGTTTTGTATCTTATAAATTTTTATCTTGTATTTTACATCCAAATTTAAATTATTAACGGAAGTTTACTTTGCTTTCCCTTCTATTAAAGTTAAATTACAAAATCTACTTTTACTTACTATTACTAATAAATTTAAATAATAAAATTATATTATTAATAATAATTTATAGAAATACTTTTATAATACAATATAATTCCTTTTAATATTTTTAATCATTAATAAATATTAATACCCATTACTCAAATTTGTTTGATATAAAATTAAATTTTTCTTATACAAATCATTATTAATACTAAACAATTTTTATTTCAAATGAAGTTTAAAGCAAATTTTAATATTAATTTATATTAAAATAATTATTTTACATTATTACAACATTTAATATTATTTTTATTAAAATATTAAATTTTATTTATCACAACATTTAATATTAATTTATATTAAATTATTAAATTTAATCATTTATATTCAAATAATTTTTTCCTAAATATTTTCGCACATGGTCGTAATTTTTTTATTTGGATATGTTTGAAAAAAAATTCTTATAATTTAAGTCAAAATTTTAAAACTTTTATTTGAAAGTTAACCTTTCTCAATTTAAATACTTTTATTATTTTTATATTAGCATGATTTTAAAATAATTATTAATTATAAACTCTTAAGTCTTATTAAATTATTATTTTTATATTAATTAATTACTTTATAAACCAATTTTTAAAATCATATTAAATATATTAATTATTAAATAATTTATCTAATTGTTTTTTCAATTAACAACAATATAACTTGAATAAAAATAATAAAAATCAGGTAAGAATTTTGCTTGGGAAAACTTAGCTCTTACCGGTTTTCTGGTCGGCGACGGTTAGATGGAAAGCCAGAGATCAAATACCCGGAGTAAATAAATCAATAAAGATTTTATTTTGACAATTATATATATATATATATATATATATATAACTATATGAAAAAAAAAAAGAAATGATCATTTTCATTACGTTCTATAACTCTTAGGCATGGCAACTGGCGGGCGGGCGAGGCAGGGCGGGCGGGCGAGGCGAGGCGAGGCGAGGCGGGGCAGGCGGGTTTCACCTCCCGCCCTCGGTCCCCGATTCACTTAACCATCCCCGTCCCCGCCTCCGATCTTTGTCGGGGATAACAATTTAGTCCCCACACCCATCTCCATCCCCGCCCTCATCCCCGTTTCATTTTATTTTCTTAAAATATAATTTTAAAATATTTTAAATAAATCTAAAAATTTAAGCATAACTATAATATATATATATGTATATAGCGTATCACATAAATAGACTATTAAAGATAAATTTATAGAAATTAAGTATTTTAATATTAAATATTTTTTTCTTTTATATATTATAATGTTACAAATTTTAAATTATTTTCTTGATAAAGTATATTTTAGTTTATTATTTTAGTATAAATTATTTACAAATTATTTGTTCCATTTTGTGATTTTCCACCCAAAAGCTTTTTACAATAATTGCATTGAGTCTTGTCCTCTCCATTATTTACTTTTAAGCCTATTTGATCCTGATTGTGCAGTTTCTTCATGCTCATTATCTTCTGTTGCTGGGAGAACTTCATTTGATGTAGTAGTAGGACCACTGATTGAAGGGTCTACATTTTCTTCTAACATTGGTTGATGTGCTTGTGATATTCTAATATTTTCCATAACAACAAATAAAATTTCTGCAATTACAAAAGTAAAATGATTTATTTATCACATTTCTCAATAATAATTTTTTGAATTTTAATTTTAATAAAAAATCACAGTAATTACAGTTTACAAAGAATACACTTTTATAATTTAATTTTGAAGAGAATGAAAGTTAAGAAGATGAAAATAAAAACAATTAAAATAGAAATAAAATCATGTTAGAAAATAAAAATTAAATAGAAATAAAAATAGGTACACTCAAAACCAAGTATACAAACATAACAAATCAGTGCAAAATTGTACAAAAGTTTATGTATCTAATCATAAATGTAACAGATTACTCACAAAGAGATTACAAATTATAAAAAAACTGATAAAGATAGATTACAAAATTAATAGAAAAATTCACAACAATTATACAGTTAACAAATAAGACACTTTTAAAATTTAATTTTGAGATAAATCAAAGTTAAAAACATAAAAATGAAAACAATTAAAATAGAAATACAAATATGCTAGAAAATGAAAATAAAATAAAAATAAAAATACTAGTATACAAACATAACAAATTTGTGCAAAATTGTACAAAAAATTATGTATCTAATCATAAATGTAATAGATTACTCACAAAGAGACTACAAATTGTAAAAAAGAATGATAAAGATAAACTCCAAAATTAATAAAAAATCACAACAATTATACTGTTAACAAAGAAGACACTTTTAAAATTTAATTTTGAGGAAAATCAAAGTTAAGAACATGAAAATAGAAATAAAAATATGCTAGAAAATGAAAATAAAATAGAAATAGAAACATCAGTATACAAACACAACAAATCTATGCAAAATTGTACAAAAGGTTATGTATCTAATCATAAATGTAATAGATTAATCACAACGAGATTACAAACAAAGGTAATAGGGTTACATAGTTTACAATGAATACACTTTTAAAATTTAAATATCAATGGTAAATAAGATGTTAAAAAACAAAATAGAAATAAAATAATACTAGAAAATGAAAAATAAAAATAGAAGTATGAATATTCAAACCAGTATACAAAACAAATGTAGAAAGTATGTGAGAAATTGTGTAAAATGTTATGTATCTAACCATAGATGTAATAGATTAGCCACAATGAGATTACAAAATATTGCTCAGCAAATCCCTCAAATGAAGTCCTCACAAAAAATTTCAGAGAATAAAATAATAATAGATGTTATTATCAATGCACAATATTTAGAAAATTGATAAAGAAACAAAGAACTAATCTTATGTTATGCGTTCAACAATTTGGTTGAAGGGACTAAGAAAAGTAAATGTATAGAGGATGAGAGAAAGAGAAGAGTATATTGAAACTGGTTGAAGAGATTGAGAAAGTTGAAGGAATGAGTGAAAGGTAGAAGAAAAGAGAAAAGTGTAGAATAGAGAATAAGGTTTCAGAGAAGACACTGTAATCCTTTATGTATGAAAAATAAAAAGAAACACTAAGAAAGAATATGAATAGTTTTAGGGTTTATGTTTAAATTTAAAGACGGGGCAGGGATGGGTACGGGGGCGGGGTGGGGATTGCATTACCCATCCCCGACCCCGAACCTGATTGATTTAAACGGGGAAAATCCGACCCCGACCCCGAACCCGGTCAACTCGGTTTTTCCCCGTCAAACTCGGGGCGGGGGCGGTTCGGTCCCCACGGGTGCGGGTCTAATTGCCATCCCTACTTATTACAAAGTTCATACTGAATTTTTTTATGAAAATTATGTTAAAAATATATTAAAATTATAATAATTATTTTTTGATGAAGTTTTTTATTATAAAATTTTAATTAGTATCTTTAAAAATACTTGCTTCATTTATTTTAAAAAATTCATCTCATTTTCCCATCACGTGAGACCCACATGTAATTTAATACTTTGCAGAGAGAGAGATATTACAATGGATTTCAAATTAGGATGTGCTACCATGAAGTTTTTCATAAGAAATTTTAAGAGAGAAAAAACCAATCTTCCAGCTAAAATAAATTAATATTTAAAATATAGTTTTTTTTTATTAAACTATGTTATCGAGAAACTAGGTTTCACATTCTATATCCGAAAACTTCGACCATTATTATCTGTCACCACATGAATATCTGTAAATGAAGAAAAAGAAAATAAATAAAACATGGGGACAAACCAAACTTATACCTGAGAAATAATACCAGTACAGAAAGACTAATAAAATTTTAATTTGTGGGAGGTTGTAGCGATTTCAAACCTCACAATAAAAAGTGAAAAGTATCAAATAAAAAAATATAATTAATTAACTATCCTAATATTAACAAAAAAATTGCACAAAAACATGTGAGACATTTTAATATGAAAAAAGCAAATATTTTTCAATTTATTTTAACATAAGCTAAGATCCTCTGAATAACTTAATAATAAAGATGCATTTTAACTAAATTTTATAAAAAAAATTCCTAAAAAATAGTTCACATGTATATTTTATTAGAATTTAAAAAATAATACATCTTAAAATTTTAAAATCATTTAGATAAATAAAGAAACACTTGACTAAAACTATATAATAAATTCGCATCTATAATGTTTAAATATCGTAGTAAAAAATATATTAAATTTTTATTTAACTTTTTTTATATTTTTATTAGAGTGGTATGAAATTTGGTTTAATTATTACATTTATTTTATTTTTAATATTGTTGTTTTATCAAAATATTTATAATATTTTTTTTATCTTCTTAGAATTTTTTTTTCTAAAATAACATACATGTCCACAGAAAGTACAAGGCTACCCTACCTTCTTGTAGTACCCTTAAAAATGACTTAGAAAAAAAAAGAGAGGAAAGCTACGTAACTCTTTCCTTGGTCACACAGACAGATTATGTGGCATCTGTTTTTGGCATGTAGACAGTTAGCTCAAAGGTAACGAACTTTCACTAAACCTAGAAAAATGCTGACTTTCCACTGACCTACTGCAACAAACAAAACCCCATCAACATAACCATAGGCACACATTAAGCAATGTTCATTTAATGCACTATGCAAGACTAGGCCTTATTCTAATTCTGGTTTTTCCCTGTCCTTTCTACCTTACCATATGCTCATGGAAATCAAAAAAATCATAAGGTGAGAAGCTATCTGTGATGGATGTGGATTGAAGGGTCCTTAGCTCCCAATGCACCTGAAAGCTGCAAACCCACCAACTTATATATACAAAGAGAAGCCAAATAAATCAAGCTTCTAGTTTCTGTGCACCCTAATGTAAGTTTTTTTACACTGAAAACAAATCAAAAAATCATTTTTAATATTGACCAAACTTTTAATTTCTATATATCATTCATTTGAAAAAAAATTTTGGATAAAAGTTAATAACTTTATGATCTAGATTAGGTTGTGATTGAATTACAGTGTAAATTTGAAATTTTTTATTTTTAAATGAGGACTCAAATTAGCTGTAGATAAAGAAGTTCCAGATGTAAGAGTTGGCTCAAAGAGTATATATTGGCCCATTATAGAGAAATTTTTAAAGTTTGGTGACCTTCCCCATTTCATTTTCTTGAGCTTCATTGGCATTGGAGAGTTAATCTTTCATTTTTCACACATGGACTACCAGAAAACAGACATTTTACCTTTTTGAAAGGCCTCTAAACTAACCAACCCCCTTGGTTGCTCTTTAAGAAAGTGAACATTTCTCTTCCTGTAGGAGTGATCTTGCTGTGCAAGAGGTGCAGCCATGGCTACCTTTTGACAATCACAACAAAACCAAGCCAAAAACCAGTGTGAGAAAGAGAAAGAGAGATCATAGTAAATTCCTACATAGCAAGTTAATGGAGGTTCAATCTCCTGCAGTGAAACGCCCCTATGACATCACCATGTCAAGAAGAACAAGGAAACAGCAATCTCCACTGCAAGGCAATGAGAAACCCAAATCAGCAATGGGTGATGCAACACCAAAGGAAGACAAAATACTCACAGTGGAAACTACTCAAACCAACACTGTTGCAGAGGTGAAACAAGGTGGTAGTGAGAGTGACCACAAAAGCTTGAAGCAGTTGATCATAGGAGATGACAGAGAAGCAAAGAAAGGTAATAGTGATGAGAGAGGCAAGGGATCAAGAAACTCACTTGGTGAACATTTCACAGAGGAAGAGAAGCAGCATCTTCAGCTGGTTCGGATGCAACAGAAGGACAACCTCCAAGGTTTGAAGTTTAAGAAGTTGGTGAGTCGTTATGCCAAAGTTTTGGGGCATTTGCTGAAGGCTAAGCGTGATCCTCGTTTAGGTGATGCAGGGAAAAAACCTGTTTTCAAGCTATCAGCCTAGGAAAAATTTTAGGTTTTACTAGCTGGTGATTTGGTTGGTTCTCATAGATCCATTTTCTATGTATTATTATTATTCTGTGCTTATATTTTTGCCAGCAAAATACCTTAGCTTTTTCCATCTTCTGTTATACTCTTACATTTGTGTATCCTTCATGCATATATGGCTTGTATTTTATGTACACTAATTGTATCATCAAAATATATGTTCTTAATATGATAGTTTCTGATAATACTAGTATATCTTCTTGTCACAATTTCATTCCTCTTATTTTCTACATTTTCTGGTATAACAAAAGTAATTAGTTTTCAATTCTTGTATGAATTTCCTTCACACTGCAAGTAGTTTATCCTCAGAATGAGAAAACAGTTACAGAAAAAGAAAAAGAGAAAGAGAAAAGTAAAGTTAACTGTTAGAATAAGTTTTGGATATGTATTTTTCAGCTGTAAAGATAAACATTTAAGATGAGAAAAGAACAATTTAGTGAGACAAAGAAAAATGGTGTCAAGAGATGAAGAACGTCTCATGTTTCAACTGAGGAAAAGGACCTTCACAGCAAAAGAGTTGCCAGTTTTTTTGGCGTGGAAGGTTTGTATTAAAATGAAATTTATGAATCTCTTCTAATAATTTATAACCAATAAAATCCTAATTATGAGTCTCTTCATTTTTAATATTGCCAATTGCTACAAAATTTCTTGCACAATATTTTTGTTTTGTTTTCAAAGTTTATAATATTGGACAGCGATTATGTTTACATTTCGTGATGTTTAAGTTTGAGTTTAGTGTGATGATGGGAACAGAAGACTAGAGGCACAAGTTTTAATTGTAAAAAAAATAATTGAGAGGAAAAAGAAAGTTTAGAAACTAAGACATTTTGATTAATGTTTCCAACCGACACAAGACTTCAAATCAACTTTTGAGCTACCATCAATTTATAGCCTAAAGAAAAAGCTAATGCACGTACACCTCATGCAACCAAACTTACACTTTCACAGCTTCTTCAGTTTTACACATTAATAATTAGTCTTTTTTTATTTTCATTTATATGAACACAATTCTTTATATGTTGTGTAGAGAAAAAATATAAGACAAAGTTATTTTTTATCAGTTAAAATTAATTTAAATATGAGTTAAAAATAAAAATACAGTGAAATTATGTCAATATAAAATAGAAAAATTGGATTTTCAATATAAAGAAGGGTGGATATGAGTCACTGATTTCATTTTAGGAATTGAGTTTATTAAAGATGATAATGTAAACGGTTAGCTGTAAAATATTTCAGTGACTCAAATTTATGATACACAATTATGAATAGTTTTATAGTTTTTTTATTCTTTTTAAATTTATGAGGGTAAGATGATAAAGTGGACAATTACATCTCGTTTTGATTTGGATGATTCTTTTTACATTTATCTTTAGATGGTATAATTGAGAAGTTAATCTGCATAAACTTTTTTAAGAAAATAAATATAAAAAGTTTTTTATAAATTTTTAATTCCAAAATTTAAATATAATATAAGAAAATTTAATAGAAGTACAATAATTAAAAAAACATAAAACTAGTTATTTATTATTTATTACAATTAATTAAAAAAAATATAATATGAAAAAAATAGAAGACAAGGACTCCACCACCAGCATATGCTTTGGTTCTACCATCTCCATGCCTTCTCTTCAATAATCTCCACCAACTCACGCCATATATGTATGAACTTTAGCTTGTATGTCCCTGTCATGCTCTGAGCCCTTCACATATGCACCTCCTGGATCACCTTGCGGCTGTGTGCAGCCACTTCAAGTTAAACTTCGCATCAGCATTGCAATATACAAGCTTTTTCCTTTGGTTTCATAGCTGGCCAAAGAAATTGCAGCTCGAGAAAACCACTTTTCTCATAAACTTGGTACCCCAAGGAGTGAAATTTGATGATACAACAGCTTTTTTAATATATAAGAAATTCTGGCAGAGAAAGAGAGATTCTCAATGATGCTTCTGTCTTTGGTGCCTATGTTCATTATCCAGGTTATATAACAATAACATAACTTTCTTAAGACCATTTTGTGTTTGTATTGGTATGAAGTCAATAAATGTAGTATAGTTGGTTTCATTTATCCACCTTCAAATGTTTACCGGAACATATCTTTGAAATGGAAATATTGTTTGTGGTGTCTGTGTTTCTTACCAAAACTCACATCAAATGGTATTCCACAAGCATGTTTTAATTTAATGATTACAAAACTTGTAAAATGAGATTTTCACTTATTTATAAATTGTAATTTAAATTTTATCTTTAGTTGACGTGAAATTTTTAAGACATTCCATATTAGACATCTCAAATGCAAATGAAGGGTTAAGGAAAACCCAAGAACCAGAATAATACACGAGGTCTAACACTTTATAAGGTATAAAGTTCTAAATGACTCGGATACCATGTTTATGAATACAAAATTGAATATGTCCAAAGCAGGTATAGCCAGTTATAGGTCATTGCTTTATTTCTCATGCCAGATTCTAGATCAATGTCCTTCAGTTCTGGAACAATAAGCTATGCAGGATCTGCTAGGAGAAGGTAGCTTCGGTCACGTTTATAAAGGTTACATACATGATGGCAGAGATGAGGCTGTGAAGATTCTCATAAGAGATGACCAACATGGTGACCATGATTTTTTTGCAGAATCATAGATGCTTAGCAGCTTGCACCATAGGAATTTGAGTCATTCGGTTGTTTGTATAGAGGGAGCATGATTTTTCAACTAAACTGTGTCAAGGGTCCAGTAAAACTTTTTGTAGTCTCAAAGAAAATTCTAATGACAAACACAAATTTGTTTATCATTACTTACTATCATGGCACTGGAAATAAAACATGTACTTGAAATGAAGTGATCTGTCCATGTTACAATTGAAGAACAGAATTTGTTGTATATATATATATATATATATTATAGTCAAAGTCATGTACTCTGCATTATTCGGATTTCTCAAGATTCTAGTTAAAAAAAAAATTGATTATTCAGATTGTTTATCATTATCCTGAGTCCATTACATTCATTATATAGATGTGGGTTGCTTGGAAAGACAGCAATAGAATTTTTTTAGACATTTTTAACTCAAAGTCTAATTCAAGAACATTTTGCTTCACAAGAATTACTAAAGTAAAATTTAACAAAAAGTGCAAACTGTGTGGGAAATATAACAAGAAGTATCTATTGCTCTGTATAGACCTTGTGGTATGTACAAAATATGTGTTCTCTGTCATAATATTATTTTTAAGTACATTAGAAAAACAGAAAATCTAAATACCAAAATGAAGTTGAACAAATTCAATTCAGTCATTACTTAGAAAAGTAATAGGAAAAATTTGGAGAAGGAACTAATGATTCTTAAAACGTACATCTGGTTCTAACTTACATATATCTTTCCTCAAATTAAACAAATCTAGTTGAGCTCACCAAAATTGAAATTTTAAACTCTGTTGAACAAGAAACCGGGGATGTAGCAAGCCAAGAAGTCACTAAAAGCATTGAAGAGTTACTGGAATGCAAGCCATAATTCTTGGTAAGAATGTGAGAACTATTCTTTCACCTTGTACTAAAATGTACCTGGTAGTTGTCTGTAATATGCAACATTTGTTTCTGCAAGAAGCCTCTTGTTTGGTTGGAGAGATAAGCAATATCAGTTTTAAGTTTTTTTCAATTGTTCAATGTGCTGAGAGCTGCTTGATTATATCGTATTGTCCTAATTAATTAGTGTCAAGAATGTGCACTCTGTGGTGCTTTCATCGAGTGAGACAATATTGAAAAACACTCACCTTTTAGTCTGTGTCTGGTATTAACAGGGTGACTGCACTGAATTTACATTATGACCAAAGCCCACATCGAATGGTATTGTAATAGGAGACGCATTTATAGTACTATAAAATTTAAAGGCTATACTTATGTAAATCACGGAGCCATGTGATAAACACATAGCGAATTATTCTTTCGCCTTTTACTAAAGAATACCGTGTGTTTGTCACTTCAAGTGGCATACGCCTATTTTTGGAAGGGTCTCTTCTAAGGAGAGACTCTGTTTTGCAAGTTTGAAGTTTTCTATGTTATATTGTAAGTTGTGTCTATTTATTAAATGATCCTATGACTCTGTATTTGCTCCCTTTTATTAATCATATTATAAGTTGCTTTAACCCTCAGTAATAATATTATTGATTAAAGATTTTAGTTAGTGTATGCTTTAATTTGATTCCTGTGGTTGTGTTACCTTTATTTTTGTGAAGTTTTTTTTATTTCTATTTTTTATGAAAGTTTTATTATTTCTTTTTTCTATGGAAGTTTTTTTTTCTTCTTTTTTCTATGCAAGTTTCTGATGTTTTTATTTAAATGCAATATGTTTTTCATTGTATCAGAGTAGTAAGACATAATTTTCTGTCTCTGGAGACTCAAAAAAATGTATAAAATTTTAATATTTTGTCTCAGGAGAAATAAAGTGTTTTTTAATATTTTGATCACACTTTAAATCATGAAATTGATATATATTTTGTTTACACTTTAAATCATGAAATTGATATAATTTCCTTTTTCAGGAAAATAAATATATAAAATACAATTTTAGTATTTTATATAGGAGACTTAAATTAAATATATAAAATTTTAGTATTTTGTAACAAATTTGAGATAAATTTGAAGAGAATAGATAAAAATTATAAATTATTTAATTGATAGAATAAATAAAAGTTACTTTTTAATTAAAAATTGTATAAACGATAATTTTATTTGATGTATAAATTACTTTTTTATTAATTTTTCGATGTTACTAAAAATTATTATACAAATTTATTTATTTTTATATAAAAGTTCTGATAATTATTTGAAATAATTTGTAATTTTTTTATAATATTTTTTTATATTATATTATAATATAATTATAACTAATAATATTATAACAGTTATTTAGGTAGTAACAATTAATTATATGATAATATATTATGTTTACCCAACCTGATTGATGTTATATTATAACATAATAATTATATTATAATATAAATAATTTAAATTTATTTTAATTATGATAAAAATTTGAAATTGATGATAATTAAATTAAATTAAATTTAGACTATAATATTTATTATATTAAAAATTTATTAAATTAAAATATAACCTTAAATATAATATGAAACTTTTTTATCTATATTTTTTGACAAATCTGTTTGTGGGGAAATTCTTTTATGACTTTCTTTTTGGACAGTAACTAAGTCTAGTATTATATAAATGAACACAACTATACATGAAGCAGCAGGAACATAAAAGTATATTATTAGAGCATGAATATAGATCGTGTAGGGTTTACAATGTCTTTCACTGCCACAACATAATTAAATCTTGAGACTAAACATTGTAGGGCATAAACCCAGAGGTTGCCCTTCCAGAAATTCTCGAAGGCCTGAGATAAACACAGGCCTAAGAGGGGGTTTGGAAATAGTTTTCAACCAGCAATAGACGCGCCTCGGTTAGAACCTCACTAGCTGCGTCATTGCCCCAAGCGCAAAGATGACTTTCTATTTTGTCTGACAAGTTATTTATTAGCATTTGTCAGTCTCAACGAATGTTGTTACAGTGGATGTGGGACTTCAACCAATGTGCAGACTTGACCAATGATTCCAATTATAGATGGGAGCAATTCTCCTGCTTTTTTAAGTCTTTGCTACTTATCCAAGTCTGAGAAATCATCTGTTACTGATACTTCTTAATGTTTTAATTCTCTCATGTCTACCACCAACACGGATTTCAACTTTATCTTCAAATGCAAAACCTTGGAATTTTGCCCGGGCTTGCTCGTCTTTGGGTTGTTCTGATCTCTGTAGGTTTGTCCACTGTCATGCTTTGGAGCTGGGGTTTCGGAATCACCTTCATGTCGTCAAGAACTTGTGGGTATGTCTGGGAAGCTGGGGCGAATGGAGGATGCTCGCCAAATGTTCGTTGGAATGTCTGTAAGAAGCCTAGTCTACTATGGTTTCATGTTATGCTTTCAACTGCAATTCTCTTGGTACTTCTGCGATGTTTAAAAGGAGAGAGCTGGGAGGTTTGGGCCAAGTTATCGTGAACCTCCCTCTTATCGAACCATGCTAGATGTGGGCTTCATGATGAAACTCTTGAGTTGTTTAAGGTGATGAGGACAGAGATAACTGAAATCAATGCTGAAGCATTGGCTGTTGTGTTGTTGTCTGTGTGTGCTGATATGCTTAAAGTTTGACTGGGGAAAAGAAATCCATGGGTTTGTTGTAAAAGGTGGATATGAAGATTATTTGTTTGTTATGCACTAGCAGATACACATGGGAAGAACCAACATTTGGAGATGCACAAAAAGTGTTTTTTGAATATAAAGAACAAAAACCTATTAAGTTGGAATGTTTTGATATCGTCATATGCTTAATCTGGATTGTGTGAGGAGGCCTATGCAGCACTTTTGAAGATGGAGAAATCAGGTACAGATGGTCAATCCCGGTTGAGGCCTAATATTATAAGTTGGAGTTCAGTGATTAGTGACTTTGCTTATGAAGGACTAATTGAGAAGTCACTGGAACTTCTAGGCAAATGCACGAAACTAATGATCAATTATGTGACAATTTCCAGGGAATTCTCAGTTTGTGCGGAGTTGGTTGCATCACAAATTTATTGGATTAAAATAATAATATATTTTTTTTAGTCCATAATGTTATTAAGAGATTGTATCATTTTAAATAAAGTTTTAAAGAAAAATAGACATACAATAAAAAAAAAAAAGATAGATATCCTGTACAAATATTTGCAGGAATAGTTAAATGTTAAATATTTAAAGAGATTTTTTTTTATGTTCTAATTCACTTTATTAATGAAAGAATACTTTTCTGTTAATTTTTGGAAGTAATTCTAATAAAACTTGTTATGTTTAATCTTTTTATTAGTGGAGTTTTCCTATACGAGATCATGTGGATTTTTTATTTATATTAAAAAAATTTCAAAGTTAAAAGTTTTAGTATTTGTTGATTTTTTTTTTTTTTCATTTTTTCTGTTTGACGCATTTCATTATTTTATTTTCTAACGATAAAAGACAACGACCTCCACATATTTATATAAAATATATAAATTCATAATCAAATTATGAAAATTAATTTAAAAATAATAATAATAAAAAAATACAAAATAATCTTAAAGTGAAAGAATTTAAAGGAGAATATTACCTTTTGTCATTTGATTTGATCTCATGTAATTTTCTTTCATAATATCATCTACATATTGTATCTTGTATGAGAGAAGAGAAGGATGTGTTCTTGAAATAAGAAAAAAATTTAAAACTAAAAATGTAAAAATTTAAAAAGTAATAATAATATAATTATCATCTAAAAAATAAAAAATAACCTTAAAATAAAGAAATATAGATAAAAACATTACATTTTACCTTCTAATGTTTGATTTTATAAATTTTTTCATAATATCATCATCTACTATTGAGAGAAGAGGAAATAAATAAGAAAGTCTTTAAAAAATGTAGAATGGAGTTAAAAAGAAAAAAAATAAAATTAAAAAATATATAAAGATATAGAAATTAAATCTTTTATCTTATTAAATTTATTATTTATTATTATTTAAAAATAATTTTTAAAATAATAAATAGAAATATTAAAATATGTAAGAGAATTCTATTTATATATTATTATACATTACATATATATATATATAATTAAAAAACATAAAAAACTTCTAATAAAATTATGCATAGCACGAGGAGAAATATTTTAGAAATATGAGTTATTATTATAGTTTTCACAATTACTCAATAAAAGTAATTAGGTATTTGCATTACAAAATATCAGTGTATTGGTTCCTCTGATATAAATAATTGTTTTTTATTTATTTTGTACAGCATTTCTCGTTCCGCACAAAAATAAATAAATAAAAAAATACATTTTTAATAATGACATCTTATCTTAATGTTATCGTAAAGTTAAAAGAAATATGACATGAGAATGATAATGAAACGTCTTGGGGTTTGACTTGATGATACTTTAAAAACTATTTAAATTAAATATAAAAATCAGTTTAGTTGATTTGACTATAAAAAACTAAAATTAAATTAAATTAATTTTTATAATTTAATTTAGATTAATTTTATGATATAATTTTTTATTAATATATATATATTATATTTATAATTTATAATTAAATATTAAATAATTCATACAATTTAATTCTCACAAATTTAACAAATTCTATATATATATTATATAAAATTTAAAACATAAATATTAAATATATTTTCCCCAATATTTTATTTATTTTTGTATTTCTTCTCGTAAAGCTATTAATATAATATTTGTTATTAATTTAACTTCAATCAATATAACTCTTATTCCATCATCTTAAACATAATATACTACTTCTTTATTTTATTATAGATTTATAAGTATAACCAAGATAAGGGTATACATATTCTGTATATAAATAAAATAATATGTAACATAAAAATATTCAAATAATTTATTTAAGTTTTATTTGAATTCATTCGGGAATTTTAAACTCTCCAAATCGCTTAATTATAGAAAAAAATCCAAAAAATATTTTGATTTTAATTCATTATTAAAATAATATAATAATATTTTGATTCCATAAGCAATATTAGCATTTTATTACTATCAAATCAGTTTCAAATTATTATGTAAAATTTTGTATAATTAATCTACTTAATATCTCAATATGACTTCTGAACTCAATTGTTAGAATAATAATAAAAAAAACTCTAAAATTACATTAACATACAAACATATTAGTAAATGTACCAAGAACAATTCACAATTAATGTGAACTTTCCTTTTTGCATAAATTACATGTTTTTTAAATATTTCCAAATTATATAATTCTTTCTAAACTTTTTTTAATTAATCGAATAAATTAAATTATCTTTTCTTAAATCTTCCCAAAATAACGATATTTTCAAATAATTTTTTTATTAACCAAAATTTCAATCACTTTTTTCATATTTACTAAATTCAACACTATAATTTCATTTTTCTCTGTATCTTTTATATGAATCTAAAAAGTTTAATTCCTGTTAATTCCTTTTATTTTAAGGGTAAAATTAGTTTTTTCTAAGAGCAACAACCAAAAAAAAGTTCAGTAAAACATTCTATTGACATATACTTTTTACATTAAGTTGATATATATATATATATATATATGATATATAAAATGATTGTTTATACAAATTTAAATACTTAAATCCGCATAATAAATTAAATTAAAAATATATTAAAGTATGCCATAGAAAGTTAAATTTCGAACAAAATAAACAAGTTCTATTTCATAAAATTTTCACAATACATGAAAAATGTAATAAATCAAACCGTATGAGAAATAAAAAATTCTTAAAATGTTTGTTTTAGTTTCATATTTGCTTTAAAATTATAAAATCCATTCAAAATAATGTATATAAAATATGATTTAGAATATCTAAATCTCTTAGTTATACCCCCACAGATTTTTCTCCATTTTTCTCCAATTTTTCTCATTTCATTAGTCGATTTGGATACCAAATCGATAAACTACCACACGATACACTACCACACTATAAACATTGATAAAAGTCAATAGAGTAAAATGTTTAATCAAATGTGCACAAGTTATATACATTTGAAGCAACATTTGTTATAGTCTATAACAATGGAATAAAAGATTAAAATGTTCAATCAAATGTGCAAATGTTATATACATTTGAAGCAACATTTGTTATAGTCTATAACAATGGAATAAATTTACAATATTATATGTGTGTGAAGTGAACATATTCCTATGGTATCTTGTGTTATCTTGTGTGTTGTTGTATATTAGAGAAAGGATAATGATTATGTTCAGTGACACAACTAGACTAACAGTGGTGCTGTCAAAGACTTTGCAGGATTGTGGAAATCCATTGTGCAAGTTACAAACACCCCAATTAGTGAACATATTGCAGGCAGAAGACCCAAACCATACCTGGTAACTGAAAAGGGAAACTGTGTTCCCTGAAGCTGTGAAGAGATATCTGCATTCATGATGTGTAGAAATTAATGTCAACTCTACCATCAGATAAAAGAAATTTAAGAAACTTACTTTGGTTTGACTGAAGAACATATAAAGCAACCCCGCATGAAATTTTGTCCAAAAAGCTCAGTGATCCAACAACAAATGCACAACCGTTAAGGTTCTCTCCAATCAGAAAATTCTGCATGCTTACTCCAGTTACCTGTTATGAATAAATGAATATGTACACATTAAAGAACTAAATTATAGTAGTTCGAACTGTGACCAAATGAATTTCAAGGGAGATCCGTTAGGAAAATTGAACACCAATAAATCAAAAGTCAACTCACATAAAAGATTATGACTCCATCTTTAACCCAAAATCTTTAAGATAATGGATTTTTAGATCTTTTTAATGTGCTCATTTTTATACAATGTAGGACTCAATTTACACTTAAATTTCCAACACTCTTAATTAAGTAAGTTAAAAAATTTGAACCAAGACAGCATCCCCACCAAAAAAAATTATGAACAACTTCCCTTTATCAGTCAAATCCCCCAATACTGATGGGGAGATAGAGACATCAGTACAGAAAGATGGGCTTAAAAATGTGGAAAACAAGATATATATTCATTTTACTTTTGTGAATTTAATCAAGTAAAGACCACATCGTACCATCATGAGAGCATTTGCTATGCCGATAAATATTGAGACTATGTACATGACATAACTCATATTTTCACTCAAAAGAAGGATCACTACCCCACAAAAGATCCAAAGAATGCATCCGGCAGAGTAATAGGCCTTCAGCATTCGGCCAGTCCATGCAATCTCCTACAAAGTTTGTAGACTTATTTAACAGTGGAATCGGAGATTGAAAACACAGAAAGATATCCATCAAGGGTACTTATTCAATGAGGAAACCTGTAACACTAGAGATACCACGAAGCTGCAGATGTATATGAGAGCAGGAACCTGTGCCAAACATCATAGCACAGTGAAATCAGCCATGCCATTATTCAAACTTATTTTAAGCTCAATGGACAAAATTTGAGGCGTACCAAAGCTTTGGCTGATTGGGCCATCTGAAGATCATTGATGACAAAGAAAGCAAGGTATGCCTGAAAAAAAAAGCCATTTCAGTATCAAAATATTCATATATTGTCATGGTTTGTTGGAAATTCAAATGCAAGAGTGAAATTTCAGTTATCCTTCTGAAAGAGTATCTTCCTGGTACAACTATATCCAAAATACAGCATAATCTACGCATATATTAAGCCTATCTTCTTTCACGAATAAGAAAGAAAGAAAGAGAAAGTGGTAACCTGCGAAACATTGAGAACCAATCTCGTGATTACGTAAACAAGAGCAACCTGGTAATACAGAATTCTCTTGAACCAGTAATCCCATGAAATCCTTGCATGAATCTTTCCATGCACAGCCACCTTCAATCTACGAAGAAAACAGAAGAAAATCACTCAACTCTAAATTAGTAGCTTAAACTACTCAAGCAACCTAGTTTACAAGAACTTTGAGAGGGATATAATTTACTTGCATGATCAAGGATAACAAGGGTTTTGTTTGGTTGAAGTTCTACACTTATAAGTTTTCTCTTGTATTCATCTTTGCTTTCACAATTTCTCTACAAAGTGACCATTGAGATTTTTAATACTTTCAATTAATCTGGCTGCAAAGAGGATATTCAAGCATTTTTTTCCCCTCATATCTACCACTGACACATATAGCATCTTGATATTGTAAACAGAATGTTCAAGATCATTTTTATATATACTATAGTTTGTGAGCAGAAAAAGGTTTTAATCCACACCTGGGCTCTTTGGTTGCAAGATGAAATACGCTCACAAAGCAACATCCAATAAAAATAGACAGATATGCAATCCATCGGTACTGCTCATTTGAAGGAATAACAAAGTGATTATGCTTGACAATAGATGATTAAAGATGGATCCAAATAATTACTATCATATATACCTGATTTTCAACACTGGTATGTGTTTTTCCATCAATGACACTGAATACTATCAATGCAACTGCATACAAACTCAAGTTTGCTACCTTTTAAAGAGAATTAGTTACATACATTAGTAATTAATATTACTGTATTGATTTATACAGAAGGTTCACTAGAATCTTACCATGGTAAAAGCATTGCGACAGCTAGCCAGTGCCACTCTGCTTGTAGAGTTCAGCGTGATGCAACTCACCATGGACCTTCAAGAATAAAGAAAAGGCATTGGTGAGCTTATGCCAACTTGAAGGGCTAGGAACCAGTGTTTTTTTTTCATTTGATTCTTCTTTTATCCATGTAAATTATCAGATTACAGAGTTCACTGTTGTTACTTGGTTTATAAATGAATATTGCTTCGTATCATTCTGAGACTTGGTTACTAAAGTGGCATGTGCCTCTAGCAATTAAAGATGAAATTACAAAAATCAAACATCATTGTTACAATCAAT
Organism: Lablab purpureus; assembly: GCA_030347555.1. Taxonomy (NCBI): domain Eukaryota; kingdom Viridiplantae; phylum Streptophyta; class Magnoliopsida; order Fabales; family Fabaceae; genus Lablab; species Lablab purpureus. The sequence continues at coordinate 26,431,600 of CM059258.1, forward strand.
ATGCCAACAACATCACCAAGTAAACCACTTCTGTTCTAAAGTTCAAATTTATAGTTATCTACTTTTTAGCATCAAATGCAAAAAGATAAATTAGATGAAACTATTACATGTGTGAAACCTGAGTAGCAGCCCAGCCCACGTTGAAGATTGCTGCAAATATGCTGTAACTCACAGTTTCAAAAGTAGATGAATTGGAACTAAACATTTTACAAGGTAAACAAACCCCAAAAACAGAAGAAAATGAAATGGCCACCAATACAGATCCGGCACCATGCCATATCTTGAAGTGTCCAAATCTGTCTATCTATCAAGCAAGGCAAAAAAATTAGCATGTCAGTCAAAATAAGATCTGAAGCACACAATAGGACAAGGGAAAAGAGTAGCATCAAGGAAAAGACAAGTGGAAATTTTTAAATTTCTTATAATCTGTATGTTATTTGTAGATAAAATTAATCATTAGATGAAGATTAAATGTATTTGATAACGTAAGTGAAGAATTGCAGTAAATTTGACTGTTTTATCATGCAGTGAAGGTTGATCAGATAATATTAGGTATGAAGAAAACCATCAAGTAAACTCAGCTTTGTCTTCAAAACAAAAAATATGGTTACTCAGTTATTAGACAGGCTAAACCTATACACAGTAAGCGTCACCTCCCTCCCCCACCCTATGACACAAGGAGGTATAAAAAAGATAAAACGAAGCCAGATGAATGCGATCTATAGTGACAGAAGCATGTGCAATATTTCTCTACAATGAACGCAGGAAATAAGGCTTAAATACCAGTTCACCAATAAATATGGTGGCAAATCCGTCAGCCACTTGACCTGAAAGCATCACAGCAGCTGCATTCCTATGAAATGGGCACCAAAGAAATGTCAAAAACAAGAAATTTGGAAGCATCCAACAGAATTTTATGTAAGATATGAGAATAGTATGCTTTTTTAATTGAATGTGTTTTACATATTGAAAATCATTTATCATATGTTTGTCCAAAATAATTGGAGGCATTTGGTAGGCCTACTCAAGATGGACCTACTAACGTTGTAGCAGATCCAAATATGACCAAGCGGCTGAGGGTATACATGAGGAGGAAGAATATATGTGATTGCTATCTGGGTGCAAGTTAGTTAGGATTCGCTATTTGAGTCTTGGGGAAAATGGGTTTTTGAGGTGTAGAAGGGGCATCAGTTATTTACCAAGTCTTCAGAGTAGTGAATTGACCACTCTCTTGGGTCTTGCAATTGTATTTTTTACCACCTGCTATGTTAATAGTGTTTTAGTTAGCAATCGATATCAGTGATTTGTTCTGTCTCCTTTCATTTTGTGCTTCTGTTTTCTGTTGCATAACATTGTATAGTTAAGAGTCCAAAATAGCATGCAAAATATTTTCTATAGCAGGATAGATATACATATCATTAGAAGCAGCCTAAGATGTAGAAAATGGCATAGTATGGTAGAACCCTAAATCTAAAGTAATGCATATAACAAAAATTGGTACTTGAAAATATTATTGAACAGTAAGAAAAACCAGCAAAATGTCAATTTCTCCTACCATAGAAAACATTCTTTTTAAGAGATACTCTTAGTCACACCACTAGGTTACTTCTAACATGGCTACCCCTACCCCCCCCCCCCACTCCAAGGTTACATAGTTCAGCCCACAGTATGTTCACTACAGAACCAAACTAAACCATCTATACCAACTGAAGCCAGTCAACCACGCCTTGTTAATGTTAAGTATCTCCTTTATGGAATAATTTTAACATGCTTGTCCACCAATCATTTAAATGTTGAACAATAGTTTAAATATGTCAGGTCTTTATTGATTAAGACCAAAGCTCCCAGGTTGCTTCCACTCAACCTATCAATTGGGTTTGTACCAAATCCTGATTAACTTTCCAACTCTTTCTAATTTCCAACTTTCAGTTACATCAATCAACATGCAGTTAGACAAAAAAAAAAAAGCTAAAGTAGTTGATAAGTGGAAAAAAAATCTTAAATGCACCTTGGTGAAAGTCCAATATCAGTCAAGAACAATAATAAATATGTGAACCAACAAGCTGCAGTTATGTCATTGAGCATGTGTCCCATTCCATAATAAAAGATAGGCCATCTTCCTAGGATCCTCGTATATGCGTCATCTGCTTCAATGATAGTACCCATTGTAGGGCCCTTAATGAGAGCTATTACCAAATATAAACCTGCAAGGAAAAATGGAAGACTTCAGCTTGCAATCCTTTTCCATTTTTGTCTCGTTTTATGTTGTTTAAATTATTACAGGTAAAAACCAAACCTAACAGTTAAAAGTGAAAAGAAAAAAAGGATACAGGAAGGGGAATATAAAAGGAAATTACATATTTTGGTTCCTCATTCATGTAGCGTCTAACTTAACAAATCACCCCTTTCATTAAACTAAGCCAGAACAACCAATTTTTCAGGCATAATAGAGAAAAAAAAACATCCACTGTTCATGACAGGAAGCATGGCACTGATATATCATACTATTTACGTAAGCAATTTTCCCTACTCATGAATGGGGAAACGAATCATAATCCTAATAATAAATGTCATCCGATGTTTAAAAAATGTCACCTTAAAATTAGAAACCAACCACTTCACCGCAAAGGTTGAAAACAGATCATAATCTTTATATCACATATTATACGAAAAAACTCTGAACACAGAAACCAAACCACGAAACCCAACCCAGCAATTTCTACTGAAGAACAAACTATCCTTAAAAAATCAAATTTACACAACACAACCATTGGAAAATACCATCGAATTCATTCACACCACTCTGAATTAGAGGAAAAATTCACACGTGATTGAGCAGCAACAGAAAACACTCCCCCACAACCATCAAAACCCCACCGTTTTCAACACCCAGAACCACAAACACAAAATTCAAAACATTCCAAGAAAAAAAAATGCAGCAATTCCACGAGATGATTTGCAATAACGTACAGGAAACAATAAGTGAAGCTAGCGAAAGCACCCCATCAATAAAAAGACGTCCTTTTCACGGTCTGACAACCCAAAGAAACCATATATGAAACCCAAGTTGGCTAAAATAGAGGAAAGAACCCCGAGATGGTGACTTCAAAACACTTTATGGACAACCCAATGATAAATGAAGATACGTCATGTAGGTAACGATATCCACAACACAATCTATCTTCACCATAGAACTGGAAATAGTATGTTATGTATATAAAATTGATAGATATTTTTATGTGTGAAGGAAGAGGAGTTTGTCCTGTTCAGGAGCCTTCGCTTTGCTCAAACATTGTGTGCGGTTGAATGGTGCGTATTCGGTGGGAACTGGGAGTTAAAACGCTATTGAAGTCCCGACTGTTTAAAATGACAACAATGTCCCCACCTTGACGTGTGACATACTTCATCGGATCCCAATGCCACGTTGTGACAAGGTGTGATGCATGCACAATGGAGAATAAAGTTTGTATTTTGTTGAATAATAACTCTGGTAAGAAGTTTCATAATAATAATAATAATAATAACAATAATGATAATAATAAAGACAACGTTTAAATCCACTTTTATTTCCAATAATTTTACGAATTTGTAATCTTCAGTTTTAGGCGGATTTAATTAGCCATAGTTAATAAATCATTTCATTATTGATAAAAATAATTAACGTATTTATCCTAATAATATGTAGGATTATCGTAATAGTTTGACTTGATTATCAATCCATAAGTTTGACCTGTTGATCAATTGGTATGATTTATGATTATTTTTTACTTTGAAAACATAGTGATTTAAATAAGTAGATCTATTTTTTATATTATTTTTCTTATTTTTTATTTTATTTTATTTTAATTATACACATTATCTTAATAAATATATGAAAATAATATTATATTAAAATATATAATATTATTATCTAATACATTTTATTATAAAATATCAAACTTTAAATTTTGGATAATAACATGGATATATAATTTTTTTAATTAGGTAAAACATAATATGTTGACATGTGAATTTGATATAAGATTAAATTAAACAAAAAGTTATATTTTATTTAATAAAAATATAAATCAAGTTAAACAGTTAGATATTTTTAAGTTAACTCTGTAATATGTTAAGATGAGTCAGAATTCGCGTTTTGGAAATTCTAATAATATATGTATTACAAATATGCTATTAATATTTTATATAATGTTATCTGATTTTGAAGGATAGAATTAAAATTATTTAAATTTTGAAAATTGAAGAACTAAATTTTCAACTACAAAAATAAAAAATTATACATTTGTAAAATTATAGAAACCAAATAAATTTAAACTTGAAAGCAAAATTTAGTCAATAAAACATTATATATACGACTACATGATACAATTTTTTATAATTTTTTTCTAATTAATTAATTTTCTTCTTTATTAAGTTAACATAATTCAATTATTTGATAAAATATATAATCGTAAAAAAAATTAACAAAAAATAATAGCATAACTACTCACTTTATTCTTACAAACTAATTTATACTTTATTTTTAAAAAAATTTAAATTACACTCTTTACATATAAAAATATAAACACACTACTACCGTAGTTAAATTACATTAATAGTAAATATTTAAATTGGTTTTTGAAAGATAATTATATTGAACAATAAGTTTCGGATTATAACTTTTACATAAATAAGTTATTTAAAAAAATTATTTATTAATATATAAATCATTTAATGTTTATTTGTATTTAACATGAAATGAGTTATATGGAGGTAAACATATCTATTTTTAATACGAAATAATTAAGTCTACGTCATACTTTAAATTCTCAAATAACTATAAATTTTTTTAAAATATTTAAATTCTCATAATAACTAAAAACTTTTTATAAATTTAATTATTCATTTCTTTAAGTGTAAGTATCATTTTAAAAAAAAAATCTTTTAATAAAATTAAATACACAAATATCTTTTTACTCTGATTTCTTGTAAACATAATCAAGAAAAAATAATTAATAAAAATAATTATTTATGTAGAATCAAACTAATTAAATCAATTTAACTGATTTTTTTATCAATATAAATTGTGTAATTTAACTTATATAAAATTCCAACAACACTGCTTCCAGGGCCATGACATGATTAAGAAATCCATTAAAATTTTGTTGTTTCAAGTTTCTAATCTGTTATATTCGGTGTGGGACAGGATATGGGCAAGGATATGCCTATAAGAACTACCAAGTTGGAATGCAACAAAACAACAGAACTGCAGCATTCGCAACTTGTCTCCATTAGCGTCAACTTCAGAAAATACATTAACGAACTTAAGAGAATATATTAATAACTTTAGGTATTAAGATTAAAAAATATGAATAAAATTGAAGTTTACAAATTAGTTTGTATATAAACTAAAAATTAATTTATAAAAAATAATTTTAAAAAAAATTGTTATGGAGAAGTAACATTTAAAGCAGGGTCATCTTGTTTCTTCTTTTTATTCTAATTTTTTTTCTTATTTTTATGTTTTCTTATACAGAACGAAAAAATTATTTTAGTGATATTAATGACGTATAAAATAATTAAATTAATCACTAATTAAATTAAAGATTAATTTAAAATTTTGACAAATAATATCTTAAATAAATTTATATTTTAATTTAAAAAATAATTTAATCATTATTATATATAAATTAATTTTATAATTTTTAATATTAATTGTAAATAAAATATAATTTCTATTATAATACAAAATGTTTTAAATATTAATAATTTTTAATTTATAAAAAAGTTTTAATTTAATTTTAATTATTTTTATTTTTAGATTAATTTTTATTTAATGAATTTACTCCTTCTAACTTTCTTGTTTTTCTATTATTTTCTAATATTTGAACGTTATTTCACATCTTTTCTATTAAATTTTTTTATCAAAAAGATAATTAAATAAAAAATATTTCTGTTGAATAATATTCAATTAAGAATAACTTTTTTTTTATAAAATCTCTTTATTTGTAATTCTGTAAATTCATAAAAAAGTATTTTAAGATTTTATTGAAAATATTAATTGAAAAATGATATTAACTGAAATATGAAAAATTGTCTTGTCATAGGTAAAGAAAAATACGAATATACCACATTTTTCATATTATAAGTACAAAATATCAAATTTTAATTATTAAAATAAAAAATATATAATAAAAAAGTATACTTTTTGTGTTATTTAAATTATATAAATATCTAATAAAATTGTAATTTAAATCATAGACAATTACACTAAATAAAATTATAATTTAAGTCACAGATAATTATAAATTTAGTGTAATAAATTAATTTACGTATAAAAATAATATAAAATATATACACTAGAAAAAAAAAGTTATAGACTTAAAATAATTAATTTAAACTTTTAAAAAGTAAAAATATAATATTCTACAACCAATAATATAAAATACAAGCAGTGACTAAAAAATAAAATAAAACAATTAATTAAATATACTGTTATATATGAAAAGATATGCTTAAAATAATATTGATATGAAAAAATAGGCTCCCAAAGTTATTTTAAGCAGTTCAATTTGAAAGATATTGAATTTACGCTGAAGTTATAAAGTAGTTAATTAAATTAATGAATTAATATAAATATTAAATAATAAAATAATACTGTTTAAATATTTAAAAAAATAGTAACTATACAATACCCATTATAATATTGTTTTAAATAATTAAAAAATAATGTAATACAAAAATTAACGATGTAATATTTTGGAGATATTCAAATAATTAGTTTTATGTATTGAAATAATCTTAGTAATCAGAAAATTAAAATAATTTCCTTTCTGGAAAGTTTTAGTTTTCAGAAGCAACATTTGACAATAAATATTAAACTGGTTTAGAAATTTGAATTTGTACAAATAAATTTTATTATAAGGGGTTCTGAATAATTTGAAATATTAAAAATTAATTTGAAATTATGAATTCTAGAAAGAAAGAATATGTTTTAGAATTTTTATTTTAGTACAGCATTAGTTATATAAGTGAGGTTATTTTTTATGATCTTAATGTTAATATTATTGTTTGTAGTGTATAAGAGTTTTGGTTCTGTAATGGATAGAAGTGTTTGTGGTGAGAATATGAGAAGGATGTAAAAACATACATATTGAGACAAATATATACTGCGATTGATGTTGTATTTTCCTTCTCTTAGGGCAGAAGAGCATGTGATGTGATAACTCTGCACACTACCTTGAAAAAAGAAATTACAGAACAAGATTCTCTTTAGGAATCTTCATGTGATAACCTAAGTTCAAGTTTCATGGTTGATTTGCTTAAGAATTCTCTGCAGTTGCCCTGCCATAAATAACAACAATTTGTGACTTGGATGGAATACTTTACTCTCAGTTTATTTAGGTTCATCTTTGTTCCCTCCTTCAATTTATATTATATTTTTTAATTTCTATTATTACATACTATTATATATATTAAATATAATTAAATATTTTCATTTATTATTTTATTAATATGATCTATTTACAAGTTAAAATATAAATTTTCTTTTACATTATATTTTTTTATTAGTTGTAGTAAATAATAAATTTTTAAGTTTGTTTAAGTATTATATTTGCACTAAATTTTTTTTATCATATATTCAAATTTTTTATTAATAAATTATAAAGATTTTTCTGATTTTTTAATTTGTAGAACTGGTCTATAGATCTACAAATATGAGATATGTCAAACTTTTAATTTACAAATTTAATATGAACCGATTCATCTTGACCTGTTTTTATTGACTAAATCTAATATAAGTCAAAACAACCCAAAATGTGAGAACCTTCATCACCTTTCCTCAAATAACATTGTTGAAAAATAGGTTGTTATCATTTTTAATACTTTTATTTAATTTATTTATATAAATAAAAAATATTTGGTTTAATTATATATATATATATATATATAACAATAAAAGATCAAAGATATTTAAAAATATTATAACAAACACTATTACAAGAAATTATTTAATTAAAGTTAATCAAAAGTTCGCTGAAACACTAATTGAAAAATAGTGTCAATCCTACGTCCCATAAAAAACTGAAGTTAAAAGCATGGACACTAATAACAAAGTCGGTCTAATGAATGTTAATAACATCAGTCTAACTACACTAATAGTGTCATATGCTAATAGTGTATAATGAACAATAATAGTATCGACCTTAGTGTTCATTTAGTCGATGCTATTGACATGAAAATAAACAAAATTTTAATGCTTTTATTTTTATATTAAAGGAAATAAAATTTTAAACAAAAAAAATAAACAAAAGTCATTAAAAAGTAAAATTGAAACAAAAGAAATAAATATTAAAAAATAAAATTTAAACATAAAAAAATAAAATTTAAACAAAAAAAAATTATGAATTTAATTGAATGAAGAAGATAAGTGTAAAGAGATGAGTGTGGATGAAGGAGATAAGTATAGATAAATGAGATGAATGCCAATAAAAGAGATGAATGTGGATGATGAAAATAGATGTGAAGAAATAAGTGTAGATAAATGATATAACTGAGATAAGTCTGATGAGATTTATAATAAGAAAGTAAGAGAAAAATTTTGTGATTTGATAATTAAATCTGGATCTTTAAATTATAAATAATTTACGATTTATATTTTATCTTATGAAGACATACAAATTCATATAAATAAAGTTAGTATGGACTAAGTCGAAGCTAACTTATATAATAGTTTTGTATTTTGATTGATTAAATTTGAGCCTTTGAATTAAAATTAATCTAAGATTCATATTCTATTTTAGAAAGACGCATAAATCAGTAGAACATAAAGGAACATTAACTTAAACAAATTATTAAAAATATTTGAATAAAAAAAATTTGTTTCACATTTGTAAAGTTGAATGGTGCATCAATTATCTTTTATCAATTATATCTTTATTTTAAAATAATTAAATGATTCTTTGTATGAGACTTTAATTGACTAGCTGTTTGTATCAATAAATTATTCTTTACATTTTCATCAATCAATAAGTTGTATTTAATTCTTTAAGGATATTATTATAAATTTTTTTACAAATTATAAAAGTTACTACTTATACTGATTTTTGTAACAAAACTTTAAACACACTTATTTAAAAATAGAAAAAATATTATATTAGTCTTAACTTAGTTCACACTAACTTAAATAAATATAAATATTAAAAATAAATAAATTAACATATGTTAAACTGACATTAACTTTATTTATTTTAATTACCACTAAATTAGCGTGTTAATTTAAATAAATATTAAAAATATATTATATTGACACTATATTAACACTAATTTAAATATTTATTTATAAAAATAATTAGCGATAATCTAGATAACTAACCCAACTCTAAATCATTTAGAAATTATTTTACATTTTTTAAATTAACCTTTTGCATCATATAAGAGTAAACTAATTCTTAATTCAATTTTTCAGTCTTTTATAATATAATATACATTTTTTAATAATAGTGTTTAATTTTTTTTATCCAAATAAACTAAAAGAAGTATTCTTTTATATTTTTAAATAAATTATCTATTATTTTCTTAGTTCAATATTTATTGATATGTTCTTATATTTTCTCATTTTCTGTTATGACGATAATTTTTTTTTTCTTCATGTTAATTAAATTAAGGATATAATTAGAAAAAAGTATTTTATTAAAAAATTTAAAATAATAAATAAAAAGCAACATATTTTTACTAGGAAAACCAACCATTGAAAGGTGGAAAGAATAGTAACTATTAGATGTGATATAGTTTAACAGAGCTTGTGACCTTAATCAAATGACTCAGAATACCTAAATATGTGGGGTTGACACATCTTTTTACTTTTTTTTAACTTATATCAGACCACTCTCCCTCCTTTCTTCCTTTCTTTGTTTTCCTTACATCTTTATCAAATGGACCATTAGACTTCATAAATTTCAATTGTTCCCTTTGAAGTTAGTCACTATTAAACATAGGTAACAGATGACTAATTACCGTAACCAGAAAGTACTCAAATCAGTGCTTAATTATACACAAAGTATATCCATTTCTAAAAACTGAAACTGATTCTGATATAGCTTCATACACTGCAGAAGCAAAAATAACCCTTTTGAACAAAAATAGAAAATGAAATACACAAAAAGGTGAAATCTCGTTTCATGAAAACCCCTTAGAACACACTAAATTACAGTAATTACAAAGAAAGATCCATGTATGTGATGATGTAACTAAGAACCTCACTCTTTTTCACCTGCTGAGGAGAGGAAACCACCGTTCTTGGAAAGAAGACTGGTAAGAAACCATGAAGAGAAGAAGAACAAGAACCAACCCAACACCCCAAGGAGTTCCACCTGCTCTATGCAGTGAGTCTCTCTCTGGCAAAGGAACCAGTGAAGACAAGATCCCTCCACCTCCTCCATAGTTGGAAAGGAAGTGCACAACTAGCAGAAGCAGCAGTGGAGAAACCATCAGCACCAACTTCACTTGGTCCATGAAGCTCTCCATTATCGGCTCGTAGCTTGAGTACCATGAGAAACCAAGGAACATGAACAAGGTAAGCAAGAAGAAACACAGGTGCAGAGGGAGAGCAGGTTGAGAATTTTGAGAAGAAGGGTAGGACATTTTTCTGTTACAAAACTATGAACCTGATGAAACACTGTTGTTGGTTGTAGCAGTTGTTGTTGTGGGAGGAAATTATGCAGCCAACAAGGTTTTATATAGAGTTATTAACATGCTAACTGCTGTGTCCAATTTAAGTAAAGTCTAATTTTTCTTTCCTTTTGACTTTTAAGCTCCAATTTAATGGGTTAGTTTAAATAATTTTGTCAAATAATAAATTTATTGCAGCATAAAATCAGTTTATACACTTAACTTCTGGAAAATATTATTTTCACATCACTGTTTATTTTTAATATTCACATAACAACCCTAAATATTAATAAAATATTAAACTATGTTTTTGATTAAAATATAAAGTATTGAATAAAAGTTACTTTTTACAGTATTAAAATATCAATACTCTTAACTTTTATACAACTTTTTCTCTGGATGTAAAATATGAGTTAGTGTAATATGTAAAAGAGGTAGTTAATTTTATATTTAAATTTAACAAATATATGATCACTTAAAAAATTAACAACTCCTGAATTAAAACATTAGAAATGGTGTGTTTTAATTTAGTTTAATTGATTTTATTTATATTTTCTTTATTTTTTTTATTTAATTACTTTTATTTCTAATTATATTATTTATTCCTTTAATCTATCATCTTTAATAAAATTAATGAATTTTTAAGATTAATTATTTAATTTATGTTTTTATTTTCTGATAACATTTATTAATTATTAGATATTTTTATAATTAAACCAGTTAAAATCTTAATTTATTTTTATTTTCTTTAATTATAATATTTGATGAATTTATATTTTTATTTAGTTATTTATTATGTTTTTGTTTTAAAGTCTGGAGATCGGTAACTTTTTATTTGGAGATATTTCCTATCATTACACATTACTAAGTCTTTAAAACGAACATGAGAACAATAAAATTAGTATTTGAAATGAGATAAAACCCTATCAATACATCATAAACTATTTTTACTAATATTTTATTGGTAAAACTAGTATTGATTTCTATCTCTTAAGTAAAATTTTGGAATACAAAAAAGTATAATTAGAGCAAGAAATCTCACTAAAAATGAGAAGTTAGGTTCCAACATATATTAGTCATTAGTAAATGCATATTTATAAATTGTAATTATGAAACTTATGTGTTTTAGTTCTAGAAATAATTTTAGGGTTGAATGAATTTGGACAAGATTTGTTGTTTATGGTGAACATTGATCAATTGGTTAAGAAAAGTTAAAATGAGTTTTTAAAGTTAGTTTATAGACAAAGGTTGTGCTTTCTGAGAAACCCAACACTTTTGGCAGAAACGATGTGGGGGTCGGTGAGTTTTTATATGGTAGTGGTTTATTGATAACTAGGTAGCCAATGAGAAGCTGCCACGTACGACCGACCAGGACCATTTTGAGATGACTTTTCTTAATTTGTGGGAAAATGATGAGTCAGTTTTTAAAATGAGTAGCAGAAAGGAAAAAGTCTGAGTCACCACAGATTTTAGCTGCTACCATACCTAATACTCATTTAAATATTGTATGGGTTTTCTACGTAACCCAGGTTAACCATGGCAAAAACAAGATTATTAAGGTTAAACTAGCTACGATCATATGATGAATCAACTTAATCCTTATTCAATATCTTAAAATAAACACCTAATCATTTGACTTTTAAAGTTAACAAAATATTAAACTCTTATGATTAATTACAAGTTAATATGAATAAATTATTTAGATTTGATTTATCTTAAGTATTTTTTTAAGAATTTTATTTTACTTTTGTTTTTTTTTTAATAAATAAAAGAGTTAAATATATTTTTATTTATTAATTATTTATTAAAATTGTATTTTGTTTTTAAATAAATTTTAGATTTACTTTTATTTTATATTTTATAAATTGATGTTAAAATGTGTTTCATCTATCTTAAATATATTTTTATTTGTTATTAGAGATTTTTTATACTCATTTATAGATTATAAAAATAAATAAGTTCAAATTTATTTTAAAGACAAAATACATTCTTATCAATTAGTTTAGAAACTTAAAATATATTTAATTTTAAATAAAATAAATATATCAGATATTTAATAGAAAATTTTTTAATAATTACTTTTGTAATGAATATAGTAATTTTATGATGTCTATTACTAAATTTTTAAAAAATAATTATATAAAGGAATTGAAAATTTAAACATACTGCTGACTTAATTTTAGTAGAATTTAAAATTTATTAAGATGAAAACATTTTGATTGGTTTGGATATAGATAAATTTTTAAAATTAAATTCAAACTCGATCATCTCACTTTGTGTGAACCTAATTTTATTCGCCTTTAAATTTGTTTAGATAATTTAACTTATTTATTTCTAAAATATACTTATAATAAATTTCAGCGATTAGGGTAGTAGGATATAGAAATCATGCTTAGACCTAAAATTAGTTAATGAATTTTAAATGCTTTGATTTTTAGATTATTTTTAATTGATTCTTAATTTATAGTTGTTTTAGAATTAGTCATTTTATGTAACTATTCTTACAAAAACTTAATTGTCTGAGTTATAGTAAGATTGTTCTATAATGAAATATAAAGAAATTAGTGAAAGAAATTTTTTTATCAGCTTCGTGAAATATGAAAGTATTGCTTGAAAAAACCTCATTAAGAATATTGATTCAAAACTTATATAAAAATATTTATATGAAGGGATAAAAATATTTAGTGGTGGACAATGTCATGTTTAAGCATTGATTTATCACTATGGATACATGAAAAATTCTAATTAAAGATCAAATACAAGTTTAAAAATTCAATTTAAAAACAAAAAAGTTTAGGAACATGAATATATATATATATATATATATATATATATATATATATATATATATATATATATCAATTCAAACCTAAAGTTTTAACTCCATATCATTTACGTAATAAATATTTACATTAAAAATTACTAATCACTCTCAGTTGAACATTGACACTGTCACTGTTCTCTTTTATTTAATAAACTGCAAATGAACTAGTGAGGTAATACAAATTGTTTTTATAGGGAATTGGAAAGGGTGGTTAGCCGCAGAGTGACTCTTGTTTTTGGCTTATTTGTACATTGAAAAGTAAAAATTTGAAACCAACTATTTTCCTTTTTAAAAATTAGAGATATAATTAAATTATAAAAAATTTTATTTTATTAATTACCTTTTTAGAATTTAGTTAAGCTCAAATTTTATTATTTTAATATAATATTAAAGTTATGAAAAATGTATCCTAATTAAATTTATTGAATTTATTATACCATGTGGGTTTATTGGTCATATTTAATATTATTAAAGTAAATCTCTGATGCTTTTGACATTTAAAAATCTTATATTAATTAAAAATATGATGAAATTATATTATATAAAAATTTTAGAGACATGAAATGGAAGCATCCTTTGTTTACATTCTTTGGCACAAGACAAGGAAGTTGGTCCAAAGAAAGTGGGTTCCACATAGATATGCACTCCTCAATGCAATCCAATGGTTATTATAATATTATATCTCCTCTTAATCTCTCTCTACTCACAGATACTAATCACTGGAGGTGTTATTGAATGGTCTAGGACCTCTATTATTAAAGGATACCCTGCATGTGCACTACAACAGGGCTTTCTTGTTGGAATCAATGAACCATGTATACCTTTTTTTCTGTCAATAACTCAATATAAGAGAATTATACACATTCATGCAGAGTCTTAGGGTTTAAGTAATTCTTCTCATCATCTCATGCATACCCTGCATATCCACCACAGTTTTCTAAAGTCTCCTACCACTTATATTTTCAATAAATTAAAAGGAATTATCATCAATAGATCTTCACACACAAATGGAGAATCTTAATGGACCTTTTTTTTAAGTGTGAATACATCACTACATGTGTAGTTAAACAAACTTTTTCTAACTGAAAAAGTAAGTTGCTGAACAAAAATTTAATTATTAAAATATTTTTAATTCATTCTTAATACAAAATTGTCATATTTTAATAAAAAAAATTAAATATATTTTTAGTCTTTAAATTATTTGTTAAAATTATATTTTATTTTTAATAAATTTTTGAATTTATTTCGCTCTTATAAAAAAATATTTTTCATCACGTATCGGATTTTTATTTTTTATAATTTTTTATTTTATTATTATCTTTTCTTTAAGTATTTTTTATTTTTTTAAATATATTTTTATTTATTATAAAGAATCATTTATACTAGTTTTTATTTTCTTTTCAAAAATATTTTTATTTATCGTAAAAGATAATTTATATTAATTTATAAAGTATAAAAATAAAATAGACAAAAAATTTATCCAAAAAATAAAATATAATTTTAACAAATATTCAAAAATTAAATTAAATTTAATTTTAAAAAATAAAATATATTTTAATATAAAATTATGATCTTTAAACTAAAATACTTAAAAATTGTTTGTCCAATTTTTTACATAAATAATCTTATTTATAACTAAAAAGTGTTTAATAATTAGTTAAGTCATAAAAATATTACATTAATTTATTTTTGGTTAAACACTTATTAGTGGCATTTGTTCGATTTAAATTTGTACCAATCTCTTATTAGTTAAGCACTCAAATGTGTACACTTTTTAATCAGTTAGATAATAAAAAATTTACATAAATTTCCTTTAGTTTAAGCACTAATTTCCTTTGCACCAACCTTTATAGTAATCCTTGCACACCAATTTATGTACTAGCTATTATGTATTAAACTATGTCAAACATTAAATGTCGTAAATTAGTAATTTCTATTAGAAAAACTCAATTGATCTTAAATTAAGCACTTGTTATTGTATTTCAATATTCATAAATAAAAATTAAATATTGTGTTTCATTTTTTATAAAAGTACTAAAATCTATGCTTAGAAGTATCAAACATTGTAATCTTAGAAAAAGAAGAGCTATACTTTATACATTTAAGTTCACAAAATCTTATAGAACGATCAATTTAATTTATTTTCAAAATCAAGAAATCGATAATGTTGATCTTCTTAATAAATAATTATATAGATTTCTAGTTTTAGGGTTTATTTACTCATCCATTAATATTTTTTTATATTAAGAAAAAAAGACACTGAAAAAACATAAAAGGATATTCCAAATTTATATGAATAAAGTGAAATATATTAAAAGTGAGGCTTATAGAGAGAAAATAGATAATTTGGTCCAACAGTAATATTTTTATTATGCAAAAGTAATAATAGTACTAATATTTAGGTGTCAAAAACATAAAAATTAGATAGTAAATATTCTATTAATATTTATGTTATATGTTATATTTTCATAGAGTTGATTGTATCATAAATAATTTATTAATATTTATTATAGTAAATAAAATTATTTAACTTTTAACTATTTTTGTTTAATCTAAACAATTTTATTTTTGTCATTTATTTTCACTTTTTTAATTAACCAAATCCAAATGTTCATGATCATTTAGGTGAGCAAGTGACTTAGCTAACAACCATTTCATCTCATTATAAGCTAACCTACCCTAGACTATATTATAATCCAAATAATCCGATTCAAACAATCATTATGCTTAAAAATAAGTGCTTCTGACGAGTATGTACGGTCACCAGATTAGATTATGCAAAAAAAAAAGCGTTATATATCAATCAATCATGAGAATAACTTATGCACTAATTCATACTTCATTTGCTGCTTCGACTTTCGGAAAGATGTCTAATTTTTTGTGAAAAAATTTAAAATTTTCATCAAACAAATAATTATTTAATAGTATATAATAATATCTTAATTTAAAATAATGTCAATGTAAATAACATTTAGATCAATACATAAAGATGAAATTAGATAAAACTCAAATATAATTATTACATTTAAAATGCTTGTACATTTTAAAATTATATTAAAATAACAAGTAACAAAATAAAATAATGTTTGTACAGAAAACATAACAGAAATTTGAAAGTTTATTTAGAGAAAAACATCTAAGTCCTAACACACTGCCTCCACGGCAAGCCTCTTGGGAAGAGTTCCACAACTGGTTCTACCAAATGTCTTCTCTGAAACATCAAGTGAACATGCTTTCTTTCCGACACAAGCCTACACAATGAAGTGTTCGAATTATTAACTCAACATCCTAAGAATAATCCTAATGAAAATAATGCAAACACTAAGAGAATTCTACCTTGTCCACCATGGACAATGCATTCTTCTTGCTTTCGCAGTTGCCCTTGGTGAATGCTCCACACACTCCTTTCGGATCACCAAAACTTGCAAATTTAATTGCAGAAATTGGACGATCTTGGCAAGACAACTCCAAGGTCTTGTTCCCATATGCATTTCCACATACACTACCAACAACAACCGTTTCAAACTTCACCAACGAAGGGTTACCACCCAACTCCTCAAACAGAACCAAAGTGTTTTCACCATCTTGTAGATAAGAGCGAGGAACATGGTACCTGAATAATTGAAAACGCAAACAAATTAATATCATGTTATAAAATAAACACAAGAAAAAAAGAGAGTAGAACATGGTAGTAGTAAAACCAACCATCTCTGTGTTGGCTTCCCACAATTGGTAACACATTTTGTGTCGGTATACTCTCCTCGATAATCACATGGCTCATCACTACAACCCTCTTCCTCAGCCATGTAACTGGGCCAGATACGTCCAAGGTTTTCACCATTAACCTTTGCCCATTCCTTTAAGATCCACCACAACACAACTGGGTCTGACCCCATGAGAGCTTTGAATGTAGTCTTCCTAAATAAACACATCACTTAGTTTTGTATTTGCCAAGGTTATGTCAATTCAAGACATTATTAAAAAAATTAAGATTAACTACCTTGTACCAAGTGAGCATTCTATTTGTGGGTAAGTGTTCAGATTCCCATTTGCCAGGTGAGTCTTCACTAAAGAATTTGTGGTTCCAACCATTCAATCCGACTTTGTATAACCATTTGTGCGATGATAAATCCTTGCTGATAGTTTCATCACCTTTCTCACTCACCAGCTCAATTGGCCCAACAAGACCAGAATGCCATGTATCAAAGTGTGGTCCGTAGTTCTGTTTTTTTTTTCACAATATAAGCATATCATTAATCGATAAAATAGAAACAAATAAATATCATTATTATGTAAAATTAAACCATCAAGGTCCATAAGTAAGAACCTGAAGTCCGACGGTGACGCTAAGCAAGCTTATTGTGTTTGTTCCATGCTTTAACTTAATCTTTGACTCAAATTTATCATTGCGAATTCCATATGTGGCCCAATGGGAGCCTATTAAGAGTGGTGAAAACTTGTTATGAAATTTTGACACAAATAATACTGTCTTAATTGACACATGAATCTAAAACTATACCAATATGTTCTCCATTGACGAATGCGTGAATCACATGGCCACTGCCGTTAATCCTAAGGCTCATATTTTCACTCCAAACTGGATCATCATGCTTGAGATGAACTCTGTCACACAAAAAAATATGATCAACAACAATAAACAAGGACAAAGGAACTTAAAAACCAAGAAAAAAGTAAGTGGGGGTGATTACTTTGTCATGTACCAAAGATAGTCACTAGCCACATGTTTTTGATCAATAAGTCCATGTGCAGAGATATTACTTTTAGCATGAAGAGCGTTATCAATATTCTCTGACCTCCACGTCCACTTCAAAGCTACTGGCTCTTTTTCTGCTTGTCTATCTTCTTTAACCAGACTCTTTTTCTGCTTGTCTATTGTTAACTTTTTTGGCAAGCGCACGTAATAATTCGGAAAGTCCGAGTATCGTTTCCCAAGGGACTTGTGCAATACACGACAATAATTGCAATTGATAACTAAATTAGACAAAGAATATTTTCATAATTTGTTTTAGTGTTTAAAAGAAATAAAATTGTGCAAACAACAATAAAAACTCTTTTTGATATTTTCACAAACACTTAGAAGGCGATAAAGATAAGAATTGATATGGAATGTAAATGTTAGGATTAGATTTCACCAAAACTCACTCTCATGCATATAATCATTCAACTTCTCTCCACCTTAATGTAAATGCCAACCCACTAGTTTACTCAAATCCTAATCCCTTAGTGGAATGAGCCTAAATTTTCCTATTATGAGTCAATTCCTTGATCCCCTAATAGGCAAACTTGCTATCACAACAAGGGTTTAAGACAACCAATGAATCAAGTTCCATTCCTAGATACAAGTTTCATTAGGTATTTTGCTTCAATTCAAGATTACAAAAGATAATTTCCAAAACCTAGTGAATCAATTATCAAGCTATGAGTGATCAAACCACAACAAACATTAAGCATAGAAACAAAATACTAACATTGAATGGAAAGACATATATATATAAATAAACAAAGAGATTACATAAGAGTTCGTTTGGCTACATCTAATCCCAACAAAATGGGTTTTAGCTCTTCATTGTCATGAAGAGCACAAAAAATAAAGGATGAGTAAGGGAAGAAGAAGAATGATAACCCAAGAGGAAGAAGATGGTCTCCGAGGAAGAAGATGGTCTCCGAGGAAGAAGATGGTCTCCAAGGAAGCCCTAGAAGCTCCAAGTCGCGTTCCACTTGAGTTCTCTTGCCAAGCATCCTTTTTCCCTCGAAGAGTATGAATAAATAGGCATCAGGGTGCCATGTCAGCAAGTTGGCGCCCGGCGAGTTCCATTTCATGCCCGGCGTACTAACACAAAAGTGGTTTCGGCCCAACTGGCGCCCGGCCTCACTAAAGTGGCGCCCGGCCCCAGGTGAATTCTGGAGCCTAGCGCTCGACCTCATGTGACTGGCGCCCGGCCTCAGGTGAATTCTGGAGCCTGGCGCCCGGCCCCAGGTGACTGATCAGGTCCCTGTCCATGTAGCGCCAGGCCTGCTTCAGGGGCGCCCAGCGTCAGGAACTCTCTTTAATTTTCCATTAAGGCCTTCCTTCTCCATCCCTGGGATTTCAAACTTGCTTCTTTCAACCTCAAATGTTTCCTATACCACTGTTAGACAAAAAATATGGGGATTAGTAGTATAATTAGATAAGATTAACCAAATGCAAATTACTTACAAAAAGTATCAAAAAGAGAACCAAGTAAGTCAAAAGCTTAAGAAAGAGTTGATTTTGTTAATGTGAAAAGACTAAAAGAAGTGGTAAAAATTAACATTATCATCTATCTTCTTTAACCATCAGATAGGTTTGGACATTCACTTGTGTTAGAATATATAAGATTTTCTATTCTAGTATAATGTTTCTCTCCATATCTCTGCAGATGTCACTTTCATTGAGTTCTCTCTCTATTTTAAGACCAACCCTTCTACCTCTACCCCCATTTCTGAAACAATCATTATTCCAGTTATATGTGAACCTTCGATTGAGTCTAGTATAGCTCCATCACCACCACCACCACCACCACCATCATCTGACTTACTTCCGTTGTCAGCTCCTTCGATTCTGCCAACTAAATATGATCTTTCCATTGCTCTTCGGAAAGGTATACGAACAACCCGCAAACCTCTTCTTCGCTATATTAATTTAAGTGATCATAGATTATCTCCTTCATTTTATACATGCCTTTCTTCTATATCCTCTGTATCCATCCCTAGAACTGTAGGTGATGCCTTGTCCCATCCCGGTTGGCATCAGGCTATGCTTGAAGAACTAAGTGCACTTCAAAATAGTGGAACTTGGGACCTCGTCCCTCTATCTTCTGGAAAATCGGTTGTTGGTTGCAGGTGGGTCTTTGCTGTCAAAGTCGGTCCTGATGGAACTGTTGATCGTCTTAAAGCACACCTAGTAGCTAAAGGCTATACACAAATCTTTGGCTTAGATTACGATGACACATTTTCATCAGTTGCAAAGATGACTTCTGTACGCCTATTCATTGTCATGACTGCTCTAAAAAATTGGCCTCTATTTCAATTGGATGATGTGCAAAATGTTTTTCTCAATGGTGAATTGTAGGAAGAAATTTATATGGATCAACCTCCGGGGTTTATTGCTCAGGGGGAGTCTTCAGGAATGGTATGTCGTCTCCGCAAATCTTTATATGGCCTAAAGCAATCTCCCAGAGCTTGGTTTGGAAAATTTAGCATGGTTGTTAAGCAATTTGGAATGACTCGCAGTGAAGCAGATCACTCAGTCTTCTACCGCCACTCAAGTGCTGCTGGACGTATCTATCTAGTTGTGTATGTTGATGATGATATTGTAATCACAAGAAGTGATCACCATGACATCTCACAAGTTAAACAACATCTCTGCCAACACTTTCAGACTAAAGATCTTGACAGACTCAGATATTTCTTGGGGATTGAAGTAGCACAATCTACTAATGGGATAGTAATCTCTCAAAGAAAGTATGCATTGGATATTTTGGAGGAAACTGGGTTGATGAACTCAAAATCTACTGACACGCCGATGGATCCTAATGTCTAGCTTCTACCCAATCAGGGGAAGCCCTTCTCAGATCCTGAAATTAGTTGGGAAATTGAACTACCTTACAGTTACTCGTCCAAACATTTCTTTTGTTGTCAATGTGGTAAGTCAATTTCTTAACTCTCCTTGTACATATCATTGGGATGTTGTCATTCGTATACTGAAATACATTAAAGATTCCCCTGGAAAAGGTCTGTTGTATGGACACAGTAATCATACCAAAGTTGTTGCCTACTCAGATGCGGATTGGGCAGGATCTCTTGTTGATAGGAGATCCACCTTCGGATATTGTGTCTTCATTGGTGATAATTTAATCTCCTGGAAGAGTAAGAAACAAAGTATTGTGGCAAGATCAAGTGCAGAAGTAGAATACAGATCTATGACATCCGCTACATACGAGCTTATTTGGCTTAAACAACTACTTAAGGAGTTACAATTTGGAGAAGTTACTCAAATGACACTCATATGTGACAATCAAGCTGCCCTTCACATCAGTTCGAATCCTGTCTTTCATGAAAGGACCAAACACATAAAGATTGATTGTCATTTCATCAGAGAGAAAATAGTATCTGGAGAGATTAAGACTAAGTTTGTTAATTCTAATGATCAATTAGCATATGTTTTTACTAAGTCATTACGGGGACCTAGAATTGATTATATTTGTAACAAGCTTGTTTCATACAATTTATATACTCCAGCTTGAGGGAGAGTGTTAGAATATCTAAGATTTCCTATTCTAGTATAATGGGCTCAACCCATCTCTTGTATTCCTTTTATAAATAAACACACAACCCTATGTGAAATATACATCAAGGAATTCATCCTATACCTAATTCTCTATAACCTGACTGAACAAATATGAACTTATCAATTAGTAACACACTCATTGATCATAGCAAACAAACTAGCATCAAATTTTCTCTAACCTTGGCGGTGTTATACTCTTCGTGTTGACAATCAGGAAGAAGACTAACAGACCATGTTGGAACTGTGTACTTCTTTACTCTAAAGGTTATGGTGGCATCAGTGGTGGTGTTGGTGTTGCTTAAGAAGCAACTTGATGATCCGTTTGTGGCATAAATGGTGGCCTTAAATTTGAAAGCACATTGTTACTAGAACTTTTATTCTTCAGATACTATTTTCTCTCTGATGAAATGACAATCAATCTCTATGTGTTTGGTCCTTTCATGAAAGACAGGATTCGAACTGATGTGAATGACAGCTTGATTGTCACATATGAGTGTCATTTGAGTAACTTATCCAAATTGTAACTCCTTAAGTAGTTGTTTAAGCCAAATAAGCTCGCATGTAGCGGATGCCATAGATCTATATTATACTTCTGCACTTGATCTTGCCACAACACTTTGTTTCTTACTCTTCCAGGAGATTAAATTATCACCAATGAAGACACAATATCTAGAGGTGGATCTCCTATCAACAGGAGATTCTGCCCAATCCGCATCTGAGCAGGCAACAACTTTGGTATGATTATTGTGTCCATACAAGAGACCTTTTCTAGGGGAGCCTTTAATGTATTTCAGTATACGAATGACAACATCTCAATGATATGTGCAAGGAGAGTTAAGAAATTGACTTATCACACTGACGACAAAAGAAATGTCTGGACGAGTGACTGTAAGGTAGTTCAATTTTCCAACTAATCTTCTATACTTTTCAGGATCTGAGAAGGGCTCCCCCTGATTAGATAGAATCTTGACATTAGGATCCATCGGTGTGTCAGTAGATTTTGAGTTCATCAACCCAGTTTCCTCCAAAATATCCAATGCATACTTTCTTTGAGAGATTACTATCCCATTAGTAGATTGTGCTACTTCAATCCTCAAGAAATATCTGAGTCTGCCAAGATCTTTAGTCTGAAAGTGTTGGCAGAGATGTTGTTTAACTTGCGAGATGCCATGGTGATCACTTCCTGTAATTACAATATCATCAACATACACAACTAGATAGATACATCCAACACTTGAGTGGCGGTAGAAGACTGAGTGATCTGCTTCACTGCGAGTCATTCCAAATTGCTTAACAACCATGCTAAACTTTCCAAACCAAGCTCTGGGAGATTGTTTTAGGCCATATAAAGATTTGCAGAGATAACATACCATTCCTGAAGACTCCCCCTGAGCAACAAACCCTGGAGGTTGCTCCATATAAATTTCTTTCTGCAAATCACCATTAAGAAAAGCATTTTTCATATCCAATTGAAATAGAGGCCAATTTTTCAGAGCAGTCATGACAATGAACAGGCGTACAGAAGCCATCTTTGCAACTGGTGAAAAGGTGTCACCATAAGCCAAAAATTTGTGTATAGCCTTTAGCTATTAGGCGTGTTTTAAGACGATCAACAGTTCCATCAGGACCGACTTTGATAGCAAAGACCCACCTGCAACCAACAACCGATTTTCCAAAAGGTAGAGGGACGAGGTCCCAAGTTCCACTATTCTGAAGTGCACTCAGTTTTTCAAGCATAGCCTGACGCCAACCGGGATGGGACAAGGCATCACCTACAGTTTACAGAGGAAATAGAAGAAAGGCAGGTATAAAATGAAGGAGATAATCTATGATAACTTAAATTAATATAGCGAAGAGGAGGTTTGCGGGTGGTTCGTATACCTTTTCGAAGAGCAATGGGAAGATCAGATTCAGTTGGCAGAACCGAAGGAACCGAAGGAGTCGACAACGGAAGTGAGTCAGATGATGGAGGTGGTGGTGTTGGTGGAGGTGATGGAGCTATACTAGACTCAACCGGAGGTTCACATATAACTGGAATAATGACTGTTTCAGAAATGGGTGTAGAGGTAGAAGGGTTGGTCTTAAAATAGAGAGAGGACTCAATGAAAGTGACATCTGCAGAGATAAAATAACGATACCCTTTTTGTGACCTAGTGAACCCTGGACATCTCGAGCGTGGTACTATAGATTTATGGGTGGTCCAATAGCGGTCCAATAGCGAGTGGCCCAACAACCTTGCTAGGATGGAATTATACGGCTCTGATATCATATTAAGAAGTAGACTTTAAGCCTAACTCAATCCCACAAAACCGGCTTATAAGGTGAGGTTTGCATCCATACTAAATTGACTTCATCTCTAGTTAATGTGAGATTTCCAATCTAAACAAAAACAAAACATGGATCAGGAACACAATGATTAGTGTTTTCAAATGTGGATTGTTGTTATTGCTTACCATATAATAGTTTTGGAATGTGCCTCCGGTTTGGAAAAATCTAGCCACAGAGTAGGCAACATCTTCATCAGTTCTGTGTGGATCTTTGCCACCCCAATTCTTGAACCTTAAATTCATTGAAAAATAAAAGCACATATATGTAAGCTATAATAATGAAAATTTGAGTTAAAACTATTTTTTTCTTTCAAAATTAAGAATTTGGAAACGAGTTAAGAATATTAGACGTACCAGCCTACCCAATTTTCTGTCCACATTTTAGGACTGTTAGGACTATTGGGTTCAAAGTTCACAGTACCAACCATTGCAAGTATTGATCTACACATGAAAATTGAAAAATATTAGCTTCACTTCACATGTAATGTAACTGTAACATAAAATGTAAAGTATAAGATGCATAATAAACAAATACCATTGGTTGAGGAGCATCAGACTCTTGGCACATGATCCATGGAACTCCAACGTTCAAGGACTCAGCCATGTTTGCACACCAATTTATGTAAGCTTTTCCAGCTTCTCCATAATGTGAAATTAGTTACCAAATTCATTTTCAATCTAAAATATCATTCACCAAGTTACTTATCACTAAACACTTTAATGCAACCATTCTCAGAAGATAAAAAAGAAAAGAGGAAAATACCTGAGTGAGAATTATAGGACCACCTGGAGAAGCAAAAAGTTTCTCTTTTTTTACCATATCCACTATCAGAGTAGTGAAATTTTGTATCTCATTCTTAATTCCAAAAAAAGAGAACAAAAAAAGTCAACAATAATGTATTGAATAAAATTATATATAAAACAACTAAAATTGAAAAAATTAAACATTACCATAAACACACTATTCATAGTCCTTATCTCAACACCAGGTAGATTGTGAACCCACACAGGAATCCCTCTGAAAGATGAAACTTTTATAAATTTACACATCACAGATATATCACAGTAGAGTTAAAAGAAAATGGGTGATCAAATTATGTACCCATAGTTCCATTCTGCACAAACATATGGACCAATGCGAAGAACAGCATAGAGACCAGAATCTCGAATGGCCTTGAGAAATCTAATGAGATCATTGTTGGTAGCAAAATCATAGACACGACGAGAAGGTTCATGTGCATTCCAGAAAACATATGTTTCGATTGCATCTAAACCTCCTTCTTTGGCTTTGTTTATTAGGTCAGGCCACATCTATATATATGGTTAAATTAATCAGCAAAAATGAATTAGTGCGAAGAACACATAAACTTGACAAAAAACAAACACAAAAGTGGTATAGTTACCTCAGGTGTGCTTCTGGGATAATGGATTGATCCTGATATAAGCACTCTCCTTTTACCATCAATTTTTATTGCCCTCCCATCATGAGAAACTTCAAGTGCATTACTTGCGAACAGTAAAACACTAAGTAAAAAGAGTGACAAAGAGAAGAACTTTGCAGTAGCCATAGTTACTTGTGAACAAGTAGAATGTGATAGTAATTTTAACAAGCTTCTCTTCTGTATTTATACAGAGATCAAGGAATTGTAGTCAGTTTCTTATTCCATTTCATACTACAAGATTTTGCTGTTTCTTATACTATTTCATACCACGAGATTTTGCTGTTTCTTATACTATTTCATAGTACAAGATTTTGCCGTTGTTCAAAACAATATTTTTCTGTTGTTTTATTTGTGCAGTTATACTTTCTATGTTTCAGGTAAGTGATAATTTGTCTTACATATACTAGTGCGAAAGATGGATATGTTGTCTTTAAATTTATTAAATTTTTTAAATGATAATTACCTATAAAAAATTGCTTATACTTTTTAAATGTTTATAAATATTATAACTATAAAATAAAAATATGTACAGAATCCTTATCCTTATTATATATTATTGTAAATTTAAAATATAATTAAATATAAAATATAAATTGATTTTTATTTTGAAATATAATTAAGAATAAAGTAAAAATATGGAATATGAACATAAAAAATGAAAATCTTATTATATATTACTAATGCGTCCGTTATTTTTTTTACTATGACTATAATAAAAATAATTTATATATGAATATATATATATTAATTTTAAGCAAACTTTCTAAGTTATAAATATATACCAAAATTATTTCTATTTATAGCATAAAAAAAACAAATACACATATGCAACAGTGTTTGTATTTACGTTCAGGATAATAAGAAACATTTAACATACAGAAAAAATATTAAAGAAGAAGAAGAATATTCATGGCTCTTTAAAAATTTTATTAATTAATTCAATATTCTCTTTTTTTTTAAACTAATATCTTTTAAAATATTTAAATTTAATATATAACATATTTCAAAATTTTATTTGTTTTAAAAATAATATTTATGAACATGTTTATCTTAAAAGTTTAGGTTCTTTATACTAATATTATTATTTATTTCAGGATTCAAATTATAAAAATTAAATTAATAATAAAAAAATAATTAGTAGTTAAAGAATAAGAAACAATTTTAAAGTGAGAAATTTTAAAATTTAAAGAAGAATATTATTTATCACCATTTGATTTTGTTCTGACTTTTCACTTTTAATCTTCTTTTATAATATTATCTTTGCATTGTTCGATATGCGAGAGTAGAGTAGGATGATGCGTTCTTGAGATGAGAAATTGTTCTTAAATGAAAAATGTAAAAAGTTAAAAAAAATAATAGAAATAATTATGATCTCATAATCTTCTTCCATATCCACATGTATATATTATAGTTTTCAGTATTGTAGGACAAAAGATGAGACAAAAGGAGGATGATAATCTTCTTGAAATAAAAAAAGTTTGTTTTTTAAAAATATAAAATGTGAGAAGTTAAAAAAATTTAAAAAAAATATATAGATGAAAAAGTTAAACTTTTTATTTGATTAAATTTATTATTTATTATTATTTAAAAATATTTTTTAAAATAATAAAATATGAATATTGAAATGTGTACATAAAAAAAATCTCCTTTATACGTCGTTATAGATTATTATTATTTAAAAATAATTTTTAAAAGAATAAAATAAAAATATTGAAATATATAAAAAAGATTTTTTTATATATTGTTATAGATTATATATATTATATATTATTATAAATTATAAATTTTTATTCTAAAATATATTAAAAATGAAATAAAAATATAAAAAATAGAAAAAAAATCTCTTTATTTATTTATATATATAGTCATAGATAAAAAAATTACATTATATTGTATAAGTTGTTTATAAGTAATCATCCATGTTATAATACCAAATTTTGTGTTTTATTAGTATAATTATTTTTAATAAGAGTAATTGGTTTTTAAAATATCATTGCTTATTTAATAATTTATTATTATATAAATGCAAAAAAATCATCAATTGTGAAAAAGAAATTATATCATGCTTTTTAAAATGATAACAAATAGATAGACGAGTGGATGGAGATAAATTATGTTAGTTTCAACCACTATATCTCTTGTTTTTGTTATTTGTTTCAATTATTCTATTTCCTTTTCTTTTGTCCCGAATTAAAACATTTTAATACTATTTATCTCATTTTATTTTTCTTCATCACTTTCCTGTATCACTTTATCTCTATTTTTTAATCTTTTTATAATATATATTAATTAAAATTTCAAAATTAGAATGACGATCTTTCTTTATATATTGTTTGATCCATCTCATTTTAGTACCAACTTTATTCTTTATTTTTCATTTCCTTTTTACATTTTTACTTTTATTCTTTTTTTATTTATTTCAAAATTAATAATACCACTTTTATTTGTTTTTTAATGGTTCAAAATGTTTTTTTTTTTCATTTTATCAATTTAACATTCTGGCTGAATTACTTTATTTTTCTACTGACTAAGCCTAAATTAAATTTCAGAACTTCAATTTTGATCCTTTTATGTAAATTGGTTATTAATGCAATTCATTTAAATATTAAATTAATATTTTAAGTCTTTATAATAATTTTATCTCTCTTTTTTTACAACTGTAATCATACTTATTGTTTAATTATTTCATCTTCCACTTTATTTTTTCTCTCCTTTCATAAAATGAAATTGTGACTTTCCTTATTATCTCCTTACCAACTTTTCCAAGCATAATATAAATAAAATAAAAATATCTTGAACCCCAACTCTCTTAAATATCAAATAATAATAATAATAATAATAATAATAATATATATCTATATGTAAAAAGAATTATGTCCTGTAAATTGAAATTAACTTTTTCACAAACTACAATTATTTTATAAAAATTCTTTTATATTTTACTCTTAATTTGGGTATAAGATAATTTTAGCAATAGAGCTTATACATATATAAAGAACTTGTACATATAGTTAATTTAAGTGAATAAAACTATTCAGAGCCATAACATGTGAATAGTTATACTATATGTTCATGACAGCCTCATAGGTAAGTTTAGGAAAGTTAGTTGTGGATTAAAAATTATATTTTCACTTTTATTTATGCATGTATATTTGATTTTAATAATTTGATATGTTTTGGATATTTATGTTATATATATATATTGTGCTTTTATTTGATTTTATTTATTGAAATGGGATGTTAGGAAGATTATTTAGTTAAACTAAATTATAATTTTTTTTCTTTTGATTACTAATTATTCATATTTATTTCTTGCATAATTTTCACGAAAATTTCATATATTAAGGTAATTTTAATTATTAAATAATAAGTTACTTTTTACGTCATTAAATAAGTCGAGTTAAGAATCTTAAACTTTAATTTTTTTTAATTCATTTAAAACGTTTTAAATACATTTTAACAATAACTATTTATAAATTCTTATATTATAAAGTCTTAAATAAATAAGTTGAGACATATTTGTTGAATAATTTTAGGAGAGAAATGTGGTCACAAGTCAACCGAAATCACTTTTAATATGAATATTATAAGATAGTAAGTATGTAGATTAATGTTACTTAACTTGACCATACTTAAATAAATAAAAATAAAAAATAGGATATTTGAAAACAACGTCAACATAGAATATTTGATTATATAAGAATGTATGGTACAAGAGAGATTTTTGTGTCGAATTTTTGTTTCCCTGTTTGGTTTCTTCTGTTTTTGGTTATCCTGTGCTTCGGTTTCTTCAGTTTGTGGGTTTCTCTTGTGTTTCTGTTCCTTCAATGTTAGATATATGATTTTTACATATTATTCGGTTTCTTCTATTTCATTTTTCTTCATATTTGATATATGATTTTTATAGATTATTTGGTTTCTTCTACGTTCTTTCTCAATTTTGACCTATTATTATACATTAATCAATGGTTATAAATCATTCGTTAAATTAATGATTTGATTAATATGAATGCTTCATAACTAATGGTTTATATTAATTGTATTATATAATATAGATACATGATAATAAATAGAAAACAATCCTTGGAAAGTATTATGAGAGATAAAAAAAAATTATAGATTTTTTTTTTGTAATTTTTATTTTTTTTCATAATAATAGTCTTCTTAGAATCCTCTATTCCTCTTATAGTTATATTTTTATGTCAAATACAAATTTTACCATAAGAACTATGTATGCGAGATTTTATGTTAAGAAACTTACCAACAAGAATAACTTTATGGTAGATGAAGATGTTTGTTTTTTCTCAGGCAACACGAATGTGAGTTGATATTGGAAGGAGAAGCAAGGTTGTCAACCGATCTTACAATTACAAAGAAAAATGTGCTAATGAAAAAGGCACATACTATAATATTATTATCGTTAGATGATGAAATTTTAGGAGAAGTCTCTACAGAAAAGATTGCCGACAAGTTTTGGACAAAGCTTGACATTCAGTATATGACAAAGTCTCTACATATTCGTCTTTGTTTTAAGAAACAATTCTAACTATGCAAATGTATGAAGATGAGTTCATTCATAAACATATTGATAATTTCAATCAAATTGTTCTTAGTTTAAAAAATATTGATGTTGTTGTTGATGACGAGTACCAAGTTCTTCTTCTTCTTAGTTCTTTGCCAAGACTATATGAAAATTTTGTAGACACAATAATTTTTTTGTAGAAATTCATTATTTATGGAGGAAATTAAGACAACTTTACAATCTTAAGAATTAAAAAAAAACACATTACTAATTCATATAGTGATACCAACTTAGGTGAGAGTCTAATGGTAAGAGCAAGAACAAAAGAAAGAAAGAAGAATTTCCAAAGTAGCCGATCAAAATCACTTAATAAAATGAGGGTTAAATGTGTTTTTAGTCTCTGAACTATTTGTCAAAATTGTATTTCGTCCCTAGGACAAACTTTGGACTTATTTCGTCCTTATACTTTATAAATAGGTGTAAATGATCCTCAATGACAAATAAAAGCATCTGTAAGGAGAGGAAAATAAAAAAAAATGGAAGGAATAAAAGTGAAAGAAACTTAAGAAACAAATGATAGTGAAGTAAAGTAAGAAACTATGAAAAAGAAAAATAAAGAGATAAAAATGAATTCTGACACATTATCAAAGATCATTTACACAAATTTATAAAGTATAAGAATAAAATTAGTCCAACTTTTTTCTTAAGGATAAAATACAATTTTAATAAATAATTTAAGAATTAAAAACATATTTAACCCATAAAATCAAGAATAATAATATATGTCATAACTGTGAAAGAGAAGAACATTAAAGAAAAATTGTCCTGAATGCTGGAGAAATATATATCCCTACAATTCTAAGAATTACATAATAAATATTTTATGGAATTTACTTTTCTATTATTTTTGGATGAATATATATATATATATATATATATATATATATATTAAAAATTGAAGATTTATTTTGAATTATTGATAATTTTAAATGAAACCTATTGAATAAAATAGTAAAAGTTAAGAATTAATATAGTAAATAAAGTTTATAGTTTTCATGCAAATATTTTTACATATTAGTACTTACATATTTTCTTTCATAGATTTTTTATGTAACAGTGTTTATATAAGTAATATTATATCACTTCCTCCAATAGCAAATTTTGTTTTGTAGTATGTTTAACGTAAAATATCATTGGTAAGTAACTATAATTTTCTTTATATTTACTGGAAAATAGGCATCTGTATACGCGCTTATTTGTGTATTTTTTTTATAACAAATTAAAAAATAATTATTATAATAAAATGAATTGAAAAATATTACTAAAATTCATATTAAAGTATAAAATATTATGTACTGTAAAAGTGGATTCATTATTTTCTCCATAAATTCATTATTTTACACATAACAAAACACATAGAATTTAATTGTAATTTTGTCCAGGAAAAACTAGTGCTGGGCTTGGTTCGCTTGCTTTCAACTTTTAGAACTTCACACATTGTTGATATTTTAACCCAACCTCTCCATCCAACCTCTTTTGAGCATTTGCAATCCAAGCTTGAAATAATCCAATAGAAGAGTGTTACACATTAATTATTATTTCAATTCAATATTAATTATTCTATTAGCTTAACTATTAATATAACAATTAGTTTGTTAATTATTTTTCTTTTCTTTTACTCTCTTCTAATATATAAACATTTTCATGATATTTATTAATATTTACGAATGATCACCTCAATGCATAATTAAATTTAATCAGAACTTTCATAATCTAAAAATAGTCTAATATTCCTAAGACTGAAATTTTCTTCATACAAGAATCACATTTATAATAATTAATAATATACGTATACTTATATATAATATAAAAGAATCGCTTCCACAATTTAGTCATATTTATCATCATAAAAGATTTTATTACATAGCAGTCTAACGTCTCTATAGACTCTCCAGATTATAACAATGAATAGAACTTATAATAAGTAATTAACAATGTTTTGATATTAATCAGTTTGGTGTGGCTTGCATCCATCAGTGTAATGAAAACAGATACTGTAATGTTCTACTTCTTTATTTGTTTCTTTTTAATATACTCCTTAATCATTAAACGGTTTTCTTTGTTGACTAAAGCTAAAAGCGTCATATTTTACTAAAACTTGTTTGGAATATATGTGTTTTTCACTCACTCGCACCAAACATTTGTAGCAGCCCATTATACTTGCATGTATCAAAGTCTATCTATACATTGATTAGATTAAGAAAGGGAAATATAGTAAAATTAGATGCTAAATAGATTACAAGCCAAACCTTAAACTAAATAGTTGAAGTCCAATCTTCCATAATTAATGGCAAAACAACACTAGTGATCTCTTCTTAAAAAAAGTGCTATACATAAATGGAAGAATATGATCCACTTCATTATTTGACATTCCCTGTAGAATCCACTTTCCACTTTATTCTGATATCCCAATATAGGCAGCAGGGCTTTGTCTCAAGGCTGATGATCCAAACTAATAGACGGTGAATATAAGAAACCAAGAATACTACATAAGAGTTATGGATATTTAGATACTTTTTTATGAATACTCAAGAAAAAAATTGTATCTGAACTTCTCACACAAGTAAAAATTAACTTGTGTCTTTAACTTTCAAACAAGACTTCCTCACTGTAAAAAGTGGGATTTATAAGTTGATTTATCTTTTCATTTTTACACCTATATATAGTTATATTATAGAAATTCATGCAGAAACTTGATTTATAATGTTTGCAAAGGATAATAGTCATAACACTGCTCTACTTAGCAGTTTGAAGTATCATTACCTTGATGAATCAATATTGTTATGCCTCTGGTGCATTGACGGAATATGATCCATTTGATCATTGACATTCCAGGGAGAACCTCTTTGTGACTTTATTCTTGATACCCTCATTTAAGCAGGGCTTTCTCTCAAGGCTGACCTACACTGAAATTTTTGCCCATCTCCATATTCGTGGCTTTTAATGCCATACACATGCCTCTTTTTCTTTTCCTCCTCCTTTTATTTTCTCTTTCCATGTTTCCTTTCTCAAAATTTCAACCATTTTATAAGCAGATACCTAAAACCATTGAAGGGGCAACAAAGATTAGATAAGAACGACAGCCAAACACCACAGGATCATGATCTGATGGTGTGAATACCGTTGCTTTAGTAAAGGAGATTTAGACAAATTTCTGTAAAGAAGCATAAATGAAACTTTGTTTCAAAAGCATATAAGCATGTAAAAGATATAAAAGAAATGTAATGCACAAGAAAGAATACCACCATCTCCATAACTTTAAAGATCTATACATATCAATCTCATAGACCCCGTCACCACCTCAACAATAAAAGCCTAAAATAATGTAATGAAAAGCTCATAGCATATATATAAAATTGTCCAACCAAATAAGCAACCAAGTTACAAATCGACATTTTCA
Source organism: Lablab purpureus (assembly GCA_030347555.1). Taxonomy (NCBI): domain Eukaryota; kingdom Viridiplantae; phylum Streptophyta; class Magnoliopsida; order Fabales; family Fabaceae; genus Lablab; species Lablab purpureus. The sequence continues at coordinate 26,465,154 of CM059258.1, forward strand.
ATAACAATCTAATGACAGTTTCATATTTGTGCTATTGTGGATTGAAATCTAACAACGTCGTCGCTTGTAATGTTCTACACAGCCTATAATTGCAAAGGTGAAAATAAGAAAAACCTGAAGAGGCTACTATGAATACAATATTATGCAATGGGTCCATGCAAAAAGATAATGTGAATATAAATTTATCCAGTGGGGTCGTCCTAACCAATTTGAACAGATACAGAACAATAAAACATGACAATCATCACTAGCACATAATCATCACCCCGTTATTATCTTCTCCAATTTTACACTCATCATGAGTGACTGAAGAGTTATAATAATTCATCAGAACATTCTCTGACCTCTGAAGGCACAAATTACTAGAACAATAGGGGAAAAGATAAAGTGCAAAGAAAGAAACAAAAGCAGCTTCAACTCAACGAGATCCACTCCATACTATTCCCTAACAAACCCCGAGTGTCTGCATGCGCACGCCGCCGTGATTCAGTGCTGCTTGAGGATTATCTCTTGAAGACCTTTACTAAAGCTAGCTGGCGCGTGTGCACTGTAGAATTACGGCATCAGATGCAACTTAAAGACCTAGATGCTTGTAAAAATTGATTGAATTTTAACGAATATACCTAAAGTTCAATGCAACCTAGAACATGTAAATGAACCCTCAAAGTCTTAAATTGGTATCAGTAATTGTTGCTAAGAGTAAACTTTGTATACTCCAATTATTCTTAATTGGTCATTTTTTTCCTAAGACCATGAGTAATTTTTATAAGAGATAATTGGAGTTGGGAACATTTATAAGGTCTAACTCTTAATGATTTCTTTTCTTTTCATTTACTAAATTGAGATCTTGTTTAAGAGAATAGTTATAGCCTGATAATGTAAATTTTTCCAATGACTATTATTAATCTGACATTTTTTTCTAGGGTCAAACAGGCAATCCGAACCAGAAACATTTATAGGCTCTAACTCTTTCGATGAGTTCTTTTCATATTCAAATATCAAATTCATACTATATTTGAGAAAAATCAGAATATATTATCTGAAGCAAAACTTATGAGTCTTATAAATTTGACATTTCATATTCATACATTATAAAGATGTAAAAAAACATTCCATGCTATTTCACATTATTTATACATCAAAGATGTGTATAAACACTCCATGCTATTTCATATTATTTGTACCCCAAAGATTTACTAGAGTCAAGAGAGATCTTAAGACTCAAAGCAAGCTTAAAGATAATTATTTACTAACAAAATCCTTGCATCGACACGGAAATATAAGCCCACATCTTCGAGAAATATGAGTATGACTCATACCAACTAGACTAACTTTTTTTTCAAAAGTAGATATGATATAAATAGAGTTAGAGATGGCAAAACAAATTCAGAGTGCCCATATATCATTACTAGCATGTAAGACAGTTTTCATATTTTTTTTTCAAAAGTTGATGGATAGATCATTGATATGTCTCATATTCTTAATTCTTAACATGACAGCTTTTTATTTTAAAAAAAAAGTAAAATAAAGTAATCGCAGTATATAACTTCAATGGAAGGAGTAGCGAGACAACAAAATTCCATAGTTGTTTAGAGAACAAAATAGAAACTGAGATAACCATGTATTTCTGCATGCAATTTTCTTTAATTTCAGACACAACTGCAACAAAACAAAGAACAAGTAGAAGCCAATGCAACCAAAGGAAAAAATTAAAAATTGAAAGTTTTTCTTTTGGTCCATAACAATTAAAAGGTTGAAGCTGAAACTTTGGCAATTGGCAAAACATGACATTTTTTGAGTGATTTTGGTGTTTGAGCCCACAAAAAGAACCAAACCGTTCAATCGATTCGATTCCAAAGCAGAAAACAAGCAACAAAAACGAAAGACGGGACCTTTGGTAAGCAAAAATCTGCATTTTCTAGATTCTGTACGCATGGCAATGTATGTGTATTAGGAAGGCTATGGCTATAAACCCCCCAAAACTCAATTATCAGATTGACACATCTTCAAACGAACAAAGCAAAAAGCAAAAAGCAAAGTGGTCGGCTTCATCACCATCTTTATCTTTAACTTTTGGCTACTCTACCATATGCCCAACCCAATGCTTCTTTTTATCAGAACCATGTTCCTGCTTTTACACACCGTATAAGAACCCTAAACCCAAACCCTTCACTTCCATTTTCCAATTTCCATTTTCCACCAATTCTCAAACAAACAAACACTAAATCACACAAAAATGGAGATATTATCTCAAATGTGGTCTCTGTTAGGGTTACTCACCGTGCTGCAAAACGTTCTTCCCTCGCAGCTTCTCTCATTGCTACATTCCTTATACGAATCTCTGCAAGATCTGCTTTCTCCGTATTCCTATTTCGAGATTCCAGAGTTCAACGGCTACTGCGGCGTCGACCTCAACGACCTATACCGCCACGTACACCTCTACCTCAATGCCGCGAACCACGCCCCCGCCGCCGCGTGCCGCCGCCTGACACTCTCCCGCTCGCCGTCCTCGAACCGTATCTCCTTCGCCGTCGCCCCGAACCACACCGTCCACGACACCTTCCGCGGCCACCGCGTCACATGGACGCATCACGTCGAGACCGCGCAGGACTCGCTCGAGGAGAAGCGCAGCTTCACGCTCCGCCTCCCGAAGCGCCACCGCCACGCTCTCCTTTCTCCCTACCTCGCCCACGTCACCGCTCGCGCCGAGCAGTTCGAGCGCGTCTCGCGCGAGCGCAGACTCTTCACCAACAATACGACCGGGTCGGGCTCCTTCGAATCGGGTTGGGTCTCCGTCCCCTTCCGCCACCCCTCCACCTTCGAAACCCTCGCCCTTGAGCCCGAACTCAAGAGACAGATAAAAAACGACTTAACGGCTTTCGCCGACGGCAAAGAGTTTTACAACCGAGTGGGCCGGGCCTGGAAACGTGGGTATTTACTCCACGGCCCACCCGGGTCGGGTAAATCGAGTTTAATAGCCGCTATGGCAAACTTTCTCTGTTACGACGTTTACGACTTGGAACTAACCAAAGTCTCTGATAACTCCGAGTTACGGTCGTTACTAATCCAAACGACGAACCGTTCCATTATCGTTATCGAGGACATTGACTGTTCCGTTGACTTAACGGCGGACAGAACAACGAAGAAAACGCAGGCAGCAGCGAAATTGTCGAAAAGAAAGAAGTCACAAACGGCGTCGTTCACGCGCTGCGAGGAGAGTGGGCGCGTCACGCTTTCTGGGCTTTTGAATTTCACCGATGGGTTATGGTCATGCTGCGGTGAAGAGAGGATCGTGGTGTTCACGACCAACCACAGGGACAGTGTGGACCCCGCGCTCGTGCGGTGCGGCCGCATGGACGTCCATGTCAGCCTCAACACGTGCGGAATTCACGCGTTCCGCGAGCTCGCGCGCAACTACCTCGGCGTCGATTCGCACGTGCTGTTCGAGGCGGTCGAGGGCTGCATTCGCTCCGGTGGGTCCCTTACGCCCGCACACGTGGGAGAGATTTTGTTGCGGAATAGAGGGGATGCTGACGTGGCGATGAGGGAAGTGCTGGGGGCCATGCAGGGACGGATGCTGGCCGTCGCCGCCGTCGCTGACCAGACGGAGAACGACGACACGACGGTCGGAGTGAGGTCGCCTGAGAGCGTGCTGCTGATGGGGTCGCCGGAGAATTGGGATGCCTTGAGTGGAAAAAAGAGGAAGGAAGAACATGGGGGTAATAACAATTGGGATAAAAAGGTCAAGTTTTTCGTTAGGTTAAGGTCGTTGACCAGATCTGACCCTGGTAGATAAATTTTATTTTTCTGAAAAAAAGACAAAATTTGGATCTATGTAGCTTTGTTTGTGTTCTGTGATTAGTGTTTTTGTTTTATTTTTTCTTCTAGAACACATAAAAAAGTGCTTGATTCGTGTTCTTTAATGTTTCGGTTTGAGGCTGATGTTGTAGACGAACCTTAATCAAGCAACCATTTTCGTTTGAATTGGCTTTAGAGACATAAAATTTAAACGCTATATATATAATTATGTGTAAGGTCTATAGTAGAAATTAAATTATCTTTTCAAGCTAAGAATTTAAAAGTTAACAAATTGAATTGATTCATTTAAATAAAACATTTTAAAAATATAAAAAATTTAAATCAAAACAATTCAAATTTCAAACACTTTAATTTTGTAAAATTTTGAAGTTTCTTATCTAAACATTCGAGTTTCTCATCATATTCTTTTTTTTACCCTTTCATTTGTTTTACACGCCTCATTTAGAACAAATTAAATAACATTGTTTCTTTATTTTCTTAAAATCAAAGGATGCTTTTATTAATTTCTTGGTCAATAATTATTTCTCCATCGTTATTTAATATAGTACATGAAATATTTAATTTTTTAAAATATTACTCTACTACAAATTTATGAAATAAAAAAATTAGTTATTCGTATTTCTTTTATCCTCATTAGAATAATAAATTATTATTTTCATTCTTAACGTTTATGTTTCACATTTGTTATTGATTTAATGTTTTTGAAATATTTATTATAAAATATGAAGGGAGGAGTCTAAAAAACTTTAAGATGGTAAAAATGAAAAGCAAAATAGTTTTGCTAAACATATTAATTGGCGAATAAATCTTAAATGTATATTAAAATATTGAATTAAATGTATATTGAAATATTGAATTGTTAAACATTTTAAAAATATATTTTTAATAATTTAAATTATTCTTTAAGAAATGAATAAATATATTATTTTTATTGAATGATTAATAAATATATTAGTTTTATTCAATATAAGATTTTAGGTTTAACCACAACAAAATTAATTAAGCAACAATGAAAACCGTGGCTTAAACCATGAAAATTTATATCTAAGTTTTAGTCCATGGCAATGAAATCTTGGTCACGATCTAGTTGGTAGTGAGCCAAACGAATAACCAATTATTTCTTTTAGGCCACAAGATTTCAAAAATTGTTGCTTAAAATATAATAATATGTAATAGTTTTGCAATTACTTTATGTAATGGTGTTTTTCATAGTATTGTCAATTCTTTTAAATTCCATTTATATTGTATATTTTAGGTAACACATTTTTAAGTGTTAATTAAAGTATAAAATAACAATAAAATATTCAAGAAATGATCATGTTTCTTGTACATTTATATATTTATGCTTTTAAGTCGTCAATTATACATAAACACTTTTTTAATTTTTCAATTATGAAAATATAAAAATTAATTATTTAAATAAATTTTATAATATTATTTAAAATTTAGTTTATACATTTAAGTTACTCTCTTTTAAAAAATTTATAATATTATTTAAAATTTAATTTATACATTTAAGTCATCTTCTTTTAAACCATATATTAATAGAATTTCTTTAAAACATTAAATAAAATAAATATATTTTATCAACACAGTAGAAATAAATTAAAATAAATAAAATTAAAGCAGTTAATTAAAACACTTCTAAATATAGTGATATTTAAAGTTCCATAATTTATATAATCTAATTATAAATTCTGAATTTATTTGTTGATAAATATTTCTAAAATAGAAATATTATTATAAATATGAACTGTTTTTCTATATTAAACTTTCATATATTACAATCCATCATTTCTTATTTTGCAATTCTCTCTCTCCCTTACCAACAATGGACAATGTTAGCAGATTATTATATCGATCATTTTCAGAAAAGTATTTTTTGTGATTAACAATTAGCAACATTTTTATCTCAACAACTAAAAGAAAAGTCAAATAATTATTTTCACACTTCACAATGTTATATATGAGCTTCTCTTTAGTAAAATAAAATCTTAAAAAGAATAAATGAAATATTAACAATTCCAACTAATTCTAAATGGATACAAATAGGACATAATCTAGGCAAGTGTCGATCAAAACATTTTTAATATTGAAGCCTCATTTCTAGTGCTCATTACTCCTTCAAACATTCTATTAGAAAACAATCTATGGTTACCCCATTCCATGATAATACCAATAATGCAAATTAGAATCTCATTCCACAAAAGTAGATTGAAAAGAAAAATAATATAAAAAAAGTATTATAATTAAGGAAAACAAAAATACCTATTTTGATTAACCCATTAAAGTGTCACAACGAAATACATATTAAAAGCAGATAATTGAAACTTTAGAAATAAAATGGTGTAAAATGTGAACAAATAAAAGATCAAAACTTTAGAAATCAAACTAGAAAATATAAACGACTCAAACAACAAAACCCTTGAAATGGAACATGTGTGAAACCCTTTAAGAACAAAACTCTTAGAAATTGAAATTTGTAACGTGATTGAGTTGAAGATGGAAAAGGAAGAAAGATGGAAGAGAATAGCTTACCAAGTAAAGAGAGGAATCCATTTCAAAGTGAGCAAGGAGCAAAGATTGAAGAGCGAAGAAGAGTGAGGTATTATGAGATTTTTTTATTCATTTTCATACTAACATTTCAATTCTGCGATAATTTATAATACATAAAAAATTCCACTGTATTTCTATTTGAGTTCTAGAAGTTGAAAGTATCAACTACCTATAAAGTATTGTCTTTGATGTGGGTTTATGTGTCATCTTAAAACATTAAAAGAAATTCATCAAATATAATTTCAAAAATTCTACAATCAAATTGTTACGGTACTATCTAGTTTCCTAAATTAATTTAAAATTGATCTGTCCTGCTTTATTTATATAAAACTTTGCTAACATATTAGTTGGTATATATATATATATATTTATATCACACTAAACACATTACACATATATTTATAATAAGAGGATCGTTGGTCCTCAAAATACAACTAATATCAAATACGTATATTAGTGTCACCTACATATACAACTAGGATGAGCTAACACAAAACAATATATAATCACATGTTTATCATTAACTTGATTAAATCATACAACATTACCAAGTATATAACATCAACATACAACCACATCAAATCTCATATTTAGCCACACAACCTATCATAACCAAATATGAGGCATCTTTCGAAAGACTCTATTTATGATTAACACCTAACCATTCTCGAAACGGGCCACAGGTTCCTTACGATCAGGGTGACAAAACGCATGTGTTATCAAGGAAACCAAAGCATGTGTCATATTTATTATCGCTAACTAAAATCAGATACCTCCAAGTATCTTCTAACCACCCATAAAGGACTTTCAATATCACATATTAAGGACTCCACACTTTACATGCATATACACCACAACCATATATATATATATATATATATATATATATATATATATGTGTGTATTCACTACTCTTGATAGACTCCAATTGGCTCTATCACCACCCTTGATAGACTCCTATGCAGTAAAATTATTAAAAGTGATTGGTGCATTTTTACATTTTGTAAATGTTTGGCAGGTTTAATTATTAGAATTATATTGTTAAAATTATTAAACGTGAGAAAATTTTTATTGATTTTTCCATAGACAATTTGCACCTAATAAATCCATGGGAAATGTTTCCTTTGAACATATAACCTATGGATTTTTAGCCGCTGAAAATTTACGAGAAAGACGTGGATTTTAGTCATGATTATTCTTATGGTGTAATTTTGTATATAAGATAATTTTAATAACATTAAATTCTTTAATGTATAATTATTTAAATTTCATACACATAAATTTATCACATAGAGTAAAGTTATACTTGTAAATAAGTCCATCCCCATCTTTATTCAATCATAATAAAAGCAAAAGAATAGTTGAAGAAACAAATTAATTAAGGTACAAAATATGACTACTTAACTAAGTTTGAATCTCATTAATAATCCTTTTTATTTAATGATTCAAGCCATTTTCTCTGGAAACAAAGGATTATTCACCTACTGGTGCTGGTCTTGAGCACGAGGGATTGAACTTGATTTGGCAGAAACATGTGGTCATGAGATGATGAGAACTTATATATTTTTTGAAACAATTGAAGCTATTGGTGTTGGGTCAGGGGATTGGGCTGGATTTGGACCTGTAGGAACAAGTCTCTTCATTCCATATTGAAAACTTACATTATCAGAAACAATTGAAACAACTGGAGTTGGGTCAGGGGATTGGGCTGGATTTGGACCTGTGGGAACAAGTCTCTTAATACCATCTTCGAAACCCATTTTGTTGGAAACAATAGAAAGAACTGGGGTTGGGTCAGGAGACTGAGCAGGATTTGGGCTTGTGGGAACAAGTCTCTTAATACCATCTTCGGAACCCATGTAGGAAACAATTGAAAGAACTGGGCTTGGGTCAGGAGACTGGGCAGGATTTGGGCCTGTGGGAACAAGTCTCTTAATATCATGTTGGGAATCCATGTTGTTAGAAACAATTGAAAGAACTGGGGTTGGGTCAGGAGACTGGGCAGGATTCGGGCCTGTGGGAACAAGTCTCTTAATATCATGTTGGGAATCCATGTTGTCGAAAACAATTGAAAGAACTGGGGTTGGGTCCGGAGATTGGGCAGGATTTGGGCCTGTGGGAACAAGTCTTTTAATATCATGTTGGGAATCCATGTGGTTGGAAACAGTTGAAACAACTGGTGGTGGGTTAGGGGATTGGGCAGGATTTGGGCCTGCGGGAACAAGTCTTTTAATATCATGTTGGGAATCCATGTGGTTGGAAACAGTTGAAACAACTGGTGGTGGGTCAGGGGATTGGGCAGGATTTGGGCCTTCGGGAACAAGCCTTTTAATATCATGTTGGGAATCCATGTGGTTGGAAACAGTTGAAACAACTGGTGTTGGGTCAGGAGATTGGGCAGGATTTGGACCTGTAGGAACAAGTCTCTTAATACCACCTTGAATTTCTATATGATTGGAAGTAATTGAAAGAAGTGGTGAAGGATCAGGAGATTGAGCTGGATTTGGGCCTGTAGGAACAAGCCTCTTAATGTCATAGTTTATAAAACGACCACCCATAACAGAAGAAGTGAACAAGATAGAAACAACACAAACGACATAAACTTTGAAGCACTCCATCTCTTTGGATGATGTTTTAGTAAAACCAGAACAATGTGTAATTTCGATATCTCTATCTTAACTTATATACTACACACTTAGCGATATGCATCATAAGACTGAATATCACATTTAAATGTGTTTAATGTTTTATCATTTGTTCATATTTCAGTTTAAAGTTTAATATTATTTAAAAAGTTTAAAACATTATCTTCAATAAAATCAGAATAATTGTCAGATTTTAATTATGAGTAATTAACATTCTAAAACGTTGTTAAGTATTTTAATATAATTTAATATTTATTCTCCAATTATCATTATTAGAAAAATAATTTTCATTTTACAGTTTACCAATTTTGTTGATATTATTTGCTATTTATTTTCTAGTAAAACGTTTTAAAAGCTACCCACATAGTATTCATCTTGTTGACCCAATTTTTTTATTAAATTTGGAAAGTTGACCTAAAATCTTATATTTAGTAAAAGTAATATATTTGACAGTTTTGTTTATAAATAATCTCAGTTTTTCTATCTTTATTTTAAAAGTTTTAAAAATTCAATATTAATGTGTTCATTATTTCTAATGTAATTAATGTGTTAAAAAAAAGAATTTGATATTAAACTTGCATGTAAACCTAATATCTTATATTCAATAAAGATAATAAATTTCTAAATTTGTTAAATTATAATTTAAATTATATCAAATATGCTTTAAAATATTTAATAATTCAATGTTATAATATCCATTAGTAGCGTATACTTATCGTGTTAAAGAAAAATCAATTTGTTGACAAGAATTTACTACGGAATTTGAATAATCAACCTGAAAGATTACATTAAATAAAAATCATATATTTGTCAATCAGTCAATAAAAATAATATATTCATCAATATCTTTATCTTTAAGAATAATTTAAATTGTTAAAACTATATTTTCAAAATTTTAATATACATTTAACATTTATTCTCTGATTAATTTGTTTAGAAAAAAATATTCTCCTTTTCAGTTTTACACTCTTAATGTTTTGTTTAGATTCCTTCCTTCATGTTTTATAATAATTATATATTTCAAAAAATCACATCTATTACACCTAAAATTTAAAACATAAACATTAAGAATTAAGAAAATAAATTATTTTATTATATTGAGTTGAGGATAAAAAAAATAGTACAAGAAACTAAATTTTCTATTTTATGAATTTGTAATGGAGCATCACTATTTTAAAAATTAAATATTTCATGCAATATATTCAGTAATTACAGGCAAATGAGTATTGTCTAAGGAAATCAATAGAAATATTCTTTGATTTAAAAATTAATTAAGGAAACCATATTGTTTAATTTATTGTAAATAATTTGCGAAAATAATTAAAGAGTGAATTGAATTAAATGGGTATGATTAAAGTAATCTTAAATTATTTAATTTACGCTTTTTGGAAAAATATTTATCAAAATATTTATTTAAATCAACAACATATTGATTTTCCTCTTGCATTTCTCTATTTACAGTATGTTATATAATTCTTTCTGTAACAATTTTTTTTTGAGGGTTCATATTTTTTAATTTTGAACTTTTAATACATTAGTATTTTACTATAATTCATATTACAAAAATATCACATCACGTTATCTGTAATATTCTTATTGATAAGACAACAATAGAAGGTAATGTGAATTTTATATGATCGTTATAGAAGATTACATATATATTATTATTATTATTATTATTATTATTAATTTATTTTTCTTTAAAATAAATAAGTTTTAGACACACAAAAAAGCATCGGCATCTAAAATTTGAAGCATAAACTTGAAGAATTAAAGAGAAATTTCTGTTCTTATATTGAGTTGAGTATTACAAAAATAAAAATAGTACAAGAAACTAATTTTTCCATTTTTTAAATTTGTAATGAAGTAACATTATTTTAAAAATTAAATATTTCATGCGATGTATTCTATAATTACACGTGTCTAAGGAAATTAATAAAAGTATTCTATCATTTAAAAATTAATTAAAGAAACCATATTTTTTTAATTTATGGTAAATGAGTTGTTCCAAAAAAAAAATTAAAGAGCGAAAGAGAATATAATGACAAAAACAAATATCTTTTATAAGATTCTTATAAAACATAAAGCTTATAATACAATGGAAGAGAGGGTATACTCAGTCCATATAGTAGTTTAAAATAATACTTACATATAACCAAAATTATATGAAATGTTTTTGTCAAAAGATACATTAAGTTATCAATGTCTTTCTAAGTTAATTTTAAAATCTGTGCTTATGTTTATTCATGTAATAGATCATCACATAAATAATAAGTATAAAAGTAAATTATTAAAATAAATTTTATCATTATATAAATTTATATATGATCAAAATATTATAATTAATAATTTACAAACTAATTTAATATATATATATATATATATATATATATATATATATTTAACAATACAAACATATCAATCAATATAGATTATATATGATTTTATGAAATATCAACTAAGTCATATATTCCAAAAAATTTATGTTAAATATATTTCATTACAGGATATTTAATTCGGAACAAGACTTAAATTAACATGTGAATATAAGAATAATAGATTAAGGTAAGTTTATTAAACAACAAATTGTATATTTACACATTTTACATTGTATAAGAACTTTACTTCTACTTCTCACCATCTGTCTCTTATTTTATGTGACTTAAATTAATAATGAAGCAAGGAGATCTCTATTTTACATGACTTAAATCAATTCAATATACAATTCAATATTTTATACATATATATATATATATATATATATTGATTCAATGTTTGCAAGTGAAAAATCACTTGTTATATTTATTTTAAACTTGTATAACTTGTTTATATTGTTTTATTGTCTGGGTTTAATCCACCCATTTAACCCATATGTGATATTTTTCGAATAATAAAACATAAATTTGAAGGAAGTTGGGAGACTTACGAAGAGGTTAAGAGTTGTATCTAGATGTGATGAGGATATGGTTTGAGGAGTTCTCAATATATTCATATTTGTTTAGTAACGTTGTTAGGTAATGATCGAAACTGTATCTGATCAAATAAACAGTTAAAATGTAACACTAGGAAGTGATCCTTAGGTCGTCTCCCAAGGATCGAGGTTAAGGCAAATGATCAACGCGTGAATGGGATAGACAAGGTGGGGGTTTGAACAAATTTGTTGAATTAAATTAAAACACAGACTAATTTCATAAAATGTAAACAATTATGAAAAGCGAATTGATTCCCTAATTCAATTGCAATTTCCCTTATCACACTGGTTACACAGAAAATGCACTTTGTTCATTTTAATCTTCATTCCAACCCAAATCAAACAACTAAGAGAAGATTAACTCAAGATTTCCTTACACGAATTAAATAAACATATACATCATTCAATCCTTAACCATTCACAAAATTAAGCAAATTGAGAAAACAATATTCATTAAGCATGAACGAAAATATAAGCACAAAGATTAGAAAATAAAGAATCAAGAAGAACAAAAGGAAAATGTGAATTAAACCTCAAAGTTCATAGCAATCTACTCAGAAAATCAACCTATAAAAACTAGCCCTCCATGGAGATTCAAACGAAAAATCAATAGAGAGAAAAATAAAGATGAAAGCCAAAAGACAGAAAACGAAAGACAAAAGCCGAATGATGGAAGCCGAAAGACGAAAACGTTAGCAGCTGTGCATGACTCAATTCTGCCTCCTCTCCTCAGGGGTTTTGTAACCCTAGGTCAGCTCCTTTCTCCAAAACGCATGGGTCTCATAAAAAAATACTGTCAGACCCAAATTAAAAAAATAAAAGAAAATGAAATTAAAATCCTAAGTGGAGGCTAACGTAACAGTAATTTCTTCAAGTTTAGGATATTTTCCATGCCCAAAATCGTCCCAAGATTACTCTGAAAATTAAAAAACAAACAAAAATTAGATAAATAATTTCGAATTAATAAAAATCTAAATTACTAATCTAATAAAGTCCAAATAATAAAAACGTGCCAATAATAAATAATTAGACACAAACCAATAATTAAGACAAGTACAAAAAAGTAAGAAATTGTGGATAAATAATTATTCATCATGTAACAATACTAAATATACATTCACAATGTTGAATAATTTTAATATAGAGAAAATACAAGTGGTAGCCTGCCCATTACGAACAAATTTGAAGCATATATGAACATAAGGTGTTTGAAGGCTTTTCGAAGGCCATGTATATAGTTCAACATGGTATTGATATGGGGGCTTGAATTCTTGATGCTATGAAGCAAAAATTATAGTAGAAATAGAGCAACCAGGATTGGTAAAATAGGGTAAAGATTAATACCCACAATAAAAATTATTTTGATGGTTCATTTTACATAGGAGGATCAATCTCTGCATCAAAGCATTTTTCGATACTAGTATTCATTCCATTTACAAGCACAACTAACTTACTCATGAAATTTCATAAACAAAAGGCGAACATCACTCTAACATGTTGAAATTTATTTGAAAAGAGTCATAAAACAACTAAATTTGATGCATTAGTATCCTCTAAGGTCTACAAAATTGTTATAAGTTAGATAATTCTTTTACCACTTCAACGTAGTAATACACTACTTCATATGAACACATATGCATCTTTTAATATTGAATATGACTTTCATTTATTTAAGAAGTTTGAGAAAACCTTATTGTTGTTAGAGACTTCTCTTATAAGACATCGAAGGATGGTGTGTCCAATTGTCCATTTAATGGTGACATATTTTTGCAATGTTGTAGGATGACTAGAGAGAAGAGGAGGAGTTTATGGGCTAGGATTAACAAGTGACAAATTCATACATTCTTCTTCTTCTTCTTTAAATGTCATCACATAAGGTGGATTGGAACACATGAGACACATTACGTCCAACTTATATGAAGAAAATAAGAGTTTGAAAGGAATGTTAATTGTTGAAAAAGAAGAGTCATATTTATTTAAGGAGAAAATGACACAATTTATGTTAAATTTTAACTCAGTCATCCATCTTCATCAGTACATCCTCCTCTAGTGCAAATCAGACATTCTCCTTTTACAGCAAAAGAACACAATGACAATGATTATGATAACTCTGATGAGAACTAGTTTCTTTTCAATGTAATCACTTTTTATATTATTTTGATTATAATATTATATACATTTAGTTTCATGAGATGCAAAAACAATGCATATGCATGCATGTAAAATATTTTATTATCAAAATATGTTATTTTCCTTACATATTCATCTGTGCTTGCTTTAAATTCAATTTCATTTTAGTTATTTGTTAAGTTAAAATTGTAAATCACTTAAGCTACAATTTTATTGCATGCTTAAATAGAAACTTGAGTGAATACCAAACACTTCATGTCATGCTTAAGCAACATATCCCATAAATTTTGCTTAAAACATTACATATTGGCTTTAATTGACATCATCTAATGTAGCCTCTTAAGTTTCATGTTTGTTTCAAGCGACCAAAACTGTGACTCAATCTCTTAAGCACGTTGTATGCTTATTGAGCAAAAATATCCTCCCCAATTTAGCAAATCCTAATGTACATAAAGTGAAAACGTTGCACACTTAAAACGCCTCAGTTTCACTGTAAGTGACATGTTCACCTACAATGAGTGTATTCCACTTCAAGCCACATGCTTTCGCCTACTTAGGGTTGCTTTGTACAACACCTTTTTTATAGTATATCGTAGTTACTAATTTAATTATATTTTGAGGGATAATATATTATGTTGTTTCTTCTCATACATAAAAATTAAAATATAAGATGAAAATATATTCATATACATGTTTTCACATTACAACATTATTTGTTCCTTCATTAAACATATATACAAAACTTCTTATATTTGAAATAGAAAATTAAGATTGATTGTTTGGCTCCTCAAAATAAAGTGAAATGACATTTGTCCATATTTCAACTAGTGGTGAAGATATCTACTAAGCATAAACTTAGAAAGTTTGGTATCGCCATCTATTTAGATTGATTTTTTTTTACAAAAGAGAAGATAGAGAAGTGAGAACAAATATAATGTAAAATAATTTTATATCAAAACATAATAATATATAAATATAACTAATAATATATATAAATATCACATTCACAAATTCATCAACATTGCAATTTCATCAATATATTCTATCTTATTCTATATTTGAAAGATTTGAATTTATTTTGTAGTGACTAGTCAGGATAAATGAGCTTTATCATGGTTAACAAAATACCACAAGGTTATTCCAACTTGGGTAATATCTACTCATTTAAATTCTTAAGGTCAAACCTCCAATTACAATTTCATCAAATCTAACAAATATATATATATATATATATATATATATATATATATGTCTGTGTGTGTGTGGAATATAAATAATTAAATAGCAAGGACATAAAAAATGGAATAGGACTGTAAATAATTTAATTAACATGAATATAAATAAGAAGAAACAATGCATAATTGGTAGAGCTGTCAAAACAGGCGGTCCGGCCCAGCCTGGCCTGGCCCTACGGGCCAAGTTCAGAAAATCTGATAGCCTAGCCTGACCTATATTTTAAAACGGGACCACAATTTTTAGCCTGGTCTGGCCCTATGTTAGGCCAACGGGCCAACGAGCCATTTCCAGCCTAATTAAAAATTGAAAAAATATTACAATATATCTATAATATAATTTTTTATCAACAATATAAATATAAATATATAATATGTTTACATGAATGTGTGTGTAAAACTGTTTACATTTGAACAACTTGTAAAAAAAAACTTAGATCACATACTAAGTACTTCCAAAAGAGTCAAGCACCTACTAAACAACATAACAGAGACTTGTGAGATGTTATAGGAGTAGTGTAGTAGAGGAGATAAAAGAGCTTATGAGAAAGGAAAAGAAGAAATGAAGAAAAAAACAGAGACTCTGAGACACTAGGGTTTCTTTCTTTAGTATGACAACATACCAATTAAGAACAAAATTTAAATATAAAAAACAAACAGGCCAGCCCATTAGCCTACGGGCCAGCCTGGCCTTGGCCCATATGGGCATCGGGCCAAATGGGTCAGGCTAAAAAAAACCTATTGTTATATAGGCCACAATATTTTAAGCCTAGCCTGACCTGAATCATAGGCTATACGGGCCAGCCCATCGGGTCAGACTTATTTTGACAGCTCTAATAATTGGATATAAATTAGATAATGTAAATATAAATTGATAAAAATGACTAATGTAGAACTAGAAATAAATTAAATAATATAAATATAAATTGTTAGAAATGACTAGTGTGGAACTAGAAATAAATTCAATAATATAAATATAAATTGTTAGAAATGATTAGTACAGAACTAGAAATAAATTCAATAATATAAATATAAATTAAAATTATTAGAAATGACCAGTACAAAACTGAAAATAAATTAAATAATATAAATATAAATTGTTAGAAAAGATTAGTGTAAAACTAGATATAAATAATACAAATATAAATTATAAAAAGGACTAGTACATAACTAGAAATAAAATAAATAAATAAATATAAATTATAAAATAACCAAAGTAAATAGTACAAGGTTAGAGACATCTTATAGAACAAATATAAATATAAAAATAAAAATAATAAATAGGTAAAGAAGATGAGGTTATGAACACCTTATAGAGTAAATATAAATATAAGAGTAATAAATAAATAAAAAAGATGAGGTTAGAGATACCTCACACAAAAAAGATAGTTATAAAATAATTAGAATGATAGATGTCTCATTCTCTTACCTTTATGATTGCAATTGCCTTCTGAAATCAATATAAAAATATATATTTCTTTCTTTCTCTCTCTTCTTCTCATTCTCTTTCTTCTTTCTTTTTCTTCTTTCTCTCTCTCTGTTTTTCCTTTCTCCTTTTTCTGTCTCTTTCTTCTTTCTCTCTCTTTTTATCTTTCTCCTTTCTCCATAATTTCCTTTTCTATCCCACCCATGTATATATATATATAGTAAAATTTTAATTTATTTTTTATTTTTTTAATTATGTGCAATGATGACTCAAAGAGATATTTTCATCTCTTTCTTATTACTTAAACTATTTTTTCATTTTAATTACTTGAAATGATAACTTATTAAGAGATATTTTTTATCTCTCAAGCTTACATATCTCTCTTATCTTATCTTTTCTATTTTATTTTTTTAAATATTATTATTAAATTATTTTATTCATTAAATAATTTATAATATTAAGAGAATTAGTAAATTATTTAAATTACCCATAAATAATATAATTTAATACGTCGAATTTGAAAAATATTATATTATACATTTTGAGATGTTACATTATTCTCATCACTTACAGGAATCTTGTCTTTGAAATTTTATTAACTAAAACAAACGAGGGTATATTTCTTTCATTCTCTTTTCCAATTCCCGTATAGCATCTTTAGTGACCTTATTCCAAATGACCTTAACCAGTGGAATTTGTCTGCCTCTAAGATGTTTGATTTTCTTGTCTGTGATTTGTACAAGCATTGTTTCAAATGCAAGGTTATCCTTTAATTGCATTGTATCAATCTTTCTTATATGGGAAGGATCAGAAATATCTTTCCTTGATTAAGACACATGAAAGATGTTGTGAAGGTTGAAAAGAAAAAGAGGTAAGGAAATTTGATAAGCAACATGTCCTATTTTTCTTAGAATTTGGTAAGGTCCAATAAATTGAGGGGTGAGTTTCTTTGATTTTATTACTCGACCAATTTCCGTTGTAGGTGTATCTCTAAAAAATACATGATCATCTTCTTGAAATTTTAGAGATCATCTTCTCTTGGCAACATAACTTTTCTGTCTGCTCTGAGTTGTTCTTAATTTTTCCTAAATCATTTTGATCTTTTATGTGGTTTGTTGAACCATTTCAAGACCTAATATTAAATTTTCTCCAATCTCAAACCAACACAAAGGAGATCTGTTGTAAGTGAACTCAATTAATGGCAAGTATCTATCTCAATACCTGAATCCTCTACTATACAAGCTCTTAGTATATCCCTCTGATTGTCCATTTGTTTGGGGAAGATAGGCTGACCTAAGTTGGAGCTTAGTTCCTAAAGCTTGATGTAAATTTCTCCAAAATCTAGAAGTATATCTAGGATCCCAATCAGAGACTATACTAGATAGAACTCCATGTATTTCTTTTACATACAACTTAGTCAATTTCTCCAATGAGTACCTAATGTTAATGGGTAAGAAGTGAACAAATTTAGTTAGTTTATCCACGATAACCCATATGGAATCAAATTTATGAACTGTTCGTGGTAAGCCAACTACAAAATCCATTCCTATATTATCCCATTTCCACTCAGGTATATCTAAAGATTGTAACATTCCTACTGGCTTTTGATGTTCCATCTTAGCTTTTTGACAAACTAAACAAGCTGCTACATATTGTGCTACATCTCTCTTCATCTTAGGCCATCAAAACATTTTCTTAAGATCTTGGTACATCTTTGTTGTTCCTATATACTCAACCTGCTCTTATGTGTCTCTTCTAAAATAATTTTCCTAATCTCCATATCATTAGGCACACAAATCATATCTTTGAATCTCAAAATTCCTTCCTTATCCATGCCAAATGTCTTTCCATTCTTTTGTCCTATCAACCTTTTTTCTTCTGTATATATTCATTATTCACTTGAGTCTCTGGATCTACTTTTGCAAATCACTGGTAATTTGAATTGAGTTTATTTTCATTCTATCATGACCTATACTGTAAATGAAAAATTCATATTTCTAAATTTTTCTAACAAATTCATTTCCTGAACCATTGATAAAAAGAAATGTAAAGATTTTCTACTTAATGCGTCTACCACTATGTTTGTTTTCCCTAGATGATTATGTAATTCAAAATCGTAATCTTTCAAAAATTCTATCCACCTTTTCTGTCTCATGTTTAACTCATTTTGATCAAACAAGTATTTGAGACTCTTATGATCACTAAAAACCTTAAACTTTCTACTATACACATAATGTCTCCATATTTTAAGTGCACAAAAAATGGCGGCTAGCTCTAGATCATGAGTTGGGTAATTTTTCTCATGTGCTCTTAGTTGCCTTGAAGCATAAGCCACTACCTTTCTATCTTGCATAAGAACACATCATAATCCCATTTTGGAAGCATCACATAATATTACAAAAATATCCCGTGGGATTGGGTAAATAGGAGAAATTGTTAATCTCTTTTTAAGTTTCTGAAAACTATTCTCACATTTTTCAGTCTATTAAAAAATCTAACCTTTCTTGGTGAGTTGAGTTAAAAGCATAACTATCTTAAAAAATCCTTCAATAAATATTGTATAATACCTTGTCAAAGCCAGAAAATTACGAACTTCAATCATTGTCTTTGGTGGTTTCCATTGTAGAACTGCTTCTACTTTGGCTATAGAACTACAATCAAATGGGCTGAATTTCTTGGTCTACTCTGTCACTTTTTTTTATTTTGTATTTTAATTCTTATTATTTAAAAAAATTATTTTAATATATATAATTTAAAACCATAATTAATTATATAAATATTTTTTAAAATTTCTGATTAATTAATTAATATTTCTAATTAAATAAATTAAAATATTATTCCTTTAGATGACAAATTATTATATTATAATTAATAATTAAAATTTAATTTATAAGTGTTAATAATTTAAGATATAATATTATTATATATTTATATTTTTTAAATAATATAATACAAAAATTAATATTTTAAATTATTTATTTATTTTATTTTTAATTTTAAAAAATATGCTAGCAAGTCAATCCATCTTGTTTCGTCAAATTCCAAATCAAGTAAGGCAAACCAAAACGGACTAAGAGATTGAAAATCCTAACCTAATCGAGTAATTAAGGTCCACTTTTTACTTCATCAATTTTGTCACAAAAGAATAACACTTTGTAATGGAATTTACAGCGTCCGAATCTCTAACAAAAATCATATTGTTCGTGTACAAAATTGTTTAACACCTATTTCTATAATAACATCATATTTCATCACAAAATTTTATAACAATTTTAAAATATTTTGCGAAAAATTAATTTTATAAAAAAATGTTTTCTTTTAGTGCAAAATAAACAAGAACACAACAAATTTATTTACCCATCAATAATTTAGTTTTTTTTAAGATACACAATAATACCAGATTAGTCTTCCAAATTGGGTATACTAGTCAATTTATTTTTTAAAACGATAAAAACCATTTTGAATTTGTTATAATCTAATTCATGGGTCATTTTAATTCCTAAAATTACCAAACATTAATAATGATGTTGGGCTTGTTGTAAATTTAGGTACAGATTAAAATATTAATATGAATATTTTGTGACTTCAATAAGTAAATAACCTATACTGATAGTTTCTCAATTATTTTAGTTCATTATTGCTTGAAAGAAATAATTTCCAACACTTTAGAAGAGAATAAAAGCGTTGGCGTCTCTGCAAAGTGTGGCTCAAAATGGAATAAATCTCATAATCAATATGAAGTATTCAAATAAAAGCATCACAACTTTCAAATTTTGGATAATTATTGAGAGAACTTTCAGTTGAAAGAGTGCCAAAGTAGCGATCATAATGCTCGAGTTGCATAGGACGTAGTTTAATATCTATCTATCCCATAAAAAAGAAATTAGTCCCAAAATAATATCCGTAGAAGTTTTTTTTAAGTAGATATTTGTGGATATTCGTAGATTTTTTTTAATTTTTATTTTAAAATAAAATTATTTAAAATATAAATTTAAATAATATTTTATAATAAAATATTTATATAAATAAATTTAATATTTCTAAAAAATAAATTTAAATAAGTTAGATTATAAAATATATATTTTTAAAAATTAATTTTTTTAAAATAATTTCAGTTGTATTGGTATAACTAAAAAATTATATATAAATAAAATTAAATTTTAAATAATTCTTAAATTATTAATATTTTTTTACTAATAACTTTATCTTAATTATTTTATTTTTTAAAATAATAAAATTTATTATTAATAATTAACAAATAAAAAATACTGATAAATCAAATACTATGATATTTATACTTATTCTGTAAACAGGTAATTAAAGTATATATATCTTTATTTGTTACAAATTTAACATTGAATATTTGTAGATATAGATTTTTTTTTCATTTTTAACAAAAATATTAGATTTGTGTCCATTCTGTTTAGATAAGTTTTTTATAAATATTATTAGGAAAAGAAAAATAAAAATAAAAATTTATTTATGCGTCTATTAATTTTAACTTTCTTTATAATTTTTTTTTATAATAAGAGACCATCTACATAAGAGAATACATAAAAGAATCGAGTGTGTCCTTTATTCAAAATTGGGACTATGAAAATGAATTAAGGGATACGTTGGTAGAAAAATAACAAAAAAATCGAAATTATTTTCTTAAGATAAAATTAGTTTATGTATAAGTTGATTTATAGAACTTTTTTATTTTTTTTTAATTTTATTTTTAACTTTTACCTAAACTAGTCTCAGTTTATTTAAAAGTTAGCTTTTGTTTTTTAATTTTCTTTCTTAAAAGTATATATAGAAAAACTTATCTATACTTCATGACATACGAGGTATCAACTATTCACTTTGAATTTAATTATTTTCTTATGATTTATCTTTAAAAGCATATCGGTTGAATAAGAAAAAAGAGTAAATATAAATTAATAATAATCTTAATTATTGAACAATAAGACATAAGGATACTAGAACAACAAGTCCCTGTATAAGTAAGGTGAGTCTTCTTATTATATGTTTTAATAGTAAATGTTTCAGCCTCAAATTATATGTTTCAACCTCAAATTAATTAAAGTATTATTTTTTAAAATCAATTATTACATTCACTTTATTGTTTAACTACTCCATTACAATTTTATTTAAAACAAACACATAGATCAAAGAAGAATGATATATATAAAATTATTAAAATATGTAAACGTGATTCATAGGTGGATCTATTTTAATCTACTTTAAGAATAAATCAATTTAATTTATTTTATTTTAATTTTTAAATTATTTTTTTGTCTAATTCAGATTACTATAAATCGGTGGATCATACGTACCAATCCAACAATCACTAAAAGATTAAAAAAATATTAATAAAATTTTAAATTAATTATAACCATGTCTAAAGTCCAAATTTTAGATTAAAAAGTTTTAGTATTTCATTATATAAAATTAAGTACAAATTATAATTAAAAATTAATTTTCAAAATAAAAGATTTTAATATTTTATTATAGAAAAATATTTTTCTTTTGCCGCTATGTTGAGTTCATCTTCCATCAATGTATATGTAAATAAGGAAAGAGTAATTAATTAGCACCGATTCTATATAAGACACAAAAGTGATAACCCTATGAAGAATATGATAACAAATTAATCAATGGTATTGGTTTAAGATTCTGTTAAGCAGAGGTACAAGAAGCAAGTCCAAAAACCAAAAATTAATTAATCCAACCCCGCACACTGCCATATGCGTCTCTTTCCAGTAAAAAACAAGTACCATTTTTTCTACTTGCAATTGCATGTTCTAACAACCAAGCATATACTCCAACAGGGACTTCTTAGCAAAACTTGCTCCTCACTCCTCAATTTACACTTAGAACTGTCTTACCAGAGGGAGATTTTAACATTATTGAGAGGTAAACAAATTTGTATAAAAGATTTAACATTATTTTTAACACAAAAAAATCTTATTTCTACTTAATAATTTTTTTTACTTATATTTGTATTCTTAACAATTTTCATCTTAACTGTAAATTCATTCTAAATATAATTGAGTTTAAACAATTCTTTTTTGTTTTCTGATAATTCTCACTAAGTCAAACTATTGACTTTGTTATCAGTTTTGTAATTTTTTTAATAAAATATTTAACATCATTTTTAATAAAAAAGTTTAAGATTCTTTATATAAAAAAAAAATATATATATATATATATACATATAGATTCAATTTCTTTTTATTTTTACTTATAGTGAGACTTTACTAATATTTAAATTTTTAATTATTTTCAGTGAAATCTTTATTACTATTGAGTTTATGACAATAGTCTCTTTGATACTCTCTTATGATTTTTATTGTTAAGATAAACCATCGATTTTGATACAATTGTTGAGATTTTTTCAAAGTGGAAATTTTGGGGAAATTCAATACTATTAAGAGATGAGCAAACCCAATAGCAATTAGGGTCACCATTATGTTGGATTTTCAGAGAGGGATACGTCACGACACCAATGAGACATGAGTTAACCATATAAGAAAATTAACATCACCTCTAAGACAAAATTTTAAAATTTTAAGACATTGAATTTATGTATTCTTCCTTATATATTGTTCAACATACTTATTTTTTCCAATGTAAGATTTAAATTCACATTTGAATTTCTGACAAAATGTGAAATTACTGGTGAACTCAATAGTAATTAAAGTAATCTTATATTTGAGAATAAGACTCTTAAGAATCCAAGTATCAACTTAAGTTTTACATTAGATAAAAATAAAAAAGTTGAGCAACATATAAAAAAAAAAGACTCACAAACACTTATTAACCTTAAGATTGTAGGTAAGAAATAGTGTCAATGTTGCATTAATATTAAATATCTCCATATTATCCAATAGAAAATATTTCCAACATTTTATTTTAAAAATAAAATTATGATAATACACTAAATATTAAAATAGACAATTATCTGGACAGTTGTTTTAACAATGTCAGACCATGAGTATTTAAAAAAAGTCTAAATCACTTTTATCCCATAATTAACCTAATATGGAGCTCATGCTAATGTGTGAAGAAGTTTCTGTTCGTTTAGAGCTTGAGATGGAAACAAGAGATAAAAAGAGTAAATGAATGTCAACATTCCACTAGGAAATATATATATATAGTACAAAATTCACCATAAAAAAATAAATGAACAAAAGAATTCAATACCTATACAACCAATAATTTTGGAGTGTTTTGACTACTTCAGAAATACCATAACCTCTACACTAAGAAACAGACAAAAGAAAAATAATTGACACACAACATGGTCTGGTTTAAGGTTTTAAATTACAGTCCATAACCACAACCACAAGATCATGATTTTGGGGTTTCTGAACCTTAATCAGGCCACCCTATAAGCTTAATTGTCTAAAACTCTAGCAATTTGCAATCTTAAAACCCTAGAATTGATGATCACTTAACTTTGAAGAGATGGTGATTTAGGAGCCTGTGGAGAAGGAGAGGGTTCCCCTTCTGGTGGAAAATCAGAGATCAAAGCCAGCATCCGACGAATGCTCACCGATCGTGCAGGCCTGAAGCTGTTGGATCTCTTGATGTTCTTGGAGAAGATGTTTGATGAATTGGAAAGGATAAGGTACACCAAAGCTTGAACAAGTATGAACACACCAACCTTCATCAACATGTCTCCTAATAAGCTACTTTCCATCTTTTGAAGTTGTTTTATGCCAACACACAAAATGTAACAAAACAACTATATAGTGTTTCTCTCTTGGTTGTTTTGCAAGTTAAAAATGAATGGATTGATGAATGAGTTGTGGAGAGCGCTTGCATGTGTCCTTTTATAGTTTTTAACTAGTTGAATGACTTAGGTACATGTTGGACCATGCAATTTTGACCTAGTTTTTGACGTTGGAAAATGCTGGGATTGAGGTGGAACTTTCGTCGTTATCTAGAAATTGACGTGTGTGAATACGTGTTGTTGAGAGTGTAATGGCAATTAAAGTATTATATTTCAGGGGAAAAAACCCAATGAAGGAGGAGGATTTCATGTTGACCCATTAGGAACATAGGATTATTGAGCACGTTTTGTGAAGAAATATAATAAATTTGGTCAATTTGGTGTGCTGATTCATCGGTTCTATCTAATATTATGAACATGTTATAAGTTAATAATTGTTTGATTGGTTTGTGTTATAAGCGAACGAAATTTCTTCTCACCTTGGTTTGCTTAGCCATCGGTGACAACAGAGAGGTTTTAAGTCGTGTTCTTGTGGGACACCATGTGATGTTACTCTTCCATTTCTTTTATATATAGGTTTTTCCTATTTCATTTAGTCATCGTTTAATCTTAATTATGGTAATACTATTAACTATTATTAATAAATTTTTATCTAAAGTAAAAGCCAAATGTATAATTATTATTTTTTAAAATTTATTTGTTCACTTTTCTTTTATGCCTCTATATTTTGGTGGGAAAAAATTGAGTTTTATGCCACCCATCTTTTGTGATAATTACAGACAAATTTGAAATACCGATGTCTTTGAGACAGCTTAAAAAATAATTAATTTCAATTTTTATTTTATATTATATAACAGTTATAATAATAATAATAATATATAATAACAATTATAATTTATAAGAATATACAATAAGTTTCCCATTTGGAATATACCCTTTTTTTTCAAGATTACTAAATATAATTTTTTTTCTCTATGTATAAAGCATATAATCCATATTTTTTCAAATCAATTAAAAATATTTTGAAAAAAATTATAACATTTAATAATAGATCCTTTTTTAATTTTTATACGTTTTTATTGTGTTTATATTATTCTTAAAAGAATTTTCTGAGACTCTCTTGTACTGAATTTGGATTATAATATTGGAAATATCTAATAAGTGCAAGAATTATGTATAAACTTTCATGTATGGGTTATGTGTTGGGTATGAAGGAAATTTAGTGGTACAAGAAAGTTGCTTTTGGTGGAAAGAAGATAGCGTGAAATGTAACATGAGCAAATGTTAATGTGGCATGGCATGAAGTATTGATTGAGGAGTGTTGTTATCTTGACTTGCACCACACGGGTGCAATCTGCTTGCGTTTCAATTCAAAAAACAAAAACCTTGTACGTGTCTGTCTTCCGATGATAATGTTGGGAACCCTTTGAAGAACCGTTTTAGGTGATTGCAAAGGCTTCTTAGGAATTATGACAGATGTGGGACATAAGTACTTCACGAAATGGAACTCATCAAAAGGTTTAATTGTCTATGAATTCTTCGGACCATCAATGAATCAATGCCTTGCCGACCTAATCAAGAGCCTTTTTTAGTTAAGCTCTTGTATATAATGATTCGTCTTGTACAAACTTCTCCTTATTCAGAAATTTCACAAATGATAATAATTTTTTTGATATATTAAAATTAGTTTATGCATAAACTAAACAAAAAAAAAAATTAGAGAAATGATATGGAAGAATTTTTTTTCTACGAATTACTTTTTTGCATAAACTAAATTTAACTTATAAAGAAACTCATTTTATTATTTTCTTTTTACAATTTTTATGAAAAATGTATTTAAATATACTTTTCTCTCTAACTCATATATGAGTTAAAGGTAGTTAATGTAAATTTTGAATTTTAAAAATTAATTTGAATTTGTTTCAAGTGTTTAATTTTAGTATTTTTGAGGTTTAAGATTTATAAAATAAAAGATGCCAGAAGATCAAGACAAAATTTTATAAGAAGATGCTAATTTAGTTTAAATTTGTTAAATGATCTTAATTAAGAAACCATCAACATATTAAATTACAAATCCTAATATTAACTCTATCAAAGCAAATAATCTTTTCATAGCTTGATGTAATACCACAAGAAAGATGTTTAAAACTAGAGGTACTTTTAAAACATAACAAGTTGAGTCTAATAGATATTTTTGTTAGTTAAAAGATTATCAACCTTGTTACAATTCTAAACCACAACAAAAGATTTATATGTAAATTATTATGCTTTTATTAGACACCTATAAATATTAGACACCTATAAATAAAAGACTTTTCATGGGAACTAGTCATCTTGGAACATCAATGTATTTTACATGCATTTATGCTTAAAATATCTTAAATGTTATATTATTACTATAAAAAAAATACGCATTTAATATAAGTCAAAAGTTTACATTATAAAATAAAAGTTTATGTTAATTAGTCAATAATTTCAAATTTGTGCCCCTTGAACAACAAAATCTAAAACCATGAACACTAATTCATTAATGTTGACTTTTGAAGGATGACTCTAAGTAATGTAAACTAAGTCTGACGCTATTTTATCACTAATTTTTAAATTGATTTTTAATTAAAAATTTAGTGTTAGTCAAGTTAATGTTAATAAATTTTTATTTTAAAACTTATTTAATTTAATATCAGCTTAATTGATACTAACAACACTAATTTCAAAAAAAATATTTCTCATTTAGTACCTTAATTCTCATATTTTAAGAAATCAAATAAAAAAACAAAAAATAAACTCATGAATTTAATTAAAAGAAAGAGATGAATGTGAGGAGAACAATATATATGAAAAACATAAACATGAATAAAAGAGATGAGTGTGGATGATGAAAATGAATTTAAGAAAATGAGTGGGAATAAAAGAGATAAATGTGATAAAATAAGTGTAAATGAAAGAGATAAGTGTGAAAAAACTTTATATAAAAAAGTAAGAAAGAAAAAATTTTATATTTTAATTGGTTAAATCAAAATCCTTGAATTATAATTAATTATAATTTATATTTTATCTAACAAAAAACACAGATATTCATATAAATAAGATTAGCGTTAACTATAAATATTAAAAATAAATAAGATTAATATTAATTTTTTTATTTTTTAATATTCTGTTCGATTAACATAAGCTTAGCAATACTAATTGATACTAAAACAAAAAATTTTACTTATTAAAAAATTAAAAATAATTAATATCAACTTAGAATTTATCTATTAAAAATTAGTTAATGTTAACTTTGAGTTGACTGAATCAGTTCTATAAAAGTCTAAGAGTCTTAACATTAATTAGATGTTATTGTTTAACCATTAAATGATTTAAAAGCAATTTTATATAATTCTTATTTTCTTTAAAATTAACCTTTTACATGGTATTAGAATAATTAAGTTAACTTTAATAGTGTCACACTTTGATTGACACTACTATTTGAAATAAAAAAAATATATTATAAATTTAAATATAATTTTAGTCGTTTTTACTATTTGTCAAAATTAGTTTTTATCTCTAAAACAAATTTTACACATATTTCATCATTGGAATTATTCATTTGTCTTTCTGGGGAAAATTAAAATTAAAAACTGCTAATTTTCTATACTTAGTGCTTATGATTAAAAAAGAAACAATTAACCGCTCTCTGAAGCACCAAGTCCAATCACAATCATTTGGAAGAGAAGAGGTAGATGTTTTAGTTAAGTGGTGACGATATAATTAACCAGCTGCATTAGATCAGAACACAACTTACACACAGCAACAAAATATGCATTTTAAGGCTTTTCCATGGTACACAGCCACACTCAAACTCAAATAATTCAATCCCTCAATAATCTCTTACCGTAACTACAGAAATATTGGCAGGAAAACTACCATCTATTGTAAGGCCAAAACAGAAAACATGATTCAGTGGGAAGGATCCATCCACTTGAGCACTTCATACATAACACAAAAGAAATCTAAATTTTACACGAGATTTTATTGCCTAAAATGGAGGGGAAATTTGGCTATGGAAAACCAGTTCCTAGGACCAACGTAGATAGTGGAAGACGGGAAGAGAAGAGCATATTACTCCTGCACTCCATCAATTTATTGTATTTTTGGCTATAACACTACAACTACCTACTTGGAGATTCCCAAAAAAGGAGGGAAAAAAAAGAAGCAGCATAATCGTCGGTGCAGATTTACACTTGATAAGACGATCTATGGTGATACAACTTCAACATTATTTTAATACACTATATACCTGCAATCACATACCATAATAGCAGCACCATTAGTTTATAAGCAACAATTGAGTCTCTTTCACAAAAGAAGATATATGATCAGTAAAAATTGAGTGACAAAGACATTAGAGTAAGCTAATTATCCCACAAGGCATTATTAGTGCTTACTGACCATCCTGCAGCAAATAGAAAATGGTTAAAGTTGCTATACTTATTTTGAGCTTATTTAAACTTATCTTTTAATGTAAGCATTTTTGTAAGTATGTGAGGTAGTTTATGAAAATAACTTGTGATTTCTCGGTAAGCTGTTCTTGGCTTATTTCAAGCTTTCCAAGATGGCTTACCAGAAAAACTAAATTGTAACTTTAAGATAACATTTAATCGTATCTAAAATTTATTTGAATAAATTTCTCATTTAAGGTAAAATGAAATAAGCTGCCCCTGGTTTTTATAGATGTTCTTTTTTGCTCCTATTTGATAAATTTCTCATATAACACCATTAGGAACACTTAAGAAAAAAGAAAATAAGCAAAAAGTGAAATAAGTTTATCCCATAATCTAAAATTAGCTTATCTAATAGTTAAAATCAACCGTAAGGAAATGATTTTAACTCTAAAAGGTTTATTTTAACTAATACTTAAATTTTCTTTTTCATTCTTAATTTTCCCTATAAATACTTATCGAAAATCTTATCCAAACATGATCATATTCAATGTCTCCAAAACTCGAGGTGCATGTAACTCAATACATGTTATCCTGTTTTATATATACTCGTAGAGAAGTTTATCCAAACAAAAGATTTCATTATTCAACTAAAAAAACAACTTATATATAAGACTTACATAACAAACATTTATTCATTAAGCTCTTAATTAAAATGTCTAGATCCAAATCCCATTCTAGTACATAAATATAGCACCCCGTAGAATAGGCTATAGTCTCCTGACACTCCTCCCCTTCCCCATCAAGTCAACTACAAACATCAAATTCATGACAATCTTTAGGCAAAACAAACAACAAAAAATTTCCAGTTTCAGCAATCTAGAATTATGTGACATCCACTCTCATTAATCATAACGAATTCCCTCCTTCAACAAAATCAGCCTTCAAATTTCAAGATCCCAGTTGAAAAACACATTTAGGATTGGTCAACACACACACACATAAATCAAACCAAAATTCTATACTCTCTCAAATGATCATTTCCGACCAAAATTAGAATTCCAAATTCACAATTATCAGAATATAATCAACACAGCATAAGTTTACCTAAAGATCTGTTTGTAGACTTTCTCCATAAGCCATTATAATGGAGAAGAATAGGAAGAAAATTGAATGAGACTGTCTCGTGTAATTTCTTTATATTTTTATTGTTAAGTTTCTTTGTATTTTTTTCCCTTCTAGAGTTGATCAGAGCATAATTGTAGTGTGATTTAGCATTAAAGCGATGCATCAAAGGCAAAGAAAATGGAAACAAAAGAAAAGAAAAGACAGAGCACCTTATAGCAAAGGCGATTCGGCAGCTCGAGGTTCGCCAATTTGCGGGCGGTTCTCGTTCTCTTCGATGAGCGCGTGGCGCGAGGCAATGTGGCTGAGCGTGGTCCTGAGCCCGTAGAAATCCTCCTCCGTCAACTCCGTCAGCCTGGCGATCAGCTCCCTCCGGATCTCCGTCACCACGCCGTCACCTTCCTCTTCCTCCTCCTCCACCGGTTCTTCCTCCAGGCGGAGCCTGCACAGTGGGCACGACGCGTGGAGCTCGAGCCACGGCGTGATGCAGTCCGCGTGGTAGAGGTGTTTGCAGGGTAACTGTTTGGCCTCGGCGTCGAGGGCAATTTGGTCTTTGCACACGGCGCAGAGAACGACGCCATTGGGGTCGAGCGCGGAGAGGAGCGAGTGGGTGACGTGGACGGAAGGGAGAGAACGGCGTTTGGAGGGGAGAGGCTTAGGGGAGAGGAGTAAGAGCGCGTCCTGGAAAATGACGTCGAAGAGTGGCGATTCGGCGTCGTTTTGGGAGAAGGGAGAGTCCATGAGTTCGAGGAAGTGGGTGTGGCAGTGGGGACAGAGGAGAGGCGAGGGAGGGAGCGTGAGGGACACGCTCATGTCGCATTCGTGGCACCAGTAAGTCTTCGCTTCGGGCTCCGCCGCCGTCGCCATCGGAGGAGGAGGTGGTGGTGGTGGTGGCGGTGGCGGAGGAAATGGGAAGAGAAGCACTAATAATAATGAGTGTGAGATGTTGAGTTGGGTGAGGGATTTAGAGAGAGAAAAAAAGTAGGACCCGCACCGACTCAAATGGTTCGTTTCTCTGTCGCTATTTTTTTTTTTTCTTTTTCTTTGTTTCCTTTCATTTGGCACCTTCTCTAAGGCAACATTTCAACCAAATAACAAATAGCATTTCAAAGTTTATTATAAATATGATTTAGTTGCTACATTTTTCAACATTGTCGCTTTGGCCGAGTGGTTAAGGCGTGTGCCTGCTAAGTACATGGGGTTTCCCCGCGAGAGTTCGAATCTCTCAGGCGACGATTATGGTTTATTTTATATTTTTTATTTAAAATTCTATTCTGATTTTAATATATGTTCATTAAATATTCATATGTTAAACAATGACTGCAAAGACTTGTCCATGTTTTGACTTTTTTTTATTGCTAATTCTGTTTAACAGAATGACCCATGCTGGAAAATATAATAATGATCAGAATGTATATTTTTGTTTGTGAATTATTTATTAATTTCAAACATATTAATTTTTTTTATTTTCAATCTAAAATGTATATCAAATTATTCGGTACAAAGAAGTAGATTAAAAAAATAAACTTTAATTTTGAAAAATTGTTTTCAGTTATATTTTTGAAGTGTTAAATTAAATTTTAAAGACCGATCAGTCAACCAAAATAGAATGTCTTGATTATTTATTTGATGAATTAAATTAAACCATGATTGGTGTTGCTACATAAATGTCAATTAAGGGGAGAATTCTTGTTCCTAAATCATATTATTTAAATTTGCACTTTAAAATAATGCAGTTTATTCCAGTTAGGAAGAAAAATAAAATGTATTGTCACCTTAGGATAACTTATATTTTTTTTTCTAATTAATGTTTTAGACAAAGAGTTTGTTTCATAAAAATTGTTTCAAATTTAACAGCACTTATATTGGAACGAATATCGTAACCTTATTTATACAAACAACTTTGATTCATATAAATAATATTATTCAAGAAACTAATATATTTTGAATGAGAAAAGTTAATGATAAAATTACTATGGAAATTATTTATAAGATTTATAATTACGTTAACATTTATTTTAATAGTTTTTTCTTAAAATCTTAGATAGAATACTTCTAGATGAAAGAGTAAATTTCATTTGATTAAGATGATTATTCATTATAATAAAAATGTAAATCTCATAAAATTAAAATAAATACTCATTAAAAAAGAAAGGTGTGAATTTTTTTAAGTTTTCTAATGTGAATATGTTTGGTAAAATTGATAAGCTAACTAGTAGCTTATTTAATTAATTTATAAAATAGGTTGACTTATGTCAGTAAAATATTCTTAAAATAACTTAATTTAGAAGTTTTTAATTTCTAAGTATTAGGAATTTGATGTTTATGCAATATATACTTTTTGTACCTTCTAATTTTTTGTAAGATATTTTATGACATGGCTTACCTAAAATCTTAGAGTGTGATTTATATATTACAACTTCATTTAATCCCAATTAATTTCGAATTAATAGTAACAATAAACTATTTCAAGTAGGTTGTAAATTTTTTAATTTTTTAACTTTTATTTTATCTCTTATATTGTAATATGTTTCTTTATTATGTTTACATATTAAAAAAGTAATTATATCATTTTACATTTACATTTATATAATAAAACTTATATAAATACATTTTTTTATTATTTTATTTTATTAATTAGTTTATGCTCTATTAACTAACTGTTTAGCTAAAATTTAAATTATTAACTATCTACTAATTTCAACTAATTTTGCCAACACATGTCTACATAAACTATGAAAACAAGAATATGTAGTAAACGTTTCTATCATGAAAAAAAAAATTTCACTACTAACTTTTCATAATCATCCATCTTTTTAATTGATAATAACAAAAGGAATATATATATATATATATAATAACAAAATATAATAGCATTCTTTCTTTATTCGTATTTCATATTTTTATTTTATTAAAATCATGTTTTAAAATGAAAAAAATATTATTTAAATATTAAAAGTAACTTTAATTTATTTACAATCTACAAGTAAGTCTAAATCATTAAAAATAAATACTTATTTTTATGTCATAATATAATAATATATAATGACATTTTTTTAATGTATATTTATATTTTCATTTTATTTTTAATTATATTTTAAAATAAAAAATATTATTTAAATGTTAAAAATAACTTTGATTCTTTTAGAACCAATTACAAATCCTTTAAAAAGTAACTACTTATTTTTTTCTAAAATATTATATTAAATTCTTTTCTTTAGTATATATATCAATAATATCTCATCCCCATTAATAATAAAAAAAAAATACAGAAGCTAACATAGTATTTTAAATTATTTGAAGTGCTAACTAAACAATGCTTAGATGAAAGATGAGATATCAACATCGAACAAAAAGACATGCAATGAACCATATTTGTAATAAGAAAAGAAAACCAATCCAACCACTTGAGTCTCATGCACCCATCACCACTCACTAAAACACTCTACCATTGCATTGTTTCCATTAAGATGCATCTTTCATCCCACTACCTTGCAACCACTCTCACCACAACTTCACACCAATCACTTTTATATTCCACATACATCTTTGTTCGAGCAAAAATGGCTATCTAATTATGGTTATATGTGATTAGGTTTATCTTCAATTTCTCACTTTTTTTTTCTATTCAATCAACCTAACCATCATTCAATTCATCCGGATAGAATCAACAAATTTATTATTAAAATATAAAATTATAAATTTTACTTTAAAATATGAAAAACAAAAATAATAAAAGAGATAATTTGTTATTAAGAGAATCTCAATATATAAACTAGTTCGTTCTGTATTTGGAGAAACTTATATTATAAAGCAAGTATTGTTTAGTTTACATTTAAACAATTTTTTTTTTTTATTTTGTGAAATATAACTGTTTTACTATGGGTTAAACATTTAGTTAGTCTATACCCACAAAATATATTATATTTTTTTAATATTTATTTATATAATAATAATTCATTTAATCCATTAAATCATGTATAATTAATAAAAGTAAAAAATATATATTTAAACTAAATGATAATTAATAGAAACAACCAATATTATATTTAAAACATATTCATTCCTTAAGTTTATATTCGCATAAAACATGTATAGTTTAGTTTACATTTAAACTATTTTTTATTTTAATTTTATGAAATATAACTGTTTTATGGGTTAAACATTTAGTCTATACCTATAAAATATATTGAGATTTTTTTAATATTTATTTATATAATAATAATTCATTTAATCTATTAAATCATACGTAACTAAGAGTAAAAAATATATATTTAAACTAAATGATAACTAATAAAAACAACAAATATTATATTTAAAATTAAATTAATATTAATAATACAAATTAAAAATAACCTATAAAATTTATAAATAAAACTAATCTAACCTATAATTGTGTAAATCAAATATAAAGAAATTTGCGTTAAAAAATTATTAAAAAATACAAAATATACATCCAGGTAAAATATATGAATTATAGGAGTCATTTACAAATTTTTATCCAAATATTCATTTCTGTTTATCATTCAAAACAAAAACACAATCAAAACCCTATATTTTTTTCTTCCGAATTCAAATTATAAGATTTTTAATTTTGCTTTTATTTTGCGTGAATCTATAAAAAGTTGTTATTGGTTAAAATCAAATAATTGTGCTATAAACAGACAAAAACAGGTGACCCAAGTTGTCCCAATAAGTTTGTAAAAACCTTTCTAGAATGTATCTAAAAAGGTGGTGATACCTTAATTATAAGTTGGATAAAACATTATTTTTAAGTTGTTTAATTGAGTACTTTCATTTTAAATATTTTTTAAAAATAAACTATCACACAATTAGGGTAAACATCTTTAAATTAATATTTATAATAAATAATTGCAATTATTAAAATAATTGGAAAATATTCCATTAAACATGTAATAAATACGTTTAAGGATATTTCCCTCAGGTTTTTAAAGATTTATAATCAATAAATTTGAACTCTTTCCTGTATAATGATTATGACCAGTCAAATATTCATATATGACAAATAGTTATAAAATTTTATAAAGTTGATTTTACCATCATAAAACATTTAAAAACTTTATCTTAACTTCATTAATTTAAAGAAAAATTTATTCTTATTTTATAATCTTTAAAGAAAGAAAATATTTTTAAAATTCAATTCTTAATTAGTTCATATTTTCTAACAAATATGATAATATATGTTAAACCTTGAATAAGATTAATATTCATTCTACTATTATCATATCATATCTATCTATTTGTACATTGTATTAGACTCTTTTTTCTCCTAACCATCAAATCAAATTGATAAAGATAATCTTAAGCTAACAGAAAACTAAGTTTGACTTAAATTTAAAAAATAAACAACTAAAAAAAAGTATTGAAGTCTCAAATGTGACAGTGAAATCTATTATGTAGTTAACTTGTAAATTTTATATAGTTTACTTCTGACTAGCTTAAATAAAGACTCAATAATTCAAGTTAATTACCAGCTTGGATACATATCATGAGTTGGTATTAAAATTGACAATTGAAGTTGGTAGATGACTTAGACAAATATAATAAAATTAACACTTAATTTGTGGATTTTCTTTTGTATAAAAGATATTGTTGATATTGAGTCTATATAATATATCTCATTATTATGAACAAAGGGTAAAGCCATGCCCAACAAAATCTTAAAGATATAATAAAAATTAAAACAATACTTTTAACTTGTATATTTATAGATAACATCACAAATTTCCATTTTTACTTCTTCCATTTTCCTCTGAAAATTCTATAGTATTATTGTTCTTCTGAGCTCTGGAAATGGTGATGCATTGTACTTATTAACCGTGACTGACAAAAGCTTGAATTAAGACTCACGTGCATGGGAAGAGGGGCCACCACTCCCCCAACAACGTGGGTAGTCTTATCAGACAAGAAAGGAACCCTTCTGCCACAACGTTAATCCATTAGGACACACAACACTCTCGTGTGCTTTCTTCATCTTCACTTCTGTCAGACAAAAATCCTGTGCCTGCATGTCCTTTTCTTTTCTTCTCTAACTTATTATTCCACACTCATTGCTGAACTCTAATTTACAAGACATGTATACCACTCTAATTCAATGTGTTTATTAGCATATTGGATCATTTTTCTCTCACCTTCATATTACAATACCAAAATTATTAATTAAAATACCCTTTTTAGAAAATGTAATAAAGATATATTAAACTTTGAAAGAATTAAGCATAAGAAATGAAGTTCCTCCCCTTGCTTCCATGGTTTCAATATCATATAGTTGTATTGTATTCAAATCACTTAGATAATTATATATTAGAGTTTAAATAAGGTTATATTAGAGTTGATAACCGGATGCAAGATAAAGTTCATTTTTTAATATAATATCAGAATTTATTTTAGAAAGGTTTTTAAGTCTATATTATCTATCACGTTTGAGATGTCTTGTCTTTTTATATAATCTATTTTAGAAAGATTGTTAGAGATATCAGATCATCTATTACACTTGAGATGTCTTGTCCTTTGCAAAGATGTGAGTGTCTATGATAAGCTTATATAATTACCTGATATCAAAGTCTATCCTAACAAAATTGATAGAACTATTCACTCATCCGCTATTGAATCATTATGAGATCAGCCACAAATATATAAGTTAAAATGTTTTAGTTTTGGGTTAATAGAATTTTCTTCTTCTCCACTTCTCATATAAATCATACAAATCTTCCAATGATTTGATTCTGCATGCTTGATTACACTTCCGAAAACAACATCCTAAAATAGGTTTGTGGCTATAAATTAGCAAACTGAGCTGAATTGATAAATGACAAACTAAGAGATTTGGTCTAATGATTGCTTTGACATGTAGCAAAATAAGATTAAATTTGTTAGTAGGCCAAATAACCTTTGGACATGTCTCTCACATTCGTTTGTTACAACTGTCAATGTCAATGCACAGAAACATTAAATAATGAAGAAGAAAATATTACATGTGTGAGTAGGAAAGACCCATTAATGTGTTTCTCACTTTATTATTTTATTGACAGTAAATCTGGTTAGATTATGTCCAATCTTAGTGCCAAAAGATAGCTTCAAGTAAAGTTGAGAATCTGCATATTGTTTTCTTGCATAGTTTCATTACTTTTTTCCTGTGAAACCATCAATTTCAATCCACTCTTCTTTCAACATTCAGAATCAACCACTAGACTGCAACTTTCTATTAGTGTTACCAAAGAAGAGATGACAAAGCTACACACTTCTTCTCCAAGCTCAGTATCTTCAAAGCTAGGAATTCACAAAGATTCACATGCAATCTCAAAGTTGAAGTCAGATATTAGGATAGTTCATGTATTTGCTCCAGAAATAATTGAAACTGATGCTGCTAATTTCAGAGAGTTAGTTCAAAGACTCACAGGAAAGCCAGAAGAAGGGAGAGGTAGAAGCAAGTCCAAAACTGCACTAACCAAAGATCCAATGGATTCACACCCCAAGGAGGCCTTGGCCATTGAAGATGAAGAGCAGTTTCTGAGTCTCCAAAATGGGATAAGGGTAAAAAATGAACATGAAGAGGAAGAATTAGCTCAAGATCTATGGAGATCAAAGTTAAATGAAAAGTTCAGTGGTTTCCTTGATGAGTTCTCAGAATTTGATTGTTTTTCGAAAGAGTTAAGCACTACGCCTGAAGTGAATCAAAATTAAGGACAGGTTTTGATATGTTGTTGTTTGTCTATGTTGTTGTTGTTGTGTGCATATACTTACCCTGAAAATGACTCCCTGAATAACATATGTTTCTTAATTGTAGATTGAGTATTGACAATTACCTTGATTCTGACACTGATCCACTGCATGTTGTTGATGTATTGATTTGAAATAGTCCTTTTGATGTTCAAGGATTATAGTGAGTATTCATTAACATAACTTGCTATAAACTTTGTTGAGTTGTGTGTATAATAGTTCTCTTATTGCATCTCTTTCCATTGGTAGGTCTTTCACATAGCAATTTTTCTCAACCAATTTTTCCTGGTCTGCCATATTTTTTCTCTAGAATATTGTTTTTTCCTTCCTGGAATCATTCCCAGTGGATCATAAGAGATATATACACTTTTGCAGGCTAAAAAATTCACATATCAATTCACTCCATTTGAAAACAAAATTATAATTCGAACTTTTACAATATTGGAGTAATCCACAAGTGTCTTTGTCATGCTCACAGTTTCAATGGAGATCTGACACAGTTGTTTATTTTATGAAGACTGTTCAAGAGTAATGGGCTTCAGAAATTAGCAGCATTTTTGAAAGTGAAAGAAAGATCATTTAGACTGAAAATTGAATTATAATTGGAGATGAAATTGGAATTGTGGAAGAAAATAGATGAAAACAGAAAATTCAGATGTCAAAAAGTTTAATAGAGCTTCACATCTCTTTCAATCCAAAATTTTATGACAACAAGGTTGTGTCTATCTCTTTATATACCTTTCATCTTAGTCCTCTTCATCCTAATATAAAATTCTCAAACTCTATATTTGAATTGTTTACAAAAATAATTTTAATTTTTTTTCTAAAAATATTTACTAAGAAACTCCTTGAAATCAAGGTTTTTTTTCCTTGTTTCTCATTTTAACATTCCTATGTTTCTCAAACAAAACCTTTGAAGTCAATTATTACATAAAATAAAGAACAAATGATGTTTATCTCACTAAAAGATATGACCAGCTTTTGTACCAATCACCAATCAATCTAAAGCTATATTGGGATAAAATTTTAAAAACATGTGTTTCAAGAAATTCCAATATACACATTTTTTAATTTCAAAACACAATAAAAATAAACTGTTTATCTGAGAATAAAAAAACTTTTGAGTTCTCCAACTAACATCCAAACATGCATTAGTAGTTCTTGTGATCATTCTTATATTTTTTTTCATTCACTATACAGGTGAAAAATCTAACTTGTATATAAAATATTCAATTAGGTCAAATCACTTTAGTCTAATCTCACTTCTTAATTAATTAATAATGATTTTAAATTGAATTTTGTAAAATATCCGAACTTATAATTATGATGTGTCCAAAGTATAAATCTATTATTGTTTTACTTCGAGAGGAAAAGTTGGCAGATTTAGTTTGTGCTCATCATCTAAGAGGTATTCAAGATTCATGAATGGGAAACCACTAACACACTAGCATGTTGGATTTTATAGTTTTTATTTATTTATTTAAGATAATATAAATGATGACCTTTGAAAGCAAACGTGACTTTCTTTCCTATATTTTCAAAATGTTAACTTTGGATGGTTAGAAGTCGTACACTGCACTATTTTATACTTTTTTAGTATTATTTTTTTAGTTACATTTATTAAAAATATTATTATAGATCAATTTTTCATACTATAATAATAATTCTTTAAAATAAATATTACTATAAATTATATAAAGATAATGTAAACATAATATATTACAATAGTTTTTAAATAAATGTTAAACTAACTATTATGTAATATTATTTTCAAAAAATTACTAAAGAGTAACTTTTTATAAGAAAATAATTAATTTTTTATTAATCACAATTAATATTTTTTAGAATAGAATATTTAGTTCCAGTTCTTATTTGAAAATATTAATACAAAATTAATATACTACTGAAAATAATAATTTTTCAACATTTTTTCTAATAAAAATATGTTTTTTAATGAAAAAATATAAGACATTATATACAATACCATGTTTAAAGAAGTTGAAATCCCACGTTAAGATAAATAATATATAAACAATATATAAAAAGAAAAGAAAAACTGAAACTCAAGTTTTGGATAGTTGAAATTAGAATAAATTAACCTAATATTAATTCTAACAATATTAAAGTTGAGTTTGGATTTAAAATTATGGATAAACTCATTCAATTTTGGAGATCCTCCAATGGGTAAATGGGTAAGAGATGTATTAAGTGAAGAAGCTTCCACAATATTTTGTTCACATACCTATATACATAAAGCAAAAATCAAATATTAATATCTCAATCTTAACTTTTACATCTAAACAATAATCTAATATATTTTCTATATCCAAATAATATTTAATAATGACATAAAAACTTCTAAAATCTAATTCAAATTACAGATATTTAGGCATAGATTTAACACCTTTGGTCTCTTAAATTTACACAAGTTTTGCATCCCTTCAAAGTTTTGAAATATTAGAAAGGGTCTAAATGACAAGAGCATTGGGGGGGAGCATGAAGTGATCCCAAGCATAGAACTTGATAACATCTTGATTAGTGTTGTTCCTTTAATTATTGGGTATTAGTATAAACCAAGGAAAGAAAATTAGGAATATGAGACATGGTCAACAACCTCATTCTATGCAGGGTACAAATTCAATGATGTATTCCAACGCTAGCCCAAAAACTAAGCATAAAAACACAATATTATAACCTCTTTCTCGTAACGGGGCATAACCAACCTTCTCAAAATTTCATTTTGTCATGTCTACAATAAAAGAAATAAACACAGTGCCATACTAAAACTTAAGCTTGACTGGTAAACAAATTACCAGATAAGAAAGATTAACACACGACCCAAAAATCACAAACCAATGGAGAAAGAATTACACATGATCAGAAAACTTAAGCTCAAATTTGCAGCATTACCCGATACAACAACAGTGGCTTCTATCAAAGGTACAACATTTAACAATATATATCTGGCTAGGTACAGTTGAAAAACGCATCACCCTACATGTAGTGAGATTGACTATTTATAAAGATCTTGGATAATACTCAATTCAGGGTGCTTCTGGCTGGGGCTGCTCTGATTGCCTGATATGTAAGTAATTTTATCACTATAGATACCTGAAATAGAGACAAATCATGATGTTCCTCAGTAAATTGTTAAATAAATATCTTAGAGATTGAATGGATAACCTTTATAGGAAAAAAGACAGAAGAAGATACCTTATCCACCGATATGTATCATAGGCCTATTTGCTGTCTTTGCTATGTCAAACATGCCAGCATGTGAAGCTTTCTTCCTCTTCACCTAGAACAAAGGAAAGGCAACATTAAGAAACAGGATAGTGCAAGATCCTCCATAATATAGCTTAACTCAAGTTAGCTACACAATTTCAAGTAGTATATGTATGATCCACTATTGACTATTTTGTTCAAAAGCAATCCAATGGCGTATTGGGACTGGAATGGAAAATTATAGAAAATATGAGGGTTTGTACTGTATTATTCAATGGAAATGCTCACATTAACGTGGTCTAGAGGTAGAAGGTGATTCGAATAGTGACTTTCTCAGGGTCTACCAATTACCAAATGAAGATGAACTTTACCTAACTATATCCCCCCCCCCCCCGCCCTTCCCCTTTTCTCCCTATATACAGAATCTCTATCTAACTCCTTGTCTTAGGTTGTGGGGTGTGCTGTCCCCTGCTATGCTTCTCTTATTCCTAAAGTAGATCTTTTTTAGTAAAGGTCCACTTCCATATTAGATTAAATTAGTAGTGAGTGAAATTCTATTGCAGTATCATCATATTAAGAGGATGATAAATCCTGGTAAAGAAATAAAAAATTATAAATCACTATAACAAAATTGAGATTTAGCAATAATAACCAGAAGAAGTGCGTACCGCTGCCCCTATTATCTCCCTGAGTTCATGATCCTCTGCACCACATCTCAAGGGATCTCTTAAACTAATCTGAAACACAGCCCATATAAAAAATGAAAATCACAAAAAATCTTCTGGTGAAGCTACACATTAGAGATGCTATATGTATTTGATCACTTGTTTTATTGTCCCCACCAGTGTCAACATCCATACATGATTAAAAATTCAAAAGAATGATGATAGTACATCAGTGCATCTAAAAATCAATCACAAGACATAAACTAAATAATATATAAAATGAAATAACATGTGGAACTGAAAGAGGGTGTAAAAGAAGGGACAGGAAGTGCAAGTTCAATCCCAAAATTTGTATGTAGTAGAGCCATACTTTCATGGTTTTATGTCCTAATGTGAACCAAATCTTCCATTTACTGACAAATAACAAGATTCACCTCAGGAATCACTTTCTGCAGGGTACTTCTATCTTCTAAAACAAATATTTGATGTTACGTTTTTCTATTATGAATTGATCAGATAGTTTCCCAAGTTCCGATCATCGAGCATATACCATGTCAAGATTTCAAAACTGACAGTAGACATCACAGTTTCAAAGTTCTAATCTGATGCTGCCCATTCTTTATCCCTTTACTCTGTTAAGCCACTGATGATCACTCCCAAAAGTAAACAATACCCAGACCATACCCAGCAATTGCAACAGCTAACTGCAAGGAATCAGTCACACTCTTTATAAGACTGCTAAAAGTGTGCACAGAAAGTCCTGATTTTACTTAGCAAAATATATTATAGGCCTTAAATAGTAATTCCTTAATCCAGAAGGCCTGCCTGCAATTAATATGATCTATGATGCCCTAATACTCCAAAAATGGAAACATAAAGGTTCCCATGTCAGATATTGATACTTCTGGATTCATATCGATAAGTTTGAAATTAATTCGTGATCATCATAATTATGAATTAATGAGAAATTACCATTCTCTCTTTCTTCATCAATATAATTCATCTATATAAAATATTTTATAACTTTTGTTAAGGAATCCAAAACATGTCATATCCTAAATTTCAAAAAGATTATCATATTCCTGTAGTTGTATGTACACATGTCGTACTAAGCATCCAGACTTAATATATTATATCAACTCTAGTGTCACAGATTCATCAAAAACATTAAGCGTTCATATATAAGTGACATCACAGATTTTAGCCCAATTACCATCACCAAATTTACGTGACATGCATAATAT
Organism: Lablab purpureus; assembly: GCA_030347555.1. Classification (NCBI taxonomy): domain Eukaryota; kingdom Viridiplantae; phylum Streptophyta; class Magnoliopsida; order Fabales; family Fabaceae; genus Lablab; species Lablab purpureus. The sequence continues at coordinate 26,508,076 of CM059258.1, forward strand.
ACTTAACTTTGATGATTTGAATATAACTTACCTCCGAAGGACCAAATAAACAGACTTTAAAGTTTCCATCAGCAAGTAGTCGCAATCTATTGCAACCAGCACAAAAATGCTCGGTCATTGATGTGATAAACGAAACTCTACCTTCATGCCCATCTATTGTGAAATTCTTGGCTGTATCTGTAGGGTGATCCTGAACTCTTTTTAAGCTTGTAAACCGTTTCATCTGTTTGGTAATGATGGTTATAAAGGGTCTCTACTACACGAGAACAACAAAATGTAGTATAAAAGTTAGGTCTCCAGTCTGAATTCTACCTTACCACTGTATCCAACATTTCTGAGTAGGGCACAAGTTTCTTGACATTCCAAACATTTCCATCAAAAGGCATGAACTCTATAAAGCGAACATCAATTGGCTTTTCACGGGTCAACTCAACAAAGTCGCAGATTTCATCATCATTGAATCCACGCATTATAACACAATTGACCTGAAATGAAAGAGAAATATGAAAGACACCTCAAAATGCATCCATCAGTGACTTCAAATTTACCAGAGGTTATGCACCCTTGTTTTAAAATTCATTTGAATAACTTAATGAATTTGGACAAAAAGGTACTCATGCGGAGATGAACAATGAGAAACACTTGCAAAATGTAATGATATACAACCAAGAAATACCTTAACTGGATTATATCCGAGGTCTATGGCAGCATTGATTGAATTCATTACTTTTTCATGCCCTTTGCGTCTGGTCATAAACTCAAACTTTGCAGGTACCAGAGTGTCTAAACTAATGTTGACAGAAGTGAGCCCACAATCTTTCAGCTTTGGAAGTTTTCTCGTGAGGGCAATACCATTGGTAGTCATGGACAATGTTCTCAGTCCCTTCAAGTTTGATAATTCCAAACATATGTCTTCCATATCCTTCCTAATAGTTGGTTCCCCACCCGTCAGACGTATTTTAGTTACCCCGGAGCTTACAAACAGATTTGCCAATCGCAGAATCTCAGTTTTTGTTAAAAGTTGAGGGCTAGGAGTGAGTTCTACACCATCTGCTGGCATACAATACTGACACCTTAAATTGCATCTCTCTGTTAAAGATATTCTTAAGTATGTGTGAAGCCTTCCAAATGAATCTACCAACATATCAGAGACGGAATTATCCTTTGGCAGATCTTCAGACACCGAAGCACAAGATGTAGTAGCCAAAGCTCTTATGCCATATTCATTCAAGTGTCCACCGAACAAAGCTTGACGAGTACTTCTGGCAGCACAGTACGACCCCACATCAAAATTCAACTGCTTCAAGAAAATTCGTTACAAGCCAGACACATTCTCATAAACAAAATTTGAACACATGTTAGCCCCACCAAACCCCAAATTAACTAAAATTTTTACACATAATCCCTCAACAAAGATAACAATTTTCATCTGGGCATCAAGATAATTAATCCTTCAAGTACGCATACGATAAAAACTCAATTGATATTAAAACGGCACAGCTAAGTGATTATTTTTGCAGTTTTCTAGGTACATCTGGGGGATTACAAGTTTATTGCTGAATTTGGAGATATATCAACACCACCACACTCCAGATTAACACACAGAGCATGAAAGTAATAATATTATAAAAAAAACTGAAGTGAAGTAAAAGTATGGGTTTTTCTATGTTCCTGATAGAACAGGGGAATTATAAGTTTACACCTGAAATTTAACATGGCAAGGACAATTCAGTTAACTTCATATCTGTGTGTGTCCCAAAAGATCAATTTTCAATCCATTACAGCCAAGCTTGATTGACCAGTTACATCACCAAAATAATAAGTTAAAACAAACTGAGAGAGAGAGCGAGGGGGGTCTCACCGGAAAGGAATTTGATAGGTTAAACCCAATTGGACTGTGAAAGAATTTTGATAAGTGGCGCCTCATGGTTGACGCTGAAACAATGAATTTGGACAAAATAATCAGTTGGGGTTGGAAAAAGTTTTCTTTTTTTTCTAATTTTTTTCTGGGACACCAAAGACTCTGAGATGAGATTTTGGGTGTCCGTGTAGAACATATATACGTATACAACAAGGGAAGAGAGAGAGTTTTGAGATGTTGTGGTGACAAACACTGAGACAGAGAGACCCGAAAGTGCAAAGTGCCGACTCCATTGTAGTATATTATATATTATATATTATATATTCTATTCTATCCACACTATTAAAATGATATTGTTCTGAAGGCCAAATGGCCCCAAAACATTTTTCCTAAGAGATGAGTTGTTGGTTCTAGCTTTAAATATCCACCACAGATTATCTTTTCGACATTTTTTAATGTTTAAATTAATTTGTAGATGTTGAAGTTTTTGGTAATTTTCTGTTAAGGAACTGAATTATTGATTTAATTGGATTCTTCAAACTGTATCTATTTTTATTTAATTTTTTAATTATTGTGATAGAAAATTAATTCTGTAATTATCTGACTTTATTGAAAGGTTGTTGGAAGGTGAATATGTTGAAAAGTTTATTTATAAGAAAATATCTACTTATGTTTTTAAGTTAGACATTTTCAACTGCGTTATTATTTAAAAAAATCGTTATATTACCTGCTCATAATATTTTATATTATTCAATTAATTTCTATAATTTGATTATATTTATATTATTCAACAAATTTGATTCTATTAAATAGGGTGACATATAAGGTTTCTTACCATGCATACGATAGTTTACATATTTTCATATAAAAAATAAAAAATAATTTAATTAAATTTTAATTCTTTCATAAAATTAGTATTTTTAATTGAGTTTATTAAGAAATTCTTATTAAGCATACAAAATTTTTATAATGTGTTTGGATAAAAAATTATAATAATTTTAAAATTCAGTTACTTATAATTAACTTCTTTTCATTTGTTTAAATAATATAATTAAAATATCTTATATTTAATTTTTTTTTAAATAAAATAATCAAATTTCTCTTATAAAATAAAATTCAATTTTACAAATATTTTTTAAAATATAAAATATAAAATTAAATTTTAAAAAATATTAGTTAAATTTTAAATGTGTGTGTAGGGAATGATAATGTAGATATCCGTCTCGTTCCTGTTTTCATACCTGTTCCAATACTATATATTTATTTTTATACTTATTCATATTTTAAATTATTAAAACACATTTAGTTTATTAAGTAATTTAAAAAAATTATATTAACTTTTCTTTTATCTTTAGTTCTATAATTTATTTTTAGAGCATACATTTTGTCATATTTTTATTTTTTTATAGTTATTTAGCCTTTATTTTATTGTTATTTGATTATACTTTAATTTAAGATTTATGTACTTATAATTTTTTATTGATATTTGTTATTGGAGAAAATAAGATACCATTTTGACTTAAATCATATATAATATCATGTGTTTCTTTGTTGTGATTCTTATTTTTTGTAAAAAAAGTACTTAATTAATATTTTGAATAACAATGGACGAGTATGACTTTATCTGTTACTCGAAAAGATATATCGATAAGAATGAGAATGATACTAGTTGGATATGGGAATAAGGATTTCATACCCGTTGGATACAACGACGAGGATTTGGATGAATTTTTATTGTGGAGATAGGAATGAGAAAGTCAAACTCATCCCCACCTTACCTCGTTGTCATCCCTCAACTTGACGTAGGTCCAACATGGGATAAGTCTCACTAGATTATGTCTGACATGAGTTTGACTTGACTCATCCCATCATAAGCTGAATTTGACTCAAATCAACATGGATGCAATTTGACTCGGCCAAAAGTGAGTTCAACTCAACTCAATCTGAGGATGGCTCGACTCGACTCAACTTGAGGGTGGCTCCTCAACTTGGTCCAAGTTGGATCTAACTCAACTTGATTAAAGTTGAGTCCAACTTGATTCAAGTTGAGTCCAACTCGACTCAACCCGAGATCAATTCCACTTGATTCAACCAAGGTTCACCTAACTTGACTTGACTGAAATCGACCCAACTGAACTCGACCAATATTGACCCAACTTACCTCGACTGAGATCGAACTGATTTGACTTGATCAAGATTAACTTGATCAAGATTAACTTAACGTAGTCTATCGAACTCGAGTAAAAACAACTAGACTTGACTGAGTTCAAAATGAGTTCTATGTCAAGTTTTCTAATATATTAAAGTTTTTTATGTTTTTATAGTCATGAATTATTAATTTAATTGAATTCTTCAAAATGTACTTATTTTTAATTAATTTTTCATTTAATTACTGTCATAGAAAATTAATTCTGTAATTATGTGAGTTTATTGAGAGGTTTGTAATTATGTAAATTTATTGAAAGGTTCTTGTAAGGTGAATGCGTTGAAAAGTTTATTAATAAAAAAATTACTTGAATTGCGTGAACATGTAAGGGTTCAAGAAGAATGTTTTGAAAATAAATTTGTAAGAAACTTTATAAAGATTTTAATAAAACTAACTGATAAAATTATTTATAGTTGATAAGATAATTTTTAATTAATAAATTTAATTTATAAATTTTGAACTGACGTTTATTAAGTTAGATAGATATTTATATATTAAAAATGAATATAGACTACTTAGATTAATTTACTTTAGATTAATTCACTTTCAATAAAAACAAAACATATAATATAGAAATAAAGAGATTAAATTAATAAAAACTTCTAGTACAAAACCTATCGTCTAAAAAAAATTAATTATATAAACCACCTTGATGTAATTCTTTTCATCCAAACAAAGTTAAATATTTAAAAGCATTTTGTAATAAATTTACGTGAACAAAAAATTCTTTTAATTATAATCAATTTTACATAATTGGTTATTGAAATAATATAATTTGTATGCATGTGCTAAACACTCCTAACATTTTGAAGATATTAATCTTATCTTATTCGATTACGCACCACTATTATAGCATATATAGGGCAACATTCTTCTTAAACTATTATTAATGACTCATTGAAATATGCTTTAGACTATTTGTAAAATTACTTGTTTGTCCATGGAAGCCGACCACAGAAGATGCCTTTACGAAGAGATTAGTGGAACATGAAGAAACAATAACACCTTCTAACAAAAGATCTCAGAGTTTCGGTATATTTGAATGAGAATATATATATATATATATATGTTATTGTGCTACATAAGATATATTTTTATTTTGATTGATTTTTCTTTATTTAAAATAGTTGGTAATTATACATTAACTAAAAATATAATTAAGTATAGAAATAAATACAAACTTTATTTATTAGTGAGTATTGTAGAATTGAATTATGTGAATATTTAATCCTATGTTTAAAATGCCTGGTTCTCCACATAAAAGAGTATGTGTGAAATTTGCAATTTTGTAGAATTGAGACAAATCTAAAGATAGTTTCTGGTCACATGAACTTTGGGGAAATTTAAATTAGTCTACTAAAATTTTCAACTAATTTATTTATGTTTTAATTAATCCCTAAATATGAATAAATAAATAAATAATATTACTCAAGTCAATAATATATTTTGTTTTAAGATCTAATGTAACATGACAGTGTTGTACATTTTCATAAGAGATGATAAAAGAAATTCATACTCACATATCTCTCGGTAAAACATGGGATAGGTATTTATCAGATGGATATTGAAACAGATATATGCAGGTAATACCACTAGTTTCTACTCGGGGATATCTAATGGCTATTTTATCCATTACTAATTATTATTTAATAAATTTAATTTAAATATTTAAAAAATTAAATTAGAGTTATTATTATTTATATCTATTTTTATTTATTTTTATTAAATAAAATTATTTTTAAAAAAATTATTTTTTAAAATTTATATTTTATAGTCTAACTTATTTAAATTTATTTTTTTTTAAATTAAATTTAGTTATACAAAAAATTAATCTTTTATCTAAATTTATATTTTAAATAATTTTATTTAAAAATAAAAAATTTAAGTTAAATTTTTTAAAAAAATATTCACATATATCCACGAATATCGATAAATACAACAAAATCTAGAAATATTTTTTTCGCAACAAATATCCAATAAATAAATAATAAGGCGAGTAACAAGTAAAATTTTGACAGATTGAATAACGGGTAACACTATCCGTGTTCCACCCAATCCGGTGACAACCCTAGATGTTATAAAACCACTGTTTTTAAATTACCAAAATAACCCTTTATTCATTTTTATTTTCTAGATCTCGGTACAAGCGAAATTGAGAATGGATCAATACAAACGAATCAGATGCTGATCTCTAAAGAATGGCCAACTTTGGTTCTTTCTTCTTTACCAGAGAATATATTATACATACAATACAACCATAATGACATTAAAACTTTATGATTAAAAATTTAAGCCTTAAATAAGTTTTATTTTCTTAAAATTATTTTGGTTTATGTTTTTTAGTTTTATTAGTTAAAACATGTATAATAGTAGTTGAAGTGTTAATGAATAATATGTATTAAGTAATAAGTATCTTTCTACATGCACTCACAACATGTGCATTTGGTTGATAAAAAGATATATTTGTTATTATATGATAAAAAATAAATTGAAAAGCAAAGATAAATACAAAATAATTTGAATTAGTTAAAGAAATAAACATGATAATGTGAACACAATAAAAATAAATATTTTTTTCAGGAATCCAAATTTTATAATTTATTAAGTACTTAATTTAAAAAATATTAATGATAGTAAAAAAATAACTGAAAGATATTTAAGTTAAATATAAAAATCTGTAAAACGAGTTGCTTCTTTTCTTTTCATTTTCTTTTTCATGTAGGTCATCTTTTTTCTTTCTTTCTAATTTTTTTTCACTAAGATCACTCACTAGTTTTATAATTAATTCTAACTAAGCAAAAATTAAATTGGAATAAATGCTTTTTCTTTAAAAATATTTTTATATTTCTTTCTAGTTGGATTTAGTATCAATTTTGATTTGGATAGTTGAAAAAATAATCCTCTAAACTAGTTTATCATTTGTATGAAATTTAGTTGTTTTCTATAGTGTTGTTTAGATTTTTAGATTTTTTGAAATTTCTTAATTTTTCTTTGTGATATTTTAAGTTCGAGCAATTTTTTAAGGAAAGTTTTTTTTTTCTTTGATTTTGATTATGTTGAACCTAAATTGAAATTGAAGTTAAGATAATATTGTAAATGTACAAGTAGTTCTTAATTGATGAATAAGATGCAAACTTTATAGGATTTAGAGTTTGAGTTTATCAATGTTTGTATGTCATATAACAATTGAGGTGTGTTGATAGATTTTGTTTTTGTAGTCTTGAATTGGTTTTAAATTTCATTTTGAGCGTTATATGAGAAAATAAGTGGAAGTATTGTGTTTCAATAGATGTTGTGTATTAAGTAATGTTACCTATGTTGTAACATATAAACTAAGAGATTATGTGATGAGAAATAGATGGAGGAGTTCTTATGCATGGTGACATATGTAAATGTGTCATTTATTATGTAATGGATCCATTGTTCTTAAATTCACTTGTTCATCTAAGTCATGTTTTGGATTAGATAGTCTTTGGTGGGACATAATTAATATGATTCTTCCAAAAGATATGTCAATTAATACTAGAATAATATATGATTTATATTGGTTGATATATTTGTATTGATGAAAAATTATCTCTATTATCAATCCTGTTACTTGTAGGGTATTTATAAAAAAATATCGGTGAATTTTTTTGTACCTGTGAGTATTTGGAGATACATAAGAGTATATATTTTTTATTTTTATATTTAAATAAGATTATTTAAATTATAAACTTATATAAAATTTAAATTTTAAAATATAATTTAAATAAAATTATATAATAAAATATTTTTATAAATAAATTTAGTTTTTTAAAATATAAAATTTAAATAAGTTGAGTTAAACCATAAAATATAAGATAAGTTAGACCATAAAATATAAGTTTTAAAAATAACTTAATTTTATTAGTCTAAATAAAACAACCACATATATAAAATTAAACTTTAAACAAATTTTAAATTATTTATATTTTTTATTAAATTTGTATTGATAACTTTATTTTTTAAATTTAATAATAATTAACATATAGTAAGCACTTGGGAGTTGATACCATAATATCCACTCTATCAATAAAGAAGGAATTAAAATACTGGTTACTCACATATTATCTATTCAAAATATCGATTTAATATATATTACATAATTTTCCTGCAAATATTTATATTTATTAGTAACTTTTTTCATAAGAGAGAAGAAGATAATGATATACAGATGAAAAGTTGGTATTATTTTTTTATTAATTTCAAGGCACGTGTGCATGTGTGAAGAGCCAACCATTTTAGAATGGTCAAGACCAAACCCTCGTCCAGTTTCTGTCACCTAACCTAACTAACCTTATATTACTTGCCATCTTTATGGAACTTTCCAAGGAAATTTTAGGTCTAAGTAAGAACTAGAAATAAAATGCAGCCACATTTTTTTGACAAGTTTTTTTTTATGAGACAAATATGTGTGAAGAATAATAATATTTCAATCTTATAAACAATTAAATATAAAATTAAATAACTAATACGTTTTCAATATATAATAATTTTTTTGAATATTCAATATTCTTTTCAAATTAAGTAACTAATAAATTATTAAATTTTAGTTTAAATATGCTGTAAATTGAAATATTTGACTTTGATAATATATTTGATAATTTTTTAGTTTTGAAATGAATATAAATAATTTATTTAGTTATCACGATGTATTAAATTATTACTATTTTTTATTATAATTTATATAAATTAGTTTTAATCTATGGGAAAGTTGATTTATTTTCTATATATACTTTTTAAATTTCATCCAAAAAATATAGACTACGTTTAATTATACAATGATATATTTGATTGATGTGATGCGACATTTTCTTACTTTTTGTCAACTATCATTTTCATTTAATTCAAACAATTACAAATTAAGCACAAAATTTACTATGATTATTAAGCTACGTTGGATTCTACCAGGAAAAAAAAACCTGTTACTGAATAAAGTTCTAATTCAATGAACTGTTCATCTCCCTTAATGCTAAATTTGAGAAAAAAAAATATTGCTAGAGCAAAGCACATTTCAAAACAAAACATCATAAGTTTAATTAATTTTTTACTTTTTTAATCATATTAATAATATGAAATATCTATTCATTTTATTAATGATTAATTTCTATGAAAAATCTGATTAATAATATTTATCGGAGTTTTTTTTTCTATTTATAAAACTCGATGTTATTTAAGGTGACTTATAGTTTAAATTTGATGATGACTTGTTTTTTTGTTTTTTATTTCAGTTTACTTATATAGAAAATAAAAAATACTAGTTAATGATTTAAAAAAGCAAAAAATTAATTATTAAAAAAATAAAAACAAAAAAAGTTGGCTTTCGTCACTACCACAATTGACTGTTAAAAAAAAATTAAATAAAATTGGAAGAACCTAAACACCAATTTTCACGCAGCACCACTTTATATTACAATAAGAAACCACGCTTCATTGCATAAATGTCTTTATAAAGACCAATTCTGTTCGCAATTTTTTTGGATCCGCGATCTTTGTTCCCTTTTTCTTTGACTTTTTACCCGTAAGCTCTTATTCCGATTCGAAACCCTAACTGGTTCGCTTCCATTTCCATTTTCTTTCATCATTCTACGTCGCAATTGTTCCGATTCACGATCCCTCACCTCGTAGCTTTTTCTTCATCCGATTTTTTATGAGTAATTTTTAGTGCTTAATTTATGCGTTCCTAACACTGAAGATGTGGTACAGGTTGTTGTTGCGCTGGTGCAAATGGCGTTCTTCAGAAGCGTTTCTGCGCTTTCTCGGCTTCGGTCTCGCGTGGTAACTGAGAAAAGCAGTGACTAACTATTTGTTTGGAGCATTGTTTGTGTTTGATTTGTTTATTTGCTTATGTGACTTGCTGGTTTTTATTTTTACAATGGAATTATAGGGTCAGCAATCTAATCTCGCGAATTCAGTTAGATGGCTCCAAACTCCGAGCTCCAGTAACACTGTATGTTTTTTTCTCTATCCTTATCATTGTGTCGTTCGTGCTTGATGAAAAGTTTACTCTGAACAGTGTGCCTTTGTTGGAGTTTGGAAATGATGGATACCTGAGACTAATTGTTGTTTATTATAGCCTGAAGTTGGTTATATATATTGAACTTAGTTTTACTTATGTTTTATGTGTGTTATTTTTTCCGTTTTGCAGGATCTTTATTCTGAGTTGAAGGAACTGGTTCCAGAGTATCAGGTTCGTCTGTAATTTTAAGCTTCTGTATTGACACTGTTTTATGTTGGATGCATTAACGTGTAATCCATATTTCTCAGGGTTTATTGAGAATTTTCGGGTCTGCCTCTCATTCAAGTGTGTGATAGTTTTGTCGTCCATATATTGTTTTTTTGGTTAGTATATTATTCGGTGAGAGATGATGAGAATTAAATTCTTGTTTTTGCTCAACCTTCAACGAACAATTTAGTTGCTGTGAGTTGTGCTGTGCATGTGCTCTTACAAGTCCGAGATTCTTGGCTAATGCCTTACCTGTTTCGTAATTCTCAGTTATTATTGATTTCATAAACTATGCTTCCTTCGTTTCATGGTTTCTTCATGTTAGCTTGTAACTTGCAAAACATTAGTTAGTACTTATAAAAGAATGTTATATCTCTCCACCTTATGTTTTAATAAAATCCTGGTTGCAGGAACGTGTTAAGAAGCTTAAGAAAGATCATGGAAGTGTAGAGTTGGGGAAAATCACTGTTGATATGGTAATTATATTATCTTTTTTTTTGCAGATATATATACATATATATATATATATATATATACACACACATATATATATATATATATATATATATATATATACACACACACATATATATATATAGATATATATATACACACACACACATATATATATATATATATATATATATATATATATATATATATATATATATATATATATATACACACACATATATATAGATATCTATCTTTTAAAGTTACTAGTGGCATTAATAAAAGCTTGTGATTTAGCTTATTTTTTGAGAACCCTTTGTCATAATTTAAAGGTACTTGGTGGAATGAGAGGAATGACAGCTTTAGTATGGCTTGGGTCAGCTGTTGACCCAGATGAGGTATATATCTAAATTAACTCAGGCTTCATACTTCAGAAATTTGTGAATTATTAAAGTGATTAGCTCTTGACTAATTTGATCAACTTGTAAAATCTTTGTTGTCGCATTTTTTTTAATGTTTACTATTTATCAAATGGGTCTCTGAGAGCAGAATGTTATATCTTACAGGGAATTCGCTTTAGGGGCATGTCAATTCCTGAATGCCAGAAAAAGCTTCCAGGTGCTTTTCCTGGTGGGGAGCCTTTGCCTGAGGCTGTACTGTGGCTTCTATTGACGGGGAAGGTATGCAATAATTTTAGAAAATCAAATTGAATTAATTATTTTTAACTTTGTTTAGTTTGTAACATAATATAGTTTGTTTAGTATGAAGGTGTTTTAATATCTGCACTCAGTTCAGATTTCGTTGTATGAGCTTTGATTCATATGCTTTGTCACAGATACCAAGCAAAGAGCAAGTTGACTCATTAGCCCAGGAATTGCGAAGTCGTGCAACTATCCCAGGTTCTGTTCCTTTTTTTCGTCATACCTTGGTTGTAATTACCTTGAAGCTATGTGTTACTCATTGTGGTATATTATGGTTTGTCTCAATTAAGTGAATTGACGCAACATTAATAGTGCATGATAATATGTTCAGGATCATAGATATGATTATAACTTGTAGTCTCTAATGGTAGCTCATGTGTTGTTTAGAACCATGGCTGCTGAGGAACTTTATGGCTTGCATCTCAATTGTCCTTTTGTTTTTTATGTATGGTTCTTGTTTGAGGAATTGTACATCTGTAAGCGCTTGTTGCTTAAAATATATGGACATGCTTTGTTGCATTTTGTCTGAGTTGTCAACATTCACTCTTTGCTCTTGCTCTTGTTCAAATGTCACTCATGGTGTGTCTAGAAGCTTTAACATAAAATTTTCTAGCTTGTTTCTGATGTACTTTAGTCTGTGTTCATTCTTGGACTTATTATTATTTTTTATTGCAGATTATGCTTATAAGGCAATTGATGCATTACCTGTTTCTGCTCATCCAATGACTCAATTCACAACAGGTGTCATGGCACTTCAGGTTGAGCAACAGATTCTTTCATGATTTTGTAATTTATATAGTTTTCTCTCTGTTCATTTTATCTATAACTTTTCTTTTGTAATTCATCTGGTTAATCAATCTGACTTATTTGCTTATACTTCAATAATATCAAGACTGAGTAAAGAATCTTATAAACTAAGATTCATTAGGACGACAATGGATCAACTTTTAGTTCAGAAAAAGCAGAAAATGGGAGGGAAATCAGTTGATAACTGCAAACAATATTTGACTGGAACTTCTTGGTTAACATGTCTAGTCTAATACGTGCTTATCCAAGATTCAATCTGAGCTGCTATAATCTTCAATGAACCAGATGTGGTTGCTTTCTTCTTTTGTTTTCATCCCTCTTATTGGAGATCCCTATCAACTAGAGATATGGTCGAATTATCGCATATAAAATGGGTGCAAATCTCCTCTTGCAAGGTCGATTTTGTATTGTTGAGTTAAACCTAAATACACTTTCTAATATGGTATTAGAGTCTATCCTAATAAGCTTTCTTAGGGTTGTGCCTCCCTCTATTGGGCGTATTGAATTACCTACAAGTATTTAGTATCACGCACGTCATTAGTGCGAGAAGGGATGTTCCACATCCTACATTAACTAAATATATGTCCAAGTTATAGTATATAACTGAGTGCAAATCTCACTTTATGAACTACTTTTGTAAGATTGAGTTAGACATAAATTCACTTTCTAAGATCTCTCATCTAAGATGAATCAGAAGGAATCACAGTGCTAGATGTTTGTTTCAAAAAGCTTAAGTAATTGAAGAGTACCATTGAATATTGATTTGTGGTATGTGTCTTTCGAATATAATTAAATAATTTTTGGTTGATTTATGCATCGAGTTTCTGTGAAGTAATTTTTTAATATCAACATTTGTTGTTATTTTGTGCACATTATTATATTATTATTTATATCTATAATCTATAATATAATAAAATAGAGAATTAGTTCGCTTACATATGCACAAGAAGAAAATTGAAATATGTTTTTTTAGTTTAGGGAAAATATATAGTTACTCAGTTCTACAGTGTTTTCCCATCTATTGCTTTACTATGATTACAGTTGTTTTTTAGTTACAGGTTTTTATTTTACATTTGTTTTAAGATAATCTATTTTATTTTAATTGTCTTAAAATTTTTTTATAGTAAAAAAGGGTATGAAGTTGTTGTAGTTGGCTTTGTATTAAAAGTAATCAATTGTTGCGAGTACGATGGGAAAACTAAAATTAACTAAAAAATAACCTATTATCTTTACACTCACTTTACAAGTTTAAGAAGATCCTAATCTCTTTTCTCCGATACTTTTTTCTCTTCACCTTTTCTTGTAAATAAGAAACAAATATTAACAATCAATTCATTACATTTTTCAGGTGCAAAGTGAATTTCAAAAGGCATATGAGAGTGGGATAGCTAAGTCAAGGTAAAATCTAAATGGTGTTTGTTTTATTTCCAACATTATATGTTACTCTACCTGTTTTATTGCTTGGATTTAGGTATTGGGAGCCAACTTATGAGGATACCATGAATTTAATTGCACGTTTGCCAGCCATTGCTGCTTATATTTATCGACGGTATGTAAAGCATATCCATCCTAATCAAAACTACGCATTTGATATTCTATGGGATGTTAATTACACATGCGCATACATACACAAAAGAAGAACAATGAGATATATCATAATATCATATATCGCGGGATGACACTGATCAACAGTGTGACAGATTTCTACTGGCATCTGACATTTGAATTAATTTGCTATTCTGTTTTAAAGGAAATACAAGGATGGAAAAATCATACCATTGGATGATTCTTTGGATTATGGTGCAAACTATGCTCATATGTTAGGGTTCGATGATCCTGAAATGCTGGAGTTTATGAGGCTTTATATTTCCATCCACAGGTTTGCATTCAATTGCTAATGATTATTCGTTCTATGATCATGATGCTCCTGTAATTACAGCAACCCTAGTTATTGCTAATGATGACACATACTTCGATCATGACAAGTTGCATAATTCTCTTCTAATTACCAGCAACCCCAATTTCTACCGTTTGACTTTTTTTATCCAAAATTTTGTTTGCAGTGATCATGAAGGTGGAAATGTTAGTTCGCACACAGCCCACCTAGTAAGTTACTTCCTTTAACCAAGCTCTTTCTATCCTGTACTAATTTTGTTTTATAAAATACTAATAAAATGTACTTTTAATATACATCACTTGTGCTGAGGTAAATGCCTGTGTTTTTATATTTATTGTTTTAATGTACTGTACTGTGTTTTTTACCCTCAGGTTGCTAGTCCTCTATCAGATCCTTACCTTGCATTTGCAGCTGCTTTGAATGGTTTAGCTGGTCCCCTGCATGGTTTGGCCAATCAGGTTATTTTGTTGTTTGGTTTTCACCTTATATCAGTTTTCTGTTTATCCGATAAAATTTGCTATAGTTCATCTTTCTATTCAGAAATCATGTTTGGTTATAAATATTTACTCGTACCTACAATTTTACCGATTTTAGTAACACTTCTGCTTTACTATTATACTCTGCTCTGATTACTTATATGCAAATATGTATATGTTTGTTTTTGTTCACTTCTATTATGATGCTACAGGAGGTTCTCCGATGGATCAGGTCAATAGTTGCAGAGTTTGGAACTCCCAACATAAGTACAGAACAATTGGCTGACTACATTAATAAAACACTGAGTAAAGGCCAGGTAATGTCATGACTAATATGATTTTTTACTTTAACTTCTGATTTTGCTCAATTACGGTTTTTTTGTCTAAACCAAGTAATGAAAATTGTTATGGAGAGCTGCGGATAGGAATTATACTTCCAAAAATCGGAAAGAAAATCAATTGGACAAAGCATGCCACTGTGTCCAATGTATGATGTTCAAAATATTTTCTTTCCGAGGAAAATGATATCTTGGCTGGAGGGCATTATGGTTCTTCAGTTCCCTTTTATGTATCTGGGAATGCACACACCCATCCACACTTTTTCAATTTACAATACAAGCCATCCCTGACGGGAAGTTTCTACTAGAAAATTCGACAGAGGTTTTTGTAGATTTTCAAAATAGAGAAATGATATATGTAATGAATATATTATGTTTTTATTAAAATGTTAAGTTTTTTTGTATGTGGTAATATGTATATCTTTGCACCAAATGATTTAGAGAGAATACCACCGTCAAATTCTAAGATAGGCTTTGGCTTTTGACGTTTGGATCTTCAGGTTGTGCCTGGATATGGGCATGGGGTTTTGCGCCAGACAGATCCAAGATACACGTGCCAGAGGGAGTTTGCTTTGAAGCATTTGCCTAATGATCCACTTTTCCAGTTGGTAATCACTTATTTCCTAATTCCAGATTGTGTTTGCTCTGGAGTGCTTTCTTGCTACACAACCAAAGCTCTATTCTTGAAATATAATTTCTTTATGATCTAATGCGACTGTGACCCTTTCAGGTGTCTAAAATAAAAGAGGTTGTGCCACCCATTCTTACAAAGTTAGGCAAGGTAATGTTTATTTTTTCATTTTTCAATATACGTTATGGAATTATTTATTCTGAACTTCATTTAGTCTTTGAATAATTTCATTATGACGCAAGTATTGGCTTTTTCCTGGGTAGTCAGTCACTATTTATTTGTTTTATATTTTGCCGCATGTCGTTTTCATGCACATTTAATTTGATACAGGTTGAACTGAATAATAAATGTACTCATTACACTCTTTGCTATTAGTTGGAATTTATTGCTGATGTGGTTGAACTTTTTCATTGGTGTAGGTTAAAAATCCATGGCCCAATGTTGATGCTCACAGTGGAGTGCTACTGAACTATTATGGTCTAACCGAGGAAAAGTATGGTGTTACTTCTCGCCTGTTCGAATTGAAATAGTTTTCAATTTTTCAATTAATTTAGGGTGAATACTGAATCTAATGAGCTGTGACATTGTTGTGAACAGCTATTATACTGTTCTATTTGGTGTATCGAGGAGCTTTGGAGTTGGCCCTCAGGTCTGTCGTCCCCCACTGTTTCCTTGTTAACAATTCTCTTGTACTTGGGTTAACGTTTTTCATTTGGTGGATTTCAGTTGATATGGGACCGGGCTCTTGGAATGCCACTTGAAAGGCCAAAGAGTGTCACACTGGAGAAGCTCGAGCAATTGTGCGCCAAATCATCCTGAAATTAAATTTAAAACACACTGCGGTAGATGTGTTGTTGTTGAGTTAAAAAGTTTGGTATGATTGTAATGAGCAATATTCATTGCTCTCCTCCATCGTTTCTATTTTAGAGGATTTTTTTTATGTAGGATTTAGGGTGGATTTTCACCCTCAAAAGTTGTCTTTCCACATTTTTTGAATGAACTGCAAAAATTAGGTTTGAATATATAAGAATAAAGGCATTTATTGTCTTGGGGTTATCCCCTTGTATTCTTTTAAATTGAAATTACTGCATTTCACTAATATGATCGACAGCACGTGTACCCTTTGAGCCTTACCCGTAGACGAATGTAACTTTCTCGTCTAAAATGAATAAAAATGTTGCCTCTGTATTCTCTCAATACTTTTAATGGCTGAAATCTATGAAAGTCTTGTCAAATAAGAGTTTTGTATTCTGAAATTTGCGGGATGCATTTGCTTATGAATTGTCTACTCATTGATGCATGTAATTTATAAACTCCTTAGGTGTATTATATAGGAATTAGATTAGGCATGGCATGGCAACGGGGCGGGGCGAGTTTCACCTCTGCCCCCGTCCCCGCCGGGGATAACAATTTAGTCCCCACACTCATCCCCATCGGGGGTCGGGTTTTCCCGCCCCGCCCCCATCCCCGTTCCATTTTATTTTCTTAAAATATAATTTTAAAATATTTTAAATAAATCTAAAAATTTAAGCATAACTATAATATATATATATATATATAGCGTATCACATAAATAGACTATTAAAGATAAATTTATAGAAATTAAGTATTTTAATATTAAATATTTTTTTCTTTTATATATTATAATGTTACAAATTTTAAATTATTTTCTTAATGAAGTATATTTTAGTATAAATTATTTACAAATTATTTATTCCATTTTTTTATTTTCCACCCAAAAGCATTTTACAATAATTGTATTGAGCCTTGTCCTCTCCATTATTTATTTTTAAGTCGATTTGATCTCGATTGTGCGGTTTCTTCATGCTCATTATCTTCATTCTTTGGGGAATTTCATTTGGTGTAGTAGTAGGATCATCGATTGAAGGGTCTACATTTTCTTCTAACAGGTTGATGTGCTTGTGATATTCCAATATTTTCCATAACAACAAATAAAATTTCTGCAATTACAAAAGTAAAATGATTTATTTATCACATTTCTCAACAATAATTTTTAAATTTTAATTTTATAAAAAATCACGATAATTAATTATACAGTTTATAAAGAAGACACTTTTAAAATTTAATTTTGAAGAGAATGAAAGTTAAGAAGATGAAAATAAAAACAATTAAAATAGAAATAAAATCATGTTAAAAAATAAAAATTAAATAGAAATAAAAATAGGTACACTCAAAACCAGATATACAAACATAACAAATATGTGCAAAATTGTACAAAAAAGTTATGTATCTAATCATAAATGTAATAGATTAGTCACAAAAAGATTACAAATTATAAAAGCTGATAAAGATAGACTACAAAATTAATAGAAAAAATCACAACAATTATACGGTTAACAAATAAGACACTTTTAAAATTTAATTTTGAGGAAAATCAAAGTTAAGAACATAAAAATGAAAACAATTAAAATAGAAATAGAAATATGCTAGAAAATGAAAATAAAATAGAAATAAAAACACTAGTATACAAACATAACAAATCTGTGCAAAATTATACAAAAGTTTATGTATCTAATCATAAATGTAGTAGATTACTCACAAAGAGATTACAAATTATAAAAAAAATTGATAAAGATAGACTACAAAATTAATAAAAAATCACAACAATTATACAATTAACAAAGAAGACACTTTTAAAATTTAATTTTGAGGAAAATCAAAGTTAAGAACATGAAAATAGAAATAAAAATATGCTAGAAAATGAAAATAAAATAGAAATAGAAACACCAGTATACAAACATAACAAATCTCTGCAAAATTGTACAAAAGGTTATGTATCTAATCATAAATGTAATAGATTAATCACAAAGAGATTACAAACAAAGTTAATAGGGTTACATAGTTTACAATGAATACACTTTTAAAATTTAAATATCAAATGGTAAATAAGATGTTAAAAAACAAAATAGAAATAAAATAATACTAGAAAATGAAAAATAAAAATAGAAGCATGAATACTCAAATCAGTATACAAAACAAATGTAGAAAGTATGTGAGAAATTGTGCAAAATGTTATGTATCTAACCATAGATGTAATAGATTAGCCACAATGAGATTACAAAATATTGCTTATCAAATCCCTCAAATGAAGTCCTCACAAAAAATTTCAGAGAATAAAATAATAATAGATGTTATTATCAATGCACAATATTTAAAAAATTGATAAAGAAACAAAGAACTAACCTTATGTTATGCGTTCACCAAATTGGTTGAAGGGACTAAGAAAAGTAAATGTGTAGAGGATGAGAGAAAGAGAAGAGTATATTGAAACTGGTTGAAAAGATTGAGAAAGTTGAAAGAATGAGTGAAAGGTAGAAGAAAAGAGAAAAGTGTGGAATAGAGAATAGGGTTTAAGAGAAGACACTGTAACCCTTTATGTATAAAAAATAAAAAGAAACACTAAGAAAGAATATGAATAGTTT
Organism: Lablab purpureus; assembly: GCA_030347555.1. NCBI lineage: Eukaryota > Viridiplantae > Streptophyta > Magnoliopsida > Fabales > Fabaceae > Lablab > Lablab purpureus. Next base: position 26,527,136 of record CM059258.1, read on the forward strand.
TAGGATTTATGTTTAAATTTAAAGATGGAGCGGGGATGGATACAGGGGCGGGACGGGGATTGCATTACCCATTCCCGACCCCGAACCCGATTGATTTAAACGGGGAAAACCCGAACCCGACCCCGAACCCGGTCAACTCGGTTTTTCCCCGTCAAACTCGGGACGGGGGCGGTTCGGTCCCCACGGGTGCGGGTCTAATTGCCATCCCTAAATTAAATGCTATGATGAACATTTTGAATTACTATGATGAGGGTGATTTAGTTAGAAGATTGTTATAAAGTGTTTTAAAATGTCATTGTCAATGATTATTTAAAGAAGTTGAATTTAAATAAATTTAAATAAATAAATAAAAGCTGCCGAGGTTTGAGAACTGAAATGATGTGCATATGGTTTGAAAAACTGAGAGTAAAACATCGTAAGATTTGATCTAGCATTATTCATGAAGAGGTTATTAATTTCATTTCTTTCCCTTTCTAAATTATCATGGTAAATTAAGCAATTTCATTCATTAAAATATTACAATAATAATTATGTGTGTAGTGTGATGATAATGATTTGTTTTCATATATACTATTGTGTCAATTTGTCTATTAACTGACTAGTATTTTAGCCTACTATTTTGTATGGTAAATATATTTTTATATAATTTAAATTTTTTAAGAAAATATTTTTAATATATAAATTAGAACTTATATAATTAAAACTTATAATAATAACATACTAAATTATTAATTACATGTTGAATTTATAATAAATCATTTAAATTGTATTATAAGGTTAACTTTTAAAATTAACAAATTATTTTAAGAATTGAAATTCGAAATATAGTAAAATATAAAAGATGGTAAATAGTAAAAGATGCAAGGTCAAGAAGAGTAAGAATGATAAAATTAAGGTTTAATTATTTTCTTAATTTAATTACAATTTTAGTTTCTTGGATACTATTATTGGTGTTAATTAAGTAATCCATAGGTATGTTATTTCGATTTATTATATTTGTATGACATCAATTGCATCTTTTAAATATTGTAATTCTATAATTTTAGTGTTTTCCTCCTTCATCCCATCAAGGTTATATCATTCATCAATTGGATCTTTTAAACATTGTAATTATATAATTATTCATTGAAATCCATCATTCATCATCCATCTATATTACATGTGGTATAAGATTATGTACATAGATGAAAATAAAGGAAAGAAAGAATGATAGATATTACCACTTTCATTAATTATTTAAAAATAAAAAAAAAATTATATTCTCTATTGTAATTATAATTATAAGGTTATAGTGCAAGTGGAAGATTGTTCTATCTATAATCTTTTGGTTATCTATAATCTTTTGGTAGTTGATCTTATATGTAAGTAATTATATAATAAAAATATTTAATATTGACAATATTAAAGTAATCCAATGAGACATAAAATGTTTAATATTATAGTTTTAATGTATGATAATTAATGAGTAATTATATTTTGTGGTCGGTAAAAGATAGAAATGTCAAAAGTCATTTTTTAATAACTTTTTTATAAATAGATTAGATTCCTATACCACCAAATTTTCTTGTTATCATGAATTCAAATGTGTTTCTCCTTAGTTATAAATTTTTAGTAATTGACATGATATAAATTATGAGATATATCTTGGATCCATTATAGTATCCAAACAATGATGTTTCTCATCATATTACTAATGATAAAAACAATTTTTTCACTAAATCCACATACAATGGTCCAAACAATGTCAAGATAGGTAATGAATGACCCATGTTTGTAAATAAAAAACATTAGTTATTCTAAATTTTGATTGTCTAATTCTTCTTGAAATGTTGTCATAAATCACATTTTACATGTTCCATCTATTACCAAAAAATTCTTAGTGTCAAGCTTCTAAGGGATAATAAAGTTTTCTTTAAATTCTTTCTCGATTTTTTAACCATTAAAATTCAGTTTAAAAACTATAATGTTTTTTAAGGTAGTCTTAAGAATGGACTTTGTGTTTTCAAAATTACAACACTGATATTCTGCTCACTAGACATCAATTAACTCCTTAACATATCAACCTGTCCATCCTTCTTATCATGCTTCCATGGAGTTATTACACTCCAGGCTTGGACATCCTTCTTTAAAAATAGTCAAAATTATGTTAGATAAATGTGCTGTACTTTACAAACAAACTCTTTACTTCTATGTTACTTTTGTTATCTACATAAATAAACATAGTTTTCTTTTGTATATTTTAAAGCAATATATTCTACTCCTTTAGAACTTGTATTCATTGACATTTGGGGTCCATCTCCAATTTAATCCACCAACAAGTATTTTTTAAATATAATTGAATTTTTCTTTTGCAATTTAAATCTCAACTCTTTTTCGCATTCTTACAATTTAAATCTCTTACTAAAAACCAACTTTAACACATTAAAGTTATCTAAATTGATAATGCAAAATTATATATGGAATTTACTACTTATCTACAACAAGAAGACATTCAACATAGACTTTCTTTTCCTCACATTCACCAACAAAATGAAAGTCCTAAAAGCAAACATAGATACATAACTAAAATAGGTTTAACTCTTATAGCCCAAGCATCCCTTCCTTTGAAGTCTTGGGGTGAAGTTTTTCTCACAGTCACTACCTTGATAAACATGTTACCTTTCCCATTTCTAAATAATAGATGTCTACACGAGATTCTATACCACAATCAACTTGATTATACCTCTCTAAAATGGTTTGGATATGTTTAGTATCCTTTTCTTAAATCATATAATTCACACAAATTAGATTTCAAAATTGTCATGTTTTTATTCTTATGATATAACTTTTTTCATAAGGAATATATTTGTCTTTCACTAAATAGCCTAGAAATGTGAAATTGTTTGAAAATATTTTTTTATATAAGTTCAGTTTTAATCCCTTTTTGCCATTTATACCAGGTTTTAATTTTGTTTGTATAATTATGTGTTATATTCCTCTAACTATTTTATTACCAAAAGTCATACTTGTGATACACTATTATTCTTATTGTTACTACTAGAAATGTTTCTGTGGCAATACTAGAACTAAAACATTTATCTTTAAGCTAAAAACATATTTAATATCTATTATCTTTTTATTTGTGAATTGTGATCATAGGATTAAACAAAATTTTGTAAATAAAGTCATATCCAAATTTAAATGATTGCAAGCTATGAAAGAACATATTAGACTTTGTAATCCAATAATACCTGATCCCTGATTGATTTTCCTCCTAGTTGCAAACCAATTAAATGTAAATGGATTTTCAAATCCAAATATAATATTGATGATATTTATCAAAGACACAAAGTCCATTTAGTTGCCACAGTTTTTCATCAAAAAATGGAGTAAGTTTTTTAGAGAATTTTAATTCAACTGTGAAACATACTATTGTATGGGTTATCATATCCCTAACTATCATTAATCAAAGATCAATACATGAAGTTGATATCAATAATGATTTTTTTCATAAATTTTTTTATGAAATAATATATTGTCACAACCTTTTTATTTTTATATAAGGAGTAAGCACAAAAAAGTATGTAATTATATATTAAATTTATGACTTAAAATAAACAAATACTTATATCCTATTTAACACATTAAATGCAACTTTCATGCACGCACAAGAATGAAAATAAAAAAAAGAAAGATTGAGTGAAAAAGAAAAATGACATATTAATAATAACTCAATTTCTATACTTCAAATTTTCTATACTTAAATGAGTAAGCATTTAAGTCTTATGGTTGAAGAGAGCCAAATATTTTTTAAAATAATTTAAATATAAAAAAAATTATTTTAGTTTAAGTGATGTATCTTACTATTAATGATTTCATATTAAAATGGTTGACATCATGAATCATGAATTTATTTATAGTTTTCATTTATATAAATACTTTTCTAAGAGTTTAAGAGAATTTCTAATAGTCACTTTGAACTTTTTTTATACAGTTTATTTTTTTATTGTTTTAAGAACAAAAATTATCATATACTCTCTTAATATATTGTCTTTTTTTTTTTAAAATAAAAATAGTTATTTTTTAGAAAATTAATAAATTAAAATTCTTTATACACGTGTTTTTAACATGTATATTCATTATTTATAAAACAAATTAATTTTACTAATTTTTATTCTCATAAATGTAATTTTTAATTAGAAAAATAAATACTATTAAATAAAATCAAAATTCTTAAAGTTACACCAAATAATTTCTATTATAAAATATAAGTTTAAGTTAAAAAATTAAAAAAAATACTTTTAATGCATTCAAGTTAAATTCTTATAAAAGTTAAGGGATAAACTGATAATATTTTTCTAAATCTCTTTCTTAAAAGACACTAACTAATGAGTTAATTCATAAAGAATTTAAACCAGAAATAAATGTGACAATATTTATAGAAAGAATTTGATGGTCCTTGTGTGTTTAGTGTGTGAGTGTTTGAGAGAGTGACAGAGTGTTATGGCCTATCTGAGGTTCTCACTGCCACAGGCTCAACTCACACTAGGGTTTCCTTCACCATCTCAATTTCTCTCCATTGCTCCACCTCCCAAATTCTCTCTATCCTCTCCTACCTTCAGGTTCACACTTTTTCATTCAATTTTATATCTCTTCATTCTTAATTTTTACATCTTAGTTCTGTATTTTTCCGTACAATTTTTTTATTTGCTTGGCTGGTCTGTTAAACTGCTCACCGTTTTCTACTGATTTTATTTTTTTAATTCCAACATTTATATGACTGTGGAAAGGATGTTTGGTTTTGCAATGTGCTGAACTAACAGAGTTGTTGGTTTAGATAGTTGTAATAAAATCTTGCTTTTTCTTTTTTCTTTTTGATTTAGGTTTTTGACAGAATTTAGATGCGTCTTTTAGTGTTGATCTTTGGTCGGAATTGAAGTTTTATTTCATGTCCTACATTGATCATTAATGTTGCAAACATTGTTATGAAGTTAGTGAGATGAAACTCCAACTTTGATAACAGAACCTTACCAAAAACCACCTTAGGAATTGCATGTAAGCTGTCTTTAAATTTTGGTTGTTTTGCAATGATAAAAATTGTTGTGGTGGTGTCAGTAAATGAATTAGTGCAGAGATTTTCTGAATAAAAGAAAGATGTAATAGTGAATAAAAAACAACATTGCAGAGGCTTTTGATTCATGGTTCTCCAATTTTTACTGGTGGACAAATTCTACAGTCTATATTTCTTATATGGTTATTTTTTAAAATCTTTATTATTTTTTAAAAAGGTTTTTCATTTATCGCAGTGTTTGTATTTGCAGTGTATTGAACTTGACGAACTAGCAGGATTGCTGGGTTAAAGCTTTTGTTCTTTTTCAATACAAATTTTTCACAAAATTTGGATACAGTTTCTTAAGTGACTATAGTGCTGCTTTTCTATTAGAATTAAAGTTTTAGCTTGATAATCTACATTGATCTTTTAATGCAAAGCATTAATATATGCAAATTAACCACACAAAACTTCTATTTTGATCAGAGAACCATACCAAAGGCAAATATGCAATTGCATCAAAATTGTCTTTAAATTTTTGTTGTTTGGCAGTGAAAAAATATGTGGCTCTCACTAAGTAACTAAGTGGAGGCTTTGATTGTTCATTCTTCAATCTTCATTGGACAAATTGTATAATCTTGGACTTTGCTTTGTTTAATGGTGGTTCTTATTATAATCCTTGTCTTAATTTTTCATAAAATGGTTTCTCATTATCCTACTCTTTGTTAAACAACTGGGGACCTTTTGAAGTTATTGAATGGGCACATATTTGTAATTGAAGAAGAAATTGGGCTAAACTGTTTTCATACAAGTTGTAAGTTATCTTCAGAAGCTATCCAGAGAATTTATTAAGATAAGCCAACAATTTTCATAAGCTCCTCCAAACCCGTGGAAGAGTTGTCATAAGATAAAACTGAAAAAGTTAAGCTGTAAGTAAGTTTATCCTAACAGACCTTAGCTGCGCATGGTGGTATGTTTAGATGGAGGAGTTTGGAGGGAAAGGGAGGAGAGGGTTAATTTTGATTTCTAAATTCTGAGAATGATAAAAATATTTATAAAAATGAACAAAGAATGATTGTAAGGTTACTTGTTAATTGTTCGTCCTATCACTCGTAATAAAAAAAAAGTATGAGAAATGTTTACCCAAAATGAAACACATCTCCCATCTTCCAGTCTATCATGCTACTTGAACGAATGACAGTGTGTGTATTCTACATTGTTGTAATAACTGCATCCTTTTTAAGCACAAATGTTTTATCTAATTTGTGTAGTAATATAACATCTGACTGAGACTGTATATATCTTCTGCTGTTGATTGTATCCAGGTGCAAAGTTTTGAAGAGATTGAAAGTGAATCAAAGGGTGTTGACTGCTTTTGCGGCAAACCCCAACTCTGTAGATGGGAAATCACCCAAAGAAGGAACAAATGTAAATGAAACTAGCAATGCTGGTCAGGGACCTCCACTCCTTACTATTTTGGCTGGATTTGTTGTCCTTTTAGTGGTTTGTTGGAGCATTTGGTCCATTATAGCGTGGCTGATAAGTTTGATAGTTACTGCACCTGCTCCTAAATAAATTTTATTATAATGTTTGTGTTTGTATTTTAAGCTATTGCATTAGTCCTTATGAATTTGTCTTAGTTTCTTTCTATGCTTTTCACTTCAGTAGTATCTGAGTGCTAAACATGCTAAAGTGAGCCAAAAGAAGGTAAAGAGAAGAACAAAATTGGCAACACTCAATGCTGCTTCTAAATGAGAGAAAGTTTATGTTCATCTCTGGTATTTTCAACCATGTTTTAGTTAGGGATTCCATTGGGGTGAGTTTGGTATATATTTTGGAAAACTGTAGTTGCTTATTCTTCTGGTTACTTCTGTGCCTATATTTTGGAAAACAGTAAATCCATTGGGTCTGCACATATTTTGACCCCGCAGAGGTTCTGATATTTCTAATTGAGTATTTTAAAAAAGGTTCAGGGGCTCATTACTTGTTTTTATTTTCTATTACTATTTAATTGCAAAATTATCACTTTACTTTCAGTCTTTTTAAAGATTTGTGTAGAAAGTAAACAAAAAAAAGTTGTTTGGCTATTTGAAGACTGAAAATGAATTAAAAGCGAGGCGACAATTTTATAATTAAGAAATAAACAAAAACCAACTAATGTTCCCTTTGAAAAGTAATGAACTTAGTTTAATCCATTGTTCATGTGTTCTTTAATCTATAATCTAGCCTGCCTTTAAAAATGGCAACTTTATAATGAATATGATTCTTGTTCTATTTTTATAAGAAAAATGATACACCTACCATAAAGTAAAAAAAAAAATTCAAGCTACACCTCTGTTTTAGTATAGCAGTTTATCTTTAAATTTTAAAAGAAAAAAGCATCAATGAAGGACGATTACTCTGAAAAGCGGTTGTTGTATAGGTGTGCATTTTATTCGGAAGATTCGTGTATGAGCGTCCTTTCTCTAAATTACCATCCTTAGCACTGGAGCGAAAGAATTTCCAAAGAAATATTGATTCTAAGAGCATTTCTTGCTCCTTTTTGTAATTAAAAGTGAAAACAAAATAAAAAATACAAGTAAACATTCTCCTCATTAGAACGTTTCTTGCTTTCTTCTTGTAATTAAAAGTCAAGAAAAAAGAAGTAAAAACACAAGTAAACATTATCCTCATTTCTATTGCTAATTGAGACTACCTTGCATATTAGCCTATGAAAAATTTCAAGTACGAAATATCCAAGCTTCTTAATTGTTATTCTTTACTAAAAATTTTCGTATTCATAAGAATGCAAAAGGAAAAGATGGGATATAGAAAGAAAATTCCTTCACTGCTACATAAGATAGAGATCTTATCGGTCTGATTCTCCAATACCTTGACAGCTATATACACACTTCAGTACTCCTAACTCTAAACCAAAAATGGTTAAAACAAAGTTAAAGAAACAGGTCAAAATGAAAAGACAAGCAATGAATAGTCACAAAAATGACGAACTCCATCAAGTACTCGTATCATTGAATCTTTCGGGGAAGATGGTCTAAAATATAATGTCCAATACGGCCAGTACGGAAAAGATTAAGCAACTTCCCAGCAACCTTGTCATGAGCATCATCTTCACATTCAACTGAAACATGGAAAGCTTCCTGCAAGGCAGTAAACTGCCTAGCAATGAGTGCAAGCATTTCATCTTCACATTTTATATCCCCTTCAAAAGATGAAATTGTTTCAAAAAGTGTCCGTCGAACATCTTGCACTATGCAGTCCTGGGAAACCAAAAGTTAAAATGAATATAAACTTATTCAGAGAAAAGACAGATAATATGAAACTTTGATTCAACCATTCTTCGCCAATCACATGAACAATGGGAAACGAAGATCAATTAACAAATGGAACTTTGTCATCCAACTCGAAATTTCAATTCTGGTGTCAAACTGAAAATCCTCATGCTGATTATTCACTTGCTCCAATAGCATACAAGCCAGTTTTCAAAGAAATGCAAACTATTTCTTTAAAGTTTTTTGCTCCTTTATTAGTTTCCAAATTTTTGCATATTTAACAGGGTACAATTGGGTTCAATGTTATGGTTGATTGCCGTTTCATTCTTACGCTCGCTGTTTTATTTTTATGAGATTACAATTAGTATTGTTTTAATCATACAGTAGAAAACCTTATATAAGCATTAGAGATGATACACAATAAATTACAGATACCTGTGTATGATCTGTAGGGATTTGACTTTTCCGCTTCATATGCAACTCAGAGCTAGGCAACTGTTCTGTTGTGCCGTTAAAGAATGGTATATCATTATCCTTCACAGACAGTTTTGCCCATTTCTTGTATTGCTCACTAGAGTTGTGAATAGCTAGAAAATACTGAGCAACTTCTTTTCTCCTGACTAAACAATCCCCGACTGCTCCTAGGTAAAGATTGAAATGAAGGTATGAGCGATAAAAACAAGAACAAGAGATTATCTAAAAGTTTTAACTACAAAAGCTCAGCTAACCTAACCATAAATAACACATTTCCCTTTATCAAAATTCTTTTTGTTCCTTAACTCGCTTGGAAGTTATAATGTGCTTATGAAATGAAAATTACTCTACGCTAGTTTGGTATAACAAAAGATATGTAGGATGATGCAAAGTAGGGGGAGTAGTGCATTATGTAGAAAAGGAAGAAAATATCAAGGCATGGGCATATTAGCTATGTCGTCTAGTGCATTTTACGTCTTCTCTCTTGACAGGAAATTATATTTTTTTAAGAGAAAAGGCCTCTAAACAAGAAAAACCAGATACTTTAGAGAACATGATAAAATATAAAAATGCAGCACTGCATGCCCTCATTATGCATAATCTAAAATAGCAGCTCCCTAGAAGCATCCATGAGCAGAACAAGTTAAGGAGGTACTCTGACAGCCATAAAAAATGTGAGCATTTCAATCCAATCAAATGCTCCGAGTGGCTGCATAAGCCCTTGCATCACACTGCCACAAAATTTGAGCCTCAGTTCTACAAATAATTAGTAGACCCATCACAAAATGCTCCTTGTAGAACACACCAATTGCATGGATCAAATGATTCCATAATGTCCTATAACATATATCATGAGCAATGACATACCATTAAATCTAAATTCTTCTTGATGATTTGACTTACAAGTGTTCTTGGCCTTTCACTAGTGCAAACTGTTGGACTACCCTCCATTATCAAATAATTTTATTAGGATTTTGTTGTAAACAGCGGATTATTAGGATAAAAAAAATTCTCAATATCTCCATATTTATTAGGAACAAATATCTTTACAATATTCTATTTATTTCGGTATATTTTTATTCCCTTATTATAGAGAGTTTGATTGCTACAAATAGAGGTGATGAGAATGTAATATGTGCTGTTGTTAAAATAAAATAACTTTTTATTTTCATACATTGTTCAAGTGGCATCTACAAGTCATCTCCACACAAGCCCAAATTATTAGATGTTCTCCCAATTTTCTCTCTAATGCATTCATTCATAATATAGTCTTGTGCGTCTCCACATCCATAGTGATATTTTCATCTTTGTGGTACTAAGTTTATTTTCTAGTTGGCTCTGGACCACCCAACATTTTGGATCTTCTTACATTTATGCAGTAAAATTTTCCTTGAGCACTATTCCATTTCATCCACCCTGTCTGAATTACCATGTACACCACCCTCTATTTCCTCCTCATTTTTATATGATGGATGCAAGATACTTGAACCGCCACCTAAGGAATTAAAAGCAACTCGTACATTGTTGATTGCTAACTAATTTTGTCTATGTTCTAATCAACAAATAAAAAAATGTATGAAGAGGTTTCAATAATATTCATTTAAGCTAAGAAACAGAGCAAAAAGAAAATCAATTAAACATACCTGTTAAAATTAATTTAGATAAAACAGCAACATTAGGAACCTTGGGAGATAAAATAGCTGGAGTGTCTAACACATAGATATTGGGATGGCTACCAATCTGAATGGAAAGCAGAAGTTTCAAAAGTGAGAAAAGCACAAAAGATGTAATAATTCACGTTATGAGTGAACAAGAAGCAAAACAGGGAAAGTATGGAGATCATAGTAGCATAGATAGGCGAACAAAGTGCACAATGGACATCAACCTTCTCCCAACATTTAAATACAGGACTATTTTCTTCATCTAGAAATTTATCACTTTCAAACTGTTTTGGAGATGCAAGTCATCTTATTAAATAAAGGTTTAATAAGCTTTTTTGTTCTAATTTTTTGTGATTTTTTGCAATGTGTTTTTACTGTTATTTTTTTTTTCTCAATGTAGTTCTAATTTTGGTTAAATCAACCAATGTGGTCTTTTATGTTAAATTGGTATCATATGCACAAGAGAAGAAATTCATACTAAGAGAAGGAATAGGATAGAGCATAAAAGATTGCATGACTTGGTCTATGTCAAGTATAATCAAGTACTTAAGTGAATATTCGGCCTTAAGAGTAAAGTTGATCCAATTAGCCTCAATGATATCATTAAATGTAATGACTGGCTAGTTGGTAAGATGGACGACGAAGTTGAAGATAAGAGGGTTTTCGAGGGAGATGAAGACCCTAGAATGTACACTAGGCGTAGAAGGGGCTTCTTTAACCAGGAAAGAAAAAGTGGTTTAAGTTGAAGATTTGGAAGATATTATTGGAGAGAACAGATCAAAGGAATTTTTGTCAAGTTAATGTGTCGTTGTGTAGTAACTTAATGGATGACTTCTATCTTGTTTTTGTTACCATTTTTCTGAATGGTTAAGTTTATGACTTTATATGAGGAGATTATGAAAATTTGGTGAGTGTTATGATTATGCTATTTTGAATATATTTATGCCATTTCGAAAATTATTTTTTGCTGTTTCATGTTAACACACACACACACACACATATATATATATATATGAGAGATAAGACCTGTTAACACCAAATGTATGTTTCTTAAAATTAAACTAAATCTACACCGTGAATATAATTTAATTCTACTGTTCACACTATCTTGTAACAGTAACATATTTTATGACAACCAATTAGCTAACTTTCATCTGATTTGATCTAATTAATTCATTTTCTAATTTAATTAATTATTTATGAAAAAATAACAAATTAATATATTTTACAAATTTTTCTTGTAATAAAATGTATATTTATTTTTTTCCATTTTTTGTTTACATAACAAATAAACATATAATTTTATGATTAGTTAAGAATCAATAGGTATTGTATCGAGAATGAATACAATTATCTATCATTCATTAAGAATCAATACACTTATTTTAAATAGAGAAAAAAATTATATTCAATTTTAACTTGTTTATAAATGTATTATACTGCATTATTTTACTTTATAAGCTTTATTGTAAAAGTGTTATATTAGGATTTTTTACTTTTTATTCTTAACTAATAATATATTTCAGTAAACATACACTATCTGAAAGGGATTTATCACTACAGTCATCATAATATAAAGTTAGCTAATTGGTTGTGATTTGTGAGCTTTGCTCAATTAACAAATTTCAGTATTTGCATCCTAGATCTTGTTTTTGGTGATTTAAGTGGTTAAATTTCTTCTCTTGATAAAAGAATCTTACCAGCTTACCTAACATGAGAATCTTTCACAAGCATATTAGATATCTGGTAATGTAAGACGCGTAGATGGAGTAAAAGTCTGTGCACCAAAAACCTAACAAGAGTTAAAATTATCATTGATCACTTGTTGTTCTGTTAACATGATGAAAATGAGATTCTTAAAAAGGAAAAAAATGACCAGAGGGAGAATGAGACTCTGATTTTCCAAAATCATACCAAAGGCTAATCAAGAGTTCTGGTATCCTTCAGCACAACAGCAAAATTATAAACTGATAGTCCACATTATGAAAAATTATATAATATATAAAGAAAACAAATGGCAAACCTTAAAACTTCGTATATCTTTAGTCTCTCCAGGCTCTGGACTCACAGTTGCATGCTTTAACTTTCCTTTTTCTATAAAATAAAAAGGGAACAAGAAAAAAAATCAATAAATAAATCAGAAAATTTGTGAATATACACATCCACAGGTGTTTCTCACAAGTTGAGCATGTCATATAGCCTGCTCTACTAGAATTGTAATAATAATCTAAATACCTGCTGCACTGATTCTCCCCACTTGATGCAAGGCATTGGTAAGCGCCGACTTACCAACATTTGGAATCCCAATTAACATTACTGTAGCTGTATAATTATTGTCACATTGATCATCTCCCTTCAATTCCCTCACTTGGCGTTGTATAAGGCTTAGAAGCTATCTAAAAGTAACAATCTTTATTAGTAATTTAGCTCATGAACAACTATAAAATCAGTATCTATAACAAAATAATAATAATAACACCAACAATAATAATAATAATAATAATGATAACAATTAAAAAAAGGGTAGCAACTAGAAGCTCCAATACCATATATAAAAACTCACTTAGTCAAATAAAAAAGGCCCAAAGGAATAGCAGCAATACAGTAAAAACGTTTCAGAACTCAAAGTGATATATTGTGCTTCCTGCTCGAAGAGTTAAAAAAATTCCCAGTACTATTCATGTGCGCTACAGACTAAACTACAGATGCATCTTACAGAAATTTATTCAAATCAATTTAAACATGCTTGTACACAGCAGTAAGATTCAAAATTAGAAACTTGGTTCCATGTGCTTTAACATTTTATAAACAACGCCAAACACCATTCATTCCTGAGGCTCTTGAGAAGAATGCACTATAGGGAACATAAAGTTTACCTGTCTGATGTTCTCCTTGTTATGAGCATTGACTCCACAAGATACGCAGTTCCTTTCCCTAAAATATTCCATCCATGCCTATACACAAAACAGTCATTAAAACAAACAAAATCGCTCATTAAAAATCTAAAAGGAATAAAAATTCACTAATCCCTCGACATGGTTATTTGATTGAGTTTGGTTAAACTCCACAAGTCAATTTCTTAGAATAGTTTATCAGTTTAATTACTAATTTGGTTAGCAAGTAAGCCTACATGGCGTTATTGATTACTCTAGTTGGCTTAGCTCCCTCGAGAGCGTCTCTGTAGAAGCACATTACTAATTTGTTCGCACACAATTTTTCTCATTTAATTTTACAGTTTGGGAAGAGGTTTCAATTGATCAAAACGAAGAATGTACTTCAATTTTCTCTGCTACCACGTTTTGCAACAAATACACTGAAAACCACATTCCAGAAGAAAAATGCTGGGGTACTCTGATAGTCCATGCTTACCAATATGTTATTTATTTATTTTTGTAAATTAATGTTTCAACTTTAACAATACATGTTTACTTTAATTTCAACAACATGTAACATAGATATAAAAATTTAGAAATGTAGACCACATTAGACCAAAATACACATCTTCCCTCAAACTTTCACTGTTATTTACATATAGATAGACAGCAGAATTTCCGCAAACCTTCGACACAGTTAAAGAAAACATAAAACCTCAAAAAGAAGCCCTACCTTCACATTCGATGCACCCGCAAGATCCATTTTGTTGAGCACAATGATTTGTTTCGAGGAAAGCGAGTAGTTTCTGAGTATCTCGCATTCGGAGGACAAGGGAATCTGAAAAGCGAAAAGAATAGGAGAGCGTGTAAAACATTTTAACGAACACGAAAGGAAATGAATAATGATTCGTTAAAATGAGTAACAAAACAGACCCTTGCGTCTCTGACTTCGACGACGAGATTCGCCAACGGGATTCTTTCCGCGATTGCGCGAGAAGCAGCGACCATAAGAGAATTGCGCCATGCTCCTTTGCTTCTCAGTTCTTCCTTTGCAGCTGCGCCAATTTGTCTGCCCAAACGCGTCGGTGCCATGTTTGAATTAAGGCAGCGTTTGTTTGGCAAAATTTGCTTCTCAAACGCCTTGTTACGATGCTACGCTTTCAAGCTTAATGCAAAATAAAATTTTCATTTTATGCATAAAAATGTTTAATTTTTAAAGGAAGTACTGATTATTTGAGGAAGTGAATAATTTTCTTCTCCACTCATTATATTAAAATATTTCTGAAAAAAAGAATGCCCAAATTATTCGTATATTATATTGGTAGAATTTATCTTTGATTAATTATAATAAAATATTAAAAATTAATATATATTAGCGCAAACACAGTCCCAATGTACCAAAATTATTCCTATTAAAGGCGACAACATATAACAATAACAAACATTTAAAATGCATAAAACATATTAAGAAAGCTGAGGAATATTAAAAAGTTTAGTTTAATATTTTGTTTGTTTTAAAAATAATATTTTATAGAAAATTTAAAATTACAATATAACATCTTTAAATCTTTTATTTGTTTCAAAAATAATATTTTGTTTATTTTAAATATAATATTTACTTAAAAAGTTTTTTTTTAAATTTAAAATCCAAACATAAAATTTTTCAACATTTTATTTATTTAAAAATAACATTATAACAATATCAGGAAAAGTAAGGTAAGAATAGGTAAACTAAGATAATAACGGTAATGTCAATACTAATGTCAGCAGTAACTGTAATAGCAACTGCAATGACAAGAACAACGACAATATCACAAATGCAAATAACGACAGCGATAACAGTAATACGACAATAATAATAATACTAAAAAATAATCAATTAAATTTTAAAAAATAGTTATAAATTTTTAAAGATAAAATAAAAAAATTATATAAAAAAAATCTCCTTTATATATGGTTATAGATTATCTATCATATATTTTTCCACCGTTACATTTTGCCGAGAGAATAATAAAAAGGTCTTAAAATAAAAAAATAATCATAGAAAAAATATAAAAAACAGAATAAAAAATATGAAAATAATAAAAATAATTGCATTTTACAAAATAAAAAATAATAGTAGAATAAGAAGTTTTAAAGAAGAACTTTACCTTCTACCCTTCCAACTTCTAACTTTACTCTCGTAAGAATGAAATCTTTATATAAAGAAAATAAAAAATTATAATCAAATTATGAAAATTAAATTACAAAAATAATAATAAAAAATAAGAAATTATTCTAAAATAAAAAAAAATTATCTTTTATTTTTTATCATTTAATCTTGTTATAATTTTTCACTCATAATTTTTATCCATAACATATCTATGCATTGTTTCATATATATAAAAAAAGAGAAGGATGGTGATATTTTCTAAATGAAAATATTTTTTAAATGAAGAATGTGAGAAGTTACCAATAAATTCTTTTTATTTTAATAAAACTCCAACATCTCGAATTTCTTATGATTGAAAAAATAATTCTTTACATAAAACTATTTCTTCAATTTTAAAAAATTCATCATTACAAAATAATGTTTATTAATAAGAAAATTACACAAAAACTATAAAGAAATATATATATATATAATAAAAATAAAATAAAATAAAGATATATGATATGATAAAAAAATATTGAATAAATATACATGTGGAGATCCTCTACTCCAAAATCTTAAACTTAAACCCTAAGTCCGAAACTTTATTCCCTAAACTCGTTTCGGTCTATTAACAACAGGAAATTTGAAATGAATAAAAAAAATCCAATCCTTTCTTTTCTCTATTTTCTGTTCTGAGTTCCTAACACGTTCTTCACATGGTGGTGCTGCAGTTTCCATCAACATTGAACAAATTACAAGAAAACAATATGCAGGAATGTGCAACTTTATGCATGAAATGTGAAACCCCTTGTAAAAGTTGGCGTCTCTATATCTATCTTAAAATGACCAAGTCCCTGTTAGTAGCAAAAGCTTAAGAACTCAAATCCGTATCACCACCTAGACATGAAGTCACAACTTCAACTTCACCTTTTTTCAACAGCATTCTTTCATTTCATTTCCCTTCTAATTTCTGCCACTTCCCCAACAATAAGACCTTTATATGAGCAGCATTTGACGTGAAATAAAACTATGCCAAGTATCATGAAAGTGTGTTCCCTTCACTCCCCATTCTTTCATTCCTCTTCCAACTCTGCACTCCCTTCCAATTTCCCTTTGGCATTTCATCACTGCTCATCACTGCATTCATCCCTTTTCAAATCTCATCATTTGACACAAAAATAACACAATGCCAAATATCATGACTCAGTGCACAAACCAACTACTTTTATGGCCTTTTCCTTTTAATTTTCATTTGATACAAAACAAGATTATGCCAAACACCATGACTCTTGAAGTTACTTGATGATGCCAATGTCAATTCTTTTGTTTCCTTCACTCACCCTTCTTCCATTAACTCATTCCCCATCTGATTCCACTCCCCTCCAAGTCCCCCCTTGCAATTTCATCACCACAATCACATCATTCCACACAATGCCAACTGTTTCCTTCACCCCCCATTCTCACATGAAGCTAATTCCAAACTCATTCCAACCACCCCTTTGGCATATTTCATCAACACATGATTCCAAAACAATCCAAACATGATCACACCTCAGAATACACCACCCAACTACTCCCGGCGGCCGCCCTCACACCCTTCTCCTGCATCTCCGCCCTCACCCTCTGCGCCTCCTCCATCCTCCCCACACTTGCATACATCTTCCCTAACAGCACATAATTAGCAGCATTCCCAGGCTCCACCTCCACCAACGCCCGTGCCGCAACCTCCGCCAACCTCAACTCCCCAAAATTCCTACAAGCCCCAAGCAGCGCCCCCCACGCCTTCGCCGTCACCTCCACCGGCATCCACCGAATCACCGCATACGCCTCCTGCAACCTCCCCGCTCTTCCCAAAACATCCACCAAACAAGCGTAATGATCACTCCCGGGCTCCACACCATACTCCCCACGCATCCTCGCAAAAAACCACAAAGCCTCATCCGACAAACCAGCATGACTGCAAGCCTTCAAAACCCCGAGAAACGCAATTCCGTCAGGCTGCACGCCGGAGGCCTCCATCTGTCGGAAAATCTCGAGCGCGGTCTCCGCCTGACCGTGGAAAGCGCAGGCCGAAATCAAACTGCTCCACGCAACCACGTCCTTGTCTTTGTCCCTCATCGTGGAAAACACCAAACTGGAACAACGAAGAGAACCGCATCTTCCGTAGGCTTCGACCAACGCGCTGCTCAATTGGTGGTGCGGGTGGATCGAGTTCCTGACAGCGTAACCGTGGATCTCTTTGATTAGGTTAAGCGCGGCGAGGTTGACGCAGGCGGGGAGGAGGGATAAGAGAGTAATTAGGCGCGGTTTGAGGTTGTGGAGGCGCATTTGGCGGTAGAAGGAGATGGATTGGAGGGGATGGAAGGCGGCGAGGGCGGAGATTATGGGGTTGAAGGTGGAGTCGGTGGGAGCGATGTCGAGAGAGTGGAAGAGGCGGAGGGCGAGGGAGAGATTGTTACTGTGGGCGTGGAGGGAGATGATGGAATTCCAGACGACGACGTTTCGGTGTGCGTGTGGGATTTGGAGGAAGAGGTGGTGGGCAAGTGGGAGGGAGAGGCGGGAGCCGTAGAGGTGGAGAAGGGCGGAGGCGACGAAGGGGTTGGAGAGGAAGGAGGACTTGGCGGCGTGGGCGTGGAGGGAGGTGGCGAGGAGGGGGAGGTTGAGAGCGGTGCAGGACTTGAGGGTGAGGGAGAGGAGGTGGGGGTCGAGGGGGAGGAGGAGGCTGGAGTGGAGGTGGTGGAAGAGGGAGATGGCGGCGTCGTGGCGGGAGTGAAACACGTGGGAGGACATGAGTTTGGTGTAGTGGAGTAAGAGGTGGTGGTTGCCGCCGCTGTACGACACCATCGTTCACTGTCTACGATGACCAAAGGGTTTCGATTTGCCCTAGGGTTGGGAATCCCTATGGTTAAAGTTTGTGTTAAGTTCATAATCTGAAGCACAACATGATCTTATGAAGTATGAAACATTTGGGTACAAGCAAATCCGTGTCAAATAAAAGAGTTGGTGCTTCAGATTTGTGTTCGTCGCATCAAAGTAAACCTGCATTTATGTATACCACCACTTCTTGGACTAGTCAAAAGAGTGTCATGCAAAACAATCTTTGACGACATGAGCTTAAGGACATCATCCTAGGGAAGGAGAAAAAAACACTCCTCCATTGGTTTCTCATCTCAATCACTAGTGCATAATGTTTGACAAATGGATTTGAAATTATATGTCTCCATCTTTGGATGATTTAGTAAGAAAAGTTTTGAAAAGAAAGAAAGAAAGTGAGATAATAAAAAATATATATTAAATTTATGATTTTTTTTGTGAATTACTAGTCTACTTTTATATTTAAATTTTTATAATTATTATTAGAAATTAATAAATAATACTTTTAAATAATTAATATTTTATACAATAATTTTTTTTATTTTTTTTAACTAATTTTAGTACAAAAATTGTTTTTACTTTAAAAAATACATATGTGGACTATTTTGATATCACACCCAAAAATAATCTATCAACCTTCATTCATCTACTAATAAATTTTCTACCCTAAGTCATTATATTTCCATTAAATCAAACCATCTTATTTTTCATTCATTTTCTCTTTAAATTACTCCAAATTAATCATTCACTTTTCACACCCTTCCCTAACCTAATAAATATAAGTTATCATACTTAATGAATTAGATATTTCAAAACCATGTCTTCCACTAATAATTAATTAGATTTTACTATTTAATTATTGGTTTAATTGTTTCAAATTATTTTATATAGGTTTCGGGTTGATATTCATTAGCTCCTACCATCAAGTATTCCTTCTAATAATAAGTTAAGACGAGGAACAATAAATTATATTATTTAGTTATGTTCATAAATAACTTTGGTCATATAAAAAACATGTTTTTTATAAATTGTTTTTCAAGGTTGTCCTTGAAAAAGATATCTATTACTTTTTAATTATTACTTACAAATTTCTATAAAACTCTTCAAGAAGCTTTAAATTTTATGAAATCATATTTCTTGCTAAAAATTTAAGATCAAAGTTGTATTGATGGAATTATTTACTTTCTCTTTGATTCAAAATCTTAGAAATTCAATCACAAATACAGGTTTTGTTGGTGTAATTGCTTGCTTTCTATTTTATTCAAAATCGTAGGAATTCAATATAGAAAAGTGATAATTTTTCTACTACTTTGTGCTTTCTTCGATATATGGTGTTGTTATATTCTACATCTTGGTACATTCTCTTGAAGGTTTTCAAAATGATATTACATGTTTCACATGTGCTTTATAATTGTAATTGTAACATTTCAAGACGGTGAAAACAATCAATCGGAGAATGAGTTGATTAATATTGGTAAGAATTATTTCTTAAGTCAATTGTTCAAAAAAAAAAAAGAATTAAAATAATAAATTTTAAAAACCTTCTCTTCCTATTGCACAACATTTTTTATTTACACTTTGGTAAAACTCTTATTTAATTTGATATTTTTTTCATTTATCTTTGTGTATATACTTATCTATTTTGAAAAATATAATAAGCTTAAACCTAAAATAAACATATGTTTTTTTCCATTAAGAACTAATATTTGAGAGACTAATAATGAAAAATAATACTTATTATTAAAGGATATATATATATATATATATATATATATATATATATTACAAGAAAATATGGTATTTTTATCATAGTTTTTTAAAAGAAAAGCACCAAATGTTTCTCACTAGTTTTTAATTTCTATTGATGTTAAAATAAAATACGGATAATTAATTTTATTAATAATAATTTTAAAGTTATATTCTATTAAGAAGTTAATAATAATAATAATAATAATAATAATAATAATAATAATTTTAACATTAAAATAAACATTTGACATATAAATTAAAAATCTTAATTATTATTTTAATTTATTATATAAATTTAATTATAAATATTTTATAATATGTAATTATTTAAAATTAATATTATATTTTAAAGTAATAACATTAACATCAAATTTATCGATGAAAGATAATCTAATTATCAATGATATATTCATCGATAAAGTGACTCAAAATAGTTTTTATCATTTTAAGATGAACTTTTCGATGAATTCATTGACGGAAAATTAAATGATCACCATTGATAAATTTATTAACAAATATATCCATTAGTAATCATAATATTTCATCCATCAGTAAAACTTATTTTGTGACATATAAATTTCATTGGTAAATTTTCATTAATAAATCAATTTTTTTTCTAGTGATATATATATTGGTTTTTTGTTATCATGGATAAAAAAAATAGATCAAGTCAAGAATGTTGGTATCTTTTTTCTTGATTTTTCGGGAATTTTATTGTTTTTATTTAAATGGTTGTGAGAAGTTGTTTTTGGCATATAGTCTATTTTTTAATTTATGTTCAGTCCATAATCAATATAACGTTTAAAAAACGAGATTAGAAAATGAAATCATGTTTATATTTGTAATTCTTACATATATTTTCATAATATTAAACTTCATGACGGGCATAATTTTATATAAATAATTTTATTGTTATTTATTTAGTGTAGCAAAGCATTATTGCGTTGAGCAAGTGAGAGTTCAGAAAAGCCAAAACTAAATTGTGTGCGTGTGAAACCACTTACAATGGCCAGAGGTTAACTCTTGGTCATGCTTTCGTTTATGATCTGAGTAACTTTGTGATATACTTCTTCCTTAAATATTATGTTATTCCTCTAATGTCGTGACCACCAAATTTGTGTTTTTATCAAAAGGACCAGATTGTTGATGAAAAAAATAAGGTTTTAGGGACAAATTATGATTTTAATCAAATTATGATTGGTGAGAAATGTTTCCTCAAGATCAACCAGATTATGATTTTAACTGAGATGAAAAGGGTGTAAGGGTAACAATTAATTGATGATTACTCATGAAGATAATATAATATATGAGGTAGTATGGTAATCATTATTTTGAGAATTACCTATCCTCGTATCTAATTGCAAGATTTTGAAGTGATATTAATTTTAGAAATAAATGTATGATAGTAATATTAACTATTTTTTTTTCTCTACTTACTAGATTATTCTTTATCTAATATAAAGAATTATTTTACTAGAAATTTTAAGGTTTCTAAATGTTTTTAAATCTTTTAATTTGTGAAGACCATTTATTAGAAGATTAAATTTTTATAGTTCTCACTATTATTTATTGATATTTAGAGTTTTGTAAGTGAAACACGTTTTACATGTCCTTGATTTTGTATAAATACATTTTACAAATAAAACCTTGTATGAAATCTTAAGTTATCTTAAGCAAGAGTTTCTTAAGAAAAAAAACCTTGAGTTGTATCTCAATTATTCACAGTGAATTATATCATATATGTGTAATTATTTCTTATTTCTCTTTATATCATTTATCTTCTACTAGTTTATATTAAAGTACTATGTTATGCTCTATTTTTTTTGCATTTGTGTATTTGATGATTTAGATTGAATTTGAATTTTTTTTAACTAATTCTACAACATCTAACATAGCATTATATTTATATTAAATTTATTTATAATAAAATATATTTTATTTATAATATAAAATATTTTCTTTTATGCTTTAATTATTCATAATATTAGTATTGATCGGTTACTTTAATGTTGTGTATAAATATTGAGTTTTTATAATGTCAAATTTAATTTAACTAAATAATAGCTCTAATTTAACAAGACTTTGGATTGAAACTATGCAAAAACAATCCTATACTATCTAGGCCGGAATAACAATGCTAGCAAGAAAAAGAATTAAAAAGGACAAAAAAATAATTTTTAAAAATTATAGACAAAAAAGAGATACTAATTTTAACTGCACAAAATCTAATTACAATAAATAAAAACAAACAAGATATTAATATATATATACATATATATATATATATATATATATATATATATATATATATATATATATATATATATATATATATATATATATATATATATATATAAGAACTACAGCCCACAATCTGAAATTCCAGTGAGGGGGTGTTTACTTATATTTTTATTTCCAGAATTCATTTTCCTTTTTTTTTTTTTACTTAAGTTCTTATTTACAAATATTTATACAAATATAAAAGAAAAAAAAGATGTTTTTTTACTATTTATCACAGTTTTAAAAACAGATTAAAAACAAAACGATACTTTTGTAATTAAAAAATAAAAACATAAAATGAATAAAAAAACAAAAAGATAATTAGTATAAAATCATATAATTTTACTAAATTGATTTTTCCATGAAGAAAAACTGACTTGGCACAGAAAAATAGCTTCACTTGGTTATCTTGGAAGAATTAAAGAAATCAGAATCTAAGTCAAGATTATGAGGATCAACTTCTCTTGATATTGCACCAAAGATCTTAATCATATAACACAAACAAAACGGTCTTCTCATGCTCAACAACTATCCCCTTGTAGAATGCCTCAAAACCCAAAAATATAAGAACTTCCTTTTTCTATCTTTCTCCCATTTCAATATTTGATTGATATGTCAATAAGAATATATTGAAACACTGGTTTTTAGTGCTTCAAACAATAGTCCATACTTAAGGCAAGAAAATAGGAAGCTATTTAGACTTTTCTGCATCTGGTTGGGGGGTGCTATCTCCAGTAGCTGCTGTGAAATTGCGTCTTTCCTCAGAGGTAGCAGTGATAACTGGCATCCACACATCAGCTGTATCACTCAAGAGTGACTGCACATGTGGATCTGAAGCCATTGATGTTGATATCATCTCATCAAGATCATCTAATCTTGCTGATAATTTGTCCAACTCCTTTGCAATTTCCAACTATATAGGTAAGAAATCAATCAAATAAAAAACAAAAAGAGAATGTTATTTCATTTTGTTGAGATTATGTGTTTCTTGTGTTCATAAAACTTCAAGTACTAACCCTTATTTATACTAATCATAATCCTAACCAATTAAGAAAATAAAACAACGTACGAAAAAAATGATAACTAATCCCGAGAGACAACAAGGAAATAAGAAAACTAATTCAGAGGATAATCTAAGATATGATAATTTTTTTTCACATATTCCAACCCATTTCAACAGGTATAAGAGTGATCTACATTGATTAATGGCTAAACTATAAAGTCAAAACCACCTCGTTAAGGTGCTGGGTTGACTTTGAGGGAACCTTTGTAACCTCTAATCCAAGGGTTTCAATTTTAGAACGGAGCTCAACTTCTTCTTGATTCGTCAGTTCTTCCACCTACACAAAGTTTACCATAAAAAATGTATGAGTATATTATATAACAACCATTATTAAGATATATTGCATTGGAAGTTAAACTGTGGATGGAATCCAGAGAAGCAGCACGTATATGTAATAATCTTCAATTTATGCATTAGAAATGCCTAATATTAAGCAATTTAGAAGTTATCAATTTGTTGAAGCAACGACCATTGAGATTAAAATTATGAGTAAAACAAATCAAATTCATCAAGGTGGAAAAAGTAGTCTAAACTTTTTATATTTACAAGAACATTGGAATCAGGTTAAATCTAATTATAAGAAACAGGGGATTAAGATCTTAGTTAAACGAAATAAAGATCACATGATACTATACAGATATTCTTCTGCTCAAGAAAACACAAGAAATTCAGTTCATTACACTGTAAATGGTTATGTGAAATTCCACAGTACAGATTCTTAATGGAGAAATTAACAACTCCATAATTTCAACAGAAAGGCCATATATTTTTTTTTCTTGTGTACAGTATCCTCACTTGAGAGTCACAGGTAAATATCCTAGAAACAGTCCCTCCCATTGCAAGGGAAGGGGTGTATATTATGTACATCTGCCACTATCTAGGCCTCACTAGCCAGGAGCCTCATGAACGTGGTTGCCCTTATAATTTTGGTACAGTATCCCCACATTGAACTGTTGAAAAGAGCATTAGAAGTGCCAGTTGAAAGTGTTGATCATATAGACAACAATCCACTAATTAGAGGCTCAAGTAGATCAAGAAAGACTTTAAGTGAAACTATTAAAATAAATTAATTCTACTATCTTAAAGATTTTATTTTCGACAGAACACAATGGTGTTGTTCGATCCATGTGGGCAACCCTGTGTAATGGAACGAGGTTTTGGTTGTCATTGTACAAAATCCTCACTAATGCTCCTTCATCTCCAAACTTTTGAAAACAAACAATTACTTTTATCAATGACCAATCAATAACTTGGTCCAAAGACACTATTAAAGGTAGATACGAATACTTTTTTGTTTCCCTTGCATCACTATTATCCAAACATCATTCATAACTGAAACATGGACAAATCAAATACAAGGATGACTTGATGAGGTGTACTAAATATATTAGATGATGGCATAACAATGAATACAGTGGCTGCATAGTCAAATTTTTGGATGCTTGAGTTACGCAGCCATTACAGATACGATGAAAGCTAAGAAAGACAAGAACTCATGCAGCTAGAAGAAGGATGATCAAAAGAAACCATTATCAAAAGGGCATGGGTGGTGTCTGATGAAAATTGATGACCGCAACTTCATGCTAGTTATCCTTTTAACTCATCAATACACATGAAATTTTTGTTTGATTTCTTTTAATAAAACTCTTTAAAGTTTTGATGTATGATGATACCTTACTACATCTCACCAAGAACAATGAGCCGTTGACTGTCCAACTATTCATCTAACACTCGCATTTCTCATACAAATTCAGCTCATGACATCAGAATAACTGGAAAATTGCTTTTATCTCCCGAATTCACAGATTTTAAGCACAAAGAAACATATAAAATTACAAAGCATGATTATTTTGGCTCTGGAACGATTCTGTCC
Source organism: Lablab purpureus (assembly GCA_030347555.1). Classification (NCBI taxonomy): domain Eukaryota; kingdom Viridiplantae; phylum Streptophyta; class Magnoliopsida; order Fabales; family Fabaceae; genus Lablab; species Lablab purpureus. The sequence continues at coordinate 26,552,418 of CM059258.1, forward strand.
CCCATCTTCAAGAAATTACACAAACAACAACAGATAAAGAAGATTAACCATTTAGCCTACCACACTGTTGCCGTAACCCGTTACTCTCCACAACAGAAACAACAAATTCTCAGGAGTCACTAGGAGTAATATTAAGCAAATAGAGGAAAACACTCCGCTGATACAATCGCATTCACGATAAGAAAAATCACGCACAGAGAGGAAACATCAGTACTCCGGACAAGGATTAATCACAATTCACTAACCTCCAAAGGCATGATGAAAACTCGTATTAACAAAGAGAATGGAAACCAGAATGTAAAATGAAACTGAATTGAAGCACGCAGAATAAAATAGCAACAGAAACGCAATTGACGGATCTCAGAATCATAAGATGGTAAAAAGTAAGATACCCAAATGACCAAATTCCATAAAAAAGGAAAATTGAAGGTTAATTCGAAATTTTAACAAGATATTGAGAAGCGAATAAGAAACTGTGATGAAAAGATGAACCTGGAGGAGGAGACTGGAGAGAAGCTGAAAGAGCTGAGCATCGGGTGTGCCTTCCTCTGCCATGGGATTTATCTGAAACCGCTTTGATTAGTGAGGTTGCTGACGCTTTCAAACACCCTTCTCTAGCTTTCTCACTCTCCTTTTTAACAGAGGGAGAGAGAAAGAGAGAGAAGAGAAAGGGGACAGTCCCAAATACCGATTCAGCGGAAAGAACACTGTCGTGTGAGAAAAAAAACATCTCTAAATTTGAAAAACCTGGATGAGATATTTACGGTAAATTAGTTTTTATGTTCTATAATTTTAATATATATATATATATATAGTTTAAATAATATATGAATTGTGAGGTGATATAATGTTTAATAAATAAAAGTCAACTAAAACAATAATGAAAACATGAGATATAATTTAATTGAATAATGGGTGAGTTAATTTTTATTTGAACTGTGTGTGTATATATATATATTAAGTAATAAATAAAATAAATAGTTAGAATTTATTAATTAGGATTTCTCTTATATTAATCATGAGAATCTATTTTTTAGATGTTTTATAACTATAAAAGATCTATGATCAAAATAGTAGACCAATCTTTTTAAGGTTGGATTGGTGATTCAATTGATTAAAATACTAATTTGAGATTCCGTAGTTTAATTACAGTTCAATTGATATTAATAAAATAAGTATAGTTACACATAACATATGATATTATATTTTACAATATAGAAATCTAAAATAAAAAATTATTTCATCTTTGCATGCTCCTAATATTTAAAATAAATAAAATTCTAAATTAAATATATTATAATAATCATGTTTAAACTTTAATAAAAGTATAACAAGATCATTAATAACAATAGTGTTCGGATTACCGTCTAATATTTTATAGGTCTTTATAGGTGTTTAAGACATGTTATAATACAAAATTATTTGTATTTGCTGTGTTTTCTTCTTAGTTAAAATTTTGTTAAATAATGTGTTATTGGAGAGTAAGAAGTATTTTGGAGCACCTTTGGTCACACTTCTTAGCATACTCAATGATATCCTTTTGTAAATTTGGCTAATGGTAATTAACTTGGCTAATTTTACCTCCCAAGTTTTACCCACAAATTTCTTTGTGCTTTCATTAAGGATATATTTAAATTTGGCCATCTTCAACAATTGAGGGGAGGTTGAAACAATTTTCCTTCCATAATATTTCTACCATGCAAAACGTACTCTTTTAACACACGTACATGTACACGTATTCACACACATTATTATCTCACAAAATATATAAAAAGTCTTATTTTAAAAAAAATTAATTATAATAGATTTCACATTTGTTAACTATTTCTACAAATATTTGTTCATTAACTTGATATATTTAATTAATTTTAGATAACCACTTGAAAATCATTACATTTTATATGATTTTGCTTAAATCATTGATAACCTTATTGTGTAAATCTCATAGTGTACTTGATTGTTAAATATAGAAAATGTAATGTGATCTTATTTGTAAATTTTTGCAATATTGTAGTTGTACTTCTCTTAAAGAAAAGTCTAACACATCCTAGATGTCATAAGACACAAATACTTTATATATCCAAGAGACATAACAACATATTGTAGTTTTATATTTGTTTGATAATTTACACTTAGACAAACCATAAGAATATGTAGCCTTGAGCATTATATTATATATTTTGAATATTATAAATGTTTGGTTTATGTTTTGTAGAAAATGTTTCTTCACGCATCTTTCAAAAGGATCTCGCAAGGCTTGTCTATATCAAATATCTTTTGAATAAAGTGATAAAGTTGCTCCACACCAATAACCATTATGACACAATTTTGTGAAGACTATTTTTGCCTTGCGCAATCCTATGTTTTACACTAGTTTGATTAAATATTTTTTTACCTATTGCTTGCTTGAAGAAGATATATGTAGTTAATAGTGTGTGAATAACATTTAATGCATCTATACATTTAAATTTGAACGAACACAAACTTAAAAAGAAGACTTTCTCTAAAGCTTTCAACAGCCAAAAAAGATTTGCAATAACTACTTTCTTTTATTCTCTATATAAAGAAGTTTCTTAAGATGATGAAAGGTTGACAACTTAACAATTATCCTAAGCTTGAAAAGTTAGAAAGAACATTGTTTGTGTTCCTTAACAATCTAGAAGAGTGAACTTCATTTGAATTATAAATCATTTAGTGCAATTCTTGAAGAAAAATCTTTAAAGAGATATTCCACAACTTTCACTCCCTCTACTGTTACAAACTTTGAATCTACTTCTTTTTGTAATTTATTCATCATGTAAATCCTATTGTTTTGTTTTTTCTAGGAAAGATTTGTATATTAAAGAACATTTTACAAACATAAATAAAGATGCTTATAAAACATATTATTCCTAGAGTTTTTGCATGAGTATAGAGATTTATTTGGACTTTGTATGGCTTAATTATACATTATGATTTTTTTTAAGTGAAAGTTTCTGTATGTAGAAACTTTGTCCAATGTAATTCAAATGAAAAGCTTTTATTTAAAAATAATAGAAATTTAGGAATTTCAAAATATTTTGAAAAGCATTCAATAACTTTAAAAATGCATTACTTTATATTTGACTATTGGAAAACATATAGGAAACAAATATATAAATAGTTTTAGTAATTTCATCTTAAGAAATAATACTTATATTTATCTTTTTTGTTGCTACTACTTCAAAATTTAAGAATGAATTCTCTTAAGAAAAAGAGGATGACAAAGGCTACCACATCAAGTATCAATGAATACAAGAAGTAAGGAGAAGAAGAGTAAAGAATAATAAGAAAAAAACAAGAAACAAAAAATTATAGAATTTTAGAATATTATAGAATATTCAAGAAGCTTTATGATGAGTAAAAATGGATCTCCAAAACAATGATGATGCTAGCATTTGTAAGTGAGATATAATTTTGTAGTGGGCTAAAACGAATACGAGAACTGTTAGATTATATTTAGAAATGGTTTAAATGTAGAATTGAGTTGAACTATTATAAAATTGAACTAAACTTTAAAAGTAGTTAGAGAGAATTAACTCAATTGTATAATGATATAAATTAATTGAATTGAATTATGTCATGGTTTGAGTGAATTAAACTAAATTAAATAATTTTAAATTATTTGAATGACATTATATTTTAAAGTATATTTTACAATCATATAAGTTAGAATTCAATTTAGTTTAAATAGTTTTATTTATAAGTAATTTGATTTTAAAAATTTAATAAATATAAAATTAAGTGTAATTTCTATTTAAATAATCTAGTTTTTATATACAAATTATCTTAATAAAATATTAATTTATTTCAATTCAAATATATTTAGATACTCCTAATGATATTAATTATTCGCTTTATAAATGTAAGATTTAAGCACATAAAAAATTAGTATTCAAATTAGTAATGGTTGATTCAACTTATTAAGTTTTTAAGCTTCATAATTGATGGCATTGTGTGTCAATTAAGCCACTTAAGAGACATCAATTTTCATTTAGTGATGGTGTGTTGAGTGAGGTGAGCACCAATTTCTTTGGTCATCTCAATTGTCAATTCCAATATGGTGTAAGGGTCAGGAGTTTGCTCGTTCTGCTTTTCATATTCCAGAACCCAATTCACAGCACTTCCCTTTTCCTGTGGAGTAACTTGCATTGTACACTTGAAACTCTTGTAATGGCTCAATAGGTCACCCTCTATAACTTTGAAGCTTGTTTTATGGTTTTCCTTGTCTACGTCTTCAAGCACCTGCTTAGCCACATTAGCTTTTCCATCTGTGATCCAAAACCAAAAACAAAGAGATGTTTATGTTATCTCATAGTATAGCTATAAACTTGTCCAACACTAGGGTACTCTTATCATTCTAAAGGCTACTATCATTATTTTCAGATAGTTTATGCAAAAGCATAAGAAGAAGAATGCAGAGGATGAAATTTAGAATTGAAATAAAAATTGACATACCAAGTAAGTAGTTCCAGGAGATGATGGATCCCTCACTGCCCCATTCACCTTTATGAATTTCAACAGATTGTATTTTTTGAGGTAAAATGTTGGCAACATGGTGTGTTCTGTTGCAGAAAACATCATGGAACTTTTCTGCAGAAGCCTTGATACACACTTTAGTTTCCATCTTCTGAATTTGAGAGTATGCCATGTTTGCTTTACTCTGAACAGGTACCCTAAATTTGTGGACAATGTAGCTGAATATATAGTTGTGAAAAAAAAAGGTAATCACGGATTTAAAAATACATCTGATATCTATATATCAACATATTCTTCAAATAAATGTAGTAAGAATTTTATAAGAAAATATCAGAAGATTTTATTCTATTATAAATTTAAATAATCATAATAATAATAATGTAGGCATTGATATTTAATACTCTTCTTAATATTCAATAACATTATTATTGTAATAAATAAAAGAAAATTATGAAATGACACATTGATATATATATATATATATATATATATATATATATTGATATGTTAAAGGGTAAGTGGTTAAAGGAATATGTTCTTTCTGATTGGAGATATCAGCAGAACCAGCATCTTCTTTTTCTTTATTTTTCCTTATTACAGCAATAAAATAAGACAGCTCTGCGGGATTCACATAGCAGAAAAGGGTGATGATGATGTAAAATTCTGGCAAAATTGTAGAAGAAAAAAGTATGGTTGATGTGCAACTGCATAATAATACTGAGCCACTTAAATTCTTAAAGCAAATATTCTTAAACATGTCTTGAAAATTGACAGAGAATCACATTCTTTCTATTATTATTATTATAAAAAGTATATAAAATGAATGTTAATGTTTTATATTTCTTTAATTAAATATAAAAAAATAGATATATAATTTAATTTAAAAATAAAACACAATTCTTAAAAATAGTTCGGAACAAAAGACATATAATTTTTATAATTTTCTTCTAATTATTATTACTATTTATAATAATAATAATAAATATTCAGAAGTCTTAAATTTAAATTCCAATTTTTTTATAAATTGCTATTAGAAGATACTAATGTGATATATAGAAGTTCTTAAAATTAAAAATCATATCTTGTATAAGTTCTTAAGTTTTAATAATAAAATATAAAATTTTAATAATTAAATTAATTTTTTCAATATTAAAAAATTGAAATGTAAAGAAAGAATTATAAAAGTGTAATTTTTTAATAAGAATTCATAATTGAAGTAAACTGTATAAACACTACTACAGAAGTATGAATTAACGTCGCCATTTTACGTCGGTTTAAATTTAAACGACGTTGAACGTGGGAAGTGAACATTCTACGTCGGTTGTTGGTGCGAACCGACGTAGAATGTTTAAAATTTGACATTCTACGTCGGTTAGTTGCGGAACCGACGTAGAATGACAAAAATACTACGTCGGTTGAGACAACAACCGACGTAGAATGTAAAAATTAAAACATTCTACGTCGGTTCACACACTAACCGACGTAGAAAGGTTATTATTAAAATCTATCCCGCGCTCTTCCCTCGTCACTTTTCCTCTTCGCGCCGCTGCTGCTCGTCATCGTCTCCTCCACCGCGAGACGCTCCATTTCCTCTGCGACAGCGACGATCAGCTCCCCTTCGTCACCGGCGTCAACCCCTGACTGGCGTCTGTGATTCTCCTCCGTTTGGCCGTTCCCGTCGTTGTCGCTCGCGAAGCTTGTTGGAGTTCCCGTCGTCGTCGCTCGCGAAGGTTGTTGGAGCTCCCTTCGTCGCCGCGAAGGTTGTTGGAGCTCCCTTCGTCGCCGACGAGGCAGCGACCCCTCCCCTTCCCTTGCCGTCCCCACCGCCGTCGTTGCCGCGCCGCCACCGCCAGGTTAGTTCATTTTTTTTTAATTTTAGGGTTTTTTTGTTTTGTAGAATATAATGTTTGTATGATTGGTTTGTTTATTGAAATGCCTGTAGAAGATTGTTCTGATAATCTGGCTGGCCATGGAGCTTTACTTGATGTTGATTTGTTGTTGTTCAAAACTTTGGATTTAGTCAATTAACAGAGGAAACTCTGCTGAAATTTCGTTATAAATGGTATTGTACTGTACTAATTAAATAATGTTATAGTGTTTATATGATTAGGTTATTGAAGTGCCTGTATCTAGTCATACATGTAATAAAAAAAAAACATATGGTATGCTGTATGCAAAATGATGCAATTAGGACAAAAGAAGCTGCAAGTATGAAATTTCTAAGATGTAATGGCCTGATAATTCTCTGTTTGGTACGACACAACTCCACAAATTTTTTCAAAATTTTTTGACAAGTGCAAGTTAGTCACATAAATGGCCAAAATTTAGGAAAATAGGTAAAAAATAGTAAAATAATAAAAAAGTTATAGTAAATGGAGGATTTTTGAAAATTTGTCTGCCCAAATCCCCTTTGGGGATTTGTCAAGAGGTTCGTTGCATCATTTCCAAAAACTTTCATTTTTTACGCATCTCCATCCGAGGTCCGTAGCAAAAGTTATGATCGTTTGAAGTTTTTCCACACCTAAATTTTGTATTTTCAAAACTATGATTATTTTGGGGGATGTGAGGCCTCTTTATCCAAGTACACGTCAAAAGAACATAACACAACAAAAATTAGCGGAAAATTCAATGTCTAACTATTTTTTATGATTTTTTCAAGATCGATTATATCCATCCAATAATGCTGTTTTTACATCAATCTTTCTTTTTTTAAATTGTTCTTCTAAGATAGAACATATAGGAATTAGACAATGATCGTTTCATTAGAGATCATATAACTAATGATTGCATTATAGAATACATAGATACAAAACATCAATTAGCTCATATCGTTTCATTAGAGAGTCTATCTTTGAAATTTAACTATTTGAAATGTATTATATATGAACGGCTGGTTTGCTGGTTGGTTTGCTAGTTTATTTGATATGCAGGTACTAAAATTTAGGGAAAATGAGAAAATTAGAAACTGCTGTGCATTTAGGTGACAAGACTTACAACGTCGGTTATTAGTAGAACCGACGTTGTAAGTCTGCGATTTTCAACGTCGGTTTAATTTGAATCGACGTTGAAAATATTACTTTTAACGTCGCCTTGTTCAACGTCGATTTTGGGACCGTCGTAAAATGATCCCCACAACCGACGTGGAAATTCGTTTTTGTAGCAGTGAAAAATATAAAATGAATAACCATGAAATATAGTGATATTTATTTGAATTAGAATAAAATATTTTTTAGAGTTTTTTTATTAAATCCTTGCTATATTTATATATAATTAGATATCATATATAAAGCAACAGAACACACCACATTGCCAAAGAAATTGGTTCTTTCCTCACTCAACACACCATAACTAAATGAATGCCAATAATATTTATGCCCTATGCTAATTAATAATAATGATTTATAACTAAAACTGATAAAGAATACCAAACTACCATCATGTTTAATGTAATATTTAAACATTTAGATATATAAGAATGTATATCATAAGTGTTAAATGCTAAAAAGAAATCTCACATTAAATCAAATAGATTATTTAATATAAAGGTATGATAATTTCTAGTTATTTTATTAATTTTTATCTACTTTAAATCCTTATATTTTACAGAGAAAATAATTAATATAACAAGATCTGAATTTGAGCAAACTGATACTATACTAAATTTAAAAAAAAAATACTGCCTTGGATTTTTATATTTATTTGGTTTTAAAAATTGAACCACTCCTAAATAGGGTTACTTGAACTATATTCAAGTATAACTCATGAGATTGTAAAATATATTTAAAAATATAATTTTAAAAATTATTATTAATAATAATTCAAAACATTTATATAATTTAAACAAATTAAAATAGTTTAGTTTAGTTTATTTAAAGTATAATATAGTTCAATTTAACTAATTTAACTGATTATATAATTGAGTTCAATTTTTTCAAAATTTAGTTAAAACTCAATTAAGTTAAATTAAATATAACCTAACAAGAGTCATGTTACCCCGTTTCATTCTAGCCACCACAAAATTAGATCCATTTGCATATCATGGTTTATCAAATTAATGGACTTTTTTGTTGCAAGACTGCCTGTGAAATATGGGCCACGGTTCAAGAGATCTAATTGGAGCAGTTTTTTGTCTTCACAGAAGTTAATTTTAATTTTTGAATTTAAAAATCAAAATTAATTTATAAAATATGTAATTAAAACTTAAAATTTACTTCTAAATTATATAGTCTTAAAGTTAAAATTGATTTTTAAATTTCAAAAATAAATATAATATCTGAATAATGTAATAGAAAATATAATTTTAATTTTTGAATTATATAATCTATAAAAAAAATTTATTAATATAATCTGAAAGTTATATTTTACATTAAAATTTTTACTTTATAATTTAAAAAATTTACTTAAAGGATTTTGCAATTTAAAAATTATTTTTATATCATGCTATAAAATCAAGGTACTAGATATCAGAACGTTTGTTACTAAGAAGTCAACAAAAAAACCTTTCATCACTAATGTTGATGATTCCTCTCTTAAACCCAAATAGAAACCATTTATATTTTTTTCTAATCAATAGTTAGAAATGTTAGAGAATTTACTCAAGTAAAAAAGTTTTTTTCTTCTTATAATTAAGTTTTAAATAATCTATAAATTTAGATATTTTTAATTAAATCTGATTCACATCAATCTCCAATTCTAGATTCTTTTTACTAATTACTAATATGTACACTACTTGGTCTGGAAAGGAGATGAGGTACAAGTACAATCACACAAGTTTGTATGATACCACTTCTAACTTAAAACTTTAAGGTAATGAATTTATGAGTCTTTTTACTTATATAATATTCAACTTAGTCATTTTTATTCAATGTGAGATTTATCACACATGTATATTAAGAGAACGGGAAATACTTGAACATCTCTTTAGCAAATACTTGTTGATAAAATAAAAGAACTTTTACCCAACAAGAAGCGTTACGTGTTAGATTTTATAAGCACCCCAATGCTCTTTTTGTTTGGAACTAGATTACCAACCTCTGACTCATCTGCACATACCTAACATGACTTTGCTTTTGTTTTGTTAAGGAAAAGTCTTAATTGTGCACGCCTTATAGCTACTGCTTTCGACCAAAACATTAATTAATATCACGTAGCTTCACACAAATCAAATCCAAAGTTGCTTTATGTACAAAACTGTATTCTCAGGACCACGATCACTCATCTCTTCGAAAGTTACCATTTTCCAAAAGCACTATACTTTGTGGCATATATATCCACAATATTTCTTAGCATAGAAGTAAAACAATAGTCATCTATACAGGGAACCTCACTAGCCAATTCATTCTATTATTCTACTTTCTTCTATATCAAACTCGGAGTGTATCTACAAAAGATATTCAACATCGATGAATATTAATAAATTCTCATCTATATATTTTGGAATTTTGATTATATATGTGTATATTTATTGTGAAATTGTTTAAAAAAGTTTCATAACATAATAGAACATAGAATAACAAAACAATTGATAGAAAGAAAAAAAATTAAACACAGAATAATTAGTTTAATTAAAATATTAACCAACTTTGATTTATATCTATAACAAAGTATACTATAACTCTCATGTTACACGTTGAATGCTGCAATATAAGATAAATGTGATATAATATTTTTTTATATATACTTTCATACTGTTATAACTAATTATCATAGAACTTACCAAGAGTGAAAGATACATGAATAATGTTTCAGTTATAAAATTTTTAAATGTAACTAGATAATCTACTAAATAATCTTTAAGAATTAGACGGTTTAAAAATTTTAAATAAAATTTTACTAGATGAAATCTTTTATATTTATATTTATATATATATATATATATATATATATATATATATATATATATATATGTATATTCTTCCTTTACATTCAATCTCATCTTCTTGATTATTGAATCCAAGTTGTAAGGTAAATTATGCAAAAAATATTTCTAACTCTTAAAGATATATTCACCCTTTACATTCAATCCAAAATTTTCTTAGTGTTAGTGAATATCCAAGTTGTGAGGAAAATATATAAAAAACATTCCAACCCTTAAAGATATATATATATATAGAGAGAGAGAGAGAGACAAGAGCCTAAGGAGATGCCTTGTGTTGTGATCCCTGCCTGACAAATAAATGCTGGAAGTTTTGTTTGTTTTGACGATTAAGGTGGCAAATAATGCGAAAAATAATAGCCAAGTCAATGTCTTCTTTGTCGCTTTGGAAAATAAAGAAAGAGCAGAATATGAACATGCATGCATGAGGACACTGAAAACTTGTACACTGCCACACATATAATATTAATTATTAAACCTAACTACAAATCAAAGCCAAGAGTCATGTCAGTGGTGATGGTTACTACACTGTCTTGGTCTTCTTTCTTTTCCACTCAAACCATTCATCTGCAGATATGGATCAACATGATTCATTCATCTGCCTAATCTTTGACAATGATATTCCCCTTTGTCCTATGTTTCTTTTTTTCACCATCACTCAATTACTACACTTCATATCATAAGAATTAATTTCTGTTTATATTATACTGTAAGCCAATTAAATGGTAAATATATGAACTTTAAATTGATTATTAAAAAGAAGTAATAATTAATAATTAAATGATAGTGTAAATTATTTTTATACATTTTAACATAAAAAAATATAAATTTAATAGAAATACAAAAAATACTTCAACCCTTTATATTAAAGTAACAAAAATTTTCTAATTTAACAATATTGTCAAAATAGATTTTTCACATACTCAAAACATAAAATGTTTAACTTAATAAATACATTAAATAATATTATTATAAATACAAACATTTTTAACTACCAAACAATTGTAAATAATATTATTATAAATATTTATTTTCAAAAACTTTTAATATTTTATTTGACAATTCAGTCTAAGTTTCCACTTTTTTTGTTTTAAATATTGTATATATAAAAAATCTTAAAAAGTCTATTAAAATGAGTTATTATGCTATTTTTTGTGACATTATAATTATTCAAATATTTAAGTTTTAGTAGATTGATTTGATCTTAAAACAAATAAAGTTGAATTAGATCAAATTAAATATTTTTTAAATTAATTTAAAACTTTTGCTAGGTGGGTTGGAGTATAAAGAATGAATAATCCAATCTCTTAGACCCACACAAATAAGTGGGTGTTAATATTTTATCCCCTCAAATGTTACACAATCCTTTTTAGTTTTTTTCAAAATATTACTAAAAAAAAACACATAACTAGTATTTTTAGTCTTTTAAAAAATAATATATGAAAAGTTGTCCTAGAAAACAATGCTGATCTCTTTCTATTCTCTCTCTTACAAGTTATCAATTCATCTTATTAATGGATATATCATAAAATAACACATTTATAGTTAATTATGTTAATATTTTTTTTATAAATTTCTTATTAAACTTTAATGTTGAAGAGAAATGGTTACAAATGTATTTTCTTTAGCAATAAAATTGGCTTTGGGTGAGTAACTGTGAGAATTGTTATTTATTAATTAGATTACGTTAAAGCAAGGAGTCATAACTCTTGAATGAAATTAAGTTGATGAAATAGAAGTAAACATTTTGGAAAACAAAATTTTGTTGATTTTTTTAAATGACTAAAATTGCAATTATATCAAATTGGTTTTCAAGGACTAAAATAACAATTATATCAAATTGTGAAAATAAATATTTATAGTATACATATATGGATTTTTTTTTCATATATTACTATTTAAAAAAAAAATTACCCAAATATATATTCTTCCATATTATTTATGCAGATATCATATTTTACTCTTCATGTGAGAATTCGATTCCTGAAGTACCGAATTCTAACTTACAACGCGACCTATGAACAAATTTTATCATTCAAAATTTGATTTCTAAGGAATCAAATTCTGAATAGATTGATTTAAATTTTTTTCTTTCATCACTCGGAATTCGGTTCTTCAAAAATCGAATCCGGTTCTTCAAAAATCGAATTCTGAATGATAAAATTTGTTCACGAAATCGTATCATAAGTTAAAATTCGATTATCCGAAGATCGAATTCTAACATAAAAAATAAAGTATGAAATTTATATAAATAATATAAAAGAAGATATATTTAAATAATTTTTTTAAAATAATAATATCTGAAAAAAATATCCACATAACCATTTATATATATATATATTAACATTATAATAGAAATACATATAAATGAAGTACCGAGAGGGGCGAAGACCCATGTCTGCCTCCCTTAAAATCCGTCGTCTGTTTGTTAACTGATTTGGATTTCTTCAACTAATTTAATTAACACTCTTTTCATTTTAGATTTTAATAAATATTTTTTTTTCTTTATTTAGAATATTGAAGACGATATTTTTTAATTTTTTTACTAATTATATCTTTATATTTCTTATAATCTTTAAATAATTTCCGCATGGTGTGAAATGGAGAGAAAAATAGGTAAAACAGAATATGTAACGGAATATTTGTTATTTTACTTTATAATATTAATTTGAATTACATACAAAATAAAAAATTAAATACTAAAAACAATAGACTAATTAATTGTGTTTCTTACATTTAAATACATAATAAAAATTAAGAACAATAAAAAATATATTAAAATGCAATAAACAATAATAATAAATAAATAAAATAATTTATCATTTATAAGAAAACTCGGAAAAACTAACTTTAAAATCTTTACCAAACATCTTCGTATTTCTCCTACTAGTTTATAAATTAGTGAAATAGGTTACTGTTGAAACGTTATTGGAATATGCTCAATAATAAAATTTAATTTGATATAATTTATTATATTTTTTAATATCATTTAATTTTTATTATTGTAGATGTATTGTTTAAAATTATTAATTTAATATTTTTTATTTAATTTTATTAATTAATTAATTAATATTGAAAAAGATAATTAAATTTTTATTAAAAATTAATTAAAACTTTACAAAAAAAAATAATTAAATTTAATTAATTTATATTAATAATTATTATTATGTACAAATATCAATATAAAATAAATTTTTAAAAATTATTTATGATTTTTTTAAGCGAAATTAAATATGACTTATTTATGAATAATGTAACACTGTAATATCCTATCCTACCTATTTATTAACCTTATCATTTACACTTTTATTGTTTATTTATTATTTTTTAAATTCAAGAAATTTAGAACCAAGCTAGTAAATGAATAAGATTAATTAATAAAAATATTGTTAAATTAAATCAGTTTATTTATTGATTTCAAGTCGAATTTAATAAATAACGACTCTGACGCAGAGTCAATATTGTAGGACAAAAGAAGCCGAAAGGCAAAAGTAGGTTAAATTTAAAGCCCTCTTTAATTGAAAAGGTAGCCCAATTACTCTAATGGAACTCTAATGCCATATTAGGTACCCACGAAAGAAAGAAAGAAAGTATCTGAGAGAAAAAATATAGTAAAGTAATTAAAATATATTTGATTAAATAAAATATTTAAAAAACTAAAAAGTTAGTGAAAATAAATAAGAAATAACATCAAAAGTCTTAAATATTTTAAAAGTATTCTTTTTTTAAATCTCTTTAAATAAACAATCCAAATTATTTTTATTTACACTATTATTTTTAGTCCTAAACTAAACAAACCATATTAATGAATGAGTAAAAATCAATACTTTGAAAAAGTTATTCATAATTATAAGCATGAAATTAAACTAGTTTTTCATTTTCTTATCTCATTTTCATCTTTATTGAACATGATATATCTTCATAAGATAATAGATTATATTAATTTTTTTATTTTAAATATTAATTAAACATTTTTTTAAATTAAATAAAATTTTTATTAAAAGAAAACATTATATTATTAAAAATTTAATATTAAAATTATATTATTTTTTTAATAAAAAATATCAATAAAAAATTATCATTATATAAATTTTAATTTACAGTATCATCAAATAATAATAAAATAAATGTTAGATACTTATAAAAAGAAGATAAAAATTAAAATATATATTGTAAAAATAAATTATAAAATTAATAAAAAAATTAATATAAAATTTTTAAAATATTTAATAAACTAAATATATTTTAGTAATTTAAAATAAATATAAATATAAAAACAAATACAAAATAATTCATTATCAAAATCGAATAGAACAAAGAAAGAGAATCCAAAAAAATAATTAAGAAGAAATAAGTGAAATAGAAATTCAAACATTAGAAAACAAATAAAAATTCACACCGTGGTTCTGTAATCAGGTGATGTACACCAAATATTGTAATTTAATATTTATTATGTTAATCACACATGTCAAACGATTGTATATACAAAAACTGGATAGGAAAATAATTCTTTCCTATAAAAACATCCCTTATCCCTTATATCTTACAAAAGCTAATACACATACATATCATTGTTTAATGAAGGTGACAAAAAGACATTTTTTTGCATTAAGAGTTTTATTTAAAATTATACGTAAATCATGTGATGCAAATTATAAGCGAAGGTGAATTAAAATATATCAAATTGGTTATGCAATGCTAACTCTTCACATTAACTTAACCTTCTAAATTATTTCATATCATGTTCTTGAACTCATCTATGAATTAATTATAAGTAAGTTAAAATTTTGGATATAATGGCGACTTTGATCTCTAAATATTTATTCTACTAACAATTTTGTTCTTAAACGAAAGAAAATTCAAAATTAATGATAAAGGTAGGAAAATTGCTGACAACATTAACTGTTTGTGGACATGTGACTTTTATATGTGATATAGAGTAAGATCATGTGGTGATTTGTGTTGTGTGTGGTAAAAAGTTGTTATTATTAATGTTAATATTTCTTACTACTAAGGATAACAACGACTTACGTTTGAGACGAGTTCCATTTTTAAAGTAAAAATCAATCTCTCATTTTTACACCTAATAGTATACAATTTTTGTTAAATTCTCATCTTTAATCTTTATGTAATAATGGATTTAATTATTAATCACATAATTATTTAAAAAAAATAAAATTCACAACAAAGGAAATATTATACCATAATAATTTCAATATTAAAATTATAGATATTTTCTTTTATTTAATATTAATTATCAATACAAAAATTATAATTATATAAATTTTAAATTAGAATGTCAAAATACCTATTAAACAAAGGTTGAATACTTATAAAAAAACTAAAAAATATTTAATGTATATTATAGAAATAAATTGTCCAATTAAAGATAACAAATTTAATATAAATTTTTTTGATATTTTAAAATGAGGACATGTATTAGAATGATAATAAATATTGAAATGAATATAAAAAGAGACTAAATGAATATATATTTTTATTCGTATATTTGTATTTAATTTAAAAATTATAATATTATTTAAAGTTAAATATGTTTTTAATTTTTAAACTATTTATCAAAATTGTGTTTTGTTCTTAAGATAAACTTTGAACCTATTTCGTCTTTATATTTTATAAAGTATAAATGATTCTCAGTAACTAATAAAATCATCTTTAAAGAAAAAAAATAAAAGAAAATAAAAAAGAGAATAAAAGAATGTTACGAGACGAATGATAGTCAAGTAGGAAACTATGAAAAAGGAAAATAAAGAGATAAAAAAAATTTTTAACATATCATCAAAGATTATTTACACAAGTTTATAAAACATAAAAATAAAATAAGTAAGTCCAAAATTTTCTTCAGAAATAAAATATAATTTTAACAAATAATTGAAGAATTAAAAACATATTTAATTATATTATTTATATACATATTAATGATGTGCAAACTTAGTTAATATATGAAGATTTCTTATAAAATAAGTATAAAGTTAAGACACACTGCTACAGGAACCGGAATCCACGTCGGTTCTGGGGATGATTTCACGACGGTCCCAAAACCGACGTTGAATCAGGCGACGTTAAAAGTAATATTTTCAACGTCGGTTCAATTTAAACCGACGTTGAAAATCAAGACTTACAACGTCGGTTAGGGCTAGAACTGACGTTGTAAGTGTCACCCACACTTACAACGTCGGTTGTAGCCCTAACCGACGTTGTAAGTCAATTTTACAACTGCAATGCAGTTTCTAATTTTCTCATTTTCCCTATCCCTAAATTTTAGTACCTGCATATTAAATAAACCAGCAAACCAGCCACAATTTCATATATAATACATTTCGAATAGCTAAATTTCAAAGATAGACTCTCTAGGCAAAGGTTTGATGAAGATATCAGGTAATTTAATTTATGTTTTGCATCTATGTATTCTATAATGCAATCCTTAGCTATATGATCTCTAATGAAATGATGTGTTATGTTCTATATGCTTTGTCTTAGAAGAACAATTTAAAAAAAGAAAGATTGATGTAAAAACAACATTATTATTGGATGGATCTAATCGATCTTGAAAAAATCATAAAAAATAGTTAGACATTGAATTTTCCGCTAATTTTTGTTGTGTTATGTTCTTTTGACGTGTACTTGGATAAAGAGGCCTCACATCCCCCAAAATAATCATAGTTTTGAAAATACAAAATTTAGGTGTGGAAAAACTTCAAACGATCATAACTTTTGCTACGGACCTCGGATGGAGATGCGTAAAAAATGAAAGTTTTTGGAAATGACGCAACGAACCTGGGCAAAAAAAATTTCAAAAATCCTCCATTTACTATAACTTTTTTATTATTTTACTATTTTTTACCTATTTTCCTAAATTTTGGCCATTTATGTGACTAACTTGCACTTGTCAGAAAATTTTCAAAAAATTTGTGGAGTTGTGTCGTACCAAACAGAGAATTATCATGCCATTACATCTTAGAAATTTCATACTTGCAGCTTCTTTTGTCCTAATTGCATTATTTTGCATACGGTTTTTGTCATAATTCCTCTGTTATTAAATCCAAATTTTTATACAAAATCAAACAACATCAAATAAAGCCCCATGGACACGACCAGTAACATCGAACAATCATCTACACTGCAGCCATTTCAATAACCTAATCATACAAACACTATCTATAAAACAAAAAACAATAAAAATAATAAAAAATCCGCTAACCTGGCAGATGACAGTGGCACCAACTGGTGGCGGTGGCGGCAAAGGAGGAACGCGCACCAGGCAAGGCACAAGGATGAACGCGCGACCAAGCAAGACACAAGGATGAACGCGCACCGGCAAGGCACAAGGAGGGCGGCAAGCGGCGGCGACAAAACCCAAGGAGGAAGGGCGGCAGGTGGCAGCGGCAGGGGTGGCAGTGGCAGGGGGCGGCGACGAGGAAGACGGAGCGCGCAGAGAGGACGGAGAGCGGAGCTTCGAGGGTCGACCACAGTACGAAAAGTGAGAAAGAAAAGGGGGGAATAGGTTTTAAAGGGGTTTCTACGTCGGTTGTAATTTATAACCGACGTAGAATGTTTTGAATTCTACATTCTACGTCGGTTAACAAACAACCGACGTAGTAGTGTTGACATTCTACGTCAGTTGTTTCTTAACCGACGTAGAATGTACAATTAAAAACATTCTACGTCGGTTATAGATTACAACCGACGTAGAATGGTCAAATTAATCATTCTACGTCGTTTGTATTTAAACCGACGTACAATAGCGACGTTGATTCCTAATTCTGTAGTAGTGACACTACCATAAAGATAATTTCATTTATCATCTTATATTCAATCGTATATTGACTTGTGCTTTTTTTACCATTTTAGTAAATTCCCAAAAAAAAGTTATCATTTATCCCATATTTGTCCTTGAAATGCTCCTTCAGAGTCATCACATTTAGTTTTTGACATGTTGGCTTTAAATAACACGAAGGTGATCGTATCACACAAGTACGTGATAGGTCAGTGCAAAAAAATTGTTTTGGTGTTTTTGTTCAAGTTTATATTGTTTTTTGTCAGTATTGTGTTGGTTCAGTTTTTGTTGCACATTCGAGTACAAAAGATTAAAAGTCGGTCTCACTTGAGATTAGAAGTCTTTAAGTCAATGATTTGTTAAGTGAAGATGCAGGCAAATTTATCAAGTCTGCATCATATTTTCTTAGTCCATCTTTTAATTATATATATAACATATAATATATAATATTGAATCTGAATTTTCATGTGTTCCTAAAATATGATATAAGGATAAACTAGTTATAAAATTTTAATAAAAAGTAACTAAACATTTTAAACATGAGATAAATATTTGTAGATGGTACAATAACAGTGGTTCAATAGACTTAATAATTTTATTAAAATAAATTTTTATATAATTTTAATATTATATTAAAAGGTAAATTTATGTATAATAATTTGTTAAATATATTTAAAGAATAGACCAAAACATTATTAAATTTTAGAGGTGAAAGGTTGAAGGTAGCACATGAAGCTATAAAGCTACAAAAATAAAGATGAGGAAAAGAAGTAAAAAGAGAATCCATAGAGCAGATTTATAAAAGATGACCAAAACTTAAAGCACATCCATTCAACAAGCTATATTGATTTATATGATAAAATCAGCATCCAAAATCAGATTGAGATATGACAATAATTTCCATACTCTTTTTCTTTCAATAGGATAATGATAAGTACTTAATCCTTTTCCTCTCTTTTTATCTTATCTATTCAAAGTACAACAATAAGATAAAAATTATCAACTACCCCAATTACACAAACCATCAACTTTGCCTCTCTAAGTTTTCTCTTCATTAAAGCATAAAAGATAAAAAGACTAATGCTTTTAGCACTGCATCTTGACCATTTAAAATATTTTATTCTACCATCCAATTTATAAATATTTATGCATAGAAATCATTTTGTTAACATTGTTTAGAGATGTCAAAATCAACTAACTCAAAAGAAGTTGTAAAATGGAATGGGTTAGACAAATATTTTTTAGCACTATATGTTGAAAATTTAAAATATTTCACACTACCATCCAATTTATAAATCATTATATGTAGAAATAATCTTGTTAACATTGAATATTTTTTGTAAAATGGAATGGGTTAGACAAATATTTTTTTCTCTTTCATTTAATCACGATCTAATGAACTTAAACTGGTTCCATATGTAAACTTACAATTAAACCACTTTTTAAATAACAAATATAATTAAAAATTTAAAATGATATAATTTAATTAAAACGTGTATATGTTATTATTTATATATATATATATATTCAATTATTATATATAAGATTAAAATTAATTTTATTAATATAATTTATTTATTTTTAAATTTTTAAAATGAGTTAAAATAGTTAAATATAGGACCACGAGACTAAAAGTCATAAAGGGTGGAATTAATTGATTATATTTTTATTGCTTGACTTGTTGCATGAATTATTTGTTTTTACATCACCAAATTGTATTATATAAGAACATTTATGAGAGGTATATTAGAGAATGATATTGATAATTTTTTTATATAAAATCAAATTAAAATTGGTTCTAGATATGCAATTAATAATAGCTTCCCCGACATCTTTTTTTTGCCACCTTTTCATTTTCTTTTCCTTGTTTTAAGCAAGGTGTTTTGTTTTAGAAGAAGAAACCCCGCAGAAACTCAAGTGATGACGTGGCCTTCTTTGATTGGAAGAACATTACCCGCTAAAGAGCATTGACTTTAAACAACCATCATGCTGATGATGCAACCAATCCTAAGTTACCATTGTTCTCTCTCTTTGTTCACTCATCTGTGAGTTGTTGAATGCACTCACTCACCCATTCATTCCCAACAACTACTGCTGCACTCTCACTTTCTCTGTCTCTCACACTATCTAACAGCCATTTAAGCTTCTTAACTGGTTTTTCCTTTCACTTTCTTGTAAAGGCTTTGTTTTCTTTATTTTATTGTCACTTGGACTAGTGCTGATTGCAGACACACCCCTTTTGTTTTATCTTTTGAAAAATATTACCTCAACAATTAGGAGGTGAATTTGATCTTCCTTGTCACACTCCCTTCCACATGCTTAGTTGTCCGCAACATGATTCGTGTAAAAGTTTATCCTTTTTGCTATCCTGCATGATGGGTTGATCAGATGCAGTGGGGGACTGAAGAAAGTTTATTTTTTTGATTGGTGTGTCTTGCAGAAACCAAGATATCTCTTCCTCTGTGACAGAGTTTCATCCATGGCCTTTTGAGGTGTGTTTATTGGCGATTTCTTGCAATTGGGATTTTGGTTAAGTTTTGAATTTGGAAAGCTGGTTTCACTTCTGTATATTACTAATCATAGCAATCGTGGTTTTGGGGAATTTTCCTTTCGTGGTAATTCCCTCTCCCAATTCGTTTTGCGTGTAGTTTATATGGGGTTTCATGGATATTCAACTTTTCAGGGAAAATAGAATAGAATTTTCATGGATATCATAAGAATAGTATAATCACATCCATATCCTTGCCTTTTATGCTCCCTCCAATCTTAATATCTCATATACAGAGGGTTAGTGAGAGAGAAGAGGTCGAGAGGAAAGAAAATTATTTGATCTCTGACAGTGACAAATACCCAAACTTAATGTGTTTACGTTTCCAATTATTGAAAAGTGATTATTATAACAGAATTATGAAGGGTCAGTTTTCTGATTTGATTTGCCATCATTTCCTATTATAGTCATCAATTCTTTTTTGCTGAAGGTATTTGCTATGCACTTCAATGATTCACTTCTTTGCTTCTTACAGGAGTGATAACATCTAGAAGTGATATAGATTGGTAAATTGAGGTAGCAAGATGTCTTACAGAAGGGGGTCTGATCAGCCTCCGCAAAGGAGGATACTACGAACTCAGACAGCGGGGAATTTAGGAGCGGACCCAATCTTGGACAGTGAAGTGGTGCCTTCTTCACTTGTTGAGATAGCTCCCATCCTCCGTGTTGCTAATGAAGTAGAGGCTAGCAATAAAAGAGTTGCTTATCTCTGTAAGTTTTTGTAAGAGTTGAACATATGAACCGTGTAAGGTGTAAGGTGTATGTTATTTGACAAGTTTGGTTAGATAACTACAGGCAAGTTCTTGTTCTGTATGGGTGTGCAAAAGTTGAAGTCTAATATTGTTTAGAACCTTAAGTTTGTAAGAAAAATAGATAACATGTTGCTAATACTCACTCATTGAAAAAGGAAAACAAATGTAGTTGTAAGCTCTCATTGATGAATTTGACTTACCAGATTCCTGGTTTGATGGTTGTTGTTAAAAATGATCTTCTGTATTTTGGGATAGGATGGGAAATTTCTTGGTAAAATCCAAACCAGTCTTTGCATGAATGCTTAGACTTATTGCTTGAACAAAACTTTAATAATTGGTTATTTCGGTTCGTTAAAAGCTCACAAAGAATAAAAACTATTTTGATATCTGACCTTCGTTGCTTCTTTCCTTTATATTGGTTCAGTCATCAGATAAATGCTCTTTACATAGCTAATATTTTGTCATTTTTTTAATTATTGTATGTTTACTTCTTTTGTATCCAAAACTATGTTGGATTTTTTTTCTTTGTTATTTGTTCCTTGTTACTCCTTTTCTTGTGATTATTCTATTTGGATATATGCTAGTCTCATAGAATGACGCAGCCATGAGATGGTTTTTGAAATTTGATGTGAATGTTCTTTATCTGATGCTCATGCCTTTTTTATCATTAGGTCGGTTTTATGCCTTTGAACTAGCTCACAGACTAGATCCCCAATCTAGTGGACGTGGTGTTCGCCAATTCAAAACTGCTCTTCTTCAGCGTCTGGAAAAGGTGGACTTCTGATTTCATTTGTTAAGAACTTGTACATTCTTTTCTTTGCTTAATATTTTCAATCCGTTTAGGATCATTTCGTACCTTGGCTAATTCATGCCACAATTAGGAGATTTGAAAAGGGTTGTTTAATGATTTCTAGTTTGGGTAAATTAACGGATCAGTAGAAAACCGAAAATCAAATGCTTCCTATGTTAGAGTATATTGATATGCAGTTCTTTGGAAATTTGAAGATTATGAAAGTGCTTTTCCATTAAATAACAGGAAAATGTCACAACATATGAAGGAAGGAAAAAGAGTGATGCTCGTGAAATGCAGACTTTTTATAGGCAGTACTACCAAAAGTATATTGAAGCGTTACAAAATGCGGCTGACAAGGACCGGTGAGTTTACAACATAATTGAATCAATAGTTTGGTCATTGACCTGATTTTTTCTGTCTTATATAACACAATTACCTGTGAGTTATACTAATGTCTGTTAATCTAATTTCCTTTTAATTTTAAAAGGAAAATACTTTAGTTAACTTCATTTGATTCCCCAGTGCTCAGCTCACAAAAGCATATCAAACGGCTGCTGTTTTATTTGAGGTATTGAAGGCAGTTAATCGAACAGAAGATGTTCCTGTTTCTGAAGAGGTAAAACTACTTTGTCCATTAGTCAATAAATAAAGTTTACATATAAAGAGAGTAATGTATGATTCTTCGTTGATTGTTTTATTTTGACTGTTACATTCTGTTTTTGATGTTTAATTGCAGGTTATGCAAGCTCATACTAAGGTTGAGGAACAGAAGCAATTATATTCCCCATATAATATTTTGCCACTTGATCCAGAGAGTGGAAAAGAGCCTATAATGAGATATCACGAGGTTTGTTCTCTATAGTTATGTTTTAATCCCCTTTTCATTTGAGTTAATGCTTGATACATAAGGTTCACAGAGTTAACACCCCGGAGTAGAACTTGGAAACTCCTGTTTAAGCTAATGAAAAAAAAGAAAAACTATAGGCTGTAGAATCACTGAATCAAAAACTGATTGCCTAGAAACCTCAAGTCTTTCAGTTGGTTAGCATTGCCGGTGTTACAAACACAGAGAAAAGATTAAAATATCTTCAATAATTGGGTAATGAAACAATATATGGTGAATAATTTTCTCATCCCTTTTCTTTTGTCTGAACCTATTTATAATTACTACTTTTAGCTGATGAATAATCTCTGCTAGCATTTTTTTCAAAGTGTTGATTAGGTTGCGTGTGCTTATTTGCTTTTACAGATTCAAGCTGCTGTTTCAGCACTCCGTAATATCAGGGGTTTGCCTTGGACAAAGGGTCATGGCAACAAAGTAAATGAAGACATTCTAGACTGGCTTCAGCAGATGTTTGGTTTCCAGGTAGTGATTGAACTGATCTGTGTCTACCGTTTGGTTTTTAATTTTTAATGTTTCGTTCAAAGGTTGTCTTCCTTGGCTTATGCAGAAGGACAACGTGGAAAATCAAAGGGAGCACTTGATTCTTTTGCTTGCGAATGTACATATACGACAAGTTCCAAAACCTGATCAACAACCCAAGGTTTGATTATATCTATTACTATGGCTTCTTCCTTTATTTTCTGATACAAACATTTTATTTCTTACATATTGTACTTTCCCTGTTTAGTTGGATGATCGTGCTTTAAATGAAGTGATGAAGAAACTCTTTAGAAACTACAAAAAATGGTGCAAGTATTTGGGTCGCAAAAGTAGCCTTTGGTGAGTTTTGCATATCTCAATTATTAGTTACTTCAAATCATTGTTTATTTGGGTGTCAAATTGAAATTTATGGTCTTATATGTACCTAGTGAGTTGTGGGTAGAGATGAATATGTGTTCCAACCTCAAGTCCACTAGACTTGTTAGGATCACTATCACTTTGATGGTTAGGTTTCATTATGGTTTTGTTCTAAAAAGACACTTTAGTGAGTTAAATTATCAACCTCTTACTCCTAAAAAATGTGGAACTTTGTAGCTATCAGAATAAGCATTCCAATCAAGGTTAAGGGGCAAAAATAGTCAAAGTCATCTTTCTAGTGCTCATGTTTTTACTTCAAGTTTGCTAGCATCGTTCTATGGTGACCCAAGCAGACTTCAGGTCAAAACATGAGTGCTAGAAGAAGAGCTCTACTCTTGCCCATAGCTTTGACTAGGAGTTTGTTTTGGTAGCTATAAAAGTCTCATATCATTTAGAAGTGGAGAGTTTATAAACATTTTCTCTTCTTAATCCAATAAAACACCTTTTCAGTACAAAAGTAGGACAACCCATTGAGTTCCAAAACAAAAAATACCTAGGATGCTAGCAGGCTTGTGGTTGACCTATGTTGACCTATGTGAGCTTAGTGACTTGAATGAAACCAAGCAGGTTACATAGATAAATGTATAGATAGAAAGTGCATTTAATCTTGGAAACATTATAGTATTGTAAAATTTCATATATAATATTATAAAACTTGAATACGGATATATCATTATGGGAGCTAAGCCAATGGAAAGTGGGATTGGCCAGGCTCTAGATTTGCTGAAGTACAACCCAACATTTACCTAGGTGTTTAGGTACTTAAATTAGCGTAGTTTTTGGTATTGAGAAGGCCTTATTTTTTTGGGTTCTTTCCTTCTTTGTTTACAAGATGGAATTTTAGCTCATCTACTTGATTTGCATAAACAGCTACTCTTGGCCTTTGTAATATACTCTTTTTTAAAGTTTTAATTTTTATTTTCGAACGATTGCTAGGTTGCCAACTATTCAGCAGGAAATGCAACAGCGCAAATTATTATACATGGGCCTATATCTTCTTATATGGGGAGAAGCTGCAAACCTGAGATTTATGCCAGAATGCCTTTGTTATATCTACCATCACGTAAGTATTATTTAAATAAAAATATTAAATAAAAAACTTCTTCTGTCTAAAAGGAGAGAATTAGACCTTTCCATTCATTGGTGGTAAATATTGAGAAAAACTGAAGTCTCACATTGATTAGAGACAGAATAAAAAACCAGGCAATCCTTACCTTGTAAAATAAGCTAGCTTTACAAGGTTAAGTTAGGCATAAATCTACCTTAGAGCAAACTCATTTCCTCTAGAAACATTTTGACATTCTTTTTATCTATATTCAAAGTATATTGCATACTCTTAGAAATTGGGCTTAGGAATAAGAAGGTAAGGACTAGCCGAACTTTATAACCTTTATTAAGTCATATCTTAGGTTGATGTGGGACTAAACCACCACCGACTTTCAAGCACATACCTGCATGTGGTTTATTTTGGTAGTTCAGAATTTTAATCAATCTTTCATTTTATGATGTAAACTCTACTTTCTGATGCTTGATTTGAATGTCAAAATAATTATCAACAAAGCCTAAGCATAATATTTTCTTCATCTACCTAGATGGCGTTTGAGTTGTATGGGATGCTAGCCGGGAATGTTAGTCCACTGACTGGTGAACCAGTAAAGCCTGCCTATGGTGGCGAAAATGAGGCTTTTCTTATGAAAGTGGTAAAACCAATATATGATGTAATAGCCAAGGTGAGTTCTGCCATATTATAATATGAAGAATTGTTTTGTTTACTTTCAACATTTGATAACCTTCTTTTATCTATTTCATGGGATGTTTTTTGTATTCTAGGAGGCTAAGAGGAGTAATATGGGAAAAGCAAAGCATTCTCAGTGGAGAAACTATGATGATTTAAATGAATATTTTTGGTACTATGCTTCTTTTTGATCTGGTTGTTTTTCATTGCACTAATTTTTATCCTTAAATAGATTATCTTTCCCAAATTGTAGGTCACTTGATTGTTTTCGGCTAGGTTGGCCTATGCGTGTTGACTCTGATTTCTTCTGTGTGTCTTTACCTCCGGAGCTACGTCAAGTTAACAAAGACGAGGTATGACATACTTCATGTGTAATAAGTTATTAGAGTTTATACATAGGATTGTGTAACGAAAACAATTTAGGCTTCTTTGCTGGAACTCAAAAGAAACAGTTTATTACCATTAAGAAGAAGCTTAATTAGAGAGTGTATCCTGATGAAAACTGATTATTGTCTAGGTCATTCTTTGCCTTCAGTGATACAAAATTTCATATATAGATTATTTTGCGGTTTAAACTGTAATTATGATCATAGGCAGTGCAAACAAGACTTGTATTTATGACTGCATATATAGGAATTCAATATTTATTTGAGATGCATACATCTAGTTGTTCCCTCTTAAAAGTTATTTTGAACAATCCAAACGTTTTCCTCAAACATGAAACATGAATGAAGCAACCTCTGTCCATGATCTTATCCTAACTGCTTGTTCCTTGTGCATGATTTTGGAAAGTAGGAAAACAGAGTTCATGCCGCAGGCCGGTGGAGTGGAAAAGCCAATTTTGTTGAAATACGCACATTTTGGCATGTATTTAGAAGTTTCGATAGAATGTGGAGCTTTTATATACTCTGTTTACAGGTAATAGTTTCATCTTTTTATGTAAAACCTTTACTTCACTCTACATCCATTCAATCTAATGAGGGTGCTGATCATGCTTTTCAATTAAGGCGATGATAATCATTGCTTGGAATGGTTCTGGCCAATTAAGCTCTGTATTTGAGGGTGATGTTTTCAAGAAAGTTCTTAGCATCTTCATAACTGCTGCAATATTGAAGCTTGCACAAGGTAGATAAAAACGTGCAAATTTTGTTTCCATATCATTTTTCTGACTTAAAGTATTGGAGCAGAGATGGAGAAAAGCACTATATAACTCAGTTTTCAGCATGAAAATGTGTCTTTCT
Organism: Lablab purpureus; assembly: GCA_030347555.1. Lineage (NCBI taxonomy): Eukaryota > Viridiplantae > Streptophyta > Magnoliopsida > Fabales > Fabaceae > Lablab > Lablab purpureus. Next base: position 26,579,455 of record CM059258.1, read on the forward strand.
TTCCACTTTACATTTTATTTTTTCCTTTGAACAGAAAAATGTTAAACATTTGTTTTAGGAGATTTCTACTGCCAAACTTTTGAAAATGAAACCTACCAGACTCAATGATGCTGACTATTTCATTTAACTAACATTATTAATTCATTCTCTGTGCCTTGTGGATTCATTTCTTAGCAGCCAAATTCAGAAGTATTCAAAAATTAAAAATAGTATTGAGACTATTCTTCGAAGTGATGCTTACTTAGATGTCAAAGCTAGACCCCAAGAGATAATAGGAATCCTTATTCAAATCGTTCACAAGATTTTGAATCTCTTGTTTCTTTTTTTTAATTAATGTTTTATTTCAAAAAGTTACTGAGAATTTTTGTTGGGAGACTATAGGATGGCTCTAGTTTATAAAATTCCCAAATTTGTTTATCTTTATTTTCAATTATCAAACAACAAAAGTGTTTTACTTTATGAAGTTGAAACTTGATTATGCTGTCTTTATACTTTTCCAGCCATTCTGGACATAGTCCTAAGTTGGAAAGCAAGGAAAGTCATGTCGCTTCATGTCAAGCTGCGGTATATATTTAAGGCAGTTTTAGCAGCAGTATGGGTCATAGTTTTACCAGTCACTTATGCTTACAGTTGGAAAAATCCATCTGGCTTTGCACAAACCATAAAAAATTGGTTTGGCAATGGTACAGGTTCCCCTTCTTTGTTCATTTTGGCTGTCTTCATTTACCTATCTCCAAATATTCTCTCTGCACTGTTATTTGTGTTCCCATTCATTCGCCGCTATCTTGAGAGGTCTAACAATGGTGTCGTGAAGTTCATGATGTGGTGGTCTCAGGTAAACAGAAGCATATCTGGCTTGAGTATTTATGCTTATATATAAATATGTGTACTTTCTTTTAAACCAATGCCAAGAAATACTGCTGACAAATATTATTTCTCTTGTCAAGTTCTTCTAGCAGATGTTAGGGAGACACTGGTTTATGAGAAAGAACATATATTTAGTATTTTTTTTTTTCAGCATTTGTTATTTTATTTTCTCTTTCATTTCAACAATTTGCAGCCTCGGCTCTTTGTTGGAAGAGGAATGCAGGAGGGTCCAATTTCATTGTTGAAGTAAGAGAATGAAGTTAATTTCTTCAATCCTCATCAATGATCATTTTCACTTGTCAGCTGTGTTGATTAAACTATAACTGTCTTAATTTTATAGGTACACTTCTTTTTGGGTTCTCCTAATTCTTGCTAAATTAGCATTCAGTTACTACCTGGAGGTAAAGATTTGATCCATAAATGTATAGTGTTTCATTCAATCTTTCTTACCTTTTTTAACTGAAAGTGGTAGTGCTATTGCATCGCTATGTTGTTTGTCATGACACCACAAACAACAACAATCATTTGCAGTACCCCAAAATAGGATAAAAGAAAATGAAAAACATTACAAAAGAAGTAGGGATTTGAACATCTAGTGTACTAGATAGAAGAGGGAATTCGATAGCGAGTCTATAATTCATTTTTTTTTTATTTGGCCATTAATATATAGAAATCTTATCATTTCGTAGTAATTTTGGATTCTATTTTCTTTTTTATTTCTTGTTACTTTCCTTTTTTTCAATAAGTTCGGTTTATTTCTGCTTGGAGGTTTATTGACTGATTATTGGAAAATACACTTCTTATCATGTCATTATTTCCTTTTGATCTTATTTTCTTAAACCCTAAATTCATCTCTACCCAATTTCATTGTGTACATATCAATATCAGTATGTGCATCTGTGTATAAAAATCAGGAATTTTTATAGTGGGATTATTGTAAACAATCTAAGGAATCTTTACAAGTTTAGGAGTGTATCTATATCTGCAAAGGTGCAGAGTTTTTTTATAGCATTTTTTATATTCACATGTTCGTTAAAATCATTTGCTTAATTTTCTTCAAACTGCAGATTATGCCTCTTGTGGGTCCAACAAAAGCCATCATGAAAGCACATGTAACAGATTACAGATGGCATGAGTTCTTCCCTCATGGTAACACTTGGAATAAATGAAAAATGATTGTAGTTAATATAATGTTTGTTCTTAATATCATATTCTACTACATGCAGCCAGCAAAAATATTGGTGTAGTGATTGCTATATGGTCCCCTATCATACTTGTAGGTTTCTTTCTGTCACAAATCTCACTAATTGTATTATTTCTTTGTTCTGTGTTAAAGAGTAACTAGGTTCCCTTTGCAGGTCTACTTTATGGATACACAGATTTGGTATGCTATCTTCTCTACAATAGTTGGAGGCATATATGGTGCATTTCGACGATTGGGAGAGGTTTGTCTATTGTGTGTGTATTAATTATTCGTTTTTTGTTTGAAAACATGTTGCCTATTGACATTTGCTTAGCAGTGCAGATTATTAGAATGCATAATTTCCATATTTAGAAGATTTAACATTAGTGTAGTTACTGTAGCTAAGCCTATATATTGACATCCTTCAGCCAATGTACAAATCTTCAATTAAAAAGTAATATTACTATTTCTGTCTTTTCAAATTAACTCGTCGTATTTTCCTTTTCATACACACTTGATTCTATAATATTTTGTTCATTATATTACTAATTCTTTACTTATTTCACTTCTCACAAGCCTCCTTGCATAGTAAGAAGCCTTTCTTTTGTGTTGTATTTAATTTCTCTTTTCAGTGTTAAATTATCCTTTAATTATGTCAGGAACCAAAATTAAAAAATAGGAAAAACAAAGAAAAATGTTATTTCTTTATTACAGAAGAACCGAAAATAGGAGAAATAACTTTCCTCCAAAAGGTCAATTCTCAAAAGGTACAACATAGAATTCCCCTTTAACAAAGAGCAAAGCTCAATTCTCAAAAGATACAACATAGAATGCCTCTTTCTTTACATCCCCTCATGTTTCTTTACGTCTTAAATCTTTTCTAGCTGACTAACACTTCTGCTAACTGTCACAACTGATAATTCTGGCTTGACTGGTGAGTTACAATGTTAGAGCCTAATGAGCAGCCAATTTCTGCATGCTGTCTAAATAACTTACTTTAATGGATAAAACCTACAAACTTTGGCATATATATGGTTGGTGGCACAAGGAATTTTGATGGAGAGCACTCCATGGAGAGGTGATCCTTAACCATGAAAGTGGAGTAGCAATGGTGGAAGCTCGAGGTATGGAGGAGGAGTGGAAGTATATGGAAAGAAAATAAGCTTCAATGGAGAAGTTACACGAGTTCCTATCTCACAAGGAAGGTGCCTTGTGGAGAGGGCTAGCTAGAATTCGGTTAGAATGACCTTGAGAGAAAAGAGAGGAGCAATTTTGGCATCATAACTCTACTAATCTCAAAAAGTGATTTTACAAACTATGGAGAGGTCTATTTATAGGAGTAGAAATGGGTCATGGCCAAAAATTCAAAGGAGTGAGTGGAGGAAAAATTCAAATTGAATTTCCTCACATACTCCTAAAAATTTGGCACCTAATGGGGATCTACGCACAAGGGGTCACACTTTCCACATTGCAACATGTGTTAAATGTGTAAAGTGTAACCCTAGACGCATTCTAGAAACTCATGTGCAGTCTAGGGTTTAATTTGAGCTTAGATGAACTCAATTAAACTCTAGCAAAACCCTAATCTTTTAGGATCAAGACCTCCCAATATAAACCTGCACTATAAGGAAAAAATACAACCCCAAACACCTAGTCTACTTGGTCCAAATATTCTAAACTACTAAGTCCAATTTTGGAGCCTTCTAATTCCTACTATATACACTTTATTATACATTACTGGTGACCTCTTCAAGGGTGGTATTCGACCCACTAAGGACCGTGGAGGCCCAATCTTCAAGCATGCTTCTAGGTCTTTTATCCCTTTATTCTTGGAGTGGTCTGGAGTGGTGTGGTTGGATGGTTTTCCATCAAATTTCAAACTCAAGTGGAATTTCTTAGTTGGACATATAATAAACTATCACAAGGTCCTTGATATAACCACACCACAAATGTCATTCATTGTAGGAGAGCCTTATAAATATCATACTTCCAACGTGGGACTGAAGTCATGTACCTTACAATTGCATCCTATTATCCCACCGCAGCCCTCAGTGCTAACACCCACTCATGTTGGTTTTCTGCAGTATTCTTTCAACTAGTTTGGAGCAAACACCTCAATGCTAACATAACTACCTGCGCCACTCATTTGCAACTGATATTGATAAGAAAAAAAGCTCATATAACAATTATAAGAACCTTTGGAGGGTCACACCACCAAAGTTATCCGCTATAATGAAATTATAAAACTCATGCTAGAATACCATTTCTCTAATGTTCGACTTAAGTTCCATATCTTGCAATTGGATCTTAACAAAGTAAAATTATCATTGAAAGTTATAAAATGATCTAGCGTTTAATATAGAAATTTGGATTGATTTCTTGCTTTGCTTGTTATTTTGGTTGTACAAACTATGGTAAAGAACAGTCTTGCATGTTTTTTCTTCTACTTTAACTGTGGATTTATGGATCTTGAAATATATAAGTCATTGTTTTCATTTTAATTTCAGATTCGAACGTTGGAGTTACTTAGGTCTCGTTTTGATTCAATTCCGGGTGCTTTTAATGGTTGCTTGATTCCTGCAGAACAGACTGAGACGAAACAAAGAAAGGGCCTAAAGGCCCATTTTTCTCGCAAGTTTGAACAGGTTTGAAAACGTTTCCACATTATCATGATAGTTTTTATCTGAATACTCATCATTAAGCTGTAAGCTTGGATAATGAGATTTAAAACATACTTCTGAACAACCTGCAAGTAAGTACCTCTTGGAGGGAGCTTTGGAGAACATGTATTCCTAACTAAATCTATCCATTATTTAGGTGTGGTGTAAAGTGATGGTAGGGTATCTTATAGTAGTGCTGCTTTTCGTGCTGTATATCCATTCGGCTTGGTTCTAGAATTTAACATGACAATTTTTTCCTGACACCTTTTATGATACAGGCTTGTAGTTTCAATTATGGATTATTCTTTAAGGGTATTTCCTTGTCAAATATGGCACTATTGAGTTGAATGTTTTCTTTGTGGATATCATTCCTGATCTACCTGTCTTATATTTTTGTTTTCTTAATGTAGTCTTCTTTTATCAATATCAATTTGATTCTTGGAGAACCTGTTGTTTCAGGTCTCTTCTAATAAAGAGAAGGAATCTGCACGGTTTGCACAGTTATGGAACAAAATAATCACTAGTCTGAGGGAGGAGGACCTAATTGATAACAGGTAGTGCTATGACTGAACATTTTCTCAATATCTTGGTTCTTTGATTTTGAAGAACCTTGAATTATTACAATATTGAGATTTTTCATGTTTCCATGTGAGGCCTTTATTATTTGTTGCAAATAACTCTGACTAAAATGAAATGTTAGGGAGATGGACCTCATGCTCGTACCATATTCAGCTGACCGTTCCATAAACATCATCCAGTGGCCACCTTTCTTACTTGCTAGCAAGGTTCATATACTTGTGTTCAATTGCTTTGTGTGCTTGTGAGAGAATAATCTGGATCCTTTTTGAATCATTTAAAACTCTGTATTTGTTGCAAAGATCCCTATAGCGGTGTCCATGGCCAAAGACAGTTTTGGAAAAGGACAAGAACTGGAAAAAAGAATGTTAAGAGACAAGTACATGAAATCTGCTGTCGAGGAATGCTATGCTTCTTTTAAAAGCATTATTAACTTCTTGGTTCTCGGAGAACGTGAGAAATTGTAAGTTTCATATGATCTGAATCATGCATCAAAAGAGAAGATTGATAAAGTTTGATATACTGACATGGTATATTGCTTCACAAATGCAGGGTTATACAAAATATTTTTCAAAGAGTTGATGAGCACATAGAAATCAAAGCTCTGCTGAATGAGTTGAATCTGAGTGCTGTCCCTAATCTTTATGAACGATTTGTTCAGCTGATTGAGCGTTTGGTAATTATTTTGTAACTAGTAATGTTATATTTTCTCTTTGATCAAGAGTGAACTTTTATCAAATTTTGTTGTTATTTATTCAGTTGGATAACAAAGAGGAGGACAAGGATTCAATTGTGATACTCTTGCTTGATATGCTAGAGATTGTGACCAGAGACATAATGGAAGGAGACATTGAGGGGTAAGTCATTTGAAATTTTCTGTTTACCTTACTTTTTTCATGAGTTGTGATAATTTTGGATTAAGTATTACTATCTTGTAGTTTGCTAGATTCAAGCCATGGTGGGTCTTATGGCAAAGATGAAAGGTTTACACCCCTTGATCAACAATATACGTTTTTCGGTAAACTTCAATTTCCTGTTGAAACAGATATTGACGCTTGGATAGAGAAAGTAAGTTTCAGAATAATAAATGTTATTACTAAGTAAATAAAAAATTTATGTTTTCTCTCAACCTCGTTTTTCCCAGATTTCAGATGTATGCGTAATTCTGTTTTGTTCATTTTATGGGTTTGTTGACTTTTGCAGATAAAAAGGCTACAATTACTGCTTACTGTCAAGGAGTCTGCTATGGATGTTCCATCCAACTTGGATGCTAGGAGGCGTATAACTTTCTTCTCTAATTCATTGTTTATGGATATGCCACCTGCTCCCAAAGTTCGGAATATGATGTCCTTCTCGTAAGCCCATTTCATGTTCAACTTATAAAGCATGTTAAAACATTCATTTTATGATTTTTTTTTATTGAGTTAATTACACTCCATATCTTCAGTTTTTTTGAAAAGGATAACAAATCAATAGTGACTTATATAAGTTCTTTTTGATTGTGTTATATACAATAAGGATTAAGGAGGCTTTTTAAGTTCAACAAATATGTCCTGGATATAATCTCTGGATAAAACATATTAATTGCATTATATATCTTGATTTTGTAGTGTCTTGACACCATACTTTGATGAACCTGTTCTTTTCTCCTTAAATCACCTGGAAGAGCCAAATGAAGATGGAGTGTCTATCCTCTTCTACTTGCAAAAGATATTTCCAGGTTTCCACATTTCCTCTAGATATTTGTCAAAGAACTGCTTGACTTAAAAGCTTATGTTGATGTTTCAAGATATTGAACAAAAATGGTTGTAGCATGCCTCCGTGCTAGAGCCTTTTGGGCTTGAAATGTAGTAAAGTTTATTGTACTGAAACCGAACACTACTTAACTCAGTTTAATTAGAATATTGATGACATGGATTTAATCCTCGAACACTTGGTTAACCTGGCTTAGAGCTACTTGACATAAAATCGTAAGATGTAAGCTTGTGGATAAACATTTGATTTTGTAGGCTAGGAAGCACATTAGACATGGGTATGCTTCAAATTTTCATAAAATATACTCGTTCGTTCATCACCATTTTATGAAGTCAGTTTGAAATAATGGGAACAATGACCAAATACTACCACGATAATTGAAAAATATATAAAATTTAAAGGGGACATAACTCCATTACCTACGGATGATGTACTTTTTTTCCTCTCATACTACGGTCAGTACAATTCTGTAGTTTAGTTTTGCTCCTGATCATGATTTACTGCAGATGAATGGAAAAACTTTGTTCAGCGTTTTGATTATAAAAGTGAAGAAAAACTGAGAGTAGAGAATGAAGAAGACCTTCGTTTATGGGCGTCATACAGAGGACAGACATTGACCAAAACTGGTACGAATTACTTCCTGTCACTCCAACATTTTTGCATTTCAGATGCACAAAATTTAAGGTTTTTTTGCATTGTAGAATTATGAATTTCCTCTAAGCCTTTTCACTTTGTTCTCACCAAGTGAAGTCCGAGGAATGATGTATATACGACAAGCATTGGAGCTACAGGCTTTTCTTGACATGGCAAAGGATGAAGGTACACTGCAAACGATTCATTGAAAGAGGAAGAAACCATTACTTTATCTATTATACGCTGAGATTAATATTGCCATTTCACTTCACAGAATTAATGAAAGGTTACAAGGCTGCAGAACTAGAGAGCAGGGAAAATTCAACCAGTGAGCGGTCAGTGTGGACACAATGTCAATCATTAGCTGACATGAAGTTCACATATGTAGTTTCATGTCAACAATATAGTATTCATAAGCGATCTGGTGATCCCAGGGCAAAAGAAATTTTAAAGCTTATGATTAAGTATGTCTCTCAAACCAACCTCCTCACTTGTTATAGCTTATGCAAACATTCAGTGCTAATGTTCCCATAACAGGTACCCATCTCTTCGAGTTGCTTACATTGATGAGGTTGAAGAGCATATCAAAGGTTCGTCCAGAAAAACAGATAAGGTTTATTATTCAGCTCTAGTGAAAGCTGCATTACCGGCAAAATCAAATGATTCTTCTGAAACAGTTCAGAGTTTAGACCAGGTACTCTTTGTGGACGATTCGTGAACTTATGACAACTAAAATCAATGTATTGAAACTGATGAAAATCCTGCACATTATTATATTGTAAAGCCTACTTTTGAAAGCTCTGAAAGATAAGCCAAAATTCATACAACAAACGCATATGGCACAACCAGTGGCATCTTTATTATTGGAAGGGGGAAACTAGCAAAATGATTTTTCCTAATTTTGCAATAGTTATTGTGTAAAATAATCTAAATTATTCTAGACGGATAGATTCTTCTCAAACATATCCAGCCCTATGATATATTCTTTACTGTAGCAATGATTTTCAATTTGTTGATTGGTTATTTTGGTGTAGGTAATTTACAGGATAAAGCTTCCTGGACCAGCAATATTGGGTGAGGGGAAGCCAGAAAATCAAAACCATGCCATCATTTTCACACGTGGGGAAGGCTTGCAAACAATTGATATGAATCAGGTCTTTTGTATTATTTATGTATATATGAAAGAGGGGAACGCTAGCTTCTGAAAAAATTCAGGTTGCTAAATATGAGTGTAACAGGATAACTACATGGAAGAAGCTTTCAAAATGAGGAATTTGCTGCAGGAATTTCTCAAACCACCTGATGGTCCAAGAATGCCGACAATACTTGGACTCCGAGAGTTTATATTTACTGGCAGGTACGATCTGTTGTAACAATTTCAAATTAAATGATCCTCATTTCTGATATAAACTGTAATGTATTAGTGTTTTCCGTTTATGTTTATGTACCTTGTGTTTCTTGCAGTGTTTCATCTCTTGCATGGTTTATGTCCAATCAGGAGCATAGTTTTGTGACAATTGGACAAAGATTGTTGGCTTACCCCTTGAAGTGAGTTTTTCTTGTTTGTTTCAGTATTTTAATGGAGGCTTATGATGAGATGTATAGCAGAATACTAACCCTTCTTATATTTTATTTTTAATAGCTCATTGTCGTATGTCTAACTTCCCTATTTTTTTTATTCAATTGATTCTACAACCAAAATTATGTCATCTGAAAAAAACATGCATGTGACACTATCTGAATATATTCAATAAGCATGTGAAAGAGATGAAGATTCAAAGCAATTCTAGCGTTAAAGAAAAGTCTGCTGACCCTATTTTGTGTTCCCACCCTAGTCATTACTCCCTCATACATATCTTAGTTACTCGAATATATGCAGTATGAACTCCAAAACTGAGGGCTTTAAACAATACCTCTCTTGGCACCCAATCATATGCCTTTGCCAACTCATGAAAACTGTATGTAAAATCTTGATTTCCTCTAATATATTGCCAACTCGTAGCCATTAAATATCTTTCTCACCTAGACCATTCCATACCTAAATAAGTATATTATCTAGTCTAACTGTTCTGCCATTTTCAAACCTCTCAAATGTTTTTGCAAGCTCAGGTTAAATTATACCATAAAATGTATAACTTAGGTCTCATCACTACTGTTTAGCATATCCAAAAGCGAAAATGAATTTAAAAAAAAAAGCGCCTTTTAGCAACAGGAATCTAGTTCTCATAATCCTAATCAAAGTTACTGAAATGTGGAAGTGGCAAGAATATAAATATTAGTTATGTTTCCCTAATTTTTTTCAGATATATTCTTTCTTTCTTTGTGTTAAGGTCGGTCAAGGTGCTGTGTGACAATTCAGACGTTATTCAGTTGAAATTTTAGTCTACATGTCTCCAGTGCTGTGTGAATTGTTGTTTGATGATATCATTAAAGTTTTTATTCCTTTCATTCAGAGTGCGGTTCCATTATGGCCATCCGGATGTGTTTGATAGACTTTTCCACCTGACAAGAGGGGGTGTAAGCAAGGCTTCTAAGGTCATCAACTTGAGTGAGGATATATTTGCAGGCATGTATTTTAGTTCTCTTCCTGTATCATGTATACAATGCAACTTGTTTCTGTTTCTTTCAAAGAGGTATCTAATAGTAATAGTTTATTTATGATGTGCAGGTTTCAATTCTACATTACGTGAAGGAAATGTCACTCATCATGAGTACATACAAGTTGGTAAGGGAAGGGATGTGGGTCTTAACCAGATATCAATGTTTGAAGCAAAAATTGCTGCTGGAAACGGCGAGCAGACAATGAGTAGAGACATTTACAGACTTGGACACCGTTTTGATTTCTTCCGAATGCTATCTTGTTATTTCACTACCATTGGCTTCTATTTCAGTACCCTGGTATACATGGAACCTACCTTACTTGTAGCATATATGAATATGATCTGTTGCAAATACTGACTTTGATTTTGACAGATGACTGTCCTCACAGTTTATGTATTCCTTTATGGACGCCTCTATCTTTCCCTTAGTGGACTTGAAGAAAGTTTGAACAGGCAGAGAACTATTCGAGACAACAAAGCTCTTCAAGTTGCTCTGGCTTCTCAGTCAGTTGTGCAAATTGGACTTTTATTGGCATTGCCTATGTTGATGGAAATTGGCTTGGAGAGGGGATTTCGTCAGGCGTTAAGTGAATTTATACTGATGCAACTACAGTTGGCACCTGTATTTTTCACATTTTCTCTTGGAACAAAAACACACTACTATGGAAGGACATTGCTTCATGGAGGTGCACAGTACAGAGGCACAGGTCGTGGTTTTGTGGTGTTTCATGCCAAATTTGCTGATAACTATAGGCTCTATTCTCGCAGCCATTTTGTTAAAGGAATTGAATTGGTGATTTTGCTTGTGATCTACCATATATTTGGTCATGCATACAGAGGAGTGGTTGCCTATATTTTCATTACTATAACCATGTGGTTCATGGTAGGGACATGGCTTTTTGCTCCCTTCCTTTTCAATCCATCAGGCTTTGAGTGGCAGAAGATAGTTGATGACTGGACAGATTGGCATAAATGGATAAGCAACCGTGGAGGCATTGGTGTATCTCCTGATAGAAGTTGGGAATCCTGGTGGGAAAAGGAACATGAGCATCTCCGGCACTCTGGAAAGCGTGGTATTGCTACTGAGATCATATTAGCCCTCCGCTTTTTCATATATCAATATGGCCTTGTATATCACCTGTCAATTACTGATTCTCATCAAAGTGTTCTAGTAAGTTTTTTCTTACCCGGTTCTACGTAGGAATAGTCCTTTGATTGCTTATAAATCCATAATTCCTAGCTACTAGAATTTCAGTTTAATTGTTGCTAATATTGGCTTACAGGTTTATGGTATTTCATGGATGATAATCTTTGTAATATTGGGTTTAATGAAGGTGAGATTTCACACTGTTATACTCTGTATCGTTAAGATTTGGTGTATTCATTTTTCAGGGATGCTGCTGAGTGCTCGCATGCAAACTAGCTGAAAACATGTTTTGTTTATGAAACACCCCATTAATGAGTTTTAGGTATTATGTTACTTGAAAAACAACAACAAATAAAGAAGTTATATGGTAAAGCCATGATTTACCTCGTAGGGGTCTTAACTCTGCATTACTAAAATAATTCAGACACTTCTGTCATTGCCTTCTGTGTTTGGTTTAGTTAAATATTAAAAGCTCGTCATATCCACATAATATGCCCTCTTTTCGTTTAACTTCAAATGTTTTCTTTTACCATGACTATGTGTATCTTTTCTCACTGCATAATGGCTACTAAACTTGAGATGAAGAGCAATGATATCCACACTTTCCTTTTCTCTTACACCTCCTCACTCATCCCTTTCTATAATATTGGACTTTTGCAGGGTGTTTCTGAAGGCAGGCGACGCCTGAGTGCAGACTTCCAGCTTTTATTTCGATTGATTGAGGGTTCAATTTTCTTAACATTTCTTACTATCTTCATAATCCTAATAGCAGTTGCTGGTATGACAGTTAAGGACATAATAGTCTGCATCCTAGCAGTCATGCCAACAGGCTGGGGGTTGCTGCTGGTCAGTAAATACTTTTTTTTCTTTACTCACATGTTCTTTCAAGCCAATGTGTAGTTTGATCCATGACAATCTGTGTTGCTTTGATCCCTAAAAGAGTGCACATCTAAGCAAATTGCTCTCCAAAATTATTTACATGCCAAGTATTTTTACCCTACGAAGTTGTAAAGTGAAAAATGGCTGTTTGCAATCATAAAAATCACTGTATATTTTTTGAAAAGCTATTCAAAATGGCTTCTGATTTTTAATTAGATTTTAGACTATCTTATAGCTTGGTTATTTTTTATAACCTGAAACTAACGGACCCTTTATTCTCACAAATCTAATTTTAATACACAAAAGCTCTTAGGGGTCAAAGCAATGCATGTTGCCACTCTTTATAAAATCATTCATAAATGTCTTTATATGGTATCTCTCTTTTGTCGCATCCTCTATAAATTAGAAATTTCATTGTCAAAATATATAAAAGGGACACCTCATATCTCTTCTCATAATCAAGATTGAGCATATATACTCACTTCATTTTCTGTCTTTTGTTTCTGCTCTCCACAAGATTGCACAAGCTTGTAAACCTGTCATAGAAAAAACTGGATTTTGGGGGTCTGTTCGGGCACTTGCTCGTGGATATGAAGTAATCATGGGCTTGCTTCTCTTCACACCAGTTGCTTTCTTGGCGTGGTTCCCATTTGTTTCAGAGTTTCAAACACGTATGCTTTTCAACCAAGCTTTCAGTAGAGGTTTACAGATTTCTCGTATTCTTGGTGGACAAAGAAGTGATCGCTCCTCCAATCACAAAGAGTGATACAGCCTCATTTTCATCCATTATCTTTTATCAAACGTTTCAACCACCTCCGGTTACATTATTTGAAGGGTTTTGACTGCACGTCATGTTCTTTAAATAATGTGACCACACATGATTGGATGATAATGATTAATGAAAGATAGTATGATGTTTTTTTTGTACATTTCTATATTCATACTTGCTATTTTTGTAAATGTTGTTTTACAACCTATTCAGAGTCGAACATTGTACATACATGCTATAGTACGGATTACAGTTTGAAAGTTGTATCAGAAAAAACAAGGCTCTCTAATCTGTAAATCTTACTAGCTTTTGCAGTTGTATACCCAGTTATTAGTGACTCATTTTTTCTCTTTCTTTTCATTTTGTTTGTAGGAAAATAATATTTGAACATGCTATTAGTGTTGTGATTGTAGGGTCATAAAAATGTATTGTGAAAATATAAGAAATATATTATATAAAAAGGTTTATTGTTTATTGTTTATTTTATTTATATACTATATATATAAAGAGAGGAAAAATGTAAAAGAATATTAAATAGAATAGTATTTTAATTTTAATTACCTAAATTTAAATAATAATTAAATATATTTTTATTTTTATATAATGTTATTTTAATAAAACAAAAGATTTTTTAAAAATTAATTTAAATAAAAGATATTACAAGCAAATATTTTAACATTTCTCTTTATTTTAACATTTGTTTATCTAAATTTCAAATTTCTTCATATTTGATCCTCCTTTGATTGATTTCTTTTTCTTTTTTTTTAATTCTTGTTTTTTTATTTTTTGTAACATCTTTATTTAATTTGACATTTGTTAATCTAAAAATGAAGATAGATCTTTAACAAAATCAAAAGAATAAATGTTTTGATGATGATGACTTTTAAAGAAGAAGATGAACATTTATTTATTGAAGTCTTAAAGTTTTGTGAAAGTATTTAAATTTATATTCTAAGTATATGTTTATTTGTAATAGTTAGGAGACAAGTTAAAGACTCTACTATGCACATCATTCTCTTTTAAACTTAGAAAAAGTCTTTTTTTTTTGTAAAAAACATTTTAATGTCAAATAATTAATTATCCCTTAAGATAATCAATTATGCAAAGTTTTGAAAAACTTTTTAATAACCTGTTTGAAATAATTGATTATCTCTTGGAATAATCAATTATTATGCTTAAAATGATCTATTATCACGCACTGTTTTCATAAATTTATTACTCTTTGCAATAATCGATTAACCTAACTAATAATTGATTATTCTAAATGTTTTTACGAAAACATTTCATATTTTTCAGACCTTAGTACTCCGTTTTTCCTATAAAATGAAATTGGGTCTAAACTTTTTAAATACACAGATCATAAGTGTCTTTTTAAACCTAGTCTATTTTCTCTAAGTTGGCTTAGTGTGAGAAGGTTGTGTTGTTGCTAAGGTTCAAACTTGTTTCATCCTTTGAGGATTGTTCAAAGGAGGTTTTCATCTTTTATGGTTTGGAAAAAAAGTGTGTTCATTCCTTGTAGTTGTTCAAGGAAAGTGTGTTGTTCATCCTTTGTGGTTTACGAAAGAAGTATTTTTGTTAATCATTATGTTGTCTTAATTCTGCTGCTCTGTAAGTGTTGTAAACTACTTTAACTTTCAGATAGTAAGTAGCAGTCATACTCCTAGAGATAATTGAACATTGGATGTAAGATCTATTTTAATTTGAACTGGTATAAACCTGGATGTTTAATTTTTTCTATCTCTTACTCTTGTTTATTTTCAGCTTATATCCTACTTATATATATTGTATTCTAATTTTTGCTAAGCAGAATTTAAAATTAACTTTGGAGATTTTGTTAAACTTTGTTTTAACTTAATTAATTTTGAAAAAGGTTAAATTTTTAAAGAATCATTTCACCTCCTCTTGGTTTTATTATATTTTCCCTATTATTCTAACAACATTCTTTATTGTATCTCTTATTTTATCAACCTCATCTTCTTTCTCTATTGTGGATTCTATGGTTGTGACATTGGACCTTTGATGAATATTAGAATGTGGTTCTTCGTTATTTTCTCCTTTTAGACATCAAACTTCTTTAAGAGATACACATATTCTTTTGGTTTTGATCATTCTTTTATATCTTCTTTATTTGTAGTGAACTTCTCTTTCATCAAGTCTAAAGCAAAACTTGTCTTTCATATGAACTTTGAATAGTTTGAATACTTTTAGGTAATTTGCATATTTAATCACACAAAGTTTATTTTAAAAAAAACTTAACAAATTGTGATTAATCTCAATAACATGAGATAACAAAAATAAATTTGACACCTAAATAAACTTAATTACAATTGTTCCTATACCTTCCACAATAATTTGTTTTCCATTTTCAATTCTTATTTTAAAAATATCATTTGTTGAGCTTTTTGAAAATTTCATAATCATGAGTCATGTGTTTTGTACAACCATTATCTATAAGTCAACCTTTTGTAGATAGATTTGTCAGTTGTAAAACATGATGTAAAAAGTTGTTCCTCTTTTGGTAAGTACCTTTAATAACACGATTTTCTATCATTAATCTTTATTATTTTTGTGTTTGCAAGACATGTATCACGATTGTCAAAGTAATTATAGATAGATCATTTGTGTTTTCCAATAAAGTAATCAACGTTTTGTATCGATCTGGTACTATTATTAGAATTTTCTCGAGTAATTTTGAATTAGAAAACTCCTTATCTAATAATTTTATCTTGTTAGCAATACTCGACAATTTATTTTAGTATTAATTAATTATTTTTTACTCTTTCATCCTTTATAACTCAAATTTTGGCATTTTCATGTCTCGATTTTTTTCATTTTCTTCTTATTCTCCTTTCAAATAGTTCCAAATTTCTTTGAATGACTTTAGGATCATGATTTTGATGAAAATCATTTGTGAAAGACCAGTAAACAAATATGACTTTGTCTTTATCTTCTTTATTTTATTTTCCTTTTGATTCTTGATTTTTGATTTGGACTATAGTGAAATTTTTAGACAACTAAACAATAATGTTATCATTTTCTACAACTTTCTATAAATTTAGAACTTTTGTATATGTTAACATTCTTATATAGCTCATAGATATATTTGCATTTTTATATAGTTTATAGATAGTAATTTTCATTCTAAAAACTGAAATAACAATATGTGAAAAATTTCTTTCTCCTTTCATTTAATTATTAAAAGAGTTAATATTTGTGAACTTTGTTGTTCCTTTTAGTTTCTATCTCATCAAATTCAGCACTATTATTTTTTAACATATTTGTAAAATGTGTAAATAGTGGATCAAAACTAAAAAAAAGCTTTTAAGGAAAAATTACGGTCACTTAAGTATTTTTTTCTGTTTATTTTATGAACAGTACCATTTTTTATTTCAGAATATTTATGAAAATACATGTATACAGAATGTCAAAACAGCAAAAAATTAGGTTTTTATGACAAAATTAAGATAGGTTAAGTACTTTCTTGGTGTTTTTTTATATGATGGAAGACTTCCTCCAATAAATGACGTAAGAAAAACATTGGTTACTTATTAATCTTAATAGCGTGAGGGATATGAATGTCCATTTCAAAATTGGGTCATGTGTTATTATTGTTTTTTTTCTACAGAGAATTTTCCCTCTTATCAAGTAAGATACTAACCTCACTTTCAATGTTATAACCCTAATTTATACTAACTTCAATTAAGATATTTCAAAGAACTAAAAATATATTCTAGCTTACTATATTTATGGAGAGCAAGATGGAGTAGATGTGTGATTGATGGTGAAAAATGAAGATGAATAATAAATGCATTATGCACTTGAACTATCAAATGCATATCATGCATTGCTTGCGGCAAATTTAATGGAATGAAAGTACATAATTGGTTAAAACCCACTAATTGGTTTGAAATGTTTGGTCACACCCACCAAAAGTATGATAAGAACAAGATATAAACTATAATTATATTTATGATGCTTTGAGTTTAAGAAAATTTGCAATCAATCAATCATGTAATGTGTTTCAATCTCAAGTTTAATTATCCAAAAACTTTGTTGTGAAGCATCTCATTCCACTCCCTTATCTCAAAAGTTCAAATAAAAAAAGAAAAGAAGAAAAGAAGATTTGTGACTATCATATAGCTACCAAAAGTTTTCAAAATGAAAAACTGCATGTAATAGCTACTAATATGTGTTTTCAAAAGGGTTACTCTCTTATTAAAATCATAGAGTAAAAACAATTTTAAAAAGGGTTACTCTTTTATTAAAATCATAGTGTAAAACATTATATTAATTATCATATCAATAATCACAAGTAGATTTTTGTTATAAATTGTATATACCTATAGTTAAAATTAGATATATGGACGAATCATTTATTTAAAAACAAGTCCACATAAATTAATATTATAAAAAAATTGTTTATTTAGTTGCGTTTTAAAAAAAAATTAATTTTTATAAATTATATTTGTCCTACATATTAAAAATTTTAAAAAAAATATAAATTCACACGTGAATAATACAAATGTTCAGCATACTTTTTACTTTTACTCAAATAAGTTGCTATAGTGACAACCATTTCTTTATAAATTTAAAGCAATTGTATATCCAAATCATATCACTAATTAAAATAATGAGATGATTTTATATTAATTGATCCATAAGAAAAGAAACCTACTGATAGTTTTAAAACTAACTTATATAAATACTAATTGAAAATCTTATCACACTATAGTGTAAGATAAGATCAACCATGTCATGTTCATATTCAACTTGTAACATCACTGGAAAAGGAAAGGAAGAAGAAAAAGTGTGCAAGACCTACCAAACCCTCTTCCCTGTAAATTCCCCACAATTGAGTGTTGGTCAATTCTTCACATCCTTTCTTTTTCTTATTCTAAAATATCTCTACAACACAAAAGTATCATTGTAATTAGTTTCAAAATTTACCATACAAATTTGTTTTTAAAAATCTCATTATGGTAATTGTTCTGATAAATGTGCTTGTCTATGATTTATATATACAACATTCATATATTTATATATTTATATATAGAACATTTAAATATGTCTCTCTCTAAATTTTAGAACCTATTCTTTCATGTTAATGTTTAATTTTTAATTGCAGAGTTATATGATGTAAGTGAAGTTTTATTAATCAAAATCATACTTTCATGAAGTTTGTTTAGATGAAATCGGTGACATTTAATAAAGTGTAGTTCAAATAAGATCAATAACTTATAGTGATAAGGGTCATCTCCACTTTTCTAGTAATTAATGCTTCATAGATATTCAATCTCAAATACTAGTAGAATTATCAAAATAAATTTAATTTGATGCACTGAATCCGAAAATTATGCAAAAATAAGCAAATCAGAATAGAAAATTATAATTTAAATTGAATTAAGTCAATTTTTTATATAACATTTAATTCACTTCTCATAAACTCAGGTTAAACATGTTACACCAAAATTTATAGTGGATTCAATTTATAAAATAATAATTACATTTAAAAAATAAAAATAAATTTTTGTATGTCAATTAATTTTATTAATATGATTATAAAAATACATATATTTATTTTTACCTTTTAAATATTTTAAAGTGAAAAAAAAATGGTCAATTTGATACCTCTAAGTAGGATTAAATTATTATGATGTTGTAAGGTGGAGGAAGATTAAAATGATAATTTAAAACTTCAAAAGTTAAATTGATTAATATTTATGGACTAATTTAACGAATAAATAATTTTCAAATAAGAATTGGATCATATTGACTACTTCAAAAAAAAAAGAGGTGGTAGAAGTGTCCAACAATGCTCAATTCTTTGAAGTAATCAAAGTGTGAACGTATTGCCGTCTACGGCCCGCTTCTCCGATGTGGGACATGCCACACAAAAAAAAGTAATTTCAATTCTAAATTCTAGAGCTAGGTATTCAAATAAATTATTATAGTTACAAAAATACAACAAAATTCTTAATCTCTACCAACATAACATTAATTTAATTAACTCATTAAACAAGAAATTAATTAT
Organism: Lablab purpureus; assembly: GCA_030347555.1. Classification (NCBI taxonomy): domain Eukaryota; kingdom Viridiplantae; phylum Streptophyta; class Magnoliopsida; order Fabales; family Fabaceae; genus Lablab; species Lablab purpureus. The sequence continues at coordinate 26,598,555 of CM059258.1, forward strand.
TTTATTAAATTAAACATGAAAAATATAAATGATTTAAAAATTCATAAATAAAATCTATTTAATCCATGGACCAAATATAAAAATAAGGTTTAATAGACATTTTTGTCCCACTTGCAATGTTTTTCATGTTTTTTTTTTCAATTCAGTCCCAAATTATATTTTTTTTATTGAGTCTCAAATTTCATTTTTTTTCAATTGAGTCTCAAATTTTATTAAATTTGTCAATGTGATCTTTTTTGTTAAAAATCCACATATTATAGTAATCATATTCATGTTTATATTTATACCCTTTTGTCATTATTTACGTGTCACGAGTTAATTTGAATGTGTTACGTCTAATATAGTACCGTTAACATTAATCTAACAGAAAAAATTATATTGAAGATTTTAATAAAATTTAATATTTAATTAAAAAAAAATTAAATATAAAAAAACATTACAAATTCTCATAAAATATTAGAATTAAAATAGCTATTAAACCTAAAAGTAATAACTTACACTCTATAATTTCTAGAGGTGATTTACTACCTTTTACTCAAATAAGAGATTCTACAGACGAAAAAGGGTTGCACTTTCACAACTTGTTCTTTGTATTCAATCGGGTGGCACGAAATGAGTTAGTTATTTTATTATCACAAAAGAACAACACGAAAATGAAAAATGAAAAAAAAAAATGGATGCATGCATGTTGTTCACTTCATAACCCAATGCTGACGTTAAGACTTATGGTGGTGAGGAGTGAGTTCTTGAGTATTATCATCGCAATTTGAGTCAATTAGAATACCTGTTTTGGTCACTATTTATTTTTTATTTGTGAAAAAATTGGCACTTCCTTGTCACTGGCTTTGGCCAACCATGATTTAGGGTTTGAAGAAGAAGGCATTGGAGTAAACTAAATCATGATAATGACACGTTACTAGTGAATAAATAAATGGCGAATTGACCAATTGCTTACCAAATTCAAAAGATTAAACGGAATAAGTTGCTCATCAAATCTCAACCTTTGCATTTATAAATCCACAAATTTAGAAATGGGAGGTCTTAAAAGGAGGCGCTTTCTACATTCCACGGACTTCCACTTGGTAAGAACAACCACATGCCAGCCAACTACCTTCAATATTAGGACATTTTTTAAGGATTCTTTTTAGTATTACAGGTTAAATTTGTTCGGATGGATTTTGTGTATGTAGATTGTTTTTTCAAAAATTTTCTAAAAGGATTAAGTTAACACAATTTCAAATGAAAAAAAAATCATATTATGCATTATGATTTTTGTTGAGATGTAATATCTTTTTTAGTAAAATGTATTATGTAAAATATTTTTAGTTCCATTGTATTCTTTTATATTGTAGAAAAATCATATTACATAGTCAATTTAATATTTTTAAGTAATTTTAAAAAGAGTTAAATATTTTTTTTATTTTTAAATTATTTATTAAAATTATATTTTATTTTTTAACCATCTTTAAATTTATTTTGTTTTTATATTTTATAAATTAATATTAAAATTATGTTTCATTTTATTTTAAAATATTTTTAATTATTATTAATAATTATTTACATATATTTATGAAATATAATAATAAAATAAATTTAAAATTTGTTTCAAAATCTAATTTTAACAACTAATTAAGAAATTAAAATCATATTTAACTATTTAAAAAAAAGTACAAAATACAACTTATGCATGTACTTTGTAAATAAGTTTGATTCAATTCCGTATAAAAGCAGGGATATGTTTTCAAATATTTTTACTTCTATTTAAGTGTTATTTTTAAAAATTAAGATAAAATTACTCATTAAATTATTGGATTTCATTCAGTGTAGGATTGTTTAGTTTAATTAATTTATACCTTTTTTTAGTTCATTTCTGTTTTTATTTTTCCTTACTATGTAAAATCATTACAAAATAGAAATATAAGTACTCAACATAAAGCACTGACAGATATGTTGAATGCTTTAAACATAATAATAATCAATATAAAAAATTTAACGCAGGTATAATTAATTAAGAGATTAAATTTGTTTTTCGTGTCCAACTATTTTTAAAAATTGTATTTTATCTCTAAATCGAATTATATATTTAAAGTGTTTAATATGTAAAACAGTTTATTGGTTTGCTTATAACATTTAAAATGAAAAAACAATTAAATTACTGTTTTGCATATAAAACACTCTAGTTTTATTTGTTAGTGAAAATATTTTATATAACTTTATTGAATATTATGAGTTTTAATTATTAATTTTAGTTCATTTTTTAATTTTATTTTCTCACGTTAGCAATTTATTTACATGAGTCACATCTTTGTCTTATAACTTTTATTTTGGAAAAGAAAGTTCATTTTGCACATTTAAAGCTTCAATGTCACAAATTTGTCATCTATATTTATTTTTTTGTGTATTAGAAAATTACTAATATTTCTATTAATGAATGAGTGGATTAGGTTTGATTATTTTTATTAACTTTATTAATTTAGTTTTATTAATTTTTAGGTTTTCATACTTTGAGTAAAATCCTTTTTTCTTTTTTCTTCTTTTCTTTTCCATTTCTTTCTTTCTTTTTACGAAATTTTTTATTAAAATATATTAATGAAGATGCGTAGCTAATCCTTGAATCTATCAGAGATTCCAAAAATTATGATAAAATGAGTTCCTAGTTGTTTTGATGGTACGAATCCGTTATCTTTTTCCATTTATTTTCTAAATTCGATTTCTATTTTTTGGATCTATATTTAAATTGTGTTTTGAATTAGATCTAAATTTAGATCTTGATTTTAATAATTTCCATTCAAATTAACCCATCATTCATCTTTTTAAATTTTATAGAAATTATAAATTGTGAGTATGTTTTTTTAGAAATTCAAATATCTAGACTTATGTCTACAATTAATAAAATTAATAACATTCATCGTAATTTGATGATGATTTAATCTAGAATTTTTTTTACCATGAACATTTCATCGTGTCTATTCGAATATCGAATTGATATATTTCTGATTGAAAATTTATTTTAAATTTAATTACGCAATTTTTTATTTTAAATTTAATTCAAAAAATTTATTTGCATATGTTTTGATTTTATTTAATTTTATTTTAAATTTAATTATCAAATCTTAATTGAATATGTTTTTATTTGATTTTGAATTTAATTATTAGTTGAATCTGTTTTGATTTTTATGTTTAAATTTAATTTTTTAATTGATTATATTTTTATTTTATTTATTTATTTGATTTAATTCTGTAATTTTAAAATGGTCATATTTTTATTTTTATTTTATTTAATTCTACAATCTTATTAATTTTATTTCAAATTTATTTCAAAATTAAATTATGTAATTTTATTTTATTTTCAAATTTTTTTAGTGTTATTGTATAATTTTGAATTTAATTTATTATGTTTTCATAGAGGATGATATGAGTTGTTTCCTATACTATAAACTTTTAAAAAAATATAATAATTGTTTGATAGTGTTTTTTTACAATCATCTTAATTTTAAAAAAGAATATAAATATAATTTATTATATTATATGTTGTACATTTAATATTATTTCTAATTTTATGTAATACATACACTAATTTTATGTAATACATACACTAAAAAGAAAAAAATTATTTTCTATAAAAAAATGTAAATATGTGAACACGAGTTAAATAAAGTAATTTTATAAAACGAGATTGGAGAATAATTATATTATATAGACAAAATTATTAACATAAACATAAGTAAATTTTTCTAAAATATTTACAAATTTATTTTTTCTATTTCTTAATTTTTGTATTAGTGTGAGAGAGAAACACTATATATCAGTCACCTTTTGAGGTAAGCATCATTGTAAATAAATCTTCATTGTATATTCTCTCTATGAAAGTTATTTTTTAGAAGTTAACCTTTGTTTTGTTTGTAGTTAAAAGTGGCTATAAATAATACTTGGATACTTGTGATAGTTAGGAATGACTTGTGTACTTGATTATAATTATTAATTTATTAGTAGAACCATTTAAGAATTTTGTAAAAGGAGAATTGAATATAGCATAAGTGTTAAGGGAGAATCAAATTCCTTGTGTTATTTTTTCTCTAGAAAACTTTTGCTAGGAGGTTAAGTTGTTTACACAAAAAATTCTTGTGTGTTTTATTAATCCTATTCTAAAGCTTGCATGTATCTTTAATTAATATCAGAGTTAACTTCTTAGGGTTAGTTATAAGACTAATGGAGTATGAAGGACATACAATCAACATATCTCTTATGTTTAAAGGACATGATAGATATCTTGAGAAAAGAGAATTACATCTCATTAGATATTGATAAAAAGTCATTGGCCATGAGGGTCTAGACAAAATAACAAAGGCATAGGTAGCAAATGAATGCATGAGGCATAAATACTCTCATGAGTCTTATATCCAAAGAAGAAGAATATGTCTCATGAGTCCTATATCCAAACAAGAAGAATATGTTAAGGTCAACACATTCAAATGTGTCAAAAAGATGTGGGACACTCTCATTTTTACCTATAAAGGATCCATTCAAGTCAAGATAAACAAGTTCATCCCTTTGACTTGTTACTACAAGTTATTCAACATGGAACAGGATGAAAACATTCAAACCATGTTTCATTGCTTACAAATAATCATAAATTAGCTACATTCATTAGGAAAGGTTCATGAGAACTATGGACATATTGATAAAATTCTAAGAAGCTTGCCTACAACTTGGAGGTCACAAGAAACTACTCTTTGTACATATATGAACTTGGACAATCTTACTCTAGAGGAATTCATATGCATCCTTAAGCTTCATTAAACTTTATCGTAACAAGATGCTCAAAAGAAGAAGAACAAATTTTAACATAATGTTGAGGAAGAATTGAGCCTTCAAAAACAAAAACAAAATTTCATAAAAATGCAAGAAAAATAATCAAGTAAACTATTATGATTGCTATAGGCTAGGAATTTCATATCAGAATGCTTAAAATAGGAAAAGAACAAGAAGGAAAAGCTTTTCAAAAAGAAAAGTATCGTGTTAACATGAAAGGATCTTAACCTATCTAAATCCGAGTATGAAAAGGAGGAAGAAGCCCAAATTTGTCTCATGCCCGACACAACCAACACATCTCGACCAACCTTCCAACCCTCCACCTCCATTATAACTATGATGATGCATACTTTTCAAACCCTTTATGAAAAAGGAAGGAGAAATTCTACAAGTTTTTGAAAACTCTTTTTATACAAGACGTTAATACTCTATCTTGTAACATGCATGAAATCATATATATACATATTGTCTTGTGTATCTCTACCGTAGTTATTTCTCTTTGTCTCTTTTATTTGATGATTGTCATATATGCCCTAATACAAGCTAAATTAGTTTGTGACTAATCAAACTCTGATATCTTATATCTTGTTATTAGTAATTAACAAATTCAAAACTATGATATTTATATCATAAAAAAGGGAAATTGTTGGGATTGGAACAATCTAATATATAAATAGTTGAAAGTACTAAAGGATTTATTAGTTAATAGTTTTGGTGATAATAAATATAGTTAAGCATTGAAATTATTATTTTGTACTATAATATTATCTTTATATATTAACATGCTTATTTATATTTATATATATATATATATATATGTTAGAAAGGAAGAAATAAATTTGTGCGCAATACAAAACTTTCTATTAAAAAACAATATGACATTTTAAAGATTATGAGTCTAATGATAATATAGATTTAACTAAGAAACACTACTGACTTGTTTTTATTTATATAAAATCCCTCATTAATATTAATCGTATTACCTATTTGAAAGATCCGTTGTAACGTTTATTTATGTTTTATTTGTAAAGAATTAATGTTGGTCAAATGAAAACACTTACCACACTATGTCAAAAAGGAACACAAGTATAATTTTAATATTATATATTACATATTACATATTGTTTCCAATTTTATGTAATGCAAGTACAAAAAAGAAACCCAATATTCCATAAAATTACGCAAACATGTGCACTAGAGTTAAATCAACTAATTTTGCACAATGATTTTGGAGAATAATAGTATTAGAATTACAAAGAAATCATCAATGAGAACATTGTCCACAACAATCATATTTTGAACAATTATAAATGTATGACGAAGACGAAGACAAAATCACCAACTCAAACATAACAATTTTTTTAAAAAGCTTACAAACTTACTTTCTCTTATCTTAGTTTTTGCATTAGTGGGAGATAGAAACATTGTATGTCCTTCACCTTGTGAAGTAAATTGATGAGATCAGGATCAAGAAGCACCAACACAAGAAGGAGTAGCTACAAGAAACATGATTAAAGCCAAATAAAGGGAGAGAAGAGTCCAAGCAATCCAAGAGGCTATCTTAAGCTAGAATAGCTAATCCTAGGTACTTATATGGTAGAAAGAATTTCAGACCTTCTTTTAAGGTAGTCTTGGTGTGACTTGTCCATCTACATAAGGAGTCCATGCATCCATGTACAGACCATATTTAAAATAGAAATCAATTTAGGAGCTCTGAAAGCCTTATTGTGTTTCTTCTTCCGAGAGTATTACGTGCTTAGTTGAATTTTCTTAAGTGGTCTTCTTCTTTTGCCTTTTCTTATAACATAGAAAATGTGTGCCAAAAGATCTCTTAATGATTATAACTAACATAGTAGTTATGTATATTTAGTAAGGTAATCAACCTATCTTATCCTTATTTCGTTTACGCTTTCCATTTGTACTATCTTCCATTGTCTTTATCCATTCTATTTCTTGCATCTATATTGTGTTCTTACTAAACTTTCATTTCTTACATTTTTCACCATTAAGAACCACCAAAATATAACATATATTTTTTTGTCAACTCACCTTTCCATTCCAACACCAAAACCCATCAAGAAACATTTTAAGAAAACAATCAAACCCCAATTTTCATCCTTGTAACTCTTAGCCACTCACCAAGAATTATCCAAGAACTTTTCCATAATTCTTACTAGTCCATCTTTATCCTCCTAGGACATAGTTGAACCATCCCTAAATTTTAACAAAGAATACCAAGAACCAAGAAATATCAAGAATACCAAAGAATATCAAGAATCAAGAAATCGCACAAATATAGCTTCTATCAACCCTTGTTGAATTTCTTTTCAAGAAGCTCATCAAGAACATATTCTAAATTCATGAGGAGTCATTCAAAATACCCTACACACCTTATCATAGCCTTCCATACCTCTCATACTCGCTCAACACATACATTTACCATACACACCAAGATATAAGCTAAGAAATTAACCATGAAGTTTAATATCTTGTTTTGATCTTCTTCTTTACTTTTGAAGTTTGCTTTAGAGTATAATCCCTCTCCATGAAATCTTTTCTTCAAGATTTTCATCATAAACATCATTATAAAGAAGTGTTATTAAAGTATCTTGGAGAATTATTTCTTAAAATTTAGTATTGATTCTATTTACAGTTAAAAATAACAAATAACATTTGATATTCTTAATATTATAGAAAATTAAGAACCGATAGGTAGAAGTCACTGTTTCATTAATGAAAAAGATTTTCTTTATCTAATATATAAAAAATTTAACTTAGATAATTGATGGGTGATTTTCCTTTATCCGTTTCCGATTTAAAAAAATTAATAAGCTTCATTTACATTCCATCCTTATTTATCTCATTTTTATCCTAAACATTGTCCCGCAGCCAACGCAATACCATGGACAACGATGGGACAAAAGAAAAAAAGAAAAGAAAAAGTGGAGCAAGAAAACAGAGAGAAGAACACATTGACTTAGAGGGGGAGATGAAAGTGAGTCAATTCGGTTTTGAATTCCAACCACTCCACCCATCTTGATTCCTTCACCAAATCCCACACACAGTTTCAAAAAACCCTTTTTTTAAAAGCGGTCGTCTCTTACAATGCAATAAAATAATCATCCCCACGTATAGTTTTCCCACAATCTCATCATTTTCCGGTTGCTTAATCTCTGTCCTCTGGTCCTATCTCACACACACACCACACCCTTTGCTTCAATTTCAATTCTTCAACCGTAATCATTCACTCACCTCTCTTCATCAAAATCATTTCTATTTATTCCCGCCCATTCTCTGTTTTTCTCTGTTCATCCATCTTCCAATTCAATTCCATTCAATTCAAGCTCGCAGAGGCGTTGAATTGAACACTCATCTCCCTCCCCATCTGGGTTTGTCGAAAGCCACACTCTTTGGAGGAATCGAGACATGGGAGTTCAGAAAGACAGTGTGAGATTCAACGTGGGTGGCAGGGTGATGGAAACAACCATAACAACCCTCGCCAATGCAGGGCGCAATTCGATATTCGGTGCAATGTTCGACGACAATTGGAACCTGCTACTATCATCAAACAAGGAGGGCGAGAGATTCCTTGATCGCAACCCGGATTGCTTCGGGATTCTCCTTGATTTGCTCCGAACCGGGGAACTACATATCCCACCCAACATCCCGGAGAAGCTCCTCTACAGGGAGGCCCTCTACTACGGCCTCTTGGACAACGTGCGCGCCGCCAAGTGGGGCCCATTTGACGGCAACATGTTAAGGTTGTCGCGGTCTCTGCAGGGCCAGGCCCCGGGTGACGGAACAGCCATTCGTGCAGGCCCTGATGGAGGCTGTTGCGTTGCGCATGGCAGCATGGTTCATGTGTATGATTGGATGTTGGATGAACACCCTCCTCTTAACCTCGATTACCAAAGGGTTAACGATGTTGGGTGGGTTGACTCGGATAAAGTTGTCATCGGAGTGAGCGAACGCCTTGGGAGAGGCGATGGTGGGATGGGGCTGTTCAGTTCACACAGTGGGGAGCTTAGGTATAAGTTTCAGGTTTGTCATGAGAATCAGGTCAAGAGTTACAGTGCTGGGGCTTTGAGTTTTAGTTCGGATTACAAGATATTTTCTAGTTGTAAGGGGAGGAGTAACGAGTATGGTGTAGGGGTTTGGGACCAGGTTACTGGGAAGCAGATTGATTTTTTCTACGAGCCATTGGGATGGTCTCTTGGAGATGCTGATAAGCTTCAATGGTTGGAGGGGAGTAACTGTTTGTTAGTGGCTACTATGTTTCCTAGGAAGGACAACTGTTACATTAGTCTCTTGGATTTCAGGGAGAAGAAGATGGTGTGGTGTTGGTCTGATATGGGGGCTCCTTTTCCCATGGATGAGAAACGGGTGAGGGATGCTATTGCCATGGAAGACAATAGTTCCATTTGTGTGGTGAATGAGTTTGAGGATTTGGGTTTCATGGATTTGAGAAGTTCTGGTGCCACGAGCATTAGGTGGAGCTCAAGAAGTAGGTTGATGAAGGGGAAGATGCCGGAGGAACCGTGTTATCCCAAACTGGCACTGCATGGAGGACAGCTTTTTTCCTCCATGAATGATTGCATCTCAGTGTTCTGTGGCCCTGAATGGGTTTTGACCTCTAGGCTCAGACGAAGCTATGGAGGTTCAATATGTGACTTTTCCATTGGAGGAGATAGGCTTTTCGCACTTCATAGTGAGGAAAATGTGTTTGATATTTGGGAGACTCCACCATCACCAATTATATGATTTAGATTTAGTTTTAGTTTTAGTTTGTCTTGGTTTGCTACAAAAACCAGAGTGCTTCTGGTTTTCTAGATAGTGTTGAGTTTTAAACTTACAAGAGATTGAGAGTAGTTTATAACTTGTGATACATGTAGGCTTAGGTTTCATGGCATATGTGAATATCTATAGAGAAAGATGATATATGGCACACTTATTTTCCGGTTCTTTTTGTGACTCACTTCACTTCAGATCTCTTCTCTTGCAGATTCTAATTTGGAACCATCCCCTTTTGTGACCCTCTTCCTCACACTTTTTTTTTATCTTTTTCTTTCACCACAAACCTTGCTGTTTAAATTTGGTAAAGTGACTTCACTACTAAGTGAAGTCCCTTCTTATGTGTGAGCAGTTGTAAGTTGTAACCGCTGCATCTTTTGGATTTGCTTTCAATAAGAATCGCTTCAGGAAATGTGGCTTTTAGGTCACTTTCTCAATAGATAGTATACATAAAATATCCCTTGAAACCTTTGGGCAGCATCAAATTCCTCAAAAACTCACATATGTACTACTTTTTTTTTTATCTGTATACTTAAATTTTGAGCATTTAATATAATATAAATAAATGAGCAATAATAAAAGCAAAACATTGTCAATGCAGAAGAACTCTTTTAAGTTCAAGGAAAAAGTTTCACCACCCCGAAAACTCCTACATCACCATAATACTTTGTTTATTGTTTTTTTTTTGGAGTCACCATTGTGAGTACAATAGGGTTTTATACACTCATTTGCCACTTACAGAAAAAAAAAAAGATGCAAGGAGTAGGAACTACACATATTCGTGGTTGGTTATTTAAGTTTTCTTAGGTTTTATTGATGTTTATTTAGCATTGATATATGCATGAATATGAACAAGTTTGTCCTATATTTTTGTATTTCATTGATTCTTGATTGAGTTTTGCGATATTTTTGTTTTCGGTCCTGAGCGTGGAAAATAAATTTTGAATGAAGCCCATGTGACCATTATTCTAAAGTATGTCAATCATTATCATGACCATAAATTGTTTGTAAAAATAGTTGGTATGGTTGAAGTAGCTTATTTGAAATTCTTTTTATTTGATTGAAATAATTTTGTATTTTGATGTTAAAATCCGAACCATCTATACATTAAATATTTTTTAATGAAAAGTTTTAATGATACTAAATATGAATGAATTAATTCTAATTTGGTCATCTACATTAAATATTTTTTAATGAAAAGTTTTAATGATAATAAATATGAATGAATTAATTCTAATTTGGTCATGAACCTTTAAGCATGATATGTTCTTTTAGCATAGTTACAATTATCAAAACATTCTATATGTTCTTTTTGAGTTCTTCCGAATTCCATTACATAATTCATTAATATATACAAAATATACATCAACTAATTAGGTTATCATCTATCATTATCAATTTGTTTCAATATATTTTGTGTATGAGATGCCTGGAAAGATAAATGACATTCACATTTTTACGATAGACCATTGTAGTCTTTTGAATCAAACAATGCAGTTCCAATAATAGATTAGAGTCAAACAGTAGATTATGAGTCCAACAGAATTTTAAAACCACATTAGTCACCCTTATGCCCGACCTTTACATTAGAATGAGATATAGTAGATTGTGGTTTTGATAATCTCGGGATTATATTATCACCTAAAGATACACAATATAGTATCCTCCCAATCAACATCAGTGTAGGAGACAAGGTATCCAACTGCGGTAGGATAAAGATGCAAACCAAGATGAAGAATTCCTTGAACATAACGTATAATATCCTTTAGATAATTCTTATGTTCATCCCATGGTCAATGTATATGCAAGCAAATTTTTCTAACTACATACAAGATATCCAACTTTGTAAATTTGAGATACTATAAAGCATTGTAATATTTAGTCAAATCCCTTAGGAATTCAAGTATGAGAATATCAATAAAATCTCACATAGAATAGAAATGAAAAATTTAAGTTTTGTATAAGAAAAGTTAAGATTCATAAACATTGAACTTTAGAGTTTTGTGTTAGATGTAGTGTCAATTTTCTTATAATATTTACTTATATCTCATTTGTGTTAAATTTTTCCTCTATAATTTTTTAAAAGTGGTATTAGAATCACCATTGGGTTAGCATTAAGAGTAGTTGGAGTCACTATTAAAGTAGTGGTTGAATTTCCTTTGAAAGGGGGTGTACCAATGTAGAAGAGTATCAAAAGGACCATTGCTGCAATATTTAGTTAGATATACTAGAAATTCAAGTATGATAGTGTGAGTAAAGTTTCACATTAAATAGAAATAAGAAAACTAAGTTTTATATAAAAAAAAGTTAAAACTCATAAATATTAAGTCTTAAGCACTAAATACTCTCTTCTCATTTGTGTTAAATCTCTCTTAGCTTTTTGTTAACAAGATCTTCATACAAAATACTTGTTTAAGCACTAAATTTTGGTTTAGTATCAACCAAAGTATAAGTTCTTTGTTTTTTATATAATCTTCAACAATGATATTTGTTTATTCTTGATTATGAGATCACTTATCATGGATTTTGCTAGATATAAATTTTAATTTCATATCCAAAATTATAAATATAAGATTGTATTTCCTTGTAAATAACTGAAGTTGTAAAATAGGAAATATTATTACAATATTTAACATAAAAGATGCTTTATAAGATTTTTGAAATGATATATTTCCTTACATAGAAATAGCTTGTTGGACATTGGTTGTAGTTATTAAGATTATTTCAAATAAATGGATTCTTACTAATTTTATGTATAATAAATATTTTTGTTATATCATGGTATCAGATTAAGAAAAATATCAACAGACCGTTGCACAACCTTCAATTTATTTTTTTTCTCACTATTTAACTTGTGATTTGTTCTAATAGCAAGATGTAGGATAGTGGTACAGTAACTTGTGCGGTACATGTGTCACTTCCCATGAGATTAATAGTTCCAAACTATTTAAAGTGTCTTGTACTTTAATGTAACAATTAGAAAGAGTTGAGATTATATAATCGTACTTCTGTTTTATAGAACAATGGTTCATGAGCAATACAAAGATTGATTCAATTATTTTTTTTATATTTATTAATATCAAAACTTAACACATTTTATCTTGGTTTATTTACTTTTAGTTTTGTGTTTGTTATTCATCTTCAATTAATATTTCATACAATTCTTTTATTGTTGTTCTTGAAGTTCAGTTTACTACAAAATACACAACAAATATCATGACATAGAATCTCGATACTCTTAAAAAAAGTCAATAAACAATCATTCGTGAAAGCTAATGTTGTCAATTTCTTTTTATCAAACTCATGTTATCAAGTTAATTTTGCAAAAACCTAAATTTTAGACAAAATGACAAGACGAAGAAATTGTTAAAATTATTCACAGAATCAAATATCACTCCTTCCAGACAAATAATGAAATAAAAAAAAATCAACTGTAACTCATCAATTGTGCAGTAACTTATAACTCAGAAAAACGTACATCACAAAAGAAAGAACCAAAATGAATCCATTGCCATTTATGGTACTTTCAACGAACGTAGTTCCATTAAGTTGTGTTTGTGTAGCATTCATCTTCTGAGTTTTTGAATGGTACATGCGGTGAGCAAAATAAACATAAGATCAATCGGGTAGTAAATCTTGTTATAACTTTTAACTCTTAAGACACATGCCAAGAGTATTGATTATATCAAGAAAATTCAAATTTTACCACGTTGGTGAGGTAGAGGGAAACTAAACTATTATATCAAAACACCTCGAAAGATTTGATCAAGAATATGTAAAGGTGATACTTTAACTAGATTTTTAGATATACAAATAAAATTAGTAATCTCTACTCACCAATTAATATAACCACTCCAACCTCATATACTAAAAAAAAATTAAAAATAAAAAAAAATTGATGACTATATGAAAAAATCAATCACTACTCAAAAAAGTAATTAATTTAATCATAAAGTGTTAGTTACTATTTTATTGGACTCTAATGTATATTTATTGAATATAATTATTAATTTATTTACTAATTTTATTATCAATTTAGTCACTGATTCTATAATTAATTTAGTCATTGATTATGTGATTTATTGAACCATTGATTTTATCATTAAATTAATTAATTACTAATGTTGTCTTCGATTTACCATCGATTTTATTATTGATTTATTTACCGACTCTATCACTAATTTGGTATCCGATTTAGTTATTGAATGAGAGATTGATTTTGTGACTTAATTCAGTCACTAATAAAAAAAATTCTCAATATAAAAAATACATTTAGATTATTCTTAAAATAGTGTAAAACACATTTTTCTATTCTTTTCTTATTTTACAGTCAAACAACTTTATTTTAAAATTACAATAAAAAATCATATTATAAAATTATTAACAACAAAATAAATCTTTATAAATAATATAATTCTTAAAACAAAAAAATTAAAATTTTATTAAAAAAATTTACTCTTTACTGCATTTAATATTAATTCTGAAATGCACCTATCATCCTCCCCTTTATAATATAAAGATAATTCTCACACCTTCATATAAGATTTTTTCTTTTCTTTTTAAAAAGTTTGGTGTGAAATGAGGTAGAATATACTTAAGTGTTCATATATCAGAATATATAAAATAATTCCATCTCAAACTCCATCAAAAGAAACACACACATAATTTTTTTTTAAAATAATAGTGTAATTTAAAATTATGTTACACAAATCAATCAATAAAAATATTAAATTTAATAATTTTTAATAAATTTTTAAATATTCTTCCCATAACACCCTTAACTTAAATCCAATTTATTCATAAGAAAAAAGTAAAAAGAAATAATTAATAGAACCAGGAGTCTACTTAAAAGTTTATGAAAAGAAGTTTTATAAGTTTAAACTTACATACCAAAATTATATTTTAATCCACATATTAAATAATATTAATATTATATTTAGTAAATATAATATAGAATTAATACCGCACACGTTATTAAAATTATTTATTAAATATAATATATAACTAATTACTATTACAAAGTACATATTTTATATATTAAATAATATCACGGCATGTATTTAATTAATATTTAATTTTGCGTTTGTACCTATTCAAGAATTTTTCAGTAAGAACATTTATCATTTCTTCTTAAGGAAGTAATCAAAGTAAATTTAATAACCCAACTATAAATAATTTTTTATTTTACTATTTATAATTAATTATGTATATAAATATGAATTGTGAAATTTGTTTCTATTAATAAAAAATCTGGAAGCATACTTTTTGACAGTGTAAAGGTATTGATATTTATATCTACCATATACCACATTAATTTACCAAACTTATGATGCTAAGATTCTTCATCTGGCACATTAATTAATAAACAATATACACCTAATCCTTAGTCTGCTCCATTTCTTCACCCAAGGTGTGCCCTAATAATTAATGAAGCAAAATAAATTAACAGAAAAAGACCATAGAATAGTCAATGAAATATGCATCTTCAAGTACATTTAAAACTAAAAATAAGAGGTAAGTTGAAACTTTTTTTAAGCATTTTGATGAGATATTTCGAGTTATTTAAAATTTATTTGAATTGCTTTTAGAAATAATTGTTTATTAAAATTAAGAAAATATGTTTTATCTTGGTATTAACATTAATAAATACTATTATGTATCAATACTTAAATTTAAATTAAAAACATAAAATCGTTTTATTTTAATGCTATTAAAATTTATTTTATAAAATCAAATTGAATATAAGTTATTTTTTCATGATGTAAAAAATTTAAATCACATTTTTCGACATATTAAACAATTTATGAGTTATTTTCATTAAAGAAATGTTCCAAGTCATGACACAGATAAAAACAAGTGTCTTTTCTTTGTCACATATATGGCATCAATGAAACTCACCATTCAAATATTGTGCTTAAATGTTCTATCAACATAATCATTTTAAAATTTTTTGAAATGCATGTTTATTTTTCTCATATTAACTCAAATTAAACATAAATTCATAATTATATTTAAAAAAAACTATTTTAAATATTTTTTATATTTTTTTACCAAAATATTAATTAAAGGCTTCAAAATTATACCAAATTAAAATTAATTTTGTTTTTTCAAAGTGGTACCCACGTTATCCATTATAGGCTTGCAAAGAAATTTGTCAAAACATGCATGGTTGAAAAAACCATCCCGACCAAACAAACATCATCATTAGCCATACATTCACACCACACTTATCCATAGTTACTGTTACTATTCTCATCCTTAAACTATAGAAAATGTAGATTTTTCTTTTGCCAACAATTACAATTTATTACCTTTGATTTTCTGTCACAAAACTGGTCTGATACCACTACATGTAGCCTTAATTTATTTTATATTTTAAATTAAATTACATTTTTTAATTTGATCTTATGTTAAGTTACTAAACGGTTTATGTAACTAAAAAAATCAATTTATTCATAAAATAATATATTATTATTGAAAAATTTAAAATTTAATATTTAATGACAAATTATATAACAATATCATATACTTTCATCTAAATATAAATATTATTGGAAAGAAATATATTAATGTTTCTTAACTTATAATATGTATAATTAAAATAGATATACATTAACAAAAGTAAACAAAAGTTCACAATATCATAAAGTAAAGTTCCAAATTAAAATAATACAAAATAACAATTAAGCACTTTTGACATATAAATGTTATAAAAAAATAAAGAAAAAAAGAAAAAAAAAATTACATCATAAAAATTAATAATAACAAAATTTAATATAAATAATAAACAATATAATTTAATCTTAAATCTTACTAATATAAATCAAATATGTGATACAATTATCTTTTATCTAACTAACTATGATGTTATAATCTTAAATCTTACTAATATAAATCAAATATGTGATACAATTATCTTTTATCTAACTAACTACTTTTAAGATTTGATGTTAACTAAATCATAGATTACGAAATTTGAATCATTTTGATAATCTTACTTAAACTTAATATACATAAATAAAAATATAATATAATGAAATGAAAATAAAAATAAAAATAATAATATATAATTATATAAAGTATTTGACACCTATCAAATAATTAATTGAATAATGTTAAGATATAACATGATAAATTATCTTTAAATAATATTTTTTTTTAAATTATATATATCTTTTTTAATTTATTTTTTTATAAAATATTAAATATTAGAAAAATAATTAAATTATACATATTTATATTTTATATATAAGATTTTAAAATTATAATTAATATTTCAAAAAATAATTAAATAATTATTATTATAAAAGTATTACTAATGGTTGACTTTGTATGCCTTACTCTGGCCATATATTATTATATGAGCCTTTAATGTTATTATTTATAGGATCAATTCATCTTTAACATCTGTCAAATTTTTTAATGTATGGAAAAAATAAATATCTCTTACAAAAATTAACTGAGATGATGTTATACTATAAAATAATGACTTTTTGCTTCTCCATAAAAAATGACCAAAGAGTTCATTAATATTTTAATTTAAGTTTCAGAAAAATTATTTTTTTTAAACTGAGGAGAATTATTAATACAAATAATTAATAAAAAAAATTATTTTCTTAGAACAGAACAGAACACCATAAAGAGGGAGACCAACTAGTGTCTCTTACTCCACACAGAATCCCTTGATTCTCTCTCTCTTTCTGAGGTTGCTTTACAAGGAGATCCCAATGTGGCACCCCACCAACCGCCATTTCTTGAGCTGAAAGCTTCTTATCCGTCAAACACTCATGTCCCATTAGGGTACAGTTTGTTAGGGAGAGAGAGAAGAAAAGAAAAACAAAAGGGTATAATTGAGATGGATGTGAGTAAGAGAAGAGTTGGGGTTAGATGCAGTGTGGTTGCAGGGTCAGTGTGGGAGAGCAGAATGAAGAGTGATGAAGTTGGTGGTGGAGTTAAGGTGTTCAGTGGAGAACAAGGTGGCACAAGATTGAAGAGAAGCCAAACAGGGGGTGTAGTTGCTACTGGAAAGAGAAAATCTTCGAAATTGGAAAGGTCCCAGGGGTTGAAAAATAATCAAATTCAAATAGGCAGTGGAAAAGTAGAACAATGTAAGAACCTTAATATATCTTCTGATTCAATTAAAAAGAGCAAAACTCAAGTTAGGAAGGAGAAGAATGAAGGAATTGGTGCTTCTGTTTGCACTGATAAATTAGAACGTCTCACCAGAAGGAAAAGATCTGAGGTGGGTGAATCTGGTGAAAAGAATATTGGGCAGCTCAGAAAGAACAAATCAGATTCAATTAAGAATGTTGGTGATGAAGATGGGGGAAATACAATGCAGGTTAGGAAGGAGAAATCAGAGTTTGATCATGCTTTGGATGAATCAAGGAATGATGAATTGGCTGGTGGGTCTGGAAGAACTGTAATTTACAATGGGAAGAATGACAATGATGAAAATTGCAAGGATTTTGGTATGTGTGAAGAGAATGTCATTTCTAGCAGTTCAGATGACGCTAGCATGGTCAAGTGTTCACCAGTGCATGTTGATGATGGTGATTCTCATGATGATGAAGAAGAAGATGAAGAGGAGGAGGTAGAGATGGATGATGAGGAGATTGATTTTGAGATGGAGATAGAGAGCTTTGATGTTAAGGAAATCAATGCAGCAGAATCCAAAGTTGTGAATAAGCCAGAAAAAGAGTTTGTGAATGTACCAGAAAAACAGAAGACTGAAAAGGCTGTGAGTACACACGGACAATTTCATCAGAAACATGAAAGGTTACCTTCTCCTCCAAATAAAAAGCTCTCCCCAATTCACCAAAATTTCTCCAAGGCTGACTCAAGTAAGGTCTTTTTAATTTCATTGAACGTTCTCCCTTCAATATGATTTTTGGGTTTTGGGTTTTTTTTCCAAGTCTAATTGCTCTTTACCATTTTAGTTCCAAAGGCAGAAGAGTACTACAGCTTTCCACAATCACAGAACAAACTGCAGAGTTTAGGTAATTTATCAAAATTTCTGAATTATGCAAGAGTCAAAATCGTTGGCAAAGTTTATATAATTTATATCCTTCATTTTTAATACTTTTGTATATGTCACTCTACAGTGGATTTAATCATGTGGAAAGATATCTCAAGATCAGCATTCATCTTTGGGATTGGAATATTCACTATGGTTTCATCTTCTTATGCAAAGGACATCAATCTGAGGTTAGAAATCCTCATCACGGTTCAATTCATTTTGAACATACATTTTTGCTACTTAAAAGATAAACCAAATTGACACTTCTTGATCCTTGGTTGTGCAGTCTCATTTCTGCAATGTCCTATCTTGGCCTTATCTATCTAGCTGTTATCTTCCTCTACAGATCACTAATATGCAGGTAATAATAATTAATAATCCTAGCATGGTGTTGAAAAATAAATGATAGAAATTTATTACTGGATACTAAACTCTCTGTGATTCTTCCTTACTAATCAGGGGGGTCATAGATGTAGAGAGCACAAACTATGTACTAGGAGAAGAAGAAGCAATTTGGGTGCTGAAGTTGATCCTTCCTTACTTGAATGAATTTCTGTCACAACTCAGAACCATGTTTTCTGGAGATCCTGGTACCACAATAAAGGTATTTTTCTTTGGTCACAGATAGTATGATTTTCTCCCTTCTTTCTTCCCCCTTTTGAACATTATAACCAGATAATGAATTTGGCAAGGTTTTTATGAATTGTAGTTGGCAATATCGTTCTTTGTTCTTGCTAGATGCGGCAGCTCCATAACCATTTGGAATATGGCCAAATTCTGTGAGTTGCTGCTAATGCCCAAGTCTATTCCATTTGTACACAAAAATTAGCACAACCAATTTGCATGTCAATACAAAGCTTCTTACCCTTTGCACCACTCAATATGCAATGAAAATTCCCTCAGTTCTTTCTTGTTTCGTTCTTTGTTTTTAATTACTAATCCTGTTCTCACACTGCCTCAGGCTTCTTTGGATTTTTTACCGTGCCAAGAATCTGCTCCTCATATTCTGCACAGTTAACTACATTTGGTAAAATTCTAAATTAGATTCAACTTTGATCTTTGCTTCATCATTTTTAATACTTAGGATAATTGTAGTAAGGGTAATACTTGATGCTCTATTGTCAAATGTTAACGTTGCAGAATTTGTGTGGGACCACACATCGTGTGTGTGTTTATTATGGTCATGCAAACGGCTCTTTTGTACCCTTGATTTGGATCACTGGTTCACTGTAATGGATTTAGTGGGTCCTGTAAAGAAAAAAGATTAGCATATGTAGTATAGGGTTTAACTATATGAATACCTCCTTCTGTGAAATGATTGAACTATAAACCTGGTTTAGATATTTGGCACTTGCATATTTAATAGTCCGGATGCGGAAATTGAAAATTTCAATGCATCACATGGATGAGCATCTTTGCTTTTATTCCTCACAGTTTTGGGCCCACATCTTACAACTATTAGACTTATCATAGTAGGGTTGAGATTTGGGAACACGATTATGAGATAATAATGCTCTTCACATCTCTTCAGGTCACATCACATCACATACATACATTCCTCATGGTCCCCACCCCCAAAGTCCAAACCATGAGAAAGTACTTACTTGGTTGAAAAATGGGTCTCTCTTTAGGGAGATGTGAATTACTAAGCTCAAAGTTAAGCCTCTTCTTCCTCCAGGCTCATGATTTCTTCCTACACACCTTTATGATATCTAGGAAAAGTTCAAATGATTCCTATATTATATAGTTGAATTATGAATATGAAATATATTTTGCTTTCTAAAATGTAGTTTGAGATCTAGAAATATATTTCAAATTACATTATCTAACATTTATAATTATATTTTAAGATTGGATGTTCACGAATTTTATAATTTAAAAGTTAAAATTACAATTCTATTTTATATTATCTAAAATTTTTATAGTAAAATGTTTTATAATTTAAAAGTTAAAATTACAATTTTAATTTATATTATTTAAAATTTTTATAGTAAGATGTTTTGTCCGGATTATATAATCTAGAAATCAATCCATTATAAATATGAATTGTATTGTATGATTTAGAATATATTTTTAAATTTTATGATATGTAACTTTAGTAAATACAAAATTATTATTTTAGATTGTATGATTCAAAAATAATTTGAAAACTTATGTTATCTCCATGGTTGCTCAAACCCTTTAAAAGAAGACTTATCCAAAAATGTTAACTAATTTTAAAACTTACAAAATCTTCATCTCTAACAATACTCTTCGTCAAAGTCAATGTTCAAAGCAAGAATTCACAATTAAGAACACCAATGGATATTTTAGAGGCTGAATAAAATATAAAACAGAAAGGATAAAATGAATATTTTCAAAAAATGGGGGTGTAAGAGCAAAATATGGAGGTGTAGGCAAAATGAATCCAAAGTTAATTCTGCATTGTTGTTATTATGAACTTTTTTTTGTTTCACAAACTATCATGATCTTATAATAACTCTTAATGCAATCTAATAGTTTGAGTGTTATTATCTTAATGTGATGAATAATGACTTATTTTCTTCTTTTAATTTATATGAAGCAAACTTTTGGATTGGTCGATTCTGTGATACTTGGAATTCTTGTTCTCATAAAAAGGTTGTGGCTCTTATCATTTTTGGTCTTATTTGGAATTTGTCATCTCTTGTTGCTCGCATTTGGTCAGGTAATTAAGATCATATTTGTGTTATAAAAACTACATTTATAAGTTTAGTGGGATATTTCCATTGCAAGAATCCTAACATATATTTTAATTACTTTTTTGTGGGTTTTATCATATCATATCACTTTTAAGGTTTTATATAATTTTTTTTCCTCCAATGCAAGGGTTTCCTTAGATATCATTTAATATTTTATTTATATTTCAACTTATCAATTCTCTCAAATCATAATTGCATTTAATGTAAATAGATAATATTTTATTTTATTGCTCAAGGTCTTAAGACTCTGAGTCTTGTTTTTATTCGCATGTCAAGATATTTTAATACAAAAATCTTATAAAACTTGAATTTTAAATTTATAACTTTGAGTATAACCCTAAGAATAGATAAGCTTTTAGAGTCACATTTTGTGTAACATTTCATTTAGCACTAACTTTTTGCGTAGCATTTTGGTTTTGTTTTTTTTGCAAAAGAAGATGCATGCATGGTTTTGTGCCTTGCACTTGCATAACTAGGAACTAATGAATTGCTAATGAATTGTATAATTGCAGTGTTTATGCTATTTGTGGCATTTAGATATTATCAACAACATTATTTGGCAATAGATGATCAATGGGTGGAAGATGAAGCTGAATGTGGTGAAACATGGCAAGACCCTGTTAGGGTTAAAGTTAGAATGCAGACACAACAACATGCACCCAATTTATTTGAAAGACAAAAGGTAAAGAAAGGATTCTAAAGAGTATCAAGATTTTAGTTTTAGTTTTACTAAGTATCTTCTCCATTGTAAAAAAATGTTATCATTATAAAGCCCATTTTAGTATTTTTTTTTTCTTAAAAAATCAGCATGGTTAAAGAGAAAAAAGAAATATTTAATTTTAAGGCAGATAGATAATATTTAATTTAATAATGTAGAAATTTTTATAAAGATAAGAAATTTGTAAGTGTAACTTAACATTTTGTTAAATAAATAAATTATTAACAAATGTTATATGATAGTAGGAACAAAAAAATTCAAATATTTTAGAGATGAAAATAAAATAAATTTTTTTATAAAAATTAAAATCAATATTAAAAAACGAATTTAAGCCAAAAAAATAAAATAAAAAATTACAAGAAATATTTGTGTTTATTTGATAGAAAATATATGTATATATATTAAAAGAAATAAATTAGTAATTTATAAAAAAAATTGGTGTCGTGAGATAACTTCAACTTAATTGTTCTCCATGTAAAAAGAATGGCCTCACATGCAATCACATATTAAAGTGGAAACTAAAAATAGTGCTATTTTCGTTGCAAAATTGAAATGCTTTGAACTATAGAAATATTCCGTCACTAATCACTTGCCAATGCCTGTAAATGAAAGAAATTAAAAACTTATGTTAAAGGAGGAAATAATTTCTAAGTTATTCTTATTTTGTAAAGATTTATTCATAGCAAAATTGTTGCAAAATCATATTGAAAAAATGTAAATTAGACAGGAAAGATCTCTCTCAAGTCCTTGGAAAATTTGCAAAAAAAAATCCTAGCTAATACAAGGTAGTTGTTAAAAATAAAAAAAATTATAGTAAAATAAAAAAAATTAACTAAAAATTTTACTCATCTTGGTAATAATAGACCACTCAATAAACTTATGCGATATTAAGCGTTTGTGTTAAAAAACATATGATCTTTTTATTGGAAAATTTAATAATATTTTAGTTTAAAGAATATTATACTTTTATATATTTAGTTTGATAAGAGTAGCTTCTTATTTAGATGTAACAAAAAAATTATAGTTTTTTTTTATAAAACAATTTGAAGAATAATTTTTCTAATAGAAAAATAAGATAAATGTAATAAAATAAATAACTCAAGAATATATCGTGAAAATTTTAAAATCAGAGAAAAATCACGACTGTTGTCTAAAGACAACCAGAGAATAATATTATGCAAAAATTCTTACTATTCTCTCATGCTCTTAAGTCCAATACACTCATATTCTCCAAAGCAAGTAATTAAGTCAAACTTCATAACACTCTCTACTATAAGAGTATAAGAAAAGTCAAATATAAACTTAAAGAGTTTTTTGCTGGGATGCCTGGATATTATGGATTCAAATTCATTATATAACTTCTGTCACTCACTCCTTTATTTATCGAAGAGAATGTGAAACTTTCAAGATGTATTATTTTTATCAACTTTAACATTTTTGTGTAAAAAAAATAAATTTGAATTTTTTTATTATTTTATTAAATCCTAAAATATTTAAATTGTCAGAGTTCACACACATCTAAAAAAATTGGTAAGGTTGTATATCAAAATTTATCTAAAATATTTTCTTATTCTATTATTATTATTATGATTATTATTACTATTATTGTAAAAAAGTAAATACTAAGTTGGAGAAAGATTTTGAAATTATATATTATAATGAATTATTGAGTATTTAGGATTTAGAGTGGAATTATAATCTATTATTGACTATTAGAATTAAAAGGATGTGACATCTAATTAATTTATTCTTTATTTTATATATTATTATAATTTTATTTAATTAAAATTTAATATTAAATATTTTATCAAATATCTTATTTTTAATTAAATTAAAAAAAGAAAGTGAAGAACTTACATCCTAAAATTTCAAAATAAAAAACTATAAATTCTATTTTGATAATATTCATAAAAATAAAATTTGAAAACTTAGGTTATATTTAAATTAAAGATATATATTTTGTAATTATTATTATTTTAGTTGTATCACAAATATCATTGCTTGCAATAGGATTTTTTTAATCTAAAATCAAATATAGTATTGATGATCTATAGTTTTATATTTCATTTATTACATAGGAAAATTACCAACCACTTTTCACTGGAATGCGTAATAGACAAAAAAAAAGTATTCATGGGAATTGCAATTTTTCTCTTCCAAATATGGATGACTAAACAAAGAGAAAACCCACATCACCTTTTATCTACTTTTCTTTATTTTCAAGGTGCTGTTGTATATATTTAATTATCTTTTTCAGAGTTTTGGGTTTAATTATTTAAAGACTTATATTATATGCACAAAAGAACTAAACTTCAAAAGAGGAAGTTATGTAAGGAGTTTGCTTATTCGATATTTGACTTTTTTTTGTGTTACTTTAAGTGATTTATCTAGATAGAGTTGTCTCTTTCTATGTTTTCTTTTTGGTAATCTTTCCACCCATTTTTCCTATCTATCTTGAAGGTATTTATAGAGAAAAAAAAGTTTTCGCATTGCTTGAGATGATTAGAAGATTTTATTACCTGTGAGATACAAGAAAATTAAATAACAATAATAATAAAGGTTAATATTATTATTGTTATTTTTTAAAATACTATCAACTTTTCAATTTTTTAGAAAGAGTTTAAAAGGCTAAAAATAAACTCTGATGAAAACATGACCCAATAATAAAAAAAATACTTTTTTTAGTTTACTTGAAAAACAAAAAAGTAATTTAATTTATCTTTTCTATAGAATTTTTTAATCTATTTTTTATTATAGATGTCTTAATTTACTATATTTTTTTATTTTATTTTAATTAAAAAACTTAAATTATAAGTAAAAGACTCATTTATGAATTATATAAATTAATTAGTATATAAATATTTTTAAACTTACACTATATAACATATATAGTTATAACAAAATAATTTATGTAAAAAATATTTAATATATAAATATCTATACAAATAAATATTAAATTTTATTCATTAGTATTTATCACTAAAAAATCTAATTAATATAAGCTCTCTTGTATTTATGTTATTTTTATTAGAGAAAAATGTTATCCATAAATTGGAAAGAGTTGTACTTTAAGAAAATTGAATAGAGTCTTTTAAGATGAGGAAATCGAATTGTCTACTAAAGGTAAAAAAAATTCACTTTGCAAATTTTCTAACAATTAAGTAAATAAGATCTTTATATGAAAAGGTATAAAATATATGTAGCGAATGGAAAAATTAAGTGAATACTTCCAATGACATTATTATGTATTTTTAAGTTTTTGAGTTTCAAGAATAAAAATCTCAATAACTAAAAGATATATCCAAATATAAAAGTACTTTAATACTAATTTATAACTTTTAGTCTAGTACTTGTAAGTTGTTAGTTATGAAGAATTATTGGTTGTTTATCTAAATTATTTGGATATAAAATACAAATATCAACAATTATATTTCGTTCAGATCATGTACCCAAGTTATTCGAATATGCACATATACATAAGTTCCCAAACTCATAATATGTAGACTTGGTTATGTAAATGAACTTATTTCTATGATAAATAAGTTTTTACTATGTCGACTGATAATAGATTAACCTTTTACATTTAATTCTGAGAATGAATTCTTACAACTACTTTTTTAAGGCTAATTCTTTTTTACTTTTTTATTGGAGTCAAGTTTGTTCAAATATTTTTATTGAATATTTCTAATCATAGTTTTTGACACATGGCATACCAAAGTACAGTTTTCCAATGCACATTAACGAAGGGTTTTATTTTTTCTTCAAGATGTTACAATACTTAATTAATTGACATTTCCTTCAAGGTGACATGTTGCCCTATGATGTGATGTTTTAGAGGGTTTTATCACTGAGGGTGAAGTGTTTCAGACATTTTGCGTCCCTTATATTTAAACTTTGTTCAACTTTCCTCAATCACAAATTCTCTTCTTTAACCTTTAAGGATTTTGTATGAGCATTTCTAGATTTTTTTTGTCATTGTTTCTCTTCACCTTTCATTGTTGTTATTCTCTATCAGACACGCTCTTATGACCTCCTTTCTATGTACATGTATGTGTTATAATTATACACAACATCAGACATATAATTTTAGACATGCTCATGCATCATTTATACATGTGGCAATCTACCATGTACACGAGCATAATATGTGTCACTTAAATGAAGAATGCAAAGAGTTTTGTTTGAGCATAAGGTGGAGTTGAGTGGGGCGAAGCCTAAAGTTTGAAAAACAACCCAAATGTCCTTTTGCTTCCTCCACCTACAAAGCCACACACATCCTAAGAGAAGTTGCACTTTTTATCATTTGGCATTCAAAACTTTATTATTTAAAAACTTCTCAAACAAGAAAACAACTTTCAAAGCTCCATGCCATGAAAGAATGAGAGAAACTTCAACTATCTTCGTCTTGATCAAGACAACTTTGTATTATTCTATTTTAAGCTATCCATTGACGTTAAAGGCCTAAACTTAGGAGGTTTTACTATCACATTGATCCTACCTTAGTATCACATTCAAAGGTACTTCATTTGAAGCCACAAAATCTATGTAGAACTAGTTAGAATATTTTGGAGGCATGCAAGAGTCATGAATAGAAAAGACATCGTATTCAAGTTATTAAGTTAAACTTTGATTATTAACCAAGTGACCATTGCTAAGATCATTGGTTGTGAAAGGATCAAAGTTGTTATTAGAAGGGTTGAAACTACAGATATCTAGAAGACATTGTTGAAAAGGTCTTGGACAATGACAAGTTTAAATCCAAACTTATGAACAAGAAGGTGGTGTACAAGTTGTTGACTACCAAAGCAAAAAAATTGATAGTAGATTTGTAACAAGAGCATCTTGTACAAGAAAGGGTCGAGATCATGTCTCATAACTAGCTAGGTTCATTATTTATCATATTATGACAAATACTCCTTTCAACTTATTACATATTATGTACTTGAACTTCCTTCGAAGCATATCAGGAATGAAGGAAGACACCACTGACATATACTCCTTAGTGTTATTGATAAAATTGATGTGTAAATAAAACATCATGGACAAGTTTCTCAATCATCTCAAGCTTGAAGTGTAAAAGTGGATCCTCATTTGAGGTGGTGTTATGGTAAAATAACCCACTTTTGAAGAGCTTAATTTTGTCTAATGCAACTAGGTATAAATCTTGAGCCTTTGGGTGTTATAGTGGAATTTGATATGAATGCTTGTGCCAACCACTGCTTGAATAACTTAAATCCACTTCATACAATATAACTTCAACTACTTTGAGTCGCTCAAGGTCACACGGTTGAATGACAAAATGACCAAGTTGATTCAGGAATAAGAAAGTTGAATCAGAATGAACAAGATGCACAACATTCCACCTTTAAGAAAAATGTGATAGAATTTTTAATAAACAATAATTGTGCCTAACCACATGCTTATACCCATATAGAACCAAAATTACAATACAATCAAATATTAATCCTTATGAACCCATACCTCAATTCATGACAAAAATAGAATGCGGAAGTGTACTTGAATTTACCATTAGGAATAATGAAGCTGATGAGATTAACAATGGGTATGTGATCTTTCGAATGTAGAACACTTTAGATTCCATCTTGGGTTTCTCTTCTAATGAGGATAAAAAGAAAAAAAAATAAAAATGGTACGTTCTATCCTAATAGGCAAAACCAGACAAAAAAAACAACATTTTAAAAGACTAAAATATCTTATTTATTATCCCTCACTTTTTATACTTTTATTTTATTCAAACCATTAAACATGACTTTTAACTAATTAGTGAAGTTATATTATAAATGAGCGAAGTATTTTAAAAAGCTAACATATTTTATTAATTTTACTTTTATTTAAAATTATAAATATAGAAAGAGCAAAATAATTATGAAAAAGAAGCATGTGTAAATTATTAAGAAATGTTAGCATTATAATTTTGTTAACTTCCTAAATTTATATACAATGAAATAACAGTAAACAGATATAATATTAAAGTATTTTTATTGAAGAGACTAGCGCAAACACATGTGCGACAACACGTGTGTCTATTTTTTCCTATAAATACATAATATGAATCATGTTATGTATTTATAGAATAAAAAAGGTGCATACACACGCGCGATAACGTATGTGTTTATATTAGTGACAATAAAAAATATTCAAAATATAGAAAAAACATATTAAAAAAGCATAAAAACATTCATGTTCAAAAAGTTTAGTTTAATATTATGTTTGTTTTAAAAATAATATTTTTTAAAAATTTTAAAATTAAAATATAACATCTTTTAATATTTTATATGTTTTAACAAGTATATTTTTCTAAATTGAAGCATAATATTTTTTAATATTTTATTTATTTAAAAATAACACCACAACCATAACATTAAACGTAATGGTAACGGTAACAATAACAGCAGAAGAATAACAACAACAACAACAATGAATCGACAACGATGAATCGTGATCGGTGACTGATAATCGGTGACGATAATCGATAACGGATAACGATAACTAGAATCGGTGATCGGTAATTGGTAACAATAACGATAACAATAATGATCTCCACACATATGTGGTGAGAATGAAAGAAAAAAATATTTATATAAAAAGAGTAAAAAATCATAATCAAATTATAAAAAATAAATTAAAAATAATAATAATAGAAAAATAACTACTATTTAAATAATAAGAAATAAACCTAAAGTGAAAAAATTTAAAGTAGAATATTACTCTTAATCATTTGATTTGGTTCCCACTTTCTACTTGTAATTTTCTTCCATAATATCATCTATGCATTGTTGTGTGTATGAGAGAAGATGAAGATGATGTGTTATTGGGATGGGGAAAAAAATTTAGAAGAAAAATATAAGAAGTTAAATAAAATAATTATCATTTAAAGAATAAGAAATAATCTTAGAATGAGAAAATATAGAGAACAACATTACATTTTACCCTCCACCATTTGATCTTATAGTTTTCTTCCATAGTATTATATATGAGTTTTGTGTATGTACCTCAATTTTTAATATTATATGATAAAAGATAAGAGAAGAGGAGAATAATAATCTTCTTGAAATGAGAAATTTTTCTTAAGAATGTAGAATGTGGAAAGTTAAAAAGAATAGAAAAAATTAAATTTTTTATCAGATTAAATTTATTATTTATTATTATTTAAAAATAATTTAAAAAAATAAAATATAAATATTAAAATATGTACACCAAAAAGGAAATGCGTTTTATGTATTGTTATAAATGATATACAAGGTAATAAGACATAAATTTTTAACTCTTTGCTGATATAAAAATAAAAATAGTATACAAATTTTGAATTTAAATAAAAAATATTAATAACTTAAAATATAAATAACATATTATTAAATAAAATTTTATAAAACTATCGAAGAAAAAGAATACATAGCTTACAAAAGTAAATTAGTCTTATATTATTTAAGGGTTAAATATGTTTTTAGTTCCTAAACTATATGTCAAAATTGTGTTTTGAAATAAACTTTAAACCTATTTTATCCTTATATTTTATAAGCATATGTAATCCTCAATCATAAATAAAAAAAGAAAAAAATAAAAAAAAAACGAATGAAAAAAATTTAAAAACAAATTATATGTGTAGTAAAAAACTATAAAAAGAAAAACACATATTATAATATATTATAAAGAATCAATTAGACAAGTTTAGAAAATAACGAAAAAGATAAAAATAAAATAAATTTAAAATTTATTTTAGAAATAAAACACAATTCTAATAAATAATTAAAAAATAAAATCATATTTAATCTATTATTTAATTATTTTTAATTAACAATTGAATTGTAGAGAATAATAATTTGGTTTGTCTCACTAAAATAAAATTTCATTAAAAAAAATTATTTAGCATAAGTGAGAACTAACGCTATTTGTAACCATAGATCAAAGAACATTATTTCAGTTTCTCTATTTTCCTGACCTAGGGTTCAGGCAACCAACAACCCCCATTGCATTACCCTTCACCCGCTTTTCGTAGCTAGGGTTCGAAACCACCACCGTCCCCTCCGCCACCAAACATCAATTCGAAACCATTAACCGTCTTGGTTTGAGGACGCGTTCAGGGATATGGTGAGTTTAAGTGCGTGAATGATTTGGATGCTCTCTTTCGACAATATCCTTGTGGGTCACCGCGCTTTATAGGTTGAACGGATACCGCATACTGTGATTCGTCTGTTATTTTTTGAGAATTGAGATTGAGAAATGTGTTTCAGCTTTTGACCACGGTTGGTGGAATGAGAGACTCTTTAAATCGTATTCAATTGCTCCGCAGACCCAGCGTTTGACCACTGCCGTTCTTCTGATCCCAAAACCGCAAAGTTCTTCAAGTGCTGCCAAGACCTTCCGCGTTCTCCAATTTCAAGGGTTTCTTTGAGGTAAGGTAATAAAACAATGTGATTGGAAATCAATTCATTTTGAGGGAAAGAATTTTTGTATGCTTTTGTGAATGGCTTTAAGTAGGTAGTAGCGAAAATCGTGGTTTGGAAGAGATTTAAGAGGAGATAAACACTATCCATTTTTGAGTTTTGGTTTTCTGTTTTCTTATTTTTGAATTATGTGATAGGAAGATAGTTGTTTGCTGTTGCTAGTTGATGCATGTGCAGTGACATGCGATAGCTACATGGGATGATGGCATTGGAGGGAATAATAGTAAATTTCTAATAGATAATGGCAAGTCGAATTGAAATCTTGGTTGAGTGCAAGAGTTAAAATTGCGTCATACAAGTATATAATACTGATATGAATTATTTTAAGTACTTTTGTTATGCAACGATTGTTATCATTATGATTGATTTTATTTTTTACAGTATTGAAGGTTTTGCCTTTTACTTTAGAGAAGTTTCACTGAATTATCTAGTGTAGATTTTACATGTTGAATGATTGGATGTGTGGACTTACGTATGTACATTGTATCATAGAGAGATATTCCCTAATATTAAAGAGAACTCAACTAACACTTTTCTGATATAAATTGTAAATTTGGAGTTTGAACGCACATAACCTAGTCGACAGAGAGTAGGGTACACACAATAGTGCTTTACTTTGGAATTTCTTTTTTTGTTGACTTGGTTTTCCTCTTTGGATCAAGACATTTATTTAAAAAATTGAAATTTCGGTACTTTTAATTATGTTCTGAATTCCATTCTCAGAATCCGAAAAAACACGATGTCTTCAAAATTTTAAAATGCTGATAGGAAGAAAGGAAATGAGTGTCACTAAGAAGATAGAAAAAGAAGAAAGGCAAAAAACTTCTGTAAGTCACAAGGAACTAGTGTCCACAATAGCATGCCCAAGCGGGCTATGTTAAGATAGATTTTTGGGTTTTGTTTTTAGTCTGGTTTAAGGTTTATTTCACTTGTTTTGAAGTTGGTCTAGCAGTTTTGTGTTTGGATCTTGGAGCTGCCTTATCATTTTAACTAAGTGTTTTTCTCCCTTGTTATTGTTCACTCACTTCATAGCAATCCTTGAATTCAACATGTGTCCTTAAAATGTTTGAATGCTTTTTTCATTTAATTTTGCTTTAATTTTAGTTTCTAATTATGAATGTGATTTCTATATTTTAATGATCACTAAGTTTAAATAGAATATTTTAATTTTATAATTGCTTTCTAGATTTTAAATACAACTTTTTGGTAACATTATATGCTCCTGGCTGCAAGTTGTTTACTTCCTGAAATGATTTTCTTTTGACCTAATTTTGTTATGATGTGACTTGATTTCCTTTATAAGCTAAGCAATTCATTTCCAATTTTTTCAGGCATATATAATCTGAATTGGCTACAAATAATATTATCATAATTGTTGGTGAAGTGAAGTTTCACGTGCACAAGGTATGTACCTTTTCAGTATAGGTCCAGGTGCCATATTGTAGA
Source organism: Lablab purpureus (assembly GCA_030347555.1). Taxonomy (NCBI): domain Eukaryota; kingdom Viridiplantae; phylum Streptophyta; class Magnoliopsida; order Fabales; family Fabaceae; genus Lablab; species Lablab purpureus. The sequence goes on from CM059258.1 coordinate 26,630,526, forward strand.
AGATTCATGAGCTGCTACTGAATAGTGTCGTTGAAATTGTTGTTTTAAAAATAAAGATATTATTTATCTAACTATCGCAGTGACAATTCTGATTGACTATTTTCATTTGTTAGATTCAAGGAAAATAGTTATGATAGGAGTGAGGTTACATCTGGTTTGACATCGAGTCTTGCATCCACACCAGTGCAGGTTGGTATCATCTTCAACTTGTTTTGCAATTTCATACAAAATTAACCTAAAGCTTATAATTGTTCAAACCCCCTTCATCCTTTTCGTTTCAATCCACACAAATGGATACTTTCATACCTCAAGTTCTTGGGATTCATTCATTCATTTGTATTCTTTGTTTTATTTTATTACGTTGCTTCATGCCTTTTTTTGAGTGAATAGAGAGTTTCACTTTTTAGATAGGGACCAACTTTTGTGGGTTGGTTTTCTACACAATACTATCTTTTGTTTGTAACACTGTTTTTGCTTGTCTTTTTAGCTGTTATCGTTTGTTTTGTTTTCCAATTTGTTGTGGTTTGTGTTGTGATCCCTTTGTTTCTGGATTTTGGTTTTGTTGTATGGTATGATGCAGATGAGTGTTGTTACCGATTCTCCGGTTCATTCGTCCAACAGTGATGACTTCATCGCTTTTCTTGATGCTGAACTTGGTGCAAGTTCACCTGATTCATCGCCAGATAAAGAGGTTGAAAACCAAGATGAGTTTGAGAGTGTCAGGTGCATTTCATAACCTCTTTTGTTCATATTATTGTATGTGCTCTGGTATGAGTTAAACAACTGCTGTCAACTTTGGTTTCTAGAATTTCAAATATGTGAAGTTTGTTTGATGTAGTGACATATTTTTATATCAGATCACAATCTGTTCGAGGACTAAACATTCTTTAGATAGAGTAATGTGGTGCTTAAATATGGCTTCAAGGAAATTTAGGTTTTTGATAGAGTGAAATGGCATACAGTTGATCCATAGAGCTGACTGCTGATTCAGTCTAGTTGACCAATGCTTTGTTCATTTTGTTTTTAAGTGTACATTGTGATGGTTCGGACTTTGGAGTTTGAACAAATTATAGTCATAGTTGTTATTTGTACATTGTGTTGCAGTGCTAGGCTGCTTGCTACCCATTTTCAGATCGCGTCTCATTTTCATGGTGTGGCTATTATACGATTTTTCAGAACTACTAGAGCGTGCTAATTTGATTAATGGTAGAGAGACCCTCATTACTCCACAATATTGAAACTCTATTTGAAACAACTGTGTGCCTTTGTGTCTCTGAAACATGTTTCATCATTCTTGTGCTGTCTCTGTCCTTTCTGGCATGTTTTGGTACCTTCAAGGTGTTTCTAGCCTTGCTCTGTTATCTGGCACTGTCTATCTCCTACGTCCTGGTCTGTTTTTCAGTGTTTCTGTTCACTTCACTGTGTCACTGTTCCCTGCTATTGTTCAGATGGATCTGGAATCAGTGACTTCGAGGAGGGAAAGTTACTGAGGCTTTCCCTTTTTTTTGGATAAGTGAATAGCAACTTAAATAACGACTTAATGAGTCACAAGCAGCCTAATGGCGAAATAAGGGGAAGTGAGCGTGACTTTCCCTCAAAGTTCCTTAATCCCTTTTCCTCTCAGACATGACTTTTCATTTTGTTGTAGTAACATACTCTCTCACAGGTCTTTCACTATTTCATAGACTTTCTAGGATTTTGATTGTTTGTTTCTGGAAAATGATAAAAGATCATAACAAGTGGTTTTAATTACATCGGGGCATTGCTTATATGATAGTTAGAGGCACAATGGAATAAGAGTTTGAAATCTTTACTGCATCCTTCTTCCGCTCTCATTCACTATGTTATTGAATTTATATTACTTCTTGTCAAGGGGGTCCAGCTCAGTTGATTGAGCAGGGTGCGTGAGTTGTTGTAAACCCCCTACGTATGTTCAATTCCGATAATAAAAAAACATTACTACTTGTTAGGCCTTTTTAACAACTGACAGTAAGTGTGCTTTATCTTTATTTGAGTTTTGCTTTTTATATCATCAGTGTTGTGTAGAATCTTTTTTTTACTTGTCGTCCATGGAAATGTGAACCAATTTGCATTAACCCAATAGGACAAGACTGATATTTTACAGTTCATGCTTTTGGTGCATTTATGGTGCAGATATCATTCTGAGAGATGATGCTACAGTTTTGTTTTTTTTTGCTTCATTTTTTGGTTAAATTTCACTAAGTTATACTTTAATTGATTTATTAAAGCAGAATTAAAAGACGCAAAATTGAAAGCATTGAAGAAACTGAGGGGTCTACTTCAGAAGGAAGCATAAAACAGAATTTAGGTAATTTTGACTGCTTTAGTTATTTCTTTCATTATCTTTGAAGGGAAACTGAATCCTTCCCTTCACACATGTGAAGCTGAGCATAATTCAAATATTTATTAATCCCCTCTTGCTCTTTTGGTGCAAAAAAATGAATTTTTAATAAAGTTTGTGATATGTTTCTCAGTTTTATCTATGTATACATCTCTTTTGAACTAGTTCATTGGTTGATCCTAAGGTTGTGTGACTAGCATTGCCATCCGTAACTTCACTGAAATGATATTTTATCCTCTTCACTAAGAAACATTAAATAATTGTTTTTTACTGACCATGTCATGTCTTATAGAGTAATGATACACAGCAAACAGGTTCCTTGTACACTACCTTTTGTGTGAGCCGATGTAAAACAGTAACTAGACTTCTAACTTATTTGTAATGACTCGAATTCTGCACAACCTTTTATCATGTTTGTAAACTATTATTATGCTTCTCAAAACTTAATCATTTTGTTTTGGAAAGTTGCATAACTTTCTTTTTGTTGCAGGGACATCTCTCGAGGTAGATGTATGTACACATCCTGGGTCTTTTGGAAGTATGTGTATACGCTGTGGGCAAAAGTTGGATGGGAAGTCTGGTGTGACATTTGGCTACATACATAAGGTATCCATTGTTTCAGATGGTTATCCTGTGGAATTACAAATTCAGTTTTGGGTAGTGGTTGCTGCATCATGGCACAGTTTTTGCAATTTGGGTAACTTGGATTAACCTGAAAAAGTTGTAGAATGTCAAATAGTGATTTCCTTGTTTCATGATTGTTATCTATTTTGAATTAAGAGTGTAGTGGTGACCCTGTTGCACCACACATTTGGAGTATTTTTTTATATTAAAATTCCTATAAGAATTAAAATATGTTGTGCTGGGGCATTCATCCAAAAGTGTGCGGTTGAGTCAAAGGATTATGTGCCACCAGATTTTGATGATGTTGGTTCTATAAACATTATAAATATCCTCTCATCTTTAATATAAAAAATCTTATTTTCATTTTCATGATTTGGTTAGCATGATGGTTGACTAGCCAAATAATAAACATAGCCTAGCTATTTACTTAATTTAGCTGAATAATAGTTTATTAAACATGATTGAAAATTTCTATTTTCAGGGACTGAGACTCCATGATGAGGAAATTTCTAGGTTGCGCAATACAGACATGAAGAGTTTGTTATGTCGTAAAAAGCTCTACTTGGTTCTTGACCTAGATCACACACTGCTAAATTCCACTCTCCTTGCTCATTTGAGTTCAGAAGAGTCACATTTGCTTAATCAGACAGATTCTCTAGGAGGTATGTGTAAACAAATGTGTTTTTTCTTCTGGTAATTGTTATTAGTATTCTTAATCAGCAGTTTTGATTAACAATGTTTTTTTTAGTCAAATCATTGATATCAACTAATCTATTTTTCTGGTGCCATGTTATCTTATTATAAAGCACACTGCCACATCAATGCTAGATATCTGTTGTAATTGTACTATGTTGTGATTACACAATCTGTTACTGAAATGTTTGCACTATGTACATTTTAGATTAGATTTGTTAGTTTCTGGGGTCACTATAATAAAAGTGTGGAAGGGGAATAGACGATTCATTTCTGTCTATGCTTATATTTCTTTATCTTGTGTTTTCTTGAATTCATTTGGAAACTTTTAAACATGCAATATACGCATGTTGTCCTTGATACCGTTTTAATTTTTTTTGCTGAATAAGGAATGATTCATTCATGCTTCGTGTAACACGTCATATAGAATCAAATTATGCTGTCCTTGTTAAGAATGGGCAATAGAAATGGATAAATATAATTGCATATTTTGTTGCAACTGCAACAACTATGCTTCATCAAACTTGTCACATAGAATCAAGTTATGCTGTCCTTGTTAAGAATGGAGAATAAAAATGGGAAAGAAAAGAAATATCTTATTGGATTGGATGCAAAGAGGAAAATAGGAGATATCTCCACCTAGGGATTTTCCTTCACAAAGAATTGCTTCATTAAAAATGAGCAAAGTTCAATTCTCCAATGATGCAAGATAGGGCAAATCCTTTCCCTTAGACTCCTGTTTGTTTAATTCTAGCACCAAGTCTGACCAATTAATACTAACTCCTATTAACTAACTTTCAAATTCCTGTTCACTAACTTTTGAACTCCTAACTGTCTTAAAACATTTAGGTAAGAGTTCTTTAGATAGATTCAACTTAAAGTATGACTTTTTGTAAAATTAAGGTCTTCGCTCATAGTTTGGTGTGTGTTTTTGATAACTTTGAATGTTCTGGGTTCTTATTGCTTGTTATGGATGTTGCCTTTCTGAACTTTTATGTAATGAAATCATAGATGTCTCCAAAGGTAGCCTCTTCAAATTGGAGCACATGCATATGATGACCAAGTTAAGGCCCTTTATCCGCTCATTTCTGAAAGAAGCTGCTGAAATGTTTGAGATGTACATATATACTATGGGTGATCGGCCATATGCATTGGAGATGGCTAAGCTACTTGATCCTCAGGGAGAGTACTTCAATGCTAAGGTTATTTCTCGAGATGATGGAACTCAGAAGCATCAGAAGGGTCTTGATGTTGTGTTAGGGCAAGAAAGTGCAGTCCTAATTCTTGATGATACTGAACACGTGAGTGCATTGCTAGTTTTTGACTTGTACTGCTGAGTTACTTAATTGGAATGTTTGTTTGAAAATAGTTATTTTATGTGGATGATAGTCCTAGAATGTTTTCCTTGTAGGCTATATGAATAACAATGATTCGCATATAGTAGTCTATTTCTTTTGTTTATAATTAATTCATTCATAATGGAAGAATTTTTTTTCTTTCAATTGCTAAATAGCATTGAAAGACTTTCCTTCCATTCATCCGTTATAAGTAGTCTTGTAGGAGTCACAACTTTGGTCAGACTACTAAATAAAAATGTTTCAATTTGAATGATATAAATGAAATAAGATTGTATAATATGAATAAAAAAGTTATACTCTATACATGTGTGATCTATAGGAGCATAAAAAATTAGCTTTACTTGCATTTGCATTATAAGTAGTCTTGTAGGAGTCACAACTTTGGTCAGACTACTAAATAAAAATGTTTCAATTTGAATGATATAAATGAAATAAGATTGTATAATATGAATAAAAAAGTTATACCCTATACATGTGTGCTATATAGGAGCATAAAAAATTAGCTTTACTTGCATTTGCATTTGGTGGTGCTAGAATGGCGTAGTCTGAGTTTGTCGTAAAAAATGACAGGATAGCCTTTCCCTGTGTCTAAAGGTCTTTCAGAAATCATGTTATAGAATTGACTAGTGACTGCATTTTTTTTATATCAAATCATTGGTCCGAAGTATCTACCAACTTTATCATAAATAATCTCTGGTGAAGAACTGGACTGGTTACCTACCTTTAGTGGGTGGGGACCGTGTTTTCCCCTTTCACAGGACTCAAAACCAACACTTAAGGACTCTAGAGCATTTTTAACTTTTTATTTGTTTATACATTTGACAAAAAGAAAGTATAGTTTATTTTTAGTTGTGTTCGATCAGTTTTACTTTGCTCTGTTGATTTCTGTAACTTCATGGAGATTATTAAATATGGCTCTGCTGATTTCCAGTTGGTGTTGTCTACGGAACTATATATTTATCTTAGGAAATAAAATAAATCTGTTTTCATTTTCTTGGATGTGTTAGTATTATGTTAGAGATAAGACTATTTTAACGTATTTATATGTATATGTTTTCAATTTCTTTGTGGTTGAACTTGTCATCTCTATCTTTATGTAAGCACATGGTTAAATGTTTGAGGTGTCTGAAGATGTTTCAGCATTGCTGCCCCTCCCAAAAAGGCTTTGAAGGCAACTTAAATGGAAATTTTAGCATGGCACAATTGATCTTATATACTATCACTGTCATGGCTTCGTATCTTTTTCTTGTGATGGTTTGCCTGGTTATTTGTAAACTGAATCTAATATTTGTAAAGTTTGCTCTATATAGAAACCTCAGTTTAAGATGTTCTAAGACTAAGATATACCATTTAATGTTTCAGGTGCCATTCGTCATTTGAAGTTATTAACTGTTTCTTTTAATGGGATGAATGAAAATGTTGTCACTAAATGTTTGCAGGCATGGATGAAGCATAAAGATAATCTTATACTGATGGAAAGATACCATTTTTTTGCTTCGAGTTGTCGACAGTTTGGTTTCAATTGCAAATCCCTTGCTGAACTGAGGAATGATGAAGATGAAACTGATGGAGCACTTGCAAAAATCCTCAAAGTGCTCAAGCAAGTCCATTGCACATTCTTTGATGTATGTCGCTCATACGCCATCCTGATTAAATGTTTGTTGTTTCTAATATAATACTAAAATTGTGTGGTGGGGAACCCTTTGTAGAAACATCAAGAAGATGGTCTTGTTGACCGAGATGTGAGGCAGGTAGTTATGCTATTAATATTTTTAGGTAGTTTTGGAATCTTAATGTGAGATTCTCTTTATTAAGTCCTGACAATCAATTCATGTTTTCAAGGTTTTGTCATCAGTTCGAAGTGAAGTGTTGGGCGGATGTGTGATTGTTTTCAGCCGTATTTTTCATGGTGCATTACCATCTCTGCGGAAGATGGCAGAGCAGATGGGAGCTACTTGTTTGACAGAACTTGACCCATCTGTGACACACGTGGTTGCTACTGATGCAGGAACTGAAAAATCCAGGTGGGCAGTGAAGGAAAAAAAGTTTTTGGTTCATCCCCGATGGATTGAGGCTGCAAATTATTTTTGGGAAAAGCAGCCCGAGGAGAACTTCATTATCAAGAAAAAGCAGTAGTCATTTTCGTTGTAGTATCAAACAGTGCTGTGCTCATAATTGTATGCTTAACATACCCAAGTATCTGAAAGTATATCTAATATCTAATACCGAACCAACAACCTTCTAACTGTGAAACGTGAACCATTGACTTACAATTTGAATAGAAAACAACCATTTTTATCACTTATCTCGTTTGCTTTTGCACTATTTCATGTGTCATTGTTGTATTCATGTATGCTTACAATGAAGTTTTGACGAGGAGTCTGCGAAAATCAAGCTTTAGATCTGCTGCTGCTGCTTATTAGTAACTAGTTCCTTACACTAGGTGCTGTGAAGAGCATTCTTTTTTCGTTTGAGCTCACTTGGTTGAAGCACGACCATGAAAACAAGGGTTTGCTGGTCCGCTCAAGAGTTGCACAACAGGTGTCAGTATTTCGGGGAGTTACTTGAATACTGTAATCAAATTCCACCATTAATGCTTTGATTGATTGATTGAGTTTCGTCCTACCTTCCTCTGTAATAAGGATTGGAAGTGGGATGTTTATATTGTTAAGGATTGGAGGTGGGATGTTTATATTAGAGGACAAATGTGTAGATTTTAAAAACCTCAGTCTGACTTCGATGTGTATATAACTTATATGGTTTAAGCCATTGATATCTTGAAGATTTTCTTTTAGCTTCAAATGTTATAATTGTCTTTTATTATCAGTTGGTTTTCTTATTCACCTTTGTCAAATGAAACCGAAAGAAAAGAAAAGATCTTTAGCCGGACGGTTTGTACCCGTAAACTTGTCGAAGAGTTCTTTTGTAGAAATATGAAAGGGTCGAGTAAAGATGGTTGGATTCTGTGCTTCCTGCGTTCTGCCCTATATGTCCAAAATATTTGAAGCCAAAATGAACAATGAACAATAGACCAACAATATATACCTTTTTCCTGTAGAGCACTAGCATCTCTTTGCCAGGTACATAAAGCTGATTGGATATGTTCAACCTCCTTTGCCTTACCAATTTATGTCCACGCTTCACACTCGTACAAGTTTCAGTCTAGACGAGTGTTTCAGACTGTCATAATTTTAATATCGGATTAGACCAATTGGGTTAACTGGTTGAAGAGGAACTTGATTAAGTGCTTATTTGGTCAATATCAGGCTATTCGGGTATTTTCTGCGTCAATCAAGAAGATTCCAGCGTACATGTTAAGTGGAACGTTACTTTACTCATTTATTGCGTACTCAAGTACATTGCATCACCACTCCTATATTTTCCTCCTATATCACCATTTTCTCTAAGTATCCATTTTGTCCTTTGTGAATTATATCTTTTCGAAGATTTAGATACTTCATTGTTATAAATCTTTTTCTTTATGTTGTGTTTGGATGATGAGTTGATATACTGTTTAAGAAGAAATAAGGACGGATAAATGTACGATATTGTTCATGTTTGGAATAAGATAATTTGTAGAGAAATGTCAGATGGAAAGAGAGAGATAAGAGAGAGAGTTACTTTCTTTTATATGTGAAGAAATGAAGAGAAAATTATATATTAAAATTAAAATTATACTTTTATCCTTAAATATTCATACAATTAATCTTTTACGCTGATATTAATGATCAATGAATTGAAATTGAAATTAAAATTTATTAATTTATATTTATAAATAGTGAGAAAAGAGATGTATAATAGATTATTCTTATATACCATCACATAATTGATTATGCTAGAAGGGATATCCCTTTTCTCACTATTCATAAATGTAATTAATGAACAATAATAATAGATTTTAAAATATTTTAAAGTAATATATATTTTCTTTCAATTCAAAACCAATACATATAAAAAATTTAAGTATAATTAAAATTATATATATATATATGTTAAAAGATATTATATATATATATATTAAAATATTTAATATTTTTATTCACTTCTATTTTAAATAGGCTTTAATTTTTTTAAAATTAAAATATATTAATTTTAAATTCTAAATTTTAAATCCTAAATCTCGAGAAACATAATTTCAAATCATAAAATTGGTCAACGAGATGATCTCGTAGACCAATGAATAATAAAATGTGATATTTGTGTAAATAATAGTGGAAGAGATATAATTTTGTAATTTTTTTAAATAACAATATTTTGAAGAAAAAATTATTATATTTGGATATTAAACTTTAAATTTAAAATATACATTAATGGTAAATTTTTTAAAATAATTAATACCTGAACGGGTAATATGCATTTTCTTTTAATTTTTCAAATAACGTAGATTTATTTATTTTCATTTAACATGTTACGTATACATAGTTGCACTATGGATTGAACAATACTCTTACTTTTAACAAAAATTCTTGAAAGGTTATTTGTCATGTATATTATATTTTATCCAAATTTCAAATATAATATTTCTTTTAAATACTATTTTTAATTTATATTTTTGCATTTTAAAATTATGTTAAAATTAGGTCAAAAAATACATGCTAATATATATAAAATGTGTAAATTATAACTTATCTTACACGAGTCGATCCATTAATTACTTCACATATCAATGTACTTATATAAAAACATAAAAGGAAAGAGTTATCATGTTGCAACATGGCAACATTTTTACACACAAATGCAAAATGTTGCTGCCATTTACATATACGGTTAATATAAATGTGTCTTTCAGACAAATAATTGATATATTAATTATTTATTAACACATAAAATATTAAAGTAATTAAAATATTCTTTTAATTTTTTAATTTTTAAATTAAATTTTCTCTATTATTATCTTATTCTTTTATTTTTATTATTTTTCCTTTTCTTTTTATCTTCTTATTTATAAGAAATACTGATAAATTTAAATCTTATATTTATATTAAAGTTTTATCATTAAAAAATTACAATTCAAAAATTATGAAAGTTTAAATTTTATATTTTCATTAAAATTTTAGATTATGAGTGATATAATTAGTAATGAATTGTTTTATTTTGAAAATATTATTTTATTATTAAGGTTTTGTTTTATTTTAAAAGTGTTTTGTTATTAAAGTATTATTTATTTATAATATATTGGATGATTATAAATATCATACGAAAAAAGTTGAAGTAAAAAAAGTTAATTAAAGAAAAATAAAAATAAATGTTTACATAATAACAAAATAAAAAATAATTAATTTTCCGAACATATTTATTAACCAAATACAATAAGCATATCCAAAAGCAATAAATAAAAAATAATCACAAGTTATATACTCATGAAAAAAGAAAACTGTTAACAAAACTAACCAAGAAACACAATACACTTTATCTTTTCCCCATAAATAAATAAATAAATAATGGGGTTACTTCACTTAACTGACACATACACATGATAGTGGAGTTATGGAACATTTAAGAATAAAAGAGTCATAATCACTAAGCATTATGCAATTAAAAACCTCATTATCCATGAAAAATGAAAAATATGTGTTTGATTCAAATCATAGGTTAAAATCTTTAAATCAATGACAATGGTGCCACGATATCAAGAACATATATTAATATTTGGTTTCAAAAATAGAGAAAGTAAAAAAAATAGTACACAACTTTTGATTCTGCTTTTCCCAAACCCTTAGAACCTGATTCTTCTTATCTGAACAACACAGTGAAATCTCCACCGTTAATTTCAAGAAAACTGGAATCCAACCGTTGATATTTATTCTCTCTTCTTCCTTCATCATCACAACACAGGATAGATGATGTAAGTAATGGGCAAAGCAATTAGTTTATGTCTTACTGTTACGAATTCTGGGACACCATTTTTCCAATCACTCCAAGCAAACGAGAATTGAACTAAAAAAACGCAGGTTTCTAATTTTATTATTATTATTTGTCAGCTTTATTCTGTCAACTTTTCTTTATTTTCATATTTTCTGTGTCTCATTTTTATGTGCAAATTTTTTCATGAACGACCAAGTGATGATGCATCATCCTCAGATCTTTCAGAATAACCAAAACTACGCCGTTTGGCCGCACCACCCGCCGCTGTACCCGCCAGAAAACGCGGCTGTGTTCCCTCGTCCGCCAGCGTTCAAACCCCATCCGGGTCGGGTCAATTGGAGTAAAAGAAGAGACTTTCACCGAACCGGGTCGGGTCCGGGTCATACTTTCAAACTGGGTAACCCGAAAGAGTCGAAACCACTAACGGCAAACCGCTCCGTGGCAAAGGGTCGCCGGATTCACCACCCGAAGCGAATTTTCGGCCGCGGCGGTGGCGGAAACCGACTCACGCCGCCTTTCGCGCCGCTCAACACGACGTCGTTTATAATCCGAGCGAAAAATTCCGGCGGCATCGCGCCGCTGGTTTCGCCGGCGGGATCTCTGTCGCCGGCGAAGTTCGAGGAGAGGACGGAGGAGGAGCAGTGGGGCTTCAACGGATACGGCTCCATGAAGGGCCTGATTCGGCTCCGTCACGGAAAATTAGACTCCGGCGAAATCTCCGGCGCCGGCAGGTTCGAGATGGTGAACCCTAATTCCGGCGAGGAACAGAACTTGGACAAAAGGGTTGATGAGCAGGACTCGCATCTTGCCCACCTCGAAGAAGAGAATTTGTCGCTTAAAGAGAAACTTTTATTCATGGAAAAGCAATTGGGTGACCTGAGACGGAGGGTTCAGTTCTTGGAGACCGACGGAACCACCAGCCACGGCCACCGTGAGGGTGGCGCGGAGAATTTTTCAGCGGAGATGTTTTCTCAGTAAAAAGGAAGTTGATGGTGATACCAATAACAAGGACGTTCAGTTATTTGCTTGGATAACAAGTTTTTTTCTTAACTTTATGGTAGATGAATAAAAGCCTGTGAAATATCCAATGTAGAAGTAGTTTGATTTGGGTTTAGTTTAGTTGAAGTAGTTAATGTGGATTATGTTTTATAACCTAACTCTTGGATGTAAAAACTTCCTTTTGTGTCTTGTGAGTTTATTTAGGATTTACATGAATAAGAAATTGACCATGTAGTTTAGAAAAAATTGTTTGATTTAAAAGATCATATTAAACTTATTTGATACTTTTTGTTTCTAAATAAGTACTGTTTCTAAATAAGTATTATTTTTAAATAAGTGTTGATTTTTAGAAAGATGTTGATTTAGGAAAAAAAATTTGTTTGATATTATTTATCGTTTGCATATTTTAATGATGTATTAATTATTTTTTATCAATTATATTCTTATTTTAAAAAATATAAAAATAATTAAATGATTTTTTATGAGATTTTAATGAACCAGCTGTTTGTATTAATCAATTATTTTTTTATTTTTTTATTTATTTTTTTGTCAACCAATAAATCACATTTAATTTTTTAAAAGTATTGTTAGAAAAAAATTTAAAAATTTATTATAAATTCAAAAAATTACTCTCTCCGTTTTAAACTATAAGACGTACTTTGGAAGAAAAATCATGTTTCATAATATAAGGTGTTTTAAAATTCCAATAACTTTATTTTTTTTCTTATATACTCCTATTAATCACATCATTATTTGTATTAACATTAAATAGTAAAAAGAGAAATTAAATATCAGGAACTAAGAATTAATTCCCTTTTATTAGTCTGACTCTTCATCTTTTACCATCATCTACTAATATTATGTTTTAATTTTTGTATTAAAGTTGCTGTAGCAACTCATTTTAATTCACTATTTCTATTTACAATTTGATGGAAATTGAAAATTTTGATTGAAATTTTGAAAATAAAATTTAAGCATAGTCATTTACAATTTAGTAGGAATTAAAAAATTTGATTGAAATTTTAAAATAAAATTTAAGTATAGTCATTTGCAATTTGGTGGAAATTAAAAAATTTGATTAAAATATATTTAATTAGTAGTTCTGATTTTAAATTATTTAGAAATGATTCTGAAATGATTTCAAAACTGTTGAAATTCTAATCTCAATCAATTTACAATTTTATTAAAAAATTAATTCATTTATAAATACTTCTGATTAAATTTCAATTAATTCATTTAATAGTAATTAATAAGGGTAAAAATGAAAAATTTATAGAAAGTTGAACTTTGTATATAAAAAATTGTTTAAGTACGCTTTATAATTTGAAACAGAGGGAGTACTAGTATTATTGGTTTGTGTAAAAAACTTTTAAAGGATTCTTATTTAAAAAGAGATAGAGTATTTTCAAACATGGAAAATCAGTATCCAATGGCTTTTGTTGTTGTTCTTTCCATGGATCATAGGTGGGATCCATTTGGTTCCACAAAGTTTCATTATTTTGAAATAGCTCCCTCCTCAATATGCAGCATGGCATCTACTCTGAATTATTTGTGATGTTTGCGTGCAGTATATGTCCATCACCCAATCATCAATCAACTACTTTCCTTTTAATTTGGGACTATTATTAATATACAAATTTAAGATGGATTTCACCCTTTTTAAATTGAGAAGAAACAGACACTTTCTATAGAAAATTTTAAATGTATTATGAAAATAAAATTACAATTTTAGAAATATAAGAGAGTCATTTGATTATTTAGAAAATTTTAAATAATGATAATTTGAAAATTTTCATATTCTTTTCTATATAAAATTTATGTTTTTTATATTATCTCTTTGACATGAGTTTGATAAGGATATTGTCAATTTATATTTGGTGGGACAATGTAAGGTTGAGGTTGAGACATTGTTAGTATGACATCATCTTTTACTTAGTGTCATGTCTTAGGATAAAATCGATTGTGATTATATTTTGATCATTATTATCAATATTAAATTTTATAAATATAGGTCATTGTTATTTCTCATTAATATTTGTTAAGATTTTCTTTGTTAATATTAGTGATTTCTTTTAAAATGATTCTTTTTATTAATATTGAGAAATATTATTTTCAATTTAATAGGTGATGTTTTCAATTCATATTAATAAAACTACTTTTCAGTTGTGTCACCCAACCCAACACATTTTATCAATACTAATGATAATACTTATAGTAATTAAAGTTTTTTTAGTATGCTAAAACTATGTTTCTATTGATGTTTATTTAAATTTTCTCAACTAATATCCGTTGGGCCATTTTTCAAAATAGGTCAACCACACTTTCTATTAAAATTAGTTGTAACTAATTTTGGTGAATATTTGTAGGATTTTTTTTTTCAATTGATGTTCATAGTAATATTTAATGATAATTTTTGTATGTGGTACTCATTAAAATATTATTAAAATAGGTAAAGTAATATTTTTTTTCTTTGAATTTTTTTTGAAAGACAATTTGTATCTCTGGTTATGTACTTGCATGAGTAGTCTCGTGAACAAAGATAAATCTTTGTTAATCTAGAATTATAGTAATATTTTTAGTTTGATAATCAAAGTTTTTTATAAGCATATTTGAGATTTATTTGTAAACTAAAGATTGTTGGAGGTTCGTTAAAATAGCCAAATTTTTAGCTAACGAAAGATATTTTTTTAATTTAAAATACATTGAAATTGAATTAGTTTTATATGGTCAAAATTAGTTAGGTTGATACAAAGGTAAAAATAATGTTAGCATTTGAAATTTGTTAGAAATATTTTAGTTAAAATAAAGTTCGCATTTGAAACTTGTTAAAAATGTTATAGATAAAATAAAGGTTAGTTGAAGTTTGAAGTTGATTTATCAAAATGATAAATTCTGCATAAATTCCCTCAAAGATTAAAGAGTAAAGTGATTGAATGTTTGGGTAAGATGCTATAATGGAACTAGGATGTTTCGTGGGAGGCTGCAAGAGTAGCCTTAACTATTCTTCTGTCACTTTATGCTTAGTGCCAAATGCACTTACGTGGGTACCATGCCCCAATCCATAGTCATATATATATATATATAACTTTAGATAATACAACAAAAATTTATATATAAATTTAAATGAAAGATCAGAATTATATATATATATCTAAAAAGTTTAGTTTAGTAAGTTTTTTTTTTATTTGAATTTTTTAATGTGTTTCTACTATTATATTTTTTTTATTGTAGTTTAAAATTTTTGGTTAAAATGTGATCTCTTCTATTAAATTGGTGTGGATGAGGTTAAAAAAGTGATGATGTAACACATGATATGTCAATGCATAAGATATGTGTTAAAAGAGAGTTGAAAGAGAAAAAGGAGAAAATATTTTGACATGTATCTTATTATATACTAAATCATCAATATTTTAATATAGTCCACACCAATTTAACGGAATAGACCATATTAATTGATTTTAATTAAAATTTTAAGACTATATTGAGAAAAAAAATAATGGCGGGAATACAATTTAAAAATCCACAAAAGATTGGAATAAAAAAGCCTATTAAATGAAAAAAAAATTATATCAAAGAAGTTTTATATTGGTTCACACCTTCCAAATAAAGTTTTATTTAGTTGCTCAATCTCACATATCAAACTAATCTACTAAATTTTAGTTTTTACAATAACCCTAGTTAAAAAACTTAAAAGAATTCACAAATATTTGATCTTGAACCCTACAAGATCAACAACAACTTACAAGACAATGCTTAATCACTTTGATTAAGAAAACTCAACCTAGTAACGAATTATATAAAAGAAATGGAACAAAACCACCTCAATCTTCATATAATACAACAACTCCAAATCAAAGTAATGTCCAAGGTAATGAACTCAAAGATGTAAGATCAATTAAACTTAAATCTTGGAATTCTTGGAGTAAAAACTTTAAAATATTCATTTTAGAATAATATTAAGCTCTCAAATTCTTAGATTTTAGTAAAAATATTTTCACATACCAGTTATAAGTGTTTAAAAAAAACTGATTTAGTTTTAAAAATATTTTTGATATAAACAAATTATTAGAATTGTATTTTAACTAACTGAAATCATTTAAATAAAGATTTTGAGTGATTTTAGCTGATTGAATTTACAATTTAACTAATTATTTTAAAAAATTTAGTTTTAAAAGTTGAACATACCTAATTGAAAATGTGTTTTAATTGGTGAAAATCATTAATAATAAATTTAAATTATTTTAATTTGTTTAATTCTCAATTTAATTAATTATTCTAAAGAACATAAATTTTTAAGATAGTTGAACTCCAATATTATAATTAATTTAAACTTTCAACTAACTAAATTTTTTGAATCAATTAGTTAAATTATTTAAATTTAAATTTATTATTAAGCTATCAACAATTTAATTAATTGAAATCACTTAACTTCCTTTAAAAAAATTTAAAATGTATATTTAAGATGTATAATAAATTATTTTATGTATTTCTAATATAAGTACATATTACGTACGTAATCATTTTCAGTATAATGATACAATTTTAAAATGCTTGCTTTAGTTTTAAAATTTATATTTTAATTAAAAAAATCTACAATATTAATGGATATATATATATATATATATATAATTTGTAAATATCTAAATAACTGATACTGATAAATAAAAGACTTGTGTCCCTCACTTGACATTAGCTTGTGTAGTTTTTAGATTACATTGAATTTTGTATAAATATAAAATATAAATATTCATGTTAGTATTTTCGCATTAGTATCATTAGGTAGATTATGTTGAAATCCAAATAAGTATAAAGATTGTATTAAGTATAACAGTTTTTATTTGTGTCCATTATTCCACCCTTATTTTAGCATAACTAAAGTATAAATACTATTATATATCCGCTAACATACACCAGAGGCCTTATTGTTAATATATACTTAAAAAATTATTTTTATCAATTATATTATTAATCTATAAAATAATAAAATTAATTTAAAATTTAATTTAATAAACGATTAAAATTTTAATAAATAATATTAAAAATTATTTAAAAAAAATCAACTTTAATTATCATTATATAAAAATTAATTCATAATTTTTAAAGTTAATGACCACTAAAAATATAATTTTAATTTATTTTATTATTAATAATAACTATTTTAGATATTAATAATATTTAATTTATAAAATAATTTTTAATTTAATAATCATAAAAATTAATTATTATTTTTTAAAATTAATTTATGTTAAAGAATTTTAACGAGAGAATCTGAAAAAAAAAAACGGTGTTTATTAACTCCACAAAGGCCGTCCGTATATGTCGTACTACTCCCATCACAACACAACCTTTTGCTTTTTTGGCATCACACAGTTCGACTTTATGTTCATATTCGTTTATGATTTTATTGATTACCTTAACCTAATCTTTATCACATAAGTTTAGAGCAAGCACAACAAGCCTAATTGTTAATTATCAACAACATTCAGGTAATTTCTCTACTGTTTTCTCGAATTAATCTTTTCTTTCATTGCCTAATTTCTTTTACGTGCATGGTTCACTTTAATGGGTTTTTAATCATTTATGGTTTCCATGCATTTTTTTTATCGTACGTTTGAATTTTAGGGTTTTGTTTTAAAAGGGAAAGAGAAGAACGAATACTTGTTTAAAAGTATATGAGTGGAAGGAAGAGTGAATTAGAAAGAAAAAGAAAAAGTGGTAAATCTTAGAAGTGGTGCGATGAAAAAGGGAATATGATTCTATATTTATTGATACACTTTTGAAAATTACCTCTGTGAACTAAAAGAAATTAGGAGTGATTGTTGCAATATGAGTTTTGGGTTTGTAATGTTTGATTAGGGCGAATGGCGACCCTAAATTCTATTGTGCCTTATGAAAGGATCATAATGTGGGTTTGTTTGTTTGTGTTCTTGATTATCAATCTATCATTCATTGAACTGTACGATGTACGAAACGTAAATTTGGTGACCCTTTTGTTTATGCTGTCATAGTCATTCATTTATTAAGTGTATATCATGTGCAGAACGTTAATTTGGTTCTGTGTTAGGAAATTGATGCATTGAAATAAGGTGTTGTTGAGGGGACCAACCAGTGCATAGGATTGAAGTTGGCAATGGATGTTGATTTGAATGAACAACATTTGGATGGAATAGAAGAACGAATGAGAAGCCTGGAATCTGTAGCTTTCAGGGCTAGGCAACATCAGAGGCGACGAATGAGTCACGATCCGATTCAAATAGTTAATCATGCAGGAGAAGTGGTAACAGTAGCTCATCTTCAAGATGAAGATATGGTGCATGAGGAAGAGGTTGGTGTTGGTGTTGATGTTGGAGGAGAGATGATGGAAGATGGGACAAAGGGTAAAATAAATGCTAGCTATTTGGTTGCTAAAGCATTGGGGGTGAAAACCAATGAAGGGGATGGTTTTGCTGCAAAGTTGTTTGATTGTAACATCTGCTTGAATAGGGCAAAGGATCCTGTTTTGACTTGTTGTGGTCATTTGTTTTGTTGGCCATGTTTTGTTAAGTTGCCATATGCTTATTTGAAGGCCAAGGAATGTTCGGTTTGTAAAGGAGAGGTCACAAATGAAAGCCTTATCACAATTTATGGCAACTCAAATGTCCATAACAGTGACAAGTTGAAGTTTGATGAACATGATTACAAAATTCCTTCTAAACCTCCTTCAAAGAGGGTTGAGAGCACTAGGCAGCAGTTCAGAAATTGAGGAGAGCTTCTTGAGGAAATGTTCTGGTTTTGTATCTTCTTTGGTAGATTATTAAGTTTTTGTTTGGTCAGAGATATTGAATTGAAACCATGAAGTCCAAAAGAATCAACATGTTCTTTCCTTCTTATCAATTTTAAAGGTTTTCGGTTAGGAGAAACCTCATTTTCATATTTTGTTTGCAATTAATTTCACAATAGATTTTACTGCAAGTTTATTTGATGAACTGTTGTCATTTAGATATAGTTTTATTCCTTCTAAAGCCTTTATCAGTGTGTCAATAGAGATTCATCATTTGGCATTGTAGTTGCAAACCAATCAAAGTAATAACAGTGTAGATGTAGCTACAACAAATATTGCATTCCTATTTTTATTTCTTCTTCAACTAAGATAAATAATTTTTTATGTGTCTATTAACATGTCTAAATTAGATATCTTATATTTTGAGGATATAGGATTTTTTTTGGTATTAATAACGTGGAATTAGAAAGTTTTTGTTATTTTGATATACATAACTTAAATTTTTTAAAGAATTGAAGTATTTTTTTATATTTTCATTAATTTATATTTTTTTCTATTAAATTTTGTTATTAATAATGCTACATACTCTAACATGAAAACAATGGATGAGTATTCACATTATTTCATTTTACCTTTCATCTTTAATTATAACTGATTTTGTTTAAATGAGTTTCTATGAAACTGTAATGAGATGCCTTGCATGATGATCTTTTATCAAAAGGGAATTGATCAAGTTGATAGAAAATTAGTATTATTTGTTAAACAATTATGCTTTCAAATTTGTTGTTAAAATTTGTCCAAATACATTAGCACTATTTGTGTAATTTTTTCTTGCCCTTGACTAATTTCTTTTAGCCCTTTTTCTTTTCACTTAGCATTTTAATTTTCATTAAAAGGTTGGTTTTTTTACTTGCCCACTTGTGGTGCAAAGCACTTGGATTGTTGTAATTTGTGTAAAAGTGCAATCATATGCATTTTGAGCAATTTAGTATAGATTATAAACTACATAGTATATATTGCCAATGTATTTAGACAAACACAAAGATGTTCCCAACTACTAAAATGTCTTCATTTTGTTTCATTATTTATATTTTGCAGAAGTTTTGATCAATTATTTTTTGGGCAATATAGATTTGACATCCACAATTTTTTCCACACCCATTAAACAATTTTCAATTCTATTATTTTAATAATTTTTTTCTTTTTATAATTCATACGTACTTCTCGTAATATTTTTAAAGCAAATCATTCTATCATAGAGTTATATACAACTTTATGAATGGTCAAGATATATTTTCTAGTGGTGAAGCACATGTTTTTTATTTGAAATATAGTTGTATTTTATATTTGTTACTTTATTTTTTCATTGACTTTTAATTTTATAAAAGAATTCTGGTTAAAAATTATTTTATTTTATTTTAATTCATGTAAAAATGTTCATTTTTTTTATCCTTTTACAATGAAAATTATTTATTATTTCCATCAAATAAGTTTTCAAAAGGACTTATAAAAATAAATAAAATATTATAGCAATTAAACTAAATAAATGTTTTTACTGAAAAGATTAAAATAAATAAAGAAGGATAAAATAAAAATAAAAAATTTCGTGAAACAACAGTCAACATATTTGTGAGGTCCCGTATTAGAAGAAGATTAAGACAATAATTGAACTGATATATGTATTCATAATATAATTATTTATTTTATCAGTAAAGTCTCTTATTATTAGAATTCTTTATATTTCATGAAATTTCTTTTATAAATTTATCATAAAAATTTATAAGAAAATAATTTTTTACTATTTTTTCAATAAATTTCTTATAAATTTGTAAAAAAATTGTCATAAAATATAAATTTTTTAGTAATATATTAAATAATTATTTTTAAAAAAATTGAATAAAATCTATAAATTTAAATAAACTATAATAATTTTATGTTATGTTTGAATTGTTGTTTATTTGATGATCTAAATTAGTCTTTGGATAAAAAATTTAATACTCTATTAACCTTTCACATAACCTTCTATTCTAGTTGCTTATTATATAAACTCTTACATTAAATAAAGAAAGAGAATTTATATTTATAACTATCATTTTATATATATTCATAACTCATCTTATGCAACTAACAACACTTCTCTTATTTGATAAGGTGCTTCAAATTATTTTAGGTGTTCATTTCACAACTTTTAAATTTTATAATTAATTTTTAGTTTTAAAATTATATTTTAATTTAGACTGATTTTTATTTTGTTTTGTTTGGTTAAAAAGACAGAAACTTTATCTATACAATTTATTATGGTGGTACTTCTAACAACATTGATCATCAATTACAAGTGTATGTATATATAAAAATTATAGAATAATAAATGTATAGTTACATTTATGCAAATTCAAATTACCAATGTATTTTTTAGATACTAAAAGCAAAATAGAAGTTATGAATAATTGATTACCTAAATAACTTTAAATTATTAATTACTTTAAATAGGAATTATACTAATCTCATTTCTTTTTAAAATAAATCATGGAGAGGATAATTTTTATTCTTTTGATTCATAAGAATACGTAATAAATGCATGAAAAAGGAGATCTTAAATAATAATAAATAAATGTTTATGAAATGGAATAGATTTTTATTACAAATTTTAGAAATTAGAATTTTTTTTATTTCATTAAAAATATATGCAAAATTAAAATTTTTTGTAATTGAATATATTAAGTAGAGAATAGAAATAATAAAAAAAGAAAGAAAGTAAGGATGAACTTCAAGTGCACCAAGTCCATTTGGGAGCTTCTATTTCGTCCGATACATACAAGATAGAAACAAAGTCAAAAGGAAAGAAAGTCATATGTGAAAGAAGTAAGGAAAACATGATTAAGTATGGAAAAATGCTCTCCATTTTTTGAGAATTTCTTCGATTTTTAGTGTAGTAAACATTTTAGTCTTAATATTTTATAGAATTTGTAATGTTTTTTTATATTTTTTTTTCAATTGAATCTTAAATTTTTTTTAATTGAGTTCCAAATTTCTTTTTTTTCTTAATTGAGTTTCAAATTTTACAAAATTTGTCAATCTGATCTTTTTTGTCAAAAAAATTACAGATTGTAGTGTTCATATTCATATTTATATTTTTATCTTTTTGTCATTATTCATGTGTCACAAGTTAACTTAAATGCGTTACGTCTCATATAGTTAACGTCATTAACATTAATATAAGAAAAGGGATTTAAATAAAATTTGGGACTCAATTGAGAAAAAAATTAAATAAAAAAAAACATTGTAAATTCTCACAAAATATTAGAACCAAAATGTCTATTAAACTTTGATTTTTTTATTTAAATTTTAGAATTTAATTTTTTCACCATAAAATTTTAATTTTCAACCAACTATAAGGCTAGATTTTTATTTCATGTTAGAAACATATGAATTTCTTTTAGGTTTAGATGGGATGATACCTTTAATTATGAGCCACTTATTTTCCAATAAATAACTTTTTAACAATACTAAATGAGTGTTCGAATTTTAGAGCATTTCTAGGGTTTTTTTTGAGAAAGAGAATTTTTTTTCTTGACTCTTACCTTAGTTTACAGGATCAAGTGAAATCACATTCGAAATTTCCAATTCAAATCTGAGTTTGAATGGCAGAAGACAATGTTTTGCATCATTTTTATTTTGTAATGGCCTTTCACTTTCTAACCTGTGCATACACAATCTCTTTTAGTGCCATGCATGCAATGTGAACTGTAGAAAAGAGTGGTTTTGGTAAAAGTGGATTATGAAACTTCAATTATTCATTTATGCTTCAATCCTTACTAATAATTAATAACCAGTCATGTGAAAATGTCCCCTCTTTTTTCTTATCACCCACTAGAAGATAACTTGATAAGTTGACCTTGTTATTGAGTTATAAGAATTTGTGCATTCAGAGGAAAGTTAACATTATTGGCTACATTTAATAGAAACTTCACCAACTCAACCAATCTTTGCCAAATTTTTTGTTTAATTAAGATAAAGAATGTTATTTTCACAATAATGTATATAACAAAAAGAGAAAAAAGAAAAATAAAATAAAGAAAAATAAAATAAAATTAATAAATATCACAATAAATCTAGTAAAAAAGATAAAATAAATATAATTTTTGGATATTCTCTATCGATTAAAAATATGAAAAATTTATAATTTATAAAAAGAATGCAAATTTTATTTTTAAATTAATTTTATAAGATCGAGTTAGACATAATATAATTATTCATATTTTAACATGATTGTTTGAGTTTTATTATTATAATTTAAAATAATTTTTTTTAACAAATTTTAAAAAATAACATTAGTTTCTACAACATAAAAAAATCCATTTGCAATCTCTTAAAAACAAATGAAGTTGACAAAGATTGTGACATAACACTTCTATTAATTTGTCAACCTCTAAAGATTTTTGTTAGACAAGTTTCCATTTCCATGAATTTCGATGGTCAATCCCATAAACACTAATGATATTTTATTTTCCAACATCAAATATAAATGTAGAAAAATGCTAACAAAGCATATTCTGTAACACAATATTCTGGATAAACATTTTTTTATTAGTTGAAATTTATTAAGGATCACATAAGTGTGAGACTCGTATATTGCTTAGAAATTTTTTCTTCTGGGATTTTAGTTTTTTTTCCAATAATTTTCGACCAACAAAAGAGAGATATGAAAAAGAGTATGTTAAAAGAATGTTGGAAATTACTCTAGTAAGTTCATTTTAAATTTCAGAACTTAAAACATCATTAAACCATAAAAATAACAATATCCTATTTAGATTAAATGTTTTTATGAATTTCTTAGGAGAGGATGTGACGTGGCACTTGAAGCATGATTTGAAACAGAACCGAACCCACGTTGTGTACCACTACCCATTCTTTAAGTTCCTATTGGCTTGCCGGCAATCCAAAAAGATGTATTGGATCCTTTTTTTTTTTTTTTTTCAATGAATTGGAGGTATGCACTTGTCAAAGATATTAATTTCGCATAGTTGTTCTGTTTTAAGGTTTTTTCTTTTGTTCTTCAATTTGGAAATTTTATTACTTTGTGGTTGTTTATGCGTTTGATTAGACTCTCTTGTATCCTTATTTGATCATAGTGAAGCTTGATTGATTGATTTGTACCCGGGGATTTTTATTTCTCATTTTGAGAAGATTCTTCCACTTTAAAATATTTGGTATCTCTTTTATGATTATTTCTGTATTTTTATATTGTTGTTGCTCCTCATAGATTCTTGCAAGTTGGGAGTTGAGAAAATTTTTTCACTACATAATTTGATATTTTTACTTGTTGAGTTGTTGTTTCTCCGATCAATTATCTATCCGCTTAAAATATGATTATATAATGAATAATATGAACACATAGTTATAAATAAATAATAATAAAAAGTGGAGGGTATTCATTAAGTATGGGATAACTAATTATATTTTTTATTATCTATGTAGAAATTTAAAAGTCTATAAATATAGAATAATATTATGCAAGAATTCTTGTAAATAATTCCGATTTATTAATCTTCGAAATATACATAGAATCTTTTATATAAAAAATGGTCATTAAGTTTGATTAATTATCGTAAAATATAATCAATTTTATTTTTCTTAATTAAATTTGGATATTCAACAAAAACAATTTAACAATTATTTGAGTGATGATTGATTATCTTTAAATATTGCTATTTGAGACAAATTTCAAATAATTAATTGTTATTTATAATAATAGATTAAGTCACTGCATACAATTTATAATACTATAAAATAATTTATTATCTAGTAAATACACCACTTTTATAATTCATAAAATAATTAATTATGTTTAAGACAATTGATTAATATGTATTTATACTACTGTAAATTTATTAAATATAAATTAATTTAAAAAAATTAATCATATTTATTAAATTAGAAATTATTTTATAAACTAAAAATTGTATTAATATTTAAAATAGGTTTTACTATAATAGAAATTATATTTTTTTGACTATTGATATTAAAAAAATTATAAAATTGATTTTTATATAATAATAATTAAATTAGTTTTTAAATTAAAATTAAAATTTATTTTTAATATTATCTATCAAAATTTAAACCACTTATTAAATTAGAATCTACATTAATTTCTAATTTAATTGATCATCAATTTCATCATTTTATAAGTAGTTAATATGATTAATAAAAATAATTTTTTTAATATTAATAAAATTTTAAGAAATTTAAAAAAAAATTAAGTTACACTAAAAGATGTAGAATGATTTTGATGAATAAACTAATATCAACTTAATCTAAAACATGACTCGAATATAGTTATGCATGAATTAGAAAT
This sequence comes from Lablab purpureus, assembly GCA_030347555.1. Taxonomy (NCBI): domain Eukaryota; kingdom Viridiplantae; phylum Streptophyta; class Magnoliopsida; order Fabales; family Fabaceae; genus Lablab; species Lablab purpureus. The sequence continues at coordinate 26,655,542 of CM059258.1, forward strand.
TTCAATAATGTCTTTCGATGAGAGAAGTTTAAGAAAAATGTAAAAATAAAATATCTGAAAATTCAATTTCTTCCAACTACTCATCACTCTATTAAAAGTTATATTGAACCTATGTAAAACATGTTTCCAGTGAGGAGTAACTTTATATTTACTAACTTCTCCCCAATTTAATAGAAAATATACATTTTACTATTATAAGAAACTGATACATCATATTAGACATCTTAAATATTAAATATTGTTGGAGTATAAATTCTTGTTGCATATCTCAATATTTTGATATCAAACAATGAAATTAAACTCCTTTTAATTGCTTTAACATATACTTTAGATTTATGATATTGATGACTATCTACCAATTTCCAAAAAATCACGATATGGGAGACTCAATTTTTAATTGCATTATTTAGACTCTCAAATATCTTAGATGTTTGTGATATGAATTCAAAAGTTTAGCTAACCAGAACTAGTATCCATTCTTCTTTTAATCTAAACCTAAAGTTTATAATGAGATGAGATTAAGAGAATAAAAAGTCACTCAAATAAAAGTTATTGTTCTTAAAGAAATAATATAATATATTTTTCTTGTAAAAATATCTAGATATTAGTATAACTATAAAAACAAATTTTCAATTTTTTTACAAACGAAAAGAAAATAATTTTGTATAGAAACTGCATTCAGAATTTATAATTTTAGAAGAGTAACATATTCAAATCTTAAATATATTTTAAGTGTGATATAATTAATGGACTATTTTTTAATATATATTTTAATTTAATATATTTTTTAGTTTTTAAAATTATTTGTTAAAATTATATTTTATTAAGTAAATTTTAATTTTTTTTATATTTATAAAAGCGTAAATAAATTTTGATTATATTTTTTTTTTCTTTTTCATAGATTTTTATTCTGTCATGTTTTATTTCTTTGTCTCTCTTCTCTTTATTTTTTCTTTAAATATATTTTATTTATTATAAAAATAATTTATACCAACTTATAAAATATAAAACAATGTAAATTAAAATTAAAAAATGTAAATAATAAAACTTAATTTTAAAAAATACTCCATCTGTTTTAAATTATATGGCGTACTTTGAAAAAAAAATATTTCATAATATAAGGCGTTTTAGAATTTCAATAACTTGTTTCTTTTTTTTCTTATATACCCCTATTAATCACATCATTATTTGTATTAACATTAAATAGTAAAAAAAGAAGTTAAATATCAGAAACTAAAAATTAATTTGTTTTTATTAGTCTGACTCTTCATCTTTTACCATCATCTATTAATATTATGTTTTAATTTTTATATTAAAGTTGCAGTATCAACTAATTTTAATTCACTATTTCTATTTGTAATTTGGTGGAGATTGAAAATTTTGATTGAAATTTTGAAAATAAAATTTAAGCATAGTCATTTACAATTTAGTAGGAATTAAAAATGTTAATTGAAATTTTAAACTAAAATTTGAGTATAATCATTTCTAATTTGGTGGGAATAAAAAATTTTGATTGAAATATTTATTTAAAATAATTAGTAGTCTGATTTTAAATTATTTAGAAATGATTCTGAAATGATTTCAAAACTGTTAAAATTCTAATTTCAATCAATTTATAATTTTATTAAAAAATTAATTCATTTATAAATACTTTTGGTTAAATTTCAATGAATTTATTTAATAATAATTAATAAAAATAAAAATAAAAAATTTATAAAAAATTAAATAAATTAATTATTTTTATTGATATGATTATAATTTAATATGAAGGAAATAGTTCATAAATTAAAATTATATTTTTTATAAAGAGTATCCTAAAAGCAATAAATAAGAAATAGTTTACAATGATTAGACCTATTATTTCAGTGAAGTTAGCCTAAATGGGTCCCTCGTACATAGTGATTTCAAGCATTAAACAAGGTATGATGATTCGATACTGTATTCTGTCCCGTGACCACCCACCAATGTTAGGACACATGCACCACACATTCAGACACACTCAGTTTCCAAACCCCAAGGCTGTCGGCTGCGTTGGCTTCGGACTATCTATAATAATAATAATCAAATTATTTACTTTCTTAAATATATATATTCATTCGTAAATATAACTACGTATATCTTTAGTTTCTTATTTAACTCCATTTGTAGTTTTATTTGTTCATTTATCTAAGTACAATTACAATACTTTTTAAATATGACAAGAGAAAATGGTAAGCTAAACAAAACGTAATTTACCACTTTATATGACTAATGCAAAATATTTCAACGTCTTTCGTCATTTACATTAGATTTTAATTTACTTTCTTATCATTTTCATGCACTAAAGATTTATATAAAACTTAAATATAAATATAAATAAATACAAAATAGGAAAAAACATATAAATATTGTTTAGAAGAGTTATATTAAGTATATTTTCACTTATCCAAATCAAAACTTTGATCTAATTTCGAATAGTAAAATCCATAATCAAAATGTTTAAGTATCTAAATTCGTTTTACTGTGTGAAAACTTTCCATTAATTTCTTATGATATGATGTTTTAATCTATATTATAACATTTTAGATTTTTAAACTATTTATTATACTAGTAAGTGATTATTTATTAGCTTAAATTCTCAAATACTTTAGTGTGTATATATATATATATAACAATTATTGAAATTAATATTTCAAGGACTTAAAATTTAGATTATTGAAATTAAAACTATTAAAAAAATTAAATTTAGGTTATTAAAAAATGAATTGAAATATAATTAAACATTATATTTAATAATTTTAATAAATTTATAATTTTATATTTAAATATTAATATTATAAATAAATATATTCACATATAGTATTATTATAATTAAACTTTAAAAAATTATAATATAACTATGTCTAATTAAATATGTAATATATATTTAAGTAAAAAAATAATTAAAAAAATATTTTTTTAGATTGTAGAAATTTCATGGAATATTTTTATAATATTTTTTAAGTTGAAATAATTATTAAATATACATTAAAGAGAGAGAGAGAGAAATATTAATGTTAATATATTTTAAAAAAGTACCAATAAATCTGTACGAAAGAATTAAGTGTACTTATACTTATCATCTAATTAATTTAGATGATTAATTTTAGATAAAATAAAAAATGGAAATTAAAAGTAAATTACTACACTTATTTCTAAAGTAAATAGATCCTAATATATATATATATATATGATATAAAATATATATATATATAATATATATCAAAGGCGTTTAAGTAATATAACACTTATGTATAAGTTGTTTTAAAAAAAAATTTAACGTAAGAACATAATAAAATTATATTTTATTAATTTATATAATTTTACATTAAGAGGTTAAATTTTAGAATGTTACAAAGTGAATAATTGTAATTTACTTGTTATGATTAAGGAATAAAAAATTATATACAAATTTATATTTTTTACTTTTAAGTATAATTTATAATTATAATTGGTTTTATTAGAAGAAAATTATTGATCACATTAAAAATAATTAATATTTAAATGTAAATATACTTGTATAAAATAATATGCTATTTTAGTAGTTTCTAATTTATTTTAATATATAATTCCTAATTTGATTTTGTATTAATAATGTTATATTGTATTAATATTTAAAAATAATACTTTTATGTTGCATAATTATTTTTATTGAAAACCCCTAATTTATATTTATTTCAAGTTTTAACGAATTAGTTTATAAGTTTTTAATAATTAAAATATTACTCTTCTATTATTAAAACTATCATAGTATTTTTTTAAATAAAAGCAAAGACTATATTAGTACTTGATAGAGACCTTTAAATGTTAATATTTTGAAACTACAAGTATGATGTAATTATATTTATGAAAAAGAAGTTCATTTAATGAGTTTAGTGACTAAAATGTTAAGTATACTAAAGGAATTAAGCATAGTTAAATTTTTTAAAGTATATATATATGTTTCATATATTTTTAATTTATTTTTTATTGTAGAACTCTTTCATTTAAAGAAAAATATACAAAAATTAAAAACGATGTATAATTTATTATATAACAAACATGTAAGAAAATAAATCAAATTACCTTAAACTATATCTGTTTTTAGGTGATAAATTTAAAGTAAACATTACAAAAGAATAAAAATAGATTAAAATTGTGAAGGTTCATACTTTTATTACCTCAATTAAAACTGAATAGTAATAGACATAATTTAACAATTAATGAATCATAATATTTACGTATAAAACAAACATAGTTATAGTGACTCACTGGTGGTCGCTTTGCATAATGATAAAGGATAAAAAAAATTGTGAAAGAAGTGATTGTAAATTTTTGAAACGATAATTAGTCAAAATAGAATAATTTAATACATTAATTTATCTATACGTTCGTGGTTATCAATTTACTTTTTTATACTTTAAATTTTCTTTTATGGTTCTCTTCATTTATATTAAGGAATAAGAATTTTAAGTTTCAATTTGGCTAACTAAAGACAGATCTTTTCAGTTATTTCCAGTTAGATGTGATAATACCATTTTAATTTACTTTTTTAGGTTTGATTATTTCATTTTATTTTTAAGATATCATTTATAACTTTATTATAAGAAGGATTTTATAAGATTTATGTTTTAATTAATATTTTATTTAATTATAGCATAAATATTTATTTTTAATATAAAAGTTATTTTTTAGAGTTTATGTCTTAAATTTATTATAGTGTCAACATATTCTAATAGAAAATTTTATAAGACTCCTCATTCTCAATATGATTTCTAAATGAGAAATGTTCTTCTCATTATGTCTTTTTCACATCTCTAAAATAATTTTTTTATTCTTGTTGAGTATAAAATTTATTTCTTCCATCGGATATACCTCATACCGTGTTCATATATATTCATGTAATGTCTCAAATATTAATTAAATAATATTTTTATTAAAATAAAAATTATGATAAAAAAAATTTAATATTACTAAAGATTTAATATCAAAAGATAATTCTAGACAGATATTATAAACTAAAGATTTACATACTTAAATATTCATAAATTAATAGTTAGATATCATATAACAAAAAATAAATAATAAATAAAGTTATTAAAAAATATAATTAATCACATTTCTATTTATACACTATTTATTAAAATGAAATTGGAGTTTTTGTTTTCCTAAAATACAATATATCATTTGGATCAAACTACAAAATAAAAAATATTAAAGTATGTTAGAGATTAATGGGAATCTAATTTTTTTTTATGAATATAGAACGAACTCAATGTTTGAGAGAAAACAAAAAATTATATAATCAAAGAAAATTTTTCATATAAAATAAAATAAAATATAATAAAATTAAAATTCTTAAATTATTTAAAAAATAATAGTGTTTTAATAATTTAACGAAAACAAATATATAAAAGTATATAAACCATACATATTTATACATTTTCATCTCTGTTATATATTTAATTTTAAAAAATAAGATATTACCTGTAATTATACATTCATATTCGATAATAATTAAAATTGGCAAAGAACTTCTTTACTGAATCAAAGAAGGTGTGTCTATATTGTTATGGTACTTACTATAAAGCTTTATTTATTTTAATTCTTCTTTAAAATTAAAAACTCTTCCATATAACTTGTATAACACAGATTTTGGAGTTTAGTTTGTAAATAAAAGGGTTCAATTAGGTTATCAGTGAAACCCTTGATATGTATGTATATATGACCTAATTTCTTCTAATAGAAAAAAGAAAAGTTTGGAAAGGAAAAGTTAGGCCAACACCATGTACCTAAATTTTCACAAACAAGATAAACCAAAGTCTTACTATTCAGTGTCTGAATTGCATCCAAGGTCTTTGTATGAAACCTCCCCACATTCCATGATGACTTCAAATCTCTTTCTCATTAAATTCCTCATCCTAAACATCACAATCTAATTAATCATTGTCACAATCTTTATTCAAATTCAAATTTGTTGTCCTAAACTCACTGTACACTAGAGTGGATTACTTCAAAAACCTAATGAAAAGGTTTGTGAAAACATATACTTTAATAGGTGTTACTATATTCACTTTAGGGTTTTTTTTCAATGACGGTGCAGCCCATTGGTGGACTTAAATAAACATGATCAAGAGAATGATCATCATCTACTGTTCTTTTCTTCTTTGTTGAATGTGAGTAATTGCTTAAAGAATTCAACGACATTTTGTTGGGGACAATAGGTAAAAAGTTAAAAAACGTGAATGTCCCTAAGGTTCCTAATGGAAAAATCATTGATTTTCTTAAAGTTAGCATCATCTGTGGGATTCATGTGTATGGGGCTGCAAACAACTTGTACAATGTTGAAGGAGGTTATCGAACCATTGTATTCAATCACATTGTTTTAGTTTTAATTATTAGTTCTTCAATAAAGTGTTTCATCATTTATGTTTATCATTTAGGTTCATGATGATTAATATGTATTAGTTCACCAATACCCTAAGTCAACTTCAGTTGCATATACTTCATTCAATTATGTTCAAGCACTCTCATTTTCTTTTATTCAATTTTGTCTTAGCACCCTCAACTTCATTCTAGTTTTTGTTTCAATGTTAAAATTTCTTACATTAAAATACTCTCAATCTATCTTGGAGGGTTAAAGATCCTATACTGCAAATGACAGAAAATAATTAAAGAAAAATGTTAAACAAAGAATAAAGATTATCTAGTGTTTTAGTTGTTTTCTAGTGATTTTTACCACCTTATTATCTGAACCTTCCAATGTATTTTCACTACGGAAATATGGACTGTAACAAGAGCATGACTGGGGTTTAATAGAGGAGTTGGGAATCCAAGTGTGAGTGTAAGTTTCACATTGAAAAAAAAATGAGTGTGTTGAGCAGTATATAAAGAAGAAGACCCATAAACTCATTGCCTTAAGGTTTTGGGTTGAAGGTGGTGTCAATTTCCTTATGTGCGTTGGCTCGTGGCTCATTTAGTGTTGTCTCCCCCAACCTATCTTTCCTCTAAAGACCTTACAATGGTATCAGAGCCGATAGTTTGCCGACTAAGACGAGTGGGTAAAGTGGTCCCTGTATCGAAAGTCTTCTTGACGAAAGTTTTAGGCAAGCGTGTCCTGTTGGTGAACGGCGGTACCCGTAAGGTACTCGTATGCTTCCGCTCAAGGAGGAAGACTCACACTTGAGAATGTACATTGGTTCGTGACTCATTTGGTGTTGTCTTCTCCGACCTATATTCCTCTATAGACCCTATAAGAGAAAGTCAATCTTTCTCTACATCCTCACACAAGGAAGGATGCATCTTCAAATTTTGCAAAGCCTATATTTAAAGGGAAAAAAATTAATGAATTTTTTATCAACCTCCAAACAACACTTTCAATTTGTTTTTCAACTTTTTTAAACTATATAATGGAAAGAATGAATTTTTCATTGAGATTTTATGGTCAATTTTATCACAAATTTAATGATAAGAATTAGATAAAATTTACGTTTTTGCATTTCAAAATCACTTCTCCTGTATCCATAAATTTTGAGTTTTTTAAAGATACCAATGAGTCACAAACTAACCTGTATAATAACAAATTATAAAGTTATAAATGTTCTTAATGATTTTTAGCGAAGCACTAATAACTAATAAAAATATATTAAACCATCAATTTTGTTTACCAAAATTACAAAGCTAATTCAAGCAACAAATAACAAGGTACAGAGAAGAGAGGTAGAAAAGTCAAAATAAGATGTTTTTGCATTATACAACAACATTGAACTTTGTACAATATCATATTTTAGTCAATATTGACATGATTGGACCGTGTTTATGTATCAAGAAAAGAAACATCTTTGTCTCAAACACATTTGATGAACAAATTGATGATCTGACGAATAGAATTCAAACATATGACGGTGACTTAATAATAGCCGTATAATATATATATATATATATACACACACATTATGTACATATAAAATACGGTAGACTTTTAAAAGCTTTTACATCAACAAATAATTAAAAATTGTAACCTATTTCCTTAGCTATTGACTTTTAACTGCACCATGTGGACCGCTGCAAAACTACTGCTTCATAATCAACTGTGCATATTGTTGGATTCATGGTAATGTGATTTTGAATAGAAATAAAGTATGGCAAAAAGAAATAGGGATGGTTGATAGTTAAATCATTTAAATTACAAAATAATTAAATGACAAACCTAAAACTATAAATTTAACTAAAAATATAATAAAATATTTAACTTTAAAAAATATGTTACCATAACTAATTCATCCTTAATCTAAGTTTTTGTCATAATTAGAAAGAAAAATATTCGTTAAATATATTATTTATTTTCAGACAATTTTTTTGAAAAGTGTATTTCGTCCTTATGTATTTTTTTTATTTGTGTACTTTATAAAAATATGTAAATTATCATTATTAACAAATGAAGTTAAATATTTTTCATGTAAAATATTTTAATATTATTTTTCAATGAGAATGCCTTACATAATTTTATAAAGTGCATAAATAAAATACTTTGACTAAAAATAAAATGTAATTTTCAAAAATAATTTAAGAATAAAAAATATATTTAACTCCAAAAATATTTACCTTATATGTGGTATTTTATTTCGATTAACCATTGTTTTTATCGATGAATAATTTGTACAAATATTATAGTTAAAAATGTTAAATAATTCTATTATGAATTTAATGTTATCTTTTATAAATATTTAAAATTAAACAATTTTAGTATCCTTTAATAAGTAATAATTGAAACACATCAATAACTTTAGAACAACTTATATATTATACTCAATCAAGTGACCTAATCTCCTTAATATGTTATTTAATTATCAACTTTTCGTGTGTGTCAACCATAGTATTGTGAAACTATATTATTAATATTCTACCTGAATAATTAACTAACACAATTATAACTGATAATGCTTCAATATTCGCAATTAGACTTGCACGGCACTTATGCAACAAACTTCCTTGAGTAAAACCCTATCTAAGGAAAAAAGAGATATTAAGTATGGACCACTCAACTACTTATTTTTAAAAAAAAAGTTTAAAAAATGCATAATTATTTTTTTATAAAAAATGCACATTCACAAACTATTCGAACAAGAAAAGTAAATATAATTATGAAAATAATTCAAAAATTAGGTTATGTATTGCATAAGATCTATTATTAAGAAGAATAAAAAAATTGAGGTTAAAACAAATTATGGTGATGATTAATTCCAGAGAAAAAAAAGTGCTTTTTATTTTGAAAAAATTGTCTTGAAAATTCAGCAACAAGAAAAGTTATTTTTGTTTGGTCAACTTGTAATTCATTCATTATCCAACCTTAACCATATGGGTGGTGATTATCTAGATCCAATTCAAAATCTAAGATTGGATCAAAATTTAAATTTATTTTAATTAAATCAAATTAATTTGTATTTTTAATTAAATTAAAAGAATTAAATAAGATTAAATTTATATCAAATACTTTTTAAATTAAATAAAATTTAAATTTATTTTTCTAAATGAAATTTAAATTTAGAAATTTGGATATGGTCTGACTCAACATAACTTAAGTTGTTTGTATATTAAGTTTAAATCGAATATAGTTGAATGGGTTCAAACTGGCTTAAATCAATTATTTTTTAAAATGATTTGAGTTAATTAAGTTCTTAGAGACTGAATTTATATAAACTTATACCGACAAAACCTTTATTGATTCTGGTTAACCCATCCAGACTAATTCATGTGAAATTATTAATTATCTTAAAAATTTAGTAAAAAAAATTATTTTTGTTTGGTAAACTTGTAATTAATTACCCAACCTTGACCATGATGGTATAACAGCCTAATAAAGTTGATTAATATAAGTAAAATGTGTTGTTTTCCATGGAAATGGACATGACTTAAAATTCAATAATGTAAACCATGGTAGTATTGCTTAGTCGCACTCATGTTTTTGAATCTAATGAGAGAAGAAGACTGGTGCTGGTGGTAACCGTCACCTTTGACACCTTCGTCAACACATGAAAACTTTGCTTCTTCAATTATTGTTGCATCACTACAAAAGTTGTACAACTACTTTTCTCCTCTCCACCATTCCAATCTCAACACTGATATCTTGAAAACAACAAATTAACCAAACAAAGTACAAGTATATATACTTTTTTTAACAAAAGACTTCGTCTTCATGAGTAAATATGCCCCCTTGCAACTCAATTTTGATATGAGGCTTGAATTTTCCAGTTCATTAGGTTATATCATTGAAAACAGACAGAGTTTAAGGAATGCTTTGGATTTTTTATCAGACAAATGCAATGAAATTTACTGCAATCACAAACTATTAGATTAATAGCTTTCTCTTTTTTTTCAATCAAATCAGCTTATCGGGACCATTTGTTTTTCACTGTGAGAGGAGAAAACTGTATTTTGACTTGCTATGTGGTGAAGACCATACTTGTATTTCAAGTTTTAATAAAATGAGTTTAAAACCATCCAACTTAGTACTGGTTGCATAGGATTCAGCTTCTAGAAATGAGCAAAATATCATGTGTTGTTTCATAGTTTTTTAAGAGATTAGTTACTATCCTAACATCAGAAATCACCTGGTAAAAAATGTTGGTGGATTCTAAGGGAGAAGAGGAAAAGGGGAGGGGAGGTAGCAGAATGGAGGTGCGGCAAGGGTGGTTGCCGGAAAATGTTTTCGATGTTACTGTAAATCCTTGGCTTGGGGAAAACACCACAATCTGTAAGTCCCTTTCTATATTAAAACATTCTATTCTTCATTACAGAGCAACATACCACACACAAAAGAAGCACATCATTTTTATCATGTACTACAGAGACATTATAGCTTATCAAGAAACCAAATTTCACATATATACTAACTTTGCACTTGAATTTGGCTTTGAGTTTTGTTCCAAATTATTTCTTGTTTGTAGCTCTATCTACCTGTTCGTCTCTATTTGCGCATGTCGTTTTTGTGTTAGTTGAAAAATCTCTTTTTCGTTCTCTTGTTGCCAATTATGTTTTTTTATTCTGTTTCTTTTTTTTTCTTTTCTTTTCTTTTCTTTCACCTTTGCCAACCTGAATCCCCTCTAAATATCTTCAATTTATTTAAAATTTTAGATTATTAACAATATTTAAGTGTAATTTTTAGAGATTTGGAGGCGACGATTGGGTAGCTCTTATTGTAGTCCTGCTGGAGGCCCTGGTGGGCTATTGCTAAGGGTGCCTTTGATGGTAGCTCTGATGAGACTAACGTTGAGGTGCGACTTTGATGGGGCTAGAGTTGAGGTGACTCTGTCTATTATTTAGGAAGGGCTTTAGAAAGTATAGATTCAATGTTCACTTGGACTTTATTTTTTATTTTATTTATTCTTACGTGATATTATTGTATTGGGATTTTTTGTACAAAGTATTCTTATATTATTTTAACAAAACTAACAAGTAAAAAGGTTAATTATTTTTTTTATATAATTTTTAGTGAAAAAAATGAGTTGTTCATAATAAATATTAAATAAATAATTGTACATAATAATTTCAACTATCTAAATAAAGAAGAAAAATAAATAAATGATATTACAAAAAATATCAAATTTATGATATTATTTCATATTATTTAAATTGTTTTCTTTCAGGATAAATTAAACGAGATTAAAAAAGTATTAAATCTTTTCATATTAAGAGTCTAAAAAGCCAAAATTTCCACTATATGAAAAGATATCAAAGATATCAACTTTAATGATGGAAAACGCCAATAAATGATAATTCAAAAAGTGCTAAAGACTTCAAACAACATTCGAAATTGAAAAAAGTTATATAAAGACTTAAAGATTAATATACAAGAAGAAAGAATTACAAGCTATCAAAGTCTACTCAAAGTGTCAAAGTGTTTAGAAATTCTCAGTGGGAATGTGAGTGAAATCTTTGTAATATTCTTTGAATATGCCAAGTGAGTTTAAACTTTTCTTTCCTTTGTTTATGAGAGAAACTTTTCTTCTGTTAAGGTCTTAATCTAAAGGGAAGGTTAAGACAGATGATAACCATGAGTGGTTTGTGTACTAATTGTAACCAGGAGTGATTTGCATACTAATTTGTAGTCATTTGTTTGATTAGTATAATCAGGAGTGATTTTCTTAATATTTATCAATCAATAAGAAGTTGACTCATATAATGGGTACCCTAAACCTATTTACAAATGTAAAGTTCACCGACATTTGAGAGTAAACAAGTAAGCCAATGGACTAAAAGACCATTGAACAAAAGAAAAATAAAAATCCATTTGTTTATGTTAATAACCACACTTAATATCTGAAATTAATAAACTCCAAAACTATAAAATAGTTTAACTGTCTAAAAATGATATTATTCCTATGTAATCAAATAGATTATATAGTAGCAAACCATGCAACCTACCATATTAACCTTGTTTTATTACCTTTAAAATGATTATTGTGTAAGTGTTGAAGGAAATGTGAGAAACTATCCTTATGTAGCACACTTGGGATTCCTAACCAATTATAACATGACATTCAAATAAAATATGATAATTTGTGCGAAAAAGGTATACCATAACTATATTCTAGAAGCAAATCATAAAAAGGGCAAAGAGATTCTTATGTTTTTTGAATGTTTCTTTTTAACATATTTTCCTTCGTTTGTAATATGTTTTTCTTACCACTTTCCAACTTAGCATGTTAGTGTTAGAGGGAACCTTTATTGTCCAAAAAGTGTATACAAAGGTTTGTTTATCATTTACTCTATTGTTATTGTCATCCTTTATTTATGTATCAGGGAGTATGTAGATTTAACCTTGTATACTCTTGATGTATCCCCTTTCCACACCTAATGTGACATACTTATGGAAATCAACCAATATCTTTAGAAAATTTGGTTTGATAGTTTCTAAGAAGAATTTTATCAATAATATGTTGAAACCATCTAGACTAAGGTTTTTTTTTTCTCACATTCTCATACCACTTGCTTAATTTTTCTGCTCAAATTTCGATGTCAACTTCCTATTATCGTCCTCACAAGTTATGTTAAAAGTTATGTCATTCAATTTTCGTTTCTCTCCTCCCTTCTTTAAGAAAATACTCTTATAATATATTTAAACTTCTTCCTGCACAATTCTAGGTTCTTCCAACCATACTCTCTTGTTCCAAATTCATTGTATTGTATTAGATTTTCCCTTCCAATTTACCTTTGCATGAAAGTAAGTCATATTGGCATTTCCCTCCTTTATCCAGAAGGGATTCATTCCTCTTTGCCAACTTCCTATTTTCAAAAAAGAGACTTTTTCTTTCATTTATCTCCTCCTTATGAATCATCCTATTTCATTTCTCCCAACACGTGTGGGTTGTGCACAACATCAGTTGAAACATCTCAACACCTAATTTTTGAATGAAGTACTATAATGATGACATGGAATTTGTGTAATTGGCTCGGGATATCCTTTGTTCAACACAACCAATGTGTACAAAATTTTCACCAATTCCATATACCAGGGTTGAACAAAAGAGAAAATATGATATGGAAGGTTATATGGGTGATCATAGTTAAAGAAATATGGACAAAGTGAAATTATGTTAGCTTTTTAGATGGAAAAAAGATAGGAAAGAAATTTTCGACAATGCACAGTTGAAAGCTTGGAGTACGATGACAAATATATATATATATATATATATATATATGGAAATGGGCAATTTTCATACTCAGACATGTGCTTTAATCCATTTGTATGCATTAAGGGGATGCTTGTATAAAAATAGTCTCATGGTATGATTGTTCATGATCTAGTTGTGCAAATAACATTATGAGGATTTGAATGTTGGTCTAGTGTATATGCAATCATAGTTAGGAGCATGTTGTTCTGGTGTATGGGTCTAATAAACTTGTGTGGTCATATTTAACCACAATATACCTCCTGATATTATTACTACATCAGACTCTTAGCATTTTAGATTTGTTATTCATATAGAGGTACACAATGATTAACAAGTGGTAATATGTATGGGAGGTGCGATGATGCTAGCAAGATGCCAACCACGAAGGGAAGAAATTACCATTCACAAAGTCGGACACTTTGTTAAGTATGACTGGACTGATCTTTTACATAAAACTTACTCTCTTTTGATTTCTATGATGAAAAGGAGAACCATTTGTAAGATAGAAAATACATTATATTTCCTTATATATTTTTTTAAGTTTTGTAAAAGGGTTGAGACACCCCTAATGTTCCTTTATTTATTGATATTCTTCCTTGTTGATAAAAAAAATCATTAATATCTATAATGCATTCATTTTCTTCACCAATTTTTGGATGTTACCAAACTATTCTTTGTTCCACTTCTTTATATAATTTTTCATCCTCTTTAGTTTTTCTTTCAAAATAAAAGAACCCTAACTTTGTACTTTATATTTCTCCTATCTTATGTTGATAAAGTCTGTAAACAAACAATTTAATTTTTTTGTTAGATATATGTTGTCATTCCTTAATAGAAACATTTGTATAATTTATGAAAATCTCCTACTAGACACTATATACCATTTACAAAATATGTACTTCGTATTCTCAACTTTATAATTCCTCAAAAAAGTCTTATTTTCCCTTATATGTCACACAAAAACTAAATATTTATAATAATCAAACATTATATTAAAACTCTTTCAAATACCCACTATTCCTAAATATCCATTTCTCATTAATAATGATTACATGTGAACATGTCCTTTCTCTAAAATGATAAAATACCCCATGCTTCCTTATTACCTACCAATTATACCACATCTCTCATTGAATCATCTCTAATTTTGTTTCTTATAAATAAACAAAATCAATATTTTCCAAAATCACTTTCTTCCTCACATTCTTTCTTTACATTCCTCCTCCCAATTTTTCAATATTATATCTTGAAATTTTTATGTTACACTTGCTTATATCTCCTTCTTCTCTTTATAACTTTTGACATCCATTCTTTGCTTATGAACTTGCTATTCCATCACTAGTCTTTTTTTCCAACATGCTCCTTTAAATCCCACACACAATTTCTTTATCAAAACATCCTCTTTATTCCAATATCGTCATTTCTTAGCCAAAACATGTGATTTAATGTCTGATATTTGGATAAGATAAATGTGTAAATCCTCTTTTCATGATTGTATGGTTGATAATTAAGTTTTAACAAACAAAAAAAACTAATCCATTCGAAAAGAATAAGTTTTTATCTTTACCCAAAAAAGAGTTTTGGCACATTTCCTTTGATTAGATGCTTTTATTCTTTTTTTTAATGTGATATACAAAATACTGTTAAAACCTAAAAAATAAATTTGTACATAAAGAGGGTGGTAAAACATTGTTACTAGAGTTTGTTTAAGTTAGATGAATTAAAGGGGTTTTTTACTATTTCTTCTCCAAGTTCTCATTATTAAGAGAGCTATGTTTGGGTGGGGTATGGATACATGATGTTATGATCATGATTCATGATCACTGAACTACTTATTATCTTCCATAAATGTCTTTTTGGTCAATATTGATTGAAGACATGAGCATGATATGTGTCGGAGGAACCAAATGTTGTATAAATAATTCAATATGATGAAGTTGTTTGTGCAAAGAATTGAAATGTGGGGCACTTGACATTGAACCCTAAGAATATATTCATTTGTAATATTATTTTTTCTTGCATTTGGTAGTTGGTGGGCAGTTTTAGACGCAACTCATCATGTTTCCATTTTAAATATGGCAACATCAAAGTGACCCATAAATACTATTACATCAAAAGAAAAACGTACCATCATTTCAATTGTTTGCAATTATTCCAATCAATAGTGGATTTGAGCGCATGCTCAGAATAATTTTTTTGGATATTGTTCCACATCCAAAATATATGCTTCATTCATGAATCAATACTCATTTCATTTTAAAGGTTTTTTTTTTCTCTCCATAATACTTTCAAAACTTTATTCTAATTGCTTCTTCTCTCTTTTCCACACTGTACCAAAAATTAACTTTATTCTAATTTATGATATTAGCAACTATAATTGGTAAGGAATTGGGGATGGCAAAAGATAAAATAAAGAAAAAAAGGG
Organism: Lablab purpureus; assembly: GCA_030347555.1. Classification (NCBI taxonomy): domain Eukaryota; kingdom Viridiplantae; phylum Streptophyta; class Magnoliopsida; order Fabales; family Fabaceae; genus Lablab; species Lablab purpureus. Next base: position 26,671,637 of record CM059258.1, read on the forward strand.
AAATAAATCAAATGAAGGCCATTCAAGAGGATTTATTGGTCTCCAATGAATAGAAGGTCATTCCAGATAGTGAAATGTCTGAAGATAACGATAAGAAAATTTCACCAGAATATCTCTAACCATTGGAGGAAAATTCTCACTACAAATTTGAAAAAAAAATACGCATCTTGTGTTTGAAACATATATATGAATCCCAAATAAAGTTCTTCATTTCTTTATATTTTAATAAGTTGAGTATCTACGTAAATTTATGTGTTTATTCATATTAGTGGTCAGAATTCCAATACAATTTTTTTTATAACAAGAAATCAATATCTTAATCGTGAAATTAGATGTAAAATGAAATATTTAGAGATAGTTTATGAGAAGTCTTATAATAAGTAATATAATATATTAATTAAATTAAAAAATGAATTACAAATAAAATGTTTTGTTGTGAACAGAAAAGAATTAAAAATATAAATAAAGTGTAGGATTGATTTGATATTCCTGTAAGAAAAGATAAGCACTTTATTGAAATTAGGTTTGTGATGAAGAAATAAGTAAACAGTGAATGAGAAAGAAGGCAGAAGGTTGTTTTTGTTGTCCATAAAACATGGCATATGGCACACACACTTTGCATTATTGTTTAGGAGTGGTGGTGAAGAGTGGGTTCAGGGATCAGTAATCTCACTGTCAAAGAATAGACATTCACTCACACCACCTTTCCTTTCAAATAATAATAATAATAATAATAATAATAATAATAATAATAATAATAATAATAATAATAATAATAATAATAATGCATATCAGAATCACATTTCAATAATACCATTGCCCTAATATTCTCTCCGACACTCATCAAGCCACTTTGTCCCCCCTTCTATTCAACATAAAAAAAAAATCTCACTTCTAAAATTCACCTATAAATTCATCTCATTTTTCCCTCAAACACTTATTAAATATACTAATTTGGATTCATAGTAACATTGTTACCCTTAAGTTAAGAGTATTAACATGTAATTTTCATAGTAAATATATTTATAAATATGTTCAAATATGATACTATTCTTCCAAACATTTAATTCAACAATTGTAATGACAAAAATTAATTAACACATTTATTAAACATTGAATATAAAAAAATATTACAAATTTTTTAAAGGTAGAAATTTCATCATGGATAAATTTAAGAGATGTTTAAAACTTATTTTATTCTTAATTTTATGAAATGAATGAGTTTTGATCTTTATTTATATAGATGTTTTTTGTTTTTCCATTCTTTAAAGTTAAAAAAACACAATTTACCCCTACCATACTAGTTTACAAATTTATATGTTTATGTGTGTTAGTGTGATATAATTTACATATGTCAGTACTCTATTTTTTTTTAAATGTTAAATATAGGTTTATCTATTTTAAAACAAGGATTAGAAACAATAAATGCTATTCAACTTATGGAATGAAAGTTAAAAGCATAATATTTAATAAAAACTAAAATTAAAATTAACTAATTTTATAAGGATACAAAACAATGAATTAAAATTTTAGAAAAATGAAAAACTAAACAAAAATAAAAATAAAAATTGGTTCCTTAATATAAAAGCCTGAATTTTAATATGATTTATTAAAATAAATACACTTAAATTTTATTTATTAATAGAAACTATGTAATTTAAACCCTAACATGGGAGGGTGTTTAGTGCCCACCACTAACTTATGACGTTACAAATGTTCCCACAATTCATTGCGTGCGTGCCTTTAGAACGTCAAGGAACTTATCTCCGACAAGCATTGATTTTTTTTCACTCTTATTATTATTATTATTATTATTATTATTATTATTATTATTATTATTATTATTATTATTATTATTATTATTATTAAAAAAGATCCAAGACTGGTGCAAGAAAGTAAAACTATGATTACTGAAATCTTAAAAGAGTGTGAAACGACAGTCATGTTTTAGCGAAGATCAAGACCTATGGACCCAATTAATGGCTTTAATGTTATGTTATTTTAAGATAAAATCATTATGGTGTTGTAATGGTAAAAGAGGAGAAAGATGAACATGAATACTGGAGTGCGAAAAAATAGGGATACTTTTTTTAGTTTTTGTTGTTTTCCATTTAACTTTTCTTTAACTGATAAAATGAGATTCGAAATTTGAGTTTATGTTATGTACATGTAGTTAGAACTGCAAAAATATCACAATAAATTTATTGTACTTTCAACCGATATTCTAAATTTAAATGAAAATATAAGATGTAAAAACCAGTGAAATTACGCATTTTAAGAAAGCATTTTGTTAACTATGAATAAACTAATAATATAAGAATTTTTTTACATTAATGAGATATAAAATTTGAATTATTAAAACTTAATTAAACCGAGGTTGATTAAATATAAATATTATTAAATAAATATATATTAAGAAGATCAAAATATAAAAAGAAAATTCTACACTTAATATTAAAATTACATCATTTAATAAAACACTCTCTCGTGTATATTCTCATAATTTAAGAAGATAAAAAAATGTTGATCTACAATAACTACAGGAAAAAAATCATAATATAAATTATTTTTATTACAAAATAAGGTCTTAATTATTCATACATCACTTTTTAACAGTTTTTTCGCCATTCTTATTTTTTTTATTTGATTATTGATAAAAATAAAGTTTTTAAGACGAAAATATCTTTTTATATATAACTCATAATCTTAAATATTTTTTATGACATAGTTTTATTTTTATAATTTAAATATGACCACTACAATTAAGATATTCTAAAATGTTAAGAAAATACTTACATTACACTTAAAAATTTAATTTTCGTCTAATACATATTTAGAAAGATAAAAAAATAAATATTAAATAAATATATATATATATATTAAATGAAAATCTATATGTATTATTATTCTTTTTCCATAGAGAATGATTGATAAACATTTAAATTTTCATATCTGCCTAATACACACCTAAAAGAAAAAATATAGATTTATATGGAATATCCGTAAGAAAAAAAATAAGTATTGAATATGTATATATTAAATAAATATTTATTTAAATTATATTATTATTTTTTTAAGAAAAATATTAATAAATACCTAAAATTTTTATCTTTATTTAATATATACTTAAAGAAAATAAAAACTATAAATTTATAAAGTACAAAATATGTTAAAAGAAAATAGATAAAAAAAAATAAATGTGAAAAAAATATATACGAAGTAATGTTTCCTTTTTCAACTAAATTAGATCCTTGAGAAAAATATTAGTAGTCCTAATTGTGTGTGTGGATGAGTGTGGTGTGATGGGTGTAAACTGTAGGATTATTCCCATCCCTCATTGTTAGGAAGAGGTGTATGAAATGGTAATCATGTCCCCATCAAACATCATCCATCGATCGTTATAATGTCATTTTCTCTCTCATTTTCCGGGAAAAATATTTTCCTCCAAGAGCCACATGGGTTCTTCCCTTTCCGAACATATCGTTATGCTGTTCACTTCAATTCACTCTTTGCTACATTTTCAGACATTGTGGGCTCTCCCAAGAGGAGCAGGTGGGTGGTGGGTAGCCTAGCCTTAATGACCAGAATCCCTCTAAAGTCATGCCAAATGCCTCACCACCATCATCATCATCATTCATCACTGAATATTATTCATGCACACTCATCATATGTACCCACACACATGACACAACACAACACCACACAACTTTTCAGACAAACCAAAACCTCATCAACACATCATGGCACAAACCCAAGTGTGTGAATCAATGAATGAATGCCAATAGCCATGCTCAGAGACCTAACCTACATGATGCTCACGCGCCAAGCATAATTCTTTCGAGGAATAATGTTGTCGTTTGATGCCAGCAAAATCTACTAAACTCTACACCACCCATCATGCATCATCTAGTGCCATCTTCAATCCTTCTATCTATCTATCAACCTAGTAGTAGTAGTAGTAGCATACGAGTATCTATTATCTTAAAAATAGGGTTTCACGTGTGTTTGTCAACCTTGGTAACCTTTGTCGGTCAAACACCCTTTTCCTTTCCACAAGTTTTTTTTTTTTAAATTTTCGATTTTTAAATTGTGAAAAACTTGAAAGAAAAGAAAAAGAGAAGAGACCCACTAAATATAAATGCATTTTTTTAATTCTTTTTTAAAAGGTGACCATTTGGGTCATCCTATGATCACGTAGGACTCTCTCTCTCTCTCTCTCTTATCTCTATAATTATAAAGACTCTTCTCTTTCAAAGCTCCACTTCCTTAATTCTCAGTCCAAACCACACCTTTCCCCACCTCTATTTCACATTCTCTCTCTCTCTATTTACTCTCTTTATATCTCTTCCCTTGGCCTATGCAGAGTAGGAGATCATGGAACTTGGTTTAAGCTTAGGAGACTCTTCAAGGCCTTTGCTTGGCTTCATGGAAAAGCCTCGTGAAGCCTCCAACCAACCGGGCTTAGGCTTCAGCACCACGTTATCAATTGGGCCACTCGTCACTAGGCAAAAGGATCAAGATGAACAAGAAGAATTTGCAGAAGAAGAAGAAGAAGAAACAAAGCCAAAGAACGACAACACCAACAACATCAACACTCACACAACAGAAGATCCCTCCAAGCCCCACAACGACAACCCAGTTCTGCATCAGCTTGATCTTCTCCCTCAACTCTATCTCCCATGGCACCCTCCTTCTGAAAATGGTAAACACCCACTTTTTCACTTTTACCCCAAAATTTTTTTTTGATTTTTTTTCAGTCTCTTAGACTCGGTTTTTAGAAGACTCTCCCCTTTCCATTAAATCAACGTATCCAAGAGATTCCAATCCTTTCCATTCATTCTATGAGAAACAAAGACTCAAATACAGTGTTATACAGTTATCCGTCCGTACAGTTTTTTTTTTTGGTAGTTTCTACTTCCTCAATGTGTGATAAGAATTTACATTCGAAAGACTATTCAGATTATCTAATTTGATTGAAAGATAAACAGCTCCACCACTGAATATAAGTTTTTGTCCTATTATTTGGTATTATTTGAGTTTCCTTGATAGCATCATATATGGGTGTCGTGTGGACACGTGCAGGGAGTTTATCATCTGAGTTGGGAGGTTCTTCTAGGGGCTTGGACGTTAACGCGCAGCCGCCGCTGGCGGAGGATGAGGCGGAGGAAGGGGCGGCGCTGTCATCATCTCCGAACAGCGCAGCCTCATCGTTTCAAATGGATCTCTGCATATACAACAGAGGAGGGAGTTTCTATAAAAGGAACTATGAGGGTGAAGCTTATGATCAAAGGGCCTCTTCAAGAGCCAGTGATGAAGATGATAACAACGGTAGCGGCGGCAACGCCAGAAAGAAACTCAGACTCTCCAAGGAACAATCTGCGTTCCTTGAAGAGAGTTTCAAAGAACACAACACTCTTAATCCTGTGAGTGTTAGAAATTGTTGAGATTCAATCATTTTTTTTATCCATTTTTACATGATATTCGACTGAGTTTTTTTTTCAATTTAAGAAACATGTCGTATGAAATTGATCCGAATAATAAACCTATATGATAATTTTGTACTAATTCTTTGTCTTTTATTGATTTTGTTTTGGTGTTTAGTGCTAATAATAGTGTCGGACACGTAATTTTATGATGCAGAAACAAAAGCTTGTTCTTGCTAAACAACTCAATCTACGACCACGCCAAGTAGAAGTGTGGTTTCAAAACAGAAGGGCAAGGTACGACATCGTACATATATACATACATATTCTAGTCCACTATTTTTGTTATATGCAGATTTTAATGGCAATTTATTTTTCTTACACTACAATACATAAAAGGGTATGTATTGTTTTATCTTAGAACTTCATACATGGGAGAGTGGTACACTTGATCAGTTCCAATTCTGTTATATGGTTATGAGTATTGGTTAGAAATATGATGTGTGTGTGTGTGCATGCAGAACCAAGTTGAAGCAAACAGAAGTGGATTGTGAGTACTTGAAGAGGTGTTGTGAGACACTAACGGAAGAGAATAGGAGACTTCACAAGGAGCTTCAAGAATTGAGGGCTTTGAAGACTTCAAACCCCTTCTACATGCAATTACCAGCCACAACTTTGACCATGTGCCCTTCTTGTGAGCGTGTGGCTACAAATTCCACATCCACTTCCTCCTCTCTCAGTGCTCCTAATGCCGCCATCAATGCAAATTCAGGAGGCATGACCATTGTCAAAACCAGTGCCAATAACAATGACTCACCCTCCAAAGCCATTGGATTCCCATTTGGTAAACCAAGGTTTCATCCATTTGTTCACACTAGCCAACAACCCCATCAACACCAATCCCCAGCATCTTGAAAATATGCAGTTCAAGACTAGTATTATTGAGTCAAGGCTTGAAAATTGATTTGAATTTTGTATATAGGGAAGTTAATTAGTTCTGAGAGGCTGATAGTTTTTATTTTTATTTTTTGTCTTTTTGGTGGGGTGGAAGGGGTCATACAGAATTTGGATAATTGGGTTTTGTTTTTCTTGTTTGGATCTCTATGTATTCCTTCTTTTTCGGGTTTTATCCGTAGTGAAATCAGAAAGAAGAGAGAAGAAAATTTTAGACAGTGAAGATAGATATCAATCAAAGACAAAGCGAAATGATACTGGATTTTGAACTTGAACATATATCTCTACCTTTTTTTCTATGTTTTCTATATGAAGTACTTCAAATAATTTTATGATATACTACTTTTTTATTCTCCAGAAAACGCTAAAAACATTGGTAATAGAATCATTCTTTGGAACGTTCTTTGCTTACTCAGAGAAGTGGAAGAAAAATGAAAATGGTTACCCTAATTAATTGAAAGTTTCAAATGTTGGTGCAAAATTAAATAGATGATTAATTAGAGTTAGGTAGGTATGGCAAATGGTGATGATAAGGTGAGGAGGGGAAGGGCATATTTCAAGGCTGCTTTTCAGAAAGACCAAGAGACTTTCAAATCTGTGGATTGGTCTAACTTTTAATGATTTCATTTCTTGAAGACTTCAAACCTCAGAAGTCACTCATCATGAAGAAGAGTTCATACTTGAGAAGAGAGAGAGAGAGAAAATGGGTGTGGTGGTGGTTCATTGCTTCATTAAATTCATTTATTTATGAGTATGAGAGAATTGAAATGGCACAATGATAGGGTGCAATTGCATGCCTTTTGCTTCTCTTGTGGGACTTTGGAGGGCAACAAATGGGACTGAGACCTAAAAGGGACAGGACAGGAATGCCACATTGATAAACACTGTCCCCTAAAGTGGGGTACCCCAATTATGAGTATGCACGAGTGAAGTACACTTTTCATTATAATTAATTAATGAGAGTACGAGCCATGAAATTTTTTCCAAAATAAACCTATTTTTTCAATTCCACCAACCAAACTCTTACTATTTTAATTACCCAACACCACCTGTTTATTTCACAAGTCAGCAGAGTTTGGTTTCAGAAAATCCAATTTAAAAAATAAGAAATTAGATTGTACTTTTATATATATATATATATATATATATATATATATATATATATATATATATATATATATATTCATAATAATATATTAAAAACATCTAGTTTATTGATAAAAAATAAGTATTATATTATAAAATACTAAAAATTATATTTTATGTATGTATCTCAATATATATTTATTATTGTGTTTTAATTAATTACTTTTTAAAATAAAACAATTTATAATTTAAAAATATATCATGAATGTTTTATAAGTAAATTAGTAAGTTAAAATTTAATTTATGTTTTTTTAATTTTTAAATTTAATAATCGTAACTTTTGAAATATAATTCCTGAGAATAAAATAATATTAATTGTAAATTCAAATATTATGATTTTATTAAAAGATTATTTTTTTTAATCTGAATTTTACTATGTAGAGTTTTTTTGTCGTTGTTGTACGTTATATTATACTATTTATATATTGAATATGATATAATTTTCAAAATTATTTTGGCAATATTGATATTCTTAAATAATATTGGAATGTTATTAGTTTTTAATACAACATTATATTAGTAATATTGACTTTCTTAAGGATGGTCAAATATTACTAATTTTTCTTAGAAATATTATTTTTTTAAATCTTAAATGTGAAAGGAAAGGAGGTCTTTAGTTGGAGTCTTTATAGACGTCATTAATAAAATTTGAAAAAATAATTTAAACAATTAAATTAATTATATTCAACTCGATCCAGATTAATCGGATTCTTAATATTTGAATACCTATAATCGTATATATATTAAAAAAATGTCTACTTAACATCAAAACAAATTAATATATTCACTCTCAGTAACCACTTTTAATGGAGAAAGAAATTATATATGGAGCTGACCCATTAATATTTTTTTTATGAAAATTGTATAGAAAAGTAATACATATTATTTAATAAAAATATAAAAACAAATAAAATTATAATTTTCTTTGTTTTTGACTAACCGTTATAAAATGTTTTTAGTTTGACTGAACTACAAAACAGATAAAATGTTTTATTAAATATTTTAATTTATTTAAAATTAAAAATGTTGATAAAGCAATTTAATTTGGATAACATTATCTTTATACTTATTTTTATGAAATATATTTTACTTTTTAGGATAAACATGCATATTAGTGTATTTAATATAATATTTATTAAAAGTCAAATCAATACAAGGAAAGAAAACTGGAATTAAGAAGTAGAGAATAATTCAAGTAATAGTAGAGTCATGTCAAGAATATAAATTGTAAGAGTTAAAAATAAAAAGAACGTGTAAGAAATCATAAAGTTAGACTTTTAGAGAATTTAAAGGAAACATGTTACAAGAAACAATTAAAATGGGAGATTAATAAGGAAGAAGTAAAAACTTGTATGGTAAACTTGCTAAATTATAACTTTCAAAATATATTTTTATATTTTATTTATGTAAAGGAAATGTTTGTGATTATGATTTAAAGGTTATTTTTCTTAATAAGCTTTAGAAAATATGATATTATACAACCTCATTGAATACATATTATAACTTTTATTAATAGCATGAAATGATCATTTATATTTCTTGTTATTACGACTATTATTCACTAAGAAATATAGATTTAGATAAGAGTGGGTTATTTGATTTCAATAATTTTCTCCTTTTTATAATAACAAATATTTAAGTATTTTGGATCAGAACATACATATATATATATATATATATATATATATATAAAGAATAAACATTTATATATATTAGAGTAATAGAACAAATATCAAAATAGAGATATGGATATAATGATATAGAGAGGATTTATGTTATAAAAGATAAGAAATGTATCTATATAGTTGAATTCAAAATATTTTTTTTCCTTTTTTGTTATTTTTATTTTTTAATTGTATATGAGTTTAATCATTTGAACTTTAGATTTATTACAATTTTTTTTAACTCATCTATGATATGTAATGATGATTTTAAAAAATAAAAATTTGTAAAAAAATTACATTCTAAAACTAAAATATAAATGGAAAAAATGTTTATCAGCATGCAAAGTTAAGTAAAGTGAAAATAACTTTTTAACTTAGTGATTCGGTTTAATCGAGGAAGAAAATATTTTCAACTAAAATAGAATCTAAGTTCTTGTTAAGAAGAGATGGTCATTTCCAAGTGTTTGAGAAAATAAATAACAATGCATACAAAAAAGTCTACCCTTAACCTACATGTAAACAATAGTTTTAATGTTAATAACTTGTCCTTTTATAATAGGTCCTTTAAATTCAATGACGAATTCTTTTTAAGGAAATGATGTGATCACAACTCAATAAGATCCTATATCACAAAGAGGAAGAATCTCTACAAGAGTTTAAAAGAGAAGAAATAAATAAAAATGAACTTACAATACAATTTCAAGACTACAAAAGAAAATATATAAGAAGAATGTATAAGAAATTAAAAATACATTTCTTAATATTTCTTGTAAATTTCTTATAAATAAAAATATAAAAAAATAGTTTCTTTAGAATAGAAATTTAATAGGACATGAGACTAACTTTTAAACATAAAGGTTTTGATTCGATAAACATGTATGTCAACTAAACAAGGTTTAATCCTTTCATCTTCCATATAAGGGTCTTGCTTGGAAAGTTTGAAACACCCACAGAACAAGCTCTACTATTTTTATCTTCTTAAGCTAGTCTACATAAGTAAACTTTGTATCATAATTTTTGAATTGAATGAAATAGTCATAGATTTTCTTTCCATTTGTAAATTCAAGAAGTTAATTCCTACTTTCTAGAATTTTATCTCGTATTTTTTATAATTCAAGTGGTAATTTTACTTATAAGCACTTTTTTTAGAGTGACAAGTTTTGCATATTCTACCTCTTCCATTTTTTATTTTTGTGCTTGTTCTTAGAATAAAACTTTTATACTTAAATGATCACTTTATTAATCTCGTGCTTAGTGAAAAGATTTGTAAGAAAATTCCATGACAATTTAGCAAGAACAAAAGAAGAAAAATCATTGTATCATATTATGTCATTCAAGTATGGGTATCTTACAATGAGGAAAGCTAACACAAACAGCGAAAGTTGATAAAATCATACAAAATTTTCTCGAAAAGAAAGCATCAAGGAAAGATGACAGAGCAAATAATCCATAAAAAGGGTAAAGGAGAGAAGGAAAGACGATGCTCAAAATTCCACACCTTCATTTTTTATTTTCTACTTAACCTCGTTTCATATCACAAATGTAATCTTCTAATGTTGAGTTTTTTACACATTTTCTCTCACTTTTTTGGTTCACCTTGATTTCATTTAGTATTGATTGCTCCTTAGTCATAACAAGATTCTAAAAACTCTGTTTTCTTCCTTTCTATTCCTTCTTTCAATTGTGGAGACATATGTATACTATAATTTCATGAATTTCATGAATTTCTTTATTTTTTTTCATTGAATTGAATTGTTTTTTTGTCTTTAGAATGTTTTTCATGCACAACATCCTCCTATCCATTTAGATTCACTTTTATATAATTTGAATATGTTTGTAGCAATTAAAACATGAATATGAATAAGAGAAACAAAAATTACAGAGTATTTAATCATGTTATCTTTAATTTCTAATTTTAGAGTTGAAACTTGTCACTGAAAAAAATATATATTAATAAACTTGGTATAACTTATTCAAAACTAGAAATATGAATAAATCAATTCAATTCTAGCATCACAATCTTTGTACTTATTTTTATATGTTTGATTTTAAGATAAATATGTCTAAGTCGTACATAATAATTCTTAAAAACAAAATTAATAAAACTGAAAAACAGAACGAAATAAAAGAAAACTGGAATTAAAACGATAAAATTGAGTAAAAGTTAAATGGTAGAGTTCAATGAAAAATATAAAAAAAAATATAAGTGCAAAAGTTAAATATAAGAATAGAGGGAAAAATTCATAAAGTTCAACTACTTGAGAATTTAAATGGAACATAAAATAAGAAACAATTAAAAAGAGATATTATTATGAAAGAAATAAAAATTTCTATAACACTAAAAAAAAGTTATTTTTATTAATCATATTAGTGATATATAAAGTGATGAAATTGATCACTGATTAAATTAAAAATTAATATAAAATATAATTTATTAAGTAGTTAAAATTTTAATAGTCAATTTTAGAAACAAAATTATATTTTAATTTAAAAATTAATTTAATCACTAATTTTATAATTTTTAAGATTAATAATAAAAAAATATAATTTTTATTATAATAAAAACTATTTTAAATATCAATAAATTTTAATTTATAAAATAATTTTTAATTTAATCATGATTAATTATTTTTTATTTTTAAAGTAGTTGATATTCAACAAATTAATTGTAGTATAAAAAATTCAAAAAATTCATCAAGAATAACATCAATATCAATATTATTTTATTATTTTTATATTTGAAATAATACTTTTATCACCACTAATATTAACAACTATATATTTTATTTGACTCTTATTCTACATCTCGTTGAAACTTCATTTATCATCATTTGGACAAAACACGTTAAACAATTGCAATTGCAACCTCAATAATCATCACAATATCTTATTGAATACTAACATGCAATTTCTTTTTCTATTTGTTTGACGATACTTTTATAATTTATCAAAAACAACATTTTACTTCCTTAATAGAAAGGAACCTCCTCACTCATATAGTTTAATCTTAACGTTCATTTTCCTCCTATATATAGTTTATGTTGGAGAACAATGATAATTTATTATTTCTTTTGTTTATCCTTAGCAATTTCAAATTTACTTTTTCTAAAGCATATTCTTCCCCACTCCTATGAGATAATCATCTTACAATGTACAAGTTTCTCATTTTCCTCGAAATATTCCTTTAAATTGTTTCACATATCATAACATTTGGTGAGTGTAGTATATATCAGCACTATGTAAAGAGAAATAAAAAAAATTCAACTCTTTTTTTTTTAATACACACATTCATTAACAATAACATATCTGGTTACTTAACCTAAATTACAAGTATACTTTTTGATATAAAATATAGTGCAATGGATCATGACATGTATATAAATTCTTATCCTTATTTGCTTCCAATGATAAAATATACATTAAAAACTCTCTGAAAGATGATTCCTTATCCTTTCCGATTCTTGGATCACAAATGGTTGAGAAAAAAAAAACTAGAAGTGAATTTTATAAAGGGTTAAAAGACAAGGACATGATTTTGTATGATTAAGGTAGCACCAATGACATGAAAGATGATAACTCATGCAAGGCATGTGTTGGCTCTCAAATATTAATGCTCATAGTTGAGGTGTGCAGGTGGACACATAAATGAAGAGACAAAGCACAGCACATTGCATGCAAAAGCAAAGCTTGTCATTAAAATATGCAACCGACCATGGACCCATTCGTTTCACATCTCCATTGTAAACTCAAACCAAAAAATGAAAAACATGAAAAATTAAAGACATGACCTAATCACCTTAATACAACTTCAACTCCCATTATTATATATCATCCAATCATTTCTGTTCTGCTTTTTTGTCATATTTCACAAACCTGTTTTTTTAATATAAAGCATCATTAACTCTCATAAATTCCTTTATTTTCTCTATTTTAATATATTACCTTGTGTTAGGAACATCAACATCAAAATAGCCTATATCTATTTTTAAAATTATTATAAAAATATTATAACAATAAAATAATTTTAAAAATAACAAAAATATTTACATTTATTATTACATACTTAATATCATAAACTTTAAATCTGAGTTATTTTAAGATTTATACAATTAAAACATGTAGATATAAGAATAAAAATAAAAAAGTTACTCCCTCTTTTTCTAAATAAGAGTAGTTTTAGAAAAGTGATTTTTTTTTCTTTTTATGTCGTTTGCAAAGTTTAAGATTGCATTAATTGTTTTTTACCAATTATATCCTTACTTTTGAAAATATCAATAACAATTAAATTCTTTATCTTATAAGACTTTATTAATCAATTACTTAATAAAATAATTTATTATTTTCACCTTTTCATCTACCTTCTCTTTAATCAATAAAATATATTTAATTTAAAAAAAACATTAGAATGAAATTATAAAAGAAATAGAATGCATTCTTTTAAACGTTAATGACAAGGGTATTACTGAAAAAAAATTAAAAATTTATTACAAATACTAGAAGTTATTGTTTTTATTGTTCTGTGTACCAAAACATTAAACAACTCTTATTTAGAAACAGAGGGAGTATTAGTCTACATTAAATATTATAATGTGAGAAAATTAATATATTAAAATATAAATAATATATTATTAAATAAAATTTTAAGAATATTTTTATTGTAAGAATTATATTGAATTAATAGACATAGAAGTATATTAACCTAATAATAAAAATAAGATATATAGAGTCTTATTTAAAATTCTTATAAAATAAAATATTATTTATTTATATTAAATACAATGATAAGTTAAATTATAAATAAAATATTATTAGATAGGATTTTATAAATCTTATAAATGATATAAAATTTTAAAAGTTATGTGAAATATGAATTATATAGATAAGTTGATGTCATTTTAATAATAAATTATTTTAACTAATTTTTAACAATTATATCAAGTATTTTTATTAAAAATGTTTTAATATTTTTGTATTTAAACAAAAATATATATAAATATTAAAAATAATACGATACAATAAAACCCAGTAAAAATAAAATAAAATCTCGTATTATTACTTCTACATATATATTCTTAGGAACCTGAGGTATCCTACATTCGTCATATGCCTATCTCTTTTTATTTAACATATCGATTCGAATAATATATATATTATGATGAGAAAAAGTTGTACATTGTAACTATATGATTACCTTGCAGTGAAAAAATGTGTACAGGCTAGATAAAAATAAAAATAAAGTGTAAAATTGAAAAGAGAATGGTAATGCATGCTTAGTTTGACTTAAGATTTGGAGTTATATCAATGTAATTTATCCTAAAGTACAAATAATTTTTTGAGATTTCATAGAGCCTAATGAACATGATAAGTGGGTAAATGTTGGATATGATTTGTCTAGAGGAAGGTAGTATGTTGAAAACTTCAATCTAAATTTTTCACTCTAAAATTGTTGGAAGACCAGAAGACCCCACATGCACTCAAAGGAGGGAAGCCACTTTCACCACCATTTTATTGATATTTTTTTTATTTGTGCAATGGATTTGGTAACTAATATGTCCAAAATGTCCAAGAAATTATTAAATAAAAATTCTATATATAATGTTCATATCTTGATATTAAAAAAAATAAGATGAAAGAATAATAAATAGTGTGATATTTAAATAATTTTTCTTTTAAAAATTTATTTTATAATTTGAAACGAAAGAAGTATTATATATTTATTTTATATTCATTCGAAATAGTGTGATTTTGGTAGGATTTAGTTGAGGAGTGGTCTTGGGAGATCTAATTGAAAGTCTAAGCCAATCCTTATATTGTACAACATGTGAAAGTGCTTCTTACTTAGTGCACCATGATCAAAGAAAATTAAGGTATTTTGGTTGGTCATTGCAATTAGTCAAACCACGAGTGCCAACTTTTTGATTTAATCCAAAGCTTGTTAAGGAAGAAACTTACATACCATTACCCATATATTCCGGTAAAGAAGTGTTGACCTAATCAAAATATTCAAAAACATGGAAATGTAAATGCTCAAGTCTTGATTAGTTTTATCATCGTTTTCAAAATTTTAATGTAAGCACTCTCGCTTTGTCACATATGTGGCTTTGCTTTTTCATTTCTTGTTTTCTTCCACCTCTTCAAATCGAAAGAGATTTTGTTTGTAATGCTTCTTGATTTCGGATAAGCATTAAGGTTTCATGAAAGGTTAAAGCATAAGAGTTGGTGGCTAGCTTCTAATCATCATCCATTGTCAAACCCAGTTTCAGCATATTTCACACATTACAAACCACTGTGTAAAACCACTATGCAGAATTGCAATGATTAAAGCTTTCTTTCCGTAATCTATTAGTGGAAAATAAACAAACCTAAAGCTCAGAGTTTCGGAAAAGTTTATGAAAACCACCTTTTACTATATCTGACCAATTAGTTTGAACACAACAAAGCACTTCCCGTCATAGATTAATATTAAATTCGGGTTCTTTTATTTCATAATTATATTTGATTTCAAATGGTTTTTAGTATAAACATTTATTTTTAAAAATAGTAGTAATGACATATGTGGTAACTTATTTCTTTTTATATGTGCATCAATTAAGTTGTGAATTAAAAAAAAAATTGTTTGGATAGATTCCATAGATTAAAATAATATTTTTACTTATTTTAATAATTTTAAAAAAATGATAAACATATTTGAATTTCTTATTTCTATCAAACATTTGATATTTTAAGTATTAATTATTAGGTTTCAAATTAAATTTTATTTATTTATTTATATATATATATTTAATAATATATTCTCTTCCAAGTTTAACATGATATTATATCAGGCGAGTTCTATTTGAATTCTGGTTTTTTATATTTTTTTGGTAAGGACATGGATGTATAAGTGTATATACATATATATATATATATATATATATATGATGTGTTGAAGATAACATTAGACAATTAGGAATTAAACATATTTCTTGTGTCATGATAAAAATTCAATTTCTAAAACATATTCATTATTTATATATGTTTTAACAATGTATTATAATTTAGGTACATGTTTGGTTTTGTGTTTAAATGAGGAGAAACATAATATATATATATATATATATATATATGATTTTTTGGACCCTCAACTCATTCATCTTATGGCTAACAAAAAATATTTAACACACAAATGTACATTAACAATAGTTTTGTCAAAGGAAGAAAATAAATTTACTCCACTCCATATATACACAAGTAAGTCTATTTTTATTAATTTAATTTATAATAAAGTATTCAAATATCTTGTAATTATTTTTCAATACAAGCATCATTGGCAACTACTAGTTATATCATTGCAAAATTACAATGCTACATGATTTTTCTCCTAGCATAAAAAGTCTTTTATTTACTTTGGAAAAATAGTATATTGGTAAGTCGGTTTTATTTAACATTTATTAGATCAACCTTGCATAATTTCATGTATCTATCTTTAAATATTTCTATTTTATTAGTGTCTACTTTAGATATAACATATTGAGTAATAGGTCAAATGCAAGATCACATAAACTCACGTGGATCCATCTCAAGATATTTAAATTGCATTATTTATTCACTTTTGTATTATTATCAATTGATCTAATCATGTTTATTTTGAGTTATAGTGTAATAAAAAAACTAAAAATTATGAGTACCACTACTACGTGATATAGTGGATGATGACTATGACATGAACCGGTATTAATAGAGATTGAGATCAAGTAATATGTTATAACCTAAGGATACACTAATAAATTAAATTATTACTTATTTATGAACTTATGTTAACTCATATAAATAAGTTTCAGTTTTTCGATAAGATACTACGGATAAACTCAAGCATTTAAAACTACATGAACCAAATATTTTTGTTAATATTTATAACATCTTAGGGTAGATGACAAAGTATTATAATTTTTATAGTATTATGATTTTATAGAAAATTTATTTTGATTAAACACTTTTTTTACAATTTTAGTAATTTACATCCTTAGTGTTTTAGAGGTTAATTATGCAATGTGAAAATTCAAAGTAGTTGTATCTACAAACGTATGTTTGGTATTAAGTTTTTTTGTAGGTGTAAAATTTCACATTAATACAAACATTTTTTAAAAGAAAAATTATGTACAATGATGATTTTTATTAAAATTGTGGACGTTTCTTCTATTTAGTGACAATTTTTTCTAAAATCATCATTGAATTTATACAATTTTTTTTTTAATTTATTAACCTGTTCCAATGAGAATTTCTAGTAAACTCATCCTTATTTTTGGGTTATCAATAATTTTGTCTAGAATTGTAATTGTAACTTCGGATTAAGTTGTGATTGACTAAGTTAAGTTTCATCAAACATATACATTAACCAAATGTCATGGGAAAAGAAAAAAGAAAACATCAAAGAAAAAATATAATAATTTTTCAGTAAGTGCACATATGGATTGGACTATTCTATCCAATAATCACTTTTACTTATCTCTCATATCTCAGTATATTTTGTCTATATGAATCTTTCATATTTATAATTAAATCTTGAAGTTTCAATCATTAATACTCTTCATTAAGTTCTTTATAATATATTTTTTTTTACCACATCTAATTAACTAAATACTTCATATTTTAATATTATTTTTAATATTTAAGGTAGGATATTTAAGTCTAATGTTACTGATATTTTAAGACATCTCTAACATTCACTTCATCTTCGATAAAATGACGAGAGAGTATATAATAAGATTAATTATGTTCTTATTTAGACTAGTAAAATTAGAATAGTAGTTCCTTTGTGTAAAACTAAAGATGCTTGGGAATTGGTAACTAAAAACTTAAACTTTAAAACTATAAAAGTGACTATGGTGGTAGATTTTGTCAACCCAATTAAGTTTTTTATGCACAGGGGTTAAGACTTCAACCATTTCTTAAAAAAGTTATCTATTTGTCAATTGTATTAAACTTTGTGAGTCAACAATCGTTGTTTTACATATAACAAGTATCTTCTACAATAATTAATCTTAACTCTATAGGATCATTATCAACATGAAAAATACCTATTCATTAATATTCTAAAATAATCCGTAACATATGAAATTTGTTATTAATCTTTTTTGGAAAATTATTTTCATATAAAATGTTGTATGAAGAGAATAATTAGAGATAAATTTAAAATTAAAAGATATATTGATATAGTCATAATTAAATGACCATTTGTTATGTATTATTACATTGGTAACACTATATTTTTACATAATCATATGTATGAGTGTTAACTCAGATTTTTTTTTTTCATTCCATTGTAGATAAAAAGATGGACCATGAGTTTCAATTTGTAGAGATTGTTTAATCCCTTAATTGGATCCTAGCTAAGCCATTTTGCCTAAACAAGTGTGTTAAATTTTGTTTTAGAAAAAAGCTGAAATATTGTTGTTTTTGTTTCACCCGTATTAATCAATGGAGAAAATTTTCGTTTTATTTCATTATTTTTTCTTTCTTTTTCTTTTTTTCTTAATGATTTTCCATCTTTCATATTTTTTACATATTTAAATTATAAGAGAAATTATATTTATCCCTCGAAATTACGTTAATAACATTAAAATCCTCTCTAATTTTAAAATAAACATATATTTTTCTTATATTTATAATAAAATAACTTTTATATCCTCTATAATGTTTAAATATATATATATATATAACATCAACATCCCTTACACTTTTTATAAAAAAGTGACGCTCAATTCATTTATTTTACTTAAAACATCTCATTCCAACTAAAACTTAAATAAAGAATTAAAATTAGAATTTTAAAATATAAAATTAAATATTTTTATAAACAAAATAATTAAAAAACAATTTTAGAAATAAAATAAGGAAGTTAGTATCATATTATTAAAAATATAAGAAAAATAAATGTCATTTATTACATATATGGAAAAGTAAATATCTCTTTAGAAGTCATAAAAATGTGTGAGTATCATTTATTAAAATATAAAATAAGTAAATATTTATTTTAAAACCAAAAAATATAAATATCACTTTTTCCAAAAATTATAATATATGTGGTATAATGGGTTCCTTCCATATTAAGATAGATAAGTTTATAACATTAGTCAACAAATATGAATGAGATAATATGAACTTGTACATTACGCTATTTTGATTTTTTTAATAAGACATTCGATGTCAAATATCCATGATGATATATTTTGTTCTTTTCAAATCGAGATTCATAGTTTTTATTATAGTGTCAACTTCTTTTGACTATCTTAGTTTCTACAATAACATTGAAATCTTATAAGATTTGATAAATCTTTTAATATCTTGCATTTATTTTAAACTACAAGATCTTAAATCACTTAAAAAGGCCTAAAAATTAATTGTGCCTAAAATATTTTTAGGGAGAGTGAGTCTTATAAGTTATACTCAATAAGCATAATATATTAAACTTTTTATCTATGGCTAGCTTAATATGTGTGTGAAGTGTTTAATTAATTAATAAGTATTTTATAAATGTGTTTTATTTTTCAATTGTTTTAATTGGAACAATATAAGTACTATTTTTCCAACTACTCCATTTGTTCTAACTTTTAAAATTCTAAATTAAAAATATTTATTTAAATTATATAAATCAATTTATAATGTCTCTTGTATTGATAATTTTTAAATAAAAAGACTTTTATTTGAAAGAGAGATGGTACTAATAAATAGTTAAGAGAGACAAGAGTATTGATAAGAAGAGTAATTTTGAAAAGCAAAGTATAAATTTAAGATCGATTTATTGTTATGAACTAAACTAATCATTTTATTTAATTTAATAAAAATAAGAAATTAAGTCTTATAAATAAAAAAATGAAAAATATATATTATGAATGTAAAATACAAATTTTTTTTACCAATTTTTATCCTTTACTTATCTAGTGTTTAAAACGAAGTTTTTCTTAAATAAGAATTTTAAAAATAGTTAGAATTTTCTTTAAAAACATAAAATTACTTACTTTTAAAATAAGAAAAATAGACCAAGACATTAAAAAAGTAAAAATTTACTTAATTTATTAAAAAATATGTTTTAAGAAAAGGTAGGGTCATAATAGCAACTAGTAGATTATAACACTCTTAAGTAGCTTCCTAATTAAGCAATGAGCAATAATGGAGAGTTTAAGATCTTTGTTTGGCTGTTAAAATCAATGGAACAGTTTGTGATGAATTGCTTGATTTTAATAAAACTTTTAGGGTTATCTGATTTGAACAACACTGTGGATGGCTTGGACTTGTGAATGATTTTACAGTTTCAACAACAAATACTATAATTATTAATTAACAGTAATACCATTACTACATACCACACAAACCCTAGAATACAACAAAAACAAATGACGTGGCATCATTTAGCTGCCATCTTCAACACGCAAATGATACTTTTGGAGGCTATATAATAGGACAACATTTTGGTACCTTAGAGTTAACCATGTCCTTGAAATGATGTCAAAATATGGTTAATTTCATTATATAATCACTATAATTATAACTGCTTATTTGCTCAAAAGTTAAAAGTATGCTAATCACTTATTATTCATAATTTATATTGGTATGGGTATGTATTTTTTTTAAAAAAAATTAATGTAATTTTTTTTATATTTAATATGTATAATTGGCGAATTACATAATATTTACTTGTATTTTTTTAAATTATTTATAATTTAAAGGGTTAAATATATTTTTAGTCATTGAATTATTTGTAAAAATTGTGTTTCGTTTCTGAGAAAAAACTTTAGAGTTATTTCGTCTTTATGTTTTATAAATCCATGTAAATAATTCTTGATGATGTGTCAGAATTCCTTTTTATCTCTTTATTTTCTTTCTTCATAGTTTTCACTTTTGTCTCTTAAACTTCTTTCACTCTTTTTCCTTCTATTTTTTCTTTTTAAAAATGTTTTTATCTGTCATCAAGAACCATACACCTGTTTATAAAATATAAGGACGAAATAGGTTTAAAATTTAGGCACGAAACACAATTTTGACAAATAGTTCATGACTAAAAACATATTTAACCCTAATTTAAATTATAAGTTCAATTCAATTCAATTCAAAATTTTATATTTATTTAATATATATATATATATATATGAGATTATAAAATCTAATTTAATTTAAAATTTAATATTTTTTATTTTTAGTGGTTATAACTTATTTAAATTTAAAATTTATTTACTTTGTTATTATTTATTATGTATTGTTTAATAAAGTACATAAATTGTTATTTTATAAATAAATGTTAAAAATTAATGCAAACTAACTCATCTAATCTACTAACTTTATAAGATAAATATAATTTATAAGGATTAAATGTTGTTTAAAATGCAGATTATATAGAAATTAAAGTTTTATGTTACAAGTTTATGAGCTTAAACAAATAGATATGTTCTTATATCCAACCCTCACTATAGTATTATTAAATTAATCAACTCTTTATGTGTTAAATTTTTTTTAATTTAAAAGAAAATTAATTAACCATGCTGAGTATTACATAAATTATTTTGAAATATCCTTTAAGAATAATGTAGAATTGCAGGGAAAAAAATGTACATGGAACCAAACCTATATTGAGATATGGAATTTTTAAATAATAAAGAGCTTTTTGACTTTTAGCCACCTTTCAAGTCTCATTCTTATCTGAATCTTAGAGTGAACCATCCAAAAGCAAAAGACAATATTAAGGAAAATGGATGAAAAGACAGAATTAAAGAAGATAATCAAATTCAAATGGTAGTGGTTATATGGTGACGGTGTGATTGTGTATACATGATTAGTATAATAATTATATCTATAATGACCAAAACAAGATTTTCTTTGTTGTTACATGAAGATGCTTTTTTAAAAAATCAAATTCCCATTATATTTTTTAACCAATTCTTTTATTTATGCAATAAAAAAATCTTAAATATTTTTATTTTTGTAAGATATTCAGTATACTTATCTTGTAATTTTTGTATAAAAACATTAAGAAGATTAGTAAGGAAATTTAATGTAAAAGAAGATAAAGCATTACCATTTTTAGAAGTAGATGGAATCTTTGATAATAATGGTGAAAGAAGGGATTGTGCTCTCTTAGTCTAATGAAACTTATCCTATACCTCACCAAATTTTCTTTTGTAAGATATCCATTGATCAATTTTCTTCTCTAAGATATTCATTGATTAATTTTCTTTTTCTAAGATATTCATTTTGGGGTTCTTCTTACTCATGTCCAGCACTTGAAAAATGATCCATTCAAACATGGTTTTTGAAGAAAAAAAATCCTCAATTTGTCATCACAAGGGATCATATTTCTTGTACAAATAATTTATATGTTGGAAAATTGAATCCAAAGTTTTAAAAGGTGATGCACAATTTTGAAGGAAAAAAAAAAACACCACCCCACAAAACACTGTTGACCAAACATACTAAGGTGGAGAAATTGGTGAGTGACTGTGAATCTTAGTCATTGATTTGAGGTAAACATGAGGAAATAAGTGGGCTTTTTGTTTGTGTCCAATAATGACAATTGAAATTCCATTGCCCATCTCAACCTCCAAAAGTTGACCCTTTATGGCTGCAAAAAGGAAGCCCAATTCAGACTCCACATACCAATTGAAAACGACTTCAACATGCATTAATTTTACCTTTAAAGCCATCAAAAAGGAGATGTTTGACCCATGAAAAGTTTGAGGTTGAGACGTGTCTGAGTTGTGTAGGTCATTCTATTTGCAACTATTCCAAACAAAAGACAAAAAGTCAATTCACTTTTAGGAGCATTAATTAAGACATGAGTGTTGGTGTGCCACTTATTCTTCATCAATAGAATGAAACCAATTTAGGTTAAATGTGTGTCTTTAGAGCATAGTCAACATGAAAACGCAATTTTAATCTCAATCTCAATTGTCGTGAAAAGAAAACAATTTTTGTTTTTGTTAATGTTGCATGTACTTGAAAGAGAGCAAGTTCATTACGGTAGCATTATTGCTTACACACAATTTCACAGAGGAACAATTTGTTTTCTTTTCACAAAAGGAATGGGGAAAGGGAGGAGCATGCATCAGGTGGTTGTGTTCTGATTAGCTGTAAAGTGAATTTGTTTTTCACATCTGTTTCAATTTTTTTGAGAAAAATAAAAAATTTAATATTTTTTATAAAATAAAATTAGTTATATAAAAATTAATTTGTAAAAATCTCTCATATAATTTTTGAAATTTAATTTTATAATTCGTATAAAAAAATTTTAAAAATTCCAAGTATTTGATTATAAAAAGAAATTTTATACTCAAATAAACTTTGAGTCGACATATCTCAAAATATATATATATATATATATATATATATATATATATATATAAAAGAGTGTCGTTGTTATGATTTAGTTTAAATTTATTTATGTGATTATTTTTATTTTTTTATTGAATGTTTTTATTTTTTAAATTAAAATATAATAATTTAAAATATTTTATTCATAATTTAATAAATATATTAAATAATTATTATTATTATTATAAAGGTATATACAAATCTATTTATATTTAAATAAGGAAAACATATAAATTTTATATTTCTTGTCTTGCAATTGAAGATCTCTAAATTACATTATTTCTATAGATCGGGCTCTTCTAGATTCTCATACCTAATATCTTTCTTCTGTCTATTTAGGTGTATGTAAATATACTTTTCCTGAATGATTAAAAAGAATAGATGTATCTTTTAGGTATATTCTTTATATTTTTTTTCTGCTATATATATTTCTATAAGTGATTTAATTAATCAGGTATGACCTAAAAGACAGTTTGGAGGTGGAGTGAGACTATTAAGAATTCATAAGAATTACCAAAATATAATTGAGTTATTTTCTGTGTTTTGTTTTCGTGGTCATATAGCTTATCTTATTTCTTTTATTGGCTGACTCAACATAAGTATTGTTATTGTTTTTAAACCATATATTAATCTATTATTGATGAATTTTGTGATTACTCACATAATATCAGAGTGAGATTTTCATTATTCTGTTTCTTACTACAAAACATGTACCTCCAAAAATATGAAATGACATTTCCTCAATCTCACAAAAATTAATTTCACTTGCTCCAAAAAATTAATTTTGAAAAGAATTCCACAATCCTTGTGGAAGTATCACTCCGGAAAGAACCCCACTATTGAAAAAACCATTCCAAAATGCAAGCTCAGAAATTTGAATTTTCCATATCGAACATTCTAGAAAATCAGTAAAGCAACTCCAAAAGATACAATCTAGAACCCTACTTGAACATGCAGTCATTTATTCTCGAAGGCATAATCTATAATTGTTAGTTTACTATTCCAAATTACTTATTCCAAGTCATCTACATTTATTGTCATAAAATGAGAATTCATAGTATATTAGAACTCATTCTTAATTCCTCTATTCAAAAGATTGATAAATTTGTTCCAGAATTTATTTACTAGAACACCTTATCAGTACAGAATGAAAATTTTGAAATAGAGTAGAATTGATTCCAGAATAAACATTTTGGAAGGGTTCTTGAATTCTTTTCAGAATCGATTTTCTAGAACAGATAAATCTGTATAGGTTGCAGCTATCTAAGTTTTAAAAAAGGTTAGACACAACTTCATCTCATTTTATTTCTGGTGCAGACTGTATTCCTACTGTGTAAGAAAGAGCAATGTAATGCCAACAAATTCAGTGTTTTAAGTAACCAAAACACTTGAAATACCAATTAATCTAAGGCCCAAATTTTCTGTTTGAGCCATTTGAATAAGAAAGCACTATTTTTTGCCCAAATCATAAAATGAAAATTTAATCACTTAAATCATTTGAGACTTGAGCCAGACACTAAATGTTTATATTACATCTTTACCTACCGATTAATTTCAAGGAAAAATTCTCAAGGAGTCAGCTGTTAAAACTATTTTTCTTCAAAAACAAGTTAATCCAAATGCATGACCTCCAAAAAAAGACTTAGGAGATACGGATAAGTCATACCCACCCTTAATAAGTTCGTCGTCGTATCAGCCCACAAGAATAAACGGTGGTCTATGCAGTCTGCGACTTCTGAGTCATCGCTATTCATTCAACCTCTAACTACTGCAAATTTCCTGGTTAAAGACCGGCCAAAGTAGAAATTGTGCTAACAAATATGTCCATTTTCAGTTAGTTTTATACATTTGCTACAAGGAATACGTTTTCAATGAACCACAAATACAATATTGAATCAAGTTCAGCATGTTAGAGTCCTGCAATAACCTTGATGTCTGTATAGTCAGCAAGGTCAGTTCCCAGCAGCCGTGTCACTTCTACACTGTTCAGTGACAGGAAGCAAAAGCCTAAGCCTACTTCTGTACTTTGTGATACGGTGTAACCGTTCTTCCCTTAATCTATATGCAGCAAAGGAAAGTAATAACAGTGTTAATATGGTTATTTCACCCTAAAGCATGGTATATCACAAAAAAGAAAAAGAAAAAAATAGCTCACACTATCCAAAACCATTAATGATATTGTCAGAAATATGATTTGATAGGAAATGTCTTACCAATATTTCTCATTATTAGATATTAATTTTGTTTCTTATTATTGTATCTCCTTTTTATAATAATTTATAAATAAAAATACTCACGTGTGTTTATATTTATTCTCAGTTTCTTTCTTCTTAACATAGTTTCTCTCTTCTCAAAATCGTATATGATTGTATAGTTTCTCTCTTCTCAAAATCGTATATGATTGTACCATCCTGTGACTTGTTTTATATCCTTAATCCTTTCAACATGGTATCAGAATTTAACGATGAGAGAACCCAAATCTATGTTTTCACCGTGACCCGACTGCTCATAAGTGTACACCTTTTAGAAACCCATGTACGTTTTCCATTTTTGTTTATTTCCTGCCATCATTGTTCACTGCCATAATCACAGTTCACTGTCGGCATTACTGTTTACAATCAACAACTTTTCGATGAGTCTTCTTTTATGAGCTTTTTATTTCGGCAAGCATTATTGATGATCGCCAACATTTTTCCAGTGAGTTTTTTTTACTGCTGAATTTTTTCCCACAAGAAGTTTTTACTACCAAAAATTTTCCTACTAGTACTGTTAATTATTGACATTTTTCGAGGGAATGTTGATTACTATCAATGTTTTTTCAGTACGTATTACATTTACCACCGAGGTCTTTCTAACAAGTATTATTCATCATCGTATATTTTCTATCGAATTAATGTTCATTGCCAACATTTTTCCAAGAAGTTTCTTTTTTCTTTCTTTCAATGAGTTTTTTCTGGTTCACGACCATCATCACCTTGTGTGATAACCATTTTTGCTCTCCGACAACAATCATGTCCTCTGAGCATGTATGCTTCCAGCAGATGCCACACTCTCCGAGCATTTTTTGTTTCTGATAGCAACTGTGCCCTCCAGTCATTTTTTCTTTCTAGCAACCACCTTAACCTATGAGCATTTTTTGTTGTTTGATAGTCGGCCCGTTAGCGATCCTTTATTTAAAAAGCTTGGGTCATGATATGTATGTTTCAGTTTGATGAGAAGTATTAAAAATATGATTTGAAACAACAAAATATATTGAAGATTGACTGTCACTTTGACAGAGAGAATGTCATGTTCAAAAAATATCTACTAGCTTTGTCATTATTTACTTTGACTACAACTTCAACAACCAATTAGTCGACATGTTTACCAAGTCTCTCAAAAGGTCTTGTGTTGGTGACAATTTTGCTCTCCAACCATTGTTGTGTCATCTGAGTGTTTTTGCTTCCAGCAGTTGCCACACTCTAAGCACTTTTGCTTTTCGATAGTTATCATGTCCTTTGGTCATTTTCTTCTCCAACAATCATTTCTTTTGCTTTCTGATAGTTGGCATGTTATCAACCATTTGTTTAACAAGCTTGACTTTGATACATATGTTCCACTTTAAGAGGCAATGTTAAAGATATGATTTGAAAGGACGAAGTATATTGGAAGTCACTTTGACTGAGAGAATGCCATGTTTAAAAAATATCTTTGACAACTTTAGCAACCAACTGGCTTATATGTTTACCAAATCTTTCAAGAGGTCTTATATTGATGACATTTGTAACAAGTTTGTCTTATGATACATTATCTACCATTTGTCTAACAAGCTTGACTCATGATACATATATTCTACATAGGTAGTGTTATAGATATGATTCGAAAGGATGAAGTATATTGAAGATTGTGTGTCACTTTTTAGAGAGAATCTCATGTCTAAAAAATATCTACTAGCCTTGTCATTATTTACTTTGACAAGCATGTTTACCAAACTTCTCAAGAGCTCTTGTATTGACGACATTTGTAACAATTTTGTCTCATATGATACATATGTTCCAGCTTGTGGCAAAGTATTGGTGATATGATTTGATCAGGTCAGAGACATGACTTGATTTGATAGGAAAATGTCATACCAAATAATTCTCATCGTTAGATATTGATTTTGTTCCTTATATACTGCAATTTGGCCTTATTACTATTCAATGTGAGATCTCCAACGCCCTTTCACACCGAGGACTAGATATCTTGAGCATGGGACTAAATATATGTGGGTGATCTAATAGCAATCCAATAGGCCCAACAATCTTGCTAGGATAGGCTTCGATATCATATTAAGTGAATTTTAAGTCTAACTCGAACTTACAAAACCTACTACTAAGGAGAGGTTTGCACTCATATTATAATTTGGTCTTATCTATGATCAATGTGGGATCACCAACAGTTCCAGGAAGAGTGAGTGAATAGGCACAGTACGGGGATCGAACTCGAAGGAAGAAAGTAGCCCATTTTCTTTCTATCTATTCTTCCTCCCTCACTAAAAAGCATAGAATAAAAGAAAGACAATAAGAAAGTAAAGCCAGCTCTTCCTGATGTGACATTGCCGGGAAAGAGACAAGAGCTACTCTTCCTCGAAGCACTTCTTATCTAGCACCATCTTCTTCCTTTTAATGCAATATATATATAGTCACTTTTTCACCACTGTCAATCTTCCTTCATCACCACCAGATCACTCTACCATAACTCAAGATGTTTCTCCTACACCACTTTAGGTATAACAACATTGTTCATGGACTATTAATATTCTAGTACGGGATCCATCTTCAACAGATGATGATAGAGTGGAGGTCATGCCTGATCCTTCCTGCACACCATCTCCCGTAACTAATCCAGTCTCATCTGAAAATGATTGGCCAATTAACATTCTACTCATAACCCTTTTCCCCATTATACAAACCCCAGTTATCATAGGTTGTCCCTTATAAAATATATTTGTTTGTCCTTATTATTTTCTATTATTCCTAACTCTTTAGGTGAAGTTTTATCTCACCCAAAGTGACAACATGTGATGATTGATGAGATGTGTGCATTTCAAAGTTTGAGAGTTGGTTCCTCTTCTAGTTAGCAAATCAATGGTTAGGTGACTATAGTTGTATACTCTTAAAACAAGACTTGATGGTAACATTGATTGCTATAAAGTTTGACTTATTGCCAAAGAATACACAAATCTATGACCACGATTATACTAACACTTTCTCTCTGGTGCTAAAATGACATCTATTTGACTTCTCTTTTTCGTTGCATTTATTCACCACCATAACCTTGATAAAGAAGTCTTGATGGAGCAACCTCCTATAGATTTGTCAGTCATGGGAAGTCATCTAATATTGTATGTCACCTATGTAGGTCCCTATATGGCCTCAAGTAATCACCTCGTCAATGGTTTAGGAATTTTTAGATGATCATCCAATGGTTTGGAATGATACTAAGTGATGTTGATTCTCTATTCTATCATTATTCTCCCCAAGGAGTTATCTATCTCATTGTATATGTGGACAACATTGTTATCACAGGTAGTGATAAAATATCTTGCTAAAAAAGACAAACCAAAATTAGACATTATTTCAAAATGCCAAGAACAAGCCCACTTCAAAAAACAACCAAAACAAAGTTATATGATCCACAATTCCACACAAAGTGATCTTAGAGACACAATTAGAAACCTACAAAAAGACAAAGGAATAATAAAAAAGACAAAAAGGTCAAAAACGGGGAAAGATTGAAAAATTGAAATGATAGGTGCCCATACAAAGAACAAAGAAGGGTTTGTTAGGTATGGGAAAGGAAAGGTGTCACAAGTCAACCGAAAGAGAGGCATCACTTGAAAATAAGAGTTGTTAAGAGCAAAAACTCATGAAATGGAATTTTTGTACATCAGGATGTGCTACCTGACTTGCAAAGTCATCGATCTTCAACTATTTAGCACATGACAATCTTGCAAAATTTTACTATGGTCCCACAGAGCTATCCTATACTAAATAAAGCATTGGAAGCCCCCACAACTCATAGGATCCAACAATTTTTCAAGTAATATCACGATTTTACAACCTTGTTGTCAACTCATTCTTTCAATGTTTATTATCACAAATCATATGAATTCACAAAAAAGTGTATGACTGCAAATCTACTTCATTTGGTTGCATACTATAGATTATAAAGCATTATTATAAAGTTCTTGCCACAACTTATACATAGATTATGAATACAGAAACCAAAAGGCGAAAGGGAGGGCTAAAAATAAAACATACCGCGCTTTAACCCTTTTGGCCCGTTTAATATGTCTCTTTAATAAATCTTTTGGTAACAAGTTCTCAACAGATTGCTCATTCTGAAAGCAACAACGAGAAAAAACATATGATGTGAATGGGGTTGAGATCTTGACCTAGAATTGAAGTGAAAGAATAAAAATGTCAATAGAAACACTGCTTTGAAAGGGTCTACCTACGAACAATACATAGCTTATTTAACAACACAACTTGTGTCAACGAAATAACTATTTTGGATGAAAATAAAGGATTTCACAAATTTGATTGCTATAAAATAGGAAGTTCACCAAAAGAAAATCTAACCTCTTCCTGCTCATCTTCATTTTTTTCTTCTTCTTTCTTGTTTGACACATAACCCGCCATCATATATGTAGGCAATGGTTTAGGAAGTGCCTTAATTACATCTTTTTGTTGTGGCTGCCAATACAATGAAACATATGATAAATAAATAAATAACATATTGAAATAAATAGATGCATAAAATATCCATCATCCATCAGTAAGTCATTCATAGTATTAAGAAGTGGACTTTAAGCCTAACTCAACCCCTTAAAACCGGCTTGTAAGGTAAGGTTTACACCCACTTACATACACTAAATTGATCTCATCTCTAATTGATGTGGGATCTCCAACACACCCCTTCACAATGAGGATTAGACATCTCGAGCGTTGAACTATAGATTTATGAGTGGTCCAATAGCGGCACGATAGCGGATGACCCAACAACCTTGCTAGGATGGACTTATATGACTTTGATACCATATTAAGAAGTGGACTTTAAGCCTAACTCAACCCCACAAAACCAACTTGTAAGGTGAGGTTTGCACCCACTTACATACACTAAATTGATCTCATCTCTAGTCGATGTGGAATCTCCAACAGATAGTAAAATCTAATAAATTGTAATATATAGGTGAGTGCAACCCTCATCTTACCAAGCCAGTTTTGCAAGATTGAGTTAAACCTAAATTCAACCTTCTTAAAATGGTATCAAAGTATTCAAAACCTATCCTAGTCAAGTTTGTTGAGCCTATTACGTCACTTGTAGTTAGTTGCATCTTAAGTATTTACTATACATGGAATAAGTAACAACCAAAACTATTCATCAAGTCTCCTCAAGTCAAACTTATTAAACAGAAGTTGAATTAAAGTAAAAGTCCGACAATAGATGATGTGGAATATGTAAATAATCAAAGTACACATACAATGCAATTAGCATCACTTCTGTAACATCAAAACAGAATTACATGAGAATATTTTCTAGTCATCATCACCAGCTTGAAATCAGAAGCAGATTAAAAATTGTAAAAAGATGAAGTACAAATATATTACTCAAACCTGGCTTTCTTCATTTACACCATTTCGCAACCAGGATCTACAAAGTGCATACAGAGAAGCATCCTCTGTTACTCTTACCTAAAAAAATGAAATATAAAATAATTACAATAATTAAAAAAAGTACCAGGGATAAAGCTAAGATATTAACTCAAGTTACTAACTGGTTGCTATAACTAACACTACATTTTTATGCATTGGAATTAAATATTTAGTTTAAAAAGTCACAAGGTAGGATATAATATATGAAAATATTTTGGAACTTTTCAACTTAGATGTTGAATAACAAACTAACTTTGTTGCACTTGCACCAATTAATTAGGCTCGTGTTATAATTATATAGTTAGAACTTTGTTTATTCAGAAACTGATTTAATTGTTTATCTCATTTGACTTCAGGTTAATTGGGAAAGTTTCATTACTTCCTACATAAATTAGAATTCTTAGACCTCCCCAAGTCACATTGCAATGTTATCCTCTTAGTAATCAAATATTGGTATCTTGGTGAAATATACACTCCTTATTCCTACTTCCTTTTTCCTGTCTCTTGCTGTTCCTTAATCTGTCTTCTACTTCTCAATTTTTCTTTCAGTTGTCCATTTTTTGTATAATAATGCATCAATTCAACAAAATTTGTCTACTTAACATCAACTACTAATGTAAAATGCAGTAAATATAATGAAATAAAAGCAAACCTTGTATAGCAAGTAATATTATCAAATTTCAATAAACTACACAAGTAAATAGCAAATTATATTACACATAATGAATGTATAGCTAAATTCAGGTAAAAACAGATGTGAAACTAATAAAAAAACAAACATATAGATAAGAAGGAAAGAAGCATCGGTATCAAATACTTTAAGATAGTAGTAGTACATATTTTTGCTGATGGCAGTTTGGGCTCATAATGATACTTACAATTTCGTCACCATTATGTTCTACCATGTTATTGACTATTAAGTTCTAACCATCAGAAATATAGTTGTTTGATGGGATCACAGAGACTATCTACTGCACTTATTGCAAATGACCAAGCCAAATTCATGATTGTGAGAATTTCTATTCCCTTCACAGGTTCCCTTGCCAAATTCTTAATGTTACTGAATTAGAATCCCAAACAAAACTCATCTATAAAAGTGAGTCTGTTTGCTATCAGAATATCTATTTTCTGTATTATATAGCTGTAAAATTGTTACGGTAAAAGGAGAAGGAGAAGTCTATAAAGATAATTAGAATATTAATGGGTTAGTTAGTTCGTTAGAGGGGTTAGTTAGATATAAATAAAGGAAGAATGATAGGAGAGATTCAAATTTTTTGTGACTGTAAATTGAACATTGGCTCTTTGTGAAGGGGAAACCCTTGGAGGAGAGAATGTTCTCCTATTTCTTCTACTTCTCATCCTGTTCAACAAAAAATCTTCTCTTTCTCTTTTCTATTTGCTGGTTCCTAACAAAATACTATAGTAAAAAGAGCAAAAGCTCCCAAGCAGAGACAAGACTCTTCAAACCATTCGCTTACACATTTTCTTATCTCCTTCCCTTTTGTTCCCCTCTATCCTTTATAACACAAAACCACTCTTATTCTCTCTCTATAACTAACTCCCCCTTTCTTGTTGCTGCCTATAGTGGAAACTGGGCCCAATCTCCTTTTGGGCCTTCAAGTGTAAACCTATAAAGGTCTAGGGACCTTAAGGGACTTGGGTTACTGTAAGAGTCAGCACATGACATCAAGTCAAGGGAGAAAATTGACAATGAAATAAAAGAGAAAAGAACAAATGGATCAAAGACCAAGGATACTAGGATCACAACCACTAAAAGTTTACAAAGACGAATTTAACTCAGAAATTGAAACAAGGAAATCAGAATAAGTGTAGGACTCATATAGATATGGTTAGAACTCACAAGCACATTATGTGCAAGATTATGAAACTGTAAAAGATACTGTTGTAGGCAAAAGATAAGCCCATTGTGCAGATTCCAATGTCTTTTAAGAAGATTAACAAGCACCTAGATTTCTCATAATGTAATTAAACACACATATAGAATTTAATTTAACGGCAACAAATCAATGAATTCATTATAAACAACAATGAATTCCAAAAGGATGTAAAATAAGAGAAAAGAGACTCACTTTTCTATCTCTAACAACAATGTAGGCATCCTCTCTGATTTTTTCCCTGAGAAACCAATCAGATATCAACCCCGGCTCCATAACCGATAAAATACACAACAATAAATACACCAGGTATCAATGAAAAAAGTTCACCTGGTACTGGAATCTTTACCGCCATTGATATCAGAAACCGCAGACCGAGGCGCAGCCTAAAGCCAAACGAAAAGCAACCAAAAAAATCAAAGGAACAATTTGACATCCAGCATAATTTTATTTCCACAAAAGATACACTTCAATTTCAAACTAAATTGAATCCAATTGTTACTATCATTTAACCAGGACAAAATCTAGAAGCTCAAAACAAAAAGGAAAAAAACATAATCATCATTTATTCACTCTAATACATATCACTCATTCACAAAGTTGTAAAATTCAAAAAACGCAAAGGGGGCTTCAGATTGGGAACCTTTTTAACGGGAGGCGATGCAGTGGGTGTGGCAGCAGCGTTACCCACGTGGCCGAACGGCACGTGAGGCGGTGGCCTGGTTGCGTGCAAGGCGTGATTGAGGTAATCCAAGTGCATGCCGCGAACAACGCCGCCGTACACCATAGCTGGAGGCGCGAACGCGCCACCGACGACGCCGTGGTCGACGGCAGCTACGCCTCTGACGCCTTTGGGTGCGAACGGGTAGGCGAAGTGCGGGTCGTGGGGTTTGGCCAAGAGAGGGTTCGCTGGGGCGCGAATTGGAAGGGTTTGTTGCTGCGGAGGGTAATGGTGGTGCGGCTGAGGGAGAGGCGACACAGGCCGCGATGCGGTGGCTGTTGCAGCGGCGGGGTCTAGAGGCATGATGGTGGTGGTGATGGTGATGGTGATGGCGGTGGCGGTGGCGGCGGCCGGGGGCGGGGCCGGTGATTTTTGAAGAGTGGTGGGACTGGAGAGGAAAAAGGAAGCTGCGAAGTTCTTTTGATTATGGCGTAAGTTTGGGTTTTTATTTGGAGAGAGGAAAAAGGGAGGGAAAGGAAATTGGTAATTATTGCAGGAGAATGAAAAGAAAAAAAAAGGGAAGAAAAATTAATGACAGCTGGGTTTCAATTTGGTATATAATGTAGATTCGTTATGGAAAAAAAAGTATTTATATATATATAATTTAAATCTTTTTTAAATTTTGAAGTGAATAGTTTTTCAGATTACAAAATATTATGATATTTAAATTTGAAAGAATTTGTTTTAATTACTAAATACTAAATTTAAGACACTAAAATAATTTCTTCAAACTTGTTCTTAGCTCTTAAATAATACATTTGAATGACTGAAATTATAGTTTTTTTTTCTAATTTAAGATATTAAAGTAATTGTTTCAACTTTGAGGACCATAACAGTGTAAATATTTATTGAGTATATATTCAAGCAATCTAAATTATGTTTTTCAAGGGTATTGAGTATGAGTTTCTTTTTTATTACGATCCTTTTTAAGCTTTTTGAACCTTGACTTACTCATTCGGTCTTAGATTTTTCTATTTCTTGCACTAGGTCCTTAAGCTCTTCCAAGTGAAACTACTTAAGTAGTTATTTATCAAAGAGTGGTATTTATTAAAAGTTTATTGGGTTAAAAAATATTTAAATTTATAATTTCAAAATTAGTTTAGCTAATTTGTGTGGGTGAATGTGTACATGCGAGTCTATAAATAAAACTCTTAATTCTTACGAATAGAAAATTTTAACAAAAAATTGAAATATAAGATATTTTAATTATTTACAATTGAATTTTCTTATTTTTTAAATGATTTGTTTTGGAAAATGTAATTAAAAAATTTAAAAAAAAAAATTTGTTTGAGTAAAAAAATTTAATTTCTTTTTAAGATGAAATTTAATTTTAGAATATTTTAAAATATAAAATTTTACAATTAAACTTTACAAAAGGTATTAGTCTTGGTTGGGTTCGGCTCAAAGAGGTCATAAGCGGATCTAGCACAACTCGGCATAAGATGGGTCCAGCATGACTCGACCTAAGGTAGGCTTGGCTCGATATGAACTAGGGCAGACTCAACTCGACCGTGGGAACAAGGATAAGTTAAGTACACTTTATGTCGCATTAAATGTTTATCTCTTTTTCAAGCAAAAACCTCATAGTTGACAGTGCTTATTAGGCCTAGGTTAGAGAGCTTTGTATTTTAATATGAGTTCAGCATGAGACTTTACAAGTCAATAAGCTTTTCCAAAGTTGACATGAGCACAAATCAGGAAGTTGTTGATGCATAGCAACTTCAGCTATCGTTTCAAGATGTTTTGATGTTGATGTGTCTTCTTGAAGGTCATCTTGATGGTGATGGTTTAAAGATGGAAACATTCCATGTAATACAAACTAAATAAACAAAAAATATTTGAAAAATACAACTTTAACTTTTAACTATGTTTTTATCATTTGAGCATATCAACACTAACAAACTTTACAGAGAAACATTATCTGTTATAAACATTGTCTTTTGATTTATAGCTAGGCACATTTGTGTTTATACTTTGTTGTTTATAAAACGTCTAATCAAAACACATATAGAATTTGATATATTTTATTATAGTAGGGTTCAAAAAACCACTTTCCTCTTTTTTATCTAAAAAACTACTTTCCTCTTTTTTATCTAAAAAACTAAGAAAAAAACACATGCAACTTTTGTTGAAAAGCCTAGGCATTTCACTCACAAATGTAGACACAAAATCTAACATGCAAATGTCCTTGATAAGAAAATGCTATTGTTTGAACTAGTACTTGGACAATAGTCACTCATGCACACGATAAGAGGATCTATGTTTTCTTATTGAAAATGTTTTAAACATTAAAGTATTAAAATATAACCTAATGAATATGAGTCGATTGTATGATAGTGGTTATGTGGTATTCTTTATCAAATACAAATGTAGTTTTTATTAGGGATGTTCAAATCAAACCAACCCAACAAAAAAACCAAAAAGACACAAATCATGACTAACCGAACTTCATAGAATTATGTTTTTTTACAAATCAACCAAAATCAAATTGAATCACACAATGCATTATATTTATATATTTATTTATTCAATTGTTCAATATTTACTACTCAACTGTGAATTTGCAATTATAATTATGTAATAGTTGACAACATCTAATATGTAATGTTTTGTTTTAAATTCATTTATTATTAATGCGTTTAAGTGAAATGGATGTTCAACAAATAATACATAGCATAATTATTTCAAAATCATAAAAATCGAACCAACTCAAATCACAAAAGTTTGGTTTGGTTTGTATTGCATAGTTAATTCCAATTGAATGAAATCACTCCACACATTTTTGCTAGTTCGAGTAATTTGTTTAGCTTAAAATCAAATCAAATTATAGCATGAACACCCTTAGTCTATACAAATGAAGAAAAAATGTCTTTTTTGTCTATAAATACAACAATGCCTATGAGATTGATTTGAGCAAGCATAATGTGATATGTTGCTTTTCAAAAAAGATGAAAGGTGAACTTGGTATAAAAAGCTTAAGCATGTTAATATAAAACATCTTTTAAAAATCTATGCAAAAAGGTTAGTTAGCTGATTGCACAACATATCTTCTTTCTTAAGCATATTAAAAGGGAAACAAATCCAAAGCTTTTTTAAATCCAAAGCATATTCAAACCCTTCTTTCTAACATTAATCAATTATTTTAATTGGTATAAAAAATAACCTTTTGAGTTAATTATTTATAAAACAAGAGGAATAGATATAGTAAACTACAACAAAAATCAAAGGTGAGGTTTATTAAAGGGAGAAAAAATTGACTATTGGAAGCACCATGTGATTGCCTTTTTCAATATTAAAGATCCTTGGAAAGATACCCAAAAATAAAGATATTTGTTGAACTCTAAAAAGCACAATGATTTTATGTGTACCCCATCACAGGAGGAACAATGCAAGGTTCATGCCTACAAAAGAGTAAAACAAATGTGGGACACTTTTACCATTATGTACAAGGGTTCCATAAAAAGTAACATGTTTAGACTATTTACTCAACAATACAAGCTCTTTAATATGAAAGAAAATGAGAAAATATAGAGTAGTTTAATAAATTTCAAACAATATTAAATTAGCTTTGTTATTTGGGTAAGCATTATGATTTATATATATTGACACAAGTTTTCACTAGTAACAACTTTGAGATGTTAAAAAGGTTTAACAGGAAAATCATAAAGGGAAAATCACTCATTTTATAGAGACAAAATAAGATATACAATTTCACAAAAAAAAAAATTAAAGGTTGAAGAACTGGTAGACAAATGTTAAGAAGACGAGGACTTTAAACAAGAAGATGAAATTTTTTTCATTTAATGAAAAATCATCACATATAGAACAAGAAAGGAGGTTTCAGAAGAAGAAAGTCTCAATCTCATTAGGAAGAGACTCTGGTAGTCTTTTATTAATGCAAAAGGCCTATACACTTTTTGTTTAGAGTGCTCATGAGAAAATAAGAACCAACAAAGGGACAAAGTGTTTCTCCTATAAAGACATAAAGAAAGTCACCATGTTTGTGTGGGATGACCTAGGCAATTGTGAATCAGACAAAGAAAGAGAAAAAATAGCCAACATGTGCCTCTTGGTGGACACATAATCTTATCTCTCACTACACTTTATAATAGAAACATATCATGAGTTTCTCTCCAATTCATCTTTTTATTTTTAAAGATTAATGAAATTCAGAAGAGAGATAAAATCTTTATAAAACAAGTTGAAGTTTTAAAAATTGAGTTTATTGCAACACATGTTTTCTCTTTCATAAAAAAAATACATGTTAAGAAAAAAATAAAAAACTAAACAAAGAACTTAAAACTTAAATCAAAGTTATGAAACTCTCAATTTAGATCTTAAAAAGAAAGAAAAAGAAAATTTATATATTTTTTTCAAAAATCAAAGTTTTTAAAAAAATGTTATTTTTAGACGATTATTCATTGAAATTACACGATCTAATTCTAGAAAATGAAAGTTTAAGAAAAGTCATATCCTCTATTGAAGTATGAGACAAGAGATCAAATATGTTAATCGTATCATCTTGAAAAGAGGGGTTTAGGCTTTGAAAAGGAGGAAGCTAAAAAAATACATATAATCTTTTGTGCATAGTAAAATATGAGTGTCTAAGCTCTCGAGGACTAAAAATGAAGGACCTAAGTTTGTTTAGGTACCTAAAAATTGAATAATTTTTTGTTACAAATGTGCTTAAAAGCAAGAAAGAAGCCCCATGGTACCTGGATTGTGAATGCTCATGTCACGTGATGGGAGAAAAATCTATGTTCCTATATGCAAAGATAAAACAGGGAAGAGATGTCACATTTGGTTGAAACAAAAAAGGAAGGATAGTAGAATTTGGAAAGATATGCATGAATCTTACTCTTTTTATTAATAATGTTCTACTTCTAGATGATCTTAAACATAATCTACCAAACACATGTCAATTATGTTATAATAGTAAAAAAATGACAATGTTATAGTAAACATAATCCACTAGTGATGATAATGACATTTGTTGCAATTTTTCTACTCTATGAACACTTCAACATAACATTGTACTAGAAAGGAAAATTAAGTCATTGCAAAAAATAATAGAACTATGTTGAATTCTAATTCAAATGTTGAATTATAATTCAACTCTCAAATACTCATGGAACAAATACTTATGTGATAAAATAGTAAATACAATTTTCTATTTCCAAAACATAATTTATATAAGACTTATCTCAAAGAAAACGACTTATAAATTATGAGGTGATAGAAAATCTAACATATCTTATTTTCATCCTTTTGAATGTCGATATTTCATTTTGATCAACAAGGATAACATTGAGAATTTTGACTCTTAAAGAAAAGAAAGACTTATGTTAGATTGCTTTAAAACTTTGAAGGTACACAATTTATTAAACAAAATATGTAAAGAGTTTTTAAAAAAGTTTAAGTTGGATGAGGCCAAAAAAATGAAAATATATACTTATAAAACCACTCCATTATAATCAAGAATAAAAAAAATTAACAACATCATTTACTGATGTATTAATTTATTGAAAATAGTAAATAAACAAAAATTTAAATATAATTTCCATAAATATTTACTATAAAATTATTTAATAAAAAATTGATTATATAAATAAAAAACATTGATTATATGATTTTTTATTTAAATTAAATAGAGATTTATATTTTTAAATAAAGATTAACCAAAAGGAGTCAAACATTAAAAAGTAAAGATATATGAATTGAAAGAAGAACAAAAGCAACTTAGAATAAAGAGTGAAATATTTTTAAATTTTTAGAATAAAAGAAAAAAACTATTCAAATAATTTGAATCTACCAACGACTAAAAAGAGTAGTTTCCTTTACCCCAGGCCAACAAATTCAATTACATACTTAATTCACAAAATTTATTTTAACTCGATTTTTGAATGAAAAATAACCCAAATGACTTACAGGTACACCCAATTTCTCGATAAATGATGGTAAATAATCAACATTAAAAACGAAAACTTAAACTAATTTGATAATTCCTACTTCTATCTAGTCGTTGTAGGTTGTACAATATCTTTTATCAGGATCCTAATTCTAAGAGGGTTCTTTAACTACAATTAAAATTATAAAATTGTAATTTAGATTACTAGGTCAAATAAATATAAAAAATAAAATAAAAATTAAGTAAATAATAAAATAATATTAATAAATAAATAAATTACATAAGTTTAATAGCAACGAACGATTCTTCCTTTACAGTGACTGAATGTTTCATTCACATTACCTTCCGTACGCAACGAGGTCGTTTCGCATACCCTAACCCAGATTCCATCCTCCAAAATTTGGTTCTTCTACTTTTGTAACATTGAAGGCACATTCCCAATTTCACTCACTTTCACTTTTCTTCCACTGTTGTTACTTAAACGATGTCGGGCAGAAACCGCGGGCAACCCCTTCCTCCTCCGCATGCGGCGGGGCTATCGCCGCCGATTCACGATCACCCGGTGTTCGGCGCGCGAGCCCATCACCATCTATTGGGGCCCATTGTCCCTCCCCATCCCCACCCCGCGCTTCTGGAAGACTTCCGCGACTCGCAGCTAGGGCTGGGCCCGCGCGGGTCCATCCCGCTGCACCCGGCGGCGATCATCGAGGAGCGTCTCGCGGCCCAGCACCAGGACATTCAGGGCCTTCTGGGCGACAACCAGAGGCTCGCCGCCACCCACGTCGCCCTCAAGCAGGAGCTCGAGGCAGCCCAGCACGAGCTCCAGCGCATGGCGCACTTCCGCGACTCGCTCCGGGCAGACACCGAGGCCCGCGTGAGGGAGCTTTACGACAAATCGGCCCAGCTCGAGGCTGAGCTCCGCGGCACCGAGGCCGCCCGGGCTGAGCTCCTCCAGGTACACGCCGACATTAAGGAGCTCACAGCCGTCCGTCAGGACCTTTCCGGACAGGTGCAGGCCATGACGCAGGACTTGGCCCGCATGACCGCCGACGCCAAACGACTGCCGGCGCTCAGGGCCGATGTGGAGGCCATGAAACAGGAGTTGCAATGTGCAAGGTAGTGGCTTTGTCTCAATGTTGTGGGTTGTGCGTAATTTGAGATCAAGGTTTTAAATTACACGCCGGAAACCTTGACTGTGGTTATTTTTTGAAGAATTGTGATATTTTTACATAAAATTGTACCACAATTTTCTTACAATAGTGAGAGACAATGAGAGAAATGAGAAAGAAGATATAGGAGTATGAGAGGAGATGAATGATGTGATGGACAGGTAGGGATAAAATCAGTTGTTGTTGCTTGAATAACACCACTCTGATTTTTAATCATGTAGCTATTGATTGGAGTTTGTGGTGAAAGCTGAATCCCTTATCTGGCAGTTGACAATATATCAGCTCAAGGAGTTTTATGAAATGCATATTTTTTATGAGTATAGTATATGGTTTGAATGGTGGATATATGCTGGTGGCTTTAAAGAGGGGTACTGGTGAGCCCAAGCTAATGTTGTTGGTGTTGTTTTTCATTGTCTATTGATATTTAGGGCTGCCATTGAGTATGAGAAGAAGGGATTCGCAGAAAACTATGAGCATGGTCAAGTGATGGAGAAGAAGTTGGTTGCAATGGCTCGGGAGATGGAGAAGCTTCGTGCGGAAATTGCAAATGCAGAGAAAAGAGCACGAGCTGCTGCGGCAGCTGGGAATCCAGGTATGCATATTTTTTGCATGATGAATTAGCTAACTGCAATTTGTGACATATAGTGGTGTTGGGTCTAGTTCTTCTGGTTCCATTCTTTTGTGACACTTTTTGTTTTCATGTCTCAAGATCATATTGTTTTTGGCCTACTAATGCTCTTCTTTGTTTTCTGTCCTTTGCTTTGATTTTGTAGGTCCAGGGTATAATGCAAATTATGGCAATGCTGATGCTGGATATGCTGGAAATCCTTACCCTGGAATTTATGGCATGAATCCAGTAAGTTTTGTTGCATCTCAAATGTGTGTTAACTGAGTGGATCAGTCTGAACTAATGGGGGTTTTCATTTCTCAGTAAAATCACTTCCATTAGTCCATTTGTGATTGGGGATAGGTAGAGCAGTTATTTAGAAGAATTAGTAGTTAATAAATAAAGGGAAGAAAGCTTTCAGAGAATCAGAAGCTTTGTAAGAAAGTGGAAACCATTGGAGGAAAAGTCTTTCTCCTTGTTCTGTTCAATATCATTCAATCAGGAAAAAATAGTTTTTCTTAATCACAGCTATGGGTTCCCAACACTGATTACCACCTGATCTAGTCAGCATATTGCTTCATTTGGTCTCTTATTTTAGTCATTATAGAATTGTCAATCGGTTATCTGTGTGTGATTGGGCCGGTATTTGAACTGTGGTCGAAAAGGTAGTAATTAAGTTTATATTTAAGTAAAATTATAAGAAATCAAGAGATTAAAAATTGTAAATTAATATAAATGAGTAAATTGTATTTTGTATTAGATAAAAATAATAATAGTTGACTAATTTATACTTATGTGTAATCCTTAAATGTAATTTATACCAATGTGTGATTCTTAAATATGATTTATGCATGTGTAATTCTTAACTATAATTTATACTAATAATGTGTACTCCTTAAATATAATTATGATCCTTATATATACTTTCTAATTTATCTTAAAAAATATATTAAATTAAACTAAAAATATTTTTAAAGTTTGAAAAATTTAAAAGTACTGGTTTTCTGCATGGGTTTGGATTGCTTTGGTCAGTTCATTACTAGTTCTCTGTCCTTTTAAGATGATCTGGCTGAATAGGCTAGTCGGTTTAGTCTTTAAGCCAGTGGGTGATGAAATTGGATTGTATAGCTTGCAAATTGCTTGGTTTGTTTGTTGCCTTGTATATTATGTTCTATATGGTGGAAATTAATGTCTAGAGTATATTTAATACTCTTTTATAAGCTTTCAGTTGATTCGGATATTGTTCTTTGCTAAAACTGGCAAATTTCAGGTACAGTCGGGAGGGGAGAATTTTCCTCAGTATGGACCTGGGCCTGCTGCTTGGGGTGCGTATGACATGCAGCGAGCTCAAGGACACAGATAGATTCGTGTTAAGCAATCTTATAACTGGTATCTTGGGTTGCAACTTTCTAGATGATTGGTTCAGGGTTTTAAGAGTCATCTACTCATGAATGTCATGAAAATTGTCTTTTAGATGGTCGTTGAAGTTGTACTTACTTTAAAAAGCTCATATGTAGGCTGATGATGAAGTAGATGATGTTTGTCTATGGTGTTAAACAAAGGACATTTTGTTTTATTATCTTTTTTTGCGTTGTGGTTCTCATATTACTCTTGCTTCTTTAAATTATGTCTTTTGCGTGGTTTCTTTTATTTCTATCTGCTATGGTTAATTGGAGGTTGCTCTTTGTCAAAATTATGCAACTATTATTGGATTTATGTAAATATTAGCTTGTTGTTAGCCATCACCACCACCTAGGGCAAGGAAAATAGAAGTTGTTTCTCTATCCCTTCTTTGCACTTAATGTACTTTCTAGTAAGTGGTTTGAATTTTCTCAA
Source organism: Lablab purpureus (assembly GCA_030347555.1). Classification (NCBI taxonomy): domain Eukaryota; kingdom Viridiplantae; phylum Streptophyta; class Magnoliopsida; order Fabales; family Fabaceae; genus Lablab; species Lablab purpureus. The sequence goes on from CM059258.1 coordinate 26,714,979, forward strand.
GGAGTCGAGGTATGTTGGAGCTGTTAAAAAAAATATGAAAATAGTTGGGTTTTTTTAAGTATCAGCTTCTCTGTGATCATCACCAGCCCAGAAGAAAACGATAGTTGCTGTGTAATAGGCTTTCTAGGAAGCAGTATGAAATTGCTCAAGATGTAAAATTTCTTTTGGACCTCTTGTTACAAAAAAAAAAAACTGAAAATATTTGCTAGGTTGTGCCGTTCCTCCACATACAAAAGAAGATTCCATCTTTGTACATTTCTATTCTTTATAACTTTATGATATATAAGAACTAGAGTCGAAAGGCTTCTTTAACACTTGCTTTAGCCTTTTGAGAAGGACTTGAAGAAATTTTCTCTTTCATTCATTTTTGTCCAATATTTATCTCTCCCTCCCTTTCCCTTGCCCGTCCCTTACTCAAAACCCATATAAAAAGGTAAATTCAAATGCAGTGAGCATTAAGCTATCCCTCTACGCTAAGTAGGATTACTTGGATAGCCCTATTACATTGCTATTCTTAGGACCTTTTCATGCATTAATCCATATGTTTGGTTACAGGATTTCTATTAATCATTATGCCCACATACTGTCTCCAAGCGAACATTCCAGTCCTTCCATAGCATTCATTCACAATTACAGTGTAAAATGAGGAAGAAACAACTTTATTAAAGGAATGAAGGTTTTTTATGCTAACTGTTATGTATCAAAATAATATTTTACTAGGGGGAAAGAGGCACTCCATGCCTATCTATATTTAAAAATAAAAAAAGAATAATAGAAGTGTGTAGTTTCCAGAATACAGTTAGAAGTGACTGTAGTTACATGGATAAGATAGAGATTTATTTTGGATGTTATTAGGGTAAAATAAGGTTAAAATAGACCACAAAAATCTATACACAAAATCCCCATATCCCTTTTATATATATAGTAGTTATAAAAGATTTGAGGAATGATAATGCCAAAGAAAATTTTTCATCTGATTTTTCTGCTATTTTAAGTTCACATCGAATTTTATATCTGTCTAATTGTCCTCATACACTTCAACAAAATGGTATAGCAGAAAGAAAAAAAGTTTCTAAGTTTTGGGCATCTAATAAAGTTTTGCTTCAGGGACATGTTGGATAAGATGGTCTGAATGAGTTTCCTGATTTGCATTTGGCTTCTCAGCCACAAGATCAACTTACTAGTGCTGTTCCTTGCTCATATACTAATATGTTGAATAAAAATATTCATTGCAATGCTTTTAGTTGGCATTAAGATTAGGACAGCTCAATTTATGCCTTGTTCTTCAATCTTGTAATATTCCTTTTCTTAATAAGGAACATATGCCATTTTGTTCTGTTTACTATATGAGGAAAGCTCAAAGACTTCCCTCACAACATTCTTTTTCTGCATATAAATCACCTTTTGAACTTTTCTTTTGTGATTTGTGGGGTCTTGCTTCTGTTCTCTCTTCCAATAATTTTTCTTATTGTTAAATTCTGGGGAAGAGAGAAACATTGAGATGAATGTTTCTAAGGTAACAAAGGTACTTTATTTATATTCAAAGAAAAGAATAAATACAATAAGTAGAGGATATTTGATACGAGAATAAATAAAAAAGTTCCTAATAATATATCTAATCTAGATATTTCTCATTATGTAAGATCAACCCCTTATTTCTATAATTATTACACTCCCATCAAGTTAGAGCATATAGGATTTATGTGCCTAACTTGTTGCAAATATAATTGATCCTCAGTCGTCTTTGAGACTTGGTGAATATGTCAGCCAACTATTCATTAGAGTTGACAAATCTAGTAGTGATGTCTCCAAATTCTAGTTTTTCTCTTATGAAATAACAATCCACCTTAATATGTTTGGTTCCCTCATGAATGGCAGGATTAGAGGTAATGTGTAATGCTGCCTTGTTGTCGCATACAAGGTGCATTTGAGAACTTTCTTCAAATTTAAGCCCTTTGAGGAGTTAGCCGTATGAGTTCACAAGTGACTAACGTCATTGCCTTTTATTCTGCTTCTGCACTTGACCTTGCCACAACAATTTGTTTATTACTTTTCCATTATAAATTACCTTCAACAAGAATACAGTACCCTGAAGTGGAGTATTTGTCACTTGGTGACCCAAACTAGTCAGCATCAAAATACTCAACAATTTGAGTTTTTCCCTTATCTTCATAAATGAGGCTTTTTCCAGGAGCCTTCTTAATATACTTAAGATCTTTATCACTAAATCCCAGTGATCTTGACAAGGAGAGTTTAAAAATTGACATATGACGCTCATTGCATGTCAAGATGGGTCACAATGAGGTAGTTTAGCTCACCGACTAATTTATATATCTTCCAAGATCAGAATAAGGTTCTCCTTGGTTAGGTACAAGTTCAATACTTGGATCCATTTGTGGTTCAACAGGTTTAGCATTTATCATCCATGTTTCTTCTAGAATGTCTTCAAATTTTGTTGGTGATGGATCAACCAATAATATAGGAGCAACAGGTGACTCAACAATGGATGCCTAGGCAATATTGTGTGCTTGAGGGGGTTTCTCATGCAACTTCCAACACCTATCAATTGTATGTCCAATGCCTTTACAATGTTTGCATTTTAGAATAGTTTTTAGAAATACTTTTGTGAGAGTATCCAAAATTATTGCTCTGTGATGTAAAGGCAATGTTTTCACTTGCAGATGAAGTATGTTTCTCTGTGTTTATTTTCTGAGGTATATGAAGGAGTGCAAATGATGCAAAACATAATAGGATTGACTGGTGATCCCAAAATTCGATCATGGCTAGCAACATACCTCTTATGGTAAGCCATTTAGGCCCAAGGTCATAAAGAATGTCTTGCAGTTCTCAAGTTCCTTCATCACATTTGCATATGGTCAAAGGAGCCCATTAAAATCATGCAAGGCAGCATGAAGCTATCCAAGATAAGCAAACATAGAACCTTGAAAATGTTAGAGAACAAGAATTGTTAAGATATCTTGGCTCACGCCATACAAATGTTGTGTCATTGTTATGAAGAGCTAGAGCCTGATTCTAAACTGATGCACATGTCTCATGGAGATGAAAAATAGGTTTGAGTGAGGTGTGAATAGTGGATTTAATAACACTACATAGTTGATCATCAATCTCTATCCTTAGTTAACAATGTTCAATAGGAATGGATTCAGCAGTGGTAGTGAGATGGGATTTGTAGCCCAATCTATTTAACCATAACCCGATTTCAGAAGCCCCATTGGAATAGTTAGACCCATCCATCTTCTCAATACAAACAATATGGTTAGAAAAATGGGAGAATCTATTTCGGAGATTGATGTGGTCTTGGAAGACATTTTTTTTTCTTCAAAGCTGGAGGAAATAAACAAATAAAAAACCTAAGAAAAGTGCCAAAATAGTGAAATCAAACATGGGAGAAAGGTTCGCAAAAAAAAATCCTCTCGGGACAATGGGTTTACTAGGCTAACATACTTTTGAAAAAGGCTCTAGATGTCGTGTTAAAACCCTAGGGAAGATAGAAACAGAGAGTTGAAATCACGTGTTTCTGTGACAATACAAGTGTTTTATTTATATTTGATATCATCTAATAACAAATATATGATACGTAAAAAAGTTCCTAACCTAATAATAAATATATAATCTAGATATTCCTGATTATATAGGAAAAACTCCTTATTTCTATAGTTATAACACTTCTTATATCTCTTGTCGATGCTCATTCAAGATTCACTTGGTTTTTTCTTTTGAAAAGTAAATCGGATGCTTTGTCTATTTTTCAACAATTTCAATCTATGGTTGAACTTCAATTTAGTAAGATTAAAGCTATTCAAATTGATTTGGGTGGTGAGTTTCGCCCTTTCATGAATATCTTGGTTCTCTTGGTTTTAATCACAATCATATGCCCTCATACTCATCATCAAAATAAACTGTTGAGAGAAAGTGCCAACATATTATTGATACGGATCTCATGCCTCCTTACCTCTGAAATACTGCGATCATGCTTTCATCCTGCAGTTTATGTCATTAATAGATTACTGTTTACATCTTTGAATTTTTCTGTATCCTATGCACATCTTTTTCATACTTCACCTGATTATGGATTTCTCAAGGCTGTTCGATGTGCTTGTTTTACTTTACTTGGGCCATACAATTATCACAAGCTGGATTTTCATTCTAAAGAATGTATCTTTCTCGGATATTCAACATCTCACAAGGGTTACAAGTGTTTGTCTCATTCTGGCAGGATATACACATGTAAAGATGTGCTTTTCAATGAAACTAGGTTTCCATATCCGGAGGTTTTCACACTTGCTTTACAACTTTCCCCAGTTATTTCTTCTATTATTCCTTCTATTTCATCTACTCAACTACCTACAACTACTGCACCTTCTTCATTGCATTGTACTGCAAGTTCTTCGTTGCATTGTGCTGCACCTTTATCTACTGAACCTTTGTTACTACATCCTTTTCAATACTCTCCCCTTTGTTGCCTAATTCCTCCGCTGTTTTTCACACTGAAAATTCTCCTCCTTCTAGACCATCAAATACCCACCCTATGCAAGCCAGATCAAAATCTGGTATTGTGAAACCTTGTGTTCATCCTACTCTCCTTGTTGCCAATGTTGAACCTAAAACCATCAAACAAGCTCTTTGTGATCCACATTGGTTCACTGCTATGAAAGAAGAATTTCTTGATGTGAAAATAGGAAGTGTTTTCACCTAACACTTCTTTTATAATGCAATACAACTTGGACTCTTGTTCCTGTTCCTCCACATAGAACTTCCGTAGGATGCAATGACATTAGTGAGACTTTTTCACCAGCTATTAAGCCTATCTCTATTTGAATTATTCTTATATTGGCTCTTGTTACTAGTGGTCTATTTTTCAATTATATAACTGACTTTTCTGTTTTTCCTTCATACCAGTTGTAATTCTCTGATTTATATAGGTATCTGTAACATAGATTACAACTCTTTTTTCTGTATGTACACATTCAGTTTTAGTATCAGTTTTTCACTCAATTGGTACCTTTTCTCATTTTATTTATTCTCAAGTCAATCTTTTAGACAATCTCACGACAATGATCCCACAATGCAAAAAAAAAAAAAAAGAAGGAAAAGAATATCTCTTTGAGCACAATTCTTCCTGCATTGCTGCCATTTTATTTTTTACCTGGTTCTACTGAGTAGAGACCCATAGACTCGTTTTCCTTGGTTTTTTGTGTTGTTTAGCAAGGAAGTGAAATATCATTTTCTCCAGTACCGTCCCCTTCACTTTTCTGAAGCATTGAAAGTAGAAGTTTTACAGATCATGTTTGAGCTTGCTACAGCTATGATTTGAGTTTTATTAAATCCCTCTTTTCTCCTATAAAATTTATTTTTCTATTGAAAATGGTGTTTCTCCCTCCCTTTTATGGTCATGTACCTGTTTATGCCTACATTTCATCCTGCACAGCATCTCTGGAATGATTTAGGTTTATATAATTGATATAGTAGAAGCTCAGAAGACGGAGGTAAAAGAATAAGGGATTTCCCTTTGGTCAAGCTTTGGTTGTGATGTGAAGCTCACAATCCATATTTTATCCTTTTCAAGTTTTCTGAGTGAGGTTGCGTTCAAGGAGAGATGTTCTCTTTTGAGATTTTTTCTATTATACCTTTTGAAGCAGCCAAGTGTATTTTTAGCTCAATCTGTTTTGCTAGCATCACATACTCAAACTGGAGCCGAAGGAGTCTTAGTTGAGTAAGTTATGCAGCTTTCTGAATGGTAAATTCCTTTGTTCATTTTACCTTTCCTTATCCCATTATGGCTCTGAATGTAGGAATTGCCAGTTTTAGCCATCCAAACTTAGGTTATGCTGATGCTTCTTGGTAGTGGATTTAGTCAACTCTGTTGATTTTGAATAGTTTCTGCCCATTTAATGTTCTCTTATTATGTTAGATCAAATTTCTGCTTGGATCGGGTGATCTGGTTTGTGTTTGTTTAGATGACAGATCCACTAGTAGGTGTTTTAACTATTAAGTTCAAAAGCATGACAAGTCATCGTAGTAGAAATAAATCCTGCATAACATTTTACTCTCTATATCTTGCCATGTTTTAAGAAGGATGTGAAAATGATTAGTGTAAATTACCTTACGTTCAGTTCAGATCTAGCAATTATGGTTATGCCATGAACAAATATTCCTTGTTAAGTTATTAATCAAAAAGATTTAGTTAATATGTGATCCTATTTGGGGGGTGGGAGGATAGTTCCATGAATTTTTCTAGAAATTTTTATGTTTGTAGTGAAATTTGATGTTGCTTGCTGCTTACTATGTTATATGATGAACATATATCAGGTCTGTCTTTTTTGGTGGAATTGATTTTTAAAAGAATCGTGTCTTTTTGGGTGGAATTGATTTTTAAAAGAATCGATGCTGAAGTAATTGCTTTTTAATCATTGAGTGTTCTGTTGAAGACCAATTTGTTTACCACTAGTATCTTTGGGTAAAACAAATTGGGGTGATAGTAGTTTCATTGTGGTTGTAAACTTCTGGAAAATTCATTCTTGGGGGATGGAAGGAAAATTATTTATGTGTAGGAACCATGATTCCAAAAAATGACTAAAATGAGTCGTATTGGTCATAAATTTGAAATGTTTATGCATGTTTTCTGGAAATTAAAGAAATTTTGTAGTACATTTAATAAGAGATTATTTTTAACAGCATATAATTGTATTAAATGAGCTATTAAAGGTAAACATGACATTTCATCCAAAAATAGGGTATCGTGACAATTATATTGTTGAAAGTTATTCCCATGGGAACAACTTTGTGGAAACATTGTTGAAAAAACATTGCCCAGGAAATTATATTTATTAGGAATGTTATTTTTTAAATAATAAAACAATCACGAGAAACAAACATTCCCAACTCTAGGTTCCTAAAAAACTAACCATGTATTTTTGTATCAAACACCCCCTTGGTGTCCTTAATGTAGTAATCACTGGTTTCAGATTAATGTTCTTTTTTGTTTTGGACTCAGATTAATGTTCTTGAAATATTGGGATTTGAACTATGTTATGAAGGAATCTATCTCGTGTTAAATGTAATTGGAAAGGTACTGATTGAACTGAGAGGTACATTTTGTTAATGCATTCATACTACCAATAAAGTATGGGAAATAAGGTGTCAACAAGAGTACAATCGAGTGTTGCACAGATGAGAATGCTGCAATAGAGAAGTGGACATACAAGAATAGTGTTAGGAATTCAAGTGTGAGAATGGGCATAAAGTTTCACATTGAGTAGAAATGATAAAGTCGAGGTATATAAAAGAAAAGCAAAGACCCATAAACATTGAGTCTTAAAGTTTTATGTTGGAAGTGGTGTCATATTTTCTCTTATACACCCTTCCCCTAAAGAAAATCTTCCAACAGTGGTATCAGGCCTGGTTGTCTTGGTAACCAGTTTAGGCAAAGGGCAAGCATGTCCTATTGTGGTAAAGCCTAACAGTAGTTAGGGTCACTACTAAAGTAGTGGTTGAGAATCCCCTTGAGGAGAGTGTACCAATTAGGAAAGGGATCGAAGGGACCGTTGTGTGGTAAACCCAACAGCAGTTAGGGTAGTCTCACACTTGAGGGAGAGACTGTTAGGAATTCAAGTGTGAGAGTGGGCATAAAGTTCCACATTGAGTAGAAATGATAAAGTCGAGGTATATAAAAGAAAAGCAAAGACCCATAAACATTGAGCCTTAAGGTTTTATGTTGGAAGTGGAGTCATCTTTTCTCTTATACATCCTTCCCCTAAAGAAAATTTTCCAACAAATAGAAAGATTAGGATGAATGAGTATATTGGCAAGAGAATAGGAGTTACACTTGTTGAGGAAAAATGGTACAATCTGTCTGGATTCTGATAATGTAGGACGACTAATTGAAGCCCTGGTTAGGGAAGATGGTCATATGGACTACGGAGAATAAGAGTAATTAGAGTATTTAGTTAGTATTAAGAAAGACCTAGGTTCCGTTATATAGTGGTCTGAATTGATTCATGTAGCTGATCCTGTCTAGAGGGAAAAGATCTTTGTTGCTATTGTGTTGTATACGTCATGTATTTTATTTAATGATTATCTTTTTTAGCACGTAATGACATGTAAATGTTTTTGTATCTAGGGTTATGAATTTTGGGCCCAGATATTGTGCCCCTGACTCTGATTCCATCATTCCCATCTGCAGACTGCAGGTATGTTCTATTTGTACCCTTGTTAAATCTTGCTAACTTTTCTTCTCTACCTTCTTTCATCAGTTTTAACTAGTATCCCTAGTTATTTCATCTATTATTCCTACTATTTCATCAACTCAATTACCTACAACTACTGCACCTTCTTTATTGCATTTATTCTTTTAAGCTAATTTTGGTTTATGAAGAAACTCATTTTATTTTTCTTTCTCTTCTAGAAAATTTTGTGAAGAAAATTTTCCTAATAGATCCATAATCTATACCTATACTATATATATAAAGCGAAAACGTTCTGCACAGCCTAAATTACTTCTGTCTTTTCGATTACTTCAACAAAAGCTTTAGGAGATATGCTTATTTGTGGTCATTGACGCTGAGCACAAATAATGAGTGTGTGTGCCTTTGAGTGGTACACGCACCCTTAACACATCCAACAATCAATTTATGTTTAGAGTATGTAAATTAAAATATTTCTATCGTACCTTTTTACAGATTGATGGTACCGGAAAATATAAAGCTTAGATAAGACTAAATGTGTCAGTGAATGAGTATATGCATGGTGGAATGACAAAGGAAGAGATCTCAAAAGCTACCGAAAAAGAACTGCAGTTGGCCCAGCAGAACAAAATTATAGAGCAAACCGAAGAAAATAATACCTTGGAGTCTTGTGTCCATGATATGAGGACTAAAGTACAAATATCATATCTTAGTATTTTTGTACGTATAACCGATTTTTGAGATTCTGGACGTTTGGTTATTATGCAGTTAGTCACTAAATTTATGCTATGATTAGTTTGGTTTATTTGTGACATGTTCCTCTTTAAAAAAATCATAGCTTTAACTTGAGATAAAAGTTTTGAATAGGAGTGTACCATCATGGTGAAGTTTGTAGAAAATTAAATTTCATGGTTTTATATGGTAGCTCATTTTCAAATGTAACATTGTATAAGAATGTGAAGTTGACATATTAAATTTTGACTGAGAATTCTTTCTCTTAGTTATACAATTGTTATGGGTTTTATTAGCTTTTGTGGAATCTGGTAGCAGTGGATGGAGTACATGTTTATTTTAAAATCAAAGATCTTTATTAAAAATAAGTACAAAGATAGTATTGTAAGAATTGAATTGCCTTATTGATATTTTCAGTGTTGAATAAGCTATAGTAAATTTAATAGAATATTTTATTTGTTTCTATAGTTCATTCAAATTGAAAACTTTGAAATTGAAAATAAAAATAAAGTCTACGAACTTCTTTACTTTTATTGAATGATACTTTCAATCACTTTCATATACCAAATCTTATTTCATATATAAAGTTTTATTGAAAATAAATTGGTGTGTGTATATATATATATTGACGGTGAACGTGACATTTATTTAGATAGTTATTATTCTTTGGATTATTTTTTATTAGTTTTGGATTTAATTTTATATAAATGTTTTTAATAAAATTTTATCATATATATCATTTGATGGTAAATGTGACATTTATTTAGATAGTTATTCTTTTGGATTATCTTTTATTATTTTTGGATTTAATTTTATATGGATGCTTTCTTTAATAAAATTTATTTTTTTCTATAAGTCAGAATTACTAGGATCATATATACATTGCATTTAACTTAAATGCACAATTTTATCATTGATGTAATGTTTTTAGATGCTTTTGATTTTTTGTAGTTGACAAATGTTTCTTATGTTGCTGCATTTCTGGAAAAGTAGATAGATCTATCAATTTATTAAAGGGTTGGAAACCCATCCTCCTTGGAAAATGATATGAAGGTTGCAACACCCACAAAGAACACCAGCAAAAATAAAAATAAAGTTACAAATAGAAATATAAGATGGATTAAGTAATAAAGAAAGAGAACATGTTTCCTTTGAATGGAGTTAATGTAACGAGAATTTACTATTTGAAGAAATTCTTTTTAAGATAAGAGTCAAAATAAGAATATAACACTCTCAAAACATTTTAAAAAGTTCACAAATAAATTTTATTTAATTTATTTATTTAAGTGTACATTTTAAAAGAGATAAAACCTTTATTGATAAGTTTTAGAATTATTTAATATATATTACTAGTTTTTATATAAAAGATAAATTTAATGCATCTAAATTAAAAATCATATTTAATTACTAGTAAAAAGAACATACAAAAAATTATTTGCTTTTTGAGATAGAACATTTTATTTTCAATTATAAACATTCATGGAAAACAAATATTCAACCAAATTGTAACTTGTGTTTTTTCCCCTACAAACTCAGTATGGAAGAGGTGTTGCTCTAAATGCATTATTACTAGGAACACATGAAGGGGGAACTTCTTTGCCATAAGAAGCACCATTCACATGAAAGCAATAATTCTTTAATTGTTGCCCACCAGAACTCGTTAAATCAATGTCCTCCACTGTTACGTTTTGACATGGCATTTCCCTACTGCAATTAAAATTCACTGCAATATCAGTAGCACTGCTTCCTCTGATATTTTTGTATAAAACATTGCTGATTTGCACGTGCGAAGACTTCTGCAGTAAACCAAATAATCATGGCAATTATCTAGGTTAGTAATTAACGTGCAAAAAAATGATTTACGTTAATTGTAGTGAGTTTCATATTAAAAAAAAGTTGAATTAACGAACTAGAGCAAGAAACGTACCGTGAGGTCGCAGTTATGTTCTGGGCAATACTGTTGATTAATGATAATGGGATTTTGCACGTTGATCATGATAATGTCTTCATAGGTGAAGTTTGAAACGTTTAAAGGTGTCTTCAATGGAACGGGCCATGATTTGATTTGGACACCATTGCTGGAAGCATTGAAGGTGCAGTTCTTGACATGCACATCTTGCACTGGTATTTCTGCAGGATTCCCGCCGCCAAGGCTTCCGACACTAATTCCATGACCTGGGCCACAGAAAACATCTGTGATTCGAACATTCTTGGTGCCAGAAATCATGGCAACACAGTCATCGCCGGTGCCAATGTTGACACTCGTGATGTTTATCCCATCTGTATGAGAGATTTTGATTCCATCTGTGTTACGGTTGTTAACTGGGCTTGTTAGGGTTAGGTTTGTGAAGGTCATGTTCCCACATCCGAACACTATGAAGTGCCCACCTTTACTATCAAAAGAGTGCAAATTTTCAATGCGACCATTGGTGATGAAGTCAAGATCCATGCTCTACCCAATTATTCAACCAAACATGTTACGTAATCAGTGTAATAACTTTACAAAAGTGTGAAGAGATAATTTTGCATAAAAAAAGAAGGAAGAAGAGAATGTACCGTAAAAAGAATTGGACATGAATCGTTTAGGCATTTTTGGCGTGTGGCGGTTCCTTGACCGTCGAAAGTGCCACCTCCATTGATAGTGAGTTTGTCCACGTATCTGAAATTGATCCATTTTTGTTGAGCAAGCAAAGATGGATCAATTGGAGCCTTGAGAAGACCATTGATTTGGAAGGTTATTGAACTGTTGCATGGACCAGTAAATATCACTGATTTCAGCATGTACGTTCCCTCTGGGATCATAACCGTTGTCTCTCCATTCCACTTGCATGCATCACTCCATGCTTTCACAAATGCCTTTCACACAACACAAGTTCCAAAATAAAACACTTTCATATCAGAAAATAAAACGATCTTGATTTAAGTATAATTTATATATTAAAGATAATTTTATATATATTATTAATTAGTTTTAGGTTAAAATCAAACATAAATTAGAATATCTTACTTTATACTATCTATCTTAGTTATGAAAAGATGTATCAAATATTCTAAAGAAAACAATGAACTACAAACATAATTATATAATGAACTACCAACATAATCATATAATTGTATGTGATATTATTTCTAGTCCAAAATTTTAAAATAATAAATTTATAAGTCTTTTTATTTACTGTTTAAGATTTAGGATTTAGCTTATCCAATGACTCCAACTCATGTATGAATAGCTTATCCAATGACTTCAACTCATGTATAAATGTACAATCTTAAAATAAATATTTTAATGGAAAAAAAGTGTTGAGAAAAAAAATTATATTAAAAAAATAATAATTCGACTTATATATTAATAAATAATTTAACTATTATTAATTAATTTTAAATTAAAATCTAATATTTAAATTTTTTACAAATTATTAAAAGGGAAATGATAGAATACAACTTAAGGATGGATACTCCTTGTACACACCTTGATTTTACTCGTTGAAATACAATGAAAGCTAAAAGAAGTTTAAAAATAATTTGTTCCTCCATAGAACAAATTTAAGTATATTATTTTGATTTTTTTAAAATTATTAAATAACAACATTTTACTTTAAATATATTATTTAGACTTTTAAAATTATTGATAAAATCTGATAAATCATATGATTGAATAAAAGTTTTAATTAATATCCACAAATATTTATCAAAGAGATTTCTGATGAAATTAATTGTAAAAAAATTAAACTGAAATAACACCATTTAAAATCAAATTGTAAGAGAAAAAAAAAAACATTGTGAGACAAAGAAAATGAAATGCTCACCACACTGTTATCAGTTTTTTCATCTGCAATTGCTCCGTAGTCTTTGACATTGAAAACCTTGTTTTGTGCTTCTGCAGCATATGCTATTAAGCATAACACAAACAAATACTTTGCACACATATTTTCTTAAAATATATGTAATTTTTCTTCCTTTCTTCTCTTTGTAATCCTTTTTATTATTTTTCTTTTGATCGTAGTGTGGTCTCTTTACACGTATATATAGTTGCTTAAGAAATAAAATAATTTCATAAAATTATTTATAGCATTCATTAAATGTAATAAATAATTATTTTATTATTGCTAATTTGTGCACTACTTGATATTATTAATGTACTACTTATAAATATACGTAATTTGCTTTCATTAAATAAATGAATTTCCTTTTAAATTCATATACGATATGACACCCAGTATTCAAGAAAAGGTATTTATAAATTAATAATCAATGTGGTCATTCATATAATAAATAATTAGATTGGATAATGCTAATAAATATTTTTTTTTCAATGTTAATGAATATAATATTTATGAAATGTAATATACTTATTAAAAATGGAAAATATAATTTCACTTGTCAAATTATGATTTTGGTAAATATTAAAAGAAACATGTAAAATTGCAAACAATTAAATGATTTTTTTAATGACAATATGAAATAACTTTAAGTTAAATATATGATAAATCATGCTTTATCATGTCAAATTCTAAAAAATTTCCTTGTAAACAACAAATCAAATGATATACCTATCTTTTTTTGGTATGTTATTACTGAGAATAAGTCAAAACTTAACTTATATGATAAATATAATTGAAATTGTTTTCGCTTGTTTTCCATCAAGATTCTCATATTTTACTTTTGTATTGCATCAAATAATGAAATTTTAAAATTTTTTAAACAACATAATATTAACATAAAATAATGAAAGAATAATTAATTTAAAAAAATTATAAGAATTTATAAGAATAGGAGAAAGATCAAATGTTAGTTTTTATAGTTCCAAGGTAACTGGATTTGAAAAGTAAAATACTGTAAATCTTCATTCTTTTTGTTTTATTTTTTACTGGATTGGTTTTAAATTTAAAAGAAAAATCAAGTAAAACCATATTATTTCACAAAATAATATTAATTTAGAAGTAAAAAAATCGAAAACCTAAAAAAATAATGTATTACGAGATATAATATTAGTTTCAACCTTGTAAATAGAAAAGTTTTTCAAAATTTATTGGTTGAGTAAGTTGTGAAAAAAAATCACCACAAATTGTTTCCAATCTTAATTTACTATAAGGGTCGGGAAACATTAAATTTCAATGATTATAATGTTCTTGAAATGATAAATCAATCTAAAATTTTGAGTTTTCCTTCATTATGATGGTATATGTCAAATTATTAATAATTTTTAATGTTATTTATTATCATTAGTATAAGAGGTTTTTTTTTGCGTTAACTTTTTAAAGTCAATTACATTATATACTACGGGGAGATATAACTATCTCAGATGAATTAGAATACACAAAATTTTATTTTTCTTTCCCCTCAAATGTGTCTTATCTCCAAGATTAAGTATAAGACAATATATCAAAATTTATCCTATGTTACGTTAAGTCCAACATAAATTTTGACATTTTTTAAAAGTTTGAGCTGATTTTTATTAAATATAAAAAAAAAGTTTAAATACCACTTTAATACAATAAATATAGTCTAATAATATAAATTAAGACTATACATATATTACTTAAAAATTCAACTAAAATATATAATTTAATCTCAAAAATAAATAATATAATATAAAACTAACTAGAATATTTATTTTGGAGACTAAATAATATAATATAAAACTAATTAGAGTATCTATTTTGGAGAAGAAAGTTGATCATAGATTTCTTATCTATTGCATATAATTTTGAGATGATGAAGATTAGGAGTGTTTAAAATCAAATTGGTCTAAAAATATAATTAAAAATCGATTAAAGAAACTAATAATCAAATGAAATTGAAATTATTTTAGATTGATTTTGATATTTTTTTTTCAAAATGGTATATTTCGGATCAAAATGTGATTTAAAATTTTAAAATCAATCTAAATCTAACCGAAAGAAAAGTATTTCACTTTTTTATATATATATATATATATATATATATGTGAAATATGTGTATGTGAGAAAAAAATATAATATATCTAATCTAATTTACACATATAAATATATGATAAATCAATAACATAATATATTTAATATATAAATAAAATTGAGAAAAAACAACTATTTTAAAAATGTAAAAGTTACAATATTAATCTTAGAAAAAAATATTAAAAAGAATAAAATGTTATTAAAAAAATAATATATAAGAACTATTTTTTATATTTATATTTTACTTTTTTTGTAATATTATAAATATATATGTAAAAGATTTATAGGAATTATGAGAAATAGATATTATGAATAATTTAATATTTATGTTAAAATATATAAATATAATATATATTAATAAAAAAGTTTATAATAAAATAATAATATCAATCCAAAGAAAATCATAAGTGAATTTGATTTAGTTTAAATTTTTTTATGTTTAAATATAATTTTTATATTTGATTAGAGTATAAACACAACCAACCCTCTTAATGAAAAATATATTAAAATACCACATTCTTCAGTAACATCTAAAAAAAAAAGTTATTCAAAAAAATGTGTGATATCCATAATATGAAGACTCAAACAAAAACAAGAACATTTTAATCCTACTAAAGGTCTGGAAGGAGACATAATAACTATTGGTATAGGTATTTTGATAAAAGACTGAATCATCAAGAATTATTCATAACAAGCTGCTCTTTATCGGCTTTATTTTAATTCATTGCTGAGATTCCTTGTTTTGAACTGTCTATCATTCACTTTTGTTATCAAGCTCACCTAAAAGACATGGTCTTGCAAATAATCTAAAATATTATTACCCTAATCAAAACTAAAGAGAATAATAACATGATGGCTAAAAATTTATCAATATTATTACTTTTTTTAATTTGTCACAACTGCATATCCATTATGAAAAAAAAAAATACCAAACTTTAAAAAAAATCAAATTTTGAGAAAATGACAGCTGTGGGATTTGAACCCACGCCCTTTCGGACCAGAGCCTAAATCTGGCGCCTTAGACCACTCGGCCAAACTGTCTTATGTTTATTATAAAAACAACTTAATCATTAATACAGTAAGTTGTAATAAGGTAAATTATGTAAGAGTAAGAAACGACCAAAACTTGATGGAAATAGTTGAAAATGTTTAAGGAAAAGAAAAAAAAGTTTTACATGTTTACTATCTACAATATTATTGGCTTTTAGCTATGAAAAAAATGTTACAAATGCAGTATAAAATACATGTGGTTAAAGGGTTTTAACAACATTTTTAACATATCATTAATAACATTTAAAAGAAGTTACTAATTTGTTACTTTTGTAACATTTTAAAAAGTGACTGTAACATCATTTTAACACAGAATCAATATTTCAAAAGTTTTTTTAGTTTATTCCTCTGGTAACTTTTAAAAAATGTAATTAGTTGACATTAGAAAAAGTTACTTGTATTTTTTAACACTTAAAATATTATTTTTAGATACTTATTTAAAGATATAAAACATAATTATGATTTTTTTTATAAATTACATTTATAAGTTGTAAGATTAAACATGTTATTTAATAATTGATCATATAGTTTTTGTAAAATTAAAAAAAATGGTTTTAAGGTATAAAAACACTTAAGAACATAAAAAATGTACATCAAAACTATTGAGTACATTAACAAACAGACTACATGTTCCAAGTATAATAATTATAATTTTCTTCCTAAATTATCACACAAGTGATGATGTAGATAATCGGATATACCTTTTGTTTTTTGAATTGTTTAATTTAAAAAACTCTTAGATTGTTTGATCCTTTCTTGATTACACGATTTAAAAGAAGAAAATGCATGTCTATGAAATATTTTGGTTTGGTCATTCTACTAGAACATCTTCAATTCTGAACATATTTAAATTTTACAGTTCAAAAAAATATATGATAGTATATTTTAGATTAGATTTTTCAAGTGTAGGATATATATGTTATTGAATACTTGTTTTCAAAAGTTTCTGAAATAGATAATATGGAAGTCACCATTAAAATAGACATGAAAAATAGGAAGGTCATTTTAAAACTTATTGGGTGTAGATAACAATTATGGGGTGCAGGAAACAAAACCTAACAGGAAATTACTAAAAACACTGTTTTGGGCTGGCTAATGTACTGGGTTTTTTATTGAGTACATTAACCATACAGTAACGCATTAATTTTATCTATGATATATCCACGTAGTTCCTTTCATCAATTTCAGTTTAAAAATGGATGAACCTCCTTTACTTTCCATCTTTATTGATTTTTCATAAAATCGATGCAATTATTTAATAAATATAAAATAAAAATAATTTTACCATATAAAACCAATTTTAGAATTGATCAAATGAATATTATAAATAAATATTGGATAAAATATTGTTTTAATCTCTGAATTATTTGTCGAAATTTGATTTTGTTCCTAGGACAAATTTTTAACCTATTTTATCCTTATACTTTATAAACATGTGTAAATGATTTTTTATGATAAACAAAAACATAGAGAAAAATAAGATAAAATAGTAGGAAAAAGAGTGAAAGAAACTTAAGACATGAATGATAGAGAAGTAGGAAACTACAGAAAAATAAAGAGATAAAAAATAATTCTGACACGTTATCAAAAATCATTTACATGAATTTATAAAACATAAGACGAAATAAGTCCGAAATTTGTCTCAATAAATAAATCTAATTTTGACAAATAATTCAAAAACTAAAAACATATTTAATCCATAAATATTTTATGACGTACTAATACTAGTAAATATTTTATATTCTACGTTCTCTTACAGGACCCGTGGTTTAGAAAGCTTATCTGATATGTTTTATATGCAAGATTTAGAAATTGTATTTTAATTACGACATTGTCATCGCATTAGTTTTTAAATAATGTATTATCTAAGTAATCTTAAAGTTGTTATTAAATTTTATTTTTGACTAGTGACATTCAATGAGATGTTAAAAAGATTTATGATTATTAGAAATGATAGTGATTGTGAATATTGTTTTTTTGTTATATTGTGATAATAATTATTTTAAAATTGTTATTGTTTATGTTTTTTTTATAATTATTGTCACTACCATATAAAATTTAACAAACATCAAAGCTAATAATTTTGAGATATTTATTTATTAAATTTGATTAAGGTGGGTTAAACTATTTTATTTAACAAATATTATTACTTATTTAATTTTTAATAAAAAATATCTCAAAATTGTTAGTTTCGATAATAAGATAATCTTTGATACACAATTTTCAACACATTCATTAGCTGCAATTTGTTGGGAGTATTCAAGAGAAAGTGAGGCCCTCATAATATTGTAAGTCCTAACAATTTCAATCACTAGAAAACGGTGTGTTTGAAAGAATGTCTTAAAGAACATGTTGTTCTTACCATATCCTAAGCTTATGATAGAGCTTCACAAATAATGGCTAATCTTCACCCAATTTCTGTTCCACTTATCAGTTTCTCGGATCTACCGGCTTAACCATATTACTAATGTTGTCCTTAGCAGAAATTCTTCTCGAAACAATGCTAATTACATAGTATATTAGTTTAAAACTAAGACACCAAAACCAGTTGACTGCAATTTGATAACTTAGACGAATAAGAAATAAAAAGTTCAATGAGAGATGAGCATTATAACAAACTAATCTAATCATAGAAAAGGATTAGCACAAGCCACCTTGGAATGTCATTAACACCTTATCCACCTTCCATCAGAACTTCTAGCAAAAGTGCGAGGCTGCTTCGTGGGAAAGGTTTCTGTCCAGTGTGGATGCTCTATCAAATAGGTCCACTGCCTGAGTATGTGATTATTATTATTATTATTATTATTATTATTATTATCTCGTGATGTTTATGCAAATATGAAAGTATGAAAGTCTAGAAAATAATAGGCTGTACATAGATTTTCATATAAATCTAATAATTTGATTATATTTGCATAGAAAAGTGCAGGTAAACATAATCTTATAAAAACTCTTGCACATAACAGAATAATAAATACATCAGAGAAGGGATTCAGATCCAACAGTTTGAATTACATCATCTCCGAAGACCAATGAGGATTAACCAAGGCAACAAATGAAAGCTTTCGAAGTTTTACAGATGAAATTAAGGGTAATGAAGTTTTCCAGTTGCAGCAAGAAGATTTTTTTTATTTCTTTTATCAGAAAAAATTAAAGTATATATTAAAATGTTCCTTTAAGTATAAATTAATGAAATTCTTCAAGAACATATTAGAAAAACTCTGTAATATCCATCATCTGAAGACAACAACTACAATATTTTCATCCGACTAGGTGAGGTTGCCTAGATTGATTGGATGATGCCATTGAACTTGGTTAAAAACTGAATTATCAAGACTATTATTTACCATAAGATTCTTTTTAATAATTTCTTCCAATGTCCTCATCATTTAAGACAACGATGAATTTTTAATAAGATAATAACTTGAAATATATAAAATTAGAACCAACCATATGTTTACCTTCTTAAATCATCCACAAAGTCTGGCGCCTCAGCAGTAGGTGAGGTTGAACATATTGAAAGAATTTCCGAATCAGAATAATTCAGAAGTGACTGAGCTATATGATATTGACGAAGAGTCCTAAATAAGAAGAGACCAAGAAGCGTCACTATATCAGAATGGAAGAGAATGGATTTTGGGAATCAATATCAGATCCAACCAGAGAAACATATTTAACTAATTACTTCCGAATAAGAAAACAATTTTAACCCTCACGAATGGCCTACCACAATTTATTTTTCTATATATGTTAATACATGCTCACTTTACAGGAGTTTCTTCCTCTATTATTTTATTTCTGCATTGGGTTCACAAGTGTTTTCCACAAGCAAGATTTAAAAATGAATTCACAAAATTTCATTTGTTACCAGCGACAAGGAGCAATTTTGAAACAGTCAGAGCCACAATCATATGTTTCTAGTAACTTCTCATTCCAGTTGGCATCTTCATAAGAAGTAGATACTCGTATTCTTCTGACAAGCTCATCTGGACATCTAGAAGTTCTATCAAAAATAGCTGGGATAACAATTCCTGATGCAGTCTCCACCTGAAATGATGCATAGAATGGAAGAAGTCAAAGATCCCATTTAAGAGTTTGTACAACTAAAAAAGAGTACAACAGCTTTTACAATCAATTTAGTTAGTTAAGGAAGTGATTTAAGCAGTGGATTCTTATTTAATTGGGGTTGTTAGTTTTTCTGTTAGTAAGCTTTGGCTCAAGGAATCGTAACACCCTAACATAATTATACTTAAATTATTTTTTGTAATAGGAGAATTAGGTCAAGGCATTACACTAATATAAATGTAATTTTCTGTTTGTAACCAGTATGCATATCTCTTTTCTTTGTTCTATGACCCGAACCTAGAATTCTTTAACAAAGTAAATATGGTTTTAGAATGATGGCAAGTAAGAGGTTTATCACATACTGTAAATGAACAAGACTGACAATAATTTAAAGCAGAAGCTGACCACAAATCCATTGAAAAAGGGGTATGAGTTTCCATCAGAATCTCTTCTGGTATTATGTCCAAGAACACAGATAGTTCGGATGTGAAACTTTTCATCTCTTGACCATAAAGTATGAACAATCTTTGAACACAAAGGAAAGGAATAACCATCCAAATATGCAGGGCTTTCTGATATTGCGCTACCATTTGCATGCTGCACAAAAGTTCAATCAATCCGGCTACAATTATACTGTCAGAGTGGAAACTACAAATTGAAAATTCACTAACAAAGAAGAAAACCCTGGTCAGACTTGCAATGACACCTCTTCAAAACCCCCTATGAGATGCACCTACAGTTGGGACAAAGCAATTTTTATTTCAGAAGATAAGAATTCAAAAAGAAGTCATTAAACATATTGATGACATAAAACCGTTATAGAAAGTAGAAAAAAAGAGAAGGAAAAGCACATCCAACTCGGTCTCCAAACTGTTCGCAACAAGTGATGATAACATTTGGGAAAGGCCCATTTCTACAATTTTTGGAGAATCCATATGAGCAACTGATGTCCTGCAACACATAATGAAATAAAAAATTGAACAACTGGTAGAAGGAATATTTGTGAAACATATACAATGTAGCCACAAATTGTTAGTCCTTACATTCCAGTTTTTTGGTTTCGAATCACAAGGCCAACACACGTTGTTGCTTCATCAGTGCCAACAAACTAGCAATATGGGAGGAAAAAGAAGCACACAGATAACATTTTTAAAAAGAATAGTAAAATTCAGTAAAATGAATAGAAATATAAATTTGCAATCATACAGGCAGATTTGCTGATTCCTCAGATTATTCAGATTAATCTATGAGGATCACAAAAAATGATGGTATATAATCTGCTATGTCATATAGCAGATAAAATTGCAGGCAAAGTAGCAGAAGTCATATAGCAAGTGAAATATATATGCATAAAAAATTAAGTTGTAAGCAAATAAAAATACAAAGCATAAAGAATAACACTATTAATTCAAAGTTCTATTGGACGGAGACTCGTCATCAGAAATGACAAGAGGATGCAGGATGAGTGTTACTGCCATGAAGTGGCCACAATAGCAGACAGAGTCACAATTGCAGATCCAAGAAATTCCGCAATGCAATAGCGGTAAGGCACCACTATAGGAGCTATTTAACAAAATTTAGATTACTAAAGCAGTAACAACCTGGGTTATGATTTAATATAAAGTTTAAAACATGAATTAAAGCATCATATTTTAAAGTGAGTCTCCATGCCTTTTGGTCGTATTTTTTTCATCGGTTTCCTAACATAAAGCCAACAGGAGCCCAAATAAAAGAAACAAGATAAAAGAAATACACAAGGAAAAAAATGGACAAAATGGGATGCAATGCAAGGCAGAAATCAGAATATTCAGGATACGAAAAAGAAATTCCACAGATGATGTTACTTACAGTTCAATTACGTATGAATGACTTGCATGTGAAAGATTACTAGTGTCATACAACAATGGGCTATGAACTAGTGTAAAATTAAATTTTCCTATTTATGTGTTACGACAGTAAAAGGGAAATGGTTGCATTTGAAGTAAGCTATATTATCTTTAAGACGTCACAGAGGGTTAAAAAGTTACATCAACGAGGGCAGGGTCAACTGTAGCATATTCTTTCTGGAATATATAAACCCATTTTGATCTCTCTGAACCAGAGTCCTCAGATGCTAAGAACTTCCTCGCTGGGTTAGCTTTAAAAGAGCTCGAGGCTGATATCAGATTGGGATTTTCCAGCAAAGCAAGTAGAATATCACTTCCCTGTTCATAAGCACAGAATGCAGGTCTTCACATGCTTATGAAATGATACTAAAGTCATATTTAAACTTGCATCACAAACCTTGTAACTTCCAATCATGGAAACAATAACTCAAAATGTCATGCATTTTTTCAGGAGCTATGCATTGAAACATGGCCTAAGAAATAATAAGCTATAACATTACACACTTTCTATAACTCTTTTCCTTTGAGGTGTAAGTTACCATCACTTATTTAATGAAGAACATGGCAAAGTGTAGACAAGAGGTCCTAAGTGTAGAAGGTGAAGTGATAAGTATATGCACACAAAATTGTTGTGTCCATGTGTTAGCAAGCCCAATGACGAGGCAGATAGGCCCAAATGAAGTTTCAAAAAGCCCTCTTGGCTAAAGGCCTTCATCCAGTAGCAATCAGGCTTATGCAGGTGTAGGACACAAATGAAATGACCGTTAGGTCTCTCTTGTTATAAGAAACCTACGACATCTGTATGGAGGACACGAATGAAATACAATCTTAGCCTGCTTCTTATTTTTTGAGAGCTTTATGTTACCCTAGTTTATCTATCACCATGCCTTCAGGTTTCTTTATCTTAGATGCCTTCAATTTTCTCCATCTTAGATTATGTTCTCAGCAAAACTAATGACTGAATCACACCATTAAATAAAATATCAGTGGTCCAAGATCATTAAAAAGAGCCACAAACTTAACCCAATTGTCCAGTAAACAGTATAGACAATTGCAAAAGATGATTATTCAGGGATGTTATAAGTTTTCAGTTTTTTTGCTTTTTTGAATGCAAATTTGAAACACTTTAAATTCAATTCCTTGAACTAAAAGGTAGTTTTGATTTCCGGTTCTTAGGGGTAAATCATTCAACCTACTTTATCAATCTGAAAAAGACCCATCCAAAACAACAACCACCATTACAGCCACTGCTGCTACCGCCACAACAGTCACTGCCACCACCCTTGCCCCCATCAGCATTATAACCACCAGCACCACATCTCCACCAATTAACCCGAATTACAAAAATCGTGATTCATTTGAGTGCTTTGGGTTTCAAATTTAAAAACTAAAACTTTTAAAAAAATTATTCCAAATTATAAAACTAAAAAAATCGAAACCTAAAACTGACAACGCTGGGAAGAGGTCCTAAAGAAATGGTTCTCACTTACACTTTCCTAGTTTTGTTCTATGATTGTGCTTCTTCTAAATCAAGTAACTTTATCCGAAGAATAAGTGAACACGAATGAGTAATCTAAACAAAACGTGCCCACCAGAGAATTCCACCAATTAATTCAAAAGTAATAATATTAGTGACATACATAGCCAGAAGAAAAGTGAATAAAGAATGATCCAGCGAAATAGTTAGCTTTTCACTTCGTTATCACGAAAAGGGAAATGGGTTTGTGTGTGTGAGAGTGAGAGAGAGAGAGAGGAAGAAAGAGAGACCTGAGGTTGAGATGGTGAGGATGAATGAGTAGAGAATGGACGGCCATCAATGAATATCATGGCTTCTGGGTATTGATACGATTTACCCGACGAACGAACGAACGATCGAACAAAAGAAAGCGAGCTTTTGTTGGCGTTGAGAACAAGCTGATGCTGCAGTTGGTTTACTCACTGGGACAATGCGTTTCTTTGTTGGTTTGTTTGTTTGGAATAAATTGTAGGGTGCATGACATATGTTCACGTGTGTCTAATACTCTGATTTTGGAATATATTATTTTTTACTACAAGTGATTTAAATAACATTTGAAAGACCAAAATTAATATAACTCAGAATAAGATGACGAAAAGCAAATGTCTGATTTAAAGAAAAAACTAAAATTAAATTTGAAATATTTAAATATATATATATATATATATATATATATATATATATATATATATATATAACTTACTCATTCATATTTTAAGTTGATTGTTAGTGAATAATTATTTTTTTATTTTTTTAGTAAAGATTTAGACTAGCCTAAAGCATGTATACTTTTAGTTTTTTTTATATCAAAGTTCCTTTATAAAGAGAAAGTTATTGTTTATTTAGTTGTTCTTTATATTTTATATTATTAATAAAAAATTTACTTTGATATTTTTATTTTGTGACTTAAATATTATGTGAATTATTTGATTTAGTAGGTAAATATTTTAATTAAATAAAGAAGAATATGTATATTTTAGAAAATAATCATTCATATAATCATTAAATAGATGATATGAGTTTTTACTCTTATACTAAAGAATAATGTCAAATTCCTTTAAATTGTTTTGAAGTATTTTTTTAAAGTATGATCATATTGATTAGTCTATTGTATGAAGATATTTTATTCTTTAATTTTTATCCGATTATACAGAGAGATTTAAGTTTTAAACACATAAATTGATGTATTGTCATATAAGGGTACACAATCCCTCAATCTTAAGTCCATTAGGTACAAAGTGTTAAAGTTGAGATTTAAAACATTTGAAATGTTCTAGAAGTTCAAAAACATTCAAGTAGAAGCAACATAAGTAATAAAAAAGCCTAACACAAAACATCACACCACTAAGAAAAGAATGCAAGGGCAAAATAAAATAACTTTTTGTACATGCCTTGTGAAAGTAACAAATAGGAAAAAAGAAAGGAACTTATTGTTTTAACAAAACTGTTAAGTTATTCAAAAGAAGAAAGTAATTGTTTCTCTTTAATGAATCTTAAGCTTATTGTACTTCCAAGTTTTCCACATTTCATTTGTCCAACTAACTTTTAGGTATGCTAAAAAAAACTCAATCATTTTCTTTTTGTTGAATAACCTTCATACTCTGCATAGATTGTATTTGGCTGGGGTAATTATTTAAACATTTGTATTTTCTAGGTTTCACTTGCATCTTTTCTTTCTTGTTTTTATTTATTTTATGGATTTCACTTATGTTTCTGAGCATAATTTTTGTTGGATTTTATAGAAGATGACTTATGGCACATTATATCTTTAGGTCAAGATAGATATATTGAGATAAACATTTGAATATACTTTTGTAAAAAAAAGGTTAAGGACTTTTAGGGATCTTCGAGCATTAAGCAAAATAATAGAAAAAGAATGAATTGGTGGAGATGAAAAAGAACATGGTCATTGCCATATGTTAGGGGGCTGAACTTGACATTCAACACTATCACTTTATTAAAATAGGAATATCGATATAAACTTAAAAGTATATGTTGGTATTAATCCAACCTATAAACTTATTGATTTAATTCCTCTTGTTTATGCTAGGTTATATATTTTTCTTATTGGTGTAGACAATCATATGTCAATTTCAAACCAAGAAATGACTCAACGTTTCAAATATTTGAAGGCCTGGAAGGTTCATCTAAGCCAAATGAACCCTTCATTGATTGAGACAAATATCACACCATATGAGCAAGTCAAACACAAGTGGGATAGGAAAGAAGTGATGATGGAGACTTGAAAAAGACTTACAAAAGATTTTCAAGTATTATCCAAAACAAGCTACTAGGGCAAAATATTCAAAACAAGCTAAGCTTTAAAGTTTACATTTCTTGGTTCTTGTTTGGGATTTATGGCTATGGTTGGTCTCAGTTAGGTTCTTGGAGAGTTTCTTAGACAACAATAAGGAAGTTTGTAGAAGTTAGTTAGGGATGAAGGCGATAGTTCTTGGTGGTTTTTCTTGAACCTTTTGGGAAACTAATGGTTAGGGTTTGTTGCAAATGTGATAAGGAATAAAATGGTCTAGGTTTTGTGAATTTTTGGTGAGGTTTAAGTGGTGTACACTTGTAGCCAAGAGCTATGAATGGTGGTGTTGGTAGGTTTCTTGTTTGATTCTTGGAGAATTTTGGCTATGTTGAAAGGTGTGTGTGTGGTGGCTGAAATGTTATTCTTTTGTTTTCTAGTTCTTGTTGTGGGAAAAGATAGATTATGGAAGTTAAGCAAGAACACAAATATGATATAAGAAATGGAATGGAACAAGACTATGAAAGACAATGAATATGGAAAAAGTAAATGAAATAAGGATAAGATGGGGGGTAGTGATTACCTTACCAAATATATATAATCTTTGGAGGTTGGCTAGAACCTTTGAAAGTATTTTAACACTATTCTTCAGAGCTCTAAGAAAGGAAGAGAATTATATGTCACTTAGAAAAACTATACTAAGTAAGTAACACTCTCACAAAAATTTCAAAAGGCTTTCTAAGAACTCAATTGAATTGTATTTTCTAAGGTGAGTCTTACATGGAGAATGACTCTCCTTGTATAGAAGGATAACTCACACAACTTACTACCTAAAGGAGAATGTGGGACTGGTCCTAAAACATAGTCTCTTATGGTTTCCTTATTCCAACCTAGAATAAATTATTCTAGCATCAACATAGAGGAATCCTGAGGAAGATCTTGCCAAACAAAGTTACTCATCATGTACACATTGGATTTATTTATCTCTTCTACATTTTTATGTTTCCTTAGAGTCTTAAGTCTTCTTGGCATGATGACGCTCTTTCTCTAGCTCCTTAGACTTGCTTCTTGTGAGGACTCCTTTGGAAGCCTCTTGAATAGCTTGAACTCTTCTATCCCTTTTCTTGGACTTTATCTTGATTT
The DNA here is from genome assembly GCA_030347555.1 of Lablab purpureus. Classification (NCBI taxonomy): domain Eukaryota; kingdom Viridiplantae; phylum Streptophyta; class Magnoliopsida; order Fabales; family Fabaceae; genus Lablab; species Lablab purpureus. The sequence goes on from CM059258.1 coordinate 26,741,756, forward strand.
CTGTGGATACTCCCTTTTGTGTTGGTGCTTTTTGATTTATGATCCCATCAAGTGGCTCAATAGATGTTGATTTCATTAGACTAAAATAATTCCCATTTAGACGGTAGAGGATTGGAGATTGAGATGGTTATGTGAGAGAACTAGGATTTGATGGGGAAAGGCAATGTGATGGGAGAAGGGAAATTTTTCTAGGATTCCACCTTCTCCAATTTGGTTCACAATCATGATCGCAACCTCTTAGAAGTCGATATTGCAACTTTGGAAAAATTAAGTATAATGGGTCACTAAAGCCACTACTCTTGCCCATTTAGTTGAATTCATAATGAAGGGGGTATCGACTACTGATAAACACAAAACATAGAGTTTGGCTAAGGTCAAATAAGAGATTGAGACATTGAGGGTCGAAGCTGAGAAAGTTAAGTGCCTTCATTAAGAAGTAAAGGATTGGAAAGAAGAAAAGGAGAAAATGATAAACACAAAACATAAAGTTTGGCTAGAGTGAAAAAAGAGGTTGAGAGACTAAGGCTTGAAGATAAAGAAGTTGAGTGCCTTCATAAAAAAAGTAAATGATTGGAAAGAAGAAAAAGAGAAAATAGAAGTTCCTCTTCAAGAATTATCAAAAGAGAAAGCTAAGAACGAGGAAAAGTTGAAAGATTGGTCTACTGAAAAACTGGAATGGAAAAGCATAGTGTGGATCTCTCTCCTTTGAATCCTTGCAAAATCATCATAGATGAGAAATTAACAAATTAATAACTTTCTATTATTTTAGTTTTTGTTTCTTACTTTATAATAAAATTATGAAATTTTGTTATGTTTTAATTCTAAGTTGGCTGTTAGTCAATTTCTGGAAAGCAATTGTTAAATTATTATTAAATACACATTATCTTTTTATTCATTAAATTGGATTTGAAGTTAATTGTTTATCATAAGTCGCTCTAACTTATTTATTCATTAAAATAAGTTTTAATTATTTGTCTGAATAAAATATTAAGACAAACTCCTTAATGTTATGAAAACACTTTCTTAAAAAAATGTTGATGATAATTAGTTTTCAATGTTAAATAACTAATTACTTTAGTAATTTTAAGACTGCACTTCAGTTAGATGTATAATTCAAGATCGATCCATATATTACCTTAGAAAAATTGAGGTTGGACTTCGATATGATATATGAATCAAGATTAAGCCACTTATTACCTTATTAAAATTGAGGTTGAAGTTCAATAATATGTATCGATTAAGACTAAGGCATTTGTTATCTTAATAAGTTTGAGGTAGGAATTCAGTGTGATGTATGAATCAAGACTGAGTCACTCGTTATGTTAGCAAATTTGAGGTCGGACTTTGATATGATGTACGAATAAGATTGAGCCACTTAAGTTTGAGGTTGGACTTTAGTAAGATGTAACAATTAAGATCAAGACACTTAGCTAGACTTAGTATGATGTACACATCAAGACCGGGCCAATTATAAAAGAATGGCGCATGACATCTAATTAGTCCACCTAACAATAAATAAAGTCATAATGGGTGTAAAATGGTTTTTTATCAATAAGTTGGATGAACAAGGTAGGGTTGGACAATGACGAATCTTGACAAATAATTTTACAGGAGCCTAAATAATATACTCAAAATTTATATATATTATCATTGTCACTAATATAACAAAAATAACTATAAAAATCACATTTTTCAAATGATGGTTCTTCATTCTTTTAAATTTTTAAATTCATCAACAAAAATCTAAGTAAAATTTTTAACTATTTATTTTTCAATGTAAGTAATCATATTGTCGGTAAGAAATTTCCCTTTCACTCTATTTTACAATCTTGTTTTGATAATTTTCATGGTAAAAAATGATCTTCTTATTGTAAATGTAGAAACATGAAGAGTTAAAATAAGATTAATTAAGTAAAAAATGTAATTGACTTTCTTGTTAAAATCTAAAAAATAAATTACAAGAATATGAATAAATAATGAGAGACATTAGTTAAAAAAATTCATACAAAAATATTTTTAAAATTAAGGATACTTACATGAGTTATATTGTAAAAACTTAAAAAATAAGACAAGATATTTTGAGAACTTAAAAAATAAGGATACAATTCATTTGCTTAAATTTAGGATAATAACTATTTTTATTATGTGGTCTTAATTATCATTAGACTAATATAAATATGTTTCCTTTATAAAATGTAAGTGCACCAGAAAAGGAGAAAGGTACTCTGCAATTAATTAGGAGTTTTTTGTGACAATCATTTATTAATAATGAACTCATTTGTTTCTTTCTCCCAATTTCTCTATTATTATTCTTTCATTTCTCTAAAGTGTTCCACAAAGTACTTGGTTTTAGGTCAGAAGTAACTGCTATTCTAAACAATACTCTAAGGTAACAATGAGTGACTGAGTTCCAATATTTTGGTTGTTAGCTAAGAGTGACTCAAATCCAAATAATAATTTATGTTATTAGCTAATAATAACTGAGTTTCAAAAAATACTTGAGTAGTTTGGCTAGAAATGACTGATGTCCAAGAAATACTTTGTATTATATATTCATAGTTAATTAGGGTAGATATGTACACATGAGACTAATTACCATTGGTGTTAGATCTTTGGCCCGACATATGATTGGAGCCAGAGCCTTAATCGTCTTACATGATTCAAGGTTCCAGAACAATGATTCACAAAGTGTGATAGGGATCTTAGAGGTAGATTTAAATCAACCTTTTTTCCTCATATATCTTGCCCCAAATTTTACATTAACACTGCAGGATTTTATAAATCATATAAACTTAGAAGTGCAGACCATAGGTTTCGGACCCGACTGGATGGGAGAAAACCTGCACTTAGATATAACATTCATAGGAAGAATAAGTAACCATATTACTTCCATGTATAGGATAAACACAAGGCCATTAAAAGAAGCCATCAGTTCTTTTGGTACACAGTTTTTACCTGCCCAAACCTTCACAAGAAGAAATGAAGGATATTTATGGCAAACACATTAAAGACTAAACTAGTATGGAAGAACCAATATAAAAACTTAGTGTAAATATTTTTTTATCTCGTCTAAGTTATATAACATGTTATATAATTTAAACTAATTAAAAAATGAGATATTTTAAAGCTAAATTTTGTGAAAAATTTCTTTCTAATATATTTCCAGTAAACTTAAAGTTAGGTCTGCACTTCATCATAAATAAATTTACAAAAATTTGTTAAAAGATTTTTAATAAACAACTCAATTATTTATTATAATATATTTCACTTGTTTTCACAAAAGTAATTAATGCATTATTTAAAAAGATAATCAATAGAACAAGTTATATATAAATAAGTCTTTATCATCAACATATTTACATACTTGTCTTCCTGTTAGTCACAATTAGCAATATTTAAAAGATTTTGGAAAACTTAAACATGTACCAAAACTTCATTAATGTGTCAATAATATTATGTCTAACTTAAGTGAAATATTATTTTAGACTAGGCATTATTTGTAGGAGTTATTTATAAAATATGAACAATTGATTAGTGAAAAAAATTAATTGATTTAAAAAAATGAATAAAGAAAATTATACGAGGTATCTTTGATAAAACTCTCTAACTTAAATATTTTTAAGGTATTTTATAAAAAAATCAAACCATCAATGAAATAGTTAATAAAGAAAAAAAAACAAACAAACCTACAATGAGAATTTAGAAATAGAATAACACACCTATTTTGTAGTTATAAATTATAACCACCCACTTATATAATATAGTTTTGAAAAAATCATGAGTTAACATGGAAATCAAATATTCAACCTCTACCAACCTTTTTTACAACTACAATAATGGCTAATGAAAAATGTCAATAAATATATATGTTATAGTACCACTTTTCTCTTTCATGCATTTCTTTGATCCTTTAAATTCTTCCCCTTTATTCTACATTTAATTGCTTTTACTTCTTCTATTTGATTTATTCTTCTTTCAATTTCCTTTATAAATTACTTTTCTTTTAATTTTCATTTGTGTATTGCTTTACATCTATACATATTATCTGTAATTATTGTTTCTTTCAACTAAGTCATTTTTAATAATAAAATTATCCATCTTTACTCACTTCCTACATTGTGCTCCTTCAAATTTTAAAGATTTGTATCACAAAATTATAAAAGAACAAAAAATGTTAAGTTTTATTCTTGTCTTTTTAATCAAAAGGAGTAAATTATGAAAATCATAAATATAAACTTTAACTTTTATAACAGTGAAATAAGTAATAAAATCAATTATATTCTTTTAAATTTATAAAATCTCAAACAAAATGACTTAAATTAAAACTTGTCGAATATTGTTAGTAAAAAGTTTTACAATCATATTTAATTGGTAGTTAAATAACTAAGATCCAAATTATGTCTCATTTTTACTTGTAATTTATTTCTCTTAAGATTTAACAGTAGGGTGATACAATAATTTTGTAGACTAAAGTGACCTAACATAATGACAACTAGGGTTTTATTAATGGCTTCGATTAAAGAAAATTTAATACATTCTATTTAATATTATAAATTACTATATTTTTTAAAAAAATTTATTGCTATAATTTTTAAATGACTCCTACATTTAGTTCTTAATGACCCTCCTAAACTACACTATTGAAGATAAGAATTATGTGAAAATTTTTAGACACTTGTAGAATAATATTCTTGAGTAATAAATTTAGTTTAAAAATATAAAGTAAATGTATCAATTATTGACGAAAAATTAATAGATAATATTATACATATATACATATTTTTTAAGTATTATTAATTTACACTGTTTATAGTAGATAAACTGATTCGTGGATGGAACATTGGCTGGGAAACATTAATGACAATAAATTGTAAAAAAAAATTTATTGCTATAATTTTTAAATGACTCCTACATTTAGTTCTTAATGACCCTCCTAAACTACACTATTGAAGATAAGAATTATGTGACAATAAATTGTAATGAATTTATGATTGAAAAAATACTATAGTTTTCAGAACAATATCATGCATATTTCCAAAGACAAACAATATTTATTACCTTTGAAGATGGCTACCAATTTCAGATTACTTGTTATTAAAGACACAATCATAGAAATAAAAAAATATGTGTTTTACTTAAATTCCAACAGGGCTTTACACCCTGTCTGCAATCCCATACTATTTAAATTTTTTAAAATAATAATTTTACCCTTCATTCTATATTTTAATGGTGATTTCCTTATTTCAAAACAATTTTTTAAGAATAAGTTTTCCGTAACATTTAATATGTAATATGTACTCTGAGAAGGACTACTTCCAAAAATAAAAAATAATATTCCAAAAATTTCAATCAAAAGGAGTATTTATTTTTCAATAAATACCTTCGGAAATATATATTGTGAAAGCTTCTTCACTAATTATGAGAGTTTCAAATAAAATAATAAAATATATTACTTTAAAAGATATGGGGTGTAACTAGCAATTATAGTGGTGCACAAAAAAATCTTTAGTCTAAGTAGGACATTGGGTCACTAAAGAGAAGAAAAGATAAAAGAAAAACCCAAAACGGGTAAAGAGTGTAATTTGGACGTGAAGCCGAAGCGAGGAAGGAGTGGGGGAAATTGGCGATTCAATTTGAAGGGTGAGTGTGGGAAGTAGAATAATAGAAAGAAAAAGTCTCGCAACTCGATTCAGTGCTTCATTCAAGTAATGTGTGCTCCGGATAAGTAAGGCCCGTGGAGCGAAGACGTTAGTGCACAGTGTTGGTTCGGTACGTTACAATTTACCATCTCGAACATTCACACACACACACACAAAACAGAACATAGGCACCACTACCACGACGCCCAAAACCCCAGCCCCAAGCCATGAGATGATGAACTTTGAAGATTTTTCTCAACCAAAATCCACAAACTCATCACGCGAGAGACCGAATAAGAGGGATTTCTTAGGAGCCTTAACCCAAACGAAAAGCAAGAAAAAACCCTAATGGTTGGTTTTAAATTTTATTTAAAGTTAATTTTTAGTTTCTCCATATAAATATTATTTAAAATATAATAATTAAGGGATTGGATTTGAAGAGGTGTGAGAAGAGGAGGCGGGTGTTGGAAAGAGCCAGTTTATGGTTAAACCACAACATATTTTTTTTTTTTTTTGCTTCTTCTTCTTCTTTCTCGTAGCGTATGGAAAACCACCAAAACCACAAGGCAGAGGCAGAACCTGACAGAGAGAAGAACCACCAACATAACCAAGTGTGGGGCACGTGGGAGGAGTTGCTGCTAGCGTTCGCCGTCAACCGCCATGGCTACAAGGACTGGGACACCGTCGCCATGGAGGTTCAGTCGCGCGCCACGCGCCTCCTCGCCACGGCGCGCCACTGCGAGCAGAAATTTAACGATCTCAGCCGCCGATTCGCCGACCAATGCAACGAAGGCGTTACGCCGCCGCAACAGAACGGCGCCGGCGACGGCGAAAACTCCGATCACGTGCCGTGGCTAGACGAATTGCGGAAACTCCGTGTCGCCGAACTCCGCCGCGAGGTCCAGCGCCGCGACGTTTCCATTCTGTAAATCTCCGAAATTCTCCTGATAATATTTTATTCTTTTTAGGTTTTAGATCTAATTTTACCTTTTTCTTTAATTTCTTTTTTTTCCTGGTTCGTATTTTATATATGAAGGTCGCTGCAGTTGGAGGTGAAGAGGCTGGAGGAGGAAAAGGCGAAAGAGAATGACGGTAAAGACGACGAGAAACCAGATCTGGCGGTTTCCGGTGAAGCGCGGCAGGAAAACGACAAAACCGGCGGAGAAGTTGAGGAAGTTGGACCGGCGAATTCCGAACCGGAGAGAACCGCGAACGCTGACAAGATGTTGCCAACAACGGGCGACGAATCGGACCGGGAGAATCAATCAGTTAACGAGTCTAACTCGACCGGTTCGAGGTTCGATAAAACCGGAGAAGGCGATTTGAAGTTAAGAGTCGAACCGGCTCCGGTTCAGACCGGTTCGGTAGAACCGGATCCGGTTGCGAGGAAGGGAAAGCCGGTTGGGGAGGAATCGAATAACGGAAGCTACGATGCGTTGGCGAAGGTGCCAACGTGTGAGTCGGTGCCTCCGAGTGACGAGAGGAAGGTGGAGCAGGACGATGACTCGTCTGAGTTGCACGACTCGGTGGCACACTCCGGCGAGGGAGGAACAAGGGAGAGCAGCGAGGTGCAGAGCTCCGCTAGCTTGACGCGGAAGAGGAAGACGCGACGGAGAAAAGAGGTTTCCGGCGGAGACGGTCGCGGTGCCGGCACCTCCACACCGCCGGAGAACGACGAGGTGGCGATGGTTAAATCAGAACCGTTGGTTGGGGTTTTGGAGTTGATCAAGGGGCACGAGCACAGCTTATTGTTCGAGCGCCGTCTTGAAAGCCAGGTATTCCATCTACTCTTTTTTCGCGTGGATAATACCGGTATTTCACCCTCTTTCAAATTTTAAAAAAAATTAATGATATGATATCTTATTCTTTTATTAAAACAAATTACTTTTTTAATACATGCATGCACGTTGAAAAATATGTATAAAATGTTCTTATGCTTAAAATAATAATTAAATAAAAGAAATTAAATGATTTTTTGAAGAAAATAACAGATTGCAAAATTTAATTGCAAGCAAGAAGCCGATACGTTCTTAAAATCGTGACTGTCCAACGAAAGGGGACCACTTTTGAAACAGATTGGTTTTTTATGGGCACGGAGTTTGTGAATAAAAAGAGCGAACCGATAATAAAAATCGAAAGAACGTGATAAATTATAGTTTTATTATGAGGGAAAATGAATGAGGATCCATTTCTATTTCTAGTTTCTAGTTCTAGGGACTAAAGTGAAGTTAGAGATTTGATGGTTTCTTACTGCCGAAAATGGTAGGTGCGCATGACACATGGCCGTGTTCGTATTGTTTCATGGCACTTGTTTTAAGAAAGAGATCATTTTTCAATACCATTAATCAAGTATGTCAGAAGGTAAAATTATTTACATTATTTGGATAAATAAATAACTTTACAAATCTCTTGTACACTCACCTTATTATGAACATAGTAAGCATAAATTCTAAATCTATTGGGTCTCCCAGTTACGTCAAGTGTGTCGATGTCAAACATGCAAGCTTTTTAATTTGGAATATATGTTTATTTTGATATCTCATTATCCTAGACCCAAAATAGAATCAACAAGACCAATTTACGTAATTTTCTCCCACCAGAAAATTACTTTATTTTTCCCTAATTTCGGGAAAGAAAGTAAGTGTGTATATTACCGTATTATGGTTTAGTGGAGCACGTGCATTTTTGTGAGCCCAGTATTGAGTGCGTCTGCATACAACGTGCTCATAAATTATTTTAGACCGAATCGCCATAAGCCCACTACTAATATAGCTTTTTGGGCTATATTCTATTCACTACGACCCAAAATAATCCACTTGACCAAGACCAAGCTTATTTTTAATTATTATTATTATTATCGTTAAACTTTTCTTTTTCGTTCCCTCTTCTTGCGCCCATGCTTCGCGGCGGTGACGTGTTTGTTCATGAGTCATAGTCATCCAACTGTGTCTTCTCTGAATAATAAAGTTGAATACTTTTTGTTTTAAGAGTAAATTTGTTTATTTGGAAAATATTCCCAAGTGAATGCTACGTGTTTTTTTCTCTTATATATATATATATATATGTATGTATATATATATTTGTGTATAACCAATTTATTCTTTATACTTTTACTATTTACCTTTTTTCTAACCATCCATTTTCTTTTACTATATATTTATGAATAATATTGAGTATTTTGTTGACCGATAAAGTTATAATTCCTAATAATATTTATTATCCGTTTAAAATGCATATATAAGAAATTAGATATCAATATAATAGTAAAGTCATAATGTTTCATTAAGTAACTGTAATCAATTAAATATTCTTAGTCTAATCGAATGTGTGGATTAGACGGGACCGGAATGTTACCTTATTGGCACTAAGCTGTTAATGTTTGGATTTGATAATAAAAAAGAAAATCTGTACGGTAGTGGAAATACGAATGGGCCCTAGCTTTTTGTGCTCTTTCCCTCTTTGTTCCTGTGCCCGTCCTTTCACGTTGAAACAGCAAAAGCGCGGTCTTAGATGTGTGCACCCTCTCATGGTTATTTTTAAAAGATTTTTTTAATGCTGAATAAATCCCAAAAATTAATTGCGAGTGATCAAATGTTTTATCTATATTATAATAATTCAAAATTTTAATATGACCAAACTGTTTTGACTTATATACTCAAATATGTTTTATCCATGAGTGGACAGATGCATTCATACCAATAGTTTCTGTACACGTGTGCTATTAAAAAATGTATTTGTGCATGTGCACGATAAGCCCAATTATTTTGCAGGATAAAATACCTGTTTCGCATGTTTAAGCATGAATGGATATCAGATGTAGGTTCGTGCAATTATGATAATTTAGTGAACATATTTTGGTGTGGTCTTTTGTTGCAGCAGGAGTCGGACAGATACAAAGACATAGTGAAACAGCCACTGGACTTGGAAACCATACAATTAAGAATCCAAAAAGGTCACTACTCCTCATGCACTAATGCATTCTTCCGCGACCTCCTCCTCCTCTTCACCAACGCCATCGTGATCTTCCCCCGTGACTCCCCGGAGTCACAGGCGGCTCGGCAACTGCACCGCCTTGTCACCACCGAGATGAAGAACCACAGCCAAGCACAATCCGACCTTATGCCCCGGAAGAACGATTCTCTCCCTCCTAACGTACCACTAGCCAAACCAGATTCTCTCTTTTCCAAGAACAAAGCATCTGGTCCTATATTGGTTTGCCGCAAACGCAGTTCAATGTCAGCCAAACCTTCCTCGACCACCTTTGGTCAAAAGGGTGACCAACCCATCGTAAATGAGAAGAAGGAAAAGCCATCTTCTGATGCAAAACCTCCCATGAAACCTTCTTCTTCTGATACAGACGAAGAAGAGCCTCCCAAGGCTAAGGAAAAGCCTGTCACTGGAGCGAGAAGCCTGAGAAGGAGCAACAAGAACCTCAACAGCAAGAAACTTCCCTCTAACTCCACACCTAAGGCAGGGTCCTCGGCTAACAAGCCATTGGAGACCCCTAAAACAGAGAAGAGCAAAGGAGAAGGAGGGCCAGACAAGAAGAGGAATGCTGCTGCAGATTTCCTGAAACGGATAAAGCGAAATACTTCAGTGGAAGCAGTGAAGGGTGGTAGTGGTGGTGGTGGAGGAGGAAGTAGCAGCAGCAGCAAGGGAGGTGGAGGTGGTGTTGGTGTGAAAGAGCAGAAGAAAACGGTGAATAATGGAAAGGGGGATAAAGGGAAAGAAAGGGCATCAAGGCACAGTGTTGGAGGAGGGTCAGGGTCTGGGGATAAAAGGAATAAGAACATTGAGAACAACTCTCAGTCAAAGAGGAGTGTTGGTAGACCTCCAAAGAAGGCAGCAGAGACAAATGCAGCAGGTGCAAAGCGTGGGAGGGAAAATAGTGCTAGTGCCGGCAAGGATAAGCGACCCAAGAAACGTTCCAAGAAATGATTCAAGTTTCATAGTTAGGCTCTTTTCTCCTTCCTTTGTATATTATTTATTATTATTATCATCATTATTATAATTATTATTTTATCTTCAAAGCACGAGTTTCTTTGTTTTTATACTGCTAATTTATTGATCAGCTGTAGCCTGTAGTCAGTTGCCCGGTACATGTAACAGTATTTTGATTTGGTAAACCTTGTAACAACATTGTCCTTTCGCGGACTGCTTTTCTTGATTTTTTGGTTTAACAGGAAAGCATAGTCAGTGCCAGGTGCTTGTGCTCCTCTTCATTCACCAGTTACTTTTAAACTCTCGTTTCCTTTTGATGAACATAGTCGTTACTAAAGTTTATAGTATTTGCGTATTGTACTTTTTCCAGTTGAACATTAGTGCAGATACTTCTATTTATAAACAATGAGTTTTGTTCAATTTTCACTTTTGAGTCAACAATTACGATTTATAATGTACAAAAGATGTATTATTGTTCTTTTTTTTTAAATATAACATCTAAACATCCCTAACATCGAATCAATCATTCAAATACATTCAACACATGCACAATACTTAATATCAATTTCATTTATAATTCTAAAATAGTTTCACTTAATAGTTGCCTATGTTCTAGCAGCAAGTAAAAGAGATAAGAAATTATACCCAAACGTATAGGATTTGCTAAACATTACCAAATAAACCAAAATACAAATATAAAATTGAACTCGGAGAATAACAATTCGTAATTAACAAAACTGGTAAAACTGAGAGATATTTTTCCATATAAAATCAAAGAATTAAAAATATAAAATGTTTGAAGGAAAAGAACAATTTAGTTTAAATTGAATTTAGATAGAATAAATTATTTATTCTTATTAACCTTCTTAAGTCAAAGAGAGAAAGTAAAGAGAAGAGTTGAGCGAGAAAAAGATTGCATTAGTAAAAAATTAACGCTGTTAACCGGTGGGGCTTATAATATTATATATAACCTTTTGTCCATTATTAAGAATAAAGGAAAGACAATAGAGAATAGAAAGTGGATAATGTTACCCGAATTAAATTCAGTACATTCAAAAGCTTTTTTGTGGTCATGCTCCAATTACGTGGATCAATGAAATCCATATTGGGCCTAGACATTTTGCATTTGGTGGACTTAAATGTGTCGTAACTTTTAATTTCTATTATATCTACATTTATTTCTCACTTATTTCATTTTATCTCTTTATTTTTTTATTTTTTTATTTTTTTTTCTCTAAAACTAGAAGAAAATAAATGTTTGAAAACACATTCATTTTAGAAATAAAAATGTGGTCCGATGTATACTTTAAAACATACTCAAACATAACTTAATTTTAATTATAACCCATTTAATAATTATAATAATTACTTATACATACAATTAATTATTTTAAAAATATATTAGTAATTATAAAAGTAATTCAGTTTTTACCGTTATCTCAAACACATTTGAGTTATTCCGAGATGATAATTTTATCCTAAAAAATAAAAGATCAATTTTCTAACTTCAATCTGTATGATATGGATTGATAATCCATCCACTGACCAAGAGTACGAGTCAATGATCCATAAGTATTTAAAGAAAAAAATGCATTTATTATAATTTAAAATTAATATACATAAATAAATTAAAAATAATAAATTATATAAATGATTTTCTACATACTAACGAAGACCCGTGTTTACCACGGATTCTATTGAAAATTATCCTATTTGAATAATTTTCTTTGCTAAAGCTAATGAAGAAATATAAAAGCATATGATTTATAATTTATACATCTCAATTTTAGAAGAAATTAGATGCTAATTTCTTTATAAATGCATACTGTGTTTTAACCTATTTTATAAGTCTATTTCATTTTTTATTTTTTATTTTATAAAAAATATATTAAAAAAAACTAATATAACTTTAAATAATTTAAAGTGTGTACTGCTAATATTTTTAGGTAATACACCCTATTTGGATTTAATCATGTAAGATCACTAAGTTCATTCTATCAAGTTTTATTTTAAGAAAACGTTATCCACGTACGTTTTAATATTTTTTTTTCTTATTTGTTGGAAATTATTAAAAATTATGCAATCATAGAGGAGACTCTTTAAATAAGAAGTGAACGATTTTAACTTTCAACGAATGTACACAACAGTTGAATGTTTAAAAGAATATGTTAGAGAAATATTATTGTCTTTTCTCTTTATTTCAATTGTATTTCCAATATTTGAACTTGAGTTTAAGAATACATATTATAAACATTATTTTTAGGAAAACACATGATAAAGTTAAGTTTATGTATATATAACATTTAATGTATTCACTAAAAAGAATTACTTTTTTAAAATTGACATCTAAATTAATAAAATTAGTTACTAAGTTAATTAAAAACTAATTTAATAAGTAATTAAAATTTTAATAACAAATATTAAAAATTAATTTAAATTTTAATAATTTAAAAATTAATTTAGTTACTATAGTATAAAAATCAATTTATAATTTTTTAAGATAAGAAAATACAATTTTTATTTATTTTATTAATAATAGAAACTATTTTAGATATTAATAATTTTTAATTTATAAAATAATTTTTAATTTAATTAATATAATAACTAATTATTTTTTATTTTTAAATTAATATATATTTAATAAATTTATTGTAGCGATTATAGGAACTTGTTAATCAACACCTTAATCTATTAAAATCATGAGAAGCCTCGTTTTATTGAGTTTTTCATTTTGAAATTTTAACCAATATTTTAAAATCTAGTTTCGTATTTTTCTTATCATATCATTGAAACTTAGTTGATAATTAATTTGTGTTAAAAATTTGATTAGTTTTGGTGAGATTTTTTTGTTTTTTCATCATCTCACTTGGACTTGAAATAATAAGTTATTCCATAAATTTTAGATAAGTATAAGAGACGTACATCACTTACCAATCATCCTAATAACAATAATTGTGAAAAAGAAAACTTGGAAGTACATGATTGAAACATGGTAGCAATAAAAGTGAAGAAGGGCTACACTTGTTTTCTTCTTCTTCTTTTGTTTTATATGATCATCAAAAGCACTTCAAGTTTACAATATTTGATTTGACTAATTATTTACACACAAATATTAACAACTAAATATTTCACACAATGCATATAATGTAATGTTGAAGCTTACAGTGTCAAACTCTTACAAATAACATATCAAAATAATAAAATATTAATGATTACTTACACTATTAAAACCATAATAAAGCAAAGTAACACACAAACTCATACCATTACCAAAATATAACGTAGTTAGCTCAGAAAATTAAGGCATTGTACTTAGAAGCAAACCAATGTCTCATTAATAAGAAACACTAAATTTTAGTATGGTCAACAATATACTAGAATTCATTAATGGCTTTAAGAACTTGGTTCTTTAAAAGGAAATGAACTTGCAAACATAATTTAGAAATAAATATGAAGAGTGGTAGATAAAGTATCTACACTCTTTTAAGATTAGTAAAATATTTTGTATTTTGGCAATATCCTAAGGACTCTATATAAACAATCACAAGCTTATTATTTTTTCTAAATTTTATTAAAAACCTTTTTAAGAAAGATTTAACACATAAAATATAAGTAATTCATATAAAAAAATTGTCACTGCATCTAATATAAAATTTTAAAAGATCCAATATTTATAAAAACAAATTTATACATAATTTAACTTTATTATTTCTAATTAATGTAAAATTACTTTTTATTTTTTAAAGTATATTTTATACATATTTTTGTCAATTTAAAAATGAAGTTAAAGTTGTAAAATTTGAAATATATAACTTATAAAAAAAATTGTTGTTTCTCCATGACTTTTAATCTGAAAGCGTTTAATGAAAAAATTTGTTTTACAATCTAAAAATTAAAAAATAATTTTTAAATTCTACAATTTAAAATACATTTTTATTTTCTAAATTCTACCATCCGAAAATCAAAACCTTAAATTTGATATTTCCAAAATTTTAGAGATGTAAAAAGAAATTAAGGAGCTGTAGAAAGAAATTAAGGAGCTGCAGAAAGAATTTGCCTAGACAAGTGTTGCACACTCTACTCCTTAACTCAAATGCTAGGAATTTAAATCTTACATGGAAATATAGAAAATCCAAGTTGAGAGAGAATATCTACTAAATTGAATTTTCTTAAAATTTCAAAGCATATTAATTCCCATATTTAATGGAAAATACTTCCTAATGGTAAAAATAAAGTCATCCAAAACAAAGAGGATGTTTGATGTAAATAACAGATAAAAAAAATACTCTTCTATGAATGTGCTTGTGATTAAAGGAATAAATAAACAGCAGAAAATTAAAACCTGTCAGTCAGTGGACTGTCATAAACTCAGTGAAGCTCCTCTCATCTCCAATATCGCAACGTGTTTTTGTCTTAACACATGGGGAATCTCATAAATTGTAGTTCAGAGAGTACATCTTTGGAAGATCAAGTACAAACTTATAATTATCTTAAACTTTTCTCAAATTCATACTGCTATGGAATAATTTGTAATATCATGTCATAATTTACACCATTAATTTTAGTTAGTTATAATTCCTCACATTCAAGTACAATTTAATATTGACACACTTTAAGGAGACATCTGGTAAAACAATTTTTTTCATACCCCAAATCATAATTTTCCGGAATCATGAATTCTGCTAAAAAAGATTAATTAATCAAAAGTTACTGTTAGAAATATAAACTGTCTACAATATATTAAATTTATGTATTATTGTTATTAAAAATTTTAATTTATTGCCATATTAACTTATTTAATAAGATTAACATTATCTTTTTACTTCTCCATTCTCACTTCCCCCTATGAAAATATTTTTATGAGAAATTTCATCGAAAACCATTTCAAAGAATATTATTTCCTGATAATATTATCTTTCAAAATGTAAACTAAATATGGACAACATAATTTTCCAATTTTAGATTATGAGATAACTAAAAACTTCTCTTCCACTAAACTCCCTCTTGAATAATTCATATTCTTAAAAAGATAAACTAATTTAATTAGTGACATTAAATTTGTCAATAATTTGTAATATATTTTACAATTAACCTTGATATTTTAAAACTAATCATTTTTTTATTCATTTAACTGTTTCGCATCTAATTACTGCTTATCTTTTCCTAGCCTGATAAGATATTAAAGGAATTTATCTCTTTAATTTCTAGCATTTATTATTTCTGACTAAAAGTTAATTAATGAATTGAGGATATTTTAGAGAAAGTAATCAATTCCACAAACTATTAAATGAATCTGTGAGTAATTTTCTGTACATGGTCTTGTATAGAAGTCAGAGAGAGTAATAGATGATAATAGAAGAGTGGATCCATACATAATACACGACAAATACAAGAATTAATACACAATCATGGTTGTGTACAAGCATCAGAGGATCCTGTGTCAATTCTTAAAACCTCAACGAATAATCATTACTCTAATTTTCAACCTAGTTCAATTTAAATGACATGCACAAGAGCCAAACCTGTCAGGGAAATTACCTTCATAGCATAATAACACGAGAAACTCAGTTTTTTCCAAGTTTTTGCGACCATAATGCCAACAAAGATGGTCTTCCACATCATCGTTCCATTGCTTGAGCATGTGCTAAATGGTGGCCATCCTCATCTGTACAAACAAGAAGAACATCAAGAAAAGTTATACAAAGAATTGATTCAGGAAAATTCAGTATTGTAGACTACCATGATGAACCCAAATATAAATTTTTAAAATGTTAATTTCCACCAGTAATATGGCCTTTTCATCATTTCATTTTTGAGTGAGAATGATATTACTTTTTTAATATAAAAAAGTACTTAGTATTGTATCACTAAATATATAAGATGTTGTTTGAATAGGAGAAACAGGGAAGCAAAAAAGTATGGAATATTTTTTTTTGGTAGCCATTCCTTAATGCAGCATGGAAGTGAGTTAAAAGTGACTGTCCACTGTAAGTTACAACCAGAAAAAATCAGACTGTAAACCATATTATGCCAGCATCCCAATCACGCCTATCCATTCAAATCATATTTACAAAAATATGATGCTGAAAGAATGCAAACTGTAGTACTTTATTTATGATTATTGAGCACTAACTAGATCCGTTAATGTCCACATTATTCTAATTTCTAATTTAGAAGACCATTCATGAAAGGAAAAATCTCAAATGGTATAGCAAAATGGAATCAAAACAGAAAAATACCACTTTCGCCATCAGAAAGATCAGCAAGCCTCGCAATTGCATCAATAAGAGCTTGTTCGTGATCCTGCATTTATTTCATATCAATTATCTGTACATACACCAACTGAGAGAAAATACAAGAAATGGCACACTGACATTTATAATTGTCCCTTACCTTTAATACTTTCTTCACTTGCTCAATTTCAAGTGCATCACGATGATTTGCATTAAATACCCTCTCTACCTGTCAAGTTCACCAGATACTTAAACATGCCAAACAAGATCAAACAATCTCTAAGAGTACTAGTCTGATTGAACCGTTTTTAGTAACCTTCTTCACTAGCGTGTCTGTGTGAAGTATGTGTATATCATCTAGAGTCTTCTTTCCTATCTCATTCTGTGATGGAAAGAAATCCTTCTTTGATTGCCCCTTTGTGGTTCCCCTACCTCTTACAGCTCCTGGAACACTTTCACGTCCTACAGACCTACTCATCCCTTTACCAGATCCACGAAAACCACCACCATGATTGACTCCTGGATCCTCACCTACCCACTGAATATCTTCAGGAGAGATCTGCAGTAACAATAATATATTTGAATAAGCTAAAGCCATATTACAGTACTAACAATGCACAGCATATCAAGTGCATGGAAAATCCGTATTCTACACAGTATTGTACATTCACTACATGGAAGAGCAGTGCTTTCAAATAACCACCACAGTTCAGCATTTAAAGAAGATGAAATTTCAAAACATGTTTGCCTACAGATTTCATTTCATACTGTATCAATAGCTGCATTCATTAAATTTGAAGTATTAAGCATCGTACAATTTCATTCAGCCACTTTCCATTCTGAATTTCAATGCTGAAAATGAAAGGATTTCAATACAAGCCAAAAGTAAAATAAATTAAAAAGAAAAAAAAAAGCAGCACAAGGTCACTTTCTTTATGAGTAGCCATTTCCTTAAAGATAAGCACCCATGCAATTGGAGAATTCACTCTCAAAAGCTAACTATAAAGGAAAAGAACCAAACACTTAAATACTCTATTGAAGATCCCATATTACTTGATATGAGACTTCGGTACCCCATAACACCCAAGTCCCTATACCTTCTCTAAGAGCCAATGTCTCCGAAACTTCCGCTCTACAATACTTTTACATGGTGACATTTCACTCAATTTCCTCGTAAATCATAACTCCACGGAGGTAGCTCTTTCCTAGATATCAACAACTCGCTTTAATACCAATTGATAAGCATTTAAGTACTCGAAGAACTCACCCTCAAAAGATAGCAATTAAGGGGATAGAACTAGAAGTTAAAACTCCAGTAAGCATCCCATACTACTTGATATTGGACCCAAGCACCTGTTAACACCCAAGTCCCTATCAAACTCTTTATAACTATAGTCAAAGATATCAAATTACACATTGATATTCTCAAATATAAATAATAATACCATGACACAAAAATGAATGTTTAAACTCGTAAGTAATTTAATAGACCATTTCGGCAATGCTATTTGTTTCTATAAATATGAAATATTAATTCTGGTAAAATGTTCTTTAGTAGATAATAGATGAACTTTTTGCTGCCAAAACATACTTGCTTAATCACTTTTAGAGAAGACTATCAACCTCTTCTTTAAAGAAATGGAACATTGTCAGCAACCCTTTTTAGGGGTGGGGGTGTAATGAGAACATTAATGTCCGACTGTTCTCTTTCTGCTTGATTTCCATTTCAAGTTTCTTAATCCAAACACGTTTCCAACCATAATTTCGTAGTATCAGATATACCTCTGACAGATTAACCCATTCCCATGTTTCATTCGCAGTCCCCATGTCATAGACCAGAGCATATCGACCCTGAAAAGTTAGAAGTAAGCAGAAACATCTCAGCTACATACTAACTAAAAAAAAAATTCTTAGTTAATTGGGGGAACGTAATACATCAGCTTGATTGTAGTCAGAGATAACGGCTTCATAAAAGTTGTTGTCATCAGGCCATCGTGTTCGCACTTTCCTACCAACTAGTGAAACCTGTGATGCTCCCTTAGCAAGCTCACCCATCACCATACCAGAAGAAGCTCTATTAGGTACTTCATTCCTTCCACCAAGTCCTGATGAAGAGTATTGCTTTATTGAAGAAACACCCAGTAATACTTGGCCCTGCAAGTAAACGACAACATTGTTTAATTATTATTCATTAGAACTAAAAAGTGTAATACATGTCTACATAGGGGTCAAACCGAAGCTCAGTAAAGCTAAACAGAAAAGAAGAGCACTATGAAAATTTATCATTTGCTTACAGGTTTGTGCTTCTTGCCCTTAGATCCAGAAACAGATCCTCGTTTTGCCACTGAAGATGGCTGAAGGGGTGCAGCAACAGGTTGGGGCTGAAATTGAGAAGGCCCACCAAAAGATTCTAAAGGAGCTGACAGCATTATCTTCTGCTTCTTACGAGATACAGATACAGTGGGACTAGGAACTGAATCATGAATAACTTGTCCAATATTCAGCATACCTGGCTGATGGCCTCCTGCCTGTCTCCACTCCCTAAAATAATGTTCAATAAGGTGTTGATTAACAAAATAAAAGTGCATAGACAGAAAAAGCAATGGCAATCTCACTTCTGAAGCATAGTGTAAAAAGAAGCCATGCTTCACACTTTTATCAGACCTTATATCTCGTATTACATCATCTGCATTAACATGACCTAGAAGTTCTCTGTGTTCCTCATTTGATAATCCTAGTTCTTTTCTAAGTTCTGTAATCAAACTTTCCTTCTCCTGAAGAAATACACGCCATTTAGCAGTCATTTAAACCTGACCAAATCATATCACAAATTATAAATATATTAGATACGTGAAAATCAAATGACAGAATATACCCAAGTAATGGCATCATCTTGAGCTTTAAAGGCTCGTAGAACTGAACTGTATGCTTCTTTCTCAAGTTGGTGAATTTGAGTTTCCATATCAATTTCGCCATACATCACAGGGTATGAAGCTCCACCAGATCTTCCATTCCTTGCAGGATGTGCCCCTCTGGGAATTTTATTTTGATGAGTAGGTGGAAGATCATCATCAGTTCCTGCAATCAAGTGAAAGCACAACATGTGAGGCCAGACCATGAATACTTGAAATAGGTATCAACCAGACTTTTTTTGGCAATGGTGAAAAATCGTTCAGATTCTCAAGAACACTTTGTAAACACAGTTCTGAGAATCAAGGGTGACACACACGCATTTACTAATTCTACAAAGTTAGGACACAATCCATTAACCATAACAATTAACTAGATAAGAGATATTATCTTAAGGGAGAGGATAAATAATTAAAAGCACCGAAATTTCCTCATGGGAACAATGCAACGTAAACATGCCAGCATTACACAGTATCATATAGAGAATTGTGTGCAAATAGTTCCAAGAACGAAAAAGATGGCAAAGGGAGTATAAAAGTGTTGGCATTTAAGGAGCTTGAGAGCATAAAATTTTATTTAGAAAAAAAAAAATTATGTCCTTGTAAACAAATTGATAGACATTTCCATACATTCCTTCCTTATTAAGTTGGAAAATTTTAAGAAACTACTTCTCAATCAAACCATCAATAGGGATAGTCCAAGGCAGCAGAAGGTTTCAGCACCAACTGCTGATTAAGATGAGACATGACTGAAGTAGTTCATTGATAACAAAAAAGCAAAACCTCAAGAGGCTTAGCCATCAAAGTGTCTAAAAATGTGTTGGAACTATATGCAGAAAGAAGTTAGGGATTTTGAAATATAACATTTCTATCTTTCACATTTATAAATAAAATGGCAGGCTTAAGTAGTTAAATTTATATGGCACATTAGTTCAAAACAACCAAATAATTTCCTGCTTTCTTCTTTCTAAAGCGTTTTATTGAGGCAAATGCTTGCTTTCACGTGCCTCTCGATTCATTAAAATGCCCAGGTTCTTATGGCACCCTTTTCTTCCTCAAAAGTCCAAAGGAAGACAAGCTAACAAGCAAAGTGACATGAATATTTCTACCTTCATCATGGAACAAACACAACAAAAAAAGTTTTTACCACTAGGTGAGGTCGGCTACATACTATGAAATCCCGTTAAACAACTTCCTCTAATGTTCTTCTCCTGTCCCCTTTTTCACAGTACTATAAACCATGCAATTTACTCTTCTCAACAGTGCTTTCAATGCCCTCCTTCACACATTCTCTCAAACCACCTTAAATTTACCGTCCTCTTTACCTCAATCGATGTCACACCAATATTTCCTAGAACACGCGTTGGTGCTATACCCGTTAATCAAACACGCTCTAAAGTTGGTCTAAAGTTACTCGCTTTTAAATACTCCGATTCCCCAAGCATAGCATGAAACCCAACAATTTGGCGCCAATTGAAATTCCCACACCCATCAAAAAAGAAGTAAACAAAAAATAGGTCAAATGAGAATAAAAAAACAAAGCCCTAACTCTATAATTAAAAAAAAAAACTCTTTAAGATTTTGCCACAGATAGGAGATAAGTACGAAACTTGAAACTTACCACTGCTATCGTAGGGTTCGTAGTCCATAGCCAGTTTGCAGCGAAATTGAAGGACCAAGATTCAGGACAAAAAGCGCAGAAACAAATATTGCAGCAAAATGGACGACAACCAGCGAGTATGAGAGTGCGAATAGTTGAACGTGAAAAGAAATCGTAGGTGGGTCTGTCTAGTAGAGCCCTATTGGTCGGAATCCGACACTGAATCGTACTCAAAAATAATATTCGTATTTAATTTTTTCAAAAATTATTTTTAAATAATACTTCATTTAAAGAATAAAAAATAATCTTAAAATATAAAAATATAAAAAATATATTACATTTTACTCGAATTTCATATTAATTCTCATGAAAATTACGTTAACAAAATCTCTTATATTTTTAAAAAATTGGTTAAAATTATAAACAAAATGTATACTATATCATTCCATAAACCTAAAAAATAACATATGTTCCATAATTTACGAAACAACTAAAATGTTATGATAATTTTCTATTAGAATGACATTATCACTACTATTACTTCCATAAATTTTTATTCTCAACTAGAATTAAATATAAATTTCTCATATTATCCTCTGGAGTTTAAGTGAAATCTTCAAATATGTTTAACCATTACATCTAAGTTATTACTTGTTAGATTAATTTTGTTATGATTTAACTTGGATTGGGTTGGAAACTTTGAATCCAAGGTTGGAGATTCAATCCATGCCCTCCAATGTGGAAAAAATAAACTACTTTTGCAGGCCATGTAAGTCATCAAGACAACATGGTAATTAATCAGGAAAAAAGTTGAAAATGCACATGCTTGAAACATAAAAACCAAATGTGAGATTACATCTAAAATTTAATAATTATAATAAAACAAACTTCAACGTGGCCTTCAACTTACACCAGAATCTAGATGATATAAACTAAAGAGTGATGATACCTAGCAAAACACTTAAAAAAACGATTTTTTTTTTAAGAAAAATCTATGTGGAGGTATCATTGTGCGGTAAATATGGTGTGTGTAACAGTGAACAGAAAAAGACAAAAACTATATTAAATTTGTACAAAGGGACCTATAATATGGTGGTGGCATTTTTCTTTCTCCCTTGTTGCCCCCAAAGGGACTTTGGCAATGGATTCGAGACTAATGAACCTTGAATCATCGATTTCAGTTCCAAGTGTTCGAGAGTTAGCATTTCAAAGGCCAGAGAAAGTGCCACCAAGGTACATAAGAGATGAAGATGGTGATGACATCATTGGCCCTTACCGTTCTGATCCATCTCTTCGTGTTCCCTTCATAGACATGGCAAAGTTGGTCAACGCCGACACACACCAACTCGAGCTTCAAAAGCTTCTCCTTGCATGCAAAGACTGGGGTGTTTTTCAGGTACCACAAGAGCTTCTTAGATATCAACACCTTCACCTTTGATTCCAATTCAGAATTATTTCTTGGATAATTATGGATCGGTTTTTCTTCTTAGATGGTTATGAAGTAGGTAGCAACAACTTCTTGCTTTCAATCACTTCACAAGCCATGTAAAAATGTCTTTTAGCATTTGTGCTGTTTGTAGTAAATTCAGAATTTCCTGTAGTTGTTGGTATGAAGATTAATGACCTAGTATATGCAATAGATCGAGCTGATACATGATGTAACCTAAAGCATTTTCATTTCTTTAAATTCTTTTCCCTTTTAGTTCTTTATTAATTAATCCGAGAAATATCCTTGTTAGATGTTATGTTCTCGGAAAAGTGAAGAGCATAAGCCAAAATTGTGTATTTTTTTCCATTTTGAGTATTAGAAAGCTAATTGAACTGAAAGCAAGGTAAGGGAGAGATTATCAGCATTTCTACCTGTTTCCTTCTTCTTTTTTTTCCTCCAGCTGGTAAATCACGGAGTTTCAACTACGTCCCTTAAGAATATAAGGAATCAAGTTCAGAGGTTTTTTGAGCTTCCTTTGCAAGAGAAGAAGCGATCGGCACAGAAACCAGGAAGCCTTGAAGGGTATGGCCAAGCATTTGTAACCTCAGAAGACCAAAAATTGGATTGGAATGACATGATCTTTCTCAAATGCCTCCCCATTCAGAACAGAAAAATGGATTTGTGGCCTCAAAACCCTCCTGAGTTTAGGTACATGAATAATAAATAGCTGAATGCCAATAGAAGTTAGATATTGGATAAATCAAATAAAGCATTGTCTTGTGATATTTAATCTGTTTATACCATGATATTTCAGGAACACTTTTACTCAGAACAAAGTTAGCTCCTGGCCAGGAAAATTAACTATATAGTATCTATAATGTGCTAGAGAGGACTCAAATTAATTGCTTCCCTGTTTATAGTATCTATCTTGTTTGTTTTATTCAAGAAATTCCAATGTGAAATTTCTATTTTCGTGTTTGTAAAGGTGTCATTTTGCATTTGATTATCAGGGAAACATTAGAGAGATATTCTGAAGATATAAGGGAAGTTACAACTTCAATTATGAAGTTCATTACTATGTCTTTGGGGCTTCAAGATACGCAGATATCAGAAAGTTTCCGAGAGGGATTCTATGATATAAGGATGAATTGCTACCCACCCTGTCCTGAGCCTGAAAGAGTTATTGGGATTGTGCCCCATGCTGACAATTCGGGTATCACTCTCTTGCTTGACTGTGCTGATTTTCCTGGGTTGCAGTTCCTCAAAGATGAAAAATGGGTCAATGTTGAGCCTATAGAAGGGGCCATTGTTGTAAACACTGGACATATTATTGAGGTTTGTACTTGGAACTATTAGGCAGCACATTCGATCATGGATAGATTTTGCAAGTTTGTTTACAGATAAAATGAATGGATAAATCAATATAGAACTATTGCATGATATTTGAGCAATAATTGGCATCACAATTTTGTGCTTTGGAAAATGAGATTTGATCAGAAATCATTGTTTTTTATGACTTGTAATTGGTTATTCTAAATCAGCAAACTTACCATTCACGATGCTTTGTATGTCAATGGCTTAACAAAGCAAAAATCCTTTACATTATTTACAAAAAAAAAAAGAAGCTTGAATTTGATGTGCATGTTTTCCATTATGCAGGTGATGAGCAATGGGATATACAAAGCGCCTGAGCACAGAGCTGTAGTAAATAAGTTGAAGGAAAGGTTTTCAATAGTGACATTCTGCTATCCAAGCCCTCATATGAACATTGGACCTGCTGATGAGCTTATAGGTGAAGGGAATGTAGCTGTATATAAGAAATTGACAAATGCAGAGTATTTCAGCAAGTTTTTCAACAGGGACCTTGATGAATCCTTTCTTGATAGTCTCAAAATATGATCAATGATGTTAAATTTGTACATCATTTCATTTTACCGTTCCTATATCATGTCCATTTTGGATCACACATTTGCTCCTAAAAACTTTCTTTAGTTTTCCAGTCCAGAAAAGTGAAAGAATTATAGTTTTCGTGTGCTAATAATAATTCTAGTTCAAATTTCATTAAGACAAGTGAAGAGACGTCATTTACATGAAGAAAGGTCATTTACATACATTCTTGTAAAATTGTGATTTCTGTTTCGTCCACCATTATACCGGACTAAAAATTTTACAGCAAGTTTTTGTTACGGAGTTCTTCGTTTTGACAGTTGAAATTGTGAATTGGAGATATGAAGATATTAATTTCGCATAGTTACTTTGTTTTAGGATTTTTTTTATTTTTTAATTATTGCTTTGAAGTATTGACTTACTAGTACCTTGTAATGTATTTGATTATACGCTCTTGTATTTTTATTAATTTTAGTAGAATTTAATTAACATGAGTTTTTATTTCTAACATTCAGAAGTTTTTTGTAAGTTAAAATATTTTGTGATTCTTTTATGATTGTTTCTGTAATTTTTTGTTACTGTTACTCCTTATTATAGACTTTTGTAAGTTGAAAGAGTTATTTTTTCTAGATACTTAATATTTTTACTTGTTAAATTGTTATTTAGGGTTTATTTCAATTATTGTTGTTATAGTTTTTACTTTATTGAAACACGCTAAAGTTGATTCTAAATCATAATTTTGTAAGAGTTCGAATATTTTTAGTAGTGTTGATGCTTGATGGTCATCAACTAGTGTTTGGACTCTCATTTAATAGTTTAGTATGTCTTTGTGGTGTGCACGTGATGTGTCCATCTAGTCTGTATGTTGTTAGGGCGAATAGTTTTGTAAACTCTAAGTTTATGTAAGGTGTGAATATATATATATATATATATATATATATATATATATATATATATATATATATATATATATATAAATAGATTTGAGAAAAAGAAAATGATAGAATTGAGAGAAAAGGTAATAAAAATAAGATTATTTTTTTAAAAAAATAATGGAAAATAAATAAAAAGTTTGTAGAAATTTATGAATAATTTAATTGATATGATAATTTAAAAATAATTTTATAATTAATAATTTAATAAAATTACTACTTTATCTTTAAATAAAAATTACATATAAAATTAATATTAATAATTCATTTGAATTTATTTCTTGCACTTTTGTTGAAGTTTTTCATCTCGCATTTTGAATATTAAATTGAAAAATAATTATATATTTATAAATAAAAAATGTTAAAAATATATTTTATTATAACTAAATTAAAAATATCATAAAATTTCAATAATATATTATTATATTTTTAAAATATTCATTATTATTTTTATATATTATTATTAAGTTTTATATTTATTTTTATTTTTTTTAATTTAATATTATTATTTTCTAAATAATTTTATTTTATAATTATTATTCTTAATTACTTTTTTTAAATTTTAGTATTATTTTATTTTATTAATATTTTATATGTTATATAATATAATTATGACCGATTATGTTATATAACATAAATAATCTGTTTTTGTTTTATTTTTTTAAATTTTTTTAATAATATATTATTAAAATTTAGTTAAATTTTTTGAAAATAATTTAATTATAATGATATAAAAATGTATATAATCAATTATGTGTTATGTATAATTGATAATTGATTATGCTATTTTAAATTAAATTTATAAATTAGTTTAATGATCCTTATTATTTTTTTCTACATAAATCCTTACACATAATTGAATAGCAACAGAGCTATATTCACAAATTTATCCGAATAAACAGTAAATTACGGGAAAGAAAGAGAGTGTTAGTCTTATTTAACATTCTACTCGTAAGGTACTTAACTTTTCATTTTTTATAATTCAATATATTTAATTTTCCATTTATTTTAACTGAAAATGTAAGATATTTTTGTTTTGTTTATACTTCTAATAATTAATAAATATAATATTATTATTCGTATTTTCCTATAAATGATTATTATATTTATAAAATAATTAAATAAAAAATTCTATGACTATATGTTTTATTATTTATTATACAACTATCATAAAAAACTACTTAACATATTTAGATTATTAGAAAATTAAAATTAAAATTATTAAAAAATTAACCAAAATATAAATAAACTTTAAATTTTTTAATAATTTTAATAAATTCACAACATTGTATTAAGTTTTTATATATAATTTTTGTAAATAATATTAATTATAATATTAATATTATTAAAAAATATTTATTACCTATGTATGTTTTTATGAAAAATTTTCGCCAAACAATACATGTTAATTTTAATATGAAATATCTTTAATAGAATATACTTGAAGAACTTTATTGAATTGCTTTTTTCGTAAAAAATACATGGAGATTTTGTTATAAAAAAATTATTCATGAAAAAATATTTTAATTACTTGTAAAACTAATTATGTTTAGTTATATAATTTTTCCTCCTAATAAAATAAAACTTTAGAGTAAAATTATTAAAAAATTAAGAGTATGTGCTGAGGTTTTTTCTTGAATATAAATTTTTAGGTAATATAAATTGACAAGAAACTAATTAGATAAGGGTTTCCTGTTTAGTTTCTTGCAAATTATGTTGTACAGGAAAATAAAATAAAATATTATTTTAATTTATTATATTTAAAATACAAATGAACTTATTAAATTGTATCTCAATTTTAATTTTAATTTTGTAAAGTACAGATTAGGGTCTTTTATCTTTGGGCTTTGAGGGAGATAAAGATAAGTTAGGAACTCTATTTGTGACTTGTTTGATTACACTTTGAAATGATTATGTATAATATGCCTTGAGAAATTTGTATTTGCCTAGTATTAAAATATTTGGTTAAATTCACTAAATTCTAAATTTCATTCTAAAGCATATAGTCTATTTCTTTTCTTTTTAAAATTTTTAAAATCTAATTAATTTAAATGTTTTTATTTTTTTATAATATTTTTAATCTTATTAAGAACGAAATAAAATTTCAATTGTTATGATTTTTTAATCATACACATCTCTCAATAGTTTATCATATTCTTATGGTCTATTTGTTTATCTTTAATTTTTTTAAAGTAATTGTATTAAAAAATAGAATAGTAAATTTATTTTACAAAAACTATAAAAAGAACAAAGTTATATTAATGAATTCAATAATTTAAAGGAAAGAAAGACAATTTTTTAAATAAATATAATTTTTTCTAGTTATAATTATAATTATATTAAATTATATATACTTATTTTTTAATATTAATAATAATGATAGTATGTATATAAATTTTGATTATATTACTTTAATTTTTTCAAAATCATTGGTCAACATCCATGATTTACTATATTTAGTATAGTTTTTAAGACACAATATTTATTCTTTTGTTTATTTAATAATAAAGGTAAAAATATATTATTCTTATATGTGTTATGCCTTATCAAATTAGTCTTTTAAGGAATTTAGTTTTTAGATGTGTAAAATGCAAATTCATCTGTGAATATTAAAGTTTTCATAAAAAAAGTGTATTATTATTTAAAAATTTACCTTGAATGTCTATTTTAAATTTAGAATTTTTAAACATTACTAATGAAACATTAATAAATTGATGAATATTAAAAAATTACCTCCTAAATTTATCAAAGCAATAAATGATGAAGTTCCAATTTTTTGTAGGTCATGAATATGTAATTTACACATTTAAAGTCACTGTGATATCAAAATCATTCATTACATTCCCAAAATACTTCATCTTATATACTCAATTTATAATACGTATGCTTCTATTTTCATATACATTTTTTTTCCTAAGACTATCTAAAACACTTTCAAACAATCAAAACATTATATAGATGTATTATTACCCTCTTTGCTTAAATTAAAGTGTAGTTATATTTCATAATTATTTGAGAATCGCTTTTAAAAATACAAACAATCCATATAAGCTTTTGGAATACAACCTATAATACTTCTTCTTAAACATTCATTAACAAAACAAAAACTTATATTACATTAATTTTACTATAGATAGAATTTTAAATTAGTCTAATTCGATGTACTCTTGATATGCTTTATAAAATCTCAACATAATAAGAATTTTAAATATTAGAACTCATTTAAAGTTAAAAAGAATATTAAAAAAAAGTCTAAGAAAACTAAAAGTATTAGAATTAGTGTTTAACTTTTATTTATACATTTTATTTCTCATCTATTATTAAAATATTTGGTTAAATTCACTAAATTTTAAATTTCATTCTAAGCATATAGTCTACTTCTTTTTATAGGCAAACTATATAATAATATATTTCAATAACTCCATGGATAAGAAAAAATAAATAGTTTGCTGTTTCTCTAATCCTAGACTTTTAGTATGATTGTTATTTACACGATAAAATTTTAAAAAAAAATATGATAGAATATGATAACTCTATAATAGGATAATAACAAAATAATATATAATTATATTTAATGATTTGAGAAATAAAATAATAATAAAATATAGCATAAGTTATATTTAAAGTAACGCAAACATAAGTAGTTTTAATTTTAGTATTTTATTTTAATATATTAATTATTTTAATTTGTATATATATATATGTTTTTTATTATATAATATAATTAAATGAATAAATAAATAATCTATAAATCAATATATATGATTTAGAAATAAATATTAAAAGGAAATAGAAAAAATTATTATAAATTTTAAATAAAAAATTTGAAAAAGAGAAAACATTAATTTATGTTTTTTATAATTTTATGACAATAAATCCTTTCTTAATTGAGAGATCAAACATAAATTAGTGTTTTAGATGTGTATGAATATTTCTATAATTTGTAAGAATTAATTTTTTTTAATATATTCTTTTATTAAATTATAAAAACAATTTACTATTTTTTAAGTAAGAAAAATAAGTTGCCTTTGAATGATTTACCTCAATTATTTGTAGATCCCATTGTTTTAAAAAATTACATAGAAAGTATTTAATGTCATTCATGATTCATTTCACAAATATAATGTAATATGGGAAAAAATAACTAAATAATAATAAGAACATCATAAATATAAATATTTCGTGGCAATTTTTATTTGATGTTAATTTTCTTGTATCCAAACAATGAATAATATATATGAACTATTATATGTAAATTTGAACAATTATAATTATTTTAAAAAATGTATATGTATATATATTACTTATTTATTTTTTAAGAAAATATTTTTTTTTATCAAATTTGAAGTTAGGTTTTATTTGTTATTGTAAGACTCCACTCAATATAATAAACTTCCAAAGAATGAATCTATAATAAAAATGTGATACTTATATATAAACAATGTTATCATCATTATTAATATATATGTAACTATCACATATATTATTGTAAAATTAAATTAATTTATTATTTTATTGTTAATAGATCTAACTGTTCCATTGATCTAAATGTGGTGATGGTTTATCTTTATAAGTGTTCTATTGTTTTTTTAAAATCCAGTTTTCTATGAAGGAAAGACAATTTATAAAAAAAACCTGCAAAAATCAACATAGAAAAGTATAGATATATTCTTAATTATTTGTTTTTATAAGTAAATGTTTAAATATTTTTCTCTTTTATCTTCAATGGTTAACAATGTCTCCTTATATTTTATGTTATCTTCAATATATCAAAAATATCATGAAATATATTTAGTGTTTAATCAAAATGATGTATAATAAAGTAGAGTATTAAGATGTACATATATATGTCACACATTAATAAAAATAATAATATATGAATTTGAGATAACAAAATTTCTTTATAAACAATATTTTTGGTAAAATTGTCATCTTCTCTTCAAGGTGTCCTGTTTTTATAAGGATTTTTTTCTGTAAAAGTTTGATAAATACCTCTTGACAAAGCAATACATAATTGACCATGACTAAAAACATATCGTGGAAGGTAAACTCCGATGTTGGGCATAGTTTATCCTTATGATTTATTGATAATTGCAAACTTAGTTTTATAAGGAAAAACCTACACTTTATGTTCTTTTATGTTTAATTCTAGATTATAAAGATTTTTTTTTCAGCATAGTGGTATGTCAATATTTCAACATCCAACACATGTAGCATAAACGACATAGTAATCTTGTCTCGTGACATAATTTAGATTTACGATCTATCTTTCACAACAACATGAATGACATATGTTTTTTTTAACCTTTAAAATATTCATAGATAAGTCACTTGATGCAACTCCACCTTGCAAAAAGTGTGAAAATAAAATTAACAGGAAAAACTCTCAAAAAAATTTATTATGAATTATTTTTTAATGAAGTTTTCTTGTAGATTTTTTTGGCATGAAAGTTTTCTAAAAAAATTTGTTGTAAAAAATTTCATAATTTTTTTTCAACTTTTACATTCTTTGAGTAATTAATTATCCACAAATTACCTACAAATTTGCCGGAAATGTTGTAGGAAACTTACTCCATGCAAAATTTTATAAGAAAATTTCAAGAAAAGTTTGTTATAAATAAGTATATTCAAATGTATTTAACTATATTATTATCATAATTAAAATTTGATATAATTTTACTATTCTATAATAAAATAAGGTCTTTAGTATAAAAGAATTTTTGTTAGAGTTGGGAAGTCTCAACAAAGAACATTAGATAAGAAATTTTTTATGTTGAATATAATTATTAAATATATGTTAATAAAAGGGAAAAGGAATATTGCAATAATTTTCTAAAAATGAATTACATATAACTATAATCTAATTAATCTTAATAATTATTTTAAAACAAAATGAAAAATTGTAGTTAAAAGTAAATCATTTTACTTATTTTTGAAATAGTGAATCCCTATAAAATATATATACTAAACTTATACGGCTAAAATTTAGTAGTGTTTTGTGAGATATCATAGTTACAGTTATAATATAATAAATATAAGATTTAATTAATTTGTTAAATACTTTATAAATTTAAATATTTTTAATTAAGTTTTATTACAAAAATTATTCAATTGGGTGTTCTGATTTTTTAAGATATACATAGTGTTAGATTTTGTTGTCATCCATTGAAAATGTTTAATAGACACATGATTGGAAATTAAGATTTGTATACAACTTAATTAAACCTAAATATATAACATAAGATGGTGACTTCATATTCAAAAACATGATAGCAAACAATCAAATATTAATTTGAAAATTTTAACATCCTTATAGAATCGACTTCATACACAATCACACTGACATATTACTATATAATTTTTTTTAACCACATGTGTTTACGAATTTTTACTGCATATATTTAATAATATTATTTTAAAATTGCATATAAATATAGACTGTATAAATTTATTCAATAAAATTTGATTCACTGAACAAGCAACAAACAGACTACATATTACAGTTTGGTACAATCAGTGGGCTTAAAGGACACAGTTTTCATCTTCAAATCGAAGCCAACCAAATGGTTTGTCTGTGCTATGTTTCCGAAGATGGCACCCTTCGACACTGGGGCAAATGCAAAGCACGTTACATCATCGGAAACCCTAATAAAAGTGTTCACAGAAGACAAAACTACGTCTGCACCACTAAAATGTGCTGTAACAAGAGGAGCCTCAAATGCTTCATTTGCTGGAGTCTTGTAACAAAGGCTTAAATTTTGGTTTGGGCTATGAACACGTCCCAATTTTATCTGTGCTGCAACTTCTGACTCTAATTTGGAGTAAAATTGTTTTGGCAAAAGGGTTAAGGTTGTTCCTGAGTCGATCACAATGTTACCCTTTGCATCATGTTGTGGTGATTCACCTGCAAATTCTAACCTTTTGGACCCAACACTCATTCCCTCCAAATTAAGGTAATAAAAAGTGTGAACAGGACCAGTTATGATTGGAGTGGAGACTGTGTGAGGACCAGAAACCACAGCATTTTGTCCAAAATTTAAGTGACTGGTGTTTTTGGAATCAAGAAATGGAACCAAGCAATAGGAGAATTTGAAATCAAGTGAAGAACCTAATTGGCTGATGAGTGAGACAGCTCCAGCTCCCAACCCTAATACACCAGGCCCACCATCCTTGTTGTAACCACAACCAGTTTTAATTTTCCCAAAGTCAATAGAAGAACCTGCAAACAAAAAGAAAGTGGTTAATATCTAAATTATATATATAAAAGGGATTTTGTTTTGTACACATCTTATTATTTCTTTTTTCAAAGGATAGTCAATTTTTATGTCATATTTATTAATTTTTTCAACAAGTCAAATTTAATTGAAATTGTATTATATTTATTTGCTATTTCTATTTAATTAATGATTCAAATTCTTCTTACCTTCAATTTAAACATTTTAAATAGTATCTCAAATTCAAATAAAAAATATAAAAATAGATAAATTCCTCTATGTTGCATAATTTTTAAGATTTCATACAAACCTATTTAATGAATATAAAAAATGTGTGTGATAAATGATGCGCAGAACAATTTAAAGGAAAAGCAATAATTGAAGTTCAATTGAAAGTACCATTAGAGGATGTGAAGGTAAGTGTTTCAAAGGCAAGAGGTTTCCTGTAATTGATATCAGAATCGTAAAGGCAAACTGGAGCATCGTAAGCACAAACCCCATGTTCTGCTGGACAATCACTGGTTTCACAATTGATGAGTGAGTAAGTGGAAGATTTCTTAGGGTCAAAGGCTTTAATCGTTTCTTGTGATTCTTTGCACCTTGACCAAATAAGGTCACTCCCTGTGTCAACCACGCCCTCCACATCAAATGGAGGTGTTCCGATTGAGAACTTCACAAAGTATTCTCCTTGCTTCGAGGAGCTTACCACAGGTTCTGGCATTTCTGCTGAACCTTTTGAGTTTGGATAGAAATGGTTCAGGCGTTGAAAGGAACGATGAAAAGCATTGTCCAGTTGCTGAAAAGGGGTTTCTGTGGGATTGTGCAACACAGATTTTGGAGAGTCTCTGTGAATGAGTTCCACACTCAACCCTCCTTTCGCCAACTCTGTGAAGAGTGTTCTACCAAAGCATAGGGTTGATAATGAGAGAGTAATGAAAACAAAGAGAATATGAGCACAAGTAGCCATCTCTTAGGATAATGAAAATAGGGTTTGTGTTCTTTTCTTTTCATAAGCTAGAGCTACTGGGGGAGCATTTAAAGACCATCAAGGTGTGACCTACCAAAATTTACTAAAATTTTAATAAAAGTTAAATTAAAGGAAATTTTAGTTTTTTATAACTAGTGTCATTTAATTTTAATAAATATTAAAATATAAAATTAAATATTAACAAAATTAACAAAATATTTAATAGAATAAAATTAAAATATTATTTATATTCTCCTTCACTTGTCCTTGTTTAGTTCATTGACTTTTCAAAGTAAAACATAAACTTAATTTTATTTCTACTTATCATTCATTTATTCTATTTTTGAAAAAAAGAAGACAGTTCTCTTTTACCATATATTTTTGAAAAATATTTAAAATATTTTGTCTATTTTTTTTAAGTTGTTAGAGTTGAACTTAACTAACTTACAGTGTTTTTATTTTTAAAATGTTTTTATATATTTTTTTAGAATATAATAAAATCTTAATTGTTATAATTTTTTATAATATATATCTCTTAATATTTTATCAAATTATTACAATTTCTTTTATCTTTAATTTTATTTCATTTTTTAAGTAGTTGTAATAAAAAAATAAAAGAATGATTTATTTTAAAAAGCTATAAAAGAAACCAAGTTTATATTAATGAATTCAATAATTTAAAAAAGAAAATAAATTAAAATTAATAGAAGAAAGAACAATTCTTTAAATAAGTATAATTCTTAAGTTTATATTAATGAATTCAACAATTTAAAAAAATAAATAAATTAAAATTAAAAAAAACAATTTTTTAAATATATATAATTTTTTTAGTTGTAGTTATAATTATATTAAATTATATATATTATTTTTTTATATTAATAATAATGATAACATATATAATTTTTTTTATATTACTAGAACTACACTAGTATCTGTGTTTTTTAAGCCACAATATTATATAATTTATTTTAAAAGCTATAAAAGAAACCAAGTTTATATTAATGAATTCAATAATTTAAAAAAGAAAATAAATTAAAATTGAAAGAAAAAAGAATTTTTTTTAAATAACTACAATTCTCTTAATTATAGTTACAATTATATTAAATTATATATATATATATTTTTTATATTAATAATAATGATAACATATATAAAATTTTCATATTACTACAACTACACTAGTATCTGTCTATAGAATAATTTTTAATACAATTTTTTTTTGTTTATTTAATAGTGAAGGTAAAAATATATGATTCTTAAATGTGTTATCCGTTATCAAATTAGTATTTTAAATTATTTAGTTTTTAGATGTATAAAAAATACAAGTTCATCAGTGAATATTAAATTTTTCTTTTAAAAAATGGTATTATTCTTCAAAAATTTACCTTAAATATCTATTTTAAAAATAGAATTTTTAGATATTATTTATAAAACATTAATAAATTTTTGTAGGTCATTAATTTGTAATTTATCATAGTAATGAATGATGAAGTTCTAATTTTTTGTAGGTCATTAATATGTAATTTCTACATTAAAGTCAGTGTCATACCAAATTATTACATTAATTTTACTATAAATAAAGTTTTAAATTAATCTAATTCGATATACGCATGCTTTACAAAATCTCAACATAATAAGAATTTTAAAGATTAAAACTCATTTAAAGTTAAAAAGAATATTAAAAAAAGCGAAGAGAACTAAAAGTATTAAAATTAGTGTTTAATTTTTATTTATACATTTTATTTCTTATTTATTCTTAAAATATTTGGTTAAATTCACTAAATTTTAAATTTCATTCTAAGCATATAGTCTACTTCTTTTTATAGGCAAATTATATGATAAAATATTTCAATAACTCCATGGATAAGCAAAAATATATAGTTTGCTGTTTCTCTAATCCTAGACTTTTAGCATGATTGTTATTTACACGGTAATATTTTAAAAAAATTATAGGATATGATAACACTATAATAGGATAATAACAAAATAATATATAATTATATTTAATGATTTGAGAAATAAAATATAACATAAGTTATATTTTAAGTAACGCTAACATAAGTACTATCCTGTTTTTTATTTTAGTATTTTATTTTAATATATTAATTATTTTAATTTATATATATATGTTTTTTATTATATAATGTCAATAAATGAATAAATAAATAATGTATAAATCAATATATATATATATATGATTTAGAAATAAATATTAAAATGAAATAATAAATATTAAATTATTATAAATTTTAAATACAAATTTTGAAAAAGAGAAAACTTTAATTATAGTTTTTTATAATTTTAGGACAATAAATCCTTCCTTAACCGAGAGATCAAACATAAACTAGTGTTTTAGATGTGTATGGACATTCCTATAATTTATATGAAGTAATTTTTTTTAATATATTCTTTTATTAAATTATAGAAACAATTCACTATTTTTTAAGTAAGAAATATAAGTTGCCTTTGAATGATTCATTTTAAGTATTTGTAGATCAGATTGTTTTAAAAAATTACACAGAAAGTATTTAATGTCATTCATCATCCATTGAGAATCCGTACAATATAATAAATTTGCCAACGATGAATCTATAATAAAAATGTGATACTTATATATAAACAATGTTATCATCATCATTAATATATAAAGCAAACATATATAACCATACATATATTATTTTTAAATTAAATTAATTTATTATCTTATTGTCAATTGATTTCCATTGATTTAAATGTGATTGTTTATCCTTCTAAATGTTCCATTGTTCTTTTAAAATCCTGTTTGCTATGAAGTGAAGACAATTTATAAAAAAAACTACAAAAATCAACATAGAAAGGTATAAATACATTCTCAATTACTTATTTTTATAAGTAAATGTTTAATTTTCTTTTATCTTCAATGATCAATAATGCTTTCTTATATTTTATGTTGCCTTCAATATATAAAAAGTATCGTGAAATATATTTAATGTTTAATCAAATGATGTATAATAAAGTAGAGTATTAAGATGTACATATATTTATGTCACACATAAAATAAAAGGACAATACATGGTTTTGAGATAATAAAATGTATTTATAAACAATATTTTCAGTGAAATTGTCATCTTCTCCTTCAAGTTGTCATGCTTTAATAAATTAGTCTACTTTGATATACATTAAATAAATGTTTTACCAATTTCCCATAGAGCTAAGCATTTGGACAAAAGTTCATGAATTACTTGTATTACCTATAACTTGCGTGTGCGCGAGCTCATATTTTTTGGTAAATTTTTAATGTGAGTTTTTTTATACTCGTCCTGCATAGTCCGTGGATTAAACGGTTTTTACCTGCGATCTTTGTAGGCTACCTACAACCAGCAATATTAAGTCACATTCAACAAAAAATCTAACATCCATTGCTTTTATAGGTTATCAATAAGTTTAATTCAATATAAAATATAATAACTTTTGCTTCTAATAGTTATCACCAAGCCCAATTCAATTCAAAATTTATTTATTTATTTTACTTTTATTGGTTGTGCATTGTTTAATTGATTGAATAAAATATTGATATACAAATGAATGCTAAAAATATCAATATATCTTTGTGGGTGCGGACTTATTCGTTTAACTCGTAGGTTTTATAGGGTGGATGCAGTTTATGAAAATTAGAGACCGTTTAAAATGTAAGCTAAATGAACATTTTTTTTATAATGCGGGTTTATGCAGATATGAGCTTAAATGGGTGGATCCGCCCATATACACAACTCTACCCGCAACCCAAGTAGGTGCAAATTTGTATTTTTGAGTAAATTTTTAGTGCAAAATTTTTTATACCTCACCCACACAACCCATGGATTATTAACATCAAATTAAATTAACTCAAAATCTAATATTTATTATTTCTATAGCATATCATCCAATCTAATTCAATCTTTTTTTTTCTATTAGTTTTCACTAAATCTAATTTAATTCAAATTTTATTTATTTTATTTTATTGATTATGTATTGTTTAATAAATTAAATAAATTATTATTATAAAAATAAATATTAAAAAAGTTTCAATATATTTTTACAGATGCAAACTTATTTGTTTAACTTCCAAATTTTAAAAAACAAATAAAATTTATAAAAATAAAAATTAAAAATCATTTAAAATTGGAAGTAAACAAAATTTTTTATGATGCACGTTTAAACATGCAGAGTAGTTGGTATACCTACCTTTAGTATCAAAAGTTACTTTTATTTATTTTTCAAAAGATTATTAACTACTATTATTACATTATTTATAATAAACACTTTAGAATACAAGGATATATACATTAGTAAAACACAAACTTCTATAACCCTTCATCGTGCAATAACAATGGATGTAATTACTTGTGTAATATTTAAAATGAATTGTATTTTTATATTTATCATAAAATCAATTAATTTTTTAGTATTAAAATAATTATTATTTGTATGAAATCATATATATATATATATATATATATATATTATTGTAGGTATTATTTTTTTAATAAATTTGATATAATTAATCATGAGTTAAAAATAAAACTATTGCTAATAATTATTAAAAAATATTTTTTTTTCACATCGAACAATACCTTGAGTAAATGCTTATTTATTGGGTGGATTTATAAATGAAAGATTAACCACCGAAAGGTGTAGTGTGTGTGTGGTCACTTTCATCTTTCGAAATATAAAGTTTTATACTGCTGGAGTTTTTTTAGTGTCGTTTATGGCCTCATAAATTTTTCTCAGGACAAAAAATAATTTATAATATTTTAACCAAAGTAAAATCACAAGGTTTTATAAAATAATTATGAAAGAATTCATGGATTTGATGCAAACTGTTTTTGTAATTATAAAAATAGGTGAGTTTTTTCAAAAAATTATCAAAATGAGTATATCGTATTTTAGAAATCATGTTTTAAAATATGATTTTTTTTCATAAAATAAATCAAAATAGTTTTATAAAATTTGAATTAAAATTAATTGTTTTTAATTGTGAAAGGAAAAGTTGTGCCTTACTACTCTCATCATTTTATGAAAGAAAGCAAAGTCATGGTATAAAATATTACTTTCACATTGATTTTATAATATGGGGAAGTAAAAGGAGAATGCACCACTTATATTTTTTTTATAAAGCAAATCTAAGTCTTTATAAAATAAGATTTGTATTAAATCAACTCATCTTCTTTTGCAATTCTGTTGCATGGTCATTCTCTTAACTTAGATACTAAGAGACAAATTCACATTCACTCCACCCTCCTTTTTTTAATATTAAATTGGAAATAATTAGAGTGAATTATTTTGATAAAAAGTTAACTTAGTTTACACATGTTATTTTTTCAATAAATGTTTAATACAGGTTTTTTTACCTATCTAAGACTGCAAATTACTCAAAATCAACATTATTAATTAAGTTTAATTTAATAAAATAATCAAGACTTATTAATTATGCGAGTTATTATAATGAATTTAATATTTTTTATTCATTATTATCAAATTTAATTCGAGTTAAAATTTAATTTTTTCTTTTAATTATACATTAGTTAATAAATTATTATTATATAAATAAATATTAAAATATTTCATGCATCTTTAAAAATATAGATTAATTTGTTTAATTCATAAATTTTCTGAGACAAATATATTTTTTAAAAGTTAAAAACTATTTAAAGTACGAAATATACGAAATAGTCTTTTATGATCTGAATTTATTAGTGAAAGAAGTATCTTATTTTGATGATAGATGACTAGTTCATTTTGGTAATCTTTTAAAAATTTATTCATTTTTATTTTGGAAATCTTTTAAAAACTTACTCATTTTCATATTACAATAAAAAAATTTTTCACTAAGTCTATAAACTTCTCATACATGTCTCGAAAACAAGAAATATAATGCATAATGTGCATTTGTATTAGTTATCTCACTTTAAATATAAAATAAACTATGTTAAGAGTGAATTACCAACAGAGAAAGGCTTTGATTGGGATGCAATTGGAGCCATGATTTTGCTTTACTTGTTAAAGAAAAAGGAAAAAGCCTTAGATTGTTTCTTTAGTTGCTCTTTACTATATCATATATTTAAAGGAAGGTTCCCACATGGTCATATGGACCTTTATCATTGAGTCCTCCAAAGACATTTTGTTGAATCAGTGATAACAAACCAAATTTTGTTTCAAAGTTCTTTATCTTTGCTTTTGACCTCACAGTAAATGACACTAACGGAGGACTGAATGGATATGATTAGAGATGACAAGAGGGGAATGTGAGTTTCATTATTTTATTTTTATTTTCAAGATAAAAATTCATTTTTATCCTCATCTTTATATTCATATGAAAATTTTATGATATCGTTATTCTTATTTTCATCGGGTAATGAATATATACTTGTGTATATCTGTATTTTTATTATTCTAAATATTGATTTAATAATTTTTTATAAAAAAATAAACAAATTACAAAAAAATAGTTATGATATTATTAATGATTTAATATCAAATATAAAAAAGAAATTGCAATTTTATAAATCTTAAATCAGAACTAAATAATAATTGCATGAAATCTTTTTTTTTATCCTAATAAAGATTATAATATATCACGCGAAGAAAATTACACGAACAAAATTAAACGAACAAAATTAAACTAATAATAATAAGAATTTATAAATGCATCTTTCATCTTTTTCTAAAAATATTCATGACAATAAATAATTATATAATAGTAAATGTAAAAGGGTTAAAAAGTAACCATAATTATATAAAAAATAAAATTTTATTCAAAAATAAAAATTGAGAGTCATACATTCTTAATAAAAATAAACAACAAATACAAATATTAAAAAGAAGTCAAAATAATCAAATATGTGCCCTAAAAACAATTTGATTCACTAAAATTGAGAGTTATATTGTATTTTCTGAAAATGTAATACACCATTTAAATAAAATCGCACAGGAAAAACATGTGTGTCAAGGTTATGATGGAAGAGAATGTACCTTCGAAATCTGAGTACACTTGGTAGATATTGAATGAGTCTTATTAAGAGAGAATAAAAAATTGTGTAATAAAACAAAAACCAAACATAAGGTCAAAGAAAAAAAAACAATAATTTTTTTATGTTACTCAGTAAACTAAGGGTTTAGGTGATTAAACACTTGAAGTTGAGAGTTAAACATTCTCATGTTAAAATATAAATAAAAATAAAAATATTATAAAGGAGTAAAAATAGTCAAATTTGTAACCTAGAAAATATTTGACTCAATGGAATTGAGGTTTGTGTTTCTTGAAATGCAATAATTGAACCAAACTACACAAAGGAGAAAAATGTATAATCAAGGTTGTGATAAGAGGGAAAATATCTTGAAGATCTTAGTGAACTTTGTGGATTTTAAAAAAGTTGAATAGTTGAGAGAGAATAAAAGAATTGTGCAGTGAAAAAGCAAAATAATGATTATAAAATTAAGCACCAAAGAGAACAATAAATATAATTTTTTTAGGTTATCTAATAAATTGTGAGTGTTTTAGTAATTTTAAACGTGGATGGGTATGAAGGTGAAGACGAGTATTAGGACGGGTATAGGGGCGAGAATGGGGATGGGGATGGGAATGGGGACGTGACAAATATGTACATACTCATTTCTGTCTCCATACCCAATTTAAAAAATCGGGTATTACCCATACCCATACCCAATTAATGCGGAAATTCTCTTTCAAACTCAGGACAGGTTCGGTTAATACCCACTGGAACGGGTTCATTTGTCATTCCTAGATATGTCTCTATACATTCATTATTTAAGACCTAGTTTTTATGTTTAATATTTGGTATGGATGATTTTAAAAAGAGAAAAAAAAATTAAAATTTTAAATTATATTCACTATTAAACTAGAATTTTACTATTTAATAATTTCTTTTATAAAATTTATTATTTTTAAAAAAAAATTCTCACTTTATCTTAACTTTCCTTTTAAAATTTCAAAATTATTTTCTATTTTTTTATAATTAAAGATCATTTAGAAGATAACAAAAAATTTAGAATAATATAAACCTATTACGTTTTAAAATAAGTTTTGTTTTCCTCAAAACTTTTGAATAAGGATGAGTAATCAAATGAATGCATCCATAAGATCTCATACTCAAATCTAGCATCATATAAAGTAATAGAGACTTTGGTGAATATGTAAAAAAATTATCTTTTTCACCAATAGTTAAATTTGTGTTGTTATACTTATAAAAATTATTGTGTTTATTATTTCAGATAGAACTATGAAAAAAAAAAGGAAGAGGTGGAGCTACTAGAA
Source organism: Lablab purpureus (assembly GCA_030347555.1). Taxonomy (NCBI): domain Eukaryota; kingdom Viridiplantae; phylum Streptophyta; class Magnoliopsida; order Fabales; family Fabaceae; genus Lablab; species Lablab purpureus. Next base: position 26,783,800 of record CM059258.1, read on the forward strand.
AATTTTATTTAAATGTCATTCAAGTTTTATCCAAATCTAAATTTATTTCACTACTCTGAGTTCAAGAGTTTTCAAATATGTTCCCCTAAATACATCATTGGAAAGCTTTCCAACATTATCCGATACATGGAACAATCCTACATGAAAAAAAGGTAATAGTTGTAAAAATATAATGGTTTTCTTTGTAATCATATAAAAGAAAATCCAAAGAATGGAATCTTAAAATAAATAATCCTCACATCACATAAGAAAAAAAATATGTGTACCTTTCTCCATGAGATCGTGAGATATTTCCTTTTAGTACTTTGGAGATTAAATCAAATAAGAGATGATATAAGGTTTCACTCTCTCTGTCTCTCTATTTTACGATCTCTTTTTCTTTATGGATGAAGACGACAAAGAAATGTACATACTTGCTAGGGAGTGGACCATGTGATAGTGGTTTTTATATAGATATTAAAACCCTATTATTTTGCTAGCCCATCAAATAACATTTATCATTAAAAAACTACTCATCATTAACCCAAATACGATTTTATCTTTTATTATTAATTTATTTACTTGTTATTCCCTTTAATTAACAAGTCATGTGCCTCTCACATGTGATATAAATTCTTACAATAGTCACGACAGAGGTGCTTCCAAGGAAATGGTTGATGCATATGCAACTTAATTTGCCAAGGATGTGATAAACATTTTGTATGTTAGGACTATAGAATTAGTTCTTAGTGGTATGTTGGTCATAATCATGTTAAGTGTTTCTAACAACATGCCTTATTTTAAGGTCATAATTGGCTTGTTATTTTATTTATTGGATCTATCCTCATGGAGTTTTCAAAGGAGGTGATTATACTCCTTTTTCACTTCTTGTGTTCATACCTTGCATTTAAAAGTTATTATATAAACTATATTACCTAATTGAGTCATTTACATTTATCATATTCTAGGCTTTTGCATTTTATTTGAGTTGTCTAAGTTATTAGAATCTTTATATCTAAAAATAACTTTAGAATACAATTCTAATTAGTTCTAAATATTTTTTCTACCAAGGTTGTTTGATGAATCTAAATTTGATTCTCCAATTTTTTCCTACCATGCCTCAAGTCTAGAAGAGACAATAAAAGTGATAGAAAAAAATGAGAAATTTAACATTGAATGAATGGAGTTAACAAATTCAGTACCATGGTTAAAGAGCATATAAAAAGTAATACTTGATTGAATAATTCATTTAAAGGTTGTAATGGAGGCAATGTTAAACAAATGTGATCAACGAAATGAGTAACTTATGTTGTATTACAATGAAAGGAGTAAGTTCATATTGCACCAACAAACTAAAATAACTTCCAAAGGTTGGGAAAACGTGATGTATGTTGGAGCAGATGTCCACCTTGTTGAAACAGAAAACTAATAACCAAAGCAATGCACCAACATAGCTAAAATGTTCAATGCATATCCTTCCAAACACTATTAAAGATGTAGCTGCATATAATCTAGGGAGTTCCTACCTAGCCTACAAAAAAACATGGCTTTACTACTTTAGCACCACCAACATAAGCAACTAAGTTGATGCATACCATTAAATGTGTCACATAAAAAGTAAAAATTAATTGATTTCAAGTTTACACCACCTCAAGTTAAAAAAAATCTCTTATATACTTATTCATGTTGCTCTAAATCACACAAGTTATTTTCTTAATTTAGATTCTAAGAATTTAGGCCACAAATGTCCCGCAAAACTTATTATTACCGAGGAAAATCTCATTAGGTTCTTTTAAAACTGAAATTAACAAATTGTGATGATTTTCTATAATAGTATTTTACAATTCGTTATGCGTAAGTTTGAATTATCTCAATAGGTGATGATTTTCCCACTTATAACTACAATCAATTGGTATCTTTACAACATTTGGCTTCCAAGTCTATTTTAGTTATATAAAGCTAACTCATTTTAAGTTTCTTTCCAACTTCCTCTTATCCTAGTTTAGAACCTAATTAGTCAAAATTTTCAATACAATAATGTGGAACTCTCTAATGAAATCGTCAAATAGGTAAATCATTAAACAAATTGTGTATATTACGAAAACATAAAACTTCACAATAGTTAATATGAAAAATTACAAAATTAAGAGTTAAGATAGCTTACATTGTACCGTGAGCTACATCTAAAGACACTTTCTCACTTTTTCAATACTTCTTAGGATCACTTCTTGACATTTCTGCGTCCCATAAATGAAACAAATCAAAGTCATTAAAACAAAATAAGTAGTTTTTTTTTGTTGAAGTAAAAGTTTTCTCATAGAGGTTTATTCATGAGGGCTTCGACTTGCTAGATTAAGATAAAACAAGTAGTGGTTTTATTAAAGAAGAACCTTTCTCACTAGGGTTCAATTGTGAGAGCTTCAACTCGTTAGGGTCACAAAAGCTTCAACTTTATTCAACGTTGTTCTCGAGCTCCATTCAACAACTTTATGTTTTCAATTATTCTTCAACCTTGTTAAGGCATCGACAAGATTGGAGTATTACAGTGAGAATGAAATGGACAACGAAAATGGGAAGGGAGAATGGAAGGAACAACCGAATTCAATGGTGATAATGGCTAGTTAGGGCACGAGTACTTTTAGATTAGAGAGAGCATTGTAACATAAACCATATATTATATATTATATATTTATTTTTTAATAATTAATCATATTAGTATATTACTTTCGTAGGTAATGAGTGAATTACATTATCTATGGATGAAGTTAGTTTTACCTACATATTATATCCTTTAAAATGATTCTTGTCCAAACACGCCAAAATTACATATAAATTACTTCTATGGATAACTAGTTAAAAAAATTTAGATACATATTAAATCTCTATGTATATATTCATAAGTAATGCACACATTATATACAAATCCAAATTTGTAGGTAAAAATTGATAGGTAAGTGACTAATTTATTGTAGTATATAACATCTGTACATAACTTTAATCATAAATTTGCAAAAATCAATTTGATAAAATAAAATATAAATGTTGTAAAATTAAGTATTGGGACTGAACTGTTCTTTATTATTGATTTGCAATCTCTTACTTATAAGTGCATAAATTTATGATTTCAACCTTTCAAGTTCAACAAATTAGTCCAAATTAATTTATTAATTTTAACATTTTAAAAAAAAATATTTTTCAATATCAACTCGTTCCAAAATCATTAACATATATATCTCTATTTTAAAAAATTATATATATATATATATATATATATATATATAATAAGTAACTCAAACAAAAATATAAACATTTTATGAACTTATCAACTATCTAATAATTATAAAAAATAAAATAAAAATATTATAAAATCATCATATAAAATATTATATAAATAGTTATATAGTTAATTCAAAGTTTAAAAATTATATTTTAATAATTTTTAAAATAAATTTATGTTTCTATTTTATTTTCATTCCTTCAACTCCATCGAAAGAAAAAAAATGACATTATTTCATCTAAATGAAAATAATTTACGCACTCCTTGATCACTTCCTTCCAACACTTTTATTTTTTAAATTTTTTTATCTATTAATTATGTTATAAAAGAAGTGTCTTATGAAAGTCTGTGAAGGCTTGGAAATCCCTCTATCACAATTCTTTAGAGTAAAAGGTGATGTTGTTATTGGTTATATGTTAGTAAATTGACATTCAATTGATAAAAACGTAAAGGGTGTAATTTTGAAATTAAGACAAAAAGTTGAGTTGTAAAAATTTATGAGATTGAAATTTAATAAAAAATTAATAAATTGTAAAAGTTTAATGATAAAATGTGTAACTTCAACACAAAATATTGAATGCTTTTATACATCAACACAAAATATTAGAAGACTTTGTTAACAAAATATTAGAAGATTGAAAAATATTAGAAGACTTTGTTAACAAAATATTGAATGCTTTTATACATCAACACAAAAATCACAAAGTTATACAATAATTAAATATATGCTTTTATCCTATGCTTAGAAGATCCACACAATCAACATTTTGTTGTTTTTTTCAAAATTTTTACATTTCATTTCAATTCATTATATTAATTTTTAAATCATAACAATTAAGTTATTCTTTATTGGTGTGAATAAAAAAAAAATTTCAACCACAAGCATTTTGGAAATTTAAAAATGATAATTTGTGCCAAAATAATAAAATATCATTTGGTGGTGAGAAGTTGCACTTGCACGTTGTGACATCCCACCACGTTGTTTCATGACCAAGCGGGTAAAAAATCTTTCTAATAAAAAAAAATTATTCAAATACTAAAAATAATTAAATATAAAATTTCAATAATATTATATTCATTTCTTTATATAACTACTATTCTTAAAAAGTCTTTAATAAATTTAGACATACCAAATGATTTTTTCACTAATACATTTTAAAAATATTTGATAGGGTTGGTTATCTTTTTGTTTTACTTATTTTATTCTCTCTAAGTTTCTAAATTTTTAAAAATAAAATAATGTGATTTTTAGTAGGTTAAATTAAAATTGATTATTTATAGATTATTCCATCAGAAAATTAAAGTTGTCAATAATTATTTAATAATAATTTTACTATTAATTAGATGAAAAGCAGTGAATTTAATTGAACTTTTGATCCGTAGTAGAAGTAAATTGAATAAAATAAATGCATAAATGATCAAACTAAGATGTGATTAAATATATTTTTAATATGAATGAATGGGATAAATTTTATATTAGGTTATTATGGATCGAATAAGGAAAAGTCTATTGTCCTATTTTGATTCCTAAATAATTTAATAAAAAATATGATCCATTTAAGAAAAGTCAAATCAAATCTATTTTTCTATGATTGTATATCTAATCCATTCATTAAAATATTCTTCTAAAAACTTCTTAAAAATAATTTTTTTAAAATATATTTAAGACTATATTTTTTTGGAACTCCTTAAAAGGTAAACTTAAATTTTTTTAATTATGAAATATTTGGTTAGATTGATTTTGACATGTTTAGTATTGATATTAAATTTTTGAAAAACAATAGAAGACGTAAATGAATTTGTCACTTTTAGATTTTTTTTAAATATTTGACATTAAATTATAATTTAAAGACCAATCTAAGTATGAATTTGATCACCAAATATTGATATTTGGAATCAATTTAAAAATTTTACGCCATCAAAAAATTAAATTAGATTTTTCATTTTTTTCAAAAAGATAAAGTTAGTACATACCTATCATGTGTAATTAACTGAAGTTAGTACATTCTATTTAATAATTAATTACAATTTATTAAAAATGTAAAATAAAAATATATAAAAAAATATATATAATTTTTAATATATCAAAATTTATAATTTTTAATTACTAAAAAAATATTATAAAAATGTGTTTAATATTTCACTTAGATTAAAACCTTTTGCATCTGCATATCTGATAGCAGTAAAGTCACAGTCGCGTGTACCCCACGTCAACTCTCACCGAATCAAGAACGAATTGTTGTCTGCGGTGATCTCATCGTATAACCTCATCTTTCACCGTTCATTAGCAGGCCCCACAATCTCCTGATTTTAACGGTAAAGATCTTCTCACTCAACCTTTCTTATTCCCCTCCTATATATAAATATCCTTCACAAATTACTCCTCCTTTTCACTTGGCCAAATCTGAAGAAGCAACATTAGCAGCCGAAGCTAAAGCTCAATCCCTTGAGTTAATGGCGGATTGTTAGATTCGATTCGAATTCTAGACAAACTTATCGATCCCTCAATCTGGTGTGAACAGGTAGAATCCCCAGATTTGATCGTCAGTTTCTTAAAGTTTGTTCTTTTCATGAATTAAAATTCTGGGTACTTGTGGAAGATTCGTATTGTGATTCTTGTTGGGATTTGAGTTGGATGCAGATCGAAGGCGTGGTCTATTCGATTTGAGCTGAATTTCGGACTGAAGGATCTCGTTGAGCAATAAAGCGGAACATTTCTAGATAAGGTTATTGATTGTGCTTTTGTATTTTATATTTTATTTGTAATGTTTGATTTTCTTTTCTGGTCTTGTGTTGATTACCATTTTGTTATTATTGGATTGGATCTTATGGATAAGGAGGTGGTGATTGAATATTTATTGATGACCTAGCGTTATTGCCTTGTTGGATCTTATGGTGTGGTTATTTAGTTTAACAATTATTTTTTCTTAACTGCGGTATTGAGGTAGGTAAGTTTTTAACTTGGTGTGGCAATTATTAGATTTTATTCCCTTTTGCAAGTGTATTATGATGATCTACGAAAACTCTTTGATTTATGTTAATCCATGTAACCCTCATTAACCATTTAGTTTTAGGATATTAAAGAGGCTTGGAAATTGCGTTTTGCTTTTCTATTGTTATGAAAGCGTTTCTGCGTAAGTCTAGTTTTTTCTTTTCTTTTTAGGAATCATTAACTGTTAGTTTTGTTATATTTCCTTCTTTCTTTTCTAAGTATGAATAACTTAGATAACTTAATATGGAGGATAAAATCAAGTTGTACTGCCGGCAGCATGTGAATATAAAGTTTATATGTATATGCAGCACCCTGTTCTGTTTTGCTTTCTTTATGACTTACAACTATGGAAGTTATAGCTTATTATAAGTTACATATGCAGCATCCTATTCTGTTTTGCCTAAAATATGTGGAGATTTAAGCCATTCGGCCACAAAGAGCAGACTGGTCTTGAAGGCCGCACTGTAGATGTTGGCAATCTTAAAATAAACATTATTAAGGCCATTGCGGAAGGAGGGTTCTCTTGTGTCTACCTAGCCCGTGATGCTGTACATATGTCAAAGCAATATGCTTTGAAGCACATGATATGCAATGATGACGAATCACTTGGATTGGTAAAGAAGGAGATATATGTGATGAAGATGCTGGTAGGACATCCCAATGTTGTCACACTTCTTGCACATTCTATCTTTGATATGGGTAGGACAAAGGAGGCATTCCTTGTGATGGAATTTTGTGAGAGGTCTCTGGTCAATGTGCTGGAGAGCCGCGGAGCTGGTTATTTTGATGAGAAACAGGTTCTTTTGATCTTCAGGGATGTCTGTAATGCAGTTTTTGCTATGCACTGCTTGTCCCCACCTATTGCACACCGGTAAACAACACTAGCTAAAAGATTTAATGAGTGTCAAAATTTGTGATGTCTTTCATTATATTCTTCTAAATTCTTTAATTTATTTTTTGGGTCCAATCATTTGAAACATGTAAAACTTTATGTTCGTATTTGTTTTTTTTTTCTAAAATTTGTTCCATAAGGAAAATTCCATGTTTTCTGTCTCTCCCCATGAGTGACTTCTTCAGCATTATTGTTTGCCAATATGTTTCTCATTTGTAAGTGCTAGTGTGCCCAGGACCTGATTATTCATGATATATTTACTGACGATGAAATGATATTTACATCTTCAGACACAAATACTCTGTCTTTATGTTCTGTTTTATTAAGATCATAATTTATTCACATGTGATGAACATGTTTATTTCAACCGTTCTATTTCGTGAGACTGACTTTTGTCTTTTTCTTCATGACATCATTGAAACGTTTGGCAAATCCAATGGAAGCTTATGTGGTGCTTTTTTTTATTAATAAATTGCTTTTTATTTTCCTTTGTGTTTCCTAGAGACTTGAAAGCGGAGAATCTTTTATTAAGTTCAGATGGGTTATGGAAGTTATGTGATTTTGGAAGCACTTCCACCAATCACAAACGTTTTGAAAAGCCAGAAGAAATGGGGATTGAGGAAGACAATATCAGGAAGTACACAACTCCAGCCTACAGGGCCCCTGAGGTAAGTTGAGATGTATCTTCACAAGATAAAATTAGGGTCACAACTGACGGTTGTGGTGAAAGAACCACCGCCTATGCCAAGTTATGTGCCTAGGTTCTATCCTTGGAGTGGCCATTGTGGACACTAGACAGGTTTGAGCTTGGTTCTTTCTGGGGTTAAATGTATACTCATTTCCCTGGACAACACTGCTAATGGTTAGGTGGAGGTTTGCACCTGATGTCATGTGTGATTCATAAATGTTTTAATTTATGTTGTACCAAAAAATTTATTGTCTAGTGTGATACGAAATGTTCATTTTCTTTGTGCATTTTAGATGTGGGATCTGTTCCTGAGAGAAGTCATCAGTGAGAAGGTAGATATATGGGTAAGTCATGCATGTCTAAAACTCATCTTTTCAATATTATATTTGCCAAATCATTTTATGCTAACTGAGGAATAAAAAATCTGGTTGAATATTTAGGCTCTTGGATGTCTTCTTTTTCGCATATGCTACTTCAAAAGTGCGTTTGATGGGGAATCAAAGCTCCAAGTCTTAAATGGAAACTACCGTATTCCCGATTTACCAAAATACAACTCATCTATCACGGACTTAATAAGAGACATGCTCCAAGCTAGACCAGATGACAGACCAGATATCACGCAGGCAAGCGCTTTGCTTGATTGGCCATTCATCTCCATCAGTTTAGGTTGGTCATAGATCATCCATCAATAGCATTCATAGGTACTAGAATTAGGGCAATCAATTGCTGACTTTGGGTGTTCTATCATGGTGGCAGGTCTGGTTTCGTGTTAATGAGCAACTGCCTATTAATCTACAGAAGTCATTACCTGACAGGCCACCCGAATCACCCTCTCCCAACAATCATGAAGGTCATAATGTTAACCTTGATGTGAATTAGAAGCCGAAATCTCTTTGCAGAAAGATAGGAGTAAAGACAATTTTCCCCTCAACATTTACTCAGAAAACTGATTTGTTGCTAAATTTTTGCAGGTATGTCAATGCCCTCTAAGAGATCACCTCCAATGCCTCGTAGAAACCCACCTCCTCCACCTTCATCTGGAGAACCCAAAAGTACACCACAGCCATCCCCTGCTTCTAGGGGAGGGGGAACTGGGGGGCAGCTTGGTGCTTTCTGGTCCAGTCAGCATGCAAAGGATCCACTTGTCACTGAGGACAAGAGCAAACCAATCTTTGATGAAGAACCATCTAGCCACCATATGTCACTGAAACATGATAGACTGCGTCCTGAAAATGAACAATTAGCCAAAAACGTTAGTACTAGCAAAGTGGTTAATGCACAAACTCATACTGTGAAAAGCAGTACACATGGAAAATTACAGAAGCCTGATACGACACCCTCAAAGGATTTTGAAATAAACTTATTCCAAGATAAAGATCGTATGGAGAATACAGCTAACTTTCAAAACCAGGCTTTTAACACTTTTGTTGCTGAATTCGATACCTCTAAGCTCAACACTGGACTTACTAACAAACATGAAAGGGAACAAGCGTTAGAGGCTGAAGTGGAGAAACTCAAAGAGCAGCTGAAGGAAGCTAACGTGGAAAAAGCTGAAATAACATCTAAGTTTGAAAAGCTTTCTGCTATCTGCCGATCCCAAAGGCAAGAATTGCAGGATCTCAAGCAAGCACTAGCAGCTCGGACCCCTTCACCACGTAGAGAGGGTTTGAAAACCTCTCCTGGAGTCACATCATCTGCACCTGCATCTATGGTAATAAACAATTTGTTGTTTTCCTCTCAAATAGTTTTTTGGTCGATTTTGTGTGGATTGTGTTCCTAGTACACGGTTATATATTTTACATTGCAATAGCAGGATAGAACTGAATGGAAAACTCCAAGTTCAGAACCTAAGTCATGGCAAGCTTTTCCTGAGGAACCCCAACAACAAAAGTCCCTTTCAGCAGAAAATACTACCAAATCAGTCAGGACAAATAATGGTCTGCAGAACAAGCAACCTGTTCCACTAGCTACTAATTTTGATTCATGGGGTTTTGGAACTGATAGCTTCAGTGCTGTACCTGCTGGCAGTTCACAGCAAAGACCTAGCAGTGCTGGAGGTAAGTCTCCGGGTTTTGGTGAGGCAAAGGCCTTTGAGAGCAAACCAACTTCTCAACCAGCTGGTTGGGCTGGTTTTTAATATGGTAAAAGTTCTAAAGGATCTATACTGTGTGATTGCACCGAGACTTTTTTTTTTGCTCTACACTGAGAAGTAAAATGAATGCAAACTATTATATATCCTGTATGCTAAATTGATGCGATTGAGTTTTTTTTTTTGTGTGTGGATCATGGTTCGAAATGGTACATGTTTCTTTGGACTAAAACCATTCTCGGGTGACGGTATTCATTTCCATTTTGCAAGATTGTTGCCTTACTGTTTATTCTATATTTGTGTTATTTGGCTAGGGTCTGATTGGACCAGCACCTCTTGTACCCCACACCAAACACCAATTCAGACTTCAGAGCTTGAATTTAAACCTCTGTGCTACAAATTTTGCATTGCAGAAATGCTACGTATTCTAGAACATTAGAGGTTCGTACTTCTACTACGCGGAATTGTAGTTTTTTTACTTAAATGGTTATTGGTGGTGACTAATGACGTGTATAAGATGTAGTATTTTTTTATAAGGTTTCAAAAAGAAAAATCAAAAGCTATTATAACACAATGCTTTTAGCTATCAATGAGGGGTTGCGAACTTTCGGAAAAGTGAGAAAAGTCGACATAGAGTAATTTCTTGCCAAACAGAAACAATGAATATTGGAACCAAACTATTCTATTTTTAGTTATTTCTTTTCTAACTTGTTAGATTTTTCTGTTTAATTTGTTAAGGAAAGACGTTTTTCAAAGGGATATTTTTGTGTTACTTTTTGCTCTGACCGGTGAAAACAAAACAGCTTATGAAAGGAAAAAAAGGTGTCTGAGTATTTTAACTCCATAGACTTCTTAAGTTTGTTTAATCCTATCTATGGTTTTTTCCGACTCAATCCCCTTAGCATACCTCTTCATTGCGTTTTCAATCCTAGCATACTATGGTGTTTGTTGTGAGTTGTGCAAGAAAGATAAGAGCAACCAAAGTTCCCTGTTCTAACTCAAATTATGTGTAAAAGGAAATGGAAAATTGAGAAACACCCATTTTATGTCAACATCCTTCCAATGCTCTTTAAGAATTAATATTTTAATTGAGACGCTCTCTCACTTTATATTAAAAAATAGAACAAGGATAACATGAGATGAGAAGATAGATATACAATTCAAGGAATTCTTATTCGAAATATAATAAAAAAAGAAATAATTTTTTTGAAAGAAAGATATTTGAAAAAAGCTAAAGGAGTTTCAAATAGAAATTAGGAAACGCAATATACTTTTTTAAAATGTAGATAATCCTTTTATATTTAAGAAACATTTTAGAATGTACATGATTGATGCATGAAGTTACACTACTACTTATGTGATTATGCAAGTTTATGAACCTATTATTAGGGAGAGTTGCAAATTCTACCATCGTCATCATGCATCATTTATTCAAGAGAAGATACAATTTCATTATTTTGGTTTGTTTTCTTTTCTTTAACTCTTTTTAAATGCTTTTTGAAACATTTCTCTACCCTATAAATAAGAGGGCTTTTTCTTTCTACAAGGCATACTATAATTAAATGAAATAAGATATTTTTTGTGAGATTTTGGTATCTTTTGAGAGTTCCATACATTTAGCTTTAGATTTTTATGGTGGAGACTTTATTCAAACAGTGAATCAACATGACACGTATTGTTGATGTTTTTAAGATGAGATGTTCTTCGTCTTCTTCCATCAATCCATTTTGTTTTTCATTTACATTTTATCTCTCTTATTTTTAACCTTTGTGGGAAGTGACATGGAGATTCTTGATAATAATAGGAAAGGTAAAAGAGATAACATTAATGTTATATGTGTGATGCATTTGATAATTCCAACATAATGAAGATCTTTGTTGAATCAAAACAAAAGGAAGAAGAAAAGTGATGAAGATTTTAAATAAATAACATATTGATTTTTATTTTGTGTCATGTGTTTAAGGTTTTATCTTATTGTATGTTTTTTTCTCATCTTTATTTAATCACTTTTTTAAGGTCAAAAGTCTTTTTGAAAGTATTATAGAGTTTTTGAAATTTTTAATTGTATTTTAATAGATTAAAATATATTCAATATATTAAAATGTTCTTAGAAATGCTAAAAAAATAACCTTTTAATTTATTAAAATAACAATTTAATCAATTAAAACCATTTAAAACTCAAAGTTATTGTTTTGATTCCATTTTAATAGATTAAAATCACTTAAATCTCAAGTCCTTTTAATATGATATATTTCAATAAGTTAATATGATAATTTAATAAATTAAAATCACTTAACATATTAAAATACAATTTTAATATATTAAAATACAATTTTAATATATTAAAATACAATTTTAATATAATTAAAATACAATTTTAATATAATTAAAATACAATTTTAATATAATTAAAATAAAATTTTAATATAATTAAAATACAATTTTAATATAATTAAAATACAATTTTAATGGATTAAAATAGTTTTAATCCATTAAAAGTACCTATATCATTATATCTTTATAAGAGAGACACAAACTTGAGTTTATACATAATTTTTGGAATAATTTTACTTGGATATTGTGATTAAACATCTTAGAAATAAGAAGAATATTTTGTGGAATCACAAACTTTCTGTTAGCTGATTTTCTTCTTGTATTGATTGTTTTTTTTTTTTAATTCTAGTTGTAAGTTTGCATAAGGCTTCAAAGTTGATGGTGTAATAGGGTGTCAAAATGTTTTGTAGAGTTTAATATATTAATTTTTGTTTACTTTTTAGGAATTTTTAAAACCGAACCGATCCAAAAGAATGAAAATCGATCTAAATAACTGATAATCTAAAAAAACAAAAAACGTTTGGATTGTTTTAGATTTATTTTGAATTTTTTTAAATATTGTGTGGTTCGATTTGATTTGCAGTTTGAATTTTTAAAACTAATTCAAATCAAACTCAACTACAATGTACCTTTAAAATATTTTTTTATTATATTAATATTATAATAATAATAATAATAATAATAATAAATTATACATTTTAATTTAAATCTTTTTATAAAATTTAATAGATGATATTTTATCGATTAACATATCACAATGCTAAGATTAAGATAAAAGGAGAATATTTTTACAATGATTGAATAAAAAATTAAAAAAATTGATTACATTAGAATTACATACATAAAAAATGTGAATTGATTAACAAAGATTTTAATTAACAAAATAATAAAAAATAGGTTTCATAGATTTTAATTGATTTATAAATCTAGATGAATGTTACAAGAATGAAATAATTAGAAAAAAGAACTAAAAAAAATAGATCTAAATCTTTTCCTTATTGAATTATGAAAGAATTTGTACAAACTTTTATAATTGTTATATTATTCAATATAATTTTTAAATTTTGAATAACATATTTTATATTATTCTACTTTAATTTAAAAGATGAAAAGAAAAAAAATATTTAAAAAAATAAAAAATAAAAATCCTATAAACTGAGCCAACTAATATGAATAAATTGGTTTGATTTAGCTATATTTTTTTCTCTTTCAAATCGGATCACATAATTATGTTTAATTCAAAATATATTTTTTAAATAGAAACCGAACTAAAGAATGTAATGCTGAAATGAATTGATTATTAAGATTAAGTATCAAATTTTACTTCAAAATATTAGATAAATAAAATAAAAGTGATAAATTATATTAAAATGATACTAAAATGAAAATTTCATACAATATCTCAAATATTATAAAAACACAGCTCTAAATATTTAAAACAGTTTAGCTAAATTTTCAAGATTTTTTTTCAATTCAGTTTACTTTTTTTTTTTTTCTTTCGAAACTAAATTATGAATTATCCAGGTTTATATGAAGAAGCACACAATTACATTATAAATGTTAGTCTCTCAGACTCATTAAATAAAAACAACGTAACAAAAAAGAATTAAATGAAATCATTGTTTTCATTAAATCATAAGTTCATGGAATTCAAAAGGATTATCAATAACTGCTATTTCTATAATTTGAGAATATAATTAGTTTGTCTCCAAAAAATTTGGTAAAGGTCATTCATCATATATGGTGGATGATCATAAAACTTTGCCATGAATTATAGTTGCTAGAGTAAAGGGTGTTAATAGGTTGAGAACTAAAAAAAGTGTAACCATTCATAACTCAAAATATTAATTTTTAATTATTTTTTAACATATTATTATATTATTAAACTTGTGTGAGTGTTTTTTTAAGAATGGTTGTCAAAGTATTAATTTTCCTAAAGTAAAATTATCTAAACTCAAATACCTTTTATACTGTGAAAAAATATATATTCAGATTTACTTATTTAATTTTAACTAATTTGAAAATCTAAATCTTAGTTTTGTTCATAGACTCATAGTGATTCATAAAGCTATATAGTCTTTAATATATTTTTTAATGATGATAAAAATTGAAATTGCATTATATAATTAAAAGGTACCTTCATTCTGAAAAGTTTATCATAAAATATATAAATTGATTTGAACTCATGAATTCAATCCAGTATTTACTGTTATTTTTATTTATTATTATTATTATTATTATTATTATTATTATTATTATTATATATTGCAATAACTATATAGATTAAATGAAAACTATTGCATTTATCAAATAGTATAACGTATAATGAATTTTATTGCTATTGTTTTAGGTTATTTTATCAGATATGACTTTTGATGTTATGAATTTTAATACCTAATTAGTAAATAAAAATATATAAATGAACACCATATTGTTTTTAGTTGTTTATAAACAAATTTTTAAAACGTTTTAAAATTCAAAAGAAGCAAATATGGATTTAATGCGGAGAAATACTTTTTATTTAGCTATTTTTTAATCAGATTAAATATGAATGTAATATTATGAAGTATATATTTTCAGGGAATAGAAAATAAAAACTAAAAAGAAATATATATTTAAGAAGTTTATTTGAAAGTATATATACATAGGAATAAAAACTGTGACTGGAAGTCTAAAATGTAGATGTAAATTAATTATCAGAATGAGATAGGTGGATTTTTTACTATACTTATATTTGTCACTATATTGTATTTTTTTTTATTTATTATGGGTAAAAATGAAGAATGACGAATTAATAATTTAAATGAGACGAATAATACTCACATTACAAGTTTCTATGACTATAGGTAATTCATATAAACAAAAATTAATGGCAGTAAAAACTATTAAATTTTTCTTCTTATATAATAATAGTAAAAATATTCTAGCTATAATCTCTTCTCTTCTCAATGAAATATATTCAATTAAACATATTTTATTTTCTTTTTATATATATTATTATGCATATAATAGATTTAATTTAAATAATAAACTACAATGAATTAACTATCAAACAAAAATATTGATCTAAAATACAATGTTATTAGAATTAGGTTAACCAATTTTTTAAAAAATACAATAGATTAATTCTAAAACTTAAACTTTAAACTTTAAACCTTAACCAATTTTAATAAAAATACAGATCATTTAAATTTATTTTTAATAAGTTAAATAAACATAAAATTATTATAAATTATAAATTTGATACAAGACCTCAAATCTTAAAAAAAAAACACATAAATATTTAAAACGCAGTATAGCTAAATTTTCAAGAATTGTTTTCAATTCAGATTATTTTGTTTATTTCCAAACTAAATTTTCTTGCTACATTTTGAGTGTTATAGGAGAATTAGAGTATATTTTTACTATTACTGAATAAAGTTTAGTAAATTCGATTGATTTATGATCAGAAAATATATTGTTGGAATGAAATAAAAAAGAAAACTTAAAAGAGGGTGCAATTATATCTTTTCATTATATCATGATTTAGGTTTATGAAATGAGGTTCATTTTACATGTTAGTTTGTCAAAGGAAAATGTTTGACAAACTCATTAATTAAGTGAGTGAGTGAATGGGGATGATTAAAAGTTAGAGTAACCCACTGTAAAATAAATTATTCTCTAAATAAACTCACTCATTATGAATAGTTATACTGAGTAGTGCAAATTTAACAAACACTTTGCACAAAAAACCTTCAAATTCTCCATTTAGTAACATCCATGCATGCATGGAATTGAAATCATTGTTTCACGATATCATAATAGTTCAATGGAATTCAAAAGGTTTATTCTTCCTATAATCACCACTCTCCAGAAACCACTATATATATTGTCTTACAAATCTATCCATTTACCTTTCATTCAACTCATACTACCATGGCCTTTTCCCATTCATGTGTTCTCTTGTTTTTCACATTCTCAACCATTTATGCTAGGTCTCTCACTGAGCCACTCAAAGGAGGTTTAAGTGTGGAACTCATTCACAGAGACTCTCCAAAATCTCCATTCTACAACCCCACCAAAACCCTTTTTCAGAAACTGAACAACTCTTTCCACCGTTCTTTCAACCGTGTGAATCATTTCTACTCAAAGCCAGAAGCTAGCCAAAACACACCACAATCTGTGATAACCTCTAACCAAGGAGAGTACCTTGTGAAGTACTCCATCGGAACACCACCATTTGAAGTGATGGGCATTGCTGACACGGGGAGTGACCTCATTTGGTCACAGTGCAAGCCCTGCGAACAGTGTTACAACCAAACCAGCCCATTGTTTGACCCTTCAAAATCCAAAACCTACGAACCTGTCTCTTGCTATTCAACGGTGTGTGAATCTCTAGGTCAAACTTACTGCTACTCTGATGCTAATCCCAATTGCCAGTATGCCATCTCATACGGTGATGGATCTCATTCAGAAGGGAATCTTGCCTTTGACACACTCACATTGGGTTCTACCACAGGTTAGGATAATATACCTTTTTAGGTCATTTGCATGTTTGTGATGCCAAATTATATCCTAAGGGTCAAATAAAAATGATCTTGTTCTAGAGAATTGTGATAGGGTTCATTATAAATATCAGATTTTACTCCTTCACACACTTATATAGTTATCAGAAGTTAATTTTCAAGGGTTCGTTTGTTTGATGTGCACGATGTCTTTTATTGGTAGATGTCTTGGTGTTCATTTTTTAATTGCTGTTTATTTTTTTTATGTTTCTTCTTAGATTCCTCTGTTGCCTTTCCCAATATTCCTGTTGGCTGCGGTGTGAACAATGCTGGTACATTTGACACTGAAGGCTCTGGCATAGTTGGGTTAGGAGGTGGTGTTGTCTCACTTATCTCCCAGATAGGTTCTTCAATTGATTACAAATTCTCCTACTGCTTGGTACCGTTGTTTGATTCCAAAGGCACAAGTAAGTTAAATTTTGGAGAAAATGCTGTGGTTGAAGGCCCTGGGACGGTTTCTACTCCAATCATACGTGGTTCTGTTGATACTTTCTATTACCTAAAATTGGAGGGAATGAGTGTAGGATCCAAAAGGATAGAGTTTGTAGATGATTCAACCTCAGATGGTGAAAAGGGTAACATCATAATCGACTCAGGAACAACTCTGACCATTTTGCCAGAAAAATTTTACGCCAAATTGGAGTCAGAAGTGGCCGCGAAGATCAATCTAGAACGTGTTGATAGCACAGACCAAATTCTAAGCCTTTGTTACAATTCTGGAGGACATAGTTCAGTTGAGGCTCCACCTATTATTGTACATTTCAATGGTGCTGACATTGTGTTGAGTTCTTTGAACACCTTTGTTAGTGTCTCTGATAATGTGTTATGCTTTGCTTTTGCCCCAGTGGCAACTGGTTCCATCTTTGGAAACTTAGCTCAGATGAACTACCTGGTTGGATATGATTTGCTGAGGAAGACTGTGTCCTTTAAGCCCACTGATTGCACCAAGATGTAATGTCCTATAATGTGTATGTTCAGTGAAACAAAGTACTGTGTTGAATAATTGAGTAATAAACTCTATATATTGTGATGGTTTTGCATTGAATATATACTATTATAATTTGGTATTTTGCATGTGAAGTTTTATTTTGGTCATAATTTGAGGATGAAATTAGTTTGTGTTCAAAGAATTTGGTATAGGTTATTTTATCATGTATAGGGCCAATGATAACAAGACTTTGCCATGCATTGTGGTTGGTAGGTAGAGTAAAGGGTGTTGATAGGTTGAGAACTAAAAGAAAATGTAAAAATCAAAATATTAATTTTTTTAATTATCCTTTTATTTAATTGAATATACTATGTATATTAAGAAAATATTTCATAAATACTTAAATTTCTCAAACTTTTCAACCTCTTTAATACATATAAAATAATAATATTTTTATTTTTTTAGAAAATTTATTTTGAATTATTTTTTATTAAAAGGGTCATATTATTGATGTCTAGTAAAATTTAGGGGTATCCGGTATCACCTTACATATATATTTTTACACTTCAATGAGTGTTTTCTTTTTTAAGAATCTCAAAAAAAATTAATGTTTGAATCAAATACTCAATCTAAGTTTTTATTATGAAATGTAAAAAACTTGTATTTTAAATTATAAAATCTAAAAATATATTTTAGATGGCACAAAGTAAAATGTATTTATTGATTACATAATTAAAAAACGTATTTTAGTTTTAATTTAAATATATATTTTAAATTTTAAATTGTATAATTTAAAATAAATTTTCATATTATACCATTTATAATGTTTCTAAATTATGAACAATTTAGATTTTTCCCCAGCTATGCAGAAAAAAAAAGTATGGGATGGTAAGAAATTGGTTCGTGTTGTTGATCCAAGCCTAGTGTTCATCAACTTTTTGAAATAGTTTCTGGCCCAATTGCCCGCACATGAGAAAGAAAATGAACGATTATTACTTTAAATGAGTGAGGTTTAGTTCAAGGCAAATATAAGTTAATCTTTTAATCACTACTAAGCTTTTGCTTCCTCCATCTACTTAATTACTAGTTGCAACCTCATAATCTTGGAAACAGTTGTTATACTCTTCAAGCTTTATTTTAACGGTGACTTCTGAATTATTTATTCTATAATTTTTTTAGAACAAGATTTCTATAGGTTTTTTAGAATAAGCTTTTCAAAAGATTTTCGGAATAAGTTTTTCAAAAAAAAATTTAGAATAAATTTTTTAGAATATAATATTTTTCAATATTATATCACTTTTGATCTTTTGAATATTTTTCTTTTCTTCCATTGATTTCTCCTTCCAGCTTCTTTTCCTAATTTATATTTAGGGTTTCTTATTTGCATTTCTTAATTCAAAATGAGTAATAACTCATTAGTTTATTTTCCTAATTTATATTTGACTTTTTTTATTTGTTTTTGTCTCCCTAATTGAAAAAAAAATCATAATTAATCTTCAACTTCAACGTCCTTCATCACCTATTGCAACGCCTGGGATTTTCTTATTACCCTTAACAAGATTCACTAGGAAATGACAACATATAATATTGGTTAACTATGAGTTAATTTATGTGAACAATGTTTCCAAGAGCCTTACTTTAATAAGATTTTGAAGTATTTTGTGATGGTTCTAATATAGAATATAATGTATTTTATATGATAATTAACATGCTATGTACATTTTTATTGTAAATTTTATTATCTATATATGCTATAATACATTACAAATCTTACATTTTATTATTCACAGCTTCCTTCACATATTTAATACTACTTCTTTTTAAATAGAAATCATCTATTTCATATTTTTTTTTCAACTAATAAAGTATTTTGATGTATAATTAAAATATAAATGTCAGTATTCTATTTATACGTAATCTTCCATATTTTACCTATTTATATGTAACATAAGAAAGATAGATCATAAAATACTAATTGTATGTAAAATATGAGTGATGCAGAAAATGAAATAAAAAACTCAGACAAGTGATTTGTAGTGGATTGAAACACAAAAACTCACCTGAATATTTGAATCTCGAAGGGTTATATTATATGATTTTGGAGCTCGAAAACCTTTATATCTCACACAAGATTGTGATTTTGTTAATTCAGATTTGGTTTCAAATGGATGTGGCACACCATCTGATATTTGACAGTGAATCTAGATGATGCAATGAACTATGACAGTACTTGTAAAATGGAAGCAATGTTTGATAATCTTTTCAATGAGATTGCACAGAAGAGAGTATTCATCTGTAGCACAGTGGAGTTTAAGTAAAAATAATAAAATAAAACTCTGACAGGAACAACTGTAGCCCTCTGGATGGAGCAATAATATTTAAAGATTTAAAACTAGAATTTTTTATATTTAATGAAATTCTTTTATAAATTTATTATAAAATTTTGTATTTTTTATTATTTTTCTTACAAATTTATAAAAAAATTATCATAAAATATAATATAAATGACAAATGCTTTTGAGCACGCTTGACACGAGGAAGAGAAAAGAGTGAATAGTGAAGCCATCAATCCTGATTCATGTTCTAATTAAAGTTGGTTGGTTGTGTACTAACTATAGTAAATGATAATGGCACTGATTAGAACCTGTGGGCCTCGCTTTATGTAGAACCTGTGGTGCATAATCTGTTTCTAATTTTTGTGAGTTATCTCAATTACCAATTTTAAGTTAAATCAATATGAAATTTAATATTTTTTAATTATTACTATATTTAATTCAATTTAAATTTTTTATTTTTATTATATTATTTAATTTATAAAATAAATTATTGTTGTAAATGAATGTTAGAAATATCATATCTTAACATACATGATATAAACATAATTCATAAAAATTAAAAAAATAATTTATAATACAGATTTACACGGATGTAAATTTAAACCAAATAGAGAAGTCTAATTCTGACAATAAAATTAAAGATCATACATTATTACATCAAAGTAGGTAGATAAGGTTGTATGTCCTAAGGAGTTAGATTTTAAGATTTTATAAAATTACAAAAATGGTAAAATCTAAATAATTTTTCATGTATTTAGTAACCTAATATTCTATCTATATCTCTAGCCTGGGCCCAAAATATCCAAAATAATTGAGATTGTTTGTTATTGTCTGATATGCAGTGTTTTGGAGAGAACTTTTAGTCTTATCTCTCTTTTCAATTGTAAGAGAGAGAAAGAAGAAGCTTTTATGGTGTAAACTGCATCCACGTTGTCGAATACATAATCATGTTTGAATATGTTTTTCCTTTGAATTAAAGCCATGTAAAAAGAATTAGATAAATAAAGGGTTAAACTATTCATAACTCTACTTTTTTTTTCTCGTAGATAAAGAAGAACATTTAATACATTTATATAAAAGCAAGAATTGATAAGAAGTTTCCTCAAGATCAGTTAAAGTAGAAGATTTTAGAATGAATCTATAAAGGTTAATTAATTTTGCATAATAAAAGAGATTATTTGAAAACATGTTGTTGCAAGAAATTTTTTTACGTTTTTTTTTTTCTTTAAAATAAGCTTTAAAAGAACATTACTAGTTTTTATGGACTCTTTATTAATATCTAAATAACATTTTTAGCTTTTTTAATTTTAATAATTTGTCCAATAATAATTTATGTAATAAAAAGAAAGAATTATATGATCTGATAGAGATTGAATAAACGTATACAGATCTCACTAGTATTATCATAATCATAGGATAGCAAAGCAGACTGGTCCGTCCTACATTTAGCCTATAAAAAATGGATTGGGACGGGTCGACTCACATAAGAAATGCAGGTTACAATGTTTGGCCCGCCTTGTATAGTTGCGAGTTTGTGAGTCTGCATGCCAGCCTATATAAAATTAAAAAAAATAAAGAAAAATCTAATTTTTTTTTATAATTTTTAATTTCAAATTTGAATATAATTTTGAATCAAAGATAGAATACAAATATAATAATTACAAGATGAAACATAAAAATTAATTATTTATTATTTATTATAAGTAATTAAGAAAACACATTATAAAAATATATAATAAATTAGACCATGAATTAAAATTAAAATTTGTACTTGTAAATATATGATATTCATTATACATAATATTCATAAGTAATGAATGAAAATATTTATTCATATTCAATAAAAACAAATATATGATATTCATTGGAAGAAAATATTTTTTTATATTTCATAGACAAAATACTAAACAATAATAAAAAAATTAAAAAATAAAAATAAAAAATATAATGCAAGTGGCATAATGGAATTTACATGTTAAAATGTTCAATTTGACAGCTGTTATTCCTAATAAATAATCCACCTTTAACTTATTAGATTAGGAAAAAAAATCTCAAGAAATAACTTAATCATCTCTCCTTAGAGTCAATCCTACGAAACTGCTTTTTTTTTCTTCCTGAAAATGGCAGACAAACAAGACAGGACCACACTGTTCCTTTTCTTCATTTCATGAAGGATCAACTGTGCCGACAAATCCATCCCTCTCTTAATGTTCGACTTGAAGCAAAAATGTAAAAACTGTGGAAAATTACTGCTGCAATAATGCAAAGTAAACCCTTTTCCGTATATATATAAAAGCATGCATTGGGCAGATTTTAGGGTGTCATAAGCAGTGATGAAACTTGTAGGCTCTTCCCTTCTCTTCCTTCTTCTATCTTTGGCCACCCTTTTGGCAGGTGGCAGCACCGAGGGAGCTGCTACTCCAGCCCTTCACCCCACTCACTATGCTTCCACATTCAATAAGACCCTTTTTCCCTCTGATTTCTTGTTTGGAGTAGGCACTTCTGCTTATCAGGTGAACTCATTACTGCATAATGCTGCATTTTGGTCACTCTCTTATTATTTCCTTCTCATTTTTACAATGCTAACATCAAAATTTAGGGCATATATCCAAATATCTTCAGTAAAAATTTCATAAATTATAATAGTGTTAAATAAGCTTTTAATTCATAAATTGTTTATCTGTATTTTGTTTGTTTAACAAATTTTGAATCAATTTTATAGATATATTTTATAAAAGTGTTAATGATCTTTAATAATATTGTTAAAAAGTTTTACTTTTTTATTTTTTTTCTTCGATCATTTTCAGCCTAGTATCTCTTGTTTGTTAAGTTTATTTTTCTTTTATTTTTTAAATTTTTTTTATTTATCATCAAGATGCTTTTAAAAAGTTTATCTGGTAGATAAAATATAATTTTTAATAAATAGTTTAAATATTAAAAATATATTTAACATATTGTAATATATGATTTTAAATTGATTTTATAAAAATAAATTAAATACAAATCTACTTACTAATATTTATCTTAATTAAATTTATTAAACTAATCATATTCCTTTTTATCCAATTTTTTATATTCATTTATAATTGACAGATTTTTTAAATTCACTAGCTTCTGAATCTGTCTATTTTAACCTAAAAAAAGTTTAAACCAGCAGTTAACTTTCATTTTATTTTCAATATTTCTATATTAAATTTTAATGTATCTTCTTAAAAAAGATACACCAAATCATAGTTTTAACACAGTCATTGACGATCTTCCTCGTCACATTAATTCAATCCAGTGCAAAATCAGTTTTAAAATGTTTGAATCTGATATACTTTAAGGATATATTCATGAATATTGATATATTCTCTTTAAAAAAATATAACTCCTAAACAACTATATTTTGACAACACAATTTATTAACTTACTGCATAATGTTTTGAATAACTTAATAATATGTTTACATTAGCATTATTTATTTATATCTATATATACCTTAGTTATAGTTATAATACACGCTTTACTTATTATATTAATTGTATATGAAATTAGAAATGATATAATATATTTAATTCAATATTATTCTATTTATATTATCTCTGATTTAGGTCAAAATATAAATAAATGACTTCAGAGAAAACCCTTGACACCATAAATTGATTCCAAAACCATCTGAACATCATGTCCTTTTAACATATTAATTTTCTGCAAAATTTTCAGATCTGTGTTCACTGTGTCTTGAATGCGAAGTTCCATGGTGATTTAAATTTATGCAGGTAGAAGGAGGAGCGTATATTGATGGCAAGGGACCAAGTATATGGGACACCTACACTAAACTGCATGGAGGTTAATTATTATATATCCTCTTTTAGAAATAATCAAAAATAGAAATCTACACTTTTATTGTGTTAGGGTTCATTTTTTCTTAATTATTTTTTTTCATGTGAAATGAGCAGACAAAATCTGGGATCACAGCTCTGGTCAAACAGCAGTTGATTTTTATCATCGATACAAGGTACACTAAAAAATGACACCAAAATGAAAGAAAATAATTAATATCAATATATTATTACATTAGAGGATTAAACTGACTAAGAAAATTTTGCAGAGTGATATAAAAGTGGTGAAAGAAATTGGGTTGGATTCCTTCAGATTTTCAATCTCATGGAGCCGTATATTCCCAAGTAAGATATATACCTAAGTTCAAACTTACATTCAGTTTCATATTCAATTCTCAGATTCTTATAAGTAATATTTAGATTCTAGTCAAAACACACACACATATACATATTTTTATATATATATATATATATATTACAGAAATTTAATCTCAGATTCACATAAGTAATTTTACACTCGCTTTAGCATTTTAATCTCTAGAATTGAAATTTTACAGAAAGAAAAGAATTACATTTCCAGAAATTTAAAATGTATATTAACCTAAATTTTGTTTTGAACTAGAAAATGTCACAATGTGGAAACTAGAAAGGGTGTGTTTGAATTAAAGCAAAGACAAAGTGATTTCACAATGTTGAGTTATTTTCTGCAGAGGGAAGAGGAGCCATTAATCCCTTGGGGGTTCAGTTCTACAACAATCTCATCAATGAGATCATAGCAAATGGTAAATCCTATCAAATCCTCCATTTTTTCCTTTCTTTCTTTTAGTTTGTGCTTGCTTCAGTGTTTAGAGTCTTAAATCTATATATTTTCATTATTTAAAGTAATTTTAGCTGAGAGATAAATTATGAATTTGTATTTAACTTTGTTGAAAGCAAACATGTTATTAATTATTCATCTTGCTAATTAATTACTTGTTATTTTAATCTGTACGCAGGCTTAAAACCCTTTGTGACCATCTTTCATTGGGACTTGCCACAAGCTCTTGAAGATGAGTATGGAGGGTTTCGTAGTTCAAAAGTAGTGTAAGTATACTTAATTTGCAAAAGGTTTAATAGTTTTTTTTATTATTATGATAACTTTTTCATTTTTATATCACTTTTTTTTTAAAAGTCAATATAATATCTTCTGTGAAATTGATAGTAATAATGCTATAATAACAATCATACAAGTCTATGAAAAACAGATGATGTATGTGACTTGGGGTAACAAGTATCTCCATAATTGCATCTCATTAAAAGTCAACATAGTACTTTCCATGAGATTGATAATAATAAAATTATAGCAGACATGAAATGGAGAACAAACAATATATCATTATTTATGCACAAAAATAATAATGAAACAAATTATTGTACTAATATCATTATTTATGGATAGGGATGAAAAAATGGGATGGTTGTACCGGTTGGTCCGTTAGTTCATTATAAAAAAAATTTGGTATGGATTGGATATTTGAGTTTGTTGGTGTATAATATGCAGTACGCGTGAATCATGAACGGGATAGAGTAGGCCAATTTGTGTAATTCACTAAATAAATTTTTTATTTATTTAATTATTTTAATTTCTATTTACAATATAATCTTAGTTCAATTAATGTTTCTATATTTTAGTATATGAATGTATACTTGCTAAAAAAAATTCACTTAAATAAAATGGATTGATTAATGTATATTCTTATATTCAAATTATATGTTTAGTGTGATTTCTAACAGTTTTAGGATGCTTTTAGAAGTATCAACGATTTATTATTAGTGGATTTGAATGAACTTTTCAATATATTTGAAGAATGTTAAATATAGAATTGAATGCATTATAAATTTAAATGAAAAAATATAACAATGACAAAAACAAATATTAATGATACAAGTTGATCCACCAGCCAAGAGTTATACTGGACAAACTAATACAAAATTTATGTAAGAAGAGACGGACTGACCCACTTTTCACAAGCCGAAGACAAGATGGACCTATGTGAGACGGATCAGTCTAGATTGTCATATTATCTACAGATATGATAGAAGATATTATACTAATTTGTTTTAAATTAGAAAAAATCATTATAACAAAAAAGAGAAAAAAAACATATTTTTATTATTAGCTGAAATTTATTAAGAATGAAAAGAAAAACCTAATTAGGTTAACTCTTAATGATGATTAGGGTTGATTTTCATAATTATGCGGATTTTTGCTTCAAGACATTTGGGGACAGAGTGAAGCACTGGGTGACTTTGAACGAGCCAGGATCATTCGCTCTAGCTGGGTACAGTGCTGGCTACTTTGCACCAGGAAGGTGCTCTAACTATGCTGGAAACTGCATCGTTGGTGACTCTGCCACTGAACCCTACATTGTTTCCCATAACTTAATTCTTGCACATGGAACTGCTGCTACTTTGTACAAGAAAAAATATCAGGTTAGTTTCAAACAAAACCCATTTTCTTTATCTCCCATTCAAATAAACAAAGATGCATACACATTTAGAGGATCTTTTATACAGATTTCTAGAAATGAAAAAAAAAATAAAGAATGAAAAGTTTTGTCTAGTAACACTTCAGTTTTAGTGTAAGAGTTTATGCATCTTAATAGAATTCTTTATATGAGTTCTACCTTAGTACAAAATAAAAAAAAATATTTATAAAAATTATTTTATTAA
The DNA here is from genome assembly GCA_030347555.1 of Lablab purpureus. Taxonomy (NCBI): domain Eukaryota; kingdom Viridiplantae; phylum Streptophyta; class Magnoliopsida; order Fabales; family Fabaceae; genus Lablab; species Lablab purpureus. The sequence goes on from CM059258.1 coordinate 26,810,395, forward strand.
TATATAAAATATATAGACTAATTGAAAAAAAATTAATAAATAATTAAAATTTTAATAATTACTATTAAAAATTAATTTAAATTATGAATAATTCATATTTTTTAAAGATTAATAACTAGTATTTTTTAAGATAAAGAATCATAAAAAATATGCTTTCTATTTATTTTATCAATAAACAAAACTATTTTAGATATAAATAATTTTTAATTTATAAAATAATTTTTATTTTAATTAATATAATAATTATTTACTTTTATCTCTAAATTAATCTATATTTATATGACTTGTTGAGAATAAAATTCTGATTGTTTATATATGTACAACTAGAACAATAAATTGAATCTATTATCATGTGCATATTTTCAAACTCTTTATAATGAGACAGATCTTACTAAGTTACTTCAAATGGATACATTATTGTATCAATGGATGGATTTGTTTGTGTTTTTTTTAAATTAATAAAATAAGTAGATTTATGTTTTTTTTACATGTTTGTTTAATCTGCTTATTTTAAAAATAAACAAGTTTCAATTTTGTAAGAAATTAATTCTATTTACTTTTTAAATAAATGATTTTTAAATTTATTTATTTCATAAACACTTGTTTACTCTGAAAAAAAATAGTGCATTTTATTTGTTATTTGAAAGAATATAAATCTTAGCTAGAGACAGAATGGAAAAAGAAATTATAATTGAAAATAATTTTTACATGTAAATTCAGTTGGATTTCTAAAACTTGTTTTACATTCTAATTTTTTTTAAGATATTCTTTTTCATCGTTTTAGATAATGACTTATTGACTTATTATGTTACATGGAGGTCAATTCATCGTTAATATTATAATATATTTTTAAAAATATATTGAAAATTTTAACAAAGTACCTATATGTCCATATATAATGTTATTTTCACCTTGCTTTCAACCACTTCTTTTTCAAATAAAAAAAAATATATGCATGTTCAAAAAACTTTCATTCTGTTCTTTTTAATAACTTTTTTATACTTATTATTATTATGATTTTTCTAATTTTATTTCATTATTTTAAATGATACTGATATAATTTGACTTTTTTTTAAAAATTAATGTAATATTTTATGATAATAACAATATAACATTGTTACAATATAAAGAATCAACTATATATATTATTATTTAAAATAAACTTATTGATAGTATAAAAAAATTGCAGAAACAAAATGGTTGAGTAAAAGTTTATAAAATAGTGTTATAAATCATATAGATCTGATAGGTAGAAGTTGGTCCACTGTATTAGGAATGGTGTTAGTTTTTATGACCTTTCACATGGGATTCCAGTACTTTTTTATTAGCTGTCAGCTACTGTACCTACTCTCTTCTGTTTGTATAAATTCTTATTTTTTTAATTTGTATATAAATTAATTTTAATTTATAAGAAAATGTTTTACTCCTTATTTTTTTTTGTAAAAGTTTATTCAAATACATTTACTTTTGGATGGGGCCTTTCTTTTGCTCAAACAAAATATTCAAGAAATTTCCATTTTTTAAGCTTATATAAAATTTATTTGAACACCTCTTTTATAAGTTTTTTATTAAAAATAAAAAAATGGAATTAATTTCTTTATAAATAAAATTAATATATACATATATTTTTTCTTAAAAACAATTGTAGAAAAGTAGTGCAAACATATCCATAAAACAAATACATAGTCAGACATTGCTGGTTTGATTCCACAGCATTCACTGTTTTATTGTTTTTCAATCTTACTGTTCTGTCATTTTCACTGATAACAAAGTGGTCATTGATGACAAATGCTTAAATTTTCACGTATGGTTCCATAGGCTTACCAAAAAGGAAAAATTGGAATCACTTTAGTGACTCACTTCTTCAAACCAAAAACCAACAGTGATGCAGATCGAAAAGCTGCAACCCGAGCTCTGGAATTCTTTTTTGGGTGGTGAGTTTTTGTTAGATTAAACTGAACTGAGAAAAATCTAGGGAAATTGAACTTTGATGTTCAAATCAATTGCCCTTTAGAGAAAAGGTGAATTCACAAAGAAAGAGATTGAAAAGATTCATTTTTTTTCAGGTATGCTCATCCAGTTACATACGGTGACTATCCCCAAAGCATGAGATCTTTAGTGGGTTCAAGACTCCCCAAATTCACGGAAGCTGAATCAGCAAGTCTCAAAGGTTCCTATGATTTTCTTGGTGTGAATTATTACAGCACACATTTTGCAGAATATGCTGCACCTGTCACCACCAACAGGACCTTCTACACTGACATGCTAGCCTCTATCACTAGTAAGAACATATATATATGTCGAAACATAAATCATTCATGATACATTTTTCACCATTAATGAGTACTAACACATGCAACTGCAACAATTTTCCCCTTGTTATCAGCTGAAAGAAATGGTGTATCTGTTGGGACCCCGGTAAATTACATAACTTTTCCTTTTAAACTGATGTTGATTTAAGTTTTGGTAACGGGTTGATAATGTAGCACACCAGTTTTCAACATTACAATAATTCTTATTTGGTTTGTATATTTTTTTTAAATTGATTAATTTAATTGTTAATTTTAACTTTGTCAATAATTTATGTTGTTCTTTTAAAATTATAATCTTCATAATTTATAAATTAATTCACTTTTCTTACTTAATTGTTTGAAGAGATAATAATGATTATACATTTGTGTTTACCCATGTTCTTCAATCCTATGAAGAGAGAATTGTTGTCATTAATTTCTAACATTTAATATTTTTTGGTTACAAATTTATTAAAATATTTAAAAGTTAAGAAAAAAATAATTATTATAAGAGACTATTAAAAAATCTTATAAAAAACCACAAACAATTATCTAAAACGAGTCTTATAAATGAAGAAATTCGTATGTTTAGATTTAGGGCGTATTAAAATATTACAAATTATATCTTATTTTTACCTTTTTTTTTCTTTTTTTTTTATCATATTACTTATCTTACCTCACTCTTCTCTCTTTTCTTTTCGTATTGCTCTATAGAAAATGTTATAGATAAACTTCACAGAATATGATATTTCACAATTGCTTTTTCGAGAAATATTTCTGTTAAAACTGACAAAAAGGAAAATTTTATGGTTCTGCAGACTGATTTGAATTGGCTCTTTGTCTATCCGAATGGACTTTATAATCTTACAACATACGTGAGAGACAACTACAAGAATCCTGTTATGTTCATCACAGAAAATGGTAAAAGCTTCAGAATTTTTTTTTTATTAGTGAACAAAGAAGCTATCAGATTCCTAGATACTCCTGATTAATATTACCTCAAGAATCTAACTTTTATTCTTATTTTTGTTAATTTTTCTTCGTAAATCATAACTGATATATATATATATATATATAATATAAGTTTCTGGAAACATATCTTCTGCAACACTACCTTAACTCTGAGTTGCTGATGTGTTAATTTCATAACTCTTTTTCAGGTGTTGCTGAAGGGAGGAATGACTCAAAGCCAATCATTGAAGCTCGCAAGGATGGAATCAGGATTAGATATCATGATAGCCATCTCAAAGTTCTTCTTTCAGCTATCAAGTGAGACTCTGATTTTTTTTTTTCTTTATGAACAAAGAATTCAAATATAAGGCAATTACTTTTTTCTGTCCAATCATGGGTCGCTTTCTTTCAATTTACTGTGTGAAAGACTATTCATTTCCTAATACTGTGAGTATGGATTCATCTGCTAAGTTTTCCCACTGTAAAAATTAAATATGAAATTCCTCATTAAATATTAAGTTGGTGACAAGGAGAACACTACAAAAAATTAAGAAGAGTGACAAAGACAACTTTTACTACTCACTTTTGACTTTAAATTAGTGTTTTGGATGCTTTTCAGAAACATAGAAGGGTTCATGGACTCTGAGATACAGAAGGAGTAAAAGCATCTATACTTTTAGAGAAGAAAATATCACTACTAATCAACTAGCTAATTTAGGTTTCAGACATAAAATACAATTTTTATGAATTAATACCACACATCTATCTATTATAAACAGTTTAAATCTCATAATACAAATTCTTTCTCTGAATATGAAAAACAATATGCATACAAATAATAACTTCTATTATTCATAAAGTTATTTATTATAAACTTCTAATCGATATGAATTCAAAAGTCTCAATGATTATTTGAACAATCATATAAGAAATATACCTAGAAATATATTGTTTTAAAATTTTAGACAAAAAATAGTATCATAATTCTTTACAGGGGTTAGTCTCTGACTTATTAGTATAGTATTTTTCAACATATCTTTTCTAAAAAATCTAATTAGAAGTGATGATTAACTGGTATAGATGAGTAGAAGAGAGAGAGTGAAGGAGTTCCTATATTAAAATGGAAGTAAGTTTGAGTTAAACGTGTTCTGCAGTGCATGCATCAAAGCATTAGCATCAAGTCATGTATATTTATTTGGTTGATGAAGAATTATTTAGTTGTGGTGGTAATTGGTGTTTTCCTTTCTTCTGCAGAGACGGTGTTAATGTGAAGGGGTACTATGCATGGTCATTTTCTGACAGCTATGAATGGGATGCTGGTTACACAGTTCGATTTGGCCTCGTGTACGTGGATTTCAAGAACAACTTGAAAAGATACCCTAAGTTCTCTGCATTTTGGCTGAAAAAGTTCTTACTCAAGTGATCTAATCTAAGAATAATGGTGTTCCTTTGGCTTTGAAATGGCTCTTTTTCTTGTTTATTTAGTACATTGAAATCCCCACATGTCGGATGTAATAAAGAAACGATGTTATCCGATAAACAATGCCATAGGATATGTTCAAGTAACTAAATATAATATAAATAATGATAAAATATGTCTTTTGAGGCTTCACTTTGCTGTTTTTTTCTCTTTCACAATTAATAAAACCAGTGCATGATGCACGTGGAATTCCCATTTTTGACTAAGTAAACTTTATGATTTCCCTATATAGAATATTGTTTATCTATGCCTTAAACTCAACGTAAAGGGTTTAAAGAATCACTTTCACGGATAATCATGCTATAATCTCCATCTAGAATCACAACTACCATTATGAAAAAGCATTTTATAATTGCCAATTTATATTAAGTTGAAGCGAAAACCAAATAATTGGATAGAATTAATAAATTTTAATTATAGGATACAAAATAATTTATTAATCAATGTTGATCTTATCAAATTACTTAAAAAAATGTAATATATCTATGATTTATTTTATAAAAATTCATCCAATTTACTCCTTTTCTTTTTCTTTGTTATAATTTCCTAAAAAAATGGTTTCTTTTTCAATCTCATTTCAAAGTTGAAGACAATTTTAATTATGTTTTGCCAAATATATTCTTTTATTGAGTTTAGTTTTATTTATTTCATTTATTTATTAAAAATTCTCTCACCTGAAGTTATATTGATCAATGAATTTGTTTTAATTCCAATTAAATACTATGATAATGAAATATAATTAAGGTAAGATTTTTTTATTCGTCATGTGGAGCTGCAAATTACTCATATATCTTCTAAGTATTTTTTTAGAGTTAATAAATGTTATTCAAATTAATAAACAGACGAGATAAAATACATAATACAAAATTAGTATACAATTTTGATAAAATCAAGAACGTTTAATATACTTCTTGATATTTGTTTATAAACAAATTTGTGACAGATAGAAAGGATTTGGAGAATATTCATATTTATATAATATACCAACGTGTACACTTTGAAAGTTTTTTTTCCTAGCAAATAAAATAATTTCATCAAAAGTTACAATGCCAAAAGGTTATTTTACACGAAATCAAACTGATAAAGCCTCTTACTACAACTTTTTCCAACCTTAAACAAATACTCACCTAAACCCTAATATCACCTTCCTCAACACGTCCTAAGGATGAGACAAGCAAAAATGTAAGATTCAAATAAAACTTTAGCAATTCGAACCAAATTAATTGTGAGTAAACAAACATGTTAAGGATAAGAAAAACTGTTGTTAGTTTTGTTGCTAGCACACCTAGCTAGGGTTCTTATAAAAAAGTAGGCATGGCAACGGGGCGGGGCGGGGGCGGGTTTTACCTCCCCGCCCCCCGTCCCCGATTCACTTAACCATCCCCGTCCCCACCCCCGATCCCCGCCGGGGATAACAATTTAGTCCCCACACCCATTCCCATCGGGGGTCGGGTTTCCCCGCCCCGTCCCCATCCCCGTTCCATTTTATTTTCTTAAAATAAAATTTTAAAATATTTTAAATAAATCTAAAAATTTAAGCATAACTATAATATATATATATATATATATGTAACGTATTACATAAATAGACTATTAAAGATAAATTTATAGAAATTAAGTATTTTAATATTAAATATTTTTTTTTATATATTATAATGTTACAAATTTTAAATTATTTTCTTGATGAAGTATATTTTAGTATAAATTATTTACAAATTATTTGTTCCATTTTTTGATTTTCCACCCAAAAGCTTTTTACAATAACTGTATTGAGCCTTGTCCTCTCCATTATTTACTTTTAAGCATATTTGATCCTGATTGTACAGTTTCTTCATGCTCATTATCTTCTGTTGCTGGGGGAACTTCATTTGGTGTAGTAGTAGAATCATTGATCGAAGGGTCTACATTTTCTTCTAACATTGGTTGATGTGCTTGTGATATTCCAATATTTTCCATAACAACAAATAAAATTTCTGCAATTACAAAAGTAAAATGATTTATTTATCACATTTCTCAACAATAATTTTTTAAATTTTAATTTTAATAAAAATCACAAGTAATTAATTATACAGTTTACAAATAAGACACTTTTAAAATTTAATTTTGAAGAGAATGAAAGTTAAGAAGATGAAAATAAAAACAATTAAAATAGAAATAAAATCATGTTAGAAACTAAAAATTAAATAAAAATAAAAATAGATACACTTAAAACCAGTATACAAACATAACAAATATGTGCAAAATTGTACAAAAAAGTTATGCATCTAATCATAAATGTAATAGATTAGTCACAAAAGGATTACAAATTAAAAAACTGATAACTATAGACTACAAAATTAATAGAAAAAATCACAACAATTATATAGTTAACAAATAAGACACTTTTAAAATTTAATTTTGAGGAAAATCAAAGTTAAGAACATGAAAATGAAAACAATTAAAATAGAAATAGAAATATGCTAGAAAATGAAAATAAAATAGAAATAAAAACACTAGTATACAAACATAACAAATCTGTGCAAAATTGTACAAAAGTTTATGTATCTAATCATAAATGTAGCAGATTACTCACAAAGAGATTACAAATTGTAAAAAAACTGATAAAGATAGACTACAAAATTAATAAAAAATCACAACAATTATACAGTTAACAAAGAAGACACTTTTAAAATTTAATTTTGAGAAAAATCAAAGTTAAGAATATGAAAATAAAAATATGCTAGAAAATAAAAATAAAATAGAAATAGAAACACCAGTATACAAACATAACAAATCTGTGCAAAATTGTACAAAAGGTTATGTATCTAATAATAAATGTAATAGATTAATCACAAAGAAATTACAAACAAAGGTAATAGGGTTACATAGTTTATAATGAATACACTTTTAAAATTTAAATATCAATGGTAAATAAGATGTTAAAAAAATAGAAATAAAATAATACTAGAAAATGAAAAATAAAAATAGAAGTATGAATACTCAAACCAGTATACAAAACAAATGTAGAAAGTATGTGAGAAATTGTGCAAAATGTTATGTATCTAACCATAGATGTAATAGATTAGCCACAATGCGATTACAAAATATTGCTCAGCAAATCCCTCAAATGAAGTCCTCACAAAAAAATTTAGAGAATAAAATAATAATAGATGTTATTATCAATGCACAATATTTAGAAAATTGATAAAGAAACAAAGAACTAACCTTATGTTATGCGTTCACCAAATTGGTTGAAGGGACTAAGAAAAGTAAATGTGTAGAGGATGAGAGAAAGAGAAGAGTATATTAAAACTGGTTGAAGAGATTGAGAAAGTTGAAAGAATGAGTGAAAGGTAGAAGAAAAGAGAAAAGTGTGGAATAGATAATAGGGTTTCAGAGAAGACACTGTAACCTTTTATGTATGAAAAATAAAAAGAAACACTAAGAAAAAATATGAATAGTTTTAGGGTTTATGTTTAAATTTAAAGATGGGGCGGGGATGGGTAGGGGCGGGCGGGATGGGTAGGGCGGGCGGGATTGCATTACCCATCCCCGACCTCGAACCCGATTGATTTAAACGGGAAAACCCGAACCCGACCCCGAACCCGGTCAACTCGGTTTTTCCCCGTCAAACTCGGGGCGGGGACGGTTCGGTCCCCATGGGTGCGGGTCTAATTGCCATCCCTATAAAAAAGGGTTCAATGCACCTTGTTGGTTGAAAGTAGGTAATAATTTATTAGTATTCTTCTTTCTTGTAATTCTCTTTTTCTCTTATCAAGAGTGTAACCCTAACATGGTATCACGAGTGTGAACTGTCCAAGATCACTTCTGCGGCGCAATTCACTCCTCAAATCTCCACAAAACGTCCATTTTGATTAATGACAAAAAGAAATTGGTGTGACAGCAACGAGTTGTAACAAGCATTAATGGACGGAAACTTGAGAAATTATTGACGAGGTTTCATCACGATATCAAAGAAGATGAAACTATCAAAATTGAGAATTCAGAATATCTGAATCATGTGCACCGAGATCAATTGCTTGCTATATGGTTGTGTTTGGATCTATGTTTACTCCGATTTTAACGAAAATGGTGGGATTAAACAATGTCCATCAGATTTGGAAGTCATTGGAAATCTATTATGCATAGCATATTCAAGCACTAATACAAAATGTTTAAATATATTTTTGGTTGCTGAATTATTTTTTAAAATTGTGTTTCGTTTTAGTTCTTAGGTTTTATGTTTTATAAATTTGTGTAAACGATTCTGATGATGTTTTAAAATTATTTTCATCTCTTAAGTTTTTTTCGCTATTTTTTCTTTCATTTTTCTTTTCTTAAAGATATTTTTATTTGTCATCGAAAATCATTTACACCTGTTTATAAAGTATAAAAACGAAATATATCCAAAATTTACTTAAAAACGAAACACAATTTTGATAAATAATTCAGAAATTAAAAATATATTTAACAAAAAAAACTCAATCATGAAATAGTTATTAATAATAATTACTATTATTTTATAAGTTTTTTAATAATATTAAAAAATTCAAGTTAAATATTATAAATTCCTTAGTCTTATTAAAAATTATAATATTAATTATTTACTTTATAAGCATTTTTTGAAATCATATTAAATATAGTAACTACTAAAATTGTTAATTACTAAACAAATTTATCTAATTGCTTTCGAAAAAATCACTACAAAAAATCATGTTAAATGTGGCGGTTCTAAAACACGGTCATAATTTATTTCATAATAGGGTGTTTTTGTAACCGCCATAATTTGCATTTAAAATATGACGTTTACAACTGTCTGTATTTTTTCTCCCCCAACTCCCAATCTCTTAAGTTTCGTTCCCTCCATGATAATGTCTCCAATTTCAATTAATTAGAAAATAAAATTAATTTAAAATAAAAAAATTGAAACTCATTTCTATTTTGTACTTCCAATCTCTCTCGAAAACAAGTACTTCATTTTGTTCTCCAGCCCTCATCTCCATTTCGTGTTCAAAATCTCTCTCGAAAACCAGAATCTTCCTCCATTGCTTTCATCTCCAGGTCCTCGCCTTTGGATTCCATTCCCATTCTCAATCTCCAACCTTCATCTCCAGGTTCTCGCGTTCTCCATCTTCTTCTCACGGTAATCCCATTCCCAATCTGTAACCCTAATCTTGTTCTTAATCTTGTTCTATTTCCATTCACAATCACAAATCTTAATATCTCTCTTTGCCCCCACTGGATTCATCTCATTCGTCCCTTTTCCCTACTATATTCACAACCTCACCATCTGCCTTGTTCTTCACTGCTCTGACGATAAAGGTAGGTCAAATTTCATCCTTTAATTTTGTATATGTGAGGATTTTAGAAGATTACATTGGTTGTATTGATGATTTCGCAAGCACTCCTTTTCACTGATAGTTTTCGTTTTTAGTTAATGTTAATGTCGGAGAGATTCTGGTTATTCTGGTCTTCCTAGGTTATTAGATCACTGCCTCAAAGCTGGCTGTTCACCGCCAACACCAATTCCCCTGCACGTGGAAAGTGAAGAGCAAACAGTATATGTATATATATATATATATATATATATATATATATATATATATATATATATATATATATATATATATATATATATATATATATATATATATATATATATTTCAGTGTTTTTGAATTGAATTACAAATAATTTCAAGGACTGATAAAATAACAGTTTTCTTATGGCTTTCTGCAACATTTGGCATTTGGGTTATACATTCAAATAGTTAAGGTGTAAATAATACAATTATTTACATCATCAACAATCAGGTAGCCATCAATTTTCATAGGGAGAATTGACTTAAAATGGAAAAGGATCCCATGGGTGAAAAGGTGCAAGATGTCTAAGTGAAAAGATAAAGACAAGAAGCAGCACGCAAACTTTACCTTTTTTGAACTGAACACTTTCGCTGCAGCTTGGCATTGACCATTATGTTGTGATTTTAATTTGCCACAGAACCTAAAGCTGGAAAACCAGTACTGAACTGGGCCAGGCGACACAAGATTGCATTAGGCATAGCGAGAGGTCTAGTTTATCTTCACACAGGACTAGAAGTTCCTGTCACTCATGCAAATGTAAGGTCCAAGAATGTGCTTGTGGATGACTTCATTGCAGCCAGGCTAACTGATTTGGCCTGGGCAAGCTGATGATTCCTTCCATAGCAGACGAAATGGTGGTGCAGGCCAAGACTGATGGCTACAAGGCCCTCGAGCTTCAAAGAATGAAGAAATGCAGCTCTAGGACTGATGTATATGCTTTTGGCATACTACTGCTTGAATTCTTGATTGGTAAGAAGCCTGGAAAGAATGGAAGAAGTGGTGAGTATGTGGACTTGCCCTCAATGGTGAAGGTGGCAGTTTTGGAGGAGACAACAATGGAAGTGTTTGATGTGGAATTCTTAAAAGGGATAAGAAGTCCTATGGAAGATGGGTTGGTGTAGGCACTGAAGCTGGCAATGGTGTGCTGTGCACTTGTGGCATCTGTGAGGCCAAGCATGGATGAGGTTGTGAGGCAGTTGGAGGAGAATAGACCAAGGAACATGTCTGCACTATACAGCCCTACAGAAACAAGAAGTGGAAGTGTTACACCATTTTGAGGTTTCAATTCAACATGCTTATTAATCAAAACAAGAAGTGGAAGTGTTACACTATTTTGAGGTTTCAATTCAACATGCTTATTAATCAAACTATTGATTTTCACTTACTACTTACGTTCTGTTTCCTCTTTTTCTCATCTGAATGTGAGGGTAGTTTATGATGGTCTAGATAATGTTGTAATTTTTTGTTTTTTCTTCATAACTCTTTGCATTAGGTAGCCCCTATTGTTTTCTAAATCAAATATAGTCACACAATTATGCAGACTCATGGTTCTAGAAATTGTGTAGTGCTTCAACTACTTTTTCTTTTGATTTTGGTTATATAATTTTCACTAAGAATTTCCCTATTAAATATTATTTTAATGATAAATTTTCCACATTCTTGGTACTTTGAAATCCAAAATAAGTTAAGATGCGCATAAGGCCAATCCAAAGGCCAAATTTAAATCAATTTATATTAATAATTTATAAATATTTAAATCAAAATATTAAATATCACCAACAAATATTAATATCAAATAAAAATAATATCTAAATATTATAGACATTACGGTAGTTCAAACTACCACAAATTTCTACATTAGATTAGTTTAGCATGACATATAGAATCGCCATATATCGCTGTAACAAATGGCAGTTCTAACCGCCATATTTTACATGCTGAGTGGTCCTTTGCCGTTATCATTTTTTACATTTTCGAATTGCCGCATTTTTACATAATGAAACTGCCATTTAATACATTGTAATAAATGGCGGTTGTAGCGGTGGTTCAACTAAAACCATCATTTATTACTTTGTGGCGACCAGAATTATGGCAGTATGGGTACCCGTCACACACGTATTTTGTGGTGGTTAAAACTGCCACATCTTACCAAAATATCCGCTACATATTACATGATTTTTTGTAGTGAATTAGTATCAAATAAAAAATATAACCTAAATAAAATAAATAAAAATCAGTCTAAAGAGAAAATGAAAAAAATCAGGTTGAGTAAATAAATAAATTGTCAAATATTTAATTAGGTAATTTAAAAAAAGTATATATTAGAAGAAAAAAAATTACTTTGTCAAGGTAATCTTAACTTAATAGTCAATGAGCAATTATTATTATACATAATTGTGTCCAAAGTGTATATTTCTTCTGTTTTTAAATAAGTGTAGTTTAAGATTTTGTTACACAAATTAGTAAAAGTACTAACTCTTAAAATTTATAATAAATTTTTTAAAAAAAATTCAATGGTATCCTGAAAGAATTAAATGTGATTTATTGATTGATGAAAAAATAAATAAAAAGATAAAAAATATTAATACAAAACAGTTGATTCATTAAAATCTCATAAAACAATTATTTAACTATTTTTATATTTTTTAAAATAAAAATATAATTGATAAAAGATAATTAATTCACCATTAAAATTTGTAAATAAAAGATAATATGAAATAAAAAAAATATCCTTAAAAAACACTTATTTAAAAATAAAAGAGTATTATTTTTGTTAAAACGAAATCAACTTAAAAATAAAAAAGTGATTTTCTATTTTAGAATAAAATAGAAAATAATAATTTAATACAAAAAAAAAAGTTACTTGAAGTAAAAAAATTGAGAAAGAAAAGTCTCTTACAATAATTAATTAGATTCAGTTGTCTGGAGGTTGTAATGATTATGTCTTCCACTTTGCAGACACCATTAACGTGGCTGCAAGCTTTTTGGTACAATTGAAAGTGCGAGAAGACTAGCCATAGCCACTGCTGCATGATCCATTCCCCAACGACAAGATCCTTCTTTCACTATCACAAAAAAATACAAAAATTCTCAGTTTTTCTTCATTATTTTCTTTATAGGTTTGGATTCTTTACACCGAAAAGTTAGGTCGCCTCATAATGATATGACACAACAACACATAGTTCAAACTACCCATGTTGGGTGATATTTGAAAGAAAAAAGCTATCAATCATCATTAAAATTAGTTTTATTAATTTTTTTACTTTTTAAAATGAAATAATGTCAATATTCTTCATTCAATTTCTTTTAAAATCATTTGTATAGTTTATGCATAATATAATTTATAAACTCATTATGTTATAGTATTCTTTTAAAATTAAATGGTTTTTTTCATTACCGTGACGATTTTTTAAAATTATTTAATATTTTAAAATTAAAGAATTTCATTAATTCATGAAAGAATTACATTATTGTAATGTTTAAAATTTAAAATTTGATTGAACATTTTATTAATAAAGAGACTAAACTAAACAAAATAGAAAAATAAATAATGACCAGACAGATAATTAAGTTAGTAAAGAATTTTAAATATAATAAATTATAATTACTCTTCTCGAATTTTCTCAAATCATAATGCAACTCCAATTTTATTAAAATTTTACACAATTTTTCTTCTTATTTTAAATCATTACATTGTTATATTATTTTTGCATTGATAAAAGAAATAATTATAACTGTTCATGTTTTAATATATAATTACATCAATAATGATATGTAAGAAGATATTAGTTGTATTTTTTATTATTAAAATATATTTTATTAGGTTAAAAATAAAAATGTTTATGAATTATTTTTAAAATAATGTGAGAGTTTTGAACATATTAAATGGTTTTTTTAGTAAAAAATCAAAGATATTATTAAACTCTTTTTTTTTACTTATGTTGTCTATGTTGTCACATATTTTTATCATTAAGATTAATTATTATAATTAAAGTATTGTTTATTTTTAAATTTAATATTTTTATCACAATTTTGTCTTTAAGAAGTATTTTAGTAGGTTAAGGAAGAAAGATATTTATAAATTACTTTTAGTATTAACAATTCTTTATTGATAAGCACATGAATATATTTAGTTTGACTTTATACCTTTAGCATCTCTAGTTTGAATCTATGCATTTCTAATTTAGACATACGCTTTGAGTATTAGCCCGAACAATATTGGATATACACATTATTGATGATAAAGTACAATTTAAACTTTAGTATTTACTTTTACCTTAGCTTTAGTTTTAACATCGGCTAATTGGTGTTAAAATTTTGTTTTCTCTTTAATAACAACTTTTCTCTTTGCAACACGAGCTTGAATGCAACTATTCAAGTTAGGAAAGATGCTCTATAAGATTTGGTGGTGAAGGTTGTAGTATATAGATACTTGTAGGTTTGGTGGAAGTTATGAGGAGAACATGTGAACTTTTGTAATAATGATTTTGGAGGAATATATTATTATAGTAGTGAAGAAAATGCGTTATTGTTATGAGAGTTTTAAATTTATTTAGGGTTATACTATCTACAAGTGAGTGTAAGATAAATATGAAACTAAGTCTTAAATTAGGATTCTAATCAACTATACTAAATTCATTATCCAACACCTATAAAAATATATTAGTTTAGGTTGAGTCTAGTTTTTTCTTTTTCAGATCATAAATGAAATACAATGTAATTTAATTGAGTTTCATTAAGTTATAATGTATTATCCAATACCTATATCCATAATAAATACACCTTATTGAAGCCAATAACTACTTTCAATTTTGATAAGTATGATTAAAATATTAATTAGTCCATACATAATTACAAACATGCTTTTAATACGAATCACAAAACTAAATTAATTTAATCTAAAATATAGAGTAAATTCATTTTCAAAATATAAGTAGTATAATTTTATATTTAAATTTAAATGGATTAGTATTAGTTTTAGATTCCACCAATCATTAATCATTATCTTCAAATTCATGAGAATCAACTCTCACATTTAGATTGAAAGAAAAAGGAAACAGAAGGAAAGGAGAAAAAAGATAATCCAAAATAAGATTATTAAAATTAAGGAAAAGTAAATAAAAAATAAAAAAAATAAGTGAAAAATTACAAAATTAATTGTTTAATTACAAAATTAATTGTTTAATTTTTTTTCTCTCAATTTCATAATTTTACAAATAATAAAAAATAGACAAAACAGGAAAAGTTATGTTGTATTTATGTTTCTCATTGTTTAGGTGATTTAAATGTGTAAAACAATTCTATATTTCTTTTTCTCACATCTTCTACAAATACCAACAAGCATAGACAAACACAACATTAAGGTCTCGTCCAAACAAAAGTTTAACTTAAACATTTATTTCAAAATTATTTTATTATAAAGTAATTGACTTATTATTAATTTAGTAAAAAATAGGAAACATTGTGGTAGACACTATATATATTATCGTAAAACTATTATAAAAAATAAATGGTAGTACTTTTCTGCATAAGCTTAAGCATATCGTAATAACATGTTACGTGAAAATGATGTATTCAATATTTTATAGGTCAAATATTCATGTACGCTTAAAATAACAATTTATATTTTATTTATATTTACGAAAAAATGTCTTATTTTTTAAATAAATTTTAAATTTATTTCGTCCTCATACTTTATAAACAAGTATAAATTACAAAATAAAAATATTTTTAAGAAAAAAAAAATGAAAGGAAAAAAAAGAAAAAAGAGCAAAAAAAGTTTACGAGATAGATGATAGTGAAGTAAAAAACTATAATAATAAAAAATTAAAAAAAAATTTGACATATCACCAACGATCGTCTACACGAGTTTATAAAATATAAGAATAAAATAAGTCTAAAATTTATCTTAGAAATAAAATAAAATTTGATAAATAATTCAAGAATTAAAAATATATTTAATCCTAAAATATATAATAATAATAATAATTAAAAAAGAGATATAAAAAATATATATATTAAGTATATATATATATATATATGATTGGACCCAAAGGTAAACAATGGAAAGAAATGGGAAAAGCCCATTTACCCGCATTGGATAAACTCAATTGGATTTATGTTTCTTCTCTGTCGTGTTACAACTACTTTAGTGTCTCACAAACTCTCTGTAAATGGCCAATCTTCCTCCTTCAATTTTGCTCTGTGTTCACGATCCAAAGGAGGAAAACAAAAGCCAAGTCTCCTTCTCATTCTTCTTCTTCCACTCTTAGATTCGGTTTTTCATTCCTAGGGTTAGGATATTAGGTTTTCATAGTTCAAATTTTGTTTTCTTTCTTTATTATGCTTTTCTACTCCTACTACTTCTCTTTAGTCATTCAACTTCTCTATGTAACTCAATCTTCTTAAACACAACACTACTTTCAGCTTTCTAATTCTCTCTTGTGTTTTCAAAATCTTCATTAAGTTAAGGGAATCATCTCTCATCGGTTAATTTTCCAAATTATATATATAATTTGGAATCATCAATTGATGTACATAATTAATTGGGTAAGAGTAATGATGAGTCCACATTCCATTCCCAACCAAAACTCTGTGTGATACTCATATAACCTATATTTTTTTTTTAATTTTAGTTGTAAACTTCATCTTTTGAAAAATTGCAAGTCATGGAATATGTTTCAAAACTTTTTATTCATTATGAATGTTCAATATTAAAGTTTTGAGAAATAATTTATGTCGAATAAAATATTAAAATTTTCATCATTAATTTTAAATCATATTAAATAACGTGTTCAAAATTAATTGAGAATTTTCTATTTTAATACAAAACAAAATATTTTCCAATAAATTTATGAATATTATTTATTTTAGCTATTTAAATTGGAAATATTTATAAAAGTAAGAAAAAGATAGAGTTACACCTACCATCCATTACATATGAAAATTCCATAAAGATAGATATGTTAATATATTATTTTTATTTTTTATTTTTAAAGATGAAGATATAAAAAATGTTAGAAGTAAGAATAAATGGTTATAAATTTTTCAATTCACATAACTCTAATGTTCTTCATGAAAAATGAAAAATAAAAAATAAAAATCTTTGTATAAATGTTTTGATTAAGAAACATAAAAAAATATATAATTTAGTAAATCAAACTGTTATTCTATCAACTCATGGTAAGTTGAGTAGGGTTGTGAAATTTCTAACTTACCATAAAGTAAATTACGTTGAACTCATTCAATTTTAACTTCACTCATGATGAATCAACTAGCGTGAGTTGAGTTCACCCACTTTAATATGTTTATACAAAAATAAAAAATAATTTTGCTTATACATTATAAGAATAATTTGTTTATTTAAAAATACAAGTTCTTTAATGTAAAGAAAAATAAGAGCATATACATGATAAAAAAAACTTTATTTATTAGATAGACATTTAATGTAAAGAAAAATAAGAACATACATATATAAAAAAAACTTCATTTACTATATATGAATGTTTTTAGAGAAATCCTAAACCCTAAATATTATGATGTGAGCATAAACCCATTATGAATATATTAACAAAATTTTATAAAGCTTATTTAAAGAATGAAAGTCACAAGGACAATGTTAAGAACCTTAAAAAAAATTGGATAACATATTTTTTAAAAAATTTATTAACATTCTCAATTGAGTGGATACAAGAAGACAATATTATTAAGAAAAAGAAAGCATTGACCTTGAAAGCTAAGAAAATATTATATAATTAACAAAATCTCTTAAAAGAAAAAATTAATAAAGAACTTCTAAAAAGAACAATTTAAAATAGATGAGGAAAGATATCAACATACATGACATTTGTGACTAAAATAAATAACAATTGGTACATCAAAATTCAAATTTTCAAAACTAAAAATGAAGATCTTAAATACTTATGTCATATTTGTTTCCATTCATCTCTGGTTCACTTAGATGAGTGGAAAGATTTAGATCTATGGATGTGCAAGACAATCTGAAATGGATAAAAAGAGAACTTGGTTTGCCCAAAAGACATTTGTACCCTTGTATCCATTTGAATAAGCCATGTGAAAATATCTCTTTTTGGACTTTGAACATCACTTATTA
Source organism: Lablab purpureus (assembly GCA_030347555.1). Taxonomy (NCBI): domain Eukaryota; kingdom Viridiplantae; phylum Streptophyta; class Magnoliopsida; order Fabales; family Fabaceae; genus Lablab; species Lablab purpureus. The sequence continues at coordinate 26,828,570 of CM059258.1, forward strand.
TAACAAAATCTACAACAGTTAATTAGAGCCTAATTTTGTTCAATAATATAATAATTTAACCGTCATGATTTAAAAATGATTTGGTTTATATGGATTTCTGTTCCACACAATCTTTCACTCAAATTACTTTTATCACGAGACCACTGAAACCATCTCTAATAGTTTATAATTTATATATTTATTATATATTCTGTTTTTATGTATTGCAGAAGTGAAAATTACTTTGAATTAGTTATTTTTAAAATAGTTTATACTAATAAATAGTTTAAAATAATACAATAATAAATAAAATAAAATATTTTAAACTTTGATATTTTGTAAAAAAATTATTTTAATATTTAGTAATTAATTTTATAGGAATTTTTAAATTCAATTAATTAACTTCTCAATTATTTTAATTATATTTAAACTTTTAATATTGGTATGTAAAAAAAAGTGAACATGATATATAATCAATCATTTAGATAAATTAAATTTCAATTTTTAAATAACATTTTAATATTATTTTAAATTTTATAAAACAATTATTTTATAATTAATTATCTTCTAATTTTGATTTATATTCATTCTTATTAAATTTTAATTAAAATTATTGTAACAATTCTAAAAATCGATATTATTATTTTCATTGATATATAGTAATATCTTTAAATATAAAACATATATATACTATAATTGTATTATATGTAACAAAAAAGAATTTTTCTTAATAAGGAATTCTTCTCAAACTACATACATAAATATAATTAATACATATGATAAATTATTATCTACTCTTGTCACAAATACGATAATTGCAGGTCATAAGATGTGTTAGGGTAAACATCCATTTAAAACAATAATATTCATAAATAATTTAACCGATAAAGTATCACAAAATATCACAACAAACTAAATCCAACACAAATCTTCTCATATCATATCAAATATCTCCATCTATCCACACAATATATATCACATATCATGACTGTCTTCTAGAAGACTAGGCTGTTAAACCCAAACTCAGATACTACCATCTGTTTGTAATTGCCTACTGCACTAGGCACACCAATAGGATAGCTAGGACCCAGACCACCCTACCCTTAGAGTAGGATCACTGACCCATCAACCCCTCTCGACTTACCTCATCTCATAGTCCTAGGCAGGTTCGTCAGTGATCTCCCTATAGACTCCTCACCACCTGGTATCTTAGTCTACGTGACTGGAACTACCACTACCTCATCAAATCTATACTAATATAGCTACCCACACTAAAATAGTGTACTACCCTGTGTATCATACATAATGTACATGTATCATATCTCAATTATGTAAATAGTCTATAAGATCTCACCATAGGCTTCACACAGCCTACCACAACAATCAGTAGATTTTGGACAACAATCTCAAACTCTACTTGACATATCACATCACACAGTAGGTTTTGCACCACAATCCCAGGCTTTACTCGACCTATTTTATCTCATGTACATTAGGAATCTATGAAACATGCATATAAACATTTGTCAACTCACAACATGATTAACAATCATCATTAAGAGCTTCTCAGCTCTTAAAAAGGTTTAAATCTGCAACATTTTTAAATAGCTTACAGTTTGACCTTTGTTCACTACAACGAGCATAACTAGAGTTCTAGACCTCCTTTTTAGTTGATTCCAAAGCTATTGAAAAGCTAACATCCAAGACTACAACTTTAATGAAGACTACTAAGTCAAATTCCAAAAGCTTGATTTGCTTGAGCAAAAATGAGGCCGAGAGTAACTTCTGTTCTAGTGCCATTTTCGTGTAGCAAAAATTGCACCACCTGAACACCGCCTTACTTTCACTTGAGCGAAAATTTTTCCACCTTGACTATTAACAACACCGACTCACTTACGCTTGAGAAAAAATGGGGCCGCGAGCAAACCCAGGGACGAAGAAACCATAGTTTCTCCTCCCTAACCATCTAAAATACATGTTATATACTTCACTTAACATCATACGAACCAATCAAACTATCATATAACTCATTTATAACAATCCTACCGATTCATACACCAGTTACATTTCTATTTTACCATTCAAAATCACAAAAGTTCATATTTCTATTGTTTTAAAATGAAAGTTTCCATAACTTGGATTCCTTTGACTTCCTAATCCCTCTAGAGAATAGTTTTCCACCTTCAGATCCTTTGCCTAATCAAAACCCGTGCAATATTTTAGCTTACTATTGATTAGTTTCTTATCCCCAGAAAGCAAGAATATGATTTCCAACTAAAACGTAGAAAACGATCAAGAAAACTTACTTTTTATATGAAACTAATCGGTTAAAATCCTTCCTTTTGACTTGTCTCTTCCTGCTCTGCAATTCGACAAAGTTTCAATATAAAACTAAAAAAAAACTAAAGAAAGGAGAGAAATATAGTTTTCTTGTAACAAATGAAATGTCCCATACTAATGGATTCGGGTCCACAACAATGGGTTCAAATATACAAGATCTTGTAGAACTTAACAATAAGGCCCTATCGATAAGTATTATACAAAAAAAATCATCATAGACACTAATATGATTAGCTCTGTTCTTTATAGACAAACTTGGGATTTTCAATCTTAGGTAAGATCGGTTCAGGATCATGAGATCCTTTTCTATCATATAGGAATGACTGTTTCATAAAATGTATTTTTAAGTAATTGTTTCATAGATCCTATATCTATCCAATTTTTTTATTTTTAATATTTTCCGAGAATAAAATATTATTATTATTATTATTATATTTTTTTTTCTATCGTTACAATTATTCTAATAATTCATTATATTATTTATTTATTTTATTTTTTAATGACAAAAATTATATTAATATTAAAATTTTCACTTTTTCTTACTTTCTATTTTTTTAATTAAAATAATCTCACTTTTGTTTCTTCTTTTATTTTCTTTTTCCTTCAAAATTTGATGAAAACTATCTATTTATATATATATATATATATATATATATATATATATATATATATATATATATATATATATATATATATATATATATATATATTCTATCTACAGAATTTGGATGTTCTCCAATTTATTCAATCTCTACATTTTTTTAATAATCATTCTACTCCTCCTGTCCTAATTCCGTTATGATTAATTATTATATATGTTAAACATATTAATAAGATACATATTTTCAATACTCAGAATTAGTAACCAACACAAATTTTATAATTATTTAGATTTGATTTGCAAAATCTAAAAAACTTATAAATATATATCAATCTTTAAGAAAATATTCATTTTATATTTAACTTAATTATTTAAAAACTTATTTTATCTCAATGTTTTTACTGACTTAAATTTTGAAGAGTGTCCACAGACAAATCATGAGTGAGTTTAACCCTCACACTATCAAAACATATTTCAGATTAAAAGAAATTCAAATTCATCCAGACTTTACTTTTAATATTGAGAGAATTTTTTGTCTTCTTGTAAGAACAATCATAAATATTTTTTTAAGAAAAAATAAATAAATCCATCATCGTCATATCACGAATTTAATGTGTAAGTGTTGTGTATATTGTGGGTACCCACCCTATTTCTGGACATGACCCTAGGTGAAAATAACCACATTATTGCTGAGTTTTTCTGCTTTGAATTGAGCTGACATAAAAAAAATTATGATACACGACGCTAAAGTGTTAATACACTATATTTATTCTATCTTATTAATATTTTATATTTAATTTATTATATATTTAATAAAGATATTTTATATTTAATGTATTATATATTTAATAAAGTAACATAAATTTATTTAGTAAATATACGTAAAAAACCTAGCATTTTAAGTTTATCATTTAAAAAAACAAAAAGCTTTTATGAAAAGAAGACAAAACTAGACCACCTTTTTTGAAGATCAATTGTGAGGTCCGAAAAGGAAACAAGAGGGGTCCAAAATAAATACCACATAATTAATTAATTAATTAATTAAATAAGTTTAGGCGTGTTTGCGGTAGTATTTAATTTATATATCAGATTTACTTTGGTTTAGGTTAGTTTAGATGTAAAAAATTTAAATCTTCAATTGATTTAAATTGATTTTTGTAAATTTATTATATAATTTTTTATTAATATATTTATTTAATATTATTATTTATTTATAATATAAGTTTTATTATGATGTATTTTTATTTTGTTAGAATTAAATACACCTAAGTGCATGTGTTTTCGATTATACAAAGAATGTTATTTTAAACTTTTAATAATTTATTTATTTATGATCAAGTTAAAGATTTTACATTATTTGAAGTCTTGTTATATAATCAATAAAAATATTATTTTTATAAATTTTTAATAATATTTAAAAAATATATATATAATTTATTAATTAACGAAAAAATTAATAAAATAAAAGAATAGAAACAATAAACTAGTTAAAATCTATAAAAATAATAGTGTTATTAATCTTGATATTTTAAAAAATAAAAATATAACTTAAAAAAATAATTAATTTAGCATTAAATTTTATAAACAAGTCATAGAAACACAAAATTTTTATCCTAGAAGTACATTTATTCAAAAACAAAGACATTATATGATTGATGATAGCTATTGTTGGCTGTAAGATTTTCAAGTTATTTATCATACAAACTATCCACTCTTCTTTAAATTACTTCCTTATTTTACACTCAGAAAAATTAACCCAGAATCGTACCTGTAATTGATTTTCCATCCATAATCAAACAAATTCCAGTTCAATCTCTCATATCATATCCCTTTCAAAGCAAAAAAAGAAAAAATAAAAAAAAATCAAACTCATTCTTCTTTAAATAGAAAGCAATGGCAAAGCTTTAGACTTCACAGCAGAAATGAGAACTAGCATTCCTTCTCTCCTTTGTCTTCTTTCTCTTGCTACCCTTTTAGGTATCAGTGGCGCTGCAAATGCTACTTCAAGTGCGATCTCAAACCACTATGTTTCATCATTCAACAGAACCCTTTTTCCTCCTACTTTTGTCTTTGGAATAGGTTCTTCTGCTTACCAGGTTCTGATATAACCTCATATAATTTCTGATTCCACTAGTAGTTTTTTTTTTCTTTGTTACTGCATAACAAGACTTCATATATAACTTGTTTAGTGAAGTTTCTGCATACTATTTTGATCTATGGTCTTTGAACTTGTTGATTATGTGGGATCATGTTAATTAGGGCTTTTTGTTAATTACTCAGGCAGAAGGTGCAGCAAGTGTGGATGGCAGAGGACCAAGTATTTGGGACACTTACACCAGACAATATCCAGGTTATTTCATCTCTTTGTCTGATATTATATTCTTTTTCTCTTTTGTTTTATTTTTGACAAGTCTCCAAAGTACACCAATGAGTTGTTTTTGCAATCTAATTTCTTTTTAGCATTTTACCAAAAATATATAAATTTCTAAAAATTAATAAATAGATAAATCTTACTTAAAAATATGTATGACTTGTATTTTGGAAACATAATTTTACTTTTATCTAAAAGGAAATCAACTTCGTATTATTTTAATTTTCTTTTCTAGTTCATATTAAAGTTGTATTTCAAAGTATGATTTTCATTTTTTTAAAATATTTAAGTAGAAGTTCTTCTTACAAATACAGCTTTAAGTAATTTTTTAAATTTTTTATAATTTAAATAGATATAGTGCATAGAAGTATAACTTACGTACTCTGTAAAAGAAAATTATAATTTAAATAGATCTCTTTACAGAAGTACAATTTTCTTTTTTACTTTTTCATAATTTAAATTATATTAGTTTTTTTAATTTAGAGTGAGCGTGTAACAAAAGTTAATTTACCTCATATAAATAAAAAGTAAATAAAAAATAAAAAAATGTGTTTATATTAACTTAAAAAAATTACACTGACTAATAATATTTTCTTAATCACAAGTTTAAACTTGGTATACATGATTTACTATTTGGGAGGATTTAATAGGATTAATTATTTGAAATAATTTGAGAAAATTGTGTGTAATTGATTTAAGTGATTGGTAAGGATTTGTGGGGAAAGTTTTGAAAGATAAAATGGAGTGTAAGATGAGGAGAAAAGGGTAGATTTATAAGAATTGTTTGGTAAATTATTAACTTAACTTTATATCTAATATTTAGTTTTTCAATTTTTATAACTTTTATTAGAAATTAACGAATAATATTTTTAATAAATATATTTTTTATTTTCGCAACTAATTTTTTAATAAAAAATATTTATAATATGAAAAATCATTTAAAGATAATTTTGATGTTACACTGAATAATTTGTTTACTCAAATTTAATATCTTTCCCTTCAATCACATAACCTTACTTTCTATTAATTTTTTTTGTCAATTATTAAAAGTGAACTTATAAAATTAGTACAAAAATAGATAATCCCTTATAGTTGACTATTTGTCCAAACATGGCATAATTATTATCTGTACTTGTGGGTTGTTAAAGTCCTTTTAATAGTTTTACGTTTGTTTGGTGCAAACAGAAAAGATTTGGGATCATAGCACTGGAGACATGGGAGCTGATTTTTATCATCGCTACAAGGTACACCCTCCCTCTAATTTCACCAACTTTAATAATCATAGAATTAAAGCAATATAATTTTAAATATAAATATGAATTGAAAACCTTATATTATAAAAAAATGAAAAACATATAAAAAAAACACATATATTTGTTGTTTTAAGATTTTAAGTTACACATAGTTTTACCTGTTATATGATTTGTTCATCTTAAACCCTAAAAAACCCAACTTATATTATAATATATTAAATTAGGAAAATGATTAACTGAACGTTAAATTTTGCAGGAAGACCTAAAAGTGGTGAAAGAAATTGGGTTGGATTCCTTCAGATTTTCCATCTCTTGGACGAGAATATTTCCAAGTAAAACACAATCCTAACTCACATCTTTTTCATATTAAATTCTACACATGTAAAAATTTAAGAAAAATAATGCTACACAATATTTACAAAATAATAAAATTGAAATTAACTTATATGTGAGTTAAAAATATTTTTTTAGAAGAAAAGTTGTATAAATTAATTTCAGTTATTTGAAAAACATGTTGAAATTGAAAAGTGATGAAAAATATTGAACTACTTCCTGCAGAGGGCAAGGGAACTGTTAATCCCTTGGGTGTTAATTTCTACAACAGGGTCATTGATGAGACCCTAGCAAATGGTAAACCTCTCTTAATACTTAATTTTTTTCTTACACTTTCACAGATTCATTATTGTTAACTCATTTTGGCTTATTTTTTAACAGGTTTAACTCCTTTTGTCACTCTTTTCCATTGGGACTTTCCACAAGCTCTTGAAGATGAGTATGGAGGATTTCGCAGTACTAAAGTAGTGTAAGTGATATAGTTTTTTAGCAACATTTTTTTTATTTTAATAGAAAAATTACTTAGAAATATATACAAAGTTATATGTAAGATAATCCAAACCTAAAAAAGTTGTAAAAAAAAATATAATAGACTTATTTTAATATTCTGAGATTTTTTTAACATGATTTTTCTAATTTTTCTTTAGTTTATTAAATTTTTATTTTAACTAAAAATAGTTAATATGGTATTTTTCTTTAGATTCTGATAACAAAATTTATAAGATGATAATGTAATATATGAATATTAATACATAATAATATAATAAGTATATAATTATTATATATGCATATTGACACTTGATAAACAAATGAAATAAATTATACAGTATACTTCATCAACACTCATCATACACCTAAAAATAAATTTTGATTTCTTTTTAAAAGATTTCTATCTTTTCTTGTGGATAGAGGTTCATTCATGAGAGTGGTTGATATATCATTTCTTAAATAAATAATATCTAATGTGTTGACATCTTCTTAATACTATTAAAATCAAATTAAAAAAATATTAACTATTTTTAATTAAAATAAAGATCGATATAAAGAGAAATTCATGAAATCACATAATAAAAGATCCAAAATATTAAGAAAAACTATTATAAAAAAAATTATTAGAATGACCTAATTTTCTCTTACACTAATAAATATCTGATTAATTGTAATTAACTTTCCTTTGATGTGAATAATCAGGGAGGATTTTCGTAAATATGCTGACTTTTGCTTCAAGACTTTTGGAGACAGAGTGAAACATTGGGTGACTCTGAACGAACCCTTATCATTTAGTCTGAATGGGTACAATGGTGGAACCTTCGCACCAGGTAGATGTTCTAAGTATGTTGCCAATTGCAGTGCTGGTGACTCAGCCACTGAACCCTACATCGTTGGACACAACTTGTTACTTGCTCATGAAAGCGCAGCCACTTTGTACAAGAAAAAATACCAGGTTTACTTCAAAATCATTTTCCAGAAAACCGAAACCAGATCTTTCAGTATTTATACAATTCAGAAAAAATTATCATTTCTACTTTGGCTGCTTTCTTAGTTATCTAATTCTTTGTTACTTAAAAATGTTTTCATACAATTCTTTTATTAAAAAAAAATTATTTTTACCAATTATATTATTAATCAATAAAATAATAAAATTAATAATTAATTAAATAAAAATTAATATAAAATTTAATTTAATAAGTAATTAAAATCTTGATAACTAATATTATAAATTTTAATTTAAAAATCATTTTAATTACTATTATCTAAAATCTAATTTTATAATCTTTTAATCAATAACAAAAACAAATATAATTTTAATTACAATAAAAATTATTTTAAATATCAATAATTTTTAGTTTATAAAATAATTTTTAATATAGTTTCTATAATAATTATTTTTTTTAAATTATTTTATATTTAATAAATTTTTTATAGTGTTAATTATGAGTGAATTTTTTGTTTTATCTTTATATATATTTTTTCTTTAATTTTCTAAAATTATAAATTATTTTTAGTTCTTATAAAATATTTTACTTTAATTTTCATCTTTGAAACAAATTAAAATAACCAGTTTCTTAATATTAGTTTCAAGATAAATAAATAGCACTTATTTTATCAGTTTTTAATTTTTTGAAATGTGGCTGAAATGATGGCAAACACTAATTGTTATCACTCGAATTCGTTAATTGATATTTTGTTTAATACATGAATTGTTAACAAATGTCGTATAATATTAAGAATAAAAAAAGTAATTTTTATTTTAGAGGAACTAAAACATTCTCAGAAGCTAAAAATTATATCTAAGCATAATTTAACTTTTAATCTTAGTAGAAATAAATTTATTTTTCAATAACCCTATCTATAATGACCTTTTTTTCCTTTAATTGTATTTACATAATTTTTCAAAAATTTTAACTGTTTTGATATTTTTAATTTGAACATATTTGAAACGAGACAGTTTCGAAAATGACAGTACTTGATATTTGGTTGATGAACATATTTAAAATTATTGGTAAGTATTGATTATGTCAATTCTGGTTTGGTTTAGGTCTACATCAGTATTGTTTATTTCTTTTAATTCATTTAATTTTATTGGTATAATTTTTTAAAACATATAATATAAATTAATGGCTGTTTTGTTATTTCTAATACGATTTTTAATAGTGGAATTAGAAATGAAAAATTATTTGGATGACGTAGGATTTGAAATTCGAAAAGAAAAATTGAAAGATTTATGAAAAAAATTACAATTTTAAAAAAGTTATTACAACTCGAACAACAAAGTAATTTCAGATTTTATTTTTGAGTTTGTGATAAGAGCTTAAATTGGTTATTCATGAACAGGAAATAGTTTATTAGTGTATTATTGGAGCTTTTGACGCATACAAAAAATTAATAAAGCTTTTATACAAAATAAAGATATGAGGTTTATAGGCACATCTGATAAAATATACTGTGGCTGCATAGGCTCGTCATAAAGGCCAAATTGGGATCACCATACCAACTCACTACTTTCTGCCAAAATCTAACACTGCTGCTGATAACATGGCTGCAAGTAGAGCTCTGGACTTTTTCTTTGGTTGGTAAGTCTTTCTCCCAATAAAACTCACATAAATCTGTGTTTTTTTCTTGCTGTCACCATTTTTTTCTTCTCTACAAAGAAAATAAATTGTCTTAAAAAGGTTACATAATAAGATCTTACAAAGAAAATAAAAAAAAATGTTTCAAAAAAACATGACAGCATGGTCCTAAGTTGTAGCATAGTACAGCTAGTGCTGCTTCATTGCCATTCTGCTGCTAAAAAATCAGTATCAGAATCCACCTTTAACCACCTAAATAAGAAAAGAACCACCTTTTCACATCTCACTCTTCCTTCACTGCTACAGCAACCACTTTCCACGTCGGTTTTGAGGATCATTTCACGTCAATCCAAAAACCGACGTTGAAAGAGGCGACGTTAAAAGTAATATTTTTAACGTCGGTTCAAATTGAACCGACGTTGAAAATCACAAGACCTTCCACGTCGGTTAAGGCAAGAACCGACGTTGAAAGTGTCCCAGACTTACAACGTCGGTTCTTGCCTTAACCGACGTGGAAGGTCCTGTGATTTTTAACGTCGGTTCAAATTGAACCGACGTTGAAAGTTTCCTCTACAACTGCAATGCAGTTTCTAATTTTCTCATTTTCCCTAAATTTTAGTACCTGCATATCAAACAAACCAGCAAACCAGCAAACAATTTCATAAATTTCAAATAGCTAAATTTCAAATGAATTATATATATTGAATAATTATTTAAATTTATTTTATTTACAATTGTATAAATAAAATTACAATAAAAGTACTCCTATTGTTCCCTATTTCTAATTTCTAAAAACTTCTGTGCCCACTTTTCTCGGACTTGATCGATAGACTACGTGGGCAAGGGTTGAGTATCATTGAATACCCGGAATAAAATGAAAGTATATTAGGTATGACAAGTAGGAAACTTTACCAAAATGAAAGTATGTTAGGAAACTTTACCAATACAGTTTTGGAGGAATAGGGTTTTGGAGGACTAACCTGTCTCCAAGTATCTCTGATATTCCCAAAAACTATAAGCCACATCCAATACATTACGTAGTAGCCACATTCGTAGCTACCCGTTTGTCTATTAACCTATAATGAATTGAACAAGTCATTAGTTGTGAAAAATACATATTCAATATTCATTAGAGAATTAAAAGTAACCTTACATGTAGGATTTCCCAGTGTGGGTTAGTGGCTTTGCTGATGTGCATTCCATCAATGGTACTGCACACCTTAATAGCACTGTTGAGAAGTTATTAGTCAATATATGAACATTACTTATATTTGAAAACACAAACTTTAAAATACTTACCTATTCAAAATGTTCTTTAAATCGATGATTCGATTTTTTATTCAAAGAACAAAACCGATGATACGATCTTCTCCGGACGACTGATGAGGAAGAGTTGCCAATGATGCCTTGAAAAATAAAATGTTTAGAATATAATTCAATCACAATAAAAACAATAATAAACTTATATTGACTTACTGGAATAAATATGCTCCAAGATATATCTGCCTTTTAGAGGTGAGGATCCAATTTTGGATATATCTTTGGACTTCCTCCCTTCTATTTCCAGCTGCTTGGATTGACTGAGGCTCAAAAAATCCATAGACATCTGAAGCTCCCTGCTCCTCAGCCAATTCATCCATCATCCTAAAAAATGAAAAATAATAACATGTTATATATTAAATAATGAAATTGAAATTATAATAATAAATATGTACTTACATTGTCCAAAGTTGTAAAATAGAGATGTTGAGATCCCTATTACCCAATGTGACCTCTGAGATGTCAGAATATGAAATGTAGAGAGGGAAGCTTGCATTATCTATCCCAAATCTCCTAGCATCCCAACGAATCTCAAAGGAGTTGGCATAATATTCTGCAGAGGCATGGATCAACTCAACAATTGGATTTTTTGGGAGAGTTGCTTGTTTTCCTTTAGTATGTTCAGAAGCAGCACGACTTTTAGGCTTCCGAACATCCTACATGTTTAAAACAATACTACTTAATACAGAAATAACATTTTCAGAAGTCATTAACATAAAAAATTACATACCTTTTTAGAAACTTGTCTCACTAAATGTTGGGGCCAAGCAATGAATGTGTGAAGGGTCTGTCCCACCACCTGTACCTCATCAGTAGGCACAGGGACTTGAGCATCAGCATCTCGAATCTCTTCTACTACCACTCTCAAATAACCAGGTGGCAAAGGCACACTGTGGATGGTAGAAGCCCCTTCCTGAACTGAACCAAGGGCCACCAATCTTGGTTCAAGCAATCCATCCTCCACCAATAAAGTGCATTGTTTCATCCCAAAAGATGGACATGTGGATGCATGATATATTTCAATTAACATTTTTAATGAAGACATATATGAAAAATAAATAACGATTTTACCTATCGGTGCAGGTGCAGCAGCAGCAACAAGAGAAGCTAAAATAGGAGCAGGATTACTGGAAGTACTTCCCATTGTGCCAACAGATGGAGGAGATGGATGAACGTGTTGGTGGGAAGATGCCATCCTAACTGCCAAGTCTGGAAACATGCTAAGTAGCTGCTCCTGAACCTGTGCTGCGATGACCGGTGTCAGCTTCGCTGTGAGCTTCTTCTCAAACTCTTCTTCATTAATTGTTGAGCTCTGGGTATTCTTGACTGGTGCCCCAAAATAATGTCGAATACCCACACCGGTCCCCACACCCCAAACACGGCCGGGGTGTTCATCTTTACCAATAGCAGTGGTCAGTATATCCTGACGACCACATGGAACGAAAGTTCCCTGTGTACACTGCTCCTCCAAGGAATCCTACAATAAATTTAACACATTATATATATAAATATACAAGTGTAACAAATTAATCATATTAGGGTTAAAAAGAATAGTAACTTACAATCTTATCTGCTATATGTTGAGCCTCCTCAGATGTCATCCCACCGGAAGGCTTTTGACGAGCTCTCTTCCAAGTTTGATGACGTTTAGGAGGAGATGGTGGGGGGAGATCATCCTGGCTTATACCAGAACTGGCTGCTTCTTTTTCTCTGAGTGCAGCCTTCTCGTACATCATTCTCTCAGACAAGAGATCATACCCCCCACGAGATAAACGGTGGGGGGTCAAATTCTTCTTCTGAATCTCCTTGGCCTTTAATCTTTTCTCCTGCAAAATAATTGATATTAGAATATAATACAATAACTTAATAAATTTAAATTAATTTATACCTCCCACTCTGGGCCAGTCCTAATCTCTACAAATTTCCTCCACTCCTCCTCGGATATGCCATATCGTTGGCAAGGAGTAAGTCCCTTGCTAACGACATCCTCAACGATAAACCCATTTCAGTAGTTAATGTGGACTTGAACCGCCTCCACATTTTTGCAATGGTGGACATAATCTTCTTCTTAACTCGCCTTGGAGTTTTCAATATCAAAATACTTCGCAAAAATAAAACATAATTAGCATCAAAATTAAAAATCAATATTCAAGAAAAGACAATTGAATAAATTTAAACTTACCAGAATGTCCTGCCAAATCAGATTCTTCACCGTGTCGTCAACATTATCCCAGTCTGGATGCAAAATAGATATCTAAACATAATCATTAGTTAGATGAAAAGAAGAATTATATGTAAATATGTAAAAAACTTCAAATATAAACTTAGAATTACCTTCTCTCGTGCAACGGTACCCAAGTAGCTGCTGAACTGGGTATGATGCGGACCAGACACCTTCCCAGTGCGTGGATCAACAGACACACTCAGCTTCTCTCCTGTCATGTGTCTGGCTGTCATGCTCAGTAATCGTGTAGCTTGCCTGGTCTTCTTTGGTGGAGGAGGTGGTGGAGGAGATGAGGGAGGTGAGGGAGGAGGTGATGGTGAAGGAGATGTCATGTGTCTGTAAAGAAAATATAAAACAATATAATTTATAAATCTTAAATACACAAACATAAAACAAATACATAAAGAATTTTAAGTAGAAACATACTTAGACAACTAAATTTTCCCATATCCCTTCATCATGATCATTACGAGTTGCATGGACCACATCCTCTTGTACATCTTCAATACTACTAGGCAGTCGTGGTGAATTGGGAATGACAATGAAATCAACTGACTCATCTTCATTTTCATGGTTGACATCAATCCCTTTTCCTTGAAGGACCACAGACCACCTATCATTACATGGGTCGGTCACATAAAAAACTTGTTTTGCTTGATATGCCATGATGAATGGTTCTTCCTTATGACCTAGCTTCTTAAGGTCTATCATAGTAAAACCCATTTCGTCAAATTGAACACCGGTATTGCTATCGACCCAAACACATTTAAATAGAGGAACTCTAAATTTATTGTAGTCAACCTCCCAAATTTCCTCAATCACTCCAAAGTAACTTATGGATGCCATGATGGGGTTTTTATCCTTTGAACTAGAAAAGTGCATGGATGTGGCCTCAATAGATACTCCACTATTTTGAACTGTGCTATTGTCATCTTGTGACTTTGTGTAGAAGGAATATCTAGTAATGTTGTACCCAGTCCAAGTGATGACGTTATGTTTTGGTCCATGAGCTAGCCATTTCAATGTATCGGATGCATGCTTGATCTCGAAAAAATTTGGCTTCTAAACCAACCGACAAACTTGTTGTTATGCTCCTTCACTAACAACCGCTCACCCATTTTGGGGTTTTGGGTCCTCAACATTGATTGATGAGCATATATGTAAGGAAGAACTTCATCTGTATTATTCAAAATATACAAGTGTGCCTCGACTCAACTCAAGAATATCCTTTGCTTCAACTTTTATACCACGAGTACCCTTTCCATTTATCCTATCATCATGTCGACTTGTAGGAACACCCACGGCTTGTGCTTTTGCCAAGTATTCGAACAAAACTCGTAGCTTCTTCCGCAATATACCTTTCAACTATAGAAGCTTCGGTCCAGTATGGATTCTTAGTATACCCTTTGAAGATCTTCATGTATCGCTCAATTGGGTACATCCACCGCAAATAAACCGGGCCACATAACCGTATCTCTCTTACAAGATGAACAATTAAGTGAACCATAATATCAAAAATGATGGAGGAAAATACATCTCCAATTGACATAGTATAATTGCTGCCTCATTTTCCAATTGATCTAATGATTTTTCATCAATTACCTTGGCACATATAGAGTTGAAGAAAAACATAGACGCATAATTGCATTTCTCACATTCTTCTGGAGTATGCCACGTATAGCTACAAGTAAGAGTTGTTACATCAAAACGTGATAGCCATGTGACTTTAACCCAACTAGTTTAAGATCTTTCATTGACACAAGACTCTTAATATTTGAAGAGTATCCTTGTGGAACTTTAATACTCGAAGGCACCGACAAAGACTAGTCTTCTTTTTGGATAAAGTGTGACATGTCGGTGGAAGATATGTTCTCTTGCCTTCGGATCTTGGATGCAATTCCGGACGTATTCCCAATTCACAAAGATCTTGACGAGTATTCACTCCATCCTTTGTCTTACCTTTGATGTTCAAAAGTGTGCCAATTAGACTATCACATACATTCTTCTCTATGGAAGTTCAAAAAAAATTGATCTCTTCTTCCACTTGCTTCTATCAGTAGATTTCTTTTGGGTCTTTTCAAATTCAACATTTATGTTTTTCACTCGATCATAAACTTCCTCACCTGTTAACGGTGACTTAGCAATTTCATCCTCCTGCCAACCGTTAAAAGCTTTCTTCAATCTTCGGTATGGGTGGTTAACTGGAAGGAATTTTCTCGTGTTTATTATAAATTGTCTTCTTCCCATGTTTCAATTGCGGATAACTTGTATCTTCTTGACAAATAGGACACGCATGATGACCCTTGACATCTGTATCCACTCAAGTTACCATATGTCGGAAAGTCATTTATGGTACAAAATATCATTGCATGTAACTTGAAATTCTCCTGTCGATTTGCATCAAACACCTCTACTCCTTCCTCCCACAACAATCTTAAGTCATCTATCAAAGGACTTAAATAAACATCTATGTCATTTCCTGGTTGTCTTGGACCTGCAATCATCATAGATAGCATAACATATTTCCGCTTCATGCACAACCAATGTGGAAGATTGTAGATCACCAATAAAACTGGCCATGAACTGTGGTTAGTGCTTAAGTTACCAAAAGGATTCATTCCATCTGTAGCTAGTCCAAGTCTAAGGTTTCTTGCATCACTACCAAAACTTGGCAATAGACGGTCAATTTTCTTCCACTGTGGAGAATCAGCGGGATGTTGAAGTTGTCCATCTCGTTTCTTTGCAACTGAATGCCATGTCAGATTTTTTGAATCTTCTTCATTAGCAAACAATCGCTTAAACCTTGGAATTATTGGAAGATACCATATAACCTTTGCAGGAGAACCCTTTTTATGACTATCTTCACCATCATGATCACCATCCTTGACTTTGTAACGTGATACACCACATTTTGGACACTTGTGAAGAGATTCAAACTCTTTCTCGTATAAAATACAGTCATTAGGACAAGCGTGTATCTTTTATATTCTAAACCCATTGGACAAAGTATCTTCTTTGCTTCATACATACGGTTAGGCAATGTGTTTTCATCCGGAAGCATCTCTTTCAAAAGTTCTAACAATTCATTGAAACTTTTATCACTCCAACCAAACTTTGCCTTCAAATTCACCAATCTTAATACGTAAGACAATCGTGTGAAAGTTGTACACCCAGGATACAAAGCCGTCTCGAATCGGTCTTCAATTTATCATATACAGTGCATGTGCTTGAAGAAAGCTCTCCGACCCACATCACGAAGCATATCCTCTATTCGATCTTCCATACGGACATCCTCCTCCTCCACAGCTTGTGATACTACTCGGAATATCAATAAGTTCACCGTGTCATATCCATGTAGTATAATTTTTCATGATACCCTCACATATTAGATGTTCTCGTATTATATCTACTGGTTTGAACTCTTCCATTAACACACTTAACACAGGGACAATAAAATTTTCCATTCATCTTTAGACCATTTCGCTCAAGTAAAACTCAAAAATTGTTCAACTCCATTCTCATACTCTTCCGATATACGACTTGCATTCATCCAACTTCGATTCATTTTCGGATTTTAGACTACAATTAAGAGTTAATAAAAACTTATCCGTCATCAATGAATTTAATATCATTGATTACTATAATCAAAATTATCATTTAGTAGAGTTTGCTCTATAAGAGAGACAAACTCATTCTAACGAAATTTCAGCAGAGTTTCCTCTATTATTTCACTAAATCCAAATTTTTATACAAAATCAAATACATAAACAACATCAAATAAAGCCCCATGGGCACAGGCAAATCATCAGAACAATCATCTACAGACATTTAATAACCTAATCATACAAACACTATAACATTATTTAGTACAGCTTTACTAGAGACAAACTCATTCTAACGAAATTTCGCAGAGTTTCCTCTGTTATTTGACTAAATCCAAATTTTTACACAACATCAAATACATAAACAACATCAAATAAAGCCCCATGGGCACATCCAGATCATCAGAACAATCATCTACAGGCATTTCAATAACCTAATCATACAAACACTATCTACAAAACAAAAAACAATAAAAAACCCACTAACCTGGCGGCGGTAACGGTGGCGGCAGCGGCAGGCACGGTAGAGGCAGGCGGCAGCGGCAGTGCAGCGGCAGCGGCAGCGGCAGTGGGCGAGCGGCGGCAGCGACATCTGGCGAAGGCAACCACGCGGCGGCGGCGCAGCGCGGTTCGCAGATGCTCGGATTCGAGTGCCAAACGGATTCGCAACGCAGAGGGAGGTTGCGTGGCGGCAATGGCAGCAGAGCGGCGACGTCTCTGGAAGGAAGAGGCGTTCGCGGCGGCAGGAAAACCGGAAAAACCGAGTGCGACGGCAGTGGAACTCGAAAGCGAAGAACGAAAAGTGAAGAAGAAGAGGGCGCGAGAACGTGTTATAAAGGGCCTTCTACGTCGGTTATTGGGCAGAACCGACGTAGAATGTGAGCGACTCAACATTCCACGTCGGTTGCTACCAGAACCGACGTAGAATGTTAGATCTATAACGTCGGTTCTGATAGCATCCGACGTGGAATGTTGAGTCGCTCACATTCTACGTCGGTTCTGCCTAATAACCGACATTAAAGATCCTTTAACACTCTTCTACATCGTTTGTAGATTAACCGACGTAAAATGACGACGTTAATTCCTAATAGTGTAGTAGTGATTCTGTCACAAAAATGGAAGGGTTTTGTATCAGTTCATCCTGAGTAGCCAGAATTGACATATCCCAACCCACTACTGCAGCAAGACTTTCCCTGAATCTACCTCCATACCTTTTGCTACCAATTGCATGTCATATTACCATGACTAAGTATATTGAGACAGATATGGATGTTTGTGTTTTACGACTCCCATAGAACAAGATGGCAGTAAAAAGCATTAGGAAAAATATGTTTTAACACTCACCTTTTTAAATACATTAACAACCACCTTTTGTAATAAAATATTATATCTAATAATAAAATTAAATATTATAATAAAATAATAATTTATGAACTCGTGGGTTGAATGTAAGAGAAAAAGAGAATTGTCAGATATCAAAATCCAAAGCATTAACTTCACATCATTCAATCTATTTGGTTCAGTTCTTCTTTCACCACGTGCTAGCCTATCATCCAAGGCAAAGTTATTGACATTTAAATCAAAGGAAAAATTTATTTTGACATGATAAACACTTCCACTTAACAATTCATTTTAATAATATAATAATATATATTAATATTTTATATTAAAAAATAAATAAAATATGATTAAAATATTAATAGTTTTAGTTTCAAGTGAGTATTTTTTTAAAAGAGTGTGAAGATATCAAACACTTTACACTAAATTATTGGTTCATTCCTTCCTTCTCACCTGCTTAAATCTTTGAAAGGCATTAGTTTTATTACTTAAATAATATTTGTTGGACATTCTAAATAAACTAAATATATGATAATACAGTGTATAAGTACAAATTTCATTTTCCTAAACAGCTTCTTAAACTTAAATTAAATTTAAAATTTTACTATCTTAATATTTATTGGAAAAATATAGTTTGACATATGTTATAAAGACTTAAACGACTTTGAAAAAAATAATATAATAATAAACTGAAAGAATGATGAATAAAATGTGATTGTTAAATAGAAGTATGTTTAAAAGTAAATGTAAAAGTATCATCAATGTTAAGACCCTACATTATGAGATGGATTAGACTTAAATTCCACCCTACCATTCTTCCCATACCACTACCGTTCAGCTAAATCTCCCTCTAGCTCTGCTCCTATATATCCTCATTAAGTTGTCACATCTCCACATATACAGGAGTGTATATAATAGCATTTCCTAGTTCACTTCCATGTTTCCTTCTCCCCATGCTACTAACTAAACTACCAATAGTTCTGCTGTGCTCACTTGTCATTATATTCAGCATTTGAATCCGAGAACATCTCTTATGCCATGATTATAATGCAACATTTAACTACATGGGTAGACTCACTGTAGTGGTATTCCTTTTGCCTTCTAACTCTTTTCACGTTCATTTTTTCTTCATTTCATGTGAAACATAGATTTTGACACAAACTATCTTCATATTACCCTTTAGCCAAACTCCTTGAAGCCTCAAAACCACTCTCCAACAAAGGATTGCTCAAGTGTAAAATATTCCACATTCATAACATTCCTCAATTACATTATCATTGCTTTCATACACCATCAAATATTCCTACTTCTCCTAAATTCATAACACATGCACCAGCTATATTGTCTCTCTTTGTCTCGTCCACCTCCATGCCTTCCTACAAAACATAACACGGCATTGCAGCATAAGGAAATTTAGCCAATTCCCCACTTGTTTGGGGCCTGCACTACCATTCACCTTCTGGACTGCATTGTGAATTATAGGTCTCCAAAATCTCAGATGACATTGGTTGATAAAAAAACATTGATTTTAAATATTGTAATTCTACAATTGTTTGCAGGTATGCTCATCCGGTTACATATGGTGACTATCCTGAAAGTATGAAATCTTCAGTGGGTGCTAGACTCCCTACTTTTACAAAAGCTGAATCTGAAGGCCTAAAAAATTCCATTGATTTTCTTGGAGTGAATTATTACACCACGTATTATGCAGAACATGCTGCACCAGTCACCACCAACAGGACCTTCTACACAGATATGCTAGCCACTCTCAGTAGTAAGTAAAATTGACTACTGAAAATTATTTTATTTTGCTGATTTTCAGAAGTTAATTGACAAACACAATCTACAACTTTCTCTTTATCACAGCGGAAAGGAATGGTCTAGCCGTTGGTACCCCGGTACAGTAAATTTTCTGTCAAACTATTTAAACAATAATGATACTTAATTTTAGTTGGTTGATGCATGTAACATTTGCTTGATCTCATACAAGTAGCATTTCCTCTAACTATGAAACTAAGCTTATATGTATTGGGCGAGTGTTTACTAACACAAGTAAACCATGCAATAGGTGTGAGAATGCATTTCTACTTCTACTGAAGCAAAAATTTGTTGTTGTGCAGACTGCTTTGGGTTGGCTCTTTATCTATCCGAAGGGAATTCATCATCTTATGTTACACATAAGGGACGTATACAAAAATCCAAATGTTTATATCACAGAAAATGGTAAGTATACGATTCGATTTCAATTTGGTTAGTGATCACAAAACTTATCGATTGATTAATTCCTTAGATTTAAGAATATAATTTGTTAGGGGTTGATCCAAGTTCTTTGTCCATTATAGCTGATGCAATAACTGATGCGAAGCATAAGATTATCAAACTAGCTTAGCTGCAAGTAGTTGATTAGGTTAATTAGAAACTGATTAATTATATGGTTCTTAAATTTTTAGGCATTGCTGAATCAAGGAATGACTCCATACCAGTCGATGAAGCACGCAAGGATGGAATCAGGATTAGATACCATGATGGCCATCTTAAATTCCTACTTCAAGCTATCAAGTGAGAAAGTGAAAAAGGTTTCTTTATACATAATGAATTGTTTGATTGTGATGATTATTGTTTCTCCTATATGCTGCATGCAGAGATGGTGTTAACGTGAAGGGGTACTATGCATGGTCATTTTCTGACAGCTTTGAATGGGATGCTGGTTACACAGTTCGATTTGGCCTCATATATGTGGATTACAAGGACAGTTTGAAAAGATACCCTAAGTTCTCTGCTTTTTGGCTAAAAAAGTTTCTTCTTGGCTGATCTATTGTTTCTATGAGATGTCTAGGTTTTTCTTGTTTACTCCCTAATTTATCACTTGTGTTGGGGTAACAAGAAATTGTTGTCATCAAATAAATAGTCCAATAGCATGTCAAATAATATACCATCGGTTCAAAAGGGTGGTCATGACTTCTACAGGTTCATTGTGTGATAAAAGAGCTTATAATAATCCTATCTCTTTTTTCTAATCTCTTTTATCAATAAAATTCACAATTCTCTCTAGATATGTAAATTTCATTCCCCGTTAGTGAGTATCTTTCTCAAAGTAGAAAGATTTGCATGATTTCAATCAATTTGAAATTTGAAAAAGAAATATATTGAGAAGAATATTTATTATAGATATTAGAGATTGTTTGTACTCACAACTATATATTGTTGCCTCCAAAGGAAAAGAACATTCAACGCCTCTATAAAAAAGACAAACATACTTTCCTCTTCAAAACGTTTTCCAGGGTTGATAACCATGTTCTCACTTGTCTTGGTTTATGGTTAATAACTTTAGAATTCCTTTCTCTTTTCTTTTCTCTAGTGCTAATGTAAGGGGAACTAAGGATTAAAAGTGAAAGTAAAAACAAAAAATGGGATGATTAGAATCATATGAGTGCTTAGAATAGAAATGTTCTAAGAAAACAACTGAAAATTGATTTATAAAACCATTAAGAGATTAAAATTGATTTTTTTTTGTCAATTTGAATATTTTTTCTACAATTAAATGTATTGGATTATGAAAATAATACATATTCAAAGTCGCACATTGTTCAAGGTATATTGTAAGAAGTTTCACATCCTTTTGGTAACCAAAGGAGTAGGTGATAGAAGTAATATAATAAACTTGGGTTTATGATGCTAAGCTATTCCTATAAAAAACACTTTAAGTTTGTATTTGACTTTTCTTATATTATTGTAGTAGAATGTTACAAGGTTTGGTTTGGTTTAAATACTTATTTTGGAGAGTATGCGTGTATTAGGATCAATGATTAGGGTGTATTAGGGTCAATGATTAGGATGAGTAGTTTACGTGTATTAGGTTTTTCTTCGATTTTGAAGTTTTTGGATTATTCTTGTGTTGATTGTTTATATTGTATTTATTTTATTTATCTAGTAGAAGGATAATTGGAAAGTCATATTTGGTTGCTAAAGTAGCAATGTTGTTTGGAAGTGTTGGTAAATATGACATAGAGAAATTTGATAGAATGATCAATTTTGGCTTATCTCTCTTGTTTTCGAAAGAATGGTCTTTTGTAGAAGATGAGTTAAGTATCTTCATAGCATATTTGCGTTATTATAGAAAAGGATGAGTCTTTGCTAGTAATAATTGTATATCAACATTGATTAAGATATAGAGTTTTTGGTTTATCGAATCGAAATAAAATTAATTATTTAAATAATTTTATATATGTCTATTATTTCACATGAGATATGTGTATGTAATACCAATATATTATGTCTAACTTGGTTTATGTTTATAAATATATGGTAGAGAAGTAATAAAGTATTTGTAATATATATATAAATGAGGTGAAGAAAAAGTTATCCTAATTATATTATATGAGTATTTAATTATTAGCTTTGAGGGAAAAATGCTGAAAAGAAATATTACTGCAAGAAAACAGTTGAATTTTAATATTTATGTTTTAAATTTCATAAAATATTATGCCAACGTATATAAATACAATATAACTATCTTGTCTTTATTGTAAAAATTTAGAAACTCATGGCTTTATATTTTATTTTAAATCTTTTGTGGAAAGTTACTACTATAAGTAAACAAATTATTTAAAATTATACTGGTAAAGAGAATGAAATTCATCATAATATAATATTAAGTTGTTATGCTAGAAAGATAATATTTTATATATACTAAACCTTGAAATTATAATCTTAAACATACAAATAAATTTGAGAACATATTTAAAATTATTGGAGTGTATTGATAATTCTTATTAGGTCTACATAATTATTATTTGTCTGTTTTAGTTCATTTAATTTTATTGGTATAATATAAGGGTGACTGGGGATGAAAAGTTAAAATAACAAAGGAAAAACAAAAGGTGGGGTGAATAGAATCATACGAGTGTTCATAATTGAATTGATGAAAAAATTGAAAATCGATTTATAAAATCAATAATAGATTAAAATCGACTTTTTTATCAATTTGGATTTTTTTTCTATTATTGGATGATATGATTTGGTTTGATTTATTGTTTGATAGTTTATAAATCAGTCAAATTTAATTGAATCAATATTAATTATTTAAATATTTTTATATATTGTATTATTTTATAGATGTATATGTAAAAAGAAAATCGATTACGCCTAACCTGTTATACGCTTATAAATATGTGATTGAAAAATAAAAAAAAGTATGTTTAACGTATTAATGAAGTGAAAGAAAGAGTTGTGTATATAATATTTAAAAAAAATAAAAAATAAAAGATAATGATAAGAAAACAACACATTTAAAAGTATATCTATATTGGGCTAATAGAATAGAAAGGATTAAGTATTTATAATTATGAATCAATTTGTCTTATCATTACTATTTTAAGAAATAAATTAAATTATAAGCATCATTTTTCAGTTTACTCACGCTAGAATCTTTAATTGTTCATTATAGTTTTAAAGATTAAATTGACTGAAAATCTATATAGAATTTCAAATATTATTTTGATATTTCATTAATTTTAAGAACTAATTTAATAAAATATTACAATTTCAACTACATGATTAGATGGTTTCGTTCTTAACTTTATCTAAAACACGACATCTTAGAATGGCAATATTAAGAATAGAAGGTTAGCAAAAATTTATTAAAATAATAATGTTTCATAAAAGGAAAATAAATTTGCTCCAAGATTAAAAAGTTTGCTTTAAAAAGAAATGAGCCTAAAATATTTTCTATCAATAGAATTAACCATTCGAAATTTCTAAAATTTGGTTTAAAAGAACTTATCAAGAAACAAGAATTAAAAATTTGGAACATTTAATTTTGAGATAATAAACTTTGGATGGTATAATTAATGCATCTTGTGCTGTAAGACAATTGGGCTATACTAAGTTGGGTTTGAAGGCCCATACGGTTTTTGTATCTAAAATTCTCAGCTAGTTTCTTTCTGCAACCCCCTATTATTTTCTATTTGTATCTCGTGCGTTCCTTTGCCTCTTGCCGCGTCACTCTTGCCCCTACTGCTTACCACCATCGTTTAGTTGAAAATAAAGAAGGAGGAGATGACAATTAAGAAAGAAGAAGACACAAGAAAATAATAAAAAATATATTTTTAATTGTACAATCCGAAAACATTAATTTAACTTCTACATTATACAATTAAAAAATTCTCAAGAGATAAAATAATAATTTTTATATATATGGGATGCGAGAAAAAAATATAGAATTACAGAAAAAAAATCTCAAATTCTCGTTACATAATATTTTTAACCATAATTTGGCTCTGGTATGTTTATGGATAAAATAAAACTACTTAGTTATATAAAGCTTTTAATAGAAAAAAAAAGACTTAATTGTAGTTTTTTTATGCATACCTTAACTTTCAATTATTCATATAATTTTTAGTTTAATTATCCATGCTTTTTCTTAGTTTAAACATTAGAAATGAAATTGGAAAAAACCACATGATAATGATAATCGTAACCTTTTTTATAAGATTAGAAAATGTAGTACCTAGAGGAACTTGTTACAAAAATATAATATGATAAAGATTTAATATAATTTTAAAAATAAGAAAATTAAGGCTAATAGCTAGTTTAGTAGTGATATTTAAAGATTGAGTAGACTGTTTCATTAAAGAAAAATGATGTATATACACCTAAAAAATAAAAATAATCTAATCTATATTTGTATTGTAGTATTTTATTTTTAAATTTAAAAGTATAAGATATCAATCAAAGATAATTACAGTAAAAGAGAGGATGTTACATGAGTTTATTAGATTATTTGGAGTGATTTGTGTATCATTCTCTTTGTTAAAATAAGAACTAGGTTGTCTGGTTTTAATTTTGCCAACATGAAAACCAGATCAGCATATCCTTAACAAATTATCCAACAAGCTGATTCTGTACATGTAACATGTTTAGGTTTGTTGTTGGTGCATGTTCCAAAGCGATTAAAGGTGAACAATTACTGAGTTGTTTTTGAAGTCAACGTTCATTTGAGTAGTTCTAACGCTAAAACAGACATGCTATGTATTAGTTGTGAATTGTTTGGATGAGATTAGTTTAATAAGATGAATCATGCAGCTATTTAAGTATTATCCTAATGAGCCACTTGAGAAAAACTGAAGGGTTAAAAAAGATTCACCACCTTTGAGATTATTAAAATGAGGATTACTCTGTGTTGACCATGGAAAGCGTCACTCTGTTTTGGGAGGATGAAGGTTGGGTAGATGGTGATGATGATTCTGGAAAATCCTGGAGGACCGTAGAGAGTACCCAATGGAGTGAATAAGGCTGCTTTTGGTGAAGACATGCAAAGTTTATGTGTTTTTTGTTGCCCAATGCTCCATATTCACACAAATTGTTTTCATTATTGATTTTTCTACCAATTTCTTATTTTCATTATTGTATTTTTCAATTTTAAATTCAAATTTCTATTTTTAGGATAGGATTAATTTTCATTCATTAGATTTAGGTCTTAGATTTCACTTTTGAATGTAATTCTGGATGCAATAATATTTTCTTAAAAGATTTCTGAAATATATATATATATAAGAATTGAGATATATTTTTTAGAGTATTTATATATTTCTTTAAAAGAAGAGAGACTTGTTCTTGTTTAATCTTAAAAACAATTCACGATTTCTTTCAACTCTTGTTTTGAACTTCCTTTGACCAACATGACTTCATCTATCAATGAATAAGTTTTTTTTTTATATATTTTTTAATCATTTTTTTTAATAATTGAAAGTGTTTTATCTTCTTTAAATTTTGTTTTTTTCATTTATGAATATGTTCATGTTTTTCTATTCTTATAAATAAATTTTCATATTTAAGTAATCATATGAATTAATCTCATATTAGTTATAATATTTATTTATATTTTTGTAAGTTTTTTGTTATTATTGTTGTGTTCATATTTTTTTTCAGTTTTAGATATAAATTTTAAAAATTATATAATTTTCATGATTAAATTAATATTTAGTGGTGAATATTTTTAAATTTGTTTTTTTTTCTAAATTTCATAAAAATATAAACAAATTCATGTTTTTAAATATCAATCAAACTAATTTAAGGTAGGTGAAGGATGTTGGATAAAATTTTATTTTATAAATATAGAGTAAGTTTCTCGTTGGTTAGGATTTGTAGTTAAATATGATAAGTGGTATATCTTATACCATTTATATCAATATATTTCTTTTACTAATTAAAAAAGGTTTTAGTGCTTTTAAAATTAATCCATGTTGAAATTAGTACTTGTAGAATTTTTACATGCTAATTTTAACAATGTTATATACATTTTACAAATATCAATGATTACATGTTAACATTATTAATTCAATAGTAATACAATATTACCAAGACCAAAATTATATAATTACTAAAATTTTAATATAAAAAAATATCATTTTTAAAAAAAATACCAATCTTAATACAGATTAATTTTAGAGATACCAGTTTCGAAAATACATAATTTATTTAATCCTTAAAATAATTATAAATCTTGAAATTAACAAAATCACACTCAATACAGCTATTTTTCTTTTGCCCCCACAAAATAAGTTTTTGGTAAGGAAATGATAAATAAACGACAACATATATATACACATCTTTTTAATGCATTGAGAGTACACAGTATGCAATTGGTGATCCCATGATTGGTTGAAATAATTTAACCTTAACAAAGACAAGTAAATATGTTTCTAAGGTAAGTTTAATAATGAATGTACTAAACATTCTGAAACTTTGTTGTTATATCTTGTTTGATGACTTTGTTGATACCAATCTAAAACTGAAATCATTCTGAAAAAATAGCATTTTGAATAATTTAGAATGTTGAACATGTTTCCCCATAAAACAAGTTGAATGGTTTAGGAGGAAGAGAAGATGAATTGTCTAGGTAAGAAGTGAAGTTGTATTATTGATGCATTGTTTTGCATACCTACATTTTCATACATATATTCCTCTTGTTTAATTTTCTTCTTCTCCCTCACCTTTATGTATAAAATGTTGGTGAAAGTTATTGTGCAAGTAGCATTGGTCATGTGAATGAAAGTCTAAGAAGGATTCAATAAATGCACATGGCTAAGGGACAATGGTCACATGTTAGAAAGATGGTCCTTCATAGCTGTGCTTGCTGAATTTGAAGCATTCCCACTTTGGTTTCTTGTAATGCCTTGGATCAACTCTTTCTTCTTATCCTCTTTGCCAAGCCAATTGTCCTTCATTATTCCCCTAATCACCAATTTCATGGCCTCAACTGGGCCACCCTTTGCATAACCCCATTCTGTATATGTTTTCTTTGTTCTCATAAAAAGCTACAATGGGCCATCCAATTACTTCCCAAAGACTCCTCATTGGGGGTATACTCATATATATCCTCACATGCATCAAAAACTTTTCTATATGATTGCTAACATCTTGAGTTCCAATTTCTAAATTTCTACATAAATTTAATCAATTTAACATATAATTTTATATTTTTTATTCTATACAAATTGAAGATATGAAAGTGACATGGGGTAATTTGGTAATTGCATAGATGGTGGGCTTATATGGTGCAGAAAAGTGCATAAATGGTGACCCACTTTGTTGTTTCTCTAGTTATCCCAATAATACAAAGGAGTGGATGATTAGAAGCATTTCCTTATGAACACAACTTCAAATGTACGATCAGGAGCTTGCAAGTGATTGATTGTCCTGAAAGTTGGGCACACAATCACACATGGGTTTTGGATAAGTGTTACTTATTGATCATGCAAAACCCTATTTCACATTATTCACCACCACCACCAGACCAATACCACACACCATTCTCCTCACATTAATGTTCACTGCCTTGGATTCCCAAATCAACATTATTTAATTTAACCTAACTCCAAGGGAATCTCAAAAGCTACAAACCTTTGCAAGATTCATTATTCTTATCAAAAGAGCATAAGAAACCCATCCATTCACATGCCTCACTTCCCAACATTTACACAAAATATGTGTAGATCTCTATGGAAACATAATCCTCTTAGTTATTATATAATCAATTAGCTAACCATGTCACCACCTTTAATATACTTCTAATTTTCCTTCTCTTATCTTCAACTTTCTTATATCATATCATCTGGGGATTCGTGTTCTTGCAGAACATTTCACACACATTATTTTCTTCACTTCCACTTAAAGCAAATAAATAAATACTACTTCTTCTGTGTTTCTTATTTACTCAAATTTAAGGTTGGGTTGTATAAACAAATAAAATTATTAACTTTCATGATTTCTCTAACCTTTTTCAATAATTTTCTTATCATTTTTACATTCTTTTCATGTAAAACATCACTCAAAATAACAATATTTTTTAATAAACTATCACTTCTTTCCCTTCATTTCATTTAAATTAAAATAAGTTTTCTCAGTAAATTTTTATTTTAAAACTTTTACCATAAAAAAATTTATTTGAGAGAAAAAATTTACTTTCAACAAAAACCAATTTAATATCGCTCATGATTATGATTTTACTCTGCATATGTTAAATCTTAACCAATATAGATATAAATTTTAAAGTCATACATTTAGAAATTAAAGAGAAAGGTGAAAAACAATAAATTATCTATTAAATAATTAATTAAAAAAATTTAGAAGTATTATTTTAATTTTCTTATAACTTTAAAAAAATTAAGATTATAATGGGTAAAACAACAATTAAATATTAAGTATTAAATTTTAAAAAAAAATCTATAACTAAAAAATAACATAGGAAATGTTATGACAACAATATGTGGATTAGCAATAATTAACGTAGAATAGTAACCATTTAATTAGTTTGTTAGATTAATTTTCCTTTTCTCATGATAAAAAATATTGGTGAGTTTCAAGAAGCATAATATCCCCAACAACAACAACAACAACCCTTTCTATCTAAGAAAAAAATTGAACATGAGCTTATCTCCAACCACAACTTCAGTACCCAATTATTGCCATTATTTAAAAAGACTCATTCTCCTTTTTCAGTGATTCATAGTTCCCAAATAAGCCATTCTCATGATTTTGACAAATTAACCACCTCTTCCTATGTTCAACCCATTTTTTGCTTCAATTATTTTTTAAGTTTCCCAAAATAAAATAAAAACATATATCACCTACTCAACCTATCTTCCAACTTCAAAATGAAGATAACCATAATAATGCTTATTAACTAAACCACCCTCTTCTCTGGCATTATGCAGGTTTATACTTTCAAGTACATTCCTTAAGTCAGGTCCACTATTTAATTTCTTAGTAAATAAGCAAAAGAAAACACTTTATTTCTTGCCCCTTATTGTGAAAAAAATTGTTTACTCATATTCAATCTTATTTAAATGAGTTGTTTTGCATTTTTATCTGCATAATTAATAAGTACTTTTTTTTATTTAGAATATTATAAATATAATGTATATGTTTCTTGGTAGTTAGAACCATAAACCAAATGTACATAAAGTTGTGAACATATAGACAACTAATAATACACCCACTTTGGCCTAAAAATGACAATATCATGGAGTTGTTAAAGTTAAGTAGTTAGAAATAATACACAACCACCCAATAATCAAATATAATTAATCAACCAAATAAATCACTAATATGATATATCTTCTTAGGGTGCAATTTTTTTTTTGTCTAATTGGTGTAGTTAAGCAGTGACAATCAATTCTTTTTTTTTTTAAATTGACACAATTTTTGTCATTTCTAGCTTGTGTAAATAAGTTGATGAATTAGAAAATTTTCAAAGTCATGAAAGAAACTTTTTTTTTTCTGCATAATGATATCACTTGGATTAGTATTTTGAACTTGTCAAAGAAGTTGCCAACTAACAGGAGAAAATATGGGGAAATTATAGTAAAAAGAAGAAGGGAAAACAAAAAGTATAACCAACTATTTTCCCCCTTTTGAGTATAACTATTAAATTAATGATAAAAGGTTAACATAATAGAAAACTAAATTGATATAACATCTTTCTAGAAATTAATCTTGAAGTTAATCATGGTTGTACTATGCACTAACTAATGCCCTAACTAATCCCAGCTATTGATATTGAAATGATTAAAAGTAAATGCATCAAGTTTTTAAGAAGATTCATGCCTCTAATAAGACTATGATAATCAAGGAGATTTTATAAATTATTATTCTATATGATGATGATATATGATTCTTCCATAATATCTTTAAAAAAAAGTAGAAAATATAATTGATCCTATGATGTATCCATGTCAACTGTTTAGTTTGTTCATGCATTTGACAATTGAAATCAAATATTTTTGCATACATGTGCACGCTTTCTTCATACTGAACCTGGAATTAGACTAGGTAAAACAATATTTTTTTTATTAAAACAATAAATAATATGTAAATAAGTCATTAAAAAATTTTTATTGATAAATATTAGTTATTAATATATTATTTTTTTATTAATAAAGAATATAAATTCGTGATCTATCTTCTTTCTCTTTCATTCATATTTTTCACCAAGTCAACCTTATATTTTTTTCATGAAGTCTTTTTATATCTTAAAGAAAGTGAAGTACTATCAAATGTTTAAAGATTAGTGTAAAGTATAACATTGCTGAAGTATTTCTTAAAGTGATTATATTTTATGTATTCTGGTGAAATTAAAATATATGTTTTTTTAATTTATGTATTAAATGTTCTTTTTACATAAAACTAATCAATATAGTAAGTAAACTTATGTTTTTTAATATAAATTTATGTTTTTCAAAACAAATAAATGATAAATATACAACCAGGAAAACGTGACTAAATTTAAAAATATATATTTATAAACTCATATGGAGATAAAAAAATATATTTATTAATATTGACATCTTAAACTCGTAAATCTGTAAATTAATTTACTAATGTTAATATTTTTTAGATAATTTAATGTCAATTGCTAATATATATATATATATTCCATAGCTTCTATTCGAGACATATAAGATTATTGTCAGCCACAATTTTTTTTTATTTAGGTATTTCATACAAATAGATAAGTTAGAACAACATCATATTAGTTTATCTCTATATTTTGTGATGATTGGATCTATATTTTATAAAATGGAATTGGAATGATATTATTAAAAATTGATTAATTTAATTGTTTGATTCTTTTTTATGTAACTCCAAAAATAATCATAATAATTTCATCACGCATGGTCACGCTCTCGCATGTGTTATAAAAAATAAAAAACCGTGACAAATGCTTGCGTAATGTTTAGAAACACCACGCATGAAAGAAACTCAAGTTATTCCAAGTTTAATTTTATATTAGAATATTAAATTAGGTTTTGGTATAAAGGTATGATCCAATATACCACTCACCTACTATACTATATGCAGACACAATATATAATTTTTAAAAGTTTATAACAACCTCAATAGATATAATATATTTAGAAAGAACATATAACAATTTTTATACTGTAATAATACAACTTTAATTTCAGAAAGAAACTTTAATTTTTTTTAATCTTAAATTACATTTCTTTGAAAGCAAACTAATTTAAAAATTATACATGACTTACAAAGTAATGGTTTAAATCTGGACAATGGTTTTAACATGGTTGAAAGTGATTTTGAATAATTAATCCATGAGTATCTTATTTTTACTTAATAAATACAAAGGTAATCAATTAATTACTTAATTAACTATTCGTTAAATATATTACAAAAAAATATTTGTATAACCAAATAATTAATTGAAGAAGAAAAAACTCTTCAGTTAGATAATATAACAGTAAAAAATATATATTACAAAAAAACACATACACACACTAAATTTAAATTTATTATACAAAAATATGTTACCTTAACTACCAAAACTAAAACATATTACCT
Organism: Lablab purpureus; assembly: GCA_030347555.1. Taxonomy (NCBI): domain Eukaryota; kingdom Viridiplantae; phylum Streptophyta; class Magnoliopsida; order Fabales; family Fabaceae; genus Lablab; species Lablab purpureus. The sequence goes on from CM059258.1 coordinate 26,860,862, forward strand.
TGGCCGATTGAAATTTTCCAGTATAAAATAAATCACTAATATTATGTTTCACTTAACTTTTAGCAAAAATTGATTGTACCAGTTTTGAAACAATTTATTTTATAAAAATAATTTGGAAGAAGAGATTTCATTAAAAGTGGTAAACATTTTCTTTAAATTAATAATTGATATTAAACTCAAGTGTGAGTTAAAATTATAAATGAAAAACAAATATAAAAGTAAAAACTTGGATTAGAGTTAAGATTGTTAATAATATTTGTTTTGTATCTCAAACACATGACTAGTCAAATATTTGAAATTCAATGTACATGGTGATGCCCCTAACATAGGGAAATTCTTATATAGAATTGATGAATATTTTGACTTAAAAACTAGAGGCATCAAATTGGTCATCCCAATCCAAACCCACACCAAAATGAAAATGGCCAAACTTTCTATAGTGTGTTTGATTGATTTGTATATATATATATATATATATATATATATATATATATGCTAATGAGACACATAAGAAATGAAATTAAGAAAGTAAAAAACAAAAGGGTCTTTATCAATGCCATTATGATCTTTCCACTTCTAAGCACCCAACAAGTAACAAAGATTGGAATGTTGTGTGCCCTTGTTTCATTGGCTCTTAATTTCTCTTCTTCACTTCATAACCATCCCATTCATCATTCTTATCATTCTCACATCCCCACTTAAGTCATTTTCTACTTCATCACTTCTCTCATAAGTAACTTCAAGGTCAATTAACCTTCTTTTTTTCTTTCCCTCTTATTCTCTCTGAGTTTTGCTTAGTTTTCTTTTTTAATTTTGTATAATATGTATGTCACAACACATTGATGATGTATTCTCAAGAGAATTTAGCTCAATTGATTCAATAAATCTGTGATTGTTGAAATTTTTTGTTCAATTTTTATAAATAAAAAAATTGATAGTATATTGTGTATGTGTAAGAAACTTTTTTTTATAAAAATATGAATGTAAGAAAATTATTTATTTAATTAAATAATTATACATATTTTGTTGAGTTTTCGTAAAAAGAAAATTAAAAGTTTTAAACATCAAGTGTATTGATTATTTTTCTTTTACAAGGGAAATCAAATGGGAATATGTTTAAAAATAGAATGATATTTTGTAGAGTTATGAACACAACTTTTTCTAAATTTTTTTGTATAAAAGATAAAAAATAAAAATATTTTAGTGGAGCTTTGACATAATATATTGTGGGAGCACATAAGATAAAACAATAGTTGATGAAGGTTCGTATGTTGGATTTAAATGTAAAAATAAATAAGCAGAACAAATATTTGAAATAATCTAACTCTGATTAATATACGAAAATGGGAATGATAAAAAGAGAAATAGTGCTTATATTCATATTCACCTATTTATGTATTTCCATATGCAAATAATTATTATTTCCATGGTAATTTCTACTTTGTTCTTGTCTCTCTGACTTCATTTTAATTTTCATATAGATTTTTTATTATTGTGTTTTAGGATTCATGTAGTTCTTTATTAAGTTCATAGTATTTTCTATATAACTTTCTCTATATTAAATCTGGTTGATCTTTATTCAAATGACTTAATTTCAATTGTAATTAATATTTACCTTTTTTCTATATTTAGATTTTATTTTAATATTTGATGCATGAGTTTTTATACACATTTATTCCAATAATCAGATATCCTTTATAAAACTAAGATTAAAAATAGTATTACTTGAATTGAATTGTTTTACAGAAATTTACAGTTTTGATACATTCAAATTGAAAACATTTCAAAAAGTTTATTTGTTTTAATTTTTTTAATTAATATCAAATTTTATCGAAAACAAAATAGCATGCCAAGTGAGGCGTGTGTTTTCCACAAAAAAATTATGAAGAATATAATATATAATAATTTTAGATGTATTAAAGGTATATTTTTAAAATTTGTAAAAGATTACAAAGTGATAGAATTAAAATGTGTAAATCAAAACCATAACATAAATACTACAAATGTTAGTATAAGCAAAATGTGCAGCAAAAAATGTAATACACTTGTCACTTCCTTCAAAATTTTGACCATAAAACTTTTTGATACATGTCTCTTCCATTTATTTTACATTGTGTTCATTTTAATTGATTTCAAATTTTTAAGATATGTTGAAAATGTGACATTAATAAATTATAAGTTAATTTATTAATAGAATTTATAATATTTTTAATTTAAAGCTTTAAAATAATAAATTTTTAATTTTTAATATATTTATTTAACTTACTTATTTTATTTAATATAAGATTCAAACTAATACTTAAATTTTCATAAATTTATTTTAACATAAAAGTACCTATTATAATTAAAATTATGACAAAGAGTTCGATATTCAAAAATTAAAATTGTGATATCTCTATAATTAGTTGCCTAAATTGAAATTAAATATTTAAGCAAATTACAAGACAAAGTTTCCACAAATTAATTTATGTATAAATTCATTATTATTTCTATTTTTTCTATATATTTTTATGAAAAATTCTTGCAAATGTGATTGGTGCTACTTATTTAGTTTTAAAACGACATGGTGTTGCATGAGTACATATTTATTTGGTTTTGTGTGCAGTTTCCGAAAGCTTTGGTCGTGGTCTTGGGTACATCAGAGTATGCTAAAAGAGCGTGGAGCCCACAGAAAGCGATGCCCAAATCCCATGTGGAATGCTGGACATGTCGCTATCGCCCACGTGGCACCCTTTGACAGCAAGGTTTTTCCTTACTACAGCTGGCATCTTCTTTACAAAATAAATCTAACATTTTTCTTAAAATAAATTTTAAATTTAATTTTCTTCAAATTCTTTCTTAAAAATCAGAATATATTATTTTAATTTTTATAATTATTAATTAAAATTTATCATTAACTCTGAGTAAATTTATATAAAAAAATTAAGACTGAATTTAAAATTTTAAAGTAATAAATTTATAACTTTTTATTATTATATATTTTTATCTCCCTCGTCTCTATTGAATATGGATTCTCAACTTCATAAGATGTGATGTTATAAATATTTTAAAATAATTAACTAATAATATAATTAAAATTAAAATAATTATTACAATTAGTAAATGTTTGTAAGTAGAAGGCGATTGAGTCTGAGTGCTGAGAGCATGAGGACCCATCATCATGATCAACTCATACAGAGAGAGTTTTGTTATGCAAAAATTTTATTCAATAAATTTTACCAACAAACAAGACAGAAAAAAAAGTGGAAAATAACTTATTGAATGATTAACTTTTTTTTTCTCTTATCCAAAATGTGGATGTGCATTGTTGCTGATGCATGATCCATCTGGCAATAGTAGAACAGAATATCCCCAGAAACTATACCCTTTCTTTATAAAAATAATAATAAAAAATTCATGATGTTATTTTTAAAAAGTGGAGTTATATTTATATATATATATATATATATATGTTAAGTTTTTTTAATTAATTTGTATTTATAATGATATTGGTAAATATGAAAATGAATTAAGAAAGTGGAGTGAAATGGAAGCATGGTGACATGACAAATGGCAGCTGGATTCTATCATAAAACGACACCGCATTCCTCTGGTGATTCAACTTGAGTTTACCCATATATATATATATGTATGTATATATATATATATATATATGTATATGTATGTATATATATATGTATATATATATATGTATGTATACATATATGTATATGTATGTATGTATACATATATGTATATGTATGTATTTGTCTTAGTGTTCTTCTTTGCATTAGCTTTTCTTCCTCTAATATGTATATTTTCTTCAAATTACTTTTCCATCCTTCACTAAAAAATATAATTCAAAATTTTAAATGTATATTAATTATTATTATACTTTTTGTTAATTATCATAATTTATTAATTGTGGCATGTGGATTTTAGACTATTTTTAATAAATGTGGTTAGCCATTTAAATGACAAATGGTTTGTATAGTGCTCGTGGTGAAGATTATATGACTTCACACATATCAAATTAACATAAATATTATAAAAAAGTTTAATTTTTTTAATTTTAATTAACGTGAGACTTTATTCACGTTCTACACTAATAAAAAAATATAACACTATTCTCAATACAAAATTTTTAAATTTAATGTTTATGAATTTTTTTTCTTATAAAAAAAAACTTTAACTTTCAACCTTTTACTTTACATACCTTCATACTTGAATTCTTACAATTTGATATTTATGTTTAGTAATATGCTGCATGCCAGTGAATTTATGCTTAAATGAAAGTTCATTATTTAAATGTTCAAACATGGTTTTAAGGTAATTTTGTAAAGTGTGAAAGCTTCTAAACATTGGAATGTTTTAGGGTTTGTGATATGCATTGTGTGAATAGGGGATACGATCTGTCTGCATTCAGTTCAAGTTGATGGTGTCAAATAACCTTGACCAGTTGATGGTGAGCTCTTGTCAAACTCTCTATATTAAGTTGAATTTCAGTGATATATGCTAATGGAACAAAACTACAAAAAATAAACAAAGCAATTTTGTGATATTAAAATAAATTTTAATCAAAATGTAAAGAGAAAGAGTAAAGCAAAACTCTACCAATTGTGCCCATCATTAATGAAATAATCGAGCTAAAATATGTATGATTTGTAAACTTTTTGGCAACCCAATCCATGTATTTTGTGTGACATTGACACCTCTATGGCTACACCATACGTGGTAAGAGAGAATTCCTTTGACAGAAGAATTAAATAGCTGTGGATTTAGCTGTTGTTGAATATTAGAACCCTCAAGAAAGCAAGGGATGGAAAAGAAAACATGAGGAATATATTTGATTGCAAAATTGATTACCAACAATAGCATCCAAAAAATAGAGATGAAAAACCAAGCATGAATACAATAATGAATGGGGGCTTAAGGGTCATTCTCTAAGAAACATGCCACATACTACCCATATCCATCAAAAGTTGAGATTTGAGAAGTGTGGTGTCTTTATAATGAATGCCAAATGCCAACACCTTAAACCAAAAATTCCACTTTAAAAACTATGTCCACCAGAACTAAACCAAACTTGTCCAAATCCTCAAACCTCAGTTTTCATTCCTTTGATTAGGCGTTGAAACTTTGATCTAACTTCTTGTTCCCGCCGACCCTCTTCTCTCTCTCTATAGAAAGAGAAGACTTTTGAATGAAACTTCATTGAGGCTCTTTAAAAACAAACCAAACTCTCTATCTCTCATTATGTTCTTCTTCTGAAGGAAGAGAAGTTCAGAACAAAAAACGTTAAAGGAAAATAAGTAACTCTCTCTCTCCCTCTCTCTCTCTCATTCACTCACTCTGTGAAGCTCATCTTTTTTCAATGGCTAAGTCAAAGAACAATGCCAAGAAGTTGTCCTACATATCGGTTCCTTCTCAGATCATCAATTCCATATCATCTTCTTCTCTGCAATCTCTTCTTGACTCTCCCAAGAAGTCTTCAAGGAGCACCAACAGGTTTTTTTTCTTCTTCACCAACAGCATCTTCAGGAGGCCAAGACTGTGGTTTTTCACTCTTTTTCTATTTGGTTTCCTTGGCATGCTCAAGTTTGGCCTCACCCTTAACATCCCATTTTCTCCCTACCCATGTGCCACAATCCTGCCTCAGAACATGATCTCAACCCCACTTTCACAGTCAAACGTTGGTGTTGTGAGAGACAATAACATAAAAGATGAGGTTTTGTTGACAGAGGCTTTGGTTTCCCATGTGGAGCTGAGAGCACAGGGATTGGACAGGGTGGAAGGTGATGGAGATGTTGAGAAGAGTGAGTTCTGGAAGCAGCCAGATGGGTTGGGATACAAACCTTGCCTGAGTTTCAGCAGGGATTACAGAAGAGCAAGTGATGGGGTTCTAAAAGATAGGAGAAAGTACCTCATGGTGGTGGTTTCTGGGGGTTTGAATCAGCAAAGGAATCAAATTGTTGATGCAGTTGTCATTGCTAGGATTCTTGGGGCTGCTTTGGTTGTTCCTATATTGCAAGTCAATGTCATTTGGGGTGATGAAAGGTACATTTTATTCTTCTCCATAGCCTGATGGGTTTAGCCTATTGATGAATTCAAAATTTTAAACTTTGGACAGGATATTTAGTTATGTTTAGGCTTAAAACATAATTTGTTTTCTTATTCTGATCCATTTGATTAACTTGTGTTAATTATATTTCTTTCCTTATTAGTGTTTGTTAGAAGATAGTGTGGTGAGATTTTGATGTTTTTCCTTATTTGTGAAGTTTTCAATTGGTTTGGTTTGATTGCAGTGAGTTTGGTGATATATTTGATTTGGAACACTTCAAGAGAGTTCTTGCCAATGATGTGCGAGTGGTTTCAGCATTGCCATCAACGCACCTAATGACAAAGCCAGTGGAGGGAAGTCCTCCCCTTCATGTCACTCCCAGTTGGATCCGTTCAAGATATCTCAGAAGAGTAAGGACCTGTTTGATTCTCTTCTCCCTTTTTTGTTTTTAAAGCTGTTTTCTAAATCAATTGTACAGTACTCAACAATCAATTTCTCATCCATAATCTATAAAGTTCTGAAAAAGTATTTCCGTAAATAGTGTTTTAAAGACCAAAAACCAAAAATAGTTAGGAGATGTTCTCTCACCCTCTTCTGTTTTCTTCAAGTGTTCTGTTCCTTGCTTTTTCTGTAATTCTTAATGGGGTTAGCTTCTTCAAATTTTGAGTCCTCCTGAAGTGTTGGTTCATCAGTATGATAGTTCATATGAGGGTCATTTTATGGATGGCACCTACATTAATATAATAAGAGTAGCAATGTTGTAGGAAAGTAAGTAGAGGCTTCAATATTCCCTACCAATGAGTTACATTTGCACTGTTAAAGAAAGCTTTTCTGATCTGATTAATAGTGAAAGTTGTTGTTGCTTGGAAAAAGGACTCTTTCCTGACTATAGTCTTGGTTGTCCATGCAGTTCAACAGAGAAGGTGTTTTGCTCTTACGTGGTTTGGATTCAAGGCTTTCCAAGGATCTTCCTTCTGATCTTCAAAAGCTTAGATGCAAGGTATTTAGATTTAAAATTCTCTTCCTTTTTATATATTGTAAAGGGGAAATAAAAAAGAAGAAAAAGAAATCAACTAAAATCACCCTATAGAAAATCACTTGTATGACAACTGATTGCAGATTGTGAAAGTTAGTTCTCATCTTGTGTTTCAGGTAGCTTTCAATGCACTGAGGTTTGCTCAACCGGTTCAGGAACTTGGTGACAGGATTGCAGAGAGAATGAAGGGCAAGGGACCTTACCTTGCTCTTCATCTAAGAATGGAAAAGGATGTGTGGGTGAGGACTGGATGCCTCCCTGGTCTGAGTGACGAACTCGACGAGATTGTTAACAATGAGAGGATACAACGGCCGGAGCTATTGACTGCAAGGTCAAACATGACTTACCATGAAAGGAAGATGGCCGGTCTGTGCCCTTTGAATGCTGTGGAGGTTACCAGGTGAATACAGTAACACTTTTGGTTACTTTCTTGTTTCTCAAAATTTGAGAGTAATAGGATTTTCTGATAGATGTTTTGGTTCAATTTGTAGGCTTTTGAAGGGTCTAGGAGCTCCAAAGAATGCAAGAATTTATTGGGCTGGAGGACAACCTTTGGGTGGAAAAGAAGCCTTGCTTCCATTGATCCAAGAGTTTCCTCATTTTTATAGCAAGGAAGATCTTGCCTTGCCAGGAGAACTACAACCATTTGCAAATAAGGCTTCCATAATGGCTGCCATAGATTACATAGTCTCTGAGAAGAGTGATGTTTTCATGCCATCTCATGGAGGAAATATGGGCCATGCAATTCAGGTATGCTTGTTATGTTGTTAGTGATTCTTCTATTCACAAATGTCAAGTTATTTTCACTTGTTTCTTTGTTTTGAAGGTAGAAAAACAACATTTTACCATTTTTACCATTTTTTGTACAAATCTGGGAGAATAGGAAATAAAGTGAAACCAACTTGGTAGTTTTATATTATGTGTGAAAACAGGAAATGAAAATGTAAAGTAGAAATCAAAATGTGACAATTTCTAGTTTCATAAACTCAAAATGTTGTTTCACTTTCAGGGTCACAGGGCATTTGCCGGGCACAAGAAATATATAACCCCAAACAAAAGACACATGCTCCCTTATTTTCATAATCCTTCCCTCTCTGAAGAAGAGTTCAACAGAATCATCAAGGAGTTGCACCAGGACTCATTGGGGCAGCCAGAACTTAGGACTATCAAAGCTGGAAGGGATGTTACCAAGTATCCTATTCCTGAGTGCATGTGCAATGAATCACATGCTAATTCCTGATTTGAAAATGGTACCAAAGTTTGTGGCATGAAGACTTCTAGGCTACTTAACAAGGAAGAGAGTGCTACTTTCAACAGGGTGTGCAATTTTGATCCCCTTGGAACACTTCAAGTGCCTTCAATTTCAGGGTAACCATGAGAGTTCTGGCACCCATTTTCTACTACACATATTTCATGCACTCCTCTCCATTGGGAGTTGTACCATTATTCCTTAAATACGTGTACCTACGTGGCAATGTACATTTCCATCGTCATTCAAATGATAGATTCAAAATAATACACAGCAGAAGATCATTCTTTTATTTTTTAGACAGAGATTGTATAGCACACATGTTTCTCTTTAGCTCTGTAATTCTTATCACAATTTGAAGACTTGTTGATATTTATGTATATATATATATATTATCATTAATTTTTTGGATTTTTCTCATCTGATCTTAAAGATCACCCTGTGCTACCCTTGCCACCATTTGATTCAGCACTTCGAAAGTAAGACAAGTGTTCAGAACTAGAAGAAACAGAGTATGCGATTTGATTGGTATTCAAATACCAGAAAAGAAGAAAATCTTTGTAAATATTCTTATAACTTTCATAAAGCTTAAAGCTATTGCATTCTTTTTCTTTTCATTAGAATGTTAATAACGATATTATTTTGGCCAGTTTAATTGTGCTTTTGAAGTGACTAAACAACTTTTCCATAAACAAGCAACTACTTTAAAACAAAAAGCAGTTTTTCTTTTATGTACTGAAATTTTAATTTTTTTTCACTATTATTCAATTAAAAATAACCATGCACAGTATGTTTGGTTGATCTTTGTTATAATATCTTGGAAGTTAAATTCAAGATCGCTTTTGATTAGTTAATTATGTAAAATATGTAAAACTTACATTCAGTCTTACAAAACCAGCTTCTCCAAGTTAGTAGTATAGGAATTAAGTTTATTATTTTTTTTATTAAGAAAAATGGTAATTTATGAACAAATTCGAAAAAAAACTATATTCTAAAAAGTTGTTTTCCAAAGTTAAACAAAAGCAGATGCAAGTCTGTAAATGAGCAAAAGAAGTTAGTTACGTAGGACCACTGGATTGCCAGAACATAACATTATTGTAAGGTTGGCATTATGTGTTTGTTTTGGCATTATTCTGGTTGAGGTTTGATGTTGGTTTCAGGGTATAGTGACTACTACTGAGTTAAAACATTGTCTAACATCTTATTTCAAAATCATCCAATTACATCACACATTCTACTCTTTCTACTCTTGTATTCTTCTTCTGTGAACAATATTGCAAGGTCAAATTTAAATTTTTGGTCCCTCTTTTCTTTCATACTAATGTCCAAACAAAAACTTCATATACAGTATAACCATTAATGTCTATAATAAACAATTTCAAAATCATATATAAAGTTATATCTAATTAGTCAACTGTATAAAAAATTACATTAACTGAAAAGAGTTTAATAGATATGTACTGTTATTGTAAAATATTTTACACTGTCAACAAATTAGAAAATTATAATCAACAAATATAATGAAGATTCCAAAATTTTATTGATTATTTTAAAAAATTAGATTAAAACCGAATTATAATGAGTTAATGGTCTACAAATCTTTACATTAAAGTTAAAGTCTTGTTTAGTATCTATTAAGAAAGATATAAATGAAAATTTGAACATGGCCTGTTATTTCTTTCAAACATTTGATGTATACACATGACTGCTACTTTTGACGTATAGATTCCTGAATCATGAAACAGATCCTCCTTTTTCCTAGAATGAACTTGACAGGAATTTAGCAGGAAATTGACTGGATTTAAAACTATTTAGAAAAATCCATTTGCTCCAATGCTTCTGGCTTGAGTGAAATTTGGAACAAAAACACAGCATTTTATTGGTGGACTAACATTGAGACACTATTTGCAAGCATGTTTCCATGAACCAGGGTATGAGAATGGCTTCAAATGTTCTTGGCTGGCTATTAAACAAGTCAAACAACACCAGGACCTACTCTAATTTGGTGTTATCTTCTTGTCAATGTTATCCACCAGCATCAGCTGTACCTGAAAAGTTTGAAACCAATGGACCTGCCAAGTGTAATAATGGTACCTTCTAAAATTATTCTGACTGGCTCCTTTTGTAGTCTTTGCTGCATCTGCCTTCTACTCTTCAACTTCAATATGAAAACTATTCACTGCTTTGATTCTCTGCATAAAACCTGCATTCACCAATCAGCATTTGCAGGAAATAGTAGTTGAAGTTCTAGTATAGTATTTTTTTTTTGCATGATTTCACATAATTATTATATCTGGTTCATCTTTAAAAATTTTGTATGGACTAGTGTGTCAGCAGATTCAGGATATATCATCTCTCAATAAAAGGGTATGTCCTCCACCCTGGTACCATTGCACAATGTCCTAGCAAAAAAGCTCTAAGATTCCTTGATCACCACCAACTGGTCCCCCAGGAGACAAGATAGCAGTAGTACTGTAACAAGGCTGTGTAGCCTTCTGCATGTCCTGCAGTGGAATTGAGCATCAAAGTAGTGTGTGACATGGTGTTATAGGGACCCCACATGGCCCAGAAATCTATAGTTTTCTTGAAAATTTAATGGATCATTAAAAGAAAAACAGGTATGCATGCATTATTCAGGTGTGTGCACCCTTTAAGAAGCTAAAAATAATCTCAATTATGGGAAAATTCCTAGCAGAAAAGGAACCAAAGGGCTAAAAGTTTATGCAGTAGGGAGACAATAATTGAATTCAACAATTGTTTTTGTCACTCCTGGTAATGCAATTACAGCGAATCAAATTTCTCAAAAATCACTCATGTATGTTTGCATCTCTCATCTTTTTTCTGTTACAGGAAACAAAAGTTTGGTTAACTCAGAAAATTAGCTAGTTTACCCAGTAAAGATGGTAAGTGTCAGACAAGTACTGTAAATAGACCCCACACATACATAATCAGTGTTTTGTTGCTATCTTACTATTAATAAAAATTTAAATATCTTAGTAAAAATAAGAAAATTTATTTTTTTTATAAGAAAACAAAACAAGACCCATAACATTAAATTTTAAGATTTTTAAGTAAAGGTAGTGTTAGCTTTTATATAGTTCTCCCAATTTTCCAACCAATTTATAACACCATGGAAAAACATACATGACCATTTGTTTCTAATATTAAACTTTAACTTTCTTCATTCTTAAATTTTTTAATATTTTTACAAAGTTCTTGAACTTTTTATATATTAAATAACATTGCTATCTAGTTGGTTGTAAACAAAATACATTCATATGATATTTAGGTCTTCTAACTAAAACATTTGAAAGTTTCATCTTTTGTCCAAATTTAAATGTGTTTTTATGCTTTAACTATTTTATTTTGTTATCCCGAATCTTAAATAATATTTTTATTCCTTAAAACTCATATTAACTTTCTATGTTCATTCCTTAAAATCATATTAACTTTCTAATCAATTTCAAATACCAAAAATAAATAACTTAACATTTAGATCAATTATATTATCCTTTAATAATTCAGATTTTATCATTTTATGGATGTTCTAATTGAAAAATTAGCTTTCTAATAAGGATTAAAAATATTTTAAACATGAGTACACATTCAAATTAATGATGTATCAATGTTTTTGTATTTGTACATTTGAAATAGTAGAGTACATGAGTATTACGTATACAAGACAAATACTAGTATCCAGTAGCCGAACTAGTACATGACCTATGTGGCCCAATTTGTTTTTAGTTAGAATTTTTTTGCTTTCGGTGGTTCCAATGATACAAACAAAAACTAACTATGTTGGGTCTGGTTCTGCCATTCTGGGGTTAAATATCTTTCAACCCAACCAACCTAACATGATTTTGACACATGCTTTGTTGTCTTTCCTTATTAATATTAATAATAATAATAATAATTAAATATATTTTTCATTTTCATATTATTTTTTAAAATTATATTTTATCTTTGAATCAAATTATATATCTCTTTATACTTTATAATGTCATATAAAATAATTATTCAACTATCTATTTATTTTAAATAATATGTATTGTATTTCCCTTTCAAGTATAACAAATAATCAAACAATTATTTTATTTCATAAATACTTTAACACATTTATTAACAAAGATATTTTACATAACTTTAACACAAAACATATACATACTTTGACTCAGATAAAATATAATTTTAGAAAATAGTTAAAAAAAAATATTTAATCCTAATTATAATGAGTTTTTTATTTGATATTTTAAAATTTTCAACCCAACCAACCTACCTTAATTTTTTAATCTGTATAAATACATTTTTCATGTAAGTAAATATTTTCTATAATTTAAATTTACTAAAAAATGTTACAAAAATATTTAATTTTAATTTATGTTTGAATAATTTAAAATTATGTTTTATGTATAATACTATATTTAAATGCTTTTGACATTGTATTTTGATATTTTTTATGTTTGAGTGATTTAATTATACATTTTATTTTATTTTACTATTTGAGTCAATAAGTTAAGAACACTTTTATAATTTACAAAGTAATGATACTTGTAGTTAAATAATTTTTTCTCTTTAAGTTTTATATTTATATTTATGTACAACATAATATTTGATTTTATGTAAGTATATAATATTCAAATTTTTTCTATAATTTTTTGTGCTTTTTTTAGTATGTAACTTATCAAATTTCAATGATTTATTTTCATATTAACATTTCAACGTAAGAAAAATATGATTTCTATTTCTCAAATGAGGGGTGTGTGATATCCGAATAATAAAAGGAAAGAAAAAAATGGTGATTTTTTATTAAAGAAAAAGAGTAAACGTAAAAGGTTAGTTATAGATATTCACGCATTTTTTATATAGAATGTACAAATATATTAAAATTAAAAAATTAATTTGTGATCTAGAAAAAATTATCTTTTAAATTTTAAGTTGTACAACTTTAAAATAATATATATAGTATACATATAATATAAAACGAACTGTGATCCATTCTTTAAGAAAATTGCAAAACAAAATATAAAAAACTACTAAGAACGAGTTATGTACTTTTTAACCTAAAAATCTATATAAAATGTGATGACAGACTGCAATATATTCCTTAACAACTAAATAGTTCAAGATTCGAATGCTAACAAAATTATCTTAACTATAAAATAAATCATCTTAAAAAGATTTACACACATTAAAAGTTCTTGACAGCATTAGTCATTGTATCCTAAATAATCCGTATCAATACCAAGTTTATCAAAAGAAATTTAAACTAATTTATAATTCAATGAGTAATTTACAAGGTTGTCCAAGAAGTGGAAAACAAAAACTAAAAAGAAAACCTCATCATGTATATTTTTCTTTTGGTTACAAAAACACCATCAGCTATATGATTTCGATTTCAGCAGACCAAAGCTGAATTCTTACAACCATCGAGTTTACATGATGAAGTGAGTATCTTCAACATCAGAGACAAGAACAATGAATGATAAATAGAATCAATGGCTCTGAATAATAGCAACATTGATATGGAGACTTGATGACACTCATCTCCAAATTTCTTCTTGAAAGAAAGAGTCTATAGCCTATGGTCATAACACAAATTTTCCTCCAATGACCAAGTTAACATATCAAGATCTGTGTGTTTCTTCATAAAAATGAGAGTGAATCTGTGTGTTACTTTGTTTTATTCCCAATCTGGAACGTGAAAAATCAAAAATTGGTTCTGAAGCAGTTCCTGCCAAAGCCAACCACTCCACTTGACCCCCCAAGATGCGGCAGAAGTTCTGCATTTCCATAAACATCAGATAGCTTTGTGAATGAAGATTATTGTCAACCTTTGTTCTGTGCAAGCTCATGTTAAATCAACCCTCAACAAGGTAACCCTTCATTTCCACCAAGCTTCACATCATAATAATGTTTCTCTACAACATCATCCATCACGCCTGCATTAAACATGATTCTTCCTTTATGGAAGTTGGCCAAAATGGGGATAGTTCAACAACTTTTCCTATTATAATCAGTGTTGGTGACACCAGCTGAGCAGATGTTATTTTCTCAGAAAGGTCTTTCAGTTCAGCAAACACCTGCATGATTGTGAATGATCACTTGCATGTTAATAATCATTCACAAGTACAAAGTAATCTGTCTCACAGCTCACTGCTACCATTAAAAAAGAATTCATAAAGTCTTGACTTCATGAAAGGAACTGGTTCAGGTTGAGCACACAAAGAACATACTTGTATGTTATTGATGAACAGAAAGAATGCATAATTTCTCTCCCTAGCCGCAATACTAACTCCAACTGACTAGCCACTCCCCAACACCTCTTCCAATATACACACAACATGTGTTGTTCTCTAATTATTCCAGCTCTCAATTAACTCTAATTACTCTACTAATTAACGTAACTAACTAAAGGGGTTGCTTATCACTGTACTGCTTGATCATGATACATTTCCTTCCCACACCACATATTCGTTCTTCTAAGATGACTATCTTTTACCACAATTAATTTGTTAAGACTAACAACAAAGACATCAACAATAAGGATTTGGATAATCTTTTTCCTTGGGAACATGTGTGTCATTTTCAAAATGAGAGAGACACCACCAAGTCCTGTACTCGTGGGTCCCATGTTTTGTCAAAAAAATTATTCACTTTCATACAAAAGTCAAGCATCATAACAGTTTTGTGTAGGAGTAAGGGATGATTGGATGGTGATCTTCAGAGTAAAGACATGCCTTGGAAGAGAAAATGAATATGTTTTGTCTACATACAAGTTCAGCTGAATGGATTTCCACTAGTAAAAGAAAATTGGAACAACTTTTTACAATGATAGTTGTTTTACATATATCTCAACTCACAGGTGTAGATTTAATTTTGTAATGGAGATCTTGTCTTCTTAATGATTTTAGGTTTTGCAAGATATAATAGGTGTGAAATTGATGCTCAATAGCTCATAGATTACCCCAATTTTAGGATAGTATATTAATTATTCATTAAGTTTCCATATGATAATGGAACAAGTCCTCCTCCATTCTCTTTTCATAAAAAAAAAGTATCACTTTACTAGTATGTTAAAACAAAAATGATCATTTCATAATAGATGTAATCATAGAAAAGAGACTACGAATCAGAAACTCAATCAATGTGATAGGAAGTGAACACCTATGCCGAAAGGAAGATAAGATTGTACTTACTGTGCGCTGCTGAAGTGTCGTCCCTCGCTCAATGGCTGCAGCTGGCGTCTGAGGGGACAGACCATGAAGCATTAACTTCTGTGCAAGTGAAGGGAAGGTCGACAAGCCCATATAAACCACCAAGGTAGAATCAGAATCAGCAGCATTTTCCGATACAAAGAGAGGATCAGATCCTCCTTTCCTTGAATGCCCTGTGAGAAATCTCACACTATTTGCAATGCCTCGGTGAGTTAATGGTATTCCCAACTCTGCTGCTATTCCAGACGCAGCAGTTATACCTATAAGAAATGAGAAATAATTAAAATTACAATAATCACCACTGTTTTCCTTTTGTTATAGAAACCATTACATGATTCATAAATCCACTGATGTCTTTCACATGCTAAATAACATGATCAATTAAAATGAAGAGGAACATCACAACGAGGGGACAATAGAAGTCATATTTTATGATTTCATTCCATATTCTTTCCCAGTGGCAATAACAGTAGTATAAGCAGTAGGAATGTGAAACTTACTTTTCACAGGATCCAGTCCATTTAAATCTATGCGCTAATACCCTTGGCAATATGGGTCACCTTCTATAGTTTACAAAGTAGAAAAAATGAAAAAGTAAAAGCACTTTCCTTTGCCCTCTCAAAAGGCAGTGCAGTGCGTGGTGTTTAGGTCCTAGGACCAACCATATTTCCATGCCAACGTAAGTTGAATTAATCATTGACTTGCTACTAACGGCTCAAAGATATGATTATATAGACTGAAAATACATGTAAGAAAACTGTTTTATAAAGTGTAGGATATGCATATGCCTGTGACTGATTGATCGAGAGATACTTGTTTCAAGTTCAAAAACTAACCACATTCTGATTCTATATATGAAAAACCCTTATACACACAAACAATAATGGACCATTGGTGCCAAATGAACCATTAGATTCATGAGTCTTACCTGGAATAACTTTCACTTGGATACCTTGCTGTCGCAAAAAGTCCATTTCCTCCCCACCTCTCCCAAACACCTAGTAGTACCCAACAACAATCCTTATAAGACATCTACATCTGTTCATCACACAGACCGTGACAAACTAAAAGACTAACTTGCTTCACTAATACAATCCCGAACAAAAACTTACCAACGGATCACCCCCTTTAAGTCTCACAACAGTTGCCCCAGCTTCTGCAAAACTCAAAAGAAGCTCGTGTATTTCCTCCTGCCACAAATAAACCATAAAAAAATCCATTTTATCAAACATCTATTACTCGAAATATCTCTACAACTTCAAAACAAAAATCATCCCTCCAAAGGAGATTCAGAAGTTGACACACATAATATTTTTACTCCAGCATTAACCCATCTTAAATTCGAAGAAAACCCCACAACCCAAGGTTACAAAAGCAGTACTGACCACAATTGCAGCGACAAAAACCACAATTATCGTAATTTTCCACAATATCAAGGATAAGACGACATTGTGACTAGATCACAACCACAACAACCAAGTTTATCAGTTATTTCGGCCTCAACTTCATGGTTTTTGTGTATTTGCGACCGCAATTGCAGCCACAACAATCACATTCATCCATAATTTTCTGCAATATGAAGAATTGTGATAAAATCATGACCGCAATTGCGGCTGCAACAACCACAATTCCCCACAAGATAAAGAACCGCAACAAAACCACAATTTAACAACCTAGCAACAACCCAATTACAAAAAAACAATATCTTTACCTGTGTTCTACTATGGTATCCAGCAGTTTTTCCCACGTAGAGAAGCTTGGCCTGAGGGGCAACCAAATCCAGCACATCATTGGATACCAACCTGTCATACAGCAACAAATCAGCACTCTTAATCACTCTCACAGCCTTGAGAGTGAGAAGTTCAGGGTCCCCAGGCCCGGTTCCCACCAGGAAAACATTCCCTGGCACGCACTCCCCTCCACTGCACTTCCCCTCACTCTCCCTCTTCTCCCTCAGCACCTCCAGCAGCTTCTTCAGCTCCGGAAGCTGCAGGGCTATGTCGTCCTCCCTCACGGATCCCGAGTCGCAAGGGGGAGGAAACGACATCTTTTGACTATCCTCGTACACCCATTGGTCCCTCTGGTACCTCTCTAGGGAGTGCTTCTCCGTGAAGGGTGAGGCGGAGAAGGAAACGAGGTGGCGGCGGGGAGGAGAATAATGGCGATTTCTGGTAAAGGGTGAGTGGAGAGAGGAAAAAGGTGCGAGCTTGTGAAGAAGAGCCATGTGGGTGGTGTGAGCAAAAAGACAGTGATCTTAAGGCTTCAAATTTGTTGTATATAAACAGAGGCAATGAGTGTTTGTGTTTGAATTGGAGAGTTGCAAGTGGAATGGACTTTGGGGAGATTGAGGAGACACTGTCTTGTTGTTTGCCTTTGGGCTTTTGGGAGGGACATGCATCTGTGGCTGTGTGTCTGGCTCTGTGTGAATCTGATGCTTTTTCTTTCCCTTTTCATGGTTTTCTTCTTTTTCATGGTTAAAATTAGATAGCAAATTTGGAGATCCAGGTTCCTGGATTTGCTAATTACAGCTACTAAATTATAATTTCTCAATTTTGGAATATAAATAAAATTTGATTACATTAATTTCATTTTCTAAAAAATATTCTTTTAAGCTATTTTTATTAAACCTTAATATTATTAAGAGTAAAAGAAGGTTAGTAGAAATAAAGTTTTAACTGATTACAACATGTTTTAAAATAATCTCTTTAAACAAGACAATATGATTTTTATGGTAAAGGATTAATTTAGTTCTTGAAATTGTATCTCATTATTATAATTTGAACAAATTCATGAATATTTTAGAATTTCATTTATGATTCTAACTGTTTTCTTTTTCATGTTGGCCTTAGTTGAACGACTTAACTTAAGGAATAACAATAACAACATATATTTAGGAATCAAAATAAAAGAAAAGTTCATTTAAAAAAAATTAAATTAAAGTCTAAAAATGTTATAAACGTATTTAAGTTTTCTTAATTTTAAGGTTAACATAACAGTAAAATATAATTTTAATAATTATATCGACCATTTATTTATTTTTACTTTTTGGATATTCAAGACTGAAAATAGTTTTGAAATTACAATGCTAATAAATACAAAATTAATTAAAATTATATATTTTTTATATATTAAAAGTTATGTTTTACTAAAAAAATATTTGAAAATGGACTATTAGAATTATAAATTGTGTGAAAAAAAAAGTGACAGAAAACATTTCTACCACTCTGTACACGTAGATTTTACAGAATTTGCTTAATTGAAGAAAAAACATGTTTAGGTGGTGTTTATGTTTTCTGTGACTTTTTTCAGAGAAGACCATTTTTATTATTTATGACCATATCTAACCCCAAATACACTCAATAGATATAGACAAAAGAAATATTAAAGTGTTTTATTATAATTTTATTAAAAACAAACCAGTATATTATTTAAAAGTACTAAATTGCAGAGTCAAGAGTGCCAAAACAGGATTGCTCTGTTTGGAAATTTATGCAGCAACTCACAATTGCAGTGCATAGAATGTGTGTGAGTACAAAAAGTGAGATTATGAAAAATTCTAGAGTCACATGTGGTGATTGGGGGTGATGATTACTTAGTGGCTAAGTTTTATTTAATCGTTTATGTAATGTTCTTAAACCAAAATGTTATGAATCTTCAACGGATGTCATTAGAGTCATTACATCCAACAATTTGGATGGGTAATTGTACGAATTAAAAAAGTTATAATTTTTTATTAATAAATAATTTTTTAATTTAAATTGATTCTATGAATTGTATCAAGTCTAATATGGATCATATTTAATCTAATTGATAGTTGAAAGTTTGACTTATCAATATAAATTATATTTAATTCAATTGATATAAGTATGATATAATTTCATCTATGTAATTTTTACTCAACTTAAAATGGGTTTGACTTATTTTAACATGAGGTTGAACTGATTTGATCGAACCCAACTCAAAACGTAAACTCAATTTACATTAGTGTAACTTGACATAACCAACATGAACTTAACTTGAATCGAACAAAATGAACTTGACATGAATCCAACCTCAATGACTCGTCTCAAATAACATAATGTTGATTTAATTTATTTTTAACATAAATTTATATAGTTTTTTTATTTATTTTTTACCATATGATTTTTTTTGTGAACTTTTTGAAATATGTCGACTAGACCAAATTGAGAGTTCAAGCAAAAGGTGAAGTTAAAGAATTTTTAGCGTATTTTGATTCCAAAGGGAACATTGTTAAAGGGAGCAATGTATTCTTTCTTTTTTCTTGATTCCAAAAATGCAAAAATCATGTTACCACTGATTGGGTGCATCCATAAGATTTTTTTCTAGATCATGTCTTCTATATTATTATAATTTTTTAATTTAAAATTTAAAATCAAGAAAAAAAGTCACGTAGAGATTAAGAAAATTTAATTATTTTCTAATTTAAAATTATTCTACTCTAAATTATATATAAATAATATATATTAAGGTATTTTACTCTAAATTATATATAAATAATATATATTAAATTTAAATGATGAGAAAATCAAAGAAAATACTTTCCTTTTATAAATTTTAAAAGAAGTGAAAAAAAAATGTAATTGACAACAAATCTTAGAAAGAAGTGAAAAAAATGTAATAGGTAAATAATGATTTGAATTTTTCAATAATACCGAAAAGTAAAATGAAATAATCTAAGTGTTATATTTATATTTATTATTATTCATACCCATATCATGGGTGAATGTGAAGAATATCTTTTTCTTTAGAAATGATAAATGAATTCGTTTCATTCATATAATTAGAATTTGTTGAAATTTTTATGGACAATCTTCATATTAATCGAGTATAAATATGAGAATGAATAATATTTAATTTTTTAAAATGGATATAGAGATAAAAATGTATATATATGTCTCATTCCTGTCCTCATATATATTTCTGTTTTAAATTATTAAAATACTTTTAACTTATTAAGTAACCTAAAAATTGTATATTAATTTTTTTTTATATTTAGTTCAATAGTTTATTTTTAGGAGACACAATTCATATTTTTACTCTTTTATATAATTATTTGGTCTTTATATATTTCTAGTTTAATATTTATATAACTATAATTTTTTATATTAAATATATATATATATATAAATTTTTAATAATATCATATTTTTTTTATTATAATTTTTATTTTTTTAAAATCATTTACTTAATAACTAAAATAGTAAAAGATGAATATATGTATATCTATTATTCAATAAAAATAAAAATATCATTCCTATTGAATATTAGAAAGATGATATGAATAAATTTTTAGTATAGAAAGAAAGATTACAAAATTTGTTCCTATTCATGAGAGTTGGATAAAACTTGTTCTCATATTTAGATTTCTTTTAAAAGCCTTTTTAATTAGAAGTAGAAAAAATCTATTAAGTATGATGGGCTAATTTGTTTATGTAATGATAACAATATATTTTATATATACATATATAGCTATAAGTATTAATTAATAATACATTTTATAATAAAAATGTAAATTTTAAATTTTAAAAGAGTTGAACATATATATAAATTGATGAGCGAGGAAGTGTGATTTATATATTTGCAACCCTACTATAAGTAATAAAAAATGCATTCTGAGTTGATATGGGAATTGTGAAAGAGAAGATTGAATAATAGAAGTGGGTGAGTGGTTACAAGAGAGAATGGGGAGAGTTAACTGGGAAATGAGAAACAAGAATAGGAGGTGAAGAAGAAGCTGCTTTCACTGCCACCACAGGGCTCTTTTCTTCCTTCGACTTGAAGCAGCAGCAGAACATTGCTGAGACAAAACTCATCTTTTTGGGGCTTTATCAGAAGGTGAAGTGGTGAGTTAGGCTTAGGTTAGCTCAAATTCAGGATCTATTTATATTTACCTATTTCTTGTTCAACACGCAATATTTCAAAACTTCGCCTCCTCACCCTGGAAAAAACTGCACCGCAAACAACGACTTTCACTCCAATTCAAAACATGCTAATTACTTTATATATATATATATATATATATATACGATATTATAGGTTTGTACTATTTCATACTTCATGACTATATAATATCACAATATTAAAAGTATATAGACACAAATTAATAAAATATTATAAATTTATGATATTATAGATAAAAATGTACACAACATAATATAATCATAAATTAATTTAAGAATATAATGTATTACCTTTTATTTTAAAGAATAAGTAAGATAATGGAAATATGGTACTTTTAGTCCAACAATCAATATATGGTATCTTGCTTTCTACTAAAAAGGTTCCTAAATCTTTTTTTGCTAAAATTGTAA
Organism: Lablab purpureus; assembly: GCA_030347555.1. NCBI lineage: Eukaryota > Viridiplantae > Streptophyta > Magnoliopsida > Fabales > Fabaceae > Lablab > Lablab purpureus. The sequence goes on from CM059258.1 coordinate 26,882,733, forward strand.
ATTGGACATTCTACTTGTTGAAATCCATGTACAACATTTGTTGTGAGAACATCACTCTTCATGAAGCTTAGAGCAATGTGAAACTTTCTATAGAATACCTTTGAGTTTGGGGTTGCATAGAGGCAAAATGAAATAAATTTAAAGATAAAAGTTTTTCTTGTATCATGTTTGAGTATGAGTAATGAATTAAAGAGTTTCCACTTTTTTACCCTAAGACAAAGACAAAGAGGATTGTAGTTATTAAAGATGTAGTGCTTCATATGAGAAAATTTGGGATTGGGAACAAAATAAAAAAAAATAGAAACAAAATTAGTTTAAGGTTATGATAGTTTCAACACTGATGAAAATGAGGAAGAACATGAAAATTAGAGAGTATTGGTGATGGTTTAATGGAAGACTTGGAATTCCATAATGGTGGTGAGAATAATGTGAGGGATAGTGATGGAATGAAAATAATGTAAAAGGTAGTGATATTAGAAATGAAGTAGAGAATTCACATACAAATGCAATTGAAAAAAGAGGGATGGACACATCCACTTCGATAAAAGGATTTTGTGAGTAATGAGGGATTGAGTGAAAAAGAAGAATAAATTTACATAGTACGATACATTATGAGTAATGATCCAACTTTGTTTCTTGAAAGTGTAAAACATGATAAGAAAAATATGAACACTAAGATAAGCTCAATGGAAAAAAAAAAACTTAAAAGCTTATGCAATTATCAATTGGAGCGAAAATATTTTTAAGATAAAAAATGGATAAATATAAAACACAATTAGCCGATATTGTTAAAAGTAAATTTTAAGTTTTGTTACAAAATAAAAAATTTATACTTTTAATTGCATCATATTTAACATTAGTTCTAGAGGAGATTTTAAAAGGTTGAGATAACAAATGTTGTGTAATAAATTTGTATCGTAGAGTTTTAAAACCTTATTATAGAATAAAATATTTTATCTTTTGTAAATTCATAAGTGATATATTGATAATAATTTATTTATGAAATATCTTAATTATATTTAAAATGTAATATATATATATATATATAGTAAGTACAAATTTCTTAAAATTTATTAAATTTAATGCTAAAATAAAAATAAACTTTTTACATATTGTTGGAAAAAAAATGTTGATATGAATACAACCACGTTATAGAAACCAGTTTCCGTAAATAGCAAGGTATGCAAAGAGTAAACATGGGTGTGAATAGTATGGGCCTTACTTTCATGTAATTCTTGCGATATCTTGCATTCGATGTAGTGTAAATTGGAAACAGTACTTTATATACACTATTTTCTTCTATTTGTACACTACTTTTACTCATTGATCTTTATCTTGTTATTCTTCCCCATCATCACCTCTTTAATCACATACATCAATTTTTTCTGCACCTTCTTCTTCTTATATCTCTGTTCTTTCCAATTTCTCGAGTTATTTTAACAATAAATCATTACAAAAAAAATGACTAAAAGTGAACCTCAAAAAGACACAACACATGAAGAAATAAAAATTAAATAAATTCTATATATAAAAAACTACGTTACATATGTATAACTCATACATAAGTTAGTTTTAGTGTATAAAAAAAGTAAATTTATATACGAAAGTGATGAAACGTATATATAACAGTGATTAATGATGATGAACTACAAGCGTGAGGGATAATGGTTGACGGGGAAATAAGAAACAACAAGTGGAGCTCCTTTTGATTTTGGTGTTCTCTTTGGTTTCTCCGAAGAGGTAGATTTCGATTGAGATGATGATCCTTGGGTGTAATCCGAGACTTGGGTTGATGAGGAGAAACCAAAACAACTGAAGAAGGTTGACATATCTTAATCTCTTTGTTGGTTTTGCCCTAACCAATGTGTAGTTGCGATGTGAAGTTGAAGAGGGTTTTTTGTATGAGTTTGTAAAACTAATTAAGATGGCATATATATAATGGGTGGTTGGAGAATTTAGGGTTACCCAAAATATCTATGGTGGCATGTGATGAGAGACCAAACCAAAACAAAGGAAGTTGCTTTAGGAAGATGGGACCACATAGGTCTTTGAAAATTCATAGGTAGTTTCATATATCATGGGAACTTTGTGCATGGTTTGGTTGCTTTAGGCTTTGAAAAACATAGATCATGTGGTCAAACATTGGAGCCACTTACGTCTCTCACTTGAGAGCATTGGTACATACATACATGGAACCTACCTTCACAACAACTTTCCTATCTCCTCCACCTATGCTCTTTCACAAAAAAAAAAACTTCAATTTTTCAATTTCACCTACTTTTCTTTATACTATTTTCAATGATTTTTTTAAAATTTGATACCTAATAAATTAATCATTTTGGATTAAGTATTTTATGTTGTCTCATCACTAAAAAAAAATTGTTTTTATCAACCATATTAATAATATATAAAATGATAAAATTATCACTAATTGAATTAAAAATTAATTTAGAATCTAATTTAATAAATAGTTAAAATTTTAGTAGTTCGGATTAAAAATAAATTTAAATTTTGGTTTTGATACAAATTTAATTATCATTACACAAAAATAAATTTTATATTTTTTTTAAATTAATAGTCATTAAAAAATATAATTTTTATTATAATAAAAACTATTTTAAATACTAATAATTTTTAGTTTATAAAATAATTTATAATTTAATTATTATAATGACTAATTATTTTTTGTCTCTAAATTAATTTATATTTAATGAATTTATTGTAGTACGTTATTTTGATTGATAAATAAAAAAAATTACATTTCTAGATATTGTTTTAGTTACATTTGTAATATTTGTAAATGATATTTACATTTTACCAATTCTTAATTTATATAAGTTTAAATCATCAATTTAATAATTATTTAAAATTAATCATAAAAAATATCAACTTTCATGATTTCAATCACTTAAAATATTTTTTTTTATCGTACACGAAATTATTTAAATAATTTTTTCTAAATCTAATAATTAAAAATTATATTTATTAATTACTACATTGTTTTTTTAAAAATTATTATCAATTACTATATTTATATATTAACTTTTGTTAATATTTCCTTATAATAATTATTAAATACAAAAAAATAATTTTTAATAAAAAATAATTATTTCATCTTTTAAAATTAATATTTAATTTATTAATAATTATTTATTTATAAAATTTTATTTTTATTTTTGTTCATCTTATTTTTAGAAAACAAAGTTTAAAAAAATAAAATCATGTTTAGAATTTAATTCCTAAAGAATCTAAATTTTAAAAGGGTTTCTTTATAATTATTTCACTAATTATATTGAAGATTCTGACTTAGGATAACAATTATATGTAGGTAAAAAAATGATAAATGATATACTAAAAACTTGTATGGATTGTTATGAAAAAGTAAGTGAAGAGATCAAAACAATTTTTTTTAACTTTAGCAATAAGTCAAAAGAGTTAGCATAACAGGAGGAATAAATTATATTTATAAATTCTAATTTTAAATAATAACTAAATATTTTAAAAAATATCTAAAATATAGGAAACTTTAAAATAGTTTGTGGTGGATCTTTCTTATCACCTGCATGCATATCTCTTTCCCAATCTATCCAATAATGTTTTAGCAGTTAACAAGACCTTTCTCTCAACTGATGCCTTTTCTGTCTACTTCTTATGTTTTATGAAACCCTAAAAAACAAAACAGTCACTAAAGACTTTGAAGATTTTTCAAACAAAGAACTATATATGTGGTCCATCTTATATATATCCTTGTTTTTTCCTATGCAAATGAACTAAGATGCTTCCTTCCATTCTCATATCATAATATGCTATTCCATCTAGCTAGTTTGCTCCTAATCTTATACAAAACAGGCAACCAAAATTGTTTCCTTCTTAGATTTCCCTTATTCAAGTAAACATATGATAAGATTATATGTTCAGTTGTAAGCACTTAAAAGTTCTCAGCAAATACTCAAAATTTAAATAATATATTGTTATATTATCTAATGAATTTAACGACCAAATTCTTGAAAATAAATAAATAAATAATAAAATGTGAGAAAAATGTTTAGAACCATAACAAAGAAATTTGAACTCATTACGTCAAGCAAAAAACATATATAAATTAAGTAATTTTATATAATATGTTTAGACAACCATGTTAGTTGAGCAACAAGAAAAACATAGGAACACCATATATTTGGAAATGTTTAGTCTTTAATGGTTGTTTTTGACTTTGTCCTCTTCCAATAATATATATATATATATATGGATGTTTTCTACATTGTTTTTGTCTTTATTCAAGTTGGAATGAGTTCAAAAAGTTGTTCATACGTCTATGTTTGATAATGATCAAAGATGGTACCAAGAAAATTTGCAAAACTTGTGAAAGTGGTAATTCATGACAATGACATGCCGACAAGTGTGTTCTTAAAACATTCTTACATGTTTTGTTTGAAATAAAAATCCTATTTTTGTTTTCATTTTTGTCTATAAACTTTAGAATGCATAAAATAAAATAATAATAATAATAAATAAAAACAAAAAAAATTGTAAAACTTGTCAAAAAAAGTGTTTATTGTTAGATATTATAATATTATTCACTAGTCCTCCTTACTTAAAAAGCTAATTATACTACTTTTAGTAATTATAAAAATTAAAACTAATTTTTTATACGGTAAAATTATGTCCCCCTTCTTCTTCTCTTATTAGTCTTCCAAAATATTTTTTAACTTACACAAACTAGTTTTAATTTATAAATAAAATTATTTTATTTTTTATTTTCTTATAAAATGATTTCATTCTTTTGTTTCTCATAAAATGTTAATAAAAAAGTTTATCCAAACCAAATTTTCTGATCAACAATTCAGCCAATGTTACATAATGAGGTGGTCTCCTCCAAACAAATTTACAACTTTAGTGTTTCATAAAAGATAACTATATAACACCAATTTTATATAAAACTAAAAGATTCATTGAAAAAATTACATTTAGCATTCATAAAATGATTTACAATTATATAAAAGAGTCAACTATATAATTTCTCATAGGTTGCTTTATTTTATTATTATTAACTTTGGAAACCAGAGAATCATGATTCATGTGACCCAAAATAATATTTTAAAAGCAGCACAATTGGAACTTCTCAGCATAGATAATGAATTAAAAGGTTTATAAGAATGGTTTTTTTTTGTAGTGTTAATTAAAGTATAAATTTGCTGAAAAAGCATAAAAACAATCCTTATCATTTCAGTAAAAATGTGATAAGATTATGAGTTAAGTTGTGAATACCTAAATTCTGAGCAAATTAAACCCAAAATTTAAATAGTACATTTTACCAAAATCCTTGAAAAGCCATGCCTAACACATTAAATGAATAATAAAGTGTAAGAAACAATTTTTAGAACTATAACAAAGAAATTTGAACTGATTACACCAAGAAAAAGCATATTTAACATGAGTAATATTTATATAATATGATTAGACACATGTTAGTCCATTTACTTGAGGAACAAGAACAACATAAGAAGACCATATATTTGAAAAATGTTGGAGTCTTTAGTGGTTGCTTTTGACTTTGTCCTTGGAATACATTGTTTATGGCTTTATTCAAGTTGGAAAGAGTTGTTCGTGCATCTATGCTTCATAATGATAAAAGATGGTACCACGAAATTTCGTAAAACGTGTGAAAGTGGTAATTCATCACAATGAGATGCGGCAACAAGTGTGTTCTTAAAACGTTCTCTATTTTTACATGTTTTGTTTGAAATAAAAATTTTAATTTTGTTTTCATTTTTGTTCTATCAAATTTAGAATGCATAAAATAAAGTAATAATAATAATAAATAAAATAATAATAATAATAATAATAAATAAAAACAAAAAAATTGTAAAACAAACACTTATTGTTAAAAAAGATATTTATCGTTAGGTATTAAAAACTATAATCATTATTCACTAGTACTCCTTACTAAAAAACTAATTATACCACTCTTACTAAATATAAGAATTAAAACTAATTTTTTATATGGTAAAAAAAAATATCATATTTTAACTTTAAAAAATATATTAATTAGGTGAATAATTTCTGTTAACCAATTATTCTCTGTCTTAATTATTATCTCTTCTAACATGTGTATTATTCTAAAAATTAAAATCATATTGAAACATGTAACAAATATTATACTTTAATTATAAAAATATATTTAATTAGATGAATAATTTCCATTAACTAACTATTCTCTGTCTTAATTATTGTCTCTTTTAATATATGTATAATTACAAAAATAATCTAATCTAATTTCTAAAGTATACTAAGTATGCACACAAATATGTACTATGTATATATACTGAACTATCAAAAATAATTTCTATGAATATATATATATTAAGTAATAGTTTCATAATACTTAATTAAATAATAGTTTCATAATACTTAATAATTCTCTATTTCACATATATTTTTTTAAATACACTATTAACACTTAAATCTATTTCCAGAATATTCTCATGTTTTGAAAATAGATTCAGAGATCCTTACCTTTTATATTATCTCACATGTAGCCTAGACACTAAAATGGTACGCAACAATGTAGAGTCCTTATATTAACAATCAAGTAGTTCTTCGTATTAGCTTTAATCCCATCTTTCGTGAAATAACCAAACACGTAGAGATTTATTGCTATTTTATTCTAGAAAAAATTATATTTGGAGAGATCAAGACTAAATTTGTTAATTCAAATGATCGATTAACAAATATTTGTACTAAGTCTTTACAAGAACCTAAAATTGATTATATTTATAACAAGTTTGACATATATGATTTATGTGCATAAACTTGAGGGAAAGTGTTAGATATTATTAGATATGATATTATTTGTAATAATCTTGTAATAGGCTTAGCTCATATTCTTTGCGTGACTCTTTATTATATATACATTATTCTATGTGTTATTTTGCACAAGGGAGATTAGTCTTATACACAGTTTTAACCTAATTTCACATAATCTACATTTAAACTTTAGTTTATACAACAAACCAATTCACATATATATTATTTTGTATTTACTCTTTGTAAGCTATAAGGAATAATTGAATGAAGTGGAATAGTATTCCTATAGAAATTTTACAAGTTACAATGTGGGAAAATTTTGCTAGAATGAAGGTTGCAGATTTCAAAATCTGCATACTCTGAAAAATCATGCTTATATGTTACTCTAAGTATCAATTTGGATTTAACATTCTCCTATATACTAAACACCTACTCAACCTTTGTTAACTTTATCTCTTCTTATTACCTACAACTTCTTATGGACACATATTTTATTTTAAGTCATTAACTAATATTCCAAAATCCATTCATTTGGAAGTCTAAGGTTTTCAAAGTTCATATAACTCAATATGATACAAAATTTACCTATTCTCAACTCTCAGTGTTCAAAACTCAATTAACTCTGGTATGATCCAAAATTCATCCATTTTCAGTATTTTGGTTCTAAATAAATCTTTATCTATATTCAAACTTCTACTTTAAAAGGTTCTCACCCTCTCAAAATAGTTAAGTTTGTAAATCAATTTTGAGACTTTTTTGTAACCATAATTTTTCTCTGTCAACTAGAAGTTCCAAAAACTTATCATGTTGACACTTTTTAAAGTACAATAACTCAATAATTAAAAACAAATTTATACAAAATCTAATTTTTGCATAATTTTCTTTTATTTTTTACTTCTATTTACACTCAATAATATCATCATGTAACATTTTACCTAATATAGTAAAATTCACCATTTACTTACTAGTATACCTTTATTTTTATTCAGATCAGAGTACAAAATATTCAATAAATTTAACTTAATGCAAAACAAACAAATTCACAATAATTTCTAAGTGATGAGCAAGTCATCTCAACAAATAATATTCATCAATCTTAAGAATATCAACAATTTAAATAAGTTTCATTTACTTTGATAGTTTTTTCAAGGAACTAGAATTTCAACTCACAAAATTTCTTATTTAGAATAGCAAGAACAAAAACTCAACCTTGGCAAAGAAACAATTAATTTATCATAATGCAACATAGGGGTTTTTTGGACAGTAAAAATCTGTTCAAATCTACTCAAAACTCAAATATTATAACCAATTCGAACATACAAGCTTAAAACTCAAGAACGAGGAATAGAAGAAAAAGAAAGATGGAGACAAGACAAAACTTACCCAAAATTATAGTTAAAACCCTAAATCATATACTATAAACTCTAACCCTTAAATCTTAAATCAGATAAAAATATTTTACTCATTCTTTATATTACTGTGAGCTTTGATTTTGAGATATTATAAATTTTAAAGAAAAAAGTTAAATCTTCTCCTAAATTAAGATCGAAAAGGGGAGGATTTTTTAAAATTGAAACTCTACTCCTCCTTTACCCATTAAATTTAAAATTAATTAAAATAATAATATTTTTAATTAATTAATAAAATAAATAAATAATTTGTTTCTTACAAAATATATATATATATACATATATTTAAAGAATGAAAAAGAGTATTTATTTTGACTATTTCATAATATTCAATGACTATGGTACTAAAACTCGCCATATTAAAACAAATCAAAGTCTTGGCTCAAAGGTTTACCAATTCTCCAAATTATTTGAACATTAAAAGAACTAAAAAATATACAAGAATAGAATTAAGCTAAATATTCATTACAAAAATAATACTTATTCAATTACAAATAATTAAATAAATTCTTAAAATGACGTGTATATTATTAGTAAATTAAAAAAATAGTGTGAAACTATATTTTACAAATAACAGATCAAATTTCAACTCTATAAACTAATCACCCTGACAAAAAGGGTGGCATCAATTAATATATAAACTGAAAGTTGAAACACTTAGTGTGTGTTTGATTTTGGGTTAACACACGTTCTAAAACACGTTGATCGTTGAAGTCACTCCATGTGTGTTATACTGAAAGTCCTTTTGAAGCACGTCTTCATACAAAACCAAACAGGCCCTTAGTCTTTTAGACTTTAGGATACATAGCATGTATCATTGTTCATATTCTACAAACGTGAGGGAAAATGATTGACTGGGAAATAGGACACAACAACTGGAGCTCCCTTTGATCTTGGTTTGCTCTTAGGTTTCTCCGAAGAAGGAGGATTCGTTTGAGATGATGATGATGGTGATGATGATCCTTCACCATAATCAAAAACTTGACCCGAAGAGGATGGAAGAAAGCAAGTGAAGAAGGATGACATAAAAGACATGTTAACTGTTGGTGAAGCTTTGGTGTAGGTTGAAGTTGAAGTAGGGATTGAGTTTGAGTGTGCAAAGGTGAAATGAAGGTTTTGTTGTGAAGTTGTGAGTGATGAAGATGAAGAAACCTCAAATATATTTATAGTATACTATGATTAGACTAAGGAAGATGCATTTGCTTAGGGAGCAAGGACCACATTTGACCACATTCATTGGTAATTTCAAAAACAATGTTGTAGTCTTTAGTGGCTGCTTTTGACCCTCTCCAGATGGGGTGTTTGCTACAATGTTATGATTAAAGTTGTTAGAAGTTTGATTGGTGATGCAATCAAAACCAAGTCTTTTTGCCTAAACGCGTACTCATGATCATGAATAAGACCTGCACATAGGTGGACGAATAACCTTAAAAGCATTTTTACAATAAAATAAAATAAAAAATCATAAATTAAAATTCATTTTAGGAAACGGGATATTTTAATAAGGTTAAATATGAATATTATGACATCTAATGATTAGGCTACTATTGTTAGTGATTTTTATGTTAATATTTAAAATAATTAAGTGAGAAAATAAGATTAGTGATCAGAAAAAGTATTAATAAAATTATTTAAAAATCAATTTTATATATCTTTATTTTTATTTAAATTTTAAAAATTGAAATTGTTTTTTTAAATTATTTTTTTAAACTTGTTTGCAGTACAACTCATTTAAATTTACCTTTTTTAAAAGGCTAAATATATTTGTATTTATATTTTATTGTATAAATTTATTAAAATTATATATATGTATTTTAAAACTAAGATTCGCTGGAAAGATTACATTTGGTATTTGGTAAATGATTTAAGTTTACATAAAAGACTCAACTATATAATTTCTCATTGATTGCTTTATTTTATTGTTATTAGAGTGATGGAAACTACATATTGTGACTAAAAGTAAGGATTAAATGTATTTAAAATTGTATTTTTTTATAAGACAAACTTTAAATATATGTATAAAGAATTTTTATGTGTTAAAATTATTTTTTATTCTTTTATTTTTTTTTCTATAGTTTTTTTTTTCTAAATTTATGTTTTTCTTTTATTCTTTCATTTCTTTTTTTTTTAAAAATATTTTATTTTTTATTAAAAGTTATTTATACCATTTTATCAAATATAAAGATAAATAGATAAAGACAAATTTATTTAAGAAACAAAACATAATTTTTATCATTAATTTAAGAATTAAAAATATATTTAATCTTATTTTAAAGATAACAAAATTTAAAAAATTAAAATATATTACCATATATATATATATACCAAATTAATCAAAAATAAATTTATAACCTAAATGTTGACTTTCTTTTACAATTTTGTCATATGTGATCGATGTGAGATCTGGTACAGATATTGCTCTTGGAGCAGAGCATATGCAGTAATCATTACAATTCATCCAAACAATCAAACACCACCCTACAAGCGTGAGAGAGAAGAGTTAATTGGAAAATAAGACATCACCACTGGTGCTCCCTTTGATTTGGATTTCTTCTTTTGCTTCTCTGAAGGAGGTGCTTTCGATTCACACCCATGTTCAACATCAGATACTCGCATGGGTGAAGATGATGAAGAAGAGGGAACAAAGCAATTGAAAAAGGATGAGAACAAAGACATTATTGTAGTTTAGATTTTTGCCCTGAGTTTGGAAACAAAGAGTGGTTTCAGATTGAATTGAAGTTAAGACATTTAGCTGCTCTATTTATAGCACCATATGATATAATAATCCCTTCATAGTGCTTGCTGTGTGGATTATACGTGAAGTGCAAGGAATTTGTAGGAACTTACCTTTTTTATATTGTTTTTATAATGTGATTATTATTACTTAAGTTTCCTATAGTCAAAAAGAATGTCACTGACGATATTTTTACAATTTTTTATATGAAAAATATATCAGCATCTTTTTTATTTATACTAGTTAAGTACATCTCAAAGTAGCAATCAATAGCTAAATTTTGAAATTTCCTGCACCTACAGAGTACATTGAAGCAAGAACAATTTATTTGATTTCTTGTTTGTTTGTTTTTGCTTAATTATATAACAGATCAGAGGCAAAGCTAGGTTCGAGGGAGGTCCTCAATCCATTAAAAAGACCAATGAATAGTGAAAATTAGTATAAACATCAATAATTAGATCACCAGTTCTGAAGTTCTTAGCTTCTGCAATATATAAACTTTTTGTGCACAACCCATCAATCCATGTTTTCTTTGCCCTTCAACAAAAGTGAAATAATTGATACCATCATAAATATCTAAAACGACTTTCTCTCTTTTTTCTAATGACAATGGAATGGTTTTACCACAAATTACAAAAAAAAAGGTCTCTACACAATGCAGATGACCAATTTTATGAATACAACGAAAAACTCCTAAAGATGATGACCAAAATAGCTACAAGACCTGTGCAAAATTATGTTCCTTCTATTTAAAAAGAAAAGGATTAATCTTACAGGTAGCAGTTTTCTATACTCCATTATAAATTAAGTCACGTCTCTTTTTTTTTCCATTAAACAGTAATTCAGAATGCAACTTTTACATTGCAAATTACTATTTTGGAAATGAAAAAAGTTGTGACTTTTCTCTGTTAGAGAAAAATTTCTTTGATCAATTGCTCCAAAACTCGAACAATCTGCCAGAATTCAGGTCTCTTCTCTGGTTTCAAGTCCCAACATTGATTGATCAAATCTCTCAAACCATGTGGGCAATTTGTGGGAATAAGAGGCCTTGAATTCTTATCTGCTACAGCAACAGCAGCCTGAATTGAATTCATGTCGTCAAATGGCATTTTCCCACTCACCAGCTCCCACAAAATAAGACCAAAACTGTACACATCAACCTTCCTCCCATGGCATTTGCCTTTGATCATCTCTGGTGCCATCCAACGGTATGTTCCCCTCATTGAGTCACACTTTGAAGCCTCACAAGCAATGCCAAAATCAGAAATTTTGAGGTGAGAGTTCCAATCTACAAGGATATTTTCAGGTTTAAGGTCTCTATGAATGATACCTTGTGCATGCACATACTCCATTCCACGAGCAATATCCAAAGCAAAAGCCATCACCTTCTTGAGAGAAATTGGCTTGGACTCAAACTTGTTCAAATGCACCCTTAAAGACCCCTTTTGTTCATACTCGGTGAGAATGTAATAAGAATCAGCGTCTTTGTATGCTGCTATGAAACTCACCACATTTTGATGGTAGAGACGAGGTAGATATGTGACTTCTCTTGAAAACTGTGTCTCTAAAAGAGATCTAAGGGTTCCCTTTTCCTCGCATTCTCGTACTTCGAAAATTTTGATGGCAACATGCTTCTGCTTGTATATACCATGGTAAATTCGACTATGGGCACCATGAGAAAACTTGTACCCAATTAAGAGATCAGAAAAATCAATATTCCATTCTTCTGCAATTCTCATGCCAATATCTCTTCTGTTACCGTGGTGAAAACATTTTGTTAATGCGCATGATGATGACTCCTTGCGGTTCTTGCCCCTACCATGCAACATGGTTGATAACTTCCCCATGATAATTTGAGAATGATGGTTCTTCTTATGCTTTTGATTTTGATGAACCTATAAACTTTGATTCAAACACCTGAAAAGCAACTTTCTTATACCTTTAGATCTTCTCATCTTTCCAAAAATTGGATAGGGTTAGTTCCTAGTTATTCGGATCTTATCAAATAATCTGTTTGTAACTTACATGTGTTGATAATCAACAAATGTTTCATTTTTATAGGTAGAAAGGAAAAATATATTTACTATATTATGATCAGATTTATTCTCACCTTTTAAAGGTTTGTTAATATAAGTACATTTATTCTACTTCTAAGTGTTAATACACATTCTTCTAAGTGTTAATACTATTTTAACTTTTAAATTTTTTAATTATTTTTTTAAATTCAATTAAATATTTATTTTTAAAATTTAATTTTAAAATTACAAACACAATATAAAAACTATTATTTTATTTCAAATTCAGTTAACTATTTACAATCATATATCTATATTGGTATGTAAAAAGAATTTTCCCTTGTTGTGGATATAAATTTCTTTACTATTTTACCCTTTAAATTGTTTAATTCTTTTCAAATTCAATTAACATATTTTCTAAATTTAAATTTAAATTCAAAAATTACAAACACAATAAAAAAACTAACATTTTATTTCACACTTAACAACCTACAACCATATATACAATAAAAAAATTACTTATAATAAAATAATAAAAATAAATTACTTTTATAACTACTTTAATTTTTTATTTTTTTAAAATTACACACATATATCTCCATAAATATTTTATATTAGAATGGTAATTAACCGCTCGAATATCTTAAAAATATTATCAATTAATTCTTCATAAAACTCTTGTAAGTACTTTATAATAGACTTGTAGTTAACCACACCAAAATATCTCGAAAATATTAATAATTATTAATTTATCAGTAATTTCTAATAATTTAATTATAATAAATAGATTATTATCATATATTTGTATCATCCTAAATTTTATATAATTTTGTATTAAGGAGAGTTATTTTAAATATTGTATTTGTAAGTATTATGAAATATATCATTAGTAGAAAAATTAAATAAATAAAAAAAAAAAAAAGTATTTAAATTTTTTTATTATTGATAATTTTATTCATTTCAATCTTCAAATTTCGAAGAGAGGTGATCCCTTTTTAATTTTTGAAAAAAGTTATTTTCAAAAATTAGGTTAAGAGTCCATTTTTTCAATTATCAAAAATAGGAGTATTGATTTTCAAAAATAATTAAGAATCTTAAATTCCTGGATTATCAAGGACTCATAATGCAGAGTTATTCTTTGTGTTATATTTTTAAATTTTGAATATTTTTTATTTTTGTATTTAAAAATGTATTAAAGAAAAAATAAAAGTAAAGTATACATAAAAAAGAAGAATCCTTTTATATATTTCTATATATCTTAATTTTAAAATATATTAAAAATATATAAAATTAAACATCAAAAGAAAAAATTCTTTTATATATTATCATAGATATACACTAAGTAGTTAATAAACTTAATGATGAGGAAAGGTTATTTGAATATGATGAATTATGGGTTTGATTATCAAGTTACTATTACTTAAACAATATTTTTCTCTCAATTAAGGATTTAATTAAAATTAGGGTTTTCTATTTGAAATTAAAACTAGTTCCTGTTTTTTCTATTATCATAGAACGATATGAATCATTTTTAATGTTAAAAAAAGTCGAATTCAGTATACATACACTAGTTTAGCATCTTTATTTATACTTTAAAATTAGCTCCATTTAGAAGGACATAAGCATTAGCTATTCACTGAAAAAAAATATTCATTAAAAATCTGGTGGAAAAACCACTGTAAAAAATGAAATTTATATGATTTTTCTATATTGCTAAATTTACAATATGTAAGTTGAAATTAGGTTTTGGATTTTAAGTTGACGTAAAGTTTATGTATTTCACGATTTAAAATTATTGTTTATTTTCAATAATTTTTAATATTTGTCTATTGTATCATTTGAAGTGAATTTATAGATTTAAGAAGATAATTCAATTTTTAATGTATTTCTTTGTTTTATAATTATGGATTTAGAATTATACTATTTATATCATTTTATAGTTTTAATGAATATAGTAACTTTTATTTTGAAAGAAAAAGTTAACTATATTTCATTTTTAATAAAACTAAATATTCAATTTAAAATATCATTAATAATATTTATATTTAATTAAATTTTAAGTTGTTTAATGTTTTGAATTAAATTCTTATTGATAAAATTTTAGTTATTTAAAATATTTATATTTTTTTATTAAGTCTCTTCTATTTTATTCTATTGTCAAATGAGTGACTTGTATCTTACTTTAGATCCTAATTTATTTCTACTTAAAAAATACAAATTTAATTAAATTTTAATTAAGTATTCAACAAAATCAATTATTTAAACAAAATCTAAATAACCATAATTATAATTTTATCCATTAATTCTTTTTCTAACAATTATTTTGCATAATATAAAAATATATTTAAAATTAATTTTTAATCAAATTATTAATAATGTAATAAATATAATTCAAAACATTTTTAAGTTAATAAAATAATATAAAAAATTACATTTGAAATTAAAACGAGTTCCTACTTTTTCTATTATCATAAATCGTTTTTCAATATTAAAAAAGTCAAATTTAATATACATACATTAAATGTGTATCTTTATCTTTATTTATACTTTAACATTAGCTCCAATTTAAAATATAATCATTAATTCACTGATAAAAGTGTGGTTGAAAACCACCAAATCAACATACTAAAAGTAATTTTATCATATTATTTGTAGCCAACTCTTTTCACTTTTTTTAAATGATAAAATGTGTCAATTTCTTAATTTTTATTCACTTTGCAATTTTTTTTGCAATCTTTTTACAAGAATTATGAATTAAAAAAGTTTGTTTATCTTATATAATTGTTAGTTTGTGATCTGTAAATTGACCTGCATAAATTTTAAAAATTAAATAATAAAAAATGAATATAAATAATTTTTTATAATTTTTAGTTTTAAATTTAAATATATTACAAAAATAAAAATTTAATATAAATATAATATAATAATTATAAAAAATATAAAAATTAATTATTTATTATCTATTATAAATAATAAAAAATAATATTAAAATTAATTATAAAATAAAATTTAAATTAATACTTATGAATATATAATATTAATAAAACAAAAAATAAATATATTTAGTTATATTCAACATAATAATAAAAAATTATTAAAATCTATAACACTTTAATCCTAAACTCATTCTTAATTCTTGTTCCCACTTTTTATTCTAAATCCTTTTAGGACTTAGATATCTCCTACCTACAGCAGAAAATTTATATTCTTACTTTCAACATTTTTCACTTTTATGTTCAAAGACATGTATTCTTTTTGTCACCTTACTAAAGAGATTTTTCATTTTTGTTTTGTTTTAACCACATTTGGCAACATGATTTTTAATCTTTAGAAACATAGAATGCTGGAAGAATTTTAATTATATTTAATTCACAAAGCATCTACTCGATCATTAAAGAGCCTGTTACCATTCTATAATTTTTTTAAAATTTAAAATATCTTAAATAAATTATATAATCAATATATCCAAAACATTCTAAAGTTTTTAATAAATTCAAAATTACATGCATAAAAACACACACACACACATATATATATATATATATATATATATTTAATAGAATATAATATATTTATCTACTAAATTAAATAAAAAAAATAAATGAAACTCAAGTATGTTTTTAATCTGTTAAATTTGAGTTAAATTTCTTTCTTCATTTAAATTTTGAATTATTTTTTCAAAATTTATTTTATAAGAGTTTTCAAAATAAATATTTTAGAATGAAAAAAATACATGTTATTGAGTAATTTGATGATAAGAATGTAAAACTAAAGATGATAGAGAGAGATCCTTTTTAAACACAAACATTCATTAAAAAAATTGTATTTTCTCCACTCTTTTTATTAAATATTGAATAATAAAATAATATACCATGTGTGATGTGTCCAATGTATTCTTTTTACTAGGTCATATGGCATTCCAATTGCCACATCACCTTTTTATGTAGAAGGATAAGAATGAAGGAAGTTAAATAAATTAAACTAAAAAACAAAAGAAAAATTATGGAAAAGGCTTTGTTTCATTGATGTCAACCATAATTCATATGAATATTAAGAATTTTTTTGAGGCAAGTAATAAAGTTTTCACTCCATGATAATCATAAAGCAGTTTTTTCTTGTAATAAAAGTGAGAAAGTTATATAGAAGAAGAAGAAAAAAAGACAGGGAAAAGGAAGAATATAAATTTATTTATTTTCATTAATTTAAACTGACAATACAGATGAAAATGAAGTTTTCAGTTATACAAAAGAGAAAGAACAGAAAGACAATGATTCTCTGCATAATCACCTAGTTCTATACCATTCTTAAACATGTGAAAGGAATGAATCAACCAGAAAATAGGTAACAGCACTTGAATTTTCAGTGTATTTTGCTGAGCTTGTACCTATTTCCAAATGCACATTCTCTGCATCATCAGAGTTGCCAGATGAAGATGAAGTTGAAAAGAACATAAAGCAGTTCAGAAATGCTCTCAGCATAAACATTGGTTCCAACTTCAAATTCTTCCCCCAGTTCAGAAACTTATTGGGTAGGGTAACCATCCAATATTAAATACACAGCTTCATTATAATATAATATAATATTATATATATACATTTTAAATAGACAGATATTAGCATTAGGTGTTTTTTATAAGCTACATTTTACTTTATATTACATACTTTTAAGTAATTTATACTATTTTTACTTTGACTATTCTTATAAACACTCATATTTGTTTGACATCTCAAGTGGACTAATAATATAATTAATAATATATAAGTAAAAGGTAATTTTACTTATTAATTTAAAATGCTGATTACTTACAAATATTTAATTTTATATGTTAATATTGATTTTTTAACATAAAAATTGTATTAGATTTTATTTATTAAAAAAATTTGTAAAGAAATTCTATTTTTCTTTTAAACATTATTTTTTTATAAAAGCAAAATTGTTTAGATTTAAAAAAAACATAAAATTAGCATATCAACCACTTAAAAGGATAAGGGTTAGAATGAGTCTTACAATGTGCATTGTTATTGGTGAACAAGTATTAGAAGTAACATATACCACGCGTTTCATGAGATGATTTCGCGTGTTAAGGAATCTCTCATATCCCATTCTTATTTATAAACAAAACATGTGATGCATATTTTCAATTTTTTTTCTTAAATTATTGTTTAGCTTCAAAAGAAATTATTTTTTATTGTAAGATTAAATATATATTTTATATTCATTTTCTAATAAAAATGATATGACTAACTCAACCAACCTTAAATTTATATCACAAGAAATGTGACCAAAATATAGTGAATTAGAATGGCTTTGGCTTATATAGTTAAAGGTTTTATAATGGATTCTCAATTTGGTATATATTGAAACCATTAATAAAATTTATCAATTTGATTTATGTTATTATTTCTATATATTATTAATTTAATTTTTACATGTTTAACACATTTAATTTAATTTATATAATGCATTTTTAATTTCATATCTATATGTAAAAATTAAATGATGAATATACTAATAAAGATAAAATTTACTTACAAAATTAGGGTTGCCTCTACTTATATATATATATATATCATTTTAATACTATTTTTATTGATATTACACTTTTTTTTGTTTTATAACTAACTGTTGTTTACGAAAATAGGATATTATTAAGAGTAAACTATTGGTTTAAATCATATTAAAAGCTCCTCTCCTTAAATTAATTTTAAAACTTCATAAGGAAAGTGATTGGGAGAGGAGAAATTGATAAAATACTAAAAAAAAAATATGTGATACTCACACCTAACACATAAAGTAGTGACACTATATTTGTTAAAGTGTTATTGTTGGAGTCTTTCTCTTTTTATTAAATATGATATAAATAAATATACAATTTATTATATATAGTTTAATAGTCATCTGTATAGTTTACTTAAGATAATTTATGATTTTAATTATAATAATAATATTAAATTTTGGTAAGTTAATTTTATTTTTTTAAGTGTGTAGGAAAACAAGTTTATATACTAAAAGAAAATGAAAAAAGAAAGAAAATTTTACATAAAGATCATCATACTATTTAAGAAAAAGTATTTAGACCTCGTAAAATAATTAGATAACTATCTTAAGAAAACATTAACAACAACAAAAATTAGACATTGATGACATATAAATAACATAAAACACAAATTTATTTGTTAAATTGTCTACTCTTCACGAAACTTGACTTAAGGATCTCACATTAATTCTAACACAAAAGATAAAGTCATTCTCAATATGTATATTCAATTCGGTGTTATGAAAAGATGTTTAGCAAAAAAAAGTTGTCACTTGCATAGCAAGTTGAACACAACTAATCAGAAAATATCACCACAAGGATAATAGATATACACACAAACTTCAAGAGTCTTATTGAAGATATTTATACATAAAAGTTTTTCCATATAGAAAAAGTCTAGTCATTCTAAGCGACTTTACATTAAATAAAGTTTGTTTACATGTAATAGTGTTAAAGAGTTTCTTTACGTATAAGTAAGACATTGTATTTGCAAAAAATAAGTTAGAAAGAGTATTTTATATCATCTTTAATGAAAGTATCCTTATACTCATACAAACAAAACTTTTGTTGTAGTCAGAAGTGACAATTAAAGAATACTTGAAAAAATCATAAACGACTTCATACAAAATAATATAAGTTCTTGATATCAAGAAGATAAAAGAATAATTAGGATAATATAATTCTCAACAATATATAAAAGTAGTAACAATTCTAATTAATTAAAAACTTTCTCGTATTATTAATATGACTGATTATATATGAATAAAAGGGTATTGGTTAATATTGAATAGATGGAATAGAAATAAAGTTCTCCAAAATTCATGTCACAAGTTTAGTGATGACAAAAAAAAAGATTTCAAAAAATTCTCCATACTCCATTACACGTCTCCCCCTCCAATTATATGTTATCATTTGTCATATATGCTCCCTTGCAATTTTCACGTTTTGTGTCTTTCATGTGTATTACGCCTTAGCCTGCTGAATTTTGTTATTATCTGTTTAATCAAGGCCATGTGTCCCTTCTTCGCATCATATCCTATTTATGATCCCTGATCTTGTATCACAAGAGTAGCTTTGTGTAGTAAATAAGAAGTAATGGTGAGAATACTTGTAATAATTTGTTGTCTAATGAAACCTTTTACATTTTGTAAGGAATAATTAAACCTAGTTCAATATTAGGGTGAACTAGTTTAAATATCTAAGTATTTCATTGTATGGTCTATTGCATATGTATTAACCATTGACGGTCTTTTACAAGGTGCTAGCAAGATTTTTTTTAATTTTTTTACAAGTATCAAACTACATCCTCATTGTTTGATAATCATCACCTTACAAAATATTTGCAAAAATCTTTTAAACGTTATTCAACTTCCTTCTAAAAAATACTTCTCATCCTTCTTCATCCTTCTTCATCAACCTAAACTCAATTAACAATTATACTACTTTGAACATTCTCAATTTAGTCTCATTTTTAAAAAAAATCAATATAATTTCTTTGGTTAAATTGATAGTAACAATGTTACAACAATGATATATAGCATGAACAATGAATAATACCTCATAAATCAAAATGGACTTATCAACATAAACAACACATTACATGATTGACAAATATCACATCTATTCTTTAAAAAAATGAAACTAAATAGTATAAATAAAACATAAACACTTACTTAAAACTATTTATACCTTATTACTTTATGTAAATATATTTGTTTATACTATCCTATTTGTCTGTTGATATCTTCTTTTCACTTGACAATAAATACTTGATTTTATTTCTAAAAGAATCTTTATTTCGTATTTTTTCTCATATTTTTTAAAATAAACTATTTATTACTACTCATGTATAGGAATTACATTTCTTAATTAAAGAGGAATATATTTTCAACAAAATTGACCCAATTAATTGGTTACTTGATATTAATTTTTCCATTAAGAGCTGCAAAATTACCTTGCTACTTAATTGTAAGCTTATCTTCAATTGTTAATTTTAACTATTTAAGCTCTTAAATACGTTAAAAACACTTTTATTAAAATTGATTTATAAAAAATCATAATTAATCTCTATTTACCCACTGTTAGATGACTATTAAGTTTCTTATTTTTAAATGATAGTATAGATTCTGCAGTCAAAACATTTTTATTTTTTGTCATGTTAATAAGATGTTTAGAGTACCAAAATTTATGATTGCACATTCAAGTTGAAGTTATTTTGAATAGATATTATTTTTAACACCTAAAACAAGGTCAAAGACATCATTAAACCAAACTTCACTAACATGTCATTACACTCCATCAAATCTAGTTTAAGACTTTATTATAGCCTCTTTTTAAAAAATGTTTAAAATTATTTGCAAAAATATACTGAAAACACAATTGAGCCCTCTTTTTTCTCTTCTACATATTGGATTTGCTTTTATGGTTGAACCAATTAGGATGTTTTCTTTTCACATTGATATGCTAAAATTATGGAATGCATTTGGACATAAAAATGACTGCATACATTTAGACCTAGTCCAGCCAGAGAAATAGATACAAAGATAACAATGTCTACATTCATTTTTTTTTCTTTTTGTTTCCTTCTTCAGGGGCATTAATAAATATTCAATTGATGGTGTTATTGGTTGTCATTTTCACATCATTTAAAGGGGGCATTGTAAGCAACTTATTCTATATTACTTTTGTGTGTTAATTTTGTTTTGCAAAATATGAGAAAATTATTTGTTTTCACATATCCTTAAATTCACATTTAGTACTGCATATTAGCGTCATTTTAAAATGTTATGCAAAGATTAAAAGAATTCTGAATTCTAGAAAAACTATAACATCAAATTATCTTTTTAAAGAACAAACATGATTAATATTTTGTCTCCTAAATAAGAATAGTAGTCATTAAGCATTAATGTATAATTCTAATAAAATATACAGAATTAAATTATATATTTTTTGTTTGACTGAAATAAATTATTTTTGAAGACTAAACTTTATGAATATTTTGTATCCTGAAAAAAAATATTTAATGAGCATCGATGTAGAGAAGGACAGCATATTTTTATGATAGAAGGACAAGATTTTAAAAAGTAATGACAAAGATTTGATGACAGGACAAAAATGTTATTCAGAAACAAAAAAAATCATGAACAACAATTTTTTTATTAAAAACTAAAATTAAAAATCTAAAAAATTTAAACAACAATGAGAGAATGAGTATAAAATAGCGCAAGGGGTTTTGTTCTGTCATGCTTTTGGAAAAGAACCTGACAACTTTGTGGTGTGATTTTTGTTGTGTGCAGGGAAGAAAAAAATGCCGTTGAAGGTGTTGGAGGCAACAGTGTGGAGTTTTGATGGGGTGTTTGAGAAGTTCCGATCAGAGGCTGCTCAAAACAAGGCGAATCTCATCCTCTTCTTGGCTGACAAAGACCCTGCTACCTCTCTCAGCTGGTGCCCTGGTATCTATCTTTCTTTCTATCCTTGCATCCTGTTTTTCTTCTTTCTGTTATCACATGTTCAAATCTAAGTCTTCTCACTCTAAAACTTCTGATTTAACAACTATGTCAGCTTGTGAATTTGGTTACTGGCTGCACTAAATGCATTATATCTCATGAAGCATTTGAAAATATCAATGGGAATTCTTTGCCGACATAGCACAAAGAATGGGGTTGTATGAAGAGTTTTTTTTCTGTGTCAATATTGGGGAGAACTGAAAAGTATAGTGGTTAGCTTGAGAGAAGAGCATCTTACAGATTGATGTTCTGTAGAATGATACACTGTCGTATCTCTAGATAACTTAGATATCCAACTTTCATGACGGATAATGTAAATTACCGATTAAAGTATTATATTAGACAAGAAAAAGTATTAGATTGATGTTGATTACATTTTTTTATCATATTGTTAGAGAAGCATGACTAGTTAATCAGAACCTGTGATCTACAAGAAAAAGCATGACTATATTTTGTTATATTTTCCTTTTACTTCTTAGATTGTGTGAGAGCAGAACCTGTGATCTACAAGAAGTTGGAGGCGTCATCAGATGACATTGTCCTTTTGAGAGCTTATGTTGGAGATAGACCAACATGGAGAAACCCCCAGCATCCATGGAGGGTGGAACCTAGGTTCAAGCTCACTGGAGTACCAACGTTGATTCATTGGGACAATGACACTGTCAAAGGTCGCCTAGAAGATCATGAAGCTCATCTTGAAAACAAAATTGAAACTCTTGTTGCTGACAAGTGACAAATGTGTTTTAGTAAGTATCACATAGTTTAAACAATGTATGTTGTACTCTTGCCAGCAATTTATCTCTTATACTTCGTAAATTTGCTGCTAAAGCATATAAATTATTAGCACCAATAGTGACAAGGAAGCCTATAAATCGATGGTAGGTTCTTTTAGATTATTGTGTTTTTGCATTAATCCTAGGTAATATAGTGTTTTTGCAGTGATTTAGTTGGTATTACATACAGTTTAAACAATGTATATTGTACTCTTATCGACGATTTATCTCGTACTTTATAAATTTGCTGCTAAAGCATATAATAAATTATTAGCACCAATGGCGACAAAGGGAAGCCAATAAATCGATGGTTGGTTCTTTTAGTTTATTTTGTTGCTTTGAGCACCACAAATTTACTGTCTAAATCCTAGTAATGTTACCTATATAGTGTTTTTGCAGACTGAAAAAGTTAATTCACTGAATTTTGATTCAAAATTTACACCTTAAAAGTTCATAAATCCTTTTTCTTGCTTTGTACAGAGGCCTAAATACCAAGGTTTGGTTGCCATACCACTCTTTCTGTTACATGCATGCCCTCAATTCATAAATTACACATGAAGGTACAAAAATCCTCACTTTGTAAAACGCCTGAAAACAACATAATTTTAAACACATGCTTGTTGACGGAAAAACTCAGACCAAATTACAAGGTGGAGAATTTTTAATCCTAAATTATTGTTTCTTTTTTACCAAATATACAAAAATTAAATAAAAATAAATTAATCATTGCCTAAACTAACCAAAATACAAGTATACATGCTAAACAGTGACAAAAACCATTTCTTCAAGCTGGTCATTTCGCCTTGTGTCTGCTATTATACACACCCAACTGCATTTCCGTTCTAGGCAAGAAATCCAACTGCAAATCAATAAAGAAAAAAGTTAGAGAACTAACTTAGGATATGTGGATCAGAAAACAAACATTTCAAACAGATGAAAGAAAAAATTTGGGTTTGCGCAACATGCTTCAAGGTAAAAGCATTCTCCACAACTTCTATCTACATCCTTTAATTTTCCTCTCAAAGAATCAGAAGGTACAAAAAGTGTCAAGAATACTGAATAAAACTTGCCCTTAAGCACAGATTTGACGAAAGATAAAATCTAGCTCATTCAAATATTGTATTAGAATTTAGAAGTCACCCTTAATAAGTATCAAGAACACAAACTCTGAATGATTGCATAAATCTTGTACTGGCTATATTTGTGCGTGGATGCCAGTACAATACAAATATCCAGTATATATAGAGAGAACATATCAAATGAGAACTTTTCTTATTGTAAAAGACTAGAAAAGTAAACATACACCATTTGGTCAAGATTAAAAATATACACATGACTTCAAGTGGTTATGTGACCAATAACTTTTCATCTTAATCATCCATGTACGTCTCTGCAAGTCAAGATGTACAGTTTTCATAGATAAGTTTTCACTTGATAAACCCAGTTGCCTCTCACTATATATATATCACAACTTGAAAGCTTATATTCTGAAAGACAAAAACCTATACATTTCATGATAAATATTTAATAGAATAAAAATATGTACATTGCTGTGAAAACAGTTACCATAAAAGAAATTATTCCTCATATTTAATTTTAACCAAAAAGCTATAAAAGCTATTATGGGGATGAGGGATCTAACTAGCACCCAAGATATACCAGCCATTCCTCAAACTGCACATACCCTTTTCAAATAATTTTCACTAGTGCAGAGTACAACTCAGAATGAAGTGTGTTCTTCCAATCAGATAGCTAGGCCTAAGAACCAATTTAGTTTATGCTATGCTATCAAATACTATTTTATAAAGAAAAATTATTACTGGTATCTTGAATAATTAAATATATATCAAGAAGCAGCGTTATAATTTATTACAACCCCAACTATGCCTCAAGTTATAGAAGTCTTAAATAATACAAAACTCTTACCTATATACACAAGGACATGGATATCAACTTTGAGCATTTGAAGGTGTTGCAGCCAACTTCAAGCTGACATCACCATAAGGTTCTTCTTGTTTTACATCAACAAGTCTATTAGTCTGTAAAACCTGTAATTCAACTTCCACATCAGTCGCGAGAATAAAAAGTGGGGAGGGGAACTATAGTTACTATACTGTTCACAGGGATGTTTGCTTTTTGAAAAAAAAAACATTATTTGTAGGACTTGAATCCATCTATGATATATATATATACACACACACACACACACCTTAAATAAAACTATGTTGATCACAAGAAAATGAATCGTCCAAACTTAAAAAGTAGAGGGATTTATCCAATGAGAAAACAATTTTTGTAAGAAAGAGGAATAAATAACATCAAGAATAATACAAACTGTTACACACATATATCACATTCTAATCATTAAAAATGTATCACACTCTAATCATTAAAAACAACATGCAAGCAGCAATATGACGAGTTTTTCCTTCCAAAATCTTTGTCAAGCTGACAGGAGACAGATCCCCAGTAGGGTCCTCAAAAATTGGAGTGATTGGAAGTCTTTTCAAACACACATAAATCACATTTTAATCAATAAAAACATACACGCAAACAACAAATATTCATATTCCTTGGACATAATTGAAGTTTGTTTGAAAGGAAATGTTTCAACCCACCAATACTTCAAAGAACATACGAGCAGCAATATGTCGTGTTTTCCCTTCCAAAATCTTGTTCAAGCTGAGATGAGAGACATCTCCAGAAGGGTCCTCCAAAATTGGTGTGATTGGATTGAATCTTTTCAAATATTCAGCTGCGTGCCTGGAATTACAAATGTGAAGAATACTGGCAAAGTTCAGACACTAGAGAACTACAATAAAGAAAAAAGTAGTACGGAAAGCAAAAGGACATAAACAACTTATCATGGTATATATGCACATTCTAACTTTCAGGAAAAAAGACCACATGAAGAAAACGACTTTAATTACTAAGAAATCTTTAAGGATTATCACCTGTCACCACACCATTCTTCTTGTTATACACATTTTTTACAAAAAATAATCACCACTATATTTCAATACTTGGTCTTTTTTTTATCATATGTTTAATATCTCACTCAATGAATAATATTTCAGACACAAGGAAGGAGAAGAGAGTCGGGTAACATTTCCTGTAGAGTAGAGTACTGAACAAATTCACAATGTGCAAGTCCCTAAGTTACATGTACAAAAATAAACCATTCAAAACACCCAGAAATATATTAAATTTGGAAAAGAACAACCTAAACACATCACAATGGCATGCTTCAGCAAAAAATTTCACAATAATGATACTTGAGAAGACTATCCTACAAACCAATTTTATTAGTGCATTACTATTAACAATAATTTCATTAACAACTAAAATAGTTGCACTTGACGTCAAGGGATGAGGGAATATGGATAACTGCTGAGTTTTATAGCTATCCATCAAGAAATATTATCATCTGTCTCAAAAAATTACATTACATGATATGAACAGCTTGAACAAAAGCATGCATATTCCATGATGTTATAGAGAAATGGATACGTACTTCGTTCTTTCCGACAATGTCATGTTACTGCCACTTGTACCTTGTGAACCTGCATAAATAACCACTGTTAACCATAAATCTGATGATATAATAGAGAAATTGGCCATACAGTATCACCTGAGTATCATATAATACAAGCAATGCAACAATAAATAAGTAATGCAAGGGTATTCAACAGATTCAGAACCTACTGGCTTGTGTGTTGTTGCCCAGATTCAGAAACCAAAACTCCTACAAAAACAAGTTTGACAAGCTATTAGCTGCAAAGCTTCAATTAAACCACATTAAGAGCATTAACAGTAAGATTACAAGCACCAATTTTCTGCACCACCACAAGAATAGAATCCACAGATAGTGAAAAGTACATACAAAAAAATTGTTGCAAATGGACATATAGAAGTAAGTGAAGTCGTGTACAAAGTAGAATATTGGGGCTGTATGCTATTACTAGTTTAAAAATATGATCAGAAGACAACTCATCAAGCAAGCATTTTAATTAAAATGAGCATTAAGTTCTAAAATATTCAAAACTGACAACTGAAACTTAACTATCAGGAAGATTCAACACTATGCCACATATACAACAATATCTGTCTTAAGGGAGATACAGGTTACAGTTTTACATTTATACCGCTCATATATTCCTTCTACTAAAGGAAAATCAGAATAGATGCTTTGAACTGAAAGGAAATTGGATGCGATTAACCAAGACTGACTATATGAAAGCATTCATAACAAAACCTAAAATCTTACATCTGTTGCAGCAGAATTGATCAAGTGATGAGTATCTGAATCTGGCGTTCGCATGGTCTCCGATCCATAAGCACTAGGTGATGCTGCTAAATCTAGTGTCTGCATTCTCTCAGATGCAATATTTGTTCCCAAAGAAGCAACTGATATGTCAGGAACAGTCAAATCATCTCTTCTATCAGGGCTCCTGTAATCATCTTCAACCACATTGTGAGCTGGGAAGGTGGGAGGGGGAGTGACAGCAGCATTACGAGCTTGTTCAACCTCCATATCAAATGCAGTGACAGGCGATGTAGCAGCTATTGTCTCTTCAGGAGCTTGGTTTGTTGGAGAAAGAGTTTCACCTATACTAGCATCAGCATGATCTTCCTCAGGGATGGCCAAATGAGGTCTCGCACGTATATATTCACCATCGCATATGTTCAAAAGATCCTTGCCAACCCCTGAACACAGCCACAAGTTTTCAGATCACATGTTAAAAACATTACAGGTTCCACGATCAGAAATAAAATACAAAGAGATCAGCCTACCAGTTAATAAGGGCTGGTAAAAAATTTGTTCTTTTCTTCGACTATTGTCCAATTTCCATATACCCAAACTAGAGGAAGCAGCTTCCCGTCTTGTCCTCATTATATCACGTGTGTTATTAAGCGCAGTCCGCATGAATCTACAAAGACAAATAAAAAATGAGTAACAAGCATAGAAATGGTCTATAAGTTGCATGAGAAGGAAGGTAATCAACAAAAACAAATCTTAAATTATTACTTATTTTTTAACACAATGTGTTCATCAAACAATTGTTTTCTTTTTCTTCCTCTCGCTTGTGGCTGCTGTATTGGTGGACTTTCAGGAAGCACAAAATCGGGAGTATTATTATCTGAAACATTGCGAGGTAAACAAAATTATTTTTTTTGGTATTTCTAGGATCTATACGCAACACAAGATAGGCACCAATTTTTTTGTATAAAATTTTTTGTATTTCTGACATAGATAGGCATGCACTGACCGACAAGAACTTGCACATCTGAGATGCCCCCTTGAGATGTAGGTGGAGTTGGCGGATTAAATCGATGTTGAGATGGTACAGACATCCTTTCAGGATCAAAATCATGAATGTTTGGCTCGGCGTCGTTATCCTCAAGATTTAGTGGAGGGTCTTCAAGGTTATGATCATCATTGATACCAAGACCAACCTCAAGTGCCTCAACTTGGGTTGCTTGTGGAGGACTAGGGCCCAACCCCCGACGAACCTCAATGGGCTCCACTGGGGTGGTTCCTTGTGGAGGACTGTGTACGGTAGGATCTAACTGGATAGGTGATGATTCTCTTAGGGTGCTTGGACCATCATCTGCAGCACCCACAACGTTCATTGATGATGGAGGTGGGGGAACAATGCTGTAGGAACAAAACAAGTACCACCGGTTCATAATCCCAAAAATTGAAAGAAAAAGAAAAACATAAAATACAACACGAGCTTACTCCTCCTCCATTGGTATAGGGCCAGCGTCATGCGGCACTTCTGTATGTGAAGAATCCATTATTATATCCTAAATAATAAAGAAAAAATATTAAAGTTTAAAGTTTAAAGAAATATCACACGGAGTTACACAGTTGTCTGAAGGGAACAAAACTGTACCTCATCAAAAGATACAGTCACGTAATAATCTGTTGTCACAGGAATTCGATCTGCGCATTGAGAAATTATTGATTATTAACGTCCATCGGCTCACAAACTTTCAAAAGGCATGCAATATTCATAATCAAAATAATCACTAAAAGAGAAAGCGTGTCTTGCTTATCCCTGAAAAATGAAAACAACAATCAGGGTTCCCAAAGTGTATTTCATGTCAAATGAGTCCTCACAACACTAACTCTTTCATTGATCAACAAAATACATATAAGAGCTTATCCAATGACAAATTTGGCATCAGTCATTAGTCCCCCAAAGACAAAATCACTGTCTTCGTAAGAAGTCCATAAATTTAGTCTATTCCCAAGACTCATTCACTTTTTCATTTTTCAAATGCAAAAAACAACTATTTCATCACCGTTCAGTAACTATTCTGACCAAATTAGCATTCCCCTGGACGCAAATTAAACCAATGCCCTATGGGTTTTAAAAAAATAACGCATAGCTACAATTTAAACAGTAACATCAAGGCTTCCAAATGTCCATGATCACAATGTGACAAAAGTCATGGCTGCATGACTGCATTTGTCTGCAACAATTCAAAATCCTCAGGGACTAATTCAATCGTTTATTCTACACAATTCAACCAATCATATAACCTGCTAGTGTGATGTCTTCCGGATTTATGGAGTTCCGATCCTCAGCCCTGAGAGACAGCCAAAATCATCCACAGTGTGATAACAGAAATCAGACCATGAAAACCCAGAAAAAAAGTGAAAAACAAAGACTATAAAACATTACCCTGTGTAATCCATTTGGTCGTCGATGTTCTGCGCATCAAGTTCGAAAGTCCCCGGCAGAGTCACCGACTGAAACGGCGCTGGCCCCACCTCCTCCGGTTGAACAAACTGGAGAGAAGCAAACGCCTTGTGGAGACCCGTCAACGCGTCCTTGCAATCTTGGTGAAGATACTCAACTTTCTTGGAGTATATCCGAACCACGCCAAGGAGAAGGTGCCCGGACATTCTGAGCGCGATGGGAACACCAGGGTCCATGATGCGCGCTGAACGACACAAGAAAAGAGCTAAGAACAAAAGGGTAGGGCGAAGATGATTTGGGAACAAAGAAACGACTGCGTTTACTTACACACTGTGGAAGGAATGTCGGTGGTGGTGTAGTGCGATTTCTTGAGGCGGTGCTGGAGGTGAGCGGCGATCCACACGGTGGAGAGTGGGCCCTTTCGCGCCAAAAAGGTTTGAGAATAGAACATGGTGGTGTTCTTGGGATGTTTGATGGCGACTAGGATTCGGATAGAACAAGGAAGGGAATGGGGTTTGGTTAGGGTTGTGAAGTGATTGAATATGAAAAAAAATGGCGCGAAAACAGCGTGTTAAAAAGTGAAGTGGCGCCGAATCTTGCCAGAAAAAATCTGTGACTGCGCAGTTTCCAGTTCTGTTGAAAGGATCTAGTTTTCTCCTGTTCTTAACGTGGCACTGCTTATATATATTATGGTAAATTAAATGACCTTTATCTAGAGAATATATTGTTCTAAAATAAATTTATCTTTAAAAAATGAAAGTTATGATTTAAATTTTTAAATAAGATGAATTCAAAAAAAAATATTGCTTTTATAATATTTTTTATTTACATAATTTTTAAAATTTAATATAAATTTTGGAAATATTTTTTAATTAATTTTTAGTTATATTATTATCATGTATTTACACTAGTATCAATTAACAATATAATAAATTAAGTATGTTTTAATTGTTTTAAATTGTGGAGGGAGAAAATAATATTTAAAATTGCATTCAAATACTTGTTTTTTCTTTTGTGTTTCGTATTTGTATTTTCATACGACTCTACAAAATAACCCTAAAATACAGTAACGTCTAAACATGTTTGAAAAATAAAAAAATATAATTTAAATTATTATTGTTTTCTTTCAATTAAGATAATAAAAATATCTTCTTGTCTTGTTTAAAATAATGAAATTTAAAAAAAATGGAAACAATTCATTGAATCTTAAAAGATTAAAAAAATAATTTAAGAATTTATAAAAATAGAAAAAATAAATATCAGTATATATTTTCTACGTTTCTTTACTAATTTTGTCAGTTTTCATTCTCATAAGCAAAAGGATCTTAAAATTTTAGTAATTATTTAATGTGATTCTCGTATATAAATAATTCAACATTATCTATTTTTGTTTTAATTTATAAAAATAAGTAAATTTAAATATGTATATTAAGGATAAAGTATTTTGGTATAAAAGTATAGGTGATTTAAAGGAGATAAAGTATTGATATTTTATTAGTTAAGTTTATAAGTAAGAAATATAAGTATTTAAATTTCATTCTATAAATTTTAAAATTAAAATTTTTTTATTTTTTTTCTAAGTTTCTTAGTTATTCATTCATTATAATTAAAAGTCGAGTCTATCACAAAGAAGTAAAGAAAAAAATGTTATTTATTAAAATTTTGTTTATAATAGTTTTTTTTTTGTTTTTTTATTGAAATAGTTGTTTGTTGAGTTGTTTATTTGTTAAGTTGTTTGCATGTTTAAGAATAAGTGATTGGGGTAAAGTGTTATGGATAAAGATAAATATTTGCTAGTTTAGTGTCTAAATGATATCTTTAATTTGATTATTATAGTTTTCTTTTATTAGGTTTGACTTTAAGTATCTAAATTTTTAGGTGAAGGAGACTACCCTTAATGATCTTATGATGATAAATTTGCAATACAAACTAATTTAATTACGAGGGTTATTGAAAAATAGTTGTTATGTTACACATTTGAGATTTAGACTTTAAAACGAAATTGAACTACTAATATGTTACAAGCTAAATTGAAATTCTTTGAAAGTCAAATAAATTTATTCATTATATTTTTTAAGAAACAATGTTATCTATTTGAATAATAATATTTATTTAAATTAAAAGGGTAGAATTACGAATTTTTAAGTCATATATAGATGAATTGGAGTAGGTTGAATTTTATTAATATTGCCGAAGTGTTGGTATAATAGAAACTTATGCATGTTAATATATTAAGTTGAGACATGTCTTAAAAGTGAGTTTTAAACATGGATTACATGAAAGAAAGTTATTTTTTCCAAAATCAAATTGGTATTGATAAGAATCCAATGTGAAATAATTTTATATTACTTCATACAAATTAAGTTGGAATGAGCGGAGTATGATGATTTAGAAATTTGCATCTATATTTAATCATTTTGAGGTTTTTTAAAATGTCACATATGTTAAATGAAGATGGTGACTTTCTAGTATTGTTTTGGTTTTGTTGCATAAGTGTTTTAACTTATATTCTAGCTTAAATGAAATTATGACTGGAAGTTTAAGTTGCTCTTAGGTTTATCTTCACATAGATGAGATTTTTATTACTCAAATGAAATTAAGTTGGAAGGTGTTGGTTGATTCAATTCCCATTCAAGCAAAATATAACCGGAAGTATTAAATAAGTATGAATGTTATATTAATGTGTAAAAAAATATTGAATAATATATTTAATTAGGATGATAATCAAACCCGCACTCATGGGACTGAACCATACCCATCCCGAGTTTGACAGGGAAAAACCCAATTGACTGGGTTCGGTCTCGGGTTCAGGTTTCGATTTTCCCCGTTTCAAGAAATCGGGGTCAGGGTCGGGGATGGGTAATACAATCCTCACCTCGTTTCCGTACTCATTCCCATTCCGTTTCTAAATTTAAAATGAAACTTTAAAACTAACTTTATTCTTACTTAGTGTTTTTTTTTTGTAACGTATAAAGGGTTGCAGTGTTTTTTTATGTAACTATTTTTAATTTTTGTTTCATATTTTTCTCTTTCTTTCACTCACTCTTTTAACTTTCTCAATTTCTTCAACCAGTTCAATATACTCTTCTCTTTATCCCATCCTCCATACATTTACCTTTTTTAGTTCCTTTAACCAATTTGATATAGTTCTTTGCTTCTTTTTCAATGATTCCTTTTTTTTAATTATGTATGTGAACTAATGGAGAATGATATTATTTTTAATTTGGAAGATGATTATTAGATTATATGATATTTGTTTGTCTGGAATTTTTTCTTTTTATATAATGTGTTTTGAAAGATTAATTGTTGGAAATTATTTATTTATTAGTATCTTTAAATATGTATTTGATATTCATTTTGAAGGATGGTTAGACTTTATATTATATATTTTTGTACCGTAGGGTAGTTTCTTGACTCATTTAACCCGACTTCAGCAAGTAATTTACAATATTAATTATATAATCTTGTAATTAGAGAAAGCTCCGATAATTAGATATTCAACTCATCCCATTTTAAAAATGTTTGATAATTATAGAACGTTATCTGAAAATAAAAAATAAATTCATGTAATTATAGAAATGTCTTATAATTGGATAACATTATCTAACAATAAAGTATATCAATCAAATAAATAATTTTAAATCCCACTAATTTAGTTAAATATTAATGAATAAAAAAAGTCCGATAATCAGAAGATAAATAAAATTTAAGATAATAAATAAGATTGACCAATAATATAAATAATCGATAATAAAAAAATTCAGAAAAGACCCAAAAACGATTAAATAATTATAAATAACTATCGGGGTTAGACAAGGATTGTGATATCTTTTGGCTAGAATATTTTTTAAGATTGATAAATTAAACTTGATATGTATAAAACAAAACAAAAAATTATCGAACACTTTTTTAAATACAAATAATAAATCAAAATATACTTCATCGGTAAAAAAAATTTAAAATTTGTAACATTAAAAATATTAATTTATGTATAAAAAATAATATATAAAAGAAAATATATTTAATATTAAAATATTTAGTTTCTATAAATTGATCCTTAATAATTTATTTTTGTGACACACATTTACACACACATATATATATATATATATACATATTATATTCATACTTAAAATTTTAGATTTATTCAAAAATATTTTTTAAAATTTATATTCTAAAAATATATTTTTTTAAAATTTATATTCTAAAATATAATTTTTTAAAAATTATATTTAAAAAAATAAAATGGACAGGGATGAGGCCTCCAGACCCTTATAGGATAAGTGTGTGAGGACTAAATTTTTATCTTCCTTGAGAATCGGTGACAAAAACGTGAATAATTAAGTAAATCAGAGACAAAGAGTAAGAAGACAAAACCCACCTATGCTTCGCCCGTTGTCATGTCTATATTTAATTAATTTATTATTTTTATTCAATGATGTAATATAAAAAATATAATTAAAAATAATATATGTTTAATTATATATATATATTGTAAGTTATGAATAATATAAAATATAAATAGGTGTAAATTGATATTGATGATGATATGTAAAATTTGAAATATAAATTAAATTGAAATTTACATGAGTAAAAATATACATTGAGAATGTTATAATGTATTATGTATACGAATGAAATGTATAAAAAATAAGATAATAAATATAAGATGATACATTTCTACTTTAAAATTATTAATTAATTACCAGTGTTTATATTTACAAAAATAATCTTAATTTCGGGATGAAAGTTTTATCTCAAACTTTCTTTCTTTTATAATATAAAATTAAATGAACTTATTCCTTCTATCAAATTAATTTAATTATAGTAACGAAAATTCATATTAAACTAAAATATTTTTAACATACTTTTGTCCAAATATTAAATCAATATAGTCTTACCCATTAATACTAAAACTAAAATAAATTTATCCTTAAAAATGAAATTTCAATTTAAAATTTGAAAATGATTTAAACATAAAAATTTCACTTTAGACTACAATGGATCTGATAGAAAATCCTATTAATTCATTTTGGATCCATTAAAAATGTAATCTAAAAAACTGATTCATCCTAATCCATTTGATGAAAATATCAATGCATTGACAGTTTTTTTTTTCATGGATAGATATTCAATCCATCTATATAAAAGTAATATTTAAACAAAAATTCAAAAGTAAACTTTGTTAAACAAACTTAAAAAATATATTTTTAAAAAAGATAATTTTGAAAAAATTATTATAAAAAATTGGTTTGATGAGAGAATACATTAGATTTTAAGAAATAATGTAACTAATCATTAAATCACCCAAAAATTAAATGAATTGATTTTGTACTATATTTCTTTAACATAAGCATACTTTATTTTTGGATGAACCAGGCGTATAATGAATAAATAGCTTGTTTTGCCATTTCTATCCAAGGTCAACAATAGTGGTAAACTTGAGTACAAAAAGGTTCATAAACTCAAGAAAATTATTTCCATACTTTGTTACTGAACATTGTCAGAAGACTGAATATATGGTAGGTTGATATTATATAAGAAAGAGCAATACTCAGTTAAAATTGGAAGCATGCTTGGTGCAGTGTTCATGGTAACTCAAATTCAGACAAAAATGGAATTGAATACATGCACATATAAACAAGAGTTACAACACCAGAGCAGAGTAGAAGGAGCAACAGCATAATGATGAAGAAATAGCAAGGTGCAATGTCTGCAACAGAAGCTTTAACCACTATTTTTTCGTAGAACCTTGTCAACTGAAAATGATTAGGTTTATGCTATACAAAGAGACAAGGAAATTTGTTAGTGGTTTCTGCCTCACCTAAATTATACTTTGTTCCGGCTAGACAGTACATGGTCAAACATGCTCAGCAACATTGCTAATTCTCTATGCCTTGTTCACTCTGATTTTTTGCCCTTCTAACGGCTGCATTCAACAAGCCATCAGACAAATAACAAATCACTTTCAGAGTAACATTTAGAACTAACTAATTACTAGTGAAAACTTTCATTTTCAATCTACAATCCTATTAAAAAATCAGATCAGAACATCATTCAAAGTAAAAACTTGGATAAGAATCGCCAAAAAAGGAGATAGATGAGACCAGCTATTACATACATTTTTTTGGTAATATGCATGCGCACTTCTATGTTTATAAGTAAACTAGATAATGGAAATTAAGCGGCTATTTTATTCTATAAATCACCATAATTAGGGTCTTTGATTATCCAGTGAGACCCTAAGGTATCTTCACAAGTTTCAAACTTTTGGGCTGATTATGAAACTAATCAAAGGTCCAGAAATTAGTCATACTTAGAGCTCTTCGCCCCTCCCCCAAATATATGTTTCCAATTGAGCCACACTTGCTAGGAAATTACGCGGGCTATTGTGATTGTGCCAAGCCAAGAAACATTCCATTCATTACTTTTAATATTAAAAAAAGGTGATGCAAATTAACTGTCATCTTGGGATGAACTTAGATGAATTAAAATAAGAGATTATGTTAGATTCACTAAGCAGATTGTATGCAACATTACAACATGTATAACATTGATGACAGCAAGTATACAAGACTGCACCACTATTATCCATAAGTATGATTAGAAAAAAGATTGGTAAGAACTACTTCAGATTATAGAAAAGATAGAAGTAGGAATGAAATCATGGAATTTTTTAACGAACTAGATTCTTTCTTCAATCAAAGTTCACAGGAACTAAAATACAAAGAAGATGACCAGCAGAATGCAATAGGTCTCTCTAGCTGAAATTTCAAGACTCCTAGCTCTCCCTCCTCTAAGAGTAAGTTTGGGTGTGGAATTTTAGAAGGAAAATGAAGGGAGGATAGATTTTAGATTTTTAAATTAATAGAGGTATTTGTAAATTGATTAGGACATTAATTTTACGC
Source organism: Lablab purpureus (assembly GCA_030347555.1). Taxonomy (NCBI): domain Eukaryota; kingdom Viridiplantae; phylum Streptophyta; class Magnoliopsida; order Fabales; family Fabaceae; genus Lablab; species Lablab purpureus. The sequence continues at coordinate 26,919,635 of CM059258.1, forward strand.
TAATGTATCATGTTTCCTGATGTATGTTTTCCAAAATTGGGGGTCTAATATGGGAATGCATCCTCTGGGTGGTAAATTTAAGGTGCCATGTACATTATGATGCCTCAGTTTGCAAATAAACAAGAGAAGTAAACAACTTACAGAATTGTTGAAAGACGAGATTGCAGCTTCTACATCTTCTTCTGATGAAAAAGTAACAAAACCATACCCACTGGATTTTGAGGTACCAGGGACCCGTGAAACCTTGGCACTCAGAACTTTTCCCTTCTCAGAAAAAAACTTTTTAAGAGTATCAGTTGTTACTGTCCTGGCTAGGTTTCCCACATACACCTTGTGGGGACTGTCAACAAATTGTGATTCCTCAGCTTGGACTAAAGGCAAATCTGGTGTTGATAAAGGTTTTTCAGTAACATTTACTTTGATCTCACGCCCTCCAACTTCCTGTCATAGAAAACATGAATTTCTCAAGTCCTTAAATAGATTAGTCTAAACTGCTGAATGAACACTAAAAATCTTCGTACAGGTTCCTGCAAATTCTGCAGTGAAACTTACAGTGCCGTTAAGTTTCTCGATCACAGCATTTGCATCCTCTACAGTTTTCATTGTAACAAATGCAAATCGACGGCTCCTTCCAGAGTATTTATCATACATAACCTATGAGCCATACATTAAGAAGTGTTAACAGTACCCGTAATCAATACTATATTATTTGGTACACAGATGAAGAGTTCCCACATATTCTGACAGACCAAACAAATAAAGTTGTCACCTGATTTAGGATATATAAAATGCACTAACCAATATACTATAGTATTTAGTGTATTTTCAAATCCCAGGGATATTGGCGCATAGCAAGCCCTCCACTAAATTGTTCAGTTCATGTTAATAAATCTACAATCATTCCATTGAGCAGTTTAGCATACAAAAGAAGTTTGAGTGAGGTTTCAACATTTTAATTCAGAGCGAGTTACTAGTAGTCTAGTACTACTTAGAACAGCTCTTTTACATTTTATGTTATTCTTGAAAAATAAAGGAGCTTTCTCATGGTTATACATATTAATGCTTATATAATCAAAATTGTGCTATTTCCATATAACAACTAACAACGAGGAAAACAGGACATGCACAATTTTGGTTACATTTACTTTTCTTCCTTGTACAACTTGCATTACAAACAAAGAGATAATCAACAGTATTCTCAAAACAGCAAAGCTCCCTTTATTTTCTACAGAAGCAGGGTTGTGTCAACATAATACATACTGCCCACATATACAGTGTTAAATTTCAAGAAGAATCAACATGAAAAGCCCATGTTTTGCATTTATTTTAAAAAACAAAAACTCCCATTTACCCTACATTTCGTAACCAGCACCAAAATTGGATGTAGGGTGGAAAAATTCATAAAACAAATCTAAAAATTAGTGCTCGTTTTGTGTCATACTTGTAGAATGACAAGTTTTTTCCCTTTAAATTACTATTTTGGTTTTTCCAAAAGCACATTTATATTGACTTATATAATATTTATAAAAAAAAAAATAGAAGACAAAGTTTATATGAATCAATCACTTTTTCTTTTATTTTAAAAATTATAAAATTAGAGAATCTACAACAATACATAAAAGGTGATACCAACTTTTAGTGTACACATTTCTTATATTTTAGTAAGTTTTACTCTTTGACTGCAACTGTGCTTTAATTTCAGTTTACTTTTCAAAAGGGTGCATGGTGCTACTATATAAAATACTCGCTCTTATTTTCGTCATCTTACAAGGGATAATGTCTTTCCACTGTCCTTATTAATAGAGATGTTTTCCAGAATCCAACTCTCAACCTCACCTTAGGCTTTTTTTACATCAGTGAATTCCCAGCTGGAAAGGTTTTTTATATACACAAAAGTCATGCTTTAAGAAAAATTCTATACGTTGATACAATCTCCTTAGTAAAACATACCATTCCCTCAAATACCAAATAATAATAAAACCAAAAATAAAACACCCCATTTCTAAATTCATTCAATAAGCAAAAACAAATGCACTTCTTCAAAAACATTTCTTTTGTGTTTACTTCCATATTGAGGCATTCCTATAAGTTTCAGTCCGTTGGACCCACTATGAATTTTCTCAATTCCTTTTCACAAACTTGAGGAGAAGATTCCTATAAAGACTTCTAGCAGAGAAAATATAAAAATTAGAAGTATCTCATATAACTTCTTCAATTTTTTTATGAGTTGGGCGAAGCTAGTGTAAGCACTTCAATAAGCTAATTTTAGCTGCAGAAGAAAATTCCTTTCTTTTTCTTCATATTTTTCTTTTTAAGAATTTCTTATGAGAAGTTTGTCCCAACATTCTCTAAATTCAACACAACCCCCACACAGGAAAAGCTTTAACTCATAAACTAGGAAATCGAAAACTTTAAAATTGGTGAAAGGGAGAAAATTTAAAAACCTCGGTTTTCTCAACAGCACCATGTTCTTGAACAATCTTGGCGAGCTCATCGTTGTTGACAGTGCGGGGAATGTTGCCTACGTAGAGCCTCCTCGCGGCTTCCGTGGCCTGCTCAGCCACCGCAAAGGGTCTCACAAAACGGCGCCGTGAGGTAAAAAGGGGTCGCAAGTTGGTGGTGGAGGGTCTCAGGTTCAAGAGAATGTGAGTAGGGGAACTTGAAGGGGTAGTAAGGGAAAGGAGATTGGGAGGCAAGAGAAGAGAAGAGTGAAGAGAAGCCATTGTTGTTGTGGTGTGTGAAATGTGAGAATGAAGAGATGTTAGACAAGAACAACAACAAATTGAAGTTTTGATTTTGCAGTGACAGAGTCGGAGGTTTATCTTGTTATCTAAATCGAGTTGGTCTTGGACATCCATTTTTGTTGGGTCGGGTTGGCCTTTTAAGGTTTCAGATCGGGATAACATTATAGCCTAATAAAAAATTCAGTGTAAATTAGCAAAAGTAGTGATTTTGTAAAATATTTTATTTAAATTCCAAGCGTATAAAAATATGTAATAATTACGAGTTATGGTTAAGTTTGATAGAAATTATTTTTTATAAAATTATAAATTTAAGGATTAGTTAGTAAGCTTTTTCTTAACCAGAAAGATTAGTTAGACTTTAGACATTAGTGAAAGTCTATTATGCTTTAAAAGGTCTCTTAGGCCTAACACACTCGTCTTCTTATATAACAATAAATATTTTACATAAATACATGTTATATTAATATGATATATATATATATATATTATAAATATTAATAATTAGGGTATTTAATAGTTAATTATCCAATTTTCATAATCAATTATATACAATTATAATCCATTATTTTCGTGACTTTTAGTTATAATAGAAGATAACATATTATTGTTATTCTTATTATTATTGTTTTTTGTTATTATTATTTATTAGTTAATAATGATTTAAATGATTTCTAATTTTTAATATTTAAATAATTGTTTCTTGATTTTTCTCACATCACACATGAAATCTGATGGAGTTAATTTTTTATTATCTTTTGTAAGACTATATATAACCATATATATTATCAAATAAAGTAGAATAAATACTTCTATCATTTAAGTACTTTTAATATAATTATGATACGATGATTAATTTGGGATAAAAAAATTAAAAAAGCTATTATTTTGGTAAAAAAAAGGTTGATTATAATTTTTTTAAGAAATTAATTGTATAATTAGCGCTCAAGTTGTTCAATTTAGAGTGGTAATATCTTGTCAACTTTTTTATGATCATCTTATAACCATTGAATAGTTTAATTTATATTTTAATGAAATGTCTTAATTTAATATTTTATTAAAAGTTGATTGTTTAAAGAAGTGGTTTTCAAAATATTCTTTCCTTCGGTTTATTCATAAGTGATAGACGCCAAAGCATTTTCTTTTGTGTTGGATTCCGATCTTGATAGAATAACAAAGTTATAATAAATAGCTAAATAGTATAAAAATCTTTGTAGTTACTTTCTCTCACCAAAGTTCTATCAAAGCATGGCTTTATTGATGGAAACAATGATAAATCATTTCATTCCCTTTCTTATCCATTTATGTATGGAAATAGGAAGAAGCTATAATGTGTTCTTTTCATCTAATAGAACAGAAAATTACATTAAGCAAGTTGCACAAATCTTGTTTGCTCCCCAAGAATAACTACCATGTGTACATGCACATATGTACTATATCCACAATCAAGTTGAACAAAAATCATATGAATGAAAATTCAAAGTCTGTACAAACTTTCACCCTTTTTACCTTCTGCAATTTCTCTACTAATGAACCCATCATCATTGTATCCTATGCTATATATTATGATCCAGCAAAGATATTCAATTTCCCATGAGTGGAAATTTATCCTAGATTCTTCAATCCTTGTTTTCCACCGGTCTATAGATTTTTCTCCTGCTATTCATTTTTCCTGCAAAGAATCAATAGCGTAACACTGGTAAAATTTTGCTGTTTCCTCAAGCAATTTCATCATATATATAAACTAGTGATGCAGATGAAAAGGAAAAAAACTGTACCTGGTCTCTGGTTTTTCCTGGATGCCACTTGGGGAATGAACACTCCAGTACCTTTACCAGTCTTCCACAAGTTCACAAGCCAAAGGGGTGGTGAAGCAGAACCATGTCTTTCCCACAAACAAAAATTGCTCGGAGGTGGAGAAGCGCAGTTAAATCTATAAACTGACTTGTTTGAAGCTCCATCAGTGACATTAATGGGATTGAAACTTGTTGCTTCCAGTAAATCATCGTTGTCTTCTGATGTCAATAGCAGAATCTGCCTTCTAATCTCAGCATAGAAAGTATCTTCTTCATATTCTGGATCAGACATAAGACTAGGATCTGAATTCATCTCCATGATAACTTGAAAAATAAAAGGGTGTTCAAGGCTTATGTATATAGATGGAGGAACAAGAGAGAAAAGAGATTGATTAGTTTGAGGTGAGTGTTGTGAAAGTAGGCGTGTGTAAATCTTATATCAGATAGTGTCCAAGTTGGAAGAACATGTCCATTTCGTACGTTAGCAAATGTCTGCTACTTCAAATCATATGATCCAATCATTGAATCTATAAGGCAAATGAAGTGGATCAGAACACAAGACATTTGGCAGTTAATTTGTAGCGACATAAATTGTCATTTTTCTGCACCAAACATCAACATCAGGCATGCTTATGGTTTGGGTTACCTTGCCATTAAAATTTTAAAACATCAATTTGTGCCATATAACTTTCATAACCTCAACTTGTTTGTGATTCAAGTATTGAAAGACGTTAAATTAGAGTATCTTATTGGTGTTGCTTCACTTCTTATAACTACCGTTAAAAAAAGGGTTCATCTTATATGCTGATATTTGGATTGCAGAAACTCTCATCTCATCACACTAATTTCACTTTATAAAATTCTATTTATTGAATTATTGTGATTGTGACTTGTTGTGAGATATTTGGTTCATTTTACACACCATGTAGGTATGATTGCTGTAAACACATCTTTATCATAACTTTTAATAGAATTTTTTCATGATTATTATTAAAATATTGGATATTAAGAAGGTGGAAATGATAGAGATGGATTAGGGTCAGAAAGCTGTTGGCAGAAGATTGTGGTGGACTATTTTCTCTGTGGGTCATCTCAGAGTCATTCTTGTTGGGCTTTGAATACCATCAACACTTTTATATAATTTTTATTTATGGGTATCAGTGCTCAGTTTTATTATTCATCTAAACCTAGCTTTAACAAATTACTTCATCATAATAATAGATTGTGGGATTTTTTTTTGAAAAAATATATTTGCTTGTATAAAAAATTAATTAAGGATTATTTAACTATTTAATAAATGGAACAAAATAATTTCTAAGTATAGATGCAATTATCTTCTATCTCTGAAAGTGATTGATAAAATTTCATCTAATCTCATTTTTTTTCTTATAATAAGTTATCAGAATATTTTAGGGAAGATGACCCAACACGATTAATTATTGTTTAATTTTAAAGAAAAGATATTGGACGTGTGAGATGGAGAAAAAATGTATAGTAGATCTGAGAACAATGTCTCTAATATTTGACTTTTATTAGTATAATATTTTAGCATCAACATCAGAACAAAATGGAAATTACATATATTATGTACAATTAAATCACATTATTTAAAAAATTATATATTTAATTTCTTATTAAATTCTGTTATATCGAATAATTATACATTTAATTTTATTTTTGTACATATTTATTTGGTATTAATTAATTTCTACGTTTTGTATTTCATTCCACTGAACCATTGATATAAAATTATAATTTTATGACATGTGATATCATAAATAAAGTGAGGATAAATTTGGTATGGAAGACGATGAATAGAAAACTTGTACTAAATTAAAAACATAACTCTTTCATTTTTACTTATATACAATGTTGTCTCTTATTATTTTATTTTGTATTGTTTCTTCTTTTTCGTCACAACTCTTCTAAACAATGACATAACAATTGAAAGCGAAATTAGAAGATCGAAAACATATAGTAAGAAGAAATAAGAAGAAATTCACACAAATATATCTTAAAAGATTTTGAGTTAAATATAATGTCTAATATTTTTTATATTTTATTAATTTTCATTCAATATATTAATTTTAACTCATTATTAAATTTTTAATAATATTATATATATATATATATATATATATATATATATATATATATATATATAACTAAGAAAGTACTTAGTTCCAACAAGCATGTAAAGAAAGGCATCATTAAAATCAATTTATCATGTAATATGTTTCTACTACTCTTTACTCACTCAATATGTTGAGTGCATTTTATTTAAATAATAGAATGACTTTTTATTCAAATTTATTCACTACTTTTTGTTAAATTCATTAGTTAAAAATTAAATATTTTTTTGAAGAGTTTATTTTTAAAAAAGCCACTAATAGAACTTAACTTTTACATTATTATAAGAGAAAATATTATTTATTTATAATTAAAATTATTTGATAACCATGCATACATTTTTCTTAATTGGGAGATCGTTACAATGACAGCAATTTAGAACCATCCTAGTTTCTTTTGTTGTTTATAAAGCAAATGTTGATTTAGTTGATATTTAAGAAAGCATACCAACTATACAAAAAAAATAAATTTGAATAGTAAGGTCTTAATAACATTTTATACGAAAATTAATTTACAATTTTTTATACAGATTAATTTACAAAAATTGAAGAAAATATAAGAAACCAATACAACCTTCTTTTAGTTTTCAAAATTTTTCACTCAACTTAATTTAATTGAAAAAATAATTAACTTTATTTATAAAATCAACACATCTTCAGTTAATTGAGTATTAAAATAAATTTTGGAAAAAAAAGCTAAAACGTGAGTTTGTTTGTCTTTTAGCTTTTGGTTTAAAACCTAATGTAGAAACACAAAGTAATAATTAATAGAAAACAAAATAAACAATCAAATAATAAAAAAGTTAGAAAAGAGATACTTATGCACTATTGTTAACAATTTAATATATTTTATATCCTCCTCGTCATGATTATGTTTAATTCTGAGGAAGTTGTTTCTTCTAGTACTTGGATAATTATTTTTTGCATTTTTAGATACTTTTATGGTATTCAAATTTAAAGTTTTTTTTTCCTCGTCACATTTATTAAAGCTGTACACTTTCTTATGATGACGATTGGATTAATGAATTTATTGATAATAAGTTTATTATATGATTTAACATTTTTTTACGAGATTCTCTTATGTCTTCAAAGTTAATGAAATAAATATTTTTGTTTTTTTTCTGAAGTCGTGTCTAATTATTATTATGATAGTTTGATTGTATTTCTTCCAAATGTTTTTCTTTTTAGATAACTTAAAAAAAAATATTTTTCTATTTAATTATGTAATAATTTTTTTATTGTATAATTTTTTTATCTTTTTTAACTATTCAACTTTTTTAAAATTTACAAAAAGTTTATTAAGTTTTTTTTTTATTTGATTCAAATATTATATTTTAAGAAATACAAATCTCTATTTTATTTTATTGAGTTAAATATTTTTCAAATTACAAATTTGATTATATTTTATTCTTTTATAATATTTTATTTATTATTTATATTTTAACATGAAAATTTTCAGTTTTTAATGAGTAACATAAAAATTATCTTTTTTCTTTTGTGACATTGTTTATGTCTTATTTTTTTACAAAATTTTTTATTCTTTCACAATTTTGATACACATGTTTTTTTTGTGCGATATTGTTTAAATGATGTATTGTATTTCTAAAAATACAATATAACTTTTAATTTCATTGAATCAAATTATTTTTAGGATACATATTTGATTATTTATAATATTTTTATTTGTTGTTTATTTTTATTAGGTACGAATGTATGACTCTCAATTTTTAACCGTTTTATATTTACTATGATATAATTATTTATTCTGATGAATATTTTTTAAAAGGATAAAAAATATATTTATAAATTAGTTTAATTTTTCCCGTGTAATTATTATTTAGTATTTTGATTTGAGATTTATGAAATTATAATTTTTTTTTATATTTAATATTAAATTTTTTATAATATCAGAATTATTTTCTTGTAATTTATTTATTTTTTCAAAAAATTATTTAATTAATATTTAGAATAATAAAAATGTAAATATAAATATGAGTATAAATATATACATTTTACTATGTGGAATGAGGATAAAAAAAAATTTCATACTCATTATATGTGAAAATAAAAATAAAAATGAATTTTTATTTTAGAAATGATGATGAAATAGTAAAATTCACACACGTTGGTGATTCCTAATGACAACTAGGGATGAAATAATTTTGTCTTTTAGTTAGTCCTACGAAGATACACTCATAGATAAAAGGAGTGTAGAAAGAAACACCCTTCATTTCATACACGAACTTATCTATGTGTGAGTTGAGGTTGAAGGAGGGTTTTGCTCATCAGAACTCTTATTGCAAACGGCCCAAACATTCTACGGCCCATAGTACTCGAATCCCAAACCTTAATATTGGGCTTAGCCTTTGTGAGCTTCAGTAAAAAATATATGGGAGCAAAAAAGAAAAAGCCTCCAGAGCAAAAATCACTAAGCAAGGTGGGGAAGAAGATGATATTATATTGGAAAATGAAGCATTGAAAACCCATCAAGAGAAAAAAAAATACAAAACACTCGTACAAAGAGGAGAATGGAGAGGAATAAGCATATTTCTAACAATGCAACTTTAACTCTTATCTAAGAAGAAAAAAGAGAAAAAAAAAAAAAACTCTCAGAATTCCCAATACTTGAGGTCTTAATATATATTTTGCTAAAACAATAACTATAAAACTCTCTCCAACTTCTTTAAAAATAAAAGCATTCCAATTTTCTCTTTTCAATATTTTCTTATGTAAAGAACTAAGTGACTTTCTAAAGAATTTTTTTTAGAAGAATCATCTCTTATATCTTGATGAAAACATTGCTCAAGATCATTCAAAAGATTGCATGTAAGTGTTCTTATTGTAATTCTATGTAGAAATACTTTTTTCAATACATGTAATATCTTATTTTGTAATCTTTCTTTCTTGTTTTACACTAATATGATGTATCTATACGTGTTTAAGTGTTTTCAATATTTGTTGTTCTTAAAAGATGTTTTAAGAAATGTTGCATGTTATATTATATTAGTGGTAGGACTGCTTTTGTGATTGTATATTTTAAAAAATAGTTGAACAATCCAATTAAAATTATTTAAATTAAAATAGATATAAATTCTTGTTGAATCGAACCAGTATAAAAAAATGTGTATATATATGTCTTTGTATCTTGGTCATGTTATCTTAGTTCATTATAATTATTAAAATTGTTAATTTTATCATTTTCATCAAATCTTACAAGAAGATATTTTTTAACTGCAAAATATCATTTCTTCAACTAATTCACTTTTTTTATAAAAATTTAAATTATATTTTTATAATTTTTTATTAATATATGTGTTGATATTTGCTAAAATTAAAAAGCAAAATCAATAATGGTGTTTTGATGATGAAAACAAAAATCAAGATGAAATTAACAAGAGATTGATTTTTCTTGACAACCAGAAGCAATCAATATCAATAGGAGTTTAAAGGTGTATTTCAAATATCTGAAGGAATATTAGGAAACACGAGAATTTAACAATATAAATAATTGTTATCAACAATAGTTATCTTTGTCAACTAGTATATATATGATTCACGTTGTAGAAATAGAGGTGTGTTCTTTGATTTCGTGCATAATGTTATGTTTTATCCCTGTACTAATAAAAGTATCTTTACTTTAAGTTTTTTTCTTTAATTTATTGTTTTTAGCCAAATGGTAATAGGTTAGACTTTCTTTTATTTCAATTATTCTAAAAAACATAAAAAACAAAAGCTTATTTTTTGAGAGACTATACTTTTAAATGGAAAGTTTATAACACTACTAACCTATATAAAAAAAAATCTATAATTGTATTTATTAATAGATTGTGAAATTCATCAAAATCAATCATTTCTATCAATTTTGATCTTGACAAATAAACATATAAAAGAATATTCTTATGAGTTACTTAAAAATATACTTATTTAGATATATTAAAACATTAATACAATCTTTAGTAAAATATACTAAAAAAATTTACATAAAACCTAAATTTGTCTAAAAGATATTTTGTCAAAGAATTTATTAAAAGTACCTTTTTTAAAGTAAAATTAAGGATGTCTAATTAAGAATAAACTTTACATACTAAATTGATAAATTATTTAAAGATAAAAAATATAATTTAAAAACATGGTAATCCGAATATTTATTTATATAAAATATTTATTTATAATAATATTGTATATGTTTATTGATAATATAAATTAGTTTTGAATTATTTGTGAAGAATATTAGTAAAATTAAAATTATAGAACCACACGTATTGGTCTTCCACTGCCACTGTTATGGTTAGAATAGATATTTTGAACCCAACATTTGTGATCTTGGTATCGCCACGCAACCTTTGTTTGTGTGGAGTTCTTCTCATGGCTGAGCCATCATTCTCCTCTTCCTTCACCTATGACGTCTTCCTCAGCTTCAGAGGAGAAGATACTCGTTACAGCTTCACCGGCAATCTCTACAGAGCCCTTCGTGACAGCGGAATCTGCACCTTCATCGACGACGAGGAGCTCCGCAAAGGAGACGAGATCACCTCTGCGCTCGAGAAGGCAATCGAAGGCTCCAGAATCTTCATCATCGTCCTCTCTCACAACTACGCCTCTTCCTCTTTCTGCTTGAACGAGCTCGCCTACATCCTTCCCTACGCTAAGAGAAAGGGTTTGCTGGTTTTGCCTCTCTTCTACGATGTCGTTCCTTCCCACGTGCGCCACCACACAGGTAGCTTTGGAGAAGCATTGGATACTCATGAGAAGAGGTTCAAAGGTACGAGTGAGGGTTTTGAGCTTAACATGGAGAAGCTCAACGAATGGAAGATGGCTCTACGTCATGTAGCTAACTTCTCTGGCTATCATTTCAAACATGGGTACCCATCTTTTAACTTATTTTGTTTCTATCCGTTTATTAATTTTCACTTCAAATAACCTAAAAAATTATTTATTTTGTTCCAATTTAAAGAGATCAAACGTTTATTTACCTCCAAAAACATCATTATTAAATTATTTTTTTCCTTATACAATAGCATTAACAACCTCTTATATAAAAGACAGAGTCCAAGAAAAGAAAAACTGAACAATCCAAACCATTTTTATAAGATAAAATATAATTAAATAAAAGATTAGAAAAATTCTGAATTGGATTGAAATACCCAGAAGGTTGTCCTCTGAGAGGAAATGTCCCCATCCCACTTTAGGGCAAAACAAAATTAATATGCCCTTCTATAAAAAAAAAAAGTAATTAGTAATAAATACATAATAATTCCAATAATCTTTAGTAATAAATTTAAATAAGAATGAAATAATTACAATAATATTTATTTATAAAATTAAGGTAAAATGAACTTTTTTTTTTAATTTTTTAATATATTTTCATTATTATTTTTCGCTTCATATAATTTTAATTTTAATTAATGTGATTTTCTTAAAATCTATTTTATCTAAAATTTAAAAATGTTCCAGAGAAATAACAGTCGATTTTGAATTATGTTTTAAATTATAATAATATTTCCATCAAACCCGAGATAATTTAAACTTTTGTGTTAGAATTCTTTTTGTTAATATTAATATCAATAATATTTTTGTTAATATTAAATATAATTTTGTCAAATAATTTAATATATTAGATTAATAATTTTCTTTTACTAAAGGAAAATAATTCATTAACATTATTCATCTACATTTCATAATCACTTACAAATTTCATAGACACTTACAAACAGAAAGTTATAAGTTTATAAAATATATAATATGATAAGAGGAGAGATTGAAAAAAAAAAAGTGATATATGTATATGGAGGTGAACGTGTATCTTTCTCCTTTATTAAATAACCTCCCTTGTAAATGTATTACTTCCTGTGGAAAAAACATAATTTGAAGGTATACGTAACTTGACTCTGATTGAACAGGGAGGAGTATGAATATGAGTTTATCAAGAAGATAGTTGAATTGGTCTCTAACAAGATTAACCGTGCTCCTTTACATGTTGCGGATTATCCAGTTGGACTAGAGTCACGAGTGCTAGAAATAAAGTTGCTTCTAGATGTAGGATCTGATGATGGTGTCCACATGGTTGGGATCTATGGACTCGGTGGAGTTGGTAAAACCACACTTGCTGTTGCAGTTTATAATTCCATCGCTGACCATTTTGAAGGCTTGTGTTTCCTTGAAAATGTGAGAGAGAATTCAAACAAACACGGCCTACATCATCTTCAGAGCCTTCTTCTTTCTCAAATGGTTGGAGAAAAGAATATCAACATATCTAGTGTGAAACAAGGAATTTCAATTATGCAGCACAGGCTAAGGCAGAAGAAGATTCTTCTGATTCTAGATGATGTTGACAAGCTTGAACAGTTACAGGCAATTGTTGGAAGACCTGATTGGTTTGGTCCTGGAAGTAGAGTCATCATCACAACTAGGGACAAACAATTGTTGTCATGTCACTTGGTTGAAAAAACATATGAAGTGAAGAAGTTGAAAAAGAAGGATGCTTTTCGACTGCTAAGTTGGAAAGGTTTTAGAACAGAAGAAGTTGATACAAGTTATGTGAATGTCATGGATCGTGTACTAGCTTATGCTTCTGGCCATCCATTGGCTTTGGAAGTAATAGGTTCCAAGTTGTTTAGAAAAAGTATAAAAGAATGGGAATCTGCCATCAACCAGTATGAGAAAATTCCTAACAATCAGATCCTGGAGATACTTAAAATAAGTTTTGATTCTTTAGAGGAAGTAGAGAAGAGTGTTTTTCTTGATATTTCATGTTGCTTCAAAGGATATGCATTGTCAGAGGTGGAAGATATACTTCGTGCTCATTATGGTGATTGCATGAAATATCATATTGGAGTGTTGGTTGAAAAATCTCTCATAAAATATAGGTGGGGTTGTATAGTTACATTGCATGACTTGATAGAAGACATGGGTAAAGAAATTGTCCGACAGAAATCACCACAAAAGCCAGGGAAGCGCAGTAGATTATGGTCACCAGAAGATATAATTCAAGTTTTGGAAGACAACTCGGTTAGACTCATGAATTGTTTGTTTCGTACTTTGATTTATCTTTTTTTTTTTACCGTCGTGTAAGATTTAAATTTAACGAAGTAATGGTATTGAACACTAACATATATCTGCACTATGATTGGTTGGTGCCTTTTCTATCATCAGGGAAGTGGAGAAATTGAAATCATATGCTTGAACTCCTCCTTACTTGACAAAGAAGAAACAGTAGAATGGAACAGAAAGGCCTTCAAGAAGATGAAAAACCTCAAAACACTTATCATTAAAAATGGTAATTTTTCGGAAGGTCCTAAATATCTTCCAAATAGTTTAAGAGTACTGGAATGGTTGAAATATCCTTCACAAGGGTTACCCCCAGATTTTCGTTCAAAGAAACTTGTCATTTGCAAATTACCCTCAAGTTGTTTTGGGACACTCGAACTGGCTGAGTTATCAAAGGCAAGCAAGAACAGTTCATTTTCCAAACCTAACATATTAATCAACTCCCTTCTGCATTATTGATTTTTGTTTCCTTGTTTGTCTTTTTGTTGGCTGCAGAAGTTCATGAATATGACTGTTTTGAATTTTGACGAATGTGAAGGTTTAACACAGATACCTGATGTATCTGGGCTGCCAAATTTAGAAAACATTTCATTCAAGAATTGTAAGAGTTTAATTACAATTCATGACTCCATTGGGTTCCTAGATAAGCTTAACTCCTTGAATGCTGTTGGTTGCAGCAGGCTTAGGAGTTTTCCACCTCTCAAATTGACTTCTCTGGAAAATCTTGAACTTTCATATTGTTACAGTCTTGAGTGCTTCCCAGAAATATTAGGAAAAATGGAAAAGATGACAGAACTTGTGTTGGAGGACTGTGACATCAAGGAAATTCCATTTTCATTTAAAAATCTCACTGAGCTTCAAACATTAGATTTGCGTTTCTGTCGAATGTTAAGGTTACCAACTAGCATTGTCATGATGCCAAAACTGTCTGAGATTATCGCTTGGGAAGCTGAAGGATGCCTATTTCCAAAACAGGTTGAGGGTGAAGAGAAAGTAAGCTCAATGGTGTCTTCAAATGTAGATTCTCTTCGTCTCTCAGGGTGCAAACTCTCGGATGATTTTTTCCCAACAACTCTTGCATGGTTTTCTAATGTAAAAGATTTGAACCTCTCAAGGAATAATTTCACCGTTCTTCCTGAATGCATCAGCAATTGTCATTTTTTATATAAGCTTACTTTAGATTACTGTCATAGTCTTCGAGAGATTAGAGGGCTTCCGCCAAACATACAACATTTATCTGCAATAAATTGTACATCCTTCACTTCTTCTTGCAGAAGTACTTTACTGAATCAGGTTTTGTCTCTGTTTTACTTTTATTCTGTATTTGATTTGATGATGATGACTGTGTACGTAATGTTGCTAAACTTATTAATCATTGTGACTAACAGAAACTGCATGAGGCTGGAAACACCATGTTTTCGTTTTCAGGAGCAATGTTTCCAGAATGGTTCGAGAACCACAGTCGGGGACCATCTTATTCTTTCTGGGTTGGGAACAAATTCCCTGCCATTGCTCTTTGTATTGCTATTGGACCAACTCATGTGGAATATGTTCAAATTGTTGGACCTATCATGATCATCAATGGCATTGAATGTTCACTTCCTGGGGTCGATCCCTATTTAAAGATGCTCCCTGATCACACATATCTTTTCGATCTGCAGCAGATAGTTTTTCCGGATTATCTAGACAGATTTGTTTCAGAAAATGAATGGAACCACGTGGAGATTACATACGCAGTCGAGAAGAGATTCAGTAAAAAAGACAAACATGTGGTGATCCCGGTCTCTATA
The DNA here is from genome assembly GCA_030347555.1 of Lablab purpureus. Classification (NCBI taxonomy): domain Eukaryota; kingdom Viridiplantae; phylum Streptophyta; class Magnoliopsida; order Fabales; family Fabaceae; genus Lablab; species Lablab purpureus. The sequence continues at coordinate 26,935,138 of CM059258.1, forward strand.
GAAAATGGAATCTATGTGTCAAAACAGAGGAGCAGCATGGAGAATGTTCGATTCACTGATCCCCGGAAAAAAAGAAGATTAGATGTTGATTCGGAGTTGTAAAAACCACCCATTGTAGATTCATGCACATGCAAAGTTTCTAAAACAAATTCATTTCTTCCAGCGATGCATTCATCGGAGAATGATATGATTTGAAATTATCAGTGTATCGTCATCAGTTAAATGTTTTGGCTTCTTTTGATTTGCAAAGTGCAGAGTCTATATGGAAGTTTGCTGAGTACAAAACTATCTTCTTGAGCTCCCTCCATTTTTTTTTCTAAAAAATAGAATGACTTTTTATTCAGATTTATTCATTAGTTTTTTGTTAAATTTATTAGTTAAAAATTAAATATTTTTTAAGAGTTTATTTTAAAAAAAGACACTAATAGAACTTAACTTTTACATTACTATAAAAGAAAATAATATTTATGTATAATTAAAATTATTTTATAACCATAATTTTTTCTTAACTGGGAGATCGTTATAATGAGTGAACCATCCTAGATTCTTTGTTGTTTATAAAGTAAATGTTGATCTAGTTAATATTTAAGAAAGCATGCCAATTATAAAATAAATTAATAAGTTTGAATGGTTGAGTCTTGAAAACATTTTATAAGGAAATTAATTTACATTTTTTTACACATAAATTAATTTATTAAATCTTACTGAACTTAATTTAATTGAAAAATAATTAAGTTTATTCATAAAATAAGCCGCTTTTAGCTTTTAGTTAAGAAGCTAATGTTCAAAGAATAAGTATCAGAAAAGAAAACGAAACAATACAATAAAAATAAAGCATATATTAGAAAAGTTAGACTTGGTGTGATAACTCTTTTCGCATCCAACGTTAGTGGTCAAAACGAGTTTGGGATCAAAGGCTAGTTCCATAAGCATGTAAAACGGATAAGTTAAGAAAAAAAAGACTTAAATTGAATCGAGTTATCTTGAAAGTATATGTTTAGACATTGATTTGAATGAAAGGAAGTTGTAACTCTTTTCGTTTGTGTGATCTAAAACTGGTTAGGTGCATGAATTATTGATTGTATTATTGTTGGATTTTAGTATTTCATCATTATTTGTCCTCTTATTATTTATATTCTCTATTGTGAGTTAGTTATTTTTTTAATTGAGTGCAATCAAAATTTTTAGATATTTTTGTGGTATTTGGTTTTTAAAGTATTTTTTTATTATTTATTTTGAAATTGTATGGTTATTTTAATGTTGATTAGATTGATGATTTTAGTTATCATAAGTTTATTATAATCTTTTTGTATTTATATATGATATTCTTTTGTGTTTTAGAAAACTAAAAATAAGATATTGTTTTTTTTCTTAACTAAAATTGAATATTGTGTTGTAACTCTAATTACATTTTGATTATGTTTTTTTACGAGTATTTCATTTGTATCTTTAACATGTAGTCATTATATTGTCTTTCATATATTTAATTATGAAATTTGTTGATTTATTTACAAAACTCCATTCTCTTAATCACTTTCATTTTTTTAAACTATTCATCATAAGTTTAAGGGTGATGTTAAATAATATATGTATTATTTAATTTTAGTTTAGTCTTTATATTATTATCATATTTATACCAATGTTGTGTTGTATATATAGACTTCCTATTCTTACTAATATAAAAAAAAAACCTTATTCTTTGTCTTCTCTTTTCTATGTGTTCTCCTTTTGTTATGTTATTATATATAACAACACTTATATGTTTAGTTTATAAGTGTCAACACTTGAGAAAATCTGCTTAGCCTAATTATGTTCACTCAACAAAATTATGCATAAGAGAATTTAGATTTTTTTTTGCATGATTTGCAAATGTGCTTAGCACAGGACAGATACGCTTATCGTAGGATTGTGATGCTCAGCGTAGGGCATATGTGCTTAGCACAAACTAGATTGGTTTAGTCATTTTCAATACTGCATCAAACTTGCCTCTAGAGCTAATCTACTCAGCAGAATTTTCCCTGTTGAAAGCCTTTTTCCAGCCTTGCTCTCGAGAGTGAATTTGCTTAGCACACAAGGGCTATGCTCAGTAGATTGACCCCTACCAATTGAGTATAAATGGTCTTAAATTGTCTTCTTTTGGTATTCTGGCATAGAACTAAGTGGAAAACTAAGAGAAAAAGGCTTCCTTACCATTCAAGGATCAATGAATCATAAGATTGCTCATTCTTCCCTCTTTCCTTGCTTCACCATCACTTATTCTCCGCATCATCTTCAAATTCTACCGATTAGTTTTCTCCTTAGGTGAGTAGTTCTCATATTTCCATATTCTCCCTTCCCTTATTGTATGAGATGCCACTTAAGAGAAATATAAGGTTGTGGGTTATGAAACCCTAACCCCTGAAATCATTTTCTAAAGAGATATGTCATGCTTTTTTTTACCTTTTTATGAGTTATTTCTAGAATTTGTTGAAAGTTATTTTTACCTTGAGTTTGAAACATAGTTCCTAGAGTGATAAATATTTAAGGGTAGTCATATTTCATAAGTTATTGAGAAAAGAAATTGTAGAATATGCTTGTTGAAAACATATAACTCAAAGAGTGTTTAGATATTCTTCTCTACATAACTCTGAGAGGGTATGAGAGTACCCTAGGTTTGAATTTTCCATATGGGTACAAATATCGTGAATTCATGACACAAAGGAGAGAGACACATCTCATAATGTTTGAGCTCAACATCATTACCAACATGAAGAAAAAAGAAAAGTTAAAGAGATTTTTAAGGACTAGCACACATTATTATTTCTTGAGTTAGATATAATGATATATTTATATATGAGATATAAGTTCATTTATTTCTTGAAATACCAATTTATGAAATGTTTAAGTAAAAGCTCATTTGTCTATGTTAGTTTACCACTAAGTGAACTTATCTCACCTAGTTTTTAGTAGTAAATTATATAGTGTAAATTGTAGTTTTTGAGTTTTGATACAACTTCTAAGTTGCTTAGTTACAACTTTGAAAAAAAAATCTTTATATATTTTCTTTTGTGAACTCATATATACACTTATATGGTTTATTTTATAGTTTAGTTTTGTACTTTTAATTTGAGAAAATCAATGTATAATGAATATTATCTTTTATGTAAAATTTTTATTGTTTATTTATGTTATTATTTATGAAATGGTGATATCTATATTTTAATGTATTTCAATATTTTCAAAAAAATAATTGTAATGACATTAAAATCGCTTATATTAAAATTTTGCTACTTAAGTAACTCACTTTTTTAGAAATAATTTTATTTTTCTATTTTAATGCTTAAAATTTTTAAGACCATCATAACTTTTTTTCAATCACACAAATATATCAATTCATGCTTATACATTTAACTTAAATAAATAAAGTTACAATGTTTAAATTAAGAGAAAATTAAATTACAAACATCTAATTCAACGATTTTAATCAATTTAAAATCAATTCAAACAGTTTTTGAAGATTATATATTTGACTAGTTAACCTAAAACTTCTTTTTAAATATTTTAGTGGACATAAATTTTCTTTGTCATAAAATCAATTTATGTCAATCCTATCAATTTTCTATTTTTGAATTTGTCATAAAATCAATTTATGTCAATCCTATCATTACATATATTAAGATTGAAGACATAATGTACTATAATATGGATTAAAATAACTACATATGCTCTTATTTTTTTTAGCTAAATTCAAACAAATTCATAAAGTTGTTTCATGCATAACTTGTGCAATACAATTCCATTTTAAGTAATGATGAAGCAAAGATCACAAAGCAGGGTAAGAAAGAAAATTATTACACTATAAAATGAAGTATTGGCAACCCAACAAGAGAAGAACAAAATTACAAAACACTCACAAGATAGAAGAATAAACATCCTTCTAACAATTAAGTAACTCTAACTCTTAGCAAAGAAGTTAACAAGAAAAAGAAGAGAAAGAAAAACTAATTTGGAAAAGACAAGAGTAGTTGGAGAGAAAAAGAAAAAAAAAACATTTAAAAAATGTTTCTACCATCTTGAGAATTAACATAAAACGTTTAATTACTTATAAGTAATTATAAGAAATATTTTGAGAATTAACATAAAACATATAATTTCTTATAATATTTTTTATGTGAATCAAAGTAGATATTTTCACCGTACGAGTTTAAATATTTCAATAAACTTAGTAGTTTTAAATATATCATTTATTCAATTAAAAATATAATTAATCTTTTAAAATTTAGTATATTTATACTACATATATCATCAGGAAATATTTTAAATATATATATATATAATTTTTTTACATATATATTTTTATTTGACAAAATTTATTTACATACTTCTAAAATACTAATTTAAATAATCCCGTAAATTACAGTTAATAAGATATTTGCCGAAAAAGAAATTAAAAGCCCAAATTATCCTTCAGTTTAGAAAGCCCAGCCCATTAAGATGGAAACGGTGCGTTTTAAATGAGTATATAACGAGCCAAGTGTTAGGGTTTTGCATCACCAGCCTCAGGAATCAGAAGAAGCAGATTGAAGGGAGAAGCAATGGCCCCGCCGAAGAAGCCGAGAAGCGCGTCGAGGAACCCTGAACTCATCAGGGGTATTGGGAAATACTCCAGGTCGCAGATGTACCACAAGAGGGGCATCTGGGCCATCAAGGCCAAACACGGCGGCGCTTTCCCCCGCCATGACCCCAAGCCCAAGCCTGACGCCCCGGCCCAGAAGCCGCCCAAGTTTTACCCCGCCGACGATGTCAGGAAGCCCCTCGTCAACAAGCACAAGCCCAAACCAGCCAAACTCAGGTAATTTCTTCCTCCGTTTTATGTGTGTGTTTCATGGTTTGATTTGTTTGGTATGATGATGATGCTGTTTTTTGTTTCGGTGATTTTATTATCAGTGTTAGAAAATGTGGGACATAAGAAGGGTTTTGATTTGTTAACTGTGATGGGTTGAATCTATTGTGTGTGAGTGTGTTTTATAGTGTGTTGATTTAGCTATGATGGGTTTTTCATTTTTCCGGGGTTGGGAATTTAATTGTTAAAAAGCAATTATTTTTGTGATTTAGTGGTCTCCTGTTTGGAATCTATGGCAAAACATTGTTTTCTTTTGTTTTTTGTTGAATGATGAAATCAACCGTTTTTTCAGAATAAAAGTATCCTATGGTAAGGATTTTATTTTTTGTAACTTGTTTTGTCAATTGATTGGTCTGCTTTGATTTTCAGGGTTAGTGTTGCATGTTTTGTTGAATGATAAAATGAACGCTTTCCAATATTAAAAAAAATATTCCATTGTAAGAATTTTAGCAAGTGCATTTTGTTTTATTATTTGATTTGATGCCTTATACTTGGTGTGCTTTTCTCTTCAGGGCTAGTGTTACTCCAGGAACAGTGTTGATTCTGCTTGCTGGGCGTTTCAAGGGGAAGAGGGTTGTCTTCCTCAAGCAGCTGTCATCTGGATTGCTTCTAGTAACAGGTGTGTGGTGTTTGTGATGAGAATAGTTTCTGCTTAATTAGTTCTTTCATGATGAACTTTGTTTGTAATCTGTTATTTGTGGTAATGATTCAATTTGTTAATCTGATTTAGTTTCCACTTCTGATAAGGGCTCTTTGTTATGCTTGCTGATGTCTGCACTTCAACATGCTTAGTTCTGGTTTAGAAAGCATCACATTTTGGTTATTGTTATATGTTTCTTCTCAATTATTGGTTTTTTTCGTGTGATTTGTACCTTAATTGTAATTAATTAATCGTAATGTGATTTTTGTTCTGGTCTTGATGTCTTTGCCGGTTTAGGTCCCTTTAAGATCAATGGTGTTCCTCTAAGAAGGGTGAACCAATCATATGTCATTGGTACATCCACAAAAGTGGACATCTCTGGTGTTAATGTTGACAAATTTGATGACAAGTACTTCGCCAAGGATGCCAAGAAGAGGAAAACAAAGGGAGAAGGCGAATTCTTTGAGGCAGAGAAGGAGGTTGGTTCAACAGCTTAATTTTAACGTGTCTTTTGTTATTACTTTGAGTTACTTCTGTGATGCTGATCTTTATTTTAACTTTCTCATTGTAGGAGAAAAATGTTCTTCCCCAAGAGAAGAAAGATGACCAGAAAACCGTGGATACTGCTTTGTTAAAGGCAATTGAGAGTGTTCCAGACCTGAAGACTTACTTGGGTGCTAGGTTTTCTTTGAAGGCAGGAATGAAGCCCCATGAACTAGTCTTCTAGTGTGCCTGAATTATTTTCCTCATTCTGTTTTGTCGAGCTTTATCTTCATAATAGTTGTACTGTCTTTTCTTTTGTTGTAATGGAACATTATTATTGTTCAAGAGTTTTTTCTATAAGTTTTGGTTCTAGTTTTATACATTATTGATGATCGATTGAGGCATTATTAGTATGTGTTTTTGTCTCTACCCATGGTTCAATAGTGCGTGTGTAGTAGCCAGCAAAAAGGTTTTTTGTTATTCTGTTGCAGTGGATGAACTCACGTCATTTTACCATTGAACACCTCTGTTACCACTATGTATTCCAGTCTGCCTTGTGAAAAATATTTCAAGCTGGGACGTATATTGTAGGGTAAAGTGCGTTTAGTCCTGTTATTATCAGCACAGGTGATTTTATTCCTTAAACGGTGAAATCGATGAATTACTTCATTTGAAGTAAGTTATTATTTTTCATGTTAAATATAACTTCAAAAGACGATTTCAACTAAAATAAAATTGGAAGAGGGACTTGGTTTGAAGAGGGACTTGGTTTAAAGAGCCGAGTTAAGTTTTTGTTACTCCTAAAATTGATATTGAAATTGAAATTTTTAAAATTTAGCTGAGCTTAGTTAAAGTTTACTAGGACCATTATATTTTATTATTCTTAATTCGAATAGAATAAAGTATTTTGGAAATTTTTAAATTCAACATAAATTAGTTTAGGTATCTAAATTTGACTCTAATGAATGAATATTTTTATAGTTGGTAGGTTAATTTATTTTGATTTGAATAAGTAGGTATCAAAACTAAGATTTTCCGTTCCTACTTAATCTATAGAATTAGTTTTATTACTAAAATTATTTTTATATTTTTGAAGATATGAATATTATATATGTATGTATTATAAATACTATTATTTTTTTATAATAATTAAGGAACATTAGAAGTATCTATTTTGATGGTATGGTTTTCAGTAGTAATGTAGAACTAAAAAGTTGCTATTTGCATTGGTAGACAGCTGAGTTATCATTGATATTGTCTAGGTAAGTTTACAGATATGATACAAGTATCCACCATTTCAGTTTTGTTACAAAGGTTAAATTCAGTGATGCCTAATCTGAATCAGGGATCTAGCAGTGTCAAACGAGAACATTGATCTAGAATAGCACAAATTCCAAGTTACAATATTAGAAAATAAAACTATGAAATCTTTACTATGCATCACAGCATGCTGTCTGTTCTAGCTGGAAGCCTCTTGAAGAAGTTGCTGGGTACAGAAGGAAGTTTGCTACGAAACTTTGGATGCCTTAGATAATATAAACCAGTTACCAGAGCCACCACTTTTGGGGGCGTTGCATAGAGAATCACAGCTGAACACAAACTGAACACGACGAAGAGGCTGGTGGCTCTGGTGTCTCTCCAACTCAGTAGAGAATGAAACCTCTCTCCCTGCGTTGCTATGTCCCCAACAACTGTCTGGATCCTTCCTGCAACACTTCTAAGCTTGTCATACCTCATTCTCACCACATCATGTGGTCTTGAAGTTGGGAATGTGTCAAACTCTTCATCAAGTTCATCAGGGTGAACGGCTTCTGCCCACGAGAGTTTTGTGTCCATGTGGGGTGGGTTTCTTGGCCTAAACCTATAGTTCCACAGGCCAATCAAGAACATGTAGAGGAACAAAGTTGGAAGTATCAATTCAGGGTAGCAAATGAGTATGAAGAAGAGAATGTGAACTAGGACGGATGTGATGGGGTTCTTCCAATGGCTAACTTGGCTAAACCACTGCCCCATTGTGATGATGCCAGAGAAAAGTGACATGATGCGGAAGAAGTTGGCTTTGCTTCTTCTCATGCTCCACATATTGGAGTCAACATCCAACATGTACTCCACCACCTCCTTCCTGAGGGGAGGTTCAGCTCTTCCAAGCCTCCCAGCCACAATGTTCATGGCTTGGTACCTCAAACTCTCTATTTGGTTAACTGTGAAAGGGCGCAAGTAATGCATTTTTGGAAGCAAGGGTTGGCCATAAATGTAAACCATGTTAGCCAGTGAGAGGCTAGTGAACCTCACGGCTAGTTGAAGCTCACCCATTTTCTTGACACCATGTGGGTGCAAAACAAGAAGTGGATAACTATGAGTGTATATCCTATGAGCTTCAAGTGTTGAGAGTCTAATTCTTACCTTTCCAATTCTTGCATCCCTGGCAACAGTGCCAGCAGTAGCTTTTTCGCCTCCCCCTAAATGACAGTTGTCAAAAACACCAAGTGTTATCACAGAGCAAGGATCATAAACCTCCCATGTGTATTGCTCATTCCACTTGGGACTATGAGTGTCAAGAATTGTTCGGGTTCTGACCCATTTTTGACCGTACTTGGCAACACAGTAGGCATCTGTGCTGCCATGGCCATCCCTCATCTTCATTGGGAGGAGTCCTTGTGCTCCTAAGATGCCTACTTCCAGTACCCCAATAGGCTGCTTCCATAGCTGTCTAGCTGTTGGTCTTTGGTCGCTTGAGTACAAAGTGGACTCATCAAGGACGTGGTATCCACCTTCAAGGCAAATTCTTAGGTGAATCCTGCTTGAAAATTTAAGCTCATTTCTCCTATCAGCTTCCATCATTCCAAAACCAAACTTCTCAAGATTGTACCAGCGCGAATGAACTGGCCTGTGGTCTAGGCGCTTCTCAAAGAGGGTCAATGGCAATATTATCTTCCCAAGAACTTCATCTTTTGAAGGGTGCACGCGATCCTCCACTGTCACTGTCAACTTCTCCTCAAATGGTTCAGCTGCCACAAAGACCAAATCTTCATTCCAAAGTGGTGTGGTTGTCCTAGTTGGACATATCTTGGTCTTCAACACTTGGCTCCCCATATGAGCCTTGACAAAAACCTCTGGCAGCCGGTTTCTGTCACTTGGTATCACATCTTGTGCTTCAATGACATTCACCCTGAGATACCACAGTTTTGGGGACAAATAAACCTTTGATCTTACATTGAAAACACCCTCTCCATACACAGTGGCAGCATCAGAATGCCAAGCCTCTGAGAAGGCCTCATCAGCTTGAGTTCCCATCCAAACTGCAAGCATGATATCACCTCCTCGCCGGTCGTCGAGTCTGTACCACTGAGGTGCCAGTGGACTATCCGGGGGAACTCTGGTTGGAACCTCATTGAGATCAAATGTCACCCTTCCAATACTATCATCTCTTCCCAACATTTCTTTGTCTTTCACTATGACTTCCAACACAGAAGATTGAATTTTGTCTTTGGAGAAAGCGTAGACTTGGTTCCATTCTGGATTTGTTTTCTTCTCTATGTGCTTCGTTCTCCCTTTGTAGTTCCCCAGCTTCACTTCCACATAAGGATCACAGCTTGTGGTAAGAGTGCTGCGGTGAAGATCCTTGGCTTTCACTACCCGAACATACAGATAGAACATCTGCTCAACAAGGTCATGTGTGCTTGTGAATCTTTCACCACCACTCATCCACCCTCTTCTGGCACTAGGCCACCGCTCTCCCCCAAGCTGTGGATCGGTCTCCCTCAGATTGTAGTCTTCATCTTGCATACTAGGATGAACTTGAGGGCCAACTGAGTGCATTGTGGCTGGAGCACCTCTTTGTCTTCTCTTTATTGAAATCATTGGCTGCTGCTGGTGGTGAACTTAGTGTTTGTGTAGTTGCTGTGTTTTCTCTAGTACAGGCTCTATGCTTTCGTCTTTTAGATCTTGACCAGTATCAATACCACTAAACTGCAGCTGACTTTACTTTCTCAGCTCCTTTTGTGATTGATTTCTGTGATCTGCTTTTGATGTTATGTCAGTAAGGTCAATATTTTCTGTGATAGTGAATGGATAATGAGAAAGATTGGTAGTGTTGGATTTGCATTCTTGTACTTTTGGTGAAGTTGGAGAGGAAAGGTTTTCTAATTTTGAAGTAGGTAAGTTAGAAGGAGCTTTGGGATTGGACTTCAATAGTTTGGGGATGGTAAGGTTTTGTTGCATCCAAATGGAATAACAGTTTGTGATTCCAAGTGGGGTTAAGGTTCTTTAGGACAATTCTGGTTCTTCTTTATGGGTTTTTTAAACTCTACTTCAGCAAAGGCACTTGTGATCTCTCACCGTGTTTGGGCATAAGATCATGAGCATCAATGATCTCCACTACCACCTTCATATCCTATCTTCCTTGTATCTATGCCACAGCAAGCTAAAGCTTATATGGCTGTCCACAAGTAACCTAATATTCGATTCTGAAGCAACCAAATTCTACTTAAGAAGGCAAAAGATGGAAGAAAACACAGTGATGGTTGTCTCACTTTCCTACACAATAGAACTCCTCACTACCTTAGTTTAAGAAAGGAATAATTTGATGAAGAAGCTGCATGAGCTTTAATAATAGTAATCTTAATTAATATGAAAAAAGAACAGAAAATAATGGACGAAAAGCGTCTTGTTAACTCACATTACATGCTTTCTGTATGAAGGTCGTAACTATTAGTTTTGCCTTAATGATTATAAAACATGAGAATAGTTACTTGGTATTAAACATGGAATGCTAAATAGTAAATAGCAAATAGTTTAATTTGCTTTTACTATGTTTGTGTGAAGATGATGTAATAACTTAATGAATGGGGTTATTTGATTAAAGGGACTGGTTGAAAGGATCAGTTCTTTCTTCAATGTGCAGCAATGTGAAAGTAGAGAAAAAGTGAGTAAAACAGGACCTGAAAGGTAGATTTGAAACTGCAAGAAAGCAAAGGTGGCTTAGCTCAAGGGCTTGTGCTGTGACATTGCCCAAAGATGCTTTCCTTCTGCTTTATTTCCCTTCTCCTTTTGAGAATGTATATTATAATTTCTCTCTTCTATCTCCACATTGCTTATGATAATAAATTTTCATATTTTACCTTGCCAACTCAATCCCTGCCAAAAGTTGTTCATAGTTGCTTTGGTGTTAACTTTTTAGGATGAACAAAGAACAAGGGTGATGCAACAGTCAACAAAAGATGCAAACTCCGTAAGAATTAGACTCAGTTTTTCACCCATTTGAATAGTTTCTATTTTTTCACATGAATATGAAACTTAAAACATAAAGTTTTGCAATTGATGAGAATATTTGTTGGTATCTGATTTATGAATGCTTGTGTGAATAATCTCTGAATCTTGGTATATGTTTTTAGTCCTAAAGAATTTCTTATAGAATTCAAGTAAACTTTTTTATAAGAAAACAAAGTTGATGCAGTGGAATATGATTTTTAATCAGAGTTGGTTGTGTCTGAGATAACATAAGACACTTTACGAAGTTGTTCTTTACTTCCTGGGATGAATATTTGCCTCGAGATTACAAAGTTTTGCTAGCTACGGAATTTATCACGTGTGCAAATGTAATTGTTGTTCCAATGAAAATTGATAAAATTTGAAATAATTATTTTAATATTGAAAAATTACCTTTTACAATTTTCCATGTTATGCTAAAGAGCATCTTATTTATAATAATAAGATGACACTTTCACCATTTCTAGATTTTATATAAACAATTATTTTTCTTTTATATTTTTAATAAATATCGCTCACTTTTTTTTATATTTTAGTATAAGATGATATTGTGAATATAGATAGGTAAAAAAGAGGTTTGGATAAATATATCATTAACTAAAAAACAATGAAGAAAAATATTTATTTAAAAATTAGAGAGATAGAATGTAGTTTTATTAAAAAGATTAAAAAATGTAATATATTTAACATGGCGAGGAGGTTAATAAAATTTTCTCTTTAATATTTTAATTAGATTAATATTGTGGAAAAAAAATAGATTGAAAAATGTGTATCTTTAGATGGATAAAACAAAAAGAAAGAATCACCAAACGTTTATCTTCACTTACTAAAATGAGTAGAAAAGAGAATGAAATAAGTAAATTATATAAACAATATTTTATATCAACTAATGATAGTCTTTTACTCTAATTTCTTTAAAAAAAATGTATATTATTATGAAACAAATATATTACAAAAAAATTAAAATTTTAAGCAACACTTCATTTCCATTCAAATTCATTGTTAAAATATAAGAAAATATAATATATTGAGACTTATATTTTTTTTTTAATTTCTCTCCAAACAAATAAAAGAAATACTCAATGTCTTTTCTAAAATATTTTTTCTTAAATATATCCCTCCCAAATTTCCTATAATAAATATAGTGCAAAAGTCATACTTAAGTCCTAATTTATTAATCTTTTTTAAAAAATATTTTAATAATTGGTTTATATAGATTAAATAATACCTTTAGAAGATTTATCACATGATATCTTAATTACATAACTTTTTGTGTGCTCTATTAATGAATAAAATTTATCATATTAGTAACATTCATTTTTAACATGTTTTATTACTGATTAAAATTAAGAAAGAAAATATTAAATACGAAGTAAAATTCACAAAAAAGATGTAAGTTTTGATAATTTTTGATTAATTTTAGAGAGTGTAGTATTTTGCTGCAATTTATCCCATTTTAATTGTCTTTATAAATTTAAAACTTTCTAGATGTGATTTTGGAAACAAAAATTGTCGGTTGATTTTACACATGAGCACGGATATTAATATTAACTATATAATTAATAGATAATTACTTATTAAAATGTTATTAATTGATTCAAATATTATTCTATTATTGTACAAGAATTTGCAATTGTATACGGAAAAAGAGTTAAAAAATATTTTTAATATATATATAAATGTTATTGTCTGAAGAAAATAATACAACATGAATTGATTTGGTTTTGAAATATGTAATTTTAATATATAATTGTGTGTAAAAGAATACGCACTCTCTTGATTTTACTTGGATGCTAATTACATTAATTGGTAATTTATATTAAGTTATTTTTAACTATTATAACTATACAAATGGTAACTAATTAATTAATAGTGTATTTTGGTAAAACCAATAAGTTAACTGATTGCTTATTTAATTAATTTATAAATTAGTTTAACATCCATAAAAGTGTTTGATGTATATGCATTTATATATTAAAATTTAACCAAACGTTTCATTAAATAATGATATATAAAAACTATATATTCAAAATTATGAAAAAATTAATGTATCACTAGTTTAAATTGATAAAATGAAAATATAATTTCTGAAAATCAGTAAAATTAATTTTTTTATTAATACTCATCAGATAAACTAGTTTGGATAAAATGATTTATACAAATAAAAAAGTATATAATTTAAAAACTAAATAAAAAATTAAATTTTAAATAATCTAAAAATTTAAAATTATAATTAAATAATATATTTTTTATCTAGAAAATAAATTATTTATATATTACAACTTATGTAAATATGTACTTTATAATAACTTAATTTTTTTATCAACCAACTTACGAGATAATTTCATTAAATGTTTTAAATTAATGCTCTAGTTTATAAATTCACTCAAAACTTGAAATTTATCCGTTAAAAAATATTTTATTAATTAAAAATAACTTAACTAGTAGTTTTATTAAACATACTCTAAACTATTAAAGTTATTGAAATAAAAAAGAATTTGGTAATGTATTCTAAATCGAAATTTAACTTATACAATAAATAAAATTTTCATTACAAGTTTTTGGCAATTATTTCGTAAATGATAAGGAATTTTCAAATAAATTAAATCAAATTAGTTTCATGTTAGTTCTCTTCAACATAATTAAAAAATAGAGAATTGTTTAGGAATTAATCTTAGTACATTGAATAAATTAGTTGGTACAAAGTTTGTACAGTGATGCATAAAATTTGTGGAGAATTTAATTAATTTTTACGATCATTTAAACATTTAAACAACTCTTTCACAGTTGGGTTATTTTTTATTGTATTTTTTTCATGTGTGATTTAACTGGTCTCAGATTGATTTAATTTTTAAGTTCTTCAATCAGTATTTTTATAAAATAATAATCAAATTTTAAAAAATATTATTTTATTAAATTTTTAATTGTATTATATAATAAAACAATAACTTTTCACTTTATTTAATAACCGTTTATTGATTTTGTTTAAAGTTATGACTTTTTTTTTTGAAGTATTCTTTTCGAGTTTGCTTTTTCCAGCAGGGTTCTTATACTACAAACATTTAAAGAAATAATTTTGTAATAAATGAAAGATTAATTAACCAGAGATAAATAAAAGAACTAAATTTTTTTGAACATCTCCATTTTAATGTAATTTGCTTTTTTATTATTTATAAGATCTTATGTACTTTTCTTTAATTTAAATTTATTTAGTAATATATTATTTATATTTTGACATAAAAATTGTTCTTAATGTAAATAAATAATTTTTTCATAAAACTTTATTTTTATTATATGCTCTAATACAGGTTGCTAAATTTGTAATAAAAATACTTTTAGAGTTTAACCAGAAAAGATAACAATATTACTTAATTTGTGAATATTTACAAATCAATACTATATAAATATTTGCTCAATGAAAATGAAGATTTAAAATTAACGTTGTTTGCATGTTTCATCGTGATATTTTATTTTAATGATTTAAAATTTAATATTTATATCATTTTAATTTTATGTATTTATTTAAATAAAAATATTGAAGAAATAATATATATATATTACATATTTATACGAAACCGAAAAATAAAAAAATATTATGAAATGATAATTACTTTTAGTGGAATATAATTTTTTCACTATTTTTTTTCTTTTATTGTTAACTACGTAATTTAGTGGAATGGTAGTTTTTCTCCACTATTTTTTTTTTGTTTCTTTCATTTCTATAGAAGCATGAATTATACATTTTTTTCATATATTACTATCGATATATTATAAATTATATATATAATATGGGAGAACCGATTTAGATATTATATATATTAATTTTAGATAATTATTGTATTTAGAGGTATGCATTTGCATATAATATTATTTAGCCTTTTTTTAACAAAGTATATATTATAATTTTACTGTGTAGATAACTGTATTCCTAGATTTTTGCAGACAAAATATTAGTTTCATTATTGTCTTAAATCAACAATTTCATAATTTTATTATAATAATATAATAACATCATAAATAATTTGTATCAAATAAGTTATTATCTACTTATATATTTAAATGAAACGGAAATATATTTTAAAAGGTTTTGTGAAGAAAATTTATGTTTACCCCATAATAGATTTTTAATCGTCTCAAAACTTATTTTATAGAGAAAATTTTTGTAACGGAAAATGGTTACTATTAAAAATTAATTTCGAATTATACATTTAAAATGTTATTTTATTATTTTAAAATTGTTATACAATTTTTTTAATTTAATTTAAAAAATATTTTTGAATCTTAAAATCTTATTTTCGTCCTTACATTGATAATTCAGGGGTGTTTGCGAAAAACAAAATATAGAAGTGTAGCAAAAAATAGTTAACTTTTTTTTTCTTTTTTATTGTATAAAAAATATGAACTACATTTTTTTAAATAAAATTCAACCTTTCTCTGATTATCTTCCCTTTTACAACATTCCTTGCAACTAGAACCTTCCAATTGCTCAAAACATTAGGGTTTTTGGAAGGGATTTTAGGGCCTATTGCTCGCAACCAGAAACCTCCAATTCTCCTTCCAAAGATTCAACATTTCTCATCGAAGTGCTCCCAAATGCTTCGCTCCAATGGCGTTAGGCTCCTTCGATCGCTGCCCGCTAAATTTCTCCGTCACGCCGATGAACCTGTATTGGACAATCCTTCCTCTTTCTCTAACTCTGGGCCCTTTGATTAGTTATTCATTATCCAACTTCGAATTTTAAGACGTTTTCTCTGTCAACTTTGATGGAATTTAGTTTTGTTTCGTTTGTTTATTTTGGATAAATCTCAGATATGTGGAGGAGTGTGCCATAGGGGTTATAGGACATTGAGTTCGGGGCTTTGTAATCCATACAGAGTTATCGGGAACTTTTCTCCAAAAGGTAAGTGTTGAAGATAATAATGCAAGTTTTAGTTTTTTGTTTTTGGATTTTTAATTTGGTTGTGCAATTATACAAAGGAATGAGAATATGTGGAATAAGTGAGTTATTTTCGGATTAGTTTGATAATTGTTGGTCCTATTATTGTTTTTATGTGATGTTATATTCAACATTTTATTAAAAAAAATGAACGCTATGATTTTCATCTGTTTTTTGCTGATTTTTTTCTGCCTGTCTAATTGCAGTTGGAGATGGTATTTCTTTGAAGAGCTGGTTGCTATATGGAGCAGCTAATACGTATTGGGGGACATCTAGATCCATTCATGGGTCAGGTATAAGATGTTGGATTACGCGTGTGCTTGCCTTACTTTTCATTCTTGGAGGAGTCACATCGAAATGCATTTGGAAATCTGCTTTGGTTATTCATGGCTTGTATTTTGTCTGCTATTTTCCTTTGGTGATGAAGTATAAGTGACCTGAAGTTAATGATACTTTTGCTGAATTTTGCTCTGCATTTTCCATTTTTGGTCATTCCCCTGGATTGATATATTTGTTTATTTCCCCTTGCATTTGAATGATCTCTGTTTTCCCCTCGATTCCTTTTCAGCATCATTGGCTAGAGACTATTACGAAGTGCTTGGTGTGAGTAAGAATGCAAGTTCTTCTGAAATAAAGAAAGCATACTATGGGGTAGGTTTTACTTTACTAGTATCAATATACATGTATATTTGTATCAGCGATCATTTTTTATTTTAAGTTTTAGGTGAACATTTGCCTTATTTCCTGGTAAAAAAAATTGTGATTTTTTATACCTTTCTTGGTCAAAAGGGATCACATGTTACATTCTTTTTTTAATTTTCATGTCTCTCCCAAATGTTTGGCAAACTGTTTTTTACATTTTAGTATGAGGATATTGCAGTCATCTCCCAAGTGGGCGAGATTAAAATAATTGTTTGAATTGTATGAGGAAGAGCTTGTTTTATATCATATCACTGTTACATATGCACAATCACTCATTTGTGTTATGCAATACAGGAATACGTTTTTCACCTCTTGCTTTTTAATTATTATACTTGGTAGTTGCCTCCTTTTTAATGATTTTCTAATCATGATATATTCTCCTGTAAGATTTTGATACCCACAGTAGATGTATGTTTGGGAAAATATTTCATGCAGTTCCCTTTATTTTTCCTTCATTCTCTTGACACGAATTCTTCAAATGCACTCAATGAGCATGAGTTATTTTTCTGAAATAATTTTTTTTCTGCCTATTTTTTTACTGTTTGTTTTCTTCATATTTTGCAGCTTGCAAAGAAGCTCCATCCAGACACAAACAAAGATGATCCTGAAGCTGAAAAGAAGTTTCAAGAAGTTTCAGTGGCATATGAGGTGTACTGTTGTTGTTGTGCTTGTTATTACCTAAAGCTCTACTTAAATTTTTATGTGATGAGTGAACTGGCTTATGATTTCTTGACCTTCCTCCTTTGAATAACTGCATTGTAGGTTTTGAAGGATGAGGAAAAGCGTCAACAGTATGATCAGGTCTTATGTCTTTCCAGATATATTTTTGTCTCATTTGTGAAACATTTTTTGTCTCTATTGGGGTAAATTTATTCGAAGTTACTAATTTTATGCACAAGAAGCCTACGTTGTAGATCATAAGAGCATGACAAGGAAATAATAGCAGGACTTAACAGAAGACCTCTGTATTATGGAGATTGGAGGATAGAGATATTTTAGGGGGAAAAAGTTGAAGGAAGGGATTGGACAGTGACAATTGGCACTTTTTTGTTAGATGTGTTTGAGATAGCTGTAAAAATCATGCTATTTCAATAATTGTTATATGTATTGTCAATTATTGTTATAATAGATTATAATCAAAATTAGTTTTTGTTACGGTAAGTTTGTTGAAAAGTAGTTTTTTATGATAAATTGTCTGGATTCAATAAAAAAAATGAGTTTTTTTCCGTAAGAAAAAGAGTAAGTATAAAGCAGAAAGGGAGAAAAGGCTATTTTATATATTCATAAGCTACAAATTTGAAGATTCATAGTCAGCTTACAAATTTCAACCCCAAAAAAAATGTCTGCAATCTTGAAATCAATCTTTTCCGAACCTGCTCTTATTTTATCTTGTTCATTAACTAACTCTGATCTGATTTGATATGGATGTGTAGATTGGCCATAATGCGTATGTAAACCAACAAAGCACTGGTTTTGGAGGAGACAGTGGCTTTAATCCATTTGAGCAGATATTCCGAGATCATGTAACGACTTGCTGCTTTCTATATTCTTGCTATTGGTCATGTCTAATTGTATATTGGTTGATACTATATAATTTTTCTTTATGGTTTAGTCTGCATTGCTGTAGAGATTTTATTAGGAATTTTGCTACTATATAACTATATATGTAGTTCTCATGTTAAACATGTGCTGTGTTCTATCATAAGGATCTATTGTTGTTGTTGTGTGCTGTTCAGACACTAATCACACAACTGCATCAGTTACTAGTTCATATCTATGGCAGAATAATCTATTTAGTTTTTAATACAAATTTGCATGCTTCAATAATCATACAAGCAATGAAGCATCTTACTTCGCATATGCTACGTTTGGTTGTGCATCTGATCTGCTTTTAAATTTAATTGTAGTAGAAAATAACAATTAGGAAATAGTAATTTAATAAATCATTGCTCTATAATAAAACATAAATGTCTATGAAATTTGCTTGAATTACATGTCCCACATTTGAAGAGTAGTATGATTTTTAATTCTCTGGCATTTTCCTCAAATGGTGATCAGGATTTTGTCAAGAGCTTTTTTCATCAGAATATTGGTGGAGAAGATGTCAAGGTTCTTTCTCTCTTCGTATCTTCTGTACATCTTTAACTATGCAAGAACTTGTTTGAGGAAATGCAGCTTGTTCTTTTATGGTTCACAGACTTTTATTGAACTGTCTTTTATGGAAGCTGTCCGAGGATGCACCAAAAATGTTACATTTCAAACAGAAGTCCTCTGTAACACTTGTGGTATGGTCATGACTTAAATATCATTTACATGCCTAATTGTCACCTGTCTCTACTATATGTAGTTTAGTTTGCAAGGCCTGTGCACCTGGAAGGTGACAAATTCTTTCTCTTGACTGTTTCAGGTGGGAGTGGTGTTCCTCCTGGTACGAGACCTGAAACCTGTAAGCGCTGTAAAGGGTCAGGAGTGGTCAGTATAGTCTTAATTCTAACTTTCTTTAATAGTGTATTATTATTTTGAGAATGATGTTATGCTGATGGCTTTTGTTTCATGCCCAGACGTTTGTACAAACTGGCATATTTAGGATGGAGAGTACTTGTGGGACGTGTAAGGGAACTGGAAAAATTGTATCGGTATGGTGCAAACGTTTAATTTTTTTTTTTTCATATAAATTCTATCATTTTAGCTTATTCTGTAAGTTTGAATATGATGAATTTGTCTGTGATTCATGTACTTGCTGTGTTGCCTATTATTGTTACTTTTTTCATTCTGATTTAGCAGCAATCCATATTTGGAGTTTTTTTAATACTATTTCATTCATTTTTATCATTAAATTATACAATGAATGATGTAGGTTGATCCCATGCATGTATTTGTACTGATGTTTCATACCAATCGCTAGTTATGTTGTTCTTTTCTTGTTGGTATCAGAATTTCTGCAAGTCATGCAAAGGGGCAAAGGTCATCAAAGGAACAAAATCAGTCAAATTGGATATTATGGCTGGTAACCATCATTTTAAAATTTGTCGATGCATTGTTATTATTTGAATCATATTCATATTACAAATTGCAAAGAAAAAGTCGAGTGAATGAGTAGTTTCCCTATGGATTTTCCGTATACTGCTTGTAGAAGCTATAAAGAGACCAATTACTAAATCTGAGTTTTGCCATTGTGTATTAGTATTAATCTGACAACAAACATAAACAGAAAGAAGCTACCATTTTTTACAATACGGAAGTTGATTCTTTTGATCACTCACCTTTTAATAATTTAGAGTGCTGTTGAGTGTTGACTAACTTTCTATTGATTAATTAGGTTTTATTAATTATGGGAAGTAAAAGGAAAAAATGGGTTGACTGATTTGCATACTTGTACATTTGCAGGGATTGACAACAATGAAACTATAAAGGTTTATAGAAGTGGTGGTGCAGATCCCGATGGAGATAACCCCGGTGATCTTTATGTTACTATTAAGGTGACTGTTCAATCTATTCATTGCTTGGTCATCATTTCCATTTTTCTCCTATATCTTCTCACAAGCCCAACCATTTATGTATCCTTTTCCTTGTGCAGGTCAGGGAAGATCCTGTCTTCCGTAGAGAAGGATCTGATATTCATGTAGATGCTGTCTTAAGTATCACTCAGGTAATGTTTCTCTATTAAAAATAACTTATGTCTGGTTGATTTTTTGTTTCAGGTTTCGATTAACTTGTGTCTGTATTTTGTTAGTATATTAGTTTATAATTCTGGGGAAGCAAATTGGTTGCATGGCCCAGATAGAGAAAATGTTTTGACCCAGTTGCCATATATTTTTGTATATTTGTTGTCAATTTGGAATCATGTGAAATGCTCCTCTTAATCTAACTCTTCATGGAGTTGTGACATCTTCGTTAGGGTTGGGAGGGGAGAGGGACAATCTTTCTAGTTGCCTTTAGACACCAATCAGCCAGAAGCAACTAAAAGTCACCTCTGCTTTGTTTTCTTATTTTTCTTTTTCAGATTTGAAGAATAATGTGAATTATAAAAGTAGACGGGAACATGCTTTACATCAATTCAATGATGTATAGATGTGCATTTTTTATAATAATTTATTTTATTGGGGCTGTTTGCATTGTTTCTACAATTCTAGTATATTCCATGGTGATATTAGGTATGAGCTGGCAAATATATGAATTAGAGTCATGATGTGTTGTGTAAAAACACACTAACAGAATCACTACGTAAAAACACTTCTTGGTACATTCACAGAATTGTCTCAATAGTTTCACCATCTCAAATATGATTACAAGAATTGTAACCCATTCCAAAGTGTGTCACTAGAAATGCCTTAATACCCCTGCTCAAGAGTTCAAAGAAATGATATCACATTCATTACAGAGGACTCACACAAGTGATCACACGCTTTATACTTGCTCTCTTTTCTTGCTTTGGTAGGGATGCTTCATCTTTTTTACATGATCTCTTTATTTAAAGGAAAAATTCACGACTTCATTCAATAGACATTAGTTATCTTATCCCACGATCACCCAATGACGTCTGAGTATCTTGAACATGCTGTTTTGTTATCATTTTATGGTTATTTGAAGTAAAAAACTTGATGTTGTTGTAAGTTTTTTGACTTCTTATTTCTGCATTTATTTTAATATTTATCTATAGGTATTTTTTTTGTGGTCACCATACATCTGCCATTTGCCACAATACCATTCGCCCCGATGCCTTTTGCTGGCTGACTGCCATAGTCTGCCATCCACTGTTAATAACTCTGGTTAACCCAATTCTCCACTACCCTTCTCATTGCAGCCGTGGAGTCCGAGAATCAAGATGCTTTCCACCTACTACATTTATTTGGAAAGTTAAAAGTTTCAATTCTTTGGAAAATTTACCTTCTCAACCTTGCTATCACTATTGTCTTCCTTTCCAAGTTCCTCGTCTTGTTTGTCCTCGCAAGTCCTAGTGCCTCCCCTTGTACACCTTGCATCCCCTCTATGTACCAACATAGTGGTACCCTTGTGGTGCCATCTTCCCCAATGAAACGACATTGTCAGCAAAAATTGAATATTCTTTCCAACACTTCTTCCTTAATTAAAATTTCAAAATACCACCTCTTTAGAAAATTTTACCTTCTCAACCTTGCTATTACTATAGCCTTCCATTCCAAGTTCCTCAGTTTTTTTGTCCTCCCAAAACCAAGTACCTCCCCTTGTACGCCTTGCATCCTCACTTTGTACCAACATAGTGGTACCCTTGTGGTGCCATCTTCCCTGATGAAATGATATCGTCAGCAACAAAAGATACAAACCATTTTCTCACTTCTAATGTTTTTCATTTTCTCCCCATTTCCTAACTTCAAATGGTCAAACTCTTCGCTAGTTTTCAAGTTATTAAACATCAAATGCTCTAGTAAAAAATTGTGTTTGATGTAGCAAAATCCATCACTCATTTTTATTTAGCAACCTCCTTTCTGTTGCCAATTACTCATCTTTATCAATGTTTTTTTACCATTTAGCCGTAGAGTTGTCACTACCTCTATTGATAACTCTTAATTTCTTTCAGTTCCTCCCTCATTTGTTGCATTGTTCCTTCACATCTTTTTCCCTACAATAGTAACGTTGCATGTTGCTCAGATCTTGGTACTGATGCAGTTACACTTTTGTTCTTCCTCTCAATCCATTATTTCTCTTTGATTGACCCCTTTCTTGCTAATGCTCAACCTTAATTATCAATATTTTCATTTTGAGTGGATGTCACCTCATCCAACTTCTAGACTGTTCTCCCTACAAGCAATGTTTGAATCAAAGGTTTGTATGCCCTTGGTAGTTAGGCCAATGACATCAATGTCTACTCATTAGAAATTCTCATATTCATTCATAATTGGCACAAGGTGTTGAATTTATTAATGTAGTAATCGAGATCACCTCCCTTCTCCATTTTGAGTTAGTACATTGTTGCTTGGATGCATGGTTGTTCTTGAGTTTCTCCCACAAGGCCTTTGATATTGTGTCTTTCAATGCATACTTGATCTCAAGAGCAAGAGCTAACCTAATCATGCTTACAACTTTATTTTGGATCAGTTTCCTTTCCTTTTCATCTTCTAAAGCCAGATTGAGACCCTGGTGCGGTTGTAATCTTTCAAATGGTATTACCAAATCTAAAGTGTACTTTTCGATCAAATATCATCTCAGACTTGTGTTACTAGCCATAGCTTTTTTTACAACCGGATGGGAAAAGACACCAGAAATCATGCACATGCCCAGAAAAGATAAGATGGAACAAACCACAATTGATGTGATTTGGCATCCTCTTGCCTACGTCCATGAAACCATCCCAAAAGAGTTTCAGTATCTCAAGATTATTACAATTCTAACCACCACAAATTATGTATCATTCTACAAACTTTCTACCCCCATTGAAGAGCTCTAGGAAATTATAACACATTACAAGCAGCTCATTCACACGTGTCTCTTGCTTTGGTCGGATGCTTCATCTTCTTCACATGACCCCCTTTTATGTAGGAAATTCATAATTCATGATTGAGAAATGGAAGTTCCTGTAAGAATGTATCTCTTGACTGTCCACCTGCCTTTATTTGAAAAATTGAATTGTTCTTCCAGTATGATTCTATCATCGAAATGACTTTCCACTGTAACCCATTCACTCATCCAAATGACTTTCCTTATTTTAACCCATTCACCTGTATTCCCTCTTTCAATTCCAAAAACTATCATTTGGCAAACTAAACGTGCTCATGTGGAATTCTGTTTTTAAATCTTTAGACAAAAGCTCTGCCAATTATAAATCTTCATGGATGAGAAAATGGTGGGTTTGGTGAAGGTTAGTTTGTTCCTGATTGACTTAAAAGCTTCAAACATTTAAATGGATTTTTGGGTTGGGGACCTAGCACTCATCATCGTGGTTGATTCTGGTAGGTTTATGGTTTTCTTTCTATATTGGTAGTGGTAGTTGCGGTTTGATCTAGAAATTTTATTTTGTAAAAAATGTTTAGGATGTGAAACATTACTGGTGGTTTGTGTTTCATTATTACTTGAAAATAATTTAAATACTATATTGTTTTCAGGCAATTTTGGGTGGAACCATTCAGGTCCCAACTCTTACCGGAGATGTTGTTCTTAAGGTTTGTGTTGCTATTCCATATTATTTCTTATGACGTTTTGAGTTTAGTAACCGATGATGTTTATGGTGGGTCATGTTTGACAGGTTCGTCCTGGCACCCAACCTGGTCAAAAGGTGGTTTTGAAGAAGAAAGGTTAGTTTTAGGTGATATCGTATACTGATAATTTGAGAGTATTTTGCTAAAGAGCATTGTGTTCAGTTTAAGGTGATTTTTTCATCTTGATTAAATTGTTTGTTCTCTTCTTAACAGGGATCAAGACAAAAAATTCTTACACACTTGGGGATCAATATGTTCATTTTAACGTCAGCATTCCAAAGTGAGTGTTACATTTGATGTTGAATGTTGCTTATGAACCACTGCGTGCATGCTTAAATTTCCATTTGGAAAGAGTTCCAAACCCTGATTTGTGTAAAAGTCAGTCTCTTGACTTTTCTCCAAATCATGATTTGGCTGCTTCAAATGGAAATCAACTCCTCTTGCTCACCCCACAAATAAAAATAGTGTAGGGTCAGGTTGTTTAGGGAAAGATTTTTCTTTGTGATGTCTCTGATAGATGTTTATAATATAATTGATCTCTTTTTTGTGATGTTCTGCAGCAACCTGACACAGAGACAGCGTGAATTGATTGAAGAGTTTGCCAAGGAAGAGCAGGGGGATTTCGATAAACAGAGAGCTGCATCTGCTTCTGGTTGAAAGCATTGCAAGAGTTGCTAAATCATGCTCAACTAGGCAGGTGTTGAAGTTTTGTAGGATTAAGGACTGGTAATTTTATTTGTCCCTTCCACTTTTTTGATATGTAACATTTCTCATCCAAGTGATGACAAAATTCAAAATTTTAATTTTAGATGGAAGTCCCCTGGTACTCCTATAGGCTAGTATTCTAGTCAGTGCTGTATATATTTTCCTTATGACATAAGCAAGGGCGCAAATCACTAAATGTGATTCTTTTTCCTACTATCATCACATCATATATAGAGGAACCTCTGTAATTGGGATGGGTAAACTAGAACATAGTTTCTTCACAGTATATTATCTTAAAACATTAAACAACACATTCATTTGTCTCTGGATCAGTGCCATTGTTTTCTTATTATGCTAGTGATGATTACAAAATTGTGATTTCAGTTTTAAGAGGTCCACAAAGGCAACTTATGGTAAGTTATCGAATTTAATATTATCTTTCTTCCTTTAAATGCTTTAGTGAATTTATTGCTAGTTTACTTCGGTTTGACAATCAACTTCACATTAAAAGGCAATTAATGGATTATAGTTTTAAAAGAAAAAAAATGTGACTTCGAACCAAATAATGCAGCTTGGTCTATTTCAAAGTGTTCTTAAATTTAATACAGAAATTTTAAGACTTGTTTTATTTTTAAAATTTTTCTTCATTTGGTCTTGCAAAATTGTGAAGCTGTGCTTAGTTTTTTGAATCTTGATAACTTGATTAGGATTACACATTTATTGGATTTATGGACAATGTGCATAGAGTAACTATAGCCATATCTTACAAGCTAAGTTATGCTATTTTACTACTGTATTCTAAAAAATATTTTGTACTCCTTGTTTATAAATACTTGAAAAAAATTTACTAGTAACATTTTATAGTAACCTCTTATAATTAGTAACCCTAATTAGCAGACTTATTATTATCATTATTTATATTGGTGCATGTTTAGGGTCAGAATGTATTTGCATTAACTATTATGTGAAGTTTACAAATGTATTTAAATCAACTTATTACAATTGATTTTTTTTTCAGAAAGTACCGCGTTCAAATTAATAGTATTTTTAAAGAGATCGTAAATATATTTTACAGGAGATAATATTGTTCAGGTTATATTTGTTAAGCAACGAGAGGTAATGTACAAGTTATATTTGTTAAGCTTGAACAAACAATAAATTGTGACGTAATTGTACTTGTAGGTTTTTTTATCCATGATTTTGATCTCCGGATTATTTTTTTTCTCAATTTTATTGATGATATTTTAAAAAGTTGTAATTCTGTTTAATAGTGTGTATATATAATAGCAATTTTAGTGATATTTAAAAAAGTAGTTTTGGTTAAATTAGTGTGTGTGTGTTTAGTCTTAATTTAATTATAAACTTATGTCACTATCAAAAAAATAATTAATTTTAAAATTTTAAAGTAAAAATAAATGCATTAAAAAATTGAAGATTAGATAAAAATTGTGCATTTTCAAAATATAGAAATGAGTTTGTAAAAAAAATGAAAATCATGATTCAAAAATTGATGGACTAAAATTGCAATTTAGCCATTATACTAAATTAACTACAAGAAAACCACGTACTTTTATTGTTGTGGTAAAAAATGCATAGTTTAGTTTATTAAGAGAATAATTTACAAGAATATTTTCGTGAAAAAACGAGAACTCACATATATAATAGATTGTTTTTAGTATATCTAATCTTTTAAAAGTAGTGAAAAAAAAATAAGTCAAATTTTAAAAATAAAACATTTAACGTTTTATTTATTTATTTTTTAATTCAAATCTCATAGAAATAAAGTTTTAAACAAATTATATGATATTGGAATTCCAAATAAATTTAAACATGTTATATTATCTTAATGGAGAACCATCACAGATCAAATTACAACATAGATTAAACTAATTCATCCATCACATCATTATTATGACAAAGCATTATATAAAATTACTATTCAAAATAAAAACTTTTATTTCTAATAATATTGTATCCTAACCTTCAACATGATTTTATTTATATGATTTCACCTGCATAAAGAGAAAAAGAAGATTAATCTTCTTTCACTTCCAAAACATTAATAGAGAACAACATAAACCACTTCATACCATTCTTTTCCTTTTTCCCACATTATTATATAATAAAAATGTCACAAATATATTATTAATGTATTGATTGATGCACTATTTAGAGTTTATATTTAAATAAACCCGTGAAAAATAATATCATGCCTTTTTTCATGAGTAGTTTATAAGAATTCGCTTATATAACTTTTTTATACATTATTGTTTTTAATTGGTGTATAAATTAAGTATGCATAAACTTATTCAAACATATTCTAAATAAAATTATTGAAAAATAAAAATTTACTACTGTTTAGTAACAATAATTTATTAACTAATAACCAGTTTTGCTATAACTTTTTTCAAAGTTTTTTTTTCAAAAATGATATCTTATAAAGTTGTTTTTATGTATTTGTTTAAATTTTTTTATAACAATATAAAAAGTGAAAAAATCTAGTTAAGCTAATATTTTTTTAATACCTTCTCACAAAATTCAAGTGTTTTTTATGATTATAGTCAAGAAAAATATAATAATATACTCTAATTCCTCTTATTAATTATTTAAAAATAACTCTAGAAAATTATGACCGGATTATCTCATTTCAAAACTATTTTTTCATGCAAAATAATACATTTATGATAACATTTTAAATCAATATTGGTCTCATTAAATCTTCATGAAACACATGATATCATCATTTATTTAAATTTAAAAAGTTTAAAAATTAAACATTTTACCTAAAAACTAATTGAGACCATGAATCAAATGATGGTTGAATATCACCAAATAATTTTTTTTTTAGTATAGAAATTCAATGTCCATGTTTAAGAAGCACTGAATATATATATATATATATATATATGTTTGTGTGTATACGTATATATGAAAGAGAGAGGAGAGATTACATGGTTCGAAGTTTGTTGTGCACTTGTCTGGAAGCAGTGAGGCCATGTTACGGTCTACCCCAGAAATTGGAGGGCCATTGACAAGGACACACAAACAAGGCTGCCCTAGTGCTCTAAGGGCATTGCAACATGCATCACTTGGGGGAATGGAGCTAAAAGGAGCAACTGCTGCCCTACAAGGAATGAGCTGCACAAGGGCAGAGAAGAATGTGCTTGTACATGGACTGCTTTCAACTTGTGCCACTAAACCTGCCATCATCATCAAAAGACACACCAATGACACTGCCCTCATGTAACATGAAAACTTCATCTTTTAATTGTTGCTGTTGTGCACTCCCACTTCCTAACTGAGATAAGTTTTTACTGTGTTGAGAATATTTCTGAAGGTTTGGATTTATTTATACATATGAAATTTATACGTCTTGTGGTCATGCATGATACCTGTTCTAACTAAGGGTCATTCTAGTCATGCTTACCAGCCATGTTTTTAGTCTCAACACAGAGAGATCATCATCAATGCGATTCTGCTGAATAGTAACAGTTAGAAGATTCGAATGATGTGATTTCTTCCAGGAAAATTTGTAAAAAAATTGCTTCTGCATAATTATTTCAAGGATATTGAGATAAGTGTGTGTTTTAGAGAGGATGAATATCATTAGTTTGATTTTATGATTTCGATCTATCAACCCACTTAATAATTTCTTTTATCATTTGAACCATCTAAGATATTAGTAGTGTAGTTAATTATGTATTACAAGAATATTGACCCACTTAATAATTTTTTTAAGAAAGAGTCATGGTAATTATTATAATTTAAGCTCATTGTTTAAGTTTGATAAGAGTCATGTTGTTTTTACAAAGTATTTGTACATTATTAAAAACTGATCTTTAATGGAAAATTTGGCTGACCATCTTTAATAATAATCTTCAGGAATTGAGTCTAATATACCACTCACACCAATGTAATATTAATTGTTTGTTATCATAATAAAAGTAGTCTTTACATAGTAATGCACTGATACAATTGGCAGGTAGGATAATATGTTCAAAGTATCTTCTGAAATCTCTTATCTGAAACATGTAATTGAGATAGGTTTAGGTCTTCACAGAGTTAGTTTCCTTTTCAATTAACAATTAATATATTTATGGTGTTTTTAACAGTTTATTTTATATATGTAACCTAGTGAATTGCACATTACTTGTTGATATAGATGTCTGAGTGAGGAAAATTTAATCATTAGATTTGACCATACATGACCAAGATTAAACTTAAAATCAAGTAGTATTCGTAGAAGCTAACATGACTTTTCAATTAATCACATTCCTTTCATTAACCTTTAGTCTCTACTTTAATGTAAAATTATACAGTTTAGATTTATTCCTCTAATTAGGACAAAAATTACTCTCGCTGGACACGATCCCTGTATCTATATCTGTCTATCTATAATGTTTTTGATGATTCTGTTTTTTGCGATCAACATAATTATAACTTTGAATCCTGCTTACAAATGTAGTAATACTAAATTTGCTCGAAAAATGTATAAACAATTCAATAGAAAAAATTAAGGGACATACATTTTTGTGATGTACCTGAATTCAACTCCTACAAATGATGCTTTCTCAAGCAAGCAACCATGTGAACTCATCTTTTAATTATGAATAAAGTGGAAGTTGAATTACAGGTTTTAAAGACTGATGAACCTATACAAGAAGAAGAACTTTATGGTGATGCTAGGTTGAAGTTGGTCCCCTAAGCTTTCAAATGCTCAAAGTTGATATTTTCATCAAGTTTGCATGAGTAATATAAATGTTTGCAGAACAATCTATTTATGTTTTAATTTTTATTTTTTCATCTTTGGAATAGCTTTTTAAAGTTCTTATACATAATGGGGTATCAAGTGAAAACTCTTTACACAGTTTAAAATGAAAATTATAAATTTGAGTATGTCAAGATTCAAAGTTAGTGGTCACATGAACACTGGAAGTCATGAGTATTTTTTTAATCTTGGTCAATCAAATACAATCCAATAATGGTGCATATTTATATTTATATTTCTCATAAAAGTTTTCATTTGATACCTTCTACCTATCTCTATACACACTCACACATCATATTGGTATGATAGTCGTTTCCATGCAGCATAGCACTATATAGAACTTGTCTAATTTGGAGTTTGTGTTATCAGAAATATCAGGGGTGTTCTTAATTTATCGTTTATAGTATATTTTATATAATCATGCCCTGCTCTCTCTCTCAAAGTATGTGTCTGTAGATTTCTGCTATGTTCACATCTGAGCTCAAGTTTAAAGTAACTTTATTCAGTATTCCTGATATTTTTATGCCTTGTATGCTGATGCTTTTGCTTTTAATTTTTGATACCCCATTATCATATATTCCTTCTGGAGAAATCCAGGGATGATTCTCTCAATTTTTCTTTATTGATTTGTGGTTGAACTTCCAGCCTAGAACGAAATTGCAGTTGGGTGGGCATAGCAGACACAAGCTAAATAATTACCAGCTTGAAGATATGTTTTTTGACACTTTGTTTAAACTTAAAATAAACACTTTTAAAGTAAATACGATTTTTAAAAATCACTGCTGTTTAAACTTAAAATAAACACTTTTAAAGTAAATATGATTTTTAAAAATCACTGCAAAATTTATTATTTAAAAAAAATAGAAAACCATTTATTTTTTTCCAATAAACAGATTAAAAAAACAGAAATTTACGTACTTTAATAAAAATTACCTTTTTAAAACAAAACACAAACAAGTAAGCCCATAGTTCATATAAAGAAGAAATAACAACACAATTTTGGATTAAAATTTCATCTTCCACCTTATGGTTTGGTCTGATTTTATTATGTCAAAGCACGTGCAACTTAAAATTAGTTGCTTTAAGTCATTCTCCAAGAATGAAAATTTATTTATACTTGCTTGTTGAATAGGAATGAAGGTCATGTAACATCAAGACATGGAAACTAATCAAAATCTGGATAAGTTAGGCTCTGAATGGATCGGTCATTATGTTTTGCTAGGCTCTCAAGGATTTCCATTCAATTAAAAGCCATGAATAGTTTTGGTATAATGTAGCTCAAGCTATGAACATAGCACATGCATGGCAAAAAACTTTTCTTTTTCAGAAATGATGTTAAACTTTCAGTTGTCTCAAACTATAAAATAGTAGGCAAAAATTCTGAATCATAATGCTGTGGACTATTTTTCAGTCTGCAAAAACATCACAAGGAAAGTAAAGTTCTTGCTGGCTTAGGTTATATACAGAACAAACTGAACATTATCTAGGATTGGCCAGTAAATTTATGATGCCTAAAAGCTAAGGTTAAAAAGAATCGTTTGAACTAAATTGAAGTATATGTTTTACAATAAGATGTCTAATAATAATAGTTCAATCAGTTCAAAAGTAATTTAGAGTAGTTTAGTTTGATTCAATTATGCTTCAAAATAAGATGTCTCATAATAATAGTTCAAACAGTTCAGAGTAGTTTTGTTCCATTCAGTTCACTCTATGATGCAGTTTAATTCAATTTATCTAAGTCAATTCAGCTAAGCCGAATTCTTTCAATCCACTTATAGAGTTAAGTTGAGTTTTACACTAGTTTATATCCCTTCATTCATTTTTCACACTCTTGCCTAAAATCACAAACAAAAAAGAAACAATAATGTAAGAACCAACCACGGATTTTTAGACTTCCCTTGTCACCATTGGTACTCATCATTTATTATATACTTTAGCAACAACGTTAAAAAGTATATGGGGATAAACTGCTGACAAGAGTGCAGCATACATTATTGAAACTATATGTGATACCAACTAAGACACTGCTCTGGCAATCATTTGTCACTTGTCAGCAACAAGAGCTTCAATCTTGCTTTCAATGTGAGCTTCATGATCCTCCAAGCGACCTTTGACTGTGTCATTCTCCCAACGGATCAATGTTGGCACCCCAGTGAGCTTGAACCTAGGGTCCACCCTCCATGGATGCTGGGGGTTTCTCCATGTTGGTCTATCTCCAACATAAGCTCTCAAAAGTGCAATGTCATCAGATGAAGCCTCCAGCTTCTTGTAGATCACAGGTTCTGCTCTCACACAATCTAAGAAGTAAAAGGAAAGTATTAAAAAACATAGTCAAGCTTTTTGTAGATCATGGGTTCATCTCTCACTATATATTCATGGACTCTTGATAAACTTGCCTTACTTCTCTCAATCTTAAAGTAATAACACTTTAAACTTAACTCAATCTTACAAAACTAGTTAAATAATACTTAACTCAATCTTATAAAAATAGTTCAATAATGAACTTTAAACTTAATTCAATTTTACAAAACTAGCTCAGAAATGCACCAAAGTTCACAAAGTGAGCTTATATACTCTCTTAACTCTATCTGATGTGGGATATGTTCCCAGGTCTAGATTATAGAAATCCCTCCTTCCCCTCCTCTCCATTTTCCCCAACCAAACACTGTATAACTGTCACCAGATTCTAACAATATAATACTTTGATTGCTAATTTACATTAACAACTATAGAGTAAAAGAAGTAAATTAAAGCACGCACAGAACAACAATCTGAGAGCAGCTCTTCCCACAAGCTAACCAAGATACTTCTTTTCAGTTCTCCCCAATAGTGACAGAAAAAAAAAATCTTCCTCCACCTCCATTTGTGTGCTATGTGGGCAAAGAATTCCCATTGATATTTTCAAATGCTCCATGAAATAGAATGCACTTAGTGCAGCCAGTCACCAAATTCACAACCAGACATAGCTATTAAATCAGAAGTTTTAGAGTAAAAAGACTAGATTTGAACAACAAAAAGAGCATGCATGGATAGAAAGATAGATAGATAGACACCAGGGCACCAGCTGAGAGAGGTAGCAGGGTCTTTGTCCGCCAAGAAGAGGATGAGATTCGCCTTGTTTTGTGCAGCCTCTGATCGGAACTTCTCAAACACCCCATCAAAACTCCAAACTGTTGCCTCGAACACCTTCAATGGCATTTTTTCTTCTCTGAAAACAACCAAACCACACCACAAAGTTGTCCGATCCTTTTCCAAAACAAATTTCGATACTTTTCCTCAAAGTGTATTTACAGACCAAAACCCCTTACGTTATTTTATTTATTTGTAACAAAATTAACGGGTAAATGACGAATTGGTGTGAGGTGCTGTTAAAAATATCTGATTTTTCAATAAAAAAAGTCTGATTTAATACGTTAATAATGTAAATTAGTGCCAAAATATTATAAATAGTTCCGACTTAAAGCTAAATTATTTTTTTAAAGTTATATTATATCGCAATTATAACCAAACTCATTTTTTATTGAACCTAATTGCATTTTGGTCCTACTTATCTTAACCTAATCTTGCATGACTAGAACTCAATTAATTGATTTGTTATAATTAGACCTAACTTAATTTGAGTTTAATGAAACTTAAGATGGTCTTACCCAATCAAACCTAATATGAGATTCAGCACAAACAGTCTATATTGGTTCTAGTCTAACCTAATTCTTACTAACTTAGATTTCACTTACTTCATCTTGTTAACAAAAATTATTATATTTAAAGATAGTAAAATATTATTAATTAAAATATTATATTTTTATCAATAAAATTACCATTTTTAGAGTCAATGAAGTATTATATCAATTCAATATTTTTATCATATTCAGAGTAAATAAAATAGTATTAACGAAAATTAAGTATATAAGAACATTTAATTATCATATTTAGAATCAATGGATTGGTAAAATATTGTATTAGTAAATAAGATAAATAAATAACAGGGTCTATTTAAGAAAATGTTGATAAAATATTGAATTATTAAATAAGATGAAATGGTTTTTCTTTTTAGATAAAATAGTAAACATAGCCAATTAATCATATTCAGAGTCAATAATAAAATAAATTCAGTAAAAGATTAAATTGGCCAATAAAAATATATATTAAAGAATGTATCATATTCCATTTATATACTAATTATTTCACAAAACAAAAATAAGATATATATTTTTAAGTATTCTATAACATATGCATACTAAAAGTAAATTCAGATTGCAATATGACTAAAATGGACTCTCCTTTTTAACATGTCAACAAAGTTAAAATTGACAATGATAGATATTCATATAAAATAAATAAATAAATAAAGTAAAACATAGTGAAATGAAAGAAATGAAACAAAAAATAAACTAAAACACAGTGAAAATAAACTCCTACATAGATGAAATAAAAAATAATTGTACTAGTTCTACTTACTACAATTAAACTATAAATATTTTGGATATTTGATTTCACATAATCAAACTCTTTTATTGCGAAATCATTTTTATATAATATACGATAAATAATATATTTGATTATCTTATTTTTACATAATAAACAAAGTCACAAAAAGTAAAAATAATAATACATCTACATTTATATTTTTTAAAAATAAAAGTAAAAATAATATAAAATAACATAACAAAACAAATGCTAGCGCAACAACACTTTTACTTATGTTAGTATTATGAGATAAAATACATAGCGAGGTTCAATAAAATAAAATTATTAAAACCAATTAAACTGGTTAATAGAATATAGTATCTATCATATTCGATGTTAAAAAATAACACTAATAAAATATTAAATTGTCTAATAAAAGAAAAATACATAAAGATTTATTTAGAGGAAATTGCATTTCCCTTTCATTACGGCATATTATAGCTTTGTTTACGTCACGTGCATAATATTACAAATTCCTTGAAGATTAGGTGAAATGATGAACAAAAATTACTTTATAATTTATATTTCGGTGATACTTGTAATAAATATCTTTAAATGATTGAAATTTTGAGTTTATTTTAGTTTATTTTATAATTTATAAATAATAGAATTATTGGAAGATTATAATTAGAAGAAAGAACTACAAGCAGAGTGTCTATGACTTTAACTTACACGTGTATCCTAATACTCTTTAAGTCTGAGTTCATTTACATTGGTACACTCCTCTTTTTTAATCATGAGTACTTTTCTCATGAGATTCTATTTTGGGATACC
This sequence comes from Lablab purpureus, assembly GCA_030347555.1. Classification (NCBI taxonomy): domain Eukaryota; kingdom Viridiplantae; phylum Streptophyta; class Magnoliopsida; order Fabales; family Fabaceae; genus Lablab; species Lablab purpureus. The sequence continues at coordinate 26,969,935 of CM059258.1, forward strand.
TCAACTCACTAGTGACTCTAATTTGGGATCTCTAACCCAGCATACTTCACTTCATTGATAACCCTATTTTGGAATATCTTGCCTAGGTTTTCAGTTCAAAATTAGACTCTGATACCAATTGTTGAGAGATTAATAACAATCATATAAGTGTTTATGACATCACTTTTAACCCAAAACTTTAAAACAGTGAGTTTGAGTCTTCTCACTTACATAATGTTCAACTTTTTCATTCTTATCCAATATCTGACTGTGACTCATACTTGTATACTAGCATAAAAAAAAATATGTTAAGTGAAATATTTAATAATAAACTTTATATGAAAATTTTAAGAATTTAGATTTTCTCAATAAAAAAAATTATTATGATAAAAACATAAAATGTTTTGTTAAATTGTTGTATAATAAATTATCGACCAGAAACATGTTTTTAGCATGTGCTCAAAAAGTTGAAAAGTGCAAATACATTATGTAATGTTTTGTTTTGATTGAATGAAACAAATTAAACATTGAAGGAGAAAAATGATGAAAGGATGATTTTTTTTATTCTACTTTTAGACCTAACGAGTCTCTATTTTTTTTATCTTTATTGTCAAATTTCTTTCCATTCTTTTTCTCACACAACCGAAGATACTATAAAAGTCAAAGATAAAATGTGAAACATTACTTAAATATAGAAGAGTGGATGTTTTTAAATTAAATTTATTATATTTCTTGAATTTATGGATTAAAACAAAAATTTACTTTTTGCGTGTGTGAAAATTATTTATTATTAATTTTTACCACCCAGAAATTTCAATTTTTATTAGTTACTAGTTAATAACAAGTTAAAAAATACATTTGTATTGTAATATTTACAATTAATATCAAAATTGCTTAGATGTTGATACTTTTATTTTTTTAGTGAATTATCAAAACAATTATAAAATCGAACATCATAATTTTATATTTTTAATGAAAGATAATAATCATATTTCACATTTCATTATAGTGGTTTCTTTTTCTGTTGTAATAAAATATCATTTTAATTAATACATGTATTAGGAGTAATCTTCTGTAAAAAAAATAGAAAACTATTATATTTATATAATTTGATTCATCTATATTTTCAAATAAAATATTATATTTTTAGAATCCACAAACCTTCTTTCTACTTATAAGATGAATTTAAAGTTTAAAAAAATCATATTTTTTAAGCCATTCAAAGATATTAAACTTTGAATTAATTTATTGAATTTTATTTTTTAATAAAATATTTCAAATACTATTAAATTCAAAAAATTATTAAAATAATAAATAATTATTAATATTTTAAAAATATTAATATTGATTTTTTAGTCAATTTTGGTTAATATTATTTTCTGTCAAAGTTTATAAAAAAATTAGTTATATTGACAAAAAATGTTCAAATTGAAAAAAATCCTAATCAATGTCGGTCAAAAATACTTTTAACCTAGTACTAAAAAATTCTAATAAAATATTAACAAAACATAATAATATTATGTTCTTAACAAGAAATATAGTCATTATACAACAAAAAATAATCATAATAAACATCAATAAAAAAATCTAGATCATATTTATTAAAAAAATAGTCTCATCGTTGAGAAAATTATAAATAATATTAAGTGATAAATAATAATTATCTAAAACAATAAAAAAATTATTCTAATAATATAAAAAAATACTTTTATTAACATATTTAAGTGACAAAATTTTAATAAAATATAGATTTTTATTAAGTATTTAACAACTTTGTGTTTTCTTTAAAAACAATGATAATTTCTTCCAATGCAACAATTTTTGTATACATCTATATGTATGAGCAAGTATCAAATATGGAAAAAATATCAATTAATAAGGGAAGAAAGAGCAAAACCATTGTAACAATTTATTGATATTTTTGCTCAAGTGGTAATATCTTTTTATTTGAGTGAAAACATGCAAATCTGGAGTGGTGTTGTGACATCATTTGTGCTTAAGCAAATGTTTCTAGCTTAAGCGAAAGAGGAAGATGGAAAAAAAAATTAGCATAATTTTTACTTTAGCAAACCACTTTTGCTCAAGGAAAAATTGACATAATTTTCACCTTTTTAAACAATAAAAAACTCTCATAAGTGGTGTGTTGTATGTAGTATGTTTAATCATAAAAGAAGGTAAAGGAGAAAGAAGAAGGTCTTGAGTTAGCTAGAATAAAGATTCAAGATTAATTCTTTGTGTCTCACATCATTCTAATGCTTAATCATGAGTAACTAGATTTCTCTTATACTAAGATTGAATGTAATTTATTTAACTCTTTTATATTACTCTTGACTTATATATATTATATCTTGTTTAATGTTAATGATTTAATTTTTTCTCAATGCTAAGGTGACTTGATCACTTATCTCTTGATTTATGATTAAGGATTAGGTTGGAAAACTAATTCTAAGTTTGATTTAAATGAAATCATCTAATGCTTTCAAATGCCAAGAATAGGTTTAAATATACTTGTTGAATTAGATTTGAACTTAGGGTAAGGGTTCGATTGGGATTATTTGAGGAATCAATAATTGTACTAGAATCCTTATAAACTTTGAATCAAGAAATTGATTTAGAAAGACTTTTGAAATTTCAATGACATCAAAATAATTGAATGCATATACAGATAATCAGAAGAGTGTAAAAGAGGGGGATAAATACATTTCAATCTCAATACCAATTTATTAATGTTTTAACATTGTTTATCGTTATTTGATTTTACGTTAATTTTACAATTTAAACTTTATGAAAAATATTGATCTAGAAATTTTTGTACATATTTTAGGTTGAGTTTAAAAAGAGATTATTGATAATTTTAAATATTACACAAGTCCTTGTGGATACTATACTTGTAAAAATACTACATTAACTCAATACAATTGTAAAGATCTGATAAATCATGCAAACTGTAAAGGATGTCGAAGAAGTGATATGCATTTAATGCATCTTTACATCTATGCATAAACAAACACAAGCTCGAGAATGTTCATATGAATTAAATTTCTCAACAAGTAGAAAAGGATTTGCAACTACTCTTTCTTTCAACTATATATAAAGCAAGCTTTCAAGTTGAAGAATAAAAAAAAGTGTTGAAATGCTGAAAAATTCTAAGCTCATCTTTTATGTGCCTTAAGCTTCGTAAGAACATTGTTTATTTTTATAACAATCTAGAAGAGAAATCTTAACCTTGTATTCTTCGTAAGACTTTAACCCTCCTTTTAGTGAGCAAGCCTATGATCGTTTAAATAACTTTTCTTTATAAATCTTAGTGTCTTAGTTGGGAATAACCGCATTCCAAATAATACTTGTGTCATAGTCAGGAAGAATTGTTCCTCCAAACAATACTCAGGATTTCTAACCAGGAGTGACTGTGTTCTAAACAATACTTAGATTTTTAGTTATAAGTGGTAAAATGTTTAAATAATAATTGGATTGTTTTAGTCAAGAATGAATGAGGTCCAAAAAACTTATTTTTACATCAAAAAATTAGTTTACCTAATGAAACTTCACTAGTTTGTCAAGAATTAGACACTTTTATAAACAATCAATATAAAACTCAGCTTAAACCTTCCTTATCATTAATCTCTTTCATATTTGATGTTATATAACCTAAACTAATTAAAGAATGATGCACAAATAAGTAGTTTATTTTCAATCTCTACCGTTTCCTCACATGTTTGCAAGTTGTGTGATGTATCAGTATTTTATCAAGATTACAATGGTGTTTGATGGATTACCACTCAAAATATCAAGTCATGTATCTTGCCACTTCAATTTGTAGTATAATAAAATGCCTGATTACTTCTCTTTCTTTTTAAATTCAATGCACAAATAAATGAATAGATTAGAATAGAAGTATTTGAATGATTTCAATGCACTAACATTTGTACACAAAGGCAACAACCCAAAACAAGACATCATATAAAATTACTTTAATCAACATGATGTATTAACTCAAAAGACTACAATTTCCAACATGCCACAACATTGATGTTTAAAAGAAAACATGAACTTTTTTAAAACTTTAAAAAAATTCACACTTCTATGTGACAATCTAAAGAGAGTTACGTTGAAATTTCCATGATAACTCAATGAACATTAAATCTATTTTAAAATGTATGTATATATTACCTCTTTAACAACCTAACAAAATATATATATATATATGTTTTTTATTAGTCATTTGTTGTATCAACCTTATCATGATAATGACAAACTCAAACTAAAAAACAAATTCTTAAACCTTATCATGATAATGACAAACTCAAACTAAAAAACAAGTTCTTAAATCTATTAAAGTGATTTTCTCACATTTTGAATAGAAATAATAAAATATATAATTAATCTCAATTTTTATAAAAACATCATTGAAATTCTTTTTAACAATTTCATCTATAGTTGAACCAAATTTCACACTATGGTGAACTCCATCCTCACCATGTCAACTTAGTATGAAATTTTCCTCAAAAACTCATCAACCATTGCAATTTTATGAAACATAGAATTACACACTGATACCAAAAGGATTTGAAATCCAAATACGTACACCAACATTAATGAGTACATCACGGTTAACGAGGGCTCTATCAACACTCTCATTAGTTGATGCTACACGCCACTGTCAGCCACCATCATTTGTAAAATGGGAGAAGGCCTTACATATATAAAAGAGGCAGGAATATTATGGTCTCTTTAAAAAATTAGGAGGTGCATGGAGCAATTAGAGGTTACATGAAGAAAGAGAAAAAAATGAATAAGAATGAAGGCCCAACAAGCCCACTAGTTCCAAATTATTACACATTCTGTTTCCTCTGTTGCTTTCTCACAGGGAAGAAGCCGCCTCAGCCACTGCTTCTTGGGTTTCTCTCTCGCTCCCTGAAACCTCAAAAACCTTCTCTTTTCAAAACCTTCTAAAACCCTTTTTTCTTATTTCTATGCACCTTCTTCTTATCTAATTCGCTCTTCGCCTTTAATTGCTTCGGGTCCTGTTCTTGCTGGTAACAAGCCTTCTCTCATGATATTTCTCTTCACTTCCTCACAAAATTAAAATAAAATTAAAAGAGAACCTCTAAGTGTCTAATTTTCTGAACTTGGGTTTTACGCTTGATGATTTTGTTATGTGGGTTTTGCGGGAATTGAAGAGATAATGAATGTTGTGGTGGTCGTTGTTATATTATTCTGAATTCATATTTCTGTGTTTTTAACGTGGCTCTTGTGGGAATCAGCTATCAGAAATGGAAGTCAAGGGATGTGTAGTTCTGTTTGGGTTTTAAAGTTGAGACCTTTCAATATTTTTATCTGATTATGGATTTTATGTTTTGTTGGGGCTTTAACTTATTTTTGGAAATTCTCTTTTTGATTTTTTCGAGAGATTGTGGCATTAGTTGCTTGTGTTACCTTGTTTCGTTGTCTATGGGATTATGGAGTTTGTATCTATGGTGGTTTGAATGCTTTTGAATTAGGTAAATGGTGACTTTGTGGAATGGGTTGTTATTGTTTGCATTTTTTGACGTTTGTAACAGACCCTTTATTGTACGTCCTTCATTAACATGATTGTTTGGATTTTAGAAAGAGGAAATGGCTGGAAAGTCAAGCAAGGGGAGGAACAAAAAAGGGTCGCACACTGCGACTAGTACTTCAGAACCTGCAGTCCACTCTGATGTTCCTGTGAAGGATAACGTGGAAGGCACTTTAGAATCTGCAAAAGCTGAGGTGGCTGAAGTTGCAGCAACCGGTGATTCTACTGGTGCCAATCCAGAGTTGAAGGAGCAAGAAACAACAAGTGAAGGGAGCCAACAAAAGCAAGGTGAAATGGGTTAGAGAAGTACTTGTATTGCTTATACATATAACAGCATTCTAGTATGGTAATTGGATGTGAAACCCTCTCCTGATGTGCCACAGTAGCTAATTTGCATTAAAACGCTATATAAAAGTATCAAGAAATAAAAATGTTAGCGTCAAAATTACATTAAAGAAAAATATTTCAGAACATCACATGAACCATAACCGAATAAAATAGCTATAGATGGTTGTAAAAGTATATGTAGCAAAATAAATTATGAAACTCGAATCACACGCAGCTCTATGTGCTGAATACATCAAATTGCATATTGCTTTCACTAGTTGGGTTACGCTCCCAACTCTGCCACTCCGCCTGCCATTGTGGACACTGCTCACAAAGGTAAGGATGGATTATTTTGGTTAAGTAGGGAACCAGAAAATGAGAAACCGAATGGAAAGGAACAGAAAGCTCTAATCTTGAAAGAAAAGCAGTGCCAATTTTTTTGGGGACAAGTCCTTGTTGGTACCCAGCTGTTTGTAAGCCTCACATTTTTGAAGTATCTTTGAAGAAAATACAGTCCTACAAGTGCGTCTTTGAGAATGATTTTTGTTTCCATAGAAAATGTGGCTAACCACATTGTGACCTCAGTTATAGCCGCATTTGTGTGATATTTTGGGTATCATAATAAAAGGTATATTAAAATCTCATGCTGTTAAATAACTGCTATTGCGGCTACAATGTGGCAATTTTGAACACCTACTGGCGGAAGTTGCTGCTGTATGGTGCTAACTCCCATGGTGCCCATCATGCCACGCGCCATGGCACCCATGATGTAACTAACTTCATTTTCGAAAACCCTTTTCAGGGTTACTTCATATACTTTAAAATATATCTATCTTTACTGTTATTTCTTTTTGTTTTTTCCCCTTCCTCCTTCCATTTTTTTTCTTTTTCTCTGCTTATTCTTCATTTCCTTATATCTTACTATCCTTTTATCTTTTCTGTTTCCTCAGTGTGGCTGTTCTTGTTCTTCATCTATTCATTTTTTTATCTCTTGCTTTTTCAAAATTTCAGGATTTAGTTCTGTTTGTTTAGAATTTCAGAATCATGTTGTGAGACTTCTGGTACTTTGTTGAATTTCTGTCCATGATTCTGTTATTTTTAGTTTATTTGTGCTCTTTTTTAGTTTTTACACATACAAACACACACACATATCTATATTATTCCTTTTTGTTCATTGTGGCTTCAGCCATAGGCCATCATTCCATCTGCCATAGGCAGCTATCTGCTATTGATAACCTTTTTACAACTACAGTTACAATTTAAAACCATGATCTGAGTGTTAGTTAGATAGTCCCAAAATTGAATTCTGATGTCCATTCCCCAAAGTAGATTGACTACCCTTTGTACTTGTTGGATGATTGCTGCCTTTCAAATTTATTATTGTTTCATGCTTTGTTGTAGAAGCTGCCGTGACACTGGGCAAAAATGAATCGAAAAATTAATGACTTGAATACCCCCTCATAAATTTTGTGAAAGTAATCGAATTTTTCTTTTGTTATTAAATAATGGTATTGTTTCTATATCCATCTTTAAATGACTTTTGAAAATAATTTATGCTCCTGAATGTTTGTAGTGAGGCACTGCATTAGCAGCCCGTAGCAGGATGAAACTGCAGCCATAACAACTACTGTTCTCTAGGGAGGCAAATTTCCTATTTTTATCAATGTACACATTAGGTCACTTTAGGTTTATTGATTACCCCATACTTGCTTAGTGATCTGAATGCTTTGACTAAGCATTGCTTATAGGGGTTGTCTGTGCACTAGTCTATTCTTGTTTATGTTTCATTGTGTTGTCTGTGTTTCTAGTAACTACTTCTGAATGTTTTTATTTTTTTAATTGCTATGGTCATAATTTATTTAATGTTGATATTATGTTTCCTAGTATTTTCTGTCCTGTTTTGTCCTTTGCCATCACTCACGATACTAAATATTTTTCTTCCTATAGTTTAAAATTTAATTATCAAGGTTATCTATGAATAATGTGATTTTTGCGACTTCATGTTTTTACATGAGAATATATGCCTTGGAACATATATGCGATCCTTTATTTTACCAGTGATTTGGTGATTGAGCAAGTTTTATCATGTTTAGTGCTATGCATTATGTTTTTATAATTCTTGTTGTGCAATTGCAGTTATTTAGTCTTCTATTAAGAAAATTGGTAATTTAGTCAAATTTATTTCATTCCTTTTGGTAATGGATATACTAAGACTTCAATTCCGTTTTATGACCAATATTTCCTAAAATGGTTGCGCAGGTGATCTTCAACTTTACCCTGTTTCTGTTAAAACACAAACTGGGGACAAGCTTGAGCTTCAGGTTAGTTAACTTCATTTGTGAAGCTGTCTGTTTTTGCATCACATTAAGAGAAACTCATTGTGACAGAGATCTAACTATTTCTGTTCGTTCTTATTGATATAAAATTGTTTGCCCATTTAATTCCATATAATATCATGTTTAGATGTGCTACTATTTCACTTGAAGAAAAACTGAGGAATCTTCTGCTAACTTGTGTAATACAGTTGAATCCTGGAGACTCTGTCATGGATGTAAGACAGTTCCTTCTGGATGCTCCTGAGACGTGTTTTATCACATGCTATGATTTATTGTTGCATTCGAAGGATGCATCAACTCATCACCTGGAAGATTACAATGAAATTTCTGAAGTAGCTGATATTACTAATGGTGGTTGCTCCTTGGAAATGGTACCTGGTATGTTAATGAACTTAGATTATTTATGATGATTAAACATTGGTGGATTACAATATGATAAATCCTCTCTGCAGCATTTTATGATGATCGATCTATCAGGGCCCATGTTCACCGGACAAGGGAGTTGCTTTCCCTTTCTAATCTGCATGCTTCACTATCAACATCCCTTGCCCTACAGAATGAGGTAGCACAAAATAAAGCTGCAAATTCAGGAGGTATGGGATAATTCTGTTGCTATAATATGTTGATATGATAATTCAGGGAGGTATGGAATAGTTACTAGACTGCTTCTGCATTTACTGGAATATCAGATACCTCGAAACCTGAAGTTCCAGAGCTTGATGGACTTGGTTATATGGAGGACATCTCTGGCTCATTAGGTAATTTGTTATCGTCCCCATTGAAGGATATTAAATGTGTAGAGAGCATTGTGTTTTCATCCTTCAATCCTCCTCCGAGCTATAGAAGGTATACAAGATGCATCCTCTTCAGTTAATGTAATTTTATTGGCCTGCTTAGTTTATATGCATGAGGCTGTTCTGTGGTTGGTTGCAGGCTTCTTGGAGATTTGATTTATTTGGATGTGATCACTCTTGAGGGTAATAAATTTTGTATTACGGGAAGTACAAAAATGTTTTATGTCAACTCAAGCTCAGCAAACACTCTTGACCCAAGACAAAGTAAAGCTACTTTTGAAGCAACAACTCTTGTTGCTCTCTTACAAAAGATTAGCCCTAAGTTCAAAAAAGGTAATGAAATGTGATAGCTTATTGTTTAGGACTTAAATCTCTGATAAGTTTGCTTTGACACCCAAAACGTGACCTTTTGTCCAATTTTGAAGCTTTCCGTGAAGTATTGGAGGGTAGAGCTGCTGCCCATCCTTTTGAAAATGTGCAATCTTTGTTGCCACCTAATTCTTGGCTTGGGTTATACCCTGTTCCTGGTGAGCTTAGCCTCTGGCATTTTGTTTCATCAGCATTACTTTTAAATTTGTTATGTTGTAGTATTTTCTTTATCTGATATCATTGCTTTTACTTTAGTTCTAGGTGATATATTTTTCTTATTTGTTTTGTGAGAGCACCTTATTATTGTACATCTTTCTTTTAAAATATCTGGCCAGGTAGTTTTCATGCACTTTTGTTATCTTTTACTGTATTAGAAGCAAGGCAAATTATTCTGTCAATTGTCGTACATGATTATATTACCATTTATGTGCTTGATGAATAAAATTCGAGAACTATTTTGTTGTAAGTTATAGCAATGATCAAAACTGAATAACAGATGGAAACAGTATTTTAAGCTTTCATTCTATCCTAGTAGCTTGTGTAAGGGTTATGGATCTGAAAATTTAGTGTTCGTAAAGGGTGATTTGGAATATCAGGTTGCTTTGAGTTAGCATGAAACTAATGTTAGTAAGATCGTAGGGCAAGTGTTGCAGAGATGAGAAATGTCATTAATGAGTGAACATACAAGAATGCATAATCAGAAATGAAAATCAAAAGGAAAAGTTGTAGTAGCAAGTGAAGGTTGGAGGAATACCAAAAAGTTAAATTATTATCAAGGACTTAATCTAATTAAAACTTCTTGAGACTTGGTTTTTGATAGAACATGATGAAGTTAATTGACCTGTGCAGCTGTTGCTGCCTAGAGGGAAGGCTTTCATTTTGTTTGTTGTTGTTGTTTTATGTGTGTGTGTGTATATATATATATCCTACTTGATTTGAAAGCCAATTTTAAAATGTCATGGAATTATTGGAGAACCTTGTGATCAGGTTCCTAATATTTGAATCTCAGACTGGATTGTGTATTCTTAATTTGTGTTGGGGTGTTAGCAGACCACAGACGGGATGCAGCCAGGGCTGAGAATGCTTTGACTCTTCTTTATGGCAATGAGCCAATTGGCATGCAAAGAGACTGGAATGAAGAGCTGCAGTCCTGTAGAGAATTTCCTCATACAACTCCACAGGAGAGGTACCTTTATTCTATCATTCATATATATGGATTTGGAATTGGTCCTGTTCTTTAGTTTGGTGATGAGATATTATCATTGATTATCTATGTTTCTTAGGTGATTTGTTTATTGGTGTAGGATTTTGCGGGATAGGGCACTTTATAAAGTGACGTCAGACTTTGTTGATGCTGCTATTAATGGTGCCATTGGAGTGATCAGTGGCTGCATCCCTCCAATAAACCCAACTGACCCTGAATGCTTTCACATGTAAGTGGGTCTTTTGAATCCTGAAACTTTTTTTATATAAATTCTAAATAGCTATTTTTGTTTTCTATTTTTTTATTGTTTTAAGATGTTGGATAGTAATGTCTAGAGGAAGTTGCATGTTACATTTTTCTTTGGGGTTAACATAGGGAACATAAGATACCTATTCCCTGGTCCATAAAATTTTTACTTGTGAAAAACATCTTCATGAAGTGGCTGTCTCATGTTGGTATATGATGCAATGTTGTTTTTTGTTTATTAATCTGGTTTAGATTGTTGTTGTCAAAGATCCTATGCTTATTCTCATGTGATTGTGCCCCTTTACACACATGGGTTTTCTCTTGTATTTTGAATGCGTTTTGGCTCGTTGCTTTAATTTTGGTGATAGGTACGTACACAACAATATATTCTTTAGTTTTGCTATTGATGCGGACCTTGAGAAGCTGTCAAAGAAATGTGTGGATTCTAGCTCAAAAACTTGGAGCTCAAGCACTTTGCAAAGTTCTTCTGATAAAGTTTCTATTTCGCTTCATGGAGAAAGTCAGGTTCCTAATGGGGGAAAAGATTCTGGTTCAAGTTCAGAAGATCTTAATGGCTCGGAAATCACTCAAGATGTTTCTCCAGAAGCTCAGCTGGCTGAGAATGAACAAGCCACGTATGCTTCTGCAAACAATGATTTGAAGGGCACAAAGGCTTACCAAGAAGCTGATGTTCCTGGACTTTATAATCTTGCTATGGCTATAATTGACTACAGGGGGCATAGAGTGGTAGCTCAGGTTTGTAATTAAGCTCAAATTTACCTAAGGCAGACTTTCTGTTTTTACATGAAAGTGTTGTAGTTTATATCAATTTTCTATTGGTAACTTCTCTAAAATGCAAGATAGGGCTCTTTGGTGTTTCAACCCTCAGCTTTTGGATTTTTTTTGTTCTGAAAATATTTTGAAGTGCAACTTAATGGATTAAAGCTTGTCAAAAGAACTTCAAAATAGTGAGAAAAGGAATTAGGACACACTGAAATGTGTCAAGACGGTTATAGAACATGGCAAGAAATTTGAATTTCTTATTTCTATTAGTTTGTAGGATGTACATATGTTGTATATTTTATTTTCTTTATTATTATATATGAAGTGATTATTTTCAATTCATTTGAGCACAAGCATATTTTCAATATTTTTTAGAAGTGCCCCTTTATATTGTTTGAGTGTTGTAAACTGTGCAGGATAATTATTTGTGATATCCCAAATTGCTTTCTATTAATAATTTTCGATTGATTATAAGTATTGGATTTGAACTTTTTTTTTTTTTGAATTTAACTTTGAAATTTGCAACCTTGTGAATCCTTATTCAAATTGTTTATTGCGCTGCAGAGTGTATTACCAGGCATTCTTCAAGGGGACAAGTCAGACTCTCTCTTGTATGGCTCTGTTGACAATGGAAAGAAAATTTGCTGGAATGAAGATTTTCATTCCAAGGTAAGGAAGAAGGCTCTGGCCCTTTGAGTTTAGTTAGAGGGTCTGATTTGAATCTAAAGCTTCTACTGAAACTGATAGAAGCAGTACTGATATTATTATGGAAATGAGTGGAAAATAAAATGAGCTAGAAGCTCTACAATGCTAAGGATCAGTCCAGAGTCTAAGACTCCTCCAGAGAGATGACTCTCCTTAGCCTATTCCATAACAACTTTTCCTCCTCTCCAATAATCTCTCCCCCCCCTCAAATATCTCAATTCTCACATTCGCATATCTGTTGACATGTCACACCCCATCCTAACTAATTCTCATTCCCGGGGCCCACCTTCTTTCTTCTAGAATAAACTTTCCAGACTAACGGTTTCACATGCTCTCCACCTCTAACATTTTTCTCTTGCTGTATCAGTCCACTACTGTTTCCTATATCCAGAGTTCTATCAGAAACTTTGGGTGAAATTAAATTGTAAGAAAATTTGTTGCTAGGGGAAAGAAATAAGTATTTTTAAAATTGCATGATCTGTAAAATAACATGGATTTTTCTTATTTACTCATTACATTTGGATTTTTTAAAATTTCGTTATCTGTAAAATAAGATGCCTTTTTTTTATTCTCTAATTATGTTAATAGGTGTCAGAGGCTGCCAAACGCCTTCATCTGAAGGAACATTTAGTCCTTGATGGATCTGGAAATGTTTTCAAATTAGCTGCACCAGTTGAGTGCAAGGGCATTGTTGGTGGTGATGACCGGTAATTATTTGAGTTACTTATTTTCGGTTTGTGTACTTTGTTTGTGATATGCTGTCTGCCGATTTCCTAATGCATAGTTTCAAAGGCATAATTTTTTTACCGCGGGAAGATTTAAATTTTACGATTACCAATACTTTCTGGCTATATTTTTCGTATGTAATTCATTGCCCAATACATGTGCAGTTATTGAATACAAGTAGATTTGAAGTTAAGTCAAGATGTTATCGATAGCAACTTTCCTAATTTAGTTTATAAAAAATTACCTTTTTTGGTTATATAGCATGTTTTGCTAATGCATTGATGCTTTGCTCTTTTAAACCGAATCAGACATTATCTTCTTGATCTGTTGAGGGTAACTCCTCGTGATGCCAACTATACTGGGCCTGGTTCTCGATTTTGTATCTTGAGGCCAGAATTAATTACTGCCTTTTGCCAGGTAAGCACACTATGATGTTAAGGATATTTGGGGTTTTCCTTGTGTTTTCAATTTTACATAGCTGACTGGCTCTGTGGGAACAGGCCCAAGCAGCAGAGGCATTGAAACGTAATGAGGTGAATTCTCAAGAGGCTGACAATTTGGCCACTGATTCCCAAAATGCTGCTGATTCTGATCAGCTGGTAAATGATTCCCAAAATGCTGCTGATTCTGATCAACTGGTGAATGATTCCCCAAATGCTGCTGATGCTGACTCGCTGGTGAATGATTCCCAAAATGCTGCGGATGCTTACAAGCCGGTAAGTGTTATAGCAGTGTAATGTATACTAGTCCTTAACTAATTTATGCTGAGGTAATCTTTTTATCTAAATCAATTTAGTGAAATTGCACTCAGAGTCCATACCTTTATTAATTTCAGAAATAATTACATTTAAGAGTAAATATTAATGCAGCATTAGTAATTTAGGCATTCAATTGATATATGTTCTGTATTTTTGACATGGAAGTTACTGCTGGAATGGAAAAGCAGAAGCATTAGTTTTTGTATTCTTGTTTGCTCCCCATTTTCGTTTTATTTCGTTGTCTAATTCTTCTTGTTTTAAAAGGGTATCTTAACGTACGTGACCCTACCCTTGACTGATGAAAAAATGTTGTGCTTTTGGTCTTGATTATTTGTCTGATTGAAAGCAATGCTGGAAAGGGTATTGTGTTTCAATTATTTGACTGATTATTAATTTATGGCTGGTAGGAATATCGTCTTGGTGATGAAGTTCCAAGAATTAAATTGCATGTTCTGTATTTGCCTTCTGCAGGATTCAACAAAGGAAGAAAAAACTGAGGATGTCAAAGAATTTGCTTCTGTGACTGCGAAAGCCTCTGATGGTTGTGAGGATATTGTTTTTAATCCTAATGTCTTCACTGACTTCAAACTTGCTGGGAGTCCAGAGGTTTTTTCCCCTCTTATTTTCCCTTTTCTTTACCTAACTACAACTTTACTTTCAATCTGTGTAAACATGGTGTTTGTTCATTTATTTCCCTATACTGATTGTTTGTGATGAGAGCATCACAATGCTCTTGGCACATTATTCTTATATTACACCTTTTTATCACATTCACCAGGAAATAGCAGCTGATGAAGATAATGTTAGAAAAGTTGGTCAATATCTTATTGATGTTGTACTTCCAAAGTTTATACAAGACTTATGTACACTTGAAGTTTCACCAATGGATGGCCAGACATTAACTGAAGCACTGCATGCTCATGGAATTAACGTTCGCTATATTGGCAAAGTAAGCACCATGTATTTTGGTTAATGGTAATGCTGTTGTAATTATTCTTCAGGACTGGTCTAGTGAATTACCTTCTGTTTAAATGTTATGGTGGTTTGCTTATAGACTTTTGCTAATTCTTATATTGCTTCTGATTGCTCATTATTTCATGAAGGTGGCTGGAGGGACCAAACATCTACCTCATCTGTGGGATCTTTGCAACAATGAGATTGTTGTCAGATCTGCTAAGCATATTATCAAGGTGAGAAAAGCTATCTTACTTTAAGCACTTCTTTCTGTGGGGGCAAAGTTTGGGCCTGAATCATGCAAGAATAGCATTTACGTGTGGGGCCAAAGTATGGGTTTTCTTTCCATCTCGGTTTGGATCCTGGCATCCTTTTCTTATAAAGATCCTGTTTTTCAGGGTTTAATTTGCTATTATTTTAATAAAAATTGAAGGGAAGGGTCAAATTACTACTAATCCATTATTAAAGGAACACAACACTTAAAAATAGTATTATTTTTTTTGAACATCCCACATTAACTAGATACATGACCAAATTATAGTATATAGGTAGAGCTAATCCTGATCATACACATCTGTTTTGTAAAGTCGAGTTAGACATAAATCTACATTTTAAGACGGTATTAAGGTTTATGTTAGAAATTTCTGTGCAGCCTATTAGGCCACTAACTATTGGGCCACCATTGGATACATGCAAATATTTAGTTCCATGTTTGAGATATTTTGTCCTCAATGTGGGGGGTGGGGGTGTTTTAAAGATCCTACATCAACTAGAGATATGATGAAACCATAGTAAACAAGCCAGTTTTGTAAGATTGAAGTAGGCCTAAATAAACTTTCTAAGTGTTTTAAAAGTCATGTTATTTTGGAAGTTTCTATGATGGCCCTTGCTATTGGTTTGCTTCCCTATGAAGAAATCCAAGCTTATTTCCTTGGTTTGCTATGCTAGGAATTAGTGATGTCTTTTAGATGGGCTGAACCTTGCTGTCACTATCATGTCTTGAAAATTAAATTTGTCCTTTTACTTTTTTTAGTTAAATACCGTTTTTAGGTTTATAATACAATTTGTTAGCTGTTGAATGGGTTATTTGACTTCAAATGGCTAGCATCTAAATGTTTGTAATGCTCTACTATGGGAACAATATATTTTATGCCATTTTAATTATTGATCGTGGATCTCATGATTAATGATTTATAAATAGCTTCCAATTCATGATTTGAATCCTGATTGATAACCATGATTGTATTACTTGTGTGTGCATGAGACTTGTTGTCAGTTGTATATTTTATCTTTTGTCCTGATTGACTGCCCATGTCTTGCTCATGCTTTTAATTGATAAATGAATTCTTTTTGCTTGACTGTTACAAGGTATTACTTGAGCATGAGAAACATGATATACTTTGATGTTGACACAATAGATCATTCAGACTGGACAACATACCATGAAAATAACTTTAGCGAAACCACTTGCATTCATTAATGATATTTGAGATTGTGCTTGTGATACGCAGGATTTATTGAGAGAGACAGAGGACCATGATCTCGCACCAGCTGTGTCACATTTCTTAAACTGCCTATTTGGAAGTTGTCAAGCTCCCAGTGGAAAGACTACCACCAATAACACGCAGACCAAAACCTCTAAAAGGGTATGCTCTTTATGGTTGATTGTCAAGATAGCTGCAACTTAATTTGCTAGTTGTTTCATGCTTTGAACTTTTGTTCTCCTTTTAGGCTGTAAAATACATATTTTGTTTTCCTGGCTTATTCTACAGGAACATGCTGGGCAACGGTCTCCAGGAAAACATTCCAAAGGGCAAGCTCGATGGAAAGGCAGGTCATCACTAAGAAAAACTCAACCTTTGTACATGAGTATCAGCTCAGACGCTCTTTGGTCAGACATTCAAGAATTTGCCTTGGTTAAATATAAGGTATCAGCTATCTCCTAACCTTAATAAGTGTTTCTTATCCATTTAAAATGAGTGTGAAAGTATATTTTGTTATTTTAGCTGTTTTTAGTTGAATGAGTGCTAGCCTTGGCACAAGAGTAAGGATGCAGGATTGTGAGCTGTGACCTAGAGGTCCTGTGCTCAAATCCTGGAAATAACTGCTTTATACATGCGGGGGTAAGGCTTCATACATGTGCCCTTCTCAGATCCTACTAGAAGGGGCAAAACTGTGTCTTTTTAAACCACTAATTTCTTGTATGTATTTTTTTAACTGGCCTTTTTTAATCAATGGTTTCTTCTCTTTGGTCAGCCCCAGAGTTTTGAATTGGGTTCTATACTCACAGTCACAGAGACCTCCAAAACATTGATATTGCAAAACCATTGTTTCTAAATACAACCTTTGCAGCTGTACTTAAGTCAGGTCATCCCAATCAAATTTTATAGCTCAATACCACACAAAGATTCTCCTGTTTAACTGTTTTAGTTGAATTAATATTGTGACTATATTTATTATATACAAACTACTATACTATACCAGTTATAAATTATTCTAGTTGTATTGTATGAATTTTACAATTTGACACTGCACCATTTAATTAGTTAGTTGGCCTACTACTGTAACTACTCATCTATATGCTCTGGAACAAGCAAATGGTTAATCAGTTTTCCAGTTCATGGTCTATGACTCATTCTGCCTTTTGTTCTGTCTTATTTACTCATCAAATTCAATGTTCTTGTACTATGCAGTTGTTTTGCTAACTCGATCTCTATTATATGTAATCTAAACAGCTATGCCTTTTTTATGCTTTGTTTTTCTTTGTTACACCTGTATCTCTGTTAATATACATTTGAACTTCAAATCAATTTGCTGCAGTTTGAATTGCCAGAGGATGCAAGGTCGCGTGTCAAGAAAATTTCTGTCATACGAAATCTTTGTCTGAAGGTAAGCACATTATTGTGTTCTGAGTTTGTGCTGTAAATAACTTTTGTAGATTTTTCGTGTTCTGGCTTTTTTAATTTTAGAGAGTTCTGATAGCATGAAGCTGTTGAAAAGAACCTAACTTGATGAGGTTTTATATCATGTAAAAAATGGGATTTAGTGTGACTATTTTTTCTTTTTATGTTGCGAACATAGTGACAATACTCCAAATTTATAATACAGTTGTTCAATGCATGTTTGCACTGGTTGCCAACAGCTTTTGAAACCTATTGGCTTTTGTAATACCTGTGAAAAGTTGTTGGAACTCTTATGTTGATTTTAGTGCTTTTATTCCATTAACCACTTCAATTTTGTAGCTATTAAAATTGTGACTGGGCGTTGCATTACTTGGTTTTCAGGTTGGTATAACAGTTGCAGCTCGTAAATACGATCTTAGTTCTGCAACTCCCTTCCAAACATCAGATGTCTTGGATATCCGTCCTGTGGTCAAGCATTCAGTTCCTTCCTGTTCGGAAGCAAAGGAGCTTGTGGAAACTGGAAAACTTCAATTGGCTGAGGTATTTACGCTTCCTAGTATTGTGTTTTTTTACCATAACATGAATTAATGTATGCATTTTAATCCACGGGGAGCTGGCCACTAGTTAAGGGGGCTGTGTACTTTGTAGCAGATCTCAGCCACTGACCTTTGTACGATGTTATTGATTGGTATTTGTGGCATACTTTGTTTTTGGATTTTAAAATAGATTTTACTTTTTGGGTGAAGTGGAGTTAAGGTTAACAAAATTCTAGTCATTATTACTAGTTGGCTATTTTGAAGTTGTGCAAGAGTTCGTACATATATTGATTTTTAATCTATATATTTCTTTTTCTTTTTCTCCACTAGGGTGTTAACTTATAGTTTATTGTTTGTTACAGGGCATGCTTAGTGAAGCGTACACTTTGTTCTCTGAGGCGTTCTCAATTCTACAACAGGCATGAAATTCTGTATTGTTTGTCTTTATTGGATTACTAGTAGTGCATAAAATAATCTTTGTTGAATGGGTTTCAGGTTACTGGTCCCATGCATAGGGAGGTTGCTAATTGCTGTCGGTATGTTAATATTTATTTCTACCATTTTGGCATGATCCTACAAGCTTTTCTATTTAAATTCGTATAGCAATCAGGATATGCTATTCTGCATGCTGTGCTGATTTGGACCTGAATAATGAACGTGAATTTAGCTCATTATTTTCAGTTGTCAGTTCTTGTAAAATTGAAGTTTTATAGCCAACATTTGTGTCCTTTGCTCGTAAATTTCTGCTTATCAAGTTTCAGTTGAATTATTTTTATGTTGTGTATTTAATCTATGTTGAAACTATTGTATTTCAGATATCTTGCCATGGTTTTGTATCATGCTGGAGATATGGCTGGCGCTATTATGCAACAACACAAGGAACTAATTATAAATGAACGTTGTCTTGGTCTTGATCATCCTGACACTGCTCACAGGCATTCCCAATTCTATTGATCTTCTTTATTCTTTCGCATAATATCTTAGTGTTGTATTTTGGAATGTTGAAAATTACATTGGGCCAAAAATATAAACTGGGATACCCAGTTGTATAAAAATTTGAGATGTATGCATGGTTTTGAAAAGTAGATTGGACTAGGAACGAGTCATTCAAATCTGAGTGTCAACTATTTTTGAACCATACGGACATTGTTGAACAGTTCAGTTTAATTTTTATGTATTGAACCTAGTTTGATTTCATCTTGACCTGTTGCAGTTACGGAAATATGGCTCTGTTTTACCACGGACTTAACCAGACAGAACTTGCCCTTCGTCATATGTCCCGTGCTCTGCTATTATTAAGTTTGTCATCAGGGCCAGATCATCCTGATGTTGCAGCGACATATATCAATGTTGCAATGATGTATCAGGATATAGGAAAGATGAACACAGCTCTTCGTTATCTGCAAGAAGCTTTAAAGAAGAATGAAAGGCTTCTTGGCGAGGAACATATTCAAACTGCTGTTTGTTATCATGCTCTTGCCATTGCATTTAATTGTATGGGTGCTTTCAAGCTCTCTCATCAGGTATGTGTTGTGGGGTGGTATAGTTGGCATTAACAGTGAGTGGTTAACTGATTTTGGCATTTGGTTTGACAGCATGAGAGGAAAACGTATGATATACTTGTCAAACAACTTGGTGAAGATGATTCAAGGACGCGAGATTCACAGAATTGGATGAACACATTCAAGATGCGTGAACTACAGGTATCTGTACACTTCCTTCTAAACTAAACGGAATTATACATTGCCACATGGCATCAATTTGCCGGAAGCCCTAAAGAAAGATTTGTAGATTGGAAGAGACTAATTTATTTGTAATAAGGGGAATTAGATAATATTCTCACAGCAAATTAGGTAATGAATACGGAAGGGGAGAAGATAGATGAAGATAGCATTTTGGGTTTGAGTTGTTAAGATAGAGAGATCTTTGGGAATGAGAACGGTTGGTGTCAGGAAGACTCAATTGACCAGGAGGGAGAGAAGTGGACTCCTAGGTTAGATGGGTTTAGGTGTTTATGAAGGTTAGCAAACATATCAAGATCATTATATATTCATTTGCATTCCTATATTCTGTGAACGAATGTGGACAGGTTAAATGACCTGGTAACGCTGTCTCCATTTCCGTAGTAGCAAATGGTTGTGTTTTGATGGCAGTCTTAGTGTTACATTTCACAACTTGTTTGAACAGATGAACGCCCAAAAACAAAAGGGTCAAGCTCTGAATGCTGCTTCGGCTCAGAAGGCTATTGATATCCTAAAGGTACCTTATATATTCTTTTTTGTATGCAATATAACAGATGGTATCTGAGGTTAATATCGAGAGTATCTTGTATATTGAGCCTACCCTATGTTATAATAGTTGTAAAAAATGATATAATCTTTTATATTCAGCCTACCACTTGAATGATGTAAGAAAATATATAATTATTTTATTGATAACAATCACTACCTTTAAAAAAGGGAATAAAAATATGCTGAAATGAATAGGAAGATTTCCTAATTACCATGGAGATATTGAAAATATTTTTTTATCCTAATAATTTGTTATTTGCAACACTGTCCCTCAAGTTGGTAAATGAATATCAATCATTCTCAACTTGCCTACAAAATCCTAAAATCTATCTTGAGGAAGCCTATTAGTGAAGATGTTTGCAACATGTTATCTTGTAGGGAACATGGGTTGTAGTAGGCTCTTGTTAGGATTATCTTTGATGAAGTGTCTATCAATTTCAATATGTTTGACCCTATCATGTTGGTTGGATTATAGGCAATACTCATGGTTGACAATAAAATTGCTTATAGATGTCAACCTTTATTTTAAGGTCATCAAGTATGATTTTCATCCAGAGTCCTTCACACAGCTTGAGAAAGGGCTAGAAAGTCAACTTTTGCACTAGAACAAAATATTATCATGTTCCTTGCTTCTCTTCTCCAAGAAACATACAATACCTGTATGCAGATTTTTTTGTCAATAATAGAACTTGCATAGTTTGCATCATTATATATCTTCAGGGTAAAAATGTCTTCTTTCCTGAAGAATAACCCTTCCCTAGGCATGACTTCAAGTATGAACAATTTTGTTAACTGCTTGCATGTGTCTTCCTCTCGGATCATGCATAAAGTGATTTACCACACCAAGTACATAAGCAATGTATGGTCTTGTGTATGATAAATAAATAAGTTTTCCTACCAATATTTGATATTGCATTTTTTCTTGAGGAGAGCTTTCTTCATTTCCAATTCTATGATTCTATTCAATAGGAACCCTGACATTTTACGTCTCAACTTACACATTCCTTCAAGAAAATCAATTACATATTTTCTTTGGGAGATGAAAATTTCCTTTTTTGAATACGCAAGTTCCAAGGAAGTACTTAAGTTTCTTGGGTCTTCTCCTTTAAAGCCAATTTCTCTATTTCATCATGTTTTGAAATAATCACGTCATTCACATTTGCACCCAATTGTATTTTTTGTCTCTTGGTTTGACCACAATCTCCCATGTTGAGTTTCTTTCTAATGCATCCATTTCCTCTCTCATGGCTTGAGTCCAATGTTCACTTCTCATGGCTTCTTGGATTGATGTAGGAATTTTTATGGCATCAATGACATCAATAAAGCTTCGATGCGTATTTGAAAGATTGTCAGAGCAAATATAATGAAATAGAATATTTAACATAATTTTTTTCCTTTTCTTAACGGAACGAGTAAATTCTTAATAACACTAGCCTGTTTGAAAGTGGGTTGTCTTCTTTGATATCTTTTGCCAAAGAATTTGTCTTCTTCCTCATTGTGGGTTTGTTTAGTCCCATTTGTAGTGGCGTCATCACTTGGATAGTGAGCATCCTACAAAGATAGATATGGTAACGACAAAAAGGAGAGCTGTTTCGCTTCAATTGCTTTCTCCCTTTGAAGTGTAGGGTTGACATAAAAGGATTTTGTTTCATGTAAGGTGACATCCATGGTGATATAGACACAACAACTTTTTGGATGATAACATTTATACCCTTTTTTATTAGGATAGCCAAGAAATACACATTCAAGAGCTCTAGGATATAATTTATTGTGATTAGGATTATGAGAGTGAACAAAAATAGCACATCCAAATACTTGACAAGGTAGACTTGACACTAAAAGAGTAAAGGGAACAAAAGACAAAAGAGACTCAATAGGACTAATGTTAATTAAGATAAGAGTGAGTAACTTATTGATGAGGTATGTAGCAATTAACAACTTCTCCACAATCGGTTTTGGGAAGAGGAATTTGGAAAAGGAGGACTCTAGCTACTTCTAGAAGAGGGTGATTCTTCTTTGTTGAATCTTCATTTTGTTGTGGAGTGTTAACGCGTTAGTTCGTGAACAACACCATTATGACAAAAACTTAGAATTCTTGAATCACATATTCAATACCATTATCAAACCTAATTCTTTTTTATGTTCTTTCTAAATTGATTATGGACGAGGTGGAAAAAATGAACTAAAATTTGGAAGTCCTCAAATTTGTTTTTCATAATGTATTTTCATGACACGAGTACAATCATCAATAAAGTAACCCCATTTTGCTCCAAAAATAAACTCTAAACTAGGTAAGCATCATAGTGAATCAAGTCAAATGGGAAATTACACCTTTTGCCAAGATGGGATAAGATGCATGATGATACTTTGATAGTTGACAAATATTATACTTGAAAGACTCGACATACTCTTATAGTAAACAAATGACAGAATGAGGATTTATGAAGCCATATTTGGGAATTTGCTCATGTTTTTTATGTTGCTTGTTAGCTTATGACTGTTGTATTGTTTTTGGTTCTTGGATTCCAACGGATACAACCCACTTTGCTCCTTATCAATTAAAATTGCCTTCCTTATGGCAAGGTCCTAAAATACACAATAAGATGAGAAAAAACTTACTCAACAATTCAAATCTTTTTTAAACTTTCGTGTAGAGGTAATAATATTGGTCAATTGTGGGACATATAAAACATTCTTTAATACAATAGATGACACTAAAGTTATATTCCTGGATTTGCAACTATAATGAGTTTTTCTCTAGTCATTTTGACATATGAATTGAAGAACTAAGAAAAAGGAGTCATGTGATCAATTGCTCCTGAATCAAGAATCCAAATACCTTTGGATAAAGGGCCAATAGTGTAGAATGTACTCTTATCTTTTATGGGTAGGGTATATGATCCGGAGGACTTGGTCTTTGATTTATCATTGTTCTCAAATGATCTAGTTCCTCTTTAAAAGCTTTCATACCAGACATTAGAAAACTCAACAAAGGGATAATAAAGATTTTGCCCTTATTGCTTTAATTCATAAAAAAAAAATTGTTTGGCAAAAGAACCAAATCATAATCTAATGAGACGCAACCACCCCTTGGAGCTCAAAAGGTCCTAACAACCTTGTCTGTGGCCGTAGCGATTGTAGCATACCTTTTTGGCCTACCACTAACCCTCAAAGATGATGGTGAACAATAGGGGTGATGGCTGTTAACGAGGCATCGGAAATACTCCCAGATTGGGGCTCTGATACCAACTTGAATAATATAAGAAAATAAAGAATTATTTTATTGATAACATTTACTCTAATTATATTCTCATCATCTCTATTTGTAATAATCAAAATCTTTAACAGGGACATATATGCTGAAATGAATAGGAAGATTCTCAGGATATTTTTTCCCAATTACTATGGAGATATTGAGGATATTTTTTATCCTAATAATATGTTATTTACAACACTACCCTTTGATACCATGTTCTTCTAATATCTTAGGTGTTTGCAACAATCTTAGTTTTTTTATGGAAGCTTCTCCTAACATGCTAGAGATTATTGCATTTTGTTCAGATTGCTTTCTTATTCTATATTTCTGTCGTTTATGTAGTGTTGTAATTCCTATTATTGAAAAAGGATTTTGTACTGTCACAGGCGCACCCTGATTTGATTCAAGCATTCCAAGCTGCTGCAGTTGCTGGGGGATCTGGAAGTTCAGGTGCATCTGCAAACAAATCCCTCAATGCTGCAATAATGGGTGAGGCCCTCCCCAGAGGAAGAGGAATTGACGAAAGGGCTGCACGTGCAGCTGCTGAAGTCAGGAAGAAGGCTGCAGCAAGGGGCCTGTTAGTGCGTCCCCATGGTGTACCAGTCCAAGCCTTGCCACCCCTTACCCAACTTCTAAATATTATAAACTCAGGTTCGACTCCGGATGTTGTGGATAATGGGAATGCAGATGGAGCAAAGGATGAAACAAATGGCATTCCTCCAAGTGATTCAACTGATGTCAAGAAAGGCCAAACAATACCGGTGCAAGAGCAGGCTCCAGTTGGATTAGGCAAGGGATTGTCATCATTGGACGCCAAGAAACAGAAAGCGAAACCAAAAGCTGGGGCTTGAAATTTTGAACTTGTAAGCTCTGGTAGTTGGCAGTGGTAGATTTATTTGAGATCAAATATTCTTTTTGAGATGGTTGGATTAACCAGGTACTTTGCTCAGCCTTTTTTTTCTGAAGAGTGCTGTAGCGATCAGAAGTAATTTTGTTTTTTTGGCCTTTGCCCCTTAGGTTTGGTAGATTTAAACATCCAGAGTGAATGTGATTGTGGTCAAATGCTTTTTTATTTTTTTCTTCTGGGCGATTACTGGTAATTTTTCAATAAACTCCATGTTCGGGGATGCAGGGTAATAACTATCATTTTTATAATGAACCCCTGTATCTATGACAAGTTTAATTTAGAGGCAAATTAAATGCATAATCTACCGTGTAGAAGATTTTGCTGCAATTTTTGTACGACATTATTATCTTTGGTTATCTTTAATATGATGGCAATTCTCTGTGAATTGCTTGATCCTGAATTTATAAGATTATTCTCAGCAGGGGGTGTTTGGTGCCTAAGTTTAATATTTCTACTTGTTCTATAATTTATGTTTATTGGTTCAAAGACAGAATAATGAGAGCTACATCAAAATGAGACATTCTTTCTGCGGTTGTGACCATTTGAGTAAAATATTTCACTTGTTTAGATAAATCTAAATATTCATGTATTTAAATACAAATTGTTCTGAATACTTGATACAAAATGTGAGCCTTGGTATTGAAAATTTGTATCTATAGAATGATACATCCAATTTATTTATGAATGTTAAGGTTTAAGGTTATTTGAGATTTATTTTGTAATAGAAAGCAATTCATAGTAATCAAATTGTTGTGATTTTTGCTATGGTGCCAATGGTTATTCCTTTTGTAAGTCATTGTGGTTTGACTTGAGACTAATACTAGGTTCGAACTTGGCTCTAGGTTTGAGTTCAAAGTTTGATCATGAATTAGTAGGTTTAGATATTGTCTCAGTTTGAACTTGATCCTTTAAGCTTGGTGTAGAAATTTATATAATAAAGGTTATAATAAAAAACAAATGGATAAAAAGGGAAGAACCTACCCGAGTAAAGAGGCAAAACTTTAGTTCTCAAGAACTGTGGAAATCTTCTTTTCCATGTTTGGTCTCATTAGTTTTATCTTAGAATTGTAGTGTTTAGGAGGGTTAAAGTTTGCGCACCTCTTCTCTTATATGAGATTTGCCTCAAATCTCCTCCACCAGGCTTAAGTTAAGCTCAAAGTTTGTTTTGTGAACTTTATGTTGAAGTGTGTTTGTCTGTAAGTTATTGCACTGATTTACAAAATCATGACCTCAGTAGCAAAAGTCAGCTTGTAAGTTATTTCTTAAGTGTTTTTCACGGGTATCACTACAAGACATAGGTAGTTTCTAGATTGACATGATGTTTAATGTTGAACTATAATAGGAGACTGTAAATTTATTTGTCAATGGATCAAGTGTGTAGTTAGTTACTTAGAAAGCAAATAATGTGTTTTGACAATAATTTCTAAACATTTTAAGCACTAATCGTAGATAAGGATTTAGTTCTACCAAATTGATCCGGTAGTTTATGGTGACAAGTTTGAACTTAACCTAGACTTTGGCTATTCGAAATGATAAACACCTAATTGTGGATTAGGAATAATGAATTTATGAAAACTTTCACCAAACAATTAATAAAAATAGAAAATGTCGAAGGAGATAAGAAGATGAAGATGTCATAATCATTAATTGTTAAAACATGCCAAATACGTAAAAATGAAGAATTAAATTGTGTATTATTTTTTTAAAATCTGCATTGATGGTATATATAATCAGTTACTAGTTTAAAGTTTGATTGATCCATCAATAAGAAAATTTGAAATAAGATTTTGTAAAACATCTTCTTTAATTACTACAATTTGGATAACATGTAATATTTAAGAGCTTACAAGGAGAGAAGGGTTAATCATGCATTTTTATATTGATTTATTTGAAACTATAAATTATGTTTAATTTTCGATTAATAAGTCTAATTCTCTTAAGGAAATCACTTTTGACTAAAACTAACTATCCAAGTAATTATTTGAAATGTAACTACTTTTGGCGAATAATCCAAGTTTTATTTGGACTACACCTATTTTTAGCTAAATAATCTCTAGTACTGTTAGGAGCTTGACTATTTTTGACTAGATAATCAAGTATTATTTAGAATACAATCACATCTAACTAAGACTAGATATTATTTAAAAGTCAAACACTTTTAACTAGATAACTTTGAGTATTTTTTGGAACAACAACCATTCCTGACTTGACTCAAGTATTTTTTGCATTGTAGCTACTTCTGATTAAACATAAATTTTTATAAAAAGAAAGTGATTTAATCTATCATAGTTTTGGATAGTTAGTGAGAGACAATGTCTTGTGATATGTACAAAGATAATTCACTCAACTAGGATTGAAAATGAACATAATAGTGTTTTAAGAAAAGTTTCTAGAGCTCAAAGAAAGGAAGAAATTTAAAAATATATTTGCACTTGTTCAACATAGTTCTCTCTTTCTTTTTCTTGAATCAAAACTTTAAATAACATAGCAAAGAAGTATCCATTGCAAATCTTTTTTGGATGTCAGAAGCTTCCACTTGAAAAAAGACTTTTTTTTTCATTGTTTAAGCTAAAAAGAATGAGGATACCTTAAATGTATTTTATATAGTAATTAATTTCTATTTTTTCTTTAAGTAACATTTGACAATATTTATCAAGTTTAGGTTAAAGATATGTACGTTTCTAACAAATTTTTCAAAGTTGACAAAGGCATGAATTAGTGATAGAAATTTTAGCTTTTGTTATAAGATGTTTTGATGTTAACGAAGATGTTTTGATGTTGACATGTTTTCTTGAAGATTATTTTGTTGATTTAAAGATGGAAGCATTCTTTGCAACACAGAATAAAGTAAACAGAATATATTCGTGAAATATAACATTATTTTCGTGTATTGTATGTTTATCATTTGAGCATGTTTATATACATAAGAATCTTCAAAGAAATATAAAATGTTGCATTGTCTATAAGATTATACATTTTCAAGATTTGTTAACATTGTCTTCCATCTTACAACTTTAACATAATCATGTTTATACTTTGTTGTTTATATATATAGGATTTAGGATTTAGGATATATTTTGGATATGATGATATATTTCATTCTAAACATTTTTGACAAGGGATCTTTCCAATAATTTTATTCCTTGGGAACATGTTTAATCTTGGTTTAATCATATAGGATGTGATATATTTTGGTTTCATGATATATTTTATTCTAACATTTTTGACAAGAGATCTTTCCAATAATTTTATTTCTTGGAAACATATTTACGAGGTTGACATATAGATTTTTGTTATGACAAGCTATTTGTTACTCATGCATCTAACTTTTCTCATGTTGACTGTTTTGACAAATTTATAATTAATACTCAACCTAATTATTTAAAGTTTAAATATTAAATTTTAATTATTATTCCTTCATATGATACTTTTCTAGAATGGTTTGTACTCCACTAGCTTTAACATTAGATGAACTACTTTCACTAAACATCCATCAATCATCTACATGTTTGTTTTGGTGGTAGGATTAATGACAAATTTTTAACTTTAATATCTTATTACAAGTTATATTTTTTTTAAGCTTAGTCTTTCTCATAATTTATCTAATAGGAAAATCGATTTTCATGATGATTTGGTGTCTTTGAAAATAAGATTTTCACTCTTCATTGTTATTTTCAAATCTAGGATAGATTTTTCAAAATCATGGTACTTCATTTCAATATCAAGCAGAATTGGTTAATGAAAGTATTTTTTTTATTTTTTATTGATCCCTTATACAAAGTCAATAATAATTGTTTGTTATTAGTTTCTTTAATAACAATTAAGTAAAATAGCAACTTGGCCTCATAATGAAATATGTTGAAAATTTGTGGAGTTTCTAAGAAGGTTTTGAATTCTTAAAAGGTCATCTCATACTCGTTTTATACTTCTATTTGTTATAAAAAAGCTTGCTACATTATATTCCAAACACATATTTTTTATATTTAGTATCATGTTATGTTTTCCAAGTTAGATGAACACCTTAGCCAAATAAATGGTATGTTAGGCGAAATGTTGGAAAAAATCATTTTTATATAATTTACAAATACTTCTATCTTTCTTCCAATTTGTGTTTTCAACTCTTTGTTCACAAATCCATAATAAATTGTCCTTACTTTTTTCAACCTAAATGGTATGAACTTGTAATAGAAATTAACATTGACTAATAAAATTATTCTTCTCCTTATTAGGGTTAGAGATTATATTCTGAATATACTTATAAAAAGCTAAGAACTTTATATCTTAATACTCTATTCATAAATCTATCTTAACTCGAACAATAAATAAATTAAAATATTATTTATACTTAGTTAAATTATACATCTTAAAATAATTTAATTCTTTTAATTTGAAATATTATTTATTACCTTATTTTATTAATTACCATTTTTAATTTTTAATTTTAAACTTATTAATGAAACTAAAAGATAACACAAAATAAAATTTTGATAAGAGTTTGTATTAACAAGTGATATGAGGAACTTAAACATATTTAAGTTTAATAATAATAATAATAATAATAATAATAATAATAATAAACAATTAATTTATTATACTATAAAGACTTTTTCAACCATATAGAGTTTACTTTTAATTTAATAGACTTTCATAGAAGTCTTACTCTATTTATTTTCTGGAAAAGTCTCCTTTGTCTTTAGTTTGATGTAAGTTAGGCCATAAAATCTATTGAGTCCGTAACTTCACTTATTTTCATCCTTAACTTTAACTCACTCTTTTTAAACACACTTTTACTTTTCAATCTAACATTAAAATTTTTCATTCTAAAAATATAAAGTAAAATCGAAGTATAATTGAGAAACACTGCAATGTAACGTTAAATAATTACCGTAATTCAAAATAAAAAAAAAATCTCGCTCTTTCACCTTTTTAAATTTTTATTTTTACTATTATTAAAAATATGGTCTATTTTTAAAGAGAAAATAGTTGGTAGTAAAAGTACACAAAAGCTATGTGCATCTCTCCAAATTTCTCTTCAATAAATATTAATTGAGTTATTATTTATTTTGTATACCAAATAAGAATCTCATATTATTTTTCTTTTTATTATTGTCTAAGAATTAGATTGAAGAACTTATATCAATTGAATATAAGATCCACTGCTACAGGAACCGTAATCCACGTCGGTTCTGGGGATGATTTCACGACGGCCCCAAAAACCGACGTTGAATCAGGCGACGTTAAAAGTAATATTTTCAACGTCGGTTCAATTTGAACCGACGTTGAAAATCAAGACTTACAACGTCGGTTAAGGCTAGAACCGACGTTGTAAGTGTCACCCACACTTACAACGTCGGTTCTAGCCCTAACCGACGTTGTAAGTCAATTTTACAACTGCAATGCAGTTTCTAATTTTCTCATTTTTCCCTAAATTTTAGTACCTGCATATTAAATAAACCAGCAACCCAGCCACAATTTCATATATAATACATTTCAAATAGCTAAATTTCAAAGATAGACTCTCTAGACAAAGGTTTGATGAAGATATCAGGTAATTTAATTTATGTTTTGTATGTATTCTATAATGCAATGCAATGCTTAGCTATATGATCTCTAATGAAATGATGTGTTATGTTCTATATGCTTTGTCTCGGAAGAACAATTTAAAAGAAGTAAGATTGATGTAAAACAAGCATTATTAGACGGATCTAATCGATCTTGAAAAAATCATAAAAAATAGTTAGACATTGAATTTTCCGCTAATTTTTGTTGTGTTATGTTCTTTTGATGTGTACTTGGATAAAGAGGTCCCGCATCCCCCAAAATAATCATAGTTTTGAAAATACAAAATTTAGGTGTAGAAAAACTTCAAACAGATCATAACTTTTGCTACTGGACCTCGGATGGAGATGCGTAAAAAATGAAAGTTCTTGGAAATGATGCAACGAACCTCTTGGCAAATCCCCAAAGGGGATTTGGGCAAACAAATTTTCAAAAATCCTCCATTTACTATAACTTTTTTATTATTTTACTATTTTTTACCTATTTTCCTAAATTTTGGCCATTTATGTGACTACCTTGCACTTGTCAAAAAATTTTGAAAAAATTTGTGGAGTTGTGTCGTACCAAACAGAGAATTATCAGGCCATTACATCTTAGAAATTTCATAGTTGCAGCTTCTTTTGTCCTAATTGCATCATTTTGCATACAGCATACAACATACCGTATGTTTTTTTTTATTATATGTATGACTACATACAGGCATTTCAATAACCTAATCATACAAACACTATAACATTATTTAACAGTCACAGCCAAATTATCACAACAATCTTGTACAGCCATTTCAATAAACCAATCATACAAACATTATATATACAAACATTATATTCTACAAAACAAAAAAACCCTAAAATTAAAAAAACCAACTAACCTGGCGGCTCGGCAACGACGGCGGTGGTGGGGAAGCTGACGGCAAGGGAAGGGGAGGGGACTGCGGCAACCAAGAGGAGACCTCCAAGGAACGAGAACGTCGTCGGCGACGAAGGGAGCTCCAACAACCTTCGCGACAACGAAGGGAGCTCCAACAACCTTCGCGACAACGAACCTTCGCGACAACGAAGGGAGCTCCAACAACCTTCGCGAGCGACGACGACGGGAACTGCCAAACGGAGGAGAATCATGGACGCCGGTCACGGGTTGACGCCGGTGACGAAGGGGAGCTGATCATCGCTGTCGCATAGGAAAGGGAGCGTCTCGCGGTGGAGGAGACGATGACGAGCAGCAGCGGCGCGAAGAGGAAAAGTGACGAGGGAAGAACGCGGGATAGGTTTTTATAAATAACCTTTCTACGTCGGTTACTGGTTGAACCGACGTAGAATGTTTTCAATTTTACATTCTACGTCGGTTGTTGTCTCAACCGACGTAGTATTTTTGCAATTCTACGTCGGTTGAGACAACAACCGACGTAGAATGTAAAATTTAAAACATTCTACGTCGGTTCAACCAATAACCGACGTAGAATGTTCACTTCACACGTTCAACGTCGTTTAAATTTAAACCGACGTAGAATGACGACGTTAATTCATACTTCTGTAGTAGTGATCCTATCAAATTATACTAAGTAAGTATAAATTTTATTTTATTAAACTTATTTTTCATAATCGAGTTAGGCTTAAAATTGAATGTAGAGTTCATTCTAACAAAAAGTTGGATATCATGTCATCCATTATGATATTTTTTTTAGTTTTATGTTCAAAATTTATCTAAATATAAAAAAGTGTGTTAAAAATTTCACATTAATTAAAATAAAAATAAAATGATATTATATAAATAGTTTCTTCACAAGTTAGATTAAAATTTATGTCTTAATTAGAATACTTGTATAGTTGTGTTTTTATTTTCTTATAATTTTTAAGAATAATATAAAAAGTACTTTTACCATTATGCCATATCATTGTTCAAAATTTAAATTCTAGAAAACAAAATTAAGATGTTTTTTTTCTACAGAATCCAACTTGTAGGAAACCATTGTGACGGCTTTTACAAATCAGTATATCATAATTTAATTTATATATATTGTAATACAGTTTTCTAGTTATAAATTGCTACGTAACATAAGCTTTTTATAATAATTATTTTGAAAATATATTTATAATAATTCCTAATTAGTATATAGTGTAAAAAAATACATTAATAACATATGAAAATCAAATTCTTAAAATAAATTAGCTGTTTTTCAATCGTGACATAAACATTGAAATACCTATGATTTTTTAGCAAGAGCATCATCACACATTATTGTTCTAACTGAAAATATTTTGATTAATTATTGCCAAGGAGAAATTGGACAATTTGTTGGTTATGTATCTTAGATGGTACTTAGCTTATCAGCAAAATACAAAGGAAAAATTGGCAGTGTTTCAATATTCTAGGATACATATATTAGAAGCTGAATCGAAGATCATAGTTTCTAGTTTCAAAAGCAATCTCCATATAAAATTCAGTATCAAACATTGTATTGAAGTTTGTGTTACATAACTCGATCCTTAATCTAATAAAACTTCTTATAGGTAAAAATGAAGAGGTGAAAGATTTCTGCCAAACATGCTAGAAGAAATGAAAATCAAAAGTGAAAAAATATTCACCTGATCTAAACTCACACCAGGCAAATGTCAGCATTATTTTATATAATTACAATTGCTAACTTTGGCACACTAAAAATCCTCCATAATTTTGCTATCTACACGTAAATAAATCAGGAACAAGTTCTAGTGCAATGCTTCTCATTACTTGTACATTTGCACTTGGCCTTGCAATCTGAGAGTACCTGCATGAGGGGAATGAAATATAGTTAGACAATATGAGTTTGGTGGAGTTTAATGTGTTCATTATTCTCTTCAGGATTTATGGAAAGATTTGTAATTCTGTAGTACCTTGACTTGTTTCTGCAGGTCCTTAATGTACTCAACTGCCAAATCTAACATATCTGCTGTGCTTGTTTGCTGCCATGTGAAAGAAGTGTCAAGTTAACATCAATTTTCAAAGAGGAAGTGAAATAAAATCAATATGTGATGTTGTTGTTGTGAGAGTTAAATTACCTTTTCTGATTTTGGGAAAAGGTCTTGCAATTTCTTGATTCTTTCACTGATTCTTGTTCTTCTTACCTTTGAGAAGAACAAATAGGAAACAGTTAAGTTGCATGGTCTTATTAGTATGAAAAGTGACAAACTGACAAGAGATTTATAATAGAATTTTACCCTCTCTGCAATGCTTCTTGGGTGAGTGGCAAAGCCTCTTTTGGCTCGAATTTTACAAGGAACAGAACCTTGAATTTGAAGAAACTTCTCTATGGATGACATCTTAGTAGAAGAGCTAGGTAGGCTGAGATGGTGAGTCAAACCAAGATTTTGATAGCTAAAATCTGATTCCTGATGAAGGCAACAATTTTCAGTGATCAACAGTGGAAAAAAGCTTCAAAGTTCAATTGGTTGAAAGTAAATTTACAGACTTTGTACCTGAGATTCCAAACCATTTGAGGTGGAAAACATGATTTCATCATCACTTTCTGTTTTGGGGGCATTGAATGACGCACTTTCCCAGATTTCAGTGGTGAAGCTAGGTATGTAGAATTTTGAGTTACCATCTTCATTAACTTGAATCCTACTTTGATCACAATTTTCTTCGAGGCTTTCATTTCCATTTTCAGCAATTTGTGGCATCCGTTTCAAGCATGAAGATGGCCTAGATGAGAAAGTAAGAGAACTATTCAACCCACTGGTTGATGTAGTAGCCTGTCCATTTGAAACATCATTGGCTTTAAAGGCACCTATTTCTCTCAATGCTGCAAGATCTATAAGAAATACAAAAGTATTCACAACTCAACACTAAAACTAAAACTAATGTCTTGTTTACTATTATGCAACAGCTTATGCATATATATGTATGCAAGGAACATCTTTAATGAGGTGAGAGAAGTCAATTTTGACAATACAACCGTACACAATGATTTACTTCAATCTCTTCTTGACTGTTTAGTTTGATTCTGTGATCAAGATTAACTTCTCACATATTCCTACCATTTTATCTCTCACCTAAATCTGGTTTCCCATTCTCTGCAAGAATAGTATAAAGAACTAACTCCCAATTACTTTATCTACATAAGGAAAGAGGGATCTGATTTAGCAATAAGTATTTAGCAGGGTGTAGTTAATTCTGAAAATTTGGACAATATATGGTGTTGATTTTGAGAATGATTGGATACAGTGAAAATGCTTCAATTTGAGGCATACCATATTTTTCACATACATGAGAAAAATTAGTAAACCAAAGGAAAAAAAAGACAATAAAAGGAAAATCATAGACTATAAAAGAAACTGTAGCAAACAAGAGAAAATGCATACCATTTGCAATGGAGAAAAATCCAGCAGGGGAGCTCTTTTGTCTAAATAGATTGGAGCAGTTCCTGGCACCCATTTTAGATTGAATTTGGTTCTCTGAGGCCATGGAGTTCACCACACCAAAAGAGCCACCAAAAGCATTGCCAGCAGCACTGGAAGAACAATTTGGCAAGCCTTGAATTTGCTGTGATTGGTAAATTAACTGAGAGCCACCATAAGAATATTCATTCTGTTGTGGTGGTCCCTGCGGAACAGATTCCCCTATTTCCTGCTTTACAGGCTTGCCTCCAAATTCTTCCAAAGCTTCTGAATTGCTCCATCCATTGTTGGATGGTAGCAATTTGGACAACATGGTGTCCATTTCTGAACTTGTGGATGGAAGATAATGCGGATGAGCCTCACTTGAGAAAGATTCCTCATTGACAAAGTCATGAATGTTGTTGTCAATAAGGCTTGCCAGCAATGAGCTTGGAGCAGAACAGTACCTCAATAGTCCAGAATTGGGTTGGTGACAGTGTTGTTGTGGATGTCCAATACTCGAATCCATTTCTTGGTTTTTCCTTAGCTGAAGCTCCACATCTGAGTACTTGAGAGCAGGACTATACATAACACTCATCTTTGCAATCACCTGAAAATCACTGAATAAAGAAAATTATCATCTATAATTCCTACATACAATAGCTAGCTAAGAAACTTTTCAAGCCATGGTGGTATGTTAATATCAATAATACCTTGGTGAGGCTACTATGTCAAAAAATTATGCTTCCAAAGCGAAATTCTAACTACATGCTCAACCATTTTCAATAGCCACCATCCACCAATACTTAAAAAATGAAATAAAAAAAACCATGTAATGAGAGACAAATTTTCAGCTGAGAATTTTTCTTGAATTCTGTTCCTACTGCAACCAAAGTAGTTTTTGGGACTAGAAAGATTAGAAAATCTTGAAAAGCAATAAAGGGCATACGTCAAGTTTTGGCAGATTCAAATCCAAAGTCTTTCAGCTCCTTGAGTCTGGCTCTGAACTCGAAAGTATACACACGAACACAGATGAGAAGAGGAAGAAAGGAAAGAGTTGTGATGAGGGTAGAAAAAGAAGATTATTATTTTGTCTGGCACCTGTGACATATTTATGCAGTTTCTTGTAATAACCACCCTCATGATTCCACAATATAACGATTATACCTTGATGACACAAGAGGGTCCATTGTAACCATGATTTTTCATTCTCTTGCCGTTGACCACTAAACTCCTCGAACAAGAAATAATCAAGATCTGAGTCTTGGAATCTAACTTTGGCTTTGCATATTGAATAGTGAAAGTGGATAATTACATACTTTTTCATCATCAGACTTTCTAATTTCATAAAATTAAACAAACCAACGACAATTAAGTACTGATTTAGAGAAGCATGCAGTGTCACGTCAGTCTTATGTATCTTTTGGTTACTTCTACTTAAGTTTTTTTAGACAAATAAAAACTTGAAGAAACTCAAATAATAAACAAATAGCTATACACATTAAAGTAGTAATAGATAACTAATGAAGACATCTTTGATCTAAAGTTACAAAAGTAATTCTGCAGTAAGAACTTACTCTAAAAAATAGCTGACTTTTTTTTATTATGTTGGCCAAGAACATTCTTTAACTTGGAGTCAATGCTAATTCTTTGAAGGTTAGCAAAATCACTTTTATCTTTTATAACAAGTTTCTTCAATAAACACAGTATATTCAAGAGACCCGATTACATGAAAACTTGCACTTTGGTGGTACATAGTAACCCGCTAATAGAAGAACACCACAAAAATGTGATTAGTGATTATTTGCTTAAGGATCAAGCGACCTTTGTCTAAGCATTAGGGAAACTGTGTGGTTGGTGTTCTTTGGTTGCAGGAAAGGACACCAACTTTTACTTTACTTAATTCTCATGTTCATGAATTATCCCAAAAGATTTTATTTTATTTTATAATTGTACTTTTCCTGAAGAACTCATCACAGATTAGCACACAAAGTTGCTTTTCAAAGAGGTTGGTTATCCTTAAAAAGATATTATTCTATGGATTGGGCAAGAAATTATGTGGGTCATACCTGAAACTATATTGCTGATTAGAAAAATAATATTCATTGAAATTACTAGTCAAAGGAAAAAAAATGTGTAGAATTCTTAGGATAAGTTAAAAAAAATGGTGGGGTTTTTGTTTTCTAAAAACTATGGGTGGTATTGTAGCTTGTATTCAGATTGAAGACATTATTAACATTTTTATATATAAATAGGGACCAAGAAACAAGACCTGTTTATTGCATCCTAGAATGTAGAAATCATAGAAAAGATTCCAAGTCTTTCTGCGTTTACCTTGTCTCTGGTTATATAACATTATTATATTATCAAAGTTTTTCTTTAGAAATAAATGAGTACAATAATTAAAAATTATATGAAAAGTAAGAGTGCAGTACAATTAACAAAAGAGAAATTGATGATGTTATTTTAAAAATTGAAAATAATAAATAAATAAATGTTCTTCTCCAAAAAATGTTACACTTAAAGAGAAATAAAGGAAGTTTCATATTATATTATTAAAAGAATAAGTAAAATAGTCAAAAGTTATTAAATGTATATATAAAATATTTGATAAAATATGTTTAAAGTAGGTTAATATTTGGTTAAAATTAATTTTTTATTAAAATATAATTTTTATTCTTTAAAAAAATGTGTGTATATATATATATATATATGTATTGTTTTTATATTTTAAAAATGATGAATTTTTAGTAAAATACAATTTTTGTTCCTCTGAAATTTTCAAATTCGGTTTTTGTCTTTCATATTTTTTAAATGTTAATTATAATCATAAGAAGAACTAAAAGCTAGATATTTCTAATTAGAAAGTGAACAACAAGACACAGTTGTTTTTTAAAGAGTAAAACAAATTTTACCTTTTATGATTATTGTCATTCCTTTTGATTAAACATATAATGTTAGGGTGAGGGATGAAATTTACCAATTATTGTATAAAATTAAGGTGAGAAATTAAAATCATGAAAATTAAGATGAATTATAACGTTGAGAAACGTGTATGAATTATTAAAAAAAAGAAGCATGAGCACTGTACGAAAGGTGGCTTGGCTGGTATTAATTTATATGTGAACAGAGACATTTTATATTAAAAGAAAGTGAGTGAGCCAATGGAATTGGGACCATAAGTTTGAGAAGGCAATGTTCAATGAAAAAAGGATAAGAAGACAAATACCTCTCAGTCAAGGTGTTTTTAAGTTTCCAGCTGTGTTACTCTCTTCAATAAATCCAACACAAACATGACTCACCCACTCACCAAACATTCACACAACTAATACCTTGCCGCCACTAACATTTCTGCTCATCATTTCTCTAATCACTAAGACAAAACAACTCACTTTTTTTAACCAAATCTTAGCAAATAGAGGAATTATATAAATATTTTTTTATATTTTATTTAATTTCATCCCTTTTTAAATTTAATTTGGTTATTTATGCTTTTAAAGTGGTTTAAAATGACTATACATTAGCTTAAACTTAAATTAAATTTGTTTGAGGTAGAGAATATAAATGGTTTTTTTTATTGTAGAGTGCAAAAAAATTAAATTACTAATATCGATTCATATTTTTATTATGAAAAAGATTAAGTTATGTTAAATAATATAACTTTTTTTAAGTAAAGTTATGTTACATAATATGATTTTAGTTTAATTTTTTTAGTGAAGTCCTGTTACCTAGCATATCTTAAGTATATAAAAATAATAATTTAAATTTGTAAATTTTTTATTTTTTTACCCTCTTATATACTAAAACCTAAAAAAGTGATATTTGGACTCTTAGCATATATATATATGTTAGGTTTAACTTAATCACAATAGTAACCGAGAGTTAGGATTTTATTTAGTTACTAAGTTAACAAAATTGTGTGTATATGTATACACAAATTTATAATAGATAAAATATTACCAAAAAGAATGAAACACAAAAAAAATCTTCTTATTTTCTTGTTGCATTCTGCTTCTTTTTGTGTATTTTTTTTTGTATTTCATGATCGATAGCAATTATATGATGACATCAAAGTTCTTTTTTTTGAAGAGTTTTGTTGTGTTTGTTGATATTCCTTATTTTCAATTGACAAAATTGTCCTTCTTTCATCTTTTAATTTTTTTTCCCTCTCTTTGTTTTATTTTTAGACAACAACAAATCAATTTCTCAATATATGCAAATCCTATTATCTCCATTCAAGAGAAAATCTAACAATGACTCTAGTTTCTCTGGTTCTTGATTCATTTAACTACAATTCATGGAGTCATTATATGCTTATCACTCGGAGTGCCAAGAACAAAATCTAAATACCTATGTAAAATCATGCACTTCATGTAATTTGGAAAAGAGGAAACAACATAGTGGTTTCATGTTTGATTCATTTTGTTTTCCCTTAATTAGACAGAACATATTATGGATGGATGATGCACAAGAAATCTTAAAAGATTTAAAATTTTGATATTTTCTAATATCATAAATCAAATGATTAATAAATCAATAATATTAATGTTGTGATGGTAGAAAATGTCAATTCTAAAACAGCACAAATTCAGAGGCTCAAGATGCAGATGTGTGATTGAATTCTACACAACATAAAGATTTAATGGCATTACTACAACAACAAAAAGCTTTTATTCATAGCAATTCACATGTAAATCATATTAGGGTCATTAGTGCTCCTAAAGATACACTTATAAATAATATGTTATCAATTACTTGTAATATAAACAATGTGAACAACATTAATACATGAATTCAAGATTTAGGTGTGACAAATCATGTTACCTATTGTCTTATTTGCACTATTCATAAAGAAATGTTATTGTTAAACTTCCCACGAATCATACACTCATTATAACATAGATCATACATTCAGAACTGATAATGACATGCTTAGATCTAAACATGTGTCCACTCACTCTTATTACACTACAAGACTCCATTAAAATCCTGGTTTCACTCTTTCATTTGAAGATGCTACCTACCAAAGACTAGTTGACAAATTGATTTACTTGACCAACACACGTCCAAACATTAATTTTGTTGTGCAACACTTGAGTCAAGTTGTAGAACAACCTACTTCTTCACATCAACAAGCTACTAACATAATTATAAGATACATAAAATGTTTTTTCGATGTATGCATTTTCTTTCTTTCTAGTTCAGTTCATTTAAAGAGATTTAAGGATTCTTATTGAATAGGATGCATTGACAACAAAATATTTATTATTGATTTTTTAATCTATTTGTGTTCTATATTAATCTTCTTTCGAAAGTTTAAGAAACAAACTACTATTTTCACAATCTTATAAAAGATTGAGCATAAATTATTTGTCAGTACCACTTGTTAAATTCAATAACTTCAACATTTTTTTAAATTTTACTTACCCTTTCATCGTCTTGTTGTGTTGTATTATAATAACAAATCAATTCTTCACATTATTACAAATCATGTTTTTTATGAGAAAACAAAATATATAAAAATTGATTATCTCATAATTCAAGTGTAAGTTAAACCTATGAAATTAGTGTCTATTATTTCTATAAACCAATTTTTTGACAACTTTCTTATCTAAAATTTGATCCTAGTTAGTTAGTGAATAATAGTTTGTTATCACAACAAACTTATATATATATATATATATATATATATATATATAAAACAAATAAAGGATTAACAAAAAAAATGAAATACAAAATAAAATATTTTCTTTTATCTCCTTATTATAAAAATACTCTTTACTTTTTTTTCTTTTGTAATACTCTTTACTTTTTTTTTCTTTTGTTTTTCATGGTTCATGTCAATTATATGATGAACTATTGCACTTAGAAAAGGTTGTAGTATAACTATACTTAATAATAGGTGGTCGATCTTATTATTAGTTAAAATTATAATCAGTTTGGTTCTTATATATTTATTGAACGAGACACTATTATGAATTACATCAATTATATGTAATTGTATATAATAGAGTTTAACTAAATCAAGTTAAAATTAAATTGTTTTCAATTTTTAATTATTAAAAAAATTTATTATAGGTTACAATGATATAAATAATTTAACATAATAAAGAATATATGAAATTCAAATAATAACTTTAAGGTAGTAGATAATATTTACTACTCAAAATAAATTATTTCTTGTGTAACTTGAAATTAAAATGCTATTAAATATAGTCCAATTAATTTACTTTTATTTTTAATGCTTTCATTATCACAAAGTAACTGTTTAAATTTAATTTACTA
This sequence comes from Lablab purpureus, assembly GCA_030347555.1. Lineage (NCBI taxonomy): Eukaryota > Viridiplantae > Streptophyta > Magnoliopsida > Fabales > Fabaceae > Lablab > Lablab purpureus. Next base: position 27,010,765 of record CM059258.1, read on the forward strand.
AATTCCAATTATAGATCATTCACGTATAACAAATCTCCGATCTTAGTCTTTACGTTTTAAGTGACCAAATCGACTCTTTCGAGTATCAAGCTTATACGATTTTAATCTATTAGACACATTTTCCATCAAATGTGAACATACTAATCGACAAAATAATTAAAATTACACAACTTATGCAAAGAATTATAATTAACTAAAATAGTTATAATTATAATTAAGCTAAAATAGTTATTATTGAGTAAAATAATTTCTTATGTGCTATGAATATTATTATCTCTTAATTCTAAAGATTAAAAAATGATTTTTCTCTCTCTATAAGAGTTACTTAAAAGCAAGGGAATTATAATTAATTAGTTGTCTTAGTTTGACTTAAGCCATCTTCATTTATTGTTTTCTGAAGAGGAATGAACCTAATTCCTCAGATTGGTATTAATTGCACGTATGTCTCGTGTTGCAAGGCACCATCAAATGCTTAAACAATGAAAATGGTGAATTTCTGCTATTTAATTTTAATGTCAACTCCTTTATGAAAAAAGACAAAATAAATGGATAAGAACGGCTTTTCCTATGAGAGGTGCAAAGAAACACACAACACAACACTCGTTAGCTTCATGGATAAGAACGAACCAACCAACATTTAAGGTGCGACTTGGGTCTCCAAACATAACACAAAACATAAATGCTTTAGCAAAAGATATGTTGTATTTAGGGTTTGTTTGCCATGATATCTATGTCACACTCAAATTGTTCAACCTTCCCCATCCTCTAATAGTATTAAATTTATACAATTTTATCATATTAGAGGTGCTACTATGTAGCCTAATTTATCTAATTTAATTATATTAAGTTCATAGGTTAATAAAAATATTCTTCACGTAATTGAAAATTAAAAATATTATCATTCATATAAAAAAATTATAATATATTATTATTTAAAAATATAAAAATTAATATTCAATAAAAAAATATAACAATAGTAATGTTTTTTATAAAAGGAACCAAATAAAACGATGAAGATATTTTATAGACTTAAATATGTTTTTAGTCTTTAAATTATTTGTCAAAATTGTATTTTGTTCTTAGGATAAACTTTGGACTTATTTCGTTCTTATGTTTTATAAACTCGTGTAAATTATCTTTGATCATATGTCTGAATTTCTTTTTATTTTTTTATTTTTATTTTTTATAATTTTCTATTTTATTATCATCCATCTTTTAAGTTTTTTTCACTTTTTCTTCCATTTTTTCTTATTTCTCTCTTTTTATAAATATTTTTATTTGTCATTAAAGATCATTTACAATTGTTTATAAAGTATAAAGACAAAATAAGTATAAAATTTATCCTACTACAAACGAAACACAATTTTAACAAATAGTTTAAGAACTAAAAATATATTTAACCCAAAAAATATGTTAACATAATAATTAAAAATAAAAAAATTAACATAAAAAAATAAACTAACTCATTAGAACGTAGACCAATCTCATATTAACCTATATGAACATTAGTTTAAATGAATTAAATTAAAATAAATTTATTTATAATTAATATATTATTTTTAAAACTTAATCTGATCTAAATTATAGATTAGATTCATCTGTCAAATAAAAAACATTTTAATAATTTCAATTAGTTATTAAATGCACGTTATTAAATATTTAAAATTTAAATATAATATATACTAATAACAAGCTCTAAGCTATTAACATGATAAAAAAAGTGTTGACATATTGAGTTTTGCAAGTGTTATTTGTTTGATAGCTAAAATGTTTTGTAAGTCAAAATGTTCCAATTAGTTGGGATAATGAAGAAGCAAATATTTTGATATTGATATTGATGATACCAAAGTAGCCAATGTGTTTTGAGTTTCCAAGGTCCACGTATATCTCTTTCTTCCCACTCAAACTTTCCAACACTTTCACTTTCATTTCAACCCTTTTTTCAAACAATCAACAGTTCTTGCAAGAAATATTGGTGAAATATATTATAACTTTTTAAATCATAATGATACTACAAATATCGAAAAGACTTGATTATGATGAAGACCATTTGGAAATAAGTATTAATTAGACTACTTAAATAACTATACTCAATTATAATCATTTATCTACAAGAGGTATTCTATTAAAACACACTATTCTTAATTATAATCCTTTATATATAAAATGTACTCTGTTTAAAGTTAATTTAAAATATAAAATTTATAAGTAATTTGGGTATATAAAAAATATTCATTTACTCTTCTTAATATAATTAATAAACCTAAAAAATTAATTAATAAATAAGCCGTGTCTGTAAAATTTTATATAGTTTAAAAATAACATCAATAAATATTATTTTAATGCATATTTATACATGTTTAATTCATTTAAAATTTAGTGAACATGATTATCACTAATTCAATGATTAGATGTATGAAAGTTATATTTTAGAGAAAGTTAATTTTCTCACACTAAAACTCAGAAGAAAATACGAAATCAAAGTTTTTGATAAAATATAGCGTTACCCTTTGATTCATGAAAAATTATATAAATATTTATAGAAAAAATATTACTAACCAAAACATGATTTTTAGAAATCATGAGTTACAAATATGATTTTTTTTTCAAGTACAAAATACCCTTCAAATAAATGATATTTTTTTTGTGTTAAATAATATTTTGCTACCACTCATCGAAATTTACGCCTCCAATTTTTTTTTTAATGTTTTTAATAGTCAACATTTGATAAATGTGTTAAGTTAGTCCTTTTTTAATATCTAATATTTAATAAATACGTTAATTTGCTTACAATAATAACTTTATTGCTCTTAAATTGATAATGATGCTGGCACATACCACAGTAAAAATTAATATGCCAACACATTAATTTAAAAGTAACATAAAAACTCTTATAAACAAATTAACATATTTATTGATGTGTATAAAAACCAATTGAAAATACCAATTCCAATCTTTCTTGTAAATTTTGGAGGTACTCAATACTTATTTAAAAATTTTAATTAAAAAATACATTTTTTCAAAGAATAATCTTATGGAAAATAAACTAAAAGCCATTATTTTTTCAAAAAATCAAAACATAAATATTACATCTCAAATTCAAATTTTGCAAATATAGTTACATTTCAATATAAAATCATTCGATAAATGGTGAAATTCTTTATTAATATATAAACTATATTAGAAATATTTTCTTTCTTTGTATTGATTTTTATTTTTTCTTTTTTTTAACATTTTTGTTAATATCCATAAACATTTATTTTGAGAGTCTGAATTCATCGATTCAAAAAAAATATATAAATATTCAAAATATATTATCGTTAATATTTAGGATATTTAATGTATTTTAAATTTTAATCTAAAAGTAATTGATAATAGACAAAGTTTTCTTTTTATATATAAATTACATTTAAAATATTCTTTTTTATCTATTTTTTTTAATATATATCATCACATCAAATTTATCTGAAGAGTTTGCAATCATAAATAAAAAATATGATTATCCAAAATATATTACTCATTTATATTTAGAAAGATAATATAAGAACACAAAATCAATCGGAGAATTTTTCTACTAATATCTAGTCAAAACATTTATTTCTACGTTATTGTCCTTAACAAATATAGAAAATTTTCATTTCAAAAGCACCCGTGAGTTATACTCTTAAAAAGTTTTGGTAGAAATTAAGAGAAAGATGGGTCCTGAAATGAATCAGAGACGTTGATTGTGTAGAAAGACAAAGATGACCCACAAATTATTGAATCTGGGACAGTAGGGAGCGTTTAGATACTCTTGACGGCCATGAATTAGTCAAAGAGTGTGAGCAGCCACCAAATGTGTAGATTCAACTTTGATTCACTTTGAAATTGGAGGGTCATTGGTGTATGAATCAACTATGTGATCACCAAAATATGCATTTGACATTGTTTCAAACAACTTGTCGACATAAGATAAAATAAAAACAAATGCAAAAAGGTTATGAAAGGGACAGCAAAAACAGGAGAAGAAGGAAAACAAAAACCTTGGCGGTTTTAAGATACCTCATTCAACTACAATATTCTATCATATTTCACTGTTACTCATCAAATTAAATTAACATATAATAAAAAGTACTAGACTTAACTCTGTTTATATTTTTTTAATTTGGGATTAAAATGGATGTAAGTTATTTGAGTTTCTGAACTTTAAAAAGATGCGATTTTTTCACTAAAGACTAAAAACCATTTTGAAAAAAAAAAATATTTTAGTTCTTTTAAAATGTATAAAGATGTTTTCTTTTTCCTCTCAAGTTTAAAAGACCGAAAACGGATAGGATTAAGAATATATTTAAGTTAATGCGTAATTATAATGCAATTTAACAAAAGATGAAATGAAAATATAATTATAACGAGAAAATTATTTATCTATAAACAAATATACCTGTTAAGATAAAATACAAGAATAATAATGATAATCATAATACAGATAATAAAAAAAACTACAATATTCACTTTCAAACTTTTGTTATATATAAAATTCAAGTATTTTGCATTTTTGGCTTAAACAAAATTGAATAATAATTTTTAATTGGTAATCTTACGTTGTCTAAATACATCATTAAAATAAAATGATAAGAGAATAAATATTATTTAATAATTCGATTTCATCATATTGAGTTAAAGTTTACTTTCTATTTTATTTTAGTTGGTAGAGTAGTTTATCTTACCAAAATTGTTAGTTTTATCATATTAAATCCTATTATATAATCTACAAAATTTTCATCTCACTCTAAGATTTGTAGATATTTTAGATAGGAAGATATATGTTGTGAAATAATAAGCAAACCTGTGAAAAGAATATTGAATAAAATATTTGTAGTTTTTCTACAGATAAATATGAATAGAATAGCAGGTTTGATACTAACATTTTTTGGATTAAAAATATTTTCAAAAGATTTTCACAAGTTTGTTTAAGGATATAGAAGCATAGTGTAAACATATAATAGAAATAACAATTTATTTTTATATTATTTTACTTAAACTTAGTCACGTTTAATTATTTTTCTTAAACAACTACTACAAGTGACTCCACAAAGTCATTCCAAAATATTTTTTTTATCTTACTTAATATGAAGAACACAAATATTTTTAATATTAAATTTTAGTTTTCATAAATATTCTTCAATTATCACTCTTGACTTTAGGGTTTAGGATTTTTTCTCTCTTAAGATGAAGAAAACAAATATCTTATAACATTAAATTACTTTTAGTTTTCATGAATATTTTTTAACTGTCACTTTTGGTTTATAACAAAGATAAATTATTTTAATTACATGAAAAAGAAATTTACAAGAAGATATGAAATAACTTCACACTACTAAAATATTTATAAAAAAAATCACTATTTATTTTTTATTAAACGATCTAACACTCAAAAAAATTTATAACATTTTTGTTATATGTTCTTTCATTAACACTTTTGTCATGTGTTCTTTCGTTAATCTTTTTGCAAGGAAAAATACTTCTATTATAAGTCTTGGGAGAAGAATATTTCTAATTAGCATAACAATCATTTATATTGTGTATCATAAATTTATCAAAAGTTAGTACTCTTTTAATAAACACATCTTTGTGTTGCACTCATCTTATTGTGCTTAAAACTTTGATAATCCTTTTCTTGCACTAACAATATCTCATCCAACATACATCACATTCATTAATTTTTGTCTTTATGGTATATTTTTGTGTTAGAATCATCCTAAGGAGACATGAATCAACTTTGTATATTATCTACGGTTTGACAAATTCAAACAAATATGCGTTTTGGGTATTTAAGTATATCATGTATCATAGTTTGTCTTTGTCAATGCTTTTTATGTTTACGTACGTTGTAGTATGAAGATCATATCATATAGACTAGATGCTCTAATGTTGATAACTTGCATGTAGATTATCTTTTGCTCTATCACTTAAGATAGGTACTATTATATTCTTATATGTTGATGACATGATAATTTTTTTATACATTAAATCATATATTTTCTTCAACAAAATGTTTTTCAGGATCCATGTTTGAAATGAAAGAGCATGAGTGGAAAAGTATAATTTTAAGAGTTAACATCATGAGAAAGGGATATAGCACATTACTATCCCAAGAATAATATATTGAAGAACTTCTTAGGAAATTTGACTAGTATGACTTTAAGTTGGTGAACACCCCTTATGATATTAACTTTAAATTAATTAATAGAAGAGAGTCATTTTTCAATCGTAATATGTCAAAATTGTTGGGAGCTTATTGTGTTTAATGAGCTTTCCTAGACCTGATATTGTTTATGCAATAGGTAAACTAAGTATGTGCACTACTCAATGTCATAGTCACAATCATTGGATGCACTTGCAAGACTTATTCAACATTTAAAAGGTATCATGCATTATGGCATTGTATATAGTGGGTTTCTTGTTGTACTAGAAGAGTAAAATTATGGTAACTAGATCATTCATTCAAAATGAGACAAAAATTCACAAGTGGTTGTGTTTACATTTGGTGGTGGTGCAATTATATGGAGATCAGTTAAATAAACAATTATTGCAAGGTTAATAACACAATCAAAGTTTCGTGCTCTCAAAATGGATGGGACTGAAGTTTAGTGGCTAAAAAAATTCTTAAAAAAATATTCCATTGGAGTATGAAATCAACATCATCAATGGCAATGCGTTTTTATTTTCAGTCAACAATAGCTACAATTAAAACCAAAACTTAAAATAAAAAATAGACACATACAATTGAGACATGGTTTGATAAAGCAATTGCTAAAGAGTGGAATAATTTCTATTGATTATGTTATGTAAAAAGAAAAATTAATAGATCTTTTATTAAAACCCTAAGGAGTAATATGATTCTAGAAACATTGAGGGGAATGAGATTTATGCCACTTGAAAACTAACAAGTGATGGTAATTCAATCTTTATGTTTGGAGATCCCATGAAGAAGCTTTATATAGGTAAAAACAAGTCACTTGTATGTTTTTCTAGCACTTAATTACTTTCATCAATTTATTCTAATTCCATCATATGGTGTTTGACAAGACTAAATATTGCATCATTGAGAGGATAAACTTTGTTATTAAGTTTTATGTGGTACAAGTAAGCTTAACATCTCACAAAGTTTTTAATAATTTTCATATCTCTTACGTGGTGTATGATTTGTAGCATATACTTGATGAAATCACTTGCATGAGTGCCAAATAGTTCCACTTGTATGAAATTTTGAAAACATCACTTAAGCACTCAATCGCACAACACAACAATAATATCAAGAATTATACGGATGCTTGTGATTTACCATTAAGACACATTAAATGTTTTTGTTTCGTATATAAATGTTTTTGTTTCGTATATCTTACTACACCAACAACATTATGTACTAAGCTTTCAATCTATGTTTGATTTATATAGTTTGTTACACCAACTCTAACGTATTACATCTAAGTTGTAATATATTGTGATTGATCCTTATATGAGATTTTGGTAACATCTCTTGAGCATTCACGAATATTGGACATGTACATTACCTAGTAGAGTAATTCAACAATAACATTAAAAATTGTGTAGATATATTGTGATTAGCCACTAAAACCTCTCAAGTATTTTAGTTCATATATCTTGTTATATTATTTATATTACATGTTAACTTTTTTAATGTAGTCCTGGTTCGTATAACTTGTTACACCAACTTCCATTAATTATATCTAAGTTGATTTAACATGGTTACCTTGTAATAATAATAAGGTTTTAAATATTTCATGTGAATCATAAATTTATTATTTTTTGGATAAATAATAGTTTCAAATTTTAACCCAAAGTGATTAGGTCAAATAAAATGTAATTCAAGATTTTTAACAAAATTTTTATAAACGGTATATTTAAGTTGTTGATAAATATTTTCAAGACAAGGATTAAAAAATTGAAGATTTGACTAAAGAGTGTTTCTTACACATAATAAGAGTTATTACATTAAATCATATAAAACTATTTACTATTTTTTAAAATAGTAGAAAGGATCATCTGATATTATTTATTTAATAAAATCATGATGATGACAGTACAGTTAGGAAGATCACAGACTCATAAAAAGAATCAGATTATAATATCAAGCAAAAAACCGTCTAAATAATAAGTTCAACATAAACTCATTTAAGTGTGTCTCCATTTATTTTGCACCTAAGATTACAACCTTTTCACAGCAAATATAATAACAATGCACTCACTTTCTCATGTCATGGAAGATCTCATGTTACCATTTTTAATGACTTCACCTGATCCTATATTAGGTACAAAATCATATCATGATTTAAAACTTGTTGCCCTTTTGTTCCTTTCCTCACTTTATCTAATAAATTTCATTTTGCACCAATCACCAACTCAGCATTTAAAACTTTACAGCATGCCCTTTTTTCTCACTCTGATCTCCAATAGAATGGAGTGATAGCAGATAAGATTAGGTTTGCAGATGAAAAGCAGAGTTTGGATCACTGGACTCTCGTTCTCTGCAATCATATATATATTATTTGTTCTGAAATTCTGGAGGTTGCATGCGAGAATAGTATGGTACATTATGAGACCAAAGAATATAAAAATGAAGTACTAGTTATTTTATTTTATTCCAATGTGTGAGGTAAGCACCTGAAGCACTTTTTTTTGTGTTCCTATCCTTAGCAAAAGCCAAGATTTCACAAGATCGATTCCCCTCTTGCGCGTTATAGCTGTAATCCATGTGGGGAAAAAAATTTAAAACTGACCAAAAGTAAAAATTGTTGGGTGTTGGCCAGCAGCATGCATGGAGAGATATATAAGTACTTTAACAACCAAATTCTCTTCCAAGCTTAAATATAAGAAAAAATAATAAATTTTATGTTGGGTATAACAACACTAACATCTTTATTTCTAAAAAATAATCCTTCTTCTAATATAGAAATAAGATAAATGTAATAGTCAACAAATAAAAACTCCAAAATCAAAGAAAAGCATAACAGTTGTCTAAAGACAATTAGAGAATAATAATATGTGAAAATTCTTACAATACATAAACAAATCTTGCATGTCCTTAACTCCAATACACTCACACTCTCTAAAACAAGTAATTAAATCAAACCTCACAACACTCTACTACAAGAGTATAAGAAAATTTAAAATGTTTTTTATTATAGTATCTAGATACTATATACTCAAGTCTATTATATAGTTTCTGTCACTCACTTTTTTGTTTACTCACTTTTTTGTTTATTCAAGACGATGTAGGATTTTTAAGATGTGTTATTTTAATCAACTTTAACATCTTATACTTATTAAGGATTATAGACTTATTATTTGTTTTTTGAATTTCATGAAAAAAAAACTATATTTTATAAACTATTGTTGATTATATTTATTGAAAATTCAACTTATACTTAAAATAGTAATGTTAAGGAAATTATTACCTTGTGTGCATTCGAGGACCCGATGAAGTTGGTTAATCTATATTAATACCATAGTGAAAAAATGAATAAACTAATATAAGTTTACTGGTATTTCAGTGTGTTGAATATGAATTTGTATTCTTATATTTAAGCCTGAAAGAGTAAATAATTAGTGATAATAAATTAAAAGCTTTTGATCTTGTTATGTTTATCCATATTCGAGGGATATAGGAACTCGTAGAATAATCAAAATATATTTTGAAGAGGAAAGAGAAAATATTTTTGTTGGTAGTGATTTTGTTAGTGGCCATAGAACATTCGAATTTGAACTGCATAATTGGACAAAGATTTTCCTTGGCATGTCGGCTACAAGTTTCAGTTGAGTCCATTATTGAGGGAATTCTCATTCACATTTTGGATTTGAGGTGGACAATTGAGACTGTCATGTCACTGGTATGACTTTACTGAGCCTTGTGTCTGGTTCAGGAATATGAACTGAGAAGTGATAAGAACAGACTAAAGCATGTGGATAAGATACGAATAGGAATTTTACTACTCAAGTTAGGCATATATCGTTTGTCTTTAACTTGGTTCTCTCTTCTTGCCAATTGAGTGTAACATTTTACTATAGAAACGTGTTCAATTGATTTCAACATGGTTTTGTAAGTACCCATTGAAATCATTAGTTGTAGGTTTCACAATTTTAGCAATTGAACGTTTCTAAACATCTAATGATGGGTTGATTTCTATCTTGTAGGCATTTCTGTTATTTTGGCATTTGTTTTCTAGCAGAACATCTGCCTCATTCAGTTTTTTCAAAACCCTGCAACATCTTAATCTGCAGATAATCTAGTATGCTGACATGGCATGTGTTGAAAAACAACATCAGTATGCTTTTGGTAGTAAAACAGTACGTAATTTTTTCCAGAATTCCGACATTTTATGCCACCAATGTAAATTTATAAATGTAGACCTCTAATAAAGTATTCCAAAATACAAATATATATTCATGATAACAAATTTGATAAGCAGCAAAATTGATATTTTTAGTGCTTAGGTTGAAATTAGAAAAGCGGAAAATGTGTAGGGAATTATTAGTAACTAGTTTAGATAGCCTTTTGAAGCTTCTCCCAAAATGCCAACAGCTTGTGCTTTCATTTGTTTTTTCTTCTTGCTGCTTGTTTGTCAGTTGTATTCATTGATAAAACATCTTTAATCATGACATAAGAATAAAGCGAGGTTACTCATTTAAGATATCATTACACAATAATCAATATCCAAGACAAGGGCTAGGCTTCCGGGAAATCACGACCTTATCCCACACAATATCCCTGTACCACACCACTTCAGAATATACTAGCAATAAAAAGAAAATATGCTCCAAATCCTCTGACAAGTAAAAATAACAAGAACCAATTATTCTTTGACGGATAAAAATGTGATTGTAACGAGCATTAAACCCTTCCCCCTCTTTCCTCCCCCAAGTCCTACAAGCAGTGGATCACACAATAAGAAAACCCTAATATCAACACACCAATTCATCCAACACTGAAAGTTCACTTTTCCTGAAAAGACTTGCAGATCCACCGTCAACTTCAGTAATAAGCCTTTCGAGGATTGTTCTGTAAAAATAAAAAATTAAAACACGGAAACAAGGCTTGTCGAAGCAAAACACCACAATAGTGAGTGACCAAGTGACCAAGTCACTGAAACTACAGTAAGCTAAAATAAAAAAGGTTCCAAGCTTATTTACCAGAGGATTGGGTCTATAGCGGTAACCAAGCATCATCCGCTTCTTGTACTGCTCGTATATGTCATCCTCAGAAGTCACCTCACCAGGTTCCTGAGCACCAACCCCCAAGTTATTCTTCTTAACATTACCTGCCATGATAGGATCTGAAATACCCTTCCTGGATCCGCCCAGACCCTCACCTGGGAATCAATGACTGTCAGTACAAGGAACAACAATAATATAAATTTAATATAATTAATAACAATAAAACAAATTTAATGTAATAATATAATTTCAATCAACTCGTACAACACTATGGTACTCATACAAGACAAATCAGCAACAGGTTCACACTATTCATGTTTTAAATTGCACATCAAAAGATAACAATTAAGGTAATGTTGGCCTATTCCCATAAGAAAAAATAAAGGAGCTTCAAAGAAAGCTCCAGGTTGAATGATCAGTCCAGGTTTAAATGAATTGCCTCTAGACACGTGTCAATGAAATATAGCAAGGGCATGAAAATAAGACAGGGGAAATGCACAAAGCACCTTCTTTCCAACCCATTTTTGAGAGGAGCCTGTGTCCTACATTATCAGCCTGAATCTTTGACCTCTCTACATGCTCCTTTGCAGCTTTCTGTGCTGCAGCATCATTACAGCTAGCCAAGAACTTCTCAAGTTCTTCTGGAGGAATGAAATCACCCATGTGATGGCCTTTTTTGCCTGGCAATGCGTCACCCAAAAGAAAGGAATCAATAGATTATTTCATTAAAAGGAGAAATGCATAAAAATAACAGTTTTAACTAAATGAATATTCTGACCAAGAAAAGCCAGTAACAATCAATTTTAACCTAGAAGAGAAGCAGGAGGGGGCATCTCATCTTTTGAATACTTAGGTTGTTTATACTTTTCTTCTCGTGCAGCTTTCTTCATATAAAACTCCATCAGCGCCAAAGAATCAGCATTTGATGAACCACTGGGCTCTTCTGCAGCAGAAATAGACAAAGGAAAAAGCAACAGGAATAGGTTGCACAACAAGTCCATGAGAAGAGTAATCACACATAATAGTTAATGTGCAGTTCAGATATCTTTAAACACTTTCAGAAGGAAATGAAATGCAAAACAAAATTATGACTTCTCCTTTGAACACACCTTGAACTTTATCAAATTCACAGAAATGGAGATGAAACAGACAGCAAATGTGAAAACAATTACAAAAACACATTAATATAAAAATTACCACTGATTCCTACTGAAGAAGATTGAATTGAAGATCCAGAAGCTCTTGCATTGTCAGCACTTTCATATAAAGCAGATGCAGGAATTTGGTAAGATGTATGCTGCTGAGATGATCTTTGATGACCACTAGTCTGTTTGGAAGATGAAGTGCTAGTACCCCCTGAGTAAAACCATCACATGCAAATCAAAATACACATGAGGTAGATGAGAAAGCATACGCCACACAACAGAGAGATCAAAACTTCTCAAATCTGCAGGCTGGTGAATGAACTAAGCAACATTAATAGGAGACATATCACATACACTGTTACCACTTCACATATCCACCACGTGTATTTTAGAAGAGTGCATGTGAGATCTTAACAGTTAGGAGAGTTAACAGTTACCATGTGAGATCTATAGAATTCTAAATTATAATCTTTAAGATATCATCTCAAACCTAATTAAGTTCAATCAAACAATCCACATGGAGCAACTACTAAAGCACCTAAAGAACTTGGTCTAAAATCATGAAAATATACAAAAATACTATAACAATGATCATCAACCAAAAATTTTGTATCTAAATGGATGAAAACTTTAAATGAACAAAACTAAGGTTTACAATTCCCAGACTAAGAAAGCAGCTAAAATTATAGAAATATATTGAACCAAAATAAATTGAAAACTGGTCTAAAAATATGAAAACATATTGAAATACTAACCATTACGAGGCACCTGTGATTCCCTTGACTGTGCAAGAGCCTTTTCTTCTTGAGCAAGCTGATATTCATAGTACTTGTATTCCGCACATCTCTCATCAAATAAAAATCTGCAAGTTAAAAAATGCACCACATATAATCATAAACTACAATGCATAAATAAAAGATCAATAAACAATGGTTAGAAGTTGACTCCATACTTACTTGAAAGGTGTATCCCCGGGATTTTTTTGACGTGTAACATCCTCAAATTGCCTTCCATTTTTTGCCACAAAACTTGCTAGTTTGTCAGCAACTTTCTTCACTGTAGGATCACTTGGGGAAGGAGGTGCTGCATATCACTTATAAAACTGATTAATACCGAGTGCATGAACAAGGGAATGCAAATTAGTCTTGTAGCAGGCCTGCCAATACACCATTTCTCGATAGGTACTTGGGGAATAAGCTGCATTCATGAGACAAAAATATTCAAGACATTTTCTCCTCTTTGCTGCATGCCACTTTAATGAGCAAAGAAGGTATACACGGAGAGGCCCTCTTCAACAATGAAACCGCAGGTAATGTAGAGGATGGCTATTTTCATGTGAAGAAAAAAGGGGGGAAATGGTGTAATTGCAACTGTGCAAAAACTGGCATCTTCCTTCAACTAAATATCTGCGGGAAATGTTCAGAAATGCTAAAGACTGACAAAACAACGAGTTTAAACCCTTCTTAGTCCTCCATTATTTCCTTTGTGTGACCCAAACGAAGAGTACAGGTGAAACAGCAAGTTCCTATTTTAATGCTATTACACTTACGTCCCCCTTTCTTCCATTCCGAAGCAAACGGAATAAGGGTCTGTTATTTATTTATGATTTAAAAATTGGATTTAAAAATGTATAAAATAGTGATTTATCTTTTACAAAGTTTATGAAAAGCAGAAAATTGTATTTTCTGGTTAAAATTTATATAAGCCTTTTTTATTTTAACACGTAGTTGTAATTTCAGCATTTTTTAAGAAGCTACACAACTTTCGAAATGGTAAAAAATCAGACTTTGAAATGTTTCCAACAGTCTAGAAAAAGTGATTTTCATAAAAAAACTAAAACAAATTGACTCTAACTCACTTTGAGAAGAGTTAACAGAAGGCATTAAATTTTCAGAAAATCTTACAGATGCAAACAATGTTGAATTCACATTAAAGACAAAATGAAATATATCATTTAAACATTGAGTTGGAAACAGTAACAGAACCATCAACAATGACCACCTTAAGGCATACGCAAAGGCTTGTAATTTTTTTGTATCTAATGCCCCCTCCCACCGGCCCTGAACAATGCAAAGGCTTCCCCTTACAAAGTGCTGAAATTGAACTATTATTAAGAATTGGTAAGAATTGGCAAGGACTGATCTCTTGATGACTCGGTTAGAGATTCTGATACTATTTCAAGGACCACAAAGCCCAAAAGCTCAAAGATGCTAGGGTAAGCCTCATGAATAGTTTTTGTATGTAATAGAAAGTTAGGATGATATATAAAGTTGAATAGAGAACAAAACAGCAATGAATGTAGGGAAGAAAAAAAAATCAGAAGCCAGGTTAGTATTTAAGATATATGCACATATAAACAATTATATTCATATTCACAACGACATACACATGGAAGGTCTCCAGCACACATTATTTAACTAAAAAAATATAATAAGTGAATAAAAGGTGAGAGCTTAATGAAAAAATAGCAAGACATATAAAGGCGTGACATTATGGATCATATGCTATTTGATTATTCAAACTTTAAAACTGCAATAAATAAGAATACCAATCATGAGACAACTATCTGCAGAAACTATAAAGTTTAAGAAGTAATTACCAACATCAAGTTGTCTTGATGATTGGTCAATGCCATCCTGGCCTAACTTTTGTCGTTTTAGTGGAGCATCATTTGAAATATACCCAGCTTCGGTTTCTTCTTCATCCTCATCAGTACTCAACTTAACAGGGGGTGGTACCAGCTTCGACTTTTGTTTTAAACTGAAAGCTAGTTTGCCACCAGAACCACCCTGGGATGTTTTCCTTGAATCATTAACCTTCAAGTCCACAGACGTTTTGGTAATGGAGGGATTTGGGGACAAAGACCCTGAAATAACCTTAATTGGTTTAGAATCCTCTAATTTGACATCCTTCCCTTTCTCCTGCTCTTGTTGAAGTTGCTTGAACCTCTCCATGAAAGAACCATCATTGACGAAGAGGCTAGGTGGCACCCCCTTATCCATTAGCTAACCACCAAAACAATGCAGTTTACAGCAATCCACTGTTTGACAAGCAAGCTTTAAAGCCTTTTAGATTATGCAGTTGACTTTTAAATCTGACTTGTTATTTTTTGAAACATATATACATGGTATAATTTAACTTCATGTTTGGTTCAATTTATTTAACAAAACTAATTACTCTTTTTTGTCAGCTTCCGATTAGAGCTTTTGACAAATAAGCTGTAGCCAAACATGATATAAATCTAAATATGTGATGGATAATAAATTCAAGTCAAACCTGATATTATCAATACAACCATGAATTATTCAAAACAAGGTAAACATGAAGATTGTCAAACAAATGTGTAACAGATTCTACTGAACTATAACAATACATTCCATCAATTTACAAATAAATCAAGGAGGGGGTCCCTTCCAATTAAAAAGGTTTGCTCATAAGAGGATAGACTTCATAAGGAAGAAACAACACCAAACAACAAATTTTAATTTTAATGCTTTCATTAGACTGAATTGGCACAAAAGAGGAATCAGATGAAATAGTGAGACAAGGAAATTTCAACCGAATAATTAACATGAATGGCTAAGATAAAATTAATTAAAACAACATTGACCATCCATACAAAATTGTATGTCCAAGACTGACTCTTTTCATCCCTTACACGCTCACTATATATGATAGCCTCATCGTTTAACCAAGGTGACCAAAATAGGGACAAAACATATGAATCCCTACAACTGAACAGACTCAAGACACTGACACGCCAATCACAACTTTGCCTCGCTATACTATCCACAGCAACATACAACAACCTAAGTCTTGCATAACAGTTTCAGGAAAAGATAACAAAAAGAAGAAATTTTTTAAGGGCTATCTATGTAGACATGACTACGACGGATTAATGTCATGCTATTATTGAGGGATCGATAGAAAACATCAGCGATAATGAAAAACGCACCGAATCAAAATCGCACCGAATCAAAAACCCAACAACACCGCCTAACAGAATCTATTCACGTGATGATCCCAAAAGGCAAACCCTAATTTTAAGTTCGATTCCAACAACGTCCTAAATCCCTTTGAATTGAACCCCATCTATTGAAGATAAAAAAAATGAGAAAGAGAAAACCCTAGATTGGAAACGGAAGCAGAAGCAAAAAAGACTGACCAAACGATGTGGTTGTGTGTTGAATTTGATGCAAATCGGAGAAGGCTGAACCCTTGGTCCCAAACGCTGTACAAACCTAGCGAAATAGATAGCTGTCTCGTGTCTCCTTTCGTTTATATATGGAAAAGGCTACAGAAGACTATGGCAAAATTTAATATTTGTACGTTTTAACACATAAAATGTATTTTTGTTTTTTATTAATATCTTTACAATATTTTTAATATTTTAGAGGTGTTAGAATTGGATTGAATCCAATTTTTAAAAATTAAAAATTATATATTCTTTAAGATTTAAGTCATTCATAATAATGTATAACTTACAATCTATAAAAATATAAAATAAAAGATTTTCGTATATATTTTTATAATTTTATTTTATTTATAATTTAACTTTTAATTTAAAAAGACATATGTAATAATTTATAATAATCTATATCTATAACATTATATAAAGGAATTCTCCTTCTTTTAATCACATTTTAGTGTACACATTTCAATACTCTTATTTTATTTTATTTTAAATTATTTTTTAATAATAATAATTTTAATTGAAAAAAAATAATTTTTTTATTTTTATATTCTTTTAAATTCTCCTTCTACAACCTTTTTCTTATTTTACTCTTAAAATTTTGTAACTATTTTTTGAAATTCAATCAACTATTTTGTTTCACATTCAAATTTAAAAATCACAAATATAACAAAAAAATTATAATTTTTTTCAAATTTAAATTCAATTAACTTCTCTCTTCAAAATTTAAATTTAAAAAATTATAATTTTAATAATTTTTTTTAAATTTAATTAATTATTCATAATAAAATAAATCCACATACACAATAAGAAAATTGCATGTAAAAATTAAAAAAAAAAAAAATTTCTATATAATTATTATTCTATAATATATATAAAATATATAAAGGAGATTTTTCTTTCATAAATATAATAAAAACTTACTTTTTTTTAAATTTAATTAATTACTCTTTTTCTTTAATTTTAAATTCAAAAATATAACAATATATAAAAGAAATTCCTTTATTTCACCTACAGATTTCAATGTTTCTATTTTATTATTTTAAAAATTATTTTTAAATAATAATAAATAATAAATTTAATCTGATAAAAAATTTCACTTCTCTATCTTTATATTTTTTTTAACTTTCCCATTATCACCATCCTCCTCTTCTTTCATTTTCTATACTAAAATATTGAAAGTTGTAATAACAAATGTTGTTATCTATCGTTATCTTTATTCTTACCATTATAGTCAATTGTTACTTTTATCATTATCTTTACATTTATTATAACCGTTACATTTATCATTATCTTTTATCTTACCGTTGTCTTTGTCATTCCAATATTGTTATTATTATCGTTCTTGTTGACGTCTCGTTTCTTACCGTTATCCTATCTTATTAATCTGTAGGTGAAATAAAGGAATTTCCTTTATATTATTTTATCTAAAAACAAAACTGTTATATTTGTTTTCCATTGCAGAGTCTCCAACGGATAGAGGAGAAAGAAGCAAGGGGGAGTGAAGAATGGACATCACTGCCCTAAAATCCCTCAACATTCCAATCCCATTTCACTTTTCATCATCTAAATTCTCCCCCTTTCGTAAATTCACTTGCTTTCACTTCAAACCTTTTCTCACTTCTTCCTCAAGTCGCTTCTCCCCCCATTGCTCTCTCAGTAATTTCACATTTTTCTCTCTTTCGTTATTTTTATTAGTGGGTAATTTGCTTTTTCTTATTCCAAATTTGATTTTGTTCTTCTGTTACAGATGGGTCAGCTAAGATCGTAAGCAAGGAAGGTGCTTTGCCTCGTGGCGTTGGAGAGGCAGTGAATGAAGCATCATGTTCCAAGATTCTTCAGGTTGTGCTCGTGTCCCCTCAGGTAACAACAACATTCCCTTAAACTAGTTTTTTTGTTATTCAAGTCATTGTTGTTTGTTTTGTTTCTTGTGTAACTTTTCCTTTCTGTTAGGTTTTGAATTTTGAAGATACGGTGTTTACTGAAGCATTAAACTAGTCCCAAAACTTTATAAAAATTAAATAAAATTAAAGCTGATATTTATCTGTAGCTGTTTATGCAAGTTGGTTTTGTTATGGAGCAAGCTTTGCCGCTAGCGTTTGGTACTTAATCGGTCAATCCATTTTGCATGAAGAAGAGATTATTGGATTGAAGAGATGAAGCTTCAACAATAACCATAATGTCATGCAGATTATTGAACTGAAGTCATTAGTCAATCCTTAGAATTTGGATTTGAACTTTAACTCGATCCTACAAAACTTGTGAGTATTCTTTAGTTTGGCCATGTGTCCAGTTGGGACCTCCAACACTCGTATTAAAGATTAGACAACATGAAATGTTAAGACTAGAAATATGTTGGTGGTTTGGTTGTGGTCCAATAGCAGATAATCAATAGACTTAACAGTAATCATGAAGATATACTTTGATATCATCTTAGAATTTGAGTTTGATTGAGTCTTACAAAATGAACTTGTTAGGTGAGAGTTGTCATTCACTTGTATACTTTAGTTTGACTATCAATTTATGTTGTCAATGCTTTCTCAATCTTCAATAACCTTTTTAGCATACTTAACCTTACAAAACGATGAGATGAGATATAATTTTTGTTCTCAAAGTTAGAATAACAAGCAGATTACATTTGAGTAGGTGAAAATCCAAGTTCAACCCCTTTGATTAGTACTCTGTTTAGTATTAAATAATAGTTCTAAGAGATTAGTTTCTTTTTTGTTATTTAAATGTCAAACCTGTCAGTGCATCTGATAGAACTTGTGGTTCCAAGACTGTGTTAATACTACTGCCCGGGATCATACAGGGATGAAAACCATCATCCCGAAACTGCTAGGCCAAAGATTCAGACCTATTATTCTATGAGGCGCAAGTCCCTGGCCACTGGGGCAATTGGGATGGAATATGCTTCCCTTTCATCATTACCTAGGTTGTTAGTTATGAAGAGAATGTATCTGTATGTTATTGTTTTACAGAGAGAATGTATTACAAAAGCAGTGATAGCATATGAGGGAAGGCTAGGCTAGCTAATTTGGCATATACTTAGGCCTGAGAAAACACATCTTCTAGGAGAGGGAGCATCGCTATATTATCTTGGTTAACCAGTTTTGGATAATTTCAATACTGCAGAGGTGGCAGATAGTTATTTTGCTGGGCAGTGGGATTATAGGGAGAGAGTATGGGAGTTCTGGGGTTATCCCTAAGAAATGAAAAGTTAGGAAAAATCTTTCTCAGGAGGAGTTTCTTCTCTGTATGAACTTTAAGCACCATTTGATTCAATAATACTGATACTTTATGCATCTTTTCTCTTGTATCCTAACAACACCGCCTATATATTACAAGAAAGACTGGTATGTCAATTTCCTGATAAATTCCCCCGACAATGGCCCGTATCAAAAGAATGACCAACATTTAAGAAAATAATGATCTAACTATGCATTTGCCAGTCACCAACCTGTGATCTATCACCTAATTTTCAATTTAATATATTTCATGAGAATATTGTAATAGGGCAATAGATATTAACTTCAAAATGATAACACGATGATGAAAAAACACAATGGTCAATGTTGGTCTGGAACAAGTATTTTGCATTTTAATTTGAGAGAATATTAAAGTTTAAATCACTTTAAACAAGCAAGGAAGTTAAACCTCTAAATAATAAAATTGGCCTCGGTAAGCTTTTTTTTGCTTAGAGTTAGAATTAAATTAGAATTTTAATTACTGAAGGTTGTTCTGAGATTTATTTTGTCCTTGGTAGATTCCAGGAAACACAGGGTGCATTGCGAGAACATGTGCAGCATCAAATGTTGGATTACACTTAGTTGGGGTGAGTTTTGCCCTCCATATCTAAATATTTTTTAGATTTGATTTGATGACAAGATTGTCATCTATTTTTTGTTTGTTGCAAAATGCTAATGATAGGCTTTGTATTTATTTATCTTTTCAGCCACTAGGATTTCAGGTGGATGATACTAAACTAAAGCGTGCTGGATTGGATTATTGGCCGTATCCATGGATATATGCGTATTGAAATTTTAATTTTTTTGTCACTCGCATCTCTCCAGCTATTCTAGACCAACCCTTCTACCATCCAGGGTAGTAAGTAATTGTCTATAACTGTTTATTTTGAATTCAGTGCTTGACTCTCTCTTTTGACTCCTCTAAAGCTTGTTTTTGACTGGATGAAGTGTGATGCTTTTCTTAACGTGTCTAGTAGTTTTAACTAATCTATAGAATTGACATAATTACTTTGTTGCTTTTTATTTGTTTTCCATTATTAACACGAAATTGCAGATATGTGGTTGTTAAAGTTCATGATTCTTGGGGAGATTTTCGTGATTATTTTAGACAACAGGTAATTACCATTTTGATAAATTCAATATATCATCATCTCCTTTGACTCCACATGTGACATGTTATGTTACCATTGTTTGGTACAGGAGGGTGAAAAGCGGTTGCTAGCTTTTACAAAGAGGGGAACAAATATTCATTCTGTGAGTTGCTCACCATTAATTTTAATAGCATAGTTCCTTTAATTACAGCATTTACCCGGTTGATGCTTGATGTTTGTAATGTCATCACATCTCCGAAGGTCTTCTCCTTATAATGAATTTCTTATTTTTCCTTTAAATAGAAGTCCAAGATTTTGTTTCAATCCTCGGTAGTTTTACTTTATAGCATTGAAACTCAGAATTAACAAGTTGATTGGAGAAACAAATTACAAATTTGGAATCCCCATAGCAACCTTCCTACTCTACATTGTTTACAACTAATAAGAAACCTGCGAATAGAATCACGGTATTGCCATTTAAGAGGGGATAATGACTGTCAGTGAAGATCGATACTGACATGTAATTAATTTTTAGTTGTAAATAAATCTACATTGTATCCTGAAGATATTGGTGAGGGTATTTAACTATGTAAGAGCATGTTAGAATTAAGTGTTCTCCCAACCTAACCGCCCACGGGCACCCCCCCACCCTTTCCCAAAAAAAACAAGAAAGAGAATTGAGCATTATGTACATATGAAATAAATGTGAAGCTCTTTACATGGTGATGCAGTATTCTATTAAGTTTATGTCAAGGTTTCTAAAATTTGTTAAGTGTATGATCAGATTCAACATTTGCTTGCTGGGTTAAATGGCAGCTTAGAATTAAGTTGGGGAGAAATTGTCAAGTGAAACAAGGTCTTGGATGTGACTTTCTCACTTCACTTCCCTATGACATGGTTTATGAGAGTGGATCATTTGGGGTTTGGTAGGAAATAGGGGATGTTCTCATATTTGATTGATTTTAACTGAAAAGCCAACTGATCCATTCTAAATTTCTAATCGGTTTTCTGTTAATATGATCTAACCTGTTCAATTCAAAATGTGAAACCACAATCCAGTCCTATTTAAATTAAATTGGTCTGGATTAGAAAGATTTTTCTTTTACACCATTACAGGTTCAAAAGAATTCCTGAAAATACATCAAAATACAGTCAAGCTCTTTAATAGCTAAAGTCTAAATATAGTTTCAAATAAGTTGTCTATCTTACAATTAGTCTAAATCCAAAAGAGGGAGTTAGTTTTAACTGGAGGAATAATAGCAAAGTTCTTAAATAAGTATAGATAATCTATAAATTTGATAGGTTATATATTGGTATGGATTTGAAAACCTATAAAATCCAGTTTTTTCTTTTCTTTTCTTTTCTTTTTCTATGGGTTTTTAGTATAGCCATTAGCCAGGAGCCTTCTACATCAGGGTACGTTATTTTTTTTTTTATCTTTATGGTTTTTTTGCAATGCTTATTTGGTTTTCAGTTTTTCAATTTTATTCCTTTTGGTTTTTGGGGTCTTTTTCCTTTTATGATTTTTGGACATCTCATGAAGCAATTGTTACTTATTATTATGTATTAAAAGTAGTGTGTGCCTTTGCATTCAAAAAGCAATATAAGAAAACTGTAACCATGCCTATAATTGTGGTTCCTTTTTACTCTGCAGGAGTTTTCCTACAGAAAAGGTGACTATCTTTTGTTTGGTTCTGAAACAAGTGGCCTGCCTCCTGAAGCCTTGTTAGACTGCAAAACTGAACCATTTGGTGGTGGGACTGTCAAAATCCCAATGGTTGAGACTTATGTCAGATGTTTGAATCTGTCTGTAAGTGTTGGCATAGCATTGTATGAAGCTTCCAGACAACTAAACTACCAGTCACTTCAGGTACCTTCAGATAGTCATATTGATACTACTGAAGAATCATTTATTGCTGAAGACATTTTTGCTTGAATATCTTAAATATTTTTTTTAACGCAAGGGTGTTGGTACCATTTTTCTGGTTAATTTAATCCCAAATCTGCACCTAATTCCATAAATACAACTCACTCACATGTGCCACTCACTAGATTTTGTGGAGATTGTGTATCAAAATTGTTTTGTACCAACCCATAATATCATTGTAATCTAAATAGTTGTGCCATTTATTGTGGAGGATTAGTTAAACATTTTCAACTTCCCATTGATCCAGTGGAATATTGGAAATTGGAAGGATAAAGAATCACATTTTTACCTTTTCATTTTGTCCATTTATCTGCTCGAGCAATTTCATTAACTTATACAGAATCTAATTTATAGAAGTACACCTGTTGTGGTTTTGAGAGATTATACATCCCTGTTTTTTCACTCCTATGCATGTGTTGATTGTTTGAAAAACATTTCATTCACTCTCCTTATCAATGAAGTTCTCCCTTACATTGGATCCATTTCAACATCATAAGTTGGGAAAATTTATCACTTTAAAGTATGAAATTCTAGAGTAGTTATTAAGAACTTAAAGAGGTTTTTGTCTCAAGTATTAAATTTAATTCATAAATGAATCAAAACTTTTTACACAAAACAAATCAACTATTCACTATTATTACAATCACTTTAAGATTATTATTATAAAATATAAGCCGAATAAAAGCACATTAAAGGTGCAACTTAAAAAAATAAGAGCAAACATAAAAGCCTAAACATAGGCCTAATCTATCACAATGATAAAAAGAAAATAGAAAAGCTTAACAGAGACCCAATTTAGAAGTATGCGGACAAATTTTTCCCTGAACAATTATCGGGAGAAAAATAAATGAAATTAATTTTTTTCATAAACTAAAATAAACTTATGAACAAATTAAAGAAAGAAATTAACTTATGAACAAATTTAAAAAAAGAAAATATAAAGAAGTTATATGAGAGAATTTTCACAAATTAATTTTAGTTTATGGAGAAATTTACTTTATTTATTTTTATAAAAGTCTATCTTCTGGAAAAGTTTGACCAAACTAAGTTTGAAGCTCTGTCCTTAGTTCACTTTCACTTATATAATACACGAAAATTCCTTAATGATTTTATAGAAATTACATTATGGAACTGCGAGGAAGAACTTATTTTATAAACTTCTTTTAGGAGAGAAAATAATAAGAAAAATTGAAATTAACTTTTCTACAAGTTAAAATTAACTTATATAAGAATTATTTTGTAAAAGTTCTCTTGTATAGTTCTTCTAATTTTATTTTATTTTAAATTTGTTGATAAGTTAATTTTAATTTATGTAGAAGTTATATTTTTTATTCTTCTCCTTTTATAACAATTTATGGAGAAATTTGTTAAAATAAATCTTATATCCTAAAAGAAAAGTTGTTGGAAATATTAAAAACCAAAGGTTTATACACTCTTAAGAAACCATAAGAGTACAAGTGCAATATTATTTTATATATATTACTAGTGTAAAATATTTTTACATGATATTCTCACCATATCATATTAATAACTACATGATAAGATAAAGTGGCAAAGTTTCATTGGATATATATGTAAACATTTATGTTAACAACAGGAATGAATTAAAGTCATAAATATATGCCCAAGTATTTAAACAGAATGTTTAAACATTTAGGTAGAACTTCACCCTTTCTCTTATTGGGAGAAAAAAATCACATGATTCAATTAGGTTTGCAAACCAGCTTCTAAATGTTGAAAATTATCTTTAAAAAAATGTTAAATTCTATTAAATATCTCATGTTATATAATTAAATTGTAATATATAAATACTCATTTTATTTTTTAAGTTGATTTTGTGAGTTGACTTAAAATTTACTTTACATTGAAATATATCTTAATTAAGCTTGTTAGTTTTATCATGTGATTTACTATTCAACTCTGATTGGATCAGCTACTATAAATATACAGTTTTATACTGAAAAATTTCAATGCTTATGGTGAAAGCAGCTTGTATTGCCTGTGTTAAGAATTTAAAAGTGAAAGTGAGTATAAAGTCTCACATTAACTACAAATGATAAAATTGAGGTACATAAAAGAAAAATAAAAATCTATAGACATTGAACTTTAAGATTTTATGTTAAAAATGGTATTATCTTTTTTCTTATACATACTCATTCTCTAAGAAAAAATTTTAACATTTTGTGAATCTAAAGTTCTGACAGTATCAGTTATTGCATGTAGTGATGAATGATCCATATTCATACCAAAATCATTTTACAAAAAATCTAAAAACTGAGGAACTTCAATCATTTCAATGCACTGGCTTTTTTCTGTCCACCCTGAGATCTCATGTTGTTTCAATATTGAGGACGAATTGGGTGTCTTGCACATGAAAGCTTTAAAACATGTCCAAAACACAACCACTTTGTCTCAAATGACTCACTATGTTCCATCGCGAGGACCATTAAGTCATTAACCTTTATCTCTTTGGTTTTTTTAGCTCATATGATTGAGGACCATTATTCCAACTTGAGAACTTTGGAATGTGGAAGTTGGAGAACCAACCCATGTTCATGTTGGAACATCTTACTCATTCTTCATTCTTGCCCTAACTCCTTATAGCATGTCTTGAAATTTTTTCTTTATAGACACTTTCAATACAGACAAATAAAAAGCAACGAATTTAATTTATCTATAAGTTAAAATTACCTTATGTATGAGTTCAAAATTAGATTTTTAAAGAAATTAATTTTAATTTTTGAGAAACTTTTTTTTTCTCCAAACAAATATTTATCTTCAAAGTGATTGTAGTTTTAGTCTTTAAAATAAGCTTGAATTAACTTATGTTAGCAGCTTTTATTGAAATATTAATGTCTTTATTTCTTATTTATTCTTAAATATTTATTGAGAGAGATTGCTTATACTTATTATAGATGAGAATAACATATTTATTCAAAAAATGAAATTATTTTAACAAGTGACATTTATTTTCATTTTTAACATTTGAAAAAATATTAAACTATAATTATTATGGAAGATGACAAGAATTTTTCTATGGGTAAAGATATTACAAACAGGTTGAACTTAGATTTTCTTTCTCTAATTAAAAAATGTCATTAATTTTCTTATGGGTAACTTTTGCACTGTTAAAAAATTTACTCTATACATGATACTAATCAATGGTTAAGAACTCATGAGGAAATGACCATTCATGCTGAGTTGATGAATCATCAATAATAGAGATGAAGTGAGACAAAAAAATTTAGTTTAACCTTTATTTTTAAATTGGAATTCTAGCCATACAATTATCTTAAATGTTTTTCTGGAAAATATTTGTTATAATTTGAAGAGAAAACCCATTTGATTTCATACTCTTAAAGATACAAAAGAAATTCTAGTTGAAAAAAAGATGTTAGGTACCATAAATTCTTGAGAGAAATTAATGAAAAAATACTCTTTATAATGAACAAAAATCAATTTGAAGAAAATTATCTTTAATGAAAAATACATGATTTGGATCCCATTGCCAGAGTAATTTGGACCCACCCATCTTGTGAACATAAATATGCCTTGTCGGAGCAACCTTTTTAAGTCTATCACAAATAAATACTCTTTTCAATATAAAGTTTAAATATGATTGTAAGTGGAGAACAAAATCACTGCTCTTTGGGAAAAATCCTTAAGAGGTAGCATGTTGGGGTGTGAATTTCTATTTTTTTTATAAATTTTTAATGTATTTTTTTCATATTTAATACAAGTTATAGGTTAAATAAACTTTATTTATAGAGTTTGCATAGTATTTATAATAAATATTATTAAACTTAATTCAATCCAAAATTTAATTTAATTTAATATTTATAGTTTAATAAATTTAATAAGCTATTATTATAATTAATATTTAAAAATTAATATACTTTTTAAATATAAATTAATTCTTTTAATTTACAAATTTTGTAAAATAGATACCATTTATAAAATTTAAAAACTGATTTCAAACTTATAAGTGTGTTTGAAATAATAAAGTTAAATAAAAACATGTTGAAATACCAAGCTCTAATTATGATCTCATGCTTTTTCTAGTTCTTTCTATAATGTTATAAGTGGGTTTGAAGTGGAATATGTAAAGAAAATATAAAATAATATAAAAAAAATACATTAATAATAGAATAGAAAAGTATTAGAATGTATTTACATTTTATTTGTTTTTAATAAAAATTAAATTCGATTTTCTTTTTCTATTTTCATTCCCTTTCTTCAATCAGATACATATTAGTGATAATAAAGTTTGAGTAATTTATTTATATAAAATTAAATTTAAGTAACACATATGACTCATTTTTACATTTGTTTTTTAAATGAGATGTCCCAAGAAGTTTGAATAAATAATTCTATTCACTATAAGATTTTAAGGCAAACATAAAAAAATAACAATTAGAAAAGACTAATACAAGTACCATTTTCATTTATTATTTTAACAAAATCAAAATACTTTTAAATACCATTCTTAATCCAAAAGCCATTAATCCAAATCCTTCAACATCTCATTTTCTAAGAATATCAGTTTTTATTTAAAATAAAAATTACCTTAACCCATTTCTTATTTAATAAACATCTCTTTTAATTTTACCATTCTCAATAAATTTTAAGTAAAAGTAAAGTTTATATTAAAAAATATTAAATAATATGACATTACTTATTAGATTTCCTTTTACTTTAAATATCACTCATTCAAATAAGTTTTGTTATCTTGTAGAAATTTAATGTCACTATTCTAAAATCATTCAATCAAACTTACATTTCTAAAATATCAATATACAAAATAGAAGTGTCTCTCCGAAGCACTTTTGTTTTTTGGACTCACTATTGAAAAAGATATGAGAGAAAAAAAAGAAAAAGAGATTTTAAAGAAGTGAATGAGGAGAACCTCAAAATTTACCTAAACTATGTAAAGAAAAATTTAATTCTTGAATTAGTCATATCAATTACAATTTCTTAAAATAACAATAAAAATTTGATTTATACTTAAATAAAAGTATAAAACCCCAATAATTGAACACAAAACAAAGGAAGCATGAAGAACAACCCCACCATGTCTCCCAAGCAATATTGCATGTGCATTGCAGTGAAAGTTTGATACCAACACTTCCAAAATCTACACTCACCACCGACTGTAATAACAGCACTACACCAGGGGCAATTTCGTCACTCAACAGCTATATATAACAAAACCTCATTCAAACACACTCCGATTAAACACACTCAATGGCACGCCACTCCTTCCTCCTATTAGCTGCGGCCATTCTCGCCGTCGTCGTCACCGCCGTCAGCGGTTGCTCTCCAAAGGACAGGGAAGCGCTTCTGGGCTTCCGGCAGGCGCTGAACGAGCCCTACCTCGGCCTCTTCAACTCGTGGACGGGCTCCAACTGCTGCGTCAACTGGTACGGCGTCAGCTGCGACGCCGCCACCGGCGGCGTCACTGACGTCAACCTCCGCGGCGAGTCGGAGGATCCAATCTTCGAGAAAGCCGGCCGCTCCGGCTACATGACCGGGAAACTCTCGCCGGCAATATGCGGTATCGACACGCTCACCACCCTCGTCGTGGCTGACTGGAAGGACATCGCCGGCGACATCCCCGCCTGCATCACCGCCCTCTCCTCCCTCCGCATCCTGGACCTCATCGGAAACAAACTCTCCGGCGAGATCCCCGCGGACATTGGCAAACTCAACCGCCTCACCGTCCTCAACCTCGCCGACAACACCCTCACCGGCAAAATTCCACCTTCAATCACCCAACTTGCTTCACTCAAACACCTCGACCTCAGCAACAACCTTCTCACCGGCGAGATTCCAAAGAATTTCGGGAACCTTGCAATGCTGAGCCGAGCCTTGCTGAACCGGAACCAGTTAACCGGTTCAATACCGGTTTCGATTTCAAAGATTTACCGGCTCGCGGACTTGGACCTGTCCGTGAACCGGTTGAGCGGTTCGGTTCCGTTTGAGCTTGGGAAAATGCCGGTTCTTTCCGTGCTTAATTTGGATAGTAACTCTTTCAAGGGATTAATACCCGAGAGTTTGTTGAGTAACGGGGGAATGGGTATTTTAAACCTTAGTCGAAACGGGTTTGAAGGGTCCATACCCGATGTTTTCGGGTCACACTCGTATTTCATGGCTTTGGATTTGTCTTACAACAATCTAAAGGGTCGGGTACCCACTTCCTTATCCTCCGCCAAGTATATCGGCCATTTGGATCTTAGTCATAACCATTTGTGCGGATCCATTCCTGTCGGAGAACCCTTTGATCACCTCGAAGCCTCCTCCTTTGGTTACAACGACTGCTTGTGTGGAAACCCCTTGAAGACTTGCTAGTTATACCGGGTGACCCGAATAAATACCCGATCCAATTATAATGAAATGTCGAAGGAAAGTGTGAATTTTGGTGTAATAGTAATTTTCATTTTGTGTAATATATGATGTTTTGGTGAGAAAAAGGAAAGTGACAAAATGCAAGAAAAGAAGAAGTGACGTTGAGACAATTTGAGATCACGTGCACCACAGAACAAGGGTTTCAAAGAAAGAATTAATGTTTTGGTGAAAAGTCAAGCTAATGTTGAAAACTGTTCTTATTTTTGCATGTGAGCTCTGCTGTTAGACAATGTAAAAGATATGGCTAATGATTTCATTACTGTTCTTAGGGTTGGTCTATCATTTTATATATGCTCTTAGGTTATGTGATATGGAAGAAAGAAAACTTTGTTTCTTATGAAAAACAACAAACAGGTGTTTTTGTTTTTTGTGTAGTTTAGCAGTAATTAAAGATTTTTCTTTGTTCTTAGAAGTTAATAATTAGAAGAGTGTAGTCATATTTTGTTAGTTGGTAAGTTTATTGTTGAATTTGTGATTGGTTTGGCAGGGTAGATCCATGGAAATGCAGATAGGAATAGTGAAATGTGAGAAGAATAATGATGGTGCAGAAGTAGCAGTTGGGGAGCACATGGTGGTGTTCTTATCCCTTGGCATGTGCATTAACTACTGGGCAAGTGTTTATGCCAATTCAAATCAGTGTAAGATGTAAAACAAAGAAAGAAGAAATGAATGGTGTTAAAAGGAGAATGTAGCATCCCACCCACTATACATACATGCCATAAATGAAGGTGTGGAGCCCTTCCTCATCCCTACTCTGCCATTCACATTCCAACTGGCCCTCTCTGCATCTGACTTTTAAAATATATTCTCATTACTTTTTTATAGGTACTTTCTATACCCAATAACAAAATTACTTTAATATATAAATAAAGTTATACAAATAATAACATAAATATATTTTCATTTGCAATCAGTTACATTCAAAACAAACAAAACAGAGACATCTTCTGCCCCTTAGCCTTTGTTAAGGTCAGTGAATTTCAGTAACAAGACAAGAGACCTTGGTAAAGCCAAAATATAACTGTTACTTTCTTATTTGACTCTTCCCTCACAAGTAAATTCTAAAAATAAACCTCAACAGTTACTTCAATTCTGTTTATAAGCCACAGAGAGGTTTATCTTTACCAATAATTTTGCATACTTAAAATCACATATTCAAATTAAAAGTTTTACTATATAATAATTTTGAAAAATAAAAATAATAAACTTAAATTAAAATGTTAAAATTCAAAGAAAAAATATAAAAAAATTATGGATCTAACAACGGCTTAACTACCAAAGCTACCTTTACTTTTAAAAAAAATTCAGTACTCATATAAACTATCATTTTTTCACTTATTTCATATACCACAAATATGATATTTATTTTTCACAATCAATCTATAACTTTTCAATTTAATAATACTTATATTATCACTATACATAATTAAATCGTGAACCATGGTTGTTATATTTTATATTAAATGTTTCATTCTCTATATTACAATATGTAATCCTTTATTATGCAAATATAGATCCTAATTCATTTGCTCGATATAAATCCTTTCATGAGTATTGTAATGCTTATAATGTCATACAAAAGGAAGAAAATAAATATTATTATTAACTACTAAGACTTCTTTAATTATGGAACACTTTAATAAACTATAACAATCATAAATTTTATGTTTATGTTAAGATTAATTCTCTCTTTTAGTTTTTTTTTTAATAACTAGAAATTTCATATCTATATCTTTACTTTGACTTTTATTTTTATTATTATTAAGAAAAAATAGTGTTGTCAAATTATTACAAAATATTTTTTATATAATATTTTAAAATAGTATTAAAAAACAAATTTCTTCAACACTTTAGTTTGTGAAGTAAATTCATAGCAACCAATAAATGATATTTAAGAAGTGGTTACTTTTTCTATTCTAAGATATAACATTGTTAACTAAAAAGAAAGATATATAAGGAAGTAAACTTTCTAAAGTTCATGCATCCAACAAAAATATCAAGGTAGAAAATGTCGAGTGAAAAGATAAAAATAAATAAATAAAAAATTAAAAAAAATGGTAACACATTATCATTTATATCAATTTATAAAATATAAAAATAAATAAATATAAAATTTATCTGAAAAATAAAATACAATTTTAACCTATAATTTTAAAAATTAAAAATATATTTAATTCTAAAAGAAAATAACTTCTTCATTTTATCAATTTAATGCATTTGAGGCATCAACAACCTAACATAACATTCTATGTGTACACATAACATGCCATGCAGAGATTAGTGTGCTCATGTTTTGAGGTGTTTAGCTTAACATACTTCTTGATTTGCTCTTAATTTTTTTCATATATATAATTATATTTCATTCAGATTAAGTTAAAAAATTATAACTTAAATATTATAAATGTGAGATCCTTTAATGTTGGTTCTCAGAAGTACAAGAACATGGGCAATAAAATCAATGAAAAGCATAGACATAATTTTCCCACCCTTTGTCCATTCAAAGTAGAATCACACCATGCACAACCAATCTGCACCAATATAGAATCATCCAAAACTATTACAATGTAATTGATATTTTTATTGAACTAATATATTGCCCAAACTTCTACTTTCCAAAATTAGTTCTTTGCTTTATTACTATTTAATTGACCCTATTTAGTTGGATGATTATTACTCATAGTATTAACAGTTGCTAATATAAGGAGATGTAGCTGTATAACTACAAAATGACAAAAGAAACTGATTTCTTTATAATAACCCAAAAAGCTTCATATTTGTCATCAATTATAATTAATGTAGTGTGTGTTTATATTATAGTTTAAAGATTAAATTAAATTTTATTTTATTTTTTAAATTTAAATTTAATTAAAAGTAGATTAAGTTAATTTGATTCATTTATATTTAAATATTTTTCATTTTAAAAACATTTTCATTAAAAAAATTATTTAAATAATAGTAGTTAAAAGTATTTTCAAATATACAATTATTAAAATAGATAGAATTTTATAGTATAATATAAATACTATTTACTTTATTATTTTTAAAATAAATTTTAATTGATAATATATTATTATTAATAAAATAATAATATTATAAATATATTAAAATATTTTAATAATAATATTAATTAAAATAAAATAAAATAAATAATAAATTTTAAATATACCTAAATTTATTAATGTTTAACATCTACATACATCAATCCATGTTTTAGGGAAAAAGAGATTCATAAAAATAATAAGCAGTTCAAATTTAATATTATGTTTCAGTAGAGGAGGAGTTTATATTAATACCCATAATTTCAATTTTATAATAAGAATTACCTGTGATGATTTTTATAGAAAAAAATATCAAAGTTTTAATGTACTGTACAAATAAAAACTTTAATATTTATTTAAGCACGGTTTTTCATAATTTTTCGAAAAAGGAAAACTGGAAATGATAAATTGATAATTTTATCTCTTATTATTAATAATAGTAATGATAACATTTTATAGAAGAAGGTTAGATATTTCATCTACATATATATGAAGAGTCTGAATGAAAGTTAGATAAATATACAATTTATTAAATAAAGGGAAGTAAAAAAGATAAAAAGGATAATCATCAAAAATACTTTTTTTTATTGCAGAAGTGAAATTAATTTAAAGAACATGACTTGACTTGGTCCATAAATAGGTCCATACTTAAATTTCTCTATACAAGTCTCATTCTCTTCTTACATAAAGTCTCAGAAATTTATTCTTTATACTTGAAAGATTAACTCTTTAATACAAGAATCTTCCTTCTACATTATTTGTACCCACCTAAGATAGGAGAAAAGTGAAAAATTGATCTCTTTATCTTTTATATATACTTAATTAGATTTGGGATATGTTGGTTATTTTAAAAGTGTATGTAACTAACGTAAATGCTATTTTATAAATTTTCTTTTGGAAATGGCCCCAAATTAAGGGATACTCTATCAAAAAAATATATAGAATATTCTAGGTTGATGTTCTACTTTTACAATAATTAAAAACATAAACCCAAAAATCTGCCAATACATATTCTAAACAAAACAGTTGAAGGACCATGTTGCAAAAGGAAAACCATTCAAAATTAAAGAAACACCATATTGTCATTTCATGCATCAAAATATAGCTGCTTGATATGAATCAAGAAGGTTTAGAACGTAGAAACCCATAAATCAGGTTCGGTGATCCACTTTAACTCGAGTACAAGAGACAATTCAAAGTGCTTAAGATGTCAGAAAAGTGATCAAGCCTTCATAACTGAGAAAAATGCTGTAAAGAATCCAAGAGAAAACTCAGTATTCAATAGTTTCGGATCAATGAGCTTTGTAAATGTATGCGTGGCCAAATTTCTTCTTAGATGCAAACCGCTAAAACAAAATCCGTGCAAATTTCATCACACTGTAATAATTGTAAGATAGATAATTTGTTTGTTGATAGTCCAGTGTTCTAAACTGAAGATGACTAAGTACATCATATATGAACTTTCTGCATGTGGTTCCACACTGCTTATCGGACATTCTGCAATTAAGAAAAGTAATTAATAACCGAATTTTTTGCCATAATGAGTTGACATTGTTATCAATTCCTGGATATATCAGTGCCCCCTTCACTCTAAATTATTCAATTACCATCATCTGTCAAATTTTTTTTTTCTGCTGGTTTAGTATTGCTGATTTTGTGAACAATATACAGAACAATTACCTTGCATAACTAAGGGAATAAATCCTCTCATGCAGGACTTTTACATGACAAGGTCACATGAAGATTGAGGAGAAAGATAAATACAAAAATCTTAAATAAGATCACGTGACATAGTATCTATCTCTTTAATCACCATGTCACATGAAAATCTCACATGACATGAGAGGATCTATTCTGCCCTAAGTTACAAGTTTCACAACAATGGACCAGCAGAAAGACCTTATCAGGAGTATTCAAAAAGGTTATTGTTCTCCAAGCAGTAACAAGTCCAGTCCAGTAGGCTAAAGCAGCAGAAGGGTCTTCCCATTTTGCTTGGACCTGCATATAAATGTGGCTTGTATTTTTAAATATTCAGTAAGATCTGATAATAGATGAACGTATATCTATTAGTATTAATTTAGGCAAGTAGAAAAGTTATAGATATGCACTATCCTACAGATAATGTCTCATACATAGTTCATCCTACCCTAATGGGGAAATGTCAGTCTAAAATAAAATATCTGAAGTTAATACTTCATCAACTTTCTCTAGTAGTCAATACAGAGTGGTATAAACTGGCTTCTGCACTTTTCTAAATAGTTTATTCATGTTTAACTTCAAGCTATATAGCTGTTTGTTGTTACACTACTAAAACTTCTTGGTATTGTCCAAAGAAATTTTTCTTTTGTTTATAATTATGTCATCTGTCATACACTTTTTCACCACGAGTCTTTTATTTCTTAGCAGTAGAGAAAATATACATGAAAGGGAGGGGGATTTAACACAAGAAATGAATGTGCCTCAGTTCATTAATTCTTCTCCGTGCTGCCAGAATCACGTCTTCTTCAAAGTCTGAAACCATGGAACTCTCAGCAAAATATTATAAATCTTTTAAAAGCGGGAAGAAATTGATTTTTCGATTCCATTTTCCAAATATACAGAAACCTCAAATCTTTGGCAAAGATGGCGCTCTTAAATAGTCTAAAAAGATAACTGATGACAAAGTTGAGATTTCACTACTTCCTCTCCCAATAAATAGATGAAAAAATAAAAATGTATAAAACGCAGGCCAGGAAACAGTTATGGAGAAATAAATAAAAAACAAAAAACTAAGGGAACATACCGGTTAATTAAAGTGTTTTTAATTTATAATTTACCAAATAGAAATGAATTTGATTTAAAAGCTTTTAAGTTGCTTTCTCGTGTAGTATTGTTGGGTAACAGAATAGAATAGGTAACAGAAAATGAAATGAAAGAAAAACTATTTTCAATAATGAGAAACACTTTCTACAAGTAGTACATGTTGCTTCTTATGTAGAAACCTATTGACATAACAAAAGTGACAGCCGCCTAAAACTTACAGCTGTCCAAAACTTAACGGGTGTCCTATATACTAGTAGTCCCCACAAACTTAATGGGTTGAAAATTAGAAAAAGATTTCACAACATTGAGTTTGGAATGCAGAAAAATAAACTGAGTTGGAAAAGGAGGTTTAATGATAGCATCAACTCTACGATGTATAGCAGGAATATGATAAGCTTGTTAGATAAAACTTTTTCTCTAACAAAAAAGATATAAATTTCCATATATTTAGTTTTAGAGTGAAGAACTGGGTTATGAGTAACTGTTATGCCACTTCGATTATCACAATACAATGCTGGAATGAGAGAGGAAACTGATAATTTGGTTAAAAGTGTTTTGAAGTCAGGTAAGTTAAGCAATAACACAATGATATTCAACTTTCGTGAATGATCTAGGAACAACATGTTGTTCCTTCGACTACCAAGAGTGATAAACTTAGTGATTTATTGGCTAGATTTATCAAATATAATTAGGATCTGTTCCAGAACATTACCAAATAGTCTCACATCACTTAAAAATCGAGATTAAGATTAGTTTATATATTCATTTCTCCTTTAATCTTTTAAAACATTTTTTAAAAATAAAATCGTGACAAAATTCCAAAAGGCATACAATATCTGAAATGCGGTAATTGACCTATAATACTCATAAAGTTGTTTCGGAAATACAACCTATAAATGGAGACAAAATCAACTAAGAGAGAGTAAATTGAAGTCATGACAAAAGGATTTGATCATTTTTGCAACTGCTGCTAGTCAGATTGTCACTTCTTATTTTATGATATTTGGTGAGAAACTATATAGAAATCACAAAATTTGCAACGAAATGTTGAAGTTTATGCCTCTTAATCGTCAATTCAATTTGTTGCCTCTACAATAGAAAATTAGAATCATTTAATTTCTCAGAAGGATGAAAAGAAGGAGCTGCGGAAGTGGACAAGACAAAATTTTGAGTTGTCTCCCTTTATGGATCTTCAGCTCTTAATACCATAACAAAATTCAAGATGAAAGAGAAAAATGAGAGATGAAAGAAAAACTGTTTTAATGATGAGAAAAAACTATTCTACAAGTACATGTTGCTTCTTATATAGAAACCTATTGACATAACAAAAGTCACCGCTGTCTAAAACTTACAGCTGTTCAAAACTTAACAGCTGTCCTATGCACTGATATTGGGTAAGCAGCACGCAAATAGCGGTGAATTTTGGTTAGAAGGAAGAATTGAATATGAACATGCCCATGGAATTATGAATCATAATATACGGATTTCAAGCTTATTACCACATTGGCTCTCATGAGTTCCGATCAATGACTATACATTCCTGCAATGTGAAACTCCTTCAGCGATCACTACCAATAATCGCCACATGAGCATAATCCATCTGAAAAGTGGTGAAATCGCTTTGAATCACGGATAATGATAGTACGCTTCTCTATTAGTGAGACAAATTTTGCCGTGTTATGGCAATCTCGGCATATTCTGAGATTTTTTATTATAACTAATGGCTTATCAGCCTTACAAACCAAAAGTCCATATGCAAGTGCTATCTTCTCACTATGCTTGTTAATCATATCTGTTTTCACCTCTTCATCAACATCATGTAAAATGGATTCAGTTTCAGATACAAAACCAACTTCTTGAATTCTTCTCATAGTCTCTTCCAGCTTCTTGTGTATTTTGTCTGAATCAGGGTGAGAATAATCATCTACCACAAAACGGTGGATTTTGTTCCCATGCTCAATAAAGCTGCATCCAGGGTTTCTGGTAAGAACTTTAGTCTTCATTAAAGCCCTAACTTTTGATGCATCACTCCACAGACCTGCAGCAGAATAAATATTGGAAAGCATGATATAGCTTCTAGGGTCTGAAGGATTTAATGCAATCAAATTCTCTGCAGCTTCCTTCCCAATATTGATGTTACGATAAACCCTACAAGCACCAAGAAGGGCACCCCAAACCCCAGAATTTGGCTCTAACGGCATGTTCTTTATCAGCTGATGGGCATCATTGAGTAGACCACAGCGACCTAGAAGATCAACCATACATGAATAGTGATCCAATTGGGTTTGAACTTTGTAAACCTCAGGCATGATTTGAAAGTAGTACTTTCCTTCCCGGACAAGCCCTGAATGACTACAAGCACTTAACAAATGTGTAAAAGTAACATGATCAGGCTTCACACCTTCCCTTACAGACCATTCAAAGAATTCTATTGCTTCTTTACCCCGCCCATGCATGGCATACCCTGCAAGCATTGCAGTCAATGCCACTTTATCAGGCTTGCTTATCTCTGCAAAGACCTTATGAGAAACACTCAATTTCCCTAACTTTGAATACAAGTTCAAAAGGGTGGTCGCAATTGTTATATTTTCATTAAGACCACATGTGAAGATTACACCATGCATGGCCTCTACCAATCTTCCCAAATGTAAATTTTCACAGGCTTGAAGCAAGCTCACCATTGTGGCTTCATCGGGAAAAAGTCCATTTACCCTCATCATATTAAAATAATTAACAGCTTCATTAGGGATTCCATTGTGTGTCCAAACAGACACCATTGAATTCCATGAAACCATATTCTGCTCCGGCATTGCCCAAAACAGCTTGAAAGCAGAACGAACGCAGCCAAACTTCCCATACATGTTAATAAGAGCATTAACAACCTTCACCTCCAACTCCATACCCAATTTCACTGCACAACAATGAAGATACCAGCCCTCATCTCGGGCCTTAGCAGAAGCACAAGCGGAGATAACAGATATCATTGTAAGCTCATTCAATTCCAATGCCATTTCCGACCTCATTGTAGAAAACACACTCAGGCAATTACCAAGGTCTCCTCTTCTAGAAAATCCAGAAACCAAAGAGTTCCAAGAGACAGAATCCTTGTGGGGCATTTCATCAAACAGCTTCTCTGCATCTGGGACGGACCCCATGTTAAGATAACTCGAAACTAATTGATCACCAATAAATCCATCTCTGTAATCCAGTGATTTGACCACTCGGGCATGAATGACCCTGCAACAGGAGACAGAAGATGAAGATTTCAGAGTAAGGAGTAGAGAGGAAAGAAGAGGGTCACAACGATATGATGAAATGGAATGGAACCGAAGAGAGGTTTCAAAGAGAAGGGAACAACATTCATAAAATGGAGGAAGCAAGGGTTGGAAAGTTATAGGTTTTAGTCGATGTAACTTGGGACTCAAGATTTTTGCATGGAACAACCAAAACATGTTAGTCTCATGCAAATCTTTTGTGCATACGTGCTTAAAAAAAATTACATGCTCAATTAATACAAAGCAAATTTTCAGAAATTTCTAATGGAGCACTGTATATAAGCAATTTTAACACGAATTCAAAGGAGAGATGTTTCATTCGTCTATTAACAAATCAAATGACTTGAAAGATTGAAGAATCGGGCAAAAGTCATTGACATAGTTTCGTGTGATAATGTCTTTAAATTCGGATGGATGAATGATTCACTAAAACTACTGGGTCATTGATATACAAGGGCATCTAATTTGCAATCATGATATAATACGACTCTTATTTCATTTTTTATAACTTCTACCATGTTACATATTTTTTAAATCTCATATTTTTTTTAAGTTTTATAAGAATTCATATAATAATATATTATTCATATTTTAATTCACTATTTTTTTATATTATAATTACATTTAATATAAATAAATAAATTTTTATTTCATAATTCATATTTTTATTATCATAGTATATTTTAAAATAAAGATCTTTTTAAACTCATAAACCATAAGTATAATCTGTCATAAAGATGTTATAAGATAAATGAATTAATAGTTGAACAAATAAAATGAAATAATAAATAAATTATTTGGCTGTAGTAAATACTTGAAGAGTCTCTACTAAAAAGTTATTTATCTATTCTACCACTCAATAACAAATGAGTAAATATATAAAAAAAATTAACAATATCTTATTCATGTTATTAAAAGGACAACATCAAATAATAATTCTGATTTGTATCATGGAATGGTCTAATAAAAGTTTATATCAATTTGAATGAAAACTTCAAATAATCTTACTTTTAAAAGAATTTTGTATGTTTTGATTCTGTTTTAGTAAAGAGATTTATGTTTAACTCAATTTCACAAAATCAGATTGTAAGATAAGATTTGCATCATATTTATAAATTATGATTCTTTTCTTATCACTAATGGATATGGGAACTCCGGTCTTCTACAATGCTTTAATTATTAGTTACAAAATTTAATTCTTATTCTCAGGGGTTAACGTTAACATTTGATCTCAATACTCGTCTTCATTCTCATATTCGTTCTCGTTTTAAATTATTAAAATACATTTAGTTTATTAGGTAATCCAAAAAAGTATATTAACTTTTCTTTTGTTCTTAGTTTGATAACTTATTTCTATGACACACATTTAATCATTTTTAATTTTTTTTATAATTATTTTATCTTTATACAATTAGTATTTGGTACTCTGATTTGATATTTATGTCATTATAATTTTTTTATTTATATTTGACATTAGAGAAAAGAAAATATGTTTCCTTTTGACAATGAATATCTAATAATATAATGTTTCCTTTATTATGATTTTTATTTTTGTGTAAAAATTATTTAATTGATAATTAAAATATTAAGAGACGGGTATGGAACGGGTATAGTATACCCATTGCATAATGGGGATGAGGATGAAACAAAAATCTCATACCCATTAAATATAGGAATGATGATGAAGATGAATTTTTACTTTGAAAATGAAGATGAGAAAGTGAAACTCTTCTTTGTCCTAATTGTTGTCATTCCTTAAATTCTATTATCTTAATATCATATTAAAGTTATTTATTCTAATTGAGATTAGTTGACAATATTGAACTCTCCTCTAATCTCATTTTCCTCAACAAAAATATGATTGTATATAAATATAAGATTAAGTTATATTTAAATTTCATTACTTAATATAAGAATTTTTTTAAACCAATACTAAGAAAAACTACTTTTTAATTTATGGTGACTAAGATTTTTTTTAAGTATTTTTAAGTTGATGTTAGTTAAAGTTGTTTTAATACGTATGGATAAGATTTTGTTTTCAATTGATAATATTACTCGAATTATTTATGATGTAGTTTAAAATTACTTCATAATTAATATTTATGAGGATTTTTCAAAAAATGTCTTTATTATAAAAACATTTTATTACCATCATGTTTTGTATTACACATGCACTTCCTAAATTTTAAAAGCATCAAACATATAAAAGGGATATAAGTATAATTTCAAAAAATACAATAAAATGTCATTGTAATTTTCTCAAATAAATTTGTGTACATAGTTTAAAAATATTTTATACATGAATTATCTCTGAAGAAAATGTTTATTGATAATAAGTATTCGTATTTTCTAATTTAAGTCAAAATATTCTAAATAATTAAAATTAGTAAATATGAATCTAACTTTCTATTCACAATTGCAATATGTCCTTCTCATCTCGTCAGTATTGTCGAAATTGTATAAAAGATAATTTGTAAATTTAAATGTATTTATTTTAAAATTAAGGGAGCTAATTAATTTTACGATAAGAAGAATGAAAAAGAAAGGACGAAATTAGCGTGTTACGTATTTGGATATTCTTGCATACGTCGTATTTTGGTATTTTTAGTATTTTGCAATACACTCACTCCACGTATTATTCTTGAATTGCAGTGTGACCACCCTTTTCGTGGGGACTACCCTTTATAGTTTTTAATTTCATTGGTGGGTGGCTTTTGATTGCACTTGAAGGACAAAATAGAATACCTTGCCCCAAGTGGGTGTCCTTAGTTTCATGTATTTACCTAAAGTCACAAAA
Source organism: Lablab purpureus (assembly GCA_030347555.1). Taxonomy (NCBI): domain Eukaryota; kingdom Viridiplantae; phylum Streptophyta; class Magnoliopsida; order Fabales; family Fabaceae; genus Lablab; species Lablab purpureus. Next base: position 27,051,899 of record CM059258.1, read on the forward strand.
CCACTTTTAATGTGCCACTTTTTCTTCACATAAATTAAATTTCCTTCACAAGTTGCTCTACCTCAATTTATAATTTCACCAAAGGAAAAACTTTACTCAATCAATTTTTTTTTTCATTCAAATAATATTACCCATAAAAATAATATCTCTTTAGTTCTTAAAAATGAGATAATTTGTGAATTTGATGTTTGAAAGAAGGAAAGTTTTTATTTATTTTTTAAATATATACAAAATACACATCAATCTCCAATACTATAATTTAATAATAAAATAGTATATAATTTAATATAAAGAATATTTTAAAAATATTATAATAACAAGACGATTTTATAAAAGTAGTTTAATAAAAATTAAAGATATCTTCATACACAAAGTTTAAGCTCAAGAGTTTTATAAAATATTTTTTTAAAGTAAACATATATAATGTAAGATTTAAAATATTAAATTATAAAAATAAAAGTTATTATTTTATCTTATATATATTTGTTAATTATTAAATAAATATTGTTTTTAATTTTTAAATTATTTTCTGATTGAGTCACAAATTTTAAATTTGTTTAGTCTTTATACTTTATAAATGAGTATAAATAATCATTTAAAAGGAGGAAGACAAGAAAAAAGTAAAATAAAATAAATTCAGGAAATAAATGATAAAAAATTAAAAAAAATTCTTATACGTTATAAGAATTATTTACACAAACAATTTATAAAGTATAAAAATAAAATAAATATAAAATTTATAAAGTAATGAAAAATAATTTTAACAAATATTTAAAAAAATTAAAAAAATATTTAATCCAATAACACTAATTAAAACACAATATAAGTAAGAGTTAAAAAAATAAAAAAAATCTTAAAAACAACTTGATAGATGAATCCACAAAAATAAAATTAGGATATTATGTAATTAATTAGGATGATTATTACAACAGAAATGGTCTAAATTAAAATTTGTTGAAATAGAAATAAGATTATATGAGGAATTTAAAAATGAAAGTATTGATTTAGGGTTTAGGGTTTGTTGAATGCATTGGACAGTCTGTATTGGACATGATGAAGCAGCAAGCATAGTGTTTGGATAATCATATTATTGATGCCAACATGTTTCATTCTTTACGAGGTCACTTCTAAATTTTATCTCCCATCTCTCTCACCACCATACTTCCAAACACTTTCAACCCAACTTGCCCACCACACACATCTCATTAAATATTCTTCACTCCTTTTTATAACAAAAATTTAATTAACAACTTTTATTTTAAATTATATGACTTCTTCCTATATTAAACTTACACAAACTTACAATTCTATTTATTTTTCATCTGTAAAACTAAACATCAGGCTTATCATTCATTTTTTCTACAACTTATAATAAATCTACACATACTACTTCCAAAATCAAATCAAATGACCACAATTTTTTTATATTTATTATATGTATTTTCCATAGTTGGGTGATTTTTCTGTTTTTTTTCTTTTTTTACTCTTTCAGCTTGGAGACAGGGGACTGTGTAATTTCTGGATTTAGGTTAATTTTTATTCCAATTTCTATGTTTTTCTAGTTTGAAGATGGGAGACTATGCATGTTTCTGGAAAATATAGGATTCTCTAGTTTGGTTTAACTTTATATAAAGTCAATAAGGATTTTTTTTATTATATATATATATATATACTAATTTGATAAATTATAACACAGATTATATTTTAATAAAATAAATTTTTAATTTTTTAAAATTATAATTATTATTTTTTAATGCAAACTGACATATTAGCTTATAATAAGATGACCCAGTCTAAACTAATTTAGACTATGGACTAGTTAAATTAGACAAAATTAATTAATTTCAATTTAAGTCAATATTTTTTAGTGTGATAAATTTATTTTAATAAACATTTATCACATAGTCAAAAGTTATAATTGATGATCAAGACATAATTTTTTTTATTTTATAATATAGTAATGTAAATATTTAGAGTAATCGAATTTGTGATATTGATTTTGGTATCAATGGTTGAATAAAAAATTTACTAACATGTTAAAAGTTATAATTTATTGTTAGAATGCAAATTTTTCTATTCAAAGCATAATAGTTCAAAAATTTTAATTTAATTGTGACTTGACTTATTTTCCATCATAAGATAATTCATGTCAACATCAAATAAGAAATAATTTAAGTCATCTTTAAAAACTGAAATGACTAGATAAATTTTTTTAGGGTATTGTTTAGTGAAAAGACTCGATATCAAATATGTTAATTATTTTCTTGTTGAACTCATAGATATTAATTCATGAAATCACTAATGATTGTATTAAAAACTTCCAAAATAATAATTTTGTACACACTAGTGTTAGTTTGTTTATGATGAATTGGAGGGAGTATGACCTTTCTTTTATCTTTGTCTTCAATTCTTCACCTCTCATACATTGTCATATATCCTTTTACGAGTTTCTTAATTTTTTAAATTAAAGTGAAGCATTTTTTTTGTCATGCACATAGGTACAGTAAAACTCTATCAATTTTCACTTAGTTACTTCTTTGATTTACTCCATAATTTTAGTCACTTTATGGTATTAAGATCTTTCAATAGTTCTTTCCTAGTCACATGATGGGAATTGGTTAAATTTTTCAATAATAACATAAATTATTGTATAGTTGATAACCTCTATCTGCACTTAGGTTGCAGTACATCATTTCTTCTAAATCAATCCTTCATTGAATCCTTTTGATAAATTACATGTTGAAGAATAAAAAATTTCTTTGCTTTCTTTAGTTTGTTTCGAAGTCATTACTTTTTTCGACTTTAATACACAATGTGATTAGAGACCTAATCTATGTCATGTTTGTTTTTCTTCATATTAGTAACTCTAAAATAGGTTAGTTTGAATTCCTTTACCAAATGCATCAACAAACATCCATGTTTTGAAATATCAAACAAGTTTTTTATTTATAGGAGTTGAAGTTTGTTAGCTTTCAAAACTTGGAAACAACCATTTTCAAAAAAAATTGAGAAGAAAATAATCTAGGGTAATTCTAACTAGTGTTCATCAAAACATTTTATATCATGCACTATCCAAACCACCACGGATCAACATTAGGCACAAAATGTCTTCAAACAATATCTTGGATCTTAGGCACCACTAAATAAATCAATTTCAGACATCATATAATGGGTTAAAATTGGTTCCTTCATAATTATTGTCTAGAGAGATTAAAAATATTGTTCTACCATTAAGTATTCGTTCTTTCTTTGTAATTATTCATGGACTCATTGTATTATTGTAACTTTTTGTCAAACGTTCTCACTTTAGTACAGAAGATTACTCATTATAAGTATAATTTAAAGGTAGAGAAATCTTTATCATATTATTTTTTTGTGTTATCGTGTTTGTGGATAGTCTCATAATTTATATCCTTCTATTCTTCTATATACACTTAAATATCTATATTTCTAGGTTTGAAATATTCCAAAAAACGAGAAGATCAGAATATCTTTGAGGATACAGAATCAAATAGGTAATTCGCTAGGCCCTTATCCGAAATAAATATACTTCTTCCAGAAAAAAAAAATAAAAAAATAAAAGAAATTCAAGATTCGTTTTATTAAATAAAAAATATTCCTTTCGAAAAAAGAAATTGTCTGTGTCATACGTCACATACCTTTATTCAGCAAACACCTGGCGATACTCTATTGGGTCACAAAAGGCACCAGTCACTTTCATAAAGGAAAAAACCGCGATATTTCGCACCCGAACTCGTTATCTCACAACCCAATATATCGTCACATGTCAAATCACGTGGACCCCACCCCACTTTCAATTATCGCTGTTACCGAAAATTCCATTTTCAAAGTGCTCGAAATTACCACAATACCCCAACGAACACCGCCGAATTACTCCACCACGCCGTGTCCCGTTTCTGAGAAAAATCATCATCATCATCATCATCGCCCACCAATTAATCCACCAACAAAATTCAACGCTTTCCAGAAGCTAGGTTCAGTTCAAAATTTTGGATCATCAAATCAAATCACGTTTTTAATCTCAAAATCGGCTTCATTGTGTAAATGTAATTTCGAATCTGCGAAAAGAATTTACTCCAATGATCAATTCTAAAACAGCTTTGAACTGACATCAACAACGCAAAATCAATATTCTTCGATCGAAATCACGCAAATAACCAGATCCACGACGCGAGAATGAATGGAAACAATCATGGTAAAATCACAATAATTTATCATTTCAAGATCAAATCGGGGAGAAAACAAGCGTAAAAATAAGAGGAAAATAAAAAATGAAACGATCTGAGTTTGATCGAACACAAGAGAAATTCAGATAAATTCTTCTTCATCTTTTCGGCCACAATCTCTCTCATCATCACTCTCTAAACCTCACACGCTCTCTCTTAAACCTGTCATCTGCTACTTTCTTTTGCTTCTCTATATATATAATCTGAAAAAAATAAAAGCGACCCGAACCCGATCGAGCAGAACGGGTCAACGATGAGATTCCGTTTCGGGTTTCTCTTTCTTTTCTTGTTTTCTTTTCAGACTTTGACGATCTTCGCGGCTCTGACCACCGGATTCTCCCTGGCGATGGCTTCTCTACCGGCGGCTTTATAGTCGTAACTGCAATCGTGGCGATCGGAGTACCGATGCTCCGCGCAGAAAAGCTCGCCGCACCTGCAGCGGAATCCGGTGAGTCCGACCTTCCGCCGGCAGCCGGAGCAGCGGTTGACGACGCGTTTGGCCTCGGACGGCGTGTTTTGGTCTGAAGAGGGAGGATCCGCAGCCGAGGAAGGCTCTTCGGGGAAGGATCTCTTCTGAGGACGCGCGGAGGCAGCGGATCTAGCGGAGGAGGGCGAGGAGATTACGGCAGCGGCGGAGGAGGTTGTTGCTGTGGAAGCAGTGGAGGCGGTGAAGGCGGTGAAGCAGTTCTGGCACATGTTGTTGGTGGCGGGGTTGCCGGTGACGCCGCAGTTGTTAACGCAGAGAGTAATAATGGTTTCGGGAACCTTGAACTCGGTTTCTTCGTTCTCGGTTTTCTGGGCCATGGAGGAGGAGGAAGGAAGAGAAAAAAAAGGGTTTAGGTTTTGCTATTGGGAAAGAAGAAGAAGAAGAAGAAGAAGAAGAAGAAGAAGAAGAAGAGAGAGAAAAGAGAAAGGGTTGTTGTGGTGATTGTGGTTGGGTTGCGAAGAGGAGCGAGAGAGATGAGAAGAGAATTTGAAGGTGTTGCGATGCGTTGTGAGGTCGGTAATGGCAATGGAATATGGGCCTCATAGAGACGCGTATCAAACATTTCTTTCTTTTCTTTTTCTTTCTCTTTCTCTTTCCTTCATACTCTGGCGGCGGAAATTACCATTTTGCCCAACTTGCTCCTTTCTTTGCGTTGTTGGTGTTTGTTGCAATTTGCCTCTGCCCCCTTTCTTCTCTCACAGGTTTCTGACGTGTTCCTCTCACTGCATCATCCAAATCATATGTCTCTGTCTTTTTCCTTTTATTTTATTATTATTATTATTATATTTAAATATTATCATGGTGGGTGTTGCCCCCTTATACTATTCTCATTCATTTTCTTTCCTTGGGTGGGTTGCCTTCCAATTACGCTTTTTCTTTCTTAGTAAATTCTAAGCTTCCTCTTCTCCACTGCACACATCAATTATTATCTTCTTCTTCTAAATCTATTTCTAAATTCTTTAAATTTAAGTTTTTAACTTACAATTAAAATTTATGTGACTTATTTATTTTAAAAATTATTTTATTATTAATATTATTATTGTGAGATAAAAAATAACTAAAAATTATTTAATTATTTTTCAAGACTAATTAATATTTTTAGTGATATTCTTTTTCTTAAATATTTGAATTGTATTACTAACTTAAAAAATTGTTATTCAAAAATTAGATATAAACTACAACATAAAATAAATGTTTAATAGCATAAATATTAAATTAATATTTGTTTAAATCCACAAGAACAATGAAAGTAATGTTATTATGTGTATAATACAAAATAATGAAGATTAAATATTACATGTGGATAGAATAAAAAAATTATATAAATGGAATACTTACACATATAATTTACTCTTGTATTAAAAAAATTTATTGATAATATAAGAGATGAAAAAGATGAGGTAGTATCAAGTATTCATAATACTTCTTTCTATGTTATTTTGTTTAAAAAAACTTTTTTTCTGAATTATATATAATATTAAATATCGATATGTGATTTTGTGAACTAATTTAACGTGTCGCTTAGGAAAAAAAATTATCGGACAAGAGAAAAGTATAACTATTTGAATAAATTAAAAAAGAAAAGTACGCTAGTAAAAATATACCACATGAGAAAAGTGAGAAATTATTTGAAAAGAAAAAGCAACCTTTTAAATTTGTCACTAAAAGTTACACGCACCATCATGTCGTATTTTAAAATTTCTTTACTATGTTAGCTTTTCTGAAATCTAAAACAAGATTAATTAAATAGTATTAAAAATTTATCCAAAAGAGTTAAATATTTTTTATCTAATTAGTTACTAATTTTTTCTTAAAAAATGTATAACTAGAGTTTTTATACTTCAAATAATTATCTCATGAATAAATATACACGTATATAAAGTATCTTATATATGTGATGTATGGACTCATTATCATATTAGTTACACCATTTATTTTTTATAATCTAGTAGTTGATATTTGTTTTAATGATTTTTTTGTTATTTTTGTTTTGTATATAGAGATATGTTATGTTCTTTTTGTATATTTTTTAATATGTATTTATTTTTTTATTTAAAATCTTTTATTGCAATACAATTTTTTTTCTTGTGTTTTAGTTATTATTGTTGTATGAACTTGTCAATTTGTGTCATTGTAGAAAATAAAAGGAGGAAAGTTAAGAAGAGAAAAGTTTGAAAACATAGCCACCAAATTTGATGTAGAGAATTTTTCCGGTGATAATAATTTTGGATTATAGAGGATTAAGATGAAAGTTATATTAATACAAAAAGATATACTAATGTGATAAAGGGATAGGTAAACATGTAAGTATCTTTGTCTCAAAAAGAGAAGACTAACATGATTAATATAGCTAGAAACGTCATAGTGTTGTACCTTGGAGATAAGACACTTAGGAAGTTGCAAAGGAAATAATTGTTGTGTGGCTCATGGCTCATTGATGTCATATTCCCTCGAAATACCCAACAATAGTATTATAGTCAATAGTTAACCGATTAAGATGAGTATGATATGGAGTGGGTGTAGAAGTCCATGTATCAAAAGTCTTCTTAACATAGATTTTCATGTAAACATGTCCCGTTGATGAACTACGATACACGAGTTGCCACCAAGGTACTCGTGATCCAAGTATAAGTTTGAGTATAAATGAGTATTTTGAGCAAATGAATATCTTGAGCAACATATAAAAAATAAGATTAAAAAACTTATTATCTTAAGGTTTTAGATTGGAGATGATGTGAATTCTCTTATGTAGGTTGACTCATAACTTATTCGTGTCATAACCCTCGACGTATTCTCCCTTGAACGATCCAACAATATCAATGTAGCTTTCTACGAAAATTATCATTAAAGGACATAAAAATAAAAAAAAAAAGTAAGAAGCCTGTCGAGAGTATAAAGGTGATATATATATAATTCTATTTTTATATTTTTCATATTTCACTTTTAATATATTTTAAAATAAAAATGAATTATTTAAAATCTAAGGATAATTCAAGATATAACTACTATTATTAAATTATTGAAAATGAAAATAAAAATTATTTAAATTTTAAAAATAATTATAAATACTTCAAAATATATATCACTTATTTCTTATACAACTATTATTATTAAATTTTTTTCTTAAAATATATAAAGGACTCTTTCCCATTAATATATATAATATTAGTTTATTTCACTCCTAGTTCAATGGACTCGTTTGCTATTACTTTTCATTAACCAACAATAAGCCATTTTGCCCCTAAATTCGTGTTCCACTTCATCTTCCCTTCCATGTTTTAACTCATCTATCATTCAATTAATCCATAATAATTTATTAAGAAAATTAAAGATATGATTTAATCTACTATATTTATATAACTAAAATTCAATCTAAGTTATCCAATTCATCTACAATTTTTCATGAATAAATATTAATCTATCTATAAAAAGTATTATTTTTTAAAATAATTTGAAATAAATTTTTAAAATTGTATTTTCCTTAATGTTTTAAAACAATTAAAACCATATATATGAAATTTTTTAAAAACGAAAATTTAAGATTAAATTTGATTAGGAGAATTTATAAGATTTTGAAAAATAATAATCATCCATAAAATTAAATGGAGGAATTTGATTTAATCCCTTTATGTTGTATTTTTGCAATGGATGAAAAATGTCTCCCTTAAAATTTATATATTTATATATATAATCTAAACATAAATCAAGTTAGCTTAATCTATTCTTAATTAAATTTAAACTTAAATTAAACTCAAAATAAATTTTAATTATAATTCAAACACATACCTAAAAAATTAAATGTGATTTAATAATTAAAAACATGGATCAATGAGTATAAAGATAGAGACAAAAAATTAGGATGAATGTAGAAACATGATAAGAGAGGGTATGAACATATATATCCTTGTTCCATAATCAATTTAAAAAATCGAAAATTACTCATATCCATATCATACCCAGTTAATGCAAAATTCTTCCTTAAAATCGAAATAAGTGTAAGTAATACCCACATAACAAGTTTATTTGTTATCCTTATAAAAAATCCATTTATATAATCTACATTTTAAACTGTCTTTAATTTTTACAAAACGCATTTGTCCTAAAAGACACAGTGAAATGATATCTACAAAGATAAATTTTTAACATTCATATACAATTTATTCAATCCACTAAATAATGCATAATCAATTTTTAATCCATTAAATAATGCATAATCAATATAAAAAGAAAAAAATAAATTTTAGCTTGAATTAAATTTATAACAACCATTTTAAATTAAATTAATTTAATGATAATCAATAAAATAAAAAATATTACAATTTTTTGTTAAATTAAATTTAATGGTATGTATTGCCAATAACCTACCAAATTCCTAAATAAAACTCATTTAACCAATATAATGTACAAAACTAAATATAAAGAAAATTACATTAAAAATTACTAAAAAGAAAAAGACCCATATGTACAAGCTATAAATTATAGTCTAAGTAATTTTACACAAATAGCTACTTTAAAATAGATGAAACATAAACTAATTTATAATATCAAATTAAAAATAACTATTTTATAGAGCAAAATTTAATTTACCATTATCTGAGACTTGACCAAATTAATACGTCACTGTGGAATTATTGAGTCATTGATTGATGTATTAACCCGATTTATATTGAACAAAATAAATGATATATAATGTATATCTAACATAATTTTAATAAATTTAATTAAAATTTAAAATTTAATATAATAATATTATTATATAAAATTTAATATAATTCAATTTTATAATTTAAATTTTAAAACATTATCGCAGTAAAACAATTAATATCTAAACTAAAGTTTTCAATGATAATACAAGTTTCTAAAAGAATTAAACAATACAAATATATATAGTTATTTAGTTCTTTATATAAAAGATACGTTAAATAATAATTTAAAACTAATAAAGTTTGTATATAAGCTTTTAAAAAATACACACACATATAGACATATAATAATATTGATTAAATGAACTATGTGTTTGTTAAATTCCATTAATTTATTATTCATAAATCGTTTTCAAATTAAATTAATGGAATATATATATTATTAAATTCAGAGTGAAATTAGGAAGAAAATGTTTGCCTTTTAGGCCACATATAATATGATTGAGTTGATAAATAATGTGCATGTAGCATTTTTAAATAGTGTTGTAGGACAAGAGTGTTCAACTTTAATAATTCACCAATTTGATGCTTTTTCTATGTTGTTTACATATCGATGATATTATACAGTTATCAAAGAAAAAAAAGTTATGTTGATGACCATCTATTTACTAATTGTTCAAAAACCCCTATATAGAGTGTGAAATTTATAAGTATTCTTATAATAAAGTTATTTTAATTTTAATTTTTAAATTTTAAAGATGAAATAAAAATTAAAGTAGTCTTAACTTTAAATATTATTTTAATAATTTAAATAGTAACTTTTATAATTAAGTTATTGATACATAATATCACTAACTAGGTTCGAATTTTTTGCTAAAATTAAATAAGTGAACAAAAATAAAGTACAGATTATTTGATTGGAAAAATAGAGTAAATTTTATTTTGAAAAATTATTTAACTTCAAAAATAAATTTATAGTTTTATATTACATTTTTATTAAAAATATTATTATTATTATTATTTTAAATATTCATTGGTGAAAATATAAATTATATATTATTATTATAATGATAATAAGGGGTAGATTAGCATTGGAGTTCTGACAAAAACAAAGTTAAAGATATGTCTCCTTTTACATATTTTCACTTTTTATTTGATATAATATTTTTTAAGCTCCATCACTTTTTTTTAATTATTTTTGTATTTTTACTTCAACAGCATTGTTTTGCTCAAACTTTTAAATATATTGAAGATAGAGAGAGAATGAAATTCATGCTTTGGCAACATATTTTCTTTTTATAGTAAGTTATTAAACAAAATATACATTTCATTATTTCTTTTTTCAGAAAATATGTCTGGTTATTTTTAGTAAAAATATTATCCAAATAATTTTTTCTCTTTAGATCATTTAACTCCAAACTTTGATGACATTATTGATATTATTTATTAAAAATATTGAATTTAAACTAATATTAATTTAATTGCATAGTTTATCACTCAATTTAAAGTTCTTTCGCACATTATACTATCATATATTTTTTTCACACATTTTATGTATTTATTAAATGAGTAACAAAGTATTGATCTATCTCAATATAATAACATCATTTTATTATGACTTTTTTGCAAAGCAACGTGGTTTTGACCAATATAATAACAAAATACATTTTTACACTAAAAATATATCACTAAAATATGCCAAAAAATTGATTGATAAAATATGTGAATATTAAAATTTGATGATAAAATACATAAAAAAAATTAAAGTGATAAAATTTATGAAATAATAATATTTGAATGGTAAAATGTAAAAACTACTTAACCCAAATTAGACATAAAAAAATTTACTAAAAATTTATTAAGAAAATATAAATTTACATGAGTACAAATTATGAATTATATAAGTTATTCTTCACTTTTATTTAAGTAGTTAGCTCATAATGAAAATAAAAATTATAATATTTTTATTTTGTTTTAATACTTTTAAAAAAAATACAAATTTCCATTAGTACAAATTATATAAGTTGTTTTTCATTTTTATTCAAGTAGCTAACTCGTAATGAAAATATTTTCTTTTTGTCTTAATATTTTCAAATATTTTTAATATAATTCTATAATTATTTTTATTTTTAATTAACGCATGACAACATACAATATTACTACATTACAATACATAATAATTTATAACAATGCACAATAATACATGACCATATACAATAACATGTAAAAATACATAATACAAAAAAGTAAAAATACGTCATTAAATACGATCATGCGCCACTATATATTATCACGTATTACTTTTAACTCCAATCTAATAAAAATGATTATATTAAATATTTTAAAAATTATTAAGATTTAATTAAAAAAAATATTAAACAATTGAAAAAAAGAATATATTATACTAAAATAAAATAGCTTGATTGATTGATGTATTCAGAGGGAGCATTGACGAGGAAAGGGCAAAACGGGAAAGTTGTAGGCATTTAAAGGAGGATCAGCCGCCCTATCTGACCAGCTGCTTATTTTGGGACGTCAGATTTTGTCCACCCCGTCGCCGCCACGTGTGCTCACCGGACACAGATGTGGCACCATGCTTTACATTTGCAGGGTCCCACACTTTTCCATCATCTAAATAAAATTTATAATTTAAAATTAAAACTTAAAAATAAAATAAAACTGAAATATAAAAAATCACAAGTACTATGAGTGGTGTGGGGTTTATATTAGGAAAGTAGCACCACACTTTCACATTCTTTTTATGTAATAATAATTTTTATTTGTAATTTTCTAGCTTTTTATACTAAACACACTTTACCCACTAACTCTAGTTAACATATTTTAAAACAGCAATAAATGTTTTAGAAAAATATTCTCAAATACCAGAAGCAAAATTCATCAGTTCCAAGTGCACTGGAATCAAATAATTTTTTTTGTGAGTTTAATAATTAAAGTGTTTTAATTTAACTGGTTTTCATTTCTTACTTCTCTTTAAAATTTCTAAAATATGTATTATATAATAAAGTAGAATTTTGTTTCAAGGAAACATTTTAAAGAGAATATTTATAATAATAATTTGTGTAAGAAAGATAAGAATAAAAGTAAATATCACCTAACTCCTAAAATTTTTCAGAAAATAACTAATCATCAATAAATTTAGGATTATAAATATTTCACACCTTCTATTTTATCCACTACTTCATTTCACGATAAAAAAAGTCATTCAATATAAATTAATTTAAAAATAAACAATAATTAATTATTATAATAATTAAATTTGAATTTATTTTATAAATTAAAAATTATTTATATTTAAAATAGTTTTTATTATAACAAAAAAATTATTATTAATCTTAAAAATTTATAAAATTGATTTCTATTGAATTTCATTCAAATACTTTCATTAAATTTTATACTACATTTACAATATCTATTAAAGAAATTATAATATTTTTACATTGGTCCACACATGATATTTGAATAGATTCAAATAGTAGAAATATAATTATAATATTTACATATGTAAAGGTTTTTATTTTATGTCTTTATGTTTCATTGTATTATACCAATTTCGAATTTGTGCAGCATGCTTACCAAATATTAATAATAAAAAAAATGTGTTTGTTTAATTCAAACACATGGAATATCAAGTTGCTTACCAATATATGATATTAATAATAAAAAAATGTGTTTGTTTAATTCAAACACATGGAATATCAAGTTTGTATAATATTTAAACATAATAGGAAATATCATTAACTTACTGGTAACTTAGGACATAACAAACATATTTGTTGAAATTGAACATAGAAAGTATTACATTTTAACATAAGATCATATATAACTTATAGAATTACTTTACATTTAACGAATTTTTTAATTGTTTTCCAAGTGCTCCTATACAGTGGAAATTGTTAGTTGATTTGAATCATTATGTTCATGGATGAATGTTATGATCTTGAATTATGTGTGAAGTTCTTATCTTTTTGTGAAACTAATCACTATACATTGCTGTCATTTTCAATCTTTAGGCAAGAATATGAATTCTTAAGTTTGTTCATATATATTGGACAATGATAACTAAATCAACCACATATAATTTTTCATTGTGTGTATTGTAAAATTGCTTGTTTCAAGACTAATAAAATGACTAATTAAATTCAACACACATAGTAATTTACTTACAAAGATGGATGTATTTCGTTAGTGGTAATATGCCCATTAAATTGCATCAAAGTCATAATATCTAAAAAACTTCTTTTGCGACAGTGAAACATATTCACTAGCTGAATCAATAAGCACAAGAAAATGACACACTAATAGGATGTTTTGTATAAAAATAAGTACTAGAGTTCTACATTTATAGGCAAAAAAATAAATGGTACACTAATTTTATCAAGTGTTTTGGGTGGAGTAAGTTTGCATCCCAAAATTCCTATAAAGTTTGTAGCGAAGTTACTGTATAGCCTAGGAAACTATTTCAAGTTGTTAATGGTGACATTCCAACTTAGGATTCCAACAAGGTTGTTAGTAAGATTATTTTCCAACCTTGGATTCATATAAGGTTGTTACTTGGGGTAATGTGCAATATCAAATTTTGTTTATGTTATTAATTAGAGGTGGCAAAATAGATTAACCTCGTTCACCATTGGCCGACCAAAAAAGAGACGAGGTATGCTGAAAATCTGAGCTAGCCCACTACTTTTTTTAATTTCAATCCACATATATATATATATATAACACTTAATATTGTAAATATTTTTTAAATTTTTAATTGGTTAGTTAATATATGCAATTGGATAAACTAAAAGGATTATTACTTTTACGTATTAAATTACTTCATTATAATTAATAATTGAAGCTTAATATGTAAGTGTTAATGATTTAAGTAAAAATATTATTGTATACTTTTATCCTTCAAATAATACAATGTAAAAAGGTAATATTTTAAACTATTTTTATTTTAATTTTTAATTAAAAATGATCGATAGGCCAAGCAGTTTGGACCAAAGTGTGTTGACAAACTGAAAATATCAATTCGTCTTGCTATATTGTGATGGGATGGCAAATCCAGTTCGACCTTGCTATCCCTATTGTTAATGTGTTAGCACACACTTTTCTTTTGTGACAATGGAATAGGTTTTTGACAAAAAAATATTGTCACTAGAAAAAAGTATCAAGTGAGTGACTTGGTGAAACTTTTTTGTGCCTTTGGTTAAGGCTATATGCATACACATCGGTTATTGTCCATAAATTTTTTTATGTAAATGAATCTAATAATAGAACTTTCATGATTGAAATTTGTTCATATGATGTTCAAAAACTTAATTAAAAAGGCAAAAAAAAGTCAAGATTGTCACCAAAGCAACATATCAAGACCTTGGTACAATGCATTGTACAAAACTTCATAAGGTTTTCTTGGCTCAGGAATGACCAAAATTGGAGAACTAGATAGTCTTTACTTTGGCTAAAAAAAAAACTCTATTCATATCTATCTATCCAAGAAAAATGTTAGTTCTTGCAGGTCAACTAAGTCAAGGATGTATTTGAAAATCCTTGTATAAATCTATGATAGAACCAAATTGATGAGTGCATGGTTATGGAGAATCTCAAATAGTTTTAAATAAATAATTTGTATAGAACAAATTTGATTTAGATTGTAATTTTAGAAATTAGAAGTTTACTTTCATTTTCTTGCATGTGTAAAATAGGTGCAAACATGAATTTTGTATCTGGGATTACTAAATCCAATAAGCTTGGGATGTAAATACTAGAGGTCTAAGAAGTAAAGAGCATTTTGAAGCCAATCAAGTCCATGGAAGCTCAATAGGAATTTCATCTAAGTTAGCATGAAAATCAAAATAAAGTCAAGGAGCAAAGCTAGATAATGCAAGTGTAAAGAATAAGAGAAAGCGTAACACAACATAGTACACATGCTTCCAAATATTGACCAAATAATGAAGATTTTTCTTAATTTTATTTTCAATTTTGAAATTCAAATTTTCCTTTTATAATTATTCTAAATTTTCAGACATAACTTACATATTTTTAGATTTGAATTTGCATTTGATTTCAAGCCACGTTTAAGTTGCATTCAAGTCTAGAAATTTGGATGCCAAAATTATAAATAACAAACTCATTTCTTTGTAAATAACTTTTGATATATTAAATGAAGTGAAATTTTCTAGAGAGTTTCTAGTGTTCCTTGAAAGAGAGAGTTCTCTTCTTACTTAAGTCTTATCTTGAACCAATGAATCAAGCGAAGACTCTATTAACACTTATATTGGAGCTTTTCCAAGTGGTGTGACAACCTCCATCAAGTTCTTCCTCTCCATTTTGTCTTTTCTTTTCTTTTTTAAAATTTTCAAATTATGCTTGTTCCTTCACCATTTTGTTTATGTTCTTGCTTTGCTATGTGCATATGTTCATCTTCCTCTCTTAGAAATAAACTTTCAAATTTGGATAATCCTATGGATTAAACTCATGTTTAGTGACAAGTTTCTTATAGTTCTTATTCTTTATTTTCTTTTATGTTGTTGTTGTTCTTATTTTTTTGTCCTAGTGTTCTTGTTCTACTATTTGATACAAGCTTTCACACTTATATAATCCTATGAATTAAATTTGTGTCTAGTGGCAAGCATCCTTAAGGTTTATATTATGTTCTTAAATTCAAAAAAAGATGAAATAAATTGAAGTTTCTTATCGTTAATCAAGCATATTCAAGTTAGATTCTCATCATTAGCCAAACCCACAGGTATTGCATGCTTTTGCCATCTTCTTGTATTCTTTCATGATTTTTGAGTTCTCCAATACCTCTTGAGTTGATCAAGATTTTATGATCATTTTAAGGATTACATAATTTTTTTATTTAACCTAAAACAAAAATAATTTGTAAGTGTTTTTTTATATAAACTAATCACTTCTAAAGTTTTTAATTCAAATGATGAGAAAGAATATGATAAATAATTAATTTTGTTCTATAATTCATTTTTGAAGGGATCAAAATAAATTTTTTTATAATTATTTTTATACCTTTTGAATAATAAATATATAAAGATTGATCTTTATCATTTTTATAGATTTCAATTATATATTCAAAAAATATTAAATCAGTTTTAAAAATGAAAAATAGTTAATTGGGATCATCATTCAAAATAAATGTTTACATAAAATAGTAAATTGAAAGAAACAAACAAATGTATATTTTAGTGACATATAAATTAGATAAGTTAGAAACAAGATACAAAATACTAATAAAGAAAAAAAAAGGAAAGTTAGAGAATAATGAGTATTCATATAATAATTACACTTCATTACCAATAGCTGGAGGTGTTACCAAATTTAAAACACAATACATATGTTTAAAAAAAAAGTGAAGTAAAAAAAATGATCAACATACATATACAATAATTACACTTCATTAGCAATATTAGGAGGTGTTACTAAGTTTATAACATAATATATATGTTTCTCATACCTTGGTTCCTATTTATATACTCCTCAATTGTTACCTATTCTTAAATAGAGAATAGATTTCAATATCATTTATTATATCAATGATTATTATAATTGTAAACATGTCTTTAACCATAATTGTAATCTCTCTAATAATTATTTATTACATAGTACCACTAAAGAAATGTAAACAAATTGTCTCAAATAAGATATCTTGAAAATAAGAGCACCACTAAAAAAAATAGGAACAGAGTTGCAAAGATTACAATAAAAATTTAAAAGAAGAAGTACTATAAGTAAGATTAGGAATCTTAAAAAAAATTAAGAAAAACTAGCAAAATTATTAGAATAGGATATAATTCTTCTTCTTATATGAATATAAAATTTTCTGAAGTACTTGTTGAAAACAACTTTT
Source organism: Lablab purpureus (assembly GCA_030347555.1). NCBI lineage: Eukaryota > Viridiplantae > Streptophyta > Magnoliopsida > Fabales > Fabaceae > Lablab > Lablab purpureus. The sequence goes on from CM059258.1 coordinate 27,069,146, forward strand.
TTGTTTGGACATAAAGATAGTAATTAAAGTAATTGATCAACTTTTTGGAGTAAAAAAACTAATGAAAACTAATGAAAAAAAAAGAAAATAAATTAAAGAATGGAAGGAAATAGAATACATCCACCTTTGTGATGAATACCTAAAGATAACAATTCACTACTTGAAAAAGCTTTCATGCTAAGAATCAAAATAAGATAAAAACACTTTCAAAAACTCTTAAAAACATTTTACAGAAGTAAATTTCATATATTCTTCAAAAATAATTTATAAGAAGGATTTGACTCTTTTATAAAACATATACCGTATGACCAAGTAAATAAAAATGACACCTACCATATATTTAGTTTACAAGTGTTTTATTAAAAATTAATAAATACGATTTTTGAGTTCTTTTATTTATACTAATAATTTTTAAAATTTTTGAGTCTTTTATTTATTCTAATAATTTTTAAAATTTTCCATCCTGAGAAAGAATAAATAAATATATAAAAAATACTTAATTTTATTATTATTTTTTAAGAGATTAAACTTAGCCATTATAATATCCATTTGAATAATATTATATATATATATATATATATATATATATATATATATATATATATATATATATATATATATATATAACCTATTCTCAATTTTATAGTTTATAGATTTTCAATTATATATTTCTAAAAGTTACCATTAACAAAAATATTAATTTAGTTTTAAGAATAAAAAATAATCAATTATAAGTATTTAAAATAAATATTTATGTAAAATAATAATATTTGTAAATGTTAATTATAGTAATATGAAAATAAGATAAGTTAAAATCAACGTATAAAACATAAGTAAAAACATAGGAAAAAATATATATAATAATTGCATTTGACAGTAAATACCTACGAAATAATAAATTTAAAAATGTAATTAATTATGTTTTGGATATAGAAAATTAGATAAATGAAAGAAATTATCTCGATTTTAAACTTGAAATCGTGAAACCAAAGGTCATAAGTTAATATCAAAAGAAGTTCAATATGACATAATTAGTATACATAGGTGAGATTTTAAAAAAGTATTAATTAATTATGCATTTATTACAACATTGAAATATTAAAAATCTTTATAAATATTTCCTTTTGTGGAGATGAAAGACATTTACAGATATAGATATAAAAAACCTCAGAGTATAGACAACGAGTAAAACTCTAACAGTCCTACAGAGATTATCCTGGACTTATACAAGAATATATATATATATATATATATATATATATATATATATATATATATATATATATATATATTTATAAACCATATTTAAAAATATTATAAAGTTGACATTAATATATATATATAATATACTTATGTAAGATTACGTAAGATTTATCTAAAGTTTCTATTTATAAAATCAAACATAATACATATTTTCTCTAATATTCATGCAAAGTTTCTATTCATAGCTTTATCAACTTTTAATGATAATAGATAGTATATGTCATTTTCATTTGTTACTATGGTGTACATTTTGTAAAATATGATTATAATATCTAATAATTATCCAACTTTCTTATATTTTGTAGCTATTTTTTATTTTCTTTTATCATCAAAATACTGTAAATAAAGTCTTATTTTTATTTTTTTTCTTTAAAATTGATCAATTTGATCTAATATTTTTATAAATATAATTGGATTTTCTTTAAAAGAAAAAACTTAGGATAAAGAAATAGAAAATATACACAAACCACATGAACATAAACTGCATGTGCACAATATTTTTCTGATGCACTGCCACCGCACCCTTAAACCTTCTCTCGCAATGCTACATTGCGCATTGCGCTATCTTGGGTGCTACGGATACACTAACCGACTCAGACTGTATTAGGTTCCGTTTTCCGCTAATCCATCCAACCCCTCTCCTCTTTCTATTCTCTCTCTCTATATATACTCTTCCGCATTCCATCGTTCCTTCTCCGTGAAGACGGAAACGCGCGGTTTTTCCATGACTGCGCGAACATTTTCCGTCACTTTCCCGATAAAGACTTGATACACTCTCTTCTCTCGCCCCTTCGCATTCTCTGATTCCTCTCTCTTCTGATTCTCTCATCGCAGATTTTGATACGTCCGAGAGCGAGTTAGGGTTTCGATAGCCTCGCGATTCGTTCGAGAAAGGGAGGGAGGGGGAGTTTCGTTAGGGTTTTTGTTTGCGGTGTTATTTTTCCGGGGTTGGAGATGGGGAGCGACGATCGAGACGGTAATCGGCTGATCAAGGCAAATTTCACCGCCGACGGAGCGGCGAAGCTGAAGGAGAGTGTGATGGAGAAACTCAAGGAATTCATGGGGGATTATTCAGATGACACTCTTGTGGTACGGATGAAAATTGTCATTTCTTTGTTGAATTGTTTCTCGGAGACAAGTCTCGCGCTTATTGAAGCTTTGCAAGTTTAAGATTTATGATGGCTGGTTAATTAGCTCCTGGTGGTTTTATTATGATGAGCGGATCTTGAATTTCTTTTTTGGAGTGTGTTGTTTGTGAATGCTGTATGGTATGGGTTGAATGAGGGAATGGGTTGTGGTGGAAAATCTGTATAAATTGTGACTTGAATGGTTAGGGTTTTTTTCCGCACGTTATGGACTGTTTGTTTTTAGGAGTATAGATGAATGCTAAGTGAAGATGTTAACATGAGTGGATGGATATTGTAAAAATAAAGTGAAGGTCACTCGTGGCATCAGTGTCGAAGGCTATCATATGTACTGTGTTTGAAACTGTGATGCAGGTTGTAGTACATGCTAAATGCTTTTGATATGTGACTTCATGGAAATTCTGGTTGATATTACGATTTTGGTGAAACCGTGGTATTGTGATCGTGGTTGGGGTTTTGTTGTGATTCTTCGTGTTGCAGGGAACCGTAATCAAGGTCATGGACCTTTTTGAAACCACGGGTGAAATCGTGATGCAGATACTCTATGGATTATGGTCTAACTTGTGTTTTTGTTTTACATGGTTCCCCCTTTCGAATGCATGTTGAACTCCACTTGTTCTCTCAATGATTAGTGTTGAACATGCTCCTACATGTTTTCAAACACAGCCTACATATGTTTGGCTGGAGCATGTGCATGTGCGTGCTGAATGAGCTTCTTGTAGTTGTTCTATAGCGACATTGAACACTCGACTAATTTACGATCTCTTTTTGGAGGAATTAGTTTTAGATGAGGTGAGGTTGACACAACTGAGTTTGCCTTGTGAACTGTATTGGTAATGTGTTCATATACTGGAAATTGATTCTGCCTGCATTGAGAAGGCTGCTAACCCTCCCCTGACCTCACAACTTGAGTATTGTGCTAGGCTGCCCCTCTCCCTATAGTAAATTGAATAAAATGATTGTGTGAATAAATAAAAACTGTTGCTTGTGTGGAAGAGACTGGTATGAACATTGGGAGAACTACACCACAAAAATTAGACGTTGTAGTTGGAGAGCCCAAGGCCTTATAAGTCCCACTATAAAATGGTATACTTCTAATGTGGTACCCAAGTCTCATACCTTGAAAATGGATCATAGCATGCCTGCAGTCCTGGTGCCCATATGGGCTGGCCGTGCACTGGCCCTTTGACTAGTTTGGGGGCACATTTTAATGGCGGTGTTGCCAGCTGTATTACTCGTTTGCAGTTGAGACGTGGTGGAGGGCTTTGATCCCATTTGTTTAGAACTTTGGGAGAACCATGCTGTTAAAACTAGCTATTGTAGTACTAGTAATAGATCCCAAGGCATTGTAAATTTCAAACTAAAATCCCATACTTCCAACGTGGGACCTACCTCAAGTCCATACCTTGCAATTGGATCCTAGCAGAGAGAAACAGGACTATACAATGAGAAAAGCATATCAAATGGAAGATAATCTGATTAGCGTAGAATATAGAGGAAGACCATACCCTCAAATATTATAAGAAAAACCATTAAAGAAAAATTCACCTTAATAAGTTTATTGAAAAATAGTTTGTTTTAGTTCAATCCCATGGTGTTGTTTGATTCACTTGGTCAGTGAGACAATTCTTGTGCTCTGTCAATGCTGACATTCATTTATATTGTCTAATGGTGCATTTTTTCTTCAGAATTTCATTATTATTTGTTAGCCATTATTATTGTTGTTGTACGTGTTAATATTGCATGAGAATATTGTATTTCTATTACTCCTTTTCTTTTTAATAATAAATATGCTCTAGGGGAATGAACCATTCAGTATAGACAGTTGCAATGCGATATTAAAATTTCCTATGATGAATTTGACTTTATTAAATAAACTAACTTTATTTTGTGCAACAACAGGATTATGTTATTGTTTTGTTGAGGAATGGTAGGCGCAAAGAACAAGCTAGGAATGATTTAAATGTTTTTCTGGGAGAGAACAGTGATTCATTTGTATCATGGTAATTTTATCCCTTTAATAGATAAATTTAAGTTAATTTTATTGCAGCAATATGGTTTTCACACCCATCATTATGTGCTAACATCTATGGATATCTTGTTAATAGGCTCTGGGATCATCTGGATTTGCATTTAGATTTGTACGTACAACCTGAAGCATTGCTGGATGAAGCTCCTAAAAAAAATATTATATCAGAGGTTGAAGCTGGGGGTGATGATTCTCAGCATTTAAATTCACAGTCAGAAAGAGGAAAATCTAATAAGTTATCTAGAAGTCGCCATAACAAAGATTGGAAAGGATTGATGAGGGGAGAAGCTGAACCACCTCCCATTCGAAGCTCCGTAGTTGACAAATCTTATTTGGAGGAAAAGGGTCGACCTGAAGCTAATTATGGTCCAAGGTCGCTTTCTCCAAAGCCTCCAGTTCAGAGGAAAAGGGGCCGTGCTGATGAACAACAGTGGACAAAGGTGTGAACTGCTACAAATATTTGCTTCATTTACTCTCCACGCAGACATTTTATTCAACCTAATTTCTTTCAATGGACTGTGGTAGTAACCATAATCTAATAGAAATGAATTAGTTTATATAGTTGAGAGGTAGTAGTTGATTTTATTTTATTTTTCACTCAATGTCAATGTTGTATTCTTGTATTTTAAAAAGATGGTTAGGTTGATCATATGTCAAAGAGAAATGCATTAATGTGAGCTTGAAACATTTTATAGATGCTTGATTGGATGGATTGTTTGTGTCTATTTCCATCACCTGGTGACTGAGATAGACCAATGCCATCCTTGTGCGGATAAAATCACAACTTAGTAGTTCTTTCCTTAGCTTGTTATTTTTTGTATTTTTTCAAAATAATAATAAAATTACTTCATTATCCTTTGGTTTCAAACATCTAACTGATTAACTTCTACAGAGGGAATCTGTTTCACAAGTAAAGATTGCTGCTCCACGAAGGCTGCTTCAATTTGCAGTGCGAGATGCTGTAGCTACTTCAAGGACAGCCAATTCAGGCATGTTGGAGCCTTCCTTGAAACGTCTTCGATCAGTAGTTTCTACATCCAGTGGTGATTCATCTTCGGTTGAACGTCCGCAAAGGATGCAGCTTGCTTCCAGGGTGGCAAATCCAATGGCTACAGTGATTAAGGCTGTGGCTGAAGCTGCAGAAGATGTGATAAAATCCAAGTCCTCTGGAAGTGTATTTGATAGACTTGGTCGTGGTATGGATACATCAGATGATAACAGGCAACTTGAAGATAGTTACGAACATCAGGAGCAAAATCATTTACTCTGTTCTCAAGGAACTGACTACAATGGGCAGTATACTGCAAATACGACTATGATGGGACATGAAACTGGTTATCCTTCTGATTCTAATTCTTCAGATAATGAAGGGTATGATGATATTAATACCATGGGTCGTAGAGTGCCTGGAGCTTCTCAGATCGGCCCCTCTGTTGGAAACAGGGGCAATGATTCACTGATGATGCAGTATAGTTTAGCAAAAACTGTTGATGATAGTTTGCACCTAAAACGGAATCAAGAACGAGAGCAACTAGATGCTTCACCCAACAAGTCTCATAAAATTGTGAATATATTTTCTGTTAATGTAAATACATGGAAGCCACCAAAACATCAGGAACCAAGAGAGGTCGAAGAATTAGATGGTAATAGAACTTTTTACAATGAAAGAGAAGGTGCCAGATCTAGTCTGCGACTGGTGAAGGAGAATGCCAACGCACAAAAAGTTAGTAATGGGAATGTGAGTTTTTCACACTTGGTTACATTCCAAGATACTGATTTCTGCTAAAATTTAGGGTGAAGAAAACAAGACCGCATTGAGGAATGGCTCTTTCTCAGCTTTCCTCCCTAAGAATCCTGGGAGAATAGCTCTTTCTCGGTTTTCCTCCCTAAGAATTTGACTTAATCCCTTTTATACTTGGTCAGACGTGAAAATTTTACTATTTCAGTTCAGTTAAATATTTGGGGGGTGGGCTCAAAACCAAACTTCTAGGGGCGAAAATTGTATTGAACTGAAAGTAATAAATATAACATGCTTATTTAGCCGCAGATCACTTTCACTGATATCATGTCATTTAACAGGTAAACCCTGCTCTTGATGCTCAGAAAGAGTCTAGCAAGGCACACTTAACTGCTTCTGGTGAGATTTTAATCTTCTAATATTGTTTCTGAGACGTGGAAATTTGTTATGCTGAAGGGTCTTTAATTAATTACACATTTACAGTGTATTTTTTTAAAATATACCTTTTGAAGACTTGGGATTTATCAGGTGAAGAATTGATTGGACCTTGTGTGTTCTCAGGTTCTAATTCTGCTGGTCGTCCTTCCGAAGATGTTGATTCCAGAACCATTTTTGTTACCAATGTAAGAATCTTACGCTGTTCTTGGAGTGGGAGTGTGGGCGGGATTTGTTTGATTTCTGATGTTGGTTTCCACAGGTTCATTTTGCTGCCACCAAAGATGGCCTGTCTCGGCATTTTAATAGATTTGGAGAGGTTTTGAAAGTGATTATAGTTACTGATGCAGCAACAGGGCAGCCAAAAGGGTAAGACGTGACATGTCAAATTTTTGTTTCATTCATTGTATATTCAGTATATTTTTTTAGTGAATTTATAATGATTCGCATTTCTTTGAGCTTGTGCAGGTCAGCTTATGTTGAGTTCATGCGAAAAGACGCAGCAGATAATGCATTGTCTCTGGATGGCACCTCTTTCATGTCACGGCTTCTCAAGGTATTTATCGCAGCTCTTAATAGTTGTATAGACGTTTTCTCCCTCATATATATATATATATATTATATTATTTATATTTTTTAATTTACTTCAAGCATTTTTGTCGTTCTTGTCCTTCACTTTTAAGAGGCAAATTTCTAGTACTGTTAATGTTTGTGGCACACCTCATTGATAAGAAGCCTTTGTTGGTTTGATTGGGGGTAATTGTTGTCCTTTTGTAGTAGTACCTAACGAAATAAAGCAGATTAATTATTTTGTGTCTTTTACCCTGACATTTTGTAATCAGAATCGAATTCTTTGAATTATATTAGGTAGTTGATCCTGGTCAAGTCCTGCTTAAAAGTAGAATATAACCTTTTTAACATCGGCAGTGCAATGCAAATGTTGACATGTACAAAAGACAGTGTGGCAGTCTCCATGCAGTTTTAGTTAAATAAAAATTTCAGAATTAATCAACTTTACTGGCTTGATTAGAAATATTTGCCATGATAATGCATAAAATGAGCCCATTTGTTGTAGATTTTAAGCTAAATATAAGGTTAGTGAACTAATTTTATTTGGAAGTTTACTGTAGGTTGTTAAGAAAAGTGCTGGACATCAAGAATCAGCTCCAGCTATATCATGGCCACGCATTTTTAGGGGGGGTTCATCATTCCCTTCTGCTAGGTTTTCCAGACATCCCTTTCCAAGAGGTATTCCTGGTGCATTTAGACCTCGACCCCCAATTAAGTTGGGTGCCAGGAGCTTGCAATGGAAGCGGGATGCTCAGGGATCTGACAGTGGTTCGTCTATTAATTCTAGCAGTGTGGGTGCTCCTGCAGCCCCTGGTGCTCGTGGATTCACCTATGTCAGAACAGAATCTAAGCCAGATAGCAGCTTGAGTACGACGTAGTTTATTTCTTAGGATGGTCTTTCATGTCTGATGGTATAAAAAAATTGGTAAAAAACATGATGTATGGAGACGCCTGCCCTAAATTTTTGAATATTTTTTATATGTACATGGATGGTGGATATTTTAATATCCTAGGTGGTTATGTAGGTAAGTAGATGAGGATTCTAAAGAAAGGTTGTAGAAGACGGACGTTTAACAATGTTTTCTTATTGTCTTGGGTTGAGGCTATAGTAGACGAGGGGAAGGTCATTGATTTTATTGGAGGGAGGAGATGAAGTGTAATGGAAATATCTGCTGGGAATTATCTATACATTCGAGGGTGGGCCCTGTGTGGTCTTGGTTGCCACGGGATATCATGTTTCTCTGCATTAGTTTTGGTCAAATGTGTTTGTTACCTTTGAAAAATCAAATAAACGATGGAGGGGGGTGGTTAGATCGATTAGACTGCGTAATTATCTCCACTGTTCAGAACTACTTGAGATCATTAAATATTTTATATTCTTTCTGTAATTTTACATCTCCCTGCTTGTTTTTCTTTTCCTTTCCCCCTGCCGTTCAGCCAAATCCATGCTCTGTGCTCATTGTGCATGTCAGACTTTGCTATCGCATTAAGCACATGGTTAGATCACCTCACTAATCTGTGATCAGTAAATTTCGGATCAATTTTATCAGTACGATGGTAGGTCACAGATACATTGAGTCCTAAATACATCCCTGTTTTCTTAAGTTTAACATTATTATTATTATTGTATTTTGTTTACCAAAATATTTTCTACGAAAGCAAGTTTTCTCTCCTAAGGACAACAACTGTGATATCTTCATTTTTCTTAAATGTAATCTTAAAGGACAATAAGTGTGATACCAAAATTGTGGAACATTCTCTTACTAGTAACAAATATAAACTAATATAATAAAAGTGATTGTTATTTAAATTTTATATGTTACATAATATATTTATAGAGGATTTTATAAAATGTTTTTTAATAAAAAAATTAAGCATGAATAAGAAATTAGTGGAACTACTTTAAACATTCATTGTTTACTTGATAATTTTTATGAGTTAATTTTTGTAACACCTAAGACAAAATTTCATGTTTGTGTAAAACTAGCTACTTATACCTTAAACACAAAATATAAATAAAAGATAAGGACATCTAATTACTAAATTCAACATATAATGAACAAAATTAATACATGAATAATTGCAAGTGAAACCTATCAAATACTATATGTCTTTTCAAGAAAAGACACTAACTTAAAAATAAGGGATTAACATTTGCCGTGACACGTGTTTTGCTTTAACAATTAGTTTTTTGTGACACGTGGTTTGCTTAACAATTAGTTTTTTATTGAATTCATTTGACAATTTATTGTAATAGATTCATTTAACAACGTTTTATAGTAGAATTGTTTCTTTTACATCTTGTTGAATATCAATGACTCTTCAATCTTAATTATATATTAAAAATCTTCATTGTTTCTACCACTTAATACTTTAGTTTATATAATTTAATGTATTGGTAGAATTTAAAATATCAATAAATCTCCTAACTTAAAACAATACAAAAAATATCAACAACTTTATATGATTTAATCTATTGATAGAACTTGAAATATCAGTAAATCTCCTAACTTAAAACAAACAAAAAAATATCAACAACTTAATAGTATCTCTTTGATTATTACATGTATAACACATGTATTTATTATAATACTATCATTTTTACTATGATTTACAAACATTTCAACATTGTTCATGATAAAGTAAGCAATGCAATCAATCATGGATAAAAAAAATTCAAGTTAAGGAAATTAAAGGAAATTAAAGGAAACATGACATAGCGATTGAGTTATGCATCCTTTATATGGCAAATCATTTTTTTTATTAGAGAAATTTTGCTAGGCGAATTATAATTGGCTAGGTAGATTGATTTAGAAAAAATGTTCATTACACCGAAGTTGAGATTCTTTAGGTAAACTTATGGAATTGACTAGATGACTTGCTTTGTGTTGGGACAAATTAATTTAAAAATTATCTCTTTACTTTTTCAATAAAATTCTTTGAGCGAGTTCTCATCCATTAGGTAACTATAAAAAAACAAAAATTTAGAAGCAATTAAAAGACATATACACAATTCAAAATAACCAATTCTAACTCTCTTAATTAGTCTTAAACCTAAAAAAAACTTATCTTTTACTAAAAATTTCATGTATACCAACTCAAGTTACTTAACATTTAAAAAAAAAACATACTAAAGATGTTTAACTCATTCAATTTTTAACAATCAATATTTTTTAACATAAACTCCTAAATTCAATTCTATACATTCTATCAAGTGTTAGTTACATTTTTATGCTACTTAGTATACATCACCTTATCAAATAGTCATTCATTCTCCAATTGACTAATCAAAACCCAAATTTATATAAAAAACTACAATACACAATTATCAAGTAATTACAGAACAAAACCTACAACTCTCAGATTTACCAAATCACGTTTTCGCTAATTTACAATTCTCAATACTACTAAAATAAAATACTTTTATACATTTAGTTGGTTATCCTAACTTGAGAGTTACTTTTTCACTAAGAAATATCAAATCGTAGGGTAGAACAAGAGTTAAAAATACACCAAAAATCTCCAAAAACATAAGAAAATACCACTTAATCAACCAAAACACACATTAAAAATTGAATTAGTTGAGATAATAATTTCTTAATCTATAAACCTTTGAAACCTTAAAATACACATACATAAAGTAATAGATCATTTGTGATACATCTTGCATTATTTTGGGCTTATTGAACCTTTTAACAATATAGTATATTGATAAATTGATTATGATTTATTTTAGTAGGTCTTTTTTGTCTTAATTATTAATTGTAGTTAATTTTTATAATTTTTTTTTTCACTTTAACAATCTAGCTCACACACATTATTTCTTGAGTTGCAAACTCGAGTTTAGATATTCTCCATGTCTTACGAAAGTTTCAAGGATCATGCCCATTACAATTTGAGTTTCATTTTGCAATTATCAAATTTTATTATGTTTTTTTTCCTTTAAATCAAAATATATTAAATCATGATTATGATCCAAACTTTTTGTAAAAGTTGAATTAGGTAATTGATTGATAACTTAACTTGATAAATATCAATAGATTAATTCCACGAAAAGAAGATTTTCAGTAAAAATGGTAACAAATAAAGTAAATGTTGAGTGTTTTTTATATGAACCCAAGTGGTATAAAAAAATTGCATTGATTAAATAAATAGTTTGAATTTATTTTATTTTATAATTCATTTGTTAATGTGTCATTATGTTCTTTCTTATTTCAAAGTCAAAGAAGTGATTTGTTGAGACTAATTTCATATAATGAATTATTAATATATAAATATATACATATACAGTGTTTACTCCTCAACTGAGAATAATTAATTATTGTATATAATTTTATTTAAATGTGTGCATTATACACTTTATCTTTTGTTTCACTAGAGAAACAACAAAGATTTTATAAATAAAAAAATCTAAAAGTGGGATAAAAGAAATATAAAGTAACGAGACATTAAGTTCAAGATAATAATATATGAATAATCACAATTAATGTATGAATAATCCCACGTTTATTATATATTAAAAGACATGGATAAACTAATTATTAAATTAAAAATAAAATTATCAAAATTAATATATAAATAATTAGACGTTTTTGCTTGACAATTTATTTTCTGGAGAATAAATTTCATATAACAATCTTTTATGATATGGTAATTTATTTCATATACGATGGAGATTTGTTAAGTAAATTTATGTAATTCATCAGATGAAATATTATCAATTCAAAATAAAGAATTTCTCTTATCAATTCTTAAACCTGAAAATGAACTTGTTTTTCTCTAAACTATGCATGTAACAATTAAAACAATTTTTGACTTTTTAACACTAAAAAAACAAAACAACATTAAAGATGTTTAACTCATTTAATTTTTAGAAATCAATATTTTTTTGAACTCATAAACTTCTAAATTCAACTCTATACATTTTACCAAATATTAAATCATTCATTTTTAAATTAACTAATTAAAACCCAAAAATATATTCTATGACTATAAAACGATACAAGTAGTTCCAAAACATAATCTACCACTCTCAAGAATAGCAAATCAAATTCTCATTAATCTATTATCAAAATCAAATATTTTACCAACTATTAACCATCCTAAAATAAAATAAAAAAAGTTTAGTACACAAAAACTTTCAATAACACGAAGAAATACCACTTAATTAACCAAAATGATTATTAGAAGTTAAATTTGTTGAAAGATTAACTTTCTCAACAGATTAAACTTATGAAATTTTAAAATATTCATAAATAAAGTCAAACTTAGAAAAATTAATAAACTTAAAAAAATTTATTCTAACTTAAATTATAATAAATTAAGATTAATTACTCGACCACTAAAACCACTTTCTTAGTGATTGATTTTTTTAAAAAACATGAAAAATCACTTAAAAAAACTAAAAAATAGACAAAAAAAGAGTAAAAGAAAGTTTAGATGAAATAAAAAAATAATTATTATTTTACAATTTTCAAATAATCATTATTTGTCCAAACTATCAAACATCCTCTACGATGGGCATATAATTAAAGGCTAACTTTAAGTTAATAAATTCTATTTTGACAAGACACTTTATTACATTATTGTGTCTGTAGTTTTTAAATATTAAATAGAAATAAATTAAGATTTGTATTAAATATATAAAGAGATTATTATTTTAATGGAATTTTGAATATTAAATTAACATATAAATAAAAATTACATAATAAGAAGAGTTAGACAATCATATTTAAGAAAACAAAAGTTATATAAATTTTCGAAATTAAAAAGATTAAAAGATAAAAAAGTTAAACTTGATAATAATTAAACCAGAATCCTATTTGAAGTGATCTTGCCTTTTTTTCTCAAATTAAAATTATTAAAAAGTATTAAGAAAAACAGTATTCTATTAGAAATAAGGATAAAACATAAACCTCAAAATAAAATATAAAATCATAAAATATTTAAAAACATAAGATAATAGGAGATCACATAATTTCTTGACATACTAACCATGATAAAAACTGATAAAAATTATGATACGAACAAAAATAAGTACAAACATTACTAAAAAAATGTATATTTCATAATTTTTTTTTAATAATTTTATAAAAATATTTATAAGAAAAATAATAAAAAATTCTTTCCTCATAAACTTTTATAATAAATTTATAAAAAAATTTAACAATTAAATATTTTTTTGATTTAAAAATAAAAAGAAAAGAATTTCTAAAAATCAAAATTTCAAATTCTTTTACTTTCTTTGTATGTGTTTTCACGAATTTATTCATACGATATTTTAGAAAGAAAATAAGAACTTATTCAGACAAGTTTTATTATAAGAAAATTTAAAAGAAAAAATAATAAAAAATAAAATAAACTAAAAGAAAAAGTCTTACAGAGTTATTCCTCTAACATTTAAATGACATTCTTTAAAAAAAAATCTCAAACTCTTCTCTCCACATTTTATTTTCACATTACCACTTTTTTTTTTCTTGTTTATTGGTCACACTTGGATGACTGAAATGTCAAGGTTAACGGCCCACTTCATTTAACACCAATTAATTGGGAACGCTGCAGCCCATGTGTTAGCCAACTCAATTTTATTTTCTTAAATACTAATATACTCTTTGATTATCTTTGCCCATAAAACTTACATGTTCAACTTTTTATGATTAGGTTTTTTCCTCTCTCACACAACTTAAAGTTAAACATGTTAACTTGTATGTGTAAAGATATATTTTTAATATCTGTTTATTTATGTAACAATAATATAATCTATTAAACAATATATAATATATAAAAGTAAAAACACAAACTTTTCCTTAAATTAAATTTTATAATAATCAATAAAAAAATAGATTTTAAATTGAATTAGATGATAATTATTTAAATTGACTTTGATTGTAACTAATCTAGAAAGTTTATGGATAAAATGTACTTAATTGGCTAATTATGTAAATCCAATATAAAATATTTATATTAAAAATTTACTAAAAAATATAAACTCATATTCATTAATATGATTAATTATATAAATGATTAATGATCTTCTATCTAAATACACAAATTTAATATTAAAATAAAATAAAAAAATATAAGTTATATTAACATTCTTCAAGTTTTTTAAAATTATATTGAAATTTTCTTAAAATTCATTCTACATAAAAAAACATCATCTTATTACTTCTCGTTTCTTTTCACATCATATTACATACACATACTTAAATTTTAAAAACATTATATTTATAGTCCATAGTAACTTCCGGTGACAGAAATGGTTAAAAAAACGAATTTATTTTATCATCTGATTTATGAAAATGTTATTGAGATATTTTTTTATGTTTCAACCTTTTGTTTTTACTCAAATCAAGTTTTTCTAATTTATTCGGACAAAATCTTTTATAAGTAATTATAAGAAAAAAATAAAAAATAAATGAAAACATTTTATATTATAAACTAATTTTAAGTTATAGATTTTTTTTTCTTCTTCTAAAAGTCTTTAAAAAGTTTGTTCAAACATATTCTTAGTCCCCATAAGTTAAACTATGGAGTTCATGATCATTCGAGTAGACTATGAATTAAGTTTCTGAATTTTGCATTTTCTTATCATATAAGTATCTGAAATTAAAAAAAAAAAAGAGTAGTTAAGTCTTTAAAATCACTCAAGATTAAATTTTTTTCTTCTCATTTTAGTTTCTAATCCAAACACTTATGTAATCCAACCATTTCATACACACATTCTAATACATAGTACAATAATTTTGGATCGAAAATCCTAGGATATATTTTCTATGAAAAAAAAAACAAAAAAAAACTGCATGAATCTGAATTTGGCATCCTTTTATTGTAGGTTGATCTAGGGTTTCATCTTTTTGTTTCCCTTTACCCTCTTGTAAAATAGCATGCACATAAGACTTAGAATTGCAAATAGTAAGCAACAAAGGAGAGAAGTGAGACAGCAAGGAATGGATCAAGAGCAGCGGCGCTGCCTTTTGGTGCGCCCGGGGTGGCGAGGCTGGCGGGGGCTTCCGCCATGTCATGGCCGCCGTGTGCCATGGCAGTGATTATGCAAGCGACGGAGAAGAGAACAACAAAAGCAGCTTTCTTCATCTTCATCACTGAGTTAGTATCACTGAAATGGAGTTGTAGTAAAGAAAGAGAATTTTGTGAAATATAGATAAAATAGTTTTGGACTTAAACAGTGTTTTATAGAGGGCAGTGAGGACCACTTTGTTGCCACATTTAAATTTGTTTTTTTTTTCGTGTGGTGATGCTTATTACTTTTCGAGGTTGTTGGAGTTGTGTGGTTGGTTATCATTTTGAAATGGGAAATAGATGCATTTTTTTATTAAAAAATTAAAAAGTAAATTACAATGGTGTTTATATTTTTTTTATTTTGTAAGATATTTATTATTATTTTAAGTTGTTTTTTATTTGAATATAAATTGGAATAATTTGAGTTATTAACTTAATAAAAAAATTATAAAAACACCCACTTAAGTAACAGTTAAGTTCGCATAAGTGAATCTCACTTGACTAAATTTTAGTGAACCAAATAAGGATAATATTAAAGAATTATCGTTTGAACAAGTGTAGAACATTTGAAGGAGAATTAAATGTCTTTAAAATAATAAGTTTAAATTATTAGAACAACATGAATACTTAAGTTATTGTGCATTAATATAAGTAATTTGCAAGATAAAAAGTACAAATCAAATATTATATATTTAGAATTAGAATTTTAATCAAATCATTAGCATCACGCCACAATAGAAATATCCAATTATACTATCTTCTTCTAGTAATTTGTGTAATTGTTAATCCATAAACAACTAAGTAAATTATTTTTATTAGTTGATAAAGTTCTCTAATTTAGGTATGTTTTTCAATAAGATTAATTAATTCTGTTAATTTTTTCTACTTCATGCATAATGCTTATTTTAAATCCAATAAATACAAACCTTGATTTTATAATCTTAATAGAAATTGGAAAATCCTATTTTAATTAAGATATATATACACACATTGATAATTTTTATGAATAAAAATAAGATAAGACCTATAAATCAAT
Organism: Lablab purpureus; assembly: GCA_030347555.1. Lineage (NCBI taxonomy): Eukaryota > Viridiplantae > Streptophyta > Magnoliopsida > Fabales > Fabaceae > Lablab > Lablab purpureus. The sequence goes on from CM059258.1 coordinate 27,085,381, forward strand.
TTTTATGTTCTATACCTTAATATTAAGTCAATTTTGTTAACATTATTAAATTCGGTAATGTTAGGAAAAAAAATAGTACATTAATAAAAGTTTTATCAAATTGCTTAAGTTATTAAATGAAATGCTTTTGAAGTAATACAGTTATTACTTATCATTAGGGAATGAATAAAATATTATATTGTTTAATAAGTATGAAATATAAGAAAAGGCATGTTTCCTTTAATGATTATATATTATAAAAAAAATTGAAACATTATATAAGTGTTCAATGTGTAAGGTAACACACTAAAAAAAATCATTTTAATGATGATAACATAAAAAAGAAAGTCTGCCTGCAAAATCACATCTTACGACATGCACATGAAATAATATCATGTTTATCATATATATATATATATATATATATATATATATATATATATATATATATATATATATATATATATATATATATATATATATATATAAAAGATACAAGTTACAATCAGTTAAAACATTAAAATATATTTTTTAATGTGAGAAATTAGATTTAAAAATAGCCTCAATTTACGAGATAAAAATATATTGTGTAATAGATAAATATATAATTGAATATTTAAACGGGAGACAACGGTGATTACTTAAGTGGAGAAATTTTGATATAGTTATGATTAATATATTAGGTTGCTGTAAGATTAAATAAATCACCTTAAATTTTATTTATTTATAGAATTAAATATATTTTGGTTATTAAATATGTTTAGATTTTACTTTTTTTTTCTAAAAAAACTTTTGACCGTTTGGCCGAACTAATTGAAAAACTAGTCAAAAGATGGAAAGCCGAAAAAATAATTAATTAGTAAAAGTAGATAGTTGATAAGTAAAAAGTTGTTAAACTAATTTATTATATGATAAGTATTTGGTATAATTAATTGTTTTTTTATAGATAAATATAAAATAATAGAATTAGATATATTTTAAATTTTAGTCATTTTCTATTTACAGATAAAATGCTTTTTATTATATAATTTATATTTATACCTTTTTATTATGTATTCTACTATTCATCTTCGGCTATATTTTTATTTGATCCTATTCCATGAAATACATTAATGTACCAATTTTCTTATTTGTTGTTTTTTTCTTTATTTCAATTGTGGGCCTGGTTATAAAAAGCCCTTAGGAATATGTATCTTTGGGTTTTGGCCCAATTTTAATTTGTTTGTAACTAAGATATTTTTCACTTCTACTCATTTCCTTCTCTTTAAAAACAAAAACACTGATATAGAGTTTGATTTTTAGTTGGACCAAAAGATTTCAGTTTAGAACACCTAATAACAATTCTAAATTTTCATTCAGAATCAAACTTTATATATTAACTGTTAGATCGAGAATTTATCTATAACCTTTAAATAAACTATAACTTATAGTTTTTAGTTAAAAGATAACTTCTTTTATATAAAAATTATAATATAAATACTATGAATAGATTAGTTTATATGATATTTGATCTAACTGGTCTTTGTTACATAATAACTAATGATATTTGTAATATTATATTCAATAAAATTTTGTAAAATAATTCATTAAAATCATATATAAATACAAGCTATCTAGATTTTTCTTAATAAAATTAATAATTAAATATTATATATGAAAATATCAATGCTAAATAACATTATATTAATGCCATTATGTATAAAAATATTTAAATTTATATACTAAAGATGTGATTAATAATTCTTTTTAAAAAAAAGTCCATTATAATTAGTTAATTTTTTTATTTGTCACTTATAATAAAAAATAAAAACTATTTAGATAATAATTTTCCACAATTATGTTTAATATATAACTTTATAAATTAATTAAAATATAATTTTATTATATAAAAATCATTTAAAAAATCGTGTGCACTTTGTTATTACTTGATTAGTTTTTCATCAAATATAACTTATAAAAATGAGTAGCTATTTTCCATAAATTGACTACATACCACATTCTTAAAATAATCTCTCCATATAATTTTAACATCACAATCTTAACCAATCAAATAGGGTTTCTTAAACATCTTCAATTGTGGTAATTGTCATTGTCAATCACATGAAAAAAAACTATGGTCTTTGTTTTCAAACCCATTATGAATTAACTAATAATTTAATTGTACTTTACATTATTATTTAACAATTTTCTGCAGTCCCTTTTGTTTTTTGTGTCACTTTCTTTTAGTTTGGTACAACCTACAAATACAAATAATACCAGTCCCCACCTCGACAAAACAGAAGGAACCAACCCATTGATAAAGGTGGCGCACAGCAACTTCAACGATGCGTACACTAATTATGTAACGTGTAATAACCAATTTGCTTCTGCTACTTTCAACTCATTCTCAATCACTTTCTATAAAATCTTAGGTATAAAATTTATACATAAAAAAAACATTAGAATAAAAGATTTTGTTAAAAATATGTTTGGAATAAATTGATTATCAACAAAATCATTAAATAGTGTTATCATTATCCTTTATAATCTATGTAGATTTTGTCTTGTAATATATTTATTTTTTATGTATATATTTATAATAAAACTTTAGGACCAATTTTTTCTTTTTTTAATATAAAGAAAGTAAATCATATTTTTCATTTGTTCAAATACTATATACTCACTCATTTACACATTTTGTTATCAATTTGTTCATGTATTTGAGAGATTGAAGTTTAATTTTAAAAATGTTTACATTCGAAAAAAAAATATTATGAAAAACTTTGCTCAATAATACTTCTCTTTTTAACATGATTTATTCTATTCCACTTTGCTCAATTTTAACTTTTGAATTTAATAGAGTAAATATAAATGTATTTCAATTTCAGCAGCCTGAACAAATTATATAAATTTAGAACAATTTCAACTTAATCATATATTAATTTACTACTGTGACAAAATACCTTATGCATTGGTTTTCAAATATTCCTCATTGATGTTGACATATTAACTTACAATCTTTGTAATATTTTATTGGACAAAAATATAAAAGATCACAACAAGTTTAATTAGTGTTAACTAATTTGGATTTGGATTTGGACTGCTGATGTTTTTCTGGGTCAATATTTTTTTTCCTTTGTTCATAAATAAAATTAAAATTTTAGGTGACTTTAATGTAAAAAATTTAAAATCTGTACAAATATCATGTTCTAACCAGCATTTATATAAAATACTTATAAAGTGCTCATTGAAAAAATCTTCACAAAAACAACACTAATATTTGGAGTGATAAAATTTATAAAATTAAAAAATTTAAACAATAGTAAAATAATAAGAATAATTAAGTTCTGAACTATTAACTTTAATTAAAGTCTCCATCTAATGGTGATTAGAAAAGATAATTTAATGTTGTTTAATAGAGATTATAGAAGGTAAAGTAGATTTTACCTCAGACTAAATTAGAGCTTCTAATATCTTTAGTTTGATTTGGTATGTCTAATTTAACTTGTTAGTATAAGATGACCTGGTTTACTAATCTGTTTTTTAATTTTAGGAAACTAAATTAAAAAAATATTTTTTATTATATTATTTTTAGAATGTAAATATATAATAATATTGTAACTTAAATTATTAATATTTATAAATTAAATTTTAATTATTAATTATAATAGAGTAATAATTATTTTATTTTATTAAAAAAATTATTATTCAATTAAAAATTTTAAAAAATATTTACATGTATTTTTAACTTATATATTAAAATAAAAAAAATTAAGAAGTGATATCTACCTCCATTATTTTATCTTATAAAGTGAATATGATTTTATTATAATATAAAAATTTAAATGTTTTTTATTAAAATTTAAAAAAATGTATTATTTTTGTAAAAAATATAAAACATACTATAGTGTTTATTTTAAAATTAAAAAAAAAATTTGATCTTTGCCAACTAAGATGCTTAACTTGAGTTGTGTCCTACATTGAAACAAGGATGAATGAATGACCTAGAATCTTCTATAATAATAATAGACAACACAAATCAACAACAACTGCGGTGTTGTTACTTGGACGACAAGTACTCCAACAAACCAGCTTGTTTAATAAAACACCAATAATTACAAATCATCACCAACCATTTTTCCTTCCACCTGTCCACGTTTTCCCTCCCTTCCAACGCCATTTTTCTATCTAATGCATATATTTTCTATTAAATATTTTCAATAATTCAAATCAACAAAACATTACAATGATTTTATTTATGCTTTATGCATATTGAAGTTAAATTACTTTTTAAAGTATTTAGAAATAAAAAGTTTTTGCTAAAACAAAATTAAAGAGGAAAATGTTTTTAAAAGCTGAAGTTCATATAAAATATAATATGTAAAATAAATTAGTTCTAATAAAAGTAAAAGACACTCTTAGTATATAATCTTGATATTCAACCCTTCCTGAAAATAAAAAATAATTTTTAATTTTGTAATTACCAAGTACATAATGAATCAGAACAAGTTGAAAATAAATAAATATTCTTTGGTGGTTCAAAACAACCAATCACTTCAAATAAAAAATTACCAACATGCCACTTGTTTCCAAATAAAAAAATGATAATAATATTAATTATTTCTTTTGTTGGGTAATTTCATAATTCTCTACTTACAAATCCTCTTAATCTATTCATCACACTTTCCTTCTATAAATACCCTTTCCCACCATCATCATTTACCACCAACATCTTCACTTTCCACTATTCAATTCTCCATCTTAATATCTTTAACCTAATTTTCTGTTTTTGTTTCTCTCTTCACTTCCTTATGGCAGCATTAGCAAAGAGCATGTTCATGTCTCTCACCGTTGTTCTCCTCCTTGCTCTCTTCTCCGCCACTGTGTCAGCCCAGGGCTCACCAACGCCGGCTCCGGACGCCGGCGCAGCCGGATCAGTTTCCGGTTCTGCCGTGGCTGTAGGAGCCGCGGTTGTCTTGTCCATGTTTGCCATCTTCAAGCACTGAGTTCATTGATGTTGTTGTGATTTTGTTTACAGAATGATCCGTTTCTATATATAATACAGTGATTATTCTGGTGAATTTGGTGTTTGTATATCTGTGACATAATGAGAGAATACTCACTCATATTTACTTGTGTTATTTAATTGTAGGTGATAGGGAGAAATAATTCACAAAGGATCTTATATCCTTTATCATGTTTATTCTTTTTGGAGGCTTTCTTGTATAATTATTATTTATAATATATATCATGTTTGTTGATTTTATTTCTGCTGTATTTTGTTTACACTTTTGAATATATTTTATACTTTGCTGCAATAGTTTTTAAGATGATATTTTTTTTACAGTAAGGATTGATATAATTATATTTCTTTTATATATATATAAATACAAAGTGTTTGTATTTTTTTATCATACTATCTAATCAATTAAAATTTAATGTTGATATTGTTTTTAATTTTATATTATTTAAATAAAATACATGCACTATTTTTTTTAATGTAAAGTATCATTTAAATGAAAATCATATAGAGTGGAGATTTGCATTAAGAGAAAGATTATGGAGTAATGGAGTAATAATATAGACAGTTATTTTAATTGAATTAGTAATTTATATCTATTTTAAATTTATTTTATAGGTAACAAAATAATAATTTTAAGATTGAAATATTAAATTTTAAAATATATTTAAAATCAAAACAATATATCATTATATATATGTTATAAATAAATAAAAGTAAATAAGTGTGCAATTTGTCACGTTAATGAAGACATTGTTTTTTAGATAGATTTGAGAGAATGAGAAATGATAGATATGAGAAAAAAGAAAGTAGAAGATGAGTTTATACAACTTAGCTATAAAAATTTAGAAAAATCAAAATTATTTATCAAGAATATAATTTAAATAAATTACAACACAATTTGTATAATTAATTTATATATAATTTAACATGAGAATATTATTCTTATTTTAGTCTTGATTTTAAACATGTTTATAAAGAAGTTGGTTGAAATATATCTTTAATGACAAGAATTTGATAAAAAATACAATAAAAAATGTTCAATCTTGATGTATCAAAGAAAAAACAAAAAGCATAGATATTAATTAACCCACTATTTTTTTTATTGAACACAAATATCTTTCATTAAAAATAATATTATAGCAAAACTTAACATAAAACCTAGGTACCTTTAAAAAAGAATAATAAGACTGTAACATATGGTGCTAAGTGGCAGTTTATCAATTGATAACCGAAAGCAAGTATTGGTGGTGCTTTTTTGTGGGGTAATTTTGTGACGGCCTAGCCTCACTAGCATGAAATGCTACCTCACAAACAACATTGCCATGAGGTTGTGAAGGACCCAAAAAAGTTAAAATATTTCATAGAATTATAATAGTTACCCATTAATAATCCTCGTAAGATATTTTTTTAGTTCTTTAAGAACATATTCATAAAAGAAAACTTTAGGAAGAGGGATGTTCAATCTCAATAAAATAATAAATACCTCCTTTGTGGAGATGAAGAAGAAATCTTATCTCATATTTTGTATTTTGTTTATAGATAGTAAAGTATGATAAAATTTAAAAAAATTACTATTCACATTGAAAAAGAAGACATGCTTTTTCAAGTAACATCCAATATCACTTTTGAAAACATCTATTAAAAATGAAATGTAGATAGTTGAAGGAGAGATGATACATTTTTAATAGACAACAACTTCGAGTATTTGGATAAGAAGATATAATATTGTTGAATAGTGCTTAACAAAAGATAAAGTATCATATAAACCACACATAAATAACAAGAATTTGACCTTTGTTTATAAGCAAACTTGGATTTTTTTTTCCTTTCACAAACTTTAAGTTTCAAATGCTCATCATTCTAAATATTGCTCATTGCCAACTTCATCTAAATAGACAACTGTTTCTTGAAAGTATTTAAAATTCTATATCATCATCTTCAAATAACTCTAATCCTTAATAGATTTATATTTTTCTACCAACTAAAGCTCATCCCACAAACTTTAAGAGGAGATTCTTTAAAGTTAAATGTTTTAAAACTGATCAAATTAAGACCTTGTTATGTTATCCTAATCACACACCTCAATTCCCTTTCTAATGAAAAAATAATATAAAAAAGTTTAAGTCCAAAATATACGTTATTTGTCAAAATAAGATATAAAAATTCTCAAAAGGATTTCCTGCTCATTGAGTAACATTGATTCCTCTCCATCTTCTATGTCGAGAATAAGAAATATCCATTTTGGGATAAGTTTTTTCTTTATTTGTGTGGAGTTCAAATGGTAATTCTAATGTGATACTATTTTTTTTTACTTGTGTAGACATTGTAAGAAAAGACTTTGAATATAGAAAAGGTTTGAGTTAACCTTAGTATTGCCCCACTTAAAACGAATCTTGTAGTTGATCTGAAAAGCTATCAAAGAAAAAAAAAGTCAAGAAACCCAAAAAGATCCTGATGAATTATTTGGCTGAGCCATTTAACAACCCTCTTCAAAATCCTCCCAACAGTCATTCCATTGCTCAAAAAAAAGTCCACAATTATTTCAATAGGTTGGTCCTGCGCTATCAAACAAACATGTGTCATTGCCTGTGTTGAGTCTAACAATACTAGTTTCAGGTAAAGGTGTCCCTCTAACCTAGATTGACAATGTATTAATTAATATCTCTAAGTCGATGTCATTATGGCATCTCAACATGATTGGCAATAATGTCAAGATCTTAGGGGTTTCCTTATCCCCTTCAATGTTGAGCTATTGAACAATGTCGATCAGTTGTATTGATTTTGTCAATGCTATGATGACTTTATGTGTGGCGATAATTCATACTTAGAACTTTTTCACAATGGATAGTCATAAAAAAGATACTGGTAAACTTAAAGAGCATGAGAAGATGGTACTGAAGCTAAATAAGTAATGCATTTTACAAAACACTCATTCGGTTAATCATCGAGACTATAAATGCAAAAGCCAAAGAAAACGAGAGTATAATGAAGAGAACTTCAACTACTAAAAAGAAAGCCTAAGAATCTTCTATTAAGGTGGTTAACCTAAAGTGTAAATTAGAAGAAGTTAAGAAGAAAGCTAAGACTATTAAACTTCTAAGGGTGACCGAGAAGGTAAAGCGCAAACAAAAGAAGATAACTTTGAGAAGCTTTAAGAAAAAGTGAGTACTTCTAAAGTTAAGATTGCAATGACCAAAAGGAATTGTGAAGAGTTACGTAGAAAGAAGGTCAAGAGTAAAATCACCTTCTTCAATTCGATTTAACTTTATTTCAACTTCAAAAGATGTAATAGATTATAATTTTTAGATGATGTCTTGTATTTTAATTATTAATGAAAATTTTCTAAATTTATGAAAAATTACCAATTTTTTTAATGTCTCCTTTATAATTTTCTTTGATAACTCATCATAATGGTTAATGTTTACTAAAAGCATTACTACTTTTAATTTGGGAATAACTTCGGGCATACTAGGAGTGTTCATTGAGTCAGGTGATCTGACTTGACTCAATCTAACCCAATTATATTGTATTATATTGGATTAAGTTTAATTTATAATTGGGTCAAATCCAACTCAACTCTTATTCTATTGTCTTCTCCTTCTTTTTTTTCATTTATTTACAATATAATAAAAATTAATATTTTTTCTAAATGTTTACATTGTTAGAGTTGTTTGATTTGACATGTTACTCCTGAGATTACTCTTTGTGTGGACTGATAATATTAAAATTTATGATTATTCTTTCTGTAGATAAATTTATTTTTTCTTTAATTTTTACACATATCATTCATATATTATTAATAATTGATTATATTTTTGTTTGTTTAGTGTTTGACATTTTGGGAAAACTTCATGTATAAAATAATTGTATCTTTTATTTAAATTTTAAATTATTTACTTTAATGTTTATTTTGTAATTATAATTTGTTAGTTTGGACAAATTATGTTAAGTTTTTCTTTTTATATTTTGAGTTAGTTTGGAGAAACTTATTATAACTCAGTTTATTAGTTTATTTAAAGTCTTGAATTAATTTTTGTATATATTATATTATCTTTTAATTAAGTTGATATTTTAATATTATAACTTAAAAAAATAAAAAATTTCGACATTTTGATTTAATTAACTCAAAATCCAACTTCTTCAAAAGTAAGTTTAATTGAATTAAATTTAATATAAACTTAAAAGAAAATAAATTCTTTTAAAATTTTGGCCCAATTAATCTAATCCCATCTAATATGTTTAAGAATTTGTTGAATTTGATTCAATCTAACATTCAAAATATAGAAACTTAACATAATCCAACTCAATATTTTTTAATAAATTAATTAACAAATTTATCAAAATTCTATTGAATGTAACTCACAAGCACTCTTAAGACATACTTGTTAATTCTTAACTTAAAGACATTTTTACTTTTTATATTGATATAGTTTGATAAAAAATTATTAATGCTTAATCAAGAACATTTTTACATTTAATATTGATATAAATTAGTACTTAATCAATAGTATTTATGCTTTTAATATTGATATAATACTGTACATATTATAAAGATGGTTTTTACTATAATTATTTTAATTTAAATTATAAAAAATTTACACATATATTATTATTATTATTATGTTGAGGGAAGATTAGTACACCTATCCCACTGGTGGGTAAATACACATCTCATATTTATCTTCAAATAAATATGTATTAAGCTTACTGATTACATATTTTTGTATGGGTATTTTTATCATCTCTATCCATAATTAAGTGCAATAATAAAGGCAAAGACTTTCGGTAGCATGGCAAAGACCTCAGCATTAAATTTTATAATTTAATACCCACGAAATTCTAAGAAAAATTAATTTAAACACTTGGAAAAATATGTTTATTTTTTCAAGTGCTATTTAAGATTTTCTTAAAAAAAATAAAAATATATAATAATTTTTTTAATTTTAATTAAATATTTATAATATTTTCTATTTTATCTTTTTCGCTTATACATCATAATATATACATATATATAAATTAAAGATTAAATAAATGATAAGAATATAAATAACAATAAAGTAATATTGTCTAAAATTTCAAAAATAATAATAAAATAAATATAAAAATATTTTAAAATATAATATTTTCAGCATTAAAATTTTGAATAAATACTTAAATTGATTTCAAAAAATTTGGAGACACTACCTTATAAGTCTTTGAACAAAATTTCCTCGTGAATAAGTGCTTTAATATATCTTTTAAATCTGTGAGATTTTTGGTGTTATGTCTTAAATACAATAAATTGAGACTTAAATATCATAGCTTGAACAAAAAAGTTCTGAACTTCACGTTCTCTCTCATGATAGAAGTAGAAGTAGTAATACTCCATTGAAATTTGAAGGTATTTAAAACTGAATTATTCTCGAAGTATCTTGTGTAGTACATAACAGTTTTAATAATAAAATTTAAAATTTAAGTAATTAATTAAATTAACTTTGTAATTATAAAAGCTTAAATATGTAAAGAAAAATTTGATCTCATTCTCCTCATACTTTATTATATAAAATGCGAGGTAAAACACTAATTACTTTTTCTTGACAACCCCATTAATTAACTAATCACTATCCAACATCATATTCATTTCACTTCTATTCTTCAATGGACAAAACTTATATATAATAATATTACATTGATTCTTGTTTTTTTTTTCTGGAATTTGATGTATTACATATTCAAAATAAAACTCTAAATTTAATTAAACTACTTTTACTTGTAACAAAAAGTTTTTTCCTCCCTTGAAATAACACTTTATATGTATTAGGGTTGCAAACAAAAAATATTAAAGCAATTGTAATAAAACATCATTTAAAATAGTAACATACCATAGATGGTCTCATGGTTGTATACATACAGTAATTACATTTGACTTCTACAAGCAACTCATCATAAACCCAAACACGATTATTAGTTAGTCAAATATTTAATTTAAATTTAATTAAATAATACACATTAACATGATTCAATGGCATTTAGAAAAAAAAAACATATACATAGGAAGAAAACAAAGTCCAATCTTAACAGGTGCCCAGGTTTTACTTGGAAGCTAAGTAGTCCGACGAATAAGGGAAGAAAGTCGTTTTTCAAAGCCAAACAAACGTGTAAGTTCACAAATGTTTACAGAGCCATATGTCGTACCTTCACGCTCTAGTCCCTTCTTTGCTTGCCACCTGTCCACGTTTTCATTGGGCCCCACTCCTCCCTAGCTCCTATAAATATCTTCCTCAAACACACCACACTCACTTCACTTTTTACCTTTTTTCATTTACCAAAAGCTTTGCAATTTCTTCGCCATGACTTCACCACCGAGAACCTTCTCCGTCCTTTTCATCTTCGCCGCTCTCTTCTTTGCGGCTGCCAATGCTCAAGATTTTGGTCTGTCACCGGCGCCGAGTCCCGATGCCGGAGCTGCCGCGGGATCTGTTGTGAGCTCCGTGACGGTTATCGGAGTTTCAATTGTGCTTTCGTTGATGGTCATTTTGAAGCATTGAGTTTGTGAATGGTTGGTTTAGTGTAGAAAATGTAGGGAGTGGTGATTTTATAGAGTTTGATCTATCCTTATTTGTGCAGGGATAGATATTATACAGTGTTTTATTATTATTATTATTATTATTATTATTATTATTTGTCTTTAGGAAATAAGGAGAATAAGGATTTTATCCTTTATATGGACCTGTATTCTTTTATATTTTCATTTTGTAATAATATACTGTGATTTACCATTAAATATAGGGGAGATTATATATATATATATATAAGTCCTGACTCTCATTCTTTTTTTTTATATATATATTTTCTCCAAATTAATTACCAAGTGAACTTCATACAAAAATCATCAGTATTTTTATATATTAGTATTTTTATTTTTAAGTGTAAGTTTTTAAGTTACCAGTATGATATCTTATTCGAATCCGAGTTTAAATGAAAAGGGTATATTTTAATTTATAATAATTTCTACTATTTTTAGATTAAATTGAATCTTACTATTATATTAAATTAAATTGAAATCTTGTTTATTTTGAAATATTAATAAATTATAATATCTTTATTATAAATTGTGTGAATTATAATTATTTTACATATCATTATAATAATATTATTTTTTATTATATATAATTTCTTTATTCGATATATTATTTTTGTTTATAATGATTTTACATGTACATGAAATTATTTTTATTGCGTTAATCTTTTGATAAATATTTTCTTATAAAAGTAAATTTGTAGTAAATCATTTTTTTACCTATAAATTATATTATAGATTTATAATAAATTATTTAAATTATTATATAAGATTATTTCTAAATACTTACTTTCATTAATAAAAACTATTAATATTTAATTCATGGATATAGATAGTCTAGCACGAAAAAGAACATGAAGGAGTAATACACATAAATATAATAACACCCCATATTCCATAATTATATATGATAATAATTATCTTATTAAGCTAAACATTAAACATTACCTCAAAGTATATTAAAATTAAAAAAATATTAAAGTTAAAAACTCTGAATATATATCTACCTGTATCTACAAATTTCACTGATCCTAATTAAATATAAAATATTTTTAATAAGACTAAATATTTTTATAAGAAATATTATCAAATGCTAATATTTAATTTTTGAATTTAAATTAGATTAAAATTATTTAGAATTATGGTGAGTTAAGGTTATTTAAAATAATGGTGGTATAAAATATTTAAAATTAAAAATAAATTTTATTCAATTTTATATTATTTGATGTTTTGTTTATATAATTAAACATTAGTTAATTAGAGATAATCTGTTATTGAGTTGATATATGTACAATATTATATTAGATATTTAATATTATTTATAGAAAATATCATCAATTATTTATCAAAAACATTAACCTAAGTGTATATATTATAAATGTGAATAATAATCAACAATATTATTTTTTCTTAATAAGTCTTATAATATATATATATATATATATATATATATATAATAAAATCATCATCACATATATATATTATATGTATATATGTATATCATCTTTATACATATAAAGATGTATACAAGTATATCATCATTATAATATAAAGAGATAATTCATTATTAAATTTATACTACTTGATCAACGTTTTCTATTTGAATGACCTTATTTTTTTTGTGTAATAAATAATCTTTTTATTATTTAAGTGATATTAAAGTAAAAAAATACTTTAATTTTATGTTTTTCTCATTATGTGAGTAATCATCCTCTAACTATTATCAAGGTCAAGAGAAATTTTTATCATTTGAGTAACCAACACATTATTTGAGTGACATTAAGGTTGAGAGAAATCTTTCTTAGATTTTTTTTTCATCATTTGAGTGACAAACATATCATTTGAACATAACTGCAATAAAAAAAATAGTCTTAACCTCTCTTTCTCTCTCTCTTGCTTGAGCTGCTCCTATCGTCTAAACAATGTAAGTTAACAAATTTTCTAATTTCTAAGGACAAATCTATATATCTATAGACTTCCAATACTATAAGCAATAACTTATATTAGTTTTTACTACCATACAAATACCAACATCAATTATAACTCCATTTATCTTTTACAATTTTCAATGCAAAAGTCTACAGTCAACAACTACTTTATGAGTAAAGGTTAACTCTTTTTACCTGGATTGAAGTACCATAAGTCTTAGCCTATTATTCATTTCACTCAATCCTAGGTAAACTCCAAACAACACACCAAACAGACAATTTTTTCTCTTAAACTTTCAACCAACCCAAATAAAAGAGGAGAACACATTTAACTTGAAAAAGACATCAAAAGATTTAGCTAGTTTAGTATCTTCTCGTGATCTACTCTTCATTAGCTTCTCGTAATGTCAATAAAAAATTTAGTTATTTTAGAGAGAGTATAGAGAAACGAGATAGGTTTTTGGTTCACGTCCAAATTTTTTATATAAACGTCATTTATAATTAATTTTAAAATCTATTATTAAAATATTAGTGTATCTTACATTCTCTCCAACAATAAAAAATCTCAAAAATTCACTTACCACAAAAGATATTCGGATAAGCTTCCCTTATCTTGTTCTTCAATTTTCAAGTAGAGTCACTAGATCCCACAACATTTTCACTATACTGATCCTACCTTTGAGTTACTTTATCTTAAAACTATCTATCTTCACCAACTAGGCATCATAAGATAAGTTTTTTTTTATCTGAACCTCATCAGGCTCCAACAAGTGACATGGACTGGAAATGTATTTCTTCAATTGTGATACATGGAACACACGTTAAGCAAGATGAGCTGAATATCTATTTCATAGGTCACTAGACCTGTTCTCTTCAAGATCTGATGTGACCTAAGAAACTTTGAAGTCAATTTTCTATATCTGCGAGCTTTGCCAACTTTTGTAACAGGCAAAACCCTAAGAAATAATACATGATTACCCACAAAAAACTCCAAGGATCTCCTTCTCTTATCAATATATGATTTTTTCCTACTCTGATAAGCTCATATGGTCATGTATTGATCGACCTTTCTTAGTTGTCTGCTATAACAAGTCAAGCCCTATCAAGATAATTGCACCATTCTGGTACCAACAGAAGAGTGTCTTGTCATACAAAGTCTCGTATGGACTCATCCTATACTCGCTTGATAATTATTATTATTATATGTGAATTTCACAAAAAGTTATATCTCATCCCAACTTTCAAGATTATCTAACACACAAGTTTTCAAAAGTTCTTCTAATGTCTGAATGGTCATCTCTAATTTGACCATCTATCTAAAGATGATGAATAAACTGACTCAATTAGGTACCCAAGGCCTCTTGCAACGTTTGTCAGAACTTAGATGTAAACCTAGGATTACTGTCTAATACAATACTAGCAAGAACTCCATGTAGCCCCACAATGTCGTTGATGTACAATTGTGCTAACTTCTGCAAGGATATTCTCAAGTTCACTAGTAGGACATGTGCACCCTTCATCGACCTGTACATAATGACTCACACGACATCTTGTCTTTGAAGTGTATATGGTAAGTGGATAATGAAATTCATATAGATGTTATTTAATTTGACTCAACTTAGACTTGTACCGACTTGGCTCGACTTGATCTGGATGAAGGCTAACTTGGCTCGACCTAGGCACAAGATGACTTGGCTCAACCAACTTCTAGGCTGACTTGGGTTGTCTTGGCCGACTCAACTCGAATTAGGCCCAAACTAATTTGGCTTGACTAGTGTTTGAACTTAACTTACTTGGACCCAAGCTGACTTCACTAGAATTGAGAATGGGTTCAGGCCGACTCATAATTAAATTGGCTCAATCCAACTTGTTTCTTCCTTACTTGGATTTAACTTGATCTAATATTTTATAACTTGAAATGAAGAAGATATATTTTATTTTTGAATTTTTTAAATCGAAAAAGTTATTCTATTTATATTAAATCTAAATTCAAATAAATAAATTAAATTTAAAATCTAAAAATATTGATTTAAATTTAAAATAAATCTATTAAAATATATTTAAAATAATACAAATTTGGATATAAAAATAGAATTTAATTTTTTTTCTTACTTGTATTCTAAATTTAAATTTAAACAGGACGAATATATATTAACGAGTGATTTATTTTATAACTACTCTATGACTATTTTTTTTTTTGAAGATGATAATTAAAACTGGTTAGTTAAACAGTGAAAAACATGTCAGACCATCTTGTGTTAAACCCTGAAAAGATGTGAAAAAACGCAACTATGAGTGATGCTACTACTGTGCCTACTTCTGGATCAACGTGCAACATAAATAACATAAATTGTCCACTGAAAATAGTGGATGAAGTTTGGCAGAGAGAAAAAAAAAGAAGCTATTCTGACAACTTACTTAATAATTTTAAATAATAATAAAACATTAAAGCAAACTATTTAATTAAAATATAAATTAAATTAATAAATAAAAAATTCACAAAATTATTTGTAGAAAGTCAAAACTCATTCTTTCACCACTTTATCTTGCTGAAAAAGAGAGACTTAAGAACATGAAAATCTTCGAAGAACGATATTGGTTTTTGGTACTTACTTTGAACCTTCTTCTTCTTACACAGTGAAGATAGAACATCTAGTCCTCATCCAAAACTAAGAAATGACAAAATTGTCCTTACTCACTTTTTAAACTTTTCAAAAGATTATTCTAGAACAAACTAACATTAGAAAAATATTACTTAAAAAAAAGAACAAGTTAAAAGTCTTACAAAACCGCGTTTATATTTCAACGAAGCGTTAATAAGACTTAAAAGACAATTTGTATAAGTGGACCCAAAAATCAACCCAATTGTGTGCAAGTGGAAATGCAACACCGTGTTTAAAGTTTAGATTTCAACAACACAAACTGAGTAACTTCTTATATACACGATAAGCACGTTTGACCGCCGCCATTCAGTACCCATGTTTCTCTTGTGTTTTAAATATTTTTTTTCATATAGTCTCAATATATATATATATAACAAAAATATCATATGAACAACTTTATATATAGTTAACTTTTGTTTTAATTATTAAATAATTAATATATTAAAATATTTTATTCGGGTCTCTTAATTAAATATTTAATTTAACTTTAATTTTTGAATTAAATCATTTATAGTAATTAATAATGAGAAAGGAATATTTAACTATTTTTTTTTGCTACACATATTTTTTACTTCTTCTAACATTAGTATCTTTATATTTATTAACAAATTTTTTAGTTTCCATTGGCTTCAAACTCACTCGTAAAATTGAGTGTTTTTACTATATAATTATAATCATAAATTTAAAATAAAAGATAAAAATATTTTGTAATTATTATTTTATACACAATTTACTGGTGTTCTCGTAATTAATAATGCGCGTATTAATAATGATTGCGTGTGAGTGCATTCATGCTTATTTAAGCCTAGCCACACAACCAAACTTTCAAACCTTTCTTTGAAATGTAGTTGTCTACACCCTCTTCTTAGTCTTTCAAGCATTTATCTGTGTTCTTGCTTCCAATAACCAATGGTACTTTTGATAGAGAAACTAGCAAAACATTGTTTCTTCAAACTGGAGAATCGCCACCATCATCCCATCACACACCCTCCACCAGAGGAGTTGTCTTCATCTTCACTTGAGGCTTTCAAATCCCATGTGTCTAAATCAGTTGACCAATTAGCATCTGATTTGAAAGCCAGATCAGAAATCTTGTCCTTGACATGGTTGGAAAGGTGTTTAGATCTCTTGCCTTTGATCAACAAGGCTTTTGCAAAGCTTGTTGTGGATATAGACTACCCAATGAGTAAATGGGAGGTTGGTTCCACAGAAGGGTACCTCAGCTACACCTTGATATTGCTCGAGCTTTTGAATTCTATTTCTTCTTGTCTTTCACATCTTGGCCAAGCTAGAATTTCTCTGGCTCATGGTTTGACCCTGGTGGAGAATTCACCTTCTTCTGCTAGAAAATATCTGAAAGGAATTCAATTTCAACATGGGAGTTTCAGAACCAACTTTGGTAAGGATCTTGATGAAGCAAGAGTTTTCTCTGGCAAGGAGGGCATTGTTCATGAGGCTGTAAAGGAGATGAGGAGTATTGGATTCTGGGTATGTGGGGTTCTGTTGTCGTGTTTATATGGTGATGGTAAGTCATACATGGAGCTAAGAAAAACTGTTGGTGGATTTGATAGTTCTCTAGTTGTCACACTTGATTCTAAAATTAGTGAACAGTTCATGGACAAAGTGTCAATCTTCAGCGAGATCAAAGAGATAAACGAAGTTGTTGTTGACCTTGTTACTTCTGACGAACTAAGACTCGATGCAGCTAAGGACTTGCAGACAAAACTGCTAGTGTTGGAGAAACTATCTGATAATATAAGCAAGGAGGTTGATAATCTGTTTGCAAGCGTAATGACTCAGAGATCTGAATTAATTGGCAGCTTTGGACTACAGCAACAGCCACAAAAATGAAGTGTCTGATCATATATTATGTATATAGCAATAGTATTGTTTGCACACTGAATGACATTTGTAATAAGGATAATAAAATGTACAGTTCTAAAGATACAATTTATAATACTATGAATTACTTGTTCTTAGATGATTCAGAATAATGTAAGTTTCTTACAAGTTTCTATTCACCATAAAGACAGCAAGAAAATGACTAGGAAGTTAAGAAAACTGATAGGAGTTAATGAAAACTTATCTCCCACAAATTAAAAGTTTTTATTCTCAAGAAATCTCTACTATAAAAACTATTGCCTTCTCAACTTAACCAATGAAACACATATTTAACTTTTTTTTTATTTAGTAGTTTAGGTTCATTCCCATCCAAAGACAAGGAAAATGATTTCCCTTTCAAGCCACTTGTCTCTGAATAAGAGAAAAAATCTCTAATCATGAACAAGAGAACGGATATGTAGAATGACCTTGGATCATTCAGCAACCAACTTGGTGGTTTGGACATGATTAAGATACAAAGAAAACATAAAGAAAGACTAGTGTGGAACAGTAAAATAAACCTAAACATTCAAGACAGTTAAAATACATAAACCAACTTGGTAAATGATGAAATAGGTAACTGCGGCCAAGCTGATTAAACCAAACATAGTCCTCATTAAACCTTTCACAATCAGTTAATTTCGCCACAATTTGGTAAAAATGGTCAATCTGCATCTTGCCAATATTCTAAAGAGCCAAATTCCAATTTATAACTCGAGGGTCACTTTTAGTCAATACGCTTTCTCCCTAATCTATGTTGTACAACTACAACTGCAATAAATTAGTCTCAAAATTCTATTTTCCCTGTTCAGATAAGAAAATCAGAAATCTGCAAAGTCATTTGAAAAGGTTTCTTTCTTGTGGGCCTTCCTCTTGAACACCAGCAGGCAACCTACAGAATGAGACCAGTAAAGTCAGGAAATGAACATAAAATAGGAGGAAAATCCCTCAGAACTTGACTACTGTTTTAGTGCATTAAAATCTTTTAAGGTGTGTGTAGCTCACTAATTACCTAGGTTTGAAAATGCTATAGATAAAAAACTGAGAGAAAGAGGTTTAACCAAGGATGGAAAAACTAATGCAAGAAAACTTGTGGAATTCAAATATACATACTACTATTGCAACAACATCACCCTATGCAGTATTCATACAAGCCACTTGTTTTGTGAATACAATGTCATAGTGAAGAAAACCACTATGACAGTACTGAACATGTGTGACTTCAGTCGCTTGAGACAGTTTTTAACCCAAATCTTTGTGAAAGTATTTTATCCATGAAAATCAAGAAAAGTATTGTTTTTAGTTTCACACAGAAAATATAGGCTGTCAAGATCTACACAATTTATTTTAAATGTGTGGTAATTGAAAAACATAGTACCCGAAATGAAATACTGTGTCGGAACTTCCTTTCTCATTTCCACAGTTATTGGCCAAGTTGAGACATCTGGCACCAGTATTTACAAAAGTGTTCTTTCTCTCAGTACATTGATATTGAAATGGGACCATGCTTTCTGATTGCGGAAACAGACAACGAAGCTCCTCAATCTATAATATGATATAGGAAGAAAGACAGCTATTAGTGACATAAGATGCTGGAAGATTAACATTGTATACTAAGAAGAGAAAGTGAATAATATTTGCCTGTCTGCGCAAAGTTTCATTCTCCAACATAACCCGTTGTTCCTGGAAAGAATACCAAACAAGTTACCATAACAAAAAAGGAACATTTTTCTTTTACCCTTACTATGACTAAGTAAGTAGTATATTCCCAAGTTCATTATATCCTGAAATTGGTAAATATTTCAATTTCATACACAAATTTCTAAGCACTAAAATCAAATTCTTCAGCCTGTCAACTGTATGTTCACATCAATGTGAAAAGTCTAACATGCTATCTGGTGCAGTTCATAAATATCAAATATGAAATTCTATGTTACTTCTAAAGTTATTGATGGAGGTCTATCCATGAAGATCAAGAAAATGGAAGGAGGCATAGAATAGGACTTCTGTATTGTTGGGACTGTAGCATTGTTCTTTCCATTTCTTATCCCCTATCTGCTTTTCTTTTTTGTTTCTAATTTTTTCCTTTAATTTTGAGATGCTGAATATGATCCAAAGAGGGGGTGTCCATCAATTATAAATCTTTCTATTTCAGAAAACATATCTTCCATATAGAGAGAAACCACATGTTATCATTGCTTATAGAAATACCAAGAAAAAAAAAATTTACTACCAGATTTCGTTTGAAGTTAACAACTATCCAACAAAAGGATTGATTTCTTATTTACAAATTATCAAATATACACTATCATGTAGGCTGATAAAGCGTATGATTTGGTTAAATGCTTTAAGGGTGCATATCACTACATCAGAAACCATTTTCACATATATTATTCTCAACTATTTTAAACTCCCTAGCCAATTCTCCTAGGTATGTGAGGTTCATTAACTTTATAAACCTAACATCTGATTCTGATATACCTGAACTCTAGATTGCTCCAGCTGCTCCATAAGTAGTTCCTCCTGAAAGATCAAATGTTAAGGGTTCAACATTGCTCAGAGCAGGAAACATTAATTATGTTTTACTGATTACCTTCAATAAGAAGGAAAAAAAAGAAAAGAAGGTACATAAATGGAAAAGGGATAAAAATGTGACCTTTCTTGCCTTGACAGACAATAACCCCTCACTAAGTTGCTGCTCTAAATTTTGCAATTCCTTTACTCCCAATCCTGTCAGATCCTTACCCAATAACTGTCTATAGTCACAAAGGTAAGTACACATAAGTTGTACTGCTACCAACAGAAAAAAAGAAAAGTGAAAAATAACATTAATATAAAAGAAAATTTCTGAGAGATTGATAAAACACATACAATTTCTTTGTTTCTATCTTTGAAATTTCGTCTCTTAGAATGTCCACCATCTGAGAATCTTCCTTCTAGAGAAGAAAATATATTAGTATAGTAATCCCTAATGAATCAAGGAGAAAAGATGATAAGGAAGCACCAAATGAAAAAAAAAACATTAAAAGCAGTGCAGACAAACAAAATAAATATTTGCAGCAAAGATAATCAAACTAACCAATAGATTATCTACAGTGGCAACTGAATGTCAAGAAATAAAAGAATTGGACTTGTTTTATATATTTATGGTAAAAATTGGAGAAAACACCATATCACGAGTCACATGTTATGTATATCAACTCAAGTACATCTTGAGAGGAACAAGTGATAGAACTCAAGCCATTTATGGATAAAATGGAGTGTATTGAGTGCTGATAGAAAGGTAACATTCAAGTTCATGGAACGAGGTGGATAAAATGGAAGAATGTATGGTTTGTTTGTATCATATAGTACCTGACTTCATGGTTCTTACTTTATATATAATCACCTAATTATAGAGTTCCAGTTGGGTTAGTGTCTACAAAAATTACATGCTAGTTCATTATTTACATTTTGTTATTAGCCACAATTACATGCTACAATTTGGAAATAGATTCAAGTTTACCCACAAAGAGAAATCAAATGCAATCCTTTTAAGACTGATCACAGTTTAAGGTACGCTAATATTCAAATGAAGTTCGTATAATATTTTATATTGGTTCTGATTCCACTAATAAAAAAAATATTCATCTTGAGACCTTAATATTTAAGTGGTAGAGAAACAATATAATAAGTGTCTTTCTTAGGCACTACGGGAAATACAGTTTCAAAGCAAGAAAGAGATTGAAATTCTGTCTGAATCTTAAACAAGAAAATGATATGCTGCTTAAATCAACAAAAGAATTATAAGAATTAGCATATGATGAAAACCAAATTTTAGAAAATAGTCAAAATAGTTCTCTGATTACAAGGATAAAATGAAAAGGAGATAAAATCTGAGAATGAAAAAAAAACAAATCAGAGATGGAAAACTTTTTTTCCCATTGACACCTGTCTGCCTTCACTCGCTGCTCGTCTTCCCCTACTCACTCCAAGATCATATTTTTCTTCTCACCCCAAGATCATATTTTTCTTCTCACCTATTTTCTCTCTTCTTCCTTTCTTAGTCTTCCCCTACTCACTCCAAGATCATATTTTTCTTCTCACCCCAAGATCATCATATTTTTCTTCTCACCTATTTTCTCTCTTCTTCCTTTCTTAGTCTTCCCCTACTCACTCCAAAATCATATTTTTCTTCTCAGCCCAAAATCATATTTTTCTTCTCACCCCAAAATCACATTTTCCTTCTCACCTATTTTCTCTCTTCTTCCTTTCTTAGTCTTCCCCTATATATTTCTTTACCAGGGATCTATCAGCAGGAAACCAAAAGTGGAGAAGCTTATTTTCTGCAAATAAATTATTATTTTCTAGTTTGCAATTTGTACTGTAACCAATATATTTACCATTTACTAAAAAAAACAGAGAAAAAAGAGAATGCACTATTCAACAACAACAACAATGAAATTTGTTTATCAGTTTGTAGCATTAATCAAACAACCCATTTGTTTTAAGTCAAAAACCAATCTTTTTAAAAGGGCATCTCAGTTTCAAGACCCTTGAATGATTTTTACAAAAGTTTTGTTTGCACCATAAAAATAGCTTATAAACTTGACAAACAAAAAAGACATTCCTCACATGCAGACAAAAGATGTTCAACCTACTTGCAAGGTACGATAGTGAAACCTTAATGAAGATTAGTAGGATAGAAGAGTGTACAAGACAGAACCTGTGTCTTAGTTTCTGCTGCAGTAGCATCCGTAGAACCAAGGCATTTGTTGTATCTTGAAAGTGTTCGCGTCATACTGCAAGGAAGATTTGTAAACATTTTTTCGAAAATGAGCCAAAAGTTCGTATGTATGCCCTTATATAGGTAGGGTAGTCATGTGCTGTTTCCTTTTGCGGCTAAACATTTGCGCGACAGCTAAGTTAGGTCTGTATAGTAGTATATTATAATACTGTGTTTGGATTGTCGGAAAAAACTTAACTTTTCCATATAAAGACTTTAAAAGAAAGTGAACTAATTTTTTTCAGAGGTGTAAACTAGTTTATAAACAAGATAAAAAAAAAAATATTAAAAAAATTAAATGAAATATGTTCTATAAATTAATTTCAACTTTTCTTTTATTTTTTTTTAAATCCTTACTGAATTTACTGTTCAAATATGTGCAGTAACTTTGACATAAATATCTGATTATTCTAACTAATAATACTAATAAACACATGTTTCAACAAGCTCATTATTGAGTTTAATAGAATTTGATTCAAACATTAACTGATAAAATCCGATTAAAATCCAATAAGAACACTACAAAGGATAAGTTTCTGGAAGCAGGAGATGTGACAATGAAAAGTTCTAACAGACTCCTCACATATTATGTCACATACTTCAAAAATTATGCAAAGCAAAATACATAAAAGCCACAACCAAAACAAAAGACAACATAACTTCAAACAGGATATAACTTATTCTTTTCTAAATAGGACCTTAGGTCAATGTTCCCTTTGTGACATGACATGACATGCTTAAAATTGTAAAATATCCAGAAAGATTATCAGTTTGCTGCTGAGACCAATTATTCTTGCTTTCTGTATATTTAATTCTCAACATTATATTCATAACTTATGATTTGATTCATCCAGCTGCAACATTAGACAAACATACAATATATGTTTCTTTGACATTGCAGTTTTGTATTTGACCAGGAGAAACATTCATAATAGCTGTAAACAATAATGGAAGACAATGAATTGTGAGCAAAACAAATTTTGTATCCATAGGTCTTCATCGTATTAACCTAAATTTTGTATACTCTGTTTTTGGCATAAACTTTTCAAACATAGATATTCACTCCTTTTCATAATTCCTTTCATTAAGAATCAATCCTTTCATAGAAGAATGTCCGAAAGATCACTATTTGCATGACATAGAAGAGTTGAATTCCAGAAAAATATCCTACAAACATTAATAAAATTTAGTATTTTTAATTAAATTATCTTTGACAAAAGTAAGATAAAATTGAGTCTCACATATAGCAATTTTGAAATTCTTAGCTAGTTAGTCTTATAAAACAAAATCATATAAACGAAAACAATGAACAGAAAAACAGAGCATGTGCCTGTCCGGAACCTGAGATGGACAGTGTTCCCTGACCCTGCATTCTTTTAAGTGCTGTACTGAACAGTGAATACAAGATTAAACACCAATGTAACTAATAGAACATTCATACATTTTAGCAGCATTCATCAATTGAATCACACAAATCAATTTTTAACCTTTTATACTGATTTCACTTCAAAACCGCCATAGCTTATCTTGAAAAGATATCAAACAAATCATACACACATACAAGATGTTTCAAACACACAACAAGTCTAAAGGGTCTAAATTTTACTTCTCAACTACAACTACAGCAACCATAGTGAAAATTTACCAATCACACAAAATTTAAAACCAATGGAATCAAAATCCTCTTAATACATTATACAACCAGATTTAAAATTTACTTATCACACCCAATTTAAAATCAATGAAATAAAAATCATCTCCATACACTAATTTATTAATCACACACACCAACTTTAAAATCAATGGAATCAAAATCATATTCCTACATTGCACACCATCAAGAAAATAGAGCAGATTAATTTCTTTTTCTTAAAAAAAATCTGAAATCAATTTGCAAACAACACCACTACTGTTAAGGAAAGTCCCTGTCCCTGCAACAACATCATGCTCACATCAGCAGCAATTTTTGAAAGCCACGATTTTTACAACTAGGAGTTCTTCCTCGTTACAAAAGGTTAATTCTTTAGAGCAGATGCATGAGGATAGATACTAAAAGAGAGAAAAGGTAAAAGGGTATAGTGAAAAGTAAGATGACATGCAAGGGTGTGTTGAAGAAAATGAGACGCACCCGGAACTGGAAAACTCGAAGAGCTTGCCGGTGTTGGAAAAAACAATGACGGCAACCTCCGAATCACATAGAATGGAGAGTTCCTGAGCCTTCTTGAACAAACCTGTTCTGCGTTTGGAGAAGGTAACTTGTCTGCTGCTGGCATTGTCGATTCTTTTGATCTCGATCTTCCCTCGACCCATTGAACATGCCCAACTCAAATAGAGATTAGAGGAGACAGAGTTCGAGGTTTGAGAGAAGAGAACCTGCGTAGTTGGTCGAAGAGAAGAAGAAAAGGTGGCTGTGTGGAGAGACTGAAAACCGTTTTACCTCAAAAGACTAAGCAGAGAGGTTGGCTTCGCTGGAAACGGCAACTTTGCATGGCTCCGTGTTGTTCTCTGTGCATTTAGAGACTGTTTCCTTTTTGCCCCGTTTTGGATTTTCCTCTGCACCTGCTGTGGGTCCCATTCTATTTTTTTCCTTTTTTCTCTTCACACTTTATTTATTTTTCATTAATCTTCACATTGAATATAATTTATTAATGAGTTATTTTCTATTTATTTATTTTCTTTATTTAATACACTAAGTACAATTTTTCATTTATCTAATTTACTTATTTTGAACTAAACAGTTTTTTTATTATTTAAATAATAATTATATAAAAAATATTTATTTTGAGTTTAATCCAACCTAAAAATTATATTATTGTAAGAAACAACAATAATTATTAGATTACATTTCAAAAGGTAAATTAAAATATATTTTTTGGTCCATCCTCTTCACATTGGAAAATGAGATGATTAATTTAAATAGCAACACTAAAAATTTGTATGTATCTGTAATATTTTTCAAAATTATTCTTAAATAATTTTCGTGTGAAAAAGATAATAATAGCAGATTTTTGTATCCCTGGGTATTGAACACATGTAAAAGATTTTATCTCAACTCAAACATTTCAGATAAAACAATTCATCTAGATTGGCATAATTTAAAATTTGTAATATTTAAAATTAAACTCCTAAAGTTTTTTTACATTCATCAAAAGAGAAAAATACTATTCACAATAATTATTTCACTTAGATGTGTATTAATTTTGGACCTTAAAATTCTTTTCTATATTTTATCTCCTAAAATTTAGAAATGTTACTTTAATTTCTATATAATAAATATATTTTTGTTTTTGTTTTATAAAATGTTTTTCATTGATTTTAATCTTTCTATAAAGTTAAATCTCATCTTAAATTTTATTTTTAAGATAAATAAATAACATTTATTTTAAGAGTATAGAAAAATTCTGAAAATATCAAATGTTGATATTGTATATAATAGATACTAGTGGGTGTTATTTAGGATAAATACTTGACTTTTTGGCTAAACATACAAGTGCTTAACTAATACCAATAATAATAGTGCTTAACTAATACCAATAATAATAGTGCTTAACTAATACCAATAATAATAGAGAACAAAGACAAAAATTTAACCATTTAAGAAAGGAAAATCAAAGGACTTTTGTCTCACAACTAAAGTAAAAAGTCACTAATTTTAGAATGATTAAAAATATATTTAAATTTATTTATAAGCTAAAATAATTTTAGATATTTAATAAAAAATAATTAATGAAGATATAATTAAAAAAAATATACAAACAAGTCAAGAGTGTGGCTTATAAAGGTGGATTTCTCCTCTCTAATACTAAGATTTGAAGAAAAAATCACATTGCCTTTCTTGTGTTAATGAAAATGTCCTTGTTAGGGCAAAATCTCTTTCTTTTTAAGCAAGCCTAAACCATAATTTAGGGATGATAAGGTCCATTTTGCCCTCGGTTCTTTGTTGGTTTACAAAAATAGAATAAGATGAATTAGTTCATGGTAGTTGAATAGGTTGACTTAGTGTAGTTAAGTAGGCTGAAAGTTTTTACTAGTCTTGTTAGAGGATGAGTTCATAAGTTAGTTTGTTTTTTTCTTAAAAAATATTTTTTTTTAAGTTTTATTTTCTATTTTAATGCATATATGTATAATTTAAAATTACATTTTATTGTATAAATATTTTCTAAATTTTTAATTAACTAATATGTCTAATTAAATAAATTAAAATAAATATTATTTTTATATATTAAATTATTTTATTATAATTAATAATTAAAATTTAATTTTTAAATGTTAACTATTTAAGTTAAAATATTATTCTATAATATAATATAAAATTATTTTTATTTTAAGTTTTAATTTAAAAAAGAGTTGATGGGTCAGTCTACTCCATTCAGTCTCTTGTTGATTAATTGGATAGACTGAGCAAGTTGACAAATTAAAAATATCAATCCAGTCTGTCAGATTATGAGATACTGACATGCTGACCTAGTGTCTATACCTATTTTATCATGCCTAATCCTAATTTATTATTTAAATTTAATTGAATGTTTATGTGTGTATGACAATAACAATAATATTAAAAAGAGAATGAAATAATAATTAAGATAATAATATATATTAAAATTGTTTTCTTTTGTTGAAGATAAATTTTTATATTATTTATTAAGAGTATTTATCTCACTTGAAAAAAATATATATGTTAATTTTGTTCAATATAATAAAATAGTAATAATAAGAAGAATTTTATTTCTTACAAAATCTAACAAGTAAACAAAATAAAATTAATACATAAAAAATTTATTAACGTTTCTCTTTTTAATTATTATCTTAGTTTCATTATTTTTAATATAAAATATTCAATATAATAGAAAATAATTCATTTCTTATAAATATCAACAAGTAAACAAAATTAATATCTTAAAATTTGTTTTATTAACTCTTTTTATCTTTTAGTAACATTTACAATAATATGTACAAGAATAACACACTTTAGTCTCTTAGACTTATTTGTGTGTTTTCGAAAAACCAAAAAACCTGGGTGATTTTTCAAACCGAATTAGTATTTTAATTTTTTAAAAGAAAAACTGAAAATGACTTTTAGAAATACTTTATATAATAATATCGGTTAAAATTATTTGAATAATTATAAAATTTATTTATTTAAAAAGAGAAAATGTAGGAAAAATATATTTTTTAAAAATAAAGTCTTTATAGTTTTGTTTTTAATTAATTTTTCAATATGATTAATGATTTATATAGAACGAAATAAAAAATTGAAGAAAATTAAAAAAATAAAATAAATAAATATTTAAAAAATGATATTGAAATTAAAAATATTATTAAATCTTACTTAGTAATGTTGTTATGTTGATATTAATGAAAATATTAATTGCATTAGTTGTAATTGTTAATATTTTTCAAATGGTTATATATGTTTTTATTTAAATTAACAAGTGTATTTAATTTTAAGAGAGTACACATAAAATTTTAAATGATTGATGATAGGATGAATTAAATATATTTTTAATTTTGTATTGTTTAAGTATATTTTTATAAGTAAATTTTATGGTTAATAAATTATATAGTTAATAAATTTTGTTTAACGGCTATGCAACTTGAGATGTGTGATACTTGTCGGAAACGTAGGTTACAAAATATTAAATATGTGAAGTTTTAAGTGACAAACATGCAGAGTGTGTCATGTGTCATATGTGCATAGTATGATATGTCAAATATGAATGTCATCCAAAAAGATAATAATATTCAAATGAATATGTCATCCAACCATATGACCTCATTAGAATGGAGTTGATGACTATTTATGTTTCATGTCCTATTTTTTCTAGTTCTTGGTGATAATGGAAAAATTCCTTGATAGTCCAATAAACTTAGACTAATTTTTCTTTTTAATTAGGAAATACATATTTATGTTGTGTTATGTATTTGTATTTTAATGGTTAAGTTTGTATGAATTATGAATAATGAATGTATAGGTTGAATTCTTAGTTAGAATTTTTGGAGCTTTTAAGTTTAATATTTAGGTGAATGTTCTCATATAAAAAGTTAAATTTATATATAAATTAAGACAATGTGAACATGTAAATGATTGACTATTTTGTTTAAGATTAAAGAAATATTATAAAAGTACATTCTCATTATTGATGAGAAGTTGAACTTTGAAGAATAGAGTTGTTGGGATGATTATTTTGTTTATGATTGAATGTATGACAATATATAGGAACATTGCTTTTATTAATCTTCTTCTTTGATATGCATTTTAGTTCTTATTTTTGGAACATTTAGGGTGACATTTAGAACTTCTTTTACTTATAAAATTGGGACAAACCTGTGGGTTGTCATGTGTTGGGGAGTAATGTTTGTGTCTAAGATTTTGATTTATTGAGCGTTTTCTAGTTGTTGTTATGTAATTTCTAAATAGACATAACCAACATTAGTCATTGCAGTCACTTCCCACCCTTTTTTGTGTGAATTTTTTTTACACCTAGTATATGTAAGAATAACCATGGAAGAGATTGGAAGATTCCTCACTCTTTTTAGGATTGAATTTATGGATTATGTTAGATTGGTTGTCAAGTGTTCTCATTGTCTACATTCATCCTATGCAAGAGCCCATTTATTTATTGGAATTTCATCAATCCAATTTGTTGCTTCTAGATTGACTTATCGTATTATGTTGAAATAATAATTGGCACAAGGCTCAGTCGTTATGTATGCTATATATAGGATCAAACAAGTTAAGTTAAAAAATTGTACATATAATTTAGTGTTGCATTCCTAAAGTGCCCCTTAAAGTTTTATGCAATGTGTCAAATGCACATATGCACAAATTTGCCTTGTCCCCTATCTTGTGTACATGTTATGGATATGGTTGTGATAGTTTAAAATTAGGCAAAATCCATCGTGAGGTGTGACCTACCTTCTTAGCTTTTTCATGAAAAAAAAGCAAGCTCTATCTATCTCACTTCAACTATAACAAAGATGATAAGGAGTATGTTGTTTTTCCCATCTTATAAAACTATCATCAATATGGTTCGTCTGCATTTGCCACACAAAAATGTCTTATCCATGTGTCCAAGTGGTTTGAACAAGTAAATCTCATTAATGCCATGACTTAGAGGATCCAAAACAATCTTTTTAACTAGACTTTTTGGTACACTAAATCCTCATCATAATATGCGGGTTGCAAGCTCATTCAGTACTTAAAACCAAGACCAAACTCTAACATGGCTTTCATTAGTCTAGAAAATTGGTGGAATGTTTCTTCCTAATTATGGTAGATACTTTCGATAGCCTACTACTTTTTCAATGATACATTTTTGTGATGGTGTACCCCATAGATGTCTTAATATGTATAAGACTACTAATTCATTTTTTAATCTATCTCTAAATTTTTGAAGCATTTATCTCACCTGTCAAAACATCTACTTATATGTAATATAACAAAATTATACATGTCAAACCAAATTAGTAAACATAGAATAATTGATAAAAGTGAAATGTTAAATAGATGCTCATGAGTTAACAAGGGCAAAAAGAAGTCAATAGTGTTAATGGGAATCTTTAGTAGATACTTACCCAAGCTTCTTTCATATATAATGTATGTTTAATGATGCATTCAACAAATTTAAGTTATGAGCTCGCATTTTATCTTAATATTTTATTATTATTTTATATGCTTATTATTTGAATTCATATTATTTTTTATTAGCTTAAATCTTATGTTCCATGTTGCATGATGTGTGCATATTTTGTATTATTCAGATTCATGTATTTCATGTTGTTTCATTTTGTTTATTAGTGTTAATATAGTATAATAAATCATATAAATGTTAGGAAGCTTTAAATTAATATTACGGATAACTAAAAGTATTTGAAAAAAAACAAAAGGAGTCATCATCATAGTTTATTAAGGAAAACTATAGAAAAAACCTTTTAAACAAGAATGGTCTTTGAAATCAAATTTGGAGTTGGGAGTTGGGAGTTGGTTACGTGTAGAAAAGATGTTAACACCCTATAATATCTATCCTAAGATGATTATCTTTAACTAAAGGTGCAAAACTAATATAATTTTTAAAATATTTATTTTTCCCCTAAAACAAAGCAAAGATATATCTACCAACTATTTTTAATTATTTAATTTTTTAAAAGGACAAGAAAGTATTTTAAAAAATATTTATTTGAACTGGACAAAGATTAATCTTAATCCTACATATTTTCATTTACAATAAAAAATCAAGGTTACGTATATTTTAAAAAGGATATATGAGAGTTGATATTTTTGTTTAAGTTTTAATATTTTATAATTTACTTTATAAAAAGACATAAAGTGAGATAAAAAACCATATTTGATATACTTATAATCATATAATGAGCGAAGTATAAACTGTACATTAATATAGTAGATTATTGAATTAATTTTATTTAAAAGAAAATTTTAATTTTAATTTTATTTTATAAATTATTTTTAAATAATTAAATATAAAATAACGCAAGTAGTTATACCTATGATCACACATATATTTTTAAAAAATTTATTTAATATGAATAATTATGATAAAAGTGAGTAAAAAAATATGTGAAATAAAACTTATATTTTATTTAATGCATAAATATATAGTAAAAAAAAATAAATATTTACTCATATTTCATAAAAGCTTTCTTAGCATATATTTTTGTTATAACAATAAAAGACTCATAGTACCTAAAAAATTAATTATGAGAATAAGAGATACTATGTTAAAGGAAAGAATAATAGTTGACAATAGATAAAGAATTACACCTATGCATAATGCATGTATCCTATTAATAACTCAAACCCACCTCATTCATGTTAAAGTACACCACATGGACACTTACAACCACAATACACAATCAAAATGCTACCCACTTTTAACTGCTTTTGTTTATTTAAATAATATCCAAAAATACGTAAACAACAAAGAAAACGACACAAGCAATGAAGTTGTAATTGATCCCATAAAAGCTTATCCTTTGTGCTTCATTTATACATTTTTATAGCCAAACAAAGATGAGAGGTTATCCAAATAGACTTTACACTCGTATTCGGGAAGTGACAATGAAAATCATGAGAAAGTTTAAACATTGCCTTAGTACCTTACACTCTTATCATGGAAAGGAATTAAAAAAAATTACCTTTATTACTAGAAAGCTAACTAGAATAGAGGAGAGAAAAACAACAGAAAAATAAAAACTAAGAATAAAAAGGAATACATGATATATTTGAATTAAAAAATTATTTTTTAAAAAAATAATATATTTTTATTTTAAATTATTAATATTATGTTATTATATATGTTAAATATAAAAAATATATAATTTTTAATATCTTTTAGCATATTGTCAAAAATAAGAAAAAAAACATTTTTTTTATTATATAAAAATTATTTCATTATTAATTTATTTTTTATTTAATATTTTCAAATATATTTTAATATAATCTTTTTATTTTATTAGTTTATTAATTTATTAGTTTATTATTTTTATTATCTTCGAAACGAAATTAAATATTCACATTTTTTACTAACGTTTAATTTAAAATATAGGTGTAATGTTTTTATACATTAACTGGTTTGTCAAATATACATAGGCGTTATTTTATATTTAATATTGTATATTTTCAAAATTATGGACTTAAATTTATGTGTATATATATATATATTATTACACGTATTATTTAAAAATAATTTATATAAAATAAAATTTAAACTAAATAGTTTTTTAAAATAAAATTATATAACAATCTATAACATTGATGTATAATTTATATCATCTTCATTTATTGTATGAATTATAAGTATACCAAGTATAATTATCTTATACTTTAAATTTTGTGAATTTTGAATAACATAAAATCTCATTAAACTACTTAAAAATATTAAAAATTTAAAACAAAAAATATTAACTTTTTCAATATATTAAAAAGAATTATGTAATTTTGATTTTCTATAACAAATAAATATACGTAAAAATAAAATCAAACTACTTAAAAATACTAAAAAATTTAAAACTAAAAAATATCAACTTTCACAATATATTAAAAAGAATTATGTAACTTTGATTTTCTATAACGAATTAACATACGTAAAAACAAAATTAATTTTTGTTAAGTCTAAATAAATAATTTCATGAATATTTTTTATTTTAAAAATAAATGATTGAGAAATAATTTTTTTACATACATCTTTGTTTGATTATTGGAAAAAATAAATATTTTAAGAAGCACATTAGTTTAAAAAAGTATGACTAGTGAAGAAAAAAAATGTTTGAAACAAATACTAAGAACATGGTTTGATATTGAAAATTATGTAAAAACTAAAAATAGAAAAGAAAGAGGACTTAGAAGAGGATGTGGGCAACACTAGAAATATTTTTAAGAAGAGACAACAAGCTCATAGACCAAAATTAATAAATTATTGAAGAATGATTAAAGAGAAAGTACTTGTAGAGATGTAATAAAGTTTTTTCATGAAAATTTCATACCACTTAACGTGTCAAGTAAAAGATTTAGAAGGATGTTTAATTCAATTTCAAATTATGACCTAAGATTTAAGCCACCTTCATATCATTATACCATAGTAGAGTACTTGAGGGAAGAATTTAAGGCAACAAAAAATGCATTAGAAGTTGATAGGACTATATAGAAAAAAATAGGTTGCGCAGTAATAATTTCCGGATGGATTAACAAGAAGGAAAAAGACTATGTTGAACATTTTTAGTTAATAGTTTAAATGGAATTGTTTTTTAAAATCTATTTATGAACCTCTCATCTCCAAAACAACAAATAATATTTAAAAGATGTTAGATAACATTGTTGAAGAAATTGGTGAGGGGAACATTGTCCAAATTGTAACAAATAATGTTGCTAATTCTAAAATAGATTGTGAGATGTTAATGAAAAAAATGAAGCGACTCTATTAGATCCCATGTACAACACATTGCATTGACTTTACGTTAGAAGATTTTGAAAAGAACATATTTGTTCATTAAGATACTATTCCAAAATATAGAAAAAAATTATATTTTTTAGGACATTTGATTTCTTTACTACATAACTTCACAATGGAGGCGGTGACTTGTTATGGTCAATCTTAACTCGTTTTACTACCACTTACTTAACTTTAGGTTCTCTTTTGGAACATAGGTCTTTTTTATTACAATGTTTACTAATGATAAATGGAAGAATACTTGTTTTTCAAATATAAAGAATAAAAATAAAATTGAAGAGGTAGTTTTGGATAAAGAAATTTAGAAGATTATTGTCATATATTTGAAGGTTGCATTTCCAATCATGCAAGTGGTTAGAATGATAGATTTTGATGATAAAATAAAATAATTTACTAATCAATAGAATAAAATAAAGGAAATATAGAAAAAGAGTTTAATGATGACAAGAAAAGATAATAATTTACTAATCTTCAAATTTCATTTTATCTTTTTAAAAAGTGCACAACATTAATTCAAATTATTATTTTTCTAATTTTAGTTTTGAAGATTCATGAAATATTATTAATGAAAAGTGGGACAACCAATTCCATATGTCTTTGCATGTTGTATGCTATTTTCTGAATCTAAATTGCAATATTCTCTTAATTTTAAACTTGATATAGAAGTTAGATTGACCTACAATAGTGTATACAAAAGATGGTGGTTGACCTTGAGAAGCAAAACTTGATTAATTTACAAGTGAAAGATTTTAATAACCAAAAAAAGTTGTTTGGTAACTCATTGATTATTAAGAAAATTAAAAAAAAAACTCTATTTACTTTATGAAAAACTTATAAGAATCAACATCCAAAACTTCAAAAATTTGTCATTAGTGTTTTTAGTTTAATATGTAATTCTTCTATTAATAAATGTAACTGGAACCTATTAAGATGGTAAGATCTTAAAAATATTAAAATTGTAATTAAAGTATTATAATTTAGTAACAATTTATATATATATATATATATATATATATTTATTAAATCTTTATAAAAGAAAGAAATTGTTTAAAACAAAAATTTACAAATAATATTATTTATGTTATAGTTAATTTAAAATTTATTGAAAAAAAAAATTTAAACTTTATTATATTTTATCCATAATAAGTGGACTATGAAAAATATTGAAGAAAAGAGATAATAAAAATATAGATTTAAATAATATTTCTGATTCAAATAATTATGATAAATATTTGATTGAAAATTAAATTTAAAATAGTAAAAAAAATATTCTTGTTATTTCACTTTTAAAATAAAAAAATATTTTGTTGAGTGTATCATAAACAATCTAAATTAATAAAATTTTCTTAAACTTTTAATTTAATTTAAATAATTTATATTAAACAAACTTAATTTTGATAAAGAATTGAAACATTAGTTTATATATATAATAGTTTTTGTATTGAGTAAAATCTAGTATCTATTAATAAGTAATTGCCAAGCTTCAACCAAATTATACAACAAATATTTTCCTTTTTTTTAACTTAGATACCACATCCATGCTTACATATTCTTTAATTGTATTTTATTTATTTGATTGTATTGTATAAGGTGACATAAAAAGAATATACTTTATTTTCAATTTGTTATTTACAATGTTATTACCATTTACATATTTTAACTATGAATAAGGTGGTCTCCACTTACCTATTAACAAGCAAAGTTATTAAAAAAATATAAAAAAAACTAACAACCATAACGAATCATAGAAAGTTCGTACTAAAAAGTTTCTTTAGAAAAACATAAATAGTAACACTTAATATTTTAAAGATAAATTCATTAGTTAACATATATTCAAACTCATAAAGATAAAAAAATAAAATTCCCCATTTTTTATACACGCACCACTGAAGCCACATCTATAATCACTCTGCATTACAAGAAAGAGGTGGATGAAGTATTAAACGCCACCTTCAATTTTTGGCTATGCAAAACCAACACGTGTTCTGCATGCACCATCCAAAATATTCCGTTACTCGCTCGCTTATATTCAGAAAAAAATTGCAATTACATCGACCATTCTCATCTCAACCAAACCATGAGTCATGGCCAGCCCAAGAAACCGCAACCAGACCACCAAATCCCCAAATGCGGAGACGTTTTAGGTGTCTCCAGCGCCGCCGTGAGCGACCGCAATGTCCCGCGGAAGAGCGCGGAGCATCACGCTCCGTTGGTTCCCACCGGCATCGGATCGGCCGCCATTGATGGCGATCCGATAACAATCGGAGAAGCTCTGGAAGCGGTGGCCATATCGGTGGGGGATAAAGCGGTGGACCAAAGCGACGCCGCTGCGATCAGCGCGGCGGAGATTAGGGCTTCCGGAGAGAAGAGCGTGAGGTCCGGTGGCGTGGGTGAAACGGCGCAAGCGGCGGCC
Source organism: Lablab purpureus (assembly GCA_030347555.1). Lineage (NCBI taxonomy): Eukaryota > Viridiplantae > Streptophyta > Magnoliopsida > Fabales > Fabaceae > Lablab > Lablab purpureus. The sequence goes on from CM059258.1 coordinate 27,121,535, forward strand.
ACCTTCAACAGTCACGTCATGCGAGTTCAAGACATGACCAAACTTTCCGATATCTTAACGGTAAGAATGTCGTTTCATTCTTATTTTTTTTAAATAAAATAAACAATAAAAGTTAAATAATGGTGACAGAAAGAAGAAAGAAGTGTGGATGGTAAAAAAATAAGGTTAGAAGAGATGATCACTTGCCATATAGATTAAAAACCATTGATAGATACGTGAAATTGAGTTCAAAGTTTTTGAAATTTTATATACTTTACAAATAATATTTAATTTATTTTAATTAATTTGACATTTATCTCCCTTTAATAAACATCTTAATTACAATATTTAAGTGATTTATTAAATTAAATTGAAGTTAAAATTTTAAAAATATCACTTATTTATTTATTTTGAATTCAAATATAATTTTAGTTTTCTATTTTTTAATCGGTAGGTTTAATCTTTTTGTATTAAATAAAAATATTGGTTCTCCTATTTTAGAAAGTTATAAATTTGAGTTAACGATTTTTAAATATCTAAAAATTGCAATTAATTAAAATGTACGAATATAAAATAAATAAATACAGACAAAAAGTTGAATTTAAATAAAATTTGGGACGTCTATTGAATTTTAATTTTAAATTCTACCCTACTTCAATATTTTTCTAAAAGTTGATAAACAAAATAAATAATTATTATAAAGACTAAATTTTATTTAAGTATTGGTTTTAAAACTTAGTTATTTAATTTTTTATAAATCACGTTCTCAAAAATTAAAACATTATTAATTAAAATCAGTTAGAATCTTTTAATTATTTTTAATTTGATTATTTATAAATTTATTTGTACTATATTTTAATATGAAAAATGATTATAGAAAAGATATATTAAATAATTTAATTGATCAATCTCGTTAAATATTATTTATAGAAGTATAATTTTTATAACTTAGTTATTTATTTACTTTTTATAAATCATGTTTTCAAAAATTAAAACATTATTAAGATTAATATCAGTTAGATCTTTTAATTATTTTTAATTTAATTTATTTATAAATTTAGTTTTACTATAATTTAAAAGGATTATAGAAAAAATATTAAATAATTTAATTCAATCTTGTTAAACATTATTTATAGAGGTATAATTTTATATAAAGTTAAATTAAAGTGTTTACTTAAGAAAATAGTAAAGTTTAAGAATCAATTTAAGGTTACATAAATAATAAATATTAAGAATCAATTTTTAAAAAATAAGATGTTTAATTTTTTAATAGATTAATATATTTTCTCTTGTTATATTATACAGTCTCTTATTGTGCTAGATACTCATATTTTCTATAATTAGGCATTAGGCATTTCATTTAGTATAAAGTAGGTGGAAAAGTAAATGAATAGAAAGAGATAAAAATTATAATGGTTGAAGTAACAGAGTTAAAGGATAAATAGGAAGATGAAAACAAAAACTGCTTATGAAAGCAAACACCCAAATACATACATTATTTTAATAATAATAATAATAATAATAATAATAATAATAATAATAATAATAATGTATTTTAGATAACATTTTATTTATAAAAAGTTGAAAGAAAATTATTGTTAATTAATTTATGGAAATATTACAGTAATAGTTTTATTTTTGGTTTTCACCTTTTTACTTATATATATATATATATATATATATATTCCAGTATTCAATATTCTTAACGTTAGTAAGTCATTAAAATGAATACAAATATTAGTGACTTTATATGTATCTCATCTCATCTCATATTTTGATAATGTTACCTTTTTCTCCTCTTAAATTTAAGGGAAAAAAATTATATTTGGTCAATTACACAATGAGAATTAAAGTATTTATAAATATTTTTATTTAATACTTATAAAAGTTATTTGAAATTGTCACGTGTCACTTATTAGTTTTTGTAAATAGATATTTTTTTATTGTTTCTAAATGATATCGTTTTCAGATGATTGATCATTTCTGCTTTTGTAAATTTTTTTTAAAATGTTATTGTTTATTTTTTATTTTTATGAATATGCAATTCTTTTATGATATTGAATGAGTTTGCTTTTTCCCGTGTTTTTAAGAAAAAATGCTTATTTAATTAATGTTTGTGTAATTATTTTTTTAGAAATAAGCAAATCTTATCACTTTCTTAAATAAGTGATCTTGTTATCTTTTTAAAAGGAGAAATCATATTTATATAATTTGAGTTCATACTAAACTAATTAACTCTTTTTTTCTTAAATTTCAAAATACGTATTTTTAGTAGTTTTAATAAAATGATATTCACATTTTTACTATTTTAAATAGAGATGTAACAACATATAAAATATTAATATTTTTTTTATAAAGTGATGTATATTTGCTTTTTTTATTTATTCATAATTTTTATTTTTAATCATATCTTTTTCATTTGATTGTTAATTCATATGATATCGAGTGTTCTTTTATTAAATTTTGTTAAAATATGATATAAAGAATGTGAGTCACATTTATTAAAAGAATTAAATCCCTATTTAAAATCTTCTTTGAGAATATTTAAATATTATTTTATTAAAAAATATAACAGATTTTGTAGAGGAAATTTTCTACATGTAAATATTATTTATCACAATTTTATAATTTTAAGTTTATTTTTAAAAAAAATATTATTTTAAATTTAAATAAATATGTTTATCATCATTAACTGACAAATTAAGGATAGATATGAATCTTAAGTGGAATAAAAAAACTTTCAGTTTTTTTTTTCATTACATGCTTAATCATTTTAATAATTTGGAATGGGATGGTGTCTTGAAAGGATGCGACGGAGAAGCTGCCGGTGGACAAGGCAGTGACAATAGAAGATGCTGAGGCTGTGTATGCGGCGGAGTTGCAGTTTCCATGGCGGAGGGAGGCAGCAGAAGTGGTTGATGAACCTGGCGGTGTGGCGGCATCCATGGTCACTGCAGCCAACCTGAATCAACGAAATTGAGCCTTGGAGTGTAGTGCTTTTTATAAATAAGTGCTTTTGGGTGAAAGTACCTTAATTTATAACTACTCAATATGAAAATACTGATTTTGTGCTTTTGTCGTAACAATTAAATGTTTGTTTTTATTGAAGTTGGAAGTCCCAAATTTACGATAAATATGGCTTAATTAAATTATTGTACTTTGGTATAAGTTGTCTTAAATCTATTAAGAAAGCTTTAATTAAATTATAGTGAGATTATCACATTTTCTTTTCTTAATGAATTTATGGAGTTTTGTGTTTCTTGATGTCAGGTATTTTTTTTTCCTGCTAGGGTTTCTTCCAACTTTAAGAATATTCTTCCTCTCAATTAAGAAAACACAATAACTTGCTTTTATTATATTTAATAAGATTTGTTTCGTGGACTTTTTTTTTTCAAGTATTTTTAAGAAAGAAAAATTTTAGAAATATAAAAAAGGATGAAATTTTTTATCTTAAAAAAATAGCAATTAATATGAAATTTTGAGTTTTCATTTTCCCAAAGGTTAGAAGGGAATGGAGAGAATGAATAGATCACGGATTGGAATCTCTTGCTAAACAAAATTTAACATATTAATAATTAATATTTGCCAATAAAAAACGTATTTTTATCTTAAAACAAATAATGACTGAGAAACATGTCTTTATATTTTCTATTCTAATATTACATGTTATGTTAAAACTGCTATTTATTTTTATCGATTCAATTATAGTTCATCAACTGTTGTTAATCGATTCAATTATTAATCCGATATTAAAAACATTGTGAATCATATAATGTAATTTCTAAAGAGTGATAGTAATACACTAAACTGCTCTTTTTTAGTTAATTATTCCTTATCAATAATGAAGTTTATTAATTTATAAGTAATAACTCGTTAAATAAGAAATAAATTTTCTAATTTTTTTAATAAGTACTATTATAAAAATTTTAGAAAGTGTAAAATTGTAACTTGCGCTTCTCCACAAAATATTCTAAGAACATGTAGAAAAAATAAAATAAACTTCTCAATGAATTAATTATAGTATACACAAACTATTATATACAAGCTTTCTCATACAATTTTTTTACTTTTTAGCTTGTGCATGAACTACTTTTAAGATCATTGAGATTTGGCTGCCAGAATATTCTTGAACTTTGATTGAAATTTGATGAAAGATCTTATCCTGTCCCAGAGTGAGACATTGGAAGCAAAAAATCTGACCATCACTGACCTTCTAGAACCTTCTCTGGGAAATTCTAATTCCCTATCAATAACAGTGTGCTTCATACTGTCTAGATCTTCAAGCAATGGTAATGACACAGAACCCTGAGACTCTATGTTTCTGATCCACCCGCGAAGTAAGAAATTTATGATCTGCATAAAAACTTTTAGTATTAATTATTGAGATCAATGATCATGACAATCACACTATAGAAGGAATACAAGTAAATAACTGTAAAATTTCCATGAAGTTAAACATTAACATTCTTTCCTTAAGATAAATGTCTTAAAATTTCCATGAAGTAAAATTAATGGCATTGCCTCTTGTCTAACTCAGAAAAGGGTACTCATAAATGTACACACCATTTTTAAGTTGACTGGGTAGAAAGGAGACAGGGAAAGAAATGATAGATGTAATAATGATGTAGAATAAACAGTGAGATAGGATGAACAATGTTATGTAGTTTTTCCACAAAGAATAGGAAAGATGAGTGCTAGCAACACTTTCTAACACTCACAGGCTATATACATAATTTGTTAAAATTTATCAAAAACTACAAGAGTAGAATATTCATTAATGAAAAGTAGAATCCACTAAAATTGGTGATTTTGAATTATTTTCAATCAATAGTAGATAATGTGTTGTTAACAATTCTCAATGGGAAAAGGAAAACATGGAAGAAATGACTTTAAGAACTGATAAACCAAACACATTCCTTCTATTCATTAAAGAATATAGTGGTAGTTCCTATATCCAATTTTGTGTGTATGCTTTTTGTCACATAAAATTGATAAACCTTTATATGTTCATGGTCTCAGATTGCAATAAAAAAGAGTACAAAGACAATTTTCAATCTGATATATGAGGATTTTTTATACCTCAGGAACTTCATCATGAGGGCAGTGACCAGCAGGGCTGATTTGATAATATGGGGCTTCAGGCACCTGTTTTTTAACCTGGAGTCCCCAAAGTGGCCCCACCCAGGGATCTTCTTTTCCATACATGAGGCAGATTGGCACATTGTTTCCTTGACATCTAAAATGCAGAAACCATGAAAATCCTTAGCTTATGAATTCATGCAGATCTAATACCAGTTTCACTGAAGGATAGTGATTCGCTACAGAGCTTGTAATTTCTACCTGGACAATGTTTCACTGAAGGATAGTTCTCCCTGAGGAGCAAACATTATTGAGGCAAATGACGCAGCAGCAGCTGGATGCCTTGTGGTTTCAACTATGCGCGAAAAAACGTTATCTACATTTGTTGAGTGATCTGCATAAACTTGACTGAGTACCTCAGCAATACTCTTAGGATCAGAAATTTTCTCCCACCTAAAGGATAAAAGATTATAAAATGTCAGGTAAATGGAAAATATACTATTGAGTACACCTAGAGTTGCACTCTCACTCTCACCAATTACTAACACAATGGAATGATGTCTCAAGAGACACTCATCCTGAACATCATGGAGAAAAAGTAAACCATCCAGAACAATCTTACTCATTGGAGTACATATTTTAGGCTTGATGGGTAATGAACATCAGTGGCTTTGTCTGCATGAGAGTTTCTTCACGGTTAATGGAATGGTGTTCTTGTTAATAGTGTTGTAAAGTTTCTTCTTCCGAATAGAATACTAGGTTCATTAAGCAGAGTTTCTTATTTATCACTCACATATTAATGGACAAGTACATAATATGCATGAACTCTATTCGTATACAAGGTCTTAACTAAAATATTGAAAGCATATCAGCAAAAAAGAGAGAAATGAAGCAACAAATAAAAGTAAATCCACACTTACAACAACTCTGTAAGTCTCTTTATACTTGAAGGTAGGGGGAATGTTCCAGCCCATGGAAATATTTTGGCTAGTCTTGGATTTTTGATTGGATTAGGAAGAAACCCCCAAAAAGGTGTTGCATTAAGCAATGTGACACCTTTCACTAAATGAGGGTTGCAAGCAGCAAAATACAATGCAACCAATCCTCCTAGTGAGTTGCCCACAAGATAGACAGGTTCACCAATGACCTGTTGTAACAAGTAATTAATTTGGATCATTGCTTCAATAATTATTTCCAAAAGCAAATTAGCTTCATATTAAAACTAATCCAACTGAGCCTTCAAATTATAAAATATGAGAATCCTTTGCGTCAACTATATGTCAGATTAGCCAATGTGGTTATAATAACATTTAGAGCAAAAGATTCAGAAGGTTACAAAGATCTTTGAAAGATAAAATCTTTAATGTAAAAGTATTTCTGAGATGCAGCAGATTTATTCTTTTATTTAGACTTCCATTAGAGAATTGATTAAACATCACAAGTATATGAAAGATTTAAACAGACTACTGTTCACGGCTATCTTAGTAGCAATCTAGCATATGAACCAATTTTTTGCAGCATACAATAATTTAATGGTGGTGGTAATATTTTTATCGTCGTGGTTTGACAGTCAACTATAGATATTGGAGGAGGGACAAATGGTGCATCCTCAGAACAAAAGGGGTACCAGAAATATCACAATAATAATCAAGCAAATCTTGTATTGGTAAATGTCATCAATGCAATATAAACCATGCTTTAGTTGTAGAAAAGGTATTGTACATGCACAACTAGATGTGTATGAGACCGACCAAAGGAACGAAAGAACAACAAAAATCCCAAAGTCATGAACTAATGGTTCTGAAGCCTTTCTTAGTATATCCTATTGATCCAGGTATATCCTACCGTGAATATCAGCAAACCAGCTAACTAGATAATACCATAAATTTCATGTTATGGTGTTACACAGCTGTAAATTATTTGCTTGATTACACTATAGGTGCAGTCCACATATAATCCTTCTTCTCTTGATACTAAAGAAACGAATTTACGACTTAAGAAAATGTTAGAAGAAATCCAGAAGAAAACTTGCCTACAAAAATTTTCAGTATATAGTCTGAGCAAAAATAAAGAGGACTGGAGTAGCTAAAAACAACTAGGCTGCTATAAAACACTGTATCTAACGTAGTGGAAAAATCATGAACTAATTGTCTTGAGTTTTTCTTAGCATCACAGATACTAAAATAGGTCATTTGAACAACCAAATGATCACACTTATTGATCCAATCCCACAACGAATATTAACAAAATGAGAGAACTAGTTAGTACTAGAAAAATTTTCACCATATTCTGGAGGTGTTAAACAAAGCTATAAACTATTTGTCTGACTGAAAAAAATGAATACAATCCGAAAGTAATACTTTTCCATACAACTTAAGCAACAAATAATACAGCTTTAGAAAGGATAAGAAGTATCAAACTCAATAGTAAAGACAACTTGGTCATAGAGGCTTTGGTACCATGTGACAAACCAACTAGTCCAAAAGCTTAAATTGTTAGATGTAGACTTGTGAAGATATTAAACTACCGAGTGAAAGATGCAAATTCAGCTAGAACAGTTTTATCATGTAGTTTGAGGCTAAAGAAAAGGATGTTATCAAGAAACAATTCATGTCCCTTACCTCTTCTACAAAGCAACGAACTTGATCTTGCCACAGATCAACTGAGTAAACAAGCTTAGACGCCCAGGGTTCAGTTTCATCTCCAAAACCCCATGAAGAAATACTTCCATTCGATGCAACCTCTTCCTTGGACAGAGGAGCAGGGTCTTCAAAAGGCAAAGACATCCCTTGACCTAGAAAATCCAGAGCCCAGACTCTGTAGTCACGCCCCAAATCCTTCAGTTGCTTCTCATAATGGAAAGAACCAACACCAAAACCAGGCAGAAAGAGAACATGAGGAGAATCCACGTTTTCACACCCTGCCTTCTCATAGTGCACGTTGAGTTTAGGTTTCCATCTCCAAAAGCAACTACTTATTGGTACACCAGATTCTCCATTTGAACCATCAGGTAGACCTGGAATCAGAACCTTTGTTTCAAGCTCCTCTACCCCTGAAACATCCCTTGCTCCCTCTTCAATCACATAACCATCATAACTTCCACTACAAACTTTAAAATTGGGTCTTTCAGAGCCTCTTAGCTGCACCCGACCCATATCACAAAATCGCACAGACCCATGTTTCCCTATAGAGGAAACTATTGATCGACGTGAATTCAAACTGTTTTCAACCAATTTCCACTTTGAGTTCACAACTTGACAGCATGGTGCTGATCCATAAGAAAGAGTTTCCATACCCACAAACTGTGTTATACTGTAACAGCATAAAATGAAAATGGTTCACCGCGAACTCCTCACGATTTGCTCTGTGGTAAGAGACAAGAAGAGCCAAATTAAAAATTTTCTTAGTGCTTAACGCCAAATTGATCTTTTATTTTCACCAACAAACAAAGCATGTAAGACATCATGAACTGCGTTTGCAATACAAGTGTACAATGAATAATTCAGAATAAAAAACACCCATTGAGCTTAAAAACAATCAGGATCACTAAACCTTGACTTTTACGGAAAATTTACCTTTAATTTAAATGAAAGAAGGAGCATGAAAATGTGCTGCTCCTTCAGTTTTCTCAGAGTTTGGAGCAAGAATTATAGACAGAGATAAGTTTTGTAGATCCTAGATTTGTTTCCTGAGTTGCTTGAAAGATTCTCTTTCCTTTTTATCACATGACACTGACATGATTTTTTCTAACCTTGAATGACTTAATTCACTGTTCATAATTGGTTAATTTTAATTAAACTTTATTGTCAAAATTTATCATGGACATATTACATATTTTTTTAAAATTTATTTAATACCTAATTTATATAAATTTAAATTATTATATACTTTTAAATTACTAAAATATAAATAATTCCATTATTTCTTATTTTTAATAAATTTAAAACATAATTAATAAATATATTCCTGGATATTGAATATATATATATATATATATATATATATATATATTATCTCAAATATTTTGTATTAATATAAACTTTATGCATTGAAAAAATCAATTTAATAATGAGTTTTGAAGTAAATATTTTAATTAACAAATACTCAATGATTAGGATTATGTACAAATTTAAGATTTAATTAAAATTTTAGTTTTTAAAATTGGTGACAAATCTCTTTTTAATCCTAGAAATTCTTTTAGTCTTTTAGAATTAGTACAATATGGTTTAAGTTTTTAAACACAAAATTTAAAAATAGTTAAAAATATAGTGCTTTAAAGTCCCATTATTTTTAATTTCAAAACATTAAAATAAACTTTCAAAATTTAAAAAATCAAAATCTTGAATTATTTTAAATTTTAGTAAAAAAGCACAATTCAACCTAATATTAAATACCAAGTAATATACTCACATTAAAGATAAAAAGAAATCTCTTTTATATTTATACTTGTATATATAAAGTAAATATAAATGATTAATACATTTTAATTAGTGCATAAATGTGTGTTATAAAAAATTGGTTCGTTTGATTTATATTTTAAATGATTTTTAATTCTTATAAACAAAATTTATCATGTAAGATTTGTGAATTAAACAAATAAGTTCACATTTTTAAATATATATATTAATATTTTTTAATATTTATTTATATAATAATAATTTATTAAATTATTTGATCAATACACCATTAATAAAAATAAAATAAATAAATTTTAAATTAAATTAGATTTAATGATAATTATTAAAAAAAATATTATATTTTAAATTGAATTAAATTTAATAATAATTTATAAAAATAATGAGTGTTGTATTATTTTTAATATGATTTATTATTGCAAATTTGTGACAACTGTAAGTAAAGGCTGAGTATGAAAAAATTTACATTAAAAAAAATAACAAACTCCGAGACAAGTTGCACTAGTGCGCAGATTTTGCTCAAATGTCTGGTCCTAATTTTCTTGATTGATGTACAGTCACTAAAAATTATATTAAGAAAATTTATATTAAAATAATATTTTTATTATAAGAATTTAACTGATATGTGTCTCAAACGTTTACAACGTGTACATTCCACAAAGAGTTCAGGCTACCTAACAACTCACTCAGCAGACACGTGCCCAAATTGTACAATTTCACACCACTAATTTTAATTTATATATATAAAATATAGTTTATCAATAATATAATAGTGGAAAGTCAATGTTAGTTAAGATAAAAAAAAATTATTTAAGAGATGATGGTTATATGGAAAAAATAGCCAATTACAAGAATAAATAAATGATTATAATTTTTAAATGTTTACTGTTATTTAGAATTTAAATAATTTTTTTATTTTTATTTTGAAATATAATTAAAAATAAAATAAAAATATAAATTATATACTACAAGAAATTTTTTATATATTATTGTAAATAAGAAAGAGATAAATCTTTTATATAATATTAAGTTAAATATAAATCTATTTATTGATATAATATTAAGTAATAATAAAATTTTTATTATAATAAAATTTATGGAGATTATTATATTACTACTATAAGCTCTATTAATCTATTAACAAAATGTGTAATTTCATATTTAAAATGTTCATTATTTAATGTAAAAATACATGTAAACTAAAAATATAATAAAATCATTAATGTGAAAAAATACATATAAACTAAAAACATAATAAAATCATTACAAATTTCATCTGATAAATTTTTTGAAGTTAAATTAACTATGTTGTTTATAAGTTAAATAGCATGACTCTCATATTTTATTGTAGAACTAATTTTGTTAAAAGAATCCAGAATAAATTATTATATTTTTTTAAGAAAAAACTAAATAAATTAAATAAAAATGTAGTATGGATTTTTTTATTTTACTATTATAGAGTAAAGAAAGAAAATAAAGTTCACATTTTTACCTTACTGTCAATTTAAATTGAAAAATGTTTTATTTCAAAATCTAAAGTTTTGGTAGACTATAAATCAGAGTATAAAAAGTTTTGGATTTCTCTTTTTTATAGACCATTATATTCTTCTTAATGTTGCTAGAAAAATTCTTTTTGGCTATTAATGTAGTACCAGAAAACCAAATGGGCAACATTGTTTGGTTGTGTTTAACAATGAATGTTCTGTCTAACTTTAATCATCTCAAGACCACATTCCATTAGCTTCAAAGTATAAATTGTGGATAGTGAATGAGCTAAGTATTGTTGAGAAGTATTTTGTAAATTAATATAAGAAATTTATTAAATATAAATTAGTTTAGAAAAAATAATTAATAATTATATTAATTAATTTAAAAATTATTTTATAAACTAAAAATTTTCTATCTAAAATAATTTTTATTATTAATAAAATAAATAGAAACTATATATTTTATGATTACATAATTTTAAAAAAATATAAATTATTTTTTATATAATGATAATTAAATTAATTTTTTTAATCAAGATCTACATAATTTACTAATATTTTAGTTATTTAGTAAATTAATTTTTAATCAAATTAGTGGCTAATTTTATTATTTTAGAAATTAATAATATAATTTTTAGAAAAGAATTTAGTAACTATTGATAATATTTATGGATGAGATGACTTGATAGATTGCACGTCTCAAACCTAAATGTTAGTTCTATATGTGTATGCAAAGGAATAAAAGTGTTTGATTTTATTTATTTTTTGAAGAAATTAATAAGCAAGATGTGAGTGTGTGGAGGAGAATATTGAGAGGTGAAGAAGAAAACAAAGATAACTTAGCGTATAGGGCTTGTCTTTAGGTTGCGTGGAGGTGCGAGGTATTAGGATTTGGGTGAGTGTGTTCTTAGCTAATTGAAAAGTCAAAGACAATGTCATATGATGCTGAAAGAGAACAAAGTATCCAATATGCTAATTGTGATCCAAAGTTAATCTAGACCAATTTAAATTTGATTTAGAAGGGTTCAGGTTGGGATTTCGCTGTTATTATTTTTATATTTGTCTAAAAAAGTATAAGGTTTTGAACTATTTTTCATATGAAAATCTTTATTTGATGAAATATATTTTGAATATGATATTTAATTTATAGTAAACTTTTTTTAAAATATTTATTTATAAAATATAACTTAATTTAAATTTTAAATTTTTTTATTTTACATTTCAACTATATAATCATAAATATAACAAATAACAATATAAAAAAATAAAATTTATTAAAAATATATTTATTAATATAAAATATTTTATTATAAATATTAAATAATACATGTTAATGAAATATTATTTATAAATATCTCATTATATATTTTTATATTTTATAATAATTATAAAGATCCAAAAAGTCTTATAAATATATAAATATATAAATATATGATAATATTTAAAAAAGTATTAACTCAGTTATTTACTCAATACTTTTATATATATTATATTTTAAATTTTTATGGATTTGAGTGTTAAAGATTTTTTTGTTGATAAATATTTTTTCGGTCTTTAATAACAACTTAATACATACATCTTGAAAAATTAACTAATTTTTTTTTGAAAGAATTACTCTTACCACACTTTTTACTAGTAAAAATAAATTATATAATAATCAAATCGATATATTGTATTATATAGTTAGGTTAATCCAATTTTACCTTAATTATGTTAGATTCTGATTGGACTGAATTTAATCTTAAACTAAATAGTTCAATCAAAATTTTAGGATAGATTAAAATAATAAAAATCTGACAAATCCCAATCTCATTCCAATCTTATAAATAATTCAATAAAATAGTAAAAAATTCAAATATCAATTTATAAGAAATGCTTTATTTGAGGTTAGACGATTCTCCTATGTTAAAGTTGTTAGACATAAAGGAGTCGTAATACACTTGTAATGTTGGTCATTGTCTTCATGAAGTGTTGTCCATCAAGGACGTGACATTAGTCAAAAGACGAGTTGATGATAAATGGTCTAGTTGGGACTAATATGATGTGGTTATAGTATTATTTGAGAACGAATTTTCTAGAATTTAGGATCTAAGGTTTAGAATTTAGAGTTTATGATCTAGGTGTATAGATTCATTTATTTTATGTTCTTTTATTTGAAACTATATTTTATGTATTATACGAAACTATAACTAGTTATTTATTTAAAGTTATTGTCTTAGTTCATATTTTATTATTTTTTATTTTGTATTATTTTAAAGATTATTCTTTTATAATTTAAGAAATATATAAAAAGAAAATAAAATTAAAAATATATTTTTTAATATCTATATACTTTATTATTATTTTTGTTCTTTTCAAATATTTTTTTATAGAAGATTTGTAAAGGATTTTAACACTATAGTCATGTCTTGTTTTTCAATGGAGTGAAGAACAAAAAGGTTGCCTTGCAAAAGCTTACAAGGAACATTTTATCAATACACCTATACTTGCTTTTTCAAACTTTTCAAAATATTTTAAAATAAAATGTGAAGCATTAAATGTAGGAATTGTACAATTTTACTACAAGATTAAAATAACTTATTTTAGGGAAAAATCTAAGGGAAGTCACATTAGTTAACCACCTATGATAAGAAAGTTTACACCTTTATATGGTCTTTGCAAACTTGACAACACTAAATTTTTCTGAAGGATTTTGTGATCCATAATGATAATGAGTCCTTTAAAAATTTGAAAGGCTAAAGAAATCTTAACAAAAGACATGTTAAATGAGCGTAATTCATAAAATAATTTCATTATGTGATTAAACACAAGCATGGTAAAATAAATGTGATGGTTGATGCTTTATCAAAAAGACAAACCTTGTTTACTCCTTTAGAAACAAAAATTTTGGTATTTGATCATATTAAGAAATTGTATTTCCAAGATATTAATTTTGTTTCAACTTTCCTAGAGTGCTTTAAGGGATCACACACAGAATTTTTCTTACAAGATCATTTTCTCTTTAGAGGAAAATGACTTTGTGTGCCAATGTAAGAGAACTGTTTATCAAAGAAGGTCACGGGGACATTGAATGAGAAATTTTAGAACTTTAAAAAATGTAGGTGTTGTAAGTGAACAATTTTTTGGTCACATTTGAAGAGAGATGTTGAAAAGTTTTGTGAAAAATACATTGTATGCAAAGAGTCCCACTTCACATATTATATAACTCCCTCCCTTCCTCATGTTCATTGGTATGATATTTCTAAAACAATTTTACTTGATTTTCCTAAACCAAGGAATACACATATACATGAATTTATATTTGTGGTAGTTGACAGGTTTTCTAAAATAGTTCATTTCATACCGTGTCAAAAATAAATAATGATTACTTTTATTGGAAATCTATTATTCAATGAAGTACTAAGATGATATGGGCTTCCTAAAAACACTATATTTGTGTTCATAAGACATTTCTTGAGGACTCTAGAAAAATGTGGGTAAAAACTTTTTTTCTCAACTACTTATTTTCTTCAAACTTTCCAAGCTAGTGGTCAAACTGAAATGGTTAATAAAAAATTATTTCAAATAATTCATTATATGATATCTAAAAATGTTAGAGAGTAAGAGGGGGTTTGCTTAAGTTATCTTCAACGCAGAGGTCATAATATGAAGTCTTAATTTACTTTTTACAGGTCCTACTATGCCCCTTTATTGGCACAAATGTATATTTTTTTAAGATAAAATTATTTTTTATTCTTACAACCTAGTATCTTAAATTTATTGTCATGTGAGCATACTCTAATGGAAGATTCTTCTAAGACTCAAGTTTTAAACTTATGGTTCCGAGTATGATCCCCACATCAGAGATGCTCTTTTAATGAAGTCACACACTCCACAACTTCTTACTCACCTTTCGATATTGCTTACAAGTTTAATTCTCTAACCCCTCTTAAGTTATTATCTCTTCCTTCTAATGAAGATATGATGTGTATTAATGAAGTTAAGAGAACAAAATAAGTAAAGGATATACACAATAGGAAAGAAGTCACTTTTCAACCAGAAGATTGAGTGTGACTATATCTGAAAAATGATTAGATTTTTTAATAAGTGAAAGTTTAAACTACATAATATTAGAGATGATCCCTTTCAAAGTATAGAAAAGATAAATAAAAATCCATATAAATTAAATATTTTTTGTGATGATAGAGTGAAATCATTATTTCAATGTAAATGACTTATCTCAAATAATGCAACACTTTCAAACTCATGGACAAACTCTCTTCAAGATAGATGAATAATGTGATCATGGAAGAGAGATACACAATTCAAGGAGGAGGAGAAAACTTTGAAAATGAAGAAACTTCTCAAAAAGTCCTTATAAAAAACATAAAAGAAACATAAAAATAAAGACATAAAAAACGTTTTTTTACAAATTTTTTTAAAATGTTTAGTTTATTTATAGAAGTTTTTAAAATATTTTAATAATTTATATGAAGTATAGAAGATGTAAAAAAAATAGAAAGTACATCAAGTCACTTAACTAACTAATAATTAAGATAGTTAAGCAAATTCATTTACCTAATAAGTCTATCATTAACAGGTTTATGAAAATTTTTATATCGGATGACTAAATCTCTATATCAGGTTATTTTTCATGTATTCTATATATTTAAAATTAAAATAAGATTTTGTAAGAATTTTAAGTACGTTGAGAATGTAATTTTTTTATATATCCTTATTTTAAAAAAAAATTCAAGAAGCGAGAGTTCATATATATATATATACACCTTCATGTACTCCTTTTTAATCATGATCCATCTCAAAATTACTTAAAAACTTTTTATTTAAGAAGAATTATAAATAAGTATGCACAAAACATTCAATTTAATATCACCCATTAATATAAATAATATTTTCTCAACCTAATTCAATCTTTTCAAGTATAAAAAAATTTTGTATAAAGAAATTAATGGTTTCTATTTGTACAAGAAGAAAGAAATCACACTTCTAATATTTTTTTATATTATTTTACTAATGATTCCTTCTTTATTATTATTTTTTGTTTATTTTTTTTACAACTAAAATAATATAGAAGATTATTGATTTTTTCCAACGACAACAATGTTACCATCGATGGAGATTTGGTATGAGCATCTCTGTTTCTGTATTGAGGTGTCGGATAGTGAGTTGGAGAGCAGCCACACAGCACGTGGGCCTTCCCCAAACACTGCACAATAAACAAAAACTTAGTGAAAAAGAAAAATGTGTGAAGAATGAGAAAAAGTACCATAAAGACACTTAACCATGTTAATGGAGCCACAAAGAAAAGACGATCATGTTTCAGAAATAACAAAAGTTGAGGGACCGATGTGTGATATGCAGAGATTTACTTTCTCATATCTGATAAAATATTCGAGTTTTACGATACTATTTCCACGTGCTGTGTTTTCTTCTGACACGTGATGCTGCTGTGGCGTGCCTCCACGCGCTGCTGTGGCGTGCCTCCACGCGCTGCTGTGGCGTGCCTCCACGCGCTGTTGTGGCATGTTTTGCAGTTGGCGACTGGTGGGTCCAACATAAAAGATACTTTCTGAGGAAGGCAGAGGCATGGTAAAAAAAAGTCCAAATCAAAATAAAATAACAGTTCAAGGCAGTAACGTCATCTCTCTACCAACATTCGTTTCTGAACTCAGCTGAGACACCGCAACACCGCCACCGTCGCCGCCACCAATGGGTGCCGGAGAGCCTGTACGTTTGTGTTTTCAGCTTTATACGTTTATTGGGGCTGCTATTTTTGTGCCAAGTTTTAGTCTTTCTTTTCTTTGTGGTGGTAGGTGGTGGTTGAGAAAGAGAATGAAACTATAGCTGGAGCAAAGAAGGAGGAAGACTTGGAGAAAGGAGAAGTGGGTGTTGAAGAAGAGAGAAAGGTTCAGAGCAATGATTTTGTGGATGATGAAGGCTATGATCATCAAGAATCTCATCTTGCAGGTTTCCACAGATTGAACCCCACTAACCCTTTGAGAATTGTGATCAATAGTTCCACCAGAGTTGCAACTCCTTCCCCTGCTCAATCTCAACGTCCTCACACTCAAACGCGCTCCACTCCAACCCCACTACAAGTACTTTTCCTTTTCTTTCTCTTTGTAGAGGAATGGAATGCATTGTTCAACTCAAATTTTTCCAAGGAAATTTGCATTTTTTTTTTTGTTGAAGATTGTAATGGGTTCCTTCAGTTTGCAGTAATTTTGTTGTTGTTATTTTTTGTGAATTTTTTGAATGTTACAATCTTGATGGGTATTATTCTATTTACCTTTTTAACAGCAACCCCAAGTAGCGACTCTGAATTCGAGAACATATACCAACAGAATATCCTTGTTTCTCTTTGTTCTCCACATGTTTTTGGCTGTTGCGTTGGTGTGCTTTCTTGTGTTCAAGGGAGTTCAAGGGCTTATCCAAGAATCGGAATCTACCAAGAGGAAAGAGAAAGACGTGTTAAAGTACTTTCTTCCCCAAGTGGAGGCTTCATCTTTTATGAGCATAATCCTTGCATTTATTTGGCAAGGGGCGATCAGGAAGTGGCCCACTTTGATGCTTCATTTCATACTTTGGTTTACTTTTGTGATCTCTCTGGCTGCTGGGGTTCTCCTTATTTGCTTCCAAAAGCCTGCCACCGATGGTGTTGGAGTGTGTTTCATTGCCTTTGCAATTGGCAATGGCTTATATGCTTGTTGGGTTAGTCATAGAATTAAGTTTTGTTGTAAGGTATTGACTTTGTCTCTTGAACCTGTGTCCAAATTCCCTGATCTTAACAAACCCACGTATCATGTGCTTGGTGCTGGATTCTTGTGGATATCTCTGTGGGTTTTAGCAGTGATTGGAGCATTGAACTTCTATTTTCCTCCTTTGACCATCATTTTATTGATGCTGAGTTTGGCTTGGACTACTGAGGTCATGAGGAATGTCGTTAACATCACTGTTAGTAGGGTTATTGCCTTGTATTACCTCAGAGGAATGCAATCTAGCACCCAATTTTGTTTACTGAGAGCTCTTACGCGGAATCTTGGAAGTGCTTGTTTGGGGTCTCTCTTTGTGCCTACAATTGAAACCCTGCGGATTGTTGCCCGGGGACTGAATTTGCTCGAGGGAGAAGATGAATTCATGTTTTGTTGTGCTCATTGTTGTTTAAGAGTCATGCAATCCATTTTCAGAAATGGCAATAGCTGGGCCTATGTGCAGGTAACTTGGCTAATAAACAAGTAATCGGTTTGCATAACTGCATTTTATGAAATTCAGTCAATGTTAAGGTACATATATGATTACCATTTGTTAGTCTTTTAGTTTTGTTCAATTAAGCTTCCCCATTTAGCCTAAAATCAACGTATTTTGATGGTTAAAAGCTAAGGATTTGCTCAGACAAGCTTCTCCATTCTCCTTAAGAACTGTTAAATAAGTTTTCTCTCTTACAAGTTCTCTTTCAAATATGCCTTTATTGTTTTTTATTGGTTAGTTATTTCAAACTAAGATTTATCTGTAAGCTTGATAATTTTGTGCGTTTGTCTGATACCCTTTGGATTCTTTTATCATATGGTCCCTACCGAGTTAAAAATTTTGATTGTGGCCATTTCTCTTGTTCTGAAGTTATGACAGAGCAATCACCATCTGACTGCCTCTGCTTCTCAAAGTGGTCCTTGCTCCAACTTTATTTGACTGTACATTCAGCATAATGCATAGTTGAAGACCAGGTATCTAATTAAGTGGTTTAACTTATTTTAATTCATCTTAACAGATAGCAGCATATGGAAAAGGGTTCGTAAAGGCATCTCGAGACACTTGGGCCCTTTTTGAGAAGGAAGAAATGGTGTCAATTGTAGACTCTGATATAACCAGCTCAATTTGCTTCCTCACAGGAGTTTGCAGTGGCTCTATTTGTGTCATTGTTGTAGCTGCTTGGACCCATAAAGTACACCAAACCTTCACAGCTACCTTATCCCTTCTCACATTCTACATTGGATACCTTTTGGTTGGTACCCCTTATCTTACCACTTTTCTATTATTATATGATTATTGGCACTAGTGTACTAGTAGTAGTTCACAGATGAATAATTAGCATTTGAGCAAGTGGTCTTAATTAATTAACACATTCATCTTTTTGACTCTGCAGACAAGGATTGCCATGGCATTGCCACATGCCTGTGTTAGCTGTTACTATGTATGCTATGCTGAGAATCCAGATAACAGATTGTTTGATAAAACAATTAAGGATCGCCAAGCATTGTTAAAAACTGGCCGTGATGTGGTTCCAACACCAAGGGGATTTAGAAGGTATACAAGGACCTAACCCAACTGCATAATTTGCTTCCTTATTTTGATTGATTCCACAGACATGGTGTATGAGACCATGTTGTGGTTGAAATTGGAGTGAAATACCAAAATCCATGTTGTCCGAAAGGGTTGAAATTGGAGTGAAAAATACCAAAATCCATGTTGGTGGTTTTGTTGAGAATGATCTGATTGGCTTGAAGAGGTTGAGCCATTATTGGAATGGAAGAAATGTGGAGGGTTATGAACATGGTCACTACAGAAAGTGATTTGTGGTCCCTCATTGTATTGATATGTATAGTTTTTTCTGCGTAGACACTTTTAGGATATTCGTTAGGTGAAGTTACTTTATTGTAAGTTGTGCGTAGAAGTCACTAACTTTTTATTTAATTATTCTTGCAAGTGATTAACGACGAAATTTAAAACTGAGTTATTGCATGCTGTTACATGTCCCCATATAAAAATTTCTTTTATATTGAAACCAATTATATAAGATTTTATTATATATTGGAATAGTGACACGACGCTTAATCTTAGGGATCTCACTTAATTTTAAATTTAATTGAAGGCAGTAAAGTGTATTTTTTTTAAAATAAAATAAGAAGGGGTCTTGGTGTAATTACTTCTTTTTTTTTCTTATTTTAATAATTTATTTATTTTTATTTTCAACTAAGATTAAATAATAAAGGATGAAGATGAATATATATATCTTTTGTTCAACTTTTTTGCTTTTCTACGATGTTTATTACTATATTTATTGTCACTTATCTCTTGTGCATTTATTTTGGATGAGAATTTAATAATTAAAATATACTAATTTAATTTAAAAGCAACTAAATTTCTTTATGTGGTTCTTTATTTAGGTTTCAATTCAAACGCATCAAACCAATATTAAACACCCAAAAACATTGAAGTTATAATACAAATTGAATTTAACAAAAATATTTTTATTTGTAGCAATTTGCAATATATAAGGAGGTTATCTTTTTATTTTTGCAATATTTATATCATTACTTAATCTTATTTAACTTTTTATTATTAATTGAAGTTTTTAAATATACTATTTTCTCCATAGGTTTTATCAAATTTTTGATATTTTTTCTTAAATTTTTATTAATTTAAAATTTTAACTTTATTCGTTAATTGAGTCAAAGTAGATTTATCAGTTTTTTCTTCATAAAATTTTTTTAGCCACTTGTTGCCTCACGTCATGCTTAATTAAATTTTTTTTTTTTAACTTTATTCGTTAATTGAGTCAAAGTAGATTTATCAATTTTTTCTTCATAATTTTTTTAACCACTTGTTGCCTTACGTCATGCCGAAGGATTTGGTATAAATCTTAATTTGAATGGTTTAAATGAATTTAGATAATATCCGATATTTTCATTATTATGCTTTTAATATCTATTAAATCAAATAGATTTACTCTAGTTCCTTTTTTTTAAAAAATTGTCCGTGAAAGTTTATTTTTATTGAATTCAATTATAAAAGTTTGGTGGTAAAATAGTAAATTAAGTAAAAAAAATTGATAATGAACTTGGAATACAATTTATTCTTAGATTTTCATATATCTTATATCGAATTATATATTATATTCTCGATTCTCTATTTTTTTTCTTGCTAACTTAGTGAAAATTTAGGAATTTTACGTATTTTTATGACTCATTTTTAAAAGTTAAATATGAGAATGAAAATATAATGTAAGATTGATTAAAATACCATATTTTTTATCCTTGTTAATTCATTGTATGTTGTATTAAGAAGTGGACTTTAAGCCTAACTCAATCCTACACAATCGGCTTGTAAGGTGAGGTTTGCATCCACTTATATATACTAAATTGATTACATCTCTAGTCGACGTGAGATTTTCAACACACCCCCTCACGCCGAGGACTAGACATCTCGAGCGTGGGACTATAGATTTATGGGTGGTCCAATAGCGGCCCAATAACGGGTGGTCCAACAACCTTGCTAGGATGGACTTATATGACTCTGATACCATAAAGAGAATTAGGTATAAGATGAATTCCCTTATGTGTATTTCACATAGGGTTGTGTGTTTATTTATAACGGAGATAGAAGAGATGAGTTGAACCCGTTATACTAGAATAACAAATCCTAGATATTCTAACAATTTGATTTTTTTTTAGGTTATTTTGGTTATATTCTTGACCTACATTACCTACTAAATATTTTTTTAAATAGTTTATCATTTGATGTAATACTTGATTTGCATCTTGTTCTTACCCTATAAACATAAGGATTCTCCATGCGATTATTAAGATGATCTTGGTATTAGTTATTATTCTATGCTTCACTATGAAAGGTTTAATTTCAATGGATTGATAATACATTCCCACTTCGAGCCATTTGATAACCTAACAATTCAAGGTTTTCATTAATTGCTTTATGTAATGGATTTAGCACACTAATAATAATTTCATAATTACTATTAATCAATTTTTAAAGAACTACCCCCATATTCATATGTTAGCATTCTCAAACTCTAAATTCCTAAAGCACAAGAGAAATGCATTTTCATACCTAATCAATTAGGTTTAATATTTCTATTATTTCTCATTTAAAAATTTGAAATTTGAAGTAGGTTGTCATGGTTGGAATTTCTCACGGATATATCTAATTAGGAAGGGTTTCATGATTTTGATTTCTAGGGTTTCATGATTTTGATTTCTAGACACCCAAACCAATTATAAGATTTACATTATTCTAATCATGTAGGCCCTAGCTCAATGATATTGTACTAGTGACTATATTATTTTTGTTGTATTGTTGAGTAGCTATTATAACCTTCCCACTTCTCAATCTCATAAAAATTGAGAATAACTCATGAACTCAAACAATCACACAAACACATGCTACACATAGCATAGATGAATCTAATTCAACTCTCTTACAACTAACCAAATTAGTATATTTTATAAAAGCTCTATAAATAAAACAAGATTCTACTACGCGTGTAAATGTGTTTTCAATAAAATTTTATAATTTATTTAACTCAAAAGAGAAATAAATCTTTTATAGGATTTTTTTTTCTTTAAGCAAGCAATCTATAAATATTTTCAATTTAAATTCATGAAACCTAATAATAGTCACTCAAAAAAATTAAATCTATAATACAAATTGAACTTATAAAAAAACATCTTTTTATTATTAATGTTAAAGATAACACTTAGTATTCAAAATAAAAGTCATATTATTGTATTATAAAAATCTAAAGTACCCTATTGCTAAAGTTCTTTCAAGTTTATAAAAAAAAGATAATTGAATAAGAAATAAATAAAATTAAAGTATTACAAAACACTAACTTTTCCTTAATTCAAATAATTTTATTTTATATTCTGTTTTTTTTTTTTTTTTTTTTTATGGTTTTTGTTGGTCCCATAAGGTCTATTTTTTCCTTGAATTTTTTTGAAGAAGTCTTTTCCATAAAAGTAGGAATGATATTCATCTATAATTTGTAAATAAGAATTGGTTTTTTGGACATAACACCAAATATTTATAAAATTTGTCTTGGCAAGAAAAAGAGTCAACTACTAGAAATGGCTAACTAGAATACAAAAGTCTTATGGTGACCATTGAAGAAATGATGGTATTTTTTATTAGGAATATAAGTGTGAGTTTGAGTAATATATAAAGAAGAAGATTTATAAATCCATTAATTTAAGGTTTTGAGTTGGAGGTTTGTTGTGTCCTCTCTCAAAAGATTCAATAATGGTATCAAATTCGATGGTTAGTCGGCTAAGATGATTATGCTTTAGAGTAGGTGATGTGGTTCCTATATCGAAAGTCTTCCTAACGAAGGGTTTCAGGAAAGTGTGTTCCTTTGATGAACAACGGTACAAGTAAAGGTCACTTGCGAGGTACTTGTGGTTTGAAATGCTTTCACTAGTGGGAGAGAACTCACATTTTAAGGAAAGATTTTAGAAAGCCAAGTGTGAGTTTGAGTCTGACATTAGGTAGAAATGAGTAAATTGAACAATATATAAGGAAGATACACATAAACTCATTGTTTTAGGATCTTGGGTTGGAAGTGTTGTCACAGTTTCTTATGTGGGTTGGCTCTGTCATTCGTGTCATATCTTCCCAGTGTACCTCACCCAAGTGGTCCAATATCTCTAACTTCAATTTAGTTCTTCTAGTATGACATATATTCCTTTAATATGTTTTACTATTATGCATTTTTGAAGTTAAAACCTTCCTGTCTTAAAAATCTATTGTGGGGACACTATTACAAATATACAACTTATAAAGTCCTTTGAACATCTTGTTACAGAAAAAAAAACACAAAAGAGAAAAAAATTTTGACAAAATTGAGAAACATTAGTGGCCAAAACTCAACGAACATATTTAAGCTTAAAGTTCAATCATTACATAACCAAAGTTAACATCCAATCTTCATTATATTTTCTTTTGTAAGTAAATTTTATATTAAATATTTTTTTAGTTTTGAAGTCCATAAAATAAAGTACACTATACATGAATATTAAGAAAGGAACAAGTTTCATTATACTTAATGGAATCATAATGAAAATAGTCATGTGTATAAAAGTTTCAATAGTATAATTATTGTGATGGATAAGACTACTTAGGTAAAAAATAGTAATGAGATAAATGTTTTCGTATTGTAAAATCATTTTAGTGGACCTCGCTTAAGTACCATTTAATTAAGGAACCGATATAAGTTCCAGAAAACTAATCCCATTGAGAGAACTATATTAAAGACAACTAGAAGATGTGCTGATCAAGATTTTGGATCATGACAACAAAAATGAAAGATGAATCTCTTAGAAAAAATCTCACATAGACTCTTCACAAAAATCTTGTTGAGAGACGCTTTACATTTATTTTAAATCTCAGTGTGTTCATGATAAATATAAAATATTGTTCTAAATCTAAACTATTTCCTTTTTTTTTCTATTTACTTTGGATAGATATATTGAGAAATTTTATATATAATCAACATTTTTTTTCTTTTGAATTATTTGATATTTAACTTAAGGTTATAAATTGATATTAATTTAAACACATGTAATTTTCGTTTTGATTTATATATTATAATTAATGAATTTCAGCATACATAATAATATTCCATAAGAATTGACGTGGACAACAGAAAAGAATTGGGAAATATTATAATTTAAAGGTTTAATCCATATGATTTATATTTTATATAAAATTATTAATAATACAATGTTTATTTTGTGCAGGCCTGCATGTACGTCTCTTTGATAATTTATTTATTTATTCGTACCCAATTAAGGAACTCGCAGAATGTGTTTAACTAAAGTTGGTAATACAAGAATCGAATGAGCTGCAAAGAAAGACTGTTAAGAAATATTAAATTGAATTATATAAAGAAATTAAATTGTTTAAAAGAACTTCGTTGAATTGCTATATTAATTTAATTTTTTAGAAACTAAATTGCTCTTAAATATGACTAATTTTTCTACTTTTAATTGCAATACTCAAATTAAAAGTCAAGAAGACAAATAAATACGAAAATAAGAGGGTTTTCACACAGTTGGGGAATGAAGTTGGATAGTCAGAACAGATGAAAATGTAGAGAAATGACATTACAGACTACACAGCTTCCAAGTACTGAAATGGGCAGAACTTGCTCATATTTTATTCAATTCCTTGCTGATAGGAAAACCAAATGAAGAAAGTAAACTACTCTTCTTTACCATTCTTGTTTTCGGCAGCTTTCAGAAACCGTGAAAACCAATATGCAGATGACTTGGGGTGCCTGCTGAGTCCATTTTTATAGTCTACATACACCAATCCAAAGCGTTTGGTATAACCTTGAGCCCATTCAAAGTTGTCCAGTAAAGACCATGCAAAGTAGCCCCTCACATCTACTCCATCCCTGTGCATTTAAATCATACACCAAACTTAGGTCTCTCTTTAGACTCGACTCAAAATCTCATTCAGTCTACAAGGTCTTAATCATTGTAAGCAGAATGATATACATACATATTCACTTCATATACATTCATTCAATACTTAATTTTCTTCTTTTCTTTTTTTTATCACCACATATATCTTATAAATCTATCATTTCTCTTCTCTCGTTAATTAAGTGTATATTATATTGAATAAAGATAGAAATTTTAGGTATCTATAAACCATTTTTCATTCTATAAATGACAACAAAAACATAAACATACATAATTTTAATCTCATAATAAACAAATGGAAATTAATCAAGATCTCAGTATGATATCACACTTTACACTTTCAATCTCATTATTTTCTTGTCCTCCACTTGTGAAAAGAATCTCCTCTAATTAAATCTATCAAGAGTGTTGAGTTAAGAATCGCACACATTTAAGTTTTTGGTAAAAGGTTTATATGACACAACCTTAAATATGACACATTATACGAGGTTTTATATGACACAATAACATGAAATTATTATGACATGAAATTACTTTTATGACATGTATTTAAGGTTTTAAATTTAAGATAAACTAATTGAGAAGGTTGTCAAGGACCACTTAATACTTTTTCGCATAACTAGTAAAAACGAAAAGAAAAAACGAAATGCATTAACTTCATCACATCCCTATGGACAAAACAAGAACAAAAACAGAAATGCATGAAAAACCAAAATGGCATAACAATATAAAGTAAAATGAAGTCACAAGGTGCGTGTAACCCCCAGATTTATCATTAATTGGTGAAATAAAAAGGTTTGATTCAAGCAGATAGTCTGTATGTAGAAATTGGAAAACTCACTTTATAGCCTGAGCAACTGATGCAAGATATCCCTTGAAATAGCGAACTCTAAGTTTGTCATCTAGCATCTCATGTAGTGGCAAGTTATCATTATCTTCGTCATCCATACCTGCCAAAGAGAAATCCGGCCTCGGATAGAAGAGAACCATTTCATAATTTACTCGCACACGTCAATTCTTAATTGCCGCTATATGGTCAAAGATTCAATACAAGAATTTAGTCGAAGAAGGCCATTTAATGCCTTTCAATTGACATCTGGTTTCTTCTTGCCATTTTCTCATTAGATGTTCATATTCTACCTGTTTTCTTGCCAAATTTATAGGGAGGATCGGTATAGTTGCGTACCGTTCTCTGTGACATATATCGGTGTAGCATATTTTTGTGATACGTAATTGAGAATCTTCCGAAGACCCCAGGGAACAACATAAAGCCACTCTGATGCTGCCTGTTACATCCACACACGATAAAAAGCTTGCATGTTTGGGCTTATATATTCATATGCATACAAGTATTAGAACTCTCCTATGAACTTCCAAACAAATAAATCTCTACTCATGAGTATTGTCCCAACTTATCTGATGTTCATCAAGAATACTTATATTAACAACATAAGGGTATGAATAATATGCCTAATATCTTATTTTTTAAATTGATATGAGGATGGAAGTAAGTATATGTATATATTTGTTTCGTTTTTATCTTTATATCTATTTTTAATTTTAAATTACTAAATTACTTTTATTTAATTTAGTATTTTATTTCAAAATTTATATAATTAAAACTTTTTTTTATTATTTGTTATTATTGAAAAGAAGGGACTATCAATTTTTATAATACTATTAAATTGTTTTTACATGTTTTTCTATAACATGTTTTTTTATATGTTTTTTTTTTCTTTTTGTCAATTGTTTTTTATGAATGTTTCAATTTGTATATGTATATCCGTCATTTTTACTCGATGAAAATAAGACACGAATTTTATACCAATATTCAAAATAGGTATAGATTTTTACATTATAGTCAATTTCACACCTGATTCACTCTATTGCGATCTTTACTTTTGTAAGCTACAATTATTTACTAATATTTTGTTTTGCCAAAAAACAGACTAGTTTTATACATTTGATCATACTTAAGCTCACCATCAATGTGGTTAATTGTTCACAAGTTTTAGACATCTAATTCTTATGAGGGGTATCTGGGGTTAATAAATAAATAGCGAGGCTAGGCCCCTTTGCCATCACACACTCATTATCAATTGCTCTCTAGGTTTGCACACTGAAAACTCTAAAATTTTCATCGATCTTGATTATGTCTTCAACAAGTTAGTATTTATCAGTATTTTCAATTCATATAAATTATTTAGTTCTTGGATATTGTTTATTTAATCTAACAAAAAGAACATTTGAATGAGGGAAAATACACACCTTCTCACCTATGGCCTCGCCATCTTCCCATTCCACTAATGACAGGAAGCACACATGTCAAGGAGAAATCATTTTGGAAGATACTTTAGAAAATGAGAAAATGTTCCAATCATTACCAGTCCTCTTCGTCTCCTGCACTTCGTAGTAGTAGTTTTCTTCAGCGCTTTCTGTCACATGAGAAATAAACCTTGACGTATAGTGATTTAGACCAATAAAGTCCAATTTATTCAAGAGAAGTTTCTTATCCTCCTCAGAGAACTTGGGAAGCTGGTCTCCAAGTCGTTCACGCATAGACTCAGGATAGTCTCCGAAATATAGTGGATGCAAGAACCTGTGATAAAATTATATTTTAGCAAAAGCATGCATCTCACACCAAGGTTAGATATGTATGACTTAAACCTGCAAACCTATACAAGCTTCAAATTCCAGTGTGCATCAGGGTCGAAGAAAAAAATGGATATCGGTTTGTCATATTAACTTTGTAGTGGTAAGTAGAAAAACAAAGAGGAAAAGTTTCAAATCCAGATCTTCAGGTGAATAAGTTCAACAGTTAATAAGATCATGACAAGGAATTCTAAAGGTGATGCTCCATTGAAATAAATTTTCCGTCAAGTGAGTACTAGGCGTAAACTATAACACAGCAAAAGCTTTCTGTGCCGATCAAAAAAGTATCAAAAGCTTTCTGTAGAAAACCATTGAATTCCACTATGAATTATTGATTACAAGGTAGAGGTATATAAGGTTAAACAGCTGTACACAGACCAAAATTATAGGAGCTAATATCATCTTAAATGGCAGCAAACTGAAAAAAAGGAAAGAATACTACAAAGAAAAACTCAATGGCCGAAATTATTTATCTTCGTCTATCTCTATTGTGCTCTAGTTTCTTGGTCAAAGTTATCATGATCATTTAGAGAAAGATATCAATGAAGTGCCATGTAAAATACTAAATAATGTAAGAAGCCAGACTTTTAGCTTTGTGCTCTATTCTGACAGGCACTTAGTGGAACCCAACATACTGACATCCTTAGAAAATTCAAACATTTAACTCGGAAAAAGGCTTAAAATATTTGGGTTATGGCTGCACGATTTGCTAACCATAATTTTCTCAAATCATTTTAGTCTTCCTTTCATATTCTTGCCAAGCATATGCGAATGCGGTGCTTCCTAGCACACACAACACCAAAATTGGAGTTTTTGATATACTAGTTGATAGAACTGGATAAAAAAATTGAAGATATTTAGTTCCTGAAATTAGGATAAATTTAGTTTTAGTCCTCTAAATTAAAAAAAAGAGTTCTCGATAATCAAATATAGAAAAATGTGGTTTTAGTCCCTCAAAACTAAATTAGAGGGATTAAAATTATTTTTTTGAAACTGTTTTCAATCCGTTAAATTTAGTGTTTAGGGACAAAAATAATTTTTTGTAAGGGACTAAAATGAAATTTAAGGAACTAAAATGTAATTAAACCAGATAATGAAACAAATACACAAGGAACTACCAGCCAATCTGAAAATCCAGGCGCCTTGCAGCAGCAGATTTATCTTCAATCTTATCAGAATTAGCCTCTGCCCATTCACAATCTACGACGAAGCCCACTTGTCCCCCTTGTTTATCCTAGATCATCAAGACATTAGAAAGAATAAAATTTTACCTTCGAAATACTTTTATGGTCAGGGCATTAAATTATTGATGAACAAAATTCATAGATAATCCGGATAATGGATCAATCAAGTCCACTGGTCTCCATCACAATCCACCTTTTCACTCCAAGATTCTTTTTCTATGGTTTCTACTAATGTTTTATTAGATCTGACCATGTGCAGATAATTGAAATACAGAAAATCAAGTTGGCAAAATAGGCAAAAATTTGAATATCAACAAAATACACTAAGGGGAGGAGTGGGGGGAAGCATCAAATATAAGAAATAGTGCACAAAATAAAAGTAATCCAACTAGCAGAATACAATTTTTGAGTAGAAATAAATGAGTACAGTCCTGCACCTTGTACTTGGTTCGGTATAAGGAAACAGCTGCTGCATGGGCTAAAATCTGATGATGTGCTGCCAAATATGGCTCTATACGGGCATTCTCACGTCTTCCTGGTGCAAAAATTGCACTATCATACCCATTGATCGCAGTTTGAAGTGGCTCATTAATAGTCATCCAGTTCTTCACTCTATCACCAAAACTTGCAAAGCAAGTGTCTGCATAAACTGCAAAGTACTCTCTGGCAAATGTCACATCAGAACCACACCATTCAATAATAGAATACTGAAAATAAATCCTTAAGATGATTTTATACACTATTCTCAATAAAGGTAGGAGGAAAAAAATTGAAAGGGAGCACCCAGGACCAAGCAAAGAGATGAGAAAAGGTGGGCTTTATGAGAGCATAATGGGCCAAATACAGCATTAGGTGTTCAAGTCCACTAGAATAACTATACCGCAATGAGTGTAAATTAGTTGAGTCTAACCAGGTTCTTGAAGTTCAGGCTAGGTTAATGTAAAAAAAAATGTGTTCACGCTTAGCATATTTATTTAGCATTATTCGGCAATCCGTCAATCATTCTTGATGATTGATTTTAACTCAGATCCAAGATGTCACAATCTAGCATTCGTATGGGAGAGGAAGAACTTCGAAATATCCTCCCAAACTTGCCAAGAATGAAAGCAGAAAACCACTTAAGGTGGCACTGATTCAGAAATTGTTGAGAACTGCCACGCTCAGAGCAAGGAGTCATGTCCCATGCCAAATATTCTGGATTAACAGTATCAAAGTCATGATCTTGCTCGGAGAAAGACTGCGGTGGAATGGAGGGAATGACAAGTTAAGAAGCTCGTAGCTTCTGCTCACCCCTCTACTTGTTGCTTCCATGAAACAAAACTTTTAACATCTCATATGAGTATAAATTTTAAAGAGAAAAAGAAGTAGATATAGGATAATTGTTGGAAATCCCACATCGACTAGAGATAAAGTCAATCTAGTCTATATAAGTGGGTACAAACCTCACCTTACCAAGCCGGTTTTGTGGGGTTGAGTTAGGCTTAAAGTCCACTTCTTAATATGATATCAGAGCCAGGTTAAGTCTATCTTAAGGTGTTGGGCCACCCGCTATCGGGCCGTTATTGGACCACCCATAAATCTATAGTCCCACGCTCGAGATGTCCAGTCCTCGACGTGAGGGGGTGTGTTGGAAATCCCACATCGACTAGAGATAAAGTCAATCTAGTCTATATAAGTGGGTGTAAACCTCACCTTACCAAGCCGGTTTTGTGGGGTTGAGTTAGGCTTAAAGTCCACTTCTTAATAATAATCTAGAGTTGGGGAAGACATGTTTCAAGATCGAAGAGAAGCTCTTTGAAACCAGAGTTATATTTACAAAATTAAGGATCATATCTTTATAATTACAAATATATTTGTATCATATCTTTATGATTATTTCAAAAGAAACAAACTGTAAAATAAAAAATCAGTTACATGAAACCTACATAATTTGCTTATTTAACCATCCTCCCATTGACTCATGAAGATGCAGCGGAAGATCCCAGTGGTACAAAGTTACATAAGGCTGTATACCTGTTGGAAAATAGTAACTTCATATAATTTTTTTAAAAGATAAAATAATATGGTAATGTTGCTGCATGCAGATCATACCTCTTTCAAGAAGAGCATTTATAATGTTGTTATAAAAAGCTATCCCTTCGTCATTGATTTTGGTTCCTAAGCCATCTACACCAAAAATACCATTACAAAACAATCAAATGATAAATCCATAGAATCATTAGCTTCTACATGGACTTAAAAGAGAAGTCAAATATCATTTTCAGAATGAGAAGCATCTCAATCAAAGAAAAGCAGGACAGTGACCTTATAGTTGCTGCTCATGTTCCTAAAAGGCTCCAAGTGGCCAATGTCTTCATTATTGAGCTTCTTACTAATAGATTCCAAGAACTTATAGGTAAGTTTGGAATGATTGATATTCATTTACCAACTTTTGAGAGAGAGCGTTGTAAATAACAAAAATATCTTAAGTTTAGGGGATCTAAAGATACTCTTATTTGATCTTTTCTTATCTGTACTTCACAGTTTCCTTGTTTAAGGATAGTTATTCACCTATAAAGGAAAAAGATTGCTAGAAAATACATTTCTTCTGACTCGTTCAGTAAAATCAGTTACTTTTAAACTCTTTTACTTCTCTGTATCACCTAATTTACTCCCAAAACCGTGCAATACCCTTGTGTTGACCTTCTATCAACATATGATCTTGCATAGTTTACATTTGTAAACACTACTATGGATTGCACATTTTCTTCTAAATAACAATCTTCTTCCCAAACTCATTAAGATCTAGGAAAGAGAGAGGAGTATTAAGCTGAAACCATGTATTTCTGAGAGAGCAAGATGCTTCATCTATATTAAGAAAAAGAAATCAATACAATAAATAAAAAAAATTTAACATCCTCTAATAATAAGGATATGTATAAAAATAAATAAAAATATTCTAAATAATACATACATAATCTAGATATGCTTGACTAGATATACTTGATTATATAGGATTGAGTCCTTGTTTCAATAATTATATAACTTTCTTTCAAATACTGAAGAATTTGATTCACTGTATACAAGTGTCTCTCTCAAGGATCATGCATGAGTTATCTAAACACAGTCACGGCATAAGTAATCTATAGTCTAGTGTGGGATAAATAGATGAGTTTCCCCACAAATTCTTTGGTCTTGGAGAAGAAGATACTCATAGTTCTGAGTGGCTAAGTGAAGCAGCATCCGACATAGAGAAAAGTGCATTTTAAACTAACCATGGAGAGTCTGGATTTCTTCTCATGCCATGTGGGGTCGGCAATGCCCCTTCAACTATTCAAAGTTCGACGAATGAAGTCTTCTACCCGCACTTTCTTAAGTTCATTTATGCTTTTGATGACATCTAATACAGCAAAACATGGACTGAACATATGCATCACGTGAAGTTAGTTTTTTAAGTTAAGATCTTTAATCGATATCGTACCTTTTAAAAGGCAGTATGCTACTGGAATAATAAACATAAAAATTATTTCCTTTTCCTCATAGAATGTTCTGTGTTAGTTTAGTAGGTTTTCAATCAAGGAAAAGTTTGCCCTTTGCTTCCACTACAGATCGCATGGAGCCTTTAGTTCCTTGACCTATGACTCGGTCTTATGAAAGGGCACACATAACATGCTCTTTCCCAACCAGTCCCCTCCCTCTCAATCTGTAAATAATCCTTTGGTCAACATTTGTGGACAATGAACACATATTTGAAGCAAAAGGTTGATATTTGCTACTGATTGTGTAATGCTTAAACAGATAAACTTTCAGGATTCATGATATCAGGGGTATGGAAAATAATTTATCAAACAACTAACCACATAGAAAGCACGTTTAAAATTCATAAGTAGTAAAACATACCAGGGAAAATACGAGACCAAGAAATTGAAAATCTATAAGCATCAAATCCCAACTTGGCTATTAGATCAATATCTTCCTGTTACCATTATTTTCAGAATGTTAAGATTTGAAAATTTGTGCATAAGGCGAGCAGCAGTTAATACTTCATAGAAATAATTATAAGACGCCCTAAATAAAATTTCATATACTCCTCCGTACTCGAGCAAAAATAGAGTCAATATGACTTTCCGTCTAAAGTACTTGACTTCAAAGAGCAAACATGTACAAAATTATCAATGAAAAACGGATGTATTCACATGCGAAAAAAAAATTTCAAGGAAGACATATTGCTTGAGCAATGCAGTTTAGTCCAAAATAAATCAACACCAACAATATATAGACAGAAGTAAACGAATGTCAAACATTAAAAAAATTATGTCACTGACCATATACCGATGATAATGATCAACTGCAACATCGCCATTGCTTTTGTCAAGAATTTTTCCTAATGAAACCATAAAGACAAACAAGTAATAAAGCATGAAGGAATGCCATCAACTAAGATGATAGTGAAGGGTTTCACAATCTACTACTACTAAGGAAAAAGTTCTCATACCGTCAGTGTGTGAAAAGGCATCCCATATGCTAGGACCTCTGCCACCCTCCTTGCAAGCACCTTCTATCTAGAAATTAACACGTAGTTTAATGTCTAATCAAACAACTTTTCCACAGTTGTAAATATAGAATTACTTTCCTTTCTCCCAGTAATTGATTGGTCAAAAGACATTGATCCAAGATCTCCCTATCATTGGAGATTTTTAAATCTTAATTACCTTGTCTTTTATGATGATTACAAATTACAAGCTATTTTGAATAAATGATTACCTAGTTTGGCTCTACAGCTATCATGAAATTTCGGATATGCTTAGCAGAAATTTAAAGAAGCCCATGTTTAAGAAAAAGGAGTAAAAAGGATCGGACAAACTAAGCACTGCAGTGTATCCTCACAACCAAAGAATGAAGAACTACAAAGTTTAAGAAGACCAAGTTTCTAAGTTCAGATAACAAGAAGAATTAGATGAGGTGCAGTGAATATTTGCAAATCCAAATTAAGTGATACTTTGTAAAATCTGCGTTAAAACATATCAAAGTTAAACCCCTGACAGTATAAAATTATTCTCCGCGAAAATTGTGTCGAAGCACCGAAACCTTACCAGATCCACAGAAAAGAAAAACAATAAGATAAACTTCGTACAATATCCCAAACGCCAACACTGATCCAAAAATAAGTCAAAACACAGATATCTTGAACAGAATTTTTTAAAAAATAATAATAAAAACAATAAGTTCAACAACAATAACAGCTTTTTTTTCTTCTTTTGCCAAAAACAGATCAACTGAATAAATGTAACAAGATTGAAAAGGTAAAACTAATAATCAAGTCGTTCAACAAAATAGTGTTCAAATTGACATAAAAAATGGAAGAATGAATCTGCATTGTCAGAAACCTGATATGCAGAAGTGGCAACTCCGAAGACGAAGTTGGGAGGGAAGTCGCTGCGCGAGACAGAACCGATTTCTTCGTGGTGGTCATTTTCTCTGAGGAACTGCTCCTTCTTCACCATTCTCAACTATCCTTCTTCAGTGATTCCAACTATTCTGCTGCTTTTCCTTGACCGCTTTTATAGACTCAAATCAAACAATGACACGATCCACACATCTGACAGTCTCAGTCAAGAAAAAAAAAAAAAAAATAGACTGCGGATAACGGATAACGGAGGGAAGGTAGGGTAAGGTCGTAACGATAACGGAACCGTAATGTAATTATTTTATACAAATTATGTAATAGTTATTTTTAAAATAAGAAGTTACTTAATTATTTTAAAATAAAAATAATGGAACTACTTTTTATACTTTTTACAGTAGTTTATATATTTATTAATTTTAAAATATAGAAAAATATAAAATAAAATAAAAATTAATATATTAAAGTAGAAGAATTAGTATTATATATTGTTATAGAGTAATATAAATTTTATCAAATTTATTATTTGTAAAAAGATTATATATGGTAAATAATAATTATCTTGAAATGTTTTTAATGTAACGTTATAAAATTTAATAAAAAATATTTATTTTATAAACTTTTTTATAATTTAAATGATAACATTTTATTATTATGTCAGTACTCTAATTTTAAGTTTTAATTTTATGACACTAAATATGATTTTATAAATGAATGTACTCTTACACATTAAAATAGTAACAGCTAGAGTTTAATTGGTATATAGGATAATTATTTTATAAATAAATGAAGCTAGTAACAGCTAGAGTTTAATAGGTATATAGGATGGAGTTATTTTATAGATGAACGTACTCTTACAACCAACAACAGATAGTACTGGTAATTTATTTAATTTTCTTTAAATTATAAATTATATTTAGTTTTCTTTTTGCACGTACAGAT
The DNA here is from genome assembly GCA_030347555.1 of Lablab purpureus. NCBI lineage: Eukaryota > Viridiplantae > Streptophyta > Magnoliopsida > Fabales > Fabaceae > Lablab > Lablab purpureus. The sequence continues at coordinate 27,156,872 of CM059258.1, forward strand.
TTAAAAGGACAATGTGATAAAAAAATTCTAAAATGAAAAATAAGATTTACATATTAAATTTAAACATACAAAAATAAAAGAATGCAAACCCAATGAATGTACCAATGACCAATTTAATAAGACAAAATAATTATGTTTATTGGTTGAAATAAACAAAGTATAACAAATTATAAAGAAACAATAATATGACGAAATAATTTTTAAGTTCTTGAATCTTGCGTTCAGTTGCATTAATTTTTTAATAGACATGTCCCAACCCCTTGTGGACCAGCTCCTATTTTGATGGGATGATGTGAAATGAGTTTATGAAAATTGTGGAACTAAAATATCTCTGGCTGACGGTGTCTTCAAGTAATACTATTTAATATAGTATATAAATTAAATCTCAGGCATTTTACCAATTGACATAGTTGATATGATAATACAATTTGTTTACCTAACTTTATTTGATAAGCCAACTCTAATTTTGCATAGCAGATTGAAATATAACAGAAAATATATGCTTTCTTGTTAGAACATGCTTTGTTCTTGATCGAAATCTTGTTTTAACATTTCCTAGACATTCTCTTTACATGTCAATACCTTGAAAACATGTTTATTTTCTATTTAATCATTAAAACGAAGGTCTTAACCAATATTGGTCCAACAATAAAAGTATGTCCCAGGTCGAAGAATGTTTCATAAAATTGAAAATACGACGCCAATAAGTATAACAAATTTGAAAATCAAAATGTATACAAACCAATAAAAAAAATGAAGTAAATAAAGAAAAAAACTGAAGAAACTAAATAACACAGTTCTAATTTAGCCATAAGAGGTTCCAATCTTCAAAGAGGAAATTCAAGCTCTTAACCTAAATTAGGAAACAAGTAATAATGCTGCAAATTATCAACTTTGAAATACTTCTAAGACCCACCTCAATTTTTACTACACTGCATATGATTAATATTGCACCAGCTGCATTCACATTTCTCATAAAAAAAATCAATGATCCAGCAGCAAATTCTTATTCTTTGTAGGTGTTGGTGATACTAAAACATAAAATGTATACGATGCTAATACACACTGATAACATAATAGAAGTATCTTTTCTTTGTCAAGATCCTTGTTATACTGACTCCATAATCACCCAATTCTTTCACCCGATTAGCATCAGAAATGAAAAATACTCAATCTCAGGTAATCCAAAGCAAGGAAATAACAGTCCATTAATAGGTAGCTTGGCACTGCAACTATTCATCCTCATTTTCTATCATCCCAAGTGATTAACTACAATTAGTAGCATGAATCGCCAATTCAAAACATGCAGCTACAATGGCATAAAAGATCAAGTAGTAGAACAGCCAACAAACCTTTTTCCAGCAAAACTATAAACAGTAGTGGCCACAACAGCTACAGCTATGCTGGCACCATGGTGCAATACAAATGAATGGAGCTCCAGTAGAAGATCGATGCCACCCCACGTAGCACGACACCAATCTATAGTGCATGCAATTAACAACTCTGCTCACAGCAAATCATCAAGTGAAAATAAAATAAATTCCCATGACAAAACAACAAAGACACCAAAACGCAACAATCCTATTATTCATTCAAGCATCATGAAGCCGAAACCAAGACGGCAAAGCAAAAAGACATATCAAAACCAGACAACATAGCCCAATAAATCTACAACAAGTTTGCACAACACAATTCAACCACAGCCTACTATTTCAAGCTAAAATTCTCATTTCTTTCCACGACTTGTTAACCATTCAATCAGGTGGCTTTGGTATTCCCCTTCACCTCCCCTGAACAACACATGCCTCCATGTTCGTGATGATGGTGGTGGTGGTGGTGGTGGTGATGGTGGTGGTGATGATGGTGCGGCTGCTGCTGCTGCTGCTGCTGCTTCCCCTTGAGCTGCTTCCTCATGTCATAAGCATCCTCTCCGTCCGCATAATACTTAGCCTCCACATCATGAATCTTGTACCCCAAGGTCTCGGTGTACAAATTGAAAGCCGCGCGGTTGCTCTTGCGAACGTGCAGGGACACGTACTCGGCACCAAACACCTGTGTGATCGAATCCAATCCAAGACCGAGAAAAACAAATACATAAACACAATAGACCTGATTTAATCTTGGTTCTGCATTTCAGAAAATCCACAACTTGAACCCTAAATCTCCAATTTTAAACTCTTGATTTTGAATTATCAGTGATTTCAGTTCCTGAATTTCTTTCGAGGCAATATAATAATTAATTGAAATATCGAAAGACATGAGCGGTGGACCTGTTCCATGGCGTTCTGGGCGGCGGTCATGAGTTTGGTGGCGAGACCGAGTTTGCGGTGGGTGCGGAGGACGGCGAGGGAGGTGATATGGCCGTGGCAGTCGGTGGTCTCCTCCTCCATCTTGGCGAGGACGTAGCCGACGATGCGACCGTTGTAGTCTTCGGCGACATAGAGAAGCTGAGGCCATGAGAGGATGTGATAGAAGTAGTACTTCATCTGGTAGTTCTCAGGGAGGCAGAAGAGGTTGCAGGCTTGCATCGCCAGAAGGTCCTTCACCGTCGCCTTCCTTATGCACACCATTTTCACCACTTTCCCTAACTCTCACTCTAACTCTCCCTTCACTACCTATTGGTAATTGGATTATGCTACTACCACTGCACCCAATACATAAAACGATTAATGCTAATTTTGGTCCTTTTCTTTATAAAATATGCAGTTTTTTTGTTTTTAATTTTCATTCTTTCCGTAATTTTTATCCTTGAATTTTATTTTATGTATTTTTAGTTTTTAATTTATATTATATATATATATATATATATAATTTTGTCTTGTTACTGATTACTTCTAAAACATTATATTGTTCAGCTCTAGTTTCTCAATTGTTATTGTTAGTATCATTAGTTAAAAAAATACACTCTTTGACTCTATTTTTTATAATAAATAATAAAAAATATAATGATAATTGCTTAATAAATAATGAATACTTTATAATCTATTATCTGAAAAGTGTAAATAAAATTGTGGAAGAAAAACAATAATAATAATTAGACCAGTAAAATAAACACATACAATTATATATAGCAAAACAATATATTTCTTTATATATTTAAAAACTATAAATACAATTATAACAGAAAAATAATATTGATAGTTACATGATAAAATAGTACATAGGATAGGAAGGAATGCATCAAAACAATGTATCTTTTATAAATATAGTTATAGATTTTGCAAATTTAGTTTTTATTTTGTTTCATGAATTAAATTTTTAAAATTTTTATTTGTAATTTTTGTATTTATTTTCTTTCTCGAATTTAATTTTTGTATTTATTAATTCGATATTTAAGTTTTAATGAAAATACTGAAATAACACTATTTAAGTTTTAATGAAAATACTGAAATAACACTATATTTAAGAATTCTATTTTAGAGCAGAGACTAGTATCCGAAGTTATGACGTGCTTTACATGATGAGCAAGAACTCGATTATAGCTGAATAAAATTCATGGATAATACAATGGAGATTATTGTTTAGAACGATAAAATTTCATAGCAATTCACAAACAGTATACAGGAAATTAAATACTTAATTTTACAAAGACATGTTGCTTTTGAATTTCCATAATCTGATATCATTGGTGTTGTGTGTGGTAACAATCTTCTTCATTCCAACAGCGAGGCACGTAATGGAAGGTCGAACTGTCTTAGGAATGAGATCAATATTTATGTAGGAATCTTCGGGCAACCTCTTCCCTTTTCTTCTTTGAATGAAACCAGAAGGAGTTTGAAATGTTGATGACAATTTATCCCCCATAACACAACAAGAAACAGTTCTGCCATCGTTCTGATTTAGCAATCTTAAGATACCATCTATTCCACCAACGGCTAATGTTGATGTGTTAGTCTGCATGTGCTGTAGGGAGTATATAACATTAGGACTCACTCGGTTGCTCCACAACAGTTTCCTTGTTCTGCATGAAATGAATTAACTAGGTTGAGCAAATGATAAATCAAAATAGATAATATTTTGTCGTGATTAAACAGAAACGGATCATTACTGGTTTATGCCTGCAGTAGAAACAATTTCTGTTCCAAATAAAAAAAGACTTACTGACACTGCCCTCAACCAAGTAGGTGTTGTGGTTAATTTCCTAGGAAGAAACGTTTTATTTTTCCAATTCTTACCTTGTCAAAGAGCATAAAGTTTCCAGAACAAAACAATAATGTTGGAAATACGAAAAATTCCAAATTTATGGGAATGAAACAACTGGCCTAGAACCAGAGAACATATAATTTGTTGGGAGTTTTCTACCCTTTTAGAATGTTCATAAACATTATATCAGCTACAGATAATTTTTTTTGACAATATATTTTCCCTCTAAAAAGAAGATTAAAGCTATTCTCAATCAAATTCATGGAAATAGTCAATATATTTTTTGTTGTAGCAATTGCCTATGTAGCAGCATGTAACACCTTCAGAACGAATGCACTTAAGGAGCAACCTTTATTACATTCTTGCTGCATTACCTAAGGTCCCAACAATATGCACATCCAACCGCTGATCCTGCGAACAATAGCTGAGAGGAGGGATTGAAACACATCGTCCTTATGCCTGTGAGACAAAAATTGAATCAGATTCACTTTCTGCACCAGAAATGTATAGTGCTTTTAAAATATTAGTTAAAACTAATCATGGCACTCTATACATACAAAAATAATATCCTCATAATATAAAGATCAACAAAATATTTCACCAAATAGAACTGGTCCACCAAAAAAAGAGCATATATAATTTTCAACTGAAGTACCATAGGCCTATAAGTACAGGAGTGCACCAATAGAACCATGTTAGAAGAGAAGTGCTAACCATGCACCTGAAAAAGTAAGGAAAGTTTTGTTGAAAGATTAAATGCTGAAGGAAAAAAAAGCCATGGGATTGACTATGTGTGAAATCATTCAGTTCAAACAGTTGCTCAAAGAACTCAAATTTGGGAAGATTATACGAATCACAAAAGACATTCAAGTGTGATAATCAAAATCCTTGCATATCTCCATGAATCCACTATTTCATAAACACACTCAGATAGATTAACAGTAGGGAGATCTTATCTATATAGGCACTGTCACTTGCTTTGTAAAACAAATGACCAGTAGCAGATATTTTCACCAAGTCATTGAGAAAGGTCCTCAGATAAATTAGATATACAACAAACTTGGTGCATAATACCTATTTGCTCAAGCTTCAAGCGGAGTGGTGGAAAATATGGGCTAACAAATCATGTAATTTTAATTTGGGCAATTGTAACATGTATATTTATTATCTTTTTTTAATATATAACAGCTAGTATAGTTTAAACACACAGAATTCACATATTGTCTCTGGCTTTTCTCTTCCCTTAACATTAACCAGAAAATGCCAATTGAAAGGTATAAATCGTTACCTCTGGCATCACTTGATCTAAGTGTTGCTACCTGCTGAACACAGGAAGGATCTGATATTGTTATACTCCCTGACGTGGAGCCACTCACTATCAATTGATCTTCGTTCAAACATAAGCATGTTATTGGCGCATGGTGCATTCTGCAGATACCAAGTTGTACACATCATGAATGCTACATGAAATCTTTAAGAATGAATCAAGCAATATATATGAACCAACTTACAAGAATGAGATTATTAATTTTGTTTATGAATGGGATTAAGTATTTTAAGCCACCAAAAAAGATAACTGCACCCTTCCTTTTCAGGCAACGTTCATAGGAAATTATGAGATGCCTAAGTTCAACATCAAGTAATATAGAATACTAAGTGAAATATTAAGTGCGTGATCCTCCCTCTCAATAGCTAGCTTTTGAGGGTGAGTTTCCCAAGTGCATGGATACATATCAAATATGCAATTATAGTTCAGAATCTTTTCTTGGTAAACTTAATAAAATGTTACTGACCAGTTTTGGACAGAAATCAACATAAGAAAATCTACAAACTACCTTATTATTTGAGAACATCTCCTACTGTACATGTCATAAACACGAACAGCTCCATCATCACATCCAACCACAGCTTCTGGATCAAAGTAGCTGAAGGCAAAGAACAGAAAAAAAACTCAGATATCATATGTAAATAGCTTTTTGTCATCTTCTGTTGAATAATGATTATCTTCTGTTGTACAACTTCTACAAAGTTGCTTTTGTCGTATCTAGTATGTCATTGTAGCCTCTATCACTGATTTCTCAAAGTTGTACTTTCAATTATTCAGACTTGCATATATAAATATACATAAGTGGAGAACAAATAACTAACTAATTATCCAAATCTAAACTTGGTATTAAGGTAGGTACAATCACACTCTACATATCTTATGAATGTTAAAAAATCGAGAGCTGTTTCAGAAAAAAAAAAAAATTCTTAATCAATTGTTAATCATAGTCCATGGATTATTGACTCAGGTACTTTTGATCACACAACTAGTAATGCTGTTCTATTTTCGTCCATGTCACCCCTTTAATTTTTTCACCTTATTACTTTAGTTGATGGGTCCCAAATTGCTTCCGAAGGAATTCGTCAAGTTTCTCTTTCTCCTTCACTAAATTTAAATTTTGTTCTATTTATTCCTTATATCCTTTTTAATCTAATCTTTGTAAGTCAATTAACTACCTCTTTAAATTATTCTATAACATTAATTTAATTCTTTTGTTATTCATGAATGTGGTACAAGTCAAATGATTGGCATAGGACATGAATCTCAAGGTCTATATTATTTTGAAGCACAACCATTTGTATATAATGCTGTTGTTTTGAACCCTAAGCTTTTCGGTGATCAATTAAATCACCCCAACTTGTCAAAGTCAAAATTTTTGGTTCCAAGTCTCCATAAATTAGAAATGTTAGATTGTGAATCATGTCAATTGGGTAAATATGTTAGGTCTCCTTTCCCAAAACAAACTGAAAAATAATGTAACTGAACTTTTACTAGCATTCACTCAAATATATGGGGTCCAAGTCATTTTACATGTTAGGTTTCAGATATTTTTGTTACTTTTATTCACAATGTACTTGGGTAAACTTAATAAAAGATAGATATAAACTTCTTTTTTTGTCTTTTTTCAATAAGACCAAGAACTAGTTTGGGAAACAATTAAACTTCTCTAGAAGTGATAATGTCAAAAAATACTTATCCTCTGAATTGTCATCCTCCTTATTTACACGAGATTTTTCATAAATCTACATGTCCTCATACACCTTAACAAAATGGACTACCTAAAGTAAAAAAACAGACATTTGATGGAAACTGCGCACACCCTAATGTTTAATGCAAATGTTCCTATACTCTATTGGGGTGATACAATGCCCACTGCATGTACTTTAATAAATAGAATGTCTTCTTCTCTTGAAAGTCAAATCTCTCACTCCATTTTTCCAAATAACGGTTGTTTCATATTCCTCCTTGGGTCTTTGGGTGTAAATGTTTTGTACATGATGTTTCACCAGGTTTGATAAGTTGTCTGCTAGAGCTATTAAATGTATTTTCTTAGGATAAACTAGTGGAGAGTCCCATGGATCCTGATTCCTGACGTCAAATTACTACCCAATCAAGGGAACCCTGATCAAGTCCTATAAAATACAGGAGGTTGGTTGGTAAACTAAACTATCTCACATTCACTCATCCATATACTTCCTTTGTTGTGAATGTGGTGAGTCAACTCTTGAACTCTTCTTGCCAAGACCAATAGGATGCAATCATTCAAATATTGACGTATATTAAGAGTGTAGGAAAGGGTCTCATTTACAAAGTCAAGGGACATGCTCTGATAGTTGGATAATCAAATACCAACTGGTCTAGTTCACCCAGTGATAGGTGATCCACTTATGTGCATTGTGTGTTGATAAGAGGAAATTTAGTATCTTGGAAATCTGAAGTAGAATACAGATCTATGTCTTCATTAACTTGTGGACTCTTATGGCTAAAACAACTACTTATAGAACTCAATTTTGGAGGGGCTACACCAATGGTGTCAATACATGATACTCAATCAGCTTTACATATTACCTGTAATCCAATATTTCATGAGAGGATTTGAGGTTGATTATCAATTCATGAGGGAGAAAACTGAGTAGAGATATCACTACAAACTTTCTCAACTCTAGTGACCAGTTGACAAATATCTTCACCTAATCTATGAGGGAACCAAAGATTGGTAGATGATTTATATGTTCTAACTTGAGGGGGAGTATTAGGAATCAAAATAATATATTTTGTTTATTATAATAGTCATGTACGCTTTACTTTAAGGAAACAAAATATCCTCTATTCATGCATAATAAATGTAATGAATCTATATAAACTCGTTCGTTGTATATTCAGTCACTCAGTATTCAATCCAATGTTTATTTGTTGTCTATTTTAACATAATCAGTTTCTATTACCAGCATTAATATCTAGAATAGCTAAAGAGGCAGATTCATGTATGGTGGCTTATCATCATCCAAGAAAGTTCCATACTCTAGTTATTTCTCTTAAACATAATTCAATCAAATTCCGAGTGATTATAGCAAAGATCCTGTTGAGTGCTTCACTCAGGCAATTCACCGAAAATTATTGTTCAACTAAATAGATTGCCAACTTCATGCCATCACTCCACACAAAAAGATAGGAAGAGAAAAAGAGTATTGATTAGTTTACCGCATGCATGAACCTTTTACAAATTTGCCTTCAAGTGAAGGAAATATGCTTCTTTTCCCATTCCGCCTCCATATGCATAAATGACTACCAATTAGACCAACAATCTGAAAATAATTTTTTGGATTTCAGAAACCATAAAGGATAGAAATCTTACACAAACCAGCAACTTCAAGAAACTTGAATTGACCCTAGCACTTTTAAAGAGAATTGAGAGTATAAATGAAAAGATGTAGCAAAAACAAAATAGCATTGACCTTCAGATGATTTGCAGCACAACTAAATTACATAGAAAATTTCAGATAAATATAGGATAAAACATTGGGGCAGGTGATAACACTAGCATTGAGTGTTGACCTAGATTAGTCAAAGGACTGGAGCCCAATCAGCCCAGACAGACTCTACAGAGCGTGGTGGGATGTCAGTATCCAAATTCCAATTGCAAGAAGTCCCATGTTTGAATTATAGGAATTTGTTGTGGGGATTATAAGGCCCGGGCTCTCCCACTACATAACTAGTTTTTTTAAAGCAATACACTCAAGATTATTATGAATTAGATGATTGGTATCAGGGTATTATAGTTAAAGAAATTAGGAAAATCTGTATTTGCATAAAGTTTATAAGACTCTTATCTACTTAGCAAAGCCTAAAACAATGTATAGAACAATAGAAATAAAAGGATAATATAGTACAGTAATTCTTTTGTATAGTTACTTTTTTGTTATAATTTGAGTTGTGCAGTTACTTTTCTGTTAGAGATTATGTTGGTTTGTTTCACCCAATTTCTGTTTATCTTCCTCTACCACACTTTGCTCCCTACATTTCCTCCCAACTACATCATATGTGTCATCATGCCACACTCCACAGCCAGCTAGGCAGTTAGTTGCCTATTCTCCCTCCCAAGTTCCGACTAGGTGCATCTCACCTATTCTTCCTTCTCCTAGTACATCACTGAAGTCTTACATATGAAGGATATGATAACTAATTAAATGAGTTAACTGTCATAGTAACGCTTTTCATTCCCAATAAAGAAAAATAGTTTAAACAGATGGTATCATATACTGATACAATGAAATTTCTTATATGTTCACTGTGCACTGTGGAAAGTTAAATCCATAAAGCATTCATTCAATTACTTCACCTTGCTCTCATCAAAATCAAAGTCAATTAAAGGGAACGTATCTGGCATTGTGTGTTCTTCTATGCATTTGTGGTTGTCTAATGACCAGAGACGGATAACCTATCATGATGCGAAGGAGATAATTAGTACAAGGACTAATGTAGTTAGAAACTATATCATACTATTTATAAAAGGATTCAGACTAAGCAAAAAAATCTCTTATATTTATAGAATACAAATATTGATTCTCTGAGCTGGCCCTCGAAAGATTATTGCTGCTATGCACTTCCAACCAAAAGAGAAGAAGCAAGGGACAAACATCTTAACATAACCAAAAAAACAGATGTGCTTAAATAAAGAGTAAGAAAAAGCAGATAATCTGGCATGAGTCTACACTGCTTTCATGACAAATTATTTTTTATAAAGATTAATAGTCAAGTACATTAGAAGCATAACTACAAGAAAAAATAAAATAAAAACCATTTTTGAAGTATCCTTCTTAGCTGCTCCAAACCTCAACCAGAGGAAATTCCAGGTGATCTTCCGACTTTGATCAATCACTCATAATAATCATAAAAGAGGAAAGAAGCACATTTGAATACTAGAAAAACAAGCCTAAACCAGAGTGATACCATCAGTAAATAAGAAGCTTCCTTCCAGCTACCTGACCTTCCATCATATTCTAAACAATAAAGGCTTGACACATGAGATCGTAATACTGCCCAATGAAGCTTCAAATGACAAGTAGCCAAAGTCTTTTATTTCTGTGCTACAATGAATTTTTATCATTTTAACCATGAACAATGATATCTCTCAAATACAATAAGTAGAAATAATTACAATACTGCAAATAAATTCAATGTCCAATCATGTATTTTCTTTTTTGATATGCTTAACATAAAACTAAATTGTTTCTTCAGAAATTATCAACATAATGATGACAAATTGAAGAACAATTGCTAGTGATTGCTTTATGATACGCACCCATGCACTTGGAGAAGTCACCCTCAAAGGCTAGCCATTAAGGGGAAGAACCAAGCACTTACGTAATCCATCGAGAATCCCAAATACTACTCAATGTGGGACTTAGACATCCTATAATACCTAAATCCTTATCATAGCACCGCCCAAAGAGTTGACGTTTCACACACTACGGCACTTCACTCAACTTCCTCATTAGTCATTACTCTCCATAGGTAGCCTTTCCAAGACACAAACAGCCAACTCAAGTACCAACTTATAAGTACCTAAGCACTAAGGGAATTACCAAATACTCAAATACTCCACTAAGCATCCCATACTACTCAATGAGGGACTTAGGCACCCCATAATACCCAAGGCGCTATCCCTTTATAACATTGTCTATTTGTTGCTATTCATAACAACCAAATGATCAACTTACTAATTGTACATTTGTACTTTGTATGAGACATGCAAGTCTCAAGGGAAGACAAACAGAAAGGTGAGACACAAAAACAATTATAGTCCACATTTGGGAACTTGATAATCTCTAGAACAGACAGTAAAACAACTTGTGGCCAGCAGTTTAGGGAAGGAAACTTCTTAAGAATCAGAAATTGGAAATATAGGAGATAAAATACCACCCATACCTTATCACCCACGCCAGTAACTAGCATGCCCATTTTCATTCGGCACTGAGCAACCCTAAATTGAAAGGAAAGTATTGAACATCAACATAAATCTTGCATGTTGACTTCATAAGCACTTATAACACAGACGCACACAAAAGGGCATGCAATAATGCACACGATACGGATTAATCAACATTATGGACAACAGATTCATCATTATTTATGAGAGGCCATGATGGTTGCGGCAGATGTATATCGGACTAATGCTACAAAAGTGTAAGCAAAAGTTATGTGAGTAAAATTGTTTACTTATCAACAAACTTCAGAACAATCATGCCAAATAATATCCAAACATTAACATTCACTTCAATAAAATTTCAAAAAACGCTTCAAGTTTTCTATTTTGAAAAACATGAATAATAGTCAACGGAATGTTAAAGTGCTATTTAAGGATTACTAAATGAAAGCTAAGCATTTGTGGAAACAAACTAGGGCCTCATTTAGACGTGGACAATACACAGATCCACACTAATAAACCATCAATTCCCAAATACCAAATCAACCTCGTTCGATTCAACCATTTACTATCAAGTGAGTAGTGCCTCCCAAATGAATATTGAACCCGATGCAACAAAAATTATCCCGATGGCAGATTCCAGAACGTCTCATAATGTTGAAAGGACACACACCATAATGTCTCGACAGGCTCATTTAATGTAACAATGTGTAAATGTAAATTTGTACAACTATATCTGTTAAGAGTACCAGTCTGTTAGAAATTTTTTAGCTATATATAAAAACCGTTTACATATTCTCATTGTATCTTTTCAAATCAAACAATTACACAACAGTTTATTCTGTGTAAGTACTCTTTTATTCTTTGAGGCCTGTGATCTTTAGCCACATCCATTAGGTGTTACTTGCATCTCTTCTTATTTTTGTGATAACGTTACTGAATCAATTAGTATGTCAAATAAAGAAATTGAAAACATTACTAAAGTGTAAAGGGAAAATTTAGTTTACGTAGTTGAATGACCCTTCCATTGATCAACGTAAAAACCACCACACTGAAGAGCCAATCTATGCTGCTCCATAGCCACCTCCCCTAAAATCACCCTCAAGGGCTTTTCGGTAAATTCAGACGAAGAATTCTTCATGTTCCTCTCACAAAACTCTCGCAGAGACCGGGACTCCACGATGGCGTTCCTTCACGAATATGCAAGTGCGATTTTCAGAAAGGCGCGGGCGAATTGAGAATGGTTTGATTGAAATTGCTTGCATAAGAAAAGGAGAGAGTGGAAGTGAGTAAGGTACCAGAGTTTGCAAACGAGGGAGCAGCGAACGAGGTCGAACATGTCGAGGAAAGCGAAGATGGTGCACACGATGTCGGGGTCGAGAGACAGTATGTTGGTCGGAGTATGCTGCCGTTTATTCATTTGGTGTGCGGTCGCCGGAGGAGGACCCTTCTTCGCCGCCGTGAAACTCCGTTGATGTTTGCTCATGTTTAAAGAAGGGAATCGGACTCACAGTGACAGAACACCAAGCGCTGTCACGGTGCAGTGGTTTAAGCGAGCAAACAGTGCAGGAGGAATTACATGACGAGACCAAAGGGTGACCTTAAAAAAAGAAAGAAAAGTTCTATAAATTTCATGGCAAGCGACAAAATGACAAAAATATCCGCCAGTAGATAATTAAATAAGGGGTTTTGAATGGTTATAAAGATACGAGGAATCAAGAAAAGTGGACAAAATGGTCTATCGATTTTGTTAGAAAATAATTCTCCTACACTTGAAATTTAAACAAACATCTTCCTTATAATTATTTTTATTTAAATTAAAAAATTAAATATACTTAATTAATTGATGCATTAAAAAGCCAAATATTATATAAAAATATATAATGTTTTTACAACACCCTTTTTCAACAGTTTATTTTTGAATCTTTATCTTAAACACAATTTTAGGCCAGAAGATTATCCTCATATAAAATTTTATTAACAAATACAGATATTAATCAATAATTTTAATAAAATCAATGTAATCAAATTAAATTAAAATCTTTCTATTTTTTACCATAAATTTTTACGAAATTAAAATAATATAATTAAATTAAGGTCTTACTACTTTTGGAGGAAAAAATGGTAATGATGTCCAAATTTATAATTAAATTTCTTATATTCTTGCGTTAGCATATGATTGATTTTCATTAATATTCTACTAATAATTACATTTTATAAATAAATATTAATATACTAAATTAATTAATTAATTAATTTTAATTTTAATACAAATTAAAATAGTTTATTTTAATATTTTAGTATATAACTTTTTTACATATTAAAAATTTATAATAAAATTTTATTTTAATTTAAAATTTATTGCTTTAATTTATATTTTTAGAACTTTTTTACATTAAACTATTTCTAAAAGTTTGTTTTATAAATTATTTTCAAAATATATTAATATAAAAAATTATTGTATAACATTAATCTAATCACTTAAACTTTCTTTTCATTTTTTTCCCTTTTCTTTAATTCAAACAATTTAACTTTTTGACTGTCTTCTCTCTATTTCCTTTGTTTTCATCTGAACAAATCACTAGTGAGAACCAAGAACACAATAGTTGAAATCATGTAAAATTACTAATCTATGAATCCAAATAATTAATTGCATAATTCAATAAAAAAAAAGACTTATCAACAATAGTTTTTCTTTCAATAAATTCATTTACTTATTGACAATCATACATGGATAGTTAACATATTAATGAACTAAGAAAGATTTAGGTATGATAACTGTAAAAAGAGAGATTAAAAATAATATGGATTGATAGAGTTTGATAACTCAGTCTCATAATTACTAGAAATGAATTTTCTTTTGTCCTAGCAACCCTCAAAATTAGAAGCTACTAGTGTTTGTAATATTGTGATTGCCATTAACATAACGTGCTTTCAACGGGTTAGAAATCTAAGCAAATTCCACCCACATGAATTGCAGCCACACATGTGAGGGCAACAATGATTTGATTCTCATCTTACATACATATAACAGCATGCAACAGAAAAGAAACATAGAAAAAGAAATATAAAACACCAAAGTGATTTTCACTATTGAGTGTTTCTGAGAGGTCTTTTTTATTAAATATAGGACTTTTACAGTAAAAAGCCTCTCAAAAGCATTTTTATTTTTATATCAAAATAACGCTTGCTGCCCATGTTTGTTACCTACAAATGTACAATTTTGCTTAGACATGGGAGGAAGAAAAACAAAATATAGGAGAGCAAACTTGATCATAAATTTGATGTTCTATCCTTGAATCAATATTCTTGGGCTTTGACCAATGCAGCATTGCACAAAATATGCTTAATCCTTTTTCTTCTGGACTCCAACCCATCGAGCAAAATCCACCCACCTTCTCACAGATGTGAAATAAATAATGAGGACGGAAAAGAAAAGAGAAAACTCAATGGTACATATGGATAGAGATTAATTGAGCTAAATCAATAATCTTACAGTAGCGAGCCCCAGTAGGTATTGGCAGTTCTAACAGTAAAGTATGATGCGGTTAGTATAAGCTTGTTTCGGTGTAGTAATGGTTCAAGAATTCGCTGCTCAATAATTCCTGCAAGTACCTGGTACCTGATCAAAAAGGCAAATCCTTAATAAGAGGTTCTATTGTTTTTGTTTTGCTAACTAGCAGAGATCCTCATGATTCTGCAAATTCTGCAACTGTGACAGGATACTGCTATTGGATAAATTTTGCACATGGTTGAAATCACAAGCTTTTCCAGCTGCCAGATACTTTGGAATAATAGGGTACCAGTTTCTCTGCATTGTCAATTGGGGTTTTTGTACCAGATCCGGGCATTAAAAGAATTTTCTGGAATCCAGTTGTTAGTATCACAAAAGGTTCCGTTATTTTCTTATCCTCCTTGTTGTAATCTAGTTCTTCGTTTAATAAATTAGGCTTAATTAAACTCTTTGTCCCTTTAAAAAAAACCTTTACAAAACAATTTTCCTTATTAATGGTCCTTCTGTAGAGAGACCAAATAAAAAAAAAGTAAAAAAAAAGAAACGAAAATTAACATATGCATTCCAATTTTTTTTTTCATAGCAGTGCAGGGTATTTCATTCCTAAAACTATGATACCTAACCCAGAAAGTCAGTCAGTTTCAAATTATTGTGTTTTAATTGGGAAAAACTACATTATTTTTATACACAACTAACACATGAAAATAACTAAGAATACATTCATCTATTCACAACTTTTGTTCTCTTGATGGGATGTCCAATACTGTAAAATACAAAGATAGCAGAAAAATAGGGGTAAAACACATTTATAGTGGTTTGTTCTGAAAATGGAATACCTGATATTGCTAATTACAACCATGTAGACTCCATGTGCTACACTGGTTGATATTACGGGTAAATTCTCAGTCTGGGCAGCACTTGTTTTATTAACAGCCTTCTTTACATTGATCAATGCATTTGTTATAGTTATACCAACCTGCAATGGCATTGCCACCAGTCAAATTATATATCAAATCCCGTTTCTTGATATTATTCTACTTATAGAACTTCGCTAAGCAGGATGAGTGTATTCAGTACAATAGAAACAGTTTCTTCTTGGAATATGTGGCCTTGTATGTCTTATACGAACCACACTATAACATGCTTGACAGGAGCAGGTGACATACCTATAAAATAAATTTTTAACATGTATTTTATGTCCTCCACTGTACATAATCAAGGATTAACTCCTAATCACATGGTTAAAGAACAAAGCTATCTACTAACTATGTCACACCATATTGCTTTATATACTTCCTTAGTTAGTTTCAATGTCTTCTAGGTGAAGTAATTCACCGTCATATGGCTAAATACATAATCTAGTCTCAAAACAAGCACTCAGCAAAACATTTATATCAGTCTAAGAAGAAACAGCAAGAAAAATTCTAATCAATATACTTCTCCATTAACTTAAATCTTGAACCATGACACCTAAAAGCTCAATCCAACTGTCAAAACAATGAAACCACTGCAGGATTCCCAATCTTGACTTTTGTTTTTCCATATATTTTGAAGATCAGCATAATTCCCATTGCAAGGACCAAGGGCAAGTTTCACAGTGGAGGAATTTTTTTGAATTTGCCAAAAAACTATAACAAGCTAAAAGGGTATTTTGTAAACAAATAACGTGCTGATTTACCAATGCAGCGCTGGTGCCAACAACAAATAGCTTTGCGCCGTTACGCTGCATAAGAGATGGAGATGATCCTCATTTAAAAGGAAAAATTGTGTGACTTGCTTTAAATGATCCAAGACATACCACTATAGCACCTATTCTTTGTAGAAGGGTATACGATGTTCCAGGTAAAGCCACCTGTAGAGATTATTAACTTCTAAGTATAACAATTACAACTATTATTATAACAAAATATAGAAAGAAGAAAAGCAGAAAGCTAAAGAGTCTGAACCTGAAAAGCATTATCAGGACAACCATAGAATAATTTAGCAATGGGTCCAGCACTGACTGCAAGAGGAGGTTTGTGGGAAACAGTAGGTGCAGGAAACCACACAAGTAGAAAACCTGTTACAATGCCTGTTACCTAAAATAAATTTTAAAACCGAATTAGGTGGTTCCCAAATTCTAACATAAAGAACCGAAAAACATACAAATTGAGTTTCACAAGAGTGCAAAGAGTTAGTTCAAATATGATTAGTACAAAAGGGAAAATTTCGACCATACTGCTTGTAGGCACGAAGAGTAAACAATGTGGATTGACTTTCAATGGAGTATTAGGGTATTTTTGTATAAGCTTCTCCATAAAGGTATTTAGATGAAAAATTCCAGAAAACTTTTACAAATTAATTTGTTCATAAGTTAACTATACGTTATGAAGAAGCTAAGTTTAGTTTCTCTTTCTATTTTTTGTCATAAAAGTCTTTATGGAGAAACTTGTTCAATAAAGTCTAGTAAAATGATTATATCATTTGTTGATCTAAATCTGCTAATTGAAACCTAGAGTGGAGTAGTTCACAAACTCAGCAAAACAAGATAGAAAGACGAGCAGACACAATGTAGTTGCAAAAAAATATTTTCTAATCCCTACACCTTTTTTTTCTCACATGATTAATCTCCGTACTTAAAAACATTCATTTTAAATTTTGAACATCATTTTTAATTTTTAGTCCTTATTGATACAATTTTAATATCTTTTAGTCTCTACCAGAAGGACTAAAAAATTAAAAGTGATATTCGTTTGAGCTACAGAGAAAAAATATTTTCAGATATAAGAATTAAAGAGTATTTTTTAATTAGCGTAACAAAGCATGCAATTAAATATTCAAAGTAATAACATTTTCAACCACCAGCCTAGAAATTAATAAGTTAGAAAAAAAATTAAATTCTTTTATTAGATTAGTATAGAAAAAAAATGATATCTTGGTGATAAACATACCACATTCGCAATAACAAAATCCAGCTCCTTAGTGAAATTTTCTTTACGGCGCTCGAACTCTGCAGCTGCCTGGAAGCACACAGGATATCCATTACAGATTGATGAAACTATCTTATAAATTCATGACTGGTGAAAATCTCAATCCATGGTTTTGGAGGCCTTGGTTAATTCATAATATAATCTCACTTCGCCATCTGTCTTTTTTTTTCATGTCAAAGCAAATTAAATTTTACAATCATAGGAATACAACCAAAAGAGATTTTAGAAGATTATAGAAGAGATTTTGAGAATAGTGGAGATTTTATTTCATTTGACACACTAGTTACATGGGTTGATAATCTATTTATAGTTACATGGATTGGTAATACATTTCATTTAATCTAAATGTTCATAATATCAATGACCCTTCAAATGTTATGCTATTACATAAAAATAATGTCCTTTAATACATACTAACTTAGAAGCCTTCACGGCAACCTTTTATTTTCGAACTGTTATTTCTAACATCCTCCATAATAAGAAAATCCTCAAACAGTTTTTCCGCACACCAAGTTTTGCTCTCAATATTCTAAAGTCTTCAAAGTTGAGAGGTTTGGTGAAAATAACTCAATTGCTTTATGACCCTCAAGAAGTTTTGAAAACTCTCACAAGTACCATTCTTCTTACTTTGATATCTTCCTCCATGCTTCCACCTTCTTCTTCGGTCCTCCAAAGCTTTATCAAAGGTTATAAATACAATAAGTTATTTGTAAATACTGTTTAATCATATATCTCTTGAATATTTTGTTTTTATTGGCCTTTTACTTTATCTTGCTTGGGATGATGATATTTCATGAATCAAAGGAGTTGATGAATGAGGTGGTATTTGGTGATACAACTTCTTCATCACTTTCCTCAAAATAGGGAAACAGTTTCAATCCAAATTTTCTTGGACATAGATTTAGCTTTCAACATACATCTAACCACATTAAGAATGACTCCGTTTTTCTTTTCTCTTCACCTCCCCCATTTTGTTGTGGGGTTCCAAGGAATGTTATAACTTGAGGAATACCATTATTTTCACAAAACTCATTGAATTCTTTTGATGTAAATCCATCTCTTCTAAAATATCTTAGAGCCTTGATTACATAACTACTCTCCTTCTATTCAGCTCTAAATTTCTTAAAAATTACAAATGCTTCACAATTTTCCTTCAAGTCTTCCTACAAAAATCATCACTAAAGAGCAAAAAAATATTTTACAAAAAGAAGGATGAAGAAATGGACAACATATATTGGTGTGCACAAGTTGGAAAGGCTCTTTTGCTTTTGATTTGACTTCTTTGGGAAAACTTCTTCTTTGTATGCTTGCCAAGGACACATTCTTCACACAAATTATTAGGATCGTTTATGTGAAGTATTCCCCTCACCATCTTCTCATCACCGAAGGACTTTGTACTCCAAAATTTAAATGGTCAAACTTCAAATGCCAACATCACGCTTCATCTTTTAATGTAGGCCTTTAAGCATTTTGCTTCATTGGTCTTAATGCTAAAAGTGAGCATTCTATTTAGTGATCAATTTTATTTTTGATCTCTAGGTCCCAAACAATTATCTTCTTCAAGATAATTTCACACCCCTTATCAAGAAGTTGTCTTACACTCAAAATATTGCTTCTTAGTTTAGGAACAAAATAGACATTCTTGATTAATTTTGTGAGTATCTTTTAAGGAAATTAAAATATAATCTTTCCCTTGGATTTTCACCTTAGAAGAACCATTAAAGGAAACAATTTCTGTTCACCTTTTCTTCAAACTCCACAAGATTCTCCTTATAACCACAAATGTGATTACTTGCTCCATTATCAAGATACTATAAACTTGTATAGTAATTTTCTTCATCATTAAGTGCTAATAATAGTATTAACTCTTCATCTTCTTTCTCATCAACAAGATTAACCCTTTCTTCAACATTGGTTTTTCACTCCTAAAAAGAATGATCATACATATGACAATTATAGCATTCAATAGATTTATCATACCTCATTTCATTTGTTCTACAAAAATTCTTTCTCTATTGAGTGATGAATATTTTTTTATTATTGTAAAAAAAAAACTCTCGTGATTTCATCTTTCTCCTCTTCCTTGGCCACATCCACAACCATGTCCTCTTTGACTTTTCTCTCCATTTTCTTCCAAGAAACTATGGCACTTAATTTTTCTAAAGGCTCGTCGCGTCTTCTTTTGAATCTCTCTTCATATGTTTGAAGTGAATCCATCAATTGGTCCTCAATTATCGGTTCCATGTCCATTGACTTTTCAATTCCACAAATAAAAAAATCAAATTTTACAATTAAAGAACGATCGATCTTCTCTATCCCACAAAACATCTTCCATGTTCTCTCCACAACACTTCATTTGATTTATAATCATTACCACCTTATCGTCATGAGACCTTCCCAGGCAAGGATTCAAACTCTCCATAAAGAGCTTATGAGGGCACCTTGTTTACCTCATCAACATCTTTAAGGAAGATATTTTCAACTAAGGTATAACATTTCTCTTCAAGCTCCCAAACATCTTAGGAACCTAGACCTTCATGTAATGACACCAACTATTATAATTCACATTGGTAAAGTTCAAGTAATGGTTTCTCATATCTCAGCTCACTAAGTATTTCCCTCAAATTTCATGAAAAGTAAAAATAGTCTAATTCAAAAATAACATAAAAATAATTATATAAAATAGTATATCTAATGGTACTCATGTCCATTTCACTCTTCATTAAACATGTAACAGTAGTTAAATAAATTATAAATATAAATTCATTTTACACAAGTGAAGATTAAAATTTATCCCACTTACAGAGAGTAAAAATCCCAATATATTCGCACAGAAGAAGAAATTAAAGTTGGATGAAAGAAAAACCTTGGTGAAGATGATAACACCACATTCGATGAGAAGCTTGGCTAAGAACAAATCATCTGCGAGCAACCTTTCCCTGAACCCTTGGAACTTGAGCAACCATCCCATCACAGGTGACTGCTCCAACTGGAAAAACCTCCGCATTATCGAACCCGGAATCCTCCCAGCTGCAACTGCCGCCGCCAAGTCTTCCGGCAAATCCTCCAACCACCGGCCGTCCTGCTTCAGCGCCATCATCGCTTCTTCCCTATTGCGGCCCCTTTCCTCGTCTTCGTCACCGCCGCCACTTCCCCCGTTACCATTTCCACCGCCACTCCCCGACGAGCTGCCACCATCCCGGTGTGCGGAGATGGCGGAGGCTGTAGTGTGGACGAAATGGGTGGTCGTGAAAGTGCAAATTTTGAGTTTAAAAGGGAAGAAGATGAGATTTTGATTGGGTGGTAGAGAGGGGTTGTTGTAGTGAGAGAAGAAGGACGTGGAGAGATTGGAGAAGAAGGAAGCTATAGCCATTGGTGACGTTTGAAAAAATGGAGGGAGAGAAGTGATAGACGATAAGGTACTCGATAAGCAGAGAAATTTAACATTTTAGGTATAATTATTAAAAATTATTATCTTCTTTTGAAATAAATACCTTTTTATTAGGCTTTTCTTTTTATATATTTTTTCAATAAATTTTCATATTTTTATTTCTTTTAAATTGATGAACTTTGTTTCCGTAGAATATTGTTTTGTATTTTGATCCTTCCTAAATTTCAATTCACTATACTTAATTATTAATATTTATTTTTGGGTAGACAAATATTATTTTATAAATCTCATAAATTTTTCAGTGTCATACAATATTAAAGATAAAAGAAAATTATTTTTAATTTTAAAGGGAGGAGAAAAAATTATAAGATTCAATATCTTGTTCATTTTATAATCATTAAAAACATAATTAAATCATGTTTATTATTTATTTCTATTTCTATTAGACAACAAAAATTGTAAAACACTATTTTGAAACATATAATACAACCTCACATGTTTTTAGCAACTATTTGGCTAATTTATAACTTCATACGTACTTATATATATTAATTACTATTTATATTTATTTTATTATCATGTCATTAATTATTTATTTGATTGTTTTAATTGTTATTTTATTTTTTATCATAATTTTTATTTTTTATAATTATATATTCTAACTAAATAATATATTATTAATAAAGTTTTAAAATAAAATAATATTTTATTACCAAAATAATATATTACTAATAATTTAAATTTTTAATAAACATATGATTTAAAATTTTAGAGGAATAGAAAATATATTTAAATTAATAAAATTATTATTATTTTATTATACTATTAAAATCTTCTTATTTATTAGGTAGAAGAAGATAAATAAATATGAAAGATAATAAATAAAATAAATATATAAATACAAGATATTAAATCAAATAATTTAGTTAAGAAAGAAAATGATAAAAAATTAATAAATATTAATTACTGTTAGTGAATAATTAATGTATTAGTAGTCTGAGAACTTAGGTCAGAGTGCACTCAATTCTATCCTTAGACACTAAAAGAGTCATTATTGTAAATAATTTGGAGGTGAGTTTCTTAAGAATTTTTCATAAATTGAGTTTATTAAGGAAAAAATATTCTTAATTATACTTCAATAAATATATAATAAATTTCTTATTTTAAACAATTCTTTTTCTACTGATTAAATGTTTACTATTTAGAAATATAATTTATTTTCTTAAAAATATATTTAAAACAATTTTTTAAATACATTGTTTATTCTACTCCTATAATAATTATTTTCAAGTTTCATTAAGAAAATTTATGTTTTAATCATTTAATAAATAGTTAAACTAATGTTTCAAACTACTAAGTTTAATTTAAAAAACAAATATACTTGGTAAAGTATTTTTGAAATATTTTAAATAATTTTAGATTTTTATTATTAGTAACTAGTGTAAACAAAGACGTTGTGTGTCTACTTTTTATTATGGAATAATTTGTATATGAATATACATATTAATTTTAAATAAATTTTTTTTACTTCAAACAAATATAAATATATATATATATATATATAAAAAATTCCTATTATGTATTTATAATAAAAAAACGAATACACAAGTGTAACAGTTTTATGTTTACGCAAGTGAGAATAAGAAACATTCTAAATACACCACAACATATGAAAGAAATATAACAACATTTGTGTTTCCTTTTAGGTTTTTATTCTGATTGTTTAAAAAATATTATATTTTAAAAAAATTAAAATTAAAATATAACATCTTTTAATATTTATTTGTTTTAAAAATAATAATATCTAAAAAGTTTAGTTTTTCTTTTTAATTTAAAATTAAAACTAAACATCTTTAAATGTTTTATTCGATTAAAAATAATATTATTGCGATAATCATAACGAAAGGATGATATGTTTTAGGATGAGAAAATTTTATTTTAAAAAAAGTATAAAAAGTTAAAAAAGTAAGAAATAATTCTAAATAAAAAATTTATAAAAGAACATTATATTTTATTCTATCTTGTTATTATATTTTTTTATAGTATTATCTTTACGTGTTTTTCATAATTTTTAATATTATTGAATAAAAGATAAGAGAAGAGGAAAACATAATTTTCTTAAAAAGTTGTAGAGGTTGAAAAGTTTAAAAAAAAGAAGTTAAAAGGAGTATAATGATAAAGAAGTTAAATTTCCTATCCAATTTATTATTTATTATTATTTAAAAATATTTTTAAAAAAATAAAATAAAAATATTAATATATGTATATCAAAACCGAAAATCTCATTTATATATTATTATAATTATAATATAATATACTTCTTTTACTTACTTTTAGTCTATTT
The DNA here is from genome assembly GCA_030347555.1 of Lablab purpureus. NCBI lineage: Eukaryota > Viridiplantae > Streptophyta > Magnoliopsida > Fabales > Fabaceae > Lablab > Lablab purpureus. The sequence continues at coordinate 27,180,486 of CM059258.1, forward strand.
TATTAAACTTTTATATTAATCATCATTAACAATAACGAATTATTTTAAAAATAAATTAAACAACACAAATTAATTTTTATTAAATTAAATTATTTTATTTGTAATTCAAATTAATTTTAATTTTAGTTCTTATTTAAAAACCTAAAAGCTAGAACAAAATATACAACTTTTATTTCTTATTTTTTATTAAGTATTTAATAAATTATTATTTTCTTGATTTTATATAAGTATTAATTTTATAATAAAAACTTTACACATATTTTTAATAATATTAAAATACTTATTAATTTAATAAATAAATTTTATCTTTTAAAATTTTATTTATATTCATTAAATACTTTTTCAAATATAAAACAAAAATTCAAAATACCAAAAAGCTACATGTAAATCGATTTACTGAGAATGAAACCAAAATTCAGCATGTATCTCTCTTATTTAGGTTGTTTGACAGTCGATTTTATATGCTGAAATGTCAAAAAGATAACATCAGTGTGACCTGATTTTATAAATTATTTATATTTTAAAATAAATAATAATTTTTTTAACTTAACTTTGCGTTCAATTTATGGATTAATAAATTATTTTATAATTAATTAAAAATATTATAACATGGGTATTAAAAATTGTAATATGTTATTATTAAAAAATTTAAGATTTAAGAAATAGATGTATTATATAATAATATTATATATTTTGATCTCTTATTATTTTTTGTCATAAAAAAAAAATATATATATATATAATATAATATAAAAAAAACAAAAGTTTGTATTAAATGATTTATATTTAAACAAAAATAAATCATAAAACTGAACATAAATAAAAAAAAAGTATAAAATATATTCTATTCTAAATAAAAGAAAAACATTTATCAGACTAATAAAATTAGGATAATCTGTTATAAAGTTTAGGTTTAATTTTTTTTATAACACACTCCAATTTGATTTTTATAAGTATGTATAATCTTTTTTCTCAAAAATTTGTTAAACAAGATTCAAAATTAAAATATCACTGTAAAAATATAAAATAATTAATTATATCATCGTTTTTTATATCACTTTGATATATAAAAAAATTTATTAAATAATTTGTTTTTTATATATTTTTTTATTTTTGTGATACATCTATTTTTTGTCTTCTATAATAAATAAACATTTTTCATAACATATTCTTTATTTTAATATTATTCAAAATAATTTTATTAATCTTTATCGTATCTATAATATAATACATGTAATTAAAATAAAATAAAAATTAAAAATATTAACATAAAAAATAGATAAGTCTATTAATATAGAGACTAACCTAGTTTTAATCTATATAGATCTTAGATCAAATATATAATACTAAAAAAATAATTATTTTTATTTAAACTACTGTTTTTAAAGTGTAACGTTACCTAAATTATAATCACCAATAAATTTATTTATAGTCTTAGTTAAATATAGTAAATAAATTTAATTGTATAAATAAATCTGACACAAGTATAATAACTAATTTTAATTTTGTTTATTAATCTTTTAGATTTGGTTTTATAACAAAACCCAATATTCAAATGTTAGTGTTGAGTGGTTTCATTATCAAATAATCATTTAACCATGTATTAAACCTTGTTAACCAGATTACAAAACTACATTAACCAAGTTTTGTATACCAAAATGAGAAGCCAATTTTAACTTAAATTTCCAACCTACAATACTCCTTGAACCCCACACATACATCACAAACTTGTAAAAGTTTAGCCATAAGGGAGTCATTTATCAAGCCTTGAATGGTTTCATGGAAAAATACCCATTTAACCATTTATTCAACCTAGTTAACCACATTTGACAATTGTATTAACCATTTTTTATCAATTAAAAAAACCAAATTCTCCTCAATTATGAAGTTAGAGATATTGTGGATCAAAGTTGTACTATTACAAGAGATTTTCATATCTCCTTAACTAAAAATTATACTCATTTAACTAATTATTTAAAGTTGTTTAACCAATAATTATGTGATATGATGATATCACAAGAGCTACAAATTGTTATATAGTATTTGATTATGTTTAAACATGAATTTAACTAATAATTATATTGAGTTAAACAAAATATTGAATTGGTTTAACTACATTGGGTGTCTAAGGAACATGGGTGGTCCATTCATCCTTACCCAATTCAGAATAACTTCCCAATTAGGCAATGTATTTTTAGCATAATCCCTTTTGAACACCATTCCCTTTTTTTTGTATCCAGAAGGATGTGGTAAAACATCAAATACCATAAGACTTTTTCTAAGTTTATAATAATGCAAGCTACGTGATTCTTTATGACACTACAATCTGCGATTCAGTGAACAAACCACAACTCTGAACCCAGAAAGCTCAGAGTTGAAGAAGATAATCCACAATGAGCAGCGGCGCTGGACAAGTGGTCTGTGTCACCGGCGCTTCCGGTTACATCGCTTCCTGGCTTGTCAAGTTACTTCTCGAACGCGGTTACACTGTTAAGGCCACTGTTCGCGACCCAGGTATGTTTTTTTTTTTGTTCTTTAATTTTTGTTTTCTTCGGTGATTATTTGTGGTGATCGTAATGCATTGCTCTTTCGAAAGTTAAAGATTGGATAATATGTGATGCGCAGATGATAGCAGTAAGGTAGATCACTTGCTTAACCTTGGAGGTGCGAAGGAGAGATTGCATCTCGTCAAGGCGAACCTTCTACAAGAAGGTTCCTTTGATTCTGCCGTTCAAGGTTGTCATGCTGTGTTTCACACTGCTTCTCCCTATTTATTCGATTGCAGGGACCCGCAGGTTTGTTTCGTTTGCAGTTTCGATCTGTGCATTTGTTTTATATGGATGTATAATATTTTGTTTTTACTTTGTCTATTTCAGGCTGAGTTGTTTCTTCCGGCTTTGAAGGGGACTCTGAATGTTCTGAAATCGTGTGTGAATTTGCCGACGCTGAAACGCGTCGTTTTAACTTCTTCTATTGCTGCAGTTGCGTTCAACGACAGGCCTAAAACCCCTGAAGTAGTGGTTGATGAGACTTGGTATTCCGACCCAGATTACTGTAAGAGAACAGAGGTATGCGTCGTTTGCTCTAATAAATTTTCATTACATGTTAATCCTTATTACCGAGAAGAAACTTCATTGGAGAACCACACAAATAGTGGGTATGGTAAAGTTTTGTGCTTCTTAAGACAAAAATTAATTGTCTCTGGGGGCTGAGAAGTATATGCATGTGTGTCTTAAAAGAAAATTATGAAAGCAACATTGATCTTTACTTCCACTAATATGTGTCAGTCAATTCCACTAATATGTGTCAGTCAATTCCTTAAAAGAAACCATTGTCTTAACATCATTGATGGAAAAATCAAACATAGTATCTCACAAGGACTACAATAACTTCTATTTTTTGCTTTCTTTCCAAAGCATCTAAGTGCATAAATGCTTTTCACAATTAGTGTTTTACCTATTAAGTTTTGATGTTTAAATCTCTGATATAGCGAAAGTAGAAGGTTTCTCAAACAGAGCACTCAAGTAAACACCGACAATTATTTTAGCTTCATTCCATGTCAAGACTAGATATTGCTTCATATGATTAAATTCAGTTTGTTGTAATTTTGATATTATGCACTCATTGTTCACTTATATTCTTATGCGTAGCGGTACTACTAAACAATTTAATCTGCATATTTGTTAATATAAGCTTAATATTTGTAATTTTACTTGTATTACACAATTGCTACTGAACTAATACTTATATTTATTCTAATGTCAACAAAGTGTTATAGTTTGTTATGTATATTACGTTACCATGTTCTTCACATTTCTTCCTATTTTCTATTGCTTTAGTTATGGTATAACCTTTCCAAGACTATGGCTGAAGATGCTGCCTGGAAATTTGTCAAAGAACACAATATTGACATGGTTACAATGAATCCAGCATTGGTTATTGGAACTCTTTTGCAACCAGAGCTCAACACCAGTTCTTATATAATTTTCAAGCTAGTTAATAATGGTAATTACTATTCAAACATTGTGGTGTAAAATTTATATTATTTGCTATGTCTGCATTCTGATTACATAATGTAATTTTTTTAAACTCAAACTATGTTATGATTTTTCAACTCGCTGCACAATTCTTAGATAATTGAAGAAACTGTTTCATCGCTTGATACAGGTGCCGAAACATTTGGTAATGATTCTTTGGGATTTGTGGACGTGAAAGATGTTGCACTTGCTCATATTTTAGCATATGAGAATGCTGCAGCTAATGGAAGATATTTACTAGTTGAGAGAGTGGCACACTTGTCAGAGATTGTGAAGATTTTACATGATTTATACCCAACAAAAAAACTTCCACAGAAGTGAGTATAATTATTTATTTTGTTTTGATAGTATCAAAATTGCTTACATTTATATGTAAAACGTGAACAAAAGTCCCTATTTGTTGTCCATCCATACTGTTTAGTGCTTTATTTACTTGCTTGAAAACTGAATTTAGTGTCAAAAATGCATTCAGCGATGACGATTTGAAACTATACCAAACCTTGGATTATATAGGCTAAAACAACATAAATAATCTCTCTATTTTGTCCATGATACATGTATTGAAGTCTAGGTGCACATTTGATATACTTGGTTTCACCGTAATCTAATGACTAGCACTTCCCACTATTTCACTTCTCCAGGTATATATTGTAGTTTTGCTAACTTATGTAGTTGGAATTCATTACTGAATTCTACCTTCCTGAGATGAGGCTAAGGAAAAAAACTTTGCGTATCATCAAGGTTTTTCAAATGTTATTTTGTATTAAGAACTCATTAGGTTATAGGGCCCAACGTGACTATTCATCAGTCTAATTTTGTTTTGTATTTGTATAATCATAAATAATTCAAAATTTTCTTGTTTTGATTTTTCCAACATCTTTTCACTGTGTCAATAATATCACCAGGTGTGAAGATGATAAGCCATATGTGCCAATATTTCAGGTTTCGAAAGAAAAAGCAAAGAGCATAGGACTTGAATTTACTCCTATAGAAGTGAGTCTTAAGGATACGGTAACAAGCTTGAAGGAAAAGAAGTATATCAACTTTTAAGTTCTTACTCTTGAAAAAACGTGAAAACTTTCTTTAATTGTTCACTTGACTTCTTTTGTTTATGCTTGCTTATTAATAAACTTATGGTAAAATAAGACTTTAATGAGAACTAGTAAGTACTGAAAGTGGTTTGGACTTGTGAGAATTAAGTTTGAAGGAGAGTTTGTATTACAGATTCTATTCTCCTTGTATTATATCACTGGAATATTATGACTGTGTGTTTAATTTTTTTATGATAATTAAAATAGTAAATACAATAAATTTTTATATAACTAATATTAAAATGAAGAATAATTACTAATATATATATGTAAAATAATTTATCTTTATTAATATTATATGATTATAACTAAAAATCTTAAAAAGAGATAAAAAAAATGTTTAGGTGAGAAGTTACACAATTTAATACATTATTAGTTGTTAGAAATTATCAGAAAGTATATATATATATATATATATATTATGTTTGCATCATTTGTGGCCGTAATGGAAAATTAGTAAGGTGATTATCGTCACTGGATGGAGCAGCATTCTCCATCTACTAAGATGTAGGAAATTAATCCTTAAATGTGGGCACGAATGTCCCACTTAAAACAAACATTAGGTTCGGATTTCGATTTTTCTCATCTTAAAAAATAGGTTCGGTTTTTAAATAAAGAGTTATCGTTTTCCTTTCATACTTCTGTCACTTCTTTTACTCTCCATCTACTCTTTTAACTTCATCAGTTGAATACATTCTTTTACTAGTTTATAAATTATTTATTTATTAATATTTTTAAATATGTATTTACTATTTATTTAAAAGATTGTTAGACTTTAATCTGTATTTGTATTTTGTATTATATAACGAATTATAAGAAAAAAATATAAATTAAAACTGAAAAATGATTAATTTTTTAAGTGAAAAAAAATTAAAACATAATTTTTTATAGTAATATATAAATAATATTTTAAAAATAGCATTGAAATGTCTTTTAATGGAAAATTTAAAAGATAAAAGTGTATAATATTCAAATTTAATTTACACATAAAATTTAAATATATTTTTAATAAAACCCTAATATGCGAAATCAATATGGCATTCCGATAATAAATAAACCGTTATTACGTATATTAAGTTTAGCTAAATATGTTTATTTTCTTAAAAAGAAACTATATATGTTTTAAGTAACTAGTTCTGTGTACAGTATCACTGATGATCAGCACAAGATTTAGTTTTTACCGACAATTAATGTTTAAATAATATATATTAAGACATTATTTGATGTTTAGTATGCCTCAATACGTACTAATAAGTATTACTAATAATTAAATAATATATAAAATGGTATTAAATAAATATTATATCATAATTTATAACATTAAAAACTAAAATAAGATAATAATATCATATCTTCTTAATATTTAAAATAAATATAAAACCTAAATTAAATATTTAATAAAATACAATAATCTTTACTAACCACAATTGTAAAATAAATAAAATTATATAATGTTTAAGTTACAAAACAAGTTATGAAAATATATATTATTATAAAGTATTAAGATATTTTAGAAGAAAAGAATAAACATGATTGAAAAAATTTATATTTGTGTATAAATCTCAAAATATGAATTTTTCTGTCTTAAAATTATTTTAGATTAAATTTAAAATTTAAAATTATTTATTTAAACTAGTTTTTAAAATAATCTTTCTATGTGGATATTGATTAATATTTAGTGCGCCTAAATCCATTTTCTGAAAAAAAAAATAGATACAAACATACACTGAGAAAAAAAAGTTTATTTAACCATATACATGCATAAATTATTTAGGGAAGTATTAATTATTAAAAATAATTATAATATATATTAATAGCATGAAGGTTGCTTATATTATTAACGGGTAAGAGTGAAGTAGGGAATTAAATAAAATGGTAGGTTTCTTGCATGCTTTGTCCACAAGATAATATAGTATCAAATACTATGAATATCTTTAAATAAAACCTAAATATAAATTATGTAATGTTGATTGTTAAAATTTGATATAATATTTTATCTAATACAGTGTTTTCTTTTTATTTTATCTAGTATGAAAGTGAAAACAAAAATAATATGAAAATGAAAACAAAAATAGAAAATAAAGTTGAGTTGAAGATTTAATTTGATTTTAAAAATGTGGATGAACGTAAGACATCTAACATGCAAAAAAAAAATCACCAAAATGATAATTATAAAAGAAATTACAATTGAAAATTACAATGAAATGAAAATACAAATAATTGTATACATTGTAAACACATGCAATATAACCACATAACCAACAATATGGAGTTGTGTATAATTGGTGCCTTCAATATAATGAGTTGATGCAGAATCTAGGCTTTCTTGCAAAAACTTCAATACAACTTCTCTCAATTATAAGAACTAAGACTACTAATGTTATCTAAAAGTTTTAGAACACTTAAAATTATAGTTTGGAATAATCAGAAAAAATAAAAAACACAAAATAATATTATAATATAAACCCTACAAAAATCATCAATTCTATATTACTTAATTCCCTCAACACTCAAATTATAGTTTGTATGTTGATTTTTTGTACAAAGAATAATTGTTTGACACTTTGTGTCATGTTCTTCACTATTTAAGGTAACTATTTCCTCGTAACTAACATATAAACATAATAATAACAGACAATGAAATTAATTTACGTTTTATCTTAAAGTATCCATTGTCTTTCATCCACACCATTAAAGAGTTTAAATTTATTACATGCCTTATATGTATCTAAACGTCAATAATATAAATTAGTTTTTCAACTTAATAATTGGAAAAAATATGAAAAAAAATTAACATGTACATACCTTATTAGCATTGATATCACCATCACTCTGATGAACACTCTTAACTCTTTCTTTGGTGTCATGAGCGTTGTTAAAAATACATTTAACAAAGTTAGATGTTTGTCAACATTACACTAGACATGATACGAAAACAATCAAATAATAAAGTACTAATACCGCGCAAATGTGAAATAAATAATCGTGTCTACATATCACTGCACAAGTGTACAAGCCAACAAAAAGGTTTTGTATGAAAAAAGGTTAATAATTTTTTAAATTTATGCATATGGGTTATTTTTTCAAATTACGAAAAGTGACCAAATTGTACTACATAACACGATTTCAAATGAGGAAGTTGTGTTTCGTAGTATAACTTTTGTTTAATTTTTTTATTTTTGTAGTAAAATCGTGTAATGTAAAATTATTGTGAAGTCATGCTACGTAATACAATTTTAATTTATTTTTTGTCTTATAGAAAAGTCGTGTTACGTAACATATCATAAGGTTCAATTAACTTTTTTAAAATTTAACTATAAAAATAAGTAAAAGTCACATTAGATAATACAACTTCTTCATTTAAAGTCGTATTATGTAATACAACTTAACCTCTTATCAAAATTTTAAAAAGACAATCCATATACATAAATTCCAAATTTTTTTAATCCTTTCCTGAAAAAAACTCCAACGAAAACAATCATGTCAATGTTGTGGTTGGAATTATACTCTAAATAAATTTGTTTAATTACTTGTTAAAATGTGATTACCACATTTCAAGATTAGTTAATCAAGTTCGACCTCTAAATAAATGCACAGAACTAGAGCATGGGGTTATCTTATCCTAGGTAAACTACAATATATATAATATTAAAGATCAAAATTACTTATTTTCAATTTTAGAGGAATCAAAAATAAAAAAATTATTTTTATTTATACCTCTTAAGAAGAATAAATAAAATTCTAGTAACTTAGTATACAAATGAACATATATTTCAAGAGAGTAGATAAAATACTATATAAAATTTTAACATCACGGGGTGCATCGTTTCTATTTATACTCAACAGAGCCTAGTTAGAAGTATGAATCTTATAACTATTATATGATATTTAATATTATTTTTCGTATTATTTTAGGTGGAAGCTTTTGTTTTCTAACATGCATGGTCGGCAAAGTTAGGATAGCTTAGCTGAGAGAGAATCAACCATATTTTAAATTGATCCACCTCGGACGCGTTTTTCGCATGTCTATTTGTTTATGCATTTCTACCAATCCAAATGCTCTTCGGAACACCACTTTGGTTCTTTTAAAACCTCAGTTTCAGATTCAGTGAACATACCACAACTCAACACTCACCTCAGAGCAGAAGAACATAATCCAGAATGAGCAGCGGCGCTGGCCAAGTAATCTGCGTCACCGGTGCTTCCGGTTACATCGCTTCCTGGGTCGTCAAGTTTCTTCTCGAACGAGGCTACACTGTGAATGCCACTGTTCGCGACCTAAGTATGTGGTTTTTTTTGTTCTATGATTTTTGTTTTCGTCGGTGATTATTTGTTGTGGTCGTTATGCATTACTATTTCGAAGATTAAAGGTTGGATAAAATGTGACGAGCAGGTGATTCAAGAAAGGTAGATCACTTGCTTAACCTTGAAGGTGCCAAGGAGAGGTTGCATCTCTTCAAGGCCAATCTTCTAGAAGAAGGTTCCTTTGACGCTGCCGTTCAAGGTTGTCACGCTGTGTTTCACACTGCTTCTCCCTTTTTTGACGATGCCAAGGACCCGCAGGTTTGTTTGGTTTGCAATATCGATTTGTGCTTTAGTTTTATGTGTGGATGTATGATATTTTGTTTTTACTTTATCTATTTCAGGTTGAGTTGTTGGATCCAGCTTTGAAGGGGACTCTGAATGTTCTGAAATCGTGTGTGAACTTGCCGACGCTGAAACGCGTGGTTGTGACTTCTTCCATTGCTGCAGTTTCTTTCAACGACAGGCCTAAAACCCCTGAAGTAGTGGTTGACGAGACTTGGTATTCCGACCCAGATTACTGTAAGAGAAACGGGGTATGTGCCTTTTCCTTCCTCTAATAAACTTTCATTACATGTTATGTTAATCCTTACTACTGAGATGAAACTTCATTGGAGAAACCTTAAGAAACCATTGGCTTAATAAACACCATTTATGGAAAAATCAAATAAAACCCTAACCAACAACATATAATAGCCTTCTATTATGTACTTTGCAAAACATCTTAGTGCACAATGCTTTTAACATCTTAGGGTAGTCTCACACTTAACATCTTAGGGTAGTCTCACACTTAACATCTTAGGGTAGTCTCACACTTAAGGGAGAGAATGTTAGGTATTCAAGTCTGAGAATGGGCATAAAGTTCCACATTGAGTAGAAATGATAAAGTTGAGGTGTATAAAAGAAAAGTAAAGACCCATAGACATTGAGCCTTAAGGTTTTATGTTGGAAGTGGTGTCATTTTTTCTCTTATACCCTCTCCCTAAGAAAATTTTCCAACAGTGGTATCAGAATAAGTATGTCCTATTGTGGTAAAGCCTAGGATTGAAGGGACTGCCAACAGCAGTTAGAGTAGTCTCCCCAAGATTTTTATGTTGGAAGTGGTGTCATCTTTTTTCTTATACCTCTTCCTAAGAAAATTTTCCAACAATGTTTTTTTTATGTATGTTATTATTAGACTATAACAATATCACTTTAATAATTAGAATTAATAATTATAAAGTTTTCAATAAAGTTGCTGTACAACTCAAAAATGCTATAGCTGTAGCAAAAGTAGTAAGTTTCTTAAGCAAAACATACAAGTAAACATCAACAATTAGAGATTATGCATTTCTTGATTGCTTATTATCATGTATAACTGCATTACTAAATAATTTAATCTGCTTCTCTCATTTTGTTCATATGATACGAAAACAGCTTAAAAGTTGTAATTTTTATATGCATTGGACAATTGCTACTGAACTAATTATATTTATATTTATTCAAAGGTCAAGAAAGTTCGTCATGTATATTATATATGTTACTTTGTTCACATATTTTGCTATTTCTTATTTATGTTTTAGATATGGTATAACCTTTCAAAGACTTTGGCTGAAGATGCTGCCTGGAAATTTGTAAAAGAAAACAACATTGAAATGGTTACAATGAATCCAGCATTGGTTGTTGGACCTCTCTTGCAACCAGTACTTAACACCAGTTCTGCTGCAGTTTTAAATTTAGTTAATGGTAATTACTGTGGCTACATTATGCTCTAAAATTATTTGATTTGCTGCATCTTGATTATACAATGTAGTTTTCTTTTAAAACCTAAACTATGTTATGATCAAACAAAAGGAAAAGGATCCATAAAATAATAAAACATAAATTAAAATGGAATATGAAAAGGAAGGTTAATAATATGTCATGATTTTTGAACAATTATGTTATGATTTCTAAGTGAACAATTCTTATATAAATGACAAAACTGTTCCATCACCTTGATACAGGTGCAGAAACATTTAAAAATGTAACTTTGGGATGGGTTGATGTGAGAGATGTTGCAAATGCTCATATTCTGGCATATGAGAGTGCTTCAGCTAATGGAAGATATTTACTGGTTGAGAGGGTGGCACACTACTCACAGGTTGTGAAGATTTTAGGTGATTTGTACCCAACATTGCAACTTCCAGAGAAGTGAGTATAATTATTTTGATAGTTTCAAGATTGCATACAATTAATTCATGTAAAATGTGAACAAAAATCCCCATATGTTGTACTTGACTATTTAGTGCTTTATTTACTTGCTTGAAAACTGAGTTTAGCGTTAAAAATGCATTCAGCATTGGTGATTTGAAACCACACAAAACTTTATATGAGGGCAAGAAATGAGACTTTGCATTCAAATGTTGTTTTGTATGAAAAACTGATTAGGTTATGAGGCCCAACATGACTTTTCATTCTGCAGTCTAATTTTGCATTTGTAAATTATAAACGATTCAAGTTTTAGTTGTTTTGATTTTTCTAATACCGTTTCACTTTGTTATCAATATTATCAGGTGTGTAGATGATAAGCCATATGGGCCAGTATTTCAAGTTTCGAAGGAAAAAGCAAAGAGCTTAGGACTTGAATTTACTCCTTTGGAAGTGAGCCTCAAGGATACTGTGGAAAGCTTGAAGGAAAAGAAGTTTACCTAAGTTGTTGCTTTTGAAGAAACGTGAAAACCTTCTTTAGTTGTTCACTTGACTTCTTATGCTCATGATTATGAATAAATTTATGGTAAAATTTGACTTAATTTAGAATCGGTGAGTACTTAAATAAGCTATTCCTGGTTTGGTTTAGACCTCTCTTTTGCTCTTTACCATCCATTTTCTTATTTTAATATTTCAACTTATCTCAATTATCTCAAAGAAACTATGCTATTTAATTATGGGTTGAATGTTTAAAGTTGGGTCCTAAAAACTCCCTTTCCCACCCATCACTTGACCTTGTCATAGAGAATTCCAGCTTTCACCAACGATCATTCCAGTTTTAGGGTCATGACCATTAGATTTTGACTTGCTTTTTACTCATTTTTCGTTTAAGTGAGCTTGATGGGGTACCTTCAGAATCCTTAGACTCTAGAACAACCTTGTTGAGCCTGTCGCTGGTTGTATCGGCATTCTCTGTCTCTTTAATGGCTTTTATCTACTTAAAATGACGAGCTATTTCTTTCCAACATTTTGCCATCTGATTATCTATACAAGAAAAAGTCATAACTAAAGCTTAAGCAAGCACAAAAATTCAAACTAAGCAATAAAAATAGGTGAATACCGATGTAGGCTTTAAGGTCTGTCTATCACACATTATTCAAGTTTTAAGAGAATAATGGTGTCAAAACTAGACTCCAACTTCACTGGTTTCTCGCAACTTTCTTGTTTGGTTGGTTCCAAATCTTCCTCCTTTCGAGCACTCTGGACTTGTGGTTTTTTTAGTCCAATAGAGGAGAAAGTCTTCCAACAAAGTACAGTTATGGGAAGGAGTTCATATCTTTATAAAATGACATTTGGAACGCATATAAGATGATTGGAAAAAGAATAAAAGACCTCGCCCATTAACACTATTCGGGGAAGCCCATAGTTGTCCAGAGGATATTTCAAGCTAGAAAAAAATGGAAAAACATATTTGAATTCGAAACTATGTTGAAATTAGTGCATATATATATGAAAGGTTCGGATAAATGCCCAACTCTTAAGATGTAACTGGGCAGGGGCTACATTCATTATTATTAAAATTTATTGGCCTTATTCTCACAAATCGACCCCCTAGACTCACAAGCTTGTATTTTTATGTCTTTTTTGTTGGTTTTACCAAAGACTAGGAGGTTACTAAGGGTTCATAGTTTTTTGAAGTGGTATAAACAAAGATTGTCCTAAATATATAGGTCGATTTTGACTCAAAGATAACATGCATCTTAAGCCATGTTATCAAACTCAAATAGCAAATAAACCATAGAAACTCGAAGAAATCATACCTAGAAATATAAAGAACTCAACCCAGAAAAATTAGAAAAAATCCTAGGATAAAAAGGTAACCCCAAAAAACTTGGTAGAAACAAAGTACGCCAAAGATGGTTAAGTAGTACGTGAAATGACAATAATCAGCAAGAACACTAGGGGAGATTGAATCGGTGAGTTACGAGTTCTCTCGTCACAAAAGATGAAATCAGGAATGGAGGGTTTTCCCTTCTACTTTCAAAGTTTTGAAACAACACGAACAACTTGGGGTGAGCATCATAACGCTAATTAGGTAGTCCTATTTATAATTAAAATATTTTTTTTAAAATATTTTATTTATTTATTTATTTATTATATTATCATATATTTTTATTATTTAATATATTTTAGTTAAATTATAGAAATATAAAATAATATATTTAATTCTTACTTTATTTTTTTATTATATTTATTTATTATTGAATTCTTCTATAATTATACAAATTGTTTAATTATTAAAAATTTTCTTACTGATTTTATAACTAATATTATTAAATGAATCGAATATTTTTTTATCATTAGAATGAGTGAAAGATTTTTTGGTATTCATACTTGAGAAAAAAAAATTTAGTATTGATGGTTCTAAACTAGTATGGACTCTCCTAGTGAGATATTTTAATCTAAAATAGACACATATGTACTTTGACATAAAATTAATTAGATTTTGAACTTTGAAACACAACAAAATCATTTATTTTAGCAACAATGCGTTGATGGATTTTAATACAAATTACACTCATTTTATTTGATTAGGTTATAAACTCTTCGTAGGTATATGATTTCCATTCATGGCTTCTATGGTAACATGTTTAATATCAACTTTACTAGTTTTTCTTATTGGAAGGATGAAATTAGTATCACTTTGGATTACTTTTGTTGTCTTTGAGTTAGTGTTTATGTGGCCATCAATGGTGAGTGGATTGTTTGATTGACCATTGAAGCACTGCAATGCAATGGCAACTTAAACATGATACATGACAATACTCAATGGTCCTATATTTCTCAAAATCTTGTATAATGTCTATTAGATGTTCGAGGAAAGTATGTGAAGATGTGGGAGTTTTATTTATGGATGTTTTGCTGGTTATGATGAGGTTTAGTTTTACTTCGATCACTGTGATACATAAATCATTAATAGTTACTTCAATTACCTATACGAACTTGTAATAGTTTAATGTTAATATCATCACTCAAAATCATATATAAGAAAGATTCAAAACTCAAATATTAAGAAAAACATTGAAGTAAATTTTTATGTTTCCATGGTAATTTTTAGTTTCGTGTGAATCTTGTTTTTTTAATGCAATAATTATTATTAGAATTTTTTATATTTAATGAATTTTTTTTATAAATTTATAAAAGATTTATAAAAAAGTAAAAAATTCTTTTCTTACATATTTTTATAATAAATTTGTAGAAAAAATCTTATAAAATATAATTTTTTTAATAATGATATATATTTATATATTTTTTATTATGATTATATATGGTATAATATTCCTTTATCTATCGTTTCAAATTAAATACCGTCAAACATAAATTAGTTATCATGCAACATATTATTGGTTTTAGTTAAGCAACTTATATATACTTTAATATAATTAGTATTTTCAAGTAGATAAAAGTAATTGTTCTTCTAAATAAGAGAAAATATATGAAGTTGTTTACGTAAACGAAAAAATATAAAAAGGTCATTGAAATAAATTAAAATATGAAAAAAAGGAAGGAGAGTGTGAATAGTGGTTGGTGATGTCTAAATAGTAAAAGTCAAAATTTGACCCACATTTCGAAGGACTTAAATTTTAAGACCCACTTTGATATTATATGAGTGAATGAGTAATTTTTATTTAATTTAAAATAAATAAAAAATTAAAACAATAATTTTGAGTCTAAATTTAAAAGAATAAAATGTAAAATTTCGTTTAAGTCACAAGAATGAAAGTAGTTTTGTTTTAAAATATTAATAATTTTATATATAGACTTTAATACATGTATATGTTTAAATAACATAATATTATTTTTTATGTTTTTGGATTATAATTATAATTATTATTATAGAGAATAAGTTGGTTCATAAGTTTTTAGAGTATGATTTTGATTATTTTTAGTACGGTTTAAATCTCTGATATTTTTAATCATTCTTTTTTAGTTCTTATAATAATAATAAGTTTAATGATAAAAATGAAAAATATTAATTAATATAATTAGGATAATAAACAATATTTCAACCTGAAATAATTATATTGTTAAAAAATAAAGGATCAAAATTACATTAAAAAATTCAGGGGATAATTTATGGATAATTAAAAATTGAGGGATCAAAATCACAGAACAAAAATAGGGATCAAAATTATAAGTTTTGTAAGATATAGCAACCAAAATTGAAATTAAGCCAAAATCTATTTTGCATTTAAGAAAGAAAAGACAAACCTGTTACTAATATGAGTGGGAAATATATAGATAATAGATAGAAAATTGCATTTATTTCTATTGATGTTATATTAAATGAGATTCATATTTCTTCTAGGTTTAAAATAGACATTATTTTTTTGGTATAGTTTTTAAGGTTACTCTCAGTTGTATTCTTAATAAATTATTAAATGATATTCACCTTTTCTATTTTTAGAATTAAAAAATATTTCTAATTTTTGTTTATAATTTTTTTAATGTTATATTTTAAAACTTTAATTTTTAATTTTCATAACCTTTTATTTAAGATTTAGTCAATGTAAAATCTTTAAATAAAATAAAAAAATAAATAAAAACTATCATGAATAACACATCTCATTTTTAAATCTATTTTTATACACGTTCAAATAACTCGAAAGGGTATTAAAAAAATAAGTTTTAAACCAATAAACCATTAATCACGCATTAACATTTTTTTTATTCCTATAGAGACACATTAGTATTTTTTTATCCTAAAAGCAAATCAGTTACAAAGGAGCAATGTATTTTTAAATATAGTATAAACATAAAATATTATAATTAAAATATATTTTCAATTTGTATATAAATATATTTCAATTTTAGTTTCTGGAATTTATTTTTTATTTTTATAAATATAAAATATTTATTTTAGTCATTATAAAATGAACAAAAAATTTCTAAACAATGTCTCTAGTTGAAATCTTGTAGATGAATAATAAGATGTGCTTATGAGGGAGATCCCATTAAAGGTAGCTACCCAAATTTCCCAACACAGATTAATCATCACTAAAATTGGTTAATACTCCATAGCAATAAAACGATTACCAAAGAAATAAAAAATATAAAAAAATTGGGTTTCAGTTAAAATTTATTTTCTATTTTAATGTTTATAATTTAAATCATTATTTTTTTCTTAAATATATCTTAAGATAAATAAATAAAAATACATTTGTTCCTTCATCTGTGTGGCGGCATTTCTATTATATTAAATTTTTTAAGAAAACTTAAAAAATATGTGGAGAAATGAAAAGTTTAATAGCATGATATCTCTTGATCACTAGTGGTTACTTTTGAATGAAGAGGTTATAAATAAATTTACTTTTGAATAAAGAGGCTGTGCAATTATTATTTTTATTTTTACCAAATAATAAAATTTTATTTTTATTGAATAAAAAAATAAAAAGTAGTATAATTAAGAAAAACATAAAAATAATTATTAAAGAGTGTATCTCTATATGTAATGTATACATTCACTCTTTACTAAACATGTAATAATAGTTAAATAGTTAAAGTTAAATATACATTTTTTTTATAAGAGTGGAAATTGAAAGTTATCCCTCTTAAATAGAATTAAAAACAAATATAATCATATTATTTCTCAAAGGAAGAAATGAAAGTTGGATAAAAGAAAAACCTTGATGAAAATGACAACACTTCAATGATAAGCTTGACTAAGAACAAACTATTTGCCAACAACCTTTCCCTTAATTAATAGTTGAAACATGAGTAACCTTCATAGTATACATTACTCTTTCAACTATTAGAACCCATGCACTATCAAAAACTAGACACCCTCCCCACCATAACTAACACACAAAATCATCCAACAAACTCTCCAAACCACTTATCTTTTCACTATTGTGACCCTTTTTTCTCTTCATTGTTGTTGTCACAATCACCATGTGGGTGGGGTGAAAGTTTTGACTTTGGAAGGAAAACATATGAGAGTTGGATGGTGGGTGGTAGGAAGGGATAGTTGTAGTGAGAGAAGAACAAGGAACTTATAATAGTCATTTGATAAGAGAGATTAATTGGTGAGGTTTAAAAAGTGGAGGGAGAGAGCTAAGAGATGATATAAGGTAGTTGATAAGTTGTAAACTTTTTATTTCATTACTCTATCTCTAAACATTTTAGGCAAAATTATTTATTTTATAAATATTTTTTAGTGACAACAAAATTATTAAATTATGTTCATCTTTAATGTTTTTTAGTTTTTATGAAATGTGTGAATTTTGATCTTAGTTCTTCTATATTTTATATTTTAATCTTTTTAAGATTTCAAGTGATTGTTTTTAATTTTAAAAATATTTTAAGAAAAAGTTTTTAGAGGTATTATATCTATGTTAATATTACATCATAACATTAGTTTTAGATAGGAAAATTTTAAATTTTAAAGATTTTTAAATATGTAAAATTTAAATGTTTTTGTTTTAAAAAGTTGTTTAATTTCTTAAATATTTTGTTTGGATAATATTGGTCTAAAAGTAATATTGATCATTTAAATCGATATTTGTTAAGAAATAATTCTAACTTAGATAAACTGAAAATAATTGTAGTAGGTTTTGTTACAAGAAAAAATGATAGTAAAAGACTATTATTAATGTTAACAAATAAAATATTGACTAAAGTTGACTAATATATAATACTAGTTTATAAATTATATGGATAAAAAAAATAACTTTCTCTATGAAGATTGACAAATAATCATGATTGACTTTAACTCAAAATAAATCTCACCATCCTTAATTAGATTTTTTGGTTGTTCTAACTAATTCTTATTGTCATGTCATGTCTCCTAGGGTGAGTGCTAGGGATTCTAAGAAGACACACCCATGACAGTTATATATTTTAGATATGTTCATCTCTTCTTTGCAACACAAGTGTGTTTTTATCACCATGGGTGTGATTTGTTTTGTTTAGGGTTTAGGGTTTTTCATTGCTCTCTACATTCATTTTTGACATTTATGCATAACACTTTGTAGATTTGAAATTAGTTATCAAATTATTTTTATAAATTCCTAGAATTTAAATTTCTTTATATATGCTTTAATTGGTACTACATCTGTCATTAATAAGTAATAAATCATAGAAATTAGGTCATATAAGTAATAAATGATGGAAGAGTGAAACCCACACACATGCTTCTGGGTATTATTAATCATATCCACTGCAACAATTACAATTAAATTTATAACAAAATAGAGAAAAGAAGAATCCAGAAAGCTAGAGAGTACCTCTACAAAGCTTTATGAGGACAACCATATAATAATTTAGCAATGGTCCAACATTGAATGCTAAGAGAAGGTTTGATGAAAACAGTGGGTGTGGAGTGGTGTGGTGTGGTGCAGTGTAGGACCACACAAGTAGAAAACCTGTTACAATACCTAAAACAAATTTTAAAACTGAATTAGGTCATTCTCAAATTCTTACATAAAGAACTCGACAACATACAAATTCAGTTTAACATTTGGAGAGGACAACACTTCTAGCCACGAAAAACAAACAATGTTGATTGGCTTCAACAAATTTTTAGGGTATTTTTATTAGATAAGTTTTTCATCACTATTTTTTGGGAAAAGATAAAAAACAACAACTTTTCATATAAATTTTAATTACTTTATGAATAAATTGAAAATAAAAGTTTTAAAAAATTGTACTAGAAATTTATGAAAAAGTTACTAGTTTGTATTATAACTAAAACAATTGCAGCTGCTGAAACACACTACATGTTATTATATTCATGACACGATTGTCTACGAAAACTATTATATATATATATATATATATATATATTACCCTTTTCCTTTTTCTTTGGTTGACTGTTTGTTTTCTAGATGCTTCACTGAAAGATACTTCATGTTATTATATTCATGGCACGATCTTCATGTTATTATATATATGTATTTGGGTGATTATTTGTATTATAGATGCTGACAGTTCATGTAATTATATTTATGGCACGATTGTCTAAGAAAACTATATTTTATATATATTAGTTGGGTGAGAGGTGAAAATCTCAATCAATGGAATATTTTATATAGATTTGTTGAGTGACTAGTGAAAGTCTCAATCCATGATTTTGAAGGCTTTGCTTAATTTAAAATATCATACCCTTTTTTTTTTCAGGTCAAGCAAATTATATTTATACACTTATAGGAATATAAGCAAAAGAGATGTTAGAAAATTATACAAGAGTTTTGAGAAATGGTGGAGATTTTATTACATATGGCATATACTAATTACATGTTGATAATCTATTTATAGTTAGTTACCTATGTAATAAATTCCATTTAACCCTAAATCTTCATAATATCAATGACCCTTAGTAACCTCTTATTTTCAAACTATTTTTTCACACCAAATATTTTACTCTCAATCTTCTAAAGTCTTCAAATCTGAATGGTTCAGTGAAAATATCCATGACTTAGTCTTCTTTTTGTATTTTCACATGAACTAGATCCACCTTTTTCTTGAAAATATTTTTCTTAACTTTTACTAGAAAGATCATTAAAAATGATAAAATTAACACTAAATCAATTAAAAATTAACTTAGAATCTAATTTAATAAATAGTTAAAATTTTGATAATTAATATTAAAAATTAATTTAAATTCTTATTAAAAATCAATTTACTTACCATATCTGTTTATAGTGTTTAATATACATCTTTTATGTTTTTTTTGCCTTTCACTTCATCTTGTTTAGGATGATATTTAACATGACTATTATTTAAAAAATATTATTGTAGTCCTAAAAAATTATTTTATATATTAATTAAATTTAATTTTAGATCTAATGAATTGGTATATGAATTATAATATATACATATTTAATAAAATAATATTACTTTTATTTTTTTTAACAGCTATTATTTTTTAAATATTATTATAATTAGATATTGTTTTAAATATAATGAAAATAAACTCATTATTATGAAAATTAATTTTAGTTTTAGATATAATAATGTCATTTTTATTTCTTTAACATAACCATTTTTTAAAAATTCTTTTCTTATCAATTCCCTTTATTTTTTTTTTCATTCTCAAACCTTTGCTTCCAATCCTTTTGCTCTCAAGTCAAAACCTTCATTTCAAACTGTGTCCTTTAGGTTCAAGTTCTTATATGTTCTGATTGACTAGAAAATCATAAAGAGTACGTATGACAAGAACCCTTTTGTGAAAATGTCAACAAGTAAATAGTGAATGGGAATATAAAGACATTAAATTATCCATGTTTAATCATGGAAATAATTCAATTTTATATTCATTTCAATGTGTTCATGAGTCGTGCTGGATTTGTATAAATATATTTACAAGAATATTTACATATTCTATCAGTGAAAAAATAGATAATAAGTTGAGAAATTTAGCGTTTTAGACATATTTTTTAATTCTATTAGGTATTTAAGTGTGAGAGTGAGCATGTCCCACATTTAGTAGAAATGATGAAGTTGAGGTGTATAAAAAAAAAACAAAAACACATAGACATTGAGTCTTAAAGTTTTATGTTGGAAGTAGTGTAATCTTTTTTCTTATATTTTCTAAGAAAATTTTTCAACAAATTCTTGCAAAATTATTTCCCATTTTTTATTTAGTCTCAACAAAATGTAATTAGATAAATCTTTATAACTATTATATGAAATTAAATGTTATTTTTTCGTATTATAATATGGAGAAAAAATAAAATTGTTTCCGAAGTTAAGACCAAACATAATTGACTTAAAATTGATCTCAAAGGAAGTTCCCGCTGAGGAGGAAAAACAAGAACATAATAAGCAAATCCGCAAAGTCAGGATCCTTCACCTAACAATCAACTGTGTGTTTAATTTTGATCCGTCTGGGTCGCGTTTTGCACATGTCAATTTATGTATAACTACCACGCCATGTGCTCTTCTGAACACTACTTTGCTTCTTTAAAACCCTCACTTTGAGCTTCACTCAACATACCAACTCAACACTCACCTCAGAGAACAACAACATCGTCCAGAATGAGCAGCGACGCTGGCAAAGTTGTGTGTGTAACCGGCGCTTCCGGTTACATCGCTTCATGGCTCGTCAAGTTTCTTCTCCAACGCGGTTACACTGTTAAGGCCACTGTTCGCGACCCAAGTATGTGGTTTTTTTTTCGTTCTATGATTTTTGTTTTCGCCGGTGATTAATTACTTGTCGTGGTCGTGTTGCATTACTGTTTCGAAGATTAAAGGTTGGATAATATATGTGATGCGCAGGTGATCCCAGAAAGGTCGATCACTTGCTTAACCTTGAAGGTGCCAAGGAGAGATTGCATCTCTTCAAGGCGAATCTTCTAGAAGAAGGTTCCTTTGACTCTGCCGTTCAAGGTTGTGTCGCTGTGTTTCACACTGCTTCTCCCTTTTTTGTCACTGCAAAGGACCCGCAGGTTTGTTCGGTTTGCAATTCGATTTGTGCATTTGTTTTATGCGTGGATGTGTAATCTTTGTTTTTACTTCATCTGTGCTCAGGCTGAGTTGGTGGATCCGGCTTTGAAGGGAACTCTGAATGTTCTGAAATCGTGTGTGAAGTCGCCGACGCTGAAACGCGTGATTGTAACTTCTTCTGTTGCTGCAGTTGCGAACAACGGAAGGCCTAAAACCCCTGAAGTAGTGGTTGACGAGACTTGGTACTCCGACCCAGATTTCTGTCGGAAAAATGGGGTATGTGCCGTTTCCTTCAATAAACTTTCATTACATGTTTTTCATGAACTTTGTCTGAAAATAAAGTTCACTTAGTTCAATCAAACTATCTTTCCATTGCTTTTGTTTTGATATAATCTCTTGTTTCGATATAATCTCTTGTTTCTATATAATATGTTGTGTTTTGGTGAAGTAGTGTAAAAGCCAGATCCCACGTTACTTACTTTTGATATTTTCTAAGGTGTATATACCAAAACACATTTTATATAAACAAATAAAGTGGATAGTAAAAAAGTAGCCCTGTATGCTCGACAAATTGAACTTAATTTTACTTAGTTTTTTGTAATTTTTTTAGTTTTTTAATTTGATTTTCATTTTCGTATTTTATTTTGTTTAACTTATTATTTGAAAAATTTAAAGACAAAAGTCTCAAAAAATTACAAGCACTAGTTTTCATAAATAAATTTTTTGAGACTTTGTATTGTTCAGATTATTTTATTGCAATATGAATATATATTAAAATTATTTTAATAATTCTAAATTATTTATACTTTAATTTCATTTTTTGATTATTAATAATTTAAATAAATTTATTACTTGTAATTTATTAATTTTTAATATATTTTTACTTGTAATTTTTTATTTTATTTTATTAAGTTATAAAATAAAGTTTATGTTTTTAGAAAGAAATATATTAAAAAATGTTATTAATAACAATAAATTATTATTTTTATCATCAATAGCAATATGTATCATACAAATTTATATTTATATTTTAAATTTTTAACTTCAATTTTTTAAACATATAACTATTTTTTTTCAAAATATATTAATATTTCATATTACATAAATTAAATTCTTATTAATTTAATTATTATAATAAATAATTACTTAAATGTATATGAGCCAACATTGATAATTTAAATAAATTTCTATATTCAATTTATATATTTAAGATATAAAAATAATTATATCTCAAATTAAAAATTTTAAACAATAATTTAAAAAAATAAAAAATGAAACTTTAAAAAACAAAATTTTTGAAAAATAAAATAAAAAGAGAGTTAAAAAAAATAAAAATATTAAAAATTGTGTTTCTAAAAGTACAACCAAAAAAGGTAAAAAAAAATTGGAAATCGTACTTCTAAATTCGATTTCACTCTAAAGTTGCTGCGCTTTTGAGTAAAACTTACTTATATATGTGATTTTTTAAAAAACACTTGTCCATATATGTAGATTCAAAGGAAAAAGTGTACAATTTTTGTAAAAAAAAAACTAATAATTTAAAGCCTAAGGCCATTTATGACCCAAATAAGCTCTTTTATGTCTTTCCACTTGTCCTTTACATTCTCAAATAAGAAAAATGTAGAGTGCAAGCTAGGTTTAACAGTGTTCAAGATCCATGATACTAACATGGATTGCATTTGTCAATCCTTCATTTTTAACCATTCCATCTACAAATTTCCCATTTTCTTCTAAGATCTCATGAAGTCCACATTACATGTTCATTCTTCATAATTCTCTCTGAAGCTACACTTGGACCGAGTTGAGATCATATGGTTAAGGAATTATTTTTCCTTGATTAACAAGATGTTTCATATCTCCTGTAACTTTTGTATTGTCTTATAAATTTTTACACTCTGATACCATAATTGTACTCTTTTATTGATATGCTATATTAGTTTACACACAAGAGTTATTTGGGATTATTTTCTTCTAAAAAACTCCTAAGAGATCTTAAATCAACCCAAATTAGTATTAAACCAATTTTATCTCCTAAAAAATACTTAATGATAGAAACATAACTTCTCCAACATATCCAACAATTTCAACTAAAATTTAGGTTGAAAATTTAGATTAGTTATATATATATATATATATATATTCAAATCCTTCAAAGAAATCATTGACACAATTTAAGTTATTTATGTAAAAAAATAAACTAAGTATCTCACAAGGACAACATCTAATAACTTCTAGCTCAGAATGTCCTCTATTTTTTTGTTTTCCAAAGCATCTAAGTGCACAGATGCTTTTCACAACTAATGTTTTTCCTATTAAGTTTAGCCAACGATTTAAAAATCTTGGATAGAAGTACATACTCCAAAATGGTTGTACAGAAAGTAGTAAGTTCTTAAATAAAACATACAAATAAACACCAACAACTATTTTAGCTTCATCCCATGTCAACACTACATATTGCTTTATATGATTAACTTCATTTTGTTGTAATTTTGAGATTATGCATTTCTTATTCACTTATTCTCTCTCATGAGCAGTTGCGCTACTAAACAATTTTATCTGCTTCTCTCATTTTGTTCATATGATATGAGAAAGACTTAATAGTTATAAATTTTATATGCATTACATAGTTACTAGTAAACTTTAAATTGTGTTATTTGTCAATAAAGTTACTTATACTTATTCAAATGTCAATAAAGTGCTATTTGTCATGTAAATTGTGTTACCAGTTCTTCACATTTTTTTATTTCCTATTTATGTTTTAGGGATGGTATGACCTTTCAAAGACTTTGGCCGAAGAGGCTGCCTGGAAATTTGCAAAAGAAAACAATATTGACTTAGTTACAATCAACCCAGCATTGGTTATTGGACCTCTTTTACAACCAGACCTTAACACTAGTGCTGCTGCCATGTTAAATTTAGTTAATGGTAATTACTATTTATACATTATATATACTCTAAAATTTCTGTTATATGCTTTATCTGCATCTTGATTACATAATATAATCTTTTTTCAACTCAAACTATATTATGAATCAAATAAAAAGAAAAGGAAATATAAATAATGAAGCAAAAACTAAAGTGGAATATGAAAAGGAGGACTAATAATATGTTATGATTTTTCAACTCAAACTATGTTATGATTTTTCGCTGCACAATTCTTAGATAATTAAAGAAACTGTTCTATGATGACCTTCATACAGGTGCGCAAACATTTAAAAATTTGACTATGGGATTTGTGGACGTGAGAGATGTTGCAAATGCCCATATTCTAGCATATGAGAATGCTTCAGCTAATGGAAGATATATTCTAGTTGAGAGGGTGGCACATTACTCAGAAATTTTGAAGATTCTACGTAATTTGTACCCAACATTACCACTTCCAGAGAAGTAAGTATAGTTATTTTGATAGTTTCAAGATTGTATACTATTCATATGAAACATGAACAAATTATTCAAGTTTTTTTCTGATCCCGTTTCACTCTGTCAACAATATTACCAGGTGTGCAGATGATAAGCCATATCCACCAGTATTTCAGGTTTCAAAGGAAAGAGCAAAGAGCTTGGGACTTGAATTTACTCCTTTGGAAGTGAGCCTCAAGGACACTGTGGACAGCTTGAAGGAAAAGAAGTTTACCAAATTTTAAGTTGTTACACCTAAAGAAACATTGAAACCTTCTTTAGTTGAACCTTCTCTAGTTGTTCAGTTGGCTTCTTGTGCTCATGCTCATGAATAAAATTATTGTAGAATAAGACTTAAATCAGAACTGGTAAGTACTGAAATAAGTTATTCTTGGTGTGGTTTGTACTAGTTACAATTAAGTTTCGAACATGTGTGTTCTAGTAGAGTTTGCATTACAGATTGTATCCTTGTTATATTATAATACCAGGAAATGTCTGTTGCAATTACTGCATTATGTTTGTACCATTTGAGGCTCTAATGGAAAATTTATAGGTAAGTTCAATATTGATTGCTAGTTCAATACTGTAACCAGTATGAAAGTAGGGTATTTTAGATTTGATATCCAATATATATGCATTAATGTGTGTGAAGCATGAGCATTTTAAATAAGGAAAATGTTACATGTACACATGCAAAAGTGAAATCCACCTAAGCTACACCTACACTATAGTAGTTTCTTATTAAATTTAAAAGTGAAAAGCATATATCAAAACCAATTACACTAAGAAATGTGATGTTGACGGTTGTTTATTTTTGGAAGTGGTATGTGTATTAACTCCCTTTAAATAATACTCTAAATTTTGAGTTTTTTACGGTTGTTTTCATCACGCTAATGACTAGTCATAAAAATCGTGTTGTCTCATCCAAATTGAACTTGTTAAGAAAGAAAAATGTGACTTTTGTTATTTACACTTCTCTTTTGGTCTTCATACTCTATTTTCTTATTTTAATATCTAAATTTATCTTCATTACCTTACAAAAACTATGCTCTTGAAAGCATATGCTATTGGACAAAAATGTTTATCATTTGTGGAATCTTCTGCATTTGTAGTTTACAACAATGTATTGATACATTCACTACAAATTAGACTCATTCTATTAAGATCATAAGCTCTTCTTATTGGGTCTTTTGAGGGAGAATACAACACAAATGTATCACGAGAAAATCCACATAAAGAAATTGATAACACCTCTAATCCAAAACTTTAAGACAATAGATTCATGAATGTTCTTTCTTATATGTTACTCAACATACTCATCTACCAAATGTAAGATTTAAAATCACATTTGAATTTCCAGCATTTTTGTGTGTATATGTGTTTCATTCATGACTTCTATTACTAAGGATGAAATTAGTATTACTTTATATTAGATTTACTTGTGTTGTCTTGGCTCAAGGCTTATGTGACCATCAATAATGTCAATAGAAAGGAAGGATATTCTGATTAACCATTAGATAACTGCAATGATGACGTAGACATGATACATGGCAATCATATTGGTCATAACATTACATACATTTCTCAAGTTCTTGCATAGTGCTTATTAGATGTTCAACAAAAGTTTTTAAAAATGTTTAGTTTTCATTATGCATATTTTGCTACTTATGTTGAGGTTTTACTTCAAAGCACCATGATATACAAATCATAGATAGTTAGAGTGTAAACTTTTACTTATTTCAATTACTTGTGTGAGCTTATGACTAAGTGTTCATTACGAACAAAGATATAAAATGAAGTTTTAATACGTTAATTCTTGAAAAAAATATTAAAATAAATTTTTATGTTTTTGTGATATTGTGAACTTTTATCTAAGATAAAATTATAAAAATAAAAAAAATCATCTTAAAAATATATATTTGTGCTAATGATTAATAAAATATTAAGTAGAGCATGAATCTTGTTGGATCTTTGTATTAAAGTAAAATTTGTAAAAAGATTTTAAAAGTGATACAACATAAATAAAACTTACCAAAATTAAATTAAGACCTAGTGCAATGGATATATTCTTATATTCTTTCACATAATTAATATTCTTAACCAAGTGAAAAAAATTACTCTTTTATACGAGAGTATAATGAAGAAAATAGATAAATTTATCTATCTAAAAGAAAAAATAAAAGAAGATCATTCATATAAATTAAAATGTAAAAAAGAGAGTAAGAGAGTGTGAAGGGTAATTGGTTAGGTGTGAATAATTGGTGGATGTGAATAGTAAAATTCAATTTTGACCCACTTTTTAAAGATCCACTCTGATTTTATATTGAGCCGAAGAGTTATTTTGATTTAATTTAAAATAAATAAAAAAGTAAAAAATATTTTGAATGTAATAATTTAAAAGAATAAAATATGAAATTTTACATTTAAGTCACAAGAGTAGAATTAGTTTTATTTTAAAATATAATGATTTGATAAATAGACGATAATGCATGTGTGTATATATATATTATAATAATCACAGAATTATTTCTGCTTTTTACAATTATAATTATAATTATTGTTATTACTATAAAAAAATAAGTTGATTCTATGACACGTTTCAGCTTAGGGTCATTTAATCCACGGACTAAACAAATATATAAAAAGTGTGTTTATTTTATTTGTGTCACAAATTTTTACAGTTTTCCCTTTTGAGGTCTACTTTTATACCTTAAACACTAATTCTAATCGGCTTTTATCAATTAAAAATGAGATTAAATATATTTTTAATCTTTAAATTATTTGTTAAAATTATATTTCGTTTTTTAAATAAATTTTGAATTTATTTCGCCCTTATACTTTATAAACTCGTATAAACAATTCTTGATAATGTCTAAGAATTTTTTTTTATCTCTTTATTTTCCTTCTTCATTATTATCCATCTCTTAAGTTTCTTTCATTCTTTTTTCTTCTATTTCCTTTCATTTTTTCTCTTCTTAAAGACGTTTTTATTTATCATTGAAGATCATTTACACCTGTTTATAAAGTATAAGGATGAAATAAGTGTAAAGTTTGTCCAAAAAATGAAACACAATTTTAAAAAATAGTTCAAGAACTAAAAACATATTTAACCCATTAAAAATAAGTCCAATTCTTATAAATAATTTAGTTTTTATTTTAAACATGGTTTTTAGTCTATAAAAGTATTACTTTGGATGTTTTTCATAAATCTTTGATATTTCTAATAATTCTTTTACTCCTTCTTTTTCTTATATAATAATGATAATAATAATAATAATTTATTATAATAATATATAAAAAGATTATCTTTAATATATTTAAAATAAAAATAAAAATAAACTATTTAAAATTTAAAAATAATTATAAATATTTTAAAATATAATTACTTATTTTTACATATAATGATCATTATTAAATTATTTAAAATGATTTTTTGACTTTTAAAAATAATTATGAACACTTCAAATACATCATTACCTTTTTTTTTTTATGTAATCAGTATTATTATATTTTTTTTCTTAAAATAATAGTAAGAGTAGTAATAATGTTAAAAATAAAAAACATTAATTAATACAGTTAAAGTAACAAACAATATTTCAAATTAAAATAGTTATTTTTTAAAAAAATTAAATATATTTTTAATTTTTTGAATTATTTATTAAAATTATGTTTTGGTACGATAAATTTTATTTTTATATTTTATAAATTAATGTAAATAATTTTTAATAATAAATAAAATTTGAAAAAAAAAAGAGAAAAAGACAAACTTGAAAAATAGAAGATAAAAAAATAGAAAATTATAAAAATATAAAATAAAAAAATGAAAAGGATATAAACTACCAAAAATCACTTAAATTCATTTATATAAATATAAGAAAAAGATATACTCAAAATTTGTCCAAATACAAAATATAATTTTAATAAATAATATAAATACTAAAAACACATTTAAACAAAAATATTTAAAATTATATTAAAAGTTGATGAAATAAAGTTATGAATAATAAAAAGTGAAGGAACAAAATTACCGAAAAAAGAGTGTGGATCAATATAATGAGATCGGTAAAATATGGGAACAAAAATTGCAATTAAGTCAAAAATGTATTTTAAATTTAAGAAAAGCAGGCAAACATGTTCTTAATATGAATGGGAAAAATATTTAACCTTCAATACATAAATACTTTCAACATAAAGAAGAAAATTATTATAATAAATTATACTCATATTTCTTTTAATTTTAAAATACACGTTCATCTTTTTTATACTTTTTTGTTGTTTTTAAATGATTTTTTCACGCATGTGGAACTGAATTTTTATCTGATTTTTTTTTTACTTTTTTAACATGTCAGGTGTAAAAAATATTTGAAAAATAAAAACTATATATTTCTTTAAAAATAAAAATATTGCAATTAAAATATAAATAATTTTAATAAATATTTATAAAAATTTTAAAATATATGTATAAATAATTTGAAGTTGTATAAATAAGAGAACTGAAAATTGGCTTGGAAAAGTTATTTATCACAGAATTTGGTTTATATACTTTTAGTGAACTCTATTAAACTTATTTATCAAAAGGTTTATATTAAAATTATTTATAAAAAAATACATTAAACATATTTATCAATAAAAGTTATATTAAATTGTTTATCAAAAATTTAAAAATATTTACTAAAATTATTTATATTTTAATTGTAATATTTCTTATTATATATATATATATATGTTTAAATATTTTTTAAATGTTTAAATATTTTTTTAAATATTTTATATATATATATATATATGTTTACATATATATTATGTTAAATGTTTAACAATATAAGAAAACAAAATCAAAATTCCATTTTCAAAAACTGAATTTTAACTGATTTTAAATGTCACAGAATCAATTTTATAATCAGTTAGTTGATAATCTAAATTTGACCTTAATCAGTAATCCTTGTAATTAATATGCTATAAGTGTAAATAAAAAGTGCAACTATGCTAGGCTGGTAAACAAATATTTTTAAATGGATATGCTTTTCACTTATTTTTTAAAAAAAGCTACTCAGTTTTTCTATTTTTTAGAAATAAGAAAACATTTTTTAATTTTGTTTAATTTTATATGTTAAAACTTTAACTTTTAATTTTCTTAATTTTTTAAAATTATAACCAATATAAAATTTTTAAATAAAAAAAGGTATTAACATGAATAACACTTCTTATTTTCAAGGATTGATTTTGAATCAAACCAAAATAGTTAGATTTTTAAAAAGTAAGGAAGTAAAATTACCTCAAAAGATTCAAGAAATAAAGTTACGAATAATTAAAAGTTGAAGGATCAAAATTACATAAAAGAATAGGTATCAAAACTACGAATTTTGTAAAATACAGGAACCAAAATTGTAATTAAGCTAAAAATCTATTATATATTTAAGAAAAAAACAGACAAACATGTTCTTAACATGAATGAGGAAAAAAATATTTAAAACACTTCATTATCTTTCTTGATATATTAAATGACGATTATATTTCTTTTAATTTTAAAATAAACATTCATCCTTTTATATATTTTTTACAATTTTAAATAAGTATACTCCTCACTCACTTGTATTTTTGTAGTTTTAATAAATGATGCTCACTTTTTCTATTTTTTAAAATAAAAAGTATATATTTTTACTTTTGGTTTAAATTTTTAAATTTAACATTTTAAAACTGTAATTTTTTAATTTTCATAAAAGAAAAGTTGAAATAGTGTGTTTTACTACGATTTCATGAAAATAATTAAAATAAAAAACTAAAAATATATTCTAAAATATGATATTGACGTGAGAACTTTAACTAGATCAAAATCTAATTTGGTAATACAATTTTTTCATTGTATAATCGTGTTCGAAGACACGATTTATTGTAATTTTTTCAAAAGTACCATTTATGTAATTTTTAAATAAAATTACACTATTTTTTTGAGTAACATTTTCAATAAATGAGCAACTAATATTTTTAATTTACTTCATATAATTGAAATGACTAAAAAGACAATTAGATTTAGACATTCCCTTATTCTTATAAAATTTGTTTGAGTTGTACTATTAAATTTTTTAAAATTATACTTAATTTTTTTAAATCATAAAATATAGACATTAACATTTAACTTCTAATACTAAAATTCAATCCTACATAAATAAAATTTAGAAATTTATATGTACTTAACTAATAATTTAGAATTTTTGTTTTTGTTTTTTTTATATTGTGATAAGTATTTAAAAACTCATATCCCCTTATCAATACTCTAAATTAAACTTGGAGGTGAAAGTGAAAGGAAAGAATGATATGTTGTAAATTCGAATTCGATTCCTTTAACTAATTTTTTTTAGGTTTAATAGGTTTTTGTTTAATTTTTTTTACATGGTGTTATTATTATTATTATTTTAATATAATTCAAATTTGGTTAAAATGAATTAATACGATGTATTTTTATTAAATTAGTATAAATGATTTAAAAAAAATGATGACATAACCTATGATTAGAGATGACAAAAAAATTCATATCCACCTATATCTATAGGTAAATTTTGGAAGCCGTATTAAATACATATCTTAAACTATATTCGCAGGTAATAGGATTATTTAGAGTTTAATTTTATTTATGTATATTTTTTATTTATTCTCACAAAATTGAAGTTATTTTTAAAAAGTTTAATTTTTTGAAACTTATATTTTATAGTCCAACTTATCTAAATTTGTTTTTTATAAAATTAAATTTATTTGCTCAATTTCTTTTTATGAAATTTTATTTAGATTATATTTTAAAATTATTTTTTATCTAAATTTATATTTTAAATAATTTTATTTAAAAATTAAAAAAATTCGCCAATATCTATAGGTATGTGCTATAGGTATAAAAAAATGTACGGATAATTTTTTCGTGCATATCAACGAGCGAGTTTTTTTAGAAAGGTCAAACAGTACGTAGCCACTACTTGTACCTGACTCGATCTGTTGTCATCTCTACAAATAAAATAACACACAAGTCATATACACATGACACGTGTGAATAAGAAAAAAAATAAAGAAAAGAAAATATTTTAATACATGTCAGATGTCATATACATCTAACACATGTTCTATCATGCACCACATCATTACTTTTTTAAGGTTATCTATACTAATTTAAGAAAAGAAATCACAGTTATTGATTTTAATTAAAATTAGACAATATTAAAAAAATAGTAAAAATACATTATGAAAAATTCACATAAGACTAAAAATCTATTAAACCAAAAGTTTAACATAGTAATAGGTATAATTTAATAGAATAGATCAATCATCTCTCAGCAAATTTTGGTGAAGTTAAGTGTTAGGGTAGTCTCCTGTTTTGCTTGTACAGTTTGATAAATAATGGTCCATGTGCTTGCTCATTCTATATAGTTTCTGTTTTTTGATTTCTGTTTTATACAATTTTTTTATTGGAAAAATAAAAAGCACAGAGAATTCTACTAAAGAATATTTTTAATATTTTAATAAAAATAGTATTATTTAAAAATAAGGATGCACAGTACAGTAGAATTCTTGAGAAATTCCTCTTGAAGAAAAGTTTTGGGATCCTTTTATCTGTGTCGTTCTATCCGCAGACATAAGGTATCTCTTTAGATATATATCATTCACGCATGTGAGCTTCTGATAAAGCAGAAGGAATTTAATCATCATTGCATGGTTTTAACTTCATTGATTCGAACCAAAGCCTTTCATTAATTGCTTTTAAATATATATTGTTAAAATATTTAAAATTTCTTATTTTAGTGTAAAGATTTAACTATTTTTTATATTTCTGTTATAAATAAATACATCTTATGTGAAATATACGTTAAAAAATTTATTTTATATCTAATATTTTATATAATATCTAGAGTTAAATCAAATTTATTTTTTTAGTGAATTATTTTTTATTAATATTAAATTATCTTTTTTAAAAATTTCTTTTTTCTTAATTTTCAGAATCTTTTCGCGTCACTTTTTATATATAATGGTAGTATGTTATCAGTATATACAATTTTTACTCTACTAATGAATTAGAAATTATTATTGATATAAATTCTATAATATTCATTTTAGAATAGTGATATTTGGTCAAATGATAGTATAAAATTACTTGATACATTGTTAGAACATAAACTATTTTCTCTGTATAAATATGAAGTTTATTCTATTTGGTTATTGTTAATGTTTTAAGTTTTAATGGACTTTTATACCGAACATACATTCTCAAGATCCACTGTATCATTGCTATCACCTTTAAATGCTTGTGTTGATATTTTCAAGATCTAGAATATATATATATATATATATATATATATATATATTGGAGAAAATACTTTTTTAAAAAAGCATGGAGAAAATTTTTTTTTCTTTTTTTTATATCAATTTGTTTTGGAAAGTCATATATAACTAACCAATCACACCAAAATAAATAGAATGTATTGTTTTGTCAATGAAATTAAGTTATGAGGAATGTATTGTTTTTGTCAATGAAGTTATGAGATTTATTGAATAAGCATTATTATAATATTTTTTATCCTCATCAAAACTTAGATCATACTTTCTAAAATAAACTCTCAACTACTTTTCTAAAACTTTATATATAAATATTCATATGAAGAAGACTTATATAAATACTTATAGGGATCTTTCTTTAAAACAAAGTTCTATAATAAGTTTTATATTTATTATATGATTGCTTTATTAAAATTTGAAGTTAGCGTGCTTTAATATAATATCTTTATTAACTTTTACGGAGAGTATAATACTTTAAAAGTTTATTTTTTGAAAAAAAGTTTTCTTTAATTATCATCTGAATCATATTCATAATACATATATTTTCTTCAATTTTTTAATTTTGTAGAATAAATATTTTTCATTTAACAATTTCCTTAGTTCTATCAATTTCGATTCAATTATAGTTAATTTTGTTACCAACATTTTGCTTTTTTTAAATAATAATTTATTTTAAACAATTAATCTTTTTATGTTAATTTTAATATTGTTGTAGTGTAGTATAATGTATTGTTTTATGAACTATATAATATATTATCTAAAAAATTGTGATACTGAACTTTTTAATAATATGTGAATTATATTCAATATCATATAAACAATGTAAATTTCACCAAATCAATACCAACTTAGATTTGCATTCACTTATAAAACTATACTTAAAGAAAGTTTGATATTTTTTCTCGTAATGACAACACCTTCCCACTTCAAACACCTAAGAAAAAGACTCGATCTATTATAACATATTATAAAATGTTTTAAAACATGGTTCAAAACTCAAACTTGCATAGTTAAAAACCAAAACAAAATTACCACTCATTACTAAGTAATCCTATTTCATAAGAAGAATTCCTAAATGATATACTGACAATACTAGTACACACCCAACAACATACATTTGCGATAAATTTCTCTCAAGAGAAAAATAATAAGATGCTTAATAAAGACCATCAACCAATAATTCGTAAATGACACAACAACAACTATATTTTCCAACATTCTCAATGTCGTCTAATATCTTTAAGAATCTCAAAGTCACATCAAGATTGTGTTAAAAAATAGAATGTAATCAATCGAACAAGTATATACAATCGACAATAGTTATCTATATATTTCCCACCTACAAGGTCATGTAGTTTATCTAAAATATTCTCTAATATAACATACTTGAATGAAAATAATTTCCTTGCCTTGCAATCAATATCTTCTTCAAAATGCACTTTTTCTCTTATTATAGGAAAACCCAAGATTAAACACATATCTAAGGGGGCGATAAAAGGTACAATGTTGTTTCTTATCCTAAATTTCCACCTCCTTCATCCCACTTATTACATAAGTTCCACAAGAATGAAATTATGTCTTCATCCATACTCATTAAATACTTAAAAAGTGTGGACATAATACATTGTTTTTGAGTAAATATTAGCATCTTATTAACTTTTCTAATACACATCGTCTTACATACATATCTCAATTACATCTGCAATATAATAAAGCACAATATATATAATGACTAGTTCTTATAATACTTCAAAGATTATGGATTTTGTCAAATTTACTTCTCATGTTTCAACTATCTAAAATGTCAACAAAATAATATATTTCTACTAAAACTTCTTTGTTTAACAACTAATACAATCTATATTTTATGTTTCATGCATGATATTATAGCAATACATACTTATTTTGATACATAACAATTATTAACTAAAGTAGGAATAAATATTGACTTCTTAGAGTAATAAACGTTTACTTTACAATTTTAATTTATTCTACGATGATGTATCATTAATTACTATGCAAACAATTATGATATTAAATTTGACTTTGAACTACAACATTGGTGGAAAAAAGATGTGGATGAAGAACTTGTTGATTTCAAACACACACGCCTAACGAGGTTCTTAAAATCTATACCATTATCATGTAGTGTGCTTTAGTCCACCATGGAGTCGGTAACACTAATCGATAATCTTATGGAGACACTTATTCTGAACCATTCAAGCTTCATGTTAATTTAACCATGCATAAATATTCACTTCTTACAGTAATAACAATTTACTTTTCAATTTTAATTGAATATGCAAATTTTTAATTTTTTATATGAAATCTTCAACCCAAATAAAATACACTTGAAGGATAAACCCCTAACATGGACCAATAAGAAAGAATCACAATTTTGTACAAAGAATATCATACAAAGAAAAAATAGAACTACCTACCTTGAAAAGGGAACTTCAATGGCCACTTCAACAACACACATTCTGTGAGTATGTTTTTTCACAGTTTACAAAATCATTCATGAAATTTAAATATTGTTACTTTTAACAACATAGAGGTTTCTCGTCGAATGAAGACTTTTCGTCAAATGAAGGAACATGGGATGGTATCTAATAATTTTACTTTTGTTGTTGTGTTATCTGCATATGTGCATGGTTAATAAATGGAGGGTGCTTTTACCAAGTCTGAGATTCCCAAGAACAAGATCTTCACCCAGAATCTCATCTTCACATGCTTTGAAATGATGTCGAGAGTACCTACAAATATACTCTAATGATAAAGTCAATTATCAATTCATTATTATTCTCTCCAAAGATACAATAAGTAAAACCTGCTAAATACAAGTCAGAGCTACCAATTTATAGCATTTATATGACTTTCTTTGTGTGTGGAGCCAGATTAGCTAAGTCTATTTGTTTAAATCATGATTGTCATATGCTTAATTAGGTTTTCTATCATTGTTTTGCGATGTGCCTATATTGAAATAGTCTCGGTCTTGGGTCCCAGATACTAAGTACACTACCCCCTAGACCAGGGTGTTGCTTCACAAAGATTTTGTAGAAAAAGAAAGGAAAAAATTTCACAATCTTTTCCTTAACCTAGATGGATTTCATGTTGTATACTTTTGTATACCCCATTGGTTCTCAAGCTTGAGGATATTATTAACGAAGACTCTAAAGATGAGTGTGAGTGACAGTTGATGTGATTGATAGTTAAATGACTTCTAGGGATTTGGATTCGACCAAGCACATTAGCTATTAGATTGGTAAGATCAAATATGGTCAAATTTTATCATGACGATTGAGTGCCCTACTTCGTGAATTATAAATAGGCGGTGGGCCACCTTCACAAACTACAAATGTTTTTTCAAACAACTTAAGTAGTAGTGGCACAATGTCAATAACTCATCTTTCTGTCAGGTTAATGATATCTTCTGCTTCATATTCAAGTTCTTCAGGTGGGTGGTCCTCCATGGAGAGTGACTCGGGTTTGTCTGTTCAAGATAAACATGAATTCTAAGGTGTCATTGTCATTTTCAAGCTAGACCTAGACCAAAATTGTGTGAACTTATTCTGACATCGTCAAAGAAAAGTAAACGGTTGTATTAGGTACAATTGGACGTATACTCATGTTACCAAATACTTCTTAAAGTATCACTAGTCATCAACGATTATCAATTTTGCCAAGAGTATTCTTATGCTAAAGAAAAATATTAAGGCATTAATCATATATATAGATCGTTGTTGTGTTATTGATAACATTTGTTATGGTTAGAAAGGTTTTGTGAGTGAATTTTTGTGTGGGTAATCCTACTTCTTCACGGATCTACACATATGTTTTTCTCTTAATGAATTTACCATGGGAGTGTTGCGAGTGTTGAATGTTGCTCCAACACAGTTGCATCTGAACAACTCGACTTCACTTCAAGCATTGCACTTGATTTGTGAGGCATTGTACTTGAAGGTGACCCCTCAAGTTTTTCTCCATTACTATATTACTCGGACCAAGCAATCTTATGTCTTGGTTATTGCTTGTTGGTTAGCCGAAAACATTTTTATTTATACCTTGTGCTTCTTCTTATAAGAACTTTAAAGATAACTTATTATGGAACAAAAAGATCGTCAATATTTTTATAATGATAACAATTATATGTTTTCTTTTTATTAGACTCAAAATCTTTATGATATCATTACTAGCTAAAATAAAGGATTTCAGTATAAGATAGACAAATGATGAACATTTTTTATCAAATACTTTTTATTAATTTTTTATTAATGTTAATTATAATTGTTAAATAATTTAAAATAATTTAATTTTTAAATTTTGACAGTTGTAAATAATTTATTATATTTAAAAATTTATTATGATAATAACTATTAAAAATAATATATGATAACAAAAATATAACATCTAAATACACTATTATTTACATTAAAAATTATTTTAAATTAAAGATATTACAACAATTTTATCTTACATCATTTTATAAAACCAATGAAAATATTAAAAGACAACAGTCTATTAAAATCGTCATATAACCCAACGCAAAATGATTATAATTTTTTTAATATTCCTTCTTTGTCTCATAAAAAAAGAAGTAATTTTAACAACTACTATAAATAATAAAAAATATTATATTCAATTATTTAATTAAAATATAAATTAAATTTTTAAATAAAATATTATTATAAAAATTTATAAGATGATAATATAAAAAGAAAGAGTTGTTAGCATAGTACTCCTCGTATTAATATGATATTTGAATGTAATATAGATACATAATTTGGATGCCACATCCCAAGAGCATCATATTTTTTATAAAGTAAATAAAAATCATATTCCACTTATTGATGTGGGACCATGCTTATATACAAATACACGTCTTTGGTGAAAGTACGCCAAGCCTCTTAAAGGTTGATGTGCCATTTCACGTCACTATTCCCCCCATCATCTATTCAAATAATTTCAGCCACTGTAGAGGCTCCTCTTAACGGATAAAAATTATTTAAAATAATTTATTATTAAATACAAATATAAAAATTACTTATAATTTCATTATTTTTTAAATAATTTTAAATAAAATAAGTTTAATTAAAGAATGTTTATTTATATTTCTAAATTTTCTTTTTGATTTTTAATAAATGTCGTTTGGAAGAAAATCTTATTTTTCTTTATTTATCTTTTATAAAATTTAATATTCATAAAATTAAATGTTGTACTAATTATATTTTTATTTTTAAAAGTATAAAAAATAATTAAATTATTCTTGTAAGAAGATTTTAAGTGATCTGTTTATATTAATGAATTATTTTTTTATTTTTATTATTTAATATATTATATTAAATTCTTAAAAATATTATTTAAAAAGTTAAAACTTTTTAAAAATTGAAAAAATGAGTTTTTTTATTCTATTTTCCTAAAAGAACGTAAGGACAAGCCACGTGGTTCTTCTCAACTCCACTCCTTTCTCCGTAACTCTCTGGAAGAATGTGGTAAAGTAATAAACACTTTTTTTTAAATGGAAAAACGCACTCTGCGTTCCTTCTCTTAATAAAGGGCTAGTCTGATATTGAGTGAACATAACACAACACAGCACGGATCAGAGAATCAGCTCATAGAAGAAGATAAGCCAGAATGAGCAGCGGTGCTGGACAAGTGGTGTGTGTTACCGGCGCTTCCGGTTACATCGCTTCATGGCTCGTCAAGTATCTTCTCGAGCGCGGTTACACGGTTAAGGCCACTGTTCGCGACCCAAGTATGTGTTTTTTGTTTTTGTTTTTGTTTTCTTTGGTGATTATTTGTGGTGGTCGTGATGCATTACTGTTTCCAAGATTAAAGATTGGATAAAATGGATGTGCAGATGATCCCAGAAAGGTAGATCACTTGCTTAACCTTGAAGGTGCCAAGGAGAGATTGCATCTCGTCAAGGCGAATCTTCTAGAAGAAGGTTCCTTTGATTCTGCCGTTCAAGGTTGTCACGCTGTGTTTCACACTGCTTCTCCCTTTTTTGTCGATGCCAAGGACCCGCAGGTTTGTTTCGTTTGCAGTTTTGATCTGTGCACTTGTTTTATGTGTAGATGTCTAATTTTTTGTTTTTACTTTGTCTATTTCAGGCTGAGTTGTTGGATCCGGCTTTGAAGGGGACTCTGAATGTTCTGAAATCGTGTGTGAACTCTCCCACGCTGAAACGCGTCGTTTTAACTTCTTCTATTGCTGCAATTGCGTTCAACGACAGGCCTAAGACCCCTGAAGTAGTGGTTGACGAGAGTTGGTATTCCGATCCAGATTACTGTAAGAGAACAGGGGTATGTGCGGTTTGCTCTAATAAACTTTCATTGCATGTTGATACTTGTTAGAAGGCAAAAATTAATGATCTCTGAAGGCTGAAAAGTATATGCATGTGTGTGTCTTAAAAAGAAAATTATGAAAGCAACTTAACACTTTACTTTCACATGTATATGAACCCATTAGCTTAACACCATTGATGGAAAAATCAAACATGGTCTCTCACATGGAAGACAACCAATGACTTCCAGCCAAGAATATCTGCTATTTTTTGCTTTCCCAAGTATCTAAGTGTACAAATGTTTTTCACAACTAATGTTTTACCTATGAAGTTTTGATGTTGTAGCCAATGGTTTAAAATCTCTAATTGAGGTGCATATATATAGTGGGCAACTCCACAAAATGCTGTAGCGTAGGTTTCTCAATCAAAGCTTACAAGTAAACACCAGCAATTATTTTACCTTCATCCCGTGTAAAGACTAGATATTGCTTCATATGATTAAATTCAGTTTGTTGTAATTTTGATATTATGCACTCATTGTTCACTTATATTCTCATGCGAAGCTGCTCTACTAAACAATTTGATCTGCATATTTGTTCATATAATATGAGAACAGCTTAATAGTTGCAATTTTATATGCATTACACAATTGCTACTGAACTAATGCTTATATTTATTCAAATGTCAATGAAGTGTTATAATTTGTCGTGTATATTATGTTACCATGTTCTTCACATTTCTTTATATTTTCTATTCATGTTTCAGTTATGGTATAACCTTTCAAAGACTTTGGCCGAAGATGCTGCTTGGAAATTTGTAAAAGAACACAATATTGACATGGTTACAATGAATCCAGCATTGGTTATTGGACCTCTCTTGCAAGTAGAGCTTAACACCAGTTCTGCTATAATTTTGAATTTAGTTAATGGTAATTACTATTTATACATTATGCTGTCAAATTTTCTATTATTTGCTTTCTCTGCATTTTGCAGAATGTAATTTTCTTCAACTCAAACTATGTTATGAATCAAATAAAATGAAAAGAAAATATAAAATAAATGAGACAGAAATTAAAATGGAATACGAAAAGGAGGTTAATATGTTATGGTTTTTCAACTCAAACTATGTTATAATTTTTTTCGCCGCACAACTCTTAGATAATTGAAGAAACTGTTTCATCGCTTGATACAGGTGCCCAAACATTTGGTAATGATTCTTTGGGATTTGTGGACGTAAGAGATGTTGCACTTGCCCATGTTCTAGCATATGAGAATGCTTCAGCTAATGGAAGATATTTACTAGTTGAGAGAGTGGCACACTTCTCAGAGATTGTGAAGATTTTACGTGACTTATACCCAACATTACAACTTCCAGAGAAGTAAGTATAATTATTCATTTTGATAGTATCAACCAATTTGTCCAAATTTACTTTGTCAATCTATTGCAACTCATGCTCTTAAAGAAACTATTATGATGACAATGAGCTACCGTCCAAAGATTGTGGGAGTATCTGTTAGCAGGGTATTGGATATTTTGGACGTTTTCATACATACAGTAATTTTGTTTTGCATTTGATAAATGATAAATGATTCGAGTTTTAGTTGTTTTGATTTTTCTAATGCGGTTTCACTCTGTCAACAATATCATCAGGTGTGCAGATGATAAGCCATATGTGCCAACATTTCAAGTTTCAAAGGAAAAGGCAAAGAGCTTGGGGATTGAATATACTCCTTTGGAAGTGAGTCTCAAGGAGACTGTGGAAAGCTTGAAGGAAAAGAAGTTTACCAAATTTTAAGTTCTTACCCTTGAAGAAACGTGGAATCCTTCTTCAATTGTTCACTTGGCTTCTTATGCTGTTCATGCTTATGAATAAATTATTGTAAAATAAAGACTTGTATCAAAACTAGTAGTTATTCTTGGTGTGGATTGTGGGAGTAACTATGAAGTTTTTAAGTTATTCTTAGTGTGTGGTTTGTAAGAGTAACAATTAAGTTTCAAACCTCGTTATATTATATTACTATAGTCTTATTGTGTTTGTCATT
Source organism: Lablab purpureus (assembly GCA_030347555.1). NCBI lineage: Eukaryota > Viridiplantae > Streptophyta > Magnoliopsida > Fabales > Fabaceae > Lablab > Lablab purpureus. Next base: position 27,222,574 of record CM059258.1, read on the forward strand.
TGTGGCTCTAATGGAAAATTCAGAGATAAGTTGAATATTGATTGCTAGTTGAATATGGTAAATAGTTCAAAAATATAATATTTTAAATTTGGAATACACAATGTGTATGTATGCGCATTTGAGTTTTAATTGGTTTTCTTTGTTTCATTGGTGGTGAATAGAGTTATCAAAATCGACTCAATTAGTGAAGAAAAACATCTCTTAGTTATCACTTTTGAAGAGTGTGACACAAATCATGGATAGTTGGAGTGCAAATTTTTACTTTGCTATAATACTTCAAATAGTAGAATCTTGAGGAAAAAATTGAAGCGAACTTTTTAAACTTCTATGTGGTAATTACCAATTTGTTAATGATTATTTGGATTTATTAATTTGTGTGGATTTGAGGTGATGGAAAGGTGGGAGAGAGGGAGATTTTGGGTCCCACTATGAGATAAAAAGAGAAGCAAGATATTTACAATTTTGTCTTAATATATCACCATGAATGTATTTTGAGGGTGTTATGTTGTTCAATATATTTAATTTTGATATTAATTATAATGTTGCTTTAGTTATACATGAAAGTAATTCGACCATAAATACTTAATAAATTAAAACGGAAACTAGAACAATTTGATGTAATTGCAGTAATTGTATTTATTAATTAATGTATTTATTAATAGAGTGAAAAACTTTTTTCATTACTAATAAATATACTTAATGGATATTTAATAAATGTAATTAATGGATGCAATGTAATGGTTATAGATTTAATTTTTTTTAAAGTAATTTACATCTACATTGAATTTAAGGAAAATTTAACGAAAAAAAGCTAAAATGAAAATGAAACAAATTACTCATTCTGTTTCAAATTATAAGACATATTTAAATTATAAGACATATTTGACAAATTCTTACGTACCAATAAAAGAATTTAATTTGTTCAGTTTTTTATAAATCTTCCATCTTTATCCTTATTAATTACTATTAATTAAATTAATTGAAATTGAATAAAAAATTTTATAAAATGAATTAATTTTTTAATAAAACAGTATATTAATTGAGATTGATTGAGATTGAAATTTCAAAAGTTTTGAATTTATCTCAGAATTATTTTTAAATAATTTAAAATTAGAACTACTATTTTTTTTAATTAAATATTTTAATTAAAATTTTTAATTCACACCAATCTGTATATGATTATACTAAAATTTCAATCAAAATCTTTAGTTTCCACCAAATTGTAAATGACTATGCTTAAATGGAAACTTGTTTAAATCAAATTTTGCATAAACTTGACTGCATTGTTCTTTACGTTCTTCAGAATGCACTTCTTCTTCTTCAGGATTTTTATTCAGATCAATGTGTATTGTTGTTCCAATACTTTCATATGAGTCTTCAATAATTTCACATTCTTCAATATTTTCGTATGAATCTTCAACAACTTCAAAATAACCTTTAAGACTCATCTCTATTTTGATGTTTAAAATATGAAAATGTTAAAAAAAAAAGTAATAAAAAGAATAAATTTAGATATGATATTTGATTACTTACCTTGAAAGATAAACAACAGTCTATTGAATGAATAGAGATCAACAAAGATGGACGTGAAAAGTTAAAACTCCTGAAGATGAAAATGATATTAGTAAATGATAATGAAATATGAAGAGTCACACTAATAAAATATAATTAATTATTAGTTCCTGATTTTAATTTCTCTTTCTACTATTTAATATTAACATAGATAATCATGTAATTAATAGGAGTATATAAAGAAAAAAAAAGAAAAAAAAAGTTATTAAAATTCTAAAACGTCTTATATTTTGAAACAACTTTTCTCTCCAAAGTACGTCTTATAGTTTCGAATGGAAGGAGCAATATTCTTATAAAATAATATTAACCATTAAATTTGTATAGAAGTATAAAATTACATTAAAGCTTTATTTATTTTTAAATCTATGTCATTTTATAGAATGTTATATAAATTTAAATATTATTTTTAATTTTATGAATTAATTACTCCATAACTAATCATTTTTCAGTTTTAATTCATATCCATTCTTATTAAAATTAAACTAAATATATATTTAATTATAAATAAAATAAAATTTATTTAAATATTTTTTACACAATATAAATTAATCACTTTATAATTATTTATTATTCAAATTTAACTTATACTCATTCTTAATAAATACAATTAAAGATATATTATTTTTTATTATATAATATAATTATTTTTATTTATTTTTAATCACATTAATCAAATTTAGTATAATTTTTTTCATTTAAATCTACTCACTCTCTCCTTACCTGTATTAATGAATGAATATGTTGATTATTACGTATATTAAAACTAAATATAATTATTACTTATTTATAATTAATCATTATTAAGTATTAGACTACAAACCATAAGTAAGTAGCCTTATTATCACATACATAAAAATCTATAAATACAATAAATCATACGGAATATTCACTTTAACATTTAATTATTCTTTACATTTTTTTTTATCAAAAGTTCTCAGTAATTTAAACAACTGGGAATCTTCTAAAGATGAATTTATTTTGTAAAATAATAATGTGCAGTGTTGGTGCCAACAACAAATTGTGTACCGTTGCATAAGAGGACAAATCATTAGACAATTTTTAAACAAATTCTTAAATATTTATAAAAAAGGAAGAAGAAAAAAATAACTTTTCTCATATTTAGTTTATCTGCAAATAAAAAATTAAAAAATTAGAGAAATAATACTAGAACATTTCTAAAAATTAATTTGCCTATAAGGTGATTATAATTATAAGGTATGAAGAAGCTACGATTAGTTTCTCTTACTATTTCTTTTAGTAGAAATCCTCAGAGTGAAACTTGTTTAATCAAGTCTGGTAAAAAAATATGATTCTATGATTTGATCTAAATCTGATAATTGAAAACCTAGAATGTAGTTCATAAACCCAGTGATAAAACTTAAGAATGAAGGCATAGCTTACACGTTTTAGTTGCAGAAAATTTATTTTCTAATCTCTATAATCATACTTAGAAACATTCATTTTAAACTTTGCACTCCATTTTTAATTTTTTCTTATTTAATACAATTTTAATATCTTTTAGTCTCTACTAGAAGGACTAAAAAAATTAAAACTGATTTCTTTTGAGCTAAAAAGAATAATTGAGCATAATAACTAAATAGTTTTTTTTAATTAGAGTAACCAAGCATGCAATTAAATCTTCAAAGTGATAGTATTTTCAACACAATTTTAATTTTTTAATTTTTAATTTTTTCTTATTTTATACAATTTTAATATCTTTTAGTCTCTACTAGAAGGACTAAAAAAATTAAAAGTGATATTCGTTTGAGCTAAAAAAGAATAATTGACCATAATAACTAAATAGGTTTTTTTTTAATTAGAACCAAGCATGCAATTAAATCTTCAAAGTGATAGTATTTTCAACACAAGTCTAAAAGGTGATAAAAGTTAAAAAAAAAAAAAAAATTGTTAGATTACTATAGAAAAAATATTATATCTTGGTTATAAGACATTGACAACAACAAAATCTAGTTCCTTAGTTATACAAGAGATTTTGAGAAATGATGAAAACTTTATTTCATTTGACATCTAGTTAGATGGATTGATAATCTAGTTATACTTATATTTGGTAAAACATTTCATTTAACCCTAAATGTTCATAATATCAATTATTTTTATAAATCTTATCGATTTTTCTTTGTCACATGCATGCTGATATCATATTATATATCATTTCAGCACTTTTTCATATAATATTAAAGACCAAAATTAATTATTTTCAATTTTAGAGGAATAAAAAAAAGATTTTACAGATATCCAAATTAAAATTTATTTGTTTTATAAATATTAAAAGCCCAACTGAATCCTTTTTGTTATTTATTTATATTAAAGAAATAAAACACTATATTTTAAAACTTAATATACAAATAAATATGATATCAAATTTTAAGAGATTAGAAAAATATTATATAAAATTTTAACGCATGACTGATGATTTCTATTTGGATTCAAGAGCCTAATTAGAAGCATAAATCTTTGTAACTACTACATGCTATTTAATATTATTTTTTCTATTATTTTATACATGAAAAATGTGTTTACAAAGCTAGGACTAAATATGGAATAAAAAGTTATCTAAAAGGAAGTTCCTGGTCAGGAAAAACATGAACAGAAAGCAAATCTTCTGTTTCTACATATCAATACACACTACTACAGAAGTATGAATTAACGTCGTCATTCTACGTCGGTTTAAATTTAAACGACGTTGAATGTGTGAAGTGAACATTCTACGTCGGTTATTGGTGCGAACCGACGTAGAATGTTTTAAAGTTTACATTCTACGTCGGTTGTTGTCTGAACCGACGTAGAATTGCAAAAATACTACGTCGGTTGAGATAACAACCGACGTAGAATGTAAAAATTAAAACATTATACGTCGGTTCAACTAGTAACCGACGTAGAAAGGTTATTATTAAAACCTATCCTGCGCTCTTCCCTCGTCACTTTTCCTCTTCGCGCCGCTGCTGCTCGTCATCGTCTCCTCCACCGCGAGACGCTTCGACGCTCCCTTTCCTATGCGACAGCGACGATCAAGTCTCCTTCGTCACCGGCGTCAACCCCTGACCGGCGTCCATGATTCTCCTCCAAGAATGTTGTTGGAGCTCCCTTCGTCGCCGCGAAGGTTGTTGGAACTCCCTTCGTCGCCGACGACGTTCTCGTTCCTTGGAGGTCTCCTCTTGGCCGCTGCCGCAGTCCCCTCCCTCCCCTTCCCTTGCCGTCAGCTTCCCCACCGCCGTCGTTGCCGAGCCGCCAGGTTAGTTGGTTTTTTTTAATTTTAGGGTTTTTTTGTTTTGTAGAATATAATGTTTGTATAATGTTTGTATGATTGGTTTATTGAAATGGCTGTACAAGATTGTTGTGATAATCTGGCTCTGGCTCTGGCTGTGACTGTTAAATAATGTTATAGTGTTTGTATGATTAGGTTATTGAAATGCCTGTATCTAGTCATACATATAATAAAAAAAATCATTACGGTATGTTGTATGTTGTATGCAAAATGATGCAATTAGGACAAAAGAAGCTGAAACTATGAAATTTTTAAGATGTAATGGCCTGATAATTCTCTGTTTGGTACGACACAACTCCATAAATTTTTTCAAAATTTTTTTACAAGTGCAAGGTAGTCACATAAATGGCCAAAATTTAGGAAAATAGATAAAAAATAGTAAAATAATAAAAAAGTTATAGTAAATGGAGGATTTTTGAAATTTTTTTTGCCCAAATCCCCTTTGGGTATTTGCCAAGAGGTTCGTTGCGTCTTTTCCAAAAACTTTCATTTTTTACACATCTCCATCCGAGGTCTGTAGCAAAAGTTATGATCGTTTGAAGTTTTTCTACACCTAAATTTTGTATTTTCAAAACTATGATTATTTTGGGGGATGTGGGACCTCTTTATCCAAGTACACATCAAAAGAACATAACACAACAAAAATTAGCAAAAAATTCAATGTCTAACTATTTTTTATGATTTTTTCAAGATCGATTAGATCCATCTAATAATGCTGTTTTTACATCAATCTTACTTTTTTTAAATTGTTCTTCTAAGACAAAGCATATAGAAATTGGACATCATCGTTTCATTAGAGATCATATAACTAAGGATTGCATTATAGAATACATAGATACAAAATATCAATTGGCTCATATATTCACCAAACCTTTACCTAGACAGTCTATCTTTGAAATTTAGTTATTTGAAATGATTTATATATGAAATTGTGGCTGGTTTGCTGGTTTATTTCATATGCAGGTACTAAAATTTAGGGAAAATGAGAAAATTAGAAACTGCTGTGCAGTTAACAGTTAACACGACTTACAACGTCGGTTATTACTGGAACCGACGTTGTAAGTATGGCTGACACTTACAACGTCGGTTCTAGTAATAACCGACGTTGTAAGTGTGATTTTCAACGTCGGTTCAATTTGAACCGACGTTGAAAATATTACTTTTAACGTCGCCGCCTTATTCAACGTCGGTTTTGGGACCGTCGTAAAATAATCCCCCGAACCGACGTGCAAAGTGGTTTCTGTTGCAGTGACAATCTGCAAATACAGATCATTACAATCTGCAAATCTTATGTTATAAAGATGAATACAATCGCGTTTTGCACATGTCTATTTGTGCATAACTACCAAGCCACCATGTGCTCTTTTCAACCTTACTTTGCTTCTTTTAAAACCTAACTTTGAGCTTCACTGAACACAGCAACCCAACACTCACCTCGGAGAAGAAGAACATAATCCAGAATGAGCAGCGGCGCTGGCCAAGTAGTCTGTGTTACCGGCGCCTCCGGTTTCATCGCTTCCTGGCTCGTCAAGTTTCTTCTCCAACGCGGTTACACTGTTAAGGCCACTGTTCGCGACCCAAGTATGTGTTTTTGTTTTTGTTTTTGTTCCATAATTAACTATTTGTCGTGGTCGTGATGCATTACTACTTCCAAGATCAAATATCGGATAAAACGTGATGTGCAGGTGATCCCAGAAAGGTAGATCACTTGCTTAACCTTGATGGTGCCAATGAGAGATTGCGTCTCTTCAAGGCGAATCTTCTAGAAGAAGGTTCCTTTGACGCTGCCGTTCAAGGTTGTCACGCTGTGTTTCACACTGCTTCTCCATTTTTGTTCGATGCCAAGGATCCGCAGGTTTGTTTCATTTGCAATTCGATTTGTACATTTGTTTTTATGTGCGGATGTATAATATTTTGGTTTTACTTCATCTCTTTCAGGCTGAGTTGTTGGATCCGGCTGTGAAGGGGACTCTGAATGTTCTGAAATCGTGTGTGAACTCGCCGACGCTGAAACGCGTGGTTTTAACTTCTTCTGTTGCTGCAGTTGCGTACAACGGAAGGCCTCAAAACCCTGATGTGGTAGTTGACGAGACATGGTTTTCCGACGCAGATTTCTGTAGGAAAAAGAAGGTATATGCCGTTTTCTCTGATAAACTTTCATTAGAAACGGAAATATGATAAAGTTTTGTGCTTTTTAAAAGTAAAGTTAATTGTCTCCCAAGACTGAGGAGATATACAGGTTTACACTGTGCATGGATCCATGCCTATTGTTCACGTAGAGCAAATAACTTTTCCAAAATTTAGGTTTAAAAAGATATTTTAAAGTTATTTTTCAAAAATAAATAGTTAACGATTTTTTAGTTCAACTTTTTATACAACAATTATAAACTATTCCATATAAAAACCTTTGCAATATATTAAAAGTAAAAATAAATCTCAAATGATTGACATAAAAATTATTTTCATATTTTTTTCAATTTTTTGTATATTATACTTTTATTTTAATAATCATCTTATTTTTAATATTTATTTATTAATTATATATTATACTTAGAAATTTAATAATAATATTTTTTATGTTTAACTATTTGTTATTAAGGCCAACATCGTAACTAGTCCTTAATTTTAAACTTAAATTGAAATTGTTTCAATAAAATTAATAATATAATATATAATATGAAAAATATAATAATAGAAATTAAAATTTTTAGTAAAAATAATTAAAAAGAAGATAAACAACTGAAAAGTATAAAAAAATATGTATTTAAAATTATTAATTGTAATTTAACATCATTAATAACTATTTTTTTATTTAATAAAATTCATACTAATTCCTAAAGTCATGTTTAAAAAATAAGCATATTTAAAATTATTAATTACAAATAATGAAAAATCTAGCACACAAACACAATATCAATAACATAAATATTTAATTACATAATCATATTTACTAATTTTTAATTTATATAATTATTTTTAAAATAATAAATATTAATAAATTTTAGTAATTATCTTTCAAAAAAAATATAATTATATTTTTTATTTTTAACGTATTTAAAAATATAATTATATTTTTTTATCTTTAAGGTATTAAAAATATAATTATATTTTGTTTTCATATTTCACAAGAAAATAGAAATTTAAAATATAAATAAAAATAAATTTCTCATAGAACTTTTTAAAAAAAAAAATGTAATGTAATGGGACCTAAATAAAAACAATTATAATTTAAGTATAAATTACAATTTTTTATACAGTGCATTCCAAGAAAATAATTTATTAATACCATCCAAAGTCCATATAAAAGAATAAAAGTTGATGCTTTTATTATCAACTTTGTGTTTAATTATATTTATTATAATGGACAATCCTATTCAATTTGATCTGATTCCACAAATTAAGGTAACAAATTTAATAGCTCAATTTGACGTAAATTTTAAACATAATATAATTTTTGCTTAACTTCGTCTTATGTATAATATGGATTAATAATATATTTTTTATTTAATTAAAAATTAAAAGAATTACAACTATTTTTATATAAAAATTATTATATATTATTGTAAAAAAATCTAAATTTTAATATTTAACAAAATATTATTAATATTCATTATTAATTTAATTTTTTTTCAATAAATAAATATATATATATATATATAATAAAAAAAATAAAAATTTGTATAAAACTATTCATAACTAAAAAAAAGTTAAATAAAAAAAAAACTTAAAACATCACAAAAAAATGGTATAAAATATATTTTACTCAAAAGACGAAAAACAAAATACATTCTATCCAACTAATAAAAATAATATAAGTTGAATATAAATTTATCTTTTTTTATTATACTATCCAATTTTATTAAATATTTTAGCATCATCCCATGTGAAGACTAGATATTAATTGCTTCATATGATTAAATTTTGTTTGCTGTAATTTTGAGATTATGCACTCCTTCTTCACTTCTTCTCATGCGTATTACATAATTACTATTGAATTGTTATCTTGTTCTTCACATTTCTTATTATTTTTATTTATGTTTTAGAAATGGTATAACCTTTCAAAGACTTTGGCTGAAGAGATTGCTTGGAAATTTGTAAAAGAACACAATATTAACATGGTTACAGTCAATCCAGCCTTGGTTCTTGGACCTCTCTTACAACCCAACCTTAACACCAGTGCTGCTGCAGTTTTAAATTTACTTAATGGTAATTATTATTTATATATTATTTTTTAAAAATTCAATTATTTTCTTTATCTCTATCTTGATTACACAATGTAATTTTTCAACTCAAACTCTATGGATAAAATAAAAGGAAAAGGGAATATAAAATAATGAAATATGAAAAGGAGAGTTAGTAATACGCTATCATTTTTCAATCATAATTTTTCGATACACAATTTTTTGGATAATTGAAGAAAGTTTTCCATATTCTTCACACAGGTGCGGAAACATTCAAAAATGCAAGGTTGGGATGGGTGGATGTGAAAGATGTTGCAAATGCGCATATTCTAGCATATGAGAATATTTCAGCTAATGGAAGATATTGTTTAGTTGAGAGCGTGATACATTACTCAGTGATTGTGAAGATTTTACGTGATTTGTACCCAACACTGCAACTCCCAGATAAGTAAGTTATAGTTATTTAAGTATTTTGATACTTTCAAGATTGCATACAATTCATATAAAAAGGTGAACAAAAGTCCTCAACTCTTGTACCTTACTTCAATTTAGTGTCACAAATGCATCCAACATGGATATGAAACTACAAAACCACAAATTATATAGGCTAAAACAACATTACAAGCTTTCAAAAATAAAATTATATACAAATACTAATTTATTTTAATTTACGATATCTGTAATTAGAGTTGAGTATTTGATGTAAAAATTCATAAGACCAACTGTATAATTTGTAATTCGTATGGATATGAGGATGTATTTTTTAATAAATTTTTAAATTTATATTTTTATATTCATTCTGTACAACTTCAAGTTAAATATATTTTTTACACCAATTTTATGGGTTACTTAGAATCCTTGTTATGAAGTCTCACTAAACATAAAATTTATTCCTACTTATTTTTATTGGTTGAATATTATTTAATGGATTGGATAAAATTTTGTTATGTAAATGAGTTTTCAAATATCAAATTATTCATTTTAATCCAGGAACTTTTCAAGATGAACATAATTTGCAAAAATTAAAGGTTGTTTAAAATTCAAACTATTTAGACAAGTCTTTTTATAATGTGAGTTTATGCAATTGGAAGCCTAAATGAGTGGATCTTTCTAGAGACCCAACTCTAATCACAACTCATCCTTATAAAAAATGTTGTCATTAATTAACAATAATTAAAGTGTGATAATAACTCTCAGTAGAGGATTGAATATTATAACACTTTTATACTTAAACCTTTTATACATTCCTTCTGTTAATTAGGTATCTTACATTTGGTATTCTATGCATTATAAAATTTAGAACAAGAAGAAGGTAATTTGAGGAATAAACTAGCATTTGTTTTGAGTGTTTTTTTAAAGACTTAAAATAACTCTTATAACAATACTCTAATAGTTACAAATATAGTCACATCAATACTACTAAATACTCTTAATAGACATTCCATAAGCATTCAATCTCCATTAAACACTTGTAGCAACACATCATTATGACATTTTTATACTTAACTTTTGGGTTAAATATGATTTTCGTCCCTATAAAATACATAATATGTTAAAATAGTCCCTATAAAATTTTTTGGGTTTGTTTGGTATCTATAAAATTGAAACATGTTATTTTAGTCCAATTTTTTAACGGTAGATGACGTGGCTAACGGAGTGCTACGTGTGAAAAGTTTCATTGACACGTGTACGGTATATATGAACCTCTGTACGGTATATTGAAACCGAATGGCACTTAAGCCATGGGGATGAAAGTCGTTACTGAGACAACGGATCGACAAAAGAAAGACCGGTACTATCTGACTCCTTTCGATATAAATTCTTTATCTCTCCCATCTTTCATCCATCTGGAAGCTCATTTTTCAACACTCTAGGAAAGTGAAAAACAGGCTCTACTCCTGAGAAGCAAATGCATCTTCTCAACTGGAAGAAAGTAGGCTTGTGAACCAGAGATAGAACCTGGTGAATGCGTAAGCGCAGTGCCTTTCGTAACTATATATTATACCATATCTTCTTCCTGGCCGGCCAAGCTCTTTTCATTTACAATCCTTTCCTTTTCCGATCTCTCCGTTTGCAGTTCCTACAGCTTTTCCCGGTGAAAGATCAATTGGTTCGCTCGATCTGGAATGGAACCGGATAATATGAAATGGGCTCTCGACCCAGGCCTTGCTTTTCAAAGAAACCAGTCCTATCGTATCGACTAAGGTTTCCCATCCTAGCCTATCCCAGTGTCTGCTATCGAAAGAGAGAATCGGTCTAAGTGCAACTAAAAACCAGCCCAACCTCTTCATGGTCACATCCCCTTATCCGACGCTTTTCGTGTTGTTGCATGTGCCTTACGGTATCCAGATCCAGTCCTCTCTGCTTCCTATGATTGAAGTGAAGATAAGCCACGTGCAAACTAAAGTCTACGCACGACACGTGTCAATGTAAACACATCACACGTCACCACTTCGTTTGCCATGTCAACTTCCGTCACGTCCCGTTAAAAAATTGGACTAAAATAACAGGTTTAAATTTTATAGATACCAAACAAACCCAAAAAATTTTACAGGAACTATTTTAACATATTATGTATTTTATAGGGACGAAAATCATATTTAATCCTGAACTTTTTATCCATTGCTTATGTTAATTAGGTATCTTGTTGGTGGTATTATATGCATGATAAAATTTAGAACAAAAGGAAGGTAACTTGAGGAAGAAACTAACCTTTGTTTTGATTCTTTTTTTTTACATTCAAAGGTATGCTAAGGACTTAAAATAACTCTTATAACAATACTCTAATAGTTACAAATATAGTTACATGAATGCTACTAAATACTCTTAATAGACATTCCATAAGTATTCAATCTCCATTAAATACTTGTAACAACACATCATTCAACATTCTTCCTTTAAAGTGTTGTTCTTGAACTTCTAAAGCTTCTTTTTTTATTTTTTTGAAGTTGTTGTCTTACTTCAATTTCTTCTTGCATAGTCTTTCTTTAAACTTCTTCTTTAATTGTCTTTGTAAGGTTTTCTATTTCTACAACACAATAATTGCATCTTCTATAAATATCACTTAAACTCCTTAATGTTTAGGAGTTGATCTTGAAAGTGAGGAACTTGAGTTTGAAGGACTTGATGTGGATGAGGAATTTAATAATTGACACTTCTTGCTATTTCATGTCTCCAATATATATTTATAGTTTTGTTAACTTATGCAGAACTTTTCATGTAGAATTCATTATTGAATTATATGTTCATGATATGAGGCCTAAGAGAGAAAACTTTGCATATGCTAGTCTTTCAAGTGTTATTTCATATGAAAAACTCATTAGGTTATTGGCGAATGTGACTTTTCATTCAACGGTCTAATTATGTTGTGCATTTGTATACCTGTAAATAATTCAAGATTTTCTTGTTTTGATTTTTCTAATACAATTTCACTTTGTCAACAATATTACCAGGTGTGCAGATGAGAAGCTATATGTGCCAATATTTCAGGTTTCCACAGAAAAAGCAAAGCGCTTGGGAATTGAATTTACTCCTTTGGAAGTGAGTCTCAAGGAAATTGTGGAAAGCTTGAAGGAAAAGAAGTTTACCAAATTTTAAGTTGTTACCCATAAAGAAAGGTGGACGCTTTGTTGATTTGACTTCTTATGCTCATGCTTATGAATAAACTTACTGTAATGAGTTATTATTGGTGTGGTTTGTACTATTCATTTCAGACAAGTGTCTAGTAGAATTTGCATTATAGATTGTATTCTCATTAAATTATTGTTCTACTAGATCATCTTTTATGTCTATAAGTAGTCTTAACGACTCAAGATTGGAAGGATTGTGTGTTGGTGGATCGTTTTCCAATGTCTCTAAACAATCTTATTGCTTAAGATTGGAATGATTGTGTATGAGTAGGTCATATGTTGATCCTTGTGACCATTGATAACAAGAAGTTTTCACCTTACTTGTGTGATAATCCCGTTGCTATAATAAAAAATGAAACATGAGATATTGCATATGATATGAAAAATCAAATAAGAATAAGCACACCTAAATGCTAATTTAGTAGAAAATGTAGATGAATTAACTCATGTAACTATGACCAAGAATAATAAAATTAAGATAATAATTAATAAAATCAACAAATTAATGAAGAAAAATTAGAAATTGGGGAGTCCACAAGTAAAACTCGTTTAACTCAATAAACCCGCATTCAAAAATAAAAATAAAAATAGAATTGTCAAAGTCTAGTATAACGGACTAGCTTACATGGTTTATGATTTAGACAAAACCAGATTTAAAAGTAGTGGTCTAAATAAAAATACTTTTTTTAGCCCACCTCCTTTAGCCTAAGACCCATATGGGCCAAGGTCGGACCGACCCGTAGGTTAATAAGTTTGTCTGTTTTTTCTTTTATGTTAGTTTTTTTGTTCTTAATCTTTATTTATTTTATTTTAATTACACATGTTATGTAATCCATGTAGGAAACATTAATAGTATTGTTTAAAGTAATATGAAACCAAGAAATATGTTATGTGTAACAATTATTTGGTGTGTGTATGTGTGTGGAGAGTAAGGAATAAATATGTCATGGAGGCAAAAGAAATGTGTGAAGAGGAAATTATCCAACATATTATTTTCCAAACATCAAAGTGGTACAAGAGTGAGGACAAAATCAATTGTCTTATGTTTTCACAATGATGCTTTAATCTTGGACTTTATTTAACAAAATTGTGAGAAAGGCCGGCTTAAGGGGTAAGCAAGTAAAACACTCGCTTTAGGCCCCTAAAAAAAAAGGTCCCAAAATTTTTTTTAGTACTAATATATCCTATTAAATTAATTATAAAATTATGTTTAAAAATAAAAGTTAATTAAAATATTGTGATTTTTTGTTAATTTTTATTAGTACTAAAAATAATATTTAATGAGTTAAACACTCTTCTCAATAAATCATAATTTTCTTTAGAAAAAAAAGATTTGTTAGTTAATACTAATAACTAAAAAAAATTCAGAACCTTTTTATCTCTATTATTTTACTAATTGGTTTCTATCTTCTTCTTTTCTCTCCTTGTGACTTTTCATTTTCAACCCTAATTTTAGAGAAGCTCTAACTTCTCTCTTCCGAATTTGCAATCTTCAATCATCTTTTTGAAAATCAAAGTCCACAATTGTGATCTAGAGAGAGAAGAGTATTTCTACCCAATAAACTTCAGTTTCAGGTAAGTTTTGTCTCTCTCCATGTCCTTTATTTTTCTATTCCTCTGTTTTTAAGGGTTAAGCTTGCATATTTGAATTGAATTTATGAAAATATTATTTGATGTGATGATAATATATATATATATATATATATATATATATATATTATATGTGTGTAGTGTGTTAAGAACTGTGATTTATTTTATATTAAATGGTTTATAAATGGTAGAAATTTTATATTATCATGTTACAGTGATTGATCTTTTCAATTGTGTTATTGGATCTTGATGGATTGGATTTATTTTCAGAATTAAATATCTTAAAGGAAATTATAGGATTGGAAAATGATAAACCAATTGACATTCTTAATTATATAAAAAGAATAAATTCTTTTTCGAATGCATATATAGCTTATAGAATAATGTTAACAATTTCAGTATCAGTTGCCTCAGCTGAAAGGAGTTTTCAAAACTAAAGATAATAAAAATTTATTTAAGATAAAAAATGTCTCAACAAAGATTAAACGGATTAGCTTTATTATCTATTGAAAAAGAAATATTAAATGAAATTAATTATAATAATTTAATAAATAATTTTGCATTGCAAAAAGTTCGAAAAATAAATTTTAAATAAAATTATAATACATTTTAGCATAAATTTTTTTTAGTAAATAAAAAGACCTTATTTTTTAAGTTTGCTTTAGGCCTCTTAAGGTCTTGAGCCGCCCCTGGGACATTACGAGTACTTATAAAAGTAAGGTTAGATCGTGTGGTAGAGAAATATAAGTTTGAACTCGACGCTAAGTTGTTTTATTCTTATTGATTAGATCAAATATTTTATTTCCTTGTTTTGGTTATGATATATCTTATACAATTTTTTTGTATGATGTCTTAAATTTTTTCTTGTTTGAGTTTGCTCTATAATGATGTTTCTAGTTGTTGGATATTAAACTTTAAACTTTTAGACAATGATATATCATAATTTTTTGTATGGACATATTGTAATATTTTTACCTTTTAATTAAGTAAAAAGTGGTTTGTTGACCCATAAACTTAACATAGAGTTGGATTAGACAAAAAAATTATAATTTATCTTAAAATATATGTTGTCTTAAAATGTAGACTATATTATATTGTTAAATATTTTAACTTAATTAGGTTGGATTAGATTCGTCCATTTTCACAACTCTTCTAGAAAATAAATACTTACACTCACAAGTTATTAGTTATATAGGTAGTTCATAAACTTTTTCATATAATCTTTCATGATTTATTAATATTTCAAAAAAGACTTATAAACTATTTGAAATTACACTTCCACTACTTATATAAATTCTTTAATACTTCATAATTCTATAGAAAGATTTGTTTTAATAAATATTAAGTTGAATCTATTTATTTTTTCTAACTTTATAATGAATTTTTTTTATCGTCATCAAAATCAATAATAATAGTAAACTTCTTTTGACTAAAATCAACATGTATTACATCATGTTGAGATTGAAGTTGTTCATTCCAGTATTCTAGTAAAGAAAAAGTTAGATTCATTAAAATTGATATAGATGATATATAAAGGTGTATTAGATTAATAACCAATAGTACATTATAAAATTTCACATAATTATTAAATCATAAAATGAATTTATAAATATAATACTCAATCTTCTTTTGAATAAGTGTCAATTTAAAAGAAAAAAATGGTTTGATTTTATCTCTAATTTATAAAATTTAATGATATATTAATTATTTTTTATCAATTATATTTTTATTTTTAAAATATTAAAATAATTAAATGATTTTTTATAAGATTTTAATATGTTTATTAATCATTTATCTTATATTTTTTATTTATCTTTTTTTCAATCAATTGTATCTAATTTTTTAAAGTTATTATTAAAAAAAATTTTAAAAATTATTATAAATTATAAAAGTTACAATTTTTATTAATTTATGTAACCTTAGCCGACACTAGAAGAAGTATTAAAATAATTAGTCTCTTGAATTATTCTAATATAATTATAATATTAAAAAAAATTAAAACATATAATAAATACAAATTTATCTATAATTATATTTATTAATTATAAGAAGAAATCAGCAATATCTTATAGTAATAAATTTTAATAGATGCATAAACTAATAAATATATAATTTATCATGGATTTAATTCTAAAGAAACCAGATTGGCTATTAATGCTTGTTTATTGCTATTAATCATTGATAACACCATCACTAATTTAATTCCATACACATTTCTCATTCAATTATACAATTAAAACTTTGCTTTCAATCAAGGATTAAAGACATGCAATGTGATGTGGAAAGTTGGTGCTGCCAAATAATGTAATAATTTCATTATAATGTGAATCACGTGCCCACACTAAAAGTTGTAGCTTTTCGAACTTCGAAGTGAATTTTGATTTCAATCACCCACCGTCCACTAATGCAACAAAAGTTTTGGATTCCGATAAACCAACCATCGTCAATGTTTTAAATAATCATAATAAACCAACAATCAATGTTTCAAATCATCCTAATAACCCAAAAATCAATGTTTAAATAATCATAAATAAATCCACTTTCTCTTTCCACATCTACAGTGCAATGAACTTGAAGCTAAAACACAAGTTTTTGATTCGTGCAGCAGAAAGAAAAAAATCTTTCGCAGTACAAAATCTTGTGATTTTCCTTAATCCAAGGAATTCTCGGTAAGACTAGGGCAGTTTTTTTTCTAAAATAATACATTTTTAAAAAAAATATAATGAGACATACTCCTGACAGATTATTCCCACATATATAATGGTTTTTAATGTTTATGAAAAATTGAATTCTCACCTACGAAGTGCTCACTTTGATATAATTTGACATTTAGAATTTGATATTTGGGAAATCGAATTTTGAATAGGATATTTTAATTTTTTTTCATTGGATCACTCAAAATTCGATTACCTGAAAATCAAATTCTGAGTAGGTTTTCTAATTTTTTTTCTTTTTTCTCTATGACAATGACAATTCTCAAGTCCAAAACAAGACTACAAAAGTAAAGTTCAAAAAACGACCGCACTTAACTAGAATGACTATTCTCATGTCTTTTTTCATTTCATTCACACAGGTAACTCATGGAGGAAAAAAAGAAAAATTAAAATAACCTCTTAGAATTCGATTTCTAGAAAACCAAATTCCAAGTGACTAGCGAAAAAAAAAAATTAAAATTTGTTACTTAGAATTCGGTTACCTGAAAACCAAATTCTGAATACAAAAATGTACCCACTTTACCATCTCGTAGGTTAAAATTTGATTATTCAAAAATTAAATTTTGACATAAACAATAAAAATATATTATCCATATAAATAATATCGCAAAGAGTATAGTTATTATATATTTTTCAAAAATATAATATTTAAAAAAAAAATCAATACTAGAGTGTCAAATACCTAAATTTTATGATTAGGATTATTAAGAATCACATCACATAATTTTACAAAACCACTGAGACCCATATAACATAATGATTTCCTAATACTATATAACATAACAAATTTTCTGATAATTATTTGAATATAGAAAATGGAATCAAAGTCTTGAAATTTATAATTATCATATATATTAAAAAAGTATATACGTTTTTGTTTGTAAGAAATTACTCTTGGTGTTTTTTTTATTGTTTCTAAACAGCTCAAAAATTAAAGGAACCAAGATTTCTCTCCCTAAGTTTTATGGTTCTGTCGACAAAAAAAACTAGAGAATATATTTTTGTGTCAGAATGAGAATCTTGTTTCATACTACTAAATATTAATTTCTTTTAAAATTTAATATTCTTATCAAATAACAGTTATGATAAGGAATTATTCCCTTTTAATCCTTCTTTATTATTTATTTATAGGTCTATTTACATATGTGCTTTTTTACATTAAAAATATTACAACATCATAAAAATATATACCTATATTCATATTATTATGAGTTTGTAATCACCTAAAAACTATATTTACAATAATATTTACTTATTTCATGAATGAGAGATAATGAGGTAGATAATAAATTAGGAACTTTGACATTTTAAACAAATTATTACAATATTTTAAAATAGATAAATGATATTTTATTTATAAATTTTCTTTATGTCACAAGCTGATATCATACTAAAATACCATTTTAACACTTTTTAAACACGTAGTTTAGTTTAGTATGTATAATATTAAAGATAGAAATTAATTAGTTTCAATTTCAGAGGAATCAAAATAAAAAACAGATTTTACAAAAGATCATAGTTCAAATTTATTCGTTCTATAAATACTATAAATCTTTTTTATAATAAAACACTATATTTAAAACTTAATATACAGATAACTATATTTGAAGAGATTAGATAAAATATTATATAAAATTTTAACATCATTGAATGCGTCATTTCTATTTAGACACAACATGGTATTTAATATTAACTTTCGTATTAATGTATAGATGAAAAAGAAATATTTTACAAAGTCAATACCAAAAATTGAATAAAAAACCATGTAATAAATGTTCACTTATCATGAAAAATATTAACATAACCAAATCTTATATGTTACGGGTCAACACAATATGCAAACTCAGCATAACTTAACTAATAATTCAACCATACTTTTAGGTTTATCCACCCACACTATTGGGTCGTAATTGCATACGTCATTTATGTATATCTTACCATGCCACGTCTCTTCTCAACCCCACTTTTATTTATTTTTTCAAATTAAAGTCATTTTCACTGCAAAACTTATATGGATAAGTTTTCTTAATTTATTTTTGAATTTGATAGTGGCACATCATTTTTAAGCTTTTATTATAGTTTTTTATTTTAATATATATTTTATAATACTTATATTTTAATTAAAATTAAATATATTTTTAATTTTTAAAATAAAATTTATATTTATTTGTTTATATATTTTATAAATTAATGTAAATAATAATTAATAATGTCTCAAAATTATTTTTTTATCATTTTGACAAATAATTTAATAATTTAAAATATATTTAATTATTTTAATTATATCTTATTTAATTGTTAGTGTTTTGAGAATAAAACGTATTTTATTTTTATTATAAAGATTTTATTTAAAATTCGTAATCTTACACTTTGTAACATGTTACACTCTAATGTTATAATAGTCATTTGAAATTATGATTTGGATATTATATCAGTCTTAATTAATTGGAAATGGCCCACAAATACCATTTCAAATTGGAATGCCCTGTGGCTAGTAACACCTTTTCAAATTGGAAACGCAACTAGTTTTTGTTCTTTAAAAGGGCGTCAGCTTGAGATTGAATGAACACAGCACAACACAGAACAACTCAACACTGAACAGAGAATCAGTTCAGAGCAGAAGAACATAATCCAGAATGAGCAGCGGCGCTGGCCAAGTAATCTGCGTCACCGGTGCTTCCGGTTACATCGCTTCCTGGGTAGTCAAGTTTCTTCTCGAACGAGGTTACACTGTGAATGCCACTGTTCGCGACCTAAGTATGTGTTTTTTTTTGTTCTGTGATTTTTGTTTTCGTCGGTGATTATTTGTTGTTGTCGTTATGCATTACTATTTCGAAGATTAAAGGTTGGATAAAATGTGACGAGCAGGTGATTCAAGAAAGGTAGATCACTTGCTTAACCTTGACGGTGCCAAGGAGAGGTTGCATCTCTTCAAGGCGAATCTTCTAGAAGAAGGTTCCTTTGACGCTGCCGTTCAAGGTTGTCACGCTGTGTTTCACACTGCTTCTCCCTTTTTTGACAATGCCAAGGACCCGCAGGTTTGTTTGGTTTGCAATATCGATTTGTGCTTTTGTTTTATGTGTGGTTGTATAATATTTTGTTTTTACTTTATCTATTTCAGGTTGAGTTGTTAGATCCAGCTTTGAAGGGGACTCTGAATGTTCTGAAATCGTGTGTGAACTTGCCGACGCTGAAACGCGTGGTTGTGACTTCTTCTATTGCTGCAGTTTCTTTCAACGACAGGCCTAAAACCCCTGAAGTAGTGGTTGACGAGACTTGGTATTCCGACCCAGATTACTGTAAGAGAAACGGGGTATGTGCTTTTTCCTTCCTCTAATCAACTTTCATATTACATGTTAATCCTTACTACCGAGATGAAACTTCATTGGAGAACCTCACAAATAATAGATATGATAAGGTTTTGTGCTTTTGAAAAGATAACAATTAATTGTCTCTGAACACTGAGAGGTACTGGTGTGCTATGCATGGACTATGTGTCTGAAAAACAAAGTTCACATAGTTCAATGAAAGTATCTTTCCATTGCTTTTGTTTTGACGGAAGTAAATTTTGAAATGGAGGAAAAAAATACCAAGTTAGGCTCCATGATTTCAACCCAAACAGACAAGCAACATTGCTCTTTTATTTTATTCAAATGTCCACAAAGTGTTATAATTTGTCTTGTATATTATGTTACCTTGTTCTTCACATTTCTTTTCCTATGTGTGTTTCAGATATGGTATAACCTTTCAAAGACTTTGGCCGAAGATGCTGCCTGGAAATTTGCAAAAGAACACAATATTGACATGGTTACAATGAACCCAGCATTGGTTGTTGGACCTCTCTTGCAACAAGAACTTAACACCAGTTCTGCTGCAGTTTTAAATTTAGTTAATGGTAATTACTATTTATACATTATGCTCTAAAATTTCTATAGTTTTGATTTCCCTTCATCTTCATTACACAATGTAATTTTTTTATGACTTTTCAGTAAACAATTATTAGATAATTGATAAAACTGTTCGTCACCTTGATACAGGTGCGGAAACATTTAAAAATGTAACTTTAGGATGGGTCGACGTGAGAGATGTTGCACTTGCTCATATTCTAGCATATGAGAATCCATCAGCTAGTGGAAGATATTTACTAGTTGAGAGGGTGGCACACTACTCAGATGTTGTGAAGATTTTACGTGATTTGTATCCAACATTGAAACTTCCAGAGAAGTAAGTATAATTATTTTGATAGTTTCAAGATTTCAAGTCCCAATTTAGTGCTTTATTTACTTGCTTGAAAACTGAGTTTAGTGTCAAATGCATTTAGCATTGGTGATCTGAAACTATACAAAACCTTAGATTATATAGGCTTAAACAACATAACAATCTTCCTAACATAAAACTATATACAACTACCAATTTGTCCTAATTTACGATATCAATAAATTGTAACTCATGCTTATAAAAAAACTATTATAATTTACTAAATAACAATAAGTTGCTGTACAACTGGTGTGGGACACTAACTCTTCTCTGACCCGGGGATTAGATATTATGACGTTTTCATACATGAATTTTTATACATTTCCCATGTTAATTAGGTATCCTGGATCTAAACATGTATTATTTTGTGTATGCATTACTGATACATATTCAAGTCTAGGTGCATATTTGAGATGCTTGGTTTCACCGTAATCTAATGACCAGCACTTCCCTCTGTTTCAAGTCTCCAATATATATTTATAGTTATGCTACCTTGTGCAGAACTTTTCATTACTGAATTATATGTTCCTGAGATGAGGACAAGAAAAAAAACTTTGCTTATGTAGGTCTTTCAAATGTTCTTTTGTATGAAAAACTCATTAGATTATGGGGCTCAACTTGACTTTTCATTCGGTGGTCTAATTTTGTTCTGCATTTGTATGATTACAAATAATTCTAGTTTTAGCTGTTTTGATTTTTCTAATATCGTTTCAATCTGTCAACAATATTACCAGGTGTGAAGATGATAAGCCATATGGGTCAGTATTTCAGGTTTCTAAGGAAAAAGCAAAGAGTTTGGGGATTGAATTCACTTCTTTGGAAGTGAGCATCAAGGATACCGTGGAAAGTTTGAAAGAAAAGAAGTTTACCAAATTTTAAGTTGTGATGTGACCTTTGAAGAAACGTGAAAACCTTCTTTAGTTGTTCACTTTATGCTCATGCTTATGAATAAATTTATTGTAAAATAAGACTTAAATCAGAACTGGTTAGTACTGAATTAAGTTATTCTTAGTGTGGTTTATACGAGTGACAATTAAGTTTCACACGTGTGTCTAGGTAGAGTTTGCTTTATGGATTGTATCCTCGTTATATTATGTTACTAGAAAATGTCTGTTATTATATTTGTACCATTTGTGGTTCTAATGAATTCAGTTGGTGATTGCTAATTGACTATTGTCTCGCCCAACATAACCAGCTAAGAACAACAATATGACTTTTGCTACTTAAACTTCTCTTTTGCTCTTTACCAATGTTCCTTATTAGACTTACTCGAGTTTGTCTTGCCTTATTGCTCAAGTGCCCATCAACGACACTAATTGAAAGGGAGGGTCTTTTGATTGGACATTGAACCATTGCAATGACATCGTAGAGATGATACGCTACATACATTTCTCCAAATCTTGGATAATGTCTGTTAGATGTTTAATGCAAGTCTTTAAAGATGTGCAGTTTTCATTGACTCCTCTGCTGGTTATGTTGAGGTTTTACTTAGTTACTTCTATTACTTCGCGAGCTTGTATATCATTTTGATGGCTGAGTGTTAATGTCATCGATCATAAAGTTAGATATACCGAAGTTTCAAAGCGTCAAATCTTGGGTTTTCGATTCCCTCGTATTCATGATTACTATCTACACACATAATTATTCTACCTTTCATGATATAGTGACTTTCAAATTATCTATTATGAAAATTTTTCAACACAAACTTTTTGGAATATATTTTTGAATTGCTTAATCTAAATCCAAAAATATGTTTTTGAATCATCAATCTCAAACATTGCATAAACATGCACTCATTTATGCAACCACCTTTCAAAATTACGTAACGTGATAAATAATACGGATTGAGCAATATGATATTTTTCTGAATTAAGCGATCCTAAAGGTAAAAATTAAAAAAACATACACTTCACCTTTGTCAGTAGCAAGCAGCACTCACGAAAACTTGAAAGAAATAGAAAATAAGAAGAATGATCTCTGTCACTGGAAAGCAAAGGATCTTATGTTTGGAGCACAATGAGTATGTTCTCATCTCCACCCACACCATTGCCAGCAATCCCCGCGTGTTCACCTTTGTCCATAGCCGCACCCACTAAAGCTCAAAGAAAATGAAGAACGAGAAGAAGAATCTCCGTTACTGAGAAAGAAAAGGATTTCCATCGCGTGTTTGGATTCCCGACCTACACCTTTGTCGGCAATGGGATGTAGCAATAGCGTAGATATATCGAGGGAAAGTATTTAGTCATTTTATGGTTAGTATAAGCTGCAATTAGTAATCATGGGGTGCAAGAAGCAAAAACCGAAAGTAAACTTTTAGGCAAATTCTTTCTGCACCTTCTTAATTTCTTCCGGTATTCCTATAAACTATTCTTTTCATATCGGATTATGATTTTTGGTTTGGGTTTTGGATTAATCTAAAAGTCATTTCTAGACTTCTAAACTAAAAATTTCAGAAGACATTCTTTTATTAAACTTATAAATTATATCATTTAAAAGTTATATTTAAAGAATTTTGTGAAATTGAAAAGGCATTTTTAAATTGTATAATCATAAATATAATTTATGAATTAATTTAAAGATCATTATGGAATTACACAATTAAAAAATGATAAAAAAATTTCTTGCAAAACAACAAAGAAAACCAACCAGAGAGTGAGTGTGCAAAAATAATTTAATAATTTTAGTTTTTTTTGGGAGTGCAGTGAGAAATGGAGGAGACGGAGGAAGAATGAGCCAAACTTCTATGTTTTTGAGTTTTATGCTCAGTAAAACTAAGAAAAAATTTTCGTTTTTTATTTGAAGTCTTACTTGTTTTTTCCCCCATAAAGATATTGAATAGAATGAACTATTTTTTTTTCCATTGAAATTCAAAAAATGAACGTTTAAATATCCTTCAAAAACAAGTAAATAAATGCGAAACATATAAAATGCAGTTAATCCTGTTGCAGAACAAGCTATTATTGCAAAAATTGGTGAATACAACCTACTATCATTAAGAATCTCATCCAACCTGGTATATTAATTCTTTCATCATAATTATTACTTCCTCTGATTCTAAATAAGAATAGTTTAAGGTTTTAGTACACAGACCAATAAAAGTAATAACTTCTAGTATTTGCAATAAATTTTTAATTTTTTTCCAGTAATACCCTTGTCATTAAGGTTAAAAGAATGTATTCTTTTTCTCTCTATAATAAAGTATAATAAAGAGTGCTCAATGTATTCTCTCTCCACTTAAAAAAAAAACTTTCAATTCTCAACAATATAGTATCTTTGTATGAAACATTTTTTTCTTATCTCTATGAAAATAAGTTTCCCTTTATAACTTTTAATCTGAAAATTTTCACTTGATTTAAAAATTTGAAGAATATCTTTGTTCCCACCAAAAAATTTCATATCACTCTTAGTTTCACTATATATATATATTGAATCTAAACTTTAAAAAAATTATCATTTTACAAATATGAGTATTGAAGATACATTCTCAATGTGTGTTATCAAAGGAATCTTCAACTCTCTCTATGATATAATTGTCAATTTTTATCTTCATTTTTCTATGTAAGTACCAACTTCTCTTTCTATTTCCTTTATAATTTCACTCTAACGTTTTTTTTTTTAAATTAAATACATTTTGTTGATTAAAGAGAAGGTAGATGAAAAGGTAAAAAAAATAAATTACTGTATTAAGTAATTGATTGATATAAGCAGCAAACTACTTAAAGTCTGATAAAAGAAAGAATTTAATTGTTATTTATATTTTTAAAAGTAAGGGTATAATTGGTAAAAAGAAACAAAATCACTATTCTAAAACGACTCTTATTTAGAACCAGAGAGTATTATTATTATATATATAAATGGACCGATTCATAATTGTGTAGGTCTATATTGGTGCAAAATTGATGAACTTCAATTTAAATTAGTATATTTTCAGGTTGATATGTTGCAATTAATAGCTTTATATGGAGTGCACATATGTTTTATTTATTTTATTTTTGTATCTAGAAGGATTAATCAAATAATGCTACTAACATTTTCCCAAATTGAGATCATGCAAGCCAAATGGTTGTGCTAAACGCGAGAGTGAACAGAGCACAACACTGAACAGAGAGAATCAGCTCAGAGCGACAGAAGATAATCCAGAATGAGCAGTGGCGCTGGACAAGTGGCGTGCGTAACCGGCGCTTCCGGTTACATAGCTTCCTGGCTCGTCAAATTTCTTCTCCATCGTGGTTACACCGTTAAGGCCACTGTTCGCGACCCAAGTATGTGTTATTGTTTTTTTCTTCTTTGATTTGTTGTTTTTTTCGTCGATGATGATTTTTCGTCGCGGTTGTGGTTGCTTTGATGCATTGTTATTTCCAAAATCAAAGATTGGATAATATGTGATGTGCAGATGATCCCAAAAAGATAAATCACTTGCTTAACCTTGATGGTGCCAAGGAGAGATTGCATCTCTGCAAGGCGAATCTTCTAGAAGAAGGTTCCTTTGACTCTGTCGTTCAAGGTTGTCACGCTGTGTTTCACACTGCTTCTCCCTTTTATCACGATGTCAAGGATCCACAGGTTTGTTTCGTTTACAATTCAATTTATGCAATTTTTTTTATCTGTGGATGTATAATGTTTTGTTTTTTTTTTATCGATTTCAGGCTGAATTGTTGGACCCAGCCGTGAAGGGGACTCTCAATGTTCTGAAATCGTGTGTGAACTCACCGTCGCTGAAACGCGTTGTTTTAACCTCTTCTATTGCTGCAGTTGCGTACAACGGAAAGCCTCGAACTCCTGATGTTGTAGTTGACGAAACATGGTTTTCTGACCCAGATTTCTGTAGGGAGTCACAGGTGTGTGCCGTTTCCTCTGATAAACTTTCATTAGATGTTAATCCTCATCATCGAGATGAAACTTCATTGGAGAACCACACAAATAGTTGATATGGTAATGTTTTGTGCTTTTCGAAAGACAAAAATTAGATAAAGTTAGGTAATTTTTGTACTGATCTTGTATTCCCAATTAGGGATACCAGATATTCGAAAATATTGGCAACCCCAAAATCCTTTATGAAAATGGAAAAAAATACAATCAATGTAATTCAAAAATAATAAAGACAGGCAATAATTAATGAAGGCATGACTTTCAGAGTAAAAGCCACATGATTACAAAATGAAGGCATGACCTCCAATGAAACCGAAAAAATGGGGAACTTTAAGTCATGCGGGAACTGGAGTACATCTTGGCCTTAATTTGTATGAGAAAGTAGGCAGAAATTAGTATCTTACTCCTATTTTTTGAAGTTTTTAAGTTGTCTTTGCATTGCCTTGTGTATTCATATTTTGTGTTGAAAATTATAGGAGCTAACATTGCTGGCTGACGTTAAGTCTTGATTGATCAGTGTGGAATGGGAAAATGTTCTAAGAGCGCTAAAGTAAATTTCTTGTTCTTCATATTCCAAGGACAAAATAAAGTTCACATAGTTCAATGAAATATGTTGCAATTTTGTTTTGGCAGAAGTAAATTTTGAAATGGAGGAAAAGAATACCAAGTTAGTTGACATGTTTTATTCCCGAACAGACAAACACACACAAGGAAATTATGAATGCTATATTGTTGTTCTTTACTTCCACTGTATGTAAGTCAAATCATTCAAAGAAACCATTGATAGAAAAATCAAACAATGTATCCCACAAGGAGAACAGCCAATAACTTCCAGCTTAGAATGCCTTCTATTCTTTGCTTTCCAAAGAATCTAAGCGCACAAATGCTTTTGACTATATAACTAATGTTTTCCCTATCAAGTTTTGATGTTTTAGCCAATGGTTTAAAATCCTGGGTAGCTGTGTATAGCGGGCAACTCCAAGAATGCTGTAGCAGAAGTCATGGGTTTCTTAAACAAAGCATACAAGTAAACAGTAACAAAAGTCAAATGCAAGTTTCCTGGATTGGAATTATGAATCATCTTTTAAATAGAATTCTTCTTTATCATTTTCACTTTTATTACATCTATTGATTTCAATTTAGGAAATTGAAATCCCAAAAATAGCTCTCCAGTTCTAATGTGTCTGTTCTAAGTTATTTTTTGGAATCAACACATTGCAAGACTATCGCACCTGCTAGAGCCTGCTATTTTGTCTGCTATGGCTTCCACACTAAAGCAGACCCTGTGGCGCAGTGGGCAAGGACTGCACTGCTACATTGCTGTAGTGGTGCTATAGGTCCTGGTTCTAGCCTTATTAAGAACACTGACAGTTTGCAATTTAGATGTGCTCTAATATTTATTTCCTCTTCAGGATTTTGTAATATGGCCAAAGCATTATTTTAGCTTCAACCCATGTGAAGACTAGATATTGCTTCATATGATTAAATTCAGTTTGTTGTGATATTGAGATTATTCACTTATTCTATGATATTAGAACTGCTTAATAGTGGTAATTTTAAATGCATTAGACAATTGCTACTGAACTATAATACTTATTTTTATTTAAATGTGAACAAAGTGTTATAATTTGTCATGTATGTTACGTTACCACGTTCTTCACATTTCTTGCTATTTCCTATTTGTGTTTCAGATGTGGTATACACTTTCAAAGACGTTGGCTGAAGATGCTGCCTGGAAATTTGTAAAAGAAAACAATATTGACATGGTTACTATTAACCCAGCAATGGTTATTGGACCTCTCTTGCAACCAGTCCTTAACACCAGTGCTGCTTCAGTTTTAAATTTAGTTAATGGTAATTACTATTTATACATTATGCTGAAAAATTTATAGATTTTCTTTGTTTACATCTTGATTACACAATGTATTTTTTTTTCAACTCAAACTATTTTATGGATCAAATAAAATGAAAAGGAAATATAAAATAATGAAACAAAAATCAAAATGGAATATGAAAAGGAGGATTAATAATAAATACATTCTAAATGTACATTTGAGATATCAAATATGTGTGTTTTAATCATATACTTATTGTTGAGCTACATGATAGTATTACTATATTTCCTTTGTCTAGCTTGATCATTGTCTAAAGTCAAAAGTTGATAAGAACTCTCGCTGATAGTATTAATTTTGTAATGAAAGAAAAAACAAAGTATAGCGTCAGCCCTTGTTAGAGATTCCTCTCTCTTAACTCCTAATATCAATCAAATACTCCACACCTACATTATGTCCATCGTTTTCTATTTAACAGACTTGCCTTTCTCTTTTTGTAACTATTTTTTCTTTATAACATACTTTCCCTTCTAATTTCCACCCTTTGCCATGTTGGCTTGAGAATGTTGGGCCTTCATGTATGGACCTAAAAAGGTCTCTACTGTTGATTGATAGATCCTATCCATACCACTCCCTATAACTATTGCCATGTCCTCTAGGAAGAGAGGAGGAAATTGCTCTTGAACTTTTGTTGTTGGATCCAAAGAAGCATCTTGCACATGTGGATTCTTCCACAAGATAAGCCACTCCTCTATTGCTTTGTCATTATGATTTCCTTTTATCATAGTGGATGTTGCTTCCGAGATAACAGGATCAAAGTCTGTTACAAGCAAATCGGGTGGCAATGTTGGTTTTGAAGTAGTGCCCTTCATTGCTTGTTTGAGTCGGGAGGCATAAAACATTGGGTTGATTCGAGCATTATCGGTTAGCTGAATATTATGAGTAACTTCCCTGAAGCAAGAAATGAACTGGTAAGGACCAAAATCTCGAGAAGAGAGCTTCTTGTTGATCCTTTGACAAACATAGTGTTATTGCCTATGTGGGAGTAACTTAATATACACCCAATCTCCTATATAAACATGACATTTCTTCAATTCACATCAATATATTTCTTCTTGGTTTATTGAGCTCGATGGAGATGGAACTTGAGCTTCCTCAAAGCATAATCACGATCAACTAGAATGTGAGTCTTAGATTCAATTGTTATTTCACCTTTCAAGTATTGTGTCACCATTGGGGCCTTCCTACCATACATCATCTCAAAAGGCATCATGCTTGTGGAAAAATGAGATGAAGTATTACTTAAATTTAGATGTGATGAAAAATCAGTGAGTGTAATCTCAATTGATGCATGTGTATATATATAAAAAGATGGGTACAAGTATGTTTCAAAGAGGATGGTTACAACCTGTGTTCCTTAATTGAAAGCTAGGTACGCCCAAAAACAACTTTATGTAAGTTATACTCTACTATAACAAACATAATGTTAATTGTATTATATCAAAACTCAGCCCAAGATAACCATAAGGTTCACTGCTTTGGTTGCTTAGAGGTAAAGCATTGAAGGAAAGTTTCCAGGCATTGATTTGCTACTTTTGTTTAACCATTGATTTGGGGATAATAAGAGGTACGCATTCTCAACTTAGTACCTCAAGACGAAAAAGCTCGTTCCAAAGCACCTAAAGAAAAGTATGTCTTGATCATTAATTGATTTGGGAAAACCTTACAACTTCAAAACGTCCTTAATGAAGCTATTAGCAACCACCATGGCTATAAAAGGGTGTTTGAAAGGGATGAAATACTTGTACTTAGACAAATGGTCAACCACAACAAGAGTATCATCATAGTCATGTGATTTAGAAGTCCTGTAATGATGTCCAAAGAAATGTCTCTTAGAAAAAAGAAGAGGTATGGCTCAACTAAACCAAGAGGGGATTGAATTGGTTCTTAAAACTTTCTTGAAAACTTTTTTAGTTTTGAAAAGCTTGTATTAATTTTTTGGAAAATCAGAATACAATCTTAATTGAATCAAGATGAACAAGAACTTATGGGAAACACAAATATGAAAAGTTGAATGTAAAGAGACATAGGGAAGAAGAAAACTAACACAAGAGTTTATACTGGTTTAGATCAACAATGATTCTACTTCTAGTCTCAACTATTCAACCTTAGAATAGTTGGTTCCACTAATTTGAATAGAATCCTTCTAAGCAAACTTTCAAGCAAAGATATTTAAGAAAGGAAATCACAAACAATCAACTTCCTTACAACAAAGGAAGGATATAGCAGAGTCAACTTCTAGACTTGTTGCAAGAGAATATCACAAATCATCTCTCCAACCAAGACTAGAAGGATATAGATGCAGCAAACAACTCTTGATAGATCAAGAGTGTACTAGGGAACTCTCCCTAACAACAACAAAAGATAAGGAAAGAGTATACCACAACAGAAGCACAATCAAAGTTGGTTACTCAGCAAAACAATACAACACTTTTTCCCAACAGTTAAAGAGTTCTTTTAAATCTTTGATTAATTCTTGGAGACTCTTGAAGAAATGTTCTAATGCTCAAAGACGCTCTCAATTGAATGCTTGAAATGATTTAAGAGTGTTGTTGTAACGACATAGAATTGCATTTAATATTTCGAAAAATGAGTTACAATGCATTTAATTGATTAAAAGAACATTTAATCGATTAATTTGATTGTTATGTGTTTTTCAGTGTATTTGGGTCTCTATTTTAATCGATTGTAAAAGTTCATAATCCATTAAATATTCTTGTTCCAATTCTCGAAAACCTCAAGAACACTTTATTTAATTAAATGAAGGTGTAATCAATTAAACCAAAGGAATTTTGAAAACTTTTTAAAAACACTCTTGTTTTAATCGGTTAATAAAAACTATAATCAATTACTATTGTAAAGCATGTTAAAGAACATTTTAATCAATTATGAAAACTTGTAATCAATTAAAACAAAGTTAAAACATTTTAACACATAATGATATTTTGAAAAACATTGTAATTGGTTTGAGCTCTTTGAAAAAATAATCTTATGTTTAAAGTGTGCTGAGCTGAATAACCAAATGATTTACGTTGTTGTGAATAACTCACAATCACAAGCAATGATAGCATTAACACAATACAAAGTGTTTATTTAATGTTCATCATTTTCATCTCTAAAATGTGGGGAAATTTGATTTTTGTTGAAAGTAGTGTAGAGATAAAATATGGCAAAATTGCTTAGCAGTTTTGTGACTTTATTTGGATAAATAGGATATTAAAAGGATTTATTTATTCTTCTTTAAGTGCCTATAAAGCTATTATGCATCATATATTTTTTCATCAGCATGCATAACCCAGTTCAAAATTTACATGATATGATGAAGCATATGAACAAATTTCACAAAAATTTACATTATACCATGTTCAAACCAAGTTGAAAGAAGCATAGATTTGTACAAAAGCTTAAAGTCAAACATTGATTCTAATGTTAGCAGGCTGGGAATGACTGATGATATCAGCTTGATGAGGCATACAACATCTCACTATCTTTTTGAGTTATTTAGTTGTCGTTGCAGTGAATATTAGTAGTTCCTATTTGCTTCCAATGTATTTGATTTTTTGCTTTGCTGCACAATTCTTAGAAAATTGAAGAAATTGTTCCATCACCTTGATACAGGTGTGCTAACATTTCAAAATGCATCTTTTGGATGGGTCAACGTGAAAGATGTTGCAAATGCCCATATTCTAGCATATGAAAGTGCTTCAGCTAATGGAAGATATTGTTTGGTTGAGAGAGTGGCCCACTACTCAGACATTGTGAAGATTTTACGTGACTTGTACCCAACATTGCAACTTCCAGAGAAGTGAGTATAATTTATTTTGATAGTTTCAAGAGTGCATACGATTCATATAAAACATGAATAAAAATCCCCATCTGTTGTACCTTACTGTTAAGTGCTTCATTTACTTGTTTGAAAACTGAATTTAGTGCCAGAAACGTATTCAGCATTGATGATATACAAACCTTAGATTATATTGGATAAAAGAACATAACAAACTTCGTAAAATAAGACTATACAACTATCAATTTGTCCTAATTTATAAGACCATGCTTATAAAAAAGTATTTTAATTTACTACAATTGTAATAAATTATTGTACAATTGGGTGTGGGAGAGTAACTCTCCTCTTAGCTGGAGATTGGATATCTAATGGCGTTTTTATGCATGAATTCTTTATAAATTCCCTATGTTAAGTAGGTATCCTGGATCTGAACATGTATTCTTTTGTGTTATATATACAACATTGATACATATTCTACTCTTGGTGCATATTTGAGATACTTGATGTCACCGTAATCTAATGACTAGCACTTCCCACTATTTTAAGTCTCGAACATGTATTTGTAGTTAAGTTAACTTATGCAGAACTTTTTCATTTGCAATTCATTACTGAATTATATGTTCCTGAGATGAAGCCAAGTGTAAAAACTTTGCATGTGAAGGTCTTTCAAATGTTCTTTTGTATGAAAATGTAATTAGGTTATGGGGCCCAACTGATTCTTCAGTCGGTCTAATTTTGTTTTGCATTTTTATAATTATAAATAATTCAAGTTTTTCTTGTTTTTATTTATCTAATACCGCTTCTCTTTGTCAACAATATTACCAGGTGTGCAGATGATAAGCCATATGTGCCAATATATCAGGTTTCCAAGGAAAAAGTAAAGAACTTGGGGATTGAATTTATTCCTTTGGAAGTGAGTCTCAAGGAGACTGTGGAAAGCTTGAAGGAAAAGAAGTTTACCAAATTTTAATTTGTTATCTTTAATTTTTTTTTATTTACAGTATCTCCCGGAGGAGAAAACGTGAAAATCTAGGAAAACGTGGAAACCTTCTTTAGACGTCAGTTGGCTTCTTGTGCTCATGCTTATGAATAAACTTACTGTAAAATACGATATTAATCAAAATTGGTATCAAGTACTGAAATAAGCTAGTTTTGGTCTGCTTTGTGCTAGTGACAATTAAGTTCCAAACATGTCTGCTTTGTGCTAGTGACAATTAAGTTCCAAACATGCGTGTCCAGGTAAAGTTTGCATTACAGATTGTATTCTTGTTATATTATTTTACTAGAAAATGTCTGATGCAACTAGCGCATCTATATATTTCTCTTGTTCGTATAAGATACACGATGTGTGTGCATTTTGAGCTTTAGTTTCTTTACCCGTTTCACTGCCAATTGATCAGAGTTATCAGAATTATGTTGTCTGGCTCGAATATAGATTTCAATATAGATTAGGCGGAATAATCTTATTTCACTGAGGTCATTAACTCTTTATGTGCAATGCAATCTCCATGCATGGCATCTATTGTGCAGATTTTGCATCGACTTTTACTAGTATTCCTCTTTATTGAAAGGATGGAATTATAATCACTTTGGTTTAGATTAGTATGTGTTGTTTGACCTTAGTGTTCATGTGGCCATCAATGGCACCAGAAGAAAGGAAGGGTATTTTTGGACATTGAACCACTGCAATGACGTCATGATAGGTGACAAAATTCAATGGTCACAATGTTAGTGTTGTATACATTTTTCAAAATAATGCATGATGTTTGTGACTTGTTGGATGAAAATCCTCAAAGATATGCAGTTTTCGTTATGCATCCTCAAAGATATACACATTATGGATAGTGGGAGTGTAAATTTTTACTTCGCGACTACAATTATTTGTGTGTGCTTGCAGATTTTTATGGTGGCTGACATTGGTAACGTCATGCACAATGCTAACAAAATGCTCAATAAATTTGTGTATTCCTATTATAAGTTAGAAGGGATAAAAAAATGTTATGGAATCATTTCTGAGTGACAACAATGAGCTTATCCCAAAAATATTATGGAATCATGACTAAAAGCAAAAATATCGGGTCAATTCCAAACTTAGAAACATTTTTATGTCTGGTATCTTAAAAGAAGAATACTCAACAATTAATCCTTTCAAAGGAGTAAATGAAATATGTGACACTCTTAAATTACGTTCATTGAAGTAAAAAAGAAATAAAGTTAGTTTGCTTATAAAACAATGAGTTGTTTAATATAGAGAAATGTAATAACATATAAACTATGTTTAATAGATTTTAAACAACATTAAATAAATTGTGTTCTTTAAGTAGTCTGATAATTATGATTATATTGACAAAATTTTAAGAAATTTTTCTATACAGTGATTATCATATGTAACTATATTGTTCATGTTGAAAAACTTAGAAGATGTATTTTTAGAATAACTTGTTAGCATTCTTAAGGTGCACATGTTAAAATTCAACAAGAAAAATTTTTTAAGAGAGAGAAGTATCTCACTTCATCTCACTTTTAAAGTAAAAAATAAGAGAGATATTATTGTAAAAACTTTTAAAGTAGACTAATCATTACATGACCAATAAAATAATAAGAACTTTGATGAAGGATAATATTAAATATCCTTTATTTTATGATAAATTCACCAAATGTAAAGGAAGAAAGAAAGATGAAAAGGTAGAAGAGCTCATATTCAACGTTCTCAACAACTAATGGAATCAAGCCATAAGAAGGCATAAGAGATTCAATTTTCTTGCTAAATCATCTTGAAAGTAATTTGACAAAAACATATTAGGCTACAAAAAAGATAAGATAGTTGAAACAAATAAATATGCATCTTCCATACTTACTAGATGAGAAGTTAAAAAGTTCTCTAAATCAAACAAAAAAAAACTCAAATTTATTTGGATATAAAATAATTCATGTTGTAGATATGTTTAACAATAATAAGATGGCCACTGTCGTGGTACATGGAGAGTGAATTCTCATGTCACATGTTGGGAGAAAGACATATATTCTTAAACAAGAAATATAAATAAATATGACTCCTACCATCTTTATTAAAAACATTTTGTTAGTAAAACGTCTAAAGCATAATCTATTGAGCATCACTCAATTATGTAACATTGAATACATGTTTCTTATAACAAAGACTTATATATGAAAAAAAATAATGAGAAAGTTATTATAATTTCTATTAAGAAACAAGGTAACTTGTACGAGATAGATCTTAGTGAGCTATTAGAAAAAAAAATCAATAAAAAAATATTAGTGAGTTTGACATAGTAAATGTAGTTACAAAAACTTGAGATTAATCTTAAAGCTATAGAAGCATGTCTTCTTAAGAGACTTAACCTAAATGTCATTCAAAGACGATTTTCCTTGTGAAGTATGCATGAAAAATAAGAAAATATCTTTTTCATAGCAAGAATATAATTTCTACCGTTGATATATTTTTTAGTTGATAACCTTTCACATTGAAGCTCTTGTAGTAGATTCATTGAAAATTTCAACAAAATTATATGGAAAATTTTTTGGTCATAATAAAAGGATCAATCTACCTAGAGTGAAATTTAATTAAAAAATTTAATAAGAGAATTAAAGAATAAAAACTTTTGATCAATGGAGAATTCTTTCTTAAAAGATCATTTTATTATTGGAAGATTATTTCCGATTGTACCATTCAGAATTTTATTCATGAAAAGATGACTTTCAACTTGTGCAATTTTAGAGTTTTTTTAGATTGGACAATTCAAAACTTATTTTCATATAAAAATTATAATTACATATTTTATATTAAATTCAAGAAAAATAAAAAAAAACTTTAAAATATGAATGAAAAAAAGATAACTTTTTATATATACAAAAGAAGAAATTACACTTAATTTTTTTAAAGTTATATTAAATTATCCTACCTTTTTATATTCTTAATAAATGTTATCTTTTTATAGTTTTAATAAAAAGACACTCACCCTTTTTTTGTAAAAAAAACTTTTTTTATAAAAATGACTTTAATTTAATATTTTAAAGTTTAAATTTAGTTTTAGATGATATAACATTTTAAATAAAATAAAACATATAAAAATAAATATTTATTTTAAAATTCTAAAATATGAATATTACCTTATTAAAAATATTAAAGAAAGATGAATGTGTATTTTATAATGGTAATAAATATTATTTAGCACAACTTGGTGAAGATAAGCTACAAGCAATTCAACCTCTCCAAAGATGAAATGCCCCCAAGAAGGCCCCATCCTCATCATGAGTGAAGATTGCGAGTGGAAGAATAGTTCCAGATTGTGTGTCTTACAATAAAATCCGTTGACTTACCCTTTACACGGAAATTAAGGCTAAAGAACAATCTCGAGCAACGCATGGATTTCTCAGATGCTCATCCATTTCCATGGGCTACTACCACGTACCAACCTAAGAGTTACATATAAAAGAAAAAACCATCATGCTTCTGGTGCCACCAAGGGCCAGGTATCTGAATCCAATTTTTAATCTTTAATCTCTAATTTCCAACGCAAAGAAAGCACACTCTTATGTTCCTTTATTGGCTCTTTCATATCACTCTTCATCAATTTTTTTGGCTAGTATTATTCTCTGCCATCTTGCCTCCACTACACCTTGGATTCTCTCTCCCCTTCCATCTAACTCAATCTTAGAAAAAGGTTTTTCCTTTATGCTCAGTTCTGTATTATTGGGAAGAGAATCCAATTGGGTAATCTTTACTTTGCTCAAATAAGCTGCTTTGGGAATCTTTGTCACCCCAACGTCTAAATTTGAGAATAGTATTTGAGATCATTCCTGGGCAATTGTTTTGTAAATATATATTCCTTGATCAGGACCCCTGAAAATGAATTCTTTGACTGTTTTTGTTCTAGGTATATGCTTCTTTGCATATATTCCATATTAAGTCTGTGTGCATCTGTTTTAGATAATATATTGGGAAGTTTTTGTGTGCATCTGTGTTCTATTTTCATGTCATAGTGGTAGTTAATTTCAAATGCATGTTGCAGACACACTTTTTTGTTGAGAGATTGTAGCTGATTATTCATTTCGGGTGCAGAAAGAAAACATGGATGATGGAAATGCTGAGCTTTCTGATAAGCTTTCAAATAATGTTCTATTTTTGAATCCAGAGTCATCTAGCAGTTTTCAAGCTTCAACATCCGTGAACACAGTTCCTGAATTATGTAGGAGTAGCAGCAGAACATGCACCCACACTCACACTTGCAACCCACCTGGCCCTGATGCTGCTCACACACACACATGCTATCACACGCACACCCAAATTTTTTCACCTGAAGATGATGACGACAAAGAGCACACCAAATCCAAACCAAAAAGGCCTTCTGGCAACCGAGAAGCAGTTAGGAAGTATAGGGAGAAGAAGAAGGCACACACAGCATACTTGGAGGAGGAAGTTAAGAAATTGCGTATGATTAATCAGCAACTAGCAAGGAAACTACAAGGGCAGGCACTTCTTGAAGCAGAACTGGCTAGGTTGAGGAGCATTTTGGCACACCTTAAGGGGAAAATAGACAGTGAATTGGGTGCTTTCCCCTTTCAAAAGCAGTGTAACTCTTCTTACATTTTCAAAGAAGGGGATGCTGGTTTTCTGTCCACTGCAAGCACAATTGGCCTTCAGTGTCAGAACAACTTGCCATGCTTCCTTCCACATGCAGGATCATCATCCCAGGTCAACATTTGTACATATGGAAAGTCCGTGAGTCCATGGGAAGGAAACTGCCAACCTGAAGTTGTAGATTGTCAAGTAGATGCAAATAACATGACCAGTACTGAAGGACAAACTGTAGAGACAGTGGATAACTTCTTGTCATCTGCATCTCAAGAGGGATAGTTTAGCCAGACAAATGTCTTTCTCGTGAGTTTCTTTCCAATTGCTGCCACTGATAGTGGGTAACATGATGTAAATTTAATTAGTATTACCCTGAAAGGTTTGTTTGTTACATAACTCATAACATGAGTCATGAAGTTTGCATTCTGCAATCTATAGGATATGTATATATAGGCAAAGTATATTTAGAGATTTGTACAATATGCTAGCACACATAAAGTTAGTGCTTACTCCTTGATAAACAGAATTTCTTGTGTATTAAGCTTGTCTTGTTAAATAAACTAATACTTCAAATTTAATTTTGCCATTAAAAACTAATCTTGTTTCCTATATTTAATGATGTAGGATGTATTAGAAGTATAAGATATTGGTGTTATTAGAATTGGCTATATAGGCCACAATGTACTCATCGTGTTGGTTTTCTCATTTGAGTAAATTCATAGTTCAGTTTTATCCTTTTTATATCTTTGAACCATGGATTCTGACTGAATAATTTCTGTTGATACGAAAGATATGTATGTTGAATTTAGCATCATATTATTGGAAATAAGAAAAATGAATATCCAAATCTTACGTGCAAGAGTAGCAATTTCTTAACCTCCAGCATATTCTATAGATGAGCCTCGAAATATTAGGTTGTAAGTTAATTAATTTCATGTGTAAAATGAATGTTGTTGCCAGCTGATGCATTACAATTTTTTTCCTTATATATTTCTATATTCTAAGATAAGATTACACATTATTACTGTTCATATATCATTCTTACGAAAATAAGGATAATGTTTCTTGATTTGCCTCGATATAATTGTGTTTTTGGATATCCATTATCCGTATAATTTCCCACTAACACTGAGCCATTAGATACATTATACGACACTTCTATAAGAACAAATGACACTTGAAGTAAACTTATTGGATAATTTGTTGCAGTTTCGAAGTTTTTTGTTACCCTTATAATTTTTGTCTTAAAACTTTATTATAAATGTTATGGTTTTAGTTAGATGGAGTCATAAAGTGATAAAAACAATGACTTCAATTCCAAAAAACAATATAAGCACTCAGGGCAAAGGTAGGATTGATGTTACAGGTAGCATCAATTGTTCTATGACGAAGGTCAATTGGACCAGAAGCCATGTGAACCAAGTAACAATCGAATCGTGGTGCTCGGCTATTATGCTCTTAAATAAAAAGATGTGCGTCCTAACTAACAGCTATAACTTTTGGTGCAGTTATAAGCGCTCGATTCAACAATTGGTATCAGAGCCAAGTTCACGGATTTGATTCCTAACAAGGCAATTGCTGAGGAAGAGAATGTTGCGGGTGACATCAATTGTCTTGTGCGAAGGTTAGTTGGGCCAAAGGTCATGTGAGTCAAGTCACGATCGAATCGTGATGTTTGAACTGTTACATTCTTAAGTAGAAAGAGTTGCATCCTAACTAATAAATATAGCTTTTGGTATGTTAAGTGTTTGATCCAACAATTAGAGATTTGGCTCGGATCATTTTGACTCAGCGATCCAAACTCACATTTAAATAACCTACTACTTGTATTGATCCATTTACATAAAGACAATGTTCGATTTTCTTAGGAGCTATGTTTTAGTAAATAGTAAATAATTCATTCTACGTAAACAAAAGCAAAAAAACTATTGTACACTGTAGTCACTTCCATTATAGCTTTTTCTCTTCATTGGTTATATAATTATCTTTGTTTTAGAATTCAGACAACAAAAAATAGGAATTGCTTTTTAGAAAACACTTTCTTTTTTGTTTTACCTACGGTAACTTTGATTTGTTATTTTGCTGCCTGTCGATTTCATAATCTATGATGTACTGCTTCATTTTCTATAATTATTATGCAACTATTGTCCATAAGTGTCTAACTAGATCCAAACTAAACACTAGCTTGTAAACATTACTGATTACTAATCAATATTACAATAGCCTATAGATCTAAGATGCAAACTTAGAACTTCAGAACAAAAAAAAGACAGTAATAGTTGAATGATTTGGACCTTGTCCTTTATTAAAAACTTCATGAAGTCAAGAAGTTACAATCTGAAAACTTGTTTTCATCCAACTATTTAAGCTTCAAGTCTTGTCACAAGAGTAAGTAAGATCATGATAGATGTGTGCTTAATTACTAGAGAAAATAATCTCATTGTTATCAACATACTTCTTCCAATTGTAGTCGTTGACTACTAGTCGATCCTTAAATTGGAGATGTGTCACCAAATGCTCTGTCGTTAGACATTTTTCTCAATGTAAATGCTTCAACAAGCGTACTGCCATTAGACGTTTTTTTCAA
Organism: Lablab purpureus; assembly: GCA_030347555.1. Lineage (NCBI taxonomy): Eukaryota > Viridiplantae > Streptophyta > Magnoliopsida > Fabales > Fabaceae > Lablab > Lablab purpureus. The sequence goes on from CM059258.1 coordinate 27,262,531, forward strand.
TGTAGATGCATTACTACTCACTCTACCATAAGGCATTTTTTCTCAATGTAGAAGCATTTTCATCCACTTTACCATCAGATGCAGACATAGACTCTTCAATACATTCTCTACCGTCAAAGTAACACATGAAACCATTTGACCTATACACAAATCCGACTAATGCTCTAATGATCTTCTTCTTGAATATCTATTTACGCCCAACAATACTATTACCCTTACGTGGTCTTACCAACTCTCAAGTCTTATGCTTTTTAAAGATTCCATCTTTTCATGCATGGTTAGAATCCACTTGTCACATTGGACAAAAGCAACTTTCTTAAGATAATTAGTTGGTTCAAACAACTTCACCTCCTATGCAACAACAAACATATAGGAAAATGTACTATCAAACTCATAAATAGAAACCTGATGATCAGACGATTGTTGTGGTACACTTATTAGATGCTTAGGTGAATTATCTATAGAAGTCAAAACTCTATGAAACGATTCCTTCGAATAGACAACATTCATTTATGGAGGATGACCTTTATTATTTGTTTTATAATCATGAATTCAAGGAACCTCTCACCTACATCTAGAAACAATTTTCAATGTTTAATCACATGTTATGTTAGTATACCTTAGAAAACACATGTGTTAAGGGTAATCTTCAATGATGACCAATTCGATGACTATATCCTCAATGTAGACATTAATGTGTTGTAAAAAGTTCTTTTAATATTTTGTCTATCAGTCGTTGATATGTTGTACTACATTTTGTAGGCTGAAAGATACAATTTTATAGTAGTAGTTTGCTCCTTCTATCATGAATGTTGTCTTTTTTTCATTCACTGGATATATATTGATTTGATTATACCTAAAATAGATATTTAAAAAGTTTAGAAGCTTGTATCTTGTTGTATTGTTAATCAATCGATTCTTTATGGTACTTTCCTTCTAATATTTGGACTTTTAGATTATGTAATTTAAAAGTTATTCTTGACTTCTAAAATTGTATAATCTCAATGTTATTTTGGCTTTTGGATTGTGCAATCCAAAAGTCAAAATTACCTTTCGGATTATACAATTAGTAAATTTAATTTTTAAGTATATTTAGACTTTAGATTATACAATTTGAAAATCACAATTTAAAAATCAAAATTTTAAATATATTTTGACTTCACATTGTACAATCTACGTGTCAAAATTAACTTTCTAACTATACAATCCAAAAATTAAAGTATGCAATTCCAATTTGTGCAATAAAAAATGTTACCAAATTTTACAATCTGAGATGAGCTTGTACTGAGAAAATGCTAAAAACATAGGAATAGGAATTTTTTAATATTATTAGGGTGCAACTCCAAATCATGGAGGTGATGAAAGAAAAATCCATTTAAAGTACTTAATTCTACAAGGATATTTCTTTTTAAACTTTCAAAAATATTTTCCATCTTGAAATAGAAGGGGATAAATATAGATTTCTATTAGACATAGGAACTAAGGCCTCAGCTCTAATAATATATAAGATAGGCTCATGCTTACTGTAGTTCCATAATCTCTCGCTGCACTCCATAGTTTGGGAAATAGATATTTTATCCTTTTAGTATTCTGGAAAATGTGTTCCAGAAAGTTATCAGAATAGATGTTTCTTTACAATTATGTTTTAGAAAGACCTTTCCATAAGAAGTTTTACAATTTTTTATACATATTTCGAATTTATCCATTCCAGAACACTGAACATCAAAATATTCCACAACACTCCACTCCAAAAAAAAGTTTTGTATCAGAATAACCTATGGAAGTGCACAATAAAAATATAAAGGTGCAGGAAGCACGATCCTATAGGATAACCTACCTAAGTCTTTATGGTGCTCGATTGTGAGCTAGTAGGAAACATACCATCCAAGCGTAGCAATAAGGTAAATGCTACCAAAGAGTGAGCTACTCTAATATCTGAATATTTTGGAATAATTAAGAATAAGGGATCAGAGGATGTGACAGTGATGTTTCGCTTAAGACCACAACGAGCGTCATGTAGAAGAGACTTTAAATGGGGTAGTGGGGTCTCAAATTGGTCCCAATTATCTCGTAGAGCCTAATCATCATATTCAATTTTAAGTTGGACTTAATCATCATGTGGAGCTCATATACATATATGATCACATTCAATTTTAAAATAAAAATTTGTAAAATAAAGTACCATATCACAGTTTAACTAAAGAAAATGTGAATCATAATTGAAAGACATGAGTTCAATTATACAAGAATCTCCTTCAATCACTCCAACCTTTTACCTTTTGAAAAGACCTTGCAAGACGGCAAATATTTATAAAGCTATAACAAAGCATGAAAATATCATCCATAGCATTCTCAAGAATCCTAAAATCATAACTGCAAATCCAATTCATATGCCGTGAAGCAAATAAACCGTAACAGGTTTGTGCTGCATTTTCTCTTACTTGGCTAAGCTTAAGTTAACAACTTAATATGATCAACTAGACAAAAGTACAACCTACAGATATAAACAAGCTTAAAAGTTAAACAAGTACACATTCTACAAAAGCAAGCACTTTCAAGCAGGTAACGTGCCACATCCTCAGGTGTACCCATCACTGATTTCAATATGCAAATTTCTACCATGTGAATGTTATCGGTGTTTTTTCACAAAGAGCTTGCTTATGTCTTCAGTAACAATGTTTTGCCTGAAATTAAAAAATCAGAAATCCATGAATATTTACACACACACACACACACACACATATATATATATATATATAAAGAAAACACAGACATTTCAACGATGAGAATTTGAAGAACAGACAAACTAGTATCTCAGCTAAGTAACTTTAGCATTGCCTAAAACAAAACAGCAAATGAAAAGATTAGGATTTTGGGAAATTGCATAAATGATTATCCAAGACATCATATGCATCTCGAACAGATACATCTAGCATTTGCAGATAATTTGTAGCATGTCTGGAGGAAGTGATGGTTGCATAGTTACAAAATCTAAAACGACCGGTCCAACCATAATGATATTAAATCAAATTGCCTTGAACTTTAAAATTTTGAAATTTTAACCATAATGATAGTTGCCTTGAACTTAATCATATATAGTACTTTATTATGATACAAATTTTAAATGTAGGTCAGATTTGTCAAATTATTTTAGACATAATATTTTTTTTTTATTTTTGCCAATGCAGACTAGATCAACTAGGTTCATCTATTGAGCCATTGACCTAGTGTCTCGACAGGCTCAATGACCATTATCATTATCGTAATAAATTTTTACAATTTGTTTCGAAATTATATATTTTTTTGTATATTTAATTTAAATGCTTAAACCTGCTCCAAAAGGTTTACACCTATTAAGCCTGTTCAATAGTTGGTTAGCCTGCTTTAAAGGGCTTACTTTAAAGTAGGCTTCTAGACTCAAATCTGCCCGTTGTCTAAACAAAACTAATATAACAAGCATACAAAAACAATAAAAAAAGTGAAAATGCCAGTATGAAATTGATGAAATCAATATCCAAATAATAAACAGACAGGCAGAGCTCATTTAAAATTCAATCTAAGTGCATAACATGTGTAAATTCACCTCACGTGACCCCATGCATCAATTCAAGATCTCCTAATCATGGAGATAAAATTTAAAATCAAACAAACTTAACTTCTAAAAATAAGCAGCAACAAATGCACAAATAAGTCAAAAAGCAGACCTCTATCTGTCAACAAATGAGTACAAACCTTCCACTAATCTGTGGTGGAAGTAGCATACCACCAGAAGTTTCTGGTACATTCCTTGAATGAGGCAAGTTTCCTCTGGGAACTTTACTACGAACAGTGGAGGAGACCATTCCATTTGAGTCTCTCTTCCGCGAAGCATTTTCAGCTTGAGCTGCAGCAACTCGAGAGAAGTGGTCACTAGCACTCATCAGATTTGATGAGACAGTTGGTGCATCCAAAAGAAGAGAAGCATCAGGAAGTTTGTCCACTGAAGGCAGAAATGAATGAGATTTATTTTCTAGATGCTGGTTTGACGAAGATCCAGATTTAGTCCTACACAGTAGTAAAACATTCATATTGAGACTAGAGGACAATGATGATCAAAAAAGGTGAAATGCTGTAATAGATTATGGTTGACACTTTGCATAAGACTCCAAAATCACACACCTATGCACAGTGTACACACACATATAAAGCATGCTTTCTTTCTTTTTGCATTTTTCTGGAAAGCAGAGTTTTTACGAGATCTTGGTCACTGATGCAGTTATGATGGTTCTTTAGGCTTAACATGTATCTTACGCAAAAATCATGAAAAAAGTATACATTCCATTTTTTTACAAGAGAATGAAAAAGAGATATATGGGTAAGATCTAAGAAGCAACTGGAAAAAAATTTGGAAAATACAGAATTCTATGAAAAAAAATTTCATATCAGGAACAAGTAACCGCTCCAATTGGTTTGAGATTTTTAGAAGAGATTAATGAGCAATTACTTATTGACTGAATTATCGCTTGAATGGATATATGCTTCTAGATTTAAGACGCCAAAATTTTCCTTTCTGTAGTTTCCCATAAAAATCCATTGTACAACATCGACACAAAAGATTTGGGAAAAAGGTAAAATAAAAATTAGATTATGTAAGCACTAAAGGGCTCTGTGCTCTCTCTGAATATCCATCAAAGACAGACCCTTGAAGAAACCATAGCAGTACAGCACAAGAGAGCTTTCACGAAAATTCTCACAGATAAGCTAAAAAGGCATAAACCACAGTGAATTCTAACATTAAACTTAAACCCAGTAAACACCAAAGGCTTCTTTCTAAAACAAACTGCTACAATGCTATCACCTCCCTCTTCCTTATATGAAAGTTGCATAGTTTTTTCAAGGGCAATAAAATTTCACAATAACTGTTTCGGCAATCTGAATTCCTTGTTTTCTTGTAATTTTCTTCAACATCTAAATTGAGGATTCGATTGTTTTATTTCTTGCTTTATTTCACTCCATCTCTCCACAAATTTGAATCCGGAAGGTTGAACCAATTTGTTCGGAATCTTCTACAAGAGAACAGATAAAGGTTCTCTCAGGAAATATAGAAAATAGAGAGAATAGTATTGTATAACAAAGAATATATTTTGTATTTGAAGTACAAACTACAATGTGAAAACAAACGAGCCCTTTCATGCAAAGGTAATTCTCCATAAAAAAACAATGTAAAGCTCTACACCTGATCATCCTTGAAAGGGTCTATTTATCCTCCCTATCTCTAACTGATTCCTAACTGTCCCAACTGTCAATATTCTGTTAGGACCCGTCTTAACTAAACTAGTAGGCTTTCTTCCTTCTTTGGCATACTAAGAAAGCTTTTGGTTCATCCTGTGGCTGACCTTGATCCTCTGTCTTAACAGGGGGGAAAAGGTGAACCAAGACATTTTATATGTTATTATTCCACCTATTTCCTAATTGCCTTTATAATAGAAAATTTAGCAAGGATCAGCACCCACACCCACCTTTAGCTAAAATTTGGATTGTATCTGAAAAAGTTATCATAACCAATAAGCTTATATTCCCATACTGAACATTTACTTTTAGTCTTTGTTGCAGCTCTAAGAAAACGAAACAATACGTTATCTCCTAGGCCAGGCTGCATTACTGATCTTAACAGTATACAGTTTCAATGGAGTTAAATATTAGGTTTAGGATTGGAAAAGAAGGTTAAGAGAGAAAATGGTGCAAAGACAGAAAATAATTGATGGATATAATATGTTACAATACCTTAACCCAATACTCCTAGTTCTATAATTGATTAAAGTACTGGTAGTCTAGTACAAGCTCAACCACTGAAGTACTTATGAAACAAATAAGGAAAGATATCCTAAATATTCTCTAGCAAACTGTTGATACATTGAAACGGCCATAGACTTTCCCTATGAAAGAATGGAAAGAAAAGTAAACACCACAAAATAAAGCAGCAGTGAAGGAATCTCAAATATATCTGAATATCCATCAAAGACAGAGCCTTGAAGAAATCATAGGCAAAACACATGCAGAATTCTGATGCTAGAACCATGAGTCTGTGTATGTTACTAACAGTGAATATGTTTGATAGGCTTTCACTCTTCATATAATATATCTGCAGGAGCTTAGTACTACCTCTCAGTTAGTTACAATTAATGATGACAGCTGCTTAGTAGGTACAACCATTGTTATAAATGTGGATAACAGAAAATATCAGCAATCCCAAAAATCCTTTATGAAAAAATGTCAAAAGTTTTAACGGGTTATGGCAGAAGTATTGCAGACAAAAATTACAATATATACATATAGATAATTAAAAAATGCAGAAATATAATTGTAATGCAAAAATAATGAAAGACAATAATATAATTAATAATAATATCATGTCTAGAAATTAAAATAACAATAAAATCAAATCAAAACTCCACCAAATTCAAGTTCCAAACTTCAAATAACAACAAGACATAACATAAATGTCCTAAATTTCTAATTATCTGTTGGATATTCTTGAACTTCCTTGTTCAGTTATCATTAGAGTTGCAGGAAAATAAGTGATCAAATGTTTCAAGTATTCAGAGAATAATTAGACTGCAAAAGAAGAAAAAGAGAATTTAGGGAGGCTGGGTGGCATTGAACGCAGAGAAAACATAAAGAAAAAATAAGTTAGGCCTAAATTCAATTCTTAAGATGGTATTAGAGTCTATCCTAACAAGTTTGTTGGGCCTATAATGTCACTCACTATCGGACTACTCACAAATATCTAGTCTCGTGCTTGAGACGTGCATTTCTTGACATGAGGGGTGTCTTGGAGATCCCACTTCAACTAGAAATATGGTCAAACTACATTACATAAGATAAAGTCTCACATTACAAACCAACTTTGTAGGATTGAGTTAAACCTAAATTCACTTTCTAAGAATTTTAATTTAATAGAAGGGTCATATGATAGGATGAGCCTAAAGAGGCCTAAAGGAAGGAAAATTAAGTTGCTTGAGGATTTTATATTTAAATCCCTAAAGTTAGACGGTGACACTTGTAGGTTCACCATTTATTGTTGGTATCCTTAGGACATATCCAATGCAAGAGTTCCTAGTTAGTTTGGAAAGTGTAAAATGTGGAACATATAGCTAAATACCCCTTATTGAGAGTTGTTTAGATAAACAACTTTCAAACAAATATAAGCAACTTTCATGTCACGTCATCTAATTTTAATAATAAATTGTTTTAACTAACTCTTAGCAACTGTGACAAACACTTCCATTGGAGATGCTTCTAAGTGTACACTTCTTTGGCCATTATCAATTAATGAAAAATATCGGTGTTTATCTCCTAGCTCTCAATGGTTATTCACTGGTAGTTTTTCTTAGTTTTACAGTAGCTTAATAATTTCCTATCATCATCAGTTAGATGTTTCCACCGCACCTATTTCCTAATTGTGCTTCAATTAGGGAATTTCGGCAGGGATCACTCCCCATCCGTGTCTTCTGCTAAAAACTGGATAAAACCAGAAAACAATAGGCCATCCATGCCAAGTTCCAACATTCATCTTTTAGTTCAAATAAGTTAGCAGGTGTAAAAAACCAAACAATTTCTTCCCCTAGGTTGTGCTAAACCCACACAAACTACTACGTTTTTTCACTTTTTCCAAAGCAACAATTCCGAATTCCCTCACCTAACCAATTCCGCGGCTAACTATGTAATTCTATAACCATTTCAACCACTTTGCCTTATTTTCCTTTTACTCTTCGGTCCGGATTCTACTACTGAGACACTATTGCTCACTACTGTCGCTATGCTTTCAAGCAATCCACAACACGCCGATGGTCATAGTCCCTTCTTTGTATATGATTGTCCACAATATAAAGTAGAAAGTAATAGAAGAATTAATAAGTGTCCTAACATTAACAGCTAGTATTCTATTGACTCTAAACCTAAAAATGCTAGCCACAACATTGAAATTGCGAAAGAATAAGAAAAAGCATCGGTATATTACCACAATAAAGAACTAATATAACTCCACGGAATCAAATGCACAACTGAAAAACTTAGAAAAGCACAAAGCAATTAGAATAACTTTGGTGAAGAAGCAAAGAACAAGGAAATTACTGAGAACGAGGGGCAGAAGGAGGTGGATGGGGTTCCTCCACTTTCTCGCGTTCTTCTTCAGTCGGTTCTGGAACATCGTCGTCTGAAGAGGAAGCGTAATCGACAAGCGACATTTGTCGTCCGTTTTTAAGTTCTCTACGTCGTCGCCGGCGTTCAAGTTGCGGTGGCTCTCACCGTTGACGTGTTTCTTGGTTTCTATAGCGGTAAGGATTGCAGTTCCTCTTTCTTAAAAACTATGGTGAGAAATACATAAAAAATAGTTATTAAAAAAATTATATTTGCATTTTTTATAGTGTTCATAATTATTTTTAAAAATTTAAATAATTTATTTAATTTTATTTTAAAATATGAATTAAGAGTAAAATGAAAATATAAACGTGTATATTAAAAAGAAAAATTCTTTTCTATATTATTATAGATTATAGATTAGACATTATACATTGTACATTTCATATCAAGATATTAATAGCTGATAATTTTATTTAAAAGATAAAAATATTTTTAATAAAAGTATTTTGATTAGTTTATCATTGCTTATATAATGTTTTTCTCTTTTTTACATTTGTGAATTGTCTCACTTTTCTAATAAAATAATATTTTTCGATTTGATTTTGATGAAATTTTTATTTATTTTTTCGTGTATATACGTGTATATATATATATATATATGTGTGTGTGTATATATATATATATCTTAATAAATTATTTTTTCATTTTTAGTCTTTTATAAAACAATGTTTTAATCTTATTATTGTTAGACATATTTTAAATAATATTCGTTAAGTGATTATTATAGATTAAATCGTAACAATATAATGGTATGATGGAATTCTTGCTATATAATTATTTTTCAAAATTACTTAAGTTTAACTATTATTTTTATACATAATAATTCATTTTTCTGAAATTATGTCATTCAACTTTTATGTTTTTTAATTCCTTTTATATTAAATTAGGATAAATACAAGTGCAACAACATCTGTGTATTTGTTTTTTTATTACAAATATATAATAGAAATAATTTATATACGAACATATATGTTAATATGAAGTACACAGTTATAATATTAATATTTTATTTATTTTAAAAATTATATCTTTAGAAAATTTAAAATTAAAATATAATATTTTGTTTGTTTTAAAAGTAATTTCAACGAATATGTTTATCTAAAAAAATTAATTTTTTCTAAATTTAAAATTAAAATATAATATCTTTTAATATTTTATTTATATAAAAATAATATTATAAACACAACAAGAAAAATAAGATGAATGTAAAGATAAAGATAATGGTAAATATAAGACTAAAGATAAGAGTAAAGGATAAGGATATGGGTAACGGTAATGATAAGGGTAAGGTAAAGATAATCATAAGGGTAAGGTAAAGGTAACGATAATGATAAAGGTAAGGTAAAGGTAAGGGTAACGGAATAATAAAGGTAATGATAAGAGTAATAGTAATAATGACAGTAAGAGTAACCGTAGCGGTAAGAATAATAGTAACTATAACGACAACCATAGATAATGACAACAGTAACGGTATGATAACGATAATGATAACTATAATGGCAATGACAACGACAATGGTAACGATGACCACATTGGTATAATAACGGTAATGATATCAATAACTATAACGGCAACGACAACAATAATAGTAACGGTAATGATATTGTTAACGGGAACAACAATAGTAACGATAACGATAATGACAATAGAAACTGTAATGGTAACAGTAATGACAACAAAAACGATAACGAAAAAGGAACTGTAACATTAACAATAGTAATATTAATTCTAACAGTAACGGTAACAATAATAATAAAGATAATAATAACGATAACAGTAATAGTAATGACAACAATAACGATAACAGTGACGTTAATGACAACAATAACGATAACAGTGACGTTAATGACAACAATAACAACGATAACGGTAACAATAACAATAAAAACAACAATAACAATAAAAACAACAATAATAACGATAAAAATAATAATAACCATAAGGGATCCTGTTATTATAGATCAACATAAAAGATAATAAAATATACTTTTCAATTTTTATTTTATAAAAATTTAATTATAATATTTAATAATGACTTAAATTAGTTTTTTAAAATTTTAAAAAATACCGAATAGACATGACTTCGTTAATATTATTTGAACAAATTACATTATTAATTAATTAGTTTTGTTTTTTATTAACAAATTTAGAATTTCTAATCTTGAAAAGGTTCACTTTTTTAATTTCTTTTGAAATTATCCAAAATGACTTTGATTTAAGTTTTGTTTCATATACATACTTTAATATATCTTATAGAAATTTCATCATCTTTCACAAAGAAGGATCCTGATACATGAACACTCAAATATATTTTACCCATAATTTACACCTAAACCTCTCACATAAATAGTAAAATTTTTGGGAAAATAAAAAAGCTGTTGTGGAGATGTGGGTGAAGTGTGGGAGAGGGGTACTCCAATCATTTTCCTAAAAATAATTATCCTTGTAAGATGAAGATATGACATTTAATAAGTTTATTCATGCAGAAAAAAAAAAGGGTTTAAAGAGATGAAATATTGAAGTTGATTCTCTTTGAAATATTTTTTTCCTTTTAATTATATGATTCTGATAATTCAAATATTGTTAAACACTTAATTTAAGTTTTTTATTATCATAAAAAAGGTTAAATAAGGCATCAAATATTCTTTTTATATCATAGTCTCGAGTGAGTTTTAAATTGTCTAGTTCTAGCTCAATCCTGTATACATACATCCATTTATGGAAGGATAAGCTTTAGATGATACCCTACCCAATTAGCTCAAACTAAAGGGAATGACAAATGACAAATCTATGTTATCTATCTATATCTATCTATCTATATCTATATATATATATATAGAGAGAGAAAGAAAGATAAATAGATAGATAGGTAGATACACATCATTGTCCATTAGAAATTCCTCTATCTCTCACATGCAAAAGATGTAATAACTAGGTTGGACCTGGGAATAGATGCTTGTTCTTCATATTACATTATTTTGATAGAAGGATCTAGGTTGGGATGACATGTTAGGGCATCCTCTTCTTCCCCTCAAAGTACATCATATGCAAAGGTGAAAAGGGTTGAGGCTAGATACCCTTTCCTTCCACAACTTCACTTAATTAACTTAATAAATTTTTTTTCCTGAAAGAAAGGTATGTTTATCCTTAATCAAGAAAACTAGAGGATTTTCTTGTGTAGGCTATAAGGCTTGATCTAAGTCAACAATTTATGCAAATTTTACTTGACGGATAATCTGACAAAGATCTTTTTCAAAAAACTTAGTTCGTACAAACTATCCTTCTTTAATTAGTTCAATTTCAATAACATGTCATGAACGCAAGTTTTAGAAAAGGAGTTACGCTTTCAACTAAGTCAAGATACCCTCCTTTTATCTTTATGTGTACATTAACCAGCCATCCATTTCAGTTTAAAAAGCATCTCATATCACAATTTAAATTTATGATAAATCCAAAATAGTATTTATATATTTAATAATCTTTATTATAAGAATTTCAATTATATTATGATTACATAAATAAATATTTATCATTTTTAGAACACAGATCAAAATACTAGATTGGATAAATACAACATGTTTCATTGATGGCCAACTGGCAATGTTATTTATCAATACAAATCTTGCAATCAACTAATATCAGGCAAGACAAAGTTGGTGACAGATTGACACTAGACTAGTTGAGAGAATGGCATGATAGTAGAGTAATTAACATTCTAAAAAGATTTCATTCAAAAATTGGTAATAGAGAACACAATTACTTAAGAACGATTGCTGCGTTCCTTAGAGCCAGGTATCTTTGAACATACTCGTTAGGAAGCGATCTGATAATTTTGAAAACCTCAGTATTTGCATACCGAAGATTAGTTCTAGGATCATAGTAAGGTGCCTGCAGCATAAACTAATTATTTAACTCCACAGTACATGTAATCGTCATCATGATAAAGAATTATAATTAATTAAACAGAGGTAAAAACAAATTTCACTCTAATATATATGCATAATTTCATGTGTTAGCATGCAGCCAGTTCAGTTAACAAGCTACTCAAATGAATACTAGAGCTTTGTCCCATGATCTCGATTTAGTACTTGTGGTTCAATATTTTGCAGTGTTTCTGTCTTTGGATTATTATGGGAAAAATGGGAATTATGGAGAGGAGATAAACTACGCAGTATACAATAACACAAATACTTTAGACTATCTACCTATTTCCAACAACGCATCTTAATTTTTTATATGTACCAATTAAGATGCAAAAATTGAACCTTAAAACAAACTTGGGCTTCTAAATTAAGCCAAGCAGAAAACGTTCCACTCCCACATTCTGCAAGGAATCAAATCTTAGCTTCTCTGTACTTTCCAAAATTAAAAATGCCTTAAGTAGCCATTAATTGAAGAAACACAAAGCTTGGATCCTTGGAAACTAAACACAAACAAAGCAAGTTGCAAAGCCCAACCTACAAGCCCAGCTGCAACAAACACATTCAGATGGGCAATGATTGTGTTAGGAACCAATGGCAAATTGTAAGTACGGGATTGTAATGTGATATTTATTTTCTTTTCTGATATGGTTCTCCCAAGGTTCTTAAATATTAGTATCAGAGCCTTTCACAATGTTTCTTTGCGCACACGAGTGTAAGAGGTAATGTTGGCATTGTCACATTGGGCCAAAGTCTCACATTGGGCCAACATGTCTCACATGGACCTAAGACTTGGAAGGTCTGTACTAGGAGGAATACAGGGCAATGCCATGAATGAGTAAGCTAACATAGACAGAAATATGAGCGTGGTGCAGTTATTGGATAATGATAATGGGGGCAGAGAAGGGGAATCATCGAGAGAAGCTTGGGTATTATAGGGTGCCTCAGTCCCACATCAAATAATATGAGAAGCTTGGGTATTTGGTTCTCCCTCATTAATAGCTAGCTTTTGAAATGGGTTCCCCAAGGGATTAGGTACTTATCAATTAGTACCAAAATTGGTTGTAGGGCTATGACAGATGGAGGGTCTAGCCAACAAGGAGATGAATGAAGTGTGTCACCAAGTGAAGATAGAAGATGGAGGGCTCTGACCAACAAGGAGATGAATAAAGTATCACCAAGTGAAGGCTCGTAGAGTGAAAGTCCCCAAGACATCTACTCTTAGAAGAGTTTGGTTCTCCTCTATTAATATCTAGCTTTTGAAGGTGGGTTCCCCAAGTGATTAGGTACTTGGAAGCAAAGATAGTTTTTCGTGTCTTGGACAGGACTTCATAGTGATACCAAGTGACTTACCAACAAGTAGTTAAGTGACACCAAGCGAAGTGTCGTAAACTGAAACTTGCCAAGACATTGCCTCTTAAAATCAGTGCATGATAGAAACTTAATTATTATGGGGTGCCTAAGTCCCACATCTAGTAGTATGAGATGCTATGTGAAGTATAGAAGTGTTTGATTTTCCTCCCTTAATAGCTAGCTTTGATGGTGGGTCACCCAAGTGATTAGGTACTTATCAATTACCTTAGAGAGAATTAAGCATAGTAGTTAAGAAAAGTTCATTTCATTTTTTCTCTTCTAGAAGTCCCTATGGAGAAGTTTGTCCAAACAAATCCAAAGCAGACTTGAGTGCTTTGATTTCCTATCCTACATGGGTATATGATGCGAGTGAGTAGTTGTTTGAAGTTCACAATGATGTTGCCTGGCAGAATGGTGTAGAGACCAAAGCTCATATAGGGTGGGTGTTCTGTACAACAGTGACAGGTTGGTGATTTCTGCACCTTCCTCATTGATCCCTAAGCTGGTGGATGAGTTCCATGCTACACCCAAGGAGAATATTCAGGATTTTACAGAACTTAAGGAAAATCGGTGAGTTCCATGCTACAACCCAAGCGGAATATACATGGAATAATAGAGGGTGATGCTCTGAGTGGGTTAGCTGGCAAAGACAGAAATAGGGGAGAAATTATTCCAAAGTGAGTGTGGTCGCTAGGATACCAAGTTTGGGCCTTAGACCAAAAAAGAGGCTGAACAAAGGAGTTTGGGGGGCAACAGCTTATGTAGCAGTTAGTGGGGATACGCAACACAATATTGGAGAGGAAAAATGCAAAAGGGAATCATTATGTTCATTTTCAGTTAGAACCTTGAGGGGTTGGGCAGAGAGAGTCACCTCTCCTCTGAGGAGCATCAGCTCTGGGATTACAGGGGATCTCTTCTGTAATATATATTTTGATTTTAATCAATAATACAGTTTCTGTTTTCTTTAAATTGGTTCAATTAGAGAATGGGGGCAGAGTAGTGGAATCATATTGGTGAGAATTAAGCATGTTTGTTATGGGTGGTTGAGGGCAGTAGCTCTCTGTAGGAACCTAGTTCTGTTGCAGTAGGAGGGTTTCACCACTCTAATTCGTGTTTTCTGTGTTCATTGCATTAAGTGAGTACTGTGTTACTCCCTATATTGTTTTGATTTGCTTATGATCAGCGATTTCACTCTAATCCCACAAAGTTGCAATAGTAGGTGTAATCTAGCATGGAGACTGGAAAGGGTGAAAAACCCATTGAATGGAGCGATCCTATGAGTATGATAGCAATTTGACAACTTACAAGTGAAAAGAAATAGATAAGACATCAAATATTTTCAAAAATTCTGCAGAGGCCGTTGAGAGTCTTTTAAATAAATATTAAACAAACTACTGCATACAAGAAGCACTGTCATTTAAAACTATACCTCTTACTCTTAGGTTAAAATTTTTATTACAAACAGCAAATGGGCCACTAGTAATGATCAGATCATAGAATAGAAGTTCAACAAGAGTAATATCACCACATACCTCAAAGCCGGTAATATCACAAATTTTTTTGCAGGGATGCATAGACGGAGGTGACTCAATATTGACATCTGCAAGATAATCCAAATTAAAAATATATAACTAAAAGTCATAGGCAAGGATGGCACATACAAGTAGCAAACAAACATACAAATAACCAATATTGAAATACATGACGTAGCCTCTGAAGAAACAATAACTAAGCTGAAAGAGAGATTTAAGTAAACTGAAAGAATTTGCATTATTAGTTAAAGTACAAGTTATTAGAGAAAGAGAGAGTATATAATGAACTGAACTGTTATTTTTCTATTCTTTTTTATCTGACTAAAAAGAGAGTATTTATAGGATGAAACAAACTCAACAGCTGTCATTCCTAACTGAGGTAGTACTAAGCTACCTGCAAGTCTATCATACTAACAGTGAAGCCCATACGGTATATTCCCCATCAAACAGCTCAGCATAACTGATTAACAAGCTATGCTGATTAGACTACAGCTCATCTAACTAAATGACAGTTCAGTATAACAAGCTCAGTATAACTAACTGCAGTCGGTAAAAACTATACTAAAGTAATTACGACTGTAAACTATTGGATACTCAATCACTGCTCATTTTTTCACATTTTTTTCAAAGAAAGCAACTACATTTAATTTCCTTAGAAAGTACAGACAATGGGAGTAATAACTCACAATTGGGTTCATCAGGAGGGTAGTTCTGATAATTCTCAGCCTGAATTATCTGCTTCAGATGCTTCCAGTGCCTACCTCTGGCTTGGCCTTTTGGATATTTCTCGTACATTTGAACTCTCTTAAAACTAAGATAGCTTGGCAACACAAGCTCTGCGTCTATCACTTCTGTCTCCATTTTATCCTTCATTGACATAGTAAACAAACTCTTTTCATTAACTGCTTTCTTTTCAAAACATATTATAAAAAATTATATAGCATCAATAAACCTAAAAGCAAAGCACCATAGATGTCAACAACCTTTACAGGGAAGGTTTGAACTGGCATAGAAAACCAAAACAGAATAAACTGCTCAAATAGTTTGGTTTGAAAAATAATGTAGTCTTTTGTGAAGAAGTTCAGATGTGATTCTGAACTGCTTTAGATTCAGAACCAGTTATAGATCAGTTTAAAACGAACTCAACCAGTTTATAACCTGGAAAAACTGGTTTCTAGGTTTTAAACTAGCAACAAGATTATTTCAGCCCAGCTAGGTATAGTTGTAAGCTTCAAGTTTTAAAAAATAATATTTAAAAATCAAAACTGGGTCAGGCTTTGGGGCACATTGTGGTGCTTTCCAGGTTTCGGATGGGTCAGGAGAGGGAACCATAAAATCAAACCTCACCTATTCGGTGAAAAAATGAGGAGGGTATTGGTAAAGCTCTGAGCAAGCTGAAGATTTGCAACAACATTTTGAAAAATGAAAACCAAAATCAGTTGGCAGTGAAAATTCAGTTAAAACTGGGTTTGATATTTCAAATTTCCAAAAGATAAACCAAAACCATTCTGAACAGTCCCCTGGTCATTCGTGTCAAAGGGGTTTTCTTACCCTTATCCCTATTTGAGTGTAATGCAACCACACAAAATTCTCTTCAACAAGAGGATCTTTTTTAATAAAGTTATTAGGGTTATCAATATGTTCAGAAGGAAAAAACCGCCATCTATATGGCTTAAGGCAGAAGCAATTTTGTGATTATGTTCAGAATTTTGTGGGTCTTGACATTGTCCTAGGAGTGAAAAAGAATTGGAAACATCATCATAACATTAATAAAAAAATGCATACAACAATATTTATGAAACTAAAAAAGAAAAACAGAGAACTAAATTCTGAAATCTCGAAAATGCAGAGCACGAGAAGATTGAACAGACGAAGAACAAGAAGAGCCACACTGATAAAAAGAAGCGAGAAAACAATTAAACGAGAAAAGGAGAAAAGGAACATCTGCAGAAATGGAAGGAAGAAGAGAATTGGAAAAACCTGTTCCGAGTCGCCGAGTTTGTTCCCTTAAAAGTCGCCGGAGCAAAGGCGGCCGGTGCAGCTCAGGTGGCAGGCAAGGGTGCCAGCCGGAGATGGTTCACCGGAGTGACTCAGCCACCGCTTAGGAGGTTCAGAAGAGAGAAGACGCGTGAAACCCTAGCTTTCACACTTTCACAGAGACTAACGATAGAGAAAGAGAAAATAGGTGTCGTGAAATCATAGTGGTTGACGGAGGATACTGAGCCGACGGCCACCCAAAGTATATCTATTTTTTTATTATATTATTTTATTTTAATGAAGTTAAAATGTTAATATTTATGTAAATTTTAATTTCATATATTTATTTAAATAAGAGCATATGTATTATTATTTTTAATATTTGATCAATTAATAAGTTGATCATAAATAATGTTAAAAAATCAACATAAATTACAAATTTACATAAAAAATAGAAAGTGATTGTATCATAAAATAATTTAGTCTTGTTATTTTAGGTAGATGAGTAGTTTATTTTTATTATTCTTTTTTTGTTTTATAAGTAACATAATAAAAGATTTGAAATTCAAAAATATTAAAATATAGTTAAAGATAAAATTAAAAATTAAAAATGTGTATACATATATTAAATAAAAATTATATATTATTATAAATTATAGATTATTATTATAACATAATAATGGAATGGTCTGGAAATTTTTAAAAAAAATTATGTTCAAAATAACTTTATTTTTGTGTATACTTATAAAAATAGAATTACTAGTTTAAATAATATTTTGAATATATTACTACTGTTAATTATTATTATTAATAATTTAAATTAATGTTTATATAAAATTAATAAATATAAAGTAATAATTAATATTAATAAATGTAATGCTATAATAAAATCAATACATTAGTAAAATTGTTATTATAAATTTAAAAATTATTATTGAAAATAATGTAAACATTTTGTTATTATTATTAATAATAATTTCTAAAAAGTTCATTTAAGTTTGCTTTAAAGTAATCACTAAACAGGCTTGAACATGTTTTTAAGTAGAACTTGTTATTTTTGTTGTACCTTTTATATTGTAATATTTACTTTTGTTTCAATAATGTATTTATGATGTGAAATTTCCCTAATTGCCAGCCTTTCCAACCCCTATTGTTCTTTTTTTCTTTTTAAAAAAAGTTAATACATTGTAAATTTTTCTACAATCAACTATTAAATATCACTTTAAATATATTTTTAAATTAGTTACTACTAAAAGGAAAACCTTATCATGCATGAAAAAACATTATATAGGTAATGGGAATGAGAAAAAAAAACACTGATATTTTACAAGCACCATTACAAAATCCAAAATTTACTCTCCCATGATGAGATTGTGTTAGAATTTCAGATCACTGTTCTGATGCACTTTCCCTTACCCCAATTCAGATTGTGTTGACAACAAAAGAACAAACATTCTACAGCTGTGTTTGATTTGCTCCGTCAGATGTTTTTAGAAAAAGTTGTGTAAACGTGAAAAGAGATGCTCTAAGTGCATCTTTAGTTTGTTGATTGAAATCTGAGATTCACTTTTCAGATGTAAAAAATAAAAACTATTCAAAGTAGCTTCAATTTGAATGTGACATATAAGCTTCATCCAATACGAGATTGAACATGCACTAAAGCTTATGACCAAGAAGAGATGGCCTATAAAACACATGGCTTTGGGCAATCTCAATGCGGTCACGGGGATCATTCGTGGTCTCATCTCTTAATGCTTGAAGAATGGCCTGGGCTGGATATTCCCTGCAGACCAAGGTCAAAAGCCGTTGAAAAAGCTAGTTTAACAATTGAATTCAGTTCTCACATTTTTTGTTCATCCAGAGGAGAAAAAGGAGGTAGCAAAATGTGTTACCTTATTATCAAAATTCTGTATAACATCTTCAAGATGGGACAAAGCTCCACTGGAGCTACATGCTTGTTTTCTTCAGGATTTAGGACGTTTAAGCTGGAGTGACTAAGTAGCTCATAAAAGGCCCTAACAGCAGAGACTCCCTACAACATGCAAGCCGAAGTAATTATTGACAAACAGCAATGTCCAAATCCAAACTTAAAAAAAAAACAAGTTTTAATATTCATTTCTTGACAAAAATAAATTCTTGATTCCTGAAAATATGACTTTATTTTTTGTTTTAAGCCATAAATGAAATAACAATCAACTTCAGATCTTTTGCTATTTTATAGTTATTCTTTCCTAAAACAGAATAACAAGTATTTTTCCTAAAATCTGACACCTCCCTCCAATTGGAGCATAGATGTCTAACATGTCCAACTTGCTTACAAACAATTCAAAACTAGGCTTGGGAAGCCCTTTGGTGAAAACATCAGCTATTTGTTTCTTAAAGGGAACAAATGCCAAGCAAATAGCTGCACGTTCAATCTTATCCTTGATGAAGTTTCTGCCAAGTTCTACATGCTTTGAGCGATTGAGCTGAACAGGATTTTGAGCAATAATTATGGCAGCTTTGTTGTCACAGTTCAACTTCCTTGACATTTGTATGGGCATCCGCAATTCTTGAAGAATTATTTTTAGCCAAAGCATACGTAATGATCAAATTATAAAACCAGTAACAGCAAACAAATGATGGCAAAAGGGATATATTGATTTTTCTAGAATTAAAATGTCATCAAGTACTTTTGATCCTAGAAAGGAAATTTTATTGAAAAGATACAACAATGGAGAAAGGTACAGAGAGGAAATCAAAATATCTGAAAGAGAGAATATTTGATAAAACTTCCACATCCCTCTCTCACCCACCCACGTCACACTTTATCATTCATTCTCCATGATGGTTTCCTGGTATGTTTGGTCCTTCTAACCGAATTGGGTCCCTTTTCCCCATCATTCAGATCTGTTGAAATGTGTTGGAATTGGGCCCCATCCTGCTGAGTGCGGAGCATGACAGCATATCACATATCCCATTAGCCATAACTCTATATTCTGTTTCTGTTTCTCCAGAACTTCTTCATACAACATTTTGTTTCTTACTTTATCCACTCACCAGATTTTCCCAAACATTTACAATATCCTGAAGTGAATATCTTTCAGTTTGTGAGTCTATCCAATCCGCATGAGTATATGTTTCTATATTCTGTTGTGGAGTCTTTTGAAATAGTAAACCCTTGCCTGGAGTAGATTTAAAGTACATACGGATCTGATATACTGCTTTATGATGCCTTTGACATGGCGAATGTATAAACTGACTTACTAAGCTTACAGCAAAGGCAAGGCAATGTATTGATAAGTATGTGATAAATTAATGAATTTTCCTACTAGCCTATGATATTGGGTTGTATTAACAGTATATCCTTCCTTCTCATCATAAAGCTTTTGCTTGGGGTCAACTGGAGTGTTGGTTGGTCTACAACTCATTCTTGTTTCCTTAAAAATATCAAGAACATACTTCCATTTTGAGATCATAATCTCCTTCTTTAAATGATTAATCTCCATACCAAGGAAAAACATAAAGGATGCTAGGTCCTTGATTTCAAATGTTTTTGACATAAGAGGTCTTCAAGCTGTTCAGTTCAAACACATCATCTCCTACAAGAATTATAGTCATCCACGTATACTATTAATACGGAGATCTTATGTAGTGAATGTTTAAAAAACATTGTGTGATCCCCTTGTCCTTGTGTGTACCATTGACTTTTAGTAAA
This sequence comes from Lablab purpureus, assembly GCA_030347555.1. Classification (NCBI taxonomy): domain Eukaryota; kingdom Viridiplantae; phylum Streptophyta; class Magnoliopsida; order Fabales; family Fabaceae; genus Lablab; species Lablab purpureus. The sequence goes on from CM059258.1 coordinate 27,283,191, forward strand.
CTGGATGAATTTCTCAAACCAAGTCCTTGGTGATTGTTTTAACCCATACAATAAGTTTTTTCAGCTTACACACTTTAGTGCGAAACTTCTCTCCAAATCGTGAAGGGGCTTCCATATACACTCTTCCTCTAAATCACCATTGAGGAATGGATTTTTGACATATAATTGTTGAAGGAACAAAATTGACTGCAAGTGATAAAAGAACTTGTATGGAGTTTGGCTTAACAACGGGGCTCAGAGTAATCAATGCCATGTGTCTTTGTGAACCTTTTTTTGCTACTAGATGAGCCTTATATTGTTGTAGAGAACCATTTGAATTATACTGAATTGTAAACATCCATTTGCAATCTATACTTGTCTTCCCTCTTGGTTGGTCAACTAGTTCAATTTAGGAGTTAAACTTTGCAGATCTCCAGGATATTAAAAAGGAAAAAAATCTCTCAATAACAAAATAACTTCAGATCTTCCCTATAATCTGAAACAATAATTTCAGATTTCTGTTATTTTATAATTATTCTTTCCTAAAGTAAAATAGCAAGTATTTATCCTAAAAATCCAACAAAATATTTTAGTTTATGAAACAAAGTTATTACATTTTTCCTTCACATTTTTTCTTCTATAAGTTATTATAAAACTTGTCGAACAGACCCTTATTTCAAATTTAAATTTTATTCATTTTCAATTCCTATTTTTAACAAAAAACAATGTATTCGGTCCCTCACCAGTCATGAAGGACTAAAAGCACAAGATTTTGTAATTATTAAGGTTTTAAAAAAATTAAATAGATATTACCGAGGTTTTATATTGTGATCACAGTAGCAGTCGTGGTTTTATTACAGTCCTTCAAATTCTGAAAAATGCAGCTGACGCGGCTATAATTGTTGTCGCAATGACCCTAAAAAGCTAGAAGACACAGCTGAAATCCTAGTCACAGACTGTCATTTAAAACCTTGGATATTTTTAGGGATCAAATATATATTTATGACTAATTCTTTCTTCTTTCTTATCAGAGCATGGTAACCATTACTTCCAAGTCACAAACATGTTGAAATTTGAATGTACAAAATCTATACCTGAATCATCCCCTTGCCCTTGATACTGTCACCCATTTCAAGATTCAATTCCCCTTTGGCCAACTTCTGTCCATACCATGCATTACGACCTTTCAACAAAGTTACATACGTATCAGCCAAAAGTGGCCCTGCAAGTTTCTCTGGTTCTTCTGCCAATAGATGAGTGATAAAAATCATCTCTGAAGTACAGTGAGCAAAGTATACTGATTTGCTGGTTGCACTTTCATTTGTTAAAGCAGCTACCATTCCTGTTAAATTGAAATATCATAAATACAGTTTATTAAATGTGATAATATTAAAAGAGGTTGCTCGAACTGACAGAAAATCAATTCAAAGTTCAAAACATGAAGAACCACTCAGAAATATAAACACCTAATATTTAATCTCTAAGACCTACCAAATGATATTAGGCAAGTGTATATACATTAAGCTAGACTATTACATGGAAAAAGACAAAAGTACAGTGCTCAAGAGTCAAGATGGCAGAAAGTAGGAAACGAGAAATCTTCTAGCCAAAAATTGCCACTGATGCAATGCATCCACTATCTAATGAGAAGGATGTCTAGATATAAATTGTCCACACTAAAAAATCACATGATGACTTGCCGCCACTCTTAGTTACATCTCTCCCCCACCCATTTGCTATACTCAAATCAAATAATAGCAATTAAAGTAAAGCAGCACCATGAGCAACAGGCAAAGCCCAACAGGGACAATATTTTCTCCTGATGCTCTATCTCCTCAATAAAACCACAGCTGATATCATCTATTTCCTGCTTAAAGTAGTATTTACCTACTAGCTTCTATGAAGCTGTTCTTTATAATGTGTAGAAATGTAAGAAGAAAATGATGAAATTACCAGCTCCAATGGCATACACATTCTTTAACCCACCCATAATTTCATGGGTAACAAGATCACCATTATCCCACACTATAAAGTGAGGCTGCCTCAAAAACTTTGCTAACGGTTTCCTCCATTTTTCTGCCCCACATATCCGAGCATTAGCATATTCTTTGTTGTAAATTTCCGAGGCAATGTTGGGTCCTCCAAGATAAAGAATATTCTCCAAGGGTACTCCAGCTGCAAATAAATCAGGCAACGATGGGAATTTGATAAAACATGGATGTCATGCAAAAATAAGAACTCCAGAAAAAATATCAAGATTTTTCCCATTAACAGAAATTTTTATGCTATTATAAGGTTCAATTACATAAGCTTCTATTGAATGCCAAAAAAAGTGACAATAAACGAAAATCAACTATGCATAATGTATCAAGAATCAACTATGAATGTATATCAAGAACAGAAATCACTTTTTAAATTTTATTAAACATAATCTCAATATTTTGAAAGAAACAAGCAGATATCTCAGGCTACTGCTACAGTGCAATCAAACATCAAATGGTCCACTGTATGGCAGCTTGTTGTAACCCTCAACATGCAGAGATTACAACAGAGATATTCATCTCACATGAATTTATAAAATTCCATCTTAAAGAAAAAGCTCTAACTGTTATCTTGTTATTCACATACTATAGTTACTCCAATTTAGGGAAAAGGCTTCATATTTAGTTTGTCTCAACATAAAAGAATAAACGCAAAAATCACAAGAGCTCATACAAATTTTATACATCAAAGCAATGTAAGATATATACTCACATGGAAAATATAACCCATATTTTAAACTATTGGATTTCATAAATGAAACTCAAATAATTTAAATCTCTATTTGTATAAAAAAATTATTTCAAGGCACAAATGGACAACACTCATGCATGTTAGTAGGCATAAAACGGCTTCAAAATATAGTGAAAGCATGCAGAGATGCCACATTCATGATCTAATATCACGAAATTGAAAAAGTTTAAGAAGTCACTGTTGTAAATTCTTGTCTTCAATCACCTAACAGACAGAAAGACATGTAAATCCTCGTCCAACATCACAATATTCTATACTTCTAAACAGCTATTGAATTGGACATCTCAAAATGTGCTTCCTCATTTTCTTTTGTACAACTAATTACTTTCTCATTAACTAAGGATTAAATCCTTCAAATCAATGTTTTAAATACTGAACTGAACAGCTCAATTCAAGTAATGAGACCATGCACCAGCCAAGTTTTTTATTAAATGGCAGGAAAATCCACAAAGGAAAGTTGCAAACAGGGAAGAAAACCACAAGAATAAAAGAAGAAATGCAAATGAAAGCCAAAGATTCCCAGTTCTCATTGGGTCTTAGGGCTCCCACATCATATTCAAATAAAGACTAAAGTTTCTCAACACATGTCCAAACATGGACAGAAGGGAAAAACAAGAAAACAATTTCTTGCGAACATGATCAGGTCATTTTTCATCAATTAATCTGGGAATGATAGGTACTTTAAAAAGACACAATCGACAGGCTGTCAATGATTGAATTCTTCAGGACAATGGACAACCTTTCCATGATTGTTTCCACTATTCAATACTATGCCTTAGTTGTATTTCATTCAATATCCAGAGAGAAAATGAAAGAGGATAGATTTTATTATTACTGAAATGTTCAGTAAAGTACACATTTATTATAGATACACTAAGAAGAGTGCATAGCAAGTTAAGACTACTATGCAGCCCTAATGTGACAGTTAGCAAAACTGTTACAACAAACAAACTGAACAGTTGTTGTAACTGCCAGAAAACAGTTACAAAGATAATGATCACCTATAACAAAGACTATTGTAAACACTAACAGGAAATCATATAACTAGGCTTGTCTCCTCAAACAAGCAAAAGTTTATAGTGTTTCGGTAGTGCAATAGAAAAACCAAAATAGGAGCACGAAATTTGGCCTACTCAGGACCATATAAATTCAAATAAAACTATTCAAATATGCTAAAAGAGGACTAACTTAGCATTAGATATGTTTTAAATTGCCCCGCAGAAATGCAGATAAAAAGAAATGAAAATTTGGAGTGAAAATCACTCAATCAATAAAGCAGATAACAAAATAAATCTAAATGCATCTTACTTGCTCGATTGATCATCAGAGTGGGAGTTATAATCCGAGGCTCAGTGCCCAATTCAGCCTCTACACCTTTCGCCAAGGATACAATGACAGGGGCAGTGATTCTCTCTTTCCAGTACTTACTAATTTCCTGAAACACCTCAAGAGTTTCAGTTGATGGCAAGCCATTAATCACAATATCAGCATCCCACACAGCCTCCTGCAGGTTTGTCACAACCTTCAGAGGGCAAAGAGGGGTATCTATCATATTCAAGCAAAACCCATCTTTTAAAATCTCATCTGCATGAAGTGTTCTATCACCTAACCTAGCCTCAACATATTTCAAATATGCACACCTCCTAATAAGCCTCCTCAGTACATCCTCCCTTGAATTGATCACCTTGAACAAGTGCTCAGCCGTTGGCCTGTCAACAGCTCTTCCCGGCCTTCTCCATATCCTTATCAGAACCTTTTCTCTTAAACTACCATAAGCTTCCTGCAACATAGCAATAAATACACTACCCCAAGCACCAGCTCCAATACCAACTATTCTTAACGGATCACCCTCCACTTTTCCAATAAGCTCACGAATCTCATCAACCTTCTCTTCTAAACTACCACCATTTACATTCAGAAGAGAAAAATTCAAATCAGCATTCCCATTGCGTCCAACCATCTTCCTTCCAAATGACACTGATAAAGCACCTCAATGGTTAACCCCCCCCACAAATTCTGACAGATTTGCCAACAAAATCTCTCTATTTTCTAATAACCCCTCAAAATCCTAGTGAAAAACCTCATTCAAGAATGCCAGTTCTAACCTTTAACGTCAAATTCTAACCAAAACAAACAACCCCACCAATCACAGCATCGAGTAAAAAAACACAGAACTACCTTACAAAATATTCAAGAATATCCAACAGGGTAATAATAATGACATGATTAAGCGACCCTCTATGAGCAACAACAACAACTAGATTCTGAAGAACTTCACAACAGGCAAAAACAAAGACAAGCAAGAAACCTCAAATCTAGCCGTTTGGTAAACCAATCCAAAGAGAAGTTAACAAAAACAAATTACGTGGGCGAATACACCAATACTTTGTCAAATTGGTTTTTGCGTAGAATGGTGGAATTTGAAAACGTGCTTTTTGAGTGTCAAAGGAGAGAAGGTGATAGAAAATTGGGTGTCACTTTCTCTGGGAAGGGGAAAAAGGATTAAAGAAACGCCGTGCGTTAGTCAACTTCCAGATGGGCATATTTATCACACCAAAATCTTTCCTGTTTCACGATATGAATGAAATAAAAAATTGATTAATTATTAATCATAGTAAGAGTAACTTTATTATTATTATTTTCTAATTAAATTCTTATTCAAAATTTTGGTTATATGTAATAATATATAATGATATATTCTTCTATTTACTGTACATAATTCGTGTTTATATTTTAATTTGAATCATATTTTAAAACTATTATTACATAATACGACTAAAAATAAATATATTATTATTTCATGATATAAATTATGTTTCTTTATTTTTCTTTCTATAAGTAGTTTATATTATTTTTTAAATATTTTTATTTAAATGATAAATTATACATCAAATTTATAAAATAATACATATATATATATATAATTAATATAAACTTTAAATTTTAACTTATTAAAATAAGATAAAATAATAATAATAATAAATTGAGAAAATTTAATAATATTTGTGTTTTATGGTTAAAATAGAGTAATTTATGACACTTAGTCTTAGTATTCATTAAATTTGTAGTGAAATATGACTTGGATTTCGTGATTTTGATTTTATAAGCAATACCCTTCAATATTTATTTATTATGTTTACAGAAAATTACAAGAATGTATATTTTCATGAATACATCATTGAAAAAAATTAATTTTATGATAATTCTAAACACATTTAAAGACAATTACATAACTCGATGATATTTATTAGTAAGAAGACTTGTTTATAATGGATGAGAGACTTGTCTATAATGAATAAGTAACTTGTGAAGAATGTAACAAATGAGAACACTTCATACATAAAGGAGGATCTATTAAAGATATCTTAGCAGTAGATATTTTATTAGGTCCTAGTTAGGATACATTAAAATAATTATGATGATATTATTATTTTATCTTGATGTACATAAGTGTTAGTACTTATGAATATTGAATAAGTTTTTATACTAACTTCTCATTTATACTAATAACATCCTTTTACGTACTAATTATGTGATGAAGTATGTTAATGAAATTTTTAATCTAATACTCCCTACGTTTCAAATTATAAGGCGGACTTTTGAGTATTATAAGGCAGACTTTTGAGAGAAAAGTTGTTTAATAACATAAGGCATTTTAGAATTTCAATAACTTTTTTTTTCCTTATATACCCCTATTAATAATATGATTATATGTATTAATACTAAATAGTAGAAAGAAATTAAAATTAGGAACTAAGAATTAATTATCTTTTATTAGTTTGACTTTTCTGAAGCTTTCATGAGTTGGAGCTTCATTTGTTTGTTTTGTTCCTACAAAAATAATTAAAAATTAAAACAATTAAAAAAAGTAATATAATTTAAAAATTTAATACTTCTAGATAGTGTAATATTATCCAATTCAACATTTCTTTCCTCTTATATTTCATCACTATCAACAGTGTTTTGTTCCATTCAAATGAATTAGATTCATTTTTATTATCTGAATGAGGTGGAGTAATATTCAAATTTATATCAACTAACATTTTGAAGTTGTAATACAGATTGAAGTTGCCGTACTTATGTCATTTTAATTCAGTATTTTTATTTGCATTTTTGTGGGAATTGAAAATTTTGAATGAAATTTTAAAATAACTTTTGAAATTCTAATCTCAATTAATGTACAATTTTATTAAAAAATTAATTCATTTTATAAAATTTCTGATTGAATTTTCATTAATTTAGTTAATAGTAATTAATAAGAGTAAAGAGGGAAGATTTATAAAAAAGTGGACAAATTAATTGCTTTTCTTAGTATATGAGAATTTGTCAAATACTTCTTATAATTTAAATCCGAGGTAGAATTTGTCAAGTACGTCTCATATTTGAAACGGAGGGAGTATATAATTTTTACTTTATCACACAAATTTATTTTAAGTTTAGTTTGAATGATTTGGAGAAAATATATACAATTTTTTTATATGATAATTAATTATGTGTTATTTATGTTATTGGGATTATTATTTTATTAAATCTGTTACGTTCAGGTATTATTACTAAAGTCTTGTTGTCATGTATTCGATCATGTTATTAAAAAGCAAAAAGAAATACTTCTTTTTATTTTCATTAAAAGAAGTTTATGAAAGCAACTTGAATTGTCTTTGTACTAAAAAATTATATGGCTTTTCTTTTGATTAAATAAATAGTGAAAAGGGAAGTCATACATTATTATATAGGTTGTCTTAGAATAATCTATTGACAAGATTTAATTAATTGGATAATTGAAATGCACAAATCTTTACAAAAACTCATGTAATATGAAAATGAATTTTATACCCATTTTGAAATCAAATAAGAATATAAGATGATGAAGGAAATTGAAAAGCAACAAGCTAAATATGTTGCAAACAAGGTAAGTTTAGCTTTGGTGAAGTGGGTTTGAATTGTGGAAAAAATTTGGTAGGGTTTAAAGGAGTTGGTTGAGAGTTATGTTAATGGCTTCTTTGCATTCTCGTTTAGTATCTATCTTGGTTCTTGGTGGGAGGATTTAACTAGGAAAAATGGTATCTATGTTTTAGGACATGGAAATACTACATTTTTCTTCAAAGAAAAAAAAGATTGAACAAGATAGGTAAAAAATGAATAAGAGAAGGTATGATGGGGTCTTACAACAAACTGACTACACTTGTAACTTAAGTATGAATTTTGATCACCTTAGGCTTCTATTTTTGGATAAGCCAACCAGCACCACCAAGATGGATGATAAGAAGACCCAAGCTTTTTCTTTGGATAATCTAAAAAGCACCACATCAAAGGAACACAAGGAAAAGACTTTCCACTTAAACCTAAGGAAAGATAAGATCTCTCTAAAAAGGAAGGCCCACACTCTTCTCTAAACTCAAGTACACTTATTTACCAGTCAATCAAAATTGTGTACAAAGATCACTTAACCAAGTTAAGATGTAGATGTGGGACTTCAAACCCTAACCCTACCCTAACCCTAAATGAATTAGTGCATATTTGGGAAACCTTATATTTACCGTGACAGTGGCGGAGCTTTTTAGGGATAGAAGGAGTCTTGCCTCCAAAATTTTTAAAATTCAATGGATACATAATGAGAAATAAATAAAAAGATTTTTAATATTTTTATAATTTCTAATACCTCTGTTTCTAAATAAGAGTCGTTTAAGGTTTTTTCACACAGACTAATAAAAGTAATAACTCCTATAATTTATAATAAATTTTTAATTTTTTTTCAATAATACCTTTAAAAAATTAAATGTGATTTATTGATTGACGAAAAAGTAGATGAAAAGATAGAAAATAATTGGTTAATACAAACAGCTGGTCCATTAAAGTCTCATAAAAAGAATCATTTAATTATTTTTATATTTTTTAAAATAAGGGTATAGTTGGTAAAAAAACAATTAATAAATGATTGAAATTTGTAAACCACGGATAATATGAAACAAAATTCTTCTTCTAAAACGACACTTATTTAGAAACAGAGGAAGTATCATTTAATATTAATAAATACTTTCTCATTCCTTTTAATAATTATTTTCTCTGTGCCAGTTTGAAAATTTCTAAGACTCTATTAATTATTTATTATCTATTTTATCTTCTTTTTTTAAAATAAAAAATATAGTTTTTAGTGAAATTGTAGTTTACAACTCATAATATTAATATTTTACTTCTTCGTCTACTTTCTTTCTAATAAATCAAATTTATTTTATTTCAAAAGAAAATATGCTAAATTGAAATTATAAAAAAAAATGAAAAAATGAGAAAGACTTTTTTATCCTCTTCATATCATAGAGAGAGTCAAAGACTTAATGAAAAGTAAAATCAGATGAAATCTTAAATTTATTGTGAAAAGTTAAAATTTTCTACTAATTTTTTAAATCAAAAGTTGTTATAATAAACCTTTTAGGAATAAAAATTATATAGGAAAAATTATTTTGAAAAAAAATAATGTTTAGAAAGAAAAGAAATTTACATCTTATTAGAGAGAGAAAAAAATAATATAATAGTTTTTTACGGAGAGAATATAAAAAAAATGATATTATTGGAAGAAATTAATAAATTTATTATAAATTATAAAATTTAATAATTTCCTTAGTTTTTCTAGTTTAATAGTAAAGAGAACAAACAATTAAATCAAAACTAATTATAGGAAAGAATAAGAAAATTGATAAAACTTTATATTCTCTTTGTTCACCGTTAACTTCTATTTAGTTCACTCTTTTCTTTAACTCATGTGTTTTGTGCCATTTGAAAAAAAAGAGGTAACTCTCTCTTATCTAATTGACTGTGAAAAGAAAATAATTTCATAGTATAACATTTCTTATACATGAGAGTTTTGAATGTTTCTCATGTCAAAAAATACTTCTTTACATTTTTGTTTGGAATTTTTGGTTGTCTTTTTACAATCTACTTAATTTAAGCATTCTTATATTTTAAAATATTTTTGTATGAAAAATCTTTAGATATATAATAAAATTTTATCTCTTATATTTTTTATAACCTGCATTACTAAGTATTTAATTATATTTTTATAGTTTATTTTTTAGTTTTTAACTTTCATTTTATTTAAATAAATATATTGATGAAAAATAAAATAGATTTATTTTCTGCAATGAAGATTAGGTAAGTTTATTGTTGATAACATGTTTATTTATATTAAAGAAATAGCTGACAATTTTAGTTCAAATTTAATTATTAATAAGTCCAAGAATTTGAAAAATGAAGTTATCAAGAAAATCCTTTTATAATTATAATTATATTAAATTATGTATTTATTTTGGTTATATTAGTAAAAATAATTATTACATAAATTTTAAGTATATCATTTTGACTCTTTCAAAATTGTTGGTCAAAATCTGTCACTGTATCTAGGTTAGTTAACTCTTACCCAAATAAGGTGGATTAGCCCCCATTAAGCACTAAAATAATTGTAGCTTAGGACTTGATACATATGTTTTCATAATCAAGACTCTTAATCACTAAGCTAGTTTTCTTGAGTTCCTTCTCCAACTCTCTAGTTTGGCTTATAGTTAAAGACATTTCTTGAAGTCTCCTTCAAAGATTAGACTTTTACTTTCCTTTCTTTTGTCTTAGTCCTTTCTCTTATGGTGACTCTTGTTTTTGAGTTATTTCCTTAATTATATATATATATTATCAACAAGCAATTTAACATGGTACTTAATAAGTTTACTCGATTTTTATTAATTTCTAAATGCAAATAGTAAAATTATTTTAGCAGGATAAATTGTTGAAAAATAAAAAATAAAAATAGTTATAATGATGTGTAGGAGATTTCACATCATATAACTATATTATAATATATAAATATTATATATTAATTATATTATAATATATAAATATTATAATATATAAGTAGAATGTAAATTTTATCTTAAAAAACTAGTTAAATGAGATTAAATTAAACTAGTTGTAAGATATCATATATGATAGAGTATGTTATACATTCTATATCACTAAAAGATATAACCTAATTATGATATATAATTAAATTAAAACAATAATTTTTTTAGTGATTTAGAAGTAAAATTATAGTGTGAAAATTGAAAAATATATATATTGGAGATTTTAGATACATAACTAAATCATAATATAAATGAGATACAAACTTGATATTATCAATTGATTTTTGAGATTGAATTAAACATAAATTTCTTGACATAATATATAATATGGTATTAAAATTATATTAAAATAAGTCTATCTAATGAGATTTATTATACATAATTCCATTATTGATAATATGTCTTTTTGAAAAATAAAGTTTACATATACTTTTATTTCTATATATATAAATTAATTATTAACTATAAATCCAGTTACTAACAATATCTATCTATTAAAACTTATATATATATATATATATATATATATATATATATATATATATATATGTTACAATTTGAGTATATGTATGGACATTATGAGATTTTTAACCGGTTAATCAAGGTTGTAATACCTTTAACTTTGTTTCATGGTATTTCTAAAAAAAATTATTTTTAACATTTAATAAATATACCAGTTTGGATGATAGTAACTAAAGTAATAATGTTGATATTTTGATTTTAACAAAATTGGATGTGAACATAATTTAAAATATCTCACTAAGCTGATTACACAAAAAATATTAGAGTATGTGAAGACTAAATTGACATATTGATTAGATATTGGGATAGGAGTAAAATTTTGAGATATCAAAAACTTATTTAAATATGCATAAATATATTCACATATGTATGCTACTTTTTAATTTCTTTTTTCACGTTATTAAAACGTGGGTGCGTCATGAGAAGGTTACTGATTTTTGAAAAATTTGTTGGCCAGGAGCAAGTATAGCCAAAGGGTCATAAAGAGATTTTCTTTGCTGGAAAATCTGCCATTGGGAACCAAAGTGCACCCTCCATGCTTCCTGTGTAGTGTAGTGAGGCAAGTATTGCTTCACCCCAAGATTGGCTCTTTCACAATACTCTAAAATTTTTTTGTTCTGACTCAAAATGTGTTCAAGCCCTTCAGGACCATTGGAAGAGGGCACTGCTGAAGCAAGAAATGCCACCAAGTAGAAAATATCTTCCTCTGGCATAACAACAGAACTTCTGTTGTCCCATCTGCATAAACAAGAAAACAAAAGAAAAACATTAATAAATAGGACATGTATTCAATTCTAAATCATCATTCTCAATAGTAATTATCTCCAAAAACCTGCATAATAATGATTTTTAATTAATTAACAATACAAAAATCTTTGCTTTAATTACATATTTGATCATTTATTAGCACTATCACCTAGATTGTTTTAACATATTTTGTAATATTTACATGTCAAAAGAAACTGAAACAACATCAAAACAAACTTGTCTTGAAAAAATTGGTAACAAAACCTTGTTATTTGATTTTTATTTTTTTACATGTTAATACCCCTGAAATATTTAATGAATAGATGAAAATTGAAAAGAATGGATTGTGTGAAAAAATAGTTAAAGTGTTTAATTAAAGTAGAATATTTATATAATTAAAAGTGATATAAACTATGCATGCTTAATGAAGTTTTTTTTTTATGAGGGAAAACTGGTAAACTCTAATTTAAGTAGTGGTGTTAAATATTGGTGGAGAAAGAAGAAAACAAGTTTTGTGTATTTACTTTGATTTATTAACTGGGTAGATAAGGACAGGGCCGTTGCTAGTTTCTGTTATTATGTTCCCAAAGACAACCTCTGCAAAATGGTGTATTTTGGTTTTGGGTATAAAAAGATTGAGCCATGGATGGGGAACATCCCACAAGCCTTTTGAACGCAACTTGACCTCTGAGATATGCACCCTGTCTAGAAAATCTACATATGTGACTTCTGTTTGGAAAAGTGTTGATGGGATATAGTTCAGGTGGGACAAATGTTTCTGAACTTGCTGCAAAGAAAAGATGCATAACATAGTGAGAGAGATAGTTGAGTTGATTTTTATTTGTTTATGAGTAATGTATTTTTCAGTAAAATAAAAAAACTTTTGGTTGAGCTGTTGGTCCCTCACCTGATTCACTACAAGGGTTTCTTCCAGATGGTAGTATTTGGCCAATTCTAGGCAGAAGAGAGTTCTTCCATCTGACTTGAACTTGCTAGCTTGAACTGGGTCTTGTGGGTTGAAGGATGATCTCCAGTTGTTTAGCAGACCAGTTCTGTTTATTATCACAAATCCTTCAACATAATCAAAAGCTTTTTCTGCAAATATTAGTTTCTCTTGGTCTCTAGTGAATGCTTTGAAATCTGCATACAGCAACCTGATCCATTTTACCTGTTTAAAAACAGAAAACACTCCATGATCAAACTGGTACTTGCAAGTATCTAATTAAAATTGAAAGGGCCTTTTTTTCTGGTATTTTTGTCCTTGATGCATTACCATGGTAGGTGCAGGTTCCAGGAATATTCTTGCTCTTGTTATAATGCCAAACTGACCAAGCCCTCCAAGTACACTGTGAAAGAGATCACCATTCTGCTCCTCAGAACAGTTTACCACCTCTCCTGTTCCTGCAGTCATTTTGTGGACCATCTCGTTCATTCATCCAAGAGAAAGCATATCTTTTGTTTGAAAACTTATTTACAACTTGAGACTTCCTACCTTGGCCAAGGCTAAGTCAAATAATGTATACTAGGGAATTATGTCAGTTTCATATGAATTATTAGTTCACAATACACAAAAATAGTAGTTGTTGTTTTATGTGGAATATGTAGAATATGTTCTAGATGTTAACCCCCTCTAGACTCTTGACCTTGTTCTTATCTGCCACATGTTTTTTCACATTTATTTTTTCAGTGTGTTACCAACCTGTAACAATCTCCAGCTTCTGAACATTACTTATCTGGGGACCATGCCTAAATGCCTGGCCACTTACACCAGCGTTGGATAAAGTGCCACCAACTGTGAGATGTAAGTAGTCTGTCCATGATCTTGGTGTCAATCCATACCTTAGTGTCTCATGCAAGATGTTTATCCACAATTCTCCTCCTGAGACATCCACATAAGGAGATTCTCCTGTATACACCTGCATTTCTGGGACACTGAGTGACTCCATGTTGATAACAACTCCTCCATGAGACTGTGCCTGGCCCTGGAGTGAGTGGCCATGACCTCTAGCTGCAACAGTGAGCTGAGAACTAGGCCCCAAGTTCCAGATATGCTTTATGGTGTCTGCAATGTCAGAAACTGATTTTGGATGCAGCACTGCCATGGGGTGAGACTGGTACCTGTTGCCAAAGTCCCTGGCTACATGTTTAAGGTCAGCTTCTTCAAAACTGAAGTGTCCCTTCAAGGGAAGTGCTTTGAGTGAAGAAGGTATGCTGGAAATACAGAAATTAAGCCTAATGGTTAAGCAACTGAGGAGCAAAATCATGAGGCCTCTTATGAACAGAATGTTGTATTCTCTAAGGAGGCTAAATGATGGATATCTCATTTTTCTGTAAGAGGACATGTTGGTAGTTAAAGGGTGGAGAAGCTTAACAACAAAGGGGGAACACAAACAAAAGGGGAAGTGATGAAGTGACGAAAGAGGAGAGGGTTGGGGCAGAATTTATAGAAGTTTGTAGGTGGCTGAGTCAACCTTTCAGTTATGAGAATCCGTATGAAGAATGGTTACTTGGGAGGATTCCTTTTGGTTCTCCCTTTTGGGCTAGTTTGTTTAAAAGAGAAACCGAAGCCATCATACTTAATGCCAACTTGAAGAGGAAAAGTGACAGCAAAGAGGGATCTCCAAATCTTCCCACTTTTCCAAACAGTTCCTACCACAACACCATCTTTCCATTAAGGACAGACATGTTTCAAATTTTATGATCATTAACCAATTTAAGTATGCTCTATTTTTTTTCCCATTTAGGAAAATGGAATAAAAAGAGGGAGAGAGAGGGAAAAAAAAGAGTCCTTGCTTTTGTTTTGCCTCTGCAAGCATTTTCTCTCTGCCTCTTGGTATGTCCATGCTCCTGTCTACCTCACTACGTTGGGGTGGTGGTGGTCGTGGTGGTGGTGAATCCATTACTGTCGGAGTGTAAACATCGAGTATCACTGTTATTAAATTGAATGAGAAGGACTTGCAGGGTTGTATTAATACATTCAAGAGGGAGATATGACATTGGTGGGGTATTTGTTGGTCCATGTGACACGTGAAGTTTCATTCATTTTGTGCTACTGATAAACTATGTAGGGTCTAGGGGCGGGCCTCTTCTTGGGCCCTCCTTTGTAGGCCAAGCTATTGGAAGAAGAACAAATGGAAACAATGAAAGACTGCTACTAACATTCTGATGCAATGCTGCACAACCACCACTGCACCACTGTTGTTGCTGCTGATGTTATTTAGAATCTTTAGTACAAAGCAATTGGACAAGTTTTTAGTGGTTCTCTTGTCTATACCTTCCTTTTGTTATATTTGGATGCCACTGAATTACTCTAGTACTTGTACTCTTGTGCCTTTTTATCCTTTTCCATTGCAAGTTGTATTTTTGGTCCAATCAGAGATTTTACAGCTTCTTAGAGTGATACATAGATGAGCATCTCACTCCCCCACCCGAACCCCTCGATAAATTTGTCACTTCATTTGAATGGAAAAACATGCATTCTTAATCTCTTGTTGGAACTATTTTTTGGTCACCAATGGGTTCCATGTGGTCCTGGAATTGGAAAGAAAACCTCCCTTGTTCTGTTCTATGTGGGAAACGTTCACTTACGGGAATAGCCTCTAGGTAGCAGCATCTATGTTTCATTGAGGGGAAAACATAATGATGATACTTCTTAGTGTTTGTCTCTTTTTGTTTTCTTCTCCTTAATAAGTTGGATTACTATTTCTGTCGAGTCAATTAGCATGAACCTGCAATTAGTATATTCTATTTCTTGGTTATGGATTCCACTTGTTACTCTTTTAGTGCTTAGATTTTTTTCCCTTTTACTCTACATTTATATTGCTTTATTTTTTTTCTTTTTAAATGTAATTTTGGTTCCATTATTTTACAATGTAATGTTGGTCCCAGTTTTTTAAAATGTAATTTTTGGTTCCATTATTTACTTATTGGATAATTTTTTTATCATTAAATGTTAAACATTTTTTTAAAATATTTAATAATTTAATTATAACACAATCTTATTATCCTAAATTTGGAATAACGTATTTGTTGTGTAAGTTTTATAGTTTTGGAGGTGATCCTCACATGTACATGTATGATATTGATTGTTCTAGCATGAGATCATATATTTAAAATTTTGTATTCTCAACTTTGACCTTTTTTCTATTTTCTAAATTTTCACTGATAAACTGTCTATCCCTTGCTACAAGGTTATTTTCTACACCAAATACTTTCATATCAAACTTTTCGTTCAACTCTTTCGAACTCATAACATTTTGAACCTCCTAGATAGATTCTAATTTCTATACAATAAGGTCTCTTTGAAATGATTATGTGTTTTAGGCAAATAACACATTAACAACAATAATGTCATATCCTCATAATCAATCTAAACATCAATATTCTCCAAATCTAGGATTAGCTAGTTGAATTCACCCAATTGTTCCCTAATTATCTTTTCACTACTTATCTTGTATAAGTATAATGTCTATTTCAAATATAAACATTTAACTAAAGACTTTGTCATTTATAAGCTCTCTAGCTTAGTCATAGTATCACTATAGTAAATTTCTCAACATCATACTTTACAAAAGTTATGATGATTAAAATATACATTAATCACACCACTTTTGAGAAAATAACTCACAGAAGCACAAACTCACTTTAGAGCTTCTACCACACAATCAAAAAACAATAACAAAGAACCGACAGAGAACAGATAAAAGATAAATAGTGAACGGATTAAGGGAGAAATCACACACACAAGTAACTTGGTTCAATAAAAGTATTAATGAACCTAAATCTACGTTTATGATAGAATTCTCTATATGAAACAAAAGGTTTCTCTCTCAGTAAATTCTTCCTCAAAACAACTCAAATGTTAACTACAAATGTGTGATATATGTTCATATTTATAAAGAATATCGTTATAACTAACTTTTGTAAAATGTGTCTATACTATTGGGAAAGACACATGAACAATGTTTTTTGTTACAGAAAATAAAACTTCATTAGACGATCTCACCAAACTCTCTTAGTAAACGCTAAATAAATAGACAGATTAATAAGACTTTTTCTTATATACTAAAAATCTGATCTTCTATTAGACAATTTGATAAAGTTAGACAATTTAGAAACTTTAACAAAATTTATATATGTACATGCTAGATATTTTTTTATTTAACTCTTACTTATATATTTTATCATTTCTATTTATCCTTAAGCATAAGGATTGTTTATGATTAATTTAAGATTTAGAATTTAAGATTCTAAATCCTAAGTATCAGCAGATAGTATGCCTTCTTAAGTAATAAAATTATTAAATATAGATAAGAATTTTACCTATGACTACAATTATCACTACAATTATATATTACGTGTCAATAAAAAAATTACGTATTACGAGAATATTAACCTGTATCGGTCAAACATATTTTTTGCAGTTTTTGAACTTTAATTTTATCCAGCAACACATTGCAACATGGATGATGTTAGCATGAAGTATGTAAACTATGTATTTAGAGTATACCTGGCCAATATTTTATAAAGTATGTAAAGTTACAATAAGTCCTTGTTCATCATGCCATTTTCATTCTTCTAATTTTTTTATTCTGTATTCAGTCTCCAAGTTTTAATAGCTTAGTTATTTTGGTCCGTTGTTAAGTTGTTGTCAAATTTTAACAAAAAATATTGATTCAATATCATATTATTGTTTATAGTATTCACTATTAAATATATGCATCTCTTTCATTGAATATGTTGCACTTTGGAGGATTACATGTTTTTTTATTGTTTGCGTGACGTGACTATTAAAGATGTTTACAACCAAAATAATTTTAAAAAAAGTAATTAAAAATCAATCTAAAATGCCAAAAAAATTGATTAAAATAGACTTTTTTTTATTGATTTAAATATTTTTTCAAAACTAAACTTTTTGAATTAATTTTCACATTAAAATTGTACAATGAAATCATTAAACACTATTATTTTATCTCTTATTCACTCGTATACAAGAGAAATTAATATAATATATTTACCATATAATATATGTATGGGAGACAAGAATCTAATATAATAAAGATTAACACAATATTTATTATAAAGTATTTAACTTTCTATATATAAATATGTGACAGAAATTAATACAATATATTTAACGTATATAAATATAAAGTAAAAGAAGAATTACCATGTTAATGCGAACATTATTTTTATTAGTTTTTAAAAAAATTACTACAACAAAATAAAATATTATTAAAAAAGTAATATAATAATATAAAATATTTAATTTTAATATTTATATTTTAATTTTAATTTTAATACAAATATATATATATAGAAAATTTGTTAAATTTATAAAAAATAAATCATATAAATTATCTAGTATTTATATTATAATGTATAAACATAATACATATTAATAAAAAAAATATACAATAAAATAATAAAATTGATTTAAACTAAACTAAAAAATCATTCAGTTTTATTTAAAGTTTTTTTATATTCAAATCAAATCATATATAATTTATATGTTCAATTTAAATATATTTTAAACTAAAAATTAAACCAAATCAGATTATAAACATCTTATACAAGTTGATTTGTCGGTCATTTATCATATAATTAATATATAATTGTCGTATCATCACTTTTTTTTATTAAAAATTGGTAATTATCCAATGCATCAAAATTATTAACGCCTCCAATCTGGACGAATACTAAATGATGGTATGAAAACGTGTACATTATCAATATTAATTAAATTACCTTTTGGATTATATATAGAATTAATTGATTTAATTTTAAGTTTGTAAAATCCTTTCTCAATATATTTTTTTTTTTCTATTTTTCTCTCTCAAAAATATTTCTTCTTCGTTCTTCGCTTCTCTTCTCTTCCATTTCTTTACAATTATAAAGATGATTCACATTTTTTTCTTAACTAGAGAATGTTAGTGGATCCATGGTAAATTGAAGATCAATTCTGACTAATTAGAGTAAGCTTGTCTCTTATTTTTTATATCTGAAATTTTTATTTTTCTAATTTGGTTTGCATGTATGAGGTTTTATATTGTTATCCAATAATTATTGTATGGTTTGCATGTAAAAAATTAAAGTAAAATTTATTTCAGAACCAAAATCCTTACACGTATCTCTTAGAAATTTAAGTATAAGAGTGAGCATAAAATCTCATATTGAATAAAAATGATAAAATTGAAGTATATAAAAGAAAAACAAAAATCTATAAACATGAGACTTTAAAATTTTATGTTGAAAGTGATATCATCTTTTATTATATAATCGCTTTCTAAGAAAATTTTATCGAGATATTGAATATTTTAAATTTATCTTGACTTATAAAATCTAAATTTACATACCTAAAAATAGTTAGTTAGGTGCAGAGACAACCAAGAGGTTTGCCTAGAAGCAGTCACCCTTAAAAGAGTACGTAATAGCTCACTCATCGAGCGCTCTTGTGCTGAAGATGAACGGGGCTAAGCGATCTGTCGAAGCTATGGGATATCAAAATGAATCAGTAGGAAAGCGTTCCGCCTTAGAGGGAAGGACCCGCGCAAGCAATGCTGGACAAAGCGGAAACGAGAATGTCGGCTTCAGTAACGCAAACATTTTTGAGAATCCAATGCATCGAAAACCCAAGATTTCCTTCGCTTGTAATAAATCAAATTTTACTATCTATTTAATAAGAATTTTAAAAAAACTTGCATTAAATTGCCATGCTTAAATCATATGTTTATATAATTAAAGTAATTGATTATGATAGAATATGGTTTGATTATAGCCATATATACATATTCCTTAAATCAATTTTTTGGATCCACTCATTTATATAATTTACATTAGATTTGAGCCGAAACAAGGAAGAGTGTTGTCTTATTATAGTCCTTGCTTAAACTTTAAAACTTTTGGAAACACCAACATAATGTGATGGAGAGGAGCAATTAATTAATTGTTTCCTCATCAATTAACTATTGCTAGATTAGATCACACTTTTGATTATCTATAAAAAAAATTGCACTTTTACTAAAATATTTGTATAAAATTTTAATATTATGGTACACGATTATAATTGGGTACACTAAATTAAATAATTAAAAGATCATGGGTGTACCCTCACTCTCTTTGTGTGGCTTACTGATATTTGACGGTTTCCTTATTGGGAAGGATAGTGACGAGTGGGGATCAAATTCTGTTCACTGAAATTAAACAATAATATATACATATATACATATATATATATATATATATATATATATGTATATGTATTAATAATAAGGTTTCATTGGTATGAAAATGACATAATCATGATATGTGCAGCCAACCAACATCATAAAACCACTTTCTGTTCTTGCAAATGCCCCAGCCAAGATTCAGGTTTTAAATAATCTTTCAGTGGTTTTATAATAAATTGAGATCCTTCCAATATGACAATAAACTTTTGGTACATCATAATTGATTCATATTAGAATTGGTATCTTTAAATTCTTTTAATAATTTTTTATTTTAATATATTTATTTGATTTTATAATAATCTAATCATTATTGAATTAACTATATTGACATGATACGATGTCCAAATTTTCAAATTATCAAAACCAAATTAACATATTTGTTAAATATTAGATATAAAAATGTTAAAAGAAAATTTGAAAAAGTGAACTTTTCTTCAATTTTATTGTTTGAATTCCTTTTGGAGTATTTTATATATAGATAATTCTATAATTCTCTTTTTATAAATTAAGTCTCTTTTATATTAGTATATTATTCTTAAAACTAAAATTATATTTAAAATAAAACTATATTTAGTCAAAAATATTTACTCTTGATCCAAATTTTTATTGTTGTTTATTATTATAGAACACACTTGTTCGAATTTTTTATTAGAAAGATTTTTTATACAAGGAATATAGTAATAAACTTACTTAATTTTATTTAATGTGTGACTCAAATTTATTTTTGAACTCATAATATTTTCAATGAGTGTTCTACTTACAAATCTCTTACTCATATAGTCTTCTCACAGACAACATACATAAATTATTGAGTTGTGTAAGTTTACATAATGAAAAAAGTCAGTACTAATTGGAAATATTCGAAGTGAATGAGTCATGAATTAATTCATACATCTTATACTAGTTTGAACACAATTTTTTTGAATTTTTTTCCTTATATATCTTTGTATAATTAATCTAACTTATCTTTACCCAATACAAGAACTTTATATAGTTAATTCCGGACTCACTAATGAATAACTTATGACTTCAAAAATTAAGCTTTTTTTAGATACTCAAATATTTAAGCATTTAAAATAAAATAATAAATATATAACCTCAAAATGTTATTGTGAAAAATTAATACTATTATAATAATAATAATTATTATTATTATTTAAACAAGTTATTTTGTTGATTTAAAAATTTAAATGGGTCAAAACTTTATTTTGAAGTTTAGTAGAAAGTTTAGAACTGAAAAAATAGATCTATATATATTGATTAAGGTTTGATGTCATGAAAGAAGTGTCCTATCCTATTTTCATCTAATTCATTCACAGCAAAAAGAAAGTTATCAACATATTTCAATTAAGTGAGGTATTCTGATAATTAGAAGTTATAAAGCCAAAGGTTGGGAAGAATAGTTGTTTTGAATTATAAATTATGGAGTGAGCTTCATCTGTTTCTGATAAATTCTGTTCACATATATAATCAAAGTGGAACCCTATATATGAACATGCCTAAAAACGAAAGGGTATATTATAATTTAAATATTTTTGCATTCTCACTATGATGGTGTGAAATGTAAACCAAAGAAACAGTGTTATAATTATGGTGAAAAACCTAATTGATGGCCTGTTTTCTAGAAGGAGACCGACCATTAATAAATAAAAGAAGGCACAAATTGTTGTTATCATGTCTGAATACTCTTAATTAAACGAGTGGAGGCCACGTTGTGCAGAGCAGAAACCTTTAGGTAAAAAAATGAAGATTTTTCACACTTATGGAAACCATGTTGCACCTTTCTTTGGTATGCACTGTTAAATTCTTTATAGTGAAATTTTCAAAAAATCAAAACCAAATTATGTTTCTATTGATCCAAAATAATTTAAGTATGTCTTAATAGATTGATTTCATATTTAAATTTATTTTGGTTATTTTGAATATTCCAATTAATTTGATAGAAAGTTTCTTTTGGTGAACCATTTTGAAACGAATCATCTTTCAATTACATCATATAATCTTGTAGTCACTTTTGAATATGATATTTTTAACTCAATGCAAAGTATCATCACTTTAATTTTAACTAGAGCATCTTGATCCTTGTGTGAGGTTGGCTTATTACAAACCAATATTTCAACTTTGTGACTAATTGATAGGAGTCAATATAAATTCAAGTGGATGCAGTGGAATTAGCTATCAGAAAGCACAAATTTACTTTAGATAATAGAGTAACCCACAGAAAAGAATGAGTATGTAATAAATAAGTAGTGCAAGAAATAGGAAAGAATCAGACATAAAGATAACCTTGTTCAATTGAAGTGTTAATGAATTTTATAATGACATAACTGAAATAGAGATTATAATTCTTTGGTTTCTCAACACTCAGTTCAAGATAACTAAAATGTTTACAATTTAAAGTTATATGCTCAAAGTTACAATTCTTACAGTTACAATAATTCTTACAGTTACAATAAACGTGATAGAATTTTTCTATATAGAGTCTTAGGCCAATATAATTAACTCTCCTGAAACGCACCTATACTAAAGTGGATGCACATGAATAATATGTCTCACTTATAAAAACTCTAAACATCACTAAACAGGTCTCACTAACCATATTCAGACTTAGACAGTCTAATAATACTAAATAGTGAGATTTTTCATCATCTACATAAGTTTGACTTTCTACCAACAAGATTTTATTAGACAATTTATTTACAACTCATTTAAGAGTAATGATGAAAACACTACAAAAAAAAGATGCGCTATTGTTAGAATGAGATTTACTTGTATTTTATATGCATTGATGTGATAATATTGAACAATTATTTGATAAGGAAAAACATGCTCTCGATCACCAAGGTGTTTTAAATTTTGCAACCTACCATAAATGGAATTCCTTGTTTATTGTTTTATGTTTTATGTTTTGAGGTGTATGCACGAATTGGTGGTTAATGTATCTCTTGTTATTTATGCACAAGTTCTAACTCACTTACAAGTAAAAAATTTGGATGTGATGGTTGAAGTTGAACCTTATTACTTAATTATGAAGAAATAAGTCTATTTAAATGAGATATGAAAACTAAATGAAAATCTATCTACCAAAATAATTAAAAAGATATTTATAAATTTTTTTCGCAATGAAAGTAAGTTTTAGTCATAATCTATCGAAAAAAAAGTTAGCTTTTGATTAAAAGATACTAAACTAGTTTATTTAATGTAATTCAAGGTGTTTCGTAAAAAAACTAATTTTTGAACTTATTGTTAATGCAAAATAATCAACTTATGTGACGAGTACGTTTTCTTTATATATTAATTCTCCGTCATAACTTTTTATAAAAGTTGTAAAAGAAAATTATTTATAAAATGCCAAACATATAAATTCAACCGTTGATGTGATAGGATGTTGATGATTGTGTATATGTAAAATTTAAGATATAATAAATACTAAAAAATGAATAATATTATTCATACAACAATATGCTTTTAATGTCTACAATATATATAAGAACGATGGAATAATATAAATACAAAAAATGATAAAATAATTTTCTAAAAGGCATATCTTCTTGTTACTTTTTCTTTATTTGAAATTGAACGTATATTATAAAGTTTACAATGATTTATGTACTTTATTCAACCAACTGAACTATAGTTTATCTTAAGTAAGTTTCTTTTACTTGTTCTAATCAATCTTGGTAAAACAAGTTCAATCAATTTGTTCATAGCCGTTTAGTTTCTCAATTCGTAATGAATAAAAAGTTATAACTTTAGTTTCAGTTGGTTTTATGAATTTTTACAAAGGTCAAATAAACTCCATAAAACCCTAAAATACTGTTATTTATCACAACATGAGACTGAACAAATTTATAGTCAATTCATGATGGTCAAATTACAACATTTTTTTCAACTCAACTTTACTATTGTAAAGTTTATTATTTTAGAATTAAATATATTTTTAGTCCTTGAATTATTATTTTTTAAAATTATATTTTTTTTAAATAAATTTTGGACTTATTTCGTCCTTATACTTTATAAACTCGTGTAAATTTTGTCAGAATTTCTTTTTATCTTTATATTTTCTTTCTTCATAGTTTTCTAATTCACTATCATCAATTTCTTAAGTTTCTTTTACTTTTTTTCCTTTGATTTCTTTTCATTTTTTTTTCTTAAAGATGTTTTTATTTGTGGTTTACACCTATTTATAAAATATAAGAACGAAATAGGTCCAACGTTTGCTCCAGAGACGAAACACAATTTTGACGAATAGTTCAGGTAGTAAAAACATATTTAACCCTCTTTTATATATTATTTAAGATTTTGTGAAATTAATTTAGATTTAAAATTCTTAAAAAACTAGTGCTAAGCGAGTTTTATAAAAAAGGGATAAAAAAAATTGAATTAAGAGTGAAAAAGAAAGTTGGAAAAAGTTTAGGAATAAATTAGGGTTGTTGATGATGAGGATTGGGTAGTGAGTGACGAATGATAATATTGCAAATAGGATAAGAGCCCACGAAGGCGAAGTTGAGTGGCGGGATCGCCACATAAGGTAGTCTCTGAACCCCATCATCATGCCATGGTGATTAAAAAATTGTCCTTAGAGGGGTTGGTAGGGCACAATTTTCATTTAGGATGCTAAACACCATTAGATTATAAATTATTTTTCTTATCATGTTCCCCATCCCACTTTTATTCCACTTTAATCAATGTCTCCTTGTCTCACCACCAATCATAAGACCCTATATCCCTTATTACCCTCCTCACTTTCATCATTCCCATTACTAAGCCTCACCAAGTGAAAACAAAACCACCTATTATTTTCCCTTTCTAAACCTTAGCCTACTCATATTAACGTTAGGGCTTTCATATAGGACAACCATGTTGTCGTTCTTTCATTAGCTTCTTAATTAATAACCTAAAAATCATCAACATGCTCTCACTTCCTCTTGCCACCAAATAATATATACACTAATGCTTCACAAAAAATGTATCAAATCTAGATCTTAAAAGAACAATGAAATCTAAAAGTATTCTAATTTGATCCAACCGAAAGTGTGGTGACTTTACACGTCTAAGGAGAGCATCTTTTAAGGGGATAATTGAAGGAATAAATTAAAGGTTTTGAATATCTCTTCCTTCTAAGACATATGAAGTTTATCATCATCCCCATTATAATAACTAGTGTGCCTGAGTGTGTGTATATATTGAGAAAAGAACAATATTTTTTTTCTTGTATATCCACTAATGGTGAAAGAGATTTGACTAAGTGATGAGAAGGAGAATAAAGCAGAAGACAAAACAAGGGTGTCCAAATATAGAAATAGATATGTACAGCAGCACACAGTGAAAAGAGACATAAGGTATAATATAGTACAGAGAGTTTGATTTTCAAAATCATTCTACTTGCCTAAGCTGTTCTTGTGGTAGCATCTGCAATAAGAACATTTGAAATATACAACTCCGAATTCATTAGAAAAAATTAAGGTGTGTGTCTCGCACTATCTACGAAGATAGAGAGTTCTAGAACTGAGTCACATTTCGAAGGCCATTACCAAGGTTCATCACGTTTACCAAGTAGCAATATTACGATGAGCTTTGCATGCTCAGATTGTTTCCACTTCCTAGCAATTTCTAAATTTGACTGTACCAACTTTATTAATCTATACCACCTACTATGGATACAACTAGCAGTGTTAGCTGATTGGATGAGATACTACTTCGATAAAAGTATTATTTAATCTACTAAAAATATATTGGGTTAAGTTGGTTTGGCTTTTTTATATTTTTTATATTAAATTCAATTTTTTTATATTTTTTATATTAAATTCAATCCAATCTAACTTATTTTTAAACGAATTGGATTGGGTTAGATGAATAGTCTAAGAATTTGAAATTTTTTATTTTATTTGTTAAAAGTTATAATTTTTAATTATCATCTAGAACAGATGTTCAAAACAAGATTGTGTTAGAGAAGAGGTAAATAAAGACAAAGGATGGAGACAAATAACATGAACTCAAACAATAAAGATTAAAGGTAGAGACAAACAAAAGATATGAAAGGTAGAGGCAAGTAATGGAAGTGAATGCTGGAGGAAAATGACAGATGTGAGAATATTATAATTGATATGAATAAAAAAACATACTACAATAGTCAATAGTGTATAAGTTTATTTGTCTAATGACAGATACTAGAAGGTTAAGATTGATACCAAGAAGAATACACATTATCACGAGATTTTTGTTTAAGTTTGATTGTATGATGTTGAGATGTAGAGGTGAACAACGAATGAGAATGCAAATGACGAAGACAAAATAGAAGAAGACGTACACATTACAGGAGTTTTAGGGTTACCTAGAGTTATGTCTACTGCAATTGAGTATGAGACAAGTATAAGAATAAGTCTCATATTGGGTCTTAAGTCATCCATACTAAACTCATCATCTAACTTCTATAAAAATAAGTTATACTAGGTTGGATTGGATTTGACTTTATCATAAATGAAACTTAACCCAATTTAATTGGGTTGAATTAGGTCGAATTTGGTCATGAGTAACCCAACTTTCAACTCAATGAATATTAGAGGTGTTTGCAATGCATTTTGGTTTGGTTTTTGGTTAAAAATACATATGAACCAAATATAAAAAAATATATGTGGTTCGGTTTAGTTTGGTTTGAAATCCAAACCAAACCAATTTGTGTGATTTGGTTTAGATTGATTTATGTGATTTTTAATTTCTAAATTTTTTATTAAATATTTTATCATTCTTTTCATCTTTTTATTTAAAATATAATAATATAATATAAAATATGTTACTCAAAATCTAATAAATATATTGAATAATAACAATTACAAAGATACACATAAATCCATTCATAATCAAACAAGGAAAAAATACAAATATATCTTACTATAGATTCTTTTTTAAGTATTTTACTCATACAACATTCATCTATGTACAAATAGCTTTTATCTCTCTTTTAGCTAGTCAATCCACTTTTTTATGTATATGATCCTGTTGGAAACAAACTTTGTTTAATTTTTGTTTACTCTCAGTTAAAATAGTCCCCTCTTTTCTTAATTATAAGCATTTTTACTCTAGGGGTTTCTGATGTGCTAAAATCAATGACATTGATGGAATAAAACGAGAGTGAACACAATAACAAAATCAAACGAAAAAGTAAAGTTGATGACATCACTCTCAAGAGAACTTGACAACATTATTATGGTGAAGAGGAATCAAATCTGTAAAGTAGATCAAATAACTATAAAAGGATTTATATTAAAAAGTATAACTTACTATTATTGTTGTTATTATTATTATATTAATAAAAAGATATTTGTTGAATGCGATTAGGTTTTGTTTGGATTGATTTTAAAAATCCAAACTACAAAATTAACTGAATCACGCAATTTTTAAAAAAAATCTAAATTAATCTAGACATTTACAATTTTTTTATGATTTGATTTAATTCAAATTAATTTTTATTTTTTTTCATATCGGTTTTAAATAGTTCTTGTCAACATTAGACGCAATTAAAATAATATTTTATTTGTTATATTAATAATCTCTTTTTACCATCCTAAACCAAGATAACTTTTTGTTGTCTTACAAAATTAAGAAGAAAAATGAAAAATTAGCATGTGTTAAATATGTAAAAAACTATATTAACATCTAGATTTAATGAGATTACAATAATGAAAGTAAGATGTTAATGGCTGTTTAGCATTTGAATAATGTTAGCTTAAAAAGCATAAGGTAAAATTAACTCTTGTACAAATTAAGAATAAAAATTTAGAAAAAAGAATATGAGAGAATTTTGCAAATTAGTGGAAATTAATTTCAATTTGTATTCATATTTTTCTTTCCTAAATACGTATTTATGGAAATCTTGGGTTAAACATATTATAAAGCATAAACTAACATTATGAATAATTTATGCTTCCTTTTTTTTTTCTCGTTTAACATAAGTTAAGTTATATTAACACTAACATTTTTTTGTCTAGAGTAAAAAAGTCAAAAGCCAAGCCTCTCCTTGAATTTGACCAAAATTTACAATGTGTCTTTGAGCTTCAATGCTTAACACATGTTTATTGCTTCTCTTGCACTCCTTCACTAGAATTGAAAGACTCTATTGAACTCGATTAAGCTTTGAATTATATCCAAATTAATCTCAACCACAAATATTATTTGCATATAAAAATACGAAAATAAATTTTAAGAAATCAAAGAAATACAAAATAAAGAGAGAAAAAAAGACTATTCTGAAATAATGTATTATTGTTCATTTTCTTCTTTTTCATCTATGCACTCATAAATAATAACATGAAATAATTAAAATAATAATAACTATTAAAAACTAATCTTAAAAGTTACTCGTAAATGTTAGTAAACTATAATATTAAGGGAATCAATATATTAGTTGCTGATGATACTATTGACGTATCAAAAATTAATTCATGTGAGTTCGATTTGGTTATCTTTTCATAATAGTTTTTCATCTTTAAGTGTGTCTACTAAAAAAAAAATTTTCACCAATCAATATTAGTAACATCTAAATTGATTAATAATTAAATTAAAGAATAATTTAAAATTTAATTTAATAAATAATTAAAATTTTAATAATTAATATTAAAAATAAATTTTGATTTTAATTTAAAACTAAATTTAGTTACCATTATATATAAACTAATTTCACAAATTTTTACAATTAATAATCATAAAAATATAATTTTTATAATAATAAAAATTATTTTAAATATCAATAATTTTCAATTTATAAAATAATTTTTAATTTAGTTATTATAATAATTTATTATTTTTATTTTTAAATTAAATTTATATTTAATAAATTTCTGTAGTAGGGAAAGAAGGAAGAATGGAGAAAAGCAATTTACTTCATAAAATACTATGGTTTCTTCATTTAATACGAGAACGTGGTAATTACATTTTTCAATGTCTTTTTCCCTAAAAGCTTTTATGTAATTAGAGTTTAAATGTGGCATGATTATTTTTTAAAATTTTTGTGATTTTTTAATATCTCTTAAATGTTATATATATATATATATATAATTTACTTATTTCAAGAATATATAGAAAGAATTACGTTTTATTTAATTTTTTTGTTTGCTTTAGATGGTGAGGTTAATAGATATAATAAGTTTATCTTTTGCAAAAAAATAATATTTTGTGTTAACTCATAAATGATATAAATGCAAATTTACTTATTAATTTATATAACTTTTTGTTAAAATATAGAAATGGAAAGCACACAAAACATCAATACATAAACATATTGTATTTTTTACTTCTCCTCGTTAAGATACCATTTTAAAAGAAAAAGATTAGGAACATGGATAAATATACATTGTAATTTTCTACTTTTTTATTGTTTTTGCAGCTTTTTTTCTTTTCTTGTAGGTTAAAAAATTCCTAATTTCGTATTATTCTATTATTTTTGAAGTAATAAGAAGGTAAAAATTTTCTTTAAAGAAATCATGTTTATTTCCTTTGAAACTTAGATCACTACATTTTTTTAAATATAATCAATTATTTTATAAAAAAACATAAAGAAAGATATAATTCTACTTCTAATTGTTATGAAGTTCGTGATATGTTTTCTATAAATATAAATTTAAATTCCAAAATTTTTAAATATGGTTTAAAACTTTATGAATTTATAGAAATATTGTACAAACACATATGAATAATTTTTTTGAGCAAATAGAATTATTGAAATTCCTAACAATTTTTGTTTTGTCACCTTAGACTAAAGATGTTTGCAAAGATCTTGAAATCACTTATATTAAAATTAATTTATTCACTATAATTAGCTTTTTAAAAAGAATGCATTCATAACAATAAACAAACATATTAGTTTAATCTTAGTGAAGAATTGGATGAAATATATAAGTTAATTATTTTACCATTTATCCAAACTCATATATCAACAATTCTCATAAATTACAATTTTTATGAATGGTTTATTACATAATTGTAATTCAATATTAAAATGAATTGTATTATTTATTAAAAAAATAATAACCAAATATATTAGAAAAAAAAGAAAAATAAATGCAAGAAAAGAAAAAAGAAACTACAGAAAACAAGAGGAAGTGAGTTGTCTTTCATCTTTATTTTTAACAGACCTTATGGATATTTATTAATAAAGAGAACAAAGAATTGTATTGCATATTTCTTTTATGAAATAGAAATAAAATATATCTAATTATTTTTAGTTAATCCGAGCCGTTAATTTAAACTAAATAAAGGACTAACATTTTTAGTTATTATTAGAGTGTATTAATATATATATATATATATAATATGATTTATTAATTTGATTTTCTGTTTAAAATAAATAATATGGGAAAATGTCATAAAAGAATTTGAATGTTAATCAGTTCATATGGAAATGGAATAGATTTTCCCATAGATAAATTTATTCTATGATTAACAAATATGATTATTATGATAAACAAATATGATTATGAGAAATTGAATTTCTTGATTCTTATTTCAGTGTCTCCTCAACATTATAGTATAACAACATATTAAAATTTATACTTTTCTTCAAATGTAGGGAAAGTTCAAAACATCTGATTTCGGAAAAATAAAATTATAAATGAAATAAAAAATAAATATTTAACCTCTATTTATATAATTTTTATTCTTTATTTGTTTTAGAAATTATCTTAAAATAATTTCAGATCTTAGAATAAAAAGTATATATTTTAAATAATAATTAATTTAAATATTAAAAATTATAATTGCAATTGTTTTGCTTTAAATTATCCACAGAAAAAGTCTTTTATCCATTTCCATCGGTAATTGTTCATTGATAAATTAAAAGTTTCGCATAATAAAACATAAGCTGTTATAGACTATTTCTTATTTACAATGATATTAAAAATTTTCATTTTTTCCAAATTTTGTATAATTGTGACTATATTATTTAATTGCACTTTATTTAAAAACTATTCATATATATTAATAATGTTATTATGAAATTTAAATTGTTTCAAAGTGAGTTTACTAGTACTATTTAATTATATTTTACTTATTATTTAATGTTGTTATAAATTATGTGTTCATAGTTTTGGACCATGATAGATTAACACCCATTTATCTATAACATGGATGAAACTTTATTAAAGTGATTATTTTTTTTAAAATTAAAATTATTGAAAAGTCTTTAACTTTTTACCATAGTTTTAAGCTCTTCTATATATACATGTAAACAATGTTTTTTTTATTATAAGCAACACAATATAAAATTCTCTACATGGTATCATTTTAAATGACTAAAAATAGAAGTCTTTGAAACATTATTGAGCTTGAGATCCCTCTTAATGATTTCCTCTAACATTTTTCTAGAGTTAATTTTATAATTGGACTCAACTTAAACTAAGGTTTTTTTAATTTTATTGTTAGTCATAAAACAACATTTTACTTTCCGAAAGTGCATAGTATTGTCACATTGGTATCATGAAACTAAAATAATAAAAAAATTAAAAAAAGTCTCTGAAATGTTTGATAAGTTTTTAAACATAATCATTTATTGAATTATGATTGTTAAGATTATGTTAATATTATGACTTTAATCACTCAAATATTTGAATTTGAATTTAGACTAAAATCATTGATAAACTATACTTTCATATATTTTTTAAATTTTCTTAGCTAATTTCGTAAAGCCATACACCTCCAAAAATCTAAATGCTGATTTACCTTTTATTCTTTCTCTTTCTAAATGCTGTTTTACCTTTTATTCTTTCTCTTTTTCAAGAAATAACAAATTGTGGAAATAAAATCTATATCAAATCTTTCTTATATAAATAATAAAATATACAATAAAAAAAAAAGCAAACATCAAAATTATTAATGTAAAAAATTCTTTATATAAAAATATAAAATATTAACAAGAAAAGTTCTTCTCACAAATAAAATAGAAGATATAAAATGTTTTTAGATATTTATTACTGATGTGTATAAATTTATGTAAAATATATTGATTATTATTATTTTTGTTTTTCTTTTCATCACTTATTTTCTTCTATCTTAAAATTAAATGTTTATGGATTTTTATTTATACATATCAATTTTATCATTTCTATTTAATGTGTGATTTTATAACTACTTTTACAGTTAACTTTTTTTTAATAATATATAATGAACTGGTAGCCTATAAATAAATAATTTTATTTTTTCTTTAATTATATGAGTGTGGGTCTACTAAATTATTGAGGTATTCCCAACTGAAAATCAAATGTATATAAAAATGGAGAGAATGAAGAAAAAAAAGCAAAGAAAAGAATGGTGGTGAGTGAAAGTAGTAAAAAGAATTAGGGTTTGTGTACTGTTGATGATTATATGTTGCTACTTTACGGCTGCAGATAATCCGTTGAGTGTAGTGTGAACCACTCTTAAGGTCAACAATCATGCACGGTTCATCATTTTGATTTAGATGGTTATATATTCATATACAATTTCCAGATCTTGCTTTAGAAATATGATAATACTCAGAACTTTATTTCTATCAATATTCAAATTTTGGTAAAACTTTTTATTCAATTTTTCTTTGGTTTCAGCTGAACATTATATGTGAGTTAAGATCAATATTAGGTTAACATCAATTTTTGTAAATCAAACATATAATTAATATTATGTTGTTAATTTAATATGATGTTGTCTCGATTGGTCGACATTGTATCGGTGTAGAATGTATAATAATAAGTGTAGGAAATAATTATAATTAAAATATAGTTTATTCTATATTTTAAAATAAATAAATAAATATAAATATATGACGCAAAATTAAACGGTTAAATAAAATATTATTTCCTAAGCTATAAATTTATATTGTTAATTAATATATGGTTATTTGAAATTTATATTTTATTTTAAAAAATATTAAATTAAGGAAGTGTGAAAAATAATTTAAACCTATCTTCGAAGTGCATTCATCTAATTTTTTAAAATGTAAAAGTAAAACATGTAGAAAAACAATTTTAAGTTAGGCACGTTGAATTAGAAATATAAGATGCTTAATTAACCGTTAATACACATATTTATTCAAATTTGTTGGTAAATGTTGCGTTTATTCAATACGTTTTCGGTCATATTATTTTTTCGAAAGATGAAAAATATATCATTTTTAAATATGTTAATTATCGTTAAATATCATTCTACGGACGTTTTATACTATTATTAAATTTAATTATAACATTAAAAATCTAAATGCTTTTATATATATGGATTCTTATTTAAGAGAGTTAATTTCTGCAATAAAATTTAAACAATATATATATATATATAAAGTAATTTGTAATTAATTAATGCAATAAAAGTTTATACTGATATAACATAAAAAAGTATTAAATTAATATTTTCTTATAAAATTAATATTCTATCCCTCTATACCTATAAATTCAAATAAACTAAATTGAAAGAAAGTTATTTTAACTATCTTACTTTAAAATTATCATTGTTAAGAGTTTTTGTTATAATAGTGAAAGTATGATTAGAAGTTTTTATCTTCTTTAATGTCTTGTATATAAGTTGAATTTTAATATTATTTTAAAAATTATCAATAGCTAAAGATAATATTATTTTTTATACTATAAATTATTTATTATAAATTTAAAACATAATTTACGTTAAAAAGTATTCAATTACTCTAAATTTGAATTATAATACATTAAATTTGTAAAATTTATAGAATAAAAGAACAGTTTATAAAATACTTTTATTTTATTTTTAGTAATTTTTGTAACCGTGATTAACTAGAAACAATCTATCTAAAGAAGATGACTAGATTGACTGCATCTCACTCACTGTGTCGGCCAGTTTAGGACACTGCTACAAGTGGAAGTTATGTACACTCTGATATTAACCACGTGTTTCATGGAACTAAGCAATCTAATTTCAAATTTTATTTTTTTAAAATATATTTTTAATTTTTTAATTAATTTTTGAAAATAAATTTTAAATTTATTCTATCCTTATAACAAAATTTTAAATTTACTCCATCTTTATATTTTTATAAGATATAATATGTCAGAATTTTAAATTTTTTTTAATAGTTTCTCACTTTGTTATTATTTATATCTTAAATTTTTTTTTCTTATATCTATTTTTTTTCTTAAGAATATTTTTATTTGTCTGTATCTATTTATAAAATATAAAAATAAAATAAGTAAAAAATTTATAAAAAAATAAATATGTTTTTGACAAATAATTAGTGTCCTAAAAATATATTTAATATTTTTTATATTTATCAACATAGTAACATGAATTATTTGTCAATCAGGATTGGTTCAAGAAACAAATAAGTGTAAAGTTTTTGTTTTAGGTCTCCTAAAAAGAAAGATCTTTCTAAAAAATTTAATTAAAATATTATGAGTGATTATTAATTTTGACTGATACTAAAAAATAATATTTAATAAGTTAACAATTTTTTTTCAATAAATCATTATTTTGTTTAAGAAAAAAATTGGTTATTAATAGTTAAGGAAGTTCCAAAACTTTTTTTTATCTTTATTTTCTTTTATTTTTATATTCTTCTTTTCTCTTTTCCTGACTTCTCATTTACTGAGTCTACTTCTTGGCTCTTTATTTTTTTTTTTGTTAACATTGTTTCACTAGTTCAGTTTGACACATTAGTCAATATCCATTAGTTTATTATCAACTCTTATATGTTGTGTATATATCTCATTGTCTCTATTTTAAGCAAATAGAAGGAGTCAGTTGACATTTCTTTCTTTTCTGTGCGAAAGTGTGTCATATGGGGTAAAAAGTTAAAAGCTAAAAATTAAAAAAACTTGTTGTACTGTTATTCACTTACTTTGCCTGTTATAGATACTTGTTGCATATTCCTTTACTGAATTATAATTTCCTTTTCAATTAGAAAAGTGAATATTTAGAAATCTTAAATTTAATACCGTGATGCTTTTATTGCATACATAAGTTTTATATATATTATTAAGTAAATCTTGACCAACTGTATGATTAATCTTCAAAATAATTTTTTTAATTATTTTACTAAGAATTAATCTCAAAATAAACTTTGCATGTTTAAGAAAATATTGAAATTTAGAAATTAAATGTAAACACTTACTAAATAAGAGAAAGAGACTTATTCTTAATTATGTAAAAAGAATAGATTCTTTTCCAAATGCATATACAACTTACAAAATAATGTAAACAATTACATTATTATTAGTTGTTTCAGCCTAAAGGTGTTTTTAAAAGCTAAAGATAATAAAAACTTATTTAAGATGAATAATGTCTCAACGAAGATTAAATGAATTTACTTTTTAATCTATTAAAAAAGAAATGTTAAATGAAATTAATTACGACAATTTAATAGATAATTTTGTATCACAAAAAGCTCAAAAGATAAATTTTAAACAAAATTATACTACACTTTAACACAAATTATTTTATTAGTGAAATAAAAGACCTCATTCTTAAGTTTACTTAGGTCTTCCAAATCCTTAAATCACCCATGCTTTCTACTCATGATTTTAAGAAGTTAATCCATGTAGATGGTATTTATTTTATATTTTTTTTATTCTTAAAAAAAATTATAGTTATCATTTTCCCTGGGATGAAAAAAAAATTAAAATATAGGTTTTATTCATAATTATAAGAATAAAAGAATATTATTTTTAATTTAAAAATATATATTTCTATCTTAAAAATATTTTTTCTTAAAAATATATATTATGCTAACTATTAAATAAAACAATAAGTAATGTGTAAATCTTATAAAATTGTATTAGAGAAAACTATAATAAATTAAAAATTTATGCTATGATTTGTGTATTAGAAATGGATTTAATTAATTAAGTTTCAATTTTTAAGAGGTATAATAGATGAATAAATAATAATAACTAAGAGGAATACTTCATGGTATTATTTAATATAAGTTAGTTAATACAAATATGCAAGAAGGTGCTAGTGTTACAAATTCTGAGAATGAATTTAATTTCTTCTCATGACAATAGTGAGTACATCCAGAATTATAAAATTAACCTTTGAAGGAATTAAGAATTTATCCTTAGTGAGAATGTTCATAGAAGGAACATTGGGAAACTGTGAAATGGTTACTACACTACTTGAAAGGTATTTTTAAAAGTACATTATGTTGAAGTAAAAGTAATGTTATTTTGGAAGGATACTCTAATTCAGATTTAGGAGGTTGTTCAGACATAAGGAAGAGTATTACAAAATTTCTTTTCACAACAGGTGGCACAAGAATTAATTGGATGTCTTGACTTCAAAAAAGTGTTAATCTTGCAAGCATGTTGATTATGATGATTACTGATAAGAAATTGAAGTTTTGCATAAGTTGAACTAGCCTTCATAGTTAAGGCATCATCCTAGTTTGGAAGTATTACATTCTTAAGATTTATTAAATTTACTTTAAAATGGAGTTGATGATAACCTCAAACTAGAAAATTGCTAAGTGTTGAAATCTAAAGAATTTATTATATCTGATTCATATTTTTTTATAAATACTTGTAATTATAAACATCATTTATCAATGAATAATACCTTCTAGTTCAAATGTTAATATATATAGTTTTGATTAAACCAAGTAAATAAATATTCTGTAATCTTATTATTTGTTTGTGTCTTTTAATTAGTTGTGTACGTGTGTACATATGTGATTATCAACAAAAATTATGATATCTATATAATCTATATAATAAATACAATTTTAAAATATACGTATATATGAAAAAATAAAATTTAAAAAAATGTTAAATTGAATGGATCAACGGACTAAAGTGAATTAGATTTGGACTTTGAGTGGGTGCTAAGTATAAAACGTGGAACTTGACGAACTAAAGTGGACCTCCTTCTTCCTTTTATCCTCCAATCATCTCATCCTCTTTTCCCTGAACAAACTTTCTAAAAGTGGTTTGAAAATGTGTCTCTAATATTCATATCACCTTCATTCTTAGTTGGTTTAGGCATGTGATGTAACTGATGAGAGGTTTAGAACCCTATGAGTCTCCGTAGCATATCATTAACTATGCTTATTTTGATCCATTTTTTTTATAAGAATGCTTTGTTCAATGTATAGCCATGGTTATTATAGTGGGCTAATCTATTAAAAAAGAAAAGGTAACAATACATTGTATATATATTGTACTAACAATCTTAATGTATTTCATGTAATGAATCTTCCTTCTAATTTAGTAGTTCTAATGAATCTACGCCTTTTTTTTGGCATAATACAAGGGTGATTTGTTAATGTTCTCAATGTTCATCATCGTCTAGAATGAAAACTTAAATCAAACACTTGGTGTTCTCATAAGATTTCGTATGATGTGTTGGTTAAAGTGCCTCCATTCATGTGTGTTTGTTTCTCCACAAGTCAATTTTGCATGTTGTGTATTGCGGCTGAGTTTGTCGGCCGCAAATATGAACAAACTTGTCTGAGATGATCCATGCATGTGCCACTCATAAAAAAGGTGTTGGTTTAGGTCCAAATCCAAACACCACTTTTATGCTTCAAATTCTAAACCCTATGTAGTGCTAATTAAACATCAACCATGTTACTTTTATTTTTTTTATCATAACAATGTAACTTTACCATATCAAAACTCATACAAATCTTAGATTAGATAGATGTTTAAATTCAACTAATTAATGTGTTTCACATTGCATATAAAAACAAATACTTGTGGTTGATAGTGGAGATTATTCATCATGGCTTTCTTCAACAAAAGCATAGTAAAAGCTGCAGATGAATTATAATGGTATTGTCCAAAGCAAAATGATATATTACCAACAACTATTTTTAATAATATAAAATATTTAATTTAATTATTTAATAAAAACATAATAAATATATGTTGGAAGATGGTCGTATAAGATGATATTGTAGTCCACTTATCAAGACTCTTATTTAAAAGTAGAGTCTTGGCCTTTTTTAATTTAATTTTTATTATATTAGTTTTATATAATTATTTTATTTAGAAATAATTATCCATAATATTATTTGACAATCTTTTGATATTTTCTATCATTTTTATTATAGAAACAATTTTTTTTATACATTTTAGATACAATATTGGAGTATTATTTATATGTTCTTTTGTTATTAAAAAATAAAAATATTTTATATACATCCTAATACCTGTATATTATATATTTATTGAATTTTGATGAAGCATCATAAGGCCTTAGGATGTAAATACACTTGCACTTCTTCATCATTTTTTATTTTGATAGAAAATATATGAATTTTTTATTTTGATAGAAAATATATGAATTGAAAGAGTATGGTTACTTGAATAGAAATCAAAGGAAAAAGATTAGATAAGAACAAATTTTTTTAGAATACTTTAATTTATTAACATCACATCAAAAATAGTAATAATAGTGAAATCAATTTTTTTTGTTTGGTTTTGTTGTTGGCCAAAAATATAGGAAGGAATTGGGCTTGATCCATTTGTTGTCACACTTGTACTCATCGAAAATCAATTTAATTGGCCCAACAGATTTGGTGAATTTGTTTTGCAAATTCTTGCTCAATACGGTTCAAAACAAGACAATTAACAACTATGCTATCTTAATATTTTCATTTTCATTTTAGCATAAATATATTTTATCAAAAATATTAAAATTATATATTTATGCATTCAATATATTACTCAAAATAATTAATTTTTTTAGAATATTACTTATTTGTGCAATTAGAAGAAAATAAATTAATTTTGTGAAATATAATGGATTCAATTATATTAAATTCATAATTTAAATTATTATTCATATAATCTGAGTAAAAATACATGGTGTTACAACTTCCAATGTTTTTAACCTTTTAAACTGTGTGTTATAAATATAGTACAAACTTGTGTTTAATCCAAAAGATCTAAGGAAGAGACACAACCATTAAGTATTTTTTTAATGACTTTTTTTTTATCTTGACCCATATGTATATGTTATATTGTGATGCACTCTTTTTTTTTTTAGGAATTTTCTCTATTTTACATATCAAATAAGTATTTCTAAAAAATAAATTAATTTAGTTTAAGCCGTTTAAATTTAAAAAATACACATATTTTACTTTTTTTTTAAATTTAAAATTATGTTTTAATTTTTTTAAAGTTGGGTCAAAATGTCCCATATACAACCAGGCCAAATTATTTTCTACTTTTTTAAATATAAATTGACACAATTTTTCTATTTAACCCATAAGGCTTAAATTTTCTCTTTTACGCTGTTGAGTTCTAACACAAATTTATTATTTATTAGCTTGTTTAGCTCTTCAAATAAATCTAGATAAATATATAGTGAAAACATTTTCACTGTAAGAATTATACTCATGATTATGATTATAAGTTTAAGATATGAATGTAATAAGATTCTTGCAATGGAGATGATTTTATGACTCAGTCCATGCCGAGAGTGGCGTAAGTGTGTTCTCTTTGATTCATTATTTTGAGTTTCTTTAATACTAATCCTCTGGTGAGTTTCCCTAATACTAATCCTCTGGTGAGTTTCCCTAATACTAATCCTCTAAGTCACATGCATCTTCTTCATTCCAAATTCTGTTATGCTACTTGATAGCATCAGTTGACACCTGACATATGATCCATGATTCCAGGGATTTGTTTTGGCTACAAATGGAATGAATAAAATAACATACTCAGAGAATTAAAAAACCAAACGTTTGTACCTTCTTCCCTCTTTGTGAAGTCACTGCTAAGGAG
The DNA here is from genome assembly GCA_030347555.1 of Lablab purpureus. Lineage (NCBI taxonomy): Eukaryota > Viridiplantae > Streptophyta > Magnoliopsida > Fabales > Fabaceae > Lablab > Lablab purpureus. The sequence continues at coordinate 27,323,061 of CM059258.1, forward strand.
ATTATCAAAGACTTTCAGTGAAAATTTGCCCCTCATTATAATCCTATGAGACTTGAGCAGTATTTCCTCTTGTAAAGAATAACCTTGGTGTAGATAATTTTTTAAAACCTTAGAGATGGTCATTAGATGCATTTGATATGATTTTCAGTTTTGACTTAGAGCACACAAGTGATCAACTACTCACTGGAAAAATTAACAACTTTCTGTCACATTGAAATCCAATTCTCAACCAGAAAATAATCAATTTTTACTTGCATATATATGGCAAACAATTTTCACTCTTCAAGCTCTCCCAGGAACAATGGTAACACAAGCAGTATCTATCATTTGAAGGAACTTTCTTGATCTTAAATTGGCGCTGAGCAATCTGAGTTAATGCTGAGATCCCTCAATGTCTGACTTAGTTTCAGATGTCTAGGAAGGCCCTTTAAGCTAGGAGATCTTTGCTGATAGCTACTTAGCTTTCCCATCCTACCATTACTAAGCACTTCACTGTTAATAGAAGTCACAATAGGTAACTTTTTCTTGCATGGTGAATAGCTATCAGAGTTCATGTCAAAATTCCCTCCTGTCCTAGCTCTTGGGGAGCTTGTTGATCTTGCTTTTGCTTGTGTTGATTTTGTTGCAGCCATATATGTAGGAATTGCAGGTGAGCTTGGGAATGAGTGATCTTCTGCCTCTGAATTCTGGTTCCTGTGTGGAAATGTGTTCCTTGAAGAAAGGGCTGGAGAATCTAATCCTTCAACCTGATTTTGTCCCTGAATATTCCTGAGCTTTAGTTGTCTCCTTCCACTTTCCTCACCAGGTCTAGAGTAATGTGAGCTGAAAACTGAGCCTAAATCTTCAAGTTCTTTACTCTTGGAAAGTTGTGTGTCTACCCATTGCTCCATCCAGTACCTCCATCTTCCATTTATTTTATTTCTTTCTGATTCAGCTGATTTCTGAAAGTGTTTTCTAAGTTAGAATGAGAAAAATAGGGCCTATTTGGTTTAAGAAATGTTTTCTATTTTCATTTCTTCTTTACACAACTAACTATTTCTTAAGGAAATTGTTGGAAATAGGAAACAGAATGAAAACATAGAATATGAAGATAGATCAAGTTTTCTCAAACTAAGGAAAAACTGGTTTAAGAGCTTACTCTGTGGTTAAATGAGTATTCTTTTACTCTTTCTCTCTTAACAACTGCTTTTTTGCTCATGCAAGAGGCATCTACCTCTTCCTTCAACAAAATGCTGTCATCCCACCTTCTCTCGCTGTTTGAGTCCATCTGAAAAATATGAAAGCCATATTTCAAATTTAAACCGTACAAGGGATAACAAATGAGAAAAATACATTTGTAAGCTTCCCTCCATAATAACATGCAGATTATAACATTGGCAGCGAAACTTTACTTATGATCATAACTAATGATCATAACTAATGATCAACACTAACATGTTATCCCTACCCTTATTATCTTGTCTCTTGAACCTTCTATATCTTCATGTTCACCACAACCCCATCTTCCTTCAACCATTTGGAGTCTCCTTGCAAAGACCTGTGACTGGATACTCACTATGGACTCCAAGCACTTCAGAGTGCACAGAGCTTGGCGTCTCACAGCTCTTCCACGAATGATAGCTTGAAGCTTCACTATTCCCTTCAATGCTCTCAAAGCTTTCCTTGACTGCAAACTCTTACCAGTTAGTGAATGGTGTGTAAGAATAGTAACATGGCTTCAATTACTTATTTTCATCTACTGTAACTTGTGTTACTTTTCCCTTGATTCTCTCTGATTTGTTTTCCTCTCTTTGGTGTTAACTTGTTAAATACGATTACAAATTTTTTACTGTATTTTCAGTTCAGAAGTTACCTTGTTCTCGATCTTGAGTATGCACTAATTGGTTAAATTTGAGAGACATGTTACATAAAAATGTAGTTTCTGTTCCCAAATTCGTTGAAGACTTTAAATGAATTAGTATTTACTAACTGCATAACCAAATTTTAGTTCTGAACATAGTTGAGCTTCAGTTAGTGTATCCTTACTTATACTTGGTTTCTCAAATTTGACTGAACCAATAAAATAAACACTTAACTAAGAAAAGTGAACAAGGTGGAAAAAGGATTTAAGCTTCATGTATGTAAATGAGAGAGATTAGACAAACTCACTAGGTAACCTCTAAATGCTGTTTGAATTTTGATGGCTGAAGATTCTTCCATCTTCCTCTGGCAGTGGTGTGTGGAATGAGGAGCATCATGCCTAGTTTTAACAGGTTGAAGCTGTTCTTGTTTTTCATTGAGTTGTTGGTGAGCTGATTGGAGCCTGACAACCTCAACAGCAACCTGAGCAGCAGTAATAGCAGCTTCAGCAGCAGCAGCTGAAGCAATGGCCACAGTTAAAGCATGCTTGCTGTGTTCTTCTTCAGCTTCACTTAGTCTTGTTTCTTTTGAGGGTGGTGGAGCTGTAATTGAAGGCAATTTCTTGTTCTTAACCCTCCCAAATATCCAAACCTTTCTTTTTTCCTTCTGAAAACAGGTTTGTCTCATGAGCAGCACAATCTTGCTTAAAGAGAATTATTAGTCAAAGTAGCAGAAAAATTTACCTTCTGTGTCCCCCATAAAAAGAGCTTCTTAATCGTGCCAAACCAACCCTTCTTAGCCATTTAACAATATCAAATGGACCAACTCCAGTTTGAGTGATTTGAGAGAATGCTCAAAAGAATCCTCTCTTATACAGCATATATCTTGGTTTTTGTTTATCTAATGGTCCCAGATCAGCTTGAACAAGTAGATGGATGAAACGTGCAAATTGGTTTGTAAGTAGACACTAACGATTTAACTAATGGACTTGTTGAAACCTAAACATTACACTTGTCCGAAAAAGAAGGAACAATTTGCAGACTTTGTCATAGAATAGCTTCTCATAGGGGCAAATAGTCGTTACAAAGACCAAAACATGCACATTAATCAAAACTTTTCTTTCGGAGTAATTTTACCACTAATGCACACAAGTCAGGTTAGTCAAAACAAAAAATTGATGAATGTGATGCAGATATAGTGTGATCCAACATCAGTATCTTACTTACCCATATTGTGAAATCGCTTAAACTCTTTGAAAAGTGCTATAAAACAAAAACAAACCCTTTAAAAAGGACAAGAATCACCATTTAAGAGAACTAGGAGCTTGCAAAAAGCGGTGTGTTCACTTTGAAATCAGCAAACATTCTTTATTATGGTATCAGATACCCAAGAATGAGGAACTTTGGATAGATTTCACAAGGGGCACGGATAACAAGATTTTAATATATTATTTTCCCACAATAGTTAGAAATCAGAAGCTTGGAACTTTTGGTGAAGTGGATATGATTTTTATGTGGGTGCAACTGCAATCATTTCCCATTTTTCTTCTTTCTCATGCATGATGAGCTTTCTCTGTTCAAAGTGTGGACCCTCAAGAGGAAGCATTCCACAGCAAAGAAACAGACCCACTTTGCTTTCATTAAGAAAGCCAGTGATTAAATAATAATGAGCAGTTGCTCTCAGACTTGTGGGCCTCATCCAAATTTTCCAACTGGCACATCTTCATATGCCTGTTCATTGTAAAACACTGAGATCACAAAATCATACACACCACACAACTGGTGTAATGTGTTCATTTATTAAGACATGTTCATAACACAATTTGTACAATATCCTAGTGGAATTGAATATAGAAATGTAATTAAGGAAAAAAAGAATTTATCACATGTAATTGAGTAAGTTTTTTTGATAAAAAAATATTCATTAATACAGTTGGTAAATACTTTATGTAATTGTTATAACCACATAAGAAACTATGGCTACTACACTTTAGAATTAGTGTATTATTTGACAGATTCTGAATGCATTCCTTAATCTTAATTAAATCCACACAGAACAAAAGGTTTAGATAGTCTTTTGAAATAGAAAAATAAAATGTTTTGGGGAGAAACAAATAAAAACAGAACATTTATTAGAGACCAAGATTTAAAAGTAGTTATTAAAGACCAGAGGAAAAATTCATCAAGCCAAAATCATATTTAACTCCAATTTAAAATAACAATGTATCTATTTTTCCAATCAAACATTTTTTATTATGAAATTAACCTAATAGTAAGAAATGATGCTAATTAAAAAAAGTCCTGCATTATGTAATGAGAAACAACAAACATAGGAAGGAACACCAACCCTTCATTAGAATACTAGGATTATGAAACTGGTGCAGGAGGGTTCAGGGTGGTCTACACAAGGATAACAACCACTATCTGTCAGTTGAAACACAGACCCAAGAGTATGGCATTTTCCTTAACCAGCTTTGATTTCACACGCCATTTGCACCAAAAGTCAAATCTCCATTATATATGAATGTGGAAACTATCTAAGTGAATACTGTTGCTCACTTGGACTATTACTTCTCATCCCTGCAAAGGTTGGTAGCAATCAGATGGGTGCAGAGACCTCCCATCATCATACTATATATATATATATATTGTGAATTTTTGTGTAATTTATTATATTTTAGGTTAAAACATTTTGGAGAAATGGGGGGAGAAGGAGTGGGAAAGTGCATATATAATTGAACATGTGTGGAGACCTAATATGCAAAGGCAAAGAATGTGAGGAAGAGGAGAAAGAAGATTTGGGGGTGTAAGGAGGAGAGACAGCTGTAAAAAGGAGGCAAAGAGAGGAAATGTGATAATACATTCTCTCATATCTCATCTTTTAATAAAGAGTGAAGTGAGGCTTTGGTCGGCTATTTGAAAACCAAAAGCACAGACTTTGTCACGCTGTGGTTCACTTTAAAATGACTTCTCAGGATTCAATCCTTTGAATGAAAATGATGTTTGTTTGGTTATTAATAGACTACTCAATCAAGGTTTGGTTTGCTTCCTCAATCATGGCCTACCCTTAATCATACAATCAACGTTTTGGGGGAAACAATCTTCAAACAAAATTGGGGAGTATTTATTATTTTACAACTTTTGATCCTATTCAATTCAATTTTCCTCAAGAGACAACTATGAGGTTAAACCACCTATCAATAATTATGACAACGTAAGCTTGTCTCTAGTGTTTTTCTTCTCTTTTTTTTTTGTTTTTGGAAACAAGTTATCCCAATATGAAAAACTAATCTTTCTAGTAATATTTGTGTTCACATATTAGTTAGACATTCTACCTTGGTATGTTGTAACGACCATTTATCTAAGGAAAATTTTACACTCAGATTGTGTAAGAAAACTTATTAAATGATGGTAATTACCATAATTTTAATTTGAGTTAGAAAAAATTATGAATGACAATAAAACAGAAAGATGATAAATTCAATTTTCTCATTTTATTTTTAAAGTAAAAATTTGTCTATATTTTTAATAAATATAAAAAAAATTTCCTCATCATCATCTAGATAAGCTAACAAACATATTCATACTCATTATTTCAAATATTTATTAAATATTCTTTTATAAAAACAAAATAAAAATTACAATAAAAGAAATATATGAAAGATTTAATATTAAATGAATATTTATTATCTTTTCTCTATGTCAAATCTTAATAAAAGAATTATAATTAAATAAATCTTAAATTAAATAACTATTAAAAAAATAAAAAATATTAAATGTGTATTATTAGAAAAAAGTTACATAACTAATAAGTAAAAAAAATTAATATAATTTTTTATATAATCTAATAAACTAAAAGTATTTTAATAATTTAAAATAAAAATAAATATTAAAAAAAATATAGAAAGAAATCAATATATACATAATCAAACATATTATTATATCTAATTTTAAAAATTAAATATTTATTAGAATTTAGAGTTTAGAAATTTTTTTATTAGAACAGATTGAGACATATTCAAACATGTAAAAGAAAACAGATATGTACATATTCAAATATATGTTTATATCTAATTTTAAAAGTTAAATATTTATTATACTCATATTTACTTAATAGAAATTTTTCATCAAAATAAAAAAAAATTCAAATAATATCTATAAAAACGGATTTATTCACCTTTCTTAGAAAAAACTCAGAGACAAAAATTAAAAATTAATAAAAATGGGTTTTTTCTGTTTGTATAAAAAAACGTTATTTACTTGAGAATTGAACGTAAATTTTGCTCTAATATTATAGTTTGTTTCCTTAGGAAGCAGTGAACCTCTATTAATATAATCGTTTTTGTATTTTAATTTTTAATGTATATTTTAAAAATCAAAATCATAATTTATCTTGTTGTCGGTAAAATAATTATAATAAATAAGTGGTTCGTAAATGAATAAAACAATTTATATTTAAAGAAACCGTAATGTATGGTTACTTAATTTTGTGTCCTACATAGTTACATATATTTAAATACTTTATGTGTGTAAATTCATTTCAATGTTAGAATTTATAATGAGTGCATGATTTAAGATTGTGCAAGCTCTATCATTAATCATTGATATTGAATAAGTAAATTAGTTTGTATAAGATTGTTTAAAGTCTACTCTATGAAATATATGGTAAATGTCTAATGCACTTTAGTTGTACTGACTCTTCATGGTAATGAGAAGTTTTTATTATATGCTATACATTTTAACTAATTTAATTAGTTTTAGAAATGTGTAACACATGTTATATATTTTGTTGGAGTGATTTGTATTACAATTTGTGAATTTAGTTATATATGTTTCTTATATATAGGCACATTGTGCAAAATATATGGGTTAAGTGAGCATATTCATTGTGAGTGTGAGAGAGTATCACTTCAAGCTGTGATATCTCAAGTTTTTTCTATAACTTCTCATGTAATATGGGCAGTGAGCTTTATTTATTTGTGGAAACTAACTTCTGTATTATGATAGGTGTGTTTCAAAATATGATAAACTACATTCGTAAGAGATTCAATGAATTAAAACAATTTTGACTCTTTTTTAAAGGTGTGTTAAGAGAAGATGTGAGATTGTCTTACATATAAGAATGTTTTTACACAATAAGGATGTTTGATTAAGATAATATGTGTGTATATTATTTGATCAAGAAGCCGTTAGGACTCAACATCATTTATTAGACTAAGCATTTCATTATTTTTAAGCATACATTCAAAAACATAGAGAATGTTGGACTTTTTCTTAACTTATTGAAGTTTTTTAACATTCATTTGTATAACAACAATTTACTCAATTTATTAAAAAATACACAATTAATATAAGCAAAAAAAATATAGATTTTAGGTTGAATTTGGCTTAGTGACAACTAATAGAAACAAAATTAGACTTCATGATAACATATTGAAGCACAAAATACTAGATTCTGGATTAAATTAGACTTGGTGATGCGAGTAGCTCGCGAAATCCAGTAAAAACCATTTAACTTACAAATGGTAAGTCAGGTATAAAAAAACTCGCATTAAAAATTTATCAAAAATATAAATCTACATCTACCCAAGTTGTATGTTATATGAATAGCCTACGAACTTTTGCCCATGCTCAGCTCTATTTGCAACACCTTATTTCTTTTGAGGATTCTGTCAACAAATCAAACTATACCATTTTTTTTTCCAAAATAAGTTTAAATAGTATGTCAAAGTTGGACAAACTAGGTTTTAATGCAGAATTTTGTTCACTTCAATATTTTTTCAAGAATATTTGGTAATGTGTAACACTTTATTTTCATAGACCTTAGCAGTTCTTTGTAAAAAAATTCAACATCTAATATACTATACTGTATTAGTTTTAAATGCACATGATTATATTATATTTTAAAATAAGTAATCTAAGTTTTAGGAATATTATACGAAGATAAGAACAAAAATATATAACATATTAACAATTATCAAACTTAACATACATTTCACAATCCTCCTAATTAAAAATTAATTTTTGTGTATAATTAAAAATTAATTTTTGTGTAAAATTAATATATCATCAATATATTAAATATCTAGCTACAAATAATAAAAAAAAATACTTGACATACACTTAAGTTTAAAACAAACACCTAACAAACACTTTCATTATAACTATTTTGATTTAAATTAAAAAAATTGAATGCACTTTTATTAGACAATGCATTAAAAAGATATTACATAGATATATAATATGTTAAGTGTCCGTATATCATCTTGTAACAAAATACTTAGTTCATAGATATATAATATTTTAAGTGTTCGTGTATTATTATCTCGTAACAAAATACTTAATTGATATATCTTATACCAACTGTCATAAAAATGAACAATATATTTTTTAAATACAAATGTGATATTTGTTATAAAATAATTTATCATTAATATATTTTTTAAAGAAGTAATTGTATTTGAAGTTAAATTCAAAACAATCATTTCCTTAAATAAATAAAATTGATAATGTTTTCCACATAAATGACTTTCCTACACTACCATAACAATATAAAAAAGTATTCTCTTTGTGAAATCACTATTGTCATGATGTCTTAACATATATGTAATTGTTAATCATTAAACGACTCTAAAAGTGATGCATGTTCTTGTGTTATGCTTTGTTCATAGTAGTTGAACTCAAATAATAATGAATATAAAATAAAACATGAAGTTGAGATAGACAAACATAATCTATTAAGGACGTAATTTTTGCACATGTAGAAGATAAAGATTATGTAATTCATCTTCTCCAATTTGAAGATCTAGACAACAAAATTTTATGATATAAACATTGAATTATATGATTAAATTTGAAATATTAACAAATTTAATACCTAAAAGATTTAATTCTTTTTTTTGGGTACAAAATTCTATCTAACAACAATTTCTAAGTAGAATTCCAAACTATATCTAAGTTTGACACTGTATTCATCATTAATAATTTAATAAATAACTTTTTGAATTTATTTCTAGAAACAAGTTTGCTAGTTTCTTTTATCACATCAATGAATTTTTTTATCATCTATCATTAGTTCCAAAACTATGTTTTGAAATTTTGTCCATTAACAATCTTTATGTTATTATGATCAATGCAACCTTTTTGAATTGTTAATAAAATTTTTATATAATACAACTAAGCATATCCAAGAGAAATATTGATAAGTCTATCAATATTGTAATCTTACTTTTTTTTTTTCATTTTTTTTTGTTAAGATATTCAATTCAGCCGTGAGTCTGATTCTTTCTCTCATGATAAATTTTATTTTAATATTTTTTATTAAATATTAATTTTAATAATTAATAACAAATATTTTAAATATTATATTCATATTTTATTTAAAAACAAATTTTCATGATTAATTTTATAATATTTTTCTTAAATACTTTTTTATAAATTATTTTTCAAATGCATAGTTAAAATTATAAAATATAAAATTAAAATTAATTTTTTATTTAAAGATTGTATAATATTTGGTATTATCTGAAAGTTTATTTCAGTACACATTAGCGGTTCTTTGTAAAAAAAAAAAAACTTCAACCATCGATTTGATATTTGTTAAAATGCACGTTAAAAGTGTGTCAAAACTGGGAAAGACAAGGTTTTATTGCAAAGTTTTTGTCACTTAGTTTTTCTTGTGGTTTGATTGATAGGATGGGAAACTTTATTCACTTGCAACATACTTTTTCTTCATAGTATCTTTGTCAATGAATTCACATATATAATTTTTAATTCCAAAATATTTTTTAAAATACATGTAAATAGTGTGTCAAAACTAATAAAGTTTTATTACAGTTTTGTAATGGGCACGTTTTTTGTGTTTTTTTATCATGGAATTATTAACTATTTTGAACCTTGATTATTGCTTATTAGTTTTTTAAGGAATCCACTAGTACAACTTTTTACTCCAATATATTTGTCAAAATGCTTGTAAAGAATGGATCTAATTTGGAAATAAAAAAGAGAGAAGGTTTTATTGCAAAATCTTGTCACTTAGGTTACTTGTTGGGCATTTTTTGGTATCATGAGAGACTTCATACTTTTGCACCTCAATAATTCTTTATAGTTTATAAAGAAATTCAAATTCTAAATTTTTTTATATGTGTCTAGTCTAAACTAAAAAAATAAGGTATTACTTTAAATATTAAAAAAAATACAAGGATAACATTTAAGTCAATAGTTTTTTTAATAATTAGAAGTTGAGCTTCAAAGTTGAAGATTGTTGGAATAATTATTTTTCATATGACTATGTATGTATAGTTTATTACATAACTATTAGTGCAAAAGTAAATTATCAGTTACAATGATTATAGGACTCTTGTTATTTAAAAAAGTGCAATAATAATTTTGTAAATAAATTCTACTTATTGGTATGAGTTTGGTGTTTTTTTATACTTTTATTGAAATAGATTATAAGTGATCAATTGAGAAAGAGGAATCTAGTGTAGTGTTCTTTTTCTACAAATATTTGACTGAATTATTAGATAATTATATGTTAATTTTGTGTTGTGCAAGAACATGAGGGGGTGAAGTTTGACATTCATAATTGAAGGTACAATTTGTTTTAATTGATATTGTTTCTATTGAATTTTTGTTAAATGTATTTGTATTGGGTTTGAGAGTGTAAACAAATTGTATTGTGCATATTTTTTGGAAGTCATATTAAAAGTGTTATGTTTCCCAAATATCATAAAATTTATGTAATATATAAAGATTGAGGGTGTATAAAAGATAATTTTAATAAAAAATCTAAAAAAATAAAAACCAAAAACTAATTAACTTTTTGCCACTAAGTAGAAAATATTTCTCACCCACCATCTTAGTACACTACACTTTATTCTCTTACCACAGTCTTTCTTCATCTATTTCCTCACTTCTTGTCCTTTCTCTCACACCTTTTTCTCTGCTTGTCAGGCTCCCAATCTTGCTACTGTGTTTTCTAAATAATTTATTTCGTACCTATGAAACCTTAATCGCTTTTGCACACGGCTGAACTTACCAAAATGGTGCTACAATTTTTTATTAGCTTATGGTAGATATGCTATCTCAAAGTGTTGGTCAAAGCCTAGCTCTCACCTTTCGCTTGAAATTTGAAAAATTGTAGGCTATTTTGAATTTAGTGTTTAAATTTTGGGTTTATCATTTCAAGTAAGAAATTAGGGTTTATAAGGTTACATTAATCCTAATCATTTGCTGATATTATGGTTTGAAATAAGAAATTAGGGTTTGCAAAGTTACTTAATCCTATTCCTTTGTTGTTTCAATTTTAAAATTAGGGTTTTCATTTCAAACTTTTATTTTCTATTTTTTTATTATTTTAAAACTAATTTCTTTATATATGTGTCTCTTTTTGTGATATTCTTCACTTTTGATCATGTCTATGAGTTAAAGTAAAAACATCACCACTCTGTATAGGAACTCGTGATGAAAAAAGAGAATTATAAGACAACAATGTACAATTCATGATAATGTAGGAGCTACAATTCATTTACTCCAATTGTTTAGTGGGCATTCAATGGTGGGTGTTACAAAAGCACTCACCATCCTTACAAGGTTATAATTTAGTTGGAACAAAGGTATAATAAGTTTGTTCTAGAAATAAAGAGACAAGACAATACATACCTCTTTTTTAGTTATTTCTTCAGGTTTAATATAGACTACCTAGTAGATGAGTTTAAGTATGATGCTTCGATATAATTCAAGTTACTTTGTTACTTTAAATAAAACATTTCTTTCTGCATATATATTAGGATTATTGACAAGAGTTGACACTAAATAAAAGCTAAAAGGAATGACAAAAGGATAAAGATGAATGTGATTTCCGTAAAAGCTGACGGGTAACACACATCTTCTTACGAGTTTCTTTATTATTTCTGGTGCATTGTAATACACGTTATGTGATTTTGTAAATAACTTAATTTCTATTGTATGATTTCTATTCTGTAACGAATGATGTGTGGTTAACCATTCAAATGGTTTAAAGTAACTAACTCCCTTCAAGAATTATTGTCCTTTGAATGAATGTGAAGGATAATCTAATAAGCTATCAATTTAGAACTCAAATTAATACACATATACTCTTTAAATTATTATATTACTTTATATTTGTTTTGCTTTTATATGATTGTTGATTTCTTGACTAATTATATGATATTAAGATTACTTATACACAAGTAGAGTTCTGCAACTATGAAAAGTAAAATATAACTCACCCTTAAATCTCTTCCTATAATGTTCTATAACTATTTTCACATCTTGATCATCACATCTCAATTATAAGAGTATGTATTCTTCTGTTGTAGTAGCTCATATCCAACCTCTATTACGTCTTCACATTATTTTAAAATCACTCTTCTATATTGTTTTTTGTTTTTTTTGTTTAACATGTGTAAAGAAATTAGTAGTGGCAATGGGGGATCCAACTATCAATCTCATTTTAAGTTCAATGGAGGTGGACTGTATCAATGGACTATAGGTTTTATAAGATGTATATTATACTCTATTTGTATGATTTTTATAAGACCTGTTACAAAAGTATTATGAAAATGAGGTTGGATATGTAATGAAGGATCTGGTAAACAATTTAAATGGTTTAGAGGAACTAACTCCCTTTAAGAGTTTCCCTTTAAACAGGTAAATATAAATTAACAAATTTTTAAACAAATAATGTAGTTGAAAATTATTATAAAAAAATATTTATTTTTTTATTATGAAAATGGACAATTGTGCAAAATGAAGAATACTAATAATACTTTGTGTTTACATTGTTGATGTATTCTTTTAAAGTATAAAATTATTTGTTTCTTATAACTTATTCTATAAGTGATTTTACTTTTTTTTAGGATTTATTCCAAATTTTCAAATGATTCTGAATCACAAATGGTGGATTTGAGTAATAACATTGTCTGATGTTACTCTAAGTCCACTTAAAAGAGATTGTTTGACTATTTTGGAGCCAACAGATAATGATATGTCATTAAAGATATTAAAAAATCATTAAGATTGAAAAAAGAATAATAAAATGTTATAATAATTTTTGTAATTGTTGTAATTTTTTATATGTAATGACATATATTTTTCATGATTTTATGTTTTAATATGTTAATGTTCTGTAACTTTGTTATATGTAGACATATATTTATCATGACATTTGTTAAATGCATTATTGATTTTCACATGCATTATCTTTTTATATTTACAATTATTCAAGATTTGTGTTATATTTTATTATAGAGTTGCTCATATGCAAATTTGATGTTTTCAACTTTAACACTTGAATTTCATGTCAATTTCAATGTATGTATCTATTTAGAACTCAAATTAGTACATATTTTCTCTTTGAATTATTACACTATTTTATACTTGATTTACTTTATATGATTGTTAATTTCTTGACTGATTATGTGAGTGTTGTGTTGACATTAAATTATGTTTACATATTAAGATTAATTGTACACAAGTAGTTATAATTGTATTTGTGGATACATATATAAATATTAAAAAATCATATGAAATTATCATATTGTGTCCCACCTAAACTCTTTCAAAACTCGTACATTTATATGAAAAGTAAAATAGAATTTACCCTTAAACTCCTTCTTTTAGAGTTTTGTAACTATTTTCACATCTTGATCACATTCCATCTATGTATTCTCTTGCAATGTAGTAGTTCCTAGCCAACCTTTATGTTATTTTAAAATCACTCTTCTATATTTTTAGTAGTTACAATGTGGATCCAACTACCAATCCCATTTCAAGCTCAAGGGAAGTGGATTGTATCAATGGACTACATTTTATATGATATATTATATTCTATTTGTATTATAAGTTTTGTTACAAAATTATTTTTCAAATGAGTTCGATTCTATAATAAAGGATGTGGTTAACAATTCAAATGGTTTAGAGGAACTAACTTTCTTCAAGAGTTACTCTTTGAATGAATACTAAATTTATTAAAATATAGAATTGTATCTATGGGTACAGTTGTATCTATTGGTAGAGTTGCATCTTTCTAGGATCTATCTTTACATTTTCTCTCTCATTGATGTATTTCAGAACTATCTCTATAAATATGAGATGACTAAGGTTGTGGAGATAACACTCAATACACTCAAAACATAATATTTCTCTTCTTGCCTTGCTTGTTACCGTCTGGCGACTTTCTAGCCACCATCCGACGTCTTTCCAGCCATTTTTCGACATCTTTTTGGCCACTGTTTGACGTTTTTCCAACCACCGTCCAAAGTCTTTCCGACCACCATCCGACGTCTTTGTAACCACCGTTCGACATCTTTTCAGCCACCGTTTGACATCTTTTCGGTCACCATCCGACATCTTTTCGATCACCGTTATTATATCCTTTCTAACAAGATTTTCCTTGTAATCACATACAAACAAGTTTGTTGTAAGACTAAGAGTATATATTTGAGAAAATAAAAAATAACTTATTGTTAAATAATACTTCTGTTTTATTTTAAATTTAATAAATATGATATTTTTAACAAATTTTAATGTATTTCATTTAAAAAATAATCTTCAATGAAATTATTTTAATAAGATAATAAATATAAATAAGAAAGTAAGTTATAGAAGAATATATATAGATAACTTATAAATGTAAAAACATTTAAAATAAAAGACTAAACTAATTTTTTATTTTACTTAAATTTTTTAAGCTTAATTAAGTTTTAAGTTTTTTATAAATTTAAATGTTTTTAATTGAGTCTTTATTAAAATAAATTATTCTATTGAATATATAAAATATTTATATTTTTCACTGTGACTGTTTTGTGTTTTCATATGAAAAATAAGAATTAATTTAATTAAATTTTAAATTTTTTATAAATTTGAGATTTTGAATTAAGTTCTTAATAAAAAATTTTGTTTTATTGAATATTCAAAATCTTTATATTTCTCAATTAAATTTTTACAGTTTTAATAAAAAATTTACTTTAAGTTAAAATGACATGATTATTTGATTTTTAGGTTTTAAGTTCAATATTATAAACTTAGACAACAATAAAAAAAATCTTTAAAATCTTATTTGTTAATATTTTTTATTATTAGATTGTACCAAATATTTATTCATATAACATTATTTATTATACACCATCAAAATTTATTTTCTCAAGAACTAAATTTTGAATTTTTTTCAAACATTTAATATCATATGTGAAAAATATTTAAAATAAATATTTTGAACAATAAAACAAAACTAAATAAATAAATATTTAGTATAATGTATTATTTGAAAAATTAAAAATGTAATAGTACTATTTGGATAAAAAGAATCCAAGTTTTATAGATTTTAAAGTTTTAAAGCTTGAAATAATTAATAATTAAAATTGTAAAACTTTATTTTTATTATTGTATATGGGACTATACAATTAAATAATCATATCATTATAATTGATAGTAAAATATTAAACGGTAAAAAATTAATTAAAAAATATAAAAATTTTGAATATAATAAAATAAATTCTTTTAATAGATATTTAATTAAGAATCTTAAATTTACAAAAAATATTTAGAATTTAATTAAATCAATTTATTTCCCAAAAATAAACACTTCAAAAACTTACTTAAAAATTGAATATTTTAGAGATCTAAACCAAACAAGAACTCTTATTAGGAACTTAATTAAAAGCATCCAAACTTATAAATATTTAAATCTTAATTAAGCTTATTTATTTTTAGATAATAATCATCCAAATTTCAATTTATTTATAACATGGAATGGTATGAATTACTTAAAATATGATTTTATTATGTCTTCTTTTATATGCAAACTATTTTTGGAAAAAAAACGTGCCCAGAAAAAAAATATACTAATTGTGAAAAACTGGGAGGAACAAAGTCAATTAGATTCAGATGCAAAATGCTAGTAATTTGGTAATGTAACAGCACAAGCACACTGACGCAACTTGTGCTATAAATTACCCCCAAACACATAGTGCTTCAATTGTACTTCGAACAATCACTGTCTTCGTAACTCAATTCTTGTTCATTTGTTGCGTTTTCTCTTCCTGAATTGTTGCCACCCAAACCCATTTTGAACTTTGATAGGTATTGTATGAAATGGGTAGATGGGGCAACCGTCTGCCGCGAAGGTTCTTCCGCTGCCGAAGATCTCCGGTGGCTCCTCCGAGATTCTACGACATCAATGCTTCTGTTCCTGGTATTTTCCGAATTCTTTCTTTACCTTTCAGTTGCGTGTCTTTCTCTTTTATTTTCCTTTTCCTTTTCAAAACTTGGACTTTGGCATGCTTTGTTGAATTTGACGAGGAACTAGAATCCCTATATTGTCACGCACTTTTAAGATATTGTAATTGAACACTTAAGTTACCGGTAAATCTTTTGGAATGGAGATATTTCGTAAGATGATTGACTGAGATGAATGCCAACTTTGCGTGGAGGATGCTTGGTGGGAAGATGAGTGCTAGTATAACACTTTTTTTTATTCTAAAATTTTGTTAAAAACTACAAATTCATGAATCTGTCTGTTATTGATTGTTACAATTTACTGAAATCATTCAAATAAGGAGCGATTTTCGTAATACAAGATTTGAGATTCCTTAAGTAGTAAGATTCACATAATTTTATGATTTTTGATAAAAGTTCGACAAATGGTAAATAGTCTATTTAAAATATTGTGTTGTTAGCATTTCTCGTGGATTATTTCTATTCAATATTATTTATTTGTGGCTGGGAATACTCGTCGGCAAAGTTGTAAGATTAACTCTTGGATGGTAAAGTTTACCTGTGGTTTTAGTCCACTTTTATGATGACCAATCACCAAATGTTGTTACATATCAACCATTGTGGTGGGCCAAATTCTGATGGTCTAAAGGTTTATCTTAGAAAAACAATAGAAGGCAGTTATAATATATGTGACAGTAGGAAGTTATTTCTTCATGTGTCAGTTATTATTTAGTGTCAGAAGTGTATTTACTGTGGGACATTATAAGGCGGTTATTTTATTAGATAGTAGGGGTGTTTTATTGTTCTATGTATGTCTAACAGTTATGCTGGCAGGGGGGAGGTACGAATATTTGTATGTTTGAGGAAGAAAGACTCTTCGTTAGGACTTAAGCCTTTGCTAGTGCGATTGTGCTGTAATTCTGGTTCTACCTAGTATTGTCATCTATAAAATTATCTTATTTGGTACACAATTTCTTGAGTCTAACAAATTGGTCTTTGATGAGAATGGACTCAAGAGTCAAAGGATTTGAAAAGTATGTGGTGGAGATGAATGATGAGATGTAGAGATCCAATTCTCATAATGAGGAACACATGCAAAAAATGGGGAATGCCAGACAAGGCATTCACAAAATTTTATAATGATAGGTTGGATACCGTTCTACCATTGTTGAAATATTTGGTTAAGCATAGAGAGATAGACAATGAAGGATACTTTGGAAGAAGTTTTACCCATTTTAGAACTACTCAATCACGTGGTCATGGACATTCTGATGTTCATTCTTCAAACTTTGAAGATGAGGTTTTGATGGAGTTTTAGAAGGCTCTTGAGAAAGTTGAACGGCCCAACTTTAATGGAAGTGACCCTTTTGGTGAATTTCTAAGGCTAAGAAGGTTTTTTCAGATCCAGAGAAGCCTTCATCCTTATGGAAGGGGTTGTTGTTCAAGAGTGTTGAAAAACAATTAGTGACAACACTAGTCATAGAGGATGATATTGCTTTGGTACCACATTGAGATGAGAGAAACGGAGAAGGAATATAATGAGTTCTGTGTGTTAGATGCACACATGAGTATTATTGTTTATAATGAAGAAGATATACAATAATAAGGAACAAAGACAATATCTAATCTTCCGAAATATTTGGTAAGATATTTCCTTTTCAAATCATATTGTATTTCCCTATTTAATGTAATAAAATCATATCTCTAACACAATCAACTTAGCATATGTATCATATGAGACAAACTTGTTACAAATGTCATCAACATAAGACTCCTGGAGAGACTTATGCAAGCCAGTTGGTTGTCGAAGATGGTAAAGTGAATAATGACAAATCTAGTAGATATTTCCTGAACATGACTTTCTCTTTGTCAAAGTGACAATCAATTTTCAATATGTTTCTTCCTTTCAAGTCATAAACATTCTCCTTCAAGTTGGAACATAGGTATCATGAGTCAAGCTTCTTAAAAGTGCTTATAGTGCACACCTACTGCCAGAAAGCAAAAATGGGTAGTTGACATGATATTTGTCAAATAGTAAAAAAAATGCTCACAAAATGCAACGATTGTTGGAAAGAAAATATTATCAGATGACACAATAGCTACTAGAAAGCAAAAATGCTTAGAGGACACAATTTCCAGAAAGCAAAAATGATCTGAGAACATGATATTTGTCGAAAAATAGAGATGCTCAAAGGATATGGAAAGGAAAAATGCTTTGAGAAAATAGTCATTGCTCGAAAGAAAAAATACTTAGAGCACATATCAATTGTCAAAGTGCAAGAATAGTCATCATACAGCAAGGCAATGCCAATGGTGACCAAGGTAGTCAGAATTTAGATAATAGTTAGAATTGTGGAAGACTCACAAGATCATGAATCGCAAGTTCATAACATGGATTGTAGATTCTACTTCTACAAAATTATGATATTTGTACCCATGCAAATAACATAAATATTTAAATAAATCAATCACATTTACAAAATTATGATATTTTTACCCATGCAAATAACATAAATATTTAAATAAAAATCAATCACATTTGTTTTTAGATGGCAGATGCACCAATAGATTTTAGAAAAAACAGTTCACTATGGATTTTCATAAAAGTTTAATACAGTCCTTCTCCTCTTGTCATCCACCCATCAATCATTATGATACATCTTGTTTTATATTCAGTCCTATGAATTTGCGAAACATCTTTTGTTTTCTTAACTTCTTCCTTCAAGCACTTTATTGTGATCTTATGATATGAAGGTGGCTTAGATTTTGGGCCATAATTTGAAATTGATTGAAGCATTCTTCTAAATCATTTGCTCATTGACACAAATGATTGTATAAAATTTCAAAGAAAAGCTTTGCAACATCTCTACAAGTACTTGCTCTTTATCCTTCTTGAATAATTGATTAATTGTGGCTTGTGAACTTACTGTCCTCTTCTTAAAAAATTATTTTGACTGCTGTCCACATCCTCCTCTCCATTCCTTTTTCTTTTTTCAGTTTTCACATCATCATCTTCAATACCAAACCTTGTTTTTCTTCAGCAATCTTTGCTGCAGACCCACAACAAGCTCAAACATTTCTCTTTTTACTTCAGTGACACTTTTGCTGGCATTTACATTCTTTTAAGTTCACTCCAAGTGATTTCTTCACGGGATATACCCCTCCTTTTGAATTTTTCTCTGATCTCCATAAGTTCTTATTTCATGCTTTCAAGCCAACTCTGTTCTACTACTTGGAGCCTTGTTTGCCACTGTTTTAGAATGCATATTTTCAGGTTGAGAGGGGGCATCATTTCCACCATTAGAGCCACTAGTGGAAGAAGTTGGAGATGGGTTTTACATCTTTGATTGTCAAACTGCAAATTCATAATAGAGAACATGAAAAAAATAGAGAGCATCTTATCATGTTAAAAAATACAGAGAAAAAGAATAACGATAACAGAGAACATGAAAATCAAAGAGCTTTATAGAAGTAGAGAAGAATGTGAAAAAATGTGATATGAAGCATGAGAAAAAAAAAAACTTAGACAAAGTAAAGGCAAGAGAGAAGAGGGACCAGTGGAGAGAATTGAGATGAAAAAACAGAGATTTTTTATAGTAGAAAAGGATATGAAAAACTAAGATAAAAAAATGTGGTGCTGTTGGAGAAAAAGAAATACCTTGGAGTAGGATAGCAATGAGAATAGTGGTGGATTAGTGGTGGAGAAGGCACTAAGTCACGGTGGTGCAGTGGTGAAACAAAGACCAAGTTGCGAAAGCAAAGTACAAATTGCTACATTTTTTTAATGGTAAGTGAGAAACTGTTTGTTTCTCTATAACGTAATCATTTTTCATTATTAACTGTGTTAATAATAGGATGCTGTTTGGGGTTCGAAAGTCCAAAGCAGAAAAAAAAACTGATTTTCTGACTCCTTGAGGCGTCTCCAGCGATTCTACTTACAGGCAACTTTGCCATGGATGATGAGTGCATCGTAAACTTGTCAGTGTGTTGGAATGTGATTTTGACTACACTAGTGGTAACAGTTGCTGGTAGGAAATGCTCGCCAGAAGAAGAAAAAACGAAACTCACCGAAAAACATCGGTGGTGCATAGATGTCTGTTGGGAAAAACTCCACATAAAAAGAAACTCTCTGGGAAAACATCAGCGATAAACAGTGATGTTGGCCAGAAAAAGCTTTTTGGAAAGTCTTCGGTGTTGAACGATGATGCAAATGGTGAATTGCAGCAGCGACAAACAGTTTATCTGACTTGAATAGTAATGGCAAGGAAAAAAAATAGAAACCAAAAAATGTACATGGTTTCTAAGATATTTACTACTATCAGCATTGGGTCCATAGGGGAAGCATGTATTTCAGTTCCATTGTTAGGCTCTTGATACCATAATAAAAGAATTAGTGAAGAAAAATGTCAAGGAAGATGGTAATCGCACTGGTACCATGTTGAGAAGAGAAAACTGGTGTTATCTTCCTTTGATTATGGTTTTCCCATTGTTATCAATGCTGCGTTCACCAAAATGGTGCAGAGCATCCATGGGACATTACAAAGTTTGGACAGTGGTGAGTTTTCAAATACTGGTTGTTGCACCTGAAATAGTGGCCCTTCAAGGTGCTAGAGTAATGCATTTTTGCGAGTTTTTCTCTTTTTGATTTGACTTGATTTCTTTGAAGCTAATGCTGTTTCTTTTTCTACCAAAATTCTATTAAGAACCTTGGGGTATGAACCTCAAACACGAATACTTGACACAACACAACACAGATACGGACACTGCAACATTTGTAATTTTTAAAATAAAGGACACATGGACACAGATAAATATATATGATTGAAGATCATTTTGAATTATTTAAATTAACAATCAAGATTTATATATTTAAAATCATTTATAAAAAAATTAGTAAAGTATAACGATATGCACATATGATATTGTTATCTTATACAAAATTGAATTAATCCATCCTTCTAAAGTCTAAAACTTCTAAAGTCTAAAAGTGAAAAGAGAATCTAATTCATTTAAGACATTTCATTCATTTCTTGATCTTCAACATTGAAAAACACACTTTAACTTCGGTTTATCTAAAGACAAAATTAACAATCTCAGAATTCCTCAATATACGAGATTTGATTGGAGAATGAATGAAAATGTCCTTAATAGTACACATAATTTAGATATTCTTGATTATATAGAATTTGTGCATTTTTTTATAATTACAATAGAAACTTACTTAATAAGTTTATGAATTTTTAATTTCTAGATTCTGTCTGCTAACATTAATTTTGTGTCGGAACAATAGTAACACCGTGTCAAAGTTGTGTTGAAGAAGAAAAACAACTTATTAAAATTGGACACTCTACTAGTACGTGTTGTCGTACGAGTGTCGATGTCTAATACGTGTAGGATGAAAGAACCCACAAAAAGAAAAATATAAGCAAACTTATGGTTTAATGAGAACAAAAACTGCTGTCATTATTTACATTTGTTGTTACCCTTTTTTTGGCTGTTGTCATGCATTGAGACCAGAAATTAAGAGGCTTTATGAATTACCTAACATAATTTTGTTGGCTGCTAAGGAAGCAGTACGTTTGGATTATCTTTAGAAGGACTACTACTTTAAAACATTACTCGGATTGATATTTTACATGTCATTTTATGGGAAATATTCTACGGCATCTAACCAGGCCAAAATGATATTCAGTGTAAAGGGGGGTATAGACTTATGAATTGAGTTGGTTAGAGTCAATGTAGTATGCTTGTCTGTGTTTTTACCTTTGGCAATATTCTCTTCTATATTGATACTCTTCAATAGTTTGTTATTTTAGAAAATTGCTTCACATTTACAAATCATGTGTTCAAACTTAAGATATATCAGTAAATGAACATCTATTTAAGCTTATCGCCCCCTAACAAAACTCTTCAACTAATTGTAGTTTAATTTTTTTGTTATTTATCCATATTTATTTGTTATGGTTTCTCCAATCAAGAATACTTAATAGGAGAATGGGCCCAAAAACGATGGCTAACTGGTCTATGAGAGGAGAAAGAAACTAATTATAAAAGAGAACAAAAGAGAGGAAGTGGAACAGGTGGAGCCAGAAGTAGTGGGGGAAGAGAGAGAGAAGAAAATAACTGAATAGGCATGTGGGAGGAAGGAGTCGAGAAGAGGGATACGGGAATAAGGAGGCAGCAGAGGGAAATTAGTAAATAGAAGCGGGAATAAAGGAAGAGGGATTGTGGGGAATTTTGAGGGAATACTGTGTGCTGGTAAGAAACGTTTTCATCAAAGGGTTCTTATATGGATTCTTATATTTTATTTTCTGCAACCATCTTCCATTTCCAGCATATGTAAGGAATGTGGCTCCATTTCACTCTTGTTTCATATTTTGTTTCTGTGGTCGAATATACAGATGTAGGGAATTACCATTGCTATTACATTTTTTTATGCCAACATACTGAATTTCTTGTTTTTCAATCTTGTAAGAGTATTGGGAGGATGGAATACCCCTATGGGAGAAGAAGTACTGCACTACTGTTGGATTGGTACCATGGCAGAAAATTGTTGATTCTAAGACGTTGATATCCTGCCACAGCAATGTGTCTGATTGGAATGATTCAGCCGCCGAACAGGCATTTCAAAATGCCAAAAAGCATTACTGGGCAAAGATCAACAGCCTTCCTTGTGATATTTCTCTGCCTGATCCAGATACTTATATTGATCGAATAGATTGGAACCCTTCGATTGATCCTGATCTGGTTAAGGAAATAGATAATGCATTGTTTACTGTGCTTGATGATGAGGAACAGATAGAAGCCATGAAAGCCAAAAGAACAAAAACTTCAGCTAATGGTGAAAGTGGTTGGGGTACTGATAACATAAAAGAATTGAAAGTGGTAAACCCTGGAAACGAGGATAAAACTGACAATCCATGGGAGAGTCATGTTGGTGGTGGAAATGGTGGATTAACTAACAATGCTTTGGAAAGTGTTCTTCATAAGTCATGGGGTTGGAACAAAGGAAAGGAACAGAAAAATCAATGTAAGGATTGGGATTCGGGAAACTCACAGGATAAAGGATGGGGTAAAAAAGTTAGGGACAGCTCTTGGACTCAACAGCAGTCAACTAATTTGTCTAACATTGGCAACTCAAGTTGGCAATGCAAATCTAGCCAACAGAATGTAACTCCAGTGAACACAGGATGGAGAAACAGTGGGGCAAATGTGTCAGGATGGAAGCAACAGGTAAACGATGATGTTTCAAGTGATTTGAAATTTAGAAGGAACTATGGAGGTTGGAGTGCTCAGAATCAGGGTAACCAGTGGAATCAGGGAAACCAATGGAGGGAAAACTCTCATAGACAACACACTTCAGGCTATAATGGCACTCGATTTCAAAGAGATGGTCGTCAAACAGGTCATTACTGGGGCAAGGAGAAAAGTAAAAAGAGGGATTTTGTCTCTTGATAGCCTTTATAACTCACTTTTTTTTGCCTGGATTTTGGAGGTAAGCTGGTTTTGCTTTCCAATAGTATATGGTATTGTCTTTGTCCCTCAGCTCTAAAGGGTTGTCACAGAGAAAATGTTACAATACCTCAAGGTCCTATACATCATGAAATATTGCACATTTCCCTATCCATATGTGTAAAGTTTATTTACTTCACTGCCTTGAATTTCATTTCTCATTCATTTACATTTTGCTTGATAAGGAAGTAGAAAATGAAAGAGCGAAAAAGGAGAGAAAAAATTGAAAAAAATGGAAAGTGATTTTTAGATTAAGAGAAAGAGAATGGAAGGAAAAATTATTAAAAATTTGTTAATGATTTGATTGATTATACAAAACAAAAATATGATGATTTAATAATTTAAATAATTACTAAAATAGCTTTATATTTAAAAATTAATATAGTTTAATGTAAGTGTATATTTAGAAACTTGTCATCTACTTCTGTTTAAAAGATTTGTTCGTATCTGTTTAAAAAATAATCTTGGATTACTTTATTCTTGACTAGTTATTAATTTTGTAAAATAAAGTTATGTAAAAGTAAATTTGGAAGTAAAATAAAAATAAAATTGTCATAAAGTTTGAATACAAATAAAATAATATTTCTAAAGCAAAATAAAATAAATTACTCCACAGAATACCTAATTTTTTTGATAAATTTGAGTCTAAATATAATGTCTTTAAGCCTTTTATAAAATACTCATACATTGCATTGTAAACATCACACGGAGAGACTCTTATATAACCAGGTTAGTGATATAAGAAATAGATGAAGTAGTCTATTTCTCAATGCTAGCATGTCTTTTCCTGGGTTTCTAGCCATTAAAGCTCGAATCCAACTCAGAAAATTCATTCTCTTAAAAAATTTGAATTTCACCTAAAACAAACTTCTAACTTGCCTGCAAATTAGTGCTAATTCACCCACGCCTTTAGTAAAAACACAAGTACAGACAAATATTGAGTTGGTTTGGTGAATTTTAGACTTAGTGGAAAACATACTTGATAATCAGAGGTGAGATCAACACTATGAATTAGGAGTGCTCGTAGACTTTGGTTTAATTTTTAGTTAAAAGTATATTTGAACTAATCATAAAAATTAAATGCAGTTTTATTTGAATAAAAAAATTTAAATCAAATTAATTTATATGATTTAATTTAAATTTGTTTTCCAGTTTTATTATATAACTTTTTATTAATATATATTATTAATATTAAATAAATCATAAGATCTACTTCTCATGAGTTTAATAAATATTTTGCAGACATCTTTTATACATATGTATAATATTACACAAAATTTAAAGTATAAACATAAAAAATAATTTTTATATATGGTTTTCTTTATGTAATATTCTGTTTTGTTTAATATTTTTTTTTCAAGACTAATAATATAACAGTTTATTTTATTATAATAGTCCTTTTTTTATCTTATCCATATAATTAAATATATTGTGTTACTTTCCTGTCACATATTTATAATATGAATTAAGTTAAATATATTATATTTTTTTTCTCATATACACATATATCGTGTATGAGTAAGTTAATAAGTAATAATTAATTTTGGTTTAGTTCGATTTTGGACGATTTTAAATTTCAAACCGCAATTTGATATGAATCATGTAGTTATGGGAAAAATCTAAATCGATCCAAAAAGTTATGATTTCAATCGATTATTGATTGTTTGCAATGATTTTCAATTTTTTTGATCGAAAGTTATGATTTCAATCGATTATTGATTGTTTGCAATGATTTTTAATTTTTTTGATCGATTTGGTTATGAACACATACCTTACTAGGAACTAGATCCTATCACAAACTTTTAGGTTTACTATCTCAATTGTACATTTGCATTATTCATATAAGCAACAAAATTAAAAGATTAAATAAGTTTTTTGTCCAACTTCGTTTTAAAGTAATCTCATGATTTTTAAAGTTCTTCGTTTGGTCACAATTTTATTTAAACTAGGTTAATGTAGTCATCTTTGTTATATTTATGTTAACATCATTGAAAAGGTAATGATGTGCCAAAATAACAATCAAATATGACAAATGAAAACGATGTATGGCAGCAAGTGCCCCTTTTAAGTAAGTTTTAAGGTTGTAAAACCAATGTATTTCCTCTTATGCTCCTGAGAGTATGAGCTAGGGCATTGCATCCATTTTTCACTTTGAAATTTTTTCAGTATTGAGAACAACTATAGCTGTTAATAATGTTGATAAACAATTTTAGGGTTGTTCTAACTATAAGGTTAGAGTTATGAGAGTTTTTTTTTTTAATGTTAGTTGGATGTGTATTTTTGATTTGTTTCATGTTATGGTTTTGTTTAAAGAGAGGGTAATGTTGAAGAAGTTGTGGAATGCAACTATTTCCAGTTGTACATTAAAGAGTTTGGTGACGAAAGAAATGCAATTATCATAAAACAATAGAAGATATTTAATATGGAGAAATCAATAAATTTCTCAAGCAAATGGTTACAGTTGTTATTAGTAATAGAGTTTTTTTTTTGCAATTAACATAATTATGGTGTAACTATTGATGAAATTAGGATGAGAAATTGTAAAAAATGTGTACTTAATGATGTATGTTTGTACAAAGGATATTATGTTTGTGATAAAATTATATTTGTACTAAGTGTGCTTAATAGATGTAGCATTTTGTAATGTAATATTTAGTTAAAGCAATTTGTATATCTAATATTTAGTTAAAGCAATTTGTATATGTAATATTCAATCCAAACAAAGAGTATATAATGGTTTTTATATTTGTAATGAGTATACAATTAAAACATGAATTTAGCATATAATACAATAGAGCAGCAAAATATACATCTAAATTGTTATAAAAATGCATTCAAATAAAAAAATACATCAAACTTCTATTTTAAAATACATCCAAATAATAAAATATATTAAAGAGTTAAATATGTTTTTAATTTCTGAACTATTTGTCAAAATTGTATTTTGTCTTTAATGTATATTTTGAACCTATTTTATTCTTATATTCTATAAACAGGTGTAAATAATCCTAGATGATAAATAAAAACATCTTTAAAAAGAAGAAAATAAGAGAAAATAAAAAAATAAAATAAAAACTTAAAAAAACCTTCCACAACTGCATTTCTTAGGTTTTAAGTTAACAACAAATTTCTTCCCAATCAGACTTACAAGTCTCACCTCATACAAGTCCCCGAACCAACTGTTGCAAAAAAAAAAGTGTCATATGTATGTCCATTTTCATTTCTCCAAATAATAGAAAAACAAGAAATTGATATAAGTACATGAAGCAATCTTTAATATATTCTTTATGAATCTCTCCATGTCCATTTTAACATCTTCCAATACACTCATAATAGATATGATCCTCGCACTAACAATAACATTGTTAATATCTCACTAAATTATTCACAAGTGTGTCACATATAGAATAAATCTAGATATTGTCTAATAAATAATTTAATGACAACCACATAAGAAATACAATTAAAACTTATTATTTTAATTTGAAATAAATACCTTATTAAAATTACTATTAAGTTACATTAGTGAATACATAATTTAATGACAACCATATAAAAAATACAATAATAACTAACAATTATAGTTTGAAATAAATATATTGAGAAAATTACTATTAAGTTACATGTGATCCACAAATCAATTGCTTTACATTAATATGCAATTGTTTTACATCAATGTCTCATCTACTTTATATCATGTAATTGAGAATCAATTTACTTTATGAAAATGCCTAAATGTATTATTTTCTTTATGCCAAGACGTCATGAATCAATTTATTATACGTTAATGCATAAGAAATTAATTGTTTTAAGTGATTATTATAAGAATAGATTGTTTTAATAAGTGCATTAGAAATCCATTTACTTTGCTATTATGTCTTTAATAAATTATTTTACACCAATGTGTCATTTTCTTCATATTAAAACATCATGAATCAATTTAGTTTAAATTAATCTTCATATTTAGGAACATGTTATTTAAGTAAGTAAAAATAAAAAATAAAATATTTAATAAAACTCAGAAAAAAATAAAGACTTAATGAAATTTACTTAATTTTAGATTATAAGAACATGAAAAACGAAAAAGGATTTTTAAAATGAGAAAAATAATTAAATATGTTTTTAAATATTAAATTATTGATGAATATTATTTTTTTTTATAGAGTAAATATTAAATCTATTTTGTTCCAATATTATTCTTATAAAAATAGTGTGAAAAATTCTTGATAGTAAATATAGTTAATATTTTCGAATCAATAAATATTTTTGTTTCTTTAAAATCTAGAACAGCAAAAAAAAGGTATTACACATAAGGTATCATTAATGGAAAAGGACATGAAACAAAATATTAAAATGAAAAATAGATTTATATTTATCCAAAAGAAAAATAATTTGGATGAATTTTAAAAAATGATAAAAGGGGTATAATTAATTTAAATAAACCCATTGCTTTTCCAAGAACACTGAACCCAAAAGCAGAGATGTGAGAACAGAGTGCGAAGCAGGAACCAGGTGAGTTCAAGGTTGAAGAAAAAGAAAGAAGAAAAAAAAAGAAAGAGAAGAATTTTGAAATCCCGAAAATGCCTCCACAGGTTCCTCAACCGAACAAACCCAATAACTTCTACTTCTTCTACGGCCACCGCAAACCCTCTCAGAATCGCCCCACCGTACGCGGCGGCCTCTTCTCCAACCGCCAA
This sequence comes from Lablab purpureus, assembly GCA_030347555.1. Lineage (NCBI taxonomy): Eukaryota > Viridiplantae > Streptophyta > Magnoliopsida > Fabales > Fabaceae > Lablab > Lablab purpureus. Next base: position 27,351,349 of record CM059258.1, read on the forward strand.
ACCCTCAACCCCTCTTATGCACCCAGACCCAAACTCAAACCCAAACCTTTCAACATCAAAAACTGGGACCCACATTTCCTCTCCAACCCTTTAGCATCCTCTCCCGCTTCCCCTTCCCCCTCACTCCGCCTCTCTCCGATCGCGCGTTTTATCGTCGACGCCTTCCGCAAAAACGACAACAAGTGGTGCCCCAACGTCGTCGCAGAGCTCAACAAGCTACGCAGAGTGCCCCCAAACTTGGTCGCGGAGGTCCTAAAGGCTCAAACAAACCACATTCTGGCCTCCAAGTTCTTCCACTGGGCGAACAAACAGAAAGGGTACCATCACAATTTCGCCTCCTACAATGCCCTCGCCTACTGCTTGAACCGCAGCCACCAGTTCCGCTCGGCGGACCACCTCCCCGAACTCATGGACTCGCAGGGGAAGCCCCCCAGTGAGAAGCAGTTCGAGATTTTGATCAGGATGCACTCTGATGCCAACCGAGGGCTTAGGGTCTACCACGTGTATGACAAAATGCGGAACAAGTTTGGGGTGAAGCCGAGGGTGTTTTTGTACAACAGGGTCATGGATGCGTTGTTTAGCACTGGCCATTTGGATCTGGGCATGTCGGTTTATGATGATTTCAAGGAGGATGGATTGGTTGAGGAGAGTGTGACTTTCATGGTTTTGGTGAAGGGGTTGTGTAAGGGTGGGAGGATTGATGAGATGTTGGAGGTTCTGGGGAGGATGAGAGAGAGGTTGTGTAAGCCCGACGTGTTTGCGTACACTGCGCTGGTTCGGATTCTGGTTCGGGCGGGGAATCTGGACGCGTGTTTGAGGGTTTGGGAGGAGATGAAGAGGGATGGAGTGGTGGTGGATCCCAAGGCTTATGCTACTATGATTGTTGGGCTGGCTAAAGGTGGTAGGGTTCAGGAGGGGTATGAGTTGTTCAAGGAGATGAAGAGTAAAGGTTGTTTGGTGGATAGGGTGATATATGGAGAGCTGACTGAGGCTTTTGTAGCTGGGGGTAAGGTTGGATTGGCTTTTGATCTGTTGAAGGATTTGGTGAGTTCAGGGTATAGGGCTGATTTGGAGATATATAATTGCCTTATTGAAGGTTTGTGTAATCTGAAGAAGCTGCAGAAGGCTTACAAGCTTTTCCTGGTGACTGTTCGAGAGGGGCTTGAGCCGGACTTCTTAACTGTGAAAGCGCTGTTGTTGGCTTATGCTGAAGCAAATAGAATGGAAGAGTTTTGCAAGTTGCTTGTGCAGATGCAAAAATTGGGTTTTCCGGTTGTGGCTGATCTCTCCAAATTCTTCTCCCTTTTTGTGGAGAAGAACGGGCAGACAATGGCGGTAGAGGCATTTGCTCACTTGAAAGAAAAAGGTTTTGTGAGTGTTGAAATATACAATATTCTTATGGATTCTCTCTACAAGATTGGTGAGGTGAAGAAAGCGTTATCTCTATTTGATGAAATGATAGGCTTGAGCATGAAACCTGACTCGATCACATATAGTATTGTGATTCTATGCCTAGTTGATCTTGGTGAAATTCAAGAAGCATGTGTATGTCATAATAAGATCATTGAGATGTCTTGCATTCCTTCTGTTGCAGCTTATAGGAGCCTTACTAAAGGGCTTTGCAACATTGGAGAGATTGATGAAGCCATGATGCTTGTTCGTGATTGCTTAGGCAGTGTTAGTGATGGACCAACGGAGTTTAAGTATAGTCTTACCGTTATTCATGCATGTAAATCAAATGATGCCGAGAAGGTGATTGATGTATTAAATGAGATGATGGAACAAGGTTGCTCTTTAGACAATGTTATATATTCTGCAATCATCTCTGGCATGTGTAAGCATGGAACGATTGAAGAGGCAAGGAAGGTCTTCTCAAACTTGAGGGAACGCAACTACTTGACTGAATCTGATACAATTGTGTATGATGAATTACTAATTGATCATATGAAGAGAAAGACAGCAGACTTGGTACTGTCAAGCTTGAAGTTCTTTGGTCTCGAATCTAAATTAAAAGCAAAGGGATGTAAGCTGTTGCCAGGTTGAAAAATAATTGCGGGCACAGATTGTTCTCATTTCTGTTCAACATGTTGAATTCAGAAAAAGCATGTGGGAGGATCAACCATTGTTTTTATCTGGATATGGATTATCTTCCTGATATATTCAATTTCGTTGCTGGAAACACACATATTGCAGGATGGAGATTGTTGCATATCCTATAGCATTGGACTGTTGCATTATAAAGGTCACAAATTGCAGGTTGCAAAGATGGCATCCTTAAACAATGTAAATTCGCTCCAGAAAGGTTAACTGACATCAAATCATAGCTTAAGCTCTTACATGCTTCATGGGCGTAAATGGAATTCTGAATATCAATTGTTTGTGTTATTTCCATAAATCCATTTGGGAATGAAGAGTGGATATGGACATTTAATATACATTTATATATAGGGACTGTATATAATTTAGAGTATTCCTGTGATACAAGAATTTACGCAAAACTCTTTGCTCAAACTTAATCTACCTTTCTCCATCCTCTCGTCAGGTCTTATGGCCATCGTATAAATTGAATAAAAAGCTTTTTAGCAGCCATTCGAGTCCATTTTTCAGGTGCTGCGATGTAGTTGTAGAGAATTAGCTTTTTACTTTTCATACGACAACATCAAAGGAAGTGGTCCAGGTCTTGAAAGAATGAGCCAAGAAAGGTCGGGAATGGGTGTACAGTTGTTTTTGTGCCCAAGGTAGCAAGGCTGCAACGAGCGAAGTAGCAACCTGAGTTGTGGAAGGATTACAAGAAATATCAATCGGGGCAGCCTGCTTTTATGTAGTCACCAAATAAAAGCATAGGAATTTGTATATTAGTATTATTGTTATCCAATTCTGATGAGAGGAATTTTTTTCTTTTATGTTTCTTGCTAAATCATAGGCTGACATGGCTTATATGATCCAAAAATTTAGGAATGTAATGATTACAAATATGATGAATGCAAGAATATATATACAGTGAATTGAAAACCCAATCGTACCTGTTTTCTCTTGTATTTCTGGAGTTACTCCTACTTGGAAAGAGCCTCTAACACTGAATCAGCTCTCACGCAGAAGTAGGGTAGGTACTGTTCAATATTGGGTTGAATTGTTAACTATAAAAATCTGAACACACTCAATAATTTTACTTTTACCTTGATTGAATTTTATCTTTTAGTATATGCTGATGAATGGCATGTTTGTTTAAGTCTGTAGAACTATGTATTAACCCATTTGACAGCTAATTCCAAAAGCATCTGGGGGTTAGGTTTTACAAAGAGATGAGCAACAACTACTGCCCATTTCTGTAGCTGCTTCAAAATAACTTGGATAGAAGCATGGTTGAGGTGAACAATGCAAGCATAGAGCAAACATGACACCTTTACATTTAGTTTGTTTCTGAGCTTCTTTATGTTGTGGAATGTGTGTATTGATTGTTCTGCGCTCTAAAGAATTTACTTCAATGCATCTCTGAGTCTAAGCAGTTACTTGTTTTGTTTAGCAGATGAAATATTTGTATTTATAATATTATTTGCACCATGCTTACTCATTACTCCTTTTTTAGTTTCTTTTTTGGATTAGCAACATCCTTAGTATCATGTCTGTTCGTTGAGACAACCAAATTATACCAACCTTAATGCGGATGAAGTTTGCCTTAAGTTACCTGTTAAATTTAATCACTGAAAGGTTTTTCATTATAATTTTAATTCAAGCAAGGATAATTATGCATTTCTTTTAATATCCATTTAGTCCAAAAGATTGAGTTTTGGGAAGTACCCTGATTATGTTTATAATGAGGAATTTTGGTTTGGTTTTTAGCTTTGCCCATTTGGTACCTTGAAATGGAATTTTGAGGTGTGTTGAAATATGTATATATGAGTCTCGCTTCTGTTTGAATCTAAAAAGCTGAGATTGAGACCGAAGAAAGGTCGGTAGACAGAGAAATGAAAAGGGAAAACCTTCTATGGGCGATTCTTCCTGCACCTCCAGCTTTTTTTTCTGCACTCCCAAAAATATTAAAATTCTAAAATTGCCCTTATTTTTTACTTCCGGTTTGTAGAATCCATAAGTCACTTTTTGGCTTCCGGTTTGTAGAATTCGGAAGTCACTTTTTGACTTTCGGTTTCTACAACCCGAAAGTCATTTTTTGACTTCCGGTTTCTACAATCCAGAAGTTAATTAATTTTTTGGCTTCCAGTCTGTACAACCCGGAAGCCAAAAAAAATTGCTTCTGGCTTGTACAAACCGGAAGTCATTTCTGGATGCGGGAATGACTTCCGGTCTGTACAAGCCGGAAGTCATTCTCTAAAACGCAAAAACCACGAAATGAACCAACTCACCTGTGCTGACGCCGGTGTGCACTCCAAAGGACTTGTTTCTCACCACCAAATACAACAACAAAATCGACGAGAGGGACTCAATGCAAGAAGAAGGAGATGGAGAGGGAGCACCGAAAGATAATGCAGTGCTGGAAGACAATGTGGTGCCGGAAGGAAGAATGAAAGCGGAAGGAAAAAGAGAAGGAAGAGGAGTGCATGTGATTTAGGATTGGAGGGTATTTTCGTCATTCCACTGTGTGCTTGGGGGTGCAGGGAGAAATATATGAAGGTGCAGGAAGAAACAATCCCTTCTATGACCTTTTATCTGGATCACTGACAGACGAAAGTTTACTTATTAGACAGCCATTGCTTCCTACACCCTATATTTTCTTCCTTCGACCCCCCGCATTTCTAAAGTACCTATTTTACTATTACTGATTTATATGTTTTTGAAGAAGCTCCCAAGCTCCATTTTTTGTGTGCTTCAGCTCCATTTTTAATTGCAGCTGGTTTGGAGATTTATTTGACAAAGGATATTGCTGTATATTGTTATAGGACAAAGTTTTATAGAACTTGAAACCAAATAGTTCATTTGGTAAACATTCTTTTTATGTTTTTCGAATTATAATGAGTTTCACTAGTTTTGTATTCTTTCCAGTGTATTTTTTCAGATTTTCCAATATGAAGATCTTTTGAATGGCCAAATCCATAATATATGTAAAATATGTATTCTGGATTCAACATTCTTACTTTATTTAAGTTTTCTACTTAATGTTTTCCGAGGAAAAGTTTTATATAATTATATTTTTCATTTTCAGAGATATATCAAACATACTAAACATGTTTATGACCTTTTAAGAAAATGTAATTCCAAGGAAGCATGATTGTTGGACATAACAAGGATTCTTTTACCTAACATCGATTTGCTAAAATCTATATTAAATCTAGTATGACATGCTTTTCTCACGCTGGTAAAATACATGCTTACACCTTTTTTAGAAAGATTTAACAATTGAAATTTGTAATTAATTTAACAATATTAATACGATATAATTTTACAATGACAAACATGCGTTGATAATTAAGGCATAACAAATCTTGATAAGAAAAGAAACACATTTGATTTAAGGAAATAACATCAGAATGCCTTATAAGGAATTTTGAACATAAGGTGCAGAATTATAGCATGATCTTTTTTCATGCAGAAAACACCTAAACTCGTGTAAAGGTTAGTCCCCAAGAATGATGAACAGAGTTTACAAACCGAAATAACTAAAATGTTTGGCTCCTCCATTTGCTAATAAGTGAACAAAGTTTACAATTCAAATGGTTTGGTGCCAAATAATGGATACACGCGGTTTGAAATTATGAGAAAGAAAGACATGATTTGATAAAAAATGTAACTTGTTTTCCGGCCAGGTGCAGCTCTGCAAATACCATAAACTTAATCAAAATAGTAGTGTCTTGAAAAAATTGACTCGAGAAGAATAAAAATAATAGATTGACATTGCATTAATTGAACTACGGAATGTGCATATTAGTATTCGTATATACCATCAAGCAATGGAAAGGTAGGGCATTCTTATACATGTAGAATTCCTGAAACTTGTCAGATAATTGTGAACAAAATTAGTAGTACTTTTCCGCATGAAACGAATAGTATAAGATATAATTCAAACTGAGTCTATGCAATATCTTTTTAAGCTATTATAGTTCCGAAATCCATTTTAACTGAACAAGGCAATCAGTTTTTTTAGAATATGATGAATATTTAAATACTCAATAAATGTACTAAACCTGCAGCTATATGAATTGTCATACCTTTCAGAAATAATTGTTTCTATCTAAAAAGCAAAAAGGTGCATAGTCTTCATCAAAACACACCAGAAAAGCCATATTTAGGCAATCATTTCATAAGGTGCTGATGTTCCCAAAAAAGTCTGCCTTGTACTTGGTTGAGTAATTTTAGATGGAGAAACGCATTGTTCAAATTTGTCTTGCTACGAAGTGAGCATGACCTAACTCAATCCTCCGACTCTAATTTAGACAAATTTAGATCTAAAAATAAATCTGATATATTTTTAAGACAAATTCAGGTTGTGTTTTAGGCTTATCTAACCTAGTTTAGTTTCAATGTTTTTTGAAAATATAATTTTTTTGACAATGGTGTCTTAGTCATAAAAGGAATTATTTAATAAAGAAATATAATATTATATTTATAATAAATTTACTTATTTCCAAGTTTTATACTTATTTAGTACTATGTAATTATAAAAATTTATAGAAGTTATATATATATATATATATATATATATATATATACATACTGTATTACACAATAGAACCAAATTCATCCCATTTTATTTGAAGTCGTAATTAAATTTAAATTAAATAAACCAATCAATATTTTAGGAGAAAAGAAAATGAGAAACTCCTAGTCATCCACTTGTAACAAATAAGAATAGGCACAATGTAGTTGACAATTCAATTAGACTTAAGGTTGGTGACAAAATAACTGGAGATGATATATTTTTGGGGAATAACTACAAAGGGGTTTGGGGTTGCTCATAATCTTTGCTAAAATCAAGAATGAAACAGCTATTTTTCTGCGCTTAAATGTTCAAGTGTGAAAAAAGTATTAAAAGTCTCGTATTTACCTTACCTTTTTATTGGTATTTTCAAAATAAAGACACCTCCCCTCTCCCTCATTTGAAAGTCTGATGATCTTTCTACTGCAGCATGATCATCCTACATAAAAATACGTATTTATAGACACAATGAAATTTAAGCTTCCCTTTTGGGTCTGTTACGAGCATGTGGAAGGGCAGGTTCTTCTTGCAGGGCAGGTTCTTCACTGTCATCTTCACTTTCATCATCGCTGTCGTCATATTCATCAAGTTCCTTTGCAGCTTCAATTTTTGCCATCTGATATTGTAAAAGATGTCAACAAATCAGGTGTAATGATATCCTTTTTAACCCCTAAAATCATCCTTTTTAACCCGTAAAATCAATTTCCTATCACCAGTCCGCATACGATTTATCAAAATGACAGAGAACTAACAAATTGGTCTCCAAATCCACAGACAAGATAGCTTAGAAGCTTAAGTTAGTGTGTAAAGTAACAAGCAGATTTTGTATATTTTATTGGATTGGCAAATAGAATCTCATAGCAATGTTGCTCAGTGACTCGAGTGTTTCAGATGTATGCAGGTAGAAATCAGATATTCTTCATGGAAATAGAAAATCAATTGGAGAATTCATACACAAGGTTACTTATGAAAGAAGCCATTATAGATGTTACGACAAAACTCAGTAAGAAAATATCTCAAATAAATTTAAGGTGAAATGTCTTACTGTGTATTAACTAGGAGCCGTCAATTGTGCAGAAAACATATTAAAATCGACTGGAGTCTGGACTCAAAAAATGTGTGTTTTCATGTGTTTGCCCTTGTATACACATCTAACTTGAATATCACCAATCCTATTGAGTCTGAAATAAAAAAATGTTCTTAAAGGTACAAGCAAAGATTTTGTGCTAAACTAAAACACGGGACGTTGAGATGGGAAAGGTTGTATATAGATCATGCTAGCAAGCAAACTGATCTTCAAGGAATGCATAAATTTGTCAACTGTCATTTGACTCTGTCTAACTAAGAATTTCTCTCACTTGAGTGTCTCGCCATTAACCAACAATTTATACACCAAGACACTAACAGAAGCAGAATCTGAGGCTATATAACCTCACCAAACAGGGAAAAACCAAACAACCAAACTTCCTAATTCTACCAAACAATCCTACTGTGCAGCACGAATTCATTCCTATACTATTATTGGAAGAACACGAACTAGTATCTTATAATTGAATGAAAAAACGTTACTAATACATTCCTACTATAATTTTGAATGCACTTTCTGCTGTGAAATCTAATAACACTATTTATTAATTTCTCTTACAATACTCGTTACTATTGTAGGATCATCTCGTTGATTTGATTGAAACTAGACTCGGATCTTCAATAAAATTTTAAATTGGAATCTTGCAGATGAAATAGTTAGTCAAGTTCTTCTAGAAAAATTAAGCATCAATGAAGTTGATAAACACTTTACAACATTACTGTCTTTTTGACTCGCACGAATCTCACAGTTAAAGTCATCTTAGTAGGTCAAGAAAAGTGTACATAAACAACTTTACCTTAATTCCTAAGCAATAGTCATCTTAGTAGGTCAAGAATGAAAAGTGTTCATAAGCTACTTTACCTTAATTCCTAAGCAATGTAAGATTTTTTGGCCTACTGGAATCATTTCTTTGCTTTTACTGTTATATCAAGAAAGCTTTTAAATTTGGGGGAATCTTGCCAAAAGAAACAGCACTGCTAACTCCATGCCCAATAAACTATATGCTACACTGTCACTGATATACAGTGAGTGAGAACACTTGTTATTAAATTTTGATTAATTAAACAAGTCTATTAATAATATATCATTTAATTGTTAGTAAAAAATTAATATAATCGAATAAGAGGTGATAACACAGGTTATTAAATGTTGATTTTAATAGTTTACATGAACAAGTCACTGATATGAATATTTTTTATTAACAATCGAAGAAACTTGTTTGATTTTAAAAATGGAAGATTAAACATAGATTTAAATTAATATTTTACATATGAATTAACTTTATTTTTTTCGAAAAGTTTTATCCAAATGCAAGTTAAGAAAGGTTACCTCCTCGCGCCAATCTCGGTCCAGCTTATCGCCCATTCGAAGGGAAGCGAAAATGGTGACGGCGAGGAGAGAGGAAGGGAGCGCGATGGCAAAGATGATGCTCTTGGCGCTGGGGCCAGCACGCGCCGCCACCACCGAGCCTCTCCGGCTGCGGGCGCCGGCGTGGATGCGAAGCGGCGGAGAGTTGGAGAAGGCAGCGGCCCTGAAGGAAGCGAATGAGGAGGGTTGAGAAATTGGATTGGAGAGGCTGAAGAAAGTGGCCATCGAAACGGTATGAGCGTTGTTCTTGATGATGTTTCTGTTCCTCTTAGTATTATTATATTATCTTCTCTTTTGTCTTTTCTCCTTTTATCTTCATTCAACAACATTTTTTAATTCTTATATATTTTTAACACTTCATTATTACTGACGAAGACTTACACACAATATTTCTGTCTCCACTTTTTTTTACTAGATATATACCGGTAACGGTAACACGGGTACTAACCAGTAGCGATAATCTGATAGCGATAACAGATAGCTGGTAGCGATAATCGAGTAACAATAATCGGTAGTCGGTAAGGATAACGATAGCGATAACGATAGAAAGTAACGATGAACGATAACTGGTAATGATGAATGATAATAGTAACGATAACGGTAACAATAACGATAATAGACAATAACAGTAATTATAAGGGTCGGTAAGTAATCTCCTTATTATTTATACATTGTTTTGTTGTATATGAGAGAAGAGGATAACAATATATTCTTAAAATAAAAGAAATTAAACAAAAATAAAATTGTGTGAAGTTAAAAAAATAAAAATAATAATAACAAAATAAATATCATTTAAAAAATAAGAAACAATTTTAGATTGAGAAAATTTAAAAAAAAATACTATATTTTATCCTCTACCATTCAATCTCATAGTCTTTTTTTTCTTCATCATCTACATGTCTTTTATGTATTTGCCGCCATAATTTGTAGTATTTAAAAAAGGAAATAAGAAAAAGATGGTGGTGTTTTTGAAATAAGAAAGCTTTTTACAAAAGTAAAATGTGAAAAATTAAAAAAAAGTTAAAATTAAAAAAATATAAAAATGAGGAAGCTATTTTTTTAATTAAAATTATTATTTTTTATTATTTAAAAATAATTTTTGAAAATTAAAATAAAAATATTAAAATATCTACAACAAAAAGTGGTTAAAGAAAAGGAGAATTCCCAACATGGATAATGTAAATAATGTCCATAAGTATTACTTTTCTCGAAGTGAATTTAATTAACGGAATATCAAATCCAAGTAAATTTAAGACATGAATAACTAAATTATTTTTTTAAAATAAAATACTAAATTAAATTTGAACTAAAACGAACCATGAAAAGTATAATTGACCCTATGATTCATTCTTTATCAGCAAGTGTTGCATGATAATCCAGCAAATGTTGTATGATTTTAAAATATTGCAATTGATTTATTATGATTATTATTATTATTATTATATATATACATTTATATATTACAAAATAAAAAGTTTAATTTATACTAAGATATTATGATAATTAATTTAAATTTATATTTATTATATTATACTTTGATGTATTTTTGTTTGATGAATTTTGAATATTTAACTTTTTTATATTTCAATGAATTAGATTTAAAAATATTCTCATAAAAAATTATCAAAATCAAGTTAAATTAAATAAAATAAAATTCAATCATATTTAAATTCTAAACCAAACCAAAAATTATTTATATCAAGAGAGAACTCTACCAAAGATTACATATAGACATATAAACTTTTCTGCATTATGTTATTAATTTTTAGAAGATCACTAAACCAGATATACTAGTTTCATTCGCCAAACTGCGGATAGAGAATTAATTTGATAAGCTCGTAAATTTTTCTTTTTAAAATCGATTTGATTTAATTTATTAATGCTACTGCACAAAATGAAATAGTTGGGAAAAAACTAACTAAAGTAAGATATTCTCTTTTAAATCGTTGCAGAGAATTTCACATGCTTTGAAGTCTTTGTGTAGCATAAGACATATAATACAAAAGAATAGTTGACACAAGTGAAATGCCATTCTAATATCCTAGACACAATTTTAGAACCTGGACTTAAAAAAGAGCATAAAAAATAATTCATATTAATGCCATTCAGGTTTCTATACAAAAAATTGACTGAATAATTCATATCATGGGCCATGCACTTCCAAAACAAGCCACTGACAACACTCAATACTTGGCATTTGGATAGCAGCAACAAACACCAAATCTATTCAAAGCTGGGATAATCAGAAAAAGCAACCAAGTTGCAATTTCTTCCCCTGCAGATTCCTTCAATATGGCAAAATATAGTGTGTAAAAGGAAGCACAGTAATGATACTTGAATGGAAGGATGCTGGCAGAGAGATCAATTGTGTGAAATGAGGTCGTTGTCATCTACTCCAGGGGGAGAAAGTGGTGGCACAGCCACTTCGTGAAATGCAGCAGATTCAACAGACAAAACTTTCCTTGTAGCTGCTTGAGATTCTTTGGTTCTTCCAGCCCTTCTAGAAGAGAGGGTTACGGAGCCAGCGGCTCTTGATGAATTACTACTATCAATTGACAGCAGAAAGTTTTCTTTGGAAAGGGATGGAGCCGATGCAATCACAGAACTGAAGACTCCAGATTCCCTTAAACTTTGGATTATGACCTGAAGACCAGTGCATAAGGAAATGAGATTGGAGTGTAAAAACAAGTTGAATTATTTTGTAGCTACTTTAACCATTTCAAAAATTTTAAATAGGTATCTCTATATTTTAGAATCTGTACCGAAGTCCATCAACTTATAAATCATTTTTAATTGGGTCCCTAACTAGTGATCATATACAAAGACCATCACAAAAGCAATTATTTATACCATCAAGTGTAAGTTCTCATTAGATATTAACTCCTACCAGGTCACATCTCCATCTTAAATGACATATTTTAATAAGTTTGGCAATGGGGGAAAACAGGCAGTAGAAAAAAAATAACTAGTCAAATGTTTTCCCACGACCAACTGGGAAAACTGCCCAACTTCCTCTTCATACAGTGAGTATCTTCTTTCTGTCCCTTCCATTTTTTTTTCACTTTCCAAACCTATGATTCACTTGTTCAATAAAGAACCTGATAAGCTTGTTGTTAATATATTAGGGTTTATTAGGTTATTAGTCTTGTTATTAGCAGGCCTGGATTTAGACATAGTAGTAGTATTTTAACCTTAAGATAGAGTTTTGGGTCAGGGTATTGCGATAATATTTTATGTTCACTACCATTAACCTTCTTTATCTTCCTTAACACTAACTTGCAATGTTTATCTCTTACCATGGGAGAATATATGCGAGTCAATACTCCCTTCCTCAAAAGTTTTATCTTTAGGTCTTTATCACCCCACACAACATGCTCATTGTACCTGGATCAACAAGCAAAGACCCAAATTTTTTTGGAAGATCAAAGACAGCGGTTAAAACAAGGGATAGATGAGCATATATAAATAGGAACACTTAAAGCCAGCATACCACTTCTGCATTTCATCTTCAGTTGCAGTTGAAGCAATGATAAATGCCTGAAATTGACAAGGTGTATAAGGATGAATGAGTGTTTACATACAAATTAACATTTCGACGCCAGAAAGTATAAAAAGCGTAGTTCAGTGCAATAGGCTCCTCCGTTGTTGAAATGAATCTAATGAGGGTTAGCTCTAGAAAGCATTATCCCACATGCAGGGAGGCTATTTGAGATACTATAACCACTGACCACCAGGTCACAATGCATCGACCTTACCATTACACAAGTGTCACCTTCCACACTAGAGAACAGGGAATTATACATCCCTGAATTATATTGATTGTAAGCAAAAGTTTTACATAAAAGGCCGAAACTCCTTTCTCACTGGAGCTGTCCAGTCAAAACTAACAAAATAAAAGAATGCATATCCCCTCTTTACTAACAACCACCCTATTTAAAGAAGGGACTAACTAACTTTTTAACAGCCACAATTATTTATTGACTCCTATTTTACCCTACTTCCTATAATACACCTTCAGGATATTATTTGTATCATGAGGTCTAACAAAACTTCACTAATAACAGAACTTAAATCCAAGCTTTACTAAATACCAAAAGGAGTATAAATGAGTTGAACTATTTGTGAATATAGAACTCCAGCTTGTTAAGTGCTCAATCGGTCTTGTTTAATTAGCTAAAGTAACTAAGTTCAAACTGCTCAAGAATTTAAATGAGTCAAGCTCAACCACTATAGAATGGATATTAATAGCTAGTAAATAGCTTATACATATACCTAGGTGGTGATTATAATTTTGTTCATTGAAAAATTAATACAAAAATATAAGTTTATTTCTTATTATCCTACAAATCTCATTTACCTATTTTAATAATCAAGATTTACATTTTAAATATGCAACCATAAACTTTCTGCAAAAGATTTACCTTTTCTATCATAAAAAAATTCATTTCTAATATATATCAAGTCATAATTTTTAGCTTGACTCACTTACACTCCTGCATACTGGCATAAGAAATCCTGTCTTCTGAAAAAATGGAAAACTGAACAGGACAGGAGAAAGAATAACAAATAATAAAATCAGGAAACTTACAGATCTGTCAAATTCCAACATGAAGCATCTTTTGACATCTTCTTTTGTAGGTTTGCAACCACAGCGGTCACGTCTAGAAGTTAAGTCTGAGAATTTAGCATACGTGTAATGTAAAACAGCAGCTTCTTCCAATTTGATTTCACTAGCATAATTGACAAGAACTATCAGGGAAATAACAAAAATGTCAAGAGTTACACATAGGTCTCATGATTCAAAGATCATACTTTGGGGTTTTCATATAATTATGCCATCTATGTGCACCATTAGGCCGAAGATGATCTTGTATCCGAGCAGCTGATTTTCCATTTCCATAAGTCAGGAAGTAGTTTGGATTGCCACGTACAGAATCTTTATACATTCCAAAGTATGTATCCTTTGGTAGATGATCATAATTCTTCTTAAACATCGATACCTGCTTTGACAGATCAGGAGAAGAGGTTGCAGATTTATAATTTTGGTTTACCTTTGCAATGTACTAATCACTTATCCAGTATTTACTTCAAAATTGGGTTTTGAAATTTTCATTTATCTAATTTTGTCAAATATGTCTTGGAACTTGGTGCCTGGTAACTGTTTTGTTAACAATTTCAAGAATTAAAAAGCTTCTATGTTTTCACAATCCTATCCTACACACCTATGTAAGCTGAAAAAAAGTCCAACATGATGCTCAATCCAGCAATAGATCTCATAACATCTCAAACTTCAAGGATTTTAATCCCCTCTAAAGTACAGTGACCAATGCACCAGTTTGAGTAATAATCTCAAACTCTGAACTCAAAGGAATTTCAGTAAAACCAGCGTTGTCAGTGATGTGATTGTCAACTATGTATAGATATAGAGAATCCATTACTTTCTCTTAAAGAACTCGCATCGTATGTTCAATTTCCAAAAATTCAAAAGCGAACAGCATGGTTAATTGAAGAAAGAAACAGCATTGCAAACAGATTTAGACATATTGACCGTGTACAGCTTTCATGACTTACCTCACTAAAAGGTTCTTTGATATCATCTCGCTCAATACTGCTCTCCTAAAAAAGACAATCCAGCAGCACTAGTTACAAAATTGAAGCTAACAATATAGCAAAATCTTTTCCAATACAATGAAATATACATCAACACCAAGCAATTAAAAAGAATCTGCAAATTCTACTCACATAGTTAGGAAATATGACCATGTCAACATGTCTTGGAACATCAAGGAGCAACTGCCTTAAAGAATATTCCCGAGCACCAGCTGGGTGTATTAATTCATCTGTATCAAGATGAAGAATCCAGTCCATGCCAGAATCCTGATATTTCAATTTCAACAAGCAGAATACTGTGTTGACGAACCAAATTACAAACCAAACCATAATTTTAAAAAAATTGAGAAAAGTTAGGATTCGTTCAACAAAACAGTTTGCCATACCCTTGCCATAACAATAGCCATCTCCATGTTGAGAGATTGCTTCACAAAAAGTTCATAATTGCATGGTTTATAAAAGAAACCTGCCAGCCATGTCTCATTCCAAATACGGCTGATACAACCACCAAAATAAACAATTAGTGTAACAAAACCACCTCTTAAAAAATTACAATTTAGAATAACAAGTATCCTGAAGACAAAAGGGAAATTAAATATCTACAAGAATATTGAGGGTATAACATGAGTTATTAAAAGAAACAAAATTTAATAGTAATGAGCGTGACCAAAAATAACTAGAAAAAAAACATTGAATAATTACAAGCCATTATGGACATGCTGAAACATAAAACTATTAAGGTTAAAAGCATCCTCCATATATCACAATTTACAAGTAGAGAAACTCCAAAGAACACTATCCTATTACAATTGTAAATTGAAAAACTCAACTTAACAGATAAGAGTCAGTAAGAAAATGATAAAATTGATTAACCTCTTAGCTTGTTGTTCTTCCAGCTGTTTTGTTCTGTATATAACCTTTACACCCTGGTTTAAACAACATAAACGAAATTAGAATACTATCATTATGTAAGAGGAAGGAGGAAGGCAAAACAGGTAAAAAAAAAATCAAATCCTGACTCATGAGATGGATAGTATACTGTTTGTCTACTTACAGGAATTGATTCCAGGACATTTGATACTTCAGGGGAAGCTGCCTTCCCCTCCACAAAAAGGAAAAAATTTGTCACACCAATGACCTTATGATAAAACATCCAAGGCAGAATCTGCTCAAGCCCTGCCGATGTACTAGTCGTAACACAGATCTGCACATCAAGAAGAACATGTGGATCAGATCAATATACTTCCCAAGACATATGCACAAATAAATTAAATCAAGTTCTCTTACTAAAATAAACAATGAGAAAAAACTGTCTTTCAATAAAAAAAAACTTAAGGGTAATAACACTTTGTATCAATCATATCTTCTCATAAAAATTAGCTACAACCAAAGAAAATTTGAATTCACAAACAACGCATCCAGCAAAACGGATCGTAGAAAAGCAAAAAAACACAGATCGTATTCGCAACATCTGCTCAAACGCAGTCAAACCCATCAGCAGAATCAACTCAAATCATCATTCCAACAAGATCTGTAAAGATAAATAAGAACCTACTACCAACAAAATCACTTGAAAATAAGAGCAATAACACAAACACCTCCTTAAAAACAACCTTCACTTAATCAATTACCAATAAAATTCCCAAATCAACCCCACACAGATCACCTGACCTCACACCAAAAATAGCACAAATTACTGTAAACAAATCCATCTCTACCTGGATCAAACTCACCAAACCCAAAAAACAAATCCCCAGCATGAAGCAAACCCTTTTGCTTCAATTACTGCCATAGTAAAGAGAAATGAAAAAAATAAAGGCAACCCCCACAGACATTTCCAATAATAATAAAGAAAGCCAAAATCGAAATCCCTACTATTTGGTTCAAACTGCAGGCAAACTGAAACAAACAAAAAATTAAGAAAATAGAAACACCCTCTAATTCTAATGAAATTAAAAAAACGAATGAAGTGGGAAGTGAAAAAATGAAGCAAAGAAGAAACCTTGGGGGTGAGAGATGCTCCAAAGTCGAGCTTCCAGTTGTGGTAGTAAGGGAAAGAAGGGGAATTGGTGCGGCCAAGATTGACGCAGTCAGAGTGGGACTGGGAGTGCGAGAGATGGGAGAGGGGAGAGGGCTCCATGCCGGGGAAGTAGTGGTGGGACCGACCGGGGGAGGAGAGGGTGGTCGGATCGGTGATGCCGCCACGCCATTGGAGGATAAACGCGATGGCGGCCAAGGACACAGGGAGGAGAGTGAGGAGGAGGAGGATCTTGGAGGTGAACGAATGGGAGGAGGAGGAGGAAGAAGAAGAAGAAGATGAAGGATTTGCACGGAGAGAAGCGTAGAGGTGGTGGTTGTTGGGGAGGGGCATGGTGGTGGTGACGGTGGATGCGGTGGTTGGCACGCACCCAACACGGTGGTCACAAGGCAGCAAACGAGACTGTGACTGTAAGGAAGGTGTCAACTGTCCTAAGTGTGTAAACTTTCCTTTTAAAAATGAAAAACAATAATAAAAAAACACTACTCAATCAAAAAAATTCATTGTAATTTTGGTTTCTTTACTTTTTTCATTAATTTTTTAATTTTACTTAAAATTTTGAAAATATAACTATAAATCAAATTATCAATTTATATCCCTTTTGTTTGCTTCCTTTAATTCAACCCATTATTACAAAATAATTTACTAATTAATTAAAATGTAAAACTAAAGAAATCGAATCAAAATAAAACATTATCTAAAATTTGATGACGATAATTATGGGGGAAAATCAAAGAACTAAAATTCCAGATAAAAATTAAAAAAGAAACAAAAATACAATTTGACCGAAAATTTACAGATAGAATTTGATAATTATATGTGAGCTTCATTAAATAAAAAGAAAAAAAATATATTGGAATTGGTTTGATTAAAAAATGTATTACTAAAATTATATTCATGTTCCAACCATTTAGCATGTACTCTTATGATTAATATTTTAAAGGCGCAATTAACCATTAAACATTTTAATAAAATTAGATGTTATAAATTAATTATGGGCCATATTTAACTGTAAGTGTCAAAAGTATATATTAATAATTATATAATTACACTTATTTACAATTAATTTTAAAAAAATAATTATGTTTACACATATGGTAAACTAAATAAAGGTATAAAAATATCTTTATCAATTGGCAGAATCACTAGACAATTTTGGGTTGCATATTGATTTGAGTTTGTTTATTGATTTTTAATTTAATCAAAATTAACAAAAGTTAAACCCTAACCCTTTGGGTACAAAAGTTATTCTATGATCTAATAATTAATGGTGAACTTCACCTTTTAGTTATTTAATTTGTTTTACTTAATAAGTTTCATTTTAATTAACTTTCTACTTAAAAATATTTGTAAAAGTGTAAAATATAAGACTTGAAATTCAAATTTAAAAAAAGATACATTTTTTTAAAATCTAAATTAATTCGTAAATACTAAGGAAAAACAACTTATCAAAATTTTAAATAATAAATGAGTATTTGAGGATTTTTAATCTAAAAAAGAAAATGCAAAAAAATTCAATTAAGTCAAACTTTTTTTTTTTCATTTCTTGCTTAGTACAAGTTTATTCTTTGTTAATATTTAATTAACATTAAGAACGACTTTATTATTAATTGACTAACAAAAATTGAAGCAAGGTTCTATGAGAAGCTATTCTAAGTACATTATTGTAGTCAATAAAAACTCTACTTCCAAATTTAAGATGAATTTGAACATTTTGAAAACAATTTTAGATTTTTTTAGTAATAGTATTTTTTTTCAAAATGGTGTTAAATATATTTATAATTTTAATTAAAAATCTAGTTAGTTTTGGTTAGATATATTACTTTTAGATAAAGAAAAGTTGATATTTAAATCTATATACGTTTTGTGTTACATATAAAACCATATGATAAAAGTTTCCAAAACTCACATCATTTAGTGTTTGAGTTGATAAAAAAATATTTAAAATAAGAAGAAAAAAAGTGATACACATTTTAAAGAATTATTTTGACTATTCACCATATTAAACTTGAATATTATATTGAAATAACTTAAGATTTATCATTTTTTTATTAAAGGTTATGAAAACTTATGTTTCAAATAATTAATTAAAAGAATAAAGAGCTTCAGTTTCATATTCATTCGTATAAATAATAATGTAGCCACAGTTAAATATGTGTTGATTTGCAAGTTGATGAATCATTTACATAAGCAAAAAAGCAAGGAAATGCAAAAAATAATAGCCCACATATGAAGAAATGCATGAAAAGTTATCTACTTATACAAACATCATCGATTATATTATATTTTTCATTATAATTAAAGTGTAAACTAATCAATTTTAAAAATTTCTTTAAATAAGATTAAACAACAAAATAACTACATAAATTAGAATAAATATATTTCATTATAGCATAAATTAAAAGACTCAAGATAATATTCTATAACAAAATATAAATTTAATGTATCTAAATGAGCCATTAGAATATTAACTTATAAATCTTTATAAACTTTTTATGGTTGTATATTTAAAATGGTATTATCACTTAAAAAAATGAATGGTCAAACCTAAGTGTACTTTAAAGTACAATAAGTTGAATATAATAGTAAGATAAATAGAAAGATTCTAAATGCATAACAAACTAATAACTCATAAATTCTCAATATACATGCATTCTTGTCTCAAGCCAATAAGTGTTAAAAATAAATTTTATTTATGTATTCTCTATTATGAAAATTATCTTTCTGTTTTAAAATTTTATGTATTCTCTATTATGAAAATTATCTTTCTATTTTAAAATAATTTGTTTGTTGTAGTTAGAAGTGACAGAATATTTCAAAAAATCATAAATGGTTAGTAAAAAAATTATTATATTTTATCTAAGTAAAAAATAAAAATAATTTTATATTTTTTTAAGTCAATGATAATTTTTTTATATTTAAATTATACCATTTCGAACTTAGTCGAATTTAACTCATACAAATAGTCGAATTTAAATCATCCTAAATTATTTAGATTAAATCTGACCTAAACCAAGTTTAACATTCGGCCAAGTTGAATCGGATTTCGAATATAATGAAGTTAAATTATATCAAATTTAGTCAAATCTACTTTAAATTGAATCACATATATATTGAAAAATAAATTCTTAAATATTATTTTAATATTTAAATTTGAATTATATTTTTTTGTAAAATTTAATTTTAAAATTTTATATTTTAAAAACAGTAAATTAAATTTGATGTTAAAAGAGAAATTGAATTTTTCTATAAAAAAATTTGAAATATTTTAATTACATAATCCCATAATCTAACATTTATCCCATATTCTCTAAATTCTCATTTTTAAATTATATATAAATAGTTTTCCTTATAATTAATTTTTCTTTTCTATAAATACTCAACCTTTAACTTCTTCATTTAGATTTTAATCCAAGTACTTAATTTAAGTGTCATAGGCTTTCTCAAATACCCTTGATCTTGTTGTGAAAAACAGATTTTGGACCACCAATGTCCTCAACAGTAAACTGAAACTTAAATTTTAGCATATCAAGATGCAGCAAACTCTCTATCATCGTCACATGAATCCCCTCCAAAGATTTTGGTTAGCCAACTCAATGACCAGTCAATATAAAAATTTCACGTTCATTTCTTTCTTCCTTTTCATTTTTTTTCTTATGTCTCTATCCTTTATAAACTCGTAAAGCTGATAAGTACACTCCCATTGCAACATTGAACCTAGGATACCTCAAACATGAGCCCACATACTTCCATGTCATGTAACATTTATTGAAAATGATATTTAAGTTTCATCAACCATAGACATTCCCGGATTTTTGGCTGGTCAGAATTAAAGTCTCACCTACCTACAGTTCCGAGGGCTACATCAAATATACAACACCACAAAACAAGAAAATACAAAGACACTGCACCCTCTATATACAAAAATTATTTCAGAAGAGATCACATGCTATAGTAAGTAGCATTAGCTCTAGCAAGCTATCACCTTCAAATGTTTCCTCAACGAGGTTGGTGAATTCTGTGAGAGACACCCTTGACATTCACACGCTGTGCTGGCTTCTCAAGATGCTTTGCAAGAACTGAAGGGGACTTAGGACCCCTTTCCTTTGGTGATTTTGGTGTCATGTTAATAAGAAGAGCTTTAACATCCTTGTTAAGATCTGATTAAGAAACAAAGGAAAGATCCTTTCAATTGCAGTAATTCATGTTGTAAGTAATGAATGATAGCACCATCATAAAGAATAAGCATTGCAAATGGTGATTTTGGTGTCATGTCAATAAGAAGAGTTCTAACATCCTTGTTAAGATCTGATTAAGAAACCAGGAAAGATCCTTTCATTGCAGTAATTCTTGTTGTAAGTAATGAATGATAGCACCATCATAAAGAATACTAGGCATTGCAAATGGTAATTTTGGTGTCACGTTAATAAGAGTTTTAACATCCTTGATAAGATCTGATTAAGAAACAAAAGAAAGATCCTTTCATTGCAGTAATTCATGTTGTAAGTAATGAATTGTAGCACCATCATAAAGAATAATAAGCATTGCAAATGGTGAGTTTGATGTCATGTTAATAATAAGAGTTTTAACATCCTTGTGAAGATCTGACTAAGAAACAAAGTAAAGATCCTTCCATTGCAGTAATTCATGTTGTAAGTAATGAATGATAGCACCATCACAAAGAATAAGCATTGCAAATGAATAATATGATTTACTTTTAAGTTACTGGTTGATTCGCCACAAACTTATAAACTAGTGAAGGACACTCAATAAGACCATAAATCACAGTATAATTGAAACAAACAAATCAAATAGCATTTGAAATAAAAAAGTGAAGTCATGTAAGACCAGCACGTAAAAAAATGTTCAAAGATTTTCTATAAACAATCACAGATCACTTAGCTATTTAGCTCCAATGCTTACCATGAGTAGCCACTTTTCCATCATTAGGATCATCCTGAACAGGAAGATCTTCAGATACAGAAGACATCACCAACTGCTCAAACTCGTTTTCTAGAACACTGAAGTCTTCTTCCATGCCGAGATCAAAAGTTTCTGAGAGCATATTCTCCATATCATCATTAGTAGAGTCGTTAGCAACTTCTTCAAACTCTTCCTCTTTATGCTGACTTAACCAATAATCACGAAACCATGTTGAAGATTTGACAAGATCCCACCATTGAGGTGAAAAATCCTCAACTTGACGAAGAGCAGCAGGTATGAACAGAGGTGCATTTGGGTTCAGAGCAGAACTTCTTCCGGAGACCAATGCCATCGCACCTTCACAGCCAGTTACACTAACTCGAAGTCAACCTAAACAGTAGGTCAGAGCAAAATGTCAATTTTACATGATGCATTCAGGTGTTAGAATTTTCTTTTTAATATTCAAAAATACTCAACATATCAATGACACCATTTAAGACTATCCATACCATATCAATAACATTTTAACATTTTTTAAGAAGTATTTTCATAAATCACAATTTTCAGTTTAGAAAAACACTAAGCCCTCAAAAGATTTTTGTTTTTCTCAATTATGAAACCTTCTGGACATGCTTTTTGATTTATGAAAATAAAATTTCTTTTCAAAAATTTAGACAGGTAATTAGAGATTCAAAGTGGTCTAAGCAATATGGCCCAATCGCAAGAGAAAGTCATAAAGAGAATTGAAATATACCAATGTAGTATCACTTAAAAGAAAAGAAAAAGGAGAAGTCTTTCAACTTTAGTTCGATTTCTACAAAAACAAGATAGTACAGAGAAGATCTATAGCTTTAGGAATTTATACCAGAAAATAGAACAACAAACAGACCGCAGAATCAAATCAATCCAGAAGAACAACCATAATAAGAGACTGAGTCAATTGAGCTAACAACTACATGATCCACTCATGGTTTTGTAAATAATAACACCACCACCTTCTTGATTTAAGATTCAACCATCACAAGAAAAACAATATAACACAATATATCCAATCAAACCAGAGATCAAGAGAACCAAAACAACGTAGTCAACTATCACTTAGAAGATCAAGCCCCCTCCCACCTACCAAAGGAAAAAAATCAGAAATTAAAGAAACCAAAAAGCTAAAGTGGCTGCACTAACTAAAGAAACCACCAATCAAACCCAGTGAAGAATAAATAAGAAATAAGAGAAAAAAATCCAATCTCCTTGGTACTATCGGCACACACACACACACAATAGGATCACAATATAAGAATTAAAAAAGAAAAAAGAAACAACTACAAAGAAGGGTTATGGGTTCCTTCACTTGAAGGAGAAAATCAGAGTGAGACCACGAAAAAAATAGAATCTTTATATTACTATCTGTACAAAAAGCAGGATCTAACCTTACATCCTGAAACTTAGGTCAACATACTACCATTTAAACTAATAAAAAAACAGAACAAAAATATTGATCCCGCTTGAAAACTGAATGATATCAAGTGGGCACACAAACATATGAAGAAAACATGATGCTCCGTGGTTACCTAGTTTCAGGGTACCCAACACAACACTGACGTTGTTGATTTGCGAAGAAAAATCTCAATTGCAGAGTGAGTGAGTAAGTGACACAAAGGAAGATAAATAGCGACAGGGGAAAAAAAGGGGTAAAGGGAAAGCGACCGCAGCCTCGAGCTTCGGAACTCCCAAAGCTAAGGTTAGGAAGGAGTGTTTTGTCGAGTGGAGGTGACACGTGCATGAAAGTGACAAGAGTGATCAACAATGAAGAGAGAAACAGCTGATCGGACGGTCCTAAAAGAAACAGGTGGAACAGATATTTTCAGATAAGGTTCAATTATGAAGTAACCTTCTAGGCTATATATAACAAGATAAGGCTGGTTTTTGAAAAAAATTAGCTGTGGACGGTTGCACGGTAATCAATATTTTAAATTCAATTAAACCCACTCTGATATAAAAAATCAGGTCTTGGAACTTGGGTTTTGTGATGTATATTTCATTATTATTTTTAATTTTTAAGAAAATAAGTTAATATAATTTTTTAAAAATAATTATAACTATGTTATAACATGATATAAATAATTAAATCCACGTCATAACATATTTATAAACAATATAAAAAGTTTGAATATTCAATCTAACAAAATATTTTTATGAAGATTTAATAAAACTATTTAAATAATTTATCATAAATTTAAAACTGAAATTAAACTTATTATATTGAATGTTCTTTTATTGTATTAATTTACATGTTAATTATTTATAACATATCAAACAAGATATAATAGTTATTTTGTTTTTAATATTTAATGAAAATTTATAATATTTTTTTAATTAAATCTTAAATTTTATTAAACTCTATTAATATAATTTTTTTTCTTAGATTAATGTTAATAGTTAACTGTATAATATTTTACATATTTAAATTAATTCGTGACATATAAATAATAACAAAAAAATAAAAATATAAACACAAATAAAACATTAAATTTTGATAAAAAAAACATACTAACACATTTTAATAAAATTTAAGATTTAATTAAAAAAATAAATATAAAAACATTATAAATTCTAAAAAATATTAAAATCAAAATTCTTATTAAACTTATAAACTACTATCAAGGAATAGATATATTTTAAAATAATTTAATAAAACTTTCAGTGAAGCTTTTTTACTGCGAAATGACCAATGAAAAATATCTTATTTTATTACATGATATTGTTTTTAAGCAACTCGTCATTATATTATTGTAAATTTTACTTTTAACAATACTTTTTATAAATAACTCACTTTTATAATGTTTTATATCTACTTTGCTTTTATATTAAAAATTAATTAATTTAGTATAACTAAATGCTACTTTAACGAGAATAAAAATATTTTTTTTATAAAAACATAAACTAGATAGTTTAACAAAATTAAAAAATTTAATGATAAAAAACATATAATATAAATATAAGGTTTAATTGGATAAATATATAAATTATATATGTTATGTATAAAAGATTGAATGAAATTGAAGAAATATTTTTTCTTTCACAGATATTCATTTACTTTACTTTAATTATTTGAATGAGCAGGAAATGAAATTTGAGTTATAATTTATGATTTTGTTGTGCTGTAATATAATCTAATATTATAACTTTAAAGTATTTATTGTGAAAACAGTTTTATATAATTTTTAATTTAAACTAAATTTCAAACCATCAATTTAATATAAATTTCTTTAGCCACACTTATAATAACTGAGTATATTGGTGGTAAGATATATCATAACAAATCTGATAGTGAAATTTAATATAGAAAGAGATGTTATATGTAACATGGTTAATGTTTAAATATAGATTTCGATTTAGTAAAATTTAAGATAAAAAGAGATATTATATAACACGATTAATGTTTAAATATAGATTTTTCTAAGTTAATGGAGTTAACATAATTAAGCCAATTCATCATAAACAACTAAAACACTTAATAAGACATAGTGGTTTCACTTTAAAAGAAATTGTAACAAAACTTAAAATAAAATAAAATAAAATAATTTAAGGAGTTGTATTAAAAACTTCAAGTTTCAGATTATTTTTCAAAAATTTTGTCCTCTACTTTTAAATTTATTTTTTAAAACACATAATTTTAGATAAGATATATTCAATGAAAAATAAGAAAAAGTAAAAAAAAATTACTCTATTATGATATATTCTAAAAGTCTAATAGATTAAAAAAAATGAATTCAATAGCAATATAAAAAATATAATTTGACAGTGAAGTTGGTAGTAATAAGCCTATGTTAAGAGGAATGTCTCATGATAGTGCATTTGTTGAAGCGTCTCTACTAGAAAAGGAGTATCATAATATAACATATAGTGGAGAATCTATATTAGAATACATTATACTTAAAGCTCATTTGGCAATCAAGGGCTATAATTAGGAGGAAAGTATTGATTATAATGAGATTTTCTCTTTAGTAGTCAAGCACACCCTTCAAAGTCTTGTTTGCTCTTGTGGCAAGTCAAGACACAAAGCTTAAAACAACTAGACATTAAGACAATCTTTCTCTATTGCCACTTAGAAGAAGATATTTTGATACATCAACCGAATGTGTATGTGTGTAAACTAAAGAAGTCATCATGCAAGCTAAAACAATCTCTTAGACAATAGTATAAGAAGTTCAACTAATTCATAGTCTCTTAGGGGTAGAACACAAGTTTGTGTGATCCATGTGTCTATCATAAAGAATGTGGAGAATGGTAAGTTAGTCTACATGTTGTATGTAAATTATATGTTTATTACATTGTGTGACTATTATTCTTGTATGTGGATGATATCCTTATAGCTAACAAATATAAAAACGGAACAAAAAAGTATAAAAAAATTAAGTTCAGAGTTTGAAATGAAAGATCTTGGCTTCGTAAGACAAATACTTGGGATGAACATACAAGGGATACTACGGTTTGAGCGTTGCGTCTATATAATCAAAGACATTTGAAGAAGTTTGTTAAGAAGTTTAGGATGCATGAATTTAAACATGTGGGTATGTCTTTGGGTCATCACACAAAGCTCTCGATTATCCAAGATCTAATTCTGAGGAAGATAAATGGGAAATAAAGACTATTATATATTTTAATGGAGTATAGAACATCATGTGTGGAATGGTGTATAGAATACCATATGTTACTGTAGTTAACATATTCATGGAAAATCCTAGGTGTGCTTGTTGGGAGATTTAGAATTTTCTTTTGTGTATTTCTAATTAGCATCATGATTAATAGACTGTAAAAGGGATCACTCCTTCACTTGGAGATTAAGAGTGATAATAAGCAGGGTTAAGTTTTTTAAAATAAAGGTGAAGGTTAGTTTTATCTTTCACTTGGAGAGAAGAGACTCACATGGAAAACATAGGTGTATGAAGCAATACTTACAAATGTTATTATTTTTCCACTTCCATACTTTCCATCTATACCTCTATAACATTAAAATAATTAAAACTATCTTTATTTTTTTAATATTTTTGAATGATACAAGTTTATTTTAAATTGTGTAATCTGATGAAATTTTAGATTACAAAATCTAAAAATTAAAATATATTTAAAATTTTGATTTTGAGATTATATAATTTAAAAATTATTTTAATTTTTCGAATTGTAGAATTTAAAAACAAGAATTAACTATTAAATTCTATAATATAAAAGTAGAAATACATTTAAAATTTTGATTTCTGAATTATATAACTCAAAAGATAATTTTTACTTACGGATTGCATATGTGAGTTTGACTTCCAAATTAAACAATCCAACAACCAATATAACTTTCAGATTATGTAATTAAATAGTAAAAAATAACTTTTAGATTATATAATTCAAATTTCAAATTCTAAAATCTAGAAATTAAAATTGAATGCACCTAGTTGATTAAGGGTCAGCTTTTGGATTAGTGGTAAAGAGAATGACTTCCAAATAGGCTAAAAATGAAAAAACAAAGAGCCATTGAGAGGTATAACAAGTTTAGGGTGTTTCTTGTCTTTTTGATTGTCCATGGGGTGCAACTTGAAGTGACGGAGGTGGGGAAAGAAACACCCCCACAAAGTGTTTATTGATATGGGCCCATGATTCCAGCCCAAGCCCATCCTAAGAGGAGAAAGACACTGGAGGCATTGAACTGAAAAAGAGGCAGTGACAATCTTTTGATTTTGAAAATTGAAGGGCAGAATAGAATAACCTGGCGCGTCATGGTTGTGCAACTGTAACCACCAGGCCCGATCACCTCTCCCTCCGCGCGAACCCCACACCAACCGTTCCCACTCTCACCTTCATTTCAACACCAACACATCCCTAACCCGATGGAGAACCGGACTCAGGTGCGGTGCCCGGAGAACCAAGAGCTGGCCGCGTACATGCGGAACAAGTGGCATGAAATGGCGGAGCAACCCAAAGGCATTTCTGATAACTTCGAAATGACCCTTTCCAAGGCCCATTTCAATGTCTGTAGCTCCAAAACCCCCATTCGAACCATCAAAGAATTTTCTCAAGTCAAGTACGTCTCAGTTTTTCCCACACCATCTTACCGCAGAAATGCCACACTCTTAAGAATTATAATTAGTTGCATATTATGGATATCATATTAGTCCACTTTTAGTTGGGTTGTCTCCTTTTTTTCCACAAGGTTCGACTGAAGACCTTGCTTAAGGGATTCGAATTTAGTTGGACTTACAACGTATTTGCTTTGGGGTTTATAATTTGTGCATTTTTTTCTCATTGTTTCGTTATGTTTATATCTTTGAAGATTTTATCTTTAACTGAGCCAAATGATATATTGTGATTCGTGTACTTCACCTTAACTAGTGAGACGAGACTTTTGTTGTTGTTGTTTGTGGTGTTATGTTTAACATCATATATAGAAACATGTCATAGACTATATGCATAACCATAAGTGTGAGGATATTGTGTTGTCTTGTATTACAATGTACAAAACTCCAATTATATTTTAAAATTTGAAAATTATCTAAAATTTGATAGGTCGGTTGTGGACCTTGGAGGCTTGAACTTTATCGTAAAGGGGTTATTGGATCTTTAGTGATTGGTTCTGTGCGTGTATTAGTGTGCTTGTGAATTGAGGATTGTTAAGGATGAAGGAAGGGTGTTTAAATTGAGTTTCTTAGTGTACTGATCTGATGGTGCTCTTTTTTTGTTTTCTGGAAGGGGTGTGGGAAAAATGATATTGAGGCTCATGCAGGGGTTTTTTGGGACTGGTTCTGGTGGTTCTGAATTGGAAGATTTGACTAAAAAGGGTATGTGTGGTGCTAGTTATTTGGCTTTTCTATTGTTTCAATTGGCTTTACTTTTTTTTTATTTTCTTTTTATTCAGAGTTCTGTCTAATTTTTCCTTTTTTCTCCAATCTTACAGGAAAGAAAACTAAAGGAACCAAACGTTATGTGCCTCAGAGGAACTCTGTCGCATATGCATTGTTGATAACCCTTTACAGGTATGCATACACAATACAGTCATATGTGCTACTAATGTATATGTGTTTTTTCTGGGTGAAATATGTTTCGAAGTTATCATGGCAAAACTTGTTAGATTAGGGATTTAACTCATTTTTTAATAGGGGAACTTCAAATGGGAATGAATTTATGCGTAAGCAAGAACTTATTGATGCTGCTGAAGCTAGTGGGCTATCTCGAGTGCCTATTGGGTATGATTAGTTATTTACTGTTTCTGTTTTCCATGTTTTAAGTAGATAGGTACCTATGAAAATGTGTACAATTTTTGATGAAGCACATTCTTCATGACCAGGCCAGAAAAAGGGAAAGGAAAACCTGAACATTTTGGAAGTTCTCCACGAGATTGGTATAGTGGATGGAATTGCATGAAGACCTTGATAGCTAAGGGATTAGTTGTAAAATCAAGCTGCCCTGCTAAGTATGGGTTTCCATTGTGCGCATGTTTTTTTTTTGCAGCGTACTGCTGGTTTTTGTATATAAATCTTTCTTTTAATCTTTAAATTATCTTTCACATATTAAAATCCACTTGTTAGGAGAACCTTCTTAATGTCAACCTATAACTAGTTATTTTTGTTTATTGAGAATTAGGCTTTAGCACATTTTTCCTTATGAGTGTGCTTAAGCAATTGAGCCATGTATATACCATTGAGCACTGTAGTTGTGATTTAGGTGTGCGTTCTATTGATTAATATTCCTAGCAATGCCAATGTACATCTAAAATTTAATTTAGTGTATGCTAATTTGTAAAACCAGCAAATGTTAGAATGGTTCTTGTTAAACAAATTTAAATTCTGAGATATGGTTTTTAAATGAAACATGACAATTAATATGTTCAAATGAAAATTTCCCATAGATGAATTCTATTTTGTGTTCAGGTACATGCTAACTCAAGAAGGCAAGGAAGCAGCTAGTGATTGTCTCGCAAGATCTGGAATGGCAGAATCTCTAGAGAAGTCAACTTCTGTTGAAATTACTTCTTATATGGATAACCAAAACTCCATGGATGTGGAACCCAATGGTCATGACACGGAAGCAGAGGTGTTGTCACCATTGACCCAGCAAAAGAAGCCTGTGGATGTTCCTCTAGATTGCCTTGGGAGGGTATTTTTCCTCTTAATTAAATTCCTTGTTACTTTGTTTTGTTTCTTCATA
Organism: Lablab purpureus; assembly: GCA_030347555.1. Lineage (NCBI taxonomy): Eukaryota > Viridiplantae > Streptophyta > Magnoliopsida > Fabales > Fabaceae > Lablab > Lablab purpureus. Next base: position 27,381,214 of record CM059258.1, read on the forward strand.
TTCATATGGTAGAAGTTATGTGCTCTATATTATTTATAGATTTATAGATTTTATACAAATCATAAATCCTAACTAATTAAGGAAGCTTTATCCTACTATGTGAGGTCAGCTATAAGATAAGAAAACATTGTAACTAATCCTAAAATATAATGAAGAAAAAGCCAAATAGGAAAACTAATCTTACAGGAAAATCTAAGATATGATTGGATATTATATTACAGTGCTTCCTCTCAAGATTAAAGCTTCCAAAGCTTTAAGCTTGTTATGAATATTCCCTTTACATAGAAAAAAAAGTAAACCATAGCAGTCAATAGTGTGCTTTAGCCGTGTGGTGATGCAGCCCAAGGGTGCTATGGGATTCAAATAGCGGAGAAGTTTCCAATAGTGGTCATTGTGTTGGGCGCTTTTTGTGTGCTATAGTGGTGCTACCATGATATGGGCTTCAGAAAACCCTTACTATGAGTTGTACATGGCTACCCACCTCTACAATAACAAGTTCATCTAATGATTTATTTGGAAAATATCAGCAGAAGTGATATTTAAAACTACTGTAGTTTCTATATATGAAATGTTATTTCTTGTATACTGTGTCCTATGATATTTATGATTTACTGTTATGAGTCCCGTGTTTGTGTTTGTGCTTCATAGGGTTACCCACTTTTCATCTAAAGGAGGTTCATGAAGCTAATGTACTTCAATATCCTGATTTGTTTCTTATTCTCTTCTTGTCGGTTCACTTGCAGACGATTTTTCTTTCCCTTATAATTGAAATGTACCTTTTCCTTGTTTATTAAAATTTCTTCTTTTGCAGTTTACTCAATTGGGTTACTCCAAGGAACACATTATTAGTGCTTTCGTTGAAGTTTCCAGAATCCATCCAAATAAAGATGTCTCATCTCTGTGGCCAGCTGTTTTACGTCATCTTCGAGAGGAACAAGTCTATGGTTCACAGCCAGAATCTTTAAGTATGTTAATACTTGTTTCTTGATTAGTGCATATACTATTATTTCTTTTCCTGCCTCAGATTTTTGTAATGACAATGAACGAACTTTGATCTCTATTAATCATTTCATAAATTATCAGGGTCCAGAGATCTCACTGGAAAAGAGCGCAGAGCTGTGCGCTCATCTTGTGATGGGCGCGTGGCAAACATTTGTTCTCATGATATTCCTTCTTTCCCCTTAAGAGCTTGCTCTTCAACTGTATGGTTTGATCTATTTACTAAAATTAATATACTTTTTATATTGTGCACTCTTTCTAACATAGTAATAGATTCTTAGTGTGTGTAAATGTAATGATTAGTACTAATACTCTTATCTTGATTCGAACAGAAGTTATATTAATAATAATAACAAAGATGTGTTTGTTATTATTATTAGTATATCTTCTGTTTAAGTCAAGATAGGTGTATTTTTTTTTTGTTTTAAACACTTATTTTGAATTTTCCAAAGGATAAATAAACCTCTAACAAGTATTATTCTTGTTCGGATATCATTTTTGCATTACAAAATACTCTAGAAGTTAGATGTTGAATAGTTGAATCAACATCATTTGCATTCATTTTATTATTTTGTACATTCTGTTCATGATATCTGTTTTGCAATTACATGTGTGGCATAAGAGTAAGATGATACTGCTTATTGCCCTGATTTATCAAACTAAGCACATTAGACCCTAGTTGAAAACAAGTACACAACTCAGTTCAGTATTCTTGATTCCTCTGTTACATCCAATTTAAATTTTGAAATTTATATTACAAGACTATTGTCCTCTCGTTGTGTATCCTTTTCTCGTCCAATTTCTTCTATTTATTTCTCAAAATAAAATTTTCAAGGACATCTTGATGTATACCTGTGCATGATGGCAGTTACCAACATTCCTCTTCAAAATTTTTATCCCTTGCTTTCAAAACCTATTATTTTCTTATGCTTATATGTTAATATAGTTTTAAATTTTTTTAGCTGCCTTCATATGTCTATCCCTAACAAAAGACCCCAGTCACCTTTCTTCTAGCCAACCCCAAACCCTAGATATTTAGAGGTTTTCTTTTTGTCCAAAAACTTCCTTTCTTGTCTTCACTCATTCTTGTTTTACTCTCCTAAAGTCCTAACATAGCCAGGTTCAAATGTGGAGGGAAGTTCTCGTATGTTCTATTGAACCAAACAAATTATTTGTGCTTCTGCATCTCTACCTTATGTACTGTACTCTAGTGCTATCTCTAGTTAATGTGAGACTTGGGTTTTTCCCAATATGTCTCACACCCAACACTATTGGGCATGATACGTGGATAACATGGCTAGTGACACTTTTAATGAATCTAGGATAGAATTTGATACCTTATTTGAAAGGGTAGTCAATTTTATAAGGTTGAGTTAGACATAAATCACTTTGTTAGAATTATGTCAATATAAACAGTTAAGATGGAATAGAGATGAAATTGAGTTGTATTAAATTAGGGTTAAATGTGCTAAACTTTTATTAGTGTGGAAAGTGCAATTTAAATAAAGAAGTAGATGGGTGAAATTGATTTGACCTTATCTTGTTTTTCTTTTTCATTCGTTTATCTTAATTTTTGCTTATGCATTCATGTGAAGTTGTTTATAGTTTTTGAAACATATTTTGATACTTGATGAACATCTTAGGACCATCCTATGCAAAATCCTAATAAGGATGACCTTGTATCAAAGATGAACATTTTAAATGTGCCACCATTGAGCTTTGGGGAGAGATTTGAGGATGCTTATGACATAATTCTAATATTGGATGATCGGGAGCAATTTGCTACACAGGGGTTAGTAACATGAATACTGCATTATTATTTTCACTCAGGATATTATATGATTTGTATTGCATTATCAACACGAATGATGGTGGAAGGCCAAAATTCTTCCATGTAAGCACGCCACTGTGGCATATGGAGCTTCCATAACAGGCCTCCTTTCACATAATGCCTTTGGCTTGGTAAAAAAACTCCACCACGCCACTCTGCCATTCAACCCATTGAGTTGCCATTTATTAACGTATTATAGGCTATCTTTTTTACCTTTGCACTCATTTAATGTTTTTGATGTACAGTTAATTTTTATTTACATCACTCTGGTGTATTGTCTGGCCTGCTGCTGATAACTCCAATGAATTTTATATTTTTTTGTTTCAGATCAAGATCCAGGAAAATTATTGAGAATATCTGCAGTCAATTCAAAATTCAAATAGAAGTGAGTCTGATGTCTTAACTATCTACATGTAGTTCCATACATCCTATTGCTCCCCAAATATTGTGTTCGTATTGTTTAATGCATGTTGACACTAATATTTATTATGGAAACTGACATTGACTAATGTGATCACTTGGGGAGATATCAATATGAACAGAAAAGGAACTCAAGGGGCACAATCCTCTTACAAGGGACGTTCCCTTATCACTGAGATGAATTAGTTGGTATTATTTTCTCTTCAAGTGCCTTACAATTTCCCACATTTAACTCCAAATGTAATCTCTTTTAACTGATTCAATAGCCTCATATTAGCTCCAAATAAAACCCATTGTAAATCATTTATTAGTCTTCTAATAAAAACCCTTGTAACTTACTCATAATTTACTAACCACCTACCGTTGGTTATTCCTCCTAGAATAACCTCTCCGAACCTTTATTCTCTTCATTATTGACATGTGCTCTTGTCTAACAGTACCATCTAGTGAAGAATTAACCTTGTCCTTGAGGTTGTTGATGTTAGGAGACTGGCTATAAGCAGTTAAAAATCCTCCCAAGTAGCTTCTGCAATGGACTGGTCTTGCTGCTGAATCAGAACCTATTCCGCCTGCAGCCCCTGCTCTGTAATTGATTGGGCCCCCAGATCCTTAAGAGGAGAATAGATAATTGTGTCCACCTGCTAGTCCATAGGAAGTTCAGTCTCCACATGATAATTTCCCGCTGTCTTCTCAAGTTGATTTACTTTAGAAACAGGATTTATCCGAGCATGAAAGGGAGCTGGAGTTAAAATGCCAAGAACCAATCTGTTTGATCACCAAATAAGGTATCATAGCCAGCAACTAGCTTAGGGTGTTGGAGGAGGAATAGAACCGTGATTTGCAGGGTCTTATTCTCAAATAAACCAATCCCATTGCTGAATATTCAAAGACTTCCTGTGGCTATTAGAATAGTGAACCATACGGGTTTGTGTTAGGTTCCTTTTTCTTGGAATATTGATAGTAGTTCCTACTAGAAAAAGTTAACACCCAGACAAGGAAAATAAATTATGAATATGATTCTTTATTGCTAAAAGAAAGTCAAGAATCACCCTAGCTCCAAGGTATACAAGTATCCCTCCAAAGGTGTTTTCTCCTTTTTACATTGGAATATGACCAGTAAACTCAATTCAATCCCCCCGGTACACAACGTATTTTTAGGAATTACAGTAAACCAGATAACAGAACCAAGTAACCTGTTACACTTTTGACCCTTTCCTTTTCCTATAATAAACCTGCAGACCATAGATTTTTGCTTCGAATCTTTCCTGACATATTGTGCTCCTATTCAAATGAAACCTCAGCTTTCCCAGAGCATCATTGCTATCCACCAAAGCTACTGAGGTCACAAAATTGATGGAGGTGGTCTACTATACACAAACTAAAAAGTGCAGTAATTTGCTGCACTATGACAATAGCTATCGTACGAACATTCAGCCTAGTATATAAGATCTATCCTGGCCTTTGTTAATTTATCATTATCTATTGTATAATATTTGAAATATTCAGTCAGTGTTTTATTTTTATTAGTTTATCATTAACTCCATATTTGGTCTTTGTTTTTGATAAAGTTCTCCATAAACACTTGCTAGAAAAGAAATAAGAAAGTAAAATGAATTGGGCTCCTCCTGTAAGCTAAAACCAACTTATGCACTTTAAATTCAGTAAATGTTAGATGAGAGTTTTTTAAGAAGTGCATAAGTTGATTTTGATTTATTAGGTAAGCTCTATTCATTTTACTTTCTTATTATTTTCTTATAGAAACTGAATCAGAAAAACTCAAAGAAGATGAAGTTTACAGAGATAAGAGAATTAAACATAATGCATTTTCTTCAAAAGTACCGAATAATAGAAAGCAAAGACTCTGGTTCTTCGAGGGACCAGTATCCTCCTAACATACACTTTTTCTGTATCCCCTTTTCTCTATACCCTACCGAAGTATTAATACAAACCCCTGTCTTATTCTATAACTTACTGACATAGTAACTAACTCCTAACAACATAAAACTGTATTCCCCATTTACTTTTTTTCTTCTTACATAAACTTTTGTAATTGGGGGTCGTATCCTATCATTTTCTCTGTCTCCTGAGTGTGTAGGAAAAAAGTTTGTCTAAATGGCCTTAAACCAATTGTAACTGTTACTGATGTACCAAACTCCTAATAAAAATCCTTCTAACTTACTCATAACATATTAACCACCTATTATTACTGCTCATTCCTCCTAAGAATAAACCCTCCAAACCTTGTTCTCCTCATTAATTATTGGGATTGCCTCATGTCGAACATTGACAGCCAATATTACTAACCATTATGTATTTCGTTTTGGGGACTTACCTTTGGCATAATATTACATGCTTCAGAAAAGAAACAGCCAGGAAGTTGTAACAGAACTGTTCTTGAATTTGAGAACGTTCCCTCTGTTTTAATTTTCTGTTAAAGTTTTTGGATAACATTGATCTTAAAACAAATTAGATTGGATATTAGTTAGTCGTACCTGGGTAGATTTGGACAAAAGATGCATTTAGACATGATATTTGGAAGATGGAAAAAATCATCCAGAATTTTTTTCATATACAGGTTCGACGATTGCCAGTTGGAGATGGGATTTGGATAGCACACCATAAAACTCTTGACAGTGAATATGTGTTGGATTTTATTGTTGAGAGGAAGAAAATTGATGATCTACGGAGTTCCATCCGAGATAACCGCTATAAGGATCAGAAATTAAGACTTCTGGTAATTATTCCTTAAATATTTAAAATTGTTTCTTGACAATTTAAAATTGTTTGAACTTGTGATGGCAAGCGTATATTGGTCACAGACTAATGGTTCTACATCTATTGCTTTCTTTTCCTATTTTAAAGAAAATAACGTGGTTGTAAAATTTAGGTAAATATCATCCAATGTCTGGTAAATTCATAGAATACATTATATTCTTTGACATGATGTTGAGGAATCACATCACTGTTAGTGAAACATTACAGCAGTTAAAACTTTAGTTGTGTTGTACTATTCCTTTTATATTTTGTTATTTGATTTCACTGGTGAAGAATGTGGCGCATTATTGCTGTGAAGAAATTACATATTGTTTGATCTATGCTATGGTGCTTGGAATATGTTCATGTTATTCCTATTCTATTCAGCTGTATAATTTAACAGCATGCCAGACTGACATAGCCTCCTCATCTCCCATTTCTCGTTTCAATTGCACATTTTTAGAGGTGTGGGTTGAAGAAGCTGATATATCTTGTGGAAGGTGACCCAAATTCTTCTGAAGCTGCTGAGAGCATAAAAACTGCGTACGTAACTTTTTTTAATTAAATTCATTGTGATGTTAGCTATTGAGGGGGGAAGTTGAAGAAACCAAATTCAGGTTGATGTGCAACATTATTACCATCACTGTTGACTGTTATGACATCATAACAAATGCTAAGGTTTGGTTTTGTGATAACATTTTGTTTTGTAATTTATTAGTAAAAACAAAATATTTTCACAAACCACGCACTCCCTAAATTACATCCGCATCTAGGTTGAAGGGGGTTCATCAAATGAAACTTTGTTGCTTTCTATCTTCAATAATCACACTAGTTGTTGTATACTGCTCCGATCTCTTGACTGTAAATTAGCTGTTTCTGAGTACTACACTGTTCATTTGTTTCGTTATAGTTTTTATTATTGACAATTGAAAGTATCATTTCTGACTTTTTGATTGGTGCTAGCGAGTGAGCAACCATCTATTGCTAAATTCACCATTGACTTATTTTGTTTATATGGTGATGTGGTGGATAGATTTCTTTTGTTTTGTTGTGGTGGTCCCATTTCACGAGGTTTATGTAGCAGCGTGATGAATGGGTTGCTAGATTTCGCTCGAGTGAAGCTTACTCAAATTGTTTGCTTATATCTTTAAAAGCTCAAAAACATTCACAATTTTTGTTCGCGTCAAAATTAACCCCTTTCAGACTTTGTAATCCTACCTTGTACAGTTGTTTCACAACAGAGATTCTGGAGGGATTTGATGTACAGAGAACAAGTGGGTTAGGTGACACTCTAAAGAAGTATGGTTATCTTACTCAAGCAATTTCTCAATATTACAAGTCAGAAATTTTTGTAGACAATGTTAAATGCTCTGGAACATGTCCACCTTTTGATGAATTCATCAAAAGGTGTCAAGATCTTGAGAAGACAACCGTTAGTGACGTATTTTCCATCCAGCTTATGCAGGTACTAACGATTTAAAAATTTAATTTGAACTGTTTTTCTATTGATTTAGTTTGTCTGACTAAACTGAATCCATTGACCTTGAGTACCTTTTTTAGTTTGCAAGTAAGAACACATCTACACCACCTTTGGGTGTAATTTTGCTTTCAAATGCTATTTACTGGCAATTTTCAGAACTCACAGCACAGCTTAAGTTGCGATCTTATTTTTGGATCATTACTCATTAGTACTTGGAGAATTTGTATTCTTTTTTTGGTGGATCCTCAAATTTAATTTGATGGTGTATTGAAATATGATCTAGAACTGGCTGGATGACACTATTGTTTTTGGTCTTGTGCAATTTCATTGAGCAACATGTTTGTTGTTCTTGAGCCTTTGTTTTAGGTAATGAACTGCAATTAGTTGTAAAATTGGATGTGTAACTCTAATACCATGATTTTCATCATATAAAATTTCAATTTTTTTATTTAAACATTTTGGAATTTGCAAATGCAGGTCCCACAGGTTACAGAGGAGGTTGCCATGGCTGTGTTGGATCTGTTTCCAACACTTTTCTCTCTTGCCCGTGCTTACTCACTACTTGTGAGTCCTCATTTCTTTCTCTCTTCTTTGAAGTCAATTGTTTAGGAAAATGGATTCAGACTGGATTGGATGTTTTACCTGCAAAAAATTGTATGGAGTTAGGGATTTTGGATGCTATAGTGCACACTACTCTATATTCATATAATATGTTATGTTTTATAACTAGGATTTTTCGGTCCATGGATATGGTCCATCAGTGTTTCAAGGTTTCGCTTTACAATAATCTAGCTTGATCAAGAGACATGTAAAACTAGTCAAGGAATGTTTTTGTTAAAAGATTGAACTTAGGCAGCGTCCAAAAAATTCAACATTGGGTTCAACACGTTAACCACTTGTATCCAACTCTTTGGTTTTATAACTAGGATTTGGAAGGTCTTTGTGTAGCTTTTGAATTGAATTAAATATTGCATTTGGCACTCTGTTTTGTTGATTTATTAGTTTATTTAATTTCTGCATTTGAATAATATTCCTGTTTCACTAGTTTATACAACAGCTGGCATAAGTGGTGAGAATATTCCATTTATCTAAAGTGCAACACAGTAATGAATTTTGATCCCAAGTATATCAGTATTCACTATTCAGTAGTACTCGTTTAGTATGGATATGAGAATTAAAGCTGCAATTTCCAGAATAGTGGATCTGGATCCGGGTCTGTTTCTTATACGCTGATACGAGTGTGTTCAGAATATGTTTTAGAATCTTGGGATATGGCACTGGTATTGGAGACTTGAGAGCTAGTCCATTTTATGGTGTTCTTTCAGTTCATTTTTAGCTGCTCTGTCACTAACTTCTGCTCCCTTCCTTTTCTAATTGTTTGATTTGATTAGGATGGTGATGCTCGTGCCCAGGAGGAGATGCTTCAAAGACAGAGTAACAATGTGATCAATACAGTTGCCAGTAGGAACATTTTTCAGTTCGTTTGGGGCAGCTGACTTGCATTACATTCCACCTTAAAGTTGGATTTTTGAATGTCAATCCACTAAGCAAGGTTGAATACCATATTTTTTGTACTCCCTCACTTCTCATTGTTAAATAACATGTTTGTAAAATTATTGGCACCCAGGTTTAGTTTGCCAGCAATTTGTATATTTTGTAAAGAAAATAGACCCGTATATATATTGCACAGGAGTTAATTTTTTTTATCTCATAACTATGATTAAGATTATAGATTAAATATATTTTGTCCCTCATGATTTAGGTCTCCAAAAATAACAGTGCTTTTTTTAGTCCTTCAAAATTATGAACATTGATGAAGTTAAGCTTGGTGGTGACTAAGAATTCATGTTAAGTGAGGTTGTGGCTTTAATTAATTATTCACTATTGACACTATCAATAATTGATTAAATGAGGATGTTGGATTTAATTGAATGTTTACTATTCAAAATCAATTAAAGGCACACGTGACTTTTAATGTTCTATAAACGTTTAATGTGATCTTATGAAACTATGTCAATTTTAAGTATTTTTATTAAGTATACTAATGAAGCTCATGGAGATATGTAAAGATACCGAAATTCTAACGTATGATTTGCGTGCATTCCTGCAACTTAAACAATATAACAAATTTTACATGATCTAATGTTTTATTATATAATTAAAATATCATAATCAAATCTTCAATGTTCTTCATTTGTTTCAACTTTCTATACTTTAATAGTCCTTGTTAATTACTTGGATTGCATTCATTTAATGAAATCAATTGAAATCAAAATATATAACATGATTACAAGTAAATGAGTATTGCAATATGACACCTTCACAATTAAAGTAATGCAACGTTCAAAAGTTAAAATGTTGGTCATTACATTACAAATTTCACATGATTAATTACATGAAAGGAACAATTAGATTTACAATTCGAATTAGTAGAATATCAAAATTTTGTGATATCATATAAAACATAAAAATTATGTAAAAAATGGAGGGTTGAATTATATATAAGAAGTATAAAAATATAAAAAAATTTGAGATAAAAATATAAAAAAATCAAGTTATAAGAAATAAATAAAGATTACCATTATTAAAACTAATTTGAACATCCTATAAAGAATTTAAGTCTCAATAAGTATAGAACATGCACAATTAATATTTTTAATTTTCTTATCACATTTGATATGAGTGAATAGCTTTCACTAACTCTTATATAATTTACTTAATTTCCGCTTTTAATTTCTCAAGACTTTAAAGGAATATGTAATCTTTAACTGTTAAGATCCTTTAACTATTCAATTCACTAACTATGTCTTACAATAGAATCAAGAAATTGAAATCTTAATAAAAAATTATTAACAAATGACTAAAATCAAGTTAGAATAAGAAGGAAAATTACTTAATATCATACTATAAGCAGATGAAATCTAAGAACAATTTAGATCTAAAATAAAATTTATAAAAACAAGATTTTTTTTGAATTGCAAACTCTTGATATTTACTGTTGACTTCTTTATTCATGATTCCTCTAACAAAGTATTCATTATTGTATTATTGAGACCCTAGATGACCTAATCCCCATAAACTCTTTTAATAGAGTGTGTTTTGATGATAAACAAATATTATATCGATTTTTTATACTATGCGCTTAAACATATTATGATAGGAATTAACATTGAAAAGCTAGTTAATTCACATATCTTAGATATCCTCCACATTCAAAATATAAATCAAATAAAGAAACAAGATATATACTGATTTTTTTCATAAATGCTATTTTTGAATTGTTTTCTTTCAAAGAGAAGAAAGAAATCCAAGAAAATCAAGATTTTCTATATTAAACTTCTAACGTTGCATATATTATGAAACACTTTTACTTTTTCAAGATAAATCAAACTTGAATCAATCTTTGATTGATAAAAACGTGATTAAAGAAATATCATAACAACATTCAAATTACAAAAAGTTATATAAAGACTTTAAGGATAAAGACAAAATATACACAAAAGATATACAAAAAACTTATACAAATAATTAGACTTTTTAAGTGTTCATAAGTGAGTGAACGTAAACATTTGTAATAATTAACCCAATGAGCTTAAATTGTCATTTGTTTGAGAGTTTTTGTTTTATTATTTTTCTAAGGTCTTAATCTCAAAGAGGGGATGTGATAGCTGGATGTTGTTTGTGTACTTGTTACCAAGAGGGGTTAGTGTCCTCGTTGGTAATCAATTTTTTTATTAGTGAAACATCATTTAAAGAGAAAACTCGATGTAGTAGTCCGTGAGTTTGAGTGAATCAATATAAACGTTGTTTGTGTTATTGTGTATTACTTGATCACTAGATGATCCAGTCTTCTTTGTAAAAAGAGTCCAAAGCTTTATTCAACTTCTCCTTCTAAACTTAGCTGTTCTAAGACCTATCCAAAATACCTGAGAGTGTAGTAGTCAACAACTACTAAAACCTTCACCAAGAAAACTAACCACATTTGTCGAACCAGTTTTGACGCCAAAGAGCTAGTATACGTTTAGAAAGCCAATTTCATGTTCCAATAGAAACTTGTCAAAGCCAATGTGAAAGTAGAAGTCGAATCTTAAGCTAAACTAGTTATTACATTTGCTAACATTGTTCACACCATCAACCATCCTCAGATTCTTATGGAAGCATTCATCAAATAAATAATCATGAAGAAACTTACGTAAAAAAGTTATGATATTACTTTTTAATTCAAAATTCAAAAATAATATAATTATGAATATTTTTCTTTATATATTACTTAATTTTATCAATTTTACTTAATTTGTGATCATAGGATCATTAAGGTTTATATACAAGTTTTTATCACTTGTAATTTTACAAGTTATTGATTTAGAAACCGTTAGTCATTTTTATGATTTTCACGTGAAATTTGTTTAATTTTAATTTTTAATTTTTAATTTCCTAAATATATGAGCATCATTACAGTAATGTTTTCTTTAGGTTAACCAATGTAAAAATAAAACTTGAGTTAATTGTATATGAAAGTCCATCTATAACAACATTTTTTATATGTTTATTTTTTATAATTCATGAAAATTTATGCATGCCTTATACACGAGATTTTCAGTTTCAATTTGAAATAACTATAATCTACATTTATTGAGGCTGAGAAAGTTATGAAAAATCAATAGTGAATATAAATTAAAATATTTTTATTATGAGAGTAAAAAAAATTAGTTTTAAAAAATAGAACGAAAACTAAGATAGTATGTTGCTGTGTCAAAATTATGTTGCTAAATGTTACTCACATGAAAACGTTAGATTTTAAATTTTGGAGTTTATATATTATAAACATATTATTCTAACCGATAATCAGTAGTATGTATTCTAAAGATCACTAAACTAAATTTATATATAAAATAAAATTCTATATAAGAAAGAGAATTATCTGTTTTTTTGTTAACTTTTCATATATCATGTTATTATTAATTATCATCTTGAAATTAGATGCTTAGGTCTACATTTAATTATCATAATAATGTACTTAAATTTGACATTCCACTAAAAATTGTCTTGAATTATGAGTGGTGAACATAAATACTTTTTAACATTGTTTCTTCGATTTAAATTATGTTTTTGTACTAAAAATTGCAATTTTTAGTTTTCTTTGATTTTTTATTCATAATTTTGATTTCTCTATTTTTTTTCTGCGAGTTTAGACTTCATATTTTAGAAAAATTCACAACTTTATCCAATATTCATTTTTAAATATATTTTATTTTGATTAGATGAAACTTTAGACCTAATACATTTATTTAAGGTATCATAAAAAAATTTAATTTGAAAGATAAAAATTATAAATTGAAAAAAAATCTAAATTTGAGAATTGAAGTATAATTATAAATTATTAAAATTTGGAAATTATAATCGTAAAATATAGAAAGTTAAAAATCACAGCTCTGAAATCGAAAGAACAAAATTATAATTTATCCTTATTATTTATTCCTATAGATGGTATTTTAATGAATATTTCTTCCAGAAGCAGAAAATCTTTTATAGCATTTGTTCCCTTGGTCTTGCTTTGTGCATGGCTAGTGGACAATTAATTTGGACCAGTTGGAAAACATATTCTTATGTTTATTTTTTGTTTTTATATGTTGTGGCAATTAAAAACCTGTTAAATACATGAACATGATTAACAAAATTATTCACTTGTATTAGGCTCACAAACAAAATATATAAGATCAATTAAGCTTATATTTTAATGAAACAAAACACACCAAACAACAAGAACTTCGACTTAAAAGAAATTCTTAGCACATTTTCCTATCAATCTCAGGTATTGACTTGTTTGTTCTCTCCTTTCTCCAAGGAGAAGTCACCAAGTGGAGGGTCTAGCCTTCAACATGAATCCAATTTTGTTTTGGAGGATCTTCCTAAGGTTTTCCTTGCTATCCTCATCATCTACCACTATGGAACAAGTATAAACCTGTTTGGACATGCTTGTATTTGACAATGATACCAGTTTTGGCCAGCACTAAAATCTTGTACTCTACAAAGAGACAAAATCTGGGTAGAGAGGACCCAGAAATTCAGAAACTGCATATTCCTTGCTGCACCTGAAGGATGACAAATTAGAGGTGACATTATCAACCCCTTTTCTTGTCCATTATTGATTCTTGAGAAATTCTTCAAGACAGGAGGAACTTCAATTCAACTAACTTATAAAAACCCTAATAACAAACACTTCAGAGCTTTGCAACTAGCCGGGGAACATTTTTGGTTTAGTTGCTCTTAGAGGCTTTTTTGGCCTTACCAAAATCACTAACTGTTACTAACCTGTAGTTGGTGGGGTGATTATTGATTATCTGTCCAAGTTTCACCTTATGGAATCAGGTAATGATTTTTTTTATTGTTTTCATTGCTAAGGAAAATGCTGCATTAAAACAGAAAGCAATAGAAAGAAAGTTTAAACTTCTCATGTTAGCTTCACTTGGTCTTCTTAAGGATATTATAGTCAAATAGTTATGTTTTAAGCCTTTCAGAAGTAATGGAAGGAAATCCAAAGCATAACATTGTAAGAAGTGTAAAACTAAAGTCACCAAAACAGAAGTGAAATTCTGAACAAATCTAAAATAGATAAGTAACCAGGTTGTGTGGACTTAGGTGCATGATATGTTGATCAGTTACTGAATATAAGATGTCGTTGTGTATTGGCAAATTGTATCTGAAAACTGATGCTTGTTCTAACATTTACATGCTGAGTGGAATGAACATATTATATATTCTTTTTTTCACCCTATGGGCTCTTACTTATGCTAATCCAACTATTATGGATTGAATAGGTTCACCAAACCAGTGGATGAGGGAGCTGAGATGGGACTCCCAGGGATTAAATCCAATAAGCCTTCTTATTGACTGTGCCAAATGTGTTGCATCTGGAAGCATTAAGAATGCAGATATTGGCCTTGAGTACATATCTCAGATTTCATCTCCTGATGGTAATGCAGTGCAAAGGATGGTGAGTTATTTCAGTGAAGCACTTGGAAACAGAATAATAAAACATTTGCCAGGTGTATACAAATCTATCAATCCCCCAAAAACATCACTATCTTCAGAAGATATCCTTGTTCAGAAATACTTCTATGAATTGTGTCCCTTTTTGAAGTTCTCATACCTGATCACAAACCAAGCCATTGTAGAGGCAATGGAATGTGAAAAGGTGGTTCACATTATTGATCTCCATTGTTGTGAGCCAGCTCAATGGATAGATCTTCTACTCACTTTTAAAAACCGTAGGGGAGGTCCACCCCATCTGAAGATTACGGGCATTAATGAACAGAAACAAGTTTTAGACCAAATGAACTTTCATTTGACATCTGAAGCTGGGAATTTGGATTTTCCTTTGCAGTTCTATCCAGTTGTTAGCAAAGTGGAAGATGTTGACTTTGAGAAGTTGCCTGTTAAGACAGGAGATGCTATTGCAATAACTTCTGTTCTTCAGCTACATTCGCTTCTTTCTACTGATGATGACATGGCTGGAAGAATCTCCCCAGCCGCGGCAGCATCCATGAATCTGCAGAGAGCAGTGCATATGGGTCAAAGAACTTTTGCAGAGTGGCTTGAGAGAGATATGATCAATGCATATATCTTGAGTCCTGATTCTGCATTGTCACCTCTTTCCTTGGGTGCCTCGCCTAAGATGGGGATTTTTCTCAATGCCATGCGAAAACTCCAACCAAAACTGGTAGTGGTTACTGAACAAGAATCAAATCTGAATGGGTCCAATTTGATGGAGAGAGTTGATAGAGCATTGTACTTTTATAGTGCATTGTTTGACTGCTTGGACTCTACTGTAACAAGAACATCAGTTGAGAGGCAAAAGCTTGAGAGGATGCTTCTTGGAGAGCAGATAAAAAATATCATTGCTTGTGAGGGAGTTGATAGAAAGGAAAGACATGAGAAACTCGAAAAATGGATTAGAAGGCTTGAAATGGCTGGTTTTGTAAAGGTACCTTTGAGCTACAATGGGAGGATAGAAGCAAAGAATCTGTTGCAGAGATATAGTAATAAGTACAAATTTAGAGAAGAGAATGATTGTTTGCTTGTCTGCTGGAGCGATAGACCATTGTTTTCTGTATCAGCTTGGAGTTTTAGGAGATGAATGTTCATATATATGCTGAATATAAAGGACCCTTTGCTTTGCCATGGATTTCAAGAGGTTTAAAATGAAGTAATCAACAAGACAAGAAGGTGGATGGGCTTTTATTTTCATCTTTCTTTCTTTTGTAGGTTTTAATTGCTTCTATGTATAAAGGGTTTTACGTTTTTGTTCTCTAGAGCTGCTGATGATTTGAAATAGTAAAAAAACAAATCCATCTTGTATTCCTGTTGATGTTAATATCAATTCATTTCAGTAAAATATTTCACTTTTAATTCTCAATGCTAGCAAAATTTGTGTATATCACTGCACTTGGTTTGTATCTCTTCCAGTAATATTAGCACATAGAAATAACATTAGCTAAAACTCAGTTTTATTTACAACAGCTGAAAGTGGGCATTATTATTAATAAAAGCTGAAAAAATTTATACGAAACTAGGGCATAGTTTTGCTCAAGGAATATTTGAGTATCTTACCTCAATGTCTTTGGTTTTGTCATGAAACATTGGATAGGGGTAGACAGTTTGGTAGAAAGAACTCTTACATGTCTTTAGAGATATGAAATGTTTTGTTGAATAGTTGAATCTTACATAAAAGCTAAGCTTTGATCAATAAAAGGCCATGTAAATCATTTCTACTTTTGTGTTCTGTGGAAATGTATTGTAATATTTCATATTCTGATACATATGTTTAACTTAGCTTCGGAATATTCAACATTAACCTGTTATAAGCAAATCTATATAAAAGATCATAACAATTTTAATCCAAAACCTTGAAATTACGTATTTGTGAGTTTTTTTTTATGTTGTTCAACTTTTTTATTTCATACTTAAATTTCTGACAACTTAAAAAAGGCGTCTTAGTTGTTAAATACAAAGGTATTATACATTCCTACATTTGTTTACATCAAATTAGATATTTTACATGGCAAGACATATAAGCATCTCATGACTGTTAAATGTTCCAGAAATATCAAATACAATTCAATTGATCAATATTGTAGTTATTATCTACAACCTTATTTTTTTTGCCATGTTTTGTCCGTGCTTGGTACCTAGAGTTAACCAATTCAGATATCCGTAATCTCTCGAAATACTCATCTTGTTCGGCATTGCTTTTAAAGGACTCTTGCTTTTATGTGGTTACATAGCATACATTTTAGTAGATTTCCATGTCCAAATAGAAAAGTTACAAAATATTAACCCTTGCTTTCTCCTTCAGTATATGTTTAGACCTATAGTTGGTGACTTTATCAAGATAAGAAGGTCGTGTGTGTCAAAGCACAAGGCAACTTTGTTTGAATGTTGCTCCCTTGTGGTATATTATACGAACCCTATGTACATCCTAAAGATAAAATTTATACTATTGGCATATGGTGCTAGAACATCTTTACATAAATCAACATATATTTTATCTGCGTTCGGTCTCTTAGGAGTTGTCTAATTTCGCTCCATAAACTAGGGAGTTATAACGACACCATATTTGTCTCCTTTGCAAACAACTTTCTTGTACCAATAATCTATATTTGTGGCTTTTGTAAGAGTTATTGTCTCATTCTCTGCTCCATAAACTAAGGAGTAATAAGGACACCATATTTTTCTCCTTTGCAAACTAACTTCTTCTAACAATGCCCTTATCTGTGACTAGATAACCTTTTATATGAAGGCAAACAATAATATTATGGAGGCTTTAATGACTAACGTGGCAACATCCACTTTCACACACACCAAGATGGTCGAAATCAATGGTGACAAGACCAACTCTTTTAATTGTCGCTAACTTGATGCATCTGTTTTTCATGACGAGAATTTTATCTTCTACTGGTTTACTTAACCCATGAAACCCAAGATCACATTCTCTATGAAGCTTTGCTTGCACTTACAGGGGCTTTTTCTCTTGGAATGTTCATCTGTGTTCCTCAATAGGATTGGCAATGTAGTGAAGAACTCGAGAAGTTGTTTGGTGTGCATTGTCTTTTAGGTGCCAAGGACCAACTTATGGACACAGGTAATACTCTCCCACAGAGTAGAACATTAGTCTGAAAGAAATTAAAGAAAAAAGAATATATTCCTTCAAAGAATTGAAGAAAGTGCAATGAACCTGCACCTCCCTATACTGAAATGCCACGATTTCCTTTCAAATGAATGATAAGTTTCACTTACAAACTCACTTCCTATTCATAAGCAATATGTCTTGTTCACAGCCCAACTAACCTACAAACTTAGTAACTTTTTCACTAAGACATCTATAACAGTTTAGCTGTGTGCCTTTATTACCACGTCATTATGATGCTGAAACCATAAAATTATTTTCTCCCTTCGTTTGGTCAGTTTCTAAGGTACAAAGTGTTTTATCCCCCATGTAACCTTGTTTGTCTACGAATTTACAACATTTTACATAGTAATAATGTGTTAATCTACAAAAAGTGCTAGAACAATTTGTCCTATGGCCTTGTATCTTGTTCTTGTCATCAAGTCCTTGTGAATAAACAAATTTATGTACTTATTGTCATGAGCAGAGTTTATTGGGAGATAATTGATGGAAAATGATGAATGATTGATACAATTTATTATTTCTCATACAGAACTATTTCTGCACGAATTAAATTTGACTTGCAATACTTGTGAGTTTGCAACACTCTTAATATATTTATAGTGCTCTTTTCCAGTTTTCCTGATAAAGCTATCTCTTATATATTAGTAGATTCACCATACCCGTGGCTCAAAGATATGAATGGGGAGGATAGGGGTAAATACCTGGCCCGTATCCTTAATGCCTGTGCCAAGTTTATTGAATCAGGAAGCATCCTGAATGCAGATACTGGACTGGACTATATTGCTCACATTGCCTCCCCTTATGGTGATGCAATGCAAAGGGTAGCCACCTATATTAGTGAGGGTCTAGCTTGCCAAGTCCTGAAAAATTTGCAGGGAGTACCTAAAGCTGTCAACTTGTCAAAAACAATGTCAACCTCGGAAGAACAACTTGTTAAGAAGACATTCTATGACCTGTATCCATTTTTAAAGACTGCATATGTAATCACAAGTCATGCCATTGCTGAAGCTATTGAAGGAGAAGAAGAGATCCACGTCATTGATCTCAGTGCATCTGATGCAGCTCAGTGGATTTATCTTATGCAGAGATTAAAAGAAAGCCAAAAGAATCCCCCATGTCTGAAAATCACAGGCATACACGAGAAGAAAGGAATTCTAGAGGAAGTGGACACTCAATTAAGAGTAGAAGCTAAAAATTTGCATTTCAATCTCAAATTCAATGCTATTGAAAGCACTTTGGAGAATCTTGACCTTGAAGAATTGCCTGTGAAGAAAGGAGAGCCTCTTGTAATCAGTTCAGTGCTTCAGCTGCACACTCTTCTGGCCACTGATGATGCAATGGTCTGCATCAGGAGCTCGCAGGAAGAACCAATGCATCAAAGGACATTTGCTGAGATGCTTGGGAAACAAAAGACCAACCCCAGTTCTGAGTCATTATTGTTACAACTTCCTCTGTGTGCTACTTCAACCAAGATGATGCACTTTCTGAATGGCCTTTGGAAACTCCAACCTAGAGTGTTGGTGATTACCGAACAAGAATCTAATGTCAACGGTTCTTTGACAGAAAGGGTTGACAAAGCATTGGACTTTTACGGTGCATTGTTCAACTGTTTGGAATCAACTGTTTCAACAACACTAGTAGAGAGAATCATCATGGAGAGGTTTCTACTGGGGCAAGAAATAAAGAACATTGTTGCATGTGAAGGAGTTGAGAGAAAGGAGAGACATGAGAAACTTGAGACTTGGATCCCAAGGCTAGAAATGGCCGGATTTGGGAAGAGACATATTAGCCATCATGGGATGATGCAAGCAACAAAACAGTTGCATGGTTATGGAAATGGATACAAGCTTTGTCCGGAGAATAATTGTTTGTTTGTATGCTGGAATGATAAGCCACTCTTTTCTGTGTCAGCTTGGACAGCTTAGAAGATGAATAACATGGTTATGCAGGAAAGTGTATTGCTATGGCATGCACATTTAATAAGCATAAACTACAATACGGTTCAGTTATCTGCTACAGCGTGAATGTCCAAGACTAATTTTATTGTCAGATATTTGTTTATGATTTTATATATTGAAAATAACTTGTAAACTTTTTTTTTATCGGCTCAACCACTTTATTGTAAAATTGGTTTTTGCAAAAAATGTATCAAACCTCTTTTTGTCATTAAAGATCAATAATAAATGCATAAGAATTCTATTAAATATATTTTTAAGACAATTTATATGAAACATACCAAGTTCTACCCAGAGATTAGTGCATGATTCTCTTTGTTTACTTCCTAAAACATGATACTATTTTGGCCGATTCACTTAGTCAAAATCAGTACTTATAATAGAACTGATCAGTAATCAATCAATTGCAGTGTATGTGTACTTTTTTTTGCAGATTTGGATGTTAAGTGTTAGTCCTTTTGATCTAAGCAATGATATGAAGGCAAACAAACCACATTGAATGATCACATGCTTCTTGAATTGTTGTGAACAACTAGTTCTCTTATGCATCTTGGATTTTCAAGTATCCAAAGAGCTATACTCAAGTGTCAGAAGTTTTGGAAATGTCCAGAGAAAACTTTGGTTATAGGCTCACTAATTCTATCTAAGAAAGGTTAATTTTAGTATTTACTTCAATTAGATATTGAAGTAGATATATGCAATACACAATGGATATATTATTGTGTTTAGTTGGATGAAACAATATTAAGAAACACACCAAATAATAATGAAAGAAATTTTATTACATTAATAGATAGTTTATACATAAAGTTTTCAATTCACATTTACACAAAAGATTATCTCTCCATGTATACAATATGTTTTACATAAAGAGAAAACATATAACAAACTAACTGATAAGTCCTTAATCACAAATAAAGAAGATGAGTGTCCAAGGAGAATTACTAGAAACATGATAAGAAGGGACACTTCCTCCTCTCTCCTTTTATTTAGTCTTTTTAGCATTTTTCTTAGTTGTTAAATATTTTCTAAACTCATTCTTTTTTTTGGATTTTGCAGAATTGCTTTTGACACCCTTTTTTCTACAAGTAGAGTCTTGTTTGGAGCAAAGGAGCACTTGGGCTAGAAGCCCAAGTTTGGGACGTCCAAGGGGGTGAAGAAGTCAATCTTGACCTTCTAGAACCCTTGGAAAACGTCATCTCATCATCCCAATCATTGGCCACCCGTTTTTGTTACCCTACCTTCTAAAATGTGTGAGTCTTGGCCACCAAGAGTGAAATATGCTTAGAAATCTTTTCCAATGTAATTCTCTCTAAGTCCCCACCTCAAGTCTATATAATGAGGTCTCTCGTTCTTGTAAAAAGGTTGAACATTAATGAAATAGAGAGCATCCTTGCATAGTCTAGAGCTTGTGTTGTGTTCTTGGGTGTTCTTCCTCCTCTTGGAGTCTTATCTTAAGCATTGGTTCAAGTGGCGGCTAATACCACTCATCTTGGTT
The DNA here is from genome assembly GCA_030347555.1 of Lablab purpureus. NCBI lineage: Eukaryota > Viridiplantae > Streptophyta > Magnoliopsida > Fabales > Fabaceae > Lablab > Lablab purpureus. The sequence continues at coordinate 27,402,340 of CM059258.1, forward strand.
AGACCATCCCCAAGTGGTGTGTAGCACTCCACTCCCATCCTCCTCTCTCAATCTCTTTCTCCATTATTGTTTCATGTTCTTTACTTTCATGCTCTTTAATTTCCAGTACTTACTTTCATGTCATTTACTCTTATGTCTTTATGATTCAAGCCTTCATAAATTGTGTTAGCTGGCTTTTATATTTTGTCATTCTCTTCTCTTCTTGAACTCCTTGTAAAGTCAATCTTCATACTTAGATAACCTTCGGAATTATTTTCATGCTCAATGGGAATCTTCATTAAGGTTTTCCTTCTAATTAACATTCTATCAAACACCTTATATACTAAATATTTAAATGAACCCTTTTCACTAACATAATAGACTTATGAACTCTTTATAAACATAAGGCAGTGATGATTTAAGAGTTTATACTACTGTATCATGAATATTTGTATGTTTGCTTAGTTGTTGAAGGTTAAACTATATTGTGAATACGTAATGTAGTTCCACCTAACCAAAGAGCAACTAGAATAGCAATAAAAAGGAGACGGTGGTTACTAATACACAACAGATTCTGGAATTTGTTAACATTCTCTAAAAGGGAAAAGTGTTAATAATACTGAGTAACTGAAACCATTGAAAGAACTACAACCGCAAAAACCCTGGTAGACGACATTAGCCATGGCGCACCGTGACATTGTACTCCACCACAAAATGCTCAGGAGTAGAAATGGCATCAACACTGTTGGCTACAGCATAGCCGGTGGCGAACCTGAAGACCCCAGTGCCCCCAACGATGGGCATCTCTCTGTTCTGCTCCGATATGGGGTTCCTGCCCAGCATGCTCAAGGAGCTTCCGGCGTAGTCCCCATGGGTGAAAGCGAAGTTGATGAGCATGAACATGCCCAGATCGTTGAGAGAGGCCAGCCCAAAGAGCCCCTGGGCTCTCCCGACGGGCTTCGAGCTGAGGTCCGCGCCTTCCGTCATGGGATCGTCCATGACGAAGGTGGAGCCGAAGCCGTAGGGGACGTTCTTGGGGGTGTCCACGATCTGCACGATGGTGGGGTTGGTGGGGTTTCGGAGATCATGGTAGAAGAAGTGGAGGTGGGTCTGTTTCTGCGACGACGGGTGAGTTTCTGAAGGAAGTTCGATGTGGGACTGGTGAGAGAATGAAGCGTGAAGATGGGTTGAAAGTGTGGAGAAGAGCGTGAGAGAGAAAAGGAACAAGAATCTAAGATGAACAGCCATTGTTGTTTGGTCTTCTATGTGTATGAAGGTGGTGTTGGGATGAGGTGTTCATATAGAAACATCATAGAATTTAGGAAAAATTTATTAATTTTTTTATTGCCCACGCTTCGCACGTGGAAAAAGAAAGGAGGGAAAGGAGATTCTTTGTTTCAAAATATAAATATTATTTAAATTATATTGTTAAACTTGAATTTACTTTATCTTATATTTTTAATGAGTAAAATTATGACAATTTAGTTGAAAAGGATAATATTTTATTTAGTTTTTAAACATGTAACACGTGCAACAATTATTAATATTATTAAGTTTTGTGAAACAACAATTTTATTGTTAAGTTGTAATTTTAAAAAATTAATTTGACATGGAACATGAATGAACATGAATGCAATATTTCGAAACAAGTGAACAAGTTAAAAAAAATATATAGTTATATTTTTTTACACTAAATCATACTTCTAAAAATATAGATACTTAATATTTAGTTGCGACATTTTATAGGAAAAGGATCCACTCCATTTTCCATTTCCTCCATTTAACTTTATATGTTATCATTACAATTTAATTTAATTTGTATGGAAGGAATATATTATATTTTAACTATAATAAATAGATATTCATCTTAAAAAACATATAAATAATTCTTAAAATTGATTCATTAACATTTAGATATTATGTTAAACTAAAATATTAAGGATAAATTACATAACTTTTTTTTCTTACATTTTTTAACGTAGTTTTATAATTTTAAAGTTTTCAATTTGACTGTAATTTTTTCATTTAAAATGAGTCAATATAATTATTTTTGTAGACTCATATTAATACTGTGGAGAATATGACCAAGTGGTAGAATAACACTCAAATGACAATGACGCAAGACATCAATATATAATTAGACATATTTAATATTTTAGAAATTTTACATCATATATAACATATTGTATCATGTATTATATAACAAATATTTATAAAAAATTGCAACATAGCTTCTAGAATTTTAAATAGAAAACCTTTTAAATAAAGTTCACTATTTGTTTTAATTATACATGTATAAGTAACTTACTTTTACATCCATGACATCTTAAAAGTAATTAATTATAATTTCTTTCAATTATTTTATATTAGATAAATTTGAATTTCACAACTTGCAAAGAAAATTATCTTCTATAAAGAAAATTGTAGAAAATATTTTTTTAAGAAAATAAAATATAAAAACAGAAGATAAGACACTAATATTTAATTTTACTAAAAAAACTGAAGCTAGTTACAATTTATTAAAGTTTATAAATTTGTCGCTTAATAAATAAATAAAAGTTATTTTCAATTCACACTTCAATAAATTAATAAAATGAATTATAAACAATTTGAATCAGTGATAATAGATATTACTATTAAAATAATATTATAATTTTCATATTGAAAAACCTAAAAAGTTATACAAAATTCTAAACTATAATTTGATTAATAGTTACAATTTAAGAAATCATTTGGTCATTTTTTTAATATTAAAGACTTATTTGACTAGTTATTGCAATTTTAAAATTTCATATTAGAGATTGTTATATTAATTTTACTTCTGATCATGATCAATTTACAGATTGATTCTAATTTCAAACACCAAATGGGAACTTACTTCAAAGATAAGCATGAATTATTGTAACTCTAGAATCTAATTCCAATGAGCACCATGCATACATAAGAAACAAATCAATCTCTTAATCAACCTTAGTTTCAACATCTATTATTAGAGAAGAAAGTTTTAGTAACAAATTAATTAAACATCATTTTAAGCAATTAATTGATTATATACTTTTTTTTAATATCGTTTTGTTCATTCTAATACAATTTTTTTATATTCTAAATCCTAAATCTTAAAACCTCCACAAATCAATTTACATGTATACTTTCATTCAAGATCTTAATTATGGTTTTATCTTTAAAAATTTCTAATTTTGTATTTGGTCACTTTTAATTTTTCTAATTTTGATTTCTTAATCTCTGTCATTATCTATTTACTTGCATATCATCATCATCATAATATAATATATATATATATATATATATATATATATATATATATATATTTATTTTGTTATGAAAAAAAAAGTCAAGATCAAAATAAATCTAACAATTTTTAAATAATACTTAAAAAGTTAATATAAGGGTAAAACGAAATACAATTAATGTTTTGAAGATAGTCTTTTTTATTAAAAACTGAATCAAAATTTCTTATTTTTTTCATAAATAAAAAAACTCATTTTAACCTTTTGGTAATAAATTTGAACTAATAATAATAAAAAGAATGAGGGTATTCAAAGTTGTGCTGTTTTTAACACATTTCTTAGTAGTGCATGACAGTGATGTTGTATTCAACAATTGCAACAGCAGATTTAGCATCAAACATAACAGTGGTAGCTATAGCAGAACCCCTTGCATATCTGAAGACCCCAGTACCTCCAACAATAGGCATTTCTCTAACTCTTTTCAACGTAGGGTTTCTGGCAAGAATGCTGAGGGTGCTGCCATTGTAAATGCCCTCAGTGAAGACAAAATAGCATGCCATGAACAACCCAAACTCATGCTGAGAAGCCATGGCATATAGTCCCTGGGACCTTCCAACCAGCTTTGAGCTTGGACTTGGCCCTTCAGTGAGAGGGTCATCCATCATGAACACAGTTCCAAATCCAGCAACTGAGCCATTGGGGGGGTCAACAATTTTCATAGCAGAAGGGTTTTTCCCCTTGAGCTCATCGTGGAAGTAGAAGTGGAGTTGGGTCATCTTTTCCACGGGTTTTGGAGATGGAAACATGGCAAAGTGCTTCGCAAACACTTCATCACTTGTTGCTTTTGGCAAGGAACTGGAAATGGTAAGAGCAAGAGAGAAGGCAAAGAGGAGACACACAAGTGAAGCCATCCTATAATTTGTTTGAATTTTGGTTAGGTGTGTTGTCTTAGCCACTGGTGGCTATCACTCATATATAGGCCACACTCACACAAGATTCTATGCATGTATTTATATTTTTGTTTTAGTTTATTGTTAATTTTTTTTCTGTTATCTATTTTTCATCTAATTATCTAATATAAAAAAATTACAATTAATTTATAGACTTTATTTGGAGCAAAAAATTTACGAACAAATTTAAGAAGTGTTATGATCCAAGGATTCAAGATAATTTTGGTTTCTATTTTGTAATTTTTATCTTTTTAATTAAGGAGTTGAAAATTCTCACATAAAAAATAGAAAATTATAAAAAAATCATAAGAAAATGTGAATTATTTATGTTCTGATAATGCAATTGAGATATATAAATTTTTTTAAAAAAATAAGTTTTTCTTTATAAAATTTTTATGAAATTTTAAATTATGAGAATCAAAATTTGAACTTCTCAAAGTAGCATGTGACAATTAATCTAATAACTTATTGTAACATTTTTATCTTTCTTTAGTGTAAGGAAAATATTCTTTTCCAAACTTAATATTATATTTATTGCATTTTTGTTTTTTCATCAAAAGATATATAAATAAATTTAAAATAATTCATTCTACACTTCAACTGAAATTTCATCCATTTAAAATAGCTAAACTTTTTACATATAATATTATTGACTAATTAGTAATTTGATTCACCAATATATTACACACTTGAAGAGATATTAGTGGATAGATTAAGATAAACCAATCATAACCTTGACCAATATTACTTCTCATTTTCCTTAAAGTTAATTCAATTCCTTTTTATTCCTTTCTTTGAGATTGATGAGTGACACTCCCTCATTGTCTTAATCAGCAAAAAAAGAGCAATGGAGTAGTAATTTAAACAAAGAGAGATATTGGTTATGTAGATTGTTGTTTCATAAAAAGTTTTTCAACTATTAAAAAAATGCAAACTAGTAATAAAGTGGCATAAAAAACATTCACAAATGTTACTTAGTTGTCTAAAGTTTTGAAAGAGGTTGTGTGGTATGCAGAAATGAGATGATTGAAGATTGAGAAAATTGTAAAGTGACAGAAGGTACAGCGTGACACTCTTTTGCAGGTTTCATGGAGACATGAAGAGGGTTGCTATATATTTGTTACTTTAAGTACATAAAATATAAGCATTAAGCTGAATTCCATGGATGGAATATTGGTTCTTTTTGACCAAATAAAAGCATTTGCCAAATGATGTCTGTGTCCTTTCACAGAATCATTATCTTCGCACGCGCTTCTGTTTCTGCTTAAACATCACAACCTACCTCACAGCTGTTGCAGATAACATTTTCAGTCTCATAACCTTCTTCTTCAGTTCTGTCTAATCTGTTAGTACAAACATTTTACATTTTCTCTTTATTTTACAATTATGTTGTTTAGAATATGTAAATATGTTATATTATTGTTGTTTAAGTAAAAAATATTTCAAATTAGAATTTAATTATAATTATAATTAAGTAATTTAATATATAAAAATAATTTTTTTCAAACTTATTTTACTATATATAGATATTAATTTACAAGACTTAGCAGGACAGCCCTCAATGAATACCTGATTAACTACTATTTGATTTATTTGATTTTTTACTAAAAATCAAAATATAAAACTAAATATGATGTATTTTTAATTTAATATAAAATTTGAACCCACTTAAAAGTAATATTTTATGTTTTAATTTGAATCGATTTTTATTGTTATAAAATTGATAAAGAATTTTATAAAAAAAATGTTAGATATTTTATAATGAAAATTTGTCAATTACATATGTAAATTTTTTTATAATTGTTCTCGTATTAATAATTTCAATTTTATTTCATTTATTTTATATTTTTAAGTAAATTACATAATCTTCTTATAAAATTGTAATAATTGAATTAGAATGAAGTGGTGACAAGTTTGACTATAATCATCCTTTTTTAAATAAAAATTTATACATATTTCTATCATTTTAATTTTAATTTTTAAAGGATATAAATTTTTTTTCTTGTTTATATTTATGTCAAATACAAAATTCAAGTTTCATTTTCATCCATGTCCATTTTTTTAAGTGGTGTTACAGTCGTATTTATGTCTATATATATTCTTGCACTATCTAAATTACTAATTTTCTTTTATTTAATGTTAAATTTCAAAAAATAAACTATAATTATATAAATTTTAAAATAAAGTATCAACTAATAATTATATAGATGTTAAATAATTATAAAAATAAAATTTCATATAGTGAAAATTTTTAACTGAGTATAATATTTATTATTTTTTCAATTTTATACTTAAAATGAACACTCAAAATTGATAATAATTTTTTATCATCTAAAAAAATAAATTAGAAGAGCATAAAGGGTTTAGGGATGCTCAAATTCTTTTAAAAAAAGAGATAAAAACAAAAGAAACATATAAAACATGCTAAAATTCTTGTTATACACAAGATTAAAAAAACCTTTCTACAAAAGTATTATAAGAGTATTCATGTCTTCACAGACAAAAAACAAATAAAAATATTAAAAAAAAGAAAAATATATATTTTAAGAACAATTTAATTCTATAAAATTGAGGTTTATGTTTTTCAAAATGTAATATATTCGTTGAATAAAATCGTAAAAAAATATGTAATTGAAATTATAATAAGAGAAAAAATAACTTAAGAAATAAGTGAACTTTGAGGATATGAATGACATTCTGTGTTATTTCAACAAAGCAAAAATCTTGATGTGTCACCAATTGATATTATTATTTTTTATAAACTTCTCAATCTTAATTTTGTTAACAATCTTTTTAAATATTTTTTTCATAAAAAAAACAAATTAAAGTAACATGAACGATCAAGAAAAAAAATGGAATGAAACAAAATAAAAAAATAATACTAATTTATAGGGTAATAGAGATAAAAAAAATCCAAAAGTAAAAACACATTAAACACTAAATAATCAACTCATAAAACCTATGAGAAAGAGTGAGTTCAAAGTTTACCTTTAATAAATTTATTATTCTTCAAGTGTAGTTGTAACTAATTATTCATCACTGTGTAATAGTAACTAGTAGGACTTTTATCAACTAAACCTAGATATAAGTGTTATTTAGTCCACAATATTTGAATTCTGAAATACACAAAAAATATAATTAGATGAGCCTTTACTTTTTAAGTATATGACCAATTATAAGAAGATAATTTAACTGATTTTCTTGTTTATAAATGAATGAAGTTTAAGACGTTGATCCTAAGATTATGAATTCCAAGGTTTGGTGCGATTACTATAAGAAGAAATTTATTGAATATAAACTAATTTAGAAATAAAAAATAATTAGTTATTATAATGACTAAATTGAAAAGTATTTTATAAACTAAAAATTATTGGAATTTAAAATAATTTTTATTATAATAGAAATTATAAATTTTTAGTGGCTATTCATCTTAAAAAATTTGAAATTAATTTTTATATAACGATAACTAAATTTATTTTTAGATCAAAATTTAAATTTATTTTTAATATTAATTACTTAATTTTAGTTATTGAATTTTAGTTACTTACTTATTAAATTAGATTCTACATTTATCTCTAATTCAATTAATTTAGAGGTCAATTTTGTCATTATTAATATCTTTGGTAAAAATATTTTTTTTTAAAGCCACGCACTAGTTATCCTTAGAGAATCTGCCTCGATTCTTTTATGCTGCCAAATAATGCAACTTTGTCAAACTTATTTATCTTAACTCTTTTAGTTTCAAAGAAAATAATTAATTGACTGATTTTTCACAGAATCAACAATGCATGTCTAACTTCTTCTTTACGTTGCACTTTTGTTTGTTGATTTTTTTTTGTTTAATAGGTATTTTGGTCATAATATTTTATAAAAATTTATAATGTTTTTCTTCGTTTATTTTTTTTCTCAATTAAGTTCCAAATTTTATTAAAATCTGTCAATGTGATCTTTTCCGTTAAATTAACGTGAACTACGTTAACTGTGACGGCATGACACACACATGTCATTTTGTAATTAGTTGGATATGTTTAGAGTGACGTAAGCCCCAGATTTGTAACCTTCTCTCTCCTCCTCTCCCTCCTCCTCTCCCTCCCAATCCTCTCTTCTTCTATCTGGCACACCCCGAAACCCCACCCCCTCCCCCTTCCAATCTCACCCTCCGATGACATCAACCTCTTCAACATTGTAATCACCCTTCCCACGCCACCACCTCCTCCTTCGTCACCACCAACCCTTGCAAATTCTTCTACCTCTCCTCCAAATTAAAAAATTTATTCAATGAGGAAGCTTGGCCCAAGCATTTAACGCTAGATGGGAACTACAATCTAATAAGCAGATTCTAATGGATCAATATGTGTGCTTGATGAAAAAGCATGATAACATCTGCAACATTCTCAGCCATCGTGAATTTGCTTGGAATGAAACCCTGCAAACAATAATTGTTGAGGATGATGTGTGGGATGCATATATTAAGGTTTCGGGGATATTAGAGGGTGAGATTGGAAGGGGGAGGGATGGGGTTTCGGGGAGATTGGAGGGTGAGATTGGAAGGGGGAGGGGGTGGGGTTTCGGGGAGGGAGAGGAGGAGGGAGAGGGGAAGGGAGAGGGGAAGGGAGAGGAGGAGAGAGAAGGTTACAAATTTGGGGTTCACGTCACTATAAACATATCCAACCAATTACAAAATAACACGTGTGTGTCATGTCCTCACAATTAACGTCATTCACGTTAATTTAACGGAAAGGATCACATTGACAGATTTTAATAAAATTTGGGACTCAATTAAGAATAAATAAACGAAGAAAAACATTACAAATTTTCATAAAATATTAGGACCAAAATACTTATTAAACCATTTTTTTTAGTTTACAGAGTTCCTAAAGTGAGATATATTCTTCATGGTACATCAACACATTGATTTAAATGATATTGACATCGATTTTGTTAACAAAAATTAATTTAAGCATTATAGATTGAAATTTTTTTACTTAAAAATATCACTAAAAGAGTTAAGTCAATCTTTTCTTACTAAAACATTAATAGATGAAACATATTATTATATATGTCCATTAGGTAATGATAATCACTTTCCTTTTTAATAGTTTTACAACCTTTAAGACGAGATATATATGTCCTTACATTACGCTAGCAAAAATACAATTCAAAAATAAAATTAGCATTTTCATTACCAATTTGGACGATTTTTCTAAAAGAATTTCAAAAAGATAAATAAAAATGAAATATTTATAAGTTAAGATTAGTTTATGTAAAGATGAAAATAAAATTTTTTAAAAATTATATGAATTTTTTTTATAATTTAATTTATGCAGATTGACATTTTTTAGGAATTGTTACATCTTTCCGAAATTTAGGTTTTGTTGGATTTTCAGAGGCTATAGAGTTTTAGTTAGTTTTTTTTTATCTATTTTGTATTTTTTTTTTCTAGTTTAGTTTCTTCATGTTCTTTTATAATTTTTTTCTCGTTTTTATAGATTTTTTATATAGTAACATGTGATTAATGAAATTTTAACATGTATTACTTTAGTTGAGGTGTTTTAAAACTTCATAATTATGCTTTTTATGATCTTAATAAAAGAAAATAACATTAATTTGTGGAGCAGTTTTTTATTCTTCTCTATACTTTAAAAAAAAAGTCACTATAAACATATGCTTTTCTATTATTCTTATTAATTAATTTGGCCGCGCCAGAGTGCATGATTGGAATAAATTATTAAATAAAACAAAGTTTTATAAAATATTATCCACAAGTCCAACCACTACAATAATTAATCTTAAAACTGATTACGAATCTGGTAAGTGTCCTATAAATAACAAGTTATATATAATGAAGCCTTCAATATATATATATATATACAACTTCATCACAATTTTTATGAATTAACCTAAAATGATTAGTGTATTTGGATTATTAGTGTTTGTGTTGTGCAGTGAGAGAATTATGACAGTGGAGGGAAAGTTGATAGAAGAATCTCAGATAAGCTTACCCACAGAGAGAGTGGAGAGATTCACACATCTTCACTACTACTTCCATGACATCTTGGATGGTGAGGAGCCAACATCTATAAAAATTATTGAGCCACCAAGCCATGCTCATGGTGGATTTGGAATCACTTTCATGGTGGATAACCCTTTGACAGAAGGGCCAGAGTTGAGTTCAAAAGAGGTTGGAAGGGCTCAGGGAACTTATGCTTTGGCTTCTCAGCATGATCTTGGATTTAAGATGGTGATGAATTTCTTCTTCAGTGAAGGTGTTTGTGAAGGGAGCAGTCTCAGCATGCTGGGGAGGAATGCTGTGTTGGATGAGATCAGAGAGATGCCAATTGTTGGAGGCAGTGGTGTTTTCAGGTTTGCCAGAGGCTATGCACTGGCCAAGACCATATGGTCTAATTCTACATCTGGAAGTGCTGTTGTTGAGTACAATGTCTGGGTCTATCATTTCTAATAACAACACATGGAATAGAGTAAGAAATTTTATTTACTATTTAAAGTATCAAGCTCTTATATCTACTGAATTAGATTTTTAGGTTGGATTTTCTTTTAATTTTGTATGAAACCTTCTTGATTGATGTGATATTTCTTTGCTAAGAATTGGAGGGAGCACAACTCAACCCTCACATAACAAAAATATATATCTTATCTTTCTTGATTTTTTTTCTAGATATTACTATTTTTAAAAAAATTTATTCAAATATATATTCTCTTATATTATTTATACATATATCACACTTTACTGTTCATATAAGTGAATTCTGGCCTACGAATACAACTTGTTGGCTGATTTTGTCACTAAGAATTCGGTTCGAAAACCGAATTTTGAAAAGACTATTTTCATTTTTTTTCTTTTGTCACTCGGAATTTGGTTTCTCGATAAGTGAATTCTGAGTAAGATTTTTAATTTTTTTTCTTTTGTCTCTATAAATGATTGTTATGCCTGTTCTAAAGTCTAAAACAAGATTTTAAAGGAAACTTTTAGAATAGATGTTCTCGTAGAAAAACAACCATACTCAAATGAGAACGGTCGTTCTCATGTTTTCTTTCAGTCATTTAACAGACAACACTTATAGAGATAAAAAAAATAAAAAAATTTACACAACCAAATTCTGAGTGACAAAACAAAAAAAAATTGAAATACCCTTTTCAGAATCCACTTTTCTTGGAACCAAATTCTGAGTACTAAAATGAACCAAATTTAAACGCGTTGTAGGTCAAAATTTGGTTCCGGAAAACCAAATTCTATCATCAACAATAAAGTGTGATACCTATATAAATAATATGTGAGAGAGTATAATTTTGTAAATTTTATTGAAAAACGTAATATTTTAGAAAAAGAAACTACCTTTTTTAAATAAAATTGTAATCTAACACACAACTATTATGAATATTAGACTTATTAATCATACATATAAATTCTAACACATCTAGCTATGGATTTGACCAATAAATAAATATATATGATGATTGAGTAACACTCTATTGTATACTAAAATAATGTTTATAAAGAAATATTAGTGATGTCTTGAGAGAACCTACAAGACTTCAAATAGTCTTTATATATTCATTAAATATCATTTAGTTCATTTCAAAATGAGCTCCATAGGACCAAAAACAGTTGTAGCATATTGAACAAGATCATTTTCAGATTGAACGGTTTACATACGACCTAAATGGAATTAAGTTTATCCGTCCCTGGGTTTATTAGTTGACTTTTTTTAATTAGATAATAGTTATATTTAAAAATTAAATTGTTAAAAAAAGTATTTTACATGCATTACCAAATAATTATATCTAAAATTAAAATTAATTTCATTATTATTAATTATATTTTAGAAATATATTTTTATTTTTTATTTAAATTATTTTATAACTTTTATACTTTTTTTAAAGTGAGTCCGTTGATCTAATATGGAGTTGAATCGGGCCTAAAACTCAACTAATTTACAATACGTATTAGATATGGAATGATACCTTAAACAACATAAAATGTTTGTTAGTATCAAAATTAAGAATCTATAATAATCTTTTGTCTAATAATCTATCTTAATAAAATGGAACACAATGAACCTTTAGCCTTTAGGTCTCTAAAGTATCATCTGGTAATTTTTAATTTAAGAAATATTATTTTAAAATATAATTTTATGATAAAAAAATTCTCATTCATTACATAGATTATTTTTTGTTATTATTATTATAAAGACCAAAAGTAATATAATTATATTTGTGGAAGAAAAAAAGTGTAAAAAGTGAATAAAAAAGAAATATTATATGATTAAAAAAAAGTGAGCATAATTAAGATTGTTTTATTTATTTATAATAATAATAATAATTGTTATTATTATAAAATAGTAAAAAAACATAATTATTTTTACTCATAAAAAACACTTCAAACTCATTTATTTTAGTACTATAATCGATTATAATACGATTTTATACTAATTTCACTTTACTAAAAAGATAATATAATTATATCTTGTACTTATAATTACTTATATTATCATCGTATAATATATTATACATTTGTTTTCTTACAAAATTTATCGACTCTCATATCTTGTTTTTTCACGTTTTCTTTTCCTTTCTACACTCTTAAATCCATTAATTTCTCATTTTTTTTCCTTTTTTTATTCTTAGTCTTTCGTCACAAAGAAACGAAACATAATAAAAGATAATAAATAAATAAAATGGCATATATTATACATATATATATGTATATATATATTCAAATATTATGAAGAAGGAGTTTTTAATATTCATATTTATCAGAGAAAATGAAATTTAGTCTTAAGAAAATGCATGAGTAAATGTACATATACTATTTATGAAATTCCATCACTCCTAGGGCAGTAAAGGCACGAGAAACAACTTTGAAAGAAGAAAATTGAGAACATTGACATAAATTCGTAAACTCTTTCTCTGTTCTTTCACTTCCTCCATCAAGAAACATGAGGTTATCAAAGCTAGTAACCATCTTATCTGCTTCAGTTGAACCAATTGCTTCTGGCATTATGAAATCTACAACCACCACCTTACCATTTTCTGGCAAAGCATTGTAGCAATTACTTAGAACTTTCAAACAATTTTCATCCGACCAATTGTGCAATATGCCCTAAAATTGTTAACCAACCACACTAAAATGGTTATTATAAGATATATAAAGTCACAGTTATAAGGGAATTATATGACAGTGTCTAAACTAACCTTCAATAGTATGGCATCACCTTTTGGAACACTTTCAAACATGTCTCCTTCAACATGTTCAATTCCTTCATGAAAATGAAAATTCTCACTCATTATAATTAATTATATATGAGTAGTTCATTAAGGTAAGAGATCAAGATTAAATCTCCCCTTATCATTCATGTGCATGGTAATTGAATAGTTGCCCATTGTAACAAAACAATTCCAACTAGAGTAGAGGAAAGTTATGCATATAAGTGTTTGCAAGTTATATAACTTTGGTGGGATAAATTAAAATGTGCCACCATTTACTCCATTTTAAATGAAATTGGTGAGCTACTATTAACAACCTTTCAAGGTTCCATTGTATAAATGAAGTTATAGATTAAGCAGTAATGAAGTTATATATCTTTTTTGGTTATTTAATTTAAATTTTATTGTTAATATTGAGTGTTAAAGTAGAAAAAGAGATATATACCAGGACAAGGTGGAGCTTGTTGTATTACTTGTGGAAGATCAAAATTGACACCCTTTATGGAAGGATACTTGGAGATTATCATATTCAAACTTTGTCCTACTCCTCCTCCCACATCAATAAGCAATGATATTCCTTCAAATCCACTGTATATTTGAAGTATCTTTGTCATCTCTGTTGTGCATATATTGGCCATTGCTTCATTGAAGGTATGATTCCATGCTGGATCTGATTGTATGCCTTCAAAAATAGGCATTCCATGAACTTTCATGTATAGTCCATTATCACAATCAAGAAGTATCTCCTTGAAATTAAGCCTAATTCACATCAAATACAACAAATTAAACTCTCATTCCACAAATTGACAACAGAACTAATCAACAGAACTTAATTAGTAAATCTTAATTTGTCTATAATTATAAAAGTATTCCCTTCGTCACTTTCAATGGTTGAATGTTTGTTAAGGAAGATTTAAAAGTAAAATTTGTAACAAAATAAGCAATTTAACCTATACAAAACAAAGTTTAATTTTCAAAGAAAGAAAAGAAAACAAAACTTAACGCTAATTATGAGTGTAACTAAATGAAGGTATATGCTCTGCATGGAGGAACGTGGTTACTTACAATGCCTGAACGAGCTTTGGATGACTCATGAACGTTGAGAACAAGGCCAGAGAAGCAGTGGTTTCAGCGTTGAGGAAGTACTTTCCAGAAGGTGAAAGTTGAAAGAGTCTTTGGACCTTACCTTCTTCATTTGCGAGTGTAGAGCAAGTGAGAAGAGAGTGACTTGCAAGAAGAGACAGCATGCGATCAAGCCTTTGAGGTAGTCTTTTGTGCTGAACTGGAAGATGAGAAGCAATCTCAGAGGCTGACACGCCTAGTGTTTCTGTTGTTGTTGCCTTCGCAATGATCTCAAACAAGTTGAGCTCAATGGCAGCATTCAACACAGCAGTGTAAACCATTGGGCTGAAGCTTAGTAGCATAGCAGAAAGGCATGGATCATTTTCTTCACCATTAATCTCTTCACAGTTAGAACCCATATGGTTTATGGTCATGGTTTCTTCACAATGAGAATGAAGATGAAAAGATATAAAAAAGAAGATGAAACCATTGCATGTAGATGAAATTCTGTCTCACATGTTTGTCTGTCTTTTGCTGAGGTTATGGCATGGACGGAGAAATCTTGATCAACAATTTTGTATATATATATATATATATATATATATATATATTTGTGTTATTATAATCAGAAAAACAGTGTATTCTGCAGCTGTAATGCTGCTACCACCAGGTATAAAATTATTGATATAGAAAAGTCTATGCATGCTTTTGTATTTGGCCCTGTATGTGAGGATCACATCAGCATTCCATAAACAAAGTCACAATGTTCTGGCCTGCTGTTGGTGCTAAGTGTGCACTTTCATCTCTATAACAATAGTATTTTTCTTGTTTAGGATGACATCTGTTACCGATTGTTTTTAGTGGTAGGTTGAAAAGTTTTAAAAATGATAATAGAAGTTTGGCTTAATATTTAGAATCATTTTTATATTTAAAACTTAGTTTGTTTTTTCTTTCTTGTGATTTCTAATCAAAATAAATTAATTTAAATAGTTTTTTAAATAGTTTTTTTTTTTATAATGTATAATTAGTTTAATTTTTTTTAAAAGAAAATTAGTACAATTTATGACGAGGAACTACAGATGTGACCATTTCGTAAATAATTATAATTTTATGATGAAATTTTTTAGGATAGTTGTAAACCATAGAAATGATAAAGATTATTTCAAAATCGTCATAAAAAAGTGAAAACAACAACTATTTATTTGAAGTGTTTGTTGTCTGTGTCACTGCCTGTGTCGTGTTTGTTATCATAGTTGTGTTTGTTGTTAGTTTTTGTTGTTGTTGTCATCACCACTATTTGATTATCATTACATTGTTGCTCCTTCCATGCATTGTATCTCCAATTATTTTTCTTTTTTTTTGTCACCAAGGTTAGTAATTATAATATGTTATATTATACTTATTTTAGTTTTGTTGTTTCGAATTGTTATTTAATATTTAAGTTAATATAATATTAAATTGAGTTTTAAAATTAAGTTATATTATGTTTAGTTAGATTTTAGACTTTTAAGATTTGAAGTTATTATGTTAGATTGTACTAAGAATTTAGATTATATTATCTTAAATTAAAGGTTTGCAATTATTTAGAATTTAAATAATTTAGATTAAAGTCATATTTAAATTGTTGTTGTATATAATTTAACTCTTTACTTTCTATTTTTCATATAACTTATAAGAATACATTCATTATCAATAGTTGAAAAAACGAGAAAAAAAGAAATATTATGTTTGAGGTGTGTTGAAGGTGGACTCTACAATTCTCTAATTATATCATATTTATAAAGATAATTTTAAGATATATTAATGAAAAAGAAAATAAAAAGATAGATCCTAAAACAATATAACTTTATCAATAGATATAATTCTACTAATAGATACAACTCTATCAATAAATATAACTTTATATTTTAATAAATATTAAATCTAACATTAATAATTAAAAAATTATTTTTAATCGTTGTTAATAGTTTATTATTATTTGAGTGACTAAAGTTTATGTGAGTTTTCGTCTCTATTAAAATAGTTGTAGTGTTATAATGGTTAGAATTTTTTTCATAGTATTATTTTTGAGGTATTTTATTTTATTTTTAATATTAAAAAATTACATTTTAATATTATTTAATTATTATAATATTTTTATTAATGCAATCGCACCAAATTTAAATTAATGTCTATGAACAATTCAAACACCCGTTGAATTTAAAAACATTATACAATAGTTTACTATCTCGCAAGAAAGCCAAAACATTTTTTTTTCAGCTTCTGTAAAATATTCATTTTCTATATAATTGGTTTTCATTTTTTATTCATAAAAGTTAAAGTTGGACATCAATGAGTTTAAAAAATTAATTTAGTGGTGAATCAATTAAGCTACACCATGATTATTTATTCATATACCCATTTAGGGGTGAATATTATCGATTCTTCAATTTCATCAATTCTTCAATTTTTAGTCAATAAATAATAGAATAAAACATAATTATACCCATTTTTTTATCATCTATATATTTAAATGTAGAAAAGTCATATTTAGTGCATCCTAACTCCACCATAATAATGTCATTATTCAGAAAATAAAAATTAAATAAATTTAATTAATAATTTTATCCATATTAAAATTAAATATTTTTGTTTCATACAATTTGTACAAAATAAATTAATAAATAAAGACAGAACCAACAAGTTCCTTGGAAGCCCTCTCTTTGCCGAGAAGCAATCGCAGCGAGGAAGCGGTACAATCCACCGTCGCAGACACGCGGTTTATGCCCCTCGGTTCGTTTCGTTTCCTTCTTCTGCAACTAAAACCCTAACTTGTGTTCAATTTCGTCTACATTTCACTCGTTTCAAATGCATTTGCCCACCAATTTTCTTTGTTTTCACATATCTCTGCTGAAATTGAAAGCTTTTAGGTTTCGTGTTTCTCCTTTCTCTTAAACTCGTGGATTTGTGGCTTCGCACGGGCTTCTTTCGACTTTTTAAATTTTTTTTTGCTGGGTCTTGCTTTTGTTGAGAACGTCTTATTGTGATTATTATTGTTGTAATTTTAGGTCTGTGAGTCTGCGGCAACAATGTTCACTTCGATCAATTTTGATGCTGTTATATGTGTTAGAAAGAGCTTGTTTACAGCGTGTTTCGACCTAAGTACTTGTGTAGGCGTTCAGAGAGTTTTATGAAAATAGCTTATGATGCATTCCTAACTTGTTTTTGGCTTATTTCAATAAGCCTTATGTGAAAATTGTTTTTATCTCGTTTTCTTTTGGAATATATAAAATGAGTGTTTATATTTTTTTGTGGGATTGTTAATTGTTAGTATGTTAGATTTATGTTAGCTAATACACGAGTGCCTATTTCCTTAATTAAGCTATTTATCCAAACATGGCCTAAAACCAGGGTCTTTAGCATGCTAAGTGTAGTGCCCATGGCAGATGAAGTGGCAGCTATAGCAGATGGATAGTAGCGCTAGGTTTTGATTCTAAAAGAGCCCCTGAATACTACTGTCAGACCATGTCATTTCTCACTTTCTCTATCAAGCCAACCATAGTTTATCTCTTGAGCCAGCACAATGGTGACTGGTTTCTCTGCCTCTGGTCTCTGTTCTCTCCAGCAACTTAGTCTCTTGGAGATCGCAGCCTCTCCCTATCGTAGGTGGCCTCTGCTTCTCTTGTATTGGTTTGGCAATCTCTGCCTGTCACTAAGAATTTTTATTGTTGATTGTGAATATCAGCATTTTTAGGTAATTCTTAAAGTAAAAGAACGAGAGAAACAAACTGAACTATTTGTTAGTGAGTAATAGAGTTGCTAGTGAGTATTATATCATCAACATATACCAGAAAAATATGTAAACCTGAAACAAAAAGCAAAGACTCACATTTACTGCTGGCAAGTCCAAATTGACGTAGTGTAGATTGCGGTCTGTCAAACCAGTGTCGTGGTGTCTGTTTTAGCCCATAGAGAGCCTTATTGAATTTACAAACTAGGGATTTGTCCCTCACTTCAAATCTAGGAGGTTGTGACATATAAACTATTTCTTCAAGGAAACCATTCAAAAAGACATTATTGATATCAAGCTGAAACAATTTCCATCCACATGAGATAGCAAGAGTAAGAACAACTCTGATTGTAACTTCAAAAATAGAGAGAGAGTAAAGAAATATTTTATTGATTACAATGAATTACAATTGCATTCTCAACTCCTCTATTTGTGACAATCACACTGTCCTGAAAAAGGAAATAAAAGTCAACTGAAATGAATCTGTAGATTCTAAGGATATTTTTCCTAATGACTATAGAGATATTAGGATATTTTTATTCCAATAATTTCCTATTTATAGCACTTCCCTTCAAGTTGATAAATGAATATCAATCATTCTCGGCTTGCCTACGAAACAAAATCTTGAAATTTGCCTTGAGGAAGTCCTTTAGTGAAGATGTTTGCTAAATGAAGTCCTGTAGGGATATGGGTTGGAACCATTAGACCTTTGACAAGATTATCTTTGATGAAATGCATGTCAATTTTAAAATGTTTGGTTCAATCATGTTGTACCGGATAATGAACAAGTGATGTTTAATCTGTATCACATGCTAGAGGATAAAGCATATGTAATAATGAGCTTCTTTATTGGAAATTGAACATGTTATATTTATCTGCTGCTGTCTTTCGATATGCCAAAATATGTTATGTTTTACATTTTAGAGAAAAGCTTGTTTTTGCACCCTATTGAAATGGTCAACTAATTTAACTAATTGTCTGTTGAAAAACTTTGAGCCCTCCTGCTTTGAAGTAACTTGCATTGGTAATGGGATAAAAAGGAAACCATTCTCTTGATGTGTTTTCTATAGTATACCCATTTAGTTACCCTAAGTTTTGAATTTTTGTGTTCTTAGGTTTTATTCACTTGTTGCATGGAATCATCAGAAGAGTATTCTGCATTTGAACAGAAAGTTAGTAGGACAGTGTACTTTGACAACCTGTCGCCACAGGTCACTGAAACTGTGATAAGAACTGCTCTTGACCAGTTTGCAGCTGTGAAAAATGTCAAGTTTATTCCCAACTACATTGGACCAAGCAATCTGCCGCAGTGTGCGTTAGTAGAATTAGATTCTGCCAAAAAGGTCGAGGAAATTGTATCAATGGTAGGACATTATTCTTTTATGATGTCTGGGATGCCACGGCCAGTAAGGGCTCAGCCTGCTGTGATGGAAATGTTTGATGATCGGCCAATGAAGCCTGACAGAAAGATAAAGGTACGTTGGATAAAGTCAAGTGAACCTGATTTTGAGGTGGCAAAGGAACTAAAGAATCTTACACGCAAACATGCTGCAGAAATAGAATTCGTACGCAAAGTAAGTTCATTCCTGGTAATAATTTTTCTGTAGCTCTTACCAATATCATTATTCTGATTCTCAATTTGCAGAGTATGCCTCTCGGAGTTGATGTGAGAAATATCTATTTTCAAATTACTTTTTTATTTGCAATGTTCACGCAAGTTTCTGGTGTCCTGTTAAATGCATGCTTTTGTCAATCTGTCAACATTTTTGTTAACAGAAGAGCAGTTAGCAGTAGTGTTGAGCATTTCTATAGTGAGTGTATGATAATTACTAGTAACTTTGTGGGAACTTGCTGGTGGAAATGGTGCTGTAACAATTGATCCTTAATTTCTTATGCACTTTTTAACACACAACATTTATAAATTGTGAAGATGTAAAGGAATTTATACTGAACTAACCGAAAATATCTGGTACAAAGTTAGACATTGGAGAAACTTAGATGGAAAAATAATCTGTCCTTATTAAACATATCATAAATTTGTAGAATAAGACTTTTGTTGTTTGTTTGTATTAAACATTCCAGAAACTGTGGATTTTTTTGTCTTTAATGAGCTGGAAACAGGTAAAATGTTTCAAACATTGGTTGATTTGTTACCAAGTGTATAGGCCTGGCCCTCCTTGTTATGTCTTCCGACTTAACTTCCGTCTTAACTTCAGTTGCTATGTTCTTTCAGTTTGTGATTTGAACAATTTATTTGATTTATTTCTGCAGAAAGAATATATCACCACTCTATCTAATGTATGCTCATGCATTCTTTATAATCCCTGTATGCCATTGCTCTCAATTTGGAATCATTACTGAAATGAAAAAGTCACGTGTTTAAAATGTGTTTGTGGGTGAATCTTAGAAGGTAAGTATGTTTGTATCTGCTTTTGAATTTTTAGTAAATTAAGATTGAGGACAAGGCTTGTTGCAATGGTAAGATTGCTGTGCTCTTTTAGTGTAAGGCTGCAAACATCTATCCTTCCCACACCCCATTTGGTAAGGCAGAAGTCGTCCATATTATAATATTTTCATGTGCTTTAAATCAAAGGTGGATACCCCTTAACTCACACACCTTGTAGACAAATTCACTTTATAGAAGTATTATCGTGTCTAAATTCGATGTTGTCTTGAATAAAGAATGCTAAGTGAAACATGTAATAACTGAAATGAAAGCATACCCTTGTTTTGTCCTTCTGATTAAAGAACACATTTTATTTATTTTGTTACAATGATAGCGTTTAGGTTTGAACCTATGCCCCCTTGCGTTGCGTACTATCTAAACACAACACTAGTTCACTCCCTAGTGGCTTAGAAGACTTTTATTAGTACGAAAGACTATCTTGCTAAATGAACTTCTACTCTCTTCTATCTAAATAGTGCCGAAACTATAGCTCGATATTCATCATAAAAATGTTTGATGATGTTTACTGTGAGCAATAGTAGCATTATCTTATTCTGAAGTGTGTTCTTGGTGTGTTTGTGTTCGTTCAGCTGCAACTAGACGAAGAAGAGAAGCTTGCAAAGCAGCAGGAAGACACGCTTAAAGTGCATTACAAAAAGTTCAAGATAATAGAGGGTATTATGGCTGATAAAACTGCCCACCGTTTGGCAAGACTTTATAATCTGCATGTTGCAGATGAATGAAGGCTTCGTTTGGTCTACATACAGTATATGTAAATATATTTTTCTTTTTTCTGGTTAGGATCAAGGCTTGTAACTTCTTGCTGCTACTACAACTACTGATGAAGAGTTCATACATGGTATATAAACATGCCTAAGATAATCCTTTGTTTAGTCTTCTTTTGATTCATAGTAGGGTGTTGGTGGTACTTGCTTGTAGTGTTACTGGCCTCCAAAACATTTTGTTAACCACATACATAACAAAACCAAATAAATCTTCCTTAAAACGATGAGGCTAAAAAATGTAGCCAAAGTATTAGTTGAATATACCCCTTGTATTTCAACCAAAAGTACACTCAAAGTCAACAAAAAAAAACAAACCAAATTCTCCTCCAACTAGCCACAGTTGTGCCCATTGGGTAATACTTTTAAGTCCCCTAAGGGATCTTCCTCTGGACTTGTAGAACATAGTTATGGGCTTCTAGCAGAAGGAATTGATTACTTTCTATATTTTTAGGAGGCACCTCCAAAAATTTAGGAAATATCAAAATTGCTTTATAAATTCTTTTTTATTTTTATTTTTCATGTTTTTTGTGAAAATATTTTTTAGTGGTTTTTTGGATTGTATAATTTGGTAATAATTTTTAGATTGCATAATTTGGAAGTGAGATTAGTATAAAACATTTTTTTGAATTATAAAATTTGAAAAGGAATATTATTAATAAATATTATTAGGGGGCATGCCGTACATACTTGCCAATGTGTTCCATCGACAAATTGAACTGTAAGTTTTGGAATATTATTAATCAATATTATTCTCCTTTAATTTAGGTTTGCACCTTTTTTTTTCAATATTTTCTATTTGACTATAAAACATAAAGAATACTCTTAGAAAAAATCTGATACCTGTCAATTTTCATTTTCTTTGCATTTTACATTAAAAACTAAAAAAATTGGACGCAAACTATGATTGAAGGAAATAATTTATTTTTACCATATTAGTTATTTTTTAAAAAAAGTTTAAAAAAGATGTGTTATGCTATACGTGATCACTCAAAACTTAAAGAGGAAAATAAGCAACTAGGGTAAATACAAAATTAAAAATTTATGGAGACTAAAGTAGAAAACAATTATTGATAACCAAAAGTAAAATAAAAAAAATTAGTACACATGAAAATTTTACTCAGCAATTGACATTGCACTTAATAAATACGTCATCACTTAATAAACATTGGTAAAGAGTAGAGAATAAAATAAAATAAAAAATTTATCAAAAAAAATTATGAGTGTTTATTTTTTTAATGAGGTATGTACAGTGTTGAGTGTGTATTTCTTTTTATAAGATATGTGTGTTTGAGAGATAAAGAATAACATACCTGGTGATTGAGGGAATAAGAAATAGTTGTGTAATGTCCGAATGAGTTAAGGTGTTCGAATGAGTGTGTGATTATTAAACTTATTTCATTTTATATTTTTATTTTATATTAATATTTTAAATAAACTCATGCATTACATGTAATACTTCATTATTTTTTGTATCTTTAAGTATATCACTTTTTAGTTTAGGTAACTCTTTCATTTACGTTGCTGTATATTTTGTTTATGTTTTCTCTTTTTTTCTAGTATTTTATTATTGCAATGAGGTGGCATTTTGTTGATGAGGCACATGTTAACATTAACATAACATCAATTTAGAACTTACAGAGATGATTTAAAAAAATAAAATTTACAAGGAAGGAATATAAAAAATGTTCTAAATTATAGAAACACAAAAATTAATCAATCATTTAAACATATTTATAATTTTCTATTAATTCTACTATCTTAACTTATTAGTGTTAGCGTTACTAAGCATGCCAAATGACACAAGTGCACCATGTTTGTTTGACTTGTGCTTTCATCTATCTCCAAAAATAATAAGTTTGAGAATTTAGAACTTTAAATCTCATCAAAACACCTAGAACCTTAGCCCTTGTTTATGAACTCAAGATGTATAAAACATCTAACTCCTAATTGTTTTTATGATGAGGAGAGTTATTAAAGTTTGAAATATATTAACATGAGTAATGTGTGTGCTAATAAAGTTTAAGAAAGAGTAAGGTATAATGTCCAATGTAGCATTTGCCTATACACTTTTACATTATTTAATTTTGTTTTGTGGTATTTTGAAGTCCAATTCTTCATAACAAATCCATTTCTTGTAGGGATTTTATGTCATTACCTAGAGATTAGTTCAAAAATTTCTAAAATTTGGTAACAGTTCTTTGAGATGCTGATGCTGATATTCATTTGTTATACTGATATGTTCTAACAAATAGTTTGAGCCAGGAATCAAACCTTTGACCACATTATGCTTAAGAAGATAAAGTTTAAATAGGCAAATCTGAAATTTAAAAATTATTTAGTATTATTGATAAGAGTTTTACATTTTGTCCCAAAAATTCATATGGCTACTCACCTAACTCAAACCTTTAGTTCTAACTTGTGACTTCTACAGACAATAATTCATTCCATGTATCTGTCAACCCTGCTACACACCAATGAGTACAATCCATGCCTCTGAAGACATTGTAAGAACTAGGATGTGCATCTTTTCTCAACTGTGACAGAGTTGTGATGTTAAGCAGATGAACAGGCTTGGTTATGTTCTTCAACACATCTTCCACTACATATAATGCTTTTGGCAAACCAGCTGAGTAAGTTGATCCATTTATTGGCCTTGTCTCCTTTGAACAGTTTGTCACTCCTGGCTCATTCCACTCCATGCCTCTGATTTATATACAAATTCAAAAATCATCAGAAGGTTCAAACTTTTTGCAACACCAAGTATTGCCGTCTTTACTTATCAGAGTATTTCTCTTATAGCCATTACATGCTAATGTTTTAGTCTTAGTTACAGCACTTGTACTTTAAAAAGGATATTAAGGGATTGGTGAAATTTAATGCAGTTAACTGATTCTTTGATCTATCTGAATTGAAATTTTTGTTGCTTATATGAATTTATAGACAAGAAAATGTTCCAAACTTACTTGTAATGGGAAGGAGAGATTCCTTGGAAAAGAACTTTGGTTTTGTTTGTATCTACATCTGCATCGACCCAATTACCCCATGTTGTCAAACCAATTCTAAAAGCTTCCATTCGATCCATGTCTTTCACTATCTTGTCACCTATTTGAATATAATCCCATCTACAGAACAAACAAAAGGGTCAAGTTACTTGTTAGCTGTTATTAGAATCACAATTTCTGGTGCACTAAATAAAATATTTTACTTTTTTCGAAAGGTTGATTTTTAACTTGTATATTAGTCATTTCTAGCTGTTTTTCTTAGAGAAGTTAAAATCATTTGTTTTTCTTCGGAAATATGTGTGGAAAAACTTATCCTAACAAAGATTAAACGATTTTGAAGAAATCTTACGGTTGCTTGGGTCCTCTGCGGTACCACCAAAGCCAAGTGTTGAAAACCAAAATGTCCATGTCTTTCCATATGCTTCCACTCTTAAGGGAATCAAGCTTCAGGACTCGACCAATTTTCTCCACTTCAATGTCAACCAAATGTGTAGAATGAAAAACAATCACTGAAACTTTATAGTCCTGCAGCAGCATTGTAGTTCAAATATTTGGTAGAAATAGGGAAAAAAATTATCACAGTTCTGAAAAGTGTTTATGAGGAGATATGTCACTAACCGGGAATGTGTAGTTAGACACATTCATATCACCCTGCTCTAATATTGCAGTTTGAGGCACAGAAGAATGAAGCAAGCAAATTAGTGATTGCCATTGGTTGAGACTGACCGAATCTCCTACAAACATGATCTGCTTCCCCGTAAGTTTTGTCAAAAAATCTTTTCCATCAAATCTACAAAAGGGTATTTTGATGTTTAATCTGATGTTTAGAATTTAGGATCACATTTCAAATATGAAAAATGAAAATTACTCAAACATGTATATAACAGTGTTTCAAAATTTGGCTCAGACTTTAGGTTTGGTGGGGAGAATTACATTAGGATGATGTTATGGTTCATGCATAAAAATTCAGTACTAGTAACAGAAGTAGTGATTGCTTGTAACAGAGAGATGTATGAAATTCTGGTGCTGTGATTTCTCACTGGTGGTGTATCATACACAATCATTCAACACATGAACGTTCCAAAATACTGTATCAAATCTTTCTTCTAAGAGTTCTTTTGTTTTGAACATAAAAAGTTTGACATGTAAAAGGGTAGTTGTATAATAATACTTGCTTTATACTTAGTATTTACATTAAGGTATTTGACATGTTGTATAAGTTAGTAAATACACATTTTATTCAATGAAAATATTAAAAAATAAAGTGATGGGGTTTGTGAATAAAGACAAAGACTTGTGCTTTTAAATTTGAAATCTGTGTGAAGGATCATAGATTCATTCTGAAGATTGTGTGAACCCAAACCAAATACTTTAAGCTCACGGGTTAACAGATGATACTGTAAAAGCTTGGTCTTTTTTTTCATTGACCAAAAATGTTGCAACCTAGTCACATGTCACATTTACAAACCCCAAAACAACAAACACAAACACATGTTCTCTATCGCATGTAGTTTTTGCCACCATGACCTCCATATTAATGTAGTTTACAAATATGGAGATATGATATAAAATTCAAAACTATGTATTATGAAAGTAAAATTTTTTTACCTTAAAACATTAATTGAAGGAGAGTGATAATTTCATCAGAGTAAAAATTTTAAGTCTTAAAAATAATGAAATACAATATAATCCACAAAAATAATAAATTAAAATTTAATGAAATAACTTTGAAAAAAGAGTTATATTTTAGAACATTAGTAAATATAATTTTATAAGTTCTTAATTTAATTTTGATGAATTTCACATGGGATCATTCTTAAGACTTTTAGAATTTTTTTTATTTCAACGCAAGATTATAAAACCTACACTTTCGTTAATGTTGTTTTACTTGATTATTGACAGCAAATTTATATAATTTACAAAAATTATTCTTATAACTCATTGTTTTATTTATTTGCATATTAAATTTTATATCATATCAGAATAATCAATTAAAAACCTTATATAAGGTATATAATGGGTAAAGATATTATCCAAATGTTTGCTTGTAAATAACTGTCAATATATTAAGTATTTGATTAAGTTTTATAACTTAATATAAAATTATTCGATAATAATAAATGCTTATAATATTAAATTAAATTTCACCAATTCATTTCAAATTATTAAATAAAATAATAAATGCTTGTGCATTTAATAAAGTTCATAAATGCGTTTAAATCTATTTAATAGTAATAAATTCTTAGAATACCAAATTAGGTTTTAACTTTATTAACATTTGCCTACAAAGTGTGGATTCTTAAAAAAACAATTTATTTTTAATTTATTATTTCCAAAATTTAATGTTGCATTAATTATTTTTTATTAATTATATTCTTAAATTTAAAAATATTAAAAATAATTAAATTATTTTTTTTATAAATTTGAAATAATTAATTACTTTTTAACTTTTCATTTATCTTAAAGACACTTGTTCAAAAATAAAGAAGTAACGTAAATTTCATAAATGCATTTAAGTTTCACGCATTTCAAAATATTTTGTTGTAATTAAATTCTTATAAATACAAATTACGTTTCGCAATGAACTTTAAATTATTTAATTACAATAAATTCTAATAAATATTAAATTAAATTATATAAATTATTTTTTAATAACAATAATTATCAAATATTATTTAATAACAATCTTATAAAAACTGACCCATATAACAACCAATATATTATAATAATAATAATAATAATAATGTGAAAAAGAAAAATACACTCTTAAAATCAATCCATTAACATACTATTAGTATGAATAATAATAAATTTAATTTTTTTTAAGTAAAGTTGAGTTATTGTGATTTGTGAATGAAAAAAAAAACATAATTCAGAACAAGATCTAGTAAAAGTTGACAGTGAGATCCTCCTGAAAATAATACTAGTGATATGCAAAAACTATGTGATAATAACATAATTGTATAAAAAAAACACTCTTGAAACCAATACCTTTACATTGAAAGAGTAAAAAAAAAACATAATGATCATAAATATATTGTCTCTGAATGAATCTATGTCCCTGTTCTGTCATGAAATGTATATGAGCTGTGTGTTTTCTCACCCGTGACTGTGTGTGTTTGCTTAATCACTCAAACATCAAAATCTACATTTTCTCAAACAAATTGAAAGAAAGTTTTCATCTTACTGAATTTTAAGGTTAGAGTCAATCTCACAAACTCCCTTCTAGCATGAGACACAATCTCTTAATAGATTGTGATTAAAATATGGAAGAAAGTGCAAGAAGAAGAAGAAGATGATGAAGATGAAGAAGATGAAGAAGAGAAGTGAAAATGGTGTACCTTGGTAAGTTGCAGTTGGTGGGTTGCCATCTGTATTTGAGGTAAAAATGATCAGGACGACCATATTTGAAGCAATCAAACTCTGAACGAATGTGAGGACAAGTTGATGAGTCGTAGAGAGGATAAGAATCATCCCACACCCATTCTCCTTCATACATATTGCACCCCAGTTCATCTCTTCCACCACTCACCAAACACACCCATGATGAACTCACACCAACAATAATCACTCCAAAAACCCACAAACTATTGCTTATCTTCATGCCAACAACACTCTTTTCTGATGCTTTTCTCTGATTCAAGATCAATATCTTACCTTCTCTCTCTCCACACAATGTTTCAAAAGCTTGTCTCAGGGACTTTGCTGCTTCTCTCTCTCTTTATATAGAATTTGATTATGAGAATGTTTTGTGTAAAGGTAAAGATTACGTTATGTGTATTTTTTTTTTAAAATTTTACTATTTTCATGAAGTTAAGATAAAAATAATTAAAAACATTTTGACTCTGTTTCTATGATTGGATGTTCAAAACATTATTTTTATCATTTTCTCTACTGTTAGAAATCAAGTGAAAGATGAGAAAGAGGGAATAATCTCAACTGTGTAATTTAAGTAGCACAATATAATTCTAATTAAAATGGAGTTTATAATTTATATATATATATATATGTTTGAAATTATGTTTTTTTCTAAATTATAAATTAATTATGTTTAATTTATAATATGGTATTTTGGGCTTTTTATATTTTTTCTTTAGTCCTACGGTTTTAGAAAATTAACCATTTTAGTTAAATTGTCAATTTTATATATGTGTTTAATTTCTTCTATTTTAGTCTAATTAATATTAAAGAAAAATTCATGTTTGTAAAATTCACATTGAAATATTTATTAATAAAAATTAGGAAAACAACTCCAAAAGTCAATATTATTTTTATTTTCTTTTTAGCTAAGTTTGCATTAATTTTAGTTGATCCTAACATATATTTTTTAAGATTTCTTGTAAATTCTAGTCGGATGTGTTTTTTTTATAATTTCTTATTTATAGTTTAATGTTTTTAAACTTAAAAAACTAATTTTTATATTAAGTTAAAATAGAAAAATACTTTTTAATTCTAAAAGTCAAGTGGTATTTAAGAAATAAAATTAAATTTATGACTTTGAGCATCTTCAAATGATTTTTTTTTTATAATTTATGTTCTTAAATTTAAGAATATGTCTATGACCCCTTTATTATTAATAGTAGTGAATTATCTGCCATAAATTAGTGATTCAAGGTTTCAATTCAAATTTTGATGTTATTTTATTAAATAAACTAACTTAAGAGTGAATGTCTTTTCAAAGCATTAATGATTATTTTGGAAGATAAATAAATAATATGCATCACTGACTACTAAACTAATTTGAATTTTGTATTCTGAAAAAAAAATGTTGTTTTTGTTTGGCTCACTGTGAGGTCTCTGGTTTTCCTTTCTTAATTCTGCTTATTAGTTTTTATATGTGTGGATGGAGCAAGCCATCAAAGCTTTTCAATATGGTTGGTTTTAAATTTAATGTAATGAGTCAAACTTTGAAGGAAGATGAATTTTTTATATCACTATTAATCATTAGTATCAGACAAATTATTTTTTTTATATTATCTCTGATTGTTATTTAGCAACTACTTTGATTTTCTAATTGCTTTTTTGTTTTGGTTGAATTTCTTGTTCTTCTTATTTTTTTAATTAAATATATTTTAATTTTTTAAATTATTTATTAAAATTATGTTTATTTTTTATATAAATTTTAAATTTATCTTTTTTTTATATTTTATAAATGAGTCTAAAATATAAATAAAATAGAATGAGATGAATTTATAAATTATAAAGATAAAATAGATTTAAAATTTATTTAAAAATAAAATACAATTTTAATAAATATTTTAATACTAAAAATATATTTAATTTTCTTTTAAATAAGATTAAAATTTATATAAAATAATATACATTATGAATATCTAATTTTGTCTTCTTTATATTTGTATACTTTTACAAACATAATATAATCATTTAAATTAATAATTTTTAAATATATATATATTATTTTTAAGTTTTAACATTTTATATTTGGTTGAATTTAAAAACATATTTAAACATTTTTAAAAGTTAATTTTAAAATATATTAACATTTTAAAGAAACTGAAACTTTTTTATTAATTATAATGGGTCATTTTTAACAATATAAATCCATTTGTCTATTTCTTTTAATAAAAAAACATACAGATAAAAATCTTATGCATATTCATTTTCCTAGTAATATTCTTCTTTTTATTATTATTATTTTATGTATTTCTCTAAATATTTATTTTTATGTTATTTTTTATTATTACTATTATTACTTTAGTTTATATGTTTCTTTCTGTATTTCTCTTGCTTGCTTCCTCAATCTTTTATTTTTCTCAATTCATCTAAGTAAATATGTATAATTACTTTCGGAATCAAACAAAAATTTTAATCTATTTTTTTTTTACCTTATAAATATCACTTAAGGTTTAAAACCTAATGACAGGGTTTAAAATCCTCATAAATTTTGTGCTTCTCAATTAGAAAAGTAACTTAATTAAATAAACTAGGTCTAACCCAATTTTCTATTTCCTTCTCAACCCACTTTTTTCATATATAACACCTCAATGTTTTTTATATACAACACCTGCGTTTTACCCTTTTTATTATTAACTACCATCTTTTATATATTTATCTAAATATTTATATACCTATTTTATCTAAATATCCCAATTAATTATAAAAATTGAAATATTAAATATATAATATAAATAATCAATACTGAACCTAAAATATATCTCTATTAGTGTGCATGAGTTTCAAACTAATTATATAAAAAAAAAAATCCTTATCAAAATTATGAATAATTTATAATGGTATTATTGTCATCATGTTATTACAATTAAAATTTTGTATATACTTTCTTAATGGAAATGCCTTTTGGTTAGAGATATTTTCAGAACTGAAAACTAACAAAAGCTGGTGTGGTGAAGAGCCAGTAGGGGGTGTGAATAACAAGCTCTATTCAAATATGTTTAGAACCCATTAAGCTAGCAATGGACCGTGGTGTCTCCCTCAATGAAAAAAAATATCAAATTATTTTTTTGCAATTCCCATGATTTCTTCTTACACTTTGTTTAATATTGTGAATATCTTTAGTTTTTCAATTTTTTTGTAGAATTTAAAAACATATTCATAATTTTAATCTAAAATATATTTTCATATTAAAAATACATTTTAAATTACATAATTATATAATGATTTACATAGTTCAGGATACATATTCTAAGTTAAAAATATATTCTAAATTTTATATTACACTTTTAGATTTCAAAATAAAAAATATATTTTGAATTGTATAATCTAAAATTTATCTTTAGAATATATAATTTTAAAATTATTTTAAATTATGTAATCTACAATACTGTATAATTAAATTACATTTTAAATAAATTTTATTTAAGAATTCGATTTTTTAAAGTAAAAAAAATTCATTCAGAAAGTGCTACTTAGCTTTTTCAAATCCTTTGTTTATTATTAGTTTTATTGAAATGAAGAATTGGAGCGTATGTAAATGTGAACTCCTGGACCATGGCACTAGCAGCCCATGTTTGCCGACCACAAGGCTTTGTCTTTTTCATAAAGTTTTATCTCTTGCCTCCTAAACCTTACCTGCCACAAAGATAAAAAGAATAAAAAAATAATAAAACATAAATAATCATATTCTAAGCAAAATAATCAACTACATTAAGCAAACCTGATATATTGTGAATTCAAACATTAAAAAAATTAATTCATAAATACATGAAAAGGTATGAATGAGTCTTTGACCTTGAATATTTAATATGAAAATTAATCTTAAAAAATACAATTTAGTATTGAATTGATCTAATAAATCATATTTGTTATTCTTTCAAAATTAATTTAGTAACATCCCACATGTTGAACAACATTTATCTTAAAATAAATAAATAATTAAAACTTTTTCTTTATCTTTAATTTAATATAGGGTTTTATGAAAGTAGTAAATTATTACTTAAGATTAATGAGATGAAACTAGAATATAGGTATTTATTGTACATAAAGAAAGAGGTCAAACTTTGAAACAAAGTTAATGTTTAACAAATTTATTTATAAAATGTAGTAAAATATAACATTGTTTACTCTTTTTTGTATTACATATTTGCATGCAGCATGATCATGTGTCAAAAGTCCTACAAAACTGAGGCATATGGCATTGGATAGATCACAGCTTAATCATATCTGAATATGCAAAAGTCCAAAAGAGGTGGCAAGCTAGAACCAAACTCCACCGTTTAAGAGTTTTCATGGCTCCTACTTAAAGGGTTCTTCAAGCTCAACAAGACTTTCATCAAAGAATCCTTCATTGAGTACCAGATATATACACAGTTTGGTGTTTATGGCTGAGGAAAAGCAAGAACAAGGGACCAACCCTCCTAAGGAACAACACAATGTTCCCTTGCCAAGTGAGTACTAGATTTGTTTGGTGTTTTCGTGAATATCCATGAATAGTATCATAGTACATGTTTGGTGCGTTGTACAGGGAATTACAAGCAGGTTTTGGAGACCAACAATGCTACAAAGACAAGTTGGCCTGAAGTGGTTGGTGTGAGTGCTGAAGAAGCAGAAAGAAAGATAAAAGAAGAGATGAGAGAGGTTCAAATTCAAGTGGTGCCTCCTGACTCTTTTGTCACTGCAGATTATAATCCTAAGAGAGTTCGATTGTATGTGGATGAATCCAACAAAGTCACTAGGACTCCATCAATTGCCTAATAATCCATCTTCTGATTAGTCTTTTCATGGTCATCGATGATCTTATTTGCTTTGGAATCTGAAGTTCTTCTCTTTAATCTCAATAATTTATTTGCTTTCATGATACAATGTTTGCTTTTTATCCATATCGTAATTTTTATAATTCATGTATTAATCAACAGCCAGATGATCATAACGAGATCACATCATCCCAGTATTAATACGCTATATATATACTTTATAAAACACTAATAAAGTATTAATTTGATAGATTGAATTAATCTAAATCCATTTCATTTAAAAGTCTATTTAAATATTATAAGTACTTTAAAGTATAATATTAATTTAAATACTATAAATATTTAACATAATATTATAAATACTTTAACATGTATGAGATGAAATATGTACTATTAACTTTAATATGTACTTATTATCTTAAAATTTTGAAATGAATTGGAGGAAGAAAAATCACCATTTATACTGACGAAAGGGAAGAAAGAAAATCACATAAAGATTAGTTGTCCTGCATTGTACAGACTAGCAGTAAAGTTATCAGAATCCATAGGTATGTATAACCTTTCTCAACACCAATACACTAGAGGATAAAAATACAAATATATGTATATATATAACAAAGTAAGCAACACATGATTAAAGTTCACTGAACATTTTGTAAAGCAAATCCATAAAGCTAAACAGCAACAACAAGTTCCCTTGAGGGAGCTTCACTCTTCATTTTACTATTACAAGTCCTTAATTTTTGAAGCTGAGTTTATCCACCTTTCCGAAAGGTGGATATGCCAAACCAATTTTTCTTGCTGCAATGGCACATTTCTCCTCGGAGGTTTGGTTATGCTTCCCGTGCAAAATAACACTTTCTCTTGGTTCACCTTTCATGCCAGTAGACTAGTCAAAAATGAAAAAAAAGGAGACAGAAATCTTGTGTTCAGGGACTGATCTTGTATTCACGCTTGAAAACAAAAACAACTTCATGTATAAAGAAACTCAAATTTATCGGTCATATATACTAAAAATTCTGTTTTGACCCTAAGATATGAAAACAGCCTAGCTATCTTATTATCAAAATATTTTTTAAGAAATCAAGAAATTAATCAAAATAACATAGGTGTGTGCTCCTACTGATATAAAGAATCTTAATGTTCGTAAGTTCCCATCTCAATAATCTTTTAAAATGCTGAAAGACTGAAACAATTGTTGATCATTAATGAGAAGCTTAGAAAAAGAATGAATTTTTTTTACCTCAGAAACATCCATCAGCTACAAGCTTGAGTTCTTCCTGCATGACCAAATGCTGAATTGTTTCTCACACGGTTTTCACATTTGGGTGCTGGCATCACCGTTTCAAAGGCTTCAACTAGCAGTGCCACCTTCTTCTTCCTAGCTGGTGCAAGTTTTGTCACAGCTTGTCTGAGTGCACAATCAAGCATCCATTCCTCTGAATTCTTCCTCTCATCCATCATTTGATGCCTCAGGTCAACCTTTTCTTGTTCCGGATCAGGAACCAATGGCAGGAAATTTGGCTCTTTGGGGTTGAACTTTCTCATCTCATCATCATCTTCAACACCCCTCTTTCTCCTAACTGCATCTTTCCAATTCATGCTTGTGCTTTCCTCTTCACCTATGCAACTTGTGCTTTGGATCCTTCCATCTTTGCCTTGGTCTCTCTCCAACAAATCCTGATCTTGATCAGCCATATTACTTTCCTCAGACACATCCACCAACTCAATTTGGCTCTCCCTTTTATTGCTCTCTTCATTGTTCTCTAGGCTGCTTGAGTATCCATCTTCACTTGTCTCGTCAATTGTGCTAGTTTCACTCATCTTCTGACACTGAGTGTTGTTAATGGTCTCTTCATCAAGATTCTTTGTGTTGCAACTGGCCTCATCATCTACATGCTTCTCATCTTGTCCACTCTTATCTTGCGCATTTGTCATATACTCAAATATTTCCTCCGTGAATGAAGATTGATCACAAACCGTACCTGTGGAGGAGTACTCAATTTCTTTAGTTTCAATGCTTCCATTTGTGTCTTCAAGGACAGAACTAATGCTACTAGGTTCTTCAAAATGAGTGCTTTCCTTTGAATTGGCTTCTTTGTGTGTTTCTTCAACCAGAAAGTCCTCATAATAGCTACCAATGATATCATCTAACCATGTCACTGACACATCATGAGAACTCTCTGATGAGGACTCAACTTTTGAGTCGTTGTCCTCTTCTGTGTAAACAGAAGAAACAGCATCCTCTTCATGATCGAATCCGCAAAATCGCTCCTCCTTCCACTCCATCTCATAGGTTCTGGAATCAGAATCATCCATGTCAACATCCCCCATGTATTGTTCCCCATCACCGCAGTAGCTTCCCATACTCATTTCTTCATGAGACCAGAGAGTAGGCTGGTGATCTTCATCTGCATGTGAATTTAGTTCTTGGAGAAAGTTCCCGTTGGTGTCTACTTCAATTGCAACTTCATCAAAGGATTTTTTCAAATCCTCCTCAAGATCAATTTCACATACAGAGGGAGAAGGAATACCAATCATTCTTGGAGTAATGACTTGCATGACACCCTCCTCACTTTCTGCTATGCCATTATCTTCAATCGAGGACTCGTTATCTGCTTGATCCTCAATCTCCTTGAGAAAATCTATTCTCCCCATTTCCTCT
Source organism: Lablab purpureus (assembly GCA_030347555.1). Classification (NCBI taxonomy): domain Eukaryota; kingdom Viridiplantae; phylum Streptophyta; class Magnoliopsida; order Fabales; family Fabaceae; genus Lablab; species Lablab purpureus. Next base: position 27,437,642 of record CM059258.1, read on the forward strand.
GCTCCGGTTGGTTTTGTATCCTTTGTGTTGGCATAGATTTCAATGAAGATATCAATGCCAATTTCATCACAAGCAGGTTTTTCCTCAAAAACACTCTGCTCAACATCAGAGTCCTTCTTATCTGTCTCAAGGGGAACCTTCAGTCTCCGAGGGCTGAGAGCTTCAAGCTTGGCGCGCTTTTGCGTCTTCAGAAGGCGCCTCCTCGCTGACATGAAGCTCTTCAATGGTGGCAAATCAACATGATGATGACCATTAAGGGAACAATAGGTGTAAGGGCAAACCTTCATGGCTGAAGTTCCCTCTGACTCAGTTCCCCCAGGACTAAGCATGAGGTACGAAGGGAACTTTGAGTCCTTCAGAGTTGAAGAACAAGTGGCTTTCTGTGGTGCAGTCATATCTGCACACATAACAGCCCTGGAGGATTTTCTAGAACAGGCTCTAGAAGCCTTGAAACTAGTGGTTTTTGTCAATGTTCTCACCAAACTCAAACTTGACGTTCTTGTCAAGGCTTTGGCAGGTTTTTTAGCACAGGCAGTTTTGGAATCAGTGGAAAATTTCCTTGGAAGATTCTTAAAATCAGAACCAGATTGAGTGTTCCTGTGGCTTACCGGGAAAAGTTCCTTTTTTGCATGCGAACTGCTTGTTGGCTTCATGTAATTGGGTGAACCATCTGTTGTTCTGAACAAAGGTTGCTGCTTCTGCGGTGATGCTGATGCTGTAGTTGTTGGAGTATGAAGAGGGGGTGGCTTTCCCGGTTGGGACAAGCTTCTCCTTGAAGGTGATGATGATTGAAGAGCCTCGAGATCAGAAAGCTTTATTGACCTTGATTTTCTCATTTTCTTCTTCATGTCAGCCCCTCTACTTTTGCCATCTTGGTGCTGAGATGAAGATAGCTTCATGTTTGCCAACCTCTTGTCTGATTTAACATGTTCAGCTTGGATACCAAGCTTGCTAGGCACCTTTCTTTGAACCATATTCCAAGGATAAACCACAGATTGAACAAGTGAGAATAAAGGATATTGGTTTGGTAAATGGTTTGGTCTGCTTTCCTTCCTTGGCTTTGTGGAGTTCAAGCACAGGAAGAAAAGAAACCTTGAGGTGGTTTTGTTTTCCTTGTGAGGAAGTTCACAGAGGAAAGAAAGAAGGCTTGAAACTCAAACAACCAGAGAGAGATTCTCTCCCTTGGTTTGGTTTGGCATGCTTTGGTATGATGTGAGTTTTTTTCTTTTTGTTTATTCTCAAATGTGGTTAGGCAGGTGATGCTATTTTGAATATGGTTTTGATAAGTGTTTGATGCTGACCAGCACTAGCAGGTGGTTTTTGGGACCCTTTTATGCTTAGCATTTTCTTAGAAGAATTATTAGTATTTTAAAATATGGGAATTTTTCATTGGTTGAACACTTGAATTTTCAATATTTGAGCTTAAAATTGTTGCTGATTTGATTTCTTAACTCATCATCTTTCACAAAATGTCCAGATTACCCCTCTCTTGGTTTTGGATAAGAAAACAAAACCTGTGGCCTTGTTTAGGTGAAGAGATGAGGACAACGAAGCATTAATGCACTTGCTTTAGTTTTAGACACATTTGAGTAATGTGAATTTGGCTTTATTAAGGAAATTTGTTTGATTCAGGAAACAAGTATCATGGCTTCTGCTTCTCAATCAATAGTTTACCACACTTGTGATGCTGCTTCATCAGCAGAATTACAAGAACTCTGTTATGGAAATGGTACTTGATTTATCAAGGAATTGATGGAAGGAAAAGTCTGTGTAAAGGATATTCCTTCATGTAGCAGTTTCTGGTTGTGTAGGGAAGAGTCTATGTTTGATCTGAGAGAAAAGTTGGTGGCAGTTAGTAGATCTGTTAGCTTAATACAATCAACTTTGGGATGGGACAAGCTTCAATGTTCATAAATTGCATGTGTGTGTTTCAACATATATTTTCCTTAACAACCAAGTTTTTTGTTTTAAATTTCAACTTAGATGTTAATTGAGGTTATTGTAATTTCATTGAATTGTAACTTCAGTTAGTTAGTATGAAGCCATCATATTTATTATTATTATTATTATTATTATTATTATTATTACTTGTTATTATTTTTATTTTTATATTATTATTAGTAATATTAAATAATAAGAAGAAGAAGATGTTGCAAAACAATTCCTTGAGTAACTGACAAACAATACATCAATTGTTTTAGAAAGAGAGTTTTCAAACACTTTTTAATGTCTGCATCGATATTTAAAACACAATTCAAGATGTGGTACCATGATATTTTTTTTATATTATTTTCTTTTTAAGTAATAAATAAAATATAATATTCTTTTGGTACGAATCCTTTTATATCGTGGTTAATGAATTAATTTTTTTGTTCTTTTCGAAGGAAATAACATTTTTTAGCCTTTTCAAAATAATTTTATCCATTTTTATTCAAAAAAATCGACCACTGTGTACAGGAAAAAAAATGTCAAATGTACATTTGATAAAACTATATTTAATTTAATTTTCAGTTTTAAAAATATATCAAATCACTATTAATTACATTTGATAATAAATTTCTATAATTGTTCTTTTTTCAATCTTGTGGAAAAAAATCACAAATATTATACACTTTCTCTCGTGATATACAAAGTAATAAAAAATTACGATAATTGAATTAAAAATTGAATAAACTTATATATAATTAAAAATTAAAAGATTAAAATTGCATAAAAAATTTAATAAGTAAAATTACAAATAATTAAAATGAAAGAAATTATAATTGAAAAAATTAAAAACCAAAATTATAGATTTTGTAAAATATAAGTCGAAATTACCATCAAACCTAAAAAATAAATCACTTATTCACATAACATTTTATATAATTATTTTTTATTTATTTGCATAAATTATTTTATTATTTTCTTTATATTTTGAAGTCTCATCTATTACAATTATTGGCAACTTTAGACTCTTTGTTCTTTTTAATAAATAGTCAATTTGGCTCTTAAAACATCATTTTCTCATCTATTTAGTCCTTCAAATATTAAAGTTACAAAATAAACGTATTGTATTTTCTTTTAGCTAATTCAATTTCTTACAAATATTCTCTTACAAGTTTTCTTTTTAAAAATTCTTAATTAGCAGCTGAGAAAGATGTTATAACCCCAAAAGGATTATCTTTTTTGGAACAAATAATTTTTATCCATATTTTTTTTATTTACTGATGTATTCTCTAAGAAATTTCTCATATAAAAATGCAATAATAAAAAATTGTATTATGTTTTGACTTTTTATTTGCAATAATCAAAATGCACTTTAATGTTTTAGATAATGTTTTTTTTTTATTATTTATCTAAAATGTTCCTCAAAATAAACTGAATGAGGATATAATTATTTATAAAAAAAAGGAATATAATTCGATTTATAACAGGAAAAAAAAGAACTATATCACCTAAGATTTTTATATATTAGCATAAAATTAATTACACTTTTAAATAAATAACTTGAAGTGTTTATTCAACATATTTTGATCAAATAAGATCTTAACAGCTAAGACCCTTTTTTAATCACAGAAAGAAAAAGGTTTAAAAAATTGCATATTCTATAAAGTTTCACTCTGAAATTTAGAAGAAAAAAAAGTTTGTATGAACCTCAAAAGTTATTTTTATAAAAAAATTATGTTAATTATAAAATTTTCATTTTTTTATTCGTTTCTATATCACAATATATGTGTAAATTAATTAAAAAAAGGATATAATGGAAAAATAACTAAGATTTATTTTATCTAGACAATAAGAACTTTTAGAAAAGAAAAAAAGTTTTTATGATATAAAATTAGTTAATATAATTCCATATTAAAAAATAAAAATTTAGAAAAATTATATTAAATAACCTATACAAATTAACTTATATATAATTTAAATTTAACCTATAAAAAAATTTGTTTTAAAATTGACTTCTCCATTATGTTTAAGACTGAACATTCAATCACAATTTTCTCTTTCTCACCAAAACTTAAAAGAGTTTTAAGGAATAAAACTCATTTAATCATTATTTTAACTTGTTAAACATAAGAATGAAACAAATAACAAGGAGTCAAAAAGTGAAGAGGGGTAGTATTGTAAATTGAACCTACTGAATCCTATTATTAAAATTTTTCTTTTCTTTTTTTCTTTTTTGCTTTGTGGCAAGCAAGGTTTAGGAGGCAGAAAAAAAAAGCACTGTGGAAAAGACAAAGCCTTGTGGTCGGCAAACTTGGGCTGCTATTGGGCCCTACATGGGCGTGGAGCCCACATTCGCAGACGCTCCCTCTTCCTCCTCTCACCCAAAGATTCAAAGAAATAATAAAAAAAAGAAAGAGAAAATAAAGGTAATAGAGAATAGAAAGTGATAAAGTAACCCTAATTGGATATTTATCCTTCTTATTGAAGCACACGCCACCGCCCCACGCGACCTTAATACCTTATTCAATAGTCTCTTAAATACAAACAAACCCTTCAAATTAGGTCATCAATTGTAGCCCCTTCCTCTTCTGTTTCCTACTTTTCAAATTGGTTTTGAATAATCAACTTTTGGAGAGCATCATCCAAGTGAATTTTAAAAAATAGATTTAATAGGTATTTTTGTCCGAGAATTTTTAAAGTTTTTCTATGTTTATTCTTTTTTCTTAATTAAGTCCTAAATTTTATTAAATTTTATTAATGTGATCCTTTCTGCAACCTGCAACCTATTACCTGCTATCTGCTACCTGCTACCTACAATCTGCAATCTGCAACCTGCAACCTGCTACCTGCTACCTGCTACCTGCAACCTGCTACTGCTACACTGCTACCGCAACCTCGCTACCGCTACCGCAACCTGCTACCCGCAACCTCGCTACCGCAACCCGCTACTTGCAACCCGCACTCGCTACCGCAACCTCGCACCGCTACCGCAACCTCGCTACTTGCTATCCGCTACCTGCACCGCAACCCGCTACCTGCTACATGCTACCCGCTACATGCAACCTCGCTACCTACTAATCGCTGCACCGTAACCCGCTACTGCTACACCGCAACCTCGCTACCGCAACCCGCAACCTCGCTACCTGCTACCGCTACTTGCTACCTCCCACTGCTACTGCTACCGCAACCTCGCTACCTACTACCGGCTACCTACAACCTGCAACTTGTAACCTGCTACTGCTACCGCAACCTCGCTACTCGCTACCCGCAACCCGCAACCTGTAACCTCGCTACCGCGACCCGCAACCCGCAACCTCGCAACCTCGCTACCTGCTACTGCTACTGCTACCTGCTACACTGCCACTGCTACCCGGTACATGCAACCTCGCTACCTACTACCTACTACCTGCAATCTGCAACCTGCTACTTGCTACATGCTACATGCTATACCTGCTATCTGCTATCTGCAACCTGCTACCTGCAACTTGCAATCATCTACTGCTACTTGCTACCTTGCTACTCGCAACCCGCTACCGCTGCACCGCAACCTACAACCCGCTACTCGCAACCCGCAAACTACAACCCTCAACCCGCAACCCGCAACCCGCAACCTCGCTACCTGCTAGTGCAACCTGCTACCTGCTACCTGCAACATGCTACCTGCTACCTTCAACCTGCAACCTGCTACCTGCAAACTGCAACCTGCTATCTGCTACCTGGAACCTGCAACCTGTGACCTGCGACCTTCTACCTACTACCCGCAACCCGCAACCCGCAACTCGCTACTCGCAACCCGCAACCTCGCTACTCGCAACCCGCTACCCGCAACCTCGCTATCTCGCTACCGCGCACTGCTACCGCAACTCGCTACCGCAACTTGCAACCCGCAACCCGCTACTGCTACCGCTATCCGGTACCTTCAACCTCGCTACTGCTACCGTAACCCGCAACCTCGCTACCGCAACCTCGCTACCCGCAACCCGATACCGCTACCGCACCGCAACCCGCAACCTCGCTACCGCAACCCGCAACCTTCAACCTCGCTACCGCTAACTGGCGTTAACTATATGAGACGTTATACATCTAAATTAACTCGTGGCACGTGAATAATAAAAAAATGTACGAATACGAACACAAATACCATACTACAATGTGTGAATTTTTAACAAAAAAGATCATATTGACAGGTTTTAATAAAATTTGAGACTCAATTGAGAAAAAAAAACAAACGTAAGAAAATATTACAAATTCTCACAAAATATTGGAATCAAAATGTCTATTAAACCTAAAAAATAATAGAAAGTAAAGTATTTTTATTTCTTATTTAAAAATATGATATTATTCACATACAAAATCGGTCGATAACCCTCAAAATTTGTCACTAAATTAATTTTAACGCCAAAAAAAATATTTTTCAATTCTTCTTCTTCTTCTTCTTCACATACAAAATTGGTCGATAACCCTCAAAATTTGTCACTAAATTAATTTTGACGCCAAAAAAATTATTTTTAATATTAGATATTAATGTAAATTCTGATTTAAAAATTAATTTAATTATTATGACATAAAAATTAATGTAAAAATATTATTTTTTATTTATTTTATTAATAATAGAAATTATTTTAAACATTAATAAGTTTTAGTTTATAAAATAGTTTTTTATTTAATTAATATAATGACTAGTTATTTCTAAATTATTTTATATTTAATAAACTTTTTTATAATGTGGATAATAATTTTTGGAGAATGTAAGTGTTTTTTTAAGAAAAATATTGAAAAATATGATACTTTGTTGTTTTTGTTAAAAACTAAGACACGATGTGAATATTCTTTTAGTAATATATAGTTTATTATATATATATATATATATATATATAATATAAAGTAACACTATTAGATTTAAACTTTTTTACTAATTAATTTATTTATGTACTCATTTGAAAAAAAACTATATGTTATAGCTTTTGATGGGAGGAATTTACTATGTATATTCATATCTATGAAGTGAGAATCTTAACAAAGTATAGCTAAAACATTGAAAAATTATTTACTTTATCAACCAAAATGAAATAATTGTTTAATTTTTAATAATTTTTCTGTTATACACATATTTTAATGGAAAAATTATATTTATTAACTTATATTCAATATATAACTCTAAATCCACTTATTAAACAAAATCTTTATAAATAGAATATGAGATAAATTCGAATTACCTACTAGATTTCAAGAAATTTTCAAATTACTATGATTTTTCTTTACGCGAACTCTTTTTTATTATTTTAAAAATATTAGAGTAATAGTTTTTATACATTGCACTAATCTATTAAAACTTTTACTATAAATGTAAGAAAAACAACATGAGTTTGAAATTTTAACAAAAGTGGTTAATGTGATTTGTTATGAAATAATTGTAGTTAAGAAGTAAGTGAGTATAAGAAAATATATTAAATATATTTAACTTTTTTATTTATCAAATTTTAATGTTTTTTATAAAAATACACGTTAGACTTTTATAGAATAATATGGAAAAAATACAGCCTCAATTCATCTTATCGAAAATGTGATATAATTTCAAAAGGTAAACTGAACAGTTTCAATAAAATTTTATTTTTAAACAAAAATTTATTTTAAAATTTATTTCATCTATTTCATGATTCAAATAGGAAAAGATATGCTTTACATTAAGATTTTGAATAAAAATATATATTTTAAAAAAATGACTGATCTATTTACTCTATCGATCATTCTTAATAAAATGTGTGAAAATGGATAAAACAAAATAAAATAAAGTTAAATTGTGTTTTGAAAAATTTTTAAGTTCACAACTCATAACAAAATTATGATGTGACAAAAGGAATATAAAAGTTAAGATGTGAATCGTACGGTTTGTGCTTCATCTTTTATATATATTCTGTAAGAATGATAGATTTATTGAAGATTTTGATAATTTATATAAATATTTAGGTTAAATATTATGTAAAGAAGTCTTCGTGCCCATAAAATTCATTGAATAAAAGGTTAAATAATTAGATTTTTTATGTTAATTCAATAAAAATTACATTAAACTGTGTTAAATATTGTATTGTTAATGTTTCTTTTTGACCCAATTGTCAAATCATATGAAAAACACTTAGAAAGGAAAAAGAAAAGGAAAGACAATAACACATGTATAATATATACTTTTTATGCATAACTTTTTTTGTTTGCATAGATAAATAATATAATTTGAAAATGAAAATAAAATATCGAAAAAGAAAAAGTAACAAAAGAAAAAAAAAACATTTACTAGACAATGAAAAAGAAAAACACAAACGTGATCGATTAAAGCAACTTTCCGTAAGTTGTCAAGTTGAAGTGATTTTATAACGTTTTCTTAAAATTCATCAACCAACAATGAAAAAGCAAATTAGGTCTTTTTCTATATAATACTTTTGAAATAAAAAATTATATTCGTTTTTGGTTATATAAAATTTATATCAATTGTCAAATATTTAGTATAGAAGACATACATTTTCATTTTAAATATAAAATATTAAGAAAAAATTTATAATTACATAAATTTTGAAATAAAATACCAAAATAACAATAATATAAATATCACATAATTATAAATAAATAATTACACATAAATAAATTTCACTGACAAACTACAACATTTTTTCACACAAATATTTGTAAAGAGGAATATTTTAGAGATCCAAAATAAATTTAATAGATATAAAAAACCTTGAATAATTAAAAAATGATGAGAACTTATTATCCCCATATTTTTATTTAAAACTTAAATATTACATATGCTTATATGAATACAAATACCTCATTGATAGTCACATGTATAAGTTTATTATTTTTTTCCTATTCATATAAATGTGTTACATACATGTTTTCATTTAATATAGTTTTAAATCTAAACATATATTTAATATGATTTATATTTAAAATTATTTATATAGTCGATTTTAATGAAAACAATATTAAAAATATAGAAATACTATTATGACCATATGTAAAGTAAATGATAAATGTTGGAAGTGAGAAGGTCCCTTTAATTATGAGTAATGATGCCCTAATTGTCATCTCACTAAAAAGTAGTGTAGGGTATACACGTGCATTGTCAGTTGTTGTTTTAATTATATATAATACAATATATTCCACACACATAAATATTATCTCATTAATCAAAAAATGCCTTTTATTAGTGGTTCTTAAATGTTCTTATCACTTTTAATTTAGAGAAAAAATTCTAAATATTTAAAATATTTATTTATATTTGATATATATTAAAAAATTATATATTTGTATGCTATATAATTTAATAAAAAAAGAAAAAATAAATATATATAAAATAAAGATGTATGTATTTATCTTTCTATTTACTTAATGAAAATTGATATAAGTGTTATCTCATATTGCATATTCTGTATCTATATTTTATTAATATTAAATAAATTTATGTTATTTTATTAAATGTATAATAAATTAATTATAAAATATTAATAAAGTAATATTAAAATAGTATAAAAACCCTTTATGTAGATATATTATTATCCTTCCTTAATTTGTTAGTTACAAACTTCTCCAAATGAGATGGACTTTTGACTGTCTTTTAAAAATCATAAAAGCCCAGTAATTATTACAAGACAAAGATATTTTTATTTGTTTGTCTTCTATTAAATCATTATTAAGCACTATTACTATTTATTTTTTTTATATTTTTAACCACCTTTTTAAAAGTTTCTAAATTTAAGATATATGAAATTTAAAATTATTTTTTACTTTTTATTAAAATAAATAATATAATTTTTAGGCTTTTGCTTCTAATATCCTATAATTACTAACTGCACCCCATGTTTTTCAAAAGTGACCATTAATTCCTTTCGAATGCAGCAGTGGAGAGCAATGGAGGTGTGAGTGAGTGCAGCAGAGGACAATGGAGGAGGTGCAGCGGAGGTAGGGTGCATTTAGTAATTATGGGGCTGCTGGAAGCAAAAACCCAATTGTCCCTTTTTAAAATTTGTAAATTGAGTCCGGCCCTGCCCATCCTGCCCATTTTCTCCCATTTTTTTCTCAGAAAAAAATTTCAGTCCGTGCATTGCAGAATCTGTTGAGCATGGCGCGCGAACCGAAGAGCCTTGGCGTGAAGATCCTATGGCTTTGGACTTTTGGAACCGCCGCTAGTAACCTCTCTTCACATTCTTTCTCCTTCAATTGTTTCATCACCATTAATCAGATTCACTTCACTCATTCTTTTTTTTTTCTCACAGTCCTTGTCACGAACGCCATGCGCACCAGAATAAGAGACATGGAAGCACTCATGAACGCCGAACAACAACAGCAGCATCAGCACAATGCCGCTACCACTGACTCGTCTCTGGTGGATACCCCTTCTGACCCAGTCATCTCAGACGATAAAGATTGATTTGCACTGTTTCCGATTCGGTCTTGGAGTGTGAGGAGCTGGTTAAACTCGCCGAGGATAAAAGGGCATGCAACGTGTTTGTTGAATGTCCTAACTGAACTAAGGTTGAACCGCCACAGAAATTTGGAACCCCGACACGATGGTGATGTTTTTATACTTTATTATTATGTCATCATTTTTTTTTGTGGAATGTGTTTTACTCCATATTCTGATTAATTGATTTCTTGTGGCTTTGGCACTTTCGCATTGTTAATGTAGTGGGATTAACATAAAGTTAATAATTTATTTAGATGCTGAAAATGTATGGCATGAAAGCTTGAAGTTTAGTTTTTGAATGTTAATAAACTAAAAAAAAGTCATTGAAAGTAGTTTTGGTTAGTAGAAAGAGTGGAAGAGAGGAAAGAAAGAAATGATGATTGTTTGGTTGAGTAAAAGTAAGAGGAAAACACGAAATCAAGACAGGGTAAGAAAATAAAAATTCTGCACAAGAGTGGGATAAAACGCTGGAAAGTTGAGAATATATGCAATATAATCAACTATGTTATGAAAAATAGAAAGATTGAGTTTGAATATAAAGACACATGATCATGGAGTAAAAAAGAAATGAAGTGAAAGAAGTGATAAACGGATGAAAATATATGTTGTTTGGTTGAAAATAGTAAGGAAGAATAAAAAGTAAAGTTTTTTTTACTGAAACAATTAGATAAAAGCAATTATGTTACTAATCTCATTGATTATTTATCTTTGTATGCATATATAATCTATTGATTATGTTCACAGGAGTAAAAGAATTGGTATTTGAATTAATTGTGATGAATGATAATCATGGTATAGAAACGAGTAGTGCTAGGTTGGCCAAATCTAAAATAGTGTGTTTGGATTATAGAAAAAATTAAGTTAAGTTGATTTAATTTTTTGAACTTAATTTTATTTAAAAGTGTGTTAAGTTAAATTGATGATTAAATATTTTTATTTTTAAAAAAAATTTTATTAAAAGAAAAATTATTTGAATGATAATAATTAAAAGTATTTTTAAACATATAATTTTAAATATATAATTACTAAAATGATATGAATTTTATAATGTAATATAAATATTATTTATTTTATTAATTTTAAAGTACATTTGAATTAATAATATATTATTAATAAAAAATATAATAATATTATAAATTAAATTATAATAATATTAAAATATTTTAATAATAGTATTGATTAAATTATAATAATATTTATTTCTCTTACTATTCATCATTTTAAAGACGTATAAGGGGTTCATGTCTCACTTCTCTTTTTAATAACTCCTGAATGTGATTGAGTCTCAAATAAGAAAGAACATGAACACCTTTTAAAATAAGAATTTGTGATGTTAACTATAAGGTTACAACTATTTTTATTTATTTATTTATTTTGTGTTTTGGGATTCTGGAATAAGTACTGGAATTTCTAAGATTACCTTCTTTTACTTTAATATAATATGTTTCAATTAAAGTTTATAAACATAAATTTAAATGAATTTTTTTATTCTGAGAAGGAATTTGCAAAGTCGAGCTCTCTCCATTCCCAAATTTGCAAAACTTAGTTTACAAACCAACATTACTTTCTAAATGTACCATAGACAGTCCCAACTCAAATCAAACATGAGTTTTTTCCATAAATTAAGAAAAAAAAAATAACACTTGCTTGATCTTTTCTCAATCTCCCTTTGCTATATCTCCCATGATTCTTAGATAAGACTAAAATCTATTTAATTGCTAAAAAATATTATCAGAAAATTTACTTAAATTTTCTTGAAAACAAAGAATAATATGTTATTTTATTAGTAGTTGGATAAAGAATCTATTTAACTTAAGTTGATCTAGCTGATCTAGGCCAATCCTTATTTAAAATATTTTGGTAGTGTTCTTTGATCGTAATACAAATAAAAAAGAAGAGCATAGAGAATCGTCTCTTTATTATTTATTGTCAAGAAAAAGATGGTGGACTAACTAATATTTTTATCAGTTAATGAAAAAGCTCAATGCAAAAAAGAAAAATACACGTTAGGTTTTGAAAACTATTTAAATCATTCAGATAATAATTAGTTTGATCTGTTTTACCAAAAAGATAGTATGATATTTTTTTAATATTAAACTAAGTAAAAATTAGATTTTCATCTCTTTTTATAATATTCTCGTGTGAAACTTAACAAAAAAATCATTTTTGGAAACCTGAATTTTTTGACAATATTATTTTTTTAAAAGGTAGATTAAAGATGAGAAACATGGGAAACTAAAAATTTCTCTTCAATCAAATACCTACTCAGTTAATTGCAATATTTATAAACATGTATTATATTTAGAATTAAATAAAATTTTAATTTATTTCAGAAAATCGTTTGTCTTTACCATATTAATATTATAATTATATCATCGTTGTTGAAATATGTTTTTAATTCATATAACTTTAGCAAGTTTTAAGATCCTCTCTAAAAATTTCCTTGCCTTTCACTTTTATAAAATTTGAAATCACACTTTTAGTCCTTATAAAATGTTTGAATTAATGTTTTAGTTTATATGAAATATTTTTCTTTGATTTTCAAGCCTCCAAAAATTTAAAGCGGTGTTTTAAAAAAGTAATTATTATAATAAAATTAATTAAAAAATATTACTAAAATTTATGTTGAAGTTATAAAAAGTTATATACGTAAAAGACAATCATAAAAATAAATATTTTTATTATTTTTATAGGGTTATAAATAGAAAGTACTTGTAATTTTCCATTAAAGAATAAAATTGTAATAAAATATGCATAAAAATAGTTATAAAATATTTTATTTATTTTATTAACTGTTATAATTATTCAATAAAAGCACTGCTCATTATGAATAATTTTTTAGATAATAGAAAAAATGTTGGTTAACCAACGATAAAAGAGATGAAAAAATTATGTATGAAAAACAACACTTACAAAGTTTGTTATAGATAAAAAACATTAATTTTATGTTTTTTTAGAGTTTTTTGTGTGACATACAATATTACGTTGAAATACAAGTATAACTTTTTTTTAATATACAAGTAATTAGTTAATATCATTCAACGTCAGGAATTAAAAATAATAATTTTTAATTTTAGAGGAATAAAAACCAAAGAAATTATTTTAAAGAAACCAAAATCACAACTCACTCATTTTACAATAAACGGAAAACATGTGTAACTTTATTATTATTTAAAAATGTAAACAAATATTACTTTATATTTTACATTAATTTATACTTATATGTTGAACAAGGATCAAATAAACATTCCAAATCAGATATAGTACTATTAAATCTTAAAATAAATATTAAAAACTAAAAATAATGATTTGAAATTTTGATGAATAAAAATAAAAGAAAAATGTTTTATAGGAATTAAAATCAAAATTCACACTATCTGTAAAAGTTAAAAATAATTTTTTCATATTTTATAAAAATAAAATGAAAAACTTACTAATTATATAAAACTAAAAATGCTCAATAATATTACAAAATAATTATAATTGATATAATTAAATAATTACCAAAGATTAAAAAAATGTGATTTTATCTCTCATTCAATCCAAATAGAAAAATTTCTTATCCATCATCATCCACCTTATACTAAACCAACAAACCAACCCTTTCTTCCATTTCCCAGCAAACCAGTGTGTGGCCTTTATCTTTCCACCGCTTCACTTCCCATGGCTGCAGCGTCAATGTGTATGAGTTTCAACCTCGCAACGGCATTCAAGGGCCTCTCCTTATCTTCTTCCTCTTCCTCCTCCTTCTTCGCCGGCGCTTCTCTCAGCGCCGGCCCCACCTCGGTGGTTTGCCTCCCGCGCCGCCGCCCGCTCATCATCGAGAACGCGCACAAGAAAGGAGCTGGAAGCACCAAGAATGGCCGCGACTCGCAGAGCAAGCGCCTCGGCGTCAAGATTTACGGCGACCAGGTCGCCAAGCCCGGTTCCATCATCGTTCGCCAGCGCGGAACCAAGGTGCCTCCCTTACCATTTTCTCTTTCGCTTTTCGGAGTATTCCAGTTGTGAAGCTATATAGAATTTTTGTTTTGTTTACTGAGGATGGATGTGTGGACCAACTTCTCCCTAAACCATGATTTAAAAAAATGAGCTTGTGTTTTAAGTTAATTTGTATAAAATCTCGTATCACTTTTCCGAATTTTTATTTTTAACTTCTGTATAATATAAACTAATATTACTGGGGGGAAGTGATTTGTTTTTCATAATAAAGTCTATTGGGAGAAGCTCCATCAATGAACTAGTTGTCTTATTAGGATTATTCAGATACGCTGCTATTTCTAGAAGCATCATTGAATTAGCCTGTTCAAAATCTTGTTTTTAGTTTATGAACAATTGTTAAGTTTGACGATTTTCTGTATGAATTGAATGGAATGGGGAGGAAATATTGGAGGGAAGTAAGTTTCAAGAGAAGCTAGTTGAATGTTAAGCATTTTCCATGAATTACCCGTTGGTGTGTAAAACGTAAGCATTTTGTTCTAAGGTATATGATGATACTATCACGGTTATCATGACTGTGAATGTGGTTTTTGGAGACGACAAAATATAGATACAAGCAAAGGTTGGGTTTTTTATGTTGGAGTTTCACCTTCGTAATGGATGATAATCTTTAATGCAATCCTTTATAGACATTACTGATTTGAAACTTTAGTTTTGATTAGAGAACATTACCAAAAGTACCTGAGGAAATGTCTTTACGTTTTTTCTTTTCATGAGGGACAAATCTAAGGTGCTGAATCTTCTTTTTTTTTGTGTATTTCTTGAAATTTTTGGTTGGTAATATATGCAATAAAGGTGGATGTTAGTTATTAATTAGGGTAAAATTATAATTTTAGTTGGAGGATAAGACCATAAGAACACAACCCACTGCGGCTAAGGTTTTTTTGTGGTTGAAAGAAATGGAGTGATAATCTTAATTTGTTGGGTTGCATACACTCATAGAGTATCAGTATGGTGTGGCCTTCTGTTTTTTCTTTTCAAATGGTGAATGAAGATTGATGGTTTTCGGATGGTGATGGATTATGGATAAGCTTTTCTTGCTTTTGGGATTTGTTGATTCAATGCTTTATTGAAATTGTTAAAAAGTTTATTACGGAATTGGTGCCTGGAATAAAAATTCACATGAATGTGCATTGGCAACAACATATTATAATCAATGTATATTGCACTATCCAATGTCTAGAAAATTAATACAAAAAAAGAGCAAAGAATGAGTTGGGTCTTCTGACTAGCTGAGTTGCCGTGTGTAATCAAGAATATTGCAGTAGTTTCTTTTGATGATTGTTTACTGTAGTAGAGCTATTCCATAACTTTTATAACACTTTATAGATGGAAGAACTTCCAAAAGTCAGTTTTATGTTTAGTTTTATAATGGTATTGAGGAAGTAATGTGGATCTCATAGTCACAAATGCTGTCTATAATCAATCTATTCAGTAGCAGAGCTAGAGGAGAATTGTATTTTGGGGGAGGTCATGCTTGAGAAGTGAAAAACAATGAAAAATATCTTTTATTAACTCTTAAATCTTTGCAAAAGGGAAGTGAATGCCGCCTTCAACGGAACTTGCTACACCAAAATCTATTATGCCTGTTACAACAGTTTACTGTACATACTGTCTAATACAAGCGCCATTCTCATTGTTTCATCATCTAATTATTTTTCTCTGCAAACCTTGAAGTTTCATGCAGGAAAGAATGTGGGACTTGGCAAAGACTATACCATCTTCTCCTTGATTGATGGAGTGGTAAAATTTGAGAAATATGGACCTGACAGGAAAAAGGTTAAAAGAATTTTCTTACAACTAGATGATGACACGTGTCCTATAATCCTAGAGAATACAAATTAATGAGCTATGCAACATGCATTATTACAGGTGAGTGTTTATCCTCGAGAAGTACAACCTGAGAACCCCAACAGCTATAGAGCAAGGAAGAGAGAGTTCTTCAGGATGAAGCGTGAACGCAAGAAAGCTAGACAAGATGGAGCAGTACTTCCACCCCAGCTTGTTCTGGCTTCTGCTGATGATGCATCAATCACCAATCCAGTGTGCTGATTCTGATTAGATCAATTTACTGTGTACAATACCCGTGTCAATTTTTTGCTTTTGTGTATCTCTAAACCTTGTAACATTAATTGAGTTTTGTTAAAGTATCGAAGTACCAAGATGACTGTCCTTGTTTTCAGGGCAGGTAAATTGAATTTGTGCTCAAAATCCATCATTAGTGTCCTAAACAAATACCCTCTTTTACTTGTTCTATAGTTTTTAATTTGATGAATGAGAAGCTTTTTGCTTGATAAGTTCACGTATTAAAAGTTTAATCATCACGTGTCATCTCAATCAAAACATTGCTTGATGAATTTTACAGCATCAGAACTTGGTTTTGATTATTTAGAATACAATTCACATGCCGGTTGCACTCTTTGTTATTATTGTGACATACCAGTCAGTCATGGCCATTCACTTGTATGGGTGAATCAGTTCAGTGCATCCTAAAATTCATGCCTCATGTGTCAAACAGTTTTATGGAATTGCTTAGTAGGTGTTGTATTCACCCTTCTGAAATGTCAAAAGGAATTAGCGTCAGGGTAATATACCACTTCACTCTAAAGAAATTCATTGTAATTGATTGGAAAATCAGTGCCTTTTCAAACAAATGAACTTAGAGGTAACCCAAACTAGTTCAGCTGCAACCACTGAACATGACATGATATGAAATAAATTTCAGTGTATTTATCTACCTGGCTCCACTCCGTAACCCACAAACTGAACTTTCTTGACTTCCTTGGCTTCGGTTGTACGTTTTGGCAACATCATACATTAATCTAAGAAAAGAATCAAGTGAATACGAGAAAGGCAATAAGCATATGGATCCCTGTATAACAATACTAATTAGCCAGTTCTAATAACATGAAGAGGAGATAATATTTGATGAAGGCAAATAATTGCCCTTTTCTTTTTTCAAAGAATATATTTTTCTAAAATATTTCTGAGATGTATAATTTAAAATCTTTTAGCACGTTTCAAATAATATATTTCAGAAAAAGCATTAGAATTTTAAAAAGTTACTTTTAATATTATAATATTCTGCAATAGTTGAAAAGTGCAAAAAAAATAATAATTATGGCACTACCAGTAGAAATATGGATACAAAGGAACAAAATGGAACCAATAAAATGATCATAATGAAAAAGTTATCGGGATTATAATGTTCGTCATAGGCACCATCTACTCTTTCTCGTATCTTAACGAAGTCATTAAGGAAAACGTCAGTAAAGTAAATGATAAATTTGCACTAGCCCTAGCTGAAAGAAGAATGTGGATCATTGGTCCCTTTGTGGGTTGCATGGAGATAAATTTCACATAAATTGAATTTGAAGTGTACTGTGATATTGACAAACTAAAACTTAAGGTTAAACAAGTCTACTTTAGAGAATTTTTTTCATATTATTTGAATGTTAACTGAAAATCCTTGCGATAGACATCATGATTGCAGTGTCTTAAACTTGGTAAATTAACATACAATGCAATACCATTAATCATCTAAAAACTTTAAGCGAGTGATTTGCACTGGTGAAGCCTCCATCAACCATGAGATTGTCTCCACTTATATATCTTGCATCATCACTTGCAAGGAATAGCACAGCATTAGCCACATCATGAGTAGTTACCTCTACCCCCTCCAAGTTGGCCATTCTCCCTGTAAAATCACGAAAACCAACCCAGGCATCCTCAGTTCTTTCATCCTCAGACAAATGGGCCAAAGCCAAACCTGTTGCAACAGCATAAGGTGACACACAGTTCACTCTTATTCCATGTTTTCCCAATTCAGCTGCAACATTCTTTGTCAGCCCCAGAACAGCATATTTGGAACCTGTGTACGCATGTGGTCCTATGCCACCTATGACACTTGCTACACTGCATAAAGAAACAATTGAACCCTTCTTCTTTGGGATCATAATTCGAGCAGCATGTTTCATCCCGTGGAACACTCCCTTCACATTTATACTAAACACCTTGTCAAATTCTGATAAGTCTGCATTGCGGATGTCAGGACAAGGTGATCCAGAAATTCCAGCATTGTTGACTATGATGTCAAGGGTGCCAAATCTACTCACAGTGAAGTCCACTGCACGGGAAACATCATCCTCCACAGTAACATCACAACGGAGAAAAACAACATTTGCTTCATCACCAAGGGATTCACACACCTGCTTTCCAAGGTTGTCTTGCACATCAACTAAACAAATTTTAGCACCATGTGTGTGGAAGAGACGCACAATGCTTTCTCCAATTCCAGATGCCCCACCTGTAATCAATGCCACTTTTCCTAATAACCTGAAAGAGACCAAAGAGAACTTGGAAGTTGAGAGAACTCAAGTTAGGGGGATTGGTGGCTCGGTTTGATTTTATTTTTTTAAGAATAGGATGCAATTTGATTTTTATAATACAAATTTTGTTGTCATGTTTAACTCTATTTCCCACATTAAAATTTGTAAAGTGCAAGGAAAGTAACAAAATGACTCATACCACTCATTTAATGGAACTAGCTTAAATTTCCCATAAAAGTAAACATGGCACAAAAACAAAATAAAGATTGATTAATCTCTTTTTGTTTGCAATGTCATCTACCATATAAATAGTACACCATATGTAGAAAAGGATTTGATAAGGTCCAATGGCAAGGTATGGGAATAGAATCCTAAATTGGAAATAAGAGATTCCAGTGAGATTTATAAGGCTGTAGACTCTCCAACTACAGCAACTAGTTTTTGTTTAGTGGTTCTCTCAAGATTTTAATTAATTGGTATCAGAGCCTCCAATTGTCTAAGGATACAATAACACTGTACCATACAAGATTATCAGAAAAATATAAATAAAGAAACCATCAATTTGTTTTACTATCCACTTTGTTAACCTGTCACAATGCATACTCAAGCTCAAAAATAGAAAAACCACTTAATACACTATATATGGTAGATTAGTGAATCTAGTTCCCCTGTACAAATTATGAGGCTGAATTTTACTTATGAGGGCTTTGCTTCTGCACCTCTTCATTTCCATCTTAGTTGCGGTTTCCTTTAATTATCGAGGTTGCTTGAAGTGCACCATCTAGTTTGTGTTTCACGACCACCGTCACTGTTACCACCATTTCCTATTTGATCGGCGGCCATGACAGGAGATTTTTCGTCCTCTTATCTGCCAGCTCCTAGAGTCACGGTGCCATTGGAGTAGT
Source organism: Lablab purpureus (assembly GCA_030347555.1). Taxonomy (NCBI): domain Eukaryota; kingdom Viridiplantae; phylum Streptophyta; class Magnoliopsida; order Fabales; family Fabaceae; genus Lablab; species Lablab purpureus. The sequence continues at coordinate 27,457,255 of CM059258.1, forward strand.
CAGGTGCTTGCACACGCATCTCCCTTCTCTGCACGTGGGCTTCACGGGCCGATATGGTGCGTGATGGCACATCTGACCGCAGTTCATGCAGCCGCTTGCTTCGTCGGAATCAACCTGAGGTGGCAGTCCCGTACCTGCCTCTGTTGTGTCCCTTTTCCTTGAAAGAAGCACTGTTCGCGACATTCTTCGCTGTTTTTTTCTCTAATCTATTTGTTTTTTAAAAAGCTAAGGAATCTCTTGCTTTGAAACGACAACTCCACTAAGTAATGATGTTCTTCCATGTTTGGATAATGATAACTGTTATAATGGTTAAAATTACATTAAAATGTATAGATAGTCTCATCCATATGTATAAGGAGAGATTGATGTGATTCAAATTCAAGAGGAACCTATGTCATAAAGAGTTATTTCAAGAGTTTATGACAGAAGAAATAAAGAGAAGGAGTTTACCTGACAATTTTAAAAGAAAGGTTACAAAAGAAATGCACAAGAAATTGAAGAAAATATTAAAAAAACAATTTTGTTAATATTGTTTTTGTAATTTTTTTATAAGTAAAAGTATGCAAAAAAAATATATTTTTGTTTGAGTAAAAATTCAAGACACTTAGTTTAGGTATAAGGTTAACTCTAAAAAATAAGAATCTTAATTAGATAAACATGTGTGCTAAACAAACAAGGTTTAGTCTTTTCATATTTCATATAAAGGTCTTTTTTAGAAAGTTAGAATCACCAACCAAATAAGTTTTAAACTCTTCCATCTTCTTAAAGTAACATGAATAAGCCTTAAATTATAATTTTGTACATAACTTGCATTGAAATAAAAAAAAGTGTCCACATGTTTTTCTCTTAATTGTGAGTTCAAGATATTAGTTCCTCTTTTTAGAATCTTATTTTGAGTTTTTTAAATTCAAGAGGTAATTTTTCTTCTTGTACTTATATTTTTCTCTTGAAAATTGTGTGTTCTTCATTTTCTATCTTTATCATCTTTTTTATTTCTTTATTTGTTCTTAGAATTGAACTTTCGCACTTGGATAATCATTATTTGATTAATCTTATATTCAATAGAGAGATTTTAATATATTTGTTTGTTTAGGTTTTCTTAATTTTTCGAATCATGTTCATGATTTTCTTAACGAGTTTCATTCATTTTCTTTTATTGTTTTTGCATTGTTGAGAATATTTTGTATGTTCTTCATAAAAATCCACATCTAACTTGTTCAAATTCATATTAACTTCATTAAATCTTCTTTACCAAATAGAATTCTAATCAAAACAAGAAGAATATGAGTTTCAAATATCCTAATCATATTTTGATGGATTCAACTTTTAAATTATTATGTTGAACCTTATCATTTGATATATAAAGCATATGATTTCATGATGTATTTGACTCAAAAAGAAAATTCTTTGGTAAGAAACTTCTAGTTGAGTAAACTTCTACTTGAGTAACCTTCTTAATTCTTTGGTGTTTTTCTTTTTGTCTTACATCTTGTTATTCTTTTGCTATATCTATTCATGTTTTAACCTTTTTAGTTTGTCTTTTTTAAATTTTATTCTTAACCTAATCATGTTTGATAGATCCAACATTTAAATTACAAGGTTGAACCTTATCAGATCATATATCAAGATAACCCTAATTTTCAAATTTGGAACAGTGATAATGTTACAGGTGATATCAATTGTCATGTAATGAAGGTGAGGTGGGTTAGACCATGTGAACCAAGTGACAATCAAATCCACTTAAACTATTACGCTCTTAAGTAGAAAGAGTTTCGTTCTAACTAACTGTTATAACTTTTGACCTAGTAATAAACACTCGATCTTACAATTGACATAAGAGTGTTACTTGCTCTCTAACCATGATCGGTAAAAACTTCAATTTTTCTTTTATTGTTTCTAAAACTTTATGTGAGGAACTTCAATGTGATAAACCAGATGAGCCGTCGTGCATCTCTTTTAAGATTATATGTTTATCTTTCTAGTAACCACATTAGTCTCTTGCTAATTGGATCCGCATCCCAATAACAGTTTATCTAGAAAAAAAATACGGTTATAAGCTACAATAGAATATTATAATTAATTACAAGTATTTCGTAAGAAGATTTTAGAAATTTGGTCTTCTCTATATGGAAGCCTATATATTATTTGGTTGAATCAGTTCAATAAAAAAATTTCCCTCATTTTCTTTTTTCAAGTATACTTAAAGAGATGTTAAAAGTTTAACACAAAAATGAACTTGAGAAGACAGGACCAAACAAAACATTTAACTGAAAGTTTCTGTAAAAAAGAAATACATTTTAACATCATATATGCTTGTCTCTGAATTAAGGGATTTGTCAATGAAAAAATTATCAGAAACTAGTAAAAAATTCCTCCAATGATAGTATAACTCAAAATCGAAATTCAACTAAATATCAGAGTTGTCAAACACATAAGAAGAAGAATGAGAGAACCATGAGAATACATGGAAACAAGCTAAATCCATTTGAACCAAGTGGGGAAGAGTAAATAAATATCTGATAAAGAAAATCTCTCAAAGGTTGGAAAAAAAATCCCATATTCAGTTGGGTATATAATAATAGTAAGAGGAACAAAAGCATATAACTGCAGAAAATAAACGAAATAGGTGAAAACAATATCAATTGAACAAATTCAAAACTTTTAACCTGAATAGATAACTTATTTCATTAGTTAAAATCACAAATGTTTCCCTTGCAATTTTATCAAAACAAGAGAGAGGAGAGCCGAAGAAGTAAAGCTTGCTGCAAACAATAGGGCATGACACTCCAACTATCTAACTGATCTCCAAGCCACTATGTTACACTAAAAATCTGATGTATAAAAAAACTGACAACTACATAAAAAACCTAAAACAGATGTTGCTTAACACAAATCAGTTCAAGACTGAGCAAGCAAAGGTACCAGTATAAATTGATTATATATAAAGGGTGCTTGAGCTGAGAGAAATATCTATTACCTTGGTGTTGGAGTGGAAGCAAGAACACTACTGGTAGTGGACATGACTATCTACTTTCTTTCTCTGTGTTTCTCGTGGCACTTTATGAAGGTAACGAAACACAGAAAAATAGTTATTAAGATGAGAAAACGTTGAAAAACAGAATACTACTTATTATTCTATCTATGTGTTTACACTGTAATATGAAAAGAAAAGAAGGTGTTTGTCTGTATGATTGAAAATATCAATAAAAGTTAAGAGAGAGAGAGAGAGAAACTAGTAAAAATTGATGATTTTTTTACAATTATTTTCCTTCTCTAACTTTAAGCAAAAACTCAATCTTCAATTTTATATTCATAAATTTTCTTTCATCTTTTTAACCAAACAAATATTATCTGAGCATAATATAAGTATTTTTTTTGGAAATTCACTTTTTAAATATCACTCACACTTATATACTTTAAAAAATAGCATTAATATATATTGATTTTTAGCAAAATATATAACATTAACACCTTTTCTAATTTTTAAATAAAAATCTCTCACTTTTATTATAACAAATGACACGCGTGTTTCTTAAAATTGAATGAGTAAAATTCACCTTTCTTATTTTACTTAAAAATAATACACTAACTAAAACTTAAATAAAAAATTATTAAAATTGAAGTTATATTGTTAATAAAATTAATAGTATATTTCGTGACTGAGTGTATAAGTTCTTTGTATATTGTTAATATATAATATCTAAATAGTTTAATTTAGTTTTTATTAAAATTATTTAACAATTTACATTTTAAAGTTTAAATTTTTATGATTTTTATTCAAGATTTATTTTTATCAATATATTATTTTAATAAAATAAGGGCTGCGAAACTAGTATGATTTATTAAAAATACAAGGAAGGTGCTTTTCTATTTAAAAACCAGAAGAAGGATAAATGTGATTTTATTAAAATAAAATAAAAATATTTATTTATTTTTAAACTAGAAAAAAAATTTAAAGGTAAGTTATCGTGCTCAAAATATGTAAATGCAATTTTTCTATTTTGTTATTCACTTCAAAGATATCATCAATGCACCACAAGACAAAAGAAAAAGTTCAAAACTTGTGGACACTATTATATCTCGTGTTAATTTAAAAACGTGAATAATGAAACTTTTTGTGCACCAATAGATAGTTCTATGATTAAGACATGTCAAAGAAACCATGCACGTAAAAAAAATTGCAGATTACTTTTAACTTTTATGAATTTTATTTTATTTTTCGTTCATTTTTATCTTGCTGGAATATCTAAAATAAAATTTATTTTGGGTTTTTTAACGTGAATTTTTTTTAAATATTCGAAACTTTTATCCAAAAACGTAAACTTATAATAATTAAAACTTATTTGCTTTATATTTTTATATTTTAAATGATTTTTTATAAGGATTGAAAATTCCTTGAATATAAAAAGTTCGAGAAATATAATAGACAGAATTTAGATGAACAAATAAGTAGGTGACAAAAAGATATATAATTAACTTAAATCAATAATGCAAAAATTAAATTAATATAAAAATTAAAAGAAGCTAATATATTCGTTGTAATAATTTTTATATAGTATTTTTTTCGGGTTATTATTAGACAAAGAGAGTGATTTTTCTCTAATTTTAAAATTTTTATGTTATAATTTTGTATTAGTTATTTTTAATTTTATTTTATTTATCTTATTTTTCTGTTAAAAGAATAATTAAAGAGGAGAAAAGATATTTAGGTTTTTTCCAACATATCCAACACAAATTGAAGAAAGGGATTAATAATATGATGAAGATTTACTTAGAACCTTATTAATCACACAATGCCCGACAAGTGAATGATAAATTTCCACTAGACCAATTTGAAGTGTAGTGTGATCTTGACATAGTAAAACTTAAGGATAAAGAAACATAATTTGAAGGGGAATAATGATGTTATTTGTATGTTTACTGAAAATGCTAGCAGTAAACTTGATGATTGCAAAGTCTGAAACTGTGAATAAGCAATCATCTAAAAACACGGAGTGAGTGAGTTACACTGGTGAAGCCACCATCAACCATGAGATTGTCTCCACTTATGTACCTTGCCTCATCACTTGCAAGGAAGAGAACAGCATTAGCCACATCATTAGCAGTTAACTCCACACCCTGCAAGTTGCCCATTCTCCCAGTAAAATCACGAAAACTGGCCAAGGCATCCTCAGTTCTCTCATCCTCAGGCAAATGGGCCAAAGCCAAACCTGTTGCAACAGCATAAGGTGACACACAGTTCACTCTTATACCATGCTTCCCCAATTCAGCTGCAACACTCTTTGTGAGCCCCAAAACACCATGTTTTGATGCTGTGTATGCATGTATTCCTATTCCACCCAAGGCACTAGCCACACTGCTTAGAGAAACAATTGAACCCTTCTTTTCTGGGATCATGATTCGAGCTGCGTGTTTCATGCCGTGAAACACTCCCTTCAAGTTTATGCTAAGCACCTTTTCGAATTCTGATAACTCTGTATCTCGGATATCAGGACAAGGTGATCCAGAAATTCCAGCATTGTTGACTATGATGTCAAGGGTGCCAAACTTATCCACAGTCAAGTCCACTGCACGGGAAACATCATCCTCCACAGTAACATCACAATGGACAAAAACAACATTTGCTTCTCCACCAAGGGATTCACACACATGCTTTCCAAGGTTGTCTTGCACATCTGCTATGCATACTTTAGCACCGTGAATATGGAAGAGGCGCACAATGCTTTCTCCAATTCCAGATGCCCCACCTGTAACCAATGCCACTTTGCCTAATAACCTGAGAGAAACAAACAAACGGAAAACTTGGTAGTCACAAAATTGGCACATACGAGCACAAGGAGAGTGGTGTGATTCTAGTAGTACTTCCAAGACTATGAAAAGTAGAAGTTCTGATAATAAGTACTGAAAACACTGTATGAAAGGAGGGAATTAGTGCTCCCACAAAATGTGCCAGATGTGTTTGAAATCTCTAAACCATTTGAAACCTCAGATATGAGCATTTATGGTAGCTGCCTAAATACAATTCTAAAGCATTGTTAGAGTAAAATTGCTAGGAGATGAAAAACTCCATTGCCCAAATTAAACATTGTAAATTATAGAGCGATTAATAAAATGATGCATACAACTCATTTATAATGGAGCTAGCATAAATTTCCCATTAAATGAACTTGGCATGAAAGAATCGAAGATTGATTAAACTCTTGCATCAAAATTCCAATATCATCGACCATTCAAATACTGCATCATATGTAGAAAAGTAGAAAATGTTCCAATCACAAGTAAGACTATTTTTATCCCATGGTTTATAAAGTGACAATGCCATCCAGATCCCAAGGATGACAGGTAACAGTACCATATAAGATTGTTAGAAAATATAAACAAGGTCACCATCAATTTATTTACTATTCACTTTTGTTAACCTGTCACAAAATACTCAGGATCAGAAGAAGAATGATAAAACACAAATACTTTAATAACTTAATCTACCATGAGTATGTTTGGACAAGCTGCTCTAGAAGTATTTCTAAAAGAGAAAAATATGAAGAAAAAAAAATAGAATTGACTTCTCCCCAAGTTTAAATTAGTTTATGCACAAGTTCAAAAAAATAAAAATTTGGAGAATCTTGAAGAATATACACTGAAAAAAGGTTTGCAAGATTAGCCTTGACAAGGCCAAACCAGATTTGAATTGAGGAATCCTTGGTCATTTGTAATACTCTACAAGAAATATCTTAAAGTAGTGAAAATTAACTTTAACTCAATTTTACGAAACTGATTTTTAACATATTAGAATTTAACTATATTTTTAGTTGATACTGAATCTCTAACAAAATGTTTTAGCCTAAGTTGACCAATATTATTTACGGGGACACATAAAAAAAATATCAAATATTAGTAAGACAATCCTCCAATAATTTAAAACATTATCCAAACTCAATTAGGTGGGAGTTTGAAGATGGATGGACTCATAAATAGTAGATCTGAACCTCAGAGGCGAAAAACACTTTTACAAGACTGGGAGAGCCAAGAGCTTACATGAAACAAGCCTAAAAACATTTGAACCAAAGTCTGATAGAAATCTGACAGAGATCTGACAGTTAACTAGAAATTAGAAAAAAAAAATTCCAAACTCAATAATGTGAATAATAGTAAGAGTAATGAAAACAGATCACTGTAGAAAATAAGCCCAATAGGTGAAAACAAGAGCAATACAATTTCTCATGGTTTTAAACTATGGTCCAAAACCGCAGTTCCAGTTGCAATTGCAGTCGCAATGTAAAGGATTGTGAAGGAATTGAGACTATAACAGCAATATAGAGCCATGCAATTTGTAAACAGACAACTATAAGCATGAAGTCAAAAACTTGAAAATTTCAAATCAACTCAGCAGGTATCTCATTTCTTTTGCTAATCTAAAGATATAAAGCTTGCAACAACATGCAAACTTAAAATAAGCAATTTAAAAAAAGATCCCTTATTTAAGAAACAAATTATCTGTTCAAAATGCAGAAAACAAACAGATAAAGAACAGAAATCTGATTAAAAATACTTAAATAAACTCACCCAAATCAGATGGCAAAACAAAATAAAATAAAGAGAAATGACAAGTTGCATAAATTAGATCCAAAACCAACAACAGCACACGCAGAGATGAAATGGGTGTTAGAGATGACAGCAAGAATCTATTACCTTGGCGTTGGAGTGGAAGCCAGAACTGTACTGGTAGTGGACATGGCTGTCTACTTTGTCTCTGTCTTTTTCGTCCTACACAAAAGCAAAAGATTATTAAGATGCTAAACACAAAGAAAGAACATGTGTTCACTATTCTGATTAATATCAGAAAGAACAAAAATAGAGAGGAACAGTACCCTTTGCAGTTTCACAGAACTGAAACTGATGCTAAAAGTTGATGCAGTGTATCACAGAGCAACAGAAGAGTATAAATAAGGATAAAAAAATTTCAACAGATCAAGCTAATCACATTCAATCCTTATATATTAAATTCAATAAATAATGGAGATTAAATAATTATATTTAACATATTTCTTTCTTAAAACATTTATTACTTAACAATGAATCTCCCTGATAAAGTAATAAGTGGCATTTAATATAGATATAACTTTTATTTATTATATATAAATATTGTTTCCCTGTTCTTTTATATTTGTGTCTCAATTTTTGAAAAAAAGCTTGTTCATTTTTAAGAATATATTAATAACTTTTTTTCTCATATTTTGTGTGGCTTTTAAATGAAAGAGATAAAATAGAAAAGTGGAGAACTATTTTATTAGAATAAAAAAACTACTATACTTTTAAGCTCGTGAAAAACAATATTATATAAAAAATAGAAAAGGACTACCCAAATTTTAAAAAATTAATAATATTAAATAAAATAGAACATGATTTTATTCACCAATTTTAAATAAATAAATAAGTAATATTAAGTTTATCTTAAATTTATATTTTTTAATAACTCTTAATAAGTTATATTTTTTATTTTTAAAATAATTTAAGTAACGTTAATTATATTAATCTCTCTCATCATTAATATATTTATTAATTGCTGCTACCTTTTATTTATCTTTTATTATGGTTATGTGAAAAAATATAATATATTTTTAGAATAGAAGTACTATTTCTCCAAAAGTAAATAGAATTATTTATTCTTAATCTTAATCTTTTATTTTATTTTAAATGATGATTTAAATTAAAAATGGTAAAATGTAGATGATAGTTAAGCAAAGTTGTTTAAATAAGTAAGGGTTATAAACAACTTTAAAAAATTATAAATATCTTTTATATCATATTATCGATTTTAATAATAAATTATTATAATTAATTATAAATAACTTTCTTTAGATATAATTAATTCTTTTTTAATAGTTTGTTAATATCTTTCTATAAGTTTTCTCTTATTTTTCTTTATTAATATGTATTTAATATTTATTTTATATAAAAAGAATAACATAAAAATCTTCTTTAAACCACACTTTAGACAAAAAAATTATTGTTATAAAAGATTTTACTTTCTTTACAAAATATATACATTTTAATTAATCATTTTATAATTAAACATAAATTTTTTTTATATAATGTCATGTTATTAAAATTATTAATGTTCATAATATTTATTTATATTTTAAATAATTTTTAATAATTTAAATTTTTTATCAATATAAATTTTAATATTTTAAAATATTAATTAATTTTTATAGATAATTGTATATTAAATAATAAAATATATATTTATAAAATTAATTTTTTAAAATACAATGTATTCTAAATAATATAGTTATATTTAAATATTTATTTAAAATATATTTTCAATCAAAATATATATTATCCCTAAAGAAAATTTTCATTACTCTTTTTTTATATCAAAATAGATATTAAATACTCCACACATTAATGAAGAAAGAAGAGAAAGAATTTACAGAAAACATGTTATCCACTAAAAAAAATTAAGAATAAGTGATTTCACTTACTTTTAAAGTAATATATATCATAAATATAAGTTTAAAACAATTAATAGGATATGTATCCTTAAGTTTATTAATTATCCATTAACACAAAAAATATGTAAAGAAACTAATATTCTTTTAATCGTCTATTATTTTTTCCCTTCTATCTAAAGTTTCCTATTGTTTTCTCTTACTATATTTTTTTTTCTATTTATTTATCTTGATCTCTACAACATGTAGCAATACATTGATCTTCATAATCACATTCCTTCTCCTGAGTAAGTTTTAATTTTTAATTGTTTATAATTTTATTATTTTGTTTATTACCATATTATTTTTATAATATTTTTCATTCAAATTTTTTAGTAACTTGAATAAACAGTTTACTGAGATTTGTATTGATGTTAGAGAGATATTGATTGATTATAACAAGAAAAAAATTATAAGATATGGAAAGAAGATCATGTGGTATTCGTAATACAATACTTTAAAGTCTCAATGAATAGAAATGTAGTTAATTATAGTCGAAAAACATTTTCAATTTTTGAGAATTCATTATCACATCACATTTTATCTGTATTCCTTCGTGAAGATTGTTTTGATATCTCTTCAACATACTTGTCATTATGATTGTGTCATGTTAAGTTTTAAAAAATTAATAAAAAATATTTGAATCATTTAATATTGATGTTGGTGTTAGAATTGATAGTTTTGTTCATTGTCCTTCACACAATGGGTCTTTCAAAAATAACAAGAGAATGAGAAACTATGAAAAAATGAGTCTTAGTAAGTTAAAATTTATAAATTATTAAGAAGACAAACCAGAATAATACCACTTGTTAAAATAAAGACAATGTTTCATCAAATATTGTAAAAAGATGAAGATGAAAATTCAATATTGAGAATGTTTAAATTATATATTTTTATTAAAGTTTTAGATTATTAATAATGTAATGTTTTATATTGAAACTGTTATTAGTAATATAGTTTTTTATTTTGAAATTGTTGCTTTGTTAACAATTTACTGAGTGATCCTAAACTCTATAAGGTGAGAAAAATTGAGGATAAAAAAAGAAGAGAAAAAATGAGTTAATTAATAATATAATAATAAAATAAAGAGTAATTATAATTAATTCACCTTCAGATAAGGTCATCAAAACTATTAAATTATTTAAAGTATATTCATTACTTTTTTCATATATCATATATTTGTAGTCTCTTATCTATTTTTTTTCTCCCATACAAGGATAAAACTTACAATAATATGTTATTTGTATTTTATTATAAAAATTATTTAAAAAAATATTTTTATTAGAAAAATAATTTTTTATTTTTATAATCCAAGAACTTATTTAAGACTATGGATATTAAATTTAATGTTATATTAGCAAATTTTAATACAAAATTTTTATAGAATTTAGATTTTAAACTTATAATTTTGGATATGATTAATTTAACAAAGATGCCTTAAATATTAAGATAATTTAATTAATAAAAAATTAGTTAATTGTAAATAAAAATTCATTTGTTTCTTTTAATTATTATTTTTTAACAAAATTTTGTTTTCTTTTATATGTCATTTTTTAATTTCAACATAATATTATTTTGCTTAAACACAGCCTTAATTTAATTAATGTGGAAGAAAAAGTTAGTTATGATAACACAGAAAATATAATGACATATTAATGAATTGAAATAAGAAATTGAAAGTAACGTAATAGGTCACTTATTTAAAATTGCATTAAAAATAGAAAAATCAAAATGTTTTCCTTTGATTTGGGTGAAATTTTTTTAAACCATTATTATAAAATCTTTTTTCTAATTGTCTTTTCAGGTTGTTAGCAAGAAAAAAAAATACAATAGTACATTTTATTTTCTATTTTACCTATTTTACTCTTCATCTAAGGTAATAAATGTAGGTAAAAAAATTTAAATACTAGAAAATGCAGATAATTCCAATGTAGATGCTTAAGATCTTATTTTCATAAAACACTTTATACGACATTGTATTATATAAATAAAAAATTATACTTTAAGTTGAAAAAATTAAAGTGGGTAAATAAAAAATAATTAAAATGTTAGTTATATAAGAATAAGAATACTCTTGCATCTCTTAAAAGTGATGTGATAATCAAGATAATCAAGTTTGTTCTTCTTTGTGAATGATTCCTCATCTCTTGCCTCTCTCTGACCACCCAGCATACATGCACTTCTCTAGATTTGGTCTTTCCCATTCAATGCTGCTAAAAAGTTATTGAAACTGGTTCTTAAGGGTCCACACCTTCCACACATACATACCTCATCCATATGTTGAACACAAAATTGCATTCCTTCTCCTACCTTTGCAAGGCATCTACGAAAGTAACTGAATTTGCATCTTCCTCTCCTAACAACCATTGATCTTTTTTCATCTCTACACATGCTTCTATATTGTGTTTAACAACCACAATTGACATGATAACAATGGAATCACAACAAAAAATAAACACCATTTTGTTTCATTTTTATCACAGGAAAAATCTATGATTCAAATTCCACTTGTCCATTGTAATTCTAAATATTACTGTGAAATTGCGTAATGAAAAAAGACAATATTATTATAAAACTCTAAAATTAGAATATGTGAAGATTAGTTCATAAAATAAACAAAATTGATAGATTGAAATATAAATAATATATTATTAAATATAATCTTATTCTTACATTAAAAAAATAATTATTAAATTTTAAAAATGATGTCACAAAATCCATAAAAAATTAATTAAAACCCCATGTTATAATAAATGTCCTTAAAAAAATACAATTTCCCCCTTGTGTTCTTGTAAGCCAATTTCAGCACCAGAAATTTCATGTAAGTTGTGTGTGGCTACATAAACCCTCAACAAAATACACACAGATGGTGAATTACTCCCACACAAAATAACCAATAAAACAGATGGTGTTCTTATTCACGAGCAATACTACATAACCAACAAAACAATAGACCATGTAAGTTTCACAAACTTCAGAATTGGCTGCTTGCATGAGGGAAACCAAAGTGAAAATAAATTAACAAAATTGATTTTTACCTCCAAAAATGAACATACAATACACAAACTCAGGTGCACTTAGGTAGGTAGTAACACTTTCTAGTTAGATGGGGCCCATAATTAAGAGTGTTTTAACAATTTAAAGTATAAACAACACCTGAAAAACTTTCAATTTTAAAAGGGCAAAAATGAAAGCAAAAAGCAAAAACATCCAAAATATATAAAAGACGACGCAGTAAAAAAAATCTAAGACTTAGTCTCCTCAGCAACTGTCTCAAAAGTCTCTCCAGGGACAAGATCCGGGACAGCATCATCATCATCATCTTGTGCTGTGGTTGCACCTGCTCCTGCTTCAGGTGCCTGCTTCTGAAATTGTTCAGCTAGTTTCTTCAGGTTTTCCAAGTTATCTGGCCCTGCATTTTTTAGAATAAACATTCTCAAATTAGGAAGAATACGGAAAAAATAGAAAAAGAGGGAAACTTGAGCTTTAAGAAGATATATATCACACACCTAATTGGTGGATGATGTTAGGGAGAATATCCTGCAACTCTGCGAAATGGAAAATTGTGCTAAGTAAAATGCAATCTAGAACGAGATCAGTTAAAATAAAATGGAATACTGTAGTCAAGACTGATACTTTAAATGGAAGAAAATTATGTTGTGTATTGCTCCAATTTAAAATAAAAAAGTGTGGAGATTTCATGCTATAAACATTAAAGAAAGGCGTCCATGCCCATAAGGCAATTAAAGCCTGCAATGCCTGAAGATTGACTTAGCCAGATTGATGACACAGATTTGCATAATGCTCAAAGACATTGGAGAATGATCTCTAAAGAAGTTAAGACTTTGCAACACACACCAAAGCAGACAAACTAAGTCAGATGTTACAACCACATACAGAAGTGAAGAAAAAGATGTATATACACTTACTCTTTGTTTGAGGAGAACCACTAACAACCCAAGTATTAGCAGCAATAGATGCTTGTACTGCAAAAAGATTCCATGTTTAACAATGAGCCACCTTAAAATGTCAAAAATAAATTGTAAACTAAAAATATCACACATTAATATTACCTTTAGGGTTTAAAAACTGGATAACTACATCATCCTTAAAGATGTTGACTTCCTCAATAGCAGGGATAGCATTCACCCCTATTCTTTTCAGGGTGCTTTGAAGCCTCTTGTCATCTGTAGTGGTAGTCTTGTGTACAGCCTTCTTCTTCCTGCAAGAGAAGAAAAAACAAATCATTTAAAAACTATAATGTCTATATTTTCTAATACAAGTGCAATAAGAAAATGTCACTATATGGCTAGTAAAACATCTAAGAACATTTTGATGGTTGCATCAAATTATTTAAAAATAGATATATAAGAGTATTTAACAATATTAGAAAACATAAACTTGGTATGGAATAAAATCAGATTTTCACATACAAATATACCTTCTCATGGTACCCTTACCACCAGTTCGAACAGAACTGGCCATCTTCTTCAACCTTTCTACATCCATCTGTACACAAGTGAAGAAGCAAAAATAAGTTTCACAACAAAACAGTAAACTACTACAGCTTGATAAAGGAGGATAAATAAACAGTAACAATAACAAAGACAACTGGTTAAATATACAAAAGGCAGACGATTATAAATAATTTAGCAAGTATTCATCAACTGGCTAAAACATAGCAAGAAATCACCTAAAGTATAAAAGAAATCCAATAATTTATAGCATACAGAAAAAGACGGTAATATCACATTAAACATGAGCTTTAATCAAAGACCTAACCAGAATAGTCAAAGATAGGTGAAGCAGGAGAAAAATAATCCAAATACTAAAAGAGAAGTTTAGGGTTGATAATTCTCATTATCATATTACAAGTTATAACCGCACAACTAGATATAAACCATGTTTAGCAACCATCTAAGAAAGAACAAAGTAACCTTCAGTGATGTTATGTATGCATTTTAATGGTGCAAATTAATATCAACCATATCAAGGGGCCCATTTTAGCATGCAACACCATGCATGTAATCCTAAAATCATTCCAGAAAAGAATAGAGTATGCTGAAGTAAAGCACACCATACATCAGACGGTCGATGCTACATGCACTCATCATCCAAATGAATTGAAAGACACACACCCACTTTTAGTGCTCCAACAATACATACAGAAAACCAGAACGACAGTGCACACAGTAACCTGAGTTCAGATCTCCAATATTACTCCCCATGGAAAAACCCAAAAACCAAACTCTTCCTTACTCAACTCATCCTCAGATGCAATTCAACCATCCTCAAATTCAAATTCCAAATGGCACACACAAGTTTCCAATCAAGTAACTCCAAAACTCATCGCATCCCTAAATTTTACCCTTTCCTCGAACAAGCAGTGAAAAAGAAACAAAAGAAATCAGCACACGTCTATCTCCACTCATTTTCATTATGTAATAAATAACTTATATTAAAAATACCCAACCCTACTACTACTAACAATAATAATTGACAATAATAATAACAATAAATACTTGAAAAACAAAAAATTGAAAATGTTTCCATAAACTTCAGAATCAAATGGTAAACCAAATCTACCGCAAAAGTTGGATTTTTTTTTTTAATATAAATTGAATTCATTACATTAACCGCAGGCCAGGATCGAAAACCGTATCGAAAATACAAAAGCCGATTAAGGAAACGAAGAACTGGTAAAGTGAAAAAGACGATACCTTCGTTGAAGCTTATATTGTTTGGAACAGATTGTGAAGTGGAAGAGCTAACCGATGCTACTGGATAAGGACTTCCTTTTATATGTAAGAGACTATGCAAAAACCCTAAATCACTTCTATCAAAATTTTATTTCAAAATCCAATCAAAACCTCCCTCACACATTTTGGGTCTGGTGGGCTCGCTATTTAAGACCCATTAACCATCATAGCCCAGTTTTGAACAATTGTTTCTTATACCTCATATTTGTTATCTGCACCCCTGGTCTACAAGTTCAAAAAAAAACTTTCCCCTATGTTTTTAAAAACATAACCCTAGCCACTACTACTCTTACTTCTTCCTACCCTAGACCTCCATTTTCAGCATCTCCAACACTAAGGTTAAAGTTTTGTGGTCACCATATTTGATTGTAAGGGAAAATATTGGAGTGTTTTTATTTATTTTTTGTGAATCTTATTATGTTACAACTTTTTTAATGTAAAAGTTTTATAATATATTATTTAATAATATATTATTTATATTTTTCATTTGATATAAGGACGACTTTTGATGTAAATAAATAATTTTTTAATTTTATGAATTAGGATTTTATTTTAGATTTGTGTTTTATTTTTATTATCATAACAATATACTCAATGCAAGTGTTTTATACTATTCAAATATTAAACTTAAGATCCTTAATATGATCCTTTTAATAGAAACACTTTGAAAGAGTTTGAATGGTCATACATAAAAAAAATAAAAAATATATTTTAACTTGTTTTTGCTAAAAAAAAATAATTTCATTTCTTAGTTTCTTAAAAAGGATAGATAAACAATATTTAGAAAGGAAATTATGTATGTATGTACATTTGGTGATGGTATTTCCAAAATTGTTATTCATAAAAGTTCTCTTATTTTAAATTTATATTCAAAAACAAGATTCTTCGCAGAATTGTGACGCGTAAAAGCAACTTTAATAATAGATCAAGAAAGTTGATCTTAAATAGATCCCACAATGCCATGTCATTCTGAATATCAACTTTATTGGAACATTAAAATATTTGATCTTACTTCACTTTTGGTGGACCACGCAAATTATTTTTACTTTTGAGATTTTGGATTTCACTTGAACGAGGTAGATTTTTTTGACACGGATAAAAAAAAAGATAATAAAAAATATTTTTTTTATTAATATGTTGATCTTAAATAATGTTGTACAAAATCAAAGTAGAGATCAACCAATTCCACTCCAACAATGATGTTAACAAGATCTTGCTTAATCTTAGCCTAAAAATCATTGCTCCAAAATTACAAGTAGAGATGTTCTAAAAAGGAAAATTGTGTTAAAAAATTGAACATGTTAATGACTAAAATGGATACAAAATATGAGACTCGTTAATAAGTATAAGAATAATATAAATATGAAGTATAAGAATGTGAACAATTGCAACAGGAGGAAGGAAAAAAATTGAGAAATAAAACAACTTTAATTTTAACTGAGTTTTAATCTTATCTTTCATTATTTTTATTTTTATTTAGGATTATAATTGTTTTTTTATTTTTCATTTTGAAAGTATTGTAAAGATTAAATTACTTTCTCCAAAAACTAAGAATTTAAAGTTTATTATATTTGAATTTATTTATTCTAAAAAAACATTTTAAAGATGTAGAATTTAAATTTTATACATTTCAATCCCTTGAATTCCTCAAAATTTTAAAATTTCCCCTTTACAATTATAAACCACCATCATTCTATTAATTTTAAAAAATACAATGACTCTTCGAATTTCAGAAAAAATCCTAAAAAAATTTAACACCCTCAAATTACTCAAAATTTTAAAATTTTCCCTTTATAATTATAAATCACCATCATTTTATTAATTTTAAAAAGATACAGTGGCTATTCGAATTTCAGGAGAAATCCTGAAAAAAATTAATAAGAGAACAAACCATACAATCTAACATCAGTTATAACACAAAAGTTCAAAACTCAATGTTTTTTTTTTCTCATTTTTTTCATTTTTATTTAATGTAAGACTTTATTTAAATTTCTAACAAATTTTTAATAATCAAAACATTCTATATTGTGTGATCACCAATCATGTCCAACAATATCTACTAAGATTTTTAATGTTTAAGAATCAAAAAATAATATTAAGATCACACACATAAGGTTAAACATGACCTTACATATAATTCTTGAATATAACAAAAAAACTGTTACCACCATTAAGACGCTAGATGATTTATATCATCATATAAATAAGAGTAGAAAATCTAGCTACAAGGCTATCATGCGTGTCTATCATACGCATGTATAAGACCTATTAGTGCACACTTGTGTACTCGCCTTCTTGTCTTAACACTATTAGATCATCTAATCAGATGAACTAGTAGACTATCTTCAGTGTTCATCATAAGAGGAGCATGAGTTTAGAGCCAATGATGATGCATATCTTTACCAAACGCATATCCACAGTGATTCCTGTGACAAGTGCTATATGTATATGAACGCATAAATGTAGAACAAGTCAGAAATCACATCATGAGCTGTGGTAGAATAGATGTCTTTTTCCTTTTGCACCTTTAAACTCTTGCCTATAAAAGCTTTGAGACAAAACACTGCCTTGCATGTGATTAGGTTTGTGTACACTTACACTGAGTATAACCATATGGATGAATGTGCCATGTGTTTCAACTGCTGCTAAGATATCATCACAGAAGGGATGTGGTGAATTTTATGCCAATGCTCTCCATCCTTTTGGTAACGTTGCTTAAGTAAAGGGCAATCATGAGTACAGAGAACAGAAAGAGAGTTGGATAAAGCTGCTTCTGGCAAAGACTGAAGATGAGGGCAGCCGAGAATATAGAAGGAGTTCAGAGATTTGAGATGGAGAAAACCCATATAGTTTGCTGTTGTTAGCTTTGAGCATGCAATTAAGTGGAGCACACGGAGAGTGGGTGGTAGCAACCTTTCCTCTGGGAAAGACACCACGTTTTCAAAGTCATCACTAACTCTGAACTCTATGAGAGAATGGAGTTTGAACAATCCCCACTCCTCCCTAGACGCAACCAGCTTGGGGCAATACTCAATTTCGAGTTTGCGTAGACTTGAAGGCAAACCCCCCATGGGAAATGACTCAAGCTGTGGACAATCATGGAAAAGTAGAGAATGAAGATTGGCAAACAAGTGTAGTGCAAAAGGCAAAGAGGAAGAGTACCATTTTGTTATAGAGAGAGTGCCAAGAGAATCATGTCTATGCAAATCCAAAGAGGACCATTTTTTACATGGACCATGAAAGTCGTGTATTTTCAACTCTTCAAGGAAGGCATTGTTGACAAGAATTTGCTCGAGGCAGGACTCAATGATGCAAGTTCCTTGAACTGAGGCCTTTTTCAAGCTGGATGGCAAATCTTTAAGGAAAAGTTTTTCACACAAACGCAACTTTATCTCATGAATACTAGCAGCCTTGGGAACTGAATCCTCTAAGTGTTGGCATTCACAAATTTCCAATTTCTGCAGAGATGGAAGGTGACGAGGCAGGGCCCTTCTCAACCAAGGACAACGCCTCATAGAAAGCACTTTAAGACAAGACAAATTTTGGCCTTCTTCACTGTCACCTTCAAAACTGCACCATTCTTTCCATGCACTCATTTCCTCAAATTTCAAAATTTCAAGAGATCTGAAAGGAATATTTGAGGAATCATTACCACAGAACTCAGCACCAATGACCTCTATTCCATAAAAGCATGATATGGAAAGCTCCTTCAGAGATGGAAGCTGCCCAAATGGTGGCAAGACAAAGCAGAATTTGCTTTCAGTCAGTGCAATGGACACTAAATTGGGCAAATAAGATCCCCCAAACCAACTTGGAAAGCTAGTTCCATCATAACGTAAAACAAAAAGCTTTTTCAAGTTCCCATTTGGTTGAAGAGCCTCTAACACCTGTCTTTCTATTATTGTGTCCTCATTTTCATTACACCTTCCAAATTTGTCACCCCAATTCAAAATTAATCCATCTAAATGCTTTTTATCTTTCAAATTAGCTTCCATGGCATCTGCAGGATCAGTGACATTTTCTAACCTGAAAATTGAAAGTGTTCCTTGGAGATTGCTGAGATTTCCAATTTCCTTAACATTATGCTTCCTGATAAAAAAAGTAGTCAGGGACTGAAGATGTTTCAACCTTCCTATGTGGTTTGGCATCTCATTTATTCCGCTCATACGCAAATCAAGATGACGCAAGCTCACAAGGTTGTGCAAATCTATGGGAAGCTCTGTCAAATGATAGCACCATAATAGTAACAGTGTCTGTAAATTATGCAGCCTACAAATGGAGTCAGGCAATCTTTTAATCTTAGTGTGCGAAAGGTCTAAATAACGCAAAAGCTTTAAATTGCCAATATCATCAACTAACTCAGTGAGAAGACAATTATTGAAGGATAGCACACGTAAATATTTCAATCTAGAGAACAAAACACGTTGTTTATTGCTGTTGATCAAGCCTCCTCTGCCGAATTCCCATTTGAGTGCCACAAGACAACGTAATTTGTTACACATACTAATATGGTCCAAAAATTTATCATCAAGGTCAATTTTGTGAGACCATGAAAGGTGGCGCGTTCTCTTGGTTATATTTTTCTCCAAATTGCCATCTATTTGTAAACTAAAATCTCCTGAGACAGATTTTGCTAAATCATTAAGAAGATCATGCATAGTGAAGCAGGAAGCAAGGTGTCTTGCTCGTTGGAAAAATGACCATGCTACAAGATTATTGAAGAATTCACTACCCAACTCTTCTTCACTCTTATTTATTTGGCAGCAATTCAACAAACCTTCTGCCATCCATAGTTGGATTAACTGATCCCTGTCAAACTCATAACCTTTAGGAAATATGGAGCAATAAGCAAAACAACGCTTCAAATAAGAAGGAAGATGGTGGTAACTCAATCTAAGAGCGGGGTTAATGTTGCCATCATTATCAGATAGGTGCCACATACCACTTTCTAATATCTTAACCCATTCATGCTGGGAGAATTTTACCCGCAAGAGATTTCCCAATGATTTTAAAGCTAGAGGCAATCCTCCACACTTACCAACAATTCTACTGCCAACTGATGCAAGATATGGATATTCGGTGGCATCCTTGTCATGAAATGCAAGATTAGAAAATAGCCTCCAACAATCTTCCTTCTCCAATGGCTTTAGGTGATATAGTTTGGAGGAGTTCATGACCAATGCTACCTTCTCATTACGAGTGGTAATAAGAATCCTACTTCCTGAAAGTCCATAAATGAAGGGGATCTGCAGTACCCACCAACTCGAATGGTTTTCGTTCCAAACATCATCTAGAACAAGCAAAAATTTCTTTCCCATCAGTCTCTCCTTCAATTCAAGTTGAAGTAGATTTAAGTCTTTTTCTTCTGCTGTTTTGGACCCAAGTGCCTTAAGGATTGCTTTTGTGACAGCAACAACATCAAAATCTTGTGAAACATAGACCCAAGCTTCAAGGTCAAATTGATCCAGTACCCTTTGGTCATTATACACAAGCTGAGTAAGGGTGGTCTTACCCATCCCTCCCAAGCCCACTATACTAATTATGGGCACCTGATTGCATGTGCCATTGTCTGAAAGTAAAATTTTGATGATTTCCTCTTTATCTTTCTCTCTACCACAAATGCTAGATTCATCCACCAAGGATGTAGTTGGCAATTGGAGGGAGAGTTTCCAACTGACTCCAACTTCATTGCCAGCACAAATTCCATTTCTTAATCCTAGCATATCCTTTTGGTTTGCAAGAAATTGTATGTTCTCTAGTAACTCTTCTACCCTGGATGCAATTTCTCTGCCAAATGGATTAATAAAAGCCGTGAAGAAGCCTCTCACCTTGCTAGTAGCAGGCTGAAATTCAGCTTCAAGCTTCTGTTGCGATGCCTCGTTGGCAACCTCATCTAACAGCAATTCTGCTTCATATATAGCCTCTTTAAGCTGATCAAGCCACTTCATCACATTTGGACTTTTGTACTGCCTTTCCTCTGCATCCTCCAGAACTTGGTTGAAGGAATTCAGAACAATCTCTAGCTTTTTGAGCATCTTATCCTTGAGTTTCCTTCCATGGAAGTAGTCTTTGATGTCCTTTGAAGCTAACCTGTCAAAAATCACTTGAAGGGAGGCTGAGAGAAATGCCCCACCAATCACCTCTATTGCCATGAGTCCTTTAATTGAGTCACTTCACAGTCACCAACTTCACCCCCTCAAACCCCCTCTGCATGAACCTAAAAGCAACACATAACATCAGAACAAACTCAATCAAAATCTTACTATTCAAACAAAACAAAAAAGTTACGCAAGGAAGATTACCTTAACTACAGAGAAATGAAGTGTCCTCCGTTTAATTTTTAACATCCAAGTTCTTCAACCTTTCAACAAAGTCTATTAAAAGAACTTCTGAAGTTCGGCCCTAACAGAAAGAGGATAGAGAGTAAGTAATGGTGATCCTTCTTAAATAAAAACAAAAACAAATAGTATCCCATAATTTTACTTTGAGAAATTTTATTACAAAACTTTACTCAAAGATGTGATGTAATGGTTAAAAGTACACCCAGTCAAAAAGATTTATGATAAATAAAAAATGAATTGTTTTAAACTTTTTATATATGATATTGAAAAGATATTTTTATTCTCTATTTAATTTAAATTCCATTTTTTATAATCATGTAATAAATAAACACTTTTTATCAAGAGTTGTTTAAAGTTTTTTCACACATACCAATAAAAATAATAATTCCTAAATTTATAATAAATTTTTAAAATTGTTACCAATAATAATCTTAAAGAATTAAACATGATTTATTGATTAACAAAAAAATAGATGAAAATATAGAAAATAATTGATTAACACAAATAACTGGTCCATTAAAATCTTATAAAAAGAATTATTTAATTATTTTTATATTTTTTAAAATAAAGGTATAGTTAGTAAAAAACAATTAATACATCGTTAAAATTTGCAAACGACAGATAATATATTAAATAAATTTCTTAACAAAGTTCCAATTCAAAATTTATCTTCGATTATGGTATAATTTAGGGTTTACCACTTAATTCCCGACCTTCAATATTATTTGAAGATATCATAGTTTCATAATGCAATATCCTCCTACTAACAAAATATATTAGAAAGTGAATTTAACAAACTGAAAAAAAGAATTAGAGTGTAAAAATGTTACACGACAGTCATGGGAAGAAATTATAATATTAATGAAAAAAATAGTCTGTAAAAATGTTCCAGACAGCCTAAATTTCTTAACCTATTTTGTTAAAGGACAATTGCTCACTAGCTTGTCAGTTTTTTTTTTTAAATTTTGTTTTACTTTCATTTTTATAATTTATTTTTATTTCAATATAATATATTTTTAATTTAAAAAGGCAATATAATTACTTTCTAACATTTTTAATTAATTAATTAATATCTCTATTTTAATACATTAAAAATATTATTATATTTGGTAGTAAATTATTTTATTATAATAAATAATTAAAAATTAATTTATCAGAACGATTTATTTATATTATAATATTATTATTTATATTTATTAAATAATATAATAAAAAAATTACCTTTAAAATTATATTTTAATTGAAAAAGAAGTTAGTAAACATATAAGATAAATTAACCGGTTAAGAATGTCAATTCAATCTACGACAGGTTAACTCACGAATTAAAGAAGGAATAAATTGAGTTGAATTTTGTTATGATCAATATAATTCAATTGAAGTTAAATAATAAGTTAAGTATATTAAACTGAAATTATTAAATAATATTGATAATTATTATTTAATTTGTTTTATTATTTTTAATTAAATGTGTATTTTTAAATCATCAGATTATTCAAATATTTAAATATTAAATAATATATTCTATTTTTTTTTTTAAAAATCCGAAAAATGTTTTGAAGTAAAAATTTAAAAATAAAATAAAACTGTGAACCAACATAATCCACTTTGATTAAGAATGAGTTAGCTTATATCAGATCTACTAAAAAAAATGGAGAACCAAATCCAACTCAAAACACAGATTTCTTTTATCTGAATAAAAAGTAATTAAACTTTTATAACCTTTTCGTTTTTCTATTTGCAATTGTTGAGGCAATTAATATCTAGATTTAATAGCCATGTAAATATATAATATTTTTTATAAATATTTTTTTAATATTTGATTGATCCTTTAATTATATTTTAAAAAATACGCAACCACATTCTAAATAAATGTGTAATACAAGGGTTTTCAATTTTCCTTTTTAGCACTAGTTTTCAACAACAAAATATTGTCATCGGTGAAAAACTAATTTTTCTAAATTAAAATAAATTTTTTATTACAGGATCGTACAAAGAAAAGTATGAAAAACTAATCTTTCTAAGTAAATTTTTTATTACATGGTTCCACAACTTGTTTTGTGTAACAAACATGAGACATTAATTTAACTGCCTCACAATACTTCTCCCTGTCTAGCTTCAACCTCATTCTCCATCTTCAAATCATTTGAAGATATCATAGCTTCTTCATACCATACCATCCTATTAGCAAAAAATATTTAAAAATAAACTAACAAAATGAAAAAAAGAAATAATGTGTGAAAATATTAAAAAAATAAAATTTAATGTATGTGACATGTGTGAATTGTTGTATAATGTACTTACTCTTTCATTTATCTTAGATTTACGAGTTAATCTAAGTTTTATTTTAGATTAATTATTGGTCTCTCGAGAAACATAGTTAATACGAGTTCTTGATAAGATATTATATTTATATTGGGTATGTAGTTTATATTGATAGAATGAGAATGTATTGATTGATAGTAAATGATCAATTTCAATGTCTTGATATGATATAAAGTTATTTTATAATAAAATTTATTCTAATAATTTATCTTTTTAGTTATTGTTGGTGTGATAATTTGTAATGATTATATTATGTATACAAATAAATATAAGTATATATTTTGAAAAAGATAAGAAAAGAAGTTAAAAATAATTTATTTTTTTTTATAAATTTATCTATCTATCAATAATATATTTATTTATCTATTTTTATATATATATATATATATATATATTGTGTTATATTTCAGTTTTATTTTAAATTGCTAAATTGAATATATATGTCATTTGTTTAGTTATACATTATAGTAATGCTTTTAGAAATTGACTAATAATAATGATATAATTATTATCTAATTTACTTTATTTTTTATTTATTAAATATTTATTTCTGAAATATTAGATAATGTTATTTTTTTGAAATATTCTAAGAAATGTTTTGAAATAATAAGGTTTAACAAAAAAGTTAAAAACTGTGACTCAGCCTAATCCGGGTGAGTTGATTACATTTTTTATTGAATTGCGCAATGGGTTAAAAGGTTATTAAACTCTTATCAACTGCCTATAACATCTCCGTTTTGAAATTTGTAAGTTCCCGCTTCTTTTGCAATTGCTGTGAGGCAATTAACATATTTTAAATAAATTTAGGATAAGTAAGTGTTTTTAAATATAATATTGTATATTAGTAAATATGTATTTCCAATATTTGATTCATACTGTAACATATTTTCTTAAAAAATACACAATCACATTTAAATAATTTTCTAAAAGATAGATTACTTTAGTATGAAAATATTATCTTGATTATCTTGATAAATATGTGCTTTTATTTAATATTTTAACCGATTTTCTTAAGAAATGCACAATTATTTCTAAATAAATTTGTAAAAAATAAGTGTTTAGTATATAATAGTTATCTTCATTGTCTTGATAAATACGCACTTTTAAAATTTGATTGAGACTTTAAAAATTATTAAACATGTGTTTTCTATATTTTATTGATATTTTGAGATTTTTTTCATAATTACATCCTAAATAAATTTATAATAGGTAACTATTTTTAGCACGTAATATTTTATTTTTATAAATATGTATTTCTAATATTTAGTTGATATTTTAAAGTTTTTTTAAAATACATAATGATATCTTAATTATAATATACAAATATACTTTTCGAAATTTTCAACAAGTGGAAAAAACATGAAGCGTAGCCGGTCTGAAATGGAGAAGAAGATAATCGAAGACTTGTCAAATGATGAATTGACAATACTCAAACTTCTAGAGATTATGCAAGGAGAAAAGGATCCTCAAAAATGGCATGAAAATATTTTTAGCAACAGAAGATACAAACAATGTCAAAATTTTGTTGGGAGATCATCATCAACTTCAACATTTGAAGATGAAACTGTTGAAGCATGTGTTTCTTTGAAAATTTCACATCAAGAATATCAATATGAATCTTTGATTGAAGCTTCATCATCAAAGGTATGTCTCTGTTTAGAAGAAAATGTTATTCATAATAATGGTTATAACAATTCTTATATGTCTTTTATGGAGAATTTTAGAGATTATACTTTAGAGCATGGTAGTGAGCCTCTTCAAAAGCAGCTCACAAGTAGTGATGTGAATTATAATCTTAATAGACTTCTTCTTAGTAAGAAGCATGTAGAAGAATCATTTTTACCATTACTGAAAAGTGATGAAAATATTGAAGAAGGAATCAAGGTTTGTCTTTATGATATTCACAAGAATAGTTACACAATAACATTTAAAAAATGGGCAAATAAGTACTATGTTTTAAATGGTGGGTGGAAAGATTTCTTCCAAATTCATAAATTGAAGAAGAATGATACAGTCACACTGAGGATATTTCGGCATCCAAATCATTGTAAGTTATGTTTCATTCTTGAATATCAAAAGATGGAAGATGATAAGATACAAGTTTATTAGAATCTTTATGTATCTATTTGTATTCTAGACTCCATCTTTATTATAATCATTGTACCAAAAATAATGAATATTAGTATTAACTGTATTTGATTCTCCAGAAGAATTTTACAAGCATAGCACAATGTTGATTGTTATTCAATATTTTTTTTTTTGAATTATTCATAAATCATATATTTGTTATTGTAGTACTTTTACTATTATGTGATGTCTTGTATTTTAACTGGCTCAATAAAACACAACATATACGTTTTCCTACCATTCTATCTTATTTTAAATAAATTAAAATTTAATATTTATATTTATATTAACTTTATTTGGTATATCTTTTCAATAAGAAGTTGTGAATTTTAGTATAATTCTCCTTTATAAAGTAAAAATACTCTTTTATATATGATATTTATGTTTTTAATAATTTAGTTTTGGATTCTCATAAATAATTATTAACTTCTCACCCCACAATATGAAAAAAAAATATGAAGATACACTTAGCAAATATTTAATCTTAAACTTTTGCAATACTAATTGTTATATAATTAAAAATTATTTATCATCCACTTTGGTATCTTATTGAACAAAAATGGTGATATTGTTCCTCCATTGATCAAGAATTTCGATTTTTGGGAAGTATCTTGGTCATCCAATAATAAAGGAAGTGAGTTAAACAAAAAGAGAAAAAACTTGGACAAAAAAAGAAGTAACTTACACAAAAATAAACAAAGTGACTTAAACAAATTATTTTACTTTAAAATAATTATATTAACACTTATTTATATAACAATGATTCTAACACTTCAATTTATATTCTAACTATCATACTAATCAGTATACATATGTATTTATATATATAATATTATACAATAATAACTACTTACTTTCGAAATACATAATAAAGATAAAATAAAATAATAATTTACATATATGGATAAAAAATATCATAATACATATAAATTTTTTGATTTCCCATTCCAGTGTACCAAAAAAAATGAAGATGCAAATGTTTAATTTGAAGTTTTTCCAATCATAGTTACTATATATTTAAAAGTTATTTCAATTTAAAATAATTATATTAACTCTTATTTATGTAACAACAACGGCTAACAATAATTCAATTTAAATTAAAAATAATTATATTAACTCTTATTTATGTAACAACAACGGCTAACAATAATTCAATTTAAATTAAAAATAATTGATGATTAAGATTAAAATCTTAAGAATTCAAATTAAAATAGTATTTGTACCCATTAAATCTTTAAAAAATTCACAAGAATAGTAGAAGGAAAAATTCTTGTTTTCCAAGAATCTAAAGTTGGAAAATTGTTTTAACGTTCATTCGATGTTTTCCAAAAAAGTATTGACATGGGTGAAAAACTAATTTTTCTAAATTAAAATAAAATAATTTACCAAACAATATAGGCTATATATATATTATTTATAATATTTATATTAGTTATATTAGTTATTTATAATTTTCTGAACTCGATCTAATTTTAGTGAATTTAGTAAGTTTTTAGAAAATCAATATAGTAAAATGGATATGAGTTTAAATATGTGGAAATCATATTTGGTTTATTAGGGGTTAACGAGAACTCTAACAAGTTTAAAATTATAAGAGTGACCATGGTCTCTAATATGTCAAATCAGATATAAGGTTTCTTTGTCTTTCCATCAGTAGAGGAACCTCAAGTCTTGTTAGGCTGAGAAAGATCATTGTATCAAAAAATTATTCTACTACAACTTTCAGTCAATATCAATATGAATACAAGTATATTTTAGAACTTAAAATATTTTGAATAATTTAATACAATGTTTTCTTTGTTATCTATAATTTAATTATTACTAAAGAATTTTTTTCCTACATAAAATTAATATACTCTTATACATACGAGAAGCAAGAATACATTTGTGGGTGCTATTGTGTTAGGAGAGAAAAATAATTTTTTGTCAAATTGTAAGCACAAATTGAAATATTGAAGGTGTAGTTTTTTTTACATCTTATCTCAATTTTTGGAATGTTTTCTTTTGGAAAAAAAAATAAAAGATCTAAAATATATGTAAACAATATTTTTCCACTATAAAAACATAAGAATTCCATATCTTAAAACACATGTGTAACCTCAAACAAGGTACTTTTATGGAGAATAAACAAGTTGTACACTCTGAATAGATTGGTTAACAATTGATTATCTTTTTAATATATGTTTTAATACTCCTAATATTTTTACATTGCTTAGTAATTAAGGTCAAAGACAATTTATATACTTTTTTCTTCTTTTAAGAACAAAAAGTCTTGTAATCTTATATAGGAAAATGGAAGGTAGTGCTAAAAATAAACTCTCATTCCCCTTAAACCTCAACTAAGGGGTTTATTCTAGTGCACCTTGTTGCATCTCGAGAATCGAACTCGTGACTTTGACTCTGATACCAATTGTTGGATCGCGTCATGATTCGATTGTGATTTGGCTCACATGGCCTCTGACCCACCTGGCCGTCACCATGGAACAATTGATGTCAACCGCAACACAACTAATAGTTCCACATTGTTTAAGAGTCGAGGCAAAGAGCAGTTTATATACCTCTTCCTCCTTTAACCTTTTGAGCGCCTTCTGAGGAAAAAATCATGACAGGAGGCTTTGTTCTGGTATATGTCCAATAGTCTCACATCTCTTAGAAGTAAACATTCCAACCTCTCTCGTAGAATTGACAACTTCTTTAAACAACTACTTCCACGATATAAAATAAAACAAAATTTATGATTTATTTATTTTAATATATGTAATAAGATTTTTTTATCTTTATATATATATATATATATATATATTAATCTTTAATGATGTGATACTTTAATGGTATTAATAATAATAATTTTATTTATCATATGACAATATTATTATTTTATATTATGAAAATAAAAACAATAATATATAAAATAATAATTAAATACTAATAAATTATTACATTAACTTGTTATGTATTTTAGGAATATTTTATATTTAATTGAATAAAAAGAATACGTTACAAAGTAATGTAATATGGAAAGAGATCATTCACCATAAATTAATAAGAAATAATTAATATTTTTTATTAATTTTTTCCTTTAAGTCAACATGAACATTAAATATTTCTTATATGAAAATGTTCATATACAGAAAATCAAAGTAAGCATTAAATAAAATGATTAAAGAGGAGTGAAGTGTGAAAGTAAAAGATAATGTTGAAGGGATATTTTGTATTGGCATGAATAGGATGGTGTTTATAAATAGGGTGGAGGAGTGGTGGTAATCCATGATTGATTAGAGAGGTAGAAAAGAAAAGAAAAGAAAAGAAAAGAAAAGAAAAGAAAAGAAGAGAGTTGGAGAATGGGTTTGAAGATGAGGAAAGTAAACCTAGTTTTGTTGGGAATGATATGCATGGCTTTGGTGGTGTGTTGTTCAAGTAGGGAAATAGAGAAGAAGAATGGGAAAAGTGATGAAGGAGGAGGGTGGTTGTATTGCTCCATCAACCAGGGACACTGTCCAGATAACAATGCTTGTAACTAATACTGCTTAAGTGCTCCCTATCCTGGTGGTGGTCAATGTAAGGGAAACCAATGTTGCTGCAAACCATAGACAGACCATTTCTTCTCCATTAATAACATCAACATATCTCTTTTTCTTTACCTTTCTCTCTCTCCCTCCCTTTATATTTCATTCTATCTAAAACATTTCAATAATTCTCACAGGGGACAATTTTTAAATAACAAGGCTAAAATTTCTTAATACTATTTAATAATTTAAAAACAAAATGGGAAAGAAAATATTCAACTCCACAGTATTATTTTTTTCTGCTGAATCTTCATTCGTCATACGTACTTATAAGGCAAATTCATAATGCTTTCAATTTGTAATATTTTATTTTGTTTTAATATGATAATATTTTTTTTTTTTAATTTTTACATCAGATGCAGTTTTGACATTAGACTTATCGGATAATATACACAAATTTATAATTTTGAAAATGTTTAACAAGTGAGTTTTATGTTTAATTTAACATATTCTTTCATGTCAAGAAATAAAACAATAATCCTAATAAATTTGGTTAATATATATTTATTGCCTCTTATATCATTTTAATAAGTTGAATTTGAAATTCAACTTCATAAAGTTGACTTATAAAGTGATATTTATATCCAATTTTGAATTTTTTGTATTACTAATTGACTTAAGATTTTCAAAAAAAAAAATTACAAAATGATTTTTTGCAATAATTAAAAAAGAAAAGTATGCTAGAATACAAGTTTTGTAGTCCATGGTCATCCTTAGCTTCTCCTAATTTTGATTTGCCAACACTTTAATATTGTATTTAACAGGTAATTGAATTGAAACTACTGAAATGAATGTGTTTTTTTTTCAATATTAATTTTTGACAATTTAATATTGATTAGTAATTTTAAATTTATTGTATAATTTTATATTATTAATAATTTAAATAAATAAAAAATAGAAAATTATTACTTGTATCTATATCTATATATGTTATTTAAATCTTATATATACACATAATTAAAATGAAGGGAAATTCACATTCTTGTAGCAGTGGATCAAATTTTTGATGATATTTAATAGAATCAATGCTATATATATTATATTAAGATTAATATTTTTTATAAAAGTTTAATAAGAAATGTGTTTTCTGTAAATTTTCATGTGAATTTTGAAAATTTTGTTTTATACTTATAGAAGATGTGTCACTAGACTATTCATTCGCCGTCGTGTTGGACGTTATAATATGACATAAATTTAAAATTCTAAAAAATTAATCTTTTAATGAGAATATTAAAAAAAAACAAATGTCACAACTTTGAATTTGTTTAATAATGTTTAATATTAATAGGAAAGAGAATATTCGACCCCAAATAAATACACTCCTCTTTTCATTGGTCATAGTTTTTGAATTATACTAATAATGCAAATTAATAATGATTTCTTTGTTTTCTTTGGTTTTGTCTTACCAAATTACCAATAAGAAATTCAGCATTTGATGCGTCAACTCTTTGAATTATACACATGAAACCATAACTTTATATAGTCTTGGTGGTCCTCCAAACACTGCTACAGTCTCACTTTTCGTTAGTCAAAGTTTTGGACATTACACATAATAATTCATTAATTGTCTAATCATACTTTATTTGCAACTAAAACATATGATTATATACTTTCACTCATGTAGTAAATTAAATCTATTTAGTGGAGGTGCCTTTCAACAACTGGACATATATATATATATATATATATATATATAATGTTTTTATTATAACTGAATTATTATTTTCAGTGCATTATATATATATATATATATATATAATAATTTTTATTAATGTCAAACATGGGGAGCGAAATTTGTGTTTTATCATTGGTAATTCCTTTACTTTGTTAATTATGTCTTTAGCTCATTTAATTTCTTGAATTATTTTGTACTCTTAATCTTGGTCTTATGTTTATGTTTTAAATTATTTTATTTTTTTAATTTTTTATTATTGCTTACTATTTAAATTTTCTTTTATTTATTTCTTCTTTAAATAACTAAAATTTAGTTCATGTGCTTTTCATAAATCTCTTCTATTCTCATTATTACAATGTGTGATTTTATGCTTTTTAGAAGCATGTTTTATAAATTAGTCATCAAAATGTTTTCATTATATTAACTCAACTAGTATTTACCTTAACAAAAATTTCATTAAAAATGACAATATTTATATTATTAAATCTTTTTAATATATATATATATATATATATATATATATATAAAATAAAATGGATTAATAGGTTAGTTTTGATGAACCAACACTATTAGTCTAAGTCAATTTCGGATGATTCTTTCTACATCTCTATGACTTTAAGATACACTTTTATGAAGAATAAAAAAATCAAAATATACTTAATCTAGACTCTATTTTCTTCTTTTCTTATTTTGAGAAGTCAATTCTTAATTAATTAGAATAACGTGTATATTTAATTTTGACTTTTAAATTATATAATTTAAAAGTTATTTTTTGATTTTTATTTTGGATAATCCAAAAATCAAAATTAAATAAGTTATTATTCTATTTTATTAACCTTTAGATTACTTAATTTAAAAATTACTTTTGACTTTTAAACTAAAAATTAAAAGTTAAAATTTTAAATATATTTTAAACTATAAAATGTAATTGATAATTTTTGTTTTTCAATTCTACAATCTCAAAACTTCAAATAGGCTTTGATTTCTGAATTGTGGTGTAGGCTGAAAATATAATGATATTCTTGGAATTTTTTAAAATTATGGGCGTCTAGGTTGAAAGTATGGAGGTGGAGAAAAAATCACCCTCACCTGTACATGCCGAGCCCGAGAGAAGATGGAGCTAAACAAATCAGGCTTGCTGTTTTGCCAAGCTTTTAAGCAACACAATCCAAAGGGTGTTGAAAAAGAAATTGGCCAGTGAAAGAAAGTTTCGGGAAAATACTAAGGTGGGGAAGTTGCAGGGAAAATGTGCAAGTCAACTCTTCGTGGTTAAATTGCATAGATATGAAATAGGACTACTCAAGTTTCACATTAGTGCCAAAACTTCAATTTCTTTGATCAATACTTTAGTGAGTTAACGTGTGGTCCCTCTGGCAATGCACCAAACTGAGTGGAATGTATATGAAGTAGGACTAATCAAGTTTTACGTTAGTGCCAAAACTTCAATTTCTTTGATCAATACTTTAGTGAGTTAAGAGGATAAATGCTAGCAGTAACCATAACAAACCTACAGAAACACAATGGAGAGCCAACAAATTCTCATGCTAATGATTTACACTACTTTCTTTTGCTTCATGCTCACTTTGTCTGATCAATCTACAGTTTCTATTACCTCAAATCAGTCCATACAATATAATGAGACCCTTGTTTCTTCAGAAGGTACCTTTGAAGCAGGATTTTTCGACTTTGGAAACTCAAGAAGTAGATATTTTGGTATATGGTACAAGAGCATATCACCAAGGACTATTGTGTGGGTTGCCAACAGGAATGCCCCAGTACAAAACTCAGCAGCAGTTCTGGAACTTACTCATCAAGGAAATATTGTGATTCTTGATGGCTCCAGAGGTAGAGTGTGGTCCTCCAACTCATCCAGAATTGCAGTGAAACCAGTTGTGCAGCTTTTAGATTCAGGAAATCTTGTTGTGAAAGATGGTGAGAGCTCAGAGAGCATCTTGTGGCAAAGCTTTGACTACCCTGGAGACACTTTCCTTGCAGGAATGAAACTGAAAAGCTATTTTGTTACTGGGCCATATCAGTATCTCACATCTTGGAGGGACTATGAAGATCCAGCTGAAGGTGAGTTTTCTTATAGGATCGATACAAAGGGCTTTCCTCAACAAGTTACTACAAATGGAACAACAATTTTGTACAGCACAGGCCCTTGGAACGGCTATCTTTTCAGTGGAGTTTCTTGGGACAGAATGCACAGATTCTTGAATTTCTCTCTAGAGTTCACTAACAAAGGAGTTTCTTATGGATATGAAACGTTAAACAGTTCAGTGCTTACTACAACCATGCTTAAGCTCAATCCAAGAGGGGGTACAGAGCGTTCTCTATGGTCAAACCAACGACAAAGATGGGATATTGTAAACACTCATCCAGCAGACCAGTGTGAATATTTTGCAGCTTGTGATGTCAACTCTATCTGCAATAATAATAATGTTCCAATATGTGAATGCTTGCAAGGTTTCACACCAATGTTTCAAGCAAAGTGGGATTCTCATGATTGGTCTGGTGGTTGTGTCAGAAGAACAAAATTAAATTGTGATAATGGAGATGGGTTCAAGAAGTACACAGGAATAAAGTTGCCAGAAACGTCTTCTTCCTGGTTTGACAGGAGCTTGAGCCTTGAGGAATGTGAGACATTGTGTTTGAGAAACTGCTCTTGTACTGCATATGCAAATTCAGATATTAGAGATGGTGGGAGTGGTTGCTTGCTTTGGTTTCATGACATTGTGGACATGAGAACTCACACTGATCGAGGACAAGAAATTCATATACGACTTCCATTCTCTGAACTTGGTATTTTCATTTCCAATTCCATCTTATGCCTTTTTGTCAGCTTTAGTGGCAATATAATTTATGTTACATTGGAATTAATAGAAATGAAAGGAATGAAACGGAATATTACTAGGTTCCATCTTCTATTCCATTGCCTTCAAAACCTTTCATCCATTGCATTCCATCAAGTTTGTACATTCTATTAGACAACTAACTGGATGAAATTATAACAACTAGATTCTGCTTACCATCAACAAGCATACCATAGCCAATACTCATGTGTCAGAAGTTGGAACTAGCAATTACAAATCAGCTTCCAAGTTGAAGTTGTTCTGTATAACATGCCTTTCTCCTTTTTCACTTTTCCCTGAATTGTAAGCTTAGAGCTACTTGTGGATTGACATTAATTTCATTCCTCAGATCAAAGAAGGAATAAGAGGGACCTAAATCGAAAGAGGCTTGCATGGATTCTAGTAGGACTTGTTACATTCATAACAGGACTAACAATTCTTGTGTGGGCAACTTCAACAGGCATAAAAGGGATGAAGCTACCCAGGTCAGGTGAAGAATTTACATTTTTTAAAGTCTTTTATATTATAATGAAAAAAGAATAGTATTGAAATGAAATAGTATTCTTCAATTTCTCAAGTTTGTTTTCTGGTTCCTCTAATGTCTATTTATCTGGTTTACATTATAAGCACAAATCTAATGTTAACTATAAACAATTCATGTCTCCTACTGTATTGGGAGTAGTGAAAAAAGTAGTTCTCTGGAAGCACATGATCGAGAAGGAAGACGACAGCTTACCAACAGTATTTGATTTTTCAACCATTGATATTGCCACAGATAATTTTTCTAACAGAAACAAGTTAGGAGAAGGTGGTTTTGGAACAGTATACAAGGTAGGTGGTCAAATTTATTCTTGGTTACCAAGTTATTCATATTCTTTGCCAAGTGCCAAATTTTCCAAAATCATTGCTAGGGCATGTTGATAGATGGACAAGAGATTGCAGTTAAGAGACTTTCAAAAACTTCGAAACAGGGAACTGAGGAGTTCAAAAATGAAGTAAAGTTCATGGCAAGACTTCAGCACCGTAATCTTGCAAAACTTCTTGGTTGTTCTATTCAACAAGATGAGAAGCTGTTGATCTATGAATTCATGCCCAACAGAAGCTTGGATTACTTTATTTTTGGTTTGGTTTCACACCCATCAACATATTTGCTTTAATTTTTCTCTTGCCTTCGTGTCATTTCCATGCTAACTTGACAAAAACATGCATGTCGCTAGATACAAGGCGAGGCAAATTACTAGATTGGACTAAGCGCTTGGAAATTATCGAAGGAATTGCTCGAGGTCTAATGTATCTTCATCAAGATTCTAGACTTAGAATAATACATAGAGATATCAAAGCAAGTAACATTCTTCTTGATAACAATATGATTCCAAAGATATCAGATTTTGGATTAGCAAGAACATTTGGAGGAGATCAAGCTGAAGCAAATACAAACAGAGTGATGGGAACATAGTAAGAAATTTAGTTTTTTGTTTTAACAAAGCTATGAAATTTAGTTTTTGTTTTAACAAAGCTATATGCCTATACTGCTACCCCACCACTTTTGATTACTTTCAAATTGTTTTGCAGTGGCTATATGTCTCCAGAATATGCAGTGCATGGTTCTTTCTCAACCAAATCTGATGTTTTCAGTTTTGGTGTAATTGTTATTGAGATAATTAGTGGGAGGAAGAATCGTGGATTTCGTGACCCTCACCATCATCTTCTCAACCTTCTAGGTCATGTAAGCTTCAAGTGGATACTGGATAATATATTTCTCTATCTTTTGATACATTATTTCTTGATACCTTGGTTTCCTTGTCCTAATAAAACATGAGGAGTTATGAAAGTTAAAATGAAAACTAATTCATGCATACTTAATGTAATTGAACTATAGCTGAAAGTAAACTGCACACATACACCAATAGCCTCCGAAAAACTCAATGAAAAGGTTTTGGACACAGCACAGAAGCATGAAAGTTTGCTTTAATCAATGTTTTACCCCTATACCACTTTTCAATGATGTTGTATTTTGATCATCCATTGAAACTCCCGTATGTTTATTGAAATTTTGAGTAGGGAATGAACTCACTCTTGTCATGCGTTTTTGTCATTTTAGGCGTGGAGATTGTGGATTGAAGAAAGGCCATTGGAGTTAATGGATGACATATTAGATGATGATAGAGCATTATCTTTAGAAATATTACGGTGTGTTCATGTGGGTCTGTTGTGTGTACAACAGAATCCAGAAAATAGGCCTAACATGTCATCTGTTGTTTTGATGTTAAATGGCGAAAAGTTACTTCCAAAACCAAGCCAACCTGGATTCTATACAGGAAAAGATAATATAGCTGACACGGAATCTTCAAAGCATTATGAAAGGTGTTCAGTAAATGAAGTTTCAATTTCATCCTTAGAAGCGCGATAGAACATCTTTTTCAAGTCAAATATGTGCTAAAACTTGTGTATAGGTCAGATGTATTTTAATTTTTTATTGTTAAATTTTAAAGTGTAAAACTTATTACTCTGTCATCAGTAAGATTGTTTACAGTGTCCACAAGGTTTTTTCTGTGATAACATTACAACAATCTACAATATATATTACTTTCCCGTTCACTATGTGTGCCAATGTTCTAAATGTAGAACACACTTTCTGCTAGCAAAATTCATCCCATAATGTCATGAATATGAAATAGATCATAAGGTTCATAATCTGTCTCGAAGAACAAATTGATTTTTGGCATAATCTTGCCATATCCAAGATCTTAAAACAATAATTCAAATCACAGAAGCTCTGATTTTCTGGCAAATGAAACCACCAAATGCTTTTCATCTCTGAGATGTGGCATAATTATGACTGTTTGAATGTGAAGTTTAAATATATCAGATATTAAGCAATTGTTGAACTGATACGTGCTTCATTCTTAGGATCTTTTTCTAACAGAATTTTCTTGAACTTTTTCCTCAATTTAGATTTCTCTAATTGATAGAAACACAATTTAAATTTTCTTGAAACACATCACCATAAAATCTATTCAGAATATAAATTCTGAGTCCCGAAATGGGAAATGGTGTCATCTCGAATTTTTAGAAATTACAAGTTCTTCTGTTAACATTTTTGCTTATGTGATGCACTACCTTATTTCAGAATTTACCTCTTGAGGTACATAAGGTTTTTATTTTTTACAATACCTTTATCAAATAGGTTACTATAATGCTTTTCAATGCAAATTCTAAAACAGATATTTTTCATTGCCACTAAACTCTAAAATCTTTCCATATCATTCTCTAAAGCATTTTTTCTTTCTCCTTCTCCATCCTCCCAAGGACGATCTTGCACTTGGTGTTTTCAGAGTTGCAGTTATGCTCATAGTGACACACTCTTCATATTGATTCAGAGAGAAAGACAAATTTGAGAGAGCCAGATAACTCAAAGCAAACACAATTTTTTGTCCAAGTGGACTAGGTTAACAGGCAGAACTCTTTTTACGGTAGACAAAACTTGTTCACGCGTTCTAGAATCACATTATAGTAAGTAAAAGAGAATCTTCAACGAAGATAAACTTGGACAAGATTGCAATATATAGATCAACTGTGTGTAAGCTTAAATATTGCATTAACAATTTGACATATTTTTGGTACACAAAAGGAATAGTGTAAGGGAAAAATACTAAAAGTGTAAAGAAGAAGAGATTTTTGAAAGCGAAGAAGAGTGAAGGCGTGAAGAATAAAATGAATAAGAAAAATGATGAACAGATGTTGGTGGCGTTGGAAATGTGGGGTGAGATCAGAGGGTGACGCTGCGAAGAACAACAGTCTCAACAGTGAGGCCAGGGCCAAAACCAAAGAGCACACCCCAATCAAGGCCTTCACCGGTGGTGGCAAGTCCACTTTGCACCGAGTTCTTCCTCATGTGATCCATGATGAAGAGCACACATGCACTGGACATGTTACCGTACTCGCTGAGGACGTGTCTAGTGGCTTCCATCTTCTGAGGGTTCAAGCGAAGCTTAGCCTCGACCTGGTCCAGAATTGCTGGTCCACCGGGGTGTGCAATCCAGAAGATAGAGTTGTAGTCAGAGATTCCCAAGGGCTGGAAGGCTTCAACCAAGGCCTTCTCAATGTTCTTCGAGATGAGTCCAGGAACATCCTTGAGGAGATGGAAAGTGAGTCCAACTTCCCGAAGGTGGCCATCAATGGCCCCTTCACTGTCTGGAAGGATTGTTTGGGCAGTCCAGACAAGCTCAAACAAAGGGTTCTCAACAGGCAAAGGGTCTGATCCAACGATCACTGCAGCTGCACCATCTCCAAACAAGGCTTGACCCACGAGGCTGTCTAGATGGGTCTCACTAGGGCCACGGAATGTGACTGCAGTGATCTCTGAACAAACCACAAGCACGCGAGCACCCTTGTTGTTTTCAGCCAAGTCTTTGGCCAAACGGAGCACCGTGCCACCAGCAAAACATCCTTGCTGGTACATCATGTAACGCTTGACGGAGGCACGAAGTCCCAGCAGTTTTGTGAGCTGATAATCAGCACCGGGCATGTCCACACCACTGGTGGTGCAAAATATGAGATGGGTAATCTTTGACTTGGGTTGACCCCATTCCTTTATTGCCTTTGTTGCTGCCTCTTTTCCCAACCTGGGTACCTCCACAACCACCATGTCTTGCCTTGCATCCAGTGAAGGTGCCATGTAAGCACAGAGACTGGGATTGTCTTTGAGGATCTCTTCGTTCAAGTACATGTAGCGCTTCTTGATCATTGACTTGTCACCTGAGATATGTACGTAAATTCAGTTTCAAGAGTACTGTTAATGAAATGGAAAGAAGAAGAAGATGAAGAGACTTGTAAAGTAAAGTAAAGCTTACACATGCGCTGGAACTTTTCCTTGAGTTCCGTCTTGTGCTCACTGTTGGTGATGCGGAAGTAATAGTCAGGATAGGTAGTCTGATCCACGCAGTTGGGAGGAGTGGCAGTGCCGATAGCCATGACAGTGGCAGGGCCTTCTGCACGTTGCGCCTTACGGAGCTCTTCAACCCTCACCATTCTTCTTCCGAATGATATTTTTCAGGCAACGAACCTTAGAGAGAATGAGCTGAAATAGTAGCTGCGGAGGAAGGAGAGAAGAGAAAAGGATGTGATGATGATGATGGTGGTGGAAAGTGGGTTGGAAGGGTTGATATATATATATATACATACGCAGGCACAGCACAGAGTTGAGGTGAGTTGAGAGGAATTGGTGGGTAGGTGGGTAAATGCGTGCATGCTTCCCCTCGCTCCGCTGCACAGCATGTCTAAGTAGACTCTTTCTTTGACTCCAATTTTTCCAACCAAATATTTTTCACTTCATCTTTTGTCTTCTTCTCAATCGCACATTTTCGTTGTGCCTCACAAGCCACCAAGCTCTTCATCAGGAAAAGTCAATGCTGAAGGCCTGCATTATTCATTTCTTTATATATTTATTGTAAATTGCTTTCATGTTTATATGTATAACTGTAATTAGGTTAAAACTGAGTTGTTACAATGGCTAACATCGCAAGATCTTTAATTCTAAGTTGATAATGTTTTTAATATTTTTAATATAGTATGAATTTTTGTTTTAATATATATATTTATGATTTCAACTTTATTAATGAATTTTTTATAGTTAAAAGGAGGGGAATGATTCATATTATCATCTTTTGTCTTTAAATATTAAGAACAACATAAGTTATATATATCATAATATAATATTTAATAAGAGGAGACAAACTTGTCTTAACATGTGTTGTAATATTATTTAAAAACAATGGTTATAAAAATATCAAATTTTTAAATGATTATATAAGATAAAATAAATTAAATGTCACCTGCTACAAGATATTACCATTCACGAATTCAACAACAATATTCACCTTTCAAATGTCAAAATTTGTTTTAAGACAGTGTTCATGAATTAACAACAGTAACAGTGAGAGTAGGTAGTATAAAAGAAAATAGAGGAAGCAAAGACTTTGAGCGCCGCCAAAGTGCAAAGTGCAATTTAAAGGAAGAACTTTATTATAGCAATTCTTTCATCAAAATATATAGAGCAGAGCAGATGTAGGTATATCAGATATGAATAATATATTTATGTTTCTTCTCTCACCACTTTGTGGCCTTCAGCATTGACTTTTCCTGATGAAGAGCTTGGTGGCTAGTGAGGCACAATGAAAATGTGCGATTGAGAAGAAGACAAAAGATGAAGTGAAAAATATTTGGTTGGAAAAATTGGAGTCAAAGAAAGAGTCTACTTAGACATGCTGTGCAGCGGAGCGAGGGGAAGCATGCACGCATTTACCTACCTACCCACCAATTCCTCTCAACTCACCTCAACTCACCTCAACTCTGTGCTGTGCCTGCGTATGTATATATATATATATCAACCCTTCCAACCCACTTTCCACCACCATCATCATCATCACATCCTTTTCTCTTCTCTCCTTCCTCCGCAGCTACTATTTCAGCTCATTCTCTCTAAGGTTCGTTGCCTGAAAAATATCATTCGGAAGAAGAATGGTGAGGGTTGAAGAGCTCCGTAAGGCGCAACGTGCAGAAGGCCCTGCCACTGTCATGGCTATCGGCACTGCCACTCCTCCCAACTGCGTGGATCAGACTACCTATCCTGACTATTACTTCCGCATCACCAACAGTGAGCACAAGACGGAACTCAAGGAAAAGTTCCAGCGCATGTGTAAGCTTTACTTTACTTTACAAGTCTCTTCATCTTCTTCTTCTTTCCATTTCATTAACAGTACTCTTGAAACTGAATTTACGTACATATCTCAGGTGACAAGTCAATGATCAAGAAGCGCTACATGTACTTGAACGAAGAGATCCTCAAAGACAATCCCAGTCTCTGTGCTTACATGGCACCTTCACTGGATGCAAGGCAAGACATGGTGGTTGTGGAGGTACCCAGGTTGGGAAAAGAGGCAGCAACAAAGGCAATAAAGGAATGGGGTCAACCCAAGTCAAAGATTACCCATCTCATATTTTGCACCACCAGTGGTGTGGACATGCCCGGTGCTGATTATCAGCTCACAAAACTGCTGGGACTTCGTGCCTCCGTCAAGCGTTACATGATGTACCAGCAAGGATGTTTTGCTGGTGGCACGGTGCTCCGTTTGGCCAAAGACTTGGCTGAAAACAACAAGGGTGCTCGCGTGCTTGTGGTTTGTTCAGAGATCACTGCAGTCACATTCCGTGGCCCTAGTGAGACCCATCTAGACAGCCTCGTGGGTCAAGCCTTGTTTGGAGATGGTGCAGCTGCAGTGATCGTTGGATCAGACCCTTTGCCTGTTGAGAACCCTTTGTTTGAGCTTGTCTGGACTGCCCAAACAATCCTTCCAGACAGTGAAGGGGCCATTGATGGCCACCTTCGGGAAGTTGGACTCACTTTCCATCTCCTCAAGGATGTTCCTGGACTCATCTCGAAGAACATTGAGAAGGCCTTGGTTGAAGCCTTCCAGCCCTTGGGAATCTCTGACTACAACTCTATCTTCTGGATTGCACACCCCGGTGGACCAGCAATTCTGGACCAGGTCGAGGCTAAGCTTCGCTTGAACCCTCAGAAGATGGAAGCCACTAGACACGTCCTCAGCGAGTACGGTAACATGTCCAGTGCATGTGTGCTCTTCATCATGGATCACATGAGGAAGAACTCGGTGCAAAGTGGACTTGCCACCACCGGTGAAGGCCTTGATTGGGGTGTGCTCTTTGGTTTTGGCCCTGGCCTCACTGTTGAGACTGTTGTTCTTCGCAGCGTCACCCTCTGATCTCACCCCACATTTCCAACGCCACCAACATCTGTTCATCATTTTTCTTATTCATTTTATTCTTCACGCCTTCACTCTTCTTCGCTTTCAAAAATCTCTTCTTTCCTCTTTTCTTGTTTTCCCTCACATTGTTATTTCTGTATACCAAGAAAATGTCAATTTGTTAGGTTAGGTCAATATTTATTCTTGAAAACTGGTTTTTATTATACTAAATCGAATATTCCTCGATCACATTCTGATTTATAGATAGCTTGCTTTATACCTGCTCACACACTCATATTCATGTATCAATATATATTTAGTTGAAAAGTTCATCTTCTCACTTACCTCATTAATTCAGTATAAAATTGAACGGTAGAACTTTCTGTAATTAAAGTACTCAACTTATTGCTTAATCTGCTGCGCCTTGCCTGGCGTGAATGATCTTACTGGGATAAAAATAAATTACACAAAAGGCTTTAGTAAGTATCAAGTAAAGGTATAGTAGCTAAAAAAGATGCACTTCCTATACCTTGTTACTTAAATAACTAAATCTTAGTTGACATTCGAATATGGACAGAAAGTTTGGCATTACTGCATTAAAATTTATCCAATCAACACATAAGAAATAGAAAAAGATGTATTTCTTGCCGCCTGGTATAGTATAAGTTTTAAGGTTGTAAATAGTACTATGGATTGGTCCTTGACTTAAATATTCTTTTAATATAGTCTTTAGTGTTGTTTTCTTAATTAACAAATTTGATTTGTTGCAGTTAATTTAATATGAAATATAATTTCATATTTTCTTAGTGTATGAAATGAACTATTATTTTTTATTTTTAAAATATGCAGGAGTTACAAATCTTTCTTGTGGCATGTTAACGCGGTGGCATTGATTATATTTTGTTATAAAATGTTTTTGGTTTTTATGTGGTACGATAACAAAAAGTTTGAAATTTCTATTGTGTCATCATTGAGTTATTTTAATTTTAATTTGCAATGTTGTTTATAAATGCAACAAAGACAAATTATTTGTTTTGAGAAGAGGTGAAGATTACTATTTAGCGGGACAAGTTCTATTATTTAAATTCTATTGTTTTGAATGCTATTAATTTTTCTTGGATGATGTCCCATTGTTTTTTTTATTGATA
The DNA here is from genome assembly GCA_030347555.1 of Lablab purpureus. Lineage (NCBI taxonomy): Eukaryota > Viridiplantae > Streptophyta > Magnoliopsida > Fabales > Fabaceae > Lablab > Lablab purpureus. The sequence goes on from CM059258.1 coordinate 27,500,299, forward strand.
TTGGGTTAGTGTTCTTTTAAGGTTGTTTCCAGTCTATTTTATGGGTCGTTTAGTGGTAAGCTTATCATGCATTTTGGTTGCGTAGATGCTCTAGTGTTAATCATATGCTTTTATAGGCTTATTATCTATCTATATTTTAAATAATTGAGTTAGTGTAAGAAACATACGACAGACATCATGTATTCTATTGGAATGATCTTTTGTGTAATTGAAAGAGTTATAATTGTTTCTTATATTTAGACTCATTCTCTAAAACGCATGTGACTTTGGTTGGTGATTAAGGGTGTGAGCGAGTAATGATTTAGGTTGTAATATCTATGTAACTCTCGGGAAGATTAACTCCTCTCTTCTTCGGCATGATACTTCTACAACGGTATAATATTTCGGGACTTGTTTTGGCACTAATCCTTTCATCATAATCAATTCAACTACCACCATAAAATATCAAACTCAACAGATGTTTGAACACACAACATAAACATAAAAGTTAAATTCTAAAACATAATTTTCATCCAAAAGTAAGCTCTTGCATTTCCACTTTCATTTGCTTATAATTTTTGCTGTCACAAAGCGTTATATAAATTTCATTCCCAAAAAAAAAATAGCCTTTTCATCAACCTAATCAACCCAATACATCCTTGGAGTACAGTCAGTGAAATGTGACCTCAAAACTAATAATAATATGGTTTAGCTGCACAAACACTGTAACACTACTATGTTTGCATCAATTACTGAGAAATTTCCGCTTTTTAGTTGTGTTCATGTAAGGTCTAACGACCCATTCTATCTGAGCTTCAGCTTGATCCACCGTTCCCAACTTTATCTGCAACAAAGTTTTTGAAAACATCAGGAACTGATAATGCTTGTTTAAAGTTGTTGTATAATACAACCGACTTGAGGAAGAATACTGGCGTTTAAGATAAACCAATGAATGTAACAATAACGAGAGAAAAAACAAAACTGAAATATGAACTACTATGATTCTATTAATCTTGCAGTTAGGAAGCAAGATATCCACTTTAAGTGGCTTACGATACCAGAGACTTGTATAGCCAGTGGTTCACCATTGGATTCCAAAAATTAGAAAGCAAAGCTTAATAACAATTTAAAGTGATACTGCTAATTGAAATTAGTCTAGGTCCTGTCATGTAGCCGCATTCATGGTCTAAAAAACTGGTAAGTTACAAAACTATGGCGTTTAAATGAAAAAAAAAATCAATGCGGTATCAAAGCACAATTAAGCTTATGAGAAATTAATGATAAAACAGATTGGAAAGATATCATATAGCCCATGCAAAGCAATCACTACACCGCACTAAGCATCGTTAAGCAAAACCTTAAATCCTAGCAGCAGTTATGTGTTCAAGTAAAAGGAGATTGTAGTTTTATTATAAGTTTCAGCAGCATGTACTAAGTTATTTCCTTCCAACTGGAATATCATCTTCTTAACAACACCACTAGTAAGAAAACAATCAATGCCGGGCCTAATTGTTTATGCAAACCTGATAAAGCCGTAACTCAAACCGTGGACCAATTTCCTTCAGTTCTATAGATTTAGGGCCCCCATGCTTTTCATAAATATGATGCCTGTATGTAACAAAAAGAATTTCAAATGAAAAGAAAACAAATTAACCAGCGAAAGTTAATACTTGATAGAACTCGAACAAATAATTGAAAAGAAGGCTGAATCACAAAATTGGATACATCGACCCAACCTGAATGAGATATAGTCAGATTGGTTGGAAAAAGTGACAATCCGTTTTGTGTCTGGTTTTGGCACTGGAAAAAGATGCTTGAGAATGTTTGCTGACCTTTCACCTAACTGTTTAATGTCCAAAAGAATTCCGAACAAGATAAGCAGTCAGCACTCAGAGCAGTGTAATGTAGTCCATAGGAATTAATTTTGTTCAAGTTGAGTTGGCCAAAGCATATTTCATGAAAAGATAATAAAGAGATAATAAAAGAACACAAAGGAAAGGTCATGGTAAACATATTATGATCCGTGTCAATCATGAATGATAAATTACTAATGCTTTACCTAGAAACTGGTACTTGGCAGACTCTCAAACATTTTTCATACAAAAAGGATGCAAGAATATATTATAAGAAATAACTTTGTTTATCAAAAACCAGTAACGAAATAGTGATTGAGCATCTTTTATTTTCCAAACTGAAATGAGTTTGAATATCAGTTATACATTTTCTTATTTCAAATGCACACAAGTAAAAAGAGATGTAATAGAAAAAATTAGCTATATAAATTTACACAGATCAGTGCTCAAACAAATGACAGCACACCCTCTCAACTCAGATTCATTTGCTAGTACTGCGGCCATTTCAATGAGAGTTTAATATCACTTAGTGTTTAAAAATAATGACAATTACGTGTCAACATTGGGATTTAATATCAATCCAGTACAATGTACTCAATAATATCATGTCAACTACAGCCTAAACCAGTTAATTTCAGATTTGAATGTTTTAAAACCATTTTGCACTCCAATCACTACATTATGGAATAAGATAAGAACCAATTATACTGCAGGACCTGTAGTTAACAAAAGGTATTGAGACGAAGCAACAGATCATTGTCATTGAAACTTAGTACATCCTTAGATGATAAAGCTCATAGTGAATTATGAATACCTTAGTTGAGAAGTTATCAAGAATCAAATGTGGATAAGCCTCAGGCATAGTTCCAATAGCTTTCTTGTCTTTAATTTCATGCCTTGTAACCTATACGAAAAAACATATTAGCATATTGCCCCTAAGATCAATATGAACCATCGTAAGACTAATACTTGCCACATTGAGTAATCCAAAATATGCCGTTGGACCAAATGGTAGATGGCAAACAATTAAACCATCTGGCACACCACGATGTTCATGAACCAAAACAACATCAGTATAATCATGTGCACGACAAGATTCTATAATCTCTGAGATAACCTGAAATGAAAGGAAGATTGCATAAATATAAATACATTGGTACATAAAAAAAATTAGGTATGATAACACAATTGTAATAAATTTGCTCAAGGAGTCTAGAATTAGTAGCTGGATATGTTTTAGCCATAGAGTTGAAAATAAAGCTAATTATGGAAAGTCATCTGACATTATGTACGAAAGAATGGCTAAATGAATGCAGCTAAATTGAAGATGAGATGCGCTGAGGCAGACATTTATTCCACCTAGATAACTTACAAATAAAATGATACAGAATTTAGGTGGGAAAGAGAAAGAAACAGAAAGATAGACAAAGATGAAATGGGAAGAGCAGAACAGAGAGGAGACAAACAAAGAGATCAAAGAAACCGTGCACAGCACTTCTGTTATCATTTTACCAGCCCAACAGCTATGAACTAATAGAGCATAATCAACTAACATCAATGTTCATATTTCCATATCAGAAAATTTTGAAATTCCTACCTTAGAAGAGTTACAATTAAGAAGACAGATGAGTAAGGCTTTCATGTCAAACAATAGATTAGTTATAGATTATGATGTCAGAAACATCGGAGTTAGAATAATAAAACCTAGTGGTCTGCATGTTATTCATGCAATGCCTTCAATTGTGGCTGTGCAATATCACATCCTTTAACAAGTAGCAAGACTAGTAAAGTGTGTATCTCATTGAAAGACCCTAAACACACATACCATTCAAAATTACATTATATTAACTTCACAGGCCTAGATGACAGAGGCAAGTAATAAAAAGGGATGTCATGAGAACAAATCCATTATGATCTTCTTTGACTGAGATTCTTTACATATTTTCTCTACCCCATTGAGAATCTGTACTCAATTCTTTTGGTTTATTGACTTCTAGCAAATCCTATTTTCAGTTTTGTACGCATTCTCCAGATAGATAGAAGTTCCTTTAAGACTATTTGGAATTAGGAAATCTAAAACTCCTCCAAGGTCAAGATTTTGTGTCCTAATGCAACAGAATTCACAAAACTGACATATGCAAATTTGTAGACCTCACAGCCATCTAAACTTGCCTATTATGTGAACGTCTAGTTTGGAAAAAAACACTGCATTTGAGCAACTATTTTCTTATGAAGTAGTTAATTTGAAACTCTTGTTGTTGCTGAGCACTAGGAGTGTCATTTGACCATGGTGATCGCACAATACGCTTGACATTTTGGCAGGAATAACACAAAAAAAGGGGTACAATGTTTCATGTTTCCTTTTATGAGGCTCTTCAGTGCACAAGTATATCCATGTAGACCACTTCAACAACACACCAGAAAGATCAAGGGGCCATGCATATGCCTTTATAGGATTGTCTTCACGGTATCTATAGGCAAATTGGCACACCCAGTCGTTTCTTATTTTAACTGGGCTCTTCTCTCATTTCTAATTACAAATATAATTTCTTATCTATACCATACGACCAAAGAAACCACCAAATAATCAGATCATCACGTCACAAACATGCAGATGAGACAACAGATGATGAATAAGTAAAGAAACCTACCTGACCACCACGATTCATTCTCTGCGCATTAGGAAAAACAAAACTCAACTCCTGCAAAAAAGAATTGAAGATCACAATAAACAAGATGTCCATGAAGTAACAAACCAGAAAGTAGAACAAAACATTGGTTCAAATAACAGAATTGTAACAAACAAACACCAAACACATCAAAAGCAAGCAAACCTTTACAAACTGCTGAAGAGGAGCACTAGGATCCCTGGAAGTGGTCAACAAAATCTTGGGATCCTTTTCCGCAGCATAAGCATACTCATCATCAATGTGCGTTCTTGGAACTGAATTCGATTACAAACCACATCAAACCCCATATTGAAACTCACAACAAAGTAGATTAAACAAAAGTATATATGGCACAAAAGGGAAATAGCATCGGGTCTATTAAAATAAATTTTTTCCATAAGCACTTCTAAGAGAAGAAAATAAGAAAGAAAAATAAAATAAACTTCTCTATAAACTATAATTAGCTTATACTTGGCTAAATTTCTTCATAAATACTTCTATGGGAGAAAAATAAAAAGGAAAATTATTATTTTTAACTCATATGCAAACTAATTTTAAGTTATTACAAACATTAACCAAACAAACACTTAAAAATCATTTTAAGTTATTACAAAAAAAGAGAAGAAAAAAACGAAGAAACATAGAGTGTTATACCACTTACCAGCAGTGTTTTCATCTTCAAGGTCGATTTGGCGTCGAAGTGCAGCTTCCTCATTTCTGAGTTCAGTGGGAATGGGTTTCCCTTCTGCAAAAGCAAACAAATCAATCAATAAACATAAATTATATGAGAAACAATAAAAATATTAACAATAATGATAATAATAATAATACTAATATTGAATATGAAACCAGAAAACAAAAACAGAAACCTTGAAGCGCTTCTCTGATTTTGCGTTTCTTTTCGTAGAGCAAACGTTCTTTGCCTTCTAAGCTCTTTCGGTACAAATACTCTCTCCTTAATCGAATGTTTCTACGCAGCATTTTCAACTCACTCACAGAAGAAACGGCACCGTTCTGAGATGGAGAAAAACGAAGAGGAAGAAGAGGGCGTGGAGCGGCGCGGGAAGAAGAGAGAAGAAGGAAGTGAAGAAAAGAAAAGGGATACGGTGAGAGCAAAACGACCTGCGTTTTGGATCTCGATTACCTGAAGTTAAATAATACATGTATTCACACATACAGCTAATGCATGCCGTTGGATGAACATCAAACGGATCATGATAAATATGAGTTTAGAAGAGATATTTAAATACAAACCTACTGATACCCATCCAACGGTTTAGATTTAAAGATATTTTGTAACTGTGTAAACTCATTGAAACTATTTCACTGCGTTTTGGGCCTTCCAATCACCATTTTCTTATTTTAATTCAAATATTTGAAGAGATAGCATACTTGATTTCATGTTAGTCCTTAAATTAAGAAAAATTAAATTAATTCTTAAATTTTTAAAACTAACTTTTTTTTCTTTGAAACTTTAAAAAATATTATTATAATAATAACTTGTATATAAAAACCAAAATAGAGGCAAATTTAATTTTAAGAACTTAAATAAAATTCTAAACCAAATTTATTTGATTTTTTTTCAATAAATAACATAATGATAAAATAAAATTTTATAGGATTAATTAATCATTTACTCTTATTTTTATATATAAAGTACATAAAGGAAACTCCATTTATATCATGTGAGGTTTTTTCAAACTTCCATATAGTTTTTATTTTTTAAAAAGATTATTGTCATTTTTACATTTTTGGATTAGAATAAAAAAATGAATTATGTTAAATAATCATAAAATAAAAAAATATTTTTTTATTTACTTGAATGATAAACATGACAGTGAAATATAATTTTCTATTTCTTCTGTTCATATCTCAAAGTTTTCTCTTAAAATATACACAGTAAATTCCCTCAATCTCCTGTTTTTTAATATTTATTTAACTTTTTTATTTTCTTTATGTTTATAATATTGTCTTCTAAAAAACATTTTCTTAAAATAATTATTTAAATAATCTTTGTGGACATGGAGTTTATTATTTATAATTTTTATATTATTACAGTAGAAATACACACTCGTGTTTATGACTCTTTTAATTAAGTGGTCTTATAATCTTTTTATAAATAAAAATGTATATATGTATTATTAATTTTTATTTTATATAATTTTATTTATTATATGAAAACAAGATAATTAAATATATTATATATTATACATTATATTAAAATATGTCGTAACAAGAATATTAATTATACAAAATCAAACATTTTAAAAGCTTAATTGTACGTAAAATATAAGTGATTATATTTTTCTTTTAATGTATATGGGAATCATATATTTTTACTTATGTTCTAATTTTGTTTTCTCTTTTTATTTTGTATACATGGGTGTCCTGTGAGAAATTTGTATTGTAATTTTAAAATATTATTAAAGATAAAATAAAAAACAATATATGTACTGATTATATATTATTATAAATGAAAATAAAATAATAAAATATATTATTTATTATACATTGCATTAAGTATTTCGTAATAAAATAATTAATTGTAACACCCCAAAAATACAAATAAACAAAGTAATTCACTAAATCATGCATCATCATTATCATAATAACATCTACTCAGATAAAGATCATACAAGTAAAAGATGAATATATGCATATACAGTCATCCTCAAAAAGTTGTACAAAGTTAAACACATGCCCCGACAAGCAGGCAGTCTCAGATTACAAAAGAAATAATGCAGCTAAGGGGGTCTAGCTTTTCTCCAGCTTGGCCCCACTGCCTGAAGCAACGTCTCTCCTGTTATCTGCTCCCGTGTCAAAACACGATCATAGCAGGTACAAATTCAAACCATGAAAGAAAAGGGTAAGCCAAAAATCAATATTTTCATAATTAAGTCTATACACGAACATTAATTTAATCATCCACACTATTCAATCAATCACCTACCGAAGGCTATGGCAATCACAATCACACACATAAGATCGACGACTTCCGAAGATCAGTATGGACTCGGATAGCTGGAACTAACACCGATACACGACATGGGGATTAAATATTATATCTCAACCTCTACCACCATGTGAGTAAGGGTGAAAGAATTAGGCCTTTTCCCGTAGGTCATCCTAATCCAATCTCCGTCGACTTCTCACAATCGATGACGAGTGTCTACGTGACTCGATCATCGGTGAAGTCCGGATATTCCATCGGAAATCCCTAGTCCATACACACTACTATTATCACATACAAGCACAACACACCACAATCATTCAAACTTGTTCCACCTCAATATAACCCATTGGTCTTACTGCCAGGTACCTCATGAAATTATCCCTCGGCCTTACCGCCAAGTAACCCCTCAAATATCTTCATCACAACATATCATTTCTCAATTTCACATCATATAGCTCAACATATATCAATCTCATATAACACAAGTCATACATTCTTCAATTTCATAAAAGAAACACAATCTGGGTGCAGGGGTTCTCGCTCGGGCGAGACCAGGCCGTAACCAATTCTTTGCCATCTGGAAGGGTCTCGCTCAGGCGAGAGTTGGACGAGACCAACTCTTGCCACTCGGAAGAATCTCGCCTAAGCGAGAACAGGGCTCACTGGGCGAGGGTCGACCAAAATTGGACAAGCATCTCCCTAAAACTTGGTCATTTTCCAACTTTGACCCGCTCAATTTACACAATTTATAGCAGATAGTTCATCACCAGCTAAAGCAATACAATCATACTCAGTTTGGGGCATTGGTCATCCCATTCAACATTCATTCATCACATAGAACAATTCCTGCCAATTTCTACTCATTAACTACTCACATTCATCACAACAAGTTGAGATTCAATCAAATTCATATCCAAATGAAATCCATCATACACATAACAGTATATTCCAATTCACTTCTACTAAAATCAAGTTTAATTCAACAATTTATGAACTAAATGGTATTTCAACATAATGCATCAAGCTCACAAAAGATAAACTCAATTTAACGCACAAAATGCCTTTCGCTTCACCTTAGCTAAAAAAAAAGGCACCTAAGCAGATTCAATCCCTCAATCAACTGGGAATTTCCCACTTTTCATTGAAGCTTTTAAAGAGACTAAATTTAAGACTTCCCCATACCAATTGCTCCTGCAGTTCCTCTATCACCAAAAGTGCTCCTTTTTCCTCTAAGTGCTCACTTAGTACTCTAGGGTACCTAAACGCAAAACGACGAGCATTAGCACTCGTCCCAACACTTCACGGAGGAAGAGCAAGCCCAAAAACAGCGCTGCGACATGAAATTGCGCGAAAACGAAAATCCCCAAATTGGAACCCTAAAAGGTGCGAATTTGAAAACTCACCTAATCGAAGATTCTGATCGGTGCAAAACGTTGCTCTCGTGACGCTCGTCGCGTAGGCGGTCTCCGCTCTTCAATCAGACAACAAACCGTCAAGAAATCGAAGGGAGAAAGGAAGAAGAGAAAAGAGCTCTAGAGAATGAGTGAAAGAGGAGAGATAGTGTTATTTGAATAATGAAGAACAAATGGAATTAAATACTTAAGGACGTGGGTCCCACTCTTTGGTTCCTTAATATTTTAATACTCTATCCCTTTCTCAGTCAATTATTTTGTAGGTTCTTACATTCTCTCCAACTACAAAATTTTCGTCCACGAAAATGAAACTCACCAAGCAAAAAGATGCGGGTAAACCTTCCTCATCTGCTCCTCCAACTCCCAAGTGGAATCACCGGCTTTAGTATCCCACAACACTTTGACCATACCGATGGTCTTTCTCCTGAGCCGCTCGAGCTGAACGTCTATGATCCCGATGGGAGTGGCCTCAAAAGACAAGTCCTTTCTGATCTGTACCTCATCAGACTCCAAAATGTGACTGGGATCAAATATGTACTTCCTCAACTGGGAGACATGAAAAACACTATGCAATCTGGACAGAGGGGGAGGTAGAGCTAACTCATAAGCTACTGGTCCAATCCTCCTTAAAATCTGATATGGCCCAATAAACTTAGGAGTCAGCTTCCTTGGCTTCATGACTCTGCCTACTCTAGTCATAGGTGTCACCCTCAGAAACACATGCTCTCCTACCTCAAACTCTAAGGGTCTCCTCCTCTTATCTGCATATGACTTCTGACGACTCTGTGAAGTCTTCATCCTTGCCTGAATCATCTTCACCTTCTCAGTAGTCTGCTGAAGTAACTCAGGCCCCACCACTACCTTCTCTCCATCCTGAAACCAACACAAGGGAGTCCTACACTTCCTCCCATACAACGCCTCATAGGGTGCCATCCCAATGCTAGAGTGGAAACTATTATTATAAGTGAATTCAACCAAGGGTAAGATCTCATCCCAGCTACCAAGATGGTCTAGCACACAAGATCTCAACAGATCCTCCAAAGTCTGTATCGTCCTTTCGGACTGCCCATCTGTCTGAGGGTGATAGGCTGTACTCAATCTCAATCTAGTACCCAAGGCTGCTTGTAGAGTCTGCCAAAAACGAGAGGTGAACCGGGGATCTCTGTCTGACACTATACTGGAGGGGATGCCGTGCAGTCTTACTATCTCTCTGATGTACAACTGTGCTAGCCTGTCCATAGAAGTCCTCAAGTTCACAGGTAGGAAGTGTGCACTCTTAGTCAGTCTGTCCACAATCATCCATACTGAGTCGTGCCCTTTGACTGTCCGTGGTAGGTGGGTGATGAAATCCATAGCTATACTGTCCCACTTCCATTCTGGTACCTCTAACTGCTGAAGCATACCACCTGGCCTTTGGTGCTCTATCTTTGCCTTCTGACAAGTCAAACAGCTAGCCACATACATGGCTATCTCCCTCTTCATACCAGGCCACCAGAAGGATTTCTTCAGGTCCTGATACATCTTAGTCATGCCAGGATGCAGACTAAGCCTACTCTTGTGCCCTTCTTCTAGGACCAACTTCTTCACTGCTGCATCATCAGGTATACACACCCTGCCCTTGAATCTCAAGATCCCATCCGACCCCACTAGAAACTCCCGAGGTCGTCCCTCACCGAGATCATCAACTATGCCCTCGGTGGGCATTAATCGCTTGCCTTTCCTTGACCACCTCAATAAAATCACTGGTGACTACCGGTTCATCGCAATCGATGTGGTCGTGAGAGAACTCTACACCGAGGTTAAGGTCTCTAAACTGCTCAATCAACTCATGTTCCCTTACCATCGGTGCGGACATGCCAATGGTCTTCCTACTCAAAGCATCTCGCAACCACATTGGCCTTGCCTGGGTGGTACATCAACTGAAAGTCATAATCTTTCAGGAGCTCCATCCACCTTCTCTGCCTCATGTTCAGCTCCTTCTGATCAAAGAGGTACTTTAGACTCTTATGATCACTGAACACCTCAAACTTGGCCCCAAACAAGTAATGCCTCCAGATCTTCAAGGCAAACACCACAGCTGCCAATTCCAAATCATGGGTGGGATAGTTCTTCTCATGATTCTTCAATTGTCTAGAAGCATAAGCCACCACCTTATTGTTCTGCATCAAAACACAACCCAACCCCAAAAGAGATGCATCACAAAAGACTTCAAAAGTGTCCTCTGGGTTTGGGATAACCAGGATGGGAGAACTGGTCAACCTTTCCTTCAACTCTAAGAAACTCTGCTCACACTTGTCCGTCCGAGCGAAAGGTTGATCCTTCCCGGTCGGTCCGGTCGGAGGGCTACTATCTTAGAAAAGCCCTCTATGAATCTCCCGTAGTAGCCCGCTAAACCCACAAAACTCCTTATTTCCGACACTGATTTGAGGCGCTCCCATCAAGTATCGCCTCCACTTTGGAGGGATCCACGAAATGCCCTCCGCTGATACAACATGCCCCAAGAACTTCACCTCACTCAGCCAAAACTCACATTTGGAAAGTTTGGCATACAATGCTTCTCTCTCAGAATGCCCAAAACTGTCCTTAGGTGTTCTCCATGCTCCTCAACACTATGCGAGTAGATGAGGATGTCATCTATAAAGACTACCACAAACTTATCCAAAAGGGTCCGAATATCCTATTCATGTAGTCCATGAAGATGGTCGGCGCATTAGTCACCCCAAAAGGCATTACCACATACTCATAGTGGCCATATCTCGGACCTGAAAGTCGTCTTCCGCACATCTTCGCTTTCACCAAAATCGATGGTATCCGGACCTCAAATCTATCTTGGAGAACACTCGTAGCCCCATGCAACTCGATCCATCAAGTCATCTATCCTGGGCAATGGATACTTGTTCTTGATGGTCAACTTGTTCAGCTGTCGGTAGTCTATGCACAGTCTGGATCCTCCATCCTTCTTCTTCACCAGTAACACTGGTGCTCCCCACGGTGATACACTAGGCCTGATGAACTGCTTATCTAGAAGATCTTCTATCTGCTTCTTCAGTTCACTCAGCTCAGCTGGAGCCATCCTGTAAGGTGCCATAGAAACTGGTCCTGCTCCAGGTACTAGATTTATAGAAAACTCCACATCTCTTTTAGGAGGTAAACCAGGCACTTCCTCCGGAAATACATCCAGTAAAATCTTTAACCACCGGTATATCCACTCCCTGGTCCCTCTCCTCCTCCACATGGGTTAGGATCATAAAACACTGAGCTCCATCAACTATATCCTTCCATGCCTGCTGAGCTGAAACCAACTCTACATCCCCTGGGTCTGGGAAAACCAACTGCTTCAAGCCACAGTCTATCAAAACCCTATTGGTAGATAGCCAATCCATGCCTAGAATCACATCTAGGTCCTTCAAAGGTAAACAAATTAAGTTCACCTTTGACTTGCGTCCTTCAACAATCACCGAGCAGCCTATGCACACTCTAGAAGCAATCACCAAGTTAGATGTTGGTGTAGAAACACATAAATCTAACTGGAGATCCTGAACTGGTAGCTTCAGTTCCTCCACACATCTATTTGACACGAAGGAGTGTGTCGCCCCAGAGTCAAACAACACATGCAACACATGACCAGCTATAGAGCACGCACCTTGGATCAGACGGTCTGACTGAGAAGCTTCTGCACCCGTGATGGCAAACACTCTGCCTGCTGCTCTAGGTCTAACCCCACCATCAGGATGGACTGGCTGCGGAGCTCTAATAGGAGCAGCTCCCCTCCTCTTACCACAGTGTTTGGCAAGGTGTCCTATCCTGCCACAAGTGAAACACCTCCTGTGGTCCTGACCGGACTGGCACTGGTGAGCTAGGTGCTGTCCTCCGCATCTGAAACATCTCATCCCCACATGACGGGGCTGCACTGAACTACTACCCCTCAACTGCTGGGGGCGAGTGTAGGGCATCCTCTGCTCAGCTCTAGCCCTGCCTACCACTGGTCCTCCCACTTGAGGCCTCACGGTCCTGACATTTCCGGCCACCATCCTTTCTGCAGTCTTAGCTCTTTCCACCAAGACGGAAAAGTCCGTGACATACATAGGTACCACAATCACCTTCAGCTCTTGCCTCAGACCCTCCTCAAACTTGCTGCACAACCACTCCTCAGTGCAACTCTGTGAGTAAAATCTAGACAGATGCTCAAAGCGAGCAAGCATACTCATGCACCTGTTAGGCTGCCTCGCTCTAACTCGAAACTCAGCCTCCTTTGCAAACTTGGCACTAGTCGGGAAGTACTTGCGAGAAACTTTCTCCTGAAACCCTCCCAGCTAATCTCCTCATCTCTGACAGCCATCAGTCTTTTCACCCCTTTCCACCAGAACTCTGCTTCTCCCTCCAGCATGTAGGCAGCAAAGCCTACCTTCTTCTCCTCTGGGCATTCTGTAACATCAAAAATCTTCTCTATATTCTCCATCCAGAGGTTAGCTTGATCTGGGGTAGAGTCTCCTACAAACTTAGGAGGCCCATGCTTCGAAAGTCCGCCGAGAAAGCCTGTACTGTGGTCGATCGACCGAAGATGAGGTCTGGTGGGTTTGCAGTCTGCTCGTGGCTGCCAAAGTAGCCTCTCCGGAAGCCTCGCAACTCCTGCATAGCGACTGATGTCTGCTGAGCCATGGCGACTCCTCGCTCGCTGCATGGTAGTAGCCATAAGCTCTATGGCTCTGAACATCTGGTTCATATCTGGCTGAGGGGGAGGAGACTGTCTGGGTGGCATTCTAACAATACAAGATGTAATCAAGAACTCAAACACTTATCATAGAAACACATCAGAGTTCTAACACACAACTAGCATAACAAGCCCCAACCCTTTAAGTTATCCTGAGAATCTAACTGCTCTGATACCATAAATGTAACACCCCAAAAATACAAATAAACAAAGTAATTCACTAAATCATGCATCATCATTATCATAATAACATCTACTCAGATAAAGATCATACAAGCAAAAGATGAATATATGCATATACAGTCATCCTCAAAAAGTTGTACAAAGTTAAACACATGCCCCGACAAGCAGGCAGTCTCAGATTACAAAAGAAATAAAGCAACTAAGGGGGTCTAGCTTTTCTCTAGCTTGGCTCCACTGCTCGAAGCCACGTCTCTCCTGTCATCCGCTCCGTGTCAAAACACGATCATAGCGAGTACAAATTCAAACCATGAAAGAAAAGGGTAAGCCAAAAATCAATATTTTCATAATTAAGTCTATACACGAACATTAATTTAATCATCCACACTATTCAATCAATCGACCTACCGAAGGCTATGGCAATCACAATCACACACATAAGGTCGACGACTTCGGAAGAGCTGTATGGACTCAGGCAATCTGGAACTAACACCGATACACGACATGGGGATTAAATATTATATCTCAACCTCTACCACCATGTGAGTCAGGGTGAAAGAATTAGGCCTTTTCCGTAGGTCATCCTAATCCAATCTCAGTCGACTTCTCACAGTCGATGACAGGTGTCTACGTGACTCGATCATCGGTGAAGTCCGGATATTCCATCAGGAAATCCCTAGTCCATACACACTACTATTATCACATACAAGCACAACACACCACAATCATTCAAACTTGTTCCACCTCAATATAACCCATTGGTCTTACTGCCAGGTACCTCATGAAATTATCCCTCTGGCCTTACCGCCAAGTAACCCCTCAAATATCTTCATCACAACATATCATTCCTCAATTTCACATCATATAGCTCAACATATATCAATCTCATATAACACAAGTCATACATTCTTCAATTTCATAAAAGAAACACAATCTGGGTGCGGGGTTCTCGCCTGGCGAGACCGAGCCGTAACCAATTCTTTGCCACTGGAAGGGTCTCGCCTGGGCGAGAGTTGGACAGAGACCAACTCTTGCCACTGGAAGAATCTCGCCTAAGCGAGAACGAGGCTCACTTGGGCGAGGTCGACCAAAATTGGACAGACATCTCCCCTAAAACTTGGTCATTTTCCAACTTTGACTCGCTCAATTTACACAATTTATAGCGAGCAGTTCATCACCGGCTAAAGCAATACAATCATACTCGGTTTGGGGCATTGGTCATCCCATTCAACATTCATTCATCACATAGAACAATTCCTGCCAATTTCTACTCATTAACTACTCACATTCATCACAACAAGTTGAGATTCAATCAAATTCATATCCAAATGAAATCCATCATACACATAACAGTATATTCCAATTCACTTCTACTAAAATCAAGTTTAATTCAACAATTTATGAACTAAATGGTATTTCAACATAATGCATCAAGCTCACAAAAGATAAACTCAATTTAACGCACAAAATGCCTTTCGCTTCACCTTAGCTAAAAAAAAAGGCACCTAGCAGATTCAATCCCTCAATCAATCGGGAATTTCCCACTTTTCATTGAAGCTTTTAAAGAGACTAAATTTAAGACTTCCCATACCGGTTGCTCCTGCAGTTCCTCTATCACCAAAAGTGCTCCTTTTTCCTCTAAGTGCTCACTTAGTACTCTAGGGTACCTAAACGCAAAGCGACGAGCATTAGCATCTGTCCCAACACTTCACAGAGGAAGAGCAAGCCCAAAAACAGCGCCTGCGACATGAAATTGCGCGAAAAACGAAAATCCCCAAATTGGAACCCTAAAAAGGTGCGAATTTGAAAACTCACCTAATCGAAGATTGATCGGTGCAAAACGTTGCTCTCGTGACGCTCGTCGCGTAGGCGGACTCCGCTCTTCAATCAGACAACAAACCGTCAAGAAATCGAAGGGAGAAAGGAAGAAGAGAAAATAGCTCTAGAGAATGAGTGAAAGAGGAGAGATAGTGTTATTTGAATAATGAAGAACAAATGGAATTAAATACTTAAGGACGTGGGTCTCACTCTTTTGTTCCTTAATATTTTAATACTCTATCCCTTTCTCAGTCAATTATTTTGTAGGTTCTTACATTAATTATGTAGAATCAGACATTAAAAAGCTCAATTGCACATGTTCCTAGTTATTTCTTTCTAAAATAAATATAAAAAGGTAATTTTGCATAAATTAAAAGATATATTAGAAAGTAAAATGGACACATTAAGAAAGAATTTTATTTATATATAATTAGTGAAATATTTTGCTTGTGTTTTTGTGTTTCAATCGTGTTATTTTATTTAAATAAGTTATAATTTAATGTTAATTTTTATTTTAATAATTGTTTTTTAAAATATTTTTGTTTGTTTGACATTCCTGCAGTTGGAACTATATCATTATCTTTCATTTAGTATTCTTCTAGTTATAAAATAAAGTAGAGAATGATTTGTTTAAATAAAAGTTGAAGAGTGATAGTGGTTAGAAATTATTTAAGTGTACAAAAATAACAATTCGAGATAATTTTGAAATAAGAAATATCTATACCAATTAGAATAATTTTTTTACTATTGTTATAGATTATAGATAATTTTTTTAACACAATTATTTATTATATTTTACCAAAATATTTTTAACAGATAAATAGTTAATACATTTAAATGTATTTTTTTAATCTTTACCCATATGTCCAGTTTGATTTGAATTCTTGAAAAGAGAAAGTTTCTTTTAAATAGCATTTTATAACAATTCATTTTATAACTATAATTAGGTTTAAAAAGTGGAATTTTAAATAAGACAAGAAAAGGGAATAGAAAATATTTTAAGCTAAGATAATTAGATTAACTTTAAGTGCATAATTTAATTAAATAATATATATATATATATATGAGACAAAATAAACAAGATAATTATACCAATAAATAAACAAGTTTGAGAGAAAAACCAATTCAAGAAACTGAATCAACCAACTTTGATACACTAAATTATTTTCACTGTATTCAAGTAAATAAATTCCAAATTCCAGAACTACATTATGTGACTCATTCAAAACAAAAAGTAAAATACAAGCATGTACACCAAAATAATGTAAATGAATGGAGATCAAAACCAAATCATTGCCACAGAATAGTTCATAGAGAAAGGCTTGATTCAAAAGTAACTTGATTGAGATTGCAAGAGCTCAAGCTCAGCCAATACTTTTGCAACTGTTGACTTCAATCTAGAATCACTCTTCTGGGCAAGATCAATAAGAACCACTTGAGCAGATTCTCCATACTTTACTCTATATTCTGCAACTTTGAATATTCTCTCCAACATCCATATTGCTTTTTCTTGAACCTTTGCATTGCCAAATTCTAGACTTTTTATAATAGCTTGCACACCTGATAACTTGGCAATGGAATTGACACCACCTTCCCAGATTTCATCTTGCAGAAGAGTTGAAAGAGCATGCAAAGCAGCTTCAACTGCTTCTCTCTCAGTCTCTTCCAACAATTGGATAAGGGGAGAAACAGCACCAGCCTTGACCAAACAAAATGTGCTGTTGACAAAGCAATATCCATCATGGACTTCACAATATGCATTCACCGAGGGAGGAACACACGACCACCTTGACTTTCTAGACTTCCTAAGAGACAGAGAATTCTGTGATAGTTGAGCCAGTGAGAGTGCAGCCCTTGATTTTGTGATTGGTGAACCAGTTGAGAGAAGTTTTACAAGCAAAGGAATCACCCCTTGTTCAGCTGAGAGAAGTTGAAGTTTTTTGTCAGAGGAATTCGTGAAACGAATCATAACACTGGCAATACTCTCTGCTAAGCTATTTGTTGTGGATGAGTTACTTCCTGTAATAGTATACATGATGGATATTAAAATGGGCAGCAAATTTGCCCTCTGCAATATTTGTGTCACTTTTTTATTATTAGCAGGAAGATTACTCAGTATGCCAACAGCTGCAGCCCTTTCACTGTCTGATGTTGATGTTGAGACTATATTAACTATGTTTAAAAGGTGAGTTTCATCAAGATGTTCAGTTAACTCATCTGTTAGATCTTTAGAGAGAGTGTACAACAAATGCAAGACCTTAGTTCTGACTTTGGTGCTGTTTTCCTTGAGAAAGGGTAAGAGCAGCTGAAGTGCACCTTTTTCCTTCATTTTGCTTCTCACTCTGGATGCACCAGGATGAGAGGCTATGTTATTCAGAGCTTCTAATAGATGGCCTTGAATTATAGGACTGGAAAGATTCAAAAGGGAAAGCATCTGCTGAGCCACATCTTCATTGACAAGGATGGATTCAGACTGAGCAATTCTTGCAAGAATGGCTGAAGCAGGCTCACGCAACGTCATGAGGACAGATGTAACTGAGAAAAGTAGTTGTAGCAGAGATCCTGCAATTCCGGATCTGATCAAACGCTGCACATTTTCTGCCAAGGTTGACAGATTTTGTAGCGCATTTAGAGCTGACAACTTGGACTCAAGTTTCCCGGTAATGAACATATTCACAAGGGGTTCAATTGCCCCATATTCTCCAAGGGAAAGTTTGCTATGATCAGGGAGTTCCAACCTTGAAAGTGCTGTCGCCATTAGGATCTTGTTCATGTCAGAACCTACGATAACAAGGTTGCAAATTCAGATACAGGAAATGCAGAATCAACTCGAAAATGATCCTATGTCTAAGGACTAAAATAATAGTTTCTTTTTTATGATGATCAAGTTAAAATGAGTGTTACAGGAACCAAATATTTATTTAAACCATGATAAAAAAAACAAAATTTATTATTTACCATGCATGTAGCATTTAGATAGAAGAAAACACAGCAAAATTTTACATGACAGAACACACAATATTGGGTTTGGAAACCGTTGATTCAGTTGGGGAGACATAGCCAAGACTAGCAAATTAAAGTTGAACTGGATTTAAGTGTAAATTATAAAATTAAATATGCTTTTACTCTCTGAATTATTTGCAAAATTATATTTTATTTCTGTGACAAACTTTGGACCTATTTCATCTTTATACTTTATAAATTAGTGTCAAAATTATATTTTGTCCCTTTTGTTAAAACAGTTTTTACTTGTCATCGGTTACACCCATTTATAAAGTACAAGGATGAAATAGGTTCAAAGTTTGCTTCAAAGACAAACACAATTTTAACAAATAGTTTAGAAACTAAAAATACATTTAACCCTAATATTACATTATCCAACTAAACACGTCGTTATTTTCATTATGATAGCCCAACTTCCTCTGGACCAAGGAGACCACACAAAGCATTACTTGCTCCAATCAAATTGTTTTGTAGATGGCTTGAATTGAAACCAAATGCTAATTCTGCTACTTCTACTGCTAACAAACTCAACCAATCTCTTGCTCATCTGCTTAATTTTATAAAAATATAATGGCTCCATGATATGTACTCCCAAATTACCTGTAATTGTAAAGACTCATAAGTTGACTCATACATTTTCAACCCAAAATCATGGATTTTTCTTGGTTGTCTTGCTTATTTCTGTCTAATATAAATCTTTGAACTCATACTTGCATTCCTAATAGTGATATCATGAATGAATGGATCACGTATATGACAAAGAAGGAAGGTGATAGTATGATATAAGGAAATTCTTGCATTACCTTCTTTCAAATACTGCACAAGTGGCCTAAAGTAGCCAGCCTCAGCCATGTGAAGTGCATTTTGAGAATTACTAGACAATATATCCAGTAACTTTGAGGCAGCATGTGAGGCATCAGGGTCATCCCCATTAAGTATAGCAACTAACATAACAATGCATCCTTGAATCCTTCCAATTCGCCGTCGAACAGCCTGAATGTCAGAGAGCTCTAGCAACAGCCCTACTGCTTCCTTCCTCTCCTCTGAATCTCTTGTCAGTGACTTCACCACTGCTGATAAGAACTCAATATCTACCATCTTCTCCTGCAGTGAACTACTTTATAAAGCAAGCTAAAATAAAAAGGTGCAAAGATTTAGACCAACAACAATTTCAAGAAACATCTCCTTAGGTTAAGGATTTTACCTTTTTCTCTTCATTTCCTAAAGCAATACTTCTTAGCAATCGCATGATTGCCAACCTATTGTCTGCCTTACACGAACCTAGACGATGGAAAAGAATGGCGAGAGTTGCTTCCTCATTAATCAAGCCACCATCCAGTCTTTCACTCCTCAGGAACTCCTTCAGTCTCAAAAGTGAAACTGCAAATTCTTCATCATTACCATTCTTAAGTTGCAAAACAACATCATCAATGGAAACATTAACTATTTCCTCTTCTATTTCTCCAGTCAGCTTCATGTCACTGCCAGAAACCTCTGATTTTGGACTTGAAGCTTGACTTAAACTGCCATCAAATCTCACATTCATCAGTTGTCTTTGCAATGTACCAATCTTTTCTCTGAAATCCACGGAAATTTCTAGGCTGGCTACAAGCAGAAGGCCAAAGGATCGACCTATGTCATGTGTTATGTCCTCAATTTGCTTGATCGGTTGCTTCAAATTCGAGCTTTTTGTCAAAGCTTTGGCACGCCTCAGCTCATTCTCAAGAGATTCCAAGGATTTTCTTATAGGTGGCTTGTCCAAGACTGTGTTTTTGTCTCTCAAGTCATTGAAGATTGGTGAGAATTTCTCAACCAACATGGCAAACTCAGCAAAAATATCTACCTCAATTTCAGAGTTTTTAGCAAGAGAAGCAACCTCATCGGCCAAAACTATTAGTTCTGACAACAGTTTAGGAAATTTTCTCTTTTCCTCGATTTCCATGTTGTATAAGAAAACTGAGTTTATGCAGCAAAAGAAAATCAGTCATCACTCATCGGTTACAGAAGATCCTCAATTGGGCAACAGTAGATATCTAGAGAAAAGAGCTAACATAACAAAATATCAATACATAAACAAAGAAAACCATAAAAATAACATATACAAACAAGAATAATCCAGCATAACTAAAACCAACAAAAAATTAAAGGAGAGTGAATACTGAATTGAACCTGAGGAGGAAATGCAAGAATTACTGAAGAAACAGACAATTAGACTGTTTGACCATAGAACCAAAATTTGCTTAAAGTTGAGATTTTTTCAGATACCCAAATTCCAAACGATATCAAAACCACCCCAATTCTTCTTCTTCTCGTTGTTGGCTCTCAAAGCAGAAGGGAAAAACAAGTTATTGAAATTATTTTTCTTATGTTTGGTTTGGAATATAGCATGGGCAAGGTGTGTTGTGGGTCATTATCAGACGGCTGTGAGCTGTTAAATATAATAAGGTGGTGACATATGGTTTCTTTGCTTTGATCGTCATGATCACGTTGTGCTTCCAAGCAAGTGAAATTGTGAATGAATGAGTGAATGATGGAAGACCAAGTCAAAACCTGCACCACAAGCACTTCTTTCTTTCTCTCTCTCTCTCTGGACTTTGTACTTAGAAAGTGTTCTGTGGTTGGATATTTTTGCTTGGTTTTCAGTTTCATTTCCAACCATTTTTCTACTTTGAATTCTAACCAGACTTCTAGATGGTGGGTGGGTCAAACACTCAAAACACTTGACAATACCCATCTGACTTGATTTTGTAGGCTATGGGCTGAAATTGCTCAAGCAAATGCCACATATTTTCACAGAAAAATTATTCTTAATTTTGTTTTCAACTTGGTTAGGATATTAGGACCACTAGGAGCTTCACAAGTGGGGTAAAAATAAGAACGGCATGAAAGTTTAGGCTTAATCATTTTTTTATGATTATTAGCTTTTATCAATTTTACCATTGAATTAAAAAAATCTGTAATGCATAAGTGAAATGAGTTTATGAAAATTTATACTATTAAATATTAATTATTTAAATGTGCTGCAGTTTTGAATGGATTTTTATTTTGAGTATGAAATTTTTTTTCTAACAAATAAACTAAATTTTTTGTTTAAATGTATTTCTAATTTTCTACAGTATTTCATTGAGATTCTAAATGATATTGTTTCATTCTAGAACGAGAGAAGAACATCCTCAAATAAATAATTGTTTCAAATCACTCTAAGAAAATAATTAAATATAAATTAATTTAAAAAAAATAAATAATTAATAATTATTTTAATTTAATTAGAAATTATTTTATAAATTAAAAATTATTGATATTTAAAATAATTTTTATTATAATAAAAATTATATTTTTTTATTTATTTTAAAAAATTATGAAATTAATTTCTATATAAGAGTGATTTAATTAAATTTTAAATTAAAATTTAAATTTATTTCTAACATTAATCACTTATTAAATTAAAATTTTAAATTAATTTTTAATTTAATTAGTGACCAACTTCATGATTTTATAGATTATTAATATAATTGATAAAAATAATTTTTTTTAATAAATAATAAGATACTAACATGTCTCCATCCAAACATTATAAAAAAATTAGATGTCCATTAATAATTCAATAGTATATCTATTAGTTAAATTTGTTAAAAAAATCTTAAAATAATGTATTTTATACTTGAAATGATGAAATAATAGTTGAAATTATATAAAAAAAATATTATATGGACTAGTTTTTTATAAGGATTTTTATAAAATAAAAATAAGAGAAAAAGTAAAATAGTTTTTTCCTTAAATTAAAACTCATAATACATAAATTTAAAATTAAAATTTACAAAATTTAGATGAAAGATTTTTAAAAAAATAGTTTATATATAAAATAATTTAAATTTATTAAGCAATTGATTGTGATTTTTTTTCCTTAAAAGGCAAAGCTGAAATATCAATGTACTCAAATTTCGATGCCTTCAACCCCTCATTTCATTTGCTCAGCTCAATACCTATATGAAAGTCAAAGTACAACAAGAGTTAGAGCCTCAAATTAATAAATGGCTATTAACCAAAAGTTAAAGTAACCACCTCTAACTTTAGTAAATTTATTTTTAACATTTATAGTAACTTTCTTCATCTAGTGCTTTTTAAATATATAAGGAATTAATATAGTAAATGAATAATGTTTATATAATATTTCCAAACAATTAAAAAAATTAAGTTTGTTCATGCAACTTCTTTCATAAGAATTTCTAAAGAAATTAATGACTTTTTTCCATAAATTAAAATTAATTTATAGATAAGTAAATAATAAAATAGGTAAACATGTTTTTAGTTCTGATAAAATAAATAATTTTAATTTTTTTCTAAAAGAATTTCTTCATTTTTAATTTCATTAAAATAAGTGTATTGAGTTTCCTTGTTTTTATTCTCTTTAAAATTTAAATCTGTTAGTTTTTTATATTTGGCTAGAATTATATGACATCCATGAACCGTCTATGGTGAATAAAAAGTTAAGTGATTTTTTTAACTGATGTATGTCAATGTTGTGTGATCTAGTACATATAACAATGGAATATGTTTAGAGATATATTTTAAAATAGATAAAGAATGAAAAGGTTTATAAATCATTTAAATATTTATTTTTTATTTCATTAAAAAATTTATCTCTTTAAAATTTTATTTTTTAAATTCTTTATATATAAGATTCTAAAGTTTTATTATTTAAATTATCTTTTTAAGATTGAAGGTTGATAAGTGATTTATTGTGCTAGCAAAATATATTTTAGAAATGTAGCAATTAATTTGATGATAAAGATAGTTTGAACAAATTCTTTGTTAGAGAAAACTAGAGAAAACCTAATTGAAACTGTGTAGTATTCTAGATTTATTGGCTTTTATGCACATGAAATATATTATTGTTGAAAGGATGAATATGTTGGATTATGATTATATACATTTACATATAGTTGTTTGGAAATTGAAGCATAAGTATAAAATTTAAGAAATGATATATTAATTTAAGTGAAATTAATACTAGAAATAGTTTAAAGATAATATAAATTATTTTTTCTATTTTCTACAGTCTAAAAATTAAAATTTTGGATTTTTGGATTTATATAATTGAAGTAGTGAACTTCCTTAAAGTAATATTTAAGTGATGTATAATGATTATATGCAATAAATATTATTCCAATCACAAAATGTTTTAACTTTACTAGTAATCAAGATCATCTAAATTAAATCAAGTAATGAGAAATTAAATGAGATGGGTATATCTTACTTTTATAAAGTACCATGTAATAAATCATCCTAAGGTAGAAATTTAAAAGATAAATTTTTCTATTATATTTATAATAAATATTATTTTTTAGTGAAATATAGTTAATATGAATATTTTAAAAAATGTAAAATGTGACAAATTATTCTAAATTATTTATAAGTAAATCATTGATACATAGTTAATGATGTATATATAAGTAAAAACTATATGTTGTATTACATTAATTTACTCTTATATAAATAATTAATTAATATGATTGATAACAATGACAAGGTTAAGTAAGACTAGAAAATTTTTTATGTATTTTAAATAATGCTAGAAAGTTTTTTTTTTATGTATTTCTAAATAATAGAATTCTATATATATTATTTTAAGAATATGAGTAGGGTAATAGATATAATATTAACAAATAATGTTCAATGGAATAGTATGGTTCAATGTTAAACAGGAGAGAATTTTTATCAGGACACTCCAGCACACTTTTCTAATATAGATTTTATTAATTAAAATTTATAGAATTTGATACTATCTATCTTTTATAGTTCTTTAGTAAATTTTAACTAATATTTATAATAAAATATTAAAAAATATTGACACTTTTGTATTCAGTGAAATTCATAAATCAAATTCAAGTTAAAGGATTTTACTAGAGAAAAGAAAAGAATTTTATTATATGTATTTATCATTTTCTATGTAAAAAAAAATATTTGCATTCGTATAAAATTTGTGTTTTATTTCTATTTTTTACATGTACTTGTGTTCATGTTAACTTAAAATATTAATTGAATATTTTTATAAAATGTAAAAACTATTAAATTAAATATAATATTAAAGAAATTATATAAATTTTAAAATAAATTACTAAACAGAAGTTGCATAAATATTAACTAATTGTAAAAAAAGTTAATGATTATTAAATACAAGATATATTAAAAGGGAGACTACATGGAGAATATAATATAAAATGAATTCAAATGTTTAGAGAAAATGAAAAATTGTTTAAGAAAACAAGATTATTCAATTAAAAAATTATAATTTAAAAAAATTAAAAAGATAAGTTTCTCATATTAAAACTATATCATTATTTTTAATCTAATACCTTAAAAATTTAATGTTTATAAAATAATTTTACTATATAAAATTTAACTTTCTTAATTATATTCAATAGAAAATTTTATTTACACTCTCATATATAAATATCTAACAAAATATATTTGTAATATTTAAATAATTTATATTATTATTATAATAGCAGTAAAATTATATCAAAGTTGTATATATAAAAAATAATTTGATATCATGTTTATATATATTATTAGTGGATGGAGTACATAGAAATCGTGATAATTTGTGGGCTATAATGTACCATTATTTTTAATTTAAAAATAGAAATATAGAATATATATACTAAAATAATTTTTTTATTATATATTGATTAGCATAAATACATACGCCATTCATGCCTATCCAGATCTTTAAATTTAAGTAATATCATTTGAATATATATAATCTTATAAAATATTTAAAAACTAAGGAAAGTATATATAATGGTTATTTTAAGTTAGACTCTTATATTTTAAGAAACAATGAAAATATTGTAAAAAAAAATTATTAAAGGAAAAAACTTTAAATAAAAGAGGATGCGATTTAAAAAAACAATTATTTATTAAATTAAAGTAAAGTATTTTTTCTTCCAATTTACTAAAATGAATAAATTTTTAAAAACTTTAAGTAAGTCGTAAAGTGAAGTCGTGGTGAGAAATATATTTATACAGATATATATTGAGAAACAATTATGCTACTTTTTTTTAATTTGAAAATTTGTTTAATAGCAAAAATTATTATAATCTAAAAATCACTTCCAGAAATGACTTATAAATTTATAATTCAAAAGTTATTTTTTATTTTAAAAATATTTAAATTATTTAATTTAAAATACAATTTTAATATATAAATTATAATTTATAAGTCAAAAATGATTTTTAAATAACTTTTATCAATTACACAATTTAAAATGTTTCCACAGATAAAGTGAGAATTTTTTTACAAGAAAGAAAGTATGGGTTCAAAAAGAAAACTCCTTCTACGTGTCTTTAATCAAGTCCATTTAACTTTTGTGTCTCTAGGACCGTAGAGATGCTATTTGCACTTCCTTTTTTTATTACTACACTCCCTCTTTGTATTTCTCTTTTCAAAACACTGTGTAAATTAGTTTTGACATCCCTTAGTGCAGTTGCAAACGGTTTAAAATGAAACTCATTCCAAGATTTGCAAATGTATACAAAATATTTTTATATAAAAATATAAATATAAATATTTTATATAAAAATGTATTATATATCTATAAACTATCATAGTTTTAATTACTGATTCACATAATATATTAATAATAAGGTTTAATAATAAACTTTTATACAAGATATTTTAACATAAACGTTAATATTCTTTGTTAATAATTGAATGCAATATTAACATTAAACTAAATTTGCTTAATTTTGAAAATTGAAGGTCCAAATTTGTAATTAAAATTTCATATAGATAAGAATTTGTAAAACTATAGGGACAAAAAACATTAAGTGAACTTAATTTAAATTAATTACAATTTAAAATTTACTTCAATATTAATATTTAAATATTTCCCCCTATGTTTTATATCATAATTCTTTTAAGCACAATTATATACATAGTAATAGTGCTTATATAAATATTTTTCATCACAATTAAACACAAGATATTGATTGAATTTTTTTGTTAATTAACATTTTCATTTTTGTAAGTTTTGCACCTCTAGAGCGACAATTATAGAGTTGTCCTGTAGTTAGTTTATGGCTTTAAAATTAGAGTTGGTAAAGGTGATGGGAGAAATCTCTCTTTTTGGCACTCATATCATGACAATTGTACAAAGTGTATTCTCGTCAGTCATAAATGGAGGTTTTGTCTTTCATAATTGTGTTGGTTACTTTCTGTTGGAAATTCAAGTATAAATTTGAGTTTTACATTAGGAAAAAATGAGTATCTTGAGTAACATATAAAGAAGAAGATCCATGAAATCATCGTTTTAAAATTTTGGTTTGAAGGTGGTGTCAATTCTCTTATATGAGTTGGTTCGTGGCTCATTTGGTGTTGTCTCTCTTAGTGTATCATTTCTCGAAAGACTCAACATTTCTTTTGTAAGAGGTTGTTCTTAGTTTCAATTTCAGTTTTCCTCCTCTCTTGGAAGTGTAGACATTCTTCTCGATGATTGTTGTCCTCCCTTTTCTTGTCTAATGACTTTTTTTCATTTTCTCTTAGAATGAACTTTTTGTAGGTGACCCACTTGTATCAATTTCTTAATCTTATCTTCTAAAGTCAAATATTTTTAATTGTTGTATATATGGTCATAATTGTGATGATATTGACAATGTCTATTTGGGTCCACATTTGGTGGTTTGGAACCTCCCTAGGTGTATGATGAGAGTCTAAATATGATTTAGTTTGATTTCAAAAAAGAACTTGATTTATTTTATATTTTCATGAATTTTAGAACACAAACAATATAGAATTCAAATATGTACACCATTGAACACGAATTTAATCCATAAAGATTATATAAGTATAAAAGTTTACATCTAAGAGTGAAACCAGAATATAAAAATATGAACAAATCGCTTGGAAAATATGATATAACAAGAATCCTTAGAAGTTTGCCACTGAACATGAGTTTAATCAATAAAATTATTTAAGTGTGAAAGCTTGCTTCTAAGAAAGAAAAACATGAACATACAAATAGAAAAAAAGGAAGTGAACAAAACTTGAAGAAGAAAAAACACTTAAAATTCATTTACAAATGAGAAAAAATGCAAAAGTTGAAAAAAGAAACTTATGGATTCATGGAAGTTGTCACGCCACTTGCAAAAACTTCAAGATAAGTGTTGAATGATGTTTTCAGTTGATCATGTGATTCAATATAAGACTCAAACAAAAAGAAGGTTACTTTCTTTATTCAAAAAACTTTAGAATTACTCTAGAAAAAACCCTCTCAAATTCAATTATATGAAGTTCTTTTACAAAAATAAAAGATTATTTATAACTACTTTTCTAAGCTAAACAAAATATAAATACATCTAGAATTACATTCAAATGTAAAATCTAAAATTTATATCTAATGGCCAAAAATTAATCTTACCAAGAAAGGAAATTTTGAAATTCAAAATTAAAAAAAAAAATACAATGATAAAAAATCAAAATTATACTTTATTTATTACACTACATTTTAATACCAACTTAATTAAGAAATTTAAATTAAAAAAACAATAAAATATTTAATAAAAGTAATAACTTTCATATATATCTATATTAGCTTTTAAGATAATATACCTTGTCTACCATTCAATATGTTATATCTATATAAACCCTAATAACAAAAACATTAGTTACAAAATACATTTAAATAATGTAACCTTCATCACCAGAGGATATGACAACTATTCTTAAAAAAACATAAAATCTTTGTCTTTCCATGATAGTTTCTTAACCATAATTATAGTATAATTTGATTTTATAGAAAAAATGTGACCGCATAATCATAGACAACAAATAATTTTTTATAATTGATTCATATAATGTGTGGAGCAGTGGTGATAGCATAACAACGCAAACAAACAAAACTTAGGCTGCTAAATTTGTTTATCTTCAATTTTTATATGTTTTGGTGAGAAATTTGCTCATTAAATATATAATTTTTCCCACCACAAACAATTTTATAATTCTTATTATAACGATGCTTTAACTTTTTAAGTACAAAGTTAACCACACTCTTTGGCGCACAAATATATAAAAGACAAATGTTAAAGACACTAGTTTGCTTTTTTATTAGAAAGGGTATTCATGCATCTTTATCATGAATTACAAAGAATCTTTGACATGTTCTTCAATAAACAAAAATATGTGCATCAAATTCTTAACCAACATTCTTAATAAAATTTATTGAATTATAATTAGTTGGTCCCATACACGTTTTTTTTAAATAATTTTAAAATAATATTAATTTTTCTGTGTTTGTCATAGATATAGTCCTTACTAATAAAATAAAAAAATTGTAGAATTATAATAAGTAGTAGAAAATATCATTTTTAAGATATAATTTCGTTTGTTACGTTGTAAACCATTCTGAAAGAAGAAGAAAAAAACTGAGACAAAGACACATCAAAAGTTTATGCAGTTTATTGACATTTTTGTAATGGAATATAAATTGACATTATTGTCAACCAGTAATTGTTACATACAATAAAACTATTCATGAGAAAATACATATTGTAAAATATATACTTTAAAATTTTATCTTATTTTTTTAAGAAGGCAAATATATATTCATGAAAGCAAAGTATAACACTAAAGAACAATACTAGGAATAAGTGATATTTTTTAATTTTAGAGGGGCAAAAACAAATGAATTTTTTTTACAGGAATCCAAATCAAAACTCGCTTATAAAGAAACTAAAACCATATTTATTTCAATAAAATTTAGAAAAATTACATAAAAAAGCTTATACAAAATAAATTAGGTTTAATAGATATTTTGGTCTTAATATTTTGTGAAAATTTATAATGTTTTCTTACGTTTTTGTTTTCAACTGAGTCCCAACTTTTATTAAAATTTATCAGTGTGGTCTCTTTTGTTATATTAATGTTAACGACGTTAATTGTATAAGGTGTGGTGCATCCAAGTTAACTCGTGGCATGTGAATAATGACAAAAAAATACGAATACAAACACTACTAACATATGAATTTTGACAAAAAGGATTACATTGACAAATTTTAATAAAATTTGTGACTCAATTGGAAAAAAAATAAACGTGAAAAAATATTGTAATTTTTCACAAAATATTGAAATCAAAATGTCTACTAAACCAATAAATTATACGTAAACTAATTTTTAATTTGTGAAAAAAAAATCTTTTTTATTTTTGACTTCTCATCAAAAGTTGTTCTTTCCAAACATGCCTTTGTTTGTGAGTTGGATTGATTGGATGTTCTGAAAAGAATTAATTGAGGGCATGTGTTTTCCTCATCATTCATATGCACCATTAATGTTACAAGTAATATTTCTATGGAGTAGTTGTTTAAGAGGCAATGATCTATTTCTATGCTTCACCTTTTTAGGGAAGTTAAGTACCCAAGTCATTGACACCCTTAAGAGTAGGGACAAGTTAGGTTACTTCTTTGTTTTATTCTTTATTCCATTTCAATGAATAAAAAATACATAAATATACTATTTCATTCTTTTATATTTTAATTATCTATATTATATTTTTAGGTAAAACAAATATGCAATTTTAATTCATCTTGTGTATAAATTGTTTCTTTCAATGTTATAATTATTATATCTTCATTATCATATTCTTAATTTGAGATACTAAATAAAATTCATGCAAATGGAACTATAACACCAATATCATATAATTATTTTAACCAAAAGAGAAAAAAAGAAGAAAATAGACTTTAAAAATCCATAACTTAAGGGATAGAGTTGGTTCAATATTTTCCTTGAAGCCTAAGGGTGAATGCCTTCAAGGAAAGAAGAACTTCCTTCAACTTGTTCTTAACATCTTCATCGATCAAGTCAGCATCAGTGTTAAACTTTGGTGGTGGTTGGAATACATTAAGGAAGAATTCAGGTTTGTTGATGAAATGAAGATCCAAAAATACTCCAATTTGGCGGAGATGATAATGTGATTTTGCTCCACCATGCCCTCCTCCAGCACTCACTATGGCTGCAGCTTTACCAGCCCAAACATTTGGTGGCCTTGATGCCCAGTCAATTGCATTCTTCAAAGGACCTAACATTCAGAAAAAGAACATTAACATTTTTCTAGCCTAGAGATCTTCCATAATGCTAAATAGGATAAAAGTCTCACGTTATTATTTTTAAGAATCAAATTATGATAGTAAGAAACTAAATTCAGAATTTAAATTTATTTTTTTTACAAAAAATCTTATTATTGTCAGATATATTTTGTTTTGAAACTCAAAATTCTTTTATACTGTTTTTGTTTTTAAAGATGAAAAGTTGAAGAGAAAAGAAATACGTGGATGTATGTTTTTTGTTTTTACTGATTTGTGAAAAAAAGAAATAACTGATTTGTGGAAAATATTCTTTTCTAGTATAAAAGAAAAAATAATAAAAATTAGTTGTAAAATTTAAAAATATAATTTTGTCTTTGATTTTTGAAATAAAGAACTAATTTATCTTTTATAAGAATAAAAAGAAAACGTTAATGTATTTACTCATATTATTAAAAATATTAATAATAATAAATTTATAAAATAATAATAGTAAAATTTAAAATAAAATAATTATAAAATATTAATAATTAAATTAAAATATAATACTTAATTAAAATCAGTTTATAATTATACGAGTAATTTGATAATTTTATAAATATATCATTTTATAAATTTTTTAAAATTTTTCATATCAATCAAATCACTCAAAAATTTTCAGAAACTTTTCCTTCATTTTCTTTCACTCTCTTACAAACAACTTCATTTTTCATTTTCTTTTCCTTCAAATCTATAATTTTTTTTTCCCTCAAATCCACTCCTTCAAACAAACATAGTCTTAGAGAGATTGAAGAAAAAAAAATGACTATATTTTTAGAATATTTTTTCATTTAACAAATAATATCAATATCTCTATCTTAGTGTTAATGACTGTATTTAATGTATTATTTATACTCGCTGAGCATACTTATTTTTTTAATGTAAAATTTAAATTCATACTTAAATTTTTAAAAATACTTATTTGTTGTTAATGTGAAACTTAAACTTACATTTAGACTCTAAAATATTTTTAAGTTAAGAATATTAATATATCATAATAATTAGTTTATTTATGATCGGAGTTAATTTATCATTTAATTTTTATGATAATAATAGAAGTGTGGAGTGACCTGTGACAGAATAATTGTATTCAGGGGAAGCAAAAAGAACGCTATCAGCTGCAACAATCTTCTGGCGAAAAGCTTCAACTTCAGAGGGATAAGTTCCATCTTTCTCAAGATCAGTGTTCAGAAAAGGCAAATCTGAAATATCAATGTACTCAATTTCGATGCCTTCAACCTCTCCTTTGCTTAGCTCAATACCTACATCAAAGCAAAGTACAACAGAGTTTATACACAGAAAATAAAGTGATGAAAAAAGAGAGAAAGAGATGATATGAATGAGAAGGAACCAGAACGAATGAGGGCGGTGTTGTAAGAGCCTTTCCTGAGGGAGCCAGAAAGCGCCACCACCTTAATCGGCGACGGGGATGCTTTGCTCACCGATGCCATCTTCTGTTCTTTTGATGTTGCGTGAATCAATGTTACGCTGTATATGAATATATATGATTGGAATTTTCTTATTTTAGTATATAATTATAATATCTAAAGGTTGAATTAAGTTTTAAATTTTTTGAGAATTTTTAATTGAATTATAATAAAAATGTTTATCCTATTGAGTATTCTGAAAAATAAAAGCTGAATTAATTAAATTTTAAGTTTTTTATAAATATAGGATTCTCAAATAAATTTTTAATAAAAAGATTTTTCTTATTAAATATTTAGATATCATTCTAAATAATGATAAAATTGAATAATAAAAACTTAATTAGAAATTATAAAAAATTTAAATAATTGATATAATAATTTTTTTTATTAAAATTCAGTTGAGAATTAGATTTATAAAAATATTAAAACTTAATTAAATTTGTTTCTATTGTTTATATAAAAATATGGTTATAATAATTATATAAGATAATAAACATGTTATTTAATAATAAACTTACATAATAAAATTTAATTAAAAATATAAATATTTTAAGTATTTAATAAAATAAAATTATTTATTAAAAAATTAATTTAAATATCTAAATTTATAAAATATTTAAAATTTAATAAGTTAATAATAAATGTAATTAATTATGTGGAGGTCAACGTTGTTGAGTGAAATAAATGAATATTTTTTGCCGTCTTCCATTTGTAGTGAAAATTGAATTGAAATTGAGAGACTTTCTTAATAAAAAGAATTGTATACGATTGGTTGGTGGAGGCGGCTGTCCCAAAAGGCGTCACTTAAATGTCCGGCTAATTTTGTCCTTATCCAAAGAGACAAAAGAAATAGCATTTATACAAGTTTTTTATAAGAAATATAAATTAAATATTTTAAATTATAAGTTTTTTTAGTTGGTAATATTTTATAATTTCAATTTAAATAATGATTTCTTTTTGTATAACATTTTATAAATTTAAAGGAATGTAATCAATTTATAAGTTATGGTTATCAAAATTTGGTTATCTGGGTATAAATAAATTTTAAATATTTTGTTTATTTTTATAATTTTATGATACAAATTTTAGAATTAAAAAATGTTTAGTTGGAACATTAAAGTAATAGTAAAATTAATAAAGATCAATTAAAGTGATTAGATATTAGTTTTAAATTGATGTTGAGAGAAAATGTGTATAAAGTGAACACTTTTAATTATGAAAATCATTTTCACCATCTATTTTGATTGGACATAGGGGTTTGTGATTCCATGTCAGTTTTTTGTTCTTAATCGATATTGAAAGTGGAAATATTATATGTTAGTCAAATGAAAATCAACTTGAAATCTGGTCCTTTTATATCCAAATTTTGAGATATGTAATAGCAATTTTATGTTGTTGTGGTAATATTCGATGTAGAATTACTAACTTTTACTTTTGGTTATTACAGTAACCTACATAGAAAAGTGTAGATTTTCTTAATATGTTGGATTACGATAATTTCTTGTAAAATAAAAAAGTAATTCATGTAAACATAATATAGGTTATAACATTAATAAATAAGTATGAAAATCTAAATACATAACTATATTATTCAACTTATATAGAAATTAAAATTTATATAATGTCTATGGTTTACCTATTTATAACTTTTAAGAATTTAGTTTTCTGTTTCTTTATAAGAAGCGTACCTTTTTCCCGGGATGCATGGTAGGTGTTTGAAGGGAATTACAAATACTATTACATACACAATGAATATATTTTCAAAGGTAAGAGGATTTATATGTCTAAAAGGTTTTTAAGAAATCACTAGTTAGAAGTCTCATGAACGAGGTTTAATAGAACATTTTAGGATCTAAGAATCTTGTGTAAAAGATTTTGAGTAAACATTTCTTTTGTCCACATATAGGGAAGCATATAGAAAAAAATTTGTGAAAACTTCGTTACATACAAAAAGGCCAATTCTAGAGTCCATACCCAACCTATGGACTCTATACCTCTTTTTCCGTTCCCACTTTGTTCTAGGTAAACATATTCATGAATTATGTGTGTTTAGGGTGTGTGTTTCATTGCAAATCTTGCAATGCATTAGAAAGTGTGTAACGATTATAAGATAGAAAGAAAATGTTTCATATTGCAAAAATGATGTGTGTTTCATTGCAAATCTTGCAAATCATTAGAAAGTGTGTAACGATTATAAGATAGAAAGAGAATGTTTCAGATTATATAATGGAATTTGATCATCCTTGAATATAATTTAAGCTATGTGTGTGGATTTTACCCGTAGCCAATAGCAAACAAAACAAACCAATAACAACAATACGCACAGACAAAAATTACAAAATGTAAAAACATGTATCTTCTCTTGTCTCTGCATATTCCTAAAAGGAATGACCCAAATTCCAAAGTTTATTTCAACAATTTCCATGGTTGTTTCAATTTTTCCCTTGAAGCCTAAGGGTAAATGCCTTCAAGGACAGAAGGACTTCCTTCAACCTATCCTTGGCATCTTCATCAATCAAGTCACCATCACTGTTAAACTTTGCTGGTGGCTGGAATGCATTGATGAAGAATTCAGGTTTATTGATAAAATGAAGATCCAAAAATACTCCAATTTGGCGTAGATGATATTGTGATCTTCCCCCTCCAAAGCCTCCTCCAGCACTCACTATTGCAGCAGGTTTACCAGCCCAAACATTTGGTGCTCTTGATGCCCAGTCAATTGCATTCTTTAGTGGACCTTCAATAAATCAAAGTATACATGCATTTTAGTTTGGTTTTCAATCCGTTATTGTTGAGCAGTAAGGTATGATCATAGTTAACCAGAACACAATAATTCTAAAAACTAAAGGCTCATAATAATTAATCATTACATCCATTAATCCATTGACATTGAAAACTCCATATCTTATAATATTTGTAACATAGGGGTGCTAAAACCGTGCAATAAAAATAGATCAACTAAACCCCACTCCCTTTGTGGTGATTAGGGATTTTAAATCCGACTTAACTCACCACTCACCACAGTAGGGACTAGGTGAATTGACTCACTCAAACGTTCGTAAATTTATTTTACATATTTATTATATTACAATCAAAATGAATTAACTAAATTTATTTATTATAGTAAAAAATTTTGATTTAAACAATAGGATTCAAAATTTATGAGAATATGAGTAATATGTTAACCTAAATCAAATCCGTTTAACTCCCAGATTAGGTAAGTGTGGTTTATTTTGATCCATATTAAAAAATGTTTATTTTTTCAACCCCATTCAACTTAACTCAAAACGTGATAAACCAATTGACTTATGAATTTAACCTATTTTAACAGTCCTAATAACATAGGTTGCAAGTCAATGAATTCCGTTTATAAATGATTATTGTCTCACATTTTATATATATATATATATATTACTTATACATATTTTCTAAGTCTTAAATACATATTCTTCTAATCAATAGCACAACATTTTAAACAAGTAATTTGATAATACCCTCTTAACACTTAATCAACCACTACTAAAATAAGTTTCAATACCAACTTAAAATTTAGATATGTGAGTTCACAGATTCAAAGTTACCTCTACTTACACAAACTATTTTTACTCAATCCTTGGTTTAATGTCGAGTTTCCAACCATATCAACAAATTAAAAGAGATTAAGGAACGGATACCTTAAGCTAGCATTGGTTGTTTTCAAAGGTTTCAAGAAAATTAGTTAAAATTAGTACCTTATCACTTTAGTTTATAAAATAATACAACTAAAAAAATTCCAATTTGTCACTCATAAAAATTAAGTGATATTTTAGTTAAAATCTCTAAGGTGATTCCAAGAATTCAAGGTAGTGTGTTATTTGTGGAGGATTTACTTGATTAAGTGTCTAAAAAAATTCTTTCTAACATTTCAGTCATGTCGTTAATTTAAAAAAAAAAATCTAATAAATGTATGCTCCATCGTACAAAATAAAAGAATTATAAAATATTACTATTAATTAAATAGTGTTGTATAGATATTTTTTTAATATATATTTATCATTATTTTACAAATTATCTTTATTATTATATTCTTAAAAATACTTATGTAATTACTACAAATTTTATATCTTATAATTAACAATTATATATTAATTATAATAATATTTATTAGAAATCTTATATTAATTAATAAGATTAATTTAGTACATATAAATAGATATAAACTACACTTTACGATTTTGTAAAGTTAAATTAAATTTAAAATTCATATAAATAGATATAAACTACACTTTACGATCTTGTAAAATTAAATTAGATTTAAAATTTACTTAATATGGTATCAAAATTATATAAATCTATCATAATAAGTAGAGTTGAGTATTTGAGTAAAAGTTTAAGTACTACTAGTATTATTTGCAACTCATGCATGTTGAGTATTTACATGTTATTTGTAACTTATATATTTTTGGTAAATTTTAGTGTTTTATACCCATCCCGAACAACTTGCGGGTTAAGTGATTTTCACCCGGTCTCTACAGATTACCCACAACACTAAATCATATTCAACCAAAACTCTAATACTTATTTCTTCTATAGATTATCACCAAATCTAATTTAATCTAAAATATAATATTTTCTTCTTCTAATAGTTATCACAAAGTCTAGTTTAACCCAAAATTTATTTATTTTATTTTTATTAGTGGTATATTATTTAATGAATTAAGTAAATTGTTCTTATACAAATAAAAATATTAATAATGACGAGACAAATACGATTTATAAAAATAAAAAAAAAATACGAACAGACGAATTTTTTATAATACAATATACATATTTAAAAGAATCTATATATTCTAAAGACCACTGTTAATATGATATAAAAGCTATATAAAATTCAATTCTTAATCACTTTTATTCACTTTTAATAATATTAATAGGTAAAATTTCTATGACATGGTTAGTCAAAGTCTCTTTTAAGTAATTTTCAAAACTTAAGTCAGATCAGTGAATATGTATTCTCTTTATCTCTATCCTTGATTTGAATAACCACCTCTCTGCAAAATATCTTCCTCACATTTAGATAATGTATTTACATTTTTCTATTTTCAGAAATCGCTTTACAATCCTAAAGAACGTAATACAAGAATCATAGAAAATATCTTTTATCATTATTTTTGTTAGGTACTGATCCTATGGTGAACAATTATAATGAGAGGTGCAGAGGTACCTGTGACAGAGTAATTGTATTCAGGGGAAGCAAAGAGGATGCTATCAGCTGCAACAATCTTCTGCCGAAACGCTTCAACTTCCGATGGGTAAGTGCCGTTTATCTCAAGATCCGTGTTCAGAAAGGGCAAAGCCGAAATATCAACGTACTCGATCTGAAGCCCTATGGGGCTTCCTTTGCTAACTTCAATAGCTAACAAACTCAACCCAAAACAGATTAAAAATCAAAACAAATAAATAAAGTTAGAGTGTGTGGCAGAAACCAACCAGCACGAACCAGGCCTCTGTTGTAAGACCCTTTCCGAAGAGAACCCGAAAGCGCCGCCACTTTAATCACCGTCGAGGATGCTCCGGCCACCGCTGCCATGTTTTATTGCTATCTCTGTTCTTTCGTTGACGCGAAACAGAGGCGAGGAGAATATATAACGACGCATCAAATCAGTTTTTCTCTTTTAGACTTTCAACACTAGCATGCTAAACACTATACTAATATTTAATAATATACTTTTATTTAAATATTATGTTTAGAATTAAATTTTTATTTGAGTAAATATTTTAAAAAATAATTTTTAAATTATATCTTGAGTGTATTTTTTGCAATATTATAATTAAAATATAAAAATAGTCATTATTTATTATAGATGACTTTTTAAAAAATAATGAAATAAATAAAATGATTATAATGATGAGTTAAGAAAATGCGTAAGCTAAAAAGCAAGAATAAAATGATTACTAAAAAAGTTTTTTATAGATTAAAATATAAACTATTGTTGTTAGTGGATTCATTATTTTATTCACTGCCGACACCTTGATATTAACAAATTGAATTCATGTTTGAAAGATTTTGAAATGGAAAATGACTGTATTATTGTCATCATTCTGATGTTGGAAATTTCAAATTATTCTTCTCAAAATTATTAACAAGCCATCATTTAAACAAGTTATACAAGCAATAATAATATTTATTTATTTTTATATTATAAATTAAAATATATAAATAACAAGAGAATTATTTTTTTCTGTGTCTGTAATTTCCTCAATTTTTTTTTGATAAAAGTTATATTTTTAATCTCTCTACTTATTTAAGAAATTTAATTTGGTTCATTTATTTTTATAATTTTTAATATTGTCTCCTCATTTTTTTATTTGTTTGTTAAAATCTTACAAAAACATTATAGAAAGAACCGGGTTTTTTTGTTAATATATTACCTACGTATGAAACGTAGGAACAAAAAAAATCACACCTTTATGAGATTAAACACATTCAAACTCTAAAACTTGGATTATGAGATTATAATCATTTTTACTATCTACAACTTTAATTTATTTTATTTCTTTTTTTTCACTTCTCAAATTTGAAACAAATCATTAAAAAGCAAGAATAATTGTAAGAGAAGCTAAGTTATTAGCAATTTATTTCTTAATTTGAGTATAAAAATATTGTTCGCTAAATTTGTAGTTTCTCGAAAAAAATAGTGTGTTTTTTAAAAAATTAATTATATTTTATTTATTTAATACTTTAATTAAGAGAGGTAAGAATTGGTGTTTCTTTAAAATACTTTTTCAAAACTTTTCTTCAAGCATTTAAATAAGGAGTTAGGATTCTTGCAAAAGAAAGATTGCAAATACGAAGTAATGCAAATACATTCAACAATAATTACATCAATTAGATATATAACAAGAAATTACAATAATTTTAAAAATATATTATGTTATAACAATGAATCACAAATATGTAGAACAATAAGTAATAGAAAAGAAAATCATCAAATAATTTTCAAATTGAACTTATGACAAAAAAAACATTTTTTTATAGAGTTAAAAGATTATTGAAAAGATTGTTGAATGGAGGAAAGTAATAGCTTGGAAATATAATTTATATTTTTTGAGAAATCTCA
This sequence comes from Lablab purpureus, assembly GCA_030347555.1. Classification (NCBI taxonomy): domain Eukaryota; kingdom Viridiplantae; phylum Streptophyta; class Magnoliopsida; order Fabales; family Fabaceae; genus Lablab; species Lablab purpureus. The sequence continues at coordinate 27,539,524 of CM059258.1, forward strand.
TAAAACCTTTTATAAAAACATATATGAGATTACTTAATCAATTATTTTATTTAATAATTAATTATTCTTTTCTTCGTTTTTAAACATAAGTGGAACTATATAATTTATTCTATCATTCTTTCATTTAATTAATTATCAACGAATGTCATGTACGATTAACAACTAAAAACTTATTCTATTATTAATAGATATAATCAATTATTATAAAAAAAATGACTTCTAAAAACATAAACAATCAATACATAATCAATAAATCAAACAAAATTAGTTATCAACAAACGTTATAATTTAAAATAATTTGTGTTGATGAAATTATAATAAATATTGCTAATAATAAACAATTATCAAACTTATAATAATCAATTATTATATTTAATAATTGATTAATTTGTTCATTGTTAAATAGTTTTAAAAAATAGTTAAACATTTTATAAATTATATTATGAATTTAATCTTTTACTATATACATAATCACACACATATCACACACATTCATCCGTGAAAGCTTATAACACATTATATAATTGGAAACTCTTAATTATCAAAATCTACCAATTTAGGGTTTAGAGTTCATCAACATTTTTATATAATAAATTTTATCACTTGAATTTACGGTGATACTTTAGTTGACCTAAAATAAAATTAAAACAACTTTTTTATAATCATTTTTATTTAAAATAGATTGTCATAATTATTATTTTTGTTCAAATCAAATAATGTTATGAGATAGAGTCAAAATAACACAAAAACAAAATTTATATAAAATTCTCAAACTTCTTACAATAAAAAGAAACGTAAGTTTATTTAATTAACGCTGATCAAATTTTATCAATCTATTTATTTATTTATTAAAAAATCATCATATTTTTTGAAATAAAATATCAAATTAAATTTTTAGAATTTAATAAATATGAAAATATAAAATCGTACATAAAGAATTTTGATCAACATTTAATACAAATATAAATGTTTTACCAGAGTGATTCAAACTATTCTCCTGTAAAAGACATTAACTTTGGTTAGTGTTTAAATTATTTTTTTAGTATTATATGTAATATCGATATTCATATATACTAGTATTTTTATCTAAAGAAGAAAAGTAATATAGTAGTCTTCTACACGATTAATAAACAATTTTTTTTTACAATTGCTTTTCTTTACTTAGATATTTATAATTTTTGTTAATATAAAGATAAAGATTTATAGAATAATTGTTTTGACGACGATAATTCTAAAAGAAAAAAATAAATATTCATGATTAAAGTTTTGAAATATTGTGAAACTTTAAATTTATATTTTCGTGTATATGTTTTATTGTAATAGTTAGGAATTATGTTAAAAATCATATCATGCACACAACTTTTCTTAAACTTTGAAAAAGATTTTTATTTTTCGTAAAAAACTTTTAATGTTGAAATAATCAATTATCTTTTAGAATAATCGATTATCTTTATTATCTTTAGCAGACTTTTATATTTAAATTATTCTATGGAATAATCGATTATCTCAAGTAATAATCGATTATTCTAAATGTTTTGCGAAAACCTTTCATATTCTACAGAACCTTGCATCCCTCTTTTTCTATAAATACATAAGGGGTCAGAGCTTTCAAAATTAACCTAGAGAGATTAAAGTGAAAGTTGTTCTGCTGCATAGTGTTCAAACTTGTTTTATCCGTCGTGGTTATTCAAAGGAGGTATTCATCTTGCTTTCAAGAGAGGTGTTGTTATCATCCTTTGTGGTTATTCAAAGGAGGTATTCATTCTTTGTAAGATCAAGGAAGATGGTTGTTCATCCTTTGTGGTTATTCAAAGGAGATGTCTTCATTCCTTATGGTGTTCAAAGTAGGTGTTGTTCATCTCTTGTGTTTTCAAGAGAGGTGTTGTTTCATCATTTGTTCTGTATAAAAGACGTGTCTTGTTAATCTTCTTGTTATCTTCTTTCTCATTCTGTTGCACTATAAGTTTGTATTTTATTATTAAGATAGTTAGTATAAATCACTCTCTGTTGAAGTGATAAGTCACTGGACATGGGATCTGCTTTAATTCGAACCAGTATAAATACTCTATATATTTTTCTCTATCCCTACTCTCTTTACTTTTAGTTTATATTCGGCTTATTTGTTTTATACTTTGATTTTAATAAAGCATAACTTAAATTTATATTGGATTTTTCTCAAACTCTATTTTAACAAGATTAAATTTAAAAAATATTTAATTTTTATTAAAAATCAATACAACCCCTCTCTTAGTTTATTTTATCCACCTTATTATTTTAACAATTTTATTCTTTAAATTTTCTAATTATTTCTTTAAACTCAAATAATTATTCATAATAAAAAAATTAACCGCAATAAAGTTAATAAAAATATTTTATTTTATAATTACTAGTGCAAACACAAGCGCGACATATAAATATATAATAAGAATAATTTGTATATGAACATATATATTAATATTAAGTAAACTCTTTTTATTCTAAACAATTATAATTATATATCAAAATTATACCTATTAAGCATGACAATGTCTATGTTTACGCTAATGACAAATAAAGAACATTCAAAATGTATAGAATATACTAAGAAAAAAGAAAAATATTCAAGTTTCAATACTCTATTTGTTTTACAAATAATATTCTTTACAAAACTTCAAATTGAAATATAACATCTTTTATTATTTTAAAAATAGTATTTTATTTATTTTAAAAATAATATTAACAAATATGTTTACCTAAAAACTCTTGTTTTTTAAATTTAAAATTGAAACATAATCTCTTTTAACATTCTTATTCATTTAAAAATAACATTATATAACATTAAAGATAACATTAAAAACATAGGTTAAGATAACAATAAAAGTAAAGATAAAGCAAAGGTAAAGGTAAGGTAAAGTTAAAGGATAAGGATAAGGGTAAGCAATAATCGTAACGGTAATGGTAACAAAAATGGAAATAGTAGTGGTAATGGAAACAACAACGACAATGGCAACAACAACGGTAATGGAAATGACAACAGTAATAGCGACGACAACTGTAATGGTAATGATAACGGTAACGGTAACAGTAACAATAACGGTAACGACAATAGTAACAACAAAGACAAAGGTAACGACAACGGTAATGGTAACGACAACGAGACCAACAACGACAATGACAATGGTAATGGTAACGGTAACAACACTGATAATAGTAACGGTAACGACAACAACAACGACAATGGTAACGACAATGATAATGTAACAATAATGGTAACAACGACAACGACAAAGACAACGTAATAGTAATGGTAACGACAACGATAATAGTAATGTCAACGATAACGATAACGGTAATGATAATGATAATAGTAATTGTAACAGAAACGATAACAATAATGGTAGCAAAAAAGGTAATGGTAGCAATAACGAAAATGGTAACGGTAACGACAACCATGACAGTAAAGACAATGACATGGGTAACGACAATGATAGCGGTAACGATAATAATAACAATAACGGTAATAATAATAGTAATGGTAACGTCAATAGTAACGGTAATAGAAACAGAAACAGAAATGGAAACGATAACGAGGTAACAGTAGATGTAACGATAATGATAAATGTAACGGTAACAGTAACGTCAACGGTAACAATAATGATAATGAAAGATAACGTTAACAATAATGATAACGTTAAAGGAAACGGTAATGATAACCATAACGATAATGTTAACGACATCCACACATGTGTGGTAAGAATGAAAGAAAAATTATTTATATAAAGAAAGTAAAAATGAAAATTAAATTATAAATAATAGTAATGGAAAAATATTATTATTTAAAGAACAAGAAATATTTTTAAAGTGAGAAAATTTAAAGGAAGAACATTACTTTTCACCATTTGATCTGGTTTCGACTTTTTACTTGTAATATTCTTTCATGATATCATTTATGTATTGTTTCGCGGATGAGAAAAGAGAAGGATAATATGTTTTTGAATTGAAAATTTTTTTTAGACGAAAAATATAAGAAGTCAAAAATATAATAATTTCTATTTAAAGAATATAAAATAATTCTAGAAAAAAAATTTAAAATGAACATTACATTTTATTCTCCACCATCTTATCTCATTTATTATTTATTATTATTTAAAAATAATCTTAAAAAATAAAATAAAAAATATTAAAATATATATCCTAAAATATGGTTACAAAAATATGAATCTCTTTTATATATTATTGTAAATTATTATTTAAATATAATTTTTAAAAGAGTAAAATAGAAAAATTAAATTTTTTAGATAAAAAGTTATTAAAAAAAGAAAAATTACTTCATATATTATTATATATAATAATATTTATTTATTTTAATATTAATTTTTATTTTTTATTATTGTAAGAAAAATGTCCATGATTGATTTTGTAGGTATCTTTATGAAAAAAAGTTTGATGACACTGAACATGTAAATACTAGAAGGCTCACTTTCACCTCTGCCACGCAACTAACTCCAATTTCAAAGGTGCCGCTCCAACACCTCACCACACACACTTTCTTCATTCTCTCCCTCCGATTTTCATTCCATGATTCGTTTTCTCTTTGCGAAATTAAAGTGCAAATAAGTAAAAATAGTTTGGATTGGAAGTCTTTTGGCTTCTGCGTTATGGTTGGCTTTCATCATTCTCTCCCAATTCTCCATTCTGAAGAAGCAGCCTTCCGACGCCTCCATCTACTACGCCCGTCCTCTCTCTCATCGCAGCTACATTCCCGTTCACTCTCCGTTGTCACTTTTTCGCCGTTTCCTTCCTTCCGTTGCTTGGATTTCCAACGCCTTCCATGTGAGCGAAGGTGAAATCCTCCACGCTCATGCTTTCGATGGTCATCATCAGACTCTTCAAATTCGGGTAAGTTCGTCTTCAAACTTCCTCTCTTTCTGGCTTTCTCACTTAGTCTTTCTCTTCTTTAAGTCTTTTCTTTTTAAAATTTTTCTTTTCAGTAACTGATTCCGACATTTGAAAACCGAATGGTTGATTAAAATATTAAATTATTGTTGTATAATCTTTCAGTTATTTTACTTGCATCCTAAATTAAATTTTCTTTTCTTTTTCTAAGTTTAGATCACTCTCTCATTTCTTACCCATATCCTAAATTAATTTTTTATTTTTTTTCTAAGTTTGAAAAAAAAAATCACTAGAAGTATAGAATCATGGTTTACTTTTTTTTTGAGTGTCTGCTATCATTCCTCTTTTTAGAAATAAATTGAATTCTTCTGACAATGAGTTCTTCCCAACACAAGTCTCTTTATTAGTATTTAAACTGTTTTGAAAGATTTTGTTTATTGTAAGAAAATAAATACATTCTATTTTTAATTTTTATAATGTATTTTTATTTATTATTCTATTATACAAAAGTTAATAAATAAAATTCCACTTTAATGATTACATAGCTATAACAAATCAAATATTTATAAATACATTTTTATTTATCATTATGTTGTGAAAAAAAAGTTAATAAATTCAAGATCAAGATCAAGATCAAGATCAAGATCAAGATCAAGATCAAGATCAAGATCAAGATCAAGATCAAGATCAAGATCAAGATCAAGATCAAGATCAAGATCAAGATCAAGATCAAGATCAAGATCAAGATCAAGATCAAGATCAAGATCAAGATCAAGATCAAGATCAAGATCGAGATCAGATCAAGATCAAGATCAAGATCAAGATCAAGATCAAGATCAAGATCAAGATCAAGATCAAGATCAAGATCAAGATCAAGATCAAGATCAAGATCAAGATCAAGATCAAGATCAAGATCAAGATCAAGATCAAGATCAAGATCAAGATCAAGATCAAGATCAAGATCAAGATCAAGATCAAGATCAAGATCAAGATCAAGATCAAGATCAAGATCAAGATCAAGATCAAGATCAAGATCAAGATCAAGATCAAGATCAAGATCAAGATCAAGATCAAGATCAAGATCAAGATCAAGATCAAGATCAAGATCAAGATCAAGATCAAGATCAAGATCAAGATCAAGATCAAGATCAAGATCAAGATCAAGATCAAGATCAAGATCAAGATCAAGATCAAGATCAAGATCAAGATCAAGATCAAGATCAAGATCAAGATCAAGATCAAGATCAAGATCAAGATCAAGATCAAGATCAAGATCAAGATCGAGATTGAGATCAAGATTAAGATCAAGATTAAGATCAAGATCAAGATCAAGATTAAGATCAAGATCAAGATTAAGATCAAGATTAAGATCAAGATCAAGATCAAGATTAAGATTAAGATCAAGATTGAGATCAAGATTAAGATCAAGATCAAGATCAAGATTAAGATCAAGATTAAGATTGAGATCAAGATCGAGATTAAGATCAAGATCGAGATCAAGATCAAGATCAAGATCAAGATCAAGATCAAGATCAAGATCAAGATCAAGATCAAGATCAAGATCAAGATCAAGATCAAGATTGAGATCAAGATCAAGATCAAGATCAAGATCAAGATCAAGATTAAGATCAAGATCAAGATCAAGATCAAGATCAAGATCAAGATCAAGATTAAGATCAAGATTAAGATTAAGATCAAGATCAAGATCAAGATCAAGATCAAGATCAAGATCAAGATCAAGATCAAGATCAAGATCAAGATCAAGATCAAGATCAAGATCAAGATCAAGATCAAGATCAAGATCAAGATCAAGATCAAGATCAAGATCAAGATTAAGATCAAGATCGAGATCAAGATTAAGATCAAGATCAAGATCAAGATTGAGATCAAGATCAAGATTAAGATCAAGATTAAGATTAAGATCAAGATCAAGATTAAGATCAAGATCAAGATCAAGATCAAGATCAAGATCAAGATCAAGATCAAGATCAAGATCAAGATCAAGATCAAGATCAAGATCAAGATCAAGATCAAGATCAAGATCAAGATCAAGATCAAGATCAAGATCAAGATCAAGATCAAGATCAAGATCAAGATCAAGATCAAGATCAAGATCAAGATCAAGATCAAGATCAAGATCAAGATCAAGATCAAGATCAAGATCAAGATCAAGATCAAGATCAAGATCAAGATCAGATCAAGATCAAGATCAAGATCAAGATCAAGATCAAGATCAAGATCAAGATCAAGATCAAGATCAAGATCAAGATCAAGATCAAGATCAAGATCAAGATCAAGATCAAGATCAAGATCAAGATCAAGATCAAGATCAAGATCAAGATCAAGATCAAGATCAAGATCAAGATCAAGATCAAGATCAAGATCAAGATCAAGATCAAGATCAAGATCAATCAGATCAAGATCAAGATCAAGATCAAGATCAAGATCAAGATCAAGATCAAGATCAAGATCAAGATCAGATCAAGATCAAGATCAAGATCAAGATCAAGATCAAGATCAAGATCAAGATCAAGATCAAGATCAAGATCAAGATCAAGATCAAGATCAAGATCAAGATCAAGATCAAGATCAAGATCAAGATCAAGATCAAGATCAAGATCAAGATCAAGATCAAGATCAAGATCAAGATCAAGATCAATCAGATCAAGATCAAGATCAAGATCAAGATCAAGATCAAGATCAAGATCAAGATCAAGATCAAGATCAAGATCAAGATCAAGATCAGATCGGATCAAGATCAAGATCAAGATCAAGATCAAGATCAAGATCAAGATCAAGATCAGATCGAGATCAAGATCAAGATCAAGATCAAGATCAAGATCAAGATCAAGATCAAGATCAAGATCAAGATCGAGATCAAGATCAAGATCAAGATCAAGATCAAGATCAAGATCAAGATCAAGATCAAGATCAAGATCAAGATCAAGATCAAGATCAAGATCAAGATCAAGATCAAGATCAAGATCAAGATCAAGATCAAGATCAAGATCAAGATCAAGATCAAGATCAAGATCGAGATCAAGATCAAGATCAAGATCAAGATCAAGATCAAGATCAAGATCAAGATCAAGATCAAGATCAAGATCAAGATCAAGATCAAGATCAAGATCAAGATCAGATCAGATCAAGATCAAGATCAAGATCAAGATCAAGATCAAGATCAAGATCGAGATCAAGATCAAGATCAAGATCAAGATCAAGATCAAGATCAAGATCAAGATCAAGATCAAGATCAAGATCAGATCAAGATCAAGATCAAGATCAAGATCAAGATCAAGATCAAGATCAAGATCAAGATCAAGATCAAGATCAAGATCAAGATCAAGATCAAGATCAAGATCAAGATCAAGATCAAGATCAAGATCAAGATCAAGATCAAGATCGAGATCAAGATCAAGATCAAGATCAAGATCAAGATCAAGATCAAGATCAAGATCAAGATCAAGATCAAGATCAAGATCAAGATCAAGATCAAGATCAAGATCAAGATCAAGATCAAGATCAAGATCGAGATCAAGATCAAGATCAAGATCAAGATCAAGATCAAGATCAAGATCAAGATCAAGATCAAGATCAAGATCAAGATCAAGATCAGATCAAGATCAAGATCAGATCAAGATCAAGATCAAGATCAAGATCAAGATCAAGATCGAGATCAAGATCAAGATCAAGATCAAGATCAAGATCAAGATCAAGATCAAGATCAAGATCAAGATCAAGATCAAGATCAAGATCAAGATCAAGATCAAGATCAAGATCAAGATCAAGATCAAGATCAAGATCAAGATCAAGATCAAGATCAAGATCAAGATCAAGATCAAGATCAAGATCAAGATCAAGATCAGATAGATCAAGATCAAGATCAAGATCAAGATCAAGATCAAGATCAAGATCAAGATCAAGATCAAGATCAAGATCAAGATCAAGATCAAGATATCTTGATCTTGATCTTGATCTCAAAAATAAAAATATTAAAAGATTGAATAAAAGTTTTATTATTTAAGGTAATTTAAAATTATTATTAAACATAATATATTTTTAAAAAACACAAATATTTTTTATAATATAACTTATATAATTGTATATTTTTAATGAAATTTGATATTTATCAAATATCAAATATATTTAATTGAAAAATTAACTTAAAAATTTCAACTAATAATTAACTTATTTTTTATAAGTTAGCTTTACTAGAAAATAACTAAATATACTTTTATTTATTTTTTAATTCTTAGTTTATGACCTATTTTTCTTTGAGATTTTTAGCTTTTATATTTAAAAAGCTACAAATTTGATTTAAAAAATCAATATTATAACTCAGATTAATTTTATGGAAATGAAAAAAATAAAATTCTTTCTCATATTTCACTTTGGTTTGAAGTTTTTCATTAATTTTTAATATAATTATTTATAAATAAATTTATTTCACATTTTATTTTTCCACACAAAAGGAAAAGAAAATAAAAGATTATATCATAAATATTTATTAATATTTGCACTTATTTATCTTGATTATATTTTATATAATTAATTATATTTTATGTGTTTCCTCTTTGGCATAATTATTAACATTAATTATACAATAAGTGTTAAGAAATATTTATTTTTTATTTTTTATAATAGTATTAAAATTATTAAAAATTTAATATTAATACAATAAATAGAGTAAAATAATTATTTATAAATAAATTTATTTCGCATTGTTTATCTTAATCATGGTTCACATTATTCAAACACTCTTCCGTTTGTTTTTTCCTTTTCTTTTTATTTTTAACCATCTCACTTTCCATCATCATGGTTAAACAAAGGTTAAGAAGAGAAGTTACTTTCAACTTCTTTTTCTGGACGCTTTTTCCAATACAAACCCTTTTCTGCTTCTTCATAAGTGCTCCAATCACATCGCCCATGACGCACCCTTCTCCATCTCAATGCCGCCCCCTCTCCGAGTCGCCATCATCGGCGCTGGCGTCGCCGGCCTCGCCGCCGCCCGCGAGCTTCTCCGCGAGGGCCTCGACGTCGTGGTGTTCGAGAAAAGCCACCACCTCGGAGGCACGTGGAGCTACGACCCGCGGATCGACTCCGATCCTCTTGGCTTGGACCCGAACCGGGAGGTGGTGCACACGAGCCTCTACCGCTCTCTCCGCACCAACCTGCCGAGGAAGCTCATGGGCTTTCTCGACTACCCATTGCCGGACAGTCCGAATGGGGACTCGAGGACCTTTCCGGGTCACGAGGAGATGCTGTGGTTTCTGAACAGTTTTGCTGACGAGTTCGGGCTTCGCGGGTTGATCCGGTTCGGGTCGGAGGTAGTTCGGGTAAAGCGAGTCGCGGGGAGGAGTGACTCGTGGGAGGTTGAGTCAAGGACTTGTGACTCGGTTTGGAGTCGAGAGATTTTTGAAGCTGTTGTTGTGTGCTCTGGTCACTTCACTCAACCCAGGGTGCCAACTATTCCTGGTAAGTAGAGAATACTTCAATGCTTAAGCTGAAATATGAGTTTCTCATTTTTGTGGCTAGTGATTCAGGAATTGAAAAGTGGTCAGGACACCAAATTCATAGTCACAATTACCGAGAGCCAGAACCTTTTCGGGATCAGGTGCTCTAAAGAATGCTAAACATGACTTTTCTCTACCTCAAAGTACTATCCTAGATTTCTGTTGTGCAATGCTTGTCTTCTAAATCTTACAGTAATATTTTTTAATGCAAAAAGTAAAAGTAATTATGAAGAAGTGGGAAGGTTTTGATAATAAAACTATTAACTTTTATAATAAATTTTTAAATTTTTTTCCTATGATACTTTAAAAAATTAAATATAATTTGTTGATATAAACTACAAGTGATTTAAAATCTCATAAAAAATACTTGATTATTTTTAAAAATAAGAATATAATGGACAAAAATAATTAATATAACATTAAATTTTAAAATAATATAAAATAAAACAATTTTTTTCTTAAAATTATACTTATTTATTTAGAATAAAACATTTTTTTAAAAAGTCGACTGAGAAACAGAGAGCAAGTAGTATCGAGTAATAATAACCAATTGGATAACTGTTTCATGTTAATTAATTCGTGCTGTTAAAGCATTTTTTACTTGTACACAAAGCACTCCATGTCTTGCTTTCTTTCTCAATGTTAGATAACATAATTTATTGGGAAAAACCCAAGTCCCATATCAATTGAAGATAGTGACAACACACGATATATAAGGACAATTCTTACATTAGCTGATTTTGTATGGTTGAATTAGACATAGATAGTAAGAAAGTATCAATCTATCTTAGATCCATTAAAATGGCCGCTGATTATGTTGTAATTGTACCAAGCCCAATACCGTTAGACACGAGGGAATGTATTGGAAAAAACAAAGTACAATATATAATTGGAGACGGAAACTTTACCTTACATACTAGTTTTGTAGGGTTGAGGGTTGAGTTAAGACAATTAACTCTAATATGTTAATTTGGTACTTCGGTTACTTATTGCATGTATTGATTTCAATTGCTATTTTACTTCCATGCTTAATAATTAAGGTGATATCATAGCGTTGTATATAAGAAATGTTAAATTCATTTGGATATAAAATATATCATTAATAGTTTTTTTTTATTCAAATATATCACTAATAGTTTTGATTAAAATTGGTAACTACTGATATTTCCCTATTAACAGATCGTGGTTGTCATTGGATTTGGATCTAGTGCCTTTGACATATCAAGAGAAATTGCAAAAGTAGCTAAGGAGGTTCATATAGCAAATAGAGGTCCAGATGTAAAGGTTACGAAGTTAGCAAATCATGATAACATGTGGCTGCATAAAATGGTATGCTAAACAGTTACCTGTATAGCTTCTATAGTTGCCCTTTAATCAGAAAACATCTTATTTACATTTTTCTGCTCTAAGGACATGAGATGAGGAATGAAATATTTGATATCTCCTAATTCATTTGGTGTCCATGAGGATTTTTTTTGCTTCATAATAACTAGCGTAATATGTAGCATCCTGTGAAATAAGTTTCATATCAATCATGTCTGTGCAGGTAAAATGTGTATCTGAAGATAGGTTGGTTGCTTTTGAGGATGGATCCTCTGTGTATGCAGATGTCATACTCTACTGCACTGGGTATGCATATAATATATTTTATAATACGATAGGTGTTTTTTTGTCTTATTTTTATAATATTGAACTAGAAAGTTGTTTCAAGGGAAAGAAAATAATAATACTATAAATATGTTTTTGAGTTTATTATTTCAGAGACAATAAAAGAGTGGGATAATACTGCTTCATTAACGAGCTGTTTTGAAATAGAGATTTGATTTTGTAGCCATAATATCATTTTAAACATCTTTTACAAACTTTTGATACCGATTTTGTAATTATTTTTCAGAATTCATTTGAATTGAAAATAGTTTGAAAAAGAGAAACAGAGCCTAGCAGACCTATATTCTGATGTTGGTGGCTTACTCTATCTTGGCAACTTATCTAACGACCAAATGTGTGAATTATTAAGTTACTATCTATGTCTCAATTTTGATAGATACAAGCATCACTATCCATTTCTTGAAACAAATGGAATAGTGACCATTGACAATAATCGTGTTGGCCCATTATACAAGCATGTCTTTCCTCCTGCATTGGCTCCTTGGCTCTCTTTCATTGGTATACCTGAAAAGGTAATTTGCTACTAGTCTTCTCTTCTTGTAATGTCATTACTCCACTGTGAAAACGATTCTTGCCATCTTGAAAACAAGAGTATATACAACAAAGTTCTACAAGGTTCTCTTTCTACAACTCATTTTTTTTCTTTATCACTCATCATCACATAAGATATCCAATCTCACACTTGTCTTTCTCCTCTCTCCTAGATTTTAAGAATTACATGTATAATCAGCATTAGTCTTAAAATGTATTAGTTCAGTATAAAGTTCAAAGTTTATGTGTACCTGGATTTTTATCATCATAAAAAAGGCCTATGTTGAAAAATATACTAAAATTATTTTGCTTGAATGTTGAAATGTGTATAATTTACTGTGATCAGGACATTATCTTCCAAATGATGGAGCTGCAATGCAAGTGGGTAGCACGTGTTTTATCTGGTAAAGTCCAGTTACCAACTGAAAAGGAGATGATGGCTAATGTTGAGGAATACTATCGACAAATGGAAAAAGACGGATTTCCCAAACACATGACTCATTACTTGCATTTTAAAGAGGTACTTATCTCTCTTAATCTTTTCTGGAAACATTTGTAGGATGCATGCTCAAAGATCTTTCAGCATGCACATGCTTGTGTTTGTTTTGGCCGTTTTGAAAAAAGTTAATGCCTGTAGTCTGTTAAGATTTATCTGTATCTCCTGTTTTGTCATAAATTGGCCTTCAAATACTCTATATGTTTCATGAACATTGATTTGTTTGCTACTTTGACTATTGAATATTGTTCAGTTCTAAAATATCACATAACATCTTTGGTAGAACTCCTCCAAGGTTTTTACATTGGAAAATGCTAAAAAAGTATGAAATAGTTTATGTGAAACAATATATAATTTTTGCTTTCTTGTTCATTTCGTAGTTATCTTTTTTCTCTTCACTCGTTTGCACCTGACTCTTCATTGGTAAAATTTTAATCTTTCATAAAAGGTCCTTCATACTATAAATGGTGGTGTTTTTTTTTCAATTTTTGTTACTTTTTGTTTTTTTAGGAATCGAGTCGAGAAGTCAAACATTAACTTTCTGATTATCCTTACTCATTTGCAATTTTTGTTCTAGATTGGCTATTGCAATTGGTTAGCTGCTGAAGCAGGTTTGCCTCCTATAGAGTCCTGGAGAGAGGAAATGTATTTAGAGAGCATGAAACATTTATTTCTCGGCATGATAGAAAATTACAGAGATGAATGGGACGATGCTCACTGGAATGCAATCATAAAAGATGCATCTCTTACACAACATGAATAATCTTGTAATTTCCTTTTAGAAGTATCATAAGTCATTTCCTGTCTGAACTTAGATTCTTTGAAAAGATGAGGGGAGAAGGAAAGAAAAGGAAAGAGATTACAGCAAATGAGAGAAAGGGAAAGAGATTGAAAAATGAAAATAAACTAGGGAAAAGTTTATAAGAAGTATGATTGATGTAATAAGAAATAATTTATAAAATAAATTTTAAAAATAGTGTAAAAAGTAAGTTCTGAAAATGGAAACTAAAATTTATTTTAAATTAAAATGAAAATTATTATAAAGTTTTAATAAACTAAAGACTTATATTTCAAAATAAAATGTATTAAAATAAATTATTTATAAAATATTAAAATTTAAATTAACTAATTTTATTTTATTTATTATTTTAATTAATTATTTTATAATTATATAACTAATTAAAATAATAATGATTATTTGTAACATAATCTATTATTATTTTAATTAATTATTGTTCATAACAAAAACATATATTTACAAAATAGAAAGTTACCACAACAGTGAACAGAATCTTTGTACAATAGTGAAAAAAAAAGCTTACCACAACTTTTTTCGGCTTTCGTGTTTGGGTGAACAGAATTTTTTTATCCAAATACCATTGACCTAAGTAGCACATTGGTTTTAATATTTTCCTGCATAATACTGGTTATTTAGTGTTATTGTATTTGAAGAGAATTCGATTATTGGATAACGGCCAAAATTTGATTTTTCAAATAATTGAATTCTGAACTGAATATTACTGTTTTTAATTATTTTAAAAAATAGTAAAAGTTTAAATTTCATAAATAAAAAATAAATAATAAATAGGATATTATTTTAAATTAGATTAAATATTTTTGTTGAAAATTAAATTTTTTATATTTAAGACAGTAATAATTAATAATAAAAAGGTACTAGTTTAAATATTTGTAGATGTAATAATTAATAAATTTAAAATGTTAGTAAAATATTAATTTTATGATTTATTTATTTTTTGACACATTTAATAATCAAATTTTTATAATACTGTGTTTTATTTAATTGAGTGATATGATTTGTTTTTGTGAATAGAAGTAAATAAACAAGTTGAATATGAAAAATATAAAATATAAAATATTTGATTTTTTTATAATTTTATTACAATACAATAAATTATTAATGAGAAGTTGAGTTTCAAATGTTTGAATGGATTGATAATGATTTTTTTTATGTCTTTGACTTTGATAATAAAAGTGTTTTTTATGAGTTTCTTCTCTCATTTTCATTTTAGTTTTGATTTTTGATAATTTTAGATTATTTTTTGAACTTTTTCTGCTATTAGAATTTGGGAAAACTTATGGTCTTTCATGTGTTGACTAATAATCTTTATGTTGAAGCTTGTCAAATAAATTATCATAGATTTTACTAACTTTATTGATATATATATTGAAATCGTAGTAGATGTGTTTGTTTGCAATAAACACGTGATAATAGCTAGGTGAAGTTTCTAGAACTTCCCACAATCGCACCACCTATGGTTTAATCTGATCACAAAATTTCTTGTTAGCTGAATTTCTCTTAGTTCATTGTTTCTTGCACTAAGAACCTTGTGTTATTTTTATAAGATTCAAGTATTATGTGAGTGTTTGATTTTGAATGAGCATCTTCCAATGCTTTTGATACAACTTCATAATAGACACGATCATTACAATGATTTTCCTTTCTCTTGAAAAATTTGTTGTACATGATGTGTTTTACAATGACCATGGAGGATATTGGAAGATTCTTTGTCCTTTTAGGATTGAATTTATGGATTTTGCTAGTCAATTTGTACTAGAAACCATTCACAAATGTTGACATGGCAAGCAGAAGTCATAGAAACTTCTAAAATTATTCTTCCTAATTGTTGTAGACATTTTCAATGACTTTTTGCTTTACCAACCAAGCCTTTTATGTGATCGTGTACCATATATAGAAACACTAGTATTATTAAAATTTCAACAAGATATAATTCTTTAGAAGCTATCTCTAATCAACATTTATCAACTTTAATGTAAGAGAATTCAAGCTATGAGAGAGACTCTTGCATTTATTATATTACATGAAATCTCACACCCCATAAGAAGTATTGAACTACTAGAGAGTCTAAGAGTGTTATGACTACTAGACAATCTAAACCTTATGACTCTTGTATAATAAATGTTTTGATGATAGCAAAAATAATATAATTATGATTATGTTTCATCTAACATGGTTGTTTTGTGTAACTAAGCATTCCAATAAAGACATTAGACCATAAAAGGTCTAATTGAACTGTGAGATAGTCTAATAGTAGAATTTATGAGAATACAAATCTAAGAAAATCGAATCACATATTGAAATTTTATACTAAAAGTATAATGATTTTATTCAAATGAAAAAGATTGTTTTAATAAGCGTTACAAGATTAATGGCACATAATATTATTCCAATGTTCAAATTAAAGGAGGAAAAGGAAATTATTGATATTATGAAAGATGATACAATATGTGATATTCCTCTATATTTTTTGAATAGTTTCCTTTCAAGATAAATTAAGCGAGATTAAAGAGAATCAAGCCTTTCTTTATTAAGTGTCTAGCGGTATGAAAAATTATAACTTCCACTACGTGAAAAGATACAAAGAATATCAATTCTGATGATGGAAAACATAAATCAAGGATTATTAAAAAAGTGTTAAAAACTTAAGCAACGTTCAAATTTGCAAAAGTTATAAAAAGACTTGAAGATCAAAGTTGAAGATACAAGAACACTAACAATTACAAACTATCAAAGTTTATACAAGTGTCGAAGAGATTAGAAATTCTAGGTGGATGTATGAGCGGAAATTCTTTATAATATTATTTAAATATACCTATTAAAGTCTTTATATCATAGAGAAATTAAAAGATTATCGTGAATACTTTGTATACTCGATGTAATCCGAAATAATTTGTGTATTTGTTTGTAATCAATTGTTTCATTAGTAAAACATCTTAAGAATTAATTATAAAAAATTATTAAAAGTGACCTTTAACCATAAATAAATCAATGTAATATATAATATAAATTAATCATTAATAGAAACTGTTTGAATTTAGGTACAATTATTTTAAATAAAAAATATTATAGTAATTTTTTTAATAGATTTTTTATTCTAATATTCTAGGACTTTTTAATGTGATCTCACATAATTTTTTTACTAATTAAGTTTTCATTTTAATTAAAAATAATTAATATTTTTTCTTAAATTAACGTTGACAACATTAAAAAACATTACAGTAATAACACATGAAAAATACACAATGATAGATTAAAAGAAAGAGTTCTAAGATATCTTTACACATACGTCTTTTATACATATGTCATATATTATATATTATTGTGCATTTATTATTTATTAATCTTATTAATAATATTAATATCAATTATAATAAAAAAATTATATTAACTACTTTTAAGTAAAATGAGAATTAAAAAAAAAGTCACGAGATAAAGAAACATTATATTTCTTTTTCATGAACATTTATTTATAATTTATTTAAGAGTTTTTAGGATGATTGAACAGGCACATTGCTATGGCCGTTTCGAACTTCTTCCTTAACTTCCAAATTTCCCCTCACTTTCTCGTCCCTCCTCCATTTTCCCGCGGATTTTCTCGCACTTTCCCTGCGGCGACTACTCAACGCAGAGCTTTCCGAGAATGGCGGGAGTACGAGGAGGCGGTGAAGCGGAAGGACCTCGCCGGAGCCCTGAGGTTCCTGAAGTCCCTCGAAACGGAACGCCCAGAGGAGCTGCTCGTCGACGGCGTTTCTCCGGAAACTGAGTTGGCTCGGCTACGGTTCCTCGAGTCAGAACGGTTCGGGCCGCAGAGGGATTGGGAGGTTCTGGACACGTGCTTGAACGCTGATGACATGAAGCTTGTCGCTAACGCTTACAGGTTCCTCAAAGATAGGGGTTTCTTGCCCAATTTCGGTAAATGCAGAAACATTGGTGAGTTTTCATGATCTTCTTCTCCGAGATAATCAAAATAATAATACTAGTAATAAATAATGTGAAGATAATATTGCTTATGTTTACTTATTTATTTGTAGTTTCTATGTTTATCAAAACTTCCCCTTAGTCACTGCACATTCGTTTTATTATATGTACATGTCTTTTTAATCTATTTAGTCTCTAGGGTGAGGACTGAGGTTAAAAAATGATATTTACAGGCAATAAAAAGGAATGTTTTCTAGATTGGATCGGGTGATAGAAAGTGAGTGAGTGAAAAAGAAAAAAAAAGAGGAGAGTAAGAGAATTAGAGTGGAAAATAAGGTTATTTGGATTGAGGGATAGTAGGTGACTTTTTAGCAAAATAACTCACATAATCAATTATGGTACGGGTATAATTGATTATGTGGGCACACTAAATGGTATTTTCTCTAAGACTAATTGATCCTAATATCCACGGTTACTATATTTACACGATCTTAACAACTTTCTATAATCATTCTAGTGAAGGTTTTTCGTGTACTCACTAACTGGTATTATTTTTCCTTTATCTTCTCCCCCCATTTTTCTGGTTTCCACCTTGTATAGTTTTGGAGGGACCGAGGAAAGTGACACCAGATGTTTTGAGCTACTCAACTGGTTTGGAAGGTACAAACATGAGTTTTTGACACAATATTTTGCCCTTATCTATAAATTGCTAAAAGTGCCTGTTTAAGTTAGGTCCTGCTGTAACGAATAACCTTTTGTACAAATTTTATGCTACTGAAAAATGGTTGTACTTCATAACTTTTCCTTCCTTCTGTGCAGTGACTAAACTTGCTCCCAAGAAGTGGGGTCTTTCAGATAGTTCAAGCATTGCTTTGGTTGCATTTCTTGGTGGGGTTTCCTTTCTTATATCACAGGGAATTGACCTCAGGCCCAACCTTGCAGTGCTATTAGGTCTAGCCGCTGCAGATGCTATATTTCTGGGCGGTACTTGTTTAGCTCAAATCTCAAGTTACTGGCCACCATTTAGGCGCCGAATTCTTGTTCATGAAGCTGGACATCTACTAACAGGTAAATAGTGTTGTTTATTTTTTTATGGATTTTAAAGGTCACATGCTGGGGTTATACAATTTGGATTATGTTTGGTTAATTGGTTACCCATCTTACAAGTTCCATCATAATGAAATTTCAGCTTACCTAATGGGTTGCCCAATTCGGGGGGTGATTTTAGACCCTATAGTTGCAATGCAAATGGGCATTCAAGGACAGGTATTTTTTTATTCTTTATTCATGATATGACACTATTAGTTCTGATGGTTTCTATTGGTAGCCTCCTAATATATTATTTTTATTTGACTATTCTTGTATTTGTATTTTGAGTAAGATACTTGGTATTATTATTGAGTCATTATCTTTTCTCGGTCTCTCATTCTGCGTTGTCTGTCCTTTGTTAGTTTGATGACAAAAAGCTCAGCTAACTTTATTGTGCTTTAGAATTTAATAAAGCGCCTAGCACTTTATATGATGCGAAATTGATACTTTTGAAGAACGTCTGTTTACTGGTCTACTAAGACTCCTGATTTTAATTTTAATGCTAGGTGGAGTAAAATTGGTGGTAACTATACTTATTCTCACCAAAAAATATGTGGAAGACAGTTTATGTTTCGTTTTAATCCTTACTTGCAGTGTACAATTATTTGTATGTTGAATATGATTGAATATGTTCATTCATGATTTATGGTTAATTTTTGAAAATTTGATTGCTTTGAAAGATTGGCTAATTCATAGGCGATTTTAGGGATCAAGTTGCAGTGTTTTTAATTTTGAATTCTTGTATTTGCTTACACTTGTATACTTACAAGGACAAGTTCAGATTTTATTTCCTATTCTTTAACTTTAATATTTTTTGCATAACATGCTTCATTATTTACTTGTAGCAAACAAGAAATCCTTAATTTTTAAGTTTTTTATTTAATTGTTCAACATCATTTTACTTGCAGTAAATCCTTGTGTTTTAGGCAGGGACTCAATTTTGGGATGAAAAAGTTGCCAATAACCTTGCTGAAGGCCGACTTGATGGTACAACTTTTGACAGGTGTATATACCATTATAGCTTTAGTTATACATTAGAAAGTTTTAGAGATTATGAGGATGAAATTTTTGAGTAGCGTGAATGAGGTCCAATGATTAGATTCACTTCTTGGTCCTTTTCTAAGCATTTATGATAATGAAAAATGGTTAATAGCTTCACAAAGATAAAGTCAATGGATGAGAAATCAAGAGGAGAAACAAAAAGAAATTGTAGAAAAAATAAATTAACTTCAATAGTCGTCAAGGGCTAAGCCTTTAATCCTAAAATAATTAGACTACTCACTCATGGTCATGGAAAAAATAAAATAATAAAGAGAAACACCAAACCTAGAAAAAAGAAGAGAATTATCTTTGGTCTCCATAAGCGTCTCCTCTAAGAATGGAATAGAGAATAAAATGTAGAGTGCCTAAGCCTAGAGAGGAGAAAACTATTCGAAGACACTGGGCAAGAGAGTTATGGGCCCAAATTACAACAACTTCCACCATTACATCCTTTGTTGCATGCAACCCATATTAAAATACAAACAACTCATTGCTGCTGAAATCATAGACAAGAATAAGTGTGGTCTTTTTTATTATTTTGATAAAATGTTTTCACGAAATGCTGTTGAGCTTGATTCTTTTTGACAATGGTAGAGGAGGTGGAGCCTTTGTATCAAGGGGATTCAGGAGGTCACAATAAACTTGAAGACTTTAATACCGTCTCATTATAGTTCCTAACAACCAATCAACCTAGTTGAGTCTCAATGCATTGGTAACACATTCATCGAATTAGATCCTACTGGTCATGGTGCACATTAATCAACATCATGTCCAGATTCTAGTGTATAGAGGGAGCACTCACAATTTTGTCGTGAATGGGGTTGTCAATACATGGGCCTTAACTATCGCTAAACTTTGCTTATGAAGGCAGTGGTTGGTAATAAGGCCAAATTAGCTTGTGGCAAAGTCTGCAAGGGCGTAGGGCCATCACTTTTTAGTGGATCTTTACACCTATTAGAATCTTCTTGATAATTTAAAATCCTATAGATATAGTAAATGATGATATTAGGATCAATCAACGATATTAGGGTCAATTATATTTTGTATTTGAATATTTTGTATTGTTCTCTTCCCTATAAATTGAATAGCTTCGTTGTTGTCTAAACACGAAATTCATCATATGCATTCTCAGTTTATCTTTTCTCAAAATCCTATTAAGAGCCTAACTTTAGGAGAACCTTAATTCATGCTTTCCCTATGGGTCCACTACATATTGGTGTAAATTTTCTAGTTTCAGTTTTTTCTTGGTTGTCATTGTTCATCGTCGGCCTCATTGTTCATCTTTGATGTCACTTTTCCTTGCCCAAGTCATTGATCATTGTTGGACTGTTCATCACGAACATATATTACTTGTCCAAATTGTTGAGGTATAATTATGAGATACAGTACAGGCTAGGTAAAATGAACATAGTCCTTGATGCTCGATCTTAGCCTTATGAGCATGAAGCAACTACTTATTCTTGTAAGCTTCTGAATTTCTTTTCATTGATGAGTTGAAATGCAATGTTCAAATATACCCCTTGGTTTTGAAAATGTGAAATAAGTGCTTGTTCGCCTCAAACTTTGCCCTAGGGTTCACATTTCATATTGGCCTTCTACTTAAAAGAGGGAAAAATTTGGATATTCATTTTAAGGTTCAAAGATCTCCTTCTTGGAGTTTCATGAGTTGCCAAACGTTCAAAAGGTTTGGTTGAGGATTTCTTTTTGGATCACATGCGCCAAGATGGGTGTCTCACTTTGTGTCCTAATGCATTGTCTGCCAACAAACTAAATATTCTTCACAAAAGTCAGGACGATAACTACATCCTGTTCCTATATCAGTCTCAATTTGAGAAGACATTTCTTTGGATTTTATCATCGGTTTGCCACCTTCCCATGGCTATGTTGTCTTATTGGTGGTAGTTGTTGAGTTTCCTAAAGGGGTTCATTTGGGGCTCTCTCTACGCATTATACTACTTACAAGGTGGCTGACCTGTTTGTTTTCTTTGTTTTCAAGTACTATCACTTATTGGTGGTAGTTGTCAAGTTTCCTTAGGGGTTCATTTGGGGCTCTCCCTACACATTATACTACTTACAAGATGGCTGACTTGTTTGTTTCCATTGTTTACAAGTATTACAAGTTTCCCAAAAGTATTATAGTTGATGTATATCCAATTTTAATTAGCAAATTTTGGTCAACCCATTTTAAATTGAGTGACACCTTCCTTTGCATGAGCTCCTCATATCATTCTTAAAATAATGATTAGATCTAAGTCATGAATCATTTTGGTCTTGATGTTTGCCTTTGGCCGAGTTTCACTACAACACCTTGGTGCAGACTTTCTCAGTTTTATCGCCGTACAAAGTCATATAGGGGAAACTGCCTCCATCTATCCCTTCTTATGTCACGAAACATCTACTAAGATTTGTGATTTTGTTTTAGCTAGCAAAGAAGAGATTTTGACATTGTTAGAAAGGAATTTATCTAAAGCTCAATAAACACCTTAGTGACCTATTTTGAAGTTGATTATGGGTGTACATGATGCTCCAACCTTATCATCTAACCTGTGAAAAATATCACAAGGTATCTAAATGTTTTTGTTAGATGTATTTTACCATGTGGGTTTGGGCCTATCTTTTTGTATGTTGTATACTCGTATGTGTGTATAATGTTCCTCTCTTGTGATCTAGACACAAGGATTCCATCAAATAAGTTCATACCTTTTATCTCTACATGGTAACTAGAGCCTAGTCCAAGTCTGTGCCCTTTGAGTGGACCTATTGTCTATCAATGTCAACTCAATTTTCCTATAAATTGAGTTTCTTTCCGATTTCCAGCATCCCCTCTTCGTTATGTATCTTTACTAGCTTTTTTTTGCAATTTTAATTGTTGCTATCGCCAACTTTCGGGTCGACAACCCCACAATCGGAGTTGCCTCGCCTAGGATATCATTGTGTTGTCAGAGTTGTGACCATTGAAGTAGCCACGTGCCTTGGCATTTTCACACTTCTCTCCCCTTTTGTTGTGTTGCCACATGTGCCAACTTGTTTGACCATCATTTTGGCCAAATTCACAGGCGTACTCATCCTAATGTTCACCCCTCCAATCTGGTTCCAACTTTGTGATTGGGGTGCATTCTACATATCTCCTATTTTTTTGGGGACGTTTTTTTTTCTCCCTCATGCTATTCTCTCCTCCACATGCCCATGGCTTCTTCTAGTTAGCTCTGAATCCTATATTTTTATTAACCATGTCAATGTTCCACTTTCTACTGACAAATTAGATAATTAATTATGACCTTTGGGCCTCTGATATCAAGTCTAGCTTAAGGGATAGGATTATGTTGATCATTTTACCCAAACAAAGACCTCCATCGATGAAAAGGATCACCCTTGCTAGTCCAAAGTTGATGTCCAAGTTTGTAGTGTTTTTAGGGTTTAGGATTTAAGGTTGACTATTAAACCTTCCCTGAAACAAATCTTTCAAGCCCATGAGACATGTGTTAGGGTTTGGGAATAGGCCTAGCTATTGTACACCGGTGATACTCAACACCTCTTTGGTGTTTGCAAAATCTTGAGAGTATTATCGTCACTAGAAGCCTTGCTGCCTCCATGGTTGAGTACATGGGCAAAGTTCATGGTCTTTTCATGACTTCAATGAACTATTGTCTTCTACTTAGGAACTAGAGCAGTGCCAAACCTTCTTTATATTAATGGCCTTGTATGGGCTTCCTGATGAGTATACATCAGTTCGTGATTAGATTTGGGATCTTTGATAGTGCCCACATTGAACTCTGTTGAGATACCTTCTTCTATCCCCCTAGTGATTCTTTTGGATTCATATGTCAATGTGATGGTCTTAGTTGCACTTGCACACACAAACTTGGCAAAGGTATTCCCAGGTGCAATCATCACAAACTCAGTCATGCATGGTCGCCATTCCTGGTCTACTACTGCTGCTACCTAGGTTGGCCTTATTGTTACTCCTGATTTTGGTGCAACTCCCTCTGATAGCTTTGGATCTCCGGCTTTCTTCCACAACTTCCTCAAATGGTCCGAGGAATATCAAGCCTCTAGTCCCATTGCTTCCATTACACACGTAAACACTTTATTTGCTAATTTCACTCTCGTCACCTTTTCCTAAGAATGTCCCCAATAGAACTTTGTTTCTTTTTGTTTTAGTTCATTTTGATATTTTGGGACTGAGTTGTGTTAAGTCTATTATAAAATTTCAATATTTTGTAACTTTTATTAATGACTATTCTCAATGTGCTTGGTTGTTCTTAATTGAAAATATGACTTCATATCTTGCCCTTGTTGGACCAGTGGCCTAGAAGATAACCTTCCCTCCTTCCTCCTTGATCCACAATTTTTCTGTTGGCCTCCTCCCTGTCACATTGACTATGTTTCGTCTCAGTGAATGGACAATATTCTTTTGGTTTCCTCATTAGCCGTTGTGTTTTATATGATCTCCGATAAGGGTTTTTCTGTTAAGCTGGCTTTGGTGCAGTGGCAGGGGTTATCACTCCAAGCTTGTTCTGACCTTGAGAAGTTTGGCTTTTGATGGGGGCTGATATTGATATGATAGTGAGTGAAGAAGCCCAATCGAACGTGCCTAAAAGGATTGTCAAGCAGGAACGTGGGCCTGTATTTGTTTATTATCGATAAAAGACTAATGGTGGTTCTAGAATATTATCTGTTATTTTGTTTTTGTGCAGCTGGGGAATTTGTTAGGACAAATTTTGTTATAATGAGGCACAGGCTGCTGTATAACCATGTACTCTATTATCATGAGATATGCTGAATATAATGAGATTTCCTTCTCTTCTTTATTCTAGGAGGTGCCTCTGTCCTCGAATTCAGATATCTTATTCCCATCAATAACTGTAAAAGTCAAGTTAAATAATTTATTCCTAGGTTTAGGTTCTTTAGATATGAATTCGCTTTTCCTGTTTCAATTTGGGTCATTATCTCTGTAGGCAGAGTCAAACTTGTCTTCTGGCCCAACTAGCTGTTTGTTGATGGACGTATGAAACATAATAACGTATTGCTGAAAGTTTTGGACCCAGTCCCCATTCCCCATCCCCATTTTTTTTTAAGTTTCAGTAATTTTTCAAGTGAGACTGATGCTTTATGTAATGCAACAAACCACTAACCAATGCTTTAGGTACTGCATGGTACTTTTTGCTGGAATTGCAGCTGAAGCTCTTGTATACGGTGAGGCAGAGGGTGGAGAAAATGATGAAAATCTATTTAGAGGCATCTGTCTTCTTCTTGATCCTCCGTTATCAACAGCTGAGGTCTTCCACAACTGATACATCTGGTTTTGTGATTTGTATTTCATGTGATATTAATATTTAAACTTTGACATTCTTTCTATTTGGGCAGATGTCCAACCAAGCAAGATGGTCAGTTTTGCAATCATATAATTTGCTCAAGTGGCACAGAGCTGCGCACCGAGCTGCTATTAAAGCATTGGAAAGAGGTGGCAGCATGAGTGTTGTAATTAGGAGTATCGAGGAGACTCTGTATTGTAAAACATGAGCCTCAGAAGCTTATACATAAGAAACATTTTCTTTTCCAAGTTGCTTACAGGTTAGCACTATAGGTTTTTGGATGAAGGAATCGTGGAAGAGCATGCTCACTTTCTATTTCTTTTTTTAAATCTTTGAAGTAATTTGTTGTGTTCATTTTCTCTGGTGCAGGGTTCTCAATATGGATCTGACATGAAGCTGCTTTTACTCATCTGTATGTACCATATAGCATATTATGCAGATGGTCCACATCTATTACGCCTTGTCTAGCCGAACAGCAGAGGAATCATTTTGTTTCAGCAAGTGACCGTCTTGTTCCCGAGGCTGGTCCCAACTTGCGCTCGGTATGTTAAATAAGTGAAACCAGTAGGGACAAAGTCATCGTGAGAACGGTAGCTTATCTCCATAATAATGCTGAATGTTACAAGATTGTGTAATTTTATCTGCATCATTACCCGTGGTAAATTAATCATGAGTATTAGAAAATGGGTTGTAAATAAATGTTGTATTAAATATTTCTAGAAATCGGATTTTTTGGATTACTCAGTTTTAATTTTTTCAATTTCCGTAATGGGAACCCCTGGTCCCAACTATGTATTATTATCCAGTTGTTGAAAATACAGCCACTGGTTCGAAGTCGCCGTACCTGTCGTTTAAATTAATTAAAGCCACAGTCTATCACTTTTTGAAAAGTATCGTACGTAAATTGCCCATAATAAATTTGTTATTTGACTAGTATGGAGATGACGCGTTGAAAGATAATAGTGTGGGGTTAAACCCTATTATTTATTGTTTTCTTTCATTTTTTGTAACCTGTGGGATAAGCTCTTGGGCGTGGTTAGTAAGTTTAACATAACATTAGATATTTGTGACTGGTGTATAATAGCCTCGATGAATTAGGATAGATGTTTTAATATGGCATATCTTTGATAGTTGAAAGTTGAGTCTATACAATATGTGAATTAAATTAGTATGCCTGATAAGTTGGTTTTGGGGTAAGGCTTCACCAAGTTTCCCTAGTAATTTTGAGTTTGATATGCCATCCAAAAATCTCACCCAAAAGAAAACACTATAACATTACATTTTAACATTACCCTGTCCTTTTCATTGTAGGTTGTGAGTTCGATTGCTATTAAAGATAGCAGTAAAACCCTTTTATTTTACATTCAAAATTTCAATCAGTGCATGGTCGACTATCACTATCAAAGAAAATAACACATTCTAACATAACTAATTAGAACTTAAAGTACATAATAGAAGACCTTAGCAGCACTAGTCAGGTCTAACTGTGGTAGAACCGAATCCACGTGAAACGAAGGTTGAATTTACTAAAATGCTTTGTTGATTACCTGCTTTGGCTGAGACATGTAGCGCACGGGATTGAGAAAACCTTAGTGAAACATGGAAATTGGAAATGCATTGCACGACGTTGACATGCATGATCTGAGTATATCAAAAGGCACTATGAACCCATCTTTTTACTCTGGTTCGCGATGCTTCAATTCTAGTGACTTGTTTTAAGCGAATCTTTGTGGAAATGCATGCGTTGTAACAACATTAGGAGCACAAGAGATAAAGAAGAATAGAACAATTTCCTCTACTGGTGGTACAACCCTCAAATCGAAGAAACTGAGAAGGTAACCAACAGTCAACCAAGCTCTTAAAAGGGGTTCCTGTCTTTCTCTTCATTATGGTTTTGGCTTTCCTCAGAGAAGAAATGAGTCTCTTAGATAACAAAACGTTGGCGGTAGTGCTATTTATCTTGCATCTTCTCTTATCAGTTTTCTTGTTCCCTCTTTACATGCAACCAGAGCCCCCTGAGGTAGTTCTGTGTTTAGGTGTCATCCCTTGCTTTGTCTTGGTTTATGCTACCATGGCTTGGCGACCAGTAGGTACATGCAAAGGGTCTTTTGATACCATTTGAGAGTGAACTCAGTGAAGAAAACATGTTGATCAGCACTTAACATTTTGGAAAAGCTGACTACTTTAGCTGCAAGTTTTTTTTTTGCTTTATTCTATCTGCAAGTAGATGAATTTTGTTCGAGTAGAGATTTGCGGATAGATGAAGTATGATACTGTACGGAGAACTTCGTAGGTAGTCAAAATTATGTAAGAGAAGTTTTTTCACCATCTCTTTCTTTTTTTGTTTTTTGTACTACTTATCTCTCTGCAATGAAAAATTCATTTGTGTTTGATTGTTTTAGTTTTGAGCATATTGACCATGCGCCCGGAGGTTACAAACTGCCATTTGTCCCAGACATCTAAAGGAAGAAGACTTTTCTAGTTAGTAGTTACTTATAACACGGGACATATTTGCTTCATTCATATCTAAACAACTATTAATTGGAGAACTGAGTTCAGTCATGTAGATAGAAACACTTTGAAGGCACTGAGAACAATTGAGATTTGTTTTAAATTATATAGTTTTATTTTAATCTGAAGGCTTTTAAGCATTTGTCTTATCCATTTTAGTTTAATCTTGGGATACACATTACAGGTCAAGTAAAAAAATTCTTTGGCTGTGTTTTTGTTTTCATAGTTGCTATCTTTTACTATAATTTCAGAACTTCAGCAAGTCATCATAAACTGAATTCCATTCTTCTAGATGCTTTGTTTTTTTAAAAGTATAGATGCTTTACTTCTTGATTCGCACCACCATGACCTTCTTTAGGATGCTGCATAAGGGTGTGCTTATAGCTTCTTTTTAAAGGTACACTTGGATCTACTGTGTTGCTATCTTGTGACGAGATTAAGAGATGAGACAAATAAAAGTACATTTGTTCTTTTCCTACTTTCTAATTCTGATATTGTATACGTAATGTTCAGGGCTGTAGTCATGACTGAGCTCTGGGATTAATGATGTCAATTTTTAATTCGCAAAGAACATATAGGTGAAAGGATTTGATTTGAGTTGAGTCCTTGGATACTAGCCCTCATAAAATTCTCGTTCATATCAAAATTTGTTACTATCGTTGTCATTTGCTTATTCAAAAGAGACTAGTACATAGTAATATTTCTTTTCTTGGCATTTCACATTAAGTTTACAAAGGAAAACATCTAACTCTGAACCATATAATGTAAGCTACATGTAACAGACTAACAACTTGGACAATAATGTAACTTTATTAAAAGAAAGAAAGTTATAATATTCATTTTTCTAACTCTAAGGAGAAAATAATAATACTTTCTTTTAGAAATAAAAAAAACAACTACTAAGAATTTAAAAAAAAAAATTATTTTTTCTCTTTTAACTTTTTTCTCTTAAGTATCAAAGCACTCAAAAAGAGAAGAAAATGATTTTGGTGTATCTCACTAGAAAAAAAAACATCACAATACATTTTTTTGTAAGGGATTTCTCTTCTCACATGATCCCACTTGCACAATTTTATTAAATTAATCAAATCTTTACACCATGTTTTTTTGTCATAAATGTTACTTATTTTTCTATAGTTTTTGAAATAGTCAGAACTATAATATCCTATAGTTTGGATAATAAATTTATTGTCCATCCTACAAGTGGAAACATATAACTACTTGTAGTAAATATCCTTTTATCAAGATCACTTGCGAAATCTAATTGAAGATAGTCTTTGTCAATTAATTCTGATCCTTCGAAACACAATGCAACATTTGAATTTTTTTAAGGTATCTAAGCATCTTTTGATAGCTCTCCCATGCTCTCCACTTGAATTTTTAATGAATCTACTAATTGCTCCCATTGCTTGTATTATTCTGGTCTTGTACAAATCATGACATACATAAGACTTCTGAATGTTGATGCATAGAGTACTTGAGACAATTCCAACCTTTTTTGCTTCATTGCTAGAACTTATATTTGAGGATAACTTGATAGTAAGTGGGGTAGAAATTTATTCTCAATCTTGCATGTTGAAGCGCCACAAGATTTTCAATAAGTAATTTTTTTGAGAGAGCCAAATCTTTCTACCTTTTCTGTCTCGGTGAATTTACATCATAAAATCTTGTTTGTTGGTCTCAAGTCCTTCATATCAAACTCCATAGTCAATTGCGCCTTCAATTGTTGTGTTTGAGCTTTGTTGGGGCCTACCACCTACATATCATCCACATACAACTACAAGATGATAAAAACATTCCTATCTAACCTATTGTAATAGGTATAATAGTTAGCATATTGTAACCAAGGCTAATCATGAAGGAATCAAATTTCTTGTAGCAACACCTGAGCGTTTGTTTTAAACCATATAAAGATTTGATGAATTTGCAAACTGATTTTTCTTGTTCTATAAAGCTTTTTGGTTGGAACATATATATTTTCTCTTCTAGTTCACTATGAGAAAATCAATTTTTACATTCAATTGCCCAAGATATAAATCAAATGCAACACAATGATCAGAACAACTCTGATTGTTGTCAATCTAACACCCTGTGATAATATGTCATTGAAGCTAATGCTTTCTTTTTTAGCATACCCCTTTACTACCATTCTAACACAATATTGCTCCACTTGATCATTATCATAAACCCATTTGCAGCCAATGACTTTTCGACCTTTTAAAATTTTATTAAGTTTTTGTGTCTAATTTTTGTGAAGAGACTCCATTTCTTCTTACATTATCATCATCCACATATAAATATATGAACTATTCACAATCTTTTGAAAAGTTGAAGGTTCTCCTTCTCTAAACCAAAAATTCATCACTAATTACAATTTTTCGTTGCTAACTAGTCTATATTTTGGTTTCCAAGATATTAGTGACAAATATTTCCACTACTATTCAGTGTTCAATCTTTAGTTGTGGTTATTATCCATAAAAAATCTGATAATTATTTGTCTTTAGTTGTTTTTTTTCTTTAACATCAAGTAGACAAAGTTTTAGGTATTTTGTTGGATTTGATTGCGTAAAGAAAATATGTTTTATATTTTTGAAAACACATACCTAAAAAGGTTTCAAGTCTCACTTTTTAAAATAATTAGATAATATTTTGAGTTTATTTACCCTTTCTTATTTTGAGTCATATTTTTCTTTTTTTATGTTTTTTTTCTAGATTTATAGTTATCTTGAAATTGAAATTGTATGATAGTGTTTTTATTAAATTTTTGCTTGTTTTTATAATTGAGTTCCTAATATTAGAGGTTTATGCTGTAATCTTTATGAAATTCTTGCATCGTTTGGTATAAGTAACTTGCGACCTTGATCATTAAAGTGATACAAAACATATTCCCGTATTAGGAAGATGTTGTCCAAGTGACACTTAAACCAAAATTCATTCAAAATTTATACAAAATGTGAGTTTGAATATGCAAATGTCCAAAGAAAAGTATTAAAGGAAGTAATCAATTTCAAGACAGAAGACTACTCATACCAAATAGTTCAAAAATTCTTAAAGGTCACTAAATTACATACAAAGTTAAAGTACTCTTATATAGCTTAGTTTGCATAAGTATCACTAAAATTTGTCTTATAGTTTATGTAATTTTCTTATAAATATTTTAGTCTTTTAAGGAGTTTTTCTTCTTTTACTTTTCTTGTACGCATTTGTGGTGGTTGAAGGCAAGTAAACCTCTATAACAACGGATTTTAATGAGATTTTAAATCATGAATAAACATATTTTATTATTAAAAGGTGTAATAACATATTTTATTATAATTAACTTACATAAAATATTTCATATT
Source organism: Lablab purpureus (assembly GCA_030347555.1). NCBI lineage: Eukaryota > Viridiplantae > Streptophyta > Magnoliopsida > Fabales > Fabaceae > Lablab > Lablab purpureus. Next base: position 27,570,642 of record CM059258.1, read on the forward strand.
ATTAATTAATAATAAGAAATTTATATTATTAATTTTAGTCCCAACTGATTAGATTTGTAAATTAAGTATTCAATAAATGTTTAATTTGAATTTTTTTATTTAGCAAAAAATTACTGCTTTGATTTAGATTTTCTCATCAATCCAAATTAATTACTATACTTAAAAAATTAATTATTATACTTAAAAATTAATTATTAGTAAATTCGAAATACCATCAAAATTAAGATCAGTGCTGCCAAAACTTTAAGGTGATTGCAAAGCTTTCCAAAACACTAGTATTATGGTTACCATTGCAATTTGCAAACCACAATTCATAACCAACCAACCCATTATACCAATTGAAGAACTTGCATCCTTAATTCAGATATTCTAGTTGCCTCATATAACAAAGATCATTCTGTAAAAAGGGACTCTGTGAAATCCATTAAATGATTGTTGTATTGTATCCTTAAGATAAGTAAATCAGTCTTCTTTGCCCATCAGAGTGAGCAGGAACTTCTTGTACTCTCCTGAAGTTTCCTTGGCCACTGCATGCTCCAGATGAACACTGTTTCTCTTGTAATACACTTCTTTGATCTCCTTCAGGTCCTTCTCAGCCCTTGTGACAATCACACGTGTGAGTGCTTCCTCATCAGTTCCAACACTTTCCATGGCATTGCGCAGAACCTGCATAATGGATTCAGGGTAACAATTCTTTGTATAACAAATGTATTTCATATCATGTTCAAAGAAATATTCAAAAGAAATACATTTTTTCATGTTCTGATTAAGGGTCAAAATCAAACCTCTCCTATAATATATGACAAGAAGTGATATATTATGAGCAGAGAGAGACAGAAAAAACAGAAAGAATCAAAGAAAGTGCACAAGATTTTCACCTTTTCATAGTACTTCTTATGATCATTGATGCAACTGATAGCTAAATTGGCTGCCTTATGAAACTCATCAGACCCTTCATCAGACAATTTCTGCAAAGGGAAAAAGGAACAAGTTAAGAAAACTAATCGCTCTTCAATTTTTACATAATCATTCAATCATAAATTGTGATGGTTAACTTCTGTAACAACTTAAAACGTCATTTACAAGATGATTTATCATTGGATGTTAAAGAACCATCAAGAATGGAACAAGTATTTATCAAAGCTTGAACAGTTGAGAATTAAGAAAGCAAAGAAAGAGGGTCTTCCTTGTTGTACCTTTGTGATGGCAATGCCATGATCATCCCTGTAACGGTTGAAAGTGGCCATAAGTTGGGTCTTGCTCCTAGTGGTAAGGATCCTAATAATTTCTTCATTACCTTTGTTCTTATTTTTTATAGCCTCATGAAGTGCATCAGCTTCAGATTGTACCAATCTTCCATTAATTTCACTGCCACCATACCTAAATGAGCTCACCAACCCTACCAATAACTGCAACAAATTGACCAAACCCTAATTAGATCAAGAATAATTTCCTCAAGCATTTTCACTAGTTGACTTCTTTCTCTCCAAATACAATAGGTAGCGTCATAAATTACAAAGTCGATACGATAAGTCTTACTTCCACTTCCTTAAATATTTTTAGTGTAATTTTCTAACTAAAATTAGTTTCATTTAGTTAATCATAAAGCTTTGCATTAAAAGTCAACCTAAATTATGGTGGCAAAACTCAATTGTGATGGAAGAACAACATCAAAAGTATCTCAGAAACTCAATCTAAGTTTGGTCCAATTATACATGACATGCCTGGCGAAGATGGCCACTGGTATCAGCAGCCACATCTTCCTCCATGGAACGTTTGAACCTGTTGTGGTAGGCACGCCTCACAACAAAAAGCTCTTCAGGTGAAAGAACACATGAAATTTCCACAATCACTTGGTAGTTTTTGCAATCACTCTTAAGGGCTATATTGGCCAACAAAGCCTCACGTTCTGCAGGTTCCAATATCCAACGATACATTGCTCTCTGTTTGGTACATAAAATCCCATTCAACACAACAATACTTATTAATTCATCACTGCATAATCATCAACAACATAAGCAACAAATGAAATCTCATAAGAAGCCTTTTCTGAATTTGTCAGTGCCAATTTTGAGTACCTCAAAGTCCCCAGAGAGCTCAGACTCAAGTCGTTTGATGAGATCCTCTTGGAAGAGATTCTGGTATGCTTCTCTGATTTGGGTCCTCTGTGCAGCATTTCTATGGCCTAGTATTGATATGATGGCTTTTCCATCAGCTCCCCAACCTACAAAGTTTTCAAAATCCATACTCAAGCTATTCTAACTTCCTAACAAATTATTGGAAATTTGATCACGCACTTTGAATATGAAAACTTGTGATCAAATGAATTTTTGAAAAGGAAATGAAAAGTTGGATCATGTTAGTATGTGACCTTTGACAGCCTTCCGGAGAGATTCTGCATCTTCCACAGGAGAGTGGTTGGGAGGAGCAATCAATGTAGCCATGGTTGAATTGTTTATTTCTACTCTATGCTTCTGGCTAGTTAAATAAGCACACAAAGGTGCCAGTTACTTATATATATTTAGATAGATGCATATGTATATACATATACATACACATATAATATATATATATATATATATATATATATACCGAAAACTGAACATATTAGCTTCTGTGTTCACTATGCCCTATGTTCTTATTTGATTTTTATAACCACTGTTCAAAGTAAAACAACTAATGTTTATGTTAATTAAAAAAAGTTTGATAATATATTTTATTCCATAATTCTAATTAAATATATTTTTTAAAAGTGTTTCGCACTACAACTATCAACAATAAAAAAGAATCATTGAAAATAAAATCTCAATTGATTGGGAAATATTTTTAAAATGGTATCATCAAAAACTTTTATTGATATCATTAAAAAAATAAAAATGCTAAAACCTATTTATATTTGAATCCATTGATTTTTTTTCTTGTTGGCTATAATTGAGTTTGAAGGAAGACTTTATTTATAGTTGGGTTATGCAAATGTTATTTTTTTAAGTAATTTATAAAAGTATTAGTTAATAAAAAATATTAGTTAATATATGAAGAGAAGTGATGTGTCATGAATGAGCATAAACATAAAGAAACAAAGAAAGGTGATGAGATCTTCACCTTTTCATGGTACTTCTTAGGGTTATTGTGTAACTAATGGCTAAATTGGTTGCCTTAAGAAACTCATTAGTGGTAATTTAATTTCTTCTATATATGGATCCATATAATTTCTAGATTATTGTTATTCTATTCTATAGATTGTTATGCATACTTTGCATTAATTTGGTTTAATTAGCTCACCAACCGTACTAATCAGCCAAAAATTGACCAAACTCTAATAAGATCAAGGATAATTACCTCACTATTTCTATTATAAAATTATCGTAACTTTAAAACTTAAGTCTTATAATGAGTAGGGAGTGAAGTGTGTACTAAGAAACATAACTTATATAATTAATATTTTGAGCAATAATATAGAGAACCTTTTTGTTTTGTTTTACTGAAATCATCGACCTGTTTTAGCTATGAAAAATAAAGAATTGGATTTTAGATTATAAAGAAAAGTATAATGATAGTTACTTAAAGGGCTACAAATTAAAACAACTAGATGAAACAATTACACTCTCTTTTAATTTGATAGATTGTTGTCCTTTTGTTTTGGTTACAACCTTCCACCAATTATAGTAATATTAGAATGATAAATTTTAGGTAGCCGACCTAATTTGCCAACCACAGTATAGGATTTGTACTTTAGAAAAAATAAAAGGGCAAAATAAAGTTAATTCCCTCCCATGTTCCTAATTTTTTTTTTTAAAGTCAAAGTTGATTTTTTTTTTCTTTTAGTTTTCTCTTCTATTCGATATGAAATGTGCTTTCATTTGTTTTACATATAGGATACAATAAGTGAGGTCACATCAGATTTTATTGACTCTTGTAAAAATTAAATCTCTTAACATTGCTAACCAAAACATTTAAAATCCATTATTGAGAAAATTAAAATACCTTTATAAAAATGAAAAGAAAAAATGTCAAGGGTTAATTTATTATTGATGAAATTATTGTTTATTCTTTTGGTGTTTATAAATGATATGTTGTTTTAAAAGTACTTAATGAGTGACGGTTTTGCAATTTCATATGAAGAGAGATTTGGTTAAGGTTAATTAAGAAAGACTTTGTAGTCCTAAATAGAAAGGTGGAAGAAAATTAGACAACCTTAATGTATTTGATTTGGCTCAACAAAGTTTGGAAAGCCTACATACCTCTGACAAGGTCTTTGGTTCTTTGAAAATTTCCTTTAGACAGGTTATTACCTTTAGATGTTATGCTTTGTCTGTTATTTATGTTTTGAATATTTAGAATTTGCTCATCATCTTTTTTTAGCTGCAAGATTGCTCTGGAGTTTTGGGATTGGTTTCAAGTTAAGTTTAAATGATTTATAGATTGAAGTTCTACTTTTTTCTACTTTGTAGGTTATCACTATAAAATATAAATTAATTTAAAAATAAAAAATAATTAATTATTATAATAATTAAATTAGATATTATTTTATAAATTAAAAATGATTGATATTTAAAATGATTTTATATTATAATAAAAATTATATTTTTTTATTTATTATTTTTAAAAATTATGAAATTAATTTTTATATTATAATAATTAAATTGATTTTTAAATTAAAATTAAAATTTATTTTTAACATTAGTTATTAAGATTTTAATTCTTTATTAAACTAGACTTTATATTAATCTCTAATTCAATTAGAAATCATTTTTATCATTTTATAAGTTACTAAAATAATTAATAAAAATAATTTAAAAACAATTTTTTTTAGTGTATTAATGACATTGGTAACACTCACGTTATATCACATTCTATTTGTTAAGAATTTTATTATACCATGCACGGCTAAGAATCTTTATATTGGTGTGATGGACAATAATATTGTTGAATTTAATGTTTAAAACATTTTAATATTAATATACATGTTCAAAATGCTCCTACAATTTCTGTGGTTTGTTTCGAAATCATCGGTTGTTGGTTATGTTAAATGTAATGTGGATGTGATAATAACTTATGAAATTTCTGAATTTGTAGTTTGTGCTGGTATTGTCAGAGACAGCAAAAAGGAATATATATAGGTGGCTTTTCTTTATATATCCTAGTATTAATAATGTTTTGAGAAATGAAATTATTATTATTTTACTTGAAAGTGATTCCATGGTTATACTAGTTGCATTCTTCACTAATTCTAATATGATTTTTTGGTGTTTTTGAAAGATGGAATTGTTATTTGATTATGAGATAGATTGTTTAAAATCTCTTATCTAAAATAAGGAAACAAATGTGTTGATATATTAGTCAGTTTGAGATAGATTTGAAATAAGAGTTTGTTTGGTTTGAAAATATTCCTATTTGTTTAAAACTAGATTTTTTTAAATAATATAATTTTTTTATTACATAAGTTTTGGTTTGGTTCCAATATTTATTTGTAATTTTACTTTTTTTTTTGTTTTTCATAATAAAAATATAATAAGGAATCATATGATTATTAAGGTATGATGTGTCAATCTAATTGGGATGTAATACTCTATTATCTTAATTAAAGTCTTTATATAAAAACGACTAATTACTATTTACTGGTCATAAGCTTTTTTTAAGGTTATCAAACTTTTTTTTTCTTTCTACATTAATCTCATCCTTTTAGATACAATTGTTTATGTTAAAAAATTATTTTATTTAAAATTAATTTCTTATTTTAGAATGATAATATAAGCTATGTTTCTATTTGTTTTTTTTAGAAAGTTAATTAATATTTGTTAATATTAATTAAACTAGTTATTGTATGTATTGATTTGGAAATATATACTATATTAGATACTATATGTTGAAAACATTAACTTGAGTCGAAAACTTCGCATGTTGAACATTGTAAAAAAATCCATTTTTATCCTAATACAGTGTGTAATAAAAAAAATGGTTATTAATAAAATATCCATAAAAAACATTTGTAGAAAAAAAAGTTCAGTGACAAACATTTGAACATTACGTATCTTAGAATTTACTTTTGGCTTGAAAGTTCATTCACAATTTGAAGCTGGTGAGATTTCTTTTCGTTTGAACTAGGACTTGATTTATATAAATTATTTTTTTATGATATATGAAGTTATTGATTATAATTATTCTTTTAGTATTGTCCTGATCATTAGAAGATTTATTATAATAATTAGCTTTCCTATGATGTACTGTAATTAGGAAAAATGATTTAAGTTTTCTAGTTAATTCAGGATTAATTATTATTTACTTTGTTTTATGTAGGATAAAGACATGTAGATATTGATACTATAAACTAATCTGATTTATTTATTTTATTAAGAATCATGTTTCATCTTAATTAATGTTACTTTGTTTTATGAATACATACATCATTAAAATAGTCACTCTTCACACTGATTAATTGTCATTTTATATAATTAATTTAATGTGCTGAGATAATATAAATTTGCTGGGTAAGTTTAACATTTTCTTGTTTAATTAATTATGATGTTTCAACTATTTGAGATATAATATTCAAATGTTTCTACAAATTTTGTTTCACAAATATGTAATTATGCAGGTATACAATGACATGCCTTCTTAATATAATGTAAATATTTATGGATAATAACTTATTTAAAGATTAATTCTGCAATAATTTATCTATAAACTGGTTCATGGCTAAATTATCCCACAAAATAAAAATCCCTTAATAATGGTTTATACAACCAACTTTTCAATTAATATTTTTCCATCTGTAATATGCTCAGTTATCATTGAATTATTTGTTTTCAATAAAGAACATTTATATATAAATAAAAAAATAAAAATATATATATAATACGAATAACTCAATCATCTCATATATAAGTTTGATAATAAGTTTTTATTAAAACCAAGAAACAAACAACATAACTCAAAGGAAACAGCGTGCATAGATGCTCTCAAACCAGAGCATAACAAGTACAAGAACCAACATAACCCAAAGAAACTGGCACATATGCCCTCAAACAAAGAGATAGAACTCTTATAAACATACTCATACTGGAAAACCAACTTAATGATGAAACTGCAAAAGCAAAAGCAACACAACCAGAAACCAACATATCAGAAACTCATTCCCTAGCTGATTTGTAGGTATGCCCTAGGGCAAGTTCTTTAGTCTTCTTTTCCCAACAGAGTGAGGATGAATCTCTTGTAGTCTCCTGAGATTTCCTTTGACACTGCATCCTCAAGATGAACACTGTTCCTCTTGTAGTAGAGCTCCTTGATGTCCTTCAAATCTTTCTCAGCCCTTGTGACTATCACACGAGTCAGTCCATCCTCATCAGTTCCAAACTTTTTCATCGCATTGCGCAGAACCTATGCATAATAAAAAACTTTAGGGTGAGTTATTCTATGAGAAAGTGATCGATTCTGCAGATATTTGGTTCTACTTTAAGTCATTTGAAATCATATTAAAATATTAATCGAATTGTTTTGTAAAAAGGTATTACAATGTTTGATAAGAAATGAAAAGTGAATTGAAATAGAAGCAACTTTCATTTCTTCTTTTCAGTTGAGAATGTTTGAGAAAGATTATTTTGAAAGATGTAACTGTTATGAAGATAAAAAATTTGTATGGATAAAACAAATTGATTTGTTAGTTTTTTCTTAATGTTGTTTTTTCAAACATGTATAAGGGAAGTGAGAACCTGACCTTCTCATAGTACTTCTTAGGGTCATTGATGCAGCGAATCACAGTGTGCAACAGCTTGACAAAATCATCAGAAGACTGATCCACCAATTTCTGCAGGAAAAAAAAAACTATATTTAGAATATCTTATTTTAATATTATTTATAGAAACTGAAAAGGTTTAGTCTAAGATCAACATGTAGAAACTAATGAAAAAAATAATAAGAAATAGTTTTTCCATTTATTTGTACCTTACTGATGGAAATTCCATGCTCGTCTCTGTAGCGGTTGAAAGTTGCTACAAGCTGAGTCTTGCTTCTGGTAGTAAGGATCCTGATAACTTCTTCATAGTTGGTTTTCTTCTCCTTAATTGCTTCATGAAGAATGTGTGCTTCAGTTTGTGCCAATTTCACATTGATCTCATCACCCTCATACCTATATGAGCTCACCAAACCAGCCAAAAGCTGCTCAAAACCAACAGAAAATTTTTCACCGTTAGCACTCAAAATTTCATTTAAGTAACTTTAAAAAGAATAATTATCAGAGAAACTGTTTGTATATGAGAATGACTTGCCTGGCGGAGATGGCCAGTGGTGTGAGCTGCAACATCTTCTTCCAAAGAATGCCTGTAGCGATCATGATAGGCACCTCTCACTGCCAAGAGTTCTTTAGATGAAAGAACACAAGCAATCTCTGCAATCACATGATACTCTTTAGGACCATTCTTGAGTGCAACATTCACCAAAACTGCATCACGATCTGCAGGCTCCAACATCCACCGATACACAGCTCTCTGGTTTGTATATACAACTCATGACAATGTAAAAACAAATAAACTAGATAAAATATCTAAAATCAACAATGATTTTTTAGACATTCCAAATTATGATACCTCAAAATCACCAGAGATTTCAGACTCAAGGCGTTTGATGAGATTCTCTTGGTAAATCTCCTCATAAACCCTTCTGATCTCCTGTCTCTGATGAACATTTCTGTGACCCAGTATAGCTATAATGCCCTTGCCATCAGAACCCCATCCTGAACCATATGCAATGTCATATTTTTTTAAAAAGGTATCATGTCATCATATTCATTAATTATCACAGTTTAAATTTGCATGTTCACACAACAAATAACAAAAAAGAACAATCCTTTTAATAAATGGTTAGTGATATAACACCACCTTTGAAAGCACATTTTTTAGGGTTTCAGCATCTTTAGTATATAATCTAATTAAACAAAGAGTTACATTGTTATGTATGAGTCACTGTTGTTCAGAACAAAGCCAAACAAACAAAAAGATTTTGTCCACATTATATATTTGTACTTCTTGTCAGAAGAAAATTAAAAAATTTGTAGTGACACGCATTTCCTATACTGGTACTTTATAACAAGGACCAAGTTGTTTTTTTCTTGCATGCATTATTGAATGAGTGATCAATAATACCAATGTATCCGAAATGTAATATAATTTTTAAAAGATTATGTATTATCTTGTCACCAGTGTTTTCATTTAAAAAAAATATATTCTAATCAGAACTACATTTGCTATTTGGCACTGCACAGAAGTTTTAAATCTGAGATAATAAAACATCTACTTTTTAATATATATATATATATAATGGATATGTGTGCATGTGCAATCATATTTAATTTAATAAAAAATATTAAAACATAGAAGAAATCTCTAAAACAAAAATAATTTATAACTGCATCTAGTAGCAGCATTTTGTTCTCAGAGAACTCTTGGACACAATAGTCCATAGAAAACATAGTGTCTTTATTACTTTATTTGAAAAAAAAACTGCAAAAAAAAGAAAAAAAAACTGTAAAAATAAAACAAAAAAATTATAAAATAATATATAATTTATAACTGCATCTAGTAGCAGCATTTTGTTTTGAGAAACAATTGTCCATAGAAAACATAGTTTCTTTATTATTTTATTCCAAAAAAGCAAAAAAAAAAAACTGCTAAAATAAATAACTTCACTTGAGTTGGATTTCTGTGCTGATATTTTATTTTCACTATATAATTATTGTCCACTGTGCAGTATCTCAGCTTCTTCTTTTTTCTTTTTTCTGTTCTTTTGTATGCATGTTACCAGTAACTCTCATGATTTATTCTTGTTTCATCTGGTTGGGAGAAGAAACGGAGAAAAAAATAATTTAAAAAATTTAAATTAAAAGTTAAATTTTTTTTATTTTCTGCATCTAGAAAAATATTATCAGTGTTTTATTTTCTTTAGAACTAAATGGGTAAAAATTAGAACAATAACAAAAAATATTAGTAGGAATATAGGTACCTGCAGCCAATAGTTTTGGCATAATTAAGAATGTCAGAAGTGATTTCATATTCCCATCATAACAAAATAAAAAACATAAAAACATTCTTTAATGAAAAACAAAAAGAATTAAGACAAGATGTAGCATGCAGATAAATTCATTATTACATTTATTTAAGAGTTTATGTTAATTAATGGTTAGAAACATGAAATACAAAGCAGATAAACTAAGATTAAAACTTTATAAAATTATGCAGAACCTTTGAAAGCTTCATGCAGAGCCTCGGCATCTTGAGCAGGAGAAGTTTGATGATGAACAAGAAGAGTGGCCATTATTACTCTTACTTAACCTTTTCTTACTCTCTCTAACTGTGAGTGTGTGATGTGAGAATGCGCATTTGATCGCAATTTATAGTACGAACGGTGTCCTTGGAATTATCGCCTTCACACTGCTTTTTCGTGTTGCAATTACATTACAAATGCACTCTGTTCAATAAGCATCTTTTGACGCGTTAAGAAACAAAGCGAAGAAAGGGAAAGAAAAATAAGCATTGCAAATAAAGTTATGTAATGAAACGGAAAAGGAGCTGGCTTCAATTGCTGAGACTTGTTTGGTAGTAAAATCGGTGTGAAGGGTCAATTATGAATTTGCATACCTGATGTGGGGCTTTGTCCCTTTCTGTTTGCATGAACAACAAATGGCAAAAATTCTCTAGGGTTCATTATTTTATGTAACGTTTTCTTACTTTTTGATTCTCGTTTCTTAATTTTGAATTCAAAAAATTAATATATTATTATTATTATTTTTATATGGTTAAAGTTGGACCGTTTTCTGTGAGATTATTTATATGTTTAATAGGTATTTTTTTTAATATTTTGTTAAAATTTACAATATTTTTTTTATGTTTATTTTTTTTTAATTAAATTTTAAATTTTATTAAAATTTGTCAATGTGATTTTTTTGTCAAAAATTCAGATATTATAGTATTCATATTCTTATCCTTTTTTACAAATCAATGAAATTAATTATACAACTTGGTATTCATGACATTTAATGGTAAAAGGTTATGAATACGAGCATATAATATGTGAACTTTTAATAAAAAGGATAACATTAAAATTTGAGATTCAATGAGAAAAAAAATAAAAATGAAAAAATATTATAAATTTTCATAAAATATTGAGATCAAAATATATATTAAATTTTATTTATATATATTTTTTTCTTAATTTATGGAAAAAAAAATTAACATTTATTAAAATAATTTTTAACATATAATCATTAATTAGATCTATTGAATTTTGTGTGATGAACCAAACAAATTCATTTAAACAAATGTGTACTTAAATTGGAATATCCATCTTTACCTTTAACTAAGTAGTAATTGTAAAAATAAATTAGATTTGAAAGAGAGTACTCATATTTTTTTTTCATCAGCACTAAATGTAATGCTTTTTTTTACTTTATAATCTATTATTTTAATTATTTAAAAAATTCAATTGATGTATTAAGTGACGATTTATCACCCATTTATTTTTGAAAACTTTGGTTGAACTTAAAACAATTTCTCATATGTTATTCATTCCATTTAAAACATGTATCCTTCCTCTTTGGACATTTTTTATGATGAAATTTTCTCACTACTACAGAATTAGGAATCAACGTCGCCATTCTACGTCGGTTTAAATACAAACGACGTAGAATGTTTGATTTGACCATTCTACGTCGGTTGTAATCTATAACCGACGTAAAATGTTTTTAATTCTACATTCTACGTCGGTTCTGTAACTAACCGACGTAGAAAGTCAACACTACTACGTCGGTTGTTTATGAACCGACGTAGAATGTAGAATTCAAAAACATTCTACGTCGGTTATAAATTACAACCGACGTAGAAACCCCTTTAAAATCTATTCCTCCCTTTTCTTTCTCACTTTTCGTATTGTGGTCGACCCTCGAAGCTCCGCTCTCCGTCCTCTCTGCGCGCTCCGTCACCGGTGCTGCGGTCGGTCTCTTCTCCTTCCTCGTCGCCGCCCCTGCCGCCCTTCCTCCTTGGGTTTTGTCGCCGCCGCTTGCCGCCCTCCTTGTGCCTTGCCGGTGCGCTGTGTTCATCCTTGTGCCTTGGCGGTGCGCGTTCCTCCTTTGCCGCCACCGCCACCGTTGCTGTCGCTGTCGCTGCCAGCCAGGTTAGTGGATTTTTTATTATTTTTTATTTTGTAGATAGTGTTTGTATGTGATTAGGTTATTGAAATGGCTGTAGTGTAGATGATTGTTCTGATGGATGTTCTGGCTGTGCCCATGGGGCTTTATTTGATGTTGTTTGATTTTGTATAAAAATTTGGATTTAATAAGAGAGGAATTATGACAAAAACCGTATGCAAAATGATGCAATTAGGACAAAAGAACATGCAACTATGAAATTTCTAAGATGTAATGGCATGATAATTCTCTGTTTGGTACGACACAACTCCACAAATTTTTTTAAAATTTTCTGACAAGTGCAAGTTAGTCACATAAATGGCCAAAATTTAGGAAAATAGGTAAAAAATAGTAAAATAATAAAAAAATTATAGTAAATGGAGGATTTTTGAAAATTTGTTTGCCCAAATCCCCTTTGGGGATTTGCCAACAGGTTCGTTGCGTCATTTCCAAAAACTTTCATTTTTTACGCATCTCCATCCGAGGTCCGTAGCAAAAGTTATGATCGTTTGAAGTTTTTCTACACCTAAATTTCGTATTTTCAAAACTATGATTATATTTGGGGGATGTGAGACCTCTTTATCCAAGTACACATCAAAAGAACATAACACAACAAAAATTAGCAGAAAATTCAATGTCTAACTATTTTTTATGATTTTTTCAAGATCGATTCAATTAGATCCATCCAATAATGTTGTTTTTACATCAATCTTTCTTTTTTTAAATTGTTCTTCTAAGACAAAGCATACAGAACATAACACATCATTTCATTAGAGATCATATAGCTAAGGATTGCATTATAGAATACATATATACAAAACATCAATTAAATTACCTGATATCTTCATCAAACCTTTGCCTAGAGAGTCTGTCTATCTTTGAAATTTAGCTATTCGAAATGTATTATATATGAAATTGTGGCTGCTTTGCTGGTATATTTAATATGCAGGTACTAAAATTTAGGGAAAATGAGAAAATTAGAAACTGCATTGCAGTGACTTACAACGTCGGTTAGGGCTACAACCGACGTTGTAAGTGTGGGTCACACTTACAACGTCGGTTCTAGCCCTAACCGAAGTTGTAAGTCTTGTGAATTTCAACGTCGGTTCAAATTGAACCGACGTTGAAAATATTACTTTTAACGTCACCTGATTCAACGTCGGTTTTGGGGCCGTCGTGAAATAATCCCCAGAACCGACGTGGATTCTAGTTCTTGTAGCAGTGTCTTTATAACGTAAGAAAATGTAAAACCTTATTTGAATAAATGAAAATGAAAATTTAAACCTTGTTCATGATCTTAAATAACTTCTGGTGTAACTAGATGTAATACTATAATTACAAAACCTGATTTATCTAGAATTACCCCATATTTTATCTAAAATATACCATAAAAGTAAACTATGAAATTTTCCACCAACACATATAATAGAAAAGGTTATATCCTCATAGCAAATATATACTAATCTGAGTTTCTTTGGAGTATTGTCATATAGTTTTCTTGAAAAGTAAATTGTAAGGCTGAGTTTTTTCCTCTCATTATGAACTGTTAACGTTATTAAAAGCATATAAATTACAATATTATATATTAAATTAAAAGTAAATTATTCAATATATTTAAATTATTTTATCTACATACATCATCATATAAGACTTCATTAATTATGAAGTAAGTATTTCCTATACTAAAATAAATTACTTCACAATTATCCAATGTAACTTTCAAATAAAATATTTCACAAATTTAAACAATATCACATAAACTTTATTTCAATTATCATCATAATATTATTTAATTAATCACAAAAATACTCACAAATTTAGTTTATTAAAAATTAATATTTTCATACTTATAACCAATTTAATTTCTTTAGTATAAATATTTATAAGTTGTATAAAAAAATTAAGACAATTTATCTATCATATTAACTTTAAATTTTTAATTATATACATTAATCATTTTTATCACAACAATATTCCACAACATATCTTATTATTCATGACATATTTTATTGCATTATTCATAAAATATCTCACTACATTATTGATAACATATTTCATCATATTATTCATAACCATGTTATCATATAGTAATCAAAGTATTCTAGGTACTCTTGAGATCTTAAAACATTACCATTATGTTTTTTTGTGATGATAATATTTTGTCTATATGAATAGTTGCTAGTTTGATAATCCCATCATAATACAACATGTGCAAATTCAATACCTTTACTAAAAAGTATAGGATTTAGTTAGAAAAATAAGTGTGAGGTCATATGATTATATTCGCTTTGAACCAATTGTGTACAACACTCCTCACAATCCAAATCCTTCATATTATTACAATGATCTTTATCTTTGATATCCTAATATATCTATGTAAATATTTATATAAAATCCAAAATATTTGTTTGTACATTAATTTATCAATTTTGTAAATTAATTATCCTTACTATAATTTAAATCAAATTTTTAACATTGAATGTCATCTCAAACCCAACCACACATATTTATCCTCAATATAATTATTAAACTTTAATTCATTCATATAAATTATAATTTTCTCTTACAAAAATTTGACAACATAATGACTATATTTTGGACTTTCAACAAATTTAAAAATAGAAAAAAAAATCCACAAAAAACAATGAATAAAGTCCATCCAAAAATATATACAATATAAATTTAATAACATTTAGAGATCATACATCTTCAAACTCAAACTCAATCTAATCTGTAACAATTTTTATCAACATTGTGCTACAATCTTTATATTTAAGTCTTTGCATTCAGATACATATATATATATATATATATATATATATATATATATATATATATATATATATATATTCTAAACAAAAGAAATAAAATAGAGTTATTGTCCAAAAGCAGTAATAAATATAGAAAAATTAAAAACAAAATAGTAAACAGAAAAGTAGAACTTCAAAATATATTTACATAATTTACAATTTCAAAATTATATTTTAAGTTACATAACTCAGAATATAATTTCAAATGTCAAATTATTGTATAGTCTAAAATATTATTTTAATGTTCCACAAATATAACAACATTGCCTAGAAAAACCTTCATTCATTTAATAGAAAAGCAAACTGAGAATTTTATAAAATTTATGTGAGTGTAGGAAGAAGTTGTGGGAGTGCAAAAAGTAGTGGTCTTAACATTAACATATCTTGAACTTTTTCAAAATGATCCCTGTCGGCATTGTGAGACTTAGCTCTCCTTTATAAAACTGTATTTGTCCCTAGTTAATGATTTAAAATAATAATAAATAAATTACCCAACACATTTCACTTTTTATAAAAATACCCTAATCATGTACTACATTTTTCTCACATAAAAAAGTTTATTATTTGCATAACTGAGTGGAGCCTGCGTAACTGCCTTAATTGAACTGTTGTTTAAACAATTACTCTATTATATTTTTATTTTTCATGGTCTCTTTCTTTTCAAACAATGTAATATTTTATTTTAATAAAAAAATACAAAGAAATGTGAACATACATCACGTCTCTGTTGATGGTAGTAATAATAATATTTCACGAAGTAATAATCTCTACAAAGCTTTGATGAACTCGTACAAGCATTTGATCTAGTCTACAACTCAAGGAATAAATAAGGAAGTTACACATTCATATCTCCCTCGTAATCTATTTATGATCAAGTTACCACCAAACCAAGAAAATCCAACATTTTAGATAAGCAGAATTCCATGCAACCGAAATATTTCAGGAAATCAAGCTCTTTATCATTATTGTCCATCTGGAATTTTGCATATTGCATATGCTTTCTTGCCAATCTTACATTCAATACCTTTGAATTTACAGCTAAAAATGCTCTTCTTGAAAGATTTCCCCACAAAGCATTTCATTTCCTCGTCGACAACTTTCTTCAGTGAATGGGCAATGTCACCCAGTGCCCATGCCAAGGATATGTGGGGACGTGGATCCTGTAAAGTAGTTCAGGTTCAAACACTAGAATAGAAACAGGGATAAGACAGCAGTTATGTTATGATGCAGTGGTTGTGGTGGCAGCATTACTCAGTAAAACTACTGACCTTGTAAAACTCAGGAAGATTATGAAGTCTGTAAATTGTATTGACTACTTCAATTTGCTTTGTAATCTGGAATTAATTGGAAAGAAAAAACACATTTCACATTAATTGATAAACTAGATAGAGAGAATGAATTAACCTGAGATTAAACTATGAGAAATAAGTAGTCTTTTCAGATATTAACTCTATTTTCTAGATTTTCTCACCACATATCTAGTCTTTTCCCAATTCAGTGTGACTTTCTATGCAAGACAAAAAGAATGTAATAGATACTATTGAAAATTTACATTTCAATCTTTATTTAATTCAGTTTTCCATGTCACCCTAATGATTTAATTCAGTTTCAAATGCAATTTTTCAAACTTCCCATAGTTTTATTACGAATAACATGATTTCCGTTACCAAGAGAGTTTTAAATCAGCAGCTTTATAGTAAACAAACCAAGATACAAATATTAAGCCACTATCAACATACATTTAAGCGACAAATGTAACACATAATTCCCACTTGGATATGATTTAAGAGTAACACAAGTAACAGGGGCATGCAAAAAAGAAAAGTAAGGCAACAAATTATACCTCTATTAACCCTCCTTGAACAACTTCTACTGAGAGAAAGCTGCGTGTGTGATCATCATTAACAAAAACCTCCCACTTGTTAAAGTCTATCCAATACCTACTTCAAAATGAAACAATAAGAAAAACAGGTAGAAACAAAAATACTGTTCCACTTTCGTAAGTGAAAAATAGAAGAACTCAAACTGACTGGCGTTGAATTTGAAGCTTCTGTTTGAGCATTGAGATCACGGAGTCAATCTGGTGCACTCGTATTGGAACAGTTCTTCCCAAACTTATGTGAAATTCTCTTCCAAAGGCAACTTGTTCGAGCTTCTCATCATTTTGGCAGAGGATGTTTAATGGCACATCGACATCAACAACATTAAGATTTGGTTCTCGAGATGACACTTTTTTCAAGAAAGCAGATAGTTCTTTCTTCGAAGGAGATGAAATGCTAACTGTAAAGAAAAAACTGCACCTTGTATAATTTATAGTGAAAAACTTTTGAACAAATTTACTAGCACGGTGGAGTCCATTAAAGATATATGAAGAAATCAACGAGGTACAGGTAAGGGAACAAGAAAATATAAAATAGTCTTGCATGTGGTGGTTGAACTTGATCTAAAGATTAGGAGGGACAAAACCTTTTGAATCAAGTATCTTCAAATCATAAGTGAAACTTAGAATACCCATTTCAATTTTAACAATATCACTTTTACAAGTAGATCCTATCCTGTTCCTAACACCAGAAACTTCCAGGGTTCAAGAGCAGAAAGTTCAGACATAGACAATGAACCTGTTGCTTGACCTAGGGAAGTACCTTGTTATGGGTAATAGATAGTGTAGGTGTTTGTCCATATGAACATATTCAATGATAGTAAACCTTGTTATTGACTTCAATACTAAAACAATTTTTGATGAATTGCTCAACAAACTTTTGTTGCCGAGAAAAATAGGACTGGGAAGGAAGTAAACTTCTCAAAGATTCGCTCAACAACGCACTTTTGCTGAGTGAAATATGGACAATGTGCAAGATTAGAAAAGTCGCTCAACAAAGAATTTTTTGCTGAATAATTGTTTGGCAGTGGGTCAGAGCGCTAAAACTCAGATAACATCATTCCATTGTTTAGAACTCTCTCCTAGATCAATTTCTACCATTCTTCATTTCTTTTTAGATTTTGATCCTTCTCATGGCAATGAGTACCTAATCTCTCCATTGTTGGGATTAGATGTTACTCTTAGAAAGTAAGTAATAGGCCTAACTGCAAGGTAAATCTAAATGTGAGGCATTCTAATGTGCATAAATAAATGAATACGGAATAAATTCAATAAAAACCACTGCAACAGCAAAACCATCACATGAAAAACATATAATGGTATGTTTACAAGTACAAATTCTTTTAAAGATCATAATTAACTTACTTGGTATGTAAACATGCAAGGCATAGTTACCATCAACATGAGGGAAGCTCCTAACTCTTGTTGTCTGACCTATCTGCTGATCTAAAGGCCATTGACCATAAAAACCATGAATAGTTGTCAACAAAAACATAGCATACTAGCACATAATAAGAAATGAATTTGGTTAAAATGAAACTTCCAACACAAGAAATGAGTTTATGAATTCAGAAAAAAATTGTAATATCGACTAAGATTTTGAGGCTGGTAAAATTTGCGATCCATATTTCCTAATGGATCAGCTAAACCTAACCAAGATAAAGCTTCATTCTCTTTTTTTCGTTCTAATAAGTAAATAAATCAGCTTAAAACCTAGAATACCAAGAAATGTTGTCGGGTCAAGGAGAGAGATAGTAGGTGGTGGCAAGGGTGTGAATACTGCTGAGGGAGCAGAGGTTGAAGCTGACAGTGCAGATTCAGAATCTGAATCAGAAGATCCATCCCCATAACATGATTTCAGTGCCTCCATTTTTCAGTCTATACTTTATAACATACGAAGATCTGCACATAAAATAGATAACATTTATGGTGCCTCATATAAAACAAATATAATAATCAAAGAATGATCAAAGTCCTCAAAAAGCAATCCCTGTGTGTTTATGCAATTGTATAGCTCAATTTTAAGCAAAAATCTCTCCCTTTTAATTTGTAACTTAATCCTTATATACTTATTCTTCAAAGTTTGCAATGATAAATCTATGGTAGTTGGATGCTAAATGAGATTGCAAAATAATTTTTTTAAAGGATTGCACATTGAGGACTTGGCATGGAATTTCATTACTTTCTACTGGTAATGATCCTGTGAAAACCATTAAGCAAGGCACACTGTTTGCAATGGAACAAAACAGCAAGCAAGTTTCATCATAACCCATTCCCATATTGTCATAAAAGAACAGTATCACATCAGATTCTAAAAGCAGTACCTACAAAAGATACCAGTTACAAGATTTTTTTGTACAAATGCCATGGCAATCCATAAATCCAACCATTGACACATTCAAACAAAAATTAAAAAAAAACATTAGTATGACATAAATCAAAGTTTGGTTAAGCACTATAAGGAGATTACAGAACTGCTAGTAATGGCAGAATTTTTACAAAAATTATAATGAGACAAATCATAGGATAATGGTAGTTCGAATCTGATGAGAGCTGGAAATATTTCTGCCACGAAGGTTTTTGAGATGTTGGGAAATTTATCAAGCTGGGCAAACAGATTTGTTATTTGAAAATAGATTTGAATCGCAGTAGATGAGACAGAAAGAGAACAAAGGCATAGTGTCCAAGAGAAAGAAAGAAACATTTAGTGGCTAAGGATTCTGAAGATAATCTCTTCATTCACCGAGTTTGTTTGGCTAAGTACACCAGTTATATTGAACTATTCAAACTGGACACAACTTTTTCTTCATGAAGAGAAAGCCTGAAAAACAATAGCTCATACATAGACAAAGTAAAGACCTAATCACAAATTCTTTAAAGTAAACCCTATCCCTGGGACTGAAGATAGAATACTGAGTGCATTTGCAGCTTACTATTCCTTAAACCATCATGATCTAGTAACAAGTTCAACTATAACAATCAGGCCAGGTATCAAATTTTCTACAAGCGGTGAGATCTGTGCATCTTTTAACATGAATTTATTTATTTTTTGGGCACCACACCTGTAGATTTTAATACCGCTTTCCTCAACTAGCCTTTTTCCAATATTAGTCACCTTATATCATACATTTCAAGAAAAAGTTCCAAAAATTCAATTCCACATCATCCTTTCTCCCATTCCTTTTAATCTTGGACAAGATTCATCCTTCAAACTTACAGCGTTGCAATTCTTAAATTTCAATGCAGATTGAATATAGTGAACTAGTTCTTGAGGTATTCATTTTTCATCTATTTATGCTTTGAAACATGGCCTTTATATTTTGATCCATACTTTGACCTAATACTCACATTGCTATATTCAGCCAACAGAAATCTTTGTCATGCAAGTGTTTGAGTTGCATAGATTGATAAAGGCCAAACTAGATATTCTTAACTGTTTGCTCTATAAATCATATGCAACTCGCTTTCACTCATCATAAGAGAAGTAACTAAACACTTTGTTGTAAACAGAAGATTATTGGAATAAAAATATCCTAATATCTCCATAGTTATTAGGAAAAATATCCTTAAAATCTACACATTCATTTCAGCTGATTTGTATTTCTTTTTTCAAAATAGTTTGATTGTTACAATAAGAGGAGTTGAGAATGTAATTGTAATTCATTGTAATCAATAAAATATTTCTTTTCTCTCTCTATTTTTCAAGTCATTTCTTCTAAGCAGGTGCAAAGATTAATTGCAGGTTCACCCCATATACTGCTTGATAACCATTTACTTAACAAGCCACCACCAAAATCACCAACAGCCAAGAAATTTCAATCTGATTTTGTTGGCGAAAAACCATCCTCAGTTGTTAAACTTGGCAATAAATCCATGAAGGCTACTATTGCAGAGCATGCTACAAACAGTGCAGTTGCGAAGATTTTCATTCCTTGTTGTTATCCGTCATGATCTCAGTTGCGACACTTGTGTCAACAATATAACCAAAGGCCAGGCTAATCAGCTTCAGCTGTTTAGCAAATGGGGCAGTCCAATGGTCCTGAAAACCACACCTTATGTGAAGAACTCAAGTCTACCATAATATACCAAAGCTCATCTAACATATCCAGCCCCACAAGCCAAGGGATGTCAAGAAACATTTCAACTTAGCACTCACCGAATGATTAAGAACCACAGAGAAGCCCAACTAGCAGTCCTTCCAAGAGGATGAATGCTGGAGAAGTGCTTCCTTTGTTTCCTTTGGCACCAACATTTATAAGTGTAAATCCTTAGGAACATTATGCTAAACCCTCCTATCAAACATGACAGCAACTCCAATCCCACCCCCATTGACTATATATTAGGTATAACTGACCCAATGCAATGCAAACCTCCCACCCCAGTCCAATTTAAAATTTACACGACTTGGGGATGTATAAACAGTCTTCACAACCTGAGAAAGTGAAAATGGCCACACTACCAAAATAGAGGATATTATGTGTATTTACAGTTAAAATTTTAGACATTTTAAACTTCCAACACCCCACTGTTGAGCACGTACTACTGAGAAAAAAAACAGCACATTGTTAAAATTTCAAAGAAAGGGATCCTCCAATTCAAAATCATGAACAAAACCTTATTGACAAATAAGTTAACAACAACAATAGGTTGAGCACAGGAATGAACAAAACAATCACAGTTGCAGACAACAACATTTTATAGTCATTTCAAAGGGACAAAACATCTAACAAAGAAATTGAATGAGAAAAAATATATAATGATGTAAAAAATAGAATGAAATATTACCAACTACTATGAAAGAGTTAAATTAAAGTTACAGGTTAATGATATATGGGAATGGTTGAGGACCAGGGTTCCAGACAACCCTTGATCAAACTGTCAATAAAATCTAAATCAAGATTAGAATAATCGACATAAAAGGAGGATCTGCTAACCTTAAACTAACAGAAATCTAAAGATTAACTATATACACTTATCTTATATATAGGGGATAAAGGTGTATCCTGCCCAGTTTGATGATCAAAAAGACTTTGGTGACTAGTGAAATAGATAGCTCAAATCAGATTTCATATATAAATATGATCGTGAGAAACATGACTAATAACCCTAAATTGTATTGCCTATACAAATAGATCTTCTGTAGACACATCACAAATGTTGTGAATTTATAGTCTTACCATTGTTCTTTCTTAATTTTATTTGTTGTCTCACCACTTTTTCTGCATCATCTAGATGCATATATCTTCTACCCAAAAAATAACCAGAATTTAAGACACAAATTTACAGAGTCAATAAATACAAACTTACACCCTTTACTAAAGTCCAATGCTACCCAAACTTGTTGATCCAAACTCAGCACTCTTGGACTCAAGTCCAATTTTATTATTTTATCTACTAAAGAAATAAATAATGGGATACATCTTGACTACTGGGATAATTATATTTGCTACTGATATATTTGACACAACAACTATCATGATATTTCAATCAAATCACAGCCCTCTATTGTCACATTGAAGCCGAGGACGCATTCTAATTACTGGACAAAAATTAAAGAATTGTAAGACAAAAACTTACCATTTTACAACACAACAGGATTTGAAATTAAAATCTGTGGATTGGTGTGACCAAATCATGGTGTTAGTTTATCAGCATCTTGCTCGTTTACCTTCTGCTTAAAACACCAGATATTTACATAAATATTATATCAGTTTAAAAAAATTGCACAACAAGAAAACATAAGTTATCATATCATATCAAAGTCCAAGTCTTATGCGAACAAAAAGGCATAAGCAACACTTGAGCAGAATTATAAAAGAATAAAAAACACGACCAAATGAAGTAAATAAATGCAGAACTGAGATAATAAGACTAAAAGGTTCGACCAAAACAATGATTAACATCTCCTTGCAGACAAATGTAGAAAAAATGAATTAATAACAATAGCATAACATAAGAATGATCAAAGTAAAGAAAACACAGCATATAGGTTAATGGCCTGAACTAATTGAAGTGGTAAGTAACAGGTCCACTATTTTCGAATCTCCTAATATCTCTCCGTTGTCGAACAATCAAAACTGAGCCATGAATATCAAAATCTGAAAAGGACAAGACATCACCAACTATTTCTAGTTAGGACACTCCTACCAATCACTCATACCTACAACATACCAATTGTGAGTGGACTCTGTCCTCTCCCATGATTTCCTACTATAAACAAAAAGTACATGTCCAATATCTCTTTCCACTGGGAGGGATTCAAGCAAGCAGAGACATATAATACTTTCAAATGAGAAACCAAATACACATTAAAAAATTCAAACATTTCAAAGATTACCATCCAACTTCAAATTCCTAATTCCCTAAACCAATATAACCTCACAAATTTCGAGCATCCATCCTCACATAACAAGACCAAATGAAAAACTTTGTCAAAGTTAGCATCAAGTGAACAAGCACTTAAAAGATTAGAATGTGAAAATACATTTATAATGGAACAAATGGTGCAGCATCTGTTGAACTGGTGTGGCAGCAAGCATGGGTGGCAGTGAGCTTGTAGGATACGAAGAGTTCGATGATCACGGAGAGATATTAGGGTTGACGATCTTAGAGAGCTTGAACGCAAAATGATCTGAAGAGAACACGATTCAGATAGATTTAAAGGGTGATTTGGTAGCACGATTCAGAGAGTTGAAGATTGTTTTTGAATTTGTGCATAATAAAATAGTTCTAATATTTTATACTGACTAATTTATTCAATTTATATTAACATATATTTTAGGATAATTAAATTATTTTAAATTTAAAAATGAAGATAATGGTGTTAATAGATATTATCGATTATGTTTTATAAACAATATATACGTCTGGACAGTAATTTCAGCTTTTTATATTTTAATATTTCTTTTGAACTGTTAATTGTTTTTATTGTAGAAATTCTTTTACTTTTTCAAATTATGAAAATAAATCAATCCGGTTAACCTGAGAATATTTACTCAATTTTAAATGACTTTTTAAATTAGTAAACTAGTTTTTAATTCATCCTCCTTGAAAAAAAATTGTTTAATCTGGTTTTATTATTATAAGAAATTGAGTTATCGACTAGGTACAAAATAGTTTTCTCGCAAACTAAATCTGAAAAAAATAAAACATATTAAATATATATATATAATAAATAAAACTCTAAAACAAAATAATATTATAAAATAATGCAAAATTTATAACTACTCGTAGTAGTAGTAGCAGCAGCATTTTGCTCTAAGAAAAACCCATTGGCACAATCGTCCCTGTGTATCAACTTTAAATGTTTTTATTACTTTATTCCAAAAAATAAGAAAGAACTGCATGAGTTGTATTTATGCTCATTGCTCATCTCTTATATTGACTATAGTTTTTAAGATATTATTATTATAAATACTGCATTTTCTATGCTTCAAATAGCTACCCGCTAAAACTTTTGAGTGCCCATGTACTTAAATCAACGTCGATGTTCATCCTACCACAAATCTTACTTTTTAGTTAATTGCCTGCATTTTTATATTTGAGATAAATTATTCTGACTAATTATCATTAGCCTGTACAAAAGATATTTTATTGGACAATCTTGCAACAGAAATAATAATAATAATAATTAAAAAAAAGTTTAAATGTTAATACATTTTGTTAAGTTATTTTTATTAATTTCAATCCATCCAATCTTTCAATTTTTATATATTTCTTCTTAGTTAGAATTTAGTTTTACTATCGAAACTAAGAAATTGAAATAAATGTTTAACTTATTAATAAATTAATTGAATGAATTTGACTGTCCATGTTTGATTTGATAAATGAATTAATTGGTTGGATTTGAATTATACACACGTTAGCCTTGAATAATTGAGCAAATTTAAGAGAGAATGTGTAAGTAAAATAAAGAGAAACAAAATCACACAACAGCCTTGAATAAAACGGGGATTTGTAATTGAATAAAGCTCACAAAAATTGTGATGAAACATTCGTATGCATAGCTTCTAAAAAAGACTTTGCGTTGTATCATGTATATGTACACGTTTGAATGTAGCCTAGATTATAGGATATGTTATGTTTAGTAGGTTGAATTTGGAGATTCAGATTGTGCAGAGACCCAATGGCCTGTACTTCATCATGCATGCGAAGATACCATTGCTGAAAGAGGCTGAAAGTTGGTATTTCCTACAAACCAATAGAGTGCCCATTTCAAATTGCAAAGAGTGTACTTGAGAGATTTTGTCCAATTTTCCTGCTTATTGAAGCTTTGAGTGATGGAATAGTTTTCCACTTTGTCATTCTCAATCCTACAAATTCATCCAAAAGTGTCATTCTCAATCATCAAACTAATGCAGGAACACATGTAAAGTTTATGTATGATCTTAACCTAATATGATTGTTAAGCATTTGAATTACAAAAGAAAAAAAGGTATATAAATTCAGCAAAATCAATCATACTGTACTAAAAAGCTCATGAAGGCATAACTGTTTTCTGATAATACTAACTCGATTCTAAACCGAGCGTAGTAAGGATTGGCTCCTCACCCACCATTCTAAAGCCATTTTATTTCAGATGTTTGAGATAGTGGGAAAGGCCTGCAAATGCACCAGAACAAATAATGGACATTTATCAGGCTTCATTTTTGTTTCTTTGTTTGCACTGTGAGGGTTGTGAATCTCATGCATTATGTTCAAAGACATTATAAATCCCATTAAGCCATGACTAAGGACACAACATACTCATAGAGATCTTAAGTCAAGCCTTATGTCAGAGTACTCTATTAAACAAGCTCAAGGGTAGTAAAACCACATACGTCTCATCCGATTCTCTACTCTCTCCTCCATCAATTAGCCAAAGGACATAATATGCTGAACTCAAAAAAAGTTTAGTTTGATGGCACCAAAGCAAAATTCCTCTATATCCATTTTTCACATGGCATCCAAAGATAAAACACACACTGCCAGGAATGAATATATTATGCGTAGCACTACTTACTTATAAGGCAGTTTGAAACATTTCTCAGGTGGTATGTTATTCTCTTGATCCTTAGACTTGGCAAAGTCTGCAAAATCCTTAAGGCAGGCTAAAAACAATGTCATTGCTTTGTCATAACGTGTACTCCAGAACAAGTTGACAGGACCAAACCTGAAAAGACCATACCATCTACTAATAATGATTCATCAGCCAAGTTTAAGAACAGATCTAAACACAGAAAGTTTACTCAATTGTTTTGTTTAAAACTTTTATACAAGTATCACTCATAACACCAACCATAATCACAGCATGCATACAGAACCTGAGTCAACTGTCAAGGCAACGGCAAAACCCAAAATAGTGTAAAAACACTACTGTAGCTCCAAGGTTTATCCTAATGTTTATAAATATAAACTTAAGAAGTGATAAAACTAAACCACAGACAGTTTGAAATCACTACCAACCAATCAGTTGGTAGATCTGATTTCCTTCACACATTACACTAATGGTTTTAGCTCAACTTCAGCATCAAATTCTATACTACAACTGGAGTAGAAAGCCAGACACAAATGACAACAAATGTAGAACCATGAAACATACTTACAGCTCATAGGTACTATTATTGGTGTCTGTGATACGAGGGTAGCTACCCATAGGAATTATCTTTATTCGATATCTACAAGTAATAAGTTTAGGAGTTACAAGTCAGCAAAACAACAAAAGTCTTATTCCTACGGGGAGAGGTTGCAACGTGAATCATAGTTTCGTATGATGCCATTGGACAGAGGGTATATTTCTAGTCATTCCAATAAATTACATGAACACTAACAATAATAAGAAATTATTAGCTCACAGAACAAGCAAACAGGAGCTTGAAAGTTTCGGCTTGCTGTAAAATTTGAAATCAACAAGAAACCATCCTGTACATAAGTTATAGAGTAACAAAAGAACACAATAAAGCAAGAATCCTTCCAAACTAAATGCGATTCGAAACCTAGATGCTCACTGTCAATACATCTTCTAGACAAGATTAGGTAATCATACATTCAAACTAGACAATGTTGGCCTGGTAGTTTCAATTCAGAAGAAGACGCAATAGTCAATAAATTTTGGTTTGAATTCCATAGAAGATATTGACAAGTATATAAATGCCTATGAAGACAACAGTCTTCGTCTTCTTAAAACCATCCCCTGTGATGTTTTGCCTAGGCAGATATCCACAGAAGAACTTGAGAGAAAAAACACAGTAATTAGCAGATGGCTTCATGTAAAATCCAGTTCTGAACTAGATTCATCACTCCACGCACACAAATATACTCGGAGACATAAAAGAGAATTATACTAAATTTACAATAGTAACTACACTTATCCAATATGCTAAATGACAAAGGATACTGAAACTTCGGTCGAAAATACTGGCACATAGTATGAAGAAGAAGGCAAGCTTGGCCCCAGGCAGCATTTATCTCATCCCATTCAACCTACACATTTCATAATAGCAAAGTAAACATCACAACCAACACTTGAAAGCAGAAAGAAAAAAGGATTTAAAATTAATAAATCCTCTAGGATAAAAAGTTATATCCAAATCATCAAATGTGGAAAGAACACATGCAGCTATAATATTTTATTTTATGGGAGAACATTCCAAAGCAAAACTCGACTGCATGCATGGCAAAGTTGGAAGAATCAACACCAGATATTGTCTGGTTTAAAAAGCACTTCAGGACACAATTAGCAAAAGAAATATAAATTTTGTAGCATAAGAACTTTTTTAAATAAAAACAGCTACTTATCAACATCCATTACAACTTCTTAGACCTATAAAATCTTGATCAAGAAAGTAATAATGTACTAGCAGTCATCTCTCGATTTTACTACTAGAAGCCATGTGACTTTTTACATTCATTTGATGGTCAATACATGCCATTGTGCTTTTCTTTTAGCACTACAATTCCCAAGTTTGGAATGCTAACAGCAGCACTTTCGGATCACAAGTTTTTACCTGAGATGATACATATAAATTTGAATGAGATGCAAAAATACAAATTGTTTAACAACCAAATTGTCTCTAAAGCTTAATCTGGTACCATAGAAAACTACATAAAATACTAATTTGTAATTCCAAAGGCAGAAGAAACCTGAGCAAAGCAAGGAATAAAACAAGGAAAAACTAGAAAAACATTATAAAGACTCAGAGGGTAACTAACAAATATACCATCTTGCTTATATCTCATGGTAGCTTATCAATTATTTTAAACTTTAATAAAGGCAACAGCGACTATAGGAAAAACCAAGCATGCATATTAAGCTAAATAACACAGGGAGACAACATTAAAAGACATAAATACAACATGCTAAGCATCTTACTGGAATTTTAGGGAGTCTTCCAAGTCGAAAGTTGTTAATTGTTCCAAACTCTCCATCATGAGAAATGGGGAAGGCATCATTGAGCACATTTGTTCGCTTCAACAATTCTAAATGAGCTTGTGAAACTTCAATCTTTGCCAAGATTGCATCCCTCTCCTCCTGTTAATCGAAGTATTTTTTTCTTATTTCCCAGACTTGCAAGTTCTTTTCAGAAAAAGGAGGCAAAGTCTGCTGAAACATGCTTAAAATTCTTACTACATGAGTATCAAAATAAGTGAATCCTATACTAACATCCAACATAATAAAAGACAAATGCAAAATAGGATCGAGAAAAACATTATACGTAAAGGATGATCCTTCGAAAATTAATTTTATTTCATCTATCGTATCGGCAACATATTTCTCCAATAAGATAGCAGTAGGAGTAGTGCTACTAATTGAAAAAGAAGAAGCCACTTTTGTCATTTGTCAATCATTCTTTAGAACTTGTCCAAACTAGCTTAAGACAAAAAACTTGCCAGAACAATTCTACCCAACAAGATGGTATGTGAAGGGAGCAGAGGGACAATGACAAACCTGATGAGAAATTAATTGAAACTGAAAATTGTTGAACTCATGCCAATACCTATTACACATTAAAGCAAGTAAAATAAATTATTGACATCAAGCATCCACATAAACCAAATAAGAAAAAGTAAAATTTTATCTATATTTTTTGAAATTTTATTTTGGGATTATAGTGTTTTTTATCAGGAAATATCATATGGTCAAGGTACAGAGAAAAATGTACCTCTCCTCCAATTCTTTAAACCGACTTGATTTTAACTCTAGTTCCTTCAGTTCAGCATTTACTTCAGCATTTTGTCTCTCGGTTTCTTCAATTGCTGCTTCAAGTTTTCGTTCTTCTTCCTCAATCTTGAATGGTAGAACAAATAGAAAATCACTGATTAGACTTTGGAAGAAAGTTTAATGGTACAATCAAGAAAATCATCTTGATTAAATCACTGTTTTTAAGGATAAAGACATTTCCACTAAAAATTGACGAGTGCACATATTAAATTCGAAAAACGTTGTGAATCAATCATTCGCACTTCAAAACTAAAAAGGGCAATTTCCCATAGAAATAAAAAATATATATACTTTACTTTCTGGTATACATATATAGCTCCTACAGAGAAGAGAAACAAAATAAGTGAAGGGAGAAGTGATGTCAAGCTTAGAACAAATGCATTGAAATGTAGCAACCAAAACAAGTCATCCAATGCTCCTGGTAGATTTGGAAGATTTAACAAAATGCTAACCAACATAGGATCAATAAAATGCAATTAGCCAAACAGTTCATAATAGTCATAATGTTGCAATGCATAGTAGTTAATCCTTGATGGCGGTGTCACGGTAGCCAGAATGGCATTCCAAATCATAGAATCACACGATTCTACATTTCTGCCATGCCTTAGTGAGTTTCCCCAATGCTTAGAATCGGTAGACTCATCATGTACAGTCATAAAAACAGCGGAATTAGTGAGCTTTCCAAGTATGCATGGATCAGGTTTTCAAGAAGCATTTTCAGGATTCTTGTTAAAAGAATATTTAATAAGAAAGTGGACGTTAATTCTAATTCAATCTCACAAAACTAGCTTGTAACATAAAGTTTACACTCACTAATATATTATAATTTAACCATATCTCTAGTCGATATGGGATCTTTAACATTTTATTTTTTTCAATACAATATATTATTTATATTGAGAAAATGAAATCAATACAATAAAAAGAGATGTGATATTTTCTAATAATAAAGATATGCGGTATAAATAAAAAAGTTCCTAACAATACATATATCATCTAGATCTACTTCTTATTTCTATAATTATAGCACTCTTTACCCCACTCCCCACCACTTAATCTACAGCATATAAGTCATACGAGCCTGGTGTGCTGGAAATATGATTGATCTTTGATCCTCTTAGAGACTTGGTGAATATGTTAGTCAATTCTTCACTAGAGTTGACAAATCTAGCGAAGATATCTACAAACTCTAGTTTTTTCTCTTATGAAATGACAATCTAACTCAAAATGTTGTGGCAAACTCTCATGAAAGACAAGATTAGAAACAATGTGTAATGTTTTCTACCCTAACAAGGTCATCTGCTATTGGACCACCAAGACATTTCTAGTTTCACGCTCAAGACATCTAGTCCTCAGTGTAAGGAGGTGTGTTGAACATATCATATCAACTAGAAATATGGTTAAATTATAGTATATCATATACATCACATGGTTGCACCGTTGTGAAAAACGAGCAAACACTACATGGGAAAAAGAGAAAATGGCATCTCCACTGATGCAGACAAGAAACCACTGCAGGAGTTGGAAGGTATGCAAAAAGGAAAACAGCATAGGATATTGCAATAGCCTATGTAATTACTATGCATTCACAATAATAAGTTTATTTTGCCTTAACCATTTACCTCTATCTCCGAACAAACTAACATAGCATTAAATGCAAATTGGCACTAGATTCAGATGATAGTCAGAAGAGGTTATGAATAATATGTTTCCCCACAGTTAACACCACCAATGGTTTAAATATTAAATAAATAGTTTTGTAATACACAGATTAGAAATGGTAAACCAGATAAGCACCTTCAGTTTCTCCTTAAGAAAATCAGCCTCACTGAGGACATCTCTAGCCTCCCCCTCCAAGCGTTTAAGACAGGCTTCGTATGATTCAATGTCTTTGTTCACATCTTCAACCTCTTTATCAAGTTTATCTGACAAAATCCTCATGCAATCAAGGCATAAAGGCTGTTCAACCTGTAACCATACGCAAAAAACAGAAATTACAACGCAATAACCGAAAAACCCATTAAATACATTACATATTCAGATGTTTCAGTCAACAAACCTGCGTCTGCGTCGTGGCAATCTCAAACGCTCGAGTCAGGACAGTAATAGTGGAATTAAACCCAGAGTTATGAAGCGGCAAATGGCCACCAGAATCAGCCCCGGCGCCTGCTGAATGTGCCCCGCTTCCATCCGTCCCCGATTCAGACTTGTACACAACCACAAACGACTCCTCCATGGCTTTTCCAGGCTGCGCAGCAGCAGCAGCAGGATCACCACGTGGGCGATGAGCACTTCCCTGAGCCTGAGGTCTCTGTTTGGGCAGCACAACATACGAATTGTCCATTTTAGTGGCACTCATCACACTGCTGGCACCATGAACGGACGACCCTTGCATCCCTACACTCATTCTCTCCTCATCAAAAACCAAATCACCACAACCCAAGTATTCACTTATGAATAATCACAATTTACTCAAAACCAATACCAACACCAACATTATTTCAAAACTACTAACATAAGCAACCGTATAAATCAGCCAAATCAACAAGTGTCAATCAACTAAATTAACAAAATAATAATAAAACCTAACGGACCGGAGCGAGAAGGATCGTTGAAGAATTTGTCGGCGTAAGAGTCGACGCCGACGATGCAGAGAGGGTTGCGGCAGTTCTGGCAAACCCATCGGGGGACATTCGGATCCACCGGGAAGGTCCGAGTCCGACCCTTATTATCGCCCTTCTTCATCGTTTTCTTTGGTTCCTTCGCTGAAACCCAATACGACGATTCTAGAATTTTTTATATTATAAAGAAGAAAACAAAAGGGGGAATAATATTGTGATGCTTGGGTGAGATGATTTAGGTGACAGACAGTAATTTTTACAACTGAAAAAACAGAGTATATTCCGATGAAGCACAAGTAACTGAACGCCAAACCCCAAGCGCAGCACAATTTAGTACGGGTCATTGTTGGACGGGTTTTGAGTTCGGGTCGGGTTGGAGTCCGGCCTCAAGAACCCAAGCCTCGTGTTTGATGGGTTGGGCTAAATTGAATAATATTAGAGTAGGACAATTGCTTTTTGCACCCGGTTTCTTCCTCACTTCATGGGTGTGTAAAAGACGAAATGCCCTTAGTATAATATATATAAACTTTGTTGTTGTGTTATGGTTTGCTTGATTTGAAAATTTTTAAAAGTGCTGAAAGATTTTATGGGGTTATAATAAAAAATTCCCTTAAAATAATATTAATTTATCCTACCGAAGTCTTAAATTTATAATAGAATAATTATAAATTTTTAACATGTTTTAGTTTTAGGAAATATTTATTTGTTAAATATTTTATTAGTGTGTTTGATTCAATATCGTATTAAAATTAAGAGAGAATGTGACCGATCTAATAGAA
This sequence comes from Lablab purpureus, assembly GCA_030347555.1. Lineage (NCBI taxonomy): Eukaryota > Viridiplantae > Streptophyta > Magnoliopsida > Fabales > Fabaceae > Lablab > Lablab purpureus. The sequence goes on from CM059258.1 coordinate 27,603,102, forward strand.
TGTATTAATAACTAAGAAAACATTCAATTAAATTATTCAAAATCTTAAATAAAATTCAAAAAAATAATACCTTAAAAATATTACCTAAAGAATAATAATATATATATATATATATATATATCACAAATTTCCTAAATCTGTTCAGAATTGTTTCTTATACCTAAAACACCATGGTATCGTATAGTATACAATAACAATCAAAAGTTATTTAAAAGAACAAGAGAAAGGAAAACTATCAAGAATTTATACTCAATATTTTAAAAATACGATTACTTTTTTCTAAACTTTAATTAATTAACTAATATCTTTAATAAAAAATTAAAAAATTATTAATTTTATATATTAAATTATTTTATTATAATTAATTATTAATATTTTAATTTATAAATAACGATGATTTAAGTTATAATATTATTTTATTTAATAATATAATAAAATATTAATATTTATTTTTTTTATTTTTATTTATAATTAAAAAAGTAATTATATTAAACAAGCTAATAAATTAAAAATATCAACTTCCCATACCAAATTAGTGAATGATCTAGGCCACTTTGCCATGTGTTTATTATCGAAGTTAGATCAAATTTAGAAGTAGAAAATTACAAACAAAAATTATATCATTTTCTCACTTTTACTTGCTTGAATCTAATATTTATTTAGCAACCATAACAATAATGTAATGAGTGTGATTAAGCTTTACTCAATAAAGAGAAAAAAAAATCTTAAACCTTAAATTCTAAAAAAAAATGTGACAAACTTTTTATTATTATTTAAATAATCTTTTTATAAGTTATAAATTAAACATTAAACATAAATGTATCTTTCAATAAAATAAAAGTTTAGAACTTGTCATCACTTTATAAAAGGCTATCTGGTGAGACCTCTTTCCTTTTCTCAATCAAAATTTTAAAACTTTAGAAAGGAAACTACCCACAACTTTTGATTTTCATGTTAGTTATTTAATTTAGCTGAAAAGAAAAAACTAAAAAGAATTAGGTTAGATAATTTCACATAACTCTACCTTCTTTATCTCTTTATCTCTTCTTATCATGGTTAGTGACAGGTCCACCCTAGCAAGTATTGTAAATTAAAAAAATTCTTAAAAAATTGTTACTTTTAATATTTAAAAACATATATTTAATAAAATATTAAATATAATTTTAATCATTAAATTATTTATTAAAATTATGATTTATCTTTTAAACAAATTTTTAATTTATTTTATTTTTATATTTTATAAACTGATATAAATAAAAAAAATACTATTTTAATAAATAATTTAATAACTAAAATTATACTTATCTATTAATAAAAATTATTTTACTATATTAAAATTAAAATTTGTATAATTTTAAAATATTATCCATTTATGTATTTAAATTAAAAATTATGTATGTGGGTTTATTTATTAACCTAGAAAAAAATGTGAAGACCCACCCTATCTATGACTAAAATATTGAATATATAGATATGCTAATACTTTTAGCATAACTTGCACCTTTCATGTGCTTTTGCTGAACACCACACAAACACATGTTACAATATCTATGTCACTTTCAATTGTTGTCCACTAAGTTATACAACCAAAACTCATTCTCTTTCACGTTTTTTTTTTATATATAAAAAAATTTCTGTTAGGCCCTTTAAATTTTGAAAGTTTTAGTGCTGTTTGTTTTTTTTTACATAAGTAACTATTAAATTGTTGTCGAGTTGTTTGTGTTTCATTTTTGTAAATTATAATTGTTTTAATTTAATAATTTAATTATTGTTTTAAGAATTATATGTCAAAGTTTGATTTGACGTTTTTAAAAGGCTAAAAAATATCTACATGGAGTAAAACCATATTCATAAATTAGTTATAGTTAAAATTAATTGTTCCAGTATCCATAATAATAATAATTTAAGTTCAATCTTAATTATTGTTTGTTGATATTCGGAATAGAGTTAACATTATATTGGAAACGCCAAACTTATGAAATATTGCATGAAATTAAGACTTTAAAGTTGTTATTTTACTATTTTAAGTTTTAGTATTTTAGATGAAACTAATATTTTTGTATAAACACATATTTGGTGAAAATTAAATTGATATTATTTAAATAATTAATCTAATTTCAATTGTCTAGCCAATATTTAATCCACCATATACAATTACTATTGTAATTGAAATAAAAGATGATGTATTCAATAATTAATAATAAGTGGGGAAATTTGAAAAGAAATCAGCAAGTTTTCATAAACAACACGAATAATTTTAATTTTAAATAATATAAGATATAGATGTATAAGAATGTTATTACTATTTAAGAATAGCACATTATTTTTTTATATATTAAGAATATTGAAAAGAAAAACATTTTTTTCTCTTTCAATATGATTTTTCTAATCCCTAAATCTTAAATTCTAAATCTTTCTACTATTATATGTAATTTCACTTGGTTTTTATATTAAGTATCATTATACCAGTTTTATTGTACACATGTAAGGATGATCTAATAATTTAAAACATGAATGCAACTTGAGATATCATACAACATATACAAATATCATTTATATATCACATTTCTTCTAAAGAATTGTTTCGATCAATGTCTGTTAAAATATGTATCGTTAAGGTAAATCACTGCATATTAAGGAATTGTCTACCCTAAGAACTTAGAGTTTCATCACAATTTTTTCTTTAAAAGGTATCTATGAGAATTGAGGGAGGAAGGATACCTAAATTGTCTTTGGCCTCAACTCTTAAGCGACGTGGAACTATTGGTGTACCAGAACAAGCCTCCAAATGAGGATTCATTTTTTGAACCACCTTCCATTCCCTCACAGAGGGTTAGAGGAATGAGAGTTTGACTTTGGAACCTTTTTTTTGTTTTCACAGACGATGTCAATGTTCCAACCTCAAAGTTTGTTTGGAACTTGAAGCTCTATCAGATTTTGTTTTTAAAAGACGCTTTAGAGGGTTGAGGGAGAAAGGGATATATAAAATGTCCTTGACCTCAACTCCTAAATGATGTAGAGTTATTAGGTGTACCAGAACAAGAATATTACAACAAATTACACATAAACAACTTATATTTAATTGTATATTAATGATTTAGAGTAATTTGTCACACTTAAAGTCTTTCAACATACACATATTAAGCATATCCTACTAGAGTCTAACACTTAACCCATCAAAATCATATTGGAAAATTCATCCTCAAGTTCTTATGTTAGGGAAGTTCATTGCAACTACTTTATAACAACTTGATGCAGAAACATGCTTTCATTTACTACAAGCATTCCATCACTTTCATCACATTACACACACACACACATATCTCATACTACTCATGCATATTATAAATAAAAAATAACATCATCATATGTACATCGCTTAAGGGTCCTTTCTCCTACACATAGAGGGAAACTTCCTTGCCTAAGTGACGTTTATCTTAGCGACACTTGTTCCAGAGAAAGTGAATTGGTTCAACCTCTTTATAATTTAAGTGTCAAGTCATTACCTAAGTGGTCATCATCCTATCGAATCACTCAAGTTTCACAATGCACTTGAGTGAAAAGATTTATGGTATAATCTAGCAAGTTTGAAATATCATAAACACATTGTTTTCTTAATGCCTGAGCAATGACATTGTTACTTCAGTGATGATACTTGCTTGCATGATCCAACATGTTCCAAAAACACCATGCAACATTGTCACACATTAATCTTTGAGCGATCATATATCTTTTCTTGAGCATTGAGTGTTTTAAAGAAGAGAAATTTGTCTCAAAATTTCTCTTGTTCAAACCACAAATTGTCGCTTGGGCAAGACACTTTATTGTTCGAGCGATCTAGATATTGTTCAAGCAATAACACTCACTGCATGTCATCATTGCACACTGCTTGTGCATCACTTGAGTGGTAGTCCATCACCCGAGTAACATGCATATAGAATATAGACTTATGTGTTTTACCATCTTTGTAATACCAATTTTTACCAATTTATGTTTCACTTTAGGTATATATAGCATCCATTATGCACTTTAATTCCTTTTTAATCTCCATATTAATATTAAAATTCTCTAATAATTAAACAAAGGTGTATATCATCATATTGTAACATACATGTAGAGGTAGAATGCCTACTAGCAAACAAATCGAAAACACCACAAGATCCTAACTAGGTTGTTGGAACTCCTCAATTTAATTCCTTACATTGTCAGTCAACACTTCCCCTTAATCAAAATCTCAAAAGAAAGAAATAAATATAGTTGAATCAATAATAAGGAACTTAATACTTATTTCAATCAAGAATATGTTTAGACTATCTTAATCTTTCAAATGTTATGTACCTCTCGAAGAATATTTACTATCAACACAACAAATCATTTATCATGTTTAATATTAGAGAGAATTTAAATTATAGGCTTATATAATAGAATAAAGAATGAACATTTATAACCTATTTATAAATTTTTCCTTCTTTATTCATTTTAAAATTATGTCTATAAAGAATATTCCATGTATTAGATTTTCCCACACAACATTATGTCTTTTCACAAACGTGGATAGTGAATAACAAAATTGTTGGAGATGTTATCCCATTACCATATTTGTATATCTAAATGTTGTAACAGACCACTTGATCCTTGGTGTTATGAAAAATCAAACAAGATGATACATATCTAGTTACACTTGCCTTTAGAGTAGACCACTAAAAAATTGTCTCAAATCTTCGTACATTTTATTCATTTTAAGATGGAGATTCAACTTTCTCTTGCGATCCTTCTCAAACTTTAACTCATCATCAACATGCACACAAGCTTTCCTTTAAATCTCATCTATCGAATTCCTTCAAAAGAATTTAGCTTAACCATATCTACCAAATCTTTACTATGTCTTAAACTAGAATAAATGAACTATTTTTTTGACGTGACTCAAGCTAACATTATTTATAATATATAATATGATTAACTAAATTAACTTGCAATCATACTAGAAATAAATCATAAAATTATATAAAAAATAAAAATACTCAAATAATACAATGTTATATTGACTAAAAGAATGAGAATCTAAATATTATAAAAAAATATTATATAGATTTATTGAAGAAAATGATTACTAATAATATCATCTATCTCAAAAATTATTTAAGAAAACACAATAAACTTCAGAGAAAACCTCCTCAAAGGAAACTAAATCAAAATAGTCTATGAAGGAGTTACTTAAATAATGAATTCTATGACTATTAGAAAGAACATACTTTTTAAAAGAGAGAATGTAACATGCATGCAACACAATTAATCGACCTTAATGGTAATATGCAAGTAGATAGAAATTTATATTTCTTAAAATTTAAAAGGTCATATAAGCTATATATGAGGTATTATTGTATTTTAAGAGTAAAAATATATTTATAAGCTTTATTTTTTTAAAATGTTTCCACATAATGATAATGAAAAAATTGAAGCTATAATGTATTTGTTGATTGATCTTTTATTCTTTTCCTTTTTTGTTTGAGGCATTTCTTTATTTTTTTATATATTTTATCAATAAATTATGTAAATTCATACTAAAAACCTATTTAATAAATTAATATGATAAAGTGTATTTATCATCACTATTATTAGTTGATGATAAAATCGTTCATATATTATAAATATGAGTGCGGAAATTACGTTCATAAACTCAAAAATTTATATAATTTTAGAAGTGGTTTTGTAAAAGTAATTAAACAAAAAATCCTAAATTAAAATTCAAATAAAACTGTTAGCCAATTTTCAGATTAACTTTTTGCACTAAGCACTTATTTGTGTATATATCATAAATTGATAATTTTCTTTTAATACACTTTGTTATCTATTTTATCACGAAATATAATAATTAAAAATTTCAAACAGTTAATTAACAGTATCTATTATTAATATATATTTATATTTTTTTTGTTCTCTTTTATCATTCACTCAATCACGACGAGGTGGGTAATATGAATTTGAGTGTAAACATATTATTTTCCATTTACAATAGCCACATTCCTGAGTCAGAGTTTCTTGCTCCAATTTATGCTAAAATCCGTTAAAAATAAAGTGCCCTAATTTTAGGTGTTACACAGCAGCAAAAGCACAAGTGCACACAACAACCAAACAGTCCCCAGACGAGAAAACTGTTTATGTTTTGAATTTGATTGTGATAAATGTTTGACCGTAGTTGGAAATGTGAATGTAAAATCGCCAAGCTCACAACAACCACGCCAGGCCCATAGGAAAGCGACCCCTGAAGCCACCCAAGCCACCAAACAGGTCCTTGGTGGGCCCCACACAGCTCACAAGACCCAAAATCCCCAAAACGACACCGCGGAACCGCGAAACGCGAAATCTGAAGAGCGAGAAAACGTAGCCAATGAAGTTGGAGTATTGGATAGGGCGATTCCTAGCCACTACTTAGATGCGTTCCATTCACACGTGTCACACGTGTGGGACCCGCCCTTCGATTCTTAACCATTCGCCTACCCACGTGACGTCACGTGCACTCGACCCCATACCATACCATACCATACCATTCCTCTGCCTCTTACTCTGTTTCTTCTTTCTCGAAACTCCGTTACCGTTCTGCTTTTGTGAAGGTCGCCTTCTTCTTCTTCGTCTTCTCTGTCGTCTTTGGTTTTTCTCTTGTTGCATGTTTGTTTCTCTGTTGATCAGTAAAGTGTGAAGCGACGCCGTTTCGTTCTCGACTCGGTTTGATGGAGTGCGTTTCTCTGTGATCTCGAGGGCAATCCGGCGATGATTGTGTTAATTCGGTGCCTGGTGTTTTATTCTGGTTTCGGTTTTGTGGGTTTGTTTCCTCGAATTATATGAAATGTTTGATTGGAACGACGAAGAGGTGTGTAAAGTTTTTCAACTTTTGCTTTTTCTTTCGGAAATTTTAGTTTATTTTTTTGGTTAGTGTGTGATCCAGTAGTGTCATTTTGTCGTTGTTAGTACACGTGCTTAGGTTTTTGTTGTTGCAATGAATTTGATGATTTGTTGTGTCATTATGTGCTGGTTTAAACATGGAATATTACTAGATTGAGGTGAGGGATGTTGTTTGTGTAGCTGTGAAGTTACTTTTTCTTTTTGGTTAAATGCTTATGTCGTACAAAGATTGGGAACCGTAACTGTTTCTGTCATTGTTTGCTATGTCTCGGAGGCCTAACTCTCAGCTAGAGATAGGTAGAGAGAGAGAAAAATTGCTTAATACTTAGTTTCTTGAGATGTTCATAGCATTTTTTGCCGTACTGATGTTGGATGATGACAAAGTCATGCTATGGTCAAATACATGAGACGACCTATTAGCCTCCAGTCGGAAGAAGCCTCTTAGTCACCATCATGGACATTTAATTTGAGATTTGGATCCAGGGGAGTGGAAGATGGCGTGGCACCAAAAAGCCACTGTCATTGTAATCAGGGCACTAAGCGCACTTGGCATAGCCATGAGAGCTGCTATTATAATCGTCCCACCCCAATCTCACCGATTATGAACATTGATAGACTGTGAATAAAACTTTGATAAGTCCTGGTCTGGTGGGGTCCAATGCCAAAAAGGAAGGACCAACTCTAAATTAATGCAATTTTATTGCAGCAACTGAGATCCACAGATCCGCCAGATTCTTCCTTCTGGTCCTGAATGAGAGAATCCTGAGTGAAGGTCAGGTTGAAGAGGGAGAGGAGAAGGAAACATGAAGAGCAAGAAAGATTCTTTGATTGTTGAAGCTTGGAGCCACTGCAAATTGCCGACAGTTGAAATACGTAGAAGAAAGTTGTCAAGAGAAAATTGGCGGAATAAATTATTTTCTCGGGAAAGTGGAAGGGAATTTTGAGTAAAAAGTATGAAAAGTGAGGGGAAGAGAATAGAGATCTTAGTTTGCAGGATCTGCAGTGGCTGAGTAGAGGGATTACTGATGGAAGTTTCTGGTATCGGCAAAGGTAGTATTATCAGGTCAGGTAGTGCATCCAAAGCTGTGACGAGCAAGTAGTGAGTGGTTACTAGTCCAACAGTAAATAAATAATAATTGTGCTTAGCCTGGTTGAACCCATTGGCGAGTAAGATGGAAGATTATTTGAAAAAGCACTGTTTTGAAGCTTGCCTTAAGCCATGTAATGACTTATTCAACTCGTAAACAAGATTTTTGTAAGTGGGATATCCTAATGGTAAATGCATGTAGGTTTCTTTGAATAATTCTCCATCTAAGAAAGCGATGTTGACGTCTAACCATAAGAGGTGCCATTGCTTGACCACTGCAACAGCTAACTAAACTTGAATAGAAGTGAGGTTTGCAACAGGTGAAAATGTGTCTGAAATCAATTCCAGCTAATGGTCATTGTTACCATCTGGTTTATATTTCAGCTTATATATCCAATGACATCCAATCCAATACAATTTTTGTTGGGAGGAAGTGGTACCATGGACCTAGTTTTATTAGACTCTAAAGCCTGTAATTACTCCTTCTTAGCTCTTCTCCATTCTGGATTTTTTACTGCCTGGTGGTAATGGGTGAGTTCATAGGTTGTGGAAATTTGGCACATGAAGGTTCTGCTAATTGGGGAAAGTTTAGCGTACACAAGGTAGTTTTGGTTAGGATAAGAGATGTTGTTTGAATGGGTAAGATAGGAATACTCTTTTGGGAAGGCCGGGGTTTTGGTTGGTGGTCAAGTTGATCACCGTAATGTTTGGACTGGACAATGGATTGAAGAAGCTGGATTTTAAGTATGCCGTGCAGGTGAGTGAGCAATTATAGGATCAGGAGTTGAATGGCTACAACAAAATTCAGTGGCTAAACAAAAACACCAGCACCTTTCGAGTGATGCTGAGTTCTGTTTATATCATCAAATGACTTCCTTCTCTAGTCTTAACAGTTACGTTTTGAGCTTTTTCTATCACAAATTAATGCAGTATGGGTTGACGAAAGCTTTGGGTTGCCAGTGCTATGGAGCCACCTTAAAATTACAGTGACACAAGTTCACCCCCTCAGGCATCACCTGTAGTCTTCATTTGCTATCCTCTTGTTTACAAGGCTTATATGCTCTAATATCATATCAGAACAGTAGCTCAATGAAGGATGAAGATAACAATTGAATTAAACATTCAAAACCAAACAAAAAATACATTCTCTCAGCTATATATACACGGAGTAACAACTAACTGATTTGTAACAGAGAAGTAACTGATTAACTATTTAACAACTATGCTAAATCTGATAATTAAGTACATAAATTTATAGATGGAAAACATAAGAAGGTTATCCTGAATCTGAATTCTGTTACTATTGGTTAGGAATATCTTTGAAAGTTTTTTTTAGTTGGGGGCTAGGAATATCTTTGAAAGTTTTTTTAGTTGGGGGAAAATCATGTCTGCTTTACTTTGTAGGGGTGCATTCGTTGCTCAGTTTGTTGTTATAATGATATATTTGAGTTCAGAATTTCCCAATGTGAAATATGGATGAAAATAGCTTATATGGTGTGGGGAAATTTCTTTGAAGGGCTGGAAATGCAGAGATGGGGGAATGGACTATGGACTAGATCCGACAAGCAGTATTTTGAAATTGATGTTCTAATATCTAAATATTGCATGAAATGGAATTGTAAAGGCAAGACAGGAATTGGTTTCATTAGAATTCTGAGTGAAGGTTCGAGGTAACTCTTTTGGGCCTTAACCATGACCTGGAATGGTAAAGTAGATGACCAATATCCTATGACTACAGTCAGTACTACTACTACAACTGCCAGATTCCTTCAATTAAGTTGTGTATTAGTGGCAAGATAGAAGGTTAACATAATTGTCAAATAATAATGTGGAGAAAGATACAAAAAACGCTAGTATGTGATAATTTGTTGATCTTTGCAAATGGGCTTTAGCTCCTAAATATTCATTGATTGCATATTCTTATAGTGTTTTGTACCTAAGACATGTCATTGTCAATGACAGTTGTAGTTAGTTGTCGAACTGTTTTTTGTTACAAGTTAGTTAATCTGTTAGCATATTGACAATCATCTATAGATAGAGGCCTCTGTTTCAGAACACAGTATTCACTTCAGTAATATTTTTCTTAATTTTCTCTTAATTTTCTTTCCCTATACCAATTATCAATAAGGTACAAGAACTGTGATATAAGAGACTGCACCAATTAGATTGATATGTAGCTTTTTGGTAGCTATTGTTAGTTCATAGCTGTGGGGTAGCTGTCTTTACATAAAAATGTAGGTTGTTGCATTCTGGAAAGCTAAATCTAGACTGAATGTAGACAAATTGAAATGATAGTCAAGTGCTGTGCACAGTTCTTTGAACTCTTTGTTTCTCTCCTCTTGTCTCTCTATTTTGTTCTTCCCTATTCCCCTCTTCTTGCCCTGTTTTTCTGTTTCTTTCATCTTTCCCACCTAGATTCTATAAACATGGTTAGATGCATCAAAGTCTAGCACCCTAGGTTATAGGGAAGGAGAGTGAGAGATGCAAGCAATAGACTTATTAATATGTGCAATTGAAACTAAAGTACTATGCTCTTGGTGACTCTTAAACCATTTAAATATCTATATCTATGTAGATATAGATTCAATCTAATCGATAAAATAATATAAATATTCATATGTTTAGTAAATAACAGAATCTCGGTATTGGACTAAATCCTTATAGTTGGTATGAATGACGTGGGATGATCAATGGGTATGGATGTCTTTCTCAAAGTTGCCAAGGCCATATTAGCAAGACAAAGGGGTTTACAAATCAATTTCAACAATGACCAATGGTAAAGCCATGGTGATGATAGTGGTAACACTTGTGGCAACTTATGGATTGTGATGTACTAGCCAAGCACATTTGAAAGTACTATTATGAAAAGCAAGAGCAAATGTATCACACCATTGTTGTGGGCTTTTTGTGATAACCTTCAATGGAATCCAAAACAATGCAGAAGAGATGAATGTCAATATAAGGAACATTGGTGATTCCCAAATCTAGTTGCTTAAAGCATAATTCTCGAAAGGTAGATTGTAAAGGGAAGAACTATAAAAGATGCACTATGATTCTTTAATTCTTTCTTAGCCTCAACTAAAATGGAAGTTGCATGTGGTAATAATTCGTTACAATTGTGCAAAACAACATGAATATGCCCAAGGTATGTAGACACAGGGCCATCAAAATTATAGGTCATCATTAGTATGAAAAGCCAATGTCTGGTTCTTGTGTGGGAAATTAACTATGGGTACAAAATTCATGATGCATAAGGTGAGATTTGTACATCCATAATATGATTGTTTGGTATAGTATTGTATACCTTACATAAAGCTATTATTTGGTGTACCTAGCTTTAGGTTAAGGAACATAGGTTGTAACCTTCCTCTTTGAGATATATTTGTACTCATCCTTTTTTTTATATATACACATATGTATGCTGAGGGGACACTCACTAATTTTTATTGTTCAAATTCAAATTGGTATTAAAAGCACTGTCATCAGACCACCATTGTTTGTTGTCTTTAGCCGTTGCCACTGTGTTCAATTAAGTTTAGGTTAGGTGCGTCTAGAGGAGCGCAACCCAACCGAGATGGTAACAAATCATTTAGAATATAGTACTTAGTGTTGTTCCAAAGAAGGTGAACCTCAATGGCAAAAACTAAACTTCTAGTATGTGTTGCTTTATGGCAATCAGTTGAATAAGATGTCTTGGAGATATACTCAGATCTTTTAAGACGTGCTATTCTTTTTGGAAAAAGTGCATACTATTTTGTTAATGTCACTCAACGTTAGGTGTTGCATTGAAATACACAATTAATGGAGATATCCTTCATTAGGTCAAATGTGTGAGTGTAGTTGGTAATAAAGTTTTTTGTAAATTTTCTTGTGTCTTTTTCACTTTCTTTGCACATTAGATGTTTATTTATGTTACTACTATCAACATTTAGAGTGTATTTATTTCTATTAATGTTCGTTTCAAACTCATCAATAATATTAATAATGTTTAATGATGGACTGTTTTCAGCTAGCTAACATAATATGGGGTGAAGGAGGTGAGAGTGATGATCATATTGTGCCTTATCCAGAAGTAAATGAAGATGTTAGCAACAAGAAAGAATTCAATCAGGAAGCTTCTACGCCTAAGCTCACTGAGTTGAAGAGACCAGAGGCTAAAACTTATTATCATGAAAGGAAGTTGGGAAGCAGTTCCAACCTTGATAATAATGTAGAACTACCTGTATTAGGATATGGAACACACGCTTGGCATGACTTGTCTTTATCTAGTTCAACTCAAATTGATCAGGGATCCTTGGATATTGAAGTATCCAAAAATTTAGGAGAACTTGGCAAATTCAGTTCATCAAGAAATGGTAATATTGCTAATTTACTGGAATTCTGACTAGATAACATGTCTATTCATTTTTGTCTTTGTGTAGGCCTCTATCTGTGGATGTTTATTTTACTTGTCTCAAAATAATAAACATGCAAGATATGTAGTTATATTTGGCCATTTCTAATTATACTAATGTTTGACAGAAGAATCTACACAACATGAAAAGGATGCTGAAACTTTTCAAAGTGCTCATGAAGGTAAAGAGCAAGGTGATTTTGTTGATTATGGATGGGCCAACATAGGAAGTTTTGATGACCTTGATCGAATTTTTAGGTAAAGTACTATCTTTGTCGCAATATATGACACATGTGTCTGATAGCATAATGCCACCAGTGTATTTTATATCGTATAGTTCTTTTTATTGAATTATTGAAGTCTAAAATGGTCTAAACATTTCTCCCTCCTGGCATCCTATTTATGAGAACTATGGTATTCTATCACTTTCCATAACTACTCTCACTTTGATCAATCATAGTTTTAGTTCCTTCTATCAAACATGAATGGAAAATTATGAAGGTTCGGTAATTAAGTAACATCATTAAAAGTAAAAAATGGGGGAAGTATGACCATATGATTTATTTAAACAATTTTACACTTTAAACTAGGAATACTTCATTTTGCCAAAGTTTGAACTTAGAAATCTAGTCATTTGATAGTTTTACATCCCATGGTTTTCATCATATGGTGCATGTGCTAGATAACATTGGGAAGAAGTTTCAGATTTTTAGACATACATCTATTCCAATAGTTATTAGTCATTTATTTTGCAATGACATCTATCTGACTAAATATTCTCACAAGTGATGATTTTGCAGCAATGACGACTCTATATTTGGCCATGTAAGTCTTAATAATCCTAATGACCTTTGGTCCTCCGAAGATGCGAGTAATAATCCAGAACCTTTACCATTGGACACACCAAGTTCATCAAATGCTTTGAGGAGCAGAAATGATCCTTTGGAAATCAAAGAAGAGTATGTTCAATGTAATGACAAATCATTGGACCTCAACTATTCCCAATTTATACAAAATTCGTTTGCAATCACAACTGATGTGGGAAATGACAGAGTTAGAAGCAAGCCTACAGGAAAGGAGCGGCAGGTATGCCAATTTTCACATGTTCCAATCAAATTATTATTTATGTATTTGTGAAGGGGACTAAACAAAAATTGTTTTCTTTTGTCCTTTAGACTACATGTTAGATAGTTGTTTGTTGTCATATATGTTGGTGTTTTGATGAAAATGGCAAATGTGGGCCACTTGGGACACTTAACGAAAGAAATAGAAGCTGAATTAAGTTTATAGGGTAACCTTAGCAGGGGATGAATCCTTTATGCTGGATGCATCTGTAATGGACGATCTTGTTTTTCTTTTACACAAATGAATACACAACTTAGAGGAAGTAGAGTCCACAGAGTCTTACGGGGTCAGACTAGGAGATGGGAACAGGAAAACAACACAAGGCTGTTGTAGAAAAGTTCCTATTAAGCTGGGAGTTATGAGGTAGTGGATAATTTTCTTGTTTGAATTGGGGGGTGTGGACGTGATTCTGGGAGTAGCATGGTTTGCCACATTGCGAGAAGTCAAGGTAAATTGGAAGACGCTAACAATGGCCATTACACAATAGGGGCAGGTGGTGGAAATAAAAGGAGACCCTAGTCTGTCTAGGACTTTAGTTTCCTCACAAACCTTATCAAAGTTGACAGAGATTGAAGTAGCATCGATGTTATGGGGGTGGTTGAAAGGGAGGACAGTCGAGAAGAAAAGCAAGGAGAAGATCAATCTGCAATGACTAAAGAAGAACAGGAGCAATTAGGTGTACTATTGAGAAGATATGATAATGTTTTCACTAAACCAAAGGGGTTACCTCCAAGCAAAGATGTGGATCATTGGATTCTTATTAAAACAAGAAGTGGTCTGGTGAATGTGCAGCCATATAGATATTCTTATCTGCAGAAAAATGAGATTGAAAGGCAAGTTATTGATACATTGTCAGTAGGAATTATTAGGCCAAGCACTAGTTCGTATTCTAGCCTGGTGAACTTAGTTAAAAAGAAGGATGGAAGCTGGTGGTTTTGCATTGACTATAGGGCACTTAATAAAGCTACAACACTTGATAAGTTTCTTATTCCAATTATTGAAGAGCTTCTAGATGAATTAAAAGGAGCTAAATATTTTTCAAAGATTGATTTGAGGGCTGGATACCACCAAATTCATATGCACGAGGATGATATTTCCAAAACTGCTCTCAAGACACATCAAGGTCACTACGAAATTTTGGTAATGTCGTTTGGGTTGACCAATGCTCCTACAACGTTTCAATGTGCCATGAATTTTGCACTGTAGCCTTTTCTTCGAAGGTTTGTTTTAGTTTTTTTTTTATGATATTTTGGTGTATAGTAGAACATGGAGAGAGCACTAAGAACATTTAGAAACGGTGCTGGAGACTCTAGAATAACAAACCTATTTCACTAATTTAAAAAAGTGCAATTTTGGAGGAATTGAGACAAAATATTTAGGCCACATTATATCTTATAAAGGGGTTGCTATGGATAAAAAGGTGGACTCAACATTGAAGTGGCCCATCCCTAAAACCATTAAGGCGTTGAGGGACCTTTTAAAAAAGGGAAACTTTGAATGAACTACAGAAAGTGTTGCAGCTTTTGAAAACTTACAAAAAGTTGTTACTTCAGCTTCGGTTTTGGCAGTGCCAAATTTTTCTCAACCTTTCTCAATTGAATTTGATGCATTCGGGAAGGGGATAAGTGCAGTGTTATCTGAAGATAAGAGGGCTATAGCTTTCTTCAGAGTCATTATCTGAAGTTGCATGGAATAAATCAGTATATGAGAAAGAGTTAATGGCCTTGGTGTTGGCGATTCAGCATTGGCGGCCATACTTGCTAGGAAGGAAATTTACGGCATATACAGACCAAAAGAGTCTGAAATATCTCTTGGAATAGAGGATTACCACTCAAAATCAGCAGAATTGGTTGGCAAAATTGTTGGGATGAGTTTGAAATTGTTCATAAATTAGGAGCTTCTAATCAAGTAGCGGATGCTTTGTCTCACAAGGATGAGGAAAAAGAGTTGTAAGCAGTGTTCAGAGTTTTTTAGTAAGATGTGGTTGAGATTGATCATGAAGTAAAGGTTAAACCAATCTTGGTAAAAATTCGAGAGGAGCTTCTGCAGGATCTGAGTTCACATGGAAAATACATGTTGGAACATGATCGACTATATTATGAAGGGAAATTGGTATTATCACAGTCATCCGCATGGATTCCCAAGCTATTACAAGAGTATCACTCTTCCCTTTCAGGGGGGCATTCAGGAGTATACCAAACATATAGATGCTTAGGTCAATCGCTATATGGGAAGGGAATGAAAAAAACTATGATTGACTTTGTCACATCCTGTCACATGTGTCAACGCAGTAAATACCAAGCTTCTTCACCAACCGGTTTGGTTCAACCACTTCCAATTCCGAATGCCATATGGGAGGATATTAGCATGGATTTTATGGTGGGATTTCCAAAATGAAAAGGGTTTGATGTCGTGTTGGTGGTGGTAGATCATTTGAGCAAATTTGCTCATTTTATACTCAAACACTCTTATTCTGCAATATCAATGGCTGATGTGTTTGCTCGAGAGATAGTGAGATTGCATGGTATTCCGACTTCCATTGTTAGTGATTGAGATTCAGTATTTTTGAGTTATTTTTTTCAAGAATTGTTCAGAAGATAGGGGACTGTTTTGAGGATGAGTACTGCATATCATCTGGAGTCAGATGGACAGATAGAAGTTTTGAACAAAACGCTGGAAACTTATTTAAGATGCTTCAGTTCTGAACAGCCTAAGATGTGGGCTGAATTTATACCATGGACAAAATACTGGTATAATATGAGTTATCAAGGGGCTGCCAAATGTACTCCTTTTGAGGTGGTGTATGGGAGAGCTTCCCCCTCTTTAGCTCAGTTTATTCCAAGAGAGATTTTGGTGGAAGTAGTGGCTCAGGATTTAATGGAGAGGGGTGTGTTAAAACAATTGAAGCACCATTTAGGCAAGGCTGAAGATTACACGAGCCATGCTAAGAAAGTACCATCTAAGAAAAAGTAGGAGATTACGTGTATTTGAGGATTAGGCTGCATGTGCAAAATTCCATGCCTGTCAGATTGCATCCAAAGTTGACAACTCAGTATTATGGACCCTATAAGGTGATTAAGAAAATTGGAGAAGTGGCATTTCAGTTGCAGCTTCCGGAGCAGGCTTGGATTCATCCAATTTTTCATGTATCTTTGCTCAAGGTAGTAGTGGGAGACAATCGGGTTGCAATAGAATTACCTGCAAATTTAGAAGAGCGTTCCAATGGAATGAATGTATCCTCAGCGTGTGCTTGGGACTAGGGTAATGGAAAAAGAAGGTGAATTTGTGTAGTAGTTATTGATTCAGTGGCAGGAATTATCAGCAGATGAGGCTACATGGGAAGACAAGGATAATATTGTTCAACAATTTTCTGACTTCAACCTTGAGAACAAGGTTTTGTTTGGAGGGGGAGGTATCGTTAGACCTCGTGATACGGATAATACCCTAAAGGTGTATTATAGAAAGAAGGGTAGAATAGGAGTCAATAAATAATTGTAGCTGTTAAAAGTTAGTCTATCCTTTTAATAGGGTGGTTGGTACTGAAGGGGGGATAGGCATACTTCTATTTTTGTTAGTGTTGACTGGACAACTCTAGTGAGAAAGGAATTTCCTCCTTTGTGTAAACTTTTGCCTACAATCAATACAATTCAGGGACGTATAATTCCCTTTCCTCAGTTTTCTAACTTTGGAATCTATCAAGAGGCGTTCCAACAACCTTGCACTCCAACTTTCCAGTCTATTGTAGCACAAATAAAGGATATATTTTCTTTTAGAAATGAAATAACTTTCTTACTCCTTGCCATTTCCATTCCTAAAATAATATTTTTTAAGTGTCGAGGGTCCTTTACATGGAAATCCTGAAGTGACATCTCTAATAATGATTATATCATAACATAAACAATTAGAACAACCTTTTTCCAATTTTCATGTTGTTTAACAAAAGGGTGTGTGATCAACTTGCGCTTGAGTGATCCCAAAATGTTTCATATCAAGGTTGAATTTGGTGAACCATATTCTAGATGTCAATATTAGGACTTCTTTAACTTCCACATTCTGCCAAATTTATACTTTCCTTCAAACCCTATAGGGAATTTCATATGCACTTCTTCCTCTAAATTTTCATTTAGGAATACATTCTTCACATCCGTTTGGTGCAATTCCTAGTCAAGATTTGCAACAAGATATATTAGGATTTTAACGGAATTCAATTTTTCCATGTATACTTAATCAATCTTTGTGCTAAAGACCATTTGGTGGCAACTTAAAATTGGTGGGATAATTAGATCAGATGTTTAGTGCAAGACCTAACTCCTTTTTACTAGTAGTGATATGAAACATCATGATCATTAATGACAACATGTGAATCATTAATTCAGTAGTTAGTTTGATCAACATGCATTTCTTCCACAAAGCTTGAGGAAATTTGAAATATGCAAATTTAGCTTCTCTAGAAAGCACTGGTTCTTTCCATATCTTTTTTGTTTAAACATTTTCTGTGTTTAGAATTGCACTTATATTGTGTCCTTTGGTGTATTTTTTATTCTGATTAGATGTGTATGTCTGTCATACATGGCTGAATCCCCTTGGCATAATTATGTGCTACAGCTCTAGCAGAAGATTTATTTCACCTGTTTCCTTCTCAAAGTCAAGTAAGTATCTGATCTCTGTCATTTCATATATATGCAGGTTTTTAGGCAAAAGAATCTTTTGAAAACTCGGAAAAAATCACAGGTAAAACAAGAGGAGAATAACTTACAAGATTTTTATGGTAATTGGTCTCCTTCAGCAGCACCAGCAAAACAATTTGAGAATGAAGTATCACCATCTGTCATACAATCTTGTCCCTCTCCAATTCTTTGTCACCAAAAGCAGATCCAAGGAGCTGAAACCTTATTTCAGAATATCGTAAATCCATATGTGGCTTCTTCTGTGTATGAGAACCTTACTAGTACATATCCTGGTATGCCAATGCTATCGCAGACTCAGTCAGGTGATCTTATGCAGCAGTCAGTGCTTTCTGGGTACGAAGTGTCTCCTGGTATAGTGAATCCTGCGAAAAATTCTGTGGACTCAGTCAAGCCTCAAATCATGACTCCTCAGGAGAAAATTGAAAAATTGAGGAGGCGGCAGCAAATGCAGGCAATGGTTGCTATTCAGAAACAACGACAACAATTGGGCCATCAAGTTCCTAGCATTAGCAAATCAAGCACTCAAAAGTGTCTCCCAGAAATTCAAAGTCATCTCAGTGATGGGATTGATGAAGATCTAAGAACTCTTCCTGCTCCAGATCCACCTATTGAACAAGATGATTCTAATACAATGTCAGTGGCAGTTGGCAATGATTTTGTTGAAGACACCACATTGTACAGGCTTCAGGATATTATATCAAAGGTATGGTTGAATTGACACTAGCTAGTATCTATATATAATGGTTTCCTTGTATACTAATCTGGATATGGCTATGTCGCCGAGGCAAACTTTTTCTACAGTTAGACATCAAAATAAGACTCTGCATGAGAGATAGTTTGTTCCGGTTGGCACAAAGTGCAACGCAAAGGCATTATGCTAGTGATACTAGCAGTACAAACAAAGGTAGCAGAGAAGAACTTGAAGCTCTGGCAAGAGAAGAAAACAATAGCCAGAATAGGTAGGAAAGCTACCATAATGCACTACAACTTCAAAGGCCATTACTTTTTTTTTACAACAAGCACTTATTACTAATTCAGTATCATTCCATCATGATTAACATCAAAAGCAGAATAGGAGGAAAATGGTATAGGTTTATGTGAAAATTTCTGGTGCTACCGAGTTCTGTGTTTTTCCTTTTACCTCACTGATGGACAAATAAACAAATTTAAACACATAAAAAGTTGGGAGTACATTATGTTATATGTGCATCTTCTGGCACCACATTGTGAGTAAAATATCTGGTGCTTTAGTTTCTTGCTATTATATTCTTGAAAATTCAAATTTTCCTCTTTGGTTAAGTCCATTGTTTGCACCGAAGTTCTTAACTAAGACCAATGACGTGTTGCAGATTTGTAGGCCACATAAATATATTTCCCTTGATATGTGTTTTTATGTGTGAATGAAGTTCAAAATCAGCTCATGATTGTCGGTTCTTACATTCTTCTGTATCTGGTTTTTTATGGTATTTTTTTAGTGTTGGGTGTGCTGAGTTAATAATACTGGGTGTGCTGAGTGAGTTCTCATTGAACCAATTTTTTTGTAATAACTTTACTGATTTTGGTTGAAGTAAATAGGTTACAGAGAATACACTCCTTGAGTATCTCTAGGTAATCGTTCTTCTTGTTTTGTATCTTTGTACATCAACTGTATTTGTCTTTCTTTCCAACTGTCCCTTCAGTTATAATTGTAACAAGTTAAAAAGAATACTCTCCTTCAGTATCTCTTTGTAATCTTGCTTTTGTTTTCTTTGTACATTCACTGTATTTGTCTTTCTTTATAATAACTGTCCTGTCAGATATGACTGATTCTTTTCTTAGAGGAGTCTCTTCAGTATATGTAAGAGACTAACTCACCTTTGGCAATTGATTACAAAACAACCTGACCCATCATAAGTTACCCATTGAATAAGGTTTGTCAATTTATGTCTATTCCCCTTTGTTGATATCCGTTCCTTATTTCAATTACTATTATCCTTGCCTTGTTTCCATTTTTATTTTTACATTGAATGTAAGATCTTATCATCCCTACAATCAAGGAATTATTTTCTTATCTTTTTACCTTCTTATTGATACAAAAAAGAGCACGAGGAATGCTTTTCCTAAGCATTCTTCATACCTAGTCTTATATTCAAGTTGGTATTAGAAGACGACATCTTGTGGCATGTTCGCATGTCCCTTTATGGTCACTCAGGTTTGTCTAGTGCTCTGTCATCCTAGCAACAACCTTTGTTTAAGGTTGAACCAATGGTACAAGTTATACACACCATGATTTGTCAATTGCCAAAACTTGTGGTGCCGCTAACCCTGCATGTGCCCCCATGCACCCATTTTGTGTCAAAATGACCAGCACATGGTTGTTAGAGCCTCCTTTTCATGCTTTAGGTGTCAGCTGTCTGTAACCTCGTGTTATGTAACCTCCTGTTATGTAGGGATGTTTAATCCTATCTTTTTTGGTCACTATTCATGCATGGTTTTCTGTTTGCGGTTCTGTAGAGAGAAAATATGGCTTCTAATAAGAGCATTTATACTCTCCTCCTTTCCAACACAAAATTATGTATTGGAGATCCACATCAACTACAAATATGACTAATTTATAATATATAAGTAGGTGTAAATCTCATCTTACAAACTCATTTTATGAGGTTGAATTGAGTTTAAAGTTCATTTTCTAAGATGGTATTAGAGTCTATCCTAATGGGATTTGTTTGGTCTATTTTAAAATGTGATGTCTAATCCTCGATGTAAGGGGGTGTGTTAGAGATCCCTCAACTAGAGATAGGATCAAATTATAATATATAAGTAGATGCAAATCTCATCTTATAAGACGACTCTATGAAGTTGAATTAGGCTTGAAGTTCATTTTCTAAGAATATGATTTAGATTATCATGATGATCTTGCCACCTACAGGTCCATCACGGTATCGCAACCTTTCCTTGGCTGTCTCTAAAGTTCTTTGGGTTGATTCATTTTTACATGAACTCCGAGTTTATCTTCCTACTACTGTTATCTAATGCAACAATCAGAGCATTATTACTCTGAGCCATAATCCAGTTCTTCATTCTAAAAACCAAATACATGGAAATTAGACATTCTTTGTCTAAGAACAGGTTGCAGACATTCTCACCAAGCCTTTGGTAAGGTTCAATTTACTCCACTACAAGACAAACTTAGGGTTCTTAGCTCTTCTCAAATCCCATATTGTGCTCCTCAAAGTAATTCTTGGCTCTAGCGATTCCGCCTAGAGGATCATGTTCTGTGAAATCAGATAGTTCAACCTTCATCCAAGATTAACATTTGTTACTTCTGCTATTTATGCCTGTCTTCGTTTTGATATTGTTGTTGTTTGGGTGGTGAGATCCCATCTTCGACAGATTTTTCATCTCTTATCATATTTGTCCTGGTTTAGACCCTCCTGCGTCCATTGTACGAGAAGCTTCTTGATGCAGCCTATCAAACCCTTTTTTTCTTGATTTTTGAGAGCTTACTCACTGAAAACCGTGTTTGCTAGCCACCTTCTTATGACACTTCACTTAGGATTCCATTGGAAACTATACTTGGTGTATTGCTTATTCATGCGCACGAGTTGTTTCACTGATGTATCTAGGAAGTGTGGCACCTTTTACTCAAATAGTTTCCAAATAGTCAGCAAGTAAATTGTTGGTTTGTGCTGCTCAGAATAGATTCGTGTCTTTGCTGTTCAACTGAACATCATGGTAGAGTAGGGCTTCATTTCATAGTTTACCTTGATTGAACTGTAAAGGTGCCATGTTGCTAACTATTTTTACTGTATGAACCATGTTGGTATTACAGATATGCCAGGATGGCAGATGTTGAAACAGAGACGAATCCCATTGATAGAACTGTGGCCCATTTACTTTTTCATAGTCCTATGGAGTTAACCCAAAACTATTCTGACAAGCTGGAGTCACCTGTTTCTACCAAGGTGCAATGTGAAAGCAAAGCAGCTAACCTAGTGAACTTTTCCATGAGTTGCTTGCCAGATGAGGACTCGAAAAACAATCAACAACTTTCTCACCTTGGGTTTCAGAAGTCCTGGTTAGATGCCCAGTCTATGGATCAAATTAGAAACAGTTCCTGCATAGACACTTCTGAGAATGCATCTAACACGCAGGAACTTGAAGCCTCTCAATGAAGAAGAGTGTTCTCCAGATATGTGAGGGTAAATCCTTCCTTATTTCTTTCAATTATATATGAATTTACTGGTAATTCAAATGTTTTATTTTATTGTCAGCCATTCAGATCATATGCAAGCACAATTATCGCCGTAGAATCCTGGGAACCAGTTTCATGGTTATCAGTATTATTAACGTTTCTTCTGTTTCAAAACGAAGTGTGTATATCAGTATCTGACCATACTTAAGGTCGTGAGTGCTATGTTGTTTTCTTCATGACTACAATAATAATGTCTCGAAAAGTCATTAAATGTCAAATTTAAGTCTTTCGCTGGCTGACTTAGACCCAGCTTTAAAGTTTGTGTCGTATTTCTGTATGTTCGACTTGCCATACCTACCTAGCCTTC
The DNA here is from genome assembly GCA_030347555.1 of Lablab purpureus. Classification (NCBI taxonomy): domain Eukaryota; kingdom Viridiplantae; phylum Streptophyta; class Magnoliopsida; order Fabales; family Fabaceae; genus Lablab; species Lablab purpureus. Next base: position 27,625,836 of record CM059258.1, read on the forward strand.
ATGATAATTGATTTTATCTCTGTCACCATTTGAGATTGAGGCATAAACTTGCCATTTTTTATTCGGATTTAGTTTGTTCACGGTTTGTCAAAAAATTAACAGAGATATATCAACCCATAATATTTGTGTTCATCTTAATTGAATTTTCAGGTTGACTGGCATTCTTATTCTTATATGGGACAGTTTACATGGTTAGTCTACCCATTTCACATTGATTGTACTTCAAGTCTATGCTTACATTTTGCCATGCTTTTTGAAGGCAAAATATATTGTTGATGGCATTCTGACACTGCACTCAATATGTGCTGTAAGATTGCCCAAAAAGAATGGGATGTAAGATTAATTACCTAATTTGAGTAAACTATTTTGGTCCTTGCCCACAGCTAGAGTGCATGATATAAGCTATAAGAAATCATCTATTTAATTCTCAAACTTTGAAGGAAGTTACCACTTTTTCTGTTGTCTGACGTTGAAGATTGTGTTGAAAGAAATAGATTATGGGGATGGGGAGATATGGTTAGGATTAAGTGACGAAGCTGTAAACACTTCACGGCGCCACTAAGGGTTGCTTCTGCATGTTTCTTTTTATTTAAAACTCTTGTTCTTTTCTATATAAAATTTGGAAAAGATTTTCGCGATACAAAAATAATAAATGCGTGAACTAGAATATAAAAGTGCACCAAATGCATCTAGCTTATAACTAACCATGCAGCCCATAATAGTACGAATAATACAAGAGTGTCTCACGTTTTTTTCTGCACAAAAATTTTTAAAAATTCTAAAATGATTTCTGAAAAAAGTAATTTCTGAATTATACAATTCATAAATAATTTGTATTAGAATTTTTTTTTAAATTTGAAAGTTATGTTTTTGAAAAATTATTTTTTGGATTATATTATTTGAAAGTTAATTTTAACTTCAGAATAAATTTTTAAATTATACAATTTATAAGATGATTTTTTGGATTTTAAAATTGGAAAGACAAAAATTTTTCTAATACAAATGGATTAAAGATTATATAATCTTAACGACTATTTTGAATTTGAAATTTACCTTTAATGGAAGATAATTTTTCAAAATCGTAAATTTTATACTCAACTCGCTTCTAATTATATAATTTTTAAGTTATTACTATATTACACTGGAAAATGTTTTAAAAAACCAATAAAGAGAGGCAGAGTGGGTGCATCATGGATATGAGAAGTGTTAAGGGTTAGTTTAGTAATTTCAATTCTTTTTTTTTGGGTGTAGGGAAAAAGGAGGAAATGCAGGAAAAAGCTCTCATGCATTTAGTACTGCATCCTTGTGGGGTGAATAAAAAATAATATTGACTTTTATATTTGACTTTTGGTTTGTATAATTTATAAGGTATTTTTGAATTGTAGAGTAGAAAATATTTCTTTATGCAAAAAAATCATTTTTAAATTATATAATTTAAAAGTTTCTTTATATGATTGAAAACTCCTTTTTATAAAAAAATAAATTTTAGATTGTATAATTTAAAAGTTTTTTTTCACATAAAATATAACTTTCAAATTTTATGACATGGAAGACATTTCTAAATTACCAAAAACAATCTAAAAGACTTTCCTCTATTATAAATTTTAGAAGTTTTTTTTTAAAAAAAAAAAATTATTTGAATTAAACTTTAAATTTATTTTATTTTTATACACTAATTATTGTATACTATCATTGACTATATGTACTTAATAAATTGCAATTGGTATAAATGATGATGTGTCATAATTTTTTTTATCTTTTTATAAAATATAAGAACAAAATAAGTCTAAAGTTTATTGTAAGAACGAATTATAATTTTGACAAATAATTCAAAAATTAAAAATATATTTAATTAAAAAATAATTTTAGCCTTGAAATTACTTGAAAAAATTAAAATTAACGATTATATATATATATAAGATTAAATTATAGTGGTGTAATATACTATATCGTCAAAAATTTCATAATAATTTTGTTGATTAAGTTAAATTGTTGTTATCCATAATCATGATCATCCATGCTAATTCGGTTAGATAACTAGATGATCGACTTACTCATATTTTAGTTTAATTTTTTATTTATATCAATGATGCAGTAATTATATGGTTATATATTTCAGTGTATATTCCTTATAATTTTAAAAATATAAGTTGATTATTTCAATAATTGTTTAAATTGCAAAATAACTTTATAACAAACTATACATTTACCTTTAAAACAACATAGCTCTCATTTCGATTTTTTTTAATTTATTGTTTTTTACATATTTAAATTAAAAAATAATTAATAAGTTGATATATTATTATTTAAAATGTATACAGAAATTAAAATTATGCATATATATACCTGTAAATTTATCTAAATCAATAAAATTAGATAAGAATGTATATTGATATATTTCTTCTAAAATTCAAACATTTTTATTTCACATTTATTTTGAATCGTTCGAGGGAGAGGAGTTGTAAAAGGGTAAAGAAACTAATTTTTGGAATGCACACTCCAAACTTATAAATTTAAATAAAAGTTTCTTAACATTAAAAAGCATTAAAAATTTAGAAGAATAAAACATTTTAATGAGATGACTTAAAAATAAAGGAACTCTAAATATGTAAAGAATATTGAAAAGTAACATGTGTAGTGATGATCTCAAAAATTGACATAATTAGCGAGTTCAGAAGAACATCTTTTAAAAACACTTTACTTTTTTATTAACATAGATTATAAAAAAATCATTAAATTATTCAAATTATACCACTAACTAGTCTAGCATCTGATTTTATTATTCTATTTCACTACATGTATTCAAAATCTTTTCCTAACAATCCTTCTCTTGCAATGAGATAATGAAGTTTTTGTCACCATTGCTTTAAGTTCTTCAAGAGATATAACAATCCAATTTTGGTTCTTCAACAGATGTACTACACTACACAACACATCGGTAAATCACATGAGAATCAACCATTGGACTATTATGAGTGATTTTAACCACTTGTCCCTTCTCCAGCCCATAATAGCGAGCTATAACATCAGTTTTTAACATATAAGGGAGCTGAAAAAATAAAATAAAAATTATTTATGGCACAACCAATTCAAAAGTAATAAGCTTTTTTTTCATAAAAAATTTAAAATATACTTGATATTGTTCATTACTCAACTCTTAATATCATGTAATAAGTTAAGAGAATGAAAGGTACTTAACCCAAAATAGTTAGATTATTAGTTAAAGCACATAATGAATTCACTCAAATAGAAAATGCAAACATACCTAATTCATATTTGTAAGACAAAGGACAATGATATCATGCTTTTAATTTATTTTCAGCTAAGTACCATATTGTTGTTATAAAGGTAGTTTTCACATGCAATATGTAAGAGCTATCACCCTGAAATTTTCTCATAACTTTCTTTTTAATAGAACAGTTTAGAAACGTATATTTACCTTTTTCTCTTCCAAATTATACTTGGTGAGCAGTGCTTTCTTCTCCTCATCAGTGAGCATCTCATACTTTGGTTGTAGCACATGCTTTGTAATGTTGACCAGCAAATCCTCAATCTAAAAGCAAAGGAAATATTATGATCTTACATATCTAAAAAGAAAAAAAAATGAAAGTATATATATATATATATAGCAAATGCCTCATGCATAAAATTCTAAACAAAAACAAGATTATCATATTGTTTTCAAGAAAAATCCATTGAAACATTAAACATATTTTTTAATAAAATTAGAGGCATCCCTTATTTTAAAAGATTTCATAGGTATTATAGTTTTTTTTCTCTATCATTAATTTGCTTTATTTAAAAAAAATGAATTGTGTTATTCGTTGTTGAAGTTACATATGTTAGCAATGTCGTTACCATTTTTAAGAAAGAGAATCTTAACTGATAATGTTTAAAGTAGTGAGATCTATATTAAAAAGAAAACGAATTGTGTTATTTTGTTGTTTAAGTTATACATATTAGCAATGTTGTTACTGCTTTGAGAAAATAAAACCTTCATAATTGAATACTATTAAATACTAAAAATACTATTAAATTTAAGATTAAATATATTTATAATTTTTAAATTATATGTTAAAATTATATTTTATCTTTAAAATAAATTTTAAAATTATTTAATCTTATTTTTTATAAATTAGTATAAATAATTTTAATAATAAATAAAAATGTCTTTAAAAAAAAAAACAAGTTTAGTAAATAAATGATGGTAAAATTAAAAAATTAAAAAAAATTATTACGTATAATTAAAGATGATTTATACTAATTTATAAAATATAAAAATAAAATAAATCTAAAATTTATTAAAGATAATTTCGACAAAATGTTAAAGGAAGAAATAGGTATTTAACATATAAATTTACTTCATATTATATGCTAAAATTCTATTCAGCAATCATAAGAAGAAGATCGGTTCACATTTCAAACAACCGTTCTATAAATATATAAGAGAATGGAAAAGCAATCTTGGTTAATAATAAGTAATTAAATCCTAAACATATTATTTGATTCTACATTTGTGAAGAGATTCTCAACTATACAAGAAATGATCAATTATTAAGCAGATTTTTATAGAAGTATAAGGATTTGTTACCCTGATAATCTCAACATTGTAGGGCAAATTAACCAATTGTTTGCGTGCGAAGGAAGTGATTTTACTCTGCACAATGACTATGAGCGATTTCAAGCTTCCACCGTCCACAATCCGGCTGCATATTTCCATAACGGTTCCCTTTTTTATGCTATCGGTTCCGGCAAACGCAACCTGGACCTGCACGCCAAAACGATGAGGAAACAAACGGAAAAGGAAAATAAACGGTTGAGGAGAGAGAAAGAAATGCTGGTACGGTGTTGGAGGGGTTGGAGAGATGCGAAACGCAGAAACCAAGGGCTTCAGGGTTTGGTTTTTGGCCGAAGCGGGAACGGAACTCGCTGAGCGAGGAAGTGAGGTTGGAGTGGAGAACGACGTCGTAGCCTCTGTCTCCGAGCATCTCCAACACCGTTCGACGACTCAGGAAGTACCGACTGCTCTCATTGCTCCCGTTGTCCATCAAACTTGCTATGCATTCCATTGTCGATGCTGCAAATTGCAAATGCAAATGCAAACACAAATGCATATGAAATTATCTCTGTTTCTGTTTCTGACTTTTCTTTGTTAAGAGAGTGAGTGAGAGAGCGAAGGAATATATATAAGTGAGAAGGAAGACGAAAGAGCGCCAGCGAGACCAATGCCAATAGCGTGACTCTGTCTCACTCTAATTTTGTTACCTTTTTTTATTTCTTTTGGGTCCACAATTATTTATACGTATTTTAATAATATAATATATTATAAATAACTCATCTTTTTTAATAACATTATACATTATGAATTATCTATCCCTATTAATAATATAATATACTATAAACTATCTATTACTTTTATATTATTATTAATTTTATTGTTTAGAGAAATATGGATAAATTTTGCTGAGACAAATTTAGATACATGGTTAGATAATCAAATTATTCTGATATGTAATTTTTTTTTAATTTATCATAGAACAAAATTATATCATGATATTTTACATAGCATATTTTTTTAGTATTTTATTTTTTATATCTATTCATTTGTAAAAGAGTTAAGAATTTACTTGGAAATTTGAAGTACTTTAAGATTAGTTATTTGTTAAATAATTAATAATTTTTTTATCCTTCCTTTGATGACCTAATAATATTAAAAAAATAGTTTTTTTTTTTTCAAAATGTAACCTTTCTAGAGATAACAGGGATAGAGAATTAAAAAAAAATAAAAACTAAAAATTTTATCTTTTGATAACTCTCTCAATTTATTTTGAATTATTTATTGAAAGAATATTATATTCTTGTAAAAATAAAAGAAATTAATTTTGATATCTTTAAAATAATTTTCATCATTTAATATATTTATAATTTAATAATTATGATATTAAATATCTTTACAAAAGTTATTTTATTTTATAAATTACATGATTTATTATTAAAATAAAAATTAACATTATCTCACTTGTTTCGTATCATGACTTAAAGATCTAATATTAAATTTTAATTGAGTATCACACATTAAAATTATCAAGTCATTTTTCTTTGTTAAATTAAACTATATGATTGAATTATGGTGGATGCAACTTATTTTTCAATATGATTCCTTTTATGTATTACAAATCATTCAATTCATTTAAACTTGAATTAATACTCTATTTTGTATTTTTAATATTCCTTCAAATATATATATTAGTGTTTTTAATTATACAATATTGTATATCATGTAATATATTCCTTCAAAGACATATGTTAGTGTTTTTCATTATACAATATTGTATATCATGTAATGTGAATGACAAAATGAACAAAAGTATAGTTGTTGTATGTTTTATATAAAATTTGGCCCTAGATAGGGTAGTCCTAAATGGGCGGTGTGTTGGAATAACTAGTTCTAAAAGGGGAGAGAGGTTAAATAGAGTCTTAGACTCTTTTCGCATAAGATTAGACTATATTATTTAACGAATAAGTAACTCAAAATAACACAACATCATTTTACATTGGTCCATCCAACTTCACAAACTATCTCTAATACTCCTTAAGACAACTACTTAAGAGGTGTCACTAATCAAACAAATGATTACACACTCCTTAAAACAACTATTTAAGAGGTGTCATTAATCAAACAAATGATTACACAAGTACACAAACTACTCCTACTTACAATGAGTACATAAATAACTTTTGATTAGAACGAGTAAACAAATCACTCATGCTATCACGTCTTAATCTCCTTTTGGGACTAAGACCTTACAAATAGTAAAATAAACAACTCTTAAAGAGATGGCAAAACAAAGGTCACTAGGTTGCTACACGAAGTGGAGAATTACAAAGGTTTCGCTCACCCACAAAGAGCAATTAGAATATCTTAAGCAGTAGAAGGTTATAACTCTTGTGTGTATTTGTTATTTATTCTTCTTTGCATGATTTGCGTTCATTCAACAATGTGTTACCTTGATGTACATTTTATTGGAAGCTTGATAAGGAGGAAGGCTTTGATCCGCGTGAGCTTATGACTTCTCTTTGTACGAAAAAAATTAAAAAAAAATAACAGATATAACATTGAATTGAACTAAATGTATATCACAAATTACTTAATTTACATGAGCACTCTCTTAAGAGTCTCTACTAGAGTTAGACCATCTAGGGCCTCAACTATCTTCCCTTTTTTTATGATGACAAAAACTCTTAACAAAAAATAGATAATAACATGTATGAGATAAATAAAAGTATAAGAGATTATGTACAACTTTTGGACATAGATGAATGTTCATTCGCGTGTTGTGTGAATGTTTTTAACAAATATGCACATATATACAAATATGAACATTGTATCAAAGACAAAAAAAATAGTGATTAAATGTTTTGTTAACAAAATAAGTTTCTCATTATTTTGACATAATAAAAAAAATATTGAAGAACAACATTGCTACAAGGGTGGATGATGAGGTGGTTGTTGGCTTGTATATGATAGATATTGCTTAAAATTTTCAACTCGTATGACCTTGTTTGAACAAAAATAAACCAAAAACAAGGTTATTAATAAATGTAAAACAAAGTCAATAATGCTTAAAATTAATCCAAAACAATTTACAATCTTTGTAACAAGAAACAAAGTATTACCATAATCCTAACTCAATAATTGTTCTACTTCTATCTCATTAACATTCCAATAACCATTTATAAACTATTTACTTTCAATTTGATCTTATCACCAAAAACAACATAATATATTTCAAGTCAAAACTATTCAATAATATCAATTCTATTCAATCATCAACAACACAAAATTTTTTTTAACCATTTAAGTATAACATATTCTTAAATTCTACCAAAATTCAAACTCTACTAAACTTAAATAAATAAATAAATTGACCTCTCATACCTTAAATTTATTTGAAATCCTATAAAAAAATTAAGTAAATAAAATTTCAAGAATCAAAACATTTACAAGTTTCTAACTCCAAAAACTATCAAAATACCAATTAAAAAGAATTCTACAAACTAATTGAGAAAATTAAAGTTCTCCACTACTAAAACTACATAATATACATAAACTTACTTTATTTAAAAACGTGGATATGCTTTTTAGCTTGTTATTTTCTAACTCTGAAAGAGATAAAAATTAGAATTAAGATTGAAAATAGAAGTGAGGGCTAGAAAGGAAGAGAGAGAGACATGGAATTGTTTCTTTTCATAAAAGAAAGAAAAGGAAGTGAGAAAAAGAAAAAAAAAAAGAATTAGACATTAAGTTCTCCATCTTTCAATTATTACTTTCTCATATTCTTCTTTCTTAATTTTTCTATATCTAAATTAAGTTTAGATGTATTAAAAATATATTATAGGTAAAAAACTATCTATGATTATTTAATTACTTATTATAAGTTTAAAATATATGTTATATAGTAAAAATATTTATTAATTATATATTTTAGTTGTATAAAAATAATTATTTACCATGCAAATTACACCATCTAAAAGTTCTATATTATATTTAATGTAAAAGGTATTTCAAAAAATAATTTTTTAAGAAATATTACATATCTTAGAAAGACATAATTTAAATGGAGGCTTTAGGTATTTTTGCTAATTAAAATTATGCTTGTAATTCACTAACCTATTATATTATGGCAAAAATTCTACGTCCTATATTAATATTTAATATAAGTATTTATTAGAGAAATTAACAAAGAAATATCTTATTTAATTATTTTACTTTAGAATAAGCTAGTCCCTTTACTTTACACATCACCGATTAGTGAATACGTAACCGGATAGAAAAATAAAAGAGAAATTATATATTTTTTCTGTATTTTTATGGAATTTAATTTTGGGCGATGTATTTTTCAATTGATAATATTATTTAAATTAATTTATGGTTAGAGATAATAAATTATCATTTTTATAGTGAAGATAAAAAAATAAACACTCGTTTTTTATTGTAGAGTATAATTGATTCTCGTGTGTTATATACTAAACTATAAATTATTTTTTAAATTTTAAAAATGCTTTTTTTAATTTTTTAATGTTTAATTTTATTACCCATGAATCAATGAAAAAGAGAAACAGACATTTTTTCGGCTTTGATTAATAGAAAGAGAGGAAATAGATGAGAAAAAAAAGTGAAATGATAGACAAATAAAGTAAAAATAATATATTTAGTTAAATAAAAATAATAATAAAACAATAATAATTTTTTATCTATTGTAATTAATAAGAATATATTATTATATATAGATATAGATATATAATTGATTATTTTAATTTAAGGTTTTTATTTCTGTTTATTTCAGCCAGGCAAAGAAATAAAAGAATATAGATCTCACACCCCTTTTTCTTGTATACTTATATCAAACGTTTTTTTTTTTTCCGTTAAAGAAAATATTTCATTAATTTTTATTTATAATTTTTATAATCATATTATTGATACGACATTATTAATAACATAACTATTAAAAAATAAATAAAATTATGAAGTAAAAAATTTAATGAAATATTCTCTTTAATCTTAACTGTATTGTTCGGTAACCACAATAAAAAAAAACTAATTTTATTATTTTGAAAGTACATATTTTATTAAATTTTATTAATTTAAAAAAATAAACATATTTTTCTCAGAAAAAAAAAAAACTAGAATATCCGGTTCGGTGGACGCATAAAAGCCAAACAGAACCTAAGGAAGAGGAGGGACATGGAGTTGGTTCACGGAAGAATACGACGGCAACGATGGATGACCGACCACTGAAGCAACACTGGAAGAGGTCGCAAAGGACAAAGTCCTCTTCTTTTTCTTCTTCCCATATCAGCAATCTCGATGATGGTTGTCTTATGCACATTTTCAGCTTCCTTCCACCTATTCCAGGTATAACCCTTTTCATCTCTATTATTTTTTTCCTCTGCCCTTTTAATTTTGTCTTTAAAATTTCAAGCTTTTCGCCCACAACACCCTTGTTTTTGTTATGTCCAATTTTGCTACTTTGATGTGCCTTGGTGGGATTTATGGTGTTTGACCTGCTTTTAAGCTGGTAATTAGCAACACGAACTAGGTTTTGTTTTCATTTCTCCCTCTGTTTGTAGGGATTGTGATTAATTGGTGTTTAGCATTCTTTTTATTGTTTGTATTTTGTTGTGTTATGAGAATGAAAAGCTTAAAATTTGATACTTGGATCAAGTTTGTGTTGGGTTATTATGGTGTCAAAACTTTTGAGCCTTAAGATGGATATTTGTGAAATGAATATATAACCATGCTCATGGTTAGTTTCATGTTGTGCAAGTGAAGCCTGTGAAATGAATTTAATAACTTAACCATCGTCATCCTTGTTGACATGATTGTAATCAATCCATGGTTTGTTGTCATCGAGCTGTTATTCTTTTGCCAGTAAATTGGACCTTCATCTGTAATTTGATGCTGAGTGCCTTATTGTTGGAGAGTGTTTCCATGCTGATAAATCAATTTTGGCACAATATTGTGTTTTTATCCTCTCTCTCTGTTTGGATTTCTTGTACGGCCCATATTTGTTATAAGGATATGACATTATTATTTATGAAGAGATTGGGCAGGTGAAAGCCCTGCTGCAATGTTAGCTTTTCTCTTGCTCTTCTGGCTTTTAGATGATGTTACATTCTTACTCTTTTTGTCCTTACACTTGAATCTTCGCATCAATAATTTTCTTTCTATGAAAAAGAAGAAATTAATAGCATACTTCAGAGAATTCTCTATCACAAACGTTGCTATTGAGTTTGCAGATCGCTTTAATACAGCCCTCGTTTGCCACAGATGGAATTATTTGGCATGTCATCCTCGCTTGTGGCTTCGGGTAGATAGATCAGTGAAAGACTCATCTGAACCTGGTGTTTTCCCCAACATTGAAACTGCTATTTCTGCTTCAAGGCATGTAAAACTAATGCTATTTGTGTATAATTCTAGATTTTTCTTCGGGCTATGGATTCTAACCGTCACTTTCTTTCTTACAGGCCGGGTGATACCATTTTAATAGCAGCTGGTGGAAGTCATCATGTCGCAAACATTCAAATAAGGAAACCACTTTGCTTAGTGAGTTATCCAATTTGTGTGCGTGCGTGTGAAACTATTTATTAGATTATTCTACCTCTAGTCAGATTTTTGAATCTCATCCAGTTTCCACGATCAACCATCCTTGAGATTAGGCATTTGAATTTTACAATCTATCCAATGTTGACCAAATGTGCTTTTAGTGGGGTTTCACTGGTATAGATATGATAGCAACTTGGGTATTCTGGGATGCCTAAGTCCCACATCGAGTGGGATGTGATGCTCAGTAGAGTATTTAAGTACTTTGTTCCCCTTTAATAGCTAGCTTTTAAGGGTGAGTTCCTCAAGTTCTTGGGTACTTAACGAGATATATGGATGGATATTGGGAAACTTTATAGTTTGTTGCATGAATTTTAACTCTTGTCTTTGTTGTTTACTGTTTTGTAATTTTGCTGAGGTTCCAATCATTTAATGTCTTAAGTTTTTGTTTCACCTAAATAAGACAATGATAATGCATGCGTTTCTGTTCTATAAGGTTATCCGAATTTGTTTAGGTTAACTAGTACTGCTGCAAATAAGTAGATATGGTGAATTTATATGTCGTGGATTGGATTTTTTATTAACACTAGATCAGGAGTTGGTTTCATTAGAGTATAGGTAAGACCCACGGATTGGATTGATTGAGTGACCAAATTGGCAAAATGAACATTAAAAATGGAATCAGAATGCGGAACAAAAGCACGGAAAGAATGTTCAGACTCCATTGCCAACAAGAAGAATTTTCTCACACTCAGATGCCACTACCATCACAAAGGAGAATAAGAAACACTATATTATTCTGCAAACAATCTGCGAGTCTGGTGACATGTTTGGAAGTGCTCTTTTTGATGAAGATGATGCTCGTACTTTCGATCCCAGTGCACAGAAAATAGGGTGCCAAAACAAGTTTCTAAACAAGATTTTTTACTTGTTATTGTTTTCTAAAATGATTTTTCATAACTGCATTAAAATAATATTAATAGGACTAAAACAAACAGAGTGCTATTGGTTTCATGTCATTGCCAATTTAATGCACTCAAATTCATTACTGGTAGTTAGTGGTTGTACTACCTTCTTCTCGTTATTCTAATTCTCAAGGAAACATGATAGAAAATCTCTCCAAATTTTTGGTTTTCCCGAATCAATGTTGTTTGTTCAGATTGGTGCAGGTGAACTTCCTGATGATACAACACTTGTTTGTTCTCGAGGCTCAGACAGGTTTGCAGTCCTTGCATTTAGATTTTGTGTAGTGTTCTTGTGAGGTAGTAGCCAGGAGCCACTTCCATGCTGCTGGGTTTCAATGGATAAGATTCTTGGCCAAACAGAATGTTTTATATCTTCTTACTATGAATGTTAGTTCGTAATATGTATCTGTTGCCATCTCAACCATTGTCCAGTAGCTTGGTAGGGACTTCTGGAAACAAAACAAACTCTCACAGTCTCACTGTAGTCGTGTAGATTATAAGCGTTTGTTTCTTACCAAACCTTCTTTTTTAGTCCCTGACTTTACAAAATGTCATTTACTTTTGTCCTTGATCATTACATTTTCCACTGACATTTTGCAAAATTATAAGGAAAGTTAGGGTGTATTTGAAACATTCAATTTGAACAGAGGTTTTACACTTTCCAATGCATGAACATAGAAGCAATGTGCATAGGACAGGAGTTAAACTCGAGTCAAGTTGTTTGGAACTGGTATCCAAACACCCTTAAAGATTAAAGTGAAAATTTTACTATATCAGGAACTAAAACATTTACAATCATGGTCAACATTAATTTAATCCCTTCAAAAGTATAATCAGATAATATAATATTGAACAACACTTGGTGTGCTCTTTGTTTTGTCTGAGCAGTGCACTGGAGTTCCTGTCCACATGCAAACTAGCAAACTTAACTGTGAGGGCTGAGCTTGGTTGCTGCTTGCTACATAGAAAGGGAAGGTTAACTATAGATGGATGCATACTTCAGTGTGAATCAAATCCACTGGATTATCTCTCGTGTCCCATTGTGAGTACAGCCAGTAGCAGTGAGGTGCTTCCCTCACAAAGCAAGAGTAACAGTGATGGTGTATTTGTTTCTCAAACCCGAATTGAAGGGGGTGCCAAAGCTGTTTTAACAAGTGGGGATTTGACTTTGCAACGTGTGAGAGTGATTTATGCTCGAACTTCACTTCTTTTCTGGTTTGATGTAGAGCAGATTTGTGATCAAATTGACCATGACAAGCCTCTCTGATGATATCATTATTTGTTTTGGTTAATTACCCAGACTTTCTGTAATTTTAGTAGTGATTATGGTATTTTCATTCTTTGACTGATACTCTTTTTGTTCTTGTCATTTACTATTAGGATGTCATATACAAGTACCAAACAAACATTCACTCTACCTTGTTCTTCATAACCTGTGTCTACATTTAATGCAATAATTTATAAGGCAAGTTACTCTCATATTTCATGATATATATAGTATATGATGAATAAATGCTGAGTATTGGATACGATATCGCATGTATTTCATATCACGATACACCTCGCGATGAGAAATATAGGATATAAATTATTCGGATGTTTAGATTTAGATTCATTTGAAGTATGAATGAGGAGTGTGTATAATTCATAAAGTAAAATAAATTGTATTGTAATTTTTTTTAAATCATTAAAATTTGAAAATCATTACTAAATAATGTTCCAATTAAATATTAAATATACTAAACTCATGTATAAATGAACTAGAAATGATAAAATAATTATTTATTGCTTAGAAATAGTAATAATAAATTCAATTTGATCTTCTCTTTGAAATAAAATTACTTCTACATCTAGTTTATTAAGATATAATGTTGACAATTTTAAGGTTTTGATATCATCGTTATCTCATATAATTTTTATTGGTGTTTCACATTTTAATGTTTTTTTTTATTGATGTTTCATATCTTAGTATTTTTTTGTTATATTGATGTTTCATCTTTGTTATGTTACTCACTTTTTTTTAATTAAAAGTTGTAAATTAGTATGTCTATATAGAAAAGTCTTTTATTTTTTATTATTCAACTTATTTTTTAGTGAGTAAATGAATGAATAGGTGGTCTAATTTTTTTTATAAGAAAATGATGAATAAGATTGCACAAGAAACTTTAATATTAGTTTTTGAAGGAGACGGGTAGAAGAATTGTACATCAACCATCAAGATTTATGATTTACTGTCTACTTATTTTCAATTGAATTCAAAGAAACAAAATTAATTGATGAGAAGTTAGCGTATCAAGGTGTAACTTTTCTTCTAACATCATTAGTTGAGAAAACATTTATATTATAAAAATTAGCAACTTTCTAATTATTCATATTTAAATTATTAAAAAATAATATTGATATGATAGATTTAATCTAATGTTTAAGTGAATCGTGCAATAAAAAAGAGTGTAACTTTTAGTTTATCTAATAGTACATTATAACCAATTTTATAAAATATTGATGTATTTTTATTTTATTTTCTTTTTATTTATATATAATTGTTTTTATCTTTTTATCACAGTATCACATACTTCATAGACCAAATGAAATGGAAGAATATTTATATTTTACATTTTAAACATATTATAAATAGGTTTAGTCAAAATTAACATATATATAATTTTGAACATATTATATATAGACTTAGTCAAAATTAACATATACATAAATTTTGTCTCGACATACATCATAAAAAAAGTCTTTAATAGTTTGAATAATACTCTCTATAAGAATTAAGGATGACAAATATAAGAGGATTCAGCTCGTAATCATGTATGAAAAAACCCTAAAAAGATTGATCATTTAAGTTTGTATTCTATATAGACTTATTTCACATAATTTGTAATCCATATAGACTAAGATACATATTAAACCTTGAGAGATATAAATGACTATTTAAAAATTAGATGGGATATAAGTATTATTATATTAAAAATATAAAGAAGATAAGTTTTATTTAACATAATTTGAAACGAATAAGAACAATTTGTCCTAATTGCTCAATTTTATTTTGTTTTTTTTTTCTAAAATGTCTATGATTTTAATACAAGAAAAACTAGTAATTAAAAATAAAACAATTTATTATTCATTTCAACTAAAATTTCATCTTCTTAATTAACTAATCATGTATTTCACTAACATATTACACAACTGAAAATAGTAGTTAAGTGAATCAAAATCTTGGTTAGAATAAATTATAATTTTCTAGAGTTAATTATATCCCATTTTTCTCTTCATTGAGATTAGAAACATGTACACTTTTATTGTATTAATCAATTAAGAAAGATAAATATATTGTAATTTGAATAAGAGTAAATAGTGATTACGTAGGTTGAAGTTTTAGAGGACTATCAATCTGTTTGAAAACTTTTGGACTTAGAATTTGTTTTTCTTGTTGAAAGAACCACCTTCGATCAAAGGTAGCTTTTGTTGTAGTTTCAAGTTGAGATTCCTTTGAATTAGAATTAGATTGGAGATATGATTTGAGTGATATATTCTCATTTTGGACTAATTTAGGAGTTTGAACTAGTTGCTTTAAATTTTAAGTGGAATTGAGTTTGCAAATTGGTATGTATAATAGATTGTTATTTGTTTTGGTTTTTTACCACTTTCACTTCAAGGTTAAAACATTTTAATGAAGCTTAAAGAGTGAAGATAAAATATTAGTGAAGATAAAAATTCTTAAGTATGAAAAATTGTATCATAATTATTTTTCAACAACATTTTTCCTTTCCAGCTTCATGCACTCCTTTTCTTGTAAAAGAGAACTTACTTTTTTCATGATAATAAAATTAATTATTTTAAAATCACTTTTCAATTAAGTTATCCAAACACAACCTATTATAGTCGCTTATAATAATAATAATAATAAACATTATTAATATAATTAATTATTGAAATAATCTAGTTTTTACAATTGTCTCAAACAAATCCTTTAACTTTAAATGGTAAAATCTTTTTTCTTGTCCAAACAAAAAGTTACAGTCCGAATTCATCCACATTCTTAATGATTTGCCAGGACCAGACAATATATTTAAATGTTACAATGTCTAAGAAGATGTTATAATTTCTTTATTAGTAAACAAATATTTGCAATAACCCCAAAAAGAAAAACTAGTAAGCCTTAATGATTGGCCAGGACCAGACAATATATTTAAATGACTATAGTATTATACCCGTTAGAAGAATTGCCCTATATCTTTTCCCTGTTATAATTTCTCTACCCCAATCCCCAATATTACACAAGATTTATTTTCTTGTAAAAATATCACTCTCCTGCCATTCTCAGAGAACATCACAAACAACCTGAAAATTGAGCACCAAATGTCATCAAATAGATGTTCCTTTAAAATAAAATCCATTGAAAATTTAGTACAAAAGCCTTAACATGGTTGGATAACAACAACGTTGATAATTTATTCTTGCTGTCAAAAGTCATGGATAATATGGTTCTTGTAAAGAATTGCATTATGAATTTTTAACTAAATTACATTTATTTACCATATTGTATTTTATTTTTAGAGTAAACTTTAAATTTATTTTTTCCTTATATTTTATAAACTCGTGCAAAATGATAATAAAAGATTATATGTCAAAATTTATTTTTATCTCTATTTTTTTTATAATTTTTATATTCTATCATTTCCAACCTTTAAACTTGTCTCACTTTTTTTTTTATCTTTTTTATTTTATTTTTTTTTAAATATTTTTATTTGTCATTGATAATCATTTATACTAGTTTATAAAGTATAAGAATGAAATAAATTCAAAATTTATTTTAAATACATTTGACAAATAATTCAAAAACTGAAAACATATTTAATCCAAGAGATAGGATAATCCAAGAGATAGCAAATAGAAAGAAAGAAACTTAGATCTCACTATTAGTGGAAGAGTTGTGTGGCCTTGTTCCATTGACTATCTATGCACAAACACATAGTTCTACGCATATCTTTTTCTGTTTCAAAATTAAACAGCTGCTCCACCAGTATTCTAAACAAAGAGAATAGAGACACAGATACAAAATGCAAAAAATTTAAATGATTGCTTACCGTTATAGGACCAAACATTGGGGTAGCAGAATTCAATTCCCTGTAGTGGGTCTTTGTTTCACCTCCAAATCATCGGCAGAGTAATAATCAGCTATGAGCCGGTACATATATGACGGGTTATGCCCTCCACTGAGAAGTCCCAAAACCATAAATTGCATGAAAAGCGACAGATTTAATACACTTACTTTCTCAAGCCAGCAATGAAGTAGAGCTAGTTTTCTTGATTAATGCCAGTTTAACTTACGTGTCAGTAATGAAGAGACTAACAAGGTTTGGTGGCACATAATCAAATGCTGGATTAACAACATGAAGGGAACCAACAACAGTTGCAGAATCCATCAAATCTGAGAATTCTCCAAAGTCTAGTAGCTCGGATGGAGATCTCAACTCATTCAGTAAGACATGAGGATTGTGCGGATACAAAGGGCACAACTGTCAACAAAATAAAGCAATTTTCAATGAAATCAAATAGTCGGTAACTCACAAGATGTAGCGTATCACAACTTATTTCCATTGTCTATTAAGCACGGATATGATACAGCATTACCCTTATTTTAAAAATATGATTCGTATTTTGAAATGTATAAAAATTCTTGAATATTGTTAAAATAAAAAATTATAAATTAATATTATCACTAACATAAAAACATGAAACACATGCATTCTCATGGCTGTGCCCGCCTTTTTTATTATAATATCTTATTTTAATAAGCTAAAAATTAATATTTATATATTAATTTATAAATTTCTTTAAATATACTATTTATATTATTATTTTTATATTTTGATTCACGTAATCTACATTTTAAATAAAAAATTTGGAAGAACAATATAAATTACAAATTTGCATGAAAGAATAAAGAATAAGGGTATTGTGAAATAGTTGAAGTATACACAGTTACTTTTAATGGATGGGTAGTTTAAACAAGGACAAAGGTTTAATAGGTATGGAACATTATAGATTGATTATTCATAGCCAGTTAAATATTTCTATACTTGTCCTCAATTGCTACATTTTTTAGATAAAAAAATTAGGTTCAAAGTTCACAGCTCAAAATCATTTTAACTCAAATAAGATTAGTATGTTACCAAAAAGTTGGTTGAACTATCAAATATTGTTTGGTAATTCATTTTGAAAGCTCTGCATAATATCTAAAAACACTGCAGTCATTTATTAGATTCTTATATTTCAATAAGCTCACATACACTAGTTCTCAAATCTCGTGAAAAAAAATATCAAACTCCTTGACACCAACAACTGTACACTCCGTTTCCATATTTAATAGAATAGGAAAGAAATAATGGAGAGATATCAAACGTCATTAGAATTCTTGTTTCATATAACATGACATGAGTGAGGGTGTTAGAGATCATATGTTAACAATTTACCTTGTGACTCCCAGCAAGTACAACAAAAGGAACAGCATGCCTACGAGCTGCAAGGGCAACCATATGCAACCCAATTGGGGCAATTACTCCACCATTAGCCATGACAGCATGAGCGCCAACTATAACCTAAACAATGATAAGCTGAAATCAATTTAAATTCAGCACAAGAGTCTTTCTTCCAAAATTTACACCAGAATTTTCACATACCATATTCACTCTGGAAATCATAGCAAAACTCGCGGAATCAGCAATCACTGTGGTCTGTAAGCCCCTAGCAGCCAATTCTTTTGCAAGGAGATGTCCCCGATACCTGATTGCATATGCAGATAACATTCAATGGTCTTCTGAAGAATACAAACAAAGACTTTCTAATAAACCAGAATCATGCTTCGCAAATGTTAATTAGCCATTACTACAAACCTTGGGGCACCTTCAGCAACAACGACCTTAAATGATCTCTTTTTCTCTTTTGCAGCACAAAGAAATTCGAACACTGTTTTTGAACTGCCTAGCGTTAATATTACCTCACTGAAAAGTAGCAGTGTAAACAAACAAGAAAAAGAATAAACTATTTTCTTTTCTCTAAGAAAATAGAAAAATTAAATCATAAAATCAAGACGTAATCACATAAATCAGCAGAATAATGTTTCCCTTTATTACTTTGACAAGAGGGATGTAAGAAAATAAATAATGTAAAAACAGAAGAATAAGGTACGGATCCTAGTGTTAGTCATGTAGATCCAGAAATCCTTGGCAACATGAAAAACCTCCAATTTGAGAAACATGAAATCATGAAACAACTCATTTTCCCAATAAACAAGCAACAAAACATGTTAAAGTTGCTTTCAAGAAGGTAAAATAACGAAGACTTTAGTTGTTTTTTGTGGTAAATCACAAGACATTTATCAAATATACTTGCTATCAACTTGGAATATAGCCAAATTATAACATAAAAGTGGGTGCAACCTCCCCTTACAAATCAGTTTTGTGAAATTGAGTTAGATTTAAAGTCCACTATCTAAGATAATATCAAAATCTCTCCTAGCAAACTTTGTTAGGTCTATCATGTTATCTACTATCGAACCACTCGCAAATTTTTAGTCCCACACTAAAGATGTTTAATCCTCGATTTGAGAGGTGTGTTAGAGATCCCACAACAACTAGAGATATGGTCAAATTATAATATATAAGGTGTAAATATCGTCTTACAAGTCAATTTTGCGAAATCGAGTTAGACTTAAAGTTCACTTTTTAAGAATATGTATGTTTCAAAGTTAAAACTATGTATTTCAAAATTGTTCTCTGACCGATTATAGCAAGCAATAGTAATAATCCCAACCAATTCCAATACCAAGTTCATAAAATAATTAATCATTTTATTTATTTTATTACATCCAAGATCAATAATGCAGTCCCCACAGCAAGGTAAAATAAGGGAGAAACAGCCTACAATAGCTTGATAAACTCTACCATATCATAGTTAAACCAAAAAATAATTGGAATCTTCCGTTGTGTTAATCCTTGCTATTCTCAGTCCAATCTTTCCCTCACATTCGAAGTAATGTAAAAAGAACTCGAAAAGAAAGCACCAGACATTGAACATATTCATTGCCTCCTTATATCACAACAACATATTAGTTTGTGTTAACCCAGTTTGAAATAGTGTAATGTTTAACATTCACTATATGACATCTCTCAGCTCACAAAACAAAAGCTTTCAATCAACCAAAGACAATTCTGGGGAGCTGGAACCCTTTACCAATGCCTATTTATGACCAGTGGTAAGAAGTCTAACTGTCTCAGCATTGATGCTAAAATAAAAGATTACGTTCTAGTCTAGGTGGAAAAATAGATTGACATGTAAATATGTTTTTCCTCTCAAGTTTTTAATCTCAGATCAATCTGCTTTTTGGGATCTTATGATGGCATGTTATGAAACAAGCACTTTAAAGTAGCAAGAGATAAATATTCCTTAGAGTAGTTTTGGATGAAACGAACTTTTGATGAATATGCTCTACTGCTTGTTCTGCTATTTGTTCATGGCAAGAGGTTATGTCTTGAATAAGTTCATTGACTGCTTCAATGACATCATGCTTCAACTTCCGACCTCTTGTACCCTTTTCAACAGCTGTAATGACAGAAAACTAAGATAAATGTAGTTGAATACCAGAACAACAACTTCTTCATCAAATGTCACACTGCAACAAGGAATCACTATTTTACAATAATCAGTAGGATCAATAAACCAAGAAAATATCAAGTAATGTCAATGAAGTGTTCTAATATTTTTATAAAAATCAGGATAAAAATTACATATTGCATTTTAGCATTAATTTATTGGAGAAAATTATCCAAAAGAATACCTCTTTTGTGTGTTAGCATAATATTTTTGCATGTAAAAAGATTAAATGAAAAAGTAACTTTTCCATTGCATTTAAGCTTGATTTCTGCATATCAAATATCAATATTATTTATCAAAAGGCAGAAAGAATATATCACGAAGAAGATTATAAATTTATAACAAAACTCAAGTTTCACGCCATCCTCACATCTACTTTTTCCTTCAGAGTCACCCGCCGAGGAAGAAGTTGGAGGAACGGCAGCTGAATCTGTCACATCCTCAAGAAGAGTTTGCAATGATGGTGGACGCAAGGTGCTTCTTGCAGCAGCTGCAACAGCTGCGGCAGATAACGCAGGATGATCATCTCGATCTACATCATCTTCATCATCACTTTCAGCAGATATCCCAAAACCAGCCATAGCATCTGTAACAAGGGAAAGATCCTCCTCCCTTATAATGTGAAGAACACGCCTCACAATATTTCCCACAGATAACTCTGCAATCCCATACATAATGCAAACAATTAATTAATCTCAATTCCAAGTGACTGAAACATCTTTAAAGCAGAACTACTTAACTAGGCAATCAGGCAGCAAATAAATCAGAATACACATACTTTGACTGTTATAAAAACATTAAACACAGCACACACAAAATGTATATTATTTTGGGTGCCGAGGGTATCCTGCCAAGAACCAGAGAGAGACTAATCCCTTAAGATACAAATTCGTTTAAGGAGTTTATCTCTCCCAACAGATGCTTTTCCACATACATGAACTTCAGGACCAAACCCCTAACCCACATGCTGAACAAATACCAATACACACACTAACAAATACCATAATATGTATATTTCTGTCATAAAAAATAAAAAAGTACGAAAACTTCATATATACCAATAGGATTAGCATCAATAATCTGCTCCCCCACAGCCCTTACGGCATTAATCAGGGATGTGGCCTGGTTTGTGTGTGGCACGCGCTGATGCGAAATCACTGACCGGAGAAACTCTGCTGTCTGCTTCGCTGTGGCCTGAGACCCTTCAATTTTACTACCATCACAACAACAAAATCAACAACTAGAAATTACAAAAATAACAATTTAACAACAAATCAAACACACAACACACACAGAAAAAATAAACAAAATCAAATCCTGAACCTCAAAAGTAACATCTTGATCCCAATTACACCATTCATTGAACTCAAACATCGTCAGAGAAAGAAAAACTCACCGCTTCTTAAGCAGATTCACAAATTCATTAACAAGGGCTTGAACATCCGGCATTTTCCTGAAAAAAAAACACAATAAAAGTTATACTATATATTATAATAATAATTATTACAATAAGAATACGAACAAGAACAAAGAAAAACGGAAGAAGAATTTAGTAATTGAAAATATAAGTAAAATGGTAACCTAAGTAAAGAAGCGTTAGAATATAAGAATATATGAAGTAAAAGGGTGTTCAAAATTGGAGATGTAATAGAAGAAGTGTATGGGTTTGATTCCCAGTTGCGTGCGCTTTATATAGCTGGGTTTGCGGAATCCGATAGTCCAGTTTTGAATCCGAGATACCCGCCACCGCTATTACGTGAAAATGCTTACAAATTGCATCTATTAGTTTTACCAATAAGGTCTCATGTTCTAACTCATAAACATGGAAGAGAATTGTCTTTGATATGATAACTAATATCATCTCTTCTATGAGATAATATTGTTAAAAGCTAATTATTTTTTAGGTTTGATAGACATGGTCTCACCTAATGAGAAATTTAGTAAGAATTTACAATGTTTTATCATGTTTTTTTTTTTAATTAAATTTTAATTTTTTTCTTTTTTGAGTCTTAAATTTTTTTTTTTCAATTGAGTCTCAAATTTTATTAAATTTATCAATGTGATTCTTTTTGTCAAAAATTCATATATTGTAATGTTTATATTCATATTCTTTTGTCATTATTCACTAGTCATAAGTTAACTTGAATGTATTATGTCTCATATAGTTAACACCGTTAACATTAATCTAACAAAAAAAATCATATTAAAGATTTCAATAAAATTTAAGACCTAAATAAAAAAAAAATATGAAAAACATTGTAAATTCTCACAAAATATTGATATTAAAATCTTATTAAATCTATTTTTAAAAAAATCATTCTAAACTATGTTAATATTATTATCTTAAATTTATTAATATAGTATTTTTATAATTGATAATTGCAATTGAAATATAGTTTATCCTTTTAAAAAGTGCATTAAAAGAAAAATATGTGTATAAATAAGTTTTGGATGCAAGTAAAATGGACATTTGAAAGTTTGAAAGGAATATGGTTGTAAGAAAATCATTTATTAACCTTTTGTTTTGTTTTGTTTTCTAAATGTATGACAATTAAAATTAGTTATGATTTTGAAAATTATATTTAAATAATTTAAATATGAATTTTTTAAAATAATTTAAAAAATGACTTAAATAGTATAGATTTTGAAGAGGAAGATGAAATATGAATAATTTAAATAGAATTTTTTTAAGATTGTTTAGTATACTCAAGCAACAGTATGCAATAATTATAAATTTAGTAACATATAGCCATGCTTATAGAAATTTTATGCAACAACATTGTTTTTTTAGATTATGTTTGGTGTAATAAATACATATAGATACAATTATCCTTTTTAATTATGTGGTGGTTATTTTGTTATTGATTCTATTTTTGCACGTTCCTATGTCTTATATATTTAAATATATTTACATTTTTTTTCTATTTACATGTTTTTAATATGTACTAATCTTACTATTATAAACTCTTATATATACATAATTAGGTAATATAAAGAATTTTACCAAAATAATCTTAGTTAAAATTTAACAAGAATTTGAATTAAAACTATAAAACAGGAAATAATACTAAAAAATTAAAATTGAAGGTTAATTTATTTAAATAATTAATTACAAATCTTAACAATTCACATATCAATTTTAAAAAAACGAAATATAATAAAATTAATTCAGAAGTTAATTGATTGAACTTAAAAGTTCTCATAAAATTAAATATTAAAATAGTTTACTTCACATAATATTAAAATTTAAATTATTTTATTTTATTTAATTTATTATTATTATATTTTTTAATTATTTATTATATTATAATAAAAATGTAAATATTTGATTATATTCACTTAAATATAATTATTATTTACTACATAATCAATTATTATGTACAACTTTCTCTGCTATTTTTTCATGTTTTAACGTTTTGATTTTGTTTGCTTGTTGTGTTTCTAAATCGTTGGAACCTAACATAATTGGGGTAAAGGATAAATTATATATATCTTATCCTTTTAACTTATTAAGGTGTTTCTTAAGATTTTTTTTTATTTTTTATTGTAAAATTTTAAGGATAAAATCAATATAATTAATTTCTTAATTTAAAATACAGTATAATTTATTTACTATAACAAAATTCTTCAAATAAAATATAATGATAAATTTATGTATCAAAATTATATTTTCTTTCTTAATTTTTTTAATATTGATTTATTTATTCCTCCAATGTTCTAAATCATATTTTTTTTACCTCATTCCAAAAATTCATACTAAATACTTTGTTATATTTTATATCAATCTTTCAATACATAACCTCACATGTTGTAAAAAAAATCAAAAGTTAATAATCCTTTCTTTTCTATCATGGTAAAGTATAATACAACTATGATAAAAATAATAAAAAATATCTCTTATTTTCCATATCGATCTTAAAACACTTAACACTCAATTTACTTTCCTTCTTCCAAGGATTCTCAGGTCTTTCTTTCTAATTCTAACAATAATATAAATTATTATAATAAAAATACTAAATTACAAAAAAAAATATTCTTACCTTTATTTTCAATATTTAAACTATAATCTCTTACAACTTCTAACTAAAGTTTTTGCAATTTGCTTCTTTTTTTTTATATCCCTTTAACATCTTCTCTTAATTTCTAAAACTTTTTTATGTAACAGAATACTAATGTTCAACTTCCTTCCTGATAAAAAAATTATAGTTTTTGTTATTATTCCTCTTAATAGTAATTAATGAGTATTTATAATAATTTTTTTAATTGACATTTGTGTAATAAAACTGTCCACATGCAAACTTTATTTCTCCTATCATCTTAAAAAATTTATTTTATTTTATTTTAATGTATAAATTTACTCTTCCATTTTTTTAACTAAAAACAACTCATATAATTATTTCATTTTTTTATTGAAAACAATTCACATAAAAACAAATAAACAAAAATAATAAACTATATATTTAAATAAGCATATTTTATTATTTTATATATTATTGGTCCTCACATTACACGTTTTTTTAAAGGACTTAAAAACAAATTTTTTTTTGGAGTCATGGAAAGATCTTAGTCAAGAAAGGAAAATAAGTTGGTATTTATTAACGTTAAATGTTTGTTTATAGAACTTGTTATATGAATATTTGGAATATACTTGTCAATATGATGCTTTTGAGAAGACTTTTTTCTTTTTTTATGTTTTTTCTTAAGGTCCATTCTCAATGAACACAAGTTTACATATAAAATATCTTATTATGCTAAATTATCAGTGACCAACTTCTTTTCTTTCTTAATCATAACAACACCTTACATTCTTAGTTGTTTGAACAAATTCTTGCTCTTGGGATTTATAGTTGTCGTAATATCTACAATCAAGAGGAGAACTTAAAAAAGTTAAAACCATGAATAGAAGTCAATACATAGTAAAACAAAATATATCATCCAAATTTAAACAAAGTTAAGGTAATAAATAAGCATCAAGAAGTTGTTGAGAAGGTAGACAACATGATTACTTATCTAGTACATCCAATATCTTGAAATCTTCCAAGGTCATGTTGGACTTGGACCAAACACTATAATTTTACCATACTTTTTATCTAATAAAATGAAAACTATAGTGCATCGTTCTTGTAAAATAACCTATGAATATTTGTCTCAACTAGCACTTTAAAGAATTTGCCTATGAAACTTTTGTGCAAGGAAGTAAATGGAGCAAAGCCATTCACTGTCCTTTCAATGCAAACCAACCCACCAATTCCCCTGATTCATTAGTATAGTAATGTTAAAAAACTGGAGGTGGCATGTCAATATGTAACACATTTATATCACCATTATGTTCGACAGGCATAGAACACTCATCATAGAGTAATTAAAAGGGAAACAAATTTGACTATCCAATATCAAATGAACATACATAAAAAGTATTTTGAGGCAAATCCTTATAGTCATAACAAACATCATCAATAGTATAACACTGGTCAACGTGTTGTTATTGACTAAACTCTTTATCATATACAATAATACAAGTTGTTGACAAACATATACAATAAAGGACCACCTATACTTTGAGAAGTACTCCTTCACACTAGACTCCTTTTTAAGCTCATATTTACATAAATTCGCACTATGTATAATCTACATTTTAAATGATCTATAATTTTTACAAATGACATTCATCTCGCAAAACTTGCAAATTAAATAGGTTAGCTCGCACTCGTGAAGATATATTGATATTTTTTAGTATTTATTTGTATAATAACAATTTACTTAATTCATTAAACAATGCATAACCAATACAAGCATAATAAATAAATTTTAAGTTGAATTGGATTTGGTGATAACCAATAAAAATAACAAATATTAGATTTTGAATTGAATTATACTTAGTAATAATTTATAAAAACAATAAATATTAAATTTTAGGTTAAATTAAATTTAATTATACGAATAACCTACAAAAATTCAAGTAAAAATTACTTAACTCACAGTTGTACAAGTTAGGTATACAAGACCAACATTAAAAATTTACTAAAAAATACAAACTCACATATGCACATATATTTAAAATTTTGTTATCTTTAGACTTTATTTACTCAATTCGAATCTTATTCATTGCTCCTTGATGATGTTCTATGAAAATAGAATCATACATGATGAACATAAGAATGAAAATCACACTCACAATATTTCATTTTTCTCCCTACACTAATAATGGTACGTGTGTGATGAAATGATGATATATTTGTACACCCACTAACTTCCACACGTGCCCACCATATTAACCCTTTTATGATTCAACATTGAAACCAAACCAAAAAGAGCAGAAGCAAAATACACAGAACAGAAACGTTTCTTGATTTCATAGTTGTCTCAAAGATTCAGTGCTTCCATTTTCGTATAACATCACAATGCTTGTACCATAAAACCATTGTCTCATACCAAAAAGCCAAATCTATATCCAAACATGCAAAACGATTGGGTGAAAGAAAGTTTCATAATATGTTAACAATGAGATTCTTTTATACAGAAATATTATTTACATAAAGAAAATCTAAAAATAAAGAGATATATTTACGAAAATGAGTTTTTCTTAATATTTTATGTAGTTAATATAGCGGATTATGGTCTTTTTATTTTTATTATAATATTAATGAATAATGAAAATAATAATAAATAAATAAAATAATTAATCTTTTCATTTATTTCTTTTTTATTAAAACTTTTTTTTTCTATTTTTTCACGTTTCCTTTTCTCCCTATCAAATGAAAATTAGTATCTTAATTATTTATAAAAATATATTGTCCTTGCAGAGAAAAGACAGAAGAAAGTCCGTGACCACCTATTAAATGACATCGTTTTCATCCAATATTTTGTATTTTTTTCTTCTTCTTCGGGAAAATAAATATTTTTTAATGTCTTAAAATACAATTCTATGAATTTATTTTTAGATTTTTAGATTAAATACACTGTTCAATCTCATATTATTAAAATTTTCACTTCCTTTTATCTTGGGTTAACCATAAGGAAAGAGAATGGAAAAAAATATGTATAATATAAAAAAGAGATAGAAAAGAATCTCTAAAATAAAAATAAAAAGTAAGGATTTTTTAAGAAGGTTGTAGTTATGTGTTTCCATATTTACTTTTCTATTTCAGGAAAAAAATATAAGTAATCAAATAAACCAGCATGGTTTATTTTCAAGCATTTTCATTATAAAAAATTATTTTCAAGAAATTTTATAACACACAAAACTTATTTTCAAGCATTTACTTTAACATCACCTACGAGCAAAATCGTAAGATAGTGAATGGAGATGAAAAATGTTTCTATTTTTTGAAATAATAAAAAAAAGAATGATAGATAATATATTTTTATAAAGGATATTAAATACATTTTAGATATTCAAAATTATACATGAT
Organism: Lablab purpureus; assembly: GCA_030347555.1. Taxonomy (NCBI): domain Eukaryota; kingdom Viridiplantae; phylum Streptophyta; class Magnoliopsida; order Fabales; family Fabaceae; genus Lablab; species Lablab purpureus. Next base: position 27,653,978 of record CM059258.1, read on the forward strand.
AAACACCCATTTCAAATGTCATTAAAAGCTTTCATAAAATAAAAATTGGTATTCTTGTTAAGCGTTTTTGCCTATGAAAATTCTTATTAACTAACTCTAAAATCAACTAAATTCAAATAAATTCAAATAAATATTATTCCTTAATTATCTTTTAGGACAGTTCAATAATGATAGAATGATAATATGTTAAAAAGAGAGGGTTAGATTTTTCAAAAGCAAATGAAAATTATACATTTTAAAACAATTGGCTTTTGATAATTAAGAATAATCTTTCCTTTTTTTAAAAGTGTAAGGAAATAATATGATATTCACGAGCCCTTGTCCAATATTTTGGAATTTCTAAATTTTACAATAGAGTGATAATATATGTACACTCTAAAATATTATATATTTTTATGTAATATTTATATTTTTAATGCATTGTTTATTAAAAATATATTTAAATTTTTTTATTTATATTAAAACAGCTACAATGAAAAGATTGATTAAGTGTTTATTTTAATTTCATATGTATATGAAATATTTTCCTTTATAATGTAGAGCTCAATCTTTCTTATATCAGCTAAAGTGGTAAATCAAATTTGAATTCAATTTTATTAAATAATTAGGAAGGAGATTTTTTCAAACCTTAGATGAGCTTCAGAAGATATTCCTGCAAATTCTGACCAAATTTAACCCAGTTGCCCCTAGCATAAAATAAAGTCAAACATCAAGAAACAACAAGAAGATGAAAGAATTTCTAAATTCTGACATCAGATTAGTCCATTGTGGATGTAAGTTAGCTCAAAGAAATCCCACAAAATGTTTGGACGTCATGCATGAATGAACTATATATTGTTATTGTTGTGACATAAATGTTTACTATAGATTCGTAAAAGATCCAGGTTCAATAATATAAAGGGAAAATATGAAACTATTTTGAAAATAAAGGTCACCACAATTCAATAAATTTCTTATATATATAAAGAATTTGGATAGTCATGAGAAACGAAAAGTGTTTGTAATTTTTGTTGAAAAAAATGTAAGAAAAGGTTTAGGTATTTTTGTTGGAAAATATATAACAGAGTGTTTGCAGTTTTTGTTAAAAAAAAATTATAAAATAGTTTGTACTTTTCAAAAAAATTGTATGACAAAGTTTAAAGATATTGAAATATTAAATCATCTTAAATTTTTGTATACTTTTATTAGTATGTGTACTTATTTTAAAAGAGATTATTTTCTACTAAATCATTTTTAACAGATGGTATTAAAATTAGGAGGAAGAGGAGCAATTTGATATGAGACAGTAAAGAATAATTGTCACTTTGATGAATTCTTGTAAATCTTAAAGTGTCAAACTAAGTTAAATTTATATACATTTTTATTTGTACTCTTATTTGTGAGTGTGTTTATACTAAAAGAAATTATTTCGTGTGATTTTCAACATTATGAATGTTAAAAAGGCAAAAATACACACATTTATCTAAAAACATAAGATGTTGAAATGTAACAAGAGGAATTAATATTAAATATTGATAAAAGATTTAATTATATAAAAAATTATTTTAGTGATCTTGGCAAAAAATTTTAGAAGAAGTTGAATATAAATGTATTAAATCTTAGCAACAAAATAACTTGAAAATGAGAGTAACTTAAAATTTTGCTTCACTTTGGTTAAATAATTTAGAAAATTTATAAAAAACAAAAAATCACTTCATAAAAATTATGACTAATAAACATGTATACATAAAGATTGAATTTTCAATAAGAATAACAATTTTTTAGAAGTAAGAAAATAAGTAATTTTATATATAAGGATTGACTTTGAATCTTTCAATAATAAATCATGTGCATTTAATGTCATGTATGAGAGACAAATAAGTTGTCATATTCAAATAATATACTAAAAATATGAATAATTAACTTAAAAATATTAAAAATACAAAATTTGTTTTCCGAAAAAACTTCTTATTGTTGAGCTTGCACTTCTCATATTATTGTTCATAGTTATAAAATTTACAAGGTTGTAGAAAGTAAACTATAACATTTAATTAAAATCCTTAAGAAAATTAAAATGGAAAGAGCTAACTTTAATGCATTTTTAAGTTCTAACAAATGTATCATGGACAAAATTATAACTTACAATACTCATAACTTTGAAAAAAAAAAGAAAAATCTTATAAAAAAAATAACTTCTTAATGAAAACCTCCCAATTCTCCTTCATTACATGCTTATATTATTTAAGCAAAAATCATATTTTTAAATCCTCTCAAACCAGAAAAATTGGCATTCTCAGTTGTATGTTTGAAAATTAAAAATAGTAAAAAAATTGACAAACCAAAATTATTTGAATACCAAAACAGTTAAGGAAAAGGAATATATCATTTAAAAAATCAATTTACCTCAATTTTAAACTTAATTCATATTTCTAACATTCTTTTCCAAATTATGATAAATATTCAATATCTGGAAAAATTACGGTAAATATTTAATATCCAATTTGTACCAATTAATACTAGCTTAAAATTTAAGTATATAAATATGAAACAGAGTAATTTAAATTATTATTTTTAATTTCCGTAAGGAATAGATTCTAAAACAAAAATAAATTTACCTTTTCTTTTCTAGTATAATTTTCATACATTACTAGTGTATACAAATTTTGGCTGTTAACAAATTAAAAAATATTTGTGAATATGTTTATTTTATTATTTTTGGAATTCCTAGTTTTTTCCTAATTATTAGTAATATCCATTAAATTCTTAAAAAGCCTTGAAAAGGTGCTACTTTAATCTCATCACAGTTACCAGTGTGTTTGGATTCTCATTGATAAACTTTTAATAGAAATTTAGGCTTCCCAAAACACAGAAAGGAGAAGTAATAAGTGTAATGAATGGATTGAGGAAAAAAAAGTATTTTACATTTAATTTAACCCTAATCCATACATTTACTCTACTCTTGATAAAGTTCTTCATTCCTCATTATTTACAACACATTTATAATTTATTCATACTTATTAAGCAAGTTGTTTAATTAACTAAAACTATTAAATTTGTCTATATAATTATAATCTCTTTAAATAGTTAGTAAGTAGAGAGAAAATAATAATAATAAAATTTTATTTTAAAACTAAAGTTGTCAGTCATCTTCTTGAAAAAGAGAGAGAATCATATACCATTAATCTTATTTATTGATTATAGACTAAAAAATTATTAAGAATATTTAAAAAACAATTAAAAATAAGAATAATAATAATAATAGTACTCCAAAGAGTAATACTGTAATTTGTTTAGAACAAGATTTTTATGTCTAAAAGAAAAGGAAAAGTTCTCAAATTTTCAAAGCAAAGATAACACGACAAACCGGTCTTTACCTGTTTTATTTTTAACTCGTTGATTTGTTTTTTCCCGAGAAAATTCTCTCTCCTCTCTCTCTCTCTCTGTCTCTCTATCTCGCTGGTTTGAATTCTTCTTCCCCTCACAGAGGCGCACTCGTGCCTTCTTTCTTATTTATTGCACTTGTCATATCGTATACACGCTCTCACCCACCAAAATTTTCATCATTAACCCTTCCTCTCTGTTTCTGTAATGGCCTTCTGATCAAACCATCATTTCAGGTATTTGTCTCTTTTTCTATTCAACTCTCTACCTCTCTCTTTGGGTTTTATTTTTTTTATAGGAGTGTATATGTTTTCGTTTCTGGGTTTTGGTTTTTCGAAACATTTCATACCCGGGGTGTTTAAAGTTTCAATTTTTAACTAAATTTTCGTGTGACCCACTTTATTATTATTATTATTATTTTTTAAATTTTGGTAAGGGTGTTGTTTGTGTGTGTCGTAGGTAGATCTGTGGTGGGTATGGTCTGAAATCCGATGCATTTGTTTGATGTTTCTAAGGTTGGGATTTTGGTTCTTGAGCGTTTGGAATGGATGGAACAGTTTGTTGCTACGCCTTGTGATTGATCCGCGTGATCAGTTTCTGCTTGGTGAATTGGGGTGTCTTGGATTGTTTGGCGGCATGCAAAAAATGTAAATGTTCAAAATGGGTGCCTTGGATTATCATGCATGTGTGTGGCTTGTTTTGGCTTTGGGGGTTAGGTTTTGACGGCATTGTGTCCGTTGACCTTATTCATGTGTTTGTAGAGTATTGACCTTGATTCCATAATCATGTGTATTGGAATGGTTTTTGTGGGTTTTTTGGACAGCCATACATCAATTAACAGTTAGGTCACTTGTTTCATTTGTAGTGCATTAGTTTTCAGTTATTTGCCGTTGTTTACTTTTATCAGTTAATTTTATGTTGATTTATTGTTGTTGGGTGCTTTATCATTTGTTGTTTTGTCAGATTAGTATGTTTTCTTATTTTACTGTGGTTTTAGCTCCTGAGTGTTAGTTTCTTTAGGCCACAATTTGATGCTAATGTAGGTAGTTGAAGAGTGTCGGTGCTTTTGGTCTCAATTTTGTGTAATTCCATTTCACTTTTCCGTTCATGTTTTCTTGAATGTCTAAGACAAATGGAAAACCTAGCTGTTTTGATCGGTACTTGATAAACATACCTAATAGATAATTGCTTTTGGAAACAATTACTAAGCTATAAAAGTGGACTGAACTTTGAATGTTTTTTGAATGATGATTGCAGCTTTTAGAAGTTATATTTCTTGTTTGCTTTTATAGATTATATTCATCAGCTTTATACTTTATTCAGCCGTACGAAGTTGCTAAATTATATTTCAAAATCAATATTACTGTCATCAGTAATCGTGTGCTACCTTAATCCTCCCCATATAGGAAAGCTAATATAGTTAAGAGAATTGATACAGAACGGATATGAATAGTTAGTTTCATGAAAATAAGTTGGTAATATGCTTGTAATACTTACTAATTATGTGAAATGTGATAGTATGTACTGTATAATAAGAAAAATGAATTCTGTTCATCGAATTTTATGTGGTCAATTGTGATTAATAAAATCCTTTTCCTTTTCATTCTCAAAAGGGCTGCTGCGGGTTGGCTGTACAAGCATGGCATCTGGTCATCCTTTCTTTGATGATATACGAAGCAGATCAAGTGTTGATCCTCCTCAAACAGAAGAGCCAACTGAAATTGGTGAACTTGTGAATGAGCCTGTGCAGACTGCTCTTAAACCTCATGGGACTGTTTCAAGCAGTGTTCGTGAGCTGTTAGAGTGCCCTGTGTGTTTAAATGCTATGTACCCTCCAATCCACCAGGTTATTTTTTGTTTGATGCTCATTGCTGATTTGTTGGATTCCTAACATAGCATGTGGTTGTAATTTAGTAGTACTGGGGTCAATCGTGCTTTGATGCCCTGATTTATAAGAATGATTTTGACGTCCAATGGATTTTTAAAAACTAGATACTTTGCCCTTGAATTTATGTTTCTTGTCTTGCAATGTTTCGCCTATTTCTATGATTAGGTGTGAATTTAATTCTCATGATTAAGAAAAGCTTATGCACAAGTGACTTTTGAATGGAAAAATAGCTTGAAAGGGTTTCGTATTATAACTTTCTCGGATCATGCATTATAACTTTTTGCAATGCATTGCTTTTTCCTATGTGAGTGTTGTGAATAACATTATATACGGTGTATTTGTTTGTCTAACATTTGAGTTAACTACTAATTGTGAAAAACTTTTAAAAGTCAGAGCAGTTCTGAAGTAGTTTTCAAGTACATTTGTCATTGAACTAGTTGTGATTCAAAGGTAATTCCCTCTTCATGTCTATAAGCTGATCTATGCTGAGATGATTGGATACCTTCAGCTTTTTTTGTTAAGATATGAAGAAATTTGGATTACACATGCTATGGAAATGGATGATAAATTATGGGTAATATCTCATTTGAAATGTCATATAACTAATTCCGATTCATAAGTGCCATTTCATTTGAAATATATCCCTAAAGGATGTGATACTCTATGCATGGAACAAGGATGCTACCACATTTTTTCCTTAACAAGGACTCAATGATGTTTGTCATATGTAACTTCTGGAGTTTATATATTAATGGTGCTTCTTTCAATTTAAAATAATCATCATTTAACAATTTTGTAGTTAAGAATGTTTTTGAAATTTGCTTAACAGCATTTGCTTTGTTAATCTTTGTTGCAGTGTTCAAATGGTCACACTTTATGCTCTGGTTGCAAACCCAGAGTCCATGATCGGTGCCCTACATGTAGGCATGAGCTTGGTAATATCAGATGTCTGGCACTGGAAAAGGTGGCTGCATCATTAGAACTTCCCTGTAAATATCAAGGTTTTGGGTGCATGGGCATATACCCATATTACAGCAAGCTAAAGCATGAATCTCAATGTGCATTTAGACCTTATAATTGTCCATATGCTGGTTCAGAATGTTCTGTTATGGGTGATATACCTTACCTGGTGACCCATCTGAAAGATGATCATAAAGTGGACATGCACAACGGTTGTACTTTTAATCATCGATACGTCAAAACAAATCCACAAGAAGTCGAAAATGCCACGTGGATGTTAACGGTAATTTGCTGATCTTCCTTCTCTGTACCTTCTATTAACTTTGCAAATAATCTAAAAGATGCTGGCAACATTTTCTTTTGTCATGCTATTATTGGCTGATATTTGTTGGGACTAACTCATAAAATGATGCTGTTCTTTCTGTATGATGAGTATTTTCTCATAGTCTCATGATTTCAATAAAATTTTAATCAATAATAATAGAGTGTTGGAACAAGTGTGTTGTTACTTGCTAGCAATCCTAAAGAATCCAGTGATGGATTGTGTTGTTTTCAGTTGTGTTCGGATGAAAATACATACATTTCTCTTCATCAGCAGATGCCTTGATTGGAAGATAGAATTGAAGTAAACTAAATCACCATTGTAAATTTCTTATACTTGCTTAAACAAGAAAAGACAATATATTTCTGAATTTCAGTAGTGGAACATATAGAAGTTGTGTTTGATATTCTTAGTATAGTAGAATTTTAGTCTAATTTAATCCTATAAAACTGGTTTATAAAGTGAAATTTGCACTTACTTATATATTATAATTAGAATTTAAATCTAATTCAATCTTACAAAATCGACTTATAAAATAAAGTTTGCACCTGCGTATATACTATAATTTGACTTTATCTCTAGTTAATGTGACCTTAACAGATATTTTGAACAGCCTCACAACACACAATTAACCTTTATAGTGTAGATTTGAGCAAAAGATGTGACTTGGGCACTTAACCTGATCTTGGAGCTCACTTTTGTTGGTAGGTTTTCAGTTGCTTTGGTCAGTACTTCTGTCTACATTTTGAAGCTTTTCAGCTAGGAATGGCTCCTGTCTACATAGCTTTTTTGCGGTTTATGGGAGATGACAATGAGGCGAAGAACTACACCTACAGTCTAGAGGTGGGTGGAAATGGGAGGAAGATGATTTGGCAGGGGGTGCCTAGAAGCATTAGGGATAGCCACCGCAAGGTTCGTGACAGTTTTGATGGTCTCATCATTCAGAGGAGCATGGCTCTATTCTTTTCTGGGGGTGACAAGAAGGAACTGAAACTAAGAGTCACTGGGAGAATCTGGAAAGAACAGTGATGAGTCATTTGTTCAGATAGCCAATTGTATTAAGCACAATAGTTTGTAGTGTACCTATTTCTTAATTCTTGTAGTGGTATGAATCTTCTGTTCATGTATTGCATTTTGTAATTTAGGTGGCAACATCTCTTTGCTTAGCTCTAGATCAAATTCATGAACAGAAAGGCTCATTATGATATTTTTTAATATAGATGTAGAATCTTAGCTTGTGCCAATCCTCTGATTTCTTCTGAGTCTATAGTGCAAAATGTCACATGCACACAACACAAAGTTACCATTTAGAAATGGAGAAAGTCCCTTGAATCATGCCTTGATATTGTAGGGTCATGCGTGCACTTTTAAAATTTAAGTTCCTGGTTTTATCAAAAGTGGAGGTGTTTCACCTTCCATTTTTCATTGAATAGTTTCTTTCATGTTGTCTAATAATTAAAATTTACAATACAAGTTTTCTATCATTATGATCCATTTATTTTATACTTTGAATCAGATTTTGATTATTTTTTTAATTGGTTTGGTTTTAAACATATCTGATAGAAAGTATCCATTTCAATTACGATGTTCTTGACAGTAAAACCTTAAAACTAAGGTATTATTGTCCCTTCAAAGTGTTGGATGACTGAAGATGCTTTCATTTTTATCCTTTGAAAGAGATGCAACACAATTTTTATTTGAATTGCATTATTCTATGATGAGATTATTGTTAAAACAGCCTTCAAGGATTCGAAGTTGTGTAACTCAAAATGTTTTCTATCTGTCATGAAAATCAGATCAGTCATTCCTTCAAGATTTAATTATTAGATTATGAATAAAATAAAAATTAAATAATCCTGTAACTAATATTATATACCAGAAATAGTACATTTGTAGGGTTTTTCTTCTTTTCTTTTTACATTCATAACATAAATAAAAAAAAATCAAATATATCATACGATTTACATGAGTTTAAACGGTACAAAATAATAATCTTGTCCTAAATATATACTTTCTAAAATCTGAAATATTATGGTATTAAGACTATTATAAAACTATTTTTCATTTACTTGTGAATTGGTGTTTTTTTTACATTCATTTGTTTTTAGAATCAATTTTGTGATGACGGTTTTTTCATGCATCTCCACAGTTTCTCTGCACCTACAAAAGTACTTCCTTTAATAAATTATGTTCTGTACTTACAAAAGTACCTCTGACTTAATAAATTATGTTAAGGTTATTTTTTTCTAATTTTTTTTAATTGAGCTGTTCCCAAATATTAAAATTTAAATATAATGTTAATGTTTTCAAAACAGAATTATAAAACTTATATTTTTCACCTGCAGAAACGGAAGTGTATGCTACCGCTTGTATTGATAACAAAGACAACAAAAAAAAAAATATTAGAAGGCATTTATATTTATATTTTTATTTCTTATTTTAATGTTATTCTTACATTTTTTATTAAAAAATAAAATAAATATATAATTTAGTTAAAACGAAAAACAATTTCCAAAGAGACAAAAATTACATTTAACCCAAACTTTGGAGATGATAAATCAAATCAAAGTTTATCTAAGACCTTAAAGGTTGATACACCATAACGAGGTTAAAAAAAACCCTTAACCCACCTCGTAGAAAGAACAGACTAACAAACTAGCCCAACAACAACTTTTTAAATATATAAATATTTTAAATCTTTCTTAATTACACAAGTTTTTAATGTTATTTAATTAATAAATCTTTTTAATTAAATAAATTAAAATAATTAATACTTTTATCGCATATTTTAATTTTAATAAATCTAATTTAATATTTTAAATATATAGTATAAAATTAAAAAAAAACAGACTGGTAGACCAATCGTCTTTATTTTTTATCTAATTTCCTTCTGAAAGTTAACAAAAAAAAACCCTTTAATATTCCAGCTGAAAAATGTCATCAATGTACCCAAAACCATCTTCCTCTGGGTGAGATTAGATGTAACATTAAAACATAATTTCGACTCATCCTCTTATTATTCTCAATGGGTGCAGGCATCAAGAACACTTAGCCAAATATGCTTTCCACCCTTCAAGACGGTATTCACGAGCTGCCTCAGCAGGGTTTGCTGCTTTGATGATGCCACGTCCCACAATGATTATGTCACTGCCCCTATCATGAACCACCTGCAGAAGAACAAAAAAGAAAACTATGATCAATTTTTTCATAGGCTAAGATTGGTATAAAAGTTATTTCATGTCAAGGTTTTATCAAAAATCCTATCTGCAGATTGGTATAATGGGGTAAAATACTTCTGCAAATCATTATCTTAAGCAGAACTTACAGAATATGGAGTGTTATATTGCTGCCCTAAAGCATCACCACCAGTTACCATTTGAACTCCAGGGGTTGCCTGAATGAAAGAGGGATTTATAGGTGCTCCTGGCCATGATGCAGGATTGACTGAGATGAAGCCAATCACAAAGTCAGAATGATCCTCAGCAATTTTTACTGCAGCTGCAGTATAATCTCCCTTGGCAAGGTTACCTGCTGAACTCATTTCAGCAAGCAGTAATAGACCCCTGCCATGAGGTAAACCCTGAGAGCATGGTTCAAGAAACATGTTAGGCCATGAGTTGAGGTGTTGCTATGGTATAAAATAATTAAATTTAATACTACTACAGACCTTTAATTTTAATCCATCAACAATTCCAGGACCTGAGATTATGTGAGCATTTACTATATGAGCCCAATCCAATATGTGAAAGATCCCTCTGAGACATGGAATAGAAACAAACAAGTCATATTGAATGCAGAAATGGATGAGAGGAATCCCAGAAAGGATTACATGACAGTTGAGCAGTCTTACCCTGCATATTGCATGGTCACTGTGTTACCAATATCAGCAAATTTCCGATCCTCAAAGATCAAGAAGTTATGTTTTTCTGCAATCTTGGAAATAGAATAAATCATAGATTAGACTAAACTGGCTCGGAAATGTAAAAGATTGCCTGAAACATTATACACAATGCTCAAAATACATAACACCCTTATCATCACAGGTTAAAGGCAGGAATCACCATCCTGTTAGAATCAACCCAAGCAAATCGTCTAGGTGTGCTTATGTCAATAATATCAGGAACCAAAAGGTTTCTTGTGCTATCCGGAAAAGAAAAGCATATGAACAAAAAAATAGAGCTCTTTCAGCACTATACCGAGAGAAGCTTTGAACCAAAATCAGGAGTAAAATCCGGAAAAATATCCACATGAGTCTTCAGCAGGCATATCTCAGGTCCAACCTGAGAGAGAAAACCAACCAAATTGTCAAAAGAAAGTATACGATCATAGTCAATCTTCTAATTAAAATCCAGTTGATGTCAGAGAAAACAGATTCTTCGAAGTAAAAAAGCAAGAAATCATTGTACAAGCTGATAATCCGAGTGAGCAAAATACTTCAGTCAATAAAAAATTATATCAAGACTACCTTCTCAGCAATTTCAAGCAATTCAGCTGCAGTGCCAACATCAGCAGCCAGACACAAATTACTCGCCTTCTCAGCCATTATCTCAAACAACCTCTTTCCCATTGGATTCTTTGAGAGCCTAGCCCTCTCCTCAAATGGCAAAGCCTTGACCTTTGTTGCAGGCTTCTCCACCTTTGCCAGAGCCGCAACCTTCCGATTCTCCTCTAAGAATTTTGTAACAACTCCTACCATCTCGTCATCAAGTTTCCCATGATTGCTCAAAATTTTCACCATATCAGTCAATTTAATAATTGCATGCAGCTTGATGCCATTCTCCTCCAAGTTTTCTCTTCCTCCTTGCTCTCTATCAATCAAGACAACAGCATCACTGATCTTCAACCCCGAAGCACGCAGTGGTGCTGCTGTTTCCAAAACCGATGTGCCACTTGTAACCAAATCCTCAATGATCAAGCAACTCTGGCCAGGCTTGAAATCACCTTCAATAGCTTTAGCAGTGCCATAATCTTTGATTTCTTTGCGGCGCATGACCATTGGAATGTTTTGGGCAAGGGAGACACATGTGGCAATGGGTAAGGCAGTGTAAGGGACACCACATACAAGATCATAGGAAGTGGAAGAGACTGAGGAAATAAGGGTTTGAGAGATTTGCTGGAGGAGAGATGGGTAAGATATGATGAGGCGGAGGTCTATGTAGATTGGTGAGAAGATGCCAGATTTCAGCTTGAAGTTGCCAAATTTGACAGCAGAGATCTCATGGAGTTGAAGAACTAGAGACTCTACCAATGATGATGCAGACATTTCCTCCCTTTTTCTCAATGTGTCTCAGAAAGAGGATTTACAATCTTAGGGATAACCTGTCTCACCAAAAATGCATAATAAAACTGTTAAATTTAAGAGTTCGAACAAGTGTGTGGAGTGGTAAACATTGCATAAGATATTTTTGTTCTGCAATTTTAAGCATCATAATGGAATTCAAAACATAGACTCCTAATTAAAGCATTCTCACCTTACCTCACAGATCAAATCATAGATTGGCCAATTTATACAACATAATCATAATACAGAGTAATGGACAATGGCTTCAAGAAAATGAAAATTGGGTTCAGTAGTAGGCCACACAGACACAGATAAATCGAACAACCTCAACACAAATTCCTATAAAAGGGAGCCAAACTACAATCTAAGCATCATTATAGAATGCCCTTCAAAAACATGCTCTCGGACCAAAACTTATTAAATTTTAGAAACCAAAAAAAGCAATCCATCTTTCAAACACGTTAACAGTTATGAAACCTGGGAGGAATCGATGACTGAACACAGACCGAAACTAGGAGATTTTTTTTTTCTTAAAAAAGACAGCCAAATATCATTAGTGATTAATCAAAAGGAAAAAAATATATAATCACACAAAGCACAGTGGTAAACTAAAACTCGGCCAAAATGCAACAACCCAGATAAAGCTATAACAATTTCAACAATATGTTGAATACAAAAAAATAATTAAAAGAAAAAAACTGCAGAAATAACACATGGCGTGCAAAGTTCCATTTCACTTTCTTCACTTCACTCACTGATTGAACTAAAAGAACACACACGCACTGAGAGAAAGAGAGACCTGTTATGGATGGAGATATAGACGGCGCTGCTTAAGTGGCTGCGTGCAATTTATGCAGTGTTCTTTATTCGTTAAGAAATGCCATGTTTGGAACTGTGTTTTTGTATATTTATTATATATCATCTAACCCTATTATTTTCATTTATTGCCTTTTGGTCCTCCGCTTATACTAATTAGCAACTCGGTCAGTTAAAATTTGTTAAGAGGGACACAACTTCTCCTTTCATGGAAGAGAAATAAAATGAAAAAGAAAAAACATAGTAAAAATATAAAGGCAGAGATGTATTTGATTACAGATAAAGGAAAGAAATTTAAAATTACGAAACCCATGTCTATTTTTTACTTATTTTTACTCTCTTTTTTCTCAAATTAAACACTCATTTTTATTCTTCATTTTTCAACTATTCATTTTGGCTGCCAAAAGGACCAAACATGAAGTACTGGGTTGGAGTTGCCGAGACTCAGCACAAGAACCAGACAGTTTTAAAAAACATGCAAAGTTGTGGCCTAACAGCACATGCAAATGGGTCAGCAGAACATCTAAATTTTTTTAGGATGTTCAAAACAGAATCATTTTCAACAGTGCACCAGACCAAAAAAACAGTTAGATTTGGTTCGGACCTTCTCTGATTCGGTTCGGGAAGCATCATTTTTTCAGTTCGTTTTGGTTAAGTTTGATTCATTTTTGTGATGCATGCATGACTGTTCAAAAAACATTAGTGAACCACTGTACCATAAACCAAACAAGATCAAGAGTTAAAAAAATCGAAACATCCGAAGAAACAGTTACATAATCTGATTTGATTCGGTTCAGCTTTCTATGGTGAACCGAACAGTGAGAGGGAGAACAGAGGAAAAACAATGTGGAAGTGGAAAATGACGTACCAAATCGAAACGGAGATGGACGGCGGCGATGACAAGGGTTACGAGGAAAACGAGAATGAGTGAAATGGCTTTATGTATTAAGCCGGTGTGGTGGGATGTTTCCCACCTTCGGAAATTGAAACATTTTCTATATAACATATTGCCAAAAGTATTTAAATATAAATTAATACTAAATGTTTTGGTTAAATTTTATTTTGAATAACAATTATTATTGCTATTTTATATAAAAATTGAAAAAAAAAATTGAGTAATAATATTGAATATTAATTAATCATTAAAATATTAGTTATATTTATTTTGTTATAATAATAATAATACATGTATAAATGTTATTAATAATAATATAATTTTATTATTTAAGTTTATTATTATAGATAAAAGTAAATTTTGTAATTGATTATTTATTTAAAAAGTTGTTTATGTTGTATTTATCTACATTTATCTCTAGAGATATATTAAATGTTTTTTATATAATATTAATTACATATTTTTTCTTCAAATAATATTATAATATATAACATGATTTATAAAACATAGGTCATCTATAAATTTATTTTAAAAGATAATAAAATATAAATAAAAAAATAATTGAAAGACTAAAAATTTTTAATTGGATGAATTAACAAAAGATGAATTAATTATAATTAGAGTAAATTATAAAAAATAAAAAAAAATATAAAAGAAAAATAAACTTATTATGTGAAAAAATCTAATGAAATAAAAATATTTTATAATATTCTATCTTTTAGGTAGTATTATGTCATTGAAAAAAGATAAGTAATAAAGACAAGAATTTAGAAAAAAAGAAGAAAATAAATAGAGAAATGAAAAGATGTCACTATTAAAAAACTAAAATAAATGAAAAAAAAAAAATAATCTTAAACGCGAAATTCTCGTAATAAAAAAAATAACATGATAGTTGGGGAACTAGAAAATACTAATGTGATATTACATTTTGTTAAAACTTAATATATATATATATATATATATATATACTAACTAGTATATTAATATAAAATAAGATGTTACAAATCACCAAAGTTATACTCATGTACTTATGGTAGAAAATACTTTTAACCGTCTTTCTATTCTTATTTATTTGTTCCTTTTCTTTTGTTTTCCAGTTATATTAAATATTTTTAAAAAAATAAAAGAATGTTATTTAGTCAGGAAAAAGAGTTGATTATTATAATTATTTCATAAACATATTCCATAAACTTTATTTTCAAATATGTTACATTATTTTCATTCTAATGGGTTAATAATTAAAAAAATGTAATCTATAATTTATAATAATATAATGGAATTTTTTTATTTAGCATATGTCAATTATTTTACTTTATTTTATTTTTAATTATATTTAAAATTATGTTTAAGCCTTTTCTTTTATAATACATAAAATAAAAACTTTCTTTAGTAATTAATATTAATATCCTTACTAACTCTCAATATCTATAATGTAAAATAATTAAAAATTAAAAAGAAGCTATATGTATCGTGTTGAATAATGATAACTGTATATTCAATTTTATATTCATATATATATATGTATATATATATATTATTTAGAAAGATGAAATTAAAATTAACATACCGTGGTAAAAAGTATAAACATTTTTAAAATAGAACTTATAATATTAAATAAGCTTGAGCAAAAATAACATAAAAATAAAAAAAGTAATATAAAATTAAGTACATAAATTGGAAATAATGACTAATAATCATCTTCTAAAAATCTTTCTATAAAATAAAATTGTTCTAATTTTTTTTTTCAATAACACAATAATATTGAAATGTAAAATCTTATACAAATTATCTAAACTTTAACAATTGACTCTACTAAATTTAAAGATTATTACATTCAAATTTTGTTGTATTCAAGAGCTAGACATAACTTGTTATGATTGGAGTGACGAAACATCCATGCTATGATTGTATCATTCTTTTGCAATTTGTGAGCTTGGAAGAAGTTTTTCCATTCACCATTCAATACGTAGTACTTGTTTGCCCACTTCTTGAAAGTTAGAGAGTAAACATTCTCATGAATATCATAGGCATGGACCTCTATTCCTTCTTCAATGTTTTCACCATTTTTCAATAATGGTAGAAAATATTGTTCTGCTTGCTTTTTGTTGAGAAGAAATCTATTCAGATTAATATTTATATCACTATTTGTGAGTTTTTTCTCTAGAGGTTCACCACGCTCTAAGACAAAGTCTCTAAAGTTTCCAAGAGGTGGAGAAGGGTTATTATCCTCATCTTTGGATATTGACCTTCTTGATGATTCTCCAACAAAATTTTGGAGTTGTTTAGTAGAAAAAATATTTTCATGCCATATTTGAGGATCTTTTTCTTTACTCATAACATCTAGAAGCTGAAATACTGACAATTCATTTTCTGAGTATTCTTCGACTCCAACAATAGTATTTTCCATATTAGACAAATTTCTCTCCATGTGCTTCCCTTTTTTTGAAACCTTCAAAAAAATTATATACACAATAGTTAACACTTATATTATGAACATATTATATACTAAAGACAATCATCTAGCAAATTTATTCGTGTTCTTACCAAATATGAAGAGTTGCTAAATCCGATTGTAGAAGAAATAATTTGTCCTTCTCGAACTTAAAAACTCCTTGAGGTTGAAGAAGAACCTATGCAAAAAAGTTTCAACCTTTTCAAGTAAAAGAAATAGATCAGAACAATGAGAACTTACTTTCAAATTAATGAGTTTTTATAGACTTTAAAGCCTTTGATAAATGAGTTAAAAAGATAAAACAAGATAAAAGATTAATAACTACTATTATCTTATACAATATCATAATATTTTAAACCTTTAATAAATAAGTTAAAAATAAATAAAATAAAAAATTAATAGATATTATCATCTTATAAAATATTATGATATCTATTACTATAACATATTGAAGGACTTTAACTATAACTGATTAACCAATACTTAAATAAACTCTCAATGACTAAATATAAAATGTAATTATGTGTTTTAAAAGAAAAAACTTTTGTACGGATCAAATGTTAAAAGACATATATTTATTAAGATAAATATCATATAATATGTATTGAAACATAAATTACAAACATTGATAAATTAAAAATTAATTTAAATATAATTATGATATTACTATAAAAAATTATAAAATATAAAATAATTTTAAAAATAAAATAATTAATTATTATATTAATTAAATTAAAAATTATTTTATAAACTACAAATTATTAATATTTAAAATATTTTTTTACTATTTAAAAAAATAAATAAAAATTATATCTTTTGATATCCGTTAATCTTAAAAAATATAAATTAGTTTTTATATAATAGTAATTAAATTAGTTGTTAAGTTAAAAATTAAATTAATTTTTAGTATTAATCATAAAAAATTTAACTACATACTTAATTAGATTTTAAATTTATTTTTAATTAAATTAATAATTAATTATATAATTTAATAATATAATCTAAAAATTATTTTTTTAGTATGATTTTTTTTCTTAAAATAATTAAAGGATCGATAAATATCAAAAACACATATTAAATTATATAAAAAAATATAATGTGGGTATTAAATTGAAGATAGATGTTAGTTGCCTTATAATAACTACAATTGGAATGACAGAACTGAAAAACTTAAGATAAGATATATAGCGACCTGAGTTTACTAATAAGATAAGATATTGAAAGATTTTAGCTATAATTGATTAGTTAATACTTAAACAAACTTTCATGTAATTATATGTTTTAAAAGATTTTTTTTTTATGAATCAAATGTTAAAAAACATATATTTATTAAAATAAATATCATATAATATGTATTGAAACATAAATTACAAACATTGATAAATTAAAAATTAATTTAAATATAATTATGATATTACTATAAAAAATTATTAAATATAAAATAATTTAAAAAATAAAATAATTAATTATTATATTAATTAAATTAAAAATTATTTTATAAACTACAAATTATTAATATTTAAAATATTTTTTATTATTTAACAAAATAAATAAAAATTATATCTTTTGCTATCTGTTAATCTTAAAAAATATGAATTGATTTTTATATAATAGTAATTAAATTAGTTGTTAAGTTAAAAAATAAATTAGTTTTTAGTATTAATTATAAAAAATTTTAACTACATACTTAATTAGATTTTAAATTTATTTTTAATTAAATTAATTATATAATTTAATAAAAATTATTTTTTTAGTAAGATTTTTTTTCTTAAAATAATTAAAGAATCGGTAAATATCAAAAACACATATTCAATTATATAAAAAAATATAACATGGATATTAAATCTGATTGAAGATAGATGTTAGTTGCCTCACAATAACTACATTTGGAATGAGAAGAAGTTCACATTGCGGAGAGGTTATAATCTATAAATAGAGATAACTGCAATATCAACTTCACTCTTAAGAGAAAACTGAAAAATAGTATACCAATAATTTAAATCGATCAAATTTTTGCTCACTGTTTTTCTTAATTATATTTATTTCATTAAATTTAAGAAATCTTTTCTAAGAGTTGGTTTTTATTTTCTTTTTATTATTTTTCAATTTCGTTCTTATTCTGGAAGTAAAACTATGGGAGTGTTTTCTCCTCTCGGCATCTTGAAAAATTGTTACACTTTCATAAATAAACTAAAATTTTAAACAAATATATGAAATTATCATTCAATTATATATGAGAAGCACCTATTTATGAAGATATGAAATTACATTAAAAAAACACTTACAAATTTATTTTATAAGAGATGTGATTATGTATTTTTTATAAAAAAAGCTTTAAAAATGTTAATTAAGCATTAAAAATATGTATTTATGAACATATTATATACTAAAGACAATCATTTAGCAAATTTAGTAATGTTCTTACTAAATATGAAAAATTGTTAAATTTAATTGTAGAAGAAATGATTTGTCCTTCTCGAACTTAAAAACTCTTTGAAGTTAAAGAAAAACCTATGATTTAATCTTATCAAATAAAAGCTTTTAAATGATAAGGAATAGATGAGAATAATAATTTTATAAATTTTAAAAGCTTTGATAAATGAGTTAAAAAGATAAAACAAGATAAAATATTAATAACTACTATTATCTTATACCATATCATAATATTTTAAATGTTTAATAAATAAGTAAAAGATAAATAAAATATTATCATCTTACCCTTATTTTTATGTAAAGGATATAGTAGGTTGGGAAGCTTTTGCTATCTTTTTTGCTTCTGGCACTTGCAAACATAGTATCTTCAATAGGCCTGACACTCTGAGAGAAAATAAACTTCTGATTTAATACTTCATAAATGAAAAAAAGAGTTAGTTTCATATTAATCAATCCAGAAGAAAAAATAATTTCAGATTAAATAATAAAAAGTAAAACAAATTAATTTTAAATCATACAATTTGCAATATATTTTTAAATTACATAATAAAAATGAATAAATTAATTTTAAATTGTGTAACAGATTGCATAATAATAAAAATTTCTTCGAAATATTCAATTTATTTTTGCTTTTGGCAGATCGCTTATTACTAGGTTGGATAAAGAGAATGACAGAACTGAAAAAATGACCTAAACAAGAATCATAGGAACGTGAGTTTACTAATAAGATATTAAAAGACTTTAGCTATAACTGATTAATTAATATTTAAAAAAAAAAACTTTTTATAAATTAAATGTTAAAAAACATATATTTATTAAGATAAATATCATATAATATGTATTAAAACATAAATTACAAACATTGATAAATTAAAATTAATTTAAATATAATTATGATATTACTATAAAAAATTATTAAATATAAAAAAATTAAAAAAATAAAATAATTAAATACTATATTAATTAAATTAAAAATTATTTTATAAACTACAAATTATTAATATTTAAAATATTTTTATAATTTAACAAAATAAATAAAAATTATATCTTTTGCTATATGTTAATCTTAAAAAATATAAATTGGTTTTTATATAATAATAATTAAATTAATTGTTAAGTTAAAAAATAAATTAGTTTTTAGTATTAATTATAAAAAATTTAACTACATACTTAATTAGATTTTAAATTTATTTTTAATTAAATTAATAATTAATTATATAATTTAATAATATAATCTAAAAATTATTTTTTTAGTATGATTTTTTTTCTTAAAATAATTAAAGGATCGATAAATATCAAAAACACATATTAAATTATATAAAAAAATATAACATGGGTATTGAATGTGATCGAAGATAGATGTTAGTTGTCTCACAATAACTACATGGAATGAGAAGTTCAGATTGCGGAGAGGTTATAATCTATAAATAGAAATAACTGCAATATCAACTTCATTCTAAAATAAAACTGAAAAATAGTACACCAATACTTTAAATGTATCAAATTTTGCTCACTGTTTTTTTTAATTATATTTATTTCATTAAATTTAAGAAATCTTTTCCAAGAATTGGTTTTTCTTTTTTTTTATTATTTTTCAATTTCGTTCTTATTCTGAAAGTAGAATTATTGAAGTATTTTTCTACTAGGCATTTTAAAAAATGTTCCACTTTCATAAATAAACTAAAATCTTATGTAAATGCAATATTATCTTTTTTTATTTTTTATTTTTAATTATTTTAAATATTTTTATTTTAATATATATAATTTTAAATTATTCTTAATCATATAAATATTTTCTAAAATTTGTAATTGATTAATTAATATCTTTAATTAGATAAATTAAAATAATTATCTTTAGAAGATAAAATATTATGTTATAATTGATATTAAAAGTTATCTTTAAAATATTTAAAATAAAAGTGTTTAAGTATTATAAATGTTATATAATTTTATAATGATAAATATTATTTATATTTGATATTAGAGTAAAAGTCTTAATAGATATCATTTTATAATTTCTTTCAATAAACTTATCTATTACAAATTTATTTAGATTAGAATGTGATTATCAATTCTCTTATATATTACAAATTAAGTTAGAATATGATTACATATTTTTTTTTCTAAAATATTTTAAAATATCAATCAAATATTAACAATACATATTTATCATCATAAAATATTAGATTTTACAAACTATTAAACATTATTCTATTAATAATGTATTTAGATTAGATTGTGATTGTTTACTTTATTGTATATTACAAATTTAAAATATGATTACATATTTTTTTTAAACTTTTTAAAATATCAATCAAATATTAAAGCACACATATTTATCATCATAAAATATTATATTTTGTATATTATCAAACATTATCTATTACAAATTTATTTAGATTAGATTATGATGATCTATTCTTTTAAAAAATTCTTTCGAAGTATTAATTAAATATTAGAAGCACATATTCATCAAACATATAATATTATATACTATAAATATTTATCTTTTACAAATTTATTTAAAATGTGTTTGTGTATTTTTAAAAATAACTTTTTAGGTATCCATCAAATATGAAAAGCAAATAGTTATACCAAAAACAATTATTCATGACAAATTTATTTAGAATGTAATTATGCATTTTTTTTAAAAAGACTCCTAAAGCATATATAATAGAAACATATATATATATATATATATATATATATGAACATAGGATAATACATATTAAAAACATTTATCTATTATAATTCTATTTTGATGGATTCTTTTTTTCTTATTGATTTTCTTCATTATTTATCCAATTCTCTTCTTCATTATTTATCCAATTCTCTTTTAAGACAGAAAAGAAAAGTAAGATTATTGAGTAGTCTACCCCCTTCGAATACGGAATCTCCTTCAAATTATTAATGAAATAAAATGAAATAAAAGAGTATTCCTAAATTCATAAAAGATTTATTTGTGTATGTATCATTGCATTCGATCTTTTAGGTCCAAACGCCGTCTCGATAGTTATGTGAGGCTGTCCTTAAGCCTATAAGCTATATATTGTTATCATGTATTTCTTTAGAAAAAACCATTCAAATTTTTATATTTATCAAAATACGAAATTGCATATCAAAAATACTTTATCAAATTTATTTCGACTACAAATGTGTATTTTTCTTAAAAAAAGTGTGAATCAAATACTAGAAGCATGCATTTATCAATATATTATATACGTACTTATTTATTACAAATATGTTTTGAATTGAATGTATTCTTACCAAATATGAAGATTTGCCAAAAAAAGTTGTAGAAAAAATAATTTGACCTTCTCCAACTTATGAACTTTGAAGATGAGTTGTACCGGTTGTTCAACAAGTTAAGATAAAATAAGATAAAAATATTACTAGATATTATCATTTTATAAGATATTATAATATTTTTAATTATAAATTATCAAAAAAATTAAGCGATAACTAATTAATTAATATTTAAGTAACTTCCTATCAACTAAAGATAAAATGATGACTATGTATTTATCATTCACGTAAAAAAAGAAAATACAAATAAAACATACAACATGTCATATAAAGAATAAATCATATCTTTGTAATATTGTGTCATATTATTATTTAATTTTAGATAAAATCAAATAAAGAGATTCATTTTAATTTGAGATAAAATTAAATATTTTTCAAATAATAATATTTTTATAAGCTCTTACATTTTTTTAAACTATTTTTTTTTAAATTCTTTTTCTCATACTATAATTTTTTTTTTCTTTTTTCTGCAAACTCTCTCATTTCTTTTTCAAGCTTTTTATTTCTCTCATATAGTAAACACAAAGAAAGCATCAGTTATAAGTGTAATTTATCTATTTTCAAAAGTTTTATTGTAATTAGTCTTACTTTAGAATTACTTATTGGTAAATTCCTAATTATTTTAATGAATAAACAATTGATACGGCATGAGCAAAACATTGAATTAAAAAAAATGATAAAGAGAATAGCGTGTGACAGCTTGCAAGAGAATATTATATCCGTTGACCCAAACATGAAAACATGCATACCACAATCTCATATATTGGGATAATGCAGATCAATGTTATATATATATATATATATAGCCTTCTGTTTGAGACAAAACATGGCCTCTGAAGAACAAAAAGCATTGAAGCAGCAAAGGTTTGACGAAGAATCAGATGAAATAACACCGACAAGAGAAGAAGAATATTTGGTTAAGGTAAGTTTTCTAAAATCTTTCTTCAACAAGGTAAAAATATTCCTACTTGTAAGTAAAATTCGCAATAAATCTTAAGTAACTATTTTTTCAATGATACTTTTAATATACAGGTATTTTAATTAATCTCTTATTAATGACATATATCTTGCTGTTTAACCTGATGATGTCGGTGAATTTTGTTTAAATATATTACGAATTAAATTAATAAAGTTGTTGCCTAGGAAAATATTAAAAATTGAAGAATTATTTTCAATCTAATTTTATAAATTTATATTTTTATTTTAAGTTATAAAATTAAAATTGGTTTCACTTATTTAAATCTATATTTTAAGATGAAACTGATTTGAATTTATTTTTTAGAATGATTAATTATATTTGTACCAATATTTTACTACCTAATTTTATTTGCATTATATTTTAAGAATAATTTTTTTATTTGAGTTTATATTTTAAATAATTATTTTAAAATAATTTATTTCCTTTAAAGAAAAAGATATTTACATGTATATATAAAATAATATATGTTTATGATAAATTTATTTAAAAATGGACAGGGAGTTATTGCTATTTGTATCCATAGAAACCCAATATTTATCTTTAGGTTGACAATTTTTTCATAAACACTAAAAGAGAAAATATAAAGAAAATTATTTTCTCAACGAGATAAAATTAAGTTATACGTAAATAAATTTGTAGAAACTTTTTTATGTAACTTCTCCAAATTTTTATTTTTTTATTTTAAAAATAAATTACTTTTAACTTAAAAAGAATTTATTTTATTTTATAATTGTAGTATTTGTAGAGAATTTTATCTTTTTTTGTTGATATATCATAACGAGGTTAAAAAAAAGACCCTTAACCCACTACGTAGAAAAAACAGACTAACAAACTAGCCCAACAATAACTTTTTAAATATATAAATATTTTAAATCTTTCTTAATTATACAAGTTTTTAATGTTATTTAATTAATAAATCTTTTTAATTAAATAAATTAAAATAATTAATACTTTTATATATTCGCATATTTAAACATAACACAAAACGAAAACTTCGATCCAATCACAGAAATATTAACGTTTTTCAGAATTTAAATAGAATGATAGTTTAAATTTTTTTAACTCCAGCACAATTTTATAGTTTTTAATGATTAATTTGAAAATCATGTTAATGATAATTTTTAATCAACTAGTAATAAAAAAACGAGTAACTTTTATAGTGACATTTTCTTTTTTTTCCCTTTGTTCTTGTCATTCAATAACTCAGTTTTTTTCTTTTTTATAATTAATCTTCGTTAGAGTCTTCTCTTTTAAGTATTTTCTTTTAAGTATGTTAATGATCTTGCTTGATGAATCTAAACTCCGCTCACTTGAAAAACAACCTCGGTAGAAGTTTTAAAACTTTAATTGCATAATTATTATTTAATTATAAAAATAAAAAGAGGTTAGAGCTTAGATATATTTTTTTTCATTTTACATTTTTTGGATAAACATCACAAAATAAAGAAAAAAAATAGATTGGAAATGTCTATTTATGGTAGTAGTTTGAGGAATTGATGTAGCAATGTGTGTTGGATAAATATATGTTGATTTGTGATGAAGAAGATTCAACTCGCCCCCATGAAGCGTGTTCAAGTATTTCTCTATGAACATCAATGGTGGGTAAAACATTCAATCCCAATCATTATTATACTTTTCCCATTCACTTTTCTCACAAATTAAGAATAATGCATCTTCTCATAACATAAATTCAAGAATAAGTTCTGGGTTTTGGAAATCCATAAACTCTTTTTGGGTTTTCTTACATCAAATCTTCGAAGTTTATGATTATGAAGCACAAGTTCATCAATGTTTGAAAATGTTATAATTCTTTGATTTGTGACAATATTTTTATTTGTTGTAGAGAATAAGGTGCCATTGACGAATGCCCAATTTAAGATGATGAGAAAGGAGATGATTTGATTGGTAAGATTTTCTATTTGAAAACACAATTTTCTTTTCTTTTCTTGTCTTTTATACACCATTGTTATTGGTGATCACTTATGTTTCTTCATGCAATTTTCATGATAATCAAATATATGACGATTCTTTATATCTTTATGCAGAGGAAAAGTTGACAGACATATGGCTATTCCAATGTTATAGCCTCAATTTTTTCTGTGACTTGGTTTCAAATATTTTAAACAAATGGAGATGTCTGTTCAACCAGAAAATCCTAATACCAATGGCATATCAGGTAAAATCTTCTTCTTCTTTTGTTTCCCTGTCTCTCTCAGAAAAGCATATAGAATTGATGTGTTATATACAAGAAAATTGAATTAATTTAAATATGGTAATATTATTTCATTCACATTTTCTTTTCTCTTTTTTTTCTGAAAAACTGAGCAATGATGATGACCAGAAATAATGCAGTTTTTTTCATTCATGGAACTAAGATTGAGTCCATTTCTACATGCCTTTCTTCTCCATTTTGAGCTAAATAAAATATTTGAAAGACTAATCAATGGATAATACAATCTCCTTTTTTTTTTAATGAACTGGAAAACTCTGTTTATAATTTATTTTAAGTGGTTAAAAATACTAATGTTGAATTTTTTTTCAGAAAATGAATATATATAAAAATATTAAAAAAATATCACATCATTTTTAACCTAAAATTTTAAAGTTTAATATTTTTTTTATACAATTCAATTTTATTACTTTTATTTAATATAAAACTTTTCACACTTAAATTTCTGACCATTAATGCAATTCTCTTAAATTCTTTTACCTTTATAAAAAAATTATTTGGATAATTTTTTTTTCTTTTAAAAATTTTGGCAGTCTTTTGATTGTTTTCTTAGTATGACTATTTAGAGTTAACTTTGAATGATGTAATGTAATTGGTAGTTATTGGATTCATTTAATTGCATTAAGAAAGGGTTTGTTGGCTAAATATAAACACCCACTAAATGATTATACATTACTAACTTAAAAAAAAAGTTATATTGTTAATTGATTAAAAGATAATTGTAAAGAGAATATATCAAAATAATAATTTAATAATAGATCAATTAGAAGAGTTTAGAAGTATACAATTTGATTTACTTTCTCTAAACTGTTTTTTTATTGTTCTTTAGTGATCATTTCTGACATCTCTCTTACCCAATATCATGTATAATTTGATAATATTAATTTATCAATTTATTGTTAATTACAAGTTAATTACCAATAACAAGCTCTCTTGTAATTCATGATGACACCTTAATTATCGTGCTAACTATGAAATTGAATGCTTAATTGTAGGGTCAGGATTATGTCTTTATGATCTGTTTTGTTCAGAAACACCAAATTTAAATGCTCAAATTGTAAGAGAAAGATGGATGTCTTCTGGTAATTTAGCTTTTATATTCACTTTTTTTCTTATGTTATATTGAATACTCTTTGTTTGTTTATTATGTATAGACACATTTTTAACTTAACAACATATATTAACCTTAAGGGATGTTGTTAAATAAATGCATGAAGATTAGATCTTATCATCTCAATAAAAAAAATCATTAGATATAAATTAATTTAAAAATGAAAAATAATTAGTTATTATATTGATTAAATTAAAAATTAAAAATTATTAATATATAAAATAGCTTTTATTATTAATAAAATAAATAAAAACTATATATTTCTATAACTATTGATCATGAAAAATAAAAAAAATAAACTAATTTTTATATAATAGAAATTGAATTGAATTTTGAATTAGAATCTAAATTAATTTTTAATATTAATTACTTAGATTTGTAGTTATTTATACTAAATTAGATTTTAAATTAATTTTTAATTAAATTAATGACAATTTTATTATTTTAGAGGTTAATAATAAGGTTTTTAAAAATAATTTTTTTAGTAAATTTTTAGTTTTACTTTTTAATTAAGTTTTTTGTTTAAATAAAAATTCACTATTCATTTCATGATATGATAGTCTTATTATTGTTATAGTTGCCAAATAAAATCAAACAAAATTAATTCATATTGTATTATTGAAATTTCATAAACCTCATGGAAAAATCATTTGCAGCATAATGTAAGTTTTTATGAACGACAAGTACAAATTTGGAATGAATATTTTAGTAATCAATTTGCAAAGATAATTTTCACAATTATTTAATGTTGTTTTAAGAAAAGTTATTACCAACCAAAACAAGATGAGATTATTTTCAAACTATGATTTAGCTAATAAGATATGATAATCTCAAATACTTGGGATCATAACATTATAAGAGAAGAAAGATTTATCAACTATGAGTATCTTTCAATCATACAATTAACTAAAAAAGAACCCATAGCAAGGATTAAAATTTTAAAAAATGAAAGAAGATTAGAAAGAAAAGAAAAATGCTATCTTCAATGAGAAATTATGATAAGTGTTCTTGTCGATATACAAACATTAGAAAGGAGTTTTAGAACTTTAACCTCTAATCATATGATAAAAAAAATGCAAGGATAATTAATAAAATAATAATTGTTTTATTAATTGTCCTAACTTTCAATAATTCATCTAATTAATGAAATAATAACTACTAACACAATTAGCTAATTTCTTAGTAGTTAATTGTTGAAGTAACAATTTGGTGTGTATAGTAAGTCCACAGAAAAGATTAGACAATTTGGTACGTCAAGCTGGGAACAAGTACTGTGCAGATTGTGGATCAGTAGAGCCAAAATGGGTGTAAGTATTAGATTGCTTTTTAAAAAACTTTTCTTTATTTCAATTCCTAATTACCCATCTTCTTTCATAATATTATAATTCAATATTTTTTTTCATTCTATAGTTTTAGATAAGAGATTTTGACATTCAATTTAAAATTTTAGATGATAAATTTGTGATTTTTTTTATATACACACTATTTAAGAAATAGAACTTTCAAACTTAATACTTAATTTTTTTATAAAAAAGTAAATTAAAATTTCATTGTGATACTTCACATTAGAGGCTTTTTTATTAATATAGAGTGAAATATATTTTTTATTTTTTAAATTATTTATTGAAATTGTGTTTTGTTTTTAAAATAATTTTTAGACTTATTTCGTCTTTATATTTTATAAATAACTGTAAATGATCTTCAATAACAAATGAAAACATCTTTAAGAAAAAAAAAATAAAAAAAATAGAAAAGAAAAAAATGAAAGAAATTTAAGAGATGATTGATAATGAAGTAGGAAACTATGAAGAAGAAAAATAAAGAGATAAAACAAAATTCTGACACATTATCAAATATCATTTATAAAAGTTTATAAAATATAAAAACGAAATAAGTCTAAAATTTGCCTTGTAGACAAAACACAATTTTGATAAATAGTTTAAGGACTAAAAACATATTTAACCCATATTTTTTCTATCTTCAAAAGTTATTTTCATCTTATTTCAAAACTATCTGAATAAGATATATGATTAAGATATATGATTAAGAAAATCCTTATACATTGTTCTAGCACTTATAAAATATGATAAAAATTTAGTGAAAAAAAAGTGATATTAGTTGGATTTAATTATATTCACACCAGTGGTTGAATGAATATCAGATCTTCAAGTCTTGGAGTATTTATTTGCATCAAGTGCTCTGGAGTACATAGAAGCCTAGGTGTCCATATATCCAAGGTAATTCATCAAGAATTATATTATTTTAAAATAAATTATGTATTTACAAGTAGAGTCAGGTGAATATACTTCTAAAATTTTAATCTTGTTTCATTTATTATAAATTAATGAATAAATTAGTTAATTATCATCTAAAATTAGAAAATATCTTTTAGTTAATACACGAAAATTAAGATTCTATAATTAAGAATTAAAATTTTCATATAACAATGCGTAATAAATTAAAAAAATTTAAAAGTAAAAATACCATACTAATTTAATCATCAATTCTCATAAAATTTAAGTCTTCTATGCTCTAATATTATTTTTATCCATCAATTCAAGTTTTCAGAGTTCTTACATAATAATTTAATGAATTAAAATTTTAATTTAACATTATTTTTTTTAATTAGGTACAAATAAATTCTTACATGAATTCAACTAAGATGAATCGGGTGATAGGTGGGCTAGGCCCAATTTCTCGACCAACAATAAAATAATTAACTTGTGTTGGGTCAAATTGACCCGTTTCAATAGCAAAATTTGCTTTTATCTAAATAACTCTATCATTAAGTAGTGATAGGTGGTCTAGGTCTAATTTTTTTTTACCAACTATAAAAAAATAATTTTTGATCCAACCTAATATGAACCTGTGTTGGGTCATATGAACCCGTAGATTTAGACCCGTTTTAATAGCAAATTTTAATTATTTTAAGGAACATTATCAAGTCTAAATTTCTTATAGACAAATTGGAAACTTCATCATTATTAAAAAGATTGCGGGAATATCACTTCTTTAATATATCTACCAATTTGAAAATTTTATTTAGTGAAAAATATATTTGCATTTTTATAATTTTCTATATAGTCAAAAGTTTGGCATTGTTTGGTTAGTTTTTTTTTTCGAATTAAGATTAATTTTATGACATTGTTTGGTAAGTTTTTTTTTTCGAATTTTCAATTGATCTCAACTCAAAAGTTTTCCCATTGACATTAAAAAAAAAATCCTTATTAATATTGGTTGAAAATTTTCTTGGTCAACATTTTAAAAAAATTCTAACAAATTATTGATAACATTTGTTTCAATTATAAGAAGATAATCATTGCAGACATAAAAAGAAATCATAATATAGCGTCAATAAAAAAATTGGATTGGATTCGAAAAAAAATAGTTTCCTTAACATAAAAAAAAATAAATCCTAACCAAAATTGAAGAAGAAATAATAGTGGTTTACAACAAAAATAAAAATAATTCTAACAATTAAAATAAGAAACATTATTAACAACATCATTAAAAAAAACTAATCAACATCAATTGAAAGGTAATCATGCCAATAATGTAATGGTATTAATCAACTCAAAGAACCTCTAACCAAAATTGAGTTATGAACAAAAATATGAAGATTCAAATTCTTACCTTTTTACATAAAATTTTAAATTCTCCAATTTTAAATAATCAAATTACTTAATTTTATAATTTTATTTTTTTAAATTTTTTATGCAGACAACCTAACTTGTAAAATATTTCAAATTTTTCATATAAATTAATTATTCTCCTAATTTTTTTATCCAAATATACCATAAGTATTTTCAATCACGTTCTTATAATTTATTTATTTTTTTAAATCATTTGTTATATATCATATTACTAATAACCAATTCATACTTTTGTATTGGTTCTCTATTTTTTTTATTGTTTATTCATGTCTTATACTAATTTACTTATATGTTATTAGAGTGATTTCATTATTAATATCTCATAATAGTAAATTTGCAAAAATAGTTATATATGTTGATATCCTTTATAAGTCATTATACACAATATTTCTATAGTTAAAATTCATGTAAAGTGAACAAAATAAATATTGTTAGTGATATATGTTAGAAATTTAAATGTGAGATGATAAAGTCAAAATATATAAAAGAAAAATAAAGATTATAAACATTGAACCTTGAAAATAATGTTATCTTTTTTTTATATATCCACTCCCTAAAATTTTTTTTTAACAAATAAATATTGTAGATCGAATCTTCAATTAGACCAAAATTGTGAAAATTTAAAATATGGGAACTAAAATCTTGAAAAAAAAGAGAGTAGGAAATCAAAATTATAATTAACCTAAACAAACTTTTTAGCTTAAATTAAAATAATTGTTAGGTGAATACTAAAATTTCTTGAGAATTTTGTAATTGAATAGGTTTTATCCCTGAAGCTGGATGAATGGACAGATGAACAAGTTGATGTATTGGTGAAATTGGGTGGAAATACAGTAGTCAACAAGAAGTATGAAGCTCACTTGCCAAGTAACATAAGAAAACCAAAACCAAATTCTTCTATTGAAGAACGCTCAGAATTTATTAGGTAACATTTTACATGCATGCAAAATTCACAAATAATTTTGCAGAATTGCATGATTGTGATTAAAAAATGTAACTTTATTATGCAGGAGAAAATATGAGTTTCTGCAGTTTTTGGATGCTGAGGATAACTTGTCTTGTCCCTTCATACCATCTAATGCAAGAAGTTCATCAGATTCTCAAAGTTCCTCAAGAAATCATTCCCTACGACAAAAACCACATGGTGATAATAAACAACCAACTAAACACCGTATTGGCAGAACATTTCGAAACAGTTGGGGAAGAAAAGATTCTCATGATTTTAAGAATTCAAAGAAGAACAACTCATTGGTAATGTTTCATTTTATTACTACTACCTACATCAAACTTATGGTAAACAAATTGTGTAATGCAAGAAATATTATATAGTAATATGTTCCACTAAGAATTTTGTTTCCAGGAATTGTTGCATTAAAAAATTTGTGATCTATTTTCCCACATGTGATTTTGATATTAGAGAACTACCAATAAGCAACTTGAAAATTGAAGATCGTATTTTATTTTAAAATTATTAGATTATTTGATTGACTTATAATTCAGTTCAAGTGAGATTTTAAAATAATAATTTAATAAAAATAATTTTTATTAAGTTGTTCTATAAAAATGACGGTTTGACTGAAAGATTAATGTATTTGTCTTTTTTTGTTTTATGTAAAAAATTTGTTTTTAATGTTTGTTTTATTTTAATTATAAATATTCGGTTATGGATGTGGAAAGTATTAATAAAATTATTTTAAGTAATATTAGATTATGTTGTATGATGTTATTGTATAATGCATATATTTATTGAATATTATATTTTAAAATTTTAGAATTTTAGATAGTAATATTTTATATGATTTTTTTTGGACACCTAATCTTTCTTAATTTTTAATGAAGTAAAGAATAGTTTGGTAATCCGTGGATTAAACATAGGATCATTTAAATAAAATATTATGACCAATTTTAAAATATAAGGTAGGTTGAATTATTAAATTTTTTAACGTGACCTTATATATAGTGTAGGTTGAAGTGTCCGTTTTCATAATTCTAATTTTGTTCCAAATGAGAATGATAAGTAGTGAAGTTTAAAAATTTATTTTTCTTTAACACTAAAGTTTATTTTTCCTTGTTATAGGCAGGTATGATTGAATTTGTTGGGTTGATAAAGGTGAATGTGGTTAAAGGCACTAATCTTGTTGTTCGTGATGTAATGACTAGTGATCCTTATGTGATCATATCTCTTGGTCACCAAGTGAGATTCTTCACTTATAAACTACTTGACATCATTTATATATATGTAAACTAAACTTAACATTTAACACATTTACCTGCAGTCACTGAAGACACGAGTCATAAAGAACAATTTAAATCCAATTTGGAATGAAAGTCTAATGTTGTCAATTCCTGATTACATTCCTCCTCTTAAAATCGTAAGTTGAACATTATTTCATATGTGAGTGAGAAATCACATGAAAAATAATTAAATGTGTCTTTTTTATAACCAGATTGATAAACTTATAATTATTTTGGCAATATGTTTTAATATCTATTTTCAACCTTTTTTTTTTCATAAAACCTAAATTTTTTTGCTTAGACCTAAACGGTTTGTTAAAATGAAAATAAATAACCAAAAGAGATGGTGGTTTTTTTTTATGTCAAAAAAGACATTATTGAATTTTAAGATAACTTAAAGGGATTACAAAATGAATGTAAGAATTTGGTAATTCATTCTCTAACATTAATTTTAAGTTATCTCTAGAAAAATAAGATCCATTTATTAAATTTATCTATAGATGTGGGTAATATAGAGAAAATATTACATGATTAAGTGTTAAAGTTAGGAAATTATATTTTTGACAGCCTCCTACTTAGATTAAATTTATATTGACCCAAATATGAAATCATGATATATTATATATCTTAATGACTATATATTTATTAACTCAATTTTTCCTACACATGTAATGTAAAAGTAGAGATTTACTTATATTCCAAATATTATGTTATCTATTAAAATATAATATTATTATGAAATAGAAAATAATTTTTAAATTGTTTGAAAATTTTGTAGGCATGTTGTATTTAAAAAAAAAATAATACCATTTTAGATATTTAGATTGACAACATTTTGTTAGAAAATTTTCTTAGGAGCGAGCATATAAAAAAATCTGACACTACTTTCAATATGAAACCTTAAGATTTAATGTTTATGGATCTTTCTTTTTTTATATACACTTCAACTTTATTAAGGAATTTTTACTCTTACTCTCACACTTAAATTCCTAATAAATTTAACTTTTATAAAAAAATTATTAAAGATAATACATTTAATTAATTTTGATATTGTCTTAGACTCTTCCAAATAATTAAGATGTCATTTTTGTTAACTTTGAGACATGGTGTTTCTTGATCATGACTTGTTCTTGCCAAATTTATCTAGGAAGGTAATAAGGGATAGTTACATAATTCCAAAATTATATATATTATTTTTTAGTAATGTAGTTAATTATTTTAATTTAAATTTAAAATACTATGGTATAGCATATACGTGTAGTATTAACTTTGAATTATATGTTTTTTTATTTACTTATTATCTGATGTATGTTACACAGCTTGTATATGACAAGGATACTTTCTCAAGTGATGATTTTATGGGAGAGGCTGAGATAGACATTGAACCTCTAGTTTCAGCTGCAATGGCATATGAGAAATCTTCAATCAATGAGTCCATGCAGCTTGGAAAATGGGTAGCAAGTGGTGACAACACTCTTGTTAAAGATGGCATCATCTCCCTTGAAAGTGGCAAAATCAAACAAGATGTCTCATTGAGGCTACAACATGTTGAGAGAGGTGTGTTGGAGATTGAACTTGAATGTGTTCCTTTAACTCAATAGTTGAGATAATTAGTCAAAAACACATTTTCGATTTTCATTACTCCATCATCTTCTCAACATTATTTTATCACTATCATCATCTTTACGTCATTACGAGAAAATGTTAATAAGAGTTTCAAAAAAAAGGCTTATCAATTCATTTTAATGTTTTTTAAATCAATTATTTTATGTGTTATATATATATATATATATAATTTGGTAATCAGTTAAGAGTAGTTCTTCAGTAATTAAAAAATACATCTAAATTACGAAAACATTTCAACGCATGCTTTTTCAATAAATCAATTTCTTAATTATTATCTTAAAAATTGTTAATTGATCAGGATCAATTAACCTAAAGTAACAAATTTTCTCAGTATACTACTCAATAACATTTTGAAGAATATATTTAATATTAGTAATCTAATTATCACATAAAGTAATCTAGTTTATAAAGTTTCATGCAAATTAAAAATCAATTTCAATTTCATCACACTACTTTATTCTTTTTATATCTAATGTCAATTTCAAATCTAGAATAGGCTTGTTCAAATATACTTTTTATATTTTAAAATTCATTGTAAAATAAATGAGAAGTATCCCAAAAGAATTTCATGGAATGAAGAAAGTTATATATGAAACATGTATTAGAATTTTAGGACAATTTTACTTATTGATATAGTTTTTACTATTAAAGTTGAATTAATAGAGACATCTGTAAAACTTGTCATTGCTTATTCTTTTGATGTGATTCAACACTTGTTTTTTTAAGTTTTTGGAAAGTCTAATATTGTCTTCTGATTTATTAGAAACTGTTGGAATTATGCTTGAAAAGATTTTTTTAGAAATAGATATAGTTTGCAAGAGTTTAGACATTGTTGATGTGCATGAACTTTGGTTTGGTCCTCTTGTGTTGTTTTTTTTTTTTTTTTTTTTTTCTTTCTTTTTGGTAATATTTTATTGATATGAAGAACAAGTGATTGTTGAACTTTAAGGTATCAATATAGTTGGAATTTTATAGTTTCACATTTACGCTTTTAGATGAATAACCTTTAAATAAAAAAAAATATACACTAATATAATAAAAAAGGTTTTTTAAGTCAGATATTTTAGGCTCATTATGTTAGACAAGAGTTTGGTTTACACACGACATATTAATATATTAATATATGTAAAAGCTTAAATTTTATGTTGTGGCAAAACCCAATATATTAACCATTTAAAAATTGAGTTTTTTAATTTTTCAAATATTCACAGAAAACTTTTGATGACTTTGCCATAATCTCAAGGTACCTTTAGCTACAAATCCAACGCCACCAATGGCAACTGAAGCAGACTTCAATGTCATCAATTAAATCAGAAAAAAACTTCAGACATAACAATCAGAAAGAAATACAACCACATTATTGTCCAATTCAGTTTCACAAAATCAATTTACAAAATAATATTTCAATAAATTCAGATAAATTTTAACATTATTTTATAATTTAAGTTTGATATTATCAACTCAAAGGAGAAGAAAAAGACAACAAAGTAACATTATTTGAGTTAAGAAAAAAGAAAAAACATAAATAAGTGAAAAGTTTATAATTGATTTGTTGATGTAATAGAATCAAAAAGTTAAATTAATTTGATAATATAATGAATGAGTATGAACTAAAATTAAAAAAATTGAATTGAAAATAATTTTAAAAAATATAAATTAAATTGAAATAAATTTTAATTAAAATAAAATCATAAAATGTTAATAAATAAAAAATTATATTTTAGAATAATAATATTAAAATAATTATAAAAAATTAATAAATAAAAAAATATATTTAGAATAACAATATTAAAGTAAATTACTTTATGAAATACCTAAATTTAAATTAATTTATCATTTTAATATTGTTACTTTTATTATTTATTTTAAGTATAAAAAATATAAATATTAATAATAATTAATTATATATAAAAAATTGACAGTTGATTATATATATTTGATTACGTTTTAGTTGTTTTTCGTGTTTCTTCTTTTTTTTGGTTATTTATAGAAACAAACAAACCCTAAAATTTATATACCACATTTTATTCATCAAATATGTGAAATTCCTAACCTTGAACTAAATTTTGTTAAACATGTCGGCATAGGTGTGAGTTATTGTTATATATATAAATAATGAGAAAACTTAAAAAAAAAAAGTAAAATTTACTTTGGTAGATCTTTAAGAAAAGATTACTTAAAAATTATTTAAAGACAGAGAAATGCTTAAAAACAAAAATAATGATATAGGTGTCACTCAAATTTATTGAAGCACCCAAATTATAGCATAAAATAATTAAAATTTTAATTTTTAAAAAAAATATATAAGATAACATTAATAATGAAGCAACACATAAAGTGTTGGAAAGGTATGCACGAAATACTTGGTTCTCTCACCATTCTGAGTCTCTTTCATGGGCCATGCATTTCTTATCCATAAACCATCCAAAAACATTCTAAGTTTTGTGTTTCGAAATCGTACAAAGAAAAGTAATGAAGAGGAAAGAAATTCAAAATTTAGTTAAAAGAGAATGAAAATAATTTTTATTTACCTATCTAAAAAAAATGTGTGTTGTATTTATTATACTCTTCTAACATAAGCATTAAGATTGTATGTAGTAGAAAGAATTTCTTTTATTTTTCAAACATCTCCAATTGGATAAAATTTTCAACAAATACAAAAAATTCATTAAATATAAATTAATTTACAGACAAAAATAATTAATTTTAATTAAATTAAAAATTATTGATAGATAAAATAATTTCTATTATTTAAAAGATAACTTTTTTTATATAATAATAACTAAATTAATTTTTAAATTAAAATTTAAATTAATTTATGATATTAATTATTAAAATTTTAACTACTTATTAAAATAGATTTTGAATTAATCTCCAATTTAATTAATAACTAACTTTATAAATTTAGAAGTGGGTTTCTAAAAATAATTTTTTTAGTAAATAATGGTTTCAAAAAATAACTTTTCACTAAATTTTCCACAAAATAAAAAATGAGAGAGAATCTAATTTTTCAAAATAAAAATACAAATTTTGTTTTAAAAATATATTATATTACTCTTATTAGTGATGAATCAGAGATTTTAGTAAAAGCTATCACCATTCATTATACTGACATGAAAAATTTTTATAGCTAATTAATAAAAACAAAATAAGAGAAAATGTTTACAGCAGATTGAATAATGCATTACTGAAATGTTGTAGCTTATATCAGAAGGCAGAATATTAGAGAGAACTATTTGAAGTTAATTAGGGTATGGAAAAGAATAAGAATAATCACTAATGTTCCTTTCCTCTTCTTCTTTCTTTCCCTTTCAATTTTTTAATTCACAATCACTATTTGATATGAAGAAACTAATGGAATTAAAATATTATGAAATTTGATTTAATTATTTATTTTAGCATTATTTTTCTTAATTTTAAATTTTTTACATTATATCCTTGTGTTAATTATTTTTATTTTTTTATTAGAAAAATAATTTTTAAGAGATAAAAACATTGAATTTTTTTCAACAGATTCAGTTCACATTTATTTAAATAGAAAACACATATATTAATGATGCTTCAACATGAAGAATGAGACACAGACATTCTTGGGACATTAAAGACAACCTATATACTCTTGAAGGAGACATGTTCATTACTAAATATTTTGTACAAACATATATATAAACACTATTGTCAATCTCTGTCGGCATAATTTGTTCTTTGAAATTGTATTTGTTACATTTAATGTGATTTTTTTTTATCAATGTACGTTATATATGAGGTTAAAATATAAGTATGTTATGTTTATATTAAAGTTTCAAAATAAATTTGCAAACTTTAATCATGCACAAATAAAGAAACAAATAAAAATGCTATTTTAGAAGTAAAAGTATTATGAAGATTTCTTGGCTTCAATCCAAAGATACACAAACTCAATACATACTTTACAATAATGTAATACTGAATTTGTTTGCCATAATACTTAAGAATGTTTTTGGAAAAAAAAATTGTAACACCTAAAATATACTTATTTATACTTTCAAGTCATAATTTTCTTTTTTAATAGTGTGTAATAAGAAGAGAAAAATATAAAGAAAAAGTTATGTTTAACAAGCACATTCTAAAAGTTTTAAAATATGACTTTTATTGTATATAAATAATAATATAATATTATTTTAGATTTGACCAGTATAATATTATTTCTAATTTTACTGGTATAATTTCTAAAAAAATACACGTAATAATAGTATTATAATGTAAATTATAAACACTTATAAATTAATTTTACTTATTGGTTATAATTAAATAATTTAACATATAAAGTTAAAGAATTTTCTGAACTATATATTTAAAAAAATTCAAATATTTATATATAAGCCAACAGATTTACTGAGTATTTATTATTTATACAGACAGAAATAAAGTGAAAAACGAAATGCAAATCACTAAAAATGAAACTAAAATCAGAAAAATTAAAACAAAAGTTGAAGGATAAACTTTCTGCGCTAGAATAGGAAAATTTGGGAAAAAAGATTTATATAATAACAATAAACCTTTTCTTTTTCTAATTGTTTATACATAAACAATAATAAAATATTCATTAGCATAATGACAGAAAGTCATAATCAGTATTTTTAATAAATATTTTATTATTATTTAGGTTTTAAATTATAAGCATAAATAACGTTTGTAATAATTATATTGATAATATGCATGTTTGTATATAAAAATAATTCATTAAAATAAAAATATTAAAACAGTAAATAAAATAACATAAATTAATTAATATTTTATTGATATATATTCTTATACCATAGAAATAAATAGTTAAAATAAATAATATTAAAATAAAAATAAAAATAAATTAATTTATTATTTTATTAATAGTTATATTTTATATTTTAATAATATAAATAATTAAATAATAAATAAAATTAACTAATTTAAATTTTATATTTCGTAAATTAATTTATTTTAAAATATAACTTTTTTATTCTTTAAAATTTATTTTAACTCTAATTTAAATTTTAAAAATTATTTTTAAAGTTATTTTACAATTTTCTTTTTAAATATAAACTAAAAATATATATTCTATCAATTTAATCATATCTACTAAAACCATTTTACTTATTTTTCTACTCCTTTTCTCTTAACCTAATCAAGTTCTCTTTTTTCTATTTCTTTTCTTTTTTTCCCCTTTTTCCACTTTCCTTTTAATCCAAATAAATCATAAAAGTCTACATTATGAAAAAGAAAATGGGGACAATTCCATAACACACTTTACAAACAAAAAGCATACAATTATGCTTTCAACATCAAGAACTAAACATGCACATTAGTGTCCCAATAAATTATGGAATGACATGTCCTCTAAAACTATGAAACTTAAACTCAAATTTTATTCTCATTATTCTACACTAATTAATGACATGTAAGTTACACAGTACATATGTACACACTTTAGGTGAACTTGTTTTAAGAAAACAATGCTACTTTCTTTACGGCTTTTTGGAAAATAAAAAAGTCATTAAATCCCCATAAATCTGTCTTTCTCAAACTGTGCATTAAATATAAACTTTAATCCATTTTCCAAATCTAAATCCAACCACCATTAAAGATCATTAACTTTAACTTCAAAACGAAACTTAACATTCAATAAAACAAATCAAAAGAACTAATCAATGCACTTCTTTTCATGACTTCACACAATCTTAACCCCAGTTGGACAAACAAGATCAGAGTCGATCAAAATGCCAGGCCAACTCACATATCAGTAACCACATAATTTCTTGCATATGCATTTGTTAACTGATGTCACAGCCACATCAGTTCTTGCATCAGTACTACAATTTCTTTAACAGGAAATCTCTTCAAAATTCTATGAAATACTCTTCAAACCAACATCCATCATAATACCCCAAGTTTAATTACTCTCCCTCTTACCAAATGAGACAAAAAAAAATGTAAGCGTTATTCACCATATAAAAAAATGACCAGTTCTGAAGAATGTGATGGGTGAATCAAGTTCTAAGATAGTATTCGATGTTTAACTGTGTCAGAGTTCAGTAAATATATAGTACAAACACGTGGGTGTAAAAGGGCAGAGAGAAAATTGATCCAAGATTAGCCTAAGAAAGGAGGGGATAATATTAAACATCCCATGATTTTCCATTACAACCACCAATATTTAGCAAATCTTTATACACCACTAAATATTTACAGCCTCCATAGGAATGGCATTCCATATACACAATCTCCATTCCCATTTGAATGAAGAAAAAGAAAAATACCCAAAGCATGTTCAAGGGGAACTGAAAAAAGCCATGATCAAGAACAGCAATAAGGGCACCTAAGGAGTCCATTCTCATTGCACTCCAAACACCTCTTCAAGCACTCTTCGTCCTCATCAAACACCTTCCGACTCCCACTGCAATTTTCGCAGGGCACAAACCTCGCATCCCCACAATGCTCACACACGAAGCCGGGTTTCAGATTGGGGAACCCTTCAAGAATGATCTTCGCCAGTTCCCCACTCTCGAACAAGTGCTTGATCACCTCTGCGCCACCCACGTACTTCCCTCGCACGAACACCTGAGGCAGCGCCACATGACGCTCGCCCAGCGCATTCTGCAGCTCTTCCCTGTAAGCTATGTCCATCGACACGTCCCTCTCGTCCACCCAAACCCTAAACCCCTTCAGGATCATGCGCACCGCGTTGCAGTCCTCGAACGTTCGCCGAACCCCGCGCAGGCTCGTTAAATACACCACGATCCGCTCCTCCGTCCCTGACAACCGAAACGGCGTCGTCAGCGTCGGCGTGCACGAGTCCCAACGCGCTTTCGATTCCGATTGGGACTCCGATTCTGAAGCCTTCTTCGAGGAGGACTCGAACAAGGTGCAGAGCTTCTTTACCATTTTCCCGCGGAGTGAGGTTTTCGGCGCCTCCACGGATCCGTAGACCCGGTTCAGCGAACCGGACCGGTCCAGATTCTGCTGGCTCTGAGGAACGTACGGTTTCTGCGAGGGCTCCGAGTGAATCGTGTTCGACCTGTTGAAGAACGGAAACCGCGACATCTTCGCGAAACTCGAGAATCTCGGAGCTCCTGAACGCAAAGAATCGAAAGAATTAAGCGTGAGCTTTCGGAAATTGAATTGGAAACGCTATAACTTATGTCATCTGATTCAAAATAGATTCAATTCGATTTCCTGGAGCGAAATTTGCTCAAAATTACGTTTGCTGGTAGCTGATATTTCAACGGGGCCTCATTTTAGGGTTTCTTTAGGGGATTTTTTTCATACTCAAAAATCAGAAATCACAATCAAGCTCGATTTTCAGGGATGAGAGCTTAAAAGAAAACGAAAGAAGGAAAGAAAGCAACGAAATTTAAGGTTTACTGTTTTTCACCTCAGGCAGTGGCGAAAATGCTCCGGCCCGGCGGCGAGGAATGACAGAAAAAGGAAAGCCCACGCGGTGAATTTTGTTATTTTTGTTATGTCAATGATGTTCTTTGTTTTCTTCGTTTGTTGTTTCACGCTTTGTGTTTGTTTTGAGTTTTGGGGTTTTGTTTGTAGAGGGATTTGTGTGTGTGTGGGTGTTTCAGTTTAGGGTTGAAACAAGAATTAGGTTTGGTTTCTGTTAGTTTTGAAGGTGGCTTTTAGAGAAGACGATAAAGGGCGAGAGGTAAGGGTTGAATGAGTTTATTATCCACAGCAGCAACAATTTATAGAGAGAAGCTTCCAATAATAAAATAATTTATGAATGGAAAGAGAGTTTCACTTTATTAAATACAATCGATTTATAGGATTAAATATATTTTAAGTATTTAAACTTTATATGTAAAAATTGTATTTTATTTTTATATCTTATAAATTTTAATAAATAATTATGGATTATTTGTTAGATTTTTTTTATTTATAGTTTTATTTTATTATTATTTGTTTGTTAATTTTTTGTTTAAAAATATTTTTATTTGTTTATAAAATAAGATAGGTTCAAAATTTGTTAACAAATCAAATTTTGATAAATAATTTAAAAATTAAAAGTGTATTTAATATTTTTTATAAATTTAATTAATTTGATTTATGTTTAAATAATTTTATTTTAAAAATATTTTTATTAAAAGAAAATTTATTTAAATAATAATAGCTTAAAAGATTTTCGAATTATAAAATAGATAAAATTTTATAATATAACATTAGTGGTATTTATTTTAATATTTTTTAAATATATTTAATTGATGATATATTATTATTAATAAAAATAATAATAATATTATAAATATATTAAAATATTTTTGTGATAATATTGATTAAAATAATAAATTTTAAAATTATTGTTATATCTAAACTTAATAAATTTTAAATGATGATAAATAAAAATATATGTCAAGAAACTGTAAAACTTTATTTCAGATGAAACTGAAGTTTTTAAAAATACTTTCAATGTAAGGAGAAATATTCTATAATTCATAAATCTCAATTGAAATATTCAAAAGTCAATTCATATATTTTTAAAAAAGTTTAGCCAGTTTAGTACAGAGAAGCTTCAGGTAATAATATTTTTTCATACAATAAATATACATAAAGTTTTTCATTATATTTTTATCACATTAAGTATCTTATTTTACACACTATTTTTTATAGTTTTTTCTTTCTTTTACAAAATATCAATACTATTTTTCTGTCATTTTTTGGCATGGCAACGTAGTACCAACTATGTGTTGTCGCTTGTGTGGGTTGATGGTGAAAGTGAGGCCCACACTTGCATACGGTTAAACCTCGTAATAAATCAATTATAATTATTTATCATAACTTTTCTATCACACTCGAACAAAATAAGAGAGTTTGGAATAAGAAATGCACTGTTAACCTCATAATTACTAGTTAACGAGTGATTAAAATCCTGAAAAAAGCTATTCAAGAAACTAAATATTATTTTGAATAGAAAAGTTTTATAAAATAAATAAATAAATAAATATTCTTTCTTTTGCAAAAATATTTCCTATCAATAGTCAAAGACTGGTTCTTTTTCTACCTTCGTATACATAGTAAAAAATTAAACTTTTGTTTTTAAGTTTAAAAATCTGGGTTATCTACCAAGTGTGTTAGATCAGACCTTAATGATGGATATGTTTACAGATTAAATTAAAATATATTAGTTTTTAATTATTTTAAATTAATACATACATTACTCGGATGTTTTAAAATAGTATTTTCATGATAATAAATAATAATTATGTTGGAAAATTTTCTTAGAGAAATGGTATATAAGAAAAAAGATGACACCACTTCCAACATAAAACCTTAAGACTCATTGTTTATGGGTCTTTGTTTTTCTTTTATACACCTCAACTTTATCATTTCTACTGGAACTTTATGCTCACTCTCACACTTGAATATTTAATTTTCCTTAAACGTTGTTTTAATCATGATTAAATTTTTTTAATACATTTTAGTTCCTACATATAGAATAGTTTCCAAATATAAGATGTGTTTATGTTAAAAACATTATAATTTTTCATAAACTCAAATAATATATATATTTATAAAAAAAATTATTTTGCCTACTCATTATTAATAGAGTTAGATATTTGGTAAAGAATAGTGAACCATCCACATAACTTATAATTCATCTAAATATGAAGTTATATTTTTTTATATTTGTTTCACACAATTCGTGAGTTAAATGAGATTTATATGTGAAAATCACGAATTATGTAGAACTTACATTAT
Source organism: Lablab purpureus (assembly GCA_030347555.1). Taxonomy (NCBI): domain Eukaryota; kingdom Viridiplantae; phylum Streptophyta; class Magnoliopsida; order Fabales; family Fabaceae; genus Lablab; species Lablab purpureus. Next base: position 27,697,242 of record CM059258.1, read on the forward strand.
CAAATTCAATTTAATTCAAAATCCATTATGTTTTGTTTCTTTTGGTTATCACCAAATCTAATTAAATAAAAATAACTTAATATTTTTTACTTTTATTGATTGTTATAGAATCCAATTCAATAAAAAACAATTTTATTTTTTACTTTTATTGGTTGTTATCGAGTTCAATTTAATTAAAAATATATATTTTTTACTTTGATTGATTGAATATTATTTAATGAATTTAAAAAATTATTATTGTATAAATAGTTGTTAAAAAGTTTCAATGTATTTTTGTGATTACATACATATCTATTAAATTCGTATATGATGAAGTAATGAAAACATTTGTTGTAATACCAGTACACTTCATCCTTAAGTCACGCACCAAAGGAGTAAAACACTAACAAAACATCTTCAAAACAAAACAAAATATTGAAATGGAAGAAAAATGCTCAAACTAAGCATAAAACATAGAAGAATGCAATGGAATTAGAAATGAAAGTTATGCAAAACACTTGTAATGAAATGCAAAGCATCAAGTTGCCATTAGTTTCTCTTTTACTTTCGGGTTACTATAATAATTTTATAAGTTAAATATATTTTTAGTCTTTAAACTATTTGTTAAAATTGTAATTAATTTCTAAGACAAATTTTTGACCTATTTTATCTTTATACTTTATAAATCGGTGTAAATGATTATCGATGATAAATAAAAAAAAGTACAAAGGAGAGCAAAATAAAAAAGAGGAGAATGAAAAAAAATGAAACAAGCTTAAGAATTAGATGTCATGAAGATAAAAAAAAATTTATACATAATTAAAAATCGTTTACACAATTATGTAAATTATAAAAACAAAATAAGTCTAAAGTTTACTTCAAAAATAAAATATAATTTTAATAAATAATTCAATGACTAAAAGATATTTAACCTAATTTTATTAATGATTATCATGATTATCAGCCCTATTTGTTTTGAAGAATTTATAAAATGATGAAAATCATCTTTTTAATTTTCAGATTTATAGTAAACATAGTATTTGTCTAATCAAAATGTATATATTATTGAAAGTGAATTAACTCAGTATATACCCCATGCTTTCTCAATACTCAAAGATGTATATAATTAGATTAATCTCCTACTATTGCAATGACCAAGTTCAATTAATTTTTTTACATTTTTTTATTAATTCAAAAAATTTCAATGAAGGATGAAATGATTTATGGTAGAACATATAAAGAAAAGGTATCACGAGCTATAATCTTAAACGTGTTTAAAATGAGTGAAGACTTCTAATGAGGTTTGATTAAAGTTTAGAAGTATAATTGGTTCAAATTCAACTAAAATCAGGATCAACCTTCCCGGTAAAAAAAAGGCTCATTTTTTGAAATTACAATATTTTTATTAACAAATTAAATTATCATTTTATTTTATATATTTTAAAATTTAAATGATACATGTGATTAAAAAAATGTTAGTATGTTGGTTGATTGATTTTTTATACATGAATTACTTTTATTAACATGTATTAAATGAATTTCTATCCATTGTAACATACCAATATGTAATAAATATATCCATGATCAAATATTTAAAGTGATTACTTTTTTTAACAAGATAAATAACATAAATTAAAACAAATTATCAAGAAAATAAATTAGTAAATTAATAAATAACGAAAATGTATATAAGTTTATGATGAAATTATACTTGCCAATGATAAACAATAACGAGAGATTAAAGCATTTTGATTGAGAGAAAAAATATAAAAAATAAACTATAAACATAAATTTAATATTTTAAAATATATAAATAAATTAAAGTTGCAAAAAATGTGACAAAATTATGTATATTTACAATAAAGTTCAATTGAAATGATTTGAAAATATTAAATTATCTCTTTCAAAATTGAATGCCCTATTATTGTTGGGTCTATATAATATACATATATATTATAGAAATTAATAAATGATAATATTATAATAATTAAATAAAAATTTCAATATATCTTATTAATGTAACACTCATAAATAACCAAATTACAATATAATAGAAATTTCACTATTTAAATATATAGATTAAAATAAGTTACAAATTACCCAAAATAGAATTTGTATAACTAAAGTTTGTCAAAAATATCTACTATTAATTTATTTATATGTATAAAAAAGCTTGTGAGGAAAAATTTCTAGGTTAGTCCTTAGACCTACAACATTATTTATTCATGTATAACAAACACAAAAAAGGGTAAACTATAAGGAATAAAATCAATATTCACTAGTTCAATTATAATTCAATTAGATCAGAGATCCAAAACGTCAAGGAACAACGAAACTGGAGCATAAGCAAACTATCTTAACATAAGCTACATATATAAAGGGAGATACTTCAGCAGCATACATACCATGTAAATTTTGCTAAGTATTATATAATGCTTAAACTTGAAGGAATTTCGGAGCTAAAACACAACAATTTAAGTTCTAAATAGGAAAACCATCTCTTGCAGTCAAACAGAAACACACAGTGACACCTCACCAATGTTACACTACTGACATCTAACCTCATCTTCGGTGGCCCACAACACTTCATCAAAAAGGGCATCATAAAGTGGTGGCAAAAGCTGGGGGAGGAAGGTTCACCATGCGCTGATAGAGTTAGAACACTTGTTGATATTCATACATGTGGGAGAGTATTTGCGAACAGAAATGCAAATAAGGATTGTTATAATGGATAGTTTTATTTATAAAAAAACTGATTTAATAACAATATTGCTGTGAATTTTCTATTACAAATATAAAAGTATTTACCAACACCTTTACATGAATTTATGCTTCTATTATACCCTACCTAACAAATAAAGAACAAAACATGAAAAGAGAAACAATTCCTTGGGATATTTTGATAAAGAAATAGCCATAGGAGGATAAGAGTTCTTACACTGGATCAATAGAACTATGCTTAAATGATGCACAACCAAATATTGATATCTATACATACGTTTAAATGAATTCAGGCTTGTAAGAAACCCTCCATCAAGAATTGATAAATTGCAACTGTGTCTCAAGGACAGGGCTGAAAAGATGCCAACTAGAATCATGGAATGCATTATAATAATCATCTGAAACTGTTTGGATTTTAAATTCATTTGTGAATCCTCGAGCAGCCAAAATATGCCCCATTGAATTGAGAATAGGTGAGTTCTTACACAATGACACATGCTGCTCATATGTTTCAAAGCTGTTCCCAAATAATACCATGTTTTTCAAGAGATTCAGTTTCCAATTTGCTTGCAACAGGTTGTTATATAACTCTGCCTCACAGTGAGGCATGAAGAACATTGTTGGCTTTAGTGCCTCCCGCCTCCCGTGCTCGTTTATGGACATGACAGAACAACCAAGAGTTTTCAAAACCTGAGACTCAGTTGCAGAAAGAATAGGATCAAACACCTCTATGTTTCCGATCCAACTGAAATCTCTTCTCAATAATATTGCAAGGCTAAGCTGCAGTCGAGGGGGCTCATACAATTCAATGCTGCCAATACCATAAATGACCATTTGCATCTTTCTCTTTGAGCCCAAAACCCTACTGAAGTAATCAGCAGCTGATGTTTGCATTTGATCCCTAAAAGTATGATAGAATTCAGATTTATCAATCTTATTTATACATCTTTCCATTTTCTGCACCAGCGTTGCTTCTGTGCTTGGATCAGTCAGAGAATCTGTTGGAGTCCATGGCTCTTGTTTATCCTCTGAAACTTCAGATTTCGCTGCTTTTCTTCTTTGTCTGCTGCGACGGGGTAAAACAACCGTCCAGCCTTCACTTGTTGTACAGTTGCTACTTGTTAGAGTTTTCTCTGAAGCTGCCATTGAGACACTATAATTCTCTTGGTCTCTGATGCACTGCTTCAACCTCAGAATGCAGTGTCAAATTCTTGGTGAAAAATTACAAGGTGTTTAGTACTGGCTTTCCATGCTTACTGGTGCAAAATAAACAGTAGACTGATCCATGTTATTAGTAAATAGTCCCATTCAAGAAAAAGATAAAATTTGTGAGTACATACTTCTAAACTAGGCAAAAACACAATGTAAAATGTGCATCTTTGCTAAAAACATCTTTTAAAAGAAACCGTTGATTATAACCGCAGCATGATAATCATGGAAAAATACCCAAGAATGGTGGTCATGACGACCCAAAATCAATATACAGACCTAAAAACCCAAAACCAATGAAGAAACCATTATTTGTCCTTTCAAGATAAAGAGAATTTATATCTTATGAAGGAGTATTTTACCTGTAGGTGAACCGAACCGTTGATTATTTATGAATTTATATCTTATGTTGGGAATGGCCGCGCGGAACGGACGCGGCGGAAGTTCTGGAGTGGCAGCGCAGCACCTGTGCGAAATGAAGAAGATGAAGCATCGGGTCGGCGTGACCCGACCCGACCCGATACCGTAAAACCCTAGTATTCTTTCTTTTATTCTTATTAGCAGGAATCCAATAAGTTGGGCGATACTATTACTGATTGGTCCAACACATACAACCCGGCCCAAACAAAACATTACAACAGAATCCACGTTGAACCAACATCTCCTTCGTTATTGTGCACCGCAGCCGCTGCCGCTATTGCTGCTGCTTTCGCCGTTTTTTCTGCCGTTATCGCCGCCGCTACTTCCGCTGTAACCGTTATTATTGCCGTTGTCACCACTGCCGCTGACGCTACCGTCACAGCTGACTGCAAATCTATCCTACCCATGTTAAATCAGCTCCTCTTTTTTTCTATTTTAAGTTTTGAAATTGAAATTTATAATTTTTTAATTTTATTTTATTGTTATTTGAATTTTTAGATATGATATCATTGGTAACTATTAATTTTCTTTCATTATTTTTACGATATAATTATATTTTTAGTTTTTTAAATTAACTATATATATATTGAATTTTTTTATATTATTTATATTGTACGTATGTTTTATTTTATTTTTGTCCAGCTTATAATGTAAGATTATAACAGGTATATTGTAATTGGTGTTCTTGCTCTCACACACTCTTAAGAAAATCTTCTAAATATTTGGATTGAATGATGCTTAGATGTCTTTTCTAATCCATGTTTGGATGAGAAAGATGTGGTGCTTTGTAAATTTAATAGAAGTTATTAATGAGATTGATTTTTTTTAAAATAGTTATTTCTTGTGTTTTATTTAATAAGTATACAATCATATTTGAAAATCACAGCAAATTAAAATTTAGTTAGATGACTGTCTTTTTTGTACAGCATTTTTTACTATATATAATTATATATTTAATCTTTGTAAAAGAAATTGTTTTATATTTCATTTTAATAAAGGTAGTAAGATCGCTAAAATCACCTCTTTCAACAATATTTGTTAATTGACAGTACTCTAACACAGGAAGTTATTTAAAATATCTGAAACATTATAAATTAAGAATCAGATTATCTTTAATTACTCATTTCATTTTAATTATATATTATACTCTTAATAAAGTTCTTTTATTAGTATTTTTTCAATGTTAAATAACTAAATTTTATAGCTTTAATAATATGTATAAATTTTATTAGTATTTCAGCGTTAATAATATTGAACATATTATAGCATTCATGTTTTACTATTTTACCATAACTACTACTAGCAACCAGTTTCACGTTAACTAAAACGCAAACAAAAAATAAAACTGTGTGCGTGTGTGTCAGTTTCCATAGAAAAGTAAAGTTACTTTCAACCAATTTGCGCTTGATCACTCAACCAATTTTTTTCTTTTCAAAATTGTTATATTTGATTAGTCACCAACATTCATAGTCAGCTTCCTAGTAATTTTGATTGAAGAATGGTACTCAGTCATTGCAATGCAGAACACACTATTTTGCAGGTTCGCTATGCATACTAGAACAGCTGGAGGGAAGTTGTGTTTCCAGAACAAAAGGGTCATTGATAATGAAAAACAGATTTCAAAATTTGGCAGCACAAACCCTTGCAATGCCTTCAGGTCAAAAGGGTCTATCATGTAATAAACTATTCAGGAACCTTCTGGATGCCGTCAGGTCTCATTTATTAAAGAAGCTAATTCTTGACGAAATTTTGGAATTTTGTCTGCTTCAACAACCATGATTAATCCCGTTGGCCTGTAATTCTTAAGCTGTAGCATGCACAAAGAATATATTGTTCAGAATAGTTGAGAAGAGAACCTGATATTCACTTCAACAATATCAAAATTTAGCAAGACACAAGATTCAGAATTATTACATTAATATTAGAATAAAATACAATTAGACATTATAAACATTACAAATATCATAGATATTTTGTTTCCTTTTCAGTTCAAAGTATGTTTGCTATTATACATAATATTATCTTTATTAAATGTTATTCAATTTAATGAATTATTTTAATTTTTCTCTCTCTTCACATTATATAAAAACCATTAAGAACCTATTTTAGTCAACTTTGTTAATCTATCGTGTCACCTGTTATCAAGCTATTTAACCCTGTGCAAATAATGTAGTAGCGAAGAGGAATGAGCCAATCAATCATATCCAATGGTATTGTTTCTCTAGGTCTAGACAAACTTTCTCTGCAAGGGTCATCAAATGTGTTTTTATAGGATATTCATGTCTTCAAAAGGGGTATTGGTGTTATTCTCCAAATACTTGACGATAAACTACATGTTTGTTGATGTCACATTCTTTGAAGAAACTCTTTTTTTTCTTAATCCATGCAAGATCCCAATTCTCTTGAACAAGCAATCTTCACGAGCTAGTAAAAGTATTTTTCTAGGTTTCTATGTTGATATTGTCATCACAAGACATATCTTGTCAAAATTTCTCAATTGAAAAAGCATTTATTTAGTCATTTTCATGCTAAAGATCTTGCCATTTAAAATATTTCCTTGGAATTGAAGTTTCCTAGTCCAAAGAAGGTATTGTGATCTCACAAAGGAAGTATGCTATAGACATCTAAGAGAAAACAAATATGGTAGATTGTAGAACCAGTGATAGTCCCTCATGATATCTACTATTAGATAAAAAGAAAGAAAATGCTTTGCAAGAGTTGTTTTTCTTACATATTTTGAACCTATCATCTCAAATTTCTCTTGTACTCTTTTCTTCAATCTACATACACACACACTACTAATTTTGAGTGGAACATACACTCAAGCATTCTTCACTTGATCAAATATTCAAGTGGAACAAAAAGATTTATAGATCTATATCGTTTAATATTAATTTTGTTAAGAGTGTGTGAAGTTATTCATGTCCATGATGAAGTTTATAATCCAAATATAGGAGAAGAACAAAGCATCTTTTGTTGGGTTGCTGTAAATTATGCTCTTGGAAACTTGGGATATGTGCCTCAAGAAACAACTAGAATAGTTGAACTTGGTGGGGCTTCCTTGCAGGTTTTTTCATTCACAATATTTGGAAATTCTATTCATATACCGACTCCATGTGCAACTCATTGAATTAAGCTTGGAAAAGAAGCTAGCCCTGTGCAACTCATCAAGCAATTCCTCCTCCGCATAACAGGGTACAATAATGAATACATATTTGCCATACGGCATCCGCTTTCATTGCTGGAATTACAGGAATAGAATAAACACGATCACTGTACCACATAATCCCCAAATCTAGCATCTCCTTCACTTGATTCTCAATTTTCATTTGTGGGTGTGAGGATATCTATAAGGCCTCACACCAATTGGAACTTCCCCTGGTATAGGTGGGTCTTGCCAATTAGTGCTCTAACCCGTACCCTTAGGGTACTCTTTAAGAAATCAATAAATAGAAAACTTTTACAGGAAATCATGCCACAGGTGCACTACAAATCAAGGTGAGAGTGCATTACTATTTTTTAATAAAGATTTCCCACTTTTAATTCCTTAATCAGGGGACCAGTTAACATTTGAGCCACACACACACAACCACATACAGACATGTGTGTGTGTGTATAATTGCTTCCGCTAACTTATACTAACTCAATAACAAAAAAAAAACTAACTTAATTTAACTATTCAGTATTGAGCATGTTACTCATTGATATAAACATCACAACCACACAGAAAGACCACATTGCCAAGATAAAAAGAAGTAAACAAATGAAGTATAGATGTATCCTAAGTTACATGAAAAAATTGACGAAAGATAAGTAACTTTCAGCGTGTTAATAAGAATTATGAACATCATAAAAATGGTAATTAAGATTGAAGAAACATAAAACTTGCCTCATGCGGTGCAAGCTGCTGAGTTTGCAATGGAAAGCAGAAGGACCATGAGCTTAACTGGAAATAAATTGGAAAATAATCAGTAATCAGAAAAAAAAATTCAAAATGATGCAAGAAAATATCAATACCTTATGGAATATTTCATCCTCAAGCTTTAAATATATTATTCCCTCTTCATTATCATTGTTCTGTTTAGTTTTCTGTTCTGCATTCTTGAGCTTTATTTTGACACCCAAAAATAAGTAAAATGTCAAGGAACAATGAAACTGGAGCATAAGCAAACTATCTTAACATAAGCTACATATATAAAGGGAGATACTACAGCAGCATACATACCATGTAAATTTTGCTAAGTATTATATAATGCTTAAACTTGAAGGAATTTCGGAGCTCCTCCGTTGGCTGTTAACACAAAACACAACAATTTAAGTTCTAAATAGGAAAACCATATCTAGCAGTCAAACAGAAACACACACTAACATCTCACCAATGTGATACTACTGACATCTAACCTCATCATCGGTGGCCCACAACACTTCATCAAAAAGGGCATCATAAAGTGGTGGCAAAAGCTGGGGAGGAAGGTTCACCATGCGCTGAGATACCAGGAGACCTACATCACGTGCTTGCTCCCCCAAAAGCAATTTCAACTTGTCAGCAACACCCTTCTCTCGGTGAGCTTTACGGAGAAGAAAATCCTTGAGTGTCACAATGCAACTATGCTCCTAGCAAAAGAATTTACAACAGGTTAGAAAGTTGACGCTGTTGGCTAAACCAGTCACAAAGCATACGAAAGCAAGTTTGACGCATAAGAGAAGGCGAGTTACCCTGTATCTATAGAAATTAAGAGCAGTAACAAGAGCAAAGATTCCTTCATCCTCATCATCCTCTATCTTAACAACAGTCCCCACAGTAGTCTGCCCCAAAATCAAGTCTACAAAGACACTCAAATCCCATTCTTCATTGTCAAGGTAGTTTTGCAGCAAGGTCTTCACTCCATGAAAATCATCAGGTTTGGGATCGAAAAATGAAAAATCTGCTTGGACAACTCCCTAAAACAACACAACTATTTCAATTAAACTTAGTTCAGGTTTTTGGAACCACGTTTCTAGTGACAAAGTCAAATTTTTTGGAGTGTCTGCTACTGCAAACCTTGATCTTAGTATAGTAATCCAATGTCGAATTAGAAACACATTATAATGAAAAAAATATAGAATAGGGTTAGGTAAGAGGTCTTACGTCAAAATCCTCGTCGGAAGCCTCCGACTGTTCCGGCTCGGAAAAATCTTCTTGGACAACTCCCTTAAACAAGACGCACACTATTGATTAATCTTACCAGTTCAACGTAGAATTAGAAACATTTTATTCATGAGGAAACACGTTAGGATTGAGAAAAGAGGTCTTACATCGAGACGATGGTGAGAAGAGTGGGAAGGTTGGGGTTTCTTAGCAGAGAGAGTGGGATTAGGGTTTGGAGAGTGACGCTTAGGCGTAGGTCGAGCGAGAGCGAGAGAGCGAGCGAAAGGGGAGAATGTAATAGGCCATGATTTGAGTCGTTGGCGACGTCGTTTTGGCCTTGGAAGGGTTTTGGAGTTGGATTTCAGAAGATGAGAGCGCATCACGAACAATGGCGGGTTCTTCAAGGGAGAAGAAAACTAAACGTACCTGTGAATTCAGTTCCGTCTCAAATTTTACGTTTCTGGTTAACAAAACTAAACTGTGTGAGTTGTTGTCACCTCTGTTCCGTTTTGCTTCTCCGTTCCTAATCTTCAGTTCAGACTGTTGTTTGAGTTGAACTCACGCTATTTTTCGACCCTCTTGTCGTGTGACAGCGCTAAAACTCTGTTACTCTTCTTTAGGTTAAATATATTTTTTATTTTTGAGTTGTTTATTCTAATTTATTTTTTAAAAACATTTTATATTTATTTTATCTTATTTTTTATAATAAATATAACTAATTATAAAAAAATAGAAAAAAAAAACATAACAAATTTAAAAAATAAAAATTAAAACATTATTAAAAATTTGAAAAAATATACACCATAATTTATATGAGTATATAAAATATAAAAACAAACTAAATTTAAAATTTATTTAAAAAAGCATAATTTTAATTCAAAATATAGTTAACTTTTTTTTGTCTTTGTTTTCTCTTACATTGCCCCCATTTCTTTCAAAAAGTTTCCTTTCTTCTCATCAACCAAATTTCTTATTATTAGACCATGTTTGCATTAGTTGTTTTTTAACACATCACTTATCATATGGATTTAATTAAGTGGTATCATAAACTTAAATATGAATTTAATTTTTTAAATTGGCTATATTTTCTTGTGGTTTTCATATTTAACAGTTTTATTTTTTATTCTTTTAATTTTGCGTAATATTACTCTTTTTTTGTTTTTGAAATTAGATAATGACAGTGGTGTTTATGACGTGCTCTGTGAATTTTTGGTTGAATGAATGTGATTGTTTTGAAATATTATTAAATTTTTGTTAACTCTAAATACTATTTAGAATCATATATTTTTTGTTTGAAATAACACAAACTTTCCATAATTAAATTTAGAAGGAGCAGAATATAAATTGATAATAAAATTCAGTTGATAATAATTATTAAATTTTTCATATTTCGAAGCTAATTATTTTTCTTCTCGTGATTTTCTATTTTCTCTTATTACCTTCAATGTTTACTTTGTTTTATAACCAAGTTCAGTAAACTCTCTCACTTTAAGACTAATTCAATTTTTCTTCACATATTCATTAATGCAACAATTTTTTTTTCTATGTTTTATTCTAGCAAACTAAAATAGTTATTTCTTTTATTAACATAGAACTTCATATTTAAGCAAATATGAAGAAATGAATGAAAAAACTCACAATTATGTAAAATATTTTTTTTATAAATATCTTTAACAGGAATTACTTATTAAAGTTCCTTATAATTAATTACAATAATTTATTATTAAAATTGATAATATGATATAAAAAATATTTATAATTTTTTTAAAGTTATTTATAATTTTTTATAATTCCTTATTTAAACAATTTTGAAAAAAAGTATAGTCCACCTTTTAAGTTCTCAAGTTATAATCAATTTTAATAAACAATTCTTATGAAAATGTTATAACAATTCATCAACCTATACAAACTTTTTATTTGTTTTTGTTAATACAACAACTTAATTTTTATAATGAATAAAACAATGATCTTTTATATTTGTAACTTGTAGTACCATAAAAATATAATCAGTGATACTTTTTTATCTTGAACTTCATCTCTAAAGTCATATCTAGATAACTTTGTACTTTTAATTATCTTTTACCAAAAATATAATTATTAAGATATAAAATAAAATTTAATAAATTGGTGATCATATCTAATATGGAAAAAGATATATATAACAAATTAAAAGATAAGATAAAACAAATAACAAGAAGACTCGCTCATATATTATATTATAGTGTGTTATTTTCTTTAATAACACAAATCAATTAAGATTATGATAATCTAAAAATTCAGTTTATTTGAAAAAATAACTTCAAATTGATAGAATATATCCATATTTAAAATATAAATCAAACTAAATTTGAAATTTAAATAAAAATAGTATTTAAAGGTAACAAAAATAAAAAGTATATAGTATTAATTACAAGACGGGTGCTTAATATAAGAATGAGAATTTCTGTTATACACTATTTGCTCATGTTTATAATATACGAATAAATCATTTAACAAGTGAGTTGTTTTTCTAACTTAATTTTTTTTACCATGTTATTGTATGAAATATCCATCCATAGATATTGATTATTATTTTTTCATTCAAAAAATTTAAATCCTACAATTTACTTAATTATTGTTTATATCATCAACCCAATACATTGAATTAAAAGAAATATTCATTTATTTACTTAAAAATAAAGAAATTTAATGATTTTCTTAATGTTGGAGAACTTATATAAATAAAGATAATGCATTCAATTAGATATCATGATGTGAATATCCATGTTGAGTCCATTATAACTAACCATAGTTAATAGTAGATAAAAAAACAAAAAAACCATAGTAAATGATATTATTTAAGTAAAATGCAAACACTAAAAAACAACCCTCTAATATTTTTATCTAACTTCCTTCATCTACTCATATTTTTGCTGATTTTTTTCATTCTCCTTTTGGCTTCAACCAAATTTGAAGAGAGACATGGCAATGGAGATGAGATCAACCATGGCTCTTCGATTTGCATGCAAATGTTGGATGACACTAGAAAATTGGGTTTCTTTCTGTTTTTCTATGGCTGAAGACATTGCTCGTTTTCTGTGGACTCAAAACCTAAACTATTATCAACATTTTCATTGTGAATCATCCTAAAGTTTCTTTTGTAAGTATGGATTTTTTTTATATTTTTTTTTTACTTTAGAGGTTTTGATGTAGACAAATTGGTATTCTGTTTTAACACTTGAGTAATTGACTTTTTTTTCACAATTTTATATTTTTCATCATTAATTATTGATTTTTATCATGTTAATATTTCCATTGAATATTCATTCTATTTTTTGAAATCGAAATATAAAAAATTTGAATTTATTTTTTTATTTAAATATATTTGATTAATGTGATAATAGTGTAAACAATCTAGTTAGGATAAACTTAAATAACTTTAATCTCATCTTAACTTAAGAAGTGAGTGAGTTTATGTCTAATAAATTTCATAAAATTGACTTATAAGATGAAATTTATATCATATTTATAAGTTATGAATTTCTTATATCACTACTAAATGTAGAATCTCAAACACAAATTAAAATTTATAATAAACATAATCATATAAATTAAATAAATTGATTATTTTGGATAACGTGTTTGTTTCTAATACACCATCCAATTTGAGTGAAAATTTAGAAAAGTTATTCAAAATATATTTATAATTTTAAATTATTTACACTTATTATATTTTGTGTAAGTGGATTATTTGAAAAATTAATAAGATTACCAATTTTTTTAAGTTTAACTTTTTATTTGAACTTTAATAAAATATTTAGGATTATATTTATTTTAAGTTTGACATTTTAGTTTGAACTTTAATAAGATATTCAAGATTATATTTATTTTAATTTATAATTTTATTTTAAAATATGTCATATTATTTTGGTTTTAAAATAGATTATCTTGGCGAGCAACATAAAAGTTCAACTCAAAATTAATTATATTTTAATGTTGTTTAATATACAATATTTATTATAATATATATTTATGTATTAACACATATAATTATAATTTTAATCTAAATTAGTATTATTTGATCTTAATACAACAAAAACAATTCATGTTATCATCTTTTAAAAAAAATTAAATCATTAATATAATAAATGTGAAATTATATATATATATATATATGTGTGTGTGTGTGTTTTGTGTGTGTAAAAACATAAAATTAACAAATAAAGCAATGAAATAAAGAAATTAATTTGAAAATTAATACAATTAAAAAGAGAAAGTTGAAGACACGCAGAGATATAAAAGCAATAGACAAGTGCGTAATCTTGTCTCCTTATATTGAGTTTTATTTATATTGAGAAAAATATAACATAATAAGTTAATAATACTTTTTGAAAATAAAATAACTTTCATTCACGCTAAAATTGCTTTAACCGTTATCTATAAGTCATTTTATATATTATGGGGGTAAGAATAGAAATTATGAATGTGTAGAAAGAAAAATCGTATAGGTGGATGAATAATTTTTTCATGTAAATGGATCTTGAATTATAACTTTATTGGCATGTTTGTGTCTTTCATAAGAGGAAATGTTAGCCATATGAGTCAAATTGTACGTGATTAGATTTTTTATTTTAATTTTTAAGGACTTAAGTGTAGAGAAATTCTAAGATGTTCATCTTTATGACTAGAAATTCTACGGTAATCTTTATGACTAGATGCTTCTCTTTTAGATTTGGTTCTATTTACACTATACTTTTTATTATTTAAGAATTTTACTTTGATACATTATATTAATAAATGAGACCTTTATTCCATTTTTATTATTTTAAATATTTCTTATGTTACATGTTATAGTTTAACCATGACACTCAACATTATTTTTAACGTTATAATACAAGATATTTAAACCATCATATTAATTAACAGAATGAAAATGTTATATTCATTTTAAAATATGTAATTTTTTTATTTTATTTTAAAATAAAAGTAAAATATAATATAACATCAATAGTGAATTCACAATATAGAGAAATATAACAATTAAAATCAAAATAAATGTAATAAAATTCTATAAATATTAGATTGTAGAGGTTCAAAATTAAATTAAAATACTCTGAAACTATATTTTATAAATAAAGTAAAACTAAAATTAACAGAAAAATATCATATAAACATATTGCTGTGACAAAAATAAAACTCTATAATAGAACTTTAAGCTGTATAGACACTAAATAAATAATTTTAAGTATAAATACTAGAAAAAATGCGAGGTTTATACAAATAAGTCATTAAGCCATAATTTTAGATGCAAACATTTCATAATCAGGAATTAATAGATTCTAGATATCAAGATTAACAGTAGATAACACACCGAGACATATGACACAGAGAAAGTTTCTTAACTTTAGCATATATCATAAAATATGGAGCCAAATTCATGTCATATAATTACATATTTCTTATATATTTTTAAAAAAAATCTTTATTTAATTCCAACACCCAAAAGACTACAGAATGAGAGGTTACATGACATTTTTTTTGCTGGCTAAAATTGTATGAAAACTCGCCGCACCATGACTGCACAAACTAGTGAGATCGTATCAAGGTTCCTGCAGCAAGGAACAGGCTAAATACAGCTGCACTTCCTAGAGTGGTCTGTCCAATATGCCTTATCTTGAGAAATCCAGGAACCTGGAAGGTTTCAACATCAAATATGAGAAACTAAACAACGGAAGCTACATCATTATTTAGCAGATTAATGCTCATTATATTAGACACCGTAAGTACTAATTGATGCTTCCTAGTTGTCGCGCAGACACAGATATGCATAAAACCTCGTATATATAGTATTGTAATATACTCATCATCCAATATATTTATGTTTCATGGCTGTGCAATAATGCATTGTCTGCTGTATCTCCCGTCTCAGTGGCCATTGTTCTTGTTTCATAGCAAAGAAGGCATGCCTCCAAATCAGAATAAGTTTTTTCTTGAACACTTGTGAAAATTATACAAGCATCGACAAAGTTTGATGAATAAATCCAAATTACTAAGGAAGCGTTTGGACCAACTTATATAAGGCTTCTCTTTTTAAATGTAGAAGTTTGGCCAAACAAATTTAAAAGGAGCACTTAAAAGTAACTTTTCTAGTGAATACAACATCGTAAAAGGGTCTTTAAAAAAAAGTTTCAGGAGCTTTTGGCTTTAACGCTTCATTTTCCTTTAATTCAAATCCTAAGATCCAAAAACACACTATCCAATAAATTTTAACTTAAAAGTAACTATCCACACTTAAATAAGGAGTTAGAATATTTGAAGAATATTCAGTAATATCTAGAATGTATCAAATAATACTTCATAACATCTTAAATGAACTTAGTATTAGTTCCTATTTCCTAACATTCCATTAAATTTGTTCATATGCGGTTAGGAAGGAAGTGACTCACCACTTGAGATATGAAACACTCAAATAAAAACACACATATTTTATTCAATCAAAGTTATCATGATGAATACATGAGCTCCTTTACATGGAGAGTACGGTGAGAAGAGATTAGCCAAACAAACAATTCCCTTCCCCAACCTTATATCCAAACAAAGATAAAATAGACTAATACTTATCATAACTAATTTATTCTTGCTAGTCTAAAAAAAAATAAAAAATAGACATTCATTTTTATTTTTAGGATCATATCATCCTCCCTTCCTTCAAGAAAATTCGTTCCGAATTTTGAATCAGCTGCTTGCCATCATGAATTACACCAAATTCAATTGACCCAGGCACCAAAGAATTCAATTCATTCACTAAATCAAGCCATCGGAAATAGATGAACTGATTGCACCAATTCAAGAAAAGATCTTAACCAGTTAAACAAAAAAATATCTTGTGCCAATTTCGACAATTCAAGTCAGCTGCACTGAATAGAATTCAATTTGCACCGACTATTATGAGAATTTGCACCACCCATGGAAAATTTTCGAAAATGTTACAAATATGCCAGATCTGTCATGGAAATGTCAAATCTAAGCTCTGATAACCAAATTATACGAGTCTACCAGGGATTAGCTTGGTTAGAGTTTAAGAACTTGATTTGCTTTAGTCTTTTTAAGATTTAGAAAACAAGATGAATCTCAAGGATGCTCACTACTGAACACAAATTTAATACATAAGGATTATATAAGTATGAAAGCTTGCATCCAAGAGATGAAGATGAACAAGAACATCAAACAAGAAGAATAACAAAAAAGGAAGAAGATAGAGCAAGAATAATTTGGAATAAAAAAAAGAATGAAAAGAGAAAAAGGCAAAGGAAGAGTTATGGATCGATGGAGGTTGACACGCCACTTGATAAGTGTTGATATAGTCACCACTTGATCGATGATGCTAGATAAGACTCAAACATGAACACTTTGCCACAATCAATGAAAAATATAGGACACTGGAACATTACGTATGTATGCATGTGTGTGAAAGAGAGGGCCAAACGAAATTAAATACGAAAATTATAATAAAAGATCTAAATTGAGAATCAATACTGTATATACACCTTCTCAAAACAACTTATTAAACTTCAGAATTTTCATATGATATCAAGCCTAAAAATAATACTAATAGGCATAATTTTACAATGTAAGCTAAGCAATTTGTTTCTTTATAATGCAATTCTGAGAAAAAATGAGTTTTATCTTCACCTTATCATCTTCACATTTTCCCTATGACAATGGGCCTCACAACACCTGTCAAGGATATCAGGAGCAATGGGAGCTCTACACAAGACCCTTGCAAAGTACTGATCCTAAATATCTTATGTGAGCGTTTTTCTTAATGGATTGAAGGAAGATAATATGATGAGTTATGCTCCGTGAAAAGATAATAAGAACTGGATATGAATAAAAAGGAAAACTTCAGGCAGTGGAGAAAGGGTGGCATTTCCAAGTTAGCAGGCATTATTTACCTGCAGCTAAGGTAATGTACGGCTGTCAAACTAACTCCAGTTACACCAAGAAATGATATTCTCCACATGCTAATCTTGACGACAAGGTGAAACTTCGGGATAAGGAAGTGTTTCAGAGAACATGGTCATTATTAGAAAGGGAAATGGGGACACAATTTGAGAGAAAGAGGGTTTCAGTCAATAAGTCTTCCATTTTGCCCATATTTTGAGTCAGTTCTACTAGAAGAAAAAAAAAATCAAAGCCTAAGTTTTCCTGCTTCGGCGTTCTTTTTTTATTTTTTTTCTTTGATCCCAGTAAGTTAAATTCCTCATCAGAACTGTTCGCTTAATTATCAGACACTAAATTAACTAAGTTGCAAAGTCCCTAAATTAGCGGCTTCATATTACATTAATTTTACAATTAATTAGGGTTAAGGTAAGTTAAAAAATCAGAAACACACTTGATTTCCCAGTGAAATAGATTCCGACTTCAATATGATTTCCATCATACAAAACCAAATAACCTTTTTTTCCCCTATTCTTCATTAACTAAAACCTTACCCATCATCAACATTTCCTTTTGAGACTGAACCGCCCCAAATCAAATTATGAAAAAAGGCAAATTGCCTTTTCCAATTCACTCATTCAAAAGTTAATTAGATAAATAGAGGAACTGAATGACATACCTTGTACCTAATTGCATCGTAAGTCCCGTAAACGGCACCTGCATGCAACACACCCAATTCCAACATTGACAAGATTAACCGAAGAAGAGGGCGAAAGATGTGCCGTGTTTAGCTTAGTGAAAAGTAGGCAACCAAAGAGAGGATAAGACGTATAATCTTACCGACTGCGCCGCCAATAGCACCGCCCACGGCGGCTCCGGTCGCCACGCGAGTGAGGACGTTGTCTCTGGCCATTCCTTTGTTCTAAAACTTGGATTTTTCTTTTTAATCAGAATTTGCTTTTATTAACTTTAATACTCCTTTTGTTTCGACATAAAGTAAAAAATAATTAAAAAAGTTATTTGGCTAAAAATAAATAAATATTTGTTTTTTGGATCATTTTTAATTTTAAAAATACATTGTGTTCCTGTTTTTATTTCGAGCTATGTTTAGTTTAATATTTTATTTTCTAAAAATCCAGTTTAACTCTTTAAGTTTTAAAAACATTCCATTTGATTATCTATAATCTATAATATTAGAGAAAAGAGATTTTCTTTTGTACATACACATTTTAATATTTTTAAAATTATTTTTAAGTAATAATGATTAATAAATTTATAAATTTAATTGAATGAAAAATTTAATTTTTTATCTTTATATTCTTTTAATATTTTTTTAAATTTCTTTTATTATTATCATTATTATTTATTATTATTATTATTATAGTTATTATTATTATTATCGTTATTATTACCATTATGTTATAATTATTATTTTTATTACTGTGATTATTATCGTTAATTTTATTGTTGTTATTGTATTATTATTATTATTATTATTATCTTTATCATTATTGTTGTTATTATCGTCATTGTCATTACTATTACGGTTATTATTACTATTACCGTTATCGTTATTTATTGTTGTTATTATTACCATTATCATTGTTGTTACAGCTACTATTATTTTATTGTTACCGTTAATGTTATCGTTACCAGTGTTACTGTTACCATTATCGTGTTACCGTCATTGTTATCATCACACTATCACCATCATTGTCACCGTTATCGTCACTGTTATCATCACTGTCACCATCACCATTATCCTTATCGTTACAGTTATTGTTATTATTATTCTCAGTGTTATTGTTACTATTACTATTAGAATTACTCTTACTGTTATTATTACTGTTACTATTATTGTTATTATTACTATTATCGTTATTATTATTATTATTATTATTTTTACTATTATTGAACTACCATACCGAAAATAATAACGAGGGTTAACAAGAATTTTTGAGAAAAAATAAAAGGTGATTGGGTCAACCAGTTTCTAAACGTTGTCGTTTGGTGCATTGCTTGTTTATATACAATGATCTCTGTTAACCTTTAAGAAAATTAATTAATGGCGATAATTTTACTTGCATTTATGACCAACCACCAGTTCGCACAGTGTAATGTAACAGCATAACCCAATGAAACAACGTCGTTTTATGATTCTTATTCAACAATCTCTTTTCTTATTCCCCACGTTTGAAAAACCGTGAGTGTAGTCCGTTGGCTATTACCCACGATTTCACTCTCTTCTCTACTCTTTCTTTCCTTCCATCTTTTCTTCTCTTTTTTTTCTTTTTTTTTTTTAATTTTATTTTAGTTTCTAATTTGTGGTGTTCGGTGCAAATCTTGAACCCTGCATTCCATGCCCTAGTTTGCTTTCTCCGGTTAGTTTCCACAATGTCCGGCGACACTTCCTTCGCGGACCACAAGCTCTGCGGTTTCCTCTGTGCGGTTCTCACAGTCACTCACCGCGATTCCGATCTAGCCTTCGCCGAGCGCTGCGAAGTCTTCAGCGACGGGGGCGAGGTCGGGTTCCGCACACAAACCGGCGTCGTTTTGTCTCCGGTGCTGAATTCATCGCAATGCGGTGGCGGCGGAGGATCGAAAACCAAGAGGACGAACAGCGTTGGGATGGTGAACGGGAGCATGAGCGTGGTTCACCAGCTCCACGCTATGGTCACCCGCAAGTGCATGAAAACCGACGCTCGCGTGGTGTGCGTCGAGTGGCCTAAGGTTGTGCTGTTGGTTGACGTGTACCTTCCTATTAACGTGTGGAGAGGCTGGCAGTTCCCGCGATCGGGGGCGGTTGCCGCTGCCGTTTTTCGCCATTTGAGGTTCGCATCTTCTTCGCTTTGGAAGTCCGTTGTATTGTTTTGAAGAAATTGTTACTTGTTAGGTGCAATTTGGTTGATAATATCTTTAGAATGTTTTAGAAAGATACATGAACAATTTGAACAATTTTGAGCAGAAGTAGTGGTTTAGCATATTGTAATCATTTGAGGTTTTAAATGGTTGTTGCGTGGCATTTGTTCGAGTATGTTTGGACAACGTGGTTTTTATGGTTTGAGCAAATTTACTTACTGATAAAGTTGCAATTTGGCTGTGCGGAGAGAAATATACATTAATAATTTTGACGAATTTGGTATAAGTAATGGTTTGTCATATTGAAGTTAGGATTAATAACTTATTTGGTCCCAAAGCTTGTCCTTTTAGCCCCGCCTTTGAAAACATCAGTTTTAGTTTTTAATCCCTATTAGTTCCTATGAAAGGGATAAAAAATGATATGTGAAGGATTAAAAGTGTTTACAAATGGTATGCTTACAAATATAAATGGGGACTAAAATAAAAATAAACTTTTGTAACTCCTTTGAAGAGACTTTATATATTCCTTTACCTTGGTCCACTTTATCATAAATGAACCCCTTGACCAACTTCTCATATGAATCCTCTACTGGTGGATATGGTGAGAGAAAAAATCCAACATATAAGTATGACAGATAATGTGGCTGCCTATGGCCATTATATATATATAAATAAAGTGGCAATCTCTGCAGCACAGTGGTGGCGGCGGTGCAGGAGCAACGGGGAGAAAAAAATTTGAGAGCAGAGGCACGAGGAAACCCTAGCATAGATACCATGTGAAATTAGGTTAAAACTATGTATAGGATTAATTACCACTGTGTGAAATACATACATAGGGTAATGTATATATAATAAGAAAACATACATAAAATATGGGCTAAGCCCATTACATGATTAATACAAATGACATTATATCTAATAATATCTAACACTAGTTAATTAATTGCTATCACTTTAACAATTTATGTTTTGTAATTGTATGGACTTATTCATTTGGTGTGCTTTGAGATTATATAATTGTCATGCACTATTAAATGTAGTTATTTTACTATCGAGGAATTACTTTTTAACTATTTTGCTTAAGGTGTTGAACTATTGAATTAGTATGTTATTTATGGATATTAATTTTTTCATATAAAGTAAACTCTTATGGGTTTACGGAGCTCTCATGAGTTTACATAACCTCTTGAGTTTGATAACCTTGATCAAACTTAGTACCATCTCTATTACACTCACGAGTTATATTCTCAAGTTTTTGTAATAATAATTTAAATCAACTAATCTATTACCTTAGTTTTCTTATGTAATATACTTTACATTTATCTTTGACTTTCTTGGTTTGCTAACAGTTAAGCACTTATGCAGCTGTGATTGGGATGAGCGAAGGTCGATGCTTTCATATCCAGACTATTGTAGGAAGACTCATGGAGCAAATGAGAGCATTTGGAACCTTTCTGATTGTCATGTACTCTGTTGCAAGCTCCATTCCCATGTTAGCAATTCTTCAAGGAAAAGGCTATTTGAACTTCATGAAATTTTCAGGACACTACCCAGTGTAGGAAAACAGCAGATGTTTAATAGTTCCAAAATTATTCCTATGGATCACTCATGCAGATCAGGCATTTGGGAGATATCTGATGATATTTTAACGAAAATTTTATCTTCCCTGGACCCAATGGACCTAACTAGGGTTTCTGAAACGTGTCACCATCTAAGATCATTGGCTGCTTCAGTAATGCCTTGTACAAAGTTAAATCTGTTTCCTCATCAGCGGGCAGCAGTTGAGTGGATGTTGCATCGCGAGCGAAATGCTGAGCTTTTGCCACACCCTTTATATGCAGTTCTCTCAACTGAAGATGGCTTTAATTTCTATGTAAATACTGTATCTGGTGAAATTGTCACTGGGGAAGCTCCCACCATCAGGGATTTTCGTGGAGGAATGTTTTGTGATGAGCCTGGTTTGGGTAAGACTGTAACTGCTCTCTCTCTTATTATGAAGACACGAGGTACATTGGCCAATCCACCAGATGGGGCACAAGTTGTCTGGTGTCAACATAATGGTAATCAGAGATGTGGTTATTATGAGATCAGTGGTAATAACATAACTGGTTGTTCTACATTGGGTAAAAGGTATGTGAGCCAAGATATCAGTAGAAGTAATGATAACCATGAATACTCCTCCAAAAGAGCCAGAATGTCTGATCCTGATCAACAAATGACTAAACTTCAGGGTTCATGTTCCATGGAAGTAAACAAATCACCTGTGGATGCATGCTTTGATGAATCTATGCATTCAAATCAACACGCCAGGAGTTTGAGCCACGTAAAGAAAAATCTACTCTTCACATATGAAGAGGAATCTATGATTTCGAAGGAAAGAGAAATTGGTGAAGGATTAATTAAAGCAAAGCATGCATCACATGCTACACCTCATGTATCTCAAAAGAAGCTGCCTGGGAGGCCTGAAGGTGATCGTTTTGAGTACAGTGATACATGGATTCAGTGTGATGCTTGTCGCAAGTGGCGAAAGCTTGCAGACAATAGTATGCCTAGTTCTAGTTCTGCATGGTTTTGTAGTATGAACACTGACCCTCTTTATCAAAGTTGTAGTGTCCCTGAACAACATTTTCATAGTACCTCTAAGATAACACACTTGCCAGGGTTTCACTTAAAAGGAACTCATGGTGGTGAGAGACAAAATGTTTCTTTTTTCACCAGCGTCCTTAAGGAGCACTACTCATTGATAAATTCTCAGACAAAGAAAGCCCTGACGTGGTTGGCTAAAATTTCAACAGACAAGCTTGCAGGAATGGAAACAAATGGAATAAGAGGTCCTTTTTTAAACATGTGTACTGCATCTAGTAGACATTTTAATGCGTTCCACAAAGTATTTCAAGCGTTTGGCCTCTTAAAAAGAGTAGATAAAGGTGTGTGCAAGTGGTTCTATCCTCAACATCTTAACAATTTGACTTTTGATGTGGCTGCGCTTGGCATGGCACTCCGTGAGCCTATAGATTTTGTTAGGTTATACTTGTCAAGAGCTACCCTGGTAGTTGTTCCAGCAAACTTGGTTGATCATTGGAAAACACAAATAGAAAAGCATGTGAGGCCTGGTCAATTGCGGATTTATGTTTGGACTGATTATCGGAAGCCATCTGTGCATTGTCTTGCTTGGGATTACGATATTGTCATAACCACTTTTAGTCGTTTGAGTGCAGAGTGGGGCCCACGTAAGAGGAGTGTTTTGATGCAAGTGCATTGGTTTAGGGTAATTTTAGATGAGGGGCACACTCTTGGGTCTAGCCTGAACTTAACAAACAAGTTGCAAATGGCTATATCATTGATAGCTTCTAATCGATGGATACTAACAGGAACTCCTACACCTAACACTCCTAACAGCCAACTTCCACATCTGCAACCGTTGCTAAGGTTCCTTCATGAAGAATCTTATGGACTGAATCAAAAGTCATGGGAAGCTGGTGTGCTTAGGCCATTTGAAGCAGAAATGGAGGAAGGAAGGTCTCGCCTGTTACATCTACTTCGCAAATGCATGATTAGTGCTAGAAAGATAGATTTACAAAGCATTCCACCATGCATCAAGAAAGTTGTTTATCTGGATTTTAATGAGGAGCATGCTAGAAGTTACAATGAACTTGTAATCACTGTACGGCGTAATATATTGATGGCTGATTGGAATGATCCCTCACATGTTGAGAGTCTACTGAATCCAAAACAGTGGAAGTTTCGCAGGGCAACTATAAAAAATGTCAGGCTTTCATGCTGTGTTGCTGGACATATTAAAGTTACACATGCTGGAGAAGATATTCAAGAAACAATGGATATGTTAGTACAAAGTGGTCTGGATCCTACTTCTGGGGAGTATACCTCCATAAGATATAATCTCGTGTATGGTGGTCACTGTGTCAGGTAGTACCTAGCTTTTGTTCTTTCTTGTAGCTTTTTGTTCTTCTTCTGGTTGTTGCTGCTTATTAATCTTTTTCTTTCTAAATAAATTGTGAAGGTGCAAGGAATGGTGCCGCCTTCCGGTCATTACACCATGTCGGCATCTGTTGTGCCTTGAATGTGTTTCTATAGACCATACAAAGTGTACATATCCTGGCTGCAGTAAATTGTATGAGATGCAAAGTAGACTTCCCCGACCAGAAAATCCTAATCCGAAGTGGCCTGTACCCAAAGATCTTATTGAGCTACAACCTTCATATAAGCAGGCATGTTTTATGAAGAGCTCAGCTGGCATTCACATTCATCTTTTTCTTCCATCTTTCTGTTATACAAAGCTAATATGCTATGTTGATTGCTGAACCCAGGATAATTGGGATCCGGATTGGCAATCTACATCTAGTACTAAAGTCTC
This sequence comes from Lablab purpureus, assembly GCA_030347555.1. Classification (NCBI taxonomy): domain Eukaryota; kingdom Viridiplantae; phylum Streptophyta; class Magnoliopsida; order Fabales; family Fabaceae; genus Lablab; species Lablab purpureus. Next base: position 27,721,853 of record CM059258.1, read on the forward strand.
CTATCTTGTCCAGAAGTTGAAAGCTTTGCAAGGAACGAATGAAGAGACCAGCTTCAGTACAGACAATAACAATGACGAGATGCCTATTGAGAATAGTTTCTCTGTCCGTAAAAGAGATGATAAATTAGCATTTCAGAATTGTTCGAAGAGCAGCACAAAGACCAATGTTAACCTTGAGAAAGTTCTGATATTTTCTCAATTTCTTGAGCATATACATGTCATTGAACAGCAGGTCCATTTTTGTGTGTGGTCTTTCGTGAAGTGTTTCTATTTTACTTTTTGTGCATCTGGATGCTTTTGCAAATGATCTAACTGTTAAATTGGATTTGTTTCTCTTTGGCAGTTGACTATTGCTGGTATCAAATATACTGGAATGTATAGCCCAATGCATTCCAGCAACAAGGTATAATGTTGGAATTCTCGATTACTTTGTCTTCAAATTTTAATTTCCTTTTGGTTCTGACCTTTGGTTAATTTACCTTTTCCTTTTTCAGAAGAAGTCTTTAGCCATGTTCCAGCATGATTCAAGTTGTATGGCGCTTCTGATGGATGGAAGTGCTGCATTGGGTCTTGACTTGAGTTTTGTTACGCATGTATTTCTAATGGAGCCAATTTGGGATAGAAGGTTAATACATCGGACTATTCTAGTTTGTGAACAAGGATATAAAATTATTTTTTTTATTGGCTGAGGGATAAATTGATTTCGAGAGATTTTAATTTTTTGCTTTATTATTTCCTTCTAAAGTCACGAGCATGGTAAAATTTTGTGAACTTTTTTGCCATAAATGATTTAGTAATTTAAAATTGTTGTTCAGGGTGTAGCTAATTTGCGAATTTGTCAATATTGAATTCTTCTGTTTTGGAATTCAACATGCAAACTGTAACCATGTTGTTGCATAAAGTGATTGGCAGTGCATCTTTGGGTTCACCAATTTGCTGGATCCTTCTACTTTAGACTCAAATTGGAATGTTTATCCAATTTAATTATCTACTCTGACTTGATCAAAATCTTGTCAGTATGGAGGAGCAAGTAATTAGTCGTGCTCACCGAATGGGTGCTTCTCGTCCTATTCATGTGGAAACACTAGCAATGCGTGGTACAATTGAAGAGCAAATGCTAAGCTTTTTACAGGTGAATCTCTATAAATTGTACTTGGCATGCCATTTTATTTGAGTGTATTACTTTAACACTAGATGATAGGTCTTTCTGAATGCCTTGTTTGTTTATGTTGTCCTTCATCTATGTTGCCGAAAATTTTCTCCTGAATTGCTTTTCTTTAGATTTTATTATTATTGAAAGGGTTGCTTGTGATTTTGTATCTTGTACACATGTGAGTACTCTTATTTATAATGGAGACAATATATAGTAATGAGGAACAAATTCAATAACTAATAATGAGAATCATTTTCCAAGATATTTCCCTATTTGATGTAATCAAATCATATTTCCTTATTTAATGTAATTAAATCATATATTTTGTATGAGATAAACTGGTTACGAATATCATTAACATGGGACTCCTTGAGAGACTTAGTGAACAAATAAGCCAGTTGGTTGCTGGAGCTGACAAAGTCAAGCTTCATGCATCAATTTGGTGCAGCTGTATGAAGATCACATGTTAAGGAGCTGGTGGCACATGGTGGCAGTTGGCTGTGTTGAGCAATGTAGTGGTTGCCAGAGAAGGGTCCACTTGGATCATAGGGTCACATTAGATGTTAGAGGGTACAACTGTTGGAGAGCAAAAAATACTTAGAGAGCATGGTAGCTATTAGAGAGCAAAAATGGATGTGGTGGCTGTAGGAGAACAAGAATTGATAGGAGGATGCGGTGACTGTAGAACACCAAAAATGGTCTGAGGGTGAGGGTGTGATGATTGCCGGAGAGCAAAAGTGTTTGGAAGGTGTGACTACTGTTATGGATCAAAAGTCCTCTAAGCATGCGGTGGCTGCCAGAGAGCAAAATATACTCGGAGGGCACGGTTGCTACAGGAGATAAAAAATGTTGCAGTCGGTATTGTTTACCTGAGAGAGAAAGTGTCAGGGTCATTGCCTCTTGGTAAAAGGTCATGGCTTGACAGCGGATTAGTGACTAAAATGGTAACGGATGATACCATATTGAAAAGATTGCTTGTCACTGTGTATCTTGGACACGTGCGAGTACTCTTATTTATAATGAAAAGATACAATAAGAAAGAACAAAATCAATAACTAACTATAACAAATATTTTGTAAGATATTTCCCTATTTGATGTGATCCTATTTAATGTAATTAAATCATATCTTCTACAATTATCATTGTTTACGTTTCAATTTGTTAATGTTTAACCAGGAAGCTGATAAATGTAGAAGATCGCCAATTAAGGATGTTGCCGAATCTGAAGATGATGGTGGGGGACGAGGATATAAATCATTGCATGATTTTGCTGAAAGCAGTTATCTATTGAAACTTAGATCTGTGTATACTGATTCAGAAAGTCAAGAAGGTTTGTTCATAGTGTTTTCCCATTGATCTATTGTTAGGAAATATGGATTCTGCAGAAAGATGAGTAATATTGCATTTGGAAAATTTAATGCAAATAATTTTATACTTCTGGTCCTTAACTGTTTGTTTGAATTTTTGACAGGAAACAAAAAGTAAAAACGTTATGGCTATGTTCAGCAAAACTAACTAATGTGATGGTTAAGGTTTATAAGCTACCAGCTAAAAGCTTAAAAGATAACTCGTTAAAAATGTTTAGTAAAATTATATAATGAAGTGCTGTTAAATGTAAAGTAACATGGCATATTATATGATGACTTTTTCATGTGAATTCTATTTTTGTTTTATAGACAAAAACATGTTAGGTTATTATAATTTTAGTTTAGCCCAATGGCGTCATGTCATCCTTTAGCATACCTTAACTATATGGTAGGATAAAGCTTTTGTTGTTGGTTTTTAAGAGAAAATATTTTCTTTAAAATTAATCTAATAGTGTAATAGTTAAAATAAGTAATGTAGTATTATATGAAAAAATAACCCAAGTAGTAAAATGAAAATATGTAATAATTAAAATAATATCTAAAAAATAGTTACATATGAACAGTTAAGAGACACAGGGTTATAATAAAATAGTAGGATATAAGTGGAAGGAAAAATAAAGCTACGTGCTTAAGCTAGTTGAAGTAGCTTATGCTAGCTATAAGCATGGATAATAAACTTGTTTACCAAATACCTTGATTTGTTCAAAAAATGCTTATAAGGTAGTCAGTTAAGTAATAAGTTGGACTGAAAGAATCGAATGATACGTGCATTGCTCACTTAGGGAAGATTTGTAGCTTCTCCAAAAAGATCTTTAGAAGAGAAAAGTATAAAGAAAATAAAATTAACTTTTCTGTAAGTTAAAATTAGCTTATGTATTAACTAATTTGTAGAAGCTTTTTCATATAGTCTGTATAATTTTTTATTTTTAACTTGCGTATTTTCTTCGTATTTTTCTCCAGTGGAATTCTTTGTGTAGATGCTTGTCCAATAGTAAAGTTAAATGAAATATTGTATGTCCAACCTCTATTAGCCCCATCTTGAAACGTATGGCATGCCCTGACCTCTAAATGGGATATCCTCTGCTCTCTGAACTTACCCTCACTTAATTGTATGGTTTTCGAATCTGGATTTAAGATATGTACTTTGCATTTAAATGAAATCTTCTTTATTTTTTTCTATGAACTCTGTTAATTTAAAATTTTAATTAGAATGTATTGAGTTTCATTGCCTTCCAATATGAATTGCCAGATGATTTCTAATTGGTTGTCTATGTAAAAAATCCTTGTCCTTATACTAACAATGTATCTAAATCACGCTCTTGTGATAATATATTTTTTTGTTTCTACTGCAGGTGTTTTGATTGATCAACATCAAGCAAGTAATAACTAATTTACTTGGAGAAGGGTTCCTTGGACATCCTGCAAGATTGCTTGCTCGTGAATATTGTTTCACTTTGTGGATATAGTGTTAGAAGTGCTTATCTAACGAGATATGTCTCATGCATTCAAGCGTGGAAACTATTCTTTTTGTAAAAGATCATGGAGCTCTTTACTCACTTCTGCTTGCCAGTGATTCATGCAATACTGGAAGGTTCCTGCTTATTCTTTTGTAAAGGATTAAGTCCAGTTGATTTGATGTGATCTAGTAAGCAGTTTTTAGTCAAGAATTTGAATTTAAATCGATCGTTTTGGGTTATTGGAAAATAAAATGTTCGTCCCCACCCTTGGCCTCATAAATGTCATTCTATACACATAATGTTGTAATTATTAGAGAATAGAAAATTCAAGATACATTAGCAGTAGTTGAGGGCAAAAGGGTTTTCTGTTCATCTTATTGTCATGTTATCCCGAGTTTTTATTTGCTTCATGGGTATGTTCAATTATTCATTTTATTGTCATCTTATTTGCTTTATGGATGACACACAAATCTTGGATCAAATTTAATTATGGCTCGTATTCTACTACCAAATTCTATGCTGGTATTCAATCAACAACCAAATGGTTACTTCGATTAAATTTATTTTGTTTCTCCAAAATAGTAATCAATTTCCCCATACAAATGTCTATTTTACCACAAAAAGTATAAAATAAAAAGGCTTCTTCCACTGGTATACTATAATTTCTTCGTGCTTATAACTTTGCCCTTTTGTTTGCCCTTTGTTTTATATTTGCAAAGAGACTTCATTGTCGTTACTTAGTGGTTGCTAAAGGTGTGTTGGTGGAGTCCACGATGGTGTATTTAGCTCTGTAGTAAGTGTAGACGTACTTTGAAAAACTCTTAATGGTGGTTCCGACACTATTTCCTATCCTTTGCATACACATTCTCATCATCTTCATGACCAATAAATCCACCTCACTCTCTCCTTCGTATTGGGACAATATGCCCTTAGCATTCATTGGCTTGAGAAGCACCACCCCGTGTCCTAGTCACATCTATATGCATAAACAAAAGTAAAAAGAAAAGCACACAAGGAAAATAATACAAAATTTGAAACCTCAATCTAAAAATGCATTTTGGATAACACAATTTTACCATTTTGGATATCTCAATTTTGAATAACACAATTTTAGAAATACATTTTACGATTACCTATTTAAAATAGTTTTACAAATTACGTAATTTATAAATAAATTTTAGATAACAATATTCAAAACCTTCAATTTGATTTCTTAAAGTCAAGATTGCTCAATCCAAAATGTATGAATCACATAATCATAAATGTTATGTAATAGCCATTACTTGATAATTCATTTTGTGTTTGCCATAACTAGTGAATTTTGAGTGTTGTAACTCAAATTTTTGTATCAGAATAATTTTAGACCTCTTGATGCCAAACAACTTTAAATGAACCCTAGTAATATTAGGAAGGTATGGAGACAAAATTAGTTTATCTTGAATTAATTAACTTGGTATCATCTTTATAGTTATCGATTTTGAGTATTTTGACTCAAAATTTTCCAGTCTCCATTCGAATAAACCCCAACAATATCAGAAAGATTATGAGGAAACAACTCATTAAATTGATAGACTTAATTAAGCTAATGAATTATTTTTTTGTTGTTGTAACTAATCAATTTGGTACATGGGGACTCAAATTTTTCACAACTTGTAAGATGTTAAGAGGTATTTGGGTCTTTTGATGCATGAAGAAATTATGTGTAGGAAGCATTATCCAAATAAAGACCATGGTACATGCTATAGGTCTTAATTATAGTACAATTACGCAAACAAACAAGTCTAAAATTCATAATTAACTGATAAGGATGTTCTGTCTGTCTCTTACAAGCTAGAAGTCAATAATAAACTAATAAAAAAAAAATTAAAATTATGGTAAGTACAATGCTTATATTAAAATAGACTTTCATGGTAGTAGGTATACTTTATTGGTCATAGTCCACTTCATAAACTAAGTTGAATTTTTTGTTTTATAATTGAATTATTATTGTTCTGTAAATTTTACTATTGAAGTTCTTTTTCATTATATCATCAATATTTTAGGTTTTCACGTAATTTTCTGATTTATTAAATTTCTAATAAAATAATGTTAAAAATGACGTTTTATTACATTTTTCTTAAAAACGATGTCGTTTCAAACTTTTTATAATTATTTTCATTATACGTCATCATTCAATTAGAAATTTATCAGGCAGTAAAATGAGCAAGAAAGTGATGAAAAAAATGTGTGAAAACTTGAAAATAAAATTTTTAAAATAATGAAAATAAGTAGTAAAGTATATACTTAATTTATAAAGTATTTTCTCAAGTTTTATACAATTTATTCAATATTTAAGATATCCTTTTTTTATTGTTATAGTAGATTTTATTAGTGAAAAGATCATCTCTATTTTTTCTCTCCCCGTTTCTTCTACGGCTAAAGTTTTAAGTAAATAAATTTCTCTCAATATAAAGTGTGTATTATTTTTATTTTATTTATTTTTTTAAAAATTACGAAATGGAGGAAATAAGAAAGAAAATGAAGAGGAACCTTTCATATCTTAGTGTAAATGTTTTTGTAAAGAAATGTGTACACGTATTTCTCCACATGGTCAAATATTTAGTGGCATTTTTCTACTGTATTACATTTGGTTTCATTTACAATAAATTTATTAAATATAAACTAATTTAAAAAAAATAAATATTTAATTATTATATTAATCAATTTAAAATTTATTTTATAAATTAAAAATTAATAATATTTAAAATAATTTTTATTATTAATTAAATAAATAAAAACTATACTTTTTTAACTATTTAATTTTAAAAATATGAATTAGTTTTTATATAATAATAATTAGTTTTTTAATCAGAATATAAATTAGTGTCTAATATTAACTACTAAAATTTTAACTAATTACTTAATAAAATAGATTCTAAATTAATTTTTAATTAAATTAATGATTAATTTTATATTTTAAAAATCAGTGATATAATTTTTAAAAGTAATTTTTTTAGTAGATTAAGTTGAATGGCCATTAATTAATTTTGTGAAGATAAATTTCATTATAAATATATAATTACTTAATCACCTTATTATAATAGTATAATGATATAATGTTTAAAAATTATCTTCTTAATTCAAATATTTATATTATTATATTATCACAACAAGTTATTCAGTAATTATATATAAAATAGTGGCAGTTAAAATATTATTATTTATTTCATTATGTTTTGTAAACTTGTTAAAAGATAAATTATTTTATATATAAGTTAATCTTAATTTATAATTTTTTTTCATAAATGGTATTCTTCCTGCAAAATTCACGGGTGAAATGGACAAGCCCGCACATGCAAAGATACATTAATATTTTGTAACATTAGTTTGTATAATAATAATTTACTTAACCAATTAAACAATGCACAACCAATAAAAATAAAATAAATGAATTTTTGGTTGAATTGAGCTTAGAGAAGCAAAAAATATTAGATTTTAAATTGAATTAAACTTGGTAACAACTTATATTAGATTTTTTTTGTTAGTGTTGCGGGTAGCCCACAGAAACCGTGGATAAAAATCGCTCAATCCATAGATTATACGAGACAGATACAAAAAACTTAACACTAAAAATATACAAAAAATAAAAGTTCGCACCCGCATGGATTACAGGTAATATAAATAAATCATATACTTTTGTCAAAATGTCTAGCTCTACTAGAAATTAACACAAGACTTCTTGTTGAATATATAATATCTTTAATGCATAAACAAAAAATATCTTATTATTATATTGACTTGTTGAGCTTGTGCTACTTGTATTTGACTAATTATGAGTGATTATTGTCTAAATATTTATTATTTAACTTTTTTACAGAAATAAAAATTAATGTTAAAAAACACAATATTATAAAAAAAATAATACTAAATAACAATAAAAAATTATAATTACTTAAATTTTAAAATAAAATATTAAATAAACAAATGTATTTAATTAATTAAAAATTTTACAAAATAAATGTTTACATATTTATACTGAATTGAAAAATCAAATGAGTATATTTTCCATATATAACATGAAGTTGAAATTAGGAGTTTATATTTGTCATCCTAGTCACCCCAACTTAGGACCACGATGGTAATTTTCTAATAATTTAATAATTTCTTGACGTGGAGGGCTATGGTGCCAAAGCCTTAAGCAGCATCAAGCAACATTTTGGGAATATGTGTGGGGTGTAGGGCATATAACATTACCTCCATATCCTACTTGCAACCTATTTTGGCTCAACATTGCATCTACTTCATCAACAACTTGTTACTTACACATGCTTCATTTGTTTTAACATGACTTTGAGTTTGAGCTTGTGTTTAAAAATAAATTCTTCTTGAAAAAAATATTATATATGTATTATGCTAAATAACATGATAAAATATACTTATTTACCTAATTTTAAGTTAGGAATTTAAGTGTGAGAATGAACATAAAGTTCCACGTTGAATAGAAATAATAAAGTTGAGGTGTATAAAAGAAAAACAAAAATTCATATATATTGAATTTTAAGATTTTATATTGAAAATAATATCATCTTTTTTTATATACTTGTTTTTTAAAAAAAATTCAACAACTAATAATAAAATATTTAATTTAGCATGTTTCATCCCACTTGTTTTTCACATATATTTATGTGAAATTTACTTAAAAACTTTGAATTCCTAAGATGGGTTCTCAAAAGATAATTCCTTTTGCACCTATCATACTTAACAATAGCTTTGAAGAAAGAGTTGAAGTAAATAAAATCAAAATTTTAAAGTTACACTTGTACTAACGTGGTCATTAACATCTTGATTGAGACACACCACATGCTATGAACGCACCACATGCAACCTAATACTACTCATTTTAACGTTACCATTAACACTTGTTTCAACTTGCAAAGGCTTGTGGGGTTCTTGCATTTATTATATACGTGTCTTCAAGTTTCTCACAAGATAAGAAGTGTCCCATTACATTGATTTTTTCATGCAACTTTTGACTTTTTCAATGGCTATTGGATTTGAAAGGAACAACACTCTACTTGATCGTGTACAACGGATTTGGACTTAAATTACTAGTTGAATTTAGATAAATTAAAGTAAATTTTATTTTTCACGCTCAAATTTTAGTTTATATAGATTTTTTTATATTACATCATTAAAATACAATTCAATCTGTATTGTTAAAATGTAATTAAATTACATTTTAAATTTGAACAACTTTGGATGAGTTTCTTCATAAAAACTCTAGAAAATGTATATACAAAAAATAAATTAAAAATTAACCTATTTATTTAAACTAATTATGGAGAAACATTATCATATAGCTTTTTTATTTGTTTTAATTTAAGTATAATTTAATTTTAACTTACAAATATAATTAATTTACTTTTTTTTTATATATTTTTGAAAAGTCTTTATGGATAAACCTTATAATCATTTGAAATTTTTTAAAAAATTGTTATTAAAATTGCTATACAGTTTGAGTCCAGGTTCTTGATTTGGTACAATGCCAAATGGGACCAAAGGGTCTAAATCAAATTTGAATAATCCACACCAAACTCTGTCACATATGATAGTGAGAAAAAAGCAAATCATTAATGACCTAGATTGAGACCTTACACCTACATTGACCCCTTCTTACTTCTATATATATAAACAGATTACTGAGTTTGTTATGCACACCAAACCCTAACATGGCTTCCTTTTTATCCTTTCTAGTGTTACTTCTTGCTGCCCTTATCCTCATTCCTCAAGGCTTTGCTACTTATTACAAACCAATTAAGAAGCATCCTATTTACAAGCCTCCATATAAGCATCCTATTTACAAGCCAAAACCACCACTTTACAAGCACAAACCATACAAGCCACCCTACAAGAAGAAGCCACCCTATGGTAAGTACCCTCCAGTGGAGGTCAACAACCATGCCTGAACCATGCAACATGCTCTCTTATCTACTTCTTACCAGTTAAATAAGAGTAACTGCTTTGTGTTTTCTTTCACTGTCATATATTTACAACTTCCAAGCAATGAATCAGCATTCTTTGCTATAGCACTTCAATGCTTTGTGTTATAATGTTGTGACCAAGACTTCAGCATCATACATATACATGTCTCTGTGAATGTAAATCAAATGATAAGAGAGAACATATGGTGCTTCATTGTACTGCAAATTATGAATAAAAGAGTTTTGTGGTTCAGATTGTGCTGCTTGTTATTGATTGATTTACCATTTATGATTAAGCTTAATTAAGATATATATTTTTCAACAAAACTTTTTTTATCAGTTTTATACCGTGGATTGGTGCAGAGAATGAAAGTCTGACTTGAGACAGAAACAGTGGTTATGAAATCTCTTTCCCTTCTCCATGCACCTAAAATGATGAAAAACACCTTCTCAATTAATTTGAGCAGAACATCCATGGCAGGTTTCAATTACATGCACGCAAAGTAAATATGTAAACATCTGGGTATAACTTATAAAATAAAATATAAAAAGGTAATAAAAAATTAATTTAATTTAAGAAAAATTAATTTTTTCCAGCTTTTTCCATAAACATTGTGAAGATTTACTCAAAGCCTTTCTCAAAGTATACTACCCTACGTAAAGGGAATCTATATATATATATATATATCCACAAAGTTTCCCATGAATTCAAATTTTAAATTTTCAAAATAAATGCAATAAATGGAAAATTATGAAATGCGTCCTTAAGACAGTAATGAGAGAGTAAGAAGATGGTCAATTAATGTTAAGTACGTGTCCCTCTTAAATGAAGTCACAATCAATCTTTAAATGAATTAATTTATTTTCAAACTCTTTCAACTTCTAATAAATTTGTATAAACTCTCAAATTAAAATACAAGTCAAGTTCAGGTGCTCCATTATAGGGTTTTAGATCTTTGTTGTTGTTAACTTTTTAGACAACAAAGACCTAACTTTCTCAAACTAGAATATCCAGAAAATAATATTAGATTTTAAATTAAATTAAATTTAGTAATAATTTATAAAAATAATAAATATTAGATTTTAAGTTTAATTTAACTTGATATTATGAATAATCCGTAAAAATCGTATGTAAAAAACTACTTAACTCAAGAGTTGTACAGACTATACATAAAAAAATTCGTACTAAAATAATAAAAGTGGTTCATAGACTTTTTTCAAATACTTAGTTTTAATCTTTTTAAGTCAGATTGTCTGAAAATTTTAAACAAGATTTTTACGATCAATTATTCACAATAATTATATTTATTTTAAGAAATATTATTATATAATGTAAAACTTGTGTATAGTAATATTTTTAATAAATATATCTAAAAATATTAATAAAAGTGTAAAATGATGTAGTGTGAATTTTTTGAAAAGTAGCTTCTTGAATCTTGTAAGGTGGTTTGGGATTGTAAACAATTGGAGAGTAATAGATTGCATGTTTGTAAATTGGTGGCTTGTGAATTGGTTTGCAATAAGTAACAGTAGAAAGGATAAAAAGGAAGGCATGTGTTAGTGGTTTGTTTAGGGTTGGTGTGCATAACAACAACACACACTGAGTAATATGTTTATATAATAGTAAGAAGGGATCAAATGTAGGTGTAAGGTCTCAATCAACCTCATTCATCATTTGCTTTCTCACTATCATATTTCACAAACTTTTCTGTGGATTATTCAAATTTGATTTAGACCCTTTGGTCCCATGTCGCATGTTAGGAAATCAAGAACCTGGACACAAAATGTATACCAATTAATAACAAATTTTTTTAAATTTCAAATGATCATAAACAGGTTTATCCATTGAAAAAAAAAAATACATACTGGTAAACATATACACACATTATATTAAATACAATAATGAAACTTTAACATCTCAATTAGGATAACTCCTTAAAACATCATCAAACACATGTCACCATATGAAAAATTCATAAAAAACAAAAACAAAATGTTTGAAGTGGTATCAATGACAACATGTTTGAAGTAGTATCAATGATTTCATAACGAAAACAAAAGTAAATTAGAGGCTATATTAACTAAGTTACAATTAAATTCATAACTCTTAAATTATTACGATTATTCTAATAATAATTATAATTTTTGACGTACTGATAAACGTATAATTAATATCAAAACTAATATTTTATTATGTATATATTTAGATATTTTTTTGTGTACTATTGGAATAAAATCAAATAAAGAACAAGTTCATAGTGAATATTTTTTGGATCTCACATTATTTCTAACCTTCCAAGTGATCTAAATAATGAAAGTGATAGTAAAGAAATTTTCTTAGCAAACACACACACTGAAAAAAATAAAAGAAGATACATCAAATTTTCTTGACGAGTATTACAAAGACAACACTAAAAAACATAAACTAAAACCTCCACCCTACAAATGTATGTGAGACACACTAAACGGTTATGCAACAACTTCCAAAAAAACTAATGATTTGGTAGGTGAAATGATACTAGACCCAATAAATAGTTAAATCTAAATAAATTAAAATAATGTTTTTAAAGTAAATTTTATTTTTCACACTATATGTTACTTTATATAAATTTTTTAAACATTAAAATATAATTCAATCTATATTGTTAAAATGTAATTTATAGTCTACATAACACAAATTAAATTACATTTTCAAAATATATTCAATTTCATAAAAAAACTTTAATTTAAAGGAAAAAATCATTTTTTTAACTTTTCCTTCTTAAAACATCATGAAGATTTATCCAAAGCCTTACTCAAACTATACGTAATTTATATATATCCAGAAAGTTTGAACAAATAAATCTACCCATGGAATTTTCAAAATAAATGTTATTTTTTCCGATTTTTATTCTAAATTACAATGTTTTCTTAATTAAGATTCAAATCATTTGAAGGAATTAACTATTTTTAAAACTTTTTTACCCCAAAAACTTGTGTTTATGATTTAGTTATATATGCAGTTTAATTTTATTTAGAACTAATGTATTCTCATAGTTTTGTTATTGCGGTTTACTACTTTTATTTATTACTAAAAGAAAATGTTAATTTATTATTTTATTAAGAATATTATATTATGTAAATACGTCATTAATAAATTTTTTAATATTATTTTTTATATTAGACAAACTTTTACAATTTATAAGTCGAACATATGACTTAAATTTATAATTTTTTTCACAAATTTATATAGATTATTGAATTTAACGACCTTATTTATGATATGTATATAATTGCACGAGAGGGTATTTGTTTACAGTAAGAATGTGTATGTAATCTCCTACATACATCTTTTCCAGATTTTGCTTTTGCTATGTTTTTTTAATAAGTATAGTACAATACTTAAAAGTTTCATTTGACTTATAAGAACTTATTTCAAAATCTTATTTACATTAGAAGAAAAAACGAACTTCTAAAATAATAAAATTAGTTATTAATTTAATTAAAAATTAATTAATTAATTAAATTTTTTAATATTAATGTTAAAAATTAATTTAAATTTAGATTTAAAAATTAATTTAATATTGTTATATAAAAATTAATTTATATTTTTTAAGATAAATAACTATTAAAAATATAATTTTTAATTATTTTATTAATAATAAAAACTATTTTATATATAATAATTTTTAATTTAGTTAATATAATGATTAATTATTGTTTTAAAAATTAATTTATTTCTAATGAAATTATTGTAGAGTTAAAATGTGAATTTAAAGTCTTATTTTCATCATGAGAGTGTAAGAGTGTTGAGAGAAAACTTATCTTTCTTTTATTTTTTGTTATCACGTATTTGTTTGAGAGAGAATAAATAGTTGTGAAATTTCCTATTATGAAATGAAAAAGAAAATTGGAATATTTATTATAATGTGTGGTAAGAAGAAGAAAAATTTGAGAAAATGATTATCTTTAATTTTATTTTGATATATTGTTGGTGGATGATGTGAGTGATGACTCTAGGATCGGTCTTTGTTGCTAGTTTGAGTATTTGTTTAAAATTAAAATGAAGATGTTTTGATAATTTTTATTTCTAATATATAGTTAATTGACAACTTATATTGTAATAATATAATAGGATGAATATCTAAATTAGTAAATTAATTTTTAAATGTTATATTATTATAGCATTATAATAAGATTTGTATGTAGTTGTATACAGATTAAGGGAAGTTGAAATATATTTTTTTTAATTTTTTCGTAATTTTTTTTTTGTATATGTGAATATTCATAATGTTTTCTTAAAATAAAAGAAAAAGTAATTAATAAATTATTGTGATTTTTTTGGACATATATATCACAACAACCTTATAAATAGATTAGTTGAGAATATCCACTTTAATCACTTTTTAATTATTCTACTAACTTTTCTGAAAATAGTTAAAATATAAGTGTAAGACTAGCTATACTATATTTATAGAAAATAAAATAAAATCATACAAGTTACCTAAAAATAATCTCCAAATTATAAGTTCAAATAAATCTACATTTCTAGATATATTATCTATGAGTATAATATATGAATAAAAGTTATTATTAAATAGTTATAACTTAACCTTAAATACTTACAAATATGATAATTAAATACAAGTAATGATGTTTAACACCTTTATAATTTTATACAACTACTATATCATTATAATTTATCGACAAGTATTTTTTTAAACAATTACTTAACTACTTTTTTTAATAATAAAATATTATATTTAAATAATAATAATAATGATAATAAATATGAATACAATTTAAAAAATAATAATATATTTAATTGTATAATAGTTATTTAAAATGATGAAAATGTTAAAATATTACTCAATATAATATTCCTCCCCCACTCTACAAATGGATAGAGCAAACGCCAGTTTAAATTACTCATGACTATTTATTTAAATACTTGTTTTCTATATGAATGCAGTAGATTTTATTTGCAGTATCTATATTTTTTTTTGCTAAATCTTCTTAGATGAGTTGTAATAAAATTATTAAATTATAAATCAATATGTAGGGTGTTTTAGCAAGAAAATAAATACTAAGTGATACATTATGGTGTTGATTGAGTTTTTCTATTTAAGATTTTATTTTATGTTAATTTTAAATTAAATTTTTAATTTTAATTATATACAAGCCTTAAATAACCTACAAATATGTCACTTTTTATTTTATTTTCCCCCACTAAATTTTCATTTAATTTATATTTTTATAAAACTGTTAAAAGAGATTCTTAGATTCAATCTAATTTGACTCAATAAGTCTAGCAAAAAAATATTACAGTTCAATTTAATATATATTCTAAAATAGATTATAACTTTTAAATTAAATAAAAAATATATAATATTTAAAGACTTATTTTATCTTTATATTTTATAAATTAATGTAAATGATTTTCGATAATAACTAAATCGTCATTAAGAAAAGGAAAATGAGAGGGAGAAAAAGGTAAAAGAGTAAAATAAGTTTAGGAAGTAAATGATAGTAAAATATAAAGTTATGGAGGAGAAAAATAAAAAGATAAAAAATAATTCTAACGTACCATTAAGAATGATTTACACAAGTTTATAAAATATAAGGATGAAATAAACCTAAAGTTTGTCCCAAAAACGGAACATAATTTTAACAAATAATTTAAAAATTAAAAACATATTTAATCCTTACAAATTTGGCTAGATTGTCTAAATGAGTGTAATAATCTAATATGACTACAGTAAAGTTAAATTTTTTAAGAATTTAGTCTAATATATATTTAGAG
Organism: Lablab purpureus; assembly: GCA_030347555.1. Lineage (NCBI taxonomy): Eukaryota > Viridiplantae > Streptophyta > Magnoliopsida > Fabales > Fabaceae > Lablab > Lablab purpureus. The sequence continues at coordinate 27,737,572 of CM059258.1, forward strand.
TTTAGTCTAATATATTTATAAACATATTATAATTTTTCATCAAACTTGATAGGCTCACAAATTAATGAATTATTTTTCGTCTAATTAAAAATAAATAAAAAATACAATATATTTATAAAAGAATTATTATATTATTATTGAAAATCTAAAATTTAATATTCAATATATTTTCAAGACTCCAACATTTGTTATTTACTATAGAAAATAACACTTAATTAATTAAAATGTATAATATACATAAAAAATAAAAATGTATCAATTTTTTATTAACATCTTTGGACATTATCTAATTAACTAGTTTGTTGAGTAAATAACTCTTTCCTTTTTACTTCACTTGCATCTATAACTTATAACAAACTATATTACCAAATTTTATCTCAAAAATAGATTATGAAATATTATTTTTTTAGATAAACAGATTTCTAATATCTTGTACTATAACTATATATAAATTTAATATAATTATTTTATTTAGATATTTATAAAAAAATTATACAAATTATCTTTTACCTTATTTATTTATTTTTAAGTTCGTTTATACTCATCATAACTAAGTCTCCTTATATTCGTCATAACTAAATAAAAGATGATGTTTAATAATATATTTAACAATAACATTTTTATATATCATAAATCAAATTGTTTGAACAAGTTTATTTTATTATCCAACATAATTCTCTAGAAAAATACACTACATTTAAAAATGTCTTCTTAATAATTAGTTCCTATTTTTTGTATGAATACAATTTATTACACCCTTTCAATCTACATTTCTCCACTTTTTCAATGTCTTTCACGAAAGAGATGAGGTATAGAATACCAAAACAATCAATAGCTTAGATATAATTATCCTAAAGAAATGAAGTTGGAACAATCCCGTTTCTCTAAATCACATCAACCTTTTATCATATTCTTGTGTCTCTTTTTTCCATTTCTTTTAAGCATTTTTCTAAAAAGTCGTACAAATGCAACTTCTCTTTGTAATACAATGTCAACAGTAGAACAAAAGAAACCAGAGTCACAATTTAACTTCGGGAAGTGATTGCACAAATGTCATGCTTGCATTACGGATATGTTTATTGTCACTCTTATTTCTCTATTGCTATTCTTTTACAACTCACTTACTTTTTGCTTTTCCTAAAAATGTGTTAAATATTTGAGTCATACCGTAGGCTATTCCCATTTTCTATGAAGGACAGTCTATAAAGAGAAAATTGAGATTAGATGCAAAAACCTTTGAATGTTTTTGCGAGTCTCTTTTACTACCATAGAGAACCAACCAATTTCCTAATTTTCTTCTTGACAAAAAATATGAAACTGTTGGTCTCAAGGAGAATTGTTAGGCCTCCCATTACCCAACTGTACAGTAGAGAGAAAAAAAAAAGGACTAGAGAGACTTGAAGGCACCTTCTTCATTTTTTTTTTCTTCAATTTTTTTCTTTAATTCTTTGTGCTAGCTGCTGAATTAGTGAGGAGTGAGAGCGGACCTTATGTTACACAGATCTTGTACTACTGATCATACCATATCAAAATCAGTAAGTCTTTAGGGATTTAAATCAGTATAACAGTACCTTTTTTCCACACTATTAAATCACATGGAGATGGAGTTTAGTTGCATCACAGTTTTATCTTCAACTGTTCATCAATGATGCACTTCCATTTACCATCAAAATCTGATTATTATGCTGGAAACAATTGCAATTATTGTCTATCAATTGGGCGCTGCCACATTGTCATTTTGTATTGCAAACCGAATAAAAAAATACTTCAGAAGATAAGGTAACACACAGAGTAGATAGGTTTCTATCCCACTTAAGTGATAACTAAAAGAAACATTGAAATGTTCTGAATGCAGAACCAGGAGAATTACAGTCTAAAGGAAAGAAAGGGTTTCTTGATCTTTTGTATATTTTACCAAAACTTAGATTCTCTCTTGTGTAAAACATCATGAAAAAGGATTGTCAAACTAAGACAAGTACATCGTAACAAACAACTCCCCGTTCTTGAAGTGACAACACCATCGACCCCAAGTCAGAAAATAAAGATACATAATTTAAATATAGCGATGCGGAAAAACTTGAATATCATCACAGATTCAGAGCTTGTAGAGAAAAATTTAGACAGGGGAAGAGAAACATACTTCCACAAGCAATATGAACCATGGAGCCATTGCTAGAAAATGGTGATTGACACAAACAAGCGGTTGCTGCCTTCTTCCCATTCATCACAAAATAAGTCATGCAATAAGAATGTGAAGCTAGAGGAAAGAGAAGAATGGACATTGAATGATACTATCTAAGAGCAAAATATGTCAAACGATGTGGAATTTTAAGCTTTTTGGGAATCTGAATAAATAGATGACATGCAATTGAGAATATACACTGAAATTGGATAAGTGGACCAGCACCAAGTCCTTGACTCAATTAATATACCTGAGAACAGTTGGTGCAAAGGGAGAGACAGAAACTTTTGGGATATGAGCGATTTTTGGCCAGTCTTCACCATTTCTTCTTGCACATCTTCTTTCTAGCAGTGAGCAGTTATATATGCAGAGTCGTTGTAAAGACACAAGGTTCCGAATTCCATTAGGAAGTGATGTCAAACCATTGCAATTACTGATTTCAAGACTCAAGAGTGATGAGAGATTCCCTATCCAGTCTGGTAAACTTTTACCACAATATCCATCTATTACAAGTTTTTTTATTGAATGATGAGGCTGCAGGCCTTGCAATATCTTTTCATCTTTCTTCATTTTATTTTTAGAAGCCAACATTTTTTCATCTTTCAACCAGATCTTTTCATTTTCCAACCATCTGTTTTCTTTTTCCATCATACGTCTTTGTTCAATAGGATCGTCCCACAATTGCCCCTCACGGAGCCGCCACCACCGTAATTCCAGTTCTTGAAGATGTTGCTTCCCGATAAGTGTCTTTGCAGACTCAACCACTGCAGCATTCTCTCGGAGGGAATCCAGCCATTGAATTACTAATTTTCCTCTAAGGCTGTTTAGCCCACTCAATTCACTTATATCACCATTTTTACTGTTACAGTCCAATAGAAAATGTGTTAGTGTTTGAAGATTGGTCAATTGTCCCAACCCACATGGCATACATGTCAATTCCTCACAATCATTCAATTCAAGATGTCTAAGACTTTTGTTGATATCTGAGGGTAATTCTTTAAGTTCGCCGCACTGAGAAAGTTTTAAAGTTTGCAAGTTATGCAAGCTAGTAACATCTGGTGGAAGACTTACCAGAAACTTATTCATTGAAAGATCAAGATATCTCAATTGCTTCAACTCTCGAATACTATTTGGAATTGTTATGATATCCAGCCCGCAGAGTGTTAACACCCGTAAGCACTTTTTTATGCTTAAAAGAAAAGGAAAATGAAGACGTGGCTGACTCACATTTTGACTTCCATAAAGTGGCTGTCCAAGCAAAATAACTGTCCTTAACTTGTTGGAAGAGGATGATATTTTCTCTGAAACAAGTAATGAAGTACACGAGGACAAATAACGTGTTCTGTTTCCAATGTTCTCTTTTTTTCTTTCAAGAAACGCATATTCTTTCCCAACCACTAGCTGTGCTAGATCATGGATCAGGTCATGCATTTTACAAGTAATAATCTCACCACGATCATCCAAAGTCACATCTTGGAAAAGTGACATTGACAGCAAATTCATGAAGTACTCGTGACCGACATCTTCTTCACATCTATTGTCACGTGATGGTTGAATGAACCCCTCAGCCGCCCATAACTGAATGAGTGTTTTCTTGTCAAACTCAAAACCTTTTGGAAACAATGAACAATAAGAAAAACATTTTTTCAAAAATGAAGGAAGATGATCATAACTCAGTTTAAGGATTGCAAAGATTTTGTCCTTGTGTTGATCTATCTTTGAAAACTCAACTTCACTAAAATATAGCCAATCACTCCTGCCCAAGTTTCGAGAGTACAAGAGGCTGCCAATAGTTCTTATGGCAAGGGGAACCCCAGCACATTTTTGAACAATATCCCTTCCCATGGCTAACAACTCACAATCATTTGGTTCTTTGCCCCCATCAAACGCCACTCGAGAGAATAGCTTCCAAGATCTTTCTAAATCAAGACCTTTTAAGAAAAGGGGTGGATGTGTGGCCATTATTTTCGCCGCGGTCCTACTACGTGTTGTTACAATTATGGCACTCCCTTTACCTCCTTCCATAACTAAGCTCTTCAATTTCAGCCACAGCTCCCTATCCTCATTCCACACGTCATCTAGCACAAGTAGAAACCTTTTTCCTCGAACTTTGTTTCTGAGACCATGCTGTACTTGCTCAAGCTCACTATTTTTGTCATTCCCAACCATCTTTTCAGCTATTTTTCTTATGTCAAATTCATCTGAGACACACACCCACATTTTCTGATCAAAATAGCATTGGACTGTATTATCATTATAAACAAGTTGAGCAAGGGTGGTTTTGCCTAGTCCTCCAAACCCAACTATGGGAACTACAGACACATTGTCCATCACACTCACTTTGGTGTCTAGCAAATAACTTTTAAGAAGTTTCTTTTCCTCCTCTCTCCCAATAACATCATCTTCACTCACAAAAGAGTAAGTTTGTCTCTGCTCCCTATATGCAATTGGAGTCTCCACAGGGAGGTCAGTCAATTGCAATGTAATCTTGTTTTTAGCAATAGCATCTAGCCTCTTCTGGATTGCTTTCATTTCATGACCCAATTTAAAACCATAGACAATTTGGTTTCTTTGGGAGAAGAAAATCTGTACCTCTCTCAAGATTCTGCTACCACCTATCACTTTTCTTTCCAACGCACCAGTGGAGAAATCATTGAGCAAGTCATCTGCATCATAAAGTACATCTTTCAGCTCCTCCAACCAATTACTGATTTGAAGGTTGTTGGTCTTTGCCTCTGCATCCAGGAGTACAGCTTTTATTGCAGATACTGTGAGCTTCATTTGTTGTACGTCATCTTTGAGATTCCAAATGATTCCAAACTCCTCTTGAGCAAAAGAGTTCAAGTTTTGTAAGACTATCTGAGCAATGACTTCCATCCTTTGTCAAATGAACTTTGTTACAAGCATTAGTAAACAACAACGTTAGAGATCAAACAATTTCACAGCCAAGTGTAGTTTTGTAGGCATCAGCAACAACAACATTAGGTATCAAATAAATTCACAAGCACAACAACAACAATAAATCAAGCCTTTGTAGAATAAAGTGAGGTCGGCTACATGGGTAACAGATAACATAATGTTCTGTGATGAATCATATTTGTGGACAATTTTGGTGCCTATAAGATGAATGGAGTGTTAGAAATATTTGTTTAATATCTTTTTTATTTAAATTAATTTTTAAAAAATTTTAAATTTTATTTTAAAATATTTTTTCATAAAAAAAAAAATATATTAATTTATTATTTAGATTTAGAAAGTTAAAATTTAAATATTGTTTATCCTATATGTAGAATACATTAATAAAATAAAAAATATATTTTCTATATAATATATCTCTTATATCTTATATATCTTCATACCATATTTTTAAAAATCTTAAAATGTCATCAAGAAGCAGATAAATCAAGAAGCAGATAAATCAAGAAGCAGTGCAATCATGATATGTGATAAAAACGAATGAGTACAACTAATGTTTACAAACCATATTAAAGAAACCAAAATTAGAATAAATAAAGTAAAATTAATGGGTATATATGTTGTAATTGAGAGAGTAAATTTGAGAATCATGATATAAGTTCCAAGCTTTATAATGAAATTCAGCGGTGCTATCCACAATAGAACAACTCAGTGATTCAATACCTAAGAGAGTTAGAATTAGAGATAGAAGAAGAGAGAGCTTACCAGCTTTGGAAAAAAGGAGTGTAAATGCAGTGGCACCAGTTGTGCGCAAGCGTTGAAGATGAAGAGATCAGAGGAGCGGTCTATGAAAGGGAAATAAAAAAATGGATATGACTAAGTTCTCTCTATTTTTTTTTTTTAGTGATACTTTCACAACTATATTTTTTTACACAATAATCCTATAAACTCCCTTTATTAATATTTTATTAAATAATTTAATATTTATTTTAATTAAATAGTTAATATTTTAATATTAAAAAATAGTTATCGTTTTATTTTTTAGAAAAATGTTGTCCATATATCTATTTTCTTTTCATTATAAATAGACCTTAACAAGAATTCCTTTTATACTCAAATAAGATGTGAATAAAGTAAATTTGACTTTTTTTAAATTAAGCATTTAATAAAAATTTCTTAATGTTAAGTATTTAATAAATTAAAATAAATTAGATTTATGTTATTACATTCTGATATAAAAATAGTGCGTGATGAAAACAAATATATATATATATATGTATAAAATTAAATTTTAAATCATTTTTAAGTTGTGAATATTTTTTTTATCAATAATTTTATTTTAATTACTTAATTTTTTTTAAAAAGATTCAAATAAAATTTAATAGGTAACATATATCTCTAAGTTGAATACTATAATATTCTATCCGATCCTATAAAAAATAATAATTAAAACACTTATATATATTCAATATTTACAAATATTTATTAAATATATTTATTAAGTTATAGGTATAAAAAAAATTTGTCACCTATGCATGAATATTATACGTAGATGATGGATCGGTGATGAAATAATTTTGGTTTTTTTATTCTAGTTCAAAAATTATAGAAAAATCACAATTTCAGTAAACCTCAATTTTACATAAATTTTATTTCTTTTACTGTGGTCCAATTAAACTCCTGATCCGACATAGTAATTTAAAATACCATAAAAAATTAATTAGTTAAAGGAAAAAATTAGATGAATCTCTATCCAACACTTTAAATTTATCTTTTAATTTTTTTATTTTTTAATTATTCTTTTCATGTATAAAATGTGGACACTATCCAATTTGGATTCTATCTATCACAATTCTTAATTAAAATCTAAAAATAAAATAAATAAGTCTATAAAAATTTAAAAATTGGATAAAAATTGTGAATAGTAAAATATATGAACGGAATTATTGAATCTATACAGACTGAATTAGATAAAGAACTAATGAAAGAGAAAATATAAAAATGTAATGAACAGAGAAAATTAAATGTGAACACATTTTTTAATTAATATCATTTCTCTGCATTGAAAACCTATCAGTATACAGTGAAGTTGTCTTTTTCTTTTATGTGATTTCCATCACATAATGTGGCAATACTATCACAGTAGAAGTAGCCGACTGCAACTCATCCACCAGAAACTGTATATAATTTAAAATTTTGCTGATAATTGTTTCAACTTTGAAGACTGGTGCATGTGCTTTGACATTTGTGCTCAATGTCCAGAAAATTTTGGTGAGAAATGTATGGAGAATATTCATCAGTTTTGCTAAATTTTGGATAGGGTTTGAAATTTCAATGGAAAGATAAGTGGGAAACATTGAAATTTGCTACTCTCAAATTAAAGACTGAAGTACCATTTGTATGAAATATATGACAGCTGATTCATCAATAGTTGAAAAAAACATTAAGTTATGTTCAGTGCTACACTGACAGTTTTTTTCTCTTTTTTTACGTAAAAAACACTAAAAAATATAACACTTTAAAAAATTTATTAATATAAATTAATTTTAAAATAAAAAATAATTAATTATCATAATAATTAAATTAAATATTATTTTATAAATTAAAAATTACTAATATTTAAAATAATTTTATTATTAATAAAATAAATAAAAATGAATTTTTTATGATTATTCGTCTTTAAAAAATATAAATTAATTTTTAGTTAAATTAGTTTTTGAATCAAATTTTAAAATTATTTTTATTATTAATTATAAAAGTTTTAGTTATTTATTAAATTAATTTTTAAATTAGTCTATAATTAAATTGTGACCAATTTTATTATTTTAGAGATTTAATAGTATAATTTTTTAAAATAATTTTTTTGGTGTAAAATGAGTGAAGTAAAATATTTTCGTTCCTAAAACAAATACAAGAGTTAGTATTTAGGTTCTTGAAATCTTTATCGGGTAGGTGAGTTTACAATTTATTATTGTTGATATATTTTATTTGTACTTTTATTAGTAATTTTATTAATAGATGAATAGTCATGGCATTAAACGTTAAAGGATGAAAAAGAAATCATGTTGTAAACAAAACGTTGAAAAGATAGTATGTTTGAGATATGACCTCATAAGATGTCACCAAAGAACATATGTAAGTATAATGAATAATATTAGATTCATTTTTAAGAAGAAAAAGGAAGCTAAAAATTAAAGTTGCTTCAAATGTTCAAAACTCATACTGAAAGTGTTGAATAACCAATAAGCTGGTATCAAAGTTATCAAATTTATGTAAACTTTTTTAGGTATAGTTTTGGGATAGGACTTTAATCTAGATAACTAAACTAAATATAAAATTGCAAATGTTTTTTTTAATATGCATGAACCCTATTCTCTTATCTTGGTTACTTTGGTTATAATTTCATATAATTATTTTACTAAGTTATTTGGTTTGTAATTTGAACTATATATGATTGAATTTATAAAGTTGATTTTGGTTATAATATTATATCAAAGGGAAAAAATTATGGTTGAATTATATCTTACTTGATATTTTAAAATTTTTTTGGAAAACTTTAAGAGTTGACTGTATGTAAATCAATATTGTAAATGTAGTGAAAGTTAAGATTTGACTAAAAAGAAACAATGAAAACAATAATTTATGATAAGTTTTTTTTAAATATTTAAAATATAATTCAAGGTTAATTTTTTATGAAGTGTTAGGCATTTTTTCTTTATTATTAATTGTTACTCAAGGTTCACATGGATATTTATGATGAAAAGAAAATCAAAGTCTTTTGAGAAGTTTAAGCATCATATGTTCATAATTCTTAACCAAACCAGAAAAATAGTCAAATGCTCAAGGGAAGTGAAAGGATTTCAAAATTTGGTCACCTTATAAGAAAAGAGTGATTTTATTAAAGACATCGTGTTTGATAAAGATTCTATTATGATGAAGAAGTCCAAAGAAGGCATTGAAGAGCATGATCACAAATTTAAAGAGAGTGCATGAATAGGTGGAGTTCTCTATGAAGGAAGCATCTAATAAACTTGAGGAGTCCATAAACGGTGCACTTGAGCATATAAAAGGTATATCATAACATCATCTTACCATCAAACAAGTGTTTGAAGGTCTCAAAGGAAAAGACATAAACTTGAGAAATGTGAATTTGATGGTAGACTTGCCTATGCGCTGTTACAATGGAGGAGGTGGAGTTGTCTAAACCAACTACTTTTCATGAGCTAGTTTCTTATGCCAAGGACAACATGTAGATTTTGGCTGTGCAAGAGGAAATGAATTCTTTGTAGAAAAATGAGACATGGGAGCTAGTATGACTGTCTAGAGGCAAGAGTATTGTTGGGTGCAAATATATCTTCAAGGAGAATAGTCTCGCGTCTATGGTTGATGGTAAAAGGTCTAGTGAAGATTCTATATTAGTGTATGTTCACATAATAGGTGGTGGTGCATCTAGTGTTAGAAAAGGGTATATCTAATGGTAAGTTGTTTGATGAAGCTTTTATACTAGAAAGTGCATCTAATACTGGAGTCTCTCTACAACATGAAACATCTAATATAAGGTTCAAGTTGTAACGGAGGGTTATAATAAGAAGGAAGGTGTTGACTACGATAAGATATTCTCTTTGATGGTCAAGCACATTTCTATTTAGGTTTTACTTGCCTTGTTAGCAAATGATATGAAAATTGAACAACTAAATGGGAAGATGACTTTCCTCTATGGCTACTTGGAGAGAGATATTTTAATGTGTTAGTCGAAAGGTTTCGAGGTGGAGGATAAGGAGGAATGGATGTGTAAGCCGAAGAAGTCATTACATAGACTAAAATAATCTCCTAAATAGTGGTATAAGAGGTTTGATAAGTTTGTACTGCCTTAGAGTTATGAAAAAGTCCTTATAACCCATGTATCATAAGAAGATAGAGAATGATGAGTTCCTTTATTTATTATTATGACTCATGTATCATAAGAAGGTAAAGAATGATGAGTTTCTTTATTTATTATTATATATAAATGACATGTTGATAATATCTTGAAACAGTTTTAAAGTAAACAATTGAATTTCCTATTCCGTAAAAAATATGAAAGAATATTTTAATCTCAACAAACTTTTTGATAATTTAGTATAATAATATTTTAATTATATTTTTTATTTTTTGAATTAAAAATATTCTTATATATTACAGTAATATTATTAACAGTAAGTGGGTGATTTTATTTTAAAAGATGTGATATGTTATTATTATTATTATTATATGCATGTGTGTAGAAGTCCAAATGATGAAAACCATGGCTGCTTCACAACATGGGACCACTCCATGTTCAAATGATCAAACCATGGCTGCTTAACATGGGACCAAGCTGCAGAAAAATTCACACCAAACTTTGACATTTCTCACAGTGACAGTGCAAACAATAAATGACTTGGATTGAGACCTGCATGAACACCTCAAGCCACACTATAAAAGCAGACATGATTCTAAGTGCTACATGCAGCAACCACCAGCAACAACCAAGATGGCTAATTCCTACTTGCCCTTGCTTTTGTTGATCCTTGTAGCTCTCATCCTCACCCCTGAAGGGCTTGCTGAATCTGACTCTGACTTCTACAAACCCCCCAAGTATAAGTCACCACCCTACAAGCCCCCAGTGTACAAGAAACCACCAGTTTACAAGCCAAAACCACCAGTGTACAAGCCAAAGCCACCAGTGTACAAGCCCAAACCAAAGCCATACAAGCCCCCTTATGGTAAGCACCCTCCAGTTGAAGAAAATGATCACTTCTAAACCATGCAACATGGCACGTTAACTATGTACTAAATAAAAAGGTTCTGTTATACCTGCTATGTCGCATTACAAAATTTCATCTTTCTAGCCATGCTTCAATATTCTTGGCATCTGCACTTCAACCTTCTGTAAAATGTGGCCGAGAAAAGAGCATCTTGTGTGTCACATTTCATGAATCAGTAACGAAAACATGATGCTTGTACTTTGATGAATTCATAAATAAAAAGAGTTTTATGGTTTCAAGATTGCGTGCTGTTTGATTTGATTTGATTTTCTTTAGCACATGCAGTTCAAATTTTGATTAATTAACTATGTTGAGGATATCATTTCTATGTTGAGGTTTGATTGTGTTTTTTTCCTTATAATTTATTAATTGAAATTAATGGATAATTTCTTCTACTTTTAATCATTTAAATAAAGTTGTCCACTTTTAAATCAGTAAATATAAATTAAAAAAATTGAAAACTGGAAAAAAATTATAAGTAATTTAATTAATGCGATAAATTAAAATTGTTTTTTAATAGAAGAATTTGTGAAAGAATTCTGGTAACTTGTCTTAAATTTTAATTATAAATTAATTTTAATTTTATATGAAGTTACTTGTATTATTTTATTATTAATAGTATTTTTATTATATTATGTAATACAATATAATATAATATAACATAATTTTGCTGATAAATGAGAAAAATATTTAATATAATATAAATAATAAGGGAATAAAAATAAATTAGTAAAACATTTTGTATCCAACTGTTTTTCATGCACATTCTTCTCTCATTTGACGGAAATAGTATAATTCATATCTTTCACAAATTAATCTCTTCTCTTTTTCACAAATCAGCTTAAACAAACACATGTGTCTTTCTATTTACATAAACATTAATATATAATATAATATTGTAAAATTTTATAATAAGTAACTAATACTTTTTAATACTAGTTATCGTAATTATAACTTAATAACTCCATATTAAGTAAATATCCACTTATAAAATTATACTTTTATTTTGATACGTTTTAGTTAATAAAATAATATATCATTATTGATGAAATAGTATTTTTTTTATTTCACTAAAAGTAAGAGTTATTTAATGATATATTCAAAATTTATGCTGTATTTTCTTTTATAATTAAAACTATATTATTTTTTAATAATATCTTTAGAACTAATAATAATATTTTTTTATTTTTATTTTACTAAAAAATATTATATTATCTATAATATCGTATTTCAGTCGTAAGATAACCTTTTTAATTTAATATTCTATAATTTTTTAGTATTAAATTAAAAATATTGTTGCAGGAGGCAATTGGTAATACAAGTTATAACTATATTTAGAAAAAAATTTAGTGACATACAAAGACAAGCAGTCAAATCAATAATAATATTCTATTTTAATCAATAAAGTATAAAGAAAAGTAATTTTCAAAGTAATAAATATGATTAAAAAGGTATAAATTGTTGTCTATTTGGTTTTATAAATTGTACTTTCAATTTTCTCATGAGACCACACATTTTTAATTTATATATAGTATATTTTTTCAGATAAATTAAATTAATTAGTATGCTAGTGATATTTTGTTAGTGATAATGCAGAAAATAATTCCTTCAAATATCACATTAAATATTTCTCAATTTAAACTGTATTTTTTGACGTCACATTAGTGTCATAATTTTTAATTGTAGATGCTAGCAAAAGTTTGTTTAAACAAAATTCATGTCATCTAAAGTCATTACAAATTTAATGGTGAATTAAGTATTAAAGTAATGTTCAATAATTTTGAAAGCATAAACGCAATTAAAATTATCCATTTAATAACTATATGGACAAAAAACACAACTAAGCCTTAAACATGCAATGGATGAGTGTTACTGCCCTAGAATGTAAATTTAAATATTAGTGGATATTTTTATTTAATTTTTTAATTTAAAATTTTTTATTTTTAAATGAGATTATTTAAAATATAAATTTAAATAAAAAAATAATTTTTAAATAAAATTTCTTAAAAATAATTGTACCCAAATAAATTTAATTTTTTTAAAAAAATAAATATAAATAAATTAGATATAAAATATAAGTTTTAAAAAATTAATCTTTTTAAAAATAATTTTAATTTTGTAAAAATAAATAAAAAATATACATAAAATAAAATTAAATTTTAAACCATCCTTAAATTATTAATATTTTTTTATTAATATATAATTTTATTTTCTTAAAAATATTTTAATAAAAATATTAATAATAATTAGTGGATAGTCAATATCTACTTATCCACCTCTCAACACTCAACAGGAGAATAATTAAAATATTAATACTTATTTAAGACATCTATATATTATTATTACGGATTTTACTCACAAATATTTATGGATAGAAATTATTTTATCATCAATATACTAGTCTTTCTTACTCCTTAAATCATTTCATTTTAATAATAATAAAATTAATTTTTATGTTGCATTTTATATTTATATTTAATAAAATTTATAAAAAGAGTTTAAATGAATAAGTTTAATCACAATAATGTTGCATTTCATATTTATAAGTTATTTTACATTTTTTTTATAATTAATAATTTATTATATTTTTAAGAATTAAATATATTTTTAATTCTTGAATTATTTATTAAAATTATGTTTTATTTTTAAAATAAACTTTTAACTTATTTCATCCTTATAATTTGTAAACTAATGTAAATAATTTTTTATAAAAAATAAAAAAATTTAAAAAGTAAAATAAAAAAAATTAAAAAACATATTATACTAAATAAAAAATTATAAAATAAAAAATAAAAATAAATTCTAACACATCAGATCATTTATATAAAATATAATAAATTCAAAATTTATTATATAAACAAAACACAGTTCTACCAAATAGTTTAAAAAATAAATATATTAATTTATTTTTAGTTTAAAATTCAAATCTAATATAAATATATATATATATATATTAGTTTAAATAGTATAATAAATAAATTTTGGAAACAGATTTGTTCCGCGGGTCAATTTATATACAGCATGATTCAAGCGGATTAGGTTTAAGAAATAATAGTTTAAATAAAAATAATTTTTTTAATCTGCTAAATTTGGCTTGATTTATTTATCCCTAGACTATTTTAATTATGACAAATAGCACCATAAAAGTTTGATGTTGTGCAAAGTTAGAGTAATTGAAATTGAATATAAAAGTTATACAAAAGGTATGAGTGTCTCAGATTTAAGGTTATTTGTTCTGTCCACTAACTCATAAATTAAATTCTTGTTATCGAGATTATATGATAAAAATAATTGTGATTTACTAATATTTATAAAACACGGCAAGGTAAAGTAATTTGCTCTTATCATTATTGTAACTAACAATAAACTAAAACATTTTAATATTATTTATTAATTAAATATTTTATATATTCATTTGTAATAAAATATTAATTAAACAAATAAATAATACATTAACATAATATTTATTTTCTGTATTATTTATTGATGGATGCATATCCATTACACGGATCTCAATATTTCTTATTTATGGACAAATATGTATTAAATTTATCCAAAATTTTCTGTCCAAAACCGTCAACAGATTTATAGATGGAATATGAATATTCTCTATTTACCTTCCAATGGAGTTTCTTACAGCAAGAAAAGAGAAAGAGAAACATTAGCTGAATTAATTTATATCTGTCAGACAAAATTGAATTTAAATGAAATTTCTCTTGTCAGGGGCTATACTACACATTTCTCTAGTATGATTAAGGTTCCATCTACTCTTCTCACTAGTTACTTGGTGAGGCAGAGGAGAAGTAAATGTTTTAGGTACAACCTATGATGTATCATCAATTTTTAACTGGAATTAACCACTTTTTGAGGCTCCATTTTTGTCCTAGTTTTATCTGGGGAATCACTTTCTTCTGTTGTTTCCTTCCTTTTGTTATTCATTTGTAGCTGTTCTTCATCCTTAACTTTTGATTTCATCAAATGAGGCCTTAGCCTGTTTACATCTGACTGTTGAACTGGTTTCAAAAAGAATTCATCGGCTCCATCTTCTAGGCATCTGGTTCAAACAAAAAGGGACTTGTTAGATTTTAAGTTCAGTAATTTAATGCCCTCAAAATTTCTGCATTTTTAGATCATCTTCATGTTAAGATTTTGGCAAAAACAGAGGCAATTTCCATTACCTGTTGATCCTTGACGGGACATTTTCTGAGGACATAATCACCACTGGTATGTCTTTAAGAGATTTAGATTCCTGCAAATCAATAACTTTTTGTTATTTTTCTAGCATCAAGCCATAGAAGATACCAGAAATATGCACATCACAAGATTGGTTTTGGGATTTGTTATCATTAAAGATCAACAATTATCTCATTTAAGTTAAAGAAAACGTGTTATTTCAGAAATCAGGTTCCATAATTTCAAAATTTTGATTGAATAGTGGGTGAGGGGGTATAAACATCAAATTAATTATAATTTGATTGAAGTTTTATGATGTACAAAAAAATTAAAATTGGGCAGAAAATGGTGATTCTTTTGTGAAATATATAAACTAGATCAACAACATAAAGAAGAGTAACACTAAGCCATTTTATCAGTATAAAAAATCCAAGTAGTTTACCTTGATTTTTCTCAGCAGATCATACCCTGTCATTTCTGGCATACAGTAATCAGTTATGATCAGGTTTACTTCTACATCCTGAAATTATAATTAGCAAAAGGGATTAGATCAAAATCATTCTAAACTTTCCCATTAAAAGAAAGGTAAAACTATGTTTCATCATTTATAAATTTTGCAATAAAATTGAACCTGATTGGCTGCTTCTAGAGCAATAGTGGGAGGTTCTTCATTTCTCTTCTCATCTTCAACCAAACCAAGAAACCTCAAAGCCTTACTACCAGAATCCACAGCAGTAACTGTAATCACAAAACATACCAAAATGAATTAAATTTCACATCAAGCAAAACCAAATCACCCCATCAGATAAACTAACATAAAAGATCAAACAAACCACATAACTATATATGGTGATTTCTTTGATCAAATATTTCAGTATAGCTAGAAATCTAAGTCCATAATTTCAGAAAGGGACACCACACCACAAAAATGGAGAGAAGGAAAATTACCATGAAAGGAAGATGTTTTGAGGAGTCTCTCGATCAACATTCTGTCAATAAGACTATCATCAACCGCCAAAACATGAAACTGTGCCTCTGCTGCCATACCCATGATTATGAAAACGATGTGCAATTGGAAGCCAGAACAGGAGAAGAATCACAGAAGATGAGAAAAGGATGAAGAGAGTGATGATATGTGATGAAGGAGGGTGGCATGCACATTTTAAAAGGAGGGCACATCATGGTCAAGAAGATACAAAATCCACCAAGGAAATCTGACAGTTTGGAAAGCAAGATCCGACAGATTTCGTCAAGAATCTGGCGGATCTTTTGGGTTGATTTTTGAATTGAAAAACAAGCAAAGAAAGTGCTGTTATTGTACCAAACTCAAAATCTGACTTGTTCATTATTAGTATTATTTTCATTATTGTATTTGACCCTTTTGCTTAGGGTTAAAGACAAAGAACTATTGGGGTGTTCCACACTGTTCTCTTCTCCCTAATCCATTACCCTTTCACGAGACCAAACATTATTAATAATTATTATAGGTTGTTGTCATTGTTCTCACTGTTCAGAGTCGTGTGGACTCTATTCTATTCCATGCACGTGCATGACATGCTAAGCACTATCAGACCCACGTACCAGTACAACTACACAAACAAACCAGTACAAAATGTAATTTTCTTTTTACTAATCAAATGTTTGTCTCTAGTCTTTTTCTAAGAGCCAAATTTTGACCTAAATTATTCATACAATTTTCAAACTCATCTCTTCTGTTGCTCTTTCTTGGAACATTCCATTATTTTAATTCTCTCATTTGTTCAATTATCAAAAAATGTGTCATGCTCACTCAGTTTTATGGTCTCATTCACTCAGAAATTATTATAAATTGTTTGGATAAGCTTTATATAATCACTTCAAGAAAAAAAACAAGAATATGAAGATAAAATAAACTTCTCTATAAATTAAAATTATTTTCTTATAAGATGTGAGAGCATTTTATAAACTATTTTATGCTTACATTAATTTTAATATTTTAAATTTTTTTCTCTCTTTTAACTGTTTATATAAGTTCATATAAACAAATCTTTGTAATTATTTTAAAATATCTTAAAAATCATATCAATTATTTTAATTAAATAATGTTGCAAAACTACTTTTTTATCAGAAATTGAAAGATATATTTACAAAAAAATATAAGGAATATCTCAACCTATATATGTAAAATCAGTTAAAATTATCATATTTAATAGGCCCTTGTTTGATTTATTCCTCATTTTCTATTTTTAATTTTTTTTAATTGGAACACGAACTTAATTAAAATAATTTAGAAAAAAATGGTAGTTACAACTTACAACTTACAAGTATCTGATATTCCACAATTATCCTTTTAGAAATAGGCTGTCTCCAAAGAATACCCTTTTGTCTTTTCTGTCTCAAAAGCATATAATTGACTTTCAAATTATGCTTTTTTAATTTCGAAATTTCTTTTCGGGGTCAATATTTATTATTTTAAAAGATAAATATATAATTGGAGCATGATCATGTGAGTGATTAGAAAATTAAAAATATTTCACATTCTGATATTTCGAAGCAAGTAATATGACATAGAAAAAGAAAAAAAAATATATTTTCATTAATATTTGGCCAGATTCTACTTTTTTGGTCTGTAAGTGAAATAATATCTGATCTGCGACAAGTCTTCCCCTGCTTAAGGATCATGAACCCGTTTGGGGCATTCACAGAATCATAATCGATATTTTTAATATTTTCGCAAGCAACTTAATTTTTTAATCTTTTCGTTTCATTTAAACATGTTGTGAAAGTAACTGACAAATTATTTTGATGCCCTTTTACTTAATTGGGTTAGAATTTGATTTTTTTTTGTTTATTAGGCACAAGAATATATATATATATATATATATATATAATATTAAGTTTTATTGAAGCATGAACATATTTAATTCAAGCCATGAATATCTATTTGATTATTCCAATATTTGAACAGGAACAGTCCATTTTGATTATGTTTAGATTCGAATTATCTTCAATTTGAGAATGTAAATATCTGTCCCCACCTTGAATCCAATCTGCAGCATAAGATTAAAATTATTAGAAAGAAGATTATTGTTTTATTTTTAAACTTGTATTTTTCACAATAGTTAATTATAATAGTAGTGAAATATTAATGTGAAATCATAAATGATTAATTTAAGAAAATATTTTCTAGTTTCATCTTTTGTATACACTGATATTTGCAAAAATTATGCATTATTTTTGCTTCATTTACTTTTTAAAAAATTATATATAACAAACTGTGAAATATATTTTCAGTTGTCTTCACTGTTTTCTTTAAAAAAAATTAAAATAGGAAATAGAAGTGATACTTTTAATTAAAAGTAAAAAGAAAATTAAAATAAATCTCAAACTAATAAACTCCAAAGTTTCTTACTTTATTTTCTTTGATGTTTAATGCATTTTGTTACTAATCGAAAAAGAGAATGCATTTGATATATGATTATTTTAAATATGTAAGTGATAAGTGGATTAAGAATAAGAAAAAAAAAGGGGAATAAAAGTTTTCACAATTTCTTTACATTGAATATGAAACAAGTAGCTAGAAACAATAAATAGGTTTGAACTGTTCTGTGTGCACAACTTTTCTTAACAAGAGTTAAGTAATTAAGATGACAAACTTGCAAAAATTCATATAACCCTAATTTACTTAGATTGTTTGGATTTGAAGTGGCCAATCTAGAATCATGCTATGAAACCCTATTGTCCCACCAATTAGAGATGATTGAATCTAATATAGTGGTGACCACCTCTAATATTAGGGTTCATGATCACTGTCATGAAGCAGACAACAAGATCAATAAGAGAGGGCCATTGACTCTTATAGAATGCACGCCTAATTGATAAAGAACAGTAGTGAAGAAATATCCAAGTATTCCCCATTTGGTTGATCATTCTTGTGGTTTAAAATTCACTAAATAGTTACAAAGAAGGACCAAACATATATAGTTTTAGGCTTTTTTTTATTTGTTTATAGGAGATAGTCTTCTTACCATTGAATTGACCTAATTTTAAGATATAAAGTGGTAACTCTATAACATAGTTTTAGGTTTAAAATAAATTTTAAAATGAAATATTTCATTGTAAACTAATAAAGATATATTCATTAGTCATCAAAATATAACTTACTACAAGTAGTAAGTTAAATATATTTTTAATGAGATTAATCATAAAAAATCAATTATACTTCGTAGTAATAACATAGTTATAAAAAAAATTAATAGTAATACTTTGTTTAGTGTGAGACCTTATTAGACTGGGTAGCCAATTATTGATGATGTTTTTGTAGATTAAATTTGGCGAATTAAGAGACAATTTATTTAATTAAAACTAATAACTGATTAATTTTTTGAAATTTATTTGTCCAGCACATATACAATAATTTGTGTAAAATATTTTTTATATTTCTCTATTACGCTCATCATGTCATACATAATAATGTAGGGAAGCGATAAACACAAAAAAAGATTAAATAAAATATTTTGTATGCCAATAACTTTCCTCAATTTTTAAGAAAAAAATTAAAAGCCTTAGAAAAAAATAAAATAATTTTTTTAGCAGGGTTTGAACTCCATTTACAAAGAAGAAAATACTCTAGTCATTATTACACTTTACCAACTATAACAATAAAAATGATATAAATACAAATAGTAAATATGTTTTCTTGTAGGATGGCCGAAAGACAATACCTGTGGCCAGCCATGTGTTCTGTATCTCCATCAAAACTTCTGTTTATAATTTGTTGAATGCTACCAAATTTGATTTGCCCTACATGATTATTAGTCATATTTGATTTCTTTTTCTTATGAATGTGTTAATCATGAACAATTTACAAATTTACAATTATTTAATGGGATTAACAAGAGAAGAAACATGTTGTGTTTTCACCCAATCTAGTAGTGAAGGTAGGTTTATTAATTATTCATATGGTTTTTAAGAATTTAAATGTGAGAGTGGATATAAAATTTTACAGTAAAAATGATAAAGTTGAAGTGTATAAAAGAAAAATAAAGACTCATAAACATTAAGCCTTAAGGTTTTATATTGAGAGTGGTGTCAGATTTTATTATGTACCCTCTTTTTTAAGAAAATTTTTTAACAGTGATATAATATTAGAGTCTGATTGTCTTAGTGACCAGCTCAGGCAAAGACAAGCATGTTCTATTGTAATAAAACCTAAAAATAATTAGGGTCCCTAGTAAACCTAACAGCATTGAAAATAATGTCAGATTTTTTTATATACCGTTGTGATTGAGAAAATTTTCCAACAATAATATAATATCTAAACTTTAATTCAAATTTTAGATTCAACCATATTTGATAATCGATAGCAGCTGTAATACATCGACTAAGCATAAACACATAGATTAAGCATAAACTTGATTTTATAAGATAATTTGATGAGATTAAGTTAATTGTGTCACATGCTATGAGATTCACTCTGATATTCTTAGTGTTATGAGCATGAGAGATTTAGATTTCTTTGTATTAACTTTGAAGTTGATGTGAGAAGTGTATGAATAGAAGATGGTGACTGAATTGCCACCACCACGTGCCTAGATTTTCATAATTTTTTTGTATGAGGACCACATGCACATTCACCTTAATTTCATCACATATATCTTATTTGTAGATAGGTTGGGTTTGGGTGTGGAAGAAAGCACTAACTTTGAAGACATAAAACAACATTTGTGGGTGATTTTCCCAATGGTTTAGAATGATCAGTGGTATTCTATTTTATTATTGTTTTTGGTTGTCTCATTCCCACCTCCAACAAAAGAAAAGAGAGAGAGATCATTGGGAGCATAAAGTAACTAAGATTTCACCAAAATATATATACTCTCCTCATTCACATTTTATAAATAACATTCTCTTATATCTCACTATCAAAATACATTCAAATTTTAACAGCATAAAACTAACACTATTAACAACAATTTTTTTCTTATTAAATTTTATTCTAACTATCTTTTAAGGAAAATCTTACTAAATTTTTAAAGACTGTGATTCAAGGCTATTAATAATTAATTAGTGGTTATATGTGTAAATATCTTAAATTTGTTGAAAGAATAGAATACGGTAAAATAATTATCCTATGGAATATTATATGTTTTCACATAATTAAAAATCAGTAATAAATATCAGAAAATCATAAAACCAATAACCTTCGAATTTTCCAATTTAATCAATATAATTTAATCGTTTTAAAAACGTGGATATATATATATATATATATCATCTATTGGATAAATTTCGTTAGAAATATTTTGATGAAAAATATAACAAAATTTAAATTAATTATTATATAAATAATTCATTATAAAAGTTCTCGCATATTTAGTTCCTAATAAAAATTTTCATGACTTTTGATTCTTGAAATATCTAGTATCTCTATCATCTATAAATTATTTTATAAATATTTCTAAGAAAAAGTATAAGAAATATAAATGAATTGCTTATAATTTATTGAAATGTCTAAAGATTTTGCCTTTGGTCCTTAAAAAATTATTTATATATATATATATATATATATTCTCTACCATTATATTGATTCTTTTAATTAAATTTTTACATTTTTTATTATACGGTATTATATCATGTCAATTCAGATAATGTAGTGATAGGGAGTAAATACAAAATAAAAAAATTAGGGACCAAAACATTAAGAAAACATTTATTAGAGACCAAGTAAATAATTTATAAAAAATTCAGAATAAAATTAATATATTTAAGTCAAATTATTTTTTTACTTATGTTTTATAATAATGTTGTTGGAATCAGGTATTTATAAAATTTATTGAAGATTAATTTTCACTACTTTAATGATACATTTTTTATTCAAAAGGTTTAAATATTGAGCCTTATATCATCCAAATCAATAATTTGTTGATATTATATTATGAAGTTATAAATAGATAAATTTAAATTTATAAAAAGTATTTGATTTTCCATTTGCATCATCACACATGCAAGTTTCCAAAATCTTTTGGGGGTGAGAGGTACACTATAAAGTCAAAATCAATGCATAATTATTCTTCCTTTCAATTGGAATCATCAAAGACCACAAGGATCACGCCATCAAAATCTTCTTTAATTATGCTACTTCTTGAAAATAAAACTTCCCTTTAATTATTCTAGTTGTTGAAATTTCTTATTTTCAATCAACTTTTCTTTGAACTTTTAGCTTTCAATCATTAATTGTGCCCTTATTTTTCTCTTTCACATTGTGCTATTGTTGCCAATTTGTTCAAAAATCTCAAACATTCTATAAAATTAATTAATAGTCATGAATAAAAACAAGTATAACAACACTAAATTTAAAAATAAACTTAAAAAAATATATAATCAATACTAAATTACAAATAAAATTAAAAAAGCATGACAGGCATTTAAATAATTATATTAAAAGAATGTATATAGTTGACCATTTATAATTAAGTAGCAAAAAATGTTTTAAATATGAATCAACTTTCTCAAACCTTGCATGCCCTCATTTGCAAGTAAAAAAAGTTGAAGTAAAGGAAAACGTCATCAGAAGCAATAGCTTTGTAGAGAAATACAAAAGATAGAACTTGATTATCCTTGGCTCGAATAAAGTTGAGACTTCAAACAGATCATGTTCATCTCTGACACGCTTGTCTGTGATCACCCCAACTTTTATAAAATAATAAAGTAAAAGAAAAAAGTAATACCATAGCATAGCCACATAGTTATATATAAAATATGGTATATTGGGCATCAACAAGTGGATATATATTCACAATAAAAATATCAAGTTACAATTTTCACCGCTTTTAATTCTTCATATGTGTAATTTCGGTCATTTTTTTAAACAATTTAACCTTTATTTTTAAAAGAAAAATAAAATTCTGTCTCAATTTTAAATTTTGTATTACATTTTTTTTTAAATATATTTTTAGTCCTTGAACTATTTGTTAAAATTCATTTTTTAGGATAAACTTTGAACTTATTTCGTTTTTGTACTTTATAAACAGGTATAAATGATCTTCAATAACAAATGAAAACATCTAATAAAAGAAAATGGAAAAAAATATAGTGAAAGAAGTTTAAGAGAAAAATGATAGTAAAGTAGAAAATTACTAAGAAGAAAAATAAAAAGATAAAAAAAAATTGACACATCTTTAAAGATCATTTACACGAGTTTACAAAGCATAAGGACGAAATACACTGAAAGTTTACCTGAAAAACGAAACACAATTTTAACAAATAATTTTCAAGGACTAAAAATATATTTAACTCTTTAACTAATTATGTTAATATAAAGGAGTGCTCAAATTTTTTAACAAATTTGTATTAGTCTCATAATTTAAAAAGGCAAAAAGGAATAAAACAGAAATAATATAAGATAAAGATCAAAATTGTTGATTTTGTACGATTTATTGACTAAAAATGATGGGGACAAAGGGGAAAATTGTGTATGAAAATTAAAGTAGGCCAAAATTACAATTTAGTTTATTCAACAACATTCTTTGTAAGGAATAAGAAGAAAAAAGTTAACCCAATGAAATTTGTTGACGAATTATTTCATATGCTTGGCAATTTGCAAAGAATAATATGATTGTGAAGATGAGCTCATTGTTTCTTTGCTATGCCCCCACCAGATCCCCATGAGAGATATGGTGTGACTCAGGTGGCACCTTTATTCCCTAGGGTTCACACCACATGCCCCTGCTAATTATATAATCAACACATCAAAACTTTCATCACACACACACATATATATATATATATTTAGGGTTTGGATCTATGTGTCTAATCTTGTTTCACCATTTTAAGATGAGTACTTGGTTTGAAACATAATTGATGTTTCTTACTGTTATGCTTACTTTCCAATGGCCTTGGATGAGTCACGAGTGGTGTTGTCTTGCTTCTTACTTTGATTATGTCATTCCCCTCATGTAAAGGAGATTCTGAGGATATAAACTACGTAAGCAACTAATCATTATTATTCCCTTTAAGGTCACAAAATATACTCTCTAGTCTTTTTTCTTTGTTGGTTCTGTAACTTCTTTAAAAAAATTCTGCAACTAGTTAGTAATTGCTGCATAAACAATGAACATTTGCTATAATGCAAAAGCTGTCATGAATGTGTATTTGCCCTTGAAATGTGCTAAAATTTCAAGTCCACAATTATTTGATCAATTATGCAAATAAACTGTTGAATCAAATCGACATGTAGTGTATGTGTAGGAGATGGTAGACAAGTATTTGACAGGCATAGAAGTTGTCTCATGTTAAAGTATGCTGAAACATGAATTGTAAGAAGTGTCATCTTATTTGTAATTGTAAGATTTCACGTGAATTAGACATTAAATTAATTTAGTATATATAAATAGATAAAAATCTCTTCTTATAAATTGTTTTTGTAAAGTTAAAGTTAAACTTAAAATTAATTTTTTAATAAGAATTATATAATATATTGGATTTAAGTGTTTTAATTAATTAAATTATGTTTAAAATATTTTATTTGAATGGAATAGTTTCTTAAAAAATTAGTTACCAATTAAATAATTCAGGTATGTTTCTTATAAAAATTGTTTTTAAATCCTGGCCATCTTTGCAACTAGGTATTTATTTTTGCTTTTTCGATTATATATTTAATATCTTTTCGCATGGACCTTATTTGTTTTCAACTAAGGATTGAATAAAGTTTAAACTTTTTGTAAAGGTTTAGAAAATAAATATATTGTAAATGTTTAGAAAATAAATATATTAGAATTACTTGAATTAACTTGATAATACTTACTTGCGTCTTCTTGGAGGTCAATTTTTTTTTTTAAATCTATACCACAGAAAATGGAAACTTCTACAATATATAATATAATTGAATAATATTATATTACTTTTTATATTGCGTGGTAAGCATTTCGGTTAAGATTAATATGAATATGGAAATTGCACATTAGATTGTAGATTGAGTTGATTGATAAAATTTCAATAATATGTTTTACCATGAATGATTTGTTTTATATTGAAAGTAAGTTGATCACAATTGTTAAAGAATATCACTTATCTTTTTAAAGTGTAAACGTTAGATTATCTGGTGTATGTATGGTTCATTGGTAGAAGGTTCTAATACTTCATATTAGTTATAATTTTTTATTAACTTAAACATTCATATTGAATGTGATTTTGAGATCAAAGTATTTAAGTTTTTTCTATAAATTTGTAGTATAAATCACAATATAAGTCGATTTAAGTTGATTAAATATATTGTATTTAACTTTTAATATTTTTTTATAGATTTTAATCTAGGACAATGAGTAAAACAAAACATAATTAAAACAAAATTGAAACCACAGATAAGATTAAACGTAATAACAAAAAATAAAATTATTTTTATTATAGTTCTCTAAATTCATTAATCAAGAGAAAATCTAAAATTAATGAAAAATAAAGAAAACACAAAAAATATAATGAAAAGACAATTTAGAATTTAAGAAAAAAAAGAAGAAATGACCATTTTTAAAACTGAAAAACTAAATAAATGAATTCAAGTGTATAAAAAACATTTAGGCTTTATATATGTTATCTAATTTGAAATAAACATAAACCTAAATGTGGATTTGAAGTAAACATAAGTCTAAGTGTGTATTCTAGTCCATAAATCCAATTATAAAATTTGAAGTTAAAACAAGAGTCCAAATTCAACAAATTTGTAAGAACTTTTGTATAAAAATTCAACAAATTTATCCCAACTTTCAAATATAAAAAAAAATAGTACAAGAGTCCAAATCCAACCACCCACGTGCTCATTTTGAAGTCCTCATAATATATAATACAACTCAATCAGAATTGGCCAAAATTAACATCTACCAAAAGAAAATTATGACCAAAATAGTAAGCAAAAATCAAATTAGTTAAAATTATAAAATTAAAAGCAATTATATACATTAAATCCAATCTATTACAACTAAAAGAAAATCATTTAAAATTAAAAATAAAGATAATTGAAAGTGTTTTCAATATATAATAAAGTTATAAATATCTAAAAAAGTAAAATAAATTTTCTAAATTGAAATTGAGTTATACAAAAATTAATTAATAAACGTTATTTTATTATCATTGTTTCTAATTTTTTATTTTTTTAAATATATAAATAAATTAATATTAAGGTACAATTTTTTTTATTTTCTTCTCTAATTTTTAAAAGATTTCCTCCCAACAAATCATTATTCCAGAATATTTATGAGTACAACTATTTTTAATTAGGAGAATTTGTGAGTTGGAACTATTTTTAATTAGGAGAATTTGTGAGTTGGGTTGGGTAAAATTTGAGCAAACTCATTGCTCAACCCACTAAAAAAACATTGGATTAGGTTAAGTTTTTACATTTTTTTATGTTAAACACAACTCACTCTTAAATAGGTTGGATTAGGTTGGGTCAATTGGATCAAAAATTTGAAATCTTTTATTTTATTTTTCAACAGTCGAAAAACACACACTGTCATGAGAATATTAAAGTTTGTTTGCAAGACGTTTGGATTAAGATGCATAAGAGATTAACACTGGAGATATATGACAAAGAAAAAACGTCATAAGAAATCTTGTACTTAGAGTTAGCTAAAAACCTACACAAAATAAAAAAAGTCGATATAATATTAATCTTACGTTCCATAAAAAAACTTACAAACATAGTCACTAATAAGCTAGTGTTAAAATTTTATAAACAGACACTTACAACATTAATCTGACAAATTCTAAAAATGTTTATCAAAAGTCGACTCAATACTTAAAATTTATTTTAACAAGTCTTTTAATACCTTCATTCTATATTAAAAGAAATAATTTTTGAAATAAAAAGACATTAAAAAAATAAAATTGAAACAAAAGCAATAAACATAAAAAAAATTAGTTTTAAAAAATATATTAAAAAAATTTATGAATTTAATTAAAGAAATAATATAAAGAAATGAATGTAAATGAATAAACAAGAATAAATAAAATTTACATAAAAAATCCTTTTACATCAATCAGGTGCTTAACTAACATAAATCACAGACAAATGTACAAACGAAAATTAAAAATAAGAACTTTTTTATTTGAATTGGTACAATATCTTACTTAAAAAAGTCAACCTACATAAGTTATAATACAAACCGACATAAGAAGAAGTCTTCACTGAAAGAAATAAAAGAGTACATAAGTTTTACATCAGTTTATACTATAATATATATATATATATATATATATATATATATATTACAAGATAATTTCTACGTGAGTAAACTCAATAATCTATATAATAATAGTTGAACCACATCCATATAGAAGACTCATACTCATCTACTTATGAAATTCTATAACTCCTAAAGCTGAGAAGACACGACAAACAACTTCAAAATGAGAAAATCCTGCTAGTTTGCATAAATTCTGAAATTCTTTCTCAGTTCTTTCAGTGCCACCATCCAAAAACATGAGGTTGTGAAAGCCAGTAACCATTTTATCTGCATCTGTGGATTCAATTGCTTCAGGCACTATGATATCCACAACAATTACCTTCCCTTTTTCTGGCAAAGCTTTGTAGCAATTACTTAGAATTTGCAGACATTTTTCATCGGACCAATTGTGTAATACAGCCTACAATTATCAACCAACCATGAACATGTAATTAGCTTTTGCAACCTAAGTTCATGTTATTAGATCAACTATTTCACAAATATAGACTAACCTTCAATATTATAGCATCACCTTTTGGAACACTTTCAAACATGTTTCCTTCAACTTGCTTTATCCCTTCAAGATAATTTGATTCACTCATTAGCTTGCAAAGTAAAATAATCAATTCCCTCAAGATTAGTTAATTAGGGGTGTAATGATATTTTTAAAAAATTTAATATAAAAAAAGTCTTGTTTATATTAAAAGATTATGTGGGAGTTTTATGACTTGTAAAATTTTTTAAAACTTTTATAAGCAAGATTTTGTTGAGTAAATTTTAATATATTTATATAGTAAAAATTTAAAAGCTTTGAGAGATTATGAATTAATAGCATTTCAAGGAATTATATGAATTTATATAACATTTGAAAAGATAATGTTTGGATAAAGTAAAATAAATCCAATGCACTTTATCAATCAACTAACAACTAATTGATTTTTAATTCATTACTCATAATTCTCAACATTAGTTTAAATTAATAATACATGTTATTTGAGAAGAAAGTTAAGCTCTTTGCACACGTATATTTTGCAATACCTTAAATAAAAGAATAAATTATATATAGTGAGAGAGGAAAAATAACATAAAATTCATAAAAAATTATTCTAAAAAGTAACTATCAAAATTTATATACTTGTAAATAGTAAAAGACTTTTTTTCAGTTGTAAAAAAAATAATTGAATACCACTAGATGAAGTTATTTTCCTTAATTTGATTTTTTTAATCATCTTTTCTATTTCAAAAATTTTATTCATATTTTTTTAAATAAATATTAGTGACGACTTTATTTATTTTTTTAAAAGTTATTTTTTGTTATTTTATCATGATCTCGATTGCGAGAGATATTGATTAATGTTATTTTGTTGATCACATAATTTTGGTTGATGTTGACTATAAATAATATGTTTAAGATTTTTTTTATATCCTTAGTAAAGGTTATTTTATGGTATATACAAATGTTAGTTGAAACATATATTCTCTTAAATTATATTGGCAATTTCCTCTTCCTTCTCCTAGTAATAAGAAGTTTCTTAAGACTAAGAATTAAAACTCAAGATCTAGACAAAATCAAATATACCTGAATAAATGGGAGCATTTTGTATAACATGAGGCAGATCAAAATTAATGCCATTTGTAGAAGGATATTTGGAGATTATCATATTCAAATCTTGGCCTATGCCACCACCCACATCAACTAGCAAAGATATTTCTTCAAATCCTCTATACAAGTTTAGTATCTTCTTCATCTCGATTGTGCCAAGATGAGTCATTGTTTCTTTGAAAATATTACTCAGTTTAGGATCAGAGTACATGCCTTCATAAAGAGGCACTCCATGAACTTTCTCATACAAGTCCTTGTCAAACTCCAAAGGTACCTCTTTGTAATTCAGCCTAATAAAAAACACAACAATGTGACCAAATTCAATCCAAGTTAGTCATTCCCATCTTTAATATCTTTTCCTTTATTATAGTACATAAAAAAAACTAACAATCCCTAATTATATCTAAAAGCTTCTCTGTTTCTCCTCCTAGATCCTATGTATAAAATATAATTAAGTTCTTTCTACCTTTGTTTTCCCAGGGGATAAACTTATTAAAGTAGTGATAATAACATTTTTTAGCACTTTTTTTATAGTTTGTTGAAATTTATGGACCCAGTATTTTCTTTTATAGTTTTCAACTAAGTTCAATCAATATAAAAGAGAATCTACTAAAAGGAGTATTTAATTAACATTTCACACTTTATTTGCAAATACAAAGATGTATTTTTTTTCTCTCAACCAAACAAATAAAAGCAATTCTTGGCTTCTCCTTCTCAATCCTCTCTAGCACATCAGGAAAAATAAGATTAATGCAAACTTTTCAGCAATGGGAAAAACTATTTGAATTCTAAGTAGACCAAGAAATTGTTAGTAAAAATTTAATAGTTCTTATATTATAGTAAATCAAGAATATGAATGTATTTATGATATGCATTATGCAACTCTGATACAAGACATAAACTTGTCTATACAGAGTAGAATTATGTAAAGGGTTCTTTTGTGTTCTAATTTATATATGTATTATTTGTTGATAAAAATAAATACTTACAAGACATGAACGATGGAAGGGTGAGTGAAAAAAGTTGATAAGAAAGATAGAGAGCCTTTGTTGTGATCTTTGATGAAGTATTGACCAGCAAGAGATAGGTGGTAGAACCTTTGAGGGTGACCATCTTGGCTCGTGCGAGTGGAACAAGTAAGAAGAGAGTGACTTGCAAGTAGAGACAGCATGCGATCAACTCTTCGTGGCAATTCTGGGTGCTGCGTTGGAAGTTGAGATGCAACATCAGATGCAGAGACACCAAGTGATGATGGAGATGCCTTTGCTATGATCTCAAACAAGTTTAGTTCAAGTGCTGCATTCAACACTGCAGAATATATTGGACCAAAGCAATGCAGCATTGCAGAGATGAATGCATTCTCCTCCTCTGCATAACTGGAATCCATTCTGGTTTCTTTTTCTGTGTCTGCTAACTGCATAATTATTGTTCTCCCTATTCTTATCTGTAGCCAAAAGTTCACCATATGTGTCTTATTTTTGTTTGTCGGTACATACTAGTTGCTGCTTGTCTAAGATTTTCTATATTTAGAAGTTAAATTTTTTTTAAAATTATGAATATAGATTATTTTTTAAATATAGAAATCGTGATATCAGCATTAAAAAATTAAAATATTAAATAAAATTCGTGTTATCAAAATATGATTTACTCCATTTTTATAATAAAAAATTAATTTATATCCATAAGCGGTACCAAAACTCTTATCTAAACATATACTTTTATTTAACACATATTTTTTTATTATATTATATATCTTATAAATTTGTAGTTTTTCTTCTTTTTTAAATATGATTTAAGTATTAAAAAAAAGAAATTTAGGTGTACACAGTGCTGACTCGGTCCCTTTTGGACTTACTCATTTATGGGCTATTTTTGTCTAACCCTTGCATAATTATGGGCACACGTGTCTATAGGTCAGTCCTACATAAAACACTGAAAAAATCACTAACACTTTGCTTTTAAATTTTAGTCTCTTCAAGAAAATGGTGATTTAATGCTTTGATATAATGTAAATAATTTATGAAAAACTTATTATCATAAAAAAATTGGAAATGATCAAAATGAATTTTGATAACTAATTATTTTAGTTATGAATTTTGTGATAAAGTTTTTTAAAACTTCAAAATGAAAGATTATTATTAATATTGGTTGTTCGTTCAAAAATTTTTGTATATAAATTTGTAACTAGTATTTTATATGTGATATGCGTATCTATATTTATAAATGGATATAGATAAATAGGATAAAGCTAAAAAATTTATTGATTATTATATATAATTCAATTAAGATATTATATAAAAATTATGGTTTGTTTAATTTTTTTATTTCAGAATAAAAATATTTTAAAACTGAATAAGTTCAGGAGGATTATGAAAGTTGTTATCTTTTTCTAATGTATGTATATCTTATTTTTAATGTTATTATTCTATTTTTGAAAGAAGTTATTGAAAATTAAAATTGTTTAAATTATATATATATATATATATTAAATCATCCTAATTTGATTTATATTGAAAATATAAAAAATATTTTTAAAAAATATATTATTAATCTCTAAAGTAATAAAATTGATAACTAATTTAATTTAATAGTAACTAAAACAGTGATAGTTAATACTAAAAATTAATTTAAATTTAAATTTAAAAACCTTAATCTTATATAAAAATTAGTTCATATAAAAATAATTTATATTTTCTTAAGATTAATAATCTTTAAAAATATAAATTCTATTTATTTTGTCAATAATAAAATTTATCTTAAATATTAATAATTTTTAATTTATAAAATAATTTGTAATTTAATTAATTATTTTTATCTTTAAATTACTTTATATTTAATAAAATTTTGTAGTAATAATTTGTAAAAAATGTTGGTTATAAAAGGGCAAGGAATGTTTTTATACAAAAATAAACAATAAAATTTAAAAAACATCACTTTTCTTAGGTGTCTCTTTGAAGAGATTTGGTGTTGCTGAATATATAAATGTGAGGATGGAGATTTGTGCAAAAGTCTAAATATAAATGTTTTGGAAAAGAAGATTAAAAAAGATTTGTATGGCACCAAACTTTGAAGAGGATGAGTGTCTAAATTTCAACCATGGAAATGTCTTCTTTCTATTTGTGGTTCCTAATTGTTTATCAACATTCAATTATGAGGAGCCAAATAATGGACACTACAATAATGCTGAGATTTTATTGGATTTGAGGATGGAGAGTAAAAAAGAAAAGTAAAAAAAAATGAAAAGTGAAATGATTTTAATTAAGTTATGGTAAAAAAGGACAAAAAATATAAATGTATTTATCTATTATTAACATTTTTTTATTATAATAAAAAAATATAAAGATTAATAAAGCATTGACTATTTAATTAATTATGTATCGATTATTTATATATTAATAATATATATATATATATACATAATTGATATGTGGCAAATTTTAATATTTATATTATGTACGAATATTTTTTCCATAAATCTCATTATGTGAAAAATTCAACACGTGATTATTTATTGTTTTTTATGTTTTGTTTTGTATTATTTATTTTTAAACGAGTTTAAGGGAGATTGATCCAAACATATTCATAAATTAAAAACATCTTACTAGATGCCGGTCATGTAATGTCACTACTTGTTCCCTTTTTTCTTAAAAGTCCAAACTTTGACCTTTTTGTATTGTCATATTTATGAAAAATGGACTTTTCCTTTACAAAACCACAAATGGACTTTTTCTTTTCTCCATCTTTCAAAATGGTGTTCTTTGTGAGCATTTGTTCAAAGATAAATATTTACCAATGTGTCATGGTCATCAAAATCCTTTAAATAAGATTTTATGTCTTAGTTCTTATAAAATATCTTAAAACATGTCATATCTTATGTTATGAACATTAATCAATTTTAGTAAAAACAAAATATATTTCTCAACATCCTCTAATATTCTATATATGATATTAGAATAGTATACAGAAGATTTTTCTTGAGAGGTTATCTCTCTCTTTCTGTTGTTATAGTATAAATATATGCTACTTTCCATTGAAACCTCAGATATTGCAGCAATCTGTGATCTGATATATATAACTTATAAGCTTTGGTTTTGTATACACTTTTCCTTTTAATTTAAAATGGCTTATTTTAAGAAGCTTATCTTAAACATGGTTATGGTATTTGTGGTGCTCTTATCAATGAATCTAGCAGCACCAGCAGCAGCAGCAAGGGTGCCCCTTTGGGTGTCCCAACCTCATCACAGACCATGTAAGTTTAACATACCATTCCTCTAACAAATTATTCAATCTTTTGAACGTGAATTTCTTATCTTGCAATAACTGCTTCAAGTTTCAACTATTGTTTATAGTTCTTTTATTTCATTAATTGTATTTTGTTTTAGTTTAAAATCATGCTTAGTTGGGTTTTTCTGTAGTAATTTTGATAACTGATGAGTAAGTTCCAATTTTTGTTTGGGAACCATTAAGATGGACGCCTCCTTCAATCTGCTGATGATCCACGAGACCACCATTATTATGTTCATCATCCATGAGGAGCGAGAGAGACATTGGAGATTTGGCTTTGAAGGAAAACTTTGCAGTGCAGAAGCATATGGATATATAATTGCATATATTAACTGTTAATAACAACAAACATTTACACATTCATATATTTATATATATATATATATATACAAGAAGTGCAATTTGTTATATTAATAAATCAGTATTATATTAATAAATGCAATTTCCTCCTCATTTGTATTGGCTTGTTTTGGACGACTCTAATTAGTCATATTAATAAATTAAACTTCACTGTCATAATTTTTTAATTTTGTGTATAATTTTATTGTATTAGTTTCGGTGATTAGCATTTTCCTTCTATATTTAACTTATATTTAGTTATTAATGATTTAATGATTATTCATCCAATTTAAAAAAATGGTATTTTACACCTGATATCCTTGAATTACTTGTAAAAAAAAATTAAATATCAGTTACGCTATTCTTCTTCGAATTATAAGATTTATTTGATAAATTCTCACCACAAAATAAACTAATTAATTTATTTAGTTTTTTATAAATTTTTTATTTTTATTCTGTTTATTAATTACTATTAACTAAATTAATTAAAATTGAATAAGAAATTTTTATAAAATGAATTAATATTTTAATAAAATTATTAGAATTTTAATAGTTTTAAATTCATTTCAGAATTATTTTTAAATAATTTAAAATCAGAACTACTAATTTTTTAATTAAATATTTTAATCAAAATTTTTAATTTCCACCAAACTACAAATGATTATACTAAAATTTATTTTAAAATTTCACTCAAAATTTTCAATTCTCACCAAAATGTAAATAAAAATACTGAATTAAAATGACATAGGTACTGCAACTTCAATCAGTATTACAACTTGAAAATATCAGTTGATATAGATTTGATAAAAATTAAATTAGTACTCATGAAGATGATATTAATAGATAATAATGAAATATAAAAAGTCAGACTAATAAAAGATAATTAATTCTCAATTCCAGATTTTCATTTCTCTTTCTATTATTTAATATTAGCAGATATAATCATGCTATTAATAAAGATATATAAGAAAAAAAAGAGTTATTAGAATTCTAAAACATGTTATATTATGAAATAATTTTTCTTTCAAAAATTTATCTTATAATTTGATGAAATAATTTTTCTTTTAAAAATTTACCTTATAATTTAAAATAAAAAGAATATTAAAAATTTCAAAATATCATATATCAAATATTTCAAACACCCTTTATCAAGAGTTTGAAATATTATGTATACATATATCATAATAATGTATATAACTAATCCACAAATATGATTCACCACGGTGTAAATATGTTATTTTATTTGTCAAAAATCTATTTTGCGACATTAAATGTTACTACTAGAAATTACAATTTTATTCAATATAAATGTCATATTGCTGTAGCTCTTTTTAATTTTCCAATAACACTCATACAATTATGCTTCTATATCCTTTATATTCAACAAAAAAAATAACAAGTTCTTGCTAGTTCAAGTTCTCCATGTATAAAACTATACTTGTTCTCATCTTTTAGATGATATATATATAAGATTATTAAAGTAACACCATTATGATATATATATATATATATATATATAAAATTTCTACAAATTAACTTATAAAAGAGAGTACACATGCTTCTTCTCAACACACTTATTCTTGAGACCTTTGTGCTTTGACTCAGCTGTTGTGTGATGAATTAATTATGAATATAGTTGTGGCCTTGTGGATCAGTAGCTTTATGAAGAAGAAGGCGTCCACCTTAGAAGTTCCAAAACAATGGTGGAATTCAAGAAACAGTAACACAGAAAAATATTGAAACAAAAGAATGCAGAATAATGAAAATAAAAAGAATTTAGAAAATGAAAGTTGTTCTTGTTGTAGAGATGGTGGGTTACTTACGTGGTTTGTGAGGCTCTGAAGCTATTGCCATGTTCAACCATAAGAGAACCACAAATACCAAAATCATCTTCATCAGAACCTTCTTACAGTAAGCCATTAGAAAGTAATTGAAGCTATTCAATGCTAAACTGTATATTCAAACTTTAGAATTCTTCTGCAATATGTGGTCTATGAATGGAAAGCAGCATATATATAGAGAGAGAGAGAAATCCCTCTTAAAAAAGTCTGTTATGTGTATAGAATATAAAATTATCAATTAAATGTATGAAAAATTTGTATTTTTGGATTAAATCATTAATTGTATTATTATTAGTCATGGTGTATGATCACTTCTTTCTCAGAAAAAAAACATTAACGACTTATATTTTTGAAAAATTCTTAATTATTTAACAAAAATATAACAACTAAGATAATAAAAATAAAACTTAATCAATTTGAATTTGTTCGATATAATAATATTCATTTTAATGTTAATTTTATTTAAATTAAGTTAATTAAATAGTTATAAATTTAATTTAAATCCTTTTAAAAATCTAATCCATATATATAGTTAAGGATCAAAAAAAATTTGTAACTATATATATCTGCAGCTAAAATATTAATTTGTATTAAATATATATTTTTAATAAATATTAATTAATAATAGATATAAGTATTTTAATTATTTATTTGTAATGATACAAATAGAAGTATTATGAAATTCAACTCACATATACTCTTCATTTGTTAATTATTATTAATAATGGGATATTTTTATTTTAAGAAATTAAGTGACAATTGAAGAATTATTTAAAATTCAATTTTATATATATGTATATTTTTTTATTTAGACTAGATCGAAGTATTTAGATAAAGGTTCACTTACCATTTTTATTACACAAAATGGGAACTTCTATCTTTTGTTAAATTTTTAATGTAAGTTTTTTATTCAATTAGATTATATAGTTTTTACAAATTATCTCTTTGGATTTTCCACAACCAGTTGTGTTTAATCTAATTCTATTCTTTGGATTTCTCACAATCAGTTTTGTTTAATCTAATTCTACTTAAATATTTATGTAGATTATTATTAAGTCTAATTTATTTTTCTAAAAATATTAAATTATTTATACTAATTTTTACTATATTATTTTATTTTAATTTTATATTTAAAAATAATTTTTTATTTGAATTTATATTTAAAAAAAATATTTTTAAATATTTAAAAAAATAAAAAATAAAAAATAGTTACATATATTTATAAATACTCAAGTATAAAAAACGATCTACTAATATTTTTTACGTAAATATTTAATAAATAATGAAATAAATATTAAAGTAATTTTTTTAGATAATACGAAGAGGTAGTAGTTAGGGATGATATTGCTTGCGGGCAACCTATTTGGTTTATTAAGAATAGGTTGGGAAGTTTTACTCACATGAAACTTTATTACTAACATATTGACCCATATAAATTTATTAAAATTTATAAATAATTAATAAAAAATTATAATTTTTTAATCTTAAATTCAAATATTTATAAAATAAAAAAATTACAAAAAATTTATATATATAACAATTAGAAAACATAAAAAAATAATCATTTACTGTTTAATACAAATAATTAAAAAAAACATATTATATGTAGATTTTTTTTCTTGATAATAAGCAACAATATATGAAACGACAAAGCCGAGGACTTGCTATAAAGACTTTATACAAAAGCTACAAAAATGTGCTTATTCATGTTTTAACATGTTGCGAAGACCTTGACTTAATAAAAATGCAATAATCTCTTTATATTTTATATTGTCTACATATTATATACCCTTTTCCATTAACTTTTTTTAGTCATTTACATAATTTTCTTCTTACCGTTCTTAAATTATCATATATGTTTTGTTAATTTAAAATGAATAGAAACTATAAATAGTGACTTTTCCATTAGAATATAATATGAATTAATTAGTTCACCCAAATTATAGCAAAGACTTCAATAATGTTCTATTACATTTTTTATATAAAAAAATAAATATTCAAATTTTATTCCTCTATTCTAATTGCTAAATGTAATTAATCTTCCTAAGTGTCATTTAGAGCCATGCATGTTAACAAACATGCACTATATTTGGAATAAATTAGAGAATGGAATCAATTTTGTTAGATAACCTGGCTTTTAAAAAGCTTAATTTTGTTTCTTAATATTAATGTTTTAAATATGGAAGTAAGAAAGTTTAATTAAAAAAATTTACTAAATAAAAAATGTTACTTATATTTTATTTCTAAATTTTTTTCATTTTTCATTTTTCATTTTTAATATCAATTTTAAGATTTATATGCAAACAAAATTGATAAAATATTTATCATAAAAAATAATATATTAATTGTACATAGGGAGGATTATAAATTTACCCACAATATACTGACACATGACAAAAGATGATAGAAAAGGGATTATTTTATTCTTTATATAAAATCTTATATTCATTTTCTCTTCTAATATTGATTAGTATAAGATTTGTAACTTATCTCTATTATGGTAAAATAATAAATATACCTATACATGTCTTTGTATTGATCTAAATATTTATTAAATAAACATGATATTATTATGAATATTTAATGTCAAAATTATGATATTAAATAAAGGTGTAATGGTGGAGAATTCTAAAGCATAAGATGTGATTTTATAACTGTGTTGTCTTTCATTAAAACTTATCTACAGTTTCTATTTTAAGTCACAAAAGCACACAAATTGTCCAAATAGTGTATGTTTTACTGACACTAATTTAAAAAATATAAAAGAATTAATGTCAGTTTAGTGGAGGTTAATTTAAGTAAATATAAATATAAAAATTTATTAAAAATAAATTATATTACTAAGATAATGTTGAATAAAATAAATTAAACTATTACCAACTAAATTATAAATAACTTAAATAAAAATAAATATTAAAAATTAAATAAAATTAAAGTCAATTAATATTAATTTTAATAAAAATAAAAATAAACTAACACTAATTTAGATAGTACTATATTAAATATATGTTGAGAATAAAGTAGGTAAATATCAATCTTAATTATAAATTTTAAAATCAAATTAGCATGGAGATAGTTAATATTAGCTTTGATATTATTTAATAGTTAATACCATTTTAAAAAATAACATATTATCCATTTTTATACTTGATTAATAAAAGTGTTTTTTATTTTAATATTGAGATAAGTTGAAATAATATCGACAACTACAATTTTATTTGTGAAATAGATTATTAAATTTTAAATATGGATTTTAACCTTTAAATACTTCTTAATTCTAATTATAATGGATTATTAGTGTTTGGCACACGGATTGTTTTACCATAGTTACAAGGATATAAGTTCAGTAGGTTTGATTTTTGTTGTAATAATTGACTTCATTATTATTATTATTATTATTATTATTATTATTATTATTATTATATTAGGATACAGGCCTAAATATTTGACTATCATTTGACTCTAATAACAGCTAACTATGTGTTGGCATGTTACCTAACACTGCTACTCACTCTGACTTTTCTTCCTCAATTGGTGTTGTTGAAAGCTGCCAAAAGAGAATTTTATTACTTTCAAATCTTAAAAGTACATGGAAACTTTTAATCATTTTCAAATAACTATTAACTCTTACAAATTTGTATAAATCCTTTCAAAAAAAGAGTGGGAGAAACTACATTTTCAATACAATACTCTAAACTAATAAAAAGTTTTGTCCTAAGGGATACACTAAATAAACATAGCACATTGTTATAAATTTAAATAATATACTAAATCAAGTATCCTATTATATATTAATATATATTCATATATTATTATAAAGAGTATGAAACATTACTTTATTTTATAAATTACAATAAATTTATTAAATATAAATTCATTTAAAAACCAAATATAATTCATTATAATTAATTAGAAATTATTTAATAATTTAAAAATTATTAATATGTAAATTAGTTTATAATAAAATTATATTTTTTATTAATAACGAATTAATTTTTATATAATAGTAACTAAATTAATTTATAATTAAAATTTAATTTATAAAATTAGCCACCAAAATTATATTTTTTTATTAAATTAATCTATAATTAAATAAATAACTGATTTCATTATTTTATATATTAATAATGTTGATAAAGACAATTTAATATATTTACAAAATTAACTATCACTCTCTCTCTCTCACTCACACACACACTCACTCTCCCTCTCTCTCTCTCTATATATATATGCTACTTTCCATTCAATGAGCACATATTGAAGAAGAATTGTAAAGTTTGAAGATACACAGTTTAGCATTACTTTGTAATGGCTTACTGTAAGAAGGTTTTGGTGAAGATGATTATGGTATTTGTGGTTCTCTTATCAATCAATATGGCAATGGCAAGAACGTCCCTTTGGATTTCGGAGCCTCACAAACCACGTAAGTGACCCACCATCCCCTATAACAAATTACTATTAATTTTTTAAATTTAATTTATTATTTGTACATTTACTAAGAATATATTAATTTAAATTCATCTAATTTTCATGTACTTTTCTATGTTGCTCCCTATGATTGCTGAAGATGATGATGGTGCTTGATATTAAAAATAAATGATTAAATATGTTTTTATTTTTTTTAAATTATTTGTTAAAATTATCTTTTGTTTTTTAGATAAATTTTAAACTTATTTCGTCCTTATATTTTATAAACTCATATAAACGATTCTTCATTATGTATCAGAATTTTTTTATTTTCATTCTTCATAGTTTTCCATTTCATTATCATTCATCTCTTAAATTTCTTTAACTATTTTTTCTTTCCATTTTCTTTTAATTTCCTTTCTTGAAGATGTTTTTATTTGTCATTCAAGATCATTTACATCTTTTTATAGAGTATAAGGATGAAATAAGTCCAAAGTTTGACAAAAAGACAAAACATAAATTTGACAAAAGACTAAAAACATATTTAACTCTAAAAATAAATATATTTTTAAAATTAAAATAGTTAAAATAGAAATATAACGAGTGTTTGAAAACTAAGTTTTTATTTTTTTATTATAAAAATATTTAATTTCATTATTTTTATTCTTTTGTAGGAATATTTATGTGGATTACTGATTATTCATTTTGAATATTTTTGTGGGTACCATCAAGATGGGCGCTTCCTTTCAGCTGATTTTCCAATAGGTCACAATTATCCTCGTCGTCCTCCTACTCCATGACCACAACACTACTGTTTCAACAAACACAAATTATATATATATGTTATTCTTATCAGAAAATAATAGAGGTCTCACTTGGGAAAGAATATCTGCTACTTAAATAAATAAGAATAATGTTATTGTGATATATTCTTATATATTTAGTATTTTCATTTTTTACATTTTATATATGGTTATTTTTTTATATATATGCATATTGATATAAACAACTTAATGAGAATTAATGTATATTATTGTGATTACTCTCCTCCAATGAAATATATCAAGGTAGGTTATAATGTTAATAATGTTTGGATATTTACTATTATAAAGTTAAGTATATACAAAGAAATTAAATATCACCTTCATATAAATAAAAAATTAATTATCTTACTGATAATTTTTAACCAATCCTATATCTATTTTGCTGCAAAAGAAAATTTATAAATTCTTAAGAATTAGATATATTTTTAGTACCTAAATTATTTGTAAAAATTGTATTTCGTTTCTCGAATAAACTTTGAACTTATTTCGTCCTTATACTTTATAAATAAGTGTAAATGATTCTCGATGACAAATAAAAATATCTCTAAGAAGATGAAAATGAGAGAAAATAGAAAGAAAAAGAGTTAAAAAATAATTCTAACACATTATCAATAATCATTTACATGAGTTTATAAAACATAAAACGAAATAAGTCAAAAGTTTGTCTCAGACGAAACACAATTTTAACAAATAATTTAAATATTAAAAACATATTTAACTAAGTTCTTAAATAGAATATGAAATTCAGGTTTTTTTAAAAAAATCAATAAGACCTTTACTTTGGTTAGTTTTAAGCAGTTTGGAAACTTAGAAACAGATAATTAATGTAAATGTCCAAAACTAAACTTTAGAAGCTCTGCTTATTTTTTATTTTAAGCATTTTAATACTAAAAACTCCTTTTGAACACTCAAAATATTTTTCAAATAATTATAATTTTCATTGTGATACAATTAATGTAATAAAAGAAAACAATAGTTGTTATGTTTCATCTCCCATTTCCCTAATTCCCATTTACATGTTTATTTGGTACCTTGAAAGAAGATTTATGCTTTTTAATTATAAAAGTTTACTAGAGTGATTTGAAAATAATAAAATTAATGTTTTGGTGGCTTTCAACCACACCAATAGAAAAGAAAAGAAAAAGTTAGAGTGGTTCTGAGTGTTAGGTAACATGTCACCACATGGCTTCCATTGTAGAGAAATGATAGTCAAATAGTGTAGGCTTGTTTGTATCTTAACAATGGACTCTCCATTATCCTAACAAAAATCAAACCTACTCAACTCATATCCTTATCATTATTCTAAAATATCCAATTATGAAATATTTATTTAAAGGTTACAATTGCTATTTGAAATATCATAAACCTCCAACTAGAGATAATAAGTAAATTTGTATATGTGATCTTGTCCATTTTAATGTTGAAAGAAAATATTTAAATTGAGGTAAAGTGTAAGTAATATTTAGAATTTGAGATTTAGGGTTTTAAGTAATATTTAATTTTTTAAATTAAATATAAATATATATATATATTTATCTCAACTTATTCATTAAAATATTCTATTTTAAATTATTAAACTATATTTAATTTATTAGATATTTTATTTTAAAATTTATGTAATTACAATTTTTCTTTATTTGTCATTAAAGAAAATAAAATTTTTTTACATTAAATTTTTAAGAATATAATATTTTATTTACTGTAATGTTTATTTATTTTTATAAAATAGATATTTGATTAGTATTAGTTCTAAGATGAATATGAATCACAAGTTTCATACTCATGGAAAAAAAAATATGTATACAACTTTATATCAAAATATAAATGATAAAAATGAAACAAAAGATAAAAACACACTATAAGGAAAAAACGAATTATGATTGAGCGTGTATAACTAATATTTAACTTTTTAAATTGAATATAAATATATATATATATATATATATATATATTTATCTCAATTCATTCCTCTAAATATTTTATTTTAAATTATTAAAATATATTTAATTTATTAGATATTTTATTTTAAAATTTATGTAATTACAACTTCTCTTCAT
This sequence comes from Lablab purpureus, assembly GCA_030347555.1. Lineage (NCBI taxonomy): Eukaryota > Viridiplantae > Streptophyta > Magnoliopsida > Fabales > Fabaceae > Lablab > Lablab purpureus. The sequence continues at coordinate 27,780,178 of CM059258.1, forward strand.
TATTTATTTTTTAAAAAATAAAACATATATTTTTTATATTAAATTTTTAATAATATTATATTTTATTTATTGTGATATTTATTTATTTTTATAAAATAAATATTTAATTAATATTAATTCTAAAATGGATATCAATCACAAATTTCATACTCATTAAATATATAAAATAAATTATATCATATATAGACGATAAAATTGAAACAAAGGATAAGAACAAACTACAAGAAAAAAACATAGGGTGATATTTTAATAATCTTATGTTATTAAGAAAGATATCTTTATTTCTATGCATGTATTAGATCTTTTTAATAATAATGATAACATAAAAAATAATAAGTGGTTATATTTTTCTTTGAAGTATGTATAATGATTTTTAAAATTTAAATAAATTATTTTTATTTTAAATAATTTAATAATAATAATTACATGAAAATAGATAATTATATATTAAAGTATTTATGATTATCTTTAAATTTTTAATATTTTTTTATTTTTATTTTAAATAATTTAATAATAATAATTACATAAAAAATAAATAATTATATATTAAAATATTTGTGATTATCTTTAAATTTTTAATTTTTAATTTTTAATTTTTATTTTAAAATATATTAATAATAAAATAAAAACATAATATATATATATAATTTTTTTATATATTATTATAATTTTTATTTGAAAATATATTAAAAGTAAAATAGTAATATGAAAAGTGCACAAGAATCTCATGTATATATTATTAGAAATAATACTGAAATTAATTTTAATAAATGTAAAAATTTAACACAAATTACTTAGAAATAATGTATCATGGAATAAAAAATTTATGGTGTTGCGTATTATGAGATAAGGGAGTGAGATTTCAAGAAAGTATATTCTCCAATTTAGAATTAAATTTTAATTTAATTCCTCAGGGGTAAATAAAGTAAAAGTAATAATAAATTTAAGGTGTCAAATAAAAATAAATAATACATAACTATATAATTTTAAAATAAAATATTACATATATTAAAGTTTTTTTAATAATTTAAAAGTGAAAGTACGAAATGATTATATACATATTTATTTTCATCATCATATTCCATTTAAAAGATTGAACGTTACTTATATAAGTTCTTCTATTAATATCATAACAAGATCGAATAATATGCAAATTTATTTATAGTTCCTTTTTTCAAAATCATTTTTTAACCAAATTTTCCATAAAAGCATTATGATAGTAGTGGTGGAAAAATAACTTTCTTGGATAAAAACAAGAATTTTACTGAAAAAAATATAATATTACTCTTATCAAATAATTTAATATAAAGAAATAGCACAGTTAACTCTTGTTTTCTAAAATATTGAATAAATATTTTTATGCATATTTTTCACCAACGAAATAAAATTTAGTCATTTAAAAAAATTATGAAATTTATGATGATTGTATATGAAAAAATTTCCCTCTAAAATGCAAGTAATAAATTAAGTTATATGTCTTCTAACAATTTCCAATTACTTACAATTATCACTACAAACAATTGTGATACAAAAGTTTTCTTTTTCGGAATCTTTTGCATAATAATTAATTTTTAAAATCATATATTCTGTGTTTCAACATTTCATTTCTGTTTCTATAATTAAAAATTCTTCATTTTAATCTCTATGCAAAGTAACTTTCTAATCTCTTTTTTGTTAGATGAAGGACAATTCTTTATGTTTTAGTATTTGTATATTTTTGTTTTATGATAGTTATACTTGGCTAGGAAACTAAGAGAAAAATGTAAAATTGTTTAATATTAAAAGACTAATAAAGTTCTTAATCAATGAATTGAATAAGTTTTAAGTATGAAATATATGAACATTTTTGTGTTGAGTATTTGATACATATTTTTATTTTATTTTGAATGTGCAAGAACATGTTTTTATGTGTTAAAATAAGTGTATGAAATAATTTTAAAATGATAATTTAATTTAAGATAGGTTTAAAAAATTAATTAATTTAAAATATGTATTTGAGATATGTAAGTAAGTTTTAGAATTGATTGAAGATGACAAGTACTTTTAAGTTGTGAGGTGCGAATATTATTTGAGTGGTGTTAAAAGTAAAAACAATTAGGTTGGGGCTAAATTAGAAAACACTCTTAACCAAAGTAGAGGGGTGAGAAAAAGAAATATGGGGTGTAAATTGGAATTTTAAAAAGACCACCTCCTTCAAAAACAACTTCATTCTTTTTTTTTTTTCATCTTCATTTTCTATAATCCCTCTCCTCTCAAAATACCCAACTTTTTTTCTCCTCTTTCTCCTCCGTTTGTGATTTCATTCCACGAGCCTAATTAAGAAAACTATAGAAAATCCAATATTGAAGGTTCGTATGGAGTGTGTTCTTTCATTCTTACTTTCTTCAAAATCTATTCCTTCTTCCGAGGCTTACATGCATGTGTAGTATTGAGCTAGGGTTTGTGTTACAATTAGGGTTTGTGTATAAGGATGTAGGGTTTGTGTTACAATTAGGGTTTGTTATAATGATGTGTGGTTAGGTTAGGGTTTGTGTTATAAGGTGATCAGGGAGTTATTGTGTTGTGGTGTTATACTTCCTTGTCTTCTTCTATATTAGTTTTCTTAGGATGTAATGAAAATTAAGATTATGGAAATTAACTTTGTTTAAAAAATCAATTTATGTTCTATATATGTTATAATTTGATTTTGTAGAGGGTTGAAAAAAATTCATGCATGCTTCAATTTGGTACTTTATTGAATTAATTTTGTTTGATGAAGTTTTTTGTCTTTGATTTGATAAATTGAAACTAAATTATTGGTTGTTGTGGTTTTGACTTTACTAGTGTTTAAGGATTCATAACATAAAGTTTATAATTTGAAAGGAGGATTTAGTCTAGAGTTCGTACCATGTGAAATTAGGTACAAATGTCATGGAATATATTTTAGTTTAAATTTATGTTTTTAAATGTTAGATGTAACTATTCATTGATTTTAACTTAAACATAAGATAAATGAATTATTGTATCCAGAATAAATCTTTATACTAAATTTTGGTTTGCTCATTAATGCTACATATCTTAAATTTGAACATAGTTTTGAAGTAAAATTTTAATCTTGAGTTTATTATTTATTATTTATTAACTCTATAAGTATCTAATGAGTTATTATGGCATGTGATAGTTACGATTGGAATTGTGTGGCAATTGGATGACAAGGTATACCATGATAGATATGACTAGTGTCAATCTCAAATGTTTCAAGTTAAGTTTTTCAAAACTTATTCAATCTTATAATTGCTTGAATGATTTTATGATGTCTTTGGTGGATAATGGATGTGTCATTTAATTATTAAATAATTATTTTGCTTAAAAATCCATTACTTTTAATATTATATAATATGTTGTTTTTCTAGTTTACCTTTTTATGTGAAATTATTTTAGATTGTGATGATTTATTTTGAGAAAGTGTACAAGTGTAGTCCATTTTATGTTAGGAGTACATGAGAGACACTCATGGGTCCTCATTCTTTATAAAAAGTATTATATGTATTTTGAATTATATAGTTTGAAAATTCGTATTAATTAGTAATTAAATTTTATTGTATTATATATTTATGAATGATTTATGTCACTTTAGTCCAATTATGATATTATTAGTGGTATGATAAAATTGTTACATAATACCTAATTAATAAATTAAACATTTTTATTTAAGTCTTTTATGTACTTATGATAATTATACTAAGTTAAAATATGTATTATATTATTTATAAATTATATGCATTAAGTTTATTTTCTTATTTGTGGTGATAGAGCTAGGGGTATTCAAGATCGAATCGATCTAAAGAAAAAATTGAAAATCAATCCAAACTAAATTGAACCGCAAAAGAATTGAAAGATTTTAGATTAATTTAATTTTTTTTTCTAAAAACGGTACGGTTCAATTTGCAGTTTGAAATTTTAAAATTATCTAATCCAAACTACACTATAATAGAAAGTAAATTATACAATACTAATAACAATAATATTAAATTATACATTTTAACTTAAATCTCCTTATTGAGTTATTTTTTGTCTACTTCACAAATTTGATTTATGAGTTTATTAATTTTTCTTCACTATCGACAACGTTATCAACTCTGTGGTGTCATCATTTCCAATCTCTCTGTTAACTTTATCACTATATCTACACTTGTTTCACTTTGTCATTATCATTGATTCTAACACACTACAAACTATTAGAATAAAAATGCTTACAATTAAGGTAAGAAGAGAATATTTTGATAAAAAAATGAACAAAAATTAGATAAAGTCTGATTGCAACTGAGTTAAATATATAAAAAAATGTTTTTACTAGACAAAGTAGAGATAAAAACTAACCGTTAAGAGAAATGAGAACAACCAAGATTTATAAGTTTTAATTAGTTTATATATCTAGATAAATGTTGTATGATTGAAATACTTAATAAAAATAATTTATAATAATATATATTTGTATTTTTTTGTCGTTCAATTATAAATACAGTTATAAATAATTTTGTAATTATTATTATTCAATATAATTATTAGATTTTGGATAATATATTTTATATTTTAATTTAAATGATGAAAAGAATAATAAAATATTTTATAAAAGAAAAAAATAAAATTAAAAACTGTATAAATCTATACCAACCAAACTGTATAAATTGGTTTTGTCTGATATTAGAATTTTTTTCTTTCTTTCAAACTAAACTTCTGTTTGATTTGATGTATTTTTAATAAAAAATTAAACATTGTGAACATCTCTAAATAAGACATATCACCCTATGATAAAAAAAATATAATTTATTATGATAAAAGAAATTATGGATGATAAATTAGAATAAATTAACCATTATAATTTGGTGGTAGAATGTATTAGTATTTTTAGTTCGATAATTCATTAAGCATACGAGACAGATATAGGATGAGATTGACCTATTGACTTTTTTTTTTAATTAGAATTAAAAAAACTTAATTTAAATGATGAAATTTTTTGTATTATTTTGTTTGAATAATACACATACCCGCTAGTATTATAATCTAAATAATGAATACTTATAAATGAAATTTCAATTTATTTTTTAAATTAAAATAAAAATAATTTATACTTTATTATTTAAAGATACAAATACATAATAATATTAAAATTTAAAATTTAAATACTTATAAATTAAATTTAGAATTTTAAAATTTAGGGTTTAAGATTTTATTAATTATAATTGATAATTAGCAAGTAAAAATAATATTTTTCTCAATTTATCATATTAGATACATCATATCACTTAAAAACTTAGAAAATATATATATTGTGTCTCTTAAATAGACACATACAGAGTAAGATGAATCATGATCCGTAAGACTACGATGGATCATCCCACCTTGATTTGAGTTTTGCTTACTAATAACTGCACAAGTCAGAATTGGATCACTGATTATAATTAAAAAGCTAAAAAAATAAATTTTAAATCCCTTTAAAAAATTTTAAAAGGATCGACATGAATATGATATAAATAAAGATTTTTTTTTTCAGATACATAACTTAAATCAAAATCTTATAATTTATTAACAAAAACAATTTATTTGATACTTAAAAAGAATAATCAGTTATATAATAACAAGATTTAAAATTTATTTAAATCTAAGTTAAAATTATAGATCAAATATAAGATTAGAGGTATGTTTGGATAAATCTATTTGAGTAAGTCTATTATAAACACTTATAAGAAATTAAAACGAAAAGAAAAGTAAAATAGGGTTTTGTATAAGCCAAAACTAATTTATACAAGCAATAAAATTAATGTTCAAAATAGTTTTAATTTATAAAAAAGTACCATATTTTTCATTTAAAAATATTTATAGAAAATGGTATCCTCATAAATAATTAATTAAACATATTAGAAACCCATGCTGATCGATTTGAATAATACTAGCGTTGTTTTCCTTAAACAGAATCTTAAATTCGATTGCTGAGAATAAAATAAATAATTAAAAAATATTACTAACATTTATAAGCGAAACTCTTCTATAAAAACTAATAATCTTAGAATAAAAATGCATAAAAAAATATTAAAAAACAATTAGAAGTAGCTTTTGTGAAGACCCTACTTAGAAAATGATATTTATCTTCTCTGCGTTGATATTTTTAGTACCAGACGTAATGAAGTCAGTGATGGAACTGAACTAAATTGACTAAAAAATATCATTGTTCCTTTCAATCTATTTCGTCAGAAATATCCTTGTGGTGTCCAACCACTTGCTATTTTTATTAGATTAAAAAAAATATCAATAATTAAAACTTCTTTGTATCGCCATATATATTATCTTCTATAAATTAGGATATGTAAATTTTAATTACAATACAATTATAGATTTAAAAATATTTACGTATTATAAAATTTATCAATGTAAAATTAATATTTTTAAATAGCTATTAGTACGAGTATTAATTTTTTTTTATATTTTTCAAAGATAATATCAATGTTCTTGACTTTTTCATCACCTTATTATAAAGGAGTCGGTGAATCTTATTCTTTTGGTATTTTTTTTTTCAATTAATAAGGATGAATCTTTTTAAAAAAGATTATAACCAAAGATATACCGTGTTTGGAAACTTTGTAATTAGAGCCTACTTCTACTTTTCATGGCTGACGAGTAATATTATTTATAACACATAAATTTTGGTTGCCGTGTTCTGCATCATTATAGCTTATTCAACCTTCCAACTTAAATATTGAATTTTACATTAAACTCTAACTTCTATTATATAAAAATGTTTAAAATATTTCTCACACACATTATTTTATGTATGCATTTCAGAGTCCAACATACATAATTAACGTATTTTTTACTAGAGGTATTATATTAGGTAAATTGTAAAAACCTTTTCATATAATTTTTATTTTTTTAAAAAATTTATAATTTTAACTAATACCTAAGTAACTTGCAAAGAAACATATTTAGTTTTTTTATTGTTTTGATAATTTGAAAAAAAAGGTTTCCCTAAAAATATCCCTTAATTAACTTCAGTACCTAGAAAACTTATTTTACTTTCATTTTCTTAAATAATATTGTAAAGAAAAAAATTTGAGAAATTTCATTAAAAAAAATCTGCCCATAAATACTATTTTTCTTGTGAAGAAATATATAGAATGAAAAGGCAGAATTTCTCATGCCAAATTTATTCGTATAAGAAAAAAAAGTAAAATTCATAATTTTCTATTTTTACTATTTTTACTATTTTTACTATTTTATTTGAGTGAATTTGATTTTAGATGTTCTTGTCCTGATGATCATGACTAGGATGATGATGATGATGATGATGATTGGGACACCGGTTTCGCTTTCTTTTTCTCCAATGTTGTCCACATGTTTGTTTATAATTTATTGTTCGCTTTATTCTATTTTGCTTCGGTAATTGTTCAGTAATGTGAGTCAGAGTGCGCAGAAACTGAACCACAACACAACAACAACAACAACATGCGCTCTTTCACTCTCTCGCCTTCGCCCCTTCCCATCACTACCATATTTTCCAAATCACAATTTTGCCCTCTCCCCTTCGCTCATCATCCCTTCTCCTCCTCCCGCGTTCGCTGTCACGTCGGTTCCAATTCCAATGCCCAACGCCACCTCGCCACCGACCTCAACTTCGTCCTCCACGACGCTCTCCACGCTTCTGGAATCGACACCACACACGCCAAAGTAATCACCATATCAATCATCATACTCCGTGTTATTATTTTTATTATTTTCTGACAATATTCTGATTGCAAATTATTGGAGTTCACGTTTTTCGTCGATTTTTAATGTAAATCTTCATTTCGCAGATTGTCCGAGTAAAATTCCTTCCCTGTTGTTTTGTAATTGGAATTCGAGTTTCGTCTGAATTACCTATGTTAATGATTAATGTAAATTTCCATTTGCAAACAGCAAATTAGCAAGCTGAAATATTAATATCTCTCTCATCTTTTTTCGAGTTCAATTTTGGTTGAACTTTAGTTTACTTTTGTTTTCATCTTTTTTTTAATTCAATTTTGTTGAATTTTAGTTTACTCTTTTTCTTTCCAAATTCCGTGTTCGTTGGATGTGGAAGCTTGCTGATTTGATTTGATTTGATGTTATAGGCCTTTGTTTGTTGATTGGTCATTGGGTACAGAGGAGATAGAAAACATTAGTTTTGTTTGTTTGGTTAAGAGAAAATAGATAAAATAATTTTAATTGATCTATTTTTATTTATTTACTTTATCAAAGTAATGAAATTATCATTTGAAAAAAATACTTTTTCTGTATATTTTATATTTTTTTATTCTACTTAATGTTTAATTTTATTTTATTTATCTTTTCTATTTTTCTTTATTTTCTTATCCAATCAATTAAGTCTTATTTTTATAAAATATTTTACTTTTATTTTTACATATCTTTAGTCTGTAAAATAACTATATATTTATTTTTTATTTATCCTTTTTCATCATATTTCTTCTGTATTTTTTTTATTTGTTTCCTCAAAACGGAAATCAAACGTAGGCATCAGGGTTTGAACGGTTTGGGCTGCAGAGTTTGCTATGGATTTTTGTATGGAGTTATTCTGTTTTATAGTTTATTCTCTTTTCTTTTTCAATTTGGTTAACTAGAAGCTATATTCAATTGGTTTGTTGTTTGGTGTGTTAAAAATCTGAAGCATGTTTGACCTCGTTTTGATCGAAAATGGTGTCATATGTATCATTTGGAATTGCAAGTTTGGAATTTCCTTATTCCATTTTTACTCGAATCTTTTTTTTTTAGTAAGTGAAACTTGAAATTTATGTTTTAGACGCAAAAATGGTTTGTGCTGATGCATTTGAAATTTAGTTTTTAACCTTTCTTGGGTTTTGAAGTTCTAGATTCATTCTCATTTGTTGCATTGTTGGTAAATGAGCAGGAAGCCAGGGAACAATTCTGCTTACAAATTGGGAGATTTACTGATATTGAGAAGGAAACCAGCATTTGTATCAACAGGTGTGTTGATTTGGGGAGAACTGCTCTCTACATAGCTGCAGAGGATGATTCTCTGGTGTCACATTCATCAGTTCCACTTCCCGTGGATGATTTCATTACCAGATTAGATGATCTTTCCATGGACTACTGTCCTCACTACAGCCCCGAATATGAATCCTCGCCTGAGAAGTTCTTAGAGAGCATAGAGAGATTTCTTTATGTTCACAAGGTTTGTACTTTGATTTCGTGCTATGTGCTTGACTCATAAGTGAATGTGAAATTGCTAACAGAGTAAACTACATTTGACTAGCCTTTCATCTTCTTCTTCTTTTTTATTTAGCCAATACTCCCTCCTTTTTAGAGACTTAGACCTCTTGATTCTTTTAATAGTATTAGACCCACACTCTTCATACATTACATTAACCCTCCCCTGAAAAATATTATAAGTAGTGTAAACATTTAAAAAAACAGAAGTATTATGTACTATCTGAAAAAAACTCTCAATAGATTTTATTAAAAGAACATCTAATTATTTTTGAAAGCAGTTAGATTCATTTTAGGTTTAAAAAGGCAAACAAATGCAAATGGTCAGACTTTTGTAATTAGCTGTAAGTCTAATCTTCAATAAGAGAATTCACAAGTTGCAAATGTCAAGAAATGTTGAGAGAAATGCTAATTCTGTTTTGCTGTATTTAAAGATTCTCTTTCCTTTATTATTTCAGAATTTTGTATTTAATAATTTTTAGAAGTTTATCTTAAAAAATCAGAATAATTATTCTGCTGACTTACCTTGAGATTAGTTAGGACATATTACATTAACACTATGCTTTAGGAGGAGGCAAAATTTTCATTGCTTTCACCTTGCTTAGGCTGCCAAACTTATCTGACAATTATGTTTCCTGACTGTTCCAACTTTACTGTGCCATAGTTGCATCTCTCGTAATTCAACCGTGGAATTACTTGTAATCAAACACCATCCTTAGATGGAAAATCTTGGTTGTTGGTTTTAATCAATATATCATCCCAAAATAAAGGAACACAGTCACCTTTTTGAGAGACTTTTGTCTACTCCAAACTGCAATTGCCTACCCAAATATTTAGTGATAAAAAATTATGAGACAATAAGCAAAGTCAGCTTGCATTTTGCGGCCTTGCAATTCACAATCACCTTCCCTAAAAGTGGGTCTTGTGATGTCCCACACCTTTTCAAATCCTCTCAATTTTAGCCTTCTTCTAACATTTATCCTACTCTGTGGTGCTGATACCAAAAATCACTTCATCTACATTCATGATAGCTGTCCTGGCTATTAACAACCTCCTCCTTTTGTATTTTTTGAGGATAGTTCCTCCTATTTCCATCTTTTTTCTTTCTTTCTTTCTTTCATACACATGCGGAATGCAGCCTAGTTTTGTCCATGTGTTTCTCCATGCTGACATAAACTTGTGCTAACGCTCTAACAAATATCTTCTTAGAAGTACACTCTATATTTGTGTTTTATAAGAATGCCCAATGCATTCATGATAATGCCATTCTTTGCGCATCAGAAGCAGGGTATTGTGTTATGAACTATGAAGTACTTGTAGATACTAATCAGTTCATTTAAATGTTTTATACTATGTTGACCTAGATAAGTGATAGGTCACAGAAACCTGAAAAGTAGAATATGTAATTATCATATGCACGTTTTTTTTTCCTGGTTAAGAACTCGGTATTGACAGCCTCTAATAGATTTTGTACTTTTTTCTCACTTCTCGTTAAATTATATTCTTTTAAATAATTTCATCCTTTTACCTTGATGTTGTTTACTTTTACTGATCACTTTCTTGTTCATAGGGTTTCAGGAGAGCCAATACAAATATATTGGAGCCAAGAGCTCTTTATCTTCATTCGGTAATATATATTTCATTTTTACAGGTTGTTTCTGAAGAGAAATCTGTGACGGATAGACATTTGATAGATTTACTTTGATGTATTGAGCAGGTTTTGACCCATCGTTCAGGGTCTGCAGCAATGCTATCACTTATATACTCAGAAATTCTGAAAATGCTTCGTCTGTGGAGCCTTTTGTATTTTGATGCTGAAATTTTCTTCCCTCATGATGCTCTTACCCTTCCCAAAGGCTATCATAAGCAGAAAAGCAAGGAGTCAGACCAAGCTCACATCATGACTTCAGGAAACCTATTAGTCGAGGTAATTTCTGATTATGTGCTCTCGATTCCCTTTTACTTTGCTCTGTTCCTCTTTAACCAATAATGTCAAGATTTTCCTAGTTTACGGCAGTAACTGTTCATCTGTGCCATAAACTAGGAGGAAGAGCCTCGCAAATGTATTGCTGTCATGAGACCTAGTGATCATAGATCACAAGTTCTACCGGTTGGAGACAACCTCCAATTCGGGTATGGCAGCACAAGCATATTTTTTAAGCATGTTCACAACAAAACAAGTTCTTTGCTCCTGAGGTTTTTTGTGGACTTGTGGAGTGTCTTTTCCACTTGCTGGCTGTTCCAGTAATATTTGTAATAAATTCCAAGAGGGTGTGATGCATGAATAAATGCTAGACATTGGTCATCAGATTCTTGTCCTGTGGACATAGGAGCATGCACTTTTATTTTTATTTCTTTCACTCTAGGTTTCTTATCTTACATCTTCTGATACACTTTGACTTTCTGTTTGAAGTGGATCATGCTCGTCTATGCCAACCTCTACTATTTGTTCTTTTAGCTGCTTTAGCCTTTAGTCTCCTTTTTCACTTATGTTGACCTATATGTGCAGATCTTAAATGATCTGAAGCATGCATTCTGGCCTTTTCAACATGATCACACCAAAACTTTATTCTTAAGGGCAGCAACTGCTGCCAACTGTGTTGACAGATCTGAATTTGTTGGAGAAAGGTACTTTATTCGATGACATGCTCATCTCTTATTTTCTCTAATGTAATTAGTTTATATAAGAATTAGTTTTAAAGTTTGTCAAACTGCAGTGGCTCACAAATTGCATCAGCTAAGGCTGCTCAACATAGACTAGACCGAGGTGTTTGGACCAGTGTGCGTTTTGGGGACATGAGGCGTTCTTTGTCTGGTATGCATTTGATTCAGTTTCTCTGTTCTCTGTCTCAGTACTGTAAAGTCATTGTAAAGTTTTTGGTTATGCATGGCATTCGTCCCTCTAGATCAGTTACTATGTTTTGGTTGAAGTCATTGTGCAAGTGTTTTTTAGAGAGATAAAAGTGAGGTGTGAAGATGCTAAATATTGATAATGTCATATGAAATAATGAATTATATGTTCTATTTATACTAATAATTATGGGCCTATTTGGGTCAGTTTCTATATAAGCATTTCTAGAAAAGAAAAATAAGAAGAAAAGATGAAAGTTTTCTCCATAAGATAAAATTAGTTTTTGCATATGCTGATTTATGAAAACTCTTTCATATTAGTTTCTCCAAAATCAGATTTTTAACTCGCATATAAGCTACTTTTAGGTTATGGATAATCTTATGTCACGTTTTTCTTATAGAAACATTTGGAGGCGTTTACTTGAACAGGCCCTATGTCAAGAAGTAGTGTAATTTTACTAGCAGAATTTACTTAAGCACAGTTGGTTGGGTTCCTCAAGCATATACTTAGGAGTTCGGTTCATGCATATTTAAATGGAGAAAACTTTGTTGGGATTGATAAGACTCGTTTCAATGATTTTTACGTTTCTAAAAGAATTAGTTTCTAACCATCGGTTGGAGAATAATGCTCTTGGTGCTAACCCAAAAACTACTAGTATAAGGACATACCTACTAATATGATAAAACAACTAATCCTATTAAAGAAGGAAATAAGAAGAAATACAATGAAATCTGAAACAACTCCTAAGAGATCATTTGATATACTCTAAATATTTTATAAAATACAATAAATATTTTGAGATGTTTTCTGGATATTTTAAGATGTTTGTTGGACAGTATTCCTTGGCATTTGTCTTTTGTAAATTTTGCTAATATTGAGCAGCAACTGAACACTTTCTTATGTTTTGATATGATCCCAAATATTTTCCCTATGTTTTCAGCGTGTGAGCGTCTTATCCTGTTGAAAAATGACGCAAATGAGTTAAGAGATTACAGCATTCTTCTCTATCACTGTGGATTATATGAGCAATCTCTGGAATACCTGAAGAAGTACCGGGAACTAAAGGTACTACTATTACGATCCTATGCAATGCTTGTGACTGCTTTTCAAAGTTAACCGGTTGAGATGTTTTCAACTTCTGCAGAATTCTTCAACACAAGAGACATTATCATCAAACTCTCTTAGCAGCCTGGAAGAAGATGCTGTGAATAACCTGATGATGCGCTTGAATCTTGTCCTGATGGAGCAAGGGTGGAGTCGGCCATCTTATGCCAGGAATTTTCTTGGTAATAACTCTGAACCATGGTAGTTCCTCTAACATGTTGATGGAGACAACATCGAATATTTGCAAAACCAAAGGTACGAGGAAGCAAGTTTTGTTGTATTTTTCAGACACCAACAGTGAGATTTGGGTTTACATGCAGCTGTAGTTTTTCCAATTGCTTGAATGCCTTGCAATCTTACAAATAAAAGGGTGGTCCTAAATGCTAAAGTGGACGAGATTGGGCAATAAACAGAGAGATATAGGATGATTGAAAGTAACTACCATATATTTATGTAGGGAGCAAAGAAAATTCCCTGTTATTTCCGTGTTACAGTACTTGTACAATTCTGTACCTTATGCACATTTTCTCTGTAAAATTCATGTATATACTGAACAGGTTTTCCACTGACAAAGTAATATAAGATATGATACCAGATGCATTACTGAAGCACCATTTTGTCATATTTGAGTACTGTCTAAGCAAGTAAAGATTAGGGGAAAATGAAACGTGCATGCATCCATTTGTATGCCTATACCACAGTAACAACAACATAGAATGTCAAAACCTTATAAATTTGTATCTGTAAAACACTAATGTTGTCAAACTCAAATGTAGCAAGAAGATCGGAATGAGATAAAAAATCATAACTTGAACATCCCCAGAAAAGTTAGGAGTATAAAAAAAAACTATATTCATAGACATGTATATGCATTACAAATAGTATAAACAATAAAAGTAACTTATAATAAGTCATATATAGTAAGATCTAATACATAACTACAATAATAACTAATAAATTCGTATGATTGCTTTACACAAACAAACTATCTAAGAAGATCAATCACATTAAAATTAGTATAGTCATCCTCCTCCACATGATTTTCATCTTCACTAATATCATCTCTTTCATCACTATCAGTGCTTGGAGGAACTTCCAGATCATCCAGATGCGCAATACCATCATCTTCTCCAACTTCAACTAAAATATTTTCATTTGAAGCATCCAAATCTAAGAAATGATGAAGAATCCAATAAAAATAAGCATACAAACAAATCATTTACAATCGTCATTCAGACAAATTCGAAACAATCCACAACTTAGTTATATAACCAGCACCTACAACTCAAAAGACTTTTGCTATTTACTAGCACAAGCCACTTCCTTTTTTAATATATTTTTATTACCAAATAGACTCTTGGAAACCTTATTATTACATACTATGTTTGTTTTCTTTGAATCCTATTTTTCATCTATGTTTATTTTTCTTTAAACCCAAATTTTAAACCTCTTTCTTTTTTATTCTTCAATCATGTTTACTCGAATATGTGTTTCCATCAAATTTATATGTCCTGTGCATTTTTGAAAACAATTATTGACTATACTGTACGCCATACTTCATTTTATTACACACAAATATACGAGAAACTAATAGACAAAGAAAATAGATAATAATCATATGTAAAAAAAAGTTCAATGGTTTTTTTTCTCAACTATTATGATTATTTTTTTCAATATTATTCTATTATTTTAAATATTTTTAATTTAGTTTTACTTAAAATAAGTCAAAAAAAATTCTGTCAGTGTTACCACAATAACACATAAAAGAAATAATCAATAAGACCCAAAGTTAACTTGTTAATATAAGTGATATGTATTAATGTTATTATTATTATTAATTTGATATGAGAGACTAAGATTATTTAAAAAAAATCAAATTAAAAATGCATAAAGTAATAAGATAAAATTAAAAAAAAACATTATAATAGTAACACAAGAAAAGTAATTCACACGACTTTGGTGTTTTCTCACGATGTTTTTGAGTCTAGGTTATCAGCTTTTCGTATTGCATATGAGTGTCCAACAATTCTTGAGGGTCTAAAAGTAAATTCAAATTCAAATTTTTTGTTTTATAACTATCAAAATTTATTTCCCGAAATTGATATGTTGTTTTAAAAAGTAATATACAAAACTCTTATTTTTGTTAAAAATAGTTTCGTAAACTACTTTTCAGAACTCAACCAGAGGAATAAAGAGAATCACTTCATGAAAAAGGGTGTTTTAGTAAATTTAGACAACAAAACAAGGGAGGCAATGGTGTCCTTAGTAAATATGGGGGTGTAAATAAGACTTACCAACACGAGAAGGCTGATAAGTGGGTCTCTCTTATGGGCTCATAATATTTAAGCCCGCAAAGTAATCGGCTTAGTGTTAATTTCTTATCTCTGTTTGGTTCTTTTTGTTAATTTATAATTTATGGAACATTTTATTTTGGTGTAAGTATTTCATATTTCTATTTTTTATATATTTAAAATTAAGAAAAAATAATAATAAAGGTAAACCACTTAATATTAAAGTAATAGTATATTATATAATAATAATTATTTTTTATTATTTTCTCAAAAAGATCACGAGTTACAGAAATGCTTCTATTCTACTAATAATGTATAATATATTCTCCTATATAGTATATATTTTATATTTTTATTTTATTTTTAATTATATATTTAAAATTTTAAAAATAGTTATATAAATTACTTGTATGCTAAGAATAAATGCATATATTTCATTAGTATACAAATATCATAAATTATGTACTATCAACTAAATTTTCTTATTACTCCTTTAATGAAAACATGAGATGTTATTTATATGAATACTTTTTGCTAGGAAGAATTTTTATAACAAAAGTATTGAATTATAGTGAACCATTTCTTTGAAATTTATGATTTTATACATATTTTCTCTTTTAAAACTATCTTAATGGATTAAAGAAGAAATATGTGTATAAATTACTATTAAACTAGATTCTTAAATAATATCAAACTTTGAAATATTAAAAAACAAATATATTGCTTCCTAAAAATGGTAATAATATTTTGACATGAAAGTGGCTAATATATCATTATAGTTTAACATTATCCCCAAAATTATTTCATGCTTAAAAAGTGATCTTAGTTGGTTAAAGAAAAATAATATATGAAAATTATATCAACCTTAACTCGGAAGTTATGAGGAACAATTGTTATTTTGATTCTTAAAAAAAGATTCACCACTGTTTTAGGAATTGCATTTTTCTAGTGTCTCAAGACAGTGACAGAAAGAATGAATAGTTGTGTACTTTAAAAAAATTTGAAGTTTCTTTAGAAATACTTTAAAATGAGGAGAGTTTATTTATTTATTTTTTACTTACTTTCCTAGGTATTAACCTATGTGCTATAAACACTTTTTCTTGGCTTTTGTTTAATAAAATGTGGATAACAAACAAAGCTTTTAAGTTGTAAACATAATAATATCTTAAGATATTTTAATATAGTCGGAATAATATATACTTTCAATAATTTTTTTTATAAAATATAAAATTAATCAATTTAATTATTAAATTTTATGTTCCCGTTAGTTGAAAATTTATTATATCATCTCGACTTCATATGAAAATATAATATAATATTTAAAAACATGTGAATATTTATTACTAAATAATATACTTATTAAAATTTAAATCATGTGATATTGAATATACATCATCAATAAGATAATGACATAAAAATTCAACAATTGAGTTTAATAAATTTTCATTTTATAGAAAAAATATCAAATTTATTTAATTAACACCATCTCTATTTTAAATTTTAAATGCATCCGTCTTGAATCAAAGATGTGAAGGTAAAATAATTATAAAAAAATAAAAAAATATCAAATATATGCTATAAAAATAAATTACAAAACTAAAAACAACAGAAAAATTATTTAATAAATTAAATGTGTTTTAGTAATTTAAAATAGGAATAAAAATTAGATATTTCAACGATATGGAAATGGAAATGGGACGGGTATGTATATTCTCATCTCCGTTCCCATTCTCAAATTAAAAAGTCGAATATTACTCATACTCATATCCAATCAATGCGAGAATTCTCTATTAAAATCGCGTCAGGTTTAAATAATGTGGGTTCATTTATCATCCCTAATTAACATCATTTCTATTTTAAATTTTAAATGCATGAGTATTGGACGAGAGATGTGAAAGTTTTAGAATATAAAAATATAATAATGTTTGAGTTTATTAAATAATGTAAATGAAAAGAATAAGAGTGTGTTTAAAAAGAGTGATATGATGTGTGGTGAGGAAGCGAGAGGAGAATTAAAAAGGGAAAAGGGTAAATAATTAGTAGGTAAAGGGAAGGTGATTATGCTACATCCTTGTCAGTTGGGTTGGCCAAAGAAGAAAAGATGAACAACTTTTAGCAGTGGAATGACTAATGAGGTAGCATGGCTAGGGTTCCATAGGGCCATAGTCACCTATTTTTGTTTCCTATAACCCATCTCCTTAGGCCAATTAGGGTTAGGCTCTGATCTTGACCTACACACACCCTCTTCTCTTAGCCCTCTATAGGTTGGTCCCCCACACCTTATATAAACCCTTTTTCATTCCTATTATCATCTTAACTATTCCACTGTTACAACCCTTCACTCATTCTTACCTAACTCTGCTCCCTAATTTATTGACACCACCCTTCTTCAACCATCAAATCTTACCCCACTTTTTCTTTATTCTGCTTTTACTTCCATAAACTTTATCTTAACTTCATCACCTTTCATTTCTAACCGATGCTCCAATTTCTTATCATGTCAAGGATTGTTTTCACACTAATCATAGTTATAGGCTAAGAATGATATTTCATTATGTTCTCATATTTTACCACCATTGCCATGCCAATCATTGTCTATGAAGGTAATACATATATATTTTATGTGTTTGTATTATATAATGGTAAGAAGTTGTTTATAAACTTAGTTGAGAAACTATAAAAGAAAACATGACTCAAATCTCAATTAAAAGGAGTGAATTGGTTGAAGAAAAAATATTATTATTAAATTTTTTTTTTCATAACTTTGTTGAAGAAGGTAAGACAAATAATAAATGGTTGCAATGAAACAGGAAAAAATTAAGATAACATATCCAGATGAGAAGAGATAGAGATAATTTTTATACTGATTTTATTTAATAAGAATTTATATCTAGTTTAATTTAATCAAACAATCTTAGTTAGATTGTTTTCTTATTTTTTTTGAATTATTTAATTATAAGAGCACATATGTAACAACAAGAAAATTTTATAATATTTCTTGAAACATACTTCAAGAAGAAGAATAAGGTATTGAAAACACTCAAATACCTACAAATATGTCTCCATTGATTTAAAATAACAAGATAGTGAAAACACTTAAATACCTAAAACATGTCTCCATTAGTTTAAAATAACAAAGAAAATATTACTAGATAAGAAAAGATATCATCTCAATTAAAAAGATATTTCTACACAAAACTAATGCAAGAAGATCTATAGCACATTCAATCTTTTGAATGATCTTGAGAAAAAGTAAATGTTACCAAAAAAAAGAAAAAACAAATGTTACCAAAATGTAAAAAATGATTTTACAATAATACTAAGTTTTTTCTCAAAAATATTGAACAAGTGTTATGTTTAGAAAAAAAGGAAAGATTTTTGTTTTTAAAGAAGTTTGAAAGAATTTTATAATTATTGACTAAAATAATAAATTATATTTGATTATAATCTATTATTATATTTTTCATGTAACCTTAGAACATTTTCAACCAATATAATTGATTATTCACTATTTATAATTAATTTTTTTTTAAAAATATCATATATTTCAAATTGAGTAATATAATCTATTATGCTTGAAATAATTAATTATTTACTGAATTGGTGGAAAAAATTTATTATCAGCATAAATTCATTATTACTTCAATTAATCAATTATTTATATAATTTGGACAAACAATTTTTTATCAAAATAATTGATTATTACATTAAATAATTAATTATTCACCATCAAAGTAAAATCTAGATTTCTTAACATAATCAATTATAAACTTAACATAATCTATTATTATATTTATAAAAATATAAAATTAGTTTTTAATGTAAGTTTATTCAATATTATCTTGAGAATTGAATAGTGTTAATATAATAATAGAAAATTAGTTTTTAATGTAAGTTTATTCAATATTATCTTGAGAATTGAATAGTGTTTTACATTTGAACAGAAAAAGGTATAATCTTCAACTTAGTCATCATCAAAATATAATCATAGTCAATATACCACGTTTGTCAACCAAAAGTTTAAATTGAAAGAAAAATGGATATTTTACTATTTAAAAAATTATAAAGTTTATATATACATATATAAATATATATTATAAAATAAAATTATTTTTTATTTATTTAAAACATTTTATCTTTCTAAAATATAAAACATTTAACTTCATTTTGGAATTTTGAGGTCATTTATTCTTCTTGTTTTCTATCAAAGTATACAAATTAAAAGGTAGCAGAGTATATGATAATCTAACCCTATTAAATTTTGTTTTTTAGTAAGTTTTTTTTTCTATTTTAGATTTAGTTGCATGTGAAGAAGGTTTTTAATCATTGTGTGTGAGATTTGAACCAAATAAATGAATCTTTACTATGTAATGATGTGTTATGCTTATAAGTTAAGCTTCCTCAGTTTTCCTAACTTTTTTAATTAGTTGGAGTAGTTCTTGAAAGAATGTAAAAAGTTGGGTAAATGAAACTAACTTGATTTATTATTTTTTAAAATGTATTAAAAATGGTGAGAATGGAACATTGAAAAGCTTAAAACCAAGGATAAACCATTCTAAATTTAATTGTGTTTTTGTAGAGTTAGGATTTAAGTTATTTGGATGATGAAATTATAATAGCATATTATTGATAAAGATTGTTTGATGAGAATATTAAATTTTATATGGGTGTATGTAATTAAGGAATTTTATTTAAGTTTAGGTAGATGTTTGATGATATTGAATAAGTTGTGAATATTAATAAGCAGTGATGATAAAAGTATTATGTATTGAGTTTAATGTAAATATATATTTAAGGAAAACTTATGTATATATTTATAAATTAATTATAATTTATGCTTTTGTATATTATACTAATTATGTTTTATACTCAACAAAATTTAAATAAATTATATTATGGAAAATTTTTGGATACTTTTGGTTTGATAATGAAAGAATGGATACATTTAAATGCTACTTGGATATTGTAAAGATGGATACTGAGTAAAGAAGGAGTTAAGGATTAGGATACAACATTTTGACAAAGTAAAGGAATAAGGAATTGAAGTTAGGAAAGTTATTATTCAAGAATAATAATTATTTTGAATTGCTATAAATAGTTATTTCTTTGGAAAAATATGTGTTGATAGAAAACACATCTTATCTTAGGATGTATAAGTATTTTTATCTTGATGTTCTATGATAAGATGTGTTTTTTTTTTTTTTATTTTCTCTTAAGTGACAAGTTCTTGTTTAAGCGAAAGTGATTTTTTGTTTAAAAGAAAAATTCTCACTTAAATGATGAAATTGAGGATTTTGATAAATAAAATATTATGTATAAAATCTTTAAAATAATTTTGATAAATTTATATATATATATATATATAATCTATTATATTTATTTATTTGTTTTTCTAAAAAAAATAATGTAACATTCTTATTTTTAAATAATTATGTTATTTATTTTATAATTACTTAAATATATATATAATATTATTAACATTTTTTATAAAATAATAATAAGAATAAGAATAAAATATTCTTTTATATATGTAAATATATAAATCATATCTATCATATTAAAAAAATGTACAAACATAATTATTGAAGAAAGGCTTACTAAGAAAGCAAATTTTAAACTTAAATAAAATGGAATTATGTTCTCACGTTCGGATAAAGTATTAATTTTTTCCTTCCTAATTTTCGTAAACTTAATTACTCTCTTCCTCATAAACTTAATTACTCTCTTCCTCATAGAAGGTAATGCTTTATTGAAAAAGAAAATTACTTAAATAAAATTATTTTAAAAAGTGATATATTATAGTTCTCTTGTTTGAAAAAACTTAAATAAAGAAAACTTCTAACGGGTAATTTATTTTATAAAAAAAATTAAGAAATTTTATAGCTAGTTATGTAAATTAAATAAAAAATTTAGAAGAGTGGAAATTTTAGAAATTTATTTGTTGATTTTTTAGTCTTTGTTGATAGGTGGTTTTTCTTTCTTGACATTGTTAGAATAATTTATTTGTTGATGTAGATTGGGATTATTTATTGTTTGAATTTGGTTATATTTTTTTCAATAAATTTTAGTGAAACATTTTATATGAATATCAACTATATTTATTTGATTGAATTATGTAATTTTTTTTTCAGTGATATTTATAATAATTTTTTTTATTAATGTCACTAATATTCAAATTCAATGCACTTGAATATTTTGAAAATTATAAAATTCTCCTTCCAAAACACTAAGTTGGAGTTTATTTATATGATTGGAAAATATAGAATGGAAAGTGGCTCGTGTAGGGAAAATAAGAAAAAGAAAAAGCAATTTCTTTATAATAAAGAGACAAAAAAATATGTCACTTTTCTTTGAGTTTCGAATATTTTATTTTCTAGTCGTATATGAAAAGAATTAAAAAAAAATAAAGGAAACTAGTATTTCTTTTCAAAATTTCTTCTCTCTCATTTCTCTTCCTAATAAATATATAGATAATTTTGTAATCATATAATTACTTAATTTCATTTTATTTATTATTTTTTTTCAAATAACAACTTTATTTCATTTTCTTGTCACTTTCCCCGAACAATTACATTTTTATTTTATTTTTTTCTTTTCTTTTCTTACACTTTTTTATCCATTTTCCTTATTTACTACAATAGAAGATAATGTTAAGCTCACTCTAGTAACTGTGAAACAGAACATAATGTTAAACTAATAATTGTGAAAGGGAGAAAAAAATATAAAAGAAAAAAAAGGTGTATTAATTCCCCAAATTATGAAGTTATCATTAAGCAAGAGTGAAAATATTTTTATATAATGTAATGAATTATATGAAATTAAAGATTTAATTATTTTAAACACAAATTCATTCAATGAAACCCTTCTTCACATGTTCTAACATGCTATTGTTTATTAGAAATAATGCATTAAATAGCTTGAGCTCTAACTAGACCAATCCCTTGTAGCTAATGAATTAAGCTTTATTATTTTTAGTTTAAAATGACTAAAAGACAATTATTAATTTGTTTTCTACTCATTTTTCAATCTTTCATGTGAGTGAGTACTCTCTTTAAGACTTGACATGAGATTACTTCATGTCCCTCCTCCATTGTTGGGACAACCTTTAATAATTGTTCTTTTTTTTTTTCCTTTTAAAATTCATTTTTAAACTAAATGAAAAGATCCATGTGACATAATTAAAATTAGGTCTATGAGTGTACTTGTAAGATATGCTTTTGAGTTAGGTTTGAGTTAGGTATGTATTTAGGTAGAAAGAATGTTTACATAGTAAAAAAATTAATAATATTCTAAAAGCAAAATATTTTCAAGAATAAAAGGTTCAATTTGTAAGTGTTGTTCTTGAGATAAACCATGTTGTTTCATAAAATCTATAATAAAAATATATGATGAAACATTATTTATATAAATATTACTAACATTTTAAAAAAATGGTTAAAAACATCTTTTTATGTTTCTAACATGAAAATATTTTAAGTATTAATACATAGGATTAGTTATAGAACTTAAATTTTAATATTTACGTAAATTTATCTGTTTCTAAAATATTTTATTTAAAAAGCAACAGAATTTGTTTTATTTAAAAAAAAATATATAAAGCTGCATATATTTAAATAAGTAGAATAAACAAAGGTCCAATATAAAATTTACAAAACTAATATAAACAATTTGTTCAAATAATTATACATGTGATTATTGAAGACGAATACAAAAAGTTTAGTTAACTGTCATTAATCAGACGTTCTTGACTTTAATTTATCAGTTTAACTGTAATTTTCTTTTCATTTATGTGATTCAACACAATTTTCTTGATTTAATTTGAGTTTTGTGTTGCTGTCCATGGCTATTAATTTCTATAATCAGAAGAAATACATGCACGTAGCAAGTGACTTTTCTGAGGTAGAAGACAAAAAAGTCTCATTTTATATAAGGAATAGAAACATATTCAAGTCAATTTAATAATAAAAATTGAAAATTTTCTTGCAAGAAAAGGAAAATTATTTTCCTCTATTCATAAAAGTGAAAAAACATTAATTCAGTTTCACTTAAATTTAAGTTGCATCACATGGTGGAGGAAAAAAATTGCTCTATAATATCTATTTTTGTGAAATTCATGCAAGTGTTGGGAGATTAGGTAAATGAAAAGGTAAATTTGTCTAGAAAATTATTTAAGGACATTCAAAATCTCCATCTACATTTAGTAGATACTTAAAAAAAATAAAAAAATATACAATATAATAAAAGAAAAAGAATAAAAAAATAAATATTAATTATATATATATAGGAATCTAAATATAAAATTATGAGAAAAGTTTTATAGTAAATAAAATTGAAAAAGTTAAATTAATTATAAAAATTTATACACATAAAATTTTAAAATTTTATATCAGAAGCTATATCATGTTTTCTTGTTAATCTTAAATTTTTATAAAAAGAGTTTTGAACAAAATGAAGGTGTATATCCAATCATTTTTAGGTGAATGCGAAAGAAAATTGAAGAAGAAGCCATGAAATCTGTTTACCTTTGTGTTTGTGTTCTTTGAAAATGGAAAGGGTAAATGTTTTGGCCTTTTTCCTATTTCTCTTGCTTCCATTTGCAACAAAACACAGAAGGTCCCAATGAGTCTTCTCTAAAAATGAATTGAAAACAAAAAGGTGCAAGAGGAAATCTAATCCTTAACCTACACATGCGGGCACAAAAATTGCTTGGTAGCACAAAAGTTCAATAATAATTATGACCCTACCAATCCAAGAATCTCTAAGTGGACTTTCAGTGTCAGAACCTGTAGCAGTAGCCTTCTTCGTACCCCCCAAAAAATTCACCCTTTCTCAATGCCACTACGCAAAACCACCCCAAAATGTGAAAATCATTTCTTTTACATGCTTAATCTGTTTTATGATTATGTATTATACTATATAGTAGATTTCTGATGCAAACTTTGGTTAAAGTGATTAACCACATCAGAGTGAAAATGAGGTAAAAGTATTGAAGGAATTATGGTTTTGTCCATTATGGATTTTATTATTATTTGTCCCCTATCTTGGCCTTTTAAATTCAAACCATATATAAAACATTTGCATCAAAAGAATGGAAACTCATGTTCTGTTCCAAAATTCTCTCCATATAATAAGATAAGATCTCTCCATCCATACACCTTCATCAACAGCTAGCTCAATGAGATAAAAAGATCTTGGAAGAAGCTGTAACATTATAACATACCCTTCTTCCAAGAACAAGAACCTCAATATCAGAGCTTTGTGACTTGTTCCAGTGAGCATGTTAGGCCTTAGAGACCTGGTTCTCATAGCTCAAACACCTTCCCTGCACCAAGGCCAACCCATCTCAGAAAACCAAACTCCCAACCTTCCTCTGCCTTCTTCAGCTGCTCTCAGTGTTGGCTTTGGCATTTTCCCTCTCCTCACTGCCACACCCTGTGTGCCACACCCTCACCAAAACAATGAGATTCAAGAGTGTGGTGGTGGTGGTACCACCACCAACTATTGGAACCTCAAGATGTGCCCAGAAGTGAATCCTCCAAAGAAGGGTGTGATCAACATGGATGATGATGAAGATGATGATGAGAGACATCATCATCATAAGGGTGTGATCGAGAGTGAGGAAAACGGGATTTATGGACCCGACTTTAGGGTGTGTCAAGATTGTGGCAATAGGGCCAAAAAAGATTGCATCTTTAGAAGATGCAGGACTTGTTGCAAGGGACGTGGATATGATTGCACCACTCACGTGAAGAGCACGTGGATCCCCTCAATTCGCCGCCGGGAGCGGGAGGTGGTGGTGGCTTCCGCCGGTGGTGGTGGTGGCAGTAAGAGGCCAAGAGCTATAGGGGGGTCATCACAAAATGCCACTGCCACTTCTCACAGTTCCAACTCTAATGCCACAACACCTAAGAGCTTGGCTACAATCTCTTCTCACCAAGGTGCTTTTACTTTCACTTCCTCATGTTCTTTCACTCATTAAAGAAATTAAATCAGTTATTAATTTTTCTACAGTTAATTTGATCCATGTAACTTGTTTATTTTTCTCCTCTTATATATATATACATCAGTTGATGTCACAACTTGTATATGCTATAGTTTTTGTGCTTTTTATTAAAAGTAATTGGATGTGACTTGTTGGAAGAATTTGATATAAGAAATTGAAGTTTAAGATGAATTTGAGGCAGCAGATGAAATTATGGGGTTGAAATGATTATTTGGAATTGCAGATGCGAGCTTCAAACAGTCTTTACCTGGTCATGTTCGTGCACCTGCAGTGTTCAAGTGTCACAGAGTGTCTGCCATTGGGAATGGTGAAGATGAGTTTGCCTACTTGGCAACAGTGCACATCAGTGGCCATGTCTTCAAGGGGTTTCTCTATGACCATGGAGTTGATGGGAAAATTGCAAATGCAGCAGTGCCTTGTGTTTCAGAACTGCAACTGGGAAACAATTGCAGTGGGAAGAACAGGGAATGTTCTTCTGCAATTGGACTTCCAAATAACAACAATGCATACCCTGCTTCTGCCAGCTGAACATTTCTTCACAGGTACCAAATTACACCCACTTTAATTCAAAAATAATAACTCAATTGTTCTGAAAGTTTAGTAAAATTATTAAAGAAAAAAAAAACACTATGGCATTTCCAAATCCTACAATTGCTACATCACATCTGAGTGTGAGTTACACAGAAAATGCCCTGTTACACATTTTCAATTCTAGTTGTGGTGTTATTGATTTGCTATGTTGGTAAATTTTTTTTCCTTTTATATCTTTTACTTTGAAGTAGAAAAAGGAAAACAGACGTATAAAAAGTAAAAATAAAATAAAATAATATGAATAGCATTATTGAGAATACAAGACAAAAGAGGATAGAAATTTATTGTATTTACATAGAAAGGGTATGCAAGTGCAAGTGCAAGTGCAAGTGCAAGTGTGAGTGACACATCTTTTATTGGCTTGAGATATAGAAATAATTATAAAAATATATAGCAATCTTACTTTGTAATATATAGGTTGATTTTAACTTATGTGAGTCTAGTTATTATTGAATTGATGATGCATGCATTTACTTAGTTGGTGCAAAGAGTGAAGATAGAGAAAGAATTAAGAGTGAGAATCACTTTTGGAAATGTGAGTTTGGAAAAAGAAAAGGAAAGTAGAAAAAAGCACTTATGGTGCACTTCTCAATGTCCATTATGTTATGAGAATGTCTATTGCATTTCCACGTTGCCATCTCAGTTGCATTTCCACCGCCGCATCCAAAAGTTGCATGCTTCATCACTTATATATATTTATATAATTTTTATCCCTTTTTCTTGACATTTACTATTATACGCCTATTTATTTATTTATTTTTAAAACAAATCGATTAATGAAATATTTTAAATTTAATTGTAGCTACAATTCATTGATAAACTCCACACAAATTTTTAATTAAATATAAATTAGTGTTTCAAGATTTAAATAATAATAATAATAATAACATCATCCTGCTGAGAGAAATATTGCATTCTTACCAACAATATTCATCATATTTCTGGTATTTAAAACAACATTTATTTAGAATGAATACGTTAATAATTATTTATTTTCCTGTATCAATTATACAATTTTTATATATGTATATATATATATACTTTAATTTTCAATTGCTTTGTCTAGGGGCATTGTTCTGTCTGCACTTATAATATCAAAATTTTTAGGGTAGAAATATCTTATAATATCTCTACATCTAGGTTTTAAACCTTTTTAAAATATTATAAATTGTAAAACATTTTAATATTTGCAACAACATTCACACATCATTAAAGGTGGCCACCGTTTTAATGCTCATGAGAGATTTAAAATATATTTTGACAAATTTTTCTATAATTATTTTAAAAAAATAAATAAATAGGTAACTTTATTTATTTTTACTTAAAACTAACTTATATATAAACTAATGTATAAAAACTCTTTTACACGATTTCTCTAAATTCTTTTTTTTAATTCATATATAAGTTATTATAATTTCTGCTTGTAGAAATATTTACTGAAAAAACTATCTAAAACAAATCTTTATATTCATTTCAAATAAATTTGAGTTTAACTTCAACCTAAATAAAGGGGAAAAAAAATCATGCACTGTTGTTTCTAGCAACTACATCTCACAACATACTTTTTGTTAACTGCATGTTACCTTTTTTTGCATGAAAAACAAAAGGACAAACTTTTTGTGAAATGTGGTCGTGTTTTTTTGAGTGGTAAATCGTGTTGGATATATTTACATAACATAACACTCAAAAATACATGTTAGTCTTCATTTTTATAATCTTTTATTTTTAATTTGGTTTATTACTCTTCTATAGTATACTTTTTTATAGTTACATTTTATTTTGGTATCTAAACATTATTTTTAGAGAGAGAAAACTATGTATTAAACTTGTAAAATAATTTTATTCTCTTATTCAATAACAAATAATTATATATGATAAGTTTATTACTTTTTATAATAATTATCTTAAGAGTAGATAAATTGTAATTATATAATTGTGTAAAATAGTTACACTATCATAATTAAACTTCCATTACTAGATTATCATCTCGTATGTTGTAAATTTTCTTAAAATCACATGAAAATCAACCGGAAACTCATTTTTTTTGTCAATTTATATATATAAAAAACTATGAAATATGAAAATTTATAATATTATTTTCCTTACATATAATTTTGATCTCTTTTAATTTATATTGATCTCTTTTAATTTATATGGTGACGAGTAAGAATGATTAAAAATATGTATGCATATACTAAAATAAGATGCTTTTAATTAGAGATGACGAGTAATCCTGTTTCGTGAATATTATCCGAACTCGTCTTAGTTTTTATAAAGAATCTTTACATTAACTGAGTATGACTATTTGGAGGAATAATATTCGATTTCTTAAATTGGAGATGTGGACAAAAATGAGTATGTATATACTTGTGTCATCCTGATCTATTGTCATGTTTCCGTTCTCATTCTCATTCATGTTTTAAATTACTAAAATACATTTAGTTTATTAAGTAATATACAAAACTTATATTAATTCTCTTTTTTTTCTTAGTTTTGTAATTTGTTTTTAAAGCATAGGATATTTTTTACTTTACTTTTTTCTATAATCATTTATTTAATTACTATTTGGTGATACTTTAAATAGATATTTATGCAATTATAATTTTTTTATATTGATATTTGTTATTGGAAAAAAAAAATTTTATCATTTTGATATTGAATCTTTTATAATATCAAGTTTTTTTTGTTGTGATTTTAATATTTACAAGAGTAAAAGATTAGTACAATTATATTTGTTATTTAATGATGGAGATATACTTGTACACAATGAGAATGAAGATGTCAAAAAAATTATATACTCATTAAATATAAAGATAAGGATGCAGATAAATTATTTTTACTTTGAAATGAAGATGAGAAAGTGAAACTTATCTCTATCGAATTCTCATTGGTAGCTTTCGAGATTAAAAGAGATTTTGTATGACTATTTAAAAAAATTATATAATTTTTATATTGTAATTTTTAATGTTTTATTCTTGTCTATAATTTTTTTTGTTTAAAACTTTCATGGTTTAAATTTTTTATTTTACTTTAATTATAGATTACTTTAAAATATACACTTTTGTATTATCTCATAAAGTACCCTGTGATTTTAAAATTTGTTGCTTCTTTAAGAATCATCATGTTTTTTTATCTTTCTACATATAGATTTCAAGTAGAACAAATTGTTCAAGTGTCCATATTACACATCAAATAATTGGGGTAGGCCAATGCACACAACATATATAGTTTGGTTAATTTAGCAACCAAATTTTCTTTGCTAATACTATTGTTCAAAATTTTCCACAATCACTGCAAGAGTGATAAAGATCTTGCAAAAGAATGAGTGAAAGATCATGATTGGTTGTTAAGCAATGAACAAAAGTTGGTGGAAGAAAGGGAGAAAACCAAACACAAATAGTAACATACCAATATTAGTTGGTGTGAACAATGCCAAACTCAAGTATTTTATAAGGTTTGAGTTTGAAATTTTTAAATGAAAAAAAAATCATGGTACATAAAAAATGTGATGTTTTTAAACACTTTTAATTTCACAACATAATCTGTTAGGAATAAAATGTGAGGTAAAAGTTTTACATTAAACAAAAATTATAAAAAATTTATAAACTCATTATAAGTTTTTAGTTGAAATGTTTTAATCTCTTGTTTAAATTTGTTCATAGATATAGAATCTCCAACCTAAAGTTCAATCTTATTTTATTGAATTGTACTTTTCTTATTCTGATTTAGAAGAGAAGTTGTGACATTTAGTGAGTACTAACAACGTCAAAACCTTCTTTTATGGGAAGAACAGGTGATGGATGAGTTTCATGAAAGGAAAAGGAGTTGATGTTGCAGATCTTCTGGGAAAACTGACCATGTATGCTAAAGTGGTCTTAATTGTGTAAATTTCTCTTCCAAAAGTGTTTATATGCATGCATAAAGCTTGAGGGCCCTGTTAAGTTTGCTTTACCAGATTAGGGACATCGATGCTGAGAAATTTTATGTCCAATGCTTAATTCAAGTTTTCACTTTTTAATTTAAAGCTTCACCTTGTTTTAAGGTTTATGAGACATTAGTATTAAGATACAAGTATGATATTAGAGTCCCACATCGGATAGAAATGAGTAAGTTGAGCACCATATAAATGAAACGACCCATAAATTTATTGTCTTAAGGTTTTGGATTGGAGGTGGTATCATAAATACTTATGTAGTTGTGGTGGTAGTTGATTATCTTTTCAATAATCTTTCAATTAGAAGGATTCATTTAACATTTCTCTAAGATTTATAGCACTGCAAATATGAAATGTACCAAGTAAAAATCAACCGAACAGAATATTTTAGATTTAGGGATAACAATGTTCTCGGACACGATAACTTTCACTTTTTCATTTGTATGCGCCACTGAAAATTTATCTTTATTTTTGTTTTTATATTTAAAAGAGTATGAAATTTTTTTCATACAAATATATTTTTATTAGATAATAAATATAATTATATTTATTTTTTATTTTATTAAATATTAATTAAATAATAAAAAAATAAAAAATTATAAATAAAATATTATAAAAAATTTGATATCAAAATAGTACAAACTTTTTTTTACCAATGATAAATATTAATAAAAAATTATAATTACATAAATTTTTAAATTAAAGTATTATTAAATCAAACTTGAATAAATATAAATAATTATAAAAAAATTAAAAAATTAAATACTTTAAAACTAGATTATAAAATTAAGAAACACAAAAAAATTATAAAAATAACGATAAAACAAAAATAAAAATATTTATCTTGGTATTTAATTTAAAAAAATCAAATATTAATTAAAGATTTTTCGTAAAAATCCAAATGGATATATGGATAATACCATGAATTCATTTGTCATTAATTATTATTTTATCACCTTTTTATGCATTTTACTATCAAAATATTCCTATAGTTGAAAATTTTACTTTTAACAAAACTAATTATATTATTCTGTTATTAATGATAAATTTTTTAATTAAATTCAAGAAGACCTGTAACAATAAATATATTATTATTTTCTACTGTTTTGTTTACAATTTTGTATGTGTGGGATATTTTGTATTTTTTATAATCTAAATTTATCAAAATAAAATTCTTAATATCTTGTAATTTTGTTACGAAATAACTCAATTGAATAAATCTTTTCATTGCTGTTGTTGCTATTAATTTATAATTATCCAAAGTGTATGATAAATTCACTAATATAATAGATTTAAATATTTATAAAAAAAGTAAAGTTTACATTATGTATGCAGTATATATTAATTATAATAAATATGATTGATGGTTCATCTATTAATTTTACTTTTAGTTTTTATTGTTCATAAAATATGTTTAGTAATAGCTAAGTTAAATAATAGCATATAACAACAACGATAATTGATTTCTTAATATTCACTTTGATAAAATTAAAATTAAATATTCTAAAATGTTTTAAATTTAACAATGAATTTATAAAATCTTTACTTTTAATTATTATTTTCATAAAATATATTTGAAATGAACTAAATTAAGATGAATAAATAAAAACTGTGAACAAGGATTAATATAATGATATTATTTATTATTTTAGTATTTATATATACATAAAATATTTAACATTTGAATAAAATGAAATAATAAATATTAATATATTTTTTTGTTTAGAACTAATTATCGGTAAGAGAAAACTATTATGATTACTATTAAATTATAAATAAAGTATAATAATGTAAATACATGATAATTTATTTCTTTCTTTCTGCCCTTAATTAATTATTTGAAATAAAAATTTATAACAAATATAATACCAGCCACTACTCGTAAAAATTAATATTTAATCATCCAAATTATATATAAATAACATTAATGTAAGTAATTTAATTCTTTATCACATTCAATTAGAATCATTTAATTCAATTGCAACTATTTTATACACAGAGAATAATGTTGAATGTTATGTACTCCTTTTTGGTGATTCATTTACATTTGGGAAAGGGTTTGATTAACTCTTAACAACATTTGACCTATGCTACAGTATACATTTGTTGTGCCTATAAATAAAGTAAA
Source organism: Lablab purpureus (assembly GCA_030347555.1). Classification (NCBI taxonomy): domain Eukaryota; kingdom Viridiplantae; phylum Streptophyta; class Magnoliopsida; order Fabales; family Fabaceae; genus Lablab; species Lablab purpureus. The sequence goes on from CM059258.1 coordinate 27,812,317, forward strand.
ATTCACTAAGGAGGATGATGAACTGGAAAATGTACAAGTTTTAGAACTTTGTGATTTGCTTGTAAGATGAACTTTTAGCATCAAAACCTCAGCTTCAAGTGTCATCTACAAAAATTCTGAAGACGAAATCACGAAAGCGTTTTGAGTATTGCCTTGGATCAACAGCAGAGATTGAAGTTGGGTCATACTGGAATGATTTGTAAGCATGTTCAAGCTTTTTACTGATATCATAGTCTTGCAATATGTCTATGATACCAAAAAATATTATGATCTCATAAAACTCCCCAGTTGGTTCTCCAACCAGCAGAGGAGTCTCACCTGTGCTTTTTCTCACTGTCATTTCAGCCCTAGCTGGCATATTTACTCCTAATTGAATCCACCTGAAACATAAAATACATTGTAAATGGAAAAAGACTTCTACAAAATAGGAAAAAAAATTATAATATTAAAGTCTATCCTATGGATGTGTTGGACTCATTGTGCTACATGCTATCAGACCTTCTAATTTTATGTTTGATTAAGCTGGTTGGAGGTTCCCTTATAAACTAAATATAAAATTAAATTATAATATATAAATTGGTGCAATCATCACTTTACTAAACCAATTTTGTAAAAATAAATTAAATTTAAAGTTCACATCCAAAAACATCGAGCAAAAGAGTTGAAGATAGTTTAATAATGAATGACATGATAAACTTAATAAATTTGATTAGAATAGACGCTTAATAACTTTGTAAAATTGACTTAGTAATTTTATCATATTACTAGTACATGTGAAATCTCCAAAAAAAAGATAAAATGTATCCCAAAAAAGATTTGGTAGAAACTGAAGTCTCACTGATCTGAGATAAATTACTGCATCTTGAATTGGTAAAAAGGTTGAGTAACTGAAAACTGATGCTTGGTCTGGTTGAATCTGTGTTTGTTTCAGTTAAAACTAAAGTTACTAAAAAATTGAAACTTCTGCAAAGATGAATTTATAGACTATATACCGGCTAGGATCTACAAAAAGATTATCTCCATCCACTCCAGAAAGACGGGGCCTTCCATCGTCTACGCCAGTTGGGGTGAAACCACCGGCTGAACTGATACGACTAGGTGTGACAGTGCCAGCAGATGTTGTTTCCTTGAAGTGAAGACCAACCAACATACTGTAATCCATAATCCTCTCCTGCTCAAGAAAGTCACAGTCCCTATCCACTTGCCTGCATAGCAGCATATTCAGTAATATAACCAACTTCCAAATACTCCATAACATCAATGTCAAGTCACAGAAGCCACATTCTAGTGCATAATCAATCATAGCATATAATATTGCACAATGTAGACAATTATTAACCAGCTTATGCAACCTTATCAGTGAAAGTTTATTGTTGGTGTGAAGCTTGTAAGTTATAATTTATGTTACTGTCATAGCAGCTAATAAAATGTGCTTTAATGAAACAAATACTTGCATAGGCAGTGTCCAACATGCTAAACACACAAAAATGGTGGGAAAAGAAGCAATAAGCAAGGAACTTTCACCTGCAGAATTCTTGGAACCAAGAATTCTGTAACCGGAATATAAAATTCAGGTCAAGGTCCTTGAGTGTTGTTGTAGGCTCTATTTCTGATTCGGGTTTATCAGTACTGCGACCAAAGGTTGAACCTTTTAGATCAAAGCGCCTGTGGATGGCATATTCAGAACAGAATAGGTTTCCCATGATGACAAAGCGAACCTGAAATTGTTGGAAGTGTAATTATTTAGTACTAAAAGCTTTTAATACCAAAACACAATTTATACACACCTCTGTACTAGTATACTACCTTCTTCTGTGAAGCCCCTGTTAGTTTAACACAGTGGAGGCCAAAGAACTTGGTAACTAGAGTGTTCTCAAAAGCCCGAACATGTTTGTAATAAGCAGGAAGCATTCTCAGAAAAACCTGCAATCGTGTAATAAACAAAGGATTAGATAAGCACTCAGTGTACATATATAACCTTTATTAAGCAAACATTAATTGGCAAGCATCATGTCAAAGTGGAGTAATACAGAAATACATATCTATGGAAAAAAACTTGTAATTTGCTTGAATAGAGTAACTGTTGTTCTTTTGTAATGCATAGATCCATTCTACTACTGGACTTATAACTGAGATTACAGGTGCGAAACTATCTAATTATGAAATTAAGAGAATATATATAAACTAATGGCTTAGTACATTATATCCAACCAACTAAAAGGGAACTCACTTTTACTTCAGCTTTTTTCATGGTCTTTATCATGTAACGATCATCATTTGTCAAATAGAAAAAGCTTCCACTTTTACCAGGGGAGGAGAGCTCTCGAAGGGCATCATTCCCACATATTGAAATCATATAATCAGCTGGATCAACTTTGAACAATTTTCTGAGAGCCCTAGAAATATAAATGCAATCAGTTTGAATACAATTATAGACTATTTGTCTATTCAAGATTATGAAACAGTTATAATAGCAACCATGAAATGAACATGGTGTTTCCTAAACTCTTTGTTCTTCCTAGAGAGATATCAAAAAGGTTTTTCCAGTGTCACTTTCTAGAGAAATAAAAAACTTCCTCAGAGCATATCACCTACACCTCTTTGTGCCTCAAAAGGAAGGTTATAAATTTTCAAAGGGCACTCTCAACAAGTTAGCACATAGCAGATTCTGTTATAAAACATGGTTCACCTAATCAAGACCAAGGTTTGCTGAAATGAAAAACAAGACTATGGAGGCCCTGATGTCTACCTGAACACTACTGGGCAGTAGTCTTTCCATCTAAATTCACAAGACGGGTGAGGTGGTGTGTGCTTGGATCCTTCTGGTGGAAATCTTGTCCATACTTTTTCTTTGGGATCAAAGGCAGAAGACTTCAAATCAAGCGATGTAGCTGGAGCAGGTCTTCCAACAGAATGTCTGTGCTATGGCACAAGAAGTTAATAATGGTGTGGCAAAAATTAGAAGGAAATTTTGCTTGTTAGAGTGCCATGTACATCATTACACCAATCTACATAACACACCATTTACCTCAACTAATGTTCACATTTTAGCAAATACATTTGTCATTGAAAAAGAAAAAGAAGATAAAAATCTACTTTGTCAAATAGATGACAGAAGAAAAGGGTTAGCCAGACAATGAAAGTGATACTAAGTTACATGAAAAAGAAATTATCAGTACCTGATACCTAGCTGCAGATTCAACATAAGCTCATAATGCTTGTGCCCTTTGGATATGGTCTCTCCTTGTCTTTTGGGATTCTTTATTCTCAACCGTGCCAAACTACTTCGAGTCGAAAGGGAACGAACATCCATGGCACTAACTCCAGATTTCCTACCCAAATCAAAACCACCATTGCTATCATTAGAAGTGTAACTACTAATCCTCCCATCCTCTGAAGTCCACCTTGGCCTCCCACTCCCATCAATTCTCTTCTTACTCAGTCGCCTATTATCCTCCTCTCCACCACTCCCACACAATGTCTTCTGTGAAGGGTAAATAGGCACATTCTCACAAGGACAAATCTGGCAATCATTCAGCTCCACGGTGTACACGTTCTGGGGATCCCAATCCATAGGACTTTCAGAAGAAGTAGAAGGATAATAAGTCCCACTCTGCTCATTTGGATCTTGACTCCAAACCCCAACATAGAAACTCCCATTAGCCCACCTGAATGTGCCATTCCCCTTAGGCAATCCCTTCTCCCAACACCCATCATACCTATTCCCATTGTTCCACATCATTGTCCCATTCCCACAGAGCAAACCACTCTTCCACTGCCCAATGTACTGGTTCCCATTCTTCCACTGGTACCTTCCATGCCCGTTCTGCAACCCCTTCCTCCACTCCCCATCATAGAAATCTCCATTGGGGTAGCTCTCAGTCCCTTGTCCTTGCTTCAAGTTCATCACCCAAGACCCCTTATAGGTGTCCCCTGAAGAACCAATATAAGTGCCTTTCCCATCAATGTATCCACTCTTAAATTCACCCTCAAAGGTAGCACCACTAGGCCAATTGAACCTCCCCTTCCCCATGGTGCTTCCTGTGATCCATTCACCAACATACATGCACCCATCTGTCCACAGGTATTTTCCTTGGCCATGGGGGAACCTGTCCAGCCACTGGCCTGTGTAGAAGTCACCATTGGGGAGAATCTTCTCAACCTGACACACCTCTGCTGACTCATCGTCATCCACATGGGCCACAGACATTGGTGTGAAGATGCTGTTTGCCCTTTTCTTTGAAACGCTCGGTCTGCGAACTGTTGCTTCCCAGGCTTTGTTGATCTCTTTGCTCATTCTCTTGAAGGTATCCACTTTGATACACCCTCCCTCACACACCCACACCTCTATTCTCCTTCATCCATCAATGCCCACAACATAAATGCCCCTCAATTAACCACAAAATCTTCAATGAATGCAATGTGGCAGAAAACATTTCTGCACCAACCCCAGAAAAGAATAACGCAATGGAGGGAATCAAGCAAATTGTGAAAATAAACCCAAGACAAAACAAAAAAGAAACTTTTGCGCTATAGGTTGTGTTATTTATGTGGTCGTGCAAAATGGGTTGTCTTCAGATTTTGAAAGAAACAACAATGTTGTTGAATTGACGAGGAAAACAAAAGATCGTGGGAAGACTGATCTCTTTTTTTCTGTGCAATTTCTCTTTCCCTTTCTATTTTTCTTTATTTTTTGTTTTGTTGATTTGGAATTGGACCAAAGGGAATCAACTCATGGTTCTGTTGATTCCGATTAAGGCTCCGAAAAGTATTAGGAGACCAGACAATTACAAGGAAGCAGAGAAATGCTGGTGGTGGTGGCAAATATACCATTTTTAGGGAGAATGATGGTTTGGTCCTAATTATAGTTTTTTTTTGTTTTGTTTAGATAACATATATGTTTCTTCTCTTGAGTCATTAGTTTGATAGATTGAGAATCCCAACTGGTTTTGGCATTTGAGTGAGTTTTTCATGGCTCTTAAAGCCAAGAACAACATGCATCATAAATGAGATTTTTCACGTTGGGTGACAAAGTGTAAGGGTTATACTAAAGGGGAAAAACTCATTAAAAAATCTAAATTATGTTATTAATGTACATTAAATACCCTAAATTTAGACAAATTCTTTTATTTATTAATTACGTTATTAATGTTTCATCCATTAATTTAGTCATTAAAAACTACAATTGTAAGAATAATTTCATCTACAAGATTGTTATGATAAAAAAAATTACCCTTATCTTATAAGAGTTTAATTGTACTTAAACTTTTAATATAAACATAATATGAGAAAAAAACATATTGTAATTAAAAGAACGAATATAAACAAAAAAAAAACATAATGTAATTAAAAAAAATTAATTCTAAAAAAAGGATTAAATATAACATAATTTTGTTGTTGGAGATAAGATCGTTTATTAAAAATGTATATAAGGAAATAAATTTTATATTGGTTCACTATATATTTTTAAATTAAATTCAATTTTTTTATGAATTCCTTAAGGGTTCTACTAGTAAATATATTTATTACAATCTTATACAAAGTATTCATAGTTTCAAAGTATACATGAAATATTTTTTATTTTCCTTCTCAGTTTTCTCTCGTAAGATAAAAAAAACTCTAGTATTCTTGGTTTTTATTTTTTCTTCTAAAAGCCTAAATCCTATAAAGAAAATTCTAAAAAAGAGGTCAAATAATTAATTTCTTCACATAATATGTGATTTCATAAAATAAAAAATACAAAGGTTATCTTTATCACGTTCCCATGAAATACAAACACTTTTTTACAAAACAGAACAATAAAATTGTTTTTACATAATATAAAAGATTGTCTTTCATATATATAATTTAGGGTATATAAGAACGGTTTTGAATAAACTATTCCTAATATATTAAAATGTTAAATGAAATAAGTTATTCTTTTAATGAAACATATTAACAAGTGAGAAATTATTTAAAGGGCTTATTCATTTTGAATAATACATTTTAACAACTATATTTTATTTTTATATAGAAATTAATTAAGTATAGGTTATGTGTTTGCATATTATATTGTAGATTTATGACTATGTGTATAGATGAAGGGTTTGGAGAATCTTAAAGAACAAAATATGTATAGATTGGTAATTATATATAGTGTTAATCAAATCCAACAATGAAAGGTAGGATTATTAGCTGAACAAAAATGGGATGAATATGAAATTTTAATAGCTATTGAAATGCCACTTGGAAGTGAGGGATCTCATTATGCTAGACAAATGTATTAATGTTTCTTTTTTATATTGTTTGTTTTGGATTGTTATAATATGAAGGTAGGTAATGACAAAGTACTTTGGTTTTAAGGTGGTCTTTTGTTATAATTAATTTTTTTTATATAGTTTAACCTTGTACACGAGCTGGATTACTTTAAGTACTTAGCTTATATTATATTTTTATTATCGATAAAATAAAATAAAATACTCCCTCCGTTTCAAATTATAAGACGTATTTTGGAAGAAAATCTTGTTTTATAATATAAGGCATTTTAGAATTTCAATAACTTTATTTTTTTTTCTTATATACTCTTGTCAATCACATCATTATTTGTATTAATATTAAATAGTAGAAAGAGAAATTAAATATGAGGAACTAAGAATTAATTCCCTTTTATTAGTCTGATTTTTCATCTTTTACCATCATCTACTAATATATCTTTTAATTTTTATATTAAAGTTACAGTAAGAACTAATTTTAATTCACTATTTCTATTTACAATTTGGTGGGAATTGAAAATTTTGATTGAAATTTTGAAAACAAAATTTAAGCATAGTCATTTACAATTTAGTAGGAATTAAAAATTTTGATTGAAATTTTAAAATAAATTGTGAGTATAGTCATTTGCAATTTGGTGGAAATTAAAAATTTTAATTGAAATTTATTTAAAATAATTAGTAGTTCTGATTTTAAATTATTTAGAAATGATTTTGAAATGATTTTAAAACTGTTGAAATTCTAATTTCAATCAATTTATAATTTTATTAAAAAATTAATTCATTTATAAATACTCCTGGTTAAATTTCAATTAATTCATTTAATAGTAATTAATAAGGATAAAAATAAAAAAATTATAGAAAGTTGAACAAATTAATTATTTTTATTGATATATAAGAATTTTTCAAGTACTCATTTTAATTTAAAATGGAGGGAGTAAGATTTTTGTTATATGTTTAAGAGAAGTAGGGATGTTAAATAATATAAACCAAGATAATCAAATCAACACTTGGTTATATATTTGTTATTAACATTAAGGGATTGTATGTGTAGACTATACTATATTCTTTAATCTTATTGAATAAATACAAAAGACAATAATACACATATTTTTATTTGATATACATTTATTTAATATTTATTTTTCTTTCTATTTTTATCATCTTATTATAGTACCTATAAATTTATTGATATGAATGTATGTCTAACAAAATGGAAACAATGAATTTCCTGAGTAGATAGATGTACAAACAAATGAATAAAAGTTGGAAGAAGGATCATTGCATCATGAGTGTGAACTCATGAAAGCTGAGGAGGCCATCACCATTCAAATCAAAGTTATGAATCATAGCAGAGCATTGGTGGATGGATTTGGATTCCCCTAACCTACAAAGCATCTTCTGCAAGCTTTTGGGAGTTATGAACCCTAACATTTCAGAGTCATTGTACATCTCAAAAGCCTCTCCCAAATCCTTCAGCTTCTCTTCTTCTCCTGCTGCTTCCATCACCTTCACCAAATCCTCCAAACTCAGAAACCCATCTCCATCGGAATCCAACTCCTCAACAAGCAATTCAACTTCTTTCATCGACAACTCACCACCCATCATCCCTACCACCTTCCTAAGCTCCCTTGCTGAAATCCTACCATCCCCGTCTTCATCAAAATACTTCACAGCACTCTCAAACTCTCTGCCAACCATCCTCCTGTATATATTCTCACAACTAAGAAAAAATGATGGAAAATAACAGCACTTGTGAAATGGTTATGCAGAAGATTATGTGATTATGGCAATTGTGTGTAAGATGTTGTTGTGGGGGTGGTGTTTATATGTTGGGTATGATGGGATCTGAAGATAGGAAGGAGAAAGGAAAAAGGGCTTAATGCGCCCAGAAACAGCGTCGGAGAGAAAGAGTTTGAAGGTATGGCATGGGAAAGAAGATACGAAGGAGAAAGGAAAAAAGGGTAAACTGCGTAACACGAGGTTGAGTTGAAGGAAAGGAATAATCAAAGCTTACCTAATAGTATAATACAATTTAATCAAAGACGTGTGTTGGGAAGTCAAATTTGTTAGATTTTGCGTAGCTTTTCTCTTTTTTTCCCTTTTGGTATCTAAATAATTGCCTCACACTTCCATCATAGTTATGTTTATACTTTTAAGAGTTTTGATTTTAGTTCTGGTTAAAATATGTTATTTATGACAAAAAAAGCTATCTATATATGTATATATTATTAAATACTCCCTCCGTTTCAAATTATAAAGCGTATTTGACAAATTTTCACATACCAATAAAAGCATTTAATTTGTTCAATTTTTTATAAATCTTCCATCTTTACCTTTATTAATTACTATTAATTAAATTAATTGAAATTGAATCAGAAGTTTTATAAAATAAATTAACTTTTTAATAAAACAGTACATTAATTGAGATTGGAATTTCAAAAGTTTTGAATTTATCTCAAAATTATTTTTAAATAATTTAAAATCAGAACTACTAATTTTTTTAATTAAAAATTTTAATTTACACCAATCTGCAAATGATTATACTAAAATTTCAATCAAAATCTTTAGTTTCCACCAAATTGTAAATGACTATGCTCAAAATTTATTTTAAAATTTCACTCAAAATAAAAAGAATTTGATTACCTACCTTGAAAGATATGAATTTCACTCAAATTTGATTATTCAAAATAAAAATTTCACTTAGAATAAATTTAGATATGATATTTGATTACTTACCTTGAAAGATAAATAATCTATTGAATGAATAAACAAAAATGAACATGAAAAGTTAAAAGTTAAATTAGTACTCCTGAAAATGAAGATGATATTAATAAATGATAATGAAATATGAAGAGGCAGACTAATAAAATATAATTAATTCTTAGTTCCTGATTTTAATTTCTCTTTCTACTATTTAATATTAACACAGATAATCATGTAATTAATAGGGGTATATAAGGAAAAAAAAGAAAAAAAAGTTATTAAAATTCTAAAATGCCTTATATTTTGAAACAAATTTTCTCTCTAAAGTAGGCCTTATAATTTGAAACGGAGGGAGTATTATTTTTTATTCTAAAATAAAGAAATTTCAAAATGACTAATGTTATAATGTTTTTCAAAATTCGATTGAATCGGTTACTTATGACAAATATATATATAGCTTTTAATTTTTTTTTCTTGTTTCTATGGAGTAAATTTTTTATATTCTTAATGAGTTTAATAAAAGGAGAATAAGAAAAATTTATCCTTCAAAATAATAGTTACTTTCTGTCTTTTTTTAAGTGTTGTTTAAGAATTTTTTTTTAGACAAAATTGAAAACTGCAATAAAATTTCTTCACTTTAATCAAATATCTACCATTTTTTGTTTTATCATTTTTATTTTTACATCAAAATAGATATACATATATAAACTAATTAAAAATTAAGTGAAGGGTAAGAAATATATACAAATGACAAAAAAAGTTATATTGAACTTTAAAATAATAACAATAATAAAAAATGCAACATTTAAAAACAAAAAGGGAATATACTTTAAAATTTGAAAAGAAGATGAATTTAAAATTTAGTCTTTTTGTTGTATTTAACGATAATAAATGCTAATTATTAGTTTTTCAATATAACCTTTTTATTTTATTTAATTAATAATTAGTACTACGTTATTGTTGTATAATATTTTGTGTTTATTAACTAATTAATTTATTTATATTTTAAAAGTAATATTAATTTTGAAGGTATAATAATTTTAAAATTTTAAAATAAACAAATGAATTGTAAAATTATAAAATAAATAAATAAATTCTAAAATCTCACTATTACATGTGATTAAAGTATATGAAAAAAATGAAGATAATAGAAATTTAAGTTTTTTCACTTACAATCTCTTATATCTTGTCAAAATGATTTTTTATGTGTAAAAACATTCAATCCAAACAAAATCTTAAACATCATAATATAAAAGAGTTAGAAATATATATTTTATAAGCACATATAAGAATATTAAGGTAGACCTAGTACAAACAATACACACACCAACATATTCTCAAGTATAAGCACACTCAATTGATTCAAATGCATTATGTTTAAGTAGAAACACATATATTTATTTTTTATTATATTTCTATGATTTTTGTAGAGTTTAAATATAATATTTAGAGATATGTTAATATTGTAAAAATTAATTCTTATAATTTTTTTAATGGTAATACAATTTTCTAGAACTTTTATGCTTACCTCAAGGTCTAGTTCAATACTTTAATATGCATAAATAAGAAAGAATAAAAAATTTCACTCCAATCTTAATTGGATTGACCTATAGTCTTACTAAAATAATAAAAACTTAAGTTCTACACAAACTTTTAATGAAATCAATTTCATTTGTTAGATACCATTTAGGGTGTTACAACTTTTATTGAGATTACTTTTCCTAATTTGATATAAAATCATGTGTAAATGAACTCATAATATTTGAAAAAAAAATACACTCAATGCATCCTCACACTTAATGTTCAAAGCCACATCCTCATACATGAACTTTTGATGCAATTTCTCTCGTGCATAAAAAATTGAAAAGTGTAGAGTAAGAAGAGAGAAGACCTAATTCCTATTTAAAGATCAAACCAACTTACTCTTAATATTTTTCCTCTCCACATGTGCCCAACTTTATTATATTTTTATAATAAGTCCAATTAAATAATCTTAATTAAATCAAATTAACAACTATTTTATATTATTTTTATTTAAAAAAAAAAGACGTTATAATAATCATATTTTGTTGGCGAAATAATAAGTTTAAAATACTTTTTTTAATTTTGTACTATCAATTCATTAATATTGTAATATCTATACATACTAGAAATAAAAATTTATATTAATAATTTATATGATTATTTAATTATAAAATACTATATATTAATGTTACATATATATATATATATAAACATATAGAAATTATACAACAATTACATTAATAAAAAATTTGTGCTTGAACATTATACTCCATTTTTTGTTTTTATCTAGGTTCACACCAACTCTTTAAAATAACAAAATTGAGTTTGTGTTGTATTTATGATTGGTATAAAGTGGTAGACACACGTCTTTGATTAAATTGGTTAAGCATTCATTATTCCTTTCGCATCGCCTTCTCTCCGACGCTGTTTCTGGGCGCGTTAAGCCCTTTTTCCTTTCTCCTTCCTTTCTTCAGATCCCATCATACCCAACATATAAACATCACCCCACAGCAACATCTTACACACAATTGCCATAATCACACAATCTTCAGCATAGCCATTTCACAAGTGCTGTTATTGTCCATCATTTTTTTCAGTTGTGAGAATATATACAGGAGGATGGTTGGCAGAGAGTTTGAGAGTGCTGTGAAGTATTTTGACGAAGACGGGGATGGTAGGATTTCGGCAAGGGAGCTTAGGAAGGTGGTAGGGATGATGGGTGGTGAGTTGTCGATGAAAGAAGTTGAATTGCTTGTTGAGGAGTTGGATTCCGATGGAGATGGGTTTCTGAGTTTGGAGGATTTGGTGAAGGTGATGGAAGCAGCAGGAGAAGAAGAGAAGCTGAAGGATTTGGGAGAGGCTTTTGAGATGTATAATGACTCTGAAATGTTAGGGTTCATAACTCCCAAAAGCTTGCAGAAGATGCTTTGTAGGTTAGGGGAATCCAAATCCATCCACCAATGCTCTGCTATGATTCATCACTTTGATTTGAATGGTGATGGCCTCCTCAGCTTTCATGAATTCACACTCATGATGCAATGATCCTTCTTCCAACTTTTATTCATTTCTTTGTACATCTATCTACTCACTAAATTCATTCTTTCCATTTTGTTACACATACATTAATATGGGAATATATTCATCTACATCTAGAATTTTAATTTATATTCTAACCACACTTAGAAAGATAAATTTTTTTTGAAAATTTATAAAAATATAATGTAGTAAGAGAAAAGAAATAAAAGAATATCGAATAGGTATACGTAAAATGAAGATTTATATATATTATTATTGTTTGCAAAATTAAAAGAAAAATACATTTTAATATGACATTAAAAAAGAAAAAGAAAAATAATAATAATTTAATTTGAAAATTAAGTTTATTAAATAAATGTGTTGAATTTATACTAAATACTAAATTGAGTTTATTAAATAAATATAAATGCACTGTTTTAATTACCAAACCATAGATTAAGAGGACCACCAAAAAAACCACTTCAATTCGATTCTCCTGTGTTTTCAAGCATCACCACAAAGTAACTGGATCAACCCATAGAGTTGTAAGAGGGACTCAAGTAGGCCCATATAAAATTGGGCCGAAGGTGTTTCTAAAGCCCAATGAACTCGCGGCAGAAAAAAATCTTTACCTACCCCTTCAGATGCTTCAGTACAATAATTCACCTATGAATATTAACAACGAAAATAATAAAATAGTTTTTTATAAATTATAATTAATTTTTTATATAAAGTATGTAAAAATTCTTTTACACAATTTTCTAGATTCTTATTTTTAATTTGTAAATAAATTATTTTTAATTTATGAAGGGTTTTATTTTACCTTTTTACTTTCTTTTAAGAAGTTCATTTGGATAAGTTTGTCCTAACAAATATATGTTTATTAAAATAAACTTCTCCTTAAATTTATAAAGAAAAAAAAAACTAAATAAACTTTCATAAAAGTTAAAACTAGTTTATATTCAACTTAAAAATAAAAATTTAAATAAATTATAGTTTTTATAAATTAACTTAAACATATTTATAAAAAAAAATTATATATATGTAATTTTTAATAGATAATGTATGAAATGTTAAAAATCCTAATTTCCCTGTTCCTCGAGTGGGGTGATGATAGTAGAGTTGCTACTTGAGTGACACGCTTTCACATTGCGTGTGATGAAAGCTTTTCCTTTTACATTTTTTTCTTTTCATTTTTCAGTTGTTTTGATTATAAAAAGTAAGTTTGTTGATGAAATGAATAAAAATAATTACAGAATTATTTTGATAGATTTAAAATTTTATATAATTTTTAAAGTTAATTTTACTATATATTTAAATAAAAATATTTTTCTTAAATTTTCTTCTCAAACCTATCTAATGTAATGGATTGCAATATAAGTATTGAAATAATATAGTTTATACAGTTTTTCCAAACTCTATCCTTTACTTAAAATTATATGCATCAGCAAATGACTTATTTAACAGAAGATTTTCTTAAAAAAGTTAATTTAGTTTCTAACTTTTTTTAGATGGAAAAATTAATATTTATTTATTTAATTTGGGTTTGATGTGATGCATATAAACAACAACAAAATTATTGCTATATCTTCTCATAGAATAACTTTTATATGGTAGAAATGAGAGAAAATTCCAGAATAAGAATAAAGATATCACACCAATATTTGTCCAAGAATTATCAATAATGTTGTATTGTATCTTTTAATACATATGTAAGAATTTGTATTTTTAAGCTTGTATGTGCAAAAAATAAATTATAATATTATGATATATTAACTATTATAGTACCTCCTCAGAAAATACCTTCATTTGAAAAAAAAAATGTTGGAGAATCATCAATCAACAAAATCTCAACATTGAAAAGAATGAAAAAAAAGCACCTAACTCAATTAAGTTAACAAGGTTACCAACTTCTATTCAAAACTCTATAGTCCTAACTACCAATAAAAATATTCTTATTAAACCCCTCAAGCTTGTCACTTTAAAACCTTAATAAGAGCCACAAGAAATCCTTTACCAAAGAAAAACTAAGATGCCTTTCAATTTTTCTTCTTTTTTTTATGGAATGCATGTTTATTTTTGGGCTTAAAATATTTAAACACATAGAAAGATGTAGGGAGGAGAAAAAATAAGAGAAAAAAAATGGATATAAATAAAGAAAAATATAATGTAAAAAATGGTTATTTAAATGAAAAGAAAGGAAAAAAATTCTTTTGCATTTATTTATACAAGCATTAGAAAACTAATATTGGTTGATACAAGTAATAGCAACTTGTTAAAGTTTTGGTGATGCCATTTTTGATATAGAACAAACCATTAATAGTACATACCAATACCATAAATACACTATGTGATTTTTTATAGTAATTCAAAAAAATTAACCAACAATAACAAATTTTACTCTATTTTTTAACATAAAATTATTAAATTTTATGTTATTGATTTTTTATATTTATAAAATTCTAAAAAGAAATAATTTAGCAACTTTCCCTGTTTCATGTCACATGAGTGTGAAGTTTCTTTTTTCTTTTTAATTGGTTCCACCACATTTTTTTTTATGATATTTAATTTTCACAAAAATCTAAAAATATGCAACCTTCACATTCGCATTAGTGGGAAATTTCTTTTTTCTTAAGCCCCACCAAAAATAATTCTGTCATTCCTATTTTTCTTTTAAATAAATAATATAACTATAAATTTAATATTTTTCTCTTATATAAATATAAAGTGTTACTCTTTCCTAATATGTGTGTATTTCTACATAGAGGAGATGGAATCACTTACAATAATTGCAGATGAATTTTTGTCCTAGATCAAGAGTGACTTATATTGAAATCTTTTAATTTTATTTTTCTTGGTTAATGATTTATTTGGTGTATGATGTAGTACTAATTAAAGCTTAGGAAGAAAAAAAAGTAGCCTTTAACAGTTGTGCTCACAGGTTAACTAGTAATAGGATTAAAAGGGGTCTTTTTTTCAAAGGTTATGATTGCTCTTACTTTTAGCCCCAGAGAAAAGAGATAGATTAATTTGGTCTAAGTTAAAATTGCACTTTTATCCAAGACAGTCAAAATTCACAAAGTTTAGTAACCTAGTGAAGTAATCTGTTGTCTTGTGAAACTGTTGGAGTTTACACACATTATTGAATTCAAATTCTGTCATTTTGGATGGCATGGATCCAAAACAGAAGTGTAATACAGTGAAGAAATTGATTTTCTGAATGAGATAACCAGAATGCACATGACTATATCTCAAACTTTTTCCAAGTGCCAACAACAGTGGTGAACTCACATGTGACACTGCCAATGGCATAGATTCTCTTGGTCCTGATGTCTATGCACTTGTATAATACAACAATGTCCCAAGTTCAGTTCCTTCAAAGCTGAGCTTGATGGCACTAGGGTCTTTATCAAGGGATTTGAAAGTGAAGTGAAGAAAATGGCCATAATAATGATAATCTAATCTCTTCCTGAAATTAAATGTTCCATGTTCTTAAGCTTCACTCACCAGATCAAGATCTCACTTCAAATATTTAATTTTTGTAGCTTATGAAACAACCATGTCAGTTGTCCACTTAGTGGGTGTCTGTATGTGGTTATGTGTGTGACCTCTCACATTTTTAATTCATGGTACCGACACAAGTCGGTTTCAGAGCAAATCAATTTTCTGGTATGATTAATTCCCATTTTCTGGGGTCCTACACAGCAAATAATAGCGCTGCTTTAGTATAACTTTTCTCATTTAGCACTAAGCAATGATAATCAAGAATCTTTTACACTTTTCTTGAACAAATCCGCTTCTGGGGTCTAATCATTTTGGCACTACTACATGAGATTTCGATTCATTTTACCATATCTAGGGTGCATGGACCTAGTTTTCCCTTAGGTTTTCTTTTGTTTAAATAAATACCATAACACATATATGGCCCCATTAATATATAGTATATTCCTACACATACTAGGGAATATCTCAGTTGGGATTGGAACAACTTTGTTTACAATAAAAGACTGAAAGTTTATGTCACAGACAGTGAAATTGACTCTGTAAGATTTCATTATGCATAACTGAAACAATTTGGTGAAGAGGGAAAACTATTGTAAAGGTTCCAAGCTGAATCTACGAATTTCTTTGATCCTACACAGCTTGCTTGCATAATGATTCGTCAGAATGATGCAGAACAGCAAATATAGTGCCTGGCTATAACTGTGTGGTGGAGTCAAAGAATAAGATAAGAAAAAAAATACAATATGACCCGTGAAAAGGTAAATCCAACTATAGAATAAAAGGGGACAACAATTCAGCTGAAATCACGGTTTCTGGTTTGGTGCTATGCTTGCTTTGTCTTTTTTGCAAGAAATTAATTACCTGATCTATGTTCTTTGTTCCCAAGTCTTCAAAAAACTATTCTCTCTTGCAGTTAAAATGTGAGGAGAAATCAATAATGGATATTCTGAAAAAAGTGTTCCAAGTTCAATCTTTAGTGTGCATTATGGTACTTCCACGCCCCCACTTTTGCACCATCCTTTCTTGCCTTAACAACCAAAGAACACTTCACTTTGGTTTGTGAAAGACAACACTTTTTCTCATCCCATAACTTTTCAATTATGCATGGCTTTATTAGTTTCACATTCTAGCATAGTAGCATCCCCAATGCTGCGAAATCAAATACACACTATTATGAAGCATTTATTTGTCATACCTAGTTCATTAATTTTGTAGCCTACCCTTTTGTTGCCAATTGAAAATTTTGATGTAAAATTAAAAGTGAGTTGTTAAAAAGGATTGTTTAGTAATGTTTCTTCAAAAAAAATTGGAGTACAAGGTGAAAGGTGTGTAATTTCCATATTGAAAATGTGATACAGGAAATAGGCAGAGTAGGCTACAGAACCAAATGGAGTACAGTCTGTAATCTGTTACCTCCCACTTACTTCTAAATAACTCTACTTGTCACCCCCATAATGTTAATACCACTAAGTGTAGTGACCCATACCAGTTCCTCACCAACAAACCCCAAAAAACTCTTTTTTTGCCCTAAAATTGCAACAAATAAAAGGTTCATTTTTTTTCCTTTTACTATAAAAAGGAGTCAAGTGAAAGCACCAAAATCACACCACCAAATCAATAGCCATGAAACCAACACTCTCACTCTCTCCTTTATTCTTTTTCCTACTCTTCTCCCTAGTCCAAGGGCTGAACCCCAAATGTGACATCCAAGACCATGGCTCAACCCTGCAAGTTTTCCATGTGTTCAGCCCTTGTTCCCCATTTAGGCCATCAAAGGAACTTTCATGGGCAGAGAGTGTCCTCCAACTGCAGGCCGAGGACCGAACCAGGCTGCAGTTCCTGGCTAGCTTGGTGGCTGGGAGGTCTGTTGTGCCTATTGCCTCAGGCAGACAGATTATTCAGAGCCCAACTTACATTGTGAGAGCCAAAATAGGCACACCACCACAAACCTTGCTCTTGGCCATGGACACCAGCAATGATGCTGCTTGGATTCCTTGCACTGCCTGTGATGGCTGCACATCAACCTTGTTTGCTCCCGAAAAGTCCACCACATTCAAGAATGTTAACTGTGGTGCTCCTGAATGCAACCAGGTTAACCAGCTACTTCACTCACCACATTTTCTCAATCTTGTCATTTTTTTTCTTTAGTAAATTACACTGACATTTTTTCACAGGTTTTTTTGAGATTGTCCCTGATATTTTTCAAAACCTTATAGTTACATTACTTGTAAAATCATGAAAATATAATATTTTTTTAGATAATAATCAAAAGGGTTCATAGTATAAAATTTCCACACATCATCCTGAGTTGGTTTGGTCCACATTGCTACTTCCATAGCATTCATGCTATGACTATGAGACAACCAAAAAAAGAGAGAGAAAAAACAACCATAGCATGCCAAGGTCTAAATTCATTTTACAGTATTTTTGGATGTGATGATTGATTAACTTATAATTATTCCTTTAAGTCATTTGCTTCATTATTTTTCTATCTTTAATTACTTAGAGAATCATTGCAGTTTTTCATCATACACAACTTTTATGTGTGCAATTCAAACTGTGCTGATAATGGAATTATGTACAATTAAAATGGAGTTATTTTTACTAGTAGAAACATTCTATTGTCATCTATTATTATTTATTTTTATGGCATGTTTTTTATATTTACATTTTTTTCCCACTTTGAATGTTTACCAGTGAAGTTATAATAACTTTTGTCAAAATTACAATGCAAGTAGTATTTTATTTAAATAGACATTATTTCCAGATACTTCCAATATTATTCAACAGGTGGTGACAGAGGAAAAAACTGAGTACAGGAAATTACATAACGTGAAAAAGTATAGAAAAAAAATGTTGATGTGATGTTTAACAAAATAGAGTTTAAAAATCATTATAAACTAATCAAAGCAGTGATTTTTGGAAACTCCCTTTATTAAAACTCTTAATTAGTTATTACTATTTATCACACCACATAATATTTATTTGTCTTTTTTTTATCTCTTTTTCACTGTGTGTGTTATTGGTGTCCTGAACATTTCTTTGTTATAAGAATCATGTGATCTCTTTTCCCACCACAGTAGAGTAGACAGTGCATAGAAAATTGTGATTATGGCCCAGATTGATTTTTTGTGATTAGTCTTTTTCTTTTGTTGAGGTGGAAGGAGAAAGAGAGTCCAATGATTCTCTTGGCTATCATCATCATCATCACATAGAAACATGCATTCCCTTGTCCCTTAGCTTGTGGGGTTGACTTGCTGTGCCCTTTTTTCTATCTCAAATTCCAAAATTTTGAAAACTATGTGCCCTTCTGCACACTCTTTGCCACCCAGACAAGCAAGGGTTCACGAGACTTGTTTTTTCTGCTAAACCACCTTTTTCTATGCCTTCATTCTATCTTCCAAACCCTACCTTCTTATGATATTCATTTTTTTATTTTTAATATCTCATGCATAGATACTTCCATCTATGTTTACACTTTGATGAAGAATTTAATTTTTTAATTATAATAAATTTATAATTTTTATTTTAGTAATGTCTAAAAATGTAATTTTAATTTGGATTTATATTTTACGAATTTTAATACATACTCACAAAGATGAACTTAAATGGTTGGGGAAAAAAAATATTATTAAAATAATTAATACATTTTGATGTATGTTTAGAAATGTGAGAAAAAAGTATTCTTACTCTTTTTTTGTGACCATGTGATGTGAATATTTTCAGGTGCCAAACCCTAGTTGTGGAAGCAGCTCCTGCAGCTTCAACTTGACTTATGGTAGCTCAACCATTGGTGCTAACGTGGTCCAAGACACGGTTACTCTTGCCACCGACCCTATTCCTGGTTACACCTTCGGCTGTGTTACGAAGACTACTGGGCCCAGTACACCACCACAGGGCCTATTGGGATTGGGCCGAGGCCCATTATCTTTGCTGTCCCAGACCCAGAACCTCTATCAATCCACTTTCTCTTACTGCTTGCCCAGCTTCAAATCACTCAACTTCTCTGGCTCACTCAGACTTGGGCCTGTGGCCCAGCCCATTAGGATCAAGTACACCCCTCTTCTCAAGAATCCCAGAAGATCTTCACTCTATTATGTCAACTTGGTTGCAATTAGGGTTGGCCGGAGAGTCGTCAATATTCCTCCGGAGGCGTTGGCCTTCAATCCGGCCACCGGAGCCGGCACCATCTTTGATTCTGGTAAACTAAATTTGAAAGACTAATTTTTTTTCTCAAAAAAAGCTAAAATAACTTTATTTTCAAATATGAGAAACTAAAATAAGATTCATTCTAAATTTTAAAGATTAAAAACACAATTAAACATGATAAAGATCATGATCTTTGTTATTTAAACATTTAGTGTGACATCTTGATTAGTTGTATCATCTCATGCATGTCTAATTAAATCCAAATTAAACATAAATATTTAAATTGAAACTCTTATTTTCAATATCAGGGATTCGAAGTTTGAAACTCGAATCCATTATTTAATTAAAAAAAACAATATGTTATATTTAGAGACGGAAAAAGTATATGAGAAGAATAAACACGAAGATGATTATAATCAATCATCACCATCATTTGTTGTGAACCATGCAGGCACGGTGTTCACCCGGCTAGTTGCGCCGGCGTATGTGGCGGTCCGGGACGAGTTCCGGCGACGAGTGGGGGCAAAGGCAAACCTAACGGTGACAACCCTAGGAGGGTTTGACACATGCTACACAGTCCCCATTGTTGCACCAACCATAACATTCATGTTCTCAGGCATGAATGTGACCCTGCCACAGGACAACATTCTCATACACAGTTCTGCAGGAAGCACCACGTGCTTGGCCATGGCTTCAGCTCCAGATAACGTGAACTCAGTGCTCAACGTCATAGCCAACATGCAGCAACAAAACCACCGTGTGCTCTTCGACGTCCCCAACTCGAGGCTTGGTGTTGCTCGTGAACTTTGCACCAAATAAAATGGTTCAACCTAATGAAGCTATATTTTCATCATGACTTACATGATATGATCGTGTCACATATTGCAGAGTCTTTTGGGTGATGATGCTATTTCTTGTATTGAGTCTGGTTGTAGGATATGCTAATAAGGGTTTCATTGCTAGCTAGCTAACTTTATAGTGCAAGATTTTGAGCTACTGATACATATATTTATGTGTAAGGAATTGAGTTTGTGCTTGAAGTTCGTTGGTACTTATTATAGCTATATATGTAATGGTGTGAGTGTGTCACGGGTTTATATATTGTAGCTCTTTTCTCTTCTCATTCAAGTTGATTGAATTTATGAGATTTCAATATTTTGATAGATAATCGTGCAAGTTCACGGGTCATGTAATCAATAGCTATGTTATTGGTCGTTTTTTTAATGAATAAAAGGAAAATATTTGGTTCATAATCGTGTAGATAATGCTGTAAAATATTCAATGGTTAGGTTTTGTGAGATTCTTTAAGTTTAAAAAGTGGTTTGTATTTGGGTTGATTATTGGACAAGGCTTTATTGTATCTTATAAAAATTACAAAACTTCTTTTTTTTAAAACTTTCCTGTCATGTGAGAATTGTTTAATACTACATGTTAAAAAAACACATTAATATATATTTAAATTTTATAAACATTAAGAAATTTGTTTCACCGTTTGCCGTTTTTTAATTTTCAATGATGTATTAATTATTTTTTTATCAATTATATCTTTATTTTAAAAAATATAAAAATAATTAAATGATTCTTTTTAATTTTCAATGATGTATTAATTATTTTTTTATCAATTATATCTTTATTTTAAAAAATATAAAAATAATTAAATGATTCTTTTTATGAGATTTTAATGGATCAGTTATTTGTATTAATAAATTATTTTCTATTTTTTTCATCTATTTTTTTGTTAATCAATAAATTACATTTAATTTTTTAAAGATATTAAAAAAAATTTAAAAATTTATTATAAATTATAAGAATTATTACTTTTATTAATTAATTTGTACGAAAACATCTATAGAATTTAATTTCAAGCACCACCTAAATTTGTACGCATTTTAATGATCTCATATCAAAGAAGTTATACATCTATTTATAGAGCAATTAATATGGAGAGATTTCATAGTACTACTCAATAATGTTATCTATCAATACAGGTTCGAATAAATGATCTCAATTCGCTTTCGTTAATTAATTAATTCAGGTATTAAATCTTAATAATTAAATTGTGAGCATAAAATAGACTGAATAAGTTATATTAAAAAGGAGAATTTACCTTTAAGGTTGGGTCCCCAAAAATTATTCATATATTACGGATGAGTGTCTATAAAAATTTAATAAATTAAAAAAGAATTAATCCAAAAAATTAAATGAATCAATAATATTTTAAAAAAATATTGAATTATATTATGTTTGACTTTAATATTTAAACTAAACTTACACTACAATAAATTTATTAAATCTAATCTAATTTAGAAATAAAAAAATAATTAATCATTAGTTAAATTAAAAATTATTTAATAAACTAAAAATTATTAAAATCTAAAATAATTTTTATTATAATAAAAATTATATTTTTTTATTAAAAAATTATGAATTAGTTTTTAAATTAGAATATAAATTAATTTCTAACTATTATTACTAATTTTTAGTTTTTAGTGACTTACTATATTAGATTTTAATTTTTTTTATAATTTAATTAGTAATTAATTTCATTATTTTATAAATTAATAAAAATAAATTTTTATAGTATTGCATATAAATATATATTTTTAATTATGTATGTTTATATTTTTCTTTCTTATGTATTAATAAATTATCACATGATTTATACTTGATAAAATATATTTAGTTAAAGATATTTGTTTGTAACAATTTGATTAGTGGTCTATAAATGTGATTGTGTTTATTTTCAATAATCTATATTTGAATAGTACTTTTTTTATTAGTTTTATAGTGATTATAGATATTTAATATTTTTAATTATGTTTATTAAAACCTTGTTATTTGTTTAACTTTTTCTAAAAAATGAAAATCAATTTAATTCAAAATATTTTGAATTTGAATGAATTAGATCATATCTTGAATTATTAAATAAAACAAATTAAATGATGAATTATGAAAATGAAACGAATAGGTCAAAATATTGTTTTTTTTCTTTAAAATAAACTCAATCTAGACTCCAAAGAAAGTCATTCAATCATAAATAATCGAGAATCCTTAGTAACTTGCTTCTTTATCTCATGATCATATATTAAGTACGAAAGCAACGTAAACAAAAAAAAATTAGAATATTAAAAAGATAATGTTGGTGGTATTTATCATGATCTTAGAATAGGTAAATGTATTTTTCTTACAATTTTATAAAAATAACTTCACTTTCTCAATATATACTACTTTTATTTATTAAAAATATAAACTGAAATATGAGAATAAAGTAAGCATAAAGAATTAATATTTTATTGAAAACAGAAAGCATCAATCAATTTAAAAAAATAGAAAGTAAAACCAAAATTATTTTACAACAAAGTTGGCAATTTCTGAACTAGTACTCTGTGAATATTAGTTAGCCTTTTTTTTTTGTCGAATAATTCAGTGAGAAAAAGATAATACCAGATTTAATTTATTAAGGTCTTAATTGTAAGAACTTGTGCTTTTATGTGATAATATAAGTTGGTGTGATTAAATTAAAAATGGTAAAGTAAATTTAATTATATTAACTCCATAATTGTTTTTAATTATTTTGCTAACACTGCAACTTTTTAATTCTTTGAGTTAATCATAGTAATCAAACTTGTTAAATTACTTAATCTAGTTTCTACTGTATCAAAGGTGAAACAAATTAGGTTTTATTGCGTAGGTAACAAGTTATGTTTCTTCTTCTTCTTTTATGTGTCTATGTTATAACGTGTCACAAACATAATTATCTTAATTTAATATATTCCTTATTATTTTAATTATATTAATTAATGATAAAAAAGACGTTTTATAATTTTAAATTTATTATAAAAAATTAAAAATTATAATATAAAAAAATCAATTACACTTTTAAAAAATTTATAGTTACTTTCATTTTTTAAATATTTTTTATTTTTATTTTAAAATATAATTAAAAATTAAATAAAGATATGAAATACATATATTAAAAATAAGATTTTTCATTATATATTATTATAAATTTATTTTTATTTTAAAATATAATTAAAAACAAAATAAAAAAATAAAATATAGACATCAAAAATAAAAATCTCATTGTATTACTATAAATTAATATTTTTAGTTTTTAATATTAAAATAATCATAGTTAATTATATGGACAGTTCAAAAAATTTAGAATCTAAAAAAACAATATTTCCATACAGATTGAAACCATATTTAAGTTTACTATAAGAATATAAACATTTCAACAATTACAAAATAAATGAAATTCTACTTTTATATTGTTCTTAGTTTTTATTTATTATAACATTATTCTTTTTATATTGTCTCATTTTACATAATTGTTTTTAATATCTTTTTCTTAATTTGATAGAGAGAATTCAAGATTTATTTGATCGAAATATTTTTCTTTTATTCTATTTCTAATTTTTAATTTGAATTCTATAAAAAAAAATTAATACTCTAAAAACATTATATATATATATATTATAGTAAATTTAGATTGTTGTAACATTTACAATTTTGTTGAATGATTCTATGACCTAATCAACAAGCTAAGACTCTAAAGTTAAGAGTCAAAACATTCATTCACTTTAATGTAACTTTTCAGACCAAAGTAATCATTCTTCTTGCCATGTTAACAAGCAAGAAGCACTGTTAATTCTATTTTTTTTATTTAGATTGAAAAGGCCAACCATACTTTATAGTGAAGTGCAAAAAGGAAATGAGAACCAGTAAAACCTACCTAGCTAATTTAACCATTTAAAAAAACCATATCTATTTTTATTTTTTTAATTTTTTTATTTGTAGGAATTTAATATAAATGCAAGAGAGTTTACAATAATTTACACATATTATTAAATCAAATAAGTTAGAGTCTATTAATTATATTTAAAAAAAATTCTCATTTCATAAATAATTTAAATTTTAAAAATTAGGATTTATTCATTAAAAATATCTTAATTTTTTTCTTCAATCAAATAAAAAATATATCAGTATTTTCTTTATAACATATATCTAAATTATGAGTGCAATTTGAACCTTCTTTTACATTGTGTAAAAACTAAAACTATTAAAATTGGCTTAATTTAGTAAGTCAGCCCGAAAAGTTCAGAAAATAAACTAGCTCTATAGCTTAAATAATTTGAGTAATTATTAAATATCATAGTTAAAAATTATAAAAAGGTAATTATGTACTTATATGTTAAGAAAAATATTATAATTTAAGTTAATTTTGAAAAAAAAATAGTAATAAAAATATCACTAATAACAAGAATAATATTAGTAGTTGAAAAGTGGATGATCCAACCTCATAGGAAATTAACATAACTTAGCTTTTGATGAATTGGTAGGGTGATATCTTAAGCATCTGACTCAGTCAAAGGTTTGAAAAAAATGTCAAACTAGAATTAGTTACCTTCACTAATAGTCTCTTTCACAAACACTTGGTGGGCGCTTCAATTTCTTTTCTCTTCATTGTCCTTTCACTCTACAGTACCCAACCAATCACACACCATTGCTTCCACTCTTATTCAACTAAAACCCCCACAAAATATATTTGCAATTTGCAATTCAATTCTCACATCCCAAATGAATTCAAATTTTAAAAATTTCAACTTTATCTCATAATCATCCCCATTCAATCTCATGGACACCAAGCTGTTAACAATCCGCACTCTCGTCTCCTCCCTCACTTCCTCCTCCGACCAAACCCGCCTCGCCGCCCTCCGCCACCTCCACCGCACCTCCAACGAGGACCCCGACGCCCGCCCCCTCATCTCCGCCGCCGGCGCCGTCCCCCTCCTCGCCGCTGCCCTCTACTCCTCCTCCCACCCCATCCAAGACCACGCCGCTGCCACCCTCCTCAACCTCTCCATATCCGACCGCGCCCCCCTCATCTCCTCTCCCTCCCTCTTACCCGCCCTCGCCCACCTCCTCTCCCACCACGCCACCTCCTCTGCCGCCGCCGCCGTCCAATCCGCCGCCGCCACCCTCCACAGCCTCCTCGCCGTGGTAGCCGAGTTTCGTCCCGCCGTGGTTGCAAAACCCGATATCCTTCGTGCCCTCATCAGCATAATCAGTCATCCTGATTCACTCACGAGGACGATAAAGGATGCTCTGAAAGCAACCTTTGGAATTGCACTCTACCCGCCGAGTCGACCTACACTGGTTCGGTTCGGCGCAGTTCCCGTGCTCTTCGCTGTGGTAGCGAAAGACAAGGATGGGAAGAGAAGAGTTGGCATAATTGAGGATGCCACTGCGGTGATCGCGCAAATTGCGGGGTGCGAGGAGAGCGAGGAGGCGTTTCTTAAGGTTTCGGGGGTTTCTAGGTTGGCGATGATGTTGTGTTCGGAAAGTGGAAGCTGTAGTTTGAGGACAAAGGAGAATGCTGTTGCGGCGCTGTTGAATTTGGTGAGATATGGGAGTGAGAGAGTGGTTGGGGAGGTTAGGAACAAGGTTGGGACGTTGGATGGGATCACGTACGTGCAGGAACACGGTAGCCCCAAAGGGAAGAGCAAAGCCGTGGCCTTTTTCAAGCTTTTGCTTGATGGTGGAAGCAGTGGTGAAATTGTTCAAGATTTGTACCCTGTTGACTCTGATTCGGGTTCAAGTTACAGGGGATAACTTAGTG
The DNA here is from genome assembly GCA_030347555.1 of Lablab purpureus. Taxonomy (NCBI): domain Eukaryota; kingdom Viridiplantae; phylum Streptophyta; class Magnoliopsida; order Fabales; family Fabaceae; genus Lablab; species Lablab purpureus. The sequence goes on from CM059258.1 coordinate 27,838,585, forward strand.
TGTTTTGTTTTAGAAGATGCGATGTAATCTCAGCTTGGATGCTAAAATTCCAGTGTTACTTACTACACTCTTATCTAACAACACTAAACATTAGACAAAAGAATCACAATTGGTAGGTTTAGTTTTTGGGTGGGACCAGGTGTTGGTTGGTGACACTCTTCTTCATCATCAAACTGAGCTATGGCAATATTTGTTGTGGTGTACATTCTAGTAGAAACAAAGACAGTTATTGATTTTATTGCAACCTGTGTTTGCCTTGCTCATTTTGTTTGTGGTTTTGAATTGAATTGTATATTAGCATTTAGAAACACTGTAGATGGTTTTGTAACGTGTGTAATGTACCACCCAGGTTCAACATAGTTGATAGATAGTTTAAGTTCTTTAAACACGTTGGGATTTGATTTCTAATTATGTGAATGGAGAAAGCTTTACTAAAATGGACAAAATTCATTCCTAAAGAAATCAGTTTGTGACTACTGGTTGAGGATATCGTTGTGCAAATCTGAAAAATAAAAGTGTTCTGTCCTGCAATAAATTATTTATCCTTTTTCTTGTTGAATGTAACAACATTTTAGCTTACGTCGACATGTTAAAAATGGCTGTTAACTTACTGTTACCATATATGGTAAGTTGCTGTGGGGTGACCATTTGATTGCTGAGAAGCACAATGGTAGCTGGGTTATAGTTATTGAAGCACTAATGTTGATGGTCCTTTCAATATGAAGTGATTTGTATCTGTCATATTGCTCAGAAGATTTTCCTGGCTTTAGTGTTTACCTGTTATACCAGCTGAAATGCACTCTCTTTTCATCCATCTTGTATTAAGAATGAAATGAAGTTACAGATTTTGATTTTATGTTTGAGTATCTAATGGTGATGGAGTGGAATTAGCATACCATTTACTCCTTGGCATTGTAATAAAGTTTCTATTTAAGGGAGAGGAAAGAATGGTAAGAAGATTAGTGAACTGTGCTTGTTGATTCCATTCCACTCCACCAAATTGTGGTAATAAAGAAAAAAAAATCGTGGTAATAAAGAAAAAAAGTGTTGGATAAAATGAAGTGAAACGTATTCAACCTTGTTCCATTTTGTTTCATCTTGTTTTTAGCACTTCAAACAGTGATGTTGATAACTACTTTGGTCATCAAGTTTTGTGCAACTGTGAATCAGCAGCAATTGGAGTTTCATGAATCACAGGTTTCCTCTTAACTTCTCTTCCAAATGTTGATGTGGTGGAGTGTGATTGTAATGTACAACACTAAAGGATAACATAATAAACTCCATGCCTTTTCTGTTTAATTCTGGGACTAAAATCAGAGGCCATTTTGAAATTTTTGGAACCTAATCAAGCAAGAAGCTTATTTCTACTGGGGCAACAACTTCAAACAAATGTAAAGCAAACACTTTTATAGTCTCTAAGCATGATGTATCCTTTCTCATCTAATATTTTGCATGTCCTTTCATGTTTGCTGAAGGTTTCAATTACCCTCTTTTTTGTGTTGTCTTTGTAAGCATAGCATAAAGAGGATTCACTTTGCAAGCCATTTTAGTTTAAAACATTTTTCTTTCATTAGCCCTTCATTCTTTTTGGAGACTTCTTGCAAACACTTTGCTTTAGAATAATGGTTTTTGCTTTATACACACCAGTGACTTGCATGGTTGTTGGTTCTCACAAGCTTTTCCTTTTCCATGACCAAACCCTTTTCATAATGGTTCTCTTAATGCAGTTTGCACTGTTCATGGGATTCCACATGCTTTATTAAAATCATCATTGTCATATTGCATGATCCAACTGATGTTGTTAAGACATGACATTATAGACAAAAATCTTATTTTTCCTATGTTTCTTGCTAACATAACAGTATAGATAGAGTTGTGCAGTATTTACGTAATTTCTTCTTTTCTTATTCCTTGTAAAACCAATTTTTTACAAACATTTTTCCAATTCTTAAACTCACTTCATTATAATAGAAATCAGTAATAAGTCTTACCCCTTTAGAGAGGTAGGGCAGTGAAACCTCACTCTTGGAGGTGTGTGTGATAAGATCACATTGCCTATTCTTAGAATGACAGTTTCATGATAATCTATCAGTTGCCAACAGCATTTTTCAAACTTTCTTCTCTCTAAGGATTAATAGGTAGAAGAGAATATGAATTGATTCCAAAACCATAAGTCAATCTATTCCAGTGATGTCACAAAGAAGGGAAAGGGAGGGAGAAAAGACCTATTGTTATTTATTTTACACCTATTACTATTTATTTGACACTTGTATATATAAGTTAAACGTTCAAAATTTTAAAGAAATTAAACTGAATTGTTTTTTATTTTAATTTTTAAATATTTTTTGTTCGAAAAAGGTAATTTAAATTTATTATATTTTAATTTTCTTATGTAGATGGAATATTTTAACTATTACTGAATACAAAAAATTATTTTAATATTAAATCAGATTTATTTTCTTAAAAAATATCAATTGATGATGTTTCTTGCTCTACATTAGTAAATATTATTTTTTGTTCAAATGTTTACCAATATTCTTTTCAAGTGATAAGGTTCTCTTGGCTAACATGAACCGATGTTATTTTCAACGTATTATTTTTATTGACATTAATTAGGATTATTTCTTTATGTTATTGGTCAAAGCTAATTTTTTATTGACCTTTTTATGAATGTGTGCTAAAAAGTTTCCCCAACTCATTGACCAAAAAAAGTCTTTGTGAAAGATTTCCCGACAACATTAGAAAAAAATGGTATTTGATTTTCGAAAAAAAAAATAGCACTAGTGACGTTGATAAAATAAATCAACAAAAAAAATTAGAACTAGTAATGTTGATAAAATAAATCTATGAAGATATCACCAACAAAATAATTCGAATACATAACAACTTAAAAGTAATTCCATTAGTCAAAAGATAAATTTGTGCAAAAATAAACTTCTATTAACATTAGCTAAATATAAGCTTACTTATGGTAAAGTGAAAAAAAATTCTTAAAGTATTTATAAACTTTATTAATATTGCATCTAAAAATATTTTAACATTAACATACTTATAAAAACATGCTTAATTTTTTTTTTCTTAGACAATGACTCATGCATTAAAAAGAAGTGAGTGTTTAACAGAAATGTAACTCAATATTAGTTATAGAATCTGTACTAATATCTCAATGAAATATAAACTGTAGTACTTTTTTGGTAAAATTATAGTCACAAGGTCTTAGTCTCAGACTTTTGAAGCTTGAGTTAAACTCATTTAAACAATTAAGCTTAATCAAAATTTTGAATTTATTTATTCAACTTAACAAACGAGCTAAAATAATTAAGGAGAGTGATACACCTATTCCTCGCTTGGAGTACACCTTTCCCAGATCCTCTTTAATTCATTCTTAAAACATTGAAAAAATAAAAAATAAATAAAAGTGTCATTATCAGTGGTCTGCAAAACTTTTTCTAATAAATAATTAACAAAGTTAAATAAGTTAATCTAACTTTTATTATACAAATACAATCTCATAAATGATATTGACATATTTTAATTCATTAGTTGGTATCAAACTTATTTACAACTATTTTGACTTAATTTTATGTTATTTTAAAATGATATACAAATATGACTAAAATATATGTATTTATATCTAATACTTATCATATCACATAGTTAATTTTTTTCATTACACAATTTAAAATAATAAAAAAAATTAAAAAATAAATTGAAGATACTACATGGAGATTGATAAAAAGTTGATCAATTTTATTTTTATTTTTATTTAACCATTTAACTTTTGTTTCTTTAGTAAATATAAAGGTAGTTGTTATTATTTTGAAAAAAGGAAGAAGGACAGAAAGAACCAAATGAAATGGCCTATAGTTAATACATGGCCAACAATGAGTGGTGGAAGAAACCCCTAATGGTTGTTTTTCCATACGTGCCCTAGCTAGCATGATTCCTCACCACAATGGCCACCCAAAGTCGTCACTAGAAAGGTATGAGGAGTGGTTCCTTTGGGTGTAGTGGCTGTGTGTGCATCACCAAAACACCTTTCAAAAGCCACATTAACATAGCTAACAAAAGTGCAACCTGAGAAAGACAAGGAGAGAGAAGAAAAGAAAAGAAAAGAAAAGAAAAGAGGAACTATAATGAATAGATAGAAAGAGACGTAACATAAGGTTTATTTCAATTATAGAGATGATTATACTAGAAATTTTAGTGAATAGTTTTGTGAATGGTTCTTCTTCTTATGCAGTGTATATATCGCGAAAAGTCTGCATATAATTGGATGATAAATCAAGAACTAATTTATAGAAAAGTCTTGATATCATCTTAACTCAAAACTTTAAAGTAACAGTTAATGATTCTTTTTATGTGGTTTATCATCATTAAATAATACGAGACTTTGAACTTGGTATATGAATTCCTGACATCAAGTATACTTTAGTATAAGTGTTGGTGTTTTGAGTGAGGGAAGCACATTGACTGGTGGTGGATGGAGGAAATTGAACTTAGAGGGTGGTGTTGTTGTTGGTGAATGGTGGTGAAAATATGTGTGTGATGAGGATTCTAAGGGGAGTGGGTGACAGACCCACGTGAGTGACCCACCACCACCCTTGTGCTAGGCCCAGTGGATGTCATGGTTGGCTTCATATCAACGCTAACAGCCAAATAAACTCAACCAAAAACAAACCTACACCCTTCCTCTCTATCACACTACACTAAACTTTCCCATTTAGATTCAATTAGGCTCTTCCATAATCTCAATTAAGCTTTTAGAAAAACAATCCACAATTGTTATTTCTCCACCAAACTCAAACCTCTTTAATGCAAACCTACAATCAGTTTATTTCATCTACACTTTTTACAATACAGTGCATCATTTACTTTCTCTAACTATAATTACAACACCTTTCAGAGATTTATTATTACTATTACAGATTCAATTGTTATTGTGATTACCAATTTATATCAGAGTCTTTGGAATCTCCAGACAGTTGTATCTATTTACAATATAAAAGAACTTTTGTTGTTTGTAAATTTATCTTGTCTAAGTCAGGCTACTATTTTCAATATAAAATGTTAGTGATGTATGAAGAAAAACTCAACAAAACTATGAGGGGATCCTGATTTAAAACCTTCATTGTAGAGTCACAGTTGCAATAATTAACTAGGATTTAAAATCTTAAGGTAACACTATGGAGCACCACCTCTTGCACAAAAGTAAGAAAAAGAAAGGTTCAAGGCACTGATATGATTAACTTCTTTGACAAAAGGTGAACATTTTTTTTTTCCTTTCCACCGCCCACTAGTGCTATTTTTTCCATTTTTCTTCTTTTTTTTTGTTTCTAGCTTTCTTTCTAATGCTAGTGGTTGTGTCCCTCTTGTTACCCTTTGTATATGATAGTGTCACACTGAAGTTTGAAGCATGTTAGCAGCTAAAGAGAAAGGGTTAAAAGGTTTGTAGTAGATGGGGGATGAGAGATGGAGGATAAACCAGAGAAGCAAGACGATAGCCACCCATCTCTCCTCCTCCCTAATCATGGCACCATCAAGGAAGAGAACTCTCCAAGGAAAGCCATTGGTGGTGGCAGTGATAGGCTGAAGAGGGATGAGTGGAGTGAAGGGGCTGTGTCAACCCTTCTTGAGGCCTATGAGGCCAAATGGGTGCTCAGAAATAGAGCCAAACTCAAGGGCCATGATTGGGAAGATGTTGCAAAACATGTCTCATCAAGAGCCAACTCCACCAAGTCACCAAAGACACAGACTCAGTGCAAGAACAAGATTGAGTCCATGAAGAAAAGGTACAGATCAGAGTCTGCAACCACTGCTGATGCATCATCTTGGCCTTTGTACTCTCGCCTTGATCTTCTCCTGCGTGGCACAGGACCAATATCTTCACTCCCACCACCACCACCAACACTAAATCCAACACCACCAACAACAACAATAGCACCTTCATTTCAACCACCTCCACATGCTTCCACCAATAATAACCAGGCTTTGGTGTTGTTGGAGCCTCCTTCACTTGCTGTGTCACAAACTCCTCCTTCTGTTGCTCCTCCACCACTCACAATTGCACAAAACTCTCATGGATCCAATGGTGTTGAAAGACTAGCAAAGGTAGATATATAGATTATTTATATGATGCACAATTTTTCATTCTGGGTGGTTATTTATTTAACTTTGTCTTGATTCTTTTGTTTTGCATTTTATTATCATGGCTCATCCATTTCAGAAGGATGTTTAACTAGTGAAGTTGGCACTACATGGCTCAAAACTCTTTTGCTAATTTATTGAGCTTTATGTTGTGAGTGTAACATTCTGTGCATAAGATTACTACTGAAAAACATATTCCTGAACTTGTTCATGAAATTTTATTTTTCATAAATGTATGATTGTTGCTTCAAGCACCTTGAGTTTCATATAAACAGAAAACAAATCTTGGATTTTACAAATGTATGATTGATTTTCTTTGCAACAGAAAGAGGACAATTCGCAGAAAGTAAGTGAAACTCATCTCTTAAAGTAAGTTACCAAACATGAACTGAAAAATGAATTAATTAAATGACATATTCAAATAGTTATAATATATTCGATTTCAAAAATACTGTCAGTAAAAGTCACTGTCTTGTGTCTTTCTTTTGCACTGTGTGATATAATTAGAAATTGTTATATAATGCAAATTCATTTATTTTTATAATAATTATTTAAAAATTATATTATCTTGACTTTTTATTAGCTAACAGAGTATAGACTTTTCATTGATAACTCATGTTAAAATAGTTAATTTATATTAAGTAAAAGTTACCAAGCCACATTATTAGGTGCTGACCTAAATCTTCCATTATAATAAATAAGCATTATTATACCCAAAAATCATTGCATGGGACAAGAATAGGTGTCTTAAAGTGTAGGAACTATGTTGCTACCTTTTAATAAAATTTAACCATAAAATTGACATTAGAACAGCCATAACATATGTTGGCATATTGGAATTGAAATGGTTTGAGTGTACTAGCATTGTGATCTTATGTTTCAAAATATATTATGTACACACAACCATATTATATAAATATTAATGTTTTGGCATTAATAGGAAGATGGGTTAGGAGCCAAGTCATCTGAGCATGTATCTAACAAGAATCTAATGGACTCGGATAGTAGCACACCTGCTCTATACAGTGAAAAGGACAAGGTGAGATGCAACAAGAGGAAGATGAAAAGTGAGAACAACACCAAAAGGGTGAGAAGGAATAGTAATAGTAATAACAATCACAATCACAGCGAAGACATGGACATAGCAGACAGCATAAGGTGGCTAGCAGAAGTGGTGGTGAGGTCAGAACAAACAAGAATGGACACAATGAAAGAAATTGAGAAGATGAGGGTTGAAGCTGAGGCAAAGAGAGGGGAGATGGAGCTCAAGAGAACTGAAATCATAGCCAATACTCAACTAGAGATTGCTAGGATCTTTGCAAGTGTCAATAAAGGTGTTGATTCTTCACTAAGAATTGGAAGAAGTTAATCATGACAGCTACATGGTGCTGACATGTTTGTATGTGTACAAAAGCTTATAATTGATCAACATGATATATAGATTGAAGGAGAGAAAGTTGTAGCAACTACATATATGTAATTTGCCTAACCAGTGAAAGAGAACACCATATACAGGGGTAGAGGTAATCATTATCTCTCCTAACTTTAATCATATAGACTTTTAATTGTAATCTTCTCTTTCATTAATTAAGAAATGAAGGAATGTTTCTTCTATTGTGTTTCACTTCTTTTGGTATATGTGGTATTTTCAGTGGCATTTCAACTTGTATACTCTACTATTAAAGCTCACTATTCATCTTAAACAGAACTTGTCATGTGAAGGCACTTCATGATTTTTTATTAATACCCATAGAAAATTAGATTATAAAAATTATATAATAGGTGTTATGATCAAATAACTATAGTTTTATAGTTTAGTCATTATTATAGCAAATATGTTTCTATTATAAGTTTTTATTTATTAGTTAGGCAGCTTGTAGACTCATTGTCCTAATAACATATCTTAACTCTCTGTATACATCATTCTAGCAATGTATCTTATTCCTATTATCACATTTTATCATATTCCTATTATGTGAGACTAATGGAAAGGTTAAAAACAATACAGAGTATTAACAGTTTACAATCTATAATAGTAAAATGGATAAGTAGTTGAGTTGTAAAAAAAGCATAATATTTTTAAGTTCTAAAAAGATGAAATTATTTAATAAATAAAAATGAATTTATTCTAAAATTAATTATAACATCTTTTTAGAAAGTATTTTCATTTTTCATTTAATTTAAACTCTTTCTCTTAAACATAAGAAAGTGATCTTACAATATACCAACTATTTTCTAGTATAATAATATACAAACTATTTTGTGTTTAATATTATACACTCATTATTTTAGTTAAGAAATGTTGTTTGGTAAATTTTTTTATTGATGTCACTATATCTATGTGTAGTACTATATATAAAATTTAAATTTGTTTTTTTAGTAGAAATAAATTTTTTTAAAAAAAGTTTACAACAAATCACACATGTTCAAGTTGAAGCTATCTCCAAGAAACAAATTTGTGTCTTTATTTTATTTTTATTTTGGTTTATTTATCCCTTCAATTCAAAAACAAAAAACTTAGCTCAACAGCTTAAAAAATTGTGTTGAAAATAATGATACTATGGATAGAAAAATTCTAAAAAGTGATGAAAGCAAAAATATCGAAAAAATAATAGAAGTTATGGATAGTCAACTTAGCATAAGTTCTGTTCTATCTTTCACGTTTAACTTTTCCAAAAAGCTAAAATGAGATTTTTTTTTGTTCTTTCTAAGAATAAACTTTTAAAAACTATGCACTTAGATTTTTTTTAAATACTTTGCGAACCTTTTCAATTAATGAAAAAAAATAAGAAGTCATTTTCGCATGTTTTTATCATTTAATATTTAAGTTAAATTTTATTTTTAATTCTTTAGATTTAAAATTAATTTCATTAGCTCATATAATTTAAAAAAAAAGTGTTTTCGTTTATTGGTCTAAAAATTTCATATTGAAGTACTGTTAAAATTAATAATAATATGCAAATAATTAAATATTTAATGATAAAAATGTAAAATTAAATAAATTATCATGTAAATAATTTGTAGTTAATAAATGAAATCGTTAATTATAGTTCAAATCTAAAGAAATGAAGCAAACAATTTTAAATTCTAAGAAATAAAAATAAATATTTTCAATTAAGAGAAATTTAAATAATTACAAAAAATATCTAAATTTAAAAATTATACATATAAGATTTATTTTGTTCTAAACATTTGTTTTTAAAATCCAAACATAATATTTCTAAATTATTGTTATTCTTATTAAAAACTAGCTTTTGGCATATTTAGTGACAGAAAAGAACCTAGGTTAAAGAGGAATTTTATCTAAAGGAGAAGAAGAAGTAGATATGGTAAACCCCTGCACTCAAAAACCCTCTTTTCATTCAACATACTCTCTCCAAATTCCAAACCAACAACAATGGTTCTCTTACATTGCCATGCCCCTCACCACAGCATGGCCACTCTCTCACCCTTCAATTCCAAGCCCCTTTGTGCTCCTCTACCTAGCCCTTCTTTATTAACTCACCACCACCCTTATCCTCTCACCACAACCACTCACCTCAACATCAATAAGTCTCTTTCACTCTCCACAATACCCAGAAAGCTCCTCTGCAAGCCACCCCAAGGAAAATATATCAGGGATGACTATCTTGTGGTATGTCACTTCAAACACTTCACTTTCTATCATGTTCTTTCTGGGTCTCTGTTGTTTTTTTTCCTCTTATGGGTATTATGTTACCGTTTCTGAATTTTCATGGTTCATAACAATTTTATCTAGGTTTCAACAAAATGTTATTTTGTTGTGTACTTTTTTCTTGAATTATTTTTTTATTCTTTTGTACATCCGTTTTAGTCGCAAAAATGTTACAAGTTTTCAATGTGATGAATGGTGTTGTGTTTCTGATGTAATAATCTGTATTTTCTTCTAATAAAATTCTTTACTTTTTACCCCTTTTGAGTAGGAACTTAAAAAATAGTTTTTTTTTTGTTTGTTTGTTTCTTATAACTTCTTACTGTGTAAATGTAGGAGTTCTGGAAAAGAAGAAAGAACAGAGAAGAGTTTAACTTCTTTTTTTTTTTAATTTAACTTCTATGCATTACTCACAATTAATAAAAAAAATAATCCTTGGCATGAGTGTGAAGGCAATTAACGTATAAATCAATAAACATTTTTAAGATAAACAATTTGTGAGTGAATAACAACGTAAAAAAAATTACGCTGTCAAAACATACACTATTTACTTTCATTTGTGTTTATTATTCAATAAATTAAATGTAGTCTGATACTTCAGTGATCCCATTGTTTGTTATTTTGGATTTGTAGAAAAAGTTGTCAGCTGAGGAAATCCAGGAGCTGGTGAAGGGAGAAAGAAAAGTGCCTCTTATTATAGATTTCTATGCAACTTGGTGTGGACCATGCATCTTAATGGCACAAGAACTTGAAATGGTACGTGGTTTAAATGATCTGCAAAATGTTTAACCTTTGCTCTGATTTAACTATGAGGATGTATTGTTGCCTATCTGATGTTGGTTTCAACTTTCAGGCAACCACAATGCAATAATGTACTTCCGATGTTTAAATTCAACCTTTACTTGTATCAACCTCCGTTGCTAGTCTTTAATTATTTTTTAGATTGTGTTACGAGATAGACTAAATACCATTCACCAAAATATATTAAGTCCATGTCAAACTTGGAAATTCAATTTTAACAAAGTTTGCTTCAATTATTTGCATAAACAAATGGTTACTGTAGTTATTGGGGGCTGGTTGTATGTATAATGGCTTGTCTTGTATGTTAGTTTTTCTGTTTCAATTTTACATTTGTCATGCCTCTGAAAAACAGTCTCCAACTGTCATATTTGGTGCAAAATCAAAGTTTTTGGGCACAACACTGCTGCAGTTTTAGCAGCATTGGCCTGCAATGTCAAGGATAGCAACAAAACTGCAACTACAACTTCAACCTCAATTTAAAACCTTGATTTTATACAATGATTAATTTCGTCGTTATTTGTCCAGTATGACAGTGAATTTGGCATGTTATTCATTTGCCTCGCCCCCAAAGTTAGGGGTTTCCAATCTGCTGGACAGCCTATCTGGTTTGATCATAACAAATTATGTTTTATGTATTCCATGTGCATTGTCCTCATCTAAGAGGTGTTAACTGAGTGTGTTAGAACCAAGAATTGAAATGAGAAAGAAAAAGAAAGGTTTTTATTGAATAGAATGAAAAGTACATTGAAGAAAATTCCCTTCCAAGGTTTCCCCTTCTCAAAGAGTCAATTTTCAATTTGCAAAGATAACAAGTCTAAATCTCTTCTAACCTTCTTCTCCTATACATGTGACATGTCTAACTGATCCGTCTAGTTAACACATTAATAATCTAACTATCCTAAGTAACTCCTGCTTCTCCTTTTATCCTAACAGTGTCATGATGTTTATCAGTTTTCAATGTGAATGAGGCAATGGTTTACTTGCAATCAATGTTATATGTTGGTTGTAGTTAGTACCGGTGGTTGAAAACAAAAAGGTAAAAGGTTTTGACTCTTTACATAAAAACTGTTTGCAAAAACTCATTATATTTCATATTGTATCATATCTGATTTTATTCCAACAATGGAAAATGTCCAAGGATAAGCTAAAGCTTGTGGCTTCACTACTTTTTTAGGTTGCTAATTGGCTATCATATTTCTTCCCATCATCATTAGTCTAATAGCATGCACGGTTGAAACTTGTGGATAAAAATTCTTTAACGGAAAAATTACAACGAAGATTCTTTGTGGACAAGTAACATTTTAAGAACATTAAAGTCATAGGTGTTAGCTCTTAAGCAAACATACAAGTAGATAGTACAAAGGATGACCATGACTAACCAAAGAGATAGATAAAAAGAGGAGTGAATGGGTTTGGGTCTTTCGCTGGTAGATAGTTGCAAAACAGACATCAGACACTTAGACTTGGGAGACAATAATGAAACAAAGAGAACCTGAAAAGAACTCACAGTAGAGACAAAAACACGGAAAAGAGATTAAAAAAACAGAGACTGGTGACAATAAAAGAACTGCAAGAACGTGAGATTATGAGACAAGACTGTAAAAGACCATCGATTGAGAACGAGAGAAGTAAAAGAGCTGCTTAAAGGGTTGTGTGAGTCACCAGAGGATCGCTCAGGGGATGTTCAGTGGTCGCTAATGTTTGTCAAATTCATTGAGGCTGTTCTTAGGATTTTGGACACCATCAACAGAGTGGTGCTATAGTGCCACCAAAAGCCTCTATGGGGACCACTTAAGAGCGTACAGTATACTAGGGCAGTGCACAGCGGCCAGGGGCCACTGCACACCGTCATTGGCTATAGTGCACTATTGATAACTCTGCAAGTAATTGATAATTTAATAAACAATCCTTGCCCCACCCCCTTTCAGTGTTTCGACGTGACCAGGCTATGTACAATATTTTCATGACTTCTAAGCATGTTCTTTAATATTATTTTGTTGTGCATGATTGAATTAATAGTAGATGCGAGAGTATTGGTTGCTTGCAAAACTTTCTCAGATCTGGAGCTTGTTCCATATTTTGAATTAAAAGATATTAAGATTGATCTCAAAAATAACTTAATAGATTCAGGCTTATTGAATGCTATTTAAGGAGATTGAGCGTCTATGCTTTATAAATGGAAATTAGTCTTTTAACGTGTCTGAAATAAGTTGCATGAGTTTTGGTCTATTCATTAGTTTTAACTATTGTGTTTACCAATTTACAGTTGTAATTGTGTTGTAACTATTATGAATATACCCTTCAGAATTCTAATGGCATCAATTATGAAACTGATTCTTCACCATAAATTCATAATACGTTGAAGATCTTGAAAATCCAAGAGGATCTTAACTAGTTTATCTTCATCTAATGTTGTATATTCAGTAAAATCTTACATAATATTGTTCCTAACTTTATGATAATGTGGGGGACATAAATAATAATGAATTGGATCAAAGATTAGGGCTTGATGCATTGAAATTTTAATCTACAAGCAAGAGTCACTATGCAGTTTTCATCCAAAAGAGGTGGAGGTGAGAGGTGGAGGAGGAAGTGTTAAAAGATCAGGAAGAGGCTTTAGTCATTTGTCATTGTGTTTGGTTAAACAGCTTATTCAGCGCATAATAAATTAGTGCTTATAATGTAAGTGGCTTGTGTGTAAATTGTTTCCATAATTGAAGAGGAAACAAGGTCAAACTATTTTCATAAGTTATCCACAAGAGTTTATATAAATAAGTTTAAAATAGCTTATGGACATATCATAAGCGATCCCAAACACTTATGCTAGATTAGCTTAAACACTCTTTTTCAAATGCATCATTAGTTGAGAGATGATGTGATTTTGGAAACGGTTTTGTATTATTAATGAAGTTCAAAGCAATTGACTGCAACTTTGCAACCAGTTTACAAGCAAAGCACTTGTACGAAAGTTCTATTGAAATTTCAAACAACTGTTTTCTGTAATTTATATGATAATTATTAGCCAATATTTAATATTTTTTACTAGAAGAGATACATTGATGAATTTCACCAAGGGACAAACTGCATTCTGACAATCAAGTTGGCTGCAATAGTTCATCTTCTGTTTGAATGCATATATCTTCTGACTGGTAGAACCGATTTAAGCATCTGGGGATCTAGAATTTGTTCTACAACTGGTTGTTTTTCTTTCACGTAGCACTGACTTCTTACTTAATACTTGAGCAATCTTTGCATACTGTGTTTTATTTCCTTAACTTTATATGTCATGTTTTAATCAATAGGGTGGTTCTTAATTTTGCGCTATCTCCCTCGATGTTTGTCTTGTTGAGAAGTTGATTTGAAAGCTCAGAACTAACCACCCATATTAAAAAATTTCAGCTTGCAGTTGAGTATGAAAACAAGGCACTGTTCGTTAAGGTTGATACAGATGACGAGTACGAATTTTCACGCGACATGCAGGTAATACGCCCAATTTTGTTTACATTGTGTTCATGTACAAATACTCAATAGAGACCCATTAAAAAACCACATTATTTTTTATTAAAATTGTCGAAAAGTTATTATAATAAAGAGTATGCTTTTATGTTCATAACCTAGTAGTACAAATACGAGTGTCACTAGACCATGTAGTGTATCCTTTTACTGTTACCTCTTTATAATTTTCCACCTTTTCTCTCTACAAAATGACGTGTGAACTTCTTGTGCTATTTTGTACCCTAAAATTGTGGGGACAAAAATAAACATGATTGGTATCATGGTCTAAGCAGTTTCCTCATAAACCAACACATGCTAATCCTGTTTGTTTATTTAAAGATTACCCTAAATGTCTAGATCTTGTATATTTATTTTCTGTGTATTATAACTGACAAGAATCACTATTTTAATGGTTGGTGTTTCAACTATCAAGCCTAGGCTAGACAAGACCCTTAAATGGGACTATTAGCAACAGATCTAGACTGACACAGGCTGATAATTGATTTGCCCTTCAGTTGAAATTTGGATTGTGACAGTTTCTAAAGAACATATTTGAATGAGATGCATTTCAGGTTCGTGGGTTGCCAACTGTGTTCTTTATCAGCCCTGATCCAAACAAAGATGCTATACGAACTGAAGGACTTATACCAATACAGATGATGAGGGACATCATTGACAAGGATATGTGAAACAGCAAAGGGTTATGATCACCTGACACAGTTTCTGTTCCTGGATCCTGCAATATGCTGTCTGGTGCAATGGTATCATATCTTGGACAGAATTGAAGTGCTAACCGATTCATATGATCTTGGCTCTTGAAGGGTTATAAAATTGCATGATATTTATGTAAGCTTTGACCTCGACAATGCTCTGTAGTGTACCACATGTGATGTCAAATGTAAGGACATTGTATGTAACACAATCATGAACTTGCAGCACCCCATTCATCAAAATATAAAATATGGTATTGAAAGGGACAATCTGTGTGTGGTAGGTGGTGACTGAATTGAGCTTACATGCTTCAAATTTATTATCCTGTCACCCTGATGATGTGTTTTTGGGGTGCATTTGAATGTGACAGGTATGGTTCTAATATTCTAGGAAGAAAAATGAAAATGAAACAAGAGGATCTCTGGAAGAATTTACTTCTATTTATTTTTAGTTTGGCACTACAAAGTGGTTGGAATATGATTATAGTTTCTTTAAAATTAGCAAATTTTAACTTGAAAACCCTAATAAATCATTTCTCAAAAAAGCTAAAAAAATTGTTTAGTTCCTACTATTATATTGGCACTTGTTACTATATGACATGATATTCATTCAGTGACTTTCTTAGATAATGTGTCATGGTTTATAGTGTTAAACACTTTAAAAAACACTTAAGTTTCTAAAACAGATATTTTTTTATCTATATTAAAATGAATTTTAGAATATAAAACAGTGAATTTGAATATTTTAAAAGATTGAATTCAAAGAAAAATATTTTACTATAATCTTGTGTTAATTAATTTTCATACTCTCATTTGAAACTTTTCTTTTTGTTGCAAAAGTGGCCAACAACAAGTTGACTCAAATATATTATTTTAACAATTGAAAATTTGTGACTTTACAATTTAATGAACAAGTAGTGAAGTATTGAATAAAATTGTTAAGAAGACAAAGAAAGGAGAGTTACCCTGAAAGGAAATTGCAAAGAAGGAAAGTTCTTCTTTCATTCAAAGATTACTAGTTCCCATGTCCATGACTTCATTGTACCCTTCAAAGCATGCAACACAAGTGCCAAACAGGTATGAATGTATGTAGGTGTCGGTAGGGTTCACACAACAATTTTATATATATATATATAAACTACAAATTTAATGGATAAGATTTTGGGTTAAATATGTTAATATAGATGGAGTTGGTTGGTTTAGTTTAGATCAATTGAATATAACTATAAGTAAATATACAAACATATATGTAGAAAAAAAATTATACAAAAATTCACACATAATTCTATCATTAAAAGAAACAAATAACATTTTTATTATGATAGTAAAAAAACTAGTTTAAACAATTATATAAAGATACTATAAAATGTCATGCATAATATATATATATATATATATATATATTAATTATGAGGCACAAATCTAATATTTGAATTTGTTATTTTTTGAATTAAATTATTTAGTTTGGGTTAAAGTTTATCAATATAAAAATTCAAAACAATTTAATTGATCTGGTTTAGATTGATGAAAGTGATCTAAATCCATCCATATCTATAATGACAAATTTATTTACATAATTTGCCTTATTGGTGAAGATCTAATTAACCCATAAGTTTGTGTTAGGTTAGGTGTTGAGCACAAAGTTTGACATAAAAAATAATAATAATGAACATAATCATTATTGTTCCCTTTAATAAGAGAAGTCATGAGTGCTTGTCTATCTAACCATGCTTAGTTTTTTTAGACTAAACGCATACTATAATAATTTGATTTGAGGATAAATGATCGTTTTAACAACCTTCACTTTTTCAAAATTTCCAAATATCTCCTCGTGTTTTAGCATCTTAAAATGAATCATGTTTTAACTTTCAATGAATATTAAAAAATATTTTAATTTTATGTTCTAGTAAATACTATCGTTTTGAATACTTAATCATTTATTTAAAAACATTAAGAAATAAGAATAATTAAATAAAAAAACTATTTTCAATAACAAATAGACTAAAAATATATTATTAATCTTATAAAAAATATTTTTTATCATGATACAAATTAAACATCGCAAAAATAATAGCTAATACTGTCAAGAATATTGAATTGGTAAAAATAAAATTATTTTTCATAATTTATTACATATACACAAAGTGTCATCACCAAGAATCAATTCTTAAATCAATTGGTTAAGAAACATAAGACTTTACCACTTATATTATTTAGGTAGAATAAAATCATTCTCTAGTATTTATGATCATTATTTCTTTTTTGACCCATGAACAAATTTTGATCTCTTTAAATCCAAAATTATAACTTTTTGTTCCAAATTGGAGTTAGGGTTTTTATTTTAGAGACCTAGAGGTATTTTTGATATAGGTATTACTTGTCTAGTCACATAATTAGAATCAAATTGATAACCAAAGTTGTCCTAACAAGTGCATTTTTCTTTCAATGTTTTTAAGGTTAGTTGTTTTCCAATCCAAAAAACAATACATGTCAAGAATATCAAAATTATTCATACATTTCCCCTTTCATGGTTAGGTCAACTAATTCAATTCAAGTAAGTTTGGTTGGAGCATTTGATCATGTTTAAATTCTACTTCATTTTTTTTATGTTTTCTCTCTTCACATCAAATTTTTCTTGTGATTTTGATGGAAAAGAAGAAGACATCTATTGATGTTGCAAGCAAAAACTAGATGGACTATGGTGCATACAAAAAAAGCTTCTTCCACTTTCTACAATTAAATAGATACTTGACCTAACATTTGGGTTATCCAATCAAAAAAATTATGATCAAATATTAAAAAATATAAGTGCAAAAAAAACCTTTTTCGGACTCAATTACAAACAATAATAAAAATAGTCTTTAATTAATTGAGATTATATTTTCGACTACTCTTTATTATTATATTACCAAGTTTCAATTAAAAACATTTCAAGAAGAAAAGATTATTTCCAAATGTGATTCGAAAAATTAAATAATGTTAATTTTAATGATAATTAGTTATTTTTAAATGTATGTAAATAGTAACAAGCTTTTATGATTAATAATTAAAAAAATTTATATTTGACTTCATAGTATTAAATAGTTTTAGTCACATTCATTAAGGTTAGCATAGATACTGAATCAATTTATTTTTAACATAAAATAAAAAAAATAAAAACATATTTATTTAAGAAGCAGATGGGATTCGTTTCGTAAAAAACAATTTATTTTTAAAATTAGGAAAATATATAAAAAAACAAAAAAAATATACTTATTTTATTAAAAAATATGTTTAA
Organism: Lablab purpureus; assembly: GCA_030347555.1. Lineage (NCBI taxonomy): Eukaryota > Viridiplantae > Streptophyta > Magnoliopsida > Fabales > Fabaceae > Lablab > Lablab purpureus. The sequence goes on from CM059258.1 coordinate 27,856,685, forward strand.
AAATAAACAAAGAAAGTTGGTCAAATATATACAAAAAATCTTAGCTTCTAATAATATTATTGTACAATGAATATAAGATGCCCACGCATCATATACGAATAACTAGTGGGATATGTTATACTTGTTTGTCTTATTTTTTTTATTATACATTTTCTTTTAATTTTTTGTGTAGCAAACAAATTTGTAAAATTATTTTATTTTTATTAAAGAAAATACTAATTGTTTGAGCTTTGTCTATTGAATAATTGAAAAAGTAAAGTAGTTACGTTTCCTCAAATACTATTAGGTGTTTGAATCTTTATCTTCTTCTAAAAGAAGCTTTTCTTACAAGTATCATATTTTCAGCCCTTACGCATAAAACACTACTAAATGAACGTCCTATTTTCATTCTCATTTTAAAAAAATTAGTATTATTGATGAAAATTTGTCACCATAAACTAAAATTCACTTGTCCTTATGATTATAAATTCTAAAATTCAACATTAGACATTCTTTTTGTACACTTCTTTTGGTGAGAATAGAAGGGTTCATTCATTTTGCACATTTATTATAATTAATTCAATTCAATGAGAATTGTGTATCTTGTTAGTTATTAATATTCATTATATCTTAATCTATTTGATTTATAGGCAAAAATATTTTTTCATTAATTAGTATGTTTACTTATTACTACAAGCACAATAAGTACAACAAGGTTGGATAATCATCCTGAATAATAATTCATTCTTCATTCAAGTATATTTAAATTAACCATACCAATCACAATATAAATTTTATGAAATAATTCACTTAATTAAACAAAACACATTTTAAAACATAGAAGAATGTTACTTAAGCATATAATATGATCATCGAACATCATTCCTCGTACAAAAGATAAAATCGACATGATCCCTTCATTATTTAAATGTGTAACACATGTTTGAGCATCCAGATATTGTTGTTTGAATGTCATCATAATTTTTGAACGACATTTACTTGAAGAAGAGAAAATTAACATTGAATATCCATAGTCAAAACTCCCAAAAAAAAAAACAAATTGATATAACTTGTCTCTTGCTCAAATTACTAAATTTTATAATTTGAGTGAGTGACAAACATTATTTCAGTAATGAAACGGACACTTAAGTGATTGTACTATGTTAATATTAATTATTACTTTTTGAACCTTACTTAAATAATCTTGTTGCTTAAATAATATATTTGATAATCACAAACTAAATTTGATCTCCAATTAAATTAAAATACTTTTCTCTTTAATTCTAAGAATTTTCTTCTTTATATAACTTAAAATATACGTATTTTAATTCAATTAACTTTATACCTTTAATAAAATAAATAAATAATTATTACAATAATAGTTAAAATGACTCTTATTCAAAATTTTAATATAGTGTGATATATATATATATATCCAAATATTCTTTCTACAAATCAACCTCACCAATAATATAAATTCAGGATTTTGATATCAACTTCCAAAGTTTAACAACACAAACATTCAAAGGTTTGTATATATAAACTAAAAACCTCCACATGTATAAACCAATTATTTTCATCCAATATCAACTATCCATCACAGGATTATTCAAAAACATATTAGATTATGAATTTAACCTGGGATTTTCATAATTCTACAATCGTTTTCTTAAAATCTCAATCAAACTAGTTATGAATTTAAATTAAGTTTTCTTATAGGACAATATTATATTTTTCAAGACAATTAATTTGAAGAAAAAAGTCATTAAGAAAATTTTAAATTTATCTTAAAAAGCCTAATTCATAAACCAATTAATTGTAATTTAAATTTATCAATGAGATTCCATATACAATAACAATTCTTAATCGATGCTTACAAAAACAAAACAAAGACCAAATATTTGAGGGAAGAAGAAAAAATCACTCTCATAAAAATCTAATCAAACACTTTTGGCTTAATATGAATTATTTTCGAGAGAGTGGAGTCAGATCTAAAAAGGAAAAAAAGGAATATTTTTATAATCTTAGAAAGAATTAAAATTATAAATTTCAAATAAATAAAAAGGTTTTAAAATGAGAAATAAATTATTTAATTTTTATTTATAACCTTTTAAATATAATATTCATTCTTCATTTATTTTAAAACTATTTTGTCTTTATACTATAAAAATAATTCTTAAAAAATACTATTTCCTAACTACAGAACACATAAAAATTAAAATTTACATGGCAAGTAGAACATTTAGATAATTTGTAAGAGGTGCTAAATTATAATAATAATAATAATAATAATAATAATAATAATATATTATTATTATTATTATGTACATTTAAGAAACAATTATAAGCATAAAAAATACCTCTATTATTATATAATTGTGAAAGGATTATAATTTTTTGAAGCATAAAGAATAAACATGTTTTATACTTAAAGTCATGTTAGGGTACAATCTTTGAATGAAATTAATGAGTTTGATAGGTCATTTTAACTAATTTATGATTTTCTTGATTAATATTTCATTTATCTCATTATAATTACTGAGATAAAAATATCTAAAATAAAGGTTATTTTAGCTTTTCAATATAATTATTTTTTTATTCACACCTCCAATGTTATTTTAATAATATTTAAATTGTTTGATAAAATAATAATAGTAAGATTAATTTCATAAAATTAGATGTGGAAGTGAGTCATAACGGACCCACAAACTCAATCAACCAAACTTAACTACATTTCAATGAATTGAGTCTTAAAGTTGAATTGAATTTTATTAGATTTAATTTAGTTCACCTAATTAAAACTTAGTTATATATCCAATTAATAAGTTCCCAGCTTGATCCAAATTAATCTAAATATATTATATTAATTAGTATATTTAGTGGAAACATATACGTTTGTATTTTTTAATAAGAAAATTAAAACATAATTAAAAATGAAACATCATAATAATAATTAAAATAAAAATAGTTATTAAAAAAAGTGTATATTATAAAAATGAGTTTCTTTTTTATTTTTTATAACATTATAATTATCACTATTTTTTAATAAAGTCGTTTATTTAATTCAATTCAACTCAGTTAAAATTCCAATGGATTTAATTGAGTTTAAGAATTTAAACAAACTAAAAGACTAAGGACAATACTTATTATATGGGAAAGAAAACATATTTTTCATTCAACAAATTAATTTAATGATTATAAACTAACAACCTTCTAGTTAAAAAGTAATTTTTCCCTTTTCAGTTAACTTGCCAACTCTTTTTACTAAAAAAAATCATTTTCTACAAATTTAAAACGATAGAACTAAGAGAACCAAAATGGTATTAAATGTCATTATGTAAAAAAGATTAAAATAATAAAATATTTCACCGCAGATTAAGATCTATTCATCCTTTGCCCTCTTCGTACAATTTCTACGGTCGTACTTACAAGTACTATAAATAAAATAAATAAATGACGATATAAAATTATAATAAATCATTTTAACTTAGTAATAACGATATAATAATTATATTAACTGTTTTTTATTACCATAAAAATGTGAATGTGAATGCAAATGACCAACAACAATGTTTCAATTAGTAATAATAATTATTATAATTATAATTAACTAAACAAAAATGCAATTTCCGTGTCTATGCCGCAATACAATGAATCCTTCCTTCTTCTTTTCTTTTGCTTTTGCTTTTTTTTCCTTTTACAATTAATTCCCTTTCATATAAACAGCGTAACTTGAAAAAAATTAAAGAAAAAAAAAAACTAAGAGAAACCCTGAAACGAAGCGATCCCATCGGAACATTCCAGAACCCCCAAAATGTGGAATCGATCCTACGTGGCGTAAACGACGCCGTTGCCGTCGGAGGGCGAGAACGCGAGAAGCATGAGCGCCGCCATGATCCCGACGGGGAAGAAGAGAAGGACGAGCGGCGGCGGCGGAAGCGGCGGCAGCATGAGCGGCAGCACCACCATCGACGCCGCGAGCGCCGCCAGAATGAGAACGGATCCTAAGCTGAAACACCGCACCATGATGTTGTTGTTGTTGTTGTTCTCCCTACGATCATGTTCCTCTCCGACACCGCGAGAGGGTAAAACGTAGTTTCCGACAAGGTGCGTGGCCTGAACCTCTTACTGTGTGTGTGAGTTTCTCCGAAACGCTAACGTTTGGGTTTGGAAGTTGAATTACGGAGAGTGGTGTTGCGGTTTTGGGGTATATATATAGCAGCCGTGGCGCGTGGTGCATTGCATTGGGTCTCTTTCTCTCTCTCGGGCGCGAGTTTCTATGGATGGACCCAAGTGGTGTGGGCCCCACATGCTGGATGTGTGCGGTTGGTTAAGTTAACTTGAGGTGATTATTTTGATTTTGTGTTGACCTGGGTGCGGGTAATAATAGTTTAATTTTATGGAAGAGTTTTATTTATATATTATTTAAATTTTATCATATTTTTCTCAATTAAAATCTCTTGAAAAACGCTATCAATAGTCAATTAGTTTTCCAAATATATAAAATGATAAGAATTTAATGTTTATGTCTTCTTTTGATGGGATAAAGAATGAAGATGACATGGGAATTAATTTTAGTAGTTTGGTGAAGAGGATGGAAAATTATTAATGGTTAAAAACAATTATATAATTTCTTTTAGTATAAGAAGAAAGAAAAAGAAAAATTTACATAACAAGAATTTAATTTATTAGTTATTTTAATTATGTCATATATATATATATATATATATTGTGTTCTATACGGATGGTTGGTGACTTTAAATCTGTTTTTTATAAACTTATACCATAAAAAATTATTAATTTAATTTATATTTTAAATAATTTTAATTTTTATAAACTATATTTATTTCATAAAACTTTTAGCTTAAACGGCTTAATTTCCATACAAAATATATTAAATTTTTTTACGATTCGTTATTTGTATAAAATAATAAATTTTGAATTATATAAATTTCTTCACAATTACTATAAAAAAATTTAAATTAAATAATATACAAAAATATTAAATATAATATTTTAAATTGAATTAATTTAATGTCTAGATTACAAGTAACATATAGATATAATGAATTGTGCAAAATGAATATAAAAAATTTATTCTAAAAATTTTTAAAAAATAAATTTATTTCTGTCTAAATATTAAAATATATATATATATATATTAATTAGATAAAATTGGCATAAATAAATATTTTATATTCATTACATATGTTGTTTCACTTATTCAAGTGAAATTACTAGAAGAATAAAATTTATTATATGAAGAATTTTTTATTATATTAAAAAAGAATAGTTTAATATTGTAATAAAATATTTTATAATAAGAAATAGTATTTTATATGTTTAGATTTTGTTGGAATAGAATGAATATTATATGATTTAAATAATAAAAAAGTATATTAAAAAATGTGATGTTAATTTGTGTGTAAGCGGTGGTAGGAATCTGCAGAATCATAACAACAGATCCCAATATATACACTCTTGATACGTCTCTCCAATTCTTAACTATTTTTTATTGCTGTGCTCATCTATCAACTTTTCTCTCTTTTTTTCTTTTTGTTCATTTCATTTCTACACATTCTCTTATTTCTTGAATTTTTTTTTAATTCCATTACTGGTTAATAACACTTTATCCTCTATAATTTTGACTTCTAACAATTTATTTATTTTATATATATATTTGTTATATTATTATTAGCATGACTATATTAAGAGATAATTAAATTGCTGATATTTATTAGAAATATTTCATTAAGAAAAAACATTTTTTATTGTGAAGTAAAAGGAGGGTGGAATTGTTGTTCTTGTGAGATTGTAGGAGATAGGCATGGGAATATTGATGAGTTGAGAATAGAAACAAAAGAGATTATGAAGCTGAGCTCATAACCTAATCTTATTATAAGTTCTTGTTTTAACGAGAAAAGATGAGATAAAATATTAGTTTAATTTTTTAATATTTTGTGTGAATTTATAATTTTTTTTATATTTAATTTTTTAATTAAATTTTAAATTTTATTAAAATCTTTAATATAATTTTTTCTGTTAGATTAATGTTAACGATGTTAATTATATCATATAGAACATATTCAAGTTAACTCGTAGCATGTGAATGATGATAAAAAGATACGAATATAAATATAAATATAAATATTATAATATGTAGATTTTTGATAAAAAGAATTATATTGACAAATTTAATAAAATTTTGAAATTCAATTGAAAAAATAATTAAATTTGAGATTCAATTAAAAAAAGAATTTAAAACTCAACTGAAAAAAAATATAAAAAAACATTACAAATTTTCATAAAATAGTGGGACCAAAATATCTATTAAACTTAAAATATTAGAATGGAGGAAATAAGCACGTGCAAGGCATACGTGTGATTGTTTTACCCAATCATCTTCAAAAACATTCATGGTCTTTTTAAGACTAAATCACCATGCTTCAAATCAAACTTTGTGTGGCTGCGTCAACTTTCATAAGTGCCAAAATGAAAACGTGAGAACTTTTCTTCTATATTATAATAATCGATTCATTTCCACTATTATAGTAGATCATCTTTTAATCTATAAAGTTATTCTAAAAAAAATAACTAAGTAGTATAAATTAACAAATGCATATGAGGTTTATTAGAATGAAATACTTAATATGTTATAATTATGATTTTCGAACTGATGAGAAATAAAATAATACCAACTGTTAATCATTAATAATAATTGTTAATTTTATACACACTGTAGTTTTAATTGTTTTGATAACTGAATTAAAGCTATATATTATTTTGATTGAGTATCAGATTTTATAAAAAAAATAAGACGGTAATAGAAACATTAATATCATATATCATATCAGTGTTTTATGTACATCAAATGGAATACCAAATTATTTAAAATATTCAAAGTTTTTAAAACTTAATTTATATGAAAATAAAAATATTTTTGTAATTAAAAAAGTGTGTTTTTAAAATATTTTTTAATTAAAAGATATTGAATAATGTAAAAGTTAGAGTAAGTTATATCAATATTTTTTCTTTTTTTTTTGCAACATAGAAACAAAAGTTCGATAATAGGTGGAAATATATATATTACCTAGAATCATGAAAAATAAACATTAAAATTAGTTACTTACCTTAATATCTAGAATCGTGAAATTGTATAAGTAATTGTTTATCACATTAATTCAAACTGAAATAAAATGTTTCAGTATTAAATCATAGAAAATTATTAAATATAATTTAATTTAGAGACAACAAATAATTAATTATTATAATTATTAAATTAAAAATTAGTTTATAAATTAAAAATTATTAATATCTAAAATAATTTTTATTATAATAAAAATTATATTTTTTTAAATAATTATTATATTAAAAGATTAATAGTGATTAAATTAATTTTTAGATTAAAATTAAAATTTATTTATAATATTAATTACTAAAATTTTAATCACTTATTAAATTATACTTTATATTAATCTTTAATTTAATTAATGACCAATTTTATTATTTTATATTTTTTAAAAATAATTGATAAAAATAATTTTTTTAATAATAATTAATAAATACATATTTATTATATTCTATAGTATATAGTTTGAAAATGAAAATGATCTTATCACATTTAAAGAAAAAAAAAACAGTGATGTTAACTAGCACCTACCATTGTTTACGTGCATAGAACATCAACCTCAGCAACTATTATTAATGCACCAAATTAAACTAAAAAGAAGAAGAAGCTGACCCAGACTTGTGTCACATGACCACGTAACAGAAGCCACTAAAATAATGGATTAATATGTTCTTGAAGTGTTACATGAACTAAGAAATTGTAATCGATTATCTATTTTGATAACAGGTTAAAAAATGGTTTTCAAAATTTACTTAATATGATCTCAAATACTTTTAATATTCCATTGGGTGAAACAGACATTTTTTCTGTGTGGTTTGAAAGAAATATGAATACAATGAAAGCACATACAAGTTTTGAAATGGAAAGTGGAAATAGTGTTTAACTGGGGTGAATCTATTTATGATTGGGAAACAGGAGATGAAAAGTTTATGATGTGGAGGACCATACTCTGATGATTCTTACAAAATCACACAATCCAATAGAGTTCAGAACTTTGATGAGGAATGAGATGGAGTTGGAAGATGGTGTTGTGTTCAAAATCCAAGAATGCTTTAGGTTGGAAAGTGAGAATAGGAAGAAGACATGAGACAAGAATCAACATGGGAATGGGCATTGGCGTGGATGTGGTCACTCTCATATGCCTATCTCTCAACCCACCTTCCTACGTCCGTCTCTGTTCATTGCATTACCTAATTTTCTGTCAAATTTCATCTTCCTTTTTTCCTCATTCTCACACACACAAATTCTAATCTATCACATTGCTTTTAAAACACCTTTTCAACCAAATTTCTCTCTTTACTTGGATCAAATTTCAAATATGATTCTTATTAAATAATATTTTTTTAATTAGATAATGACATCTTCGACATCATACCTAGTTCTATTTTAAAATTATAAAATATCTATCACTCAAAATATAGAGTTACAGAGTTTGATAGTCTAACCTTAAAAATGAATGATATATAAAAAAATACTTCCAGTTTAAGATTTTTAGATTAAAAATGATATTAATCTCTCTCTTATAAACTAATTTATAATTAATTGAATTTATCAAAAATTTTAAAAATATTAATTTTTTTCAATATATTCATCGGTTTTCATTTTGTTATCTTGATAAATAAGATTCTACTCATAAAATAATATAATACAATAAAAATAAATAAATTAAATTATCATGTAATAATATTTATATTTAGAATAGTTCTTGTATTTATATCTAACTAGTAAATCAACTCATTAAATTGATATATTTCTTACTATGAATGTTGCTAAACCCTATATTTAAAATACTGTTTAGAATTTTTTTAAAAATTACAGTAGAAAAAGAAATTTGAAAATTTGCTAAAAATAGTAAGAAAATTATTGTTTTTGAACTAAAATATACAAAGAAAATACATAATTTCTAAAAGGATTGGTTAAGTTTTTTTAAAATTCATAAAGTTAAGAAGAAAATGCTTAAATTATCTTTAATCATATATATATTGAATAGGGTATACAGATATGAACTAAAAATATTTTTAAAATAAAAAAAAGTACACAGGAATGAGTTAGTTTTTATTTATTTATATTTACATAATTTTTTGCATTTAATTCCTACACCATAAAGGAGTTAATTCAATGCATTCTTTATTTTCTTTTAATCAATCTGGTTATACTCATAATGATGAAGACGAAGGAAAATATTACAAAAAGATATCCCAAAATGAAATTCACCAAAATTACACTTATATTATAAAAGTTTATTTTTTAAATAAAAAAAATAAAAAACAATCATTCAAAATAATAATACTAAAAAAATAAAATATTATTGATTTATTTATTTTTAAGGTTAAATATATTTTTAGTTATTTTATTATTTGTCAAAATTATACTTATTTTTTAAATAAATTTTAAACTTATTTTGTTATAAATTTATATAAATAATTTTTGATAATACGTTTGAATTTTTTTATTTTTTATTTTTTAAAGTTTTTCACTTCATTAACATTTGTTTTTAATTTTTTATTATTATTTTTTATAAATATTTTTATTTGTTATTGAAAATAATTTATTCTATTTATAAAATATAAAAATAAAATAAATTTAAAGTTTATTTTAGAAATAAAACATAATTTTAACAAAATTAATTTTGATACTAGAATCATATTTAATTTTTATTTTTATAAATAATTATTTTCATAAATGATTTGTATGTTAACTTTAAAAAATAAATATTAAAAAAATAATGAGCTAGAAGTAGATCTATTGAAGTGATAAAAATATAATCTTTGGTTGAAATGAGTGAGAAAGAGAGACAGAGTATCACATGATGATTGTGATTTATATGATTTATGATGATGAATTGCTCTGAAAATAGATAAAAGAATGATGCATCGATATGAGAGAGAGAGAGAGTGAAGAAGGAGAATATATGCAATGCAAGTGGTTGTTACAATCCAATTGTGTCTGTGTTTGGCTTTGTGCAATGTATCTCACCACGTGGGATTACCTTACCCCACGCGCCAATTTCATTCCCATTTCCACCACTTGATTCATTACCAACACACGCGTGATTCTATTGTACTCTATGCACCCTATTTTCCTTCTCTATTTCTCTCGACTCATTCCTTCTACCCTGTAACCTAAATTCTAGACCCACTTCCACATATTCCCTTCCATCAAAAATATTAATGTAAATTTTAAACAATATAATAAAATATTATTAGTTAAAATCTTTACCTACATAAACAAATAATATAAATTCTCAAGCATATTACAACTCACATAATCTTTTATCAAATTATAATATACAACATGTAAATATAACCTTATTAACATGAGGTTCAATCAAACTTAAATTCTATACATTTTTTAAGATTTTTTTATTTAATATACTCACTTTTTTTAACTCACATTTAAATATTATTATGCTTTCTCATATAAAATCTCGAATAACTAATTTTCATATCATCGATTCACTCAGCTTTTATTTTTTTTAACATACGATATTTTCAACCAATAGAAAAGACAAACTAAAATATGTTGTTTTTTTACAATTTTTTACTTATAAACTTTAATAATGATTAAAATTATTCTTTTAAATTTTCAAAAATATTTGTACGAATAATAATAATAATAGTTATAAATTATATTTACTATTTCATTATATTTTTTTTTACATATCCTGACATAAAGTAACTTACATTAAGTAATCCATATTTTTTATATAATATAATTTATATATAGTGACTTAATTATAAATTATAATAATTATTTATTAAAGGTAAAAGTGGAAATTTTTTTTATGATATATTTTTTTTTAAAATATTTGTATATAAGAGAGACTTTTCATTTAAGCAAAAATCATACACTATTAATATAATTTAAAAAGATTATTTTTTTTCAAGCAATAAGAATCTCACTCAAGTGAAATATAAGATAGTATATTTTCCTTCAAGCTAAATATGTCTAAAAAAGAGAAGTTGATCTTGGGCTTATTTTTGAGTAAAAATAGCCCAATAGAAAGAGAATTAGTTTGGATTTTTCACTCAAACAAGGAAGGATAACTCAAATATAAATCAATCAGAATTGTTTGATGTTACTAAACTTGTATAAAGGTAAAATTGAAAAATTATTAGATAGTTATGTACTTGCACATGTTAAATAGGACTATCTAAATACGTCTGACATGACGAGCCAATTTGTGTGGACTATAATTTATGTTAGATCATACTTAATAAAATAAAGACCTAAAAAAATAAGTTCTTTTTGTCTTACCTATTTGGCCTGAGACCTATATGGATCAATGTCAGGTTGATCCATAGACTAAAAGGTTGACCTATTTGTTCTTTTATGTTAATTTGTTTTGTTATTAATTTTTATTTTACTTTATTTTAATTTTAATTTATTTTTTTTCAATCCTAAACCCTAAAACCTAAAAATCTTAATACATTGTTATACAAATATATTCTCTTAAACAAATTTTAATTTGTACTTAATTTAAAATCACAATTACTTTTGTTATGACTTATTATTTATCAAATTTTGGTGGTTTTAATCTACTTTAACTAATAATAAAATATATCTTAGCCATGTTATTAATGAAACACCCTATTTCTCAAATACAAATATTTACTTTTCAAAACTCCCAGAAATATAATATCATATATGATTATTTATCAAATACATTAACAATGGTTTAAAAACATAACAAAAGAAAATAGTAAATTATTAAACACAAGATGATTGTCCACAAATAAATCTCAACAAACAAGTCATAAACATATGATTATAATCAAATATATTTTACTATCAAATTCATTAATTTAATTATAAATAATGCATAAACTTAAGTATTAAATGAATATATAATAAAAAAATCAATTATTACCATCTAGAATTAAGTATTTACTATAAAAAAACTAACATTTAATCCATTTTAAGCATCCCAAGTATGCAAAATCTTAGTTTTATAGGTTATGATAAGTTTAAGGCATCCAAAATCTAGACATATGCATATATTCTAAGTATATAATAAATTCTCTTAGTTTCTTAACACTTCATACATTAGTCTATATAATTTAGGCAATAAGTAAAATTAAACTATAATATTTCTATTGAACATATGTTTCTTTACTTAGTACATATACATTCAAACAATTCTTCACAAATAATTTCATGTTTGTGACCTTAAGTGGATTCATATTGTTTATATGTATCATTCATAATCATCTTAATTAATACAATATCACAAGTAAATTATATCATCCTAATATTATATTGAATACTTTGACTAATAATGACTTAAACATCTAAAAATGTCGTTAAATGAATATTTATATCGTTTGAACAATAAACTAAATTAAAATAAAATTTTATTTCGAATTTCTTTCCTCAAATTACAATATGTTACATGAATGATAAGTTTCATTGCTTAGCTTAATCGATTACTAAAAACACAATTTGTTCAAAAAAACTAATAATATACTTAATTTGACTCAATCTAAGTTATTATCAAATAAAAAAAATCATGTAAATTTTAATATCTATTAATTTAATTTCATTACAAAACTCGCCAATTAAAAAGTAATAAAAATCATATATAAATTAATAAATCAATTTGTAATAGTCTCCTTGAATTTATTTTTAATCTAAATAATAGCTATATAATCTTAGAAATACACTAAAATCTTAGAAATCTAGTTCAACAAAACCAAATAATACCAAACTTATTTGTTTATATAAGTTAACTACCTCACCATTCTAACGCTGTGTGATTAAAAGATTTTCTAAAAGGAGTTTTCAACTTTCCTAAGAATTAAGATTTGATATTTTTCTTATTTTATTAAAAAGTATAGATCTCGAGACTATTTGAAGTCGCACTTTTCTAAAAAGAAGTTGCTTAAGCATTTTTATTTACTTTTTTACAAATATGTATATATATATAGTTTAAGTTGTTTAATTAGAGTGAATGAGATTTAAAATTTGACACGAGAATAGTCAAAGCTCAATTTTTTTTAAAAAAAATCACTTATTTCATACCTCTTAAATTTTTTATAAAAAATAGTCTTTGTATTATTCAAAAGAAAACAGTGAGTTTTGATAATGAAAAAAATATATAAAAGATTGTATATAAACTAACATCTATAAAAAGAAAAAGGGTGCACTCCACAACCCTTGAAAGTGAAATTAAATTAATTCTATCTGTATGTTGTCCAAACCTATTGTAATTGAAACACCTTTTCAAGAACATCCAATTTGAGTGAATCAGGTGCTTTGTCGTGTTCAAATTTCCAACTCCTGCCCAAACAAATGAATCTAAGATGAACACTTTTTCTTCTTTTTTTTTTTCAATTACTGTTTATGAAATTTTCAAAATTAAATTTGAGGTACAACAATTTGAAGAGGTTAATTATTTGACGAGATTTTGGTTCGTAGCCCCTTACTTTTGTTTAGATTCAATGTTGGAATGCAAAATTAGGGTTTGACCGAGGAGGGACCCATCATGGTTGAATAGTTCTCTCAAAAACCACAATTAGAGTGAAGGGGAATTTCATAGAAAAAAAAACCTGCTCCATCAACATCAATGAACAATGGTTGTTGCAAACAACAGTACACAAGTTCATGTCACAAATTCACAATGATAACATACATTTTTGGTTTTGTAGTAACGTTTGTTTATTTTATTATTTTGAAAATTTGTAATATTTTTTTATGTATATTTTTTTTTCAATTAAGTTTCAAATTTTATTTTTTTTCTTAATTGAGTCTGAAATTTCATTTTTTTTAATTGAGTCTTAAATTTTATTAAATCTGTCAATGTGATATTTTTTGTCTGTCAATGTGATATTTTTTGTCAAAAATCCACATATTATAGTGTTTATATTTATACCCTTTTGTTATTATTCACGTGTTACGAGTTAATCTGAATGTGTTACGTCTCATATAGTTAACACCGTTAAGATTAATCTAAATTTTAATAAAATTTAGGACTTAATTGAGAAAAAAATTAAATATAAAAAAACATTGCAAATTCTCACAAAATATTAAGACTAAAATGTCTATTAAACTTTTTAATAATTCGTATGATTTTTTTAGTTTGTGTATATAATATTGTGAAGTAAATTTATTTTTAAATATTGACTATTTCTTTTTAAAAATGTGAAATTTTTTAGATCCAAATATTAGAAAAATGATAGAATGAAAAGAATAAAGTGTTAAGGAGATTAAATATAGACCTAAAGAAATGAAATAAAATTTGTCATGGTTGAGAAAAACCATAGAATGTGTGCTCCATGTTGCTAAGCTAATTAATTGAATTGCAATTTAGAATTATGTTCTTAGGGTCTTGACCTAGAAAATTACTATAAAAGAGAGATATGAATTCATGATGGGTTTTGAATTATCATGGGTTTAGGTCATTAAAAATTAGCCATTTATATGAAGAAAATATGAGGTAATTATTAGAAAAATAAGAAATTGTTGTATGAGATGATGATGATGAGATTCAAGATATTTTGTACACACAATGATGAAGTTCAAAGCAATAACAACTAATAAAGAGGAATATGAATATCTATCTCTCATTAACATCCATTGAACTTGAAATCAAACAACAACTTGCTCAACCTTTAAAATGGAATAATAATATTTCATTATTATACTCAGTTTTTTAATCACAATTCTTATGCTCCCATTTTTACTATTAAGTTAAATTATTTAAAAAAAATGGAAAAATGTATTGATTTTAAAAAACACGTTCCAACTTAGCTCTGACAAGTTATTTTATTTAAAAAAACACAAAAATGAAAAATATATCTTTAATTACTTTTGGTGTCATTTTTAATTATACTATTTTATTTTTTAATTAATTAAAATAAAAGCTTAACTTTTCAACTCAAGAAGAACTCTATTCCTTATACAATTACTTGTTTTAAAAAATTATAATATTACGTGTTTTTAACTAGTTTTAAAGATAATATAAATAAAAAGTATCTAAACATCATAGACTGTTATCCCATGCTCATAAAACATTTTAGTAGCCGTTGTTGATTTTACAGAATGGGTTGGACTTGGGCCAATCTGAGTCTCTTTCTTTTTTTTCACCCCCAAATTTCTCTCTACACCTCCTCAAATGTAAAAGAAATTATAAAACTTTCTCCCCAACCTTGTTAATTTGTTAGGGAGAGAGTGCACTGAGACACATCGGACACTAATGGTTTGATGTATTGATATTTTTTTATAATATTTTTATTAGAAAAAATTCTATATAAGTGAAAAGTATAAAGAAAAATAAAAAAATAATCTGTGAATGATTTAATTGATTAATATATTAAAATTATTTTTTTAATTAATAAAATTTTCAATTATATTTATTTTATTTTCGTTATTTCTTTTATTAAAATATAAAAATAATAGTTAATTTTTTACCTAATAGGATCACGCAAATCTTCTCAATTTTAAATGTAAAATCGTTTTTCGTGTTTACATATTTCTGGTTCTTTTTTTTGCACTTTCTGTTTCGATGTTATGTTTGATTGATTTAATCTCAAAATATGAAAAAAGTGTGACGATTGTATCTTAAAATTAAGTTTCATAAAATAATTTTATCATTGAAATGTAAATTTAAAAATATGCTAAATAAAAAAATGCAATTAAAATTTGATAATTTAAAATCAATTTATGTCTTTTGCACGTTAAAAAAATAAAAATTTTCATTCTTTCAAAAGATTAAATTTACAATGTCTCCCTCGATTAGGACCTAAAGCGGTGATTGTATAGAAGCAGTCCCACAAAATCATGATATTCGATTATCCCATCAAATCAATCATGCTTATTGCAACCCTGGCAATTCCCTGCTTCGCCCCTACCACGCGTGCTGCTGCTCTACCCACATCACATCCTTCCTAAATACTTGTATTCCACGTGCCCACATATAACAGGCGGATGCAGCGGAACAGAGTGGTCCATCAAGCAGAACGAAGACATTTTTGTAAGCCGGGTCGGAAATTTCCATCTCAGCTTACCCCATTAATAAATGCTTATATTGTTCAATGAATGCGAGGGAAGTAAAATTCTTTCTTTTAAAGAGAAATATTAAAAAGTGAAATAAAAATTTATAAAAGTTGATAAATAATTTAATTAATGTGATTTAAAATTAATTTTATAAATTATTTTATCTTTTTGTAAAAAGTAATTTTAAAATAAATATTCATAATTTATTTAAATTTATTTTTTAATTTTTTTAACTATTATTTCCATTTCATATTATCGAATTCAAAAATAATTTTAAATTATTTAACATATAAAAATATTAAAAATACATTTTATGAAAATTATATTCAAATAAAATTTTAATAAATAAATTATATAAAAAATTCAAACATCACTTTATATTAAATCAAAATTTAAATAATATAAATTAATTATTTTAATACATATTTAATTATGTAATTAAAATTAATCACATACAAATTAAAATAATTAAAATAACAGTAGAAAAAAATAACTAAAAATATCATAAGGGAGCCAACTCTACTCATAAGTGGAACCCAGATGCTGACGAGGATCCACGTGGCGGGGACAGTTCCTATACGATCCGTTACAATCGCTTCATGTTCTTTCTTCCCTTTCTCACTCCAAACAGCACAACACAACCTCGCTCTCTTTTTCATGATTTTCTGCTGAGTCCTTCTTTCTCTCTCTCTCTTTCTCTTTCTGCTCTTAAAACGACAATGGCGTTGGGTGGTGCCGGATGAAACGCAGTGCCGTGGACGGGGTTGTTTAGGTGGGAATCTGGTGCGGGCGAGTGCATTGGGATGGGATCCTGAAATGCGGACTTGTGATCGTTGTTTTGTTTTGTGATTGAAATCCAAAGAGAGAGAGAGAGTTGTCGTTGAGTTGTTACGATGGCTGAGTTGGTGGCCCGAACTGGTCGGCATCAGCAGCGATACGAACAAGGGTATCGCCTTATCGCCGGGTTCGTTATTTTCTTCTTCTTTCTTTTTCTTCACCAGAATTGGAAACCTGAAATAAACATGGTTTACACAAAAATCACAAAAAAAAAAAATTCTTTTTTACATCCTTACAAATCTTTTTTCTTGTAGTTTCTTTTTTTTTAAATTTTCATTGGTGAAAAAGGGTCTTGTTAATTATTTGCTGAAGCATTATAAAGACAAATCTTTATTAGAAATTAGACACTATGTACGTGCATGTATACTTTTCTACTGATCTATACTATTCCATGCTAATATAAATTGGATATCATTTTTACTAACAGTTTTTAGTTTATAATTTTATCTTTATTATTTTGTTAACTTTTTTTTTTCATGATAATTTCTGTTTTTATTACTTTACGTAAATGTGGACAAAATCCCTGTGTTTCCAGTTTTTAGAAAGTTTCTTGCATGCTGATAATATTTTTTAACTTTTATAATTCCTTGAGAGGGTATTTGGATTCTGGTTAGAGTTTAAGATGGAAGAAAGTGTCTCAGAAAGAGAGTAGACAATGTGTTGCTGTCAAAATGTCACATTTAATTTCAGTTCGGTTTTTGAAGTTGTAAGTTTTGGTCCTGACTTATGGATTTGAGGACTAGAGTTTGAGTATTTAATAAGTATAGATACGAAAATTTATGATTTTAGAAGTGATGGCTAAAGTAAAAGATGGGTTGTATTTTGTTTGGTCCCGAGTCTTGAAATAATAACTTTTGGTCTTTTTGGTTCTTTTCGGTTTGGGGAATTTAAGTCTAATTCAATATTAGAAAATCAATTTTGTAAGATGAGTTTTGCATCTGACTATATATTGTAATTTCAGCATATTTTTCATCATGGATCTTCAACACATCCCTTTATGCTGAGGACTAATTATCAAGTGTGAGAATAGGGAAATCCAATATTAGGTGACACAAAAAAGTTGACTAGGATAGACTCGTAGTAATTCTATAGTGAGATTTACATTCATTTATATATTATTTGGTCATATCTTCACCTCATTAGCATGTTTAACACACTTTCTCACATTGAGAATGGAGCATCTTGAGAGTTGAGATTGAACATCTCAAGCATGTGACTCGGAGAAACTCGAGAGCGAACATGAGGTCCAACAAACTTCATTAGGGTAGATATTGAATAACTCTGGTACCATCTAGAAAAGATGGACTTTAAACCTAACTCAATTATATAAAACAAGTTCGGTATGCATTTCACCTATATATTATAATTTGGTAATATTTCTAGTTCAGTCTCAACTCTCAAGATGCTCCATTCTCAATGTGAACATGAGGTCCAACAAACTTGATTAAGATAGATATTGAATAACTCTGGAACCATTTAAAAAAGATGGACTTTAAACCTAACTCAACTATATAAAGCAAGTTCGGTATACATTTTACCTATATATTATAATTTGGTAATATTTCTAGTTGATGTGAGATTTCCAATAATTATATTTCATGAACTCAGGATTTTATAGGAGCTTTATGCGAAACCGATGTATATTCAACCAAGGTTGTGTTTTTTTTCCTTGGGGGTGGTTCTGTACTTCTGATTGTTTCACGTATTGTCATTAGTTGTTTCTTGATGAACATTTTTCTTTCTTTTTTTCTTAAAAGAAATTACTATCAAGATAGGAAACTTTTTAATTTGCATATTTATGGGTTTGCATAAGGGAACAATTATTGTCATAGGTCCTTTTTTGACTTAATTACCATTGTTTGGTGTCAAGGTCAAAGGAAACTGGTTGCCGGGGATGGAAGATATGGATTAAAGATTTTTTGTGCTCTGTGGGTGTAATATGAGTGTGTATTATTGTTTTAGTTAAACGATGGAGTAGTGTGCTATATGAAATGGTATGTTTTGCTCCATTGGCTTTATGTCTATTGTGACTTGAGTAGGGAAACTTGAATTATAGAAATTTGGTTAAGATTCTTGGATGCCTTGGCATCTTTTACTAGTTCTTGTTTATTACTTTCCTCAGCTCAACGGTCTTTTCACCACTCTGCAAAGGCCACTATAGTGACTTGGATGTATTTTATGATCTTCTTCCTGGCTTGTGTCTAGGAGTTTCGTGTTTTTAAGACTACTTTTCTACGAATTAGACTTCGAAATTTATGGATATTGAATAGTAAATGACCTGGAAAACACAACTTGTCAGATTTTCTTGATTATGGATGTTTTTGAAGATCAGTCTGTGCGTAGATTTAGTTTTGTTGCATTATAGTGTCATCTATACCGTTAATATTTGTGATGAAAGATAATTTCTTGCACTAAAAAATATTGTGGCCAAAAGAAAAGAATAGGGATACGTTTATTATCCAAATTTATTGGCTTTTTAGCTGAAGCAGCTTTTACTACGTTAACCAAGTTTTCTAGCTAGTTGAAGTTTGAAAAGTTGGATTCATATACTTAGAGGTTTGATCTGATCTGTAGATGATAATTGTATTGCAGGTGTGTGCCATTTAGATATAGAGATGGTGATGACTGTGGGGATTCTTCTGAGAAGATTGTTGAAGTGCTTATGATTAATTCAACTAGTGGACCAGGTCTTTTGTTTCCGAAGGTATGATTTTTGGAATACGAATATACTTTATGTTTATATTATTTTATTGAGTTATTACTAGTTCCCTGCATTTGCAACTTACACTTATGGTTTCTATAATTATTTATCAAGAATTTTCTGATGCATTCATTAGTAGAAGAACGATCTCAAACAAAAATCCTTTCATCGTTAAGGACTGCTGCTGCAGTACTCATCCTGTAACACTCCATAAAATAACTATCTACTAATCGAGTAATAGTAATCCAAAAATGTATATAACACAATCTAATTTATATTACTCTACTCCTTTCCTGGAAGTCTGCTCGCTTCTACTAACACTTGTAATAGAATCTGTTCACGTATATTGTACGAATATAGTAGTGTCACCCACCTAACAACAAGGGTGAGCTAATTATTATAAACATATTATAAGAACAAGATAATAACATATCAACATCACACACACAATTGAGATATATCATCAAACACCATAATTCTACTAAATAACATAACTTTATACTTAGTCACCATTTTCGCTATGACCAAATATAAGACGTCTTCTGTAAGACTCTATTCATGGTAAACAAGTTCTACCAGAAGCTAATACTTGACCCTCAATGTGGTTTGAACCGGGGTACCTAGAGTCAAGGTGGCACAAAGCACCTGCTATTGAGAACCAAGTTTACGCCTACTCCAAGGGTCGTCTCCTTTGATCAACATATGATTTCTGTCGACTTTGAGCAGTCTTCATATGATCTTGTATCTGCTTGACCTCCTTAATTGTCTGTTGCAACAATTCAGGTCCTATCAATATGTACTCACCATCCTAATACAAACACAAGGGTGTTCTGCACCTTCTGCCATACAACGCCTCATATGGAGCCATCCCAATATTCGCATGATAGCTATTATTATAGGTGAACTCCACAAGAGATAATATCTCATCCCAACTCCCAAGATTGTCCAACACACATGTCCTCAATAAATCCTTGAAAGTCTGGATAGTCCTCTCTGACTATCATCTGTCTGAAAATGATAAGCTGAGTTGAGTCTCAACTGGGTACCCAAGGCTTTCTGCATGCCAGAATCTAGATGTCAACCTAGAATCTCTATCTGATAGAATACTGGCAAGTACTCCATGCAACCTCACTATCTCACCAATATATAGTTGTGCCACCTTCTGCATAGGTAAGAAATGAGCACTCTTCGTCAATCTATCAACAATCACCCAAATGTCCATCTATTATCACCGGTTGTGATAAGTCTTCTCTAATTTGAAACTCGTCAGGTACCAACACATGTGATGGATCAGGAACGTACTTGCTCAACTATGATACATGAAAGACATTATGTAAGCTGGCAAGATGAGGTGGCATTGCTATCTTATAGGTCACCGAACCTATCCTCAAAATCTGATATGGTTCAAGGAACTTGGGTGTGTTTCCTTGACCTGATAGCTCTACCAACTCCTGTAACTGGTGACGCCCTCGAAAAGACATGATCACCTATTGCAAACTCCAAGGGTCGTCTCCTTTCATCAACATATGATTTCTGTCGATTCTGAGCAATCTTCATATGATCTTGTATCTGCTTGACCTCCTTAGTTGTCTGTTGCAACAATTCAGGTCCTATCAATACATACTCACCATCCTAATACAAACACAAGGGTGTTCTGCACCTTCTACCATATAATGCCTTATATGGAGCCATCCCAATACTCGCATGATAGCTATTATTATAGGTGAACTCCACAAGAGATAATATCTCATCCCAACTCCCAAGATTGTCCAAAACACATGTCCTCAATAGATCCTCGAAAGTCTGGATAGTCCTCTCTAACTGTCAATCTGTCTGAAAATAATAAGCTGAGTTGAGCCTCAACTGGGTACCCAAGGCTTTCTACAACGTCTGCCAGAATCTAGATGTCAACCTAGAATCTTTATTTGATACAATATTGGTAGGTACTCCATGCAACCTCACTATCTCACCAATATATAGTTGTGCCAGTTTCTGCATGGACATCCTCAAATTTATAGGTAAGAAATGAGCACTCTTCGTCAATCTATCAACAATCACCCAAATGTCCATCTATTATCACCGGTTGTGAATCCTAGGATAAGTCTTCTCTGATTTGAACCTCGTCAAGTTCCAACACGTGATGGATCAGGAACGTACTTCCTCAACTATGATACAGTCCTAGTTAAAATCAATCCTTTTATCTTCTCTAGGTTATTTATTTTTCTCTCTTAATTATATCTTTAAATATGTGTATTTTTCTATTATAAATAAGAGAACTCAAGAGAGGGAATTTACACTCTCAAAGTCATTCTTTGATATCTCATTATTTATCTCAAGCCAACATTTAATCACAATAATTTATTTCTCATCCTTATTTGGTCAAATCGACATCACCAACAACTAAAATTACAAACAACCATAAACTAAACACAGAGATTTAGTTAGCTCCCCTTACCTGGAGTGAAGTATAACTCTTCAAGCTATCTTCCCACCTCTACTAGCTCTATGTAAGTCTAAACTACACATTGAACGGACAAAATTTTCTCTAAATCCTTAATCCCATCAGAAAAGAAGAATAATTTAAGAGCCAAAATCTATCAAACCACTTACCCGTTACAAATTCTGATCGGACAGATGAGATCTACACTTCACCAACTTCTTGTGACTCTAACTTGGTCTAATTTCACCAGTTAGAAATTGTTACTGAAGAGAGAATGTAGATGGATGAAAGAAAACTTTTGAAAGAAAAGATTTTAGAATGAACTATAATGACGTTAGAATCCTTTATATAGACGTCATTAATAATTCACTTTAAAATCTATTATTAAAAGGATTAAATATGTTTTTAGTCCTTTAATTATTTGTCAAAATTGTGTTTCGTCCCTAAAGTAAACTTTAGACTTATTTCGTCCTTATGCTTTATAAACTCGTGTAAAAGATCTTTGATGATTGGTCAAAATTCTTTTTTATCTCTTTATTTTCCTTCTTCATAGTTTTCGACTTCACTATCATCCGTCTCTTAAGCTTCTTTTACTCTTTTTCCTTCTATTTTCTCTCATTCTCTTCTCCTTAAAGATGTTTTTATTTGTTATCGAGAATCATTTAACTTGTTTATAGAGTATAAGGATGAAATAGGTCCAAAGTTTGTCCCAGGGACGAAATAAATTTTGACAAATAGTTTAAGGACTAAAAACATATTTAACCCTTATTAAAATAATCCTGGATTTTACACATCCTAGCTTAACCTTTTCATCAATTTTATGTTCATGTAGTTTCGCAGTTCTCAGACTAAAAATTTCAAACCTGTTTGGGATGACAGGTACAATAACTTTGGATTTGGATCCTTTCTCGTTCATAAACTAACAGGGTCCTGTCAGAAAAATACTGACACAATTGGTTTTTTCCTTTAACTAGTGGACCCAATAACCTATCATGGTGGGTCTCCACACAATGGAATCTGTGTCTATCTCTGTAACAGGACGGTCTTGCAGCGCAAGAGGATGCTAATCCGTATGGTTTCTTGTTTCAAATAGCAATGTTCATAAAGATTCTCATTACAACTGCACTGACTAAAACCGATGTAGTTTGTTTCCTTTCAATTATTCATGCTCTTTTGGTACAGAGAAATTTTCATTGGTTGTTATTCTGCTTTGATATAATCATAATGGCCTCTTGGAAGAAAATTCAAAGCCTTGTAGCTTGGTATTTCACACATTTTAGGTCACTTGGTGCATACATGTAGCTGTTATAACCAGTTTGCATATTTCCAAGAGATCCCACCCTGCTTCAACCTTAGGTAAAGAGAACCTTAGATTTTTTTTTTTACTACAAAACAGAAACAAGTGAATTTTCCTCCATTAATCTGAAAGAGTATTACAAAGTGGTGAATAAGGTTTTGGAGTTTCTACCATCCTAATTTAAACAAAACAAAAATTAGGTACCTTATATGACACACTTTAAGGGCCAATCTTTAGGCACTTGAATGATTCAAGACACTAGTGTAAATCTGTTGTAACAACCTATATTGAACATATTGATGAGACAGTTTTATTAAATTGCTTATATGCCCGTTGATGAGATTTTAGTGCTTCATAATAAATTTCATGCAAATTCATATCCAGGATCTGTTTCTCTAAATTAATGTCATTCACATAAGCTGTAAATTCTTTTTCGAATGGCTCCTGAGTTGAGATCTCGTTTTCTGATTAGTGTGATTTTGCTTTGCAATTGAAGGGAGGTTGGGAGAATGATGAAACTGTTGAGGAGGCTGCTGTAAGAGAAGCTATTGAAGAAGCAGGAGTTCGAGGAGACCTAATGGTGCGACGCTTACCCACATATATAAATTAATTTAATGTTCTGATAGGAACTGCAATAGAAATGGTAAAACAAAAGTACTATTGATAACCGAATTAGAAATATATCAAAGGAAGGTATAAAAACCTTTTAAGAGATGAAGAATAGAGAACAGACAAATAACAGAAATTATAGAACCCTTTTCTAAGGAAGAGCCAGCTGCTTCACTCAGTGCTACCAAATATTCCTCCTCATAAATTCCTTAATACCTCTCTAGACACCTTTTCCTCTATGTATATTTCTTTTCAACTTTTTCTTCACTCATCACTTGCGACCTGTTCTTTCTGTTTATGCCCCCTTGTCACTTTTCTTCTTTATTTGTTAGCTTGTAACTGTTGGTCCAATAAGCCCAATAATGGATCCATCGCATTCTATCTGCTGTAACATTTTGATGTGTTATAAGTGAATTTTTTTGTGGGGGTCTAGGAAGCTAATGTGAAAATCAAATCATGTTCTCACATATGTTTAGCAGATGACCACAAAAGTTTGCAAAAAGAAAAATAATTTGCGCGAAGTTTGCATCTATATGAAACCAGCTGAGGTCACATTAACATGTAACTAACGAGTAAGAATTAGGGATAAGTTAGCAAAATTTGTACCTAAAATAATAATGAAAATATTATCACATCATTGGCTCTCATGCTACTCCTCTTTCAGTTTTGAGCAAAAATATATAATTCTTGACTTGCTGTTCCTTGAATCCTACTGGGTGTTCTAATGTGTCATTTTTGTAGTTTTTATTTGGGGTGAATTATTGCTAATCGATGATTGATATCGTGGCTACTTGGTGTCAGAATTTTCTTGGGTACTATGAATTTAGGAGTAAGACCCTCCAAGATGAGTGCAGTCCAGAAGGCTTATGTAAAGCAGCAATGTTTGCGTTGTTTGTGAAGGAGGAACTCGAGTCATGGCCAGAGCAAAGCACCAGAAAAAGGAGTTGGTTAGCTGTATCCGAGGCTCTGGGAAGCTGCCGGCATGCATGGATGAGGGATGCCCTGCAATGCTTCTGTAAATGGCATGAGGAGCGCAAGGGAGGATCAAGACTGCACTAGGGTGCAATGATGAAAATATTAGGGACATTTGTTTTGGGAAAAAGATATCTCCTATCAGGATTGCATAGGGTGTAGTTGATTGTCTTTTTGGCTTTTATTTTTCAAAACTATTCTAGAAAGTAAATTTGAAACCTGTTATTCCAAAGGAGAAGAAATGTTAGATGGTGAAATTTTGGGAAGAGTTTTAAAGGAATGAACTGTTTGACAATGGATATGCTATTATGATACTAACAAGAAGTCTATGCTACCAATCCTCGTGTATCACCAGCCACAATACACTTATATTGAGGTATTGTTGATGCTGGTATGATGAGGGGAAGGGATGCGTACTCAAATCTGGATTTTAAAATTCAAGCAGCCACATTGCAAACATGTTAGCTCTGTTTTTATTTTTAGTGTTGCCACTAGTGTGCTGCACGGTGGCTATATAACAGATCCTCGATCTTTCGAAGATGGATTTCCATCTCACCCTCTAGCAACCATGATTTGGTCCTCTTCTTGGATCATGGAACATGTGTCTAATGTGGCCCTAGGGAGAAAGATGAGTTTCCATTTATATATAAGAGATTTGAACTAGGAATTCAGAATATAATTACAAGTTGCTACGGATGTATACTAGAGATATTGTTTTCTTGATTTTTAAAACTATATTTTCATTGAAGAGAATTGCTGAAAAAGTTAACGATTTTTAAAAGTAAATGAATAAAAATTATCCTATGAATTAAAATAATTTTTGCCTAAATAGAGGACAGTACAAAAGAAAACTACATGAATTGAATTATACATGCTTACCTAATAAAAATATTCTGTTTGAAAAGGCATCTTAATGAGGTATACCACTTAGTTGATACGCCCTAGGTAACAAGGGCCACATGCACCTTGCATTCACTGTTTCTCCGTACAAAATTTAGAGTGAAAAAAGTTTTCGTTCAGTTTTCTCTCTTAAAACAAAAATTAGTATGAGTGCACAGTGAAACATGAAAGATTTGAGGGCCTTTAAACCGGTGATATTTGGGTCAATTGCAGGTGAGGAATTAACAAAGTGAATAAATTTTCAAACCTGTGTGATATAGAGGTAAAAAATGGCATGTCCAGCACTAGCTGATTCTCCATTTACAACAGTGTTCACTAAGCATGAGTTGAACTGAGGCAAAAATGGTCACAACCACAAGCATGATGCTTTGCCAAATCAGAAACAGTAGGTCATAAAACACATAAGTTGTATAATGGAATCAATTCTATTTAAGAATTATGCAACTGCATAACGGTGAGTCAAAAAAATGCATTAAGTTGACTGTTGAGTACAATTTGTACAATATGCAATAAACATACATATGATGATATACACCTCAAAATCTGGGACTACAAACTGTGAGTAATGAATATAAATGAGCCATCTGCCAATATTTGTTTTAGCTGCCTTTATATCTCCGCACTCAGTCAACAAGCAAATTTTCCTATCTCCACAGCTTCAATTCTTTCACTCCTCTATTTATTAACATCAATATATGTGGCCAAACTGCATTCCAACCTTCAGAAAGGAGTTATGGTTCAGAGCACATCCACTATGCACAAGCTCAGCCCAGAAAAACATAGGCCAAAGAGCTGAATGAGAATATTTAGTTATGGTACAACCTTCCATATTCCTAAAATAGCATAATCAGTCCTCATCAAGGGCAAGATCTGCAGGATCTCCTATCCAGGGCCTCCCTTCCCTCCACCGGAATTTTATTCTTAGTTTGCCATTTGCATCTACCCCTACAACCTGTCCCTTGCTGGCATGTGTCTCCATTCCCCATCCCCAACGTGGGGTCACCAGTCCATCTCTGATCCTTACCTTGTCAGCCACTTTAAATGGCCTAACCCGTTCCATTTCCCATGCCTTACAAAGCCACAGCCTCTCCATAAAACAGAAAGCCACCCAAAGATCCTCATCTTCCATTCGATGCACAACTCCAATGCTTGAATGACTCACTTCCCCCCAATGGTGGGTTGGGGTTGAAACCGATGTTTTAACCCTTACCCAGTCACCAATACAGAGCTCCTTCTCTTCTACCACCTCCACTTCTGATGGGTCCAACATCCATGTTCTGGATCCTGCTGGAGTGTATATTCGAAGCTTTCCATCAGCATCAATAGCCTGTATGGTCCCAAGACTAGCATGGGTATGCCCTGACCACCCAAATCTTGGTTGCTTCACATATTGTTTCACTCTAACCTTCTGCCCAACAGAGAGTTTGTCAAATCTTTCAAGATGGGAACTTGGTCCTACCCACTTTTCTTGCTCCCCACAAAATCCAACAAAAATACTTCTGTTCAATTCATCTCCTTCATACCCTATTCCTTGAACGACACCAACACTACCTGGCCCAATTGATTTCCAATCATTTGCATTGTCTGTCAACCTCACCCACTCTCCCACTTCAAACATTTGTTCAATCTCAAGGTCTGAAGGATCTCCTCTCCACAGTCCTGGAAGACCAAAAAATGCGACCCTGACTTCTCCATCGGCATGAATACTGGTTATAACCCCTTGAGATTCAGGCCGAGCTCCTCTCCATCCCCACCTTGGTTCAACCAAACCAGTTCGGAACCTAACATACTGCCCAACTTTAAAGCTAGGAACCCTTTCAACATCTGTATAATGAGTGATCCACTTCCCTTTGCGAAAACAGCAAGCCAACTCCAAGTATCCAGAATCCTGCACACTGTGCACAACAGCTAAACTTTCTCTCCCAACACTATTCCAGTCATAGCTTGGTCTGGTTCCCAGGCTTGGTTTTGAGCGAACCCAATCCCCAACCTCAAATCCTGGAAGCCGCTCTGCATCTCCAGGAGAAACTTTCCACAAGCTCTGCCTACCAGTGACCCTCACCTACAAAGATACCAGCAAAATTAGTTCTTAAATATGTTCTCAGGATGAAACCACTAATACCATTGTTGACTAAGGTTTTTTGTTAAATTCCTTAGTCATTGTGGTCAATATTTTAGTCTACTTTTCACATAATTTAGCCAGGGACTCCAGCAAAGATAAATATGAGGTGGTTTTCTTAAAATGACATTTGCCTGATAGTGCACTTGTTATTTGTCAAGCACCATCTCAACATTTTTGCAGAAACTACAGCCATGATAACGGGCAAATTCTTATACCCAGTCCACCCTACCAGGGGGATAGACTTGGGCAATTAATAATTGCTAACTCAATTTTAATATTATCCTACTTCAATAATTGTCAACCCGTGACTCAAATTTCAGTTTGGCATCACTTAAGTTTAAATTGGCCATACCAGATACTGATAGAAAAGAAAAAATTTCATGCATAATATCTAGAAAATACAAATTAAGCTTACATTGAGAGCACCGTCCATGTCAATTCTCGCTATTTTTCCAACAGTAGCTGATGATTCATTTGACCACCCAAGACGGGGCTGAGTAACTGATGGCATCACATGAATTTCTTGTCCCACCTCAAATGGAGGAACTTTCTCCACATCAGTGACTGAGCAAGAAAAAGGCTTACTTCTGAAGCAAAAAGCTACACCCATGTCACCATCCTCCTCCAAGCCATGAATTACACCAATACTATTCCTAGTAATATCTTCCCATCCATATTTTGGTGAAGACACAGAAGCTTTCACTCTTACCCAATCTCCAACCTGCGTTGAACAAGTGGATAATTAAATAGGGTTACCCAATAAGACATCTGACATTAAATACAAAGAAAGAACAAACAAAAAGTACCAAATGATCAACTTCAACAGAACGGATTACCTTGAAATCTTCCACCTTCTCCATATCCGATGGATCAGCTTGCCATGGTATGGGTCGATTTGTTATTTCAATTATTAAGAGACCATCATTCTCAATCTCACTTATTCTTCCAACACTATGATGTGTCTCACCACCCCAAGCATATCTAGGTTCCGCAACAGATCGTTTCACACATACCCTATCACCAATCTGTAAGACAAACTTTGTTAATAAAGTCATATAATGAAGACAGGATACAAATAAACGATGTAGAATGAAAATTATCTGCATTGTTTTTACCCTAAAAGGAGCAACGTGCTCCACCTCCTCTGGCTCACAATGCCATGGATTTGGAAGATAACTTAGTTCTATTAACAGACTACTGTCTGGTCGGATACAATATACAATGCCAATGCTTCCAGGAGTCACAGATCCTAGTCCATGCTTTGCAGATGTAAGAGTTGGACGAATGCGAACCCAGTCTCCAACCTTGAATTCTTCAACACGTTCCATCTCTGCTGGGTCAGCTTTCCATCCTCTGGATGCTCCAGGAAACCCAACACGGAGGATTCCATCATCATCAACACATAACACTGTCCCAATGCTGTCACGTGACTGCCCACGCCAACCAAATCTAAAATAGACAAACAGTGACAAATATTAAACACTAATGCAAAAACCATCAAGGATTGCAAGCATGCCATGCACTGGGTTGTCTTCTACACTATCATTCCCTTGTCTTGTATACTTTCTTTTAAACAAAAAACCTTGAATAAAGAATGAATAAAACAGTATAATAAACCCACCAAACAGTAAGATTTAAAAAGTAGCATGATGCCCCCAAACTAATTAGGCCCTCCAGTCACGTGACATTTCTTAAGAAAGTGGAAAAAGTCTAACTCAGACCTTTTTGGCTTGATAAGGTGAAGTCTTTATTCACTTATATACTATAATTTGACCATATCTAGTTAATGTGAAATCTTCAACTCAACCCCTCATGCCAAAAACTAAACATCTTGAACATGGGACTAAGGGGAACCCGATAGCAAATGGAACAATAGTCCCAACAAACTTGCCTAAATTAGACTTCGAATGGCTCTAATACCAACTTGAATTATGTAAGAAAATAAAAAATTATTTTATTGATAACAATGAACAATAGACTCTCATAATCTCTATTTGTAATAATCAACACCCTTACAAAAAGGAAATAACATATGTTGAAATGAATAGGAAGATTCCAAAGATATTTTTTCCTAATTATTATGGAGATATTGAGAACATTTGTACACCAATGATATGTTATTTACAACAACAATCCGTATGATACCAAAGCAATTTTAATAAGACCTATATGGAAGAAGCATCAGAAGTGGTAGTGTGTGATACCACTGAGCCACCAGAGAATTATCAACATTCATAACAGTAAATATTTTCTAAATACATTTAAATCAGAATTCAAAGAACAAAGAAATACAAGAAACCGTTCAAAAAAATTCCATGCATTAATGCTCATTTGAACAAAATTATAAGAGATCAGTAGCCTTGGATAAGGGTGGTTTGCTGGCAAGGACAATGCTTTTGGTAGCAGTTTAATGCAACATTCAGTCATTAAATATTTCCCTGTCAGCTTACACAGAAATTTAAGTCTGCATTCCCTCATTTTTCATGCAGAACAAATGGTTTCCTAATGTACATAATTTTGTTGGCGAAAGTTTGTATACTATATAATATATTGGAGGGAGAAAAATGATGCATAATTGATTAGGATAATATTATTTTAGGAATAGGTATTTCTTATTTGCAGGTATTTTATTTTTAGTTAGGAACCTTGTTCTTCAGAATTTCATAATATCTTGGGTAAGTCATTTGTTCTCTTATTTGATTAGGCATTTAACCTAATTCCCAGTATAAATCAGGATTAGTAGAGTCTTTTGAATTGCAACACATTACACTATTAATTTAATATCCTATTATTCTGATTCTATGTTTCCTTCTTCCTTATCTATAATAAGCCTTATAATTTCATCATAATAATAGAGCAGTATTATCCTCTTCAACTAGCCACGTCACTACTTATGTCTTGCTTGCTACTCTTGTCTGACATACTTTGTTCTGTTAATTTGTTTTACCATCCCTTCTTAACTCTTAGTGACCTTTGCTTTCATATTGGCTGTGATGTATCCAAACACAAATTCCTATAATTTCAATTATTTATCAACATTATTGCCTTGGTTACACTCTGGCCCTTCAAATTCTACCATATTATTAGGGAAGAGAAAGTGAGAATAATGACCTAAACTCAACTGTGTTCTGGAGACAATCAATCTAATGTTGACCTCAGCCAATGAAAACAATATTAGTGCTGACTTTTCTTCCCCCCATGAAACCAGCAGTGATTTCTCTACCATGTGAATCATACAAACAGGGTATTTCTCTTCAAACGGTGAATCACACTTAAGGTAATTTTCTTTCCCACCACAAATATACCAATTGTGATTTCTTTCTTGGCTTGTGATTCAACTAGCCATTATCTGGAGGTGTGGAAAGAACTGTTCAAAAGGAAGAAATACAGATAGATAAAGGTATCTCCAATTACATTGAAACACTTACGAAGGACAATTTGGGGCTTAATTTCCTTGAATGCGATTCACACCAGTCTTAATATCACTTTTGAACTTCTCAGAGCTCCAACATTTATCTGCTGTTCGAAGCTTTATAAAGTTGTTCAAGGAAGTCAGGACCACGTTCTTTTACCAAGAAATTTTGATCAGGCAGATGATCAATCCAGCCATCTGATCCGAACTGGATCATATTTATAAAGGGAAACTTCCCTTGATTACAGTATGATTGCAGAACTTTGAGGGTCTGTATATCCTCCCAAAGGCCCCAATCCTCTCAAATGAAACGATGAAATCCTTCTCAACCCCTCTTCCTATTTAAGTACAGCTACTGGTTTACTAACATAAATCCACCCTCAATGGGCCTAATCAGTAGCAAGCCCGTTAACATAACCCTTTGTATTTCTAACATAACCAACTACTAATGGGGGTTACCAATAATACTCCCCCACAATCATTCACTTTGTCCTCAAGGTGAAGAAGAGCAATCGGTTGCTGCAAACAAGGTTCCATCTTGGTTCTAACTAGTTGAGGCATGATGAGCAAGCCAACCCCATCCTGCAGATGAAAATAGTCTTCAATCCACCAGGATCAAACAGAAACATGTCAATGCCCCTATGCTGCTCCTCTAATGCTCTGTTCTCTGCAGTAATTTTGTCATGAAACAGACCATCATAGCCTCTTCAGTTATAAAGAGAAAATCCCTTGGCTCTCTTGTAAACAGCATTTTTGCCGGTTAAAAAGGCCAAGATGGATTGGATTATGGAACTAACTTCATTTATTGAAGAATAATGGCTAAGCCAATTCCACCCTGCAGTCAAAGAATAGTTTCCATTCCTCCTGGGTAAGACAGCAATATGTGAATGCACCCATTATCCTCAGTATTCTATTTTCAGCAGTATTTTGGGCCTTGAAACAGTACCTCGGAGCCTCTGTAGTTATACTGAGAAGATCACACACTGCTGCAAATGGTTGTAGATGAGAATTATCAATATCCTCCACCTTGTTGATGATACTACCCAAACCCAAAACCTACATTGTTACCATCAGTTAAGTTGTAGGCTCTTCCTTTATCTGTGCATCATCTCCACAACTATGATTCTTTATCTCAAGAGCGTCATTTTAGCTTCTGATTTCTGGTTCTTTGTCGAGAATGTCTTTCACTCAATTTTGTTGTGTTTCTCCCAATTGTTGTAGCTTTCTTGTTTTTTCTTTTCCCCATAGATGCTTCCAAAGCTTTATCTCCTGTTCTGTTTTTCTGTTTCCTTTCATCATCAGCTTCTGCGATAAGCCCTGTTGGTTCTTGGCACCTCTCTTGAACTTTATCTTTATATGTTTCTTGGTCACCACCAGATCCAGAATCATGAAGATAAACACCAAACTCTGGTAGGAACAGCTAGAGCACATCCTTCTCCAAGGTAAAAAAGGTGGCCTTTGGGTTGGTAATGCCATCCAAACCCAAGATAGCTTCTCCTCTCACTGCTATCCAAACCCAAGATAGATTCTCCTCATGTACTCTCGGGCATCAAAATACTGATCTAAATTGATGAGCCACCAATAAGCATTGCCATCCCTTCAGATCTAGGAGTAATCATCTTTCTATTAAATTTTGACTCATTTTCGCAACCCCAAAGCTCCAAGATCAGAAGCTCTAATACCAGTACCAGTTGATAGGAACTGATTTATAGAAAAAAATGAGAAAATTCTCTTGATTACAGTATGATTGCAGAACTTTGAGGGTCTCCACCTCATTAACTAAATGACCTATTATTCTGAGACTCTATTCTATCTTTCCTTGCAAAAACCCTAAAATTCCAGTAGTCACTAAAATTTAAGGTATTGGAGACCCCACATTGAATAGAGATATGAGCAAATTATAATATGTAAGTGGGGTACCAACCTCAACTTACTAAGTCAATTTTGTGAGATTAAGTTATACTTAAAGTCCACTTTCATAAGATGGTATCAAGTATCAAAAATCTATCCTAACAAGACTAGTTGGGCTTATCGTATCATCCATTATCGGGCCTCCTATGTTCCCATGCTCAATGTCCTCAACATAAGGAAGTGTGTCGGAGATCTCACATCAACTTGTGATATCACCAAATTATAATATATAAGTGAGATGCAAACTTCACCTTAATGAACCGATTTTGTGAGGTTGAATTAGGGCCTAATCCATTTTCTAATAGAGGGTTACAAGATATAAAGGGAGAGAGAAAATATCATGTGAGAACTCTCATTTAGTGTGAGAAATGAAACATTTAATTACAACCACTAAATTAAAACTTACAGTCCATGTTGCTTCTTGATTTCATGGGAACTTATAAAAGTCTACCACAAATTTTAATTAAGGAAAAACATCATGTGAGATTTGCAATCAAAGAAGCAATCAGAACCATCAATTTCTCACAATAACTACAAGTACTCCCCCGGTATGCTTGTGTGTGATTATTATTTGGAGAAGTTTAGCTTATCTAATGTTTTTGTCAAAAGGAGACATGATAAACCAAAAGAATTGTTATTAACAATGTCCAAAGAGACTCCCCAACTCTGGACATAAAATATAAGGAACCCCTGACATACAAAAAAGAAGAAAAGAAAGTGTCACAGTTATG
The DNA here is from genome assembly GCA_030347555.1 of Lablab purpureus. Classification (NCBI taxonomy): domain Eukaryota; kingdom Viridiplantae; phylum Streptophyta; class Magnoliopsida; order Fabales; family Fabaceae; genus Lablab; species Lablab purpureus. The sequence goes on from CM059258.1 coordinate 27,890,719, forward strand.
TAAAATTATACCTAGGCTCTTTTACATCTTCTTTCAGTTGTACATGTTGTCCCCTGTCCAATGGAATGACTTTTATAACTTCATTAACTAGAAGATGAACCTCTCCAGAACAAAATGAAACAATGAGATTATCTTTGTCTGGAACACTTTGCACAAAACCAACACTATGTAGATTAGCGCCTTGCCATCCATGCGTTGGAGTTGTGACAGATTTTTTAAACTTCACCCAGTCTCCCACTTCAAATCTATATAGTCATCAATAAACAATTTATTAAACATATTAGTCAATATGGTAAGAAAACAAATATCAAAAACTTAAAAACTAGCATAAAATAATGTCTTCCACTCACGATGTAGGAGACAAATGAACTCCCCTATTTGCAAGTGCTTCCATCAGATCTTCAGATAACCATTCTCGGGGGAGAGCCTCTAAAATGTCACGTACCGTCTTGCCACTATCATAAAAACATAACCCCGTCAGTTAGATGCAGTCCAAAGTTATGACAGTAATATCATAGACAAGTTTATGATGTTCAAAAAATAATAATTATAACTTAATGAAGTGGCTTTACCTGTGGTTTCTGACTTCAATGTCGGCATCAGGATTCTTTAGCATAATAATAAGCCAGTTCATATTTTCACGAATCATTTTTGCTGTCTCAGCAGCTATATGGAAAGCATTGTCACCATCATCATCCTGGTACAAAGTTATATAAAACATTAAATGACAAGGAACATAATGGCAAAGCTTCCTTCCAAAATACAGGGAACATATCAACTTCCAATCATTTCTGCTAGGTAAACAAAATTGAAGCTAAAAATAAGTTTTGTTATAAGCTAAACATAAATTGCACATACTTATTATGGTTTACACATAAAATCTAGTGTAAAGGGTTCAAATATGTATAAAAAATAAAGAGCACAACGAATAAAAATGATTTACAAAGACTGTTTAATGTAATGGAAACAAGCACATGCCTGAGAATAAAAGACAATAATATTCTGTCTTCTCCAGTTTACTTAATTTATTGAATTTTAATAGGAATCGTGTTTTAACCATCTTTACAGGTATCAACTATCGTTAAGCTTGTTTTACTCAATAATAAAGAATGGCTACATCAGATACTGAACTCAGCATATCATATATCATGTGATAAAGATTTAATGTAGAAAATAGAAAGTTTTATAAATTATATGAGAAATCATGGTGAAAGAAGAAATCATGAAGCAAAAAAACATATTAAATATGCTGCCAGGGATCGAAATTTCTACATCATTCGTAACAATATACAAAGGTGATACCAACTTTTGATGTAGACTTTTCTTGAGCAATTTTACCCTAAAACTGCCACAAAAGCATTTGTACTGTAATTGCATACACTCCAAATTTAAGTTTTCTTTAGACAGGTGCAATGCTAAAATGATGTGCTATCATTTTCCTTATCTTACGAAAAAAAAAAGCTAACAGACAAGTATAAGAATACCTATTTTGTTGTTAATTGTAAAATATGATCAAACAGGAAAATGAGAGGTTGAATGAAAACCTGCAAATTATAATCCGCTCCAGCAGCTAGAAGCAATCCAACACATGCCTTTGCACCCCGAGCTAAGGCCAAGTGAAGAGGTATACTGTTGTGCACATTGCGAATGTTCACATCAACCCCAGCAGCCAGAATAACCTACTCAAAACACCCAAAACATATTAATAATATGAAGTACAAAAATGTGCATATGTTAGCACCAAAAACATATATTTATGGATACTAAATCATTTTAATCAAGAAGCTCATTCGCTTACCTGAACCAAGTCCACATCATTAGTCATTGCAGCTGTATGCAATGCTGTCCTCCCATTTTGTGAATCTTGAGCAGACGGATCAGCTCCCGCTGCAAGCAGTATCTGCACCAGTTCTCTGCCCTCTATATTTGGCACAAACAAACAAGATCAGAGAATTCAACCATGTCAATAAAAAGAATAAATAGCATAAATGACATTAAAAAGTACCCATGCATTAACTCTCAAATTTGAAGAATTAATTTGACAGTGTTATTGATGGCAGATAGCCTGTTATGTTGACCAACCAAAGATCCACCATATAAATATGGCAGATGGCAATGCAGCTAATGACAGAAACATAGAGAACATTAAATGTGTGTGTATTTAATTGCAGAGATAAAATTGTGACGCAGAGGTATTTTTGAAAAGTCAGAGAGGTCAGCAAAAAAGAAAAGGAGATTTGGCTCGGCAGAGACACAAGTACAAGGCTGAGTCAGAAACCATGCAAAAGAGCAAGATTGAGGGTGATGGAGAAGGGTAGACACCGAAGATCACCATCACCATCAAGTCACATAGCTGGGCGGAAGAACACACTGGAGGTGACAGGCAGGTCGCTGCTAGTGGATTTTGCTCGTTGTTTGAGAAAAAGACAAGCATTTTGGATATTTAGTGCGGGCTCTCATATTTAAATGTTTGGGTTGGGCCATAAGTTGGATTAGGGTATTCTAAATTTGGATGTGTCAGATTTATTTTATGAGTGGGTTAAGTCGGATGGACACACCAAAACCCATCTTATCTTTTTTGTTTACTCATCTTAAATTACCATCATGATTTGTTTCCCTAATTAGTTAGGATCATAATTAGTATAATAAGGGTTAGTGCTCTAGGTTTTAAAAACATCAATACATTGTCATACAATCAGTTAATATATCAACTCGGCGTTTCATTCTTTTTTTTTCCCTCTCTTCCTCTATACCTAAACCCATAATTTAAACACTCCTTCCTTTCTATCTAAACCATTTGAAATTGATAATATCCAATATTCAAGCATTTCTAGATGCACAAATAAAATACGCAGGTTGAAAAAATAGTCAAATTTTCAAATCATTATCCAATAATGAAGTTTTGGATACCATTCTCATGGTCTTTCTTAGAAGCAGCTGCCATGCACAATGCAGTGCCAATAGGGCTTGGTATGTCAATTGCTTCAGATATCTCATCAGAAGTTGCAACTTCCGCCCATCTCTTCACAACAGCAACATTCCATGTTGCCACACACAAGTGCAGTGGTCTGCAACACAAGAGTAGAACTGTACGATTAATTGACATTATATGCATGTGAATTAACATAAATGATACAGTTAACAATATGTGGGGTTCAATCATCTAGAAGATGACACATTTAAAGAATTTTCCTTTATACTATTATAACTGCAGAACAGAACCACCCTAAATTTAAAAATCTGAAATTCCAAGAAATAAAGCAATGCGATTCTCAAATTCTGAGCATTGTTCTCATCAGATAAAGTTAAATTGATCCTTTGCAAGAACAACAGTACTAAATCCAGTGGTATTTTACTAGATCAAATATAATTGACTTTTCAACAGAATTTGCAATGAATTTCTTAGTAACCATTGTAAGGATTAAGGAATAGAAACTCTCACTCAAAAATGAAAACTTTCCATGACCTTCCTTTACAACTCAAATGAGAACCAAGAATTGGTTCTAGAAAATTCTGGGATTTAGATAACTTGAGAGAAAACTGAAAACTTTGTTATTAAATTTCTGGATCTCTAAAGTAAGTGATCAGGATTTATTGTACAATGATCTGTTACAGTTCTTAACAGAAATGGCAGCTGGCAGTAACTAACTATGCTTAGCTGGCAAGTTACCAAGTATAAAGCATTCTTACATAATGAACCAATAAAAGCAGTATTTATACTATCAAGTTCAAGCTCCAGACAGGAATGACTCTCTCAATTTTGGTTTTCCCATAATGGTCCATTGGCAATTAATGACAGTTCAGAAATATTGTACTGTAAAGTCAGAGGCAAAAAGCTATCATCTAAAAAGATGCAATATAAAATCCAACAATACATGCATAAAAGCCCAAGTAAAATCCAAAGATACATGCATAAAATCCAACAGCATTTTAAGTAACAAGCAAACTTCACTCAGTCAGCTTCAAATCATTAATTGAACTAAATATGCAGATTAGACATAGAATAGACATACAAAAAATGCCATTACTCTGTTCCCATCCTTAAACATATACAACTATAAAAGTGTCTAAGAATAAGAAAAAATAATACCACAGTAATTCATACTTCAAAGAAACTCCACAGGCTGAGTTGCTACGAAGTATTTATACTATCAGATTCAAACTCCCAACAGGAATGACTCACCTTCTCTCATTTTGGTTTTCCCATAATGGTCTATTGGCAATTAATGAGAGTTTAGAAATATTGTTTGTAAAGTGAAAGGCAAATAGCTATCATCCAAAGATGCAATATAAAATCCAATAATACACGCACAAAAGCCCATGTAAAATCCAAACATGCATAAAATCCAACAGCATTCTACGTAACAAGCAAGCTTCACTCAGTCAGCTTCAAATCATTAATTGAACTGAAGATGTAGATTAAACATAAATAGACATACAAAAAATGCCATTATTCTATTCCCATCCTTAAATGTCTACAGCTATAGAAGTGTCTAAGAATAAGAAAATGTAACAATACAGTAAGTACTACTTCATAGCAACTCAAGTATTTATACTATCAGGTTTAAGCTCTGAAGAGGAATGACACACTTTCTATCATTTTTGGTTTTTCCCATAATGGTCCATTAGCAAGTAATGATAGTTTAGAAATATTGTACCCTGAGGTGAAAGGCAAAGCTATCATCCAAAGATGCATATAAAATCCAACATTACATGTATAAAAGCCCAATTAAAATCCAAAGATACGTGCATAAAATCCAACGGCACTTTACGTAACAAGCAAGCTTCAAATTATTAATTGAACTAAAGATGCAGATTAGACGAAGAATAGACATACAAAAAATGCCATTATTCTATTCCCATCCTTAAATGTTTACAACTATAAAAGTGTCTTATAATAAGAAAGAATAGTAATACAGTAATTCATACTTCATAGCAACTCAACAGGCTGAGCTGCATCTTTAAACATGAAAGTGCTACCCAAGCTAAGGTGTGAACAGGTCATGAAGACAACAATAAATGTGAAATCAAAAATGATGACAAAATGACAACTTCAGCAAAAATGTTTCTTTCCTCTGTGTAATAAATAATAATAAATAAGCTCTCGCTGCATTTCCAATAGTTAATTAAGATCAGAATATCATACTTATATATACTAATTGACACACTTTGCAAACAAATACTAAGTTATAAAGAAATATATGCCAATACTCACGTCAGGTTCTTTGAATTCACGATGGACATTGATTTACATCCTCCATTCTCCAATATCACAAGTGCACAGTCTGTGTACTTCTTGGAAATTGCTCTATGCAGAACAGATTCACCTTCATCATCCACTGCATTGGGATCAGCTCCAGCTAATACCAATTCCTGTTATTACTCCAAAAAAATTCTAGATGAATATAGTTCTAATGAAGACAAAACATCTAAGCATAATTTAAGTAAAACATACTCGCATACAATCTGGCTGGCCATGATAGGCACAAACGTGAGCTACAGATGGACCAAAACCATCTCTCAATCTTGACCGCACATTAGCATTTCTTTTGATAAGGCTACGAACACATTCTGGGGATCCAGCTGCTAATGCAAAAACAAGAGGAGGATCTCCATCCTTGTCCAATACATCAACATTTGCTTCTCTATACTCCAAAATTGTCTCAACAAGTTCTGCACTGCCCCTTCTACAAGCTAAGTGGAGAGCTGTTTGCCCATCACCATTTTGAGCTTCCAATAGCGAAGATAAGTAGTTGCTGCCATTTTCTAATCCAGCCTTCGCAAGAAGATCTCTGTGCAAGAAATACATAGCAAATTAATTGAATGGCAAAGTTTAAGGAAAAATTAGCTCAGACAAGAATGTTGTGACACCAACTAACCTAACACCTGTAGTATCTCCTTCAGACACAAGTCGATGAAGATGGTTAGGGCTTTCCTGAGGAACTTCCAATTCAGGTACTGGTGAAGGCTCCATCACAGTTGATACAGAGACCTTATTATCTAAGCCACTGTATTCACACAAATGTATAAATATTGTATAAGACAATGCTGCTAGCTGAACATCAATGACAACTGTCCATTGGGCTCATTGCAATGAAGCTCACATACTAAAAGTCATAAGCAACCTTAAGTTCCCAATCTGTCAAAACCAACACAAAAAGATGCAATCATGGTAATAATAACTTAACAGACTTACTTATCAGGGCTTGCAGGAGGGCTGCGTGGTATTTCCTGCAAATGACGGAGAAATATTGCCAGCATTGCACTAAAAGTAGGCCTTTTAGATGGCTTGAATTGCAAGCACTCTCCAATCATCTTCCACAATTCCCTCGGAATTCCACCTCCAACCACACTAGCATACTGTGGAGGCAGTTTCTTAGCTTTAACAACAGCTCGATAGATTTCCTCTGCACTTAAACCTGCCCAACTGCACATAGATTTTGCACTAAGAAATTTCGAAAAGAGTGAAGAACATAAGAAATAAAAGTTGAGTAAAGAATGAGTTGCTCCACGTACGGAATGGAACCCGTGCACATCTCCACCAATGTACAACCAAAACTCCAGGCATCTGATTCGGAAGATATACCTATTCCATCGTCCCAAAACAAATTTAACGACTTCTTCACAGGTTCCCAAGCCTCCGGTGCTGTATAATGTGGGCTGAGCATTATACATTCCATACAGGAATGGATCTTTGCAGAGTCACACTCTGGTCGTGCCTTCCAACAGGAGGGCTTCTTCACAATTGTCGCAAGTCCGTAATCAGAAACCACAGCGTGACCATTGGCATCAAGAAGAAGATTGGATGGTTTTAAATTCATGCAGACCACGCCTGCAGCATGAAGCTCAACAACTCCTCGGGCAATGTCTGCCCCGTATCTACATTTGGAAAACTGTAATGTCATTATCCGTAGTGCCAAGGGAAATTGAAATGCAACACTACCCCGTCATATTAAGCAAAAAATCAAAGATCTGAAGCATCCCGACCAATTCTTTCTGAAACAATTTTATAAAATTTAACTATTTCACTGGTCGCCTAACCAACATTTACACAGGCAGCCAAGAAAAACACATAAATAGAGTCTCCCTCCAAACTCTGACTAGTCAATGACGGCAGGGACATAATAACATCACATTTTCTCCAAAATTTTAACTCCTGAGATGACAACATGAATGCATATAATTTAGTCCAGCCTAATTAGACATTAATACATTATCCCCAAATTTTAATCAAAATGATATCCTTCCAACTTATCAATGTTATAAGTGAAAATGTGACAATACTGATAGTGTTTCGAAACGCAGACAACATCACTTGAAGCTGTATCAGCCACAAATTGAACAAATCAACAAAACTATAGCTGCAACCCCAACTTAAAACCACAATTACTCATCAAAACAATAATCACGCAACCACAATGTAAAACCACAGTTACTCATCAAACAAACCAAGATAAACTAAACTAATCAAATTCAGGCAACAAGATTAACCAGAAGAATAAACAAAGAAAACATAAATCTAAAAAAGAAAATAAAACCCAAAACCTTAGGACTTGTTCCAAAGTGAGCCTTCCCTCATTGCGCTGCATCTCGGACTGAACCGATCCATAGCACTTATCCATCACGAGGCACAAACTGTCCTCCACCCTCATTGTCCCATGGAAAGTGCACACATTCCTGCACCACATCGAAGCCCTACGCAAATCCTCCAACTTCCCCTGAACCCAATCCAAATCCATCCCCTCCACCACCGCCACCTTCTTCACCGCCACGCTGTGCCGGCACCGCCGTCCTCCCTCCCCTCCACCGCCGATCACCGCCATCCACATCTCCACTCCCGCCCTCCTCCCCTCCCCAATCCGCCGCACCAACTTCAGGTCCTGGTGCGCGCCGCCGCCGACCTCGATCACCGGCTCGCACCCGCCGGAACTCGACGCCTGCGACTCGCGGCTGTTCCGTCTCCGCTTCTCGTCGTCCTCGTCCTCTTCCCCCCCGCCGTCCTCCTCCTCTTCCTCCTCGTCGGTGTAGTCGCAGTCGAAATTCGCCCCTCCCCCTCCTCCCCCACCGCCGTTGGCAGCGCCGGTCCCGGTGTGGAGCAGCGCGAGCACGGCGTAGTTCTTCCGCAGCGCCTGCACGGAGTTCCCCACGGTTGACACGTGTCGGCACCTCGGACACGCCAGCGTGGCGTCCGAAGACGCCGCGAACATTCTAGAGAGACACTCTCTGCAGAAGCCATGGCCGCATTGGAGCAGCAGGGGAACTCTCTCCTCCTCGTTGTATCGCGTTTGGCAAACCGAACAACACGGGATTTTCATTTCTCTCTCTCACTCTCTCTCTTCTCTCAACTTATTTATACTCACGCGCCTCTGACGCAAACGGCACCGCTTTGATCCGAAATTGAACCGCGAGGATCTCCTTTACGCGGAACTAAAGGTGGCGAGGGGTGCGAATGGTAGATCCATGGGCCGAACTCAGGCAAACCACTTAAGCTTCTTCAATTAAGCTAATCATCACCCAAATCTAGAGAGAAAAAGGGTTTTAGAGAGAGAAATACCCAAAGTGGTTGCTCAACAAAAGGGAAAGAAAGAAAAATTGAAACAAGGGGATTTTTGTATTTAGATTTTTCTTTTCTTCTTTTTTTTATTTCTTTCCTTATGGTTTTTCCATTTGTGAGAAACGGGTTTGGCCTAGGTGGGTAGGAAGGAAACAAAGTGAGAGAGAGAGAGAGAAAATGTGTGAAACCATGTGGGTGGTGGCTCTTTGGACTTCAAACTTAAAACACTTTGCTTCACATAAGTGGCATAATTTCAAGTCTTTTAGGCCTATTTTTGGTTTTATATTCCATCATTTTTATTATTATGTGTGCTTTTTATCTCTATATTTTTCTTTTAAACTAGGTTTTGTTTGGGTTGTGATTGGCAAGATAAAGAAGAGGGGTGAGAGGTTCTTGGAGTTATGTGCTTGCCAATTTTGGAGTTGCACCTATACCTATACGGATGCATTGGTCACTTTTATTTTTTATGCTTTTGCAAGGTGTTAAAGTTCTTCCTAAAATCGACTCCTTTTGGAAAAATAATGCCACTTTATTCCATGAAGAAAATGGAAAAAGGAAGTGATCATTGTACTAATGGAGAGTGGCTTCCTATTCAAATAGAAGACATTATTTTGTTTTCTACTATTTATATTTTCTAATATTTTTTCTTCACCCAGGGGAGAGTATAATCATTGAGATGGATTCAAGAGTTAATAGCTTGTTTATAAATATCATATTTTAGCTTCATTTGTGTTTTAGGTACAAAAATATTTAGTTGCAATGGCAGAAGGAAAGAATATCTAATAAAATATATCTTAAGAGCAAAGATACCTTACACGGTAATAATAATGACCTAAAATTCAAATATTGTAAATTGTACCTTAGTCACTAGTGATAGTTCTCAAATAATAATAATAATGTTATCAGTGAGATATGCACAATTGTGATTTTTACTGCACACTAAGTCTCCTTTTAGTATGACCGTTGCTTCACTGTTTAAATTCATCTTGCACAATAATAATAATAATCAATTTAATTTTAAAGACTATAAGTCTCATATCAATGGATGAGTAGTAAAATTAGACTTTGAAATAATGTAGGAATTTTAGAAACTATACTAAAAGATAAAGAAGAATGTTATATTTTTAACTAGAATTTCTTATTTGTTAAAGCTTTTGCTAACTAATACATGAAAAGATAGACTCTTAAATAATAATAAAAAAATAAAAAAAGTTATCCTTTTAAAGAGAACGAAATATAAGTTTTGTCAAATTTATTAAATTTTTTAACGACTTTAAAAGTTAAAGGAAAATATATTAATAAAATATTTTTATTCAATAACAATGAGAAAAAAGTTTGGAAATAAACAAAATATCATGTATTTTATAGAGATAAATGAGAAACTAAATCTCAAATTCTCATGGATTGTGAATGGAACGAAATAACTATTTTTGTTTAAAAGATGAGTCTAGCTTATATGTGAAGTTAGTACTTACAAACTTTCAAACAGAAAAAAATGTGTTATAGCTCATTGTTAAAAGTCATAAAAGAAGAAGAAAGAGGGTACGAATCATGGAAATTGATTGTTATTGTCAAAGATCTTGGTAAGAACATTAACCTCAAATTCTTGTAAAATATACCTAATAAGATATGAAAGTAAAATTGAGTTATAAAAGTTATTCCAATTATGTTCTAAAATTGGAAAGTCTTATATTATGTCTTGAAGTTGGACTACGTGTTTATCTAAAGATGGAGTTTTTTTCTTTTTCATTTAAATATTATTTTTAAAAAAGTAGTTTGATTCACACCACAACCCGCATATTGGATTTTGTAATTGTAACATATTAAATAAAGTTAAAAACATCATTTGTATCATATCAATAATTATCAACACTTGCTTATCCAAAAGGAATGTGATTTATTTAGTGAAAATTTCCATGTAGACAAAAGTTGGTATAAGTTGTATTGAAGTAAGCCTCTTTAAGATGATAATTTCAAAATGTCACCTTCATTATAGGGTTTATAATGTTGAATTTGAAAGAATATAACTTGTGTATTTTCTTTGTAGTGGGTTTGGTCATCTTAAAGAAGTGTGTTCAATGTTCTAATAGAAGGTAGGTAAATAACATGCATAACAAGTTGCATATTGATTTTGGGGCATCTAAAGAATGAGGTCTACTATGAGGATACTTTATGGTAGTGAATGTTAATGTAGTAAGATCTTAAAAGATCGTTAACCATAAAAGAGTACAGTCTACTATAATGGACTCATTATAATGAAAAAATGAAATAATAAGGTGACATGCAAGGAAATATTTCTAGGAGTATGTTTAATGTTATCAATATTGTAGATAAAGAACGCACTAAACGTTAGTTGCATGTCCAGCTCATGATAGAAACTAGTTACATCTAGTTTTTAAAATATTTCACTCAACCTAAACTGTATTTAGTTTTCCTTTAACCTTTGCTACTTCTAACTATACTACAATATCAATTAAAGTTTATAATACCCAAGTATTATTTTACACAAATCTAATTCTAGTTTTCATAAACATTAAAATATTTTATTGATAACTAAATTTACTCACATGGTGAAGGTATGAAAGTTCAACATAATACAAATGACAATGTAAGGCAAAAAATATACTCTCTTAACATAACTCGTTTCATAGAGAATTTTTTCAATACTTATTAATAAGACTAAGAGCTCTTTTGAATAAGATTATACTCATATTTAGTTCTTATTGCAACATCTTTCTTTAACTTTATATATCTTCATTTGAGAGGTGACTAATGTAGGAGTGAGAGTTGGTAGAAATCTTCCTATTTAGAAACATGAGATGTGATTACTTTTGAGGTGTCATTTTTTTTTGTGAAAAGAGAGAAACTCAAAAGACATTGTCCTTTTGAGTATAGGTTTCCTCGTCTTTATTACTTTTAGGATTTTTCTTTTATTAGAACATTTATATTCAACGACGTTTATACTTATCAATTTTACAACAACCTCTTCAAATTATAATAATTCAAAAAGAGAAGAGAATGTTAAAGCATTGAAAAAATTTTAAGCATGAATTGTCATTGAATAATCAATTCAACTTTTGGTCTCTTTGGATGTAGGAAAACTAACTTAAATATATAAAATTCAATGTAAGTTTCCTTAAATGTGCTTAGACGAAATAACATTTTGGTGAAGTAGCATGTTGACTTTAGAAGATGGGTTGAATAAAGCCTCGATACATTTTCATATACCACTAGGCGATCTAATGACTAATTGCCTATATGCACAAAAGTATGATAATGAAAAAGTAAAATGATTTATAACAGTTCAACCTAACTTTAAACTATGTCCAATTCTCATTTAAGACACTTTTAAAGGGTTCCATTATAATCAAACAAATTACAACCAAGTATTCTACCAATCATTTCTAGCTATAATGAGTACACTAAGATACTCCTAATTATCTTCTGTTAATCTTCCGTTAAGATTAAGCGCACAAGTATTCTAAACTGTCATTTCTAGCTACAAAGAAAATTATGGTAAAGAACCTACAATATAACTTTCACTAAGAGAATAAGTATAAGATGTTTCTGATTAAGATTCTAACTTTATAGAATGAAGGATATTATAGAGTGTTTCTCTCACAATTATACTAAAAGATAACTTTGGGTGTTTTCAAAGTTCGATGTCCTATATTTCTTATAGGCACTTGGAAATATGAATGCAATGTTAAGGCATAACAACTACATGCAAGTCTACACGATTGCAAAAAAATCACCCAAAGTTTTTTATAATAATAATTAATATCAATTTTTGGTTTATGTAGCAAGTTTTCTACTTGTAAATTAGATTTAGTCATTTCAACCAAAGATAATATAAAGTTTTTTATTTGCCAAATGTTTAAAAGGCATAAAGCATGAATAGGCTCCTTTGTGTGGAAGGGTCAAATGACTAAAGAGTATATCTCCTATGAAGAAGAGTCACATGAAAAATGTCAAGATGACTAATGAAGAGTTAAATGGTAATGATATTAATAAATGACTCTAATGAAACACTGGACACCTAGAAGATCATCATGTTTGAGAGAACAACCTCGCAACTTTCAAAGTAGACCCTGACAAACACATAACTTACTCTTTCAGTGTTGTATCCTCATTTTAGTGTGATTAGTACATATAACATAGCTTCTTAGATAAAGTGTGTTCTTTTCCTTAACAAAATAAGTATAATAATGAAGTATTAACTTAAAGTCAAACATTTTTGTTGAAAATAGGGATGACAAATAAACTCATCCCAATTTTGACGGGGAATCCCCACATTGATTAGGTATGGGTAATACCCGATTTTTTAAATTGAGTATGAGGATGAGGATGTACATATCTGCCTCGTCCCCGCTCTCATACCCGTTCCAATTCCCAATATTTATTCTTGTTTTAAATTATTAAAACATATTTAGTTTATTAAGTAATTTTAAAAACTTATATTAATTTTTCTTAGTTTTGTAATTTATTTGTATAGCATATATTTGATGATATTTTTCCTTTTTTTTTAATTATTTGACCTTTATTTAATTATTATTTAATGATACTTTAATTTGATATTTATGCAGTTATAATTTTTTACTGATATTTATTATTGGAAAAAAGAGTATATGTATCATTTTGACTTTGATTCATTTATAATATCAAGTTTCCTGTGTTATGACTTTTATTTTTTTTTATAAAATAGTTATTTAATTAATATTTGGAATAACAAAAAACAAATACGAATATACATGTTACCCCAGTGGGGATAACACATACCCGGTGGGGATGGAGATGAGACAAAATTTCCATGCTTGCTGGGTATGGGAATGGGAATGGAGATGAATTTTTACTACGGGATGGGAATGGGAAAGTGAAACTCGTGCTCGTCCCGCCCTCTTGTCATCCCTAGTTGGAAAGCTCTGATACAAAGGACAACACAAAATCATTATGCCACGATGGATCTATTTGTGATGTATATGAATATAAGTTTGTCGTGCACATGAAAACTTCACGAATTCACAACAACAAAAACTATGTGAATATGCTTATATTCTTTCATTCTTTATAAGCTTCTAAGTGTTTAGATAAATAATATTTTAAATGACTTGAAAAAGATATTTGATGTTTGTAAATCCTTCGTATTTAAAGTTACTATCTAGACAATAAATGCTTGTATTTAATATCTACTAATCTGAGTGTAAATCTTGTAAAAAATATTTTCCTTGTTGTATATCCAAAAAAAGGTAATGTACTTTACCTAAAGAGACTTTGAATAAATGTGTTTAAACTTAAGAGAAACTAAGTGTATAACTTAAAGAGACTTTGTGTACTTAGCATAAAGAAACATTGTGTACTTAGATGATTAAAAATGATTTTATGTAGTCCTTATAATCCATAAATGATAGTAATAACACTTGTAATTTATTTTATACATCGAAATTAGGGAATTGAATGTAGTCCAGGTTAAGGTGAACTAGTATAAAATCATGAGATTTTTAATTCTTCTATTACACATTACATTACTTGTTGGTTATCTCCTTCAAAAAATTTGTGGACGTATTTTAATACAACTTTTAGACAACTCACACAATGTCTCATAGGATATTTGTTTTATTCAAAAGTGTTTCAATCTATTAAAACACATTTAATGTGATAGATAAATCTTCAATCTTGATATTCTTTGAAAATTTTAATTACATTTTTTTATATCTTTCTCGAACATAATTACTTGTTATTTATTTTAATTTTTCCTCTAAAACCTTCTTTAGAATTTCTTGATATTATGATACTTGTTACCTAAAATGAAAGGAAAATACGATACAATAATATATTTACTTTATATGGATACTTGTTCCATATTAAATATCTTACAAAGTTGATAACCATTTTCCTTTATTACCACTAAATTAAAAATTAATTTAACATTCTATTTAAAAAATGAACATGTAATCTTCTATATTTAATAAAGTCAACATGAAACCTTCTATTCAAGAAGTCAAGAAAAAATAAAAGAAAATTTATTAAAATATTTTATTTAGATTTTAATAGTAAAATGTAAACTATTTTAAATAAAAATAATGAAAACATATATCATATTTAAATATAATTTTCCAATTATTTGATATACTTGGCTACAAATAATTATATATGTATCACTGTCTACATATATAATTAAATTCTAGTATATAAATAGATATAACTTTCACTTTAAAAATTAGTTTGTAAAATTAAATTAAACTTAAAGTCTATTTTAATATAATTTATTAAAAAATTAATAATTAATAGTAAGAATTAATAATTGTCTTGACTCTATTAATACTAGCATGTGAAACTGACTTAATGTCACCTAATTTTTAAATTTGCAGTTATAAGTTACTAATAGAAAAAAAAAACTCATTAAATAAGTCAACTTTTACCAATATAACATTTATTATGTTTTTCATTTTACATCTTCCTTTTATCATCATACCCTTACATTGACTTTGATTTTTAACTATTTCATTTATTTATTAAAATCTCCCCCACTCAAATTCACATTGCTGATTTTGTTTTAATTTTAAAATAAATATATATGATATGAAGTTATTAATACTTAATTTTTTTTAAAAAATTTAACTTTTCCATATACTAACTGAAAGTAACCAATCCATTTTTTAAAGTGCTGCAATAAAAAACTTATTTAAAGTTAATATTTACACAATTACACTAATAACGAAAAATTTGTTGAATGTTTTGGTTAAAAATTCTTTATTATGATATTTAAATTTATATCAAATAAAGAAAATTAGGTCCAACCGTCAAAATATATAGAAAATAAAATCATTTGATTTAATCTTAGGAGGAACATTAGAATTTAGAAATGAATACATGTGAGACGAGTGCAAGTTTTACTATCTTATCTTCATTTTAAAAAAATTTCATCATCCTCATTTCCATATTTAAAGGATATGAAAATTTTGTCTCATCCACATCTCTATCAGGTATACTTGTATACATGTTTATACCTGCATTCTTATTATCTTATTATTCTAGATATTAATTCAATAATTTCTTAAAATAAATAAAAGAAATCACAAAAAAAATATTATTATATTATTAAAGATTTAATATTAAATATAAAAAAATTGTAATTTCATAAATCTAAAATCAAAGTTATAAATAACAATTGCACAATATCTAATAACATAAAACTAAATCTTATACTTATGAACATAAAAATGACTTATCTAATGAACAATGTAGTCAAAATCGAGATTTTACTCGTAAAATCGTACGATTTTTAGTTCAATTCTGTATTAGAGTATATTTATAATCGTAATACAGTGTAATCGGTGAAATTGTAGAGTAAAATCGGAAAAAGCGTAGAATCGTAGATTTTAAAATTTTAACAAATGTGATGTGTTTTAATTTCATTTTAATAGGTTTTAATTTTTTTTAATGGATTTTAATTTCTTTAACATTGAGAACTGTTCCTACTCATTTCAATGATTTTTAACTTGTTAAGGTTGAGCATTGTTCCCACTAATTTAGGAGGTGAACAATTTTTAATTTTTTAATAGTTTTTAATATTTTTTTTAATGTTTAGTAGTAATATTATTTCCACTAATTTAGGAGCTGAACGTTAAATAATTTAATAGTTAATTCAGAAGATTGTTTCCACTTTTGTAAACGTTAAATAATTTTAAAACTTTTTAAGCTTAATAAAAGTAATTAAAAATTAAAATCTTTCCTCTTTTAAAAATAAAATTAAAACTCGTTTTTCTTTTTCATAACTTTGCTTTGCACGTCCGATTCATTGATAAGTTCGATATCATTATAACAAAATTTGTAGAAAGTAAAATCTATAATCCGTATTACGATTTCACGATTTACGATTTTGTAAATCCTTCACAATTTACGATTTTGTGAACCATTCATGATTTTAAATATAATCTCGATTTTAAATACCTTGCTAATGAAGGTATGGAATAAATATTAATTAAAATAGGATTTAATATAAAATTATTATTTTTCTCATGTATCTTTATAATTAATAAATGAGAAAGGAAAAACAAATTTTTAGCTAAGGTGTGTTCTTATCTACACATTAAGGTGTATTAATTATTTTTTGTTTTATTATCATATCATTAGTTATTTATTTCATTTCTCTCTCTTAATTATTATTATTTTATTTTTCCATGTTAATTTCTCTCTTATATAATCTATACAATTATGTAATACATTATAATAAAAGAGTATATTATTAATAAAATAATAGTTTCAAAATAAAATAATATATTACTAATAAAATAATTTTAAAATAAAACAATATATTTCTAATAATTTAAAATTTTAATAAAAATATATGATTTTAAATTTTACATCCACCGAAATATATTTAAGTCAATAAAATTATTGGTGCTTCATTATATTATCAAAAGTAATTTATCACTATTTGTTATGTAGAGGAAGATAAACAAATAGAAAATGTAATAAATTAAAAAAATATAGAAGGAAAAAATAATAACAATAGAGTTTAATTAAGAAAGAGCAAATAATAAAAATCTTCAAAAACATTAGTTACTTTGCAGTAGATAATTAATACACCCTATCCTATGCCATAAGGGTACAGGCTATATTGACTAATAAATTTTAATAAAATCAAAATATTTATTATAAACATTAATATTTGTGTTAGAGAAAAATTATTAGAACATATCCATGAGTTATTTTGGAATGTTACATTGTCACATAGTTGTTAAGGAATTTATATTTGTTTTAAGCAACTTTAAACAATTTATTATTATTATATTTTTTATTTATATTTATATAATAATATTTGTTAAAATAAATAAATTAATTAAAATTTGACTATTATTTTTTTCTTAAACATTTTAATTAATGTTTTTTTGAAAATTAAATTAAAATGTTTCATATTAAATAATTATTCTCTATAAATTAATTATTTTAATTAATAATATAAAATAATATTTATTTTTACAAAAAAAATTGATTTTGGTTAAAAATAATGGAATTTTAATTAAAAATAAAATAATAAATTTTATTTAAGTAACTATTGTTTAATCACTAAAAAAAATTAAGCAACTTCTAGTATTATGTCATTTTTCTATAATAGAATAATAGAATAGTTGTTTGAAAAAACTCTAAGTATCTGAATAAAAAAAGATGCAACTAGTATTAGAAATGCTCTGAGTACTAACAAGAAAAGAAAAATTATTTAAATACACTTAACCACACGTAATTAAATGAGATTTGTTGGAAAAAAAACTTAACCAATTAAGATAGAGAAAAAAAAAATTAAATAAGACAACTTTTAGAAATATAACATTGATTTTGTTTACCTCTTTTTCAACTATTTGTCAAGCTTAACTAGTTATTTAAATGTACTTAACCACAAGTAGTTAAAGTATATTTATTTTGAAAAAAAAAATACTTAACCAAATAACGCTAGGAATTAACCATTTTTTACATACAATTAACCATTAAACACTTGAAATTGACACTTATTAATGCAGAAAACACATTTTCCACAAGTTAATTCTTACAGATATAATATTTATTAGTTTTTTAAGACGTCTTTAATCAACCATACACGTGTTAAGGATTAACCAATTGTTTACATGCACTTAACCACGTCTAATCATAAAACTTAAGTAATTAAAGGTAGGAATTAATATTTTATTTGCACGGAATTAACTAACAACATGTGAAAATGACTTTACCTATGTCTCAAGTTAAAGGTTTTTAATTTGAAATTATGACTTGTGAATAGAAAGAAATAACTCTTACAAGTATAAACTTCATACTATGTTTTTTTATGTCTTTTTCAATTTCACCATATTTTAAAAGATAACCATTTATTTATGTGTAGTTAACCACGTCTTTATCAAGGACAAAATTTAACCAATTATCATTTCCTTACATACAACTAACCACTTCGACATAATATCACCATTATCCTCTCATCCTTTAATTAATGAAAAATTAAACATATTAACTAAAAATTAAATATGATTATAAATTTTTTAATATTTCATAGTTTAAAAGAATACGATTTTAGTGCTTAATTTATTGTTACAAAAATTAAAACTTATATTTAGAATTATCGAAAATATCTTAATTTTAAATATATAAATAAAATTTTACTATTTTTATTTTATTTTGTATACTTTTTTGACAAAAACTTCATAATTAAAAAAAATCAATGAAAAAATTAGAGTTGACAATGTGAACTGGTATGATCTATTTAGACTCGTCCTATTTTTGACTTATAAAAAATGGATCAATTTGTTTTGTCTCTAATAAAATTTGTGAGCTAATTATTGGTTTATCTAATATAATACTTGTTGTCGTGTTTCATTCTACATGCATTTCACTACTATTGTTGTGCTTCACTCCATTCATGTGTTACTATACTTGTCATGTCATGCTCGTTTTGGACTCTGAAAATTGGAGTGTGAAGGGAAGAACAAGATAAGAAAGAAAAGAGTTACGCTAGGGTTTGTTTCAAATTGCAAATGGAACGCTTTTAAGTTGATGATACTTTTAAAGTAATAACTTACATGTTGACACCTCCCACAATCATTTTACTATCACATTTCTATCCAAAATTCAAGAAAAGAAGATAATAGATTAAATCAACAACAAAAAAATGCCAGTTTACTCTCATCAATATTATGATTGACTTTTTTTATGTATTCTTGATCATATCCTTCATAATACATATTGTAAATAAAACATATATATATATATATATATTAATTATGAAACTATACTGAAATTTTTATAAAATAAGAAAAAAGAAAATTACTATAATATATTTACAGATTTTTTTTTCATTTTTTATCCATTAAAATTTATATTTTTAAAAATTAAGCTTTTAACAATAATTGCAAATAATGCATATAACTTTAAAACAATGTATAAAGCAAATATAAAAGAACTGAAAAGTTGCATAAAAATAGATGATAGTAAACACTAAAATGACTGGTGAAGTAAAAATTTAGATCTAAACATGGTGAAGTAAAAAATAAATAAAAATAAGATGAAGTAAAAGATTTTAAAGATAAGGAACACTAATGTAAAACAAAACATAAGCAAGATAAATAAAATAGTGAATGAAAAATTAAAATGGTAATAACATACATAGTGACTACTTTTTCATTAGTCATGACTATAAAAATTACTCAAGTTTACAATTTTTTTGTATAATATGTTTTTCACATCAAATACAACCCTAAAATCCTAAGTGGTTTTGTTTAAAGATGTTCCTCAACAATGACTAACTCTAAGAGATACATGATGTATTTGATTTCTATTATATATCAACTTCTACAATTTACAACATAGAAATGAGATAGTTTAAATATTGATATATTTGACACATGTCTAATACATATTTGTTTTTCTCTCATTTTATCAACATTTTTATTCATGACTTGACTTTTTAATATATTCTTAAAGAACCATTAGGCATATGTTTCTAGTTAATTGGTCAAAAGCCATTGTTTCCAACCTCTCTTTCCAACTACCAAATGAACAATAAATATGAAACACAGTTGAATATAAAAGCCACCTAGATTGATGTCTAATAACGCCATTCTACCGTTTGAATGTTCAAATATGATTTCAAACTTATATTAAGTCTATAACTTTCACCAAGTTTTAATATTTCATGAAATAAACCTTTTATTAATTTTAGGATTAAGTATTTGAATGAATGTTTAGGGATCTTTGTATAATTCGTAATAGATATATGTATGAATTTGTAATTTTTAATAAATTTTCAATATGTCTTTTTTATATTTAGTTTATACATTTTGTAAGTTTACTTATTAACTCTGTAAACTACTCATAACTCACCTCAATAAAATTGATTTAATAAAAATTTCGTAAATTATTATAAAATTTAATTTAATTTAATATTTAATAACTTTTATTAATTATTATTTAATATAATATTTTTTCTTTTATTAATTATATATTATTTAATAAATTATTATATTATTATGTAAAATATCTTAATATATCTTTATATCTTAATTATTATGTTAACTTATTTAATTCACTTGAAAAATATGATTTATAAAACTATAAAATATTTAAAATGCGAATTAATATAAATGAGTTTTTTTTATAATATAGATTTATGTAAATATAAATTTAAATTTACAACCCTAAACCCTAAATTTATTCATATACCACACTTTATTTAAATTTAATTTTCTCATTTAGATATTATAATATTTTAATTAACAGGTATTAAAGTTGTTGTATTTATTATCTAATTATTAGATACATATTTATTAATTTTAGTGTAAGATATAATTTATAAGTTTGTTATATTAACTTTTTAACAATGTATATTAATTGACAACTATTTGTAAATTTCATAGTTAAATCAATAAACTTTTGTAAAAAGTTATGATTATTATTACGTAAAATCTCTTTTCGTGTTATTAGTGATGTAATTTAAAATGTTAGGAGCTGCTGATATTTTTTTTTTCATTTTCAAGGTGTCATTCACTTCAAACAACTTCTTAAATTTTATATATTTTTTTTATCATATTGAGTGATTATTTTAATATATTTTAAATGTTTACAATTGTTCAGTTGTATGAAAAAATTGATTTAAATGTTAAAAAGTATAAAAAAATTAACTTTATATTCGATTTTTATGAGGTTTCATCAAAAATTGACATGCTTTTTTTCCTAATTTGCAGTGTTAATTTAATATGTATTTTAATTTCTCTTTATATAGAACATAGATAGAAAAATATAATAAAAAACTTTGTAGTTTAATATCAATATGATAACTCTGTTGTCATCACAATAAATAATCCCTTCTACCTGTATTTTTCTCAAACTTAGAGCTAAAAATTAAAAGTATAGCTATAAATATATTATTTAAAAATGACTTAAATTTCCTGTTACATATTCATGTATAGTTTTAGTTTCTGTAAAATTTTAGTTGTAAACTCAGTATTCTAGTTTTTTTAAAATTAAATAATTTTAACTCGTTGATAATATTTAATAATTAATAAAAAATTGAATGCATTTCTTAAAATAATATATATTAAGATTACAGTTAAATTTTATCATTAATATTTTCTAAAACAATTAATACTATTATCACTTAACATGTTAGATTTTTACTATATTTATCTTCAAGTATGAAAAGTATGAAATTTATGTTTTATTTTCTTAAATAAGAGAATATTTGTACCTATCTATTATTAATAAGAAATACAACAAAGAAAACGTATTTTTAAGAATTCAATTATAAGTGACACATTTTAAAAATATTAAAATTATATAAATTTCAAAATAAAAAATAAATTATAAATATTTAAATAATTTTAAATAAAAAAATCAAAATAAAAGCAAAGGAAATATGTATATATGCATGTTATCTCAATATTTAACTTAAAAATTAAATATTACACATATCTATCTTCATACATAATTAATTCAAGTGTTTTTCTATTAACATCAAGATAAATTTAAATAATACCTATTGTAAATGTTTATATTGTTATTCTTAGATGAAATATTAATATTAGATTAAAATTACTTAATTCAAAAAAATAGTATATATACATTTAAATTTTGTAAAACCTAGAAATTTATCTCCACGAAGGCTTTTGCTTCCTACACCTTATAATTACAACTTGCACCCCAATTATTTTTAAAATGATAGGTCTATTCTTTATGATTTATTTTAATAATGATTTTTGGACTATCTGAAATATATATCCTATACTACTTTAGAACATTTAATATAGAAAATGTGATTTTCATTCTAGATTGTGGAATTTACAATATATTTCTAAAATTTATAATCTAAAAATATAGATTAAAATAATTGAAAAAATATTTGGAATACCAATTTAAAACATTATATAAACATAATTTAAATTAAAATTTGAAAGTTTTCACTGGAGAATTCAAAAAGTACATCCTAAGAACTTTCTTGAAAAATCAAACTAACTTTTCAGTCTAAATTCCAAAACTTATGGATAGAATTGGAAAGAGAAGGTAGAAATTGAGAATTTGCAAAAGGATTGTGATTAATCAAGAAAAACTTTTAAAACATAATGAACTTCATCTACTGAATCACAACTCATATGTGCTGAAAGAAAATATGGGTACAAAAAGAAACTCTCTTTTACTAAATACAACAACAACCTATATTGGCCCATGTCTTGCTAATGTAATTTTGCAAATTATTCTCAATAATAAAACCCAAATCAAGGTAATTAAAAGTAATTTTAAAATTTTTAATTTAAAATATATACATTCTCATAACTTTTTTTAATAACATATCATAGAAGATATCACTCATTATAACCGACTTTATATTTTATAAAAAAACTACTTGATTGTATACTTATTTGAAAATAATTTTTTTATAAACTATCATAAAATCAACTATATTAAACTAAATAATTATTTTTTATACATAAAATTATACCAAAATATAGTGTGTTATCATTAACACATTATAAATAAAAATTCCTATAAAAATAATATAATATTTTTTTAAAAAAAATAAACTATCTTAATAGCGTGTAGAAAAACGGAAGACTTATCACTTGTTCATTTCTTTTTAATTTATATGGATTAATTAATATGAGGTATTATTTTTTGAAAATGTGTAATTCTCTTCTAATATTCAATTTTGCTTTTTGCTTTTTGCTTTTCTTAATTGAACTCTAGAATTAATTTATACTTTTTAAAACAATATAATGAAACACTTTAATTAATTAAATGTAAAAAAGATACACAGTTAAAGAATAAAATAAAACTAAAGAATATTTCTTTAAGAAAAACTAAAATTATGTACTTTTTAAATTGTAAAAATTAAAAAAGTAAAAATAAAGAAGCTAAAATCGCATGAGAAATTAAAAGAGGTTTGATTCTAAGCCTCCGTCTCTGATCGACCAACTGCTTTGCCGCTTCCGCCGTCACTCTCTCTCCGCTTCACTGTTTTTCAGTCCGTTTTGAGGTTAAACTTCCTTTAACTTTCGTTATTTGCTTCTCCTGCATCACGGTGTTCAACCTTCCATATATGAATTTGGGGATTGTTATGTGCCAATATCTGCAACAAAAATCAGTAATGTAGTAAATATACGCACATAAGAAGAATATTTGTTTCGTATGAATCGATGTATGTATTGGAAAATGGGTTTAGAATGGATCCTTGTGGGGGAGTATGGTATAGAGAGAGGCACCGTTAATACCCAGTGAGGTTGTGGGACTGAGAGAAACCTCTTTCAATTGCAAGTGAAGATAGGCATGCCTCACTTCTTCTATTTTTTTTTTCAATTATTAGTTGTTGTGATCTTTTTATGTAGTTTGGTTGATGTGAACGTTTAATATAAGCTTGAATTACTGGTAAATTTGAGATTTTTTAATGTAGAACCATTCATGATTGGCCATACATGTGGAATTGCTAGGTTTTGCCATTCAGATATCGCTTGTGAAAGGTCAGTTCAGCCAAATTATTTTGGGGTGAACTGTATCCTGACAGCTTGATGTAAGTTCCACCAAATTATTGGGTTATTTGGATGCAAGCTATGGAGGTTTAAGACAACGTATGATGAAGATATGCTGACAAACTGGCATTTGATCGCTCATGTGGAAATTGGAATTGGAATCAGTCAGATGGGAAATAAATCTTGGAAATTGTTTAGAGGGATAGGATTAACATTAGATATTAGATATGACTAAACTTGGGGCCTAGAGATGATGCAATTAATTTTGTATATTTGAAGTTCTCTCGTGCTTGACTTTTGAGGTAGACAGACAAGGATAAGATTGAGTGGTTGAGTGAAGGATGCTTTTTTTTCCTCTCTGGTGGAAGAAGAAACTAACTGTAAATTGAATCCTCTTCATAAACTAATTTCCCTTTACATTGTCATTTTTTATGCTCCCTAGAGTGAGAAATTTGAAGCAGTTTCAAGCACTTTTAAGTTGTGATCTTGTCGTATATGTATTTGTTTCATGTTTAAGGTGGTGAACTCCTGTCTTAAGGATTTCGTGACTATGTTATTTATTGTTATTCCAAATCCTTCATGTGACGTTGTCTGTCTCTTTCCATTCATATCTCCTTATTTTTGTCCAGTTTTGATGTCAACATGTTTGGGTTTGCTTTGCCTTAATTTGTGGTATGATAGGATCACTGTGAAATATCAGTAGTTTTGTAAATAGTAACACTGTGCAGAGCACTTACGTGAATTTATAGGAGGATTTTGATATAAGATAAGAAATGCAATGTTAATTTAGAAAATTGGAAGTTAATGTAATTAAGGACATTAGTGTCTTACTCAAGGTTCCATCAACAACTTTAAGGTCACTTTAAGAGAGATTAATTCTTCAGGAAGACTAATGGTGGTAAAAAGCTAGATGGAATAATTGGGATATGCGCATTATATGATAAAGGCCTATATGTGATTAGTTGTTACTGGTGCGTCTTATTTCTATTGTATGTTGTGTTTGAGGAGTCATATGAGTGATTTAAGAGCATCAATTAAGAAAACTGAAAATATTCCTTTGGATGCATTTGTTAAAAGCACTAATTCAACTGAGTAATGTTAGAATATGTGTGGAACAGAATATGAGCGGCTCACACATTACCCTTGTATCATTGGAGAGATTGTTATGCAGCCTACACCTTAAACATGGCGTTATTATTAATGCTTATAAGTATTGCAGTCTAAATGAAAGACTTGTTCTTAGAGTTACTTTTAGATTTCTACAACGTTTGATGATTAAGACTTTTTCCTATTCGAGGAATGTCTGAGAAACTGAAAGGAAAAAGGATATACAGGAAAAGGCCCTAGAAGGATAATGGAACCATATCCTTTTATCTGGTCATGGAGAGAGATAGATAGTGTCAAGGTGTCCCAAAAGGCTATCCAATTAAAAAAGTTCCTTGTCATTTAAATTTGAAATAAGTTGAAATTCCATGGAAGCCAAAACAAATCTTGGACAATAAAAAATGTGGGGAGGAGAAGTTAGAGATTAGAGGTGATAAAGGCATGGAAAGGCACAATTTAAGGGGCATTTACTATGCATAGGTCCTCCCAAAATTTAGTTAGTCATTAGCCTCCTTCAAGGTAAGCAAGTATTTAAAGGTAGCATGCATAACCTCTGAGGGATAAATTTTGAATTGCTATACTGAGAGTCTCAGAAACAGTTTTGGCATCATTCCTATTTGGATCTAAAACATACTCAAGATTATCTAGTGCCACCCCATACCACATTCTGGCATTCACTATTTTTTTACGCTGCATATTAGTCTGTAAATAATTTCATCAGTTGTAGTATATAGAATACTGTTAATTTTGATTTTGTGAAATTAGATTTCCTGAGTTATGGAGCTAAAGAACCAGTTAATTTGCTATAATTTAATATAAGCAACCGTCTCTCCATATTTTACTCGAAACATTGATTTAACAAAATTTAGTTGCTAATGAATAGAAACTAGATTTCTACGGAATTTATTGTATAGTGTACTTAAAGTATCACCACAAACTAGGTTGACCGGGAGGTATTCCCGTGCCTGCAGATGATTGATTTCTTTCAATAATAAGTTTCATTGTTTTTATGAGATTCTCTTGTACTCATTATAATTTCTTGTCTGCATATTAAATATATAATATAGCTTCTAATGATCACAGGACAGTGGAATTTGTATGGCCAACTTATTTCTGACGATCTGATCTTGCCACAACTGATTCATTCTGGTGTTTGTTTGGTATTTGTTACCACAAGGGCACCAGGCATAATTGATTTGTTTCAGAGTTATTGAAATTTTCTCGTGTTTCTAATTTGTCTGAGGCTGTGTTTTTATCACAGAAAACAGCATGAGTTTTGCAGCATCATTTTGCAGAAGATTGAATATCAAGGAACTTGTGACAAATGTTCCTGTGTATAGAAGCACCAGTGGTATTACCTCATGATCCTATATTGGCTACTGTATGATGTCTTTCAAAAGTAAGCTAGACTAATGATTTTTTGACCCACTACTGTAGATGTTTCTGGAGAAGGTTTGAGTATGGTGTTCCGGCGTTGGGCTTCTAAAAAGACTGCAGGTTCCACAAAGAACGGTCGAGATTCAAAGCCCAAGAACCTTGGAGTGAAGAAGTTTGGTGGGGAGGTATTTGTTTTACACTTTGAGTACTAATTTTGTGTCATGCTGGTAGAGGAAGTGAGAACTGAATCTCTGGATGTTCTGGACATGATTCATTGACTTCATTCACTCATGGTGTAACTCTTTTCTTACTATGCAGAGGGTGATACCTGGAAATATCATTGTTCGACAGCGAGGCACTCGTTTTCATCCAGGAAACTATGTTGGACTTGGGAAAGATCATACTCTGTTTGCATTGAAAGAGGGATTGGTGAAGTTTGAACGGAACAAGCTGACTGGTCGCAAATGGGTGCATGTTGATCCTAAGGAAGGTCATGTTCTCCACCCTCTGTATACAAATGCATCAGCTTCTGAAGTAAAGGTTGCTGTCTAAGTCTCACCAGTGTCATCCATGATAGAAATTTTTATCCAGTGACAGAATTCAGCTTACCTTCTCGGCTTATGTAAACACCTTGATGTTCTCACTCTGCCTTAATTTCTACCATCTTTGAATGAAAAACGGGTTAGTTGTTTAGTGCTTCCTCTTGTACTGGAATTATTTAAAAGAACGACTCCAGAAGAAAACATGATTTGATACTGTTTGATGCAAAACTATCAATCTTCCTCTGATATAAATTTTCAAATTCTTTCAAATTTACCCAACCTACAAAATAATCCTCCTAGTATCGATAGTTTTCAAAGCCAATGTTTCTAATTTCATATCAATTTCCTATGTTTCAATCAGCACCCATTTACTCTATCATGGATCATGGGACTCTTAACATTCTTTTTAGTTTCAGAGTTAAATCTAATGACAATGAGTATTATGATGATTTACAATTAGCATCGTATCATATGCATGTTAAACTTATTCCCTAGATGTAGGAGAGCCTTTCAAATTGCCATACATGGTGATTGTTGAAAGGTCAACCTACATGGTCAAACCCATTACTTCTTCGCAACTATTCCTTCATGGAGGATTGGTTTGCGAGCCTGGAACTACACACATTTTCCAAACTTTCACTACCTTTCATTAGTTTTTCCTTCTACTGATTCATTTTGTTTATATATACTTTCTGGATTATAAAACAACTTCTGGATTCAAAATTTTTATAAAAAACACTGTTCCGAATTGACTAATTTGGAGTTACAATAACTAATTCTAGATTAACCAATTGGAAAGGTAAAAATTTAGTTTAGACTGCATAATTTGATTATACATTTATAATTGTATAATTTAAAAATATATTTTAGATTGTGTAATTCATAATATTAAATAACATTAAAAATAAATAATTATAGATAGTACAATCTTAAATATAATATTTAAAGTTTTAACTTTCTTAACATGTATAATTCAAAATACCAACACCAAAGTTTTTGACTTTGATACTTTTAATATTTTGAATCACTCAATCTGAGGTTTTTGTAACAAAACTTTATGAAGAGGTACTTTTGACATTTCTCATAGTTAATGGAGGTGTGAAAGAAACCAGGGGAGTGTAGAGAATGAACCTCATTTGAAGGTGAGGACAAGCTTTTTGCATTTGGACCATACTAGTCCTCTTCTAATAAAGACAAGAGGTTGAAGGAGAAAGATTTGCACGTGAAGTAAATTTTTCAATTTGCGTTGCTGCCAAGTACCAAACATTCAATGTTGGAAGTCTCACTTATCATATACTTTCCTCCAACTTTCCCAATAAGCAACTTTTTATAAATGTTTTATAGTATAATAACTTCTCAAAATGAAAAGGATGAATTATAAATTTTATATCATAATTGTTTAATTATGAGAAAACACTAACTACTTTTAAGGGTTATTTTTTCTCTATTATTTTTAAATTTTTTTATATTTTGGATTATACATTTTTTAGAAGACTTTTAGATTATATAACATGATTTTTAAATTATTTGGAAGTTATTTTATTTTTATTTTTAAATGGTGTAATTAAAAAGTTATTTTAACTACATAGATTAAAAATATAGTTTATAGATTAAGTAAACAACAAAATGTGCAACTTGTGTTTCTAATTGGAAAAGCTTCCAAACTGCATAAATAATAAATGTGCCACAAATAAAGGTGAATCTTCCGATTTTTTAATATTCATGAGGATGCATGTGAAAATCATGGAAATGGAAGTGTAGAATGAATGACTTTTATTCAAAAGTTTAATATTAGAAATAGGTATGTTAGAGAAATATTGAAGAGAAATATCATCATCACAAACTCAAAGTGTAAATTATATTGCTTATTTTATTAGAAATACAGCAGACAAAAATATTTTATAATATTAACGTTGTTTCTACAAATTTATTTATACAAAAAATTGCCTTGAGAATGCTTTTTTTTTTTGTTTATTAATCAAAATTAAAAAATAATTTATAAATCCTTTTCATTCAAATCACTCCATCATCATATATTGCTCTTTATTTAAAAACAAATAAATTGAAGTGTATTTTTCTATTCAAGATTATACTCTCAATTAAGTCTAATCTCAATCTTAATCTTAAAGAAATGACACTAATATATTTTTGTTTAACTAATTTTCTTCACAAATTTATTCTATTAAAATTGTAGAAACTATGCATCTAATTTATAAATACAAAATAAACTAACAGAAAAAAATACTATTTACTATAATTACTTTTAATTAATAATGTAAATTTCGTTTAAAAAGGTTGATGAATTTTTATTTCTTCTATCATATGAGTCACATCAAATTTCATTCATCTTCATTTTTTTCTTTCCACTTGACTTTCCTGAAAATAATCTCTTTGACTAATTGCCACAAATGGAGAATTGTGTCCCTAATAAGATAAATCAACCATATATTTTCTTTAGAACCACACAAACATTTTAATGACTTTTTTTTCTTCTTCTGTTATTTGCCCACTTTATAAAAATCTACACACATTCTTTTTAATTATGAAAATATTAATTTGAAATGTAGAAGATCTGTTTTGAATGAAATTTTCTGTAAAATTAGATTACACCCTTATAAATTACAAATCAGACAATCTAAAATATGAAATCTTTATTTTAGATTAACTTTTTTATAATAAAAAAAGTGTAAACTGATTTTTATAAAATGCAAAACAAAGCATTTTAATTTACAAAACCAACTTGATTTGTTCGGACAGGGATAATGGACAAAAAATTCAAACAGAGGTTTACATAAATTAGAAGTAATTGTAAAAGTATTTGATGCAAGAGAAAGCTTGAATTGTCCATAATTTAAAATGAGAAAAGTTTGTTTTACATACTTAATTTGTTTAAATAATAATAATAATATATGAAAAAGGTATTTTTTTTGGAAATACCCTTAGTTATATTTCTTATAAAATTGTTTTTATAGAAAAGTTAGAATCCAAATTTCTTAAAATCTTTATTTTGCGATAATAAAAGTATGACACTATTTTTATAAGATAATTTAATGTAATATACTAAAAAGCATATAATACAATAAATAATTAAGTTTTTTTATTTATTTTTTACTAGCTAACCTGAAATTTATAAAAAGAAAATAAACATTTTAGATAAATTTTTACAACAGATAATGAGTATATTTATTTCTTAAGAAATATTTTAGGAGAAAAGAATAGTTTTCTTGTCTATTTATAAGACTTATAGTTTTCATTTCCACCTAAGGGGAGACAAGTGAAAAACTTAAACTTTATTTCTTCTTCTAAAACCCTAATATCAATAATAATAATAATAATAATAATAATATAAATTTGTTGCTAGTGAGATGATGATTATACCATGATGACGTGAGAGGATGATTTATACACATGACGATTTATACACCATTCTTTAATTTCTTCAAAAAGAAAACTTAAAAGTTATTAGATGAAATTGTGTATAAATATTATATTCTCTTTGTTTACAATTTTATTATATGTTTTGAGAAATTCTTATTCCTTTTTATGAGATTTTTAATTGCTTTGATATTAATTATTTGTTTAAAAAAACATTATTTCATACAAGCTAAACATTATAAATTGCATGGTTTACAAAAATTAAGAAATTATATAGTTTAATTTAAAATTTAAAAATTTCATCAATTTTTTAATTATTTAAGAATAATTCTAAAATATTAAAATTATAAATAAATTTAATCATTTTAATTCATCCTAAAGTAACATAACTTTTAATATCAAATCTTAAAATTTTAAAAATAATAAATTTATATTTTTTGAATTAAATATACTTTTTTTCTCTTATCTATTTTCTGAAAATTATATTTTATTTCTAAATTAGTATATATATATATATATTGTTTTATATAAAATACATAAAACTATATTTTATTTTTAAACTAAAGCAAATATTTATTATAAGAAGGTTTTACACGATTTTAATAAAGTATACAAAAATAAATTTACAATTTAGTTTTGGAAACGAAACATAAATTCTTGAAAATAGTTTAAGAATGAAAAAGATATTTAATTCTTTTTTTATATATTATTTTTTATTTTACATATGACTTTCAACCTGCATATGAATACCTACTAAAATTTTTATAATATCACGATAATTTTAAAATAAAATCATATATATAAATTATATTAATTATATAAAACATTCAATAATTTTGAATTAAATAACTTGAAAGTCTCATCATTTAAATTATTTCATATGTTATATATATATATATATATTAAAATTACATATATATTCTTGAATTCCTGGCTTCTTGGTCGAAATTTCCGAATCACCAAACCAAACGGTTCACGGAACATACAAATCAATAAATATCAAAACACAGACAGATACATTTTTGTTGATTCATCATCACCAAATCAATGTCCATGGAACCCTAATGGAACCTTCTCCACCTTCCACCTTCTAACCCCTTTCCCTTTCCCCCATCAATCAACCCTTTAATTTTCCCACCATGATCACTCTCCTGGAAATTCACCCTCATCACCCTATAAATGCAAACCCAAGCTTCAATTTTTTTTAATAGTATTCAATTGGGTTTTGGTTGGTTGGTTGGTTAGTTAGTTATTTTTGTTGAAAAGAAGTTAACTAACATGCTTGGAGTTAACAACAACCATGTTGTGATGATGAAGAGAGAAGGGAAGAGCCAAAGGGGTCACAATAAGAAGAAGAAGGATGTTAAAGTGACATACATCTCAAGCCCCATGAAGGTGAAGACCAGTGCCTCCAATTTCAGAGCCCTTGTGCAAGAACTCACTGGTCAAGCCTCCAATGTTGCTGAAATGTTTGTGGAGGCTGATCACTACAATTACTATTATGATGGTGTTCATGATGATGCTAATCAAAAGGGAACAAATGATATTGTTCAACAATTGAGTAGTAGCACTAGTGAAACCTATTTTCATGACTCTACTTGGTTCAAATCCCATGATGATCATTTTAGCCACTTGCATTCTACCTCTTTCATGGAACCACTAAATGGACACCTTCAATGGGAACTCTTGAGCTTTGACATGATTTAGTTCCTTTTCATGGACATCCATTACAACCAACAAGAACAAGTACCCTTCTCTTATTTATATAGGTGGGAAAGTAATGATTTTTGTTGTGGAATTTGTTCCAAACTTAAAATTTTCATTGAATTTCTTCAAAAATTATAAGTGCATAAGTTGATTTTCATTTATAAAAAAATTTAATTCATTTAATTCTTTTTTATAAGTTATTGGTAAAAAATGTATTCAAATTTACCGTATATATATATACTAGTAGGATATTGAGAGCTTTCTTTATATGTTGTGCATACAATATACATATAAACAAATATGTAGTTTATTGATTATATATAAAATATTGGAATTATTGATGCTTTCCGTAGAATGAGACTATAATATATATATATATATAATTTGTGGATGATGATATATGTGCCTAATAGGAAAAAATATTAAAGATTTTTATGTAAGCATAAGTATCCATATTTGAGTATAATAAGAAATTATGTAAAAGAAAAGTGGTAATACATGTGCTTCAATGTCTTGGAGTTAAGAACATCTTCAATATATATATATATATATATATATATATATATATATATAACTTTTTGGAATGTAATTTAAAAATAAAATTGTGAGATAATTTTAAATTTTAAAGTAGACAATATTTTAGATAAGGTAATTGACTATAATTAACGCATATTAATATTATTTATGAAAATAAAAAATTGATTTAAAAAATAATCTTATTTTAATATAGTTTTTTGACAAGGTGGTTAAAAAACAAATTCTCATTTTTCTTAGACTTTAATAATCAGGTTTATACCCAATAGTTCCATATTACTTAGGAGTCAAAATTAAGGACAACTTATACACACCTTTTTTTCTTAATCCTCAATAGTGTCTTTTAAAGATAAAATCATGATAGAGTTTCGAGTTGCAAAACAAACAATACTCTGATACAGTAAATTAACGTAATAAACTTTAGGTTGAAACATTGATGCTCTTTTTAGGAATAAAAAAGTGGTTCCAAAGTGAACTCTTTGTAACTTATTTAATCAATTGAATGAGTTCAATGTCTTAGAGAATAGAAAAGTTAGAAAAGTGGTTTTAAAGACAAACTTTCATTTCGATATTTCTTTACTGAAAGAATGAAAGGTGGTTCCAAAAACAAACCATAATTTTTTTTAAACTTTTATTTAGGAATTTATTCTGATACGCTAAATAGTCTCACATAATTTAGAAATAAGAATAAATCTAAGAAAAAAAATTAAAACTAGATGAAATGATAAATAGAAATATAAATATTTTTTCTATTTTCAATTTTACATTTACGAATAATCAAGTCACTTTTAATAGTAACCCATATGCACGGAAGACTAATTTATTTGAAAGTAAAAAAATAATTCAAGAAAATATATTGTTTTCTAACAAAGATGGTAAATTTAAAAATAAATTATGGTGAACATTCCTTATTTACTTTATTTTCTAAATATAAATATCTATCTTATTGTATCTTTGTCACAATTGTTTAATTTTTTTTAATTAAAAATGGTAAATTGAATTAAGTTAAAAGTTTAAAAACATTAAAAGTTGTATTAAAAACTCTCTTAATTAACACTATACATCCATTTCTTCATGATTTAATATTAAATAATGTATTTCATCTAATCTCTCTGCAAGAAATATATTGTAACAATAATTTTAAAATTTAGAACTAAATAGTTAAGAATTTAAGTAAAAGTTGAAATTTTTTAAAATAAGAATAAATAAGATGATATATATATAAAGAAATTTAATCTCTTTTAAATATAAAAATTTCTCAAAACATAGTATTCCTGTTTTTTTATTTTTTTCAAATAACAATATTTTAAAAATATGAAAAACCATTTTTCAATAATATTCCTACATTATATAGTTAAGAGAAAAGTAATAATAATTGTTTGTATTAAAAAAGCATAAGAATAATGAAAAAAATAAAATAATTAAATCTATATTAAGTGAAATTCACGTAATTTTAGAATTCAGGAATTTAAATACTACAACACATTTTTGTTTGTCTTAGGATGAGAAACGGCATTGATAAGTTTGTTTCTACTTACTTTATTTTATTTAATAAAATAAAATAAATATTTTTTATGATTTTATTTAATTTTCTACTTCTATAAATAAACAGTTTTAAACTTATTTTAATAAATAAATTCTATCTATTTTTTAAAATAAATTTAAAAATATTTTTTGAAGGCGAGCAGAATATATATACCCAAAGTTCCTTCGTCTTAGGGTTTTTGAAAGGGTTTAAGCGTTTTTCTCACTCATGGCATTCATCGATAAGCAAACGGAAGAAGAAAAGGAACCATTCAGAATGGAAGAAGAAGAAGAAGATGAAGACGAAGACGAAGAAGAAGAAGAAGAAGCATGGGACGATTGGGAAGGAGAGCGAGAATCGGAATTCGCGTGTCTCTTCTGTGACTCGCAGTACAGTTCGTGCGGTTCCTTGTTCGACCATTGCGCCTCATTTCACCATTTCGATTTCCACGCGATTAGAACAACTCTCAACCTGGATTTCTATGCTTCCTTCAAGCTCATCAACTTCGTCCGCTCTCAGGTGAGCTTATTGTTTTCTTTTCTTTTATGCTTTTCTCAGTTAACATATTTTCATAACTGAATTAGGATATTGAGAAATGCTAGGAACACGTTAGTTTTTAGCATACTCTTTCAATTTAAAATTTGTTAGAAATCACAAAATTTGTTGGTTTGGGTGAACACTTTTAAAAAAAGAAGAATTAGAAGGGGTTATGAAATAACATTCTTCGTATTATTTGTAGAAGTTTTCTTATTATTTTTTTCGTAGTTTTATTTTGAATTATGTAAAAGTTAATGCATAAGCTAATTTTAGAGTAAGGAAAAATTGTTTTATTTTTTCTTTCAAGTTCTTATTGAAAAAGTTATCGAAAGATGTATTCATTGATTTTTTAATAAATTTTAAACAATAATCGAGAGTGTTTTACTAGCAGTCTTCTTAGGGTATTCTCTTAAAGAGAAAGATGGAAGCAATCCTACTACTACTTACAGTTATTTTTTCATAACATGACATTGTTTTGCTGACCAAAGAGAATCCCAATTCTGTTATTGTTTCTCTTGAGGTTGGGGGATTTAGGACTGAGGAAATGAAATTGAGAGAGATTTTGGATTTTAGACTTGAAAATGGCAGTTTATAATGATTTTGGTGGTTATTACTTGCTCTATTCGATATTGATTTAGGGTTTGTTCATGTAGATTTCCCTCCTTTGACTTGTCGCTCTGGTATATGGAAAAAATTGTAGAGATAACTTGAATATACCCTTTTAGTCATTGTCCTGCCTTCAGATGTAGCTAAATGTTTTAGTTTTTTCAATTCCCTTTTATGTCAGTATTGATTAAAGTATTATTATACCTTAAAGGAATGTTAATTAAATGTTTTAGTATGCTATGAAGATATTTTTTCTAAAAATTATATTATATTAAATGGTATTTTTGCAAGTTCTTTTATGCAGTTGTTTATGGTGCTGGCACTAGCTATTTGGAGATGTTCTAATTTTATTAATTCTATTTTAAATAACCTTTCAATGTTAATTGATCATTTTATGTATACACTATATACAAAATTTCAGACGTGTTGATTATCTCTCTTGTTAAGTTGTCTTGCTAACTGGTGTTTTCTTAAAATTTTTATCTCTAGGTGGCAGAGAACAGATGTTGGAGTTGTGGAATAACATGTCAGTGCAAGCGGGACTTGCAGAGTCATCTGCATGATGTAGTTGACTTTAATGAGATAAAGACTCTATGGAATGATGATAAATATCTAATACCTTTCATGCAAGATGATTCTCTGCTGTACAGTTTTGGTGAATGTGACGAAGAAGGTGAAGATGAGCAAATTTCACCAATTGATGAAGATCTTATAAAGGATTTGATGAACATTGATGAGGGAATCTGTAACGATCATGATTCTGTGGAAAAAGTGGCAGTTGATGATGTAAAACATGATGCTTCTGTTTCTATTGATCGTTTGAATAGGGATAGTTCTTCACACAGGGAACTTATTAATGGTAATGACTCAAAGGGACATGCTTTGTGTAGTGATAAGGATTCGAAAAAAGGACCTTTAATTGCTAATTCTCAAAATCACATTGCAAAGCATATTAAGAAGGTTAATGAAAGTTATTTTGGGTCATACAGTTCATTCGGTATCCATCGAGAGATGTTAAGTGATAAGGTATAAGATGTGCTTGCATTTGTTTGCTTCAAATTTAAGTAAATTGCTGTGTAACTATCTGCAATAAGAAGCAAAGTGAACATTTTTTACCATGCTATAACCATTTTATTAAAGTGATATCAATATTTATGTAGGTGAGAATGGATGCTTATGGTCAAGCAATTTTGAAGAATCCATCTCTACTAAAGGGAGCTGTTGTTATGGATGTAGGTTGTGGAACTGGAATCCTCAGGTGAGAAATATGGAGTTTTATATTCATACAATGGCATGTCATATTATAATTAATGGTGGGAGGGTCATGTCAAAGTAAAAATTTAGGTAAAGAAAATTCTTTACCAAAATTGTGCATTAGAAACATGGGGTCACTCTCCTACCAACCATAAATTGTGTCATCATAGCTTTTACGAAGTCTATATTGAATCTGAATTTGTATATTTACACTTCATAAATAAAAAAACTGACAACTGTTCAAGGGGAATTTATTTCTGCTTCTTAACAATATTATGCATTGTCTTTTGATTTTCAAAATTTCCGCTCTTGACATGTTAGTATGGTTTTTATGCATTGTTTGAGCTTAGCCTGGATATACTTGTTTAATCTTTCATCTGCTTGCTACCCCTTAGTGGGCTCTACGTTCTTTGGTAAATTGCTTCATTTGAAGAATGTTATGCTAGGAATATGGCTAGAACAAGACTAGGGCAACCCTTCCGTTGAGGTAATTTTTGGAGAGTTAGTCACCACCCTTTCTCCTAAGGAGCAGCGTAGAATTGTCTCCATGGAAAATTTTCCTACAAGGGGTGCACCTATGGCTTGAAAAACATACCTTCTCCAAACCTTGACATTGTTACAAGTTGCTGCTGTGTGAGTTGGAAGTTAAGGGTTCAAATCCTACAAATAACCTCCACTTGTGAGGGTGTGACTGTGTACTTCTATCCTCACACCCTCGATCCCCACTTGGTAGGAGCCTTATGCTCCGGATTCACCTTTTATCGTGTAGATAAAATTAATGATGCACACGGTGGCTTTGCGTATATGATAATGACTAATAATGACCACCCTGCCTATGCATTACTAGTTTGTCAGCGAACTAGTCAAATACTGAACTCAATTATATTAAAGCAATATACTTATGCTCTTCATAGATCCCTTCTTTTTCGTCAGAATATTGAAGCCCTTGATCATGTTCGATATGCCTCCTCAAATTGATAGATTCCTACTGGGCTCTTTCTGTTGTTCATTTTTGGCAGTAGTGGTTATGTGGCCTATAGCTGTTATAAGTGCATATTCTGGGTTTTGTTAGCCTGTGCTTATAAGTTATTTCTTTTGATTGCCCCGTCATTTGTAAGTTTGACATATTTTGTTAATATTTTTTCTTTAGCCTATTTTCGGCAAAAGCAGGAGCTTCCAGGGTTATTGCTGTTGAGGCTAGTGCCAAGATGGCAGCAGTGGCATCTCAGGTATAGGTCTTTAACTTGGTGGCTTCTGTAATTACCTTTAAAACTTACATGTCTGCTTCCATATTCATTTTTTCCCTCCATTTTTTCTATTTAGATTGCAAAAGCTAATGGTCTTGGGTGGAATGAAAGCCAAAGTGGAATTGATGGCCTCCAAAGTGGAGTCATAGAAGTGGTTCATGGTATGGTTGAAGAGATTGATAAAACAGTTGAACTTAAACCTCACAGTGTTGATGTATTGCTAAGTGAATGGATGGGATATTGCTTGCTATATGAATCCATGCTTGGTTCAGTGCTTTATGCACGGGACCGGTGGTTGAAGCCTGGTGGTGCCATTCTTCCTGACACAGCAACTATTGTGAGTCTCTCTCCTTTGTCCATTGCTCACCCATTTCATTTTCAAAATAGTCCTCAGGGATGGTATGTAAGTTTCTGTAGAATAAATTATTATTCCAGTTTCTCTTCAAGTTTGTTGCAGGATTTGGAAAAGAAGCCACAAGTCTTCCGTTTTGGGAAAATGTGTATG
Organism: Lablab purpureus; assembly: GCA_030347555.1. Classification (NCBI taxonomy): domain Eukaryota; kingdom Viridiplantae; phylum Streptophyta; class Magnoliopsida; order Fabales; family Fabaceae; genus Lablab; species Lablab purpureus. The sequence goes on from CM059258.1 coordinate 27,929,086, forward strand.
ATTTTGACATGTCTTGCATTGGGAAGGAACTTGTCATAGATGCTGCCCAAATTCCTATAGTTGATGTTCTGGACTCACAAGATTTAGTTACCAGTTCTGCTACTCTACAGGTTGGTACTTCTGGCATATGTGAATGTTTTGGAAGACGTTTGTAAAGTAGTGAATTTTTTTTATCCGTTTTGGTAATCCAATCTTCCATAGTTTTCCAATCACTGTAAGGATGTTGCCAGATCTTATCTTAAGCTATAATTTCTAACTGGGTTATCTTGCAATTCTAAAGTAGCTGAAGTGGTCCTTTTGTGAATTGCATGTAGTCGTGTCATAAAGTTGTCAGAATATTCTTTTGGTTTAAATTATTTTAACCAAAAAGGAATGGCCCCTCTCATGTCTTCTAAAATGAAAGTTATTTTTTAAAATATGCAAGTGAATTTATGCAAATGAAAATTAAAAAGTATCATGCATTTCTAGATACAGTACTCATTTTGACTCCTTCACTTCTGTGATCCTAACTAGGACATGGGCTATGCCAAGCAATATCTTTTCTTGTTTTTTTTTCTCGGGTTTTTTCATAATAAATTCACAACCCAGTTTATAGTTACCTACTGACTGTTGAAATGCTTTTTTCCTTTTATTCTCTCCAGTCTTTTGACTTGGCAACCATGAAGCCCAATGAAGTGGATTTCACTGCGACTACAACTTTGGAATTGAAACCAAGTGCTTCAGCAACATGGTGCTGGTGCTATGGTGTTGTCCTATGGTTTGAAACTGGTTTTACGAGGAGATTCTGCCGAGAAACACCAGCTGTGTTATCCACATCCCCTTACACACCAAGAACACATTGGTCACAAACAATCTTAACCTTTCGAGAACCTATTGCAATGGGATTTGGAAAAGAAAAGAGGGGTAAACTGGAAACAATTGGCACTGAGGTGTATCCTGCAGTAAATATCGATTTACGCATTAGCATTGTCCGTTCTACAGAGCATCGCAGCATTGACATTTCCTTAGAAGCTGCCGGTGTTGGCCCTGATGGTCAGAAACGTAGTTGGCCTGCTCAGCTTTTCAATCTGCAGTAGGATGCATGACCCTAAAACCAGCGAAGACCATTGTGCAGAGTTTTTTTCTTGGCAGCTAGAATCAGTTTTGGAATGTTGCAGTTGTAATTTGCTTACATTTAGGTTCCAATTTTTGTTCTCTGGAAATACTTGACTCTACCCTATATCGATTTACATTAGAAAATGTAATGTTTCTCCATTTCATATTTATGTATTTGATAAAACGTACCTTCAGTAATGTGTTTTAATATTGTTTTTCAATTAAAATTAAATAGTCATTTCAGTAAAGTTTAGTTGTGGAAATGTAATAATAATTTTGATCGGAGAACAATTACATCGTTAAGTATTTCTTTTTCTTTCTTTTAGTTTTGCAATTACTGAAGACAAATATACTTTTATCGAATCCATTGAGAATACTTGAATTGATAAAATATGAATATTAGTATAAATAATATCTGATTTCTGAGATAAGATAAAAAGATACCAATGAGTACCAACTTATTAGTCCTATTCGTGTCTGTATTTTAATCCTTAAAACGCTTTGTTTACTAGGTATTATATTTTGAAGTTCATATAATCAGGGTGTTTCATTATTTAATATTTAAGAAAAGAAAATACTTTTTCAAAATTGAATTTTTCATAATATTATGATATCTTTATTATGTCTTTTAATTTTTATAAAAAAATTATTTAAAATTGGAATGAAATACTTTGTGAAAATGGTTATTGCAAAATGTAGTGATATATTATAAATTTGGTGATAAAATATGAAACTTTTAAATTATGAAAATAAAAAATTATTCACAATTGGAATGAAATACTTTGTTAATATAAATTTTATTTTATATAATTACTAAAATATAATAATAAATTTATGTAGAAATATTAAAAAAAACTTATATAAAGAAAACACATATCCTTAGTATTTAATAAAGAAAAATTGAATATTTAAAAAGGACTAATTGACATTAAAGTTATTTCATAGTTAAAGTTGAAATTGGAGAAAATACATTAAATTTATATAGCATAATTATTATTTAAATTTGGTTTGGACAAATAATTTAATGGTGGTGAATAATTTTTCACACTTTACACTTAGGAAGAAGTTGAGTATTTTCATGTTTCAATAAACCAAAAATAATAACAAATTTTATTCCAAAATAAAAAAATTATTCACACTATAGTTATTTTTATTTTCTCCCACTCCCAAAACAATCAAAATTTAATCTCAACATTTTAAATTAATTTTATTTTCTATAAATCTAATTTTCTTATTTTGATTTTCTTTTCAGTTTTTTTGCCTCCCCCTTATTTAAGAAAAAAAAAACTGGAAAACCATTCCCAAAAACTGAATTTGAGTGGGGTTTGCCGGGGATCCAAAATCCAGTTAAGAACTCAGATTCCCTTCCGAGGAATAATTCCAGTTTTTCTTTTTCACAGAAATTAAATCAGGCGAATATTATCTGCACACTAATGACCTCGTCATGATATTCTAATTTTACTTATATATATATATTTTGATAGTTTAACGCTTTAAAAAAGTAATGTCCTTGCTTTTGAACTTCCAAAAGCTTTCCATTTCCTTTCATCTGAATTGACAGCAAATTTCTTCATCTAGTGGGTTACATCTGAATCGACTGGGTAACAGGATTTATTGACCATGGATACCTATTTCATTCATGAAATGACCAATTGGCCTAGTAGTAGTCCAGGATGCTACACGAAATGCTAATCAGAAGGATCAGAAAAATGAGAATGGCAAAACATTTCCAATTCCTTTTTTTTCTCAAATAATGCCATGCTGGTCTTATCTAATAATATGGGCAATATGAGTCACCCAACATTCATCTCGAGTGATGCTAACACAATACAAATTTGACCAAAATCATTAGTAAAATTTCAAGTCACAAAGAATTGCAGTCCCCTAATCATTACTTCAGATTTCTTCATCGAATGGGTTACATCTGAGTCAGTTGCCTATATAATAGATAACAGATTGATTTATATAGCATCCTCTTCTCTTGTTCTGTATGGTGGAGGTAGCAAGTTGTGTATATTAGCAAAAAGATCTCCGCGACCATATTGTGGTTCCGCCATAGGTGAATCCAAGACTGAGTCAGGAATTGCTACAAGGGTTTCTTCAAAGAATGATTTAATGGTCTGCATGGTTAAAAATTCAGTGAAGTGATTGAAGCAATGCAACGATTGAAGTATAAAATGACAGTTACTGTATGCAATAAGATACTAGTCAGACAACATAAAAGTACCTTGTATATAAAAGGGAAGTACTTTGTATATAAAAGGGAAGGAAGGAGCTACCTATATTACTACGAATCTCTAATTACCAGACACAGACAAAAGAATACATCCAGTACAGATGCAGTTCTTTTGACTTGTTTTTGCCAAGGATAATCTTTGTCCACCTTTTCATTGCTATAATTTGTTTAATATTTATTCCTATCTAAATATAAAATTGTAACTGATATAGAAAACAAGGATCTCCAATACGATCTTGTAGAAACATTTCGTTTAAAACTTCAATAGAGCACAGCATGACAGTTGCAGGGGAGAAGGGTTGCTTAATACAGCATGGAAGGATATGAATGAATCTGCCATGGCGCCTCACCTCCACATTGAAACAACACTGAATTTTTTATATATAGTCTGATGCACGGATACAAAATCAGATATGCTATTTAAAAAATAAAAAATGGAATGCCTCGTACAAATCCCAGAGTCAATTTGCGGTTTTTTTAACACAAATTCAAACATAGAGAGAAACACTCTCTGAAACTCAGGAAGAGTGGTTGATTAGGGATACTTATTATATCTAACAAATATATAAAACTGTTTAAAAAATAATAATTTAAGAAAATAAAATAAGTTTTCTTTTCCACCAGAAAGGAAATTTGCACATAAATACAAGTATATGTTTAGCATTGATTTAGATTTTTCATTTTATATTTATTACCGTTTAAGAATTAGCATATTGTCATATCAAATACCTATCGCTTTTGTGCATCAAACTAACTACACAAACAGGAAGTAATTAGGTTAAGACAGATAATCAGGTAATATTCAGTCAGCAGATTTATTGCATATTCCTTTCACAGTTTTGTTGACTCAGGCATATAGACATGACCTATGAGCTAACTAATTACTTCCTAAATCATAGGCATCTATTCTTTTTATAAGATAATTAATTAAATTGGAAAGCAGGGAAAATAAAAGTAAATTAAGAAGAATGGGTAAGACTTGCTTGATAAGTGAAGTTTGTTTGCCGTGGACATTGACAACTTCATCTAAATAGAGAGTGAAATATTGTCTAAGCACTCAAATAACAGGTTTTTCATAGTAAATATACCGTGCAAGTTTGAACAGCTGAATCTGCTTTGCGCTTCCAAAGTCCATTCCCAGGCGCAGAATGGAAAAAGCCAATTAAAGGCTGCAGCAAACATGACATTCATACGGTAACAGCAAATTATAACTGGAGGTAAAAAATAAAATATCATCAATAGATCAACAACTTGCTAAATGCAAATGAATGAGAGGAGGAAGAAAAAGTCAAGGAAAAAAAATCCTCCTGTGCATGTCCAGTCTTTTAACTCCCAAATCCCGATATAAAACAGAACACATAGCTGAGTCAAAGCTAAAAACCATAATAAGACATAAAAAACAGAACAAAACGTGTATGCATAAAAGAATACGGTTTTATTATGCCCCTATTTTAAATAGGTTTATATAATACTATAGAGGAACTCCCCTTAATATTAGAAATTTTATAAGCATGCAAATCAACTAATGGGTTATTTGTCAGTTACCACCTTCACAATATCTCGCACAGTTGGGCCAAGTCCATATTGTCGTAGTACTGAGTCCCCATATACTTGATATTTCTCAAGAACCTTTATGAAATAAGGAAAAAGAGTTAAAACAAAAAATAGTATACTCAAATTGTGCCAAAAGTGATGTCAATGAAATATCAGCTTAATCCATTCTAATTCAAAATTTCAGTGACTGGACCTGACGACGTGTAAGATCACTACTTGGTGCACCATAAATTGCAGTATCAACATGTCCCAAAATATGCCAAGGGCTGTTGAAATTATTAACAATGGTTATTCAAACTACAAAGTATCCACTTGTATAAGCTGCTTTAAGAAAGTTCAAACAGGTAAACATTATTAGAGAAATAATAATTTCTAGGTGTCAACCTAATTTAGAAATAAGGATACGTGGTTCTTGACATGATAACATAACTGCACAACTCCTCAAAAGAGGTATCCTTGTCACACCCCATACTTCATTACAATTAAATCTCCACTGATAACAGTGGGGCTTGAATCACTCAGTAACAAATAACAGTAACTTTTCTGGTTGCACAGTTGTTGTTAGTCTGACAGCTGGATTGTCAATTAGTGTTAATTGGTCAGTTAGCTATATAACATGCTTTGGTTTGCAGAATTCAATGGTAGGTCAATGGAGTTCTAATATAGACTGTATCATTGGCTGTGCAGCATACAATAAGTGTCAATATATAGACCAGGTTCTCATATTCCTAGCTACTTCTATTGTAAGCCATTCTTGCTTTTCTCTTTGGGTTCCACTGATCCAGATATTCAACAAAATTTCCTCTTTTTCTTTCTGTTAATAGCCTGTTTTCTGAACAAGTATCTATCAGTAGGGAAATCATACCTAGCAACAGTACGATTGCATTAACTTCAATGCAAATTTGTAACAACAGGTTTAAAATCATATAAATTTCAACAATCACAGGTTGTTCGTGGTGAAGAAAAGTTCCAGTCAGACTAAAGGGATATTCCAGGAAACGTGGTGAAAATAACTTCCACTATTTGTCAAGCTTCAGTTTTAAAATAGATAATCTACATTTTTCTTTCTGAAATCACATTGGCTATTTTTTGAGGAGTTACTTGAGGGATAAACCCATTCACCATTTATTGAATAAAAGACTCCTGATGTTTGAAAGCATCTGAGACTTTACAGACGCAAGAAGGGGCAATAGATGGAGGATTTTGTATTTGACACTTACTTATGGTATGCTGCACGTCCAACCATAACACCATGGGCCCCGGCCTTTAGAGCTCCATTGACCTACAGTTGAATTTTACAAACAAAAGCGTGAGAATAATAAGCACCTTATAATAAGAACAACAATTTCAAAGCTTCAAAATGCCTATAGATTCATTACATTCATAACTACACTTGACCATCTCAAAAACCAAAAAGGAGGAAAGAAATTATTTGGTAGCTTAAACATCAGAATATCAAAACTATAGAATCCAGTTACAAGAGTTTTAGAACAAAAAATGCATACCAAACTCATGAAGAAGCCAAATGATAGCTTGAACAATATAATATTGACTTTTGTACATTGACTTCTATGTTGCATTTAAAGTGACTTCACCATGGCCTCAAATGGCCTCGTACTAATAGAAGCTGGCCGCAAGTAGAATTCAAGAAGGTATAGCACTGAATTTATACTAGATAGTGACCATTATAGAGCAAATCAAACCAAAAATAAATACAGTTAATTGTGCATATACTATATGCATCAAGGATTTTTTTGTGATAAAAAAGTACCTATCAAACTCAAAGGCAACTTTTATCATAATGTTATACGTATGACTATACTATATGGTACTGATTGAACTTTAAAAGGACACGAGAAAAAGATGGGAGTAGTAAAACTGACCATGCTCAGATGGATGTATGCCACACAAGAAAGAACAAGATATGACATATTTAGATTCAATAATGAATACCAACTCCCAATAAAATAGAATGAACAATTAGATAACAACTCACCTCATCAATACTAGTAATACCCCCATTGATTGTAAATGTTAAGTCAGGAAAGTCCCGTAAGAGGCCATAAAAGTATTCATATCTGCATTAAAAAGTGTGTATCATCTTCAATTCTATATTAAATGACTGTAGAAGTAGTCTGGCACATACTTCAGTGGAGGAATACTCCGATTTTCAGCTGGGCTAAGGCCCTTAAGCAGTGCCTTCCTTGAGTGAATTATGAAATGCTTAGCAGGTGATAGAGAAGAAACCTTGTAAATGAAATCACCTGAAAGACAACAAAAGTGATGGTATAAAGGTAAATATTTAACCGCAAAAACAAATGCAAAAGTATTTTAAAGAAATCATGACCTAATATAAATTATGGCTTATAAATCACATCAGTAACAATTTGCGTTTAGGACAATTGTTTCACAAAATGTGACCATCTTACCTACCAGCCATCAAACTCGAAACATAGTATAAAAGTATAACAACAACATTCAACCCTGAGATTCTAATAGGGGCTTCCTTGTTATAAAAAATAGCAAAACATAAAGATGACAAATCTAAACAGATTTCTCTCTCACGAACAGATTTGAAATCGCTCGAGCTGAAGTCATGTGTATCATTTGGACGAGTGCACATAATAAACATGATACAAACAATTGGAGCAATGTTGTCAAACTCGAGGATCGTACAAAGATCGGTGAAGAGGATAAAAATCGAAACTCGAGGATCGTAACTCAACTCGTAAGAGTTACGAGTATATGAAAAATTATATTTATATGTATTAAAAATAATAAATAATAAAAATAACTCATATATATATAGTAAGTCTTAAATAATAAGATCCAATACTTAAAACATTTAAAAATATTTTGTAACTAAAAAATTATCATGCATAAAATTGCTAATAGATTCATAAATAAATTGTTTATTGACACAATTATTGCTCTCTCTTATTTCAATTGTTACATATTTATTATATCACTTTAGGTTAAACAACAACCTATATTATTTTAATTTAGTTTTCAGTGATTAAAATATACTTTGATGAAGTGTTATATTATATAAGAGTTAATGTTTTTTATATTTTAAAAATGAATGAATAATAAACTGGATCATTTGTAGCAAGACCCGGACTGTTTTCGGAAACCAATAAAATAAAATAAAATAAAAGTAAAAACAGACAAAAAATGAAAGCAAATATACAAAACGAAAGCTTAATGGACCTCTTAGGTAAGGTCCAGATTCAACAAATCAGACTAAAAAAAAGGAGTAAGTGATAATGCACAGAGAAAAATAATGTGAACACGAGAAAGAGAAAGTGAATCTCGAATGTGAGCGCCGACAAGAAACACAACACAAGTGCTGAGAACTGAGAAGGCGAGCGCCAACAATTGTGAAAGCGAGAGCCTACAATTGTGAAGATGAGCGCCAGCAACTGTGAAGACGAGGGCTAGTGGTGGTTGTGACTCGCATCAGCGATGATCGTGAACCATGAGTCTTCTTTGTGCCTCGCGTTCTTTTGATTTGGGATGAAAACCCTAGCATAGATAAGGGTGACATCTTGGGCCTTATTTTTGTGTTGGATTAGGTCGTTCTTTTAGCCAATAGAGGAAGGATCGACGCGACCCACGATCCCGCGATTTAACGAGATTCATCGCGATCTTGTTGCGATCTGCGCTTTCAACGATCCAGCATCCGTGTCAACTCGCACCATGCTCCAAACTCGCGGGATTGTACGAGTTTGCGAGTTTACTCGCGATTTTAACAACATTGAATTGGAGGACCAAAATCAACTACAGATTGAGTAAAATACACTAAACAAGCGGGATGTAACCCTCATCTTATAAAACTAGTTTAGTAGGACTAAGGTAGGTCCAAACTCACATTTTAAAATGATATCAGAGTCTATCCTAACAAGATTTGTTGGATCATGGTGTCATCACACTTGATATTCTTAGTCATCGAAGTAAGAAAGTGTGTTGGAGATCCCACATCAACAAATGATATAGTTAAAATAGAGCTTATAAAAGATATATAAACCTCATCTTACAAGTTAGTTTTATAGGATTGAATTACGCTAAACTCACATTATAAGACAAATAAACTACTAGTTTGTTACAACTCATAGTTCTTACCAGCACTGTTTGCAGCAATGGGGAGAAAATGCAGCATACAAACTCAGTGTCTGTAGTCCTCTAAATATTGTTTGCCACAACAAAAAAGATAAAGGGGCCTACTTGTACATAGTGAGATGAAGGTTCATGGAAAAATTATTACTCTTGATTGTGATGTAAATTACTTTTGTAATGAGTTTTCACAAAGTGGGTCATGTTACATTTATGTTTTTCTTCAGTATCATCTTAAACTATAAAACTCATGTCATATTTGCTTTCTCATTCCTGTCCATTTATATTAATGTTGTTAAAATCGCAAGTAAACTCGCAAACTCGTATGATCCCGCGAGTTTGGAGCATGGTGCGAGTTGACGCAGACGCTGGATCACCGAAAGCGTGGATTGCAACAAGATTGCAATGAACCTTGTTAAATTGTGGGATCGTGGGTGCGTCAATCTTCCCGCTATTGGCTAAAAGAACGACCTAATCCAACCCAAAAATAAGGCCCAACATGTCACCCTTATCTATGCTAGGGTTTTCATCCCAAATCAGAAGACTGTAAGGCACAAAGAAGACCGATGGGTCACGATCATCGCTGATCATTGATGCGAGGCACAACCATCACCGGCACTTGCCTTCACAGTTGTTGGCGCTCGCCTTCACAGTTGCAGATGCTCGCCTTCACAATTGCTCATCTTCTTGGTAGGCCTCCATTGCTTGGATAGAGAGTATCTTATTTGGTGATTTCAGTATATTGTACTACTAGAAGGCTGGCCAGACTACATTAACATCTAGCAGAAGCAAAGTGGCAAGAGGGATGAATGGATGGAACGGATAAGGATCAATATTAGGTGATGTGTCAAAACTGGATCCAAGTTTAGAAGTCAGAAGAGATTTTTGGCGAGAACACTTGTGGGTGGGTCAACATAATGGAGTGTTATTTCAAGCTCAAGGGGGAGTGAGTATGAAGAGTGGGATCTCTGTTCACAAATACCCCCCCCCCCAAAAAAAATTGAATAGAATTTCAAACAGTGGGCATATGGAGATTCTAGCTCTCAAAGATGTAAATCAAGAATGAGTAGATGTTGGGGTTAATGCATATTCTACCAAGAACTACTGGGGCGATTTGATAACTACACAAATTCTTTACCAAACACAGAAGCAAAGTACCTTGAATATTTTCTTGAGTGTAAAGAAGTCAAGACCAAACTGAAGTTGACAAGTTGTACCCCCACAAAATATTTAACTTAGACAGTGGGTTGTGCTCACTAACTAAATCAATAAGAATCATCCAGCAATAAACAAAGGATATTGCTCAGAAAAGTTATAGTTGGGTACAATATAGGAGCTACCATCCTTCATCCATAACAACTGCATATGGAGATGGGTGTAGCCTACCTATGCAGACTAACTAGCTAATGGAAGGCAGAGTGATGAAACAGCTAGCTCAATGTTACTTTTAGAACCAAAAGAGGGCGATTCAAAAGCCTTTCCTGTGTAGAATTACAGGAGAAAATCATTGACTGTCTTAAGGGATGATGAGAGATAGAATCCAGATCAAGTATGCATGAAAAAGCAATGAAGATGCTGGGCGACTACAGGATCATGGCAGGTGAAGTTTACTAAATTTCACTCAAAAGGTCTCGGAGGTGATTCTTGTTGTGATTCCTAACCGGTAGTGTTGGGTTTTTTGAAAATACCACTACAAGCCCTATGGCCAAGGCTTGTGGGGTGCCTTGAACTTTAAATGCTGCAAGATTCCTCCTCAAGTATGAACACAACACAAGAATTTTATATCTTTTAAATGTGAATAGACAAGGGATGTTGTCGAAAAAAGACCTTACACAATTCATTGTAGGAATCATGATCATCCACACCAATTCGACATTTGACAGTAACAGGTACATTTGTATTGGCAGCGATTAATGAAATAGCCTCTGCAACAAACTTTCCTTGTAAACATTAGTGTTCTACACCAGTGCATATCAATTAAGAAAATCTACATATTCAATCAGTTTGCACATCAAGTACGGATGATGTTCTAACCTTTGGATCAAGCATAAGACGTGCACCAAAGCATCCACGTCCAGCTACTCTAGGACTAGGGCACCCACAGCTGGTATATGTCAAAAATAAATGACGGATCTAACAGAGATTAATATAAAAATGAAATATTATGAATTAAGGTAATGAGAAAATAAACAAACTTGAAGTTTATTTCATCGTAGCAATAAGCATTTGCCAGTTCAGTTGCTTTTGCCAAATTATCTAAATTACTTCCACCAATTTGAAGCACAATAGGATGTTGATCTGGAGAATATGCCAAAAATCTGTCCTGAGCAAAATTGACAAGAAGAATCAATGGTTTTTTCAGAGACAAATTGTCCAGAAATGGACCCACCCATCAATTTGTGCTTTTGTGCACACACAGATATACCTACTTCAATGAGATATTTAACAGAAATATATCCCAAAGACGAAGAACAACTTGTTTCTCATTCAAAAACTGTACTTTGAATTTTATTAAGTAAAGAGAGATTGTTTCTGTCAACTTTTTCAAAATAATATGAAACAACAGCACATAGGTCCAACTAAAAATTAAAATAAAAATTCAAAAAACCTCAGCAGTGACTAGTAATGGAACATATCTTACCACAGATATCTATGAGCGCAATATTATTTGTGTTAGAAACATAAAGCTATAGTCTCTACTTATCAGTTTAAACTTTCAGGAGGCTTTGGCATATGATATAACTGGACTAGCATTATCCAAACTTCAAGCCTAAAGGATTCTTTTATGAAAAGTGTGCCAGAGATCTCATGACGTAAATAGGTGAGATAGGCCATAACTGAAGAGGAATATATCCACATAATACTGTGCATAATCACTGATGTTTAGCGACTGACATGATATCAATACAATGGTAGGTATATACACTACACAAGAGTAAAACTCTTCTTCACTCACTCAATAAAACTTAGTAATTGTATGATGAGTTGTAAGCTTACTAAAAATAAATAAGACTCTACCTAACAGCTTAAGGTTTGAACAGAATCCGTCCTTGACAAATTGCAACCACGAAAATAGTCATTCATAACCATTCCTCTCAAGTTCTTTTAACCCTTTTCTTTCAACAAGCAGAAATAAGTTTACAAACTTACAAGATTTCCCTTTTGATAAACAATTGTTTCAGCAGCAAGCATCTCCGTGTAGAGCCAAGTCCGTTTGGACAATAGACGTGCAAGAGTCCTATAGTGATGATCTGTCCAGTCCATCATTGGGGCCACACTGAAAATCCAGGCAAACAACAAAAATCAGAGTTATAAAATATCACTATAGCACATGCAGAAAGCAGAGATACACAGCTACCCACCTAAACAAAGGAGGAAAATAGTCGTTAGCAACCATCACAGCTGTACCAAGTGATTCTCCCTTCTGAGCAAAAGCAAAAAACAACCCTAATCAGCACAACTTCCTCTAAGATTTACACCACAATGATATAAGAACTTACAAGCGAGTAAATATTACAACTTATATAAAACCAATAGAGATTGTACTTTGTTCAATGATATTATCACTCCACAACGATAAGAACTTTGGTAAAAAAACGTTTTTTTTCAAATCAAGGAACAGAATAGAATTTCTAGTAAATAAATAAATAATTAAAATGGAATGCTTCTAATAAACTATCATGGTAACAATTCTGAATCAAGCTAAAGCGGTGTTGAACCAAAAGAATGGTTTTCTTTTGAACATGAAATAGGAGGATTTTAAGGGAAGCACATAGAATTAAAGAAGGGTTTATTACCTACGGAATAAGGACGAAAAGTGATGGAAGCAGGTGGTAGAATCAGGAGGCAAATTACTCTCTATTCTCTGCAACTATTGCAAATCCGAAAGCCATTTTACCCCTTCATGCTTGCGGGCCTTCTTTTCCGGCCACTCCACAACTTGCTTCCTACACCCCAAAATTTCAATATATCTTTTGTTCTGTTTATCGTAGGTGAACACCACAGCTTCTCTGTTCACATTTCTATTAAAATAATATAAATTTAATTTTAAAAAAATTCAAATAATATTTTTGTAACTATCTTTTATATATTTTATAATAAATTTATTTTTTAGTTTGAATATTAATTTTTTATTATCTATATTAATATAAAGGATTCATTTTAAAGTACATATTTCATATCTTATTTTATTTTTAGTTATATTTAAAAATAAAAATAAAAATAAATTATTTAAATTATGAATCACATTATTTGTTACGTGAAGTAACCAAACTATTACCAACAAAATTCAATTACACAATTTGCGACTTTAATCCATAGTTATATTCTAAAATGGCCTATTTGAAATTATATTTTAAATTGCTCAATTAGAAAACATCTTATGGGTTCTTAATTCAAGATTCAATTTTGGATAGTCCATTTCAAAACCCTTATTCTTAAATGTATTTTAAAATCTTTCAAAATCAGATACAAGAACAAAAAGCAGAAAATTATCTCTATCAGAGAAAAGGATGCACAAGTTGTTCATGAATCACATTCAAAAGTGACAGAAGAGGTGGTCACAGGGATATCAAAATCTAATCTGGATTTAATAAAATATATTTTATTTATAATTCGAAAGTTATCTTTTAATTTTTTATTTTTACAATCTATAACTTACAAATTTTCGAGTTTTAGAAACGGAAAATGAAAAAATAATTTTCAGATCGTAAAAAACAGAAATTAAAAAATAATTTTTGAATTGTAAAAATAAAAAATTTAAAAGTTACATTTTAACTTCTGATTTTTATAATTTAATTTTTTTTTTATTTCCACTTTTTATAATCTGGAATTGTAACAAAAATTTAAGATTAATTTTATTATTTTACTATTTTTTTATACAGAACGAAATGTTTGTAGTGTAAGAAGAATGACCTGAATTGAATTGGGTCTCGCCTAGCTCAAATTGACTTAGGCATGTCCTGAAGCAGCCCCGTTAGCTAGTCCTTACATTTGGAAAAGGCTATTGTATGCTAAGAATTTTATGGGGGTGCTAAAAGAAAAATCCAAACTAGAAATACCCGAAGGCCCATGGTACCGGAATAACATAATCGTTTCCTTAAATTAAAGGAAAACATGTGGGAGGATAACTACCTCAACAACCACACATAAACCTCTGTCTCAAACACACATCACAGCCATGGCTACTCTGAGCTTCAACCCCGCCAGAATAAGAACCCCAACTTTGAAACATTCCAAAGTCACCTCTCCATTGAAACCCATCAAAATCCCATGCACCACTGTTCCCTTCCACAGCCACCCCAAACTCATCCACTTTCGAACCCACTCCGTGTCGGAGAGCACCCAGAAAGAAGCACCCGGGGCAATTCTCCAAGAACAAGATGACCCAACTGCGGAACTGAGATACCTTGACCCAGAAACCGACCCTGCCACCATAACGGATTGGGAACTTGACTTCTGCTCCAGGCCCATTCTCGACGCAAGAGGGAAGAAGATTTGGGAGCTGGTTGTGTGCGACAAAACGCTGTCGTTGCAGTACACCAAATATTTTCCAAACAATGTGATTAATAGCATTACCTTGAAGGATGGTATTGTTGCTATCACTGATGAATTGGGTGTCCCGTTGCCCAGAAACATTCGCTTCTTTAGGTATTTCATGAGTGAGTGGTGTTGTATTGTTAGGGTCTGTTTGTTTGCAGGAAAAATAAGAAAAATTAAACTAGTTTCTAAATAAGCTAAAATTAGTTTATACATGAATTAAAAATCAGATTTTAGAGAAGAAAAGATGAAATGACTTCCACAAATTCACTAATGTATAATATAATTTTAATTTAGAAAGAAACTGATTTCATTCTTTTCTTATTTTTCTATATACAACTCTATATGAAGATGTTTCTCCAATCAGAAGTTGAGTATGGAATGTTGGTTTAAGGGTTTGTTGCTTTGCAGGTCGCAGATGCAGACAATTATTACAAATGCATGTAATGAGCTTCGAATAAGGCCTGTTCCTAGTAAACGGGTATCTATCTATGGAGAAATTAATTTATGTGCTTTACACCATGTTCATGATCTCACCTAATCTTCTTTACATGACATGTAACCAAGTTTTATTAGCTTTCGTTTTGTAAATTGAAAGACTTGGGTACAAGTCATACGAAGATTGACGAGGATTATAAACATGCGGTGGTCACTGACCATACAATAGTTTGTTTTTGTATCTATGGTTTCAAATTCAACTTTTACCATGGTTTCTGTGAATGGAATTTCTTTGCTTTGGATTTTCACTTGATTTGGTTTGATGAATGAGAACTTATTTGTCAATGAACCTGCAGGCTCTTATATATGACCTTGACTTGTCTGTTAGGTGAAGAAGCTGCTGATAGTAGGTTTCATATCATGGAATGTGTCTATGTTCTCTAATCAACTCTTAGAGGGAGGAGGAGGTAGTTGTTAGTGTTTGTTCTATAGTTGGAAATCTGATGGTGAGGGGAATGGAATGGAGGGAAATAAAGTTATTATCTTATTGTTTGGATATTTTTACCCCGGAATTGGAAGGGAGGAAAAAGTTCTTAGAGTTATTGGATGGAACGGAATTGCAGTGTCTCTAAAATGTTTCGTGATGAATTTTATTTTCTTCTTACACTCCCTTTGGTGATTGATAATTCATTTAAATTGTTCAGAGTATGGTCTGTGTGCTAGTTTTCCAATATCAATAGCACCTCTACGCTATATGTAGGTTGAAACGCCTGTTACTTACATGCATAAAATGAGGACAGAGAAATTTCATGGTATATTTAGCATCATATATCTGTAATGATTCAGTGAGTTGATATATTCTTCTCAGAGGTGAACTGGCCTATATTTTATGTGGTTCATCTGATCCTTTCCAGTGTGTATCAATAATTCTATGGCTAGAGGAGCGCTATGAGACCATATACACGAAGCATCCTGGATTTCAAGAAGGATCCAAACCTCTTTTGGCACTAGATAATCCTTTTCCCACAGAACTTCCAGATATTCTTTATGGTGAAAGATGGGCTTTTGTCCAATTACCTTACTCAGGTATAGAGACACAAGATTTCATGCAATAGGTTTCACAATTGCTTGACAAATGATGGCCCTCTCTTTAAATACTCAGGGGTCTCAAGCATATGTTTTTCATTTGTCAATGTTCTTACTTTGTTAATACTATTTTAAACTTTAACTACAACCAACATTACATGGATTATAATGGACTCTTTCCTTTTTCTTTTAACACAAAATGATTAACAAGTTTAATGCTTTAGATTATTCTCCTAGGATATACCTCTCTAACCTTGAATAACCTGTTTTAAAGCTGTTCGAGAGGAGGTGGCGACCTTTGAGAGAGGATTTTGTGGTTCTGGGCTTGATCTTGATTTGTTGGGACTTGAAATTGATGACAAGACATTAATCCCCGGACTGGCTGTTGCATCTTCTAGCGCTACAGCATTAGCAGGTACAAAACTTTACCTTTCTCATTTTTCTTCTAATATATTTCATTTTGTGTCCCTCACAACACACTCTTTGTATGCTTGAAATTAATTATTTAAATAGATGGTGATAATGTGTTTCATTTCATATCAAACAATTTGACATGCTACCGATATACATTGCAGAACAGCATTAAAGTTGTTAAATAAACGTCAACATAAATACTTTTAAAAGAAAATAAAAAAGAGAAGCCCTCTTCTCTTATATAGCTTCTCCAAAAGCTAATGTAACAGAATAAATTTGATTCATTTTATTTTTTATTTTCTTCTATATAAGTATTCCCTTTTGGACTTAAATATCATCCAAACTATCAAATTTATGCGAGATCATTTAATTTTTCAAATCTCATTTGAAGATTTTTTTTATAAATTTTCCTTTATTGGAACTTGATATCATGAATAAAAGTTATTCAACATAGATTTTCAATTAAAAGAAGGTTATTTCGGAGATGGTATAGTTGAATAGGGTGGATGGAATTAATTAGAATTTGCTCATATTTTGGTTCATTGTAATGAAAATAATTTTACTTGTGTTTGAGTCCAGATAGAATATTTATGAAAAAGTTTATCTAAATAGTGTGTAAGATTTCCTATACTTGAGCAACGATGCATAAATATAGGTCCATATAAAAGTCTCACACGAAGGTTGTTGAATAATTAAAACCGGTCTCGGGATTTTGAACTCAAACAGTATGCAGCAAAGAACTGAAAATGCATATATGCAGTAATAAGTTCAGAGTAT
Organism: Lablab purpureus; assembly: GCA_030347555.1. Taxonomy (NCBI): domain Eukaryota; kingdom Viridiplantae; phylum Streptophyta; class Magnoliopsida; order Fabales; family Fabaceae; genus Lablab; species Lablab purpureus. The sequence goes on from CM059258.1 coordinate 27,946,337, forward strand.
AACTTGGTCAATCAGCATAATGAATTTCCATAAACCGTTGACAGAAAGAAAAAATGAATTGGCTTGGATTTGTGGAACACTTAGACTAAACTAATGTTTGGCCTAATATTTTGAACTTTTCTCCTTAAATGTTAAAGCTCCTCCTCTAGTTAGCTCCATAGCAGCTTGGCTTTCTGGGCTTTTGTTCAGTAAAAAGAAAGCCACTTTTATTTTAAAGAGCTTTTCCAGTACTAGATTTGAAAAAGCCCTTTTTAAAAGAGAAGAAAAGCCTAAAACAGCTAGATCAAATGTTACTTAAGAGTGAAATAAGCGTTCAAACTTAATGGATCATGCATGCATCTCGAATGTTTAACTCTGTTGATATTCTTAAATTAATGGATAGCAGAATGCCAACTTGGTTCACCAAATGATTTTGAGACCTGGTTTCTTTTCTAGTATTATTTTTGCTGTCTTGATTCTGAAAAGCTTTTGCATAATGCTTGTGATGTGCTGTATCATCAATTATAGCATGCTTTGTATGATTGTAAATATCTTTTATCCAATAAATTTGTTCTCTAAATTGTGAAAGCTTTCACCATTTATTGCCACAGCTGTTATAAATGGATTGGAGGTTTGTGCTGTTGAAGCAGATGCTGCTCGTGCTCGCCTGATTCTTTCTGTTGGAATTTCTACTCGATACATATTTTCCACCTATAAGAAAACTCCCCAGACATCTAGTGAAGCTGAAGCTTGGGAAGCTGCTAAGAAGGCTTGTGGAGGTTTGCATTTCCTTGCAATCCAACCAGACTTGGAATCTGAAGATTGTGCTGGCTTCAGTCTGTTACTAGACTTGCCGTTTCCACCTGTATAATTGTACAAATCATTATGGTTGAATTGAGTCTTCACTGAACAAATAATATTATAATAGAGTATATTAGATTCCTAAAGTTTGCACATCACTATCACCCTTAGTAGATAAGGACGAGTTTACCAATCACTAACTATGATTAAGCATAACACTTCAAAAGAAATAACTTCGAAAAAGATTAGTTCATCAAAACATTTGTCACTTACACCTACTCCACCGAGTTAGACCATTTACACAACTAGAAGAAGGTTTTTAGCAAGAGAAGCAATGAGATTATAGAAGACCCTTTACAGAAAACTAGAAGAAGGTTATAGTATAAGAGAAACATTGAGGTTATTGCAAGAGAAACATTGAGATTATAGAAGATCCTTTACCTAGAAGATGGTTATAGCAAGAGAAACAATGAGATTATAAAAGACCCTTTACACAAAACTAGAAGGTTATAGCCAGAGAAGTGTCAAGAATGAGTAAAAGGTACTTTAGTACAATATTCATCTTAGCTATTTCACTTGCTAAACTAGTTATGATTAATTACTTTCGTTTATAATTAAATAAAAGTTTAGTTTTTTAAATCTGACTAAACTACCATGTTCTATTTTTTTTAGTTAGTTGGGTTACCAGAAAAATAGAGCATTTAAATTTTTTTTTTTTAATATTATATCAAAGAATGATTGTGTTGCCTTTAAAAAAAGATGAACAATTGTCGAAACCTAAAAGCTATGGTCAAGATCATTTTCTTTTTCACACAAAAAAAACAGATAAAATATATATATTCAAAATGATTTTTATCATAAAAATAAAGAAGAAACATAAACATTAACTTTGTGAAACTGAAATAGCAACAGAAAAATGTTGCAGATTGCGTTTTATAAGTTACTATGTAATTTACCTATTGACCACAATAATTATTATTTTTCAATTAAAAAGAGTAGTATCATTTAGTAGTGGTAGATCTTAATTAAATTTTGAAGGAAGACGGTATGGATTAAATAAATTTAATATTTAAATAATAATTAAAAATTATAAAAAAAATATAAATAAAATAATATAATATGTAAAAAAATAAAATTTACTTATAAATATTAATTTAATATACTTGTTTATACTTGTTCATTATTAGTAACTTATAAATTATGTTATATTTTTTAAATTTTATCTTCTTGATTAAATGAAAATTTTCAAATTTAAAGACAGTTTTTCAGGATTATTTTTTAAAGAATTAACATCAAATTTACCATTTATAATTTTTGAAATCTTAAAAGATGTTGATTCAATGTCACTATTTACTTATTTAAAGTTGAAGAAATATTATTTTTATTTTTATTAATAATTTTCTTAAAAAAATATTAATGGTCTTAGTCTTAACTATGAGTATTATATCTATTAAAAAATAATTATTTAATTTTAAAATATATAAAATTATAAGAAATGATAATTTATAATCTAATCTACATACTTCCTAGAAGTATAATGTACAATCTAATCTATTTACAATAGTTAGATAAAAACATAGAAAAATAAATAATATTAAATAAAAAAAATTATAATAGGTAGAAGGAAGAAGTTTTGTAGAATAGAAAATTGATGTAATGGAGAAACGGTAGAAGAGAAAATAACCCACTATATCTTTAAAATTAAGAGAAGAAGAAGAAAAATACTAACCGTCTATATTTAAAAACAAAAAAATAAATATAAATAATTGTTATTCATAAATTTATATAACAACTTTAAAAAGTATATCTTTTAAAAAAATTATTAATTATAAAATTTTATTTTATTAAATTATGTAAACTCATATAATAAATTCATATATATAATAAAAATGTTGTGGAGGAGTCTTACCTCCCAAATGCTTCTATTAAACTCCAATCTCTGTTATTAGAGAATTAACTTATTCGAAAATTGATATTCAAATTAAGGATGAGATCTTAAAAATTTGATATTTCATTTAGAAATTATTTTTATTTTTATTTATAAAAATATATTTTAATTATCTTAAATATTTAAAATAATAGTTTAACCACTATTATATTCTCTCATACATATAATTTCCATAAAAAATACAAAAAAAAATATTTCATTTGAATCGGTTTCCTGTGTCTTTTGTCACATCTATTATCATCAATCATCATAATTTCCTGTGTCCCTAAACAGAACCTAAATATTTTTCAAACGTAATAAATGAATAATTTATTTTAAAATTTAAAAATGTGAAAAATTAAAAACCACTACTTTACTTGATTCCTACATATTCCTCCAATTCATACCAAAAGGGTAACTGTTACAATCTTTTAGATACCAAAAGGATAGCCGTTACATTGGTGTTTTACCTTTTTAAGATTTGTGTTGCTTCTTCCACAATCCACCACCATTCTATGTTCTTTTTCTTTTCTTTCTAATCTTTGTTCTTTCCAAATCAATTCAATGGATGAAATCCACTGTCGCGCATACCCACAAATTTCTGACTCTGATCTTGCATCAGAAATTTCATTCTGCCCCAGTGATCAACAACACTTCAATGTAGAATTTGAGTACTCAAACATGTATGTTTTGAATGCTAGGAAATTCGACACCTTTTGCAACGTTGCACTCCACAACTTTCTAAACATACCCAAGGAAATAATGCAAGAAGCAACCGTTGTGTCTTGGCTTTCCCATATGGGTGTGCCTAGTGTTGCTCACAGGGTTGTGGTTGCAAGAGTGTTGCAATGCGCTCGTGACATGGTTAGTGACACAACTCACACACGCACACATGTTCTGTGTATGCGTGTGGAAGTGATCATCACTCGCGCAAACGAAGATGAATTGAGTGACAGTGATAATAATGATTCTGAAGAAGATGACGATGATTTTGAAGAAGAAGAAGAGGAAGATTACAGCTTAGTGCCTGCGGCTAAGACATTAGTTGAAGGTTTGGAAATAGTTGAACAAAAGGGGTTGCAAAGGTGTGCCATTTGTTTCGAGGATTTTCTTGTTGGTGTTCGTATGCCTTGCTTGCACATGTTTCACAAAAACTGCATCAGGGATTGGTTGCAAATAGGCAATTCTTGCCCTTTGTGTCGCTTTCATATGCCTACTCAAAGCGATTGAATTCTCTATCCATGTAGCACTTGATCAATTTAAGTGTAATCTGTATTTTTCTCTTCAATTAAAGTTGAAGGTTGATGTTAGTAATCTGCATGATAAAGATTAGCAGTAAAGAATTATGCAGATGATAAACATATGAAAACATTATAAAGAAATATCATTTTATACACTTTACAAAATTAAGTAGAAAATAATTTTAAACCCCTTATTATTTTCTATTTGCTTTCCTATATAGATAATTATTTTATCTATATAACTAGTCTTGGATTCAGAAGAATAAGATATATGAATAAATGTGAACGAAATGAACCCTATGTGGCTCAAACGGAAGAAAGGAACACAAGACATATTTTTAGACTCACTGTGTCCAACTTAATCAGGTTAATGCTATTTATTATTATTAAAAAGAAAGAAAAGGGTATGCTAATGTGGCAAAAATAGAGTGGAAAAATAAAGTGTAATTATTTTGAAAATATTTTTTTGCACAAAAAGATTAAATTAAAGAGAGACAAAATAGCAGTTTTTTTTATCGGCAAAAGAGAAAATAGCAATTGGATGTTGAGCAAGAGTGAGAATAACATTGTTTTAAGGCACATGATTTTCTTAAGATTTAAAAATGTGTATAGGGAAGCATTTGTTAAACAATGCTTATGACTATTAAGCTAATTAGTGATGGGTATGAAGGGAAGATTTGTGATTTATCCATGTTTTTCGGTTCATAATTCACAAGCCATATAAGCCTTGTTATCCTCATAGTGCTCCTGTATTGTCTCCTGAAAGAAAGCTACGAATCACAGCCACTGGTGGCAATTATTCATTAACAAAACAAAACTACGAAGAAAAAATGTTGTCCTTGGTCATCAAGGCTGCGAAGAAGAAGAAGAAAGAAAGAAAAAGGAAGATAAAAATCTAGAGAAAAAGTGCAAGATATCTAAACAAGAACTTTTTGGGTTGTCAAAATGGCTTTTGGCTTGCCAATGAAGACTATTGAGCCATCTGTCTGTGGAGACAAGTTAGGTAACCTCATTTTGGAAGTAGCTAAAAACTTTGTTATATATATTGCGATGGTGGTTGCGTGCAATGGTTTACATTTTCTACTAAAGCCTTATAAACAACCTCGCATTACTTCAGACATAATTGTGAGCTTCTTTCTCCACAGCTAATGAATAGAATACATGTTTGGTTTGGTATTTGGAATCTCAGATCTTTTTTCAGTTGGATGTGAATCGTGGATCCACATTTGATTTGATCCGAAGCAAAACCAAACATGCACACAAGTTATTTAGATAAAAGAAAGTGAAAAATGAAATGATGTTGTTTTTAACGATGTTATGCAGGTAGGACTAGTTGTGGGCAACATTGGGTTCGTACGTAGACTGTTTGAGAAATTCAACCTAACGTTTGGATTTATCATTGATTTTGGAATGACATGTTACATGTTTACCCTGGGAATAGAGATGGATCCTTATGTACTATTTGCAAGACCAAATAGGTATACTAAACTTTCTGCAGCAGGAATTATATGCTCGTTCATCCTGGGAGGTCTTGTGACCCCAATGTTGAAATACTTCCCAGATGAAAACAAGCTACTAGAGTTCACCCTAGCCTTCTCCACAGTGATTTCTAGCACAGACTCACCTGTGTTGACCCGTTTAATAACCCAGCTGAAAATAGGAAAATCGGATATTGGGAAGCTCATCATTGGAGCAGGGGTGCACTCAGATTTTGTGTGCTGTTTGATCCTTTCCCTTGGCTACATAGTTGTGCCAATGCCAGAGTATTGTAATGATTTGCAAGGAAAATTGGAGGTTAAGAAGACCATTAATGTAGTGTGTGTAGTGCTGGTGCAGGTAGGGTTCACAGCCATGGTGTCACCAATGCTTATGAAGTGGGTTAGCAGTGAGAACCCTGAAGGTAGACCCATGAAAGGTCCACACTTGGTACTCTCACTTGCCTTCATGGTTTTAATGTGTGCCTCCACCACTATGTATTATTATAATCCAATTTTAAGTGCTTTTCTGGTAGGACTCTGTGTTCCCAGGGAGGGTAGAGTTTCCAAATGGGTTATCACCAGAATCAACTACATGTTGACCACTATTTTCTTTCCCATCTTTTTCTTGTGGATGGGCTATGAATCTAATTTCAGGCAGTTTGAAGCACGCCATTTTTCAACATGGATAAGACTGATTTTGCTTTTGGGAGTGGCAACGGCTGGAAAAGTTGCTGGAACAGTCATCTATGGGGCCATGTCGGGCTTTCACTGGCCTGAATCGGTTGCAATAGGAATGCTCCTTGTTACTAAGGGCCATTTGCAGATCTACTTAGCAATGAAAGTGGTGAGTCTTCCAGCTTAAATTTCCTCTCTGCAAATTCAAACTCTTGATTTTGGTCATTACTATCAGACCTATTTTTCTCACTTTGGCTAGCACATTCTGTACTAACCTTGTGCTTAGAAATTGTGAAAATTCAGTCTGTCATAAAGCTTGTATACACCATGTGTAGTTGATGTAGCACGATGCTTCTAACAATGAGACCATTTTACTATAATAATACTCAAAGTAACGGAAAACATGTTTGCCATTGGGTTACTTGAACTTCCTAGGCTCATATTTTGTTCTTGTGCTATTCTCCAGATAGGTTGTGGTGGTCTAACTACTTCCACAGGCATTGTGATGGTAATTGGAATCTTTTTAACAGCTTTGCCTGCATCAACAATTGTGGCAAACATCATTAGACGAGCAAGGAAGAGGGCACCTACTCATCGTTTGGGACTTCAAATGCTTGACCCGTCGAGTGAGCTAAGGATCCTCCTGTGTGTTCAAGGACCTCAAAATGTTCCTGCTTCCATCAACTTGTTGGAGATCACAAAAGGGACGGCTGACACGGGCATTGTGGTGTATGTCTCTGACATGATTGAACTCACTGCTGAAATATCAGACCCATTAGAGAGGGATGAAACAATGCACACAGCAACAGTGAAAGACAGGGAAGTCATGGATATGAGAGACCAAGTAACTAACTCATTCCAAGCCTATGTGGCGGAGAATGATGAGGGAATTACACTCAAAAGAACCTTGGCACTCTCAACAATCACTAACATGCCACAAGACATTTGCATTTTGGCAGAGGACTTGATGATTGCCCTCATCATATTGCCATTCCACAGGAGCCAGCGTGTCGATGGCAGGTTGGATGGTGGTAATGCAGGGTTCAGATACGTGAACGGAAAGGTAATACACCTTTGATACTATTAACAAAAAGAACTGGAAGATTGTCTTAAACTCTAGCATAGTTCCAAACTCCAAGTTTTTTTGGTTTATAACTACCTGCTACCGAACAAGCAGCAAATTGAGTAAATTACACTGGCCTAACACTTTCTCGTATGATATCGACATTCTCAGTGTTTTGAAATTTCTACAAACCTCCATTTTTTTCAAAAACATTATATTTTTGACTCATTTTTAAAAGCATTATACTTACAACCCCTTATAAGAAAAACCATTGTAATAGTGAAAAAAAAGAGTGCAAGTATAATTTGATAAAATCTCAGGAGGTGTTTATTGTGGTTTACTCTTAACTTTCTCAGCAGAAGTTAAACAGATTTTTTGTTGAACAGGTACTGAGAAGTGCCCCTTGTTCTGTTGGGATTCTAGTAGATAGAGGCCTTGGATCTCTTGAACATATAGCAAGATGTGAAGTAACAGTAAATGTGGCAGTGATATTCATTGGTGGAAAAGATGATAGAGAAGCACTTGCCTACGCTAGCCGTGTAGCGCAGCATTCACAAGTTAAGCTGACAGTGATAAGGTTCCTGGTAGATAGCAGTGTGGAGTCATCAGCATTATACAGGATCATCCTTCCAGAGCAGGAGAAAGAGATGCAATTGGATGATGAATGCTTTACACAGTTCTACGAAAGGCATGTGATTGGGGGTCGGATTTCCTACATGGAGAAGCATCTTGCAAGTGCTACTGAGACCTTCTCCACTCTGAGATCCTTTGAAGGGCAATACTCATTGGTGATTGTTGGAAGGGAAGGAGGAATGAACTCAATATTGACAAGGGGCATGAATGATTGGCAACAGTGTCCTGAATTGGGACCAATAGGGGATGTTCTTTCTGGATCAGACTTCTCAATGACTGTTTCTGTTTTGATCATTCAACAACATAGACTTAGAGGAGAAATAGATGGGTTGGATGAAGACTTCTCTATCATATAAGCTGAGTTAGATAGATAGATGGATAGGTAGGGTAAAAGTAGATACTAATTGTAGCAAGGAAACAGATTACTGCTAGAGTTACTTAGTCAAAATTGTAAAGATAACATCATCTTGTTTTTCCATTTAGCAATAGGAATGTACTATCTTCATGTTTACTCAGGCTTCTAAACCACATAACTTTCTTCACCATAACCACCTTGAATGTACATCATTAATCCTTGAAAAGTCCATCATCTTGGTCTGCAATCCTAAGATTGTTTAGTTATATTATTGGTAAGAATAATCCACCCACTTCCTTGATGATTATAATATCCCTTGATGATGAAAAAATCCATCATCTTGGTATGCAATTAAGAGGTTTTGACCGAAACAAATAATGTTTAGTTTTGGTTAACTCATATCTTTGTTTTTAAATGTGTTAATCAGAAAAACTACAAGACTTTCATGTAATAAAGACCTCAAACATTGTCAAGTCATCAAATTGTCTTTCCTCATAGGATTCCTAGATGACGTTTTTTAGAAGCTCATAGAAGTTCATGTAATAAAAACACAAGGCTTGAGACAAAGCTCTAGAACAAGACACAAATCCAGTTTTGATGGAGACCTCCTTTCAACATGGGTTAGATCTATCAAATTAAAGAAGGGTTTTAATAAAAACGTGTTTATGAAAGGTAAAGGTAGGTTTCAGTCAAGTCACAACAAACAACGTAAAGTTGAAAAACAAAAGTGGATTAAGGAACGAAAATGAAAATAACACACACCACCTAAGTCTTCTAATGATAAGTGAGATGAAGATTCGTTACATGAAGAAAATCTCCAAGTTAAGAACCCATAAAAAAGCATTTCATGCTTTCAAGACGCCCAAAATTCTCATAAAACTTTACTTCATTTAATTTAAAGTGTTAAAAATACATGAGAGGAAACCTTTTGTTTATAGATGGGAAAAAGGGTGAAAATCCAGAAGAAACCAAGGAAAATAAATATTATGGTAAGTTTATGCATACATATTGCCATAACTGCCATAAAAGTGACAAGGAGAAAGTTATAATTTTTTCATTCATGAGGAGGTTAGATGCATGTACATGCTTCACCTTCTTATTAATGAGATAGTTAGATGCATGAACTTGGTTAACATCTTTAATGATGAGTTGTTTAAATGAATTCATGAATCTCCTAACTTCCAAATCTGGTAGAGAAATATTATAGTGTTTTAGAAGAATCTAGAAAGTTTAAAAAAATACTTTTTTTCTAAATTTCTTCTTCAAGTTCTTTAATTTCACCTCTTGTGAGACTCTTCTGGTAATTCTTCTTTATTTCTTCTTCTCTTTTTATGTTCTTTTCATGCTCACATCAAATTTTAATTTGTCAAACCATCTTAAGAAGTTATCAATATCTTAACTTACAAATTCATATAAAGGCTATATCACACAACAAACCAACTTTATGTTGTTGTATGCTAAAAATGGTGTTGCCATTACAAAGAAAAGATATTCAAACCTAAAGGCACAACAAAAATCCTTGTAAACTAAAAGACTATCAACTCATACTACAACTTTGACAATAATAGAACATTAGTACACAAGTTACAAGAGTCTTATTCAAGACCCTTACAAATAGAACATTCGTCATGCAAAATCATCTAATAGTTCTACGTAGAATATCAATGTGCGCTACATAAGTTACTGCCTCAATCCTTTTAAGTTTAGATCATAGAATGTCTTATAGAAAATCTAGTGAGACTATTCCATATTTGTGAAATCTTCACTATGTTAAGTTATCTCTTAGCAAGAAGCATTTTTTTTGTGTATCCACTCTTTTCTGAGTCATCCTTGTATCTTAAACTACTCTTTTGTTGTACCCATAAGTGGCAATCGAAGAATAATTAAGAAAGCCAAAATAGGCTTAGTGAAAAAGAATACTAGTGTTCTTTATTTCTAAAGGGATAATCAAGAGTGACTTTGTGCAATTGTTGTAACTCAAGGGTGACTTTGTATACTCATTGTAAGTCAGGAATGATATTGAGAATACTTGTAGTTAATTTTTTATTAGTAAAATCCTTTTACGACTTGCAAAGCAGAACGAGATATAACACAATGTTAGGATGAACCAATGTAAAATTTAAGTGTGCCTTTGTTTCATCTATTACACTTATACTATCTTTGGTTATCGTTAACAATTAGTTTGTAAAATCCTCTTAGAAACATTTTTCAACTAGTTAGACAATCACCCGAAAATCATTTATCGTCAACCATCTTGTGAAAGTCTTCAAAAATGTTTTTAAGCTATGTTCAATCCTCTTTTTAGAGCTAACATGTTTATTTTCAATTGGTATAAAAGCTAATCTCTTGGTTTAGTTCATTCTAGAACAAGGAGAAAAATCCAATGTTACAATGCAAATAGGTATTTAACAAATCACTTTTGTTCAAGATGGATAAGTTTGACCACAAGAAGTAAGGAATGATGGTCTTCTTTGAGTTGTGACATATAGATATGATGGACATTGGGGAGAATGACAGTTTTATGTCCATAGACGAATCAATCAAGCCTTACCCAAAATCCTTTGGATAGATGAACACAAGCAAAAGTATCTACTCAATTCAAAGTGATGAAACACTTTTATTTTCTCTTTGAAGAATAATACCAAAAGGTGCACACATTCAAATGAGCTAAAAATATGTTGGACATTTTTACTATCGCGTATAAGGGTTCCTCCCAAGTAAAACATATCAAACTTAGCCTACTTACCCGTTACTATGAACTCTTCAATATGGAAGAAAATGAGAACATGCACAAGTATATTGAATAGGTTTTTTACAAGGCAATGGAGACCACTAGTGACAACACTAAGAACTTCTAAAAGCCTTGACAACAAAGTACATAAGTTGGAGCTTAAACTAGATGGATTGTTCAAGAAAGAGAAATCTCTTGTCCTTAAAGCCCAAAATAGAAGAAATATTCTCACCAAATCTTGAAGGTTAAAGAACTATCAGAGATTAGACAACAACAATTCTCAAAAAAGATGAAAACTCCTTCACGTCCAAGAAAATATGTCTGGTGTGGAGAAAGAGTGGAGATTTCAGAGGTTGAAAATTTTCACTCCAACTAACCAGAAATGAGAGTGTCCTCACATGCCAACTTGAGAAAACTTTAATGATAGAAGAAGTTGAGAAAGTTGCATATCTTTATCTTATGGTTTATGCATTGTGTGATCCCTTATTAGATGGTTTTAACAAAGACGTAGAATTTTCATACCTTCATTCTATTACTAAAACATATCATAAACTTCTATTTAACTCTTCTTTTCTTTTCAAAGCTTATTAAACTCCAAAAGAAAAGTAAAAGTTTTATTGAAACAGATTGAGTTTTTGAAAGCACAAGTTTAACATTGTACATTATCTTTCGCATAACAAAGTCATATGAAAAAAAAACAAAGAACATTAAAGTTTTAAACAAATTTATGTCATTCTAAATTTGAACTTCAAGAAAAAGTAAAAAAAATAACATTTCTCTTCTTCTAAATATAAAGTAGTTGGAAAAATTGTTTATATACCATTATCATCTAAGAATAGATTAATTATTCATAAAAAAACTTTTATTTTGATATTTTTTTTTAGAATATTCAAAATGGTTACAAATATTACTTTTATTATTGATGATTTTCTGCGTGCAAAGTTTGATTGAAAAATACATGTTCGTATCATTAATATCTTTAGAAGAGCATTATTTGTTTCAAAGTTTCTAATAATATTCATATTTAGTAAAATTGTTTCTTCTAAAAATACTTATATTTATATTAGAATTCAAAGATTAAAAAATACATATCAAACAATCTGAAATTTTAATTAAAGATTAATCAATTTGAAAGTTTAAATTATAGTTTCTACTTTTAAGGATAAATCTATCTTAATTGTAACATTCACGGTAACTAGAAATGTTAAATATCTAGCTCATACATATTTATAGATGTGGTATAACATAAAATAATAAGTTTTATTACATAAATAAAATTTATATTTTTAAACAAAAATATTTTATAATATAATTATAATTTTATATTTTTTAAAACAAATAAATTTGTATTAAACTTTTTATTATTTTTATTTATTTTTTAAATATTGTATAAATTTTCTTATTTAAATAAGTTATGTTAATCCAAAAATGAAGAATGATCTTTAAAAATATCTAAAAGATAAATGTTTTGATGACAATGACACTATAAGAAGGAGAGCGACATCATATGCTATTGAAGTCTTGTATTTTTATGTACATGTTTGTTTGTAATAGTTAGGAATCATGTTAAAGATCATAACATGCACACGACTCTAGTTTAAATTATGAAAAAAAAATTGTTTTTCGTAGAAAGCATTTAAAGTCAAAATAATTGATTATCTCAAGCAATAATCGATTATCATAACTGAAATAATTGATTATCTCGAACAATAATCGATTATCTCACGTTGTTTTATGAAATCAATTTACTCTCTGGAATAATCGATTATCCTAGGTAATAATTGGTTATTCTTAACATTTTTGCAAAAATATTTTCATATTCTACATAACCTTACGTCCCTTTCTTCCTATAAATACATAAGAGGGGTATGAACTTTCAAAAATAACCAAGAGAGATCAAGCGAAAGTTGCTCTGCTGCTAGTGTTTAAACTTACTTTATCATTTGTGGTTATTCAAAGGAGATGTTTATCTTTTAAGGTTTTCAAAAGAGGTGTTGTTCATCCTTTGTGGTTATTCAAGGAGGGTGTTCATCCTTTATGGTTATTTAAAGGAGGTGTCTTCATTTCTTGTAGTGTTCAAGGAAGGTATTTATTCATCTTTTGTGTATTTAAGAGGTATGTTGTTCATCCTTTGTTGTGTACAAAGAATGTATCTTTGCTACTATTTTACTTATTCTACTATGTAAGTAGTAATTTTTAACATAAAATAGTTAGTTGTTGTCACTTTCATTTGAAGTAATAAATCACTGAACATAGATATGTTCGAGTATACATACTTGTATTCTTTTCTCTTTATCCTTACTCTTATTTATATTCAGTTTACTCTCTACTTATTTATTTTATACTCTTATGTTAATCAAATAGAACTTATTTTTATTTTTAAATTTTAGTTAAACTTTATTTTAACAAAATTAAATTTAAAAAAGATTTAAGTTTTATTAAGAACCAATTCACATCTCTTTATTTATTTTAGATGTCCTTTTAATCTAACAAGTTATTTTATCCAAATACATTGATTTAATTATTATTAATTAACTTTTTTTTCTTTATTTATTTAAAAAATTTAATTTATTTATTTTTAGTTTTGATATTATTTTTTTACAACTTTTATAATGTAATTTCTACATAAGACAAACAAAATAAAAAAATAAAAAATATTAGAATATAAAGAATAATAACAAAACAACATCAAATAAATTACAAATTAAAAAGTTAGAAACTTTTAAATGAATTACTTTATTATATTATAAAATTTTACTATTAATTAAATAAATAATAAGCTAGTCAATATGTAATAAGTCAACATGCATGTTATTAATTTGTTGAACCTATTCTTTTATATATATATATATATATATTATATATATATATATAATTTGCAATCAATTTACAAACAGAAACACAAAGTAGAAGTTGATAATAATCATAATATTTACAATTAAATAGGTTAATCTTGACGAATTAATAATTATGTTATTATTATTCCTGACTAATTTATTTATTCTTTAAATTTTGAATTTTATTAGATAAAAATGAGAAATTTACATCAATAAAATGAAACACCATATCAATTTATAATTATGTTGATTGGAAGTGTTCACTTTTCAATACACTCCTATTTCACTATAATGTTTGAGTATATTCCAGTCTTCATTAATCTTTAAATTTATAATTAAAAATATTAATTTCTTTAGTTAAACGCTCATGATAACTTTATTTTAATAATAAAATAATATATATCAATAATTAAATTTTTTAAAAATATAATTAAAATTTTAATATAATTGGTTATCAAATAATTATTTCTTCATTACAAGGAATTCTTTATTATCTCATGTTATCATTATTATTAAAAGTTAATTGCTAGTATATTTTCACACACGCAATAAACTCAAGCAAAAATATATGGAAAATTTAAATTTATAGAACTTAAAAGTCTAAACAATGCTCTAATTTTATGTTTTATTGAAGTAAAAGTTAATAGTTAATTCAATTATTACATTCCATTATTTATTCAGTATTTTTCACGTACAATCCAACTTATTAGAAATATCAATTTACTTTAAAAGTACAATTAAATTAATTATTAAATTATCAATTAAACAGAAACTCAGTGGTGGTGATAAAGAGTGAGAAACTTTTTAAACAGAAAATCTAGATTTAATTATAAATCCATTCCATTCATCAAGAAAAAAAAAAAGTTCACAATCATCACTTGGGGAGTTAAAGTCCACAAGACGCAGATCCTAGTCTTCATCTTCATCAAAATCAGAATAATCTTCATTTTTATCAGAAGAATCCTTGTCACTTTCAGATTCACTCAGTATATATGTCGTTGGCTTACGAGTGGCCCTCTGAGGTCTGGTTCTTGTTGGGGGTGGTGCAATCTCAACCACCTCCTCCTCTGCGGTGCTTGGAGAAGAGTTTGAACCAGCAGAACCACCAGACAAGTCTTCACCTACACTTTCATCTTTGTCAGCAACCCTGCCCAACACAGAACTGCTTTTCTTGTTAAATGGAGATGCCCTCATCTTCCTCACTTTCTTCTCAGGTGATATCCCTGTTCTTTCCATCATCTCAGTTATAAGTTTTTGACCCAATATCTGAGATTGCTTGCCACCTACGTTTCTTTTCCGGGTAGCAGCAGGTGCCTTTTTCGCAGCAGGTTTTCTCCCTGCTTTCTTTTTTCCTGCTCCTGAGGACGGCTGCATGATTTCAAAGTCGTCGTCGTCTTCATCCTCTGCCTTATCCATAATATCATTATCACTATCTGCTTCATCCAACACTACGGTATTTTCTTTTTTTGCAGCAGGACCCCTTCTTTTTGGCGCTGTCTTCTTCCCAGCAGGTGCAGGAGGATCTTCAGTTTCCATGCATGTTAAGGTTAATAAGTGCTCACCATCAAATACTATATGAGAATTAATTAGAAGATTCAGAATTATTGTGGTGCTAAAAATACTGACCAGTTGATTGATCACTAGATGGTGCAAAGTTATATGCAGCTAGCCGTTCTCGAAGTGATGCAATTTCATCATCCCCAACCTGATAACAAAAAACAATTCAGTGCTCGACAAAACTTGCCCCAAATAAACTACACTCGAAGATTACTGGCATACCGTCTGAGTACTCTCAGA
Source organism: Lablab purpureus (assembly GCA_030347555.1). Lineage (NCBI taxonomy): Eukaryota > Viridiplantae > Streptophyta > Magnoliopsida > Fabales > Fabaceae > Lablab > Lablab purpureus. The sequence continues at coordinate 27,961,854 of CM059258.1, forward strand.
ACCTGCTGCACTGTCTTTTGGTTTGGTAACTTCGGCAACATTTTCTGACAAGGCAAATAGAAAAAACTTATACCATCAAAATTGGAATGCATGAAATAGTTATGATCATGGTATTTCTCCCAGTAAATGTCACATCATAAACCATTATCCAAATTCTCTTCATTTAATTATATTTTATTATTAATATAAGTAGCCACAAAAAAATATTTTCTTAAAAAAGAATTAATATTAAAACAATTAATAATGCCAAATATTTTTTTCTAACGTAAATTAGTTTCTTTACTTTATTATCAAAACCCAAAGAATTACTGATTAGTTATTAACAGTAACGTAATTCAGACTTACCGACTTCCATCGAAGAATTATCGTTCTCTGGCTCAACATTTTTGGCCTTCTTAGTATATTTCCGAGGTTGTGGTGGCTTCTTAGCTGCTTTTGTTGCTTGTGAAACACCACGATTGGATGCCTTGCTAGTTGCTTGACTTGACCTTTTCCGTTCCTCCTCGGCCTCTTTGCTATCTATTTCCTGAAAGAAGCAAAACATGATAATTAAAACGTAAGTAAACATGCTATCATTATTCCGGTATAAGTAAAGATTTAAATTAGGCAATTTCTCCTACATCAAGTTTCTTCTCGAGCTCATCTAGATCCTTCAACCACATAGACTTTGATGGCGTTGCTTTCAAAATCTCGAACTCCTTTTCCTTATCAGCTTTCTCTGCTAGAAGCTTCTGAACACTTTCGAAGGTCAAAGTCCGAATAGACATGGATAACAGATATTCATAGTCTCCTGCTTTTGCTCCTTCCACACTTCCAGTTTCCTTTTCTGTAGAATTGCTGTCATCTTCCTGTTCTTCGTCATTTGCCCCAGCAACTACAGGTTCTGCAGATTTCCCTTTCCTTGGCATTGGAGTGAAACCTTTCTGCTGCAGCTCAATCACCAAATCGGCATTCTTCCTGTTGCTCACAATAATTTCTCCACTCACAACCCCTAATATAAACCTAACTTTGTTATCCAACACCAGCAAAAGACGTTCAAGGTTGTTCAGTATATGATTCTGCATGCATAACCAAATGGCATTTCAGTTCTCACTAGCAGAGGTTTTTTGGAGCTATAAATACATTCCTATTAGAAACACAACAAACTCACCTTTCTTCTTTCATAATAATCCAGCCGAAGTGGGAAGAACTCCTCGAGAACTGCACAAGAAATCACATAAAAATGTGTAAAACATCATCTGACAATTGATAGTATTCAGAACTTTACATAATAATAAAGGTTTACACATACTTTCTTCTGGAGTGTCATATTTCTTAATTCTCCCTTCTGCATCAAATAGATGCATGTTGTTTGTGCTTAGAGAGGTGGTCAGTTTAAACTTTTTAAGCAGACCCTCTTGCATGATGCCCGCTATTTTGTCTAGCTTCATCCTGACTTCTATGTCTACAATTGCATCATCACCGTTCTGTCGGAAATCCTGCAGAAAGAAAATTTTCATAAGAAAAATTGACAGGCTTATTTTGCATATTGTAAAAAAGTACTTAGGTTCAGCTTATTACATCGATTAAAGGGTCCTTCACATTAGGAGATCCATCAGTTATAGACTCAAGGAACTGCTTGTAATCTTGGGTCCATTTACGGATTGGCAGCTCAGAGATTCTAAAAGTTTGTTCATTTATTTCTTCCACTAAGCCATTGACTACGTATCCACCTTCCTTGGGGCTTCTCTCAATTATTCCTTTGAATCCTTTGTACCATGGATTCATTGGCACCATTGTCTCCCCACTCAACAAACGCCTAATGTTCGCAATAATCTCCCTTGGATTATAATTCGGAATGAAGGAACTCCAGCCTGTCCCAATTCCCTCACTACCATTGACAAGAACCAACGGTATAACCGGCATGTACCTGTGAGGAAGGACAAAAATAATTAGAGAAAACCCCGTCCCCGTCGCTGATCATAACCCTAACGGGTCTTCTGAAACAAAGGAATAAACAAAATACCAGTTGGGCTCAATTGACTTGCCATCCTCGCTCAAGTATTCAAGGAGCCTGTCGTCATCTTCATGGAAGATGCACCGAGTAATAGCGTTTAGTTCAGTGTAAATGTATCTGGCACTAGCGTGATCTTTGCCTCCCTATTACAAGAGCAAACTACACCGTTAATACAAGTTCCAAAGCACAAGAAGCACAGATATATCAAGAGTAAGGTTTTGAATCAAAGTTATATGTATAGATTCATCTCACCAGGTTACGAGTACCAAATTGACCATTTGGTTTAAGAAGATTGACGTTGTTGCTACCCACAAAATCTTGTGCCATATTAATGATTGTGCTAGATAAACTTTGTTCACCATGATGGTAAGCAGAGTGCTCAGACACATAACCAATAAACTGGGCAACTTTTATTTCTTTGAACAATTTCTTCTTAAATGAGCAGAACAGAATCTTTCTTTGACCAGGCTTGAGGCCATCAACCATAGAGGGAATAGACCTCTGAAGATCCGCCCTAGAGAACAAAATAAGCTCTTTGTTAACAAAATCCCTGTAGTTTATATATTGGGCCGTATGATCACGATAGGTGCCAGGCTGCAAGAACAGATTAGTAGGTTTTTATTAGCATATACTCCCCATAGCTCAAAAAAACATTAATCCCAACACTTCATATCCATCAATAAAATGTACAACAACGTCTGATGGGTAACCTTCACACCTCAAAATTACGAATCCAGGTCTTCCTGTCTTCAGCCTTTTTCTTACTGAATGCCATCTCAATTGCACTTCCATCTTGCTCATCATCCCAAACAAAGTCCTTCTTATGTTTACCAAGATCTCCAAAGTACTCTCGCCCTTCCTGGGGAGTACTTGTACCCAAACCCTGTATGTAAGAGAAAAATGGATACAAAGTAAACACTCTAACTGAAAGGAGAACAAACTCTAAAGCTACTTTTTCAAGGTTCTCCATCCTTACAGCAACAAACCTTATAGTACTTTATCTTCCAACCACTTGCATTATTCCCCAACCTTTCTCTCCATGATTCATATTCAGGCATGGAATAAAACGATAATTTTGTCCCATTTGAATGAAAGGCCTGCAGAGACAGGAAATTCAAAATATGAAATGTATGACGTGCAGGATGCGAGAGTAAATGTTTTCGTTCTCGTTAAGTACAAAATCACACTAACCCTTATTATGGGAGTGGTGAACTCAACCATAAAAGTTGGAACTTTTAGAAGTGATGGCCAGAACGAATGAATGAAGTTTATCAGTAACCCTTTGATGTGGGAACCATCATGATCCTGAACCACCCGGAAAGTTGAAATTATAATATCAGTCAAAGCATTAGACAACGCACCAGAAGACTATAATATCTGAATACACCCACCTGATCAGCCATAATCATCAAATGCCCATATCTCAAAGACTTCACGTTTGTGTACTCTTTGTTTTGCTGCAGTCCAAGAATCTTCTTTATATTTTGAATTTCTTCATTATCCATTATCTGTTTACTGCTGGCTTCCCGTACATTGAGCAATTTACCCCTCAAAGGAAACACCCCATAATGGTCTCGACCCACAACAGAGAGGCCAGCCATCTTCATAAATAATAAATAATGTCACAACTCTTAATTCTTAGAAAACCTTGACTTGTTTGTGATAGGGTTAAAAAAATAATGAATCCATGAGTATAACGAAGAAAAATAAATGGATTTGGCTATCGGTTCACAATTACCTTTGAAACAGGCTATTCAAAGAAAAATAGTACAACGGTTATTTCAAAGTAGAAATTCTGAGTGTTCTTTGAAAGATCATTGGCTTCTAAGTTTTTAAATTGAAGTTTAGCATATTATTCAGGTTCGTAAAAATAACTTGCAGCAAAGATTGAAAAGCACTTCTTTCTAATGAAAAACTTACAGCAAGGGCCTTAGCAGAATCTCCCTCGGTCAATATCAAGGTACACTTCTCCGAGTTCCTACCACCTGCATCATTGGCATCCTCTAGCTTCACAATTCCGCGAAGCCTTTGGGTCTTCGTCCCATCAGATTTTTTAAGATCTTTGCTTTGCTTAAAATCTGCCCACGATAGGAGGCTGTCCACTATTCCAGAATTTGCGACTGGAAACAATGCAACGTGTATGTGTAAGACATCAATTTTCATGGTCGGATTATGTAGACTAATGAGAAAAACAAACCTTCCTTCAACATCGACTCAGGAACATCACATTTAGAACCAAAACTAGCCTGTCTAGTCGTAAGAGTTTCCTTAGTTTGAGAATCAAAGGCAGGATTGTCAATAAGTGCATTGACAAAAACCCACAAATGATTCTTCACGTTGTGAGCTTTCACACTGGCATCCTTTTTCTTCTTATTTACTTTAGCCATCACAAAGTTAGTAATCTGACTGGTGACATGATCAACATGAGTCCCGCCCTTGATTGTAGCAATGGAGTTAACAAAGCTGACCTGGTAAAACAAATTAACAGTGTATAAGACAAAAAGATAACATCAATGAACTACCAAGCACTAGTAACTTTGCTTCAGAAGCGCAATAGTCACCTGTTGAAACTGGCCATCACTTAGACTCACGCAAATCTCCCACCTATCACCTACTTTTGCGTGAATCCTATAGACAACAACAAAACCAAGTTAGCACAGCAAATACAGGAAAGGAGAAAAAACACAGGCTCCAAAGACTGCATTTCATAGACACAAACCTTGGAAGTGGCACTGGTTTGGATTTCTCTGCTGATTTGAGGTAAAGATCAGCATAGTCACGAAATGATTTCATGCGGATCGCCTGTCCATTGAGTTCAACCTTAACCGTCTTTCCAAGACAGCCAGCCATGTCCAACACCCTCTTTTTCATCAAAGCCACAACGTCCTCTTCAAGATGGTCCATCTTAAACTTTGCCAAGTCAGGCTTGAAGGTTACCTTGGTCCAGTTCTCACCAGCTTTGCATTTTGTTATCACCGGGTCCGACTTCTTCCCCATGTTGTTGGAGAAAACCTTTCAACCACAACCAGACAACCCCATCAGCAACACCCACAGAAATTACCTCATCAAGCATCATATATCAATTTCCAGTCAAAACATCAAAATTCGCAATCCCCAAAAACATTACTGAAAGGGATATCAAAAAAGGTATCACAAAAACCCGAGCATAATCCCAAATCAACAAATTCATCTCCAATTCAAGTTAAAGAAGAAAAAACCAGCTTCAGATACAACTTCTACCTAGAACATGTGAGTTATCAATTCCCAAAAAATAAACCAGAGAGATCTTCTAAATTCCTCCAATCAAAGGAAAAGTGTAACAAAAATATTCCAGTATTAAATATTCAAGTGGTTATATTTATTCGCAGAAACCAAAAGCTACCCGAAAAAATTAGCCCTACCCTAAATCGAGAAAATCACCCGCAAGAAAGACCAAAATGGAAAACAGCACTATGGTTAACATAATCACTCGAACCACAATAAAACAAAAGTTTCGGGTCTAAAAACCCTAGAACTGTTCAATTAAGGATGAGACCCAGAAAATGGAGACAAACTTGAATGGGTGAGAAGAAGACCTGTTTATACTTCTTCAGGCGCTTTCCGTCGGCGGTTTCGATGACGAATTCGGTGGAGAAAATGTTGGTGAGCTTGGCGCCGTAGCCGTTACGTCCGCCAGTGGTCTTCTTGACGTTGTCGTCGTAGTTGCTGCTGGTGAGCAAGTGGCCGAAGATGAGTTCGGGGACGTAGACTTTCTCCTCCTGGTGGATCTCGACTGGTACGCCATCGCCGTTGTTGAAGACGGAGACGGTGTTCTGCTCGGCATCGATGGTGACCTTGAGAGCGTCCATGGAGGGGTCTCGCTGCTTGTTGTCGGCGGCGTTGACGAGGATCTCGTCGAAGATCTTGTATAGGCCAGGGACGTAGGAGACGGGGCGTTGCACCATCTCATTGTTCTCGTACACCCACAGCGTCTGCGTGTGCTTCTCGATTGAACCCACGTACGTGTCAGGTCGGAGCAGGATGTGTTCCAGCTGCGTCTTCTTCTGGTAGACTTCTTCGATGGTCTTCCCCGCTGCGGCGGCCACGTTGGCCGCGCTGCTGCTCTGAAGGGGGCGCTTCATCTGGGGCTCCATGACACGGAGGTAGTGTCGAGAGAGAGAGAGAGAGAGAGAGAAACGAAGTGATTGAAAGAGGGTTTACCTTTGCAAACTGTCTTTGCTGAAGAGCATAGGAATTTTAAAAGCAACTTGGAGCAACGGTATAATAGCTTTGAATTTCAAATCTTGGGCGTCTTGAATTAGAGCGGGACTGTGACATTTGATGGGCTTCCATATGTGAAGAGCACTCCATCTCTCACAATTGCTTCCTGCACTTCCCTTTTTTCGTCCTGCACCTCTATGCAGTCTAAAAAATGTAAACAAAATATTTCCATCATTATGAAGATTTCAAATTGAATGATTTGAAAATTTTCAGATTGTATAATGAGAAAGACAAAAACTTATTTATATATATATATATATATATATATATATATATATATATATATTATATTTTGGATTGCACAAATATAAATGTCGTGTCCAGTGTCATTGTAGTTGTGTGTTAGTGCATAATAGGCACACACTCCGAATTACAACTAAAAAAACATAACAAACTAAGATATCTAAGTCATAAAAGATAAAATGGACATCTAAAAAAATAGAGGTGTAAAATATATGAAGGAGAAAAAATAATTGTCTCGATTTGGTTACTTAACATATCCTTATATGGTTTTGTCATTAAAATAGCACATATAGGGCTTATTATTTCCTGCACCTCCACATGGGCGTGCATAGAGATAAAAGATGCATGTTTAAATATATAAATTTAACATATTTCCTTGTTTATATATAATTATTACATTCTTAAGTCATTATTTGCTATCTATAACTTATTTTTGTTGTTTGTTAATTTAAGTTTCTTTCTCTTTTAATTTTATTTCTTAGTTTTTTTAACATAGTTTTGAATTGATTAATTTGTAAAATGTTTGGATAACTTAATAAATTATAACAGATTTATCAATCTGGAATATTTCTTAAACCTGGAATATTTCTCATATTTTAGATTGTGTAATCTAGAATACACTTCCAAATTCAAATATAAGTGTATTTTAGTTTATGATATACTATTTTATTTTGATTTTATCTTAAGTTGATTGTTAAATTTTAATTTAGACAAATATGATTAGGACAAGGATACTGTCTCTCAACCAGATAAACATCAAAAGATCTATGATCTCCATTTGTAGGAAAGATCATACTAGAGTCTCTTATGTGTGTGATGATATTGACAAACATGTATAGGATGTACCTATGCATGAAGTGGTACATGATGAAGGTTTTCCAAGGATATTAACAATGCATCCTATTGACAAGTCATGTTAATCACATTGCTAGGATTTTGTGAGATCATGAGGCAAGAAATGAAATTTGTTTAATTGTCATGTTTATTATGTTCTAAGAAATGAGTTTATATTGAATATTGTTTTTTAGGATCATGGGAAGTAAAAGTCACTATCCCATTTGCTAAAGTTAAATAAATTTGTGGTCCCACATGACAAATTGAAGTTGTGGCGAAGAATTACGGCTTCTTACTCATTTGCAACATTAGTTATGAGACGATAGATAAGGGATTAATGTTTGCATTTGTGAAAAGATGGCATAGAATGACCAACAACTTCCATCTGCCTATTATTGAGAGGGCCATCATACTAGATGATATGTTTGCACTTGTTCATATCCCTATAGCAAGACAATTATGCATGTACAATATTCTAGATGCAACGACAATTACAATAGTGCTAGACTGTGAGTTTTATGAGTAGTCTTGTGCCCACCATAGATGGACATATGATGTCACAACTTATTTGTTGCATTTTGTGGAATGTGTGATATTTGTATATGAGAGTGCGATATCATTAGGGTGACCTTAGATTGTGTGGAGGATATACATGGGAAGGAGTCGCACTCACGTACAAGTAACTTATGACAAAGCAATTGACAACTTATGTCATGCTTTTACATATTAGTGATTTAACCATTTACATGACTTCAATTGTTTGTTTTACATAATGTTTCAAATAACATTGTTTTTATATTGTAATAGGTGTGGTATACAAATGTTTTCCAACATCAGTCTTAGGAATTTTAATCCCACCTATGATACGGACCAACCCATGTTGGTAGATATGTGATAAGTCGAGCTTTTGTATGCTTGCATCAATTATATTTTAGCTTGATGGTTTGTCCCATTGTGTGTTAATTAGAGGTCATAAGAGGAATACCACAACAAAAGACAATTTAAGTAGATCCCTATGTTCTCTCAATAGATTCTCCTAGGAACTTATAGAAATATGAATATTTCCAAACGTATTTTATGCAAATACAACTACATGTAAATCATGCCTCGATCGTATGCAAGTTCTTTAGTCTTCTCAAACCAACCATCTATATTGGTGGTAGTATCTCAACAATGTGAATAAGAGATCACATTTGTTCTCATTTATCAGAGAAATTAGTTGTTCATAATATTTTAGATAAGTCTTTTTTTCGTAACAAAGATAAAGCATAGTTTTCCATGTTGTTTCTTGTACATAATGGCAATGAAAAAATGTTTACATGGGATCTCGACAATATCCCAAAAATTACAAAAACTTAATCTAACATTCAAATCAACTATCAACTTGTGTTTGAATGAAACAACTCAATTTATAACACAAAACACGACAATGTATATGATGTTGCATTAAAGTTCTAGTACACAGGGTTCTATTTTTATCAAAAAAATAAATGACATAATAGAAAAATAAATGACAGTTAATTGAGATTTGGAATCAAGGTATTGGGTCCTTCTCATGAACACATATTAAAATTACTTAGAGAATTCAACCTGATTCAGAAGAATTAACTAGAGAATAAGCAAAGAAGAGAAGAAGAATTATAAGAGATAAAAAGAAAGTTAGAGAGAAAATTTGTACAACCAACATGCCTCCTTCCACAATCGTAGTCCTTCAAATACATGTTCTCTTTGCTATCATGTGTGCTTCTTCTACCATTTTTTGTATTTTGGAATCTGGTACATAGTATCTCAAAATACCTCTTGTATTAATTCTTCATTTGTCCTTTTATATACATTATAGTAAACAATGAATATTAAATTATTTTTTGCCTCTCCATCTAACATTATCTAGGTTTAGCCATTACACCATCCTCATACTTATTTAGTTTTTTCTTTAATTGTTGCAAACCTTCTCATATGAAGTATGTCCTAATTCATTCTAATATGATAATTATAGACTTATCTCTAACAAACAATATTGTGTTATTAAATAACTTTTACATGTAACTTTTGAGTACATATTTAACTATAATAGTATTGTGTTATTAAACAACTTTGACATGTAATTCTTGACTACGTATTTAACCATTTTTTTGGTTGTGGGAACTTACATCTTTGATTTGCTTCTTCTTTTATTCAAACAATTCGAACATATGTAGCCTTTGAAGCTACCATTAGCAAGTCTCTCGAAACTATGTTCTTAAAATTGTTGTAAAATTGACAAGGAAAATCTACGTTCAATCTTTGACATTATGTGTAGAAAGATGTGAACTAATCCCTCTCAATCTAGTAAATACACATAAGTTTAGCCTAGTGGATTTTAGAACACAAAGTGAGTGAGTTGTTATACATTAACTTCGGCCAATATTGGTCATTTGAATCTTTACCTATAACAATTAAACTATGCCCACCATTTTTGGTTTTCAAATGCATCTGTCAAGACAAATGAATGGTCTACACACTCGATATTCCTTTTTTTGCGATTGTCCTACTCTTCAGAGTTGGGAGTATTATTTTATAGATTCACAACACCTACCACGTTATTAGATTAGATCACCCATAACAAATCAAAAGTAACACTTAGATTAGATTCCTTCCATTTATGTACTTTATGAGATCTTTCAAATTGAACATATACAATACCATCTTACTAACGATTTCAACCATATTTTATGATGAAAAAATTAAAATGCATTAAAACTGGTCTATCGCATTGGTATGCATTCCTGTAAAAAGGAAAATAGAAATTTACAAGACCACAACAGTTGACAATATCTTTCATCTTCTTGCAATTATAGAAAATAGAGACTCAGGGATTGCAAAAATCTCAATTACTACATACTTTAGTAAAGGTAGAATGGAAGGAACTCGTGTTTAGGCAACAGGGAACACTATAACTTGATCAATAACAGGGCCACAAAGAGAACCGTAATCATCAATTCTGGTATGATAGAAGGAGCTGTAGAAAGTGAGTCTGGTTCTTGCTGCAATAGCTTTGAACTTGAAACTCACAGTCCTGAATGTTCCCTTCCCTTCAGATTTGAAGGGAACTTTGAAGGTATCTTTAGCAGCAAATGCTTCAACCATCATGGATCCATGGCACCCATTTTTGGCATCTCCAACTGAAAATGTGATGTTGTAGACTTTGTTGGTAACTGTTCTGAGGACTTGAGCAATGGCACTTTCCCTGCCTGCCACAAGCTCCACTGCTCCCAGCCCAAATGGGACATTGAAATGCTTTGAATCAATGAACTTCACAGCCTTGAGGGACTCAATGATCCAACCAGGTAGTGGGGAGAACCCATCTTGTTGTTGAGGAGGGAGCAAAACACCGTTGGTAGAGTTGAAAATGGGGAATGGACCCTCCTCAAAGCCAGGATTTTTTACCAAGTTAACTGCAAGATACCATATAATGGTTTTATCAGAAAATGCCTGTTGAATGGTACACAGTTATATTCCACATCTAAATAATAGTAATTATATTTCACACCCCCATTTGGTAAACTGAGTTTCTCTCTCCTCCTTGTTACCACAAAATATGAAGATCCAAAGGTAATGGGAAAACAAATTACATGTGGGGAAAACACTTTTGTGTCTAATGTGCTATCAGGCTCCACCCATGTGCCTGGCTAAGGTAAAGATCCAATTTTCATCTATTCTATAAATGTGACTAATTATTCACTTTTGACAAATATAGACAAAGTAGGGACACACTGAAAATGTGATGGCACATGAGAGACCAAAGAGCATGGAAGTACTAGTCAGCCGGAAACTCACTACATGAATTCCTACAACTTTCAGATGTGTTAAAACCGCAGAAAGATCTATGTTGTGTATGGATTCGAAATTGTAAGATGTATGGAAAGATAACATACCAAAGTGGTATTTGATCAAATTCAAATGTTAGGTTCAAAGAGTAGAGTAGCATAGCATGGTATATGTTTCATTACCTCTTGTAGGCATTGGAGGGTAGAACTCCCTGATAGCAATGGCATCCAAAAGTGGGCCACAAGCTGGATCTTCTTGAACTCCAGGGTTGTGGAAAGTCACTTTGACAACATTAGAAGTGGCCTTAAACCCCCAAGCAATAACATCACCATTGAGGTTATACAGGGTCTGCAAAGGAACATCACCAGTCTGTGGAGGCACGGAGATTCTCAATACTTCATCTTGTGCACAAGTCCTTGAGGCCCCAAGAATTAGAGCATACAGTTGACCCGGTTTGACCTTGATGGTTTGGGAGATTGAGGCCTCATTGCCAAGTCTCACAGCATGAATTCCATGAGTAACTGGGAAGAACATGCCACCAGGTTGGGGTCCCCCAGAGACATACTCAACCAGACCGTTGATCTCCCATTTGGGCAAAGCAAATTTCCCAACCAGCTTTGTTTTCTGGAGGTATTTGGGGTTCGGTTGCTCCTCAAAGTTGCCATTTTGAAGGTAAGCTGTTGAGTTAAAAATTACAAAGAAAAAAAAAAAACCACAACTTCAGAATCAGTGTTACTAAGTGCACATTGTCAGATCCATATGTTTAAAATAACACGGTGGTGGTGAGATGGTAAATACACTTATAATTTGAATTAAAACATTTCATAAACTCGATGAAGTATTTTAACTACAGACAGTTTCTCTAAGGAGATAAATCTCAACATAATGAACAGATCTAAAGGCTGCCCTGAAAAAATGTACAAGCAAGTAACCCGTAGAGCCATTCCATCAAGCAAATCAAAGCAAAAGTGGACAATGCAGAACAGGGGCTTGAAGTAAACATAGAAAAAGTGAGCATAAACTCAAGTTAAACAAGAAACAGATCAAGTGCTTTTGTGTTTCCTTTTTCACATTCCTATGTATAGGAAAGGAAAGGGTCACAGATGTTAGCAAAATACCTTCTGGTACTCTTGGTTCAAGAGCAGCAACAGCTGAAGCAGCACAAAGCAAAGCCAAAAGGAGTGGTGAAGAAAGAGTGGGTGCCATTTTCAGAGCAAAACTGAGGCTAGTAGAAGAGAAGGGAACAGGGTTTGTGTGTTGCTCTGAAAGAGCAGGACTTGGTGTGGAAGTGAAGTGGATGAAGCTTCACTTGTTTTTATAATGGAAAGAGAAAATAGATGGTACTTAGCAAAAATCACGTAGAAAAGTGCATTAGGGGGGAACACACACATGATTTGTCTTTAAAGTTTTGATTTTTTTTTTCTCCACGCGGTTTTTTCTCCACAATTCATGCTGTGGACACCTTTGAATTGATGTCACAATCTCTTCTTAGTTAGATGGGAGAAAAAAAAGTGTTATTTAATATAAAATATTGTTATTTATACAGTAATAATAATTATTTAACAAAAACTAGAGACAGAACCTGTGTGTGCTTTTTATACAAGTTGGGGAAAGAGCTAATTTAATTTTTTGAAAGAAAGAAAAGTGATTTATATTATATTATATTAAATATATATATATATATAAATTTCAGTAATTATAATTCCCCTAAAAAGTTAATATAGAAAGAATATATAAATTTAAAAAAATTGTTCATATTTCACAAAGTGTAAGAAAAATTTGTTACGCAATTTATTTATTACACATATAATATAGCATTTCTCTAAAAAAATTGGTACATAGTTTCTATAACTAAAAACATAAAGATGTAAAACATATCGTGTTTCATTAACAAATTTGTTTTATGTAATGATGTCGGTGATCATATTTTTTAATCATTTTTCAGTTTCAATCTATGAGATGAGAATCCAAAATTGTTTGAGTATACTTCTAGATCTATTTTTTTAACTCTTCCTTGGTTTTCTAAGTGAATTAATTACTTTTTTCTGATCATTATTGATTTTTTTTTTTTTTTTGTGATCCACGTGATGTGTTTGGTTTTTCCTTAGAAACTCTTACATTATGATTTGGATTAAAAAAATATAAAAATAACTTCTCCAATACTTTAGGACATTGTAAAGTACAAATTTAGATGACCATATATTTATCTTATGTAAATTCTTATAAATAAATTATGACATTCATTACATATATTTTTTTTATATTGAGTTAGTTGGGTAGGTGGATAAATTGTTGTAAATTCTTTAATACGAGTTTAAATGTTACACCAAAAAAAATCCTCCTTGTTTTAATTATGTTGTTTTGTGACTCAAGTTTTAATTTCTAATTTTTCCTCAATTAAATTAAATTTTTGTTAATAATTTTTTTAAAAAATTTAAAAATTAACAATGTCTTTAATTGCATTATATGCAGAATTGTTTGGTTAGATAAGTCTTTGTTTGTTCTATTATTAGCATTTTTGACTGTTTGGTGTGTTATTAGTTGGTCCATATAATAATTTACATTTAAATAATTATACTTGTAATTATTTTAACATTAAATCTTTATTTTTTAAAATATTTTTACAAGCTTATAAAAATATTGTCAATATTATTATTTATTATTGTTTAGAGTGATTAGGTATTCTATATTCGATTAAAAAAATTATCTATTTAATAAGAATTTTCTTATTTAATAGGTCACAAACAGTGATAATTACATCATCAAATTAAATTAGTATCAAACTAAATCAGTTTCTAATTTACTAGATTAGGCTAAATCTGTTGGTAAAAAATAATATTTTTCATATTTTTTTTACATTTTTTCTGAAATATTTTCTATCAGATCATAAATTTATATGCATTTTCTGAAATATGGTGGCATTTTTTCCTGAAATGTGTTCTAAATAATTAATAGTGCAGTGGTTAATTGTCAAATCCCAAACCAAAATGTCAAAGCATAGAGTTTATTATTATCCTTTGGTTCACATTTACACAATTGATAAAGTGCCTCTATAAGCTGTAATTTTAGTCACCACCACTTCCAATGTTTTTCCTTTTTTTTATAAATTTGTTTACACAAAATCAAAATTAAAATATATAATATTATGAAACCTATTCTCTTATATATGAGACGAGATTAAAAATAATTGGTTTAATAGACATTTTGGTTTCAATATTTTGTGAGAATTTGTATTGTCTTTTTATATTTTTTTTTCTCAATTAAGTCCCAAATTTTATTAAACTCTATCAATGTGATCCTTTTTGTTATATTAATTATATTAATGTTAATAACGTTAAATGTATGAGACGTTACACATCTAAATTAACTCGTAGTACGTAAATAATGACAAAAAATTATGAATACAAAAATATGACATTACAATTTGTGAATTTTTAACAAAAAGAATCACATTGAAGACTTAGTGAAAAAAAATTATAAATTCTCACAAAATATTAAAACCACAATGCCTATTAAACTAAAATAATTTAAAAAAATTATTTTATCAAGAAAAGTCTAAATTTTTATATTTTTTATTGGTTGAATAAAAATACCATAGTTAAAAAGAATACAAGAAAATGAAATTATATTAAAGAAGTAAAAAGAATAGAATGTGGGTTCCATGTTGATTTCAAATTTTAATTTACAAGATAAAAGGTAGGTGAAGGATTGGTTCATGTTCTATTGCTCTCTTTGGTACACGTGTTGCTTACTTTATGTTTGAATTTTAAGTGGGTCCATTGCAGGTAACTGTTGCTCTTGGCTCTTGCCGCCAAGTGTTGAGAAAAAGTGGATGCTATTATAAAACTTTTAATAAATTTTAGGTATGATAATTTTTTCTTAATGTTAAACTTTTTTAATAAATTCAATTGAGTTCTTAATTTAGTTAAAAATAATTAAAAAAATATTTTATTTAAATTAATGTTAATATTGTTAAAAAGATGATGATGTGAAGATCTCTAATTATATGTGGAAGATAAAAAAATGATATGATGTAGTCTTTTTTTTTAATGTTTCATCCTATATCTATTAAGTGTCATTATGTATATATTAGATCCTTTGTTAATATTAATAAAATAAAAAAGATAATTATTTTTAATTAACAAAAAAATTATAGAACCACATTATATAAAATCTCACAATATTAGAACATAGAATTATTATACCTAAATTATATATATATATATATATATATATATATATTAATTAGTGGAACATATGGCTATGGGTTTATTTTTTTATAATAATAACAAAAAGTATTATTATAACAATTATTAAATTAAATCTTTAATAGTTTTTTATTTTATATACAATTTTTTAGTGTGAATAGTTAATTAATTTTAAAAAATATAATATTTTACTGTGTTTACAGTTTTTTAATTTAAATTTGAAAATAAACAATTAGTTATACTTTAAAAAATAAAATAGTAGAAAATAATATAAATGATACAATCTTTATTTTATATGTGTGTATATATATTAATAAAATAAAAGTTAATTAGTTTTTTTAGTCTTTTTATTTATTTCAAATTTAATTTTATCATTTGTAAAAGTTCTAATTTAATTATATTTAAAAATAATAATTAGTCATCTTTGATGATAATACAATAAATATGTATAATGTTGTCACTCAAAAGTTTAATTATTTCAATAATATTAATAATAGTGATTTTAAGAAATTTATGTTATAGTGGTCACGAGAAACTTACAACACAAGTTCATCCAAGACAATAACGTGAACATGTGATGGCTTGAAAAACACTTTACAAAAGACAAACATTTTGTCCTCGCATTGTTAGGATAGACTTATCCATGATTAAAGCAAACATATTTTTTACTCTCATACCATATTAAAAAGTGGATTTTAAACTTAACCAAATCTCAGAAAATATGTTTGTAGATGAGATTTGTATCCACTTATATATACTAAATTGACTTTATCTTTAGTTCACGTGAAATCTTTAACAAAAATAATGAGACTAAATTAAAAAATAGACAAATAAAAAAAAAGATTTAATAACTTTTACTCTTGCTCCAATAGTTGTAATATAAAATGTTTAAAATAATTTTGGTTGTTTAGATATATTTGAGGATTTAAGAACTAATATAAATTTTAGTGTTCCAAACTAATATATATACAAGTACATATAAAGAAATATATAAAAATATAAATATTAATATTTGTATATAAAATATTTTACTCAATATTCACATAAAGAATGTCTAAAATAATATAGAAAGTATAAAATCTCCATTATATATTACCTTAATTATTACTTGTAACTGGGTAAGTCATGACTGCTCACAAACATAGGTTTAAGGGTGGATGAATTTAATCTCAATCATTATATACATGTCACACATACATACATGTGTGATATTACTAAGATGAAACACTCTTAATAAACAACATAAATTAAAATATTATTAACAAAATGTCAAAACCCTTAACATAACTTATAGAGCACCCATTTTCAAAACAGTAGAGATTTTTTTATTAAAAAGCACGACTAAAATGTATTTCAATTAATCCAAAATATTAATTTTAATAGTAAAAATATCTAAACAATTTACGAATTTCATAAATATGTCATTTATTCTAGTATCATATTAAAGGCTATACATATCAACTCTAATATATATGTTTGTATGTGTAACATCATATTTTTCACACATTTAAACAATACAAAAGGTTGACTAAATACAAATATTAATTTCTATTATCTTTAGATAGTCAGCTTATTAATTAAAAATTTTCTTTAATCGTTTCAAATATCCATAAAACTATATATAAACTATCTAACTATCTAGATATCAAACCCTACACCAACAACATTTCCCTCACCAAATTATCCAAAAATAAAAATAAAAGAATATAATATTTATTATAGAATTATATACTTATCCAAATTGACTTCTGACTGGTCTATTTTATTTTTTGTTTTGTTACTTTCTAAAAAATATAATTTGACAACATAGTAGTTAAATTCTTCTTCAAACTTAAAAGAGAATCTAGATAATCCTTATAGAAAGTATACAATTTTAAAGAAAATAAAATAAAAATTTATCATTATTTATAAATATTTATTTATTTATTTAAAATTTATTCATAGACAAAACTCAGATTTTACACAAAGTGTAACTTGATGACTTGAAATAAATAATATATATAGGAAGCAAAATAAATACTTTTTAATATAAGAATTAAAAAAATTGAAATTTGTATGATTATAGGAACCAAACAATTATTATCTACCTTGGTAGAAAAGTGTGTAAATCTAACCACTACTTGATTTGTAATTTATTGATTGTTTATTCATTCATGGGACAAAATCTACTGAAGAGATGAAGATTGTTTTTCTTTCATAGTTCAAATCCAAACTCAATCTACAAGGGACCACATGCCCTATAGTGCATGGACCATGCAATTTCTAATTGTGTTTATTAAAATATTCACTAGTTTTTCTTTTCACTTTTTGGTTATAAATATTGAGTAGGTGATGGTTAATTAGTATCATTCACTTTTTTGTTCTTTCTCTATCTAAATAAGCAGTGTCAACATTTAGAAGATAGATATTAGCACTTACTATTCAACTAATTTTTCTAAGTTATTTAACTCTTTCCCTTATATAGATATATTATGTAGAATCAAATATTTTCATTCAATTATTGTAAGCTTGTCTTAAAACATATTAGATTAAGCTTATTATTCCTAAGAAATGTATTTTAACTTAAAAAAGAAGTTTATAAAATCAGGTTAATGTAAGAACCTAGAAGATAATTGACTGAGAAAGGGATAGAGTATTAAAATATTGAGGAACAAAAGAGTGGGACCCACGTCCTTAAGTATTTAATTCTTTTTGTTCTTCATTATTCAAAGAACACTATCTCTCCTCTTTCACTCATTCTCTAGAGCTCTTTTCTCTTCTTCCTTTCTCACTTCGATTTCTTGACGGTTTGTTGTCCGATTGAAGAGCGGAGACCGCCTACGCGACGAGCGTCACGAGAGCAACGTTTTGCACCGATCAGAATCTTCGATTAGGTGAGTTTTCAAATTCGCACCTTTTTAGGGTTCCAATTTGGGGATTTTCGTTCTTCGCTCAATTTCATGTCGCAGGCGCTGTTTTTGGGCTTGCTCTTCCTCTATGAAGTGTTGGGACAGTGCTAATGCTCGTCGTTTTGCGTTTAGGTACCCCTAGAGTACTAAGTGAGCACTTAGAGGAAAAAGGAGCACTTTTGGTGATAGAGGAACTGCAGGAGCAAGCTGGTAAGGGAAGTCTTAAATTTAGTCTCTTTAAAAGCTTCAATGAAAAGTGGGAAATTCCTAGTTGATTGAGGGATTGAATGCGCTTAGGTGCCTTTTTTTAGCTAAGGTGAAGCGAAAAGCATTTTGTGCTTTAAATTGAGTTTCTCTTTTGTGAGCTTGATGCATTATGTTGAAATACCATTTAGTTCATAAATTGTTGAATTAAACTTGATTTGAGTAGAAGTGAATTGGAATATACTGTTATGTGTATGATGGATTTCATTTGGATATGAGTTTGATTGAATCTCAACTTGTAGTGATGAATGTGAGTAGTTAATGAGTAGAAATTGGCGAGGAATTGTTCTATGTGATGAATGAATGTTGAATGGGATGACCAATGCCCCAAACTTAGTATGATTGTATTGCTTTAGGCGGTGATGAAGCTATGCTGCTATAAAGCTGTGTAAATTGAGCAGGTCAAAGTTGGAAAATGACCAAGTTTTAGGGAGATCTTTGTCCAATTTTGGTCGACCCTCGTCAAGCGAGAACCCCTGCATCCAGATTGTGTTTCTTTTATGAAATTGAAGAATGTATAACTTGTGTTATATGAGATTGATATATGTTGAGCTATATGATGTGAAATTGAGGAATGATATGTTGTGATGAAGATATTTGAGGGATTACTTGGCGGTAAGGCCGGAGGGATAATTTCATGAGGTACACAGCGGTAAGGCCAATGAGTTATATTGAGGTGGAACAAGTTTGAATAATTGTGGTGTGTTGTGCTTGTATGTGATAATAGTAGTGTGTATGGACTAGGGATTTCACGATGGAATATCCGGACTTCATCGATGATCGAGTCACGTAGACATTGTCATCGGTTGTGAGAAGTCGACGGAGATTGGATTAGGATGACCTACGGGAAAAGGCCTAATTCTTTCACCCTGACTCACATGGTGGTAGAGGTTGAGATATAATATTTAATCCCCATGTCGTGAATCGGTGTTAGTTCCAGTATGTCGAGTCCATACAGATCTTCGGAAGTCGTCGATCTTATGTGTGTGATTGTGATTGCCATAGCCTTCGGTAGGCTGATTGATTGAATAGTGTGGATGATTAAATTAATGTTCCTGTATAGACTTAATTATGGAAATATTGATTTTTGGCTTACCCCTTTTCTTTCATGGTTTGAATGTGTACCTGCTATGATCGTGTTTTGACACGGGAGCAGATGACAGGAGAGACGTGGCTTCAGGCAGTGGGGCCAAGCTAGAGAAAAGCTAGAGAAAAGCTAGACCCCCCTTAGCTGCTTTATTTCTTTTGTAATCTGAGACTGCACTGCTTGTCGGGGCATGTGTTTAACTTTGTACAACTTTTTAAGGATGACTGTATATGCATATATTCATCTTTTGCTTGTATGATATTTATCTGAGTAGATGTTATTATTATAATGATGATGCATGATTTAGTGAATTACTTTGTTTATTTGTATTTTTGGGGTGTTACATTTATGGTATCAGAGCAGTTAGATTCTCAGGATAACCTAAAGGGTTGGGGCTTGTTATGCTAGTTGTGTGTTAGAACTTTGATGTGTTCTTATGATAAGTGTTTGGCTTCTTGATTACATCTTGTATTGTTAGAATGCCACCCAGACAGTCTCCTCCCCCTCGGCCAAATATGAACCAGATGTTCAGAGCCATAGAGCTTATGGCTACTACCATGCGGCAGAAGGAGGCGCCATGGCTCAGCGACATCACGCTGCTATGCGAGGAGTTGCGAGGCTTCCGAGAGAGGCTACTTTGGCGACCCACTGCAGCAGCGATTGCAAACCCACCGACCTCATCTTCGGTCGATCGACCACAGTACGAGGCTTTCTTGGCGGACTTTACGAAGCATGGGCCTCCTAAGTTTGCAGGAGACTCCACTCCAGATCAAGCTAACCTCTGGATGGAGAACATAGAGAAGATTTTTGATGTTACAAAATGCCCAGAGGATAAGAAGGTAGGCTTTGCTTGCCTACATGCTTTGGAGGGAGAAGCAGAGTTACGGTGGAAAGGGGTGAAAAGGCGATGGTGCCGAGAGATGAGGAGATTAGTGGAAGGGTTTCGGGAGAAAGTTTCTCGGCAAGTACTTCCCAGCTAGTGCCAAGTTTGCAAAGGAGGCTGAGTTTACGAAGTTAGAGCGAGGCGACCCTAACGAGTGCATGAGTATCTTTGCTCGCTTTGAGCATCTGTCTAGATTTTACTCACAGAGCTGCACTGAGGAGTGGTTGTGCAGCAAGTTTGAGGAGGGCCTGAGGCAAGAGGTGAAGGTGATTGTGGTACCTATGTATGTAACAGACTTTTCCGTCTTGGTGGAGAGAGCTAAGGCTGCAGAAAGACGGTGGCCGGAAATGTCGGGGCTGTGAGGCCTCAAGTGGGAGGACCAGTGGTAGGCGGGGCTAGAGGCGAGCGAGAGGACGCCCTATACTCGCCCCCATCGGTTGAGGGTAGTAGTTCGATGCGGCCCAGTCATGTGGGGATGAGATGTTTCGAGATGCGGAGGACCGCACCTAGCTCACCAGTGCCAGTCCGGTCAGGACCACAGGAGGTGTTTCACTTGTGGCAGGATAGGACACCTTGCCAAACACTGTGGTGAGAGGAGGGAGATGCTCCTACTAGAGCTCCGCGGCCGGCCCATCCCGATGGTGGGATTAGACCTAGAAGCGTGGGCGAGTGTTTGCCATCACGGGTGCAGAAACTTCTCAGTCAGACCGTTTGATCCAAGGTGTGTGCTCTATAGCTGGTCATTTGTTGCATGTGTTGTTTGACTACGGGGCGACACACTCCTTCGTGTCAAATAGATGTGTGGAGGAGCTGAAGTTACGAGTTCGGGATCTCCAATTAGATTTATGTGTTTCTACACCAACATCTAACTTGGTGATTGCTTCTAGAGTGTGCATAGAGCTGCTCGGTGATTGTTGAAGGACGCAAGTCAAAGGTGAACTTAATTTGTTTACCTTTGAAGGACCTAGATGTGATTCTAGGCATGGATTGGCTATCTACCAATAGGGTTTTGATAGGCGTGGCTTGAAGCGATTGGTTTTCCCGGACCCGGGGATGTAGAGTTGGTTTCAGTTCGGCGAGGCATGGAAGGATATAGTTGATGGAGCTCGGTGTTTTATGATCCTAACCCATGTGGAGGAGGAGAGGGACCATGGAGTGGATATCTAGGTGGTTAAAGATTTTACGGATGTATTTCCGGAGGAAGTGCCTGGTTTACCTCCTAAAAGAGAGGTGGAGTTTTCTATAAATCTAGTACCTGGAGCGGGACCGGTTTCTATGGCACCTTACGAGGATGGCTCCAGTGAGGTGAGTGAGCTGAAGAAGCGAGATAGAAGATCTTCTAGATAAGCGGTTCATCGGGCCTAGTGTATCACAGTGGGGAGCACCGGTGTTCTTGGTGAAGAAGAAGGATGGAGGATCCAGGTCGTGAATAGACTACAGACAGTTGAACAAGTTGACCATCAAGAACAAGTATCCATTGCCGAGGATAGATGACTTGATGGATCGGTTGCATGGGGCTACTGGTGTTCTCCAAGATAGATTTGAGGTCCGGATACCATCGATTTTGGTGGCGAAGATGTGCGAAGACGACTTTCAGGTCCGGATATGGCCACTTATGAGTATGTGGTAATGCCTTTTGGGGTGACTAATGCGCTGACCATCTTCATGGACTACATGAATAGGATATTCGAGACCCTTTTTGGATAAGTTTGTGGTAGTCTTTATAGATGACATCCTCATCTACTCGCATAGTGTTGAGGAGCATGGAGAACACCGAGGACAGTTTTGGGCATTACGAGAGAGAAGCGGTTGTATGCCAAACTTTCCAAATGTGAGTTTTAGGTGAGTGAGGTGAAGTTCTTGGGGCATGTTGTATCGGCGGAGGGCATTTACGTGGATCCCTCCAAAGTGGAGGCGATGCTTGAGTGGGAGCGCCCTAAGTTTGTGTCAGAAATAAGGAGTTTTGTGGGTTTAGCGGGCTACTACGGGAGATTCATAGAGGGCTTTTCTAAGATAGTAGCCCCTCGACCAGGCCTGACCGAGGAAGGATCAACCTTTCGCTCGGACGAGACAAGTGTGAGCAGAGTTTCTTAGAGTTGAAGGAAAGGTTGACCGGTTCTCCCATCCTGGTTATCCCAAACCACGAGGACACTTTTGAAGTCTTTTGTGATGCATCTCTTTTGGGGTTGGGTTGTGTTTTGATGCGAACAATAAGGTGGTGGCTTATGCTTCTAGACAATTGAAGAATCATGAGAAGAACTATCCCACCCATGATTTGGAATTGGCAGCTGTGGTGTTTGCCTTGAAGATCTGGAGGCATTACTTGTTTGGGGCCAAGTTTGAGGTGTTCGGTGATCATAAGAGTCGAAATACCTCTTTGATCGAAAGAGGCTGAACATGAGGCGAGAGAAGGTGGATGGAGCTCATGAAAGATTATGACTTTCGGTTGATGTACCACCCGAGGCAAGGCCAATGTGGTTGCGAGATGCTTTGAGTAGGAAGACCATTGGCATGTCACTTGCGATGGTAAGGGAACATGAGTTGATTGAGCGGTTTAGAGACCTTAATCTCGGTGTAGAGTTCTCTGCTGACCACATCAGTTGCAGTAAACTGGTAGTCACCAGTGATTTTATTGAGGTGGTTAAGGAAAGGCAAGCAATTGATGCCCACTTGAGGGGCATAGTTGGCGATCTCGGTGAGGGACAACCTCGGGAGTTTCTAGTGAGGTCGAGATGGGATCTTGAGATTCGAGGGCGGGGTGTGTATACTGATGATGCAACGGTGAAGAAGTTGGTCCTAGAAAAAGGGCACAAGAGTAGGCTTAGTACGCATCCTGGCATGACTAAGATGTATCGGGACTGAAGAAATCCTTACGGTGGCCTGGTATGAAGAGGGAGATAGCCATGTATGTGGCTAGTTGTTTGACTTGTCGAGAAGGCAAAGATAGAGCACCAAAGGCCAGGTGGTATGCTTAGCGATTAGAGGTACCGAGAATGGAAGTGGGACGAGTATAGCTATGGATTTCATCACCCACCTACCACGGACAGTCAAAGGGCACGACTCAGTATGGATGATTGTGGAGCAGACCCGACTAAGAGTGCACACTTCCTACCTGTGAACTTGAGGACTTCTATGGACAGGCTAGCACAGTTGTACATCAGAGAGATAGTAAGACTGCACGGCATCCCCTCCAGTATAGTATCAGACAGAGATCCCAGGTTCACCTCTCGTTTTTGGCAGACTCTACAAGCAGCCTTAGGTACCAGATTGAGATTGAGTACGACCTATCACCCTCGAGACGGATGGGCGGTCAGAAAGGACGATCTGAGACTTTGGAAGATCCGTTGAGATCTTGTGTGCTAGACCATCTTGGTAGGCTGGGATGAGATCTTACCCTTGGTTGAATTCACTTATAATAATAGTTTCCACTCTAGCATTGGGATGGCACCACTATGAGGCGTTGTATGGGAGGAAGTGTAGGACTCCCTTGTGTTGGTTTCGAGGATGGAGAGAAGGTAGTGGTGGGGCTGAGTTACTTAGCGAGACTGCGAGAAGGTGAAGATGATTCGAGGCAAGGATGAAGACTTCACAAAGTCGTCGGAAGTCATATGCGAGATAAGAGGAGGAGACCACTTAGAGTTTGAGGTAGGAGAACATGTGTTTACGAGGGTGACACCTATGGCTGGAGTAGGCGAGTCATGAAACCAAGGAAGGCGACTCCTAAGTTTATTGGGCCATATCAGATTCTCGGGAGGATTGGACCGGTAGCTTATGAGTTAGCTCTACCTCCCCTACTGTCCGGATTGCATAGTGTTTTTCATGTCTCCCGGTTGAGGAAGTACATATTTGATCCAGTCACATTTTGGAGTCGATGAGGTACGGATAAGAGAGGACTTGTCTTTTGAAACCACTCCCATCGGGATCATAGACGTTCGGCTCGGGCACCTCGGGAGAAAGACCATCGGTATGGTCAAAGTGTTGTGGGATACTAAAGCTGGTGATTCCACTTGGGAGTTGGAGGAGCGAGATGAGGAAAGTTTACCGCATCTTTTTGCTTGATGAGTTTCATTTTCGTGGACGAAAATTTTGTAGTTAGGGAGAATGTAAGAACCTAGAAGATAATTGGCGAGAAAGGGATAGAGTATTAAAATATTGAGGAACAAAGAGTGGGACCCACGTCCTTAAGTATTTAATTCCTTTTGTTCTTCATTATTCAAAGAACACTATCTCTCCTCTTTCACTCATTCTCTAGAGCTCTTTTCTCTTCTTCCTTTCTCACTTCGATTTCTTGACGGTTTGTTGTCCGATTGAAGAGCGGAGACCGCCTCTGCGACAGCGTCACGAGAGCAACGTTTTGCACGTCAGAATCTTCGATTAGGTGAGTTTTCAAATTCGCACCTTTTAGGGTTCCAATTTGGGGATTTTCGTTCTTCGCTCAATTTCATGTCGCAGGCGCTGTTTTTGGGCTTGCTCTTCCTCTATGAAGTGTTGGGACAGTGCTAATGCTCGTCGTTTTGCGTTTAGGTACCCACTAGAGTACTAAGTGAGCACTTAGAGGAAAAAGGAGCACTTTTGGTGATAGAGGAGCTGCAGGAGCAAGCTGGTAAGGGAAGTCTTAAATTTAGTCTCTTTAAAAGCTTCAATGAAAAGTGGGAAATTCCTAGTTGATTGAGGGATTGAATGCGCTTAGGTGCCTTTTTTTAGCTAAGGTGAAGCGAAAAGCATTTTGTGCTTTAAATTGAGTTTCTCTTTTGTGAGCTTGATGCATTATGTTGAAATACCATTTAGTTCATAAATTGTTGAATTAAACTTGATTTGAGTAGAAGTGAATTGGAATATACTGTTATATGTATGATGGATTTCATTTGGATATGAGTTTGATTGAATCTCAACTTGTAGTGATGAATGTGAGTAGTTAATGAGTAGAAATTGGCGGGAATTGTTCTATGTGATGAATGAATGTTGAATGGGATGACCAATGCCCCAAACTTAGTATGATTGTATTGCTTTAGCTGGTGATGAAGCTATGCTGCTATAAAGCTGTGTAAATTGAGCGGGTCAAAGTTGGAAAATGACCAAGTTTTAGGGGAGATCTTTGTCCAATTTTGGTCGACCCTCGTCAAGCGAGAACCCTCGCATCCAGTTGTGTTTCTTTTATGAAATTGAAGAATGTATAACTTGTGTTATATGAGATTGATATATGTTGAGCTATATGATGTGAAATTGAGGAATGATATGTTGTGATGAAGATATTTGAGGGATTACTTGGCGGTAAGGCCGGAGGGATAATTTCATGAGGTACACGGCGGTAAGGCCAATGAGTTATATTGAGGTGGAACAAGTTTGAATAATTGTGGTGTGTTGTGCTTGTATGTGATAATAGTAGTGTGTATGGACTAGGGATTTCCTGATGGAATATCCGGACTTCACTGATGATCAGAGTCACGTAGACACTGTCATCAGTTGTGAGAAGTCGACGGAGATTGGATTAGGATGACCTACGGAAAAGGCCTAATTCTTTCACCACGACTCACATGGTGGTAGAGGTTGAGATATAATATTTAATCCCCATGTCGTGAATCGGTGTTAGTTCCAGTATGTCCGAGTCCATACTGATCTTCGGAAGTCGTCGATCTTATGTGTGTGATTGTGATTGCCATAGCCTTGGTAGGGTCGATTGATTGAATAGTGTGGATGATTAAATTAATGTTCCTGTATAGACTTAATTATGGAAATATTGATTTTTGGCTTACCCCTTTTCTTTCATGGTTTGAATGTGTACCTGCTATGATCGTGTTTTGACACGGGAGCAGATGACAGGAGAGACGTGGCTTCGAGCGATGGGGCCAAGCTAGAGAAAAGCTAGAGAAAAGCTAGACCCCCTTAGTCGCTTTATTTCTTTTGTAATCTGAGGCTGCACTGCTTGTCGGGGCATGTGTTTAACTTTGTACAACTTTTTAAGGATGATTGTATATGCATATATTCATCTTTTGCTTGTATGATATTTATACGAGTAGATGTTATTATTATAATGATGATGCATGATTTAGTGAATTACTTTGTTTATTTGTATTTTTGGGATGTTACAGGTTTATGTTATTTATATATATTATAATTTGATATTATATATATATATATATAATTAATATAAAATCTTTAATATTAAATATTGCTAAATATCATAATAAAAAACTCGATAACAAATTATATAATAGACCCAGATAAATTACACTTTAACAACATATTAAAAATAAAATTTTAAATTCAACTCAATCAACAAAAAGTAATTTATAAAATGAAATTTTTACGTATTTATATATATATATATATAAAATAAAATGTTTAACAATTACAAATAAATTTTATATATTTTTTATGTAGTGATGAAGCCTCCAATTATTCTCATAAAAAGTTATGTATATAAATACATATTACTTTTCTGTTTTTGGTTGGTAATATTTGATACTTTGTAAACTATATTTATATCAAAGAAATTAGAATATAAAATATTTAAGAATATTATTACTACTACTATTGTTATTATTATTTAAACTGTACCTGAAAACTGTATTTAAATACCTTTATTTTCTGTATATACTTTAAAAGTTTGAAAAACAAATTGAATCTACACAAACAATGATAGATTTTTTACCCTTTTAGAATATCACTAAAAATATAACTATTTTATTCTATTAAACCATCAAAATTATCTTTTCAAAAGTCATACTTAAAATTATAATTTAAAATATAATTTTTAATATTCTTACATTAAAATATGTTAATATAACAATAAAAATATTTTTATTATTATTTGTTATAAAAAAA
The DNA here is from genome assembly GCA_030347555.1 of Lablab purpureus. Classification (NCBI taxonomy): domain Eukaryota; kingdom Viridiplantae; phylum Streptophyta; class Magnoliopsida; order Fabales; family Fabaceae; genus Lablab; species Lablab purpureus. The sequence continues at coordinate 27,989,149 of CM059258.1, forward strand.
TAATTTGACTTGGTTCTGATTTCTCTATTTTTTAAGAAAATCGAGTCCGGTTCTTCTCCTACCCGTATCGAATAGAACATTTTAAAAAAATATAAAAATATAAAAAATAAAATAATAACAAAAATATTTAATTAAAAAGAATAAGATCATAAAAAATATTAGTTTATATATTTTGTTTAATAAATAATTAATTCACCTTATTATATATATTAAAGATAAATATTATATTTATCACTAACCATATCCAAGTCCAGATAATTGGGTTTACATCCCTAGAAAGTTAAACCAATTTTCAGTGACAGAGAATTGGATAGAGCAAGAAGAAGAAAAAACATCAGCATGTGCCTGTGAGCTATAAAATATAAAAAATTTATATCATAAATATTTTAAAATAATCAATTACTAAGGTTGGTACATAACTCTATTTTTTTTTTGCTATGAAATATAACTTTCTTTTAATTAGGTTTTGTAGTAATTTTTTTTTTTTTATTTTAATTTAAAATTATTTCAATTCTAATTTCTGTTTTTAAAAACAATTTTTATGTTAAATTATATTATAAAACTGCGTACATTAATAGATATTAAGTAATCAATAACTATTTTAAGCATATTCTGACTTATAATGATACAAGAAGAATAATAAATAATAAATATTTAAACATTTTTCAGTATTTCATTATTCTTTATTTTCAAAAAAAATATTTTAATTATTTTGTAAAATATATCAATTTAAGATTTTTTTTATTCTATTATAATAATTATGTTACTCATAAACATTTTATTTATTTTTACTTTTTTCTCTTAATATTTTTTTACTTTGTAATTAAAACAAAGACAAATGTGGTATTTGTGGGCCCATATGAGTGATAATTCTCTTTGAAGGAGACAAGTCATGTGGTTTCCACTTCATATCCCAAAGAAAGAGAGATTTTCCATAAAGAAAACAAAACCATCCCAGCACAGCCAATATTAATAAAATATATTTCTTATTTATTTTCTAAAAATATATATTATTATAAAATTAACTTGAAAATGAAAATAAATTATTTTTATTAAATAAATTTAATAAATAATTATTCAAATATGAAGTTATAAATATGAGATAATATCATAACTCTTAATTGTTTTGTGTATAACTAAAGGAATTTATATAATAATAAACTTTATTTTTTTACTAATAGATAAACTCATATAAAATAAGATATCAAGTAATAAAGAAAAAATTTTATGTACTATAATTTGTTGACTCTTAGATTTATTATTGATCTAAGTTTTAAATTCTATCATATGTTAATATTTATATGATATATTCTTTCTAGAAACATCATTTATTGAATCTAATATTGATATATATGAGTATAGATGCATTATTCATTCATGTGTGCTGATGATTTATTATTATTTAATTCTAAAATTATTTTAATTTATTTATTTCACATTATTTTTATGTTTTGTTATAATATTTTATGTGATTGTATTAGATATATGAGTAAAAAAAGTGCTTTTAACGAAATTATTTTTATTATTTTCCATATTTTTAATGCCTTTATTTTCAGTAGGTATTTATTTTTATTTTCTTTTAAACTACTATTTATGTATCTTTATTTTTAATGCACACATTTTTTTAGTAGACAGTGAAATCATTAATATATCTTAAATTATAATTATAATATAACCAAGTTAAGAACAAAATATAATAACAGACTTAATTAAAAAGGCAACCAGAACCTTCTCTACAAATATCAATTCAAACAATTTCAATATTTTAATGATGCAAGCCATTAAAACTTAGATAACAAAGCACAATATTTTAAAGTATAAACATAAATAAATTTTCTTATATAAATTAAAATTAATCTAAGGTTCTCATAAAAGTTAGAATATATATATATATATATGTGTGTGTTAATTTTTTTAATAAAAATAAAATTATTTATCAAAAATTTACTTTAATAAAATAATCTCACTCCTTATCTAGTTTTCTCTTGAAGATTATAATAGGAACAAATTTTCTCTTGAGGGTTATTATATGAAAAATCAATAATAGTTAAAATCTTCACTAAATCTAGAGAAAATAAATTAATAGAATGAGATTCTGAATAAGATAAAAAAATATACTTTTTATTTATGTAGAATTTATTTTTAAAACTTACTTCTTTCTTAAGGAAAGAGATTATGAGTGAGTGATATTGATTGCACCATTTATGTATTTTTATTTTTTTATTTTTATTTTTGATAATAATGGTATTTGTGATGAAATAATTGGATAGGGTTGGTCCCATCATGTGATCCATTTGTGATACAACATGGAGGGTTTTGGTAAGGACCACTTTCTGACATAATTTAAAATGTAGTGGGTTTTGGGTTCATGCACATGACTTTCTATATTTGTATTTCTATTGGTACAAACAAAAACCATTCTTTTATTTTATTCAAACCCTACTTCTAATACAACTTTCTAGGTTTTCCTATCAATCATTCTCTAAATTTTATTTGTTTTGAGTTTTTTTTTATGAAAAGTAACAACATGCACATGAGTTTTTCAATTTCTAATTCTAATAACTTATACACAACTTTTTAATTTAACAAATATTTTTTAATAAGGTTAAATATATTTTTAATTCTTTAATTATTTTTTAAAATTGTGTTTTGTCTTTGAGGTAAACTTTGAACTTATCTTTCTTTATAAACTTGTATACATTATCTTTAATGATATGTTAGAATTTTTTTTATTTATTTATTTTTCTTCTTCATATTTTTCTACTTTAGTATCATCCGTCTTTTAAAGCTTCTTTCATTTTTTTTCTTTCTATTTCTTCTTATTTTTCTTTTCTTGAAGATGTTTTTATATATCATCGAGGATCATTTACACTTATTTATAAAATATAAGGATAAAATAGGTCAAAAATTTATCCGAAAAACAAAACACAATTTTGACAAATAATTCAAGGAGCAAAAACATATTTAACTTTTTTTTAATATTATTATATAGTATTAATTAATTAATTATGTCTCAAATAAAATATTAAATACTTATTTCAAAATATACATATTAATATTACAATATAATTTCAAATTGTTTTAGGATCTTTAAAGAAAATTTCATTTATTATGTTATATTGAAGACCTTGATTAAAAATATGATGAAATGATAATATGTATTTGAATATAAAATTCCTTTTACGAGGTTAGATGAGTTATTTTATTGTATTAGTGTCATAAAAGTCTCTCTATTAGGTCACCTGTACAAATATTTAATTTCATTTCTTATTTTACATATTTACTAATATATTAAAAATTAAAAACCGTGAATTAAATCTTTAAAAGGTTAAAAATCAATTAAAAGTATTTTACAGAAATTAAAATCAAAAGTCATATGTAACATCCCAAAAATACAAATAAAAAAAATTTACTAAATCATGCATCATCATTATCATAATAACATCTATTCAGATAAGGATCATACAAGCAAAAGATGAATATATGCATATACAGTCATCCTCAGAAAGTCATAAAGTTAAACACATGCTCAGACAAGCGAGCGGTCTCAGATTACAAAGAAAATAAAACGACTAAGGGGTCTAGCTTTTCTCCAACTTGGCCCCACTGCCTGAAACCACGTCTCTCCTGTCATCTGCTCCCGTGTCAAAACACGATCATAGCAGGTACAAATTCAAACCATGAAAGAAAAGGGGTAAGCCAAAAATCAATATTTCCATAATTAAGTCTATACATGAACATTAATTTAATCATCCACACTATTCAATCAATTAGCCTACCGAAGGCTATGGCAATCACAATCACACACATAAGGTCGACGACTTCGGAAGACTGTATGGACTCGAGGCAATTGGAACTAACACTGATTCACGACATGGGGATTAAACATTATATCATTATATCTCAACCTCTACCACCATGTGAGTCGGGGTGAAAGAATTAGGCCTTTTCCAGTAGGTCATCCTAATCCAATCTCAGTCGACTTCTCACAGCCGATGACGGTGTCTACGTGACTCGATCATCGGTGAAGTCCGGATATTCCATCGGGAAATCCCTAGTCCATACACACTACTATTATCACATACAAGCACTGACACACCACAATCATTCAAACTTGTTCCACCTCAATATAACTCATTGGCCTTACTTGCCAGGTACCTCATGAAATTATCCCTCCGGCCTTACTGCCAAGTAATCCCTCAAATATCTTCATCACGACATATCATTCCTCAATTTCACATCATATAGCTCAACATATATCAATCTCATATAACACTAAGTCATACATTCTTCAATTTCATAAAAGAAACACAATCTGGATGCATGGGTTCTCGCTTGGCGGGTGACCAAAATTGGACGACATCTCCCCTAAAACTTGGTCATTTTCCAACTTTGACCTGCTCAATTTACACGATTCATAGCGAGCAGTTCATCACCAGCTAAAGCAATACAATCATACTAAGTTTGGGGCATTGGTCATCCCATTCAACATTCATTCATCACATAGAACAATTCACGCCAATTTCTACTCATTAACTACTCACATTCATCACTACAAGTTGAGATTCAATCAAACTCATATCCAAATGAAATCCATCATACATATAACGAGTATATTCCAATTCACTTCTACTCAAATCAAGTTTAATTCAACAATTTATGAACTAAATGGTATTTCAACATAATGCATCAAGCTCACAAAGAGAAACTCAATTTAAAGCACAAAATGCTTTTCGTTTCACCTTAGCTAAAAAAGGCACCTAAGCAGATTCAATCCCTCAATCAACTAGGAATTTCCCACTTTTCATTGAAGCTTTTAAAGAGACTAAATTTAAGACTTCCCTTACCGGTTGCTCCTGCAGTTCCTCTATCACCAAAAGTGCTCCTTTTTCCTCTAAGTGCTCACTTAGTACTCTAGAGGTACCTAAACGCAAAGCGACGAGCATTAGCACTGTCCCAACACTTCACGGAGGAAGAGCAAGCCCAAAAGCAGCGCTGCGACATGAAATTGCGCGAAGAACGAAAATCCCCAAATTGGAACCCTAAAAGGTGCGAATTTGAAAACTCACCTAATCGAAGATTCGATCGGTGCAAAACGTTGCTCTCGTGACGCTCGTCGCGTAGGCGGTCTCCGCTCTTCAATCGGACAACAAGCCGTCAAGAAATCGAGCGAAGAACGAAAATCCCCAAATTGGAACCCTAAAAGGTGCGAATTTGAAAACTCACCTAATCGAAGATTCGATCGGTGAAAACGTTGCTCTCGTGGCGCTCGTCGCGTAGGCGATCTCCGCTCTTCAATCGGACAACAAGCCAGTCAAGAAATCGAAGTGAGAAAGGAAGAAGAGAAAAGAGCTCTAGAGAATGAGTGAAAGAGGAGAGATAGTGTTATTTGAATAATGAAGAACAAAAGGACTTAAATAATTAAGGACGTGGGTCCCACTCTTTTGTTCCTCAATATTTTAATACTCTATCCCTTTCTCAGTCAATTATTTTCTAGGTTCTTACATCATATATTTCATAAAAACTATAAAATGTCATTTAAGTTTTTTATATAAATTAAAATGAAAGGTTTTACATGAATTATAAACATATTTAAATATTTTTATAGAAATTAAGAAACGTAAAATGTTTCTTTATCCAAACACCACTTCTTCTTATTTGTGTGCTGGTCTAAATAAGAAGGAACACGCTCAATTTCAATTCTTATTTTTTTTTTTTATAAGTGATTATGGAAAATTCAATTTATACATGTTTAAGTATTTGTAAAATTAATTTGAATATTTTTTATTTTATTAAATATTTTTTCAACTAAAATTAAGTTTAAAGTGGAGCCATTCATGTTTAAAAAATTTACAGAAAGAATATTTTTTATTTTGGAAAAAAATTATCACATTTATTTTAATAAAATCAGGTTTTCATTTCTTCAATCCTACTGAGGGAGAAATTATTGTGTGGTTTGAAATCACTACATGAACTATATTGTTTTAGTAACACTTTTTATATAAGTTGCAAATATTTTAAAAAAATATATGCGATTTTATTTTCATAATGATTTAAACACTTTTTATATCAATTATATTTGTAATTGATATAAAATTACTTATTACATTAGTTATGTAAAGTTAATTTAAAATCAGTTATTTTAGTAATTGATCTAAAAAATGACACTTTTTTACATCACTTTTAAAAGATATGGGTTACTTTTATTATTAAATGAATAAAATTTAGTTTTCTTCTATTTTTTTTTATGTCATTAACTGGTAACTCCAACAAAATAAATAATAATATATTCTATTCTAATGGTGCAGTCTCCAATTTAAATTAAAAGGAAGCAGAGAGTGTGAATGGTAAAGAGAGGAAGTGTATTTAGCAATTGTCTAACTTTATCTTTTGTTGGAAGCCCGAGTCTTGTCTATTACTTTTCACACCCATATCTCCATGAGATGTTAGAAAAGTCTAAAATATCTATATTTCAATTTTCGTATGACAAAATTTGAAAAATAATTTAAATTATATAATTCAAAATATATTTATGAATCTAAAAATAAATTTTAGCTTATAATTTTAAAAATATATTTTGTATTATATAATTCAGAATATATTTTCATACCAAATTATATATTTCAAATTTTTGAGTCATATTATTTGAAATGTATTTCTAAATTCTTAAATTTAAAATTATATTTTAGATTTATATAATATATTTATGTGTTTTTATATTTATAATTTTTCAACCATTGAACCTTTATATGAAATGTTCGTTTATTTATAATATTATTCTCTATATTTATTTTACATAAGGAATTGAATATGATTGTTTATTTATTTTCATGTCTTATTTATTTATTTAATGAATAACTTTCTTAAAAAGATTTTATTATTATTTAGGAAACACTAAGGCTTTGACTATGGAAAGTATGTACGCGTAAATGAAAAATATAGCAAATGAGAAAAATAATTATAAAAATCCATAAAATTACAGTTTAAACTTTTTCTTTATTCCTGAAAAAAAATGTAATGAAAGTGTGTCAATATAATATAATATTTATAAATATCGATTATATCGTTAAAAATAATCGATTATATAACAAAATATTATATTATATTTATATATAATTTATAGTTTATTATATAATTATTTTATTAATAAATAAGTAATTATAGTAAATACTAAAATAATTAATTAACTAAAATTTAATATTAAGTAAAATAATTTATATTATAATATTTAAAATATAATTTATATATACTAAAAGTTATAATATTTTTTTTATTTAAAAATTATTTTATTTTTAGTTTACAATTCTTAAAATATTTTTTACATTAAATTATTTTCTAAATACATTAGTATAAAATCACATTTTTTTTCTATCACATCAAACAAATTTATTACTCACACAATCTTATTTTTATTTCCTTTCCTTTTCCCTCTAATTTCATCCAAACACATCCTCAATGTTTTGGTGAGGACATTAATAATAGCATTAATTTAGGGAAAACAAAGTGCTTATAAGGTGAATTGGAATGTGGTCACAAAATCCAGTAAGAAATCTGGTTTGGGAATTGTGGCCTTTCTTGGGAAGCACTTTGGAAATTTTTGCATAAACCCAACAAGCTTTAGGTGCAACTTTTGAGGGCTATGGGAACACACCCTTTATGATATTAAGGTGTTTTCTATTGTCTTTTTCTTCATACACCCCATAATTACTAACAATATCTCCACTATTTTTAAAATCTTTTCTGTTTAATTTGAATGATGACAAGTTTTTCTTGGAAGGTTTCCTACACAAGTTTTTATAAAATATTTTTTAAAACAAGCTTTCTGAAGATATTCTAAAACAATTTTCTTAGATAATATTTTTCAAAAACAAATTTCCCAGAAATATTCTAGAACAAGTTTTTCAAGAGATGCAGTGGTAGGCACCAAAAGTAGGATATTATGATTTTGTTAGTATTGATATGCGTATAGTTAGTAACTATGGGAGTGCAAAAAACAAAAACCTTTTATTTATTTAGTTTTTAAGATTGGGCCGGGTGGGCTCAAAAGGCTCAAAGAGAGAGTAAAATTCGGGAAAAACGGTTAAAACTTTATAATAGGAGGAGTTTAGTTTAAGGGAAAGCAAAATGACACTAAGCATCCATCAGAGTCAACATCACATGTTCCAACTTCACTTCACATTTTTTCATCACATCATCATCATCATCATCATCTCATGCACAATCCATGTGGGGGCACATCGCATCCACCACGACCACCGCACATATCACCCAAAAACCTCGCCGTTTATCCCCCGACTCTCCAACCCTACCGCCGCACCCATGATCCCACGCCCTCCCCCTATATGCTGACCAACGCCGTCGCCGCCGCCTCCTCCTGGCTCCGCCGCCGCCGGATCCGCTACTTATTCCTCCTCCTCTGCTCCCCGATCCTCCTCCTCCTCCTCTGCGCCGCCCTTCCCTTCATCTGCGTCGCCGAGCTCTGCCTCCGCCGTCGCCTCTGGCGGAAGCTCCTCCGCCGCGACGCGGCCGCCGCCGATCGTCTCCGCCGCTGCGAGGAAGGGCTCTGCGATGAGGAGCAGCAGGAGAAGGGCCTCTTGCATCGGTACCTCGAAGATCAGCTTTTTCTCGTCGGATCCATGTACGAGTGCGGCGACGAAGACGACGACGAAGAAGAAGAAGAAGAAGCTTCTAGAAGAATTGAAGATGTTGAAAGGTTAGGTAGTTCCACTAGTAGAAACCCTCTGTTGAGATGATCACACAGTGAAACAAAGGAAAGAAAAAAAAATAAACCTTTTTTTTTTTCATTTTATGTGTGTATATAAACGTCTAATTTTTCTTCATTGATTTTACTTTTTATAGAGAAAAAAATTGATCAGAGTTCATGGGAACTAGTTGGATCTCTTCTCTTTGTGATGTGTTTTCAGTTTTCTTTTATAATTTTTCCTCTTCAATTGAATTAAGGGTTAGTGTTGAAGATTGAATAACAATGTCTTTGCCATTAATGTGAACCACTAAAGCTAGTGGCTTTGAAAAAATCTTGTGCCACACCACATGTGTTTTAATTTATGGTTTTCCTTAATTAACCAAAAACTAATAAACAATGTGCAATGAGATGAAATAGCATATTTTATTTTCACCTTTTACACTTAATTTTGAACTTTCCCACACAAAAAACACAAGTAATGATATGATTTTTTAATAGATAATAAATGAGAAAATATAATCAATAAAAGTGGTCAAATAAATTAATTTGGTTAACAACATAAATCAATTTATGTACCTTTTTTTTGGGAAAAACTGTCTTGTTTTACTTTTTTTTATAAGTAATTAAATAAAATTATAAAGTAGTTATATTTTATTTTTATAAGGATATGCTAGGATGTTTGTTTTAAATTTCAATAATAAAAAATATGTTTGTTTAAATTAACTTTATATTTCAAAGTTAAAAAAAAAGCATTGTTTCAGCCAATATGTTTGGTTAGCATTTATTTGAATCGAAGATAGATAAAAATTATTATATTAACAAAACTACTTCGACCAATTCTCACTTGTTTTTTTGGAACCAAACTAATAAACTTTTTACTTCCATTTGCTATTTATGCATATGATATTTTTACCACATAATAGTGTTTGTTTTTTTATTTAAATAAATCATATCACTTTTTTATAATAGTTATTACATGGTTATCTTTTTTATTTACATGTAGAGGAATAAAAAGAAACAATCAAATATAAGCTATATTTAGTTACTTTATCATCATGTGATATTTTAGAAATTTACAAGGGTTAACATTAATTGTATAAAATTAACCTATTTATTTGAAAGTGGGAGAAATAAATTATAAATTATTGTTGTATAGAGAAAAAAAAATTCTAAAGCTATGCATTTTGATTAATCTCATTTGAATAAGAGAGAGAAATGTCTACTAGGAGCTCTATTAAATAGATCAAGCAATTCAAATTTAATTCATATTCAAACTCCAAACACATTCAAAATCACACAAAAGCAAATTAAAATGTAATTAACTATCTATTTTTGACAAATAACTTTCCTTCTTATTTTGGCAATGCTATATATGACATAGTTTATGGTCCCTAACTAATCCTACTTAAGTCTCATTCAATTGCCTTTTCAAAAGGTTTAATTTAATGACTCTAATTTGAATATAATTTAAGTAAGTTATGTCCAATTGAGCAACTCAAAATGTATCTAAAATACATAACCTTAGACTTCAATGGTCTCATCTTGTTCTATAAATACTCCAAATGATGACTTGTCAAATACAAATACCTTAAAGTACGTAAAAATTAAAAAAAATAAAAAATTAAATTAATTAAAGTTCAATAATTGTACTCTTACCTAATACCTCAACATTAAGTCTAAGTACAAGTCAATTATATGTAAATAAATTACAAATATATATCTAAAAAATGTTTTATCATTATTGTTTACATGATTTTGGAGATATTTTTTTATGTTAAGAAAGGAAAGAACAAGCAGAGGAATAACTTGTTATATCAGGATCATTCAATTCAATGTGAAATTATATATTTTCCTGCTTTAACTATCAGTTAGGCAAAAACCTACGACTTTAGAAATTTCTTACGTTTTTACTTAGTTGTTTTTGTATTTTGATCCATGTAATTAGAAAAAGGTTCTCAAGAAATTAATGGTTTGAATGTCCTGAACCTTTGGTAACCTTCAAATCACAAAGTTTGATATTTTTGGGTATTAGAAAATTATGTTATGCAAGTCAAACTTTTATTGCTATGATAAGAATGATAAAAGATGATCCAAAAATTCTTTTAATGTTAATAACTACATTTAAATAACACTCAATTTTTTAATAGTTTTTTTAATGCAAGAGTAATTTTAGTTGGACTCCATATTTAAGCTAAAGATTAAACCTCATAGATTAATGTCAAATGTCTTGTGATAATTATTTTCCCCAAGAAAAATATATAATTTATGTGTAAAGAAATGTGATGTGTAATTTTTATTTTATTTTGTTTTATTATCTAATGAATTAGTGAAAAGTATTTATCGTTGTGATTAATGTAGTCTATATAAATGTTATCGTCGTTTAATTTTATTTTAAAAATATTTAATGTATTTTTCAAAGAGAGTTTATGACTTACTGCGGCAGTAATTTATTTTAGTAATACTGCCTGAAGAAATGGGGTGCCTAATTTTGTATTTTATCATTTAATGAATTATTGAAAAATCTTTACCATTGAAATTAATGTAGTCAATCTTAATATTAATATTAATATAATATAATATAAATATTAAATACGTATACTTATATTTGAAATATGTTATTATAGTATAATATTTTTTTTAAAAATATTTTAGTTTTTATATTTTGTCTCTTAACCTTACTCCTTATATTCAAAATATTTTGTAATTACTCCTTAAATATAATTTCTAACAATTTAACCATACAAATTATATTCAAAATTTATTTAAAATGAACTAATGTTAAAAATCATAAAGGCTCAATTCCATAAATTCTATCTCCGACTTTAGGTTTCTCTATGTGGGTAAGTGGGGGTAACCATGAGAAGAAAAGCTGTAAAATAGAGTTAAAAGTGATGTTATTTAAATTAAGAAAAAATAATAAAAATAGTAGAATCTTTTTAATAAATTTAATTGATGTGATAAAAAATAAATTAAATTAATTAGATAATATAATAAATTACAAAAGTATTTTTTATTTAATTTTAATATAAACAAGTATGAATTAAAATTTAAAAATGACTAATTGTAAATTAATTAATTTATAAAATTAAAAATAATATTTAAATTTATTTTTATTGATAATATTTTATAAAAATAGATAAATTTTAAAAAATAATTAAATTTTAATTTATTTTGTAAATACTCATTTAAGAAGAAAAAAAATTAAAATTTTCTGTTTCTTCTCTTTTTTTATTCACGGAGTAGAGGGAATACCCTCCTGCTCTCCCTCATCTTTCTATCACACAATTTCTGCTTAAATTGGTTGATTAAACTGAGCATTACAATAAATTTAAGTTAATGTATGTTATCTGTTTTATAAGTGATAAATTATAAAGTTGTATTTTTTTATATAATAATAAAATGTTATTTAAATATATTAATAATGTTAATTTAATATTGTATTTAAATTTTAGATGAACTTGATATAATATTAGATTAGTTCAAACTATAGAAATTACTTCGAATTACTCTTTAAACTTTGATTATTTCTCCAGTAATTTTATCGGTGTTCTTCCATTCTTTCAACTTAAGAATATTTCCCTTTATTTAGTTTAAACCTAGTTATAGTAATATTATTAAGATTATGCATATAAGGAGAGATAATCTATCCATAATACTTCTTGTATTTAATTTAATGGTTGCACAGTAATATTATAGCTGCATAGGAGAATCATAATCCATAAAGCATACAATTATAAGGACAAATTCGTAAAACTTTTTTTTTTTTTTTCTTTACATAATAAAGTAGGCCTAATTTTATATTTTATTATTTAATAAATTATTGAAAAATCTATATCATTATAATTGCAAGACTTATCTTTTTATTTTATTTTCTTAAGTAGGGGTAGAGGAGAAATTTGACTTCAGTTTTAGAGACTCTCCCTCTTTCAAACCCTAGTTCTATAGAGAATTCTCTTACCTTTCTTTTGAAAATTCTCTAACCTTCAATAATCTTTTTTAAATCAAAGCTCATCTTTAAGATCCCGAGGAAGGAAAAAGTTCCTATTTGATTAAATCCAGTTTCGGGTAAGTTTCTTGTCACCTCCATATTCTCTCTTTTATTCTTTCATTCACGAGTAATAAGTTGATTGCATGTTTCGGTTGGATATTATATTTGAGTTTTGAGTAGATTTGGATACAATCAAACTGTTTTGAAAAAAACTTGTATTACATTTTAATGTATTAATTATTTTTGTGTTGGGGTTAGATTTCTGTTCTTTCTATTTTGAGTGAGAAACTAGGAGATTGGAATTTCTAGTGGAAGCATAATATGACTTGCTTCATTTTTTTCTTCTTCGTCCCTTAGGCAAGGGTAGGAAGCCCTATTTAAAATGGGATAGATATATGGATTGTTCTACTATCACCTGGATTAAAGTTTTCCTATTTACTTTGTTGATTAAGCAATCACTTTCTCTCTGTTTTTTCACTTGATAATGTTTACCCCACCTACTTACTTTAGAAGAATTAACCAAGTTCTCCTATTTACTTTGCTGATTAAGTAAGCACTTTCTCTTTTTTTTTTCACTTGATAATGTTTACCCCCACTTACTTACTTTAGAAGTACTAACCAAGATAAGAGAAGCTATTGTGAGAATGCTAAGATGTTATGATTGTGTCAAATCTCCAATAGGTCTGATTCTGATAGTAAGATATTAAAATTTTGGTTGGAAAATTTCTGATAATCACTGAAATGATTTTTTTAAGAATAATTTATTAAACTCTAACATTTTTACTTTTATGTTTAATTATGACAAAAAAGTGCATGAAGTTCTATGAACTATTTTTTCCTATTATGAAAGAAAGGAGATGTTGATAACTTTTTTTAGTAGTGTAAATTTTAATTTTATAGATGCTTTAAATATGTTAATATGTAGGATGGGACTGAATTTAGAAATTTAGTTAGTTAGTGTGACAGTTAAAAACTTACAAGTTATATAATAAAGAAGAGTAAGTAGAGTATTAGAGGGCTCAAGAAGAATTAAAAATTTAAATTATTTTTAAACTAAATAAATACATGAAACAAGTCCAGAATAGGAGAAATTTAGAGATAATTTATTTTGAAGTTGTTATATGGAAAGAGTTTTTATAACCTTATGTAACCGTCCTTTGGAGAAACTAAGTTTGAAAGTTCTATTATTGCCAATTAGATTTAACTAGAAAAAAATAGGATAGAGTTCACCTTATGAATGTATAGTTGTGGTTCAAAGTAGAATGAGAACTTGGTAGAAAGTTAGGTTTGTGTTCTGCTATCTTATAAGAGTAAAATAAATCTAATAACAGTGTAATGATATTAGATTTTTATTTTAAAATAAATATAAATTTGATAGATATTACATAATATAGAAATATGAACATATACATTTTTTTTTATATTGCTGATAAATATAGAACACTGAAAAATGCTATGTAACTCATGAAATGAATACTAAGTGAGTAGAATGTACCGAATTAATAACATGAGTATTTTAGTTTTATTGATATAAATGTATAGTGATATTGTAAGGACCAAGAAAATGTATTTAAGAGTTTAACTGAAATGAAATATAAATATTTTATTATTTAAGTTGAAAAGCCTATAAATAGAAAAGTTTAGTTATTTAAACTTCATTTCACAAAAACTATCATCTCTCTAAAATACTCTTCTCTGACTTAAGATCCACTCATCTTCTTGTAAATCAGAGCCCACCTTAGAGATCCTGGTGGAGAATATAACAATTTTAACCAATTAGAATTTGTTTTAGAGTAAGTTTCTCATGACCCTATTTTCTTGAGTTAGAGTTGATTTTTGGTTACATGATTGGATAACAGTAGTTGCATGTGTGGTTTTCTAGGGCAAAGATGAATCTCTGTTAGGCAGTGAGTATGAGAGTATGTTTAGATCGTTGATTAAAGTCTTTTATGCACATGTTTAGTTTTCCCTGTGAGCATAGAAGATTCTGGGAGCTTAAGCTTGAGAGGCAAACCTTAACAGGTAAGGGAAGCTAGTTGTGTTTTGATAGTACCTTAGGATAGAAGATCTGGATGTGAAGGTGACATAGTCACACTATTTGATTTTGTGCAGGATTGTGTTTGTTTGAACATATTTGAAATGTTTGAGATGTGATTAGAATTGTGTAGATTGAATGGAATAAGTTGTATGCTTATCTAATATATGTTAGAATGTTACAATTGGGGTCAACTTGGTTCAAGCAAGTGTTATTTTGAAACAAAATATTCTCTTTTAGAATAGAACAATAACTCAGTTTGAAAGTTAGGACTCTTGTATTATTCAACTGATTTTCTGAATTATGTAGAGTCGCAGGGCTAGTCAATCTCTCACTGGACAAAATTCATTTAATTGAAAATCCGAGAGGTTTTTACGTTGGGCGACCAAATTACTCACTGGACGAGCCTTTTATTTAAATCTCCAGTGGTTGTTTCGCTAGGCGAGTTAGATCTCGCTGGGTGAGACGATGCTTTTAGAATTAGGTTTAATGGTCTTCATGAAAGTTGTAGCCTTGGATGTTATCTTTCGAATGGCTTTGGAATCAATTAAAAAGGAGGTCTAGAACTCAAGTTATGCTTGTTTTAGTGAAGAAAGGTCAAACTATCAATTTTTGTGAAGTTGTAGTGGTTTTGAAACTTTTAAGCTAAGTAAATGTTTTATTTAGTACTTGAAGTCTTCATAAGAGTTATAAATTATCTTCTTATCTTTGTAATGGGTTATATTTGAGTTTTATTTGATGAGTATAACGTAGTATGAATTACTAGCTTATATCATGACTTGGATTAATATAAAATGTATTTGAATAATGGTGTGTGTTGTTATAATTATGATGAGTTGGAAACATAGTTATTTTCAGGGAGGAAATATTATGTTGTGATGTCTGTGTTATGTATTGAATTGGAGATTTGAGAGATATCCTGACTCTACTGATGTTGGACTCACATACAGAAAAATAAATATCAGGTGGTGAGAGTTGAAGGAGGTTCCTATGACCCAGACATGGTGGAAAAAATAACTGTGTCTGGTAGGTCATGGGGATTTACCCTGTCATATGAGGTGGATGAGTTCTTTTATGTAGCTTTGTTGTGTGAGACAACTTAGTGAAGACATTGTGAAAGGAGATCTTTGAGTCTAAATTCAACGCATGTGTCCTTCGGAAGTAGAGTCAAGTGTCTGTGATATGATGTCTGTAATTTGACATGAGAGGTAGCCAATAGTCTGTGAGTTATACACTTGATTTTTGATAGATATTGAATGAATGAATTAAATATGTATTCATGAGAGTGCATGAATGAGATGTGTTTGGATTGATAGATTAAGAAAACATGTGCATATGGTAATGTATTCAAGTTTTTTTTTAAAACACTAGCTTACCCTGTTTTGTGTGCTTGTATTTTTATTTTAAACTGTGATGATCGTGTGTTACACGGGAACAGATGATATTGCAGGATGAAAAGGATCAGTAGAGAGACATTGAGGAAAAGGAAATTTTTTTTTTTGAGATATGTATTTATTATAAATTCCTATGAAGAGGGAATTAAATGTTTTAGAAAGTAAAATGAGTGTTTATATACTAAGTAAATGTAATAATTTTTTGGGTGTTACAGATACACTTGTGTGGTACGTATATGACATGGGGGTAAAGTATGGTTATTTTAGAGTGGAAATATCATACTAAGTCTAGAATGTATTGAATTTGAGATTTGGTGAAGAATATCCTTACTCTACTGCATTATCATACTCACATAGAGGAAGGTAATCTGGTGGTGAGGGTTGAAGGACATTTTTATGGACTAGCTGACGGAATGAAAAAGGATCGAGTCTAGCTAATTCTTAGGAATTTACCTTGTCACATTGAGAAGTTATGTTGTGGAAAATGTGACAGGTGCAGATCCTATAGAATCTATTCTTAACTTCGGGAGTAGAATAGAATCAAGTTCCAGTTGTATGTTTAAGTAATGTAGCATTTGTTTCGGGTTATTTTATTTAAGACACTTATATGTGAAATGATAGCTTACCCCGTGTCTCTCTTGCATGCTTTTGGTGAACTGTGATGATCGTGTCAATTATACACTTGAATAGATCATGTTTCAAGAAAGGAGTTCTATTAATAATGAAAGTAGGTTTGTTAATGCAAGAAAAATACTCTTAAGTTATAGCAATGACTTTATTATTTTTTTATTTGGTGGTCTTTGTAATTATGTATATAATTTCTTATGGAGAAGGAAAATTTTTTCTTGAAAAACATTTGATGTCTAAAAAATATTTCAGTTTCTGTATTTTCTCTGTTAACCTTGCTTATTATACTATTAAATAATATTAATTTTTAAATGTTAGCTTCTAAATATGTTGGTGGCTATAATTTAAAAAACATACGGGTTTATTCAATTCACACATTCTGAAATTGTGATATCTTCACATTTAAATATAATTTCTAACAATTTAATTATAAAAATTATATTCAAAATTTATTTAAAAAATTATAAAGGCCCAATTCCATAAATTGAAGAGACAGCTATCAACTTTAATGTTGTTCTGTCTTTGTCTATATGTTTCTGTCTTTTGGATAATTGAATAACAATGGAGAAAGATAAAGAGTGAAGTTATTTAGATTATAAAAAAATAAAAAATAAAATTTTTATAGTAAATTTAATTAATTTATATAATAGAAAAATATTAAATTAATTAGATAATATAATAAGTTAAAAAATATTTTTGATTTAATATTAATATAGATGAATACGAATTAAAATGTTAAAATAATTAATTATAAAGTAATTAATTTATAAAGTTAAAAATAATACTTAAATTTTTTTATAACATTTCATAAAAATACATGAATTGAAAAAATAATTAAAATTTTAATATACTGTTATATAATTTTAATTTATTTTGTTAATATTCATTTCAAAAGAAAAAAAAATGAAAAATCACTAATACAAAATTAAATAGAGTTATTACAAATTTTAACATAAGTTTAAATTAATAAGAAAATACAATATATTTCTTATAAAATATAATTAATTTGCATGTAACTATAGAATGCAATGAATTTTTAATAATGAAAAATATATTATAATTTTTAAATTGGTGTAATGAACAATTTAATTTTGCAATTTCAATTACAATAGATCTTTGAATTATTGAAATTACAATTTAATTATATTAAATAATAAAATTGAATTAGCAATGTAATTAAAGGTGCATAATCTAAGTATAATCTATCATGTTTGAATGTATGTCACTTGTGTTTCTTCACTTTTCTTCATATAACAGATTAAAAAGAAAGTCTGTCTCACTCTCCTGACTCTCTCAGTCTCATCATTTCTACTTAAATTATTATCCAAACATGAATAATATACAATTCATTTATATGCTAATATATTTATAGCTATAAAGAGAGATTGTAACTGTACAAGGAAAAATAATATTTATATGGCACAATGCATACAGATACATTGACAAACAGGTAAAACTACTTTGTACCTATGTTTCTTTCTGTCACACTATTTCTGCTAATATAATTAATTTTTCTGGTAATGTATGTTATCTGTTATTTGAATTTGATAAATTATATGACTTTGGAGATATTTTTGTATAGTAATAAAAAATTATCCAAATATATTAATAATGTAAGTTTTTTAATATTGTATATAATTTTTAAATGAATTTGGTATAATATTATATTAGTTCAAAAACAAACAATAAAACTATTTCTTCTCTTTTCTTCATAAAAACAAACTAAATCTAATTTTGTATTTATCATTTAATAAATTATTAAAAAATCTTTATCATTACAATTAATATAATCAATTTTAATAATAATATAATATAATATAAATATTAAATATTTATACTTATATTTGAAGTATGTTATTATAGTATAATATATTTTGTAAATATTTTAGTTTTTATATTTTCTTTGTTAACCTCACTCATTATACTATTAAATTAATATTAATTTTTACATGTTAACTTTTATATATGTTGGTACCTATAAATTATAGTTACGGTAATTGTCTCATTGTTCTTTCATTATTTCAACCTTTGTATATATTTTTTAGTAAATTTAGATTTAATTATAATAATATTATTTAAATTATGCATTTAGGTAGCATAAAGGATTATGTCTAGATGCATAACACTTCTTGCATTTAGTGGTTGTAAAAAAAAAATTATTTTGATTATACAGTGCAGATTATTACCAGAATTATAATTGTAGAAGAAAATTATGGTTACATAGGAATGCACATTGCAATTACATACCTATATGAGTAAAACTATCTTTGTCATATGTGTTTCTTCTTCTTTCTATGAAGGAACATTATGATTGCATATGAATGCACATTACAATTACATAGGTAAATAGGTAAAACTATCTTTGTCATCTGTATTTCTTTTTCTTTCTCTGAAGGGACATTATATGAATGCACATTGCAATTACATAGGTAAATGGGTAAAACTATCTTTGTCATCTGTGTTTCTTTTTCTTTCTCTGAAGGAACATTATGGTCACATATGAATGCACATTGTAATTACATAGGTAAATGAGTAAGATTATCTTTATCATATGTGTTTCTTCTTCTTTCTCTAGAGGGACATTATGGCTGCATACGAATGTACATTGCAATTGCACAGGTAAATAGGTAAAACTATCTTTATCATATGTGTTTTTTTTTCTTTCTCTAAAGGGACATTATAGTTGCATAGGAACGCACATTGCAATTATATAAATAAATAAATAAAACTATCTTTTTTATATGTGTTTCTTCTTTTCTCTTTTAACGTCTTTCTTTTTCCTTATCTTTTTGTCTCATCATTTATATTTTAATTCTAATACAAACATGAAGAATATAATTTATTTGTGTTGATATATGCTATATGATTTTAAATATAATAAATTATTATTTGAATAATTTTTATATGATAAAACAAAATTATTTAAATATATTAATAATGTATTTAAATTTTAAATGGTCTTGATATAATATTAAATGAGTTCAAACTACACTTATAACTTTGAATTACTTTTTAAACTTTGGTTGTTTATTTAAATTATGATAATTGTCTCATTTTTTTTCCATTATTTTAACTTTTATTTATTTTTATTTAATTCAAACCTAGTTGTAGTAATATTAGTAAGATTATGCATTATGTCCCAATGATGTCTATGTCCGAATGTATAACATCTCCAGTATTTAATGGATGCAGAATGAAATTATGGCTACACAGATAAATATATTAATGTTATTAAGATTATATATAAAATAAAATAATTTTATTGTAAGATATTACGATTAAACTTAATGTGGTCCCTGAGATTTTTGCGGGCATGCAAGACACAACTCACACACATCACATGCTTCGTTTTTTGTTTTTCATTTTTTTCTTACTTTGCAATTTTCTATTTAACCCTTCCTTCTCATGCTTTTTGTTCCCGGTTCATAGCTTCATCCGCCTTACTTTTTATCGCACGTGAGTCACTCTTCCTTTTTGCTCTCTGCATTTTTTTCCTTTCGCTCTCTGCATTTTTCCCTTTTGCTATTGTTTCTCTTCTTCCGTTAACGTAAACAAATTCGCAGCGTTCGCATCAGATCGAAACGAGGTCGTTTTCAGCTCCAGCAGCGGCGCCGGAACTTGCAGCAGCTATGGATTTGACATCCAATCTCGGTGGCAAGATTGAAAAGACCGAAGTTCTCTCTGCCGTTGAGAAGTATATGTGATTCTATCTTTTCTTTAGTTTTCTTTCTTTCAATTTGTTTTCGAATATAATGTTGTGGTTTCATTGTGATTTCAGACTTCGAGTATAGGTTTTGTTGTCTTTCAAAATGAGGTTTCTGTGTTACTTTCTTTTCACTTGTGCAGTGGCGCAATTTTTTGGGGATAGTGCTCTTTAGAGGATTTAAGTACACTAATAATAGTTAATTAGAAAGTTAATTAGAAAATCAACGGTTGATCATAATTAATTTTAGAATTTTCTATATATATAATTTTGAATTATTGATTTTCGAATCAGCTTTTGGGAATGAGGAGGAGTCAAATCCAGTTTTGCGAGAGTTTGAGAATCTTTCTGGTGCTCTGATCTGGTTTAAAGGAGCTTTTTGCGTGATTGTAGGATGCGAAAATTTGGGGACTATATTTAAATTATAAAGAAAGCAAAATAGTGGGTTTCAGTGAATTTTTATTTATTTATTAAAATAAAATGCTAATATTTTTAATTATTTGGATGGAAAAATTTTGAATCTGAAAATACCGGGGTTGAGTAATCTATAACAAAGAATATTACGGATCGATTTATTTAAAGAAAACGCTGGGGGATGGGAATTCATGAATTTTTTAGTCTGAAAATGCTAGTTCTGATTTAATGGAAATGAAAGAAAAACAAGAGTCAACAATCTTCTTGTTCGATCAGATGTAAAGTGATCGCGGTGTGCAGTTTTATAAAAAAGTATTAAAATGTTGGATGTGGGTCTTGAAGCTTTGTGATCTTACGTGGAGTGTTTCGGACTTTTATGGAAGTGAATCATATCTGGGTCCACCAGTCTCTTTTAGCTCGTGATATTCACCTAAAGTAACAGCAGCTTGAAAGTGATACACGTTTAACGAAACTGAAAAATGATTTCAAATTTCTCGCAGCTAAGCAAAAATCTCTGATAATAATTATGAATGTGCTAGGTGAAGTGAAATTGAGCAATTGCTTCAGAATTTTACTAGCTAATCTATATTTGTTTCAGATTTCAATTCTTTTTTGGTTTGGATAAAAATATCTGACAGTATTTTGAAAAAATTAGGAAGAGAATGAACTGAGAGATTTACCTTGCGTTAACCTAAACAATGTATTTGAAATTTCTAATTTGTACATTTAAGTCTGTTTCATTTTTTTTATTTAAATTAGGAATCATGAATACTTAAAAACCTTTGATTTGTAAAAGTAAGGAAATTTTATTACTATGAATTGCAATTAGATGTTGATTGGCTACGCTTAAATTCACGAGCTGATATGAAAATTTAAATTATGTTTAGGCTTATTTATTTATTTATATGTGGACGAGTAATCATGGATGTCTATGTTGTTATATAATTATACTGCTATATGTGGGTATATAGGCATAGCCATTGTTGTTTAAGAAATATGAGTTTGTTGTAAACCATTGTAGCTGGTGCATACGGCTATGAAAAAGAAAATTAAGGCTGTTGTTATGCATGATAATTTTTTCATTTTCTTTTTCTTTTTAAACATGGAGCTTATAAATGTGGTTTTATGGTTCAGGTATGAGAAGTATCATGTTTTCCACGGAGGCGAAGAGGAAGAGAGGAAAGCTAACTATAGTGATATGGTGAGAGATATTAATATTGACAACCATTAACTTCTATAGCTCTAACTTTCTTTTGATTTTTCTGCTCACTCTTTCTCCAAATGGGAAACAATTTTTTCCCCCTAGAAATACTAAGAGATTCTAATCCTAGAAAATGCTAAAAAGAACTTTTGTTTGTTTGGAAACTTGAAAAACTTTACAACTTTTGTGTAGGTGTCTAGTTGATAGAGGCAGTATATGAACCATATTTTGAATATTTAGGTCGTTAGTTTGATTATTAAGCTAACCTCACGTTCAAATGATCAACTTATAGCATTATTTTTCTTTTTAATTATCCATGAATGTTTACCATTCCTTTACGGCTATCTTCTTTGATCACAAGTGATGCTCTATAAACTTGTTACTTTTGAAGTCATGGAGTAATGTGTTTTTGCCTCAATTATAGTCAATTTGATCATCTGCAAAACATTGATGAGATCTGCATTTTTTTCAGGTGAATAAATACTATGATCTTGCTACCAGCTTTTATGAGTTTGGCTGGGGGGAATCTTTCCATTTTGCGCCCAGGTGTCCGTCTACTTAATTTTGCACTAACAAATTGAACAATTTTCTATTACGTTGATCATGTTGATAATTTTCGTGTCTTGCAGATGGAATGGGGAATCTCTTCGGGAGAGCATCAAGCGACATGAACACTTCCTTGCTTTACAACTTGGACTGCAGCCAGGGCAGAAGGTTTTCCTCTGTTCAATAAAGGCGATAAGCAAGCTGATATCTGATTTCCAGTATTTTATTATTAAAATTTAATGAGCCTGTGTAATTTGTTTTAGGTTTTGGATGTTGGATGTGGAATTGGGGGACCACTAAGAGAAATTTCTCGATTCAGGTTAAACAAGATTGACTTCATTTAGGTTTCTTTAACCTTTCCCTTTCCCTATTTTATCTTTACCGGCTAACAAAAATCAAGGGGTATCTGTGCAGCTCAACTTCAATTACTGGGTTGAATAATAATGAGTACCAGATAACTAGAGGAAAGGTATGTGTTAGGAAATTAAGTGCATTGAAACTAACAATTATGAGGTAGTTATTTTGACCTTTAGTTCAATCATCATATCTAGTTTTTATAAGGCTTATAGTATACTGTCACTGTTGGTAATGTTGTTTATTATGACAAAACATTGATGCATTGTTTAAGTGTTAATTTTACTCAATGTATTTGTTACAGTCATCTTTTATTAATTTAACATGCATAATCTGCCATGTTAATTGTTGAAGATGAAGGAATTATTTTTTGATTCTCAATGTGTTTTGAAAGATGATAGCACATTAAATTAAAATTTCAACTTACTTTGATCACTAACAGATTTTTGCTAATTAACAGGAACTCAATCGCTTTGCGGGAGTAGACAAGACTTGCAATTTTATCAAGGTTGAATTTTGTATATCAATTATTTCCCTTTATCAAGGTTGATCACTTTTTTATAAACCGTTCTGCTCCAGTTGTAAATGTTACGTTGAATATGTTATCAAGAGTGTTGGGATTAGCTTATTTTGTGTTCAGAAAAACTTATAATCAGAAGACCAAAATCGTTTGGCTAAAATGCTATCGTAAATTAAACATAACCAAACGTGTTGAAGGAGGATATTGATTTGAAATGATAGTTGACACGATCATCGTGTTTGATAATGCAGGCTGACTTCATGAAAATGCCAATCCCTGACAACAGTTTTGATGCAGTGTATGCGATTGAAGCCACTTGCCATGCACCTGATGCTGTATGTGACAGTATTTTATACTCTAATGGGTTTCACGTGCTAATTTACCCCCTACTACCACTTTCTATCTATCCCTATTCACCTATAAATTTTGAAGTACTATGAAGCAACTTGAATTTGGTCTGCATGATAGCATGAAGTGCATGTGTTAAATGGTGAATCTGTAACATGGTGTCTATGACTTGTATTGGCTGACACTTATTTCTCGTGCCATGGAATTATGGATAGTATGGATGCTATAAAGAGATTTTTAGAGTGTTAAAGCCTGGTCAATATTTTGCTGCTTATGAATGGTGTATGACCGATAATTTTGATCCTCAAAACCCAGAGCACCAAAAAATTAAGGTATGTTACAGCGGTTTAGATTGAACTTAGATTGAGGTTAAATCTATTAGGTCTGTTGAAACCTCTTGGTTTGTAATTAAATCGATAAAATTCCTTTTTACAGGCTGAAATTGAGATTGGTGATGGGCTTCCTGACATTAGATTGACCACTAAGTGTCTTGAAGCTCTGAAGCAAGCAGGTTTTGAGGTGAACATCAATTTCTTATTAGTTGTCACCTTTCACTAGTATTGGTTTTTGGTATATCCAAGTGTTGAACCTAACTGGCTAAAGGGGGATTCTCTCCAATTATGTGTAAAAGGTAATATGGGAGAAGGATCTAGCAGCTGACTCTCCTCTTCCGTGGTACTTGCCTTTAGACAAAAGTCATTTCTCACTGAGTAGCTTCCGTCTAACTGCTGTTGGGCGACTTTTCACCAAAAACATGGTATTGCTATTGAATATCATCTGTAAATTTATTTTACTTTTCTTGGTCTGGGATCACTTGTAGAGTTCTGTAATTTGATTGAATGTTGAGAATTTAGGATTCTTATCTCTTGTTACAAAATCTATATCTGCAGGTCAAGGTTCTGGAGTATGTTGGACTGGCTCCAAAAGGTAGTCTAAGGGTTCAAGATTTCCTAGAGAAGGCTGCAGAGGGACTAGTTGAAGGAGGAAAGTAAGTTTCGCATCTGTCTCATAATATACTTTCTTTCTACCCATCATGCATATTAAATTTATGGATATAATTTCTCGACTGAGTAAAAATGAGAATGCTCCTAGCAGCATCTACATTTCTCATCTGTGGAAATTTCAGATCCTGAAGTCCATCTTATCCGAGAGAGAAGTACTGATTAATAAATTAGAAGATTACACTAACAAATATTTTTCTTGAACAGAGGAATCTGAAATTTGACTTGCTTTTGTCTCTTTTCCAGGAAAGAGATTTTCACACCGATGTACTTCTTCTTGGCCCGGAAGCCTGATTCAGACAGTAACTAAACTGGTTGTACAAATAGGTTGCTGTTGTTTACTGAGATTCTGGTAGGGTGAATTGGTTGTTTTTGTCCTTGTGGCTTGCTTGTTTTTGTTTAGGTTACCAAAACTTTTGCTGCTTGTTCGATAAAGCAGTGTACTTGTTTTTATCCTACATTGTATTTTGTTCTTTTATTCTGTTTAGAAGCGAAAATTTAAATACACTCATTAGTCTTTAGTTTTATCCTGTCATTTAGTCTTTGAAGTTTTTTTTTGAGTTCATTAAGTCTTTAATTATCTATAACTATACATAAAATATAATAATATATAAAGAGATGCGGTTGTTTTGATTTAGAAATTTAGTATTAGGTCAATTTTGATTTAACTTCAATTTCTAATTTGTTATTTCTTATAGATATACGGGAGTTTATAATGTGAATTGATTAAAGTCATTCAAACTATATGTAATCCTAATAAAAATTTGATTGTACAATAAAAACAAGAGGCTATAATTTAATTATTTTTGTAATTTATATACACGCATTAATAACTTTGTAGGTTTTAGTTTTTACGAGAAAATTAACCATTTGTTTAAAAAAAAATCCATTTGAATATTTTGATGTCTTTTCATTGTTGGGAAAAGTAGGTCATGAAAATACAAATCAAGAACGTTGAAATGTTGATCCAGACATCTTTTAAAGAGGACAACTTGGTACTTCGATTTTGATCTTCTAGAGAGTTTCAACGATCTTGCTCTTGCTTATTTTCGTGAGTCTTGATATACTTGACGTGTTGAAGAAAGTTGTTTTTTGGCGGTAAATATTTGTCAGAAGAAAGTTTCACTTTAATGCTTTGACTACTTTTTGACAAACCTTATCTTATAAAATCCTTCTGAATCTGTTCGTGTATGAAACAAAAGTTATTATAATTGAATCTTAGTCACTCAGAAGACTTGACTTAACAATATTCTTCACTAAATATTTTCCATTATTAAATCTGAGATGATAGAAAGAAAGCCTTATTCAAAGTTATCAAATTAGCAGGATACATTGATCAATTTTTTATTTAAAGCTGAGTTTGGGCATCGTTGTGAGACTAAAATCGCGCTGATGGAATCTCAAGCTGAATCATGAGCTTTACAAACCGGCAAATCATCATTGAAATTGGGAGGCACTCTAAGGATTGGATTTCTCTCGAAGAAATTAGCAGGCTTCAGATCAAAACTTGATGATACAGTAGGCATGACAGGGTAGTCCTCTTGACATGGTATGTGATGGAATCCTATAGTGTACCACAACACAATGTCCTTATTCTCAATTGGACGATCCCTGAATATTGAAATATCAACAGTTTCGGAAATTTATAACAGTAACAGTTTTTAGCAGATGAGACGTTCAAGATATAAAATTGGCAATGAACATGACGTAAAAAAGGTAGAATCATGAAAAGAATCATTAACCTGTTGGACCATACTTGCAGAGTATCATTGCCTTTGCTCTGGTAAACGAATAAGCCACCAGCCCATTGCTCACTTTTGTTGTATGGAGTGACCCAAATTTGATTGTTGGTAAAAGCTGCCCTTTTCTGTGGTGGGTCTTCTGGATCCAGCAGGCTAGCTGCTGTGGCACCTGGAACCAATTTGTACCCAACAGGGTTCCCTACCCTTGTCTTCTTGAAAGGGTTCACCACATGAAATTCACATGGGTCATAGAGTTGAAGTCTAATTTGAGCATCTTTCTCTGTCTTGGCTACTTTTTTAACTGCTTTTAAATAACTCTTTCTGGATGATTCTCCCGGAGTCGTCTCTTGCTTCTTCAGGTTTACCTTAACAAATGAATTGTCAGAGCCATCAACGTCCATGTCCAGGTAATATGTGATAAAATGGTCATGAATTACACCAATAATATTTTCACTCAAAAGGGTTCCATAAAGATATTCTTTGTCTGGGACTTGGTTCATATTCTCGTAGCTAGTTCCTTTCACCATTAAGATACCACTCAGTCCAACCTGCATCAAACAAATGCTATATTAGGATAAACTACTAAATACATATACCAGAAGACAAACCCTGATCATCAATACAGAAAGGTTTATCGATCTTACCGTAGACCATCATTATTTGTTATGTCATGTGCTATTTATTCTAAAAGGCAAAACACCCACGTTACTGATTTTTATCATATTTTAATTGTTTATATATCAATATATTCCCAAAATTTTTGAAGTGAACATGAAGTGATGTGGATGCCTGTGTGCTCAAACTTCAAACTTTTCAAGCATTTTGGATCACGGCCATATTTATATTTTGATTGGTTTATTATACACATGCCTGCAGAGGTCACGGGACTATCAATCCTAAACAACAATGTGCAGAATTAAAATTGAATTTTCTTCACTAACCTTTGCTCTGATTAGCCCATCGGTTTGAAATTCCCAATCCATGATGTAGTCATAGTTTGCCAACGTTGCTGCCATCCTAACCACTAGTGTCACCTTTGGCCTTGCTTCTGTAACCTGCCACCATGGCATATTCCCAAACAAAGTTAAGAAATAAAATCCATTGAACTATTTATAAAGCAAGCAATCTTTATTCACGATTAACGAACAGACAATTACAAGAATGTCCATCCATAACTAGAAACTACCAGTATATGGTGGTTTGCTTTTAATAGTGTGTTTGGATGAAGGTCTTTAATGTTCATTATGTCAAATCAATCACACACTTTCTGTGAGGTTGGCATGACGGAAATGCTTACCTTGAGGTCAGAGATGGGACACTCAGCATGTCGCCAAGCGATGTCACCAGCATAACTCTCAAAAATGCAAATCATGTTAGGTTGGAGATAAGGTGTTCCATCAGAAGAGGCAAAAACACCATCCACGTAGTAAGCATTCCGTGGACAATCATTCAAGGGATTCAATGGCATTGCCTGCAATCCATACTCACCAGCATCCATGTATGTCTTAAAGTACCACCCTTCTGTTGGGTCCATATAGGGAACAAATAACTCAGATGTGAACCCTTTGTACATGACATTTCTCAGCATTGATGTCTCAGGGTCCCTCACCTTGACGTGTGAAATTATTGTCCCTGCTCTTGGGTCAGGTCTAAGGTGAAATTCCCAGTTTGCCCATCTCACCAAGTGCCCATCAACAGTGAAGCTTGGACCTTTTGGTTGCTCCAAGGATATTGGATTCAGCAGCCTCAACTCCCCATTCAGCTTCTGAATGGAGTAACGGTAGTCAGTGTTGGTACCATTAGCCACAGGGATGTTTTGGCCATTATCTGAAATAGCCAGCACCTCTTTTCTATCCATGTCAACCAAGGCAGTGACACCCTCAATTGGTTTCATGTAGAAGTTCACAGTGCCTTCTTTGGAAAAGCACTGCACCTTAATCAACCTTCTATTCTCCTCCTCCGGTTTCTCATACCACCCTGAAGAGACAGGCAAGCATACCAGGTCTGCTAAATTGACACCACGTTTAGTCACTGAGTTGTTGAACTCAGGGCACCTGAGGGTAGCCTCTAGCACCCCGAACAGGTCCTCTAGAGTAACGATGGGGTACCCAGAAACCGAACCGGTTTCATGGCTGGTCACCTGGTCACTTTTGAGGTCCACAGTGAGAACATGAGACACACCGTTCACAACTGCAACCACGGAAGCCTTCCTAGGCAAGGGTGGATCACCTTTTATCCATTTGAGGACTAGTTTTTTGTCTGGTTCTTCAAGGACAACGGAGTTGAGAGTGTAGCTTGATGAGGACTTGAAAAGAGGGATAGAAGAAAGGATGGTGCGGATCTTGTTGAATTCTTGGATGGTTAGAGGATCAAGAGGGTGTTGAGGAGTTTCTGATTCATGGTGTAGGTGATCATAGGTAGGGGATGGTGGTTTCTTGACAGTATCAATCTGTGATGATGAGTAGAAGCGGTTCTTTGAGGTGCACCATCTGGAGTATAGGTTGCAGTTTAGAGCCTCCTTGTTGGGAAGTGATGGAAGGTGAAGCCATGTGAGAAGTAAAAGTAGAGTCATTCCGATTGAAAGAACCAGGAACCGCCATGAGTTTTTGACTTCCATGGATAGATAAAACTGGTGGGAGTTTGAGGGTATTATATATGCTTTGGAAGAACAATTATTTTGATACTAGATATGGAAATTTCCTGTGAATATATTTATGATATACTTGAAAAATGGTCTATGATGCTTGTGGAGTCAACCAGTTACAAGATGATTTGGAAAGTTTGGCTCCAAGTGGCTACAACAATGATCTATCGTATTTGCAAATTAAAATAAATTGGAATTCAGCATGCCGACACTTGAAAGATACAAATCCCATCATGTGTTGAAAAAGATAGACTCTGCAAACACAGCTAAATACTTGCAGTGTGATGGGATAAAGGTTCCTAAGGAGAATTCCGAAGGATCCACTTAAAACTATAGAGAATTCCGAGTGAAGTAAACTGAGGGAGAAGAGAAATGTTTTTTTTTATTCAATTTCAACAATACACTAACTTCTTCTATTTAAAGAAGCTAATTTCCCTTATTAACAGCAATAACGGTCTCAACAGATGACAGTTATTTCTGTTTTACAATTATTTATATCATAGTGAAATGAATTATTATCAGTTAATGCCACAAACAAACTAAATGAAAAATTGGATAAGAATCTTATGCAGAAACATAACGGAGTATCTGTTCGCTTTAAACGGGTCATGAGATAGAGAGCATGGGGAAAGGAGTCGACAAACAAGTCTCTTTAGGTTTTTACTTCACCTCCCAATTTTTCAAAACGTCCACTCTACCCTTTTCTCTATTATAAAAACAATGAACTCCATTGTTGGCCCTTGGTGGTGGTGACGGTTTTGGGTTAAGATATCTAGCAAAAGAGTGTTGGGTAGAATTAAAAGTGTTGAAGATCTTCAAGCTAGCTGTGCTAAGTATTACGCTGTAATTTGCAAAGCATTTCAATTAATAATGGATTTTTTTAAACAAAGTTTCAGTATTAAACTTTCATATCCTAGTTTAACACTTTGTTTTTTTAGGTTAAAATGAACTAAACATAAAAATTACATAAAAAATCTACATCAAACTAAAAGGTTTGAATTGATTTTACAAGTATAATTTTTTATTAATATATCTATTATATTGATGTACTATGACATAAATACTAAATAATTTATAAAATTTATATTTCATAATATTAATAAATCTTCTATATCAGTTTATATATATATATATATATATATATATAATATTATATAAAATCTAAAATATAAAAAAAATATAATTTGTATATTATTTTTTTCCGATAATATTTTATTTTATTTTAACATGTTTTTAAGATTAATAATATAATAATTATATTATTGAGATAATTCTTTTTCCATATTATTTTATATGTTAAAGATAAATATATTGTATTACTGAATCCCATTTGAGAAAAAAATATCTGAATTATTCTAAAAAATTTCAATTTCAATCAATTATGATTTTTTGAACTAGTTCGATTCAGAATATCTCTGTCTAAATCATCCATAAAAAAAGAATGGAAATACAAAAAGTGTAAAAGAACTTGGCAAAACTCAAACAAGAAAAGATAAAATCTTTGAACAACTAATAAACTTGATTTTGGGGAGGCTTAGACGATTCCAAAGATATCAAACACAATGTTAATAGGTAAAGTGTCAAACCAAAAGTAATAAAGTCTATTATCTACACCAATGTTAGCAAAAGTATCAACACACTTATTTTTCTCGCAAAAAAATTTGAAACTTTAAACTTCAAAAATTTGCAAGTGTTTATAGCCAACCAATAGGTCTTCAACTTTCAGGGAACAACTTTGGGTTTTCAAATGCGTGACCTACCAAAAAAATCATACTCAATCTAAATTATTCAGTTATTTTTAATTTTAAAAATGTCAATTGTATAAAAGGCGGTCATCAACTTACCAACAAAGAAAGATATATTACTCAAATAAAAAATAAATCCCTCAATAAATTCTCCTCTACTACATCTAAAGATTTGTTCACTAGCAACATGCCGAAGAATTCTTCTAGTAACATCATCAACATTAACCTTGATCCACCTAACTTCAGGCATGATCTAGTCAGCTTGCTTATCACCTTTGGAAGTTCCAGTTTGAACATTAAAAATCTCAAAATATAAAGGTCTATAATATCATTATCCACGTATTTAGAGGACTCTTTATTTGTCATATGAACGTTTCATTATACCAAATGAATAGCAAAATAAAAAATGATAGATTTTTTAAATTTCATACAATTCTTAACTTTCCAAATAATGAAAGTAATAACAACAAGTCAAATATCACATATAATAAGACTATTTAGAAATAAAAGAAAGAATATCATCAATTGAAGAACAAGAAAATTTAGGGAAAACAAAAGCTAATATAACCAAATCTTTTAACAAAAAAAAATCAAAGAAAAGGTGAATCAAACTTTCTTTTTTATTGTTTCAAAGAGTGCACCTGGAACATATGTTGATACCTCTAGATTGAACATACTTCTCATAAAGACAAGGATTTTGTAGGTAGAATGTTATTGGACCATATTTTTTTCCAAGAAGAAGAATCAAAATTAATATATATGAAGAAAAACATGTGTCATCTTCATTTTCAACATGTCAGAATAATCCAACATCTATATAGATTTATTAACATGATAAGTTGTACTCATATTAGAAATATTGTTCATAACAGAAAAGTTGTCAAAGAATTCAGGATGTTCCAATTCAAACCATCCCAGGCTTCATAGACTTTGAATTTAAGCTTACAATTGAGATATTTAGGGATAGCAAAATACTTATTAGGAATTCAAGAGTGAGTGAAATCTCACATTGAATAGAAATAACAAAGTTGAGTTCTTTGTACCAAAATGAAGACTCAAACATTTAGCTTTGAGATTTTATGTTAGAGGTAGTGTCAAATGTCATGTATGATTTGCTTACATTTATTAAGAAATCTCTTATTAACTAATTGAATCTTTGGTTGTCATACTAAGCATCTTGTACTTTCAAGAATTCAATTTTTGTTTAATGTCGTCAACAATAAGCCTAAGTCCCTAACTTTAGGAGTTCCTTTAAAAATGGGAACATCCAAATAAGTGATGGGAAGTAGATGTCTTTAAAAACCAAGAATATCATTAATATTTCTGTTGAAAGAACTAAAGATGGTGTCAGTATAAAAATGACTTTTAAATTATTAAGCCATTAATTAGATACAACATCATAACTTTGAAAAACTACATAAGACTCCTTATCCTTTTCTTCTTAACTATGAAAAAGACAAAACCATTATCTGAGTATGAGAAGGGAAAGAGAAACCTTAAAGATTAGCCATAGGTAAAATATTTTTAGTGGCCATTAGATAAGAGATTCCTTGTCTATATAAGAAAATCTAAAGTCTTCTTAATATCAATTTTAATAGCAACATTCTACTTTTAAACCCTTTCACAAAATCATTTTGGTTAGGAGTGATAATCCAAATGATGTTACTTTGTTGATTCACAAAAATCTTGATAATAACTTCGAAAATTGATGACAACAATAAGATGAAAATCTTTCAAATATTCAAGGAAAAGTAAGATTGTTAATTTCAAGAGAAAGATAGTAGAATATTTAAGATCGGATATTTAATGTATTTAACAACAACTAAGTCTTACATTGTGTATGTTGTAAGTTTATTATCAAGGTAATTGTACTAGTCAAAACTCACTTTTAAGTAAAAAAAATATTCTTAGATATGTTAAACATATAGTTGATTTTGGAATAAAAAGGCTAAGTCAAGTTAAAAGTTTCAATCTTCTTATAAATTCTCATAGTAATGAACATGTTAAGTTGATGATTTGAGAAGAATTTCATATTACTATTCTACTTTAGGTTCTCACTTTTTGTTGTTCAAAAAAACAAAAGATTATTTATGTATCTCTATCATTTCATGATTCAACTCCATGAAAAATAAAAAGACTAAAATACTTTCAATGTTGTTCCCTTCAATTGTTTCTTTGCTTTTTAACTTTTAAACTATATAATTTGAGGTTGTTTATTTTGATTTGAGAGAAAAAAAAATAGAAAGTTAAATTATTTGTTTCAAAGAAAAGATAATAGAAAGCGAAAAAAAAAGTTGTATTCATAATTTATTTAAATTTATTTTTTAAATTTTTTTACCATATTTTTATTCTGTATTCCGGATACCAAATTTAAGAATAATTTTAAATTATTTAACATGAAAAAATATTAAAAATGTATTTTATAGAAATTGTATTTAAAGTATTATAAAGAGCAAGAACGTTAAAGACCAAAGAGTGTAAAAGTAATTTTGATATACATTACTATTCAAGTCACATTCCAGGAGTCTAACATGATATAGTCGAAGTTCGGGTGCCCTAACTAATTATTTAAACCTTGAGTTTGGGCATCATTTTGTTCGTGTATAAATAAAGCATGCATCTAGGTGGACCTGACCATGTGATGGTATCTCAAGCTGATTTATGAGCCTTGCAAACAGGTAAATCTTCATCGAAATTGGGAGGCATTCCAAGAATTGGATTTCTCTCAAAGAAATTAACAGGCTTTAAATCAAAACTTGATGACACTGTAGGCATGATAGGGTAGTCCTCTTGACATGGTATGTGATGAAATCCTATTGTGTACCACAAAACTATGTCCTTATTCTCAATTGGACGATCCCTGCATAACAGTTTGATAAATCAATATGATGTCTTCACCAGTAAAATTAGACCCCAAATACAAACTCACATCATTGGTAATTTCATATCAATACCTTTATATTTGATGTAAGCAACTAAATTTGAAGTAAAAAAAGTTCTGCATTGGGTGAGTGAGCACTTTGTCCAACCAAAGTTTATTGAGTACACGAAAGTTTCTTATTCCTTTTGTTGATACATGACAATGACAAGATATGTAACAATAAACCAATATTGTTCCTAAATTGTCTCTAGTTATATCCCACAAACAATGATTTTAAACTGTTTTCCATTTTTATTTGCCAATATATAATGAGAATGGCATGTAAAATATTTCTTTCTTTTTCTCTCTAGCTCAGGGTATCTCCAATGAAAAGCTAAAGACTAATTCTCAAGAACAAGTGTATGCATTTAAGAGTCTCACCTCACTCAGCATATCCTATATAGCATTCTTTTCAGGACACTATATTTGGTTAAGTTATTTGTCTCTAGTTTATAATTCAGTGATCCTATTTATGAAGTGATGCATCTACATGAATTTCAACTATTTGTCTCTCATTTCTAATTTAGTGGTCCTATTTCTGAAGTGACGGATGTACATGTTGAGAAAAGCATTGAACCATGACATAAGAAAGGTGGAATCATGAAAAGAATCTGTCACCTGTTGGACCACACTTGAAGAGTATCATCGCCTTTGCTCTGATAAACAAAGAAGCCACCAGCCCATTGCTCACTTTTGTTGTATGGAGTGACCCAAATTTGATTGTTGGTAAAGGCTGCTCTTTTCTGTGGTGGGTCTTCTGGATCCAGCAGGCTAGCTGCTGTGGCACCTGGAACCAATTTGTACCCAACAGGGTTCCCTACCCTTGTCTTCTTGAAAGGGTTCACCACGTGAAATTCAGATGGGTCATAGAGTTGAAGTCTAATTTGAGCATCTTTCTCTGTCTTTGCCACTTTTTTAACTGCTTTTAAATAACTCTTTCTGGGTGACTCTTCTTGAGTGGTCTCTTGCTTCTTTATGTTTACCTTAACAAATGAATTGTCAGAGCCATCAACGTCCATGTCTAGGTAATATGTGATGTAGTGATCATGGATTACACCAATAATATTTTCACTCAAAAGGGTTCCATAAATATAGTCTTGGTTAGGAACTTTGTCCATGTTCTCGTAGGTAGTTCCTTTCACCATCAAGATACCACTCAGTCCAACCTGCATCAGACAAATGCCTACACATTAACATAAACTATTGAGTACTAGTTACGTAAGGCAAAAACATGAGCATCAGTCAAGAGAAGTTTATTCATCTCACCCCAAACCATCAATCTATATCGTGCAAGTTGTCCATTTTGCTATAGCCCAACATATTGCGTAAGGGGTACATTATTGAAAAAGGTGCATAAAAGCGCGTTCAGTTGATCAATTAATGTTAAATGTTTTCAGGAATCTTGGATGGCAGCCATAAGATAACGTATCACGTGACTTTTGATTAGTTTATTGTACAGAATGCTTTCAGGAGTTTGGATTTGAGCCATACTTTGTATTATGATAATGTATTACATCAAACTTTGATTAGTTTATTGTGCACATGCCTGCAGAGGTTATAGGGGCTATCACTGCTGAACAATAATATGCAGAAAGTAAATTGATAACCTTTGATCTGATTAGCCCGTCGGTTTGAAATTCCCAATCCACGATGTAGTCATAGTTTGCCACTGCAGCTGCCATCCTAACAACTAATGTCACCTTTGGCCTCACTTCAGAAACCTGTCATAACAACCCAAACCCAAAATATAGTGAAGTTAAGAGATAAATCCATTGAACTATATGAAGAGCAAGGCATCGTGATTCATAATCATTGAACTGGCTATAAGAAAATAGTCAAAATTCTTAATGTTGTGAATGTCCATGATTAGAAACTATTGCTATGTGGGGGCTTGATTTTAACGGTGTGTTTTGGATTGATCTTTTTACGCACATGTTCTCAAATTCTCACAAACGAACAAGCTACATATAGTAACTTTTTGGCTTGAATCTAATGTTTCATGGTATCACAACTTTAGTATGAGGTTGGCATGAGAGAAAAGTTTACCGTGAGGCCAGTGATGGGGCACTCAACATGTCGCCAAGCAATGTCACCAGCATAACTCTCAAAAATGCAAATCATGTTGGGTTGGAGATAAGGTGTTCCATCAGAAGAGGCAAACACACCATCCATGTAGTAAGCATTCCGTGGGCAATCATTCAAGGGATCTAGTGGCATTGCTTGCAACCCAAATCCATACTCACCAGCATCCATGTATGTCTTAAAGTACCACCCTTCTGTTGGATCCATGTAAGGCACAAATAGCTCAGATGTGAACCCTTTATAGATGACATTTCTAAGCTTTGATGTGTCAGGGTCTCTCACCTTGACTTGTGAAATTATGCTCCCTGCTCTAGGGTCAGGTTTCACATGGAATTCCCAGTTTGCCCATTTCACTAAGTGTCCATCAACAGTGAAGCTTGGACCTTTTGGTTGCTCCAAGGATATTGGATTCAGGAGCCTCAACTCCCCATTCAGCTTCTGAATGGAGTAACGGTAGTCAGTGTTGGCACCATTAGCCACAGGGATGTTTTGGCCATCATCTGAAATAGCCAGCAGCTCTTTTCTATCCATGTCAACCAAGGCGGTGACACCCTCAATTGGTTTCATGTAGAAGTTCACAGTGCCTTCTCTGGAATAGCACTGCACCTTAATCAACCTTCTATTCTCCTCCACTGGTGTCCCGTACCACCCTGAAGAGAGTGGCAAGCATGCCAGGTCTGCTAAATTGACACCACGTTTAGTGATTGAACGGTTGAACTCAGTGCTCTTAAGGGGAACCTCTAGCACCCCCACCATTTCTTCCACAGTCATGGTGGGGTACCCAGAAGCTGAGCCGGTTTCATGACTGGTCACCTGGCCTATTTCAAGGTCCACAGTGAGCACATGAGGGACCCCCTTCACAACTGCAACCACAGAAGCCTTCCTTGGCAAGAGTGGATCACCCTTTTTCCATTTGAGGACTAGTTTCTTGTCTGGTTCTTCAAGGACGACGGAGTTCAGGGTGTAGCTGGATGAGGACTTGAAGAGAGGATGGGAAGAGAGGATGGTGCTGACCCTGTTGAACTCTTGAATAGTTAGAGGGTCAAGAGGGTGTTGAGGAATTTCTGATTGGTGGTTATGAGTAGGGGATGATGGATTCCTGATCTGATTAGGCCGTGCTGAAGAGTAGAAGCGGTTCTTTGAGGTGCACCATCCAGAGTAAAGGTTGCAGTTTAGAACCTCCTTGTTGGGAAATGATGGAAGGTCAAGCCAGCTAAACAGAAAAATTATTGCCACACCGGTTGAAAGAACCAGAAAACGCCACAAGTTTTTGGCTTCCATGGATAGATATCACTGCTGAGAGAGAGAGAGAGAGAGTTTGTGTGAACAGTATTATAGTACGTTTGTTTTTGAAGTAGACTTCATCTTTTGAAAGCTTCACGTGAGTATATATAGTCAGAGACCTGAGAAATGGACCAGAGACTATCGTCACGGTTTGAAATTAAAAATTGGAGGAATCTCTATAAAATGTTTAACAGACTGACAATTTTGTTTCTCAATACTAGTGTAACAAGACACAAATAAATTATTCTATATCACAATTCAGCGATGACATGCATTCATAACAGTATCTAGTCAAAGAGTCACATTCACAAACAAGCTGCCTTCAACGTTATAAAACCAAAATCCCATAACAAGTGGCTACTTACTATTTCTCTTCTTCTTTTTCTGCTGTCCCATGAAAAATTTAGCGATGAAGAGACCAA
The DNA here is from genome assembly GCA_030347555.1 of Lablab purpureus. NCBI lineage: Eukaryota > Viridiplantae > Streptophyta > Magnoliopsida > Fabales > Fabaceae > Lablab > Lablab purpureus. The sequence continues at coordinate 28,026,823 of CM059258.1, forward strand.
TGTTAACCCACCATTGGCCTATTTCTCTATTATTGAGAAGATTTTGTTACACTGAGTTAGGAGACTGAGACTGAGAATCATTTATACACTCTCCTCTATTAATTTACTCACAGAATAAAATAGTAGCAGAATCATCTGAAATGATGCAGTGACTATAATATTGTAATAATATCAGCCGACTTAATGGTTCAAATGCTTATTCATCAAGAACCAAAGACTAAAATTCATTCATAAACACTTGGATCTTAATATCTTTTGAGTACTGAATCATCAAGTTTAAAAACGGATATCTCAACCGATACAATGACTCTAATAATATTACAATATCACCTCACTTAAAGGTTGGAATACACATTCATTTTAGATTTGAAGGCTAAGAATTACTCATAAACACCTTTTCTTGAATTTTATTAGATATCTTTTAATAATAAAATCATACCAGAAAAAAAGATAATATCTTAAACAATATAGTGATACCCAGATTTTTTCATGAGACACATTAAAAAAATTCAATACTAATAACTCATAAGTAAATTTGTATAAAAATTATGACATTATTTTTAATAAAAACTTTAAAACAATAATTTTGTGTTTCTTTAAAATTAAACATATTTTTAAATTTTGAATTATATATATAAAAAATATATTTTATCTTCAAAATAAATTATTTATCTATTTTGTCTTCAGTCATGTAAAATATTTAAGATGACAAATGATATTAGAATGTGTTTTATATAAAAATATATAAATAATATGTACAAGCAGCACAGTTTCTACTTTAAAATTGCGTTTACAATATAAGACATGTTTGTAGTTAAAATTGTTTTTGTATTATTTTTATAAATATAAAAAAGAAATAACATAATTTATAGTAAAAGGAAGAAAATAATTTTTATATATAATTCAAAAATTAAAAATAGATTTAACTTTTTTTTATATATTATAGTTGGATTTCAAATTTATTAAGTTAATATCTTATTAAAATTAATTATTATATAAAATATTATTCAATTTGAAACTCAAAATTTTATTATAGATTTATTTGAAAATTTTAAAAAAATTACATAAACTATTATCCACCTCAACTTTTAAACTACACAAATAAAATAAATCGATTTATATATTTATTATATGATATGTGAATGATATGATTTAAAAGAGCAGGCATGGAGGTGGTGAGGATTGAGAATATATGGTAAAGAAAGCAGAAGTTAGTGATGGGCATGGCGTTGGAGGAAGAGGACGTGGGATAAGTTACGTGTCCAACCCACTGCCCGTCCTTTTCATCTCTTAGCTTACCTCATTCTAAAATCCACGTTTCTTTTGATTATTGGAAATTTAATTGTGAGAGTAAATCTTATATAAAAAAATAATAATTTAAACATTATATAAGTGAAAAGATTATATAATTAAAAAAAATTATAAATTTATTATTTTTTAAGATTTTAAATTAAAATGATGTTAATTATCTCATATAGATTGATTTGTGATTGATTTAGTATTCTCTATCTTCTTCTAAAAACACGTAATTTAGATTAGAGTGTAAGTCACGAGAATCCTGTGTTGAGTAAAACAAACCCAGATTGAAACTAACACTGTAGTTTATACTGATCCTACTGTTTCTAAAGATACACCTAAACCCTAATACCTTATCAATTACTTGTAGTATAAATTAAAATTTTAAGTGTAAGAATAAACATAAAATTTTATATTAAATAAAAATAATAAAATTAAATTATAGAAAAAAAAAACAAAAATTTATTAAAGTTTAAAATTTTATATTAAAGATAGTATCATACATGTCTTGAAACTTTTGTAACCAATGATATGCAAACCCTACAGAGGACTGGGACTGTTGAATTGGTAATGGTTCCTGCTCAGCCGCACTAGAAGTTTCGTTAGTTTCTATCAATAAACAATTCATATGTCACATTTGTGATCATCCTAAACAAAAAAAATTGTTTTCTATTTTCAACTTACTTCTTCTATTCTGTCTCATACACCTTGATATTTGAAGTCCTTGTCACGTTATTTTATCAACTAGTTATCAATAATTACTCATTAACGAAGAAGATTATTCTTTAGATGTTTGGATATTTTGGAGGACAATTGTTTCGTTAACTTCAATTGCTTATTATGAATTGTTCTGCTGCACATGGACTTATGCACATTGTCACGTAGTTGTCAATATTAATTGTGAATATTAATAAGGATTAAATATATTTTTAATTCTTAAATTATGTGTTAAAATTAGATTTTGTTTCTCGAGTAAACTTTGGACCTATCTCATCCTTATATTTGATAAACATGTGTAAATGATCTTTTATGACAAATAAAAATATATTTAAGGAGAAGTAAATGAGAGAAAATAAAAGGAAAAAGAGTGAAAGAAACTTAAGACATATATATGATGATTGAGAAGTAGGAAACTATAAAAAAGAAAATAAAGAGATAAAAATAATTCTGACATATCATCAAGTATCGTTTAGACGAGTTTATAAAGTATAAAGACTTCTGGAACTCAATTTTGACAAATAATTAAAGGACTAAAAAGATATTTAAGATTGATAAGTGTTCAAAAAGAAATCAAAATTTAGTTTTAAATCACGATATGCTATTAAATGATTCATGGAAGAGGGGTGAAGCATGTAGGATTAGATAGAGTTAGGTGTGTGAACACAATTGGTGCTTGTCTTGGCTCTTCTCATCACAGGAATCTTTAGTTAATGGGTCCAATGTGTAGTACGTTGTATGCCACACCATAACTCTCATATCACCAATACCTTTATTCATTAATCAATTCATTTTACTAAATGAAAACCAAAAAAAATTAAATAAAAAATCGTGTTTTTTAACATAACTTTTATTTAAATATTTTAAAAAAATAGTTAAATATGTTTTTAGTTCCTAAACTATTTGTCAAAATTGTGTTTCGTCCCTGGAGCAAACGTTGGACCTTTTTTGTCCTTATACTTTACAAACAAGTGTAAATGATCCTTGATGACGAACAAAAACATCTTTAAGAAGAGGAAAATAAGAGGAAATAGAAGGAAGAAAAGTAAAAGAAACTTAAAAGACGGATGATAGTGAAGTAGGAAACTATAAAAAAAAAATAAAGAGATAAAAAAGAATTGTGACACATCATCAAAGATAGTTTACAGGAGTTTATAAAGCATAAAGACAAAATAAGTCCAAAGTTTGTCCCAGAAACGAAATACAATTTTGACAAATAATTCAAAGACTAAAAATATATTTAACCTTTAAAAAAATATCTTATTTTTATAAATTCTTAATTTTTTTATTCTCGAACATTAGATTAAGAGATTGATAAAGTGGTTTTAGTTAATAATTATTTTATATATAATAATTATGAAAAAAGGTAATAACATTTTAGTTTATCAATAGTAAAGTTTTTGTTATGGATAAGATTGTGGCAATGACTTCGTGATTATCTAAGATATAAACCCTCTCACAAAGATTATATATTGACATTAAGTAACCCTAATATCTTATATCATATTAATTTCCATCTAAAACTATATACTTAATTGGAAGTGAATAGAGAAGAAAGAGTATTTTAGTCTTTGTTTGTTTCTATGTTGAGGACCATTTTGAGCCTCTCAATTGGGAAGACCCCAGTATCTTTGTGGGCTTTGGATCTTTCCATAAATATATTTTAACTCATATTTGAATGAGAAATGGAGCGCTTCTTCCTGCACCTCCATACATTTCCTCCTGCACCCCCAAGCGCATAGTAAAATGACAAAAATGCCTTCCAACCCTAAATGAGATGCACCATTTTCCTTTTCTTTTTCCTTTTGCGCGTGAATTCTTCCTTCCGCATTAGGCTCTCTTCCGGTGCAGCACTCCTTCCTTCCAGCTTCTTCCTTCCAGTGTTTCGATGGTCCCTCTCCATCTCTTTCTTCTTGCATTGAGTCTCTCTCGTCAGCATTGTTGTTGCATTTGGTGGTGAGAAGCAGCGCCGGCACAGGTGAGATAGTTTATTTCATGGTTTTTGTGTTTTCCGGTTTTAGAAAATGACTTTCGACTTGTACAGACCGGAAGTCATTTTCGGATGAGAGTTAAAATTGGCTTCCGGTCTATACAAGCCGGAAACCAAAAAATTAATTGACTTCCGGATTTTAGAAACCGGAAGTCAAAAAATGACTTCCGGATTGTAGAAACCGGAAGTCAAAAAATGACTTCCCGATTGTAAAAACTGGAAGTCAAAAAGTGACTTCTGGATTCTACAAACCGGAAGCCAAAAAGTGACTTCCAGAATCAACAAACCAGAAGTCAAAAATAAGAACAATTTTGGAATTTTAATATTTTTGGGATGCAGGAAGAAAAGCTGGGGGTGCAGGAAGAATCGCCTTGAGAAATGTATTTTGAATTATTCAATTTACAATTCGTACTTCGAAATTTGGAAATACAATCTCAAAATCTAGAATACACAATGCACGAAATCTTTTTTAAGAACACTTTTAATCTTTCAAAAAGATGGAGGTACGGAAAGAAAACATGAAGCTGTATAAAGTAAATCCTTTTAACCTTTTGTCTTTTCTGTTTGGCATTTCGTTTCTGCACTTCCATAATATCTCTCTGCACTCCCGTAATTCAAGAAATAATGATTTTATACTTTTAATATTTTAGAAAATATGTTCTGGAAAAATTCTATTTCAGATGTTTTGGAAAAAAGGAATTTTGGAATAAAAATTTTACAATTTTGTTATGAAAAAACCTTTCTTCTTCTGGAAGAAATTTTGTAATTTTTTATACATGTTCTAGATTCACCTATTCCGGAAGGATATTCTAGAAGATTAAATCCAAAAATATTTTGGAACACTCCAATCCTAAATTTTTTTTGTATATAAGGTACTTTGTAAAAGTGCACATTAAAAATATGGAGGTGCTGGAATGAAACTCCCTGTTTTAGTTTGTTTTGTAAAACATACAATGAAGCCCAAACTTACAGCCCAACAGATTTGTATTTGTAGCCCTTCCTATTAGACTCCAAAAACAAGACAACACCTATTTTTACTAACCATAACTCCTCTTTTTAGGTCATCTTATTCCTTCACAATTGTACTTTCTTTTCTCTTATAGTTACCATGCATTTACTAAAATACCCCTACCTATTATTTAGTTATAAAACTTCACTCCTTTCGGAATACTTGGAAGACCTTTCATATTTTCTAAATAGATAAGTTTTGGAATAGTTTATCCGGAAATACATTCTAGATTTAAGCTTATAATTATTGTTTTAATTGTCATTTACAAATTAGGTGATAAAAAACAAATATTTTTTCTACTCTATTTCGGATTAGGCAATTTAGAATTATATTTCAAATTAGGAAATTTATAATTATAATTTAGATTAGGCAATTAAAAATGATCTATTTAGATTTAAGAAGAGGAAAAACATAATGTGATGAAAAATTCTTAATTTAAATTATTGGGATAGTGAATGATAATCTTAGTTTTTTTGTTTTGTTGTTCAATTTAATAGTTTTATTATTTTAAGATATTGATTAATTATAAACACTTGTTTGTAGGTGTGATTAGATTTTATTATATTTTTATTTCATCTTAGTAAAATTTGATTCACTAGCTTTTGTTCATGACTTTTTACTTTTCAAATTAAAAAGGTTTATTCATCTTAAAATTATTTTGATGTTCTTTTTGTAAATATTTATATAAATTTTTTGTTATTATTGTTCTTCATAAAGTTAAGATTTGATATTTTTAGGTATTAAGTTGTTGTTTTCATTAATTATATGGGTGGCACCATATTATCTAACTATTTAATGCATAAATAAATCAAACATACAATATAATTGCTCAATAGAACTTAGCCAATCAAATATACAACAAAGTCTTTGGTTGTGACGAATCTGCGAAGCTGATCCATGAAAACATGTCATATCCATGAATAGAGCTTTAACTGCTCCAACCACAAATCTTCCCAAGATTTCATATCCATTATCATCGTGAAGATACTTCAAAGCACTTAAAATTTGTGTGGTATATGCAGAAACTTCAGATCCATTAAACAATATTTTGTATACAGAATTGCTGATGATCCTTCTGTTCTAAGCTTGAGAAAGATATGCAGCTTATCATTATCCTGAGAAATAATGGAATGCAAATGCAGATAACAATGAAGAAGAGAAAAGAAAACAGTTGAAATGCAATTACTCCCAACTAATATAATCAATATGAAAATGTTAAAGGAATTGCATTGGCTCTGAAAGTGCAGAGAATAAAGAACTCAGTAAGGAAAACTTAGCAGTACCACAGAAAAATACCATTATGGGAAACTTTGATGTGCATTTGCAGTTCTAAACTCAAACAGGCTTATGCAACTTCAAAGGTATCAAAAACAAAAACATTTTACGAAACATGAATACACAGAAATACTTCAACCCAAAAGTTCTGTTCAAGAGCCTTAATGAACCAAGAAATTTCAGGTAATTTACATAATGATTATTGACATTGCTCATTCCTAAAAGCGTAATCATTCTTCCTCAAACATCATAATCATGTTCAGGGGAGCAAAGAAAGACTGTTAAATCTAAAGTATGAATGCACTTCTGGTTAATCACACTAAACAAGCTGAAAATCCAAATCTTTAAACATGTCCAACACAAATTATAATAGACTTGCCAGCTAGAAAGCAACATTACCTTGAACTATTTTCTCATGCTGGAACTGACTCAAAGGGATATTTCTTGAATGGAACACCAAAATATTCATATATAATCACATGCTTCTTTATAAGTGTTTTCAAATCCAATGAGATTTAATGATTTTACTGGTGAGTTGCTTTCAACTTCTAATATATGTTTGGTAAGGCTAATAAATCAACTAATAACTTAATTACTTTCACTTCTACAAAAAGTGTTTTGTAAAATATATTGTTTTATGGATTTCTATCTCATAAGTTATAACTTATTTTTTATCTTCTTAGGAACAAATGGTTAAGAGAGGGGAGAATGGCTGACAAAATCTAATTAATGCTTCTCTTTTTTTCTTATAATCTATTTTCTCTTTTTGACAAAGTATGGATTTTTGAGCAATAACATCTTTCTAAATTTTTTAGTGTAATATCTAATGTTTTATCATATAGTGCTATATAAAAATTACATATTATTGACATTGTAAAATAGAAATTTAATATAAAAGTATTTTAAATTGAGAAATAAAGAAAATTAAATTTATAAAAATAAATTTGATTAATTCTCATTACATCAAACTAATTAATGGTTATTTGACCAAATAGAAAAAAAAAACATACGTAATTGAAAAACAAATAGAAGCACTAAATTTTTTAATATAAGTTTAATTATTTTTTAAAATCCAAAATTGTGATTACAAAATAATATATTTTTGTCTAGAAAATATAAATTCTATTTATATAATAAAACTTATCTAGATATTTTATGTTATTTTATATTTATTAACTAGCATATTAATTGTACTAAATACTTAGACATCACGTGTAATTTTAGTTGGATAAGATTAAATTCAAATAATTAACAATTTAACATAATTATAACCTCTATGTCTAAGATTTAATCTCAAAGAAAATAATAGTTTGACGTCTTAAAAGTAATTATTTCACAACTTATTTTAATAATATAATAATATATATTAATACTTTAAATTAAAAGCAAAAGAATATTATTAAAGGATTGATAGTTTGGGTTGTAAAGTGAGTGTTTCTTCTTTTGAAATTGACTTTTCATACTGAAATATTTTGTATTATGTCAATATTAAGTAGAAGAAAATAAAATTGATTAAAAATGGGTTTTTAAAAAATCAACTACTTTAATTTTTCTAAATAAACATATATAAATATTATGAATTCCACGTATATATTAGAGCTGTTACTCAATTACACACTATGAAAATCCAAAAACTATATTATTAGTAAATAAAATAGATTCAATTAGATTTTTTTATATGATATTTTCCTTTTTGTTGTAAGGTTGAATTTTTAGGAATTATTATAATCTTTAAGAATTTAAATTTTGTTTTCTTTGGCATATACGTTTGGTTTGATCTCTTATATATGTTCATGTGATGACATAATTAAAGTTTGAGGCTGTGTAATAGAAAAACGAGTTTAAATGGAAATATAACTTACAAAATTAAAAAATAATCTTTAAAATAAGATATTATTTAATAATAAATTAGATAGTTTAAATAGTTAAAATCCAACATAATATAATTTAATTTAATTTAATTTAATTTGTTTAAATTATAATGTAACTCACTTGAATTGATTTAAACAATTGTGTAATATAGTCCATTAGATTTAACTAGTTTTGAAATTTAATTAAATTTTAAAATAATTCACTTAATTTGATTATTATTGTTAGAATATCTAGGATTTACTATTCTAATGTAATGAGTTCATCCTATCTCTTATATCTCCGTTATAAATAAACACATAATTTTACGTGAAATACACATCAAAGAATTCATCTTATACCTAATTCTCAAAATGGTATATAGAGTTAGGTTAAATCTCTGCCTTCCTGATGAACTCACCCATTGTTCATTAGTGTTAAAATTTTTTTTGGAAATCTCTTTTTCGGAATCCTTTCTCTCTCACAGCTGCCTGCTGCCGGCCTCCCGCCACCACTGTCCTTGCCGCTGCTCCTGCCGCCTCCACCCTCCTCGCCGCTTCTGCTACCGTCGCAGACATAGCTGCTATACCCAGGATTCTACGTCTCCACCACTGCACTTAGCAGTCGTCGCCTCCGATCCGACCGGCGACCCCACTTAATTAAATTTAATTAAATTTTAAAATGGTTCACTTAATTTGATCATTATTAAATTTGGTGTTGACAAAGGAGCATGAATCTGGGGGCTGCCATCCAAAAAGTGAATTTGACTAATGAGAACGTAAAAGAAAAGAATCAAGAATAAAACGTGTGGCACTATAGCTGGTTCACACACATAGGTCTAAGTCCATTTTATATAATCCTATGCACTAATATCTGTTAGAATTTGCAAAAGTTGCATGAGCTCTTGTGAAGTGAATGGAATCTACACTTAAAATAGACGTAAGATCTAAATTGAAATCAAAACCTATGTAGAAAAAGATTGTGTGAATAGACTTCCAAAGTGGGAGCAATAATTGTCCTACCAAATCATTCTCTAAATCTCTACAACTCAGGGCTGAAAACTCACCCAAAGTAATCACACAATTTCAAAACACCACCACGTAGGTTATAATACTTTATCATTCATTCTTTCATCAGATTTGACTATCACCACCTATGTTCAGCAACAAGTATTACAAAACTCACTCAATACAACTTGCCTTATGGATTGAATATGTTCAAAACAGTATATTCATTCACTCTTTTTGTAATGGATACATAGGATATTATTAGTTATTCGATGATCTTTTCATGTTTTTTTATTAGAAATATAAAAAAAAATTAGAAGATTATTTATATACAAAATTTCAAGTTAAGATTAGTGTATTATTTGTGAAATATTCTAACTATATATATTTTATATAAAATTAAATTAGAATACATAAGTAAATATAAACCTTATTTTACAAACAGTTTTTATGAGGTGCACTTAGATTTATAGTTTGGATTGTAATATGGTATTATAATGAGATTGTTGGACTTATATTTAGCCACTTGTTATTCAATCGTAATCAGACTACTTATTAATATTTAATACCACAGATAAGATGTCTAATTTTTTACATGATGAATTGATATCTTATATCAAGTTGAGATAATGTAAAATTAAAATATTGAAATATATATAAATTTTATCTTATAAATTGATTTTGTAAAATTGAATTAAATTCAAAGTCTACTTTCTTAATAAATTTATCCTTTAACAAAATTGTTGAACGTATCAAAATATATTGGACACCCACTTATATTTAATCTCAGGTTTAAAATGTTGTCCTTAAATTAAAGATGTATAACAATAAATTAACTTCTTAATATACTACTTTTTCAAAATATATAATACTAACTATAGATGATATCACTCTATTATATTTAATTACTAAATTAATTGTCCATAAATATTAGTATGAGTTTGATGGTTTGTATATATGTTTATTAATTAAAAAAGACTTATCAAAATATTATAAATAAAAGTAAATATTTTAAAATATAAATTGTTTAATTATTACATGTATTTTTTGAGTGAGTAGAAAGTTGAAAAATAATTGCATACAGACTCATGGGCTGAACCAGGAAAGAAGAAGGATATATATATAGAGAGAGAGAGATAGATATATATAGTTAGTTTGGTGTTAAATTATGAAGAGATTTTGTTGGAGAGAGAAATAGTGGGAGAGAAGATGAGAATATTGCAGGATGATTTGGCTCCCTGGGTAATGACTTTCTGCAATGAAAATGGGAATCCATTCCATGATTACCAAATAAAAATGATTGATGTATTTTCTTTCACCCTTACTTACCCTACCAATGTACAGGGAAATGAAATGAAGGAGATTGTGAATTGTGAGTCACGAAATGAGCAGAGAAAGTTCTAATGGAGCAATCCGCAACTAAAGGCCCTAATATCTCTGTGAAGCCAAAATGGGAACTTGTTCAACAACCATCATTGCAGAGACTGATATGAGAGTGAAATTAATTTGGTGTTTTTCTTTTCTTTTCTTTTCATGTCCATGGTGACTAACTAGTGTTTTTATAACTCCCATAGTTTGGGACTTAGAAAACGAAAGCATGTCCCACATCGAAAGTTGCAAACGTGAGTTCTAAGGCATCGTTGATTTTGACAGCATTTTGCTCGGTGCTTCACCATATCCACACACACACACACACCTTTCTTTATTATTATTATGCGGCTCAGAAAATCAACTTTTGCTATCATCAAACGTGGAAGCTGATTTTGGCATAAGTCACTTAACGGGACATGCAAATGGAAACTGGTCAATTTTTTTCTTCTGCTGTTGCGATTTGAACTCAACAGTCACAAACATCTCACTCATATCACTCACTCCTTTTCTTTTGGTGGATCATCATTCCTTATCGCTCTAAAACCAGCTGGAAAAAAAACTGCTGCTGTTTTCTAAAGTTAATTTCAGAGAAATTATTATTTTAGCCTTTAAGACTATATATGTGTGAATGGAAGGACAGAAATACAGCAATAGAAAACTTTTTTGTTTCAAAGAATACATTAAAAAATAAGGCAGAAATGTCAGATAATAGATTATTTAATTAGAAACAAAAGAAAAGAACTCACAATTTTTTTAAATTATTATATTACTTTTGTATGTTATCATGTAAACTACAAATAGTATATATTTATCATTTTTATAAAAATATAGTTATTATAAAAAAATTTAAATAAGTTTAAGTGAGAATGTTACTTCTTCTTTGTCTTTTTAAGAAAAAAAATTATTTTATATTATTTATCGTTTTTAAATTTTATTATTTTTTATTAATTATATTTTTATTTTAAAAAATATAAAAAAAATTAAATAATTCTTTTTATAAGGTTTTAATAGATTAGTTGTTTGTATTAACCAATTATTTTTTATTTTTTTTTATTTTTTATCCATCAATAAATCATATCTAATTTTTTAAAGATATTATTAAAAAAATTAAAAATTGATTACAAATAATAAAAGTTACTGTTTTTATTGATTTATGTAACAAAACCTTAAATTATATTTTTTATTTTTTTATCCATCAATAAATCATATCTAATTTTTTAAAAATATTATTAAAAAAATTAAAAATTGATTACAAATAATAAAAGTTACTGTTTTTATTGATTAATGTAACAAAACCTTAAACTACACTTATTAAAAAAACCTCTTAGAAAAAAAAATGTATATATATACATATAAAAAAAATAGATAAATATAAAGTGGGTCTAATTGAAATAAACACCTTTAAATGAACATTGCAGCTAAAATGTAAGAGTGAAGACGCATTTAAAATATTTTTCTTTGTGAACATATATATATATATATCATGAAGATTGTAATAATGAATTTTGGTTGATGAGATTTTGTTCTAATGATATATGATGTTCCCCTTTGGTGTAAAATGAACAGGGTCTTGAAGCCACTGAACTTTCCAAAATGAAAAGTCAAAATGTATATGATTTGATCTTCACTATATTCAAAGGTCATGATGACTACACAGAAAATATTGTATGAAAGCAACTAGGTTAAGCATAATAACATCACTTTCACTTGGAGAACAAGCTCCATTTCTTTGCTTTCTCTTGCCATTCACACACGGAAAGTAGTTATTATGAACTGGTTCTGGAAAACTAGGGTTTGGCACGTCAAGCATGAAACAATTATAAAAGTTATTCTAATTGCATTCATATATTTAGTGCAGATTTTACACTTTCAATCAAATTAATGATTAGTGTCATCATTAACTTGTCTTGTATTTTCCTTCAACAATGTACGGATAGAATATCATTGCAGGGTGAGTAGTATTAGATTTCCACATTCTCTTTCGAATTTAACTAAAATATAAACCAATATTTAAACAAATTCTCGTTTTATCACTCATATTATTAATTTATCAAATAATAAAATTAATTTTTAATTTAATTAAAAATTAATTTATAATTTAATTTAACAAATAGTTAAAAATTTTGTACTTAATATTATAAATTAATTTATATTCTAATTTAAAAATTAATTCAATCACTATTATATAAAGTAATCGATAATCTTTTAAGATTAATAGATAAAAAATATAATTCTCATTATATACCGATAACTTTAAATTTATTAAATAATTTTTAACTTAATTACTCTAATAATTAATTATTTTTATTTTTAAATTAGTTTATATTTAATAATTTTTTATAATAATATTTCTTATAATCATTTTAGTTTAAATTAAAAAATTATATACACTAAATTTAATATACAATGATTAAATTACTCCATATAAAAATATGTTGTCATTTACTTGTAAATTATCTTTTACATAAGATAAGATATAGTTAGTTTTTATAGAAATATTATTGGCTTAGATATCTTTAATGTAGAATTGATTTTAAATTACAACTTTTTGTTTATTTTCATTAACTTTTTCATTATGCTGTTGAACATGTAACACAAAATCAGGAACAAATTTCAGTAAATATATAAATATTAAAATTTACTTAAAATGTTTATATTTTAAATGATAAAAATTAAATAATAGAAAATAGTAATTACATGGAATATATTAAATGTTTTTTGTAAATATTCAAAATTAAAAATAATAACTCTAATTTCATGTATCACTTAGAAATTTCATAAATTTATTTTTAAAATTGATGTTTTTATTTACCATATTTTTTTAAAGGAAATTAGTTTTAATTATATTCCAAAAATAAAATAAATTTGAATAAATTATACTACTTATTAAACTACTTTTTAAGACAATAATAGACAGCATTCATTCAAGAATAGTAGTTGTTTTAAGATAATTGCGTCTTTCTAACTACTATAATTTTAAAAGTAAATTATGATAAACCTTCAAAATATCAAATTTTGTTTTCCTAAAATTTACATAAAATATGAGCTTGATGTGCATCTGATACAAAAAAAAATTATTGAAACCTAGATCGAAAAACAAAGTCAATACTAAAAGACCAAAGAAAATATAAAGAATGATGATAGAAAAATAAAATATTTATTAACAAATTTTAAGTTGTCGATTAAATAATATTTATAAATTTAACAGTTGACAAAGATAAATGAATATAAAAGAAATATGATAATACTTTTTGTTACATAAAATTATTTGACTACACGTTATAATCGGTTCTAATTTATTTAAAAAAATATTGAAATGAAAATAACAATATAATATTTTATATAAAAATAGTAAAAAAAGTACTGTTATGTTTACAATATAATATTTTTTTAAAAATAAATAATAATTAAATAGTATCATTTAGACTCTAAATAAAAATAATTACTTAAAATTAACTTGAAGCACAAACATTTAAGGACTTAAAACAAAAATAAACATTTCATTTATAAATTTAAACAAAAACCTCCAATTTATTAAATATCTGATTTGAATAAAAAAAATTATTAGATACTTAAAACAAAAATCGATCTTGAAATCTGAAATATATTTATACCTGAAATTCTATTCAAAATAATTTATAACATGTATGAAAATTAAACACTTTTCTTTTAAATATGAAAGATAATAAAAGATAAGTTAATAAAAAATATAATTAGTATAATATAAATATGTTTTGCTCTTGTGCTCTTTCTTCTACTTTATCTGCTTTAATCTTTTATATATTTTCTGATACTTAACTTTGTTTTCCTTTTCTCTGATGTACGTAAAGGATATTCCACTTAGGGGGTGTAATAATTTATAAATGGTTGGATTTAAAAAAATATATTATCATTTTACAATATCGTCTTTAAAAAATATATGATTGCTTAAATATTTCTTCAAATATACTAATACTAGAGGAATCTTCTACAATTGTTATGAATGAAATTCAAATTATTCAACTAATTAAGTAAGAAAAATATTTAAAAAAAATATTCACATTATATTCATACTCAAATTTAAAACTTACGTCCAATCTTCTATAATTAATATTAGATGGATAAATTCCACTATAAAAATCATTTTACATAAAACATAGTTTGATGAACCCTTTATATCGTAAATAAAATCTCTGAAAAACTCTTCTTAGATTAGAGATCTTTGGATAAAACCCTAATAAGAACATTTACCTAATTGGCGATCCTTCAGAAAAAAAAAACAATATTTTAAGCTAAAACAAGAATAAATCTTTCAAGTGTTTTAAATGTATTTTAATCTACTCAAATTTAGGTACCATTGAAATGATTTTAATATTTTTTTTAAAATATTATAGTATTTAAAATGTATTTTAAGCCCTTGTTTATTTCCAATAACAAAAACATTAGTGACGAAAAGGCGAAGAAAACCACAGTACCCATAACTTCAATTATGAAAAACGAAATAAAATTTTGTTTCTAACTTTCTTAAAAAATATGTGAAGAAATTTGAAAAAATTGAACATAATTTATCATGTTCAAACAGAAAATAGATAATATGTAAAAATATTTTACTACACAATATTGCTTTAAAGATAATCGACCATATACAGATAAACATATAAAATATTTATGTTTTTTTACTATAATATAATAAATAATTAAAATAAATAATTTTAATATTTAATAATTAACCTCGTAAAAAATTAAATTTTTTATAATTTTAAAATTGATATGTAATGTATAATAATTAAATAGTTATAAATATATCTTATTATATTATAATAATTAAAATAATTAATAATTTGTTAATATAAGTTTTATATTAAAATAAATCATGAAAATAAAAATATTAAAATAATAAATAAAATAAAATAAAATAAAATAATTTAAATTTGGTAATCTATTTTAACATGTTTTTATTCTGAAATATAATTTTATATTTATTGAAATTTTATAATAATTTTTTATTTTTATTTTATTTTATTTTAACTTTAATTTAAATTTTTTAAAAATATTTTTTACATTAAATTATTTTTTCAAACTTATATTATAAATTATTTTTTAAATATATTAATATACAACTAAATTTATTTTATTACATCAATTAAATCTTCTATAAAAAAAATTCTCACTTTTCACTCATTTTTTTAATCTAAATAATTTTATTATGTTTTTTTTCCTTTCTTTACTTTTCCACTCGTCTAGTAATCAATTAGAACCTTTTAACAAATTGTATTGTTCGATTTTTTTATTGATATTTTTGGAAGTTCGTATTTTAAATTTTATATTATTGAAATTTGGAAAAAATTATTGTCATTGCATTAAGCTAACTTTAGTTTTCTGTTTGAAGTTCTATATAAAGTTTGAGTACTTTCTCCTATTTGAATTTTCTATATATTTTCTTTTATTGAAAATAAGAGGAGATAATAATTACAATTGAATTTGACTTTCTCCTATTTGAATTTTCTATATGTTTTCTTTTATTGAAAATAAGAGGAGATAATAATTACAATTGAATTTTGAATGGTCTCATTAGACATTTTGATAAGATTAAACATTTTTTTATAATACATTTTATTACATATATTTTTTAATCATATTGCATATATTTAATTTGGTAAGGTTAAATATTTTTTATAATTCATTTTAGTATATATATATATATATATTAATCAGATTGCATATATTTAATGAGATTTTAATTGATTAAATTCTATGTTATATTTTATGTTACCACTTTTATGTTGTACTAGTTAAAGACCAATGTTCATGTTGCTATTTTTTATGAATATAAAAAATATTGATTAAATTTTACATATTAATGAAATATGAAAAAGTAAATATTCTTAGATAATTCTTTTTAAAAAAAGAGATATATTCCTAGATAAATCAAGTTCTTTTAATACTCATATTAAAATTAGATAAATATATGATGAATTATTGACATGTTTGAGAACGATGTTCAAAAGTTTTTACAATTTTTTTAACAAAATATGAGAGATATCAATGAAAGATGTTATTTTTCATCTATTAATGGTTTGAATCAAAGACAACTAAAAATTCAATTGATATGAAAATATTTTTTTGGTAATTTTTTAAGAAATTGTACAACATGAATTTAACATGTTTCTAAACATTAATATGTCTTAATTTTGATGTACATTTGAATGATCTTAAAGGACATGATTTACTAGCTTGGACAAAAAAAATTCAATAGACACACATAAAATATCTTGAAAATTATTTAAAGAAATTTCTATATCAAGTTATACAACTTTGAAATATTTATCAATAAGGTTAGACCTAATTTGTCTTTATACTTTATAAATTTATGTAAAAAATATTTTTTTTTAAAGTTTTCTATTTTAGTATTATTCGTAAATTTTTTTTATTTTTTTTCTTTTCTTTTATTTTCCTCTTCATATTTTTATTTGTCATCGTATTTTTCGTAAATATAAAAAGTATAAAAACAAAATAGATTTAAAATTTATACTAGTAATGAAATCAAATTTTGACAAATTTACGTCTTATCAATATATTTTAAGATTGATTTTAATATGAAGACAAAAAATTTATGAATCTATCAATAAAAAATTATCATATTACTAAAGTTATTAAACAAAATGTTCTGAAAGATAATACATCATTTAGTTTGCGATTTCATCAATAAATTTAGTCATTATTAAAATAATATTTATTAAATGCAGATTTTTTCATTAATTTTTTAACAGAATGTAAAATATTTTACGCAGAAGCATTTATATATATTTTTATAAAAGAGTCCACTACAAATATATGTGAATTTTTCTAAAACAATATTTTTAACAATTGCAAAATTATTTACGTTTATATATAAGTTACATAATTATATATATTTTTATAAATAAAAGTTCACAACAAAAAATATTAAAAATTATAAATAATTTCATGTAGTTTTTTTATAAATATAAATTTATAAACATGGAGATTTTTTTGAAATTTTTTTACACATTCATATAATTTTTTTGAAAATTTTGTCCACAACAAATATGTGGAATTTTTCTAGCCAGAATTTATTTTAGAAAACCATATAATATATAGATACATATAATAACAGTTATATTATTAAAAAATATCACAAATCTTTAATAGCATGGTTAATTTTGTATAACTAGATTATAATGCAATAATATACTAAATATATAAATAGATATCTTTTCTAGTATCAGGTAACCAATTATCTATTTTCACTTATCTAAATTTCATCTATGAAAGTTTAAAAGAGTTCATAAATACAAACCAATACCACAAAAAATATAAAATCTTTATACTTGATATTATACTGATCTTACTCACTTGAACATTCGAAAATCTCTATAAATAAATCAGGTCATTCAACTCACAACTCAAAGTTAAGGAATAACTCAAAGTCAAATATCTACTTGAACTTATCTAGACTTCATCTTTTCACTTCGGGAACAGTCTTTCTTTTTCGGTAAGAAAACTAATTATCATAAATTGTAATTTTAGTGTTATCATTCAAGAAACAAAACACATATATTGAATGTTATATTCTCAAAATCTTTACTTTAGCTATAACAAAACAATGATCAATCTCAAAACAAAATAAAGAAAATAAACATGATAAATCAGATATTTTAAATATTATAAATTTAGTTATTATGTCTGTGAATGCTATAGCAGATTTATGGTAGTTACTGACTTCTGTGTGGTGTTTATCAAAGTTGTTATCAATTGGGGAGTTCTTGTAGAATTCTTGCCTGGAGGGCATTTGAAATCTAGCTAAGCATAAAATTTGATAGCCTCAAGTGTGATTTACAATCCATTAATTTGTTTTGGTTTCTTAATCTATTTTTTAAAATTTAAAATAAATAATAAATAATTTAGAAAATTAATTAGTTTATATTGTATTATTTTAAAAAGTACAAATATATAATATTATTATATCTTAAATCATTAATACTTATTAATTAAATTTTAATTATTAATTCTAATAAAATAATTTATCATCTAAAAATTAATAATAATTTCAATTATTTAATTAGAGACATAAATTAATTAATTACAAATTTTAAAAATATTTATACAATTAAATATAATTTTAAATTATATATATTAAAATAATTTTTTAAAAATAATAATAATAACGAGCTGGTCCACCAACTCCAAGAATTTCAATCTAAATTTCGTTTTTTTATATAACATCAGCTTACCAGACCAAAAGTAGTTTACCACCCCTAATAATCATTCTTTAAAATAAATACACAACCATTTTAATTTAATTTTTTATAAACTTCTACACACACACACACACATATATATATATATATATATATATATTTAACAATAACTTTTATTATTAAATATTTAATATTGAAATATATTTTTATATTTTTTTAATCATATAATATAAAAAGTTATATATTTTTAACTTTTATTTTTATATTATTTTAATATTTATTTTATTAATTAAATACTGTACTTCAAAAAAATTAATAATAATATTTGTTATTTTTGAATATTTTTATATTTAACTTCTCATTTTTAACCAACACAATGATTAATATAACGAAAATGCCTCACATATATTTAACTATATATTATTTATACTTATTTTGAACTCAATTAAAAATATTCTAAAATGTAAAATAAAATAAATAATATAATATAATATATAATATGAAAATATAATAATAGAAATTAAAAAAATAATTAAATCAATTAATTTAGAAATAAAATAAAAAATATATCATCTAAACGTTTAATTTTATAATAACAAAATAAGCAACTAAATTTTTTTAAAATTATATATTTAAAATAAATAAGTATATAATTTAAAAATAGTTAATAACTATATTTATTCGATAAAGATTTCAAAAAATCATAAATTATGTTTAATAATAAACATATTTAAGTTATTAATGACACGTAATGAAAAATCAAGTATACCACAGAATACCAATAATAATAAACATTTAAATAATTACATAATCATATTTATTAATTTGTAATTTAATGTATGGCTATAATTATTTAAAAAAATTATTAATTTTATTTTCCAGTACTTTTCCATTAAAAATAATTATATATTTTTTATTTTTAGTGTATTTAAAACACAATTATATGTTTATTCATATATTTTACAAGAAAATTTAGATTGAAAACATGAATAGAACTAAAAAAGAATTTGAAAATTCAACGCTGAGAGCATGTTCTATTCTGAGCGCAGTAATAGGTGACATGAATTATGTCCTCTAATAGAGGTGTAAGTGTTGTTCTTGAAGTATGTGTGAATGTTTTATGTATTTTGTGGCAGCCACTGTTTCCATTATGTGAAGATGAAATGCGATGTTTCAACAAGACCAAGTAGAATATTTAAGCCTTTTTTTAGTTTTTTTATTTTTATTTTTTGGAATTTTAAAGCTCTAAATTAGTTGTGTTTTGTGGACTTTGAAACTGAGTTCCTTACACTACTTAATTAAGTTTATCTTGTTATGAACAAGTAGATGTTTGTAAGAGATAAAGCTCAATAGTTTCATATTCACATTCAACATATGCCCATAAAGCTTATTTATAGCCAAGGGTGTTTCTGATATTCTTGGTTGGTGAGAGTTGTTTTATTGTGATTGTAACAACATTGTATTTCTTATGAACAAATTGTCACTACTATTATTAGTGATATTGTTGTGATATTAAGTTGTTTTCTACCACTACAAACAAAAAATTGCCATCACCAATGGCATATGTCAACGCCATTATGTTTTGGAATTTTATAATCGAACACAATTGTGTTTTCTTTCCCATAGTCAAAGTCTAAGTTGATTGGGTTACTAACTTACTAAGATAAGAATGTTTGGTGTAGTAGACAATTTCAAAGCTCTTATTGACATGATTTTCTATAATATTAACCCCTTCATTATATTTTGACATCTTCATGTGTAGTATAAGTTATTGTTGTATTATAAATCTCATAGCTTGACCTATGTTGTCTAATATGAGATTTTTGGATTATTTTAGATGCTATTTTTCCTAAACCTCATATTATTTTGTTGTCAAAATCTCTATAGTTTTATACATGATTACAAAAATATGTTTAATGTGGAGGACTTTATGTGTGGACTTTTCCATAATGGGTAAGCAATTTTACATATATTAATGTGAGAGTTTTCTACCATAATGAGTAAGCAAGTTGATATTGATTTAACACCCTTTTTCTGTATGAACATGAATATTGGAAATATAAATTTTTTTCATATGTATAATGATGAGTGATCCTACAATGAATATGTGAAGAATGGATTTTAGTTTTAGTTTTTATTATGGGCTTAAAAGAAAGGTTGAGCCTAAAAGTTAAAGGTTAGTGCAATGGCAACTTCCTCACCATGATGTGTTGTTGAGTCCCCAAAACGCGTTGGCGTGGGAACAGGGATTGTTGGAGTAGATTGAAATGCAATTAACACGAGTCCATTGTGCATCTTAGCAGAAAGCAGAAACAACCATTAGAAGGGTTTAAAAATTAAAAAAAAAATAAAAAAGCGCAAATAAATAAAACCTATATAAACCGACTCCCGCTATAATTCTTCAGGTGTAACAGAACTAAAACACAAGCACAAACAGTGAAGTCTCTTTCTCTCTCTCTCTCTCTCTTTGAACGGAACCGAACCTAACCGAACCGATTTAACGCTACGATGGATTCTACCTCTCGCTCCTCCGTCATCATCATAGGTGCCGGCATCTCCGGTGAGTTCCTTCCGCCTCATTATTCTTCCGCGACGGACTTAGTTCCTGAACTGAATGTTCTGGAATCTCAGTGTGTTTGCTTTGATTTGAAGGTATCGCTGCGGCGAAGGTGTTGGCGGAGAACGGCGTTGAGGACGTGGTGATTCTGGAGGCGTCGGATCGCGTTGGCGGCAGGATCCGCAAGGAGAGTTTCGGCGGCGTGTCGGTGGAGCTAGGCGCCGGTTGGATCGCCGGCGTCGGTGGCCCACTGTCCAACCCCGTTTGGGAACTCGCGGCGCAATTCGGCCTCCGCACATGCTTCTCCGACTACAGCAATGCGCGTTACAACATCTACGACCGCAGGTTCATTCGTATTCTGCGTAACGATGTCGTTTGCACTGCGTCCTCTGTTTTGATTTTGCTGACTCGGTGTGTCGAGTTGTTTGTTGCAGCGGGAACATCATTCCCAGTGGAATCGCAGCTGACTCGTACAAAAGAGCGGTGGACTCGGCGATTCAGAAGTTAAGGAACCAAGAAGAAGAGGAGGAAGAAGAAGAAGAAGTAAATGATGGTCTTGGTCATGGTGATGACCGTAATAATAAAAACAGAAATAATAACGAATTGAAACGGCCTTCGTAAGTGTAAATCTCTGCGCGTCGTTTTCAGCCGCAAAAGTCATTTTGCGAATGCGTTGTTATATATAATCAATCATGCCTTCAATTATTTTCCTTTTGAATTGTTTTGGTTCTGTTTTTTTTTCCCTTCTTTTTTCCTTTTTTGTTGCTCATGCTGTTTTTACGCTTCCCCTTCTAGGACGCCGGAGACGCCTGTAGAGCTCGCCATTGATTTCATCCTGCATGATTTCGAAATGGCTGGTACGATCCGTTCAATTTTTCACTGTTAATTTGCTTCCTTCGTAAAACCATTGATAAAAACTGTAGTTATTCAAATTCGCTGTCAGACACAAAAGGAAATACTGTTTGTGATTCAGAAACTGCTTCAATATGTGTATTTTTGTTGGTTTGTTTCGTTGTGGACTGTGCTCTGAAACTGGGAAATTTGGGATGCACAGAGGTAGAACCAATATCCACCTACGTAGACTTTGGGGAGAGAGAATTTTTGGTTGCGGACGAAAGAGGGTACGATTATTTGCTGTACAAAATGGCTGAAGAATTTCTCTTCACATCGGAGGGTAGAATCTTGGACAGTCGTCTCAAACTCAACAAGGTACAACACAACGCATATAACATAATTAAGCCATTTCTCTATGAGAATTTTCTTTTATCGAGACTTTTCCGTCGCCCCTACCTGGCAATGCTCTATTGGTTTGTCTGCTTGCTTAACAATTACATTTCCTGGTGAAAATCTGCATTTGTTTGCTTCCCCTGCCTTGTGTTTTTTTCCCCTTATGTTATTGTGTTTCGTTGTCTGTTATTTAATCTCTATTGTCCCACTGTGGAGTTTGCAGATAATGACTTATCAGAACTGTTTAGCTTTTGTTTTTTGCGTGTGTATTTGCGATATTTCTGTCACTCATCTCCTGCCCCATTCTTCTGGTGTCAACTCCCATATCTTTTTTCCTGAAGCTTTTGACTACTTTATAATCGAAACGTAGATTATTAATTAATTTAGTTAAGCTCCAACAGGGTTTCTAAATTATATAACAAAGTTTAATGAATGCAAAATCTGCTAATTTCATTATGAAATACCTAATGGTAGAACTAGATTATATATATATATATATATATATTAGTATTTATGAAGCATTTTCTTTTTAGAAGGAACATTAAAATAATGTGGATGTGATTTGTATTATTATCCAATGTCTTGTTTTTTTTAATTATCAAAAACCATGTCAATAACTTTCGGGCTCAAAATTAGTGGCCGAAACCTTTTATTGTCATTCAAGTTTTAGATTTTTTTTGGTAGGTTAAAATGTGTAGTAGAGTATAAAATAAAAAATCATTTCAAGTCATGGTCAACTGTCAAGTACACATTCATGGCGAAAATTCTTTTCAAAATTTAAGTGATAAGGAAATCTTGTACGAATATAAATAATATAAGCGTTGGAAAGATATAGAAAGTAGAAACATATAATTGCCTTTTGTAAATAAAGTTCTTTCAAATATTTGTAATCAATCTCAGAAGTTCAAACTAGTAACCTAAAAAGGGTTAATTACCCTACATTGATCATTACTTAGCTTTATATTAATTTTTATTTATCCTGATTAAATTAACATGATATTTTCAGTTAAAATATTCAACCTATTTAATGTTTAAAATTGCTTTATTATGGAATGAAATAATTTGCGATCAAAATAAGCCGAATAAAAAATTGAAAGAATTGGAGTTCCATCTGACGTTGAATTAAATATGTACGTTTTGTAAAAGAAATGTAAATAAGGTGGGAAATGGCCGGAATGTTGAAATAATATAAAGTTGGTTTTGAAAAAAATGTCGCTCACTAAAAATTAACAAGCATGTGCCATTGTTGTAGAAACAGAATATAAATCATTGCAAAAGTTTTGTCCTGTAACATCTTTCATGTATGCATTGTTTAGTTGGGGTATGAACAATTGGTGGACAAGCACTGGGGTTGTTCTACAGGATCTTTTATTGTCTTCTTACGTAAAAAATCTGAAATCATCATTTGAGTGTTCGAGCAGACACTAAGCAGGTCGGTCTCAGGGTGTATTTGACCATTGTTGCATATTTTTTTAGTGTTACCGACGTACTTCAATATGCCGAAACCTTCTGAGAGCTCCACTGAGAGCTCCACTCACCACAGATAAGGAAAATGATTAATGGATATTCAAAATTTCTATCTATGATATATATCTAGAAAAAGAAGAAAATTCATAGATTTATAAAACATGTGATGTGATAGGAGAAGGAAAATAGAAAAAAAATAAGACTTGAATATTTGTACTGGTAAAAGAAGCTTAAGTATATTATTGTCCCATCAGCCTTCTATTTCAATCCTTATAAAGGTTTTTTACATCTCATAAATTAGTTGGCCCCGGAGTTCCAATTTCTGTTACCAGCCACACTATTTAAATTGACCCAATCGCAATAACCTAATGTGATGGGTCATTTCATCTCAAATAATAACACAGAAGAAGGGAGTCTTGTCAATATCCCCATTTATTAGGCAATACCTCAATGGCTCAAAAGATCAGAAACTAATGGACCTGAGTTTAAGACTATTGCTGTTATGGGTAAATTACATAAAGGTCCAATAACTTAACAGCTACTCGATCCGTGCTCCAAGTCTGCCTAGATTCCTTTGAAATAAATATTCCCTGAATTTATTAGTTGGTTTCCATGCAGACTGCTCAGATTCTCATGAGATTTTATTGCCTTTTGGACTTCAATTTTTCTACTCCTATACTTTTCCCTTTGACTGCGTCTGATGTTTGTAGGTCATGGTCATCATGGAGTTCATTTTACTTAGTAGTAGTACTAGATAAGAGTTGACTAGCATGGAGAAATTTAAGCTGAATAGGAAGTTTGATTTTTTTATTTTGGCATGAATTTGTGCAGGTTGTCCGGGAATTGCAGTATTCAAAAAGTGGCGTTACGGTGAAAACGGAGGATGGTTGCGTTTACGAAGCCAATTACGTGATTCTGTCAGTTAGCATTGGTGTTCTCCAAAGCGACCTGCTCGCCTTCAATCCACCCTTACCCGTACGTCGACTCTTTATTCTACTAGTATTCTCCTTTCCTTTTTGGTTCCACTCCCACGTGCCCCGAGTAATCAAGCATACCTATATAAAACTAGAAATGTTTTAAAGAGCTTTTAGATTTTTGTAATGAAGAAAACTATACTTGGTGAAAAAAAAAACTCTTGAGAATACTTTAAACTTATGTCTAAACAGATCCGTAGTTGTGTTCGGGTATATTATACTACTATATAGTAAATATATAATATAAAATGATGTGGAACTTAGTAATTGGTCCTAACATATGTGGACGTGTTGCGCATCTCACATTGATCTTTCTAAGGGCATTAATTTCAGAATCAAGGCCATTCTATTCTATAATAACGCATTTACCTGCTACCAACATGGTGGAAATGGAATCTCTAGGGTATGGTTCTGTCTATACGACGGGTCCCTACAGTAGTAGTAGTTTCCCTTCTGTTAACAGGTTGTGACCCCACAGTCTTAAATATCATTGGTTGGGAATGTAAAGAAATATAGAGATAGCTAGTTTCGTATTAAATTGAGCTCTCTGGTTGATGACGCAGAAGAAGTTTTTCGAGGTGTCTTCATATATAGAAACCAGGGATCGCATGATCCACGGTATCAATGATCCACAGTCTCATCGTTGGTGGTCTATTAACCCTCTTGGTTAGGTCAACACGTGGAAAGAGAAAGCCAACTTGCATATGTAGTTGTGAATTCAAATAGCGCGTAGTCTTGTGTTGTCTTTAGAAAGATGCTACTTAATCTTCTAGTAGTTATTAAATTATTACATTCAAATTAAATAAAATAGGAATTAATTGAAGCTATAGTTAATTAGCATGAATAAATGGCTATGTGGAACAGTTAGCTGTAACCTGAATAGAGCTTTACTTTTAAAATGGAAAGGAAAGGTTTAAAGTTAACTGAGTGGGGTAGGTGACACCATAGGTGGATTTTAACTTTGTTGCATTTCATATGGATTTTAGAAGCCTATGGGTGGACTAATGCACTGTGTACTAGAAAATTGTAGTCTAACCTAAACCTCTCAAGTCTAACCTATGAGCATCTTGTGTGTTGTACAGCTAGACCAAGTCTTTATATGGGCGATTCTTTATTACCATACTAATCCTTCCCAACTTCAACACAAGATGAAGTTGTGAAGATATGTGTTAGTATATTAACTTCCGAGAGTTCTATACCTATCATATGATACAAACTTTAATTTGTCAGAGTTGATGATGTCTGAAGGACTCGATATTTTGTAAATTTAAATGTTGAACACGTAATGTATTTGATCAAACTGTGTACATAAAGTTACCAGTGATGTGATGTCATCAAATTAAATTATTAGGGGAAACTATCAATGAGGTACTTTAACTTTTCCGTATACTATTTATGTGGGCTTTAGTAGTCTAAACGTCCCCTCAGTGCTGTTTTTTATTAGTTTATAATTTTTGTCTTCTTGAGCTAAATCTTGTCTGATTCAAAATGTCCATGGTGAATAAAATAATGAAACAGAGGTGGAAATTGGAAGCCATCGAGAAATGTGATGTGATGGTGTACACCAAAATCTTTCTGAAGTTTCCGTATAAGTTCTGGCCGAGTGGACCCGAAAAGGAATTCTTCATCTATGCTCACGAGCGGAGAGGCTACTACACATTTTGGCAGGTCTTTTTTTTTTTTTCATTAATAGTTGTCAGTTCATTTCCCCTGATGTTTTTTCTACTGAGTTGTCTCTTCTCTTTTGCTTTCTCTTTCTGTTTTGTTTCTATTATCGACAAAGCTTGTAGTGTTTTCCGTCTATTAAATTAGCTAGGTTGAATAGAGAACCAGCTCTATTATAAGTCAAGTTCTGTGGGAAATATTTATTATCTGAATTAAAAGGCAATTAGAATCTGCAATCAATTTTATATTTCCCGTGAAAGTACTAGCCACTTACCTAACCTTCGGGACAAGGTTGAGCATACGTATCTAACTTTATATGATTTAAAGAGTATAAACTAAATAAAATAAAGAGAGCGATTGGCATCCTGAGGATTTAAATAACACCTTCTTGTTATAATTTATGTGTTGTGCATGTGGGTCACATGGTTCATCTTAATCTCTAGACTTGTGGTTTATCTCTATTAGTAATAAGTTAAATTTAATGTTATCTTACTTGTTATTAAGCATACAAAATTATGTATTTAGTTTTCATCCCCTTTCTGTGGTGAAATGGTCAATCATTAAATGTTTGCAAAATAACAATCCACTGTAAAATGTCCAGGATCCTCACGTCCTGTGAAATCAAAGATTTTTCATCAATATCATTAACAAGCTCCAATAGAACATCATAACGAGTTTATTTGGAATTAGCTTTCAACACCATCTTTTACTCTTGTCGTAATTCAACAGAATAGACTTAATTGATAGAAAAACGAATGTTTTGTTTGATATGGAAAAATAGCTTTGCTTATATTTCCCCCTTCCCTGATTTACGCAAGGTGGCTTAGGTGTATATATTTATTTACTTTTGTTTGAAGTTGTTATTTTGACCTTTATTACGTGCTCATGATAATGAACTTTTGCTTCAGCTATTTTCATTTGTCTTATTACGGTCATATTGATTATATCTTCTCGGGAAGAACAAAGAGATTAAATAATATCTTTCCTTTATCACTGTTAAGTAATATTAAATGGCTCGTTATCTTTCTACGGATGTCTCTATTGTTGGTATTCCCTTGGAGTCATCTGTTATAAGTTTCGTATTGGGAACTACACTGGCTATGATTGGTTGCTTTTTCATATTGAATATTATGTAACATAACATATTTCAAACTGTACAATAGTATTATAATCGGCAAAAATTGAATTATACCACGGAGGATTTAGACACTATTGATTTTTAGTACATGATATCAGTTCTATTCTTGTCAATATTAAAATCCTATACAATGAATGCATTGATTTTGGATCTGAACTTCTATGATAAGTGAAAATAATTGGAAGTCAGGATCAGAATATTTTTGAAATGACCTTCGGGATTGAATTGTCTAGTCTCTTTGCTAACCTGTCCATATCTTATTCTGAATCAGAATACTTGTCTAGTTTGTCAGTTCATTCATCCAAATCTTTTTAGTTTGTGTGCTGATTTGCTGATTTATGACCAGCACATGGAGAACGCCTATCCTGGCTCTAATATCTTAGTCGTGACATTGACTAATGGGGAATCAAAACGTGTGGAAGCTCAACCTGATGAAGAGACCTTGAGAGAAGCTATGGTAGTGCTCAGGAATATGTTTGGATCCAACATCCCCGATGCCATTGATATACTCGTTCCTCGCTGGTGGAATAACAGGTTTCAGCGTGGCAGCTACAGCAACTTCCCCATCATTTCCAATCATAAAGTTTTTCAAAATATTAAGGTTTGCTTTTTCATGTTGAACTTTTATATATTTTGTGAATGTGTGGCAGTTCCCTTTTTAATCTATTCTGCTTTAGATATATTGATGCTACACATACACACACATATATATATATATATATATATATATATATATTGTCTTTAGATATATCAATTGATGCTACACATACATATATATATATATATATTTTTATATATTTGTCTTTATATTCTTTTTCTTTGTATTCTTCAAGTACTTGCATGAAAAACAAAACAACAGATGACGTGGAGCTTACTGCTAGCTATTATAATTTATTGTCTTTCTATTTCCCTTTTTTTCTTCATGTCTTTCTCAAGGTTACTGAATCAGATAGTAATCCTACATATTAATCCTACTCGATATACTGTGACTTGTGAGTGTCATTAACCCCACAAATCATATTTCCTTCGACACTAACAAATTCATTTATTTGGCCTCAAAATTAGTATAATTTGTTGTTTTTTGTTTCATTCCAGAACCCCTAAAGAAAAAAGGTGTGTTGGGGTGAATAATTATATACCTAAATTTCCTTTTCTAACATAATTCACTAGCCACTTTTCTAAAGGTATTGATAAATAAATTTTAAATAGAAAGTTTTTATTAGAATTCACATCGATAATGCTTTGGAAATCGTAGTAAAAACACATTAATGACATATTCTAATGAAATTATTTATTTTGAATTTTCTATTTGTGATATGTTATTTTGTTTTCTGGTATCCCTGCTCATTGATGAACATGAAAGCAGAATCCAACAAAGATTATCTTTTATATTTAATATGTGAAAATTTGAATATGTTGTTTTTTCCCTTGTCGGGTAGAGATCCTTAGCTGTATATGTTCTGTCAGACTTTTTATTTTGTTCCTTTTCTTTTACGCTTCTGTGAGTTTGCTGTTCATCTACAAAATTAGAGACCACAGAAAACTGAATAAACTATTTTGTCCCTTGTGTTTATTTGTCTCTCTTGACATACTGCAGGCCCCTGTAGGTCGCATTTTCTTCACTGGGGAGCACACTAGTGAAAGATTTAATGGCTACGTACACGGTGGATACCTCTCAGGTGAGGCACTATTTAAAGGTTCTTTTGTTAATGATAGATAGCTCTAATAGCAATAACATGAAGGAAGACCTGACACGGTACTGACACCAGGTATTGACACCAGCAAAGCGTTACTAGAAGAAATGAGAAAGGAAAAAGAAAGAAAAACTGAGAGCCAAACTCTGTTGTTAGAGCCCTTGCTGGCATTAACAGGATCTTTAACAATGTCGAAAGCAGAAACTGTCTCCAATATCCACAAGTGCGATATTCCTACGCAGTTATACCTCAGTGGCAAGCTTGGGATACCAGAGGCCATATTGTAACACTACGGGACTGTGGAGACTCAACTTCAAGATGATGCATACTTGATGAGAATCATGTAGGTGAGGTTGCCCTAAATCTTAAAGATTTATGTTTGGATAGATTTTAATATAAATAATTTTAAGAAAAAAAAAAAGTTCAAACAAGTCAAATTAACTAATGTATATATTAAAAATTAAAACAAAAAATATATTAATATAAAAGAATTTTTAAAAATTAGTTTATACATAAGTTAATATTAACTAATAATAAAAATG
This sequence comes from Lablab purpureus, assembly GCA_030347555.1. NCBI lineage: Eukaryota > Viridiplantae > Streptophyta > Magnoliopsida > Fabales > Fabaceae > Lablab > Lablab purpureus. Next base: position 28,056,798 of record CM059258.1, read on the forward strand.
ATTTTATTTTGTTCTTAGGAATGTTTATGTAAAGGTGTTATCTAAACATGTCACAAGACTCATTCAAGTCCATGATGTCCTTATTCAAGTCCATGATGTCCTCATTCAAGTCCATGATGCTGCCATGGTTAATGTACATTAACGACTCAGTGATTGTGAAGGTGAGGGCGAGAAGTGTTGGAGCACTACGCAGATGTTTCCTTCGGTCCATTTCACTTCTGATCAAGCTTATTAGGTTTTGATTTTTGAAGGAAATTGATTAATTTTTAATTGGTATAAACTTACGATTACTTTGTTCTTTATAGTCAGAAAGAAGCAAAATTACATTGTAAGCATAAGATCGGTTGATATGTGGATCCTAATTTTTTACTAGTTAATGATATCCCATTTAAATTGTATTGCAATGCAAATGTCATTATTTTGGGCTGAAAATATTTGTGCATTCTTAAACAAGGAGTAATTATATTCACACTCAATTTTCTTCAAATTTCGTTGGTTTATTTTATCATTATTTTAACTTTCTTTCTATATACGTTATTAGTTAACTACTTCTGAAAGAATAAATTACAAAATTAACCTTTAAATCTTATGACAATCCGATGCCCCAAACCTTTCATCCTATACCACCAAATCCAAATATTGATCACCATAAACAACTGCCTCAAACCACCACAACAGCCACATTAGCCAACACTAATATGATGGGAGGAAGGGTATGTCATGAGTTAAAATTGACAAACAAGTATGTAAATTGGATTTTAGGTTTGTAGTGTTAAATGAATGTCTTCTATTAGGGTGAAAAGAACTCGATGAAGGGAAATACATAGGCATTGCAGACTTAGAGTAAAGATAGAAGATAGATAAAGTCGATCAAACGAACAACGAAGAAGAAATATCTTAATGTTGAAGTCATTCATTCTATTTAAATATTCTTCGAAGATGAGTAATTATAAAGAGTTGCCACCTGAATTTAAAAGATAAGATAAGACCTTCTTCAAAAGAAAACTAATTTTTACAAAATTTGACCAGACACGTTTAATTCAAGGTGAAATTATAAAGAATGAAGGGTCTTATTTATAATTTTAATTAGATTATAGTAAAATTACTTTTATTCAATTCAAGGTGAAACTACAAAATATGGAGCTTTCTATTTATGGATTTGCGGGTAAAACAAAATATTTGTGTATTAGAATATTATGTATAATTTGTGGTTGGTCTAAAGTTTCATTTCTTTCATCAATTTGTAGGTGGTTCTTTTGTTACCATTATACTTTTAAGAAACATTTTCATAAAAAAATTTATTTCAACAATATCATTCTTTTTTATATATTTTTCATCATGTTGTGTGGTATCTCATAATATATTTACTTGAGAACTTTTTACTCCAATTATTCTAAGAATCTCTACTAATGAAATTTTGTCCAGTAGATTTTCTGTTTTATTTATTTCTTTTGTTAGTTGTTTGGTCAGGAGATTATTTTTTAGGTTCCTAAATTTGGAATGAACGGTGAAACATAGGTGACAAACAGTTTATAAACATAATGCGAAAGAGAAAGAGAAATTTCAGTGAAATAGAATAAAGAGTATTTTTTATAATTCACCTTAACATATGTAATGTTTCTTGAAGGTATAGAGGTGCTGAAAGAATCTTCCCGACTTGTACTACCAATACCCTTTAACCTTATTGGTCTTAATAGGCTTGAATTTACAATTTAAACAAAAAATACAATCAAAGTAAATTTTAATTTGCAACAAATCTTTATTTAGATATAATAAAATATTTGCCTATTCATACACTTATCATTCATCATAGGTTGGAGAAAATTTATTCCCAAATTTTGAGAAAAACTATGAAAGAAAGAAATCTTGTTAATATGCAAGGGTTAAAATTAAATGTTTATTTTCTTCTTACCATGAAAAAAGTTGTATTTAAAACAAATGGATAAAACATTTGTTTAGTATAATAAGTATTGGAAAATTTTCTTTTTAGAAAAAATATCATTATTAGAATAATAACTTTAACATTCTTAGTTTTCTTTCCACTCAGGGAGCAAGTAAGTAAGAATATAAAAAGACTTTATTAAAATGCATTTGTTTTATTTCATAAAAGTTAACATTAATAATTATTATACAAATTGACTTTAAAAATTGAAATCTAATTGTTATTAACTATTTGCCTCAAAGAAAAGAAACAATGTCATCCAGGTTGGAGAAGAAAAGGTGTTGTAGAGGGATAACTTTGACATCAAGAAATTTTTGTTGAAATTAACAACATAAGACAAATGAAGAATTTACTCATCTTAGAGGTAAATACGTAAATATATTTCATTTGGAGCGTTTTTTTGTACAATGTCATTTTCGTGTGTCTTATTTTTGAGACAATGTTAGGTTAATGTGTACTTGCTTTCATGGAGTAGGGTATTATGATCTAATTACTTTGCTTAGTTTGTCATATTCTATACTTTAAACTATAATTATTGAGTAAGAGATCATTAATTTAGGATTTATTAATTAGAGTTTTTTAACTATGATTTTTTAGTTAGAGTTTAATAAGACTTTTTAATTAAGCTTTCAAATTTAGGATTTGCAAATAATTTTGAATGATTTAATAATTTAAAATTATATATTTGTTGTAGGATGTGGTTCATTGTTATATTTGAAGGAAATTGGATACTAATACAGTGAGTTTAGGTTTGGGAGAAAAAAATGATACCAATCTAGAAGATGAGTTTAAGGAATATACCATTATTGTACATGTTTTAAAATTAACTTATTATGCAATTTGTAATAAGATTGTATTTCATATTTGTATGAACTATTTGTCAGTTAATGTTTCCAATTATGTAAATAAGGAAGAAATGGTTAGTAATAGAGATGTAGAAAAAAGTATTGCTGTGAGAAACGAAGATGGTGGTTATGTAGGTGATGAACATGATAATACAGGAGAAAAAAGTGATATGGTACAATATGATGTATGTGGAGAGAATAATGTGCATAGGTAGGATGATGTATATAGAGAGGGTGATGTGCAAGGAGATGGGGATACTAGTGATATGAGGAATATGATTAGACAAAGTAAGGTGCATGGAAAGGGTCAATATGGTGATGAAACACATGAGGAAGATAAGGCAAAAAAAGGTTATATGTATGATGTAGTGTTGAAACACATGAGGAAAATGAGGTAGGATAAGGTAATGTGTATAAGGAGAATGAATGTGGTGTTCATACATTTTGGAGGATGAATGTGGTGTTCATACATTTCAGAAAGATGAGGTAAGGTAAGGGAATGTGCATATAAAGAGTAAAACCAGTATTCAAATATAAGAAGGACACATCAAACATAAAGTAGATGCAAGATAAGATAATGTGCATGAAAAAAGTGATAATGGTGAGTCAAATGGTGATGTAGGTGAAAACGAATGTATGTATATATATCATAATAACATAAATGAAAATTGGTCTTTAGAGGTTTAAATTTTGATGGTGTTACTGAAGGAGACATTGAATGTGACTACACCTTAGAATAATTAGAAAATTGTAGATGAGAAATATGATCTTTTAAGAAAAAAAAACCGAGAAATATAAACCTATAAAAATGAAGGACAATTTTGAGTTCAAACTAGGAATGCAATTTAGGTCATTAGCAGAGTTCAAGGATGTCGTCATGGAACATTTTGTTTTAAATTTATAAAAATTAAGATTGAGAGAAATGAATAAGAAAGAGTGAATATAGTATGCAATCAATGTTGTACATCTAGAATAGATGTTAGTATAATTGAGAAAAGTCAATTTTTTGATATTTTGTGTGTATATAAAAACATAACTATAGTAAAGTATCTTCAAACAAGAATGTGAAATCCAAGTGAGTGGCAAGAGAAATACTAGGATTGGTTAAAACAAATAGAAAAATCATTAAAAGTAAAAATTGTGACATACATTAGATAAAAGTTCTTTGTTGGAATTACTTCTAGACTTGCTTATAAAGTCAAACAATTAACACTTGAAATCATTTAAGGTGACACAAATCAATAATATCATCACTTTGACACTGTGCAGAGCTAAAAATGACATTTATTGAAAACACTTATAAATTACCTATTGATAAATTCGTTAAATTTTTTTCCAAGATTTGACAAAATTTTATGTATGCTTAGATAGATATAAACAAGTATTTACATATATATGCAAATCTTTTATTAAGATTGATGATTGTCATCTAAAGACAAAATACAAAGTTAATTACTTGTGATAGTTGATAAAGATGCAAGTTATCAAAATTTATCAACTGTTTTGTAGCAATGGATAAAAAAACAAAAAATAGTTATGATTTTTAGAATTGTTGTTTTATGATATTAGATATTTTATAATAAATATATGGAGGATTATGTTAAGTCAAAAATAGGTTATTCTTTATCCTTTTATCTTAATTTAAAATTGAGTTTTTTTTATGTTTTGATTTGATGTTATGTAGCTTGTGAATTTAAATGTAATTCCTTAAATATTATCATGTTTTATATATTTTTATAGTTTATTTTGTTAATTTTATCATTAGTGTGAATATAGTTTTTACCTATTATTTTGTTCGTGTGTTCTTACTTGATTTTTGTAATTCAATTTGTTGTATTATATTCTTTAACCATTCTAAGTTAAGAAAAATATATATAATTTTTATTAGTTAAATTTCAAATACGTGACTAATTGATAGATCCAATATTTCTTATAGGCATCGCTTAGATACATCAATCATTTATCTTCCATGCCCTACACATGACATTATGATAATTGATCTTTTGTCTTTTCTCTTATTTTTTTATGACTTTTTAATAATATGTATGAAACTTCTCAATATAAAAAATTATTGTTCAATACTTTTTTTTAGTTTGTAATTAAATGTTTCAAATTTAAATGAGAAGCTTTCTCTTATTGTGTGTTTGAATATATAATTTTTACAATAAAAAGAAATCCAAATACAAATGCATTCTTTTTAAATTATTTATTTTTAAATGTTTTGTTTGAATAAAATAATTTAAGTTTATTAAATTTTAATTTATTATTTCAATATAGTATTTTAATTATTACTAAATATGGAATTAGTTTAATATTAAACAATATTCAACAATTCAAAATTATTAGTTGTTGATGTTTAGTTGATATTGGTCAAACTTATAATTTGATTGAAGTCTATCAAATTTTTTTTAATAGATATAGACAAAAAAAATTCTTTATTTTTGGTAGAATTTTTTATTAATGTCTATTGAAAAATTTGTCTAGTTTATTAGAATTATTTTTTACTAAATTTAAACAAAAATCAACATTAGCAATGTGAATTATTTCTACTTATATCAATAAAATATTAACCACATATCAACTGAAAAAAATTAGTAACATTTGTCAACAAATAGTCCTATTAACCCTCATAAACCACATATCAACTGAAAAAAATTAGTAACATTTGTCAACTAATAGTCCTATTAACCCTCATAAAAAAATGTTGTGTTTGACATTGTTTAAAAAATCATTAATGTTCTTTATAAAAACTTTGGCTAACATGAGGTGATAAATAACACTAGCTTACATGGCTATACTAATTAAAATATAACCATAATCAACAACAACTTCAAAGAAATTTTGTCAACATTGATCAAAAAACAATGTGGAGTCAATAATATCACAATTTTAGATGAACCAATAACTCCATAAAGAAAGCTGGACCAGATCACACCCTAACTGAGCCCAAATTAGGAGAGAGCACCAGAAGAAAAGATACAAATTTGCAGAGGATATATAGCATGAAGAGGAAAATAGTCATTTTTAAAAAATTTAAAAAATAGTGGTGCCATTAATAATTATAAGGGTGCAGGAAGCAAAAACCTAGTTTGGATTGTCCACCGGAAAACTCAGCTAAAATAATTGTTAACAAAACTTCATGTTTGTTAATTGTTAATAAAACTTAAACTCAAATATATAATATTTGTTTGATGGACATTATAGAATAAAAATATATCATAAGACAAAAAAATAAGATGAATTATATCCATATTTCTTGTTTTTTCCAAGGTAATAACATAAACCATGATATGATATAAGTTATATTTAAATGGGAATTTTTCATTAAAATTACATATGATTTTCTAAATATTCACGTTTAATTTATCTTTTTATAAGTTATGAAAGTTATAAAAAAATAATTTTAACTAAATTATATAAAATTATAGTTATATAGTTACTTTTTATATTAGAAAAAAATACATAAATTTTAAAGTTATAATTAGTATCTTAAAAATATTTGAATGACAATTATTTAATTTGAACATTCTAGTAAATGATATAAATTTAAAATTATGTATCACAATAATTATAAACTATAAATATAAACACGTAGGATAATATGTTAAATATATAAAATAAATTTAATAAAATCATGCAAAATAATTTTCTATATTTACTTTTTTTAAATTACAAATTTATCACACAAAATTTTTGTAAAATTAATATTTTAATAAAATAAAATTGTAATTTAAATTTATGTTTCTATATATATATATATAGAGAGAGAGAGAGGGAATATATCTTATTTTGTTTAATCTAATTTTTTTCTATAATTATAAATGAAAGGTGATTGAATAGTTTCTTTCTTACACTAAGCTTGTGGTTTTTTCATGCACTTTCATTTTTGAGGCATTGAAAAAGTTTAATTTTTTCTTCAATAAGATAAAATTTTCCGATTATATAATTTTTAGATCTAAAAGTATATTAAAATATAGTTATAATTTTATTATATAAAATATATTTTTAAATTATAGAATCCAGAAATATATTATATATAATTCAGAATACTTTTTGAATTGTATAGTTCATTGTAAAAAAATATGTATATTTTTTTTTGCATAATTGAAATATATTTTTAAATTTAAAAATATATAAATTTTTTATTCGGTTTGAAATTTAAAAATACATTTTAAAATTATGGATTAATTTTTAGATTATGAAATTCAGTATACATTTACCATTTAAAATATATGTCTCAATTGTATAAATCTATGGATAAAGGTGTCAACAAAATATTAATGTGTACATTAACAATCATATATGATAAAGATTAAATAGAATTATATAGTATAGTTTAGGTATATTGATTATTTAAATAATTATTTTTGTCATACATGTGTGCGTGTCGACAATACCCACAGGCAGAGGACAGTCAACTTAGTAGCCATTTGGGTGTCTAAACAAAAACCAAAATCCATGGCATAGCCATCAATACATTTTCCTTTGTCTTTGTGGGAAGAAGAGAAAATGTTGAAGTTGGGATTTGTGTTTCTGATTTTGATTCTTATCCCTTCACTGCCTGCGGCACTGTCTAAGTATGAAGCCATAGAACCTTTGCTCCATCTCTTGGATTCCAAAAGGGCACCTCCATCGGTGCAAGAAGCCGCAGCTGTTGGTCTTCTCAGAAGACTGCTTCCTACCCATTTGTCCAGTTTTGAGTTCAAAATAGTGTCCAAGGTCTCTGCCCTTTTCCTTGCACCCTTGTATCTTCTTCTGGGTTTTGCGTTTTCTTTGTTAGCCTGCCAAGTTAAGTTGTTAGAGTCTGCATTTGCTCTCATTTTTTTATGATTGAATGTAAAAATATGACTCTTACAATTTTCAGGATGTCTGTGGCGGAGACAGTTGTTTTCTAATAAGCAATCACAAGAAGTCAAGCCAGAATGAGCCTGAGATTATGTATGTGAGGATAAATTTATGCTGAAGTTTATGATCGATTAATGTTTTTTTTTATTCCTCCTGAGTTTCAAGTTTTTTTAAGATTATGAGATGGTTGGATTTCTTTTATTTACAAGTTGCAACTTGATTTGATTCTTCTTTCTCTTTTCATTTCATATATTTAAAATTGATTTTCACGCATATAATGCTAATGGGCTTCTTGATTTGTTCTACCTGTGGTAAAATTTCTTGCATTGAAATCATCTACTCATGAATATGAACGCTTAATCTGTTTTGCTGTCCTTTAAGATCAATCTGATACTGTCATGTATTTGTATTTTTGTCAGCATTAGAGGAACCACTGCTGTTGAGATTGCATCTGGTCTCCATTGGTATCTTAAGTATTGGTGCAGTGCTCATGTCTCATGGGATAAGACAGGTGGCATTCAGACAACTTCAATCCCTGAGCCAGGGTCACTACCCCGTTTAAAAGATGAGGGTCTGAAGATTAAACGCCCTGTTCCATGGAATTATTACCAAAATGTTGTTACCTCTAGTTGTGAGTATCAAAATCAACTTTCTGAGGAACAAGAGATTTCTCTCTAATTTTTCCATTCTGAGAATTTGAACTGATGTAGTTCATTAGCTGACAAGTGCCAATGCTTAAAACTTTGTTCCAAGAAAGGATAATAATCTTGGTAGTCAGTTGTTCCAAAAGGAGATGGAGTTTGAGAAAAAGAGATATAGAAGAGGAAAAGAATTTCTGTTATTGTGTGAAAATGAATTCAGCCCACCTACAACTGAATTATAATATGTATTTATCCCTCAAGATCCAAGTAACTGACAATTGTCAGCTGGTTGAATGGAAATGACAATCTACTTCTGTACAAGAAAGTAAAATAAAAAGGAGTAAAACTATACTCCAACACTTGCAAAAACCAAAATTAGGTACATTCTCATGATCAGATAGGTAGCCTAACATATTTCTTCTAAAGAAAAATGCTGTGGAAGATCCTGTTAACATTTATAAAAATCAGAAGGAATGTTCCTTTACAAGCAAAGATCAGACGCTGAATATTCTTGTTGGTTCTTTGCAGATTCATATGTTTGGTGGGACTGGGAAAGGTGGGAAAAAGAGATAGACTGGATGGCACTTCAGGGGGTGAACCTACCCTTGGCATTTACTGGGCAGGAAACAATTTGGCAAAAGGTTTTTAAGGTGAAGTGTTATTTACATGCTTGTGTATATCTGGATAAAACTTGGTTTAAGAAAAATGAACTCCTTAGTTTGAGGTTATTAACTGAGCCAAAGATGCTATATAAAGCTTTTTTCCGTATCAGGTATTCTTTATTTTGTAACTAGATACTAGTTATGGTATTAGAAATTCAGTTTTTTATCACATTTTCAAAATGCAAGTTTTTTCACTATTATTTTGCTTTCTTTCCCAACCTCTCATTGTAACTTTTGCTGCTTTGCATCAAGTATGGTTCGTAGCTTGTTTTCATTTGGGTTTTGTTACTGTGATTGACTATGCTATATGTGCTTAAGCTTAGATGAATTATAGAGCATGTGTGTTTCTTTGGTATGTCCTTAAGCATATGTTGTCGAAAATGATAAAACTGGTCCAGAAATAGATGAATAGTATAGTGTTGTAATGGAATTCTGCACCTTATGTACTAGGTAAGTTTGTATAGAGAATAGTAGAAACCCTGTTCGCTTACTCTAAACCAAACATAAAAGAAAAATTCTGATAACCCAGACGCTCTGAGAGGCCTGGATAAAATCAGTTCAGTAAATATTATTTGATAAAATTCTAGAAGTTTCAAGAGCAATGCTTACCAACATCACATGTCTGGGGTAAAGTGGTGCTCTTAGCTTCTCTAAGTTGCTCTGCTCCTGGACTTCTTTCTTCCTTTACTATCAATGTACTTACTATTATTGCTATTGTTGTGTTGTTAACAAGGAAGTATACATGCTATATAACATATTGGAATTATATGAAGCAGTGTGAGAAAACATGGCAACATTGAGATACACTTGACTCTTAACACTGTAATTTTGGAAATATTTACCTGATTGCCTACACAAATTTAGATGCATTGCTTGAATCTTTTTGATACCATTTATTCTTGTAAGAATAACCTATTAATATTTTGAACTCTTTTAATAGATATTTGACTAGTATCTTCTAATTGTAGGATTTTAACATTACTTCAGACGACTTGAATAATTTCTTTGGTGGACCTGCTTTCCTTGCTTGGGCTCGCATGGGAAATTTACATGGGTAGGTAAAAGCAGTATGTAAACCCCATTGTTGCTTTTCAATCTGTATAGAAAGCTTAGGAAATGCTCTAGCAAATTTAGTTCTTTTGAGTTTCATATTCATTTTTATTCATATTTCATGCTGTAAAAAGGAGGGTGTCCATGCTGAATTTTTTATGCATTAAAAATATTAAGAAAATTATAATGGTTAGAGAAAAATGAAAAGAAGAAGTTATTGTTTGGTACAGTTTCAAAATCATTTGAAGTTTGCAGACCTTGTTTCTGTTGTTTTTAAACTCAAGGTCTGGTGGGTGAGAACTAAGCAATGAAATAACTGCAAGTGATGCATGCAACCTCAGCTGGTTCTTTAGGATTGTTAGAACTGTACGGATGTAATGATTTGCACATTTCGTAGCAGTGCCAATCATCTTCCTTGTTCCAAATCTGGAAATTCATAGCTCTTTGAGAAGAAACAAGTGAAGCGGTTCATATCTGCATCAAGTATGTTAAATGGACATCAAATTGTGGGTCAAATTGGATAGTAAGAGAACAGTGTTTAAGGTCAAAATATTCTATCAATATGTGGCAAAGAGCATGACAACAGGCCTGCACTGTTTTTCTTTTATTTTAGCTTTAGAGAACCAAAATTAAAGAAACACCCGTCCTAATCTCTTTTATTGAAAGGATGACTAACCAAAAATAGGAAACAGAGCTAAATGATCAAACTGCTAAAAATAATACTAATCAATCATATATAATAACACTTTTGAACTGAATGTACTTTGGTTTCTAATGAGATCTACCTTTTCACAGCTGGGGTGGGCCTTTATCTCAAAATTGGTTAGATCAACAATTGGTGTTACAGAAACAGATAATCTCTCGAATGCTGGAGTTGGGGATGACACCAGGTATATTTTCACCATAAAACCTGAAGGTTTGCTTTTTGAATTTCATTCCTTTTAATATCAACACACATATATGAGTGTGTCTCTGTGATTTTCACTGAGGCATCCAGATTCACTGGGGGGAAAATGGTTTTGCTGTCTCAAAATGTTGTCTACATTTTCTAGATCTGGGGCTCTGATTTAACATTGACTTTGTTCTAGTTCTGCCATCTTTCTCTGGGAATGTTCCAGCTGCTTTGAAAAAGATATTCCCTTTGGCAAAAATAACTAGACTTGGTGACTGGTATTTCACTTCTCTTTTATATTCTTGTTCATTTTTCAATCATATTTTTCTGTTAATTTTTAGCTTGCATGACTTAGTAGGTGAAGATTTCCAAACAAGTGTCTTGAAATTGATTGAGTGTGCACTGTACAGTACTTAGGTTATGTAGAAAATCTATTTTTAGACTCTTGATAGATTAAGCCCTCCCTTGTTTGGTAGAGGGGAGAGAAATGAGATGGATGAAGATAAAAAGGTTGAATTTAAATAAGTGCGAAATAAGTGAAAGTTAAAGGTGTTACACTGAAGAGAAATAAATATGAGATCAGAAAACAGATAGAGATGAATGGAAACAGGTGAGAAATATTACAGTGTGTTCTTCTAATTCTAAAATTATTTTCACTGCCTTCTGTACCACCAAACAATAAAAATTAATTCCACTATCTTTCCTCCAATTTTTACTCAACCAAACAAACCAAAATGAGCACAATTTCGTAGGCAAAATGTAAATTGGTGTGATTTCCTAAATAATAGTTCCTCTGGAACTATATGCAATTAACATTGTGTTGTAAATAACAGATTATTAGAATTAAAAATATTCTAAATATCTTCATGGTAAGATATTCTCAGCATCTTCCTATTCATTTCAGCATATTTTTATTTCCTTTTTAAAGGTTTTGATTATTACAAATAGAGATGATGAGAATGTCATTTATGTGATTGTTATCAATAAAATAATTCTTTATTTTTCTTATATAGTTCAAGTCATGGATTTCTGAATAATTTAACATACTTGTAATTGTATGAGAAGAAAATTATCTTGTTATTATTTATTGATCAAAGTTCTTGAGTTGGCTAAATAGGCTTTTTAGTTTCTATATTAGGACATTTTTTTCAATGTAATCCCAATATTTTGAAAGGTCTCAATTTGGTCCCAATTTGATTTAAAATGAGTAAATGTGGTCCCTACTGTGAAATTCATGTTAATGGTGTTGTTGAAAGGGTGATGATGTGGCACAATAGGTATACAACGTGGCGTAATCGACAGAGATTATGTGTATTCATCTGCATCCATTGTCACAGGTTTTGATTCCTAATGAAATACCATTCCATATCCTAAAGTTTTCACTACCACATCCATTTGCCAATCCTTCATACAATTTTTCTTAATCGCCCTCTTCAAATCTTCAAGCCCCACATGGGCATTGCAAAACACTGTTCTTTGTATGCGAATCACATCACTCACCATCATGTTCATCATGCTTTCCCATTTGCACCTTTTGCCATTCCCAACCCCTCACACAATAATCTCCGTCGCTTTCTAGCTATTCCAAAAATACATAGAATTCCAAATCCAATTAACCTCAATGGAACTGCCACCCTCACCCATAATCTTCACCACTATCTCCTTTGGCATCATTGCTAACTCCTCACAACAATACTGTAATTCACTTTCCAACCTAATTCCCCTTTCACTCCACAACTTTACTTCCTCCACATTCTTCACCTCCCCAAGCATCACTGTCACCTTTAAACAAAAACGTATTCCTTTGGTCACGCAATGGAAAACGCTCTGATTTGGACACATCTTGAATGGGCTTTGCCACATCATCATGTTGCAATCCACCAACGTCACATTGAAGTTTTTCTTTGTCATATACATGAGAGCCACATCCAAGTGGAGAAGTCCTTGAGAATTGCTGGCATCGATTGGCACGGTCCATACATGTACACCTCCACTGCCAGGCGATCATCCTCAAAGTTGCACGCGCCTCCTGCTAGCATGATGGCAAGGCCGACGCTCACGATGATGGTTTTGGTGCGACAGGTTGTGCCCTATTGTCACTCTCTCAACGACATTAAGATGAAGTTAACAAAAGAGGCCATGTTGGCTCATTATTTTAAATAAAATTTGGACCAAATTGACACCTTTCAAAACATTGGGACTACATTGAGAAAAATGTCCAAATACAGGGACCAAAGAGCCTATTTAGCCTTCTTGAGTTATATAGCCAAGGATGTTTAGGAGAGATCTGAGCACCCTAATTACAAAATAAATGTAAGGAAAAGACAGAGAGGAAATAGAGGAGAATTGAACAAATCAGATTTGAATAATCTAAATCTTGGATTAGATTCATTTCTTCCATAATTGATTCCAATTTCATGTTGAAAGCCAAAGCAACAAATGGTTACTTAAACTTTTATTTTTTTTGGATGTGATTTTAGGAATTAGAATCAATTCTGGTGGTCATCCAAACACAGTCTAAATAGGGACTGATGGGTAATTTAAACAAGTTTTTCTCTGTCTATCTGTAACAAAGTGGGGTTGGATGTCATACTATATGTACCTGTGGGTATAGGTTATCTGGTAATGAACATTTACTTAAATATTTTTTGAATAATATAGATATGTCTGTAGAAAATTTATGTTTTAGAGTCTAGTTTTATTTTAATATATACTTTAGAGGGAGTAATTTCTAGATAATTTGAATAATTTAATTTTTGTAAAAAAAATCTTATACTATATGAGAGAAAAATTATGTACAAATGCATAAAATGATTATCTCTTTTTATTTTATATTTTGTGAGGTGTCCTTGGATATATGTGGATATTAAAAAATTCACTGGAAGTTTTTAAATGAGTACCTAATAGTTATTGAAGTGGGTACGGGCGGAATTTTCATCTAGGGTGGGTAGCTAGTACCTTTTCCCACCTCACATTGTTTCGATCTCTAATATTAAGTATTTAAATTCCCTAGAATAATCAAGAATACAATCAAACATATATGAATAATTTATAGGATTCTTATTGGAAATTTAAATTTAAAATAAAAGCACTTGCAATTGTTGGCAGTACAATGCATGGAGTAGACATTATTCCAACCTAGTGTATAATGCATTCTTCAGTGATTGGTTTGTTTTTATTTGTTGATCATAAAAACCTATGTGAGTTTGAAGAGCTTCATGTCTACCATGTATTTTCCATTAGAGGTATTTCGTTATTGAAGAGCTTCATGTCTACCATGATCTTCCAGGAACACTGTTGACCGTGATCCTCGCTGGTGCTGTACTTACCTTCTTGATCCCTCTGATCCTTTATTTGTTGAAATTGGGGAGGCTTTCATAAGGAAACAGATTAAAGGTGAGCTTAATTTCTCCTTTTCTTTTCCCCCTTTTCTTATATGTCTATTCATCTCATTTCTGGGATTCCTAGTATCCTCATTTCTTATATGGTTTTTGTTTTGTTTTGAATCTTACCTCTACTACTCTTCTTACATTCCTATAATTAGAACATTGCTCAATACTGTTTACTTTTCTACTAGAGTGAATACTAGGCTATCACTTTGTTTCCTTCTTTTTTAATTTTGAAGGTGAACGTGTTTTCCACAAAAAGGCTAGTCTTTGGGTGATGACTACAATGTTCTGTGCTTTCTTCTCTCCTTTCCTCCTTCACACTATCTACCTCCATTTCTGACAATTTTTTCTTTCTTTTTTAAATTTTACAGAATATGGGGATGTAACGGACATTTACAACTGGTAGACTCACTTATACTCCACACTTAACACTACTTTTTTTTCTCTTGGACAGTCTGGTTACAAGTTGATGATCTACCATGTCAATATATTATTCCTTTTTTTCTAGTTTGGATTTTCTCTTTTTTGACATGCACTGTCGCAAAGGAGTTGGCATGTTTAAATTACTCTTAACCACATACATGCAATGTTGTAACTGGCTGGAGTGTTTTTTTTATTCTTTTGGTTGCCAACATACATACTATATTCTTTACTGCAGTGACACATTTAACGAAAACTCCCCACCTACCAATGATCCAGAATATATATCAACTCTCGGAGCTGCAGTATATAAAGGGATTTCCCAAGGTGACAAGGATGCTGTCTGGTTAATGCAAGTATGCTTCAGTTGATTCAGGATCTTCTGGTTTCCCTTTTAATTTCTTATGTAGCTGATAGAAGACTGAAAATTGGTATTTAGACTCACTAATTAAATAGAAAATTACATCAGAAACTGCGCTAGAGTTGTAACAACTCGTACATAGAATAACACTGTCAAAAGAACTTTCACATGCACTCCTCTCCCCACTTCTTTCACACATGGTATTTTCTATACAAATTTTACACAGTAACTGCTCCTAAAAACTTAATAACTACCTACCATCTGACCTTATATAAAATGACTGCTTCTAAAATACGTAACTTGAACTTAATTAAACAAAAAATCGATTAATATACTTGAGAGTTTGAATGTGAAAGCTTAAGAGAAAGTAACCAGTATGCACAATAGGAAACATAACTTTTCTAACATTTTCCCTCGAACTAGAGCATACAAGTTATATGTACCAAGCTTGGAATATATGAATTGAATTTGGGGTCTTCTGAAAGACTTTGGATGTTGGGAATTTGATAATTTGTTTTGATAAATTCAATACTATTTTCCTTGGATAGTAACTTCTCACAAACAAAATGATTGTCAATGTCTGTACTATATGTTTAGTTCTTTCTTAACACTAGATTAGAGACAACGTGAAGGGTTTTCTAATTATCACGATATAACTTTATCTATTTAACTTCACATAATTTTACCTCTTGAAGAAGTTATTTAATCCACGCATGTTTAGAAGTAGCAAAGGCTGTAGCTCTACATTTTCCTACTGCATTGGACCAAATTACAAAATTTTGTTTCTTGCACTTCAAAGAGATGATATTTCCACCAATGCATGTACAATGAGTAGTGTTAGAATGCCTATCTATAGGAAAACCAATGTAGTCAGCATCGCAATATCTAGAAATTGAATATCTCCTCTATCTTAATACTACAACACCTATGTTAGAGCCTAATGTATCAAAGAATATGAATTACAAAATTCCAGTGTCCAAGATACTTGAATTTGAATGATAAAGATCAGGGAGTTGTTATATTCAACTGATGAATGATCACACACACACATATATGAAAGAGAGAGGAGTACATTACAAGGAAAAGGTATACCCTATATAATACTCAATGCATATGGTAGGTACATACACCCAAGAAAGCAGCTTTATCTAAGTTGTACAGTACAATAACAATCATAATTTTAACACTCCCTATCAAGTTGAAGTATATAAATTGTATGCACTAAGCTTGGAACATATAAATTGAATTCTTAGCCCTCTGAAGGACTAAGTGAGAATGTCTACAAGTTGGTTGTTAGAGTTGATAAATCCATTACATAGTTCCTTAGACAACAACTTCTCGATGATAAAATGACAATCGGTCTTTATGTGTTTGGTCTTTTCATGAAACTAGATTGGAAGCAATATGAAGGGCTGTCTGACTATTACAATACAACTTCCTCTACTCAACATCACAAAATTTGAACTCTTGAATGAGTCGTTTAATCCATGTAACTTCACAAGTGGCCAAGCCATAGTTGATCTATATTCAGTTTTTGCACTGGATTGGGCAACATTTTATTTTTTAATCTTTCAGAAGACAATATTCCCTCCAATGAATACACAACATCTTGTGATGGATTTTCTGTCATTGGAACACAACTAGTCCCATTTGCATCACAATACCCTATAGTTTGAGTATTTCCTATTGTCTACCAATAATTGTAATAACTACTACTAATCCCATTGACACCACGTATTATTTATTTCTAATTTTATAGGCATCTCAATTCCAATAACAACTACTCTAAAGTGATCTTGAATATGAAGTACACTGGTACATCTTCTTAAGAATTTTGGTGGGTTAAGAGATCGTAGTGTACTTTAAATTGAATGAAGAGGGTGGAAACACTCTTTTTTGTACACTTTATATAAAGCTCAATTTAGAGGACTTATTCCCTAACCCCCAAAGATAGATAAACTAGCTTGATACCTCCATTATCTTCAACAATATCCTTCTCATTACCCAGTTCCAGATATCTTATAATAAATATTATTTTTGTTATTTTGTGTAAATTTCTTGCAAGTTTTTGTGTAAATATCTTGTAAGTCATTTTCAACTTTTTAAGATCCCAACTAGGCAAATAGTGGACAAAACTATGATGGTGAATACGTACAACATTGTTTCTAGACACTAGGCCTTCAATCATACATATAGTTTCATTGATTTATACTTCCTTAAATCCATTTTTTTTATTTTGTCAGTATAGATTTATATTTCCATTTTTGTGAAGTAGATTTATTATATTCACTGAGGTTAGTAGTTCTAACTACTAAGTGAAAAAGGTACAAAAATAAATATGGTGCAGAGAACATAAATTCTCTCCACTCCCTAATCATAGGCATGATGCATTTAATTTTCGAAACAATCAAATTTGTTTCTTCTTATGTGTATGCCTGCATTGCTCAAGAGTTACAATTGTCTTATTTTTTCCATTTTTTTTCATGAAAATTTTTATTCCCATTAGACAGTTACTCAAAGCTGACTAATATATATATACATTTTCAGGGCTGGCTCTTCTACTCTGACTCGTCGTTTTGGAAGCCACCACAAATTAAAGTATGACATCAGAAACAGAAAGATATCTTCAGTTTTCTTGAGTACATAGGCCCTACCAAAGAGGCTTAAACCACTTGTCTTATATATGAAATTCATTTGTGTAGCGTAATTAGCGTTCATAAATTTTCAGATAATAGATAGAAGTTGATTTCATTACAAGTGAACGAATGATTACACACTTAATATTTGATGTTAGCTTTATATAGCTGAACTAGTTGTTAACTAACCCCTAACTAAATGACTATTGTTAGTTAGATGTAGAACCTAAACTGAAAATACAAAGGAGCTGAGTGCTTACAATGTAAACAAAGGGAAAATACAACACAGATGAAGAGTAAAACTCTAGATTCTAGAGGGGTGGCCTTCTTATGAAATCTTCAAATTGATCAATTGTGTAAAGGAAGGATTAGCAGGTGCTTGTTATGCATCTACTCACAAACAAAGAAAAAATCCCAGTTCCATATACTTGGTTAGAGCATGAAGGATTCAATTATGAGCAAGCGCAACAATGCTCAAACCATTGGACAATTTGAGGAATAGTGTGAGGAACTTTTAGTGCAAACAATAAGATTTGAATCCACAGGACCTTAGAAGTAGCAAGAGCAAGGTCATTGCCGTCATTTCCATGGTTAAAAGAGGTTAGAACCAAAACTCTGATTCCATTTAGGTTTAGAGGAAAAGATTTTTTCTCTCTTTTGAAATCAGAATGAGGCTATAACCAGTATTTATGTAGATCAAATATGCTACAAATATGGGTAATATTCCATAATCAGGAAACAGATCTGCTAGATATAAGGAAAAATAAGTCTCCCATAAATAGGGTGGAGAAAAAGGAAACAAAATATAGATAGGAAACTTCCTAAAACATGTACCGTCTGATTTGGTTCAGAACTATTCCTCTTAAAGTTTATCCCACAAATGTGGACAGGTTCATCTACCAGAATCAATAGGAACAACCAGAGATAATTCAACCCATTAGGCCGAAAAGAGCTGGCTTTGGCATAATAAGAATCTCCAAAAATCTACCCTTTGTTCCTGTTGTGGAGGCTGCAAATATTGATCATAGCTGATAGCTGAGGAATTGTCATCCATGGCTGCAAATCAGAGGAGCAGAGATTGAGCTCTGATGCCAAGTAGAAAATGTGGAATATTATTGATGAATAAGTGTGAAGGATTCCTTTTTATTAGTAGTGGGGATTTAAATCAGGTAATTTCCTAATGGGAAAACTAAATCCTAAATTAGGGAAAGAGAATAAGATGATATTGAATTATCTAAAAGAGGCTAAAAGAAAAAATGAACACATTGGTAGTTAAGTAGCCTCTAATTAACTTAGTAATTATCAGTTATCAGCCGAAGCTGAAAAACATAAAGAGCTGAAAGATTACAATGTATACAAAGAAAATACAACATAAAGATGCAATGTTAAACTGTATTCTCAAATGGTCAAAATATTACCGTTTTCAGGTTGTAATTTTTGAGTAATTTCTCAAATAAATTAGCTAGAATATAAAGGCAGAGTTGGTTAGGAGAAAACCAATATTAGATGTGTAATAGTTAAAGCTGGAAAATATGATAAAAGAGCTTAAGAAAATGATAGTCTCTTGGCTGTTCCATTAATTTATAAGGGATATTACGATGATTACAGAATATGGAAAGACAAATCCTATGTCCTAGGAGCTAATGAGAAGAACAACTTTTAATTAATATCTCAACAAGTACCTACCCCAATAATAACCTATTCTAACATGGTGAAATCTCCTTATTTGCATTAATTATAAACACACTGTTGGTAGAATGATTCTTGTAATTTTAGAAAGATCTTCATTACATATTTATTTCCCTTGAGAAAATTTAATATTATTAAAACTCAGTTAATCATCAGTGGGCTTTAACATAATATAGATTAGTAAGATGAGTTTATATAGATTAATGAGATGAACTGAGATGAATAAGGTTTCTCTTGTGAGTGTTGTGAAATTTCAGAATGACATGATTATTTCTGCAGTTACTAAAGCATTTTGGCAAAATGATCATTAACTTCTTAATTCAATGTGGTGGTGGTGGTGGTATAAGGATCCCATAATACTCACGTATCACACTCTATGCATTATGTTTTGACACTCTTTATGCATTATAAATCTTTGTTTGCATCTTCTATCTGGTTGCAGTCTGCAAGGTACTTCTGTTTAATGCCAATCCTGTGTCTTCAAATTGATTTCTTTACAGTGAGTGATAATTTGTGCAGGCCCTTTTACATTCTGTTCCACTTGGAAAGATGGTTGTTCTTGATCTGTTTGCTGATGTAAAACCAATATGGAAATCTTCTTTTCAGTTTTATGGAACTCCTTATATCTGGTAATTAGCACTTTGTTACCTCGTCACTGGTTTATATACAGAAATACAATATTCTAAACAGTTATGCTATATCAATGATACTCTGCATCAGGTGTATGCTTCATAATTTTGGTGGCAATATTGAAATGTATGGAACCCTTGATGCAATTTCTTCTGGGCCTGTTGATGCTCGTGCCAGTGCAAACTCAACAATGGTACTGGCAATATTTCCTGTATCGCATGAACATATTGGCATTTATGATATCAACAATAGTTTTGAGTTTTTATTTGTTAGAATTTAGAAGCCAAAATGGCACAAGCATGCCGATAAACTCTGTTTAAACATAAAATATCTTTAGATGTTATCTGGAAAAAAAATTGACTGATTATGTTGTTTTATGATGTACATTTGTTTTTTAATTTTTGTACATTTTTTGGCAGGTAGGTGTTGGTATGTGCATGGAAGGAATAGAACAGAATCCCATTGTTTATGAGTTGATGTCTGAAATGGCATTTCGTGACGAGAAAGTTGAAGTTCCGGTAATGTTCATATGCTCTCTACTGCAGTTGTTTTGTTTGAATTTGCTTGTGAAATTCTCTCAGCCTCTTGAATTGGTATACTTTAAAATTGTAAATTAAAATCCCTCGATGTTAGGTATTTACAAAGTTTTATAGATTAGATTCTTCCAGTGATCTTACAAGAGCTAACCATCGTAGCTGGAGAGTCCATTGCGTTATAACTCTACACCAAAACACCCATAATTCCATTGTGGGAGTCAACTCCCATAAGTAGCAGTTGATCGTAGCACAATATCAATCAAAGTCAACAAAGTCAATTCTTGCACTTAAGTTGGAGATTTCATGTCTCCTAATGATAAGGCGAAAATAGTATATATAAGTGGAGGTACTAAGAGAGAGAAAACAAAGACATGATTAGGCTGAATATCATGTATCTGAAGCGGATGTCAGTTTATATATAGGCTTATTACATTAATTATACTTTATCAAAAAATGGATGTGTTAAAGCATCTTTATGTTTCTTGGCATCAAAACTATCAAAAAATGTATGTGTTAAAGCACCCCTTATGTTTTTTGGCATCCGAACTATGTTTGCACCCCAAATAACTACAACCATCTGCAGTACCCCGTGTAACATAAACACAATTAAAAAAAGTCATACAACAAGTGGGGGGACTAAAAGACACTAAGAAAACCTATAGAGTGGCAGAGAAAATCTATCCATAAAGAGTACATGATTTAAGAAATCAGGTACATTATCCCACCAAGAGAAATCCTGGGATCTAGAACCAAAGTCAGTATCAGCTCACTAATTCCACTCCGTGAAAGTATGAGTAAAGTGAAGAGTCATATGTTTAGATGATTCCAAGCAATTCAACCACATATATCTAGGAACAATACTGTTGTTCTTTAACACCTAGACAATAAGTTGAGAATCACATTCAATCCAAAGAAGATTCTAGGCTTTATCAATTGCAATAATGCTAAACTCACACCCATTGCTTCAACATATAAAGCTAACTGTACTCCTAGAGAATCTGCAAAACATCTAACCACAGAGGTCCTAGAGTCCCAAAAAATACCTCCACAACCTGCCCTCCTAGGTGCACCTTAGTTGCCCTATCTATATTGTATTTAATCCAATTGAATGGAGGAGTTAGATCAATCTAACCTTACCATGGATATTTGTAAAGGTGTATGCTCTTGCACTAAGTATCTTATCTCTAACTTTGTGTGTAGCATCAAAGGTAAGTTGGGTGTGCTAACTTTATATATACATGACATAGTGCTGATAAGGGATAACTTGCCTGGGAGAAATTAATCAAAGGAATGCTGAATTTGAAAAACAAGGATTTTGGGCCTCTAAAACGTTGTGTTAGAAAATCATTCTTTTCTCCTAAACTACACCAAGTTGATGTGCATTTAAAATATAGGTTGAGTTCATTTGTCGAAATTAATTTTGTATATATCATTGAAACCTTTGTCCGTGAATTGAACTTTATTACCCTTGTAGGAATGGATAAAGAGTTATTGCAATAGACGATATGGTAAAGCTGTTCAGCAAGTTGAGGCTGCTTGGGAGATTCTTTATCATACTATTTACAATTGTACTGACGGAATTGCTGTACGTATTTCATGTATTAATTTCTGTTCAGCACTCATCTCATAATATCTTTATTGTATCTTATAGAGTATTTCAGAGTACCTTATATGATTTGTTTCCTTATTTGATTACAATGAGTCTTCTTGGTGTGTCAATTGTCTTAGGCTTGTTCTAGTAGTATAGTACACTAATATTTGACCTAGTATTTTAGCGTAACCATATCAATATAGTCTCTCTCTCTCTCTATATATATATATGTATATATATATATTTAAGTTGGCTCTTGTCTCTCCTGCTGGTTCTCTACGTAAACCATATAATTTCAGCAATTACTTGGACATATATTGTTTATCAATCTAGTTTGTATATTGGCTCATTTACACTTTTTACTCAATGAATTGTTCTATTATCTCGACAATTATAAACACTGGGCTTGTTTATTCAAGAACTAAATATGAATGATACATGGTGGATCAAAAAGAAGAAAACCCAATTGTGGAAGTGGAAGTAAAACAGCCAAATGGGCCAAGCAGACTTTATTACCCCAATAGGATTAGGCCCAACGAATGAAGAAGCTTCCAAAATGGAGAAGAGACTACTAATGACTGTCAGCTCTTAGGACTTGTTTTCACAACCTGGCAATAGGAATCTTTTCTGTTACTTTTGATCTTTTCATAGATTTGATTTCCAGTTCTGTTATGATGTTATGCCATGATCTGATGCCACTTAATTGAATCTTGGGTGGCTTTTCTTATATATATCAGCATGAATAAAACAGAGCCAGGAAAAGTACTATTCAGAATTTTGTTGCCTTCCTTATCGCATGTTGTGGAATTAGCTCCCAGAAAGTACAAATTTACTCTAAATCCGTCTAATACACAAATGAAACAAAAAAAATTTCAATCTACGTTCATGGCAAAATTCACTAAAGTACTGAGATTATAACTCGAAGTTTCTCTCACAGTGAACTTTTTCTCAAGACAACTCAAATGTTTTACAACTCAAGGTTACATGCTCAAAGTTACAATAAACGTGATACAAGTTCCTATGTATAGCCCCAAACAGTTATAACTAACTCTTGCTAAACGCACCTATGAGCAGAGGACACGTGAACAATGCCTCATTACAGAACTCCAAACGTCACTAGACGGTCTCACCAATACTTAGGATTAGACTGTCTACTGATACTAAATAGTTTGAGACTTTGTACCATATAAAAAAAATTGACCTTCTACTGAATGGTTTGACTAAGAACTTCTGACAAGATTTTTATTGGACTAATTTTTTACAAATCTCCATCTTGGTTCAACACAAATCTTCTGAGCGAGAATCAATTCTTGTCACTAAGCCGAAATTTATGTATAAAGGAGAGGGAAAATTTAAATTTTAAAATTCAAATCCTAGATCTAGATCAATGGCTAATATTGGTCCATGCTTTCACTGCTTGAGTGACACTTTCCGTGCTGGTATCACACTTGTCATGCCTAGTCTTCTTCCTTGATTTAACATAGTTTTGGCTAAGAATTTGATTGGCTCCAAGTGGGCTCGGTTGACTTCAAAAAGGTTCCTTGTTTCTTTTTCTTCCAATGTTCACACTCCCTAGTCTTATTGGGCTAAATAGGTCCAAATACAAAAATTTCTATTTGCATCTATTTTACAAATGAGAGTAGAAATTACAATCAAAGTGACTTCTATTCTACAAACAAACATTTTATTTATTTAGAATTAATAAAGATCCTCCTCATTGATGCACTCCTCACTACCCCACCAAGAAAGAAAACTAAAAGAAACATGATCTCCCTATTTTTGTGTTGGTCTTCATTTTCTAGCCACCAAAAATAATTTCACCCACCTGCAATCTTGTGAGTCTCCTTTGTCTTTGCTAGTAGATTTTATTTTCACTTTTAGGTCACCATAGAGAATGGATCTGAACCTTACCTAGCTATAGGTACCATGAGTGGGACTTAATTATTCACTGCAGTTCATAGTAGCATAGTTTTGATAAATCACCCACAGTGGGTCACGCTGGAGAAGGTGGTGGCCGACTGGACAGATATGAGGTATTGTGCAGGGGTGTGGGGAATGGGGTGAGAAAAGGAAAAGAAAAAACATAGAAATACGATACCATATTGAGAGGTTTGCTTGTAATAGTGTTGTTTATAATGAAGGAGCAACACAATAATAAGGAACAAAATCAATACTTAGTAACGAGAAATATTTGGTAAAATATTTTCCTATCAAATCATATGATATCACCCTGTTTAATGTAATTAAATCATATCTCTAACAATGATGTTGGACCACCTCATTAAGTAGTGGCCGGTCTTGATGTTGGTATCATGTAAAACTTTTTCTGCTTCATGTTTGTATTCGTGAGATATTAGGTCCTGCTTGTGAACATTCTTGTACAAGTGAATATTACCTTTTTGTGTGTTTGGACTGTATATCCATGTGTTGGTGGCAGGAGATCTTAGGGCCATAATGGGGAAGGAATGGAGTTGTATTGTAGTTCCTTTTGTTGAAATCAGTGTCTAATATGAATATTGATTGGGACAATTTGTCAATTATGTCAGGACCATAATCATGATTTCATTGTAATGTTTCCTGACTGGGACCCATCAACAAATTTTGAAACTGGCGTATCCAACAAACAGAAGAAGATAAACTTGTTGCTACCTTTTGGTAGAAGGTACTTATTCCAGGAAACACCTGATAAACCACACGCTCATTTGTGGTACCCCTCTGATGATGTAATTAAGGCATTACAACTATTCCTAGCTGGTGGGAAGAATCTTTCTAGAAGTCTCACATATAGGTAATCTATTGAATTTAGTATGTACTAAATTTTTCTCTTTGATCACTTTTCATATTACATGCAGTGTAATATTTATGTTAAATTTTTCTCTGTAATAAATCACTTGTACTTTCTAAACATCCTTCTTCCATATTTGACTAAGGTAGACCAATTTCTCTGCATGTCATGATACCAAATTAATCTTTTTAATTACTTTGTCAATGATGAGTCACTCCTGGCCATTTTTGGATAGTAGTGATCAGGAAAACAATTAAAGAGCAATAGTTGGATAATGCACGTATTTAGACATCAAACTTGTATTATAGAATTAGTGGTTTTGATTTTATTTGGTGGGAGGGAATTCCCCTTCGTATTTCTTATGATTTGTAGAGATGGTCTTCCACATTTTAGATTTTCCTAGCAGATTTTGGTTGGGTCCCCCCACTTTTGTATTTCTTTTCTTTTATATATGCTATCAGTATTGCTGCATATGATTGATATAGGTTATAGTGTTTGTTGGTGAAGATTCTACATCGACTAAAGATATAACAAAATTATATTATATAAGTGGGTGCAAACATTACCTTATAAGACAATTCATGAGGTTGAGTTGGACTTAAAAACTACGTTCTAAGATGGTATTTATAGTCTATCTTAGTTAGGTTTGTTTGAGTCTATCATGCCACCTATTATCGGGCCCTCTTCCACGCTTGTGACGTCTAGTTCTTGGCATGTATGAGGAGGTATGTTGAAGATCTCACGTCGATTAGAGATATAACTAAATTGTAGTATATAAATGAGTGCAAACTTTACCTTACAAGTCGATTTGTGAAGTTGAGTTAGACTTGAAGTCTACTGTCTGAGAGTGTTAACCTAGTTAGGATTATAGCTTGTGCACAAATGCTTTAGCATTCTTATTTTCATTTGAAAAAGATATCAAACTTAGACCCACCTGCAAAAGTGATATGATATGTTGTGTGAAGAAAATGTCATCAATCTCAATGGAATAAAAGTTTCTCAATATTAGTCCCAAAAAAAATGACATGGTCTTGTCTTGAGGTATAAATATAGCTATGCTAGCTTAAGGATCCAAACTTGTGCATTTCAATTGATTTATGTAGAAAATAGAAGTCCATACTATGTAAGCAAGTCAATCACTTCTCATGGATGGAATGATTATAAGTTTGGTGCTGTTGTATGTTCACCAAAGGATCTAGTTCAGGTCTCAAGGCAAAATTTGGTGAATTCCCAGTTTGCTCTATATTGGGAAGAAGTCAAACTTTCCTTTGCACAAAACTTTACACGTGCACACACAATGAACGTAAGAGATAAAAGAGGAAATGATTTGGTCAACTATATCAAAAGTGCTGTCATCTTTCTGACAGGTATGACCTGGTTGACTTGACACGGCAAGTATTATCAAAATTTGCAAACCAGTTATACTACAAGGCAATTACTTCGTTTCAGAAGAAGAACATTGAAGCTTTGCAAGTTCACAGCAATAAGTTCCTTCAACTGATAAAAGATATTGATGTACTGCTTGCTTCGGATGATAACTTTCTTCTTGGAACTTGGCTTGATAGTGCTAAGAAACTGGCAGTCAATCCAAGTGAGATAAAGCAGGTAAGGTACATGTGTTTATCTACATATAATTATTCACAGTGATATCTGTTTTCAGCAAATCATTTGGATTTATTGAAATTAATGATTTAAATTTTATTTAGTTAGCATGTTCCACTCAGTACTGTTAGAATTTAAAATATAGCATATTCCATTTGGCAGCTTGAGGTGAACATTTGAATTAAGAACATGTTTCATATTGGTTAATTGGTGATTGTATGTAATTGTGCTGTACATATTATCAATATAACCTTCGTAGTCTATTTAGGCACAATTTCTTTCAAGTTCTGTAAGTAACTTAAAAATCCTCACTTTTGAGAAGTTTTGCAAGTTATACAAATGATATGCTTCACATTTTCCTCTCGTTGCTCACTGTATCCCTAGGAACTGCAATTAGCCTGTAAGCGTTAATGAATTTAACTCTGAAATGTGCTTCAAAATATAATAAAAGTTTATAACTATGCATTATTATTTGCAAAATGTTATTGAACAGAGGAAGTTTAACAACACTTTCCTCTGAGCAAGTGATCTCAACATATAGGATTAGATAAAATAATGTTATTCTCCTCAATTATTCAGAATCATAGTACGTAGGGTATTTATGCACAAGCAAAATATTGATTCTGCTACAAATATGAAACTGAAAAACAAGTCTCCTAAAAATCAGGAGAGAATAAAAGAAATAAATGCACCTATTTTGAATGTATCTGAATTGACTTATTCAGATTTATTGCTCTTAAGTAGGATCTAATGAATTTGGACAGAGTCTTGACAGATTCTTCTACTGGATTCCACACACCTTTTCAAGTTGGTGCATATTACAAGAATCTCATGCTTAGGTTGGGAAATCCCTTTGGTGAAAATATCAGGCACTTGTTTTGCAGTTGGAACAAATGAGATACAAATAATTCTTTCACATTGATAAAGTGTTGTTCAATTTTGACAAGTTTAGTGCGGTGATGCTGTACACAATTTTGTGCTATGGTTATTGCTGCCTTATTGTCACGATATAGCTCCAATGGTAGACAAACAGAGGTTTCAGCTACTCAAGGATTCTATTCAGCCACAACATTTAACAAACTCCTTGAGTCATAGTCCTATATTCAGCTTCAACACTATTTGCCACAACATTTTGTGCTATGCTCATTTTAAACAGTCTTTTTAATTTTTATAATTTGCATTCGTCCTGCAAAATCTGCAGATTAAATAGGTTAACCCCCATCTACAAAGATACAATGAGATTTTTTATATTAATTTGTATAACAACAATTTGCTCAATCTATTAAACAATACATAACCAATAAAAGAAAAAAAAAAGATTTTAGGTTGAATTGGGCTTGGTGACAACTAATAGAAGCAAAAAGTATTAGATTTTGTATTAAATTAGATTTGATGATAACCTATTGAAACACAAAGTATTGAATTTTGGATTGAATTAGACTTTGTGATGCGGGTTGTGTGAGCTGGGTATAAAAAAATTCGTATTAAAAATTTATCAAAAAATGTAAGCCTGCACCTGTGCAAGTTATGGGTCATACGGGTAGTCTGCGAACTTTTACTCAAACACCTAGCACTAGCTACCATGCAAGTAAAGGAATATGCCTCACGCTAGCAATCGTGTTGTCAAAGAAGTCCACGCACCCTGCCATGGGCCATCTCTAGTGATGGTGGTGCATGAATTCCAACGCAACCCATTCGTCGCTACTATCATAGACAGAATTGTCAAAAGCCCCTATGTTCGTTCCGAGGGACTGTGACTTCCCATTTTGTTTTGATTAGAAATGAGTTTTTCGATTCTCTTGCCGACCAAATTCAGTTTTTTAGTATGTCTTTGACTTTTTCTTTTCTTTTCCAATGTCGAAGCTAAAATTCATCCCTTTGGGTCCTAATGGTCTTCCAAACGAGGCAGGTCCCTACTGGTTTGATGGCTAAAATGATTTGCAATGAACCAAGTACATTTGGAGATTTATCAAGGAACACTCAGGGTTAGACCACATTGATAGTAGATGACCAAGGTAAAATGAATAACTTTGCAAATTGGTATAATGAGGATCTACTGATTATGCCATGGATGTGACATTCCATGGTTCTTGAAATAAGTTGAAAGGTAAGAGTTCATTCAATATTGCATCTTATTTGACACTGCTTTCTAACTCATAACAGGTAGAGATGCCCCATCATGTGGATAAGTTTTTCTAAGGTCTTCTCAAATTTCTCAAGCACTGGGGTAGAACATTTAATTTCGATGGATCTATGTAGTCATGAATCCTCATAGCCATTTTTAATCCCTGAGTTGTCATTTTCCCAAATTCAAAAGTTATTGTCGTCCCTGGATGTGGTCTCCCCTTCAACATGATTAAGTCTATCCGAACCCCTCAACATGCATATAATTATTTGAGCCCAGTTGAGATAATTTTGATGGGATATATTTTGACTATTATCATTAGGTAAATGTGAAAGATTAACATTTCGTAGTGGGATTGCCACGCCAAGAAGAAGTCTTTGCTGTTAAAAATCAGAAGTACTGAGGTGAAAGAACCAAACAGGGATAGATCTAAAACCACCACAACAAAGTGACTCTGGCTGGAACAACTATGGCAAGACGTGCCTATAGACACCAGAAAACAGTGTCACATGGGTTCTGTGCACGACGAGGGAAAATGCATGTGGGGCCTTCATTGGCCAGATGACTCTGGCAGCGGGTATATCAAAGGGCGGGGAACCTCCTAGTGTGGTCATCGGTCAAAATAGAGTCTGACGATGGTGGAGATGGTCACAGCGGCAGTGAAGGTTAAAAACGGTGGCTAGACATCTTGGGAGTACTTCAAGCAATCCTAAAATGAGAAATGAAGCTAAGGCCCAAAGAATTAGATGCGGAAGCAAAGCCCGCGAGATTGAGAGCTATGATACCAAATTGACAATGTTAGCTATATAAGAGGAAAAGGAATTTTGATTGAATTGATTAAATTTAAAAGTAGTACATGAGCATATATATAGAGGGAGAACTCTACCCTTAAAGTATTGATTATGACCACACTCAATGATTAAAAAATTGTTAAAATAATGGGTTGTAAAACTGTTCTTTTACTATTGTCATTATGTTTACTTGTGTCAGTTAACTTATTTGCTCTTGTAGTATTGTTCAATTTTTATTCACTTTTATTTTGGACAGATTTGTACTCTAAATACAGTGGGTACATGATATTTTGTGGACAACATGTATGGGTATGATGATGGGTTGTCATTTCCTTAAATATGATGCAGACTACGTACAGTATGGTTTAATAGTAAATACGAAAATGGCTCTGTTTCTCTTCACCACTCTTCTCTTTTCATGTTATGTTTCTGTTTTTTGTTTTTATGGTGAAAGCTGTTTTCACATTTTAACAAAAGTGTCTTCTTATAACTCAACAAAATAGTTTCTCCTAACTCAACAACATGAAAATATAGAATTTTCATATTTAAGTTGCCTTATGTTGTCACTCAATACAAAGTTTCATTTTGTTTCTCATTTATTGATTTATTGATTGTTCATAAATTAAGTAATTCTCGTCTTGCTTATCATCTAGGTATCAGTCAAGTAAGAAAATGTGATGGTTTAATTTATTTACCTTTCTCCACAGTATGAATGGAATGCTAGGACTCAAGTCACAATGTGGTTTGATACCAATGACACTACTCAGAGCAGGCTCCATGATTATGGTAAAAATACCCTTTTAAACTTCGCTATACTATTCCATTTTTATTTCTTGTTTGATGTCTTCTGTTTGTCTGGTTTCTGATTAGCCAACAAATTTTGGAGTGGACTTCTGGAAAGCTACTATCTCCCTCGAGCTTCAACCTATTTTAGTCATTTGTTAGAAAGCTTGAGACAAAATGAGAAGTTCAAGCTGATTGAGTGGCGAAAACAATGGATTTCACAGTCAAACAAATGGCAGGAAGGTAATGAGCTCTACCCAGTAAAAGCCAAAGGAGATGCTCTAGCCATCTCTCAAGCTCTCTATAAAAAGTACTTCGCAAAATAAATTGATAAACTTTTATATTAGAGAATATCATTGCACAAACCTATTTACATTGTTCCATATTGGGGTGCTGGTTGTCGGATGGTTACTATTGAATTGTATAAATAAGCATCTTATGAAAAAATTGAAAAAACTAGTAATTCTAAGTTGTTGAGTGAGCCTTCATTGCTCTTGATAGAGTAACATGTAGTTTCTATTAAGTTCTTTTTGTTACTCGTGAGAGGAAGAATTTTCTCTTAGTGAGTACTCTAATTAAACCAAGTTAAATTCTTTTGTGTTTGATTTCCTTCATTCTTGATCCTTTATTGTTCTTGTTGTTTGCTGTGTTTGTGTGGTAAACATTTTTATGTTTTCCAGTGAACTAGTTCACTGAATCCTACAACAAGAGTTCGGAGAAAAAAAAAAGAATTTTCTAGTACAAGTGTTTTGAATTGTATTATGGGAAAGTTTTTTTATTTATCAATTAAAAATATAATTACTAAATTATGTGTTATAGATGGTAATTTCCAAAAGGTTACAAACAGTTTCGAAAGTTTAATTCAAAATATTTTTTTTTGGAGAAAATTGGAAAAAAAGTTTGTGAAATATTTAATTGATATAATAAACATAAAAAGATTCAATAAATTGACCAAAATTGTCGTTGTTAAATTAAATATTAAATATTAAATTATAATTTTAATAATAATAATAATAGTGTTATTATTTTATAAATTTATTATTATTTTAATCTTTTTATTTTTTAAAAATTATTGTTATTTTGTGATTTTATTTTTATTTTAAATTTTTATATTGTTTATAATTTTTTTAATAATATTTTATTATTTTTATTATTATCGTTATTATAAATTTATTATTATTATTATTAATTTTTTTATTTTATACTTAATTTTTTATTTTATTTATTTTATTATATAATACAATATAATTAATTATATAAACATGTGTTATATAATATCACATTATGCAGTGATAAAAATAAGGGAAATAATTTAATTTTAGTATTCCAAGTTGATTTTTATTATTTTCTTTGCATAAATTTAAAATTGGTTTTTAAATTACATGATCCAAATCCAAAAAGTGTATAGAGGTGGAGTAAGAATTTCTATATATATAAAATGCAGGAAAAAAATGTGGGTGAAAAAAATAACTCCCAAAGAAGTCCCTCAAGATATTGAGGTATCCATTTTGAACATTCTTCAATGCATGAACATTCTTTAATGTAATTAATAAACAAAGTTAAGCATCAAATACAGTAACTTTTACTATAATCAAAACACATGGAGATTAGATAACTTAAAAATACCTTTGATTCTCTCAATGACTAATCTATTTCACAATTAAAAAACATAAATTAAGACTCATTTATGACCAACTTGTGTATGAACTTCTAGAAAAAATAATATACTTTTTTTTGTAAAATAAAATATTATACATTTATATAAAAAAAATCAATTGATTAATCTACCCTAGGTTTTTTAATCAAACCAAACTAATAAAAAGCTAATTCATAAAAATATATATAAGATAAAGTTGAATTATTGGCATTGATATTTATTTATGGTGCAAGAGGATATGTTACAGTGGAATTCCAATCATTAATTAGTGTACATACCAAACTAATGAAAAGCTAATATAGCTTTTAAATTTGTAAACATTAATTAGATTTTCAATATTTTCTCATTTTTATGATGTAATAGTTTTATAAAACTTGAAAATAGATTATCACAGGGTTTTTTTATATATATTGAGAGTAAAATAAATATTTTATTTTTTTACTAATGTTTGGAAAATAAAAAATATATATAAGATAAAGTTGAATTATTGGCATTGATATTTATTTATGGTGCAAGAGGATATGTTAAAGTGGAATTCCAATCATTCAATTCCATGGCTCTCTTCTGCAACTCCTTCTCCATCTTTTCTCCCTCTCTTCTGCATCGTCCCTTGCATATCCGCCGTCAATTTTTGTGTCCCAACGCTTCCTTGAGCTCTTCCTCCCACGAATCCAAAGCACAGCCGAGTGTTTCTTCTGCAACTTCCGCCGCCACTGCTCCGTCTTCGTCCACCGCTTTCGTCGAGTCTAGGCCTCCTGACCCCGCCTTCAACTATACGCTCGCCAATCCCAACGGCAATCCTCTCGTTAGGTTCGTTCGAGCCACCGAATCTTCCATTGAAAGGGTATTTCTCCACCTTTCTCTCCTTTTCTGTAATATCACTGCGTTTTCTTAGATAAGAGAAAAAAAATTAACCAATTAACCAGTTCTTGTAATTTTTACCTAATGTTATTAAATAACTTGGATCAGTTTTTTTTTTTCTTTTGAAACTCAGACCCAATCTTTGTTTCATAAAGATTATAAATATAAAATTTATATTACATTAAATGGTTTGTTTGTTACACTAATTTTTTAATTTTTTCTATTTTTTTAATAACACGTGTTGTTTATTAGTATGCACGTGCTTTTCAGATTTTTTTCACACGACACTTAGTTTTATTTATTAGTGCTAATAATGTATTAAATATTTCTTAAATATAAGATTCCAATTTAATATGATTGGTCAATTAATTATTGATAAAAACAGGATTTCCTTATAACTCAACTGGGAATTGGATTTTATTTTTTTCAATTTAATTTTTTGAAAATAAAATAAAAATATTTAGAAATAAAAAATATTAATAAAACAAATAATTACTAATAAATTAAATATTAATTTTAGGAAACATATTAAATGTTTCTATTAAAAACTAAACTTTATATACATATAAATTGAAAAAAAGTAAAAATTAGTATATAAATATAACAATTGATAATAATTTTTAATTATTAAATTCAGAAAAAAATATTTAAATAATTTCATTTATTATAAAATTCATTTTTAAGTGATTCAAATAAATAATAAATTTTATATTTTGATAATAAATTTAAAATAATTATTATATAGATAATTTAAAGTTAAAATAATTAAAAAAGTTGAAAATTTAAAACTAAAATTTAGAGTTGATTAAATTATAAATATTACAATATTTACAAATTATAAATTTGATACTATTTAAAATATTTGTAAATGTAATAATTAATATATTTAAATATTAGTAAAACGTTAATTTTTTAAATTAAATTATTAATTTAAAATATTTATTTATTTAATTTAGATTACATTTATATTATTTATATCTTGTGTATTTTTTCTCTAAATATTAAATAAAATATTTAATTTTTTTAATTAAATATTAATATTTTTAGCTATATAATTTTATATTTTTTTAATTAATTTGTTTTTAAAATATATAAAATAATTTATTTGCCACATAATTATTTCAATAATTTTTTAAATCTAATAATTAGAAATTACATTTATTAATTATTATGATGTTTTATAAAAATTATTATCAATTCCTGTATTTATATACTAATTTTTATTAATTTTTTCTTATAAAATTTTTAAATATAAAAAATTTAATAAAAGATATTTAGTTCATTTTTTAAAATTAATGATCAATTTATTAATAACTATTTATTTTATTAATTATTTTTTCTTCTAAAATTTTTCTATTTTATTTTTTAGCATAAATTGAAAAAAAATTAAAAAAAATCTTCGTCTAAAAATCTAAAGTGATTGTCACTTGGGAGAGAAGAGTATTTTTTCATTGTTCCTGTATTATATTATATCATATTGTACCTTAGTGTGAATTTGATAAAAAAATATATGTATTAACTTAATTTTCGAAAAGTATAAACAATTCGATAACGTTAAAACTAGTGAAGAAAAATGTTTAACCAAATATAAAATTATTATGTATTAAAATATATATTAAGATCTCGTTTGATAATTTTATTATATAATTAAATTTAACACGATTAATTATTATAATGTGAAATTATGATTTAATAAATATTTTAAAAATCACTTTTTATATCATTTTTTATGATATATATTCAGTAAAAATTACATTGGAACTGTAAATAATTATTTTATGACCTTTAATTACACTAATTAATGCAGATAATGGACTTTTTTATATATGTTTAAGTTAGTATTTTTTTTTCCTATAAATGAGTACAGTAGAATCTAATACATACATCTATATAATTTTAAAGATAGATAGTTTAAGTTTCAATGGTTGAACCAATGTATAACTAGTATTAATAAAATTATTATAATAGTTAAATAATATTCAAAGAATATAGATTATGCTAAAAATTAAA
Organism: Lablab purpureus; assembly: GCA_030347555.1. Classification (NCBI taxonomy): domain Eukaryota; kingdom Viridiplantae; phylum Streptophyta; class Magnoliopsida; order Fabales; family Fabaceae; genus Lablab; species Lablab purpureus. The sequence continues at coordinate 28,091,541 of CM059258.1, forward strand.
ATAAAACACAAATTTATAATTTTTTAATATTTAAAATGCATATAAAAATTTAAAAAAATATTATATCAAGTTAAATGTTTAATAATAGTTAACAATAAGATTTCACAAAATATCCTTAAAATTATAATTTAACAAAAAAATTGCCAAACCAAATTTAACAATAAGATGTAATTGATGTATTTTTACATATTTAATAATTAATTGACTTTTTTATTCTATTAAAAACTAAATTAGCATCTTCAAGAAACTAATCAACCATTTATCTTATCATAAACCTACGTTAATAGCAGAAGGAGAAATAATCGGTGGAAACGCTATGGGAAAAAGGTATCTCATGTTTCTAAATTTATTAAAGATTTTTTAAAATAATAATTATGTAGAAAATAAATAGTTATATTTTTAAAAGATTTGTAATTATTTTAATATTTAAATAATTTTTATTTTATTTTAAAATATAAGTAAAAATAAAATAAAAATATGAAATATTTATATTAAAAATAAGTGAGAATTTTTATTATATATGATTGCATATTTATTTTTATTTTAAAATATAATTAAAAGTAAAAGAAAAATATGAAATGTGGATACAAAATAAATATTTTTATTATATATTATTATAAATAAATTATAAAGATTTATTTTAAAACATATTAAAAATAAAGAAAAATATGAAAAGTAGAAAAAATAAGAATTTTTTATATATAATTATAAATATATAGTTATGAATTTAAAATATATTAAAAATAAAATAAAAATATAACAAGTAAACACAAAAATAATAAGAATAGTTATAGAGTAATAACATACTCGATTCTGAATATATTAATTTTATTTGAAATGTGAAATTTATCTGTACTCTGTTAATAAGAATTTTTAATTTTTTATTAATTATTTTTTAACAAAAATACTTTTAATTATTTCTATTTATAAATAATAAATGTTATAAATGATTTATCTTTTTCTCATTCAAGAGAAAGGAAGAATTTAATTTAAAAAATTAAAATGTTATTATTAGTATTATTAATATATTTAATTATATAAAAATAATTTTAGAAAATTATTATAATTAATGACAAATATAATACTACAAAATTAATTAATTTTGTTCTTGTGAATTAGTTATAACTTGTGTGTTGGGAAGATTAGCAGAAACTGTGGTTTAACAATAATATAATATCACGATTAAACGTGCCAATGCCATAAGTAACCAGGATCATTGAAGAACAGAAGTTTTCTTAAATGGAATAACAAGGTAAAAAAACTTAGATACTTCTACCAAAGGGGATAGGTGACCCTATAGAAGGTCCTTTTCATCGTCATCATATCAAGTGATGAATATGCCCATTGAGCTATGCAAAAGCATTTGGAATGTGGATAGCTGACCTGATTCAATGAAGATTCCAAACATATACTAAAATCACATTAACTGACATGATTCTGCATGATTCACGTTAACTGTCATGATTCCAAACATCATATCGCCTGAATTGGCATGATCCTGCATGATCCAATGTGAACCCAAACCTCCACACTAGCTGACACCGACTTTAGATTACAAGTATTTTGGAGCATGATGTGTTTAACCTTTCATAACTGTCAAGATAAACCGATATTATGCATATTCTCTTTTCTAATCAAAAGTTTTTTCATTATGTTGAACAGGTCATTTTCGACTTCCGTTTTTTGGCGTTATTTGCTGTTGCGGGGTCCTTGGCAGGGTCACTCTTGTGCTTTCTAAATGTAAGGTCTCTCAATAGCCTACATCTTTAAACCAGTCTGGTAATGCTAGTATAGGGTATGCGTTGAACCCACTGTGTGTCTATAGTATGCATCCTTGTCTTGCATTTTAAGTGGCTGATTTCACTACTTGAACCTCACCATTGGATCACGCGGGTGACAATTCCATGCACTTCTTCCATCTCCAAAAATTTCAAAACTACTTGTCATAGTAAAAAATACTTTGGAATTATAAAATCTATGACTTCCAAAATTATAAAATTTATGGCTTCCAGATTCTAGTTTCTGCAACTTGATTTTTGAATTCTACAGAAGTTTTTTTTTTACAAATTATTTTCAGATTTTATAATTTAAAAGATAATTTTTTAAAATCTTAATTTTTAAATTCTATAATTTAAAAAATAACTTTTTTTATATAAATAATTTTCGAATTCTACACTCCAAATTATTTTTGCACCAAATTTATTTTCTGAGAAAATGAAAAAACGAATATAAAACAATTTTAACATTTCATAAATTTTTTTGGAAATGAAGCACCCATTAAGTGAATTTCCAATGGTCCAATACTTACCACAGGACTCCCCTTCTGATAGGATATGAGGTCCAAAAGGTGAAAAATTAAGTGACTAAAGAGTTTTTTAGATTGTGTTATAATATAAAAAAATAATATTAATTATACTATCTAAATTATTTTTAATTCTCTAAAGTTAGATCAAGAAACTTATAAGGTCTTCATTTAATTATTAATATATATGCTTTAGGTTATATGTGTACTTTTTATTTATTTATTTATGAAAAATATAAAAGTATGTTTATTTTCTATATAATTTTTAATGGTAAAACATCCTAAAAATCACCATTAAAGTTTTAATGAAAATAAAAATAAATATTAATATTTTTTATTAATGCCCCATAGGTAAAGAGAAATACAAAATATAACTTAAAGATTTAATTAAATTTTAAGTCATTTATATAAATTTTGTTTTTTTAAATGTTTTGTTCTATTGAATTTATATGTTTTAATTACATCTATGTTGTTTGATTTTGCATGTTAATTGGAGTGACTTGACCTTTTACCTTGCACCTTATTGCTTATATGTCTCTAATTAAAAAACACGAAAACGACTTAATTAAATTTTAAACTTATCGTAAATTTAAATACTTTTAATAAAAATTTTATTTAAAAAAATTGTTTTATTTAGTGTTTAAATTTTTTGTTATTTTAATTTAAATTTGTGTCATTTGATTTTGCTATTAATTAGAAGCAGAAGTGACTATCCAAATGTTGTTAGGATCTCTTTAGTAAAATTGAAGAAAAAAGATAAAGACAGATAACAAGGAAAGAAATTATAGATATTGAAAAACATATCATTGATCTATAAAGAATTCCTACATCTCGTGTGACTGGTTTTTTTATAAATTCACACTGCATGTTGGCATGTGGGTTTGATCATATTTCAAAACTACATGCCATATGTATTTAAAGATAAACAAAACACACAAGAACTACGAATTCTCTTATACACCAAACTCTAATACATGCAATTCAATATCGATTATTTTCTTCTTTTTATAGTTCATTATTGTCATTCTTTTCTTCAACCTTATCAGACAAGTTGTAACATTTTGGATGATCACTTTACTATAATTTATAACAAAATCAAAGAGTAAAGAATCAATTTAAAAATATAAAATTTTGAATATTTAATAGAATGATATTTTTTAAAAAAATAACTTAATTAAAAGTATCTAAATTTATGAATAATTTAAAATTTAATTAAATTTGTTTATTTAATTTTCTATATAAAAACACTCAAGAGATTATGACATAATGTTATCACGTCAAAATTAAAATACTGAAACTAATTAAAAAATATATAATTTTTGAAATATTCAATAAAATAAAATAATTAATAGAAACCAAATTAAAAATACTCAAGTTGATGAATTTAAAACTTAATTATTTTAACCTAAATTAAGCAAACAATTAAACAAGGATCCTATAAATGTCATCATTTATGCAATTAAATGATAATATAAATATTAGTTTTTGGAAAAATTGCATCTACCTTTCCTTATGTCAGGTTAAATCAAATTCATACCCCCTCTAATTTTAAAATCCATTTCTCTTATGTTTTCATACATGTGTATCCTTTCTAATCTTTAAATAAACATATATTTTAATTGTACTTTAATAATCCACACTTTCATGAAATAAAAAAATTATAAAAATGAAAGTTATAAAAAAAGTTTAAATATTTTTTATAAACAAAAAAAATAATAATTATTTAATCATTATATATTAAAAATATGATAAAAATTATATTTTTATTAATTATATTTTAAAAATATTTATTTTAGAAAACTTTATTTTAATATTAAAATAAATAAATAGTTATAAAATATATAGTTAAATTTATTAACTTTTTATAATATGATTTTAATACAAATATAAATTAGTCCATGTATATTTACTCACCAGTTAAAGCCATGATCTTAAGTTTCACTAGTTTTCAATCATTTTTATACAGTATATAATATATATTTTTATTAATATAGTATATAATATATTATTTCTTATTGTATATTTGTTATTATACAAAACTAATGATGATTGACTTTGTCATGTAATTAAACAAAGTTAATAAATATTACATAATTTGATTAGATGTTACTAATTACTAGTATTAGGTAGTACTATCAATATTATAATATTATTTCAATGAAGTTATAGTTGTTTGTCTTAAGAAAATATGAACTTTATATTAGTGATATAAGTGGAAAGGTTATGATAAAGAATCAGTATAAAAAGGTAAAAGTTAAAGAGTGCAAACAAATGTTAGAAACCTTAAAGCATTTTATGCATGGTGTAAATGTCATAATCTGAATTTAGTTTTATGTAATATGACTAACTCATGTTTTATATATATATTTTTAAGTTTTGCAACATATTTATTCTCTATTTACATTATCTAAAAAACAATAAAAAAAGTTTTGCAAGATAATGAATGAAAATTTTCTGTTAAATAATTATCCAAAAGTCGATGAGAAAATAAAATTTGAAGTGTCAAGACAATAACATTATAAGAAATGATTTGATTCAATTATCAAAATATTGTAAAGATCTTAAATTAAAAAGTGAAAACAGGTACTTAACAATTTATGAGATTGAAGATTTTGAATTTTTACTAAGAATGAATTATGTATGATATAAACATGGCTATTTATAAGAAAAGCTAGAATTGTTTTAGTTTTTCCAATTAAAAAAATAACTTTTCCCCGTCAAATTTATTGTTTAGAACTAAAAATAAATATTTTAAATTTCAGAGATTAGATATATAATTAAGTTTACAGTTAATAATCATGACATTAATATTGTGCTACATATATCTGACTATACTGGATCATTTTAGGGTTGTATTTATATTATTGACGCATACAAAGTCTATTGGACAAGCTGTGTCAAAGGAGTTCACACAGGACAGATGGTTCTGCGGTTGGTTGAAGCAATTGGTAATTTATAGCTTATCAGACTTACAGTTTCCTATATTATCAAGACTTAATTTTGTGTTTACTCTACATGGACCATGAAAATATCAGAAAAATATAGGAGAAATAAAGTATTATATGTTACTTTTTTCTTTTTAATTATCAAACTTATGGCCCCTCTAATTTATTGGAAGAAAGATTTTCTCCAACATTATCAGAGAAAAACGTTTAAATCATTAAACTGCATATTTCCAGATATATAAAAGTGTTATACCTCATGCAAATAGTATACTGAAATTATGTTTTCATGGGGAAGCTCTTTTTTACTTCTATATTTGGTCTCAATTTCAGATAAGATTATGTTTACTACTTGCACTTATATCTACCTGCTGCTGCAGATGTTTATCTTGCTGGTACAGTTATGTTGATTTTTGGTATGGGCTTATACGGATTGTTCATTAGCAACATACCTCCTGATGTTCCACCTACCGTAGATCGTGCCCTTCAAGGATCCTCTTTGTTTGGAATGTTTGCTATGAAGGTAATATAAAACCCTAAATGGTAATAACTATGCCACACTTCTTTTATATTTTTATTATGAAGAACATAAAAATGACATTTATGTAGGAAATTTCAGCAATTTAGTGTTTTCAGTGTAATAAAATAGCCTGGAGATAAGTTAGGTGATTGTTGGGGTGCTAAAGTAAGGAGTGTTAGAATCTAAATGTGATTTTGAATATCATGATGAATAAAATAAATAAATTAAATAATATGTAGTGAAAAAACTCACATATCTATTGCGAAACTCTATGTTCTTTAGGTTGGTTAGGAGACTACAGGCTACCCTATTGGTCTATATAATTTTAATTCTGTATAAGCAACAGTCATTAACAATTAAGGGAATATAAATTACTAATATAAAAAAGGGCTTGGAGAACTTCCCAGTAGTGTAAGATGAACTCAAAATTAGATTACTAAGAGCAACAATGAGAACCTCCTTTGGATTGCATAAGTGAGATTCATGTGTAGACATCAAATACTTTACATAGCATCTATTTTTACCCTTTTCAATTTAAGCACTCATACTCCCCAATCTATTACCACTGAATTTTTTTTAAATAGATCCTACTAGTAATCTCATTTTACCAATAAAAATGTCCAACACAGCTTAAAAAAGCAGAAAAATTTACAAGATAAAAAGTTGAAGTTTTATGTTTTTCTTTTAAGTCCCTAAAACACACTGGTATGGAGATCAGCTTTCTACATTTCCTAACTTCTTTTCAATGATAAACTCCAACAATGCCAATGTCACCCGATGATATTATCTCAAAGTTTTCTTAATCCACCATCTTTCTTTTTTTATGTATATTTATTGGCAAGCTATCTTTCATTTTCTAGCATCATTCAATGCTAAATACCATCCAATTTCCATTTAATTAATTGAAAGATTCTTATATATTGGAAAAGAAAGTGAATATGTTGTTTATCCTTTTTAGGAGAGGCCTAAGTGGATGAAAATATGCTCACTTGATGAATTGAAGACAAAGGTGGGACATGTTATTGTTATGATTCTTCTGGTAAAGATGTTTGAGAGAAGCAAAATGGTTAACATTGCAACAGGATTGGATTTACTAAGTTACTCAGTTTGTATTTTCTTATCATCTGCATCACTTTATATCCTCCATAACCTACATAAGTCGGACTAAATTGTAATTGATATTGTAACATTCTAAATTCATAGGTGAGCTCGTGATTCAAACGGTTACTGCTGAAATCTTGTGTTCATCCAACCAAAGATATAAGTGGTTAATACTTTTCCTTTATTTATAGTAAATGCCTAATTTTATCTTTTTTAAAGATGACAAATAAATCTAAACACGTAGGTGTTACTCGTAAAAAATTCTATATTGATTTACATACGAGTATTCTTATTGATTATTCGCTAAACAATTTTTTATTTTTTTTTAACTATTAACTTTCTATATCTCCATCTGGTTTATTTAAATGGGATATTTTAATTTAATTTTACAAAATCAATATATAAGTGAAGAATTGCACCTATTCATGATTTTATCTCTGATGTAAGATCTCCTATACTCCTAAAACAAATTGTTCTTCGACAAAATTTATTATATATTTTGATTTATAGTTTAATTATAATATACAACTAATTTTCATTGTGAATTCATAGCAAACTATTGTTTTAAATTTAGGAGATATTTTTTTTATTTCTTTTAAGGAACTAAAATATATTTAATCATTCATTTAATTTTAAGCTGCCCACATTTTCGGAACAGATGAGACAACTGTGATAACGAATAATTTGGCCTAACATGGTAGCTATAGCACACTGCATAATTGTGTCAATAATATCCACAAAAGGTAGAGATACTTTCTCACGCCTTTTATCTTGCCTCACACAGCAGACACTAAATTTGAAATATCTGTCCCAGTTGTTTCATGGCCTAAGCTAGACTATGCTCATCCCCAACATGTCTCTTTCTTCTCTTCCCACCTTTCCCATGCACCATTCTCTTCAACCTACTAAGTTTGGTACCAACACTGATACAGCAACAGAAGCAGCTACACTGGCCAATGCTGCGGTGCAGGCAGAGCTGTCTGTAATTGGAAAGAGTGAAAATGGGAGCATAGTTGGGTTTAGAAAATCTTGGTTTTTGAGCTCAAGGGAAGAAGCAGAGCTTTGTTTATGTCTCAGAGTATCCTCGGATAAAACACAAACACCACAAGTAATAAAACTATTTGGCAGCATAATTTTCCTTCTAAGATGTTTTTTTTTCTTCTGTTTATAAGATTCTTCTGTTTATGTACCAATTCAATTTTATATATAAACTCTACACTACACATTCCTGGTTAGAAAAAAAATATATGTATGAATAAAAATTTTCATAAATATTTAGATAAAAAAATAAAACTGAGTTTTTCACATTTAAAAATTAAGAAAATTTTACACGTATAAACTAATTTTAGTTTATAATTGCTTTACAAAAATTTATAGAAAAGTTTACTCAAACATTAGGAGCTAAATCAGATGGTGGGTGGGTTGACTTTCATTTCCAAAAGGAATGATAATATCTGTCTGTATTGCACAATTACTAGAAGCAGCAGGGAGCAAAGAGTGAAGTTGCTAAGCTAATAACCAAAGGGCTTGAAGAGCATTCTGCAGTCCCAAGAAGGTCCTTACTTAGTCTGGATAAGGCATTGTGCAATGCCAGGAAGAGAAAAGAAAGATTAGCTCATGACTATCGAGGATTAGTTATCTCTATTGCAGCTGGGTATCAAGGCAAAGGATTAAGCCTTCAAGACCTCATTCAGGTGCCTGTTCATTTTAGTATTTCACTACTTGTTTCATTTCTTTATAATATTAGTCCCTATTTGTGTCAAACAATAATTGTCAATTTGATCTCCGCACATGAATCGTTCTGAAAAGTTTGCATGTATTGGGACCAAATTAAATGATTAGGCTAAATTATTTTTCCAGGAAGGAACCATTGGACTTCTCAGAGGAGCAGAGAAATTTGACCCAGAGAGAGGATATAAACTATCCACATATGTTTACTGGTGGATTAAGCAAGCCATGATTAAAGCTGTAGCCACTAAGTCCAGATTAGTGAGATTACCGGTGAGGCTTTGATTCATTTTGGTCTTCTTTATTCATTCTCCAAAGTGTTTGAGTAATAAACTAATTTATGAAGCATAACATAACCTTTTTAAAGCAGCTCTTGACACTGTAAGACTTAAGAAGTAGACTAGTTATTATGAATGGTTGGTTAGTTTGTGATTTACAGGGAGGCAAGTGTGAGATGGTGGCCAAAGTTGCTCAGGCCAACAATATCTTGAGCACAAGACTGAGGAGAAACCCCACATACGATGAAACTGCTAAAGTGCTCAATGTGAAGGCTTCCACCATTAGGCTTGTTTCTGAAAAGAGCAGAGCACCAATTTCTTTGGACAAAGTTGTAACTGATTGTGGCCACATGACACTTCAGGTTTAATATCTTGTTCACTCATATGTGAGTTATAACTTATTTGATCAGCATCTCGTTTGGAGTGTTCCCAATCAGTTGGGAACGTAAAGTCGCTTTTGTGACATGTTTGATTATTCTAAAAAATACGTTTGTTCGTTAAAATTTGTCTGAAAAATCAGTTTTATAGTAACTAGACTTGAATTATTTTTTGTAAACGCGATTTAATAATTAATTTAATCTCACAAAATCAGTTTGTAAAATAAAGATTACACTAATTTATAAATTATAATTCTATCATGTCATATGGATTTCCATCTTTAACTCAAACTAGAGTTTGCAGACTTTAATCTAAACATGCATTTAGGTTATGTATAGTTTTTTTTTAGTGCTGCAAACTCAGTTTGGAAATTATTTTCAGTTTCCTAACATTTTTCTTACTATCTACCTAGTCAGATCTCTCTTTTAATCATTTTATTTCTATCCACAAAACTCGAACGCGAGACCTTACTAAAAGAACTAAGTCCAGTACCTTTGGGAGCAATGACTTCTTGGTATTTTTCAAACATATTTGACTGTTCAAAAGTAAATTTACACATTAAACTTTGTCTAGAAACATCTATTTTTAAAAGCAAGATTTGAGTTACTTTTGCAAACTCAGTTTAGAAATTGAAGTTTAACTAAAACTTAAATTTAAAAACCAAATTTGAAACATGTACTTGCTTGTTTAACTTGTTCATCAAAATTCTGATCAGGAAATTATACCAGGGCCAGAGGACATGACTCCAGAGAAGTTGGTTAAGAGGCAACTAATGAAGCAGGAAGTGATGAAGCTTCTTAACACACTCAGCAAGAGAGAAGCAGATATTCTGACATTGCACTATGGACTCAATGGAGAGACCCCTCGGTCTTTCAAGGAGATAGGAGGAATGATGAAGCTGTCAAGGGAGAGAATCAGACAGATTAATGGAATTGCATTGTCAAAATTGCGACAAACCAGTACTGTAGATAATCTCAAGTTCTATCTTGTATAGAACAGCATTTGGTTCATAAACATTACTGAAAAGGAAGAAAATAAAATCAATTATAAAGGAAGCATGCTTGTGATATGTGTTAAACCAATTTTTCAAGATATGTTGAGGTGGAACTATTTAATTTAACTTCGAACCGAAACAAGTATCACCTTTTGAATCAAAGAATTTTGTATTAAACAACAAAAGAACATGCATGCCAGGTAAGAAAAACTAAAATTTTAAGGGTTTTTTCCAAGAAGATATATCAAACAAGTTCTTTTTACACGCTCACCGAAACAGTAAGTAATATATAATGTCTAACATTCTTTATTTTACTTTTGGTCGTATAGTTTTATTGAGTTTCTAAAGTGTGGAAAGGAAATAAAACTTTTAATTTGAGTCTTATAAAAGGCTTTTGGTATTACATTCCCTGTTTTCTACTCATTGGGATTCTACAAATACTTTCTCGAAAAATTATGGAAACTTCTTATATACTTATAGGGAAGTCACACCATAGTGGCTAAATGATAACATAGCACGGTCTCTAGGAGTGACGTCTCGACATCATCAAGACCTAGCTCTTATATCAATTGTTATGATAATTATAGGAAAGTCATTGCGATCGAAGAATTATATTACAATAGTTCTAGGGAAGTCACAACATTCGAAGGACTATTACTAAGCATCAAGTATTCAGGGAATTCATCCTCAAAAACTAGCTATTAAGGAAGAAAAATCAAACACTTAAATACTCTATCGAGTATCCCATACTACTCGATGTGATACTTAGACACCCCATAATGCCTAAATCATAACATAAACTAACAACCGAGTACTAGATTCAGAACTACAAGTCACTATTCAAGTATTTTTATAATTGAATATTTTTTTAATTATTATAGTTTTATTTTTTAGACTAAAAAACATATAAATATATAATAATATCAGATAAAGTACGTACTTATCAATGTCTCTAAATTGAGAAATTTTAAGTTAAGATTTGTTGTCATATCATTTATTCTATATTAGGATAACAATATTTTTTTTCCGATAACTATTATAAGAATTGGATAAAATTTTTCTTAAACCACTAATTTTATAATTCTTACGATCATCTAATCTTAACATGAACTCCTCGTTGGTGAACCTCCAAAACACATATGGAAAATGTTTTCCAAAATAACGAAGAAACTATACAATATAGGACTATCAACATGCAACAATAACAAGTTGAGGAAAATCACAAAATTCAAGAGTAATTTCAGGAACGATTACAAATGAAATTTGATAAAGACATGGAACTTGTGCTCGATTAACACCAATTGAATTGCAAACCTTATATGATCAAATTATCATCCTTGTTCGAGATCGACAAATATGTAATATCGAGGACGATCAATAAAGTAAAAGCTTCTCGTCATACAAAATGGGTCGCCAAATCCCAACACCAAGAGAGAACTCATGTTAAGAAAAACATACTAAAAGTACTAATTTTTAAGAGTTGTGAGGCATAATTTCAAGGAGTTGTCTAAAAAATATGCATTGTTGCATATTGTTGAAGAGTATAATCTAAACATGTGTGTTAGTGTTGACAATTAACATTGTGGTTGCATATTTAGATGTATTCATAATTTATCAAGTGCATGAGAATTAGTGAGATATAAACTTTGTAGTATACCACTAAAGACAATGCATGTTATATAAATTATACTTAACTTTTTCAATAAGTCATGTGAGTTAGCATTTAAATTGTCTATATAATAAGATTTTAAATCGTTTTAAGAAAGTTGACATTACTTGTGAAGTCATAATTAACAGAAATGCAGATACATTAAACCAGTTTTTATATCTGATTACTTTCAAATTGATTATCATTCATACATAAGATCTAGTGTAATGTACACATAGAATTATCCCACATAGAATTATCCCACATAGAAGCAGATACATTAATAGTTATGGTCAGGTTGGGAAATGCAAAAATCAATCCTTTAATTATCTTATTGCTAATGTTGCATAACCTCACAACCCATAACTTTAAACCAATGCCTCTGTCAACACCATCAACATGTCATTTTATAGATGCATCCATTACATCCACATTTAAAACACGATCTCTCATTCAAATTGAGATCATACTTCTCTCTCCATCATGGGCGAGACCATTTCTTGTTTTAGTAACATGTGTCTTATATTATTCCATATTGCAATTATAAATCATGCATCAATTTTAAAACATCTGTCTCACTCTTATTTCAATTTAAAAGTGATGAAATCTATACTTTAGTTAATATTTTATTTGATTATTTGTAAAACAGAAAGAATATGTTTTCAAGATAATTTTCTTCATTTTTATAATTTACGGTCAATATTTATCATTCAATATCTTAAATTTTATGGTCGAATGGAAGTCGTCGTACATATATACATGTCATGTCTGTCTATAAAATAGAATAATAAAGAACTTTTACATATGAAAACCAAACCACTTAAACAACTAATAAAATCTTTTCTTTGTTTTTTTATTGTTCTTACCAAACAAGTCATATTCACGTGCCACATATTCAGAGACAGTGCTCTTATCCGTTTCCGATGATTTTGGCGGTGTCGGCGTCGTTGGGAAGGTGGAGGGTGTGCAACGGCGAAATGTTTTTGGCTGAGGGTGGCGCTAATCATTTCGGAATTGGAATGCCAAGAGCCGGAATGAGGAACGGCGCGAGTCGGAGCCGGAGCCGGAGTGAGGTTGGTGGAGTCGTCGGAGTGAGGTTTGATGGACCGGTGCCCCTAAACGGCGACGTTCTGGAGAAGGAAGTGCTCTTCGAGCAGTGCGTGACGCGGACTCTATCTCCGGCGTTGACATTGGAGGAAGGACTCCAGAAATTGAAGGACGCTCTCCACACGTTGAAGTTGCAGAGCCCTCCTTCCTCCACCGGATTCCTCCGATTTCAGGTCGCCGTTCCTCCAAGCTCCAAGGCCTTCACTCTCTTCTGCTCTCAACCCCTCTCCTCCGTGTTCCCTCTCGTTTACGTTTCCAAGAACAACGCCGATTCTAAGTCGCTCTACATCAGTGGAACCCGCGGCGTTTGTGCCATCGGTGCCGCTGTTACCTTTCTCCCTCCAACCTCAAACCACCGCACTTCCGTCAATAGGTCTTTTCTATTAATATTCTCACTCACTCACTCACTCCATTATTCTATTTGGTTAGAATTATGAACTGACCAAGGATAAACACAAACATTTCTTTCTGCAGATATGTGACATCTGATTCTACCAATGTAGTGGCCTATGGTTTTTTGGATGTTAGTTTGGATGATGGTAATGTGAGTCACCAGGAAGGTTCTTTTTGGTTTTTCATCCCTCAGGTAAAGGTTAATCAACAGTTTAATATCTTTTTTGAATAATTCTTTATAATGTATCTTCGTAAGCCCTTTCAGAAAAAAAAAATAAAGAAAAATGAAACAAGCTTCTCCACAAGCTAAAATTTTAGCTTATACATGAGTTTGTAGAAGTTATTTCTGATTAACTTGTCCAAAATCTGATTTTCACCTCATCTATAAACTAGTGTTATCTTATGGAGAAACTAATATAATTTTTCTCTTCTAGAAGTGCTTATAGTGGAGTTTCCTCAAAACATGCCCATAATATTGTTTGCTGCTTCCGTTTCTGGCTGCAAATTTTGTCATGGCAGATTGAGTTGGATGAGCTGGAAAGTGTTTCCATTCTGACAATGACCCTTGCATGGGATGTCTTTTCCCTCTCTACCTTTCAAGAAGCCTGTTATTCGCTTGAAGTTTCTTTAGACCAGGTGCCCAACGTGCCTTTTTGATATCTTTTAGGTCTCTGTTATATATTTACCTTTACCTTCATTATACTAATATTAGCATAGCATAGCCAAGCCTTCGGGGTCTTGTTAATGACCAACTAAAAGTGTAAGCAATTAGGTATAGTTCATGAGTGGTTTTACATAACGCATATTCACTCTTAAAAGCCGTATGGGCATGAAGTGTGAGTAACGCTAATGGATAGGCCCGTTCCACCTTTTATTGATATTGAACACATTTTTAGAAGGCTGACCATTTGTTCAGATAAGCTTTGCTAGTATCAGTGACCAAATCTAATAAAAGAAGCTTTTAGCAAAAGTTTTCATGAATAATTTTTACATATGAGAATCTTAACATACCCAATTTTATGAACTATCCATTGAGATGAGACTAGACTGGGGGAAATTCCAAAATTTAATTATATAAACCCATGATTGCATTGTTGTTGCTCATTAGATTTTGATAAGATTAGGAACGGGTTTTAATATTGGAAAATTGATAAAAGTTGATAGGATCAGGAACTGGTTTTACAGAGGAAGAAATCGTGCTGTATAACAACTTCAGTAAGACAGTAGCAAAAGAATTCAGCAAAAACCACTCCTCGAAATACTTTCATCCTCTTACTGCTTTCTCATTAATTTTTGTTCCTCTCAGTAATTATTCATTATCTTTGCATTTGTATTTCAATATACAGACTTATGTCACCTTATATCTATTTTACATTCCCCCCTGCTTCTATCATTTTTCATGTAAATTGAATTCTTAAAGTTAAATGGTGAATTACATTTTCTTTTTTGTCAGTTTTTTTTATCATGGTTTTATTGTGTCAGTTTCTTAAAGTTAAACGGTGGATTACTTTTATTTGTGAATGAAAAAGCAACCTTTCATTATGGTTTCATTGGGCCTTTGGCCTTTGGCTTCGTTTCATATAGTTTAGAGGATCCTTTTCTTCTTCTGTTATGAAAAAAATGAAAATAAAAATATAAATTCCCATCTGTATTCATGCCTGAGGTTATATTTCTTATGGTGTAGTTTATGTGTCATGTCTGGTCCACCATTGACACATGGAAATCCAAATGCACCAGAGCTGCTCTCAGAAAACTCAATTTGGTTGAAGATAGATCTATTCCAAGGGTATAAGCTCATTTCTTCTATAATGTGTAAGCTTTACTTGACACAACTAGTTGTTACTTCCTTAATTGCCAATATTTGAATTGAGCTTGCTGCAAATCTGTCTATATGAGAGCCCTTGAGGGATTTGGTGGACATGTTTTCTAGTTGGTCATTGGAGTTAACAAAGTTAGTGATAACTCTCAAGGTGACAATCAATTTCTGTGTCTATTCATCTTGTGGAAGACTGAAGTCGATGCAATGTGGAGAACAACTTGATTGTTGCTTTAGCTAGTATCCTAAGTGTCTCCAAATTTTTGTTATTGAAGTTGCTTATGTATTGCATTTTACATTATACATACATGACATTTAGAGTAGGAAATTAACATGTTTTGCGTATTTAGATCAGTTGCCTGAGCCATGTAATCTTGGATGTAGTTGCTGCTGTAGTCTAGTATCAATTTTACTAATCAAAAGTAAGAATGCTATTGCATCATTATGCTGACGGTAATCCTAACTAGGATTGTACCCAAGTTAGTATCAATCATTTGCAACACACATACATATGAAAGAAAAGAAATAGAGAATAAAATGTGGAAATCCACATTTATGTCTACAAAAATCTTATGAAATAAAGGGAGGAACAGCTTCCTACCAAAAGTAGCCCTGATTTCTAATCCCAAACGAAGCTAGACTATCAAAACATCTATTAATTTCTCTAAAAATGTGATATATAAAAGTATATATGTTTTAGAGTCTCCACTCAATTCATCCATGTATTCTTCAATCTCCAAGGGACAGACAATGCATGGAAAACTTGACCACCAAATTCCAACCGTATGAATCTCCTGGATTTTTGTGAGCAATCTCAATAGCATGAATAATCTCCATAACCTTTGTCTCCAATGGCGAGCTAACTTGAAGAGATCTAGTGAAACATCCTTTATTCTTTGATAAGTTTAATAGAAGAATTTATTATAAATTTTAGATTTAAAAATGTTTTTAGTTCTCCAAATTGGTGGCACTATTTTTTTGTCCCCTTGTTAAAAAATTTCATTTTTTAGTTCTCCAAATTGGGGGCACTATTTTTTTTGGACCCCCTATTAAAAATTTTCATTTTTAGTCTTTGATTTTGTGAAATGCTTTTCTTATTAATATCATTATATTATATAATCTAAACATAATTATGTTTTTAGACCTTGAAATTTAAGGTAACTCTAATTTTGAGCTTCCAAATTTTAAAAAAGTTTATTTTAGTCTCTCAAAATTTAAGAAATACCATTTTAGTCCCTAAACATTAAATTTGAGGGACTAAAATGAGTTTGTAATCCTGAAATTTAGTATTTAAGAACTAAAACTATATTTCACTAAAATTGAGGGATTAAAAGAATGTTATTGTTTTTAAATTTAAGGGCTAAAGAGGGATGTACCTCAAATTTCACTGACTAAAAATATAATTAAACCTATAATTACATAATTATATTTATAATATATAACAGAAAAATGAAAAATTCATATTAGAATAAATTAATAATGCATATTTAAATTAGGTTACATATTAGAATGAATACTAGTAGAATAAATTACATAACCTGTTTCGACACTGGATATCCAAAGCGTTAATTAAAATCTTACATGATGAAATACATACTTACATAATAAAATACATGGTTGTACAAATAGAAAAAAAGGATTACATTGTTAAATGTTCTGGAAATTAAAGTCGCATATTCATAGAAGATAAATATTAAATTCGAAAATAAAAGTTTGATGAAGATTAGAATATAGCTGGTAGGGGGTGATTTTGGCTGAGTGACTACACGAGGCAATATAAAAAATAAAATAAAGAAAGGCTTTGTTTTTATTTTGTATCAAGAACAGAGACGTTAAAAGAAGAGAACTCCAATGCATGAAATGAGCACAATGAGACGTTGAAAGATTAGAATCATGATCAAATCACATCTGACAGCCAAAAATCACGTATAGGCTGCATCTCAAACATAATGATTTAGTCTCATTCGAATATATCAGTTATGGATACTTTTATACGATGCTGATATGGGACCAAATTTTATGTATCCATGCATCAGAGCTCTAGTAGTCTAGTTCTAACTCAAACATAATCCTAATAATAATAAAAACAACCCTTTTTTGAACTTTAATAAGAACTGTCAAAAGGGATAAAATTAGTTAAAAAGAATTCTGTTCCTCTACATTAGAGTGAGCTATGCTACACATACATTTGTCTGTCTTAGATTTGTTTCCCTTTATTAGGCTTTTGGGTTCAGTTAGCCAACCCTCTGTTTTGTCCAGTCATCTATAGATAGCTGACTCATGATAGATGTAACTAACTTCAATTGCAATATTTAGTTGTAATACAATTAATCTTTTAGTTTGATTCAGTTGCATGTCTTTCTCTGAAATTCAACATGGTATCAAGAGTTGAGTGTGAAAGTTAATGAGGTTTGAGTTGGTTTCAGTTACATTTCTTTCTCAGAAATTCAACAGTTTCCTTTCAGTCATTTTTTAAGTTTAAAATTGTTATTCGTTTATGTTTATTGTTGAGTGTTTACCTTTATGAGCTCGTGTTTTTTTTTGTTAATTCATGTAATGTTCAAATTCCAATATTTTTTAAAGCAACAAATATTTCATTATCTATCAAAAACTTGCTCCAAGTTGTTTATTTATGATCTACATGATTTGCCAGGTCTACATGAACACTATTGCACCAGTAGGAAGAGCAAGTGTGAGTGACATCGTGGAACTGGTATTCTATTTTTTCCAGTTCATTTTTCATCCTTTATATTTTTACTTTTTCTTTTATTAATATTAAATTTATGTTTTCCCCCATCTGTGTATGTTTCTTCCCTCTTCTGCATAATTGAAAATTTCTAATTTCATTCACTTCTATTGCAGAAAGAGTCTCCATCTTCCAGTCAATTTTGTTTTAGGCTATCCGCAACCCTTGCTGTTTCAAATAATATGGTATATTGTTATTTTATTGCAAATATATAATGTTTTATCTCTTATCCAGATATATCATATAATGCTAGAGTATACAGGCAAAGTTAGTTAGGAAAAACCAATCAATTTATTACAAGAAAGGAGAAAATTGGGGATAGCAAAACCTTCTCATAAATAAGATATAAATTGGATATTTGGACCTTATCTTTATTCAAGATATTCTTCCTAACTGTTCCGACAAACTTTGATAGCCCTCCTCTTCAGTTTTGAACAAACGTTTTGCGCACTCATTAATCTCCCCGTTTTAAGGGTAATTGGTTATGCTTAAAAAGAAAATAAAAGTAATCAAGGTTATCAAACTCGAGAGTCTACATAGACTCATAGGAGGTCAGTAACTCGTAAGAGTCTATTTTATATGAAAAATTCAATAAGAATATAAATATTCATGATACCAATTTCATAATATTCAAATAAATAAGTTCATAAAATACACCAACAAAATATTAGTTCTTAAAGTGACATAATTAAATAACTAAAAAACACAAATTTTATGAAGTTCATGTGTCTCCTTCATTCAATCCTCTTATGAAATCATGTCCAAGATCTTCATCACCATCGTCTTGACCATGTTTACTAATAGAATTTGTACTACTCCCAGACATTTTAAAAATTGGATTTCAACCTATCCAAGCAATAAAATTAAAGTCACATCTGAATAAAAAAAAAAACCAGTCACACTCACGCACGCACCAACCAACCCCCCATAAATCCCCACCCACCCAAAATTAAACCCCACCCACCCACAGTGACTCAAAGAACTAGACCCCTACCTCTCGAACGACACTGGCAATGGAGGCGCGAGGCATTGGTGTGGACATGGTGGGGATGGCGGCATGGCGGCGGTGGCGTTACGTGATGTGGCGCGCAGGTTGTTTGAGGGATGCGCCGTGAGGACTGTGTGACGATGGCGCGAGGGTTGCATGATGGCAGCGCAAGGGCTATGCGATGGCGGGGTGAGGACACTGTGATAGTGGCGTGAGGGCGATGGAGGTGTGAGGTCGACGACGGCTGTTCGACGATGGCGATAGCGAAAAACAGCAAACTGAAGATGCTTTGTGAAATGGGATGTACGTTTGAGTATGATGGTTTATGCATTTTAGGTTTTGGATTATGAAAATGCTATCGTTTTTTTGCTGAAGAACAAACTCGGTGATTTGGTCTCGAACTCGCGAGTCTACATTGTGTTCACCGAGTCTGAGCGAGTATACTCTGAGTTTGTGAAAAAATGAATTTGCTTACAAGTCAACCTATGAACAATGACTCAACTCGTACGAGTTAGTGAGTTATTCGTGAGTTTGATAACCATGAAAGTAATAGAGAAATGGGGTAATAACAGCAATAGTAAAATAGGGAAAGAAACATCCAATGTTGTGAAAACCGACTTGGTTATCAACCCTGTTGAGGTACTGGCTTAATGGGTTAGTGGTCAAACCAGTGGGTCACTAACTGAACTGATTCACCCGATATATTTAAAAAAAAAAATTATATTGTCATAATAAAATACCTAATTATTCCAAGTAACAAAGAAAATTTGTGACTACAAAAGTCCATATTTCAGATTTCTAAAAAGAAATGTTATCTTATTATTATTTCTTTTGTATGTACCCAACTTTAGGGTTAAGGTTAAGGCAAGTGCTTGACCTTTGTTTTATAACTTATATATATACATCAATACAAGCACATCTGTATGTGTTGAATACACTGTTTTTCTCTATCTCATTTATTCAAGTCAGATTTAAGAACATTGTCATGATAAGTACTTCTAAGTGCTTCAAACGATCTACCCAACTTTGACTATATATTAAAATATCGTCAAGAAATACCAACTTGTACCTTCTAAGCTTCCCCCAAAAAACCTGTTTCATGGAAGGTCTAAAACGATGATGGGGTGTTCATTAGGACAAAAGGCATTATGAGATACTCATAATGTCCTTCATGGGTCCTAAAGGTTGTCTTTGAAATGTCCTCTTCTCTCATCAGCACTTGATGGTATCCAAATTTTAAGTCTAGCTTTGAAAAAAACATAGACCCATGAGGCTCATCCCATAACTCTTCTATTACTGGAATTGGGAATTTAGACTAATGCTTTGTGAGGCACAAGTTGGTAACATATTAATGAGACAGGTTACAGTTTCTCACTGTACTATTAAATGCATTTGATCAAATTATTATAAATAAGAGGTTTTTTTGAGTTCTTAATTACTTAAAGCAATTCAGTTCTAATATTCTCTCATATTCAATTGATGGAATGGAAGAGTTTGGACTACAAGAAAGCTGAATTTTGAGTTGGGCTTTTTAAGAAAAAATTCTTCCTTATATTCAATTATCATAAGAACAAGTCTTTTAAAATTTAAATTATTATTGAATGGTCTACATCTAAAAAATCAGTTCCATATATCTTGCTTTGATGGTTGCAAGACACGTTAGTTTTTTGGGAAATTTGATTCCTTTACCATAGAAAAACAAGAAATTTATTCCTATCCAAGTTATTTCTTGTTCTGTAATGCTATTTAAGATTTATTTGTTTTTCTACTTTGCAGTGCATTGAGGATTTATTTAATAATGCTAGAATGAGTAAATTTGTCTGAAATTTGTACTTGCTATGTTTCTCTCTTGTATTATCAGTTGGATCATGCCAATGAATTATCGTACTCACTGAAAGAAAGTGCCAATATTAATGCTGTTTGGGCATCACTTATTGTTGAAGAATGCACAAGACATGGTTTGATGGTGAGATGATCTAATAAATTGTTATAAATGCGCGAATATTAACACAATTATGATTTATTCTTTCTTTTAGTATTTCTGTATTGCTCCTGGGTCTAGATCTTCCCCTCTTGCTGTTGCTGCTGCAAGTCACAAATTAACCACATGTATTTCATGCTTTGATGAGCGTTCACTTGCATTCCATGCTGTTGGATACGGAAGAGGATCTCACATTCCAGCAGTAGTCATAACATCATCTGGCACAGCAGTTTCTAACCTTCTTCCGGCTGTAAGTTTCATTAGTATTGCTTGTTCAACATGGTTTTCCTTACTGTCATGAATTATGTTGGGTGTATAATGATTTATTAGTTTTATACCTGTGCTTCGGTTTGTTTTCATTGTGTATGTGTCTCTAATACAAGAGTATTGGAATTTAATGATACAAAATAACTTCTGGATTTTCAGGTATAAGAAATTGTACAGAAATTGTGCGTTTTAAATCACACACTGATAATTTATTTTAATAATATAATAATATGAAGTCTATATTTATGCTTCAAGAATATACAGGATCCCTAAATAATACGTATGTAAGTTTTCCTATTTAAGATATGATTTTAAATATTTGACAGTAGTGTTTGTTCAATTGGTTGCTTTGCTGGCTCCTTTTTGTACCTAATTTAGTTTTTACTTTTATTTACATCAACTTGATTTGTAGTTTTCTTTCTCTTGAGGGATGTGTTAATCAAGTTTGTTATGAAACAAGTAATATTTTTTTATCTCATTAGGTGACTGACAAAATTTGCAGGTTGTGGAGGCAAGTCAAGATTTTGTGCCACTTATTTTGCTTACTGCAGATCGACCTCCTGAGCTTTTGGATTGTGGAGCAAACCAAGCAATTGATCAGGTTAAAGCCATTAATATTCTTAAATATCATGGTATATGTAGACACGTGTACTCACACATGCATATTATACCATGTTAAATTTGGGGGAAGGGAGGAGGAGTGTAGGGTTCTTGGAATTTCTGATATTTGAGAGAAAGTGATTTCATTACAAGTGAAAGAAAAATAATTATATACAACAAATAGTTGATGTCATCAGCTTTATGTAACTGAGCTAGTAGTTAACTAACCTTTGGGTAACTGACTCGTTTCATGTTTATACGGGACAAACTCAGTGTTGTTGCTCTACAATTTAATCATCAGCCACCTTGAGTTTGCTGGCGGTTGACTTTTACAGCTGTATTTCTTTTCTTTCTCTGTATAAAGAGAGCCCTTGTTCTTTTGTAAGTGATTTTTTCAATAATACCAGTTCTATTTGTGTTTCTCTTTTCTTCTTCTCTCTCAAGAGCTCTAATAACTCTTTCAACATTCACAGAGCAACAACCTTACCATTTTGTTAAACAGGGACTATTTCTGTTTATATTTTAATATTATAATTCACTACTACCTCTACTGCATTAATTTGGAAAGCCCTATAATGATTTTCAATGCAAATATAGTTAGTTTCCATTGGAAGCGATTAGCTGTTCTAAATGAAGAAATACTTTATATTCATGTTTTCCTTGGTTACTCAGGCAACACATTGAATTTCTGTATCAGGTGAACCATTTTGGTTCTTTTGTGAGATTTTTC
Source organism: Lablab purpureus (assembly GCA_030347555.1). Classification (NCBI taxonomy): domain Eukaryota; kingdom Viridiplantae; phylum Streptophyta; class Magnoliopsida; order Fabales; family Fabaceae; genus Lablab; species Lablab purpureus. Next base: position 28,114,060 of record CM059258.1, read on the forward strand.
TGTAATCTCCCTGCACCCACAGATCAAATTCCTGCAAAGATGGTACTTACGACTCTTGATTCTGCTGTACATAGGGCAACTTCTTCACCATGTGGTCCAGTGCATATCAACTGCCCTTTTAGAGAGCCTCTGGAAAGCAGTCCCTGTAAATGGTTGTCTAGCTGTTTAACTGGGTTAGACTTCTGGATCACTAATGCTGAACCATTTACCAAATATATTCATATGCGATTGTCTCATACTAGTACAAATGCTCCTGGTGAAATGTCTGAAGTTTTGGATCTGATCCAAAGATCCAAGAATAGTCTTTTATTATTTGGTGCGATCCACACAGAAGATGAAATGTGGGCTGCTCTGCTTTTGGCTAAACACCTTCAGTGGCCTGTTGTAGCAGATATCTTGTCAGGGTTGCGGTTGAGAACTCTTTTAAGTTCTTTTCCTGATATTGAAAGAAACTTCATGTTTGTTGATAATCTTGATCATGCTCTTCTCTCAGATTCTGTCAAGGACTGGTTTGAGGTTGATGTGGTTATTCAGGTATTACCACTTGTTACAAAAGTTTTATCCTCATCTATTTCCTTCTACAATTTTCACTTTCAATTGTAAGTTATGTTTCTGCATATTCTTTTCTTGATATGATATTTTTGCCTTTTTCACTTGTTCCCTTCTTTTTTATTTGGAGCAGATAGGAAGCAGGCTAACAAGCAAACGAGTCTGCCAAATTCTTGAAGACCGTGCTCCTTTTTCCTATATTATGGTTGACAAGCATCCTCATCGTCATGATCCATCACATATTATAACTCATCGTATACAAACTTCCATTTTTGAATTTGTGGGCTGTTTACTTAAAGCTTCTGTTTCAAATACTAGGAGCATGTGGAGCATTTCGCTACAATTGTTGAATAAAATGGTATTAATTCTGATAATGAAGAGTTACTTCTTGTTATGGTAGTGTTGGCAATGTTTTCTTTTACGTCTAATCTGATGTATTCCGGAGGTATCTTATCTAGCAGTTTGAAATCAGTTGAAAGCATTTCCACCACTTCCAATGTTGTCCATTAAAATTTTGGAATGGCACTGGACAAGTACACTTTATGAGGTTTCTGTTTGTGGCTGATAATAATTCCTTGATATTGGATGCTACTGTAGCCATTTTCTCATAACATTTTAATTTGTAGGTTGAATGGGAGATAAAATTTCAAATAACTGCTGAGTGCTCACTCACTGAACCTTATGTTGCCCATATGATGTCAGAAGCTCTTTCCTCCGAGTCTGCTTTATTTCTTGGTAACAGTATGCCCATTCGGGATGCAAATTTATATGGACGCAGTTGGTCTATATGGAATCAAAGTGTTTCATCTGTAATGTTAAACTCAGACCTACCAATTAACTTGATGAGAGTGGGCGCTAACAGGGGTGCTAGTGGTATAGATGGGTTACTTAGCACAGCCATTGGTTTTGCTGCAGGATGCAACAAAAAGGTAACGGTTTATATTTTCAGAAATACCCATTTTACATAAATTAGCCGGTGATTGCTGTTGTTAACTGTCTCTCATAGGATTATACTGAGACTTTAAAATAGGGATTTTTTATATTAAAAAAGGAATTTTTTATAAGTAGCATTTCTTGTTTGAGGAAATTGTGAGCTCAATGTATGTCCATTCTTGCTGTACTGTCTTCCTGTATGAGAACAGTGAACAAAGGATTGATATTGAGGGTTGTGCTGGAAGTTTGGGAGGGTAGGGTACCTTGTTTGTAAGGGATGCTCTAGTGGAATTTCCTTTCTGTAAATTCAATATTGTTGTAAATTGATATATCTGATGCTATGTAAATTTAATATAGTTGTAAATTGATATATTTGAATGCTCTTTATTTATAACCAAAAGACAAACTTGAACTATGCAAGGAAATAAAAAATTATTTTTAGATAACAATCATACTTATTACGTTCTCATCACCTGTGTTTATAACAGTCTCTAAAAAGGGAGATTAACATATGCTGAAATAAATAGGAAGATTCTAGATATACTTTCTCCTAATCAAAATTGAGATATTGACGATATTCTTATCCCAATAATCTACTATTTACAACACTAGCCCTCAAGTTGGTAAATGATTATAGATCATTATTAACATGCCTACAAGATCTTAGGATCTACCCTGAGTAAGACCCTTAGTGAAATTGTCTGGTATCTGAAATTCTGTAGGAGCCTGAGTTGTAACCACAACATCGCTTTCAAGATTATCTCTGATAATGTGCCTGCCGATTTCAATATATTTGGTCTTATCAATTTGTATTGGATTATGGGCAATGTTCATGGCTGACTTGTTTGTCAACCTTTGTTTTACAGTCATATAGTATGTTTGTCATTCAGAGTCCTTCACGTATTCCATGAGCAAGGAGTCTAAATTTAGCTTTTGCACTAGAACTATATACTCTGTCCTGTTTTTTGTTTCTAGGTTACTAGACTTTTCCCAAGAAACATATAGTACTCGGAGATTGAGTACCTATTTTCTTTGGGAGATGAAAATCCCTTTTCTGGAATTAGCAATCTCTATTCCAAGGAAATACTTAAGTTTTTCCAAATCTTTCATTTCAATTTGTGCCTCTAATTTTTAATTTGAAGTCAATTTCTCTATTTCATCATCTCCTACAGTAAGATCATCTGTGTAGATCAACAATATAGAGTTTTCCTGTAAGGAAATGCTTTATAACTCATTGTATACAACCTTCAATATGTGTCTAATAAATTGAGCCCACTAGAGATAATATTGACCATTAAGATGACTATCATCAAGAAAATGTGGAAGAGCAACATTGCTTAGTGAAGTTGCCATGCTAAAGGAAGAGATTCTTTTATGGTTAAAATAGATAGATAAGAGAGAAAAGGAGAACAATGCCATGAATAATGTTCTTTCAAAGGAGAGTCACACGACTTGAGGCATAACACCAAACAAGGGCAGATCTGAAACCGCCACCTCAGATCAACTTCGGCGAAGCAAGCAACGGCAATAATAGGTAGTGCATGGAACCGCACACAATGAAGAGTGATGCACATGCTGGCATGTGGCTGCTCCAATGGTAGCGCATGTCCTGGAGCTTGTGGATCAAAGGACAGTGAATCTCTTGGTGTGTTCCCTGGTCAAATTGGAAGCTTCTATAGCACTGGCGACAACAACAATAGTGACCATGGCCTTGAAAGAGGAATTGGGTTCACCTCTTGGAAATCAAAATAAGGGAGCTACATCTAAGGTGGCAATGAAAAAAATTGTGCTAGCATAGCCTTGAAGATCGTGACTCTAATACCAACTTAAAAAGTATTAAGCTGTATGAGAGAGGAGATCTTATTGAAATTGAATAATTGAAACAGTACATGAGCATCTATATATAGGGAACTGTATCCCTAAAGTAATGATTACGAAAAAAGATCTCTAGTATCTTATGACACCACACTTGTAATGATTACAATATCTTCTTGTAACTTAACAAAATATTTTCTCCTAACTCAAACAGTTTTTTTGCTTGCTGTCCCCTTTTGGCTATTCTATTTTTTTTGTTTTTGGTATGTACAATCAAGGTTATGAGACTCAAGAGTCTATGTAGTCTCGTGGGACCTTCGTAAACTTGACTCTTAAGAGTCTACATCGTATGAAATATATATATATATATATACACTACCAAAGTAAATTAAAATTTCAAAATTATAATTAATCAAAATAGTTAACAATGGTTCCATAATTCTAAAGTAACTAAGTTTAACACACATGACTATTATATAAGTTTAAACTAAATCAAATACATTAGTTCATACAATCACAAAATAAATATATTCAAGTTTCTGTTTCCAATCCTCTAATATATGATCTCCAAGATCGTCATCTTTTTCTTCATCATCAAGCTCTTCCTCATATGAACCATTCCTAGAGATTATATAATTTTTACAACTAGATCAAATAAAAAGCTTATAATAAAAAAAGAGGATGCATATCGCTGCATAATTGCAATGATAAAAAATAAAAAGAAATTAAGTAAAAAACATAAATAAGGAATAAGGGAAAAAATACAATAAAAAAAAAAGTATTGCAATGAGAGAAAGTAGAGAGCTGCAAAGTCATAAAATAGATATACAATCATGAAATAGAAATTAAAAAGGCAGAGAAAATAAAATAGAAAATTTAAATCAGCAAAAAATATCAAAAAATAAATTCAGAAAAAAAAACTTACAGAGTGAACAAGGTGAAAAATGTGGAGAGTCAAAATTCACCACCACAATGCAATGAGAGAAAATGAGAAGTGCGTCGGAGAAGACAAACGACGATCAGAAACAGAACCATGATTGTCGGAGAAGAGAAGCAAAACCACAATTGTCGGAGAAGAGAAGCAAAACCACAATTTTCGGAGAAGAGAAGTCAAATAGTGTCAAAAAAGAAGCAAAACAACACTAGAGATGCTACGTGGAGTGGTGGCTTCCGGAGACAAAACGTGATATCAGAGGTAAGTTTGTCGTAGATGTTATATTTGGAACAATATATGCTTTCAATTTAGGTTTTTGGGGTTTTGAGTTTTCAAAACGCAAAGGTTTCTTGTTGTTTTTGTGCCCAACAACAAACTCGATGACTCGGTCTCGATCTTATGAGTCTATCATGAGTTCACTGAGTCTGTACGAGTCTAAACCAAGTCTGTGATAAACCGAGTTTATGCAGGAGTCAACTTGTGAATCGTGATAGCTAGCGAGTTAAGTCACAGGTTTGATGACCTTGTGTACGATTTTGCAAGGGTAACTACTATAGATGCTCCCTTTACATTTTTGCTTTGAACCATACAGAGATAATGTTAGGCAGAATAGGGGTTTGATAACCATGTGTATGATTTTGCAAGGGTAACTACTATAGATGCTCCCTTTATATTTTTCTTTGAATCGTACAAAGATAATGTTAGGCAGAAAAGTAATGAGAGGGGTTGTAAGGTGTATTATAGGAAGAAGTTTAGAAATAAAAGTAGTTAGTTGTTAAAGGGGTGAGACCTTTTGAGAATGTATATATTCTCTTATCTCACAAGTGTGGGTATGAAAAAATAAGAATTCTGTTAATTGTGACAGGGAATGACCTGTGTGAAAGGAAGTGAATTCCTTTGTATTCGTCTACTTGTGTTTTGGAAAATAAACCATGGAATAATTCAGAAACAAGACTTTTTTCACGCTTCCTTGGAATTTGTTTGGTTTACTTTAAGAAGGCACGTAACATAATACTATAAATATCTCTCTATTCTGCGTTTATCTTCTCTAAGATGGTGTTTAGAGCCATCTTTCCTGGTGGCAACCTTTAATTTCTTTTTTAACTGCAGTTCTTTTTGTTATGGCTACCTTAATTCATATTGTTTCTGCACCTTACTACTTTCCTAATTCCCTCATTGAGAAAGACTTCTACTATCTTCACTGACATCAACAAGTTGAACCTGTACCAAATTGCATAGGCTTCAACTATTGGTTGCTAACCCTATGATTCCTCTGCGATATTCATATGATAAGGATCCCGATGTTGACCATGTGAATACTGCTTATGAAGAGTGAGAAGTTCAGGATCAAATGTTTCTTATATTGCTTCAATCAATGTTATTGAAGTCAATTCTCTCTTGCATTATTGGTGACATACCTATCAGGTTTGGCACAAGATTTGTGAATACTTTCATCTTCAGATGAAAGTGCATGCTTATCAACTTCATCCTAACCTTTGATGTGGGTGTTGGTAACCTTGTTCTTCTTTATGAGCATGTCGATGTCATCCTTGAAGGTCTACCACCTGAATATGCCCTTGTAATCTCTCATATCGAAAGAAAGTTCGTGACTCCTCCCATAGCTGAAGTGGATGCTCTACTTCTTGCTCATGAATCTTGCACCACTGAATTTTAGCAAGAAATTCTTGTCTCTTATTAACTACACTCAGGGATATGAACCTCCTATCTCACATTATTCTGCTGGACTTTGTGCTAACAGTGGCTATGCTCATGGCAGTTGAGGTCGAGATGGAGGTTGAGGTGGCACCACTAGTGGCTATGGTGGTGGTGATCCTAGTAGATGGCGTGGTGGACACTTGCCAATTTTCAATGCCAAATCTATTTGAAGTATGGTCACACTGCCAACTTTTGATTCTAAATACGTTATCAATCCCATGAGTCTCTTCTTCTATATGATCCTTCAACACTCCAACCTGCACAGTTCAATTCCTCTTAATACCAGAACCCTGACACCCAGGTGAACCCAAATCTGAAGAATTTCAATCAAGATGCTAATGTAACCACTCTGTGCTATGCTTACTAACACCTTTTTCTTGAGGTTGTGTTTATTCTGCTTGGATTCCTGATTCTGGTTGATGTCTTTTATGAGAACTTGTTTCTTTAAAACTTCATCTTTCTTTGTTTTGTTTTCTCCATTTATTTTTTATTTCAATAGTTTACCATATTTTCATTTCTGTTGTTAATAGTTTATTTTAATTTCATTCAGGTGTTGTGTGTTGTTGGAGATATTTCTTTATTGCATGATACAAACGGACTGGCAATTTTGAACCAGCGGTAGGAAATTATCTACCAAATTTTTCATTTCCTTCAATATTTATGTATTCTTATGGTAATGCTTGTTACTAGTGTATTGTTATGCACTTTTACTGTTAGCTATCTAGTCTCATTGTGCATATAGTAGTGAATTGAGTTATGTAATCATCTTACGCAGGGTAATTTGGATCCATGTATTTTTTTTTTATATTCAGTTTCCTTGGTGTAGTTGATACACATGGTTTACTTCAAATTATGTGAGAACAAATTTAGTGCTTAGGTGAAAGACTTCAGAAGAAACAAAGTTATGGTCTATTATTATAACCACTGGTTTAAATAATCCATTAGTAAAGATGGTTCAATAACATTCCTTTTGTAGGGTTGGGCATGGGTTTAGGGTTTAGGTTGGAATTTTAAAAAGTCAATAGAAATCCAAATAATTGGATTACATTTCCAACAAATCCACTCTCCACTTTGACAGCTAGTCTGTAGGCTTCAAGAATATCTTCACGTGATGCTACCCTACATGGATTGGTATGCTTCACTATTACCCAGGTGGGGTTTTTAAACTCACATACACAATTCCAAGCAGCATCAGCATCCACGTAGTTATTATATGACATGTCCTGCATGATAATGCTAAGGTTGTAATGTTAGGGGAATTACATGAAGATTTACAGAAATTGTACAATTTTTCAGTCAAAATCTCTTCAAATATCTGAAATACATTTAGCTGTAAACATAGATGATTAGATGAAAGAAATTAATGGGTTGACTTCCACATTTCCATTGTGTTGGATGGCTGTACCAATTCCACAATCATTAACCTCAGAAAGTTTTTTGTCGATATAGAACACAGTTTTTTTATGGGGATTTTCACCTTAATGGAGAGCTTTTGAGTGAAAGTGGCACTGTTATGCTAGGGGAAATTTATCCCTTGTTAGAGAATGAGTAAATCTATTGAGCACATAAAAATTCACAATAGCACTTGAAATATTTAAATTAAATACATATTCTGTATAGCATGATGTACCTCACATAACTTTATACAGACAGTTCTGTTCATGATACTGTAATTGTTAAGTTATGTTATCAACTGGATGGCGATTATTTAAAACTTGTCAAAGCTTATAACAAGAATGTTTTTGCATTTTTCACAGCTTGATAGTCGTGTCAAAATTTTGCACCCTAGCATACATGGGAGTATCCTGGCTAGAAGGGACCTAAAATAGTGGCCATCCCACTATTTTTAAAGATGGTCACTCTACTTCAGTATATGGGACTGATAATTGTGCTGTAGGTTTAATGATTTTTTTTAGGTATTTGGCCTTTTGCATAATGGTATGAACATTTATCTTGAAATATAATCTTGAAAGTGTCTAGTTTTTTAATATAAAATTATTTATTATCTATTAAGGTACGTATTGCTCAACAAAGCTATCCTATTGCAACTTTTACTTTCATGAACCATAGCTAACATTCTGAAAATATGTCAATTAGGAAATTGCGGAAACCAATGACAATTCTTGTGGTTAATAATCATGGAGGAGGAATTTTCAGTAATCTTCCTTTGGCAGATAAAGTTGAAAAGAGTATAATGCATCAATACTTCTACACCTCTCACAACATTTCAATACGTGAACTATGCATGGCACATGGGTATGATTCTTAACTTTGGCATGCTTTGTGTGGAAAGTGTTTTTTATCATTGCTATTTTAGTTTTCTCTGTGCCATATCTAATCTAAAGCTGTGTTTGGGACTCTTATAGAAAAAGAGGAAAATAATTTTTATTATCTTGATTGTCATTTTCTGATTACAAAGGGAGGCTTTTATATAAGCTACCCTTGAAAGCCAAAGTACAAAAAATACCCCTAGACAGACTTACAAAGTGGACAGCTGGAAATAACAAACTAGAGAGAGAGAAATCAGAATCATAGATTTTTTGTTATTCTAATATATGCTAATAGGGACAACTTCAATAATTAGATGGCTTAAATAGTCAATTATATGCATGATCAACTTTTGTTACAATCATCGATTCTAATGATGATTAGTTGTTGTTTAGGTAAGTGTGCTGAAAAGTAGTTTTAAGATAATTTTGTATGAGAAAGAAACTATTGGGAAATAATCGTGAGTTACAACTTTTCAAATTCATGAAAATAACTTGTTGGAAAATGTTTTAAATTTAGTTCAGATCCTGGAGTTGGACTAAAGCTAAGGTCACAAAATCAGCTTTCTCTTTCTACAATTAGCCAAGGAAATCATTGCTTTGTGTTAAATCTACAGTCTAGTTGTTGGGGTTGATAAGGTCTGAAGCTGCTCCATGAGTAATCTTGGCTGGAATACATTTCTTTCAGGAAGTTTGTTAGAGTAAAGTGTGAGTTAGAATCCCATATTGGATAAATATATGTAAGAGGAGTAACATATAAGGAGAAAAGACTCACAAACTTATTGTCTTAAGGTTTTGGATTGAAGGTGGTGTCATGACTCCTTCCATGGGTTTGCTCATGATTTCTATGACCTAAATCTCTCTAGACACGTCTTTCAGAAAAACCCAACAAGTAGTATCAAAGCCGATGGTCTTGGCTCATATGAGTACCAATGTGGGTTGGGTGCAGAGTGCTTTCGTTCAAGGGAGAGTGTAGCCAATGTTGAAGGGATTCTCACATGTGAGGAGTTTGTTGGAGTTAAGTGTGAGTTGGAATCCCACATTAGGTAAAAATATGTAGGAAAAGTGATGTCATGGTTTCTTAGATTGGTTTGCTCATAATTTGTATGTCCTAAATCTCTCCACACTCTCCCCTTGGAAAAACCCAACAAAGTTGGTTAGCCCATGTGTTTGGATGCTATCATGCTAAAAGTGCAGTACTGATAATGGAAATTGTTGTGAATTTACTGCAAAGGTTAATGAGTTTGGATCCTTGATTTGGTTAGATAGAAATTAAACGTAGGGCCATTTGAGTTGGAGAATTCCAATATGGGTATCGGTTTTACTGGATGGTTTACTACTAGTCTTAGGTGGAAGTTACATTTTGTTTAGAATTCAATTGTTTTCTAGAATCACACTACATTGTGGGAGGTGGGAAGTTATGCTTTATCTAGAATTGCAGCTGCCTTCAGTTGGGAAGTTATGGTTAATTTTGGAACTCAAGGTGTGCCTTCAGAGGTGTAATTGGTTTAACCGTCACAATCCCTTTGCAACAAACCTAATTCAGTATTTATTGATTGATGCTTCCATCTTGACTCATGCAGTTAAAATTTGAGTAGTTCCAATTCCAATGTATTTTTTCAATGAGACAGAATGGATTTTATAGTTAGTTCATCACACTTGAGCAGATGTTAAAGTTTTTTTAAGATAAATGAGAAAGAAGCATAGGCTAAATCCCTAATGTGTATATAGCACATAAGGTTATGCATTTATAAATAAGAAAAATACAAAAACATGTCTAAACCCATTACATCTAACACTTTTAAAGCAAAAAAGGTATGAAAAATATCTAATGCATATAGAGAATTATCAGTTTTATTGAAATGTGAAAAATTGAATAGTATAATGAGTTGAGCCTCTATTGATAGAAGGTCAGTAAACCCACAAGGTAACTGATATGTCAATATCAACTGATTGAAAGAGACAGGAAGCTGAAATCTAAACGGAAAAAGGTAGAAGCTATGTTAAATACAGTTGAAATAGATGACTAGACCTGAAATGCATAGTTGTATGGGTTGGTTCTCTTTAACAAGCGGAAATGTTATAATCTATCTATCTATAACACACACAAAATGTATATACATATATGTTTGTGTGTATATATATATATATATGTTCACATATATGTATACATATATACATATATATGGATTAGATACTGTATTTTGGTTGCAGTTAAGTATTTTTCCCAGTTATTTTGATATTCACTGTCTGCTTTACCAATGCTACCTTTTTGCTAATAAAAAATAATACATGTGCAGCATAAAAAATTTACATGTGACGACAAAGGAAGAACTTAAAGAAGCTTTGTATGTAGCTCAAAATGAGCAAATGGACTGTATGATTGAAATTGAGAGTTCCATTGACGCCAATGCCAGTTTCCACAGGTTTATATAGGCATTCGGTTATTTAATATTTTGTTGACTTGATGGATTATCAACTCTTTGCCAACACCTTTGTATCTTGATTCAGCATTTTGAAAAAATTCGCACTCCAAACTGTTCAACACACCATGAGTCATCTCTCATGGGTTTTCAATGAAGGCTCTTTGCATGATGAGTTCTATTTATACAAGATTCGTAAAATACAATGTTCTAAGTATAGGTGAGTTTTCCCATTACACAGATTCTAATGACTAATTTATTTCAATGATCCTTTCTATTCATTCTTTTCCTCGAATTGGATGAAATGCTGTTGTGGCAGAATTGCACTTGAAGCTCCACCAACATCAACATTTGTGGATGATAGTTGTAAGGAGTTCTATAAAGAAGGATTTATTCTATCTTTAGAGCTTGAAGATGGAAGTGTTGGTTATGGTGAGGTTGGTATTGGTTTGATTTTATACTTTCTCTTGTAATTTGCCTTACATAGATATATTGGTTTATAATATCGTTTTTGCTGTTTAGAAACTGAAGAGAAGAGAAAAGCTTCATTTCTGAAAAAATTATATGTTTTATTGATTTCCTTAGTGACAAATAGTGTTCATAACTTTGCTCAAAGATATAGGCATTGTTTGTCTTAGAAAATGGACTTTAAGTCTAACTTGAGTCTACATGGTTGGTTCACAAGGTAACTTTTGCATCTACTTATACATTATAATTTTGCTACACATCTCTAGTCGATATAAAATCTCCAATACACATCATCACACCAAAGAGTAGACATCTCGATTGTGGCACTAGATATTCATGGTTCAGACCATGTAGAAATATAAAGTTCTTCTTCTTGCAACGACTTCAACATGTTGGACAACATTTGTTTTGCATGTCTTCAAATTTTGGAACTAATCTAGTTTGATCCACTACCCATTCAAAAATATGTGATGATATTCTGATATAGAGAGAGAACCTTATTTGGTACTAACCCTACTCTCCATGTCATAACAAATATAACAATCCTTTTTCAAAGAAAAGTTGCTATTTAGGTTATCCCAAATTTCTTTAGCAGAGTAATGAAACATATAATTTCAACTTATCTCGAGGGTTGTGGAATGCCATATTTAGATCATGATCAATGAATCTTCATTATCCTAAATCTCAAAATTTGGATGATTTCACCTTGGTCCTCCACTCTCAATGTGATCTGATCTTGACCATCCTTTTAGAATCCTTTGAATGTATTGGCTTCATTGCAAATAATTTTCACCATCAAACCGTTAAGGACCTACCACATTCAGAAGATCATTAGGACCCATAAGAGTAACTTTAGCCTCAATCATTAAGAAAAAAACAAACTTTTTGCCCCACCATTGTCTTTAAAGGTGGTGGGAAGGTTGGGAGCTCTAATACTAAATTGAATAATGAGATGGAGAAATTTTTTTTTATCAATTACAATCATGATAATTATATTCCCAACTTCTCTATTTGTAACAATCACGTTCTCTTATAAAAGTAAATAAAATTTGCTAGAATGAATGTGTAGATTCTAGGAATATTTTTCCAAAATACTATCAAGACATTAGGATATTTTTATCCTAATAATCCTCTATGGACAACACTTATAATATAAGTGAACTTTAAGCTTAAGTCAACCTCACAAAATTGGCTTGTAAGGTGAGGTTTATACCCACTTGTATATTATAATTTGGTTATATCTCTAGTTGAAATTGAATCTCCAACAAAGTTTGATGATGAATGGATAAGTAAAGACGAAGATAAGTTGAGGTTGAGCAAGTTCAAGTTCAAGGTGAAGGTGATGGCAAACGTGTTGACTTTGTTGGACCAAGTTCAGCTGATCCAGCTCTAGATGTACTTGATCTTGATAATTAGTTTTTTATGCCAATGTTGATGGTGTACACTTTTCATTTGATGAAGAGTTCGATGGCGATGAAGATGATGATGATCTTGGAGAAGATGTAATTAGTGGATTGGACACAAAAACTTGAAGATACTTTTCCATCTTGAGTTATTTAATTGTTATGGCTTTAACAATTTATGTTTTGTAATTGTAGGAGTTATCTATTTGGTCTAGTTTGGTCTACTTTGAACTTATATAGTTTTATGTGCTATGGAACTATTGCTTACTATTTTGATTAATTATGGTGTTGAAATGTTGAATTAGTATGGTATTGCTTACTATCACTCTAATTATATTTTCATCGTCTCTACTATAATAACCAACACCTTTAAAGTAAGGAAATAAAAATATGTTGAAATAAATAGGAAGATTCTAAGTATATTTTTTCCTAATTATTATAGATATTGGGAATACTTTTATCCTAGTAATCTACTATTTACAAAACTCTCCCACAAGTTGGCAAATGAATATTAATCATTCCTAACTTGCTTAGAAGATCATATAATCTGTCCTAATGAAGACCTTCAGTGTAAATGTACATTATCTTAATTGGGAATTGGGAGGAACCCGATAGCGGGTGACATGATAAGCCCAACAAAGTTGACTAGAATAGGCTCAAAATGGTTCTGATACCATCTTATGAAACTGAAATTTAAGCCTAACTCAACCTCACATACCTCACAATTGTAAAGTGAGGTTTGCACCCACCTATATGTTATTATACTTTGACCATATCTCTAGACAATTTGAAATCTCCAACAATAGTAATTGATGATGTTAGGATCAATTAGATTGATTCTATATTTATATTATTAGCCTAAAATAGTGAAACTGAATATTTTGCAATTATATTCTCCTTCTCAACAAATATATTCATTTTGAGTAATGTTTCTTTCAAGTTTACTTAATCTATAAAGTGTGATATGAACAGTCCTAAATGAACAATACCCATGCAACAAAGCTGTGTGGACCAGAGAGTACACTGCAGTGGTGAATTCTGGTGACAGGACTGCAAACTCAGGCCAGAAATTCCCATTGTATACAACAGATGGGCCATGTCGAAGGAACAAAGGTCCAGGGAATGAGATTCAGACATGGCAGAGGCTGGAGTTCTACACAGATGATCAGCACGAGCAGAGATGTATTAACCCACATTTACATTCACTTATGTTTAAGAAAGGAAAAATTATTTGAGTGAGATTACTTCTTTGAAAAGCACACTCAGCAAAATTGTAGTGATGCCTTTGCATGCACATGTTCTGTAAAAAAGTAAAGAAAAATAACACTGTTCTATTTACAAGATAGATAATTATTCTAGTTATTATAATTCTCTTTCCAAAGCTGCAATGCATCTACTTCGAAAATGGAATATGTGTTGTTTTCTAACAGATTTAATTGTTGCTATACAAACTAAAGAATAATAGTATAGCCACCAAATGAGAGAGAACTAAAAAGGTATGACTCAAGAATGACTGTTTACAATGGAAATAGCTATATTTAGCTCTAAGTGTGACTCACTGCTGACTTAGCACTATAACCACCTACAAACTCAGGCCAGAAATTCCCATTGTATACAACGGATGGGCCATGTCGAAGGAACAACGGTCCAGGGAATGAGATTCAGACATGGCAGAGGCTGGAGTTCTACACAGATGATCAGCACGAGCAGAGATGTATTAACCCACATTTACATTCACTTATGTTTAAGAAAGGAAAAATTATTTGAGTGAGATTACTTCATTGAAAAGCACACTTAGCAAAATTGTAGTGATGTCTTTGCATGCACATGTTCTGTAAAAAAGTAAAGAAAAATAAAACTGTTCTATTTACAAGACAGATAATTATTCTAGTTATATTATAATTCTCTTTCCAAAGCTGCAACGCATCTACTTCGAAAATGGAATATGTGTTGTTTTCTAACAGATTTAATGAGCCAGTCAGATGCTTGCCTGGCCTTGTCTAACTCCCCAGTTTCACAAGCAAGCCAGGCAGATCACCTTGTTCAAGGATTTCAGAGTGAGTACTTCCAACAAAATGTCTGCCTAGTTGTTGCTATACAAACTAAAGAATAATAGTATAGCCGCCAAATGAGAGAACTAAAAATATGACTCAAGAATGACTGTTTACAATGGAAATAGCTATATTTTGCTCTAAGTGTGACTCACTGCTGAGTTGGCACTATAACCACCTGTTACTAACTTGTAACTAACCAAAACAGAAGAAAAACTGACTGGTAACTAACTAAAACAGAAAAGCTAGACAGAATGTAACTACATTGAAATTAAAGTGAACACAGTTAATACGATATCTGTACTACATTCTAGTGGATTTTTAAGTTGTTGAGACATGGGATGACAAACAATTTATATTTATTTTGGACTGACAAAGTTCACTTTTTATTAAGTTTTTTTGGGTAAGTTGCACAATAATTAGACAGTAACATCTACTGTTGCAAGATTCCATTAACCATGTGGTTCACCTAGGTTAAAGAGTGGTTGTTATCTACATTTGAACCTGATCTGTGTTAACCAAATGAGTGGTTTGTGGGTCCTCATTTTTTTCAATTGTTTGTACGCCTTCATTTATACGGTAACATCTACTGTTGCAAAATTCCATTAACCATGTGGTTCACTCAGGTCAAAGAGTGGTTGTTATCTACATTTTGAACCTGATCTGTGTTAACCAAATGAGTGGTTTGTGGGTCCTCATTTTTCAATTGTTTGTATGTCTTCATTTTATTGTTATTTTATTTAAATACTTCTCCAATTTTCTTAAATTCTCTTCAACTTTATTAATTTCTCTTCAACTTTATTAATTTCTCTTAAACTTTCTTAAACTAAATTGCTCATATGTTACTGGCACCAAACAGGTTGCACCTATTGACATCCACAGGGAAGATCTGGTAGATGCTGAATATCAACTTAGGTTTCTTATCCATGTTATGGAACGGGTTGATGTTAGTTGCTTCCTCTCACTATTGAAGGGTTCATTTTCATATTGGATATGGCATGAGTTGGGCATCATGGTAAGCTGTCTAATCAACATTATTTAGGCAACAGATGGAGATGTTATACAAATAAAAACCACTGTTGGAGCTACTACACCTAAAAGTTTAGATGTTTAGTTGATGAGTTTCTTCATGTTGTATCAAATTCTTCTTGAACAAAAGGATTTTGAATGAGGAGTTTGACTATAGAATAAAGATACAAATAAAATCTTTCTGTATTGTGCACTTGTAACCTTTCAGCTAAATTGATAGGGGGACTTCTTTCATGACATTAAGATATCAATTTGCTACGAACAGATTTAAGATATTGTTTTTGATGTTGTGATGCAGCCATCTTCTATTTTTCCAAGTGTCAGATGTGGCTTGGAAATGGCTATCCTCAATGCCATTGCTGATGCAAAAGACTCCAGCATGCTGAACATACTGCATCCCTCAATAAATAAGAACAACAAATGTGAAAGGTCATTAAATGTTCAGATTTGTGCATTAATTGATTCAAACGGATCTCCAACTCAAGTTGCTAATGTTGCCGCCAAACTAATTGAGGAAGGATTTTCTGCAATTAAGCTGAAGGTGATCTAGTATTCATTCTTTAGTTTCAGCTGCATACACATATTAGCCCTCAACTATGTTTTGTATAGATCAAATGCAATAGTTTTGTATAGATCTAGTATTCTCTTTCTTATGCAGGTAGCACGTAGGGGTGATCCAATGCTTGATGCAGCAATAATACGAGAAGTGAGAAAGAAAGTTGGTTGCCAGATTATCATCCGTGCAGATGCTAATAGAAGTTGGACTTATGAAGAAGCTATGAAATTCAGCTCTTTGGTTAAGGATTGTAACCTACAGTATATAGAGGTAGACTAAGAAAATAAGATGTTTTTTGTGGTTTATGTATTCACTCTTCTTCAGGTTTTCTTTATTTGGTTTCCACCAATTTTTGGTTGGTGCATGTTTATTTATAACTTGATTAAAATATCCCCTTTACAGGAGCCTGTTCAGGATGAAGATAATATTCTCAAGTTTTGTGAAGAAAGTGGCTTATCTATTGCCCTAGATGAAACCATAAACAGCATTCAAGAAAATCCCATGGAAAAGCTAGTGAAGTTTACTCATCCAGCAATAGCTGCTGTTGTAAGTAAATAAGAATTTCTGTAAGATATTAAGGGCAGACTAGGTTTACATCATTTAGGTAGTTATTGTCTCTTCGCAGAATAAAAAACATAATTATATTAACAAGCTGTGATAGAACTCTGGATATAGGAAACAGTAGTGGACTGATACAGCAAGGGGAAAATGTTAGAGGTGGAGAGCATGTGAAACCGTTAGTCTGGAAAGTTTATTCTAGAAGAAAGAAGGTGGGTCCCGGGAATGAGAATTAGTTAGAATGGGGTGTGACGAGTCTAACATATATGCGAATGTGAGAATTGAGATATTTGAGGGAGGTGAGAGATTATTGGGGGGAGGAAAAGTTGTTATGGAATAGGCTAAGGAGAGTTATCTCTCTGGAGGAGTCTTAGACTCTGGACTGATCCTTAGCATTGTAGAGCTTCTAGCTCATTTTATTTCTACTCATTTCCATAATAATATCAGTACATCATTTACTGTTTCTATCAAGCTGCAATATCAGTTTTCTTAGGAATTGAGAGAATTTTAGCCTACTTGTATGGTTTCTTGTTGGTAATAGGATATTAAACATATTGTTAGAAGCTATTAGAAGATTCTAGAGTTCTCTTTATAATCATTCCTTTAGGGTTAGAGTTCTCTATATAGAGGCTAATGTACTATTTCAAATTAATTCAATTGAATAAAATTCTCTCTTATTTAGATTAATCTTTTTCAAGTTTTCTTATTCAAGATAAATTAACAACGTAATTCTGCTGTGGTATAGTTGAAAGAGGGCTATCTTTTATTAATTTCTGTCACACTAAGTACATTTTCTCATCTTTCTATTACTGAGGAAAGTTGTCCCCATAACAGAAATAAGGAAATGTTGACAAATAGGCAAATAAAGAAAGTACTATATCCTTTCGGATCTTTGAAGATATTTTATTATTTACAATGTGTACGCATACTCTTTACTGGTTTATTCAAGCTATAGGATTAGAACAAACTAGAAAAAAGGCTTGATTATTATTGAGGTCTAGTAGGATTGCATTAAATTATGATGCAATAGTTTGTAGGAGGAATATTCACTGTTCTTGATTTTAGGAAATGATAATTATAAATAGGAAAGATCTCAAATTATTATATCAGATTTTGTTGTTGAGATGTTTTTCCTTGTTTCTAGCCTAGAAAACTGCTTATTGAGGAAATTTCAGATTTATTGGATTTCCTATTTTTCAGCCTTGTGTGTAATTCTGATGATTGTCAATGGAGAAATGAAGTTTTACTCTAAAACGTGCTAGAGTTGTGACATTTTCTTTTTATGCCTATATGTTCAACCATTATGACTACAATTGGATTAGTCTCTTGGTTGGATGAAACAAAATATTCTTTTATAAATTCCTATAAGAACTGCAAAATAGTTTTTGGCCTCGTCATATAAAATGATAACTCCGTTTTATTAAGAATTTTGTTATGAATTTTCAGGTTATTAAACCAAGTGTTGTTGGTGGATTTGAGAATGCAGCATTAATTGCTCAATGGGCCTACCATATGGGGAAGATGGCCGTTGTAAGTGCTGCATTTGAAAGCAGTCTGAGTCTTTCTGCATATACTCAGTTTTCTAGTTATCTTGAAATACTGAGTTTAAGTACATTCAAAGTGTTAGATAATGTGCCAGCACCTACTGTAGCACATGGTCTTGGAACCTACCGTTGGCTTAAGGAAGATGCAACACCAAATCCTTGTTTTATTTGTCGTAATCCTCAAAGTGGTTTTGTTGAAGCATCTGTGGCAAATGCTAGTCGATTGGTACGTGATTTTCAAGTCAACAAGAAAGTTGTCTCGTATGTTATTCTTGAGGAGCAAGTTCATCGGTACCAATGTAGAGTAGAGCTTAACAACGTATCTTGTTCTTTTGAAGTTCGTGAGACTGGCCTTAAAACAAATGTAAGTATAGAAGCCCAATGTTATGATTTATGGCTAGATTTTAGATTTAGTCTCCATGACTTCACAAGCAAATCTATTGTATATATGGGTAACATGATCCATTATTGTGTGCATTTTCGTGAAAGTAAAATTTGACTACCTCATACAGATCTGATTTAGTTGATTTAGCAAATGTAGGATAACGTTCTGGTATTTCTTCATGGATTTCTTGGAACTGGTGAAGACTGGATTAACATCATGAAGACCTTTTCTGGATCAGCAAAGTGCATTTCTGTTGACCTTCCTGGTCATGGAAAATCGATACTACATGGCATAAATGGTGTTGGTGAGGAACCATGGCTGTCATTGGAGACAATTGCTGATGTATTGCATAAACTAATTCATCACATAACTCCAGCGAAAGTTACTCTAGTTGGGTATTCAATGGGTGCAAGGATTGTGTTGTTTATGGCTCTCAAATTTGTCACCAAGGTATAGTGGCTATATTCAATGTTATTACTTTGACTTGAACTATGTAAGAAAATAAAGAATTATTTTATTGATAACAATCACATCAATTACATTCTCATCATCTCTATTTGTAAAAACCAAAACCTTTGAAAGAAAGAAATAAAAATATGCTGAAATAAATAGGGAGATTCCGAAGATATTTTTTCGTAATTGCTAGAGATATTGAAGATATTTCTGCTATTTGCAACTCTTTGTTTTGATGTTTTCATGAGGTAAACAATTTGAGCATATATGATGCAGATAAAGGGTGCCGTATTAATATCTGGAAGCCCTGGATTAAATGATAAATTATCAAGAAAAATTCGTGCTGCTAAAGATGATTCTAGAGCATGCTCAGTCATTGCACATGGTTTACAACTTTTTGTCAGTTCCTGGTATGCTGGAGAGCTGTGGAAAAGGTAACCTGTTTGTTCTAATCTTTAGACCATGCAGGATTTATGTAGATTCTTTTATGGTCTAATCCTTCTATTAGTGTCTCAGTCTACTTTTGTATCATTGAACAGCTTAAGAAGTCATCCCCATTCCAATCGAATCATTGCTAGTCGCTTGCAGCATGACGATGTGCAGAGTCTTGCACACATGCTGTCTGGATTGAGCATAGGAAGGCATCTGTAAGCACATTAAGCTTAACTATTTTTTTCATTCCTTTGCTTCATTTATCTCTATTAGTGTCTTCCACGTCCAGTTGAATATCCACAGGATGTTTCGAGCAACCAAACCATATTCATAGATCCTAATGTCTCAAATTTTATTAGAAAAAACGTAACATATCATAAATGCAAGCAGAAAACAAATGGAGTTGTAACAAAATAAAGACCTATTCGGGGAGTGTGGAGTAAGTGTTAAAAAGGAATACCACTACCCATGAACAGAACAAAAGAGAGACTGAAGAGCTGTGTTTGAGATGCATGAACAGACAGTTGGCTGAAAACAAAGCCAGAAAACTATTGTCAGTGGCTGAAAATAAAGCACAAGTCATACAAAGCCTTCTTCAACTTACACATGAGACTCAAATCTTGGGTGGGGGTATCTCCATTTAGACTTCCTCTTTTTGGTCTCTATGCAGGAAAGTATTTCAACATCAAACTACCAAAGTAGGCAGCTCGGGAGAGACTGATTCATATTCTTGGAGATTCTATATTGATTAGAGATATACATGGTACTTAAAATTGAGATTATAGTTAAGATTGTGAAGGGTTCACAAAATCGTAAATTATATATATATATATATTTACGATCTAAAAAAATATGATATATATATATATAGCTAGCATAAATAATTAAAACAAAATTAATCCCTTTGACAATACTTCATCAAACTTAAGTTTATAAAATCAATCACTTTGGCAATACTTCATCAAACTTAAGTTCATCTAATATAAATCATTCAAATTAAAATGAAAACTAAAGGAGTCTTCATTAGTTCTATCTCCTTCATGAAGCACATCAATACAAACATTCTACTCCTATAGAGGTGGGATTGCAAGAACATCATCCTCTTCCCCACCACCTTGGGTTTGATCTTCAACCAAGTATTCATCATCTCCATTTGAATTAGGAGCATCATTTAAATCTATATTTTCATTATCTCCTCCTCTTTAACCATTTTCCATAATCCTCTTATCATCAAATGAAATATCATCAAGTTTCAAACTCCTCAAGTGACATTCTCCCTTCTTTCTTCTCAACCAATTTTGAATTAACCATGACATAAACAACATCATTTGTAGTTTCTTGTTTCAAATGATTTCTTCACTTTGTGTAGACCTAACAAATACAAATGCAAACATACATATAAGTAATTACTAATTTAGTATATTTTAATTATTGTTTCAAAATTTTTTTAAGTTCTTACCATCTCAAGTGCACTCTAGTTACGTTCGCATACAAAAGAACTACATATCAAACTAAGTACGCAAATGGCGAACTTTTGAAGCTCCAAATGCTAGTCTCCATAAGACTCCCACCAAGGTGTTGGAGTCTTTCTGCCAATCGCCTTAATAGCCAAGGAATTACAAAAAAACCTTCCTTGGTTCTTGAAATCTTCCATGTCAACTTTAAAATTAGGATAAGAATGCAATTCAGGATTCAGAAAATACCCTGCAGCATGCAAAAGCCTATGGAGCTGGTTGTCTCACCTTTCATCAAATAATATTCCATAGATCTTAATAACTAAAAGCAGAAAGTAATAATTTGAATTAATGTTGTTCAGTATCTAAGAAGTCAACTCTATAGATAAAATGAAATTTCAATTTGGAGATTAGTAAATTACTTACCTTTTCTTGTCACCATTAAACTCTTTTTGTATCTTTTCTTTAGCTTGGCGAATTGTCTCGTAGATAAAACCCATGACTGGTTTATCATTAGAATCTACCATTTTAAGCACCTGTATTATAGGAAATGTACCCTTCAAGCATATGACAATACTCTTCCAGATTCTTTATCCAAAACTACCTCTTCAACTGATTTTCCATTTGTACTTGTAAAACAAGTATTCTTCCATTCGTCACTAGTAAACATTCTAATCAAAGGGCTCTTATGGTTCAAAAGACAGCCTAATTTTAAGTAAGAGGTGGAAAAGCAAGTTAAGCTCAGCCTCAACAAGTCTCTCCCCTTTGTGAAGTGATCTAGCAAAGAAATCAAAGATGTCCTAGAATAAATATAATAGTAATTTTTCTACGTTTTGGAACAATATCATGATGAACAGGTATCCTCTTTTCAAAATCTTCTTGTATCAAGAAAATGCAATGTGTTGCTACATATGGGGTCCAATAGAGCCTTTTCCTTTTCTTCGGTAACAACCCACTAGCTGCTTTATAATTGGCAGCATTGTCCATTACAATTTGGACAGCATTCTCCTCACCAATTTCTTTAACAATGTCATCCAACATCTTACAAATTTTATGAGTTGTTTTTGAGATGGTAGATGCATCAATAGATTTCAGAAATACCATTCCTTTTGGATTATTAATTAAGAAGTTCA
Organism: Lablab purpureus; assembly: GCA_030347555.1. Lineage (NCBI taxonomy): Eukaryota > Viridiplantae > Streptophyta > Magnoliopsida > Fabales > Fabaceae > Lablab > Lablab purpureus. The sequence goes on from CM059258.1 coordinate 28,136,163, forward strand.
ATATAGTCCTTCTCTTGTCGGTCCACCCATCAGTCATTATTGTGCAACCTGTTTTCTTTCATGTAGTCCTGTGAACTTCCAAAGTCTCTTTTGTTGTCTTAACTTCTTCCTTAAGTACTTTACTCTGATTTCATGGCATGAAGATGGCTTAAATCCTGGGGCATAATTTGAGACTAAATCAAGCATTGTTCTAAATCTTTTGCTTCTTGGCACATTAAACAATATGACATTTTTATAGAAAAACTTTGCTACATCTCTATACGTACTTTCTCTTTGATCCCTCTTGAGTAGTTGATTAATTGTGGTATGTGAGCTTACTTCCCACTTCTTAAAAATATTTCTATTGCTGTTCACATCCTCCTCTTCAGTCCTCTTTGTTTTTTGTCAGTTTCTACATCATCCCCAATATCAAACCTTGTTTTTTTCATTAATTTTTTCTACAAACCCTCACCAACCTCAAACATTGCTTTTTTTACTTCATGAGTCACACTTTTGCAAGCAATTACATCCTTTTAAGTTCCTGCCTAGTGGTGCTTCAAGCGAAAAACCCCTCTTGTTATAATCTTTTGGCAACATTTGCATTGAATTTTTCTTGGATCTCCATCAATACGTATTCCATGCCTCCAAGCAGAGTTTGTTCTACTACCCAGAGCATTTTTTGCCACTTTTTTAGAGTGAACATTTTGTGAGAATAGGAATTGTTAGCGGCAACATCACTAGAGGGAAGGTTAGAAGACCCAACTCCCAAAGCCATTATACGTAACAGTGCTGCAATTAACGACTTGGAATTTTGTGTTTTATTTTGTGAGTTCAACATAAGGAGACACAAACTAAAGAGATGAAAATGACAGCAAGAAAATGTGAAAGCAGAAACCAACCATGACTTGAAATGTGAAAAGAAACCACACACTGAGGAAGATGAAGACCAATGTGCAAAATTGAAATACAACTGCACTACATTGGACCACACTGCACTGGACTATACGAAGAAGAGAGAACATGCAAAGTTGAAGTTGGAAAGTTGAAGAGGCACACAATTTATGTTTACCTGGAGAAGATGGAACATTTTTTTATTGGGCTTGAAAAGTTAACTGCTCACTTAAACTGATCCCAAGCGTTTTAAAATGTGCATTGTTCTGATCCCACTGCTTTTGCAATTTTCAGGACAATCCCACCAATCTTCTACTATTCTGATCATGTGCAGGCATTGGAACGAACATTGGGTTCAAAATCATGGAATCACACGATTCTACAATAAAACTCTTGATTTTGGCTATCCTGGAAATATGGTCTAATTATAGTATATGAGTGGAGATCCTAGTTGTCGGTCCAATTGGTAGCTGCCGCAGTAGGGACAATGACGGCAATGATGGTGACAATGGTCATGAAACACAAATTACCTTCACTTCAAGCAACCCAAATAAACAAAGGAAATGGGTGAAATTCAAGCAACTCTTAAAAAACGAAAACCTCAACAACAAAAAATGCATAAACATGGCCCCACTCGGGAGCTCTAATACCAACTTGAAAAGGATTCAATTGTATTTGAGAAAATATCTTATTGGATTCTATAATTGAAACAATACATAAGCATCAATATATAGAGAACTTTATCCCTAAGTAATGATTACAAAGAATCTCTAGTATCTTTCAATACTACCATTTAGCAATACTAACAAAAATTTATGGATTAACAAAATAAGATTATTTAGATGAAATTGGACATTGGAATGAGTTGGGGAATTAAAACTAGTTGAGCCAATGGATTTGATTGGCAAAGCTTGTCCATTTCCTAGGAAAGGATGTTCATAGCTTTGAAGCAGAGTCTCTTGCATTAGGTAAAGTGGGCTAGCAATGACATGATGTGATGTTTGGCCTCAGAGTCAGCATACCAGTTTTGAGATGCTGGTGCAGTACTAGATATATTTGCTTGGGGAGGATTGTAATGCATAATAATACAGGATTGAGGAGTTGGAAATCATGTGGAACTAGTTGGCATAGTTTAGGTTTGTGGATTAACACAGGTATATTATGGTGGTGATGGGTAGGAAGAATCAAACATGTGGTAACATAAGGCAGTAGTATGACCATAATTGTTGTGGACCAGACACTAAACATTGTTATTTTGACGACTATATTGACCGTCACAACTTTCATTGTAGCTATTTTTTCCTCCACAACCTCGACAATTTCCATCAAAGGACAAAGACTTATTGTTGGTGATGGTGTTAGAACCATTGTTTGGGTTGTTATAGTTGACCTAAGATTGTGACTATGTGGTAGTGACAAATACACCATTTTCAGTCTTAGGTGTAGCTTGACTAACATTGAGTGAAATTTGTGTTCAATACAAGATTCATGACCAACAACCAGAGACTCGGTCTCATCAAAATGAACTCATTCACACTGAAGTACATCAAGCAGAGCGAGTTATTCTTGATCTGAAACAGGATCTCCAGCGGCTTTTAGACAAGAAAAGTGGCTTTTAGGCGGAGTAAATACTATAATATTGTACTTTCTCCCTTCTTGACATTGTGAAGTTCAATTTATTTGTCGTGCTCATGATTTCGTATGCATGCTGAAGTATTGTGGATCTTGTTCAAAAATTGAATCTCATGATAGCATCCAATGACTCGTTAAGATCGAGGAGGAGAGATGATTGGAGTCATGTGAGAAGTTGATCCTGTCATTCCCAATTTTGTAATTCAGGATTCTCCTAACCTAGATTGCGATCCTCATCAAATAGAAATTATTTGTTTCTTTTATATAGAGCTGAGAAACGAAGTAATAGTTTAACTGAAAACTAACGACCTACACCATTGTCAAATACTAACAAGTGTAACTATTTCCGGCTATAACGTTAGCCTATACACTGTTATCAAACAGGGATAGATGTAACTAATTACGATTATAACAGGAGCTTATTATACTATAACACTATGAAGATTAATGTATTTTAATATAGTATTGGTCGAGGGGATTGAATATATATATCTATCGCTGTGAGATAAAGCCAATCATATGAATCTGTAATTTGTATTCTCTGCACTTAATTTATATATTTGAATGATATACGGTCATCATTTAACTAATGATTTCTCGTTACCTGAGAGATCAGGTCAATGTGGGAAGATTTGCCAAATTGTAGAGTACCTCTTCTTATCATTCATGGAGAAAAGGATACAAAATTTAGAAATATTGCTCAACAAATGATGAAAGCGTTGTGCTCTGGCTTGGGGAGTAAGCATGAAAATGCGGATGCCATACATGAGGCTGTTGAGATTCCCAACTGTGGCCATGCTGCTCACTTGGAGAATCCTCTTCCTATCATTGCTGCCATAGCACGATTCCTGACAAGACTATGAAAGTTATGTTCTCCAATTACAGGATCAAAATGGGAGGGAAGGATCTGGGAGAATGAAGGTTGGGATATTGTATGCTTTTACTAAATAGAATTTCCCTTGTTTCTTCAGTATTTTCTTTTGATTTCTGTCAATGCAAAAGGTTAACCTCTCTTTCCAAGGAACTTTTATCTCCATTATTTCTCCTCTAAAAAATGACCTTCATTAAGGATGTTGTTCATTTTGCCTTGTGTTGGATTTGACTCTTCTGAAATAAACAAAGTTAACTAACACATGTATTATCTGCTCTGTACATTTGTATAACATATCAATTATTTTTCTTCTTATTATTGATTTTGAGATTATTTATTTTATTCTCTGAAGCAAATTGTTCACTTTAGATAAATTAGATCTGTCGTAAAAGTTTTGATTTTTTTTAGAGCACTAACATGTATGGCTTGGATGACTCAGATCCATGTTTTGTTACGTGCTTTTTTATCTCAATCAACTCACTTTTATTTTCTTTCTCTTTTCAGAACTTGCATACAAATTATTTTTGAAGATTCTACAATTTTTTCAAATATAACTTTTTTATACGTATATTACTATCTACATCTTCAAATTGAAATTAAATAGTTTTACTTAAAATATAAGAATTATTATTGGCCAATGATAATTTAGTTCCTGAAATTTTCTAAAATTTAGTTCCCAACTTTTGAAACATTGAGTTTAGTTCCTACACTTTTTCAACAACAAAACTTTGGACCCTTATAGGACGAAAAAGTTAGAATATTTGAAAAATGGCGAAAATCGTTGGTTTTAGAATTTAGAAGTCAAGAGCACGAACCAAAATTTAGAAATGTTTGAAGGACTATAAATATTATTATGATGATTATTATTATTATTATTTTAATTTAAACTAAACTAAATTAATATTAGTAGTACTTAATTATCTTTAAATTCTTGTATATGTTAAGATCTGATAAATCATCATATTTCCTTTAAAATGTTTTTGTTATAATTATATTGTTGAGTTTTGTCTTATTTCTTTGGTAGGTCATTTAGTTTGTGTGTTTGATAAATATTGAATATAACTTTTATTTGATAACTGTTTTGTTAGTTATTTAGGTGTTGTTATTTTTTATATGTTGTTAATTATACTTGTAGCTATTTTATACGAAAATGAGACTAACGAACTTAAAGGTATGTGAATTTATGTGTGTAATTCATTTTTAATCATTCATGTAACTTGTTCTTATATTTGAGCTTATGTAATTTGTTTTCGTAATCATTGTGTGTCGTTAAGGTATAGATGAGTTTTATGACAACACGCAAGTCTTATTTTGCTGATAAAGAAAATGTAAGTCTTATTTTTATTGTATGTCGAAGACATTTATGTTTTTATGATAACTAATATTAGTATGTTTTGATGTATTTAACAACTTGTTTAAGTATGAAAATAGGTTTTAAATGCAGTGAAATCTTCGTGTAAGATGTATGGTTAAAAGGTTTAAGTGAAAACTTTGAAAATTAAACAATAGTGCAAGATGCATGTCAAGTTTAGGCAGAGTCTCTAAGTATTGAAAGTGCTAAAAGTGCATTTTCATGAGATAAAGACTTATGAGGTGCAAGATGAAGACAACTACAAGATTATGTTTGCATGAAGACTTAAAAGAAGATGCAAGATGAATTAAACCTAGACACATTATACACCGTAAGATACATTATAAAATGTAAGATTTTTTTATGTAAGATGTCTAATGTAAAACTACTAAAGAACGCATCTCAAGAATTATTTTGACACATTTTATTAACTATTTTAGTTTGTATGTTTAAATTTGTGTTGTTAGAACAACAATGGAGTAACAAAGAAAAAGGCTATCTTTTCCATAAAAGTTTGATTGTTAAGACAAATATATATATCAATTAAAAGCTAAGCATGTTCTTAAATGGTGCTGACACAAGAATAAATTACTATGTGTAAGCTCAACCATTCAATTTAGGACATTTATGTTGACTAAAAAAAATAGGACATCTATAGAAGGAAGTTTCTACATGTAAAATACAATTAATAAATGCATAATAATTTCTTCGTGTATTTTCATGAGTGTATAAAAAAAAGTAAAATTATATACATAATCTAGTTCTATTTGTATCATTCTTATACCCATCTATTTGCCATGTTGATTTTGTTCATTGTCATTAATCACTTTATTTTAAATTATTTTTTTTATATTTATGATACTTTAGATTGTGCAATATGTGAATTTGTAGGATTATAGAAACTTTGAAATAATTTTGGATTTCCAATTGAGAAGTGTTTTGAGTTGATAGTATCTTTCAAATTACATAATTTATAAGAAAGATTTTGTTTTATACATAAAATCATTTTTTTTAGATTATGCAATTTAGAAAATATTTTTTATGTATAAAAATACTATTAACTAAAAACACTTATAAATTACAAGATCTAAAATTACTTTCCAAATTTTATAATATAGAAAATTTACAAATCACATAATTCAAAGTATCATAGACAAAACAATATAGAATTAGATGATTAATGAGAATGAATAAATCAACTAATTTAAGAACAAATAGATAAATAAAATAAAATAAAATAACGTTGTATATATAATTTTACTTAATATCATACAAAGAAACCGTAGGTGAAAAAACAATTGACTTCAAGTTAATATTTAATATTCTTAATAGTTTATTTTTTCAATATATTCTTTATTATTTCTATCTTTAATATTTTTTAAATTATCAATAACTAAAGAAAAGCTTATATCACAATTTAAATTGTTTATTAAATATTTTTAAGAAAATTAAACATATATAAATTATGAATTAAACTATATATATACATATATATATATATATATGAATTCACTGTCAATTTAACACTGTTAACTGATCATAAATAACTTTTAAGATAATTATTGTAAATAATTAATAAATTAATAAATTTATCACATTTAATAGATTATAATTTGATGATATATAAATTTATAATATTCTATTGTATTTAAATTAGTATTAGTATATATTTTTTCTTCTAAAACTATTTTTTTTATTATAAGTTTTATTTACGCAATTTATATGCTAAAATATCAATACTTATATTTATTATATATAAATATAAGTTTAATATAATCAATATAACATTTAGTTTACACATTTAAAAAAAAAATGTAATCTCTCAACTCAAACAGTATTATCAACCACCCACTACTCTTGTAAATGCCAGTAACTCCCCTTTCAATAAATAAAAATCTATTTTACATTGTTGAGAATTTTCTTAACATATTAGAATTATTTGAAATATTCTATATGAATATTCCATTATTTAATATCTTATAAAAAAATAAAATAAAAAGTGTCACATCACTGTTTCAGTGGTAAAAAGAAAAAATGAAATACAAGGTAATCACGAAACAGCATTCATATTCAAATTAAAACCCGCTAATAACTGTATTTCTTTCTTCGTTTTTCTTCTGCTGCGCCTTCTCTCTACTCAGTTCAGTGCTCAGAGTAGAGGCTAAAGCTTTCTGTAACAAAACCGGAATCTAGGGTTAGGGTTTTCGTTTTAGTTTTCGTTTTCGTGCAGAGCCATGGAAGCCGCAGTGGTCGACCCCGGTTCCAGCTTCCTCAAAGCCGGTTTTGCAATTCCCGATCAAGCTCCCGCCATGGTCAGACTTCAATTCTCACCTGAAAATCTCTTTTACCCTTTGCTTATATTTGCATTTGTCATAAAAAAATGATAGAATTTGTGTTAATTTTGTGTCAACCGGCAATGTGTGTCCCTAATTGTGGCTCGTTTGTTTCAGATAATTCCCACTCAGATGAAGCGAATGCTCGATGATGGGTCAGTGACTGATAACCCAACAGTCGACGACGTTGCCGTCGATCCGGTGTGTCGAGGTTATGTCAGAGATTGGGATGCCATGGAGGATTTGCTGCATTATGTATTGTATACTGGCCTTGGATGGGAAATTGGCAATGAAGGGCAGATACTGTTCACGGATCCACTTTGTACTCCAAAGGTTTGACTTTAGAAGTTTATGCATTTAATTGTCATTAAAAATATTACTGATTTAAAAATGTCCCGTTTTGTTGACCCTATTTTCAGCTTGTTTGGGATTATATGCCGCAATGAGCACTTGTTGATTAGTTTTGGCCCTGTTTGAATGATTTTATTTTTGACAGTGTTAGGAAGGAAGGAATTAAAGCTTATGAAAAACAATAGATTGAGGCAGCTGTTTCTATGATAATTCCTTTTTTACTGTATAGAATCGTCCAAACTCCTTTCCTACAACAGCATTTCTTGAAGTGTGTATTACTATTTTGCTTATTTTAGGCCTGTCGTAGGTTTCGCACTGCAGCATATTTAACAAGCTAATTTGAACAAGTACCTGCATATGCCTTTTTTTATCCTAATAGGGTCTTAATGTGTCTCTGGAGTGTATGCGTGTTTGTTGGTGTATTCCTCTAGTTTCCCTCCTTACTTGATAAAAATTATTTATGTACTCTTTTAGAATTTTGGTGCCATCTTTTGTGTGTATATTTACATTATTGTCTAGGAAATAATTGTGTTCCTAGTTTATGATTTGGTTCAACTACATAGAAATCTATCTATATGATATAGCATCTCCTCCTCCAAAAACACTTATAAGAGAACATAATAAGAAAAATAAAGGAAATGAGTTTCTCCATAAGTTAAAATTAGTTCATGCATAAGTTAATCTGTAGAAGTTCTCCTACATTTGCATGTGTAAAAGTTGATTTTTAGCTTATATATTTGAGTATAATTACTCTGCAATATATATAGTTTTCTTTTCTATTTCTGTATAGCAGTAGTATAGGTATTACCGTTGCTAAAGCAGTACAGTTGTTCTTCTAACCTCCTAAGTATCTCTGAATTATTTAGGTTAGGTTTGCTACAGGTTAGTTAGAGTTCTCTATATACTTGACTGTATTCAGTCAGGTTTGTTGCGGATTATTTAGCTATATATACATGATTGTACTGAATTACACTTGGGTTAAAATTGATTTTACATGAATTTCAAATCTCTTATTCATTCTCTCTCTCAATCTTAATATTATTCTTAAACTAATTTTAACATACAGAGAAGTTTATTTCATTTTTTTTGTTCTTATTTTCTTCTAAAAGTGTTTATGGAAAAATTTATCCAAAAATGCCCATAATTCATTAGACTTTCCTTGAAATCAAAATTGAGGGTTGCAAGTTTGTAGTGCCCTTTAATCAAAGTTTTCTTTAATAGATGTATATATTACTCTTTTAATAGATGCTATTATTGTTTTCCAGGCTAACAAGGAACAGTTAGTGCAACTAATGTTTGAAACATTCAACATATCGGGGTTTTATGCCTCTGAACAAGCCGTGTTGTCACTATATGCCGTAGGACGTATCTCTGGATGCACAGTTGATATTGGTCATGGAAAGATAGGTATCCATATCTGAAAGAATGGGAATTCAAGTTTTGTTTGAATTGTATAAGTAAATATTACAAAAAAAAGATGGTTTATCTGATTTTCTTGCTGTACATCAAGTTCTCTAATTTGAATGTGGGTGTATATGTTATCTCTATCGCCTATTCATGTGATATTTGCACACCAACAGCTCTATGGTGGGTGGCTAGAAACCTATTGTAGTTAAATCTCTGTATTGCAACAGAGTAAAATAAATATAATGTATAGTTGTATATCATGTGTCAATATAAATTACCTGGGACCTTGTCTATCAGCTCTTGAAAGCCAAAAAAGAGTCAAAAGGATGATTTAAAAATCAAACTATTACCTGCAATTGCATATTCACTTTACCCTGTCTATTCTACGTGTCATCTTTGGTAATATAATAAATATTGTATGTGCTATCTAGGAGCATGAGTAGACAGTTGAGTGTTTCTCTTTCAAAATCTGAGCTTACTAGCTGTTGACAACTTGATCCTTTTGGCTTGCCTAATCAGATATTGCACCAGTGATTGAGGGTGCTGTTAACCACATTGCTTCCAGAAGATTTGAGTTTGGAGGTATTGATCTAACTAATTTCCTGGCTCAAGAACTTGGCAAATCCAATCCGCTAGTGAATATTAGCCTCCCTGATGTTGAGAAAATAAAACAGCTATACTCATGCTGTGCTGAAGATGAATTAGCTTATCAGCAGATTCAAGATTCTTGCCCTGTGGAGACACATACCCTTCCTGACGGACAGGCATGCCTCTTTGCTTCTCTCTAATACTTATCACTTGATTTTTTTCATTTACTTACTTATTCCTGTCTGATATATTTGGTCAGTTCTTCAACCAAGTTTGTTTTACTGTAGATCTGACAATCTTAGTACAAATGGAAAGCAAACAAAATTGAAAGTTGGTCGAAGAATTGTTTGTGTTAGGACTTAAGCATAAGAGGAGAGTCCAACCCAAAAGAGTGGGAGAACTTCAGGACATAAGTCCCACATTAAGTAATTTATCTTGCTCATTAGGAGACTCCTAATATTGCCAATCCCTTTAAGGGCTGACATCCATGATGGCTTCACTCTATTGACATTGACTCACTGGTGGCTCTTTTCTCCTTGAGACACTTCACTCATCTATCAGTATTCAATTTGCACCTTAATTCAGCCTGTGGGCTGTCCTTTCTGTAACCTAATTCTCAATGAAAACACCAATTGTAAGGACTTAAGCACAAGAGGAGAACCCAAACCCAGAAGTCTAGTCCATTAGGTGGGAGAACCTCAAGGCTCAAGTACAACATCAAGTGGTTTATTCTACTCGATGTGAGACTCCTAATCCAATGAGAGCAGGGCTTACTTTAGATTGTTCACCTGTTAAACAAATGCAGAAGGGAGAGGTGGCTAACATTTGTTACCATAGGATACATTCTTTTTAATTCCATAACAATGTTAAATCTGATCTGGCTGGTCACGTAGATCTTTTTTTAATTGTGATGCATATGAACTAGATATTTTTTATGAATCTGTCATTAAGTTCTCCCCAAACATTGCACTAGAAAAGTTTATTTTCCCATAGGAGGCAGTTTAGCAGTAGTTTTCTTAAATGATGTTGAAGCTAACTAGGTTGTCATTGGAGGAGACTTAAGAGTATAAGGTCATATTTTTTTGGTGGGTAAAAATAATGGCCTTGTACTCTAAAATTAATTGACTAGAGTTATTTAGCTTCTAATTTAGTTGGTTGAAGTCTAGAAATCTTGCTCACAACATGATATGAGCACGAAGGGGACAACAACAGATCTAGGATTTTTAAATTTAATTTTTAATTCTTGTAAATTTTCTTTTATGAGCCTTTATTGAGCTTTGTATTTATTCGTCTCTAGTTTGGGCATGAGCCTATAGTCTTAGGTCCATGAGTATAAATAGGTTTGTCATGACTTTTTGTATTCAGAATTCAGATTTTAGAAATTGAAACTTTTAGCTTTGTGAATTCTCTCTTGGTTCTCGAGAAGAACTTTTTGATTCTTATCTTTAAATTCTTGAATTCATAGTGGTGAATCCTCACTGGACTTTATCAATTAGAAATAATTGTGGCGTCTTCTCCATCCCTTATTTCTTTTCCACATTTTTTATTTTTTATTTGGGGAAATTTGTCGGAACAATTTGTTCATCCCTAACTGGGGTCGAATCTACATCACAACATTGTTTATTGTATTAGATCAACAAGATTATAGGATGTTATCATTTAATAAGTTAAACTGAAGATTGTTGGGTCTAAATGTATTTCTTCTTTAGATGACATTAATCCAATATGGATGATTGGATGCATGCATTGTATCTAACAATAACCATGTATGGCTCAACAAAATGCAAGGCTGAGTCTCAAATGAAAACTTCGAACAGTTGAACTGCAGTGATGGTGGTGGCTTTGAATGGTTGAACTATGGTGTTGGATCCTTTTGAACTATTGAGCCAAGGTGGTAGGGGGCTTCAAACTGTTGAATGTGATGGTGGCAGATCTGAAGGGGAACAATGACTTTATACCACATAGCAGAAGCTCATCGCACTAAGAATAAAAGAAGAGTTAAAAGTTAGGAGCCGTTTAGTTAAATGCTCAACTGAGTGCAATTTGGTTAGCTGATAGATTCCAGAATAAGGAGTCTACCCTCAATAAGTATCATTGAATGAGAAACGAAGAACACAATTACATATACAAATCAATGATCCAAGCAACAGCTCCTCAGAAGAAATTCACAGGAAAAACACCTCTAATTGACTACCCCTATACCCTGCCTATTTTGTCTAGAATAATTTCTCCAAATGGCAGGTCTTTCTTGTTGCTGACCCACAAATGTAACTCTCTCCAAATTGGTGTGATACAGTCTTTTAGGTTCAGTTTAGTAATTTCATTTCCTTTCTTTTTTATTTTGCTCAACTGTACTACTTATGACTGCCATGCTAGGATAATTCTTTACCTTTAGTGTGTACTCTCTCTATTCTTACTTTGGATCTTCTATATTTTATGATTTGTTCTAACCCTGATTTTTGAATTTGTATAGGTCATCACAATTGGAAGAGAAAGATATACCATTGGTGAAGCTTTATTCCAGCCATGTCTATTGGGTTTAGAGGCTCATGGTATTGTTGACCAGCTTGTTCGTACTATTTCAAATGTGTCATCTGATAATCATCGCCAACTTCTCGAAAATACTGTGGTTTGTGGAGGCACTTCTTCTATGACTGGTAAGCAATTATTTCATTACCTCTTCTGAATCTAGTATACAAGATCCTGAGTTTTTTTTCTCATTAATATGAGTACAACAGAATTAATCATGGGCCTTGCTTCTCTATATATTTAACTCAAATAATACAACTTCTCTGTTCACTCTTTCTTTCTGTAGTTCTAACATTTGCTAAGTGGTATAATAGGAAAAAATATGCAATAGTTCTCCAACTACAGTAATGAAAGTAGAGAATAGTTGAGGGAATGGAAAAGAAATGATAATCTCAGTGAAGCTAGATGCTACACTTCCCAAGGCCTAAGCCTTTCCCTACACAATTTTGATTTCCTCACCTTCAATTATATTTACACCTCTTCCCAAAAGAAAAGTGAGATGTTATTGAATAATAAGAAAACATCGAAAGGTAGGAGAGCAATCTCCACTCCCAGGGTTTCCCCTCCAAGGATTCTCCTGCACAAAGAGCTAATGCTCAATTTAAGAATGATACGAGCTAGAATAATCATTTCTCCTTACATCCTCCTATTTATTGAATTCATTAACTTCCTAACTAACTAAACAATATCCCATGTCTTAACTAACTCCCATTTCCCATAGTCCTAAAAATACCATCCCTTCTAAAATCAACCTTGTCCTTAAGGACAGAATATGAAAACTAGAAATACTGGCATATCAAGACATATCCTGGTAGGTACCCTAGGAAAACAATACAACACAGAAAAATGCAAAGATCCTATTTGATATGTCGTGACTCGTATTCTCAAGTATATCAAGAGGGTTTGGTCATGGTTTGTTGTATGAGAATAAAGGAAATATCCAAATATGAGTATTGTGATGCTAATTGGGCCAAAGATGTCATGTATACAAGAGATCTATATTGGGTATTGTGTACCTATTGGAGGTAATATTTTCTTGCAATAGTAAGAAACAAAATGTTCTTACATGATCTAGTGTAGAAGTAGAATTTAGAGTTATGACCACAACCACTTGTGAATTGGTGTGGATCAAACAACTTCTTCAAGAATTAAGATTTTGTGATATTCAATAGAAGAAGTTATATTGTGACAATGAGGCAACCCAAACATTGTCTCTGATGCAATGTTCCATGAAAGAACCAAGCATATAGAGAATGATTAACACTTTATTGAGTAGAATATGACCACAACCACTTGTGAATTGGTGTGGATCAAACAACTTCTTCAAGAGTTAAGAATTTGTGATATTCAATAGAAGAAGTTATATTGTGACAATAAGGCAACCCAAACATTGTCTCTAATGCAATGTTCCAAGAACCAAGTATATAGAGAATGACTGACACTTTATTGAGTAGAAGTTGCTAGCCGAGGAAATATCTACTAAATTAGTCAACTCAAATGATCAACTTGCAGATATCCTGAGCAAGTCTCTGAGAAGTCCTCAAATTCAATTCACATTTTCCTAGTTTGGTGCATATAATTTATATGCTCTAGTTTGAGGGGAATGTAAGATTTACACTTTAGATAATATGTTATATGTCTTTTTTTATTGTAGAAGAACTGTGTATTCTTCACCTCTTATGAATTGTAACCTGTTTCCATCAATAGGTACAGTCTTTTCTTCTTTCTTGTCTCGGTGTACTTAGTTGTCTTTTTTAGTATGTTATAAACTGAGTGCCAAAAAGAGGCAGAAAAGGCTTTTCGTTTTAAACTCTCTAGTAGCACTTAAATATAATAATAATTGTAACTATAAGGGAAAATTACACTCACCTTTCTTGGGGTTTTCTTAAATGATCCTCACACTCTGGCTTGTTCATAGATTGAATCGTACACTCCTTATTTTATTTATTAATAAAGTGACACAAAACACCCTATCTTTATTACTCCCTCGGTTCTTTTGAAGTCTCTGAATTGTTTTTAAAATCGTTCATATTTATTTGTTCCTTTCAAAGTTCAAAATAATATTAATTATTTTTCTTAATTATATCCTCATTTTCCACCTAACTTTTTAATACTTTACAGATTTACCATTACCGTGGAAATGAAAAACAAAATACCTTTTATCATTGATAAACAACTGACATGCATTTACGGTAGAGTATAAATGAAAGAGTAAATTAGGGAACTTTTTTATGAGAAACCAAACAATTTGTGTATTTCTTGTTTATTGTACAAAAACCTTAAATAAAGATGTAGTATAATGCTACTAGCTAGGGGAGCTGAGTGTTCTTTAGAAACTCGAAAGAAGTGAATGCCATTTAGAAAGATTTCGAGGGAAGAGTGCAATTTTCCCTAATTATAATGTTATATTATGGTTATATATACTATAAGAAATAATATGGAAAAAATAATTAAATAACTATTAAAATATAAAAAATAAGATTTTTCCAAATTGTTGGAGTTAAAAAGATCAATTTTAAATTTGGGGAACTAAAAACAAACTTATCTCAAATTTGAGAGACCAAAAACATTTATACATAAAATTCATTTCGTTCTTTCCCATACTGATGTGTATGAAACGATGAACAGCACAAATTCTCATTTTGTGCATTCATCACCAAATAGTAGGACAGAACAAAAACTTATCTTGTAACTCTCTTTTCTTGTGCTGTTCTGTATGTGTTGTTCCTTGATGTGCATAAAATGCAGTGTATATTCCATTGTTCAATAAATTCTTTGCATTTAGTTGCGTATGGAATTTAGGTTTCCTCTGATTAAGAAGGAAACCAATGTTGTGTTAGACATCAACTTGCTCAGTATGTTCGCTTTTTATGAGAAAGCTAACTGCCAATGTTGCTTCTTACTGCAGGTTTTGAGGAAAGATTTCAGAAGGAATCTAGCCTGAGTTCATCTGCTATTCGACCTACCCTAGTTAAGGTAATTCTGTTGTCAAGTAAATAATCTGACAAGTACATTGACATCATATTTATGTTAACTTGAGTATTTAACATTGAAAGAATTTGTTTCATTTGTGTGGTCACTAATTCTTAAAATCTG
Source organism: Lablab purpureus (assembly GCA_030347555.1). NCBI lineage: Eukaryota > Viridiplantae > Streptophyta > Magnoliopsida > Fabales > Fabaceae > Lablab > Lablab purpureus. Next base: position 28,151,191 of record CM059258.1, read on the forward strand.
GTGCCTAATGAAATATGGGATCCATGTGTTGCTATCCATGGTTTTCTTTCCGTCCCTTTGCAATTCGCATGCTTAGACCAGAATAAGCAGTTCCCCGCAACACTCCCCTGCTCCCTGTCTTTGAGGGGATAAAGAGTTGCGGGCTAATCTTTATAATAGTTCATTGTAATCCTGTACTTTTGTCCATAAACTTTATATCGCTATTCGTGTTCTAATTATGTTTCCTCTGATGGGTAATCTATGCCATATTGCAGCCTCCAGAATACATGCCAGAAAATTTAACCCTGTATTCTGCATGGGTGGGAGGTGCCATACTTGCCAAAGTAGTTTTTCCTCAAAATCAACATGTAACCAAGGCAGACTATGATGAAACTGGGCCTTCCATTGTTCACAGGAAATGCTTTTGATAGGATTCAACTGCACATTCTTCGCCAAAAGCCAGTTCCTTTACCACTTGTATTAGCACATGGATAGGCCCTCGTTTGACTCTAGATAATTCTAGACTTGCAAGATGTCTAGGTGCTCGCCTGATTTTAAAAATTGTAGTGGATCTTCATTAACTAAATGCAATCATCACCACAGGTAGATGACTTCAGTAAAACCTTGTTCCGGCAGGATCATGTAATGTATATTGCAGCAATAGCGGCTAGCATATCTTTGAGCAAGCCTGCAAAATATTCAGTTTGGTCAGTGATCTTTACTTGCACAGATTTACTGAACCTCTCACATGACTAATTATATTACTTACTCCTTAGATTTGCCAGTAATATGTTCTTTTGTTGATACCATTTTTTAACCAGTTGTGGGAAAGTTAGTAACACATTTTAAAACATATAACAACGAAATAATAAAATTAAAAACCTGTACATTTATAAAAAGCAGTGTGAATAGTGAAGAGTAATTGTATCTCAACTTTACCAACGGGGACAGCTAATAAAATTAGAACCATAGTCATAATAAGTATCGTGTACCTATGATTTTAATACTACTAGTACTGTGAAACGGCAACTAGATTCTATTTCTTCGGCATGAAACCCTCGAACATGCATGTATAGGCTGCTTCCATTTAGACGAATATTTGGTTAATATATGGCTATAACGAGGGTAAAATACTTAATGTGTAATGTTGATCCTACTATCTTCTATGCCAACTACTCATGTTTTTTTCTAGGTTCATGCCTTGTAGACATGAAAAGAATATATTTTAGTATTATTTATAATTGATTTTATTTATGATAAAAAGATGTCAACCACTTGAATCGTATTGAATCGCATGGTATTTTATGTGTAGACTTATGGTTAACTCAACTCTCATTTCTTAGTTTCTTATTAGATATTTCCCTAAGCATGTTTATGATTAAATGACTAAAACTTTTAGTTATAGTGATCTGTGGTAGACAACTCCACTTTCGATGGGTCAGTATACCACTCGATGGAATTGTGAATCACATGGACATATATAATGAAGTCCTATAGGTGTTGAACATTTTATATTAGAGTAGCATTATTAAGCTATGCATGCTGCTACACCTGTTATAATATTATATTCAACGTGTACTAGTGTTAGGCATGCAGCAGGCTCGGTTGGAGCACTTCCTTCGACTTGCTATAATATCATTATTTTTTTTTACTTCAAAATTATTTTATTACTTCAACTCCTAACTATTAATGGCTCTCTTTTTAGTTTTTGTTCACCATAATAAAGTTTCAGTTATTACTATTCAGAAATTAATGATCCATGTCATGCTTTGAATTCAATGTCTATTTCTTAGAACTGAATTTGTTCTAAGTTTTTAGTTTTCATCTTTTTTTCTTAACTCTTAATCTTAATGAGATGTGTTAAGATGGTTGATGAAAAGATCATTTGTAGTCAGAAAAATTGTCATAGGATTAGGTTCCAGAGTTTTGTCAATCAACTGAGAACAAAAAAGATGCTTGATATCTCCTGCTGTGATGATTCCAAATGTTTGTTCATAGTTTCACCCAGCTGCTTGTTTGGTTTAGAGTTTCAAATCACGTTTTGAATTAAAAAAATAAAATTACTACAGCTAGTTTCAATTTAAACATAAATCTTGATTTTGTATTTAATTTGATTTAATATCAAACCAGAAATAAAATAATAAGTACATGGTACAAAATGGGAGGAGAGGAAGACTAATTTTAGTATCTAAAATTTACACCAGTTAATTTAATCCTTACAAAAAATTAGATAAAATTTACAGTGCCAAATAATTTTATCCCATTTTGAAATATAATATTTCTAAACTTTCAATTTGTTAAGATAATACTTGAAAAATGAGTTAAATAATACTTGAATGAGAAAATTTAATGTATTTCAAAATTGGAAAAATAAAAAAAAATACATAACTAAAATCAAACTTTGACTATTATAAAGGAAATGAAAATATATCTTACCTAAAGGAATCAAATTAGTTGGATATAATTAACCATCAATCAGTTTGATATGAAATTAGCATCTTTTTAATGTCTAACATAATCAAATTAGTTAACCATAATACTAAGACTTGACACTAATATGTTAACTTGGTCCTTTATGTTAACTGTCAAATCAACTTTCTAATGTCCAATATATAGATCTTAATGTCTTTAAATTGTATTATTCAATAAAATATTAGTTTTTCTTCTCTCTTTTTTCAATTTTTTCTCATATTTTTAAAGACTCAATCATAACACAGTCATATTGGTTTTCCACTGATAAATCTCATGAAGTTACTAAAGAAAAACAAAGTCACTCTTTGCGTTCTCATCTCCATTGATACAACCTTTTTTATAATATAATAAGCTTTTTATATCTTACATATATATTCATATGGAAGATAGAACTTAATTGACATTTGAAAGAAATTTGAGATTATACTCTAATGTGAAGTAAATTATTTTTACAATTCCTAGATACTTGTACACAAAAACTTTACTAAATTTAGAAAAATAATTTTGATTTGACAAATATCAATACAACTAAAAAATATTTACAAAATTATAATGCATGACCATGCAAAAAAAAGAAATATCACTTGATTTTTGAATTGTAAAAATCTCAATATGGAAAGTACAAAAGTGGTCTATTATTAGAATATTAGTTAATTTTTTATAGAAATTATTATTATTATTACAACTATATTTCTAAATATTTGCATATGAAACATAATATTTATTGTGGGAGACTTTGTGAAAATAAATTATAAAATTTAATTATTTTTAATAAAAATATTTTATTTTTTACAAAATTTATATTTTATAAAAAGGTTAATAAAATAAAAATATTTTTAGAATGGAGCAACACCCCTACATGCTTATAGGTATTTAATATGCGTAACTGGGCATATCACTTAAAACACTCCTTTATGTAAATAATATTTTTTTAAATATTTTAATAAATTATTTTTTATTTTGCCCACAGTCTCGTCTAAAAGTTGAATGATCACTGTCCTCCTTTATTTATGCCAAAAAAAAATTTGAATTTATAATAAATTTAATTTTAATGGTCATAGATCATTTTATATATATATATATATATATTCCACAACTACTTTCATAACACTCACTTTAAATAACTACATTGAATTATGTTATTTTATAATTAATTTACTAATATAAAATATTATGATATTTTTTTAAAAGTAATTAATTAAAAAATATGTTTTAAAATATTATTTTATATTAATATATATTTCTTTTAAATGGTTAACAACTAATGTAAGTAATATCTATTTGTTATTCATCTTATCTAAAAAGATTAATTATATTATAAATTTGTATTCATTCATATCTATTTGTTATAAATTTTATCAATAAACATATGTTGGTACGATTTTTTTTTTAACAATCCATGTTTATATATCTTTTATCAAAAGAAGAAATTAAGTTGAATTAGATGAGATTTTGTATGATTAAAAATGGATGATGATGGATGTGAAACATATTCATGTTTGATGTTTAAGGGTAGTTGAAATGTGACATCTTGAGTCTATTTCTTCTCATAAAAATGCATACAATCTTATTTTTGACAATGATAGATGATGAAGATTGAAGATTCTAAGGGTTTTTCACTTTGAGCACCCTCTCATAATTCTTCCACTCTTCCAACTTTATTTGCCATCAACTGGAACAACACATTCCTGTCATAAACAAAACACAAATCATTCATAATTTCTTCATTATCTTCAACTTTTCTTTCTTCATTCACTCTAATCACTCTCTATCTTAGCCATCATATTTCAAGATTTCCAAATCAATTTATGTAAGTGACATCTATCTTACCTCCATTTTCTTTATGAGTTCTGCTGCTGTGTCTCCTATGAGCAGAATATGCCTTGCAGAGTTTTCTATAAAACCATCTTCCACTCCTTTATCAAACAGCCTCAACAAGCTATTGAAATATCCATCCACATTCAACAACCCCACCTGTGTTCATCAGAACTCAGAACTATATCCATCTTTCATCAACATCTTTTCATTTTTGTCTATTTTTCAGACACTTCATAGAATAATAATATCTTTATCTTTTAGAATTTCTTTTTAAATTATTTTATATTTTAATGTAAAAGTGTCATGTCTATGATGTTGAATAGGTATTTTGTAAGAAATAAAGTGTTTATGTATCTTTTACCCCTTAAATTATACATGTGTGTATCTAATAAAAATATATGTTTGAGAATTTTTTATTACATTTTAAACTAAAAACAATTATAATTCTTTTATCATCTCATTGGGTCTTTGGAATTAGTAAAAAATCTCACAAAATTATCTTCATGCTTTCTAGCCACTATAAAATAACCCTAAGGACACAATTACAAAAATTAAGATCAAATACTTAATTATACATTTTTTTATTCAAAGACCCAATTAAAATTCTTTAAAAGTAGGAACTACTGATATATTAAATATTTCTTTTGCTGAAAAAAGAAGTTCTTACATGTTTCCTGATTTAAAACACTCTGATGATTATATAATTCATCTTGATCAAGAAAGTAAAATCATACTGGTTTGTCATGTATTCCAAGTTGAGACCAAGCTATCACTTCTAGCAGTTCTTCCATGGTTCCATAGCCTCCTGAACAGCGCAACTTTTGATTAAGTTTAAAAGGCTAAAACATCACATTGCAATTTTATAGCTTTAACATACCAGGAAGTGCTATGAATGCATCAGCATGTTCAAACATGGTTGACTTCCTTTCATGCATGTCTGCAACTGTTTTCACTTCTCCAAAGGTTTCTCCGGACACCTAAAAGTGAGATTTTGATGAGAGTTTAGTCTCTGATTGGAAGAATTCAGATTCAAAGATAAACACATGATCATAAAATTCAACATAAAATGGTACCTCACGAGGCAATAGAGTTTCTGGAATCACTCTAATTAACAAATAGAACATAAACGGTTAAAGTCTATGAATTCATAAACGAAATTATATTAATAATATTAAGATGTAATCTAATACATTAAGAAAAAAAAAAGGATATATATACCCAAGAACATGGCCACCTCCATTTAGCACAGTCTGAGAGATCAAACCCATTAGTCCTAAGCTTCCTCCTCCATAAACCAGATCAATTCTCCTTTCAACCTGTCATCACACAAATCAAAAAACAAGTAAACAATAAGATGCAAAAACTCATAAAAGTAGAGTAATTGCACAAAAGGTGAACAACTCAATGTTCTTTGATGAATTGGTATAGGAAATACCATCAATTTTCCAAGCTCAAGAGCTGCATCACTGAATGCAGACTTGTATCCAGCTCTACTTCCACAGAAAACACATATTCTTTTGAACCTGCTTTGTTTCTCATTTTCTGCAGATACCCTTCCTTCTCCTTCCATTCTTACAATGTGATCATACAACAAAAGTACAAGTGTGTGTGAAAGAGAGAAACCAAAGACCAAAAGAACACACACCCTTATTCAGAAACGTGACAATTTTATCTGCTAGAGAAGAAAGAACTTGTAACTGCAACTATATCCCCATCTTTATGTACATATATATAGGAATCAATTCTTTTGTACTTCAGAGGATGAAAAGTCTAAGCCCTGTGAGTAATTCCATCGCAGCTTGGTGGGGGCATGCATTATTGTTGTATAGGTTTGATTGAAGATTGTTGTTTACACTTTGAAATGAAGACTTTTTGAAATGTTTATAAGATATGAAAAGGTACACATGGAGATTTGAAAGATTCGTGAGAGTTCTAAAAGATAGGTAATTAGAAATAAGCTATACATCTATTTATAATACAAAATTTAAAAAGTTTCCCTAAGGGAGATCACTTATAATATTTGTATTAGGGATCATTCTTTTATGTTTAAAATGAAAATAAAGTGACTGATTATATTGTAGTTTTGGAATGTAAAAGTTCTTTGTTAAAAAAAATGTTAACCTACAGTTGGAGCCACTTTGCATGGTTGTGAAACAAACTGAGATCACTAAAGAAACTGACATCACTGGTATTGAAAATTACAAGATTAAGACCCTGCTCATTAACATAAAAAGAGAGGGAAAAAATGAAGCAAGAAAGTGGAAATAATTAAATTTGTTGGTTTTTTGGAAAAGTAAAGAATTTATTTTAAAAATTTTGGATTCAAGTCTTTCAATTTTTTTTCATGCAAAATATAAGAAAAAATGGTGCAAACCAACTGGAGCGTACTCTATGAACACCATAATCTATTTTGAGAATTTATAACTTTTTAAAATTTGAATATATTTTTAGTCATTTAAATTGGAAGTGTTTTTTCTTACCTCTAATTAAAAAAAATTCATTTTTTAATCTTCTAACTTTAGGAAATATTACTTTTAATATTTGAGATTAGGTATTAGATAGTGTACTCACTTTGATGATGACAAATGTTTAGTGGGTATTCTCACATACATTTAATTAGTAATATGATATTTTTTTTGAAGTTTATTAAATTTATGTTAATTCTATGTTACTTAGAAGACTAATAATATTTTAGTCATTCTACATATATGAGTTTCTTTTAAGAATAAAAGGATAACCAACAATTATCCACTTTAATAAATTTTTTGTTGAAATAGTAAATGAAAAATACATAGAAAGTTTATTTTTTGAGGATAGTTGTTTCAAAGTTACAAAGGGTAACTTACACAGAATATGATATCAGCTTCTGTTTCTGTGTTCTTATAAAAAGACAAACATGAGACAGATTCGATGTTGTTTAAAAGCCTACATTTACAAATGATGATGTTTGAAGTAACATCCTCAATTTCAGTTTTAAAGCAGTGCATGATCATATCAAAAGATTTCCACTTTTACCAAACAAAAATCATCATTAAATCTCCCATATGCTAGACACAAATCCTATTAAATTAATAACATATTCTCATGCAGCACCAAAAGTAAAATATTATCGATTAAAGTTTCAAAATTATGTCAAAGTTCTTGCTTTTAGAAAACTAGTTGTCTGTCCCAAATTCCATTGTTTTTGAGATTAAGATTTTCTTTTTATATCACTTCATTCACAATTGTTTTTATGGCTTTAGAAAAAAACTTAAGTAAATAATTGTTCTTATATTAATTTTTTAGTTTTTTATGTAAAATTATATTATTATATTTAATTTTATATATTTTCGTACTTTCTATCATTAACTATTATTATTTTTTATGCATCTTTTTAAATTATCCAGAATTATAAATATTTTTTAAAATTTATTTACCATGTTATTGCTCAACATTGTTTTTATAAATTATCTTCATTTAATTTTTTTACATACTTGTTCTTGAATGAAATATAGGAATATCACCATGTGTTTATTGATAATTTGAGAATTTCTAGAAATTTTAAAAATGTGTTGAATTTCAATTACTTTTATTTCAAAATATTTCATTTTTAAAATGCTATTTGGATAAAATAAAATAAAGTTTATTAAATACTAATCTTTATATAAATAAAATATTTAAACCACCAAATACAAAAAATTATTTTAATATTAAATATATTTAATAATTCTATCAATTGAAAAATATCAATTGATTGAATAATCTTCACTTATATTAGTTAAAAATATAGTTTTATTGTCATCAATAATTTTTTTTACTAATATAAATAAAAAATAATCTTGTCCTGACTAAGAAAATTCATAACGTTGGTCAATAAATAATCTCATACTAATTTTGGTTGACGTTAATTAAAAAAAAACTGTAGCTAACAATATAATTAAAATTAACATTAGTTTACATTAACAACAACAAAAATCTCCATTAATATTGACAATAAAATCTTCATTTTGGATGATAACATCAACTTACAATAACTTTAATGTTAATGAAAGTTCTGTCAACATGGAGTGAGAAGATAATGTTAAATTGACAATATTTTAAGTCAATAATTTTAGTTGAGTTGATGATATTTCAATGGAAGTTCAACTGATAATTTATTAGTAAAGTTCATTAGAAAGTGTAAGGATAAAAAATACCTAAAATCTTTACTTTTTAGATTAAATTTAAAATTCTGTTAATCAAATTTCTTTTCTAAATTTCTAAAATTTGATTTTTTTTTTTAATTTCTCACTCCAATAATACATTATATTGTAAAAAAAATTCTATAAAGATCTATTATCTCTAAAAATCCCTCATTCATATACAGGGTTAATTAAGGTTTGTGCAACTATAACTAATTGTTGAATAACTTTCTCAACAATTTTGCAACTATAAAAATTTGAATTTTTTATTTAAATACACTATTTTAATTTTTCTAATATTATAAATAAAAAACACTACAGTAAAAAACACTTTTTAAAAAAAATAATGAATAATAAAACTTAAAAATTAAAATAAATCTGGTTAAGATTTGTAAGAATATAAAAATGAAGACAAAAAATATAAAGGCTTTTATTGTTTGTCTTCCTTTATCCCTAGTTTGGTATTACTGTTACTGATTATTTATTATTATCAAGATGATTAATTGTTTTATTGTGAGATCTTTTCTTTTAACCGTATTATTTTCATGTGCTTGAGTTCAAGTGTGATTAAAGTGATGAAATGTAACATTACTTGTATCAACAACTTCTTGATTTCTATCAAGACTTTGTTATACATCTGAGAAAATTTCTGAGAAAATTATTACAGCATTTTGAGCATCGCGTTTGTGTCTGTTATGTGCCAACTTTTCTACACCATTTTGCTTATTTCTTCTATTAACTGCAAATCAAACATCTACACAAAATGTCTAAAACTCATTGAAACTAAGAGTTAATTTTTATTGAACCAATGATCACTTTTGGACTAACATGTAAATGCCTTTGCTTCTCTACTTTGGAAAAAAAAATTGGTATATACGCATTTACAACTCTGATAACTATACCCCAATACCCTTCTAATTTCATGAAGTAGAACATGGAGGAAGAAACTTCCCCCCATTAACATATCTAACATTTTCACATGTTGCAATGGTTTTAGAGCCACCATGGTCATGTGGTGTCAAAATCACATCTTGCAAGTATATTCCTTTGCATGGGAAGGTTTTGCTGCAGTCAAATTTGATTGCCACTTCTGAAGCACTTGTTCCTCTAATGTTTTGGTACACAATGTTACTCAATTGCACTGCTGAGACCTGAAATTTGACCAAAATGGTTGTGATGGTGAAATCTTATTATTCAATGTTAATAGAAACAACTTGTCTCTTTGCTGACTGAGAGCCTCTCAGAACTCACCTTTTCTTGGCATGGCTTCTCCTGGTCACAGTAGTTTTGATCTACGATTATGGGATTTGTCACATTTCGCATTGCTATATTCTGAAATTTTATGTTTTTCGCATATCCAGAACCCCCCTGTGTTGTCATAGATATCATTGATTAAACACATCTCATGATCTTAGTTAGAAGCAAAACCTTTCTAAATTGTCACTGATTGTTATGTTGCACAGTATGAAGAATTTCTATTTTTTTTGTTATTTTACTTTGAAAGTGCCTTTAATTTTGAGGTTTTAAATGCTGATTTCTTTTTCTTTTCGAATTAGTCCTTACTCACACACACTAGCTAGCAATCTTTAAATTCGGTTAATCTCTGTTGAACTATAGAAGCAGATTTTTGAAAGTTTAGAAAAATGTTATAAGCCTTTTTCTGGAATTATTGAGCATAAAGAACTTCCCCAACAGTAGTTGCCAAGTCATTCCACAAAAACACAAATGAAAACAAAAAAAAGTTGGTTCAGATTAGTTAAGAGGAAGGATACAAGAAAGTTGAACTACACAGTTTTTGACCCAAAAAAATTATGTTGACTTGTAAGAAGAAGGTTAGGAATTGGTGTAGTGTGTGTAAACTTGCCAAACATGGTTAGTTGAAACATTTTATGTCAACTTAAGGTCAGTTAGAACTTAGAAGTGAAAACCAACCAAAAAAAAAGTTGAAACAAAACATGGTAGCACAAAATTAAGCTAAACAAAGTGGGAATTTGACCTTTGGGTGCACTGTTGGCCCCATGCACCAATCCAAGTACAATTGGTCAACTTCCTAATGTAATAGTCTTATTGTGCCTAAAATTTGGCAATGTTTGTTCTCAATATTCGCCAAGATTTACCAATTTTTCCTCAAGACCTTCTTTGAACTTTGTAAAAATCCAAAATTAATTTAACTGGGTAAGTCCAATTGCACTTTTTAGAAGCAAAGTCAAAAACTTTATACCTGCCAAGTCTTTATTCTAACCCCATTAGTGGTTCCTGTTAAGGTGGCTCTGTTCACCAACACATTGGACACTTGAGCTTCTGAGTCACCAGCCCCTAAGCTTCCAATGCTGCAACATAATACAACATCAATCAATGAAAATTGAGAATGTTTAAATTTTACATATTCCCAATGAGACCCCATACATCAATAAAAAAAATATTAATATGACTTCTAATATAATTTTTATTATTATTAAAATTAACAAATTTAGTATGTATAATAACTTATTTATAATAGTATCATATTATGATTGCATATTTTATTCCAGTCACTTTATTTATTTAGATTTAGCAACATAATTTGTTATAACATGTTTGTGCTATAATTGCAAACCTGATTCCATGCCCTGGTCCACACGTGACATCTATGGCTCGAACATTCTGTGACCCACTCACAATTGAAATACAGTCATCACCTTCAATGAAACAGTGAGAAATGCAGATTAGAAAATTTGAAATTCGTGATTTTTTTTTCTTCTAATTTTGTGTTGATTTTGGTTTTCACCTGTCCCAATGGTAGTGTTCCTTATGATAATGTTTTTTGTCTCTGTGACATGAATTCCATCAGTGTTGGGACTGTTCCCTGGTGCTCTCAGGATCAAATTCGAAGCAGTGACGTTGTTGCATTTTTGAAACCTTATATGCATTTGTTGTGCATTTTTGAACCTCAGGTTTCTCACTCCCAAGTCGTTGCATCCATAGAATGTCACAGCCTTTGCAACAGATTTTCAACAAAATTTAAGGAAAAAAAAAATAGTATAGAAACAGAGGAATGTGCATCAACGAGTAAAATTGTTGCACATAAAATGAAACATCGTGTCACAAGGAAGAACATTAACTTACAGTGGGGGCAGGTTTGCATGGCTGTGAAACACAAGGAGACAAAAAAAAAGCATGTTCAGTGTTGAAAATCACGAAATGTGACTCAATTAACATTAACTAGATATGTACTACTCATTAATATATCTGACTTAATTAAACATTACCCTGAATTTATAGAAACAATCTGAGTTTGATTCTGGTATAATATATCATTTTTAATCAGTTTTGCAGAATTTAATGAACAGAATAAGGCATTGGTTTTATAGTCTATTCAAAAGATGGAAGGTTATGGAATAGCACAAGATTTTTCCTGAAAGGAAAGATTGTGATTGATTACAATTGTTCCTTGAAATAATGTAACGAACAATGTGAATGGTTCAAGAGTTTGAGTCAATTATAGTCAAATTGAATAACTTACAAGTTTTTCATTGGTTTTGCAAGAGTTTTCCCACCATTTTCTCCCATTGCCATTGATGGTGCCACCACCATCAACTCTAAGATTGGTGAGATTATGAAACATAATCCAGAGTAGTCTTTCTTTTCCATATGCTGATATCTTAGGCCATGCTTTGATTGTTCCATGGACCTAATCAACATGATGAAGCAAACTGTGAGAAATCACCTAATCTCTAACTAATCATTGATTGAAAATGTTAATCTCACCCTGAAGGCAGTGTTGGGTTGGCATGGTCCTGAAAATGTTATTGGCTTCAAATGATAGATTTTTTGTTCTGGGACTAAAAGAACACCCCCTGTAGAACATGCCTCATTCCATGCCTTCTCAAATGCCTAAGGAAAAAGAAAGATTGATAACTGAACAGAATTAAACACAGCTTAATTCTCCTGTTAAACTGTAACGTTAATTAGTTACCTCAGTGTCATCTCTTCCATCATTAGCTTTGGCTCCATAGTCATCAACATTGATCCTTCTTTGAGACCTTGCAGAAGGGGTGGATCCATGAGCCCTTCTCAGGATGTTACCAAAATGTTCATTACTTGGTTTGATAGAGTAATGTTGATAATTAGTTAAATGATATGTGTCCTCTAGGAGAGAGCCAAAACACACCCCGAATGAGACAAACATGATGATGAAAAGTGAAAGAATTTCAACAACACTTTGTGGAGACATTGTCATGTGTTTTCTCCTTTTATGTGAAAACAAGGGGAGAAAAAGTTGTGAGGATTATAGAGAGATTTGTGTTGTGATAAATGGCAAAGGAAGAGTTATATATATATATATTTATAAGGGAGTTAGAGCTGGTTTTATAGAGAGAGAAAAATTGAGCATTGAATGGAATTGATTGTAAGAAAGAAGCAAGATGGTAGAGACTGAGAAGAAATCAATACTGGGGTGTTACCAGAACTTGAAGAAAAAATCAAATTTGAGTTAGTTATTTTCAAGTGCTTTTGTGCTTGTTTACCAACAATCAAACATTTTGTGCTGCATATTGGTAGTGCTAAACTATGTTTACATTGACTGCTAATACCAGTTTAACATGCAAGATTAAGTATAACAAGCAAGATTAAGTATAACATGCAAGATTAACTGACACTAGTTTAATCAGTGATTTCCAAATTCAAATTGCAGCATAATATGCAATATTAAGTAAAAGGAAAACTTTAACACCTAAAAGATTCTAAAAATTCTGAATTTTAATACTTTCTTTTCTTTATGGAATAAAAGGAAAATGGGTTAATCATTGATCAAACTTGGAGGATAAGGAAAATGATAAATAAATTCAAGACATATATGTTTGTTTAGTTTCCTACTCAACAACATTCATACCATAACTTCAGATTCTAATTATACTTTCCTTGCTATGTTTTAAAAATCTATCACTTTCCTAATCTGTTAAAAATGAAATAGGCTATAGAACCAAATGAAAAATGCAAGCATTAAAAAGTTACCGGACGAATATTTTAGGAAAATATTTTTCTAAGAAATATCTTGAAAAAATAATTATATTAATATTTTAAAAATATATTGTCTATTTTTCAAATTGAAATATTAATATATATATATATGTATGATTATATTATTAAAATAAAATTATGAGGTAGTTGTTTATTTGACATAGGGTGTGAAAATATAATTTTCCTTTCTAATATAAAAAACAAAACAAAAATTCTCAAAATTTTCCTTTTTTAGCTTTTTGAAATATTTTTGAAAAATAAATTATATTATTTTGTAATTATTTAAATTATAATTATTAAATAAATAATTTAATAAATTTATCATAATTAAATTTAAATATTAATTATAGCTATTTATTTTAATAACAAATAATATATATATATATTGCCTTTTTGTCTCCTAATTGTGAAGTTTTTGTTGTTTGAATTCAAATTCATTATATATACAACAATTTACAGACAAAAATGCATTTAAGTTTAATGTTTATAATGAAAACTTCTGCTTTAACATTTTCAGCAGTTACCTAAGAACACTATTGAGCATTTCACATTTTAATACGACAATGAACTGCCCTAAATGTTTGACATTAAAAAATCAAACAGAAAAAATAAATGCAAACATTTAAAAGTTAAAAATCGCACTGTATCACTCTGAAGGATAGATGAACTTACAGAGTTATTATAATTTAACTTTTTTTCAGTTTCTTCTAATTCACTTATTAGAGCTTAATGTTGTGTATTAATATTATGCTTGTTACTAATCCAACTAGTTTTGGGTCACAATTTTATATATATAGTTGCATGAATTGTTCTCATAACACCAACTTATCATATTTATTATAACTTAACCTAATAAATTTTCATTTGAGTTCCCATATCCATTTCAAAAGTTTAAGAAATTATTTATTTTATAGAAAGAGTGCCAAAACTAATACTTAGAAAAAAAAATCAAATACTTTTTCTAAATATACTATCAAGAAAAATATAAGTGTAAAAGATGCATTTTGTCTTTGTTTAAACTATGTTACCTTTGTGGTTTTTTGTTTTAAAATATGTTTGACTAAGCATGATTTAATTCTTGCTTAAAACATGTTTGACTAAGCATGATATTGTTTCTTTATAATCTTATTAGGGCATAGACTTCAAAGTGAGTGAAAGAACATATACAAAAAGTATTGACCACAACATATATGTTTGGTAATCTTATTAGGTTAAAGTTTCCAACAAAAAGTTGTGAGAAGTGATTCCAACAATTTTCAGTTTATGGTGCGTTAGGCAACATATATGTATCACTTTTTTTTTGCATTTGACACATGTGGAATTGGTACCTGTCCACTAATATGTGAATATGATTTGACAAAACAAGAAAGAAGAACATTCACTAAAACATTCTAAAAGAATAAGTGTTTCTTTTCTTGACTCAAAAACTATAGGTGGGGGTGGACAATATGGTTTTCTCACATGAAAAAAAAATTCCATTTTTCACAACATTTTAGCTTTAAAAATGAGTCCTTTGATTCAAAAAGAACTTCATTACACCTTACAATTTACAAGGTTAATTAATGGGGGCAGGTTTCACACTAATTAAGGTTTAGTATTATGGTAAAAAGAGGTTTATAAAGTTAGCATAGAATGATTTAATCAACAAGGTGAATTATTTTTAAGAAAATATTCAATGTAAGGTAGAATTGGAATTAGAGTTCTTAAAATGAGTTTAATCTTATCGATTGATGTATAAGCTAATAAAAAAATTTAGATAATACAAAATGTTATGGTTTAAATTGGATTGAATTAGATTATTTTTATTAAACTTATTTAACATGTAATTTGAATGGACTTACACTGACTCAGCTTGGTACACTTTTAAAATTAATATATTTAAAAGAAAATAGTTTTATTATTTATTAAATAAATATATACGGTATAATATATATATATATATCAAACCATAATATTTAAAAATTAAAATTAATTTTATTTATGTAAGTTAAATTTTTTTAAAAAATGAATTTTTATTTTATTTATTTTCTAAAGTATGTCTAAATATTCTGTTAATTCAATATAGAGATAAATTGAACTTAAAAATTAGATTTTTTATAATAAAGTGTTTCTTTTTTACTTATTTATATTGTTGTTTATAAAAATTCTTTTGATTATAATTTAATATGTGTTAATATAATATAGATATAGAAATTATGATTATAAGAAAAGAAATCTCTTATAATTTTAGTTTAATATTTTATTATTATAGAATTATTATGATTAAGATAATAATAATAATAATAATAATAATAATAATAATCTAAATAGATTAATACAGTGTGATAGCATTCAATGAATAAATATTATTTAATAATTCATATATATAATAAACATATGAATGTAATAATCGAAATTAGTAATTTATTGAAATGAGATTTTGGAATGGGTAACTTTATAATAAGAAGAAGAAGAAGTAAGATGGAATACGTGCATGGAAAGGAAGTGACGGAATAAAATGGGGAAGTGGGCAGTAAATTTTTTTGAAGCAAAAGGTTTGAAGAAAAGTAAGAATAGGTTTTGGATATATAAGAGAATGGGGGTTCAAAAATGAACTAACATACTCATCTATAAAACTTGTCGTAATGTACTTTTGAAATTATAAACTTATCACTTTCAATCATCTCTCCTACCAACTTATCACATTTTTAGAATTGCTGTTTAATTGATTCTTCTTGAACATATCTTGTTAGTTTTCACATTCTTCCTATCATTGTCATAATGTAACATATAAGTACTTCCAGATTAACTAACATTGATCAATCCGTTAATACTCTCAATGTTTAACATTTCAGAATATAATTATATTTTTTATATTCTAAAAGTTTCATTTGGAAATTAGATATAAACTGTTTATATTTCGAAATTATCATTTCAAACTGCATTTTAATGTAAATACATTACAGCAAAGACATTCCAAAATTTAAAAAAAAATATTTTCCAAAATATACATTCCAAATTAGGAGTGCACACATGATGATCATTTTAAAATTTTATAAGAAAATTAAGAAGATTCAAAACTTTTATGGGACACGAAAACGAGTCCTACTGTTCTTGTAATCTAGGAAGCATTTTTACTTTTTTTCTTCTAACACAATTACTATTCCTATTTTTTAACTTTTCATACTCTTGATTTATTGAGCGTGCTGAATTCATTGAGTTCACAGCTTGCCCATGAAAAAAAATGAAAGTAACTTTACAGAGCAAATGTCCACTAGGATGAAAATGATAACTCTCCACATCTGAAGAAAATTATTTGCAAAGATGGAAGCAGTTTTGGAGTGAGATGTCTTGTCTCCATAAGTGCTGAGGATAAATGTTTAGGCTGTTGAACTTTGTATATACAGAGATAATGAATTTATGATCTTAGCAATCAATTATTCAATAAGCAATGGAACTATAGAAGCCTGATCAGCCTCAACAAAAAACCTGGTTTGAAGTGAGGCAAATTGATCGACCACTTCCAAGCATCTTAGTCTTTATTCAATTTACACTGGAGTTCTCATGGATGGTGGTTTACCGAGGTTAAGTAACTGGGGGCATAATCTTCATAAACGTCGGTTTTTCTAACTGATCCTGCATTGATCATATAAGCCATTTTAGCAATAGCAATAGTACCTTCAATCTTTAACTTGGGGCAAGATTAAAAAAAATAATAAAAAAAGCCTGTATCTGTAGGTATACTTGTACCGATATAACTAAACAGTAATGAACAGATGCATACAATGATTGCCACTTCAAAAGGTTAACATACGAAGCAGCTAGAAAAATGAATTATTATAATTTATACAAGTACGGCATTCTATTTAAATTTTAAAGTATCATGACTCAGAAGTTAACTTTCAAAACTAAAGAATGCACAATATTTCCAACCTCACTAAAATCACTAAATAGAATAATGATTTGTCATATTGAGTAAACAATGTGGAGAAGATCCTCAAAGGAATAGTGTCTACTTCCATTGTTAGCAGTAATAATATATGCAAACGCTTTTATGATCTCCTTTTCTAAAGGTCTTCTACAAACATCAATCAACAGGGAAAATACCATTCAAGTATGGACACTCAAATACTCAATAGCCCCAGTGATGAGATGTATTACCGATAGCCAAGCTTTACACCAAAAACCATTTTAAAGCAGTTAGCCTACTCTCATGCACTAAACAAAGGAATTACATATTAATAGCATAATTCACCTTGAAAACACTTGAATTCCTTTGAAGAAATCAGCATACATACATAAACATACCATGCATGAAGTGTCACCCGGACTCAATCTCGCGGTAGCGAGAACAACTCAGAAAACCCACATGGAACACATCAACAAGGGCAAAATCCAACCATTATCCAAACAGTAACGAAAACTGTGCACACAATGACTGCTACTTCAAGGGATGAATATACCAGGCAGCAAGAAAATGCATTCTTATACGTGTATAACAACATTCTATTTAAAATTACCAGCAACATGTCATATAGAAGTTATCCTTTCAAAATTAGAGAAAACGCACAACATTGTCAGTATCACTAAATAATAAAGAATTATCATAGAGAATGAGAAAAAACAGCGGAAAAGGAGATGCAAAGTACCTAAATGAAGAATGTTTGCTTCCATTTTATGGTAGTGGTAATCTATGCAAATCCTTTATGATCTACTTTTGTGAAGATACTTCAGAAATAGCTATGTCAACCAGGGAAATGCCATCACAGTATGGACACGCAATGGCTGCAGTGGTAGGATTTACTACTGATAACTAAGGATTATACAGTAAACCACAATGAAGCAGTTAGTCAATTCTTAAGATTAACTGCAGTATCTCATTATGGAAGAAAGCAACATGAAGCTGATTGCACAGTGCTTTTGTATGCTATTCCACTACTCAGCCATGCAATATTACCCAGCGAAACTCTTCTAATTAAAAAACCATGTCAAAAGACCTATACTTCCAAACTAAGCATCACACACTAACAGTCCTCATCTAACGCTACTGCACTTACCAAGCCCTTCGTCTATATAAATACACCAAACCGAAGCAGATCATAAATTAACAATGAAGTAATAGGTCAGTAAGTATCAAAGGTACAGGACAGCATACGGCTTTGTAGAACCACAACCGAACAAGCAAATATGGTGCCAAGTTTGAATAAACTTCATTTCGCAAACTGAGTTTGCAAAAGCAACTCTCTCTTTATTTATATTTTTCAAACTGAGTTTCAAAGCCAAACTCGGTTTACAATCAGACCCGACTGAAAACCAAAGAAAGACGTTTTTCAGTTTTACATTTTGAACATACACTCGGACCTCCCAACACTCACAAATTACGAACATCCCCATCAATACCTCTCATTTCTCTCTACACCTCACTTCTTCTAACATCGCATCTTCAATCATATCAATTCCTTATGTCTTTTCTCTTCCCATCTATCTCAAGGGGTGTCCAAGAATCATCCTCCCAACTGAAAACCAAACATGCACTAACCAAGGGAAATACATATTCATAGCACAAGTCACCATGAAAACCTTCTACCACATCAGCATACACATATTCATACACACATACCAATTAAAATAGATGTCATAGCACAATTCGCCGTTAAAACACTTGAAAAGCATCTGCCAAATCAGCATACACATATACATAAGTGGAAATAGATATTCACAGAAGAATTCACCATGAAAACGCTTGAAATTCTTCAACCAACTCAGCATACACATATACATACATTCATACACACACCAAGGGAAATAAATATTAATAGCACAATTCACCATGAAAACACTAGAAAGCCTTCTGTCAAATCAGCGTACACATATACATACATACAAACACACAGACAGTTACAATTCACCATGAAAACACATGATATTCATCTACCGTATCAGCATACACATATACATAAATTCATACACACATACCATTGGCGAAGCATCAATGGGACCTGACCCAATCCGGGGGCGGCCAGAACAGCTCAGAAAAGCCGGGACACTCAGACAAGGGCGAGATCTTTCCATCATCCAAATCAAAAACCCCCACTCCATTAGCAACCCTAATAGCACCCAACCCATCATCTCTAAACACCACGAAGTTCCCTCTCTCAACGCCCAAATCCTTGGCAGAAGCCGAAAACGCACAATCATCCCCCAAGAACAAAACCCATTCCCCCAAATTCGCCACCTCCACCCACCTACCCACCTCCTCATCAAGCCTAAACACATCAAACCTCACCGTCCTCTCCCACTCCATGTCACCAACGTCCTCCTCGTCCAAATTCTCGTAGTCCGAGGACAAGAACAGGTCCACCAGCATCAGCGCGCCGTCGCACTCCACCAAAAACTTCTTGTCCCCGCCGAAGACGCGTTCCGCAGCGACGCGAAGCGCGGCGTCGAGCCCCACAGTGACTGTACGGCCATTGCCATCGACGGCGTAGAAGGTGCCGCGAAAGGCGCAGACGTCATCGTAGGGGGTCGGCATATCGGGGATGATGGTCCAGGCGGAGTCGCCGCGGCGGAAAAGCGCGAGCTTGCCGGAGATGTGGATGGTGAGGAGGGCAAAACGGTCATTTCCGGCTGAGAGGACGACAAGCTTCTCATCGTAGAGGGAGTCCGTGGAGGGGCAGGCGTTGGAGAGGCGGAACTCGCGGCCAAGGTCGAGAGCGTTGAGGCGGAGGAGGTCGAGCGCGAAACGGGGGCGTTTTGGCTGAGAGCGGGAAAGCGCGTGGAAGAGCCGCGCGGTACGGGCGAGTGGGTCGTGGGAGATTTTGATGAGCCAGGGGCGGTGGTGGGGTGCGGCGGAGGGTGGCGTGAGAAGGAGAAGGGAGCGGTGGGAGAGGGAGAAGGTGGGAGTGAGAGTGATGGAGTGAGAGACGGGAAAAGGGAAAGAAGAAGAAGAAGAAGAGCGCCAAGAAGAACAAACGGATCGGAATCGGAGAAGGCAGAGAGGGGTTTGGAGGCGTTGGGAGATTAGGTTAAGAAGGTCCTTTGGGAGTTCAGACCAGTCCGCCATTGATGATGAATTTGGAGCGAAACAAACACAAATGTTACATCGTACATTTACGATTTGTTTGGCATAGCTTCAAACCATTCTTCGTCTTCACCATCAAAAACAAAAACGCTTAAGTTCTTGAAAACTGATTACGAACAACTCAAGTCGCGAATTTGCCTAATCTCCAAAGAAAAATCTACTTTTCTAGGTAAGAAGAAAAAATTCGATGAACTTATCACAGTTTTGCGGGAAATAAAAAAAAAATAGTAGGCATTGCGGGATTAAGTTTGAATCATTTTTTATCCATAGACAATATTTTATTAGTAGAATGTTTAAAATATAATTTTACTTATCATAAAGTTATTTGACATGTTGTTTATTTTAACAATGATCTACATGTAGTAAAAGGTATTAATGATGTTTTTATTTTATTTTTTTTGCAAGAGATAAGAAAATTTATACAAAATAAATCGGGTGTCATGTTGAAAGTTAAAAGTTATCTTATTTATATCTTTTAAATAAAACAAGTATATTTTCATATAGATTTAAATAAAACGAGTATATTTTCATATAGAAAATATGTATGTGAAATCTTGAACTTTACTAACACCATAATTAAATGATGTAGTAAAAAATAAAAATAAGTCATTAATTTTAATATAACTTTCAAATGTTTGTAGTTATGAAAATTGAGAATAATTTTTAAAGTTTCACTCATAAAATGATGAAAAAATTATGTTTAATTACTTAAAGTATCAAAATATTTATAAATTTTATAACTTTAGGATAAGAAAAAATTTATATTAAATGTAATTATTTTAGGTTTAATAAAAAATTGTCCTATTTAAACTGAATTTTTTTAATTTATAGATTTATCAAAGTAAGAAGAAAAGAGAAATATTATTTTTATTATCGAACAAAAAAGCAAAAACGTTTAAACATGTATCATAATCTAATCGAAAGATACGAGTCAACCAACAAAATGTTTAAATAATGAGAGATCATCCATTAAGAAATTCCTATAAGTAAACAAGTAAAAATGAGGTTTGTTTTTTAAGGAAACTCAACTTTTATATCTTAATTGTCGCTCAAGGTTATATATAAAATATTAGATAACTAAGATTGGATAGAAGTTATTCAAAAAAGACTCAAACAGTTTTAGAATAACAATGTCTTAAAGCTTATTGAGATGTAAAAGATAAGTTATTAGAACGTACTGAGTCTTTGAAAACAAGTTTCAGAGAGACAATATTAGAAACAAGGTTATACTAAGGATCACAAGTTACTCACAATAGGAAATCATAAACTACGCATAAACTTATACACATCACAAGACTTGAGGGCAATACACATTTTACTTGCATTTGTTGTCCATACCAATATGTATTAAGTCATAACTAAATTTCATATAAACTTGCCTAAAATGCTCAAAGTTTTGATAATAACAAATAATATCATGATTTTGCATCTCTAATAATTTACCTAGTGTGAAATGGGTAAAAGGTTAACCTACATGATTAAAAGTAGTAAATAATCATAATAAAAAAATGATAAAAGAGTTATAAAGGATTATTGGGTGGTTTATGGGGGTCAACCCACCTCCAACTAGCTTGAACACTTTAACTCATGGGTTAAGTGAGTTGAATTCAATTGGACCTATATTTAAAAAACTAGATTTTTTTTTCAACCTAACCTAGCTGGAATGTGTGGTGAGTCAGATTGACTAATAGATATAATATTTTAACACTTTTGATGGAGTGCGAAGAGGTGGTGGCATATGAGAAAAAAATATTAGGCTTTTTGCTTCTGTTGAAAAAAAATGATGGAGTTCAAGAAGAGAGACAAATTAAACTTTAAAAAATATCCTTAGTTTTTTATAAAATCAAATAAAAATTCAAATTTTCTTTAAGTCAATTATACAATATAAACTTTCTTGATCAAGGCCTTTGAAATGTTAAACAAATTTTTTCTTATATTCAATGAACAAATATAAAGGAGACTTAAAGAGTAAGAAAAAAAACACACAAAAAATATATTGGTTCCTCTCCCAAAAAAATGGTAAATTCATTTACCTAATGGCACTAATTAATCAAGTGAATCCACTTACTTAAAGTAACTTACAAACCCTTTATATGAATTACACAAAAAGTACAACACAATAAACTTAATCTTGAACAGTATAATATCTAACCACACTTATGAAACCCTTCTACATGAAACTCTTGATAATCCTAATTAGGAAAACTATTACAAACATAAAGAAATAAATTGGAACAAAATCACTTGCACAAAGATGAACAAAACAAAAAAATCTTTTAAAAGTAATGTTAGGTGATTCACAACATAACTGAGATCCAACACTAACAACTTGAATTTTTCAGCAAATTTTTCATATAAAAAGGCTCCAAGAAAATCTTCAGTTAAGAAGTCTTTGATTCAATGTTTAAGAATAGATGCTTTGAAAAGTTTCAAACTTTCTATTTAAAAACAACATATACAAACTAGTTTTGTTGAACCGTTATAAAGAATAAGTATAAATTCAATTTTAATTGATTAAAACAAAGTGAATTGAACTACTATAAGAATGTTTTTCATAAATTATGCTATTTTGCACTTATGCATTTTCATAACTACAAATGGTATAATAGGATATAGTCACTACGTAAATTGAATGTTAAATTACTATTTTGAATTGTTCAATTTAGACATTTTATAAATTGCACAATCCATACAAAAATTCAAAAAATAATGGAGTCACCTTTCAAGTAATGCTCAAATACTTTGAAATAAAATGTAAAAGTTATCTATCAAATGCTTGAACATACCTACCATACCTTTGTTGTTGAAATGCGAAAACAAAATCTAGAGGGAATAGATTTTACTAAAAGTTAGTTTCTTAAAAATGCGATTTAACTTGTTAATTTTTCATTTTCATATTTGAAACATTTATCTATAAAGTAGATTGCAAAATCTAAAATTCAATGAATTAAAGAACTGAAAATAGAGAAGCGCACAAATAATTTATATTGGTTCACTCTTTTTTAAAAGTTACATTAGTTATCAAATCACAATTAACCGTTCACTAATCAAAGAAATGTTCTTAAAATCGTAGTAAGTTTAATAACCACCAAGAACTTAAGTCTTGAATCCTACAAGACTTTATCTCAGCCACTACAGAATCCTACTGCAGTTTCTCTGGATAACCCTAATTCAGAAACGCACTCAAATTACATATAAAAAAAAGAAACGAGATTATTTGGTATGTTAACAAAAAAGCACAATTTTTGAACATCATGTGTAATCTCCTAATGTAATTAAAAATATCAGTTAAAGTTAATCTTGATACTTCAGATGCATTTTAACATATTAAAGTGATCTTTTAATATATTGAATTGTATAGATGATCAAGATAATTTATAAAATAGTTCATAGTATGAAATCTAGATTAATATATTGATCACCTAATTTATAATGGAAGAAAGCTTACATAGCAGAAACAAAAATTACACACTCTTAAAGTCTTTAAAGACTACATGTCTCATCATCAAAGATGTTGACTTTAACTTTATAGGTTGACTTCATCAAATCTTTAGAATTTCAACCAATCAAATAGCTCAATTCTCATCAACATTCGTCTTCAATAATAATTTTTTCCAGATTTCATAACATCCAAATCAAAAGTTCAAAATGAAGAGCACAATAGAGTTTTACAAAAATTAAAAATAATTATAAAGTAAAAAATATAAAAAATATATTTAAAAAATGAAAGATGCAAGAAAAAATTATAAACTAAAAAAACACATTTATTGAATTAATATTTAGTCCTCGATTGATTTCAATTGAATAAACAAAATTGGTACAATGCAATATTCACATCCAACCATATATCATAAATATAATTCGAATAAACAAAATTGTTATAATGTAATATTGACATCGAACAATATAATATATATAACATTGACTTTGAATAATATGTAAATCGTTTTTCATATAAAAAATATTATTGTTCATGAAATTTCTCATACACCAAGTGTATTTGTTACTTTTATATGCTTGTTTTAATTTTTACTTCCACTTATATTTGGTAAAATGACTACAAAGTGAAAAAACTGAAAAATTAAGAGAGAAATACCGGATAAAACTTGTTATCAAGTATGATAAACGAACATAGTTAGTTATTACATCTTAATATTAAGTAATGACATATTTTTAATAAATAAATAAATATTTTGTCAAAAATAAAAAATAAAAAAAGAATAATTAAAGTAATAACAGGAGTGGCTTATTAAAATAAACTTAAAACTTTAACCAAAATATCCTTGTCAAAATCAAATAAAATAATTTTATCAAAATTTCATCACTAATTGAAATGAAATGTTATATACTAATTTGTCTATAAACTTGATTTTTTTGTGATATTACTCTAAAGTCGGTAAATATGACTATTGTATAAGATTGATTTAAATTGAAGCAATATCTTTCCCTTTGGTGTTTCTCTGTATGGATTATCTTTATTGAATGTGTATGTGTTATCAGTAAATTTTTTTTTATCTGAAATGGGTATTTTTTTTTCTTATCTCAAAAGAGTGTAATAAATTATTGTGGCTTCTAAGAAAAGGAATATGATTTTTCAATAATGATTATTAGAGAATTTGTTTTTAGGTTTTACTGGATAAAAAATAAACTTCTACAATTATAAAGAAAATAAGCATAAATACAAAGATAGTGAGTATAAATTTATAACCATTTATGCTTCTGAAAAAATAAAAAAATATGAAAAGAAAGAAAACATAAACTAAATAAAAAATAAATATTATTTTAATATATAAATTATTTATCAAAATTATATTTAATTATTTAGAAAATTATTTATTTTTATATAAATTATTTTAAATATTTTTTAACAATATATCAAAATTTGTAAATAAAATTTTATAAACATAATCTTAATAAATAATTTAAAAGAATAAAAATATATTTAATCTTTAAAAAGTAAAAGCACATTTAATTTAAAAAAAGTAGTTGTAAAACCGTTAAAGGTGTAAGAAACAGATTAAAAAGTAACCGTTGATTTGAAAATATAAAAATCTAACGGTCTAAAGAAGTGTTCCATAGTTGAGACTTCATGAACCTTTGGGGTCCGTGTGTACTAGGTTTGTTGTTTCCACTTCCCGGCTCCTCTTGTGCTCTCAGAGGGACTCCATTGATTTGAAAGCTTTTAAAGCTCCAAATTTGTCTTTTGAATCCCTTTTCAGAATCAGTTTTTCAGTTCCCTTTTCCGTTGTCTCAGCTGTTTGTGTCTGAGATCAAGAACATCCACAGATAAAAAAAATGCTATCTTCAAATGCTGTTCCTTCATCTTCCCCTCTCACTTTCACCAAACCCAATCCCCATTTCTTCGTCAATGCATCTCCCCATCTTAAACCAAATCTTCTCACAAGGTTTCAGACCCAACACAGAGCCACTCCTCTCCAAAGTTCCAAACTTTCTTTCACGCCAACATCTCAGATCCAACATTCAATTGCAAAGTTAAGATCTTTCAACGGATTCCTCCCGCACACTCTTGAGCCATCGTCAAAACCCAGGCACCAAATCGTTAAGGCTGCTTCTGAAGCCAATCCTGAAGGAGAAAATGTTGCTCCCAATGTTGAAACACCCAGTGACCCCAAATCCAAGAATCTCAAACTTGGTCTGGTTTTTGGGTTATGGTACTTCCAGAACATCGTGTTCAACATTTACAACAAGAAAGTGTTAAACATATTCCCTTTCCCATGGCTTCTTGCCTCTTTCCAGCTCTTGGTTGGGTCCATTTGGATGCTTGTACTCTGGTCCTCAAAGCTCCAACCTTGTCCAAAAATCTCGAAACCCTTCATCGTTGCTCTCCTTGGACCTGCTTTGTTCCACACAATAGGCCACATTTCAGCCTGTGTATCATTCTCCAAGGTGGCTGTTTCCTTCACTCATGTCATCAAATCTGCAGAACCGGTTTTCTCTGTCATGTTTTCTTCTGTCCTTGGTGATAAGTACCCCATACAGGTTTGGCTCTCCATTCTACCCATTGTGCTTGGTTGTTCTTTAGCTGCTGTTACTGAGGTGTCTTTCAATGTACAAGGATTATGGGGTGCCCTTATTAGCAATGTTGGTTTTGTGTTGAGGAACATCTACTCTAAACGAAGTTTGCAGAATTTCAAGGAAGTTGATGGCTTGAACTTGTATGGTTGGATTACTATTGTTTCATTCCTCTACCTGTTTCCAGTGGCTATTTTTGTGGAAGGGTCTCAGTGGATCCCGGGGTATTACAAGGCTATTGAGGCTATAGGCAAAACATCCACATTTTATATCTGGGTGTTATTGTCTGGGGTTTTCTACCATCTTTATAACCAATCATCATACCAAGCACTGGATGAAATTAGCCCATTGACTTTCTCTGTGGGAAACACAATGAAAAGAGTGGTGGTGATTGTATCTACGGTTTTGGTGTTCAGGAATCCGGTTCGACCTCTTAATGCCCTTGGATCTGCCATTGCAATTCTTGGGACTTTCCTGTATTCACAGGCAACATCCAAAAAGAAAGAAAAGAAAATTGAAGAGGAAAAGAGTAGTTAGAGAAAAGAAGGAAAAAAAAGTTTTACAGAATGAAAAAAAGTTTTTCATTATTTGAGTATTACTGTTAGCCTTGTTAGAATTAGACATTAAATAAGATCTTCTATTTTGGTTTCTTCTGAACTATTGCCTATGATTTTTTCTATTGATATTTTAAAGTGCATTATCTTTATTTGGTTTATTTTCACGAATTCAATATATTTTTTCTGATTTATATTGTGTTGGTTAATTTCAATGTTTGTTTACTGCTTCAGCAAACCAGTAGGATTCATCATCTGTTGGCAGTATAGTGATTAAATCTTGTGTCTATCTTATCCAAATTAATTTCCACTTTCATATATCATTCTATTGCTTGGGATTTGTTGTTACCTACTATTAGTCATGAAGCCTATTTCTCATTTGATGACTATGTAGCATAAGTGTGAGAATTTTTTTCCGAACACTCACTGCTTTCTGTTCCCATGGCTTTAAGAGAATCCGCTTTTCTTTGGATTCTATAATTGATCATCAGAAGTGAATTGAGGTGGTATGTGAATCTTGTAATTCGCCATTCTAAAAGCCATGTGTAGCACTAAAAAGTTCCTTACCTTGCTAGTACAGGTCTATTTCTGTTCTGCTCAGCTGTTTTCTCTTGTAATTTACTAGTTTCTTTTAGATTTTAGCTAGTTAAACATTTCATACTGCATAATCAGTCTGTCTTGGGTTTTTCATGTACTTCAGTGGTATTAGCTGTTCTTCCTTGAGTAAAGCTTAGTAGCGTAGAGCATATCATGGATTTGACATGCTAGTGAAGGTTCTGATGTTTTAGAGTAGCAGTCTGCCCTGCATCATCAAATGAAATTATCAAAGGTTGGATAAGTTTCTTCATAAACACTTTTAGGAGAGAAAAATAAATGAAATTAGTTATATTCCATAAGCTAAAATTAGCTTATATACAAGTCAATTTGTAAAAGTTCTCTCATATAACTTCTCTTCTAGTTTGTACATAAGTTAGTTAGTTTTAGCTTATGGAGAAGTTCGATTCATTTTTTTTCTTATTTATCTCTTCTAAAAGTGTTTATGGAGAAACTTGTCCAAGTAGACTAAAGTTATTTCCCAATTTTTTGCATCTATTTATTTTATCTTTATTTCTTTACAATGTTGTTCTCAAGTTCAGTTACATCTATAATTTATAATTTTATGCTTATGCTTGGACTGGTGTTTTTATTTGCCTTGGGTAATATAGACTCATCCGTAGGTTATGTTTGGGTGGATGAGTTTATAAGGAAAGGGAGGGAGTTGAGTAGATTTTCAATGTAAGTAAAAATTCCCATACTGACAATTTGTTAAAGAGAAAAAGTGAGAGATTATGATGACCTTCCAATCACACATTGTTGTGTGATCGCCCCTCTCATCACTTCCCTTTCACTGTTCCATCCAACCCAAATATACCCCTTGGACCATATCTAATCAAATAGAATGATTTTGTGACTAAGCATGAATAGAAATTCAGCTTATAATAGGGTAGTCAGAATCTTATCTTTTGTGTTCGAACATTATAGAAATTGCTTGATATCTTCATTATTTGATACATGCTTATCTGCATTAATTGTTAGCATTTTTGTTTGGAATGTGAAGTTGGTCACCCTGGTATATGTTAATCAGTGAACTATCAGCCTCACAGATAACAGGTTAGCTAGTGCTTTTGATCTAGACCTGGAAACTGTGTCAAAAGTCCTTGCCACATCAACATGTGCACATCCATAAGCACTTATGGTAGAAGAAAATAAAAGCAAGTTGAATATAACCTTTTTCCATAAGTTTGTAATAATGTTTGATTATTAGCTCAAACTCTATTTAGCTAGGGAAGGTGAGCTTCTACTGAATACTACGAAATCTTAGTAATATGCCAAAACCAACTTATAAGGAATTTATTATTAATTAGAGCACTAAAATATGATTGCTTTTCTATGGTAATTGTAAAAGCAAGCTATAAAGATTTTGATGATGTCAAACCAAATTAAGAGAATATAAAAAAGATTGACAAAAGGTTTATTAAGATTACACATATAAAGCATCACGAAAATCAGTTACAGAAAGCGACCCAATTAGATAAGTGATTAAAAAGATTTAGATTTTTTTGTCAAAAGAAGTCTCTTTACTTAACATTGGGTTTGACCTTAAAAGTACAAAGATACTTAAACTATTTTTTAAAAACAAATATTTTTGAATTGGTAGTCGATTACCAACATGGTGTAATCGATTACCAGAAACATAGAAACTAGTATTCGAAAAATCTAAAATGGTAATCAATTACAAGTCTGTAATTGATTACGGTAATCGATTACCATACCTTGTAATTGATTACAAGGTAGTTTGAAATAGTTGAAACTTGAACTTTTGGAAGGACACGACTAACGATAAAGTTGTAACCGATTACCGACTCTTTGT
The DNA here is from genome assembly GCA_030347555.1 of Lablab purpureus. Taxonomy (NCBI): domain Eukaryota; kingdom Viridiplantae; phylum Streptophyta; class Magnoliopsida; order Fabales; family Fabaceae; genus Lablab; species Lablab purpureus. The sequence goes on from CM059258.1 coordinate 28,180,675, forward strand.
AATCAATTATCGTCGCCCAAATTTCTCAAAACTTACATCTCTTTTATGAAAATTCACATCTCTTTCATGAAAAGTCACATCTCTTTCATGAAAAATCATAACTCTTTCAAAGAGACATCAAGGTTCGAAAGTTTCATTATAAATGAGTTCTTACTTCATAAACAAAGTGACTTTTGAACATTGTGAATTTTATTACTTACAAAATTACTCTTGGTGAAACACTTGCAAAGTTCTATTGAGAGTTATTACAGAATCTTCAATTTGTATCATTTACTCTTCAAAAGAGAGTTCAATTGTATCTAAAGAATTTCTGTTATAATCAAGAGAGATACTTTCTGTATAAGAAATTTAAACACAAGGAAAAAAAGTTCCTGAGATGATTGAATGTTTACCCTTTGTAAAGAATTTACAAAGATAGTTAAAATCTCAAGTAGATAACTTGAGGACCGGATGTGAACAAGGTTTTGGTCAAATCAGTATAAATTATGTTTGTATTTCTTCTTCTTTATGCTTTTTATATTTATATTTCTGCATTTATCATTCATCTTAAAATAGAATTACAACTTAGTAAGTTTTTTATAGAAATAAAACAAGCATTGAAAAATAGAAAAATTAGTCGAACTTAATAGTCGCTCTTAAGTTAATTAATTGTCTAAGACTAACTGTGCATGCATGTATGTTACTGTAATGCTGCAACTACAAGTTTTCACGGCTAATTGTCTCCTGATTGTGCTTTTCTTTTTCTGTCTTTGTTATTGTCAAATTTAGTTAAGTAGTGTCTGTGTTCTTTACATATAGAACAATTAACCCTGTCTAGATAAACGAGTGCCAAGTATTTGTCAGTATAATGTCTTCAGGTAATTTTCAATTCCTATTTCTCAAGCAAAAGATTTCATTTGTAAAGTGGTTGCTAAATTTTGTTGTTACACACAAAATTGAAAATTCTTACACATGGGATTATGGATGATAATATATTTAAAAATTCATAAATGGTTAATATTCTTGTGAATCTACAAAAACAGTTGTCTTAAAACACTAAATGCCTTCTGACCAAATAATTTAAAATTAAGTGGATTACTCAAATTCAGTCAAACTTTTGTTAAAAATGATTAATATTCTTATGAGTAAAATTCAAGGTATAAATGAAATAGAATCAATTCAACCTAAATATTTGGAATAACTAAAAAAGACAATAATAAACAAAAATTATAGAATTTTAAAATAAACTAAAAAGTACCAAATAAAAAATAAGGCTAAATCAAAAGAGAAAAGATAAAAAGAGGAAACTAAATCCGAGACAAAGAGTTTTAATAAAAAATTACAAGACTAATACATAGATGAAAATAAAATTATTATTACTCAAGGAATACAAAGTTAAGACTTAATTAAAAGTTACTTAAAAAAAGGAAGATTAGAAGAACCTCAAAGTTAGAATTAATTAACCAATATTCACACCAAAAAATCAACCACTAATATTGCGTCTAAGTTTGGAATAAGTAGTGTTAATTTCTTTTTCAACTTTTCTTTTGCAAATTTACAAAGTTGCTCTCGACAATTTGAATTATGTTTTTCTTTTACTTTTGATTATGTATTTTAAACTTAAGTACAAAATTAATATATGATTCCACACATATCATGAAAAACTTCTGTATTTAAAGTTAAATTCAAGCTAAAAAAAATTAAATTTAGAATTAAATAAGGTTTCTCATGATGGGAATTACTAGTTTATGAACAACAACATTTTATACAATATTCTATAACAAATAAAAGGTTTAAACTACAACATTATTCAAGGATCAAGATCAACTTAAAATTAATAAAGAAAAAGTTAAAGTGAATTAGCAATGAACTAATAACAACAAAATTATAAAAAAAAACTAATATAACACTAAAAAATTTGATTACTTTTGAAAGAACAAACTTTCAAAAATTTCTTTAATTTTCGCAAACTCCAAAAATATCTTCTACTATAGAGAGTAACTATATAAATAATCATCTACGTCTATATTTTAAGTATCATTTTCCATATGTAAGAGGAAAATTAAAATTTAAAATTAAAATTAAAAATATAAATTAATAAGTAAGATTAACTTCATGTTTTCATACTCTAAGTCACATTTTTTATCTCAGTGTCACACTTATCATGTCTATCGACTTTAATAATAATAATAATAAAAATTACAAAATCTGATTCCATCTAACTCTGACATTTTTTTTATCGGATGGAATTACTATTTGCGCACCCAAATAACCACCTTACACCCCTTTCCTTGTGTGCTGTGTGAATACCATTTTTGACCAGTAGCCTCCGCAGAGCGCAGAAGAGAAGCAACAATCACAGCCATGGCCGCAGCTCCCGACAACGTTCCTCCCTTCATCGCCGCTCAGCTCAGCCACCTCCTCTCCCACTTCCGTCTCACCCTCAAGGCTCTCTCTCTCTCTCTCTCTTTCTCTCTTTCGTTCTTTCCATTTTCACCTAACACTCACATTTTCCCTTCTTTTCTTTCTCAGGTTGAACAAATGTGGTCCGGTGACAGATACAACTCCGGCCCCCTCGATCGCTTCACACTCCTCATCCCTTACTGCTTAGACTTCATCAAATGTATTTCTTCATTCAATCTTTTTCGCTTTTCTTTTGATTCACTACTGCTTAAACCTTTGACTAGGTTTTCTTTCTTGCTTCCAGGGGATGTTATATTCGACGCTGAGTCTCCCACTGCTGCTCCTGATGTTATCTTCGGCGCCGAGGACGATCATTTTCACCCCTTTCACATGCACCCTTCTTCCCCTGAATCGAATAACAACTGTTTGTCAGATTGGAACTACAAAGACCCCTCGCGTCTCTTAACCCTCATTCAGTTCTTGAGGTCTTTTTTTTTACTCTGCTTTTTGTTATCGTGCTAATTGTGGTTTTTCTTGTGACAACGTAATTCATTTCGTTAACAGGGATCAGTATGTGCTCTACCAGAGGAAGCGCGTTGGTCAGGTCAATGATGAGCGCTTGAAATTCGAAATCAGCACTATCTTGTCCAGGGAGGTAATTTAGTTAATTTCTTCTTTTGCCAATGTTCAGAAATTTGAGTTTCCATGGTGAAATTTGTTTCATGTTTGGTGTGGATATCTATGAAAGAATAAGGGATTATACTTTGTTTAATGGGTGAAGTTGACCTTCTACTTGATTGCAATTGTTCTGCTGCAGGGAATAGAAATGCATATGAGCTCTAGTTCTGAGAAGGTATTCCTTTAGAAAAAAATGTGCTAATATTTTTGTGATCTACTCGTGGATGGATGACCAAATTAATATAGCCTTTGGCCAATGTTGTTTATTTCTTTGACTTTACATTTTAGTATAGTTAGAGGAGGTTAAATTTGCTGTGCCCCTACTGGACATGAACATAAACAAGATGGTGCCTTGCTGTCCCTGGAGATATTCCCAGAAGATATACTTACAGGTTGCTTTTGTTTCTCTCTTTAAAATATTCATGAAATTTTCACTTGCTTTCAAACAAACAACTTATGATATGTTAAACCTAGGTTGTATATCCTGTTGGAAAAAAATATACGTCAGTACCTTCCGCTCCTCGTCTGAAGTTGGTATCTTCTCCTGAGCTGAAAACCGTTTTTTCCATTGATGATGTCAAGCTACCTCCTTGGTTGGATGGGATGTAAGCTTTTTAATTTTTTATTATTGTATTTGCCCCGCAATGATGCATATACAACATTGAGATAGTGTTTTTTTTTATAATATTCTTGCTTTTACTTGATCTATTTCGAAAAGGTGTTTGGCAGAATATCTTCCAAATCTGGAAGAACATCTTGGGAAACAGGTTAGCTGACATTATCTTTACTGTGTCTGTTTTTATTATAAGTGCTTAATGAACATCCTCATTTATGTTAAAACTAGTATAAATAATTAAATATGCTTTGAACATAGGTCTTAGAGGCTGTTTCACTAATTGAAGTTAGAAGGCACTTCATTGAAGCCTTATCCAGTCCGTTTGGAAGGCCCGTTGAAGCTGATCCTGTATCTGCCCTTGACACTTTTTCTCCAATTGCCAGGGTTGCTTTGCTTTTATATTAATGGCTAACTTCTGCTGTTTCTAGGTTTTTTGCAGGAAGGCAACTTTTCTTTGTGCATCTGGTGTTTTCACATTCCTGGTAATATGTAACACTCATTACATGACATCTTGTATTCATTTGAGAGAAGCTTGCTTTTGAATAATTAAAATGTTTTCCACATGAAGTTTATTGCATAACTTATATGATAACTCTGTCAGCTAAAGACATAGGTAACATTTGACTAGGTTATGGCAGAAATCTATTGTCAGTATCTTTCTTTTTTATTTGATGGAAGTCTCATGGCTGGTCAAATGAGAAAGTTGATTAAAATGGGTTCACATTCCTTGAGGTTTAGACTTTGATGCCCCTGTTTTAGAAGTACCCATTTCCCTGTTTTTTTCACTGATGTGACAATCTTCGCACCATCTGTTAGGAAACTGGAAAAATCCTGCCAGTTGTGGATTTATGATCATCAAATAGCAAGATGATATTACCTCTTGTTTCCAAAAATGCTAACAAAAATTCTACATCAGTACTAGATCCTTGCTACAACATTTTGTCTCTTACTGGTGAACCTGCCTAGTTAGCATCTGGGTATATTTGGGCAAGTCCTCTATCTTCATAAATTAGACCTTTGCTTTGAAAACTGTTGATATATTTCAATATCTGAATTATAGCATCCCAAGGTCTTTGGTATGGACAGTTCAAAAACGATTAATTACACTAACTATGAAGGCAATATTTGGACGAGTAACTGTGAAATAGTTTAGCTTTCCAACTGAACACCTATATCTCCTAGGATCTACTAATGACTCCCCTTGATTGTGTGGTAGTTTGACTTTAGGATCCATAAGACCATCTACCCATCCCATCCTAGATCATACAAACTCTTGAAATGATGGATGTTATTTTTAGGGCCAACTTTAAGCATTTATAGTCAACAACACCCTATTACAAGGTGGACAATTAACCAATTTCTAGGTACCACTTGCTTTGGAAATGCATACTTGTCAATTGCACCACCAGTTTTGGTGGGATAATGTTCACTTGAAGAGTTTATTTAGATATAAAAGACAAAAAAGAGAAGCAAGTATAATGCAAAGGAGAAAGACGATGATAAGTAAGGGTAACAAAATAACTAGAGGGGATATGAGTAGAATGAATACCTTTCCTCAAAGCTAACAGCCAATCAATGGGCAAGCCTGAATCTAGGAAAGGTTGACACAAGAATGTTGAAACAACATTGACGATGTTGATATGTTTGAAGAGGATTCACAACCAAGGTTAGGGATCATTCTAGTGTACCATAGAATCATCCTAAGGAATGAGGACAAGAGTAGGAGAGCCAAGGGGATAAAAGACCATATGTTGGAAGAAGGGTAAGTAGACTCAAAATAAGGGTCGAACTTAGAGAATGAGACATCAACTGAAACTATATATTGTTGAAGGGTAGGAGAAAAAAAAACAATTGGTTGTGCTATGTTGAGACACATTGACACATTTGATGGTTGTGATGAGAGTTTGTCAAGTCATGAAGACAAATTGTGAACAAAGCATGTGGAGCTCAAGATAACCTGTCATGAGGACATCGCCCAAAAGCACATGGGAACATTGTTGTGGAAGAGAAGAGTCCAAACGGTTACAATGAGTTTATTGTTCTTACATTTAGCCATCCCATTTTGTTGAGAGTTGTGAGCACAAGAGGTTTAGTGAAGAATTCCCTTATGCACCATATGGGATTATTATTATTAGTCATGTGAATTATTGCTCCAAAGAAAGTATGGGGGACACCAAATAGAGTTCTTATTTCGTTGGTTTGAACTAGGTTTTCTCATTGGTTTGGATTAACCTGAACAACCCAAGAATGCTATCTAGAGTTCTAAGGTTAGCAAGATTGGAATCTATATAGAAGAAAGTGAAAGAGCATGCTTGAGGTGGAGAATTCACTAATTATTGGTAAAGCCATGAAAATTCACCATGGATACAGTATATGTTTTAAAAGTATGGCAACTTCCCTTAACTCTGTTTTCTTTCTATTATATTAGGAAGGGTACTCTGTTAAAAAACAAGAGAGGTACCAAAAGTAATTAATCTTAACCTCATGAGATTATTATACATGCTAAATTGTAACCATAATTAGTGTTTCTGAACTGGTCATTCGTACAAGTGGTACTGCCATATATAGTTATAAAGTTGAATACTTGAAGTCTTCAGTAGTTTTATGTTCCGAGGGTGATGCTGATATCTTGTATGAATATTGTTTTTTTTCATTTCATAATCGAAATTGCACTTGACCCAAATTCTGATGCTTTTGTTTACCTAGGTACACTTCCTGATTCCAACTCAATTTCCAAAGCAACAGCCGGCTGTCATGCTTCAAAGTTCACAGGTTATATTTGTTTCCACTTTCCTGCATGTTTTTGCTTGAGGACTCAAGATTGAGTTTATTTACTGTGTAAAAATGAATTTGACGGGTAAATAAGCTGCTTATAATTGTAGTACCATTTTGAGTTGCTGCAAAATGTCAAATTTTGTTTTGGTGTGATGACAATGAGTATCGAACCTAAGTCTTCATGCATCCTACCCAAACCTCCGACCAGGAGACGAATCCTAGTGGTTTTGCAAAATGTCAATAACACTGAATTTACGTAGTTAATGTACAGAAATCTGGTGACCTAATTACATGGTATAGTTTTTGTATACCCATATATCTTTTGCTGGAAATATTGAGGAAAAAGTCTATAATCTATTTCGAAAGTATGTATAATGTCCGGGAAACTAATATGCTCGTTTTCTTCAAAAAGTATCGTATTGTACTTTAAATGGTTAACATGGAAACGTTCTTTTAATTTAATTGTATTGCATTCATCTCCTCCCAAATTATTTTGTTAGGAGGATAATCAAGATCGTAGAACCAAACGTAATCATGATGTACAATACAAGTGATTTCCTTATTTGTTTTATTGCAGCATTTTAATTCACAAATGGCACCTATGAAGTCACGGCTTATCTCTGATTATCCATGGAGTCCGAGATGGGAACCATTACAGATGGCTGAGCGTATTTGGTGAGTGCTTTGTATTATTTACTTGACTTTTTCCATTAGGCTTAACACTTCTTTCCCTGTTCCCACATTTTTGAGCTAAAACGACTCGTTTCTATAGTGAGTTTCTGGCAGATGAAGCCTTGAACTTCAAGAGGCAATGCAGTGAGGGTCAAGTTCAGTAGTAACATGGCCAATCTCTAAACACGTTCATTCAAAAATGTCATTTTGCGATCTTCTTTGTCATTGCAACTTTTTGGATCGAGTTTAAATGAATTGCCGTTGGAGTTTTTCTTGTATCTATGCGTGGGTGTATTATTAAAAAGGTATATAGTTAGTCTTTTTTTTTTCGTTGATTTTGTTAATGATTGTATATGTCTTAATTTTGTTAGGATTCTTATAAAGATTGAGGATTTTTTTAATTGTATGTTCCATGAATTTTATGATTTTAGAAATCAAAATGAAAATAATGTTTTCATAAATTATAAATGAAGATAAATGGACTATAAAGTAAGAATAGTAGGAATTAACTATTTATTTTATATTTTTTAGAAATGAACTATATAGAGCTTCTTCAATATTTTCTAACAAAATCTTAGATTTTTTGTAAGCTACCTCAACTTTCAGTATTAAAGCGACAGCAGATAAAAAAAGTTGATGTGATTACCAAACTTAGTAACTAGATTTTATACAGTTTATCATTGACATAATTGATTTGATAGTTCTTATATAAGAGTGAAAGATGTTTCTTAACAGTTCTTCAGAGTTGTGAGATAATTGTAAAAGTTCTTAAACCTAATGTGACATGGATGAATCTATTTGAGTTTTCTTTTAGGAAAAAATCACTTATTACGTTTATTTAGATGCTTGTTTAAACTTTTCTTTAAAGAAAATAGAATTCTAAAATAAGTTGAAAATAACTTATTTTGATAAGCTAGATGAGTAACTTATCATAATGAATTTGTGTAGAAACTATTTTCAAAAACATAAGAGTGTTTGATGAAAAACGAAACATTTTTAATAATTGTATCAAAACATAAATAGTTTTTATTTTTATAAGAATTACTTAATTTTTATCACTTTTTTCAAAATTATTTTTCTTTTAAGCTTAAAGAAGTTCGCTCTTGGGAGATTTATCAAAAGTGAGTTAAGCCCCTCCACCATAACTGGAGATGTTTTTAACAAACTCTAAACTTGATTCTAATCTCAATTGTTTGATTCTTAACTAACAAATATTATTGTATAATTTATGGATCTAACGTCTAGTGAGTATAATTTACTTTTGAATTCCAATTGTTAATGAAAAAATTATTAATATTATATGTAGTTAATTTAGCAACTAACAATTGATCAACTAACATGTAAGTGTTTCAATTTAATCAACGTTAGATTTTAGCTTTATACACGTAATCGATCAACTAACATGTAGTTGTTTCAACTTAATGGGTTTTCTTAAGTTTTAGTTTAGGATAAGTAATTTCATCAAATATTATGAGCATAGTAAAAGGTACTTATAATCTATACTAATAAAATTTATAAGTGTATTGGGAGCTTTTACTCATTTTAGAAAAATGCTATGATCTTAATAAATTTAACTAATAATAAAAATCAGTTAAAAAATATAAGAAAATTGCATTTATTTCCCTTTAAATTTCGCTAAATGGCATGCAAACACTTTTCTAGTTTTAAAATAGATTTTCATCTCCCTTAAATTTTTAATAAAATAATAATGATATTTCCTATAGCTTTAAATAATAATGATATTTCCTATAGCTTTTAAAGACACTCATTCACATCACCTAAATTCTTATTTTGTACACATTTGATAAATTAACACCAATACTTCTTATTTTTTTTATATTTGTACCTATATTTTTTTATAGCATACTTATATTTATATTTTTATACATCTCATCGTAAAAAGTAAATAGATTTAGCAATATACTTTATAATTATTTAATCATTTTATATTAAAATATTGTTTTCTCAAAAATTTTAAAATTTTTATAAGATAATTTATAGTTGAGTGAGAATAAGATAATTTATAGTTGAGTGAGAATATAATTTTTTAGATAGTGTAACATTGTTATCATATTATATAATCCAATTTTTTATATTGTAACATTGTTAATATATATACTATTTATATTGCAAAAAATATTTATAATTTTTTATTTAAGTTTTGCTCCATATAATTTTTAAACAAGATAAATAAATATTATTTAATTAAAAATATAAGACGGAGGAGTATATTTTATTAAAAACATAATACAAGTAAATATATCTTTTAAAAATGAAGAACAGTGTAATAACTATTTTATTAAAAACTTAAAAGATTGAGTGTCTAATTTATAATTGAAAATTAGAAAAGTTCTTAACACAACATAATTTATCTAAAAATATATTAATAAATCTGTTTCATGTTGAAATGAAGTGTGAATTAGAATTTTATAATAAATAAAAGTAAACAATATAAAAAAAACATAAAAATCTATTACTTTCATAATTCATAACTTGGAACAGTGTATTCCCAAAATATCTAACAACTTAGAGTTAGTTATTGAGTTGCCATGTTTCAATCTCCAGCTGTTGTCTACTTGGCACTCCACCCTTAAAAAACTCTCTCAAATAAATATTAATATTCTATATGTATTATGTAAGAAAGAACAATGTTATATTACTCTTTTATATAAAATTTACTTTTTACTAAAAATATAAAATAAAAATAAATATATTTAAACTCTTTGAGGAAAGAAAAACATTCAATAATTATGGTACAAAATAAATAGAAAAACTAATAGAGGAATGCAGTAAGAGATTAACATTTTATTCTAAGTAACTTTGCTGTTAGTCAAAGAATTTTTTTCTTAAATAAACTTCTTTTAAATTCTCTTATAATTTTATACTTTTCAGGGAATTTCTATTACACACATATTAATTAAAAGAAGTGTGTTATTAAAATATTTAAGCCTTTCAAATTTATTAAAAGAATTAAATTATTAGTAAAATTTACTAAATAAGAATCGAAATTCATAATTATATTAATAATAAAAATATTAAAATATTAAAAAAACATCATTAACATTTCTCAATACAATATATTCAATAATTGTTATTTATTTGGAGCATTGTATAAATTATTTTTGTCATCTTATATAATATTCTTGATTAATGTGTAGAAGAAATATTGGGTTGGTGAAGAGTGAATGATTGAGAGTATGATGCAGATCCGTTAGGTTTGAATCTCTCTCTCTCAAACACACAAACACAGAGAGAGAGACACACACTTATGTCTATGAAGGTGTCGGTGTCGGCATAATAGTCAAGTTCTTAGTTACATTGTCCCTTTCGTCATGCCTAAGCCATTTGAACATTTTTATATATATTTACAGCTATGCACATGCAATGCAAATAGAAAAAAGAAAGCTTAAACTTTGAGAATAGACTCAGAAAGAGAGAGAAGCATTTTTCTATACTCTCTCTCTCTCTCTGTCGGTCAATTTTCGATCCGGGTCTCTTTTATTCAGTTCGGAATCTCGTGGAGTGTTGTCTCATACCTTCATGGGAATTACTGAATTGGGGTGCTCCTGATTCTGTCTCTTCCTCTCACTTTTTGAGCTTTCAAGTGGGGGGTTGTGATCTAGTTTCTGGCTTCATTGCTCAGGAAATTCATCTAGGGTTGTCACAATCTGAGTGATCCATCTGCTTTGGAGGCAAATATTGCTCTTGAGGTGAGTCTTTGATGCAATTTTAAAAAATGATGGTTCATGTTTCGTTGTTGGGGAAGTTGAGAAAAATGGAAACCGCGTCTCTTGTTTTTAGATTTGGCGTCATAGGGAAAGGAAAGAACATTTCTTTTGTTGCCTTTGGTGAGTTGAAGTGCACTGTTGCTTCAGTCATACATAAGTTTGACCCTCGTATCATTTCATTTCATCTATCTTTTCTCGGCAAATTATTGGAGTCTTGGAGATCTAAACTTTTTTGCGTGTTGCAAACTGTTGATGATGCTTGTTGAACCAAGTGATCTGATTCATGGTATTGTCCGTAGGTCTTATACAGATCCGAGCTTCAATTTTCATACCAAGTGAACGGAGGTGCTTCTGAAGTGGAGCTGGTAGTGGAATAGAAGAGAGGAATCTTTCAACTGATCTTTTGAGCAATTAGAAAGTGCACAAGGCTTTTAAGTAATGTGTGTATCTTGTTGAGCTTGAACTGTCATTTGATCTGTTATTGTTGGCATCTGGATAGAGCTTAGCACGAGTCTATGATGGAGTCAGAAGCAGAAGCTGGGGTGAGTTATAATGTTATATGATTTTCTGTTTTATTTTTTTCATAAATTGTTTACAGAAGCTGTATTATTAATTGATGTTCAATGATGCATTTTGGTACCATTTCCAATAAGCAGGCAAAGCCACTGAATGCATTGGGTGGCCAAGTCTGCCAGATCTGTGGTGACAATATTGGGAACAATGTGGATGGCAATCCGTTCATTGCTTGCGATGTCTGTGCTTTCCCCGTCTGCAGGCCGTGCTATGAATATGAAAGGAAGGATGGAAATCAGTCTTGCCCTCAGTGCAAGACTAGGTACAAGAGGCACAAAGGTAAGTGAGGATAAAATTGTAGTTTAATCAATATTCTTTAAGCATACAGTGCAAGATTCGTAAGAAAAAAGCTGAGGGAAGATTTTTATATGCTTGAGGAAGTTTATAAGATGCTAGGACTAGCTTTTTATTTTAGAGAAAATATAGTTTTTTGTTTGAAGAGAATTTTCTCAATGAACTATATTACTCAAACTTCTATAGCCATGAGATGACAAGCTTTAGACCACTAAAGTCACTAAACAAGGCCTGTAAACTCAAGCAAGTCCTTCACTCTTGGAGTATACATAAGACGACATTGTAGGTAGTTTCAGATTACAGTGCTGTGCCCCTACAATTCATAGTCTGGCTTCAACCTTTTTTTTCATTCTAAATCTGCTGAGTATATAAATAGTTCATAGAAAAATTCATCTGTACTTGATGAACCATTCCAACTGCTTAATCTAGAATTAGGAGAAGACACCACACCAGCCACTTAAGTCATTGGCTTGATTATCTTTATGACTGTAATTCCTTTATCAAGGAGACCCGGATTCTTAGTGATTAACTTATCGAAGGTTTGCGAATATGCATAGTGCAAGCTGCAATGCAAAATCATAAAATAATCAGATTTATGCTAAAAAAATTTGCTTTCCTTACCAGTCCCTAAAAACACAACATAAAGTTTTGTTTCCACCTATTGGATTGCTTACCTTCAAGATAAAATTATTCTTCCACCACAATGTGTATTTCATGATATAAAGTTTGCTGTTTTGATCTGCTATCCCCAATCCATATATGAAGGATCTCTACCTTTCTAAACTAATTAGTAATTACCCTGCTTACTTTGATGATTCTAGGTAGTCCTGCTATTCTTGGAGACAGGGAAGAGGATGGGGGTGCTGATGATGGTGCAAGTGACTTCAATTACAATTCGGAAAATCAGAACCAGAAACAGAAAATTGCAGAGCGCATGTTGGGCTGGCAAATGGCATACGGTCGAGCAGAGGAGGTTGGTGCTCCAAATTATGATAAGGAAGTTTCGCATAATCACATTCCTATGCTCTCCAGTGGACAGGAGGTAGTTCAACTCGGTTCCTCTGTGATATTTTCTCCATTCCGATACCCAACCCATAAAAATGTCCTCTTTATCCATCATTACTCTTTTAGCATGCATCTCTCAATGGAGTTTGAAATTCAATTTTCTTTGGTATTTCTTCCATTTCAGGTTTCTGGAGAATTATCTGCGGCCTCACCTGAGAGGTCATCGATGGCATCTCCTGGTGGCCGTGGGAAGCGTGTCCATAATCTTCAATATTCATCTGACATTAATCAATCACGTATTTCCTCCCACCCCTCCTTGAACTTTGCACAGTTTCAAAAGGTGTCATTGTTATATATTTGTTATTTGCTTAGCTTTCTGATTTTGTGTTTGGTTATTACATTTGTGCAGCAAATATTAGAGTTGGGGATCCTGGATTGGGCAATGTGGCATGGAAAGAAAGAGTTGATGGCTGGAAAATGAAGCAAGATAAGAATGTTGCTCCAATGAGCACAGGCCAAGCTACATCTGAAAGAGGAGCTGGAGATATTGATGCTAGTACTGATGTGCTTGTGGATGATTCCTTGTTGTAAGTACTTCGTTTAATCACAAGAATATATGCTGCTTCATTTCTGTTATGTTTCTCTTTACTCTTAACTCTGTCTGTTGGTATTAAGGAGCTTTTTTGAATGTCATATGTGATTTATACCATAATCACTGTTATTCTGTTTTTTACAGTTAAAGGTTGATACTTGGAGAATTTCTAATCCCTGTTCTAATTTTTTGACAATCGTGTTAAATAACCAAAGTCATCCATAAGTTGTGTATGAGTCCAATGCCTGTCCCTTGTCCTCAGATTTCTGCGTGAGACAGGACTAAACAATTTGTTTTTATTGGGCAGGAATGATGAGGCTCGGCAACCTCTCTCCCGGAAGGTTTCTATCCCATCATCTAGGATCAATCCATACCGTATGGTCATTGCACTGCGGCTGGTTATCCTATGCATTTTTCTGCATTACCGAATAACAAATCCTGTGCCCAATGCATATGCATTGTGGTTGATATCAGTTATATGTGAGATTTGGTTTGCTATATCTTGGATATTGGATCAATTTCCTAAATGGCTCCCTGTGAACCGTGAAACATATCTTGACAGACTTGCACTAAGGTAGGGCCTCTCTAGATGATCAGAACTTTCTCTTTCTTTATAATCTTTCATTTGAGGTTTTTGATTTTTCCTTTTCCATTGTGATATTCTTTTAATACAAGCACCATGTGAGTTGCAGATATGATCGAGAAGGGGAACCATCGCAGCTAGCAGCTGTTGACATTTTTGTCAGTACTGTTGATCCATTAAAAGAGCCTCCACTTGTGACTGCTAACACTGTACTATCTATTCTTGCTGTTGATTACCCAGTGGATAAGGTGTCGTGTTATGTCTCTGATGATGGTGCTGCTATGTTGACATTCGAAGCACTGGCCGAGACATCAGAGTTTGCAAGGAAATGGGTTCCTTTCTGCAAGAAATATAACATTGAACCCCGGGCACCTGAGTGGTATTTTGCACTGAAGATTGACTATTTGAAAGATAAGGTTCAACCATCGTTTGTCAAAGATCGAAGAGCAATGAAGGTGAGATTGCAGCCTGGTTACTCATCATGTACCTACACTCCTCAAATTTCTAATGGGCACATTTTAAGATCAATTCCTTTTTCTGTTTCACAGAGAGAATATGAAGAATTTAAAATCCGTGTCAATGGACTTGTTGCAAAGGCTCAAAAGATTCCTGAAGAAGGATGGGTGATGCAAGATGGTACGCCATGGCCCGGAAACAACACGAGAGACCATCCAGGAATGATTCAGGTAGTTTGCTTACATGTTTATTTAACTTTTTTGGTTGGTTGAATTCTCATGGTCAAGAATCATTTCAACAACCTTTCTTTTTTCATTCATTACTTTGAAATTATCTCAAAAGTTTTTTGATCTACATAGATAGGGTAATGTTAGTGGGATGAAATTAACATATCTATTGTTTCTAATGTTTGCTCTTGTGAATTTGCACTTGAATGTCATGATGTACTCTTATAAATGCAATGACCTTTATGTATATTTCATACTTTAGATTTGACAGATCTTATTCCATGCCTGTCAGATTTTGTCAGGAATTTAGGGGTATTATAAATAAGCATGTCATTCACTAAGTTCTCATTCTCTACCTGCAGGTTTTCTTGGGCCAAAGTGGAGGACTTGACACTGAGGGTAATGAACTTCCACGTTTGGTCTATGTTTCTCGTGAAAAACGTCCAGGGTTCCAACACCACAAGAAGGCTGGTGCCATGAATGCACTTGTGAGTAACTAAAGAAAATTTGGAAATTACCTATCTTCCCCCATGTATTTGTCTCACCACAGGTGGTTCATATAACTGTTTCAGGTTCGAGTGTCAGCGGTCCTTACTAATGGACCTTTCTTGTTGAATCTTGATTGTGATCACTACATAAACAACAGTAAAGCGTTGCGAGAAGCTATGTGCTTTATGATGGATCCGAACCTTGGGAAAAATGTATGCTATGTCCAGTTTCCACAGAGGTTTGATGGTATTGATAAGAATGATAGATATGCCAACCGTAATACTGTTTTCTTTGATGTAAGTATCTTGCGCCATACTAATCTGATTTCTCTTAGGTTTTAGATAAAAGATTTAACTTAATCATATCCAACTTCTTGTTGCAAGGATGATCCATTGTTACTTCACATATATTGCCATTAACTTCTTTGTGATACTTATTTCCACAACTTGTCTCTTTCTGAACAGATAAATTTGAGAGGTTTGGATGGTATTCAAGGCCCTGTTTATGTGGGTACTGGGTGTGTATTCAATAGAACGGCATTATATGGCTATGAACCCCCTATTAAACCTAAGCATAAAAAACCTGGGTTGCTTTCTTCACTCTGTGGTGGTAATCGGAAAAAGAGCTCAAAATCTAGCAAGAAAGGATCAGACAAGAAAAAATCTAGCAAGAATGTTGACCCAACTGTGCCCATCTTCAGTCTTGATGATATAGAAGAAGGGGTGGAAGGTAAGGCTGTCTTTTTTAATTTTATTAATTTTGGCCTGTGTGCTTTCATTGGTAGGAATGCCTTGTAAACTATATTTTCCAACTTATTGATGTATGAAGATTTGTACATCTTTTTCTATTCCATTTCTGAAGTAAGCGTGAGGTAGCTAGCTTTCGATATTCTGTGAGAACTTCAACTTAACTTCCCATAACATCTTAAACTGACTGGTCCATCTGTAAAATTGCATATGCCTTATTAATGCTGTACATTATTCCTAGTTATTTTAATAATTCCTTGGTGTATTACTTTGCATGGCAATTTATTCAGTTGTTTTCAACTACTTAACCATTTTCTTATACAACCTTTTTATTTAGGTGCTGGATTTGATGATGAGAAATCACTACTTATGTCACAAATGAGCCTTGAGAAAAGGTTTGGTCAGTCTGCTGTCTTTGTTGCCTCAACATTAATGGAAAATGGTGGCGTTCCTCAGTCTGCAACTCCAGAAACACTTCTTAAGGAGGCGATACATGTTATCAGTTGTGGTTATGAGGATAAAACAGATTGGGGAAGAGAGGTATGGGTTACCTTTTGTTTAATGCTCTTTTATGTTTCTTGTTCCCGAGTTTTGTCTTATCATTTTATTGTTAGTGGATTAGTGCATTCAGGGAACAAAGATCTAATGAATTCGACTTAAATATGATAAAGTATGATCAGTATACCGCTGCATTTTTAGAGATCTCTAATATATTTCCCTCTTTACACACAGTTATTGGGGAGCTTTAATTCCTTTTCCATGTAATGTGTGAGATTTCACTTGAGGCATAATTCCTTTTCTCTTGTTAACTTGTTAACTTATTTAATGAAAGAGAGCAAGAAATGAAGGTATAGACTTTAGCAATCCACCTCCCATCCATGGCTATGAGGAACTTACTGGCATAAACAAATTATTTTGTTGAACGCTCTTCATGGTCACTGTGCATGAAAGCGAGCTTAACGTTTTGTGGTTCCTTCACCTTATATGAAAGTTAAAACGTTGATTTAACATTCAAACAAATGATTGGTCTTTCTGTCTGGGTCATCCTATAGTTATGAGTATTTCTGCAGTGAATATGGGGTGCATGTAATATAAAGTCTTATTAGAATAAACAAGATGCAATGATATAATTTCCTCAAAGATAATCACTATTTTGTTTTCTGTTCCACAGATAGGATGGATCTATGGTTCCGTCACAGAAGATATTCTTACTGGATTCAAGATGCATGCCCGTGGTTGGAGATCTATATACTGCATGCCCAAGCTCCCAGCGTTTAAAGGTTCTGCTCCTATCAATCTTTCAGATCGTCTGAACCAAGTGCTTCGATGGGCTTTAGGTTCGGTCGAAATTCTTCTAAGTCGACATTGTCCCATCTGGTACGGTTATAGTGGAAGGCTAAAGTGGCTCGAGAGGTTCGCATATGTGAACACCACAATCTATCCAGTCACTTCCATTCCACTTCTCATGTATTGTACCTTACCTGCTGTCTGTCTCCTGACTAACAAGTTCATTATTCCACAGGTTTGTGATTTCTTCATTAATAATTCAGTATATACTATATAGCGTATTCCCTGTAGCCTTGATTTGGAAACTTTTCTCAATTATCAAATTCTTTTATTGCCATATTTTGGTTATGACTTGTGGCTAGGATATATTACTAAAAGCAAGATAAACTTTACTGGGAGAATTTCAAAATATGATATAGTAAGCCCTGTCTTTAATTTGGGATGGTTAACCAAATGAGTTATGATCAATGATGTTCAAGATGATTCATATGCAATGTTTTCTTGATTGAGAAATCTTTTGGTTAACTGGGGCTTAATTTATCCTATAATTGGAAATACATTACTGAGGACATCCATTATCTTACATTGTAATTCTCCTATATTTCAAATTGCCTTCACTACTAAACTAACATGAGACTTTGAAACTGCCACTCTACTCTACACATTGCAAATCGTGGCGTATCTTGTGCAAACATGTGTGACTTCTCAAATGTAATCTTGTGTAACACAACACTGTACCTTTTGTTTTGTTTGCAGATTAGTAACATTGCAAGTATATGGTTTATCTCTCTCTTTCTTTCCATCTTTGCTACTGGTATCCTTGAGATGAGGTGGAGTGGTGTTGGAATTGATGAGTGGTGGAGAAATGAACAATTTTGGGTTATTGGTGGTGTTTCGGCCCATCTTTTTGCTGTGTTCCAAGGTTTACTTAAAGTTCTTGCTGGAATTGACACTAACTTCACTGTTACCTCAAAGGCATCAGATGAGGATGGAGACTTTGCAGAACTCTACATGTTCAAATGGACAACCCTCCTCATCCCACCCACAACACTTCTCATCATAAACCTGGTTGGAGTTGTTGCAGGTATCTCCTATGCCATCAACAGTGGCTACCAATCATGGGGTCCCCTCTTTGGTAAACTCTTCTTTGCATTTTGGGTGATCATCCATCTCTACCCTTTCCTCAAAGGTCTCATGGGACGCCAGAACAGAACACCAACCATTGTGGTGGTCTGGTCCATTCTTCTTGCATCCATTTTCTCTCTGTTGTGGGTTCGAATAGACCCGTTTACCACCAAAGTCACTGGTCCTGATGTTGAGCAGTGTGGAATCAACTGCTAGAGAAACAAAGGACTGGCAGATTGAATAACAGCTTTGTCACACACCTGTGTCAACCAACAACATAAGCCTGGTGGTAATGTTGTGATTAGGCTTATGTTGTGAATGTCTTCCAATTCTTTGGCTTACAGATTTTGATATTTGTTCTTGCTTGTTTAAGTTATGTGCAGTTAAATGGTTCATATTCAAGAAATCATGTTTTAAGTTATGTGCAGTTAATGTGGACCATACAGAAGAAATCAAATTAGAATCAAATCATTCAATGTTGTTTATTTTTTGTAATACTCTCAACATTCCTTCTATTCTTTTGGAGCTGTTTATCTTATTTATAAGCCATTCATCAGAAGACAATATTCTTGTATACACATCATTGCCATATGAATGAATTTTTCTTCTGATTTCTTTGCCTAAATAAGTAACTTCTGTTTCTGCAGACACCTTATATATGTGTTTTATATGATTATTTGACCTTTTACTTGCATTAATGAAATAATGGAAGCTATAGCTTCATTTATGTGAAATTCTCTTGCCTCATCGACTTTTGTAAGATTTACTTATTAATGATTATTTTGTTTGGATCAATGCTTAAAATCAGGCCACTGTTTACATTTATAGGAAGTAATTTATCTTTCACCATCAAATTAAAGAAGAGCAAAGTAGAGTAATTTTTTTAAAGTAATTTTGGAGTCACTTCATTTTTTTTTCTCATTAATATTTATGCATTTTATGATAATTTGACTCGATTTTTTAGTCTTACAAGACTTTGTATTATGGATATATTTGGATAAATAAGTTATTTTGTATAATTTTTTATATAGTTTCTTTAAATTTTTATTAACTAATTTATAAGTTAATTTTAGCTTAGAGAAAACACTTTTAATTTTTAGTTTTTTCCATTTTAGAAGAATTTGTATAAAAGCTAGTCTAAACAAACCCCTTGTGTAAAAGTAGTCTAAACAAACTTAAGTTAAAATTTAACGTAACACAAATTATTTACATTATATATGTAAATGGAGAAATTAAATTATTTCAAAATAATTTTGAAAAAATATTTTATTATTGATTGTTCACTTTCCTTATATTTTATCATCTAAAAGTTTTAATATTATGTGTTTTAGGATACACAGTCACTACTTCAGTTATTATAAAAAATATAAATTTAATTTTTTTAATTCATTATAATTAATAATTTTCAGAATATATATTTAAAAATTACAAATCCTATCACATATATTTATCTGTTGGCTGCATAAAGAAATGTAGATAATTGGAGTCATAATTATTAACTGCACTCTCTTAATTTTTAAAATGACTATTTTATCTTTCTTGATCTATTTCAATGCTTATTTTCAGATGATCTATTTAAAAAAATTCAAAACAATTTTTTTAGAATAAGTTTTCTGGAAAGTGTTTTTTAAAACAAGATTTTTGAAACAAGTTTTCTATTCCAAAACAAGCTTTTCATAATAAGGTTTTTAGAGTGTTTTCTGGAACAAGTTTTCAATAATAAACTTTCTTCTGCGTAACATATTCAATTTTGAACATATTTTTAGAATTTTATAATTTATAAACATATTTTAAGCCGTACAATTTAAAAAGATATTTTTTAAATAAACAATTTAAAATACTATATAAACGTTACTTCCTCTTGCCATATTGTGTAATTTGAAAATATTATAAATTGAGCAATTCAAGAATTTTATCAATTAAACAATTCATGAATTTTTTTTATTTAAAAATTTTGAAGTTTTTCGAATTAAGCAATCTAAAAGATAAAGTATGAAGAAGATGGGTGAGTGCAACCAAGGAGGTGTGGGTGAGTTGCAACTTTAGTCCTTTTGTAATTGATATGTGATGCATTTAGTAATTATAGGAGTACAAGAAGCAAAAGAAAATCCCATAAGCCCAAAACACAAAATAAGCAACATTAGGAGCAGGTGGGCTTATTCATGCAGATTTTCATAAATGATTGTCTTTAAAATTATCAACTCTTCTACAAAACTTTTATGCATTGTTCTATAATTCACAATAATATTTTTATTTTAATATACGAAAAAGTCCAATTATGATATAAATTTTATTATATTAAAACTTACACTGATTAATATTTTTATTTTATTAAGTATTATACTATTCAACATGTTTAGATTCAATGGAATTTAAAAAAAAAATCATTCTTAAATTGAAAGTCTCTTACACCAATATTATATATACAAAAAAATTTCTATTATAATTGATCAAATCATTATTCAAATTTAACAAAATTTTATATGAGAAATCACAATAATACGAAATTATAATTTAACCGTTGAATTAACAAAATTATTATTTTTATATAAAATCATTAGTGGTTTAACATTTAATGAAAATTATATTAGCATATTTTGATTTTTTTTACTTATCAAAATAATATTAATTTTTTTAAAATAAAACTTATTTTTTAATACGTAAAAAATTCTCAAAGAAAATTGTTTTTATTAAAAAAAAATAGAAATTATATTTCTATGAATCACTCTAACAATCGAATTCAACAAAATTATATTAAAAATAATGTAACTAGTGTTTTAAAATGACACAGTGAAAATTACAAAAGATAAATTTAATATAACCATAATTTAAATTGAGAAATAAAAAAATATTTTTTAAAATAAATAAAAATTAAATTTACCCATTACATCAACTCATTTAAATAAAATACCTTTACAACTTTTAAAAATAAAAAAAATTACTAAAAAATTTAATAAGAATTTAATTATTTAAAAAATTATAATTATAATTACATAATAATATATTTTCATCTAAAAAATAAATTTCAATAAAAAATTCACTCCCATTTTCTAATTAAAATAAATAATTATTTTTTATTATTAAGAATATTACAAAGTATTAAAGTTATAGAAATAGAAATGGCTTAAAGTAGTTTTACAAGAACTGTTATTATAAGACTTCAATTTTTTCAAATCAAGACAAAGTTCTTAACTCATGAGAGCTACCATCTTCTTTTTGTGTGTTTCCAATGGTTTGTGAGTAAATTAATGTTTTCCTTAAACATGTTTCTATGTTACCTCTAAAGAGAGAACTAAAATTTATCATAAATGAAATTAGTATAAGGATTAGGGGACATGTGGCCATAGTTCCCTATAACATGTCACAAAAAACAAATTGATCAACTACTGACAACTCATTAGATTTAGGGTTAGGGTTAGGGTTAGATTTAGGGTTTCTTTTTAGAATGGTTCAACGTTGTTGGTAGCTAAGATCAGAAATGGAATTATAAAAATGAGGGTGTCGATTACAATCAATTTAATAAAATTATCATAAGAAAAGTACTCTCTTTTGACCATTTGATGAATCAATTAAAAATTGTTGTATTATTTCAATAGTGTATGTAAATTAGAGTCAACCTCACTAATTGACAATTGTTATCATTTATTATCCAAAATATTATTATTGGATAGTTTTTTAATCAAATAACTAATTTAAATGAATTAACCAATTTAACTCACTAACTTGTAATAAGTCAAGTGAACCAAAATTTTCAAGATTTAAATATTTTAGGGTTTCATGATTTAGGTTAAGTTTCTTTATTTATAAGATATAATCATAAATCTAATTTAACATGATAACTATTTTTTGACAACTCTTTAACTTATTTTGAAATTTATTTTACTTTGTTTCCTCTTGAAAAAGACTTTTCTTAAAAAGAAACTAAACATATTGATATATTTGGAGGCAAATACTACTTACATTGCACCTCACAAATTAAAATTAAATTTAAATCAAAACACTAACCCTTTCTCTCATGGCCTAAATGATAAACTGCTCATAGTCTCTTATTAATTAATTTGAATAAGATATTTGCATGAAGTACATTATGAAAAAGACAAATATAATATAATTATTTTTATTATTATTATTTTTCTGCATAAATGTAAATAGAAGTATTATAACAGTTATTATTATTCTTAACTCCTTCAAGTTTTCTTATTGTATCAAATACAAATTTTTTAATATTATATAACTTATCTCACATTTAAATTTTTAATAATTTTTTTTCAACTGTATTTAAGTGTAAATATTTTTTCTCAAACAAAAACACTTCAAAAGAGTATTTTAGTGAATTTTTTTTCTTATATGATCGTTCATGAATCAAATAAATTACAAATTAATTTATAAATAAAAGTTTACATTATTTTCAATTTAAAATTTCAAGATAATAAATTTATAATTTTTTCTTTTACATATTATTCAACACATTTCTTTTTTTTAATAAGATTATCTCAATCCCTTATGATATACATATATATATATATATATATATACATATATATATATATATATAAATGGAAACGATATAAATATTGAAGAGTGATGGAGAGTGAGATGTAAATATTCAATTTAGAAATAGGTCCAAGGAGATTAGGACATTGATGATAACAATAGAAGCATGAAAGGTGGCCATAATATATAAATATATATATATATATATATATATATATATATATATATATATATATATATATATATATATATATATATAGCCCCACATAAGAATGAAACCCCCCTTAGAGGGAGCTATACTAAACTGAATAGTCCAAAAAATGTTGAGTCATTTTCCAATGCCATTGAGATGCTTCTTTCTGCCCCCAATCACAAACCTACCCAGATACATAGAAAGAAACACCATTATTATAAATTAAATAAATACAAGTACCATTAAGTAAAATTTCAAGATTGTGACCCATTTAGCTTTTGTCTATTTCTTTTTCTTATTATTATTATTATATTGTTAAGCGTGATCCATTAACCTAATCGCAATGCGTTCTCGGTTTCTCGCCTGCAGTGTCCGAAAGATACCTATGGTGTCGTTTTGTGAAGCTAGGCAACCCTCCCTGCGTCGTTTTCATTCCATTCAATTACTTCCAAGCCTCTGAGTGAGACTTGGAATTTAATTATGTTGTGCATGCTTTCCCATCAATTCTTCTCTCATTCTGACTTTACCTGTCATGCACACACCACTCCATCAGAGTATACGCATTTTTACATCTCTTTTCAATAAAACAAGACATGACTTTAATAATCATACTCCATCAAATAAAAATCCTTATTAATATAAAATTTAAGGTTATTGTTTTTCTTCTAACCAAAAGCACTCAGTCACTCCAAATACACATAATAAATAGTAACTTAGTACAAATAAATAGTACAAGAAAATAAAATATATTAATAACTAATGCTGAGGGGCCTACTTACCCATTCTAGATAAGCTACAATATTATATCATCTATCTTATGGACCTACGTGAGATTACATATATATACTATACATAGTAAACCATTTCTTTAGTTTCATGGTTTGAACATGAGCATTGATTAAAATAGTATTCTTTTCATTTGATAATTTCATGATATATACCTAACCCATAAAAATGAGTGTTTGAGCAAATCTCAAATAAACATAAATCATTCATCATAATCATAGTTTTATTATATTTTGAAAATTAAATACATATTTAAAATTCTTAATTACAGGCTGGAAATTGGGAAAAATAACTAATGAGAAATGTTAGAAAAACCTGAAATTGAACCATTTAATGGCATAGATGTGTTTACATAACTATTTTAAAAAATATCATGGTAAGATACCTCCAATTTTTTTTAATGTATATTTTGAAAATCATGTTGAACTAGACAACCAGATCATAAAATCATATTTAAAATAAATGGGAAGGATATGAATGAAGAAGATATGTATATTTAGATCTAAACAATTCATGGAACTAATCTTTTGGATTGAAGGTCAAGAGAGATTTGGCTTAAGGTTCAAGTAAGTGAAGTCTTTATTTTAGGTCTTTAAAAAAAGTTTTAAATTTTTTATATTAATATATTTTTATTAAATTAATTATAAAATTATGTTTGAGAATAAAATTTAATTTAAATGGTATGAGTGACTTCTAATTTTTAGTAATACTAAAAATTATATTTAATAAGTTAACAACTTTTTTCAATAAATTATAATTTTGTTTAGGAAAAAGAGATTGATTAGTTAATACTAATAGAAGTCCCATCATTTTTTTATGTCTATTATCTTATTGATTCTAATCTTAAATTTAGAGAAACTTTTACTTCTCTCTTCTAAATTCACAGTTTTCAAAGTCCACAACTGTGATCTAAAGAGTGAAAAGAGTATTTCTATCCAATCAACTTCAGTTTTTGATAAGTTTTGTCCCAATAGCGGGTAAAATGACAAGTCCAACAAACTCGATCTTAAGATACACTCTTAATTGCTCTTATACCATATTAAGTTAGTGGAATATAGTCTAATTTAAGCTTAAAAAATCATCATAGTAAGATGAAATTTGCATCCATTTATATATTATAATTTAACCATGTATCTAGTAATGTGAATCTCTAACATAATTAGTTGGTAGACCGTCTATTGTTCATGTGAAAAAGTCTCATGATTTATTTAAGCTCTTTATGAAGTCTGAGTAAAAGAATGTTAATGGTGGAAATTATTAAAAACAAATATTTACGGAGAATTGTGTTGCACATATCACTAAAAGACATGTAATTGAGTTAAAAATTTTATGTGATGAATGAGAAATTATGAAAAAACACAAGTGATGTGATTTTTAAAAGTTAGAAAGTGAGGAATTATTTTGTAAGGTTCTATTTCCTCTTTAAACAAGCAATTTATTTCACATTTATATTTTTTTTTATCTTAAGTTTTAAGTTTTCTCTTCTTTATTTAAATTTATCCTTTGAAGAATCACATTTAAATAATATTTTTTCAAAGATAATGATCAATAAAGATGTGAAATATCTTACATGAATTAGATCATCTTTCAACACTGTAGATTTTAGATAAATATTATATAGGTTTTTTGTGTTATGAAATAATGTGTCAAATTATTATATTTAATTAATTTTTAGAATATTTTAAATATATAAATTTTGATTGTGAATTTAATTAATTTATATTGAAGATTATTAGTGCTGTAGTGTCTATATCTATCTTTGTTCTTTGTATATTTAAAGATTATCCAAATATAACAAGAGGGTGAATCATAAGAGTGAGAGAGGTTGATGAACACATGACCTTATAGATAAAAAAGAAAACTACATTTAAAAGATAATGCATTTGACTGATATTTAATGCATAAATTTAAAATAAAAGTTTTAAGACTTTAAAAGATTTCTCAATACATTTTGGTAGATATAAGATAAAAGGAACATCTTCCAAGATAAAATATATTGATTTAAGATGAATCTTAATTACTTTTGAAGCTAAAATGTCATGTGAAAACATAATTAAATTATCATAAAAATAAATGATGTGGTGAATGCTCTTTAAAATGTAATAATTGTGATTATAAAGAACCATGTTAAGTAATATACAAAAGATAAAAGAAAGTTATGAGCACAAGTTTAATATTAATTGTTTAGAGTTATATAAATAGAGAAAAGGATGAACTAACTCATAGTTTAGCTTAATTTGGGTTGAAATTATCAAATTTCTGTTTACTTATATAATTTCTTTTAAAGAAAAACAATACATTGTGGTCACACATATATATATATATATATATATATATTTATTGTAGAAATAATGTCTTAAATATACATCTAACATATGTTATGGAAAAATACTTCTAACATAATAAATAAATAAAATATTAAAATATCTTGACAACAAATAAAATAATCAAGAACATTTTTTTAAATTACTTATTTTGATTTATAATATTTTAATATATTATATTAGACTATACACATAATAAAGTTAAACGAATTTGGACTAAGAGTTTGTTTGAGAAGTTTTACCTAAAGCAACTACTTTAATTTGTTAAGTTATTTAGTTGATTAAATAGTAAGATTTAAATAAGTAGTACAAGTTTGATATTTGATATTTAGCATTATAGATTTTGAAAATGTACGTGATTGTGATATTAGTCTCTAAAATTAAGTAAATTTTAAATGAATATATAAAATTGTAATGTATTAATTTAAAATTAAAAAAGTATAATTTAATTACTAATATTAATATATGTTTAAAAATTGAAATAAATAAAATAATTAAGTTATATTTTGATTTTTTTATAAAAATCACTTAGTTTTAGAAACTAATGCAATATATTATAGTTACAAATACATAAGTATCTGCAGTGCATATTAATTAAACTAAAAGAATTATGTTACGATAAGAAATTAATGTAAATTATAATCTAATAAATTAATATAAAATATGATGATAATACAAAATAGATTAACTTTGACATCTGGTTGTAAAAAAAATTGTAGAGTAAATTGAATATTTTACTTCAATAATTTGTATGGGTTAGAATATAAGTGAGATTGTCCCACCTTACAATTGACTATTATATTTTTTAATTTTTATTCTTATATAATATTATGTATTATGTATGATTAAATATTTTTATTTATTATTTTATTAATATTATATTTATAAATATAAATCTAAGTATTATTTCTAATTAATTTAATATTTTTTTATATTTTCTTAATTATTTTTAATAGATAATAAATTATTAACTTTTATACTTTTTTATATTATTATATTTACATTAAATAATTGTTATTATATTATACTAAAATTTAAAATTAAAAAATTATAAAAAAAAATAAAAGTCAATTCCAAATTACAAACCTATAACTATACTAGATGAATGAAATATTTTAGTCCATTCTAATCTATATTTTACTAATCAATAGATCAAAATGATTAGAGTAACTGACACCCAGATATAAACTGCCACAAACTATTAAAATAAGAATTAATCTTCACATTAAAGTTTATAAACACATTATTCATTATTTAAAGTTTTAATTGTCTTATATTTTAAATTATTAC
This sequence comes from Lablab purpureus, assembly GCA_030347555.1. NCBI lineage: Eukaryota > Viridiplantae > Streptophyta > Magnoliopsida > Fabales > Fabaceae > Lablab > Lablab purpureus. The sequence continues at coordinate 28,207,990 of CM059258.1, forward strand.
TCTTAACTTATTTCATATTTTCTTATACTGATCAGGTTATCAAACATGCTTTAAATATACATGATTTTAGTTTTTAAAAAATATACATGATTGTGATATGAGTGTTTAATTTTTTTTTAATAAATTTGTGAAATTGTAATATTTGATTAATAAAATATAAAGTACACTATTAATGAAAAAGACTACATAAAGAAATAATTCTTTGAAATTATCAATATTAATGACTTTCAAAAAAAACCCTATTTTTTTATAAAAAAGATACAAAAAAATATCAATTATAAATTTTAAATGCATAATCAAAAGTCCAGAAAGTGTTCTTATTAACAACAATACTTTATATGATTTATATAACTTAAACTCAATTTGGTTGACTTTAATTTTGAAGGATGAATTGATTTGTAGTTTTGCTTAGTTATACAAAATTATACAAACTTTTGTGCAATTGGATCCTAGGAAAAAATTACAAGAAAATTAAAATAAAATTAGTGATATTTTTTCTAGGAAAAAGAAGCAGTTAATAACCAGAAAAAAAGTTGTATTTTTGCATTCATCTACTTTGAATATATGCTAACTTGAATTCAACTAATTTTAAAATACAATAATGATTAAAAAATTAAACCTAAGTATCATTCAAAACTATAAATTTTTAAAAATAATAACTCTTATGCAATTGGAATGAACCAATCTGAAAATATAGAACTTTTATTAATTTTCTTATTTTATTTTAAATAAATTTAAAATTATTTTAATTTGTGACTTACAAAGTAAAAAAAGTTTATTATATATTTAAATGATAAATAATCACTTAAAACTTTATATTTTCTACTTTAAGACTATTTTTTTTATTTTAGTTAATAAAGAGAATTATTCTTAAAATAATATAAAAAATAAAATTAATTAACATAATCCAAATTATAAAAATCTAGAATCAATTGATTTAATATATACTATTTCAATTGATGAAAAAATCATATATTTTTTAATTTACACCAACACTTTGAAATTTCTAAACTTAACCTAACATATATATATATATATATATACATAATAAATTACTCCCTCCGTTTCAAATTACAAATTATAAGGCGTAGTTGACAAATTCTCACATACCAATAAAAACAATTAATTTGTTCAACTTTCTATAAATTTTCCATTTTTATCTTTATTAATTACTATTAAATGAATTAATTGAAATTTAACCAAAAGTATTTATAAATGAATTAATTTTTTAATAAAATTGTAAATTGATTAAGATTAGAATTTCAACAGTTTTAAAATCATTTCAGAATCATTTCTAAATAATTTTAAATCATAACTACTAATTATTTTAAATAAATTTTAATCAAAATTTTTAATTCCCACAAATTTCAAATGACTATACTTAAATTTTATTTTAAAATTTCAATCAAAATTTTTAATTCCTACTAAATTGTAAATGATTATACTTAAATTTTATTTTTAAAATTTCAATCAAAAATTTTCAATTCCCACTAAATTGTAAATAGAAATAGTGAATTAAAATGAGTTGCTAATGCAACTTTAATATAAAAATTAAAACATACTATTAATAATATTAGTAGATGATGGTAAAAGATGAAGAGTCAGATTAATAAAAGGAAATTAATTCTTAGTTCCTGATATTTAATTTCTCTTTCTACTATTTAATGTTAATACAAATAGTGATGTGATTAATAAGGGTATATAAGGAAAAAAAAAGAAATAAAGTTATTGGAATTCTAAAACGCCTTATATTATGAAACGAGACTTCTTTCAATTACCCCTTATAATTTGAAAATGAGGGAGTATAAAATAATTTATTTCACTATTTACAAATATTTATAATATATATTTATTTTAAGAAAAATAAAGCATAAACAACATAAGAAAAACTATTTTCTTTCTTCTTGATCTATTTCTTTGTTAAGATATTTTTCCTTTTGCAACATCATATATTCCTGTGTAACACACAATTATCATAATTTGAAAAAACAATACACAAACACATAAAACATGGTAAATTAGTGTTTTAAAACTCTCACATACATAAATATATCAAAATTATATACATATATCTCCTTAGTTTATTCAATCCATTCAACGCAATCACATCGCATCCATATTATGAAATGAAAATAATATCAATTAATACTTTAATCAATATTGGAATCAAGTGTCTATTTATCTACTCATTGATAATATCTCATGCCAAAATATACTATTGACATCAACCATCACAAACACTTGACTCCATTTCCAAAAAATCCATAAATTGAATCTCGACTTAGAGATATGTAATTGTCACAATACCTTTACTAAGTTGTCATCACAACAAAACTACATAATAGGAGATCAACTTTCCTCTAGTATGACTAGGTAAATTCCCATAACCTATCAAACCAGTTCTTTTTCACATTATATATTAGGTCATATAACTTCCTTCGACTCTCACCACTTGATATTTTCTCTATGCGAGTCAAAAATCAGTAAAATCATAATATCTCTTTCTCGAATCTCGAATTCAATACATCACCTACATCTCAACATAATATTTTCTCCTTGGAAATAACTATATTTCTAACACATTACAACACCATTATTCATATACATTTTATCTTAGTCCAAATCATGATATAAGATAACAATTCATATCATATTATACTCATTCAATCATACTTAAATTAAATACTACAAATATTTGAAATTTCATCATACCAAGTTATACTCATCAAATCAAGCTCACATATAACTCATAAGAAAGATGAGAGAATAATATACAACTTTTATGAAGACTTCAAATACTAAAGAAAACATTTACTTACCTTAACATTTCATAAACCACTACAACTTCAACTAAAACTAACAACGACCTTCACTAAAATAAGCGTAACTTGAGTTCTAAACCTCATTTTTAAAGCTAATATACAAGGATACAACTTTCATGAAAACCACCTAACCTAATTCTATAAGCATTGGCTCACCCAACGAAAAAAGTTGGCTTTCAATTAAATGAATTTCGTTAAGTGAGAGATTAGATAACCCAACAACACTAGGAAATTTGAATAAAAAGCTCGCCCAACGTAAAAATCTTCTGGGTTTTTGATTAATCGACAATGAGAGATTGACTTGTCCAACGACTCTACATAATTTATAAACTTTGCAGAATATAACAAGCAAATCTAATTGGTTCAACTGAGTTTTTCCTTCATTTCTTATACCCAATATTAAATATTTAGTTCCAAAATAACAACAACTTGAACTAATTTGATTCCATTTAAAAATTCTACCTTTCAACTATTAAGCATGTAACCTATCTCTTTTAAATCTTTTCACTCAAATTATACCATATTTCATTTCAACACATTTAATCTTTTGATATCTCAATCATACTACACATAAATAACAAGAATTGTCTTCAAGAAACATTTAATCACATCACAATATAAAATAATCTACCAACGTTTATCATTTTATAAAACATCTAATCTCTTATTCAACACTTGAAATATACTTAAGCAATGCACAGTCCATGGAAAGATTCAATTATTGTGACAACGTCACATTCACATGCTATTAAAAGTATAACTAGCATCCCTTATGTTTGTTTCTCAAGCTTAAGCTTCCAAACTTTTCTATTCTCATAGGAAAGTTAAACATGTACATAAAAGACTCCAACCAATGATCTAAACATACTCTTATGATCTTGAACTAACATAGATTCATTTTTGTCCTAAAAGAACCACAAACAAAACTTCTAATTCCCATACATGCAACTTTTTCCAAAACTAAGTCAAGAAAAAAGGTAAAAAGAAACTTACTTTAAAAAAAATTCTAACCAAATATAATTATTCTATTATTCCCCATTATCTTAAGGTGAACTTTAATATTTAAGAAGATGAACAAATTTTTCGAAAAATTTAGAGAAAAGTTAGATGGAAGTATTTTTGAGAAAAAATAACTTTTAGGAAATTAAATTTAAATAGTTACATTTTTCTATTTATAAGTTTTTCAAATTTAATAATAAAATTATTTGTATTTCATCTCACTTAAACCACTTTTATTTTTAAATTATTTTTACTTTTAAATACATTTTATGGCTCTTTGCATTCATTATAATTTAATTTATCTATACTTATTTTTTAACCTTCTCTTTCTTGCATTTGATACTCTTTTCTTTTTATCTCTAAACAAATTTTAATCATCTACTAAAAATTGAATTAAATGAATTTATACTTTAAATAGTTTATTATAAATTAAAATATAGATTAAAGTATTGGATTCATTATTAATTTCAATTGATATATAATTTATATACTAAAAAATATTCTTTTGTTATAACTTTATTATTAATCACTAGGGAAACGTTTCGTATATATGCATCTATATTTTTCCGTATATAAAAAATATAAATTAAAATTTAGAATAAAATAATTTTAAACTAATTATAATTTTGTAAGTATAAAATGAGCAGTTTTGTGGTTATTTTTGAATTGAGAGGTCCAATTATTTTAAGAAAATTATAAGTTACACATTTTATTAAATAATAAAATTATTTTAATCTAATTAAAAAAACTTAAATAAAAACGCTTTTTCATATAATAATATAATGTGTTATGTATGAAAAAAGTAATTATACTTAAAAGTAATTTAAAAAATTATTTAAATTAAATAAGAGAATTTTTATTAGATATGACTAAAGAAGAGATCAAACAGTGAACTATCGTTTATTTGAAGTAAATTATAGTTTAATGTTAGTTTTTATGTTAATAACTAATTATCTTTTGAAAACATTATTTTTTTAGTATTTAGAGTTTTAGAATAACATTGCTACTTTTCATTTAATTTTTCTTTTAATTAAAAAATAAAATAGAGAATAAATTATTTAAATTTATAGAATCATACAAGTGAATAAAAGTAACACTTAGAAATAGTTAAAAAGTGTACATATAAATTATAATAAGAAAAAGTATATATATATTTAGGATAATTTTTATATAAATTTGATTTTTTTTAAGATTTTGATTTTTTTCTATACAATGTATCTAACATCTTATAATAATTTTTTTATTATTATTAAAAAGAGTCATAAATTGTTATAAATATAAATATAAAAAATAAACATTTATCATCTAAAAATAATAATATTACACACCTTTATCATCTAAATTAATATCACACACCATAAAGTAACTAAACTGCTAAACACACAGTACCTTTTGTCCCTATCGCTCTTACAAATGCCGCTTTCTGATTGGTGGAATCCAATTCCTTCATTTCATTTCGCTTCATTTTTGGAATCAGTTCCTCCACAGTCAACTGCTTCAACCCATTCTCTCTTCCTCCAAACCCTTCTTCTCTCAGCTTTCCCTCTCACCGGTCCTTCCGGTTCCCCGCTGCTCCACCCCGCGACTTCATTTGGACTTCATTTGGCGTGCATTTCACTATCATTTCATTTCACTGCCATTCCGCCTTCCCCTCTCTACCTTCGTTTTTTAAATTCACCCTAAATTTCTCTGCATTTCAATTTCAATTTTCATTTGAAAGACGTTACTCTCCCTTTCTCTCCCTCTCTGTCTATGAATACTCTTCCCATGTTTCCACGGTTCTACAGATGGAGATGGAAACTCTGAGCCTCGCTTTCGCCAAATCTTGCTTTCTTCTTCCGATTCAGTGTTCCGATTTTGCCATTTTTAGTTTGGATTGACAAAAAAAAGCTTTTCCTCTTCCCGTTAATTTTTTTCATCGGGTTTGGAATTCGATCTTTACCTCATCCTCTCGCAATCGGTCAGTTTCCGCTCTTTAAATCCAATTGAAAACTATTTATCGATTTCAAACTTTAACTTGATTGTTTAGGCAGATGAAGCATGTGTATTTGTTTTACTATGTTATTAGTGTCAAGCTTTCTGATCATTTTTAGGGAATTATATTAATATGCTACTTGATGATAATATTTGTGATTACAGCAGTAGTAAGTTTTGATGTAGATTTGTGAATTTTTTTTGTATTATTTATAATTTTGAAATGTTTTTTTTTAAATTGTGCCATAATTATTGTACCGTAGATTCGTGATATATGCAAGAATTTTTTTTGTTGGACTCTGTTTGGGAATAAGAATAACTTTTGTCTGTTTTTTTTTCTCGTATAATTTTTGAATGACGAGGTCTTAACTTTTTTTGTGTCAAGGTTTTAACTTTATTCATTCTGTTTGATATGATTCTGATTCTGGATTTTATTCAGATCTCTGCCATTGCTCAAGCTTTACTGGAATATTCGCATGACCTTTTATTCGGTTTTACTTTATGGGTTGTGTTTTATGCTATCCTGCTCTTGTTTTTTGAACTTTAAGTTTTGTTTTTGATGTTTAAGTTCATCTGCTCCAGAGGTATGATATTATTGTTCTTTTTATTTGGTTACTTCATCCCTCTTATTATTATTATTATTATTATTATTATAAATAAGTTGACCGCTCTTTTTAAGTGCATGCTTTAAGCATGTTTTTTCCTTCTCTTATATATGTTGTGTGCTTGTGTTGTTTTTTTTTTTTTGAAAATTAATCCCGTGTTTTACCACCTTATTCGTAATTCCAACCACATTTGGTTGTCCTGTAAACGTTGTGCTCTGTGGTATGTGTGTGAAAGTGTTTTTTGGGCTTATTCTGTTTAGTTTTGGTTTCATGACTTCCTAGAATAATGGATATACTTCTTTAGCCTGCACATAGATTAACAGGTGAGGATTTTTTGGAGATATTCATAGAGGTTCTGCAATTTGTTCTGACTTAGATTACGAGGGACCCAAATAATTTTTTTAAGCTAGAAGTATATTACATAACTATAAAAGGTTATAGGAATCTATTTTGAATTTTGTCAAGGTATAAAGACTTGGAACTTCTTCAGTTCATGCAAATAAATGTTTTGTAGGTGTTTATTTTTTAATTGAGTATCTATCTGTCTCTCTTGTCTTTCTTTCTCTGGTGGGTTTAGCTACTTCTTTTTAATTCAATTATATATTTCGTCACTTATTAAATTCCATGATTATTATCATCCAGCTAAACAAAGCATGTGCGGTGGTCCAGAGAAATCAAAATCTCTTTGAACTCCATCTTCATCTGCTGTTGAAGGTTCAATTGAAGCCAAAGACATGAAAGATTTAACTGTTCGTGCCGAAGATTCTTTTTCTTGTCTACTTGAGCTTGCTTCTAACAATGATTTTGAAGATTTCAAGGTAGCTTTAGATAGTGATGTTTCTCTATTAAATGAAGTTGGCCTCTGGTATGTACGCCAGATTGGATCCAAACAAATTGTTCTGGAGCACCGAACTCCTTTAATGGTTGCTTCAATGTATGGGAGTATGGATGTTCTAAAACTTATACTCTCATGCCCGGAGGCTGATGTCAATTTCTCCTGTGGGACAGATAAAAGCACTGCCCTTCATTGTGCTGCATCAGGTGGTTCTGTTAATGCAGTTGATGTTGTAAAATTGCTATTATCAGCTGGTGCTGACATCAGATGTGTGGATGCTCATGGAAATCGTCCTGTTGATGTTATTGTTGTTCCTCCTAAGCTTGAAGGTTTGAAAGCAACTCTTGAAGATCTACTTTCAGATAGTGCGTGTGACGGGTCTATTGGTGACTGTTTTATTCCGGTATCAGTTAATTCATCATGTTCTGATTCAGGGGCTCATTTTTTATTACCTGAGAATGGGTTGCCATCTTCTCCTATGGCGTCCAAGTTCACTGATACAGCTGTTAATTCTGCCTCTGAGAAGAAAGAATATCCAATTGACCCGTCACTTCCTGATATAAAGAACAGCATATATGCTACAGATGAGTTTCGCATGTTTTCATTCAAGGTGCGACCTTGTTCCCGTGCATATTCTCATGATTGGACTGAATGTCCTTTTGTTCATCCTGGAGAGAATGCTCGAAGGAGAGACCCCAGAAAGTTCCATTACAGTTGCGTGCCATGCCCTGAGTTTAGAAAGGGGGCCTGTAGACGCGGGGACATGTGTGAATATGCTCATGGAGTATTTGAGTGCTGGCTACACCCTGCCCAATATCGGACAAGGCTGTGCAAAGACGGTCTTAGTTGTAATAGAAGGGTATGTTTTTTCGCCCACACAGCAGAAGAGCTGCGCCCATTGTACGTGTCCACTGGATCCGCTGTTCCTTCACCCCGTTCATCTGCTTCTACTCCTAATGTCATGGACATGGCTGCTGCAATGAGCCTCTTTCCTGGTTCACCGTCCTCACTATCTGCCATGTCTCCATCTCCCTTTGCTCAGCCAATGTCTCCGTCTACCAATGGTATTTCTCACTCATCTACTGCTTGGCCACAGCCAAATGTTCCAGCTCTTCATTTACCAGGAAGCAATATTCAAACTAGTCGATTAAGATCTTCTCTTAATGCTCGCGACATGCCACCTGAAGACTTGGATGTGTTGCAAGATTTTGATGGTCAGCAACACCTTCTGAATGACCTGAGCTGTTTCTCTCAGTCCCGTCCTGGTGTCATTTCAGTTAGTCGATCTGGTCGGTCTAAGACACTAACTCCATCAAATCTTGATGATCTATTTTCTGCTGAAATTTCTTCGTCCCCTAGGTATTCTGACCCAGCAGCTGCTTATGTATTTTCCCCAACACACAAGTCAGCTGTTTTGAACCAGTTTCAACAACTTCAAAGTTCGTTATCACCCATAAACACAAGTGTCTCATCTCCTAGGAATGTTGAACATCCTCTTTTTCAGGCTTCATTTGGTGTCTCTTCTCCTGGAAGGATGTCACCAAGAAGTTTGGAACCAATCTCTCCAATGAGCGCTCGGTTGTCAGCATTCGCCCAGCGTGACAAACAGCAGCAGCAACAGCAGCTGCGGAGTCTTAGTTCAAGGGATCTTGGTGCCCACAATCCTGTCTCTATTGTTGGGTCCCCGGCTAACTCCTGGTCCAATTGGGGTTCTCCTCATGGGAATGGGAAAGTAGATTGGTCGGTAAATGGGAATGAGCTAGGTCGATTGCAAAGGTCATCCTCATTTGAGCTTGGAAATAATGGGGAGGAGCCTGATCTATCCTGGGTTCAATCCCTTGTGAAGGAATCTCCATCCGATATTAAAGAGAAATTGGCAGGTTCTGGCCCCACAGTATCTGCAGATGGGCAGAATTCCAATCCTCAGGTTGAGTCTATTGATCACTCTGTTCTAGGAGCATGGCTTGAGCAAATGCAACTGGATCAGCTTGTAGTCTAATCAAATTGACCCATTCCATCTTGTGATAGGTATTTAATTTCACAACGTACATATTCTTTTTGTCAATTTTTTTTGGGTGGATCAAGGAGAGCGGAATGTGATGGATGATACTGAAGCAGGGAGGGGGATGGCTGCAAAGTTCCCGAATGATAATCTATTTTTTCCCATTATTTTGTCATTCATTATTTTACTAAAGGAGAGCTTTAGAGGGAGGGAGAAGAAAACCTCTCCCTCTCTCTGGGGTCGATGATATGCTACTTAAAGAAAATATTCTTCCAAAAATATCTAGTTTCAGGACTCTCTTTCCTTCATTTTATTCTGGGCCAAGCTGGATGGTTTTTATGGACAAAACCAGTAGCTTCATTTGTATTGAAGTTCATTTTCTTGGTTGGAATATGTTAGTATATTGCTATTGCATGCATAGAAGGTCAGAGTATGTTTCTCATTAGAGGTGATCGTTGAATGTTTATTTCTGGCAGATCAAGGCCTCTCTTACCATGGTTGTATAGGCCATGTATGTTGTATTGGTTATATTCAAATTCAATGTAATGGATATTTTTATGGGTATTATCTTGTTTCTATGGAAATAAAAATTGAAAAAGCTACTGATTGTTGTATAATTTTGTAATTCAATGCAGTGGTTGTTTTTTATGGTTATTATCTAGATTCAGTAGAAATTATGTTAATTTAAAACTAAATCCAAGGTTTTTCTTGTATATGTATTTTTTTATTTAGGGCTCCATGTGGGCTTATGAGTATTTCCTAATTGAAGAGTCTTCTAGGACTTGTAGGATCAATTTTTTATATTTTTTATTTTTTTTTAAATTTTGAAGACATGATTGTTAATATTGAGATTTTTTTTTCTTATATAAAAGGTTCTATATATCATTCTTAATTTTAGATTCCATCATACTGTATCCGCACGTCTCACTTATTTTAAAATGGGTTTTAAATATAAGATTGAAGTTAAAATTTCTATATTGAGTATACTCTATTCAGGAAGATAATTCCCCCTGGTTATAAAATGAAACAAATATCGGATAGAATATTAATATCTTCGATGAAGTTTAAAATTTTACCAATAAATTTTTTGATTAAACACGTATTTCAAATATATGTATTTTAATCAATATGTGGAGGCAGAATATAAAATGGTTCCGAAGTGAAAAAAATGGAGGGTTACATGCGATGCATTTTGCTTAGAACCATATAAAGTTAAAGATGAGGGTCCTAGTCGAGGCGACACTGGCCGGTGCAGTGCCATAAAAGCAGGTGGGTAGATTATTATTGGGCCAAACATAAGTGATGGATGAGTTTCCCATGTTTGAGATTTGGGTGCTAATGTGACACACGTGTCTTGATTTTCAGGATATGGGACAGTTGCAGGTTGACGTGAAGATCGCATTGATTATTGTGTTGATGGGGACCAAGGTTAGCTTTGGATGATATATTTTGAACAAACACTTGAAAAGACAAGGATAGATATAAGGATAGATATATAGATGTGACTACTTTTTTTGAGCTGAGTACACAACTAATAACTTTTTTTTACCATATTTTGCTTTGTGGGGGTCCGAACCAAGTAATTGGGTGTCGATTTCAAACTTCAAAATCTCATAATGAGACTTTTCTTACCTTGTTCACAGGAACAGAGTAAAATGCAGGACCATGTACTGTAAATTTGTGATTTTCTCTGGATGAGGATCAGGAGGACATGGGAAATGGACCCACCACGTTAGACATTGGGGTAAGCTGTTGCAGCATGTGCATTATGCATTTTAATGTTGGTAGAGCGTCCTTTGTTTCAATTTTATATTATCTATTTGAAATCACATGCTTCTCCGGACCCGGAAAATTATCACATGTATGCCTTGTAAGATGGTTCGTTATAAAAATTCACAAAATTATTACATATTTAAGTGAGAGAAACAATGGTGGAATAAAAAAATATCATTTGTTCAGATAATGTTCACTCATCTTTTTTCAAATGCTGCACATGACAAAACTGTCACTTAGCTTCGAAGAAATTGAGCGAAACTATCACCTATTGAAGTTCTGCTTTATCAATTTACTTTTTCTGGAATAGGGACACTGATACTCCTTGTAATGTGGGTTGGGCAGTAGTGAGGTTGGTGGGGTTGGGTTAGGCACATTAATCCGTTTAATTTTGTTGAAAAGCTTTTAATGTTGTAGTAAGGTATAGTGAAGATATTATTTCCCATAATTTAGAAGAGACTCCAGAGTTAAACAAAGGTTAAAAGACACCCATAGATTTAGGTAAAGGAGTTTAAAGTCATGCTTAATGTTCTTAGTGCTTGAGAAATCATTTACTAATGATTTCAAATCATGTAGTTTCTGTAACAAATATAATTTTTTCACATGGCTTTTGGTTGTATACACGATAAAAGGAAACCGAAATAAAGAGAAAAAGCAATGAGTATTGTGATGAAAAAAGAAGAAAGAAATAAAAGAGAGAGTAAGGTAAATATGGAAATTAGAGTGAAAATAAAGAGTATATCCATTTCCAATATTACTTTACAGGCCAGAAGCCACTAGAAAAATGTTTATGTCAAATCTGACAAAGATCTTTAGTAAAAGAGCTCCCCCACCAAATCATAACAATCATTTGGGAACTCTACTAAGCAAAGCATTAGTGGGAAGTGAAAAAGACCCACTGAACATTCTTTCAGATCTTGCTACTACTTCTTTACCTGGCATTGGGATGCATATTCTCAAGTTAGAAGAATTTGTTATTGACATATTTTTCATATATTTTTCCTTAACCAAAGTCTATAATGTTTTGAGATTTCATTTTTGTTTAACGAGTCTCAGTCAGAATTTCATATAGTTTTCAAAATAGTGTAGTGGAAGAAGTGTGGTGTTAAAACTCGTAAATAGAAGATGTATATAGGTGGATCTCTAAAAATACAGTATTTATTAAAAGCAAGGCCATTTTCTTCCTTTGCCTCAGTACGAACAAACACGTACATTACTTACTAACTAACATACTAAAATCATATTGTTTGTAAATTACTTAAATAAAAATTCTAGTTTTTTTAGCACGCTGAAAACCTTGTGTGAGAATAAATTTCGTAATTGTTAGTTTTAGAAGCTCGTAATTCTTGTCTTTAGAGTGGTTAGAATTAAGTTTTGAAATAGAATTATATCTCGGACTGTGCAATCTAAAATTACATTAGATTAAAGAATTTAAAATATTTTTAAATTACATAATTTTAAACTATATTTTGAGTTACACATTTTAAAATTATATTTTAGACTTATATTTTAGACTGTGTAATTAAAATTATAGTTTTGAATTATGTATTCCAAAACATTTTCAGACTATAAAATTTAAAATATTTTTAAATTTGATTGATATGGAATTTTTGTATTATACTATAGATAATATAGAATATAATACTTTTGAATTTATTATATTATAACAGGTCACTTTAATTATTTATTATATTTTGGGAGATGGTAGATGAAACTATGGAGGTGAAAAAAAATGTGGGGTATTTCAGTAACTTTTTAGATTGTGTAATCGGTAATAATTTCAGAATTTTTAGATTGTATAGTTTGTAATAAGTTTTGGATTGTAGGGTCAGAAAGTAAGTCTGGTTTAAAACAACTTCTAAACTGTAAAATTTGGAAGTCATTTGTATTGAAAATTTTTTTTCTTCTAAATTATAAAATCTGAAAGTAAAATTTTAAAAAAATCATCTTTTGGATCGTAGAATCTAAAAGATAAATTTAGAATAGACTTTTGAATTGTATAGTTCAGAAACTATTTATGTTAGAAAAAAATTATTTTTTAAATTATACAATTTAAAAATTATGTTTTTAAAAATTATTTTTTAAATTATAAAATTTGAAAATTTATTTTGAATGTAGAAATTTATTTTAAATTTGGAATTGATTTATGGATTTTAGAATTTGAAAGGTAACTTTTTAAAAATTTGACTTGAAGATTAATTTTCTGCAATACAAATCACTTCTAAATTTTGAAAGTTATTTTTTATAGATACAGTTTTAGCATTTTGAAATGTAGGAAGAAACGGGGAGGAGGTGTAGGAAGAAGCACTCAAGAAAGTGTCTACCTACTTGTAACAAGAAATGATATTGGGCCTACACGTAACAGGATGCTATTGGGCCTTCAATTTCCTAATTACATGTACCATTGTTTACTTTTTGCACCTTTTTCTCCTTTTGTCATGCTTTGAATGGATCGAAAGATGGAAATGAAAAAAATACTTTTATTATAATATTTTATTTGAATTTTTAACAATTCTATATTATTATTTTATTTGATTTTTAATACTTCTATATTTTTATTATTTTATTTAATATATTTAAGAAATGTTTTGAAAAGAAAAATCGATATAACAAATTATGTGTGTGACAATATTATGTAGTTTTTTCAAACGTGAAAAAGGTAAAAATTGGTAATATAATTGGTTATTTCTTTCATATAATTAACTATGCAGTATTTTTGACGTCTTTTCCTCTATCTCGTTTTTTACATTTGACTTTAAAAAACCACTACACTCTTTTCAAAGGAAGCAAACTTAGGGTTGATTATTTTTTTTATATAAATTGATTTCTAAATTCAGAATCATCCCTAATACTTAGTCAGCAAAACTAAGTATTTTTAGCATTTTAAAAATATATGTTTCCGAAATACAAATTTCACAATAATAGATTCTGATATTTGATATAGTGAGATAATTTTTGAAATATTTAAATACGTTTTTAGTTCTCGTAAAAAATAGTGAATTTTTTATTTGGTTATTGTAATTCTTTAATATTTTAAATTGAAAAATATCACTTTTGATCTAGATTTTATGTAACATTAGTTAACTTATGTGTTCGACAAAATGTTAAACAATCATTTCAACTAATACATACTAGTATTTTATCGACACGTGTTACATAAAAAAAACTCATGTTATTTACCTATTATAAGATAAATATTATAGACTAAAAACTGTGATTTAAAATTTTGAAAAACTTAAAACTGAAGAAAATATTTTAGAAGAATTAAAACTAAAATTTACAGATCGTACAGATTAAAAAGAGTGATTTCAAATTTTATAAAAGTAAAAAGTAGTTTTTTTATAGAAGTAACCAAAATAAAAATTTTCAGAAATTCGAAACATTTTAACTATTTTGTAATATGAAATCGGAATACAAAAAAGTTATGGAATGCCAATTAGAATATGTTTATGAAAATTATAATGGGTTTCGAAATATTTTCAGAATACATTTAATTTGAAATAGGCCTTTTCGGAACATATTGCATCCAATTTTTTAGAAGAGTTAAATAATATTTTAGTTTTTTAAAAATTAATTCGTATTAAAATTTATAGTTCTATTTTTTTTTATTTTGTCCAAAACATTTGATAAATATATCAATTTTATCACGAAAGTAACGATAACAATTTTGAATTAACAATTTTAACATGTTAATTTTAACAGTATTATATGTCACCCCCCACGATTAATCAGAATTATTAAGATAATAATTTAAATAATTCAAAATATTACTCAAGAATATAATAAATCTTTTCAAAATGGTTATTTTAAAATATAATAAATTTATTTTGAAATAAATTTTAAACACGTGCATAATAATAAATTTGTAAATTAGTTGATACTTTTTTTAAATTAATATTGTATACCTTTTACAAACTATGAAATAATAAAAAACTTTTTATCTTTTAATATATAGTAACACTAACAACATGTTATATTCTAAGTTGTTATATTAAATAAATCTTTATTTCTTAATTGATATCAACAATAATCACTAATTATTTTTACTACACTTAGTTGACTTTGTTGAGGTTAAACATTTTTGTCATATTCAAAAACTTTGAAAAGTTTCAACTTTCAAGATTTAATGATTAAATATGCAATTTAATCCTAGTTATCATAATACATTAATTTTACTTATTCATCTTTTATGACGTCAAACACTTATTTCGGTATGTTTGATTTTTTTTATGCATTATTAAATTTTTTAAAGTTTAATTATAACAAAAATATGGTAGAACACATTTGTTAAATATTAGAACTAAAAAAGGATATTAAATTATTATTTTATAATAATAAGTTGAATTTGTTAACTAAACTACATTATAGTTATTCTGTTATATTCTATTATTAATTTCTTATTTGTATATATATTCTTTTCATTCATTAAATGAGATCAATATTTTAGATTTTTTCTTTTTTTTTTTAATTTTCTAATCCATATGAAAAAGTATATTATATATTTTTTAACTTTTTTAAAATGAGACTTTCTAATACTTATTTCAAATTATATAAATATTATATAATTTAACAATAAATTTCACTTTATTTTATCAATAAAGTAAAAATAACACACACTCATATATATATATATATATATAATATAATATTTGAGATACCTTAATCTTAATACATAATTGTTTTATGAAACAAGGTTATATTAGATATAGTATAGTTAGAATAAGTTGGACTTTTTTTATTAACAAAATATATATATAAATAAAAAATATGTAAGTATCTTTACTTTTTTTAACTATAAGTATTTTTTTTTATTTTAATATGGATTTCTAACTTTGCTTGATTCTTAACTTCACATACTTCACTTCATTAGTAACTTTATATATACCTCACTTGAGTATTTAAAATAATGAGTTTATGTGTCTTTTTATTTATATAATGTTCAACTACAATAACTTTGAGTCTTCTTATTTATATAGTGTTCAACGACAATAAATTTATGAGTCTTCTTATTTATATAATGTTCAACTTTTTCATTCCTACTTGATGCGAGATTCCAACTTATATTATATTCTAATATAACAAAATTTGTTATTTTTCTATTAAGATGTTTAATATCTTGGAGGTCCAAAAGATATAATAGAATGACCTGCATTGAGGTTGAATATAGGTGCATTTTACATAAACTCTTTTTGTTTTAATCCAAAGCTTTGTTCAGTAAAATATATGCTTCTTCTATTTTCAACAAAAGAAACAATCTACAAATGTTTACACAATACCTTTCCATTTCAGTACTGTGCAGCAGTTAAGCTAGCATCGTGTAAGCATATCATTGCAAATTTGCAGTCATGGAAGAAAGGAAAAATGTTGAAGAAGAGATCACAATCATTCTCATATATTTCTCTTATTTTCTTTCTTTTGTTGAAGTGATATAGGGAAAAAACATAATAGTGATAAATTAATTTGCTTGAAACTATAAATAACAGAAAAGTAATTTATTTTTCTCATATGTATACATGCACTCAGAGTTTACATATATAGTATAACAGTAGGAAGAAGAATACAAAATATTACAATGAGTAGAGAATACATGAAACAAGAGACCATAGGTCAAAAATACAAAGGAAAAAACGATACTTTAAATATGACACTTACACTTGTAAATGGCCTATATCCAATATAGAATAATAAGACTATAACCATAGTAGAGAACACAAATGATGTCTTGTAAAAAAAAACTGATCCTAAACGTTGAAAACTGATACAAAACAACATATTTTTCTCCCAATTCGTGTTTGTTAGATTGCATCATCAAGACATCATTGAACGTCCTCTCAGAAAACGCCATGGTCCTGTTCCTGTTCCCATCCTGCATTTCAATTGCATGCATATATATAATTAAGCATAAGTCATTAAGATCTTCTTCTCTTTGTTCTAATTAATCACCTTTTTTACACGTTTTTCTATTTGTATAGATACAATTAGGTGTAGTTTCTGTTTTCATCTTATTCTTGAATCAAAAATAAAATTTCATATCAGTAAAACTCATGCAATTATGAAAGGTTCAAGTTAGTTATTGAAGCAAAATTTTAATTTCAGAGAATAACTCTAAAATAATTATTTAATTAATAATATGAACTTGATTATGACATGATTTATATTGAAAATATATATATATAATTAACCTGTGAATAATCTTAGATGTGACTTAAAAGTAATTATTTTAACTCAATATCTAACCATCCATGGTGATGGTGTAAGAAGATATTATATTACACTGAGAAAAAATTACAATCAAATTATTATAATGTATATCAGACTTGTTGGAGAAAATTTCTTCCTAAAAATTATTAAGAAAGAAGATGAATTTTTTTATAAGTTAAAATTATTAATTTATGTACAAGTTAAAAAAATAATATTTTAGAAAAATAAATAAAAAATATACTTTTACCAGTTAACTCATATATAAATTAATTTTAGTCTATACAGAACTAGATTTTATTTTATTGTTCTTAATAACTTTCTTTCTTAGAAGTGCTTATTGAAAATTTTCTTCCCACGTGCCCTTTATAAAGCTTATAATACGTTGTATATATACTATGTTTACCTCCATACACCAGCAAACATGCGAAGACTCATATAGATGGTTAGTGCAATCCATAGTCCAACGAAACCTTTGCTCTTAGAGAGAAGGAACAGTGAAGCAACACTTGCTAATGACACCGTAACCTGAAGACATTAACAGCATAAAAACTTGCTAAGTATAAACTTGGATTCAAAAAATTTGACAACAAATCATGGTGTAGGTGAACTTACCAAGGAGTATGCAGAATATGCAAAATCAGAAGCCCCATAGTTCACACCATCAAAGACAAAGGCTAATGAATTGATTGGTTGTGTGGCGGCAACAAACTGGTGAGTAAAATGAAATGCATCAGATAAAAATCACACAGAAAATTTTACCAGATTCTTTGTTGTGTTTACTAGTTGGTTGAATAGTGTTATGTTTAAACTTTCTGATATATGCATGTTTCATTCTTAGGTATAAAAAATAACTCTTTGTAGCGGAAGGGATATAGAAATATATTTGTACCGGGAGGCCTATTCTGATTAAGTGCACAACAAGAACACTCTTGGAGAAGATTCCAGCTCCAAAGTATAAGCCAACTCCAACTGCAAGAGAGAGTCCAATTCCTAAAACAAAACTCATCTGTAGAGTTCGTGTTGCAGCAGCAATCACCTTTTCATAATCTTTCTCAGCAAAGGAACAGGCTAGAATTGCCTGTGAGATAGGGAAAGTGATTAGTATGATACTCATTTGATTTTAACATGATTACGTTTTTTACAAACCAATAGTGACAAGAAAAATGTTTATGTACCTGTACAGCAACAGCTAAACCATCTGCAAGAAGGGAAGATGTTAGCCAAACCTGCAAGCAGGTTTGGAAAGCAGCCATAGGAATTGGGCCAAACCTTGCTGCCAATGAGGCTGCCAAGGTTTGGCAGAATGTCACAGCTACAACTCTTGCCAACAAAAGACCTCCTAGTGAAATTGAAAATAAACTTTAACATGAGTTTGTTCTCTAATTAAACTGGAATTTTTATCTGTTTTTTGTTTAGTTCTAGTTGAGGAGATTGAGATTTCAGTTATAGTATAGAAATCAAAACCAACATGCCCTCCACAACATACCATTTTTAAGAAACCTGAAAATCTGCAAGTCCTTAATACTTGGAGGTACGAGATCCACTTTTCTAGTTAATATCAACAAGAGGGCCAATGCCATCAAATACCTAATTAGAAAGGGTCAACATTTTGTAAGTTCATGTTTTGTCAAATGAAATGTTTGAATACTAGTAGGATAAAACAAAGTAAGACTTACTGAGAGAGCACATGTGAAATGGCTGCACCTTTGATGCCCAATTTGCAGTAGAAGATAAGAATTGGATCCAAAGCGACATTCAATGC
Source organism: Lablab purpureus (assembly GCA_030347555.1). Classification (NCBI taxonomy): domain Eukaryota; kingdom Viridiplantae; phylum Streptophyta; class Magnoliopsida; order Fabales; family Fabaceae; genus Lablab; species Lablab purpureus. Next base: position 28,226,963 of record CM059258.1, read on the forward strand.
ATACCCCGAAACTAATTATAACATACACAGATGAATCAAGTTAAGGAAAAAATTGACAAATTTAGACAAAATATCTCCCTTTAGTCGGAGTTCCTTCTATTTTTCGTTGTGCATACATTTGAAACCAATTAACATGTTTATAGAAAGTGCTTTTCCTTTAAATTTGACTTGCATGCTTAACTATATGCATTTTGAACTTTTGATGCTTTCACTTTGTCTCTATTATAGGCTTCATTTCAAGACCATGGATCATTTGCACCTACCAATAACATATAAAGGAGTTGTAGTGTCCTTGAATCCTCGAAAGATTCCTTGCATGGCCAAGGAGAGAAGCACTGCAGGAGCACCTAAAGATCTCAATCTCAAGTATTTAACAGCTGGATTTAGCATAGGAGAATCCTACACAAAAGAGAAATAGCCCCACTTTAGTAAAAGATTAAAAAAATGCCCTCAAAAATCAAGATTTGTAACATATAACTAATGATCACATACGGGTTTCAGACCCATTGCAGCTAATAGAGGTTTTGCTGCAAAAATAAGAGTTGCAGCTTGAAGGAGACCAAGGATTGTGCCAAAAAGTAGTGCCGTTGATGCAGAAGCAACGTGTCTCTTCTTCCTTCCAGCTTTTGACATACTCTTATTATTACTATTACTACTACTACTACTGGCAGAGGTAGATTTGCTTATACTTGTATTGCAATCTGATAAGGAAATTAGTAAGTATTAAACAAAAATGTGAGGACACAAACTTTCAATGCATTCATTTCTCTCAGCTCAATATCCACTGTCAGATATTCATACATAAATTTTATCATAATGAATTTCCTACTTATTAGTCTGGGTATATGCATTGGAATCAATTTTATACTCGTTGGTTCGTGCAATATGTCCATTGAAAGTGGCTACTTTTGAATTGGTTTATAAGAACAATCAATTCTCAAAATCGATGTAATCGATATAAAATGTGTCATGTGTATACACAAAAATAGAAAGGAAAAACCAGAAAGGGACAGAAAGTACCATCCATTTCCACATTCTCAGGGGCACAACCTTTTACCACGAGCTCGGTTGTGCCATTTCTTGAAGATGAAGATTCTGTTGGACTTTCATTGTTTTCTTTGGATGCTCCTTTTTCTATGTCTTGAATCAAATTATCCTCGGGCCTTACTTCCTTGGACTTAATGTTTTCAGTCAACTGCTTTTCTTTGTTGATTTTTTCGATGGTATTTTCCTCAGCCACAAAGGATGTTGTGATGCTAACCAAAGGGAAGATGGTAATTCTTGAAGCTTGGTTGAACAAAGCGATGGACACTCCTGCAGCGGCAAGCTCCACGGGCCCTAAACACATGAATAATGAAAAGTGAGTGTGAAGAAAAGTAAGAGCATTATTACAAATGAAAAGTGAGTGTCACTTATAAATAATATTAGTAAGATGTAATTGTTAAGAATCATTGTAATGCTCTTACCATCACTATTCCTAAATGAGTGTTATTTGTAGGGACCAAATGATATATATAGAACCTTCATATTATGACTACTACAACTTGCAACTATTAGTGTGTGGGAAAAAATTGGCAAGCCAAAGCACAAAACCTGATTAATGTAATTCACATGTGTGTGTGTGTGTTCTGTGCAAACATGATATAATGACAAGGAAATGTACCCAAGTGGCCTATGAATGCTGTGTCAATGAGAGAAGCAATAGGATCAGCAGCAACAGCCAGTGCAGATGGGAATGCAATCCCAAGTATCTCCTTAGCAATGGAATCCATCTTGAAAACATGTCTGCATATTCACATTTATTGAACCAAGTGTTAGTATTTTGCACATGTTTCTTTCTAGAATGATGATGCTCCTCCAAGAAACAAGAGTGATGAGTTGATAAGACATAAGGGTACCTTGCATCTTTGAAGAAAACTGAGACAGGAAGGTTTTTCCTGTTCTTGGATTCATTACTTGAGCTACCATTCTCCTCCATGATATTTCCCTTAAATCTCAACAATCTGCCAAGTTTTGAGTTTGAGGTTGTTCGATGTTTTGAATCATCAAAACAGAATGAAAAAAAAAATGTTTAATATAGATCGCCATGCAGTAAACTCAAGCTTGCCCTCACTGCATAACTAAAACTATATATTGTGCTACTTTTCTAAAGATCACTAAAGAAAAAGTGACCAAATTATGATAAGATATTGCAGATATATGCAAAAACCACATAAAAATTAGTGTCAATTTAAATGTTGCAGAAATCATGAAGTGCTGAAAAAAAGTTACAGACAAAAGTAGCATAATTATAGTTATCATCACTATTATAGTTTCAACCTTCCTCAGATGTGTTTTTAATAATGTCTTTCTATCGTGAAGCAACTCTTCCTAATTTGGATTAATTAACCATCAGATGCAACAAGTGTTCCCAGTTACAATGTGTATTTTTTTATTTAACTACTTGTTTTAAGAAAATTAACATCAAACAAAAATAATTCGAACTTGCTAATATTTGTGAAAAGAAAATATATTTTCAAAATAAAAATTGGAGTTTTACCATGAAAAATATATTTTCTTGTTGAACCAAACTTACTTTACTTTTAAAATATTACTTCATATAAGAAACAATACAAGGAGTTTTTTTACGGAAAATAGTGAATTTCACATTTAATTTTATTAAAAAATAAAAATTATTTAATCTCAAACTCAATTTTAATCAAAATTAATTTTATAAAACTAGTTTTTCTAAAATTAGAAATTTGAAAAATCACCCAAATACAAGTTAACTAAATAGAAAGTGAATAAATCAAGAAATGAAAGACATTTTTTCTACCTATAAGAGTTCGTGTTCACAAAAAAAAAATCAGTAATCATTGAAAAGTTTCACACCCCACAGATATGCACTGATTATCATTGCTTCATGTTTTGATAGTTTTGTTTGATTTACCAAAAATGAATGACAATAGAATATGTTGAGATTTATGTATGAAGCAAGAAAAGTTAATTAAGCAACGAATCTAAATCCATTTTAAAGCATATTTTGAAGTAAAATAAAAAGAAAGCTTATGCACTTTAGTGATTTTGAATTTGGGATGAATTAGAATCTACACATAAAGTTGTGTTTTAAATCATAATAATAATGATGACTGATCAAATACATGCATCAATTATAAAAAGGAAAAGAAAATGCAATGGTGTCACATCCCCAAGAAAATGACAAATATAGTTTAAATTGCAATGTGTTGGGTAAAAAAGTTTGATGTATTCAACATCACAATTATCTCTATCCATATATTTCAATAATTTTTGAAGATTACTTTTGATTACAATACATAAAATCTAGGTAGCTTTTGGATTAAGTTTAAACCATTTTAAATTAAATTCAGAACTTTTGAAGCCAAGGTTAAATAAATATCATTATACGTAAGATAGAAAAATTCTAAAAAAAATAATTTACATGAAAATATTGGCAACCCAAAACTTTATAATTTATCACTTTCATTAAAAAAATAACATCACATGTGATATTACATAATATCTCTCACTCTCTACTTCATACAAATCCCAATTAGAATATCTTAAATATGAGTAAAATTAAATCTCATCTTCAAGAATCATGTGGCTTCTTCATCCTATTCACTTGATCAAAATTGATCCTAATATTATTAATTAGGGAGCAATTAATTACACTTTTCAAAAATTAATTGAAGATAAGATGGGATTGATCTACACAAAGATTGAATTAATTACTAGCTAGGATAATGACCCTATATAACTAATTACACTTACACATAGTTGTGTGTGTGCACGCACCAAAATAAAGTATATATACTACTAATCCTTCACCTTGTTGGCCACTATTTCTCCACTATGTGCAATTAAAATTCAGTTCTTTAGTTATACATAAGATAGTGCCAAATTTATTCCTAGTTAAACACAAAAAATAGGAACAAAATTCTGTATTTTTAACCAAGTTTATGTGTTTGTCATGATGTTTTTCCATAGTTTTAAAATGAAACATTTGAAATTGTTGAACCATTATGAAAGATTACGTTAAGTATATATTTAAATAATTAGTGTATATACCATATATAGATATAGATATATACATATACATACATATATATATATATATATATTTAAATGTTGTGAAAAATGGAAGTAAATAATTAAAACTATAAAGAATAATAATATGCATATATTTCTATACAAACCAAAATTTTATGAATAAAAATGATCAATGATGTATTAAATTTTAAAGCAATAATCAAAATGGATCATTGGATGAACAATGAACACCATATTTTAAACTATTATTAAATGTGAAGAAAGAGGCTTTTGAAAAAACTAGAAAAAAGAAGAAGAAGAACCATGGTTGAAGATGATGTGTTATTGAGAGAGAGAGATGAGAACCGTACATTGGCCCAAAGAAATGGAACAAGGTTTAACATTGTCATTTACTTATTGGTGGGTCCCTCAAACCTAATCCGTACAAGAACAATGAGTATGGATATTATCCATCAATTGCAACTTTGAACCATTGTGATGACACCCAAATTTTCCACTTATATCACATTAAAATGCATTATTTTATAAATCACACTAAATGTGGATGCAATTATTCCCTTTTTTATCAAACTAAATATTTATTTTTTGTCTTATATTTGTATTCTGTCCTTAATTTTATTTATCATAAAAGGGTATAGTTTATTTTTTTGTCTGCCTCATGATAGAGATTTTAAAAAGAAAGCTACTATTTCTTGAAAAATATATTCAAATATGAGCTTAGGTTTCACTTAAAATAAGCTTAGATATTTTGTTATTGATGGTCAATTGCTAGGGTATAATAATTTCTACTTTTACAGTCCCTTTTAGAATCTTAAACAATTACAAAATCAGTTTATGAGTAAGAAAAAAATATAAAAAAAATGTTTGCAAGTGACCAGTTAGATAGCATGGAAGCTAGGTGGCATGCAAGTTGCATGAAGTTGATTAACTTTAGATTAGAATTTAGCCATTTGGTGTTGGGTGATGTTGAATTCACAAAAGTCATCATCATCATAATAATTTTAAGCTTTTGTATGCAACAAAACCAAACAATCATGGTAGGGTTTTTTTTTAATATACATTGTTTTCCTAGTGCCATGGTTTGATAAAGAGCTTCTCCATTTTAAAACAAGGAATTATATATAATTCAATGATGTGGAAAGAGCAAAAGCATGCATCTTTACCCAATCTACTACTTTAACTCCTTACCATTTTTCCCCTTATCATCATCATTTTTTGGTTTAACAAATAGAATAACAAGAAGAAGAATGAAGAACTTATAGCAATGAAATGTGAGGTTAGGAATCAAAATCTAGTTATATATGAGCATACACATATCTATATATATATATATAGAGAGAGAGAGAGAATCAAAGAATACAAGAGATTGCTTAATCTTCCTTCTTGGAATGAAAATGCATGCATCATATTCGAGAAAGGGTGAGAAATGAAATGATGAAATGAATTGCGTGCAGATGAGAAATGCATATTCAAGAAAAGAGTGAAAGGAGTTTCATTCCATAACATACCTTAATACTCCTCAAGCACTTTTATTCTTCAACTTTCCACAAGCTCTCTAAATGTTTCTTCACTCAAACACCATAAGATCACAGACTTCTTACATGACAAACCAACCTACACCACACCCCTTTTTATAAGTACCCTTTGCCCACTGTTTTCCTAGGTATATTCAAAATACATATAATATATATACATACATGAGCAAATGTATTTCACGAATGAGAGATATATATAAGGGTTTTAGTGTTGTTATATATTTTTTCTGTCAACTTGTTAATTTTCAAAACAAAAATATGTTTTTCATATATTTTAAAAAAGATAATAAAAAAGAGATAAATTGGTGATTGAAGTGTGAAGAGTGACACGTTTGGGCATGGCCAACAACAATTTACAGGTGTTGGTTTGGTGATTAAGAAATTGTGGCATACATAGGAAAGAGAAGGAGAATATATATATATATATATATATATATATATATATATATATATATATCCACTATGATAGACTGATAAGCAAGGTGTAAGGTGAAGTATATAATATTGTTCTACTTTATGCTACAAATTGTGGTGCTTTTCATTCGTTGCTGATTGGAGAAGAAAGAGAGTAGCATTTGTGGGCTACGTGTGAATCCCATTATAAGCTCCAATATCACAATCTTCGAAATTAAAATGTGCTGCAACAATCTGACCTAATTTTTTCAGGTTTGAATATGCATATCATCATTTTCAATTTTCATGTACGTGCAGGGAATGTCTGTCTTTTCTTTTCTTATTCTGGGGCACTGCAACACTACCCATTTCTCCTATAATATTTAGCTCATATATACACTCTCAAATTAATTATATATAACGTCTGATGAAAAATATAAAAAATTATCTCATAATGTACCACAATTAGATCAGTAGTACTGAATTGTTTGAGGTCTTCAAGATGATACTTTGCTGTAATTCAATAGTTTCCTGTTATTTTATTATGAATTTTTTCTTTATATAAAACATATTGTATATATAGAGATATATTTTTAGAGTTCTGTGTATAAACAGTTTATTAATACAATTAAGTTTTATTTTATTTTTGTTCTTTTATTTTTTATTATTATTGCATGAATTATGTATTTAGAAGAAATTGATATATACATATATATATATATATAAGTTAAATTCTAGAAGTTACTTTATATAATTTTTTAATTTGAACAAAGACTGATTTTAGTTTTTGTTTTTTGTTTTTTTCTATTACAAGTTTCTAGAGAAAAAAAAACTGTCTAAACAAGTCTTTAAATCCATTCATAATGATAATGTAATTTCTATGTATTTGTATAAAAATTTAAATACGGATATTCTTGGTAAATAAATTATTTTTTATCAGAAAAAATAAATTTATATAAGATAGAAATGTCAAATTATGTCTCCTTCTTTCTCTTGCTACTATAACTTTCTATATGAATTTCTCAAACACTTATATATATATATATATATATATATATATATATATATATATATATATATATATAAAAGGTTACTCCAATTCATTCTTAACTTTTTTTATTTTAAATGGATGATTTAAATTAATTAGAAAATAAGTATATTTATTTTTTTATTGAATTATTAACATTTTTTCATTTTTTCCTTAATATGAATTTAATATTTATTTTAATATAAAAAAAGTAACATAAAAATATTTTTTAGATCACATTCTAAAAAAATTATTTTTATAAAAATCTTACCTTCATTATAAAATATACACACATATATATATTATTTATTTTATGATTAAACATAAAAAAAATTATATAATGTTAGGACTTTACTAAAATGATTAATTGTAATATTTATTTATAATTTAAATAATTTTTTAATAATTTAAATTTTTATTAATATAAATTTTAACACTTTAAAGTATTGATTAATTTTTATAAATAATTATATAATAAAATATATATTTATACAACTAATTATTTAAATATTTATCTAAAATAGCACAATTATATTTAAATATTTATTTAAAATATATTTCTAATCAAAATATAGATTTGTTTGAATAAAAATTATAATAGAAATATATTTATTTTTTTACTTATTTTAATTGAATAAGAATTTTTTATTTTTTTATTTATTATAATTGAAAATATAAAATATTTTTATTTTTATTAATATTTATAATAAATGTAATATTTTTATTTATAATTTTTGTAAATAGTTATTATACTTGTAAAATAGTTAAATAAAAATTTATATAATTACGTTTTATTATTTATTATATAATTATTTATAAAAAATAATACTTAAAGTAATTAATTAAAAAATATATTTTATAAAAAAATATAAGATCTTTTGTAAAATTAACTTTTTTTTAGAATCTCATCTGTTAGTAAACAAAATTTTATGTTACTTTTTTAATATCAAAATAAATATTAAATACATATTAATAATTTATTAAAAAAGAAGTAAATATATTTATTATCTAATTAATCTAAATTATCTGTTTAAAATGAAATAAATGATTAGGAATGAGAATAAGTCATTCCACTTACTTAGTAACTAGATTCATACTCTCATGTATATTTACATAATTTAATAATTGATGTATTGTCTTAATAATAAACTAGCAAACAATTTGCGCGTTATAATATACTATTTTTTTTATTATAGATCAAATATGAAAATTTAATTAAAATGAAAAAACAAAAGTATAAGAGATATTTGTTCATAAAAGTATAAATAAAATTTTGCATTCAAGGAGCAAAGAAAAAAATAGTTAACATGACAATATAAATAATAGCTAGAGATTTCAGATAAATAAATAAGAAAATATTAATGCAAAAATTTAACAGTAATTAAGATAACAAATTAGAGATTAAAGCAAAATTTGATATTTTAATGTAAACGGAAATTTTGAGTAAAATATATGAATAATTGTGATAGGTAAAATGGTATATTTATATTTATATTTATATTTATATATATAGGACACATTTTTAGAGATTGAAATTGATAATATTGGTGTATTTTAATTCTAAATTCATGAATTTCAAAAGATGATAAAACTATTGCTGAATAAGATTGAAATCCATAATTTGTATGTTTTTGTTTGAGTTACTAAATTCAATATTCACAATATTTTCTAAAATGAATTAGCCAATGAAAGTTTATTTTGTAAACGTGATATAAAGAAAGGTACTTTAAAAGAAATGAGAGTAGAGAGTGGTATACTAATTTAATATGCTTACAATGGCAGTTAATTTTATTTATATTTATATAAATTATTGAATAAAAAGGTTAAACTTTAAAGCATGTGCTTATGTCACTTATATAACTTTGGTCCTAATCATATCATAATCATATAATAAAAGTAATCACACAATAATATCTAAGTTGGCATTTCCCACTTTTTCCCGTGGAAGCCGCGTGCCCTACATTTATTAAATATTAATCTTTAATTAACTTTCGTGTGGCAAGCACACGATGCTACCCATTACTTCATTAAATTATTACATGCAAACCTTATGGTACTAATCAAGTTTACGCACACTAATCAACGTTTCATCTTAATTAAAATAGTAATATATATATATATATATATATATTATTTAGGATTAAATATATTTTTAATTTTTAAATTTATTAAAATTATGTTTGATCCGTGAAATAAACTTAAAATTTTTTTTTTATATTTTATAAATTTGCGTAAAAAATTTTGGTAATTGGTCTGATTTTTTTTTTATTTTTTTTCTTTTTTGTTTTCAATTTTATTATTATTTGTCTTTAAGTTTTTTTTTTATTTTTTTTAAGATGTTTTTATTTGTAATCGAGAATCATTTATACATGTTTACAAAATATAATAGATCCAAAGTTTGTGCCAGAAATAAAACACAATTTTTACAAATAGTTTAAGGATTAAAGACATATTTAATCTTATTTTTTATATTATTTATACATTATAAAATATAAAGAAAAAAAGTTTTTTTTTAAACAAGGAAAATAAAATAAGGTTTTTCATGACCTAAAATAGATTTATACTTTTTAGTTTCAATTTATGAAAAAATGATTTAAAAATTGGTCCAATAGACATTGATTAAGATTGTAAGTAAGTGTATTTATAGTTTATAGAAGAAGTGAGTTGGTATTTTTCCACTTACTTTTTACCTGTGGAAGGCACGCACTCATGCTATATAAAAATTAAAACAAGTACTTTTTTTTTGTGGGGAACAAATGAAGATTAAAATAACTGGTTGATGAAAAATTGGTGAACCAATTACTTCACAATTGAAAATATCAGTGGAGCAAACAATTGATAAAGAAAAGTTCAAAACCAGTGACAGCTGCAAATCAATTTCAATACATTTTCTTTTAATTTATTCAAAAATACTTTTTCACATGAATAAAGCTAAAGTGTAAAATCTACACATAGATGATTTTTTTTTAGTTTTTAACTTACCATGCATACACTTTTTCTTTTCCAATTTTAAAATAACCTACTTAATTTTAATGATAATATATTTGAATTTTATCTTTTAAAATAATATATATCTTATAAAATGTTTAATTTTCATGTATTGATATTGCATGATTCTTTTACACTGTCAATCAATTAGAAATTGTTATCACATGAATTCTAAATAAATCATCCAAAACAATAATTATTAATATTATAAAATATATTTTTATTATAGAATCTGTTGTTATTTTAAAAAGAAAAAATAGTAATTCGTTGAAATGAGTTTAGTTTCACAGATCCACTTAGATTTAGAACATATTTAGTTTAAATAAAATGAAATTTTTAAAATTTATTTTATTTTACCTAAGATTTATATGAATTAAGGTTAGATTAACCCACAAATTAATTAATTGACTATTTTTTATGTTAATTTATTTTAATAAGATATATTAACAGAATTCATACTGATTATTTGTTTTAAATATAAATTAAATTAAAGACTAGATTAAGATTTGACATATTCATAAAATAACATAGTAAGCAACTTTGCATTTTCATTTTCTCAAAGAAAAAGTTTTACATTGTGATTACGATGAAATGTGTAATTATCATCATTGAATTACGATTAATTCATTTGTTGAATGATTAATTTGATTTTAAATTAAACATATATGAAATGCAATGTTCCTATGTCTTCACTAATTGAAAATATCTTTCAATGGTATGTTTATGTAGTAGTAGATCCTCATCTTAAGAATAATTAAATTAATTAACTATGTTTCTACAATATTTGATTAACCTAACATGTGTGGTCATAATGCACACTGATCTAGAATACATAAATTAAAATGAAATAAAGAAAAAACATGGTAGATGATAGAATAGTGGTGTATATAGAAAGGTGTGTTACATAATTTTATGAAAAACTTAAAATGGATTAATGAAATATCATACCATGGCTTTCCTCTTTGAGTGCAAGTTCCAACATTGAAGTTTCATGTGAGAGAAAAATTATTTATTGGTATTTAATTGATGTATGTGTTGGAGGCTCCTTCTCTCTCACTTATATATTTAATTCATCTACAAAGTGAAGCGTGCTTAGCAAAATACAAAAGTCAAAGACACAAAGGACATGAAGGATGTATATGCTGCAATTCATTCAACTTAATCATTTTGTTCTCCACAATCTGTGGGCTATCAAGATTCTACTTACTTCTTTAAACCATCATTGCCACACAATTATTCCACTTAATTCACTCTTCTCATTTCACAAACCATACTTATTTAATTAATTAATTATAGTTTCTCTTATATTTTTTTTTACTTGTATTATTTTCAAATCTCATAATATACTCAAAATTAAATTGTTATTATGGTTAAATATGTTCTTAGTTCTTGAATTATTTGTCAAAATTGTGTTTCGGGTAAACTTTGAATATATTTTGTCCTTATACTTTATAAACATGTGTAAATGATCCTCAATGACAAATAAAACATCTTTAAAAAGAAGAAAATTAGAAAAAATGGAAAGGAAAATAATAAAAGAAACTTATGAGACATGTGACAGTGAAGTAGGAAATTATGAAAAAAGAAAATAAAGAGATAATTTTTTTTTCTAAAACATCATTAAGGATCGTTTACATGAGTTTATAAAATATAAAGACGAAATAAGTTCAAAGTTTGTCTCGGTGACGAAACATAATTTTGACAAATAGTTTAAAGACTAAAAACATATTTAACCCTTATTATTATTATCTAATAATTTTAAAGAGTTAAAAGTAATAAATATGAAATAAAATGTTATCTAATAATTTTAAAGAGTTAAAAGTAATAAATATGAAATAAAACATTGTTTGAAATATTAAAAAGGGTGATTTCTACTTAGGGTTTGACTGACAAAAAGTGTTCATAAAAGCATGTTCAACCTAGATAAGTTTAAAAAGATACAAAACTTGAGTACAATCTCCATCATCAATCACCATTATACATAAAAAGCCGATAAAAAAACCATTATACATAAAAGAAAAAAAAACTAATAAGCATACATTATTTGATATAACAAACGTATACATCACTCAACTTTTAGTGCTGCATTAACCGTTCTTAATTATTGTAGAAACAATCGGCTTCTGATTAGACAATACATTAATTAATTTCTAAGTTTGTTTTCGTTAAGTGAAATGTTTTTGTAAGGTTTTGGGATCAAAGTAAATTAAGTACTTTCTTTTATGCTATTTACAAGACTCAAATTAGAAGTTTAGTTGGATCTTTTTAGTAAGAATTGACCTACAAGGTTGCATACATTAATTGTTATTCATAGTTTGAGTTATTTTTTAGTTCAATAAATAGTATATAAGATACGTTAATTTATTTAAAATTGTTATGTACAAAGAAAATTTGATGACCTTACTTTGACTAATCAAATACACAACTAATAAAAATAAAAACAATAAATATATTCGTGATGAAAGGATTAAAAGAATTAAAACAATAAAAAATACGTATAATGAATATTATGGATAATTTTAAAAAAGAAACATAATTTTGTATAAATTTTGTGAGATTATTTTTTATGGGCTTAAAGAAAATAGTTTAAATTAAATAAATAACCAATATATTATTTAAAAAGAGTATAAATAGAAAGTAGAAAATATTTCATTTTCTATTTCTTATAAATGTTCATTTCTCAAAAATCATACCCTCCCTATGAGATGTCATTAATTTCTTGTTTAGATTATTTCTTTTAGAAATGACAGAATTTTTGTTGGTTTACTAGAATTTTCATAACATTTTATTACTCAATTTTTGTACGAATACAAGGACATGTTTTTACGAGTATTATTTTAAAGTTGATAAAGAATGATGATTATGTTTTAAGCTAAATTCTAAAATTTATAAATATAGAAAATTAAAATAATTTCAGTCTTCATTTATATAAAACCACATAATCTCTTTAAAATTTTAAATACTCTCACTTTCTAAATTTTTTAAACAATCCCTTTTCACTTCCTCTTTTGAAGCCTTAAAGATGAAGTTTTTTTTTTTCTTAGCATTTCAAGTTCTCTTCTTTCCCTTGGGATTTTGTGTACATTAGGTTAGTCACATGTAAAATCTCATTAAAAAATATCCTTGTTAGTATGAATTTATAGTATTATGTTTGTTTGTTAGGTTTCACTTCCTCAAAGCAAACTAGAGAATCTTTGAGTATTATCTATTTATTCTCTTATCATTTCTTAGAGTTAGATGGGTTTAAGTAAAGAAATTACCATTAATTTTAAATTAGATTATGAGAGTATAAAATAAATTAGTAAAAAGATTAGGTATAAATCAAACTTAAATATTGATGTCATTGTTGAAAATTTATTTGAGTTATAGACTTGGATGAGAAATTAGAATGGTTAAATTATCTCAATTTAAACTTGTACCAAGGAATTAAATGAGTAAATGTTGGGATGATAATGAATATATAAACTTTGCATTTTTGTTAATTTTTTTTATTGTGGAACATGAAAACTCGTTTTGAATTGGATTGACATGGAACTTAAGAAATTAAAACCAATTAGAGTAATATAATCTTTATTTTATTAGAATTGATAGAGAAGTAATTTAAGCTAAAAATTTGTGAGTTTGACCATTATGATTTTTTTAGTTGATATATACACATGTTATTGAAGTAACATAGTGATTGCTTAAGCGATATAATTAATAGTAATAAGAATTAAGTTTTGTCCTAATGTTTTTTCACTAATTTTTATCTCAAACAATAATGTCTTTTGAGTAAAGAAAAAAAATATATCAATTATATTTCCTCTTGAAAAAATGTTAATTAAATACTTGAGAGATCACAAGTTTTGTTGTTCAATTCAAACAATGATCCATTATTTAAGCAATTATAAAATTACATCAATTCTTTTTCCTGATGAATAATATCACTGAAACGGTATCTTTTTATAACCTAACATTTTTTCACTTTTTTAATGTCTTTGAAGGATACACATATCTCTATATATTGTGTATTAAAATAATTTTAAATGTTTTATATAGTATTTCATGATTTATTGTGTTTAAATGAGATAACATGATGAAATGTGATAGATTGAGATGAATCATTATGGTATTTATCAAGTAGGTAATAATTTTTACCAACAACATGAATAATGTAGATGATATCAACTATTGAAAAATTGATGAAAATTTTCTGTAATTTATTCTAGGGTGAATAAGCTAAAAATAAATAATACAATGAGCTACTTTATTATCTTATACTTTAAAATATATAATTGTTAATTAATGAGTTACTTTTATTATTTTTAGCTTACCCTACTTTGTTTTGTAGTGTTTTTATTTTACCATAATCATTATGTGTTTGACCATCAACATGTATGGAGATGCAAGTACAAGCAAGAACTCCTCTAGATCTAATTTTGTTGTATAAATATGATATATATATATATATATATATGTATATATATATATATAGTTTTATACTCCATGTATATAGGGAACTATGAATATATTTGTACTTAAGATCTTTTAATTTGTAATAGATTATTATTATTATTATATGCTATATGTGTAGATACTATAAGGTTATGTGTTTTGTTTTATTGCAATGATGGAGTGGTTTTGTTTGGTTTTATTTTGTTCTAAGGAAAAACAACAAAAGACTAAATATTAAGAATAATATTTAGAATATTGGTTATTATTGTAATTAAACATTATTTTTCTTGCAAATTTTTTGTTAAAAATAAAATGAAGAAATTAGTAATTTTATATAGAATTTAGATTTCTATCACTAAATAATCAAGACTTAAATAAGAAAAAGTTCAAATGGAAGAGTCAATGATAGAAAATATATTAAAATTTTGGCTACTATTGAGTTAAGTTAATAAAATCCAATGCATGTAATCTTATTATATTATCCTAAACCATTTTATATATATTTTCAATTTCTTCTACAAAAACAATATAGATTTCTTACTTTGCTTGTTGATGCTAGAACTATAGTGAACTCACCTCTATCAAGTTCCAATATTCAAAATTCTTAAAAATTTATACATAAATTATTTAAACTAATGCAAGTACATGCAATTAAAATAGTTATTTAATGTCGATTATAGTGCATCATTTGGTACATTTTTCATGATGTTAACATTATATTAAATAAAACAAGCCATGCATGTGAAATTGAAAGAGCCAAACCATGTATTCCATGTCCCACTTTTGATCTCTTAATTATATTTATAAACTCTCCTTTTCTTCAAATTCAAAATTGCTAATGCTATTGGCAAATCACATTTAATAATCAAAGCTTATATTAAAAAAAGTGAGCATGTAGTGAAAGGTGTGGTTCATTCTTCTCCTAGAATCATAGTGATAGATTTATAGGAATATAATAAACTGAGAAGTGCATGCCTTTTTCTATGTTGACATTATAAGCTCATGATCTTATAAATTTACACCACTGAGTGTTTCATAAAACATAAAATAAAAGCATAGAAAAGTAAATGATTTCATTTCAGCTACCTTGTGTTCATATCATTGTCATTACTTCATTTTGTTTAACATATCTTCACACTAATTAGAAGACAGATTAGAACATTCTACACTTTATAATATACCTTTTCTGAGTGAAAATGTTCATGCACTTATCTCTCTTCTAATTAGATTAACTCAAAATTATCTGAAAACATAAAGGATGCTTCCCTAATCAAGGGTCTAAAAGAACCTTTTGACTTTGTTTAACATTAAAGAAAATCCACAAAATGTTGGTCATTTGTTATATAATTATAATGAGAAATTTTATTATTCATTATTTTCATCCATTTGTTTACAACTGAGAAAAATAAAAAAAAAGGAAAAATATATATTGTAAGATAAAAATACAATGAAAAGGGGTAAAAAATTCTATAAAAAAAATGAGTAGTCTATCTAAGTTTTAGAAAAATTAACCATATATATATATATATATATATATATGCATATACACACACAAAATAAGTTAAAAGTTTTAGAATTAATAAATTAAAAAACATCACAATGTGAATTTTAATGGTTGATTATAAATTTCAGAAAGAAAGAAAAATGATTTTAACGCACGAATAATAAACATTATTAACTATTTTCTATATAGTTTTAATGGAAACATTTTTTTTAAGTAAAGTTAATAAGTTCAAATGTATTTTATGAAAGATTAAATAATTTTTAACTATTCTACTAATGAAAACTATTTATTTTTTAAAGTTGATATTAAAGGTTTAATTTTATATAGGAAAAGGTTAGAGGGTGTTTTAAAATATTATTTACATCATGAAAAAATATATTATTCCACTCAATTCTCTCATCTTATAAATTAAAATATATACCACAGAGTATAGGTAGAATTGCTCTAGTTTAACTATTCTTCTGGAGTTTAAATTCTAGATATATACAACTATTTAAATATTTGAAAAAAAAATTGCCTCGGTAATCCTCATTTAGAACACTAATGTCTCCTATAAATATTACTTGTGGTCTACTCAAAATAAAATAATTAATTAAAATATATATTTTGAAAATGAAATTCTCAATCTTAACCATTCATGTTAAACCATCGTCATTCTATATTTATTTTTTTATGTATTTTTTTAATTGTCTATCTGTTTTAAACTGTCATCTTTTCATTTTTGTCACTGGTTTGAATTTTAATTTTTCTAAAAAGAAATTGTTAATTATAATATAATTTATACATTCAAGAAATAGTTTCCTTTGTATTACCTAAAAATGAAGACATAATATACAGAATAAAAAAATTTAAAA
Source organism: Lablab purpureus (assembly GCA_030347555.1). Classification (NCBI taxonomy): domain Eukaryota; kingdom Viridiplantae; phylum Streptophyta; class Magnoliopsida; order Fabales; family Fabaceae; genus Lablab; species Lablab purpureus. The sequence goes on from CM059258.1 coordinate 28,243,748, forward strand.
ATAAAATACTATTTTAAGATTTAAAAGAAATAATATTTTGTTGAGCTGGTATGTGATAGAAATTAGAGATTCTATTAGATATTAATATTTTTTATTGAGAAAGAATAACTATATTATATTAAATTGCAAGATCTTCTAAGCCATTTTCATAACTATATATAATAAAAATATATAAATTTTTAACTTTCACTCACTTCTCTCATATTTGAATATTTGAATGATCTATGTATCATATTCAAAGATTATCAACTATATAAACATGTTTTCTCCTAATATAGTAGCAACATAATTTTAACATCCACACATAAATATTATTTATAGAAAAAAAAAATCAACATTAGCTCACTGGTTATTAGTAGTCATAAATCTTTCTTTTTGCTTAATTTCTTCTTTCTAACAATTGGATCACTTGAAAGTGGCGAGAACACCAATCTTCCATAAATTAATTATCTATATCCTTGTAAAGATAGGTTTTCTGTGTTGGATATTTTGAGAGAGGATACGTTGGAGACAATACCATATGAGCCACAAACCAATCGACATAAAGGGAATTGACATCACATTCAACCCAAAACCTTAAGACAATGGTTTTATGAGTTTTCTTCCTTATATTTTGTTCAACACACTCATTCAAATTCACACTTAAACTCGTAACAGCTTAGCTTATTTCTATGTACCTCTCTTCGTGCTACTAATCTTATTTACAAAATTTAAATAAATGAATGATATTTATTCTTCTATTACAAATAAGAGATCTTTTGTCAAAAAACAAAACAAATAAGACAAATTTCATTACAAGAATGATATTTACATATATATTTATTTAAATATAATATTAAATGTACATACTAGAATAAAAAGAGATTTAGGAATAGAACATCTTTTGAGCTTTGTTGCAGATGCCACGTCATCTAGAGATTATACCAAATTTGTATATATAAGTAAGTGTAAACCTTATCTTACAATTTGGTTTTGTGATATTGAGTTAGACTTAAAATCCACTTCTAAATGTGATATAAGATCTTCTTAAATATTTAGTCTCACACTCAAGATGTCAAATCATCGGTGAAATGTGCTGAAGATATGATATTATCTAAATATTAAACTATATCTATGTAAACCTACATAACAAACTAATTTTGTGAGATTGAGTTAAGTTTAAAATTAACTTCTTATCATTAATAAGTTTTATCAAATATAAAATAAGAATGAAAAATGAATATTATATTTATGTATGATAAAAATTTTATTATATTACTTAGTATTGTTTAAAGAAAAAAAAATTAAAGTGATTAATGAGTCATTCCACAATCCAAGAGTTGAGTTAGTTAAAGTAGGAAATTTCCAACCTACAACTTGGATATATCAAAGTGTATTTAATTGGATTTTTTTTTCTTTTTTTATCTTATGTTTCCGTAGAAATTTTGATATGATATTTTATAATAAATTTCATGTTTACGTATAGTGTACGTAATATTTCAGCATGTTAAATTACTGTTTAAAACATAAAAAACCACCACGAATAGTTTTTACTTTGTATTTTTAAAGCATACTATTAATTAATTCCTCGATCGATTTTAATTGTATATACCATGCAAAACTTTACAAGATTAATATTTATTTTATTGGGAGAGAACATTAACATAACTCTTATAACTAACTTCTAAATGATATGACTATGAAAAAAATAAAATAAAGTAATCATCAATAATAACTAAAAAAGATAAATAAATTCATATTTATGAATATTATTAGAAAATAAGAGATATGAAAATGAGTAATATATTTAAATTTTAAATTAAATACGAGGATATCTCATTTCTATGTTTATTTTTAAAATATTTTTAATTTATTTAATATTTTATTTTGCAATTCGAATAATTTCTTCATAAAAAAATATATAGATATTTTTGTTATTAATTAAATTCTTCATAATATTATTCTATCTTTGTTTTTATTTTTATTTTTTGTAAAAGAAGATAATAAATTCTAGGTGAATACATGGATCTCTTTCTCCACATAAAAGAGATAAAGTACAAATTTTATACCTCTCTTAAATATGAAATAAAAATAAAAATAAGTATGAGTTTTAACTTTAAACACATGAAGAGTATATTTAGACTCACATCCACTTTGCATCTAATTGGTATTTCTAATAAGAATCAATCAAATTTTTAACAAAAAATTTAAATAAATAAATTACATTAATACCTCTTCAGATTTTTTTCAGATAGTATGAAATACTTGTGTTGTGATTTCACATTTACACCTACCATCTCTATGGAATTTAAAAAGTGTAATATTTTTCAAATAATTAAAAAATTAGTGTAATTTATAAAAATTGTCAAAGTAATATTCTTATAAAATGAATGAGTATAAAATATAATAAAAAAATGAAGAGAAATTAGTGTAAATTTGATAAGAACTTCAATATAATATTGTTATAAAATAAAAAAAGAGAAAATTTTTGAGAAAAATATATAAATCCATGGTGAGTGAAATGAGACGTTGCCATGACAATCTGAAATGCGCATTATAAGATGATAAAACGATAACCTTGGTTGGAAGATAAATTAATTTAAATCGTTGAGTTCTAATCATTTCCTTAGTGAAAATGATGGAAGCATTACTTTGGTTCGTGATTCGACAACATCAATATCACTCCTTCATTGTTTTTCGAGGAGGTTTATGAATTTCACAGAACTCATTTGGATCCTTCTATATATGGTTGGCCATAATGGTTTTAAATAAAAATTAACCTTAATCTCTTTCATAATCTATTTCATTAGGATAAGCCCACTAATCTAAATGAAGTTTCGATTAAAAAATAGTCTCACTTGTAATTATGGGTGTTTCCTGTAATGCATGTAATGGTAGAGATGTTAAATTAATTTGATGTGTTTGATAATGAAAGCTGTCTTATATATACATATAGAGAGTTAGGGTTTGTAAACATAAACTTCTTACTAGTAAACATTCTTTGAAAGAAAAAAACAATAGAAATTTGATAAATTTACAAATCACATTTTAAAAATAAATAAATCCATAAGAGAGAATTGTTAAATATTTAATCCTTTAGTCCCTAAACTATTTGTCAAAATTGTGTTTTGTTCTTGGAATAAACTTTAGACTTATTTTGTCATTCTACTTTATAAATTTATTTAAATAATTCTTAATGACAAATAACAATATTTTTAAGGAGAAGAAAATAAAAGGAAATGAAATAAAAAAAAGTAAAAGATACTTAAGAGACAAATGATAGTGAAATAGGAAACTAGAAGAAGAAAAATAAAAAAGATGAAAAGAAATTCTTACACATCATTAAGGATCGTTAACACGAGTTTATAAAACATATGAAATAAGTTTGAAGTTTGTCTCAGAAACGAAATTCAATTATTACAAATAATTCAAGAACTGAAAACATATTTAACCATTAGATAAATTGTGTAACTCATCAAATTTTATAAAAATAGATTTTTAAAATTAATATATGAATAAATCAATTTTTAAATCCATTTAATTCATTTTTTTAATTATAAAAAATTTTATAACTATATAATCATCGTTGTCATGTATACAACGGTCAACATATTTTTAAAAAAAAATTGACTGAATATTCTTAAAGCATAGATAAAACAATATTGTGATTACAATATATCCATAATTAAGACAAATGACAAATAAATATCAAGCAGTTTTATCAATTTGAACGATCACAATATTTGATTAAAAAGCCTCCAACATGCTTCAACATGTCTTACATAATGAATTGATTAGCTACCATATTAAGAACCTTTAAGGTTAAATAATATTAAATAATAAAGATTGAATTTTAAGTTAAATTAGTATGTAAATTATAAATTTAATTGCTTCATTATTGATTTCATAAAACTATCATTATTAAAATTAGGGTATCATTAGATTCTTGTTAAACTTAAAAAAATTCAAAAGATAACTTCCAGGTCAAGGTATGTATGAACATTTAAATATTATAAATATGTTCTTATGATTTTTCAGTAATGAATGACTTAGTTATTTTTTGGATGACATAAATAACACTTTTTGTCTATTTTTATGCAAGTGTTTCTGTTATATTCATAGATTATATATATGAGGAGCATAAAGAACACTTTAGAGTTTTGTGAGAAAAAATAAATAAATAATAAAATATCTAACTTTGAATTTTTTTTATGTTATAGGTATAATTTTTGTGACATGAGAAATTAGCTTAAGAGATTTCAGTGGATTCTATTAAAGTTTATGTAATTCTTTAATCGAAATTTATAAAAACAATTTTTGAAATAAATAAATAAATAAACATTTGTCAAGTCTTCCACCAATCAAAATTTTCTAACCATTTAATAATATTTTCCTGTTTTCAAATTCGTAGTATTTTCCATCTTATTTTCTCTCCTGCTATATATACTTTAATATTTAATTATACACAGAATAAATTATATTAAAATGGTAACACTATCATGTATTATTACTATACCAGCGTACAATCTAATAAAAGACATAAACAATATATTTTTAAGGTATTTCAAAATAAATATGAAGTATAAATATATATATATATATATATATATAATTTTTTATAAAAATATTTTAAAATATTTCTAATATTTTTTTTATATCAGAATTGACATATTGACTGACACTTTTCAAAAAAAAACTTATATTAACTATGTTTTCCAAACTAATATCTTATACATTATTTATTTATTATTTTTCCAGATTTTAATTCATTAAGGTCTAATCTATTCACCTAGTGTAAAGGATAGAAAAACCATTTAATGAATTAGGTGAATGAAAAACTATTTGAATGGAAAAATTAAAAAATAAATAAAAATAAATAAAAATAGAGATAATTAATTTTCCAAATAGAGTGTGAGTTTTGACTGTTAAAATACCTAATGGAGTAAAAGGCAACCGTACTAAACTAATTTCCAAAGTCAATTAATTGTCGCTTAGAGAATGTTGGAGTGACAGGATGTACGGAAGCTGTGGTTAAGATATTTAGTTGTCGAAATTTTTGGATAATTCCTTTTTAATTAAATGAAATTATTTAACTTTTTAAATTTAAAAACATGTTTTAATCTCTAGAATTAGATGCTGCTAATAGTATTAAAAAAAGGGGTGATTTGATATTACCAATATTTGAAACATGTCCATTTTAATCATCCTATATCACCACCACTTTTGTTAATGTCATTTCAAGATTAATTTTTTTTCCTTTTCTTTTTCAATTTTATAAACAAAAAATTATGTTTTATTTTAATTTTGGGAGACGAAAATCCCTTACCTCCAATTTTATAGCTAAAATTATTAAGAACCATTTAATTAAAAGAAAATTATAAAAAATTAAATTATTTTTTTCATAATATAAAATTAATTTATGTATGAATTAAAAATTGAATTTTAAAAATATTAATAGACAACAACTTTTATAAATTAAATTATGACTAAACTAATTTTAGTTGATTAAAAATGTAAAAACATAATTAAAGTGAGTTATAAGGATAACTCTGTTAATTTAAGTTTATATCTATATAAACTTATATTATACAAAAATTTAAATATTTTTAATTTTAAATCTTCTTTAATTTTTACAAATCATATTCTCAAACGAGTTAATTTATATTTATAAATATAAATTAATATTTTAATATTTATTTGTATAATAATAATTTAATTAATTCATTAAATAACATATCATTAATAAAATATTTTAAATTAAAATTAATAATTTAAAAATAATGATAAATATTAAATTAAATTATAATTAAAAATGTAAAATTTATAAATATCTCAAAGAAATAAAAATAAAAATTCAATTCATTCTTAATTTGAACACACTAAATATACAAAATATACATTAAATTGTAAATAATATGATAGTTGGCATGCTTTTAACTAAATATTAACTCTAAAATAACCTGAAAAGACTAAATAATCTTAATTATCAATTTAATAGCTTCCTCTCACAACCTACCATGTGTCGGATCACCACTACACACTCTCTTAGACATTTGTATCTATCCACAAACCAAAATAATAAAAATAATAATAATAATACTAATAATAAATAATAATAAATAATAATAATAATAAAAATAATAATAATAATAATAAAATATCCATGATGATTATCTGTGAATTGTCGGCCACAAAACCCTAGATTTGTGGGTAATGAGAAGAATGATTAAACGAGTTGAAAAATGTGTGTACGAAACTCGTCCGGTTCTTCCATAATTCAAACATGGGGCAAACAATGGATCCATGCGCGAATCAAATGTTTGTGATCATATCAGTATCAGTTAGCATATTGGTGGCCAAAACTTTTCTTCTTCAATCTATGCTTTCACACTCACCATCTTCAAAGTACAAACTCCATAACACACTCACCAACATCCATCATTCATTTTTATACATTCATTTTACCGTCCCCAAACCTAATAGCATATGGATAGCACGGATTAGTATTTTAAATTCATCAACTCATATCAATTCGATCCGTCTAGTCTGCCAATCCGACGGGTCACAGACAGGACAGAGCTGGCCAATCCGATAGGTTACAGACAGGCGGAACCGGCCAACCCGCTAGCCTGTATCATTGTGGCGGACTGGACTGACCCGGTTCATTTTTTGCGGGCTCTTGACAGGACGGGCCTAAACAGGTCGGGCTGACCCGTTTTGTCACCCCTAATCTCTTCATATCTTATCATTAATAACTTTCATCTCAACTTTTCTTTTATAAATTAATAAAATTATTATTTTTTATATTTTTTAATTTTAGTTAAATATAGTGTTTAGCATAATCATATTGTATTTTTGTTTTATTACCTAAATAGTTAATTATGCTTTAAATAATTCAATTAATGTTTTCATTATGCTTGAATGAGGACAAACATAAGGTGTTTGGATTCCTAGACTCTCTAACTAGGTGACAAAGGACAACATATATATTTTTCTCTATATTCATATGAAAGTGTAATTTTTAAAAAATAATAATTAATTTTTTTTGTAATATAATACAATTTTTTCGTTGTAGACATAATTAAAAATACTAAATTAATATTGTTGCATGATCGCATCACTACATGGTTTTACTCATTGCATGAGAGGTCTCCCTATATTTTAAGCAAATACTAAATTGATAATAAAAATTAACTTAACATTTATATTAAACTTATGTAATTTTATCCTTAATATATTAAGTGTCTTTTTATAAATACATACTTGAAATATAATATTTTAAAGGCTAACCAAATACAAATTGAGTAAACTTATGTTGGTTTCAACTAAGATATTTAACTAAATTAAAATATACACATTTTATACACTTATGCATGTGGATTAATTATATTAATTTTCTTTCAATATTAGAATTTTTTATATTTACAAATTTATAGAAAAAATAATAATATTTTTTTTATAAATTTTTATAACAAATTTATAAAAAAGTTTTCGTGAAATATAAAAAATTTTAGTAGTATTTATATTTAACTAAATGATATTTAAAATAAAAGTCAAAATTAAAAAATTGGTATAAAATAATACACTCTATTTAACAAATTTATTAGTAAAATAACTATTTATAATTTTGAAACTAGTGTTACATGTTAGAGTTTTTATTGTGAGAAAGTTATTAGACTCTAGAGTGATCAAATAGATAAAAAATACTTAAGTAACTTATTTTATTACGTTTTATATGAATTTAAGATAAATTATATATCATACTATTGAAATAATTTTATAAAAAAACTATAAAAATTCAAGTAAAAATGAAGTCTCGTATTAAATACAAGTGACAAAAATTATTTTCTTTATGAAAAAGTAAGATCCAAAAATATTAAATTTTAAAGTTTTATCATTTATAATAGGAATGGTTGACGTTAATTTTTTTTTTCCGCAACGATACATAAGACAAATAAAAGTGGCTCATCCCTAATTTTTCTTGAAAGATTATTTAGAAAAATAAAATATTGAAACAATAACCTAATTTTTTTCAGTCTCTATCTCCCTTTGAATCCGACAACTCCACAAAGTTAAGCATTGGTAATGAATGAGTTCAGTTCCTTTCAAGACCCTTTAGGGTTTGACAATCCTCCACTGGGTCAGTTCGCAATAACCAAAAATACTATCAAATGGGTTCCACTTTTTTATTTATTCAATATCTTCACTCCATAATTTGCATAAATTTATTTTTAATTATTTTTATTCTTCAATATCTTCACTCCATAATATTGTATTATATTTTTTACTGGTGGAAACTAATTATAAAAAGATTGATTAATTAATAGACTAATTAAATCATAAGTTACAATATAATTAATTAAGAATATTTTACTTATTTATATTTTTATACTTATAATTATAAAATTAGAATTCATTTCAAATTCTGCTTAGAAATTTTTATACTATATGTTGTTTTGTCGTACATAAGAAATGTTTAATCTTTAAGTTTTTTTAATTATTTAACATGATTTTATTGATAGTAAATTTTTATTCTTTTAGAGAGAATTCAGATTTAAGAAAACTATTTGTCAATGATTTTATACAAGTTTTTTCTTGATTTTTTTGACATGGTTGTCATTGTCACCCCTTTAGGAGCACAAGTGGTTCCATGTTTTAAAAAAAAATAAACAAAATTTAACGTAAACTTAGATGAAAAAAATGTTTGGTTATCTTCTTTATAGGTGACTTTTCATCATTTGATCTCTTAAATGCATAGTAATGGTGTTGGTGGTTGTTTCCCAGAAGAACAATGAGGAACTTTTGAAAGATAATGGAAGTGGATGATGAAGAAGAAGATGATGATGATGATACAAAAATATCTTCATCTTCGCACGCTGAGAGCAGATGAGTTTAGTTTGATGCACATGATGCCATCCATGTCGTAATGTTGCCAACATTGGTGATGGATTTGACATATAACAACTCTAGGGTTTCAAACTCTCACCCTTTGACATTACTTCTATTCTCTTCTACCATTCATCTTTCTATCTTTTATTTTCTATTTTAAATATTTATATAAATATTAATAACTTTTTTCTTTGTTCTTATGAATATTATAAAATAAAAACAGCATGTGAATTTTTTAGGTTAAAAATTTACTAATAAATTTAAACAGAATATAAACATAGAAGCAAACATCCTTTGCTATTTTCTTTTCACCTTAGAATGTTTATAATAAGTTACTACAAATATTTCTGTTGTTACAACTATTGACAATTTAATTTTAATCATTATATTAATTGGATTCTTCTCGAATCTCAAATCAACTTTGATATATTTATCAATTTATGATTTTTTATAAATTAAAAATTCAAATTATTAATGAATTTAAAAATATTAAATTAAATTTACTTTATCCTTATTTTTTTTATGTAATGTTATAAATAACTAAAACATATAATATATGATTCTTAAATGATTGAAGCATATACGTATGCATAAATTTATTTCATGAAATTTTATAAATAATTGATAATTAGAAAGTGAACCAAAATATCGCAAGTGGACTAGTGGAGTATTTTGGTGAATACAAGTGGACTAGTGGTGAATCTTTTTTATTCTCATATTAATAGATCTAATGTTTTTTTTAGTCACAAAATATTTTAATTAAGTATGATTAGGAGCTTAAAAAGAGTAATAAAATAAAATAATAAAATAATTCTCAATTCTTATAACATATTAATTAAGAAAACACAACATTAGACATCTTACTTTCGTAAGTAATTAAAAAAAATAAAGAGCCATTTCTAAAAAAATTATAACCTTTTTTTAATGATCAAGAGTTATAGTACTTCTTTAATCAAAGAGACCTATTTGTTTTTTTATAAAGTAGTATCTTCAATTATGATTTTATATTCAAGTTCAAATTTGAAAATTGAATCCTAGATCTTATTAATTAAAAGAATTCAAAATGTTAAACTAATTTATTAACTTTTTTTTATTAAAAATGGATCATTAGTGGGGAATGATCGATAAATTACTTGATTTATTATTTAATATTTAAATTTCTATACTTTATTTAAAACTAAAATAGTGTTAATAGTGTCGAATAAATAATTATTAATTATTGTCTCATGAACAATTTATTTGTATCATTATGATATACAAATATTAATGACGATGCTTCATCCTAAATGTATCAAGCAAAATTTTATTTCCGACTTTATTAGAAGTTTAATTCAAAATATTATTCCTTTTTAAAGTTTTAATTTTTTGGATATTAAATTTTTTTTCTTACTGTAGCCAAAATAATCAAAAAATTCGATTGCAGAAATCTAAGATTACTTAATTAATTAGTATTAAAATATAAATAAATTCAATCTTATTCGAGGTTTGACCAGTTCAAAAAATTAGAAATTTTAATGGCAGAAATTAAAATTTTAAAGTGATTTTTTTTATAACTTTCTTCAATCATAACCCATTGTTCCGTTATATGCATATTGACCTACTTTTTTTTAGGACCATTCATTTTGTAAAAAAATTTCCCTTGACTTGGACCCATATTTGGGCTTGAAATTAAACATATAAACCCATGTTTTATACACTTTTCAAATAGTATTTCTTTCTACACCCCCACAATTTTCTCTTATCCCCCATTCATTATGCATAGAGACGAACTCTTCATAATGTGAAAGAAGTATTCTAGAGTTCAATCCAATATAGGGTCTTTCTTTCTCCCACCCGATATCTTCATCTCCATCCATGAGATTCAAAATTTTCAAAATGTATTTGTGTTTTATATTTTTTCTTTTTTCTTTTTTTATGTCAATTTCTTTCTAACTTTCTTTTCTCTCCAATATTTCTCTATTTTTTCGAAGGCAATTCTCATATTTTTCATAAACATTAATATTTAAAGTACCATCAAGAACCAATTTAATTAATTAATATCTAAAAATAAAATAATTAAATGTATACAAAATTGAATATTGATAAAAAAAATATATATTTATATAAAATAGGTTTAATGGGATTTTTACTCCCATTTTTGTGTGGATTTTTCAAAGTATTTTTTTTAATGTAATCCAATTTTTCCAACTAGGTTGCTAAATAAAATTTAATATATATATATATATAGTTTCTATTAGTTATTCTTAATTTTATTTCAATTCAAAGTTTAATATTTTTTTAATTAGTTATTATGAAATTCATTTAATCATTTTTTTATTAATTTTATATAGATCTATATAAATGAATTATAAAATATCTTTTTATATATATATATATATAACGGATATAATTATAAAAGTTATAAACTATTTAAAGTTATAATTAGAGATTATTTAAAATATAAATGTATAAGTGAATGTATCATGGTACATATTTATATAGATATGAACTTAAACTGACAGAGGAAGCTATGGAAGAAATGTACTTTCCATTTGTTTTAAAGAAAAAGGCAAAATCAAAGAGTTGTATGGCACATGAAATGCAAGCACACCTATAACTTTTGGTATATATGTGTATATACAGATGAAGAACATGGAAGGCAATGAGTGTAATGAAGAGGTTACTTCAGAGCACAGGTGCTATCAAATGCTTGGGTTCGATGTTTCTTATCATAAGTCTTCTTCAGAATCACCAAACATTCAACATGGTGATGGAATCTTGGCTTTATGAGGCTTGGAACCACTTTGAAACTAGAGGTCAACATTACACGTATCACCAGAGGCAACCCTGTTCCAGAATCCAGCATATCTTGCATGCTTCTTCCTGCACCATACATTGGCTTGTTCTTCGCTCCCAATTCTAGTGCAAACATTGTTAAACCACTCTCAGCATACAGCTCTGGACCCTGCATGCAATCTTCAACTTTTAGCTCAAACATAATACACACGCTTTGTTCATTAAACCTTGTATAAAATTTCTAATTGCACAGAAATTCAAAGTTTAAGATGACACAGATTAGTAATACTTTATCAGTTGAAATTTTGAAATGATATTGATTAGAGTATACTTACATTTGAAAATGCAAAGGGTAAGTTGGAAAATTTGATGTCCATGATGGGAGGACGAATGTGAAGACCAAAGAACCTGGATTCATTCTCTATGATCAAATTCAAGGAACAATTACAGGTCAGGATCTTTGTTGTCACTCCACTTCTGTCCACACCTTCTGCTAGTTTAAATTCTCCAAACCTTCTTATCTGCAAATTAATATCAACCAACCATCTTCATAATCTATATAATATCATTCATTTTATTAAACTATTTGATATTTATTCACTTCACTCACTATAACAATGAAAAAATATATTATAAACATAATAACTCACAAAATGCAATCAACACTGAATGATCCAATAGAGTTTTAATGTATATGTACCTCAACGGAGACATTAGGTGGTGGAGGTTTTGTAGCAATGTAGAACACAAGCAAAGCAATTCCAAAGCTGACCAAAATTCTCCACCACATTTGCAACCAAATCCATGCACAAGAATCAGAGTTGTGGTAAGAGAGGAACCTCCTCCACCCTCCTTTTCTCTCCCCATAATAATACTCAAAAAATGATCCTCCCTCTTTACTCTCATTCTCGCCCATCTCGTTATCAGCGTTGCCATTAACGATAACAAACCGGTTTATGTCACCATTTTCAGTGGTGGTAACATGACTGCCATCATAAGAAATTTTCTTATGATGTGAGAATGAATGACTAGAGCCACGAGAAGAGGTGTAACGACAGAGGGCAAAGCGTGAAGTTTCGTCCTCTTCATGAGTAGGGTTTAAAGGATGAGTGTCAGAGCGTATAGGAGAGTGAAAGGTTGATTCTGGATCATTTTGGTTGCGTATGTCAGCACTGTTGGCATGAGAGAGAGTGGAGGGACTTTGAACATAGTATGGACAAGGGTAGGTTTGATACATGAGAGCCTCATTGTCTTCGGCAACATTAATGTTGTTGTGGTGCATTGCATTATGGTTGGACATTATTGTGTGTGTCTGTTTGTGTTGTGAGTGTTTTCTTCTCACATGGAAAGGGGTTTGGAGGGAGGGGTTTTTAAAATGGAAGGGGTGGCAAAGTGTAGGGCATTTTTTCTTCTTCTTCATACCTAAAGTTATGTGTTTGGTGCATTATAGTATTGCTTTAGGTGTTCATTAAGGGACATGAGTGCAACCATGGGAGGAACATATAATTGTTGCTTCTTATTACAAATGCCACTTGCTGCAAAAATATTTGTATATGAAAGTAATAAATGGAGAAGTTTTTCAAAAAATTTTTTACATTCAACATATGATACTTATAATAAAATTTTAATATAATAATTTTTATGGATAAAAATTAAAAATTTTGATTAAAATATTTAATTAAAAAATTAATAATTTTAATTTTAAATTATTTTAAAATAAATTTAAAATTATTGAAATTTCAATCTTAATTAATATACAGTTTCGTTAAAAAAATTAATTTATTTTATAATTTTTTTTAATTAATTTTAATTAATTTAGTTAATAATAATTAATAAAAATAAGATAAAAAATTTATAAAAAATTAAATAAATTAATTATTTTCTTGAGAATTTGTCTAATCATTTGAATAATTTGAAAGTGATTGAGTATTATTTAATATTAAAAGAAAAAGTTAATAAATAAAAATACTTTTTATTAGAGAAAGTAAATCCAATTAATCCATTTATTACGGAAAAGGGGCATTAATTAATTTTGCTTTACACCGAATTGTTTCTCTTTTGACATCCAACAAATGATAGCAAAGTAAGCACGCTTTAACCATAATGTTTCATCCTCTAATGTCCTGCAAAAGATTCAGATCTAACCCTGTAAAGGATAATATTATTTAATGCTGTTATTTTTATTTTATTTTTTATAATTTATAATTTAATAATTAAAAATGGATTTCTCTTTAAAACTAATAAATTATGGAAAAAAAATAGAAAGGTCTTACCATAACTTCATCTCATCTCTTTATTTTTTTATTCATTTTTCACTGTTTCCTAAAATATATCTAAAGATTAGCGTTCAAGTCAAGAAAATAATTAAGTAAAATAATCTCAACACTTTTATAATATCAGGATTCAGAACTCAAGACCTTTGCATGTTTGCAATCATGATTCCATAAAATAAAATAAAGTAAAATAAATACATTGGTCCATTTTCATACTTTGAAAACTTTTCTTTCATAGCTTTTCTCAAGATGAAGACATTTCAATTTTCCATATAAATTAGCATTATGAAAAATTATAATTAATCCCTCATCCCAATGTTAATTTGATTTGATTGAGAATTAATCCTCCTTTGCAAAACTTCATGTTTTCCAAAGATTCAAACTTTCTCTCTATGCGAAATATTTAGACAAGCTTTCCCCTAGAAATTTTTATAAAAAAAGTAAAAGAAAAAGGAAGAAGTTAAAATTAGTTTTCACACAAGCTAGAAAATAAAAAAATTAATTATATGAAAAAGTTTCTATAAATTAATTTATGTATAGGTTAATTTTAATTTATAATTTACAATTTTTTTAGACATTTATCATAAAAGATGTTTTTCCAAACATGCTCATAAATAACGAAGTTCATTAATTATGATAGAAAATATTTAAGATTTAGAAAAATGTAAATGTGAGTAAAAGATTAAGGGTGAAGTAGAGATAGAACTTAATAGAAAGTGAAAAACATAGATTGTTATCCAAGTTGGCCATATATTGTAATGATTGTGAGATAATAATGAGAACATTGAGCAAAATAGAGTAATGAAGAGGGTATCTTTTGCTTTTTGTACCAAGACATTATGAATCGCACCTCTAGTACCATCATCATACATGCCAAAGGAATATACAATATTACTCATCTTTATCCTTAGAATAACACTCCATTTTTTTTATCTATGCTTCATCATTTCACTGATTTGGCTATATGCTATGCTAAAATTTCATTTATATAATCAATTAAAATTAGAATTATCATTGAATGTAGAGATAACTTTTAACCTTTGTTAAACATTTTTTTCATTAAGACTTGAATTAACATAATTCTAAAACTTCTCTGTTATTTATGTGACCCCTTTTTTAACAATATTCTCTCCGTTTTTTAACAGTCTGATTTTTTTTTTCTAAAAAGTATTTTATTTTTAATTCACAGTTCAAGATAATATTAATAACTATTTCATCAATTACACTCTTATTTTTATTTAATATTTACTTAGTTTAAACATAACCATTTTTTATGATACAGAAATGAGAAAAATGTAAATTAAGAAATCTCATGACTTTTCTTATTATGATTAAGAAAATTCATTTTATTTATTTCATTTTCACGTAAAAATCTTAGTGGTGCTTAATATAAAAAAAAAGTTTCTCAGAAATAAGAAGTTAAGAATGTTTTTTCAAGATTTGATTAATGCTTTAAAAAGTAAATAAATATTCCTTAAAAGTAAATGTTTTCCAAAAATAGCTTTTAAGTTCAGCTTCTTACAAAATTATTAACCTTTTCCCAAAAGTATTTAATATGAAAAAATATAATTTACTTTTTCAATATAAATGTTTATGAAAAACCAAAAATATTTTAATTATTTTTAATTTATGATTCCAAAACCATAATTTTCTGCTAGAAAAAAAAAACTTCTGATGATGATAGCTAAAAAAATAGAGATGCCAGAATCTGAATAACAAAGCAGATGCTTCCTCTAACAGTGGTTCTGGTGACATTTCTGAGCACAAATTCCACAACAACTAAGCAATACAATATTTCAAAACTAAGATTAAGGCCAAAATTCCATAGAAGTGGCATTTGATAATTATTCTCCTAATTATTATTAATATTGAGGTAAGATAATTAATGCTCATATCAATGCTTTTTCACCTATAAAATAAGCATATTTGTGTAGCCTAATTAGAAAAATCTTTGAATTGGTGTGTTATCACCTTCTTAGGAGTGAAGCAATGGCATCCTCAAAACTTCAAAAGCTTGAAACTAAAGTGAATATGAAGGCTTCTGCAGAGCAGTTCTATGATATTCTATGCAACAAGACACACCAACTTCCCAAAATTTCCCCAGAAAAATTACTCTCTGTTCAAATTCATCAAGGTCATTGGGGTACTGAGGGATCCATCATATCCTGGAATTTTTTACATGGTATGTCAATTTTAGCTTCAATTTTTTCTTTTTATAAAAAATAAAATAATTAAGATTTCATTTAGTTAGCTACACTTAAAAAAAAAAATTAAAAACTATATTATAGATTTTTAAAATGATAAAATTAGTGTAATTAAAAATTTGGTAATTAAAATTAGAGATTAAATTAGATTCTGATTAAAAACTAAATTAACTATTGTTATATAAAAATTAATTTATATTTTTTAAAAGTCAATAACCATTAAAAATATGATTTTTGTTTATATTATAATTAATTTAATAATAAAAACTATTTTAGTCTTGTTTAAAATGTATAGTGGTTATCTTTTTTTGCTGTGTTTATGATGAAATTTGTACATGTTCTTAATGAAATTATATAGTCTTTGAGCTTTGCTATAAAATGTGTGTTTTTTTGAGAACAATAGAGGGAAAAGTTAGTGTGGCTAAGGAGATGCTTGAAGACATTGACAAGGAAAAGAATAAAATAAGCTTCAAGGTTATAGAGGGAGAATTGCTGAAACATTACAAGAGCTTCAAGATTATGATACAAGTTACTGCAAAGGAAAAAGGAAGCACAGTGCACTGTGTCTGTGAATATGAGAAACAGAAAGATGATGTTCCTGATCCTCATGCCATATTGCAGATAACAGTTGAGATGAACAACAACATTAATGCATACCTTACTAAGAACCACAACTAATTCAATCTCATTGCAGACCTAATAATGTCCTTCTACCTATATATGTTGCTATCTAAGAAATAAAAAAAAGATGTTGTTTTGTGTTGCTTGATTATTTTCATTAATCATGTATTAGAAGAAGCATAAAATTGCATTTTAATGATGATATGCAGAACTTATTTAAAATGAAAAACGGAAGTTACTATTTTAGAACTTTTTATTATGAGCTTTCAATTTGTTTTCAATGATTTAAAAAAAAACATTCAGCCATGAAGTAAATTTCAGTAATTTTACACACCCACACCACATCTGAATTTCAACTTTTAATTATTTTAAATATGTTATCTGTGTTTTATGTGAGTGAAAACATTGTTGAGACTATTGTACATGTTGAAATACATTACTTGTACCACTGTCCTTTTTTAAAGAAAGAAACTCTTTGATCCTATTATACATCCATACCATATATGAATTTTAATTTTTAATTTCTTTTAAGTATATTATACGTAGTTTACATGAGTAAAAACATAGTCTAGAATTAGACATGACAACACAACATATTTTTTGTCTTTCTGTCTTTTGTTGTCCAATTCATTTAATTATATCTGTCTTTTGTCTTTAATTTTTGTTAAAAATAAAAAAATTTAGTTCTCATATTTATCCCATTAAATACTGGATTTTTTTGACTCATCTCGTCTAATTTTATTATTTTAAAATGTAATTTTTACAAAATATTTTTTTAAAATAAATTTTTAAAAAATATTTAAATAAATCTAAAAATTTAAACATAACTAATATATATATATATATATTGTATGTCATAAAAATATATTATTAAAAATAAATTTATAAAAACTAAATATTTTAATATTAAATATTTTTTTATATTATTTTTTTATATATAAATTAATGTTTTTAATGTTATAAATTTTAAATTATTTATTAATAAAGTATATTTTAGTTTATTATTTTTATATTATAATATATATGTAAAAAAGTTATATTCAATAAAAGAAATCTATTAAACAATCTATTAAAATAAATAAAAAATATTCAATAAACAATAAAATTTTTTTAAAAGTTTAAAATAAAATTAAAATTGAAAATAAAATATTCTTCTAACAAAACATACTAAAATTATTTTACATAAATAATTTGAATACCCTGTACACGTACCAGAGTGGTGCATGTATCACTGGGTCCTTTCCAAAAAAACTAATAAGAAAAGAGTTATAATATTGATTTTATGTCTTAAAGAAGAGTATAAAAAAGAAAGGAAAGTGGGATAGGTTGTGGTTGTGATCTCCGGCTAACCAAAAATTAACCTACGAATAACTAATATTTGTGGACAAAAAGGGAAATTAATAAGAAATAAATTGAATAAATTAGTTTTAAGTTATATAAATAAATTTATTATTTATATTTTATCACCACATATGGAAAGATCGTGACTAAAGAGGTGGTTGTAGGAAAAAAGAATGAGCTTCAAGATTTTTAAAGACATTACTATTTTGTTTAAATAAAAATGGGAGTAGAGAAAAAAAAAGAAACTAAAAGATAAAATTATTTAAATTGAAAGAAAATAATTAGATTTGGGTAAAAGTTAATAAGAAATATGATTGATTTATTAAAATATTATTTTTATTTTAGTAATATTACGTTATTTATTTGTTTAAATAAATATATAAAATTTTGTAGCATAATTAATTGTTTAAAAAATATTATCGACATAATATTAATTATATATATAAAATCATAATCGATCATGTTTTTTAATATATAACATGATCGACTATTAAAAATTATACTTTTTATATTTGATTAATTGCTTTAAAAGTTGGGTTGAATATCTGATTATCAACATAATATAGTACATGAAAAATCTGATCTACCTGCATCCATGGTAGAATATGTGGTTCTTTTAATATGAGACTGATATGTTGTTTCAGATTACTTGTAGTGCAGCTATATCCATACAATAAAATTATATTTGAGCTTCTTGTTAATACATTTGTAGAAAAAATCAAATTCAGACTATGGATGACAATTAAATATGCATATATAGGACTAGACCCTACTAGTCTTGAATTTGACGAAAAAAAAAAAAAAAGTTATCAGATTCAGGTTTTTCCCGTTTTCAAAAATTATATTAGGAGTAAGATGAATAATGTAATCTTCATTTCGTTTGCTACCTATTTTCATTCTCTTTTTAAATTTAAAACTAAATTTAAAATTAATTATATTTTTATTTAGTTTTTTTTTTCATTTTTTACACATAAAAGATTAAAATGTCTTTTTTAATTATATTCTTAGTGTTTATTTCACATTTTTTTTATTTTTTACTCATTTTTTTAACTTTATCGATTTCTTAAATCAGTTCAATATACTCTTTTTTATATTTCATTTTAGATATATTTACTTTTCTCACTCCCTCCAATCAATTAGATATATATTTTATTTTGAATTAAATAGGTGAACTAATGAAAATCACATTATTTCTAATTTAAAATATAATTATTAGATTATCTGATATTTATTTATTTGAAATTTTTTTATATAATATGTTTGAAAAATTAATAGTTGATAATTATTTATTTTTTAAATATATATTTAATATTCATTTTAAAAAATGGTTAAACTTCATTTTAAAAATTAATAAATTAAATTTGATATATATAAAACAAAAAAACATCATCACATATTTTTTTACATATATATTATAATATAAAAATAATACATTAAAATATATTTTATTATTAAAATAATTTAAAATTTATAACATTAAAAATATTAATTTATATATAATAAAATAATATAAAAAATATATATTAAATATTAAAATATATAACTTTTATAAATTTATTTTTAATAATCTATTTTTGTGACACATATTTATATATATTTATTTATTATAGTTATATTTTTTGAAATTTATATATTAAAAAATTAATTTTATATTAAAGATAAAATAAAACAAAATGGGATAAATCAAAGAAATTTAATCTCTCTTAATATAATCTAAATTTTTATTTTTAACAATAATCAAAAGTAGAAACGAAAATAATTAAATGAGTCGAGAAGGTAAAATCTGCGCTTCCGAGTTGTCATGCGTAATTGGGAGAAATAAACTATGGATTAAGCAATGTTTTAATAACATGGAGAATTAAAATGCCCTTAGCACTTACAATATGCACTTGCCATTTTGAGCATGAACTTTAGATCATGGTTATCCCTTTTCTGCTGTGAGCCCATCATTGAGCCATATTATATTGCAAAGGAAAGATGCTTAATTTAAAAAGGTTGAAATATAATGTAACATTTTTATATCATTAGATATGTTCCAATCTGAGTTGTTAGGTTTGTGGAAGAAGTATATATATATAGGTGTATTGTCCACATATTTTGCATAGGTTCTTAGTAGAGTGAAGCACACATGGCACACTCCTCTCAACTTCAAAAGATGGAAACTAAGGTCCTCATCAAGGCTTCTGCTGAGAAGTTCTATGATGTTTTCTGCAACAGGCCACACCATATTGCCAACATTTCACCTCAGATAGTACAGTCTGTTCAAATTCATAAAGGTGAATGGGGCACTGAGGGATCCATCATCTCCTGGAATTACATACATGGTATGGAAACTTCCACTTCAAAGCTTTTGATTCCTCACAGTTTCACCAAAGAACATCATATATAACACCCTTGCTTAACGGTTTTTTAACCTCATAGGATTAAATTTGTTAAAAAATTAAGTTGTGTTACGGTAACACAAATTTTGTGAAAGAGTTATGTTTCTATAATACGAATTTCAATTTTTCACGTGAAAAATAGGAAATCGTGTTAGGCAAATACAATTTATTCTTTTTTATAATTTTTTATTTATTCTGATCAGGCGTTATATTTTGTAAAAAGTTGTATTACATAACACGATTTTGTTGTTTTCTTTTACTTTATTAATAATTAAAATTTTTTATATTATAATAATTTAAAATAAAAAATAATGAAATTAATAAATAAAATATCAAATAATTAAAATTTCTTTATATTATAATAATATAAAATAAAATAAATAATGAAGTTAATAAATAAAATAAATTGAATATTAAATAAAATTGAAAAGATGTAAAAATTTAAAGTGTTATTAATATAATAAAAATTTATTATACGAACAATTTTTTTTAGTATGATTCTCGTTCTTACAAAAAGAATATTTTTATGGTTTATTTGATAAGCTTGACTTATCATCTCATTTCTTATATGACGAAACTTAAAAGTGCAAATGTGCAAAAAAAATAACATTGAATATGACATGCAAAAGAGACATTGAACTTGAGAGAGTAATATATCAGGTAGCAAATCGTGCTACGTAGCATAACTATCTGTGAAAGTCGTGTTACGTAATTCAACTCTTGATAAAAAAAATTTGAAAGGAACAAATCGTGCTACGTAAGCACAATTCCCTATCAAAATCGTGTTTATCTAGTACGACTTTCTATTTTCAACGTGGGAGATAGAAATTCGTGTTATGGAAATTCAGCTATTTCACATGATTAATGATATCATAACACGACTAACCCCAAATCGGTAAAAAAAAATCCCAATCCATAATTTTTCAAAAAAATTAACCCCTTCCATACAAAAACCGTTGCTTAACTATATATTATTCAAGTTCTTTATCAATGAAAGATAATTTAAGTTATACATAAAGAAACTAATTATATACTTTGCAATGACAGATGGAAACATATGTGTGGCGAAAGAGGTGGTTGAAGGCATAGATAGGAAAAACAATAAACTGAGCTTGAAGGTTATGGAGGGAGATCTTCTGAGATATTACAAGAGCTTCAAGACCTATTTGGAAGTTACTCCAAAGGGAAAGGAGAGTGTGGTGCAGTGGACAGTGGAATATGAGAAACAAGAAAACCACATTCCTGATCCACACACCTTGTTGCAACTGGGAGCTGAACTCAGTAAGAAAATTGATTCTTACCTTACTCATCATCAGGGCCTCAACTAAATCAATGTGCTATAAATATGCTGTTATTGCTGTCTAAGAATAACAATTGATGTATTATGGGGCTTAATTCTTAAATAAATCACCCCTTAATCACATCAATCTTATATGTATTAAGTGTTTATCATAAAGTGCATCCATCAGCCACTAGTAGGAGTGAGCTGGTGCATGTATGTTATGTTGTTGTATGATTTGTGTCAATTGTGAACTTTGGAAAAAAAAACTTCCTTCCATATTAATTTTCTATGATTATAGAAAGATTCGATAATAATTAAATATAATTAAAAAGTAAAATAAAAATTAAATATATAATTTTATATTTTAATGATTAAATTAAATTTTATTAAAAAGTAAATGATAATATAATAAATAAATAATTTCAAATCTTAATAATTTAATTAATTTTATAAAATAAAAAAAATAAAAAAATAAAGAATATAAATAAGAATAAATAACTTAAAATAAAAATTATATTTAAAATAAGAGAAAATTTTTTAATAATAAATAAAACTAAAAAAATTAGACAAAAATAAATAACTTTAGTAAAATAATTAGTAAATAATATCTGGTATAATGAATCATTAGTCCTCAATGTTGTTAGCAATTGATTATAAATAATAAAATTGGTGATTGATGTGTGGGGATAATTAATTATTCCTTCTCCTAATTATTGTCAAGGAAAATGCTTGAAAATTAGAAAAGTTGAATGTATATGGATCATGATGTGCTGAAATTACTTACATGCTATGGCAATTTCCTGAGTAGAACCTCTCTATTATTGTGCATCTAAATTATACTAATTTTTAATACTTTAAAATATATTAAAAATATTTTAAAATATTTAAATCAGTGTATATAATTTGAAGGCATAATATAAAGACAATAAAAAAACGAGTACAGAAGCCAAATTTGAACTTCGACATCAAAATTTTATTGCATTATTCATTCTGTATAGTTTAATCCAAAGTTTTCAATCTTATAATTATAATTTTTTATTTTTTATTATAAAATTATTTCGTTCCCCAATTAAATATTTTTTATTTTGTTTAGTTCTTAGATTTTACATAATGCTATTATTTTCAAGGATTGGTGCTAAATATCAATCACATTTATTATACAAACTAAATACATTATAAACTCACATAATCACGTATATATCAATAACGAAAAAATACAAATTATTCCAAATAGAAAAAAAAATAATAAAAAAATGCATGATAAAAGGCTTCTCAACTCAAAAACTGTGGATTTCAGAGAAATTTCTGATAATAATTTAAGTTAAAAGCAGAGCAATGCATTCGAAGGTTATATAAGAATGATGATATTAATTAGACTTCAACTCTCAGAAAGAGATAAAAGTAGTGAGAAGAAAACTCTATTACGGTTTATGTTTAAATTGAATTAAATTAAATTATATGTAATTTTTATATTTGATTCAAATATATTTTAATTAAAAATCAAACTAAATATACCATAAACAATCTTATCAATTGTAACACTCAATTAAATAAAACTTTGTTTTTATTAACTTTAAGCATTATAAGATTGAAACAAATCATTTTCTTTACGACAAGTAAGAAATTTTTGCAACTTAAAAGAAGTGTTAAAATTTAAAATCCTGAACACCCAAAACCCAATTACGAAAAAAATCATTCCAAAATAGTTTAAAAATTTAAAATAAAATATATTTTTATCTCTTAACTTTTAGAAATTTTTATTTTTAGTATAAATATCAATTTTAGTCCTTAAATTTTTTTGCATTAATATTTTTAAGTGATGACGTAGTAAGCATGTTATTATTTGTTACTTGAGAGTAGCTAGTAATTTTGCAGATAAGTTTATTTTAGTTTTCACAAAATTTACTTTTAGTCCCTTAATATTTTGATGAGTGGTGAGTTAGGTCTAATGAAGACTTGATTTGTATAGTGATTTGAACTTGATTTTTAACCACTCTAATAAAAAAATTTATTGGCAAAATTGATAATAAAATATTATTGAGGAACTAAAACTAATTATTAAAATCACTACTAGAAGTTATTTTTTACATTTTTCTTCGCCAATTGTTAATTAAAATTGGTGTATAAAATAAATATATCACATTAGTTCAATTCATAATTAATGGAGAAAGTGTCTTTCTTTTAATAATAATTGTTTGAGTTACTTTGAAACTCACCTTGTAGTCAAAAGAGGGGAACTGAAGAGGAAAAGAAGAAAAACATGTAAATTAAAAAAGAAATCTCATACAGGTATATTATTTAATTTGAACAAAATTTAAGGTCAAAGGTTAAATTGATAAAATTGTTTTTTTATAAATATATGTATAAAAATACTCAATTTCATCCTTATAAGTAAACCACTCATTTGTACTAAATATGCTGCTATATTCCAAGAATTTTATACCATGATGATTACTCTTTTCTTTGCTTTGTGAGCCCTATAGTGAATTATTGCGAGCATCTTTATCATAACCCATACATGTAAAGGAAAGAAGATGCCTATTCCTTCAACAACTAACCAATAAACTGCATTTCATCTTATCTTTGCTATCTAGGGAATGGAATATGCTTTCAAAAAGTTAAATTCTCAATTTTCTAATCTTCTATAGCTTATGAATTGTGGTTTTAAAATCTCATTACTCTAGCATTTTACATATAATAGAAACTCGTTTCATAAATAAATTCTTATACTCTTCTTACATAACAACTTATAAATCTAATAATCTTATATTATTTAAAAGCAAAGTAAATGTCAGTTTATATATATATATATCTTCTTTCTTTAATTAAAATTCCAAATTTCAAAACATGTAATATCTTATATATAATAATTGATCAAAACATATATGCTATATATTTATTAAATTATATTTACTTTCATGGTTAATCTTTTTTACATATATCTGATAAATTAAAAATTTATCATTTTACCATAATCTTATGTATTAATATGTTCTTAATATATTATTATATTCTTAACTATCGACTCTAATATTATTCTAAGATTTTTAGAAATAAGATACGTTACGAAAAAGATAACACCAAATTAGTTACAAGTCAATGCACATAAGGAAATTGATACCACCCTTAATTTAAAACTTTAAAACAATGAGTTTATGAGTCTTCTTCCTTATATACAACTCAATAACCTCATTTTTTTCTCAAACTTATACTCACACTTGAATTTTTAACCCCACATATATATAACTGAACTGTATATGCCCTATTTTAACCATATATATATAACTGAACTGTATATGTCCTATTTTACACACTAAGAAGTGAAAAAAATATGGCATACTCTCAACTTCAGAAGATGGAAACTAAGGTGCATATCAAGGCTTTTACCGAGAAGTTTTATGATATTTTCTGCAACAGAACATACCTTGTTGCCAAGATTTTCCCTGAATGTGTGCAATCTGTTGAAATTCATGAAGGAGAATGGGGCACTGAGAAATCCATCATCTGCTGGACTTATATACATGGTATGGTATGTATGAAAACTTCCACTTCAAAATTTTATCATCAAAGTTGCAAGATTCTTCATAAAATATGGTTCAACTTTTAAAACTATAGATCATTTTACAGCCACATATAAATGACATATTTCATCTCAGCATATTTATTCTTTGTTTTGGAGAAACAGAGGGGAAAACTTGTGTGGGGAAGGAGATTGTTGAAGGCATTGACAGGGAAAACAAGAAGATGAGCTTCAGGGTTATGGAGGGAGATGTGCTGGAACATTTCAAGAGCTTCAGGTTGATGATGCAAGTTTCTCCAAAGGAAAAGGAAAATGGAAGTGTTGTGCATTGGGTGGTGGAATTTGAGAAACAAAAACCTCAGATTCCTGACCCTCATGCCTTATTGCAATTAGTAGTTGAAGAGAGTAAAAAGGTTGATGATTATCTTACCAAGAACCAGAACCAAATCAATGTTTCACTTTTCTCAAATAAAAACTGATGTATTATGGATCATAATTGTCCCTTTCATGCATCAATTATATATGTTAAAAACTTAATCATTTGGGTCAGCCACTACTAGCTATGAGCTTGTTCTCTTGTTGTAACCTATATATTATGGTATTGAAGTTATTGCATATATCTTATTTAAAGTCCCATTTACCTTTGTGTAGATTTCTCAAGGACACCATTAGTGTCTTTACAAATTAATATATAGTTAGGTAGCACACTTCTTTTTTAAAATAATTATAGTTTCAACTTGTAATATAATAGCTACTAGACCTCAAAATATGTTTGTATTTGGGGATATAGAATTTTTACTTGCCAAAATTATAATTTCAGTTTGATAAGTCTCTTTTACTTATATAAACAATTTCATAGAATATTATATAATTATTGTGAAATTTATTGAAAAAAATAGTCACTTAAATCAGAAGTTAACTCACATAAAAGATAAAACATAGTAATATAACTTTCAACCTAAAATAGAGAATGAATTTATAAGTTTTCTTTATATTTTATTAGCTAAATATACTTTAAAATATTGAATTATTTAATTCTTCAAATATTAAATAATATAATATAATTTTTTAAAAATTTATCAAAAAATATTTTAAAATTACAAAATTTAATAAAAGAATTAAATATTTATTTCTTAATTAACTAAACTCAATTAAAAATAATTTGGATTGAATTGTATATAATGAAAAAAAAAAACCACACAATCCACCAAAATTCGTTTCAATGCACATATCTATTTAAAGTTTTATAGTGCACCATGTTACAAAATACCTTTATATATATTGAAATTATGTTATGTCTTTAAATATTTGTAAATGATTGACAAAAGTTCTATAAGAAGTGATATAATAGTTTTAAACAATCTTGCAAGAAATAAACTTAAACAATTTTGATATCATTTTAATAAATTTATGTCTAACTTTATAAACTATGAATTTCACATATTATTATATAATTATTTTATTTAATATACATTATTTTTTTCTTAAAAAAAAGTTAATCAATTCAAGATCTCTAGCATGAAAAAACTTTGAATTTATGGATAGACAAATATATAATTAAATCAAACTAACATAAAAGAAACAGACTTTAAAGATAATTCGATAAAATTGAAGTGAATCATATAATTTCTCGGAAAATCTAAATTGCATTAGTTTAAATAAATTAAACTAATATAAATTATTATTGCACTATTCTAAATTGTTATTGAATATTTGAAAGTTATTTATTTTAAACAGTTTTTTAATAATGATTTAATTTTTAAAACTAAATTAAAATATATTCCAACTTAATTCTTTTAGAACCATTCAATTTTTTTGTGCAACTTGGTTGAATTTAATTCCAATTTAGGTCGGAAATATTTGCCATAAATATGTATCTTACATGTGTTTGAAAGTAAGATTCTATTAGCTTTGGTTTCAATTGTATTACAATACAATTCACTTTTCATTGGTGGTACATTCACTTTCAATTGCTTGTAGGATGGTAAATAAAATAGTTTTCTTTTATATTATTTGAACTTTTTTTCATTTTAATATAAAAATTTTATATTATTAAAAATATAAATAAAGTCTACTTTTTTAAATAAAAAATATAAATATGTATATATTTGTTTTGTTTATATTTTTATCTTATTCGTCTCAGTATCTATATTATTCTTGTTTATATTTTTCTGTTTTATATTTGTCTCAACATTTTTATTTGTTCTTATACTAATTCCCTTTTTAAATTATTAAAATATTTTTAATTTATTAGTTAATTTAAAAAATTTATATTAGTTATTTTGTTAATTTTGTAATTAATTTTAAAATAAATATTTAAATACTTTTATTTTTTATATGATTATTTGATATTTATTTAATTTATATTTAATATTTATGTAAATATAAATTTTTTTATTGATACTTGAGAGAAGAAAATATATAATTTTTTTATATTAAATTTTTTATATATTTTTTTATTTTTTATTCATTTCAAAATTATCTTTAAAAAGGAACTCAATTTTTACAAAGTTCTATTAAAAAGTTGTGCTCCAAATAAAATAATATATTTGAAAATAAAAAAGCAGTGCTTATATTATTGAAAACTAAAGTACATGTACCATAGTTTTCTTTCTGATTTCCTCCAAAATTTGATTGATGATTTTATGCTGTGAGTCCACAGATATATTCTATTGGCATCAGCTTCTTCAAGAAAAGAAGATGCTCTGCAAATGGTGGTTCTGCTCATATCTCCACACACTTTAGTTTTATTTGGCAAGATAGAGAAGAAGAAAAAGAAGAAAAAGCACCTAAAATAAAATAATTACTCAAAAAATGTAATATAGTTTATTTCCGTACAACGTTTTTTTTATTCCTTTAATCACTTGATGTTACATTATCAATTATAGGACGCATCATCATATTAAAAAAAAAGAGAAAATTCTCATTTAATTTTTAAATGGCAAAAAATGTTATGATTATATTTTATTATTAAATTTTATAAAATAGTTTTTCATTAAACTCTAATATTTAAAGGTTAACTTGACACTAAATTATATTTTATGAGAATATCAATATTATGGCATTAAGTTATAAATTTAGAAATTAATTTATATTCTTTTACACATTTAAGACAAAATTAGAATTTTTTTTGTATGAATGAAGCTATCACCAACTTATACACTCAGAACTAAAATGATATTTTAGCCTTCTCTTTCCTTAATTCTTATTGTTAAATCACATTTATATTTTCAAGGACTAAAAAACTCTCACCAACTTTACACTAACCAAATGATTTTTTGGCCTTCTTTTTTTTCTTAATTGCTATTATTAAGGAAAATATTTCATAGACAATCATTCCTTTACATATTTAAGAAGGATTACTTTTAAGTATAAGTTGGTTTAGGAAGCAAAATATAAATAAAAATTAAAAAAAAAATTGATTTCCTAAATAATGTGAGATTATTTTTATATTAAAATAATATTAATTACTAATATTTATTGATAAAATAATATTTTTCATGTTTTGTATACATAAAATTATAAATTATAACAAATATGTTTGAGTAAGTTTATTTATATTTGATTTATTGTAAAAATAATAATCTAAAAACACTCTTAAAGAAACTGGTTAAGGAAGTGATTAAACTTTGTTTAGGTATCATTATAAATTCAATTTGTGTAGTTACTTTTTTTTTCACAAATATATATAGAGTTGCATTGTTCACTCATTTTTTCATATACCTTTAAGGAGTCAAGCAAATATGGCCAGCTCTCAACTTCAAAAGCTTGAAACCTATGTTCATTGTCAAGCATCTGCTGACCAGTTTTTTGATCTTTTCTGCAACAAAACACACTATATTGCCAAAATTATGCCTAATAAAGTACAATCCATTGACCTTCATGAAGGGGAATGGGGCACTGAAGGATCCATCATCTCCTGGAAGTTTTTATATGGTATGATAACTATGAATGTTAAATTTTATCATCAACAAAACTAGGAACTTCTTGTGTTTTTTTTTTATGTTTTAACTTTTAAAATAACTTTTGGAAAAATATTATTAATGGTTGGAGAGTTATTTGTAGTGGATTTAAGTGCTTTTATGCATTTAATTATGGCTTCTGTGTTAGTTAGTTGATTAGGGTTCTTGGGATGCTTAATCTAAAATGTTTCAAAAAATTTACTTATAAAAATATATATTTTTTCAATTAAAAATAAGTTGAATAATGTTTGGCTATATATTAATTGTTGAGAGATTATGGAGAGGAGAATGAATTACAAGAACAACTACACAAGTGTCTATGACACCACCTCCAATCCAAAATCTTGAGACAATAGGTTTATGGGTCTTCTCATTTATATGGTGTTCAACTTACTCATTCCTACGTAAGGTGGGACTCTAACATCACACTTATATTCTAACATTAATTTACAATTTCTTATTAAATAAAATTGTTGTTGCTGAATATACAAAACAAAAATTGTATAAAAAAAATATCAATTATTTGCAACCCTTTTCTTGAGTATGAAAAATTAGGGTTAGACATTTTCTATCGCTGCTATATATTGTTCTAAAGTAAATATCTGTTTTTTCTTCTGTTTTATATAACAGAGGGAAAAAATTGTGTGGCTAAGGAGGTGATTGAAAGCATAGACAGGGAAAACAAGAAAATAAGCTACAAGGTTATAGGTGGAGATCTGCTGCAGAATTACAAGAGCTTCAAATTTATAATGCAATCTCGTCCAAAGGAGAAGGGAGGTGTTACAAGTTTGGTTATGGAATATGAGAAACAAAACGATGACACTCCTCATCCTCATACCATGAAACAATTTGCAAATGAGGTGATCAACAAAGCTGATGCTTACCTTACAAAGGACCACAACTAAATCACTATACAGAGCTTCTGTCATGCTTCATACTGCTATCTGATAAATAAAAGTTTGTCTTAATTATGGGTCTTCATTGCCCCTTAATGCCATCAATTATGTCTCACACTGTTCCTATGTTGTTTGTGTGTACTAAAAGTTTATGACTTGTGAAATAATATCTTTGGAATCATCTTTCCCTTTATCATCAACTATTACAAAAAATATTAATAAATAAATAATTATATTATTTAAATTGATTAAAATATCTAAAATATACTATAAAATATTGGGTTAAATATGTTTAGTTTCTTAATTATTTGTGAAAATTGTTTTTTTTAACTAAAACTTTAAACTTATTTCGTCCTTATATTTTATAAATTTGTGTAAATGATCTTTGATGACAATTACGAAACAAATGATAATAAAGTAGAAAACTGTCAAGAAAAAAAATAAAGAAATAAAAATGAATTCTAACACATCATTAATACATAAATTTATAAAATATAAGAATAAAATAAGTTCAATATTTATTCCAAAAACAAAGACAAATAATTTAAAAAATAAAAATATATTTAATTCTAAAATATTTTAGAGAAACTAACTCACTCAAATTAAATTTCTAACATAAATCCATGTATTTCGACTACTCAATATTATATTTAACAAGATGAAAATTATCTTTTATTTTATCCAAGTTACATCATTTTGGTATTTTTCATCAACTATGTCATTAAAAATTTATTTAAATTAGGCCATGGAAAATGAAAAGAAAAAATATAAGTAATAAGCTTAATATTTTTTAATTTTTATAGTAAATAAAATATAAATATTAATAAATTGATCCTGTATTATTTGCACCGAACAATTTCACATCCTACTCTAATAATTTTTTTCTTTTTCAATTATTTTACTTTCCATTTTATCATCTAAACAAATAAATAATTAACAATGCCACTAACCCTATTTCGAAAATTTGTCTGACTTTCACTTTTCCATCGCTTTCCCGCCAAAATGGCGCGGAAGCGCAACAAGCCATCGGTTCCCGGCGTTTTGTGGCGCATGTTCCGCCACCGAGCACGAACCCTCTCAGACACCGTCACATCCTTGCTCCCTCCGCCGCCGAAGCTTTGCCGCTGCGACGGACGCCGTTGCCTTGGCTGCACCCTCGACGCCAAGTCCTTTCTCCTCCGACCCGACGATCCTTCTGATTATCGCAAACTCCTCACGCAGTGCTATGTCGTCGTGTCCGAAAACGCACCTCCGCTCCCGTTTTTCGTCCCCCCCTCCGGCTTGCCCCAAGATCAGGTACTAAAAAGTGCTGCTGCTTTGTGTTTTTTTATTTCTACGCGTCAAATTTGTGAAACGTTTTGCGATTTGAAGGAATGGCTAGTGGAGAACCAACGGCTTCGGAATTTAGATTATATGCGTGCTTGCTGTAGTTCATTTTACCACTTGAGATTGATTGTTATTAATATTTTGAAAATAAACTAGCATATGCTTGTTAGCTGTCCTTTCCCTTTTGTTTGACACTTTAACAATAAGATAGTTTGTATTTTGACTACCTTTTTTATAACGAACACTAATTTTTTTTTCCTATTATATCCTTAACCATTATTGGGAAAACCCATGTTCCAAGGTACCAAGATAATAATGTACATACGTAGGCAAATCTCGCTCCAGTTTTGTGGTTTTGAATTTGGTTCAAAACCCATATTATTAAATGATATCAGAGTCTATCTAATCCATTATTGACGACTTATAATATTATCGCTGCTGTAAGTCCAATAGTGCTAAGTGAGAGAGGGTGTATTGAAAAGAAAGAACCCAAGTCTCATAAACTTTTGAGGTAGTGTCACGATAATGTAAATAAATGGGGGACAGTACTTACTAATAAACCAGTTTTGTGGATCGAGTTAGGTTCAAAATACATAGTTGGGGCAAGGTGCAGGAGGCTTTGATTGTTGAGGAAAAGAGGTATCTGTTATAGAGAAATACGGTTTGGTGGAGGAAATATGTCCCGGAGATTTAGACCTAGGCTTGGGCAAGGAAACAGAGAGTTTCCTTGATTGTATTCTGTTAATTTCTATTTAGGTTTCTGATACTCGGAGATCTAACTCCATTCCATTGTGAGATTGTTTTCCGCTTCATTCTGAATATTATAGACTATTGTTATCAGTGTTTGATTTTTGTTTTTATCAGTTTACTTGTTGAAAAATGTAGGATGTGCTTTCCCTATTATGTTTTTTTTTGGGTAGAATCCTTGAGATAATGTTTTATAAATGCTCATTTTGACTTTCAGGTTGTAAAGAGGACCATTGAACAGATGCTGCATCGAAGGAAACCAGCAGATTCCAATGTGTTGTGCGCTGGTTATGATAGGGTGACAAGTTTTTTTCTTTGTGCTGTACAAATTTTTAGGTTATTTTGTGTTATTTTTACACTCGGGCATTGTTCTTTTTGTGGTCTTTGAGGCTGTTTTTTCATTGTAAGGGTATTCATAATGATGGATTAGCTATTTCATGGAGTTATAATGCAATGGTGTTCGTGCGGTACCACCTAAAATGATTTGTTTTATAAATTAAGGTGTTCTTGATCCTTTGTTCTTTAACTATGGTTTTGCACTGCGAGTTGAGTGGCTTTTGTGCTATTGCATGTCTTCAGGTTGCATTCTTGTTGATGGTTTTTGTTTGCGCACTAGGTCTGTTATCTGATTTTAGTTAAATACTGGGTGTTGACATAATGTAAATTGTCAAATGGAGGACTATCTAAGGTGCAATGATATAATTTTTTATGAAGATTAATATGATTTAGGGTGTTTGTTTTCCGTTTGAACTGCGTTGAACATTTTTCCCCACTTTCGAAGACAGAAAATGGAGACGGAAGGGATTTCTAGAGGGAAGTTACTGGTTAGGCAGTTATCTATTATGTCTTTACCTCTCTAACTCTCCACTATTATACACCAAAGCATGCATAAGAATTCTAGTGTGTGTGTACACATGTCTTGTAAGTTGTATTTAATCATTTTGTTCATATGCAGAGTAAATGTTCAAGCCGTACTGTGGAGCTTTTATCCAGTGCATCTTGGTGTCTTCTGTTAAGAAGGGTATTTGATGATATCAAGATTTTTAGGATGATTTGTTTAGATGAATCTAGGTTTTATTCTTTATTCTTATCAAAACTAGGTAAAAAAATTCATCCGTGCAGGTTGGAGATGATTTTATGATTTACCTACTAAGAAATACATCAATATTCTTGCCAGCTTCCCTTGGAAAACACCACCAGGTGGGAGGTCCTCCTATCAGTAATCTATGTTTTGATACGCACAAGGGTTCATCGAAGTTTGGCTATCAGACATATGGTAAGTGTCTGTTTATCACCCTGTGATTTCTTTTATTGCAATAATATATATGTAGCATGTTTAGATCCATAGAGGTAAGACTTACACCAAATCCCAACCATTAATTTTATCAAATTTTATGGTTCAGATCAGTTCGTGGATATGATTGTAAATTCTTCTCCGTTCAAATTTTCAGTAACCATATATGTGAACTTGACAATTTTCTACAATTCTATCCATGAACTGATCTAAATCATCATATTTGATAAAATTTAATGGTTGGGATTTGGTGTATCTCTTCAGATTTACGCCTGGTATAAATGGATCCTAACCCTTAAATCCATCGTGTTTCTTAAAGCATAAAAGGTTTTGTTATTCATTTAGACTTCTAATGCTATGATCATTTGCTACCATGCCAGACTGTTGATTAATATTTGATACTATGATCTTAAAATTACTTGTCTAGTCAAATATTCTTAGAAGATTTTAATGTAAATTGCCACATCTGATAAATCAATAAACATTGTCATATTTGCTGTGTATCAGTAATGGATAAACTCAGAAATCAATGAACTGTCTATATTTTGAACCAATTTATTGTTATTGTTATCTTGTGTTGTCTTTCATGACAACTTAAATCATGTGTTTAGAGAAACATGACGTATTGGGAATATCCTTTTCTCGCTTGACTATTGGTAAGATGTTGCAATATTGGGTTTTATTTGCAACAGGTGAGCAAAAGAGGAAAAGAGCTGATGCTGACGACCTACCAGTAGAGAAACGAAAGTGCCATATTTCTTACAGTATCAATGATCCTCTGGGCTTTTCAAGTAACCTTGTCATAACTGATAAGTCTTCAATGCAACCGATCAGGCATCATGGGAGCAGGAATTGTGATATCACTGTCTCTGAAGTTCCTAAGTCGACAAGAACTGGAACTGTTATAAGGAAGTTGGAGTCTGAAGAGACACAAGGTTCAAATTGTATTACACCTAGGCTTGGAAAGCGTTCTAGGCCATTTAGCTGGCAGCGGCGCCGTTCCAAAATGCAAAAGCAGTTAACCCTTGAAGAAAATAGTCTAAATATACATTGCAACGTACTTCCCACTGGTACAGATTGCATGCGTGCTAGTTCTCAGCCAAACACCAGCAGCTTAAGTTATCATGCAAAGGTGATTAATTGTTTCTATGAAATATTGTAGAATGCCACTTACAAACATTGTCCTGAAATTTTGGTATGTATTTGATTTATTTTTGCATTAAACTTGTATTCTTCATGTACTCCACACTTTTTTTACTAGCATCAATGCAAAATATTGATCATTCTTGGCGTATTAGTTTTTATAATTGTATGGATTGATAAGAATGAAGGAAATCTTTATGCTGTTTTACTTCTTTTGGGTTCAGTGCATAGTGCAATAATGATTATCATTATTTACTCTTTGTAACCATTCAACATTTAGAGTAAGTTAAACTTCTATAGACATCTCATTGTGATTTGATATTGTAGGTGTTAAGATGTTCCACGTTGGCTAGGAATATGAATATAATGCTCCTTATGAGACTTGGGAAATATCCTTCATTTAGCTAACGTAGTAGTGTAGTACTTGAGTTGGCGCAGTTCATTTCTAACTGGATGAAATATAACCTAATCTATTTCCATTATATTTTATCTTTTCAATCTTTGGTATTTACTGTTGATGGAATCACGTGATATTTTTATGAAGTGCCAGAATAGCTCACATTGTCTGCTACATAATCTAATCTATTTCCATTATATTTGATATTTTTTACCTTTGGTCTTTGCTGTTGATAGAATCATGTGATATTTTTTTTAAGTGCTTGAATGGTTAGAATGTCTGCTTCCAATAACCATTTGAATCAATAAGTGGTATTGAAAATAGTAAGTTTTGGGAGCTAGAATCTGGCTTGTAGCAGTTTGTACCGTGGTTGAAGCCATGTGCAAAAGGTAACCAATTACAATGAGAAAGATGCTATAAATGCCCTCAAAGTCAGCATTATCTACCATAGGCACAAGGTACTTTTTCTTCATAATAGAAAAATTCATCAAGATAGAATGGAAGCATAATAATTTATCTAAGGTTACAAAGTAACGTCAGAAAAGGGAAAAGGAGTTTGCTTCAGTCATAAGACCTACTATTTTTTCCAAGCATTATTCTCTAAACAACCTTCAAAATCCCCTAGCAAAATCTCGCAAAGCAGTGGAAACCAATCTTCCGGATAAAAACTGTTGATGGACATAGCTTCATTTCAGATTCTAGTTACTCTACTGTAAATCTTATTTCAGAAGAATGCAGATTATAGTTCTGGAATATGTTAATGACGGGGTGAGTGTTGAGATGTTGATGGTTGGTTACAACGGTGTAACCAAAAATATTAATGCTGAACTGCAAGAGGATCATGGGGTTTATTTTAATCTTCACCAACTGTAATTTACTATTTCAATGCTGATTTGGCATAACTTATCTTCCAATAATTTTTTTTCTTACATTCACATGATCTTTAAATGTTGTTTAGCTGCAGATGTCATTGCAATGTTCTTGCTGTTTGATCTTGCAATCTATTCCAGCTGTTCCTAAGCGGACCAATATCCAAAGGCAATCTATTTTTTATAGCCTGGAGTCTTCTGGTTCACTTCTTCCAAAGAAAAGTATCCTCCTTGATATGACTTGATTATATTAAATAGAAAAATATCTTAGCAAACATTTCTCAATATTAGTTATTGTTTTTGTTCCTTATTACTATATGTCTTCTTCATTATAAATAAGAGTACTTATATGTGTACAAGACACACAATTACCAGCAATCCTCTCTATACACCAAAGCAAAGACCTTCAATGTTGTACTTGTCCCTTCCTGAAAAGGGATTTTTTGGCTTCTCTTCATCGTTGATACTTTAATACTTTATATGAATTGCTCATATGTTTACAAGCTCAAAAGTGAATTATTTTATGAATTCTTTCACAATCACTTGCTCTTCAAGTTCCTTATAGACATTATTTTACCCTAGTATTATAGACATTATTTTACCTTATCATGATAATGTCATAAGAGCCTATAGTGTTGCTCTTTCTTCTAATTCGAAGATAATATGTTTTTCCTTAACTGATTATCTTCAGATATTTTATATTCCTTAAAGCCAAATTTGGCTTGTTCAAAGCATCTCATTGGCAATATTTTTGGCTTCTCTGATGTAAATGCCAGTGCTCAGCAAAGGTCGTGTTTGCACAGCAATGACTCGTGTCTCATTGACTCAGGATGCCTGTAAGTTCAGGCAGGCCCTTTTTATTACAACCCATTCTTAAATGTGAATGTTATTACACTTTCAATTTTAAATCATTGATAAGGTCCCATGTTATTGCCCTGTAATCTGTTATTGCAATAAAAGAGGGGACCTCAAACCATGCAGCAGCTACTTGGACCCAATTGATGCCTTTGAGTTCTTATGACCTTTTTGGCCTTACCATTCTCTAATTGACTCAATGGGCAGAACTATCTCTAGTGGGTACAATTTGTTAGGAGAAGTTTGAAGGGCATAAAATAGCTGAATCACATTGAAGGGAAGGCCCCAAGTGAGAGCAATCCAATGTGTGGCATGGGATGATGCAGACTTTTTTATTCTGTTTTGATTCAATTGTTATGGTAAACTTTTTCAAACTCTAGATTGTATGTAAACTCGCGGAGTTTATGTCGACTCTTTCGAGTTTACTTATTATAAAAAAAATGCTTAATTATATTTGTAGTCTTTGAAATTTGAAGTGAATTTAGTTTTGAACTTCAAATTTGAAAAAAAGTATTTTAGTCCCTCAAATTTGAAAAAGAAATTATTTTAGTTCCTCAAATTTAGTGGTTAGGGATTAAAAATCTACTTTTCAAAATTGAGAAACTGTAGTGATATTTTTTTTTTTAAATTTTACGAACCAAAATCATATTCATTCCAAGTTGTAGGGATTAAAAACATAATTAAATCTATAAAAGACAATATTAAAAATATATAAATGATGCCATAAATAGCACTTTCAACCCATCAATAATTTAACATGCGGGCTCCATAACAAAATAAACATTAGTCCATAACGAAATACATTTTATAGGGAATTGAATGGACCAAGTCTAGCTCCAAAGCTTCATTTCATCTATTGATTTTGTTAGAATCCCGTCATTGTACAAGATGCACTTAAGGGTGACAATTGGGTTTGAGTCATGCATGAGGAGATGTTAGCTCTTGATAAAATTAGGATGTGGGGGATTGTCGAGAGATTGACAGATAAAAGACCAGTGAGGTGTATCGATGGATTTCTATTGTCAAGTACAATTCAGACAACACTCTTGATAGAAACAAAGCTTGACTAGAGACCAAGGGATACATCAAGAAGTATGGCGCTGATTATGAGTTTCTGAATGGAGATTGTTGTTAATATGAGACATCTTTAGGATCATGGGATATTTGTTTTTCTTTAAGACATCATGTGATATTGGTCTATCTTTTGGATATTATGGGATTTTTGTTTCCCTATCTTCTGTTCTTTCTTTTTTTAATCATTCCTTTTATAAGGGAGATTGGTGGTTGTATATTGCACTCAAATAATATATAAATTCTTTTTCTTTCAACTGATTCCTCAAGTTCGCATAAAATGGTTGAAGCAGCCTGTTGAAGAGCTACATGGGAAGACATTCAGCTTATTAGAGGCCAATTTCAATAGTTTAGCTTTGAGGACAAGGCTGTCAATTTAGAAGGACGTAATCTTAGCTCATAAGAATTGGACATGTTTGTTGTGCCTGAACAAGGTGGACTTTCGGAAGTGGATCAAAGCCAAATAGGACTACAGGGTTGAGAGTGTATGAGAGAAGAAAGAAGAGAGGGAAT
This sequence comes from Lablab purpureus, assembly GCA_030347555.1. Taxonomy (NCBI): domain Eukaryota; kingdom Viridiplantae; phylum Streptophyta; class Magnoliopsida; order Fabales; family Fabaceae; genus Lablab; species Lablab purpureus. The sequence goes on from CM059258.1 coordinate 28,282,086, forward strand.
CCATATGTGAAAGGGGGAAATTCTTATTGGGTTCTCATGTTTGAGTGGGGAAGGAGGAGGTGTTTTTAGGAAGGCGGAGAGAGGTTGCGAGCCAGGCAGTTATTTTCGCGGTCTTGTTACTAGCTATTGAGGTGGAGTTATCAGGAAACATTTTGTTGAGTATTTAGTAGATATTGGTAATCATTGTAATTATTACAGTTGAGTTATTGTAGGTATTCAAGAAATTACTGTAATCATTACTCTAGGGTTCTAGAGTTTTATATATATATATATATATATATATATATATAAATCCTCTTGTACTGATTTACAATAAATCCATTAAAATCAGATTCTTTTTTCCTCCCATGCTTCTTTTTAAGTGAGGTTTTTCGCGCTCTGAGGTCTTGGAATTTTATTTTAATTAACCTGTAATTTAACGTTAATCAATACATGTGACTTGTTTCTCCATATTTTCGAATTTCAGTTTTCCAACCATTCGGATCGAGCAGTTTAGATGAGCTTTTAATATACTTAGAATTCAAAGTCAAATATGAAAGGTCTAATTTCTTGTAAGTTGAAATTATTTAAAAAGATTTTAAGTACTTTTTCTGCAGGTATCACTCACTTGTTAAGTGGTTTAAGCATCTCATTCGTAGGACATGGTGTTGCCAGCATGCAAAACTCTTGAATAAGCATTGTATGTCTCCGTCATTGGATAAAAATACAAGTAGAAGATCAAGTTCCGGACTTAAGGTTATATTTTTTGACCCCTTTTAGAATACTAACATTCTGTCAGTTGATTCAAGAACTTTCCAATTCCTTGGTGAGGTTATGTATAACTTTCCCTAGAATTCTCAGTTGATGTGCATGGGTACATTTTGGTTCAAGTTAATGATTATTCACACATAGAATCTCTATAGTGCTTACAAGTTTGTAGCTTTTTCCTAATAGTTATAATACTATTGCTTTTCCATATTCAAAGAAATATTGTATACCTTTGAAACTAAGTTTTTATTGCAGGACAATGAATCAGGGACAAATTTGCACAAGAAATATCAGGAGTTTGGTACTAAACACTGTGTAGATACTTTGGAAGCAATATCTTCGCAATCCGATGTATTTAAGTCATACTGCTCAAAAAGTCAAGTTGTATCTTTCATATGGGCTGTTTCTAGGAGTTTACTTCCTTCGGAATTATTGGGTACGCCTCCTACTTGGAGAATAATGAGGAGAAATATTTCAAAGTTCATACACCTACGAAGATTTGAGAAATTCCCTTTAAAGCTATGCATGCACAAACTTAAAATATCATTGTTTCCTTTCTTATCAAATAAATATTTCTTAAATAGTCAAAATGCCCGTGTTCTAAAGTATATAGAAGGGCAGAATGAATTCTTTCATAAAGAATTCAAGAATTGGAATGATTCTGTGCATGTTGTCAAACACAAGCTGTTGGAGAAGTGGATCTTCTGGTATTTCTCTTGTCTGGTTGTACCTTTGCTGCAAGCAAACTTTTATGTTACTGAAAGTGAGAAAGGGAGACAAGACATTTACTATTATCCAAAACCAGTTTGGGAAAAGTTGGCTGCTAACACCATTGCTTGCTTCAGAGACTGGAGATACAGTTACCTGGATGATGTGGCTGTACATAATATTCTTAGAGGTAGACCATTTGGGTTTTCAAAACTTAGACTTCAACCAAAAGAAAATGGAGTAAGGATGGTGGCAAATCTGAAAGGTTCTTCAACAATGCCATTGCCTTTGTCCACTATGGGAGTTCGGAATTGTAGAACCGGAGGGAAGGTAAACCACCAGAAAATCAAGTATGAACGTTATCCATCTGTAAATTCTGTTCTTCGCGATGCACACACTATTCTAAAAGTAATTATGTTCGAGAAGCCTGACAAGCTAGGTTCTTCAGTGTTTGACTACAACGATGTTTACAAAAAACTATGCCCATTTTTGGTTGGCCAGAAGAAAAAAACAGGAACTATGCCTAATTTATTCATTGTTACATCTGATGTATTGCAAGCATTTGATTCTATTGATCAGAACAATCTTCTTGGCATAGTTAAAAATGTTCTACTGAAAGATGAATATTTTCTTAAGCGGTATGATCAAGTTGTGTGCACAAAGAAGTCTCTGTGGGTTCAAAAGCAATTTACAATGTCGGATGAAACAACCAACAATGGTCACACACGATTCACTTCATTTCCGTCCTTTAATTCCCGGCATGCTGTCTTTGTTAACCAGGTACTATTATTCACAGGAGAAAGTCAATAGGGTGTGTATACTGCACATCCCTTCATCATGTATTCTGTTTCACTTTTTTGTCACAACAAGTTTTACACATTCAAGCATAAACGTATCATTATGATCTTTCTCTTCCTCCTATATATGATTAATTAATATGTTGACTGGGTATTGAGATGTATTGATCTAAACTGTCTTTTTATCCCATATTGTTTGTACACCCATATTTTAGATGAGAAAGACACTAAAATACTCCTATTTTAAACTGACATTTTGTTTTTAATTTAATTATCTTTATTACTAGATTCCATGGTCCTGGCATTGGCTTAGACACAAAAGACTATTTGAAGCATCCTTTTCTATTCAGTTAACATGGTTCAATTTACACTATTAATTTATACATTAGGAAATTGTATAAATATATAGTATGTAAATATAAATTATTTAACTTGAATATAAAATTTTGTAGTAGTGGCCATTTCACTATTTGCTATCTCATTAAAGCTGTTTTAGGATCAGCTGTCCGATACTGCTATTCAAGATTCATAGCTATGTTAATACTAGAAGTGTAGGTCCATGCCTAACACTAATAAGACTAAATGCATGTTTGGTATTCCCTTCTTTTTCTAGGAACCATTCTTTTTGTTCTTTTTTTAAAGCTCTCTCAGGATGCTGCAAATAAAAGCAATGTTTCATCAAAATAAGCTAATCCCATTGTGCACTAATAAGCAATAACCCTATTACCTTCATGTATAAAAACCAAAGAGTATCAGTCTATCATACAACAACTTGATCTGCCAGTACTTCCTTCAAATTCATGGAAACATCCTTAGTAAATAGTTCCTTATTTCTCCAAAACACTGTTGCATATCATACCCCACCCAATATTAATGACCTTTAGCCCAGTGTAGGAAGTTTTACTATTCTTGACAGTCTTTTGTCCAAGTCTCAGCAGGAAATACAGTTTTGGTGAAAAAAAAAAGAATTGATAAACACCTATGCGCTTGGGGAACCCACACTTAAAACTGATTGTTAAAAGGGGAGAAAAGCTTAATTATTCTACGGAGCATTCCATAGATAATCAACTTTGATACCAATTGATAAACACCTAAGCACTTGGGAAACCTTTACTTAAAAGCTATTGAGGGGGTCAACCAAACACTTGAATATCCCATCAAGAATCTTATACCACTCGATTTGGGACTTGAGCATCTCATAATATCCAAGTCCCTCTCAGATTTTGATGTGAAATCTCTGAAGGCACAAAACAAGACCTGTAAACTACTAAAAAGGAGAGAACAGACTAATAATATCTCATTCTCAAGAATGATATGTCAAATTTCTCATAGATTTAACTTATTGTGCAATCTCATGCATTTTTTTTCGTGTCTCTAGTGTGCCTTTTTTTATGAGATTTTGGTACTTTTGTTCAAATCTAGCAAGACACGATCACTTAATGCTATGTAATTTAAATAAATGATATAATTAAGAGCCTATTGTTCTAGTTGTTACTCATCCATTTTTGAGAACAATAAGAGCGATCGAGTTGTGGGTTAAATTTATTGTGTTTTAGGAAATATTGAACATATATGGTTGATATAAATATGGGGTAAGCCGGCCTAATTGCCAAACTGTACATATTGCTCAAGCTTTAATGTATTGGTATTGCTTTACTTTCAAAGAAATTGTGGTAAATTCTCAAAGTATATGATTATTTATGTCCAACAAGCTTTACTTAAAATATTTCTTTACTATACTTAATTTAAACTTGTATATTATATCAGGAACGATGTAAGATTGTGAAAAAGAAAGTTCTGTTTTCATATCTTACGGAGTATGTGAAGCGCAATGTGTTGCAGTTTGATGGAAAATTTTACTTGCAAGATGTTGGTATTCCCCAGGGAGGAGTTTTGTCATCTTTGCTTTGCTCCATATATTATGGAAATTTGGAGAAAGATGTAATATTTCCATTTCTTGAAAAGACCCTTGAATCTGGCAGCTGCATGGAGAATAATGATGGGCAAACCAACTGTGATGATAAAGTCTCATCTTCTTCTTTCATGCTAATGCGATATATTGATGATTTCCTTTTCATCTCAACCTCTAAAAAGCAGGCGAATAGCTTTTTCTCCAGGCTACAAAGAGGATTTCGTGGTTACAATTGCTACATGAATGGGAAAAAGTTTGGTGCGAACTTTGATGTAGAACAGATCTCAGGCTCTTCATTGAACAGGGTTTATGTGGGTGAAGATGGTGCTACTTCATTTCTTCGATGGAGTGGTCTTCTTATCAATTGCTCCACTATGGAAATTCAGGCTGACTACACTAAGTTAATCTTCATTTAAAGCTTTTTGATAGATCTTATTGTTATAATTAGCATTTTTTATAGATAGACATATGCTTCTGTGTTTATTTATCATTAATGTTTTAGTGTGGAGTTTCAAATTGTGATAAGATTTTTTGAATTCTATTACAAAATTAAATAAAAAGATACCAAGATAAACTTCAATTTCTACTGAAATGTGTTCTGGATGTTTATTATTTATAATGTGAAACATCTTTTGGTTCTTTCCTTGAAATAATTAGTTCCATGTGCCTACCAGGTACTTGGGTAACCATTTAAGTTCGACACTTACTGTTCGCTGGCAAGGTAAACCAGGCATTAATCTTAAGGAGAAGCTGTATCTCTTTCTAAGACCTAAATGCCACCCGATATTCTTTGATTCGAATATAAATTCAGCAGCTGTTGTCAGATTAAATATTTTTCAAGTATTTTTGTTATGTGCAATGAAGTTTCATTGTTATATTCGGGATCTATCATTCATCTGCAAACTTCACAAAAGATATTGTTCAAACATTATTCAGAGATCTTTGAGGTATGAATGTAAAATTATGATTTTACCTTTGACTGCTTTTTCTCATTGTTGAGCTGATTGACTTTTCTTATTAGAGTATACTTTCTCGGATGTATTAGCACCTAACATACACATGTCTGTACTGTATGTTTTTCTGTAAGTTTGTATAATTATAAGTAGTTAGTTGACAGATAGATCTTAACTAGTCTGTTAGTGACAGCCGGATTTTACCACTCAGTTAGGAAACTTATTTAGCTTAACTCTAGAAATACATTAGTCAGTACCCTGAACTTTTATCTCTTTTACTTTTCAGAATCAATGAACAATATTATGTAGTTTTCTTTCTAAAGTATCTAACCTATTACTTGTCATCAAACTAATGCTCTGCATGAGTTCTCAATAAAAATGATTATGTATTTCTTTCTGAATACTTCAACTCTATGAAGTACAACCGTTAATCAATTATGTTTTCTTTCATGATCAACTGCCAGATATATGCACCTGCTGATAAAGAAAAGGATGTCCTCCATGAGTCTTAATTCAGATGTACATCCGATTCTCGAGTTGGAGAAGGAAGAAGTGGAATGGCTTGGATTTCATGCTTACATTCAAGTACTTAAGAGAAAGGAATCACGTCATAAGGAGTTGCTTGCTGTTTTGAGGTCCAGGTTGTTATCGCATAGAATGTCTGGAAGGGTGTCACCTGAACTTAAATATGCGATTGATACCAAAAATTCCTCTTTGATTTGGGACATCAAGTATTAGCTCTTAAAGGTTAGTATCGATAATTACAGTAGTTCTGTGTTGAAATATTTCATTGCAAGTTCTATAGGGTCATCAAGAATCCGGATAGATTGATGAACCCTAACCAAACACCCGCTTTAGTTTGGATAAACTGGTTAAATAAGGTCTACCAGAATGTAACCAACCATTATTAAGGTCATACTCATACAGTCGAACCAGTTGAGTTCAACCTGTCTGAAACTGCATTTTTTCCTTCTATGAATGATATTTTAAATTTTTTAAACATTCATATACACAATCTGAAATCTCCTTATTTGTTTCAAGCCAGGTTAGTTTATATTATTGAGAAACCCTACCCAATTTGACCTGACCATAGTTAATTGGATCGAGCATTTTTCCCCTTAACTCAGGTACAAGCCTACTTCTACTCTAGCCCATGTGGCATTGGGGGATAGTGCAATGTTTACACTTGCTGTCCTTATTTGAAAATAAATTTCATTAATTATGTAAACAAATTATTGCAAAACTGAGTAACTTTTCCAAATTTGTGATTTTCTCCATCGAAAATGTGCATTTTAAAAAAATTGATAGTTTTTTAGACAAAGTAGCAGCAAATTTTCAAGATAGTTAGTGACTAAATTATAAAATGGAAAGAAAAAAACGATTACAAACTTATAATTGTTACTTTTTAAAATGCCCTTCCTTGCAGGTGAGAGATAATCTCCTACATGATAGCGCATTAAGTTGCCTCGGGAATGCTCATTCTTTCAAGGTCTACGGGTATATGAATGGTAAAGAAGGAACACAACAGGCACAATTTATACAATTTATACTCTCTCTGTCTTTAAATAAGTGTTGTTCTAGGAGAAGAAATTTGTTTCATAATATCTATCGTTTGTAAATTTTAATGATTAATTGTTTTTTACCAACTATACATTTATTTTAAAAAGTATAAAAATAATTAAATAATTCTTTTTATAAGATTTTAATGAACCAGCTGTTTGTGTTAACTAATTATTTTCTATCTTTTTATCTATTTTTTCGTCAATCAATAAATTACATTTAATTCTTTAAGAGTATTATTGGAAAAAAAAATTTAAAAATTTATTATAAGTTATAAGAGTTACTATTTTTATTGGTCTGTTTAAAAAAATTTTAAACGATTCTTATTTAAAAAAAGACAGTAACATAATTTGACGTACATACCTTGGTAACGAAAGACATCATGGATAATAAAAAACATCCTAAATCCGCTGTACTCATCGTTGGTTTTTCAATTTTGGAGAATTCGGAAACTATTTTCTTTAACTCTAGTATGAAAGTCATCTCTTGACTAATTGAGATAATTTGTGCATTTAATTGACTTTCAATTAACTTCGGGATTTTTATAATTCAGAAGTTAAATATATCTTTCGATTAACTTTTAAGATTTTTATAATTCAGAATTTAAAATTTAAAATATATTTTAATTTTTGGAGTATACAATTCCGTCTTTAATTTCTATTTTCAGTTTTTACCATTCAAAAGCTGAAAATAACTTTCAAACTAAAATTTGAAGCAATGTTTTAGTGTGCAATTTCAAAGTGGTACGGATTGAATCTGGTTAAGGCCCCCTCAAAGCTGTCTCTGCAGTTTCTTTTTCTACATAATTTTTGAAGTCTTTCTATATAATTATCTTGTGCCCACTTCTCATTCTCAAGACGCAGTCCGAACAAAGTGGCCCCCCAAATAGAAAAATTATAAAATTATAAAAATCTAGAAATTCAACTCATCTAAATCGATTTATAAATTCGGAGTGAGAAATACTCATCATTAATTAAAAATACAGTACCCTAGAACTTTTGTACTTAAAACTTCAAATTGATGAATACATGTAGCTGTTAGTTTGATACAAATTAATAGTACCCATCCAAAGCCTACATACAGACTTGGCTTCCTTTACTTTGTACTAGGATGCATCATTATTAAGTATCCAGATTATGACGGAGACAGACAACACCCACTAATTAAAACATCTTTTAAAATGCCAAATCAAAATACATTCAGATACAGATGGCGATGAAGCAAAACAAGTTGGAAAGAGGTAGCTTTTATTTGCAAAATGATGGCATTCCATCCCATAAAAATCTGTATCCACACAATTTATAATGAACAAGAATGCAAGTTAAACCATGACAACACAGAAAATGTTGTCTTTTAGATGTTGGCGATGGATACGGGCTCTCGGAGGATCCTCTCCATCTGTTGTGCCCTGGTCCTAATAGACATGTCAAAGACCTTCTGGCTGAACTCCAGCACAAGACCACCAAGTATGCTTGGATCGATCTGAAAAGTCAAAAGGAAAAAAAATCCCAAATTAACAACTTCAACTCAAAACGCACACATAATCTCAGCTGGAAAAAATATCGCGCTAGTACCTTTTGTTCAAGATGAACCTTTGCTCCAGAACCTATTATTTCTTGAAGAGTCTCCTTCACAGCCTTTTCCTCTTCAGGGGGAAGAGGCTGGCATAAAAATATAGTTAGGTAATGGAATAACTAATCACATATCCAACTAACTAAGCATTTAAAGCCAATGCTAATATAATTTAAATTAACACCAACATACCCAACCGCCTATATATGCAATATGAGCATTTAGACAGTTTACAGTAGGAGCTACTAAGCAATAAAACAGCAATGATCTTGTAGGCGTGGGGTATGCAAATATACTCTTGTTTAGAATTTTGGATATTTAACACACTACAATTTGAGTATGTAAAAATACTCTCGAAGGTGTTACAGTACTTACAACAACTGTGGTTACAGTCGCTTTCACTTCTCCCTTGTATGCCATTGCCAACTCCGCGTACCTCTTTGCAATGGTGTCTATGTTTTTAAGCCTTCCATTCTCGGCAACAATAACTTCACAACCAAAAAAGTAATTATCAATGAACCATAGTATAAAAAAATAATGTAGCTAGTACCTAATTAGATCTAGATAAATGAAATAGTTTGAAGAGCTACAAAAGCAGCACCAAAGTAACTAGCAGTCTCCCAAGACATGAGTTTCAACAAATACCATGGCATGTCACCTTGAAGACTAACACTATTATAACATGCATTTTAAATTTCAACTACAATGCAAACAACTTTTTTAATATTGCTCCTTTTTATTTTATTAGTAATCTTTTTTAGATTTTTCATACATTTTTTATTTGTTAGCATTGAGATATAGATCATTTTTACATAGTATAAAGGTGAATGTAACCAAATGGATCAAGGCAGTGGATAGTGAGTCCACCATGTGCAGGTTCAATTCCCATTGTTTGTCCATATCTATCTTCTATTTAAATACAGACACATGCAAGAACCCTGATTACACAGCCACAGCACAACCAGAGAAGAAAAAAGAGACTCAGAGAAAGCACAAGGGAAGAAAGTGCTGAGTTACGTAAGAGAAGGGTAGCAAGGGTCAGGAAGGGTTGGGCGCAAGAAAAAAGAGAGGGAAGCAGTGCCCAGAGGCAGAGACAACAATTATTATTTGGGAAAGGGTTGTGCAGACTTCAATGCACAAGATATACAAAAATTGGGCTAGTTTTGCAAACCACTTCATTGATATAGCACCTTGGAGGAACAATCCAGATCATTCCACCTATGTCTGCAACCCATCTTGACAGAGACGGGAGGAAAATCATGCATCATCAAACAAGTTGGCATGATATTTTGACAATACTGGCTGTCATACATAATGAAAGAGAGAAATTGTCATACTTCAGACCTTTTCCTTTTTGTGTAACACTCCCAAAGGCATAAAGTCAGCTAAGTAGAATAGGTCCAGTTTGAGCATCAGGGAAGTGACCTGAGTTTAGCATAACTAGGAGAAATACAAAGTGAATTAAGAAAGCACATGATTGAATTCTTTTATGTTTTCCTTACCATTTTGCGTGATTGTCATTACCAAAAGAGGGTGATAGTTATAGAGCGCCTGATGAAGATGAGGTGATATCTGGGAATTCTTGTTTTATACTTTTTCGGCTAAGGGTTTGAGCAGAGTGTTTATTCTCCGAAGAACTTGCTCTGTGAGGGGAGGTTATAGTCTTGCAGTAATCCTCCCCAATTCCATTTGTCAGTAATACAAAATACAAAATTACACATGTTTCTCTCCTCGGTCTTTATTATTGGTCCAATCTGCCAGATACCATGGTGTCCAAAGGAGATGCGTGGAATTGTAACTAGATTTCAATAGCTGCAACTTTGTGTAACAGCATTGCAAAATAATGCAGTCCGAGAGACTGAGGCTAGATTATCCAAGCACTGGGAGAACCCAAAATTCTATACAGAAATAAAGCAATGATGTGACAGCTTAGGGAAGATTGCGTGTCAATCCCAATGACATCGGGAACTTAGTTGGATAGAATAGATGACAATCAAATAGTAAAGAGGTGAAATGCCTTCATTTGATGCAACACCCCCCATAGATAGTTTACCTAAGCTGAAACTGACTTCAGAATACCCACCTTGAACTAAACTAAAGGTTCACTGGCCAATATGTCAATGGAAGGTCATGAAATGCACCATGGGATGCCAATCCTGAACTTCCATGGTAAAAACTAAGGGAAGCTCTCTTGGCGGATTTAAAATATTTGAACAGGCAGAACCTGCAAAAGCATCTGGCAGCATTGACAAGAACACTCAGTGGCCAAGTATGTGAAAATGTTCAAATGCTTCGCTTCTCAAGTGTCAAAGGCTGCCTAATAACATGGCTCTTGGGAAAGTACTGGATAGTTTTAAGAATAGTTGGAGGGTAAAATAGTCTTTGACAAAATAAGGATACAAAAGAGAGGTATGCCCTTTATATATTATAATTGTTATTAAAGATTATAGCAGATTATAGATATTGAATAAATATTAGTATTTAAAAAACTAGAACATATGTTTCAATGTATTATAACTCACAGATTCACACTTAAACTGTCAACTAACAGAAAGTTTCATATCACTAGAATCAACATTGGAGATAATTAGGTGATAAGGAACTATATTTTCACTATAATTTCCAAACAAGGGAAGTAAAAAGAAGATACAATAAAAATATAAAATCCACTGAAAGATGTGAGTGCTTAACAATAAGCTGAGATAGTTGCCACATAACATGAGTATGATTACTACTGTAATAATTGTACACAAGAGAATTTCCTCCAAAAATTAGCTTACACTCGCATAACATGTCCAAATATTATATAGAAGAACAGAAGAGAAAATTCAAGTACAATAGCCAAAATTTATTAAAGGAAAATAATGTACAATATTATGTACATAATTTCAAGTCAAAAATTCACACGTGCAAAGGGAAATTTATGTACAATATTATGTACATGTGAAGAGACTATAAGAGAAAAAACTTTTACTTCTTTCAGGATTAATGCTCTAAAGTCAGAAGCAAATTCACACGGGCCATGCCAACTAGTGGATTGAATTGTGAAGAGTTATCTTACCAAGGAAGTTCTTTGTCACGTCTGAAAACTTAGCTTCTCCACAAACCTCCTGGATGACTTTTACCCTAACGTCCTTAGCCACAGACAAATCCTTTATAAACTGTGAAAATTTGGAACTATTCTTTACCGCCTCGACAAATTGCAGAAGCTCAGACTCAACCTTTTCGATTGCATTAGCTTTCACAGATGCAATGTACAGAGCAGAGGCATAGTTTCCTGAACCTCCAAACAAAGCCAAAGGAACCTAAAAACCAACAGAAAAGAAAAAAGACAAGGAAAAACTAGATCAACCATGCATAACAACAATAAAAACAAGGGAGAGAAACTTTCTACAAACATTCAATCAGCCCTAACTGAATATATGATGAAAAAACAAAGATCCTTTTGGCCACCCAAAGGTATCTCCTTCCAAAGCAATTCCGATCGACACACTAAATATAAAATATCACAGCAGGGATTAAAAACATGTTTCGCAGCACTGTGAAGGACTCTTCCCTTCCGCTAAATATAAAAACACCACTCAACAAACTATTTAACCGAAAGTACATCGATGTACACAGTTTTCCACGAATCTTTTTTTCTTTTACCTTAACTTTGTTGTCCTTTGCTCCCGGCACGTTGGCGTAATTTCTGGAGGCCTGCACAAACGAGAGCAAGTTATGATTCAAAACATAAAAATGCAGAACAATACAAATCGTAGATTCAAAAAAAATTCACACGAATTGAGGCCACGGAAGTGAAATCAGAGTGAGAGATTGAGATTGCATGGATTACGATTCTTACGAGGGAAACGGAAGGGGCAACGAGGGATCGGTGGAGATTGGATCGGTGGGAAGTGAGGGATGCGGATTTGTTGAGGAGGGAGATTCCCGATCTGACGCGGTTGCAGAGTGCCATCACTGCAAAACCCTAATTTTCTCGAGTTTCAGTGAGCGAGTTTGGTTCTGTTGTTTGGGAGAGAAACAAAGGCAAAAGAAGAACAGAATCTGAATAGGGCTAATGAAGACTGAGCAGTAAATTTTTAACAATATTTTCTACTTTCTTTTCATTCCTTTTTTTACACATTTTTTCTATTTCCTTTTTTACTTTTAATGGATCAAAAAACATTACAACAAATATCATTTATGCATTACATTGGTTTCCATGATTGTTAAAAAATAATACTACATTGAGTTTCTCTTACTATAGAAGTTAATTTAAATATTTTAAAAAAATTCTTAATTAACTCTTGTTATCAATTTAAATATTACAATAGAAATTACATTGTGTTAAATATTAATTTATGCATTACATTAGTGTTGTTTGTTATTTTATTTGGGTAGGTTTTCTTGTTGGGTTAACTTTTAAGTGTTGGTGATCTTAGATTTCTTTGTTAATATAAGTAATGTATTATTTCTTGGAAATTTGTTTTATTATATTAATATAATAATTTATAATTTATATATAGAGAGAAGAGATAGTTAATCATGAAAAGAAAGTTTCATTTATAGTTTTTAGATTGGAAAGACAAAATAACAAAGTTTAGTGTAGAAGAAAAGCATAGGTGTTTCACATGTGTATTTAAGTATATTGAGAAATAAATTAAGTTTACAATATAAATAATTTATTTGTAAATAGTATTTTTAAGATATTATGTGCATTCTTATTTAAACTAACCATGTTAATTGTATTTTTAAATAATTGTTTAAAATGTCAATTATTATAATTTATCAAGCAATTTTTAAATAATTGTATAAACTATATATTTACATTTACATATATAAAATTTCAAGGTAAAGAAACAAAGAATGGAATATAAATATAAATTTATAATATTTGTTGTAAGTACTTTGCGGGAAGATGATATTGTTTATATAAAATATAAAAAAATTCCTATATTGATTTTATAAAAAAAAAAAAATAAAAAATTACTCGATTTTTTTTCTCCAAAATTAATCTATTTTATAAGATTGAATCGACTAAAAAATGAAATGAATCATTTTATATAGTATTGCCATGCTTAGTGTGTGACTCGTTAGTTTTTTAGAATGATTAAAAAAAAAAAAAGAAACCGGTTAATAGTATCAATAAATTCAATAAAGAACTAATAACCAACACATCACTTCGGATTTTCTAGATCTAAACAATTAGTCAAAACAAAAAATATTAAATTAAAAAAGGAAATATTATAGCAACCAAAAAAAATATTTGAAAATAATGAAATCATTATCAATATTTATTAAAAAATTAAGAAAATATTAGAAAAATCAATGGAAATGAAGGCAAAAATAAAAATATTCAATAGATTTGAAATTATAAAAAAATAGTGTTTATTTATGCAAAAGTTCAAAAAATATTTTATTTCAATTAATTATATATATAATTTAATTTGATCATATAACGTGGTTGATAGTCTAAGAGAAAAAATTTGTTAGAAACTTCAAATTGAAACATGAGACTTCCATCAATATTAAAGGTATGTTGATGTTCTTTTTATTCCTTTCATTTTGTTGTGAGAGTATAAATACAATTAGTTTGATGTAAAATTTCTTGTTAAAAGGAAATAAAACTTCTAAAAGAAATTTATAGAGGTTATTATATCATATTATTTTTATCTCTAATTTAAATTGATTTTTAAACTTTTGATTTTAAAAAAAAACATATTCAAGTAAAAATAATTTTATGACCATGTAGAAATTTTGAAAAAATGCCCTCAAATATTCATATTAATAAGATAAAAAAAATTGAAAGCTATTAAGATACTTGATGAATATTCTAATCGTTTTTTTATTCAAATTAATCATCTTTCTAAAATTTTGCATACTCAATTTTGTGGAAAAAAAATGTAAGAAAAGCAAAAATATAAACAAATTATTAACTTATTTAGAAATGAAAATCATATTAAAATTAAAATGTGGATATATCATGAACAATGAACTTGGTGAGTAACTCCTAAAATTTGAGAGATGACAAAAGCTCTATTTCATATCCTAATATTTCTTAACTTAGTTTTAAAATAAGTTTTGAAACATTTTAAAGAATACGCAATTTGGTTATTAGTTGTTAAATTTTAAATTCTAAATCTTAAATTTTAAATTTTAAACTCATGTCTAAGAATTTTTGGATGAAAAAATTAAAGGCAAGTGTAACAAAAATATAAAAAATAAGGCTATCACAAAAATTTAGGCATAAAGAACCAATGGAGTTACTCAAATGTTATTGAAGTAAGGTGATCAACTTTTAGTATTATGCAGAAAACAATGGTGATAATATCTATTTTTCATTTTTCCTCTTTTCTAACTTTAATGTTATTGATTGAACCAGTGGGATGAATTATGAAATTATGATTTGCTTATATATTTTTGTGATCTGAATCAGATTGGTTGATTATGCGAGTAATGTTATCACAATAAGTATAAACCTTTTTCATTTCTTTTAACATCAAAAGGGGTATTATTCTTATCATTCTCGTAATTGCTCAATGAAACAAAGATGAATTTATAAGTTATATTCACAAATACGTTTAATTTTTCATGATGTTTAAGAGTTGTTTTCTCTTATTAAATTGGAAAAAAATAGGATGGTAAATAATTTGAGAAAGACATGAGAATACACAACAACAAAAATCTCAAAGAGTCTCTTGAAAAGGGGAATGATGAAATCTTGTTAGTGATGAGTTTTAGTTAAAGATGTGCATGGTTCCAAGATAATTATCTAGTTATTTTCACATACTCTTAAGTATGTGAAATAATCAAATATAGGTAAGATTTCTTGTTTGAGGATGAAAATTTCCTCCAAAAGCTTGGTGGTGTAAAGAATATATTCTTAGATGAATCACTCCTTGATACCAAACATCGATGACACAATTAAGGTATATAACATTCCAAGAAATAGACAAAAACCTGGAGTTGAGAAGCAATGATAAGATGAAGAGCCATCCATCCACATTAACCAAAAGCAAGATGATGGAAGAACATGGGCTAAGGGAGCCACCACCAAAGTCATGGTTAATACAATTCAAAAAGAACACATGTAACCTAAATGAGATTTAACCCTAATTAGGAGATACTTTAACCCATGTGGTGTCTCCAAGTGATCGCACATGTGGAGAAGTTTGACTCCAATAAGTTATTTAAATCTTTATTAGCACATGTTAAATATGTTAGATGTAGTTGTCTATGGGAGTACATGGAGAATGCCTTTGCCGCTTGAATTTGAAATTTAATTTTTGAATTCGATGCAAGCTCCTCAGGTTTAGTCGAAGCCTATATAAAGCCATATAATCCACACCTTTCACCACTTTTGATCATATATGATATTGATGCAAAAAATGTTTTAACTCTCCTTTTCAAGACTCATATTTGGAGAACACTCTCCTTTAAGCTCTTCCAGAAGGATCCTTCCTATGAGTTAAGTTACTATAACTTCTCACTTGAGCCAAAGTAGTCATCTATCTCCACTTCTCCTTTTCAAACACTTCTTATAGTATCTACCTCTATTCTTTGGTTCAAATTACTTTAAGTCAAGAAAGGAATCCATCGTAATCGCTCCTTGATATTGTTCCAAATGTCAATGATACAATTAAGATATATAAAACTCTAAGAAATAAACTGCAAAATGGACACATCAGAACTAGGTTCTGGGTGGAGATTTTGAAGACTTGTTGAGATTGTTGGATTGCTAAAGGAGGTTCCCCAAAATATTGTTGGACTAAGGCATGCTTCAATCTAAGTAGGGAGAATTAATAACACTTATGTGAATTATGTTGGTTGTTTAAGGAAGCAAGGATTATATAAGAAGTGATAGTATGTGAATCATGTGATAAAATATGCAGTTGTTATAGTATATTTTATTCTAGAAAGAATAAATGTGTTGGTTTAATATGATTATAATATAAGATTGTTGAGATGTTGAGAAAACCTTTGAAATGTTGATTTTTTGTTGTTGTTTTTAGTTACTTTAGTGTTGCAATCATTGCACTTACCACCTTAAGTTGCTCAAATGATATTTTGATCACTCAAGCGACGTATAATATATTTTAAGCGATGGCTTGTAGCTCAAGCGAGAAAGATGTTGAGACAATTCTCTCTCCTTAGGAAGAATATTGTTCAAGCACTGGTTTAGGTGCTCAAGCGATATGTTTGGTCATTCAAATGTTGTATTGGATGCTTAAGCGAGACTATGGCTATGTATATGTGTCTTGAATGTATGTCACTGTGTGACATGTGGTTTTGGGTGCTCAAGCTTGGATTGAACGCTCAAGCGGTAGGCAACTCAGGCTACAAAAGGCAATGGAAGAATTATCTAAAGCTTGTTGGATTTGTTTCCATCAAGTGATTGTCGCTCAAGAATTGGTTGTAATGCTCATGCAATTGTTGCTCAAGTGACAAGACAGTCGTTAGAGCAAGGAGAGACTTGGGAAGTTGTTGCTCTCGGGTTGTATTTTTGTTCAAATGGTAAGTGTGTTGCTCAAGTGAAAGGGATACTATCTAGTATATGATGATAAGGTTGCTCAAGTGACGATATGCTGAGATGATGATGATGATGTGATGTTGCTTATTTCTTTTATACATGTTATGTTGATGATATGATATATGTAAACCAAGATTGAATTATCTATTCTGGATAGATATATAATTGATGTTGAGAAGAATGACATGGATCACTTATATACATACATGCATATATATATATATATATATGTGTGTGTGTGTGTGTGTGTGTGTGTATAAGGTTTGATCCTAGATAAGGTGACTATGGGTGGTGTATGGCCTTTCATGAGGGGTGTAAGGATGTTAAGACTAAGATCTTGGGTGACAATAATAAATGTAATACTCACTTAATAAAAATATCGTGACATCATTGTTGTCTGGACCCATAAATAAAACTTTAAGTAGTGGAAAGTAACAAGGGACATACATCAAACTTGGTTAATATATGTACATTTGATTCTTGATAGCATATATTTTATACTACCTTAACATCCAAAACTTAAATCTACTATGCATCAGGTTTTAGTATTTGATGATACATAATTAAAGATATCTCATATTTAAACATAACGATTTTATGACTAAATATGAGTTTATTTATATTCATATATGTGATTTTGATAAGTATATAATAAAAGAATATAATAAATATAATTTAATGATGATAACATGTATGTTATTATGTTGTTTTCATTAATTTACCTTTAGATATTATATATTAGTAGTATAATTGTATTTTATACATGAACGAACTCTTTTACAACAATTTTAATAAATAAAAATGAAGTAGACTTTAGGATAAAAATAATGTTCAATTTTTATATCATTTTGTTTTAAGAATCTAATTCTCTAAATAATATATATATATATATATATATATTATTGTTATGTTTTAGTTATAGTTATCTGATTAATACCTTATTATTATTATTTATTTATATAGAATATTGTACTTTTATCCTCAGTTATATACATTAAATTTGGTTTCTTATCATGTAAAGATTTCAATTTAGTATGAAGTGATTAAAAAAAATTTGTTTCATCATTTTATAATTAGCTATATTGATAATTTAAATATATTGCAGAGTTTAAAGAGGTCACAGAATAACACACCTAAAAAAATATTATAAATGGTGAGAGTTTGTAACCACCACTATGATTAAATCCCTCTTCACCCCACTTTTCCTCTTTTTCTCTCTCACTTCTACCCCACTTTTTCTTTTCACCTTTTCTCACAATTCCACTACATTCTACTTTTAAATTTAATTTGAATAATTATTGAGAGTTTAAAATGTCTAGTCATTGTTTTAATAATATTAACTTAATAAGTGTGACAGAAAGGACTAAAGTCACTTTTTAATTAAACTTTCTAGAAGATAAAAGGACTAAATTAAATATAACTAAAAAAATATAAAGGATTAACATGGTATATAATCCCACCTAAATTATTTATAATAAATACTTTTAAACTGTAACATCTTCGTAGTTAATTTTGAAAATAGTGTTTTAAGAGGATTTATTATCCTTTTATCTTTATTCATCTATCCTTTTCATCTTTAACTATAGAATAAATTTTAATATTTTTAGAACAAATTATCAATAGTTAAAAGAAACTAATGTCATAATATAAAAATTTTAAATATAGTTTATGTACTACAAATTTTATTATCACTTGTTATTACATATATTCAAAAGCTTTTATGTCTTATATATAGTTTTAGTTACATTAAATATTTGATGTGCTTGCATGTTTCACATACTAAAACACTATTTTTAATTTGAATAAAAATATAAACCACATATTTAATTTATATAATATGTTTCTTGAGTCAGTTTTCTAAAAACCTTTTGTCAAGAGGTATGATTATCAACTGATATTCAAAACTGGCATTTTTATATTAAAACATATATTTCCTAAATGAATAAATGAAAAAAAAACAGGAAACATTGTAACAACCAATGTCTAATTAGCCACTCATGTCAGTTTTTTCCTTTTATTTTATTATTATATTAGTTTTATTTTCAACATTTATGGTAGATGGAAGCAAAGACAGATATGAAAAAAAAATAGTACAATAGGAGAAATGAAAATAAAAAACAAAGATTTTACTACCTAAATACTTATCACTAAACCAACCTAGGATGAAAATATATATACATATATAATGAAAATATTAGTAAAATGAGTATATATAAATATATATATATATATATATATATATATATATATATATATATATATATATATATTCTTTATTTCTCTTCACTTTGGATTCAGGTGTTTTAGCAGTTTGACACTGTTTTTCAAACTGTTCATAACTTGCTCTGTCTTCTCTTTTTCCTCTCTTTTGTTGGCATACATCTCACAAATTTGAATACCCCTTTTTCAATTTGTAATCAAAGTCTTCAACTTTGGCCTTCTTTTCATTGATGTGATTCATTTTACAGTGTAGGGTGTGGCAGGATTCAAAGGAAAAACCAAGAATTATGTTGTCTTTGTTCTTCTCAGTGGCTTTCTCAGCTGTTCCTTTGATCCTCTATATTCCACCGATCAGAAGCTTAAACCTCTTTGTAGAAACCATGGAAGACATGAAAAGAGAATCAAGAATCTACACCAGCAGGATCTACCCTCGCCTGCATGTGGCTTGGACATGGCTCATCGACTGCATACTCTGCATCACAAGGTAGATGCATTCAACAAAAATGGCCATGAACCAGATCTTAGTGTACAAGTTTCATTTTTGCTTTCAATTCTTCTACTCTTTCATTGATTTGCTCTTGATTCCCATCAAAAGTTTCATTTTTGTGTTCAATCCTTTTACTCTTTCATTGATTTGCTCTTGATTCCCATCAAAAGTTTCATTTTTGTGTTCAATCCTTTTACTCTTTCATTGATTTGCTCTTGATTCCCATCAAAAGTTTTGATTTTTGTGTTCACTCTTTCATTGATTTGCTTTGATTCCCATCAAAAGTTTCATTTTTGTTTTCAATCCTTTTAATCTTTCATTGATTTGCTTTTGATTCCCATCAAGGAGTTGTTAGTGCTTGCTCTTACTGTGATGAGTACAGTTATTGCAATATTTTAGTGCATGAACGCCACTTTGTGATTCCTTTTTGGTTTTGAAGAAGCACTTTGAGAAAGCATTTTAGTATGTGAAATGAACTGAGATTATCAATTATTGGTCTTTCTTTATCTACCATGCTTTTGTTTGCTACATTCGTATGTGTTCTGTTTCAGAGATTTGGTGCTAAAGGGAGATAGGTATTTTTCATGTTATTAATATTTGTAAAATGTAATTAACTTTCATTTAATATATTTAAAAGGGTGAAAATATAAATATTTAATGTTACTAATGTATTTTTAAAATTTTTTATTATTATTCGGATCCTTATAACTTCTTCCATTTGTTTTCATAAATTATATTATGTTTTTTAGGTAATGGAAAAAATGTAACTAATATACTATAGATTTTTTTGAAAAGTTTTAAATGTTTCTTTTGTTTATTTATTTATTAGATAACATGTTAACTCTCTTAATTAACTGGTCTAACCATTTTAGATATGAAATAAATTGGATGTTTACAACTTGAGTTGGTCCAATTTTTTTATTAAAAGGTTATCTTAACTAAACATAAAAAGTAAATATATTTTAATCTTTTTTGTTTTCAATATAATATAAAATATGAATCAAATCAAATCAATAATATTTGTCACTTGTGATTAACTTTGGAATGATTTTAATAGTTTTTCGAAAAGTTTTAATACTTTCTTAATTTATTTATTTATTGGCTAACATAGATGGTCCCTTAATTAAATGGTATAGTAAAAATACCATTTTAGACATAAATAAATTAGGGTGTTTACCAATTGAGTTGGTTCAATTTTTTATATTAAAAAGTTATCTTAACTAATCGTAAAAAATAAAGGTTTTTTAATTTAATATAAAATATGAATCAAATCAATTCAATAATTTTTATAATTAATTATTAATTTTAATAGTTTTTATTACAATAAAATTATTATACACCTTTTTATGAAAAAGTTATTGATTATTTTTAATAAAAATTTAAATAAAGAGACATACTATTATTGTTATTATGATTATTATTATTACTTTCGTATATTTTTTGTTGTACGCAAAAGCTGAACCCCTTCTATTATATTTATAAATAAATTACATAATCTTATAATTAAAAATTAATTACAAGTTTTATATGAAACATGATTACAATCCAATCAAACCGAACAATATTAACGAATACACATGTGTCTATTTATTAATTATTAATTATTAATTAATTAATCTAAACTAAATCTTTTCGTTGAAAAAAAAAATTAAAAAAAAAACAATTTTTGTTGGTTTCTGATTTCTTTAATTTCTTTTTCAGATTATCTGTTTAAATTTAATATTTTTTAAAACTTATAGATTTAACAATGTTGATATTTTTGTAGTTTCATTGTATTTATTCAATAGATGTGATTATATTAGTCAATGTTTCCAACGATGAATTATTGTTAAAACAACTTATTTTATTTACTATTTTTAATATTACCTTTTTAATTAAAAATAATAAATAATCTTATCTGTATTTAGTTCATTACAATTATACTTCTTGAAATTGTAAGATAATATCAACCTAAACTTGCAATTAATTTTTAAAAATAATTCCTGAAGACAACAAGTCAAACATGTCACCATTCCCATAATATGTGAATTTAGTTACAAAATTAGCATTTTAGTCCTTAAAATTATAGAACATTCACAAACTTAGTTCTTAAAATTATAAGTTAATGATAATTTTTATTCCTATATTTTAGGAAATCCGTAATTATGAATTTTATTTTATTTGTAACTAGGGTCTTTAAATTTTCTTAACGTAATTTTGATCTCACCTTGTCTTTGTTCACAGTGTCCAACAATATTAGTCAATATTTTCAATGATGAATTACATTAGTTAGAAATATTATTTTATAATTAGTTTTTACTAAAAAAATAATTAATCTTGTGTCTTTGAGTTAATTGCATTTAACTTTTTAAATTGTAAGGTTATTTGAATTGGGTCATTTGAAAAATTTTAATTTTACAAAATAATTCCTAACATTGAACAATACCCAAGAATAAATGTTTAAAGGATCTACACTTGAAGAAACTCCCAAGGACATGTGACCTTTGATGAACATTTAAAGATAAATGCATTGAATATTATTCACTTGAAGAAGTTCTCTAAGATAAAACCTCACATAAAAAGGTTTCATACACTCAATACTAAAAAATTCTCACAAATCTAGTTGTATTAACAAATGGGTAAAAAACAATATTAACAAAAAGTAATGATTACACTAATATGAACATAGAGATAATGATTTCATTAATATGAACACAAAATTAATAATTACAATAATTTAAACACAAAACTAACAATAAAAGGAATGTCAACATAAAACTAATGATTGTACTTACACAAAACTATTGATAAAAGTCATGTGCTCACCCTTTAAACATTCCTTAACTTTCACATGTCTTGAAAGTAACATGTTGAAAAAAATTATTGTAAGAATTTGTATGATTTTACAGTTATATCTTTCACATATCTTAAAAATGACACATGGAGAAGTTACAACCTTTACATATTTTTTTTTTTACTTAATTGTCTGAGGTTTCTTTATTTTAAGAGCTTGTGTAATATTCTTAAATTTTCTAAAATATTATAGAATTTCCTAAAATTTATGAGTTACTTTGCTTACTACTCTTTTCTTCCAATCTTCTTAGTTTCTCTTTTGCATTTCTTATTTTTGTTTTTTTTAGCCATGTTTGTTATTAAGACTCCTTAAGAAGTTGCATCATCTTCAAAGTTTTCTCTTCCTTTATAAGTCACTTCTTCTTCCGTGATCACATCAAGCCCCCTCTTTGTTTACATAATGTTGTTGGACAACAACATAATATAGTGAACATACACATAAACACTTACTGAGTGTGATGTCATTCTCGTTTATTGAAATACACGAGAGACATTTAGGAAAAATCTCTTGAAAACAAAGAACATAATCATATCACTCCAATTTTAATGAGTCAAATGACAATATACACCTTGTTGATTACTCGTAAGCATCAACTTATGATGCATGAACATGTTTACAGGATTCGACACATGTAAAACTTAAATACTTTATAATACCTTTACAATTTGTAAAAATTGCGTGTCATAATCCTTCAATAGTTATACTCTCCACAATATGAATATGAATATTTGAATCATAATTTATTTTATTTTATTCCTAAACTCTGCGTTTAATTTCAGTTCTATAATTATAATAACAATAATAATAATAATTTCTTTTAAAAAATAATTTAATTTTAAGATAATAACAAAAGTAACATTTAAAAAATATTAATATTTTAAATAAACTATTAACTATAATTATTAAACTATTTCAACAAAATTAAAAAATGCCAAATCAGATATAACTTTAAAATACATGATAACTTCACCATAAAAAACAGGTAATTGTTTTGTTTATGAGAATACATATCTTTTTATTATATTGCAAGAATATAATACAAATAAATCGATGATAACAATTATGCTTATTATATATATATATATATATATATATATATATATATATGAAATAAAAATTATTTGAAGTGATGTTAAACATTTCTTTTTATTATTTATGAAATCATAACATTTTTTTCTCTTTTTTAAAAAAGTACTTTTCTTTTTTTTATAGATTTTTTTTGTCATTCTTTCGTACTATTTCCTTTTTTATGTTGATTTTGTTTATTTTTAAACAGATAAAAAAATGTCAACAGTCTCAAATTCTTCTAATTTAAACTCCAATTTTGAATAAATTTATTTAAAAAAATGTTCTAACAAGTTGATTTATTTATTTTGTGAATATATATATATATATATATATATATATATATTAAATGTATCTTATCCTATATATTTTTTTTCTCTGAGAAGACGAATCCTACGTGACGTATCCATCATAGGCATCAACCAACACTTACTGTATAATGCAAATTGCATACAAATTCCATTACGCATATTTTCTACATAAGATTGATTGTTTACTTTCTTGATGTTGGTATCTCAGGTACACTTCACCCTCCTCTCCAAAACCCTGTCTATATTAGAGAAAATTATTCATATATATTCTATAATTTTATCTACACTTGAATTATATTTAGAAAAAGAAGAAAAATTGTAAATTTAATATACATGATATGACAAAAGGAGAGATAAAAAAATATTAAATATATGTATATCAAATAAAAATGTTTGTGTTATATTATCCTTATATCAGTGGATTCAATTCCGAATGTACCCAGTTTGGATATTTGATACAAGGTGTATCATTATCATTGTATCAGTGGATTCAATTCCGAATGTACCCGGTTTGGATATCTGATATAAGGTGTTTTGTCTCTTTCACCAAGTCCTCAATAGTTGTTTTTGATTCCATTGCTTTCACCAATCTCATTTTTTCCTTCATTAACCCATAATAACGAAATCTTTGTTCCAGTTTGTGTGTATTGAATCATTGATAGTACAAACAAGAATATGTATGTTTATATGACAACAAATTAAGAAAAAATAGCTACAATTATAAAGAATGACTATGATCTGCCTAAATAAAACTGTGTTGTTTTATGAGGACATCATTAAAGATTAAACAAATGAAAGAATGACACAATAATAAGTTGCTCCAAGTTTCAATAAACTCAGCTTGACAGTGTGCAAGGCTTTAGGAACCAAAACATGTCCAAGGCTTTTGTTTCTCTTCCATCAACTATTGTAGTGTTTCTGGTTTTCTCTACAGGAGACTCCTTCACAGTTTCCTTGTTTAGTTCAATCTCTTCAAGTATTCCTCTTTCCTACAAAAAGAAGACAGAGATGTAGAAAGGCATATCAGCAACAGTTCAATCGTGTATGAAGTTAAGAGAAGTGCAATCACTCATATTCCTGTACATTATTCAAATTTTAACTTTTAAAAAAGCCTAAGTTATTACAGAAGTACAAACAAGCACATATCTTAACTTTTTTATACAAATTTATAGGAATTTAACATTCAAATTTTCACTCTTTTAACAAAAGCCCATATCTTAGTCAGTAGGATTGGAAAGAAACTTGTTGAAGTTAAATGCACCACTTTGAAGCAAAACAAGAATAATTTAGTCAACAACATGTAAATTGATGTTATTCAAGTATTTAATAGGATCAGAATGTCGTGCAAAACAAAACACTATGCACAAATTAGTTACATTTTCACGATCCTTTCAAGTATAATTAGATTATACAGACAATATCATCTCTCTTGATACGGAGCAATGACCTACCTTTTTAACAAAGCCAGTGTCTTAGCAAAGTAGGATTGGAAATTTGTTGAAGTTATTTAAATGCAGTAGTTTGCACCACAACAATAATAATTTAGTAACAAATAACTAAATTGATGTCGTTTAACATCAAAAGAAGTGCTTAAAGATGTTTACTAATCAGGATCAGAATGTATGCAGAAGAAAACAATATGCATGAATTGGTACATATTCATGACCCTTTCAAGTATGTATGACACAGGTATGCTCTCTTGATATGCAGAAGAATGACCTAACTTACAAGATAATTCATGAAAATTTGTCAAAATGAACTGCATAACTTTTTTATCTTAATCCATTCAAAATCTTTGGTATTAAGAATATAGCTTGATTTTGTTTAGTCAAATGTTAGCCTTGTTTTGTTAGCATTCTATCAATTTGAAAAAGTTCACCCCATATAAAAGCAGCTACAAACATACCATTAGCCGGGATTTGAAAGTCTTTGAAGGGGTAGGTTTGCTGAATCCACGTGCCGCAGAGAAGCACTGAGGAGAGGGAGGATTTGTCCGAATTTGCTGTAAACTCTCCTCCCTCTTGTGCTTTAGATTCTCTAGGTCAAGAGTCATGGGCATGTTCTCTGCCTCATCAGGTCTTCTGCAGAATATAGCAAGGTTTTGTGATTTCCAAGTAGTTCTTAGAATTTCCAATAGAAACCATCATAGTTACATATGAATTCAAGGGAGAAGAATATGCTTACTTTTTTCTCTGTTGTTTCCCTGTTACAGACGTTCCCTCCAATCTTTCAGCCTTGCTTACTTCTAACAGTGGCTTCCTTTCTTTCTCTTTTTTATCTGCCAAAGGTTGAACAGAACAAGGGGTCTTCTCTACTACTTCTTCACTCTCTTTGGGGCTCAAATTTTCAGCATTTTCTCTCTCCCTAGCTCTTATTGCCAATTTCTTCAATTCATTACAGAATTCCGTGATTTGATTCAGAATTGGCCTCCCCGCAAACAAATTCTTGGCAGATAGAGTTGATCTCAAAGAAGGCACCTTGTGGTCCTCGAAGGTGTCCTCAACCAATTTCTTCTTCTCCTCACTAGACTTAATTGCCTCCTTTATGGGGTTAACTTTAGAAGGAGGAGTAAACAAATTCGGGTCTTGGTTTTCACTGTCTTGGTTGAATCTAAATTTATCAGCTTGGGGTGAAGCTGAGGATAGCGCAGGCATCCTTCTCTTGATTTTCACATCTCTGTACCACCACACAAAAGTGGTGAATTTCAATCCCTCATCACAATCTTGAATTGCAAGTTAAAAAAGAAAGAGTGATATTTACGAGTACCTTCTATTTTTGTCACCGCATGGAAGATTCTCGGAAACATAGCTAAAACCCTTCTAGAAAAGACAAAAGATTAATTTTTTATCACTAAAGAACCTCAGAACAAGATCACTAAAGACCATAATTAGAACCTTAGCATGAGAAAATCAGCTCAAGGTTAATCAAATGGGAAAACACCCAAGATTGATAATCTCACACTAAACAAGAGGGTAGAGAAAAGAAAGGTAAAAACCTTGGAAGGAGGAGTTATTGATCTGAGAAAATCTTCTGCTGTCTTGGGATGTTTGCAATCTGCAAAACCCACCAAAATTAGTAAGACAAGTTTTGAAATTCGCTCCACAAACATGATTTCGGCTACAATACCAAACCTTTCGGGGTCAAGGCAACTACAATTACATTCACATTTATCCACAACATCAACAATTACAACAAAACTGTGGCTACAAATTTAAAAACTTTGACTACACCCATAATAGTAAAAGAAACAAACTTTGGCACACCCAGATGCAAATTCCCTTGAAAGAAGGAGAAAAGAAGGGGAAGAACAATACCAGGCTTGCAGAACCAAGCTTCATCAGCGTGATCATCGATGGATTGGTCAAGGGACAAGAAGTCGACCCACTTGGGCGCGTTGATGTGCTCGAAGAGTTCGTCTTCCACGAAGTTCCACTCTAGTCTCTTCCAATCAATTTTCGCGGGTTCCATTGATGAGAGAGAGTGAGAGAAAGGAGTGAGTTGAGAGACCCAGAAAGCGTTGAGTGAGTTAGTGAGTGTGTGCGCACGTGATAGTTAAGAATGCAAATGTGACCGTTATGGGTCAGAGGGAAAGGAACAACGAACGTTAGGAACCGACATTGGATTGTTCTTGGCATATATTTTGACCGTTGGAGATCTTCCTTCATTCATTATATGTAGTTATGATTAATTAGTCTTTATGAGAAGATGACTTGGTCTTTATAAATGTTCTTTTATTATCTATGGCATAGAGTTTTACTATTTGACCTCTATTTTTGAACGGTCATCATATCATAATAATTCATTCAATCATATGACATTACATAATATACAGTAGTATGATATTTTACATATTATAAAAAATAAAATAAAAAGTTATGACATAAACATAAAAATGTCAAATTTATTTTTTAGAAATCAAACTCATAAAATAAACATATAAGATTTGTGATAAATTTGATATTTCTAAAAATTACAAGAAAATTAAAGAGATCGTAATAAAAAGATAGGAAAAAGGTAAATCTAGAAATTGTAATTATAAGTTTTTGAATAATTTTGAAAACGAAGAAAATTAGAATTATATAGAAAAAAGTAATTAAATAATTGTTATTCTTAAAAGATGAAGTATATATATAAAAAATCATTTCCAAGATTACTTTTTACTATTTATATTTATTATTTTAGAGTATTTTCAATGTATGGTTATACTTAAGGTGTGATAATTGCATTTGCATTTAAGTATAAATTCATGTGGTATATTAGCATGTAAAAGATAAATTAAAACCTCAAGTCATCGCCTCTTCCTTAAAGATGTTGTTACTACTTATTTGACTGAGAGATGAAAAATTAAAATAAATGTGATACTATATTAACTAAACAAAAGAGCATAATATGCTCAAAATTATGGATCTAACTTCTCTATTGCGTTTTTGGTTATGTGTATCTCCTTCTTTGATTGGAAAAATAAAAAACACTTAAAGATTTCACTAAAGTAATATTTTTAAATATTTTAATAAAAAAAGTGTTATTTAAAAACACAGGAAGCCAAATTCCAAAATTACACGTTGCTCTATATTTTAAGCATGATTGTGAGAACTGAATTGAACTAATGCGCCATATATTTGTTTTAATCAATTTTAATATTAACCATTCGTGTGAATTATTTAAATACCTTTTGTTTCTCACTTTAATCAACTTACAACATTCTGAGATTCGTTCAATTAACTCCTCTTCCCAATCATTTTTCACTGCAAGAATTCAGAAGAAACTAGGAACTTAAATAAAAAAGAAGCATAAAAATGAAACTACATTAACCAATAGAAGATGTTGCTGTTCAGTGTTTCTAGTAACAAAACATGTACTATGTGATATGAAGTGATTCAGGCCCTTCCGGTACAACTATCTACCTGTAAACAATTAAGATTGGAAAAAGAGCTACAGGGGGAAAATATTAATGGACCAAAGAAAATCCATTTGCTTCTGTATATTTTTCCCCATGTTGATATGCTAATTATCTGAATCCTCACCAAATACCTCAATGTTACAAACTGGGCACTTCTGAAAAAGGACGAGGTAAAACGAGATGACGAGTAAGAGACAAACATAAGGTGTAGGCATAAAATTCAGAATAACGCATCAACTGACCTTGCTAATGTTAAGCCATCTTTTTATGCATTCACAGTGGTAAACATGGCTGCATGGTAATTTTATTTGTTGGTCACCTCTTCTGTAAGACATCTGACAAATCACACACCTGTTTTCCAAGCATTTAGATCAAGGGAAAATATTGACCACACACGCAGAGGAGAATAGACACAACAGAAAAGCAATGGCAATTTGCATATCTTGTTTTGGGTCCTGAATAATTGTACGGTCTAATACATCTTGTCTAGACTATGAAAAAAAGAATTGTACAAATCAAGAAGAGTGAAGAATTGCTGCTAAAAAAAATCAGAGTGAAGAGTTGCTGATAAAATATGAAAAAGACAATGTAGAAGTAATCTCCCTCTCCTCTTTGTCTATCAATGGTAATGAAAATATGGTAATATTGCTAATTCACCAAAATTATCCTGGCATCAATAATGTATAATTTGTTTTCAGACAATGGGTTTGTTTTCAGACACTTGGTAAGGAATTAAAAGAAAAAGGTTATTGAGAATTATATGGAAGTACATTAAAAAGAATAAGAAAACATATTTCTCTACATCTCAATGTTTATTCTTTTAATTCCTCAAACAGTGAAAAAAATTGTTAGTAGTTCCCTTGATCAATACATGGGTTTGATGAGATTAAAGATTTAAGTTAAATATTATAATTTTCATTATCCACTCGTATTCTCTCGGTCTCTTAAACAGTCAAACATTCCTTTTGATCTATCCTTCATCTCAGTATACCAATTATTGCTTCTAACTTATTCCAACAAAAAAACGAAAGAGCATGAACCACAACACAATGTTACCTTTTCGCAGAACTTTTTCTTTTGAATAAGCTCCCGAAGTTGTACTTTGAGGTTGGAAGTGTATCAATAAGTTCTTGGGAAAGACCGCGGTTATGAGTTCCCACTGCCTCACCCAGGTCCAGTAGTTCCTGCCACATATTAGATAGTATTTTTGGCCACCAAAACCTCATGGTTTCAAAATGTTCTAGTACTACTACCCAACATTACACAACACAATTGAAGGTCAAAATATTAAAATTTGTTAACAATTGCTAATTCCCAACATTACACAACACAATTGAAGGTCAAAATATTAAAATTTGTTAATAATTGCTAATTCAACTAAGGAAAACATACCTTTACTTGAAAGGGGCTCTTTCTACAATTCAAACATTCTGAATTTTAGGTAATACCTATTTTTTTTGTTTATAGCTTGATATCCCTTGTAATCGCTTTTTTTTGTTGAATTGGAAAAGAAGAGTGTTTAACAAAAACCAATGTTAAAGACATCAATACAAAATGAGTAAAAAGATAACCAATCAGACGTCATCTATATAAAACAGAGAAAATCCACTTTGTCCCCATTGCCTCACATCAAAAGATCACTTGGGTAGAAACACGTTTTTGACTGTGACAGATACATGTCAACTTGTCTCGTCTGAAAAATTCGGCTTTAACACTTCAAAATTTTAAATGCTTCTTAGTAAGATATATCTGAGCACGATATAACGCTTGAGCATAAAGTATATAGATTTAGCAGTGCATCTCACCTCGTATGTCATATTATCTGGATCAATATTGTCCTGCCACATGACCTACATCAATGCAAATAATGAATTGGAACCTTATTGCCACCTTTGTCCACCAAAAAAATGCACTGTTTTCCTCGGTTATTACATGAAATCAGTTCACGCAATTCAATGATCATCTTCACAAATTATATTTTGCATATTTTTAGCAAAAGAATCAGAAGAAGAACAACTTCGATGCAAGCGCACCCTAATATCTGTATAGTCTATTCAGTAGAAAAATGGAGGATGCTAGAAGTCATGGCTAATCTCCATAAATTCTATTCATTCCATTAATTTAGTTTCTCTGCTAACAACTACCACCACAACTATTTTCTGGACAAAATCTGTTCTGAATTGACAAATGTATACAATTTTGCAATAACCGTAAGTAAAACAGTGATATGCCAAAAATTGCAAACACTAGTTATTTCTGAGCATCGCCTTTTGAGCTACTTCGGACTAGGAGACATGAAAAGTGATATAGGGAAGGTCACGTAAAGGCCCCCACAGGAAAAGGATGTGCAACAAAGAAGCCCAATTTGATGGGTGAAATTCTGAATCTTATAGAATTACGAATTGAAAAAAAATAAATTATTTGTCTTATTTTTATATGACAATAATGATGAATATAACTGAAATACCAGTCTGGGTGTCAAGGTTATAATTCTGATTTTCCAAAGTGCCTTATAGATTAAAACAGAGTCGCTTACCTAATCTATAATGTGGTATAAATTGGATAACATGGCTCAATTTCAGTTCCACAAGGTTAGGATTAAACTAACAAAGATTACTAATGCAATAAAAAAGTGCAAGCAGGCCCAATTTGTGATGAAGGTATGCTGTGTTCAGCCAAACCATAATTTAAATAATATCTACCGTATAGGAAATAGTTTTAAAACCGAAGCCTGAGAATTAAATGTTAAACCAAGAATTAAGTTTGAGACACTCCAATAGACCTTCTTAACAACAAAGCTTCCTACCTGGCTACTACTGGATTCTTGATAATTTGGACTGCCTGAAAAACAAACTCGAGCCTGTTAAAATGTTAACGTATGAAACACGTTTTTCCTACATATCACCATAAGATATCCAAGTGTTCAAAGAAAATGAAGAAAAGTCTTCAAAGACTTTTCCAACACTTTTCAAAACACAAGCAATAATTTGATGCCAGCATGACTATAAAATAGTTTAAAATGTGTCTTCGATCCCAAAAACAAAAATCTGCAAAATGATATATGTTACCATAGGCTGCAAAAGAAAAGACAGTTTCAACTAACATTCTTCGGGGACGGTCTGCATGCTCGTGACTCCATCTCTTCCAGATGGAGATTCAGTTATAGCAGGTTCATCCACGACCATTGTTGAAGGGTATTCCCACTCTCTCCTATTGATCTCCATTCTTGGAATATGATCATTTATCTCGTAAGCATCATAATAACATGTAGTTACAGGGCCAGACAATTCAAACTTGTAAGGGTTCGTGTTCATTGACCAGTAGATACTTTCCTGGACAGACAGTATAAGACAACACATTTTAATATCGTGTTTAATCGAGAAAAAGTATACAAAATTGTGATAGAAAATTCTCCTTAAAAAAATGTCATTAATACGTTTTTAGTTAAAATTTTCAACATATTTACAACGTGAATCTCATTAAGAATTTTCTATTAGGGTTTTTTTAATCAATTCATTATAGTACACTTATAAGACCCGTAAGCAAATAGGCAAAGATGAGAAAATAGCACAAGGCAATTTTTTTATTTACTGAAAGGGGATGTCAAGTCAAATAGGACAAGTTCAATATACTAACAATAAGACTAATTTCATATTCCTTCTCAAAAGAAAAAGACGAATTTCATAAGATATATATGGATTAAATGAGGCATTCTTGTGACACTTTCACTGTAACATTTGTATTGCCAATTGATCTTTATACCCACCCCACCCCCCACCCCCGAAATATACTCTTTTAGTTTCATATTTTGAAGACATTAGTATTAGAATTTGGATTTAAATATAACTAAATCCTATTTTCTCAATATTATTTATCAATGGTGATCTGCAACAAACTTCAAACGTAAAGTACAAGAGCAAACATCTTTCACTGTTATGATAATGATCCACAGCAGGCAACTCAATAACTCCAACAGCCATCACAACTATAAGCTTTAGTATTATAAAAGATAGAGTTTAGGTCTAACTTAGTTTCAAGTGCTAAATCAATGTTACATATTTTAACCATATCATTAGTAGAGGGAGATATTCCAAAACCAACAAATACAGTGTGTGATAGGGGACAGCAAAAATGAACAAATCCCTGCAACAACAATTCCCAATTCATTGAATAGTATGCACCTAAAACCTCCAAACCAAGCTAATATCACGAATTCTACTATAAAAAAAACTATGTTTTCAACAAAAAAATTCACAAGCAGTGAAAACAAAACCTGATCAAGAACTGAGCCATCGTGAGCGTAATTGACAGGCACGTGCGTGGTGAGGCCATGGAAGAAATCCATGAAGCTTTCAGCATCAATATAGGGAAATCCAGTATCTATATACTGCACCTCCATTTCCTTACTATCATTCATTTTGAAGATTCAATGCAATCACCACCTCACTCTGCAACAAAAATTGCTGCATAACACACCCTAATCACACATCACAAAACACAAGCTCTCACCACAAATTCACACAACCTTTCAATAAAGGAAGAGAAGAAAGGAGAATGGCGATAACTATAATCGCGTTTGGGCGAGATTATTGAGAGACAAACAGGGAATAAGTGATGTTTGGGTGCGAAAAAACTCACCTTTGAACAGAATTAGAAAAGCCTGAATGAGTGCAGTGAATTGCATTGGAGGGAGAAGAAAACACAGAAAGAAAAAAGAGAAAGTGAAAGAGAGAGAAGTGTGGGAAATAATAATAATAAATGAATATTATAAAATATTATATATCAAAAAATATTAATATATAAATAATATATATATATATATATATAACAAATTCTTCAACACAAAAACCATGATAGTAAAAATGAAAAGCAAATAATTTTTAGTTTTTAAGAAAATAATAAAAAATAAAAATCGAAGTTTTTTAATCTTAAATCATATAAAAAAACATGTTATCGAATCATACTAATATATATGACATACAAATAATGGATATTTTACTTAAGATTTTGAATTAAAAATAAATAAATTTTTGAAACACTGGTATAAATAAAAAATTATTAAAATGTAAATCTTATAATATTCTTATATTAAAGAAAAATTACAAGAAAATGAGCTAATTGAATAATAAAAATATAATGTGTAAAAAAATATAACTTGTGTGTTGTTCATGAACAAGTACAAAGAAGTAAACAAGAGTATTTGGTTGGCCAAATATGATGTTAATTTAATCATAAATCTATTTAAAAATTTATGTAATATTAACTGTTAAACCATTTAATAAATTGCTTAACTTTTACAAGTTGAATAATTTAATATGAAATATTAAATAATAAATACAATAAAAACATCAAATAAAATCACTACAACAGTCCATCTTAAAATAAATTAAGCAATTGAATTGTTGTCATCAACAAACATCACATGATAAACTATTACTAAAAGTAAAATTGTTTACTTTTTAAAACAATGATATATATATATATATATATATATATATATATATATATGTCACAGTCAATGTGAAAAGAGAAGACCTTGGTTGGAAGCAAGGAATTGATCTTGCTTTTTTGCTGAGAAAATAGTATTTTGAAAACACAGATTCAGATGAGAGCTTGAAAAGCTAGTCAAAATTAAGCAAAAGCAGAATTTGTGGATCATTAAAGTGGAAGCCATATAAAGCATTAATTATTCCAAACTAGCTCAACTT
The DNA here is from genome assembly GCA_030347555.1 of Lablab purpureus. NCBI lineage: Eukaryota > Viridiplantae > Streptophyta > Magnoliopsida > Fabales > Fabaceae > Lablab > Lablab purpureus. Next base: position 28,316,371 of record CM059258.1, read on the forward strand.
AATTTATGTTCTATTTTCTCTTTTAAATCTCACATGAGTTTTCAGTTTTTAATCAAGTTATACATTTTTATTCCACTTTTTTTATTTCAATAAATATCATTGTCTTAAAATTGTTAATGATGCATTTACAAAATTGAGAAAAACAAAGAATATTTGATAAAAATGCTTTCACTAATTAAATTATAATTTTTAGCAAAAAAATCTTAAACATCAATTGAATTTGAAATAGAAAGTGACAATATTAAATTAGGAATGTCTTAGCATATTTGTTTTTTTTTTAAATTAGTTGAATTAATTTAATCCAAATAGCATTTTCAATCTTCAAAATATGCAAGCTTTTTAGTAATAACAACACCATTATTGTTAGTTGCAATTCTCCTTCTATGTTTCCCATTCTACACATGTCATCTATTAAAATGGTATATAGTTTATTTGTAGGAATATACTCACTTACTAAACAAAATGAGCTATAAAAAATGAACATTTTATGTATTTACACCAAATAAGTACTATTTATACTAAGAATGAGTGTATACTTAGGAGGATCAAAGAACCTTTTTATCTTATTCTATTCACAAAAATTGTTAATTAACATGTTGAGAAGTAACAATTTTAAATAAATTTGAATAAAAATAAAGATATTTATCCATATTTAATAGATTAATTTTTCTAAAAAAAATAAATAAAAGTGTATATACTCTTCTCAATGTTCAAAACTATAATGATTCTAAATGTCAACAATTATCCAATCATTATAAATGTTCATAAGTTCCTTTTAATTGGTTTCCAATGAATTGATTTTGGCTACATGCAATTATATATAGTAAGTTTCTTTTAATGGGTTTCTAATGTTCATAAGTTAAGGATAAGAATTGATAAATATCCTTTTATTTTGAACACCAAAAGATATTCCAAGATATTATTTATTTTCAAGACACAAATACTACTAAAATAAAGTATATATTAATTCAACAAATAATCATTTTCTATTAAGTAATAATTAAACTTTAGTTAATTTACATATAGTGTGTTTTTTATTATATTCAATTTCTCCTCAATTCTAGGTTGAAAGCTAAAACAAATTAGGTCTCATTTTTTTATTTTTTATCACGATTTTAGGAGCCTAAATTGATTTCAGTGACTATACAAAAAATTGACTTTCGATAACTTATGTTTACACAATCTAAAAACAAAAAATTAAAAGAGAACTACACCGGATTGGTAAAAATATAAGAGGGTACAAAGAGTGATTTTGTAGGGGGTGGAGTTTGATATCATGGGGTGAAGAAAGAAACTCCCCATTTTGTGTTGTAATGTCTCATGAGCTTCCTTTCCTTTGATGATGGCTCGCCTAATTCTAGAAGGCTTTTGCTTTCTGCACCCCTATAATTACCAACCACACCTCATATAATTGGTATAAGGACAAAAATATCCTATTTTCACTTCACTTCACTTCCGCTTCTCTCCCTTGCACTTTGCACTCCCTCCCTCCATCATGTCTCTCCTTTGGATGACTTAAATATTAACTTCTGAAAAACTTATCCTGAAAGATATTTTTCTGGAAATACTTATTTCAAATATTGGAAAACTTGTTCTAGAAAATATTTTCTGAAAATTTTTATTTTAGAATGTTTTTTTTTTAACGTTTGTTTTGGAAAGCTTTCAAAAAACTTGTCTTGAAAAATTGATAATTCAGAAATTACTACTCAAATAAAACATTTGAAAAATTGATAAGAGTAAGAGGATTGAATCATGCTACAAAAATATTGCACTTATAGAAGTTTTAGTTTTTCTAAGATATTTTAGAAGATATTTTTCTAAAGAAAGCAAAAGATACAATTTTATATTAATTTGTGGCATATGCAATTATCTATATTTACCAGAAATAATATTCAACTTTGATATGTTCATGAACAATGCCAGGAAAATATACTAACAATACAATCAAATTATAATAAGGACCAAATAAAAAGTAAACACCTTAGACATATCACAGAAGCATATATTCAATAGCCTTTCTTGAAAGGGAAATCTCACTATTACCAATAGTTACTTTATTCGCCTGCCCAAAGAAAGATGCTTATATGCTGTTTATGTATTAATAAACAGACATATACTATTGTGACTATATAACAAGATATAATAGACAATGCAAAAGTAAAGGACAGAATCCAAATAATACTGGTATACCCAAGAGCTTACTTTTCACCAATATCAATAATAATAATGAAAGCAGAACTTTCATCTGCACTTTATTCTGAAGAACATTGAACATGTATCACGTAATTTAAAATCATATGAAGAAAATGGAATTCCAGGTGACAGTCTCTTACACTGCCACTCAAATAAATCATAGTTTTATCCGAAGTAAAAATTCTCCACCAGGAAATATAAAAAAAGGTTTGTGGGACAATGTCCCATCATCATCATCATCATCTAGTAAATTTATTAAACAAAATTTGCGGCAGCAATTAGTCTAAACTCTCGGAACTGAAATGGTTTTTCATCGCCATCTAAAGGGGAAAAAACAGATTCTTGAGCAGCACCAAGGAACTCTTAAGCACCACCAGAACCATATTTCTTGCCGAACACAAGAACCTGCAACTTGTCGTAACCAGCAAGCACACCAGCACCTGCAACAGCACGAAGGATGTTGGCACCAGCACCCTTGAACAAGGACTTGGCACCCTCATTCTTGACGATTTGTTGGAATGCATCTATGGAATTCTTGTACTTCACTGCTTCACCAGAGGTCATCATCATTCTTCTTCTCACAGTGTCAATTGGGTATGATGCAAGACCTGCACCATTGGTGATGAGCCATCCAAGGGCAAAGCTGGCGAAAAAGCTATCCTGCAATCCATACAAGGGAAATTGCATTAGACTTCACTGAACAAAAGTCTCAACAACCTTTTTTGGATACATTAACATTATTAAGTAAATTAGGCACTTATTTACTCTTGCCCCAACAATGAGAAAAACACATGCAACTCACATGGTTAATGAAACAACACATATTGTGACATCATACACAGATAAAATAATTGCTACAAAAACCAACAATTTGAAAAGACTAAGAAAGAAACACATGAAATGAAAACACGTGTAAACATGGTTAAAAAACAAACTCACAATTATACAAGATTGAAATTATTAAAATATCAGTCATAAGGACAAAAAACCAACCTGCAATGATCCAGTGAGGACAACTGGTTTCACGGAATCGTACAATCCAAAATACAGACCACGATACACAATGATTCCAACACATGAGAGGTTAAAACCACGGTAGAGACCAGCAACACCATCAGATGCCAATGTCTTCCTGTAGACATCAACAAGACCTTTGAATTGTCTCTCTCCACCCTTTTTGGCAGCCTTAGCATCATTGGCAAGACGGGTACGGGCATAGTCAAGAGAGTAAACAAACAAAAGGGACGATGCACCAGCAGCACCACCAGAGGCCAAGTTGCCAGCAAACCACTTCCAGTAGCCATCTCTATCCTTCTTGAAGTTGAAAAGCCTCTTGAAATAGTCCTTAAATGCAAAGTTCAAAGCCTGATAGAATTCAAATAGCAAATTCAGTATCAGTTAATATTATATAAGCACTTTGATGTTATTCAATTAGAATTGAAGTTTTACATAGGTTAAAAGATTGTATGTTAAATGTCAACATAGATTTCTGAGGTAAAAATCTAGGCTGATTGAAAAACAACACCAATTAAATCTATGTAGAACAGTATCTAAATTTTGTCCAAACGAAAATTACAAAATAACTAACCTGGGTGGGGAAATAACGGATGACATTTGCAGTGTTTCCTCTCCATAGAGAAACAACACCCTCATCCGCCATTGTTCTTTTAAAACAATCACCAATACCCTTGTAGGGCTCAGAAAGCCTTCCAGATTTGATCATCTCATCTTGGTTCTGGATCAAAAGCTTAACACGTTCAATGGGAGCAGCAGCAGTTTTTGAGACAGCTGCTGAAACACCTCCCATGAGAAAGTCAATAAGAAAATGGCCTTTCTCTGCTGGGGCTGCAGCAAATACAGGGGATGTTGTTGTTGCAGCAGCAGACAAATCCATAGTAGTTTTGCACGAGGGCATCACAGGATACTGCAATGCAGCATTGGAGTAGTTCCCAAAGGAGGGTCTTTGGTACATGGCAGGGTGGCGGAAAGCTCCATCATAACTCTTAATACCAGATGAAAAACCAGAACGGAGATGGAGCTGGCCAGCAACCTTATCCATGATTGTAGGGTGTTGAACCTGATCAACCATGGTGGCTTTCCTGAAAAAAGTGTCCAATGTTGAATTAAGTTAGTAAATTTAGCAATCTGACAAAAACAGTATGAAGAAAAGGCATTCACAGAACATGAGAATTACTATGAAATAATGAAAAGGCACAATTAATCAAAACCCATTTCATTACGGTTGATAGCCAAAAAGTATATACACAAAGTTTGGAGCAAAGTACACCCTGAAAAATACAAGTTTGTCGTAAAAGAGGTCCATCACCAGCTATGAGCAACCATGGGGATAATCACATGATATTTAGTTAATAATGATTAACAATGCAAAAATAAATTCGACAGAGAGAGGTTCTTATGCACTACAATTTACTTGGAATCCAAATATTCAGTTAAATATACGCATTGTATAGTTTAAAACTAATATAATTATAATAAGAAAATAAAATTACAAATATACGTGCAGAAGAAAATATTAGACACTGATAACATCAATAATCACAAAGCAAAAAGATTGTTCAACGTTTATTCATTCCCCTCAAATAAATAAGCAAAAACTCTTAAATTGCCTTCGTAGGAGTACAAAAGGATCAGATCTCAAAAGCTATACTTTGAGATCAGATCGACAACTGTGCTTCCCGAACAAGAAGGGACAGTAAAAAATAGAAAATGAAAAAAAATACAAATCCCAGGTAGATCAATAAAAAGTCAGATTTATATCCAACCACAACAACAAAAAAATCAATCCAAATTTACTGAATTATTATTCGCCATTAAAGAAAAAGACCCATCAATCAAACAGGAAAAAGCAACAATCTTGTTCTAAAACCCTACTCACAAATCTAAAACCCTACTCAAAAACAGAGTCAGCGTCCAGATCAAGCCCATTCGAGATCAGATCACCGAAGAACAACCCAACACAGATCTATCATTTTTTTCAGTTTAACAAGAAAACAGCAATGCCCGGACACAAAAAACAATCAGATGGTACAACAAAACCTCAAAACACCCAAAAAAATAATAAGACCAACCAACCGTACAAAATCGGAAAAAAAAAACATCATGGGAAAAATAAAAACTGAACACCAGACAGCACATGCAGCATCATACAGCAACAGATCTGAAGAGCACATCGAGTAGACGAAAACAAAATACTTCAGCAGATCGCAAGCAAGGGTAGAAGAATGAGAAGAGAAGATTTTACCTTTCACAAATCAAAAGGGTATTGAGATTGCGAAAGGATGAGAGAGTGAAACACGGCGTGCTTTGAACGGAGCAAGAAAGAACATTGAAGAGGTTTTATATAAGACCTAAGTCTAATCGAAGCAAGCGAATGGAACACGTGTCGTGTTTTCATTGGCCCGCATCCAATTGGCCTTGATTCCGACCCTATTCACCGTCCAAGAGAGTCGTGGGTACTAGAAACTTCCAAAGTCAACAAGTGACAATTAAATGGAAATTTAAATAAATAAAATATAAAATTCTACATTGAATATTTTTATGATAAAATACATAATAGATTTAAATTTAACTTTTATGTATTTTTGGAATGAATATTTATATTAATTAATTAGTTAAATGTTAAGTTAAATATAGTTTTAAGATATTATTATATAAATTAATTAATTATATATACATGCTAATTTATTTAATATGTTTATGGTAAAAAATATTATTTATTTAAATTTAGTTATGATATATTTTAGTATAAAAGTTTTTATATTATTAATTACTTCACTATATTGTGTTCTCATTTTGTATAAATTAATTTTATACTATTGAAGTATATAAAAAACTTAATTAATTTACACACATTAATGCTATTAAAATAATATTTGATGACATTCATAATGCTTTTTCATTTTTTATTTTTGTGAATATTTATATATTTTATTTGTAATGAAACATATCGTCAATAAAAGATAACTAAGAAGTTTGAAATCTATTAAATATTTTAATTTAAACAATTAAAATGATTATTTTTTTTTTTACTCGCATGTTGTACAACCTAAACTAAATATCTCACATTTAAATATAAAAATTATGGATTCATGAGTTTAAATACTCACATTTATGGTTGTTTTGGATGGAAGAAAAGAGATTGGGAATAGAGTGTAAATATGTAAAATATAATACTTATGAAAATATCATTATAATAAAAATGAATATAAATTAAAATAAAATATAATTAATTTATGAAATAGAAATAATTTAAGAAAATATGTATCATTCTTTTATGCATGCAATACATGAAAAATAATCACGTAAAATATAAGCATTTATTTTTATATATTTATTTTTATTTAATATTTCGCGTGACTGTAAAGATAAAATAAGTATATATATTTTAGTTAAAAAATAGGATATAATTTTAAATATATATATATATATATTCAATCTTAAAAATAATTATGTTATGTTGAAATTAAAAAATAATAAATAAATACAAACAAAAACGATCTCACATAAAACCAACATATAATTATTTTTCAGTCATAATAATAGCATTGCATGATTCATCTATATGGAATAACAATTTCTTACCAAAAGAAATTCTTACATGAAAAATATTTGGACTCTGAAAATGATTAGAATATGTATTTTGGTTGGTGGTTGGATTGAAGATGAGGAGGCTATTGACTCTTCCATATTCAAAATGTGACTTTTAAATTCAAACTATCATACTTAACACACTTCATCCAAACTAATGGAATACCAACTTTCATTAACAAAATAATTTTACCCTTAATCACAATATTTTATAACTACTTTTTTCTGTTTGTTTTTATATTTTTTATTTTTTATTTTAAGAATTAGTGAAACATATCTTTATTAAGAATATTCAATGCTATGTTATGAATTATTATTCACAAATAACAATATATTGATAAAAAAATATTATTATTATACATCTTACTAACATACAAGTAATAAACATAGTTACTTTAAATTATATTTCAATTATTTAAAAGTTTTTTAAAAAAAAATTATTTTTGTTAAAACTATTACTTACAAAATTGTCCACATATACACATTATCTTCTTATATTTGAATTTTGAGAGACTTACATATCTATTTAGGTCTAGAATATAACTTAAATATATTATAAATTAGTTATTATTAATAGATCAATTAGAAATTATTTATAAACAAAGTTTAATAGTTTGATTATTTTTCATTATGAAAATTTAGTTTTAATTGCATCATAAGATATATATTATTATATTGTTAACTCAAAAGATAAGATTATAAAAATTTATATACAAATATGATTAAAGATATTTTTGTAATTTAATTATATATAAAAATTATATTTTGTTTTTAATTCACTATAAACCTATTTTGTGCTTATGCTATACGAAATTCATATAGATATTTGATTTCTAACCTAAAGATATTTGATTTTCTAATAGAAATAATTTTTCTTGTTAAAAAATAATATTTAAACTCTCACTGTCAAAGACATTATAATTTACAATAAATGAAAAACATAAATTTGAAAGAATTAAAAAAAAGTAAAGCTCTAAAAAAACAATTCATTATAAATAGTAAAATTCAAAATTTATAACATTGTACAATTTTTAACAATTCTAAAAAGTGTACTAAAAATATATATTTTTAATAGTAAATCAAGAAAAAAGAATCCATTATACTAAATTAATGGATGATCAAATGATCTTAATAACAAATTAGTAGCTAAATTGATGATTATTCTATTTTTTATTTTATTTATTTTCAAATTCCAACCTTATTCATTTTTACAAGGTTGAGATGTTTATAGTAAAACATATGAAAGAGCTAAAAAAATCTTTTAACTCTTTTTTTCTCATAGTCTTCAAAGGTCTAGTAATATTAACCTTTATCTTTTATATAATTTATTGTATATTTTTTCATTTAACTCACAAATAATAGTGTTAGAATGGAAGAGTAAATTTGTTTATTTGACTTAACTTTTGGAGTTATTTTAGAATTAAAAAACTATATCAAGTACAAAACGACATCGTTTTTACACAAATAAAAACAAACGCAATTTAGTTTTTCCCTCTTCCTTGCAATTAGGAAACAGAGAAACGGTAACGCTACGGCGGCTGAAGAGAACGCCGTCGTCTGAAGCTCCGAACACTGAATATGGAAGAAAGAGGAAATCAAAAGAAACACGAAGAAGAAGAAGAAGAAGAAATCGTTTGCTTGGACGCATCGTTCTTCGTCGATGACAAGTAATTTCCCACCTTCTCTCTTTCTCTCTCCACCTCGTTCTCAAATTAACGATTCTGATGATTATTTTTTCTTTCTTTTTATTTTGAATTTGAAGTTACCAGCTGACGAAATTCGCTTTCGGCTCGCAAGATATTCAGCTCTTCTGTCTGCATTCTGCTTCAAGTGAGTACTATTTTTAAGTTTAATTTAATTTTTAAACTTTTAAACACGCACGTGCTTGATTATGGATTGTGCAACTATTTTTGTGACCGAGTTTGATTAAAAGGTTATAATTTTTATTTTAAGTTTTGTTAGTAGATTGTAATTGCAATGCTAGTGTTTATTTCTGTGAGGAATTCAACCGGGGAGTATATTTTGTAAACGTATATATATTGGTAACTCTCTGTATAAATAGTTTAGTAACAATTCAATTTCTTTCATTGTTGTTTTTGTGTTTCAAGTTATTGTTGCACGGATTCCACAAGTTTCTGAATCTTAAAGGCCATTTATAACAGGGTTAAAAAATGGTTATACGAAGTAAATGAAAAGTAAAGAAGTAAATGAAAAATAAAGAAGTAAATGACCATTCTTATTTTTGAAAGGGGGAAATTGGCTGTAGTAAAATGGGTTAACAATTTGCTATTCAATCTTTAAAGATTGTGCCAAAAAGAGTTTATACTGAAACCACTGTTTACACAAGAATTGGAGTTGAGCATCATGTAACAAGGCATAATTGGGAACTTAGAAAATTCTTTATACAATAAACTAGAGTGAACACACCGAGTCCCTTTTGGTTGGCTCCTATTGCTTTCTATATCTTCTATTAGTTTCGGCCAGAATACTAATTATCTTTTGAATCAGCTGATTTTGATTTGACAGGGCAGTTGGTGTGGCCTGGAGCCATGTTGTTGAATGATTATCTTTCAAAAAATGTTAAGATGCTTGAGGGTTGCACTGTCATTGAGTTGGGGTCTGGTGTTGGTATGTATGCATCGTCTTGATAAGTAAATATCATTTCTTGTATTTAGATTCTTTGATGTTTGTACGAGATACAATGTGTGTGTAATATGTTCTTAGTTTTACAAATCAGCAGTGCATCCTTAATCACTCATTGCTCATGATTAACTTGTCTTGTTCTACTAAATGAATTACTTATCCTTATAGTTACTTTATTATCTTTCAAATCCAAAACATTACAGGGTACCTAAACCTATCACGGCAGTCAAAATCACATGATGGTAGGATCACATGATACTGTTTTCATTTGTTTGGGTGAGATTAACTAAGATTGGTCATTTTTATTGCGGAAATGGTGGGATTGGACTGGACAACACCACTATGCTGGCCAAGTTGCTCGTTTTTAACGTCCAAATTCTGAAGGCCTTATAGCCACACAAACCTTTTCTGTCTTGCATGGGACCACTGTCCCATAACCTTTGGGTTCTTCCAGGTTTGCTTGATCTCCGATCGAGCTTCCAGTTATGGATGACAGCTATACCTCTAGTGATGGTTTGACTTGTCAACTTCTTCTCTTCTCTAATCTGCTTCTGCTTATGGTTTAGAGGCTTGGGGGTGTATAGTTGCTGCATCATCCAGTCTGTGTGCTTTGGTCATCGATTATGAACTTTGCTCTATGAGCTGATTCGTAACATGTCTCTTGTGAAAATGTCACCTTTAAGTTTTGTGTGTGTGGTTGTATTTTATTTAATGAGCTATAACTTGTAACTTGTATTCTGACATGATTTTCAATTGGAGTTTTAACACCTCATTAAATTTTAGTTGTAATCATAAGTTGTTTTGGTATACATACTCAAAGACATTCAGAATGTAGGTAGGATCCTTTAATTTGAACACAATTTCATGTTTTATCTGTTTCTACCCCTGCCCGATCCTAGGTAGGATCCCAATCTTGATTATTTTGACATCCTATCCTTCTTTGTATATTGTTAGACCTTTGATGCTATGAATGGTTCTACTTTGAATCTCAGGTATTACTGGAATACTTTGCAGCAGATTCTGCCATAAGGTTGTGATGACAGATCATAATGAAGAAGTGCTTAAGGTAGGGTTGTGAGAATCTGTTTGTATGACGCATGGTACTCATCCCTGGTTATCTGCTATATAGTTTAACATTCCATCTCCTATCAGATCTTAAAGAAAAACATAGAGCTGCATTCATGTCCTGAGAATATTAGCTCTATTTCTCACGGTGAGTAAAAATCCTTCTAAAGAAAGAATGGAATAAATGTTTGATTCACTGAAATACATTAATGTACATGCAGAATTAGTAGCAGAGAAACTAGAATGGGGGAACACTGATCAGATAAATGAAATATTACAAAAACATCCTGGAGGTTTTGATTTCATACTTGGAGCTGATATATATATCCTTTATGTATTTATTATCATCTAAATTCTTGTTTCTTATATATAATGAATTTTATGATAAAATCATATTATATATATATATATATATATATATATTTAATTTTATAATCAAATATAATCAATTTTATGCTAAAATTAAGTATATATGTAACAAAATCTAAAATTAGTTATAATGACAATCACTGATTTTATTATCAATTGTTATTACAACACTTTATCTTCCCAAGTGTGTTCCCCTCACTTTAAAGGAGCTAAATCCGATTCCAGGTATTTACTACAATGAGTTCGAAGATAAAATAACAAAATTGCAGAATATTATAATGCTTGAATTAAAATATGTTAAGGTTCTTTGTAAAAGTATATCAATTTCACTAAAATTTGATTGTAGAAACCTTGACAATTCATACGCTTTCAGCAGTCAAGCATACCTATGCTTTTTGATAGTGTTAAACAGCTACTGCGGGCCAGAGAGGGCAGAAAGTGCAAATTCATTCTGGCCTACGTATCAAGAGCTAAGACGTATGTAACCTTGCTTTTCTTCTTCTGTTTTGTGTTTATTCTCTTGGTTTAGTGAATATTCTTTACTACTTCTTTGTTTCATTGACAACATACTCATCTAAGAGATTGACTAGATTCAATTGTCTTAATAATTTGATGTGTCTAAAATGTATGATAGAGAATAGATGTTAAAGGAGTGTCCAGTAAATATTCTTTGCTACTTTTTTGTTTGCTTGTCAGCATACCCATCTTATAGGCTGACTCTATTCAGTTTTACCTTTTGGATTTCATGTGTCTGAAATGTATAGTAACATATCACTTTACGAGTAGATAATACGGGTGTGTTTTAATGAATCTAAAACAGGTTCAAAACTTATTTACGTGGTAACTAAATTTTTAAATCAGTGCAAGTTTGTGTTGTTTCTAAATTATTCTTAGTTTGTCTAAAATTCATTTTTCAGCTACTTTCATTGCATGTACTGTTTTGTAATTTTTTGTGACTTGGTATTGGTATTATCAAATAAGAATTGTTCTTTTCAAAATTTGGCTGGTTAAAATTAGTCTTGTAACCCTTGTGATCTCAATTGTGAATGCAGCTTCCCCAGCCTCCTAGTTTAGTTTGTCCCCAGTTAAAGTCTCAATTTTCTTCTGAGTTTATACATCAAATCCAACAAATTATTTACCGCACGCACTGCATTATCTGATTTTTAGAATGTCATAGCTTATCTACTCTGCATTGCTATGGATTTGATTGGTCAAAAGTATAATCATTGCTCTCACATTATTAAATTCCCGTCCTTGCAGCATGGATTCGATGATTATTATTGAAGCTTCTAAGCTTCGGATGAAGATGAAAGAAGTGACTGGAACTCGATGCATTGTTGGGAATCTTGAAGGAGTTGTCTTTGAAGTCACTCTTGAATAAAGCATTAAATATATATAGTTTTTAGTTTTCAGAAATAGACATTACATATGACAACGAAAATTGATTTGGGGTGAGCAATGGCTTGTGTTTCTTTTTCCATTCATAGGTACTCCTCTGCAGAAAGCATAGTTTTGATGACTCTGGTACCGTGGCTTGATATGGGGAAGATAAAGAATATGCAAGAAAGAGAGCATATCCTTCTTTCTTCATGGACGAGTTTCGCCTCTTTCTTCCTGCACAGTAGGAATCTCAGCCTACATCCCCCAACATATGAAGTGATAAAGTTGCTCCAAGGGTTTTTTTAAATTTAGATTATTTAACTCTTTTGTGGAAATACTATTCTGTGCAATTTGGATTTTCTTGAACAAACATTCCAAGAAGTTACTTGAGCAATTTTGGAACATGCAATTTGGAATTCTATTTGAATATTCTAAAGGAATTATCTTTTGTTCTGAAATAAATAATCTGATATTGTTATTTTACCACGGCATATTACATTTCACAATGACATTTATCATTATTGTATAAAACTTTAGAGTATAGCAAAATTCCTTGCACCATTTAGCCTGCTGAAAGGTGGGGAATAGAGTATTAGGTTGTGTAATTGTAAAGCTTGTTCGAATTTTTATTTTGGTTTAACAAAAGAGCTTATGAATACCATAGATGTTTGTTTACCTAAGGTTTCAGAGGTTTACTATACATGTGCAAGTTGATCGGTGTTTAATAAGCTCATAAAAAAAATGAAGATGTATATCACCCACTCTTCAATCTCCAAATTACTCCTAAAATTGAAAGGTGGATTAGGGTCTTATGACTTTGTTTAAACACTTTCAATTTTTTTCGATGAAATTTGCTTCCGATCCACTGAATAAGAGACTATTTAAAAATAATATAAAATAACTTAAAGAATAATTTACAAAAAGTACAAATTTAATTATATATATATATAACTGTAGTATTCTGCATTTTAATTTTTAATTTTAATTTTCATTTCACCAAATATTAGAATCAATATCACCACACACATTTTTACTCAAATTTTTATGATTAAAATGGCTTACGAATATATTTTGATTATATTCAATAATTATAAATTAATTTTATAATAATATTTCACCTTAACATATATATTAGACCTTAACATATATATTAGACGAAGAGAAAGTTAAAAAGTAGTAATACATTTGTATTTAATAAAAGAGAAACACTTTACGAATAAAAATTTAAATGTGCTTTCTTTTCAAATTTATTTTTGTAGCCTTTGAATTTTCTGCCCTCTCATTCTCTTTTTAACCATAAACAGATCAAGAAACTCTTGCTCAACAAAAGCAAAAAATAAACGGAAAATATATTAATTTGATTTTGTTTTAGACCCTTTTCTTCCCTCTCTTACTTATATCTCTCAACCATTCTTTCTGTGTATCTCTATGTTCTTTCATGGAATCCTTACAATTCACACCATACTTCCACCAATCCCAATTCCATTTTATGAACAAACTCTCCCCCAAACTCCAACCCAAAATTTCCTTCAGGACCTTTTGTGTTTCTTCTTCTCATTCTTCTCCTTCTTCCTCTCTCACCCAAACCCAGAATCTGAGTGACCCTCCAGTCGTAGTTCCTGAAAAAAAGCGCAGGGTTAAGGCTTCTGATACCCAATTCAAAGAGAATTGGTTGGCTTCACTCTCTTACCCTTTTCCAGAAAAGACCCATCTTTTGAATGGTGAGCATGACCCAACCCACCAAAATGACGGGTGCAAATGGGTCCTTGGAATTGACCCAGATGTGTCTGGTGCAGTTGCACTGTTGAAAACACACGGTTCCGTTTGTTCAGCTCAGGTATCGTGTTTCTTTTTGTCTTTGTTGGTTAAAGTCCTTTCCTTTTTGTTCAGCACGGTTCTGTTGCATTGATAGCGTTACTCAAGGTTTTAAGTTGCTGTCATGGAAACGATTTTTGTTGCAATTCTTCAAATGACTTTATATTGAGGTTGAAATGGCATCAGAAGAGTGTTTTTTTTATAATTCTTATAAGGGGAAATAAGAATGGAACTTTGAAGTGCTACATGTGTGCCACAGCCACTTGGGTTTTTGCCTGAAGATTTGTCGGGGTTGGGTGTGGTTTAGGATGTGCTGAGATGGGTTTTGCACGGTTTTGAATGTATGGCTTTCAATGGGCATGGAGGGGCTGTATTTTATGGGTAAGGGTAGGCTCTGAATGTGGCTGTATTGGCATAGAAGCATGTGGTTTAGGTAATTGCGGGGCGTTGTGTTTACGAAAGTGAATGGGATGTTGTGGAGTAAAAACAGTGTTAATAGAGTATCAATTAGGTCTCTAAAACCTATATGCTGTGTACCTCTTGTTGTGCGCTAGTAGATATTGTGGCACATTGATTGGTAGAGATTGTGCTTTGTATTTATGGTATTAGTAACACGTGCTTTGTCATGCTATTTACTTGTTTAATTATAAGTTCCGTTGAGGAGGAAGATATACATGTGAAGGGAATAATTGAGTTCCGTCCGGGATAGTTTACTGGATATATAATGGCACATTTTTGCTAAAATGCTTGCAAAAGGATCCTAGATGCATAAGGTAGTAATGAAGGATGGGATTACGGCTTTGTGATTAAGTTTTAAGGCTTGCACAGTTTTAAGCATGCACAAGCACTTACGCATATCTGGTAATCTAGATAGCAAGAAGAAATGGGAATTATACATAGGTATATGAAGAAGGGAGGATGCTACTGATAGTAGTAGAACTGTGGTTTGGTATTAAAATTATGAGAGGTTGTATTAAGTTATTAAGGCTACAGTGCATAAAAACTTGTATGCTTTTTTATTGTGAATGTAAGTCATATTTTCACAACCACACTAGGAGTCAAAATGAGTGATCTTTTGCTATCTTCATAATGAAAAAGAAACTGTCAGGAAAATGTGGTCTACCCATCCCTTAAATAAAGAATCTTATGAATTAAGTTTTGTGGGGAGTAATTGATAAATTAAAATATGGCTGATGACTAATGGTGTGTACAGTATTACACCTAGGTTTCTTCATAACAAAGAGGCAATGGAATCTGGATGAGGATTGATCTCAACAGTAAATTATATTCCTTTTTCATTTTGGTGAATTGTTTTGGCAATAGATCCTCTAGGTCCCTTGATTCATATTTAAAAAACAGCTACTAGATTATGTTTCTGAACATTGTCTCTGTATTGACATCATTACTCTGACATATGCAGGTATTTGACTCTCCTCATGTGAAAATACTTGTTGGCAAGAAAAATAGCACCCGAAGGCGCTTAGATGCCAAGTCTGTTGTTCAGTTGGTTCGTAGTTTTGATGCTCCAATTGGTATACTGTATTTTTTCTATTTTTATCTCAATATCTCTACATAAATGTTCAGACCTTTTTCTAAACTTCCTTCTTTGGGTTATGTTATGTGTTTCAACTAACTATTTGCATCTATTTATACAAATGGTAGAAAATGAATCATTATAGAATTTGGTTCAATTATCTGTTTTTTCATTTTGTAACAGTTCTTAGTCTTCATGCTAAAGTCTTGACTTTTTTTTTTCTATTTTCTTGTTATTTGAGACTATTATGATATGCTAGAGACTTATATTATGATCTCATAAGAATCTTATTATGATCTGTTGAGATTGTGACTATGATATACTGAGACAAGGCTACAAACTTGATTTGTTGTAAGAATCTTTATCTACTTGTGTGTGTGTGGTTTATATTTTATTGATCATTTTCATTGATGTGTGTGTGATTTAAAGGAAACTGTGTGTAGACATAGAGTAGTTGATAAATAAAAATAATCAGAGAAATCAATATTATTTAGATTTGTACGATCTTAGTGCAATAGAGCGTAAATGTTGTATTTACTTCTCTCTCCTTGGCTGTCATAATTTTTTACTACATTTGTTGAGGCTTGAAATTGTGAAAGATCGATGTAGATTATGTTCTGATTTTATTTGTTTGTTATTGTTAAACTCTAGGAATGAGAGAAACATTGAGCTGAAGCCGTTTGTATATGAGAAAACATGGGTGCTTTATTTATATTGAGAAAAAAGAATCAATATAACAAATAAAAGAGATTTAATATCCTCTAATAACAGATATGATACAGGATTAAATAAAAATATTCTTAATAACACACATATAATCTAGACATTCTTAATTATATAGGATCAATTCCTCATTTCTATAATTATAACTGTTATTACGGGCATATAGATTTATATTCGAGGATGTATCTGAGGAAAGTCTGCTGTATCATAGGAAATCTCATTGATATCTAATAGATTTAGGACCTTACCTCTTTTTCTTGTTCCTTGTATCTATTTATATACACTTATCACTCTGTATTTGCATCAAGTCAATAATAGTCTCAGAATATTTTTCTTCTCTGCTTTTTTCTGGTTTCAAGTAGATCTAATGTAAAAAGTCACAAGTTTATCATTTACATCTGAAAAGTTAAATTGATATTACCATTTTTCATGTGTACTTTCTGCAAATGTTAATGGACCTTTAGATGAAGTATCAGTTGATGTTATGTATCTCATTTCTCAATCCGCTGGTTTGTTAGTTATTCTGAGATAATGATGCTTATTCTTTTTTATCCCTGGCAATGCAATTTACGATTTAGTACTAATTCTCAAGTTTGCTACAGTAAATTTTGAATTATTTTGCCCTTTTCATATTTCTTTTGAAGGTTGACACTGTTTATGGTTGGCTATTTGCAAATTGACTCTTGATTTCATCAGGAACCACTGCGTATATAGAGCAGTCGCTCCCTTTTCCACAAGATGGGAAACAGGTTGGCATGTTTACTTTAAGTAGAACATATTTTGTTGTTTTCTAAAGACTTCAATATGTTTCTGTGTTAAAAACCCTTTACTTTCTTAAATTGCCCATTCATGCTAATTTGTTGATCACCTGGTCTCAACATTGTTAATGCTCTTTAGGCTATCATAGTCATTATTTATTTATGTGTTACAATTCTGTAGTGTCAAAACTGTCTTTTAGTTTTGTTGTATTAATATTTTGAGAAGTGATTAATTTTTTTAACTCAAACTAATATTATTTCCCTCCATATTTTGCATTCAAGGGCTGGTGGAGTGGAGGATTTGGATATGGGCTATGGATTGGCATCCTAGTTGCCTCAGGGTTTTCTGTTATTCCAGTCCCATCTTTCACTTGGAAAGCGAAATTTGAACTCTCTGGAAGCATGACTCCTAAGGTTGGTTTGGTCCCAAGTGTACAGATTAAAGTGGATTTTTGCCAATTATTATGTGCGATTTTGCTTTCAGTTTCAAAGTTTATTATTTCCAAAAATATGATGTTAGTTTTTTACCAAAGAAAGAGCAAAGATTGTTAGCTGAAACTAATTATGTTTAAGTGAGTACTTGATATTTGCACTTTATATTTCTTATAATTTGGGTTTAGGACAGGGTTACCCAATCTTTACCAGAACTATATTGGTCATATCTCTGATCAATGTGGGATATCAACACTTTTTTAGCACTCCTTTGCTTGTAGTCACTACTCCTGTTGTTTGAAGCCTCTACATCCACCGTCAGCTCTCATCGTAACCACCAATTCATGGTCTGATTTGACTTACCATGCCCTCTATGATCCATTCCTGCAAGTTTCACCTTTCATGATCGTCATAGTCTTCACAAGCGTACACATATTATTTGACTGTGTTTACCCTTGCCAGCAGTGCCTGAGCTTCATGCACTGTCCTTCTCAAATCTCTGCCTCCAGTCCCATTGAGTTTGCCAGCCTCCCCTGTTGATCACTTTCAATTTGTGAGTTTCTTGTTTGATTCATCTCTTGGGTAGTTTTTACCGTTGTTCTTCTCACTAGTGTTGCCTTCTTGTAGTCACCTATTTTTTGCTGCTGGTTTTGTTGTTTGTTTGGGGGCAAATGTTGCTGTTTGGTTCTTAAGGGAGCCTTTTTGTCGAAATGTTCCTGAGGTTCTTTGTAGGCATTCTCACAATTGCAATTGCCAAGACTCACTTCTTTGTCCTTTTAAGAAGTGTTTCTAGTTTCGAGGGGGGAGAAAGGAGGAAGGAGTCTAGTTTTGTCTTTATGTCCTAGACACTGGTCCTAGTCTATCTCTGTAGCACTTTGGCCTCATTGGCAGTTGCAGTGAATCATCCTTGGCCCTGAGGTTATTGTAGAGATTCAGACCAGAAATCCCAGAAAATTGTCTTGTCCCATTGGTCTTTGTCTTTATCAGACCTCGCTTTTGTTCAAGATTTTATCTAATATGATCTCGCCCCAATTTTTCTGTACTAGTCGTAGTCTGACATGAATTTCTCTGATATCTTCGTCTCAATGTTTCCCTTCTTGTCTTTTTGATGAAGCTATGCTACTAATAACAATCATGCTAGTTATATTCTTAACTCCTCTATTTGTAACAATCACATTCTCTTAAAAAAGGAAATAAAATCTAATGGAATGAATGTGAAGATTCTAAAGATATTTTTTTCTAATTACTATGGAGAGCAGAATCAACTGTTCAAATATTTTTACCATTTCACCAATTATGAAAAAAGTTAAAAGGTGTTGTGAGCTGGAATTTTTAAATGACAAGGAATTGGAAAGAACACCTGAGAACTCATCCTATTTGATTATTCCACCTTTGTATGTCACTTATTCATGCATGTACTCTATTGAGCCATTCAATTGTTTTGTTTTCTTTCTTCTAAATAAAGACTTCACAAACATAGATATAACTAATAGTTTTGTTTAGTATGCCTTCTACTTAAATTGTTTTATCAATTTCTAGTTTAAATTGTTTACATTGAACTATATATAATCTATATCATATATTTGAAGTAATTTTTCATTGTTCCTAAATCTTACAATTCAAAACAAAATTATGATTCACTATTCAAGAAATAACTTGATGATTCATTATTTGAAGCTTGATTTGGTACACCTTCTAGAATTATGATTAATATAATTAAGGGTTGGTGTCTAGGTTTTATGAACGTATGAAACAATACAACAACACTTTGTAATACATCTTAGTTAATATAAATTCAATGTTTCATTATCTTTAAGTATCTCTTCCTTCCTCTCCACCCAAAACCCAAAATTTTCAGCACATGCCATCTCTCAACATTGTTAAAGTAAAGGATGTTTAAGCAACAACACATTGACATTTATCCATTCACTGTATTGTACATAATGCTTGTTCTACATGTACATTTTCTAAATATCTTTTAGTCTACTTTGTTAGTAATAGCATCTGAACTTTTTATAATGCAGGATGATAGCAGGAGACTTGCATCCACATTATTTCCATCACTGACTTCCATGTTAAGTAGGAAAAAAGATCACGGTACTCTTTTTGTTTTATATTTAGTTAACTATCACGTCGGTACTTGATTATCATTAATATCTTCCAAAAGGTTTTTATAATGATTTTAAAAATTTGCTGTTAAAATTTTGAAGACCATACAATTTATCAAAGTGCCTTTTAGTCCAGTACTATATGATGTATTACATCGTTGAAACGGTCCTTCCAGTGTAATGTTTGTTGTAGATAATATTGCTCTTGATTGGATTCCTCTACTTTAGAGAAAAACGTGCTTTTAGTTCCTTCAGTCAAATGTGATCAAGGTTTTGATCTTTCACTATGATGATTTTGGTCTCCAAACTTCAAAAAACATGCCTTTTAGCTCGATAAAACATGATGAACTCTTAGATTAAGGAACTAAATCCATATGTTTTTTTAAAAGTTTGAGGACGAAGTTCATTGATATGAAAGTTAGACCATGACTAAATTACTAATGGCTTATCAAATGTGAAACGTCCATGAGCCATAGTTGTAGGTTTTCTTCTAAATGCACACCACTATTTGTGAACATTTGTTGAAAAGAAAGTGTTCGTGGTGATTGGTTCCTGTTGCTAAATATGCTCTGATCTTAACAAATTTGTCATGTTTTAGGAAGGGCAGAGGCTTTACTAATTGCAGCATATGGCCAAAACCAAAACAAAAGCTTGGAACCTTGTTGTGACTGAATCGACAATTTTGAAACTTGAAAATTGGCATATTCAAGAGCTTCAATTCATTTGACTACCCTCTCTTTCTTCTTCTTCTTCTCCCCTCTCTCTCCATGTAATTTGACTGCCATTTGTAATTTTGGCCTAAATAGTATTGTAAACTTCTTTTTGTTGTTGTACTATCATGTTAATATTTTCTCTTCAAAAATTTGATTGTACTTCAGAATAGTTTCCTTGCTATTCACTCCAACAATACTTTAGAAGAGAATTGGCTTGGATCGACATTTTTTTTATTTAGTTTTTAATTAAAGATAAGAGTTAAATATGTTTTTAGTTTTTGAATTATTTATTATTTATTTTATTTTTATATTTTATAAACTAGTATAAATAATTATTGACAACAAATAAAAATGTTCTTGAAAAAAGAAAAGAAAGAGATGGACAAGTTTAGGAGATAGAGAATGATGAAATAGAAAACTAAGAAAAAAAAAATAAAAAGATGAAAATAAATTTTAAATATTTATAATGTATAAAGAAGAAATAATTTTAAAGTTTATTTTAGATCATACTATTTTAATAAATAATTTAAAAACTAAAAATAATGTTTAATTTTAAATAAAAAAATGAAAAAGAAGACGAGAGTGAAAATAAAGTTTTCTTCGAGAAAATAAAGTATGAAAAAAAACAATCTGTCATGCTTCTTCATATTTCATCCGTTAAGAAACCAATTTTTCAATGTGCATCCCTAATACTTAAAGAACCTGACTCCAATGATTAGATTCAAACACGATGAAATTTTGTATGAAAATTAATTTTTGAAATTATCAAGTATGACGAAATAATTTTATTATTTTCATCAATTTTACACATTTATATTCTTTGTTTGAGAATGTAGAATTATTCTCTTGTTGTTATTTTGTTTATTTCAACAAGGATTTATTTAAATTTGAGAATAATAGTAAAAATTATTATAATATGTTAGGATTTAAAATAAAAAACGATTTAATTTGAGATTTTAAACATAATACCGTAGTCATAATAAAATTAATACATTTAAATTCATAATTATAATTGTAGTAAGTTCTTTTTATGGATTTTTTTTCCAAAAATCACGATGATCTCATTTATCATAAATGGTTTCATTAATTTTTCTAAATTAGTTTATTAGAACGTGTCATTATTATTATTATTATTATTATTATTATATATATATATATATATATATATATATATATATATATATATAACTATTTGTGTTTCACAAAAGACTCTGAAAATAGTCGAAAAATAGATAAAATTAAGAAAAGTAGTAAATTTGGAAAGAGCCAATTATATACGACCTATTATTCTAATATTGATTAAAATGTTTTTCCTTATTGATTTTTTCCCAAGTATTTTGATATTTTTTTTATCAATTTCTTTTGAATATATTATTATTACCTTAAAAAAAAGAACATTTATATATTTTTAATAATTTTATTTTTTATATACGTTGTTATATGTCTGTGAAGAAAATATTTGATCTCTATAATTTCTCTGAATGGACATCCACACCCTATTCAAAGTTTGAATTAAAGAGTCATCTTCAATCAAGAAAATGTTAAACCTAAAAGTAATTTATACTATTTGAAATTATTTATTTATTTTAGCAGATTCAATTGATCTTCCCCATAGAACTTTTTTTTTATAAATTCATGTTTCATTTTACTCCATATTAGATAAATATACCATCAGTATACAAATTAATATTATTAATTTAGAATAATTTTTATTTTTTACCAAAATTGATTCATATATACTCAAATTATATTTTAAAAAATTATAAATTTATAAAGTGAATGATATAAATAAAAATTGAAAATGGAATATTTTGTTTGTGCATAAGAATTTGTGAAAGTGAAGGAACATTAAGAATATTGTGTGAGCTTTGACACAAAATGAAAGAATAAGAAAGATTGGAATTGTGCAGAGGTAATGTATGGTCCCATGCAATGGAAGTAATGCTTCTTCTTTAAGCTTCTTAAGTTCTTAAAAGAGGTCAATTTTTTTCTGGATTTCCGGGATATGTTCATTCATCTTTAATGCCAAAGCTCTTATTTGGGTGTCGGTAACTCTATTCTGCAACTTCTCACACCAATTCCATTTCTCATTCATCACTTTCAATCATATTTCTCAACCCCTACATCTTAATTCATACACATCAAGTCAAAAAATAAAATATCAAAGAGACAGATTTTATGTATAAATGGTAATTATATTTTTATATATTTGGTAATTGTGATTACTTAATATATAAAATATGTATTTAAAAGATAGGTTAAATATGTTTTTTAGTTTTTAATTATTTATCAAAATTTTATTTTCGTCTTTAGAGCAAATTTTAGATTTATTTTGTCTTTATATTTTATAAATAGACGTAAATGATTATCGATGAGAAATAAAAACATCTTTAAAAAGAGAAAATGAAAGAAAATAGAACAAAAAAGAGTAAGAGAGACGGATGATAGTGAAGTAGGAAACTATGAAAAAAAAAATAAAGAAATAAAAAGAAATTTTGACACATTATCAATGATCGTTTACAGAAGTTTATAAAGTATAAAGACAAAATAAGTCTAAAATTTGTCTCAGAGATAAAATACAATTTTAACAAATAATTCAATGACTAAAAAAATATTTAAGCTTTAAAAAATTAAAAATTAAAAAAAAAAAACAATAACCCAAATAAAGGCATAATATGCATTTATGCAAGGTCACAAGGTGATGTAATAATCCAAATAAGTTATAACTAAAAGAATTATTTTGCACTAATATAATATAAGTGTTGGGGTATTTTCTGTATGATATTTAATGTGATGGTTGACAAGTTTATATTTGTTTAAAAATATGAGTAAAATAAAACATGTAATTAATTAGAAATATTATATTATAAATCAATTTTGTATGATTAAATTAAATCTAAAATTATATTTTAACATGTTATTAAATTTCATTTTAATAAGATTTGTTAAATTATTATAATATTTATTATTGGACTATCCATAAATTATAATTTCATATTTAAGACATACACTTCTGAATATCACAAAATGTGTTAAAATTTTCTTATAAAAAATTAAATATAATTAAGATAGAATTTAATAGATTTATGATGTAATCGACATATAAGAAAGTGTTTTTACAAGAAAAAAAATTTGAAGTAAACTAGAAAAATTCCTATAATACCCCTGGTGATAGTGGATTGTTGTACAAATATTCATATATATCTTATGAGATATATTTTCTTTTCAAATCATTGTTATGTGATGACTCCATCTTCTTGATAAGAAAGTTATAAAAAATTGACCTATAAGTGAATGGAAGATGTCTCTATCAACTTTGTATTAGTGATTTTATTTCAAGGTTCATTTTGTGCTTAACTTTTGCTTATGATACTTGTTCAAGAAAGTTGCTATATGTTCATGGACAATGGAAGCCATATAATGCCCCATGCCTACACTTTTTTGGTACTTGCACCAAACAAAATATGAACAATTTTGGTTTGCCATACATATTTGTTCATGCTCTCAAATAAGATTTTCCCTTTAAGAAATCAAAAGTTAGTGTCTTGCACCAATTTCAATAATCCAATCTATTATTCATTGGTTTTATAGATTTTTTTGCCCTACATTATTGTTTTTTTTTTCTTTCTTTCACAAAGTCTTAATAAAAAAATTTCTCATTTTTAAATAAGTCCAAAAACAAAATAGAAAGATCAAGTTTAAAATATTAAAGAGCTGAAATTTATTGTTGTATGAAATATTCTCACAAACTTAAAAAACATAAAGTAAAAATAAACTAAAAGAATTAAATATGTTTTATTTATGAGAGAAAATTTGAACATATTTTATCTTTATGTTTTATAAACAAATGTAAATGATAGTTGATGACAAATAAAAATGTCTTAAAAATAGAACGAAATACAATTTTACATCAATTTATAAAGTATAAGGATGAAATAGATTTAAAATTTATCTAAAAACAAAATATAATTTTAATAAATAATTAAAAGACTAAAAATATATTTAATGTTAAACTAAATAATTTAAATAATAAAAAATCAAGATAAAACATAATTTATTTCTTAACAACTTTCTTATATTAGAAGAAAAAGCCGTTCATAAGATTTTTTTTTTCTTATACAAGATTTTCAAATAGTCTCAACATATTTAGTAAAAGTTGAAATTTGAATTAGGTTTAATATGCTCTTTAATAAAAAGATATTTATTTAATATTAAAATAAAAATTTATATATATATATCAAATAAATCAAATAAGTGATATAGAATGTTTTTTTTCTAAGCTCATAGCTGACCGGCGAAAAATTCTCGCATAAATAGACTATTCCATGAATCCAAATAAAAATAAAAAACTAATCAATTTTTTAAAAATATTGATTTTTTGTTTTATTTGTTAAGAAAAAAATATATTAAATAAAAACTATTTAATAAAATCTATCAAACTAAAATCCACCAAATTAAATGAATTCTATTTTTTTTAGTAATCATTGGCGTAACTTTTCTGGCTAAAACTCTATAATTTCAGTAGACTATAGCTACATATTAGACCCACCCCCACCAATTTACACACATGTTGTAATTCTCACAAATATTTAATTTAATTAGTCATTATTTTACAAATATTTAATTCTATTTAAGTTAAAATATAATAATAATAATAATAATATTCTTATAAAATATTCTGATAAATAGAGTTTAAAGGAAGTTATTAAGTTTTGTTTTTCAGATTTTTTATCGATAGATTAAAATAATATTAACTATTAAATATTTTAAAATTAAGTAAATTCAATTAGGACACCCCACATATCCGTCCATGATGACATCATATATAAAGTCAATAAATTATATTTATTATCTTTATACAAAAATAGTTATATATATATATATATATTTTTTGATAGCTTAATAGTTTGTTTTATATTATTATTATTATTTTATTTGTTTTAATCTCATTCTATTGTTATCAATATTTTCTAATTTATTTTTTAAACAAGTTACTTCATTTTGTTAAATTAATGTTGAAAATGTTATTTAATAATACATGTGATCCTAATACATGTGGATTTCCTAGGTCAATTTTTAGTGAAAATGCATTCTTACGAAAAAATTAAGAACAAATTAAGATATATTATAATAGGTAGACGAAATTGTAAAAATCATCTTAATATGAAGACAAAAAATATTATTATACTTATATTAATTATATTATATATTTACAATAATTCACTAATAAAAAACAATTTAAATTAAAATAATAAAAAGCTTATTTTTCATTATATAATTTCGAAATATGACTCTAATTTTAATTAAGAAACGTATCATATTAACAATATAGTCAAATAATAAATATAATAATCAAATAAATAACATTCCTTGTTAAAAATTAATAATATAATGGATTGAATCTTTTATACAGAGATTGATTCCAAAAGTTCCTCATCCCAAACCATTTAATCCTATATTAACAAACAAATGACTTGAGATGTAATCAATAGAATTATTGTGAGAAAATTCAACCATTTTTTTACATATTATTAATCTTTTTCATTGAATAATATGTTGAACTTTAAATTATATTTCTATTAAATGTAGAACATTAACCAACCAATATATCAATACCACAATTAACATTTTTGGTCAAATATTCAGTCTCATCTTTATTGGGTTATAAAATGTTTAAGGAGATTGATCACGTAATTAGCAAGAATTTCAACATAATATGTTTAAGGAGATTCTAGAATGATTGATTTGATTGGATTGAGGGGCCCTAGACAAAGATTTATATATATTAATTGTTGATAAAAAAATATAACTTTTTGGTAATATCAAAATTAATATATTTTTTTATTTTTTAAAATAATAAATAAGAGTCTCTTCTCTATACAAATTTTAATTTATAGCAATATTTAAAAAATTTAAAAATTTACTAAAATAAAAATTTAAAGATGTATTTATACATTAACTATTCTAAATTTTATTAAAAATTAGTAATGTGTTCAACTACTTAATTATACAAAGTTGTTAATTCTAATACGAGTAATTATAATAAATACTTAAAAAAAATTATGGACCTTGCTCCTTAACCTTTTATAATACTTCATCTTGATCATTGAATATCTACTTAATTAATAATTTATTTAATAAAAAAAGTGAAATTCACGTTTAGATATTTATGATATTTGAGTTAATTATATATTATTTCACCGAGTCTTTTTAAAGTTTGTAAATATGATTGTGTGAATATGTTTTATTACATAGTACACACTCATGAATTTCAAGTTCATGTTAGCATTACATGTTATTTGTATTTATATTATTGTCTAATTTATTATGATGAGTATACTACAACCATTATAATGTCATCACACCATATTTTTTTATAATAAAAAATCATTTTTTCTATGGTGAGATTTTGATCAATAATATAATATAAACAAATAAAATGTGCTCTTAAAGAAATTGAGACCATTTATCATTAATATTTTAGGTTCAAATATTTTTTTAATCTTATCAAATAATTGAAGTTTGTGAAAATTTAATACTTTCTTAATTGATAAAGGCATATTTTATTCTATTTTATCAAGAGAAAATGTTAAAAATTTAGTTGTATTTTAATTGTATAACATTTTTCTTCCGTTAATTTGATAATTTTGAATAGAAATATTATATCAATATTTGTATTAAATATTGAATGTCAAAATAAAAATAAAAATAATATTAATATTAGTATTTTTTAAAATGAATTGACCAAATTTAACATTAGGATGATAAAACCATTGACGACATTTATCAATAGTTTCTGTTTTAATAAGTATCTTATTAAATTTCACTAAATTATATTAATAATATTTTTTAAATTTTAATAACAATTTTTGTAATGTTATTATATGTTATATATTTAGTAATATTTAATTATTTGTCAAAAATTTAATTCTACATCATAAATTTGAACAAGTATGATTAACCTCAAATTTAGAATTAGTTTTATAATTAATTTAGACGACTTTGTGGACTGTACAGTCAAAGACATTATTTACGATAATTATAAAATTATGTTTTTGTGTTTTTTATTCAAATGATAAAGAATACTATATATTTTTAGAAAAAAATTGAGAAAAAGTTTCATTTACTAGAATTTTTCATATTTTAAAAAATATTTTTTTTTAGATTTTCATGTAAATTTTAGTAGTTTTAAAGAATATTCAAAAAAAGTTTTACAAAATATAATTTTTTTAATTGTGGTAAAAATATAATAGTATGTTCATTGATAATTGTATTTAAAAAGTCATTCTTCTAAGGAATATCCATAGACTCAAGTTCAAATTAATTATAATGATGAAAAAGGAGAAAACATCTAACATCTAACATCTAACATTGAACTTCGTGTGGTAGAATTTATCATTGTTATTCATGTTATATTATATTTACAAAGAAGATGAGAACTTTTCTTAGATCCAAAAATAGAGAAGTTATATGAATGAAAATGATTCTCTTTTACTTGGTGAAACCTAATTTACCCTAGCTCACAAAATAGGGTTTTCAAATAATGCCACACACTCACTATGGAACTTTTCACATACCCAAGCTCACAAAATAGGGCTTTCAACTTTCTTAACATATAAGGAACAACAACTTTTTTAAGCATACACAAATTACAATTAGTTAAAACTCATGATAATATGCATCAAATAGTGAAAAAATGTTTTCAAGCAATTGAATTTAATTGATAGAAGCCAGAAAATGATCAACAAAGTAAATATACATGCAATTAGTATATATGTTAAAATTAGTAATTATCAAAAGTGTCTCACATGTTTATTTTCAAGTTAAAATCTCAAACTAGTAGAAAACAGAATGTGCTTAAGACAAATGCTTTCAAACAAATGTGTTAGGAGGAGAAACAAATCTGAGAATATAGAAAACTGTTTACAAACAATAGTAAACAAACAAGACCTAAATAATCACTTTGTCTTTGACCAAGTACATGACAATGGGAAACTATACATCATTTGTGAGCATGCTATAATTGAACACAAGTCTCGAACAATTAACAGAAACCAAAATCTTGGTGCACCAGGTATTTGAATATATTACCTTAGGTAATTAATAATATAAAGCAAGGACAATTTTTCTTTATTCTCATATCACGTATTGTAGCTTTCAAGCAAGCTAGCACCAAATTTAATTTCCTTCAAGCTTCTCATGATGTTGAGACTTGAAATGGTACAAGACAAAGCTTTGAAAAAGCAACTCATTCATGGTTCATTTCCTCACGCCATTACTTTACCTAGAAATCTTATATTATTTGGTAAACATAATCTTTTATTTATATTTGTTAGATTTTTCAAGAAATATATGTGTGTTTAGCAGTGGCATACGAATGATGAGGTTTGCGAACAGTAATCTCTAATCATGGTTGCGTTGATATCCCATGCAGTGTTCATCATGTGTCAACGTCAGTAGAACCCACACAGCAGTGGCTAGTTTTTCATACAACGAGTTTTCTGCTGTACTTATTGCTCCTCCAATGTTCCATCGCTTTCCCTGCAGCATGTTAAGAGAGACACACCAAACTATATATAGAGACAATGTATTTTTTCTTTTTGGTTCTCTCCGCTATTCTTGAAAAAAGTGCCCATGAATTGCTATTTCAAATGTATAAGAAAAACCTTCTGATTTCTTACCCACTATTTGAGACTGATGCAGGTATGTTTGAATTTTTTTCATAGATACTTTTAAAAGAAGATCAAATCTATAAAAAAAATGAAATTATTAGTTTTTGTTGAGGTAAAAGTCTCTAGATTCATAAATATAGTATCTTCTTCGACCACCACCTATTTTTAGTGTTATGATATGATTGGTAATCATTCAAAAGATCAATTTAAACTATGATAAACAATAATTAAATAATGATTTTATTTCATCCACCTCTTTATATGAGTACGTGTTAATGAGAAGTTTCACATGATAATATATCTTACAATGATAATACCTCTTGCAATAAAAAAAAATACATAATGATAACACTTATAATAAGATAAAAAAAATAAACGAGTGAGATTAAATATCAATTCAAATTAAAACTGTGATGTAGAAATTGAAAAATCTGACTTATAAGGTCCAAAGGTAAAGTCAACACGTCGAAAGGGTTGTACTGAATATAGTGTATCCAGAGAATCTATTCATCGATTGTTGAACACGGCAAAAACTGACATATTCCTATTATGGACTTATTAATGTAATTAATCTTTTACAAGGAAAATCACATCCTAATCTTGGAGACTACGTCAGCAAGGTTAAATCCAGAAGAGAAGAGTCCATAATAGTAAGAAAGTCCATCCAAAAATAATATAAATAAGTGTAGCTTCCAAGGTAAGAAAATATCATTAATTGCATAACAATTATTAACATATTACTGACTTGAGCGTCGGAATGCCTTCGCACGTATGTCCACCCACCAAGAGAACTATCGAATGAGATAATTAGAAGTGAACCGAGAAAGAACGAGAACAGAAGAGTAGCGAAAAAACAAAGATAAAAAAATAATAAATCAACTCAGTTCCTTATAAAAACAAAAACATCTCTAGTATTTTACATAATATTTTTCTTCTGTGTATAATATACATACTTCTTTATCATGACAACAAAATAATTTTAATAATTCAGTTTTCATTTTTCAGTCTTTCACGAACTGTTATCTTATCTTCTTTCTATTTATTTTACTCATACTCATATTTTACTCTTTTGTTGTGTTGACATGTAGCCTCTAGATTCTAAACATCACATATTAAACAACTATAATTAAATGAATTAGAGTGATTAATCTATTATTACTCATATAATAATTTTAGTATTGATGTATTCTTGTTTGTGGTATTAGAAGATTGAAGAACTTTTAGTTTTTAATTGAAGTAGTTGGATATTTAAATTTTTTGACTTTAATAATGAAGGTGTGGTGGTAATAAGTACACAGCAATTGGTGAGGATAAGAGAGAAACTTAAGATTATAGCAGCGGGAATATAGCATCGTGTACACACACCCAACATTTTCGGCTCAAAACCATAATATTGTGTCCATTCATAATGATGGCATCTGCAAGAACATCAAGAGTACTTTCTGGGATTGCTCATTCACTTCTGCTAGATCTGCATCTTAATCCAATTATCTAATCTTAATTACACCTCTCTCTAATCACATAATTAACCTTTTTTTACATCTTAATGTGGTTAAGTGGATTGTAATTGATATACAGATATAATATAAGACATGTGTTTGTAAATTGTTTTAGAAATATTTGCCACAGAAATAGAAAAGAAAAGTTATGAGTATATGATTAAGAAATAATATATACAGAAGTGGATGAAGTTTCAGCTTTTTGAAAGTTGCATATAGGTGATGTTTAGGTTATTATTTATTGAGTAATGATAATGTTTATGTGCAGAATAAAAGAGTTCTGGAAAACCAAAATGTTAAAGATGTTGAAATAAAGATGAAAACAACATAAGTAGAATTACCACAATATTTATTCTAAAATCAACTCAAAAAAATCTGCCAAAACAAACTACTTATCAAAGACAAAACTCGCACAGATGGAATGTTTAAATTCAGAAATTTCAAGGAAAACAACAAGAAAACATGTCCAAGAGTTCTTAAAGCAAGGGATTTTTTAAGCTTTTGTTTCAAACTCTTTAAACCATTTATTTTCACTTATTTCTTTGTTGAATTATTTATATAGGATTCAGTCTTTTGAAATGAATAATGTCTCCTATGCAAATTTTGATTTCTTAATCTTGAAATTAAATCCAAATTGAATTTCTACAAAGGTCATAGGAATTACAACACATTAAACACATTAATCTTTATTTGTAAGTTTCAAAATCAATTTAATAACAAGTTTATTTTAAAATAAGTTTCTCAAGAAAATTAAGTACTTTGTAAAAACTAAAAACTAATGAATAAAACACATGGACTCAGATTTAGAAAATGTATATTACTCAAACTATATCAATAAAGCACACAAATTAAATGTATCAATAAAGTACACAAATCATACTTATAAACATGTATGATTTGGTCAAATCAAAAAGAAAAAGTTATAAAAGTTTGGTGGAAACAAAATAAAAAAACATGTATAGAAGTACTAGTACATGATTCCACCAAAATAGAAAAACAAAAAACTATATTACTCAAGAATAAATTTAAAAGACAAAGAGTAAACATATTTAGATAAAACACTTGAAGTGATTTAACACATTCTTAGTTTAAGTTGAGATTTTTAATATAACTTGATGAAGTTTTTGGACATGAAAATCATCTATTAATTCAATGAAGGATTTAGAAGTAAGGATTCAACCAAGAATCCATGGTAAAGTTTCAACCAAGGTTTTGACAACATAGAAACCAAGTGTACAATTGAATTTTTTTTTGACTAAAACAGAAACATGGAAAAAACACTAGTATCACAATAATAAATGCAAATGGACAATTCACAACTTGAAGAATATCTTTAAGATAAGAACTTAAGCTAAAGGTATCATATTCTCAAGATACTAAAATACTCACAAAACTCTCACTCAAATTCAAGTGTGAGAAGTACACGATAGAATTTTTTTTATTTGTATAAATAGAAATGTACAAGAACATCCAAAAAAAAAACTAATGCAAATTAATGAAACCTTGCTTTGATGAAAATAAATGATAATAATGTGAGGAGAAAAACTTTCTCATTAAGGTTTATAAACCCTAATAAATGAAGTGGTTATATGAATTTATGCTTTTCTACTTCATCCTCTCTTTCTAAAATATACTACAAGCTTCTTATATATTTTCCATCATATCTTCTAAAATTATACAATGTTATTCATGATTTTTCTTTTATTACTTTATCTTCTTCAAGTCATCTTTTCTTTATAACTTTTTCTTATTTCTTTTTCTTCTTTCTCATTAATAAGATTCTTTAAGGTGCTTCTATACTCTATCTAATCCTTCATCCTCTCTTTGAAAAAAGTTGTGGGCAGAGGAATTTCATTAAATTAATATAGATTTAATTTTTTTTTCATTTGTAAAATTTCAGATTAGAATAATTATAATAAAAAAATTTATTTATCATAATGTTCTTGTTTGGAAATAGACTCCACAAGATCGAATACTTCACTTCCTTTAAGTAGTTATTGTCCAAATTCTCAACTAATTCCAAAGATTCTAATACTTATTCACTTAATTGTACAATTATACTCATAATGTTATTTATGTTATTAATCTGAGATAATGTTATACTTTGATTACCCACATATTCTCGATATTGAATTATTAGACAGTAACATGCTATCAAATTTATTGTAATCACACAGTAAAATAAATTTTGATAGGTATAGTTTTTAATTTATATAGTGATTTGTTTGAATTCTTACACTTGAGTCACATAAATAAATTTAAACAAAACATTTATCTCATTAAAACTAAAGACAAAAATAAATAGAAATTATAGTTGCGATATGGAAAAGAGAAAAATTGTTAATGTGTCTCAAAGTTTAAATTATTAATCTTTTACATAATATTTATAATTAAACTTACATGCTATAAAAATTTAATTAATAATTTTTAATTCCCAAATTATTCATAATAAAATTATATTATATAGTTATTTTAAAAAGTTAACAAAATAATGTAAATATAATTATCTATAGCTCTAAAATGAACATATGATAAAGGAAAATTGTATTAAAAAAATAAAGGATTTTCAAATATTTTTAAAAGAAAAATGAATATAATTATCTCAATAAAAATTACGTAAAAGAGTAAATAAAATATTTATATAAAAAATAAAACTTCTTCTTTCTTCTTATTTATAATTGTATATAAAAATAGGATTTCTTCTTTTCCTTTATATATTTTGCTTTACAATATATCTTTTAATTCATGTAAAACTATTTCTTTTTTCTGTGTTATCTCCTATCAACTATATGTTAAAATTGATTTTCTCTCACTCTTGAGTTTCATTTGTTCTTTATAACTTTCAATTTTTTTCCACTCTCACATCCAATTTCTTCTTTCTCTAATGAAATTTCTTTTAATTTTAAATTTAAATTCCTTAAATAATATCTCAACTTTAAAAAAATATAAAAATAAATAAATTATATAAATAAATATATGTTAAAGATACATTAAATTTAAATTTGATAAAAAATTAATATGTAAAATAATAAAGGTTATTTTTACAAATAAATTTTAACTTCATAAACTAAAATAGCATGATAAAAAATGCGAATACAAAAGAGTGTGTGTGTACTTTCGCTAGTTATTAATAAAAAGAATAAAATATTTTATAGAAGTAAACTTAAATATTATTATTTAATATATATAATTTTCTAATATTAATAAATTACACATTAAAATTTTGGAATTAAAAAAAAAAAAGAGCCAAGACCCCACCCTTAAACCTACTTCTGTCCTTGCTCATGTTTCTTTAACATCTCCCTCCTTACACTCACTCAATCATCCACACTGAAAATAGAAGATTGAAGTTTTAATAATTGTTTATTTTACAGAACCGTTGCGGTTTATTTTAATTTTGTTGTATTTATGTTTCTATAGTTTATATATCTAAATTTAATCAATATTTATGTATTACTAATTAAATTTTTTCATAATCAAATAATATTAATTAGTCAAGGACTACCTCATATAAAAAAATTGATAGTACTTAAAAGTTTAAGGTAATTTATTTATTTTTATATATTATTCAGCACATTTATTTATTTTTAATAAAAGATTCAAACTTATATTTAAATTTTTAATAATAATATTACATGTGGTATTTTTACAATCATACTCTATAACAAAAAGTTAATTTTTCTTAAATATTTAGATATAATAAGATTTGGTAAGATATTCAAGTTTAGGGTTTGAGAGTTTTATATTAGACACACATGAGCAAGATAAATAATATACGAGAAGAAAAACATAGAAATACATTATTTTAAGATTTTTGATTAAAGGTATTATCGAATTTTTTTTATGAGTTGACTCGTGACTTATTAAATATATCAAAATATTTTTAAAATATCGATTTTTCTTAATATATCTACTTAATAAATCTAATAATTAGTTTTTTCTAAATGTTATGAAAATAAAACACAGTAGAACACTTTGATTTTGAAAAAAAAAATATCATACAAAATTTAAATGAAAAGTTTGAAAATCCCATATTAAATAAAAGTAAACAAGATAAATATTATATATAAAAAAAAGTTCCAAATTTATTTTCTTATAAAATTTTAGGTTAATTAGGACGATGTGAAATTATGCTATAGAGATAAACCTAAAATATTTTGTAATTGAGTAGTTATAATTAATCCATTGGTATGAATGGGTGCTTCATGTGACATAGTCCATGGCAACTAGTGCTTCATGTGACATAGTCCATGGCAACTAACACTATCTCCAAATATTGTGCCTAATATGAGGTCCACGTGTTACTACTACTGGAAACTTCTCTTGAGGACAGTTTGAATAAAGGAATAGAATTCACAGAAGGTGTTCTCAGGAATACGAGCAATGTTTTAATTATAAGCATAAAAACGACAATGCAAACGTCATTTTCTACAGGTTGTGTGTGTTTTTGTCCACCTTTAACAGTGCCATTCACTATCATTCAACCTAATTAATAACCTATTTTCATCAACTGCCTCCAAACTATATGGTATTCATTACTATGGGTTCTATATTCTATCTTTATTGCTATGAGAAAATCTGAATAAAGAAAGTGGCAAAGCATGTAATATAGGAAGAACGCAAGCGAAAAACTAAATCCAGTAATTGAAACTCTCTCGAACTTTACGATTTCAAAATCTTTTTTTTCAAAACGTAGATTATGTAAATGCTATAGATGAAAATAGATTTGATGATCTTGAAACACAGAGCATATGTAGTATTTATAGAAATCTGTCCATCACAGAAATTTAAAAACGTGATACCCAAATTTATGGTAACTATAAATAATGAGTCACTTACATATTAGTGGGATAACTTTTCATAACGTATGAGTTTCTGGATACCCACAATGATTATGTGCTAAGAAAGCATGAACTGGAAAAGGAAGCATTGTAGAGGAGTTGGAATAAAGAAAGCATCAAAGCAATGAAGTCCTTTGACTCCAAAATGACACTGCATTTCATATTTTGTTTGATCAGACAAAACCCAGAAAGTGAGAATGGTAGAATGAAGAGTGTGTATGAGTATGCGTGCAAATGGAAGAAACACTAAACACGCTCAACCAAGCAAATGTTGAAAGTAGCTAGGTAACTATATAAAATAATTTCTATATGTTTATTGAGGCAAGGGAAAAAGAAGAGAAAAGTTAAAAAATAAGAGAATGTTCTCTCTCTCTCTCCTCAATCTCTCTCACCTACATGTATGTGTGTGTGCATGATGAGGAAGCAATTGGATTTCTAAGTGTTTCAACAACCCTTTTCATAAATATTTTCTTAAAAAACAAGAAAAAGGTAAACTACAATTAGGTTATAATTTATCATAATCAAATTTGTAAAACTCCTTTTATATAACTTTTTCAAATTATGATTTTTCATTTATATATAATTTCATTTTAATTTCGGAAAAAAGTTGTGGGTAATAAATAACTTTATCAAAACAAGATTATGCTTTTTTTTTCAATTTCAATATATTTTTAGTTACCATAGAATACCCTTTTATTATAGTTTTTTTTGTTTTGTTTTTTCTAAAATAAAAAATCACAACTTAGTTAAATGTTTGTGTTTACTAAAAGGTTAAGTAATTATTTCAATTAATGCATACTTGGTAAGATACATCAACATGTAATACTTTAAAAAAAGTTAAAAAATATATAAATAAATGCTATTTATTCTTTTTAAAATGAAGACTGTTAAGAATGAAAAATAACAATGCAAAGTTTCAAAATAATGAAAAAGAAAAAGATGTTTCAGTGAGCCCAAAACTAGAAGTCACATCTTTTATAATTATTAAAATTAAATATACCAAATTTTATAGAAATAAAAAGTTATAAAAAAATTATTATAGAAGTGAGTTTGAGATTCAAAGGTTATGTATGTTGTGAATAGGACAAAGTAAGATTAGAATGAAGATGCACCAGAAATGAAAGAGGTAATATATAAGATATCTGACAAAGACTAATTATATATGAAAGTGATAAATATATTTCTGAGCATTTGTAAAAACAACATACGTGTACGTAGGTAGTGCTGCAAACATCTCTATCTCTTGGGGAGACAACCAGCAATTGTCTAATCAATGACTCTATCTTTGGCTTTCCCACAAGCTTTTATCTTCTCTTATTGGCTTGCAGGGGGTAATTTCTTCACTACATGTACTTCCACACATTCCTTTGCTTCCTTTTTTTAGTTCTTTTACCTTAAATTTACCCATATGGTTTTCTCTCCCTCTCACCCTCAAAACACTTTTACTTCATCCACTCTGACAGATACAGACATATACTGTGATTATTATTAACATTTTTTAAGTTTATTTTAATAAATCTGTTTTGAAGGAAAGAGTTGTCATAGTAGTAATTAATCTAACTGTCAAAATATGTTGTGGACTAAAAAATCTAATGAAGTAATAATCAAGAAAGAAAGTGTTGGTACTTTCTAATTAATTAAGAGAACAATGAGAGGAACCAGGACAAAAAGTAGAACAAGTTGATTTCAATCCCTTATTGCACTTTCTCTCTCTTCACATGCTGCAATATATTTATACACTACTCTATAGCTACTGGCCAAAGATCCAAAAAACCATCTAATCTAAGCCTTCACTATGACAGATCCTCACTGCAATTTATACGCTGGAACCTTCAACTTCATGCCCCTTTATTCTCACCACTCTTCTTTCACTTCTCAACCAAACCATTTTTCTTCCTACCCTCTTTCGTGTTCAAACACCACTAACACCACCAACAACACCTTCTCCATTGTTCAATCCGAAACCTCTTCCTCAGCTTGTGCAGCTCCTCCTTCTCCTCCTCTCAGAGAAGCCCTTCCTCTCATAAGTCTCATAAAGCAGAAGGAGAATGAACCCTCCAACGGTGGTGGCGAAGCTGAAGAGGAAGGGCACAAGAAAAGAGACATGGATGAGACCCTTTTGACTGAAGATGGTGATGATGAAACTGTGGCAGTAGCACTGCACATAGGGCTTCCTAGCGTGGCTGCTTCTGATCTTCTGGGATCGGGGAAGATCTCGGCTTGTGCACAAATGGGTGAGAAAGGGGAAGTGAGTGTGATTTCTGGACACCCTTTGGATAGATTAAACAAGGTTCAGTATTGGATTCCCACCCCTTCTCAGATTCTCATTGGTCCTACTCAGTTTTTATGTTCTGTGTGCTCCAAGAGCTTCAACAGATATAATAATCTTCAGGTATGCAATATGTTCGTATTATTTTCCTCGTATACTTGTTATATACAAAATCATAAAATAAAATCCAGTTAATTTAGTTACAGTGTTTTTATCTCTTTTTTGTAAAGTGTCTAAGCTTCGATCTTTTCTTTATTCACAACAATATCAGTGAATCCTGCTGTGTTTCATCTTTTTGGTTTGTTATCCATCCTTTCTGCATGGTGTTCTGATCCTTCTCGATCTTATCTCTCTCTCTCTATCTATCTATACCTATCTATCTATATATATATATATATATATATATATATATATATATATATATATATGAATATGTATATGAACTTTAAATATTTGGTATTACACACTAGCTTGATTAAATTTATGATATGATGCTGTGGAGTATTGAAAATGAGTCGAAAGTAAAACAAATAATGAAATTAGAAATACCATCGTTTTCTGGATTTAGATATTCTTCTTTCAACAGCTGATCTCACTCCAGTTGTTTAAAACACAGTAAGAATTTCAAAGCCAAGTCTGTGACAAGATTCATATATATGGAATCACATTGGATCTCACTACCCTGCGATGTAATTAATGCAGAATTGAGAAGAAAAAAAACATGTTAATATATATTAACTTGAAAGTGCTTCTAGTTGCGGCGCTATAAGCCATGTATATGATGTAATTTGTGCACTGTGCATGGAAACTTGAAATGTGATTATTTGACCTTATACTATTTGCCTTGTTTTCGCTGTTGATTTACTATAGTATTGTACCTTGTGATTTCTGATGCAGGCAATTATATAAGTTAATTGTAGAAAACATTCTCAACATTTCTTGCATAAATAATAAGTAAATCTATAAATTTATTTATACCCTCTCATTATCTATATCTTCCAGCCACAAAACTAAAATACACCCTCCATTTCTCTTTCTATGGTAAGAAAGTGAAAGATTTTCAAATAAAAAAGGTTCTCTCTCTCTCTCTCTCTCCATATATATATATATATATATATATATATATATATATATATTGTATTTGTAGAGTATATCTATATGTTTTCATGGCTTTGCAGATGCATATGTGGGGACATGGATCTCAATATAGAAAGGGGCCTGATTCTCTAAAAGGAACACAACCATCAGCAATGCTAAGGCTTCCATGCTTTTGTTGTGCACCAGGTTGCAAGCACAACATTGACCACCCAAGAGCTAGGCCTCTCAAGGATTTCAGAACCCTTCAAACACATTACAAGAGAAAACATGGTATTAAACCCTACATGTGCAGAAAATGTGACAAAACCTTTGCAGTGAAGGGTGATTGGAGGACACATGAGAAGAACTGTGGCAAAATATGGTACTGTTTATGTGGGTCTGATTTCAAACACAAAAGATCTCTAAAAGATCACATAAAGGCCTTTGGCCATGGCCATGGAGCTGTTGACATTGATTGCATGCAGGAAGATGAAGCTGCCTCAGAAATTGAACATGATGGGGATAGCTCAATGTGAAATTAATAAGATGGAAAACCAAAATTTAAGTCATGACTTTTCATGTTGTTAATTTCACATACAAAGCTTAATTGTAATACAATGTAAAATGTGTATGTTTATGTATACACCTCTTTAGCTTTTTTTTAACAAATATTTTGAGAAAAGAGATATAAAAGTAAAAGTAAAATAAAAAAAATTATATATATATATAGAAAGCTTCAAATATATTTAGTTTTTTAAAATTAATTATAATTACTTATTTATTTAATGCTTATTGACTGCATTAAATAACAAAGAACCAAGAAGGGTGATGGTTTTATTGTGAATTGCTTATTCAAAAATGGAGGGCATTCTTCAAACAGACATGAAACAGCTCTGGATTTCATTTTATTAATACTATATAAAATTAAAATAAAGCAAAGGCTTTTTGTATGTGCTGGGTTTTTTTTATTCATGTTATCTCATATTTTAATTTTATTAATTAAAATTTTTAGAACAATAAATACGTCTTCAAATAAAAGTAAAATAAGAATCCTATTGTAATAGAAGAAGACCTTATAACAATTCTTGTTATATAGTATGTCTTGGATTTACTCTTATTATCATTTATCATATGTTTTTTTAATACTTGAAGTTTGAGTATAATTAACTATGTTGTTTTTTCTCATCAATATTGTAAAAAAGAGTTTTGATATTCAATCATCATTCTATAGTTAGCCTATTAATTATTTCACATAGATTAAGTTAATTTAACTAAAATTATTCTTAATTTGCAGTGCTCTAAAATTGTAGCCTTCTTTTATTATTACTTTAAACAAAAATAATTTTAATTTGTACTCTCTAAACTTAACTTTAGTTTAATCACTAACGAAATAATATAGTAATTAAAGTATTTTAATACTAATAAATATCTAGGTGTAATGTAACTACTAAACAATAAAATTTATAACTGAAACAGTACTTAACGTTTATATAATTTATAAAAATACAAAATAAGTAAACAATTAAATATTATAATTACTTTAAAGATAGAGTGACATTGGAATTAGAGTTGGCAATGTGATGGAAACACGTTTTTGGGCACAATACTCTCATTTTTTTTTTATGTTTTCTTTCTTGGACAACAAAAAAGCTTTTTTTTTAATTTATAATAGATTTTATATATTAAAAAATAAATTTTAAATTTAACTTAATTTTAAATTTTTTAATTTATAATAAATTTTATATATTAATAAATAAATTTTAAATCTAATTTAATCCTACAAAATCAATTATAAAATGAAATTTGTATATACTTAAATTAACTTAATCTGTAATACATAATGTAGGACCATTCTTTCGGAGTAAGCTGATATTTGTTCTTCAGAAACAAGCATCAATAAACCCAATTTTTGTTCTTCTGAAATAATGCAACAAGAATGAAACGATTTCATTTTCTGAAATAATGCTAATAGTGGTAGTAGTATATGAGAAGAAAATGATTTTACAAATATTAAATTACATTTAAAATAATTTGATCTTTGCTATTAGCATAAAAATGAAGGTTTTCCGCTTATGAAGAAAAAATATTATCATAATATTAAAATCATACTATTAATTATTAATTATTATTATTAGTGAAAATGAAACTATGCTATATTTTTAAAAATTAAATAAAAATAAAAAGAATAACAATGGTGGTTAAAATAAAGAAATGATGGTTTGTGATGCGACTTGTAGTTAGAAGATAAGTGTTTTAGAAAGTGTAAATAAATATTGAGAAAAAAATAATGTTAATAATTATAGAAATAAAATAGAATATATAAAATTTACACATCAAAACAATGAATTCCTTTTATAAATAATTAATGAAAACACATGTTGTAACATTTGAGTATTAGAATTTTTTTAAATTTTTAAAAAAATCTAAATCATTATTAAATATTGTAATTCAAAATTTAAACAAAAAATAATAATTTAAAATATATTTTAAATCACCTTCTTTGCTTATTCCATTTAAATTGTCTTCTTTACTTATTTGATATCTAGTTAATTAGCAGTTATCTCTTATAATGGAAAAGAAAGAGTTAGGTATGCTTGATTGATAAAAGCTTTAATTAAAAATTATATTTTTTAAGTTAAAATTATTAGTTTCAACTAATAGTTTTTTTATATATATTTTTTATTATAATAATTTAATATTCATAAATTTAGATATAATTTTTAAATTTTATTGTTATATATATATTAATTATTTTAGTTTGATTAATATTATTATCAAAATATTTTAAAATATTTATAATTTAATTTATAATAATATTATTATTTTTTAAAATAATGTATTATTATTAATTCAAATATATTTAAAAATTATAAAATAAATAGTATTCATATTATATTATAAAATTTTAATCATAGTTACATATTTGTAAGTAATTTTAATTATTATTATTATTTAAACAAGTTTCTTTAACAAAAATATTTTTAAAATAAAAATATTTAAATATAAATTAAATTAATTTAAATTTAAAAATTTAAGTTTAACTCACTTAACTTTTCAACTATAATTTAAATAAAAATTACAATTAAGGTATTGTTAGCATGTGAGTCCCATTCTTATTATGCTATTTCTTAATTTTTAATTAGTAAAAAGGTTTTTTTATTTTATGTAATTTTATTTGTTATATGAAAATAAAATAATTAAATATATTATTCATTTAATATTTTATTCAAGTTATATCTAATAAAACAGTTTTAAAGAATTGGCAGTGGAAAAATTGACAAACAAGACTAAAGAATTCCTAGAATTAACAACATTTAAATTCCATATCATTTTTATATAATTTTCACAAGTTTTATTTTAATGATAAAATTTTATAGAATGAACATATTTATAATTTTTGTTTTTCATAATTTAAAAATTAATTTAATTATTATAATTAAATATAATTTAATATCGATGTTTGAATATATGTTGTTAATATTGAATTCTTTTATTTTTAAAAGAGTTTCAAACAATATTATTTAAATTTAATTTAATATCTTATTATACTACATAATCATATTTCTAATAAAAGTTTTTTTTTATAGAACTTAGATCCTAAATTGAAGATTTTTTTTGTTTACGAACATGTTTCAGTAGTGTTCTAAACTTTCACCTTAGACTCGGTAATGTTAATAATTTCAAGTTATGAACTAAATCAAATGGTAAATACACTTGATTTTAATGAAATTTTCTTACATAGGATAGATCTTAAATTTAAGATGTTTATATTTTTTATAAATATAATTTACCAGTGTTTCAAGATTTCGTTTTCGTTTTCAATTTGGTCACAAATAACTTAAACTTTAAAAATATTTAAAACAAGTGAAAATAGTTGTTTAACCATGTCAAACCATATCGATACAATTTTCTTTTAAGTAATCTTCATAGCAAAACTCGTTTATTAGAACATTAATCAACAACAACTAATTCAAAGTCAAGTTTACCCAATTTTAATTAAATAAATAGTAGGATATATACTAGTTGAATTCAATTGGATCTATCTTTAACCAATAAAAAAAGTGGGTTTGGATTAAATTAAAGTGGTTTAATTATTGAATTAAGAATTTTAATCTTGTTCAATGTGATTGGTTGTATTTGGAGATGAATTTATAAATCAAAACATTAAAAAGTTATAAAAAATAAAGGACTCATAATTTGACCTATAAGAAAATAAAATAAATAAGTAAATAATTTACATTATTGTTATCATAAATAAATGTAGAATAAGATAACTAAATACTACGAAATTTATATCACTTCATAAAACTAAATATAATATTGATGAGGACAATATTATTTTAATAAATTGTATTTTAACATAAATTCTTTTTAAATATTACGATTAGTATGGAACTTATATTATTACATAAAATATTGTATCTAATAAAATCATATTTAATTAAATAATATGAATATAGAATCTTTAAGAAAAAGCAATTTAAACTTAATTTAATCTTAAAAAATTAGTTTATAAGATGAGGATTATATTTACTTATAAAGTGTAGTTGGGTCTTGTTTTTGGTTAATGTGTACAAAGAAAAAATAATTTAAATTTCATTTAATTTTATAAAATTGATTTGTAAAATATGAGGGTTTATATTACTTATAAAATGTTTTATTTTTAATTGATATGTGTGGGTTCTTCACATTTTCTCACACTGAAAGATGATGTAACAAATCTTGAACATAATACCAAGTGAAATTAAATCTATCTCAAATTAGCTTATAAAATGAGATGCATTTAGTTATAGATTATAATTTAATCTTATTTCTACTTAATATGATTATTGAAGAAAAAATATTATACCATGCAAATGAATATCTATTTGTCGTTATTTATACCTTAAGCTATAATTAGTTTGACTTCACTCTTAAAGAATTTTTTTTTATTTCATCTTTCTTTACTTTAGTTCCATATGATTTTGTACTCCACAATTATATTTGATGGCAAATTATTAATCTTCATTGTTCAAGCTTAATTTGATTGGTTGATGTTCATTATTAACCAACCAATATTAAGAGCATATAAAAAAATCAAACTTTACTTAAATAAATACATCCAATTTTAGTAGAATTTGGTTTATTATCAAAATATTACTCTTTCAGTATATCTAATAGTCTCACGTTGTTTAGGAGTCAAAATCAAAAAAAGAAGAAATATATAAAATATTATTGGTTCAATAGTCTCACGTTGTTTAGGAGTCAAAGTAAAAAAAAAAAAATATGTAAAATATTATTGGCCTCGACTCCTAAACAATATAAGACTATTAAATATATCAAAACAGTTACTCATATTTTAGTCAAATAACCTGAATTTAATGTAGGTGCTAACTTGTAACCATTGTGTAGAGATTTGAATTTGGAATATAAACATTGGCAACGAAAAACTCTCAACTTATAAATCAATTTTGATTTGACTATGTAAGACTGAGATAGGTATAATTGATCATTTAGTAAGAAAAAGAAAAACTTTCTACTCCTTAACATTCCATTAGCCTATCCTGAATTTCCTTGAGCATAATTCTAACTGAAAACATGTTCAAAAGCTTCTTGAAACTGCCATCTAATCTTTATTTTCCAAAGCAAAACTTCCTGCAAGTATCAAATTGAAGCCAATTGTTCAAGAAATACAAGCATGCTGACATGCAGTAAAAATTTCTAATCTATGTTCTACTTCTGTCATACACTTAAGTGATTTTAAAAGCTCCTAAAAAATTGATTTTTTCCTGAAAAATTAAAAAAAATCAGAAATTGAGTTTTTGAGCAATAAACAACCAGAACAAGAATACTCACAGATTCAACCATAAACCACACACACAACTTGCAACAGCTGCACTCCATTCTCCAATTAACCACATCAGAAGTTGAAAGTTCCAAATCAAAAACCAGCTATACCAAAAATTCAAGCAAGATGACAAGAAGTAAAAATCCCAAATGTATCAAAAGAAACCATCATAAGGACACCATCCTCTGCATAGAACATATAATAATTACAACTCCAGAGGAATATTTCTAATTCCAGCTCTTTTCATCCCCTACCCTGAGTTTCATTAGTCATAGTTCTAATTTAGAAATCATAAATTGAATTTTCCATGTCAAAATATTCTGAAAGCCCCAAATTTTCAACTTTCCATGAGAATTTCAAAAACATCATCCAAAGCTATGAACA
The DNA here is from genome assembly GCA_030347555.1 of Lablab purpureus. Lineage (NCBI taxonomy): Eukaryota > Viridiplantae > Streptophyta > Magnoliopsida > Fabales > Fabaceae > Lablab > Lablab purpureus. Next base: position 28,361,281 of record CM059258.1, read on the forward strand.
AGAAGAAAAACACTCACAAATTCAACCACAAACCACACACAACTTAGGCTTGCAACAGCTACTTCAATTTTCCAACACACCACATCAGACACTGAAGCTTTGAAGCCAATCCCACCAAAAAAAATATCCAAGCAACATGACAAGTAGTAAAATTTTCAAATTTATCAAAACAAACCATCCTCATCCTCATAATATATAACCATTCATCGTTCATTGCCTCTGCCAAATACTAAACACCAAAAGCGAACTAAAAAGACCCCACAGTCTTAAAAGACTCATGAACATGCCTCAGCATGTCCTTATCTCTATTCCACTCTGGAGTGGGGGCATTGACAAAATGGGCATAGAGCTTGTTCTTAGCACAAGTCACTGAGATCAAGCTATGAGTGCCAACCCCATCAATCTCATACACATAATACAACTGCCCCTTATCATCTTTCACCTCCTCAGAGCTCAAGCTATCAGCATTGGCAATCAGGTCCTGCAAGTCCACATCAGAGAGTGCCAAGTTGTTCAAAATCACATCTTTCGGTGCAAGTTGGCGAAACCCTGCCAGAAAAGTGAGGTACTCTTTCTCTGCCTTCTTCTTCGGATTGTAGAACTCACTGTCCGTTCCATTAGTACCTATGATCCACAAATACCATACTTTTATCACATACTATACTTATCCATTACAACAATATGATTACTCCAAAGTTATACAAGATATACCTATCTTTTTCTATAATAATATACACTACTTAATCATATTTTCCATTCTTTTAAGGTAAAAATTCACAGCTCCTCAAAGACCAAATTAATCATTATCTAATTCACAATTCTAAGTTAAAAACATACTTATGCAGTAGACATTAGTAAATTCACAATTGAAACAGTTAGATTTTCGCAGTGGAGTACTAATTATACAATTTTAGTGTATGTATAAGATAAAATTTGTTAATGTGACAATGACGTGTATGAAAAACTAAAGTTATACCATATTTGATAGATCCAATTGGCGAAACAAGACCTATATTTCTATATCATACATGTTTACATGTCTAAGGTTAGGTACACAATGCATAGCACAGTTGACATCATATGTAAAAGTATAAGGATGCATTATATATATATGTTAGTACCCTTCTCGACCTTAGACACCAGCCGTTCCTTCCAGCCAGCAGGCACGTCATAGACATACTCAGCAGAGTCCTTCTTGTTGGAATTGCCGCCGTAGCCGCCGTAATTGGCGGCGCTGGCGGCAGTGCCGTAGTAGACTTGGTAGGAGGGGGACTCTTGTGCCAGGGAAGGCAGTGGTGCAGTGGTTAGAATGGTGGCTATGGCGGCGGCGGCAGTTAAGGTTGTTAAGGGCTGTTTGAATGGGAGGAGGGGCTTGCATGAGGAGGGCGGGGTGGTGGTTGTGGTGGTGGAGGAGAGAATGGCTGAAGGGGGTGAAAACATGGTGGTGGTGGTGGTGGCCATGGTGTGGTTGATATGTGGATGTGGAGGTGTTTCTGTGTGATATTATTGATGTCCATTGAAACATGAAAGTGTGCTTCACATCTTTTTCTTATCCATAAGATAGAGAAATTATGTGGAAGGTGGCATATTGTAATCTTTGTTTCCCACCAATAGTAGTGTGCCATGTAAGAGGAATCTAAATAATAAATTATTCCAACAATAATTATAGATTATTAGAGAGTACTGAAATGTTGAAAACTCAAAATATTAATATTTTAATTATTTTTAATATAAAATATTATGTATATTATTATATTAATAAAATAAGTTATAAAATGAAAATATTTTACATTATATAAATGTTAAAGTATATTTTTTCAATAAAAAGTGAGTTTGTTTGTACATCAAATCATCTCCACAATATAATGTCTATTTGTTATTTTAAAAGCAATGTTATTTACTGTTTTTTTAATTTAACATTTTTTTAAACATGTTTTCATATGTGTTGTTTTATCTTCTTTTCTTTTGTTTTCTTCTATACGAGGTGTATTATATTCTCAAATAAAAAATAATCTCCACACACTCCCAAATATTTATTATTCTTCTTATAAAGACACTTCAAATATTATTCAGTACCAAATCAAAATGAAAAAAAAAACATAATATTAGATATTAGATATAATACAATACCAGATATTATACCCGTGCACGATTAGATATATAGTTTTAGTTTTGTAATTTTATTTTTTATTATTACTTTCATCAATAAAATTTATTATCATAATTTTTATTATCACTATTTTTTTATAGGTTTAAACAAGTTTCCAATAAACGAAGTATTTTTAATATTTATTTAAATTAAGTATTTAAAAATAATTATTTTTATTTAAATTCTTTCATCAGTAGACAAAAATAAAATATAGATTTAATAATCATTTTAGTCTTAATATTTTATGAGAATTTACAATATTTTATAACGTTTATTCTTTTATTATTTGAGTTTCAAATTTTATTAAAATCTATTAAGTGATAAAATTAAACTCTTTAAATTAATCAATAATATTTTTTCCTCTAACAAAGATCATAACATTCATTAGTGTATAATCTTATAGGTTTATTACTAAACCCATAGTAACTTAATTCATTAATTTACTAATTAAGGTTGGTGTTTAGAACACTCCTTAACATCCTTCCATCCATCCTTACATGTTAACTTTAGAAATTAATCTAGTTCTCAAATTCTAATAAGTTAATGCATGATGAATAACTTAAAAAACTCATTTCTTCTTTTATTCATAATATCCTTACCAAGGTTTTTATTTCTATAGAGTTCAAACTCATTAATGAGAGTTGATGGATTCTATTTTGATTAATTATTAATCTCACAAAAATTTAATCATACCTTATAATTATTAACTAATATCATGAATGATTATGTGTCCAATATCAAGTTATACTTGTTAATTATCATTTATATGTGTAATTTAATAAATGAGATCTATTAATCTTTATATGATAAAGACTCTACACATATATAGATCTATTCAGATTAATAATGTCTTATCTTCAATAATCTAACCTTTAATTTTAATTAAAAATTTTATAATGTGAATGAAATAAATATGACAATAAAATAAATAAATTTTATTATTATTAACGTATCAGATTTGATCTTAAATTTACTTATTTTAGTAGAGTAATCATTATTTATGATAATAATATTAATTTTGAATTAGATAATACTAATTTTTTTTAGGTGGATCGATTTATCACTCATAAATATGATCTATCGCAACATATCTATTTAAAAGATTCAATATTATTTTCCTTTCATGTTCATATTAAGTTATTTTGAATTTATGTTAACTTTTGTATTGCACTTCTCAAGATTAAGAAGAATGGAAAGATGTTAAAACCTTATAAGTAAATAGATTTTGCAACATTCATAAAAAGAACACGTTAAACCAAATTGTCACCGAAACATTAAAGTTTTATTTGATATTTTAAGGACATCTTTCATACAATAGTAGTTTTTATTTTTCTTCCAATAAAAAAACTTCATTTATTTATTTATTTTTATTTTTATTATTATTGTTATCTATTTTCTTTTTTCGAAATTATTTTACTACATACAATAATTTTATTAAATTTCTAATATTTCAGATTTTAACCAAACTACCTATCGTCTGCATAAAAAAATAAAAGAAGACAGATTATATACCTACAAAAGTTTCACAATTTTCTTACCAAAATATAAATTTGGATTATATTCTTACAAAAGTTTCAGAAAACAAATTTTGTTGAGGGAACAACTATTGAATTCTAATCTCATAATTTCTTCGGCCTTCTAGTTCTCTCTTTCTGCTTCGCCGGAAGAAACCCTATCTCTCTCTTCATCTCTTTCTGCCTTGCCGGAAGTTGCAGAACATCTCTGCCTCGCCGGAAAAGTCAAAACACCCTTGCGATCCACTTCTTTGCCGTGTAATCGAAACAAACTGTATTCTAATTAAACTTGTCATTGCGTCTTCAAATTTTCTTTGCTGATTCAATATTATATTATAACAGTACAAAATTCTGTTAAGCAATAAGACGTTGGTGTTCTGTCTCAATAAGGCTTCATTCTTCTAATTTTTCTGTTATTTGTGTCATTTTCAGGGTTGGTATGTTAAGTGAGTGGTTGAAGCCTTAAAAATGGCACTTTCTCTTCCTCTTTCATTCAGCAATCCCAAACCAGTTGCTTCCCTAAGTTCCAGCTTTGTTCTTGGCGGAACAAAACCTTCATGTTTTTCCATCGATGAGAAACTGAAAAGGGGTAACCGTCTCCGCAATCTCTCTGTTTCAATTTCTTGTTCCTCTATAAAACTTGTCCGTGACCGTACACTTGATAGGCATGTTGTCATGAAGAATAGGATTAGGTTTGTTCAAAAGTTAAAAACTTTACTTCTCTCTAAATCGAAACATTATATTCCAGTTCACATTCTGTGTAAATGCCGTACTTATCTTTGTCTTCATAAGCCTCGTTCCATACTTTCTATGATTCATAGATATCCATCCATATTTGAACTCTTCAATATCCCATGGCCTCCCAAACCACTCAATGCGACCAAGTTACATCCCCAACTCTGTGTTCGATTAACCCCAGCTGCAGCTGCTGTTGCTACTGAGGAATTGACTTTTCAATCTTCCATTTCGAACATGTTGGCAGCAAAACTTCAAAAGCTTCTTATGCTATCATCTGGCCGCCAGTTACTTCTGTCCAAATTGGTTCACATTGCTCCACATCTTGGTCTACCTCCTAATTTTAGGTCCCGGTTGTGCAATGATCACCCGGAAAAATTCAGGACTGTTGACACGCCCTATGGCCGTGCTCTTGAGCTTGTATCTTGGGATGTCAACTTGGCAAAGCCTTTGCCACCTCCTGCATCCCATGATCCTGGTTTCATAGTTGACCGTCCTTTGAAGTTCAAGCAATTGAGACTTCGAAAGGGGCTTAATTTAAAGAGACGTCACCAGGATTTCTTGCTAAGATTTGAAGAAATGCCAGAAGTGTGCCCCTATAGGAATCCTGCTGAGGCTTTTGCCAAAGAATCGTTGGAGGCAGAAAAGAGATCTTGTGCATTAGTGAGGGAGGTTCTTGCAATGACGGTTGAAAAGAGGACTTTAATAGACCACTTGACTCATTTCAGAAAGGAGTTTGGTCTCCCAAACAAGTTGAGAGGGATGATAATAAGGCACCCAGAATTGTTTTATGTGAGTTTGAAAGGGCTACGACACTCAGTTTTCTTGGTGGAGGGGTTTGGTGAGAAGGGTAACTTATTGGAGAAGGAAGAGATTTTATCCATACAAGATAAATGGATAGACTTGGCTAGGGAGTCCAAGAGAATGAGACGGGAGAGAAGGAAGGGTAGGTTTAGCAAAGATATTGGTAGCTTGAGTGAAACTGATCAAAATAACTATGACAGTGATGATGATTACGATGATAATATTGGGATCGATAATTTTAAGAATGGGTATGATGATGGCTTTGAGGATATATTTGAGGAGTTGGATTTGGAGGCTGAGGATGATGATCAAGGAAACAAGATTTTTTCCCAAAACAACTACGGAGAATTTTGGAGTGCAGGACCTTTTCCCGTTCAACATGGTTTGGATGAAGCGCAGATGCAGCCTTGGTAGTTTTTAATTTGAAGAACAGATTTTTTTCCCTACACCAGTAAAACAGTACAGTTTTGAAGTGGTAAATTATAGTTCCAGATTGCGTGTACCGTACATTGATAGGTATACTGTTATATGCTTGACTAGTTACTATATTGATCGACAGACCATTCAGTGTAAGGTTGTGTACATATGATAAACATGAAGCAAAAGTTCAAGTTCAGAGGCCTTTTTTTGTGCTGAAGCTTCCTCCACACGTTTTTGTTGTGCCTAGTATTCTAGCTAGCATTTTTTTCCTTTTTATTTCATTACTATTATTTATTTATAACTCAACATAGCAATGGTGGTTCTATAAATAAGTTGTAACTCCGGCTTTAGGGGTTATCTACAGAAATCCGCTCCACCTAATTGATTCCAATTGCTGTTTTTCTGTCCCAAGAGTGATCTTGGCAAATAATTTCTATTCTATGTTTTCCAAGTGTCAGGTTACTGTCTATTTTCAAGTTGAGGTGGGGTTAAGGTTCACTATTAACCTATCTGATAGCTAATTTACCTGCAGTGTACCATAAAACAAATCCCAAAAGTAAGGTTGGACTAAATATCCATTTGGACCAAACTAGTTCATAACCTCACCATTCCGCTCAACTTTAATCCAAGTAAATAAGTTATTATTTCCAATTCCATTTTCATGTTTTACTAAAATCTGGAACCCAAATTATTTACAATAAATAGTCTCTGTATAGACTATAATTCATTCCCAAATCTCACACAAACCACTCCCAAATCTTGTTGTTTTTTTTTTGGATTTCTTCTTTATTTTCAACTCTAGGTTTGTAACATTTGTTATTTCCTAATTTCCATTTTGTTTTCATCAATATCTATTAGGGTTTGTCTACTTTATCTTTCTGCAATAACATTGATATTTTTTAACAGTTGTTTTTGCTGCAACTTGAAAAAAAAACCCTCTTAAGTTCAATTCCCTGAAGGTATGAAGATTTTGCAAGATGGTTGTTGTTTAGTTATAATCATACCTTTCTTGTTCTTGTGCTGTCCCCTGTCATCTATATCTCTGTGTGTATCTAGTTTTTACTTATTTTGTTTTTTCAATTTTGCATCACAGCAACAATCATTTTAGTATATACAGTAACAGAGAGGGAGAGTATGATTTATTGGTTATGCAAGAAAATGGAAGAATAAAAAGCACACTATGAAAAAGTCAAATTAGACAGGCATAACACTAAGTTAGATTTAATACAGTTTAAGATATACCAAGGCACAATAGTATACGAGGAGGAGGTCTAATAGATCTGATAGCTGGTTTACAAGTGCGGCATAAAAATCGATTTTATTCATTTTAATGTTCTGATTTCTTAAGATTTATTTTTCCAAAAACTTTCTAGTCAACTTGTGTTCAATTTCTTTTAACAATTATAGTTGTTTGTGGATGTAGAATACTAGGATTGGTCCTGTCCGGAGGGTCTGCATTTGTGTTTTAGGTTTTCATTTGTGTTATTGCTTTATAATAAACAACTTTAATTTGTTATCATCTTTTTTGGATTAATAGCTACTTCTCACTCCAGGTTTTGGCTTTAAATGGATTATATCCCTGGGTTAAAGGAATCAGATTGCAATAGTTGAAGATTAAACTCATGTATTACATTTGTTTATTTGTTTTTCTTCGCTTCTTTTTGTAGTTAACAAGGAAATGGACCTGGGAAGAACATCTTCATTTTCATATTATAGCAAAATTTCAGCAAGCATATTATTTCCTGTGCTCTTGTGGAGGTTACCAAGTATGAGGATTAAAAATTGACAAGAGTTGGGAAAAAAATACGCAACTGAACAATTCTTACTCCTTTGATGTTAAAGTTTATGCTTTGACCAAGCAATGAATTAGTTGTTTTGTTTTATAATTTTTTTTCCTAAGGGTGCTAGTAATACAATCTGGCATCTATTATAATTTATTGGAAACTACAAAATAATGAGTGAGACACATTAAAATTGTGATTGTCATGAATTTCAGTTAAGAGTAGAAAGTATTTTCAGAAGAGTATGTTGAAGTGCTTTTCTTTTTCCTAAATGGGTGGTTGATGAGAGGAGTTCATTGTTCTATAACTAGTTACATTGATGTTCAATCAAAATATTTTTTTTTATCTGCAAATGTTAGTTGTTAACGTGTTAGTTTTTGTTAGGAGTAGGATTCAAGTTGTTTGTGTTTAATTCATTATAGTTTAATAAATTAAAGACATGAAAAAGTTTAATCCATAACTAACGGAGAAACATTCTCTTCCATGTCTGCGAGTATGTGTTTTTTTTATATACAAAGAATATCATTTTAAAAAAAATAAAATATAAATAACTTTGTAAAAGTAAAAATTGAAAAATTATGCCGTTATTTATCAATGGAGAGATTATATAATTATTTTTTGTTAGAGAATTTATATGATTATATAATTTATCAAATAATAAAATTATTTTAATTCAATAAAAAATAAATTAGTTGAATTAAATAAAATACCAAAAGTAAAAAAAAAAGTAATTGTAAAAAAATGTATAAATAACTATTAATTAATGAAGAGTGTGAAACTGTTTCCAGGTAAGATATAGGAAAAATGATCTTTTTAAAAAAATAAACTTGGCACCTTTTGCGTAAGCATAGATTTGCAATTTAACGCACCCCGACACACCGCCAAAAAACCCTCGTACCCGGTTCAAATGGGTCGCACCTAGGTTTTCACCTTCACGTCTTTGTCCCGTCTTCCCCTTTTCTTCCATTCCATTTCCTCCATTCCATCGCCATGTCCTACAGGTAATTTTCTAACCCTCCCTTCTTCTTTTCCCCTTCCTCCATTCCCTCTTCGATCTCTTTTCTTGATTCTTCAATTTCTTCTGTGACTCTCTTTTCGAGTTTCCCTTTTGTTTTATTCTTTGTCTGGTTCGCACATAAAAAAAGACAGAAAACAAAACAAAAGGGGTTTTGTTGCATGGCGAGTTGGGATAATTGACGTTTGCTGCTAGTCTTTATTTGTTCGAATGCCATGTGGTAGATTGTTTGGACCATTTTTTTTTTCAGCAGATTGTATGGACCATGTTCTTGTGTCTCTTTTTCGTTTCTTGTTTTACGAATTGGAAATATTTGTTTTTTTTTTTAAATAAAGTGTCGTTAGTTTTCTGTTAAGTTGGTTTGGGCTCGTTGGTGTTTAATATAAACAAGGTGGATTTTTAGCTTGAAGTTTGAAGTTTGTTTTTTTATGCTAATGGTCCATTGTAAGTGACTTGGAAATTGTGTGTTGGATTGGAATGCTTGAATGTTTGCTAAAACATGTTGGTTTTTACTTGTTTGATTTGTGCACTTTTTGTTAAGAGACTTTGTTTGTGATTTGTTAATCAACCAATTTAGGGGTTTACTTGGTTATTGAATTTTTCTGTTGAATTTTTTATAGACTCTTTGTTCTAACTCGTTTATAATTTGTTTTGAAATAATTATTTGTCTCAGGGTTTGCAAGTTCTATGCCCGTGGAGCGTGTTTGAAAGGGGATCAATGTGATTTTGTTCATGAGATAAAGGATGGTGTAAGTTGTAATGTAAGTTGTAACTCATTCTGATTATCGTGCACTATGTTTGGTCGCCCCCACCAATGGAGTCTTTTTTAATGACTGTCTTCTCTTTTGTTTCTTATGTTGAAAACAGATTTGTAGCTATTATCAAAGAGGATTATGTGCTTATGGTAGTAGATGTAGATATAAGCATGTCAAAGCTTCTGAAGCATCGTCTTCAGCAAATGGACGTCATTCTCCTGTTTCCGATTCTGTGGTGAATCATACCGCCAAAGGAACATCAAGTTGGGTTCCAAAGACCGCAAAGTCATCTCTATCAGACAAGTGTGCCAGGAGTTCACAACATAAGAATCTGGTCTCTCCTGGAAATGATGTTGGTCAGTCCAGTTCTAGTAGTGCTACACCATCTGAACTTTTGTTTTGTTCATTTGCTGCTGCCAATTGCCCCCTTGGAAATAAATGTACTCGTGTTCATGGAAATCGATGTTTATACTGTAGAAAATTTTGCTTACATCCTACTGATATAGAGGAGAGAGAAAATCATTTGGGAACTTGTGAGAAGAAGGAGAAATACCTTCAGGCTTTGAATGATAGTCAAGAAGTAGAATGCAATGTTTGTTTGGAGCGTGTTCTTTCCAAGCCCAAACCATCTGATTGTAAGTTTGGGGTGCTTCCTGAATGTGATCATGCTTTTTGTTTATCCTGTATCCGCAATTGGCGTAATAGTGCCCCAACCTCGGGATCGGACTTGAGTAATAATGACACTGCTAATACAGTGAGAACATGTCCTGTTTGTCGCAAACTATCATATTTTGTCATTCCAAGTGGTATTTGGTATTCTACTAAGGAAGAAAAACAGGAAATTATTGACAACTACAAGGCAAACTGCAAGTAATTTCTTCTCTACTCAACTTCCCCCTCACTTTCCTGAAATTGATTTGTTACTTGGTGACTGGTAGTTTTGAATTTATTTTTGTATTATAGTTGATTAATCAAAGTTGTTTTAGATGGCGGTTGGCTGGGAAAATAGTTCCCTCCTTTTCTCATCACTATACCCCCACTCCTATTCCCCAAGCCCTTCTACACCACACAACAATCAAACACTCCCAAAACTACATAAGAATGCATGCACGCACTGTGTTCCAATATTTTGTAAAATGTTGATGTGTTCACACTTCACATGGCTCTATTTGTGAGGCACTTTATTTAGCGTTCAGCTATTTAGGTGAAAATCTGATTATTAAAGAGATCCAAGACAACTTGTGCTAATAAGGGATTGAATGTTTTGATATTTGAATTTTAAAGTTGCCTGTTTTTGTATTTTTTTCAGACTAATTAATTGCAAGCATTTTAACTTCGGAAATGGGAATTGTCCGTTTGGGGCGAGTTGCTTCTACAAGGTACTCAAGTAACTATCTCTTTTGTCTTTTGCTTGCTTTAATAAATTCCTTGGGAAAGTTTGATTACCATTCTTAATTAATGAGTAACATCGTTTTTTGAAGAGTAATGGGATTGTCTCCAAATAGGACACAATAACCGAAGGTTTAGTAGGTGAACCAGTCTGGTCGGCATAAGTATAGTCAATGATCACTTTATGTCTATACAATAATAATCCATCCTTCTAGTGATCGTTTAAGAAATATCACGATTTGATAATTGATCAATATGAGGAGAATTAAGGAATTGATTCACCATGCTGACAACGAAAGAGATGTCTAGTCTTGTTATAATTGAATAGTTCAGCTTTCTTTCCAATCTCCAACATCTACTTGGGTTGCCAAATAATTTAAATTGATCAGGAAGATGAATATTTGGATGCGTGGGATTATCACTGGTTTACAATTCAACATTCCAGTTTCTTCAAGAATAGAAATCATAGTTACGTAGGGAAATAGCAATTCCAGGTCTTGATTATCAAGCAACTAAAATTCCCAGAAACTATCTCAATTGGTCCAAGTCTGGTTTACCAAAAAAGTGTACGAATCAGTTTACTTCTTGGGGAGTTCAGAATTCTGAACTGAAGCAAGCCATTTGCCTGCATATTTATTATTATGATTTAAAATTTTTAATAACTTTTGGGGCATGCAACAATGATAGTGGTATTTCTGTGTTGCTGCTATAATGTTACTATTATACCTTGTTAGTTTAAGTACTCCTTTCATACAAATGTAGTGTGTACTGTTACTTCGGTGTTGTCAAATTTGTGATTTTACTTTTGTACAATCCTTGAGTTTTGGTTGGCTTCCATGCTTGATTCAGTGTAGGATTGTTGCCAAGTGGGATCATACTGGAGGGTTGAAGAGCAAACTGGCATGCACGTTAGATTGTCAATTTTCTGCATGTTGAAGCCCCACAATTTTGTGAGCTGTGTTGCATGATCCAGTGCAGATAAAGCCTCATTTTGTGGGTTTTTTTGCCCTAAATAGCTCTTATCTTTGAGAGACACCTCTCTTCCACTCAGCTGACGGATTTGCAATAGCTTTCCTCTGCTAAACACCACACCACGTTTCTCTGTTTTTTAACTGCATTCTGTTTTTGACTCAGTAACCCACCTTTTTTTCACTTCTCATGTCTCTTTCTCTGAGGTCACTTTAGTTTGTGTGGCTCACGTTACCTTTTTATTTGTATTGGCTTCTGAAGTTGATAAGTTGGGCTTGTTCTTTGCCTTTAGCTTAGAAATAACCCTCTAGGCTCTAACTTTTGGTTTTTTTGTTATCTTTCTTCACACCCACCCACCCTTCTTTTATAACCATTATCTAATAAAATATAAATTAAGATATTAATGATTAAATGAATGCGTAATGAATATGCAAATTATTGAATTTTGGTGGATTTATTTCATGTATTGGTTACATTGTTATCCTATTTCGTGTTATACCCTTGTGTGTTTTTAGTAGGAGCTTGTGATTCATATTATGATTCCATAATTTACAATTTTTCACTCCCTTAAACTTAGGTAGGGTCTTGATGGGTCCTGATTTTGCCAAACCTTGGTTTTGATAATTAGTGAAAGTTGAAAGAAGTAATTCATCAGGACTGGGGTTTGGTTTTGACAGTTCCAGTATTTATTTTTTACCGTGGGGTTTTGGTTAATAATAAAATGTTATTTTTTTCCATTACGCAAACTAGTGATGTTTGTGCCACAATACTTTTTTTAATTTTATTTTACTAACATGCATGACCATATGTAACAATATTAGGTACTACCTTATGTACTTAGTTTGTTTTATGTATTTTCTTTTATTAAACTTATAATTAATAAAAAAAGAGTACTTGTAGTAATTGAAAAGATCATGAGCTGTGATTTGGATCCGTACTAGACAGGATTTGTGGTTTGTTCCGTTTGATTTGGGAAGGTCCCTGTTTCTAAAATTAAGCTGTCTTGTTTCAAACTTAATGATAGGCATGTACTAAGTGATAAAATGGAGGAGAGTTGTAAGTGATTGTTGAAAGAGTTTTATTTAAAAAGCATGAAATTAAAATTGGAAACAACATCAGTCTTTGCCTCTGGCTATGCTCTATGTTTGAAGTAACCACTTAGAGGCTTCAAAATATCCACACTATAAAGAGAAAAGACTATTCAGCTTTAGGATGCTTGTAAATCTGGTTTTTAGAGGCCCATGCATCTTTATTTATCTTTAATCCTTGACATAGCTTGTATTTTTTTCATGTTTGACCTTCAATAATTCTGATATCTGTTGCTTTCAGCACACTGTGAAGCCTGGCTCATACACATGGATACATCGCAGGCCACCACCACCACCACCACAGCAGAGACAAAACAATTTTAATATGCATGACATGTTGGACATGCTGAGCGATGTTGATTTAACAAGTGCAGAATATCTTTCTATCATGAGGGATTCGGAGATTTTCGACGAGATGGATCCGTTTGGGATGATGGATATATCTGATAGGCTTGCTGGTGAATCAGGTCCTTGTTTGGGCCCTTTTGATTCTGATGACGAGGCCATGGATTTTTTTCAGATGGCTGCATTGTCGGAAGCACTGGTTTCTGGTGTTGATGATTTTGGTCCTGAAGATTTTGATCATGAAGATTTCAACCCTATGGAGGCTGCCTTGTTATCAATGATGATGCATTCTAATATAGATGACGATGAAGATGAATACAGTGATGATTACTACTAGAATTACATAGTTCATATGAAGCCACTCTATAAGCAGTTGTTGAGGTTCCTTTGGCAGTATGGTACCCTATCATTTGTTTTGAAAATTATTTGGGCAGAAACTCCCAAGATTTATTCTAGTTTATGGTGTGCTAGTACTCATGCCAATAGCCTGGTATTCGTGATCATATGCCATTTTGTATATTTTCTGATGACACTGTTGAAATAGTTTTGGCTTGAGGATTATGCTTAGTCATGTATCATTGCACTTTGAATGGCGATTGCTCTTGTATGTAAAATATGGCTTCATATTCTTTGTCTTGTTGGCATATACATCAGCATTGCTTATTTTTGCTAGTTCACTATGATTTCCATTTCTCTCTCTTTCTCTTTAAAATACCATTTATTGTGGCTTAAGCTTCTTGCATTCTATAATTACTAAGTGCATCTTGTACTAATAGCAAAAAGTCTAAAATACCTTATGTACTCACCCACCTTTGCTACAATATTAAGAAAGAGGCAGTTTATGTGGTGTTTTGAATTAATGAACATCTTTTTGGAGTGTTCAATTCGGAACATGTTTTTATGTTCTAGATTGAACAATCTTGAAAAATAATACTATTTATAAAATTTGTTTTGGAAAGCTTTTCTTGAAAAGTTGTTCTAAAAACATTTGTACCAGACAATTTTCAGAAGGCTTGTTTCGGAAGTTACGAAATAAATAATGAGGATAAAATGGTCATTTAAAAAATATGGGGTACAGTTAGTTAGTAATTATGGATGGGGTACAGGAAGGAACAAGCCTTTGTTGTTAACAAACACTAGATAAAATTGATATCCTTGACAAACTGAACAATCCCATTAAGGTTTGCTTGGACTGTTAAAAAACAATAAACCCAATATGTAGACCAAAATAAAACCAACTTGGATTACTTCAACTCCTATCAAATTGAGGGCAAATTCTTTCTAAACGTCCATCCATAATTTCTTCTTCTCATCCTTTTGAAAATACCAAACTTGCTTCTATGATATTGAATTTTGGTTTCTGGATTATAAAATTTAAAAAGTAAAAACGTATTTTAAATTGTAAATTATGAAAAATTACTTTTTTAACTTTTGAATGGTAAAATTTGAAAAACAGATCTTTTTCATGTTTAAGTAATAAAATTTTTCTACCAGATTAGACAATTCGAAAATCATTTCTAAATTTAAAAATAACTTTGAATATATAATTTAAAAGTTATTTTTAAATTTAAAAATAACTTTTAAATTGTATAATTATCAATATAATTTTTTATTTTTAGATTATAAAGTGTAAGAATAATTTAATAATTTTTTATTACTTTTGAGATATAGAAAGAAAAGATGGGAGTGCAAGAAGAATGTCCCAAATTCAATATGACACTAAATGTCTTCTACGAGAAAAATCGATGTTTTAGGTTTTTGAATCTAACATTAATTTAGACCTAGAAGAACAGAAAGAATGTTGACAAAATAGAGAAATATTTAATCTAGGGTTTGGTTAATACAAATGTAGTGATTAAAGACGGGCAAATAGAACCTTATTTAATTTTACTCTTTTCCCTACCCTAGATTTGGAGAGAATAGGAGACATATTTAAATTAAGGGTGAGCATGAATAGGATAAACACAACCTATCTAATTCTAAACAATTCAATTAAAATAATATTTGTTTGGATTTTTATAAACCCAAATTTTTATCATTTTTATTTTTTTACTTTAAAATCGGTTTTAAATACAAAATAATTTAAAGTTAATATATATTTTTCTGAAAGTATTTTGAGAATGAAAATACATTGGAATCTTTAAGATTGCAATTAATTAGTAATTTAAGAAACAAATCACTTTTTTCTATTTGGTATGTTTTTTTTAGTTACGTATAACATTTGCTACACGTCTTGGGTGTGAGTACACGTTAGCTCCTAATAAGAGTTTTGTAGTGAAATGCAAGGATAAAATATTTTAATTAATATATTTCAGTACAAAAATATATAAATATACTCGAAGTGGTATAATTACTTATTTGTGGTGCTTGGGAAATTTAGGAACGATGATATTTTACTATAGTTGCTATAAGTTATGATAAATTGAAGACGTTATATAATGCTCGAAAGGAAGTTTGGTTATGTAAATACTATGAATTGAAAGTGACTCACAATGTTGATTAATATGTGTTGTTCATGAGAGTGTTATAGGGTTAAATGTGAACTACAAGACTCCAAATAACTTTAATTAAATGTTAATAAGAAACTATATAAATATGAATATATTGATATTTATATGAATATATTTATATCATATCTCTAAATATTTTTTTCTGACAAGAATACAATAGTATTTTTTTATATTTTCATATAATAAAATTATGCTTTAAGACAAAGCTTGCCTTCCTAATATATAAAATGTTTTATTATGTTAATAAAAAATATCTTTTAATCATTAAAAGAATCTTACAAAGAATATTAATTATTTTTCGAAAAGTGTGTCAAAACTATTTTATGTTAATAATTTTCTTAAAAGGATATTTTTTATTTTTATAAATTTAACCTGTTTTGTATAGTTTTAACTTTTATTTTTAATATAAAAGTAATCTAAAAGGTGTATAAACATAAAAACACAAACACTCATTAAGTTCATGATTTGAAGAAGTTCATATTTTTTAAAAATCCATGAGGTACATATTCAAGATCGTGATCAAAAGAAGATCTCAGGGATTAAAATAGTTTCAAAACACTGAAACATTTAGAATAAGAAAACGAATACTTCTAAAGTTGAGACAGAAGACTCAATTAATGATGATGAAATATCTCTGGTGTTAAGAAAGTTTAAATAAATGTTTAAACGAAAAGATTAAGACAATAAAAAAATATGACAATAAGAGAAAGGAAGACTTTATAAAAAAAAAGAAAGATGAATATAATTGTTAAAGTAAAGTCCAATACATCATTATAAATTTTGATTAAGTGCTTATACAACAAGTCTAAATGATGAATTTTGTTAAAGTAATAAATTTTGTTAAAAGTAAGTGTTTTGTTTTGTAAAAGATGGATATTCGTAACATATGACAAAAATAAAATTTATGTTACAAGAATTAAAGAAATATGATATATTAATATGTATATTTATTTATAATGTTAATATGTATAAAAAATTTAAATTTATAAAATTGTTGAAAGAAGAATTTGTATCTTCTATAAAGTTTTAGTTAAATTAAAGAGTGATTTATTATCTTATACTATAATATACATACTTATAATATATATATATATAATACATATAAGAAAATTATAATTACTAATATGTCTATTTAGTTCACTAACACTGAACCTAATAGTCTTTTAAAAGCTTTATAACATAATATATTTTTAAATATACTTGTAGGTCAAATCAGATTTTGATGTAGACCTAGCCAAACAAAAAAAAGCCTATAATAAGTAAATAAATTTTATATAGATATGAATAGTAATGGTTTGTGGACCAGCTCGTCAGTTTATCAAAATTTGGTGGTTAGTCTGGAATTTTCAACCCGCCAGTCTGCTCGTCCCGTCTAACCCATCGTTTTTGTGGACTAAAGGTGAAGCAGGACTGATTGGCTTGCCAGTCCACTTTTCTTTTAAATTTTAAAAATAAAATAAAAAATAGTTTAAAAGATTAATTTTCGTATTACATTATTTACAGAATACAAATATGCAATAATATTGTAATAACTTAAATCATTAACATTTACAAATTAAATTTAAATTATCAATTAAAATAGAGTGATTTATCTTCTAAAGGTAATAATCATTTTAATTTATCCAATTAGAGACATTAATTCATTAACTAGAAGTCATAGAAAATATTTATATGATTAAGTATGGTTTAAAATTATATATATTAAAATAAGAATAAATTTTTTAAAAAAAATTAAAATACAAAATAAAAAAAGTGACGAGCTGACTTATCGATCCACCCACCTTTTAACAAACTGAGTCAGAAACATGATGATAATGGATCAGTCCGTCCCACTTTTTGCGAGCAAAAAAGGTCGAATCCCTAACTATTAGAAAAATTAAAACAGCATGATTAGCTAAATCTATTTTCACTTGTTGGTGAAAGGAAAATTATGAAAAAAATTAATTTGATTTTAAATACAAACCTTATATACTTTTTAGATTAAAAAACTATCATCAAATATTATATCCAATAAAAAAAATTAACTAAACAATATATTAAAAAAAAATGTGATGATTCATCTCAATCTAACCTATCCTTAATCATTTGAATTAACAAATAATACCAATGGAATCTAACCTACTCTTGACTATTTAGATTGACAAGTAATACCAATTAAATTATATGAAATTATATGTGTTGAATAATGTTTAAAGTACTCCACCAAATTCTTTTCATATAGATCGGTTAAGTGGATTAATTTAACCTAATTTAATATATCTAATCCATCTCATTCAAGTTTAACCATTAGAGTCATGATATTCCTAATTTATCAAATTAAATTTTATCATCAAAGATAATTAGAATGTTAAAAGTGAGTGAAATTTTCCGAATATGAATTAATTGGTAGGTATATCTATACTATTAATAGAAAAGATTCTCTTTTATAATTACTTTCTTCTTTTACATAAATTTTCACGATCTCAACTTTTAAATCTTATCACTGTTTTTTTTCTGAAAGTCAATTTCAATAAAAAATTCAATTGTAGTAAAATTATAAAAAATAAAAATAATAAAATAATTTATCTACATCACTAATAAAAGAGAAGAGAATTCTCTTAGTGACTTTTTTTATATAATTCTTTATATTTTGTCGTTTAAATTTCATGATTATTTTCTTAAACTCAATTAATTACCTATAAAAAAGCTAATTACAATAAAGTTATAAAAATAAATAAAATAATTTATCTTTATAATTATTTTTTAAAAAATATTTCTATACCATTAATAAAGAGAATTATGCTTAGACTACCTTTTTTGTGTATAAAAATATTAACATAGTTATATAACTACTTTCTTACACTCAATCCTAAACTACTATAGAAAATCTAACCACAGTAAAGTTATACAAATAATTTATTTTCATAATATTTTTGTGAAAATATTTTTTATAATTTTGATAATATTTTTTGTGATCATAAAATGCGCATATGTTTCCGGTGGTGAGAAAGTGAATCGATACACGTGATCATATGATAAGGAGGAAACAAAGTACACGTGATAGAGAAGTGAGGAACCGGACAAAGAGTTTGGGAAGTTTTGTTTTGAACAGGAAACTGTAACATTGTGTTCTCACTTTTCTCTCCCATCTTTTTTTACCACCCAAATCCAAATCCAATTTCAATTTTCAATCTTTCCTACTATTTCTATTCCTATTATTATTATATTTCATTTGCCACCATTCATCAAACCTTAACACCACCGTTTCTCTTGTGCTATCAATCTTTTCTCAATTTGAGTGGCTGCAAAACCCCACGTGTTACCGTCTTCACTTTTTTTGTTGCCCCTTTTTTTGTTCACCTCTTTCTTCAACCAATAATCCCTTTTGAGGTTTAGGGTTTTGATCCTCTCAACAACTCCCCCTTAATTTAAGGATATTTCATTCTTTTCAATAACTGCCATGTCTAAGAGGTGAGCCTCACCATCTTGCTTTTCCCATGGTTAATTGACTTTTCTTGATGTGGGTTTTCTGTCTTTTGTTCTTCCCTTTCTCCAATTTCTGTTAATTGATGATTGATTTTATATATTGATGCTATCTATTGTTCTTTCAATCCTGTTTTTATTTTATCTTTGAACCCGATTCAGATTTTGTTGTTTTCTATCTGTTGTGTGTTATTTGTTGATCATAATTCAGAAGAAAAAGGGATGAAAGTTGCTACCCTTTTGTATTTGTTATTGAATTTGTGGAATCATTATTTGATTGATTCACATAGTTTTTGTTATTGGGAACTCAATCAGTTTATAATCTGTAGCTTATCATTATTCGGAAACAGAGACTTCTATGCTCATGATAGGCAATGAGCCATTCCTGTATGTCATAACAATATTGATTTACGTAGTAGGTAGAAGAATGAAATTTGGCTTTGCTATCTTTTTTGTGGATTGATTTCTACAGTAGGTAGAAGAATGAGATTTGGCATTGCTATGTTTTTTGTGGATTGTAGTTTGCACTTGACATCTCTAACTGTGAAATTATTTGAATCCAGCCTTTTGTTTTCATTTGTGGAAATTTGGATAAAAGGTTTTTATTGGGGAGCTTAGTTTTTTCCTCTCTCCTTCCTATTGCAACTTGAAGATTATTAAAATTTTTGTAATTTCTTGTTTTCTGAATCTTGTAGGGTTCTCTGTAAGTTCTTTGCTCATGGAGCCTGTCTGAAAGGGGATCATTGTGAATTTTCTCATGACTGGAAAGATCCTCCAAATAATGTTGGTGATGCAAAACTCTTCTTTGCTGCAGAACCGACTAATGTTATTAATGTACATATCTCTTATCATTTCTGTTTGTTGTCTTGTTGTGACAGATTTGCACATTTTATCAGAAAGGAACCTGTGCTTATGGTAGTCGCTGCAGATATGAACATATCAAAACTTCTCAAGCACAATCTTCCATTCCATCTTCTTCAGTAATTGAACACCATACACTGGTTTCAGATACTGGTGCTTTTGGAAATATTATAAGTACAAATGGTGTTGGTACAGCTGCAGAGTTTTCTCTTTCCAGTAGTCCATACATTCTTCCGAGTGAACCGGCTTGGAATCATGAAGTGGCATGGAATCATGAAGCGGCTTGGAATCACGAACTGGCTTGGAATCCAGAATTTGAGTATTATGAAATTTTAGGGGAAGACAATGTTGGTCAATCCATAATCACTTCACCTTCTGAGCTTTCAATCTGTTCATTTGCTGCTGCACCTTCTGAGATTTCAATCTGTTCATTTGCTGCTGCTGGCAACTGTCCACGAGGGGAAAAATGTCCTCATATTCATGGGGATCTGTGTCCCACCTGTGGAAAGCATTGCCTGCATCCTTTCCGACCTGAGGAAAGAGAAGAGCATATGAAGAATTGTGAAAATAAGCATAAGCACCTTGAGGCATTGAAACGAAGTCAAGAAATTGAATGCAGTGTTTGTCTGGAGAAGGTTCTGTCAAAGTCTACAGCAGCTGAACGTAAGTTTGGGCTGCTATCTGAATGTGATCATCCATTTTGCATATCCTGTATTAGGAATTGGCGCAGTAGTAACCCAACATTGGGGATGGATGTTAATAGTACATTGAGGGCTTGTCCAATTTGTCGTAAGCTATCGTACTTTGTCATTCCAAGTGTCATTTGGTACTCGACAACTGAAGAGAAACAAGAAATCATTGACAACTACAAGGCAAAGCTCAAGTAATTTCTGATCACTCGCAAAATCTTATGACATCTTTTGCCTTTTCTATCCAATTAATCTATGATCTGATCACAATTTAAGCACAGTGAGTTTTAACTTGGTTCACCACTGTATGCTGTCTTACTGATGAGGGATGACCCATTTCCTTTGCCCCTTCTTTATATTGATTTTCATGTGCAAGGGCAGCTGATGACGAGTAATATAACATATTTCACAACAAGGAAAAAAAATAGCTCACATGAGTGAAATAGTGAATGACTATCTCTTTTCTGATACTCTTTTGGTAATTGTTTAATTCCTTTTGTAGGTCAATTGACTGCAAGCACTTTGACTTTGGGGATGGTAACTGCCCTTTTGGAACTAGTTGTTTCTACAAGGTAATTTTGTTAATATAACTAGTTCTATTTTACCCCCTGTCTGGGCCATTTTTCTATTTTTCTGCTAAACGCATATAAATATCTTTACTCGCAGCATATACATAGTTTTTGTATACACTATAGAATTTATTGCATTAGAAATTATTTTTTGTACTAGAGTCTAATGTCTGCACTAAATT
Source organism: Lablab purpureus (assembly GCA_030347555.1). Taxonomy (NCBI): domain Eukaryota; kingdom Viridiplantae; phylum Streptophyta; class Magnoliopsida; order Fabales; family Fabaceae; genus Lablab; species Lablab purpureus. Next base: position 28,382,518 of record CM059258.1, read on the forward strand.
TGGTTTACCATAAGCCATTTTCAGTTGTTCTAATGACTTTACTTTTTTATAAACTTAGTATCACAGTATTGAAAACAATGGCTGCAACTTATTTCTGCCTTTCTGGTACCTAAGTCTATTAGTATTTTCAGGCATACAATTTCTATTCCCCTAGCTTGTGTTGAAATGTGTTGTCTAGATTGTGGGACTTGAACTGTGTTAAAAGTGAGTCTTGAGAAGTGTTTTGAGGTAACTATTTTCAAAATTGACTGGAGATTTGGTTTCTGAAATCTTTAATCGCAGCATGCATATCGAGATGGCCGTGTGGAGCAGGTAGTATTGCGACATCTAGGGGCTGCTGATGGAAATACCGTAATTGCAAAAGACATCAGGTTTCTCTTTTCCTTCTATTATCTCTGACCTTGCCCTTACTGTGTTCCTTCTTTTTTTGTTCATTCACTAACATAAAACATGATGCTTTCAGGTTGTCGGATTTCCTTTCTAACATGCATTTAAGATGAATGGTGTTGTTTGTATGTTCCAGTAAGTTCCAAACTCGTGTTTCCTTTTACATAAATTGAGGGTGACTTTTGTATATGATTTAATGTATAGTAATATTTCTTTTGTATTTGGTGCTTAGTTTTTTTTATTGTTAGTTTCTGTCTTTGAAGCCTCAAATATGATAGTTCTTTGGGAAGTCTCACCATTTGTTCTATTGTTGATAAGCTGAGGCAAACTTTAATAGTATTTACGCAAGTTTGATGATCCCTTGAATGACGATTGGTTTTATGGGTATCTAGATGCCACATGAAATTTAGTAGTTTGGCCATATTATCTTTATATAAACATGTTCTATTTAAGAAGTGAATGTGTTTAGTGTTCTTAATTGTAGCCTTTTGAATATGAGAGTACATATGTGCTTTTTAAATTGCTCAAAACCAACTTGCCCCTTTTACATGTAGGAACGTCAGTGAATAGAAGGAACAGATAATAAAGGAATTGACTGATATTTGGTTGCTTTTTGGTCAAGGATAATCACACTAGGTAGAAAGAATCACTAGTATACTTCTTTGAGGCCAATTAAAGTAATCTTTTATGGCCAGAAAATCGGAATGAGGAACATTATAAAGCTTATGAATATCAGCCTTAAATGATAAAAAAAGAGAAGTTAAAATGATTGTCTAAGATTGGGGATGATATTATATGGTTTAGTTCGAATTATTTCACTTTCCAACCTTAGATACACAGTCTTCAAATTAATATTTGATCAGAAAATGCAAAGAAAATAGAAACACTTCTATTTTTTTCCCTGACTTTAATTGGCCTTTGTTTGGTTGAACTAATCATTTGGTCCCCAATCCCCATAGGTTAGACTCGTTTAGGAATCAGTTCATGTATGGACAAAACATAAGTTTTAATCCCCATCCACTCGTATTAGTACACTGTAGTACTAAATTAAACCCTAGACCCCATAAACTCATATTAGTACACATTGGTCCCTGCTTTTACTATGTTTCTCAAGTCCTAGCCCTAAAAAGCTTTTGTTTTAGTTCCTATATGCCCTCATAGGGATTAAAGTTTAAGGGTTTTTTTGTCACTTTACTGTACAGTGACATATCCGGAAACGAGCCAAATGTCAAGTTTAACCTTGCTTTTTTTCTACCTCATTTTTTATTCCCAAAACATCTAGCCCTGATGCTGATTTTATTTCACTTCTAAGCATACTATTTTTAGTTGAACTGTTGTTAGCTTAGTGCCTCTATTTTTCTTTGTAATCCCTAGTTGTGTTAATTGCTACCTGTGTGTTATCTCTGCAGGATACTTGCTAAAAAAATGGCATCCTTCAATGTCAAAAGTTATTTTTATATTGCAAGTCAAGCTCCTCTTCTTGTTTCTATGATAGGTGCTTTTTCAGTAAACCCATATGCACTTGATAACCCCAATTTTTTCTGAAATGTAAGTTTTGTTGGTCTTCATTTTAGATTTATCTTTAAGTTTGTTTACTATCTTAAGTTTATACCCACAGTATTAATTAATGCTTTCAATAATTTTCTATCACGTATGCCATATATATACACATTATTTTCTCACTTTCATTGAGATTGTTTGTGTATAGAATATTTGGTCCAGTGGCCCCAATATGAAAGGAACTATATTTCCTTGAAATCTAATCCCTTCTTTCTGTCTTACTTTGTTCAATTGTCATTTGGTCAGAGATAATCTCAATGTTATGTTGGTAGCATTTGCAAAGAGATGTAATCCAAAACCATTTCTTTTGGTACTGTTGCTTCTTGTGTTCTTGACTTGGTATGAGTCCCAATGACTAAGTGGTGTATTGCTCATGGTAGTTAGAACTGTGTTCTGACTAGTAGAATTGGATGATTCTATGTTTCTGCCCTGCCTTGGCAAGTTAGTCCATGCTCAGAATCACTGCTGAGCAGAATCGGTACTCACCATGCAGAATCATAAAATTGTGAAATCAGAGTTTTTCCGAGTTTGCATGGATCACATTTTGTGTGCCAACTTCCAGCTGTGGGTCAAGTTTCTTTCTATCTTTTTTTTTTTCGTTTTGGGTTCTGTAAACCTAAGCCCATAAAACCCTTGCCCAAGAAACCAACTTTTCTGTAACCCCAACACTAATAATTGAGGAAAACACCTTCGCTGACATCACTTCATCTTCTTCAACCTCTGGCACAAAGTATCCTCCCTCACCCTAGCCCCAATAGTGTTGCAGGGACCACAACAACCAGAGCTATTCTCATCCATGTCTGAGGTTGTCTGGCTGTGTGGTTCCTCTGCTTCTGTAGCTCTGTTTGTGTGGTTCACTGGTTCTATTTCTATGGAAGAAATGAGGATCTCTTGAGTGATTATAATTTTAATTTGGATGATCTATTTTAGAGGTCTAGTCTAGGCGTTCAAGTGTTGGGTTTTTATCACTTGGCACCACTACAGTATTTTGAGTTGCTTTGTTTTCCATTTATGACTTGTAAGTTGAGTTCTGTATGAGGTTTAGTCATTGACTTTCTCATGCTTGATAATCTATGTTTATAAATTTAAGCTTTATGAAATATTTGGTGTGTTACGTTTTTTTTTTCTTATTTGTTATGTGTTATATGCATATGTATGAATTTTATATGCCTTATAGGATCTTACGCTTTGTGTTACAATTCCATGGTTTACGAATCTGTTTCCCCTTTCCTAGTCTCAATAGAATCTTGAATTTAACTACTTTGTTATTGCTCGATCCTTTGCACTCTTATTTTTCTCATAAATCTTGGCACAAGTTAGGCTTGTCTATGCATTTTCATGCTTCAAGCCTGAAGAACTCTTGTGTTAGGGATTGTTTGTTGTTGACAACATTATTTTGTTGAAAGATCTGACCTCATGGTTGCATGGATGCGTTAGCTTACTATGTTCGTGCTGTGAGTGTACGGACATGATTATATTCTCTCCATTACCATTTGTTTTCTCTAATAAATTATAATAAAATGATAGTAGTAATAATCATAATTATTATTATGCAAAAGTAATGAAACAAATGGCCATAATAACATGTATAATTATAATATATATTTGAAAAGTCTAGAAATACTATATTCGATCTCAGTTGCCCTTAAGCTTTTGAACTTTTTATAAATTCTTTTGTAGGATAGTATAGAACTTTATGTGAATGTATGAAGTTACATATTTTGAGAAAGTTCCATCTGTTTTCTATAGCTTATGCATGAGAGAAGTTTTGCATAAAATGGAATAGAAATTGATAGGGGTGTTGAGTCATTAAGAAGAAAAAGAAAAAAAGCCTTAGCTAGTTTGAGAGACCTGTACTTTCACTACCATAATACTTAGCAATTTCCTACCTCTCATCTCCATCTTTTCCTTGTATCCCACATGACATTTGATTTTAATATAGTGTAAGCTCTATTTGCTGACAATGGTTTATTTATTTTGTTTTAACAAAAATTACAGAGGCACCAGAGAAAGAAGCTGCACACTTGTGCATTCTGTCGTTGTAATAAAGTGCATGTGTTTACTGGTAGATGGACATGCTACGAGGGTATAAACTTAAATAAATTCATTTTTAAAGCATATAAATGGAAGTATGGATTGATGGTGGTATACTCCATTAGAAGCATGGTGGAATGCACTCTTTTAGCCATCGATGAGACTTTTAGAAGCATTACCTTTGTCTGGTGGATTTCAAAGTTATATGCAAAAATTGATTGGGATGATGAAGTTTCCCTGTTCACATGATTGAGATCTTAAAAGATATAATACCATTTTATTGTGTACTTGGATTTCCTTGCTGTGGTTGGCAATGCACCAAGAGTCTTAGGAAAAAGGGTTCAACATGTGTATTGGTTTTGTTATTTTTTATAGGACTATGTCAGGGCCCTTTTGTGGCTTATATTGGTAACCTCATTCCTTTTTTATGAATACACCACTACAATCTTGAGTTTCACCAACTGAATATACCACACTATTTAATTAAAGAGGTCGTTTGTTTGATCAGAAAAATTGTTATTTATCCATCTCGTTTTGAATTGCTATAACATAAACTCAAATTCTTAAAAATGAAAGGCTAGAGCAAGAATATTCTCACATTTACACATCTTTTTTGAATGGAAATAGGTATGACAGAAAGTGGAGATGGGGTCACACTCCTTCTCCAAGAGAGGAGTTTAAAATTTTAATTTACTTATATTCTCTTTCTTTACGCATTCTCATAAATAATACCAAAATTTATCTTTTGTTTTTGAAATTTTTTGGATTGTGTAATTGAAAACTTAAAATTGACTTGAGGATTTCACATTCTTGAACAGTAATTTGATAGGATAGGCAATTTAGACTTTTGGATTTTCTAATATGAATGTTAATTTTTTAAAATGTTGAATTTAAAACCTTTTTTCATGTATAATTTGAAAATTGCTTTGTTTTCTAGATTGAACAATTTAAAATAAAATTTTGGAAAATATTTTTTAAAATCATATAATTTATAAGATATTTCTGGATTATGTGATTGTTTTAAAATTAATTTAGATAAAAAGAGAACTTTTTTCAATTTAAAAGACTGATTCAAATTATATATATAAAAAAAATTCAAACTTTATTATTTATTGGATAACACAATTCAAAAGTTTTTCTTTATAGAGTCAAACATAAATGACACTGTAATCTTTTAATTATGAGATTGTCGAAGTAAACTCATTAAGGTAGAGAAAAATTGTAATCTGCGTATATTGTAAAAAATTTACATATTAATTATATTTTAGTTTAAACATAAAAAATATAGTTGACATAACATTAGTCATTACTAAAAAAATTTATATTTTATGAAAATTTTCTTATAAATTTATAAAAAAAATAAGAATATTTTTTTTAGAAAATATAAGAAATTCTAATATGTTATGAAGCATTGCTTTGATTAGTTGAAAAATCTTAAGTAATGAGTTAATGTTAAAAGTATATCATAGTTGAGACAGCTAAACTTTTATGAAATTAACTGAGGGTCTCTTCGTGGAATTTTTACTAGTAAGATTTGTATGCATTTATTTTTTTTAAGTTGGAGAATAGAGATCAAATACTTAATTAATGTTTTTTCAAATTAGTGTAATGAATTAACTTATATAAATCGAACGTTTTTTTTTTTGGTTAATTCAGTTTTCTTTTCCAAATAAAATGAATGAATTTTAATTTTAATTTTAACATTTACTTTCGATTTTATTTTGAGTTTTTAAATTATATTGTTTTTACCATCATATAAAGTCACGTGTCAACTCTATCTAATACATTTTTAAATTTTTTTTCAGATCTTTTTAGGTGATTTTAAAATTATTTATATTAGTCTTTATTATCAACAAATACGTCAAGTATATCAGTATATAAACATATAAAAAATAATATTCAATTATATTACACTTCAAAAAACAATTAGACTTCAAAGCTAGAGAATTTAAAATTAAAAAAATATTTAAATTATCATATTTTATTTACCAGTATCCATAAACAGAAGAGACATATAAGTTAAAAAAGATAGATATACTAGAAGCAACCTAAATCAATGAACAACATTATGTTATATAATATTTCAACATCATGTTATATTATAATATCATTCATTCATCAAAATTAACAAAGGATTCATGAACAAGAATTAAAAATTGAAGTAACTAATTTATTAACAAAAATTACAATTAGCAATAAAAATGGAATTCAAATTATGAACAAAAATTTTAACAACAAAAATAGGAAGTGAAATTGTCACAATTTTTCATAATTGTGTCACACTTTCCATGCTAGTGTGTAATAGTGTTATCCAATCACTATCAAACAATTACTAGATTATGCTAAAATACACTTATAGAAAATAACCTAAGTAATTAATTCTTCAAAGAGATTCAAATAAATTAAATTTAAAATTAATATAACTATTAGTAGAGATGTTTGATACTTATATATTCAATTAAAATTGTTGAGTTAAACTAAAAAAAATAGAAACTACAAATTCAATTAAATTTACAAAATAAATTTGAAATAAAATTGACACAAATTCAATTAAAATTACATAATTAAATTCAAAATAAAATTAAAACAAAATCAATTAAAATTGCAAACTTAAATTCATAATAAAATTTCAATACGAAAGATATCAATTAAAATTGCAATTCGTATAGTAAAAATTTCATGGTTTAGAAAAATAAATTCATATTCAATCATCATCAAATTAACATGAACATGATTAATTGTAGACCTAAGTCTAGATTTATTGAATTTCACATTAACTCAAAACACAATCACAATTTCTGTGAAATTTAAAAGGGTGAGCAACTAGTTAATTTAAATGAAAAATATTTGAATCAAGATCTAAATCTAATTTTTTTTCTAAATGTGGTTCATATTTTATATCCAAATAAACACAACTCTCACAATTGTGAAAAATGGATCCAGGAAATAAATAAAAAATATAAATAATTCATATACTTAAAATAACTAATAACTCAATATTACGGTAATTTTTGGAATATTGAATCTTTATGTGATTTAGTCACATATTTTCATCAAAATGTTTCAGTAAAAGTTTTCATGAAAAGAAAAAAGATACAAAAGTGAAAAAAAGAGAAAGAAAGAAAAGAAAAGAAAAAAACTTCATTCAAAATATGGAAAAGCTAAAAATATATATGAAGAAATGAATATCTCATGTTGTGTATTTCAATATATGTCTCCAAAAATCTGTTAATAAGACTAATGAGATTAAGGTTACAATACATTTTACTTTTTTACTTTTAAGTTTGTAATAATGAGCTTAAAAAAAGTTATATAAACTTAAAAATAGTAAGAAAAGAAAAAAAAATTGTTATAGTTTATAAAGAAAGTCTAAAACATAATACATATGTGAAAACCTCTTATTCCATTCTTACTATATTGTATATAATTTTTTACCAAAAAATATTGCATATAACATTATATATTATAATGAATACTTCTTTTTGTCCAATGTCGATTTTAATATTTTTTTAAATTAAATGTATAAATAATTATTAAATATGTTCTTATTGATTCCATGAAATTTTTATAGGCGATAATTGTTTCTTTATACAATATTTTATGTATGTATTTTTTTTATATGAATCATTCGATTATTAATTATATATATATATATATATATATATATTATGAATGTGTTGCCACATAAACATATATGAGGTGACAATATCATTTTTCTTTTGTTAAAAGTTCATCCTTGGATTTGTTAGTAGCAAATTAGAATGAGTGGGATCTCCTCCTTTATTGCATCTTCCATGATTATTATGAACAAAACCCTAAAAAACAGTTACGAAAAACATGGACATGCAACCAAATGTTACTAACTCACTACCATTCATTTCCTCGTACCTCGTCAAACCATCATTATAAATACCCTCTCTTTCTCTCTTTCTCTTCAGAAAAAGAAAGAAAAAAAAGAAAGAAAGTAAGAAAGCAATAAATAAAACCCTAACACCTTCCAAAACTTTCATCCTTTCTTTGTTACTCATTTTCTCTTTCTCTCTCTACGCATTCCCTTTTTCCTCTATTCGCCATGGCATCTCACTCAATTTCCTTCAACACCTTCGCCCTCGCTCTCCTTCTCGCGCTTTTCTTCGCCGCCGCCTCCGCCGCTACATCCCCGGCGGCCGCACCGGCAGCTGGTGGTGCCGCAGCCGGTGCCGGAGCTGCAGGTGGCCCCGCAGCCGCCGGAGGTCCCGAAGGTGCCGATGCTGCTGGAGGTGTAGGATCCGTTTCCAGCTCTGTGGCAGTGATTGGAGCTTCGATTGTGGTGTCAATGCTCGCCATCTTCAAGCACTGAATCTGAACTTTGGATTTGTAGTGGATTTCGTGTCGATTCATTCCACTGGTAAACATTCATTGTTGCTGATTAGAGAGAGATATAAAGAGAGAGAGAGAGAAATTTTACAGTATTTATATATATATATATTGAATAATAATATTATTGTAGGTGTTAGTGAGAAAGAAGACCAAAGGATATTAAGACATCCTTAATTACAAAGTACTATGTTACGTTAATAATACTGTTTCTAATATTGCACTTCTTTTTCCCTTTCAATGTTTAGAACATGCTCTCCTCTCGGCATATCAATGTACTTGAAGCTGAAACTTTTGGACGTTATTTTTTTTAACGTCTAAAAAGTACGCTAATTATGTCAGTAAAATTTGGTTGAATTTTTGTAATTTTAAAGATTAATTTCATGCTAAATTAGATATTATTTTGCTTTAATTATAATGTTCAAGTACTAATTAATTAGTAACTTTTATGCTGTTATAAAGTAAATTACATTGGTTATTATATTTGTAATACGAAAATAATGGAAACATTAATCATATATGAAAAAATATATAGAGATTCATTTCCCACCACCAACTAACACCCACATTTAATTTTAAATTTTTTTATTAGATTTAAAAAAAATTAGTTTAAAACTCGAGTGTAAGATCAGGATACCTCCTTCTGAGGGTCTGTGTATCCTTTCCCTTTGTGTATAAGATTAGTCTTGAATAAGAAAAGTTTAAGATTGTCATAATATACATATGCAGGGTAGAGTTAGAAATATTTAATTTAGTGACAATAATAGTGATATCAATGTACTCCACCTCTCTGTAACTATAAGAAACAACCTCTATAAATGAAATGGAATCCATGATGCTGTTGATTTCTATTTGCAATTTTATTGGATAATTTTTTATTATAATATATGTATTATATTTATATATTATAATATAATATTAGATAAATTATAAGATCTAATATCATAAATCTAATAAATCTCTTACACAATCTATATCTACAATATGACATAAAATTTAGAACATAAACATTTAAAATAATTCTTATACATTGTTTTTTATGAATAATATTTTATTTTATTTTAATATTTTTATCTAAAATTAATAATATATAATGTTTATATATTAAGATAATTTTTTTCCATTTCATTCATATATTAAAGATATTGTATTAGTTTTGTATCACGTATTTATAAACATAAATTAAGTTAGATAAAATATTTTTTTAATATACATATATCATATATAAATAGAATAAATATTTAAATAATTAATTTTAGTTTAGTTCAGTGTTGATCAATTTTAAAATTTTAAATTGCTATCCAATTTGAACTGTGTGGTTCTAGAGAAAAAAGTTCTATGATGATCAAAAAGTTTCGGTTTCAATTGATTATCAACATTTTGGAACAGTTTTCATTTGTTTTTTTATTTTTTCAATTTTGAACACCCTTAATTCAAGAAATATAATTGAAAGATATTTTGAAACTAATATGTGGGTTAAAAATTTAATTAAAAATATAATTTAACTTGATTTATTTAATAAAAATTCAATCCAATTTATCTTATCGACAATTTTTCATAGATGAATATCGGACTTAGCTATAAAATAGTATGTTTTAAACATTAATAATACAACTGAAGTTATATTTTTTAACAAATATATATATGAAAATTTATTTGTAATGAATAAGATATATTAGAGATAAATAAATTGTTTTAGAGATTAATGTTTAATGAAAGTTTGTTGAGTGTTAATATTTCATCTCTAATTTACATATTTAAATGAAGAAAATCACTCTCGAGATATCAATCTCAAAACATAGTTTCATCTAATAGAGACACTCTTTGTTTTAATTAAATTTGGAAGAAAACAAACATCCAATACAAGAAAAAAGGTTGAGACCTACTATAAAGTGCATCTCTCAAATTTTGCAAAACATACCTTTAAGCATTATCCTAAGCTGGATGATCAAAAGATTCTTCATTTGACATTTCTATATCTCTTGACATTTTAGGGAATGAGTCATCTAGTTCAAAGTTTGAAAAATCAATATTTGACCAATCATTTGAAAACTCAAAGTGTATCAAATTGTAAAACTCAAAGTGTATCAAATTGTTTCTTTCCTTGTCAGACTCAGAAGCAGGAATCTCATTTGGAATTGACATGTCCAGGTTGTTGTCAAGTATCTGAAAAGAATTAACATCCAATGTTTCTGCACTTGTCTTGTTTATATCCCTCTTATTTGCTTGATGAGTGTCTCTCTCAATAGGAGAAATATCATGATTGTCTTCTTTATAAACCTTTGGTTTTGTAGGTTCAACCATAACTCTCTTGGTTGAAGTCACATGAGAAATCTCAGTTGGTGGAGGTAGGGATACATCAAAAGGTACAGACAAATGTGCATCATTATGAAATGAATGGATTATAGGATTTGATTGACAAACTGAATTAGTTGAAATCTGTGATGCCTTGAGTGCACAATTGTTTACTAATGAATTACCTTTTGTAGAAGAGGATCCAAAATCTACTTTGTTAGTAGAAGGTGGTAGCAGTGTGTTTATACCTACAAATGTTAGAATAAAATATAAAATATAATCAAATATTATAAATATGGTAAATATTACAGATATTATAAATATTACAAATGTTGTAAATATTACAAATATTATAGATATTACAAATAAAAATGTGATATTATTTCTCTTCAAGAATCTATCTCAATCTCATCCTATTATGAAAAGTTAAAATTAATTTTATAATCTTTGATTAAATTAAAATATGCCCATATGTGTACCTACAATGACATCCATGAATGGTGTGACTATAATCAAATAGAGTATATCATGCTTTTTCTTGTGGGCCTTAAGGATCTTTAATCAAATGTCAAATTCCTTCAATGAATCTCTTTCTCTATATCACTAAAGTATTTTATCTGGTTATTCAAGAAGTGAAACAGAAGAAAATTGGTAATTCATTCAAAACTAAATCTTCCCATACTTTTGAAATCAAGAATGATGTTGATTTCAAAAACAAATAAAATAAGAATAAAGTAAAAAAATAATTGGTGACATATGAAAACTTAGTATATACTTAATATAAACACAAACAAGTATACATTGGACATTATTTTTCTTGCCAAGTTGTCTACCACGAGGTTTCTTCACAACTATAGACTCATCTTTTCTCTTCTTGTCAAATACTCTAATCATAGGTGATGAAAAGTTTACATTGTCCATAGATTTAGATGGCAATGACATTATGTTTTGTACAAAAGAAAGTGAACTAGTAGACATAACTGCCAAAAAAAAGAAAAAAAAAATCATAAGTTCAACAATAACCATATTTTAATTTATTAACAACCATAAAAATCATATATTACTTGAAGGAGTTGTATTATAATTTTTCATTGGACAAACAACTGCAGGATTTGTGATCATGGTTGTGGCATTCGACAAGGATGATCTTGCATTAAAAGTTTCCACAACATTATGCATGTCTTGAATAACATTTGAATTCTATTTTTCTCTTGCATCACCATGACATTTTCTTTATCCACCACTTCATTTTGTTTCTTTAAAAATATATATTGATTCAACATCTCCTCCAAACTCAACAAATTCTGGGACATCGAGAAAACAAAAATTGTTAAAAGGAGTGAACAAAGAATGCTAACTCATTTGTGAAATTTTAAAAAAGAAGAAAAAATAATAAGAATATTGAAAAGTAGCTAGAGTAACCTTATTTGCTGGCAAATTGGCAAAAAGTAGTGAAGCTTCATTGCAAAAGATAACCCTAGTTTTGAAGAATTGGTTGCGAAAGAGATATTGATTCACAATGAAGACAACTAGAGCCTGAGATATATTGAACCTTTCAGAAGTCATTGAGAATCACACTTACGTTTAACAAAATTGTTTCACAAAACACTATTAAATCAAATCAAATATAAGAAAAACACTAGAATAATAATAAAAATAAAATACATAACACTTAATATTGTAAGCTAGTGCATTGTGAACTAGTGCATTTAGCAAGATAACAAAGGAGGGGAATTCAAAAGTTTTAAATTTATTGTGGTAATAGTTGCTAATTTCACATGTTTCCCTTTTCTTATTAAAGTTTCCTTATTTAACATTTTAGGTAGATTTTCACCTTAATTATGGAATAATCTACATTTAGTAAGTTTTATCCTTTACTCTTTTAATATATTAATATTAGGTATTTTTTATTTATTTAGAGCGTGAAATGTAAATAATAGCATTTACATATCATCCTATCTTTAACTTTTTTTATAGTTTTCTTGTCAGTCATAATTGTACTTTTGTCATTCATAGATAAAATAATAGAGTATTATTATTTAATATTTTTTATCAACATATTATTATTATTTAAAAAATATAACTAATTAAAATTTGGAATCAAAGTAATTTATTAGTATTTTATATTAATTTGAGAACTAACAAATATTTTTAACATTTTTAAATAGATTAACCTTATAAACACTAGCGAAAACATACCCGCTTCTTAGCATGAATCTACATAATTCAAAAATATATATATAATTTTATAAGAATGATATTTGAACATTTATGTGGTGGTTTTTTTTTAAGTAGAGAAATTATATTATTAAGTTTTAATAGAAAGAAGTTGTTTGATTATTTTTTTATTAAATAAAATATTATTTTTTATTTATTAAAAGGAAATTTTGTCTAATTAAAAGATGACACTGAGTAGTTATATAAAAATATGTATCTCTTTATATAATACTAATGAAATAAAGTACTTAATTTCTCTATATTTTTTAAGAAAATAAAAGGAAATAATGATAGTTACATAAATATAGTATTTGATGGTTTGTAGTGTATAGTGTGCAATTACTTTTAATACAGGAGTAGTTTATATATATATATATATTTTTTTTTTATAATTTAAAATATAAAAATAAAATAGAATCATGATATATATATATATATATATATATATATATATCATGTATTATTATAGATATAAAAGTATCATATATTGTTATAGCTATAAAAATAAAATATCTACTCTATGGAAATTTTACTATATATTATTATAGATATAAACACTAGTGGAAATACAATTATTACCACACGTGTGTGTAAACAATTTTTCATTTTAGTATCTATTTTAATACAGTATTATATTATAATTAGTGAAAAGATAACTGTTTTTTTATTACGTGTGACTTTGTTTATTGTATAGAATAGAAAAAATATAATTAAATATATAATTAAATATGTTTTGTATTTATTAAAATAAAATTATAATTTTATAATAAATTTAATATATATTTTTATGCATATATATTAAAAAAAGGAAATATTAGTGTATAGTTTTAATATCCCTTTTGTCATTCATTCATTCTTTGATGTTCGGTATGTATTAATTAATTAATATACATCTTCCCCATTCTTATCATTCCTTAGTCTCTTTTCTTATGTTGATTTCTTAGCTATCATAAGAACAAATAACTCTCTTAAATTTTTTTTTGTTTTGCTTAGAAAAGGAAATTGATCTGGGCATGATCTTAAAAAGAGAATTTTTTTATTTATTTGTGATTTGTGGCTTTTTTTTCTTTGTTTACTGTCTTTCTTAGGGACTAATATTCTTGTGCCTTTTATTTAATTTACCTGTTGATTATTGAACAAAAATAGAAATAAATCAGAAAGAAGTTGAGAAGTCTCATAGGAATTTTTTTTAAACAATGTTAAAAATTTACGGTTTAATTAATTTTTAAGTTTTTATAAATTTTTAATTTTTAATTAAATTTTAAGTCTTTTATAAATTTTAATTTTTTTAATTAAATTTTTATTAAAAAGTGTTTTTATTAAAATTTAAAATATTTATATTTTTTTCAATTGAGCTTATCTCATGTCTGACCGTTAAATTACATAATTATTACTAATATTTATTAAATTATATAAAAAATAATTTTTTAAATTTTAATTTTCTCGTAAATTTAGATATTTTTAGTTGAATATTATTAAATAAATTATTCTCTTAAGTATCTACAATATTTATAATTTTTAATTGAATATTTGTTGGTTAATTTTATAATTAATTAGAATGATGTAAGTGGTTGATTTTGCATCTTTAAGTACAACACCGAGAATTTAAAAAATAAAAAATAGTTTTGAAACCTTAATTATTTTTATAAAAGCTGACATTGTTTCACTTTTTTAAAATAAAATACTAAAACAAAAATTAAATCAAAGCAACTATGTGAAGATATTAAACAATGTTATTTTTTATAAAAAAAAATACTTAGAGTTTCAATTTTTTTTTCATTATTGTCAAAGTTTGTAGTAACTTGATTTGGACTACAAACATAAAGGATTGTGTCATCTAATTGATAATAAAATTAAATGACAAAAACTCTATTGAATTTTTTTAAAATAAAATAGTATAAATATTTTGAGTATTCAATAGAATAATTTTTTTAAATAAAGATCTAATTGAAAAGATCCAAATTTATAAAAAAACTAAAATTTGATTAAGTTGAAATTTAATTAAAAATAAAATTTAAATTTATTTATTTTATAAAAGTTCAACTTGACTCGATTAACGTTAACTTGATTCAACTTGATCAATAAAGGTCTGACTTGACTCGACTTAAATTGACATCTGATTTTGACTTAACTTGAGGTAGGTCCTTATCGATTCGATTCGAGGTGCATCCAATATGGGTTTGACTTGACTCAATTGACATAGGCATGAATCGACTCGGGTTTTACATGGACCCAACCTTACTAAATTTAAGTTGGACTTATCTCAATCAACTTGACATGGTGACAATGTGACCTAACTTGACCAAAACCCAATTTGACCTTATTTCGTAGATTTGGATTTGAATTGAGTAAATAATTTTCTTGTGTATTTTTTTAAAATGAATTTTTGTTTTATTTTTATTTTTAAATAATATTTTTTTACTTTAAAAAATGTCTATGGGTTAGTCTTAGCCTATGAAAACTTTTGAGGACTTTTGACCTGATGAACTATTTCTTGTGTGGATCTTTTGGTTTGATACTTTTTTCCCCTAGACCATGTGAATCATAATCAAACCTGTGAACTGGATCAAATTAACAAATATACTTACTAATGTATGTAATTTTAATTTTATGATAAACATAAATTAGTGGAAATGGACTAAGTTTCTTCTTTTTCTTTACATGCGAATATAATCCTTGAGTAACATAAAATTACCCATAAATTAAAATTTGTTGGTAAAGATCATATTTGTTGTAATGTTGCGGTTAATATTTTGATTGATTAGGTTTTTGAAAGGATTTTAGTACCTTTGTAGTTCTTTTGTTATTCTAAAATTGTTTTTGTTTAATGAACAAATAACCTTTAAATAAGGAGAGCTAATTCAAAATTCCATTTATTTAAAATTGAATGGTTGTAATTTGGATTTATCGGACTAGATTCATATATAATATTACATGAGTTTAATTTTGGAATATGAAACCGAAGGATTACTGTTTCTATATAATACGTTAAGTTTGTATAATACCTAAAAGTGAAACTTATAACTGTTATTTATATAATATTTTAATAAGTATTTTTAATGAAGATTGCACACATTACATATTCTAACAAAAAATTCTAGAGGTTTTAATTTTCTTATGGTGCATGTATAAAAACTACATCTTTCACTATCTATACACAGTCTAAGATTTGTTCCAATAAATTAAGAAAAATAATAAATAAAATCCTCCTTTATAAAATTGTACTAAAATAATTTCACAATAAATATGTTAAATGAAGAATGGGATAATTAGGCTGGAAACGGTTAATATGTTAAGTTATAAGAGAGTAAATAAGGAAAAAAAATTTAAAAATGAAAACATATACGTTGGGAAATATTATTATCTATAAACACTATATAATTAGTAAATTACATTGGTATTAATTATTTCATGCAAATCCCAATATATATGTTAACCAAGTTGCATAAAACACAAGTTTGGGTGTTTACTTTTGTATTTATAATAAAATAACAATGAAAAATTAATGATTTTTTAAAAATTAAATTCACACCATCACTAAGTTTTTAAATAAGCATCCATATTTGTTAATTTTTAATAAAAAGAGTGACATTTTATTTTATTTTTATTTTATTTAACTAAGTGATAATACTCACTCTCATGAAACTCTCTTATTTTTCAAATGTTAGATTTTAAATAAATCATATTTATTTAAAGAATGGATTTCTTTGTACATGAAATCCTAACCTTCAATTAGTTTTATCTATATAATATATTTCTATAATGAAAGTGAAATTAAACTATATAAATTCACAACAACTAAATGAAAATTCAGAGTCGACCATTTAATGCTTGAAGATGACGAGCATTGACACCACAATTGAAGCTCCAACCACGGTCATGGCATTCAAAATAGATCCTACTGTTCTAGTAGCCTCGGCAGCTCCGGGACCTTCGGCGGCCGCAGGACCACCGGCGGTTGTCACACCACCTGCTGCTGGTGCCTCTGCCGGAGATGAAGCAGCCGATGCAGCGGCGAAGAAAAGCGCGAGAAGAAGAACAACGATGAAGGAGGTGAAGGAGATTGAGTTAGATGCCATGGTAAATAGAAGAAAAAGGGAATGTGTAGAGAGAGAATGAGAAAATGAATAACAAAGAATGAAAGTTTTGGAAGATATTAGGGTTTTGTTTCTTTATTTTTTTGAAGATGAAGAGGGAGGAAGGGAAGGTATTTATAGTGATGGGATAATGAGGTGTGAGGGATTGAATGGTAGTGAATTAGTAAGGATTGTTTGCATGTCCATGTTTTCAGTCTCTTCTTAAATTTTTAGGGTTTTGTTTATAACATAATCATGGGACATGCAATAAAAGAGGAGCTTCTACTCATTTTAATCTCATACTAACAAAGCAAAAGGATGAGTGTCTATAAGATGTTTGGTGCTCCCTTTACTCTAGGGCATGGGAATGAAATTACAAAACCAATGATAAACATATTTTTTAAACTTTTGGAAACTTTTCTTAGATATATATTATTTAAAGATAATATTTATTGAAAGGTAAAATAAACATACTAAATAATGAAAACATTCTCATTATATTGTTATAGATAAATTATGTTAAAAAAATTATATTGGTTTATGTTTAGGTTGTTTGTGTTGAATACCATTGTGTTTATTTTAAAATATAAATGTGACTACTACATTATTTTTATCATTATTTTAAATAATTATTTTGTTAGATGATTAATTATTGTTATGAATATGATTAATTGTGATGAATAAATTTATAAATTGGATTGTTTTTAATTTTTTTTTATTGACAGGTTTTAAAAATAACCATAAAACAAATCAACATGAACAAAATATATATAATGACAATTATGACTATAACCATCATTATTTTTACACTACAATAACAGTGAGGATATCTTTTGACCATTTTATGTTAATAAGTTATATAATAAATACAACAATTTCCCTATAATTACCACTGAAACATGAGGACACCACCTATATAATCTTTCATTGTTTTTTCTATATTTGTGTGTCACAACTTCAATGAAGAAAATAAATTAAAAAAGGTTGTGTTATAATACTTTTTATATGAATGAAGAAAATAAATTAAAAAAGTTGTGTTATAATACTTTTTATATGAGTTTTGAACTTTGATATTTTGACCCTCCTTTTTTTTTTACATTCAATTCACAATCATATAAATTATTATTTTATTATAATATTTAGTTTATACTTATTTTTATTATTATTATATAATATTTTATTATAAAAAGTCTTTGTCAGAAGAATGTGTTATGTGAATAGTGTTAGATCAACATGGAAAATCCTTTTATACATCAAGTGATGTAACATTTTTAAATTACTTTTTATTCCTTTTAATACAATTTTGGTTTTTTTATTTTTAAAGTGTTTACTTTAGTCATCTATTTTCTTTAAACGCATTCAACATTTTCCTTATCTTCAAATAAAGACTAATGGGTTCATGCAAGAGTAACACGTCTCAATCTTATTTTTTTTTCTACATTTTAAAAACGTCATTAAATAATTTTTACATACTATAGAAATTAGATATATTAATTTGTCATTATGAGTATTTAATTATTATTTTATAAAATTATTATTTTATAAAATTATTTTCTTTTCCATATTCTCACCATCGAATCTATAGAGTTGTGAATGCTCACTACGAGTATAATCAATACGAAAAAAAACTAATAACAATAATTATTAAAGTCAAAAGCTAACAATAAACTAAAAATCACATAGATCTTATGGTATCCTAAATATGTTAGAAACAATATAGAATGACATATTTCATGGTAGAAACAATGTACAGTGCTCACTAGTCATGTAGGGGACCAAAAAGAAATTCAACAATCAAATGGAAAAATTAATAGGGGTTTGAAGAAAAAGTTCAGGAAAATGATGGTTCAAAGGTTCAAATGGAGGGTTTTAAAGAGAGTGATAGCGTATTATTATAAATTAAATAAAAAAAATCATTGATATATGAAAATTATTTGTTGGCGATTTTAAACTTCAAAAAATAAAACTAACATTTATTCCAAATTTGTTAACATAGTCAGTTTTATCTTGGACGCATGGTAACATTTGAATGCTTTAAAAAGAAATAAAAATCAATGGGGACTAAATTGAATTTTATGAATAAATAAAAGAGGAAAAAATAATTTACCCTTATATTTTTATTCTTAATATATTTTATCGTAGTTTTGAATTAATTTTTTATTCATTCAGCTACTTCTTTTCAAGGAAAATGTAAAGTAAATTTTTTTCATAATATCAAATAATAGTAATAATCATATAGATGTTATCTTTATTCGAATCATGAAACATTTTTTTATAAAATAAAAAACAATAATAATGATTAAAGAAAGCACTGTTTAAGAACGAAAAGAGAACAGAAATAAAAAAAATGCAAAAGTGAGATTAATAACAACACATTAATATTTAATGATATTATAATGTTATTGAAGAATACAAAACAAACTTCTTATTCCTCACTAACACCTAAAATAAATGATGAGTATATAAATTCTGTAAAATCTCTTTCTCTCTATTATACATAAATCAACACGAACTCCATAACGTATGCAAGTATAAATCACCAAACCAATACTTTTCACACAAAATCAATGAAAATTCGGAATCATCAGATCAATTCAGTGTTTGAAGATGGCGAGCATTGAAAGAACAACCGACGCTCCAATCACGGCCACCGAGCTCGAAACGGATCCGGCAGCTCCGGCGTCAGGTCCGGGCGCGGGAGCCGGAGACAGATCTTGAGCGGAGGCAACGGCGAAGAAAAGCGCCACGACGAGGACGACGGCGGCGGAGAATGTTTGAGATGCCATGGCGAGAAGAAAAGTGTAGTTAGAGAGAAAGAGAATAAGAATTTGAAAGTGTTAAGAGAGGTTTTGTTTTTATTCTGTGATAATAGTTTGGAGAAGGGTGCTTGTATTTATAGCTATATGAAAACGCGTGTGGGACCCACGGAACATGGACAGCTGTGCCTCGAGGAACATGTCTTGTGTGATGAGGTGTAAATGAGTTGTGAGAAACATGGTTGTTTTTTCTCTTCTTTTTGTGTGTTCGGTTGGTTAAACAACATTGTCGCTTGTTCTATCCGTTTGAAAATTTCTCGTGGAACCCGTCACGCACGCTGTTTGGGTACCTTTTTTTCTAACGCTGTTTTACTACCGTTGGATTCATTTATTGACTTAAATTAGTTTTTTTCTTTTTTCTTAATTTTCCAAATTAAATCACTAAAGATCAAAAGAAAAAGTTAAAAGCTATAAACGGTCAGATCAAACTTCAAAGCATTCAACGGATTAAAATAGCTTTCTGATTGTGGTAGCTCTTCCACGCTAGCTTAACCTTTTGAGTTCAATCGAGTTAACGTTTTTCTAACTTATTATTACAAAGAAAAGTACAAAATTATTCGAGTCAAACATAAAAATCAAATAAACTTTGATTTTAATTTAATATTAAATCTAAACAAAATAAAATTAATTTTTATGACTGGATTTGAATTTATTTTTTGCAACTTTTATTGTAATAAAATTGTTAAATATTTTTTATAAAAGAATTGTTAAATATTCTACAGTGAAAATTTGTTAAATAGAGAATTATGCTGTTGCAATTCTACACTCTTACTCTAAATCTTGGAAAACATTTTCTCAATATTTGTTGGTAAAAAATTAATCAAATCTAAATAGTGCTGAATTTAGACCAAACAAATAAACAAAATCATCTTTACAGTCATTTATACTGTTATTATAAAAATGTTGGTAATAATAAACATTTTGTTATTCTCTACTATTATTAAACTGCTCTATTATGCAACATTTATTTTTTTTCTTCAAAAATATTAAAAAATGGTTTCAGATACTTTATTGAACCTCTTATTATTAATGAAACAAAAGTTAATTTAAATTTTGCAAAAGGTTATAAATTTTTTATTCAAGTTAAATTTTAATTATTTAGAACTTCCTATAAACTTATTTTAAAAATGTGATAAGTGTAAAATTGATACTGTGACAGTAAATAATTAATTCAGATAATGTAGAACAATATTGTATATGCTTCTTGAGTTAAATTAATAATTTATTATTTACTAATCTTAATTATTTAAAAAAACTAGAATGTTTTTTATTTTAAACTTTTAAAACATATGATAAATTATTTCCTAAAACTATGAATTATTGAAATTATGTAGTTAAATTAAAAATCAAATAAATTAACTAATTAGTAAAAGTCATTATATAAATTTTAAAATAAAGTTAATCTTTTAATGAATATGTATAAATGCTTTATTAATAACATGAATAAGTCCTATTAAATAATTGAACTCAAATTTATTTGTTTAATTAATTAATACTATTATTCCTACTATCTTAAAATTTAAAACATTTTTGAAAGTATTAATGCGTTTTTAACTAAATTAGTCATTTACATTCAATACTTGTATTATTGTGTTGCTGATCTAAAAAAATACTTGTAATTATTGAAATTTATTATTAAAACATTCATAAAATTTTATGTGATTATATAAATAGATTCTTATAAAGTTTTTTAATAATTATAACATAATCAATTTGACTTATCTTTACAATGAGTGAGAAAAAAATGGCACCTGGTTCAACTAACGATGAGTTTGCTTAACAACTACTGAACTTAATTATTATTTAGAAAAATTGAAACAACGTAAACGACGAGCTGAACGGGAAAGTCTGAGAAAGAGAGAAAAAGCGATAATTTCGGCTTCTTCGACCAATCGAAACGCGCTTTTCACAACACTATAAATAGCAGCACCCTTTCTGCACTCTTTGATCACAAAACAAAAACAAAACCTCACAACACCTTCAACACTCGTTTCTTCATTCTCTTTCTCTCTTCACCTTTTCTAGCCATGGCATCTCAACAATTCTCCTTCCTCATTGCTCTCGTTGCAGCACTTCTCTTCGCCGTCGCCACCGCTCAGGATTTGTCTCCGGCGCCGGCGCCGGCGCCCGGAGCAGATGCCGGAGCAGCTGGATCGGTTTCTTGCTCGATGGCTGTGATCGGAGGTTCGATTGTGGCTTCAATGTTGGCGATGTTGAGGCAGTGAGTTAATTGGAATGATGATTTGATTATGTGTTAATTATGGAAAGAGAGAAAGAAAGAGAGATTATTATATAGCAAATGCTTTATTATTAGGTGTTAGTGAGATATAAGAGGATTTCTATATCCCTTTTATCATTCATTCTTTCATTTTCAGTGTGTATTAATCAATTAATATACATTTTCTCCATTCTTATAATTCATTTTGATGTTGATTTTGTTATTTATCATAAGAATAAATAACTGTTCTTAAAAATTCTTTTCTTCTACAATGGAAACTGGATTTCGGATTGATCTTCACTAAAAATGAATAAAAAATATTTTTGAGACTCAAGTGTTTGTAGCGTGATTTAATTGAATTTTTATTTTAACCAAATATAAAAATTAAAATTTTTTACATTTTAGTAAATAGAGATATTAACTCCTGAAATGGTGGTCACATCAAAAAGTTACTTAAAAATAATATTCTTTATAACTATATAATTAGTGGTGAAATATGAAATTTTGTTTCTTTTTATCAAATAAAACTTAATAATAATAATATAGTAATAATAAGTATAAGATATCAAAGTTCAACTAACACGTAAATATTATTTTTAAACAAATTTAGTTATTTTAAATAAATTTTCATGATATGTAAAAAAGAAACAAAATTTCAGATTTGACAAAATTATAATTTTGACGATTTTTGAAACAAAATTTCAGATTTGACAAAATTATAATTTTGACGATTTTTTTCTATGATGTAACAAAAAAATCATTGCGTTAGACTAAATAAATTTAGAAATCCATAGCAACTTGTTATTGTAAAACAGTGAAAGTTTTCTATTCTTTTATTTATTTAAAGTACTGTAGTTAAAATATTTTAAAGTAAATTTAACCGTATCGAATTCCATCAGAACCATGTGAATATAATTCATTTAAGACTCACGATCATGTGAATATAATTTTTACAGTTTTATTTTGTAATTTTTTAATTTAAATTTTAAAAATTAATTAATTAAATTTTTAAAAATAAAAAATATTCTAAATAAGAAATCTCCTTATTATAGATTCATTTCAGTATATATTAAAATACATCTTATATAGAAACTATACTGTAATATATTAAAATAAAAATAAAATTATTATTCTATAATAAATTTTAATACATATCTTTATGCATATATATTGAAAAAAAAAATTCCTAATTTTGCAACAATAACTTCTCCAATATCCCTCTTATCATTCATTCATTCTTTCATTTTCAGTATGTATTAATCAATTAATATATATATATCTTCTCCATTCTTGTAAATCATTACTCTTTATTTTTATATTGATTTTGTTATCTATTATAAGAAGGAATAACTCTTTTAAATTTCTTTTTCTTCTGATCTTCAATAGAAATGAATCAGAAAAAGGTTGAGAAGTCTCGTTAGAAACTTTTTTTGGAAACAAATACGTGTGTTAAAAATTTAATTGAAAATGTAATTTGATTTGATTTATTTAATAAAAATTAGTCCAATTTATTTATAAACTATTTAATATGGACAAATATCCAATCTATCTATAAAATAATATTTTTAACATTAATATACAAATTTAAAATTATATATTTGAACAAGTTTTCAAAAATATATTTTGTAAAACAAATTTAAAAACACTTTTTAAAAAACTTTAAAAAACTTTAAAAAAAGGAAATTTAACTGTGAAATTAAATAAATTGATTGAGTCAATTTTTGATTTATTTTGTATTGATAAAGTACTCTATTAAATTTTTTAAATAATAATTAAACCATTATTCACTAACAAAATTAAATGGATAAATTTAACCCGATATATTTTTTTGTATTATTTGACAAATAAATTTGATAAATTTATTTATTGATGAATCAGATATATTAGAGATAAATAAATTATTTTAAGACCTAAATAAAATGGAGATTAGAGATCAAGGTTTAAAAGTGCACTAAGTATTAATATTTCCATCTTTCATTCTCAAATTTAAATGATGAAAAATTTCATGAGTAGTGTTTGAGCTATGGTCCCTCTCAACATATTAATTCCAAGACTTTGGTTTCATCTCCTTTTTTATTAGTTTCGGAAGAAAAAAATATTCACTGTAAGGATAAAAAAATTAACACATAATACATAGAAATTGCAAATCTCAAATTAAGAACAAATTGAGGATACATCATGTCAAGAATGTGAGAAAGAACTATTAAATATAAAAAATATAAAATTAAAATATTTTAAATGGTATAAGATAAGATAAAATTCATTCTACATTTCTATATTTTTTGACATTTTAGTGAATGAATCATCTACTTCAAAATTTAAAAAACAATATTGGATTAGTCATCCAATTCTATGTTTGGAAAATCAAAGTTTGTCCAATCCTCTTTTTCCTTACCAAACTCAAAGATAGGAATCTCATTTGAAAATGAACTGTCAAAGTTTTCAAGTATATGAGAAGAATTAGCCTCCAATGTCTTTGAACTTGTCTTGTCTGCATCACTCTTACTTGTATTTGCTTGATCCAAGTATGCTTGAATAGGAGTAATATCACAATTGCCTTCTTTATAAACTATTTGTGCTTCATGTTCAACCATAACTTTCTTGGTTGACACCACATGAGAAATATCAGTAGGCAACAAAGCATCAGAAGGTAGAGACACATGTGTATCACCACTGTGAGATGAATTGATTATGGGATGTGTTCTTGAAACTGGATTAGTTGAAATCTGTGATCCTCCACAATTCTCTACCAATGGCTGGTTTGTTGCAGAAGAGGATCCAAAATCTACTTTGTTATTAGGAGATGGTAAGCACATGTTGGTACCTAGAAATGAGGGTAGAGTAAAAATATAATTGAAAACTTAGTGCATATTTAACATAAACATAAAAAAGTTGTACCTTGCACTTGATTTCTTTTGCCAGGTGGCCTACCACGGGGTCTCTTTGCAGCTGTAGACCCATCTACTGTTGAAATACTTTTTCTCTTTTTATCAAACACTTTAATGACAGGTGATGAGAAGTTGTTGTCCATGGGTTTAGGTGACAACGACATTGTGTTTTGCATACAAAATATGGTACCAGTAGACATTACTACCAAAAAAAAGGGAAAAAATAAATCCATAGGTTTAACAATAACCAGATTTTAATTCATTAACAACAAGAAAATTTGTGTATTACCTGGAGAAGTTGTATTACAATTCTCTACTGGACTAACAATGGGAGAATTTGTGATCATGGTTGCAGCATTCAACAATGGTGGTCTTGCATTGAAATTATCTACGATATTCTGAATGTCTTGCAATAACATTTGGATTCTATTTTTCTCATGCATCACCATGGCCTTTTCTTTATCAAACAACACATTTTGTTTCTTTAAAAATATGTATTGATTTAGCATCTCCTCCAAACTCAACAAATTCTAGAACCCCAAGAAAACAAAAATCAATTAAAAGAGTGAACAAAAAACACAAACTCATTTACGAAATTTTGAAAAAGAAAAGAAAACAACAAAAAGATTGAAAAAGTAGCCAAAGTAACCTTATTTGTTGGTAAATTGGCAAGGAGTGATGAAGCTTCATTGCGAAAGATGACCCTGGTTTGGAAGAATTGGTTGCGAGAGAGATATTGATCCACGATGAAGGCAAGTAGAGCCTGAGAAATATTACTCCTTTCAGAAGTCATTGTGAACCACACCTCTGTTCAACAAAATCAAAACACAAAACAGTGTAAAATCAAATACCAGAGAAACACCAAAATCACAATCAAATACACAACTCAAGATTAATACAATTAGTTAGTGTGTAGGAGAGTTTATTACATTTAAAAAGGTATCAAAGGAGGGAAATACAAAAATTTTAAATTTATTAGGGTAAAAAATAATAGTTTTCACATTTTCCTTTAATTATTTTTTCCATTTTTTATTAAGGTATTATTTAACATTTTCGGTAGATTTTCATCTTAATTATTGATTATTCTACATCAGATTTATCCTTTACTTTTTCTTAATATATTTATATTAGATAGTTTTCTTATTTATTGGGAGGGTTAAGAATGTAAATAATAGCATTTACGTGTTAAAATTGGATGAACTTTTAATAATTGTAAATGCGTGGTAATCTGAGTCATTGATTTTCATTTTTCCTCTCTGGTTTTTTCGCTGTTGCGCACTAGTTAGGTCATTGAATTTAAATTTAGATTAGTTATTTTTTGCCCTATTTTTTATTAAATCTCCTTATTAATAAAATGTTTAATCTCCAAAAATATAATAATGTAATTTTATTGTAATCCTATAATAAAGTATAATTATATATTGATCGTATATTGTATATTGATTATAAATAGATTGTTACTGTATATGGATAAGAAATTGTATTATGTGTAGATTAAAATCATCAACATTTATTTATTTGTTATTTTATAGGTAAAATTGGGTAGAAAGTATATTTTTAAAGGTTGAAAAAACTAATTGAATATTTTCGAAATAATGGAACCAAATTAAATTAAATAAATAATAGAATTAAAAAGGAAATCAAGTTGAAATTTTGAACCTTTATCTTTTCCTTTATTACTTAATAAAAGAAGCTAATAATAATATTAGAGATTCTGGGCCACTTTTCGTCGCACAAATTAAGGACGTTTAAGATGTGCTCTTTTTCATTATTTTTTGTTTCTATTTATTCAATTTCATGACCCAAACTTTATTTATTTAAAATTATTCAGAGTAAAAATAAAAATAAAAAATAAAAAATAAAAAATAAAAAACAAAAAATAAAAACTTTTTTTTGAGCATATGATATTTATGCACAATAATCATAAGTTTTTAGGGGGGAAATCAATGGAGAAAAGTAACAAGAATAAAAAAAAGGAATGATAAGAATGGGGAACAAGTATATTAATATTAATATTAATAACAATACATGGTGAAATTGAAAAATAATGATAAAAGGGATAAAAAAATCCCTCTTATTTCTCACTAACACCTACAATAAATGATTCACTATATATATAATAATCTCTCTTTTCTTTCTCTCTTGCTTTGCATAAGACATGAATCAACTCATCAAAATCATCATAATTAATATCGATGACACCAAATCCACAACAAAAAAATTAATAAATGAAATGCAGTTATCAGATCAGATAGATTCAGTGCTTGAATAAGGCAAACATCGAGAGCACAATCGAAGCTCCAATCACGGCCACCGAGCTTGACACGGCTCCGGCTGCTCCGGCAGCAGGTCCGGGAGCGGGCGCCGGAGACAGATCTTGAGCGGTGGCGACGGCGAAGAAAAGTGCTGCAACGAGCGCAACGAGGAAGGAGAATTGTTGAGATGCCATGGCTAGAAAAAAGTGAAGAGAGAAAGAGAATAAGAATTTGAAGGTGTTTTGAGTTTTGTTTTTGTGTGTGTGATGAAAGGGTGAAGAGAGGGTGGCGGTATTTATAGTGTTGTGAAAACGCGTGTGGGCCCCAGGAGAACGTGGACAGGTGTGTGATGAGAAAGAAGTGTGGTGTAAACGAATGGCAGTGAGTTGTGAGAGATGTTTTCGTTTGTACGTTTGGTTTGGTTAAACAAACACGCCGAGATTGTTGTTTGTTCTCTGCTTTTTGAGGTTTTCATGTTGAAGCCGTCGTTGTTGTGTCGTCATTGTTGGAAATTTTCTAACTCATAAGTTGAATAATTAAACAAACTTCATTAATTAGTTGGAATAGGCTGGTACTTTTCTAAGCCATGCATTCCACAGGTTATTATATACACATTTATTAGTTTGAGAAAATATGTTATAAGTTGTTGATATGAGTTGTACAAAAACTAAAAGAAGAAAGTTGAGTTTATAGTAAGTGTATTATTGGAGTTAAAAAAAGTAAATAGAGTTCCTAAAAAATTTATTCTTAGTATGTAATCATATATGTATACAATAAGTTAAATGAGATAATGACTATTTAAGTGTATCATGCATGCTTAAAGTGGTATAATGATTATTTACCATATTTTGTGATCCACTTAATTACTTTTAATTTTATTATTTTAATAATTTTTTCTTTTCATAATTATAAACATACTTTTTATAATATTTTTTAAAGTAAAATATTTCATTGAAAAGTTGTATACAATTTTATGAGTCGTCAAAATATTTTTTTTAATTTATTATAAACTTATTTGGAAAGTTAGGTAGAGTTTTTTCTTTCAAAGTATGTTTAGTTTGTAATTTTTGTTAAGATTCATTTTATTACATACATAAAGTATTTCGATAACAATTATGATCTTTAACATGTTGTTAGGAAATATAATCATCAAGAGAGTTAATGTATCTACTTTAATATTTTTTTTAGAGAAATAATGTTTTAAGGCAGGACATTCAATATCATATTCCTCAAATTTTGATCATAAAAGGTTTATTTATAAGTTTTAAAGTAGTTTTGTCTAATTTTCTCTAAGTATAATGAATCTAGCAAGGTAAGGCATTACATGATCTTGAAACTTGTCATTTAAGTTAGCTTCATAAGGATGAAATTAAGTTAAGAATGAGACATTTGTATGTTAATTGTAGTTGCTGCAATTCTAAATATTGAGTTTAAGGAGGAGGTTTCTTGGATCCCATGTAAAGATCAAGGTTTTGTGATTGTCCAAATATTTGATCTTATATGTCTCTCGAATATCAACCTAATATCAAGTTAATAAAATGATTATGAATATCAATCAGATCAACAAAATATCTATGAGTAAGATAACCTATATTGTGACTATTTGTCAATTGAATGTATTATCCTAACTTGCTAACATAGAGTTATATAAAACTTTCAATTAGAGTTATACAGAACTTCCAATCAGACTCATCAATTGAATCCAATTCAGATTTTTAAAATCTAATAAAAACCAATTAAAATTCTCTCAACTAGGTCAATCCTAGTAAATCTAAAGATTTTTTTTATATATGTAAACATAAAATAAAATTAAAAATTAAAAAAATATCTAAAAATAACTTAAGTTGACCATGTAATTTATGACAAACAAGTTATTTGCAATCCTAATTTATACTAGTTATATAAAGTGAAAACTATTTTTTACAACATAAATTTATTTTGCACATTATCATTTTACTTAAAAAACTAATAATAATAATCTTAAATTGAGTTAAATGTAATGTTAGGATTTGTAAAGTGTTGTAATTTCTTCTTTCCACTTCTTCATCCACCATTTCACATATATTTGTGTCCATAATTATTAGTGGCAAACCCATGGTGCACAATGACTCTACCACCATTTGTTCCTTTATTCATAAATTCAAAAATCGAATGATGATATAGTTTTATGACAACATATCATTTAATTTTAATATATTAAAATATAACATTAATTATGTGAAAGAATAAACAAACTGAAAAAATGTTTAAATTAAAATACTCTTCTATATTCTCTCTTCACTTATATTTTCTAATCTTCTCTTTAATATATACACTAAAATATAAACAAAGAATCAAACTTTTTTTTTGTTCATTGTTCATATATTCTATCTCATTTCTAAAAAAATATTATAACATTTTTCATGAGTTTTGTCTGTTTTTCATAAAAAAATATATATTTACATTTGTGAAAATGTTTAAAATATTTATCTTTTTAAGTTTTTAACAATATAACTAATTAAAATGTTTTTATTTTTTAAAATTATTTTTTATACAAAATTCTTTTTAGAATTTCAATTTTTATAATTATAATAAAAATATTATTTTCTACAATAAAAATTATCAAAATAAAATATTTGATTTTGTTAATAATATAATTATTTATATAAAAAATTTGTTAAAAAGTTTAATTTTAAAGACAACAGATAATCTTTTAAATATATGTAATTTTTTTATTTATAACTATATTAAATTATTTTTGTTGTATTATTAAATTATATATTTATATATATAAATTTTAAATATATTATTTTATTTCGTTAAACATTTGACAATTCCTCTCTCCATGTATAAAAAACTATCTTGAACACACGGAATATTTTTTAATAAACTTTTTTTTTAATTTTTAAGAAATTTTAAATTATAATATTTTAAAGAGCTTAAAAAGTCAATTTTATACAAATTTGTTTTAATACAAATAGAAATGTTTATGAAGTAATTAATTTTGATAAAAGTGTGTCTCATATTTAAATTATAATTTTTTATCTCGAATTAATTTTAATTTTTTAAAAAAACATGTCGGCAGTAATTTTTGCATGTGTTTATATATATACACAAGTAAATTAAAAAAATAGTTATTATACTAAAATTTTAAAATACTCAAAAGAGTGTGAATTATTGTTGGAATTATTCTTATAGAGACAGAGAGAGAAATAGTTAATTAGAGCATGGTGTTTAAGTAATAAAATTGTTCACCGACTCAGTTAAACACATTCAGAATACGCTGAGGTTTTCCAATTACCCAGTACCAAAATACTTAATATTATATGTAATTGAACAACGATATAATAATATCATAATAATATAATAAAATAAAAAAATTAAATATCTTTTAGAATTTTTTCATTCAAAAGTTAAAAGCTTCACATTAGTATTAAAAAGAATATAATCTCTCTTTAAATTCACTTGTTATTTACATTATTAAAATAATTTATTTTCTAAAAAAGTGATCTCTATTTAATATTAGAAAACCTTCTTCATATTTCATTTTCAAATAGTGCATAGTTGAGAAAAACCTGATAATTCTTAATTAATGATTATGAATACGAGAATCCATCTCCCATTATTATGTAACGGTAAAAAAAAACCCTTGATTTGTGAACCCATGCGTTAATGTGTCTAAATAATAAAAAAGTGCAAATTTTAATTTGTTTTTAAAATATATATTAAATTGTTAGTTAAGTTAAAAATTTCAAAATATTAAAAACATATTTTATTTAATAAGAGACACTAAATAAATGAGTTTTTAAATATTTAAGATTACTAATATCAATTATTGGTTTCATACGGCATAAAAAGAATTGATATTTATGCACAATAATCAAAAGTTACTGATGGAAAATAAATGTAGAAAAGTAAAAGGAATAAAAGAACCAACGAATTATAAGAATGTGGAACAGTATATTAATATTAATATTAATATCATTACATAGTGAAATTGAAAAATAATAATATCAGGATACAAAAATCCCTCTTATTTCTCACTAACACCTACAATAAATGATTCACTATATATAATAATCTCTCTTTCTTTCTCTCATACTTTGCATAAGACATAGATCAACTCACCACAATCATCATAATAAATATTGATGACACCAAATCCACAACAAAATTAATATAAGAAATGCGCTTATCAGATCAGACAGATTCAGTGCTTGAACAAGGCAAACATCGAGAGCACAATCGAAGCTCCAATCACGGCCACCGAGCTTGATACGGATCCGGCTGATCCGGCATCAGGACCGGGAGCGGGCGCCGGAGACAGATCTTGAGCGGTGGCGACGGCGAAGAAAAGTGCTGCAACGAGCGCAACGAGGAAGGAGAATTGTTGAGATGCCATGGCTAGAAAATGCGATGAGAGAAAGAGAACGAGAATTTGAAGGCCTGTGAGGTTTTGCTTTTATTTTGGGATGAAAAAAGTGAAGGGAGGGTGGTGGTATTTATAGTGTTGCGGAAACGCGTGTGGGCCCCACGAAAACGTGGACAGGTGTGTGGTGAGGAAGATGTGTGCTGTGAATGAACGGCGGTGAGTTGGTGAGAGAGACGGTTCTCTACGGTTCTTTGCTTTTCGGTGCGTTTTGGTTTGAAAGTTTCACGCTGAGTCCGTTCCGTTGTTATTGTGACGTTAAGTAAAGTGAAATAGCGTCATATGATCAATGATAATAGGAAACCCGAAGGACAAGTTGAAGAACAGTTCCCTTAACCGTAGGGGTTTGTTGACCTAAGGAAGCTTCTCGACCTTGATATGGATACTGTATAATAAATGAGACATTTCTTTTCATTAATATTTTTAAAAAATAAAAAATTAATTATTTTTATTTTTTTTTCATATGGTTTAAGTTGAGTCTATAACGTGACATGACAGTTAAGCGAAAATGTAAATATAAAAATAAAAATATTTAAAAAATGTACTAACTTTTAAATATAAAAAAATTCTAAAACAAATATTTAAAATTATTATTATTTGTGAACATTGATATGATAATTTTGGATGGCACAAGAAACGAAAGTGGAAAAGTACTTTTGAAAGCGGCGAAAACGGACTTATTTAGAAAAGTTGAATTTCGAGAAAAGAGGTTAACGTGCGTTGATTTGTGTGCCTGTCTCTGCTTTTCTTTTTATCTTGGCTTTTTTCTTTTGCGTTTGCCGCAAAAGGAAAACTGAAGTAGCCGTTACTGCTGGAAAGCTCCCTCACGACGGCATCAAGAAAACGACGTTTGGTTAATCATTTCAATTTTTCTTATAACATTTTATTATCAAGGATAATGTTAGTTCTGTATAGGAAATCAAAAAATTAAACAAGATTAAGAAGCAATTATTTATTATTATTTTTAGTATTATTACAATTATTTATTTGTTACTGTAATAATAAAAGACTAAACTATGTCAGAAAAAAGAAAAAAAATCTCGCATTATATGTAACACCCAAAAATACAAATAAATAAAGTAATTCACTAAATCATGCATCATCATTATCATAATAACATCTACTTAGATAAGGATCATACAAGCAAAAGATGAATATATGCATATACAGTCATCCTCAAAAAGCTGTACAAAGTTAAACACATGCCCAGACAAGCGAGGCGAGTCTCGGATTACAAAAGAAATAAAGCGACTAAGGGGTCTAGCTTTTCTCGAGCTTGGCTCCACTTGCTGAAGCCACGTCTCTCTGTCATCTGCTCCAGTGTCAAAACACGATCATAGCAGGTACAAATTCAAACCATGAAAGAAAAGGGGTAAGCCAAAAATCAATATTTTCCATAATTAAGTCTATACATAAACATTAATTTAATCATCCACACTATTAAATCAATCAGCCTACCGAAGGCTATGGTAATCACAATCACACACATAAGACTGACGACTTCGGAAGGCTGTATGGACTCAGGCAATTTGGAACTAACACTGATACACGACATGGGGATTAAATATTATATCTCAACCTCTACCACCATGTGAGTCGGGGTGAAAGAATTAGGCCTTTTCCAGTAGGTCATCCTAATCCAATCTCAGTCGACTTCTCATAGCCGGTGACGGTGTCTATGGGACTCGATCATCGGTGAAGTCCGGATATTCCATCAGGAAATCCCTAGTCCATACACACTACTATTATCACATACAAGCACAACACACCACAATCATTCAAACTTGTTCCACCTCAATATAACCCATTGGCCTTACTGCCAGATACCTCATGAAATTATCCATCTGGCCTTACCACCAAGTAACCCCTCAAATATCTTCATCACAACATATCATTCCTCAATTTCACATCATATAGCTCAACATATATCAATCTCATATAACACAAGTCATACATTCTTCAATTTCATAAAAGAAACTCAATCTGGGTGCAGGGGTTCTCGCTTGGGCGAGAACATATCTCGCCTGGGCGAGACCAGGCCGTAACCAATTCTTTGCCACTAGAAGGGTCTCGCCTGGGCGAGAGTTGGACAAAGACCAACTCTTGCCACAGGAAGACTCTCGCCGAAGCAAGAACAACCCTCGCTTACTAAAATTGGACAACATCTCCCCTAAAACTTGGTCATTTTCCAACTTTGACCTGCTCAATTTACACAATTTATAGCAGACAGTTCATCACCAGCTAAAGCAATACAATCATACTCAGTTTGGGACATTGGTCATCCCATTCAACATTCATTCATCACATAGAACAATTCCTGTCAATTTCTACTCATTAACTACTCACATTCATCACAACAAGTTGAGATTCAATCAAATTCATATCCAAATGAAATTCATCATACACATAACAGTATATTCTAATTCACTTCTACACAAATCAAGTTTAATTCAACAATTTATGAACTAAATGGTATTTCAACATAATGCATCAAACTCACAAAAGAGAAACTCAATTTAACGCACAAGATGCCTTTCGCTTCACCTTAGCTAGAAAAGACACCTAAGCAGATTCAATCCCTCAATCAACTGGGAATTTCCCACTTTTCATTGAAGCTTTTAAAAAGACTAAATTTAAGACTTCCCCTTACCTGTTGCTGCTCCTGCAGCTCCTCTATCACCAAAAGTGCTCCTTTTTCTTCTAAGTGCTCACTTAGTACTCTAGGGGTACCTAAACGCAAAACGACGAGCATTAGCACTGTCCCAACACTTCACGGAGGAAGAGCAAGCCCAAAACAGGCGCTGCGACATGAAATTGCGCGAAGAACGAAAATCTCCAAATTGGAACCCTAAAAGATGCGAATTTGAAAACTCACCTAATCGAAGATTCTGATCGGTGAAAAACGTTGCTCTCGTGACGCTCGTCGCGTAGGCGGTCTCCGCTCTTCAATCGGACAACAAACCGTCAAGAAATCGAAGGGAGAAAGGAAGAAGAAAAAAGAGCTCTAGAGAATGAGTAAAAGAGGAGAGATAGTGTTCTTTGAATAATGAAGAACAAAAGGAATTAAATACGGGTCCCACTTCTTTGTTCCTCAATATTTTAATACTCTATCCCTTTCTCAGTCAATTATTTTCTAGGTTCTTACACTATACTTCCATAACTTTAGGAAATAACGGTTGTATTTTTTTAATATTTTAAGAAAGTATTTTGAAATATTATTTCACAATGTATTTTAGAAAAAGAATTCTAAAATAAAAACTTTACAATTTTATTCTTGAAATATCATTTTAAAATAAGTTTTATAATTTCTTATACATATTCTGGATTCACTAATTTTAAATGGATATTCTGAAACACTTAATCTACAAATATTGTCCAAAAAAATTTGTATGCAAAATATTTTTATAAAATCATAATATCTACGAGAGTGCACATTGAGATTATATGGAGGTGCAAGAATGAAAAGCCTAAATAGCAAGGCCCATATAAGTTTGTCTGTATATGTTACTCATTTTAAAAATAGATCAACCCAATTCTATTCACTTTTTTTTTTCAGGTTGGTCCGACTCATCATGGATTGGTGGATTATATAAGTTAATCCACTAACTTACCCACCAACCCATCAAAAAGTTTAAAAAATATCATTAAAATCCAAAATAAACTAGAAGTCATAATCAAGTTTAAATTTTCAAATATAAAAAATTCAATAATGTGTACTTGTAAAAATTATAATAAACTATAAGTGAATTTACTTTTATCATTATTATTTTATTTTCATTATTTTTAAATTTAGTTATATATATTTTATTATATAATCTTTTACAAAATAAGTTGATAATATATTCATAATAACATATTCTATGCATATGTATATGATTATATAAGTTTAATCTATTTTTTAATATTAATTTTATAGAAAAAATAAATAAAAATAACTGATATCAAATTAAGTTAAAAAATTTAAGATCAGTTTAAATCAATAATGAAATACCATATATTTCTTATAGCATAAAAATATATGTAGCTATAGAATAAAATTAATTTTTAATAATAAAAAATACATTGTAATATTTAAATTTGATTTCGTAAAAGGTTTAATTTTAAAATTTTAACTTTAATACATATCAATTATGATTAAAAATTAATTACATTATACAATAAAATTATCTTAATATTATAATTAAAGCTGCATAATCACCCTAATGAATTAGGGTTAGATGTATAATTGCCTTAATCGATTTATGTAAACTAAGAGTAAATCACCCATTTTTTTTGTCTTTTTTCTTGGCATGTACCCTTTTCTCTCTCACCTATTTCGCCTTCAAATCTGTAAACAATGTTGGCTCTCTAATATAATATAACAACGCATTATAATTAAAAAATTAAGTTGAATTGAATTGAATTATTTAAATTTAAGTTTAATCAAATATTAATTAAGTTAACTTGTTTCATATTTAAATAATTTTATCTTAATGATTGAAAATATTCTTAAATACATAATTACTAAAATATATATTAATTTTTTAATATAATATGAATCATATTTATTTTATTATTTTTAAATATATTTGAATTGGTAATATGTTATTATTAAAAAAAATTAATAATATTATAAATTAAATTATAAATAATGTTAAAGTATTTTTTGTAATAATATTGATTAAACTAAAATAAAATAGACAAATAAAAACAATAATTAATTACATATTCTTTAAATTCAAATACAAGAAATATAAATTAGAAATATAAATAAATAACTCATTAAGTTTAATTACATCCTTTAAAATATCATCTTGTAAACTATAAAATAAGATAGATTCTTAATCTTGATCTTCTACATATTATTCATTAGAATTTTCTATTCATTTTCCAAACTTTGACTAGACACCAAAAATTTCACATATCAGTTGTTTAAACAGATTAAAAAAATCAATCAAATATATGATTATATTTTTATTAATGAAAAATAATTAAAATAATTTAATAAATTTTGAAACCATGAATCTTGATAAGTAGAATGATAGATAAATTGAACTTTGTAAACATTAATCCTAATATATCCGACCCATCCAAAATATTGAAAAGGA
This sequence comes from Lablab purpureus, assembly GCA_030347555.1. NCBI lineage: Eukaryota > Viridiplantae > Streptophyta > Magnoliopsida > Fabales > Fabaceae > Lablab > Lablab purpureus. Next base: position 28,419,115 of record CM059258.1, read on the forward strand.
ATGTTATCAAATTAAAAAAGTTAAAAATGTAAGGTTAAATATTTTTTTTAGACAAATTATGGGATTTTTCTTTGATTCTTATTATTGATTTTGAACTTTTTTTCATTCCGAATAACCTTTTATTTATTCTTGCCCCTGAAATTATATATAAAACCATTTTATTTCACTTTTCAAAGTGTCATCTTTACCAATTTTAGAATTAAATAAAATATTTTTTTCAGACAAAATGATAAAAAAGAAAATATCAAAAATAAAAACAAAATCTGATAATTCATAAGATACAAAAGTACTCAGAATAAAAGTAATTTTATTCAATCTAAAATCATGCACACAAATGTGTTTGGTTTTAGGTTTGAGATGTTGAAAATATAGTTTTTTCATGTAAAAAATGAAATTTACTTAAAATAATTTAATAATGTGTTTAGATAATAAACTTTTATAGGATAATTTATTTTATGAAAAAATTTGAATGTAAACATGGATTTTCTTTTTGTACCCTATTTTTTTTTCTTGCATCCGTATATATACTTCACTTATGAATAAATCCAAACATGGATTTTCTTTTTAATCCCTCACTTTTTTTTTCCATTATATGAATAAGATTTTTTTTTGAAACTTTTTAAAAATTATATAATTCAGGTGACTTCTAGATTTAGGAAATTAATTTAATTTTCAAATTATTTAATCTAAAAATTAATTTAATTTTTAAATTATATAATTTAAAAAGTAATTTTAACTTTCAAAAATTATATAACCTAAAATTTATTTTTAAATTGTATTTTATAAATTTTTTTGAATTATGTAATTCAAAATATATTTTTGGACTGAATTTATCTGAAATATCATATTTATTGTATTTTCATTGTGTGCTTCGTTCTCCATTCTCGTTCTTCTTCTCCTTCGTTTTCAACACCGTGAATTTTGGCAAATAAGGGTGGAGTAGTTTTATCTTTTACCTACTCTGTGGAGGTGCAGATAAAAATACACGGGGTGTAGAAAGAAAGTCCCATCCCAACAACATCACACAGAGAATTCAGAGGTTTTGTGTGAAATTGGGTTTGCAGTTACTCGTTACAGTGATCAGTCTTAGTTCTAAGCTGTGTATGTCCAAAGTTTGTTGTATTCAAAAGTTATACTCTTTATGTGAGTGAGTGGCTCCACCTTCCTTGTTCGATTTTCCAAGTTGTATCTGAATGATATTTTCGTTTATTTATTCTGTTTTTATGTTATATTTTCTGCATAATCACAATAGGGTTGTCGTGCTCCCGTAATTTTCTTTTTCTTTTCCCAGTTATTGTTGAAGGTTTGGCGGTTCAGTAGAAAAAAAGGGGGACTTGTGTTCAAACTTCATCATGGTAAGAGTTGCTTTTGTGTTCACTTTTTCCGGAGAATTAGTCTCAAAGGTTCAATTTTTAAAGGGTAGAAGTCAAATCCGTGCACCATTTTTTGTGTTCGGGGTGTTTGGTTCTCGAAGGGCATGGTGAATTCGTTGCACCCAATTTGCTTCTATGGCTTTAATGGTGTTCTGTGTATTTTTTTTTATTTAGATGCTAGATTGCGTAATGCAACTGGATGTTTTTTTACTGAATCTTATAGAGTTATAGTATCAAACTAGATATAAAATTATGACTGAGCTACTCTTTTGTTGAGTTTTTCAAATTTCTAATGTAGTTAGGCTTTTATTCTTTTTCCCCTATAATTATTTTGTTTGTCATTTTTTTTTCAATTTCATTGGTTGTGTCTTTTCTGGTTTATTGTTGTACTCAGGAGGTATTCAAAAGGGCCATACTACAGCCAGGGCCACCTGAAAATTTTGCTTTGAAGACAGTCCAAGAAGTAATAAAGCCTCAGGTATATGTACTCTTCTGAAAATTTAACTCCTATCCCGTACTTGGTGATGAGAATAGTGGATCCAGTTTGTAAAATTTTAGATATGTGATAATTGTTTGAGCTCTTTATTCTTGGAGATACCTTGGAGGTGGTGGTGGTTATTAGAATTTCTTTGTGTCTGTTAGTCTGATTATTGCTTCTTTGGGTTCTTTTCGGGAGGGCAGTGGTAGTGGTTAGGTGGGGTGACGTGGAGCAACCAACCCAAAAAGGCTATAGTGGGATAGTGGTATGACCACTATTTTGAACTGTGAACCTTAAGCATAGGTTTACACGAAACATGTATATATGCTGAAAAATAAACAAAGAAATACCCAAAGTTAAAGAGAAATTATTGTTGTTCCAACTTTTTAGAGAGATTGGAGAAAGAACAGAGAAGAAAGGAGTAGATACTTGGTTGAAATGGCAGTGGGTAGGCCAAAAGTGGTGAAATAGCTGTAAATTCGTTGGAGAAGAGATGGATCTCTGTAAACTTGTGAGAATAGAGCCTGGACATACTAGAAATTAGCCAGAAAAGAGCTGCATGGCAATGTGGTGAGCAGTGATGGAAACTGGTGGCGGAGTAAGTGTTTAACAGAGACTACACTTGCAGTACGAGGGATGCATGAACTAATGTAATGGGAACCGGAAAAGGTCAATTTAAAGAACCTATCAAATTTTCTATTGTCAATTCTCCCTCCCCCTGGCCAAGCTTGTAACAACACTGAGGTAGAGGCTATTTGAATATAGCAGGCCACAAACAGCCAGGATGCAGCATTTAATCACTCCTCTCTACCATCATAGCCAGGCACAATGTGACTCAGTTTCGAGGAGTGGGGCCATCATCCTGCCACGAGTAGGATAGCATGATATTGCACTTACTATTAACTAGTCTGTGTTGATTGCCGAAGGGTTTTAGGTTATGTGGTATCCGTATCTAGTTGTGAATAAGAGAATATGTTTGTCTTTTGACTTGCATTGTCTATCTCGTTTTCCATTTTCATGATGTCTGCACGGTGACTGATTGATAACACTGGCATGAGGTTCCCTTTGTGGTAGTTTTCATGTGATTTTGTTGACCGCTGATTCATTTGTGTGCTACAGAAACAAACGAAATTGGCCCAAGATGAGAACCAGTTCCTAGAAAATATTTTACGTATGCTGCTGCAGGAGTTTGTGGTATGTCTAACTGTTGCCATTATTCATAATTCATCATATATTTTTTGTCCTTGTTGAATGCATAACAACAATCTAATTCTACAAAAAATAATTCCGTGTAAAATACCATTGAGAATGTTACTGCCGTGCATCAATCATAAATGGTACTTTGTAGGATTCCACCCCCCCCCTCTATTGCATGCTTTTATGCATGATATGCAGGAGCTGCAATTTAATATAATTTCATTTTACAGCAGGACTTTATTTCATTAGTCAAATTCACAAGAACTAAAAAGTATCATGCTTGTTAGAAAACAAGAGTTCAAGCAAGTGAGTGATGGAAAAACAGGACATTTAGACTCTGAATATTGGAATTCACTAATTTCCTGGACTGTTTGTGACACAAAACAAAGTCCTTATTCCCATATTTATACCAATACAGTTACCAAATGACACTTAAACGTATACTTTGTTAACCTACAATAACTACTCACTTAATGCCAAAGGATTTCAAGATGTTAAGTAAAGAACCTAAACAAAGGTAACATGAATAAAGTTGGCAAATCAGGATTCCTATTGGTCATGGCTATGTTAGTTGCACCATGGCATCAGTGTCAACTCTTTAAATCACCAACAAAATTCCGAAAATTCTAAACATTCCTTGAGTTTCTCAAAGTAGTAAGTAACCAAGAAACAAACAATTGCAAACATAGGCTTATTTTCTTATCTTTTTTCTTTCTATCTTTTTACGTAAGTGAGGAATATTATACAATGCTTAAAATAAGAAAACGAAATAGTTTACATTAGGAACAAGAGGAGTGTTAGCAACACATTGAATTTTACCCAATATTAAAAAACGTGTTAAATAGTGTGTGTAAAAATGTATGTTGAAAATAAAGTGTTAAGTGTTGTTAGAATTTCTGAGGAACAATGGACACTGATGTAATAAAGCTATCAAACCCTCAACATATTTGTAAGAAAATATGCTTTCTACTACATTCAAGACAAACGCATACTTTATTCCCGAAACAGTTGCTTATTTCAGTGAGTTATGTTACGCCCAAATGCACCAAACTGTATCCAAAACCAGTAAAAATTGTCAGCAAAAACTGGTCCAAATATTTCTATTACTATTCTTTGCGTTCAAATGTTATTGAGTTGTACAGTATGGAGTGTTATCTATATACCTAATTGGCTTATATAAAGTGAACTCTATACCAAAAGAGTGTTTTAAGAAACATAATTTAAGAATTGGGTCTATCTAATGCTTCTGTTGTTTCTTTTCCTTTCTCTGTTCTCTTGTTTCTTTTCCTTTCTCTGTTTCATTATTGCCATGATTATGTCTGTTTATGATCTGAATTATTTTGCTCATACCTATGCTTCAGTCAGCGGCAGTATCAGCTGAGAAAATAATGCAATTTGGGCAATCCACTGATTCCACTGAAACTACTCAGGGCCACATTCCTCGCCTTCTTGGTATGTGCACCATTTCGCTTCTCAGAAAACGTTCTTTTCCAGGTCTTACATTCAATTGTTCTTATAATTTTGATGTAATGTATATTTTGCTGTTGTACAAGAAATTTTATTTCTTGACTGGAGCATGTATTGGAACTTGCAAAGCATGTATGCATATAATTATCGTGACTGGAAAAATAACAGAAAATTGTGTGGAAACTATGTCCATAATCCGTGAAAGAAAACTTGTACTAAGCATATTATTCGTTGTGTTACATGTGTACATTTACGTATCTGTAAAACTTGGGAATAATATTGCCACACACACACACATTCAACAATATTAATGAATTTCGTGATAAAAAAATTAAAGAAGACAAATTGTTTGATTGTTTATCCTAGTAGTTATTTGGTAGTTTGTCATCTGGAACTTAGCATTAAATGTTTACCATGGTAATGTCTTTTGTGATTGGCATCCTTTATATCTACGTCAAATTGATATTTCCAATTATTTCCTAACTGTTAATGCCAACTTTATATGTACTCTTTTTGCACTTTTAAGTTTTTTTTCTCTAGAATTGGAGATGATATATATTTGTTTCTCTTTGGTGTTTGCACATGTTTGTTTAAGGGTTTCATTATTTTTAATTTTCATCGAGACTTTCTTTGTACCTTTTCCCTTCTCTCTGTTGTGGATTTCTCATTCTCTAACCAGCTCTGCATGGTTGAGAACCTGCTAGTTTGGTCTTTCCCAAAATGCTATAATGAGTTTTAGTTGAATGCAAAGTTATGTGTTCCTCTCCCACTCATGCTGTGTGTGGCCTTCACTTTTCAGATATTGTACTATATCTGTGTGAGAAAGAACACATTGAAGGTGGAATGATTTTTCAGCTGTTGGAAGACTTGACAGAAATGTCTACAATGAAAAACTGCAAAGATATTTTTGGCTATATAGAGAGTAAACAAGATATATTAGGCAAAGTATATTTCTCAGTTGTTTTTAGCTCTTTGTGCTTGTGTATTAATTATTTATTGCATAAGAACCATATCATGACCTGTATTACTCTGGAACTGTTGTGTTTGTGTGACTTACAGCAAGAACTTTTTGCTCGAGGAAAACTTGTGATGCTGAGAACCTGCAATCAACTTCTTCGTCGTCTGTCAAAGGTACATTTAGCACAAGTACATGGTCTAATAAAAAAATAGCTGTAGTAAACTATGAGCTCTTTGTTACAGATAAAAGAAAAGTATTTTGATGTAAAATAATTTAGCAATTAGGTTTTAGAGATTTTTGTAAAAGAGTAGAAGCTAATTTATCGTTGTTTACAATAATAAAAATCACTTTAAAAAAATTGGTAAGTTTTATGAGAATCAATTTAATTAGATGTTAGATTCTTTTCAACTTCTAATCATTTTGGAAAACTTAAACAAAGGTGTGAAAAACCTGTAAAAGTGAGTATTTTATTAAAAGAAGTGTTTTTTTTAGTAAAACAGCTGTAATAAATGGACTTTATTATTCCTGCTTCTTTTAGATTTATGTTTCAATGTCAAGTGCCCTTTTTGTTTCTCCTATCTTCCTGCTTGCTTTCTTTTTTGTCGTTCATGTTCACCTCAGAGTGAATGGTGATATGTATTGTATGCATATTTGGGGGAGTACGAGTACATTTGCTTGATGAATTTGTTATATTCATACCATCATATGATGCAGTATGCAATTTAAATTGCAAGCAAAGGACTAGGATGACCGTTTTGGAAAAATTATAAAACAGGGTGTCCTGGTAAAAGATATTTCTGTTTGGAAACTAGTAACCTCTATACTGACTTATTAAATCAGTTAGCTGTTAACTGTGAACCCGTTGGATTTTTTAAAAAATTGAACATTACTAACAGGTTGTAGGCAGAGGCTCTCTCCAAAGCAGGGTTTGGGGAGGTCATGCGTTTATAAACCTTGGTACTCTTTCCCTTTTCTGTGGAGAGGGGGATGCTAAGACTGAATTTCACACCAATTTCGGGGGTGGGGGGGTTGGTTATGAAGTGCTTCCAGTGGGATTTCAACGCCTGTGTTGAAAATAGAGCCATGCTAGGAGCTTAGTTTCCTTGCTTCCCTTTTTTTTCTCCAGCTTCCTTGGTTTTTGATAAAAATTCATAACTACCCTGGTTTTGACAGGATATTTTGCATAATCAATTAACCAGATGATTTTGTCGCAAAGGTTTATTTGTATGCTTTCAAGTTAAGGATACATGCTGTACGTTTCTTGCCTCTTGGACGGTAGAGATATTGATGTGTCCAAGGTTCTTTATTTCTTGTTACATTCTAGTAAGCTGTAGCTATAGGATAAACTGTTCATTTCTTGGGCTTTATATTATAGTATTGAGTGAATATTGTATTAAGTCAGGTTTGCGGAGGATCCATATTTCTGTGTGAAGAAATCATTGTATTTGGTTTTTCTTTTCATGACAGCTGTAATTAGATGTGTTGTTTTCTTATGTTATAGGCAAATGACGTGGTCTTTTGTGGAAGAATTCTCATGTTTTTAGCTCATTTCTTTCCGTTATCAGAGCGATCAGGTATAATTATGTAAGCCTATTTTCACATTTGGTGTCAATTTCTTTTTCTTGAGTCCTTTGTCACTTTGATGTTTTTGATAAACATTTGCAGCTTTAAATATCAAAGGAGTTTTTAACACATCAAATGAAACAAAATTTGAAAAAGAACCCTTGGAAGGTATCATGTTAATGTCATCTTAATACATTCTTATTAATACAAGTAAGGTTTAATTTTTCTTTCCAGCTAATAATTTCATTTTCCTCACTTTCCAGGCATATGCATTGATTTCAATTTTTATCAGACCTTTTGGGGTCTTCAGGTAGGTCTTCATTGAAATTTTAGTTCTCGAAGTTGGAACAGTGGGCTCTTGTATTGGAGCTTGTCTCACTATTTCACACTACTTATTCGACTTGTTTTTGGAATATCATATTTATAATATGGTTTATCATAAATAAAACTAAATCATCAACTTATAAATGACATTTACAACTTCCTTCTATGTAATCATTGAGAGGAGGCCTTTAATTCTTATGTGCTCGTTTTACCATATTTTGATAATTATCCCTTTGTGTCATCTGTAATGGGTTTATTTGTTGCACATTCAAAGGGACTGGATATGCATATAATTTTTGTCATTGTTGCGGGTATGAGAATTCCTGTTATTTTATTTTGTTTTTCTCAGTTTCTTTAAGAAAATTCTTCTATCTTGACAAAATCTGAAATTCACAATGGTCCTTGTTTCTGTAAAACTTACAAAATGGTTACTTCTTTTAGGAAAGTACTTTGATAATATTTTAGACAATCATATAATTAGTAGCTTGAAATCTATTTTAAAAAGTGAAGCAAGTGGATGAAATACATTGTTTGCTCATGGTCTTTAAATGGGAAAATTTCTAATGAATAGTTCTCATTAAAGCCAGAGCATACCATTTTGACTACTTTTTATATCAGAAAAAAGCATAAAACGTGTATGTTTGATCCGTCTTATTTTCTTTGATGTAGGAATTTTTTTCTAACCCTACTTCCATAAGTCATGCTCCGGTGAAGTGGCAGAAATTCACATCTAGTTTGTCGGTAATTATTTGTTTCATAGTCTCTTGTTTGTGTATGTGTATATGCAATTTTTTCTTGAATATGGTACTGCTGCAGTTCTTGATTTTTTTTACCTCTGAATGTTTGTTGGATAAAAGGTTGTATTAAATACATTTGAAGCACAACCTTTGAGTGATGAAGAAGGAGATGCTAATAATTTGGAGGAAGAGGCAGTTAATTTTAGTATAAAATATCTTACAAGCAGCAAACTAATGGGTCTAGAGGTAAGCTGTTTGACTGTTCAATTTTAGTTAAGATGTTCTTGTCTTGACTGATGATCACCTCTTGTTATTTTGTTTCTCTTTAATAGTTAAAGGATCCAAGTTTTCGACGTCACGTTCTTGTACAGTGTCTTATATTGTTTGATTACTTGAAGGTAATACTTTTTAAAAGATTAATTTCTTTGTGATTTAATAAACGCAATCTATATTAGTTTATGGTTTCAACTTCATCTGCATTTAGGCCCCTGGAAAAGGTGACAAGGATTTGCCGTCTGAAAACATGGTCAGTGATGCCTACCTTTATTTCTTTAGACTATGCAGTATATACTAAATTGTCTTCACAGTTGTATATATACTTTGACTATCAGAGCCCTTCTGCATGTCCTTCTAAGTGCTCACTATTTGCTATCATTGCCTTGCTAGACATGATCTATAATGTTCCTCTTAAATTACTCAAACGGGTCATGTCTAGATTTATTTCTTGCTTTCATAATTGAAGGTTTGTCCCTCATTGCTAGAATCCTACTGGCAATACATCTCATAGTTTTTCTTTTCTTTTCCTTGGATTCTTTATCAAGTAAGAAAAAACACAAAATGGGAGCATAGGAATCCTCCTTGTGCTATTAAAGTGTACTAAAATGGAAACAAAATAGAAAGGTATTAATTTGAAAAGGGGAAATCCGATCCCTATGCATATTATAATATCTATAATATTTGTGGACACAGCAATTGCCTTCGAAAACTCCCTATAGATCTTTGAACTAGCATTTTAAAGCTTGAAGAACATGTGGCACCTTAGAATGTGAAAGAAAATCAAAGTTAGCTTAATAACATTTTATTATGGAATCATGATCAGGAATATGTGATTGACCTAGCTTAATCATGCTGAGTTTATTTTCATTCTCTCTTTATATCCAGGGTTTAATGTTCGTATTAGTTTGCCATTTCATATTCAAGTGTAGTACGTACTAAGTTTTCTTTTAAAGTAGCAGTTTCGAGATGCTGTTAGCATTAGTTTATGGCCAATTTCTTTTGGACATTTGTATCCTCCACCATGTTATTAGATATAAAGTTGTATGTCAAAACAAACATTCTTTGTTATGTTTTGCTTGCTTTCCTCCCATTTGTGGAAACTTGAATTGGTCTTCTTGGAAGGAGGAACTTTCTTTTAGCTTGTTATTTGTTTTCAAGACTGGTTGTCTCCTATTAAATGTATTGATAGAAACTGCTGTTTTGATTGAAGTGCAATTGTTTACATGTAATGTAATCTTGGACTGCATATTTTCTAATTTAACTCAGAAAGAAGAGATCACATCATGTGAGGAACGTGTTAAAAAACTTCTTGAACTGACACCACCAAAAGGGTCGGAGTTTCTTCACAAAATTGAGCATATATTGGAACGAGAAAAGAATTGGGTAAGCATCTTCCTTTAACTCTTCCTCCCTTTAAACATGTGCTAGCTTGTTATCATTAAACGGAAGATTATGTTTAGTATTTAGCTTAATATAATTGCATTCTGTACTTCTTAGGTGTGGTGGAAACGTGATGGCTGCCTTCCATATGAAAAGCAACGCATAGAGAAGAAAGCAGCACCAGAGGGATCCAAGAAGCGGTATGGCTGTTGACCAAAAAAGTTTGGCATGTGATAATGGTTTAAGATTATAGAATAGAAATCTTTTAGAAACAAGAAGATAAGAAAAAATATTTCCTTATTTTCTTAAGGTCATTGTTTATGACTTAAATACTTGTTATTTATACATGGACGTTGCAGTAAACAACCAATTGATTGACAGTTTAAATTGGGGAAGTTTGTGTCTGATTAATTGAAACAGTCTGGCTTCGCGGTTTCATGCAATATACACTCCCACTACTGATGGCATTTTCAATGTTTCTAGTTGACTGAAAGAAGTCCATAACACTTTTTTTGTGGGTAAAAACACCCGTCAATGTTTACTTTAGAGCTGCCATGGAACTGAACTCTGTAAATCTTTAAAGTCCACAGGCTAAAAACATAGGGTAATCAACATGTCAACTTAAAATATACTTCTGGTAGAGGATAAATAAAATATTTATTGCTCACAACAAAGAAAACCATTTCTGGGTTGCAGTGACAAGTGGACAGGATACAACTAGGCTAAAAGGACAGGCATGTGAGATTCTTTTTATTTAGAAAACAAATATCTGACCATAAGCTACTGTAGATTTATTTATTGTTATTACTATGCTGCTAATTTATACTGATTCTTTTCACAATGTTATGATTGTCTCGCGTACCTTATTCTGTCTTGGTATTTTCAGTAGGCCAAGATGGAGACTGGGTAATAAAGAACTATCTCAGTTGTGGAAATGGGCAGATCAAAATCCGGTAGGTTACCCTTGACAGAAATTCTGACTAGTTCTCAACATGCAATGCCTTTCTGTGGAAGTTGATGATTATGGATGCTGAATGCTAGGGTTATTTAGATATTGTCATGACATTCTGTACTTAATAATCCAAGTGGCCTTGTCCCTGGTAGTATGTTCTGAATTGATCAGTCCATCACAATCTGAATAGATTTTCCCCTTTTCTAATGATAATTCATTCAAGTCAAATCTAGCTGATGGAAATGAAGCATCTGTATCATATAGTTGAAGTTACTTTTCCTTATCTCTAAATATTATTATTTGAACAATTCAAAAATTAGCTTGGTGATTCATGATTTGAACCCTCAATTTGATTCTAGGGGAAAGAGAAATATTGAGAAAAATTAATCAATACAATAAATAAAGGAGATTTGATATTGTCTATCGCAAGATATGGCACGGAAATAAATTAAAAAGTTTCTAATAATACATATAAAATCTTATATTTTTATTATATAGGATCAACTCTTTATTTTTATAATTATATCAATATTCCTTATTGTATAGGATTCACTATTTATTTCTATAAATATAACAATTATTATTAGATTATCTATGGATTAACATTGTTTTGTACTCCAATTGATTTGTTAGACATGCTTTATGTCTCATCTTAAGAAGCTAGAATTTTGAGCATTTTATATTAAATTCCCTAGCGTGGAAGTGAGAAGTGGGTTGTTATGATATACTTTGGTCATTCTAAGTAAAATGAGAATCTTAAAATGAATTATCTTTTGTCATTGCACTGATGTTTTACTTGGTATTCTTTTTCATGGTTAAAAGACATTTCTTTATTTCCATTCCGTTGGTCGTATAATATTGACTGAGTTTTTTATATTATCAAATTTTTTAATTACCAGAATGCTTTAACTGATCCTCAACGTGTTCAAACACCTTCAATTATGGAGTACTGGAAACCCTTGGCTGAAGATGTAAGCTTGCATTTTCTTCTGCAGTGAGCATTTTTTATTTTCCCTTGTCTTCAAGACCCCTGTTTAATATTCCAGACTGCTTGTTATGAATTTTCCCCATAGTTTGATGTTTGATTCCCTTTTCCCATTTTACTGAATATCACAATTCTTTGCATTTTTTAAATTTCAGATGGATCCCTCTGCTGGAATAGAAGCTGAATATCATCACAAGAATAACAGGGTAATCCTCTGATTAAAATTTTATATTGGATGGAAACAGAAGTTTTATTCAAGAAAAAGAAGGAAAGTAGAAATTTTGAGAGTTAGTTATCCTCAAGAACTTCAACAATAAAAAGTGATAAAGAACAAGGAGATTAATAATGCTGCTAGACTGCCTATTCTCTCTTCATTTTAGAGATGAAAACTCCCTTGACAATTTGAAACAGCCGTGGGCAGAATAGTGAAGACAGCCAAAACTACTTAATACTTATTTTACCAAAAGACATGTTTGGCTGCTATCTATTGCTGCTCCAGGGTCTCTGTTGTCTATAGTACCCATTGCTTGATGGTATGAAAAGTGGAGATATAATATAACAGCTGCAAGGAGAACTCATCGTCCGCTTATCTAACTGTTGTGATATAGTTTTTTAGAGCACTTTGCCCTTTGACCACTTCTGTCAGACTTGTTAATTTGACCAGAGCATACCCTATGTCAAAACGTCTTCCATAAATTAGGGTGTGAGATGACGATTATCAGCTCTACCAAGCTTCAACTTCACTACTAGAAACAATTTTCATTAAAAAATATGGGCATTTTGTTGTAACCAAAGTCTCAAAACATCTGCATACATAACATACAACAGAATAGAATTTAAACAGAAGAATTCTTCCAAATTTTGTAGGTGCACATTCATTGTCTGCCTTCAACTTGAAATTATACATCTTAAAAATCTATTTTTCTTTCAATTCAGGTTTATTGTTGGAAAGGTCTTCGGCTTGCAGCACGACAAGACTTGGAGGGATTTTCTAAGGTAACAGTGATTTTTTTAATCAGCAGTTTGGTATGTTTATTATTTTTGGTTGTCTGAAAGTTATAGATTTTGGTTGCAGTTTACTGATCATGGCATTGAAGGGGTTGTCCCACTAGAGCTTTTGCCGCCTGATGTCCGATCTAAATACCAAGCTAAACCAAACGACAGAAGTAAACGTAGCAAAAAGGAAGAAACAAAAGGCTCTGGCCATCAAGTTGAGGAAAATCAGGTTTCTTGATTCAGATCCACCTTTCCATTTTTCTTTTTTAATTGCATCAGCTCAAGAGAAATATACCTTTTTATAGCGTACTGTAGAATTTGGTGGTTCCCATTGTTGTTGATTGGTTGTATTCAATAATTTCTGTTTTGCTGTATTTCTAGTTCAACTAATTTCTGTGTAACAAGCTTAAAGTTTTGGAGGAGTGTTAGAATGCATGAAAATATAAAAAAATATAGTATTGTGTCTTACATTATTCTTTAGGATTTTTTTCCTTAATTAGTTAGGATCATAATTACTATAATAAATAAGGGTTAGTGCTCTATGTTATATGAACATATCAAATACACCAAAACATTGTAACACATCATTTTATACTCTCAACTGTTCTCTTTTTGTCATTATTTTGCATCATCTGTAGTAAGGAATCCAATGCTTAAAAGGGGTCCTTGAATTCACTTTAGCTCATGTCTTATTTTTCTCTCTTAAAATAATAGATTGCTTCAACTGCAACTGAGATCGATGGAGATGGCATTCGAACAGATACCACAGCAACACCTATGGAATTTGATGGTGCCAGTGTCCCTGGTACTCAAGGTGGAACCCCAACACCTGAAGAACTTCAGAAGCATAGCTCAGACACTGATGTTGGTCAGGAAGCAGGCCAATTAGAAGCAGATGCCGAAGTCGAGGCTGGAATCATAGATGGTGAGACTGATGCAGATGTTGATTTAGATACTGTTGGCTGAGGCCAGGCAAGTTTGCAGGTTGACATGCTAAGGATGATGAATGTTGGCATCATGTTTTTCTTTTTTGACAAAGATGCTACAACATCAACCACCAGGTCAAGTTAAAGACTCCTGCTGTTTTAATTCTTAGATAACAGGAAGGAGATTATGTGAACTTTTTGTATGAATGTCATGAAAATGGTTCTCTCAATTAATATGACTCATGATTCAAAAGAGATGAAATACACTAAATCTGAGTTTTTCCATATTGTGCTTTCTGTGCAATCAACTCTTGAAACTGGTTATATTGATGTCGAACACCTAATTGTGGGATGTGCATAATAAACATGATATTTGACTCCGGAGAGTGAGACATTCAAAATATATCTATCTATTATTGTTAGGGATTAAAATACTTTATGAATTTAACTCAAATTGATGGTAAATATGTCTGCTCTTTTTACGTTTTTTATATTCATAAAAAAATTTATTAGATAAATAATAATTTTTTATAGTCTCATGCACACTTTAAGTGGTTGTTTTTTCATTTTAAAATTTAAATATAAAAAATATTTTAAAATTATAGGAAGTAGCTCTCATATGCATAACTTATCCATGCATCACAATAATTTAACATCAATAACAGAAATATACGTTATAAATTGTACTGGTCTCTAGTCATTTGCATGTTTTTTTCTTTAATTTATATTTTTCATTTATTAAATAATTTTTTGTTCCGATAGGTTTACAAGATGTTAAATTAGTGATTTCCGTAAAAATGATTTTAGTAGAATAACTTGAGATCCTTTTAATTCAAGATTTATTACTTGTCCTCAATATTGTGAAGTTTAGTTATATTGATGAATAAAGACATCAAAGTTATTGTTTATTATTAAATATGCTCATATTTGTCTATAAATTATGTTCTCACACTAAGGATAACCCTTATCCTTGAAACACTTCTTTAGATTCTTCATTATAATAGATTCTTTATGTTTTTTACTATTATAGAATGATTCTTATGAAAAAATAATCTATTATAACAAAGACAGAGAATTTATAATAGAATTATTCAAAAAGATAGAAAGAAAAAAAAAAGTAGTTTTCTAAGATTTTTACTCTACCTTTGTCAACGTGTGGCAGTAAATGAGAGAGAAGTTAGGTAATTTGATCTCAAATTCTTTAGACATCAATGTGTCATCATGAATAGTATTAGATTAAAAAAATGTTCTACCTTCATTGCAGAACAACTGCCAAATATGTGATGGCAAAATTGGACTTGAGCCATTTATTTTTTATACTTCTAGTAAATGTAACAGCAATCTTATATCACTGACGGTAATTTGACAAATTCTTTTACTAATAAGACTTAAATTAAGGTAATTAATAATAATTAATTGACACTAATATTTTTACTTTTAATCATTCGTATAATTAGTAAAAACTATTACAAAAATATTAAAAAAAACACAACCAAGAATGAGGGACCATTCACAAATAAGATCCATGCCACTAATCAGGCCTTTAGCTCCCTTTCCCACATCACGCGGCACGTTTCCGATTGGTAAACCTGTTTAACAAGACAACTATTTCAAGTCAAAAACAGCTAATGAATTGTTATTCTCAAAAACATGTCAAATAAATAACTATGCAATCATTTCCATCATCCACATCAAACTACTCACGTAGGCAATTAACAGTCTTCTTAATAGGACTCGTTAAAAATAAACCTATTATATGAAGATCAATCAATTTTTTGCAATTGTACTAAAAATGAAAATCGTAAAAACCTTTTGCTTGAGAAACATATTTTACCCCATTACTAAAAACTCCGCAAATCAAGGGATTAGACTTTAGAATAAGGAAATATCTTGTTTCATAAATTAGTACTAGAACTTCTGTTTATATTCTACCAAATGATCAATGAATCCATCAAGTTGAATCCTAGATTTTCCAAAAGACCCACCAAGTGCGCATAGATACTTTAATCTAAGGAAATGTTCTCTACACATGGAAAGCTATAATTTAATTTAACTTAATTGGAATATGAATCTTAACAACAAAAGATGTACCTGCTCAATGATGGTGAAGAAACTCTACAAGGTGATATCAGAACTGCGCCATCCTGAATTTCTTTAAGCTCATGATCCTGGATTATAACATTAAAAAAGAAGCAGGTAAGAGATATCATTTGAAGACATGTAGCGTGTACAAGAGATATGATTTGTTGTGCAGCATATCTACCAATGGCAGCCAAGAAAAAGTCGCACCAATACGCAAGGAAGTCACATACCGCATTATAAATTGGTATTTGATTGCGCCAAAACTCTAGGGGAGGGAGAAGCAACCTGCCTGCAACATAACCCAGGCATAAAGGTCATAGTCTGGAGTAAATGACGTTTCAAATTACATAGAAAAGCCTAGCAATAGCATTACGTGAGAGAGTTGGATAACAAAAGAGTGCAGGAAAATCACATAAAGCACGTCTATTTGCCTAATAACCAGTTTACGCACAGACAGTGAAGAAAAGTATACCAGATCTGGATGTCCTGAAACTCAATGAGTCAGGAGAAGCAGTGGACAATTTCTGTTGGCTTCCCTTGGTCAAGTGACTTTGATCTTTTAATCGTGAACTTTTCACAGCAGAAGCAGATTTATTCCGTATTCTGCCAACTTTTTTCTTATAACAGCCTTCAGTCTTGGGTGACAATGTTCTAGAAATTCTGGATGCAGATTTTTTAACTATCGGTTCAGATGATGTGCTTAGCTGTCTCCGTGATTGTGACGGAATAGGTATTTTCGGACTTTTCTGTCCCACTACATCACAATTATCCAAGGCCGTCACTGAATTATAGTTCTCATTATTTGAATTCTTCAGAGGCAATCCACAAGCAGACTGTTTCTTCTGCTGGACCGTATCTGGTGATGCCAGAAAAGGAGGAATACAATTCTCCGTACCTGAAATAGCACCTAAAATATCTATATAGAAATTGGATAAAAAGGAAATGATACAACATCAAGAAATTACAAGCATCATTTGAATATTTACCATCAGATAAAATTTCTGGACGGCTAGCTGGTACGACATCAGTAAGAGCACCAGTACCAGTGGTTGATTCTACTCTCGAGCAATCTAGAGCATAGCTTTCCCAGTTTTCAGGGAAGCCAAATAAAAATCCATTGAAAACCTGGGTATGAGGAAAAAGCAAATAAAACATCAAATGGGGACATCATACATCACAAAACAAGGGACAATTATCACCATAAACCAAATCTTGCAATATTAAAACCAAACACATTTGCTTACATGAGCAGGATACACATCATATGATACACCAAAAATTTAGCTTATGAAATGAAAGGGAAAAGTGAAAAACACCAAATAAAATTAATTGAACTTCTCGCATAGGCTTAAGTCAACTTTGTTGAGAAAAACAAAAAACCTGAATTAAAAAAGAAAGTGATTTGAGTATAGCTTATACACCGGTAGAAAAATTCACCTATTACATTTTAGGTTGAAATCTAAAAAACTTGCTCACTTAATTTCCACATAACCTCTCTCGTTTAACCTCTACAAAACCTAAAATGCACAAGTTGATTTTAGCTCACGAGATAAGTTCAATTCATTTATCTTCTTACCCTCTTACCCACAAGTTTCTAGACAGAAGTTTATCCAACCATGCTACAAACCTCAGGGGCGAAATCGTTTTCAATAGTGCGCTGCTCGTTGATGAGGCCACGAATTAGAACGTATTTCCCATCCACAGTCTCGAGGGAAAACTCGTCGTGTCTTTTAATAACTGGAGCAGAAACAAACACGCGCTTTGCCTCATCCCTGAATCACAAAATCATATCCATACACTGATCACACAATTTCATCATCATCATCACCGTCATATTCCGTCCAACACGATCAGGCACGAAGCAATTCAAATGAGAGCACTCGCGAAAACCCTAACCCTAATAGACGAAAAAAATCTTAGACTTACTTTCTGGATGAGACGCCTCCGACGGCTAAACGCGTTCTTTGGAAGTCGCTTTTGGCTTTAATCAACCACCAATCGTATAAGGTGACCTTCGGAAACGAACAATAGCGTTAGAAATGAAAATAGGAGAAGGGGAAAATCGAACAAAGGGAGCGTGAGTAACCGTGCGTTGGAAAATGCATGATTCGGTGTCATCTGAAGGAGTTGCAGTCGGAGTGGAATCAGCCATTGATGGATTCTGCTCTCTCTGGTTTTGTTCTTCCCGCGTTAAACCAATGCTTTTAGCTTCTAGAATGCTGATTTCAAATTATTGGATTTTTTTTATTTCATTTGGAACTTTTGTGTAAAAATAGTAAAAAAAGTAGTAAATTGTAGTTATAATTAATTTTAAAATTTAAATAATTTATTTTTATTTTACTCTTAAAATATTAGTTAAGGGTAAAATTGAAATATATATATATATATATGTGTACATAAGAAAAATTAATCCTTTATCTTTAGTGAAAATCTTGAACTTAGATTATTATTTCCATTTATTATCTCCACTTAGAACAAATATTGTTGGTTTGATAATTAAATAATGATTTTCTCTATTCTTACTTCTTTGGTGACTTTCTGATGATATAAAAATTGTCTATGACAGTAATGTGACTCGGCTATTGGAAAAAATAATTAAGAAAAGCATTTCTATAACTCCTAGCACCTAACAAGATAACTTTCAACAAGACAACTTTTACAATTTTTAATTATCAAATATTTTATTTAAATAATTCAATTAATTTTTAAGAAATTATTATATTTTTGGTAAAATGAGAAGAGAGAATTAATTTCAATATCTCTAAAATAATTTTGATGACTTTAATATATTTATAATTTAACAATTATCATATTAGATATCTTTATATTAAAGTAATTAATAAAATAAAATAATTTAATATTTTTTTGACTTAACTCATAATGATTTGAAGATTCAATATTAAATTTTAGTAGTGCATGTGATTGAATCGAGATGGTTGCAAGTTATTCAACAACATGGTTCTTTCTTTATAAATCATTCAATTTAATTGAACTTTAATCAATACTTTAATATACATATTTAATATTCTTTTGAAGACACATTATATTATTTTTCACTAAATAATAGTGTATATTATGTAATGTGAATGACAAATAAAAGATTATGATTGAATTCACAAATGCTAAACAATACAAGCATTACAATCATAATCTATATATACTAACTTACATTGTTAACAAGGGCTTATCTATAATATTCATCCTTTGAACATGTCCAATAAATATTTTATGTGCTAAACTAGTTAACACATTAACTACCTTTAATTTGTACCAATATGCTCAATTGACACTCTTTGTACACTTTTTCTTTAATTAACAAATGCTTAAAATCCATGTCCTTTGTTTATTTTGAATATAGATCATTTTTAGAGAAGAAAACAATTGAAGAATAATCACAACAAAAATCTTAATGGTATGACTATATTATCAACAACATCAAATCGTGAAGTGAAATTTCGCAACCATAATGTTTCAAATGTGGTCTTAAAACATGCTTCGAACTCAACTTTCATAATAGAAGTGACAATCACATTGTTGTGCACTTTTCCACGAGCGTCTCTCCAATTAAAAGAAAGATATATCCAATATAGATTTTTTTGAATCCACACACCCAATATAATCTGAATCTGAAGTCAATCACATTAAAGTAATCTAACCTGCTATATGTAAGCATGTAATCTTTTATAGCTTGTAAATAACTAAGAACTTTCTTTGTCTATTTCTAGTATTCAATTTCACTATATATATATATTTTATTATAAGTGATATCATATCATTTTTTCACTTAATAATAATATTTAAATAATAAAATGAATATATATATATATATATATATATATTGATTATGATAGATGTTTTGTAAAACTTTTATTTTTTTTAATTAAAATAGGATAGTATGAAAGGAAAATAGAAAAAAGATTAAAACTTGTGATTATTTGAATTGAGAAAAAAAAATATAAAGTAAAAGAAAACGAATGAAAATTTCATAGTTGATTTGATTTTATTAAAGTGATAAAATAAGAAATTTAAATTAACATTAAAATTTAGTAAAATTGAAATATAAATTAAAATTAAAAGATAATTAATAATGAATAATTATTTTACAAAATTAAAAATAATATAAACAGAATATATAAAAAATAAAATTTAATTTATTTAAATAATTAATTGCAGATTTATTTTACATATAAATTAAAAAAATTAAAATATTTACAAATAGGTGTTACACCACTTAAACATAATTAAACATGTTTACATATATTAAGGATAATTAATTATGTTTAAAATATTATTTTTTATTTTAAATAGTATATTTTTTTAAGGAAAAGAAGAGATAAAATATTTTTAAAGTCACTTCATTAAAAAAGAAACCACGAAACTTAGTACTTTTATTAATTTAGAAAACATGAACATGTGACTTAACATAATTTGCTAGAAAAGTATGTTTAATTTTTCTAATTTTAAATATACTGTCAAATAAACATTTTCATAATATTTAACATACTTAAATTTATGTAATACTGTAATATTTACAATTTTTTTGCACTGAATTTAAATGTTAAATTGATTATAAATATTAGAAACCATTCTTTCTTCTTATAACAATTTATTGTCATAATTTATAAAATTATTTTTTTCTTCTTAAAATTATTATGAAATTATAAAATAATAATTTTTAACATCTTTATTATTAAATTCTATTTAATTATAAAATTATAACATTTTTCTTATTATAATAATAATTTTCTTAAAATTAATTTATAATTTTTAACATTTTTATATATTGTTTAATTATAAAATAATAATTTATTGTTTGATTGCATAAAGGAACACTATCCTCTCAATTTCCCTCCAGTGTTTAATTTCCCTCCAGTGTTAAATTTATCTCCTGTGTTCAATTTCTCTCAGGTGTTCAGTTTCCAGGGTTAAATTTATCTCCTGTGTTCAATTTCTCTCCGGTGTTCAGTTTCCAGTGTTCAATTTCTCTCCGGTGTTTAATTTCTCTTTCTCTCCGGTTTTCAGTTCCTATACTTCACTAGGGTGTGTCTCCTTCAATTCGTATCTATCGGGTGTGTCGGATGAGTATTTTGAATTATAGTGTTCGATCTGATCTTCATTTCTTTTCAATCTTCTATCATTCTGCTCAATTTGTCCAGTAATCATATGATATTGCTATTCTCTGTTATTTTGTGGTTTGTGACCTGCTAGACCTGATTTGTTGAGCCTTCAATACGACGCACATTACGTGTTTGGTTAATGTTCTGAGATTCGTGTTACATGTGAATTTGGGAACTTGTGAATTTGGTTATTGCCCTTTCTTCCAACAATTTTTTGTTTTCTATTTGTGCTGTTTACACTACCACTTATCAATTTTATTTTATTTTTGTTTTCAAGGCTGTCGGGTGGAAGTTTGAAACTCTGAACATGTATGGGAGAACAGCTTGTCAACTTGTGAAAGAAGTAGCAAATGGAGATAAGGACCAGCTTGTGTCATTCAATGTAAGACCAGTTCTTCATTTTTTTTAGTTGGTTCTTAGTTTTATTTTCTCCAATTGTTTGGTTACTTTGGAACAGAGTTGTATAGTGGAAAACACATTACACAGCTTTAATTGCAGACATTCCTAGTCAGTATTAGTTGGAGTTTCTTTGTGGGCTGCTTTAATTACAGTCTCAAAGGTGGAGTCTAGTTTCATAGACTAGAGATATTTAAGAGCATGTCTGGGTAAACTAACTAGTTTTCACCTTACTAACTAGTTTTGTGAGATAAAGTTTGATCCTAGAACCAAATTCTAAATTGGTACTCTTGTGAGTGATATATTTTCTCATGAAGTTTTGAAATAAACTTGGGAAAGCTTCCGTGAACCACCATGTGTTTGAGTTTTATGCATCTGGGGATTTCTAGTTGTGTCTAATGGCAGCCAATGTTACTGATGCTTGGTGATGACAATTTGTGTTATGAGAATCTGTCACAGTAATCTAACTGAGGATGCTTTAATTCTTCATAAATCTCGCCTTGCCTGTTTATCATGACCTTTGAACTACAATGCTGGAAGGTTCAAGTTAGCAAGTGTAATTCAACTCTATGGCAAGTCTAGAACCTTTAAAAGTTGTGAGATGAAAAATTGAAATTATTTGCATGGATAAGATCTTTTTAGATTTATTCAGTATTCAAGTAGCTATTTCACATATTAATTTTTTTTTCTTAAATTCATTAACTGCTTGTCTGTTTAGGTCCATTTTTAAATATCTCAATCATTTCTATCCCCACCCTGAAGGGTAGAAAAAGCTTCCAGGAGCTACCCTAATTGTAGTCAGAACTTATTTTGGTCTATCATGGTTCATGATGTTCCAGTTTATGACATACCATCCTTAGATGGTGAAGTATTTTTTATGTATCCCTTTTTCCATACTCTGTTTTGTAAATCATTATTCACTGTTTATATTGATATGACTGTATAAATACTTTTGTTGATTACTTTGCCAATAATCTTGTAGAGTGACTTGTTTCAACAAGTAGTTGCAGAATGCAGTCAACATCACCTTGAACTTCAGTCCTTGATAAGGTAACATTAATGTGCTGTCCTGCTTCTTTTTATGTGTCCCCCTTTTCAACATTGGAGTGTGCTATTTCATATAATTTGCATCCAAGCTTGCGTATGATGAAACCATATTACAAAGTCTTGTATGGGATGATAAAGTCGCATACATATTTTTCCTTGAACATCACTTTTCATTGCAGTATCCTATCCGATATGAGCATGAGTTGTTCTGTGTAAACAGGAAGATACAGGAAGAAGGTTTGGATATCCAAACGGCAAGAAATGCAGATCACTACGGAGCCCTTATACACCATCTTGCTTTAGTCCGAAATAAACGTTGCCTAATGGCCTATGTGTAATTATCTCTTTGAAATGCTATTTAACATCAAGCTTAGTTATTGTTATTACAGTATTCTGTAACCCATTTGCATTCTGAGATTCTGTAACTTGTCTCTCTGTAGGTATAATCGAGCAGAAATTATACGAAACTTGTTATGGAAGATAGGGCGCGTGCTTCCTCAAGAAATTGAAGAGAAGCTTTGTCATACGGAGAAAGAACATTTCAAGAAACATTCTACGGCATTAATATCTTATATGACAAAAGTGATGGTTAATCTGACTGTGGTAATCCCTCTCTCTTCTTCCCCATTTCATTCTGTTCTCCCCCACACACATGCACATGTAATAGACACATAAGAGACATATAGAGTTCAGTTACACATGTGCACCGAGGTAGTTTCGGTAATCAATGCTTTGTTAAGTACTTTCAGCCTGGGTGTTAATGATTATTGATTGATATGTAAACATATCCCTAGTTTTAATTCCATACTCGTGTCAGAAACTTCTATGATTCTAGTTATTGTTTCAATAATATAAGAAGGGTAGTCACGCAGAAAATTGTTTGGGTGCACCTTAAGATCTTTTGAAGAAGGAATAGGGGAAATTGATTGATAGTAATCTTGGTGGTTAAGAGCCATGCTTCTAACGACTTTACTATACATGAATGAATCTAATCGTGAATTCGAATAATTGTTCAATGATTCTTTAAAGTTTTTACTTTTTCAACAATTTTCATGAAAAAGAATTAAAGTCATGTGAGCTTAAATTTTTAAATGAAAAGAAATTTATCAGAACCCTTCTGTACTTATTTGATTATTCAACCTTTATTTGTCACTCATTCATTCAATGCTTACTCTATTTAGCTATTTACTTGTTTTGTTTCTATTTTTTTATAATAAAGACTTCACAAACTTACATATAACTACTAGTTTTGTTTTGCATGATTCCTGCTTAAGTTGTTTTATCAATTTCCAGTTTAAATTTTTAACATCGAACGATACATATCATCTATGACGATTTTCAATTCAAAAGATTGCTCAACGATTCATTAATCTCGATTATAACCTTGCAGTAAAGTACTATGTTTTCACTCAAAATCTGCATTTAATAGGATATGGTACCACCAAAAGATCCTTACATCAAAGTAAGGGTTCTTGATGACATTGGAGACGACGTTCTTCTTAGTGATGATAAGACTGCAAATTTTGCTTGTCATTCAATGCACCTTCTGAAGCGAACTGATGCTGAGCAATATATCTCAAGGGTTAAGTGTTGCACCTAAATATTTAGATTGCACTATAGTTTGAAATGTGACCTAATTTTTCCTATTTTCTGAATGTCAACAGGGCCAAATGGAGGAACTCACTGGTTGACTTGCTTGGCTTTTACCTATAGAATATGTATATGAGAAGGTCATTGAAAACTTGATAAGGATTATGTAATATTTTTCAGATTTGTTAAGGATATTTTTTTCAATTTTGCTCATGTTGCTTTAAGAACAAAAGCTAAAGCGTCATTTCTGTGTGTTTTCTATGTAAGAAAGCGTTTTCTAGTTGGGGTTCTATAGGAATTTCTTCCTGCACCCTTTTCTTTTTTCTGCATCTTATATGAAAATTCCCAGTTCGTGTTTTATAGATGGTATAATTTGAAAGTTAATTTTAACTTTTAAATTAAATAATTAAAATTTTAATTTTTAAATTATGTAATTTAATTTTTTTTTTCTGAAGTAAAAAATAATATCTTAATTTTATAATTCAGAAGTTATATTTTATATAAAAATAATTTAAAATTTTTGAGTTATATTTTCGAATTACGTAACTTCAAAATCATTTTTTAATAAAAAAGATTTTTTGGATTATCCAATATTTTCTTCTTCTTTCTAAATTAAGGGGTGACTGGCCTCAGACATGATGAGAATGAGTAAGATAATTTTATCTTTTTTTTCACCCAACAAAATTGTAGGGGAAAATTATGCTATCAATAAAAAGAAAATCCCTATATTCTTACAATCCTATTATTTGAGATAGTGTTGTGTTTACAGAAAAATTATTTACAAATTATTTTTATGTAATTATTATTTATAATTTGAGTTTCTTAAAAAATATATTAACATGAGGTCCTTTTTTCTTATTATTATTACGAGGAAGTACATGTTAATTGTTTGATTAAAATATGTAAAAAATTATTTTGATGAATTGTGAATTTATAAAAGTAAACCATTCAAACAAATTTGACATTTTTGAAATATATTCTGCAACATATTAATCATATTAATGTATTTCTCTCTTCTAACATATGTTCAATTAAGCATTTCCATATTTTATCCAATCTGTTTTAACCCTAATTAAGTCATTTTAAGAATAA
Organism: Lablab purpureus; assembly: GCA_030347555.1. Lineage (NCBI taxonomy): Eukaryota > Viridiplantae > Streptophyta > Magnoliopsida > Fabales > Fabaceae > Lablab > Lablab purpureus. The sequence goes on from CM059258.1 coordinate 28,444,051, forward strand.
AAGATATAATTACGAAATAATTTTAATTTTTATTTGTATCAATTTTAACAACTTTTTTAATTAAGAGAAGTACCTTTAAAAAATAAATACATTTTTTTACAAAATAATATTTTATTCAGTGTGCACTTTTGTTTTTTCCTATCTTAAATCAGTACCATCCTATCAACTTTTTCTTTTTTAATTTTAGTTTGTTTTTTATATTTTTATTTTTCTTATTGATATAAAGTACTAATTAATATTAATTGACAACATTCACTTGATATAAAAAAATAAACCTAATTCAATATAATAGAAAAATCACAATTACTTTTGAATAAAAAAATATCAAATACATTATTAAAAACTCATATTAGACTAATTTGTTTTTAAAGCATGCAAGTCATATATTATTTCAGAACTTTAAAATTTAATGTCTCTTTTATTTTTAGTGAAATAATTAAAATAAACAAGTTGTAAAACGCATACTACTTTTAGTTTATTATAGTATAGATAATCATGCAATTTTTAGACAAAAAAAATTGAAATATTTATCATGTGAATTATTTGTTAATAATCTATTTTTCTCACAATTTTTCTATGAGCTAAAACTCATGCAAAATTACTCTATAATAATAAATCAATATTATACATTTATCAATAAATTTATAAACTAGACCCTCTCATTTGTATCAAGCTTTCCCTTACCAATGAATTGTATAAGTCTTCTTAAAAAGGTTAGTAAATAAAATTTAGTACATTTATGAATAATTTTAACTAATTTTAATATGAGTATTGATCATTCCAATATTTTTTAAAATGCATCTTTGAGTATTTAGATTATAATAGTTTATAGAGATTAGCTTTATTTGATTACCATTCATAATTTAAATATTAGTTTATCTAAGTTTCTATAGCTAAGTGGTGAAAAATTAAGAATTATATTTGATGTAAAAGCATTTGAGATTTGTACATCTTTTTTTTCTACCATATGGTAATTATAATATTTTTTAACTTTAATCTTTTTTTCAAATCAATGTTTGTTCTAAATTAATTTGTATACTAAATTTAACTTTAATCTCTCAAGTCAATAAATTTTTCTTTAAGAGAGACTACTTCTCATCTTTTATATAATAAACAAAGAGTATTATTTTTATTTTTTTCTGATCATAGAAAAAGCATATAATCACATTCAAATGTATAAATTACTGTTTTTATAATTTTATTTTATTTTATTCTAAAGTCTATAAATATAACCATGAATAATAACTTATTAGGATGGAATAAGTGTTTCCATAATATAACAATCAAATCATAGGAGACTATGGCAAAATAAGAATAAAAAGATGTTTAACAAGAATTAAATTCAATGGTTAAATCATGGTTAACTGATAAAATAACGATAATGATTAAAAATTATACATAATATAATATTAAAAATAATATTATAATTTAATAATGCTAAATATTAAAAATAAAAACACATTTTTATTGACCCACTATAAATCAGTTTTTAGTCAATTTTTTATCGGTTTTTATTGATTTCGATCAATTTTTTACTGAATTTTTTTTTCAGTTTTTCAAATCATTCAATGTATTTCTTCATATTAGTTTTATATTCATTCCAACCTTCATTTAATCAGTTCATAGATTTTCTAATTTCTAATAGAAGTATGGTCCAATATTTAAAACACAAAATTTATCCAATTCTAAAGTTATAAAAAAATACATATAATATAATTATTTTTGGTATATGTCATTAGCAAATGTTAAAAACACATAATAACATATGCCGACATTACTTAATTGTGTATTATTGTATAATTCGGCATTAAAAACATATTTAAACACCTTATATAATATGACATCATGTTAAAATTTTAGAAAGTAATTTCTAAAAAAAATCACTTGTATGTTTATGGCTTATGAGTAAATATGTTATTAAATAAATTGTGAAATACACAAATGGTCAAATTCATTATTTTAACTAATTCACATCATTTAAAAAATTGGTTAGATTAATTAGAAGTAGTAAATTTTAGGTAATTTATATTATTATTATTCTAAAGTTATTCTTATATATTTAAAGTTAAAAAATTCTTCATTTATTTTATAAATAAAAAATTATTATAAAACATTATTCAATTACAAAGATTCTTACAAAAACAATAAAAAATTGAATTTCTTTCATAAATATGACGGGGGAGTAGTTGTTTTCTGATGTTCATAAATTAAGTATGATTTAGATTGAAAATATGATAGTTAATGCAAAGTAGGAAATAGTCAATAACATGGGCCTAAGAAAAGCAAAATCCTAGGCAATGCACATGGTTTCGATCTTGATGGCATCAGATGCCACATGGTGCCATGCCCAAGAAGCACGAAAATCTTAAAACGAAACCTCGTACTGACACATGTTCCAATGAGGGTGCTGCTTTTGATGGAGCAATTTAAGCCACAAAATGTTTGGGACCAGAACATTCTCAGCCACAAACTCATGACGTGTATTATGTTTCTTCTCCTTTGCCTTTTTATTTACACTGTTGTTGCTTCATCGGTCTCATTTCCTGTGCAACAAACCCTTCAAGTTGCAACCTTTTCTCTCTCCCTCCCTCTCTCTTTTTCAGAATGGTTTTCACAGTTTCTTATTAGACTCCCCCATTTGCAGCCTCTGATCATTAACTAACTACTGTCAACCCAACTCAAATTTGTGTTCATTTTGGGAGTCATCATATTCTCTAAGTTGTTTTCATCAATTGCAAATTGAGTTTTCTCAATAGGGTATGCTCTTTTCACTCTTTTAAGTGTCAGTATTTTGGATCCTGATTACTATTTTCTCTCTTCTGTAGTTTTTAAGAATCTGGGGTTTCGCTGTGTATGAAAGTCATATGTATTGTTGAGTCGGTTCCTTGTTATGCTGTGGTTTCATGTTCTTTTCTTTTTTTGATTTAATGTTTTTTTTCCTTCTCACTTTACTTGATTTTGAAAGAATAGAATGTATAAAATTAAATTGAGGTGGTTTGTGGTGTTTCAAGAAGAAAGTAGGAAAGGGGGTCGGAATTAGAGCTTTCAAGGATATTGGAAATGAAAGTGAAACAGGAGAAAGAACATAGTGATCTGCATACTGTTCTTTTTGCCTTATTTATGGTTTTTGTTTCAACTTTTATTAGAGATTTCATGAATCTATGAGTTTTGGTTGAAAAGATTGTTATCCTTTGTTTCTCTCAGGATCTTGAAACTGGATGTTGTTGCTTTCTTCTCTGTGACATTTTGACATGCATACCATGTAGTAGCATGTTGGAATACTCCTTTTAATGTTGTTAGCCAATTAGTGTTGATGTTTGTACAACAGCAAATTGTGTTTCAATGTTATACAAGTTAATCTTCATTTTCTTTAACACTATGTGCAGACACTAGATCATGGATTGGTACTATGGAAGTGGAGTTAATGATTATCTTATACCCAGAGATCAGGATTTATTGGACAGACATCCTTCACCAGACTATTGGTCAAACTGGGAAATGAGTGCAAATGAAGGTTGTAATTCACCTAAACAATTTTTTATCATGGATTTCTTTGAAGAAAGATTCAATAATCAAATTGAGCTTGAACCATCTCTGCATGATAAAGATCAGTCTAGCAGTTCAAATGTATGTGGGAGATTGCCTGAGCAATCTTTTCAACAGACAGCACTTTCATGTGACCAGCCTAATTACCAGCTTCAAGATCTTCCCAGACTCGAACTGATGAATGACTCTTTCTTGTACAAACTTAACCTCTGGGATTGAGATACTTGATTTTTTAGGATTATAATGTACCTTCTGAAGTAAATTGACTTGTAGAAGTACACACTCAATTATAGGAAGTTTAGTGCAAATTGAACTGCTCTGTGGTGTTTTAAAACTGTAGACTTTTTCACATTTTTTGTATGATGGACCCTCCAAAAGAGAGAATAATACTAGCATTGGTTCACCCTCTATCATGAACTTCTAGTAACCTTCCAAGAGTCCAACTTTCTTTGAAGACATGGAAAGCTTATGCATTTTTAATCTTGCATCACAAATGTAGCACAGCAGAGCCATTCAATTTTCACTACTTTACCCATAATATCTAGTTAACACAATTGAATAAAATGTCTTCTGATGTTTCATCACTACTTGTGTTTCAGGGATTCTGTACCTGAACATCTGCCGTGTTGTGTTGATGTTGAAAACCTAGACAAATCCATCAACTTTTCCCCTGAAAACCAGTGCAGCTGTACACCTGGTGACCATTCTTTCTTAGACATTAACATATTTTGAGCATTATTTATGATTTGGGAGCGCAGAATATCTCAAAATGCATGCCTTGTTTACCATCAGGCACACTGCAGAAAGATACCACAGATTCTAAGTATGTTTCAAGCAATTCAGGATCAAAGGATTGTCCAGATAGAGAGGTGAGAATTGTTTTCTGTCTAACATATCTATGACATTTCGTTTGGCTTGGAAGGTAAAATTTTAAATTTCCAAGAGCAGTCATCAGCATGTGTACACACGTTTTGAACTCAATATCATTATAATATTATTTTTTTGAAGCTTTTCTTAAATTCTGTTGAAACTCGCATGTGCTTTTCATGCTTGAATTAACCATTTCCCCCACTAATTTGTTCTTTTATTTAATCTTCACCACATGGAATAAACATTAAGGATACCTTTTATTTAATTTTGGTGGCAAATAAACAATCTGTTTTCAAGGCTCATAGTGTAATGAAATCTGTTTGTTCTTCTTTAAGGCACCACCAGGTAAGGTTTTAGACCCATTTGAACAATGCAGCAGGGATGATGATGACATGCATGAGCAGTCATCACTTGAGGAATTTGTACTTAAAGATCTGGAGATGGTAATTGGACAGGTGAAGTGACTAAACTCAAATTGCTGCATCTGATTAAGTGCAATATACATCCTAATTCTTTTTGCGTTATTCACATGATCAGTTCACGGAGAGGACCCGTCTTTGCTTCCGAGATGCCCTGTATCGTCTTGCCAGAAATACAGAACAACATTGTGAAATGCTGGACCAGAATGAAGATCTTAGCATCCAAAAGCCAATGCCACGCACAGATCACAATGACATAATGAGGTAGGTACATGATTAATATTTGTTGTCTGCTATGCTCTCTTGTCCTTTATCTAACACTTGAAAAATTGTAATGACAAAACACTACATATATGTCTAAGTATATGTACTTTAGAATTTTATGAACATTTGATTAGACCAAAAACTTAGTTATACTTCCCCCAACAACAAAATTATATTGTTTTAAGTTGGAGATCCCACTTACTATTGAGTTAAATATAAATCCACTTACTAAGACTTTATGCTTATGTACTTGTTCATACTTTGATTCAATTTGTTCAGTTTGATTCAATCAGTATGTTAATTATAGGTCTCAGGACAAGAAATCAATGGAATTGGCCACCAACAACGTTGACAGAATAATTGCTAGTCTCATGTTCAAGAGTATGGAGTTCAATATACATGATCCTCCACTTACTCCATCAACAAACAGTTCAGAATCCTTAAACATAGAAGAAAAATCTGGCTACTGCTATTCTCAAGAATTGCCAACAGATGCACAGACTCCAAGATTTGGACTAAGTAGTCAACTAAGGGACATGGGTTCATATACCACTTTTGAAGATCCTGTCAAAAAATCTTTCATGCTTGGGTTTGGTTAAGATCATGTGTGACAGTGATCATTACATTAGACATTAGTTAAACCAAATCAGACAAAAAAGAATCAATTTCTTGTAATTATTCAGTACTAAGGTTTTGAAGTATTTTTGCATTTGAATTATTTGTAGTTTGTTATTTCATTCAAAAAGTTTGTTCCATACAGTAAACTCTATTTCAATTGAAATGTAAATGAGTGAAATCATAATAATTTGTTTTGTTGGATCAAAATTAGTTGAAAATATAAATGTTTTTACAGTAAACTGATGTTTTGAATTAAACTAAATGAATTTTCAATTATGTGAGACTCTAATTGTTTCCTTCTAGAAATCTAAAATTAAACTGTCACCAAAGAAGTAAAGATGAAAATCAAAGAGAAGAAAAAAAGAAGAGAAGAAACAACATGCAACCATCAAAACCAAGAAAAAAGGTAGAAGAGAAAAAGGTTCTTGATTTTCAAGAGATAAAGAAAAAAAAGTTAATGTTGGCAAAAGAATGTGTATTCAATTATTTCTTACCAACTTTGTAAATCCTTTAATCTTCTTCTGCTTTTACTTTTTTTTTTCCTTATTCTCTTGATTATTTTCTTAATTCTTTATGTTTGGAAACTTTAATCCAAGAGTTCATTAAATGATGTGTGTCATTAGAGACAGAGTCAAGTAGAGATCACAACATTGAAGTTACAATATTTTTACTTGTGCAAACCACATTCAGAACTTACTAAATGGAAGTAAAGAAAAAAAAAAGGAAGACAAAAATCCATAATCCTCACATTAATATTATCATCCTTTTAGATTATTTTTTAAAATAAATGATTTTTTCACTATAAACATGCCATCTTATTTATCAACTTATTACATGTCATAATAATTTTAATTTTTTTAGTAATAATGGTATTTTATTTAACTCTCCATTGACATATTAATAAAATGTTTTTAATTTGTTTAGCTTGTATAATATAGGGGGCGAAAAAAAAAGTTTAATGATAAAATTTTCTGTAGAAATTGAGATTGAATTTGGGTTTATCGAAGAGTTGAGTTTCACATAAGACGTGCCCATTGAACACTACAAAGCAACACAGCCTATTTCATGAAAGGGACAAAAATAAGAGAATCAATCAAACCTAAGTCAAAAGCTTTGTTAACATAACTCATTGGTTGTGTCACTCTTTAACACACTCAGAGGATGTTTGTGTTGGGTGCTTCCTCCGCCGCAGCCACCACCGCAGCCACCATCCCCTCTCGTATTCTCTGTGGGACTCTTCACTCTCCTTATTCCCTCACAACCCCCCATAACTTCTCTTCGCATCTCTTACCAACAAGTTTGGTATTCTTCTTCTTCTTCTTTTACTGTCATCAGTTTATTCTTTAATGTTATGTTACTGCTTTTTTATTTTATTGTTTATCTGCTTTTATCGGACTTTGTTGTTTCTCAATGATATTGGTTTTCAAATGGGTATGTTCAGGTGCGGTCATCTTCACTGCACTTCAGAGGTGTTCCCATCAAAGCCATGGCTGATATTGAGACTATAGCAGGGTCTAAAATTGCTTCTTCTTCCTCTGCTCCTGGTAATTTTAATTCCCACCATTCTTTTCTTTGTGTTTTCAAAGGTTTTATCTAGGGGTTTTGTTGTTTTACCTTTTCACCCCTCTTTGGTTTCTACCCTTAAAGGGTAACGAAAAGAATATTTTTCTTAATCTAATGGGGTAATTTATACAATACCATATCTGTGGCTTCAAATGGAGTGGATTGAATTCGTGTCTTTGTTTTTCTAATGTAAAAGGGTGGTTATATTTCTCAAAGGGTGTCTTTGTTTTGGTTTTTTATTGCTTGAGCTTTTATGATTATTCTGCACTGTTTTTTGCAGACAATTTTGGTCTTAGTGATGTTTGTTGTCCTTTTTCTATCACACATAAGCCATTCATTATTTCCTGGAGTAGTGTGAACAATCATTGATTCTGTGTGGGTGTTTTGCTGATGATTATTTTGTAACTGTATATTTGGTTTTACGTCAAAAGAGAATGGACACCTGCATCCTGAATGTTATTGCAAACATGCAAAGACTGTCCTTACCTTAAGCAGTCAAGTTATTGAGCTTGATTGCTTAATTGTACTTAGTGTTGTTATTTCTCTATAGAATGGCGTGAAGAAGTGATCCAGGTCTTTAGCTTTTAGTTTTTTTGAAGTATATGCAAATTTCAATATCTATAAGTAATTGTACGCTGTCAATCATGACTGATATGCAACTAAACTCTAGTTTCTCCTTGTTTATATCTAGTGTTATGAGTTGATTGGTAATGCATTACCAACAATTCGTTTTGCAACTTTTGTTTGTGTCTTCAAATTAGCATTTACAGAGCTATCTTAAAATTCTGATCCTTTTGGCTACTGAGGATCACTTTTAAGTTTGAGTGCAAGACACAATTGCATAAACGATAACTGCTTTTGGGACAATCTTGTATGATTTAGAATATTGTTTCTGCATAATTGAATAGTTAACATGTTATTATTTGACCCCATTTAAGTATACCAATTGTCAGAGCTGCTACAAGCGTGATTTAGAAGGCCAGCATTGTCAAAATCTCCATCCAACCTCATTTGTTGCATTTCATGAGCATAAGAAGGATTTTAATATAGAAGAAGCAGAAAACTCCTGAAATATCTGTCACGATTGAGATATCAAATCAACTACCTTAAAAATTCAGTGTTTGACTATATTAAACACATCCGCAGCAGTTGTATCTTGTATGTTGGCATTCAATAAGTCCTCCTAATTTAAGATACAAATTAGTCCAATTTATTAAGGTTTGATGATTTGCACCACAAAAGTGCTTTGAATAACTTTCCTTCCCTCTGTTCCATTCAAACCAGTTAATTTTAATTCTAGAGTGAATTTGTATTTATTCTTTGTGATTTCAGTTTAGAGAATACCATATTTACTGTTAATTTTTAAGTGTCAAAATATACCCCTGTTTTACCCTTTGGTGATGTTTTCTATACTTTAAAATGTAAGAATAACTGTTTCTGGCTTATGGTGTTTTGCTGTGAAACAGGGAGCAAGCAAGCCTTGATATCATTGTCAGACAAGAAGGATCTTGCATTTGTTGGCAATGGGCTCCAGGAATTAGGGTAAATAAATTATTACAATTTGAGTTCCTTTTTCTAACATGTTATAATACTATTGTTTATGATACTCCTTTATTTTTTTTATACAATTTAGTCATATTTTTCTTTTTTTATGTGGTTTACAAAATCTCAAGAAGCTTCAGTTGCTATAGTGAATTATTGACAGTTCCTCTATTAAATTGTAGATACACTATTGTTTCAACTGGAGGAACAGCTTCTGCTTTGGAGAAGGCTGGTGTAGCTGTTACTAAAGTTGAACAGCTTACTCAGTTCCCTGAAATGGTGTGTGCACATTGCTACTTGAGTTCTCCTCTCTAAAATCTCATGAACAATCTAGTGCTGGAACTTCTGATGATACGTCTATGAATTATGGCCCTGTTTGGCTAAACATTTTTGTGAGAACTTTTAGAAAAAGAAAATAAGAATGTAAAATGAATAAAGTTTCTCCTGTAAGTTAAAATAAACTTTTGCGCTTTAACCATTGTAGAAGCTCCCTAATCTTACCTCTCCAAAAACTGATGTGTACAAGTTGATTTTAACTTGCAAGATAAACTTAATCAATTTTACCATATTTTCGTCTACTATAAGTGTATAATGAGGGAAAAGTTTACTGAAGCAGTGCCTTAATCACGTTTTTTAATTGCTTTGTCATGCTGCTTTTAATGTTTTTATTGGATTATAATACTTTAGTTTTCTGCTGATATTTTCATGCAGAACTAGCTGTTATGATGTTTCTTTTATTGTAACTTTAATGGTTTCTATTGAATGTTGGTAGCCACATAAGTTTTAGTCTGTATTAGCATCATGACTTCTCTTCTCATGGTTGCTTATATATATATATAACTTACTAACATTTCCAATATGGAAATTTGGGGTGTCATAGTTGCAAACATTTTAGTGTTTAGATTAATGGCTAATCTGCTTGCTTTGGTAATCTTATAAACGTTGACGCCCTCAGAACAGAATGGATATATTATAAATTTAGGATTCAAACCTATAGCCAACCATTCCCCAAGCTACAACTTTTATCATTATGTGTGGGTTCGCTCTCAATGTTGACTTACTAGCAGAATGATCATTAATTTCTTTGAAGTTTGCTTAAACATGTACTAGCTTATGAAGTTATGACAAAAATGTTTTGGCTTTTTTCACAGCTTGATGGTCGTGTCAAAACTTTGCACCCTAACATACATGGGGGTATCCTGGCTAGAAGGGACCTAAAACATCATATTGAGGCTCTTGATACACATGGAATTGGTAAGTTATATTATCAACAGCTATAAGTGCACGGTGCTAGTTTTCTGTTAAATTTAGGTTGTGCTCATTTAGTTTTTGAGATTGTATGTGATTTTACTTAAAATTTCCCCTTTTAGGTACTTTTGATGTTGTGGTGGTGAACTTGTACCCATTTTACGATAAAGTCACATCAGCTGGTGGAATTGAATTTGAGGATGGAATTGAAAATATTGACATTGGTGGTCCAGCCATGATTAGAGCTGCTGCAAAGGTGGTTTGTTTGACTGAATATGTCAAACCTCGAATAAATTTGATCTCTTGACTCCATTCATAGATATTTATCTTGTCATGAAAACTTAAAAAGGTTTTCTAAAATGGCTCAGAAAATATCCTGCTGGCTTATACCACTGAACGACTTCTGTGGAAAGTATAAGAACCCCTGTCCATTGCATACCATCTTTGACCAGAATTTTAGTTTTTCTATTGAAATATTTTGAACATATGGTGATAAATTCTTATTTGAGCAGAATCACAAGGATGTTTTAGTAGTGGTTGATACAGAAGATTACCCTGCCCTTCTGGAATTTCTTAAAGGAAACCAGGATGATAAAAAGTTCAGGTTAAAACTTGCATGGAAAGCTTTTCAACATGTTGCTTCCTATGACTCTGCAGTATCAGAGTGGTTGTGGAAGCAGAGTGTGGGAGGTACTTCAGTTTCAAGTTTGTAAGGAATTAATTATTGATTCACACTCAACTATTGTTACTTCATTTACTCGTGAGATGGAAACGTCAATTACAGGAAAATGATAATAATTTATGAATATAATCCCAGAATATTAAAGCTTAATCTACTGCCAGCAGATTAACTGGTGTACTAATATTCATATATCTCATATATTCTCTAATTTTGAAGTTTGTGAAATCAGTGAACAAATTTGAAATCATATATTTAATTCTAAAATAGCTTACAGTATCATGAACTGAACTGTCTGTATATTGTTATGTGAGGTACATCATGCTATACAAAATATGTATTTAATTTAAATATTTCAAGTGCTATTGTTAATTTTTATGCGCTAATACATTTACTTATTCTCTATTTGATGACAGATAAATTTCCTCCAAGCCTAACAGTGCCTCTTTCACTCAAAAGTTCTCTCCGTTATGGTGAAAATCCCCATCAAAAAGCTGCATTCTATGTCGACAAAAAACTTTCTGAGGTTAATGCTGGTGGAATTGCTACAGCCATCCAACACCATGGAAAGGTGGGAATCAACCCACTAATTTCTTTCATCTAATCATCTAAATTTACTGCTAAATGTATTTCATATATTTTAAGAGTTTTTGACTGAAAAATTGTACAATTTCTATAAATCTTCATGCAATTCCCTTAACATTATCATGCAGGAGATGTCATATAATAACTACTTGGATGCTGATGCTGCTTGGAACTGTGTATGTGAGTTTAAGAACCCCACCTGTGTAGTAGTGAAGCATACCAATCCGTGTGGGGTAGCATCACGTGATGATATTCTTGAAGCCTACAGACTAGCTGTTAAAGCCGATCCCGTGAGTGCATTTGGTGGAATTGTAGCCTTCAATGTGGAAATTGATGAGGTAAATATTCTATTAGAATTTTAGTCTGAGTCAGATAATGCTTGATTGTTGTTGTTGTTTTTACTTTATTATCTAAATCCAAACATACTTTTTCTTCTCTTCAAGTGATGCAAGGTGAACCAGTCCATGGTTTCACGTTTTAAGCCAAGGAGGAACAATGATGTATAATTAATGTTTTTAATATTTTTCATATATTTTAGGTTCTTGCTAAAGAAATTCGAGAATTCCGAAGCCCCACAGACGGTGAAACAAGGATGTTTTATGAAATAGTAGTTGCGCCCAGCTATACAGAGAAGGGACTTGAGATTCTGCGTGGAAAGTCCAAAACTCTAAGGATTCTTGAAGCAAAAAAGAATGAAGCAGGAAAGCTTTCACTCAGACAGGTTGGTGGAGGTTGGTTAGCTCAGGATTCAGATGACTTAACCCCACAAGACATCAAGTTCAATGTCGTCTCTGGGAAGGCTCCACAAGATGACGAACTTCGTGATGCAGAGTTTGCATGGTTGTGTGTGAAGCATGTCAAAAGCAATGCTATTGTGATAGCTAAGGTTGTAATCTCTCATATCATGAAACTTTTCTCTGCCTTATGTAATAGGCTTAAGAAACTGATCCCTTTTGTTATAATCTTTTTGCAGAACAATTGTATGTTAGGTATGGGAAGTGGCCAACCAAACCGTGTGGAGAGTTTGAGAATAGCAATGAGGAAAGCAGGAGATGATGTTAAAGGAGCAGCCTTGGCCAGTGATGCCTTCTTCCCATTTGGTAAGTGTTATTGTCATATAAAATATTTGCATTACCAAAATTCATTGTCTTTTGCTGTGTTATAAACAACACATTTAGTGGCGTATTATGCACTGAAACTAAAGTCTATACTAAGAATATTCAATAGTGGACCAAATTGCATAGCTGACCCTCAGCATAACAAACAGTAGAGAGCTGTTTGTGTGTAAATGGAGAACTTTCTTACTGTTAGAAAGCTGAATGGTTATATGGAAAGTATAGTTGTGCGGTAAGCGGCCGTGGAGAGGGATTATTCAAGATTGATTTTTGCTGCACCCTCTTAGTATCTTTCTTTGTTTTCATCTTCATGCCACTGAATCTATGTGCTGGAGGATTTTCCTCCAATATGAGGAGCTGAACTTCCCAATTTGCTGGATAAACATAAACATCATTATGAGATTTTCAGTTCCTATCAAACCATCACAAGACAATGGTAAATTGTTAAATAATCTATGAAAACAAACCCACCTCAGTGACAGAAGAGTCCTTGCTATGTGAAAGTAAATTAGTTTAGGGTGTAGATTGCTTTTTCTTTTTGATAATTTTGTTAACATGGATACATCTTAATTTATGAACAGCTTGGAAAGATGCTGTGGAAGAAGCATGTGAAAGTGGAATTGGTGTTATTGCAGAACCAGGTGGGAGTATCAGGGACCAGGATGCCATAGACTGTTGTAACAAGTATGGTGTTTCACTACTCTTTACCAATGTGAGGCACTTCAGGCACTGACTGAATTTTGCCTTGATACTTCAACTTTCTGTTTGTTTCTGTTATCCAACCGGTGTTGCTGAAACTTGTGCTTCCAGTAGGTAGTACTGAAACCTGTTTTTGAAATCAAGTGAATGTATGAGTAAGGATTGTACTATCCAATTTATATAGAAAAATAAATTAATATTCTCACGTTCTAGTATCTTGTACTTCAGAATAATCTGATATGATGATCTTCTGCAATGAACAGAATCAAATTATACATTACTGCTGCAAACTATTCAATTGATTCTGTTTAGGTGGAAGAAACATTGGAAAAGACAATATAAAAGTAGTTTCTACAAATTTAGCTTATGTAGAGTTGAAAGTGTTTTTTTTAATATTTTAAAAAATATTATATATTTATGTATAAAACAAATTAAATTAACATTTTAGATTTAATATTAAAAATAGCATTAATGAATTTTTCATGTCACCAATAATATTAACCATAATTTTTGTTTTTCTAAAGGGGCTGTTTTAATTTTTTTTATGCTAAACCAAAATAAATTATGCTATTTATATAGATTTAGAAATGCTCATCGAGTGGAACAAAATTTGGATTGATATTTAATGGGTCTTTCTTTTTTTCACCCCATATCTTCTTTCTCCACCCCTAAAATATTCGAAATGTCTAAATTATTTTTATTTCATGTTTTTTTAATTTGTTCCAAATTACATAATTTAGTCTAAAAAATAATATAAAATATATAATAATTTTTTAATTGTTAAATTCAGAAATTAATTTTAGTTTTTGGATGGTATAATTAAAAAAGTAAAATTGATTTTTGTACTATGAATTCAAAAAACAAAAGTTATTATTTGTTTTGCAAATTTTCATGAGAGTAAATTTTTTATCTTTTCGAAAGCTTTATCAATATTTTTTTTTCATTGACTTACCCGTTTTCAAAATGTTTATAATTATCCTAATCAAAATATAAAAATAATACAATTTTATAAGTAACCTCAATCAAATATTGAAGGATGAAAATGTAAAAAAAATGGCGTTAATCCCAAGAAAATTGTAATAAATTACATTGTTAATTAATTAATCAACTGTATAGAAAGAGCAGAACTAGAGTTTTTTTATAAATTTTTTCGCATTTGTCTTGTATTTTTAAATCGATAAATTCATTCTAATTTTATAAAATGTGATTTTAATTTTTTTATATTTAAATTTATCATTTAAGTTGATAGAAAAAATAAATTCACCTATTTTTAAAATTTAATGACTTGTCAATTTTGAAAATACAATAACTAAATTAAAGTTAAACAAAAAAATATAGAATAAAAAATTTAACAGTACAGAATTAGAGGTTTAAATTATTTTCTTTAAATAGATGTCATACATTCTTCTTTAAAAAATGTTTAACACTTAAATTTAACTTTAATCACACTACAATAGACAAGAGCTAATGTCATCATTTCATATCTATAGGAATCTATCAACAGTTACCTCTCAACAAAATCAAAACTGAATAGTTTATAGTTATTCTGAAAATAAGAAAAATTGAAAAATCATTTAAACTGAAAAATTATAAAATCAACATTTCAATTGAGCAAAACATACTCTTTCTGCATTTTCTCAATTATCCTTTTTTTTAAAAAAAAATCACGGTTAACTCATTACCAAAAAATAATAGAACAAGGAAATATCTAATATATTTTGACTAAATTTTGAGAAAATTGACCTCTTTTATTATTCAGTTCTAAATTTCAACCATGACTAACAGTACCAATTTCTTATCAAAGAAAAAGTTCTCCATTCTAGCTACTTTGAATCAACAGAATAACAAAATAAATCTTCATAATTGCTCCTTTTTCACTTTTAAGAAATGAGTTCAATGATCAGACAAAAACTATTTATCTATATCATCAAATTATGTTGAACTCATAATAATTAGAAAATCAATAATTTCCATGAAGGATTTATGATTAGATAATACACTTATTTGGCATGGTTAGCAAAAACTAGTTCAAACTGGATTAATTCATTTTCTCCATATAAAAAATGTAAATGAGATCAGTGCCCAGTGCTACAGAAACTAAAATAGATCATAATAAAATAGATCATAATTTACTCTACAGATGCTAAATATTCAAAAGAATTATAGTCATTTCATGTAAATAGCTGCTTAATTTACCCATAATCTTCATTTCACAAATAGAAGACGTAAAATATCAAGAATATTCAGATGCAAAATCAGAAGAAAAAAATGTGGCAATATGATCTCTAATAAAAGACTGAAAGCAACATCATAAACATTAAGCACGTCCAATAAATAGAAAAACACTCAGTCTAAAATCAAAATTTGCGCATAATCTGTTATCATCACATCTCTCTAACAAGGAACCCAAAATCTTAATATTGCTTATGGCAGCAAACTACCCCTCATTGGCAGTTCACGGATCAAGGTGCAACCACAATGCGTCCGGCAACTTGATCAAGATCCCGCCGGCCACTTGAAGTGATTCTCCTGCCACTGAGATAAAGGGTGGATCAATGGTATCACACGAAGAATAAAGATGCTCACATTCTGATGCAGAAGGAATAAACAAGAATGGCACCAACAATTGCCAAAGACGAACTATGCAACACAACTCAATAATTGCCAAAGATAAACTATAGCTATGATCCTCAACATTGTACTATAGATGACATGAACTGTAGGAGGCTAAACAGGTAGAGAGCTTACCCCTTGGTGTCCAGTTCAATGATGTTCATGGTTTGCAACTGCTGAAGAATGTGACGGGCAATGGCACCACTGCTCTTGCAGAAATGAGGAGGACGGCTACCATTCCTCTTGCTCCCGCCATAAATCCTCTGAAATGCACCAACACCAAGTCCTCCTCTCAAGTAGATCTTTCTTGCCATGGAAGCTGAAATAGTTCAAGATTTGAATTAAACACAACACAACTCACTATCATATAACTAAAATTTTCAACAACAAACTGCTATGAACCAGACCATGCATTAGGAAAACACAGTCAAAAAGAAAGAATAAACTCACCAGCTCTAACATAGTACCAGTCAGGATCATAGGGAGCCAACTCCTTAAATCTTGCTGTTTTGACAATATCAGTCCATTCAGGCAGCTCCATCTGCTTAGAACCAAAAGAAGAAATTAACTCCAGATATCAATAACAGGATATTATAAAAGACATTACCGAAATCATCAAGATAGCAAATTAAAAGTGACAGCGCTTCCACGTAATTCAGAGGACTAGTCACAATTAAAGAATTCAAAACACAAAAAACTTGTTTTGATCATACAAATCACAACCAAATGAAGATCTTCCTAGAACTAGGTCGATACATTACTAAAAGAAGGAAACCAAGCCGAATGACAAACAAATGTTTCCTATGCCACACAAAAACATCACCCATTTCCTTTGCCACACACAAAACATCATTATGCCACAACTAATACATTCGTTTATATACTCAAATGCTCTTTTCTGCTCAAACTCAAACAACCGCGACAAAGTACATCAAGTTGCAAACTTTAACACAACCCAGTTCAAAACACACAACTTTATACACAAACAGACAATACAAGTATATGGACATGACCACTTATCAAAAACATCATAAAAACAATAACAGACGAAATTAACAATATTCTTAGAACCCACGATGAGAATAAATTCGTATTCAAAACAAAAAAAAGGATTTTGCATTAAACTCATAATCTCAAACTTGAGACTTGTTTTTAGTGGAGAAATAAGAGAAGGTATGACCTTGCCAGATCGCTTTAGGTGAGAAGAGTAAGCCTTGACAAACTCATGGGGAGAAACGTCCTTCACAGTCCTTGCAGTGGCCATGGCGGCTTCTGGTTGCGGTTGATGCACAGACACAGAGAGAAGAAAGGTAGACTTAGGTTATGCCGCGTTCTCTGTCTATCAGACTATCTCACCACACCAAAAAAATAGGGTTTGCTGGTAAGAAATTAGGGTTTTGGGCGAAACTAGTGAAGCGGCCCAATACATACTTGGATCTGAACTCTCCTCAAAAAGGCCCAGTATATTACCTTATTTTGTATTTAAAAAATTATTAAAATAATTACAGAGTTTTTTAAGAGAACATTAACAGAGTAATATATAATCAAACAAAATAAATATTTATTTTTATATAATTTAATTTATTAATATATAAATTACATTTTATAATTATAATTTTATAAATAAATAACTATTTTAAGTGTAATTTATGAATTTTGAATGAATAATTTAAAATTATATAAAGGGTTATATATATTTATATGATAGATTAAAATGAATATAAATAAGTGCATAGGTAAAGTTAAAAGAATAATAGTTTAAATTTTGTGGGATGAGTATAGAAAGGAGTTGGTCATCCTTAAGAAAAGAAATGCATAAAATTATAATTTAGATACTATAAATAAAATTAACAAAGTATTTCCTTTAATTTATTATTTTTATCATAATTTTTTTATATTATTGCTAGAATTTAGGAATAAAAATTTAGAATTTTTAATTAAAAAATATTATGAAAGCATATGATGTTCTGCGTTTAAATATTAATTCGAAATATAAGAAAAATATTTAATTAACTGATGAAAAGTTTTTATAACAATATTGTTTTAAAATCTTGATTGAGTTTTAGTAATAACGTAAAAAGATATTTATAACATATAAAATACATTTATAATAAGTAGGACGTGAAAAATATGTTTAGAAAGATTAATATATAAAACGCAATTTTTAAATAGTTGGTTAACCACATTGATATATAATTAATGATAATATTTTTAAATTTATTTACACGACTTTTTTATGGTGTAGAGATTTCTTAATTAGGGTGAATATATCTCGATTGTTATATACTAAATAATATATACATATATATATATATGTATATTATAATTATAATTATAATTAATTAGAATTTGATTTTATTAAGCATGAAATAATGTGATATTTTGATTAAAAATTTAAATAATTTTATTGTATAAAAATTTAAGTAAGAAATAATATGTAGATATAGTTGTGGAATGCAATTATGTTGAAAGAGTAAATTGATTTCATAGAATAAATCAACTATTTTTTTTTGGTAGTTTTGTTTGAATTGATTAAAGTTACATGTTTTTTTTAAAAAAAATTGTTATACAACAATTGAATGTATAATGTTGATTATTATATTCATCGTCAGGTGTCATGTTCCTTCATTTTATGTACAAATATTTGATAAATTATGTAAAAATAAAAAGTAGAATATTATACTTTTTAATGAAAAAAACATGTTAAATACTTAAATTCAATTGGTATATTTTTTTTTTGTTTTAAATGGTACAATACTTTATTGTAAATTTATTTTTACTGTATGTCGAATATTTTAGAATATGTGTATCTACTATATTTGGTTACTTTATATATCTCTATAATAGTTATTATTTGGAGAATTTTTTGTTGTGGTAAAATAATTATATTGAATTTTGAATTGAAAAAAATAATCATGTTGATTTTATGATATTTAGTTTTTTTTAAATTATTATATGGCTAATTATATTGTGTTTTTAAGAAAATAAAGCCTTGTTAAGAAAATAATTTTGTTATCTTCATTAAGAAAATAAAGTGGTTATTTATGTTTTGCTAAAACCAAATTGTTGTTGTGGCAGAAAATTGTCATTCTTGCTAAGTAGAATTTTATTGTTGAAAGTGTATATTGTTATTTCTTGTATATTCATCGTTATTATTTGCATTTAATTTTGATTTTGATTTTTATTATCATTATTTATAAATAATATCATGTATAAAATTTGGAAGAAAATAACAAAATAAAATTTACATAAAATTATTTATTGTGAGATTTTTCTGTTTGGATTCTAATTAGAGAAGTAATGTGTCAAAGATGTTTCAACAAGAAGATTGCATGGAAAATCCTTAATCATAAAAGAAGAATAAAATTTTAGATGAAAATAATAAAAGTAAATTTAACATACATCCTAATATGAATATAACAATATTTTGAATTTTGAATAAATCCTTCCGATGACAACAAAGAAAGATGTTGTTAAATATGTTTTAACTTATTTCTATTTAAGTTTTAGCTATATATTATATTTAAATGAAAAAAATAAAAAATATCACCTTATTTAAAAATATATAGAAAATAAGATTCATCAATTATAAAAAGGTTATATAACCTTACTAAGATTAGAGCCACCACTCAAACTAGCAGATGATCATCCACAAATTCCTTCAAAATCGAACCATAAAAACTTGAACCAAATGTTGCTAATTTAGAAATAGAATACATTTTGAGAGCTTGAAAATCAACATATTTATCAATAACCAATTGATTCAGAAATTAGACATAATAAAATTAAATTCTTGAATGTTAACATAAGACTCCTTTAATGCTCGAATTACTTTGCAACATTATTGTGTTACATAAATTTAAATTATATTATTTATTAAAATATTAAATGAAACACTAATTATTTTATATAATTTTTAAGATATTAGTTATAAATTTTAGATTCTTATATATTTTTCTACAATATAAAAAATAGTTTTGCAAATAAAATTTAAATTTTCAAATTTACTTTTTCAAATTTACTTTTTAATGGTTTTAATAATTAATAAAAGAAACTTAAATGGAGTCAATTTTTATAAAGTTATATATAAATCTTAATGAAAAATTATCATTTAAACATAATATATGTTATATCCATCATTATTTAATTTGTTATTTTGTATACATTTTATATATTATCCTACCATCCTTTTATATCACGTCAACTATGCGAACCCTTAGTTTTGAATAATTATTTGTGCAAAAAAAGAGAGAAATCAAGTTACTTGTAAAAGGGACAAGAGTAAAATGTGTACACACGATTCAATACATTTAGAATCAAGATACTCACTCACCAATGTTATTGTGATAACACAACAAAAAATTTGGACGTTGTCTTTCTGATCCACATGTGTTTTTATCATATTGTCTCTTCCGTTTTTAGCGTACTTTAAATTATTAAACACTTTTAAGAGGCTGAAAATATGCTTTCTTTGTTTTTTGTAAACCTTTTCAATTTGATTGATGAATAATTTGTATTATCTCTTCAATGAAATAGTGGTGAAGCAATAACATCTCTTCGAAGGTGAATTACTGTACAGAACTCTTCTAGCTCTGGCAACATGGAAAATTCAGTGGCAGTTTTTGAAAAAAAATGAGAAGTTTAGGTTTGCCAATTACTATCCATACTTCGAATCAGATGATCATTTTGTACGACAGAACAAAGATTACTCTGCATATTATATTTACATACAGGATTCTGATGGCCACCAAGGGTGAAACTGGAGAAATAATAGGGATGGAACAGTTGGTTGAGGTTATGAAATTTGCAACCTGATACTCATTTCCAGACAGACTTGGCTAGATTATTTCTGAGGAATATAAAGATAAAGCCATCGCTGTGCTGAAAGGGTGCAGTGAAGCCATTATTCAGCTCTTACATAGTTGTCATGGAACAATATACAAATTGTGAGGATGTACATAATACTGAGAAATGGTTCCATAAAATGAGGCAGTGTGGATACACTGGTCGTCTTCGGCCATTTCAGATTCTGATTCAAGCTTATTTGAAGGCCAAAACCCCTGCTTACGGGGTCGGATAAAGAATGATGGCTGAAAATATTTCCCTATATAAAGAATTTTAGCATGCAATTGACAAAAATTGATGCACTAAAGAGTGTTTACTTAATACATTCCCTAGTATGTTGAAGTTATGAGATAGGTGCTCCGTTAATGGCATTTTAACAAGAGACCAATTCTATATTCAACAAAGGGAATATTATAGTATGTAATTTACTTTTTTGGCTGAAGAAGGGAATGGGGGTGGCTTTCTGTTTAATAGAGTATCCCATTCTTGTGCAGTGTAACTTATGTTTCTCAGATTTTCCTCATCATACACAAAATGGTCTTATTTTGGAAAGGAAAGGGGGGGGGGTTATACATGATTTCTAATGTGTAAAGAAACATAGTCAATGATGGTGGCATGCACCATCTTGTGTAATTAATAGGTAAGAATTCAACCACTTATCGAATATGAACTTGTTATGCTCAAAGCTTCAACAACTGTGTCTAACTCACCAATTATCCTGCAACATTCAGCAACCAGTTTGTAATTATATCAGCAAAAGTGCACATACCCAATTTTCCTCCTGCCACTTGATCTAGCCTTCAAAAGCAGAACCAAAAAAACAAAACTACACAATCACACACACCCCAAAACCCGAAGTTAGAAAACTCAGAAACAATCTTCTAAGAAAGAAGAAACCAACCTCCATCCCCCTCCCCCCTACAACGAAATCAATCAAACTACACAATCACACACTCCATCATCAAACCACATCAAAGGACCACGACAATGATAACATGATATACAACTTGAAATAACCATACATGTTTACTCCATTATTTAGCAACATACAAAAAAAGCAAGTCTAAACCAACCAAAGCAATTCCTCCTCGTGGTTCAGCTTGCAAAATTCAATCAGAACCTAGGAAGTTCCATCTATACCAGGTAAAAATAATACCAAAAAAAAACATTACCATTCCATACTATACCACAACTCTATTTTGTGAGCCTGTAGCTAACTGGCTCACAATAATTTGAATATGCCATTGCAATTTAAAACCTTGGATCATTGATTAATCCATTCTGATTCTTCTTCTGCAAAATTTAGAAACTAACAATCATCGTTCTCATCAGTGATGTGTATAAAACCTTGAATCATTGATCAATTCACTCCCCTTCTTCTTCTTCTTCTTCTGCAAAATCTAGAATCTGACAGACATCATTCTCATCAGTGCTAAAATAAGGTCTCTTCCCAACCAATTCAGCAACTCTCTTCGCAGCACCAGAGTCTCTGGGACTTTCATTAACACACTTAACAGTCTTAATCTTCGGAAGCACCACCACCTCGGCCGCCACCGCCGCCACCACCGCTTCTTCTTCTTCCACATTCTTCGGAATCTCCCACCTCTTCTTAACCCTAACCTCAGTCCCTCCCTCAGGCAACGACCTCTTCCTCACATCACCACCGCCATTATACCTACTCGCCACCATCCTACCCTGCTTCACCGCTTTCTTGTTACTCTCACACACCGATTTCACCTTCTCCCTTTCAAACATCTTCCTCGCCTGAACCTGAACCTGAACCACCGAACTTTCCTCTTTCTTCTTCACTCTCCCAACGGTCTTCGCCCTCGATTCCTCGTCGATCTCCGCAAGCTTCCAGAAGCACGATTTCCGGCGACTCTGCGCGGTGGCCGGCGTCGCCATTATCTCCGCCGGTCCCATACTCATCCCTCGCCGCCACGCTTTGTGATTATTATTATTATTACTGCTCTTTAACTTAGTCTTCGGCGTTTCTTCGGTTTTTCTCAAAACGGCGGCGTTTGGACGCGGCTCCATGAACTTCGCCGGAACCGCTCTGCCAACCACGCGCTTTCCGCGCTTGGCCTTTTCGAGGCGGAGCGCGTCGAGGCGCGTGGTGAGGCGCGTGATCTCGCGCTCGAGCGCTTCGATCTCGTCGTCGATGTTTCTGTTGCTGTCGTCGGAAGAGAGAGCGAAACCCTTGGTCTTGGTGTTTTTCTTGGGTTTCGGGGAGGAATTGAGTGCGGTAGGACTCAGGTTTTCTTTGGTGCACTCGGAGGAAGACCAAGAAGTCTTCATCGGGAAGAAGGTGTCGCCGCCGCGGTCGTCGAAGGCGGCGTTGTTCCACATTTGAATGTCGTTCATTGTTATTGTTGTTGTCGTTTTGGTCGCTGTTGTTGCGTTTTTAGGGTTTTTGAATCAGAATCAGAATATCAATGGAAGAGAGTGTGAGAGTGAGGGAATTATTTGTATTTTGAGAAAATGTGACCGTTGGAGAAGGAAGAATGAATGAAGGGAAAATCAAATTAGACGTTGGTGAAGGCTCCATCTAGGCCGTTGGATGGGAAAAGGCTCCTCATACATACACGCTCCGATCTGATTTAAAGGGGATTTATTAAGTCTATGTATCATGTTCTAATACTTTTTAAATATCTCACTAATGTAATAAAAAATTAATTTAACTTAAATATTAATAATAAAAATGCTTCTGTTTTGTTATTATGTAAAGAATATTTTTTTATTTAATGAGAGATTAAATTGTGATATTAAGATTATATAAGAATAATTGTGGACTTTTTTGAAGAATGGTAGAAAATCCAATGATTCTAAATAAAATTTGACTTTATTTATATTTTGTATCAACTAGAAGTAAAGAGATAGAATTAATAGATAGAGATAACAAAGACCTAAATATAATTTCTTTCTTACTGGGGTGAATAGAAAAAAAAGTGTGAAAAAGAAATCTATCATATAAAAATATTTTATTAAACATTATTTTATATTTTATTGTTTTTCACAATATAAAGTTGTATTTAATATTTTTAATTTTTGTTCAAAAATTATTTATTATGAAAATAATAAAGATATCTATAAAAATTTACGACATTGTCTGTCACAAATTTTACTATATTAGTTTCTTAATTATAAAACTATATTTAACTATGTCCCAAAAATATTTATTTAATTTCAAAGTTTTTATTATAATAAAGATACTTTACACTAGAAAATTAATGCTATTGGAGTTATTTACAATCCATGACCAAATTCCGTTTCATTTGAGGGAGTGGTGGAGAAACCTTTTTTTTTGGATCCCACATTATTTGTCCTTTCTCTTCTACTTTTTAAGTTTCAGTGTCTTCTACTTTTGTTAATGAAATTCACTCATAATAGCATAACTTTGAATAGTATAACAGAAAAAACATATGTTTTTTTCTTAGATCTTTTGATATATTTGGTTTCAGGCCAATACATTTTAACTATTAATTTCATATATATATATATATCATTCACACATTTTTAGTTTAAAAATAATATAATTACGTACATTATCATATCAACAACAAATTAATATTTTTTTAATGTTAAAAGAAGCCTCAAATATATCTTTTATAATGTTGAAAAAATTTATCTCATATAATAACTTATAAAAACTCATATTAAATATATTTTTATCAAAATTTAACAAGTAACATGTCACTAATCAAATTTAAGTATTTTTACATTAGAATGGCTCATGTACATTACAAAACTTGTTACAATAATCTCAAAACTATTTTAATATTTTAATATATATAATGTAAAATATTAATAAAACTATAATATTTTTTATTTTTATATGTCATTAATATGAAAATCGCAATATCATTGAAGGTATTATAAATAATATATAACATTATCTACATATATTTATCACTTATCTCAATATAAATAATCTCTAATCACATATATTCATTCAATTATTTTATATTTACACATTGTTGAGAATTCAAAGACTTGACACATATACTTATTTAAATGGAAGGTACTTATTATTTTGAGCAAATATATGATTTGAGCAACAACATATTTAAAGTTAAAATTCTTTTTAATTGAGTGAAGATACTTATTATTTGATTATCTAGCATCCTATGGAGAAAGAATAAGATGTTCAAAAACTCTAACTCTATATAGTGTAGATGACTACTCAGTCATTTGAACAATAAGAATCCTAGAGAGAGAGAATTACTTTAATATCTTCCTTATTCAAACCTAATTTGATAAAAACTATTATTACTTAAATGACTATTCCAGCTCTTAGTGAAATTGTTAGGTGTAAAATATCATTTTTCTTTTATTTTTGGTTCATTGTGTTATAAATTTAATTCCAAGAATACATTTAACTTTTGTATTGTCTTTAATTATATTTAAAATAAATATATAAAAATTAAAAATTAAAAATTTAACTTTATAAAAACTAAATTTAAATTCACTCATAATTTTAGTTGAAAACTTAACTTTGTTACCACGATGCTTGCAACTCCATCATATTATAACAATCATAGTAAAAAAAATGTATTCATATTTATTTTTGAAAACATATTTATTTTTGAAACCACTAGCATATAATCATTAAACTTGAAGAGTAAATCAGACCATTATGATTTATAATTTGTTAATTTTTCTTAATGTAATTTTTTATGAAAAAAATATTATTTGGAAAGTACTTTCTACGTGAAAATGAATGTTATGGATTTTAATAATGGAATAAAAAACTTAATATTACTAACGTGGGATAATTTTAGAAAACATCTTTATAGTTAAGGAAATCAATATTAAATTACGTTGATATGCACAAATTCAATTTATAACTAAATATAAAACGTAAATGAATTCATTAATCATGTTCAAATTTCTTCTAACGTGCACAATACTCTGAAAACATTTTAAACATTTTATGCAATTAAAAGTTTGTTTAGAGATAAAAACAGGAATACTCATTTCATTTACATTTGATATTGAAAATAAAAAAAACATGTAATTAGTAATATGGGATAATTTTAGAAAATTCAAGTAGTGAATTTGACAAATCTTTTGCCCCATTAGATCCTTTAGGCCATTCAAAGTCATCAAAAGGATTAAACCATGCAAAAGACTCGCCAAATTGATCAGTTGAGTTTGGATTAACACCAACTTGAAAGTTGTTTTGCATGAAATTGAATTGAATTGGTTGTAATGAGGAGCTTGCTCTCTCGTGAACAATGTTTGACATGTAACACAAGCTAGTGTCATCTTGTTCAATGCATCTCATCATCTTAATTTTATAATTAGAAACCCCACCAACCTGATATGTTGAATCTAGAGTTCCACCAACATGTTTTTCATCAACTGAGTACAATGTTTCAGATGTCATCAATTGTTGCTGGTTCTGAGAGTTGTTTTGCATGAAACTGAGTTGGCTTGAATTAGAAACACTTGGTTGAGACATGTTCTTGATGAAACTGATGTAGGTTTCATCTTGGTTCTTGTTTTTCAACATGGTGTTTCTCTGATCACAAGCTGTAATCTTAGCATTCACATCAGCAATGAACACGCACAATTGCTCATTTTCCATATCACACAAACTAAGATGCCATGTTGGATACATGGTACCTCTTTCTTGCTTGTGCAGTTTGGAAATCTCAGTTTCGATCATGTTCTTTATGTTGTCGAAGAAGTCTTGAATTTGAAAGGTCTTGGGAGATTTCTCAATCCTTTTGCACTCATAATTTTGTATCATAGATTGTATCTTTGTGGGATCTTGAGGCCAAATCTCTGGTCCAAGTTTGTCACTGTCTTCATCATACATAATCAAGCATGCTTTAGCTTGACACAAGATGCAAAATTCAAACATTTTTTTCATGAGTCCCATCTTTTTGTGTACCAAAGTTGTCTATTGACATCTTGCATTAGATATAGGTTTCAATGTCACTCTTGCACGACCCATTTTTCTGCAAAAACATAAATTTTGATAAGAAAAATGAATTAAACTATGAATTTTATGTATAAACAATTGATGGTAAATACAATTTCATGCAGTATTAGAAAAAACTTGAATAGAAATATGATGAATAAAGAAAGTGATTAGCATATGAAACACTTACATGTTCTATAAAAATATGTATTTAGCAGAAAATCACAATCATTGTTGTATGCCAAAAAGTGGTGATGTTAACTCTTCAATCTTCAAAAATTGAGGATTCAAGAATTTTGTATACCCTTTGCTCTGTTATCTTTTTATTCCTTACAATTCATTATTTTAGTTAGTTAAGCAATGTGTGTCAATCAAATCTTCAATAAAAAATTATGATTTAATTGTTTCCCAAATCTTAAATATTAATGTGGGTACTAATTAAAGGGAATATATATATCTTTATATATATATATAAACGGTAACGGTAGAGGTAGGGGTTAAAAAAATAAGTAATCATAATAAAATTATGAAAATTAAATTAAAAATAACAATAATAGAAAAATAATTACTATTTAAAAAATAAGAAGTATTAAATTGTGAAAATTAAATTAAAAATAATAGTAATAGAAAAATAATTATCATTTAAAAAATAAGAAATAATTCTAAAATAAGAAAATTTAAAGAAAAATATTACTATTCACCATTTGATCTGATTTTGACTTTGAACTTGTAATCTTCTTTCATAATATTATCTATGAGTGTGATCAGAAGAAAGACTATTTCATTTCAACGTCTACTTAGTTTGCTATCTTTTTTCAGGATTAGGATCAGCCTATCCAACCACCATGGGATATGAGGTTTTTCCTCGGCTGCACAATCCGATGTGCAAAACTACTGAACGGACAAAGGATGTATGAAAGAAGAGAATGGTGATATGTTCTTTGGATGAGAAAATTTCTTTTAAACAAAAAATGTAAGAAATTAAAAATAATAATAAAAAAATATTATCATTTAAAAATAAGAAATAATCCTAAAATAAAAAAATTTAAAAAAGAATATTACATTTTACCCTCTACCATTTAATTTTGTAATCTTATTATCTACGTATATTTTATGTATATATACTACAATTTCTAGTATTGTAGAGTAGAAGATGAGAAAAGAAGATAACAATAATAAATGAAAAAGTTGTTTTAAAATGTAGAAGATAAAAAGTTAAAAAAAAAACCATAAAGATAGAGAAATTAAATTTTTTATCCAATTAAATTTATTATTTAAAAATAAATTTTAAAAAAATAATACGAATATTTAGATGTATATACGAATCTCTCTTGACAAAACTAATTCGCATCTTACTGTAAAAAAAATATTATTATTATTAGTAAATATTTTTAAATAGGAGAAATATTGTTTGGGCCAAGCTAATTCACAGCCCACTAAAAGCCCAGAACCAGACATGTAAAAAAAATATTATTATTATTAGTAAATATTTTTAAATAGGAGAAATATTGTTTGGGCCAAGCTAATTTACAGCCCACTAAAAGCCCAGAACCAGAAATCTCAACAAAAGTAGCGTTTTCCCCTGGAATCTCAGTGAGAGAAGAGATTAGGGTTTTTGCGACGCCAACACTCTCCTCAGTAGCTTCTGCCGTCAACACCATTCGTCATGGCTGAGCAAGTACAATCATGCACAATTTATTCATTTCTACATTTTTTCCATTTTGTTTTATCAATTGTTCTTAGGCTTCGTGTGAATCTTCTGTTGATTTTGTTTTGATTGTGTATTGCAGACCGAGAAGGCTTTTCTGAAGCAACCAAAAGTATTCCTCAGGTACGCTTAAAACTTTGAAGAACGCTTATTTTTGTTGTTTACTCTGAGTTTGATGCTGAATAGATTTTTTTTTTCGTTTGTTGTTTTTGTTTTGCTCGCATTCGCAGCTCGAAGAAAAGTGGGAAGGGGAAGAGACCTGGTAAAGGCGGAAACCGCTTTTGGAAATCCATTGGGCTTGGATTTAAGACTCCCAGAGAGGCCATCGAAGGTATCTCTCCCTTTCATACAAATGAAAAAATAAGATCTGTTCTGTGAGATGTTAATCTACTACACGTTATTGTTTTGTCCCTGTTTTTGTTTTCTTTTTCTTATTGTTATGCAAGTTAAATTTATGGATGTGGAGTGTACGTGAATTAGGTTAGAGCCAGCATTCCTTTATGAAACCCTCTATTTGATTTGTTTTGTTCTCTTTAAAAAAATTTCATTCCCAAACAGACCCTTGGTCATTAGTTTGTGTCTATTGATGATATTCTGGGGGTGCTATTTTTACTGTGGTGATTCTTAAGTCGTCTGAGATGTGTTTGCTGTGAACATTTTCACGATAGTATGTATGCTTGTAGCCAGGTTTTCTCTCTTAAAAAATGAACATTTTTTGTGTGGTAGAATGATAGCATGGCTTAAAATAGATTACATGTACGAAACAGCTTAATTTGCATTTGTTTGTGTAAGTGAAAATCCCAATTTTTGTGAGGCTATATTGCTCATTTCACGTCATTATCTTCATGTACTTTGGTTATTCATGTGTAAGGATATGATCATTTCTTTTGTGTCATTACTTTGGTTATTTCATCTGTAAGGATGCAGTTATTTCTTTTTTGTAAATAGGTCATTTATACATAAGTTGTTCTAAATTCTAAATACAGGTACCTATATTGACAAGAAGTGCCCCTTCACTGGCAATGTCTCCATCCGTGGCCGTATCCTGGCTGGAACATGTCACAGTGCGAAGATGAACCGAACTATTATTGTTAGGAGGAATTATCTCCATTTTATTAAGAAGTATCAGAGGTATTTATACTGCCATACTATTTTGTCAAGTTTGTTTGTATTTCTATATTTGGAGAAACATAATCATAAATCCTTCCTTTCTCAAGGTATGAGAAGAGGCATTCAAATATTCCCGCTCATATATCACCTTGTTTCCGTGTGAAGGAAGGTGATCATGTCATTATTGGTCAATGCAGGTGAGATTTTATGAAAACAACACTTTTTGTGTATTTTTATTTATAGGGATTAGAGATGCTAATTTGTACCATTTCTGCAGGCCACTTTCTAAGACAGTAAGGTTCAATGTATTGAAAGTGATTCCTGCTGGATCTTCCAGCGGTGCTAAGAAGGCATTTACCGGAATGTGAGCTTCCATTTCCAGTTTTATTGAAGAAAAATGTTTAGGATTATGTTGTACTATGTGGTTTTTGAGATCTATTAGTTTTTTATTTTTGAAACAATGCAGACTCTTCACCTGTTTCCCAGTATATTCATTTAGTATTCATTTGAGTTTAAAGTTGGTGGAATTGTTTTTAAACGGAGATCTAAATATTTGCCTGAATTAACACCAAATATTTGCACTTCAATGTTTGTTACTAAAGTTGGAATATTTATTTTTTTATCCCGAAAAACAGTATTTATTAATGTCTGTAAATATTTATTAGTGCTATAGTATGATGTTTGGTATCTCTAGATCAGAATTTAAGACCAGTAATTTAGTTAAGTTTAACAATTATAATTATATTTAGTTATAATTTTTCTTTTAGTGTGAAATCAAATATATCATTAGGGTACTTATACACTAGTGAAATTGTGCTTGAATAGAAATACGAAATGTTAATTATGGTCAATAATTTATGAATTTGAACTTTTGTGTACCTAGTACATATAGAATTCGCTGTTTAGTTTAATATTTCAGTTTAATAAATGAAAAAAACCTCTAAAAATTATACCATTGATCTGAAGTTGGACAAGGTGAACTGGAGAAAATTGATTAATATGTTGTTTTTCTTTTAAATTCCTTTCACGTATGTTAGTTTTCTTATGACTCATTTTGACATTTTGTGTGCAAGGTTACTCTACGAATTAGTAGTTTTTTGAGGGTTCATTAATAATATATACTTGATTTGTTTTGAGTTATTTCATTTATTTTGCTTCTTCCCAATTTGCTGATATAATTTTTTTTGTAATTTTGTTATCTTCAATTTCGTTTTTCATTAGTAGCATGACTAGATGGTTTATTATTTCTTGACTACAGTTTCACGTTTTGGTCACAATTAAGATATTTATGTAGAATGTGACTTTTTAATATTTTGAAAAGTTTATGGTTTTAATGTTTGTCTTATTTTTACTCTTTTTTAATTATTTGCAAGTCAACATGGAAAAAATTTACTCCTGATTGGTTGAACGTTAGTGATCAAATTGAAGAGATTCACCGTTTTACCAACTTTTGACTTAGTAAGTTCAGCTAGGCCTATCAAGTTTGCTCAATTTAAAGATTTTACTCGGTATAATTGTTTTTCAATTTTTTTGTTGATCTCTATAAATTTAGGTGAAAACTTACAAATTATTCTTTTGATTGATTCCAATTACTGACTAAAACAACTTTAAATATTGTAATGTGTTGCATGGTTAACATGCGTTAACATTGTGTTTTTCTTTTAATTTCTGTCGTATGTACCTACAATGATAGAATAAAAATTAATGTCCTTTGTAAACTATTGATTAGTTTTGTATATAACAAAAATTGAACACCAAATATTGATATACTATGTTATTAGTTCTTAAGCGTTCTCAAACAAAAGTCCTAAACTTCTCGGTGTGAAAATCCAATTTTATTAATTTTTATTGTTAATTTACACATATATAATTAATTTAAATTGATATTGTTTTAGCGTATTTTTTTCTCTCCGTACAATTTGTTATTTTAGAAACAATTTTATCAAACGTTTAATTGCAAAAGAAGAATTTTTTTTTTCCTTAATTCTTTTTTATATTGGTTATTGTTGCTCCAATATTTTATTTTCTTTTACATTTTTTTATGAGGTCTTATTGGGTCTTTTAGGCGTTTTTGCATAAAAAAAGACTGGCACTATATGTACTCCACATTTGATCACTGTAAGCACTTTTATTAGTTTTTAAAATTTATTTTTCTAGTTTTCTTCTTCTCCCATATGCATATTAGCTACAATCACTTAACCATTCTCTCTCAGTCATTGAAACAGAGTGCTGTAATATTGCTTGCCAAATTCATAATTGGAATTTTTCTAAACTCATTGTAGTATTTGCTTTATAATAGTTTCATTTAATAATATTTGGAATTTGTACTAACAACGTTTTCAATAGGAACTATTTTGGAGTTGTTTGGGTTACTTTAAACTACTCTTTTACCCAAAACATGTTATGTAACAATTTAGAGTTGCTTAAAATATATCTTAATTGCTTCTTCAAACCAATGAACTTTTAAGAATAGAAAACACATTACAAATATTATATATAATATTATTATATATTAGGTGAAACTATCTTCTAATATATAAATTCTATTTTAATCATATTATTTTTTAATGTAGAGTTTTTATCTTTTTCTTAACACTTCTTATCATGTCGAAGTATATTAATCTCGAAAACATAGTTTGACGGATATACATAAAAAGTGTAGGTGTTTATAATAATTTTTTTATTTTTTTTATAGATTATGTAAGTGACTGATTCTGATATTAGATGATATATAAACTTTATTTTAGTTATATTATTTTTTAATGTGAAGCTTTTATTTTTTTTTAACTTTTTTTTCTTTTCTCAACATCTAATTTTTTAGAAAAGAAAAAGAAAATAAAAATTATATACAAAATTGTAAGTACTTTTAATTATTAAAATGGACTCTAAATTTGATTGAAGAACAATATAAACTTTACCTATATTACTACATGAAATATTTATTTGGCTATGCATGAAATTGGAGATGCTATTTTTTTCCCTTTTATTCATTTAAGTAGGAATGTTCATTACATGAAATAATTAAATCTAACCCCAAATAGATTGCGCTTAATAAAAAATCCTAAATAGATTGAATTATTTTTTTATGAGGAAAATCCAATCTAACCTATTTTTTTTATAAATCCGATGAAAAGTTTTGTATATTAAACCTAAGAGTCAGCCTAACTTGATATTAACTAATTTTAATAATAATAAGTAATAGTAATATTACTATTATTCAATTTACTTTTTTTATTTTACTAACTAAGTGTATATTTTTGAAGTATTAATTTATTCAAATACTAAATAGTAATATTTTTTAGAAGTATTATATGAAATATAACAAAAACACTTTTAAAATTATAAAGTTTAACAAAAGAAATTGAAACATGTGACCAATCTAACGATTAAAGTCGGGTAGATTAATTTTAAAAAAGATAAATTGAATAAAATCCAATCCAAAATTTTTTAGTTGAGTTGGGTTATGAATTTGTCTGTGAATTCAATTGATTGAATATATATATATATATAGATATATTATAGTTTATAAAAATAATGCAATTGTGATAATTTTATCTCTTAATTTTTCTTTAAAATTAAATAATAATAATAATAATATATCACAATTTTAATTAAAATTTGTTATGACTGTTAGAAATGAAGTATATTTGTTTTATATAAATATTAACAAAATGAAAATTTCATAGTGAATTAAGTATTTGTATTTAATATTTAAAGAGTAAATATAATAACTTGTTATTTGGTATATTTTTTAAATTAAAGTAAATAATACAATCAAAATATTTAATAAAATATTTAACTTTAAAATGAAGTTAAGATATTTAACTTAACATCTAAAGATAAAAAATTGATTTAATTGGACATAAAATTCTTTTAGTCTTTGGACTTAGAAGAATGTACAGTGAGACTACTTGTTCTTCTATAATCTTTTTATAATTTAAGAACATTTTTTTATAACATTAACAAAACCTTTTAGGATTTTTTTTTATAAAAAATATAAAGATGAATAAGTATAAATATCAAAATGTCACTTTTATTATAGATATTGTTTTATATGTTAAAAAAATATAAGAGAAATAAACCAAACCACATTTAAATAATAACACTTGAAATTATTTTATTTTTAAATAATGATAAACTTAAAACTTAAGTTTTATAAAATATTTCTATTATAATAAGTTAAGACAATAAAATTAAGATCCACATTTTAAATAAGATTTTGAATTTTTGAATAAGATCTTAGATTATAAAATAAAAATTTATTTATTTGTATTATATATGACTCTTGTATTGAATAATTGATAGATTTTATTGAAAGAAGAATAAATATGAAATTTTAAATTGTGAATGTTATTTTAATAAATAAATTTGATAAATTTCGTATGAGGTTAAAGAAGAGTAAATATGAGATTTTAAAAATATATAATATTATATAATTTATATAAAATAAATTTAAATCACTATTAAATGATGATTTTTTTTATAATTTTTGAACTTTTGAGATAATAATAACTATTTGATTAAATAATTGATTGATATGTGAATTATAATAAAAATTTTAATTTCCAAAGTAAGATTATTTTTTTTTCATTTCCTAGTACATCTCATAGGTGGGGCTCTGCATCAAGTTTGAGGCATTTGAAGCAAATGCAATGAATAATTAGTGATGAAAGTGAAGTTAGGAAGTTGATGGACCACTTTTCATTTATTGCAAATGAAAATGATGCACTTCTTTTTATGTTTACAATTAATGCAGCTTAACTTTTATTCAGATATGTTCAAGAATATCATCTATAAATATGCTTTTCACAATCATGTTTTTGAACAAGAAGATGGATTCTACAAATAAGTCTTCCATTGCACTTCTTGCATTTTCATTGTCTCTCTTCATTATTGCATCAGGTTAGAAACCATGTATCACCCATTTTTTCAGAACACTTTTCATCCTGAAGATTTGTTTATGTATATGTATGAAGTGGGAATTTGTGGATGCAGAAATGAGTATGAAATGTGAAGGAAGAGGACCCATTGTGCATATTCACTGTATTAGGGATTCAGATTGTGCACTTCGTCCTTGTGCAGAATGTGGTTGCAAATGTATTAATACTTATTGTCAATGTACAACAACACCTTCTTTTTCTCATCATATTAATCATACTCCTGCACCTTCAAACTGAGTAATTAGGGTTTCTGCTGCAATCCCAACACTCAGAATCACATCAATAAAGGATTCTAAATATCATTATGCAGATCAATCTATTCTATCTTCATCTTACTGCACTTCACACATCTCAAACAAGTTTAAAAACAAAACATTCTTAAAAAGGAGTTAACCTTTTATAACAAAACAAAAATATTCTATATTTATAATTAATGCATCCTTTAATGCATTTTCTCTTTTAGAATACTTACAAAAATTTAAGTAAATTGGAATAAATAGAGGAATAAAAAATAGGATCACAGTATCACTCATTTCTAATATAAACATGTGTTTGAAGATCATGTTCTACAAGAATTTTTTTTTTTTTTAGATAAATTTATTTATTTTTCAAGAATAAAATTAAACCACTTATATATTTAAATATAATATTATATTATCATTTAATTAAAAAGTGATAAATATCATTTTTATGATAATTTATCACATATTACATTTTTTTATTACATGGCAGAGAAAAAATTTGTATTATCAATAACTATGTATTTTTTTTAAGAAATAAGAGTAAAATTTAAATTTATAAATTTTTGTACTTTTAAACAATCAACTAATTATAAATCATAATAAATTAGAAATAATGAAAGAAAAAGGTTAAAAATGAAAGAAATAGTGTAAACATTAGAATTAATGTTATTTAGATATAATTCATTTTCTCTTATAATAAATGTGTGAAAAATGCTTTGGAAAACAATTTTAATGATTATTAAAGTGTGTCACTAATTAGAAAAACCATTTTATATTGACTCTACTTACTCAATTAGTTAATTACTTATGTATTCCTTTAAATAGTTTAATAGTTACAAATCGGCACGTTATGAATTTAATAGAATTATATTATTTATTATTCTTAAAATTAATAAAAAAATATATAAGTATGAATTTAATAATTTATTATTATTTTTGCACAGTTTTCTAATAATATTTATTAATGATTTTAAGTATTCCTCATAAAAATTACTTTTTTATTGTAATAAGGAAACATTATTTTAAAACATAATATAAATATTTAAGTTAAATAAATTAATAATAATAATAATAATAATAATTACATTAATAATAGGCATGTTAAAGAAGAAAATTACAGCAAAGAATTGAATTAATAAATAAGAAGTAATTGAAGTTATAATAAATTTTTCGTTAAATTTATAAAAAAAGTAATTATTGTGAGAGAAATAATTTGGTAAGCTATTTACAATTCATATTTTTATTTTCTTTAAATTAAAAAACCTAAATTGGTAATCATCTTTATTGAAGAAAACTGGTAAAAGGAAAGGTTAAGACAAAATAAGTTAAAATTCTATATTTATAATTAATACATTAATTAATGCAATTTGATTTTTGGAATATATACAAGAAGTATACTAAACATTCAAGAAAATGCTTGTTTATGGATAGGAATGTTTTAATTTATAATATATTTAAATACATTAAATTTAAATTGATATAATTTTAAAATGTTTTATTTCTTTAAATATTTCACTGGAATAAGTAAAATTAAATTTATTGAATTTGTTTTTCTGGTTTGATAGAATGTTTCAATTATCATAAAATGCAAAAAATTATTTAAATATCAAATAATCTTAGTAAATGTTGTGTGTAATTTTTCTTAATTTCAAGAAGCTATTTACAAAAAGTAAATTCATATGAATAATAAAAGCATTAAAAAACATAATCATAACATGGATAAAAAAGCAAGTTGACATGCGTGAAAAGATAGTCTTCTTAATATTAGTTATAACAAAATTTTAATTACTATCCAACAAAAGAATAATAGTAAAGTATAAGAATTTAAATAAAAACTAACTTTCCATTAATATTAATAAGAATTTTATAGTCAAAATCAACCAAAAAGTAGTTATTCCAATCTAACTATGTTTTCTAAAGAAAGAATATAAAGATAAAACACATTAATTTAAAAATATGAAGAATTTTAAATTTTTATCTTTTTCATAGAATTTAAAATTCTCTACTTTTTAAGTAATGCAGTTATCCTCCTTATTTTTTTATTTCTTTTAATTTTTTTATCGATATAATATATTTGTGATAAGCACCTAATATATTTAAAATTTAAAAATAATTAATATCATTAATACAACCGTATATAATTTAATATAATTATAATTATAAAATAATTATATTTATTTGTTTATATTTATTTAAAGAATTACTTTATTTTTAAAATTTTTTAAACTTATTAATAATTAAATTAAAATTAAAATTTTTACCTTTTTTTATTATAAATAACTATCTTATTAACAAGAAATTCATCTAATATTCAATATAAAAGATAAATTTATTTTTTATTTTCATCAATATAACTATTTAAATAAAATAAAATTTAAAAATTAAAAATTAAAAAATAAAACTATAAAAATATGATTAAATACTTAATAATATAAGTTATAAAAAATATAATAATTAAAATTTTATTATGTATCTAATGATTTTTCATACAAAAATATTTTAAAATAAGAACGTATAAATTAGGTAGATTGTAAAATTTAAAAAGAAAAATAAAAAAATTTCAAAAAAAAAGTGTAAAAATATATATTTTTTTATGAGAAATATTATACAATAAACTTATTTTCTTTTTTATTGTCAAGTAAGATAAGAGATAGTTAAAATTTTTTTATAAAATTATAAAAAACAAACGAGTTAAAGAAAAAAATAAACTAAAGAGACAATAAACACTTAAGAACTGAAAAAGAGAATACAACATTTTATTAATTTTTTTATTTTTTTATAATTAATTTTATAATTTAATATTTTATTTGTTTTTTTAATAGTTATTTATGGTTAGACTATTTAAATTAAAAAAATTATTAAATTTTATATTTATAATAAATTTATTAATTTTTTAATAATATATTTTTTTTTTACGTTTTTTCCATAACAAATTATTATATTATTTTTATTTTTTTAATAAAATGTAAGTTTATATTTTTTTCTATAAAAAATGTTTTAATTTTTTTTTAACATTAAATGACATAAATATTAAAAATATTTTTTATTTAATTTTCATTATGTTTGTATTGAATTCTAAATATTCTGGATGGTGGATGTCTCTTCTACCCCTAATAAGCTTAATCACTAGGAAACTCTGCCATGGTAAATGATAAGATATTTTAAATTCTCAATACAAATAAATTATCCATCAAAATACACTATAAATAGTGTCACCCTGTTCTTATATCAGTATTCATTTGAAGATCATCTTTTGCAACAACATGGACACAAGAAAGCCTACTGTCACTGTGCTCACATTTTTATTGGCTTTCCTCATCGTTGCTTCAGGTCACAAATCATGTTTTATTTTTCTGCAATAATTTTGGACACCATTTTTAGAGCATCAAACTATAACATTTGCCATTTTCTCTTACTATTACATAATATTATAATCTCTATATTCTTTTCTTCCACCTCATTTTCATTTTCATGTTAATCTATCAATTCAACGTTAGGATATAAGTGTGATGTTGAAGTTTCACATTATTAGATAAGAACGAATAAGTTGAATACTATAGAAGATCTATAAATTTATTATTTTAAGATTTTTGGATTAAAGGTGGTGTGATAGATATTTATTAGTTGTGATTGTGTTTATAGCTTATTCTCTTATCAGAATATCTGAACACTCAATAATTGATGAAGAATGTTATATTGAAAAATTGTTTGTATATATATATATATATATATATATATATATGCTGATGTACTAATTATTAATTTATGTATGCAGATATGTGTATGAAATGTGAAGCAAGAGGACCCATTATTCACATTCACTGTAGTAGTGATGAAGAATGTAAAAATCAACCTTGTGCAGCTTCGTGTGGTTGCACATGTATTGATTCAGTCTGTTTATGTCCATACCCTCCTTTTCTGGATACCATTCATGCACCCATAAATTGAGTATTAGGTCTTCTCATGCAACCACCATCAGATCAATAAACAATTCTAATTTCTTAGTATTTGCAATAAAAATTCTGATTTTATCTTATAAATGAAATAAATATTATGTTTTTACTATTTCGTTTGTATCAAGAGTTGAAAAAAAAAACTATACAAAAATTCATTAAATATATACTAAATTAGAAAAAATAATAATTAATTATTATATTGACTAAATTAAAATTTATTTTATATAAAAAGAATTATTAATATTTAAAATAATTTTTATTATGATAAAAATTATATTTTTTATAATTATTAATTTTAAAAATTATAAAATTGGTAATTAAATTAATTTTTAAATTTGGCATACACAGTGATTTATGGTTGGATGACAATGTAAAACAGAAAGTATATATAACTTATTTTCTCTTTAACATTAAAATGAATTGAGGATTAAAAGCTTATATATCAATCAATTAAATGTTATTATTACTTAATATGTTTTTTTTAAATAGTCATTATATACCAAAATCAACATGTATCTTTTTTTTTTTTACTTCCAACACCCCTTATCTTCTTTGTTACGGCTTTATTATAATTACTTTTTTAAAGTTCTTTTCCTTAGATTAAGGAGAACATTTAATTTTTTTATTTTCAATATAATCTTAAATAAATTATATTCTTAATGCAATCTTAAATAAATTGTATTTTACAAATATTATACCCCTTTCAGTTTTTTTTTCTCTTCAAACAAATTTCAGTTCATAATAAAAGTGAAAAAAGGGTATAATTGGAAAAAAAGTTATATTATTTTAAAATTTTAAAATTATAAATGAAAATGAATAGTTTTTCCTGTAAAAAATATCTATTGTATAAGAAAGAGAAATATTAGTTTACATATATGTATTCATTGTAATATAAAAACAAAAAAGACAAAATAAAAAGTATTATAAATATTTTATTAAAATCAAGAAGATGTATTGTCTTTCTTCATTTGTAAAAAAAAATAAACACCATTAAAAATAAAGGAAACACTACAATAAATTTATTAAATATAAATTAATTTAGAAATATAAAATAATTAAATACTATATTGATTAAATTAAAAATTATTTTATAAATTAAAAATTATTAATATCTAACATAAATTTTTTATCAATAAAATAAATAAAAATAATATTTTTTATGGTTATATATCTTAAATAAATTATGAAATAGATAACTAAATTAATTTTTAATCAAAATTTAAATTACTTTTAAATAATAAGTATAGTTACTAAATTAGATTATAAATTAGTCTTTAATTAATTTAATGATTAATTTCATTATAGGTGGATAGTACAATTTTTAAAAGAATTTTTTTTAGTAAAGCAACATGCATTTAATAAATTTGTATGAAAATTGATATATAGTAAATTTTAAAAATAAACTACTTTTTATCAGTACTACATTTAATGATACTATTAGTTTTATCATTGTTTTATATTTACAATTAATGCATCAATCAGTTAAGAGACATTTAAAAGTCAAAGTGGTGAACATAATACAATCATTCATTTTCTATATAAACATTGGTTTGAAGATGATGTTCTATAGAAAGATGGAGTCTTCAAGAAAATATTCTCTCACATTGGCATTCTTATTGGCTTTTTTCATCATTTCTTCAGGTTACAAATCACACTTCATTTCCATTCTGTGTTTCACCTCTCAAACCATTATATAATCACTCAATTTGCTTTTGTTTACTTGTTAATTATTTGTTAGATATAACATTGTTCTTATATATATATATATATATATATATATATTTTCATGCAGATATGATGATGAAATCTGAAGCAGAGTTCTCAGAACTTGCAGGTGGGCGTTGTAAGAAAGACTCAGATTGTAAACAATATTGTCCAAAATGTGTTTCATGCAATTGTGTTGGCCACACCTGTCTATGTGAAAGACCACCTTTAGCAGATCATACTCCTCCATTTTGATTATTGTGAGATTGTGATGTAAACAATATAATTTAGAATAATGAAGGATTATGAATCATAAATACAATTTTTATTGATCTTTCTTCATTCATACTTACTATTCATTTTGGTAATATAGATAAAAATATTTGAGTAAAAGTCAAGGAACAAATTGTGTAATTAGTAGTCTACACTGTTATTATATATATTTTTTATAAATTTTAATATATTTTTTTATGTTTGTTTTACTCAATCCATGAATTAAATGAGTTTTACATGTGTATTTTGTAACATATTTCCAATTCCAATTCACTCAGTTTCACTCCAAATTCAATATACTTTTTTTTCTATTGATTAGCATTGAGTACCATTTAATAAACAAAATCAATAATTTTATGTTTGTATTAATGGTGCATTATTTTAGAATTATGTAAATTATTGTTATATGTATATAAATGTTAAAAAAAAAATCTATTCAGCTTCATAAATGTAAACTAATCAGTTTAATTCAAGAGTTTTGTAAATTAAGTACAATTTACAAAATTAAAAATTATTCAAAATATAAATTATAGATATATATTTTTATAATATATACAAGTTTTTATATGAGTGTAAGGTTAAATGAGAGAATTTGTCTGCATTCTCAAGTCTAATAATTAAATCCCTTCAAATTTTGAAATCTTAAACAAATTTCATGCAATTAGTAAATTTGCATCACTATCACTGGTAGAGAAGTGGTGTTTTAGGAAAGTATCTCATTCCATATAAAGAAATTGAGGTTAATTTTCTTGATAAAAAAATATTAACATTAACTTGTAAGTTTTTTTTGGTTTGTAAATATGTAAATACTTTTTTTTTATGAAAAACATGGTAGGTATGTCCATACAACAAATTCACATAAATTTTCTAAAACTACATACTATATTGCAACACTTAAGTTTTTATTTGATTGTAGGGTTTAAATTTTTTTTTTATTACAAAGGTTATAACATAATGTTTTATTTTTTTTTAAAATTTATTTAAGATTTTATATTTATTTTTTCATTAAAACAAAAATATTATAAAATTTTATTTAATAATATATTATTTATACTTTAACTTACTAATTTTTTTATATTATTTACATTTAGTATAAATAAATATTTTTTTATTTTATTAAAACCCAAAGTTTAACTTTTATTATTATGTTAAGATATTACAATGTAATAATTTTATAATATCTAAATTTTAAGTTTATAATTTCAATATGACCTTTATTAAAGATACTTTTATGATAAAATTTTTATTTAAGTTATATTGTTTAAATTTTATGTTATGTCGACATGTTTTTAATAAGGAGGTCTTACTTATTAAATCATGTCTTAAAGTTATCATTTTAAGTATAATCTTCGGAAATAAACCTTCTAACAACTTTTATTCTATTTAATTTTATAAAGTTTACATTAATTTTTTATTTAATTATTGTCAAAATAGAAGCATATATTTTTAAGATAAAAAACATTATTTTTTATAATCCATAACTTTATATAATTTTATCTTAAAATATAACCTAAATATAATCTTACAGTAAATATGTTCTTAATCATTAAAAAACCTTTTAAATCGATTGACGTTATTACAAATATATTTTTCCTAATTATTTCTAAATTAATTATCTTCTTCTTTTAGTAAAGTGTTGTATTTAGTAGAAATAAAATTATTGAATGAATTAATTCTAATATATATATATATAAATAAAATAAGGATCCACTTATGAAAAAAAAATCTATCAAATATGATTAGAATTGAAAGATTATTTAAGAATATACAAAAATAGTATGAAACTCATTTATTTTCGGTTCAATCAATTAATCAATGAAAATGATGAAAATTAACCGATTGATTTGTTATTTATTGTTGAATTAGTCTATAGAAACCAAGAACAACTGATTTACTCAGTTGAGTTTGCTTGAATCTCAGTTTGGATTTGGAACAAAAAAAACAAAAAGAAAAACAAAAATATAAAAGAAACAAGAGATGAAAAACATGTCAATCTCACAATAAAATATAAATACAAAGGAGAATCACTTCTTAAATTTAAAAAAAATTTAAAAATTTAAAATAAGATTTTAAAATTAAAGTCTTACCTCTTAAATTTTAAGAAGAAAAAATGTATATAACTATCTTATTCAATGTTTGAAGTTATATATGAAATGAGACTTAAGGAAATGAAGGATTAAGACCATGTTTGTTTGCATCCTATGATGATTCAAACAAGACCCTTATAAATAAATGAATTGTTCTTGGTTGGTAATGAACTATTGAAAGATGACCTAAGTGGTAATTTGGTCTGCTGAGAAAATAAATTAATATAATATTTGAGACATGTGAATATTAAATACATCAAAGAAATATATTAAAATATCAGTTAATAAATAATTCAGAAACGTACTTACATATAAAAGTTTTGTATGTTTTTTTGCTATTTATTTTAAAATACTAGACATATTCTTTACTTATGACCGTTGTGGTAAGTTACATATTATTATTATATACACATATATAAACTTTGAATGTTACAAGTAAAAACAAATAGTATTTAGAACTAAGAGAAAATAAAAATTAATTAATACTAACTTAAATTGATTATATTATTTGTATAACTTAATGATACAAGACAGATAAAATGTGCTGTTTACAAATGTTTAATGTAATATATTTAATAAAGATAATAAACAGTATTTATCTAAACATTAAATACGTACCAGTTCCATTTTGTAATCAATATTACATTTTATTTAATACTTTCTCCCTGTCTTTTAATTGTTAGATTTTTCAAAAAAAATAAAGAAATATTATCTTAAAATTTAAAAAATATTAATGAAAATGAATATGTTCTCCTTTAAAAAATATCTATTATATAAGAAAGAGAAATATTAGTTTACATATATGTATTTATTGTAAT
The DNA here is from genome assembly GCA_030347555.1 of Lablab purpureus. Taxonomy (NCBI): domain Eukaryota; kingdom Viridiplantae; phylum Streptophyta; class Magnoliopsida; order Fabales; family Fabaceae; genus Lablab; species Lablab purpureus. The sequence continues at coordinate 28,487,424 of CM059258.1, forward strand.
ATAAAAAAAGATAAAATAAAAAAGTATCATAAATATTTTATTAAAATCAAAAAGATGTATTGTCTTTTTTCATTTATAAAAAAACATTAGAAATAAAGGAGTAAAGAAAGTAACAACATTTAATAAATTTGTATGAATATATATATATATATATGTATATTAATAATTTATTATTATTTTTTAAATAAATTATTTTTTATTAATAATTACTAAATTTTTTATTAAATATAAATTAATTTAAAAATAAAAAATAATTAATTACTATAATGACTAAATAAAAAACTATTTTATAGACTAAAAATTATTGATATTTAAAATAATTTTTATAATAGACGAATTATAAAATTGATTTTAATAATAATTATCAAGATTTTAGTCATTTACTAAATTATATTTTAAATTATTAATTTTTAATTTGATAACCAATTTTATCATAAATCAATAATATAATTGATAAAAATAATTTTTTTATAATAAAAAAATTCAATAATTCTATTAACTTTATCATTACACTACAACAATTCATTTTCTATATAAACATTGGTTTGAAGATGATATTGTACAGGAAGATGGAGTGTTCAAGAAAGTATTCTCTCGCATTGGCATTCTTATTGGCTTTTTTCATAATTTCTTCAGGTTAGAAATCACAGTTCATTTCCATTCTGTGTTTCACCTCTGAAACATTATATAATCATTCAATTTGTTTTTGTTTACTTGTTAATGATTTGTTAGATATAACGTTGTTGTTCTTATATATTCAGATATGATGATGAAATCTGAAGCAGAGTTGTCAGAAGTTGGAGCTGGGCGTTGTAAGAAAGACGCAGATTGTAAACAATATTGTCCAAAGTGTGTTTCATGTAATTGTGTTGGCCACACCTGTCTCTGCGAAAGACCACCTTTAGCAGATCATACTCCTCCATTTTAGACTATCTCATGTAATCAATATGATTTAGAATTATAATGAAGGATTATCAATCATAAAATACAATTAACTTTCATTCATCTTTCTTCATTCATACTTACTATTCATTTTGGGTTCATAAAAAAATAATCTTGCTTAGATGCTGTATTCCGACAAAAGTAATATGCGGATAACCAAGTAATTTACAGTTCGTATTTTTTAATGTGAATTTTTTATATTTAATTAGTAAATTTTAAGTTTTAATTATAAATTTAATGGGTTATCTATAATTTTTTTATTATGAAATCTAATTCAACTTAAAGTGAATATTTTTATTTTTATTGGTTATCATTAAAATTTATTTTATTTAAGATATAATATTTTTTGTTTTTTTATTAATTATATATTATTTAATAAATTAAGTAAATTATTTTTATAATTAATACTAAAAATTTAAATATATATATATTTGTATATATAAACTAATTTATTTAACTTGTATGTATTTATAAAAATAAAAAATAATTTAAAATAAATAAATCTTTTAAAATAAATAAATCTTTTACAATACAAATTTATGTATGTATCAATTTAAATGGATCAACTTGTTTATATATCTAACTCTAATATCATATAAAAAAAATGAAATTTCTCAGCTATTTCCAAATAATATAGTCATAAATAATTAAATCCCTTCGAATTTTGAAATATGAAGCAAAATTTCATGCAGTTCTTTTTGTAGAGTAAGCGTGTTTGAGGTCTAGTTTAATTTGATTTTTAACATCTAAATTGAATATAAAAATTATATGTAACTCAGTCTCGTTCAATTTAAAGATAAAAACATTTAAATCAAATTAAATTAATCTTTATAGTTTTACATTAATATATATATTATATTTATACATTACACATAATACTAAATAACTAATAAGATTTATATCTCATAAACCTAATAAATATCTTACATACAACCTTTATATATATATATATATAAAATAAAAAATTTAAAATAGAAACTAAAAAAATAATTTTTATATATTATTTTTTTATAATATCTTATTTTATTTTAATATTTTTTCTTAAAACTAATATAATGTATATATTATCAAGATAATCTTTTTTTATCCTATCAATATTTTAACACAATATTATATTACTTATCTATTATAAATATATTTATAGACATAAATTAAAATTAGACATATGACATTCTTTTCTTACATATACATATATACATATATATATATATATATATATATATTATCAAATTTTTAGTTAATTTTTTATTATTTTTTATCTGATAACCCCTATCATCTATAAACTTTTGTTTCGATGTTAGTCACAGAAAAGTGATAATTTAGGTAAGTGTCTCGTTTCATATAAAGAAATTGAGGTTAACTTTCTTGTTAAAAAATTATGAACATAAGTGTGTTTTTAAATGTGTAAATACCTTTTTTTTTATGAAAAACATGGTAGATATATTCATCCAACAAATTTGCATAAATTTCATCAGCCAGATAATAAATATTTTATTTTATTAGGTCATTTCTATTCTAAAAGTCATTTTACGATTTTTTTAATTTATTTTATGTGTTTCACTGAAGACATTTTTCAATTTTTAGTCTCACTTAAGGATCATATAAGATTTATATCCTAATTAATATTTTATTTAATTATTGATGAAAAAATATGTTCTCAAAATATTCTTTTAATTCTTATAACAAAACTATTCTAACCAAGAAGTCTTATAAAATTCAGATATTAAATATATGCTTATGTGTTTGGATCATTATTACAAAAACTTTGGTCATAATCACATAATTAATTTATTTCTTTTGTTACTTTTTAATTGTCATGTTTTATTCAAATTTTTAATTATTTCGTAGATAAGTTTTTTATCTTTCCATCTAACTTTTCAGTAATTAATATAATTTAAATTAATAAAATATTAGTAACTTAATGACTTGTTTGAAATTTCAAACTTTTATAAAATATTATAAATTATTTATTGCCATTTAATATTTAAAAGTTATTATAAATTAATTATAAAATATTTTAACTTAAAAGAATCATAAATACTTTATTAAAACCTTTAACCGTTCAAATTAATTATTTTAACTCAAATTTATTAATTTTAAGTTTTCTTCAAATTTAAAAAATTTAAAAATAAATTTTTTGGCTAAATCACTAATTTTAAATTTTATTACTTTGAAATTATTAAAAAAAAATTTTAAGAATTTAAAATTTTAAAATATTTACAAATTCACTTTTGAGACTGGGATGCTTAAAACTATATAGTTATATTAAAATTGAATATCTTTAATTATTTAACAGTTCCAGTAATTTCTTTTTCGAATTTATATTTTTAAATACGCTACAAACGTTTAATTGAAATAGTGAATAGACCACATTAAATGATTAAACTAAACTTTATTATTTAATCATTTAAAATTAAATAAATATTTTGGAAATTTTAAACATTTCTAAAAATTGTAAATGTTCATTCAGCTAAATTAAAATTTTCAATTTTACACAAATTATTACTCTCTCCGTTTGAAATTATAAGACGAACTCTTGAAAGAAAATTTATTTGATGATATAAGGCGTTTTAGAATTTTAATAATTTTTTTTCTTTTTTTTCTTATATATCCCTATTAATAGCATGATTATCTCTCTTAATATTAAATAGTAGAAAGAGAAATTAAAATCAGGAACTAAGAATTAATTATCTTTTATTAGTCTTACTTTTCATATTTCATTATCATTTACTAATATCATCTTGAGTATATCATCTAATAATATTATCTTTAGGAGTACTAATTTAACTTTTACCAAATCTATATCAATTGACATTTTCAAGTTGTAATACAGATTTAAGTTGAAGTATCTATGTAATTTAATTCAGTATTTCTATTTATATTTTAGTGAGAATTGAAAATTTGAGTGAAATTTTAAAATAAATTGAGTATAATTATTTCCAATTTGGTGGGAATTAAAGATTTTGATTAAAATTTTAAAATAAAATTTTAGTATAATCATTTATAGTTTGATGAGAATTAAAATTTTTGATTAAAATATTTAATTAAAAAAATTAATAGTTCTAATTTTAAATTATTTAAAAATAATTATGAAATGAATTCAAAATTATTGAAATCTCAATTTCAATTAATGTATAGTTCTATTAAAAAATTAATTGATTTTATAAAAACTTTGATTCAATTTCAATTAATTTAGTTAATAATAATTAATAAGGAAAAGATTTATAGAAACTAAACAAATTAATTATTTTTTTTGGTGTGTGAGAATTTGTGTTTTATAATTTGAAACGGAGAGAGTGTAAATTAATATTGAAGTTTTTAAATGTCATTAGTGAATTTTGAAACTGATAATTGAGGTCAAATAATTAAATTTAAGTTAAAAATTTACAATTGAATTCTGGGAGTTTTAACTTTTAAAAATATTATAAATACATGAGCGTTATTGGAGTTTAATTAGTAATTATAAATAGTCATTATTAGTGAGTAATTTCTTAAAACATGAATTATATATAATTTTTTTAATAACATTATTGTTTCATACAATTTAAAAAATTAGTACATATCTTTCAAAACAAAATTTGTTCCCTGTATCACAAGGATTCAAGGACTAGTCATCTATTAAATAAATAAAGTCCACGTCATATTTGTACTATTTTTTTTTCTTTTTAAGCTTTATCATGTTTACAAAGATCATTGGGTTTTAATTTTAGAATATAATTGTTGGGATGTAATTTTAGAGTAAAGTTCGTTTGATTATAATTATAGAATAGATTTGTTTACGTGTAAAATAGGAATATAATATAATAAAAAAATTTAAGAGAAAGAAAGAATAATTTTAGCTATAATTTAGATTTTGTTTCTGAATTTTAAATTTTGTGTCGATATTATAGAAAAAAATATTCATATTGATAAAAAAACACGAAAAATGCAACACGTTTAAAATTCTTTAAAGATATTATTTGAAAATACGTAAAACATAAAAGATTTATAAATAAATTATAAATGTTTATTTTTTATTTAATTGTAAATGTTATCTCTTTAAAACTTTATTTTCTAAACTAGATAAAGGTTTGATAAGAGATAATTTATGATGTTGGTAAAATATATTTATGGGAAGGTAGGAGTAGTAGGAAGGTGAAGATAGTGTGAATAAAATTTTAGTGTGATTAACTATTAAATTAAGTTGTCTATGGTTGATTTAACTATTTCTTTTTTTCTGAGTTCCTTATGGTAATCTTATTGGTATTTTGTGGTATTTTAGGTATGAGATTTGTGTGAGTTTTAATATGGATTTTGTTATTATTTTTAAAGGTTTATATATATATATATATACACATATAAATTATCAATAGATTTACTGAAAAATTATTTTATCAATAAATTTTATGGACGAATTTGATTTTTTATTATATTTTGTCGACAAATTTTATCAATAAAATATTTTACTAGCGATTTTAATTTTAAATGATATGGCCCAAATTTTAACGATGAATTTTTATCAATAAATATTAATATGTCGGTAGTTTACTGACGGAATTAAATTCGTCAATAATTAAAAATTACCGACATTCTTTAATAAAAAATTTTGTTAATAATTTATAATTTTTTTAATGAATTACATGTTTATATTTTAAATTTATTTTAATATAATTTTAAAAATTACAATATATATATATATATATATATATGAATGTACTTATGTTAATAAATCATAAATATTATTAAGAAATACATCGACTAGGATGGTAGTCATATAAAATCAATTAAGAACCTTACACTTCAATAAACCATTTAACTAATAGAAACTAACCTATATAAAAAGTTCTTAATTATTTTTTTAAAATACAAACATTAATAAAAGTCTAACATAAAAATATACTTTCTTATCTTAATCTCAACTCTTCTTTGACCATAAAAAATAATAAAAACGTAAAATATTATATTAAATGTATTTAATATTAATAAAGATTAAAAAATGAAACCCACATTTTTATTAAAAAAATATTAAAACATGGGATGGGATGATGATGATGAGCCGTTGGATCCATCCCTGTAACCCTGATAACACAATACATAACTTAATAAAGGATAATGTTTTATGACCAATGATATAAGTTACGCATTATTAATAGTTTGATAACTGCATATGTAGTTTTTTTTTTATAAGAAATGAATAATAAAAAACGATCATACATAAAGACAAGAGATAATAACTATTTACAATGAATGCACCGACCAGTTTTTATAAATGCCACCGAAGAGTTCCTACTGAGGATAATGTTCCAAATATAGATACAGCATCCTCATTTCTTACGAACACAAGTTTTAATTAGGATAATGTTCTATAATAAAATGGACTCTGCAATGAAGACTTTTCTCAAATGGATATTTTTATTGGCTTTCTTCATCCTTTTATCTGGTTATTTCAAATCACAGTTTCTTTTTTTCTATTCTCTTTCATCGTCATTTTCTCTCAAATAAATTCACTTTCGTGTATCTTTTATTTGTTGCATTGTGCTTATTGTTGTTGAATTTCCTCATGCAGACATGACTATGGAATGCGAAGGGAGGAACTCAAGATCATTACAAAGGTATCAACTTAATCGATTATAGATAACATCAAATTACAGTTTATTAATATTGTTTTTATCGATAATAACGTAGCGTAGCATGTCTCTGTATAATGATATTGTTACATATAATGATATTTGTTTCATTGTTTTCTTTTCTTATGTTAAGCTATTTATTTTAATTATTATAATTTATATTATCCATAATATTTATTTATTTATTTATTTTAATTGAACACTATGCTTTAAGAAAATAATAATGACAGATTGATTTTATTTGATATAAAATTTTCTGAAATGTTGTTTTGACAGGAATGTTAATAACGCAGAAGAAAATACTTATCCCAGATTTTCTTCTGTTCTCTACTCCTTCATCGATCGCAAGATTACGTCCAACCCAATTCATGCAGTTTCTCGTAGAAGAGTTCCCAGTGGACCAAACCATCTTCATAATTAATTATAATTTATTAAAATAATTATTCGAATAAATTAAGAGAGGGTATGCATGAACGTCACGATAATACTGTATTTTCTATATCAGTTTTTCGATAATTGATACAGAATATGAATTTAAATAAAAGTTCTCCATATATCTTGCATTTTCCGAAATGTTTATTATATTTTCTGGTTTTTATATAAAATATTAAAGATAGAAAAAGATGTATTAGTATCACAGCCTTCAGTCCAACAATTTAATATCATTTAACTGGATAAAATTGCTTATACCACTAACAAGAACTAAGTATAACCCCTAATAACAAACTAATTAATTATCTGAAATAGTTATATTCTCCTTTGTATTTGTTCTTATACAATGGCTTAAAATCTAAAAAAAAGGCACTTAGTTAATTTTATTTTTTAAATTAAAAATAAATGTATTAGATTTAGGGATGAAAAAAAATATGTATATGTAAAGAAAAGTCATAATGGATAGTAAATAAAAATCTTAAATGAATATAAGTAAATAACAAATTGGAATATTTTAATAATTCACTTGTTAAAAGAATATGTACTGTTATCATGATATTAGACTTGAATGTTATTTTTTAATTATTATTAATAAATTTTATTTAAATATTTTTTTAAATATAAAGTTATTAAAATAAAATTATTAATAAAAAAATATTAATAATTTAAGAATTATTTAAAGTTTAATTATATTAATGTGTATTTTTTTATTTATACTTATAAAATTAAAATTGTTTTGAAAAAATTAATTTTTAAAATTTATACTTTATACTAAAACTTATTTAAATTTATTTATTTATATAAATATTTTATTATAAAAATTTATTTAAATTATATTTTAAAATTAATTTTTTATCTGAATTTATATTTTAAATAATATTATTTTAAAACAAAAGTTAATAAATTAAAAAATATTCACATGTATCCACGTATATCCGTAGATATAAAAAAAGTTCGTGGATATTCTTTTATAGATATCTTTTATTCCCACTCGTCGTCATTTCTAATTGGGGTGCTTTTATTTTTCATAATGTCTCTTTTCTTCCTTTTGTAAAATGAGAACCTGATCTTTCGCTTAAACATATTTCAACCTAAAAAATATATAATTTATAAAATTAAATTGGAATAATAACCTATGTTCTATATATAAAAAAATAACAACTTGCGTCGTAACTAAAATGAAGAAAAATATAAATAGTAAATTATATAAAAGAAAAGGCAAGGAGCAAAACTAAAGAATGAGGGGTTTCACTATGCAAGGCAAATAATTGGCTAAAAACAACAGAAAGTAGAAGAATACAGAGAAAAAAAATAATGAAAAGCAGAAATATGAAAAATTACTAAACACAAAAAGTAAAGAATATATATTAGAAAAAATATGAAAGTCTAATCAAGAATTAACAAAAATAAGTTATTTTATTGGCTTTCTTCATCCTCGTACCTGGTTAGAAATCATATAAGAAAAAAATTCATAGTGATTTCACTTTCTTATATCTTTTATTTGCTGCATAGTTCTTATGATCATATATTGTTGAATTTGCATGTAGACATGATGACTATGGAATTGGGAATGAGATCAGAAGGAAAGGGTTTTTCTGCTCTCTATTCTTTCATCAATAGGAAGATTATGTTCAACCAAATTCATGCACTTTCTCGCAGGAAAGTTCCTTCTGGATCAAGCCCTATTCATAATATATCGTGATAATGGAATGTACTTAAACAAATTAAGAGATCATCAACATGCAAATAAATAAGAGTAAAAGATCACTTAATCTAAATCTAATCTACAAACTTTCCTATTATTATTTAATAAAAAATGTCACTGTTTCTATAGCACTTTGATTTAATTTTTCAGTTAAAAACACCTTTAAATTGAGTTTATATTATTGAATATAAAAGAATTTGAACTAAATAAAATTAAAATAAATCTTACGTTTTAATTTGAATCACTTTTATAATTTTATTATATAATTTATTAGTGTCACAATAATACCATTTAATTTAATTAGATAAATTTGTTTATACCGCCCATAAGAAATAAGCATGACCTGTACGTTATAATTAAGGTTGTTAAAAAATAATAAAGTTAAACTAAAACTTTCATTAATAAATTAAATTAATTTTAAAATAATTTATCTATTTATTATAAAATTGAATCTAAATTGTCTTTTAAAATCAATTTTAATATTCAACTCTTATATAAAGAAATTCAGTACATTAGCACTCGATCTAAAATATTTTCTATAGAATTTGGAGAATATTTCAATAATTAAAAGAATAAATTTGTTTTTTTTAAATAGAAAAATTGAAATTTTATTACTAGATTTGCTTAAGTTTGGATGGGTCGAATCAAAGTTTATGGAGAAATAAATCATTTAAGTCAAGTTTAATTTAGTCCATATTAAACTAAGTCAAATCGTGTCTTTATCGTATATTCAGATATATATATATTAAATCAAGTTCAATTAGACTTATATCAGGTTGAATCAAATCGAACTCATATAATGTTAACTCGACTTGAATTCACTTTAATTCAAATTAAGTCAGACTCATTTAGATAGAATTGAATTGGATCCATCTGGATAGAATCAAGTCAGACTTAATTGAGTTGATACAAACTTATCCTGAATTGAGTCAATTTAAAGATAAACTATATGTACTAAATTTAAATTACAACATAACATTAATTATAGTTACACAACACTTATATATCATACAAAGTAGATTTTTCAATAATTATAGATATATCATAACCATATTCTAACATATATGAGATTATTCATAATTACATTACATTTCACAATTTTTCTATAATAGAGAATTGAAAAGAAAAAAAATATTACAGATCTGAATTTTTTTAATTATGAAATGAGATTTTTGTTTGATTTAAAATTTGTTTTAAGTGAAATTATATTACCTAACATGATTGTAATTCAATTTTTTTAATGATGTAATCTGCGTATTAATATGATTTCAATACTTTAAAAAAAATCAAATTTATAATTTTTTTTTATCTTGTAACATAAAAAGCATACATTTCACATATGAAATATATGGTATAATTAACTGACCTTATTTGAAATCAGTGTATCGGCTGGCAACTCAACTCTAAAATTCATAATTTATTGTTTTTATAGATAAAATTCCATTGACCTATAAAACCAATATTACTTTCATATTCCCAATAAAAAAAAGATTGAACTAATTACACGAAAAATGAAACCTCACCTCTATTAAGATTCTAATATATTAACTTGATAAACTCTCAACTACCTATTCGAAAATATAATTTCTTATAAAAATAGATAATTTAATAACTTAAACTTTTGGAAAGAATATAAAAAGAAAATTTATAAAAATATGAAATTCTATTAAAATAAAGAATAAAACTTGTATGACATGTTTGTAAATTTTTTCGTTCTTAATTTATTATAGAATATATCTCTAAACAAATTGTCAAGTCTATATTTATGTGCCGTTACATTTTCTTTATTTTTTAATGAAAATTACTTTTCTCCTCCTATTACTTAAACTAACAGTATAATTGAAAAAAAATATTATCTGAAAAATAAAAGTAAATATTTTTTATTAAATAAAAACAACCATTAAAGAAAATAATACAAATGAACGCATACGTTACCAAACTAATGAGAACCTTTTCAAAAGTTATTGCTTTTTGTTCACTATTTATGAATGCATGTAGACTTGTATTATTAAACGTACATTTATTTTATATATATATATATATATATATGTTATAAATGCATTTGAGTGACTAGAGAAGATAAAATAGTATTCTCTAAATTTGTTCTAATTTTAATAAAAAAAATTTACATGGATTAAATATATTTGTATAAATATAAATAATATTTTATTTTTTAAATTGATATGAATAGGATATATATATATATCTCATCTCTACGTTTATATCTGTGATCAGTTTTTTTATAATAATTGGACATTTATCTAATTAATATTTAATATTTTGATTTAATATTTACTTAATTATAATTTTATATTAATATTTAATATTAGAGAAAATAAAATATATATCCTTTTAACATTTTAATCCTTCATAACACACTACTTATTTTACTGTGATTTTTTTTTTATAAAAAGTTTAAATTAATAATTGAAATAGTAAAAAAATAAACATATATTAAATATAAAAGTAAAAAAATATTTTTCTTTCAAAAATAAAGATAAAAAGTGAAATTCATGATAATATATATATATATATATATATATATAAAGCAAAATTATATTTTCCTAAGTAATATTAATGTGTATTTGATACTTTAAGTGGCACAGGATTTATTTTTAAAAGGGAGGAGGATAATTTATAAAAAAATTATAGTGATTTATTTATATTAATATACAACGGAGATTTTTTATTTTGTTTATATTTTTATATTTCTATTTTCTTGTTAAGTATGTTTTAAAACTATAGTAATACTTACATATAATGTAAATATTAATAAAATATTATTACGAAACTTTTTTTCTACCTTTCTCTTTACTTTTTGTATATTAAAAATGTTGGATGGATGGAGATATATCAAGAAAGTTCAAATTTAGTGAACCATGAATTAACCTATATAAAATATTTACATTATGTTTAACTTTAAATCTTAAAATAATAATTTCAACTTAAAATCCTACTTAAATTCTTAATTAAAAAACACATTTAATAGTCCCTTTTTATAAATCACACTCTCCACGATTCCACCTAAAAGCAAAATGTGCTTCTTTGTTTTTTTAGTAACCTATATATTATTCTCTAACATTATTTTTATTCAAATTATAAATCGAATACATCAGTTTAAAAAATGGTTAAATATGTTTTTAATTATTCAATTATTTGTCAAAATCGTATTTCATTTCTGAGATAAATTCTGAATTTATTTCATCATGATATTTTATAAACTCGTGCAAACGATCTTTGATAATGTGTCAATTTTTTTTTTTTTATTTTTCTCTTCATAGTTTCCTACTTCATTATCTTCTTTTAATTTTTTTTTACTCTTTTTTCTTTTATTTCCTCTTATTTTCTTTTCCTTAAAGATGTTTTTATTTGTCATCTAAGATCATTTACACGTGTTTATAAAGTATAAGGACGAAATAGGTTTTGCTTTAAAAATAAAACAAAATTTAAAAAAATAGTTCAAGAACTAAAACCATATTTAATTTTTAAAAAAAATAATAAGCTAATTAGATTTATAAATTATGTAAACAGTAAATTTAGTTGATTAATATATACAATAAAAATATCGGAAATAAAAATAGTCTTGAATTGAAGAGAAACGAAGTTAATAAATGCAGAAAGTTTAGATATTAGAATATATTAGGTGGGTGAACATGAATGTTGGGAGTGAAAGGAGATTTTGGACATTGACACCATGTGTTAACGCATTTACAACCACACCCTGGACAAGAATATTGGCACTGTGAATTGTTTGTACAGTGCCAACGCTCAACAGGTCCTCTTCCTTCTGATCTCATCCACACATCTGCATCAACAAATCACACTCAGTTGCAATTAGGGATGGCAACGGCGAGACGAAGACGGTTTCACTTTCTCATTCTTATCTTTAAGATAAGAATTCATCATCATTCTCATTTCTACAATAAAAATAAAAATTTATTATCATCCTCATTTCTATATTTAATGGGTATAAAAATTTTTGTCTTATCTCCATTCCCACCGGATAATGGGTTATTCTTACTGGGTAACGGGTTATCCCCACCGGGTAACGGGTTATCCCTACCGAGTAACGGATTACTCCCACCGAGTAAATGATATTATAGATGAATCAAAATCAAAATGATACATATATTCTTTTTCTCAATAATAAATATCAATAAAAAATTATAATTACATAAATCTTCTCAAATTAAAGTATCATCAAATAATAACTAAATAAAGGTCAAATAATTATAAAAAAATAAAAATAAATTATCAAATATATACTATAAAAATAAATTACAAAACTAAGAACTAAAAATAAATTAATATAAATTTTTAGAATTACTTAATAAATTAAATATGTTTTAATAATTTAAAATAAGAATAAATATTGGACATTGGGATGGATATCGAAGCGCGTACAAGGTAAATATGTATATTCCCATATCCAATTTAAAAAATTGAATATTATCCATACTCATATCCAATTAATGCGGAGATTCTCTATTAAAATTGAGACGAATTTAAGTAATATTCACGAAAACATGTTCATTTAACATCCCTAATTCAATGAAAGAAGTATGAAGATGAAAATCATGATCTCTTTATCACCTGATGAAATGACCAAGAAAGCCAACAAAAAAACTGCCAATTTCATACCAGGATTCTTCAAACCCTCCATCTTCTCTTCTCTAATATCTTCCTCACATATCTCTTTATATAAGCAAAAAAAAAATTATTTCAAAATCTCTACAAACTATCTTTTAAATTAAGTATTTTTTATTTTTTATATTTTACAATATATATTTAAACATTAAAATACAACAAATTTTTACTTAATCTTGCGTATTATTGTTTAAAATATTTTTCTCCTTCATACAAAATAAAAAAAGGAAAAAAACAAAAACTTGTTTTATTTTTATAAACAATCTTCTTTATCATTAATTACATTCAAAATGAAAAGTGCCTTTCTTTCCCTTGTAAAATGTAACTAATGTCAATATGAATAAAATAGTTCATACGTTACAAACTTTGTCCTAAGATATTCATTTAAATTTATTAAATAAATATTTGTAACTGTAATTATGTTTTTTTATCAAAATAATTCTGAACTAATAATATATACATATTAATTTACTAAAATAATTAATAAAATAAATTATTTAAGTATTTAAAATTAATTAAAATAAAAATTGAATTAAAAGAAGACGTTAAAAGTTGAAACTTCAACTGATTTAAATTTATTAAATAAATATTTGTAACTGTAGTTATGTGTTTATCATAATTAACCTGAACAAATAATATAATATATACATAAATTCATTAAAATAATTAATTAACTAAATTATTTAAACATTTAAAATTATTTAAAAATAAAAACTGATAAAAAAAAGACGTTAAAAGTTGAAATTTCAAACTTTAAGTTCTCAACATTATTTTTTAGAAGAAAAAAGCGTTGAGAAGTCCAGTCTCTCAAACCTCACATCTATATCTATATATTATGTATACATATTATATATTTTCTCGTTTCTAAGTTATAAGACATAGTTGAAAAATTCTTACATATTAATAAAAACAATTAATTTGTTTAATTTTTTATAAATTTTTTATTTTTATCTTTATCAATTACTATTAAATGAATTAATTAAAATTTAACAAGAAGTATTTATAAATGAATTAATTTTTTAATAAAATTGTAAATTGATTGAGATTAGAATTTCAATAGTTTTGAAATCATTTCAGAATCATCTCTAAATAATTTAAAATAAGAATTACTAATTATTTTAAATAAATTTCAATCAAAATTTTTAATTTCCACCAAATTGCAAATGACTATACTCAAATTTTATTTTAAAATTTCAATCAAAATTTTTAATTTTATTTTAAAATTTCAACTCAAATTTTTAATACAAAAATTAAAACATATATTAGTAGATGATTGTAAAAGATGAAGAGTCAGACTAATAAAAGGGAATTAATTCTTAGTTTCTCATATTTAATTTTTCTTTCTACTATTTAATATTAATACAAATAATGATATAATTAATAGGAGTATATAAGGAAAGAAAATAATAAAGTTATTAGAGGCCTTATATTATGAAACAAGATTTTCTTCCAAAGTATACCTTATAATTTGAAACGGATGGAATATAAATTAACTATAACTGTAACACTTTTTATAGTTATTTAAATATTTTATAATTTTAATAAAATAACAGTAATAAAATATCTAATGAATAAAAATATAAAATATTACAGTTATATTTAATGGTTTTGATTAAAAAAATATATTTATTTATTATTTTTTGGTGAAAATACTTAGACTAGTTGTGTATAAATAGATGAATTCATGGATTGAATAACATATCCTATGAAGAAGATGGAGTCTTCAAGATATTCCTTTGTTAAAGTGACATTGTTTTTGGCTCTTTTCATCATGACTTCAGGTTAGAAAAATGATGATTTTGACATATTTTTAGTGAAGAATTGTGGTTAATAATAGTTATATGAAAATTTGATTTACCATTATTGATAATTTAATTTGTGTGATGATGTAGAATGGTGCATGATGAATGCAGAAGCAAGAGGACCCATTTATCGAATGCCATGTGATAATGATCAGGAATGCAAAGTCGGATGTCATAATCCAAACTGTGGTTGTGCATCCGTCTGCATTGATCATGTTTGCCAGTGTCCACATCCATCTTCAATCCATGCTAATATTTTGAAACCACCACATACATCATCACCATCACCATCACCATCACCATCAAACTAAGTTATCTTCTTATTCTAATGTACTTCATCAACTTCTTCAAAAGTATTATCACTTCTCAATAAAATATAATTCTTCAATGTCTCTCTTTCTGTCCCTATCTTAGATTAGAATGATTGGTTTTTTTCATAAGTTTCAAGTCAAAACTTTTCAAGAAAATAAATAATAAAATTACATTTATAGTAAAAAATTATAATTTTCATACAAACTTTCAAACTTTCACTTCTAATTTATTTATAAATTAATTTTCATTTATGGTGATTTTTTTAATTATTTAAAAAACCTCGTACGAACGTAATTAAAACTATATATAGTTAATTTTAATTTTGAAATGGAGAGGAGTTGAATGTTGTGATGATTATTAAAATAAAAAAGTAACTAATAAAATAATTAAGTGAACATGGTTCTTTTCATTTAAAAGTTTATCATTTGTTACATTTATTTATTTGATTTACAATAATAAAGTATATTGTTCAAATTTAAAAGTAAAATTTTATTTTTTTTAAATATTAAAAAATTATACACATTAAAAATTTAGTTTACTTTGGGTTTCTAATTGAAATACAATTTAGGGTTATTATGAAAAAGAATTAATATTTTTTAGATTGGATTTGGTAAATTTTTTTAAGTTGTTCCTTCTCCTAGTTTTTTATAATCTATACATAGGATTGCTCACTTTAGATATTGCTTTCACTTCATGTCTCTCTTTTTTTTTTTTCTAGTTATTTGAGTTTATGCAAGTTGTTTCAAATCAATAAAGTTGGATGGACAAATCTCTAAAGAAAAACAAATGAAAAAAATTTATTTGTGTGAAAAAAGAATAATTTTCAAAGCAATTAAGAAGACCAATAAAAAAACTAACAGAATGAAGAACACACAAATAAGAAAAAGGTACAAGAATAAAAGCTAATCAAAATAATAAAGTACCTTGTGAGATAAAAATAATTTAAACAATATATTTAAAATTATTATGAGAAAAATATCCAATTGATATTTAATTGTTTTTACATATGTTAGATTGTATAGTTCTTTAGTTTCTTTTTATGGTGATTTTTTTCCCAACTTTAACCCAAAATTTAAAAATAATTCAACACATCCAAAATTTAAAAATAATTAAACACATATAATAAATATTTAGTATATGTTTAGATTATAATTAAAAAAAGTTAAATTGAGTTCAACTTAAATTTTTAAATTTAAGTTTAAATTTAATTAAAAGTACGTTAAATTAACTTATGTTTTGATACTTTAATTTTAAAAGCATTTTTATTAAAAGAAAATTTATTTAGATTATAATAATTTAAAGTACTTTTAAATAAGTGATTATTAAAATTGATATGAATTTTATAATATAATGTGAATGTTATTTATTTTATTATTTTTGAAGTATATTTAAATTGATAATATATTATTATAAATAAAAAAATAATGATAATATTATAAATTAAATTATAATAATATTAAAATATTTTGATAATAATATTGATTAAAATAAAATAAAATAAATAAAAAAATAATTAATTATAAATTTTCTAAATTCAAATACAAGAAAAAAATAAAATAAAATATTCTTTTAAATTATTATTTCCTTAATTATTTTTACGTTTTTAAGATTTTTATGGAACTTAAAATATATAACAATTTTTATTAATACAAAATATTTTTATTTTGCTTTATGTTATAATATATATGTGTATAAATTAATTAAAATTACATGAAAATAGTAAGAATGTAATTAATAATAAAATATTAATATTATTTAAATTTTAAAATTTAAAATTTAGTGTATATATAAATATGTTAAAAGAAATTATAGATTAATAAAAATATTTTAAAATTTGTAGTACTTAAAAAAGTTTAATATAGAATGTATCCGATTTAATCTAAGAACCATTAAAAACTTGATTTCTCTATGTAGGTTGTATTAGAATGATCTAAGATAAGGATTAAAAAAATTGGATCATAAAAATCATATAAGAACACACAAACATAAATACTCAAATTTGAACTAATGACAGAAACAACAAATTGAACCATAGAAATGATAAAAAAAAACATAAAGATTTTCAAGGGAAACACAAAATATAACAAGGAACTCATGGATCAAATTACATTAATAAGTATGAAACTCATTTTTGGTTTCAAAACCTATCACCAAACATTCTACAATAACAATGAATTAAGAACTTATAGGATAACCCTTACAATAAATATGGCTTAAGACATTCTCAACCCTGAAGTTATAAATTTAATACAAATTTATAAGACTATTTCACTAATATACGTTGACATAACAATACATTTAAGACAGGTGACTTTTTTTAAAATTCTAAATTATATAAATAAAAAATCATTTTTCTATATTAAGAATATATATTTTACAAATGACTAAATAAAATATTAATTAGAATATACTCTCTCCCTTTCAAATTATAAGAGAGATTTTTGAAAGAAAAGTTGTTTCATAATATAAGATCTTTTATAATTTTAATAACTTTTTTTTTATATACCCCTATTAATAACATGATTATTTATGCTAATATTTATGTTAATATTAAAATCAGGAACTAAGAATTAATTATTTTTTATTAGTCTGATTCTTCATATTTCATTATCATCTACTAATATCATCCTCAGGAATACTAATTTAACCTTTATCAAATCTATATCATCTGGCATTTTCAAGTTGCAATACAGATTGAAGTTGCAGTACATATGTCATTTTAATTTAGTATTTCTATTTGTATTTTGATGGGAATTGAAAATTTTAAAATAAATTTTGAGCATAGTCATTTACAATTTGGTGAGAATTAAAGATTTTGATTGAAATTTTAAAATAAAATTTTAGTATAATCATTTGCAGTTTGGTGGAAATTAAAAATTTTGATTAAAATATTTAATTAAAAAAATTAGTAGTTTTAATTATAAATTATTTAAAAATAATTCTGAAATAAATTAAAAAACTATTGAAATTTCAATCTCCACAGTTTTATTAAAAAAATTAATTTATTTTATAAAAAATTCTGTTTGAATATAAATTAATTTAGTTAATAGTAATTAATAAGGGTAAAGATGAAATATTTACAAAAAAACTAAACAAATTAATTAATTTTTTTGATATGTGAAAATTTAGGATTTAGGATTTACTTCTATTGTCGGTAATGTATTTGGGTTCAAGGCATTGTGTGCTCTACGTCTGGAGGATTTGCGAATCCCAATCTCTTATATTAAAACTTTGACATCCAAGTATGATCGTCCCTATTAAGATGTACTATTAAATCTAAATTGAAATTATTCCTTAAGAATTATGGTAGAGCAATTTATTAATGTTTTTGTAGAGGATTTGATTTTATCAATAATTTAAAATGGAGAGAATATATCTATAATACTTTTACAGTGGACAAAAAATATGCATAATATATTAAAAATAATATAAATTAATGAAACCTAAAAAAAATAAATTTAACGAGTCCAAGAAACGTTGATACATTTAATGTTCCATAAATAAAAATATATAATATTACATTTATATTTAATGCATAATGAATGAAAATGTAGGGTATTACATTTAATGAAGATATAAAGTAATACATGTACATTTAATGCATGAGTTAGCAAAGTGAGTCACTAAGAAATACATTTATTTTTATGATTTGGTGAAAATAGTTGCAGCATTTGAGTATAAATAGATGAATAGATTTGGTTGAATAGCATATGATATGAAGAAGATGGAGTCTTCAAGATATTCCTTTGTCAAAGTGACATTCTTGTTGGCCCTTTTCATGATGACTTCGGGTTAGAAAAATGATGTTCTATTATTCTCTTTCTCTCTTTTTAGTTTCTCAATCCAAATGATTCATTCTCATTTACATTTTTGTGATGCAGATTGGTGCATGATGATGACAGAAGCAAGGGGACCCATTTATCGAACGCCATGTGAGAATGATAAACAATGCAAGATTGGTTGTCGTAATCCAAACTGTGGTTGTGCATCAGTATGCATTAATAAAGTTTGCCAGTGTCCACATCCATCTTCCACCGATACTAATACTTTGAAACCACCACACCAGGCACCACCACCACCACCACCACCACCTCCATCACACCAAACACCACCATCACCACCACCATCACACAAAACACCACCACCACCATCACACCAAACACCAC
The DNA here is from genome assembly GCA_030347555.1 of Lablab purpureus. Taxonomy (NCBI): domain Eukaryota; kingdom Viridiplantae; phylum Streptophyta; class Magnoliopsida; order Fabales; family Fabaceae; genus Lablab; species Lablab purpureus. The sequence continues at coordinate 28,507,036 of CM059258.1, forward strand.
CACCACCATCACACCAAACACCACCACCACCATCGCACCAAACACCACCACCACCACATTGCCCACCACACCACCCACCACCACCACCACCACCACCACATTGCCCACCACACCACCCAGCACCACCGCCACCGCCACCGCACTCAAACTGAGTCATCTTCTTCTTCTAATGTAATTCATCAACTTCTTGTTTCAGATGTATTCTTAGTTCGTAATAAAATATAGTTATTCAATGTTTCTTTGTCTTCCTACATATTATATTATATTAGATTGATTGATATATAGGCCTTAACTAAACTTTTAATAAAATTGGATTTATATAAATTAAAATTAATCAAGTAAAGTTAATTTGTAAAAAAAGTTATAATTTTCTTAAAAAATCTCAAATTATTACTTTCAATTTGTTTATAATTTAATTTTAATTTATGATGGTTTTTAATTATTTAAAAAAACTCGTATAAAAACATAATCTAATTCTCATAATTTTAATTCCGAAATGAAGAGGGGTTGAATGTTGCGAACTTGCGATAATTATTAAAAAAACAAAAATAGAACAGCTAAACAAATAATTAAGTCAATTTTAACTGGACACGAATTTCTTTGGCCAAATTTATTTGTATTAATGCTTAAATGTTTACCATTTGTTACATTTTTTTGGGATTTGATTCACAATAGTAAAGTATATTTTCAAATTTAAAAGTAAGATTCCATTTTTGTAAAATATTCAAAATTATACACATTAAAAAACTAGTTTTACTTGGATTTCTAATTAAAATACAATTCAATGACAAAAAGATAGGAACTTTTAGATTGGATTTGTTTTTTTTTTGGGTAAGTTGTTCTTCCTCTGGTTTTTTAAATGTCATAGTATTGTTCACTTTAATAGTAAAGAGATTTTTCCTTTCTTACTTCATGTCTTTTATTAGTTTTTTGAGTTTATGCAAATTGCTAATTAAGTTCCTCCACTAAAACAAGTATTCAAGTATTATGATAAAAAAACTAACAAAAAGACACCAAGTGTACAAGAACAAGGGTAGACAACCTAGAGATAATCAAAATCAATGAAAAGTCTTTATAGTAAAGACATTGTAAGTTTGGCTTAATATATAATCTAATGACAACATTCAATGATCAAGAGCAACTCAAGAATTGATTAAACAAAACCTCAAACAATTAGTAATAAAAATAGCATCATATTAACAACAAAATTAGAAACATGATTTATATATATGACATAATAATAAATTTAAGACACATAATCTTATTTAAAACTCTAAATTAAAGAAATAAAAAAATCATCTTTCTCTCTTAAGAATATATATTATGCAAATGACCAAATAAAATATTAATTAGAATAAATGTCTTATAATGCTTTTACAATAGAAAAAAAATGCACAATATCTTAAAAATAAAATAATATAATGAAATTTAAAAAAATAAATTTATATTTTGAATCCAGAAACGTTGATCATTTAATGTATCATGAATAAAAATATATAATATTACATTTATATTTAATGTACAATAAATGAAAAATAAAGTATTACATTTAATTTAATGCATGAGTTAAGAGAATGACTCATTAAAAAATATATTTGTTTTTCTATTTGAGTGAAAATATTTCCACCATTTAAGTATAATTAGATCAATATAATTGAATAACATGTGTTATATAAACAATATGGAGTCTTTAAGATATTTTTTTGTTAAAGTGACATTCTTGTAGGTCCTTTTTATCATAACTTTGAGTTAAAAAAATTATGTTTTATTCTTTCTCTAGTTTCTCAACTAAAATGAGTCATTTTCTTTTACTCTACATCTTGATTTCTTATTATAAAATTGAATCTTTCACATATTTTTAGTGGGGGATTGTGGTTAATATTTATTTAAAAATTTCACTTTCGATTCTTATTTACATTTTTGTTATGCATATTAGTGCATGATGAAGACAGAAGCAAGGGGTTCCATTTATCAAATACCATATGATCATGATAAGCAGTGAAAAAATTAGGTGGCATAACCCAAATTTTGATTATGCATAAGTATACATTAATAAGGTAGGTTAGGGTCCACATCCAACTTCAACCGATACTAATAACTTTGAAAAAGCACCAACACTTCACCTCCCACCACCGCATCAATTGTTTCACTATAAGTTGTCATTGAAATTAATCCATTTACAGACATTAAATCTATTAAAAATTTGTTCTCTATTAGGTGGCAAATCAAGAATATTATGAAAACTTTCATAAAAATATTGAACAAATGTTATATTTTTTAAATCAACTTCTTCTTTTACTTTCATAAAAGATAATAATAAATATTCTTGAATTTCTTTCTCAAAAGATTTATCATTGGAATTTCAAAAGATTTTCAGAATAAGAAAGTATTATAAAGGTCTTGATTGGAAGATAATCAGTCCATATCCAAGATTACATCTAGTTACGATAAAGGTAGACAAATTAAATTTACAAGAAATTTCTTATTTCCAATGAACAAATGACAATTTAGACAAACTTCATTGATAATTACGAATTTACTTGTAGGTGTTGAAACAATCAAACTAATGTTTAAAAAGGAGAGTGACAATTCAAGGTGTTGAGCACAATATTAGAAATAAAAGAACGAGTTGCACTTGAATCATATAGTACATTTGACATTTTACCTTTAATGGAACACATTGGATTAGATCATTGTTTTGAGTGACTTTTATTCAAGTCATGGTGTAAGCTCTTCCAGTTGTTATAGGACTTGCCTTAGTACAGAATGATTGGAATGTGGTCTTGTATAAATTCAGAGGATAAATTACCAAGTTTTCCACACTTGAAACAAACAGATCCCTTAAGATGATAATTTTCAACATAACGATCTTGTCCACACACCTAATATGATTATTCAAAGGTCTACTAGAATTTCTTGAAGAAACTTGAGGGGTTAAGGTTTCCATTAGGAGTGGTTATAGGGTTTTCCTTCATTTTGTCTCCTCTTATTTTGGTTGAGCTCCAAAATATTTTCATCTATTATTTTGACTATTTTCAAAACCTTCAAGAAATCTACACTTGTGAATAAGCGTAGGAAAATCAGAGATTTCTAATACTCCTACTGTCTTTCTCGATTCAAGCCTAAGTCCATCTTTAAATTTTATAGACTTCATTCTCTCATTTGGGTGATAAAAAGAATAGAATATTTTTCTAACTTTTCAAATATAGAGGCATATTCCCCTAGTAATAGCTTGTACAACTTCTATCAACTTGTTCTTCCTTCTATTGTTTTCCATCTAGAATTATATATGTTAGTGTCTATAAAGCTTCATAATGAACTCATTTCACAAGTCACACATACCATCTACTTGTAACACCTTTTTTTCTAATATACAATGATTGCTATATTTGTCAAAATTGTGTTTCTTCTCTGAGGTAAACTTTGGACTTATTTTATCTTATACTTTATAAATTGGTGTATACGATCCTTAATTATATGTCAGAATTCTTTTCTATCTCCTTATTTTCCTTCTCCACAACTTGTCATTCTATCATCTTTTGCCTCCTAAGCTTGTCCCGTTCTTTTTCCTTCTCACCCATCTTATTTCCCTATCCTCAAAGATGTTTTTGTTTATCATTAATAATTGTTTACACCAATTTACAAAAAAATGACGAAGTAAGTCAAAAATTTGACTTAGGGACAAAACACAATTTCAAAAAATTGTTCAAGAACTAAAAACATATTTAACCATTAATTTAATTATATCTTAATGAATAATATTTTATGTTATTTCTTGTCACACATAATTATTTTCTCATAATAATAAGATCAAGATAAGATCAAAGTACATATTTATATATATAAGAGTTAAATATGTTTTCAATCAAAGTAGGATCATAGATACTCGATGGAAAACGACGCAGCTGTTCCCCCACATGTCTAACAGAGTTTCACAGTGACCAGTTTTTTAACGTCCACATGGCTGCATCATTTAACACTGGCTACATATCAAATTCTCCATGGCTTCTCCTTGGTGCCACATCCCACCACCACCCCACACCGCACCACCACTTCCCCCACCACATCACCATACCCCACCTCCATCGCCCTCACCACACCCCACCACCACCATCCCTCACCACATCCCACCACCACACCCCACCTTCGCCACCCTCACCACTCCCCACCACTCCCCACCACCACCATCCCTCATCACATCCCATCACTGCACCCCCACCTTCACCACCCTCACCACACCCCACCTTCACTACCCTCACCGCATCCCACCACCCCACCATCCCCCATCACACCCTATCACCACACCCCACATGCCACACCCCCACCACCATGTTGCCCCCAATCTTGAGGACTAGAAAATTCATCGAATACTTCTCCAATACTAATAACAACAATGTTCCATCAAATTTTAGAGCTACCCTCCCCTAATTGGATTCAAGATTGTTCTATTTTAAAATTGGTGTCACTGTCTCAATGAGTTCCCTTTTTTGATTTGTTCCAATGTAATTGTTGAGAATGAGTTTGGAAAGTTTGGTACTTCCATTCATTTAAATTGATATTTCCATTTTTAATATGTATAAGAGACAACAATAAGGAAGTGAGAACAAATATCGTATAAAATAATTTAATATCAAACCATAATAATATATAAATATCACATTCACAAATTCATCAATATCTCAATTTTATCAATATATTCATTTTATTTTATATTTGAAAGATTTGAATTAACTTTGTACTAGCTAGTCAGGATATATGAGTTTTACCATGATTAACATAATATCACAAATTTATTCCATCTTAAATAATATCTGCTCATTTGAATTCCCAAGGTCCAACATCCAAGTACATTTTAATATCTACTCATTTTGTATTTAATAATTAATAATTATTACTACTTTATATATAAAAGTATATAAAAATGGTAAAAAAAGATAAATAATATTTATCTATCAACAAAAAAAATAATTAATATTAAAATCAAGAAATAAATAAAAATATAATTATAAATTAAATAGAAAAAAGGATTAAAAATCAAATAAAATAAGAATTAAAACAAAGACTTTAAATAAATGATTATTTTTTAATTAAATAATATATATATATATATATATGAATTTAGAAGAAAGTAAATTATATTATTAATAATTAAACAGTAAGGACAAAAAAAATGAAAGGATTGATATATTTCTGAAAGTGTATTAAATATGAAAAATATGATCAAATAAAAAGATTAATACAAAATTTAAAAAAAATATAAATAATGATAAAAAGAACTAGTATATAATTAAAAAAATATAAATAATATAAATTGATAAAAAAATATCAATACATAACTATAAATAAATTAAATAATATAAATATAAATTAATAGAAAAAACTGAAAATAATATAAATAATATATATATATAAGTAAATAAAAAGGACCGATACTTGTATAAACTAATAAAAAAACTAATACATAATTATAAATAAAATAAATAAAAATTATAAAGTAATCAAATAAATAAATAATTCAATGTGCTTCACAGAAGAAATATAAATATAAAATTAATTAATTAATGAATAAGTAAGATAAGATGAAAGACATCTTATACAATTAATATAAATGTAAAATAAATAAATAGAATTATAAATGTGTCCGTTTCTTATATTTATGATTGCACTTAAGGATATCTTTATTGCAACCATCATAACATGAGCTTTTAATTCATTTTTGTGGATCTTATCATATCGCATCATTTTTAAAACTTTATATTCATTTTTCTTCCAATGTAAAAGTTTTAGAAGATCACATTTAATATTATATTATTTATATTTCAATTGACCAATTTTCTCATATTATAATTATATTAAATGTAAGTAAATAATATTTTATTTTATTACCCATTTGAGTCTTATTTTTATTGTCATGTTAGCATACTCCAATACAAAGGTTTTATGAGATTCAAATTTTAAATTTATAATCCTAAATATAACCTTTTTACAATAAAGATGCTCTTAACTCCTAAAATTAAGATCTTCCCCATATCATTTCATATATATATATATATATATAATTTTTTTCTATTTCCCTTTTTTCATTAAATGCTAAGAGATTTTTATAGTCTCATGTTTATCCCTTCCTATGCAAAGAGATAAGTCATAGTATCCCTTTTTAATAATGTTTTTACATTTCTTAAATTTTTTATTTTATTTTATGTTATTTTTTATTTATTTATTAAAAATTATTAAAATAATTAGTAAAATATTTAAAATCATCCAAAAATAATATAATTTAATACATCAAACTTAAAAATATTATATTATAATTTTTTAGATATTATAATCTTGAAATCACAAGTTTAAAAGACTATTCCATTAGTATATTTTAACATAATAAATTTGTGACACATTATCTTATTTAAAACTATAGATTATAGAAATGAAAATCACATTTCTATCTTAAAAATATATATTTTTTCTATTAAATAAAATTTAATTAAAATATATGTTTTATAATACCTTTACAATGAAAAAAAATTGCATAACATATTAAAAATGAAATGACATAATGAAACATAAAAAAAAATTAAAGTTCTGGAGTATTACATTAATGGATAATTAATAAAAATATAAAGTATTAAATTTACATTTAATGTACAATGAATAAAAGTAGAAAATGTTACATTTATATTTAATGCATGAGTTAACATAATGATTCATTAAAAAATATACTTATTTTTTTTTTATCTTTTTGTGAAAGTAGTTCCTCCATTTGAGTATAAATAGGTGAATAAATGTGGTTGAATAAGATGTGATATGAAGAAGATGGAGTCTTCAAGATATTCCTTTGTGAAAGTGACATTCCTGTTTACCATTTTCATCATGAGTTCAGGTTAAACAATTGATGTTCTATTCTCTCTCTTTCAAATACTTTTAATTGGGATTATGGTTAATATTTTATTTGAAAAATTCACTTATTATTGTTAATTTCATTTTTGTGATGCAGATTGGTACATGATGAAGACAGAAGCAAGGGGACCCATTTATCGAATGCCATGTGAGAATGATCAACAATGCAAAATTGGGTGCCATAATCCAAACTGTGGCTGTGCATCAGTCTGCATTAATAAAGTTTGCCAGTGTCCACATCCTGCTTCTACCGATACTGATACTTTGAAACCACCAGAGCATGCACCACCACCTCACCACCCACCACACCAATCACCACCACTGCACCATGCACCACCACCTCATCATCCATCAAAACAATCACCACCACCTCACCACCCACCACACCAATCACCAGCACCTCACCACCCATCACACCAATCACCACCACCTCACCACCCACCTCACCACCCATCACACCAATCATCACCACCTCACCACCCACCACAACAATCACCACCGTTACACCATGCACCCCCACCTCACCACCCACCACACCAATCACCACCCTCTCGCCATCCACCTCACCACTCATTACACCAATCATCACCACCTCATCATCCACCACAACAATCACCACCATTACACCATGCACCACCACCTCACCACCCACCACACCAATCACCACTGCCTCACCACCCATCACACCAATCACCACCACCTCAACACACACCACACCAATCACCACCACCTCACCATGCACCACCACCACACCATGCACCACCACCTCACCAATCGCCACCTCCTCACCACCCACCACACCAATCACCACCTCCTCACCACCCACCACACCAATCACCACCACCACACCATGCACCACCACCTCACCACCCACCACACCAATCCTCACCACCACACCAAGCACCACCACCTCACCACCCACCACACCAATCACCACCTCCTCACCACCCACCACACCAATCACCACCACCACACCATGCACCACCTCCTCACCATCCACCACACCATGCATCACCACCTCACCACCAACAACACCAATCACCGTCACCATCACAGCACCCACCACCACCCTCAAACTGAGTCATTTTCGCCTTCCGATGTCATCAACTTTTTTTTTCCGATGTATTCTTAATTCTTAATAAAATATGAATTTCCAATGCCTGTATGTGTCCCTGCATTGTATCAATATTCACAATTTTTCTTATATTAGATTGAATGATAGATAAGTTTCAACTAAGAATTTTTAAAGAAAGAAAATAATAAAAATGGAGTTATATAAATTAAAATTAATTTTCTAAAAAGAAGTATATTTACTTGAAAATTTCAAATTGTTACTTTCAATTTATTTATAAATTAATCCTAATTTACCATAAATTTTTTTATTATTTAAAAACTCATACAAACATAATCTAATTCGTTATATTTTCTTAATTTTAATTTTGAAATGAAAAGGAGTTGATTTTTGTGATAATTATTGAAAAAAAAATATAATTGTAACATCCTTTTTCAAATGTGTCGCGGTAGTTAATTTAATTGTATTTAAAATAATAATATTCTATGTTGTAATAATAATATCATGTAAATTAGTTTAACACCAATATTACATTCACAAATAGAAAGATTAATATATTATTAAAAGTAAAATAAAAAATATAAATAAATAAAAGAATCCATACAGAATTGAAATTAAATATAAATTATTAAAAATAATCAGTTCAAAAGTAAAATTAAATAATATAAATATAAATATTAATTATTAAAAATAATTAATATAAAACTAAACATAAACAATATAAATATAAATTATTAGAAAATATCAATCCATGATTAGAAATAAATAATATAAATATAAATTATTAAAAAAGATCAAAGTAAGATTAAAAATAAATAAATAAATATAAATTATAAAAGTTAAAAATACTCACATAATAAATATAAATATAAAAATAATAAATAAAAAAAGAAAATATGATTAGAAACACCTTAAATAAAAAATAAATATAAAATAAAATAATTAAAAAAGTAAACTATTTTTTTATCTAAATTATTGTACTTAACTTCAAAAATTTAGACCATATTTAATGAGAGTTGTTTGTTCAGTAGTTAATTATAACAATTTATTATTAAAACTGATAATAAAATATAAAAGTTGTTTGTAATTTTTTTTAAAATTATTTATAATTTTTAGATAGTTATTTATATAAACAACTCTAAACAAGAGTGTCTAACTATATATCTTTCAAACTATAAATAATTTTTAAAAAGCAACTATTAATGGAGATACTCTTTAAGATATAAATAAATTTTCTTTTTTTCTTTTTTTTATGTCTCTCTTTTTATCCTTTATCTTTCTGTTTACCTTGCTTTCTTATTTTTCCTATTTATATGAAGTAAATTCTTTTTTTATTTATTTTAATTTATGGTTATGATGATAGATGAAGAGGTGTTTTATCTCCTCCTTATCTCTAAGTTTATACTTATCTTAATTTTTGCAATAATTACCTTTTGTTTAATTGAACATTTCTTTAATTTCATTTTACAATTCAACTTAAGTTTAACATGTGTGGTTTCTAACAGCTTCAGTAGATAAGTTTTGCAAAATTTTCATGCTTATCTTTTTCTTTCTTTATTTATTTTATTAATTTTTTAACTCTTTTTTAAATTAAATATTTAGTTTTATAAAATTTTAGAAAATAACAAAATATTTGAATTATTAAAAAATAATATAATTGAATATATTATATTTAAAAAATATTTTATTATAGATTTTGGAATGTTAGAAAAAAACTAAATAATTAAGTGGATAAGGTTCTTTTAATCGCACATTGAGTCTCTTGAGCCAAATTTACTTGTAGTAATGGTTAAATTTTTACCATTTATTTGATTCCACGACAGTAAAATTTCACTTTTGTAGCAACACTAAAAATTATCCACATTAAAAAGTTAGTTTACTTTGGATTTCTAATAAAAATACAATTTAGGATTTTTATGATAAAAAATTAAGAATTTTTATATATTGGATTTGGTATTGTTTTTTTTTTGTTAAGTTGCTCTTCCTCGAGCCTTTTCTTCCTATTAAGTTTCTTCACTTTACATATATCTAGAAATATTTGGTGTTGTATCTTAGGAAAACAAATAAAAAAAATTCTACTCAACCGAAAGAAGAATTATTTTCACATGCACTTAAGAAAGCTAATAAAAGAATAACTGAATAAAGAGTATACAAACTAAAAACATATAAAGTAATAAATGCTATTCAAAAGAACAAAGTACCTTATGAGTTAAAGTAAAAAAATAATAAAAATACAAAAAAAAAATCTAAATAATATATTTAAAATTACTATAACAAAATTATTTAAACAAGACAAAAATAATAATATTACATTAATAATCACAAGTAATATGAAAGATCAAGACAATATAAAAGATGAAAATTAATTTTTCAAACCAATAAAATTAATTAGTCATTTTTGCGTCTAAGCACTTAAAACGTTAAGAGACTTAGCAGCTTTATTTATTTTTCAATTGTTTTTAACTATTTACACTTGTTATAGCTTGTATATGTCTCAATCAAATTGTATTTAATTTCTTTCTATTGTGCTTTTTCTTCCAAACTTTAACCCAGAATTAAAACATAATTCAACACATACAATACTTATCCATATTTTTGGAGTCAATCAATTAATTGTAACCTCTAAATGGAATCAGATAATATTGTTATGATGGAAGAAAATTCTTAAAAAATGAAACGAGAATTACTATCTTCCAAACATATGTCCAAGTAATCAAGAATTATTATAGAAAACTAATAAAAAGATAAAACTCTAAAGCAATAATTATACACAAACTAGAGGTCATAAAACATCAATGAAAGTCTTTATATCAAACACCTTGTAGGTATGACCTAATATGTAATCAAACAACAACATTCATTGACTAAGAACAACCCATAAATTGTATGAACAAAACCTCAAACAGATAGAGACAAAAATAGCATCATATTAACAACAAAATTAAGGACATATAATTTAGTAACAAGTACAACAAATTTAGTGATGAAATTTAGAGACATAAATATAAGAATACGTATTTTAAATCAATCTTGATTCAATAGACCATAGTTTGAACCCTTGATCCATATACCACAAGATGTTGACTTAAATAGTAAGTTTGCAATATAGAGTCTACCTAATTAAGTCTAAGAAGCAAAAAATCAAACCTCAAAACTTGGTTTCTCACCATAGGTTGTCTTAGAATTATCTAAGATAATGATTCATCTAATTGGGTCATAGAAATCACATAATAACACATAAATGGGTCAAAACCCATATTAGAACTAATGATAAAAACAACAAATTAAACCATAGAAATGATAAAAGAACATAAAGATATTCATTACAAAACAAAGAAAAACACAAATAATCAAGGAACATAGGAACTCATGGATCAAATCACAATAATGAGTATAGATTGTCTTAAAATGATTAAAGATAAGGATTTAACCACTTGGACAATAGAAATCACATAAGAACAAAAGAATAAATAAATAGATCAAAACCCATATTTGAACTAATGATAAAAACAACAAATTGAATCATAAAAAAATAGAAAACATAAAAATATTCATTACTAAGGATCATAACAAACCCATAAATCATCACATGAATGAGTACGACACTCATTTTTTGTTCCAAAATTCCTCGACCAAGCATTATACAATAAGGGGAAAAAACATGGAAAAGAATAGAAGATGGTGAGAATGTCACTTGAATGAATTAAAAAAACTGCATTATACAATAAGGGGAAAAAACATGGAAAAGAATAGAAGATGGTGAGAATGTCACTTGAATAAATTAAAACTAAGTTTATCCTCGGATGAAGTATGATGAAGTCGAAATCAGGGAAGCTTACCTCAAAAATTTTGAAAAATTAATAATAGAATGTATATGTATATTTACATATTGACTTAACAATTTGAAATGTAGCAAAACATATATATATATATATTTTGCCGCCACAAATTTATATACATTAATTTTGTTTCCTTTGAAATTTTAAATTTCTGAATCCGCCATTGTGCTAGTCCTTCCATAAATCTTCATAAATTGCTGCCCTAGTCACCATTGATGGGTTAATATATAGTTGCTGAAAGAAAAAAATTATATTTCTTGACTCATATCCGAAGAACTAGGAAGTTCAGAGACTTTAATAAATGGCAAAGGATGCATGGTCTTTTCTTCCGTGAAAGGAAGTAACTTTCCAGAATATAAGCTCTTAATGATCCAGCTAAAAGGCTGCATGAGAAAGTCCACAGAAATTTCATAAACACCCACACCTAACAGAAATATACATCAAGTATCTAAAATAGACCATGATAAGTAAGAGGGATTAATCATAAAAATCCAAGAAAGATTGAAATGCCAAGAGATTTTACATGACAAACCATGTATATGTGTATACACCGAACGTACCAAATGAGAAGAGTATTTTTATGAGGGTGAGAAGAGGAAATCTAAACCACACATCTATTATTTAAATTAAATTAAAGTAATGTGCTTTTTAAGTGGTTATGTGATTATTAAATCTTAAACCATAAAAAATAATTCAAGGATGATTAAAGATAAAAGACATTGTCATTTAACTTTTATAAGAGGTCATGTTATCACTATATGTAGAGAGATAGCAAATGGAAAACTTCTTGAGCATGTTGATACAGAACCAGAAACTTCATTTTACAAAATATTGAGCACCGTAAATAATGTTCAAATCTGATATGCGGAATTACCACTTACCATCATTGGAATATTCCGCTCTATGGCACAATGCTTCAGGTGACGTGATATTGCAGCTTTATCTTCGACTACAATAGCTTCAACGAAAGTCCTTTCCTCATCAATGATCCGTACTAACCCTTGAAGAGTTTTGAACACATGTCCACCTCCATGCTGCGAAACAAACATACGCATGCACATTTCAAAAAATGTTGAGATATTGTATCAAAGGACCACTATTATAATCTGTATCAGTACCTACACACCTACATTGCATTGTTACACCTACATTGTCACATTGAAGTAGTAAATTTAGATAGCTTCAGAATAGACATGTATGTCGTTGATATTTGTTGGAATTCTTGAATGCGCAGAAGATATATCAGATTTCATTACGTTCAAAAGTCATCAAATTGTATATGTAAATTAACAAAAAGCTACCGATTAGTTTTAGAAACAACCATTCCAACTAAAGTTGCAGTCAACTGAATCAAAAGAAAAACTCACGTCTTTTATAATAAAATAAAACATAATACAAATAAAAATTAGTAAAAAGTGGAAATTTTACATCATAAAAATAGGACATATCAAGGGGCAACTTAAGATGAGTGAAGAAAAAGAAAAAGGTAAAAGAGGTATCTTACCTTGATGATGCATGCCAATTTGGTGCAGAAATTAGGCTTCCCATGTAGCAGAATTCGTACTCTTTCAAAAATATGTTTCTGGTTTATTTGATGAATTGCCGTCTCAATCCTGGACCACTTCATGTCATTTCGATTTGGAAGAATCAGGTATCTAATAAAATGAAACCAGAATCATTAAACTGTGGAGAAGGATTTGAAGATCTTGATAGTGTTGGGTACACATACGTCTACCCAAAAACCAATTACTACGTACGTAGACAACTTTATATGTATAATAGAGTAATTTTTTCTTTATTATGATTATATTATTTAATATAATAGATGTTTTGATAAAGTCTTTGATTATAATTTAGAATTTGTTATCATAAATAGATTATGATAATGAGAAATAGATCTTTTATAATTGTAATCTAAATAGTTCTTATCATAGGATTATTATGAATAGGATATTAATAATCCAGATAGATCAATATATATGTGATATATTCATTGGTGGAATATTAATAGATCTTATTTATTAGTTTACATATATAAATAATATACATGAGGATGTGAGCATTGAACTTAATTAAAGGAGGTTTCTCAATGGTTAATATTACCTTAATCTGTCAATAAGTAATTCTCAAGAAGTATGGTTTGGAAAGGAGGTAAATCTTTCACAAGAGTTTTTGTATGCCGAACCACCTTAAACACTTGTTTGTTTCTTTTTTCTTTCTCGTCTTTTTAATTACTTTGTTCCTAATAGTCCTAACCCAGCATCTCTGGGCAGTGTGTTGGACTGTCTAGACCAGTCGGGATAACAGTTACTGATTCGATAAAATCAGCACAGATTAATGACAACTGATCCAATAATAAGGTACATAAAATTTAAGAGAAGCATAAGTAAATTACTCAGTGATGATACAACTTACTTTTCAGGTTTCAAAATAGTTCCAGAGGCAACACAATCAATAAGCCAATCAACTTTTAGTATTGAGGCACCAACAGCACAACCGTACAAGAATTTGGTGGTTTGCAGCTGAGACAAACAACAAAGGCTCCATCATATTCACGTAAACAACGCAATCATTATATAAAAAAACATAATGATTAAAGTTGTACAATTTATCCATTAGTTAATTTAATAAGGAAAGAAATATTCTTTGAGCCTTGCATAAAATATTCAGCTTCTAAGTGCAGTGCTTCCTTGACATTGAACTTGAACTTTGGTTGATTAAGTAATTTATTGTTCAACATGCTCTATTGCTAAAGTGTGTGTAAAACTAACAGCATAAGCCTTTAGGTCAAATGGTTTTCTGAAACACAAGTATCGATAGCATATTCGGTCGCTTAGATGTGAATTTTCAACTATTGACATACATGGGAAGGATTAAGAATGAGAATGAGCGATGACAACCCAAAAACCATTCTGTTTCAAGAAATTACCAGGCCTTAGTAACAGAAAGAGTCTAATAATGGGTGACTGGTAAATAAATTATGGGTTTTTAACAAAAATTAAGAACCTAATTATTAATGATAAGTCACAGATGTAAAGACTAATCAATTTTTTATCATTAGATAGGCATCTTGTATGTAATTCTAGTTGTTCGGGAGTGCACTTTAATTATTGAAATGAATCCCTAGTGCCAGAAAGTGAGAAACAAGAGATTAACAAAAATGAAGAAAGCAATGACATAATTAGCAGAAGTTTTAAGCATTAGTATTATGATAAAAGATTAAAGGTTTATATTTATAATTATAAACAAACCTTTCTCGTACACAGAACAATGGGGAAATGAGATAAAGTTGAATTTCTCTTGCCCCCAGAATTTTGAGAGGGAATATCATAAAGAACCACTCCACCAGAATTTCTTATAAGTGCTTCCACGTCCCTTTCCTTCTCACTAGATAATCCGGTTATAAGGAACTCTATACCTTGAAATATAAATCCATTCACTATGTTTCTGCAATAATTTGTCAAAGAATGTTTCATACTTGGCACACAATTGGTCAATGACTTTGAAACGCGCTGCCTTTTTGCTCTAACAGATGAACCTACATTTAGCGGAAAATTAGTAAAACGCAGTACATAAAAACTGAAAGATACATGCCTACTAGAGAATACAGATGTAATGTAAAACCATTCACGTGTCTTAACAACTGAGGTTTATGAGATAGTTGGTTCATGCTATGGTATTATAGTCTCTACGACCAAGTGGTCCCCTCAAAATATCAGCGAAAGGAAGGTGGATTTATGCATTATCAACAAGTAAGGCCCAAAGAACTCGTGGGTGAGGGAACATGCTAGCCATGAAATATAAACCATTCATAGGTTTTCACCTAACAAATTAAGCTCTTGGGATAGTTGATTGGGCTCTTAGCAATTAGACAAACTGAAGAAAAGACTTACATCTTTTATGTGAGGATTCTAACTTTGACAATTTCCTTTTCGGATGAAGCTCCTCCACTTTTTCAGAGAAATGTACTTTCTTTCTGACTCTAACACGTCCACTGTGGAATTTATTGCTCTCAAACTGCAGTTTATTAAGATTATTGTTCTGTTGATTTTGAACAACAGTTTCTGGCACTACATGCTGGTTCATAATTTTCTCTGCACTGACGACTTTTGCAACATTCATAGGGCCCAGCAAGCGCCGGCGTATCCGGTGGTTCAGAATAAGAGGTGATCTCCTATCTTCTGTTGGCTCTGCCGAAATGCCATTTGTATCTGCTGTTTTTAACTCATTACCACACTTGTCATTTGTTATTTCAATAATTGACTTATGATCAATCGAATGCTGATTATTTTTATTTTTGTTTCCATCTGCATGCTTTGAAGCAGATAGGCTCTCTGAAATCTTTGTGCCCAAAGATGCAGCACTACCCATACTCTGATCAATTGGAAGTTCTGTCAAATTGTAGTCTAGGTTCAGATACTGGTTTGGTGAAATTGTGCTATAAGTCTTCAGAGAAGTATGTTCTACCCTTGTTAACTTCCGAGTGACTTGTTCATCACTCCTTGCTTCAGCGATTGGAAGATCTTTACCATCTAGCACAGACATAATTTTCTCATCACTACAGTCAAAATTAACATTCTTATCCAAGATCCTTTGAAAATTGTCCACCTCAAATTCAGAGACGGATGGGACAAAATCCTCAGAATCAATTTTTTCTTCAATATGAGCATTGTAATTGGCGTGCTCTAAAGAAAGGCTACACGGAACAAATGAACAGAGAGGATCAGTCGATAATGATAGACTAAAACATCTGTTCACATCTTGAGACTGCAATGTGCTCTCATCAGGCTTGTTGTGTGAGTCTTCGGAAGGCATACTTAGCTGAGAACCAATGGCACAGTTGGGATCGTGTTTCAGCACACAAGAATTCTCATCTGGAACAATATCTACAGATTCTGTAAGAAAGCTTGTCTCTCTGACAAGAAACTTTGGTATCCATTCTGCATTGTCTCGATTCAATGAAGATGAATCTAATTCCTTCCAAAAGGGAAACAGTAAAAATACATGAAAAACAAGACCGGGTGTCAAGATGCTTAAATCCATGAATGAGTATAAATATATACAAAATAAATAATCTAAGAAAAGAATCGCAAATTTTTAAATGAACATAAATTAGTGTACAGAAAGTAAAAAAGGAACAAAAGGGCGGACACTTAGTAAAAGAAAGAATATAATTTGGAGGAAATTTGCCTCCAATCATAAGAAGTTCCCCTTCTATAGATGACAATTTAGAATTCCACACAGCCACACAAGCAACTGATACGAAAACAGTGGTTTCTTTCTATGCCATCAACATGAATGAAAATCCAAATATGTAGAAAATCAGCTATGCTTAGATTCTTTTTGTTCCATCAGACAAGTGTTCATTAAATAGCATCGATACAGTGATGGCAACACTAAAGCGCTGACACATTCTTGAAGGAGGAATGCCACCAATATCCATGAATAGATAGCTAGTCAATACCTACTGTGTAGCAGGAACTTACAGAATGTTGCATTCAAACATCGAAAATTCTATGAACAGTCCCTTTTGTCCATCAGATACCAACTATCCCTCAATATCTCAGAATAAAAAACTGTGCCATCCAACTTGATGATTTTAGGCAAAGTAAAAACTCATTATAAAGAATATTTGTCTTCCACACTTTTTCTCTTAAAAGAAATTAGCAGTAAGCTCTTTTTAAAGAAACAGTTCGAAGACTCATCATATTTACCATTTTTAAGATTTTAGAATCATTAATATATCAACAATAGAAATCAGTTATTATGAATATATTGGTTTTTTATGTCAGGTTGCAGCAATAAATTGCCACAAAGGTTACAATAACTTCAACTTTACTACAATGTTACTTGTTTCTTCACATCATAATATGAGCTGTTAACTCCAAAAGAACAAAGTATTATTATTATTAGGTTTGGTGTGTCAAATGTCGATCACACACATGTATGTTTATATTGACAACAAAAATATTCCTAATAAATGCTAATCGTAATCAAATCATACAGACATTAAAATGTGCTGCATGTACTATATCTAATAATTATAAAGTCTAAAGGAAATTAGGAAACATGTAGAAGTGATATCCTCGCATCACACCTTCCTTCTTCTCTAGAATAGGCAATAGCTCTTTAATATCAACAAGACTCGAAGATGAATTTGAGGGTCAGTCTAAAACTCAAGACGATTGTGCTATCTAGAATATAAAAAGAAAATGACAATTTGTATGACTAAAAGAAATGGTAGGTGAAAAGAAAAAGAAGAAACACCAGACCTTAGATGTCCACCCCCCTAACCAGCGACTTCTAAATCTTTCTGGGGTTGGGTAAGCTGCCCGATTCTCCTTTTCTGAATCATTTAAAGGACAATAGATCAACATTAAATACTGGAGAAAGAAAGCTGATGAAAATGATGAGTAAGATATTAAAACTCACTGAAATTTCCAGAATTCTCAACAAGTGACGAGTTGACGCTGTTCGGTGGTCTGATAGAAGTCATGTCAACCATAGTCAATCCAACTGTCTGGAAAATGGAAATCAATGTAGCATCAATTACTTTATAGAAAAACCAACGGACTTGAACAGAAAAATCTATTAAAACAGAAAACATGCATAAAACTATTAGAACTCTGTTTTTCAATTTGTGAATTAGTCATAACTCATCTGAGATCTTTCCTTCAACATTTAAATTGTAATTGTAAGGCATTGTTATTATGATGTAAGATGATACCAGAATTTTGTAGTAGGTTTCCAAAAGAAGATCCGAAGGTCATGTAGTGTTGTGAAGTTCTAAAAAACAAGATGAAGTATCTACTTTTATATATTTTTAGTTGATATGAAATTTTTAATACATTTCTTCATGTTGTGAATAGAACATGAAAATAAAGAAAGCTCTAATAATCAGTGGAGACATAAAGCTACTCAGAAATAACTGATACAAATAATACCCAAAAGTGACACTGCTATTTTTTTTTATTCATTAAATCATTCTTTTCAATATTAACCACTCGTATATCTTCACCATACACCTTAAGCTTTTGATATAGTTAGTCTGTGACATGATATTAAAGCCTCTACAACCAAGTGATCTTCAGTTACCAACAACCAAGCATCCCCATTGTAATAAAATGTCAAATTCCAATGTATGGTTGGTGGACATATGCACGCTTAAAGCCCAGTGAACTCTTTCATGAGGGGCTATGTTAAATATATAAAGTAAAAGCCAGTAATATGCCTTGTAATAGCCTAAGTTTTTGTGATAGTTGGTTCAAGAGAAGCTAAATTTTGAATGTTCTGTAGACAGATGGAATAAAAGTGAAAGGAAAAGAAGATACTTTACCTGGTTGGGGGCCAAGACATTGGTACTGTTCCTTATGCATTGATGAGAAATAGAAGGACTATTATCAAAATCTTTGAGAGTGTTTTCACCCAAGCCCGGATCATCAGAATGCATCTCCTTATCACAATGTAAAGAATGACAAGTTGAATCTGCATTTTGCTGCATCTCCTTCTCCACGTTAACTTCTAACTGCTTTTGTTTAGATTTATCATCAAAATTGTGAAGCTGAGAAGTATGCTCATCATCACTATTTTTATTATTGCATCCACTACCCTTTTCAAAATTGGACACACCTTTTGCTTCAACTATAGTTGAACTGCAAAGATTATTCTCAATAGGAACACCAATAGGTAGGCCTATATCTTCATAGGCATCTACCATAATGAAATCATTCAAATCAGAAAGAGAATCACTATAGTCAGATTCCTCATTTGAGGATTGGAAACCATCTTCCAACCCCTCGAGACGTGCCTGCTTCACACGAAGTGCAACGTCAAGTACAGCTTCTGTATGCATTGTTTCTGAAACTGAGTCCAGCTTCACTAAATCATGTATGACCAATGCCTCAGATGCGGCAATAGAAAGTTCAACTGCATTACTGACATCAGCACCTTTAACAGAATCAATTGGATCAATGAGAGATTTTGAAGCATCCTTTTCCACAGTTTCAGGGATGAAAGCAGCCAGCAAATCTGACTCACGGGTAACAGGATCCATAATCGAATGCATGTTTTCTCCAAAATCAATAGAAGGTTGAATAGGTTGCAATGACAAAACAGTACTTGGTGCAACTACATCTTGAGATTCATTCAAATCTTGGGTCGGGTAAAATTGTGAACCAATATCTGAAGAAAGACGCAGACTAAAGTGAAACACCTGCCTCAATGAAATATGAATGCATCAATGAACTCTTAGTCTTAATAGAATTAACAGTTTAAGTAATTTACCTAGTGGCTGAGAAATAAAATTTACAGACACATTTCACAAGAATAGATTTTGGCATATAAATGTGCTAGTGAATATTGTTGGCAACAGTGACATCTAATTAACTGAGAGAAATTGACTATAAGCAAAGGACTAATCTTCTAAAAGTAGTTTTTCGCCAGTTCCTTCAAACTTCCGAGTTCATGATTGCTATTACAATTTACAAGAGACAAATTCATGCAGAACAATTTGTCACTGAGTCAATTTAGCAACCAGAAGAAAAATATATGAAAATTAGCCGCAATTGTTGTAGCATATAAGTAAATAAAACACAAAGATGTTTTGGCATTTAAGAATTGAGGAGACTAAACAGATAAATATGTTCTTACTCTGTAGGCAGATATGGATCTAAATTATTGGTATAGGATGGTATCTATGTTTTTACGAAGTTATGGATGTATGTAACTGTTGTGGTGTTACATATGTGGTGTCACAAAACATGTAATAACGTGCTGAGCTAGTTTGTGGTTTGTAGTATTTAGAAGGAGGAAAGTCCCTGTTAGAAGGAAACCCTATGTAATAGATGTACTATTCTTTGAAATTTGATCGATTAAAAAGAAAAATAAACTCACATTTTCAGGAGATGAAGCAACACTAACAGGTGAATTATCATCTCTAGATAAGAATAAATGACAACTTCTATATCGACCTTCCTCCCTTGATATTGCATTGAAATCTTCTCCAGCATAAGCAGTTTCTTGAGAAGGTCCTGGATCCTTGTTCATTCCAAAGAAGAGAATACATCAACAAAAAAGTTTACCAATCTAACATTCCCACAGACTTTCAAAGTTGAAGAACAAAAATAGATGCAGTGAGTGGAAATTGAATTAAATATAAAACGATATATGTGGGTTTCAAATTTTAAACAAAAAACAGCTTTGTACAGTTAACTATCCACTATAAATGTAAAGATGGACTACAATACTATTTACTAAAGCATAACTTCAACTTATACATAAAAAACCAATCATCAATTATTCATATACTAGATGTCAGAAACTTTTATTTTCTATGACTTGGTCTTCTACTGGTTTAAATGAAACAACTGGTTGAATGGTGTCATGATGTATCTTGTGATATTCATTTTGTGATCTGTAGATATTGAACATCTGTGAAGAGTACTTGAACAATAGTAATTGTATCTACACAAAAAGAAAAAGAAAAAAAAAAGGATAATCTCACAAAGAGAATTCCAACCTTTGCATCTTTGTGTGAAGGGGCTTGAGACTCCTTAACTAAATCAATAGACCCATTTGTTCCAAGACTCTGCAGCCAGCATGGAAGCCAAGCTACTTCCTGCAATATGTTCATATGCCACATAAAATTACAAATTGAAGATATATAAAGCATGATGATCGTACAACCTGTCTTATATGCAACACCGTGAACAAAGACCAAAACCAGTTATTAGGATGAACACACATAAATACATACACATACAGATACACACACAACAATTATAATCACGGTGATCAGTTTTCCAGCAAATGTGGCTAATGCAGCTGCAAATGCAACCACGATGTGAATGGAAAGACCTCCCAATCCGTAATTATTGCAGTGAGCAGCAATTGAAAACTGTAACTATAATTTCAAAATATCCATACTTCACTTACAGACACGTACAAATTTCCCAAAAATTTAAAACCCGATTTTGCAGAAATTTGGAATTATTAATATAAATCAGTGTATCATCAACAAGTAAAAACAAGATCCCTAATATTGCAAAAAAAAACTAAACAAAAACCCATGAAAAAAAAACACCCAGCCAAAATCGAAGAAGAAAAATTGTCGGCCTAGCTCCTATATACACTTCAAGTTCACTTTAAATTTTCACAGCATTTTTATGTTACGATTTTTTTTCTTTTTTTTTCTCGTATATCATACAAATGAAAATAAAAACAAACAAATAAAAAAAAAAAAAAGATCGAAAGCGAAGAAGCGAAGAAGCGAAACTAACCTCGGAGAAGTGAGGAGGACGAAAAGCTTGGGTTGCCATGGAAGAAGGTTCTCCCATGTTTCGGTGTCTAAGCAAAACTGAACTGAAAAATTTGGCGCCAAGGGATAGAACTCGCGCGTTAACTATGCATCGAACCAGGCATTCAGATTCTGAGGGGCAAAATAGTAAAAATCACAATTTAAAATTTAAATTAAGAAAATTAATTTCTGTGTTTTACATTTATTTGGTTTAAATATGAATTTCAATTTTATCGTAAAAAACATGAAATTCAATTTTAATTTTAACAAATATGAATTTTTATGTTTTTAAATGATTTCATATTTGTAAGATTTTTCAGACAAATTTTTCCATAAAAACTTACAGTGGGGAAAAATATGAAGAAAATTTAAATCATTTTCTTCAAAATACTTTTTTAAGTTAATTTTTAAAAAATCATATAATTCCTCTACATTTTTTCATTTTTAACTCAAAAAAAATTCTTTTAAACAGGTTCATAGTTTGTGTAAAGTGGTTAAATTAACGCTTTACACATAAGATCCAATTTAGTCTTAATATAAAAAAATAAATATAATTTTATTTTCTACAAATAATATTTATTTTATGAATTCTGTTGATCTCAAATTTTGATTCGGTATCATAAATACTAATAGATCACACTCTAATGGTAATTGATTTTTTGTCAATATATTAATTAGGTTATAAACTTGTTATCTTGATTAGAATTTATTTTATCAATATCAATAAAAAAATAAAATATAATTTAACTAACATAAGTGAAAATAATTGTGATTAATATATGTTAATTTCAACTATGTTAAACAATAAAGTTTACATAAACTAAAAATAGTACATGTAAAGTTTAGTGAAAAAATTATCATCAACTACATCACCATCACCTAATTCTATAAAATTATTAAATATCATTCAAATATTTTATAAAAAAATTGAAATATGTAATTATAAATATAACATTTGAAAAATTAAGTTATTTGAAAATAATTCAGATTCAAGGTATTTAAATCTTGTTAAAATTATAAATTAAGGTTTGTTATTGAGATTGTCGTTAAATTTTACATGATTTTTTATATCATTGGTGAATATATTATAAGTGTTTTTATTATTTTCCTTTTTAAAAATGTGGTATCATGGTCAATGGTTTTATTTAGTGACCAATTTATCTAAGTATAACAAAATTACCAATAAATCTTAATATATAAAATATTTTGTACCATTGATATGGTTAAATGCTCAAAATGAACAAATGTATTTGCTTCAATGAACATGTAATGAAGATAAAACTTACACTTAAAAAGAACATACATTATAGAAAAGATCCACAATTAAAAGGAAGATGGTCATATAATGAGTTTGAATATAAAGTTTCAAATTAGATTAAAAAAACACCAAATTAAATAATATATAAGTGAGAATGTCCCAAAAGTCTAATATTTTATCTTGATATTTTAAATAAGGAATTTTAAATTTTCAAAGAATTTTAAATGTTTGAAACATGAATTTCTTTTATTTAAATTTCCTTTATTTTCAAAATCTTTTGATTAGACAAATTAATTCAAGTTTATTACATTTAAAAGTTTTTATTTGGGTAAGGTAATTTATTTTTTTGCTAGATCAAAATAATCTCATTAAAGACAACTTGAATAAGAATGTCTTATCTCAATAGTCTAATTAATAATAATATAGTTTCATTAATGAGAATATAAATTTTGATGATGATAAATAATATCAAATTTTAATAAACTAATAATTTACTCTAATAATATTTATTAACTCAAAATATTATCACATGAAAGCAAATTCAATCTTCACAGTACCATTTCATTACGTATTCTACAAATTACTTCTACATTAGGCTAATTAAATGTTTATTTAAGTGAAAAAGAAGTTTACAATAACACACAAATTTAACTTTGAATATGTTCAACTATTTTATAATTATTTGTTGTTAACTCACACATCCTAATACAAATTTTAAACAAAAAAATCAAATTTTCATGTGATTATGTGCTAAACTTTTGGTGTTGTCAACATTAGAATGAGATATTTAGTATAAAAGTTATTTCAAACATAGAAAGTTGATCAAATAGAGATTAATGTCAACTAAAAACCAATCTCCACTATAATTTATTACAAGAAAATAATATTTGCATATAAATAAGAATTATCTTATTTAAAATGTTTGTAAATAAAAATATTATTTTGTGTAAAACCAACCAACAATCATATAGAATTGTTACACACAATGTATAAGATCTTGTTTATTAGTAAATCTTAAATCAATAGATCATCTTATATAAAAATAGAGTATACAATTTTTTAAAGTTATTTTTCAATAAAAACCACAAAAACAATAACATATACAATATGTAACATCATTAAAAGAATAATAACACTTGCAAGTATTAATTCTTATAAATAAGTAATACATGTAATAGTTAAATTATTGTCACTATTTGTTTATAAGATATAAACTTGGACAATATAATAATCTTTCTAAATAAATATTTTATTTTAAATAATCATAGAATAAAATAAATAATAAAAAGAAAATTAAAGTTTAATATACACAAAACTCGGAACAAATACACAATTTTACATTAATAAAAAAGAAGATTAATAATATTTGTCAAATATTTTTTTACAAAAATTATATTTTATTTAATAAGACAATAATTTATTATAATTTTAAAAGTAACTTGAAGTTGATTTTGATAATAAAAAATGCGAAAAAAAATATCATTTTTAATTAAAAGTATACATTTTATTTTACCGTAAAAAAATACATATTAATTGTTGTTGATATAAAAATTACTTAAAAATAGAACACTTTTTAATTATTTATTTAACAAGAATGTTTTTTCAAAGCTGGAACTGTTTCCATCAGATATTTTCCCAACACAAGCACTTTCCATGTGTCCACACATGACATAACCCAATCAACTTGTCTCTCTTCAAGGCTTAAACTCAACCACGAAATACCAATCCTCAACACACAAAATTCTCTTCAGTTTCACCCACTAAACCATAACTTCAAGATCCCCTTCAAAATCCTAAATTTCTTGGAAACCTTTTAGTTGTTTTTGTTTTTCTTTTGAAACCATTTTGGTTTAAACTTCAATTTTAGACCTCAATAATGGCTTGTGCATTTCATGCAACTTTAGCAGCCAACAGCTGTGCCTTTTCTTCCAGTAAATTCTCCTTGAAGCACCCAAAGACCAGTAAGAGAAGGTTTACTCTGTTCACTGTTAGAGCTGACTCTGATGATTCTGACTGCAATGAGGAAGAATGTGCCCCGGATAAGGAAGTGAGTTCTTTAGTTTTCTTAACCAGTTTGGAGTTTGTAGGTGTTTTGCTCCATTCGTTTTGTTTCTTGTGCCTTTTTGGTGGCTGAGGGAAAATATGACAGATGAAAAATGGTAACTTGGGAATGAAATAATGAAAGTTGAGTTTTTTTAGTATTATAATTACATTTACATAGTATCTTGGTACATTGTTGTTCGGCACATAGATCTGGGGAAGAAGTTTGGAGAGGAAGAATTTGACCAGTGCTTATTGTTCCATGTAAGGGTCATAATGATTTGAATAAATTACATTGACACTTATTAGACACTATTTTCCTGTATAATGTTTTTTAAACAATTAATGATGGTTCGTTTATCATATGAAGATTGTCAGAGGAATGTTTTCAAACAATTAAAGAGGTTATTGAACGTAAAAAGGAAGCTTATTGTGTGTAATCTGATAAAATCTCTAGTACCAGTGTAATCTTCTATAATGGTTTTTCAGCTGAGAGGTGAACTTTTGGTCAATTTAAGGTAGTATTTTTTAAATATTATCATAATTTGTTGTTGGGTTGAAATGATTCGAAAAAGGGTTATTATCATTAGATCTATGCAAGGAACAGTAAGTTAAGTTAGCTTCGATGCATATTTTTGTTTTGTGCAATCTGTAGTTTTGTAATTGACATTTGTTATACAACTTACAACTTGGATATTGTGTTCTTATCCCTTTTTGTATGTTACTACATAGTTTCCAGCAGTTCGTTCTTTAGTTAGAAGAATTTTGTTTTTGTGCTCAATGCAAATTCTGTGAAAAAAATGAGGGTGTGAATCAGGTATTTATAAAAGCTGTCTCAAAAACTACTCTTTCAGGACAATTTGCAGAACTGAAAGACATTATGTATGTAATGATACTAAGGATAATTTAGAAAGTCCACTTTATGTCATTGTGTGTTAGTGAAATTCATATCACTTCAGTTTCACCTAATCTTTAGTATTTTTCTAATTATTATACCATATTATCTTCGGCCAGTTTATTCATGCATTAACAAAAGATGAGTGCTATATCATTACCATCCATGTGTGTTTAGCTTCTGCATTCATCAGAGACAAAGGAAGCTAATCAATCCTCTGTTGGTGGTGATTTAGGTTGGAAAGGTCAGTGTGGAATGGTTAGCTGGGGAGAAGACAAAAGTGGTCGGTACATTCCCACCACGCCGTCGACCAGGTTGGACTGGATATGTTGAGAAGGACACCGCTGGGCAGACAAACATTTATTCAGTTGAGGTTAGTATTTATCGTTTTTGACTAATTAAAGGCATGCAATGTTTTACCATGTTCTCTTGGACTTTTTATGCGGAATCATTCTCTATTTGTTGAAGTTTAATGTTCATTTTGTGAGCTTCAAAACAAGTACCAAACCTTGGTAGCATGAGAACTGATAAGGGACTATTGTTTGGGCAATCATGCATGCATTGTTAGTGTTATATATGAACTTTGAGGCTAGTCGTTGGTATTGGCAGCTTGTGTCAAATTGAAGAATTCATATTTTAAGAATTTGAGTTTAAGTCAAACACCACCTCAAAAACTAACTTATAAAGTGAGAATTGTCTCCCAGTTATACGTATTTCTGCATATATGGTAGAATACCCTTCAAGATAATAATGGTCCAAAGTGAGTAGGCCAAACTTGGCCTACTAAAAGGATTTCCCTACGCTTAAATACTTAGAAACCTAATTATTCTCATTAACAGCTGGAGATGTTTTATTATATGTTGGATTAAACGTTTGTCACTAAATCAAAAGTAATAACTAATAGTCGAAACTTAATACTTTTTATTTAACAGTGTAGTTGTCGAAACATTTTGATTTGATTGTGACTTGGCTCATTTAGTTTCCGAGCAGGAAAATTGATATCATTTGCAACATTTTAAACTTAATCCTGCTAATATTAGTTCATTGAATGGTTTATAAGAATGATTTAGGTTTAGAAGTATTTGAGTGGAGGGGACCCTTTCAGTGGATCGAGTAGATTTCGACCTACTTGCTTTGGATTGTTATGTCTTCTACTATCTTGATTTGGAAGGGCATTTGGCTATACTTGTACAAGATTATTTAAACTAGATCACTAATTCATGTGAGATCTCTAACACATTATAATATAAGCTTGTTCTGAACTTGAAAACAGAGAAATATGATGATCCAATTTGTCTAACACCTTTTGATCTTTTCAGCCAGCAGTTTATGTGGCAGAAAGTGCTATAAGTTCAGGAACTGCTGGCTCTTCTTCTGATGGAGCTGAGAACACTGCAGCAATTGTTGCAGGCCTTGCCCTGATCTCTGTTGCTGCAGCATCCTCAATACTCCTACAAGTTGGTAAGAATGCTCCTCCTCAGGTCCAGCCAACTGAATACACAGGGCCATCACTTACTTACTACATCAACAAGTTCAAGCCACCGGAGATTACCCAAGTGTCTGTGCCTAGCGAGGCAGAACTATCGTCGGCCGTTCAGCCGAGCTCGGCCACCGATCTTTCCCAGGTTCAGGCTGAAGCTCAAACCCAGCCTGAGACCTCAGACGCCAACATTGATTCATAGGTGTATCAGGTGGTTGCCACTTTTGCTACAAAGACACATCAAAGAATTTATTTTTGTGTCAATAGTATGAGCAAGTGTATACATATATAACTACAAAGATTAATGGATGCAAATGTTTTTGTTAAATATCATTCTTGGTATGCTAGTGTTTCCAACTGAGTGTGATTATCCTTTGTTGGGGAAAGTGATGATGATATGGTTTCAGTTCTATTATATAATCCTCAAAATAGTAAAACCAAATTGGAATTTTTGTGATGTTTTGTTGTTCCTAAGGTCTTGGAGGCATATTTAAGATCCTTATTCATTTGTTCACTTAGGAATATGTTAATTACATGCTAAAGAACAAAATGGATTGGAAAATATTATATAGCTAAAGTTTTCTCCAGTTTTTCTATGGATTAAGGTTTGTTTTGGACAATTTTTTCTGCAATGACTTTTAGAAAAAAAAAACAAAATAAGAAGAAAAAATTAAATAAATTTCTCTTTAAACTAAAATTGATACATCCACAAATTAAAAAAATAAAAATTTAGAAGAACTATATGAAAGGATTTTTTAATTTAGTTTCCATATAAACTAATTTTAATTTACAGAATTCTTTTTTTCTCTAAATTTTTTTATGGAAAGATTTGTGGTAGAGACTATATTCATCTTTGTTCCTCCTTTAATTAAAAAATGGCATGTATTTACAAGTAAAGTGCATAAACACTTTTAGAATTTCAATTAATTACAACATAACTCTCACCTATACGATAATATGACAGTGTTTAATGAGATTAATTGATTTAAAAATTCAATAATATCATATAATTAATTAATGTCTTCAAAATAGATATAAATTACACTAGCCGATGAAATATTCAATAACTTTTTATATAATGTAATTTCTATAATATGATTAACGAATTATAATTATATATTACCTTGATCGTGTATCAAAACTTAGAAAAACTAAACAACAATAAATAATTTTAAAATAATTCACATTTGTATACTTTAAAAATTATATAGTACATCAATTTTAATGAATATAAATAGAGTATAAAATAATTTTAGTTTGATATAACTTTTTGTAGACATGATATAAGTTATATAAACTTTTAATTAAACTACGTTATATATTAACATGTTGTAATCAAATAATGAATATAAAGATTTAAAACATAGAATGATCATGTTAATACTCTTAACATTATTATCAACACCGATTATAATATAAAATGTGTTAACAGTGTTTATAGTAATAACTATTACAAACAACAACATTTTAACCATAAGTGTGTGCCACAACAATTAGTTGGAAACTTTGGTGTGGAAACAAATGTGCTGAGGGTAATCTGTTGGGGGCTTTTGATTCCCGCGCCGCCTAGTTTCTAGATGCACCCCACAATAAAAGCACAACTACGAAAATACCCTTAACTTGTAAGTGTTACAAATGTTTTTGAATAGTCTTTCTAGAATACCTTTCTAAATTATCTAATATTTAGAATATGTTTTCATATTATAAAATTTAGAAACATGTTATGGAATAAATAATTCAGAAAACATATCATATATTTTAAATTTTTTGTTTTAAAAAACTTATTCTAAAAAATTTGTTCTAAAAAATTTATTCTGAAAAGTTTGTTTTGAAAAAACTTAGTTCTGAAAAGTCTATTTTGAAAAAATTATAGAAAATTTGTTCCAAGAAACTTTTAGAAGACTTGTTCTGGAAAATTTTCTAGGTAATTCCAAAGTTACCATTAAAATCAAATATGAATAATAAAATTGTTATTTTAAAAATTATTGGGTATAGTTTATAATTGTGGAGGTATAAGAAGCGAAAGCTTGTGTTATGTATGAACAGTAGGGTGATTGTTTCAGCATTCTTATACTTTTAGCATGCAATTCAATAAAATTTGATTATTTTAAAATTATTTTTCTTCTTTTTTCATGAATTTTTAAACTTTGTACTTATAAAAAAAATAACTTGTGAATTATACACTCTAAAAGTTTTTATAAAAATATTTGATTTGTAAATTGCACAATCTAAAAGTCATAGTATTTCTAAAAGATTTTTGAATTGTATAATTCGAAAGTCAACATTTATTTCAAAAATTACTTCCAGATCATATAATTCGAAGTTTTTCTCAATTGGAATGACTACCGAATCGTACAATTTGAAAGTCAATTTTTTCTACAAAATAATTTTCAGATTGTATGATCTGGAAATCATTTCAATCTGAAAAGATTTTAGATTGTAAAGTCTATAACTCAAATTAAAGAAGTGTATAAATTCATATGGTGAATAGAAACATGCCTTTTGTGGTTAGAAAATACTACATATATAAAAGAAACCAAAACGTTTTCGGATTGTATAATCCAGAAATCAACATTTGTTTAAAAAATTACTTTCAAATTATACCATTCAGAAATTTTCTAAATTAAAATTACTTCCAATACAATTTAAAAGTCAATTTTTTATATAAAATAACTTTTAAATTATACAATCTGAAAATCATTTCAATCTAAAAATGTTGTGGATTGTACAATTTAAAAGTACGTAACTCAAATAAAAAAATACATAAAATCAATGGTAAATAAAAATAGGTTTTTGTGCTTGGAAAATGCCACACACAACAAAAAAACCAAATCTACAAGAGAAAATTAAAATAAAATAAAAAGTATTTTTGACTTTTCTCTGTAGAATGTAGGGGGTATCCGAAGAGCGCGGAAGCTGACCCAATTACCCAAAACTAGAAATGTTCATGACCTTTATATTAAAGATTTAAAACAATAATTTAAAATCAAAATAAATATAAAGTGATTGTAATATTATATTTTAAAATAATAATAATAATAATAATAATAATAATACAATGACAATATAAAAATAAAAATAAATAATTTATATAATGATATATGTAAAATAAAAATATATAATATGTATATTAAAATAATAGATAAAATAAAGTTTTGTAAGAAAATATTTTTTCGCGAAATACCCTTTCCCACAGCGCTTTCCCAAGCTCTTTCATCAATCCCTTTCCCAAACCCTAAGCGCTACATCTCGCCGGAATCCCGCTTCTCGTCGGACCTCCGTCGAGCTCCACCGCGACCTTAGCATCTTGTTGCTCTGTTTCGTAGGTTTTTTTTTTTTTTTCGTTTCGCTCAACTCTTTCGATGTAATGCATCACAGAAATACATTGCAACTTTAGAAATCACCATTCATTTGCATCGCAGAATAAAGTTAAGACTACCTTTGCAAGGGAAATTGATAAGTATATCTATAATTTTGCTATATAATTATGAATCTGGATGCGCAAATGAAAAACATTACATGAGAGGCTCTACTTGAGAGGTTCGCTAACGCTCTACATATAGCCTGATCAGGCTATGCAAATATGACTCATCTCTGTTCATATTAACTAACCACTTTCTGCCACTGCTTTTTTTGTGCTGCAACTGTGATTACGCCATAGTCTATGTTGATGACATTTTCATCACAGGAAATTCTCCCTATCCTTATTCAGCAGCCGAAGATTAAGCTTAAAAAGGCTGTAGTTCATATGAGTTTATATGTTTGGTTTTATCTGTTTGCTGCTCTCTTTTGCTGTAGGGCATGACTTGCGGTCATTCTAAATGGCTTAGAGATTACGTTCTCTCTTAGGTTTTGTAGAGTATTATGCATAGAATTTCAAATTGTGTACCATTGCCTTTTAGTTCTTCATAAATTTAAGGTGCCTCACTAGAATGAGTTAAATCGAATTTATTATTGCGTTTTAACATTTTTGGTTAATGATGATAGCACGGTGTATGTGTGTCATAATAATGATTTACTAAATTTCCTGATCATAATTTTGTTAGTGTGTAAATTGTTTCAGCTATCAGTCTTGGAGAGCATGGACACTCAGAAAAGCCAGCCAGAAAAGCGGTCTTCTTCCGCTGCAACTGCTCCGGTTGTTACTTCATGTCGAAAGAAGAAGAATGAAGAAGCTGCTTTCTTTGAAGATTTGAAGGATCACATTGACGAGTTTATAAGTGCTTCTGTGGATGAACACAAAAGTTGCTTTAAGAAAACAATTCACATGGTTGGTTCCTGAAATTTATCGAGAAAAATCATTCCCGTCACCTTCTCATTTGCTGATAAAGTGTGGTTTTGGATCAATTTCAGATGTTTGGTTTGTCAAAGGCTGTTGCAGAAGGGCACTCCAATGCTTCCGAAGAAGTAGAAAGTTCTCTAGCTCTTCGGACAACTGTACAAGACTAGATTTTTTGTTTATGAACCACTAGATTTTAACTGAGGCATGTTATTATAATACCACCCCGACACATAATTGTGTTTGGATTTCAGTAAATAGATAAAAACTGTTTGAAACAAAATTCTGATTGTGACAACTCCATTCATGGGTTGTTTTTATGAGTATTGTGGAACTAAAGGAGTATTCACGATACATTTTTTTTCTAACACATCCTATTATTGAGTACTAGTAAAATATAGTTATGAAATTAGGAAATACTCTTGGTAAATAAAAAGTGAAACCAACAAAAGATTGTGATTTCTGATAAATTTGAATTAATAGGAAAGAGTGTATTAAAGATTGTGTTATAGGAAGTGATGTTAGTTTTTTTTCATATTGTTGAATCATGTAGCTGACTTGGAAATATTCTGCACCAAAACTCGAAGACATTTATTTTCAAGTGAGCATAGTAAAATGTCTTTGTCTTTCACTGCACCAAATCTTGAATACAATGTTCTCTAAACACATGACGATGCTCTGCTGCATGGAAGAACACACGTTGATCATATTTGTTGACTTGAAACCTTTTCAAGAATGAAAAGTAGCAGATGCCGCAAACAATAGTTGGGGGTGGCCGAAACCCCAATGCTTATGGTAGGGCGTTTCTTTCCACACCCTTTAATTTCTTGAGTTATCTTACCTTCATTGAATGGGAACTGACAAAAAATAATGAGGTGCTTGGAGTTGAGGTCCTCATGGTATATTGTAAGTGCATTGGGCCACAAGTCCCAGAAGAATCCTTTAGAATAGGACTAGGCTCAAAACAGATAAAGATTCTTTCTTCCTACACACGTCCATGGTTTCTTCCTCTACCTCTATGGGGTGTGGGAAATGTAAAAAGTATTCCTCCATGTGGTTTTGTAGAAGACTCTTAGATTGATCGATATGGATTCCACGATCCAAAAAGTAATATTTTAGATTACTCAATCTACATTATTTTTTTCATTTTTGAATTGGCTAATCCAAAATTAATTCCTTTCATTTTCAGATTAGCCAGTTTTGATCTGGAAGTTGCTTTAAAATCTGGAAGTTGCTTTAAAATCTGGAAGTTGCTGATGCTACTCTTTCTTGTGTGGTAACCCAAAGCAGGTCATCTTCATCTCAATCAATAAACATGACAATCATTCATCTTTCTTTCATTTCAATCAATAAATATGACAATTATTCATCTTTCTTTCGCGTCCTAGGCCTCCCTACAATCACCATGGTAACAAACCACACCCAACCAACCCAAATTAACTCCTCCAATGACTCCCACGCATCTCACATTGAACCAATTATTTATTTATTATTTAGATTCAAAGTTTATAAAATAAGTTTTTTTCTTCCAATTGAATTTGCATATCTCCCTTCAACGGTAAAAGGGTATGGCATAGAAAATGGATAGTATATTATCTATTAATATTTCATTCACAAAACAGACGAAAGCAAGTTTCAAAAATATGAATGGTTGCCATATTTTATTGATGGAGATGAAAACGAGAATAACCTTTTACTGAGTTCCATATTATAGATCCGAGAGAATATCAAAGAGATTATTTTTTTCCCTTTTGGATCTTTTTTTTCCAAACTCATGGCTACTTGCCATTAAAGGATCACTACGATTTCATCAAGAACACCAACAGGGCATGTGTCTGAAACATGGTTTGTTCTCCAAACCCACCTTCTGGAATTTCAATGGTTTTGGCCCTTTTATCCCTTTGATTTCTAAAAAACAACTTACATCCCTTTTTCACTTAAAATCTATTTTTAATTTTCAAAATATTCCTCACTATTTGTAAAGGATCACACATTTTGTTATTGTTTTTAATATATCATTAATGTTTAATTATACAATAGAGATTCTGAGATAACAATACCTGCTTATAGTGTTCCGTGAAAAAGGTGTTTTACAGATACACTTGTTCATGTGAAGTTCTGAAATACCTCTTTCTAAAACGTTTAAAATATTATTACTGATTTCATAATCAGAGAAGAAGATCAAATGAAATATGTATTAGTTTAGTTTACAATTTTGAAAACATTAAAAGAAAAATGGGCTGCAGAATAGCTTTTATGAAGGTGATAGGAAGAAAAGATCCCTTCTGATGTGTTTGTCATTCTAATCCTTATATATTTTGTTCTGTAGCTACGAGTTATTTGAATTGTATACTTTTATTTTAATATTTTATTATTAATTATTTTTTATAGAAATTATAAGTTTTTATTTTATGAAATTTTTTAATATTAATATAAGATCCATAAAAGTGCCAAGTTTTTAATTAATATTATTAACATTATTAAGATTTAATAGCTTTTTATATGTTTTTTTTTCAATTTGTTTAACTATTTTAATTTTTTTATTTAATTCTAATTTCTTTTTAAAAATGGGTCAATGTGATTCATTAATATTTGAATTGTGTTTGCAACACTTTTTTTAATATTTTTTTATTCATTAATTTTTTAATAAAAATTGTAATAATTTTATTTTTAAATTTTCTTAATATTAATATGAGATCTATAAAAATGTTAAATTTCAATCGTTATAATTATTAAGGTTTAATCATTTTTATATTATTCTTTAATTTTATTTCACTATTTATTTTTTTACGTAAAAATAAGTTAAAATAATCATTATTTTAAAATTTATGGTAACCATTACTTTCGTTAACAAGTAACATTGTTTACCTTTTTGTGTTATTTTTTATAATATTGGTATCATTTAATTAAAAGAGATTATATTAACTTATATAAAAAATTAAAAATACTGATAAAAGAACAATTTCACATTAGAAAAAACCATTAAACCTAATAATAAAATAATGTGATAGAAAGCAAGTTAAGATTTTGTAGGCATTTTTCTTTCTAGTTGTGGCAAAAGATTAATCTGCGGAGAAAAGAAAAAGAAATTACCTAAAAAGAGTAACATTTTGCGAGCAATCATAATAAATGGTACGGAACGATGTCGCATAGCCGCCAGAAGAGACAACAGAAGATAGAGATAGATAATACTTCTCGGAGACAAACAAAAAATAAATAAATATTTCTACATCAATTTCTGAAAACGAAATCTGTTATCGATTAAATTTTAATTTAAATATATAAATGTACTCCTCCTCCTTTTTATTTATGATATAATTTTTATATTTTATTGTGAGATATTTTTTAATTGAGTGATGAATTAATTGTTATTTTTAAATATTTTTTAATTAATTAACATATTTTTATTAGAAATTACTCTCTCAATATTTATTTATAAGATTGTTTTTTTAACTAATTTATATTTTTAAGGAAATTAATTCAAAATAATAAGTTTGTAAGTAATTTGTATTGTTGCTTCAACATTATCTTTCATTCATTATATTTAAATATAAAGTAGTTGAGTAAGACTTTAATATGTATTGTTAATTATGTTTTTAAATTATATTAGAACATAAATAAATTTATATCATCCATTTAAAATATTTATTATTTTTTAGTGAAAACTATCAATTAAGTAAGAGTATATTAAAAAAAATAATTAATGCATCATCTAACTATAAAGGTAAAAATAAAAAAATTTCAAAATAAAAAGAATAATGATTTTTTAGAAAACAGTCTTATATACAGGGATAGAGAGTACTAATCAACATTATAAAGGTAATTTTAAAATCATAAATTCAATTAATTTTTTTAAAGGTACGAAGCAATTGATATATCTTTATAAATAGAGACGGAAAGATTAATATAAAATTTTAACATCAATTATACCTATTCATAAAATATCTCTCTCTACATATATATTTATTGAGTTTTTAGACAAAATATTTTGGGTGTGTGTGTTTTTTCCTTTATAACATTATTATTAATTTAAAAGATATAAATTGTTGTATTTCAATCAGATAATATGTGTCATTCCCAATTTATTTACATGCTGTTTTAGACATGCTTGCATTTTACTGATATATTTAGATGAAAAATTTAAAATAATAAAGATGTTATTCTTTTCCCTAAAAATAAGAAGAATGTAAAATGTTTATGAAAGTAAAAGTGAACAACAACAAAACCATCAGCCTCATAGATTCTCTTGTGAACAAGAGTTTTCTAGATTTTGGAATTTTGTCAAAAAGGGTTGTTTGATCTAAAGGGTTAATTAATAAAAATCTGGTTTTTAAGTTTGGTTCAATTTTATTTTATGTTAGATTCATTAAAAAACTTAGATGCAAAAGAATTTGAATTATAAAATTACGTTTAAAAATTAAAGTTATATTAATTAAATTAATTTTATCTTTTAATTTTTATATATAATAAATTGATATATAAATTATAACATATATATATATATATTTATATAAAATAATATTATTCTTAAAAAAAATAGACTGATCACATTTTATTAGCATCGATACAAGAAGAAAAATTATAGAAAAATTCATTGGGATGAAGAAATTTTCTAAAAATATTGCAAATTTATGATGAGGTATGTGATAAGAGGTTTGTTTTGTTTATTAGTTTAAGATAATCAAATATGCAATCTTTTAATTCTTATTATTATTATTTTTCTTTTAATATTATTTTTTCTAATTATTATACTATTTGCATTATTTAATGTAACATATTTTAATAAACTATAGAATCTTGTAGATGGTACATTTTTTTTATATATTATTTTAAGCCTTTCAATCTTTATTTATAAGCATCAAATTTTCAAAAAGTAACTTTATAAGTACGAATCTAACATAAAAATGATTAAAATGATTTTCATGACAAATAATTTGATAAAAATTGAAGTTTTATTAATGATGGGAAGTAAAACAGAGTCGTTGATTCTTGAAGGCAACTTCAACGACAATACAACATGGAATCATGGGACACGACACGATTCTTATGAATAAAAGTCCATTTCTACTACGTCACTAGCATTACTTATTACGTAACACTAGGATTCTAGAAAAATTGCTGAATGCTGAAAATCAGAATATTCTCTCTTCTTCATGCCAACTTCTCACTGCAGCTTCATGTTTCTCACCCTGCAACTTCATCATAAAGGTATTTTCAGACTTATTACTGCATTTATTTCTACATGTAGTTAACTACTGCAATACCAACTTGTGCTCTGTGCTCAAAAAATCGTTCTTCCTACAATTTTATGGATGTTTTGCATAGTACATGCACATATTTTGCTGTCATTTGGAGAAACTCATGCAGAGCTTATTTGGCTTATGAAAGAAGCTCTTGAACTTGTATCAGTATGCTTAAGGGTCAAACATACGAATAAGTTCTCTAAGCTTTTTATTCAGAGTTAGTTTATGTGTTTATGATTAAGGTGTACTTTACTTGCAAGATATAGGTCTTTTTATTACAATCTTTTCTGCAAACACTTGCAGGTGGAAAAAACAAAAATGTAAAAGTTATTCAGTATAAATTGATTTTAACTTAAGAAATTCAATTTACGTTAGCTACTAAATTTCATTTCCTTCTGTTGGTCCGGTATCAGATTTCTTTGAATTTACTGTGGTCAGGTAAAAAAAGAGAGTAGAAAAACATCTGTTTGAGATATGAACTAAAAGGTAGTTAGTTACTCACCGATAAAAGACATAGAATGCACTACCTTTTCTCCTCTTCAGACCCTCCACTTTGTTTGTAATTTGGGAATGGCACTTGTCCTGATTCAATGTGCCTAACATCCCTGAGGAGAAGTTCATAATGCCTCTTCACTTCTTCTGGAGTCTTCCCTCCACCAATAGCCTTAGCAACATTGTACCACCGGTCAGGAGTGTCCTTGTCATAAACAGCAAGAGCCCTTTCAAAGGCTTTGTTGTCCTTGGCACTCCATGAGCCAGTGGAAGACATTGAGCTAGATGCCATTTCTTGAAGGCAATGATTATCAAAGAGTTTAGGTCTGAGGATTGCTCTAAACAATGGTCTAACTCAAAGGGTGCTAAGAAAAAGTAGAAAAGAGTGAGTCTATAGAATAAGACACCAAGGTGTTGGAAGAGTGAATTGATATTGAAGATAGGAAACAATGTGTGCTCCTTTTATAACCAGAGGTGGAGAGTTTAAAGTGGGGTAGAGCCAGTTGGAATGCAAACCTTGCCAAAATGAAGTAGAATTTGAATGATTTGTCTCTTCAGGAACCACAGAATAGAGCAGGACCAAGAAGTTGAGCAGCATTATGGGAGAATCAGTATCTTCAAAAACAGTAAAAATGAGTGAGTGAATTGATAGAACTTACCAAAGTACTTGTTTTAACCTCTCTTTGGCTTCCCCCATTTACTTTTTTCTTGATAAACACACACACACACAAATCACATCAAGTTAAAATTGTACTTTGTTATGTCTCAGGGTGGTGAAACTCCACACATTGGTATATTGTAGAAACAGTTGAGTTGATAGAGTTCCTCAAGTTGATGATTTGAATGTGTTTAGCACCTTAGAGATATCACGTGGTTGAGCAAATGGACACGACCAACTAACTTCTTAGTATTAAACAGTGAATTTGCAGTTGTGGTTCAGATACTAAAAACGTATGTGAGAGACCCCTCAACTAGGTCAGCTAATGGCTAGCTTTTTTTTATTCTCTTTCTTGCATGGTCTTAAGTGGGTCCAAGCTGAAGCAGGTATCAGAGCTTTCACGAATGCATCACACACCACAATATCTTGTTCAGAATAGTACAATTGCAAAGAAAAATCCCCCCTTTGGTTTTCCATCAATTCAGGTGATCTTAATTGTGAATGTAGTTTGTCCTGAACAACATTCCAACACTCTAGCTGGCCAGTTGCACCCGTACAATGATTATTGTTTGTTCTAAATCAGAAGGATAGGTTATATAGATTACCTACTACACTTTTTTTCAGCTGTGGAGCCCCCCTCACTACTAGGTTTCAGATCAAGTCTTTTGGATAATTTTTTTCACAAACACTAACTAAAGAAAAAAAATT
The DNA here is from genome assembly GCA_030347555.1 of Lablab purpureus. Lineage (NCBI taxonomy): Eukaryota > Viridiplantae > Streptophyta > Magnoliopsida > Fabales > Fabaceae > Lablab > Lablab purpureus. Next base: position 28,546,188 of record CM059258.1, read on the forward strand.
TAAAGATAAAATGAATTGAACTCATCTTATAAGTCAAAATTAACTTGTATATTTCAACTTTTGAAACCGACAGATGAAAAAGACTCAACAAAAATGAATGCGTAAGTTGATTTTGACTTCTAAGAAAGGTAAATTTGTAATATATATTTTGTATTTTCTTCTCTTATTTTGTGTTTGGTGATCTTTACTTAGAGGGTCCAGGAGTGTCTTGTTTAGAGAGGCCAGTGCGTCCTCTCATCCATCAATAACAGTAACTACATTAGTTTCTGTTTAGCTTAACCCTTATGTCTTATCAGTTTGTGAGAGACATAACCTTGAAGAATAGCCTTTATCAATGTGGGAAACACATTGGAATATCAATTTACATAATGTTTTTAGCACTGTAGGATCCTTTGTATGCAACCTCGAATGATGACATGGGCAAGATATTAAACAATTCATAGGGCTAAAAGATTTATAGTAACCTAAATTGAGGTTGTTTTAATGAAAGAACCAGTTTCATAGGGGAATTACTGATGGCAATTATTAATTTTTAATTATTCTAATGTCCTGATTAGTTTAAGAGAATAGACCAAATAACTTCAAATAAGGAGTTTGAGCCTTTGGCAAAAGTAAACACGTGGGTTGAGGGTTGAGTCTAGATAGCTCCTTCATCAGTTTGGCCACAATCCACAAATTCCACAACAATTAAAGCAAAATTTAGTCATATATGTCTGTTTGTTCATGAGCAAGTGAAAGATACTTTCGCTAACTTTTTTTCCAAAAACAGTAATGAATGATTAGACCATAACTTTTGTTCTTCAAAAGGCTTAATCGTATACTGTGATGCAGGACACCATAAACGTTTTTCAGGTATTTAGGACCACTTGGTTATCACAAATGACCCTTCTTCTGAGTGTTACTGAGTCAGAGAAAAGAACCTAAAGATAGGCTTTAAATTTTGGCATTAGAGATGCAGATCACAAAATATAGAGTGTTTTCCTCATCTTTCAAGATTTTTCATATCTTAGTTTAGTTGCAAGCAAGCCTCAAGCATAATGTTCCAACTTGATTGCTGAGCGTGTTTGTTTAATTTTAGAGTTACAAACTAGATTTTGCCAGTTCTTGCAATAGCCTTATGGCAAATGATTTTTCAGTCTCCTATCCTTCATCTGAGCAACAATATCTTGCTGATCTTCAGTTTCATGCCTTCCATTTTCTTTTTTCCTTTCTCTAGTGCTCTATTTTCAATTTTCATTTTGACAGTTCAACTACTTGATTCTGTCATGTACAAAATGTATTTCTGCCTTTAATGTATCTAAACTAAAATATGATAACATTGTCTTTTAAACATGTGATCAGAAATTCAATTTCAGGTCCTTATATATGGAAAGATCCTTTGTTAAGAACATCAATACTTTGAAAGCTTAGTTATTGTTCTGGTTGACCAATACCTTATGCTAACCAAAAGTCTAAACTATGATTTTAGAACATGAAACATTTAAGATCATCATCTGTGTGTGCCATTCATGAATGGGGCAGAGCTGCTAATATGAACATGTTTCTTATGGGTTTAATTTCTTATATGAATCAAATATAAATGTTCTTGAGTGTATGTGGTTAAGAAATTATGATTAAATTGTAGGGAGTGGCTAAATATCTGAATCCATTTTGGAATACGGCTAAAGCATTCCAAAGCATATATCTGTGTCGGTGTAGTGATGCTAGCAAGTTGTTTCAGATTTAGATTGCCACCACCCTTTATGGAACTATTGTTTTTGTAATATCTAGCAAGTAGGCTTCAGTACAGTATATTCTTCTAACCAGCCCAAACCAATGCTTGACGATATTTTGGAAATCCCAAGTACTAAAAATGTCATTAGTTTTTTATTTCATAACTTGATGAAATTGTAGATGAAACTGTAGGGCAGTATCAAACATGTTCACAAAATAGATGTAATGACAGAGTAAACATTTGGTAGTGAGAGTTAAAATTTTCCATTTTGTAAAAATAATGTATATACACTTTCTTGTGATAGTACTCCAAACATTCAAGTTGATTCCATGTTGGATCAGTCTCAATCTCTACCTGTAGAAACTCTATAGCATACCAAATTTATATGGTAGAAATCACTTCAGAAATTTCAAGAGCCAATAATGCATGTTTGAATCTAAGCACTATAGTTCAGAAAATAAGACACTGATGAAAAAAATATTAAGAAGTGAATTTTAAGTTTAACTTAATTCTACAAAAGTTTTTTATGTGTGAGATTAGATATTTTTGTAGGTAGTTTAATAGTAGTGCAATAAACTCAACATCCATGCTAAAATAGGTTTATATATGTAACTTTAATATCATATTAAGAAATGAACTTTAAGTCTAATTCAATCTTACAAAAGTAGTTTGTAAGATAAGTTTTACATCTACTTATAAACTCTAATGACTTATTAGGCGATGTGGGATCTCGAACAAAAGATTTATTCACTCAAAAAAATATAAACAAGTGTGTTGTATAGTAAAGGCACAAAGTCCTTGTTTGTGTCCACAAAGCATAGCCTTAGGAAGCAAATATCTGGTTGTAGCATTATAATGGAAGGCAGCACCAAGTGTTGAATGTATAGATAAGTCTGTTGTAGGATGAAAGTTGCAAACATTTTGAAGTGAATGCAGTGAATGTGTGTACACTACACTCTCTCTAGCTGTGAAGTTGGACGTTGCATCAGTCATGGTCACTGGATCCTGGCCACATAATGAAGGGTAATGGGTTAGCCGTGATCATTGGTTCAAGATTATACTGGATTCAAGGAATCTTTGTGATGAAAAAATAGATGGTGGATGATGTGCCTCATCACCAAAATCTACACTGTGATCTTTATCTCACTGGGTATATCTCATAGTACAAAGTTATGAACATATTACATGGAAGACTCCATCATGTCTGGAAGATTCTTTTCAGAGTGGTCCTTTCTTACCGATTCAGAACTTGGATTCATATTTCTCTAACACACAAATTTGAACTGCATTCTCATTATTAAAGATACACTGATTCACTGCTCCATCATCTAATCGGTTGATTGCTAAATTTATAACCCAAATTTAATATTCAAGTATTTATTTATCAATTAAATACCACTAAAGACATAATCAAGATGTGTTTTCTTCGTTTAAGTTTGAGTTATCTATAGTTATAAAAAAATTAAACACTTAATTATTTTTTTCTTATCATTTTAAAATTGTTATTTATATATATATATATAATATCTTAAATGATGTAGTGATGAGGTAATATTAGAATTTACAATTTATAAATAAATAAAATTCATTTTATAAATTGATTTGATTTGATGAAATTGAGTTAGACGAATTTATTTTTTAAAATATTATATTTCTGTTCTTGTTTTAATTTTATGAGATTAAATTTAACGAGTTTATTTATTAAGATATATATCTCTATTATATTCCTGTTTTAACTTAGTCTATTGGTAAAAACATTAGCTATATTTTTTTTATCAATGAAATCTTACACAATAAATTGAGAAGTATGATGAGTATATTATTTATATGGGTAAATAATGTAAAAAGCTATGTTGTTAATGTTAATATTGGACCTCGTATATGTGAACTTAGTAGATTCCGAGATGATGTAATGGTCAGGAATATAGGTATTTGAAAAAAATCAATGCATGAGACATGACATAAGTAATTTGTGTTGTGAATTTTGTTGGTCGTTGAGAGTTTAAAAAAGATATTATATTGGTATTAAGGTGAACAAATAAGAATTATATAATATTAAAGTGAAAGGAATGTGGAATTTAGACAGTAGAAAAGGGTAGAGGTAGCATCTGGTGAGGTCCTAAAATGGCCGCAAAAGCATAAAAGGAAAACCATAAAATCTGAAGGAATAATATTTGGTGAATGTCTAAACGACGTCAACATATGCAAACCAAAGTGTAAGAAAACCATATATTGTTTTGAAGCTCCTTCAACAACCAACTTAAATGTATTATAGGTTAGGAATTCAGCTATTAATGCAAATTCTTATGTTAATTAGAAATTAGTTTATGGATTTTAATTTTATAAACTGTTTTTGTTTCCGAAACTTAGAACTCAAATGGAAAGATATATTGATTTTTTACTTAATTTATTAAATAATATTAAAATGAATATTTTAACTAATATAAATAAGAATAGTGAATTTAGATTAAATTCAACTTAATATATTGTAAATAACATAAAAGTATGAAATTATAACAAGAATTTATATCTACCTGCATAATTTAAAAAATGAGTAAACTAATATATAAATAAAAAATTCATAAATTTATTATTTTTTAATTTTTAATTAAAAGTGTTGTCTTGATTAAGAATAACAACCAAACATATTCATATTTCATTATACTTGTTTCATTTTTAAAATAAAAATTTATACTCGTTTTTGTTGGATATAAAATTTATATCTCATTAATTAAGTAGTCTATGGACACCAAAATAAAAACTATGTTTGCTGGTAAAAAATTTGAATTTGTTTATATCTGAAATAAAAACATACAATTTCAATAAAATGTTGTCATTTTGTTGCTTGTATTGTTTTTTATGATATATTGACACTTTGTAGCTAAAAAAAAGATGAAGAAGTCATTTTATAGGCTAAAGTGGAAGTGATTATGCAACAACCTCACTTCATTTAGTTTTATGATTGTTTGACAGCATCCATTCCTCTTTGAAATTCCTCCTAAGCTAAGTCAACACAACTCAAATGAAAATGTGAAGCATCACCTGGGAGTCAACTAAAATAGGTCAAAGAGAGTTACCACAAAAGATAGTTTGGAACAAGATTCATAAGTATACAAATAAAATAGTATGCAAGGAAAATTAAGAGGAAGGAAAGAAACATTAGTTAGTTTAAGATCATTAATATTTCTTCTCACCATAATGTTATCTGATTTAACTTCTAACGTTTAAATTTAAAAGAACACTTACATACTAATAAAGTAGTCTCATCTATCACCACTGCATTTCCACTTTGTCAAACTTAACTCTTCTATCTTCCACGTTGCATTATACAATTTTTATAAAATAAAATAAAATACGAGCACGATGTATATTATTACTATTATAAATAAAATTAACTATTTTTAAATAATCGATAAATCAGCATAATGTTTACCTGTATTTTTTTTAAAAACTTAATTAACAATATTTTAAAATATGGTATAAAATTAATAACGGAATAATATAAAATATAATAACTAAAGCTGAATAATGTAACAAGAGTAAATTATTATAAATAAAACTAAAATTACAAACCTCTAAAAGTATATTAAATTCGATGTAGAATATGTTTAAATATAACGATTTTTATTATTTTACATTCAACTGTATAAATAAATAACTTTACTAAACAGTTATAATTTAATATATAAACTTAACAACTTCCCACTACAGTAAACATAACCCAAAATTATATTTTTATTTTAATAAATATTTACAACGCACAAATATTACATGTGTGGTTAAGATTGAAAGAAGAAAGAAGAAGAGAAGAAAATAAAAATTGAATAAAATATAATATGGAAATTTGTTTATACATTATTTATGTGTATCTATCTATTCTTGAGTTTGGTGGTCTGATATATTCACTGTAAGAGAAAGCGGAAAACAAAGAAGTGGTGGCAAAAGTTTGTCCTAGTTCTTGGACCTGAACAAACCCAGACCCAAAACTTTCTTCATCTTCCTGAAGATACCAGAGTTCCTCGATCTGTGTGTAGGAACTGCTGAGGCTAGTTCTCCTGCCAAATATTCATTATTCAGACTATTTACCAATAATCTTTTAAATCAATCATCACCTATAAAAGATAAACTTTAAAGCTACCTCCTAAGTTCGTTTAGCAAAAAAAAAGAAAAAGACCCCAACCATAACAACAACTGTTTGCAATTAAAGCTTTTTTTTTTCTGAATTTAAAGTATTGATAAAAATAAATAAAGCAAACATCAAAAGAAAATTTATATTTAAATGTATTTATAATCCTTAAAATATTCATAATTTATTTTCACTCGTAAAGTTTTTGCAGACATAATTTTCGTAAATTGTTTTTGGTATTTGTCAATTTGTTTTAGTCTCAACCAATCAAAATTTTCATTTTAATCCATATGTTATGCAAATCCTTTACTTTTATCCGGATATAATTTTAACAGAGAGTAATTAAAAAATAATTTTAAGGAAAAATAAATTAAAAATAGATATGCTAAAGAAAACTAAAACACAATATCAAGAACCAAAACAGAAAACAAAAACATCGCGAAGCAAAATACGAATACAGTTGAAAGGAAAAAAATAATTATCTGAATATTTTATTTGATGCCCTTGGAAGAGAATAATGTATTACCCTAATAAAATAAAACATCAATATGACTAAAGCTTATTTAATCCTTCTATGAGAATAATATACTACTCCAACAAAATTAGACAAGTTATAGAGTAACATACTTTTTCTTTAGAAACCAATACATTTTATTTTTTTGTGTAATTTCATCATTAATATATTTTTTCAGAAACTATCTAAATAACTTTATTTAACTGTTAACCAATATCTAACGTCCTTTGATAACATAAGCAAAAACAAAACTATTAGACTAAAAAACTAACCAGAAATAAAATATATTTATATCTCTATCTTATACAATGAAAACCATAAGTCAAGTAAAAAGTAAAATCTTTCTTTTAACACCTTCTAGCACCTTCATGGATATGAAAAGTATTAAATTATCATAAGTTCACCTCCATGTATATGAAAAAAAAATCTAAATTATTCCCAAAGTTATACTATTCCGGATTAAATAATTCAAAATATTATAGAATTCTAAATTTGAAAATGAATTACATATTATACAATTCAAAATATATTTCAATATCTAAAAATATACTACGAATAGACAATTCAGTATATCTTGATTGTGTAATCCAAGAAATTAAGTAATCCAAAAATACTAAAACTATAGAAATATATTTCGAATCATATAATTCAAAACATTTTTTGTATTTTTAAATTAAAAAATACATTTCAATTTTGGCACTAAAACATATCTAAATTCCACAATTCAAAATTTAGACATTTCCAACGTCAAGGTGCAGGAAGAAACCATAGGTTCAAAAAGTAATTTCCTAAAGAGTAACGCTACAATACATGATGAGTATTGAGCCCGTGCTGCGGTTAAGAAATAGATTCAGAACCAATAACCATAGACAAAAAGTAATTCATTTCAAAATTAGAATAGCAATATGGACAAACTATTTTTAAAGAACTAAATCCTTGAAAATTTCGAATACATCAAAATCATATTTTATCCCAGGAATACAAACCCACAATATCGCGAAATATCTAAGACAAATGCATATAGCACTAAAGTTTTCAGGAGAGTCAAATAAGAAAAATAAATAAATAGATGTGATTTCTTGACTTATGTACGAATTAAAAGTTGAATGATAATACACCCACACTCCTCCTCCACTCCAACGTTGATCACATCACACAATTTTTTTTATTATATAGTTTAAAATAAATAAAAAATTAAAAAATAAAATAAAGCTGATACTTGGAGATTAATAAGAAATGTATCAAAATTTTTTCTTAAAAATTACAAAAATTCTTTTACGAGTAAAACCGATTTCAACTTTTTTTTCTCTCTCGTCCAAATATATCTATAAAATTAGTTAGCTAAATTCATTTATGAATAATAATTAATAGTCTATAAAAAAATATTTTAGATAACAATAACCTAATTATATTTGAGTCTACTGCTAACACATTGTGTTCATATTTGGATGGCTTGTAATGCTAAAAACAATATTAATCATCATTAGCTAAACACTTTTCTAAATCAACGTACAGCCTCACTTACATTTAAGAAACACATAACATAAAAAGATCGACTACCATCAACGGACTGTTCTTTGCTTATATTTAAGAATCACACAACAAAACTACCATAATTCGAACGTTACCTGTTTACATTAAAGAATCGCACAGCAAAATTGACTAACGTCATTGGAATCTTATCTAATTGCAGCAATCTATTGATTCTATTCACAAAGCAGAAACTCAAAACAACTCGAATCAAATACCTGTACCCTCGGGCGGATTATACGGAGAAGGTGCCTCAGAGTTTATTAAAAGATAAGGTTTCCTTGCCCAATACTCTTGAAACCTCTGTTTAGCATACTCCTTGTAGTCAAAGTCAATTGTGTTTACTTGTGCCTGAACAAATTAATCAGAAGATGAGACAATGAAGAGCTAAACAAAATCCCTACCCTCTTTACTAATGGGTACTATTTATTATATATAGGATTCCTAATAGTTAAATGTAGAAAAATTCTCATTTTATTGTGGCAACGAAGTACATAATACGTGCACCTCAGATGGGAGAATTTTGAAGTTAATAAAAGCCAAAACACAGTATACTGCAGCCCATGTATGCAGTGCAATTATTTCTTGTCACTACGACCTTTTTGGTTAGTCTTTTCTATATACACCTGAATCATTGTCTCAAAAAAAATGCATTTAAGAGAGGCCTAAAAGAGATAAAGTTTATTTAAACTTTTAAGAGCTGAATTTTTTAACTTTTTTTCAAAAAAAAAAAAAGCTTTGTTTAAACCGACATCGAAAAGAAGTGTGTCGGAGACACCTAACATAAAAAATTTCGAGAGAACTTATGACGCATCGATAGCAAATTTAATTGCCATTAGTTTCATCAGCTGTAACAATGATGATAAACACTACCAACAAAAAGCAATGCATACATCTACTATTCATGCCTTCATTCGTTGTTCTAAGAAACCATCGGAAAATTCAACCACTTTTTTTAGCAGCCCACCCATAATGTTTATATTTATTGAAATAAGGCACATTTATAAAAACGGAGTTATGAATAACTTCTCCCTCTCTAAGGACTCAGCTACACCCATCCGAGAGTGCCAAGGAGCATAACTTAAAGCAAAAATGGAGTGGAGTGAGAAAGTGAAGATACCGAGATTATTCCCCAAACGCCCCAGAATAGATGATTTGCAAGTGTATACTTCTCAATTTCTTGAAGTAGCTGCTCCACTTCAATGTCACTGCACTGTTCACCTGCACTCAAGATCCGCAATTTCATGAGCACCACATGATAATTACAGGTGATGCATGGTAATACAAGTGATCTAATTATGAGGCAGATCATCAATATCAGTAAACTGAAAGCAAACACCACTTTTTCTTTTTATGTTTTGTGGTAGAATATATAAATCAATCAATTTAAATGACAAAAGAACTACTATGCAATACAATCTTCAAACTTTATAGAGTGATCTGAAGTAATCCATTACCAGAGGTACTCAAGTATGCCAGCACAAATCTTTGACGCTCCTCAAGATCTGTCAAGATAAGTATCGAAATAAAAGTCATTTTCACAGAACATGATAACATGAATGAAAATAAGCTAAATAAATTGCACATGGCCCAATACCAGGATATTTATTGTAGTCAAGGATATGAGGCTCTTCTGTGTGATAGTTAGCAGCCATCTCACAGAAGTGGTTGGCTATATCAAATGCTACCGGATTATAGCTAGCGTATTCATAGTCCTGTTACAAAAGGGTGCCATTAAATCATATTTGCTGGCTATGGTCCATTGATCCCCAAAAAATATACTTAAAAGAGTAAAACAGTTTCTCATACCTTTAGCCATATTTAAATTTAAATAAATAATAAACAAAAACATGGAAAAATACAAGATATATATCGTCATTCACATTTAACAATCTCATATCATACATGTCATCTGTTAAATAGATTCCCTTATCTCCCAATAAATATAGAAGAAAGCGTGAGTAATAAAGAAACAGTAACATTCATCAAGCTACAACTATGATCACCCACACTTAGATACCATCATCACTATGGTATTTTTTCATAATGATCCTTTTCTTCCACTTTTGATCAAGGCTATGGTGGCATTTGTTTCATTTCAAGGTATATCGCATTCCTAGGAATACTATAACCGGGAATATAATTCATGAGTAAATTCAAAAATACATTGTTTCTACATTACAATTCAAAATGATAATAATAAAAAGTGAAAGTAGAAATAGAATTTACAATTGAGTTCGAACACGACTTCCCATTTTCCTACGAGAATGTGAAGTTCCCAGTTACCACCCCTCACCATGGGAAAAAATGAACAAGGTACTACTACATTCTTGGGCATGAACAATATTACGAGACTGGGAATGTTACATTCTGAATTCACATTCGTAGGAATATTTTTTAAACCATGAAACAAACACACTTTTTTGGTGGGGAGTTGCAGGACTGCTAGTCATAAAACATACTTAATCTCTTTTAAGTCTTGAACCATTGCCCATAACCTTGTGCAACTAGTCTTTTTGACAGGCACAATTCTTCCATAACGTTTGGCACATTTTAATAAATCATTTAAATAATACTGAGAAAATCATTTTATGAACATATACGGAAAAAATTAATATTGCCAGCAATTCTATTATGATAGAAGAACAACTTATTTCCTCAGAGCAGCACCCTTGAAACATTAAATATTATATCATTTCCCCATAAACTAGCACAAAGAGAAACTCACTATGATGGTCACAGAATTGGTCTCTTCATCAAGCATTATGTTACCATATTGTAAATCATTGTGACAAAATCCTATCATTTGGTGTGGGCCCGATAGTTCCTTTTCCAAAATGGCGATTTCTTTGTCTATTGTGTCCAAATAAAATGCTTCAACTTCTTTAGGGGATGATAAACGTTTGGCTTCACTAAGCCAATTTCTGAAACATTATAACAAAAAATATTTTAGAAAAGATCAAGTAGTAACTAAATTAAATAATATTATTTAAATAAAATTTATAAAAGAGCTGATCTATTGCCTTTTCGACATATATAAACTTTTTCTGTACACTTTAATGGAGATGCTGGATCAGGTGTTCAAATAGAACATACCGCAATCTATCCCAAAGGTGGACTTCCTTTTCACCAGGCATATCTAGATCATGAAAATCCTTCAATTTGGCCGCTATAAGAGCGGAAATGGATGGATCACGTAGATCGGATGCTGATAATGTCTGATAAATTCACCATCAAATGTGTGAGCATGTCAAGTTCTTAACTGGTGAACAGAGGTCAATAAAGAAAGAAAGGAACAGTGATTAACTTCTACAAATCATTTATATAGCAGGATAAATAATGAAAAGCGGGTGTAGTTTAGAGAAGTTGTGCAATGCATTCAATCTAAAGTTTACATTCATGAACCAAATAATAACAGATTGGTCGAAGGTTGTTAGAGGAGTATCATTATTAGGACTAAAAAATGATAGAAGAGACCAAATTACCCGTGCATGGATAAACTCTTCAACACGACCATTTGTAAATCGTCCCAATAGACGAGGACCTTGCCCATTCTTTGACATAAATTCAAATGTTTGAATCTCATGACCCCTATCAAAGAACACATCCACACCCTCACCATAAATTCTAACAATAACCTTTCGTGAAGTTTCTCCTGTCGTGGTTGGCCACTTTATTTGGAATACCTCATTCGTCATTGCTCCTTTGAGAGGGAAAACCTGCATTGCATTTGCATCGAGTACATCCTCCCAGTGACTTGCCAGTGATTTCAGTATCTCCTGTGCTTCTTCTGGAAGGCGATCTGCTTTGCAGCCCACAGGGGGGGTTTCAATGGCCTTTTCTTTGCTGTTTCCTGTAGCATCTGTTTGGTTGTTTAAAGAAATTTCTGCAGCATCTACATTGTCGCTTACAGCACTTTCTACACCTCCAGCTTTGTCATTCGTATCACTTTCTGATGCACCTGCTTCATTGTTTACAGAATTTTCTGCACCACCTGCTACGTGTTCCTGTAAAGGAGTTTCTGCAACACCTGCCAGGTTGTTTACCATATTTCCTACAATATCCTCTTGTTCACTTGTAGGATCTCGTTCAACGTCTGTTATGTCATTTACGGGTCTTTCTGCCCCACCTGCTTGGTAGTTCACAATATTTACTGCACCCTTTAACTGATCGCTTGCAGGATTTTCAGCACCACCTGCTGCCTGGTCAATTACAGGATTTTCAGAAGAACTGGCACTGTCTTTTACAAGATTTTCTGTAGGACCTGAGGTGTGGTTTTCCAGGCTTTCTTTTCCACCTTCAGTTTTGTTCACGAGATCTTCAGCTGCACTCATTGTAAAAGCTTCCAATCCAAGACTTCGAGTACAGCAAAGATTTACTTAAAATATTAAGTTTCCTTTATTTATGAATTCAAGACCTGAAAAAGTAGTTGAGAAAACAAACGTTTTGTTTAAATCATCAGAATATCCAAGAAATTCTCCCTCCTTCTAAGCTCCTTCCACAGTGAATAGATAGTTTGATAGAGATCAGAGAAAAGATGGAATGGATGACTAGAGAAATCATCATATATAAATAATAAGATAAGTGTTTCATTCAAAACAAAATCACGAAATGATCCGAGACTAATGTAAATCAGAAAATTAATCCCAAGATTTTTTTGCATTGACACTGGTAAACGGCGAGCAAGTATCTCATATTATATGCTTTGCAAGTAAAAAAAAATGCCTAAATTGTATAATAGCCACTCCACTGACATGCCATTCTTATAAAAAAAACTACAGATCAGGGAAAAATGAATATAAACTTCGGATTCTCTACATGAAAAGAGAAATCGTAATTTTAAATCTGAAAATCGACAAAAGGCATAGATTCACCAACCAAAATCTCTAGAAAACCATACTTCAAACTGGTAAGCCAAAACGCTACCAACTATTAAAATTAAACGAATTCGAGAAGCATGTCAATTAATTTCTATCCTATTTCTTAGCGTCTAGACAAATTTTCTAACATTGCATCGTCCTTCTCAAATCTCACCGAACAACGCCATAAACACAGAAACACACGTACATACAAGAACACTTCACATTCCCCTAAATCCACAAACTAGGCTCTCTGCTTACGACCGCATTGATTGAAAATGGAAAGGTGATCACAAAAGCAAACACCAGACAGATTTCAAACGCCACAAAAACAGAGAAACTTTAGCGGAACACGCAGCATTGAAGATAATTTTAATTAGAATAACTGAAGATCATTAAAACAAAAAACAGAAGGAATAAATTGGCGACAGGCACATCATTGAACATAAAGAACAAATTAAAAGAAATCAATATAGCAAAAACACGAAGCTGAACGGATAAATTGGAGACATACAGGAGCCAGACACAGCATTGAATAAGAGGAAAGAATCAAAATTAAGATTGAAGATTATGAAAAACACGAACCTGAACGGACAATTGACGACGCAAAGAAAGAATGCAAATCAAGGTACGGAATATTCGGAGAAGAACCGCGAGGCGGCGGCCGGAGATATCGCCGCCGGCGAAGAGGTTGTTTGATGAGAGAGAAAGGGAGATAGAGAGAGAAAGAGAGAGAGTAACGGTTAAGAGTTTCGAGGGAAATGGGCTTTATATATATGAGAAGGTGAAGGGTTTCTAATTTCTTTTCCACCGCCAATGAAACAAAAGGTGGTGGTGGTGGCTGCTTCTGCATGCTACACATCTATTTCAATTTCGATATTTTTTTTATTAGGGTTAAAATTAGATTGCTGATTTCTATAATTAAGGATTCTAATTCTTCTTCCAAAGAATAGTTATAAATCGACTATTAGCCTATTAGTATTAAAATTTCATTTAGAAAAATAGTAAATTAAAAGAAATGGATGATTAAAAATTAAATATAAATAAAAGAGATTATTCAGTGTTTTTAACTAATTACAAAAAAAAATATGCAATACTCTTTATTTAATCAATTTGAATTAAAGGGAGTGGCAAAAAATTATTATTAGCTTTTGGAGGTTCATGAATCCTAATTATTATTAAATAAAGGTTCCAATTCTATTTTTTTGAAATGTGGAAGAGAATATCCACCTTAGATTGAAAGGAAATATTCCTTGGTAATGATTAAACTAAACTTTAATAAGAAAATAACATCTTTAATCAATAAAGTAACTTTATAACAAATTTTAATTAATATAAACTTAATAAAATCACTTTAGATTTTTTTTATAATCTCCAATTATGTATTATTTGAAACTCTTAATCAACTTTTTGTCGAGCTTTAAAATATTTATAAAAAAAATTAGACAACCAATATATTAATATCTTAATTATACTTTCTTTTACTATTTAACTTAAAATAGTTGTCACAATAACATTTCCCTATGTCAATTTTAGGGACCGTGTATAATTTTTTCTTGTAATAATAAACTCTTTAAAAAAATAAAATAAAATAATTTAAGACTCCAATATTTAATAAATTAAAAATAATTTATGTTTTTAGTGTTGTGTTTATTTTCAAGTATGTACTGTTCGTGTAAAGGAAAAAGAATGGACCAATCTTTATTTATTTACAGTGAAAGAGTCAAGATGGATTTGAGAGAGGATATATATTTTTTGCTTCTCCTAAAGAAAGAAGAGAAAAACCAACATGAAATGTATAAGGTTAGGTATTTACTATATAATAAAATAATAATAATAATAAAATTATAAAATAATGATAAAAAATCATAAATAATATTAATAAAGTTATAAAGTAATAATAATAATAATAATAATGAAAATAAATCTTTAAAATAATAATAATGAATAATAGAATAATAATAAAAAAATTAAAAATAATATATAATAACAAAAAAATAATAAAATATTAATAATAATAATATAACTGAATATTTAATTAAAAATTAATAACAATAAAAATAATTTAATTGATTTATTCAATATATATTTTATAATTTTTAAAATTATTATTATACCAATCAAATTATTCAGAATTTTTTATAATTTCTCTATTTTTTTACTTTATAATATCTTTCCTTTACTTCAGACACCTCTTTCTTTTCCTCATTTTTTTTTCTTTTAATTCTTAAACCTTTGTTGATTTTAGTCTCTAGATTTAAGAATCAAACTTGAATGATAATGTGACAATTATGTAGATTATTATGTAATCTGACATGTGAATGAGTGACGTAGTAAAAATATTCATTTTTTTTATAATTATTTTAATCACTTATTTTTAATAAATTAATTTTTAGTTTTTTTTAAGAAAAACTTTGAGAAAAAAAAAGAATTTGAGAAGAAAGAGAAAAACAAGTAAAATTGTTTATTTAAAACAAATAATAAAAAATAAGAGAAAATTTATAAAAAATTATAAATAATTTAATTGATGTAATAAATTAATTCTCTATTTACGTTTGCATGAAATCTTAATTTTTTTCTCAAAATTTTTAATAATTATATTTTTTTAATAATATGATTTTCTAAAATATAATAATTTTTTCTAATATTGTCAATTTTTTATAATCTAAAGTCACGAATTTTTTTTCAGTTTAGTTCTCATTTTAATTAAAGGTATTTATGCAATATTTTTATTATATTCTTATTAAAAGTCTTAGAAGGAAGACATATTTCCTCTTTTAAGATTATTAATATTTTTCATGAAAGAAATCTCATTGATTATTTAACTAAAATAAAAAATTAATTAATAAAAATATTATTTAATTACATGAAAAAAAACTTTAAAATATTAAAACAAAAAATATTATATTTTAAATAATTTTAGCTTTTTAAATTTTGTTTATTGAAAAATATAAGAAATAATTTTTCAAATATATATATATATATATATATATAATTTAGGATATATTGATTTTATTAATTTAAGGTTAAATAAAATCAATTGGGTTAAATATGTATTTAGTTTCTAAACTATTTGTGTGTTTAGTCTCTGTGTTAAACTTTAGACTTATTTCGTCTTTATAACTTTAGACTTATTTTATCTTTATAATTTATAAACATGTGTAAATGATTCTTAACAACAAATAAAAACATCTATAAAGAAAGAAAATAAAAAAAAATAAAAAAAATGAAATAAAAAATTATAAAAAAAGTAAAATAAAAATATAAAAAGGAATTTTGAAAAAAAACATATTTAACTCAAACTAATTTAACATGAAATTTTGAATGGTTCAAAGATTGAAAATTAAAAAAAGTTAGTAAATTACATTTTTTTTCACTTTCATAAACAAGTGTATAGTAGTTTTATAGTGAAAGAAAATTTATAATGTTTTACAAACACACAAAAAGAAATCTTCAATTTGAATTATATGATTATAAAATCTATATTCAAATTAAACTGCTAACAAATTATATTTGATAAAAGGAAATAAAACAATATCATACAACTGGTTCAAAAACGAACTAAAACTTGTAAAAAATGTTAAAGACTAAAAATGAATTTCATGAAAAGATAAACAATAAAAACAAATTGTATGAAAAATTTTTAGAGTTTGACAAAGTTATATATCACTCAACATTACTTTGTTTGAATTGAAGAGGAGATTTGAGAAAATACAAAAATAAAAAAAGAAATAAAATAAATAAAATTGTTTAGATTAAAAAAATATCATTAATAAAAAATTTTAAAACTAACATCAATCAAACATTTATAAGAATTATAAATGAAAATATATGCAAACATTCATAATTAAATAACAAAAATTTGTTTTACATAATTACTTCACTCATTCCAATTTATTTATTTGTAGTTTAATATATATATATATATATATATATATATATTAATAACATCAATTGATACTTAATACATGCCCTTTTTATATATAGTCTTATTATCTCATCAACTATATTACTTTGCAAATGTATGACATCTTTTTTTAATTTTAAGATTTTGTATAATTTTTATTGTTATATCAATATATTTTAATATAAAATTTTATAAAACTTAAATCTTACATTTAAAACCTGAATATTACATCTGAATAAGTATGCTTTTATGTGAATTAAATTGGGAATACAAGTTAAAACTTAGAAATTGAATTGCTAAGGGAAAAAAAATAACAAATACTAATACAGTAAATAATCTGAAATGAAGGAAGTGTTGTATAATGTATTTTCTGATAAATTTAATAATAAAAAAACTACTAATAAAAAGTAAAATACGTGTAGTAGTAGTAGATTAGGGTTTATTATTATAATGGAATGTCAATGTCACAGTGTCCGAAGTCATTTAATTTTTTTCCCGCGAAACGCGCTTTTGATCACGCAATCCAATCCTACTTCAACTGTCTCACTCTTTTCAATTAAACCCTCTCTTCTCATTACTCATCAACCACACCAAACTCATTTCCCTAATTCTCTCTCATGTTCGCGGCGTCTCCGCCACCTTCCGCCGCTGCCACTACCGCCGGCGTGGGTCTCGGCTACGGCATTGCCATAGCTGTCAGCATCCTCGTCCTCGTCTCCTCCATCATGCTCGCCTCCTACGCCTGTGTCCGCTTCAAATCCAACTCTCGTCGCACTCACAGCAACACTCATTACGACCAAACGGAACAAAATAACAACATCCATAACTCCGGTGAGCCCGGTCCCGTCGTCCTGGGCCTGGAAAAGCCCGCCATCGAGGCCTACCCGAAGATCGTGGTCGGAGAGAGCGTCTGCCTCCCCAGGCCCAACGATACCGGTCCCTGCGCCATCTGTCTCTGCGAGTACCTTCCCAAGGATACCGTACGCTGCGTTCCGAGCTGCCACCACTGTTTCCACGCGGACTGCGTGGACGCGTGGCTGAGGATGAGTGCCACGTGTCCGCTCTGCCGGAACTCTCCCGCGCCGTCGCCGTTGCCGTCACCGACGCCGCTGTCGGAACTCGTTCCACTGGCTTTCCACGCCAGGTGATTCGTTCGTTCATTCTTGTCTTCTTGATTGTATAACTAATTACTTTGTGTTTTTCGCGAAACCGTAAGAAAATTTGTTCACTGGTAAATTTTCATCATTCGTCTACACTAAACCATTCGCATTCGGATTCTGGATTCTAATTTCGACCAGATCTGATGTGATAGAATTTGAAATAAATGTATACTTTTTACATAAATACATTATCTTTCTTTTAAAATGTATCGCTTTTTTACAATTAAATTTGAAATTTCATTTTGATATTTTTTTTATTAAATATAAAAATGAAAATATAACTTTGATTGGTTGATTTTTTTCCATCCGGTAAATTCAATAACATAGCATATTGTGCTAAATAATTACACAGACAACGCATAACGGAAAATTCTATTCTTGAGAATCCGAATTCTCAACGTAATTTACAATATGGAAATGTCGGAAAACAAGTTTAATTTCAGTTTTCGAAAATTTGAATTCTGTCTTAGATTTAATTTTTTTTACTACATTTAAATAAATATTTCAAAAAATATATTTACTTAAATATTGAAATAATGATTTAAAATATAAAAATTATCATAATTAATTTTAAAAATATTTTAAAAATAATTATTTAAAATTTTGTAAATAATAAAATGTTAAGATTTAAAATTTTATACATATATTAAGTAATTAATATGTTAAAAATTGAATTGATATTTTGAAAATTTACAAATTATGGTATAAGTTTATTTGAATATTTAAATAATTACTTAAAATATGAAAAATTGTAATAATTTATTTTAAAATATTTCTTTTAGAAATAATTATTTAAGATTTTATAAATAATAAAATGTTAAAATTGAAAATTATATATATATGTTAAAAAATTTAGATGTTGAAAATTGAATTGATAATTTCAAATTTTATAAATAATAAAAAATGCTGTGGTTGAGAAATTAATGTAAAATTATTAAATAATTTTAAATATTTACTTTTTGTATTATTTAATTATATTTGTAACATTACTTTCTGTATGTTTAAGACGGTCAAATAAATTATCTTAAATTTTACTTATTTTTATCCAAACTTTACATAAGATTCATTATCTTTTACGTTAAGAATCTTGCCTTTATCAAATTTAAGAAATGTGTAAGTATTTAATTTTGAATGAGTATGACTTTGATGTAATTTTATAATAGACAGACATTAATTATTGGGGGTGAATTTCCTCTGTTTTTAAATGAAAAATTTGTTCTATCTAGTATATGTTCCAATAATCATGGAAGAGATGGAAAGATTTCTAGTCTTTTTTAGAACTAAATTGATGAATTCTATTTATAGTAAATTTATAATTAATAGTTGAAAACACTTCACTTAATATTATTTTATTTAGTGTTTAATGTAGTAAATATTGTGAAGATAGTGATTTGAACTAGAGAAATAAGAAAAGAAAAGGTATTGAAACAGAGAAAATGTTGGATTTTTTATTTTAATAGAAACAAATAAGTTTTAGAAAATAATTTGATATTAATGAGTTTGATTCTTTTTCTAAAATTTATATATAGAATTAAGAGATATGTTGAAAACTTAAAAGATGTCTATTGATTTCATAACTGAAAATACAGAGCTGCAATACAAAATTATTGATTTGCAATTGGGCAATGAACTGACACTGCATTGTGTATGTGGTCCCGATTGAATTTTTCTTTTTATTCTTCCCATGCTTCTAAAGCTAAAAAAGCACCACATTTTGACTCCATTGCATACTCAAACCGCAAAGGGAATAGAATCGTCACAGTTACACAGCTAGACACACCTGCGGGCCTACACAAGCAAGAGGTCCTTCAATATTTCTTCGCCACTCTCTGGGGGCAGGTGGTCCTCCGTGACATGGGTTGCCAACATGAGGCTTGGTTGAAGAACCAGAACATGGAAAAAAGAGGAAGGTGAGAGCAAGGAGGTGGAGGAGGGGAGGAGGAAGGTGACATTTAAAGGTGAATTCTAGAGGGCATGTTCTACATCGCGTGTTTTGAAACCCTGCTTCTCACCATTTATTTGACACCTATATTTTTACTTTTCATGTGAGTTTTTATTTTTCTCTTTTTCTTTTTTAATCAAGGACAAAATTATCTTTAAATAAAATATTAAAAGTTGAAGTTATCGAGGTTCGTGTGCTCGTCATTGATGAAGTTCGTAATCGCTGTCCACAATTATTGTTAATGAGATTTGCATGTTGTCGACAAGATTCGTTGTTGTAATATCCACTATGCCTCTGAGATCAGAGGTTAGAGAAGGGTTCCGATGAGGATGATGTTGAGATTTGCGAGGAAAGCAGATTTTGATAGTGGTACTGACGAGATCCGCAACCAGATAAGGAGTCTAATAGCGATACCAATTAGATCTACGAGAAAACAAAAACTCTGGTGGCGGTGGTGGTGATATACCAGAGACAGCATATGGATGAAGTTAGAAGCGAGAAGCTGGACGGTGTAAATGGGGAAATGGTGCCCATGACGATGACAATAAGAAATTAAACGTAGAAGTACATGGAATTGAACCGACTTTGATGACAGTGACGACGAGAAAGTAGAGAGCATTGACGAGATGGATGAGGGAACAATGGAGGAGTGGACAGAGGAAGCGGGAGAGAGGATAGACTAAGAGAAGAAACAGAAGATGGAAAATTACAATGACATCCTTATACAAAATAATTAATAGTTAATAAATAAGTAAATAGAATGACATGAAAAATAAAGATATATGTGTCAAGAGATGAATGATGGCATGCAAAGAGGGTTTTGAAGCATTTTGAAACGAACATGTATCGTAGCAATAACCAGGAATCACAATGAATGTTTTAACTAAAATTAAGTCTCAATTGATAAAAAATATTGTAGAAATTCATTAAAAAAAACGATAAGATATAAAGACAAAAAATTCTATTAAATTTTAATTTTTGTCTTTTAATTTTTTAGGTTATAATTGTTAGTTGCATTAAGATATATAATGTTATAATTACTGATTAGGTTTTTAGAGTTTTTGAAAATATTATATATATATATATATGAGATATATTTTATGAAAGAACTATACTTTATTTTATTTATATATTCTATATATATATAATAAAAGTTTAATAAAATATTAAATATTAATAATATTTTAATATTAATTGTATAAATAATAAATAAATATATTTTTCATTTCGATACATATTATTTTGAATTCAAATGCATATATTTCTAGAAATGAATTGGAGAAAAAACTAATGCCAAAAGTAATTTCATAAATTTGTGGAAATATGAATTGCGTAGAGTTAAAAATCACTTAAAAAGTATTCATTCTTAAATTTTAGTAATTTTAGGATCTAAATGCATAAAATAACAGAAGTTTGAATAGTAATAAAAGAATGAACCAAACTCAAGAAAATGAATGAACTAGATCCACGGAGAAGAAAACATCAATCCAAACACTTATGTGAATAATAGTTGAGAGGATCTTGTTAATTCTTTTCAATTGACTTTGTGTTTTTTTTATTTCTATTAAACGTATTAAGCACCCCAGTCTAATTCAATCCAATTGTTTCTATATGTTAAACATTTTAATATCTGAATAAAAAAATTAATTAAATATTTTACGAAAAGGACAAAGTTTGTCCACGAATCATCAATCTATTATAAAACACTTTTTGTTACATAGAGCAATATTTGAGGTGCCAATTTTCGGTGAGTTTTAACTTAACCTTTATTTTTTAAAATTAAAATCCTCTTTCTCTCTTTTTTTTTCATGGTAAATAATAAATCATGTTAAAAAATAATGATAAAAGAACTTACTTTTTTTATTTATTAGAATCGAAATTTCTTCCCGTTCTTTTAATAGTCAATGATAAATTAATTTATTGAATAATAATATGTTTTAAAAAAACTTTATATAATATAATACTATATAATTTTATATAACTTTACACAATTTAAATCATTTTTGTTTAAAATATACAAATTTATAATTTTATACAACTTTATTACATATAAATTAAGTAAAAGATAAATTACTTTACTTTTTTAAGGGCTACAACAATAATAATTTGGAACTTATTATTGAGATGATGGTACTTGATGAGAAAAGATCATGTTAACTTTTTTTTTCGTCGTATTTTGTATAGTAATTATTTTTCAAACAAATTAGTGTATTAGATTCAGTGTATGATGAAGAGTTATCATGTTTATATTTTCAAAGGGAATTTGTGAAAGGATAATGGTGTATATGTTTTCAAATCTGAGTTGCTACCAGCTATTCTTCAATTCCAAATATTTTTGTAAGAGATAAACCTAGTTTCGATTAATTGAAGATTTCATTATTTCAATAAATATATTTTGCTTTATCTATAAAGAGAAAATTTCCCCTTTTATTTTTTATATTTTATTTTATTTTTTATTTTTATTTTATTTTTTATTTTTATTTTATTTTATTTTTAATATATTTTAAAATAAATATCTATAATAATATATATAAAAAAATCTATTTATTGATGTTCTTATTTTATCTTTAAGATATTTTAAAATAAAAAATTATTCAAAATTCAAAAATAATTATAAATATTTTAATATATAATTATCTATTTTTTATGTAAGTTCATTATTAAATTATTTAAAATTAAAATAAAAAAATTATTTAAATTCTAAAAATAATTATGAAATTTTTGAAAAAACATAACTACTTACTTTTTATATTATTATTATTATTAAAATAATTTTAAAACATAAATACACCAAGTGTCTCTTGAAGTGATATCATAATTTCATTGATGAAGTTGCTTCCAAAATTATTTCCTTTAAAAAAATTTGAGATGACAAAGTATAATTTTTAAGAGATATTTTATTTTTATAGAAAATTTTAAACATTTTATGATAACATATGTTATTTGGATTGATAACTTTGAAAGAAATTATAATTTTAAAAATTAGTAAGAATATTTTGACCACTAAAAAATATTAATTATCATAAAAAAGTGGGAATTAAAATAGACTATCTTGTTTTCTTTCTAATATTTTATTGTATATGACATGTCTTTTTCTAATAAATGATCTTAAAGTTAACTCTTTCTTGAAACATTGAGAATAAAAAAGCTATTGAAGGGCTCACACCATTATTTAAATTCTTCCTTAGAAAATAGAGGAATTTTTATTAACTATTAAAGTGAACTACCATAATAACTTACACGAGTTAGTTGATAAAATTAAGATATCTCAGCTTAGTTCCTAAATATAAAAAAAAAATAATGACAAGAGTTTTTTATTAATGATTTTTTGTATATATAAAATAAATTTTAAATATTTAAATAGTTAAAAAATATTAAGAGTTGTAATATTTTTAAATTGTATTCTTTTAATACAGAAACATATTAATTCATTCTTAACCTTCTTTGACTCAAAGCTAAATGAGTTGGATTAATTTTAATCTAAAATTTAAAATTTTTTCAACGCAGTGAGTCAAACTTACTAACATGTTTAAATTTATTTTCACACATTTATATATATATATATATATATATATAATTATTTTCTGTCTATATTCTTAATATTGATAATTATGAGTGAGAAATTGACTATAGGTAAAGAAAAGGAATTAAAAAGATTTTTATATTATTGCAACAAAATAAACCTATTGTCTTTTGGTGAATAAATAAACATATTTTTATAAATACCAAACAAAAAAAGAGTTAAACATTTTGAGTAGTTGTGTTTTGGGTGGTTTCAATCTCAGGCACATCCCTCTCTGCGTGCGTGATCTCCCTCCCTCTCTCTCTCTCTCTCTCTAAGGTACTCTCCCTCTCTCTCTCTAGAACTACTTCCTCTATTGTAATTCCTTCTTTGCCTGTGCTGTGGTTTAGATTGTTAATTGCTATTCGAATTTGTTGGTTGAGGCACACGTGAACCTCTATTTGATGAATTTCAGTAGTTTTTGAGTTCTCGTTTCGAAAGCATTGATAATTTGCATATCTAGAAAATAGGTTTCTGTTTTGGTTTTTGAGATGAGGGAAATGTTTTGGCATGGATTGCTTTTAGTCTTCCTTTTAGTATTGATGTGGATAAGCTCTGCTAGCTACCTGCAGAGCTTTTTCTTGTGCTATTTTTTGAGTTTTTTTATAAAATATTTCAGTTGAATTAGGGTTTCGTTGTTTGAGTGAAATTACGGTAGTATTTGATTATGCTTCTATATCCACTTTCGATGAAACCCTTATTTTTGTTTTGTTGTGTCTCTTATTTTTATTTTTTTGTAAGTGAAGGTTTGGAAAGAGAATCTGCTGGGTACATTTTATTTTTGTTAATTTTTAAACCATATTGTGATTTTTTAGATGTTATTAATTTCTTCGCTGTTTTATCCTATGGAGCAGTATTGTTCATACACATAAACCTTTAACACCCCAGACCCCACACAAGTATGACTCTTGTGGTTGGATTTTTGGAATTACTAGATAGAATTACCACACAAGGGCCATAGCAGTGTGGCTTAGTGTTGTGGCTGTAGTGGCTCAAATAGAAGCCAGGATATGCTATTCTGTTTTTATGAAATCGTGTTACCTATCACCCTCATTTCCCACTTATCATACGCATCTCTTCTGGTCTATTCTGGTGGCATGTATATGGCAATCTTTGGTGGCATGCTGCCTCATCATTTTGGGCTCCCTGTTCTGCAACTTCTATCCTTGCCTAGGGTTGTAGAAGCAGCTGACATGTCTCTGTTTCTGGGAGAAGAGAAGATGGTTGAGTTATGTGAGGGGTGGCTGAATGGGCAATATTCTTTTTCGGCACCCACCCTCAAATTTGGCCATTTCTATGCCCAAAACGCTCCTATAATTGGGGGAAGATATTCTTTAACTGTTTCTTTATTATTAATCATATTTATACTTTAAAACTATATGATATTCTATAACATTCAAGAATATTTAACATTTTTAAAATACTAGTAAATAATTATATGTATATATACTTATATATTATAATATATGATACTCTATATAATAGAGACGAATATAGAAGATATAATAACAAGTAAATATATATAAACAGTATATACATATAAAAGTAATATAGTGATTTAATAGAATTAATTAATTAATTAATAATAATACTAATAATAAGCAATGGCATATACAATTATGCGTTAAAAAAAATAGAATAGTGGCCATGTGCTATTATCTACCCTGTTTTGTTGTTGTGGAACAAATGATTATTTTTCCACATCCAGAGACATATAAAATCAGTAGCCGATTACAATTGCAATCTATTGCAAGTTCTCTTTTGTTTTCTGTCTTGCCGTGTTGCTGTCCTATGGAATGGTGTTTTATGGTTTCTCTTTTTGTACACACTTCTTATGTTTCCATATTGTCATGGTTATTCCTCTGTCCGTGTTGTATGTTCGAAATTGCTGCTTGATATTATGTCACTGGTATTGCATTTCAGGATTGCAAGGCATATAGTTCTTCCCTGACTTTGTTCCTGAAGTCTTGGTGCGTGGATTTGTTCTTTTCCTCATTTACTTTGTAAACTTATGACTTTTTGTGTATATTTTATTGGACTGTTGCAAAGAATTTCTTAGATGGTCTATAAATTGTCTTTTTTATTCTATAGGAGTAATTTGGGATTGTTCTATGGTCTTATGATTGGCCAAATTTAGTTTCCTGTCCAATTGGCAGAACTGATTAATATGTGATTCTCTATATATTAATATAAGATACTCTATATAACAGAGACAAATATAGAAGTTATAATGATAAATTGTATGCATCCAATAAATAGGATTAGTAACTGGTAAAATGAAGAGTGAGTTGGTATTAAAGAAAAAGAATTCAGCTTGAATTGGAATTTCATATGAAGTGATTTCTTGAAATATCGAGAGCTGATTGAACATAAAAGTTATCTTAGTACCTCTTGGACTTGGAATCTAATTCAACCTCACAAAACTAACTTATAAGGTAAGTACTTGCAAACTTTCTATGCTCTATTAAAGCCATATTTGTGGTCAATGTAGGACCAAGTACCTCTCTTGGGCTGCAATTATGGTGCATTAAGGATGACCACGATTAAGGTGGCTTTCCAACAATAGCTCCCATTATTTTATTACTAACATTTCAAATTTCAACACAATCATGATTTTCAAGTAGGTGCTTGTAATTTTGCTCTTATTCCGTGTTTCAATTCGAATGGGCTTTACACATTAACAGACTTTCTATTTACATACTTTGGCCCTTATTTATCTGCAGTTTTTAGGTCAAATGGTTCTTCGACCATTGACATTATTTCCTTTTTCATTTTCGGACTCTTTAGTTGAATTGAAATGTTATTGGCTTTTCCAGTGTGAGAAAAATCAATCTATCTTAAAGTCATTGATTTTGGCTTTCTTATCTTTATTGGATGTAATAAAATATTCCTTTGGAATCCTGTGCAGAGTGCCTATGTAACATGGGTCAAGAAGATAGCAAGGTTGATCCTGTGAATCCTCCTGAACTGTCTTCTAATTCTTCGTCATCAGGAAAAGATGAGATGATGAGCACTGAGAATCCTCTGTCATCTGGAAAAGATTATATACTGGGTACTGAGAATCCTCTATCTTCAGGAAAAGATGATGTGATGAGTAACGAGAATCCTCCGGAAGTGTCTTCTAATTCTCCTTCATTAGTGAAAGATGGTACAATGGGCACTGTAAATCCTACTGAACTGTCTTCTAATCATATGGCTTTGATAAAAGATGACATGATGGCTGCTGATAATCCTTCGTCGTCGGGAAAAGATTATGAGATGTGTGCTGAGAATCCTCCTGTGTTGTCTTCTAATTCTCCAACCTCAGAAAAAGATGGTATGATGGGCACTGTGAATCCCACTGAAGTGTTCTTTAATCCTCTTTCATCAGGAAAACATGATATGATGATCATTGAGAATCTTCATGAAGTGACTTCTGATCATCCTTCTTCAGGAAAAGATGATGGAAAGAAGGATATTGATTCCCCTGAAGGGACTAGTAAACCAGAGCTTACTGACAAGAATAGCCCACAATCATTGAAGGCAAAATCCAAAATTGTTAAGAAATCTCAAGCTGGTAAACTTAAGGTGAAGAAGAAGAATGGTTCTCAACAGATTCGTGGGAAAAGAAGAACTATGACTTCTAAAAAAGTGGTGGACAGTACTGAAAATGCTGATGAGAAACAAATTTCAGACAGTGAGGTGAAGGAAATTAATGGTGAACCACCTAAGGGTAAGGGTGAGGAGGCTGAAAATAAAATGAAAGAAAGCCAAAATAAGAGGACTATGGACAGAAGTCCCAAGGAAGAGTCAGACAATAGCCAACTGAAGGTTACTGATCCTCCTGATGGATCTAGTAAACCAGAGTTGAGTGACAAGAATACTCCACGATCACTGAAGGCAAAATCTAAAATAGTTAAGAAATCTCAGGCTGGTAAACTTAAGGCTCAGAAGATCAGTGGCACTCAGCAGAGTCATGGCAAAAGAGGAATTAGTATTTCCAAAGAAGTGTTGGATAATGCAGATGAGAAACAAATTTCAGACAGTAGCCAGCTGAAGGAAACTAGTAATGAACCACCGAAGGGGAAGAGTCAGGAGGTTGAAAGAAAAGTAAAAGAGAGTCAAAACAGGAGCACCAATAGCAAAGTTCGTAGGGAGAAGATACAGCAGGCTCGCAAAGATAATACCAGTCAGTTGGATATGACTGAGAAAAATCTAGAGAGTGAAGAGAAGCATAGGGAGTTAAGCAAGGGTTCTAGGAGTAAAAAAGACAAAGGTAAGAGAAGTGGCATGGAAAGGAGTCAATCAAATGACAAGAAGGATGAAAAGCTTGGTGGTTTCATCTTTATGTGCAATGCAAAGACAAAGCCTGATTGTTTCCGCTATCGTGTCATGGGTGTTTCAGCTGGTAAAAAGGATGATGTTGTACAAATCAAACCTGGGCTTAAGCTTTTTCTTTATGATTTTGATCTGAAGCTACTGTATGGTATTTACAAGGCTTCATCTTCTGGTGGCATGAAGCTTGAACCCAAAGCTTTTGGTGGCAAATTTCCTGCTCAGGTTACTTTCTTTCATTTTCCTGTCTAATTAATAATTCTGATCTTCTTGTTTATTTAATATGCTGATGGCTGATACCTTCAGGTGCGGTTCAAAATTGGTGCTGATTGTTTCCCACTACCCGAGAGCATTTTCAAAAAAGCCATCAAGGATAATTATAATGAAAAACACAAATTCAGAACAGAACTTACTGTTAGACAAGTAAGAATTAATCGTTACCTCTGGTGGCCTATCTGTCTGTTTGTTTCTATTGTTTTTTTTTCGATGAATGATATTCAAAGTATTCTGTTTCAGGTGAGGAAGCTCACTCAACTTTTCCGACCTGTTGGAGTTCATTCAGCTGTGCACCCTGTCCATTCCCAGCCAAAAGTAATAATTCAAGAAAGGGAATCTCCTGACAGTGTTAGGGGATCATGGTCCCGGTTGCAGAGGGAAAACTATAATGTGCAGTCTCTCGATAGGGATCATGAATTTGACCGACAAGAGGAAATTGCTCATGATCTGTTTCGAACGGAGAACTACCAAGCATATGGTCTACCAAGATATAGAAGGAATGTGGCTAACACATCTCATGTTAATCCTATGTTGGAATCTTACGAGGGAGACTATCAACCCCACCATCTGGACCGTGGCTACCCGAGAAATGCACCTGCTCATGTTGAAAGTGTTCGAACTGATCATCTTTATTTGAATGACAGTAGGGATTCTCGTTATTTGAATGACAGTAGGGATCCT
Source organism: Lablab purpureus (assembly GCA_030347555.1). Lineage (NCBI taxonomy): Eukaryota > Viridiplantae > Streptophyta > Magnoliopsida > Fabales > Fabaceae > Lablab > Lablab purpureus. The sequence goes on from CM059258.1 coordinate 28,574,773, forward strand.
TATCATGTCTATCGCCGTGGTATTTCACCTAGGGATACATATTTGGCACCTTTAAGTAGGGAGGAAAACTCTTACTCGGTTGGGGGAAGACCTTTTGTTAGGACGGATAATTTGCCAAGGAGAGAGGCTGAACGAGATAGGCGTTACCCAATCTATTCTGCTCCCGATGCTTTGTCTGATCATCATCTTCGAGTGCGGCCATATCACGGAGACAAGTTAGAAGCTTCACGAGCTCCAGTTTCTTCTCGTTACTCTTTTGCTGGCCCTTCATTTCGTCGCCGTTGACTCAATGTGTATTTCTGAATTCCTTGTTTCATGGTTCCTTACCCGTAGTATCTGTCTCTGAAATTCTGGTGATTGACTGGTAGATATTTCAAAAAAGAAACTGTACTTTGAGCACTTCTGGATTTGGAAAATAATCTCTGCCTGCTTAGATTTCAATCCTGATCAATGTGAAGATTGTGACTTAAAAAGTTGTTGGTAAACAGTCCCGGCACTGTTTGATGATTGCCTGCTGTGGAACGTTAACTGATGGTCCAGTTTGATATCAGTTGGTGGATTACTGGTTTGGTTTTTGTGGCTGGCTTGGTTACCATATACTGTTTTGATGGACAGGAAGATAGACAAGCATCGTTTCAGTGAATGCAACTAAGACAAATCATGTCTTATTTTGTAGGCTAGTAATTTGGGAAAACTATACATGAACAAGCTCATGCATGCAATTGGATAACTCCTGGTTTCACTTCCCCTTGGAGGCTAAAGGGTTTGGATGCTGCTCACATTTGCCATCTTTTATTTGTTGTTTCCTCTCTTGCACTTATTTAGCCATGAACTAAACTGGGTCCTCTGAAGATTGTACTAGAATAAAAAAAAATACTTCATTTAGCTTGTCTTCAACCCTTTAAGCAAATCCTTGCCAGTTTTATTTGCTTGGAATCAAATAAGGGTGACAATTTACTCATCTCATTTGTGATGCTTACAATTATGTTGTTTCCAGAACAGTGTTCATATAAATCATAACAAATCAATCATTCAAACAAGTCCATGATCAATAGCTAGCTCTTCATCGGGATAAAAGAACATGAATGTCACAAAAGTTACATCTTTTTTAAAGAGACAAAATTGATTTGTTTTAGGGAAATGGATTTGTCTTATCTAACTTAATATATTTTAGTGACAAAATTGATTTTTATAATAAAATTTGTGTATCTTTGTTAACTTTATTTATTGTACAAAAAATATTATTAATTATATTTCATAAATCAATTAAATTCAAATGACTTCTTTACGTAATTTGTTTTCCTAAATTTTACATACTACTGTCACGATAAGATAAAAGCGATTTATAAATAACAAAAAGAATATAGAAAAAAGGTAAAAAAAGTTGAATATTTATTATATATTTCAAAATATTAGTTGTCAATTATGGACATAATAATATTTATAAGATTGAACAATTACAAAAGGCTACTATATATTTTAATTCCTAAATCAATATCTATATAAAACAAATACTAATAAACTCATTTGAGTAAAATTACAATTGTTTACAAATTTTAAAATAATAACAACATTTAACTATTCATTTGATCTCGTAATTTAATAAAGTAGAAGGTATTTCTAAAATAATGTTGAGGTTTTCTTTGAACACTCTTCATGTCTTCATAGAGAAGCACCACATAAATATTTAGATAGTGTCATTTCTTGAAAAACAAATTTAAATGATAGTCTATTTTTATAGAAAAATTTAAATATTTTATGGCAAATTATATTTTTTGGAGAGGAAACTTTGAAAGAAATTGATATTTTAAAAATTAATAAGAATATTTTGACCACTAAGAATGATTAATTATCATTAAAAATTGGAATTAAAATAATCTATGCTGTTTCCTTTGTAATGTTTTATGGTATATGATATGTCTCTTTCTTATAAATGATATTAAAATTAACTCTTTGCTGAAACACTGAGAATAACAAATCTATTAAGCTAAAATTAAGATAACTCGGCTTAGTCACTAAATATAAAAAAAATATAGACAATAAAAATATTCTTTTATTAATGATGTTTTTTGTATATACAAAATAAATTTTAGATATTTAAATAGTTAACAAATGTTAAGAGTTGTAATATTTTTAAATTATATTTTTTTAATAAAAAACAGACTCATTCATTCTTAATCTTGACTCGAGAGTTAAGTTACTTGGATTAATTTTAATATAAAATTTAACATTTTTCAATTTTTTCAACATAGTCGAGTCAAATAGTAGTGAGTCAAATTTACTAACCTATTTAAATGTATTTTCACACGTTTATTTAGTTATATATGAAATTATTATCTTTTTATTCTTAATTTTGATAATAATGAGTGAGAAATTGACCATGGATAAAAGAAATGAATTAAAAAGACTTTTATATTATTTCACTAAAAATAAACCTATTGTCTTTTGGTGAATAAATAAACATATTAATACAAAAAAAAAAGAGTTAAATATTTGATGAGGGATACAACATAGAAGGGACACACAGAAGCTGAGTCAATGTGGGTGGTTTCAGTTTCAGGCACATCATTCTGTGTGTTCTTCATCTCTCCTTTGATCTCTCTCTCTCTCTCTCTAAGGTATTCTCTCTTTCTCTCTCTACAACTACTTGCTTTCCATTGTAACTTCTTCTTTCCCTGTGGTGTGGTTTAGATTATTAATTGCTCTTCGAATTTTGTTGGTTGAGGAACACATGAACCTTTATTTGATGATTTTCAGTAGTTTTTTGGGGTTCCTGTTTCGAAAACATTGATACTTTGCATATCTAGAAAGTGGGCTTTTTTTTTGTTTAGGTTTTTTGAGATGAGGGGAAATGTTCTGGCGTGGATTGCTTTTAGCATTGACGTGGATAGGCTGCGATAGCTACCTGCAGAGCTTTTTCTTGTGCTATTTTTTATTTTTTTATAAAATATTTGTGGAATTAGGGTTTGGTTTTTTTGAAGTGTTAAGAGTGAAATTAGGGTTGCATTTGATTATGCTTCTATATACACTTTCGATAAAGCCCTCTTGCTTTTGTTTTGTTGCGTGTCTTTTATTTTTATTTTTTTGTAAGTGGAGTGGTACGAGGTACATTTTGGTTTGCAAAGAGAATCTGCTGGGTATAATTTTTGGTAATTTTTAAACCATATTGTGAATTCTTCAATGTTAATAATGTCTTCGCTGTTTTAACCTATGCAACAGTATTGTTCATACACATAAATCTTAAACTTCAACACCCCAGACCCCACACAAGTATGATTCTTGTGGTTGGCTTTTGGAATGACTAGATACAAATACCAGACTATGTCTTAATATCTTCTGATTATGGCACTTTTAGTTTATCTTAAAACCATGGTTGAGAATAGTGCTCTAGTGCTGCGGTGAGTATAGCAGCCCCTTGCCGTCTCCAAGGCCTCCGTAGAAGTGTGGCTTGGTGTTGTGACTGGTTCAAATAGAAGCCAGGATAGAGCTGCTATTCTGTTTTTCTGAAAACGTGTTACCTATCTCCCTCATTTCCCCCTTCTCTTACGCTTCTCTTCTGGCCTATTCCGGTGGCATGTATATGGCAATCTTTGGCGGTATGCAGGTGCAGCTTTTTGGGCTTCCTGTTCTGCAACTTCCGTCCTTGCCTAGGGTTTTAGAAGCAGCTGACATATCTCTGTTTCTGGGAAAAGAGAAGATGGTTGAGTTCTGGGAGTTTGGTGGTGGGGTGGCTGAATGGGCAGTGTTATAATAATGGGGTTGATTATTAACTCAGTCGAGCATTTTAGGTTAATTGGTCGATCTGGGTCACTGATAGAACTGGTGAGTCATTGGTTTAACCACACAACTGCAATAGGTGACATTATGATTAGAATTATAAATATTTATTGTTATTATTATATTATCACATATTTATCAAATGCTATGGTTCAGTGTTAAGTAATTAGTTAGCGATTTCAAAAGCAGAGTTTCAGTACTTCTGGTGGGTAGTTTTGCATACTTAAGATAAATAAAAAAAATACAAAATGTGATTGGAGAGATTGAATCCCCTGTCTTAGATTCTCTTGTTTATAATGACATTGGTAGTTAAGATACAGTAAATGAGAGGGAAGAAAAAAGAATAAGGAAGATCATATCCAGAGTCCTAGGTACAACAAAACAACTTTTCAAATGGAACATACAAATTGTATGTGCCAAGCTTGGAACAAATGAATTCAAAATGAGGTCCTCTCAAGGATTTTGTTAACTGCAAGTTGATAATTGGATTCAACAAAATCAGTACATATTTTTCCTTGGAGAACAACTTTTCCCAAATAAAATGAGTCAATTTCTATGTGTTTAGTCCTCTCGTGGAAGAGGCTACTTTAGATCCATTGACTAGGGTTATGAAATGAGTTGTTTTAGGAAAGGAAAGAGAACAAAGAGATATTGCCAGAAATATGTTCAGAAGTGTACCTAAGTCAATTATCCATGGACTTTGACTCTCCACAAATGCAAATTGTGGACAAATTTAGAACTGTAGATGATTGTGCTAGGCGGGTGGACTTCAACCTCAAATATTCCTAAGCGGTTGAACTGGACCATACCCTCTCAACCCTAAGCTGCTCAGTACTACACACAACTGTAGCACTTATGGGACTTTCATTTCCCTTCTTTGGGGGTAATTCAGTCTTGAGTGTTTTGTCTGTGCACTCTGCTGTTACCTTGTTTTTTTACGTAACGTAAGAACAAATTAGCCATGCCACTTAACTTTAGGATATTAATTAATGTTTTTTTGAATTAGCAAGGGCTTATATAAATTTGTGATACTAGGATGCTGAATTTGAACTTATTGAGGCCCATGAGCAGATGGAATGGTGATTTATTATACATAGTTTTGTCAAACTCGAGTTTATGTCTACTCTGGTGAGAGTTTCATAAACTTGACTCTTAAGTTCAAATTGTGAATTTGTAAGAGTTTGCTTTGTATAAATTTATATTAAAATATCTATAAATAATATAATAATTAAACTTTATATTACAATATCTGTAATATATTATGCTGTAAAGACATTTTATATTTTTCACTATTTTATTATTTTATTAGTTGATTATATTATACATTATTTAATTGTTTTTTTATATTTTTCTAATATTATTATGCTTTTATCCTTGCTCTTTAGTTGATTAAATTATACATATTATGTTTTGCATAAAAAAAGTTGTTGGACTTAAAGTGGGGCTCAACGATCCAAAACAGCAAGAGAGGAGTAAAAAAAAGCACAAACTCTATGAAAGGACAGACAAGATAAAGGAAATGGGAGAGCAGTGAGATAACAGAGGCTGTCCACAAGAACTCAAAGGGGAATGTCAAAACGCGAAACGACTTGAGAGAGACACGAAGACAATCCTGTACTCCATAGGCTATAGCAAGCTTCCGCTAATAAGGAGGGGGTTATTATAGGGTTCTGGGAAACATGTTGAAACAAGCAATTGGCAGAATTTGCAGAACCAGTGCTTATGCTTCTGAAGGAAACAGAGTGTTGCCTTGGATTTATGTGCCTTCGTGCTTTTTCCACAATGGACAGGTAATTTTTTTCAGACTTTTATCCCCATCATAACTATTTTATTAGACTCAAATTATCTGAAGAAATTAATTCCTTTTTGAATTTTTTTCGCATTAGGAACTTATGTTTTTATGAATTTATATATGATTTAGTGATCTATATAGTCTAATCTTATTTAGTGCTAATGTATTATAAAAAATTATTATAGTGATTTGCTAGTTTTCTTTATTATGAAGTGAAAATATTGAATTATTGTTGTAATATTATTTTTTATATTACGAAAACTTCTGAGTTGAATTTATGAGTCGAGTTTACTAAAGTCTACGAAATTTTTGTGGTGACAACTTTAAAATCAACTACCAAGCACTGTTTTACCGTTCATTATGTAACTATGCCTTTCAATAGGACATGTTGCACTATGTGCAAAGTTACCATAACAAGTAGTTAGTGTGAATTTTACCCAATTGAAACTTAAAATTTAGGAAAATGCCAATTTTGAGGTGAATCATTTGTGTTGTGTAAATACTCATTGTTAATTAATTTCTTTTGCACAGGCACATATGGCACCTAGAAGCTTTTTTGGGGTAGAGGATTTCCTTGATGATGACAATAGCCGACCTTACACATACCAAAAAGGGAAGAAGTCAAAGAATCCAAACAAGCACATATCATTCAAACAAAGAACAATTGCTTACATGGAGCCGTTTACACTTGATGTATTCATCTCAAAACGCTTTGTATCAGCTTCACTCACCCACAGGGTGACAAGCAAACAGGTTGCAGTTGCTGGTACCAACTCCAAGGACATAAAAGCTGTTCTTAGGTCTCGGTCAGACATACCAGCATGCATATCCATTGGTAAGATTCTATCTGAAAGAGCAAGAGAAGCTGATGTTTACACTGCTTCCTATACTCCAAGGGACAGGGACAAGTTTGAAGGGAAAATCAGAGCTGTAGTTCAATCACTTATTGATAATGGGATTGATATCAAGGTTTATCTGGACTGAGTTGAGTCAGACAAGATTTTGTGACTATAAATTAAGTTCTTGATATTCCGGTTGAAGCAATAGGCCCCTCCTGTGTTTGATCATGTGCATTAGTTTGATTTTGATGGTAATGGAATATCATTATGGGAATTACAGATTTAGTAATTGAATTTTATGAATCTGAGTTATGTGGTCTTACTTGTAGTTAATTATTCATTTTAATTAATGGTAAACGTGTTACTAAATACAATCATATGCACTTTGAGCACTTCTGGGTTTGGAAAATAATCTCTGCCTGCTTGGATTTTAATCCTGATCAATATGCAGATTGTGACTTAAATAATTGTTGCTAAGCAGTGCCGACACTGTTTGATGATTGCCTTCTGTGGAACTTTAACAGATGGTCCAGTTTGATATCAGTAGGTGGATTACTGGTTTGGTTTTGTGGCTGGCTAGTTACCACACAATCATCTTTTCAGTTGATGAAACTAAGACAAATCATGTTACCGTATTTTGTGGGGGTAGTAATTTGGGAAAAGTATGCTGATAAAAAAATTTGGGAAAAGTATACATGAACAGAGAAATTTCTTTCAAATCCATGCATGCAATTGGATAACTCCTGGTTTCACTTTACCTTGGAGGCTAAAGGTTTTGGATGCTGCTGAACATTTACAATCTTTTATTTGTCATTTCCTCTCTTTGTACTTATTTAGCTGTGAGCTAAATTGGGTCCTCAGACGAGTGTAATAGAAAATTTTACTTTATTTAGCTTGTTTTTAACCTATTTAGCAAATCCTTGCCAGTTTTATTTGCTTGGAACCAAACAAGGGTAATTGTTTAGTCATCTCGTTTGTGATGCTTCCAATCTATGTTGTTTCCAAAACAGTGTTCATGTAAATCATAACAAATCCATTATTCAAACAACTCCAACCAATTCATGATCAATAAAAGAACATAAATATCACAAAGGTTAGAGTGATAAAATTGATCTGTTTTAGTGAACTGGATTTGTCTTATCTAGCTTAATATACTAACCCTCGGCCCTTCTCAACCTTTTTTCATATAAAATATAGTAAATTAAATGTTCTTAAAGATCCAAAATAACAAATGATAATCACTGGTTTCACAGCACTAATGAACATTTACGAATTTATAGTAAAAATTTGTATCTTTGTTAACTTTATGATAAAAAAATATATTATTATTTATATTTCAAAACCAATTAAATTCAAATAACTTTTATATGTAATTTGTTTTCCTAAAGTTTACATAACACTATTAGGATAAGATAAAGGAGATTCAAGAATAACAAAAAGAATATAGAAAAAATCTGATAAAAAAATGGAATATTTATTCTATAATTTGAAATTTAAGTTGTCAATATGGATATAATAATATTTATAAGCTTGAACCATTACTAAACGTTATTAATTATTTTCTAATTCTTAAGTCAATATCAATATAAAAGAAATACTAATATACTCATATGAGTAAATTACAATTGTTTACAAAATCTAAAATAATAATAAGACTTAATTATTAATTTGATTTCGTAATTTAATAAAGTAAAAAGTATACCTAAATGAAAAGGTTCCCCTCTAAAAGTTTTTTATGTCTCCATAGAGAAGCACCACATCAATAATTAGATAGTGTCATAAAGAAAAATTTAAAAGATAATTTATTTTATAGAAAACTTCAAATATTTTATGGCAAAATATATTATTTGGAGAGCTAACTTTGAGAGAAATTGAAATTTTAAAAACTAATAAGAATATTTTGACCACTAAATATTATTAAAGACTTTTACGCATATATAAAATAAATTTTAAATATTTAAATAGTTAACAAATATTAAGAGTTGTGATATTTTTAATTTTTTTTCAATATATAACTAGATTAATTTATTCTTAAACTTGTTTGACTGATTCAATGATTTGATTAATTTTAACTTCAAAATTTAAAAATTTTCAAAATTTTCAACATAATGGACTCAAAGAGTAGTGAGTCAAATTTACTAACATGTTTACATCTATTTTCACATGTTTATTTAGTTATATATGAAATTATTATCTCAATCATCTTAATTTTGATAATCATGAGTGAGAAATTGATCATAGGTAAATAATGGAATTAAAAAGACTTTTATATTATTGCACTAAAATAAACCTATTGTCTTTTGGTTAATAAATAAACATATTAATACCAGAAAAAAAAAGAAGAGAGTTAAATATTTGATGAGAGATAGAATAGAGGGATGTAAAAGAGACAAAAGAGGCTTTGAGTCGTTGCGTTGTGGGTGGTTTTTTCATTTTTAGGCACATCCCTCTGTGCGTGCGTGCGTTCTCATCGTCATTTGTCTTTCGATCTCTCTCTCTCTCTCTAAGGTACTCTCTCTTTCTCTCTCTACAACTATTTGCTTGCTTTCAATTGCAGCTCTTCCTTTGCCTGTGGCGTGACTTGGATTATTAATTGCTCTTCGAATTGCTGGTTGAGGACCACGTGAACCTTAGTTTGATGAATTTCAGTAGTTTTTGGGGGTTCCCGTTTCGAACACATTGAGAATTTGCATCTCTAGAAAATAGCTTTTTGTTTAGGTTTTTGAGATGAGGGGAAATGTGTTGGCATGAATTGCTTTTAGTCTTCCTTTCAGTGTTGACGTGGATAAGCTGTGCTAGCTACCTGCAGAGCTTTTTCTTGTGCTAATTTTTTGAGTTTTTTTTATAAAATATTTGTGGAATTAGGGTTTTTTTTGAAGTGTTTGAGTGAGATTAGGGTTGTATTTGATTATGCTTCTATATTCTCTCCTTTTCTGCTTGGTGTGAATTGTCTAACAATTTCAAAATCCGTTCATATTTTCTCTATTTTATTTACTTGTTTGAATGTTTGTGCGAAGTTCTGAAAGATGCAGTTCTAAATTAATAGATAAATTTCATCACAACCCTTATTATCTTTTCTGCTTATGTTACTCAAGGTCAACCTTTTGGTGTTTTCGTAGATATATTCATCTTGTGGACATGGTGTTAAATCTTAAGCATTTATCTTTGCTTCTTAAAGTTTCATGGGTAGTGCTCTTCCGGGTTTAAAAGAATTTCTTCATCTGCAGTTTTTCTCATGCCTTGTATAGAACTATTTGCCTTACTGATTAATGGAGTATGTTCTCTTTTGTTTTAAGATGCAATGGCCAACCTTCTTTGGTATTAATTGTAGATCTTCTCAGCTTAGTTTGAGAAGATCCTTAAGAATTTGATCTTAATATTGATACTTATCAATCGAACGTGATCACACCACTATAGTGGTGAAGTTTTGGATTACAATGTGGCCTCTACCAGTTTTGTTTTGTATAATGTTGTGTTTTATCGTAGCCAGAGTGGTGGTCATGAAGCAATTGGCATCCTGAAGAACTGTGGCCATATTGGTTGCTATGCTTCACAGGGGAAAATCTTGTTCTTACACGTGATGTTGTTTAAGGCTGAACCCATTTTTTTGGGTTTTGTAGCAATTCTTTTTTTGGATAAAAAACATAGGGTTTCTGATTAGAAAATGAACACAATTTTTATGTATTGCAACCAAACAGTCAAGTGCCCAAATCTCATTTCTGGTGAACCCACATCACTCTGGCTTCATTTATGGTTAACCCACAGCACTCTGGCGGAATTTCTGGCATACTCGCTGCTCCTCACATCATTGCAGTCAAAATTGTTATGTTCCTCATTTCACTAGTTTTATCTAATCCTTAATGCTGATCTCCCTAAAAAATTCATTCTAGTGGGATTGTATGATCTCAAGTGCTGAATTAGTGGTATTGGATGATACCTTTGTGCAACTCACAAGGATATCTTTAGATGTGATCCACCTGCAAACAGCCCTTGAACTTTATTTCCTTCTTCATTGTGACTCTAATTCGGTACTTGTATAGTTTTTCAATTAAGGTTCTCATGGTGGAAATCAAATTAGAGAGGCTGCAAAGGTTGAGAAGATGGCAACACCCTTGGTTGAGGTTGGGGTTTGTTTTGAATAGGAAGGAGGTGTGTGATATGGACTTGGGTATATCATGGGATGCTTAAATCCGACATCATGTAGGATGCGATATTTGGTGTAGTTAAGTGGTTCAGTTCTGTTCCCCATGACATGTAGCTTTCAAGTGAAAGTTTCCCAAGTGCTTGTCAATTGGTATCAAAGCTGGTTGCTAATGTCATGGAAAACGCTACTTATGAAGGGATGGGCTAGAAAGGCCTAGTGATGGTTCATAGAGTGTCAGCCACTAGGATGTTGACTTCTAGGGACAATGCTATGATAGAGATTTTGCTATCACGGAGAGCCTAAGTTTCACATCGAGTAGCATTGGATTCTCGGTGAAGTACTTAAGTGATTTGGTTCTACCCTCTTCACAGCTAGTCCTTAAAGGCAGGGTTCTCCTAGTGCTTATCAGGTGTTCCAGTGCACATGTTTCGAACTGAGTGTCAGAAATGACTAGAAGGATGGAGTTGAAAGGGTTGAAACCATACGAAGGTACTAGCAAGTCCAGGTGACTCTTGAAAGTTATGTTTCTTTATTTTTAACACAAAAATGTTTCCTATTATAATTTATTAAAATAATTACATATATTTTTACTACTTTAGTAGCGTTATTTTAATTTGGTATTTTCTTTATTTGAGAATACATTTTATCTTATAAATTTTAAAGGTTATTTATCTTTTATATATATGTGTGTGTGCATGCGTTCAAATGTAATTTATCTTTTATACTTATCTTTTATGTTTCGTACACAGTTTACACATTTATCATTCTTTTTAATTTCTAATCCTGGGAAGGATCTTAATTTTGACTAGTTTGCTTCACATTGCTTCTGGTGAACCCACCATATCTCAGATTGATTTCAGTCTCTCTGATCTATGTTCTGTTCATTAGTACAGGTCTCTGATTCTTTTCCACTCCCGTGACAACTTCAAAATTCTCAGCCTCTTATTGTTCCCTTTTTTCCTTTCAAACAAATTCGAACTCCTTTTCCTTCACTTGCATATTCATGTTTCCAATTGTTTTATATCAATTTCTTTTTTTCTCATTCCTATGCTCATGCTCTTGGCAGTCATGTATTTTCTTTTAGTTAACTTTTGTTCATAGACTGTCTTTAACTAAAGAACACCTTTGTTCTTTTTTTCTTTCTTTCTTTTTTACTTTTGATAATGTATACATATGGAGTGAAAATTATTAAAGACTATGATTTTGTTTGACATTTTCATTGTTTTTGTTTTTGAGAATTTATATATGTTAATCGTATTTTTTTATTTCATTATGGAGTTGCTTCTGCTGAGGTTGAAAATATATTCTTTGGTTTTGAAGTTTTTGTTGAGATTTTTTTTTCAAGCATTAGCTTTGGGCTTTGAGTGAAGTGAATTCTTGAACTATTGTTAGAGTTGCTTGACTTGTTGAGCTAAACTTATTTTGCTTGTTATTGTGCATCTTCCACATAAGTGAATACTCTTATTTATCATGAATAAGAGATATAATAATGAGGGACAAAATCATAGCTAATAGTTAATATATTTTCCAAGTTGCTATAATATAATCATATCATATCTTCGTATTTAATATAATCAAATCATATATTTGACACTTTCTCTCAGACTAGAGCGTAAGTATTGCATGAGTCAAGTTTGTTGCAAATGTCATCAACACAAGACCCCTTGAGAGACTTAGGAAACATGTCATCCAATTGGTTGTCGGAGTAGTCAATAATGATAAAGCTTCACACATCGATTTAGTGTAGGTGTGTGAAGATCTTCGAGGAACTGGTGACACATGGAACCAATTGGCCGCGAGTAAGATATTAGTGGTTTTTGGAGAAGGGCATCTTTGATTGTGTTAGATGCCTAAGGATGCAACAACTATCGGAGAGAAAACATGATCAGAGGGCACAACAACTACTAGAGTGAAAAAATGCTCAAAGGGTGCAACAACTGTTGAAAAGGAAAATTGATTGACGAACACGTTGATAGTCGGAGAGCATGGTGGTTGTCAAAGGGAAAAAGTGCTCAGAGGACGCGGTGGTTTTTGGAGAGAAAAAAATGCTTGGAGAGTGTTGTGACTACTAAAGAGGAAACATGCTTGATAGGTGTGGTAGCTGCTAGAGGTCAAAAAATGCTCGGAGGATGTTGTGGCTGGCTGAGAGAAAAAATGCTTGGAAGGTGCAATGGCGAATGTTGAGCTAGGTAGTGATAGTTTATGACTTAGTTGATCGTGAAGTTGATAAGGGCTTTGGAGGATCATGGCTCTCATATCGTATCGAAAGGATTTTCTTGTAATTGTGTTTCTTGTGAACACACAAATGCTCTTATTTATAATGAAGGGATGCGATAATAAGGAACAAAATCAATAACTAATAAAGGGAAATATTTGTGAAGATATTTTCTTATTTGATCTTATAAAATTATATCATATTTCCCTATTTAGTATAGTCAAAACATATCTTTAACAGTTACTGTTAGTCTTCTGCCATTGAAGATTTGATTTGGTGAAGTGTCCTGTGTTAGTAGTTAGTGCATGAGTTCTGACATATGTGGAAGTTATATATGCTATGCTTAAGCCATTATTGAACAGTCAATTTAGCTCAAGAGATTCTTTTGACACTTCTTTTTACCCTTCCTTTTTTTCTTCTTCAATCTTAGCGTCCTTAATTGAACTGATGTTCTTTTGTTTACTGGTTTCAGTAACATTTACCATTTGAAATTTGTCTAGTCCAGTACCTGTATAATATGGGACAAAACAGGAAGAGTAGTAAGAGACCTGAAGAGGGGACTTCTAATCCTCAATCATCAGAAAAAGGTAAGGATACTAATCCTGCTGAAGGATCTAGTAAACCAGAGCAGAGTAACAAGAATACTCCGCGATCGTTGAAGGCAAAATCTAAAATTGGTAAGAAAATCAAGGGTGCTAAGTTCAAGACCGTGATAAATAAAGGTTCTCAACAGATTGGGGGAAAGAGAAGGCTTAGAAAGAGCAAAGAAGTAGTGGGCAACAGTGATGAATTGCCAAAAGAGAAGAGTGAAGAGAATGGAAGGAATAACGAGAAGGAAAGTCAAAATAGGACTATCATTGATGAAAGAAGTCCTATTGAGAAGAGCCATCATCGGGCAGAAAAAATAAAGATCATTAAGGTGGATAAGAGTGAACAGAAGCAGAAGAATACAGGGTCTCACCAGGGTGCTGGGAGTAGAATAAATAAAAATAATAATGGTGGTGCAGATAATACCAATTCCAGTGAAAAACAGAGAGAAAAACCTGCTGGTTTCATCTTTATGTGCAGTGGGAAGACAAAGCCCGACTGTTTCCACTATCGCGTCATGGGTGTTTCAGCTACTAAGAAAGACATTGTTTCAAGTATCAAGCCTGGGACTAAGCTTTTTCTTTATGATTTTGATCTGAGACTGTTGTATGGGATTTACAAAGCTTCATCTTCTGGTGGTATGAAACTCGAACCCCGTGCTTTTGGTGGTAGCTTTCCTGCTCAGGTTACTTGCTCTCATCTAATTTTCCTATCTAATTTGTCCCAATGTTTCTTTGTTTATTATGAGTCATGCACTGATGGTGCGACCTTCAGGTGCGGTTCAATGTTGTTTCTGATTGTTTCCCGCTACCAGAGAGCATTTTCAAGAAGGCGATCAAAGAAAATTACAATGAGAAGCACAAGTTTAAAACAGAACTTACTGCTCGACAAGTGAGAATCAAATATGCCTCTGGTGGGCTAGTTTCAGTTGCTTTTATTCTTCATCGTTGATGATATTCAAATGTCACATTTCAGGTTAGGAAGCTCACTGAACTTTTCCGACCAGTGGATGTTCGGTCAGGCTTGCAGCCTAGTCGCACCCGTCCAAAAGCAATAATTCGTGATAGGGATGCTCTTGATGATGTTAAGGGATCATGGTCCCATTTGCATAGGAAAGCTGATCCCCTAATTGAACGGCACGAGGAAATTCCTCGGGATTTATTTCTTACCGAGAAGAGTTACCGAGCTTATGGTCTCCAAGGAGATAGAAGGAATGTGATACCAGCCTCTCAAGTTAATCCTACACTGGATCCTTATGAGAGGGACTATGAAAGAGATCACCTTCATCATGTGGACCCTCTCTATCGGACAATTGTCCCTTCTCACAGAGAAAGCCTTCACATAAATCATCGTCATTTGAGTGAGAGTGAACATCAGACCTATTTGCGAGGTGGAATTTCTGAACATGCAGATGATCCTTATCACACCTATCACCATGGTGCTTCACCAAGGGATCCATATTTGCCACCTAGAGAGGAAACCTCTTCAGGCTCTTATTTGGCTGGGGGCAGAACCTTGATTCAAAGTGATAACTTGCAAAGGAGAGAGGCTGCTCAGGATAGGCTTTACTCAACATATTCTGCTGCTGATGCTTTGTCTGAATACAATCGGATGCAGCAATATCAGGAGAGTTTGGAAGCTACTACTGTGCTAGTTTCCTCCCGTTACTCTTTTGCTGGTCCTTCATATTCACTTCGCTAATCAAACAAGAACTTCTGAAATCTCCCTTTGTAATCTATTTCTGTTCCTTAAGATTGTCATCCATTATGGTGACTGACTAAATTTCATTAAAAAAGAACTGTATGAATCCTACATACTTTTTCTTAGGCAACACTCTGAATTGGGAAAGTGTCATTTATTCATTGTGTTTGACATTTGATGTGCAAAGTGCCATTGATAATTAATGACAATTTTCCTTGCAGACACCAGTTGCTTTGCAACTTTCACTACTATGGCTAATTGGCATGTGCTGCTTTGGCAGATAGGAAGATACACAAACAGCATTTCAATCGATTTTCTATAGCCAGGATGTTATGCTTTGCAAGCTTATAATTTCTGTAGGATCTGTTTGTCTGTATGAATGTGTGGATACCCTGTATAATTATCAGTGTTTCTCTGTCTTACAAAATGTATTGTTTTGCCAAGGTTTTCATGACCAGAATGGTTAACAGGTAAAGAAAGATTATGTATGTTTTTAGACCTAATGATTGGTATCTTCATAAAAACATCGCTTTTTAATGCTTTAAGATTGTTTTCAAATGATATATATGATTGAAATTTGATCACATGTGAACTAGGCTGAGCTTGGTGTTGTGTGAATTATATTGAATCCTCATTGGTATCACAATAATGGTTCGTTTGGTTGGAGGGTAAAAAGTGGACATAGAGAAGATTGTTTTAATTTGACTTTGTTTGGTAGGAGAGAATTACAGAGTGAGGCAAATATTTTTTCACCTAGTCTTTTCTCTGTTTCCTTTTTTATTAAACATTTTGAACTTTCACTTTATTGTTTACTTATTCTCATTTATCTATCATCTATATGTATTTTTTTGTCTTCTATCAAATTGGGCGTTGGAGGTAACCTTATTGTCCAAATTTTGAAATGTTAGTGTAATGTATGCACCTCATCCACTCAAATCTCGGGCCTCACCCTCTATCTAAATATCCCAAAGGTTATCTTGTTCATTTTTTTTCAGATTTCAAACTCACTTAATGAAGTATATTTGAAGGCATTTTGCCCTGTCATCAGTGCTTAGTTGTTACTAATCAACATGAAGTTGTCCTCGCTTAGATATAGGTTATTTACTGTGAATCAATTTCAAAATAGGTAATGGTTCCGATTTTAAAATGGTTTGTTTGGGAGGGAACATATTTTCTACTTCCAATGTTGATTATTCCGCTTGCGTCCAACAATTGGATGCGTCTACAGCAATTAAGATAAGAGTTTTCATTTTCAAAAGGTGATGTCAACCTTTTTAAAGAATTGCTTGGATCCAAAACTGAAGTCAGTAGATGCAACGATTGTTTCGGAATACATTTATGTTACAGAAATGTTTTATATTACACTATTTGCTATTGATCACATGTTCTGTAAATATCCTAAATACTGTAGCATAGACATTGTGAAAGCATGATATATAAAGTAAGAATAGTAATATTATCATGAAAATATGCAATTTTGTCTCTTAGAGGAGTTATGTTATTCGTCATCATTATAACTTTTATTGGTAACGTTTTATGATTAATATACAAATTTTGTCACATCAACATGTTAACTTCTTCTTCACCATTATAGTTTTTAAAAGTTTTTAGATATTCCTAATATAATTGTTATTAGTATGATAACTTCTTCTTCACCATTATAGTAATTTTTGCTATTAGTATGATAACTCGTGTCCTACATAGGTCCAGGGACAGAATCTTTATTAGGGGCCACTTTTATGTAACAAACAGATTTATAAAATTTGATATATGATATTTTTAATCGTCAATTATATTATTAAATTTTGAAGATATTGATAGAAAACATATTTATATAGAAAACAAGTTAAATATATTTTTAAAAACTTAAAATTAAAAATCTTTCTCATCAGTCCCACATACCATAAAGAAAATATGATGAACATTGGTATTTATTCATTTCACATTAATAATAAATTTTATAGACATCTGTTACTATTTTTATCGTCAAAAATGGGAATTTTATTGCTCACTAAATAAAATGTTTTTAAACTGTGTTACGACTATATTCACACACTGAAAACAAATATTAACACCTTCATATATAATTTATTTATCAAAACATTTTACCTTTTTGAATTTTTTTTTATCTAACTAAAAATATTCAATAGACTTATAATAGTGTCCAGTAAAAAAGAACAACAGAATATAAGAAATTAAAAAAAGGTGATTACTTTTATAATGTATTTCAAATCATAAATAATATTTAATTGTAAATATAATTTATAATCAAGTTAAAAATGTAAGGATAACAACATTGTATAAATGTAATTATTTATAACAATAATATTTAATAAAAGAAAATTAATATTAGAAATAAATAATATTTTTATTTTCATTTGCAAAAGGAAAAATATGTTTTCTTTGTAATAAACACTATAAAATAGAAACAAAGTACTTATTTAAAAAAGAAAAAAAATGCCATTATTTTAAAAATAAGAATTATAAAAATATTTTCTAAAACAATTAAAATAAATATTCATAATTAAATATTGCGATATAAAATTAAAATAGAAACATCCAAAATATCCTTCTCTACTTTTATAAATATCCAAAATTAATAATGTTTTAACTTTATCTTCTTAAGTTCTTCAAAATTCTTCTGATTTCCAAATACTTTTTATTTTGTACTGAGACTTTGTTTGGGTCTCTTATAAATTGACGAGTTATTCATTAAACTCATAAAAAAATTATTTTTTTCTAGCTTCGAAAAAAATACGAAATACTAATTTTAAATACGAAAAAACGACTTAATTTATTTATTTTTGAAAGTAGAATGACTAATTTATCAAATTGAATAATAGGGTCAGAATCAAGTTTAATTTTGACAAAATTTTAAAAGACTAAAACTAAAATTTTCAAATTTTATTTATTTTTTAAGTATGTTATTGGTACTGAATATTTGTTGATTTTTGCTTTTGATAATCATTATTTATGAAAGAATATCATTATTCATAAATAAGATGTCTCTTTTTTTATCTTCTATATATCAATTTATCAATAATATCAGATTTTCAATCTTTACAAATAAAAACAAATAAATTTGTTATTTAATCATGATCCATATAATGTTGAGAAGGGACCTAAAATATCAGGAATAAGAGATCAGTTACTGTTCAGAGTTGATTTCTGAAATGGTGGTGACCAGCTTATGGACAAAAATAATCTGAGTTGGAACCAAACAAAAGATACCACCTTTATTCCCTAGCTAGTGATAGATGTGATTTGTATATAATCAACCAATATGAGACCACAAAATTTCCTCAAAGATTTGTATATAAAGATGTGATTCTGTCTGTAAACATGATAGATGTGTTTACTTATAAATTTAGAGTTCAAAATTCAGCGTTTAGGGTTTAAAAGTATTTAAGATTTACTGCTTAGACTTGAAAGTTAATATAGATATTGAATCATTAAATTTGGTATCCTTTAATTATATTGAATTTAGTTGTAATATTATAATTGTGTGGTGAATATTTGGCTTAATTGATTGATACTCATCATACATGTCAAGAAAATGTAAAATAAAAATAATACACTATTTTGTGTGAATAATTATTTTAATAATAAATAAAAGAAAGAACTCGTTTCTTGATGTACATCATGATGATCATGAAGAAGTTATAGCATGAGTGTATGACTTAGCAACATGGAAGTAATATAACTAAAACACCATTCTCAAATTTTCACTAATTTTCACATGTGTGAATCTTCTTTTCAAAACCATGACATAATAAATTTGCTAGTTCATAATGTATAATGATTGAAGTTGTATATTCTAATGCTAAATTTAATGGATTATTGTAATAATTTAATAAAGTTAATATTGTAGTATTATATTAGAGGTAAAAGTTGTAACCTATTATAATTCAATATGCATTGATCAATGAATAGAAATAGTGGAGAGAAATACAATGATAATATAAATATAGTATTAATAAGATGATTTAAAAGATGCAGACTCTTGATTGGTGTCTCAGAGACTATAAATTATGACTTGTTCTGAATGATGAAGGGAAATAAGAACTAATATTATACCTATCTCTTAGTAATTATGTAAGGGACAAATATATATTAGAGTTAATAGGTAACTTAGTTAGATTTTATCTCCTTAATTACATTAACATGTTCTCCTAAGAATAAGTTCAGACAAATTATTAATTTGTTTTCTTTAAGTGTATATAATACTATTCCTACACTGTGCTACATGAACTAAACAATAAGATATTTGTGATTATGAGTACTAATTATATCTAGATGTTCCTGACAAGAACAGTAATGACCATAATCTACTGAAATTATTTTGACCCAATTGAGGAAGAAAATGTGGTTTGTTTGGTAGAGAGATTGAAGGAGGTGGTATGACATCTTAGTCAACCTATAAATAATTTGGAAGACAACTCAGTGAACCCAACTAGTTCATTTTCAAAGTGAAAATTGTAAGTTTGACTTTGACTTGGTCTAATTCAGAAATTATTGTATTCTCCAACAATTTACTTGCGTCTTCTAGAAGCTAATTGTTAAAAGCAATAGTATTTTGTTTGAGTGCTCAAAATGTTGTTTTCAACTCCTAATGAGTACTGTTAATTTGTTGGCTCCTCCTTAACTTGAAGCACAAGAATATGGTGCATATTTTTTGTGACTAGAAAGTTTGGTTGTAATGGCAATTATGTTGCGTGAAGGAGGTTCTTCATCTTCTGGTTTTGAAGGTGGATGGATTCATGATGTGTTCTTGAGTTTCAGAGGTGAAGATACAAGGAAAAGCTTCACAGGCTTTCTATATCATGGTTTGCGCCAAAGGGGTATCAATGTTTTCATTGATGATGAGAAGCTTAGGAGAGGGGAAGAGATATCCCATGCTCTTCTTGAAGCCATTGAAAAGTCTAGGATTGCTATCATTGTGTTCTCTCAAAACTATCCATCCTCCACATGGTGTCTTGATGAGCTTGCAAAGATCCTTGAGTGTTACAAAACAAGAGGGCAAATTGTGTGGCCAGTTTTCTTCTATGTCGACCCTTCAACGGTGCGCCATCAGAGAGGAAGTTTTGAAACAGCAATGGCTAAGCATGAAGTCAGATTCAAGGGTGATGTGGAAAAGTTGCAGAAGTGGAAGAGAGCCTTGTTTGAAGCATCCAACTTGTCTGGTTGGACCTTAAACGGGTATGTAATTAACTAATCTGGTTTATTCACCAGTTTTTCCTTTTATTCATGTGTTTGTTCTTCTCTAGTTTGTCATGGTTGATTTCATGATACATAAGTAGCCATTTATTATTAGGTCTTACTAATAAATGTTCTAAGGTTTTAAAGATGATGAGGAGAAGAAAAAGTCCCAAGTAGAGAAAGAAAATACGTATAACTTATATAGTCATAGACAACTTCATCTAATATTAATTGGTTTTAGATTTAAATCTAAAAAAAAGGACCATTTTAGAACTTTCATAGGTTTCAATCCACCCACACATTGTGTTATGTTATGTTATGGGAGACTTTTACTTGTCAGGTATGAATTTCAACTCATCCAAGAGATCATTGAGGAGGCATCTAGAACATTAAACCACACCATTTTTCACATTGCTGAATACCCAGTTGGAATAGAGACTCGTATATCAGAAGTGATGTCACTTTTGCATATTGAGCCAGGTGAAGTTATTCGAGTCATTGGAATCTATGGACTTGGAGGCATAGGTAAGACAACAATTGCAAGGGCATTATACAACTTGATTGCTGGCCAGTTTGAAGCTACAAGTTTCCTTGCTGACATAAGAGAAAGTTCAAATCAAAGACAAGGCTTAGTGCAACTTCAGGAATCACTTCTCTTTGATACCGTTGGGGACAAGAACATCAAGCTGGGAAGCATTTATAAAGGAATACCTATTATCAAGAAAAGGCTTTGTTGCAAAAAAGTACTTTTGATTATTGATGATGTTGACAAGTTGGAGCAGCTTCAAGCACTAGCAGGAGGACGTGATTGGTTTGGTTTAGGAAGTGTGATCATTATAACAACAAGAGATAAGCACTTACTGGATGCTCATCAGGTTGACAAAACCTATGAAGTAAAGAAGTTAAACCATGGTGAAGCTTTTGAACTGTTCACTTGGAGTGCCTTCAAAAGGAAGGCACCTGATGCAGGCTATTTGGAGATTTCTAACCGTGTGGTTCTCTATGCTGAGGGGCTTCCATTGGCTTTGAAAGTAATGGGGTCTAATTTGTTTGGTAAAACAGTGGAACAATGGAAATCTGCGCTGGGAAAGTATGAAAAGATTCCCAGCAAAGAGGTTCAGAATGTACTAAGAGTGACCTATGATAATCTAGAAGAGAATGAGAAAGAAATTTTCCTTGATGTAGCATGCTTCTTCAAGGGGGAGACAGTGGAATATGTAGAAAAGACACTGCAAGCTTGTGGTTTTTATCCAACATTTGGTATCAGTGTACTTATTGATAGATCTCTTGTTAGTATTGATGAATATAACAGATTGAGAATGCATGATCTGATACAAGACATGGGTAGGGAAATCGTTAGAGAAGTTTCACCATTAGAGCCTGGAAAGAGGAGTAGATTGTGGTATCATGAAGATGTTTTTGAAGTACTTACTGAAAACACTGTAAGAGACCTATCTGTGTTAGTTATTTTATGTTGTTTCACAAATTTATTGACGTCATTTACACTGTCAATGAATATATTATTTGTTCATATATTCATTGACATACTTGAATAAAAATCTCTAGCTTAATGTAGTTTTATGTGTGCTTTGGTTTAAAGGGGACTTATAAATTCAAGGCATGATGGTGGACCTCCCTGACGAATATATGGTACACTTGAAAGATGATTCCTTCAAGAAGATGAAAAATCTTAAAATTCTTATAGTTCGAAATGGAAACTTTTTTGGAAGCCCCCAACATCTTCCAAACAACTTAAGGTTGCTTGATTGGATGAAGTATCCTTCATCTTTACCATCTAGTTTTCAACCAAAGAAACTAGTTGTACTCAACTTGTCAGGCAGCCGTTTTACAATGCAAGAGCCATTCAAGGTAAGGTTTCATTTTGTCATGGTAGTATTTCTTTGTTTCTTTCTTCACATAACTTGCAAAATTATGCTAAACTAGTTTTTCTTTACAGTATTTAGATTCCTTGACTTCTATGGACTTGAGTTCTTGTGAATTGTTGACAAAACTACCAGAAATTTCAGGAGTTCCTAATTTAAAAGAACTAACTCTTGACTATTGTACAAATTTAGAAGAAGTTCATGAATCTGTTGGATTCCTTGAGAAACTTGTTGAGTTCAGGGCTTATGGATGCACCAAGCTTAAGGGTTTCCCGAGTGCCATCAGGTTGACATCATTGAGAAGTCTTATCCTTAATTGGTGCTCAAGCCTTCAAAATTTCCCTGCTATTTTGGGGAAAATGGATAACCTCATGTCCATTTCTATAGAAGGCACTGGTATAAAACAATTGCCTCCTTCCATTGGAAACCTTGTTGGACTTCAAGAATTAAGCATGACATCTTGCTTAAGCCTCAAGGAACTGCCTCACAACTTTGATATGCTTCAAAGTCTTACAAACCTTGATATGGAGGGCTGTCCACAACTTCGAAACTTTTTGACAAAGTTGACGAAGGTGGGAGAATCTACCCATACCTTTGGTAACATTCAGTCACTGAATCTAGAAAACTGTGGCCTTATAGATGAAGATCTTCCCATTATTTTCAATAGTTTCCCAAAATTAGCATCAATAGTCCTCTCAGGAAATAATTTTGTAGCTCTTCCAAGCTGCATGCAAGAATGTCCTTGTTTGGAATTACTTCACTTGGACAACTGTAAAGAACTCCAACAAATTCCAGCATTTCCTCCTAACATACAGTACATTAATGCAGCAAATTGTACATCATTGACTGCAGAGTCATCCAATTTATTATTGAACAAGGTTTGCATCTTTTTTCTTAAATCTCCCCACACTTCCTTTAGTCACCACCCATTTTTACTTGAACTTTCTTGTGTAGCAAACTTTTGAGAGATGGGAATTACAAGTTATGGTGCCTGGAGCAATGGTTCCTGAATGGTTTGACCACATCACCAAAGGAGAATATATAACATTTTGGGTACGTGAAAAGTTTCCAGCAATTATCATGTGCTTTGCTCTTGCGGTTGAGAGTGAAATGAAGAAGATTTTTAACTGTGAAATTCGCTTTTATATAAATGGTGATGAAATTTATGAATTGGAAATCACAAGAGGCTTTTCAGAGATGGTGACAGATCATGTTTGGCTCTATGACTTGAGAACTCATTCATCCATCCACTGGGGTAGTCTTGATTTACGTCTAATGGATGGCTGGAATCAGGTTGAGATTTTATGCGAGAAGATAAGTGGAGCATCAAATGTGAGTGTGAGTTGGTGTGGAGTTCATGTGTGTAAGCAAGAAACTAACATGAAGGATGTACTACTTACAGATCCTGATTCAGATATAGATTCAGAGAGTGAAAAAGGCACCAAGCCAACAGAAGATTCCCAATATTGCAAAAGAGTAGATGATAACTGCTACATTTTCAATAACTCTGAGGGTTGTGAGACACCGGATAGGCAAATAGAGGAGTGGTGGAAAATGAGTAAAGAAACAGAAAATGATATAGCTGCATGCCTCACTGGAACGGATAAGAACCAAGATAAGAATTTACTGCTTGAAAAGACATTGGATAGTGTTACCAAAGATTCAATGTTATCATTGCATCTTGAAGATATTGGTAGTGTCAAGGGTAAGCCTGGGATCTACATGGATATGCATTATTTCCATGGCATAATATTCTTGTTATTGTCTTCAAATCATGTGTCCATTTATTTAGGTAGTTTGTTGATCCAGCTCTACTTTAATATTCTAACCAATTGACAAGCCATGCTATGTGTAAATAGCTTGAACAAGGGTCTTTCTTAACTTTTGCAAGCTAGTCTCCAAAGACTGCAATCTAGATAATCTATAAACAAATTCATAGTTACAAACTTGTTGCTGTGTGGAAGACAGGTTTCTTTAATTACATATGCAATGTGGAACACTTATGATTCTTTAGCAAGGACCAATTCCATGTTATCAATGTATGCTATGCCATATTCCTTTAAAAACTTGAATTCCTCTCTGCATACTTTACAAGTTGCTATAGATATTATAAAAACTAGTTCAAAATCATCATCATTAGTCAACTAATAACTTCCTTTCATTACTTTTTCTCACCAACTCCTTTAAATTTCTCTTGTTCTTGTAGCTTCTGGATCAAATATACTAGTTGTTGATCATCCAGTGAAAGCTCAACCACAGTCACAAGTCACAAGCTTTATACAGACACCTCAAAATAATAACAGCTCCACCATGGTGCTGCCAACAACAGTTGACTTCTTGGAAAAGCAAACCAGCTTGACTATAAATGATGCAGACATGGAAGCATTTTATGCTGTGCTAGATAATGAGATCTCTGTGGTGCTACTTAACAATGACTCCATAGTGGTTTCTGAATTGGACAACAAAATGCCAAGTGAAGAGACAAGGAAAGCATTGAAGACACTTCAAGACTATGTCACCAAAGAATTTTCTGCTCTATTGGGCCCTGATGAATACAGTAAAATGAAAGATACATTAGAGTACCTCACAAATTTACCAGCAGAAGATGGAATATCAATGGAAATAAGATCATTGATAATACAAGTGTCAAGACAGTTCAGTCATTGGAGTAGGGATTACACATGTGAAAACAAGAAAATAGAGTCTACCACAGCCAAGTTATTAAAAGTTGATGAACTAGAAGAGGGTCTTGAAGCTAATAAGACCAATTTCAAGGAAGTGGTGTCATTGGAAAATGAGTTGTGCAATGAGTTGGCCTATTTGGAAGAAAGAAAGAGGGAGCTAGAAGAGCAAATTAATGCTGTTAAAGCTAACATCTCTGCTTCAGAAGCAGCTAAGAACATGGCTACTCAAAGAAAGAGAGAAATCTTTGGGGAAGCAAAGATTTTGAAAGCTCAAAGAGATGAGTTGAGAGAACAAGTGCCACATTTGAGAGATGAGCAGGAATTGGCCAAGAAAATTCAGTCAAATATCAGTGATGAATGGTCAAAGCTTGGTGAAAAATTTAACGGCAGATTAAGGCATGCAAATTTTGATTAATATTTGGCTTTGTAAATCATGAGATCATAATGTGTAGTAGAATGAAAGAAACTTCAGATTTTTTTGCAAATCATCATTAAAATATAATTTAGCCCTAAATATATAGACTAAGTTGTAAATGATAATACATATATACATATGAGGTATTTATTTGTATTTTAATAATAACGTATAAGAATTACCTAAAGATAAATATAAAAATACAAACCACTTTTAAGAAAATTATTTTATTTCACTTAAATTTAGAAACAAACTTGAAATTATCGTCAATCATATGAACCATTCTGTCAACTTTATAAAATAAAAAATAAATGTAAAGAAGTTGGATTTTAGTGTGGAAATATTACATATACAAAGGTTATTTATTGTAAAATCTTATATTTATGCATGACTTAAAAAATTAAATTTTCGAAAAACTTAATAAAAAAGCATATTTTATAATTAACTTAAATATAAACTAATTTTAATTTATGAAAAAGTTAAGTTTGTTTAATTATATGTAAAATAACATGAAAAAAAATCTGTTGCAGTGACTTTGAAGTCCGTACAAAGTGGACGAACTGATGCTAATAACACGACAATATATAAGATTAAGACAGTGTTTGGTTTGGTATTTTTTTTCAGAAGTGCAAGCTTGTTTTAAGCACTTTTAAGATGACATTTAAAAAAATAGTATCTTACTTTCTATAAAAAAATAACAAGAATAAGATGCTTTTAGAAAGTTAATAGGAAGAACTTTTGAAAAAATGAGCCTTTTTAACTTCTCTTTAAATAATGTCCATGCATATATCTTTTTCTTTTTGTTGCTTAGTTTTTTATGTTTATTTATATTTTTTAATATTTTATGAGATACTTTTACTACATGGTTCTTTACATTTTTTTATATGATTTCAAAATTACTTTATGTATTATCATACCTGTAAAAAAATTAATCTAAAATAGTTTTAAACAATAATATTCATGAGTTAAATATTTTGTTATTTGTAACCTGTATTTAACTTTTTTTAATATATATTTCTACCAATATATATATATAAAGGGAAATGTATTGGATAAGAAAAAGAAAAAAAATTAAAATTGATAAAAAAAATTGTAGTTTATTTAGTTTTTAAGAAAAAGAAAAATTTTAACAAACTTATCTTCAGTATGCTTTTATTATCATATATTTGAAGAAAAATTATTTTTGTTTTTTAGATTTATAATTGAATTTTTATTTTTATAATTTTTAAAAGCACTTCTTTCAATTTCTCTGTCGAAACGTGTTTTATCTAAATAATATTATAATAAATAATTAGCTTAATTCTTTTTTTTTGTCTTTAAATTTTGAAAAGTTCTTATTTTAGTCTTTAAAATTCTTAAAATAGATAAAATATTGGCTCTAATCTTTGAACAGTGAATAACACTGAGCTGGATTAAGAAATCTTCTTTTCAGTCCGTAAATTATCTATCTTCGAATATTTTTAGAAGTATGAAAGTTAAAATTAAATTTTCATAAACAAAAAATAGTCATGCATAAATTAATTTATAAAATTATTTAGTATTATTATTTTCAAAATATATTTTTAACTTATATATGAATTACGTTTAATTTATAAATATTTTTAAAAAATATTAAAAAAATACTTGTGGAGAAATTTATTTCAACACTGTCATTAAAGTTAGATTAAATATATGTTTTCAAAATTCATTCCTATAAAATGTATTGGTTTTAGGTTTTTGTTTATGCAAATAAATTTCCTTAATTTTTACCCTATAAAAATGTGAAATCGCTTTTTCTTTAAAATATATAAAATTTAATTTTATTCTATGTAAAGTATTTTCTTTAGTCTTTATTACTGAAAAATTATAATTTAAAATATTTATTTGAAGAAAGATAACAGTACAAATATTTTTAATTAGCACAATCACGACTAAATCAGTTAGAATAGTCATTTAAAATTTTGACCAAGTAGTTAATTAATGCAGTATAATATTATTGATAAAAAATGGTATATTTTCATTAAAACATTTAAAGGAATCAAAATTCAAGGTTAAGATAATTAAAAATATATTTAAATCTCAAAATTATTATATGTTATTCTTCTACTTCCAAATAACCTCATTTTCATTTTGTTTTGTTCTGTTCCTAAAAATTTGACATTTTTTTTTATGAGTTGAGACAATTTGGTTCACGACAAAAAGAATCATTCACACAAGTTGATGCATTTAAATAAAGTGATTCATTAGGTCCTGGAACTGCTTATTGATAGACACTCCAAGCCCACCATCTCCACATATATCTTGTCTATTTCCATGGAAAGATAATGTATAATTGTTTTGTAGTACCTCCAATAATTTCATATTGCTTTCTATTTTTCCACTAACTTTAAACCTTTTAAAAATATTGTGATGCAACTTCAAATTTTAAAATATTGGATAGTAAAATATTGTTTTAATATTGTGAGAATTAATCTTAAAATATATATATATATATATATATATATCAATTATTCATGTTTCATGACTAATTTTATTACTACCATGTTAAGATACTTTCTTTTTCGACACAAAACATACTTATTTCATTTCATAGTGTAAATACTAGTATAGGAATTTGCTTAAAAAAGTAGTTGGAACACAAAGTTAAGTATGAAAAATGTGATTTTGTTTGTCTCCTTACAGAACTCGTTTGAGACAAGAGAGATATAGGTAGAATAGTAAAAAAATAGTACAAATTGATGGGTCAATTTCACTCACCACATATTTTGATTAAAAATAAAAATATTTTTATAATTGATCAAATAGTTAGATTTAATTTATTCATTATATGTCTACTCGAATTGAATATGTGATAGGTCAAGTTAAACTACCAACAAACAAAAAAGAAAAAAATCAATTTAATTATAAAAATAATATGAAATTACAATTTTAATTTTTTAATTTATTATATATTATTATTCATGTGAAAATATGAAATCGATGGATGAAAATAAAATTAAAAAATGTGTTGATATAATATTTTTAATCCTTTAACTCATTATTAAATATTTAATTTTTAATTAGAGCATTAATATTCGTATATTATATTTTTTAAACATATGAATGAAAAAAATATCTAAAATAACTAATTAAAAAATTTGGCAATTTTACCTTTAATCCACTTATATTTGTGACAAATCAAATGAAACTAATATTTTCTATACAAAAAAATTGACGTATTATTGATTTTTTTTCCGCAATACTCAACCTAATTGTCAATTTTATTTTTAAGAAAAAGTTAATTAAAATAATAAAGGGTTTTCCATATTATAAATACAAATATTATATGTATGGATAATAATTGTGAATGTTTATCTATCAGTATTTTTTAAAATTAGATGTGAAATAAGACAAATAAAAACAACTTGTTTTACAATTTAAAGTTGGTTGAACCCAATTATATTTAAGTGGAGTTAGGAGTGATCTACTTTTGTAAGGGACCATGTGTCTCTTTATCAACAAGATTGATGTTTCTTGTCTTTGCTCAAAGAGATATTGCAAACCAACTCTTTTATGTTCTTCCAAACTATTAATTAAAGAAAAGGAAAATGATTGAAAGAAAATACTCTTGTATTTTTGTTTGGGTATTACAAAAATCAAAATCCCACATTTCTAACCTTTTAAAGAGTTTATGTACCAACGTACACTTAGAGGACATGAGTTTCACGTAGACAGAGAGTTAAACCTAATTTAGAATTTTCTTTTTGGACTTTTCTGTGAACGATTTAGATATTAAACCTAATTTATCTGTTTTGCTTTGTTTTTTAGGTGTTGTATTAATTAGAGTAAAAATTACTTTAATCAACAAATTATCGTAAGAAACATGGCATGATAGTAGACGATGATGATATGAGTTGATGTCAAATAGTATAATCATAAGCTTCATATATGTTGAAGTTTTGTTGTCCCATTTAAATGTTCAAAAACTGGTTCCATGATTTGAAACCCCAACAGCAAAAACATTGATGGCTTTCGATAACAAAGAGTTAAGAATTTGAAGAGTATGAAGCCGAAGAACACCAAAGAAAAACCAAACTCTAGTCGATTTGATGCAGTTAACATTAAACACAACATTATTCATACTCTTATTAAGAAATTTCCACACTCAAAAACCTTAAATTTGTTAGAACCAATAACTCAGTGTTTGTCGATGAAGTCCTTGAGCCTGGTAATGAGAGCATGGGTTTGTGCAGTAACAGTGGGGTCCATATCCACAGCAACCTTATTCAGATAAAAACTATGAGTCATTCCATTGCTCACGTAAAGTTCAACCTCCTTGTTGTTGCCTTTCTTCAGGGCCTCATAGTACTCCATCTCCGTGTCCCTCACCAAGTCCATCTCCGCCACGCACAGCAGCACCGCCGGAAGTTTCAGCCCTTCAATCGGCGGCGCCGCCACGCCCATTGGGCACGTTATCGGGTGGTCCTTCGTCGCCCCCACCGGCAGTGCTAACTCTAAGAACTTGTCCAGCATGTCCAACGTTAAAAAGGGTGACTGCGGCATTTCCAGCTCCGACCGGCTCCGCTCCGACCGGACAAAGCCGGGATGAACCAGTATTGCTCCTGCAACGTGAACCGGGCTCAGGTCGACCGAACTGGCTCTTGAAGCCACCTCATGCACCACGTTCGCGCCAGAGCTGTCCCCTATGAGAAAAACCCGGTTGAAGTCCCCGTGTTGGTCCAGCCACGGTTCACGTGAACCGGACTTGGCCACGGATTGGAGCCAGAGGAGGGTGTCAAAGGCGTCGTCAATGGCGGCAGGGAGACGGTGCTCCGGAGCACGGCGGAGGAAAGGGGAAACTACAATGGCCTGAGCGGTTCCAGCAAGCCGAGTATAAAATTGGTAGTACATGAACCAGTCCGGTTCACTAATGCAAAACCCACCACCATGAAAGTGGAGAATAATCGGTAACTTTTTTTTATTTTCCAACGCATTTTCCGGTAGATATAACCTAACACGGCGGTCATGACCACCGTGTGAAATGATGGTATCGTGAATAGCAACACCATCTATAAATTGTTCGTGAGGAGGAACCGGGTCGGCCATGAACTTGAACTGTGCCAATCCGGTCCATGACCGGTCCACTGAACCGTCGTCGTATATTTTGAGCCAACCGGACACTTCATCAACTAGTTTCTTTTCTTGGACCATGTTTTTGTGACGGAAATTTTAGGGTTTATGGCTTGAACCAGAAAGTGTCGTTGAAAGATAATTGCTCTTATTTTGCTCTTATATATATATATATACAAGGGAAGAGTTGTTGTGACTTTTGAGCCATGGTGTGAAAAATGGGATAAAAGATGAATGGATCAAATAAACTCGTGAAGCTTCCATGAATTATCCACGTAAAGTGAAACTTAGGAAATTCCGAAGAAATTTGAAGTCGTTACCAAATACTATATAGTATTATCGTATGGTTTGAGAATATCACATAATTTCCACGCATTACACAATACTTATTTCAAGCACGAGAAACCAAAAGCAATTTGGATTCTAATAAACAAATAGTTTTTTTTTTCTCAATATACCCTTTTTGGTGAATTAGTTTTGGGAAAGTGAGAGTGATAGAACAAAGGAATTAACTAATGTATAGCGTGATAGGTGTTAAAGATAAAGAAATAGAAGATGAATAAAAAATTTGAAAGGGAAAAAAATATTATTAATATGATCTCCACGTTAGAACTTAAAAATGTGGCTAATCCTAATTAATTTGCGTAAACAATTTTAGTAGTTATTTTTATAATTGACATTTAATCAACTTTTTCTATGGCTTTACTTTTATATTATATATTCGTGTCATTTGGTCTGATTTCCTTTTCTATATTTTGTCATTTTGCAAGGTCTTATTGACCTAATTTTTCTGTCTATGTCTTTGGAATTTAGTAATGAAATAGTAGATTCCTTTTCAAATTTTACCATACATAAGAAAATTAATATCAGACTATATTTGTGTATTTTTTTTCATGAATAATTATAAAAAAGAGGAAATAATTAAGAAGATAAAGAAATTAAAAACGTTTTTACAAAAAAAATATATTTATCAATTGGTTAAAAATCAGTTTTATGAAGAAGCTAATACAATATTTTTTTATAGATTTTCTTCTATATAAACTAATTTTAACTTCTAGGAAATCTTTTTTTACTTTTTTTCTTGTAAATTCTTATTGAAAAATTTATCTAATTAATTCTTTAATAAATTTGGCTTATTAATTGTCTGTTCAAGCTTGTTGGTTAAGTTAAATAAATAATCTCAATTTTTTACAAGGTTTGATTATTTAAATGAGTTGAGTCCAAAATTTAAAAGTTTGATATTAAAAATTCGTGAATAACTATATATATATATGTATACATATATATATATATATATATATATTATTTGTATTTTTTATTTTAAATGTGAATACAATTATTTGGAAGTTCAAATTCTATTAATTAGTAATAAGTTGCATTTGTGGTGGAAACATATCTTACTCAATAATTGACTAGTCTAAGATGTGATGCTCTATTATTATTGAAACAGTGATTTGAATTTTGTGACATTATGTTATTATAATCATATCGATCTACTGAGTCATTACTAATTTGGTGGAACAAATTGATATTTTTCCGTTGATCTGTTTTTTTAATTAAAAATAACATAGAAATTATTTTTTAAAATGAATTTAATAAGTAAATCTAATCATTTTTTCAATATATCTCATTAAAAATATTAATAAATTAAAAATTAATATATAACATGAGGTTTATTTATATATTTATATATATATATATAATAATAATAAAATGGAATGTATGTTAAACTCTTTTGCAAAGTTTATGAAAAGTTTTATAGATTACAATACTACATACAAAATTAACTAGTCATTCTTATTTGTTATCTATTTGTAAAGTGATAAGTTAATTTAAATTAAAAAATGCATTAAAATAATATAGAGTAAGTTAACATTATTTGATCTCGTATCAAAGTATCATCATAGTGGGAAAAAAAATATAACAAAGGGTAAGTTAATTGAATGTAGAATATTTTAGTCCAAAATAAATTTTGGCTCTCTAATTTATTAAAATGTGAACATTTAGTTATCATATTATTAAAATAAATAATAAAATTACTTTAACTTTTATATATAACATTTTTAACTCAAAACACAATCATCATCACATCAACTTTAAATCTTATATTCCAATACTTATAAAAACAAGTCTTTAAAATACTTTTTTATGAGCTTACATACATCAGTATATAAAAAACAAAAATTAATTGTTACAATAAAAAATAGTTAAGAAACTACAAAAATCTATAAGTATTTCAGAATAAATTAAAAAAGTTAAAATAATAGTAAGAACGAATTATAAATAAATATTTTTAAGACACTTCAACCAAGATTTTACAGTATATAAAATACCAAATTTAAAAAAAAAATATTGAGTATTCAGAAATAATTAAAAATATCTAAGCCTATAAATAATTTAAATTCTAAACCTTCTTTAACACGTTATGATACAATTGATGTTATTCTATATTCCACTTCTCTACATTTTCAATTAATAGTGAATCATGCGGCTTTCGTAAATTTATAAAATACATAATAAAAATATTTAACGATTTTATATATTTACTATTTCATTAGATTATAAATATTTTATTATATATTTTCAAAAACTAATATCCATTAATATACTGTTTCAAAAAAGTATTATTTATATTATTTTTGGTGAAATTTTATAAATTAATTTTTAACTTCCACTAGAGAACCAAAAAAGTCTTTCTACGCGTTTATCTTTTGCGTAAACGATTGAATTTTTTTTATTAAATCAATAAACATAGAAATAAATTAAAAATTATTATAAATTTGTTTCAAGTCAGAATATAAATAGTTGTTTCTAATTATTATAAATTTTATTCTTGTTTTTAATCATTATTATAAATAAAATTAACATTTAACAAGTGGGACCAAGTTAGGGTTTCCACACTTTACTTTCGTGGAAGAAAGTGGGAGAAGACTTGAGAGACAAGAATGTTTCTTTCTTACTTTTTTAAGTTGGAGACCAATTTTATAAATAAATATATATTAATTTCTTTTGTAAAATATTTTTTCATATAAAATATACACAATATTAATTATAATCATTAAAATGTTACACATATTAATATATTAGTATTATAAAATAATTTTTTTGAGATCCAAATTTATGCTTTTTTACATTAATCTACAAAAAAAAATTATGTTAACTCTAAAATTTTAAGAAAATATCATATTAATTATTCTCTGAAATTTTATTAAATTATCATAAAATATGTTTTTCACCAGATAATAGTAGCCAGAAATTATTAAAAAATAATATGTTTTTAAATTGATTATAGTCACATGATGGAACTTAATATTAAGTGACTTTTTCATTTTAGTTTAATTGGATATTTTGAATTTAAAATTTAAACATTATATATTCGATAGAAAAGTTTTTTATTCATAGCCTTATAACCTTTTTAAGATTTGTATTACAACTAATTTAAAATAATACACTATTATGATGTAACTTTTTCTTTTACTTTAAAGTGAAAAGGTTAAAACGTTTTACTTAATTTGGGTCGCACGACAATTAATATTTTATCGTAATAAATCTCATAAAAAGGTAAAAAAAAAAAAGAAAGAAAGGAAGTATAAGAAAAGTAGTCTAACAAAAATAAAATTATGTTTGGTGAATATTTTCGTGTTAATTATGAAAAAAAGGAAATAGCTTCTCCATAAATTAAAATAAAAATTAATTTATATAAAAGTTAAAAAAATAAACATTTAAAGGATTTTAAAGAAATAATTCGAAATAGTTTATGTAACATTTTTAAACACATTAGTTATTCTCTATAACATTAATTGTTTTAATTATTAAAATAATGTGAAATAAAGAAAAAAATTATGTTTTTTTATTTAATTCTTAGATTTTAGTATCATTAACTAAATAAAATGCTCTATTTATATTTTTGAAGAAGAAAAAATAGTTTCATCTTAATATATATATATCTTTAAACAAGTAAAATGAAATGAAGTAGTAAAATAAGTCTTTATTTATGGTCACAATATATACGGAAATTGATTAGAAAATACATTTGTGTCTATAAAAATATTTTAATTAATTAAATATTTTTTGGTACCCTGAATTAACATGTTCGACTTAAAGATAAAAAAATTATTTAAATTAAGAATAGTCAACTAAAATTGGGACTATTTTAAAAATCTGGAAATCAATATTGCCGAAGAAAAAGACTAAAATTTAGGATAAAAAAAATAAAAAAGACTAAAATTATAATTTAGCTTAAAAAAAGTAAAATTCAAAGGCACGCAATTATTTTACCTTAATTATAAGAACAATTAACTATAATAAAATAAATTATTTTTAGAAATTATAAGATACTACTTCAAAGAAAAAATTAATTATAAGTACACTTGACTATAATAACGTAAATTATTTTTGAAAATTCTAAAATACTACTTCATGAAAAAAATAAAAAAACTTTTCAGTCTTGGTCTTTGTCGTTTGTCGTTTCAGTCTAAAAAAGTCTCAATTCTACGTGATTTACAACAACATTTTTTTTTTCATTTCGGAAAATCTAGATAGTAAAAAAATATTTTTATCACAGACATTAAAAATTTATCACATTAAGAAAATTAATATTATATTTGTATCACTTAAAAATCCATGTGTTTGATATCATGAAAATAGGAGAAAATGAAAAAAAATAAGTCAAAATAATATTGATTATTTGGTACGATAGAAAAAAGGTGAAAATATCAATTCTTTTAAAATTCTAATGTTTATCTATTTTCATTCATCTTTGTTTCTTTTCTTAATTTTCTTTATTCAAACATCTTTAATTTTCACTTTATTTTTATTTTTTTTATTAAAATTCTTTATTTTCATCTCCTCTATTTATTTATTTTATATTAAACCAACAATAAAAGTAACATGAGTGACTTCAGCATGCTCTTAAAAAATGAATAAACTCTCTGTTTAATCTTAAAACTGTGAAACACTATTATAGTAGTTCATAAAATTTGAAAGAATATTAAATAAATCCTCAAAAGTAAGAAGCATACCAATGATAGTAAATTGAATTTTAATAAATATATTTCAGGGATTTAAATCACAATATTTTAAGGGAAAAGGCATCAACCAATGTAACCTTGTGTAGAATTTTAAATGCGATTAAAGTTTTATATTAAATAAAAATAAAAAAGTTAATTTTTTTTATAAAAAAACAAGACTGAAATATTGAGTATTAAAATTTTATTTATGATTAACGATATCAAATCTTTTATATAGTTGATTTGTCATATTTGTACTAAATTTTAAGTTTGTAACTTGGTCAAGTCTAAAATTGGACCAAATTTTTAGCACTTTTATAATGTTTTTCATCACTTCAACAAGTATTAGAAAATTTTAAATTATCCATAAATTGAAAATATTTTAGACTTTTTAAATTTATTATAAATTATATAATTTAAAATATATTTTTAAATTAAAAATGTATTTTGGATTACACAATTCATATAATTTATACTATATTTCTAAATTGCATAATTTTAAATTATATAATTTATAATACATTTCTAATAACACAAAAATGTCAAATTAACTAATCTAAAAAGCATTCAAAATTACATAATAAAAATTCTAAAAATATATTTTAGATTGTGTAATTAAATTACGATACTTTCAGCCATTCGAAATGTACTTTTAGAGTGAAAAAATCCAAAATTGCAAAAAAGTAATTGTGAGATAGTAGATTGGTTAAGGAAATTTATTTGGGCTTCAAAATTGGGTTAATTCGTTATTGGTTAAGGACGAAAGCGTTAGGCAAGACTCTTGCTTCCTCCACCCATAATTTTCATACGCACTCACTCTTTTTGAAAGATCATATTGCTACTATATTAGGTTTTCTTGACATAATTTATACATTATTTAATCTAAAATTTGTAAGGAAAATTTTCTGAAATGTACCATCTACAATAGTAATAATAAGAGTTTTTTTTAAATAGTATCATTTGGAACTTTCATTTGTAATTTCCAATTATATTATCTAAAATGTAATATTTATCTTTTGAAACATATAATTTGTATCAACAACAAGATTTTACGGTGACTTCCGAATAATGAAATAAAAAAGAAATTATATATATATATATATATATATATATGTTCTCCATAATTTGTATAAAAACATGTTGTATATATAAAATAATAAGATTTTTGTATAAATAAAGTTTTTTTAATTTGTATTCTTGTATTTCTTATTGTTGTTTGTTATACTAAAACTAACCATTAATATCATATGTAGAATATGGAGAAAAGTTTCTCTTTAGAAAAAAATCCCAATGAATCTTCAATGACTCATAAAATTTCTATAACCAACAAAACTTGATTTACACACTCACTATCATAAATGAAGAAAACAATGTGTTGTTGAAAAAATATATATTCTCCCAAATAAACTTAAACCTCATTGTCAATACTCATTTTTGCTAAAAATTCATCTCATGACAGAGAAAAATCCAAGTGTAGAGTATAAAATAAATATATATACACATCACACTAAATAGTAATAAGATTACAAAAGCATTTCATGGGTGGAGTACATTCCAGACTTATTTTTTTGCAGATTTATATCTGATTGTATGAATCATGTAACTATAATATATATATATATATATATATATATATATATACACACACACATGATTTTGAGTTAGTTTCTGGAAGTGGGAACAGTTGTTGTTTCTCCTGAAGCAGCAGAAGCTTCATCTTCCATCTGTTTGACTTCATTAATGAGCTGGGGATTGTTAGCTGTGTGCTTGGATATTTCTTGCTCAACCCTTTTTCCTGCATTTGCCACATGAAGATCCATTTCTGCTTCTGCTTGTTTTGCCAACCTGATCTCTTTCGCCACATCCATTCTGGCTTTGGCAATCTCTTTCTCAGCCTGCAAAACCACCATTTTCAAAATATTCACATTTCACTCTCAAAAGGGCTGCATGCATGCAATGCAACAAACTAATTATGCTTCAAAGAGAATGTTTAGCTTTAGTTGCTACAAAATGTTTCATCTGGTAGATTTTTTAATTAAGCAATTACAGTGGTGGTTAATATGTGATTTCATTGCTGATACAAGAATGTTAATTAACACATGTTACTTACCTATCGTTTAATGTATTAATATGAGGTTTAGTAATATACCTATATAAGATGATGTTTTGTTTTCTTGTTTAAGAATTTTGAAGTACCTTTTCTTCAGCCTTTGCTTCTTGTCTGGCCTTGCGTGTGGCATTCATACTCTGTAGCTTTTCTTTCACAGCCTGCATTTTTTGTAATATTTTGAGACCTTGTATTTCACGAAAGATGTCACTTAAAAGACATATTACAAGTTAAGTATCTCTATATATGCATGAAAAGAAACTCATCTCTCTGCATAATCATGGGTTCTCATTCTCTCTATTTTATGGTGAACAAGTGTCATCTTAAGCATGGATCACACACTATAAATGGAATGAGGTCATTCTGTGGATTGCTTTGTGTCTAAAGTTGTGGATCACAATAAACAAAACAGCAATAATATTGTCCATATTTAGCTTTGTTTCAAAAAAATAGTTTATGGCTTCATCAGGTGGATTAGTACCAACACTACTTCAAAACTTAACCTCATAAAATATAAGGTTATCTAATCAATTTCAGATTT
Source organism: Lablab purpureus (assembly GCA_030347555.1). NCBI lineage: Eukaryota > Viridiplantae > Streptophyta > Magnoliopsida > Fabales > Fabaceae > Lablab > Lablab purpureus. Next base: position 28,612,755 of record CM059258.1, read on the forward strand.
TAAACATATATTTTTATGTTTGAGTTTTGAAAAATTACTACACCGAATTGTTATTAGTAATATGGACAATTTACAAATGAAATTAGTAAAATTCCACTTATGAAAGTAAACATATGTTTAAAGGTAGAATTTCTTAGTGTGAGATTAAATAAATTTAATGATATGATATTTCTTGTGATAAACTTAAGTAACCTATTATGATATATTTTAATATCATCTTAAAAAAATAAGTTTAAATGTAGCAAATCTTATGTACAAAATCTTAAAAATGAAAAAAGAAGGACTCATCTACTCTAAGTCTAAAATGTGAATAATGATTGATTTTTGTATTTATTTAAAATATAAACCTGTTTTGTTATGGTTAATTCCATGGTCTTATTTTATTAAGATTTAAACGCAATTAATATGATATATTTAATTTAAATTTTTTATTTTACTTTAAATATTAAGAACTTATAAAATAATATTTTAATTTTAATGCTGTAAGTATTTTTTAATATTTTAATAACATCAATGTGCTCTATCAAAATAAATCATTAAAATAAAATGGAAGCTACGATTTTAAAAACAAAATATTCAGAGGGAAAGTGGCGCGTTTATAAAATCACAGTTCATTTGGGCGCGAAGGGTTTTACTCTTCTCCCTGGTCACGTTCGAATTTCGCAGCCAAGGAAGAACGAATCGCGTTTCGTATTTTACCGATAACACGGATCCCTCCACCTAATTTCGTCTCTTCATCTCAGGTTTTTTTTTCTTCTTCTCTTTTTCCTCCGACACACATGCATACATTCATCGTTGTAGTTCAATTTGAGATATTTGAAGTAATTTTGAAATGTTACTAATAAAAGGGCACGGATTAGGGTAATTGAAGGAATTGAAGGAATAACACTAATAGTTCTAATTCTTTTGGATGTGGAAGTTGGGTGTTTCAAATTTTAGTACCGAAAAAAAATGAAAGAGGATTTTGTTGATGACGTGGGCAGAGGAGACTGTTTTTTTTTTGTTGCGCAGAGAGTGGGAGATGGATTTGCTACCCCTTTAATCTTATCTAATTCATTTTTCTCATTTAAGTTTCTGGTGATTTTCTTATTGTTAAAGGCAAGATAAAACATTAAAATTTAAATATGTTTGATTAAGTTTGTTTTTTGTCTCTTATATTTTAAATTGATTTATTTTAGTTCCTGTAATTTTAAAGTTGTTTACTTAGTCCCTTTGCCCTAATTACTGTCAAGGATTTCACCTATATGACAGACAATTAAAATTAGTTTATATGATAATCTTCTTTCATTTTGTATTCTTATCATTGAACATCCTACTATATATTTCTTTTCTTTTCAATATATATATATATTACATTGTTTAGGTAAAAGATGGTGTTTGGAATGAGAGACTCAAACTTTTTCAAACTGCTGGACTGAAAAAATCAATAATAATTTTGAATGACCAAAACAATCTTATATCAAATTCAAGGGCTAGAAACATATTTTATTTTCGTTTTAATATCATTGATAATATTTATATTCACTTTGAAAACATAAAGTCATAAACTGCCATGCTTTGTTTCTGTAAAATTGTAAGAAGCATCTAGTAATGGAGGAACCAAGCATCTATACTCAAGGGAAAAAGATAACCTTTGCAAAATATTATTTCGTCAAAAGCAGACGATTGGTGATTTCTGTCTAGGGAAATTATAATTCTTTTAATTTTTATGAGTCAATTTTTGTTTAAAAATATCTCTGCATGACACGTTTTGTTTCGTTTGATTAATGCTCATTGTTTTCTTGCTAAATAGCACGGCTCATACTATACTATAGATGTAAACTTGTACCTTTCTTTCCCTAACTTATGCCATAATAGTGTAGTATGTGAATAAATCATCATTTTTTTCCCTTGACTAATGCTTTGTACTTAGTGAGAGGGAGTAATGGAATCACGGCAGCCAGGTTCAAGAGGGGCAGAAGCCCTTAAACATATAGCTCCTGGATCATCTATTTCTGTTGCATATCACCCACTTTTTGGACCTCATGATGACCTCGTCCTTCTAGAGCTTGATGAGAAACTTCTCCCAGATGTTCTGCATGAAAGGTATGCATTGACAGACAATCAGTTGTTTGTAACTCTTTCCGTGACCCACGCTTCCCCAATTTGCACCTTTTTTAACTTAAATACGATTGTTGTTCTATTCCAGGGTGGTCTTGAGAGGACAGCCTGATGAAGATGCAGTTCTTTGCACTCAATCCAGAACATATGCTATGAAGTTTGTTGGAACTTCCAATTCGGTTCTGCTTGTACCACCAGGAAATCATTCAGAATTTTGTGAAAATCCACAAAAGAATGATAGCAACAAGGAAGAGAATGTTGTTGCACCTGTGATCAAAGTTGTATCAGGTAATATGGAGCTTGTCGAGACTGCCCCCAGACTTGATAAACTTAAGTCCTTTCTGGCAGAAAAGACTTACAGTTTCGAGGAGTGTGACATGGGAAATTTAGAAGACAATCAGGAATCTAGAATCGGATTATATAACTGGAATGATCTTGTAGACAATATCCAAGCTAGTGATGAGGAATTAAGGTCTGGACTGCAGGCTCTTTCTGCAGTTGAGATTAATGGATATTGGAGATTAGTTGATGGGAGTTACATGGACATGATTCTGGGAATGCTTTTGAAAAATGCGGTGTTGAATGACTGGTCACTTAATGCTTTAAACGAAGATGAAGTTGTGAGTACACTGGAATCAGATGGATTTCCTGGGGTGCTAGCAAGGCATTGTCTGCATGCATATGGCACCAAAGTAAACGAAGGCATGTCTGGTTGTGCGTGGAAGTTGGATGAGAAGCGAGTATGCATACATTTTGCAAGAGAAATCCTGAAAGGGGGTAAAAGGAAGTTAGAGAGTTTCATGGATGAATGGAGGAAGAAGGTTCCAGATGGAATGCAGCCCACTTTTGATCTCGTGGAAGGAGAGGTATTAACAGAGAGAGTTGGAGTTGAGACATGGATTCGCGCCTTCAGCGTAGCATCTTTACCCTCCACTCCAGCCGATCGTTTCTCCATTCTTTTCAGAGAGAGGACAAAATGGCAATGGAAAGATCTGCAGCCCTATGTCAGGTGGACATGTCATAATTATTTTTTCCTTAAATGTATCATATCTTCTTTTACATTTGAGTTAACTTCTTTTAAGATGTTTCAGAGATCTGAAGGTACCTGGTCTTTCTTCAGAAGGTTTGCTGCTCAAATACACTCGAAGGACACAACCATCACCTGATGAGGAACCAGTTTTCAGCGCAAGATAGTATGTATTTGTGTACCTTGCACTGTCATTATTTCCCGTGCTCCTCACTTCAGATTGACCTTTACTAGTACTTTTATATGGAAGTTTAGAATTATCTTCTATTTCCACGATTTCCATATATTGTCATGCATATATATATATAAATTCAAGATTTACAATACTTTACTATTTAAAATTGCTTAGTAGAAATAACTTGTGGTGATAAGCTTTGAGTCTTCCCTTCTATGCTTACTATTTAAATATAGATCTATCAAATACCTACTAATTTACATGGCATGGCAAAAATATTGTTTCGGACAAGCTTTAGTGACAGAAATGGATTGCCTCTCGCCCTATCTGAGAAAATAACTGCCTATTGATACCAACAATAACTGCCACATCTAAAATCATAATTGTCCCAAAGATAAATTATAACTGCCTTATTTTTTCTGATACAAACCTTCAATGGCCTATCCCTGGACTTATAGAAATGAAGGTACTCGTCAGAGTCCGTTTCTATATAGGCCATGTTCTATTGTGGCTTTGAGTTAATGTGGGACCTTGTCATTGTTGCAAAGTATCATATAATGGAAAAGTATCTGTCTTCTTGGTGGATTGAAAAATTAGATTATATTTGGGAGTTAGATATATTTATCAAACTGGACGACAGACCAACACATAATTTCCTTAATAGTTTAGGTTCAAGTATTTGTTTAAGATACATGTTTAATATGTGAATGCAAATAATTATTTATGACCATATTCCAATTTTGTTGTCTAGTCTTCATTTTGATGTACATATCCTATTATAATAATTTGTGATGACTTGGCCTAATTTTATGTTATTTATTATTGGGACAAGGAAAGAGAACTTCTGCATATCCTGTGACTTGAAAATAATTTATTTCTGAAAATAATCAATTACCTAATTGGCCTTGTGAAATTGTTCTGTTTCAATAGACTATGTGATTGTGTTGATTAAATTATATTTAATGCATCAGGAAATTGATTAAATGACCATATATTGTTATAAATGCTTTAATTGCTTGTGAAATATGTTTTGATTAAGATTCTATGATTTGAGAGGTGTGAATTATGAAAAAACACCTGTGGTGAGTGAATACTTGTATGATTACCTATGATACTATTTTTTGTTGCATGTGTTGGGATTGAGACCAAGAGTGTTCAACTTTAGCCATCTTGTTTGTTTAAAATTTTTTATGTGGGCAACTATAGTTATTATGTTGCCGGGTTTTTGATAGGATTTGTGGAGGCACCAAGGGCACCACATTGATTTTTGAAGGTAGTATCGAGGATTTAACCTCATACTTCTCTTTGTATGTGTGGAATCTTCTTTATGCAACATATGATATAGGAACTGCTACTCTTTCAAAGAGATAGGAATGTTAGAAATGATAGTGTGAAAGAAAAGATTGAGGATTGAGAGTCTTGAAAGTGTGTTGAGAGGTGTGGTACGAAGGATGAATGGTAAACAACAGTGCACTGGGGATGAGACTAAGAGAGGTTATGGAGACCTTGGGGAATGGCAAGTGGTGGATCTCTAGGTTTTATCTTTATTATTAGGGTTACGGGATCATGTGCGTTGTACATGTAGTATGATAACTCTCATAGTTGTTCATTTTGTGGCATAAAACTGTTAAGACCCGGGAGGGTTAATGATAACATGTGGGGCGTAAAAAGTGTGATGGGTAAAGTGAGATAATATTTAGGAATAATGGGAGTTGTAAGTTAGTTAATGACCTCTAGAGGTTATGTAGGTTGTATGTATAGTTTGAAGGTACAAGAAACTCTTCCTAAATCAACCTTTCCAAGTACTTATGATGTTGGTGGGAGCATGACTTGAAGACTTCAATAGATGTAATAAAGGGAAGAGGAAACAAGATGTGATGTATATTTTCTTCTTGTTCGTAGTCACTTTGTTGGTTTAAATGGCCCAAACATACCACCTATTAATTAATATGGAGCTCATGTCTAGTTACATTACTTTGTGATACACCCACCCACTTCAAGGATTCAAGGCGTAAATCAAATTACTATGTATGAGGGAGATATGGTTCCAACTTGTCCTACTAGATTTGGAATGACTCATACTGAGCACGATGTTGTGGAAAGAAGTCTAAATTGCATTATTAAGCTGAACACATTTATGCATGCATATGAAGATCAAGGAGGGTGGTATGGAAGAGTTCACACCTTTCAAAATCAACGAATGGGAGTTGAAGGACTTACCAGAAGATGGAGGCATCTTAGGAAGCGCACACAGTGTAGAATCGTTTGATGAAGAAGACCCTTTGGAGACAAGGATGACCTTTCAGAGGGAATGTAATTGGCATTGGTGTTGATATTAATGTGTAGAATACCCATGGTTAAGTTTCTTTTATGTTCTTTCCATGTCACTCTGGTCTTCATATACATGCATAGACATATCCAATTTGATAATGCAATCTAGGCTTCTTCCCATAACATTGTGCTTCGTATAGACACTTGAAATCTAGTAAGAAGATCTAGAGCCACCTCCCCCTCATATATGGTAATATCATCCATGTGCTTAATCTTCAATATGGGTACGCGTATCCGAAGTAATGTAATTAGACGTGAGCTTCAAATTAGTAAACGGTGTGCTCGGGTCTTCCAAAGAACAAAACGACTACGAACAAGACAAAAAATATTCATCACATCTCGTTTTTACCTTCTTTTGCCATGTTCATTTGAAGTCTTTAAATCATGCTCACACTAACATCATCAATACTTAGAAATGTTGATTATAGAGTGAGTCTTTACGTATCTTCTTATTATACATATAACGTGTGTAATCTATACATGCTATTAACTAACGTAAAACCCTCGCATTTCCTAATTATTTGTCTTAGTTTACACATCACATTTTTTAGGGTCTAAATGTTGTCATTAAGTATTCTGAGTTTTAACATCCTTTCACCATAGAATAAACAACTATAAGGGTGATCATACTATGAGTACAATGCTAATGATCACACACCTTAATAATAAGAGCTCGTCGGGAGTGGCTAATGAGGCTAGTGAATTTCCTGCACTTACTGGATACACCAAATTCGGAGATTCATAACTTATCATTCCCCAAAGTCCCACGACCTCTCATAGCCTCATCCTAGTGTACCATTGTCCACAATTCATCCTCTTATCACACCTATCAACGCACTTTCAATCCATGATCTTTCCCTCTGCACTCATTTTCTAAAGCTCCCATCTTTTTGAAAATGTTGTCTTTGTATGACATGTCACACAAAGAAAATTTAACACATACAAAAGAAAGTATGAGGTTGAACTCTTTATACTACCTTCAAAATTCTAGTCAGGCCCCTTAGGTGGTGTCACTACCCTTCACATTATCCTATTGAAAATTCGATTGTATAATGAATGTAATTGCCTGCATCAAAATTTAAACAAACAAGATGTTAGAGGTCGAATACTCCTGATCTCAATCCAACATGTACAACCAAAATAATGATACTGATAATCATACAAGTATTCGTACATCATAAGTAATTTTTTGAAATTCTCGTCTCACTAGTCATAGGATCTTAAAAAAATACATTCATCAAGTAATTGGAGCATTTATAACAATGTACGGACATTTAATCAATTTTCTAATGCATTAGACAAAATCTATTAGATATCATTCATTTAACATAGTCAATTAGAGCATAACAATTTCACAAGGTCAAATAGGTTATCATATAGGCTATTGATTATTTTCAATAGGAAATGGGTTTTAATACTTCAGTTACATTTAATCAATTATCTATGAAGATAATCTATTAACTAGTTTTACTCATATAATCAATTATCTTTTAGAATAATCAATTATTTGCTGAGGATAATTGATTATCTACACATAATCGATTATCAATTAATCCATCACTGAAAATAGGTGTATGAAGTTTTAAATAATTGATCATCTTTACACATGATAAGTTATTTTGTTCTTTGTGTCCTTCATCATTTGCTTTCAAAGGTTTTCGATTCAAAAGTTAATTTTCCAACATTTTAGGAAAGCTAAGAACACATTTATGCATTTCAAAAATGAACTTACATCCATTTCATCATAATGTCACACTGCAAAATCAAGCATAAGAAAGGTTCAAGTTGTAAGAAAACTCCCTATACCTAGAGTGTAGCTTACAAAGTGAAGATGAATAAAGGGTGAATGACTATTTATTAGGTTGACTCTAGAATAGTTTGCCCAACACAGATGATTAGGGAAAAGATAAGCAAAAGCTTATTAGAAACAAGAAAGAGTAATGCTTAAAGTTGAGTAGATGACTACATACCCAACTTGGATTAACAATGGCCTCTAGAAGTTACCCTATGCACTCTTCCTTCAGCTAACAAGGACCAAAATATTTTTCCTCCCTTTTAAAATTACGACCAACTAGTGGGGAGAAGACTCCCAAGGCTTTTTATATTGGTTGAGAAATTTTGGACGCGAGGCATTGACTCTCCCTTTTTGTTCAGCCTCACATCACAACTTTCTATATGCAATGTGACCCCAAATACACACAAGAAAAGTCATGCCATAAATGGCTAAAGTTGTTGCGAAGTTCTTTGCCTATAATGGCAAAGCCAAAAGCGCCTAAAAAGTGAAAATTTTTGTGTTTTTTTAATTGTTCTGTTTTAGGAATAAATGAATCTCCGGTGTGGGTTTTCTCTGTGGTATGAGATGTCTTTGGGGAAGACTTCTTATCTCAGTTTCTCGGGTCATAGAAAGAAAAGCTTCTATTCGGTACTCTACAAATGAACTTCTAGTTCTGATAGCTACCATCTTTTCACTTAGTTTTATTAAGACATGACTTATGCATATTATATATGGTTTTTCCATGACATTTGTAAAAATGTAATGTTGTTTTATTATTATTATTATTTTTTCTTTTTGTATGTACCTAGGTTTAGGGTTAAGGTAAGTGCCTTGCCTTATTTTGTAAATCATATATATATATATATATATATATATATATATCAATAGAAGAACACAATAGTGCAGGGTGAATACACTATTTATCCTTCATCTCATTTATTTAAGTTGATATCAGGACATGTATGATCTCGTTATGTCTTATTCTTCATTAAATTTATATAGTTCTATGGATTAAGTTTGTGTTTAGTGGAGTTGTTTTAATCTTAAATTCCCAATAAAAATACTAATATAATTTGTTTCCTAATTCTCATGTCAAGCTAATTCATAATATGAATCTTATTATTTGATATCAAAACTTCGGTTAATGCATAAGAGATTGAAACTGACTTGAAATTGTAAGATGCTTGAATTAGTAGTATTATTGGACTTTTGCCGCTAATCTGAAATTCCATCACTATTGTCATAATAAATTTTGTTGGAAATTTAGAGTTTTGACTATTTGTTTTATGACTAGTTCAGTTGCTAATCCATAGAAAATTAGTTTCATAAACTCTTGGATAATTCTTAATTAATGTATGATGTTGTTGAATTTTAAACATGTTTTTGTCAAATGATGTTATTTATTGATTATAATTACCACCAGTTGTGTCTACTTTTGTTGAGTTATATGTTCACATATATTTTGTTTCTTTAATGGTTTAATCTTTTACTTAATTAATTGTTGTAAGTTTTGATCAAATTCTAGTTTGAAATAAATATTGAATTGATTGATTCTAAACATCAGAGTTAAGTGTTCAAATCTAGTTGTTGAATCATATTTTAATTTTTTGTCTAAGTTTGGAACCAAAAAGCATTAGAAAAAGAATTTGTGAAGTTTAAAGTCCAAAAACAAGTGTTTTAAAATTTATATGCAATATTAATTGGTGGCAATTTGATTTGGCAAATTAACTCATTCATTTTTTTGTGCATGTCTTAGTTTCATTTCTAGTGTTATCTCTTACTAGTTTTAATCCTACATTACCTAAGTAACATCTCGTCTTCTAGACGTGCTTTATCTTTGTATTAATCTAGTTTTGTCATATTCTATATCTATTTGATTTAGCCTATTCTTGTTTGACACATTTTTAGTTTTTTTTTTAAAAAGTTCTTAATAGTTTTGTCTTGTGAATTTTATTTTCTTAAATCTTTTTAAGTTTTTGGTTGAATTGTTTTTCTTTCACTTGATACCTTAATACAAGACAATTGATAAAAAACTTTTTACCACTCTTAAATAAGTGTTGAGTGGTGATCTTATCTATTACAAAAGCCTAAAATCGAGAGCCTAGTGAGAATTGTTAATTGTTTTGTTTTATAGTCTTAACTTGTTTACTATGTTGTTTCTTTGTGCAATTTTTTTAGGTGACAATGTTTAGGTCTTCTCTTTCTCCAAATGTCGCAAAATACAAACTTGAAATTGACAAATTGAGAAAGGAGATTCGAATGAAAGATAGGCAAAAAGAAGGGGAGTATAAAGAATTTGATGATGCCAGGAAAAAATTTGAGGAAGTGAAAGGACTCTTTCATGAGTGAAAACATTATGAATGATGAAGAGGAATTTCAAGAAGTACTTCCCAATATGGAAGCCATAAAGAGAGGTCATGGGATGTTCAAAGATATGAATTAAGAAGGTGTGACTCCATGAAGTTCAAAGTGAATAAGTCAAACATCAAAATTCTATAGTTCTATGGTACTAATGAATTCACAAAGTAAATTGAATGGGAGACTAAAATTCAACAAATTTGTAATTTTTGTAATTTTGATGAGAACCTGTTTAGAATTAGAGGACTATGTCATGATGTCTATCAAATTTAGAATTTTTTATAATAAAGATAATTTCTCCAATTGTTTAATAAAAATCCTTCTAAGATGTGTCAAATATTCAGTACATGCCATCTTAATTATCCATGTGTCTAAGTAACTATTTTCCTTAATCAAAATCAACTAAGAGCTTACCTTTAAACAAAACATCAAATTATGGTTTTGAAGGTAAGATGTAATCTCTTTTATACCATTACTATTATTATAATTATCACTGCAATAAATATTTATGATAAATTAAGTGACGTTAATTATAATTATAATTAACATTTCAAAAAATTTAATAAATTAATAAACATGTTATATTTAATAGTTAATATTTAATAATTTCGTTTGATTAATTTAATCAAAAGATAATTTTTTATAATTATCTCAATTACTGCAATTAAATATAACAGTGTATCTTATAAATTAAAAATAATTCTTATTTGAAACATAGATTGAAAAAAATATTATCACGATGTCTTTTATTATCTATCTATGTGACATTTTTCATAATATATAATTGATAATTGATTTTATTTTTATTTTTATTTTCGAATAAACATGTGTAACAAGATCTTAACTAGTTAGTTTATTCAAACGTGTCTCTGGTCTAAACAAACAAAAGACTTTACTTAATTCATAGTCGAGAAAAAAAAGCATTTTTGCTTACACAACAGGCATAATAAATATTTATTTTATGTAATTAATATTTGTAACAAATAACATATTTGAATATACAAATCATATTCTAATCGTAATAAATATATCTTTTAAACATATAAATTATATTTTAAATATATTATGAGACAAAATTTTTTTTAGCTATTGATAGTTTTTTTAAATATTAAACTCAATTTTTAAAAATAATTAAAATAGATAAGAAGCTTAGAAAACTTCTTAAAAACGTTGTTGTCAAAAGAAAAACTCCTATAAAATACTATTATTAAAAACTAATTTCTAATATTTAATTATATACACAAGGCGGAATTATATATCAGTAAGTTATTCTAATTAAATGTTACTCTAATTTTTACTAATTTGTAATAGGTTGCAAGTAAACATACTAATAATAATTTATTATCTTTGCTCTGTAATAAATTATTTGCAATGGTGTGAATGTTTTTAGAGACAATTGATAATGGTTTGTTATTGAAGTGAATTTTGGTATAATTTTTGGCCTTTGATTGTATTACTTTGTTTTTTTTCTTCATTTTAATTCATTTTTAGTTTTAATTTTAAAAAATACTATTAATTTGGTTATTTTCATTAAATACTAATTAGATTTAATAGATCTGGTCACAATATTTTGTGAAAAATTTGTAATTTTTCACGTTTTTTTTTTCTCAAATTGAGTACACAATATGTCAATATGATCATTTTTGTCAAAAGTTTATAAATTGTAGTGTTGTATTCGTACTCTTTTCTAATTATTAATGTGTCATAAGTTAACTTAGATACACTACGTGTCATATATACACAATTAACATTAATATAACATAAAGAATCACACTGATAAAGTTTAAGAAAATTTGAGACTCAATTAAAAAAAAATAAACGTGAGAAAACATTACAAATTCTCACAAAATATAGGAACCAAAATGCCTATTAAACCAAATATTTATTTAAAATAATTAATAGTTCTGATTTTAAATTATTTAAAAATAATTTTAAAATGAATTCAAAACTATTGAAATTTTAATTTCAATTAATTTATAGTTTTATTAAAAAGTTAATTTATTTATAAAAATTTTTAGTTAAATTTTAATTAATTAATTTAATAAAAATTTATAAAAATAAAAATAAAAAATTTATAAAAAATTAAACAAATTAATTTTTATTAATATATTAGAATTTGTAAAATATATTTTATAATTTGAAAAAGAAAAAATATTATTGAAGATAAATAAAAAAGACCAAGCCCAAGCCCAAAATGTTTGCGGAGGGAAACAAAGAAGCCGAGGGGGCAATATGCAACGATGTAGTCGAGGCGGGAAAAAACGCAAAGCAAAGCATACCAAAATGTGTCTTTTGGCGGGCTGAAGAACAAACCGAAACCCTACTTTCGCATCCATTCATCGATCAGAGTAATCGGAGAATGGCTCCCAAGAAGAAGAAACTCAATCCCCAGCAACCTTCCAAGTTCGGCATTCAGCACTTCTTCGATCGCGCCTCTCAGAAACACCACTACCTTCAACCCCACAACACCACCACCACTGCCGCCACCACCACCACCACCACCACCACCACCTCCACCACCACCACCTCCAATATCACCACCAACAATTCACCACAAGAACCGGTCGAAGTGTCTCCGCAGACGCGCTTCAACTTCTCACCTGGAATGGTAGCACAACTAACTAACCAAAACCAATGAACCCTTTATGTAGTTTCTCGATTTTTTCGGAAATTAAATAAATGGTCTGAATGCAGTTGGTGAAGCAGAGCCAGGACGACGCCGTCAACGAGGTCACCTGGAAAATATCTCCCGTGAACGAGAGGCTTCAGGCAGTTTCCAAACACACGCCTGAAGTGATCAAAGCCTTGGCTGCTTCTTCCAAAGTGAACTTGTCGCCAATTTGCAATGACAGCGGCAAGGAGGCAATTTTTCTATCTGTTTCTTTTGATTTGATATTTATTATCAGAGAAATGCCAGCAATGTACTTTTATTGTTGTCCGAAATTTATTGAAAAGTTTAATTTTTGGTGGGTCGAAGTTCTAAGTTTCAACCCATAATAGAGTGTCTTAACAAGAATGTGTTCTACTTGTTAACATGCTCTAATTATCAATTGGATTGTGGTGCAGACTTGTCTGGATAAGGTTGCTTCGCCAACTCCCAAGGTGCCGTTGAGCTTCAAAAGGATGAACTCGGCCCTTGATGTGATTGGACAGAGTCCCTTCAGAACTCCACCGTCTTTGTCTTATCGCCCTGACAAGGTGATTGATTTCTTGTCTACAAAAAAGGGTCTTTACATGTTCCTTTTCCTTGATCGAGTAACGGTCTTGGAATTTTGTTTTGTACAAAGTGGGTTTTTCAATGTTCCTTTTCATTGATTGACTATTGCTCTTGGAATTTTTTTTTGTACAAAATGAGTGCTTCAATGTTCCTTTTCATTGATTGACTATTGCTCTTGGAATTTTGTTTTGTACAAAATGGGTGCTTAAATGTTCCTTTTCATTGATTGACTAACGATCTTGGATATTTGTTTTATCCTTCTCGTAAATCAAATGACTAATTTGTTTGAGTTTCTTCTTTATTGTTTCTCGCAGGTGCAGCGTGGAAAGGATATTGAACACAAGGGACCATGCGACCAGCCTTTATTAAGACAGAACAAAAAGGTTAGGTTTTCTCTCATGTACCTTTTGGTGAAGCAGATGCGAAAAAAACTAAGAAAAAATGATTTGATTTTTGGATTAAAAGTTAGCATGATGCAAGTTTTAACATGACTGAAACATAGTTCTAAGGAATGGTATCCGAAACCATTAGGCATAATTAAAACCATGCTTAGAGTTAACTAGGATAAATTGGAACCTTAAATGAAAGGATGGAAAGTCAGAATCATTTGCTTTAGCACATTGTGATGCATTTTCATTTATAAATATTAACATGTCAACCTTGTGCTACTAAAGTTGTTCAATGAGTTACTATATTTTTATTACCAGACAATGAAGACTAGTTTAATAAAATTTGTTTCCATATTACTATGAAAAGTATCCCTCTGAAGGCTGAACCATCGTTACATTTTTGTGTTTCATAAAGGAGTCTTGTCACCTTTTACATGCCATTCTATGAAATGCTTAAACTTCAGCACTTCGAAAGCCACTTATTAATATGAATGTTTGCTTGTATAGGCATTGCTTGAACTCTTAGATCAAGTTGAAGATGCCATTGCGGTTGATGATGCTCCAGTTTGCAGTAACAACACTTATTCCTTTAAAATACCTCAAAATCAAATTGCCAATGACCTCCCTGTCAAAGTCAAACCTGCAGTAGAAAGGACCAAATCACATTTACCTAAAGAGGTTGTTGATGTCTTCTCCAGTTCTAATTATTTGGTTTTGGAGGTACGATGAACTAAGTTTTGTTTTAATGGTTTTTGGGTTCGCAAAAAACAAATTCTAATAGGCTTATTACTATTTACTTTCTAATTTAGGTATCTGAACTTAGGTCTGCTGATTCATTTGCCGCTCAATGCTCATACAAGGTGTTGTAAGGATTATTGCTGCAATTTCTTACTGATTCTAAGAATCTGACTAATAATTTTAGTTGATCGACTGCTTACCAGGTGCTACGTTTGCTAAATGAAGAAACTGGGGAAGAACGGGCTGTTAACTTACAGAATGAGTGGTAAGCTGGTGTGCTTCAGTGTACTCAAGCTTATATCGGTGTACCTATCTGGCCTTTCAATCCTATATATTCTGTACAGTAAACCATTTAATGTTGTTGTAGTAAATAGAATAGTAGTTGACTCAGCATTGCAGTCATTGTTCTCTGTTTTATTTATTATTTATAGTTTAGGTTACTTAGTGCATGTTTGACATGGATTGTTTTTGGAGAAATTATAACCTTTTTTTCGAAAGTTTTCTCATGAAGGTGAAAAATATAAGTGAGTATTCTTTCAAAATACGTTCAATCAAACATGTACTTATACGTTGCATTCATTCTTTTGCTCTAAAATACACTGATATATGGAGCTAGAATCTTGCTTGATTACAATTCATGGTAATTCGTTTATTGATCCTTTCTCGACATTTATTTATGCAGTATCCAGTGTAAAGGGAAGGAACATTTGTATAAGATCTCATAATTTCTCTAAATTTTCATTTTTAACTTGACTATAAGTTAATCTCAGGTTATGGAGAAGCTTTTTTAATTTTTTATCTTATTTTTTCTTCTTTTAGTAGTAATGTTTATGAAGAAGTTTGTCCAAACAGGTCCTCAATCATTGTAGTTATTGTATATGGCTGTTTTATTGCCGTCTACAAATCATTTTTATATTAGTACCAATACAATAGAATTATGGCAATAGACACTTGTCTGAGTTCATTTCGCAGTAATAAGGTTTTCTCTGTTCGTTCTTTGTTCCTCTAGTTTTACTGTTGTTTGCTCAGTTGTTATAACATCATCATTCTTGTACTAGAATATTCAAATGTTTGAGTTATCAGTTTTTTATTGTCCTTACTGTCAATTATTCTCTTTCTAATTATAATATTTCTAGCATTTCTAATTCCTCTTCTAAATCATCCCAGGTCTTGTAGTGTAATTGCACCTGGAGATACCGTGCACATAATCGGTCAATTTGATGAAGGGGGGAATTGTGATATTGATCATGATAAAAACTTTTTGATTGTACACCCAGATATTCTAGTGTCTGGAACGCGGGTAGTCATCTTTTACTCTCTCATTTCCATTTGTGATTTCAGCTTTCAACCTTAATTTATTATTGTAAATGTGATATAGATGATTCATGTAAATTTTATTTGCTTAAATATATTAGTGGTCCCTTTAATCGACACATTTTGCAATCTTTTTGGTTCTTATAATATAAAATTTTACTTGTGTGGTTCCTATCATCAGTGTTCTGTAGTTAAATGATGATGTGGCGGACAAAACGTCATACATCAGGACACGTGACACCACATGTCACAGTGACATGACCTTTTGTCTATAACGAATGAACGAATGATGGTAGTGACCAAAATAGTAAAATTTCATATTACAGGAACCAAATAGATCAATTTTTTTATGGGGACTAAAATGATGATATAGATATATTACAGGGCTCATTTATGGACTAAATATAAAATTATTTGTGATTGTTTCAAAATATTATGTTATTTTTCCACAAAAATATTTTTGAAAAATAAATAATTTATAGTTTTTTTTTAATTTATACCTAATGTCACCTTGATTACAAATGTTAGTTAAACTCAGTTAATGGTATTTATTTCATAAAATAAAGTAGTATAATTTTTAAATTACTGTAAGTCATCTTTATTGGGAACGATGCCTAGGTTTAAACATAAAAGTATTTTTGAAATAATAACATAAAATAAGATCGAGGTTTGTTAAATTCAGTTAATGGTATTGATTTCATAAAATATAGTATAATTTCTTAATTATTATAAATCGTAATTATTGGGAATGATGCCTAGGTTTAAACAGAACACATTTTTGAAATAATTACATCAAATAAGATTGAGATAGTTGAAATTTCTTTATAAACATGATAATTTTTTGTTTATACTTGCTTACAAACATGTGGTTTAGTATTTTGACGATAATATGTAAACTTAAAGTACATTGTCTTGTAGATGAGTTGGAGTTGTTTTTCATATAAGTACAATCGTTAACAATAATTGGGAAATGACCCTTCTAATATATTTGTTTTGTTATTTTTGTTCTCATAATTTGTCATTTGACTCCCTGCAGTATGACATTATATTTTTGGTCCCTATCTTGAAGTGATGGCATGGAAGACAAAATGTCATGTCATCATGTGTCTTTATGACGTGACATCTTCATGTCATTATTTAATGGAGAATAATAATTATAGGGACTAAAATAGTTAAGTTTTATATTATAAAAATAAAAAAGACTGAGTATTTTTGAGAGACCAAAACGATTAAATGGGGTATATTATAGGGACTACAAAGATATTAAAGCCAATTTTATTTATGAAACAGTGATTTATACAATCTAATTGTCCAACATTACTGTGGACATTTGAGTGTTTATAATAAGCCACCGATGCTTATGACAGTTTGAGTGTTAAATTTGCCTGTGGCAATGTTAAAAGGTTTATTTGTTTCTATTTTTTGTAACTGAGGAGCAGGGTTACTATTTTTTACTTTACTGCACTTGTCTCTGTTTTTGTAGACTTCAAACATATTGTTGGATGTATTTGTATTGTTACCACATTTTCCACTTTGTAGTCTCTCTTAGCTCTCTATTAATAACTTAAGCATGTTATTGAAAGGAAAACAGAAAATAATGTGATGTTATTAGTAAGTAATTTTGAAGATAGTGCATAGATAAAGGTGAGTTGTGAACAAGATGTTTACATTTAAGCTGCATTCCTGCAAACCGTACTTTTGAATATTTCTTTTTTAACACATTCATATGCCTTAATATTGGTGGTTGAAGCAGACTTGTCTAGTGCAATTCGTATAGTCTTATAAAATTTGATCAAATTTATTTTCTAGTTGAAATTTGATCCTCTTTCGCCATTCATGACTCTGAAATGTGAGGAACTGGACTCTTTTCACGGTGTATTGAGTGGTAGATGCCGTTATATGAAGTTCAATGTATTTCTATGACCTATATTTATGTGAGCTTTTGTGTATGTTTACTTCTAACACGATAGTTTGTTCCAGGTTGCTTCCAGTTTTAGTTGCCGGAGGAGAACTGTCTTAGACGAGAGGTTGAAAACCAATGATTACTCAACTGCGGCATTAGCTGGAACCATGCTGCACCAAATTTTCCAGGTCTCTAAAATTCATCCCTTACCCCATAAACCATAAGACAATTTACAATACGCATGTTCTCTCATTCTTATGAATCAGGCTGTAAAATTCTGTTTTTATTAAATTTATTATTTAAAGTTTTATCTTGTGTTGCGGTGTGGTATGTTGGTGCAGGCTGGGCTTACGAAAGACCATCCTACAGTAACTTTCATGGAAGATTATGCAGAAGTGGTATTAAAGAAAAACATTGAAAGTTTGTATGCATGTGGAGGTGTGGTATCGTGTCTTTCTTTATATGTGTGGCATTTAAATTTATATGTACACACATCTCATTTAATGCTTGGAACTTAATCAACAGAACTTTTTCTCCTATATATCTTTTATCGAGTGTTGACTCTGGACCATTTTTTTGCATATGTACATACGTTGCAGTAAATGAAAATGATGTTCGCAAAACCATGAGAGATGCTATTCCTAGAATATTAAGTTGGATCAGGCGGTTTAAAAATATGGAGGTACAAAAAATTATTTATCCTTTTTTCTGAAACTTTATTCATTGTTTCATTGAAATGATTCATTCGCTGTTGTCAAATGTAACTGATACTTCAAGGCCATATGGTCTCTTTGTAGCTTTTCTAGAATATGTATTTTCAGATTGATGATTTGTAGCAATCTCAATAGGAATAGCAATTAGAGTTATAAATTTATATCATATCCTAGATATCCTGCTAATTAGATTTGTGATGTTCAATGTTTGGGAAAGAATATTCTATTGTTGGAAAGAAAGGGTAGAAGGGAAGTTTACGTTGTTTAGAAACTAGCCCTGGTAGGATCCAATACCTATCTAACAAAAAGGGAAGTTATTTTTTCTGGGAGAAAGGTGGTTTCCAAATGAATAAACTGAACAAATGCTCTTGAGCCATATCCCAACAAATACACGAATACGAGTTATTAGAAAATATTAAACCTCTCACCTATTGCTCTAGTTCTTATATTCTTTCCCATGGCCAAGTTTTTCCACAAAATCGAGATAATTCAAAAGTAGGGTTTTATGGAAGAAATTGACACGTGCCAATATAAAAAAAGCACAGAACTTATCGTATTGTTAAAATTGTGTATATCCCCTTACCTCACAAGTTGGTTTTGTGAGGTTGAATTTGGTTGAATCCTAATTGTAGTCCATCCTATGTGATTTTTGCTATTTGCCTGCGGGACAGTGATACACAACATAAATTACATTAATAGCGGGACTTTTCAGGGGTTTCATCTTAAAGCAATAGTCATGTGGAGTTGCTCATCAGATTTATAAATTGAAGTGACGATGTGGGACTTTTTAAAAATATTTTATCTATATTGTTTTTTTCATTTATTGAATATTGTGACTGATGACTTGATGTTTTGACAGGAAAGAAAGGACCCAAATGTCAAATTTGGATTTGATAATGGGCCAAAGAATGTTGGCATATCTGAGGCAAGCTCTAATCTATTCTCCAAAGAATGTTAAGCCAAAGAGTATTATTTTTTAGATGATGCACAGTTTTAGTAGCTAAACAAGTTTTTGGCGAGCACTTTAGCTTCTAATGTTTAATTGCTTATTTGTCCGCAAATATGCATCTATCTTTTCAATTTGGTTATTGTTGTGAAACTTGGTATTTTCTTTTCTCCTGTCTATGAATGTATTTTATTTTTAGTAGCATTTTCTGATTTAGAATATGAATGCTGAAGTGTGTTGCACATGTGTCATACAAGATGTTTGTTAGAATAGCTTCAGAGTAGGCTAAGTAAGCTTTATTCAAAAGCTGTTTTGGGTAGTACCTCAATGTACCTAGGATTACTTGTTTTTTACTCTTTCATTTCTCATCATTGTATCACAGAGATCTGCTGTATATAAATATGACTACCCAAGGGAGACCTTTTTCAAGCTCTCAAAATATACTTTCTCTTTTTTCTTTATTTTCTCAAGTATGTTCTCGTAAACACTTGTTAGGCTGTCCTCAATATTGTACATTTCTCACAAAATGAACATTATACAGGACTGTATAACTTCTTTTGTTTTACAACCATCATTACATGTTGTACGTTTCTCACAAAATGAACATTATACACAAGTCTATGCATAGCTGCTTTAAACAGAAGCTCATGACTTGTACAAAACTCATAATAATCAATACAAAGTTTCTTTTCTCTTAAGTTTGTTTTGAATAATACATAGGTATATTATTCCTAATTAATGATGTAGATAATTGATATTGAAGAGATGGTGTGGGCTCCAAAATATGGTTTAAAAGGGATGATTGATGCTTCGGTTAGAGTTAAAATTCAATCACAAAAAGATGAACAGGAGGAAAAGATCATGCCAGTAGAGTTCAAAACTGGAAAAACACCAAACAGCCAGGCAAGTTCTGGTTCTCACTTAAATTCAGCCAATAAAAAGTTAATCAGATAGATACTCCAATGAAAACATTGAAACCACAAGAAATATTTTATTAATACCTATTACATGTGGTATTTTTCACTTGAAACTCTTCCATTTCATATCTGCAGTCGTCAGTTGAACACAGTGCCCAAGTAATTTTGTACACTCTCTTGATGTCTGAAAGGTGCAAAGCAAACTATTAATTTCTAGGAGTATGTTGAAATTTTCTGAAATTTATTTATTTTGTTGGGATTTTGTTAATAGGTATCAGAGGACTGTTGATTCTGGTCTTCTATATTATCTCCAATCTGATCAGACACAGGTAAAATCTGTTGCCTGAAGTTATCAGTTTTTTTCCTGCTAAGAGAAGGTAATAATGTTTTATTTTTTATGGACAAAGGGCATTGTGGTTCAAAGGTCCGACTTAACTGGGCTAATAATGCAACGAAATGAACTAGCAAGTGATATTCTTAAGGCATTGACTCTACAACAACTGCCTCCAATGTTACAGGTACCGGCTTTTTCATCATTTTATAAAGTATTTTTAACAACTTCATTGGATTGCCATTACAAGCCTTCATTTTCTGATTGTAGAGTCCTAGCATTTGCAGAGGTTGTCGCCATCTTAATGTTTGTAGCATTTATCACAAGGTACTTCTTCTTTACCCTGGGAAGTGCAGAAACTTTGCAAACAATTATAACCACTTCTGACATAGACTCTGCTGATGATTTTAAGGTTCAAAATCATCATTTACTGAGATATGTTCTATATGGATAGGACCATAGGTGACTAACATTTTTTTTCCTTCAGATTTCTATACATAAATAAAAAAGTTTTCTTTTTTGTGATTGCATTTTTACTTCTTTATTTATGAACCCTGTAAGTTACTATTAGTTTAACGAGTTCTACTGTTACACTAATGTTAATTGCTGCGTTATTTTCCTTCCAAATCATTATTACTGAAAATAGTGTTATATTTATATAGATGTCACAGATTTGTTTGTGCACAATGTTATATAATATAATATATTAATATGTACTATAGTAATAAGGATATAAAAAAATCTCAAAACAATATTTTTATATGAAGTTTATCATAATGTTATTGCTTAATTTGTGTAAGAATCTATTCTAGGTAACATGTCTAATTCTTGTGGCACTTTACTATAAAATGCTTTAGGCAAATGGTGGAAGCACAGAGAGCAGTGGGTTGGGTGAAGTTTTTGATTCTCTCACTAATCACATGACTTCTTTGCATTCTAAGTTTCTCCACCAATGGGATCGCTTGATTGACTTAGAAGCTAAAGAGACTGAGGTTTGAAGTCTATGTGTTTTAGTTTTTCCCTTGAAATTTATTTTAATCAATAGAAGTTTAAAAAGTCTCCCTTTTTTACTTCTCTCCTTTGCCGTTTCAGATTTTAAAGAAAGAGGTGTGGCAATCCCATAGTTCAAAGAGTTCAAACAATAGTAGTCTTTCTTCTATTGTTCTTGATGACTCACAAGGAATACCTCTTGAGAAATCTTTCAAAGATAATCAATTCACTTATCGTTTCGTGCAACAAGATTCTTCTTCTAACCTCTCTGAAGTTTCTGATGTATCTTCTAGTGCCTCATTGAAAAATGATTTAGATTCCACACTTCGAAGTGGAGATCATGTGGTATGTATGCTTTCCTATTATTATTTTGGAAATAATTGAATTTAGTTGTGATATCTGCATGCTTAACAAAGTCAAGGTAGAGTTTGCAATGTGGTATGGAAAGGATAATTCACACAGCTTTTCTAGTGAAGAATGAACGCAATGGACTCCTAACTTGTAGGTCTATTTAGAAAATAGTAAAAACAGAAAAGGCCTATCCAACATAAGTTGGTAATTGTTTATATATATAAAATATATAACTGGAACCCAAAAGTCAATAAATATAATATAAACAAGAATGCATACCTACAGAAATATTTGGAAAAGAGAATCACAAACGGACATTTGAGGCATGCTGCCATTGCCAACAAGGTAGATATTGAGTTCAAGGATAGTGTATTAAGCACTTGGTCAATGTGCTTGAGGTAATTATGTCCTTTTCATCCTGTACTGCATTGTACTACTAGCGTAGTTTTGCACATGTAGAGATAGATAGGTAGAAGTGGGTTATCATAGCCTACAGGATACATCTAGGTAAGCCATATACATAGTTATAAAATTGGATAAGTGTGTCACTGACAACCCCAAAAATGCTATGGTTAGCTGATCAACTTTATCATTTAGGTTCCCCTATTTCTCCTATCTGCTACTCATTACAATGATGAATAATCAGTGTCATTTAGCAGAATGAGATCAATCACGTCGCAACTTTTATAAGAGCGTTGCAGAAAACGTATATTCCAGTTTGAATGATTGATTAAATGTAGTAGATGTAAAATAGGGTTTGGATCAATAGGTGTACACTAATTTATGCCCAAAACTCCAGAGAAATATTCTCCTTTAATTGGCAACGAACTGAAAAACGAAATAATATACAAGAGGGTACATGATCAATCGGATAATTCTATTAATGTTGTGAATCTGAATGAATCAACTAAAATTAAGGTCCCAATGACTCTCCCAAAATTGAGGCTCTATGATTGGCATTTCCCCCGAAGTTCGGTGATAGATGTCTATCAATTTGATCTAATGTTCTTTCTCTCAATGTGGGATCTCCAGCATTCTTATAACTGTGCTTTGGAAGAGCTGTAGTTAAATTGTCTGCAGTTTAGAGGCATGAAGTTACATGATCAAGACTAATACTCCATGTGATAAAGGACTAAGGGAGGCTTGAAGCTACATTTGGAGTTAAATAGTAGATTATGATTGATAAAGTATTGCATTGGACCTTTGTTGGGCTTTTTGTACTTGTTTCCATGTTTGTATAATTAGGATCTCTTGGCTTTATTTGTTAGTTGGCTTCTAAGATGCTTGTTGGACCATTAAGCCTAATTAGTTAGATGAGTTTGGTAGTTTTAGGTCCATAGTATTAGTAGCATGTGTTGATTTGTGCAAGAAGTTTTAACGAATTTGTAAATGAAGCTTTATGTTTTTGAGAGAAACTCTCTAGGTTCTTTCGAACTATTTTTCTTATATTTGTTTTCCCATTTTCGAAGTGGCAAATCTTTCTTCCAACTTATCAATCCTTTTAGGGTCGTGACATTGTTCTTCACATTACTTAATTCCATTTTTTTCTTTTTCCTATTTTTGATTCCTTGTTGAATTGTGATTGAGGCTAATAGATCCAATCTGAAGTTTCATCTTGTATCTATTAGCATCAATCATCATTGAACAAGGAACTAAAATGAAGTTAAACAAACCACAAATGGAATTAGGTAAGGAGTGTGAAGAACAAAACAACAATCCTAAAATGATTGATAAGTTGAAGGATAGATATGCCACATTA
This sequence comes from Lablab purpureus, assembly GCA_030347555.1. Classification (NCBI taxonomy): domain Eukaryota; kingdom Viridiplantae; phylum Streptophyta; class Magnoliopsida; order Fabales; family Fabaceae; genus Lablab; species Lablab purpureus. The sequence continues at coordinate 28,636,088 of CM059258.1, forward strand.
GGAAAAGTCAAAGATAAGAATCAAGAGTAGTTCCTAAGAAAATAAAGAGGGTTTCTCTCAAAAGGATAAAACTTCATTCACAAATCAATTTTTTTACGTAAGTCTGCAAATGACTACTTAAATTGTGGACCTAAGACTATTAAGTCCATCTAGCTCATTAGACCCAATGGTCCAACAAACAAAAATGCCAATAAGAGGTTCTAATTACACAAACATAGAGACAAATACAAAATCCCTACAATGGCCCAATTCAATATTATACAATTCCTAATCTACTATTCAATTCCAAATGTAGTCTCAAGCTTCCTTCTTTCTAAGTCCTTTATCACTATAGTCAATCTTTTTTATTAAATATTGTTCAATTTCCACATGCTTAGTTTTTATCATATGGGTTCTTGGCAATGCTTAAAGCAACTCTATACCATACAAAACTTAGTTGTGATTGCCTATTTTTTTTCACTCATTTTTTATAAAGATTAGAAACTGGATTTGCGTTCTAGACAATCTACTAAAGATTTTATTTGACTTGGTCCTTAAGCCAATAATGCAAGTAGTACTACTAAAGAGAGAATATTGTTTCCTACACCAATAAAATGGATATTTTAATAGCTGCCTTTTTGTAAAAGGGTTGTGTTATGCATCTTATTTTATTACTGATATCTACTATTATCTTTTAATTATAACTACTCTTTTTGTTTGTTTTTAGATACTGGGTAATCAATCTAACCATCAAATTATTGCTAAAGGGGTGATATCTGATATTAGTCCGATCCATGTATCTGTGAGTATCATATTAATTGTTTCTTTTCTGTTTGATTCTAAATTTTGCCTTCTGTAAGTTAGCATTTTTTTTTCTATACATACATAATACATACACACACATACATATATATATTACCATTGTAATCTTTGGTTAGGCAGTTATGTCTTGCTGAGTAACTAGTTTCAAATTATTTACTTTGTAAAATTCCTCTAGGTTTCCTTTTCTAAGCGTTTAAGAATTCCTGGGAGTTCTTCCACCGTACATGATCTCATTCAGCAGGTCTGGAGAATTGACAAGGATGAAGCTGTTACTTCCTTTGCAATTATGCGGTGCCTTCTCTGACTGCCGCTTCATTCAAAATTTAATTTGCAAAGTGTTTGCTGTTGTTCAAAGTTATTTGAGTATATGATTATTTTGTGCACTTTTTTTGTAGGTTTAATCTTGTACAGCTTTTTCTACAGAATGACCGAAGTGTTCATTTGCGGCGGATGATTGTTGATCTTGAGGTGAATTACTCGCCACATTGCTGTTTGAATTACATACTATATTTCTGTATGACTAACCACTTGATCCTTTTCTCTGTATTGATGTCTTCTGGCTGTAGGCTCCTAGATTTGACAGTGGATCTATAGTTAGCCAGGATCCTGCAATATCCTATGTTTGGTCAGAGAAGAGTTTAAATTATGACCAACGTAGAGCAATTCTCAAGGTCTGCATGAAGCAATAATTTATTGACTTTCTTTTCTAAGCTTAATGTGCAAGTTGCTTTAGTTTATCATTAAAATGATTTTTCTGTGACTCTGCTTTGTGAATGATTTTCAGATACTTACTGCAAAAGATTATGCACTTATATTAGGGATGCCTGGAACAGGGAAAACGTCCACATTAGTCCATGCTGTGAAAGCCTTGTTGATTAGAGGGACATCCATTTTGCTAACCGCCTATACAAATTCTGCTGTTGATAATTTAGTCATCAAATTAAAAGCACAGGTATCCATGTCCACATATTATAACATCTTGTATTATATCACATAATTAAATATAGCTCCATGTTGCTGGAAAAGAATCCATGCCATTTATTTAAATTGTCCCGTGTCAGCTATACTCCACAATCCGTAGGTCTGAAGAAGATAGATTGATTGGAAAAGTATAAAAAATAGAGTAAAATGAAGACCACTAGAGGTTTTGACAGAATGCACTCGATATTTAGGAGTGGTTAAAACTTAAAATGAACCAAACACCTGAACTTAATGCAGCCATGAATCAGTAACTTATTTTTTTTCTCTCATCGAGTAACTTTACTCTGCACTCTATAAGCACTGCAAACATGCCTGAGAGTGAAGCGCATTGACATAAACACCTTTCGTTGTCCTCCATTATAGCTTCCATCAAGCATCCTCCTTTTATTTTTTAAGTTCCGTTCTTCAATTTTGGATGGTGGTCTATGGAAGGCCAAAACTCTGCCATATGATATTATGGATTGTGTTGTGGGCAATTTGAAGAAACAAAGTGGATGAATTAAAAATTGTGTGATATACATGAAAAATTCCGCGAAATATAATAAACAATAAAACTAATAACATATAAAGATAGCAAAATTAGAAATGTATTCTATGAAATAAAATTCACGAGGTCTCATAAAGTCATAACTTCTCATAAGAACACTAACAATAAAGATAAAAACTACAGAGCTAAAAATGTACAAAGAATAAGTTAGTATCTATCCCTCTTAATGCTCCTTCTTCCTTTCCTCTTTGAAAATACTGTCATAATTCTTCTTGTCAGACAAAGAGGCACATTCTTTAGCTTCTCTTGAATCCTCAATAAATATTTTTGAATTTTTTCGTCGATTGCTCAGTTTTCTTTAGATTGTAACGCTTCAATTTTAAGCTCTTTCTCTTTTCCTTTTCTAGTTGAAGCACTTCCTGAACCCTTTTTAACTTTGGGTTCATGCACTTTGCCATTTGCGCGCGTTATTCTCTTTTGCCTAGGAAGGGAAAGGTTATTCTGGTGGACTGCAGATTGACTATTGAGAAACAAAGGGAATCAAAACCATCTTAAACCTTGAGGCCTGCCACTGTTTTGCCCACTCTTAAATTTGAAATCTCCTAGTGCCACTTTTTGGTAAACCTAGGACTCTTGATACCATTTAGAACGTAATATAGAAACTTTCATATATTATTCGCAGTGAAAGTACTGCTTCAACAGAAAGATTACAATAAAATTCTTCCTTGAATCAAGGAATGATAGGATAGTAAAAGGAAACACATGAAAAAATAACAATGGAGATCTTATTTTAAAAATAAAACATGTCAAATCGCTGATTCCTCTAATTTGGAGATTCGCAATATCTCTTAAATTCATCTACCATGTCTCTATGTCTGCACCTATGGCTTCTGCCACGTCCCTTCCTTCACCTAAGATTTCTGCTGTGTCTTGACCTTACATCTTCCTGTGTCTTCCATCTGTTCCCATGTTCTATTCCAGTTTCACCTACCACCATGTTTTCTTGAACTCTAGCTTTGGTGACTGTGAAGGCTTATCCTTTATTGATTCCAAACTTCTGCTTTTTTTCATTATTGTTCATCCTTTCCCATATCAAATTCCAGCATGAATTGGACTAAATTGATTTGATTGATGTCCTGCATGGTCTACTAATCTTTACTGATGCTTGCCTCTCTTGTATCTAAATGATTGCGATATATTGTTTCCTTATATCTTCAATTTCTACTTTTAGATGTCATATATTGCATGTCTTTATAATGTAAGTGGATGTAGGGGATTGATTTTGTAAGAATTGGAAGACGCGAAGTAGTGAATGAGGTGGTCAGAGAACACTGCCTCTCAGGTTTGCCAATTTATTGCTTGTACGCACCCTTTTTAAATTATATTTTCTCTGTTTTTAAATAAGAGTGGTTTAAGGTTTTGTTACACAAACCAAGAAAATGAGTAACTTTTACTAATTACAATAAATTTTTAATTTTTTTTTCAATAATACCCTTATCATTTAAAAGAGTGTTAACTCTTCTCTCTCTGTAATAAAAAGTATTCAATCTATTTTCTCTCCACTTAAAAAAATAACTTTTCAATTCTCAACAATACAATATCTGTACCTGAAATATTTTTTTCTCATCTTTATCAAAATAAGTTTTTCTCTATAACTTTTAATCTTAAAATTTTCACCATCAAGAATTTTGATTTAAAAAATTTGAAGAATATTTTTGTTCTCACAAAAATTTGATATCACTCTTAGTTTTACTCTATATATTGAATCACTCTTCAACTTCAAGAGAATCTTCCATTACTTTGTTAATATCATCTTTTATGTTATCAAATAAGTCTTTAACTCTCTATAATATAATTGTTAACTCTTGTCTTCATTTTTCTATGTAAGTACCAATTTTTCTTTTCATATTTCCTTTATAATTTCCCTTTAACGTCTTCTTTTTTTAAAATTAAATACAAAACATTTTATTGCTTAAGGAGAAGGTAGATGAAAATGTAGAAACAATAAATTATTTATTAAGTAATTGGTTGATATAAGGGTAGGTCACTTAAAGTCTCATAAAAATAATAATTTAATTGCTATTGATATTTTCAAAAATAAGGGTATAATTGGTAAAAAATAATTAACACAACTTTAAACTCTACAAAGGACAGATAAAAAGAAACAAAATCATTTTTCTAAAACTACTCTTATTGAGTAATAAGATTTGTAATAAATCTTTTGACAGTAGTTCCTATTTCAGGAAGTGTACAAGGTGTCGAAGATATCAAAAAAAGGTTGGAACAAGTCAAAGTTGTCGCAGTTACTTGTCTTGGCATTTCTAGTCCCTTGCTTGCCAACACAAGGTTTGATGTATGCATTATGGATGAAGCTGGACAAACAACTTTACCAGTATGCTTCTTATTCCTTTTGTATACTTTACAGTATTTTTGTCCGTAAGTTATACTAAATTATATTATCCTCTTGGATTAGTTTCCTTATTTCTGTCATTTTTTTTCTTCGATTACTGTATTTCCTTATTTACCATGACAAGTCTCTCACTAATTAGTATTATGATATGATTGGTATAAATAACGGTTAATATAGAACACCTCAATTTGTATAAATTCCATTGTCATTCTTTTCTATCTCATTTTCTCCCTGTATACTTAAAACTCCATAATTTTAATAGGAACAAAGCATGGCATAAGGAAACGTTGAGAAAAGGAAACAATTGTTTATGTTGTATGCTTTCACAAAATTTATGTTGTAAATATTGCCATTGCAGGTGTCCTTGGGTCCTCTAACATTTGCTTCGATGTTTGTACTTGTTGGGGATCATTATCAACTGCCCCCACTAGTCCAAGTACGTACCTAAACTACTTGTTCTTTTTTTGTACAAAACTCGATAATATAATCTTATATGGAATATTTTATATCATAATTCCTAGAGTACAGAAGCCCGAGAGAATGGTATGGGGATAAGCTTGTTTTGTAGGCTATCAGAAGCACATCCACAGGCTATTTTAGCATTACAGAGTCAGGTATTTATGGCTACTATATATTAGATTTCAAACTTCGGTTTTGTTCTTTTTGCTCCATTATTGTCTATCGGCTTCACTTATTTGGTATATGCAGTATCGTATGTGTCAGGACATTATGGACCTTTCAAATGCCTTGATTTATGGTGACAGATTGAGGTGTGGTTCAGTTGAGGTAGCTAATGCAAAACTCGAGTTTTCAGGCTTAAGCTGTGACTTGCCTTGGCTAGAACATGTAAGGCTTTTTTTATCTGGATTCTTATTATACTAAAGATGGAGGGTTTTAGCTGTTGTTGCTTAATTCTATCTATTCATAAGAGCTTGAACTTAATTGAATATTATTATAATAGACAGTATACTTTAGGAAAAACTATTATTTTTTCTGTGCTTGCTGATATATTTTTTTTCTTTCTTCATAGTAATTTGCTTCTTCCATTGTCTCTTTATTGTAGCTATGCTATTAACGTCACTATACAACGAAATTCACCTTGAACAATTAAAATTGAACATAGTATTTAGAAATTCTTCTTCCATGTTTCACTAAAGGTCTCTGAATTTCATTTCTGCTGACATCAACCTTCGTTTGTCAGTCTCAAATAGACTCTAGGTTTGGAAATTATGCTGAGCTGTATTTGTCAGTCGTAATATAGATACTGAATTGTCATACTCAATTGTAAGATGCTTATTCTTAATGTCTTCTCAATTCATAATTATTTTGGGTAAAGTTTGAGTTTTAATAAAATTGAGTGGGTTAACTACACAATCTTTAAGGCAGAAAATTGTCAGTGTCGCAGCTAACAATGTTTATGCTTGGATAAGATAAAATTATATCTTTTAAGTCTCTTTTTGTGTAAACATGTGCAGGTTTTGAATCCTCGAAGACCTGTGATATTTATTGATACCGGTTTGCACATATTATTTTCCTATACATCCTTTATCCTATAGGTTATCGTGAATGAGATTGCTTACATTTATTTTTCCATCGTAGACAAGTTGCCCGCATTAGAGGCAAGAGATCAGAAGATCGTAAATAACCCTATTGAAGCTCAAATAATTGCTGAGGTAGGTCATTTTCAAAGATGATACATTATTTTTCATGTGAAGCTGCCCAAGCCTTGGTACGCTAGACTGCTGGACCATGGGAATTGATTGTACTGTGAAGGATTGATTTCTTCCAAAATTATCCATGCATTGATAGCTCTGATTAACAAAAGGAAAAATAATTAACCTTTATTTTATATTACGGTAACCAATGTGTTATCTGAGTATGTTAACCAAAATAATAACGATTTAACTCTGATTATACTTTAAGGACGAACTCATTTTATACAATATAATAGCAAATAAAATAGCTTTACTGTCCCTTTTTTTAACTATCAATGGGTTTTATGTTTTTATATTTGTTCAATTTTTTGTATTGTTTTCTCAGTGCTCTATGTTTGGTTAAAATACACTAGGACATTATATTCGTTAACCCTTTGTTTTCTCCTTTTATTTTGGTTAGCTGGAATCATCAATACACTTGAATGTTTTGGGACGAAAACCATCCTTGGTAAATATGTTAGTGATCATCTGTTAATGAATGGAATTCAGTTTACATGAAAACCCCAAAGTTGAACAACTTTGTGGGTTGACTGCCTTGGTCCTTCTTCCTTGCCTGATTAAAGATTCGTGTCATTTGTCTGTTTCATGTCCATAAATCAGTTTTTTCATTTATTTATATTGCAGATTGCAAAGGAATTAATTAAAAATGGAATCAGAAAAGAACACATTGGCATTATTACTCCATATAATTCGCAGGCAAACGTCATCCATCATGCTGCTTGCATGACTTCCTTGGAGATACATACCATTGACAAATACCAGGTTAGGCTCAAGCAAGGATCAAAGTAATATGTAGGACTTGTGAATCCGTGTTACAAAAATTAGGTCATTCAATCGCGTAGTGCTAATCATTTGTCTAACATTTAAGGCATGACTTTGGCGTTTCCCTCTGTTCGTTTCATTTAATTTTTTTGTTTTCATTTCACACATAAAGATCCCCATTCCTCATAATAAACTGGTCATTTGTTTTATTTTTCCAGGGTAGAGATAAGGACTGTATATTATTATCTTTTGTAAGGTCTACCGAAAACCCAGTAAGCTGTGCTGCTTCTCTGCTTGGAGACTGGCACAGGATAAATGTGGCTATTACTCGTGCTAAGGTAGTTCTCTTGTGTTCAAACATTTTCTGGTTTATTACTTTTCCCTCAAACAATTTTCACTATGCTTGATCATAATTAAACTCCAGTACTCATTTTATGCTTATTATTGAATAAATGTATATATAAAGTGGTTGAAAAATGATTTTTTTTCTTTAATATATAATTGTACCTTTTGCATAATAAGAACTTTTGTAAATCAACCTTCTTAGGGTTTGGTTGAATAAACTTGTTCATATGTTTTTCTAGAAAGAAAATTAAGAAAAAAATGATTAAGTTTTTAATTAAACTAAAATTAGATTATGTACTAGTTAAATAAAAATAATTAGGGAAGTCAGATGAAAGAACTTTTACAAATTCGTTTATGTATAAACTAATTTTAGTTTATAAAATAAATTATTTTATTTTTCTCTCTTAAAAATGTTTATCGAGAAATTTGTTCAAATAGTCCTTAATTCAGAATTTTTAAAACTAGCATGTTTTAAATTTAGTGGCTTTGGACCCATTATATTGATCTTTTTAAAAGATGTTTTGTAAGGAGAAATCTAAACTATTAATTACCTTCAAGTATTTAACTAATGAGCAAGTTTTCTATAGATTTTTATTTGGTTATCATAATCCAAGTACTAATATCGATTTTATTTATTACAGAGAAACCTGTTGACTGAAAAAAAACAATGAAGTTTAATTATATGTTGTAGCCATATTCCGAAAAATAAACAGTATAGTGAAAGCTTTTTTGCAATTTCTTCAGGAGTTATAACAATTATTTTTCTCTAACAGCTGTCCCAGCCATCTGGTATTTTTTGTACACATGAATACATTTTGTATAGGTGTTCAACTTTTGTCTCAACTAGTTTTGCCTTGCTTTTTTGCTTACAGAAAAAGTTGATCATGGTAGGGTCTCGGAGAACTCTATCAAAGGTTCCTCTTCTGAAACTTCTTATTAGGAAAGTTGAGGAGCAATCTGGAATTTTAAGTTTGTCTAAGAAGGATATGTATGGAAAAGGTGGGCTCAAGAGATGTTCCCAACTTAGATGATGAATGTCAATTCTTTTACCGTTATTGCATCTGTGGTGTAATTTAGAAATGTAAATGTATAGTGTACAAATTATTCAATTTCTGCTTTTCCGAAATTAATGTTATTGATTACTAATTAATCGAATAATGTAATGAGAAGTATTAAATTGGCTAAAAGATAAGAATGAAATAGTATATTATATCAAATTAAATAGTTGATTTTATGTTATTTAGCTCATTCAGCCTACTGTTCTATCTCTTCATGTTTTCTCACCATTTTTACATCTATTTTCTTTCTTCTCTTTATGAAAGTTATTTTCCTTTAATTTTTACCAACACTTGAAAATTACTAATACTGGCCATGATTAGTGGGTGGTTTAGTGTGCTCATGTTCTAATAAAATACCTTAAAAGAATGGTATTTATTTTAGAAAATGGGTCCGCTTCAGTTATTTTAGTACTAAATGAATAAATTTAAAAGTGGTTTGCTTTAATTTAAGTTATGACCTTTTTGACCTAGTTCTATGTTTTATGATTTTTTTTGTCTGTATTATTTAAATAACAAATTATCTTATTATTGTAACAAAAAAAAAGTACCTCATTTGTAATAAAAATATTTTAACTTAAAATAACTATAAGATGAAAATGAAATCCCAACAGAAGTTAACCTAACAATGGAAAATGAAGTAACTTTAAAGATGTGGAAATCTTCACAACATCTAAAATTTTAAAAAAAATGCAAAGGAGTCTTATATGTAATGCTGATTTATAATTATTTAAAAAAATAAGTTGCGAAAAGAAGTATAACTTGATTACTTGTAAAAAAAAAATCGTGTTTTCGTTTACTGTTTAACAATTGTTTCCTAAACAAATTAACTCTAACCTAATATAAGTAATAAAATAAATTAGATGATGTCGAAAAAAACATATCACTACTTTAGTATCAAATAAACCTTCATAGAATCATAGGACATTTATGAAAAAAATGTTAAAACTATAATACTTAAACTTTGATCAGAATAATAATATCTTGATATTAAACACAAATAATACTTCAATTAAAATCAAACTAAGAAGAAAATATAAAAATAGATATGAATTTGAGAATATAAAAAAATTTAAATTTTATTTTTTTGATAGATTTTGAAATGATCTAATTTTAATCTATTCAATTACTCATAAAGTTATCAAATTTCAGTTTGTTTTTAAAATTCTTTTAACTAAATGACAATTTGTACTAAAAAATTTAAATTTTTTTAAAAATGAATTACTTCTTTAAACTTCTTTATCCAAATATACAATAATAAATTTACCTCGAATTAGATAAAGAAATGTTTACATAGTTGTGTTTTGAAAAATGGAGAGATTGATTGATTTTTTTTTATATTAACACAGACATGAAATTACATAAATAAATAGAATTAAAAAGATAATTAAGCCCTATTTGAACCCAAAATATTACAATATTTGATATGAAAAATAGAAAAGCACCGTCCATGCATAAATAAGATCCCTGCAGGTTATGGACAAAGTTTTCCATTACTAAAGAAAGAAAGGAAAAGACAAATCGACACTGAAAAAATAAAGCTATGCAAACACAAGAAAGACAAAGGTGAGAAAAGATAACAATCACTGACTATGTTATCTTAAAAGCTTAAAACAGAGAAACATAGATGAATGGTTGTGAAGGAGGAAGAGTTATGAACATGCGTTCAACGAGAGAATGTGATCTTTTAGGTGAAGAAATTAGGATAGTTGAGAACAGTTTGAAGGAAAAAACTAAAAAAAGAATAATAAATACTCAAGTAAAAGGATGAATGTAAATAGCATATATCAAATATGCAAAATTATCACCATCTATTTGAGACATCAGAAATCTCAACTCTTGAGCTTATACAACATAATTTTCCAACAATGATGAACACTCCTAGAAACTTCATATTTATTGGAAAAAACTTACACCAATAACATAGAATCACTTTCAAACTATATGTTATGTCAGAATTTCAAAAAACAACCCAATGAAACCATTAGAACTGAGACTACTTTTACTGCATAAAGCAAAATCTGCATATAACCTCCTCATACTGGGAATCTTAGTGAGAATAGCATTATCTTGATGAGAGAGACCAATATTGGAATCACCTCATTAATCAAATTAGTGTCACTATCTTCATTTTTATCAGTGGAAAAGATACCAAAAAAGTAATTAACAACATGATCTTCCAAGTAGATATGTCTATCCCACTTTTGAAAGAGATATTTTCTTTGCAGACCTATGAAAAAAAATGCCAAGTAGATCTACCCTTTTCCCTCTCCATTTCAAGTTCACTATATCCAACTTTCTTTTATTTTTTGGAACTTTTGAGGAGGATATCTCAGGAAAATTTGCAACCACTTGAATCTAAAAAAATGTAATTTATATTATTTATCAATGAAACTATTGTAGGATTAAATTAATTTATGTACCTTAGGTTCCAATTAATAGAATTATATTTATATTTCACTGTTAAATTTGTGTGAACATGCTTCATTTGAAAATATACCAAAATTCAAATGTGATTCAACTAATTAGGACACATATATCTAATAAGATTTGATTTATTTATTTTTATTAATTTTTTCATTTATGTGATGCACCGAATATGACAAGGCAAATACCAAAAAGTATCATTAGTATTGTAACTATCAAGCTATTCATATAAGACTCACTCACTCTTTTAAATTGTGGGATAAAATATCTATGAAAAATCATGGACATGGTAGGTTATAATTGTTTTAATCTCAGTGCTTTTGTTACTTTTAATGTTAATTATATGGACAATAAATTGCAAGAAATAATTGAAATTTCATCACCAATATTTCAATACAAAATAGTTTGAACATTGAATATCCTTAATGACAGAGTGGACTTCATAGAATAATAATCTTCTCCACCGACAAAAATGAACAGGGCTTAATTGATAAATAATATGTAGCCATGTGATAAGGTTAGGATTAAATTATAAAATATTTAAGTATAACATTTATATATTAACTACAAGCAATTATTAGGTAATCACATGGAAAAAAAGTATTAGTTAATTTTACAACTTCTTTTTTTAATTATTGCACAACCACCCAAAAGTAATTTTTTATTAATTAAATAAAATTTAAGGATTCTTTTTATTTTAATGATTTTTCAATCATATATAATTATATGAAAAATTCTCAATTTAATCTTATTTTTTTAAAATGAGTGAATATAATTAATTTCATCATTTAATATTTAAAATAGTTTTTATTATTAATAAAATAACTAAAAATCATATTTTTTATTCATCTTAAGAAATATGCATTGATGTTTTAGTCTCAATTAGAATTAATTTTTAGTATTAATTACCAAAATTTTAATTAATTACTTAGTTAGATTTTGTATTGGTTTAATTAAATTAGGGAGAAATTTATAGTTTTTAAAAATAAATTTTTGAGGTAGTATTTATTGTGTGGTATACTTAATTTTTTGTAGTGAGAAGTAAGTTTGTACTATGGAAAGAATGATGTATGTTAATTTTTAGATTGAAACGTAAAAAGAAAAGATGAAAGTAGAATGAAAAAGTAGGTGAAGATAAGATGAGTAAGCAATCTGTGATCACCTAACTTTGCTTTACTTCTCAAGTACTTTACTCTCAATTTCCCATCTTGTGATTCTGATTCCTTCTCTTGTAAGATCCAAAATGGGTGAACAACACAAGAGAAGAAGAGATAATGATTCATTCATACATGGATGATTAGCTTCATTCACACAGTAACAGCGATGGCTTCTGCAAGTAACTCCAATCCAAATCCATATCCATGGACCCCAAAGGATTGTTCTGAAGGAATCTGCAGCATCTACTGTCCCCAGTGGTGCTACATAGTCTACTCTCCTCCCCCTCCTTCACTCTTCCTTGGTGGTGATGGCGATGACGACCCTTCAGGATTTGAGTTCTCTCCTCTCATAGTTGCTGTGATTGGAATATTAGCCAGCACTTTCATCTTGGTCACATACTACACAATCATCTCAAGGTTCTGCAGGCGCAGCAGCATGCACACCAATGATCCACCAGAAGATGGGAGCAGTGAGCTGGCTCAGGTTTCTTCTTCTTCTTCTTCCAATTCTGGTTTGGATGAGGCTCTCATCAAGTCCATCACAGTTTGCAAGTACACCAAAGGTGGAGGGGTGGTGGAGGGTCATGATTGTTCAGTTTGTTTGAGTGAGTTTGAAGAGAATGAGAGCTTGAGATTGTTGCCAAAATGCAACCATGCTTTTCATCTCCCTTGCATTGATCCTTGGCTCAAATCTCATGCCACTTGCCCCTTGTGCCGTTCCACCATCACCATTGTTTGTCCAAATCCAGCCATGGAACCACCACCAAGAGTCATTGTCAATGCCTTGGAATACCAGCAAAGAAGTAGCCATGTTGTTGTTGTGGTTGTTCAGAGCTCCGAGCAACAGGAGAAGGTGGTAACTTTTGATTCTCACACTTTCAATGAGAGTCAAGGGTGAAGGGTATCACACATAGGTGAACTGCTTCAAGGAGTACACATAGATCTGTGTTCACAAGGCACATATATATATGTAGAGAGAGAAAGGGAACAAATTCTGTTCTTCCAAGTTGATGGTATGTTCCAATTGTTCTCTGAAACATCTGTAACATTGATAGAAATTATTGAACATCAAGATCATTATTGATGTGAATTTCACAGAAATTTAATCCCATGAAAAAGTTGATCTAGCCACTTGTAAGAGGGACTCTACAAGTCTCAAGTTTATTCTGAATGTCCTTAGATCTTGTTGTATAATTGTGAATATTGGTAGATAATTTTTGGCAAGCTTGATTCATCTCCATTTGGAAAAGAAATACTCTTTCTACGCATGGTTAGTTATATTTTTCGGGCTGAACAAATTGTTAGCTATTTTCTTTCCATGTCTCTTAAATTTACTGCTCTTTAAAGTCCACATCAAAGACTTTGATTCCTGTTTTATTATGTCTTGTGCAGTATTAACTTATTTTAAATTTCTAAAACTAGTTTTAAGAATCAAATGCCAGTTTTGTACTATGTTAAAACATTTTTGTGTTCTGTAAAAGAAACTGTTGTATAACTGGATTTTGTAATAAAAAAGTAAAAAATTACGCTTATGACTGGATTTTCTGCTAAAAATCAATTTTAAAACTGATTCAAAATTGGTTTGATTAAAGTCAAATCAGTTTTTTTTTATTGGTTTCAAAATTCAATTCATAAGCAAATGGCTCTCATTTCATGCATTACTTACCAATGCACAGCAATGTTGGTATCGTGGTTGCTTGGTTAATGATGATATTGATGGTTCTCTGGAACAAAGGTGATGTGAATGTATCTTGTATCAGTTTTCTTCAGTGATTGTTATGCACTTAGTGTGAAGGTGGTTCGTATGTAAAGGTGTGTGGCATCTAAAATTACTTGTGCAAAAAAATGGAGTTCCATGTCATGCAAAATTTGTTATGCGCAAGTTTGATAACTTCCGATTTCTTGGTTCTTGAATTAGTTGTCCTCCTGGGTTGAACTAGCATTAGAATCTTGTTGCAGCTTCCTTCTTCTCTGTATTTTTCTTGATGAATATCAGAAATGGTTATATTTGGAATCTGTTTAAATTTAGTATCTAGATAATGTTGTCCTGTGATCAACATGCACACACTTACATACTATACAACAGGTAAGTGGGTTCTTGAAGATCAATAGTTTGGAGTTTGGTGTGTTAAAGTGTTTAGTTTCTCATGGATATTCTCTTCATCAAAACTTTTGTTATTTTGAAGTTCTTGATGCAAGGATAGTTAAATACTCAGAAGAAGAACACTTAAGTATAAAAATATGTTCTTTTTCTTGCTGGCTGCTCCCTTATTGGACAATATTGGGGGTTTGAAATGGTGCTGAGAGTGTTGCACAATTTAGTGTAGTGTTTCTTCTCTTTGTTGTCGGGAAAATCAATCAAAATTTTCAAACATTGTAATCGAAAATCAAGAGATGTATATTTATAGATTCTTAGTGAAACCGCTATCATAATGAAGGTTGGTAGAAAAGTGAGATCATCAATGCCCATTTAGTTTCATTTATGATGGAATGGTGAATCTATCCCTATATAAAGGATGTTGTGTAGCAAGAAGATAAACCCAGAGAGAGAGAGATTGGTCACCACCCTATTTAAGAGTGAGTGAGAGAGGTGATCTTGTAATGGAGTTTTCTCATGTTTGTTGACAAAACTTGTAATGTGTTAAGTAATGAAATGTCATATGTTGGGAAGAGGTGCAAACACGTAAATTCTTGTTTTTTACTATTTTTTGTGTGTGATGTTTTATGTATGTAACATTTATGAATAGTTTGTGCTATTCAAATAATTCATGTAAGTTTTTGTGATTCAAGCAAGTCACAAAAAATAATTTTTTTTGTGAAGAGCTCTCGTACATAAAGTTGTGTTAAAACTATTAATAAGTGATAAGTAGTAAGATAAAATTTTATCCACTTTTAAAAATTTATAAGGAGCAATAACAAAAATAGAACAATAGAAAATTCAAGAAGAACAAAAATACAAGAGACATAAATTTTTATTGTGGAAAACTCTTCTATATCAAGGGTAAAAATTATAAGTTGTTATGACCAAATAAACATATCTCTATGATTATAAAAAGTTCATGAGAATCTTTAACAAATACACATAATAAGACAATACAAATCAAACAATAATATTCACAAACAACAAAGAAGATGAAAATTTTTTAAGACAGCAACAAATAGTCTCTTCAGTTCTTCATCTTATTTTGAGCATATTTTATTGTCATTCTAACTTTTGTTGAACATATTTTTTGTTATAATTAGAGGTTTTCATCATGATTAGAAATTAAGGAACTTAGGAGATTTAAATGTCAATTTTTTTAATATTTTTAAATTTTTTCTCATCTTTACCTTTTTTATTTTATAAGACATAAGATCTTATAAGATATAACTCTTATTATTTTTTATTAAAGAAGCTAGATTATGTATTTTTTTTTAACTAGAAATTTTTTATGTATTAAATTGAGCTAAAGAAATTCAAGACATAAAGCCAAGTTAAATATACTAATTAGTGTGGGACGACTTCTAACTTCATCTTTCTCATGAGGCATTGTTATGTATATACAAATCATGTTTGATGCAATGAAATGTCAATATTGAATATTGTAGGATACATCAATATAATATGTCAATAAGAATAAGAAGTGGAGAATTTTCCTTCAAATTTACAGTCATACAAGTATCAAATTCAATATGGAGAATTTTCCTTCAAATTTACAGTTATACAAGTATCAAATTCAATATGTCTTCCTTGTCACAATTTAGAATCAATCAAATATTATTTCTTCTTACAATGTTGAATGTTTAGAGTTCTTATACTTCTTATATCTCACTACAAATCATCATTATGGGTAAACTTTATAAGGAATACTAAATAAGTGTCGCTAATGAATATTTATTTCAATGGATTTTTACTGGTAACTGATAGAAATTTAAGTGTGAGAATCAACATAAAGTCTCACGTTGAATAGAAATATGATAAAATTGAAGTGTATGTAAGAAAAACAAAGATTCATAGACATTAAGTTTTAAAATTTTATGTTAGAAGTAATGTCATATTTCTTATATACTCGTTTCATCTAAAAAAAATTCAAAAAGTAATATTTTAACTACTCGTTTATTGATAGGACGAGTATCAACAACATGGTATCCAACATAGAAATACTCAATATATATTAAATGAATTTTATTTAAATATTTTTTTAAAAAAATCAAGTGATCAAAATAAAATTATTAATAGAAGAAATATTAACTATTAAATCATTATTAATAATTTGATTATATATATTTATATTTTTTATTTAAATTTATAAAATTATAAGTATTTTTTAAAAAGATTAATTTTTAAGGATTATATTTTATGATATAACTTATTTAAATTTGTTTTTAGAAAAATTATATTTATTTGTATTATTTTATCATATAATTTTATTTGAATTATATTATAAATTATTTAAAATAAAAAAAAATCCAGAAGTATCCATTGACACCTGGAAGTATCTGTATATTTTTACACCGAACAAGTAATGGGTAGAGCCTCCATTGCCATCCCTACTTGGCATATAACGTTAAAATTTATCACAAATTACTATAATTTTTATCAATCCTTATAAAATTAAATTAAAAGATAATCATAAAATGATAGATCTCATGTTAGATGAAAGATTTTATATTGTGAGTCCATATATACTTGCCCACATATTAAAAAGAAATCAATATCAAAATATTTATATTTTGTATGAAAAAATAATATAATATTAAAAAAAATATTAGTATCATATTTAGATAAATAAAATAATTTTGAAAAGTTATTAAAAATTTCTTAATATAGAAAATATATCAATATTAGATATGAATAGATAAAATGATCTTGAAAATATATTGAAAATTTATAATCAATAATTTTCAAAATATGATATAATCAATAATTTTCATGGAATAATGTCTTCAAATTGTCCACGAGGAATTATATATTGATAGTTTATGCATTTTAATGAATTATTTGAGTAGTACAATAATATTAATATTATTGTAATATTGTAAGAGAGATAAAATTATAACTTATTATAAATCAATATCAACCAATAGAAATAAAAGAAAAAAAATATAATAATAATGTGAACAAAAGATTGATATAATGAGTTCAAGAATATAAACTCTTGATTGAGAAAAAGTTTAGTACTTTATGATTAAAAAAAATTAAATCTTAAACTCGTCTTAATTACAGAATATAAAAAAGAAGACTTCACAGACAAAGCTTTTTAATATAAATGGTTTCACTTTGCTATCAGAATGCTTTTAAGTTAGATTTTGAATAATATAATAATAAATTCCAAAAAGAATTTTAAGAGAATTTTTTTTTCATTTATTTTTGGATTCAAACGGATTCTTATATATTATCATTAAATTATATTTTAATAATAGTATACATAAATTTATCTTAAATAAAAATATTAAATCCTGAAGATAATAAAAGCTGATTTTAGTATTCTTTACACTAACTTAAAATCATAATATCTTTTGGAAAATCAAATAGATAATTCTATCTTGTATGATTAAATGCATAAATTTGAAAAATGACTCTAATGAGAACATGTGATTGTGTAAAAATATGAGAAAAATTATTATATTAAAATTATAAAAACATATAAATGTGATTAAAATATTTGAGTATTTAAATTAAAATATCATCAAATATTTAAAAAATATCATATAACAAAAGCACAATTATTTAAAAAAATATGATATAAATATTGTATTAATGATGATGATATTTATAATACAATTGGATTTATTATAATACAATTGTACTAATGATGAGAATGATAATTAAAGAAAATAATTTAAAAAAATGTAAACAATAACCATATCACCATTACTATTATTACATGATAAGTTATAATTATAATGATTAAATCTATAGTTATTATAATTTTTCTCAAAACATTCCTAAATCAAACATGGATATAAATTACCCTCAAACTACCACTAAAGCATTTCAATCAATTTATCCAAAAATATCTAAATCAATGTGATTCATAGAATCTTAAAACCATATATATCACATTGATATGAATATGAAGTTAAACCATATATATCACTCTTATTATTAAGGCTTGATTTTCTTAGAAGAACCATAAACAACATTCCTATGACATCACATGAATAATTAGGTTAAGTGAAGTCCTATGTGTCCAAAGTCACTAACACTAGATGCTATATTTACTTTGTTATTCATGCATGATTTATGGTATTAAAAAGGGGTTAATCATTCAAGCACTACCAAAACCTTGTCATTTTCTCAAAGTAAATCTCCATCTTAATTTACTGCAAGAGGTGGTAATAGGTGGTAATTGTGAGCATTCCACTACCCACAATATATTGTTTTTTTTACAACATTATTGATGGCAATATACACATTTTAAGAAATGACAATGACAACTTTCTTGGATTAAGAAATTCAGAAAGATATTGTCTAGGGTTTGTCTGAGATTATCCAAATATGTTGGCATAACTATTGGCTCACAATTGTTGCAAATGGATACAAATGCTGGGTTCTGTTCTTCAATTTCACTTTTCGAAAGTGGGTATTATCCTCACACATGCATATGTCTGCCCTCAATAGTGTAACAAAATTATTAATGAATGTGGAAATTTCTTGTTATTATTGTTTTCAAAATCATATTAATGAACAATTCAATCAACATATAATGTTAAGATATGCTCCAGTGATCTGTTCGATTACATAAAATATTAATATTTTTGTTAAAAGCAATAGTTAAATTGATCTAGAATTTGTAAAAATGGTAAATTCCGGCATAGAAAATACTATAAAATGATATTCTTAAAATTATTTTACAAAATATTATCATTTTTATTTATATAATATATATTAGTCGTTTGTATTCATTTATATTTTTTATATCTTATTTCTTTTAAATTTATATTATATTTATATTATATTTATTTATTGATTTTTTAAGTCCATGTATGAACTTGTTATTGTTAATGAAAATGTAGTACTATATAACTATAAAGTTTAAGATATATATATATATATATATATATATATATATTTGATTTTTATGTATGTTTTAAATATTATACCACCAATTTCTTATTCAATTAGAAGTTTAATTTTAAGATAATAGAAAACAATTTGAAATTTTATATCCCTTATGTTTATCTTTTAAAAAAGAAAAAAAATAGCTTCTGGAGAACTCAAAATAGTTTATAGAAATTTTTTTGCTAGTAACTTGTCATTTTTTTTAATTTTTGCATAAAATTAATTTTAATTTATGAAAAAGTTAATTTTATTTTTTTAATGTTAGTTTTAATTAATTCTAAAAGTTCTCATAAACAAATTTCGTCCAAACTATTACAACTGTTACAGACTATAAATTTGGATATGTACGAATTCACTGAATTCTGAAATATTTTCTGATTCTGATTTAACTTTTATAGTTTCCTTAATAGCGTTTAATGCAATTTTTAAAAAATGACAGAGTTAATTAATCGTAAATTATTTTTAATATGGTTTTTTATATTTCTTATAAAATTAGTAATATCATTATAAATATAATTAAATAATTACGCCTTTGTGGTATAATTAAAAAATTCCTATACGTGCTTAATTTAATATAATTATTTTTATTAATAAAATATATATAATTAAATATTATTATTTTACACTATTAATACAGATATTATTTGTTTTAAAACAGAGTAAATTAATTATGTGATGCCATTGTGTGCAATGGTTTCTTGATACTGAATAGTAGAAGTTTAAAAAGAAAAAAAGGAGTTACTTATTATATATGAATAATCCAAATCACTACCTGAACTTTTGTTTGGAATTAGGTGACGATCCATGTTTATTATTTTAATAAAATATAATCCTATTTTAATCAAAGTTAATCCTATTTTAATAATACATGTTTGTGGATAAGAGAAGAAAAATAAAGTTGATTAAGAAGCAATAACAATTAAATTAACTATTTTGCCACTACAAGGAGTAATTTGATTACATAACCCTAACAATTAATATACTCTAAGTTAGATGAATTCCATGGCTATTTTTAATTTGAAAAATCCAACCTTTTAAAATGGCAATAAAAAGATTTGTTTAAGAAAGAAAATGGTCTCATGATAAGGCTTGGCTTTCAACTAGGGCTATAGTGATGGATGAGTCATAATCTTGAATACCCCTTTAGGAAACCCATCACAACAATTACTTTGCTTGCTTTTGGAAATTTCTTTTATTATATTGGTGGGGAATTTAACAGCAATTTCAAGTATTTTATATTTCAATGTTTTTTTTGGAGATGTCAATTGCTCCTATACAAATGCTCTGATCTTATTTCTAATTTTATTGGGATTATGTTAGTCATTAACAAAATTACACTGCTAATACCACTAAATAGGTCAGAAAAGTTAAATTTTGTTAAAAAATATATCTTTCTTTTAATCGAACTAACTACTATAAGTCTAATAATTAGAATATATATATAAATTTCATCATATTTTTTATTGAATAGTTTTTATTATTCAATAATTTTTATAGAAAGTTATATTAAAAAAAAATTCTAACTTGTTTATTTTAAGGATTTTCTTTGCAATAACAAATGGTGGATGAGGAATCCTTTGTGTAGATAATTCTTTGTTATGGTAAATATGATATTGGTGTGTGTTAATAAAAAAATTTCTTAAATTCAACGAATATTTAGTGATAATAAAAGACTCGAAGACTATCTAAAAGTAATACACTGATAAATAAAAAAAGGAAATAGATGTATTAAAATAAAAAAATTTAAAAACAAAAAAAAACCTATTTGTTTTTTACTATTGAATAGTCTATTCTGAAAATCATTGTTAACATAGAAACTTTTAAAGATAGTCGAAATTTTAAAAAAAAACTATAGTCAGAATTTAATTGAAAAGATATTTCAATCCTTATTATATGTACTAAAAAAAATACAAAGATATTAATAATTTTTTACTTAATGAAATTCAAAAACATTAAAGAACTTTCAGTTAATGAAAGTGCAATATTCATCATCATGAACAAAAATTTAAAAAAAAAGTTGAAAATTTCTAACAAGTCTTTAACAAATTATTATTCCTTCACTGATGTGTGAAGAAAATATTAACCAAATAACATCAATTTATTTTTTAATAGAAAATCATCAAAAGTAAAAATTATTTTAAAACTTGTAATATTAAATAAAAATGATATTTAACGATATTAATTTATCTTTATAACATAGGGAATGAAAGTAAAGTATACATATAAATTTGATGAGAGTAATATTTTCTGAAGGATATTTCTTGCAATGTAGTTATATTATATATAATTACAATATATAAGTTTGCTACATTTATCTTTTTATTTTTGTTGAAAATTTTACGTCGACTAGAGATAAAATTAATCTAGTTTATATAACTGGATGCAAATCTCACTTTAAAAGTCAGTTTTGTAGAGTTGAGTTAGACTTAAAGTTCACTTTTTAATAATTTTATAAACCTTGAACACCTTATAATGATTCATTGTAATTATTATATTGTAATTATTATATTGTAAATATATATTAAGCAGTTTAAATAGGTTGTTATGAGAATATATTAATCAATTTGAATAGGCTAATAATGTGAAATTTGTTTTGACAAGAACAGAGTACACAGACTCACTTCCCATACGAGGAGACAAGAATATCTTTGACCATAACTTTTGAATGGATTGGTTCAATAATAGAAGGATTTTTAGGGTTTTGGAAATTGGCATTTTCGTGAACTACCTGGAACTACTACTTCAATGAGCATCACAACATGCAGAAAAATCATGAAACGTGGATCATAAAGGAACTTTATTTCCTTTGGAGCTATGCAAAAACACCTAAATAATGAGACTTGGAAAATATGAGACAAGATTCATCAATGGATTGTTCCTTCAGTAGAAAATAACTCTGTGCTGCTGTGAATGACTAAGATATTGTTGCTTTCTATTTTTCCTTTGTTTTTGAAAATTTTAATAAACCATTGAATTAATGAGATAACTTAACATATGTAAACAAAAATGAACTTGTTTTTACTTTTGATGTTTGGTTTGGTCCACTTTGTTATTAGTATTTAATCAATTTTAAAAATATTGAACATAAACATTGATAACAATACACATAATTCAAATATTGGTATGAAAAAAAATCTTATATTTTAAAAAAACAAGACCATTGACAATGCAAGTATAATAAATTGACACCAAATATTAATATGCAAGTATAAAAATTAGACACCAAATATTAATATAGAAAGAAAATGGGGAAAATCACAACCTTGTGTTTGTTCATGTGGTGCCACCATGGGTTCCAACACATACTCAGAAATTGTGGTCATTTTGCTACTCTCATCAGTGGCCGACACACACACAACATCAATATTGTAATTTCATTATATAAAAACTCATTTAGAGAAAAAATAATTATTATAGACGAATTTAGCAACTATTTTAAAAATCGAAGATGCTCATTTAGATATAAATATTCTTAAAAATTTTAATTGATTAATTAATATATCTAATTAGATATTAATAACTTTAGGATTGTTAATCATCTTATAAAGCTCTAATTAGGATGATTATAAGTAATCATCTTAAAACTAATATGTGGATATATTTCCATATAATGCTCTTAAGTTGTTCCATATGAGCATGCTAGTTTAGGGTTATTGGGTATATATCCGATGAGTGGACATCCATTCATGTGACCTTTAGATAATTTTATGTCATAATTTGACTTAAGATAAAGTTATTTCTTTGTTTATATATAATCTTTTTAATAGTACATTAAGAACTGGATATTCTTTGCTTATATAATTAATAAGAATTTTGAATCAAAATATAATTTTTTCACACCAAAAAAATTATTTTTAAAAATTATATTATTATAAAATTAGTCATTAATTAAATTAAAAATTAATTTAAAATCTAAAATAATTAAAATTTTATAATTAATATCAAAATTAGATTTTAATTAAAAATTAATTTATACTTTTTAAGATAAATAGTTATAATATTTTTTATTTATTTTATTAATAATAAAAAATTATTTTAGATACTAATAATTTTTAATTTAATTAATATAATAATTAATTAATTTTATTTTTAAATTAATTTGTATTTAATGAATTTGTTACTGTAGAACTTGTTAATAACATTAAGGATAAAAATCAAAGCACGAATTTAGTAGATGAAAGATGTTTCACAAAGTCACACAAAGTTACAACTTCCATGGCCATTAATGTTTCAGCTTTAAAGGATTTAAAATTATGAGACTGTAAATCATCCACATTTTTGTTAAAAGAAATGCATAGACCCTTTAAAATGCAAATAGTACTATTCCAATATTTGTTAAATTTTATTTTTAATTATTTTTTCTTGTATTAAATAATAAAATAATATATTATATAAATCAAATCAATATCTTCAAATGTTTTTAACTGTTTAGTTAACACTCTCTTCCTAATTCACATAATTTTAAAAGAGAGACGAAGTAGGGTTTAAGAGATTAGAAGCAGAACATGACAGATATACTGAATAAGAAATAAAAAAATATAAAGTGATGAAAAATAAAAATAAAAATTGCCAAATTTTAGTAGGTTTATTATAAAATCACTGATACTTATGAGAGTTTTATAGAAGCCAATATGTAGATATCTTAGGAGAGGTGAACTTCTGATAATAAATCTTGTTAAAACTTACCATGTAAAGAAACTCATTAGAGCAATTGTAATATAAATAGAATGAAATTTGTGACATGTTTTGGTGTTGTTCTTATCTGTTTTTGTTAAAAGAAAATTCATATAAAATAACTAATTTCTCTTCAAATGTATATGGCTAAGTATGTAGGGTTCAACTTTTGTTGTTGGGACCATATGATGAATAATGATTGAAGATGATTAGATGGTCATTTATGTATGTTGGTGCTCCACTTGAAGGTGCATCAGATTCCACAACTCTGTTGGGAATTTAACACACATATACATATATATATTTAACAAAACATCTTATTAATTATCTTTTTAAGATACGATTAGGTTTGTTCTTATCTTCTTTTTTTTCTTCTTTCTATTTGTTCTTAATAATACATTTGTGACATCATTTCTCTAAAGCATTTTTGTTTTCTCACAATGTGGTTTTATTTTGTACACACAATGTTCATTTGACTTTATTTTCTACCTACAATCTTCATTTGGCATTGTTTTGTTGACACATATGATTATGGTTTTGTTTTTTATTACTTCATCTATATTGAGGAGTGAAAGTACAGGGGTGGAGCATTTTATTTTTGCTGTATA
This sequence comes from Lablab purpureus, assembly GCA_030347555.1. NCBI lineage: Eukaryota > Viridiplantae > Streptophyta > Magnoliopsida > Fabales > Fabaceae > Lablab > Lablab purpureus. Next base: position 28,660,555 of record CM059258.1, read on the forward strand.
GGTAATTAAAGATGAACATTCCTTTTCTTGATATATAACTTCTTATATAAGATATCTTAATTAATTGCAAGGTTATAACATAGTGATTTTAGTTTACCCTTTTTTTTCTTATAATGCAAGATTATTTTAAGAATAGAGTTCCTTCTTAATTTGAAAAGGATGAAATATAGATACTAAAATCTTTTGTTTAAAATTGTTTTCAGAAATAACTTTTATATTATATTTATTTTAATAATAAATTATTTTAAATAGTTTTTATTAAATATATTAAGTATTTTCATTTTAAATACTCTAATAAAATTTTATTCAATAATATATTTTTTATATTATAATTATATTTAATATAAATAAATAATATTTTATTTTATAACTTAAGATTCTAGATTTTAATTTTATTATTATGTCAACGTATTTTAACGTCAAAGTTTTATAAAACTCAAATTTTAAATATAAATGGAGGTGGTGTAACTATTTGGTAAAGAAGAAATTTTTTATAAATTAAAATTATTTTTTTATAATAAGTTAATAATTAATTTATATAAAATTAATTTTAGAAAAATATAACATAATATTTACAAATTATTTTATAAAAAAGTTATTTTTAATTTTTTGCAAATTCATTTTATATGTTGTTACTTTATTTTTTATTTTTTATTGGTTGTCAAAAATTGTTTTTTTTCTATTATTAATTCATTTCCCTCTTTCATTAATTAATGGATATTTCTTCTACAAATAATAGATAACTCTCTAATTAAGGTTCTTAACTAAATAGTAAACATTGTAATCTTCCATCTATTGTTCAAGTAGTCATGAATAGAACAAATGTGGTATACTAAGAAATTAACTACAAAATCACAACCATATTATATGCAAGTCTTTCTAAATCATAACTTATAATACATGCAAAGTTATACATTTTAATTTTTATAGATATAAAGAAATGTTAACATTAATTTTTATCAACTAATTTTTTCCGCACTTTTAAAAATTCCGAAAACTCGAGATAAATCATAAAAAAAAATCAAACTCTATATTACCTATATATTATTCTCACAAAACACTTAAAAGAGAAGAAGAAAATAAGATAAAATCCTTACTAAAAGAGGAGAGACTTAAGTCATACCTTATCTTCTACATAAAATTTTACAAAATCTTAATTTGAAAATTAATTAAACAATCTAATGTCACAAAAAGTGCTATCAATTATTGTGAACTTATATAAGTGTATGATAGGGTAACCTCCACTATAGTTTTGTAAGAATGCTTATAGAAGTGGGTCACTTACAAATAATGAATAGAAAAAGGGTACAAAATAATTAATTCAAAATCTGAAAAGAATCACAAACTAAATGCTCAAATCCCCTTGGAATATTTTAAAACCAAACTATTATACTAAAGAGGAAAATATACATTTTTTTGCAAATGAACTTAGCTTGTTTTTTTGAAAATATACACATGAAAGTTTGGTCGATGATGTTCTTCTCTTTTAAATTTATTGGTTTACTTTTAGTGAAACACACATTCTCAATTTGTTTTGGAACATCGAAAACACTAAAGTAAAGTTGATCCAACCAAGCTTTTTTCAGAATCCAATTCATATTTAGGATGGTTAAGGCATCAAAATTATCTACCCTTAATTGATTCCATTATATGTATTGGGATTTGTTAATGATAAACTGAATCACAAACCCTAAACCCTCAAATATAATAATTATAATTTATTAACTTAATTTTTCTTAATAAAAGTGGATTTACCTTTCCCATGAAAATAACTTTGTTAGTCTCTCCAAGCACCAATATATGCGTATTGACCTGCCCCCATGAAAGTGATTCCTAGACCCCACTAGAGAAGAAAGGCCATGGAATTTAAACATTTAACAATTCATATGACCTAGACAATTGATTCCATGTTGGTATAAATAGTAGGTGCCTTCTAATGCTATTCCCTAGGAAGAAACACAAACCTTGATTCTTCCAAGTGTTGTTCTTCTCATTATTCTACACCATAGTCTCCTTTTGGTTCTCCAATATTTATTTCCACCCTTTTCATCAAAAACTACCCTCTCTCTCTCTCTCAATGGCCACTCAAAAGCTTAGATGTTGTGGAAACTTCCTTGAGAACTCCAAACACCACTTTGCCATGATTGCTCTGCAATTTGGCTATGCAGGCATGAACATTATCACCAAGGTTTCCCTCAACCGTGGAATGAGCCACTATGTTCTTGTTGTTTATCGCCATGCTTTTGCCACAGCTGTTATAGCTCCATTTGCCTTCATCTTTGAAAGGTTCATACAACAAACATGCATGCACATCATCATCTTTTGTTTGTTCATATACAACACAAGCATTTCATAATTATAATGCTAATGCATGGTTTCAACAATTTCCACAGGAAAGCTCAACCAAGGATAACATTCACAATTTTCATGCAAATTTTCATCCTGGCTCTACTTGGGTTAGTTCCATAATTATATATATATATATATATATATATATATGCATACTATAAGTGTGTTTAGAAGAAAAAAAATGAAAGTGTTCTTATATATTACTACTGTATCCACAGGCCTGTGATTGATCAAAACTTCTACTATGCTGGGTTGAAATTAACATCTCCAACCTTCTCCTGTGCAATGAGCAACGTGCTTCCTGCCATGACTTTCGTGATGGCAGTTTTATGCAGGTAAAGTTAAGATAATTCCAATAGAAATCAATTTTCTGGTTTCTTGATGAAGATTGGTAGATTGATGATTTGAATGGACTGTGTGGAACTAAAGGATGGAGAAGATCAACATGAAGAAGGTGAGGTGCCAAGCAAAGGTGGTGGGAACATTGGTGACTGTGGGTGGGGCCATGCTGATGACCTTGTACAAAGGACCTCTTGTGGAGATGGTTTGGACCAAACATGCCCTTCATCAAAGACAAAACAATGATGCAACAACAACAAATGGTGCAACACCTTCAGACAAAGATTGGCTCATAGGCTCCATCTTCCTAATCATTGCCACACTTGCTTGGGCATCCCTCTTTGTTTTGCAAGTAAGACTACATAAGCAAACCAAAATATTAATCATATATTCATTTTCCTTTTATCTCATTTTTCACATCTATTTTATTAATCCTTTTCTCTTTATAACATCACTTATGAGATTTATTGTTTTATGAACAAAGTTACTCTGTATGATGTGAATATGATACAACAAAATCACTTAAAAGAACTTCAAAAAGGGAAACGTTTATGATTTATTTGAAGTAAAATTTCAGCACTTCTTTGCTGTGATCTCTCTTTGTATATTAGTGTTTATTGACACTGCATAATTAATGAAAATTATTTTTCATGTTTTGTTGAACAGGCCAAAGCTATTGAAACCTACAAAAATCACCAGCTAAGCCTCACATCACTCATCTGCTTCATAGGCACTATTCAAGCTATCGCTGTTACTTTTGTTATGGAACACAATCCATCAGTGTGGACAATTGGCTGGGACATGAACTTACTTGCTGCTGCCTATGCTGTAAGAATAATAAAGTCTTTTTGTTTTTTTTTCATTGAATTTTACTAAGCTCTTAATTTTTTTATGCTTTTAATGTAAAAGATTTTAGACTATTTTTACTACTAAAAAAATATGCAATTAAATATGAGTTTTAAAATGATTATGACAACTGATGAATTTATTAGTAATTTATGATTGATCCACTGTAATGCATGCGGTAGTTTCTCTTATTTAAATATTAAGATTCTTTCTCTAATATTATTTTAGTAAATGATTATTTTAATAATTTTGTATTAGGGGATTGTTACATCAAGCATATCATACTATGTTCAAGGATTGGTGATTAAGAAGAAAGGGCCCGTTTTTGCAACTGCATTTAGCCCTCTGATGATGATCATTGTAGCCATCATGGGTTCCTTCATCCTTGCAGAACAAATTTTTCTTGGAGGGTAAATTTCTATACTCATTTCCCAATCATTTTTCTTCTAGTACTCATCATTGGAAACCCTTTCTCACAAAAATAATTACTTTTAAAATTTTATGAGAAAATATTAAAAAATAAACAGTATTTTCAAAACAAATTAGGTCAACTATGCACTCATATTACTATTAAAAATTCACACGATGTCTTTAATATCTGGATATACAAAAAAAAAAATCAAATCAAATTAAACTACTTATTTTACTTGACCTTTTGCACTAACTAGAAATTGGGTACATGTTCACACACAATTTTGTCTCTTAAATTCTTTCAATGGAATCCAAGGTATCTATATACATATATTTAAACCAAAAAAATCTAACAACTAAAAGAAAAAATATATATAATGGAGGATAAATTATTTTAATCCTCTAGTGATTATTTGAACCCTAAATCCGTGTATATATATATAAAAAATTTAATATACCCATACTCAAAGAATGTTCACGTCAATATTACTACCTTTTCTTTATCCCAAAAGAACAATTTAACATGCATAAGATTAACTCCTAATTACATCTATAAATCATTTAGCTTAAGAAAAAATAACCACAACATATACATAAAAGAGCATACATATTATGACCTTTTCTGTACCACAAAGATTCTATGTAGAGAGAGAGAAAGAGAAAAGATATACATTAAGACCACCATTGTGATCACATTTTAAAACAAAACTTGTACAATTAGCATAAAAAATTAAGATAAACAGACTTTTGTTTATAAGGTTCCCCTACTTATTATTTGAAGTGATCATGGTCGGTTACATATTTAATTCAACTAATTATTTTGATGAAATGATCACTCTTTTTTCTAACTTTGAAGAGAAGTTCAAAAAAGTAAACAATTATTATTTCAGAAAAAAAATCTTGAATCCCTATAATCATGCACTGAAGTTGTTGGAGAATGAAAGAATTTGACTTTGGGTTTGTGGGTGCAGTGTGCTTGGTGCCATCTTGATCGTTATAGGGTTATACTCAGTTCTATGGGGAAAGCACAAAGAAGAAGTGGAGAATAAAGTGGTGGAAGATTTGCCTTTAAAGGGTGCAATGGTTGAAGGAAATTCAGATTCCAACAACATTATTTCTTCACATATTATTAGTGTCACCAATGAACCTCCATTGAAATCTAACAATTAACCAAAGACATAAGAGCAATTTGAAATGTGTATAGAGAAGGCTTTTCTTTCTTGTGTTTCCATTTTTTTCATGTTACCACTTTTGTCAATGCTTCATATCTATAAGAAAATTTTCCTCACCAATAAAAAAAATCCAATATTTGTGCTTTTATTTTTACTAAAATGTTTTGGCTTATTGAAAAGTAAGAAAAAAAATAGAGAAAGATGGTTTTTGTCCATCATGTTGTTGTACCTTGTTAGCAAATTTTCCCATTAATGAGAAAGGATTATATAGTTTGTTTCTAGTAAGCTTTATTTAACTTTTTAAGCACTTGGAAGTAATTAATTTAGAAAAGAGATTAATCATAATCATGAAGTTTATCTCTATCTTTATAGTTTTGTATGATTGTCTGAAAAAATTTGAATTTTTCTACAACTTTCCATTTTAATGGAAGCTGATGCCCTGATTCAGATCCCACTGAGGGTGATAGTGGTTTGAACTTTTTGTGAATAGATATATAGCATTGTACATTGTTGTGAATCTAGTCTTAATTAGTGCATTAATCTGAATTTTGATGACAAATTCCCACAATCCTACATGCACCTAAACTATAGTCACAAGACAAATTTTCCTTACCAAACCACACTTTTAATTTTAAAGGGTAAAATAGAAATGAAGTTATTATTGCATATAAAATAAAAGTAAATCAAGTTATATTTTGTTCAATATGAGAATAGATAGACAAAAATAGAAAAAATGGCACATAATTAATCAATTTCATAAGTGATTTGTTATCCAAATAAAATTACACATTTAACCTCATCTCATTTAATGACACATCTTCATTTATGAGAGCACTTTAGTCTTTTTGTTTTTAGCCATACTTTCTAGTGTGTTTATCTATCTATCTATGAAAAATATTATTTATTTTTGTGTTTCCACATATAAAATTCGTGTTTTTATCTTTTTTACATACATAATTATATCTATATTTGTCAAAATATTTATTATTTTTATGAAAAAATATATCAACACATAGAAATATATATATATATATATATATATATATGTATTAATTATTTGTAAGGTAAACTTTGATATGACACTTTGTACATTTCAGATTAAGGTAAAAAATCTATCAATTAAGGTACACAAAAGAAACACTCTACACCTAAACCCTAAGCTCAATAATATTTTAAATCACATAAAATATACATAAAATAATGAAAAACTAAAGAAGATTCATGTAGATTATGTAAAGTAAGGAACAATGAATTACCTTAACATAAAAAATTATAATAAATTTTCTAATATTACTTATAATAAATCATATGGAGTCTCTTATAACATATATTAATATATGAGAAATTGCTCTAAAATTATATAAAATATATTTTAGTATTTTTTAGACTTAATTATAATTCAAATATAATTTTTTAGTCCGAATGTATATATTTGGTTCTCGAAAGAGAGAACATATATTGTTAAATGATATATATAAAATATGTGTAATGATGTTTATCTATGTAATTAACTATATTCATAAGTTTAAATTTCAAACTATTATAATCTTTATTCATCTCTAATTTCCTTCCATGGTTTGCTTTATATACATATATTAAATGTTTTTAATGGTTTTAGATATCCTTTTTAATACAAACCAAATTTAAACCTATAAAAAGTTTATTTAACTCTAATAAATTTAATAGAAATATCATTAATTTAGATTAAGGAATTCACAGTTTCAAAAATAAAATCTTTATTAAATCAGTATATAAATTAATTCAAACATGTTAGGTTGATTCTGAACACTAAAAAAAAGCCAAACTAAAGTAATTAGATCCTTTTTGGCAATTCAAATTTACATATTAGTCATAATTCCTTAATCATCACGAAACTTGCATTACAAAAATAGACTTAAACCTAATGTTTTGTTGCTATTGGTTTGGTGGATACTTCTTTAATTAAATTCTTTAATCAATCTCAACATTTTGTAAAGACTAATACCAAAATGCTGTATAATTAAAAACTTAAATATTATTTTAATTCTAAAATGAGTGATTTTTTTATTTAGATAAAATTTGTAATAACTATTATTAGTCTTAATTTAATTTTATTTGATTTTCATTCTTTCAAAATTTGAAATCACTATATTCTTAATGTTTAACAATGGATAAGATTAAAATCATCAATTGAGCAATGATCCTTCAATTATTTTTCAAAATTCAATCCGTTCTCTTCCAATGCTTGATTGATTAAAATTAATCCAACCATTTTCATAATTAAGTTTTTAAAATTTTCAAAAATATTTTTAAATCAGTTTCACTTAATATTGTGCTAAAATATATTTTTAAAATGGAAATGCTCATCAAATTGCTTTATTCCACTGGAAGATATGTATAGAAATTACTTTAAATTATTCAAAACTCTTATTACACTTCAAAATTACTTAAATAATTATAATTTATTCATCTAAATAATTCAAAATAACTTAACTTCAAAGATAAAAATAATTATTTCACTTACTAGAATAATAATTTTTATATATAAATAACAAATTTAAATTAAAAATATGTTAAATTGTGAGTTATTTAAATATTTTATTTAATTGTAATATTACATTATAGAAGTTGCAAATTACATTATGTAATCTACCAATTAAGTCATGATGATGTTGCAAAACTTATTTTACAATATATTTTAGAATTAATTTAATTTAGTAGTAGTAATTAATTATTTGAAATACTTATCCTACACGTGTCACATCATGGAAAAGGAAATAATAGAACTTCTCTGTACCCACCACGTGTCTTCCATACAACTTTCTCTTTTCTAACACATCAAAATCTTTACATACAAAGACATAATTATTATCCTAAATTAAGTATTGATTCAATTATTTATAAAAATATACAGTCAATAAACAATAATGATTTTCAAATACATTTTAATTATAATATTATATCAAGTTAAAAAAATATTTATTTTATAATTTTTTTAAAATTAATCTATTTATAATTTTAATATAATAATTTTGTTTTACTAAATAATATAAATGTGACATGGAAAATAACTATGTTCATATTAATAATCTTAGTAGAATGATTAATTTTACAAAATTTTTAATTTAAGATAACACAACAGCCTACTTTAATGGTTATTGTTAAAAATAATCTATAAATGTCTAACTTGACATTTAAAATGCCTATGTTTTTTAATATTATAGAGGTATTAAAATCTTATATTAATATGATTTTTTATTTTTATATTAATATGTAATTTTAATTCTTATAAAAATTTAATAGCACATTTGATTTTTTAAGTTTTGAAAGTTGCAATGTAACATAATATATGAATTATATAAATACATTGTCGACAGACAGGTAGACATTTATTATTAAAATTTCAAAAACATATTAATAATAAACTAAACTGTTTTATTTTAAAAAAATACGAATAAAATATATAAATAAAATTTTTTAAGGACCAAATTGCTTTTATTTATAAAATTACAGAGAGATTTAAGTCTCACTGAAAATGTAATATATAAACCAATTCAGGTAGAATATGTATTTTTCAATGTTAGAAATTAGGAAAACATGTGTTTTATGTTGATAAAAAAGAGGAACTTTTAAATAAGCAACATCATAAAAATATTCATTTTTTCTCTGAAAATGACTTTTTGTCAAGTTTTTTTTTTAAAATACAGTGGTTGAGAATTGAACCTTTTTAAATTAAAATAATTTTTTTATTAGTAACACATATTATACTTATTAGATAATTGACACATTTTTTAATATTTATAAAAATATTTTCAGTGAGTTTTTTTTGGAGAAATTTTAAAAATTATATTTCTTATTTTTAAAGTTCACTGTTCTTTAATACATAAACCTCAATTTCAATTATATACAGCTGTCAATAGAAAAATTCAATTAAGATTAAACTAAGGTTGTATTAAGAACACCATTGTCATGGTCAACATTCAAAGTTCATACATAACTTCTCAAACCAATTCTTCTTTCTCTTCTCTTCTCTTCTCTTCCATTGATTCAGAAGATGAACAGCCACAACTCCTACAGCTTCTCTGTGTTGGATTTTTTTCACTCCCTCCATTCCTCTGAGCTTCTCAGGGACTTCGCCACACGAGAATTCAATGCTTTTTTATGGCTATCTCTTATTGTTGTCACCACCCTTTTGCTCAGAAGACTGTTCAGTCTCTTTGGGTTATGGCGCAGAGCTAGAACCATTCCTGGGCCTCCTTCTTCCTGTTTTATTGGCCGCTGCAAGCTCTTTTCCCGGCCAAATTTCACCTTCACTGGTGGGTTCTTCGTCACCATTTCTTTTCTTTCTGTGGAGAATGATCTATAAACTAATATTTAAGACCTTTTTCCTGTTCACTTCTCTAGAATCTGATCAACTTAATCAAGATTTTTTTTAAAAGTAGAAATTTATTCAAAATGGAATCTAACACCACCTTTTTTCTTACCTGAACTTGGGACTGACTCTGAAATCATAGGTTGATTTTTTTTTTTTCATCCCTTATTGCCCCGTGGATCATTTGAATTTATTGTTATTATCAGAAAGGATCAGTTTTCTGGATTTTGCAAGTTATTGGGTGTTAAGGTGATATTGACCCTATGTGATATGCCTTGTGATATGGGTTTTTACGTGTGATGCGAGGATTAGTTGAATTTGTGTTTATTATCAGAAAGGACCAATGTTTTTGGTTTTAGTGAGGTGGATTTTAGCTATGGTCTATTGAACTGGATTTTGCTAGTTATTGGTTAATATAACATGGGGTCTTGTGATGTGGGATGTTGATCTCTGTTTTTATTTCTCTCCTCTTGCCCAGTGGATTAGTTAATTCTGTGGTTATTATCAGAAATAATCAGTTTTTTCTTTCTTTTTGTTTTTTTCTTTCTTTCTTTCTTTCACACAGTGGGGTCTTATTCTAGAATGTATATTAAAGGGATTTTGTGAAGTGATATCAAACTCAGGTTCTTTTGCAGTTTTGCACTTGTAGTGATTTTCTGTTTGCTCTGAGTAATGATTGATATTTTGGCTGGATGTAAACTTTTAAACTGATTGTGTACTTACCCTTTTGATTTTCAGATGTGTTGTCAGAATCCCATAAAAAGTATGGACCTATTGTTAAACTGTGGTTAGGTCCTACTCAGCTTTTGGTGTCGGTAAGGGATCCAGCTTTAATCCAAGAGATGCTTATAAAAGCTGAGGATAAGTTGCCTTTTACGGGAAAACTATTTCATCTAGCCTTTGGGCAATCCAGCCTCTTTGCCCCTTCCTTTGAAAAGGTGACATGTGAACTTTGATGTTTAACTGGAGTTGAGATTGAATTATGTGATTTGTTCTTCAATCTTAAAATGCTGGAGTTCATCCAGTTTTGAGATCTTCTTAGTTCTCATCAAACTACTGTCTTGTTTGTATATTTTCATCATGCGTCATTTTAAATGTTGTCTGCATACATTACAGATCACGACAATTTTTTGCGTGATGTTCTCTTTCTGACTCTAGCAACTTGGAATGTAATCTAAATTTTCCTTAGGTGCAAAAGAGAAGGGAATTATTGGCAACAGAATTAAATGAAAGATTGCTGAAGAATGGTGATATGATTACTGTGAAGGTTGCAGATTTTATCACAGATAAAATAGAAAACATCAGAAAGAAAGAAGGTATTGATTGCAGATTGGTTTCTCAACATATAGCTTTCACTATAATGGGAGCTACATTCTTTGGAGATGGCTTCTTGGTCTCGCCGAAGGCTGCAATGTATGAGGAACTGTTCATGAAGATTGCTAAAGATGTTTGCTTTTGGGCTTCCTATAATGTTACTCCTTTCTGGAGACGTGGATTTTGGAGGTACCAATGCTTGTGCACAAAATTGAAATGCTTAACTCAAGACATCCTTCAACATTGCAGAAAAGGCTGCAAACTATCTGACCAAGTACGTAATGAAAGTTCCATTAAAGAGATGAAGTCAGCAGATGGTGCACAATGCTGTTCTGATGATGAGTTCCAAGATTACTATTTCTTTCGTGATCTTAAGGATCATCAAGATGGTAAAGAAGAATCTTGTGGGAACGTTATGCGCATGATATTTCACGGATGCCAAACTACATCCGCTCTAATCACGGAAGTATTGACTAGGCTTGTCATGCATATGGAAATACAGGATAAGGTTTCATTCTGTCTGTACTCTATCCAATTTATAATTGCACTTTCTGTGAATAATTTTATTTTAGTTTGTTCTCCAGTGCTCAAAACCAAGAGTTTAATTCCTCTAATGAATATTGTTTAGTCATGATGTAGATTTAATGAATCTATTTGTGTATAAAGTTAAAACCAGGGGTGCACTTTGATTTTGAAATCCGCTTAATAAAGGAAAATAGACATTCTTTATAAGAAAATGCACTTGCTCTGGACCTCTTATTAATCCCTGCCAGTGGCTCTGTCTGCTATATGCACCTGCTTTTGTCATGAGGAGTTACATTTTCTCACTCATTTTAGATGAAATTTCTTTATTGTTGTCAATACAATAACAAACTGTTGTTCTAGTATCTTTTGAAGAAGAACTATATTTCTGTTGGAATAGAATTTCATTTATATGCTCAAAGGTGGGTTACTGCATGATTTTCACTATCAAATGCTGTTTTTTTCTATTTGATTGAATGCAGTTCTAGATGTTTGCAAGCCCACCTGGTACTTATTTCACATGCTTTTGTAGGTTTATTCGGAGATTAACATAGTAGGAAGAAACCCATCGAAATTTGAACAGGAAGATGTTTATAGGATGCCTTTGTTATTGGCTACAATTTATGAATCTGCACGCCTTCTGCCTACTGGTTCCATGCTGCAGAGGTGTTCTTTGAAGCATGGTGAGATAATTCTCAAGCAAGCATAGTTTAATTTACTGAGCATTATATGCAATAATTTGTTTAATGCATAGTTTCTCATGTACAAAAGCTAACTATTTTGTAATCTTTGCAAGTTAATTTGCTTAGTTGTTGGCACTGCATACTTGTACACTGTTTGGTTTAGCATTAACAATGTGATAACAGTTGGGAGCTAGTATCCCATCTTCACAAAAGAAGTCATTGTGGTAGTTTTATTCATGATTCTGTATGAACCACGCTGCAAAGTCCATTTTATATAAACTGGTTACAGTACTAAATTCTAGGAGATTTGATATCGATGTGTGCATGACATGATATGCCTATAAATCTGATTCCAATAAATATATCCCTACAAAATCCTAATTACGCGAAGAAACAACTCATAATATAAAAGGAAAGATTAAGTCCTTAGTGATAATCTAAGATACTCTGAAAGATTGTAAGATGATATCAGATATTTCTCACCATTTAAGAATACGGATTTGAATATTCTAGTTCCAATAATTTCATCAAACATGACTAGTTTGAGAGTAATTTATGCAACACAAGATATGTACGTGCATGATTTGGAAATAATTATTTTTTAGTTTTAGTGGCTTTAAATAAATTTGAGGATTCTATCTTTACTCCTACTGGTATCTGTATTCATTAATGTTCCTCCTTATCCCAGACTTGAGCTTTGCAACTGGTGTAACCATACCTGCTGGAGCTGTATTGGTTGTACCTGTTGAATTGGTACAGAAGGATGACTTCAGTTGGGGGAGTGATGCAAGTCACTTCAATCCTTATCGATTCCTCTCAACTGTTACAAATGGATCAGGTATGAGTCTTGATACTTCAAAAACAGTCTCGTTATCAATAATCATGAATCATAGATCAAACAAGGCAAAAAATAGAAATAGAAACAAAACTGGAGAGTGAGAATTGTATTTTCTTAAATATTCTATAACAAAAAAAATTGACTGTACCTTCTAAGGATCTTGTACATATAGTTGTTGAAAATGTCCATGGTATACAGAATCGATGGGTTGATTGTCTATTAATATCTTAGTGTCTGAAGCTCAATCTGCATAATAAAAGATCTGTAAAGAAAGATGTGACAGGTTAGCTGCGAGCTAGAGCAATAGGCCATGATAAATTGTCCCTTTGTGACACTTTATTCTTCTGATCACTTTCCGATGTCCCCCTTAATATTTTAATATTACTCTAGTCATTTTGTACCTACTATGTGGAACCTCAAGTTGTGTACTAGCAAACTATGTAGCCCATTTGATAAGAGCCTGATAAGCATCAAAGCACTCGCGAAGCTAACTGTTGAGGAGGCAACCACTTAAGTACTCCACCGAGCATCTTATTATACTACCAAGTTTCTGTCTTAGGACCCATATTTACCAATTCCTTATCAAACCACACCACAAAAGCTAGCTGTAGTTGGAAAGCCCAAGGCCTTATAAACCCCGCATAGAATCTCACACTTTTGAAGGGAGACTCGAATCCTATACCTTCCAATTGGATCCCATCATTTCTGGCTTCATCCTGTTGTTGTAGCTAGCATTTGTCATCTCACACACCCTTGCCATTCCTCCCCAACTCATCTAATTTGGTTGTGTCAATAAGAGAAAAAAAAATCTGTCTATTTGGGAATGAGAATTGACTAGTGTGGCCATTCTGATTTTAAACCTTCATATTCAGAAATTTATTTATATGTTCTCTATAGGTGGTAAGGGATAAAATTGTTTGCTCATCTATTGCTAATCTTTTGATATTGAAATCTCAGGTTCTGTCGAAGACATTTCTAGTACGGGATTCAGTTCATTTGTACTAAATGATCCAAAAGAAAATGCAGCATTCCTTCCTTTTGGGTCTGGTGCACGTGCTTGCATTGGACAGAAATTTATCATCCAACTTGTTGCCTCAGTGTTGGCATCATTGCTAAATAAATACGAGGTTTGCTCTGAGAACCAGTACTTTTGCTCTCGCTACCTGTGTTTGTATGAGAGAAAGACGGGAACACAATTCTTAATCATAAAATTGCATAAAGTCAGATATTGAATACTTGTCAATTCTGCAACGGAAACAACACATAACGGAATGAAAAGTGAGGAAATAGACAATGAATGTAACGAATGAATGCAAAGTGTTGGTTATACACTTATTATGATGTGCAAAGAGTGGGTGTATGAAACTTGTAAGAAGTTTGTTTTACTTTATCATATAACTTGTAACTCTAATGCAAGTTCACTGTGGTGGTGTTCCAAGGTAAACAGTGAGCAATGGTAGCATGTGTATCAAAGTGCATAGCTTTTAATAGGCTGAATTAAAAGAGTGGTGATTAGTATATACTAGTACTCTTAAAATTTGTGGATTTGTCGGTTTGGTCCTGTCTTAACATAAAAAAGTTAGTTTGTAAGGCAAGGGTACCCTCTATCTATACACACTCCCTTGGCTATATTATGTCTAGTTGAAGGGGAATGTCTAACATCCTCTTTATGTTAAGGACTAAACATCTTAAATGTGAAGTTTTTAGGACTAGATATGTGAAGGTAGTCCAATAATAATAATAATAATAGTCTTGTAGCTAAGAACTCAATAGGTCCAATAACAAACAATAGTTAGAGTAGGTTATGATATTATCTTAATTTGAGTTTGAACCTAATTTAACCTAACAAGATTAGTTAGTAAGATGAAGATTGCTTTTACTTATATACATTAATTTGACTATATCATTACTTATGTGATATCTTCAACAATAACAATTATTTTCTGAGTTATGATTCCATGGATGTTACAACATTAATTTTTTTATCAGGCTACAGTGCTTGGTTGGTACCTAATATATAAAATTTTCAATTGTTCAGTAACTGATGTTAGTTTTGAATACAGATACGGCTTAGCTCAGGCTCAGATGATGACTCAAACACAACCTTGAAGAATAATCTTCTCCAGCGTCATCCCAGTTCACAGATACTATTTGTGAGAAGGGACCAGTGAAAGAAAAGAAGCACAAACATAGGATGTAGATAAAGTTGGTGTTGTAATTAAAGTCAACAACACCAAACATATCTGTACCTTTCCTTTTTAGTTTCACTACACTCCTTTTTCCAAGAAGAATGGGGAAGCTCTCCTCTGGCTCATTGTGATCTTTGGGAGGATGAATCTAACCTGAGTTTCTTCTTAGCTCAAGTTTTTTTCCTCCCTGTTTTTAAAACATTGCCTTAGTGTGTTGGCTTCAGGCCTTGACACTTATTTTTTTGGTGTTTTAAGCACTTTGGGTGGATTGTTTCTTTGGAGCCTTTGGTTTTCCTTCCCCTTCTCTGGATGTGGATCTCTTGGTTTTCTGGTGTCATCAACTTTTTTACTTCTGAAGGAAGTTTGTTCTTGTATCATGATATTTTGTACTTGGAATAGTAAGTAGTACCTCTTAACTATCAAAATATATGTGGATCCTCTTGTTTAGCCTAAGGGCATATTCACTATAATTATATATGCTTCATAGCTTATATATTGATATTTGAATGATAATATGTTGGGTTTTTTGGGTGGATATTGGAAAATTTATAACAAGTCATGAGTCAATTTAAATTATGATTATGATACTACTTTTAATCTGAAAGTTTTAAGGTAATATATTTATGAATTTAAATAATCATTACTTGTGCACAAAGGTAAAATCTCCTTGCATTCTGGTGGTTATAAAGAAAAAAGAATGTAAGTGTGCTTTTCCATAATAAAGAATGTTAAATATTTTAGTATGATATTTTGTATATTATTGTTTTGTAAATTTTTAAGAACCAAAATGAAACAAATTGGAAATTACTTTTGGAGTTAGTTATAATTGATAGATACACTGTAATGACTTTTTATTCAAGAGGTAGTAACTTAAATGAACATAACGATGATAAATAATAAATATCTGGTGGTGCTATATAATAATTATAATGGAAGTATATTAATAATATGTTCAAAAAATTTTATATTATTAATACACTAAATAATTGATTGTAACATGATAGGATAATTACTTAATTTTTTACCACCAAACAAGTCCTTAGTTTGTTAAATAGTTAAAAATTTGATACTACATTCAATCTTAACGAGTTTCATCTCCTTTACTAGTTTCTAAATGTTTACAAATAAAAAAAAAGAATGTGATTTAACTTTTTTTTTAGTTAAAAGATTTTTAAAGTCAAAATTTGATTGATAGAAATCTTAAAGGTTGAGATTTATTTAAAACAAAATATATTATATAATAAAAAATTATTTAAAACTAAAAAATATTGCATAAAATTAAAAATAACGTTAATTAATTTAATCTAATTATTATTATTATTATTATTATTCCTATTACATTTATAACGGTAACAATAGCATGAGGAAAAATGGTACTAAAAATACGATAATGGTAATGATAATAATAACGGTAGTGGTAATAATAACAATAACAATGATAACAGTAATAATAAGAGTAAAAATAATGATAATGATAAAAGTAATGGGTATTAAGATAATGTCCTGTTGATTCTTGATCAGCCAATTGGTATAGCGTCACTTTCTTGATTTTATCAACACATCCATATGATTACTAGTTCCAAATATGCAAGGCAGCCTTGGCTAAATTTGCGAAAGATATCGTCTCAAAATTGGCAGAATCCACATATTGATGGATCAAGAAGAGATTTTTGCAATCTTTCTTCTTAGATTCCCTGTGAACTGCCCTCTGCAGCTCTCTAGCACTTTCCTCTTGTTCTTAAACACCATTCTTTATAATTTCCAGCACTTCTTGGAAACCTAAGATGAAACCCACTTTGACACTCCATTTATCCAAGTTCTTGCTACCAAGAATTGGCAAGTTGGTAGGAAAAAACCCATTACAACCTACCATGATTCACACTCCTAACCTTGCTGAATATCACACCAAAAAGATCTGCAAAACAGATAAGAAACCCACACAGGAAGGGTTTCTCACACAGCAGATTACCCCACAAGCTAGTGGGCATAACACATAGGTCCCCAATCAAATAGCCGACACCACTTGTTAGAACACACTAAACACACTCACAAGAACCGAGAGGAAGCGGAAGAGAGAACTAGGGATATGAACATTGAATATGAAGTTTTATATTTTCTCAAGTATGTATAGAACTCTCATAAACAGCCCACTCACTACCTAACTAACATACGACATTAACTGAATTATCTGCAACAATGATTAGTTAGTACTCTCGCTATAAAATATCGATAAATCAAATTATTCTTGTAAATCATCGAGCTCAACATATAAGTAGTAGCATGTTTCAATAATATATATTAGAATTAAAACACTAGTTGCATTTGATTAATTATAAAATACAGAGAAAACATCTAATGTAATTCCTAGGATATGTTATCAATATTGTTTTTGGTCCTGTAAATTTTTTATTTAGAAATTGATTCTGGAATATATCAATTTATGTATATCTTTACCCAACATTCATCTTGCTAAGAGCTTCATCTTTTGAAAGAGGAGCTGCCTTGTGATTAGTGTAAAATAATTTCATAAAACAAAGTTATACCTCAATTATTTTATTCACAAATATAAAGTTAAACTTATTGCAAAGGAATATTCTTAAATAAATAGAGTTAATTATACTTGTACTATATGAAATAATTAAATTATTGGTTGCTTTATTAGTTCAATATGGATATGGAAAATATTTTGCTTGGATATCAACATTTTTTAAATAGAGTTTTGGAAGAAGAACTTTATTTTGAGTAGCATGTTAATTTTATTGTTGTAAATCATAAAAAGTTTATAGAGTGTTGAAACAAGTTCTTAGACCTTGACACAAAATTAACTCATATTTTTTATAAAATAATTTCTAAAGTTAAAATGAGCTTATTCTTTATTTGAGGAATTGTGATAACTGGAAGAAAACTATTGTTTCACTTTATCGGGATGATTTGCTTATTACATGTGAAGGCAACAATAAGAATGAAACATTGGACGATGTGCAGATCACTATTTTCGATAACATGAAACATTTTTCTATCATAAATTCGAACTCTTGTAAGAACAACAATAAAAATGGAATGAGAAAAAAACACACCTTCAACATTTCAGACAGTGGCTAATGTGGGAATAGGACGCAACTCATAGTCATGGAATTTTGGTCCCACGTTCTGACGAATGAGGACAAGGGGAATATGCTTGATAACTGAATAATCTTCTCCACCTTTTGCTGGATCAATGCTTTGTACTAATTCAGCTGGCATATCAGCAAAGCCAAGAAATTGAAGGTTTTCCAAGCGTTTGAGTCCATGAGGTACCACCTTCATTTGGGGGTTATCTTTGAATCTGAAGTGCTCAAGACCAAGCAAAGCTCCTTCATCTATACACACACAACTTAATCTGCTTAATCGAGTCAGATCCAGTTCCTTCAACCTTGGAAAACCTCCTCTTTTGAAGTGCAAACTTTCACCAACATATGCATCATCCCACATATTGAGCCGCAACAGATTTGGCAAATCTTTCAGTGAGTCCAGTGGATCTCCTTCCAAATTAGATAAACCAAGCCTTAACTTTACAAGATACTTGAGTTTTGGAATCCAATCAGGCAGCTTTGTAACTCGAGCTTTCAAATTCAACACCAGAAGGTAGGGTGGTGGAGTTGATACAAAATTCAAGTCAATGATTTCATTCTCAGCTTTAGCACTTACATTGAGAGATTCAAGCAGCCTCATCTCTCCTATTGCACTAGATAGGGCATTTGAGTATTCTGTTTGCATGCGCCTTATACCTAACTTCCTTAACTGTTTCAACATCTTGAGCTCTTGTAAAAGGTCTAATCCACCATGATCAGCCTCCAGAAAGTAAAGCTTTTGTAAGGATTTCAAGCATCCAATACCCTTTTGCATTTTCACCCCACTTGTGAAATTCAGCATAGAGTACTGTCCTTCATATTTTCTGTAGTAGACCGGAAGAAGTCGTAGCTTTGTGAGGTTTTTTATCTCTCTTGGTAGCACTTTCACGTGTGTTTGTCTTAGATCCAAGGTTTCCAAGTTCAGCAACTTACCAATGGATCTAGGAAGAGCCTCTACTTTTGTATGACTTAAGTTTAAGTACCTCAGGTGGAAAAGATTTCCCAGGTTTTTAGGAACATAATTCAACAAAGTGCTTTCAAAATCAAGAACTTTCAGAAGCTTGAAGTTTGCTGATAATCTACCCACAAAATCTTCAGGCAATTCGTTCTTGCTAAAAACATAAATAGCACGAATGCCCGAGTTACTAGTCCTCATTAACACATTGTTGGAACAAGTAGCTATTGAAAACCTTCTAGTTATTCCAACTGTCTCTAGTTCATCATCTTCATGCATTAAGTGGCAAAAACTTAACTCATTCATTTTTTTAATGATGACATCACGCAATAAATCATGGACTTGACAACTTTTAACTTTACCATCAAAGCCAACTCTGGAGACTTGAACCAAACTTCTCTGTATTAACTGTGTCAAGTACTCTTCAGCAACATCCTCCATAGGTCTTCTCTCCTCATTTCTAATGAACCCTTCAGCCATCCATTGCCTGGTCAATCTCTTGCGACTGATGGAGTAGTCCTCCGGATACATACCAAAATACAACATGCATGATTTCAGATTGTAAGGAAGATCATCATAACTGAGAGATAAAATCCAATTTAAACTATGTGAATGTGTGTTGCGCTCTAACTCCATTCTCAGATTCTGACATACCTTTCTCCATTCAAACATGGTTTTTGCTTTTGGTGCCAAAAGACCACCAATACAAACAATTGCTAGTGGTAGCCCTCCACATTTTTGAACAATTTCCTTTGACATGTCCTCAAGCTCAGTTGGACATTCCTCACTAGGTTCAAATCTAAATGCCTTCATGCAGAAGAGCTCCCATGCTTTGTTTGGAGACAACTGTTGGAGATTGTGAACATGAACAACAACTGATTTCTTAAAACACTCTGCAACGTTCATCTTTCTAGTGGTGATTATGATTCTACCTCCTTTGTTGTTATTAGGCAAGGCATGTTCAATCTCATCGGAAAAATTTTCTTTCCAGACATCATCAAACAATACCAAGTACCTCTTTGACTGAAGATATTGTCTCACTTCTGTTACTAATGTGTTATCATCCATCTTATGCAGCCCTTTTGGAGTAGGCTCATTAGCGTCCTTGCAAAAATTTTGTATCATTTCTATCAGTAGCTCCCTCACAGTGTATGATTGAGAAACTGTGATAAAAGAACGACAATGAAAGTGTCTTTTCACTTGTTGATTATTGAAAACATGTTTAGCAAGAGTTGTTTTTCCAAGTCCTCCCATGCCTACTACAGAAATCAATGAGAGTTGGTTGGTTCCTTTTGTTAAGCAACCGATCAATTCATCTCTTGGGAGTTCGAACCCCACGACTTCATTTTCTACAATGAAATGTGAAGCCATTCTTGGATCACCCCATTTGAAATCTTTTGTCCCTCTAGAATTGCTTGATGATCCATCTTTAAATGAAGATTGAAACTTGTACCTTAACAGAAATAATACTTGCAATTAGAAAATAAAAATCTTAGAAAAGTCAGAGATGAAGGTTGAGTTACTAAACTTTTAGAAGCATTATTCTGGCTTATAGGCTATTATTCATTCTTTTATACATATATATATATATATATATATATATATAGCCATTAAACATTTATCATTAGTATTATATCTATTTAGTATTGTTTTTAATTGAGTAATTGTTAATAATTATAGATTATAGATTATATAAAGAACGAACTCGTCTAAAGAACATGTATGACAAAGTAATATACTTTTTTTCCATTCTTGTTATTTTCTATGTAACATACCTTTCACTTCTTTCCTTGATTCCTTGAACTGCTGACTTGATATCTTGAATCTCAGATGCAATCTGATGACGTGACTTCAAGGTTTTGATATGGTGAGCAATCTTTTGGAGTGAGGCTATGCATGGTGGATGATGGTTGACCCTATGTGCCACATCCATTATGTATTTGTCAATGACATCTTCTATGCAGAAAGATATTTCTCTCAACTGCTTCACCCATGTTTTTATTCCTTCATCTGCAACTCTTCTATCTGCATCCTTTAGGAAAGCTTTAATGCTCTCTAATTCCTGTTTGATGTCTGAAAGATCATTTCCAAGGCCTTCCAACAAACTTCCTTCTTCTCTTACAAGGTGGTGCAGCAGATCCAAAACAAACGATACTGCAGCATCTGCCATTTCGTTTCAGTATTGTAGCTTCCAAATCTAGCATGTATGATGTTTTGGTGAATTTTGGCTGCTATAGCTCCGTTTCATTTTGCAGATTGAGTTTAAAGAAAATGTTTTCTATATGCTGCTATTTCAACTTGCTAGAGGAAACATCTTATTAATGCCTGAAGACAAAGTAGGTGTGTTAGGAGGTACTTATTTAAAGAATTGTCAATTCCTTGTGTATTGAAAGGTTCTTTTGTTTTCATTTTCTTTCACCAACCTGTTTGATATGATGATAGGAATAATTAATGTAGCCACAATGTGACAGCAAAAGTCTTGCTCTTTGAAATATTCCTTTTCCAGAGAACAAAGGTTTCAATGAAACTGTATTTTGATTCAAGCAACAAGGAAGGAATTAAACTTTTTTATGTGTTGTAATTGTGACTGTTACAGTTTAATCTTTCTGATGGTTTTAGCAGTATGAAATCCATTTCGTCTTGAGTTCATTATGCTCAGATTTTGATTTAATTTTTAGTGGTACAGATTAAGATGATAAATAGTACATTTATGCTTTGCAATTATGCAGTTCTGTAATATTAACCTCCAAAAGAAAAAAAAATCTTTCTTTGGTAATTTTTGATAATTAATTGTTTTATGAAGTCAATGGATTAGGTCATCCTATTTTATTGGACTTTCTTTATTCCATAATAAAGAGTTTATTATTTTCTTCTTTCATTAAAACTTACATATTTATTATGTGATTTAATAGACTTTTTATTTTTTTTAAGTTTTATAATATATTTTTATTATTATTTTTTTCATATAATTTTAATATTGATTAAAATTAATCAATAGAATTATTTGTGTTAAATTGATGTAAATCATATTAAAAAAAAGTGATGATGTGGATACGATTTAATGCAATTTTGAATAATAAATTAAAAAGTACTTAATTGAATTGCATATAAAAAATTGAAGTATTTTTACAAAAAGGAAAAGTAAACAACTTGCTCAATTCAATTTTAAAAAAGTGAACAACCAAAAAAGGGATTAATGTACGACTTAAATTTAAATTATTATGATAATTGATGAAAACTATTTACATAACTAAGAATTTATTTATTTTATAAATAAAATTAAATCTACGTTGTAAAATTTATTTGTTAAAAATATCTAAATACTAAAAATGCATCCAATATGTTAATAACTACATTGTACAGCAAGAAAAATGGCAACACCTTATGTGCTCCTACAGGGAAAAGATTATTTTTCTTTAGCAATTTGTTTCTTTTTATGTTAACACTTCGATTTTTATATTAGTTTATCAGATACAATTTGTCTGTAAAAAATTGGTTATACATTACTAATAAATAAATAAATTTATATGTGAATTTTGAGTTAAAAGAAATAGAATGATAAATGTTTTTTTTTCATGTAATGAGAATGCAATTCGGATAATTAAATTATTTCAATTTCTGAAGAAGAAAAACCAGTTTAATTAAAAAAATATAGAATTTAGTAAACTAGACTAAAAAAAAGTGTAGTTTGGTTGACTGTTTTTTAAGTTAAATTTAGTTTAGACACTAATGTTCTAATTTAATGAAGTTTTTATATAATTTAGTTCGGTTAATCAAATACTCTTTTTGACTAACATCCTATTTATTAATACTTCTCATTTCTCAATTTTTTAAGAAGCTTCTTATTTGATACGTCATATGAGATGAAAAAGTTGAGGGTTTTCTCTTAATATTTTCTTTTTACATAGTCTCTCTACATTATCACCAATTCTACTCATTTTTATTTGTTAATTTTTATGATGTTGCATTGTGTTGATATGATTTTACAATGATAAAGCATTGAATTTCTTCTTGTAACTCCATATTTTCCTACACTTCTTATAAACAACAAAATTATCACTTTGTCTTTTGAAAATATTTCAAATTCTTTATTCCGAAAATCAATTAATTACATAATCATGTATATTAATTGGAAGTCAATTTTCACTTTTTAATTATATAATTATATAATTTAAAATTTAAAATTATATTTCAAATTACACAATCTTTAAATTTTTTTTTTAAAATATTATGTTTTAAATTGTACAACAACTCTAAAGTTATAATCTAAAAATAATTTTTTTAAAAAAAACTTATGAAATGTGTTATCTAAAAATCAATTTTTTATGATAAAAACTTTTAAATTATTCTATCAGAAATCTCTTTTAAATTATATCCGAAAGTTATCTTTTATATAAAAAACTTTCAAATTATATAATTTAAAAATATTTTTTAAATTATAGAATCCAAAAAAATTCACAACTCTAGCAAGGAATACATTTTTTTTACTTGTGCTATGTCATGGGGTGAAGAATGAATTTCCATAACTTGTTAATTCACTTCGTGGTCCCTCTACATGTACCAGTTCAGCAAAAAAAAAATTATACACCAAATAACTGTAAAAAGTTAATAAAAACTAAAATTGAAAACAAAGTTATTTAAAGGCTTAATAACCTATTCTATCTCCCTATTTTTATTTCGATTTCAATATACTTCTAATATTTTTTTTAAAGTGTTCTTAATTAAGTTTCATTTTAAAAAACATAATAATTTAATCTCATCCATCAAGTTGATAAGATGTTATTAAGAAAGTTATCAAGAAACTAAGGATGCAACAAGTGTGTTGTTAATGTATAGTTGACATATCACAATTTCAATTGACATATCACAATTTCAAGTGACATATCAGGAACAAACTTATCGTATCATCACTTTCTTAATTGTGTTTTCATCAATTTAAAATAAGAAATTAAGTTGTTACCTTAATTAAGAACTTTAAAAATTGTAAAATGATATTAAAATTAACTTAAAAATAGTAAAACGAAATAAGCTATTAAGTCTTAGTTAAAAGAGATAGTAAAAGGGTAAAACTGTGAATTCTATGGGTTTGACAAAGCTGCATTCTCAAGGATTCAACTTGAGACCCCAGAAAGCTAAAACAGTTCCCTGCTAGCTAATCTTCACACTCAGCTAAGTGTCTAAATGGAATGGTGTGGATATAATTGAAGTACTTCAATTTAACCAAGAGAAATAATGGTTGAAATGAATCCAATTTGATGAAATGAACTCAACTTAGAAATCAACTTATGTAGCTCACAAAGTTAACACTACAAAAACTAAGGTGCATAAGTTGACTTAACTTATACAAAAAGTTTAATTATTTCATACATTATTTTCTTCTCTTACAAGTGCTTATTAATAAGTTTATCCAAACATGGCCTAAGGCTCAAGACATAAAAGGAAAGGAACACAACTTTTTTTCTGAGATAAGACTTGTAAAGTTTATAGGAAAACAAGATATTATAATGTTAGGTTTATGCTAATTTATCATTATAGTCCCAAATTAGAGTATATTTATAAGAAATGAAAACTTTTATCCTTTGTTTCCTTCAAAACTTCAGTTACAAACATACGCTAAGTAAAATATTCTCCAGCAATTAGATAATTATGTTTCTTACATTGCTTTTTGATGTAGTTGACATCCATTGAGATACTTTTGCTCTCCAACTGAGCAACAGAAAACTAGAAAACTATTCTATCAGTTAACAAATATCTTGAATAATGCAACATAAAGAAATTAACCAGTAACCACAGATATACCAAGAGTTTGATCCTGAACTAGTACGGTGGTTGTCAACTAACAACATCCATTTAAATCCTACAAGTTCATGATGCTAGCATTACAATTAAGGAAGAAAAAAAAATCTACATCTGCTAAAAAAGAACAGATACATACCAGAACAGATAAAGAGAGGGGTGATCAGAGAGGGGTCATATCAGATTAGCATGGGACACATACAGTGATTACTAGAGGATAGTCATAGTACTAGTAGTAAGTGGTTATTCTTCTGTTACCACGAGATTCCTGCAAAGCTAATCCCCCAAGGTGCATGTTATTTACCCTTCCTCATCATAATCTTCATCATCATCTTCTAGTCGACTACCAAGGGTTGCAAGTTGCATGGTGTCAATGGCCATCTTGTCCACATCAGACAGGGACCAGCCTGGAATTTCTTCATGTTTAATGTCCATGTCTGCATGCTCAGGCAGTGAAGCTTGAACATCTCCGCTAGCATTTATGTCTTCGTTTTCGTTTAAGTTAGCATTCAGATCAATGTTACGGAAAGGTTGAGCACTTTCCTCATGAACAGCAAAGTTCTCCTTTGAAAACTCCTTGGATTGCACACCATTATCTATTGGCAGACTTGTGTTAGGAATATCATTGCTAATTTGTTGAATAGAGGAGCAAGGCTCAGATTCAACCTGCTGATGACCAATGTCTCTTTCAACAGTTCGTGCCCCCCGACCACGGCCTCTTCCTCTACCTCGGCCTCTTCCCCTACCAGGAGTGCCGGTGTGGCCCAACTCACGCTGCAATAAAACAAAAAACGTTATTGACACAAAACAATAGATGTCCCAAATCAGGTCGTTTCACACACAAGACAACTTCCCTTTCTACCAAGAATAACTTCTAATGAAAATTATTACTTTAAAAACAAAACAAAAATATCCATTTGATAACACATACTTGTAATTTAATCATTAAAAAAAATTAGAATGCAGTGGAACTTCAACTAGATAAATTCAATGGTAGAATTTACAAAAATCATTTCCCGCAAGGAGTTGAGACACTGAATTTGACGATTTTTGCACCATTGTCAGTGTGTGATACTTTACCATTATTTAAGAAATATAATTATGTGTTATCACGGTTTTTCATGAAAATGTGATTACCATCTTACTCCTCTTAGCCTCTTCATCACTTTCATTGGCCTCAACACCAGCAGCTTTCCTGGTAGAATGTAGCATGCTTAAATGTATCAATTGCTTATATGAATGCTTAAATCAGATGCCCTAAGGAAAAATATAACTGCTATTGAACTTCAAACCTTCTCTTTGAAAGGGCACGATCATCAGCTCCAGCCTCAGAATGGCCATGTCCATGCCCATAGTCAGGAACCCTGCTGACAATGTCTCTTAGAAAGTCGAAGACATTATAACTTTGTACACAATGTTTCCTGCAATTTCCATTTTCCACTGGTTAGACTAGATTTGCTATGTACTCAAGATGTAAATCTGATGGATAAACTGGAAAGAGAAGTGGTACTATGTCATAATAATTAACAGGTCCTAAATATTATATAGTTTAATTTAACAATGTGAAAGAGAGTTCAGAGAAAGAGAAGTTGTAACTCCTAGGGTTGGTTACAGTGCCATCATATCATCTAACTCAGGGTTTTCAGTTAAAAAGGAGTCACACAGACAAGTCAACTTATGTTCAAATATACCACAACATACAAAAGAAACCATAAATAAGTAAATTTGAAATCTTAATGATGAAGTCACCTATTTTACAAGGAAAGGACACTACTTTTGTGGTGGTGGACAGGATAACAGTTTTTGTACATTTTTTCCCTTCAGCTCATCCATTTTGAGCCAAGGAGGTGGTTTCATTACATGGATTTCCATCCTCAGTTACCGCTGATAGAGACTGAATTTTCTTGAGTTATTTGTGTAAAGAATTGTTTTGGAGAGAAGACGCCAAACTTCATATGAGCACCACTCATAATCCTCCAATGGATGTAACTAACCAATGTCTGGCATAGTTATGTCGCTTGACTGGAACAAAGCCAAATGGCCCCCTTCATTTAGCTTGGGCCGAATTTTGGTTCAAGACGAACTACAATGCTTCTACACAAATGTCCCCCTTTTGTGGTATATGTGATCAAGAAAACTCCATTATTGCTAAAAGGAACAACTATTCGATCTAAAGTTGATGATGTTAATCGGCTGACCCAACAGAGGGATGAATTTCTTCATGAGCTAAGGCCTATGAGCCAATTTACTTAACACCCAAGACCAAATGAGAAATTATGCTCATCAATATTAGACAAACATGTGGTATTTTTTTGGCTGAACTAAAGGAACGTGTTAAATGACTTTTTCCAATCAAAAGAAGATTTCAATGGAGTTATCAAAATCAATAAATTATCACATGAAATCAGTTAAGAGACATAATAATATATAGTATGATACGTAACATGGAACTTGACCATCTTTAACAAAGTGATGAGGACCAGAAATTTTGCTACCTCAGGTGTTTAATAATTAAAACACACCTTAAAAAAATTAAAACAAATTTCAGCACAGTTACGCCCACAAATGGATACACTTCTATCCCAAAGGTCCACTGAAGTAAAAACAACTTTAAATTAAAATACTCATTGACTTACAAATGCAGTGCATTCATGGTTTTTGCTCCTCTCTGAAGAGTTATTTCATAAGTGCGGTCACAGAGATCTTGCAAAAATAACTCTAGAGCTTTAGCTGTAAAACAGTCAAGGGTGACATTAACAACGAGGGAAAAGACCAAGCTGTGGCCAGGTACGGACTAGGTAGTATGTAAAACCAACTTACATACTAAAACAGGAACTGCCAATGCTATCTTTCCGACATCCTCATCTGCTTGCATTATCTTCTTTATTCGAGCCTGAAAATTATAGTTTCCATCAAATAAAGCATTCTTTTAAAATATCTCTTTCCTTAAATTAAATAATGAAATAGAAAAAAGGAAGAATTGAATCTGAACACTCCTATTGGTTATGGTTCAACTGAAAACTTAGTTCCCATTTCATAGAATCTAATTCCCACCCCCATCCCCTTCCCCTTCTGCATGCTTCAAATTTGGTGATATGGTGAGGTGATTGGTATCTCTGTCAGCTACCTAACAAAATAAAGGGTACAAGAATGGAGGAAAATCATGTAAGGACAAGAAGCACGGCAAGGTAAACAATGTAAGTACCAGAAGCAAGGAAAACAATGTAATCACAAGTATTATTGATTAGACATTACTTCTACGTTGGGAAAGTATAACGGGTAAAACTGATGGACAGAACTAGGCAGTAATGCTATTGTGTGTTCTCCCTAATTATAATGACAAGTATATTTCCTACAAAAATAATTGCAACAAGATCAATGTTTTAAAGATAGGACCGAACCTAAACTCAGTATAGGTACAGAATTAATGGGTTACAGGTTGAACCAGTGGATAGTGGAACCACATGAACAGAAGAAAGGCACATAATATTTATATATAATATATGTATTAATTATCACCTATTTTCCAAACAAATAGTGTCATGGTGGTAAGTTGAGAAGTTGTAGATAGCCCATGTCTTTGGTTTGATACCTAAAGAGTGAAGTTTAGGCTTTATTTTTCTTTAAAATTGACTTAGCAAGTGAGAAGCTGTAGGAGAAAGCTGCTGCCAGCTAGCCAGCATGAGAAGTTGTGCAGATAGGAGCTCGAGAAAGCTATTCATGTAGGAGGTGCTCAAGGTTCACGCAGATCAAGATCAGATTATAACACAAAGGGAGTATAAATTCAAAAATTTTGTTCATTTAGATCAGTTTTCTCTGAACAGGGTTTTAAAACACTGATTATCATATATCATATTGTCAAAGGAAGTTATCATATCAGCCTACACGTTAAAAAATTAGCTCAACCTAATCTTGAGGATAGCAACATTACATAAGAAAAGTGAATCAAGACTCAAAATATCATGTTACTATATATTTGAACAATAATGTACTTGTCACCTGATCCGACAATTGATAGGTAAAACACAAAATACATGGTAGCAGAAAACAATAAAAGGCATAACCATTTTGATAAATCACCTAGAGCACTTCAAGTCGTTATGATAATAAAGAATATATCCAAAGGAGTACAAACATACTTTACAATTTATATAATAAAGAGATCCTTACTTCAACAAAATCTATTACGAATGGCATCAGTTGTCCCATGACAAAGGCTAGTTGGGCCAAGAACCATATAGGTCAAGTCACAGTAGAATTGTAACGGTTGGACTATACGCTTTTAAGTAAAAAGAGTGGTGCTCCAACTAATTATAGTTTTTAGTGTAGCGGTAAGTGTTTGTCCAACAATTAGTATCAAAGTCAAAGTTACGGGTTTGATTCCCAATGGGACAATTGTTGAGGAGGAGATTCTAGAGGATGATATCAATTGTCCTATGATAAAGGCCAGTTGGGCCAAAAACAATGAAGGTCAAGTCACAATCGAATCATGACGCTTGAGTTGTACGCATTCCATCCAACAAAACCATCAAAGAACCTATCATATTTCTAAACTCATACCATCACGAATTCATAAGAACAATTCAAAGGGAAAGCCATTGAGCTCGGTTTAATTCCATGAAAACAAGAATAGGAAAATTATAATACAACCATCCAATCGAAACCCACATCACATGAAATAAACCTATCATCATAAATCTCCACTCCAATCTCAACTCACGCATCCATCACTAACTACAGTCACATAACCCAAAATTAACATCACAAATCTCCAAATCACCCTCATGAGTATAAACACATTTTTAGTACGTCGCAACGGGTATTCTCCACAAGAGACAATTCTGCTAAAGTCGTGTAGGACTATTATGATCGACAAAACTCTCTCTCCTAGTATTAAACACGACCACATACTCAGAACTCCAACTCGAAGTACACTAATTGCCAAATTCAATTACCAACCACAAACAAACAAATTCCTAGAAATTAAACTAGGCAAAACTCTTCCTACGAGTATTAAACTCGGCCACATACCCAAAACTCTAAACTCGAAGAGTACTAATTACCGAATCCAATTGCCAACCATAAACAGAGAAATTCCCAGAAATTACACTGAATTACAGTTTACCCAATTAATTCACCCCATCCCAAAAACTCCCAATAACCATAAACCCAAATGAGAAACACTTAATTAAAGTCGGAAAAGCATTCCTTTCACTCCCAAACAGCAGAGTAACACGCAAAGAAGAAACTTTGATAACTGAAAACTGAAATTTTACTTACAGCGGGGAAACGGGTGTCGAGCTTCTTCCTCATTGTATCGAATCAGTGGTGACACACAGAGGAACGAAACCCCCAAAAAAAAGAAGGAGAAGAAGAAATTTTGGAAGCTGAGAATAGGAAACTACGAAGCGGAAGACAAAATCAAAGGAAGCGTGGCGATATGGTCTGGTCTCAGATCCGAAGGTGGCTGTTTGGGAAACCAACGAGGTATTGATTCAGCGGAATATCCGTCCCTACGAGTTTGACGAAGGAAATCAAAACAAAGAAACAATTTGTGATGACGATGGAACGAAACTGCAATCTCACATGGCTGTCATGGAACGGTTCTGACGGACCAACGGTTGCGCAACACCTGGCAACAAAAATTCGATGGACCAGCATCGATTGTTAAAGAATATTAAATATCAGATAATTAAAATTTATTATAATAATAATAATAATAATAATAAATGTTTTAATACTTATTTCTATCATAATTTAAATTTAAAAATTCAAAGTTGCATATGGAGTGAATTTAAGAGAGTAGAAAATAAAAAATAAAGAAAAATAAAGTTATTTAATTAAAAAAAAGAAAATAATAAAAAAAAATTATGAAAATTTATGAAAATTTATGAATTATTTGATTAATATAATAAATTTAAAAATTGTAAAATGTATATTTAATAAATTGATCAAATTGTCCTTGTTAGTATAAATTATTTTAATTAAATTATTTATATTAATACTATTGTAATTATTATTTTTTATGAATTTTTTTATTATTACTATTATTTCGTCTCATTTCAACTAGACAATTTCATCTTTTTTTCAATTTTTTTGGAACAATCATCAAATATCATTAAAAACAAACATAGAACTCATTAGCATTTCAATAAACTCACACAGTCAAATATAAAAGAAAATGTAAATCATCTTACTATATTCTAATTTGCATGACTTCAACTCATCTCTTTCTGGGCAAACTCAACCAACCTTGAGTTTGAACATCATCGTAACATGCTAAAACATTTTGAGAAAAAGGTTTATGACATCCAATTCTAAAGTTATGTTTGATGTTTTTTCCATTAAGCTAACATAGTAAAAAATAATGAATTGGTTATACAAGACTTATCACAACCTAACTTAACTTGGAACACTCTTCTTTTTAAACATTAAACCTAAACTTTTGGGATGGTTAAAGTTTTTGAGTATGAAGTTCTTTCTTTTAGTAGATTCAGACCCATCACAACTAAATCTTAACATTCTTAAATTACGTTTCTTTATTAACTCAACTCTGATAACATTTTTGAATTTGGATTTGAAACCTAAATAAATCTTAAAAATTTTGATTTGTAGAGATTATCTTTAGTTACGTATATTAATTTAATTATATATCTAGTTAATATAGAATCTTCAACGTAAAAATAACAGTTTTACATAATATTAGACAATATATTATAACTGTTTTAAAAAATATAGATTCTTAATGAGCCCAAAATTAATTTTATTTATTTTTCTACCTAATAATTTTTTATTTGTTTTGGCATTAAATTTGAGTTAAATGATTTCTACTATGTGTGTAATTAAATATATCATACCATGTAGTGAAAATCATATTAGGAATCATAATTCTTCAAACTTTGGGTACAATAATAAAGAATAACACTAGAAAACCGTGTTAATATATATTCACAATTTCTAGATATTACATACGTACATGATAATTTTCATGTCATGAAATATAAAATATTAGTTTAAATTGACGCACACAACACCCACCATTAATATATTGTATAATTTTCTTATAGTTATAGCATATAATTCTCTACAAATATAAATATAATTATAATGATAAATACATGATGCATAAATTAATTCATAACCTATGCCTATTACAAATACTCAATCATTGCATATACAATTATTTTTCTCTCATTCCATATTTGCATTATGTATACAATTATTTTTGTCTTTATAAAGGTTATCAAGGGTATTCATACTATTATATATATTATTTATCTCAACAAAAATTTTAAAAAAATAATATTAATACTCGTTTTTTATCTTAACAAAGGTCAAAAATTTATATCATCATTCTCAATATTCACTTTAACAAATATGCAAAACACTTATATAGTTTTTTGAAATATACGTATTAAGTAAATCTCACTCAAAATTAACACTTAACTTATATTAAATCCTCTAGCTTATAAATAATAGTTAGAATAGGTTATTATATCTATTACATATATTCCAATGCAAGAATCTAATTGAGTTTCTAATATATGATGTTTTAATTTACATGATTTAGACTACAAATAAATCCAAAATTTTATTTTATAATAAGTTTCAATACTCAATATTACAATCACAAACTAAGATAGATTATCATTTTAATTATTTATCACTTCTTAATCAAATCACATAACATATTTATCTTTTTAATCCACGATTCTACTAAATTTATTTAAAATATTTTTCAATTCTTTTTTCCAGTTAATGTTCAATTATTATAATACATCCACTTCTCATCCAAAAATACCATATCCATCACATTCATAGTAGTTTTTT
This sequence comes from Lablab purpureus, assembly GCA_030347555.1. Lineage (NCBI taxonomy): Eukaryota > Viridiplantae > Streptophyta > Magnoliopsida > Fabales > Fabaceae > Lablab > Lablab purpureus. Next base: position 28,693,260 of record CM059258.1, read on the forward strand.
ATAAAATAGTTTATTTTATAATAAAAAAAACTCAATCAGAGAAGAATTATTTGAGTGCAATTTTCTCACTTAACCAACCTTCTTCACTTGAAAAGGAAAAAATCATTTATTCTCCTTCAATCAAATTCTAAAATATCACTTGAGCAACTCTCATGGTGCTTGAGTGTTACACTCTTATATGAAAAAGGATTGACATTGTAGTTCCCTTTTACTCAAACAATCATTCATCGCTCGAGCTACTCAAATTTTAAAAGAGAACTAGTTAATTTAGACGCTTTTTTGCTTAAACATTCATAAAACATTTTTGCATCTAAAATTTTAGAGGAGAAAGAATCTCATTTTCTTTCTCACTTAAACAAAAGTTATAGTTTAAGTGAAGATTTTTATCACTTGAATGACTAATTAAACATTTGAACAATAGTGTTATATCAAAGTATTAAATATTGTGCAACAAGTCTCATCATCACAAATAAATTTACTTGTTAATTAAATTAAATAAAAAAGCTTTTAATTTTAAATTTTTTTTCTCAATACAATTAAGATATCATTTTCTCAATTTCTAATACTCAATTCTTTCATTGACTAATCATTCAATACTTAAAAAAAATTATCATAATAAACTAACACAATTTACATTCAAGCATATATAGTTGACACATCCACGGGATATATAAATCTAATTTATTTGTGAAATATATCACATGTATCAAACATTATCATGAACAAGAAATCCAATTTCCACAATTTAAACAACACAAAAACTCAAGTGTATGTATACCTTGTTTGTCCATCATAAAAATACATTTAATATCACCCCAAATCATTGATGAGTATCTAATTTAAGGTTTGCAATTTCACATCAATTCCAATCATCAACTTCAGCTAACTTTCTTTACCTTAGAGTATTATGTCCTTTAAGACTATTGTTCTGAAAATAAATAAGAACTAAAGAAAGTCTAACTTTCACCTAAGCAATCTGATTAACAAATCAACTATATCACTAAAGAAATAGATTAACCGAGATCGAACACATAATCAAATTCATGAAAACAAAACCAAAACTAGACTAGAGATATGAGGTAAAGTGAATAACTTTCTCTAATAAAAATTTTGGTCCACTAATCTTAATCTACCTTAGATAATCTTCAAGCTAATAAAATCGAATTTAGAAAAAAAAAATTCAAAAATTTAGAAAGAATATAAAAAGTAGTAATTTTTACAAATTAAATAATAAAATAGTTAAATTTTTAACTATTTCCTTGAAACTTGTAATTTAATATTCATTATTCAATACCATATCACCCCATACTAATAAATATACATATGCATGTTCTTACACACAACTCATATCAATATTATCAGTAAAAAATAATAACATCCCTAATTTTAATGCAATAAAAAGAATTTAAAATAATAATTTTATTTCCATAAACACATTTTTAATGATATATAAATATAAAATAAACTATGAACTAATGATAATATAATATTTAAAATAATTAATATAAAAAAAACTTATCATGTTTGAAAATATTTTAATCGATCAATATATATAAACTGTTTATTTTAAAAATACATAATATAAAAAAACACGTGGAAAATGTGCATAGAACTTAAATACTCAGTTGATTGATCTCTCACCTATTTCTCATAAAAAAAACTCTCATTATTTCTTAATACTTGATTAGAGATCATTCCTTAATTTTAGCATTATTTACTTGTGTAATCAACTTTATTAATTATTCAAGATTTTACACACTTCTACCATCTCAATTTTTTTAACGTTACAAAATAAAAAATAAACTTCCACAAATATGTGTAATAACCTAATTAAAATTATAATAAAAAGGAATGATGGTGATTTTCAAATTAGAGCCACTAAAATTTTGTGTGTCATAAATCCTTCATTGAAAATCAACTTCCACAATGGCAAGAATATTATTGTAATTAAAAAAAAACGAATTAACACCATTGAAATTTTTTTCACAAGTTCTTGATGGAAAATTAACTTCACAAGTATAAGAAGAATGCTACTGAAAAAAAAAGTGGGTAAGTCTTTGAAACTAAAAACTACAAATTATAGAGGACCAATAAAAATATAAAACCTATGTCATTGTTAGAACATGTTATGCATTAAACTAAATAGAAAAAATGTATCTTTATTAGAAAAATTAGTATCATAATATGGTATTTTCTAGTTTAATACATGGCTTAGGAGGTAATCATTCAATATTACTTAACCAGTGGTTCAAAAATATTTGAAACTTTTAAACTTGTTAGGAAATCAAGGGATTTTTTTTATGATGATATCAAGCATTAATGAAGCTAAAATTACATCACATAATTACTTCCATTAATTTCTCCACCAAATAAGCTTTTGAATGTCCAAGTAATTTTAATTCAACAAGTAATTTGAAAGTTGCCATTTTTGCTTTGCATCAAATTTGAACTACATAGAAGTAGAGATGGTATATATTATTTGAGTAATTAGTCACATTCTTGTCTCCAAAAGATTTGAACTATTTAAGTAATTTATTTACCATATTAGACTGTGTAATTAAAATCATTAATATCCCAAAATTTCTTCCATATATTGATGTTTCTACCATAGAAAAACTTCCCAATTAATTTTACTTTAACAAGTAATTTTCAATTTACAAAATTTGCAATTGGGTTTGACTTAAAATTTGAACTACATAGAAGCTATTTAAATAATTAACCACATGTCAATTATAGAATTATTTAAACTACTTTAGTAAATAACACACTATAAGGTGCAGTTAAAACCAATTTAGGAATCTTTGTTTGAGCAAAGATCATGCACAAATTAGTGAAAAACTTGTTTATACCTCTTCAAACCTTTGCTAAATAATAACTGCAAAAGAGGTGAGATCTCATGCCTTATTCATTAAAGATATTTGCATTAACACATACATTTAAATAAATAACTGTAGTCATGCCCTTCTCTATTCAATCACATACACAAATCCAAAAAGAGGGAATCATTTTTTTCCTTCAATTCATGTCATGGCATCATCACATGATTTGGAAGATTGTTCCTCTGATCAAGCCTCTAGCATCTCTGTCACCTCACAAGACATTTGCCATAAATCTAGTGTTGAAGAAGGGAAAAATGATGAGGTGACAACAATGAGGAAGGATAAAGGTATCAAATTTGAACAACATCATCAGGTTTCCACTTCCACATCTCATATGGTGTTAGATTTTGTTAAGCTTTCTAATGATAAATCAATTTGTGGGTCGAATGTGGAATTGGATTTCTTCAATTCAATGAATGTGGGGGGTTCGTCTTCTAGGATGAATCACACTCAAGGGAGAGATGATAACATCAGAGAAGAAAAACCATTATCATCATCGTCACCGTCAGAGACTAAGATTTTTTCTTGCAACTTTTGTCAGAAAGAGTTTTCTTCTTCACAAGCATTAGGAGGACACCAAAATGCTCACAAACAAGAACGTGCTCTTGCAAAGCGTCGTCAAGGAATTGATGGTGGTACTTTTGGTAATTCTCATATTCTTTATTATCCTTATCCCACACACTCTTTTTATGGATCTTATAATAGGGCACTTGGTGTTCGACCGGAGTCAATGATTCATAAGCCTTTGTACCATTCATCCTCACTAGGTTTAAGGTTTGGTCAAGGGATGATAAACTCTTCTTCTATTGGTTTGCCTGCAAATAGTGGAATTAGGATTATGGGAAGTGATTCAACTTTGAGGACACAAGATGATCGTGCTACTCCTAGACACAATATTTCATTCCTTGCACAATCTTCTACAATTCTTACAACCAAATCAAACTTGACTACACTGAATGTCATGGATAATGATGATCGCTCCAAAAGAGAAGGAACCTCAAACCGAACTTCAAGCCCTAGTTCTTCAGATGAAATTGATTTATCACTTAAACTTTAGTTTTGATGTTGTTTAATTATCAGTAATTATTATCGTTCTTGTTTGATGGGTGATTAGTTTCTTGTTAAGTATCAGACACTAATCTTTTAGGTGTCAAATAACATTTTCAAAAGCAATTATTGTTGCAAAATTTTTTTTTCAATTATAGATGGATATGTGATATATGAGTTTATTGACTCATTAGTTATGAGTTTGTGATTTTCCCTAGTGACTTTTGAATACTTACCATAATTAAAAGGTTCAAACACTCTTGTTTTATTAATATTTAATTTATCATTTACACATATTTAAACATGTGATTATGGTTAAGAAAGGGTAAAGTTGAGATGATTAAGGTCAATAATTCGTCCTTTAGTTGTCAACGTTTCTTAATATTTATCCCAACTAATTTTAATTTAATACTCTTTATAAAAAAAATATTGGTATGAGAAACAAGTATTAGTGCTATTCCTACATACATAGATATTCATCAAGTGAATATTTTCTTTTAGCCCTTAAAAACAGCTTCTTAATTATTTTAAAAACGTTATAGTGAAACATTTAATATTTTAGGTTAATATCTTTTAATTACTTGAAAAATACCCTATGTTTATCATGTAAATATTATTGTTATAAACATTAAAAAAAGCATGGGTATTATATGCAATTTGAAAATATTACTATATATATATATATATTTACAAGTACGTAATGGTTATTCATAGATATTTGGTATACTATAAAATTTTAAACAACTATTTATTTTTCATTACAATATTTTTGGAAAATTTGTGTTTCTATATATCTGTTTTTTTTCAAAATTTAAGATTATATCAATCATTCATTTATCTATTATACCTTTATGTATTTACTTTCTTAATCTTTAATTAATTTAAATATAGAGAAGGAAGAAAAACAGTAAAATTCATAATTATTTTATTAAAATAAACAATTATATTTATTGCTTACTTCTAAACAAGATTATAAAGATGGGATGAAAGTATTAAAACAAGTCATGTGATTACTGGTATCTTAATTTTTGTCCTCTTAATTAGTATTCATTTAATTATATACTTTTAACCCCATGAAGCTATGGAACCTCTAACTAAACTAAATGAACTTTTAATCAAATTATTAATGTTTGGTTTGTTCCAATATGATTGAAAACAATTATTTATATTTCATGTTGGTTTAGTTAAAAAAATCATGTAAGATCAAATAAATGTTGTGCACTCTCTTTCATTATTTTGTTTGGATGGATTTAGATGAAAAATTATTGGAATTAATTTTTATATTATATTAATTAAAGGATAATAATTACTACCATATTATGAAATAGATGAGAAAGCTTAGGAAAAAAATAAAATCATTTTTCATGAATTATGAAATCATTCGTTTCACTCTTTAGGAGTAATAATTAACCCTCGATCAGGAGGAATTAGAAAAGAAAAGAGTAACATCCTAGAATAAATATAAAAGTATATTTATTTATTATTGTAATATTTTTAAAATTATTTAGAATATATTACATTTAAAAATAAAAAAATTTCAAAAAAATATAAAGATATAAATATATAAACAATTCCTCTATATGCTTCTTGATAGAATTATATGTTTCAGTATATACTATAATAACATATAAAAAAAATAACAAACAAGTGAAATAAAAAATATTCATTTTAATACCTTCCATCATTAGTAATTAACTTATTTTAATAATGCAATACTATTCATATAAACTTATTTTAATAATTCAATACTATTCATATAAACTTATTTTAATAACTCTTATTATCTTAATTTTCACTAACATTCCATATATAATATACATATAGTGTAATACAACTATAGTATACAATAGTATATATATTAACACAATTTAATGTAATTTGTAATTATAAACCTAAAATATGATATTCAAAATATGCCAGGTTTGTAAAACTTATATAATAATTATAAATTTTCCTTATATTTGTAGTGTAATATACTTTATATATATAAAAACAAATTTTAAAATTATATTTCACTTCTAACCTCAAATTATATATATATATATATATAGTTATAAATTATTTGTCACTCACATTTTTTGTTTTTGAAATTGAATAACCTCAATTTAATTTATAATTAACTTGACAAACTTTAAAAGATAAATACTAATGTGCAATTCAATATTAAAACTTATCATTCAAAGAATAATTCACCAGTTCCTAATATTTATTATACTAAGTAATTATGCGGAAATAAATGTATTATTTTAGTTAAAATATTTAAAAAAAAGTTAAATTTGAACTTTATATAGTGGAGTTTATCTAATTTTATAACTGTGAAAGTCTTAGCTTTAGGGTATATGGAGTATAAACACATTATACATCAATAGTAACTGTAATCAATATAAAACCCAAGATTAGCACTTTAACTGTTATACTTTAGATGAGATTTTTTACGAACTTTTTATATGGTTATAAAATCCACGTAAATGTATACCATAAAACGTTTAAATTTTTAGGTCAAAATATTATATGAATAATGATGAAGATAAGCATAATCATTAATAAATATAAAATATTTTTAGGTTTATTTAATATTTTTAATTGTCATTATTTATATATTAATGCCATCAGTTTAACATTCTTTATATATATATATATATATATATATATATATATCATTACAGTAAATATGGATAAAAAATGTACAAACATACAGATAATTTTCTTCCTGTATAATTCACTTGTGTGCCAAATGTATACTATTGTGTGGGCTGAATAAGTTTTTATTACTTATAAAATTGGTTTCTATTAAAATAGTATTTTTATTTTTTTTAATATTTTATTTTACCATTTAATAAATATATTAATTTAGTCTTTAAAATAATTATTTTGCTTTTAAATTGTAAAAGTGTTAACATGTTATTATTTTAATAAGATTATATATATATATATATTGACATATCATACTAAAATCAAGTATATTGATTAAATGTTGAAATAAAAATCCTAACATAATTATTGAAATTTAAACATGTATTTAATTATAAAGAACACATGGATAATTTTATTGAAGAGAACTAAGTTCAGTATGAATATATATTTTCTGAAATAATATATTTTTGTATGTTAAGTATTTTAAAACTTGATGAAAATCTCCATTTTTTCTTAACTAGGAACTTTTTTTGTTGTTATTAATTTGTTTGAAAATGATCTTTAGTAAGGACAAGTTTTAAAATATTAAGATTAATTTTTATGTAGTATATTAAACAAAGGATAATGACTATATATCACTCTATTAAATTAATGAGAAAATATTGGGGATAAATAAAATTACATTTCATTAAATATGAAATCAATCATTCCTATTTTTTTTCCTAACAATAACTCTCAATACATAGAATGAGATCAAATAAATTCGACATTAATTATATAAAGTATGATATAATAGAGTAAAATCATTTCACAAGATTCAATTCATAAAAATAATATAAATTATATTTATCAATAGTTTTATGGTGACATATTTTATTTATTTGGAACATTCTTAGGGAACTATACAAATATGTATATAAACTAATCAATTTGAATAAATTTCAATATATAATTTTCAATTTCACATTTTTTTTCATTATTTTACATGTTATTAGTCTATAAATCTTATTCTTATATTTAGTAGAAGTAATGAAAACAAATGATCCACCCTTTTGAATATTCCAGAGTAGCAGTTTTGATTTAATGTCAAAGATCTTTACATAAAGAATATATCATTTTAACTATAGAAAGGTCTAATTAATGATTCTAATAGCTCAAATCTTTCCCTAATCACAATACAACTAATTATTCAATTGAAGTAATTTTAGCATATAATTTTGGTCCAATTTAATCCTAATTTAGAAGCATATCCCTTATTTTTCTCAATACGAGTTAGTTCAGTAGTTTCAAAATATCAAATAATTTTTCTGTAATTTTTGTATTAATATACACTTTTTTCTTTGTGCACATTCATAATAATTTCTGTTTGTATCTCATTGAAAAAAATGATGAAAATAATTTCTTAATTTTCTTAAAAATATTAAAGATATTAACAAAAACTTTTGAATTACACATTTTTTAAAAAGTAGAGATTAATAAAAAAAAGATAATTTTAAGTTGAATGGGACAGGATGACAAGTAATATAAATAAAAAATATTAAATTTAAACTTAAAAATAAATAAAAATCAATTTTAAATTTTAAATTAAATTAAAAATGATATACGTTGAGAGTTTAGGATTTAAATAGAACTTAAGTTATATAAATCAAGAATAAAAAAGTTCAATTCAAAAATTTATAAAAATAAATTACAAATATGCAGTAAGTTATATCCATGATTCATAAATTTTTCTCAAATATCTAGTTCTAATTAAAAAAATAAATAAATATTAATTCGTTAAGAAACATTAAGACTATACATAAACTTTGTGTAGGTCATCAATAATCCTTTATCAAGTAGTTTAGTCAATTTACTGGAGATAACATAAAACCTCAAAATATTTAGTTTTAAGTCTATTAAAACATATAAATTTACATATTATTTTTTTAATTGAATATTTAATACAAGCTTATCATATTAAATATATATATATAATGTTTAAAAATAAAAAAGGAATTTTATTTATTTTTAATTTTTTCTTTCTTTGTACTACTATTAAATTTATACAGACAACAACCTAATAATAATAAAAAATTATCTCAAAAAGAATGCAAAGAAAGATAAAAAAGATAAAACTTATAAATTTTACAAGAAATAAATAACCACTCTTATTTGTAGAAATCATTAGTAATTCAATTTCAAACATTTAAAGTGGGTTGACGGAAAACCCACTTTGTCACATATACTTTTTATTTTACTCATATTTAATTTACCTATTAAATTTTAATAAAATAATAATTTTGTCATAAAAATATTGTAAATAAAAATAAAAAATCTAAAAAAATTATTTTAAAAATATGGTGACATAATAATGTTTTTTCTCTTTAGTTTTCTAGTTATACATTATTACTCAGTTAAAACTTTAACGAATTATTGTCAAAATAATGAAAAATGAATAAATAAAAATAAAAATAAACTTACATAATAAAATTGATAAAGTAATAATAATGATTTACTATTAAAAATATGAAAACATATGTTTTTATTAAATTAGTGTTAATTTATATTTTAGTATTATCTTTTCTAATATTTTTATTAATATAATCAATATTTATTCTTTCTGTATAATATTATAATTAATCAATATGTCATTAATCATTTAATTTTTATATATATATTTATAAATATTTAAAAACGATTTTTAATATTAAATAATATTAACTAATTTTGTAATTGATATGTAAGAACCTATTATTGTTACTATGTATGTATGTAGTAAGTGTGTATCGTCACATCCATCTACTATTTTCACGTAATCATCACAATTACAAAGATAAAAATAAAAAAAATGAGTAATTATTTTAAACATTTTATATTAATTATATCAAATAAATATTTGATCTATAAATATGAATCCAATTAATATAATATAATATTTGACTTTTAGAAAATTTTACTAAATTTTAAATTTAGAGATTAATACATATCATATATATCACAAAAAAAATTAATTAAATATAAATTTATTTAAAAACTAAAATAATTAGTTATTATAATAATTAAATTAAAAATTATTAGTATTTAAAATAGTTATCATTATAATAAAAAATATTTTTTTTATTTAATAATCTTAAAAAATTATGAAATTAATTTTATATGATGACTAGTTTTTAAATTAAAATTTAAATTAATTTTTAATATTAACTAACAAAATTTTTATTTACTTATTATATTATATTTTAAATTAATCTCTAATTTAATTAAAAATTAATTTTATAATTTTATAAATCAATAATATAATTAGAAATTGATTTCATAAGATTAATTATTTCAACTATTTTCATATCCAAATAAACCTATTTTAATACAATCGATTTCAAGTTTGAAACTTTTTATAAGACATGGAAAATTCAATTAAAAACTAGTTTCATATTTTATAATTAGAAATTTAGAAAATAAATTCAGACATAAACTTCCATTATCACCAAAATCATTTAATCTTATATATATATATATATCATATCATAACATTTCAATTATATTAGCTCAATATATCTACAATTCACTCACTACAAGCTACAATTAGAACTATTTTGTATAATAACAACATCAATTAATTTGAGTGTACGTGTAAACTTTTACTAATTTCTTCTTTACTCTCAACCTAATTCAAATTTCAAAAAAATCTACTCTGAAAAGAGGATAAGATGAGAATGTTGACAGATATTTTAGATTGCTCCCAAGGAATCAAACTTACAAACAAACATACCACATACTTAGATTAACATGAATTCATCTTTTATAGTCATATCATACATGTGTCCCACCAAAGATCATTAGCAAGCAAAAGAAAAGAATATAGCTTCAAAAAATAAGAATAGAAAAACTTACCCTAAACAAAGTTTTCTTCTATTAAGTTACAATTGATTCCAACTATCTCCCCAAACAAAGTTTTCTTAAGTTAAATTAGAATCATTCCATATGTATCTCCTTGTAGGTTCAAAAAGAAAACAAAAAAAGAGTATAGTAAGAAAGAAAATTAGAGATAAAACAAGAAAAATAAAAAGATTTAAGATTCTACAAAAATGATGATTTAAGAGAAATAAAAAGAATTACTTATAAATTTTCCTACCATTATAATATTTAATAAAAAATATATATAACTGTCTAAAACTTTTAAAAATATACAAGTCAATAAATTTTAAATATAATTATAACTGAATATTTGAATAAAAGTCAGAAAATTATTCATATAACCTATAATTTATATATATTTATATTTTTTAGTAAATTTTTAATACATATTTTTTATACTAAATTTATATAATTTATACGTTAAACTGATTATTTATATTATTATGTTGAACTCAATTCAAAATCTAATAATTTTTTTATATTAATTATTATTAAATTTAATTCAATTTAAAATTTAATATATTTTATTTGTAATTTGTTATCAAATTTAATTTAAATCAAATTTCATACTTTTATTTTATTGATTATATATTATTTAATGAATTAAATAAATTATTATTATATAAATAAATATAAAAAAATCTTAATATCTCTCTACAAATCCTTAAATATTAAAGACAGTATTTATATATATATATATATTTTATAATACAAATTTATATAAATGTGAGTATAACAGGACAATAACTGGTATATTTAACTCTACTTCTACTAACGTTAAATCATTTAAAAAATATTTAAATCGATATGTTTAAAGTCATATGCAGTTAAATTGATAAAACCTAATTTTAGATTTAATAATTTGATTGTAACCAAATTTATAACAATAGTTATATAATATATACAATAATATTAAAGAAACATTAAGTGAGTGGATCCGTTTGCTAACATTGGTATTCTAAATAGATTATAATTTTTATAATTCATTTTTGTCTTTCAGAATTCAGGTTTTATTAGCTGTTTGGAGGATTTTCTTTTTCTTGCATGAGTTTTGGTTGGATCACTTCATACTTTTTGAATCTTTATTTTTTTCTTCTAAACATTTTTCATGTGGTGACATATGATTGGCTAAACTTTAATGTATTAACTTAATTAAAATATTAAAAATTTATAGTGATGCCTAACCTAGTTTAAAAAAATTTAAAGAAACATAAATAATACCTAAATAAAACTTTCTTTCATAAATTTTATCATGAAAAAATAATTAAAAAAATTATTATATAACTTAGTATAAGTTTCAATAATACTCATCAACAAGGGTAAGTTTATATAAGTCTAAAATTATAAAAGAATATATTTTTTTTAAAATTGAGAAATATTATTTTCTAGTATGTAAGTTTTAATTTTTTTAATTAAAAAAGTTCTTAAAGAAACTAAAAATAAAAATGACATTTTTATTGACCTACTATAAACCAAATTTTATCCGTCTTTATTGATTTTCCCAAATTTGATAGGACCATGTTTCTATGATTTGGTTTTAAGGTTTATTATTATTTGAACCAAATACATTAATTTTTCAGTAATGATGGGTTCATTCAATCCGATGTAATTATCCCAATTAATCATTTTGTCTGAATAAAAAAAATGACCTAAACTTTCGTCTAATTACATAATTTTAACTGTAATTTTACTTGAAACGTTACACCTTTATGCTCAAACTTATTTATTAAGTCTACAAAGTAACGTATGTGTTTAAATAACTAGAAGACGCGTATAAATGGTTGTGCCCTCTTTATACACAATATAAAGACCTCTACATTTTACGAAGATAATACACCTTACACATACCTTTCTTGCTTGGTGAAGTAGCAAATAGGTATCAATATTTTCTAAGCATTTTATTTCCCCCCTTTGTTTTCCCTTTCTTGTTTATCTTTATAGTGGATTTGTTCATATGTGTGATTCTTTTATTCTTGTTCTTTGGTGCTTAATTTGGGAGAAACTAGTATAATTGAAAGTGATTGTAAACAATTTAAGTTTTTCTAGTGGTATTGGCTCTAGTACTTTTTGAGATTTTTAGGGTTTAAGTTCCCATTTGTTGAATGAGCCTACATGGGTTGTAGAAACTAGTTAAGGATCTAAATTAAATTCTCAATTTTGTTTTAATGAGTGAGTTTGAGCTCTTGAATCTTATTTGGTGGGAAACTCTTTTAAAAATAAAATCCTTTAAAATGTAGAGATTGTGTGTTAAAAATCATGATGAGGTGAAACTAGTTAGTATAATAATCTAATTCATTATTGAAACATTGTCTATTACTTTATCAATAGAAAAAGAAGACCAAAAGGTTTGACAAATATTAAAGTGAAGTCAATTTATAGATTTTTCTTTATTTTTTTGTATGTGAATATATTTATATTATATATATATATATATATATATATATATCTCACTTGTGAACTATACAGATAAATATTGAGTATCATCACATACAAAATGGATATAAACAAAAAGAGACCTATTTCAAATGCAACTACTCTTGAGGCCAATGGATGGAGATCTAGAAATCGTCGTAATATGATGGTGAAGAAAGTGTAAGAAGAATTTGTTTACAAAAATATTATTGTTGATGATAATAACATTTGTTAGAGTTTGAGATGTTCAAATCCTTTTTGCTTGATTTGGTGTGCAACCATTATTTTTGTATCATGAAAATTCACTTTCTTCAAAACCTAATTTCTTTTTCTTTTTTCTTTCTTTGCTCTTGTAAGCTAGATAGATTACTAGATAGATATATTAGACATTGTACACCAACTCTTTTATACATACAAAAGGATATTATATATCAATACTATTATTCTTATCAATAAAACCAATCATAATTATATTTCTATAATCTTTAATCATATAATACTATATGCAACTTTGGTATTATACTCCTTAAACTTATTCAATATTCCATGTGATTCATTAACCATTTATAAAAGGAAAAGGAGAGAGTATTCATGATGTTAGATAATTATGTGCATGATATGTGCTTAATTGAATCAATAACACATTTAATGTTAGGATTTTCATTCTTGAAAGTACTATAATTTTTTATGCAATAATAAGAAGCAAACATAGGCAAATCAAATATGTATTCATGTAAAAGGAGTATACTATTCAAACAAGGATTGATTTGATAAGTATAGTCATAGATGTTGGGTATTCAAAATAGAAATATGTGAGATTTTCAAACTACATAAGGACTTACTCAAGGTGGTTCTTAAGTTTTTCAGAATACAAGAATCTCCTAAATAAAGTTGAGGCTATGGAGCCAGTAGACAATGAATTCAAGAAGAGGAAGAATTTTAGATAGAGAGAAGAGAAATTTGTTGGTTTCATTATGAAAAGAATAACTAAGTTTTTTTTACCATAAACTTACCCACCATTTCTAAAGTTGACAACTCTAACTCTATTTGATGATCTAGTTATAACAATCTGCTTAGTAGATTTCCATGCAATCGCACCCCACCATAACCATTAGTGGATTATATCTCATTTTAATAAAAAATTTGGTTAGGATTATTGTACATTTCTGTACAATAAAAAACCCATTTTATTTAATATCATGTTCCATGGTACTTCTCAAATATCTTTTGAGTCTCACAAGTGCTTTCCAACTGTTCTGTTAAATGTTAAGTCTAGTTAAATTTATTAAATGGAGTAAAACTTCCAAGATTTTGGATATATTGAGTTTGAGAAATTTTGTTTTTCTTTTATTCATAGTTAGTATCATAAGGAGTACTCACTTGTTAGATTCATAATAATGAAACTTCTTAAGAAGTTTTTAGCATGATGTGCTTAGTGAAATAGTATCTCCTTTTCTTGTGATCTTAATTTTCAAAATTACTTCTTTCACCCATATATTTCATATCAAACTTTGATGCCAAAAATGATATAGTTCTAAAACTTATATGACTGCATATACTAAAAATTAACATGTCATCTACATACAAACATATAATGACACTCCTCATTGTGTACAAACTTTGTGTACTCAAATATCATAATCATTAGTATAAATACCATCAAGAAACATAGTCTCATTAAACTTTTCATGTCATTATTTTGGAAAGAATACAATGATTTTAAAAGTTTGTAGACCTTGTTTTCTTAACTGAAAACCAAACTCTCTTCAGGTTGGGTCATATAAATATTTTTCTCTAGATCACCATTTAAGAAAATTTTCTTAACATCTATTTGAAGAATTACTAACTTATGAAACACAATGCGTGCATGACTTATAAACATCAACTATAAGTCTTAATTCCTATTTTCATTTTCTTATAAATAAGTAACACCAGTTTAGCTAAACACCCCTACTCAAAATTTTTTAGGTTAGGTGTACATCCTTTCCACAACTTATGATGTCTCTTCCCTGTTTTATTTTTCTCACATAAGTTATTAAACAAAATGTTCTCACTACCCGTTACCAGATCTTTTCGATTTTTTTCTATTTAGTTCATTTTCAACTTCAATTTTAAAAGATAAAAACATGTTAAATGCTTCACTCCAATGTCTAATCAAATAAACTTTTCCATATCAACAAAAATCTTATATAAAAGTTATAAAATAACTCTTATCTTCTCTGGACATAGTTTGTTTTACATTAGCAAGATAATAATGAATTAAAGTAAAAAGTTCATAGTTTCATTTTGTACAAGTGGACATGTTTTCTTAGTTAATTTTGATTCAAGACATTTATCACATATCCTAATTTGTTTATCATTCATGTTGATTAAGCCTACTTATTGCAATTTACCATTCACAAAGTCAGACACTTTGTTAGGTGTGGCTGAACTGATATTTTATATAGAACTTAGTTTGTTTTTATTTCTGTGGTGAAAAGGGGAACCATTTGTAAGAGAGAAAATGTACTATGTTTCCTTGTACATTTTTTTTAGTTTTGTAAAAGGGTTGGGACATCCCTAGTGTTACTTTATTTATTGATATTCTTCCTTGCTGATAAAAAAAGTTGTTGCAATTTAATGACATATGAGTAATTCACATGACATAGTTTAGTATGCTACATATCATAAGAATAAATCATATAAGCAGAACAAAATGCATGTCAATTAATCACTTCAGAAATATTCAATGCAAAAAGAAACCTTTCATAGAAACATATTATTCTTTGTCATGACAATTTATCATATTCAAAATAAACCTTCACCCCTAACCATTCCTAATAGTGTCATAGAGACTAAGTTGACTCTGATGGAGAGAACATGCAACACATTACTCAAATATGCATGGAAAATCTTTTTGTTTCTTAGAGCTGGAGTAGTTCTAGCATCACTAAGATAAAGTTGTTTTTTTCCACCCCATCATAATTAAGGAGGTAACCTATTTTTAGTATTGTCATCTCTTTTAGCCAAGTTCACCTTAGGCTTAGTAGGATTTTCATTTCTCCCATTTTGATACTTATACTAAGGTGCATAATGTTTGAAACTATTTCATTTTTTTTTCTTGAAAGTGGGATTTGAAGCAACAACACATTGGATATAATTTTCATTTTTTGTTTTTTTCATTGTAATTAGTTTTGTGAGCATACCTTTTTTGAATTGGTTTTCCTTGCACCAGAAATAAAGCTTTGGTTATTGTAGTAGTGATTTCCTTTGTGTTGGTGTATTTAGTTTCTCTCTCTCTACAACTCTCTCTTCTTGGATTTTTCTTCTTCTAGTGATTATGTAACTAAACTTTGTTTTCTTATTATACCTTGGAAGGCTTTCAAGATACCTTAAATAGTTATTAAGGACACAAATTATACAAATTAAAAAGTTTTATGACTCACATTTTCAATGCTAGTCATTAAAATAAATATGGTTGTCAATCCCAAGGATTATGACCAAGTATCAACAACCACCAATAATAATACTATTTGGAGAAATGGTTTATGATATAAACATAGTGTGTAGTAAATGAAAATAATGTAAATATATGAAAAGAAAAATGGATAAAATATAGATGCAAAATTGTTAATTAACAACTTGATTTTAGGTTTTTCAATTTTTAATGTGAATAGGTGAATGTCAATGTAATTAGGTTTTTCAATTTTTAATGTGAATAGGTGAATGTCAATGTAATTAGGTTTAAATCCCTCCACAATTATCCTTCCAAAAGGTTCCCTAATATAGTACAAGTTCATTTTCAAACATGAAAACAAATTAACAAAAATACATTAATTCCTCTTCTTTAACATATAACTCCTTTACATTAATGCTAATGTTCATAAATTAATTCAAGCATTAAGTTCAAAAATTCATAAGCGTGCATGCGTTAAGAAGTTCTACCTAAGATTCAGAGTTTGGTTTTGTAAAATTTATACAAGGTTTCCTAGTTTCTACTCTTATGGATTGTTTGGTAAAAATTGTCTAATGCATATGTCTAAAAAGACTTAGTGAAAATTGTCTTGTGATAACTAGTAGTGTTTATAATATAATAGACTTTCAGTGTATACATTACTTGTTTTGAGTGTGAAACAAATGTACCACATGTCATTGATATGTGATGTGATTGATAGAGCTTTCTTATAACCATTTTGTATATGTAGACTCATTGTGTGAAAAGTTTATTGGTTGTTGATAGAGTGAGTAAACATTCATTTGAGAGAGAAACATTTTAGTTATAATTTCTGAAGTTCTTCGTATAGCTCTTTGAGAAAGAAGAACTTATTTTATAATGAATTGTCTATGATATAGATAAAAGTTTGTTAATACTCTAATTAAAACCACATTAATCTTCTTAGTTGGAATCAATAATAAATTATTTCATTATTTAAATTTGTTGATTTGTGATTAAATTTGTAATGGAGATTTTTTGGGGTTTTACTTAGTAAAATTTATATAAGGTTGCTTAGTTTATGTTCTTATGGATTTTTTGGTGAAAATTATTTAATAAAAAGACCATCTTATGTTATCCTGTGAAAACAATAAATTTTTATGAACTAGTAGATTAATTATGTATTCATTATATATTTTAACTATAAAACACATTTGCCACATGTCTTTTGTTGGAGCGATATTTGACATGATTCATGGACTTTGTTACAACTCTTTTGTATATATAGTATATATAGGTACCTTGTATAACAAAATATTGATTGATGATACTATGAAAAAACATTTATTTAAAAGAGAAGCACTTCAATTGTAATTTCATACGTTCTTTCTCTAACTCTCTCAATAATAAGAACTTGTTTCATAGTAAATTAGTAGTGCACATAAAATAAAGTCCACTAATCCTCTATTTGAAACACATTAATCTTATTGTGGTTTTGTTATTTTTTCCTTCTCAGCTCCTTATTATTCTTCAATAAATTGAATGTTTGTTTTTTGTTATGTTTTTGGGTTCAATAAACTTAAAAATAATTCACAATATTATACAAGACCATCAATCTCAAATTATTTTTTGGAAGATTCCTTATTATTCATAGAACTTAAATCATTATGTTAGTTTTTAGTTAATAAAAAGTAATTATATTAGAAAATATCACTTAATCTGATAAATAAACTAAAATCTTGTATTGGTTGAAAAAAAATATCAATTACAAATAAACCTCATATGTAACAAAATAAAAAAAAAAGTAAGAAGAAAAGTTATAAAGATAAAAGATGGTAGATACACTGTAGCTATTAGTATAACAATTTTTCTAATTAGTTTCAATTAAAAAATGTATTTAAATTTGTAAATTATAATTATAAGTTTAATTATTATATATATATATGTTTTAAATGTTTCTACCTGAATTAAAAATATCTGCATTCCTTTACAACCAAACATATGTCATATACATATCAGACACAGGTCACAACAAATCGAACTTGAACATTTACAATAAACTTAGACATAATATACCCATTTTCAACAATGAGGATTTGGTTGAGGTTTTTGATAGGTTTGAAAGTTTGATCTTGTTTTTACTTAATGATTGACTTGATTTTGGGTTTTGTTTTTCTTGTTTAGTTTTTGTGAACTTCATTAATCTGATTGCATGAAATATTGATTTTCACAGTGCAGAATATTTTATCAAGCGAGATCCTCTCTCTTCTTGGACACAAGATGTACCTAAGCTTTTCAAATCTGTCGAAACATTTGAAGAAGAGGTGTTTGATTCAGCCAAAGATGAGGTACCTTAATTTAGTTTTCATATATCTTATGTTATTGTTTTTTATTTTCTGCTCATTTTTAAAGTATTTGTGTTTGTTTTCAGAAGTACATAGTAGAAATACACATAAGAAAGTTTGTTATTCATTGTTCTTTGCACAAGTCATGTCTTAAGATTTATTTGGATTTTAAAGATTTTTATTTGGATTTCTAATGGTCTCAACTTTTACCTTTAATTAATTTTGTAATTATATGTTTTTCCTCTTATATATGAAAATTATATTATTATATGTTAAATATATTTTTAGTTCTTTAATTATTTATTAAAATTATATTTTTTTATTTATTTTGTCTTTAGATTTTATAAATTAATATAAACGATTTTTGATAATGGATTAAAATTTCTTTTTTTGTTTTTATTTTTTTTTATAGTTTCTTATTTCACTATCATCCGTCTCTGAAGCTTTTTTTAATATTTTTTCTTCTATTTTCTTTCATTTTTTTTTGTTAAAGATATTTTTATTTATGATCGAAGATTATTTATATATGTTTATAAAATATAAAGATGAAATATATTCAAAGTTTGTCTTAGGGACGAATCACAATTTTAATAAATAGTTCGGAGACTAAAAATATATTTAACCTTATTATTATAAACATTTAAATACTTTATATATATATATATATATATATATTTGTCCAAAAAACAATAATTTTTCTCATTGCATACATTTGTAGGCTGAGTACATAACAAGAATATCAGCAAAGATGAAGGCAACAAAGGCACCATTTCAAAGTGAGGAATTCAATCTTTTGTCATCAGAAGTTTCTGGCTCATCAGGTGAAGTTTTCTATGCTCAGTTATTTACTTAGATGAACTACTTATTTGTTTAGTTTATATTTTAGAATTATTTTTTACACTTTAAAAATTAAATGTACATATAAATTAGTTTAAACTAGATATTTATATTCAAATATGCATTTTCATTAAAAAAGTACTTAAATTGATTCTGAATTTAAAATAAATGTTTTAAAAACACAACACACATCTCATGTATTTGTTATGGTCAACATCTTTAGAATTACACTTTAAATTACTTATTATAGTGACTTTGAGATTACACTTTAAATTATTCATTATAGTGTTTTAATGGACCTTTCTTTTCCTTTAATGTATTCTTTTAACTGTAAATGTTTTTGGAATTACACTTTAAACTACTTATTATAGAGATAATTTTAATTAATTTTTAACCTCCATGTTAATTTCCATATGTTTTCTTTCCTAGTGTTATAATTTGATCTCAAACACTATTTCTTTTATATAATTAATTCTCACTAAAAGAAAAGTTATTTTTAAAAATTATATTATTAACCTCTAAAATAATAAAATTAATTATTAATTATTAATTCAACTAGAAAAAATTTAAAATATAATTTAATAAGTATATAGATTCTTATTAAAAATTAATTTAGTTATTATTATATAAAAATTAGTTATTAATAACTAATTGAAATTTTAGGAATTGTGATAGAAGACAGATAATTTTTTAAGTTTATAACCAAACAAATTGTTGCATTTTTCTGTTGGGGTCATTAATTTATAAACTACTTTAATATATTTAATTTCTAGCCTATCAATTTGTAATAATTCTTGTTTTTTTACTGAATTATTTATGCTTTTTCCTCTAAGTTGGAACCAACGAGACTAAAATTTGCTCTATTATAAATTTCAATCTTCGTGTATAAAAATGCACATATGCATATTTAATTAACGATTATATTTCTGATTATAGTTGCATACCCAGAAGAAAGTATATATAATTTCATTTTCTACAATTTTTTTTTATATATTTATGGTTGACTAAATATATGTATTAATTTTATGTTTCTAGGAGCAGAAAAAGAAGTGAGTGCAGAATGGCAGGAACAAATTTATCAGACGGTAACATTAAATATTGATGTTACTTTTGTTGCTTTCATAATTGTTATATGTTTGTTATTGGCTATTGGTTATTGGATAAAAAATACATTATTAGTTTAAATAATCAAAGCTGATTTTTAATATAACTCGTTCCAACACTTTTTTATTAACAAATAATATTTTTCAATTTAGTAAACATATTTAAAAGATTAATAAAATAATAAAATTATAACTCAATATAAATTTCAAAATTCAAAATAAACCCTAAAACATGATTCAAACGCAATATTATGCTTAATTCACAATTATATTATAGTAAGAGTCATGTAACATAATTTTTTAATACAAAAATATTATAAATAAATAAGTAAAAAAAAGTCATAGAGAGAAAACAATATCATAGAGAAAAGACAAGATTATAGAAAGAAAGAATAAGTTATAAGAAGAAGAAAAAAATATTATAAAAAGTAGAATAAAGATAAAAGTTAAATATGCATAAGAATATAAAATTTTCCATATGTTAGAAAGAAAATATCTAATGTAACTTGTCTCTAACATTCAAATTTCAAATTTTCTAGGTCACACAAGTTCCTCCTTCTTTGTCATAATATATTAAATCCAATAATGATTGAATTGTCAATTATGTTGGACTATTATATTATAGTTTCAAACTATGCACCTTGTTTGGATATCCAAAATTTCATTCAAACAACATACATTCACTTGCCATGTTCAAATCATTCTACTACCCAAAATTTCATTCAAACAACATATATTCACTTGGCAACATGTTCAAATCATTCTACTACCTGTTCAAACACCATAATTTGTTTGAATATTCAAATATTATAGTTTATTTAGTTAACATCATTTATATGAATGACAAAGGTGAAATACAAATTTTACTTTGACATACTAATTTTTAATTTCAATGCTTTTAAGGATTAACTAGAAAGTGACATACACTTTTAAAGATTTGAAAGACTATATACACTTTCAAAGATTTGAAAGACTATTTAGCCTATAGAAGATATTACTAGGGTTTTGAAAGTTTTATTTCAAAATAAGGATAAGTAAATATGTCATATTTTCATGGAGTTATAGAGTACTAACATGTTTTATATTTATGTCTATTTGAGTAATAGAAAATTTATACAAATGCATTTTTAAAATTCATTCTTAATTTGAAGTTAATTTTGTTAAAATAGATGGAAAAAAATGTAAATGAACATTTTGTGTAAAATTTTCTTTGCTCATTTATATTGACATTAGTGAGATTTGTGATCTTTTTCTAACAGGTAATAATTAGTATAAATTTGTTTATTGTTGTTGATAGTTATAGACAAAGTTGAAGCTCTATAAAGTGAAAATGTTTGTGACACATCCTTGTTGCAGATCCAAACGGCAAAAAACAAATATGGCACAAAACTCAACATTCTTTACAAAGGTTTGAGTAAAAGATCTGAGCAGGTAGATAATGTTTTCAAGCTTATAATTATTTTGAAAAAATTAATTTAGAATGTTGTCTTCTATGTGTAAGTAATGCTTTTCATTGTACTAAAGCTTCAATCCAGTTCTCAGCAACCAAAGTCATCTGACATGTTAAAATGTGAGCATCACATGAGGGCACTGGAATATGCTTTTGCACTCTTCAAAGCAAACAAAAGAGAAATTACCTCTGATTTTGACCAAAGAGTAGAAAAGATGGAAAAATATATACGCATTATTGAGCAACATAAGGTTGTTACTTCAAAATCAAAAGTTTCTCAAGTGGGAGAAACATCTAAAGGGAAAGTTGCAGAAGTATCTTCTGAGAAACCAGTGACACAAGAATTGGACCAACATTACTCTCATTTGACAATGCCAAATTTTCAGCAAGTGACAAACCAATTTATCACTTCACATCCACAAGAAGAGTATATTACACAACAAGGTATGATTCTTTGTATGCAATTAATATATTCATTATGTATATTAATACAATGGTTAATGACAAACATTTTTTGTTATCATTTCTACTTACCAGGATATGGAAATGTTTTACAAGAACAAACAAGTGGTGAAACCTCACCTGTCATCAGCTATTTTGGAATTTCAACTTCACCCTCTCTTGAAAATTGCAATCAAGAGAAAGAAAACTTTCAAGATCATAGTTCCATTATTGATGATTCAAGCCCTGCAATGAAACATTTGCTTAAAGTGGTTAGATTAAAACTTATTACCTAATATATATTTCATAATAAAGGCTTTTTGTATACATATTAAAAGGTTATAATTGTGATGTATTTGCAGTTGACCTCCATATCAGCAGAAGCATTGGTGGCTTCTTGTGGAGATATTGGAATGATGTTCCATTTGAATGATGACAAGTCAACATTGGAACCACTAAATGGACCACCAATTGGTTTAATTGGCTCAAACTCAGAGGGAGTTATTGTGACAGATTCACAAGCAAGATATTTGAGTCGTAGTAAATTTGGTCCTAAAGAAACAAAGATGAATCGTTTCATCAATGCAATGCCTGCAGGTGACAGTTTTATGCAAACAACTTCAGAGAAACATTTCTCAAATTCAAGCATGATTCAGGTAAACTTCTTAAATGATAATGTACTATATTTTTTCTACTTTATTTATCAAAAATATTGTTTGCTGAAAAGATTTCTCATGTTATACTATTAGAAAAATATATACTTAATTACTGATATATTTTTTCATGCCTTCATTGATTCAATGCATGATTACAACTGGTACCACCTCATTTCTACACATATTTTGATCTTGCCACTTAGCACTTATGAAATGATCTAACCACTAGATTCTATGCATATTGTTAACTGTTTTTTACATCATCTAGATTATCTTATTTTAGAGGATTTTGCAAATTTTGTGTAAGTTTGTCTTGTTGTGTAAACATTTACTTGTTTATATTTTGACAACTACTTAGAAGAACTATACTTATCTAATCAAAACACAGTCTTATTTTTTTTATTATCAAAATCATGAGTTGTCTTTACATTGATGAAGATCAAATTATTCATGACAGGTTTTTTTATTCATACATAAGAGTGTTTATGTTTGAACACAAATTACCTCTTTCATTATAGCAAGAAAGTAATGTCTTAGGAATCTATACTGATTTGTAATTTGATGGTGTCAAGTTCTAATATTTCCAACATTTTTTTTACATTATACAAGAATTTTATTCTTCTAACTTGTGTGATAATCTTGTTCTTCATATTTTTAAATTTCTATGAATATTATTTTCTTACAACTTCCAAACTTTTATTGTTTGTGTTGTTAGAATTGTATTAGACAAATTTATCCATTAACTTATGGACTGTGATAGGGACCGTGCATTAAAATATTTTTAAAACATAATTAAAAAAATTGAAAAATTAATTATATAAGGAGGAAAATATAAAAAAAATGAAATGAGATTTTCTTAATATAAAATAATTGATATAAAAATTAAAAGTAAAAATTTTAAAAAGTTATATATGAAAACTTTTACAAATAAGTATGTGTATAAGTTTTTAACTCAGAATTTTTTTTTCTTTCCTAAAAGTGTTTACAAAGAATTTTATCCAAAAGTAGACCTTTAATATAATTCCTTGAAACTTTGAATCACTTCATCATTTTCATTCTTAACAAAGATGAAAATTACCTAAATACAATGATCCACTAGGCATTAATATGTTTATATTTGTATATGAAACCTAACACATTTCATATATCTTAAGCATTATTGGTAACTCTTGTAGGAAAATTCTACTCTTTTTGAAGAAATAAAGGAGATAAACAAGCAACTAATAGACACTGAGGTGGTCATTGACAAAGGCAAAATCTTTCCAGCAACTGTTCAAGCACACATTGCACCTGATGAAGGATTGACTGTCAAATTGTTTTTCAATTCAGTGACTGTTAATCCAAACTCAATGTCAAAGTATGACTTTTACAAAAAGGTGAATTGATTTGATTTAATTTTTATATATAACCTTAATTTGATTTGCTTTATTCCTTTTCTTGACTATAATCTTGATCATGCAGCCAATAATCAAACCACTTTGGTTGCACATTCCCAGAAGTTATCCAAATTGCTCAGTTGTTATTTTAGATGAAACTTCATCAGAAGCCAGGTTTGAGAACTGAACTGTCTTTTCTTCTATTTCTATTTTTAAGATATTTTTAGCAGTTTATTTTGTTATTTTTCAATTTCACAACAACTCTTCTTGTGTTATCTCTAAGCTATTAATTGTTGTTCTGATATATATTTCTACTTGAAAATTAAAAATTCTTGGTTTTTCTCTATTTTCCATTTTGTGCAGCAAGGATTTGGAGGATTTATCAATTAAAACTAAGTTGAAGTTAACACTGTTTCTGAAAAGGCTAAGTGAACCATTGTCACTAAAGGATGTTGCAATGACATGGGATCATTGTGCTAGAGAAGTAATATGTGAATATGCACAACTTCATGGTGGTGGAACCTTCACCTCAAAATATGGAGCATGGGAGAATTGTCTTGATGATAGTTAAGAGAAACCTATTCTTGTTAGAAATTAATTTTAAAATTCTGAAAAATCTTTGAGATATATTTATATTAAGGTACAATGAGTATGATATTATGCTTTTACATTATAATAGAACTTGTATGAATCTATTACTATAAAAAAAAGCCTAATCAATTTATTTTGAGGACACTTTTTATACTTTTAGTTTTAGAAGGTGAACATGTTCATTAGTAGCAAACCTAGATGTAAAATTTAAAAAAATATTTTAATTTTATGTAACAAGGTGATTATTACATAATAATAAAAATATAAGGCTATTTGACTATAGTTTATAAATGATTAATTATTTTGTAATTTATGTCTATATAGTAATTCTCTTAATGTATCTCTACTAATATGGATAACTGTCATTCACACTTTTTCTTTCTAAGATGTCTATCCATTATACCACTTTTATTTTAAAAAAAAAGTTTTTATGCATGACTTTTATAATATAAATGCTAACAATTTTATGAAATATATGTAATTGATTTTTATACTTTTAATGAATTTGAATTGAAATATTGAAAAAAAAAATCACTGTTCATTGAATAAGTGTAGATACTAAATCACAATTTATTGATTTGATTGTACTATAAAAATTATAGAATTACTAAACTATAAACTACTGTAAAATTAAAAAAAGGTGTACAATTTGAATAGTATAAAAAAAATATTACTTATGTTTACAAAAGGAAAAATTATAATAAATAATTTATAAATATAATAGTCTTTGTTTATTTAACAACATTAAATTGCAATTACAAAATTAAAAAAAATAGACAATTTTTTTTCAAAAGGCTTAATGCAAATAATTCAAGATTGATTTGACCATTCAAACTAATAGGTCGCCAACTATTAATTTTAAGAGTTTGTAAAACTAAACCAAATCACTCTAAACAATCAAACCAGAAATGGCAAAGTAAATTATATTAAAAAGAAACAAAAAGCACATCTTTATTATGTGATTATGTTTTATTTTTGGTCCATATTTGTGAAGTTGAATCATGTCAATATAAATTGCTCATTATACTTAAATTGATTTTCTTGCAGTATATAAAATTTCATTACCCTAACCTACGTTTGGACTTAATTTTTGTTAATAGTATTATTTCCCATTTTTTTTATTTACTTATGAGGTTATAACATGACCAGTTCATGACAAGTTGAGTATGAATATTTTGGTATGTAATTTATTTTAAGAGAATAGTCATGTAATTATTATTGTGTAATGTTTTTGTTTTATTACTTTAATTATATACATGTGTTTTTTAAGGTTAATCACGACTTATATGTTGTTATAATTTTTTTGTTAATCATCAAAGTACCTTAAAAATTGAAAGATAATATAAAGTAATTTAATTGTCTAGCTTTTCTTTTAATGAAAACAGTTTCATAATGTTACCTCACATAACAATATTTGAGAGAATGATAAGACTTTTAACATTGTTCAAAGATTTTAATTTAAGTATAGATTTAATTACATTTTTTTAATTTTCTAACTACTATAAAAATTTGAGATTTTTTTTTGTTTCAAATTTCATCTTGTTTTAATTACGCAATTTTAGTATTATATTAACTTGACTTTCAATGTTTAATATAAATGTTATCTTAGTAGTGTAGTGAGGGTCATGTTAACATAAATGTATGTAAATACAATTTAGTGTCATGTTATCTTTATCTCTAACATAAATGTCATGTAAATACAAGTTAATGTGTGAACCAAAATTCCATAGTTAAAATAATGGAAAGATCAAATTTTGGAAAAAAAAAATGCTAAATTCCAATTTCAAAAATAACTAAGAAATAACTTGTAGCTAAGTCTAAATCAATACAAAATAAAATATAAATATTTAATTATAATTTGGTTAATTGATGATACTTTCTACTTATTATAGGCTTATTATAAGAGTGTTACTCCATTTTATTTTACATTATTTATTAATGAAGTAATCAATTGCTATTTTGTAGTAATAGATCTAATAATAATAATAATAATCTTACTATAATGAATAGTAATGCATTGTTGTAATAACACACTGTTATAATAATTTTAAAATGTAATAAAGTATATACCTACATATATATTATAATCACTATGTTATTGTAATTTTCTAAATGCATACATAAATTTAATATAATATGTTATGATTATTATAATTTTCATTTGACTTTTTATTAAAAAACTGTTCTTCCTTATCATTCCTTTTTTTAACAACATTCTAAGAGAGTGATTGAACGGGAGTCACGGATTGGCAAAGACTTTTTCTTTTTCTATGAACATTTGTTTTGTAGGTGAAAAAATGTAATTCAAAACAAATAAAAAATAGTTTTGGTTTATTTCGCTAGACTCGGACCTTCAACTGATTTTTGAGTGAGTCTGATTCTAACTTTTCACTCTAATCAGTTTTACTATTTTTTCTTTTCTTCATATGATTGTCATTTTCAATGTTCATACTAAAAACTACCACATTTGACTCTGATATATTTGGACCTTGTGCCAAGTGCAATACAGAAAAACAGACAAGTGGAAATATTGGTGAAGTCTGATATTATAAAATATGTTATTCAGTTTGTTTATGACCAGTCATGTATTGAAAGAAAGAGGAGCAACACCAGAAAGCAGAAGGAAAACACACAAGAATAACAGTATAGGTATGTTTCTGTGATGTGTTGAAGCTTAAAGGATGTAGATTGCTCAGTGATCTGGGAATTTGGTTTGTTGTCTTGTTTTTCTTCATTTTGTTTTTGTGGTGTGTGAATCTGAATCTTTTGGTGGGTTAGAGTGATGGATTCTGCTAAAGTTTGGATTTTGAAGATGTTATTCTTAAACCCATCTCTATTTTTTTATGATTATGTTTTTAGAGGGTCGATAAACAAGAAGATGGGAGTGTTCATGGTGCATTGTGTGATGGGATAGTTTGAAAGAAAAATGGGGGTGAAATGGCTGTGAAATGGAAGTGCATTGAGAAATCATAACACATTTTTATGCATTCCAATAAAAAACTTTCCACTTTTAACTTCTTAACAATGCACTACATTGCCCTTAACTTTTGTCTTTTGAATATCTCCATTATGGACTGTTTTCATGGTTTAATGTTGGGTCCTCTCAATATGTGTTCGTTTTCCAACACTAATTGTGAAGTTCACGTGTCATTATTGTTTAAAACCATCTTGGTCTATTCGTTAATTTTTCCATCTTTTAGGTTTCAATTGTCTTTGCATTGACGGTTTCAAGTGTGCTTAGTTCATA
This sequence comes from Lablab purpureus, assembly GCA_030347555.1. Lineage (NCBI taxonomy): Eukaryota > Viridiplantae > Streptophyta > Magnoliopsida > Fabales > Fabaceae > Lablab > Lablab purpureus. The sequence goes on from CM059258.1 coordinate 28,721,584, forward strand.
TCAATCTGTTTAAATTGTTGAAGGAAAGCTTGTAATCAAACTCTTTAACTTTTTCAATAATTGGATGTGTTTTATGATTTGTTTAGCTCTGTTTTTTAACCAAGAAGGTGAAACAGGGAACTGAGATAGGTATAATCAGTTTGAAGTAGATAACACCTTCATGTTAAGCACATTCTTGTGTGTGTGTGTGTTAGTGGCATTCTGTTTATACAAAAAAAAAAAAAATTGAGAACCAAAAGAAAGGATTGATAGTAACCTTATTTCTGGGGTTTCATGTGAGTTGTATCTCATCAATGGATTAGTTTATCTCATGTATGTTATCTTTGAAATTTGATGGTGTAACACTTCAACCATTTTGGTTCTCAATGATTCTTCCATTTTCCAGATTATATATTTGTTTTGCTTTAGTAGTTGTAGAAGGAAGTAGACATTTAATTTCTTTGTGAGTGGCAGGAATAAAGCAAAAAGTTGAAAACTGAATAGATGTCTCCTATGAAATCGAAATTAAAATCTAAGGGTGGTAAGGATCAAAGGAACACCACTCCAACCACATATGGTGCTAGTAATCATGGAACTGGTTCAACTGGCACTCCTGCTACTGCATATAATCCAGTTTCAAGTGCAATTTGTACCCTGGAAACAATATTGGTTTCTACTTGCAATCCAACCGATGGCAACACTCATTGCCGAAAGATAGATGACACTTATGAGCATCCAAGTAGTCTTCAAGGGACAGTGTCTGAGTGTGACTCGGTTTCTAACAATGGCAGCTGCTCCGCTGAATCAGAAGACCCTAAAGAGAAAGTGGGGAACTCTTGTATTCAGCAGGATAGTGTTCCAGGTTCTGACAATGACAGAAGGGAGAAGATTCGGCTGAAGAACGAGAGGAAACACCAGCGGCAGAGGCAAAGGAGAGCTCAAGAGCTGCATAACCGATGTTGTGGGTATCTGATGTCCAGAAAACTAGAATCACTTGCACAGCTTTTAGTGGCAATGGGGTTCTCTTCTGATCGAGCAAAGTTGGCCTTAGTGTCAAATGATGGAAAAGTAGAGGAATCAGTATCCTGGCTGTTTGAAGCAAGTGAAGCTCTCACCAAGAGTACTAATGTTGGACTCAGCCCTGGTATGAAGATTGATGTAAGTGAAGAGCTTGTGCAAATATCTCATATGGAGGCCAGGTACAATTGTTCTAAGCAAGAAGTTGAAAGGGTAGTTGTTGCCTGTGAAGGGGATCTTCATAAGGCAGAAAATACTTTAAAGTCTCAGAAGAAAGAATCTTCAGTGACCCAATTGAAGCCAGCAGAGTCTGCTAAAATCAATGGTCTGGTGAGATCAAAAAGGTTGCCAAGTGTTTCAGTTTCAACCCAGCAAAGACAAAGTGAAGGTGATTTCAAGTATTCCAGTGTAGGTAGTTCAGCTTCTATGTTCCCAGATCCTCAAAGCATGAATCTGAAATCTCTACACTTGAATCATCAAATGACACTGCCAATTAAAAGATGGGTTGTTACAAGACCAAGCCCTTCTGCTACGTATACTATGGCACCCTCCTCACAAGTATCATCCCCATCTGCTAAAATAGAGGTTCAGCTTAGTTCCTTTGGGAATAAGGGGAGCATGTTCCAACAAGGAATGGATAGGGAGTCTGTGATCATGATGCAGCAGCATCCGCTATTTACAAATGGTAATCAAGACCCTATTTCTAGGGTAAATGCCTTACCTTCAGGGACAGTAGGTTGGTATGCAAACAATTATCCAGCTGCTGAAAATGTAAGGTCAGATGGGATGTTGCTACAAAACAACATTAAAGGAAGTGTGGCTAATGGGAACTTGGAGCAATTTTACCAAGCTTATTACAAAGAACATCCCTATGTCTTTGGACATGTAGATTCCTCGTCATCTGGGGTGGGGGCTTTTTGTAAGCCAATGCATACTTCATCACCTTGGCCTTCAATTCGGCAATGTTCATGGAGCACGAGTGCACCTTCACCTTCTCTTACAGTTCCACCTTCCCTTGGACTGTTTTCTGGTCAGAGTGCAGCCAGAACATTTAGCTCACATTCACATGTGGATTGGAACACTGGGGGCATGATGCCCGAGTTCGACTACACCAGAGTTGACTGGACTTTGGATTGCACTTCACTGTCTTCTAAACAAGGTGGATTGAGGCTAGGAATATCATCATTGTCCAGAAACATTTCAGGCAACAGGATGAGCAATGCATGCATGGCAGGGCTACAAAATGTTGGCATGAGTAGGAATACTTCATCCTTTACTGGTTTCAGAGAGTGGACATCTCCTTTTGAAGGGAATGACATATTCAGTCTTCCTAGGAGCTTCGTGACCTCTCCTCCTCTCATGAGACTATAGGACTTTTGAATCTTCTATAATTGCTGCAATGGCTATCTTGATGGATTGTTCTTGTTTTCCAATGAAATGCATCAATTACTTGCTAGTGGCTAATGTTCTTTGTGTCTTGTTACTGAAACCAAACTCTTGTAACCCTCTAAAAAAGGAGAAAGTTTCTAATTAAAACTATCTTATTTTTCAACACTTTTTACAAACTAGAATCATAGCGGGCGTGAATGGATCTATCTTAAAAGACTAGTCTATTTTTCTAATATGCTGTATCAAAGTTCTTTAATTTTCTTAAAGAAAGGTGATTTGGAGTCTAATTGTACTTTTAAATAAAATTGACTCAAAAAGAGTATATAGGAAAAAGAACTAAAAACAGATACTACAAAAAAAAAATACAATTTTGATAACATGTATAATTATTTAAGATAAAGTTGATTATGCAGATTATCCAAATGAAAGGATAGATAAAAACTAAAATCGATATAAAAGATTGTTCCAACACTTGCAGATATTAGTTCGATTCTTACTAATGAATTCACAGAACTTGGATACCTTTGCATTGCGTCGAAGGTGAGACACCTCAAAGGAGAATGAGTTCCCAATTCATAACTCTACGCCCCGCACCAATTCCCAACACCACAGACCCAAACACCAAAAAAAGACCAACACCAGCCCCTTTATACCAAAGAATCTACGTCCCTTCCCATGTTTATAGACACCCTTCAGCCATACTCTTAGAACTCTGCACTTCACTCAAAGAGCTTCACCAAATCCTTCCCCTCGTCATAAAAAACGGTTTCTACGACGAGCACTTCTTCCAGACCAAGCTCATCAGTTTGTTCTGCAAGTTCAGCAGCATCACTGAAGCTGCACGTGTCTTTGAGCCTGTGGAGCAGAAGCTCGACGTGCTCTACCACACCATGCTCAAAGGGTACACAAAAAACTCTGCTTTACGTGATGCCCTGAAGTTTTATGGGAGGATGAGGTTTGATGAGGTTAATCCTGTGGTGTATGACTTCACCTACTTGTTGCAGCTGTGTGGTGAGAGTTTGGACCTCAGGAGGGGGAGGGAGGTTCATGGGATGGTAATAACTAATGGGTTTCAGTCCAATTTGTTTGCGATGACAGCTGTGGTGAATTTATATGCCAAGTGCAGGCAGATCGACGATGCGTACAAGATGTTCGAGAGAATGCCGCAGAGGGACTTGGTTTCGTGGAACACGGTAGTGGCAGGGTATGCACAGAATGGTCTTGCCAGGAGGGCTGTGCAGCTGGTTTTGCAGATGCAGGAGGCCGGCAAGAAGCCAGATTCTATCACATTGGTCACTGTTTTGCCTGCTGTGGCGGATGTCAAGGCTTTGAGGATTGGAAAGTCTGTCCACGGTTATGCTTTCAGAGCTGGGTTTGAGTCGATGGTTAATGTTGGGACGGCGATGCTGGATATGTACTTCAAATGTGGGTCTGTGAAGAATGCAAGGTTGGTCTTTAAGGGGATGAGTAGCAGGAATGTTGTTTCATGGAATACGATGATTAATGGTTATGAGCAGAATGGGGAATCTGAGGAAGCGTTTGCGACGTTTTTGAAGATGTTGGATGAAGGGGTGGAACCGACTAATGTTAGTATGATGGGGGCTTTGCATGCTTGTGCTAATTTAGGTGATCTTGAACGAGGGAGATTTGTTCATAGATTGTTGGAGGAAAAGAAACTTGATTCTGACGTGTCAGTTATGAATTCTTTGATATCCATGTATTCAAAGTGTAAGAGGGTTGATACTGCGGCCTCACTGTTTGGTAATCTGAAACAGAAAACAATTGTTACGTGGAATGCCATGATATTAGGTTATGCACAGAATGGGTGTATAAATGAAGCTTTAAATCTATTCTGTGAGATGCAATCTCATGCAATCAAACCCGATTCCTTTACATTAGTGAGCGTAATTACTGCTCTTGCAGATTTATCAGTTACCCGGCAGGCTAAGTGGATTCATGGACTTGCTATAAGAACTTTGATGGACAAGAATGTCTTTGTTTGTACAGCACTTGTGGACACGTATGCCAAGTGTGGAGCCATTCAAACTGCAAGAAATCTTTTCGACATGATGGAAGAAAGACATGTGATAACATGGAATGCAATGATAGATGGATATGGGACACATGGCCATGGAAAAGAAGCACTGGATCTCTTTGATGAAATGCAGAAGGGATCTATTAAGCCAAATGAGATAACATTTCTCTCTGTTATCGCAGCTTGTAGTCACTCGGGTTTAGTGGAAGAGGGCCTCTACTACTTTGAAAGCATGAAGGAAAACTATGGCCTGAAACCTGCAATGGATCACTATGGTGCCATGGTTGATCTCCTTGGTCGTGCCGGACGGCTAGAAGATGCTTGGAAATTCATGCAGGATATGCCTGTCAAACCAGGAATTACTGTTTTAGGTGCAATGCTAGGTGCTTGCAAAATCCATAAAAATGTAGAATTGGGTGAGAAAGTTGCAGATGAACTATTTGAGTTAGACCCAGATGAGGGAGGGTATCATGCATTGCTTGCCAACATGTATGCATCTGCTTCAATGTGGGAAAAGGTTGCTAGTGTGAGGACAGCCATGGAGAAGAAAGGGATCCAGAAAACTCCTGGCTGCAGCTTGGTTGAGCTGAGAAATGAAGTTCATACATTCTACTCAGGAAGTACTAATCATCCTCAATCCAAGAGAATCTATGCCTACCTTGACACTCTTGGAGATGAGATCAAGGCTGCTGGGTATGTACCTGACACCAATTCAATTCATGATGTGGAAGAAGATGTTAAGGAACAATTGGTCAGTAGCCATAGTGAGAGGCTTGCCATTGCATTTGGACTTCTGAATACAAGTCGTGGCACGACAATACACATTAGGAAGAATCTAAGAGTTTGTGGTGATTGCCATGAAGCCACCAAGTACATTTCACTTGTGACAGGAAGGGAAATAATTGTGCGTGATTTACGACGGTTTCATCATTTTAAGAATGGTAGCTGCTCTTGTAGGGATTACTGGTGAATCAATAGAGACCCTTGTTATAATGATTCCTTCCACAAGGACCTAGACTTGAGTAACTTGAGTTCCTCAGTGGAAGAACTAGTTGAAATTTGTTACCCTAGAAGAATAGCATTATTTGCGTCAACCTTTCACCACATCATTCTAGTGCCAGGTTTTAGGAGTGGTCATGCTACTGTTTTCCTTGGTAGTATCTTTTTTTAAAGCCACTAAATTCTTGAGTTGTATATTTTTTTGAATAAAATTTATAATTTGATCCTATAAAAATGTTAATAGTGTTTTCTTGGTCTGCTAATGTCTTTTGTTCATACAAATTGGTTTGCCAAGTATAAACATGTTAACAAGTTCTCCTTACTGCAGGTATGTTTCCTTTTGTTTATCAGTATTTCTGAAAAGGATTTGGAAGAAGTTTTCTTGTTCTATCCAAAGTTTTTTTTGTTCTTTTTATGTTATATAATTTATACTTTCTTAACATGCTTCTCTGCTTCAATTAGGATATATCACCAAACTATGCTCAGAATAATGTGTCTATACTCTATATTTTGTTGGATAAAAATAAAATAGAAATGGCATGCCTTTTTCACTAAACAGTTTTTGTGAAATTTGGTATGTATATTCGAAAATGAAGTGTTTCGTTTTAGGAAGAAATATAGAGGAAATGGGTGAGAAAAAAAGAAGAGAAATACATTAAATGAAACATAGAGTAAAATTAGAGGGTTTTTTATTAAAAGAAATGAAAATTAACTTCTTTAGATTATTTTATTAAAATATGTAAATATTATTTTAGTATTATTAGTTAATATAAATATTATATTATTTATTATTTTGGTTATTAATATTAATTTATTTATTCTTATTTATTTTATTATTGATATTATAAAAGGAATGGAGTGAAAGTTAATTTTTTAATATTATTTTTAAAATGTATTTTTATTATTAATAATATTTTATTACACTTTTTATTTTATTATTAATAATAGTATTTTATTATATATTGTCATAAAATAAAAGAAGACCTTCGATTATGTCCTTTGTTTGACTATCCGAAACTCTAGTCCATCTCCACCACCTACCATCACGTCAATCAATAGAAACAGTGCACGGTTGTCACATATTTCCTAGAAAGAAAGCAGTGCAGCAAAGAAACAAGAAAATATTCATAGTTGTGGAAAGATTTGGGAATTTGAGTAATTTCAATCCTTGAACATGTCTTGTCAACTCAACTACTCCATTTGTGATGTCTCTTCCCATGCATGCAAGAACCAACTCAAATACCATGGTTTCATGCACGTAATGTTCAATTGTTTGGTTTCAAAATAGTATGAATCCAAAGAACTTGATACTATTAATCTGAAGTGAGACAGATCGAGCAAGAATGAGCTTGCGGCTCTTTGCTCTGTGCCCTTTACCCTTTTGGTCCGACACAATTACCAATACCAACTCCCAAACTAGCACAACAGCAACCTCTTTCTGCCGAGGTAATTATATTCCTACCCGTGTATATTGCCACAGACACCCTTCTGCTATACTGTTAGAAAACTGCACCTCAAAGAAAGAGCTTTATCAAATCCTTCCCCTTGTCATCAAAAACGGTTTCTACAATGAGCACGTGTTTCAGGCCAAGGTTATCAGATTATTCTGCAAATTTGGCAGTGTCAGTGAAGCAGCTTCTGTCTTTGAACCTGTTGAGCACAAGCTCAATGAGCTTTACCACACCGTGCTCAAAGGGTATGCAAAAAACTCAAGTTTAGATGATGCATTGTCTTTCTTCGATAGAATGATGTGTGATGAGGTTAGACCAGTTGCGGGTGATTATACTTGCTTGTTGGAATTGTGTGGAGGGAATTTGGACCTCGAAAGGGGTAGAGAGATTCATGGGCAGTTAATAACTAATGGGTTTGGGTCCAATTTGTTTGCCATGACTGCTGTTGTGAATTTATATGCCAAGTGTGGGCAGATTGATGATGCGTATAAGATGTTCGAAAAAATGCCGCAGAAGGATTTGGTTACCTGGACAACATTGGTTGCGGGATATGCTCAGAATGGCTTTGCCAAGAGAGCGTTGCATTTGGTTCTGCAGATGCAGGAAGCTGGCCAAAAGCCTGATTCTGTCACATTGGTGAGTGTTTTACCGGCTGTTGCAGATGTGAAGGCTTTGAGAATTGGAAGGTCTATTCATGGTTATGCTTTCAGATCAGGATTTGAATCACTGGTTAATGTTTCAAATGCACTTCTTGACATGTACTTCAAATGCGGGTCTGCAAGGACTGCAAGGATGGTTTTTGAGCGGATGAGTAGAAAGAGTGTTGTTTCATGGAATACCGTGATTTGTGGTTGTGCGCAAAATGGTGAATCTAAGGAAGCCTTTGCAACTTTTCTGAAGATGTTGGATGAAAGAGAGGTACCAACGCGTGTTACCATGATGGGAACTTTACTTGCTTGCGCTAATTTAGGTGATCTTGAAAGAGGGAGGTTTGTTCATAAATTATTGGATCAGCTGAAACTTGATTTTGATGTGTCAGTCATGAACTCATTAATATCCATGTATTCTAAGTGCAAGAGAGTTGATATAGCGGCCTCAATATTTGATCATTTGAAGGAGAAAACAAATGTCACTTGGAATGCCATGATATTAGGATATGCACAAAACGGGTGTGTGGAGGAGGCTTTGAATCTATTCTGTATGATGCAATTTCAAGGCACTAAACTTGATTGCTTTACATTGGTAGGGGTAATTACTGCTCTTGCAGAATTCTCAGTCAACCACCAGGCTAAGTGGATTCATGGACTTGCAATAAGAACTTATTTGGACAAGATTGTCTTTGTTTCCACTGCTCTTGTGGATATGTATGCAAAATGTGGAGCCATCAAAACTGCAAGAAAGCTTTTTGACATGATGCAGGAGAGACACGTGATAACATGGAATGCAATGATAGATGGATATGGGACACATGGCTTAGGAAAAGAAGCACTGGATCTCTTCAAAGAGATGCAGAAGGGAGCTGTTAAGCCGAATGATATAACATTTTTGTCTGCAATCTCAGCTTGTAGTCACTCTGGATTTGTGGAAGAAGGTCTCTTCCTCTTCAAAAGCATGAAGGAAGATTATAACTTGGAGCCTAATTTGGATCACTATAGTGCTATAGTTGATCTCCTTGGTCGTGCGGGTCAATTGGATGATGCCTGGAATTTCATCCAGGAGATGGCTGTCAAACCAGGGATTTCTGTTCTGGGTGCAATGCTAGGTGCTTGCAAAATCCATAAAAATGTAGAGTTGGGAGAGAGGGCTGCAGACAAACTATTTGAGTTAGACCCAGATGAGGGAGGGTATCATGTGTTGCTTGCCAACATATATGCCTCTAATTCAATGTGGGATAAAGTAGCCAAGGTGAGAACAGTCATGGAGAAGAAGGGGCTCCATAAAACTCCAGGCTGCAGTTGGGTGGAGATGAGAAATGAAGTTCATACGTTCTACTCAGGAAGTACCAATCATCCTCAATCCAAAAGAATCTATACTTTTCTTGAGACTCTTGGAGATGAGATCAAGGCTGCTGGTTATGTGCCTGAAACCAATTCAATTGGGGATGTAGAAGAAAACCTGAAACAACAATTGCTCGGTAGCCATAGTGAGAGGCTTGCTATTGCTCATGGACTTCTGAATACAAGCCCTGGCATAACAATACACATTAGGAAGAATCTAAGAGTTTGTGGCGACTGCCATGAAGCCACCAAGTACATTTCACTTGTGACAGGGAGAGAAATTATAGTGCGTGATTTACGTAGGTTCCATCATTTCAAAAATGGAAACTGTTCCTGTGGGGATTACTGGTGAATCTTATCCTTTTATGTGATCATAGCCTACAAAAAAATGCACAAAATAAGACTCATTAGAATGTTTTCTTTTTCATTTTATTAGTAGTCATGGCACTATATTTTTGCATTATATTACATGTGCGTGTGCACAGTTTTTCAATTTTTTTTTTGCCTGCCTTTCAAATGACCATGACTACTTGAAGGAACAATGTTTCTAATATATCCGGCATATGGCTATCTCCTATCACTGTTTAGAGTCTATACATTCAAGTGTCCTAAAAATTGCTCAAACATAAAACATCTGTGAAACAGTCCCCAGATCATCTATACACCAAAAACTTTCAAGGCACTGTTCAACCTCACCTCCACCACCAGAACTGTCTAAACAGGTATGTCTTTCTCATCCTAGCGTTGTATGTGAGGAAGGCTCTGGCTTTGACAGGATCAGCATTTAAATATTCAAATGCATACATCTGTTTACCTTCTTCTAACCCATCTATCTCCATCACGGCCTGTAATAACTCACTTGCATCAAATGAGCATTTGCTTTGCTCCATAGCATCAGCCAAACGTCGGATGCTTGATGCCACGGTCATCAATGCATCCTGAAGAGCATCTGAGGCACGAGGCCGTTTTGGAAGTTGTCTTACAGGCTGGACCATGGGAGGTTCTCGAAAACCATCTGGCATCTGGCCAAATTCTGGAGAGGCAGTGTATGATTCTGTTCCGTCTGTCTCACTCATGTCTTCTGAACTGGGAGAAACAAAGGAGACTGATTCGTTCTCACCATTCTTCACATCTATTAGATTGCTTCCATTCTTCATCTTAGCCCAATGACTAGGGGCTTGATAATTCCCACAAACAATTTTAAGTTCATCGTACATCTCTATCTGCTTTCCATGGAATCCTTTTGCATCGGGATGTGCCTATTCATTGAATAAAAGAACACCATAATAGGTATTTTACAAAAATGCATACCCATTCACGAATGGAGAAAAATGCAACATAACTTACTGCAATGTATTCCTTCCAAAGATCAGCATCGTCACACTCAATCATCTTTTTATTTGGGTTCCACCAGAAACCTTCCTGACTTACCATATCTTTTATTACTTTATACCTCTTCTTAATTGTTTTCAAACGGTTGATAACTTTCTGATTATTCAAACTCAAGTTGAAGCGAGTGTTTACTGCTACACAGGCAGCCGTGTAGGCATTTTCATTGAAACATTTGTCAATTTTGTTTCCACCTTTTGCCTGAGCTGCCAGGGTTTCAATCAGACACTTATCCATCGCAGTTGACCAGACAACATTCCTCCCTTTGTTTTTCATATCCCTTCTTTGTCTTTGAAAATCATAGTGTTCCATTTCTACAGAATTCAATTCAGTGTCAAATATAGTAACCCATGCTTTGTCTTACATTTTGCTTTTCATTCACAACACCATGCATATTTAAATTTATATCAATAATCACAAAAAACATCAGATGCATAATGTAATATCAATAATCACAAAAACACAGTTGGGTTATTTGGTTCGTATATTTTTAAGATGTGTTTATTGGTGAACACATTATTTATAAGTACAATGTAATGAAAAAAGAAATAAATTAGAAAACAGAGTTTTGCTTGGGCAGTATATAAGATCAAGTACAAAAAATAAAAAATTGAGGACAAATTTGTAAAATATGCAAAATGAAGAGATATTACCCCATAACTTGTTGGATAGGATTATGTTTACGGTTCCTCTGGGAGTTTTTCTCCAGATTGTTTCATGACAATGTGCTATCTTTGATATGCAGAAAACAGCATCTTAATTTTCTACTTTTCTTTCCCCATTCCTAGCTAATTATATAATTTCTAAAATTCTAGTTTATAGATTTTTTATCTGATCCTCCTTTTTTTACACTTCTTCTCACATTTTAGCTCTAGAAACCAAACATGAACTATCAAAACTTCACCAGAGATCGATTTCTCCAATGAGGGGAAGTACCCAAAATGCTCAGACAACCAAAGAGAAAATAACTAAGGTAGCCAGGAAACTACCCTGTTGGCTTGTTGGATAAAAGCGATAATCCACAATGAGAAAAGAGAATTGAAGAACAGAGAGGGGGCCCTTTTTGCATTTCAGAACATAATTGACCGCATTGCGAATTTGAGAACGCCATGAACACAAAATGAAGTAAACACAACTTTTGATAAACAACCAAATTCCAAAGAAAAATTGGAATAAGTGGAAACCAATTTAAAAACTAACACCAAACACAATAAGCAGAATTACACCAAATGCCTCTTAAAACCACATATACATGTCCCTCACAATGTCCTCTCCTATCAAACATTATCTATATAAATATCCAGATAATTCCAACAAAAGCAAATTCAAACTCAAACCACGAGTTGTCCAAACTGCTACTCTATCCACTATCACCGTATTAACCAAAAAACAAATTCTGGTCTCAATATACTCTTACATGACATGAACCAAAAATGCCACCCCAACAAAGATCACTTTCACTCACAAGCAAGAACACTAGTGCAATTACTCCGTAGCAAAGGAACACACAATATAAAAAAATGTGATTACTAGAGAGAAAATGTTAAGCTCAAAATTAAAATTGAACACACTAACAAAACAGAAAACACAAAAAAATGTGATTATTACCACAACAGAATAAAAAGAAAATGTTTAACTCAAATTAAAATACTAACACATTATAAAAAAAACACAAAATGAGATTACGTAGGTGTGCCCACTTTCCTGTACCACTTCAAAATAAGAAGAAAACATTTAGCTCAAATTAAAATACGATACATTTAAAAAAAACAAAAAATGTGATTACTACTCTAAAGTGTATGCACTTTTCACTACTACAACAAAATAAGAAAAAAAAATATTACGCCCTGGGTTCTTTTTTTTCAATTATGGAATTTTAAAAGAAAAAATTGTTCTTATTTATACTTCTACTGTAAAGTTCAAATTAGTACTATTAACTATTTTTGTCAATTATTCTTTTACTTTTCACCCAACTTTTTATTGTCTTCAATTTATGAATTTATTATGAAGTAAAAGTGAAAAAAAAAATAGAACTACAATGAAAATTTATAACTTAGTTTTACATAAAAACATTAAAATATACGAGTTAGTGAGTAATGTCATGCTAAAATTCAAGAAATCAAATTGTAAAGCTTAAACAGCTATAGAAAAGTGAATGAGAGTGAGAAAATGCAGAAAGATATCCATACCAACAGAATCGGATCGATGACGATTGGATCTTGATAGCAGATCAAGGAATCCAACTGCAGCGGCGCATCATTGACGTGAGGGGAGTCAATTGGGATACCACATTGGGATGGTTTAGGGTTTTCTCGGGAAAAATGAATGCAAAATTTGGAGATTCCACTTCTCGAAGACCAAAAGCGGAAAAGAAAAATTTTCAGTCCGTTTCAGTCAAAGGATCAGGAGAAAACAACGCAGTGCGAGAGAATTTCCTGAATGAACTAATAATTCTTTGACACGTGTCAATTCAATTTTACTATATGTTTTAGTATTACGTGTGGTCGATTTATGGAAATTTTTGAATTTGGTGTAATTTGATTTTGTAATTTTGAGTATAAATAAATTTTGAAAAACTGTTGAAATTTGTTTAATTTTGCAATATTATTTATTTATTATGAATAAATAAGTTTAAAAGTCTTTTTTTGTTTTATATTCACTTTGTCTTACTCTTTTGAATATTTTTAATTTTATTTTAGAACAAGTTAATATATTTTATTCCTTAAATTTGTAGTGACGATATTATATTTTATTCCTTAAATTTGTAGTGACGATATTATTATAGTTACTTGTGATATTAATTATTTATGTATACAATCTTGATTGATAAGGTGTAATTTGCTTTTATTATTTTTTATGTTATGTATTACTATCATTAATTTGACATAAAGTATAATTAAATTGAAAATATTTAACAAAAATTAAAAAAATCATCGTATGAAACAAAAAAATTATTAAATCAAACGTTAGTTTTTTGTCCACGAAACTAGTTATTAATATCCTAAAGGTCTTTTGTTATAATATATAGAATATAAGTTTGAATCCATCTTAAACATGGTTTTCAAGATTCAAAATTTGATGATAAATTAATTTTTAATAGTAAATTTAGCAAGACTTGATTTTGGCAAGAAGAAGTTGTTGCATATAGTATTTATTATTTCAAAATAAGATAAATTGAATCAAATGTCATGTAGAGTAAGTGATAATTTAATAATAATGGTTGAATTGTTATAATTTTAAGTAAAAATAGTTACATTTTAACTAATTATTATAATTTTTAATTAATAATAAATAATTGATAACTTTTGATTAGTGATAAGCAAATGATATAACAAAAAGTAATCAATTTTGAAGAACTAAATGATAAAAATACAATTAAGTTGGATTTACACTTGAAAAGTCAATCACTTTTATACACCCACCAAAAAATTATGTCATGTTCCTACTGAAGTGTTTCAATAACTTAATTATACACATATTTCTTGCATCCTATCTATTTATCACCTTGGTATCACTTCAGAGACTGTTAGTTCATTGACAGAGTAATGCATAGAAGTGTTTGATGAAGACTCTCGTTCAATCACAGTTCTTCCAACAGAAAATGCAGGGCGTGTGGGGCTGGGAAGACTCATTGCATCACTTGCAAGCATATGAACTACCATTGACATTGTTGGTCTATCTGCTGCATCTTCTTGCACACACAATAGTCCAATGTGCATACACTTCACAACTTCACTGTGTACACTTGATTTTTCTATTGATGGATCCATCAGTTCCAAGCCTTTGCTTTCACACCAGAGGTTCCATGCCTATGGTAGTAAATGTATTTGATTTAGTTAGAAACAATTGAAGAAAATGCTCAAATACTTTATTTCTGATACTCTTGTTATTGACTGAAATTTATTGGAAATCACGAGATTTTAGGAATTAATAAGTTTCAACCAAGAACAAAGAGTATTATTAATACTCTTCTAAATATGTGTTTTACATCCATGCATGCAGTGAAGTTTTTAGACTAAAAAAGCAGGTAAAACCAAAATTTAGGGACATAAAACATGTTAACGGAAAAATTATTAATCCAAACATTTGGGGACTAAAAGCAAAACATGTGCACGTACCATGAACATATTTAAACCTAAACATACGTTAGGAAACATACATATATGAGAAGGCTTTGGCCTTGATCTGACAGATAGAATTTACTGCTCCTTTTTCCGCTGATGATCTCTAGCAAAAGAACACCAAAGCTGAAAACATCTGACTTCACTGAAAACAAGCCTTCCATAGCATACTCTGGAGCCATGTATCCACTGCTCAAAATCAATGTAACAGCAAACTTCATCAATCTCTTGTTGCACGTAAATTCATCAAGAAAAGAAGGCTAGAAAATAAAATGTGATGCTATGTGGCAATTCATAGTTGTGTATTCATGTGGAGAATTTGGTACACAATTGAAAGAAAGAAAATGGTTCATACTAAGTTCCAACAACTCTAATTGTGTTTGCCTGCTTCTGGTCTCCTCCAAATGCTCTTGCCAATCCAAAGTCTGAGATTTTAGGATTCATTTCATGATCTAGTAGAATGTTGCTAGCTTTTAGGTCTCTGTGAATAACTCTTAGTCTTGAATCTTCATGTAGATATAGAAGCCCTTTAGCAATCCCATTTATAATGTTTAATCGGTTTTTCCAGTCCAGATGTACACCCTTATTCATATCTGACAGCAAAATCCAAAGCAATGCAATTCTATGAAATATAATCACTATATTCATAAACATGTCATTCTAAGTAAGAAATATGACTACATTCATAGCAAATATGAACTAGGTAGCAAAATATTGTTTACGTGTTTGTGTATGAACTAACTTCTCTTGTATGTAATCATACTCTGAGAAGTTTATATCTGAACATATTTATTAAGATCTTCCACCAAATTGTTGATTTGTTCGCATGAGGAATAATGAACAACTGAATGTTGTTTTGGAGTCATACCAAATAGGTGGAAATCAAGGCTTGAATTTGGCATGTATTCATAGACTAGCAGCTTTTCATTTTGCTCAATGCAGCCAGCCAACAGTCTCACAAGGTTGCGATGCTGCAATTTCGCAATCAATATTACTTCATTCTTGAATTCCTCCCCACCTTGAACTGAAGTTTTTGAAAGCCTTTTAACAGCAATTTGTCTTCCATCTGGTAATATACCCTAGAACATTTTTCAAATTTCTAAGAATGTTGCAAGGGGAGAAATCAAGCAAGTAAATATCATGTCTGATATACTAATTTAATACCTTATACACAGGTCCAAATCCACCTTTCCCCAGTTTTTGTTCATCAGAAAAATTGTTTGTACTTTTTAGAATAATACTCAGAGGCATCATAGGAAGGTCAGTGTTCATATTCTCCTCCTTATCTGTTTGATCTTGAGAAAACATTGAATTTAGTCCCTCCTCTTGTATAGTTTGTTTGCCTGCAAAGATGAAATTATCAAACAGGAACAGGAACTGATAGATAGCCTTAGCAGAAAAAACATTTTGAGTTATGATATTTTGGATATTTTTTTGTAGAAACACTTGTAAGAAAAGAAAATAAGGAGAAACGAAAAATCTTTTTCTATAAACTAAAATTAGCTTATACAGGCAAACATCAACTTTTGGAACAGTTAACATGAGAAAACTATTACAAATTAGTTTCCATATATACACATAAACTAATTTTAGTTTATGGAAAAACTTTCTCATTGTTTTTCTTTCTGTTTTCTTAAGTTTATCCAATGCTCTTTATGCATACCTTTTTTCTTTTTCAAACAGCAGTAGTATATGCTGATAGCCAATACAGCTAGTACTACAATTCCAGCAACGGCAATGATTACTATAAACCACCACCTTCTGTTATTTCCATCTGTGGCTGCATTAGCTAGACAAAATAACAAGTTTCATTTGAGTAAAAAGATGGAGAAGTGGAAATACAATTTTTATGGAGCTTGCGTTTATTTTATTCTTATCTTAAAAGAGATGCAAACATCACTCAAACATGCTTATGGAAGAGTGGCATGAAGTCCCTAGACCTTAGACCACTTTATAAGCAATAATATGAAAAGAATAAACATAAAGCTTGGTCCCTAAAAGTGTTAATAAATGTTGCTATGGTCCCTATAAGTGTATGCCTGTACAAACTTTTTCCAAGTAGCGTCAACATGATAACTATTCTACACTATCAAGTTGTCAACAAAACAATTTCATCCTTTGAAGAACCAATTTGGAAGATAAAAACTCAGGATCAAGCTGACACAAGTTGTCGCTTTGGGAGAGGGGGACAAGGGGTATGAATTTTGAAATCTGTGACAAGATAATCCTCAAGAAAAGATGTCAATAACACGTTTTAACCATGAAAGTTGAGGGGTATGAATTTTTCACTAATCTTATAAACCATAGCAAATTGGCACTAGATGGATGGTACAAAAGTATCAGAATGAAGCTAAAAAACACTAAACTCATACCTTGCTGAGGTGCTGGCGCAGAATCAGTCCCATTCAAAAAGAAAGGCTGAGTTTCATACATCACAACACAACTTGGAGAAAAGACACGCCACACCCGCTTCTCCTGACAACAACTTGCAACATCCTCAAGCATACTGCTCAAACATGTTCTGCATTCCTCGGTTGTAATATCCCTGCTGCACTGCACCCAACCATATCTTCTTTGAGTGCCATTTATGTTGAACATATGTGTCCCAAACATCAAGGGCCCCTCTGACCCCATTTGTATCAAACCATTCATCAAAACCTGAGCATCACTGTCAAATTCTCCAGCACTAGTAAAATTCTGTGTCGCATCAAACATAGGAATCCTTGGCCTAATGGTGAGGTTGCCAAAGAAATTCTGATTTGAGTACCTCAGAAGGCAAAAGGGGTACCAGAAAACAGCTGAAGCATTGTTGGGGCAGTGCTGCATGAGCAAGGTGCTAGAGTTTTGGACGCATGAGTGGCAAAGGCTGGTGTTCACATCACCACGGCAAAGGTAGAGTCCATAAACCATGTTTTGATCAATACCTGAAGTTCTATTCCCAAAACCATTGCTGGTAGCAGAATCAGATGCGAGGGAAGCCATCAAATTCTTGAGGTTGGCTTGGTATGTGGTAGAGGGAGGAACAGAAGATTGGTCCAAACAAGCATATCTATAATCAAGTGGTTGTGAGTTGCTACTGTTCTGACCAGCAACAAAGCAAACAAGGTACACCAATTTGATGATGAATATCCATTGATACATCATTCTTCTTTTGTTGCAATCACCTCTGTGTGTGATCAGCAGAATTCAGACGCCTAGATTTGAAACTAACATATGATCAATTTGTCAAACGTTTGACATTGATATACCATGCACATTTTCATGTTCTGAAAATCTCGTTAAAGTGGATGGTTGTAGCATAAACTTTTTGACCATTCCCAAGAGTAAATTTAAAACTCATATAGTATTAGAAAAATTCAAATTGGGTTAACACTAATCTAACTATTAGATTTTTTTAGAATCATTTTCATATGTTCAATTTTGTAAATTTTTATATGGGTTGGTTCCTATTAGGAAGCGCGTAGGTGGGGCTGGCTCAGATAGATACAAATTTGTCATATTGAAAAATCAATAGCACAGGGTTGGGGTTTGTAGCTAATAAACAAACAAAGCTTCAAAAGTACACAAATAGTTAAATATTGGATAAATAATTTTTTTCGTCCCATTACAATGATTTTTTCTTAATTTGATTCCACTTTTTTTATACAATATTTAATATAGTGTCTTACCTTAAATTGATGATAATAACTTTAAATTGATGATAACAACATTATATTCATGTTTCATGAATCACTAATTTGGGTCAATCTACTTGATGTGGCTTTTCTCTATGGCATGCCAAAACTGGTTGAAGGTGGATTGTACAAGAGTTAAGAGTTGTGAATTAAAAATTTTGTGACGAGCATAAATTTAAAATAAATAAAAAATAATTTAAAAAATATTTTATAAATTTTTAATCTCAAATTTAAACATTATATAAAAAATAAAGGTTTAATCTAAGTATAACACGACTAATAATTTTATATTTACTATAAATAAATAAAGAAATACAATATGAAAAAAAATATTAATATAAATCATGAAATATTTAAAAATATAATATTAATAAAATAATGTATAAATTATTTAATCATGTTCAATCCATAACAATTAACTTGATTTTTGAAAAGATACTATCAAATTGAAATCATTTAAAATAATGAGGTGAAATTTAAAAAGTTTTACATGATAAAATCAAAAGCAAGCTATTTAACCTTAAATATTTAAAGTGTAACCATGGTCAACATTGGTACCTCTAAGAAAATTAAAACCATTATGGAGGCTTCATTTGTTTTTCATACAAATAATTGAGTTTGTGTAACTTTTACAAATGGCAATGCATGCGTCATGTTTGGTTAAGATATTGATAAATGTTGGAAATATATGTCTTGGATTGGGTGATCCAAACACTTTATGATTTTTTTTTAATCTTAAATTTTCTGCAAGATTATGACTATAGTGATTGTGACATGAAATGGTGAATTATAATTTGGCTATGATCAAGGAAAAGTAACCAAACTTGTCTCAATCTTATACCTTAAATGAAATTATAAGTCAAACTTGATGCTAAGTTTTCACCTAGAATCATAGATACGTGTTAGAAGGGTTTACATAGTAATTATGAAGATAGGTTAAACCAATCAAATAAAATGTGCTTAATTCAATTTTTTTATCTATAATCTATAGGAATTAATGGTGGGATTAGCTGGTTTAACCTTGTTTTTTTGTTTATACATTTTTTTATCTTTTTATCTTTATTTTTATTAATTAATCTTTTACTTTCATGATTTATAAAAGAAAAACTACTATTGAGATGAAAGATTGAAATAGTTTTTGTTATATAATTATAATAATTAATAGAAAGTAAATTACTTTTATAACTATTTTTATACACTTTTTATAATTTTACTTTTATGTTTTAGTCATTATTTTTTATTGTAATAATATTTATATAAAAAAATTTAATTGTACTTATTATGTTTTATTATCATTAAAAAAATGTGTGTAATACTAGTTTTCTGACTTTCTTGATTTGAGCTAATCAAATCTCTCTAGTTTGGTCACTTTGTTTTTGGTCTAAACATTAAGTCAAAGTTTAAAATAAATAAAAAATAAGAGATTTAAAATAATTTTATATTTAACTATTTATAAAAAAAATCATGTATGTTCTTATCAAATTTTTATTTAACTATATTATTTAATCATTTAAGTAATGTTATTTTATTTTTGTAAAATGAAAATTAAAAATTAAAAAATATTTTTAAAATTTTTAAAATAAAAAAAATTAAGTATATTTTGGCTATGTTCAACCAAAAACAAACAAAAACTTATCTCAATATAACAGCTAAATACATCTTGATAAAAATTGAATCCAATTTTGAGTCAAACTTACAACTAATTTTGCACCATTGATGAAAAATAACGTGTTGGAAGGGTCTTCTAATTATGAAGAGATACTTAATTTTAAAAAAAAGAAAAAAGAAAATATGTGCAATTGTAATTTTAATTTCTGTGATATTATATTATATTTTGTAGTTTTTCAGCAAATCAAATCTCTCTATTTTTCAAAAAAAAAAAAAACAAATTTGGTCTCTCATTTTTTTTCTTATATTTAAAAGGTTCAAATTATCATTTTCTACTCAAACTCTTTGATTGAATAAATTAAAAATGCATTAATCAAATTACCAAATTTCATTGAAAATATAGAAGAATCTCAAAATTCAAGCTGAAAAAATAAAGACTAAATATAAAGTCAATGAAAGTTGTACATGTGAATTGATAAAATTTTAAAATCTTCTCTCTTTCCTTGTCTCTCATCCTACATACACATATATCAATTTTAAAATAGTAACAAATATATATATATATAGAATAATACAAATGTTCTATGTAAATAATATTATTTAATTATTTTCAATATTTGCTTGCAAATATGAAAATATCACTTGCATTAAACATGTTGAAAAGTTTTATAATTCCTTATAAATGATGTCATTATTTTATATTATAATTTTTCTTAGATTTAAAGCATGCATTATACTATTTATCAAATTGTAAATATTTAGAATTTTTATGTTTTGTCATTATTATGATATATATATATATATATATATATATATATATATATATATATGTAGTTACACTATTTAGTTATAGTAAACTCTCCTTAAACTATATTTCATAAAATTAGTTGGAAAGGTAGTTAAAGGCTGAAGAGGTAGCTCAAAGTTAAAAGTTTGTTGAAAGCTACATAATTAATTAAAAATTAAAAAACTAGAGAATTATATTTAACAAGTTGAAAGTTTTAAATTAAGAAATAAGGTAGGATTAATTATTGAATCAAATAGAGGTAATTATATATTTTTAATAATTGTAAATTTATATTTTTTAATTTATTTTACATTTTTATAATATAAAAGTTTTTAAATGAATTAAATTTCAAGTACTATTTTTGTAAAAAAAATATTCTTCATTATAATTTAAAATAATTATTATTTTTTAATAAAAATAAATAGTTGAATAATTAAGACAATAATAAACAATTGTAACATTAAGTCAATAATCTAAGATACTATGATAATAAAATAATAATCCAAAAATCATAGTCATAAATAGGATTTGAATATTGTAATTTTTTATTATTATTTCAAAGTACAAGATTCTAAAACATAAATTTCATATGGGTCAATTATTTTAAAACACTAACATATAGTTTACTGAAATAAGTTTAAAACTATTAAAAAAATACCTTACTAAACACAGATAAAAGAATTTTATCAAAATTTCATTTATAATTTAGATAAAATATTTTACAAACACACACTTAAATATAAACTAAGTTTATTTCAAGTATTGTTTAACTAATTGCCAATTTAATACATTAATAATTAAATATTCAACTAATTATGTTATTTTCATAAAAATAGTTATTAAGCATTTTTTTTATCCACAATACTCTAATTGAAGTAAAAACTCTGGAAGACCTTGCTTTAAACAAGTTTAATATTATATTACTTTTAACTAACAACTTGTTAGTCATATTTTAAGGACCCATTTAAAAATTTTCAAATAATTTTTTTTAAAAAATAAACTTTTCTGTTTATTACTAAATATAACAATATCCATGGTAAAATAAATTAAAACTATATTTGTTACTCCATTTAAGTTTAATTAGCACTAATATAGAAAAAAAAGGTTTAACTTAGTACCCCAAATACTTTTAAAAGTCTAAATTTGGTCCTTATCACATGCAATAGTGATTAGGGTTTTTTTTTCAAAAAAAGTAGGTTAATGCAACATCACACCTCACTTTTTTCTTCAAAGAAGTTATTGTTTATAAATTCAATTGTTAAATCATATAATATATTTTTTTTTATTAATAGCTACAATAGTTTGAAGGTCAACTTTAAATTTGACTTTCAACTTTATAATTACAATATTGGTTGGTCAAAGGAAGTGCTAAACTATTTTTTTTTTCAAATACTGACATCCATTTAAAAGATTAACCTCTTTTAACTAATATTATTTTCATATGCACAGAATAGAGATTAAGCATCTAACTATGTAATTAAGTAATAAAGTTATTTACTAATCATATGATTTCTTTTGATAGTTCTACTTTCATTTTAATTAATATTTAAATAATACTTCTTTTTCGTAAATAAATGCTTTAAATTTTAGTTTCATCTAAATTTGTCCCCAAATTTTAATTTTATTAGCCTAATTTTTATTAAACTTGTATTCCTGTTGTAAATAATTTCTTTACTGTAATTGACTTTCGAAATTTAATTTTTTACGCACTGTCAACTTTAATTCCATTTCAATTCATTCTGAAATTTGATTATTTATAAATATATTTTTATATTAATTTGAAGTTAAATTGCTGACTGGAAAAGAAACTCCAGCTAATTATTTATCTTATATTTCAACTGTTCATTATTTTAACTTTTATGAAAAAACGCTTCCAACCATTCAAATTTAAGAAAATTTTAATAAAAATTAAATATTTATTTCAATAATTTCTTTTATTTTACACAATATATGTTTTAAGTGGAAATTTTTATGAAAAATGAAGACTTGACTGTTATTTAGTATTATTTAGAATGACTTATTTTATAAATTTAAAAAAGAAAGTTTATAAGTTAATGGACAATGAATGTTTTTATTATTAAAAGTTATAAAGACGGTATATAAGATAAAATAAATCTATTCTTAATTTATTTAAAATATTTTATTTTTCTAAGTCATTTTTCATTTTTTTTATAAATGAACGTTCATAATAGGTTACAAAATATATGACAAATTGATGATCAATTTAGTTTGAGTAAGTTTTTTTTTTCTCCATATCTTTTTTTTTCTATTTTTTAACTGTATTGTATAATTTTCACAATTATTTGTAAAATTTGAGTAAAGGAAATAAATTTCTAATTGAGTTAGTAGTGATATGATTAGTCTTTAATTCAAATATTTAAGAAGAAAGTTTGGATTTCTTAACTTCTATGAATTTTTAGTAAAAATAACAAATGAATTTGTCTTTGTAGATATTGTTTAAATTTGTTTTAATTTTGATGAAAAATCCTCTTATTTATTGAGTATGAATATATGTGTAGATATAAATATGGATATATATTTTCGGTTGAAATTACTCAAACACTCATAACTTAAAACAAATCTTATATTTTTTTTAGGTTATTAGTTTTATAATATTTTTTTTCACTATAGAAATATGTATATCCTTTCTGAACTATTCAACTTCTTCAAAATCCATACAGTTTATTTGGATTTTTAAGGTATTTTTTCTCTTATCACAATCTTGATTATATATATTTTTTTTCATTCTATAGTCTCATTCAAATGATGTATTGTATTTAAGAAGACACAAACTTTAATTTTATTGAATCAAATAGTTTTTAGAACACAAAATTGATTATGTTTATTCATTTATAATATTTAACTCATAATAATTAAAATTTAGAAATGCATTATTTATCTTCATGTATGTATTATTTTTAAGTAGTAATTTAGTAGTTTGTGTGGGATGAGAATGTGATTTGAATGATACAAATATGCATTGTTTGTTTATATATATATAATAATTAGTTCACTCGAGTGTGTAGACCTGTTAACTGGTTGATGATATTGCACTTAGTAACGGAGGAACTACATATAGATAATTAGTTAGATGCTTTAATTTCCCTAAACATTCTGTTCCAATTGTTTGTAACATATATATAAAGAGAGAGAAAATTACAATTTAGTCTAACTATTATGTTTTCACTGAAAAACAACACCTACAGAACCACACTTATTTTAGTCCAGAACTTATCTGCCAAGGAAAAATATATCTTAATTTTGCCTTCTGGTTTTCAATCGTGGATATCTCATCTTCTCCCATAATTTCTATCGCTTTAGGGTCTTTAGAGGGAGGGTAGGTTGGGGGAGACCACCAAATAAGTTGTGGGACACTTGAATTCCTAACAATCTCCTCCTCAAGTGTGAGTTTTCACTCTCGAGCGGAAGCATATAGGAAGGATAGGTTGGGAGAGATAACACCAAATGAACCACAAGCCAAAGCACATAAGGGAATTGACACCACCTTCAACTCAAAACCTTAAGGCAATGAGTTTATGGGTCTTCTCCCCCAATGTGAGACTTACACTCACACTTGGATTCCCAACAATAACATATCAGAATGTTTTTCCATCTGTCTTACCTTGCTCTCAATGCAAGATTGTGTAGTCAATGATATATGAATAGAATCATATATACACAACTTAAGGATTGCAATTCCAAACATGAAAATAATTCTCAAAAGTACATGAAGCTGTCTAATTTGTAATAAACTTGTAATTTATTGTACAATCTGAGGATTTTCAAAGCAAAACTTTTATCATGTAATATACGCTACCTTGGTAAAACGTTTGATACTGTTACTTCATTAACAGAAAGATTCTTGGATCCTTTTGATGTTGATTCTTCTTCCTTGATCTTCCTTCCAACTGAAAATGCAGGATGATTAGGTTTGGGAAGGGCCATTGTGTCACTTGCCAGCATGACAACAACTGTGGACATGGTTGGTCTATCAGCTGCATCTTCTTGAACACACAACAAACCAATGTGTACGCATTTCATAACTTCACTGGCTTTGTATGTCTTTTCCAGCTCTGGATCTAACATTTCCAAGCCTTTTCCTTCACACCAAAGTCTCCAACTCTGTTCAAAGACAAATTTGAGATGTAATAAATGATATCATAGAGACAGACAAAAAATGATGTTATACAATTGTTGTATGCGCGTATCATGCCTCATGAAAATGTTCACAAATACTATGATCTATTTCTTAATGGTATGATATCAGGAAACTCACATATACAAGAAGACTTTGACCATGTTCTGAAAGATGGAATCCACTATTTCTTTTCCCACGTAGGATTTCTAAAAGAAGAACTCCAAAGCCGAAAACATCAGATTTCACTGAATACAATCCTTCCATAGCATATTCTGGAGCCATGTATCCACTGTTTAAAATTAGAAAAAGACTTAGTATAGCAAATTTGTATAATTGATTACATATTAATGTGTCAAGATAAAGAAGAGTTGGCACCAACACATACTAGGTGCCCATAACTCTGTTTGTATTTTCTTGACTCTGGCCTTTTTCAAATGTTCTTGCCAATCCAAAATCTGATATTTTTGGATTCATCTCTTGATCCAGAAGCACGTTGCTGGCTTTTAGATCTCTGTGTATTATTCTAAGTCTGGAGTCTTCATGAAGATATAGAAGTCCTTTCGCAATTCCATTAATAATGCTCAGTCTTAACTTCCAATCTAGTTGCCTTCTTTTTTCCTCATCTGGCATGCAAGTGACAGAGGAAAGGGTTGTTAGCACTGTAATATATGGAATAGAAAACCAATAACCAACTTGTCTTTGGAAATTGTGTGATTCAGAAACTATTTATTTTCCTGTCTATTCAAGAAATCTCATTAAATTCAGACACACACACACCATAAACAATGTTCTAAACTAAAAGATACCAAGACACCACTACATATGTATTGAGAAAAGTAGATAATCAAGATTTGGATATTCTTAAAGTAATGAGTCTCACCAAAACTATTAGGAGATATTATTTTTTGATATTTTATATAATAATTTGAGATGACTTCTCTAAATAAGGTGTTTGTGTCAGAAGTAGAAGACTGCCAATGAAAAATTTGTGTGTTTCTGTTGCATCATATATACATACATATATGTTTCTTCACAGAAAGATATAAAACAAATTTTCTAAGCAAATTCAGTTTTTGACAAAAGGTTACACCTCCAAACTCCTACCACATTGCAATACCATCCTTGCTACATGTTCTCTGTAGACTTGCATGAAATTCCTAAAACAACTTCTGATGTCATACTTAATCTCCCTCTATCCATTTTTATGAGACCAAGAATCATGCAATCTATAGACTTGTGGAAACAATGGGGAAAGTAAAAAAAATGAAGGCATTAAGTTTAGTCAAAACATACTGAACAGGTGAGAGTCAAGGCTAGAATTTGGCATGTACTCATACACAAGCAGCTTTTCATTTTCCTCAATGCAGCATCCCAAGAGTCTCACAAGGTTTCTATGTTGCAGTTTGGCTATGAAGATCACTTCATTCTTGAACTCCTTCAAACCTTGACCAGATGCTTTAGAGAGTCTTTTGACAGCAACTTCTGTTCCATCTTCTAAATTACCCTGATAGAGAATGATGAAAGGAAAAAAAGGAAAAGGTCAAATAGTATGTCAAGAAAGAGTCAAAGCAAAATTGTGCATAGCATGAAAGCAAATTCAAAATACAGTTACACCTTGTAAACAGGACCAAATCCACCTTCTCCTAATTTAGAAAACTCTGAAAAGTTATTAGTGCTCTGTTGAATCCAGATTAAAGGGATTGTTGGAAGGTCTGCATTCAGTGCTTCCTCTCTTTGAACATGGCCATGAAAAGATCTTGGGGTGTTCACTGATAGCAATCCATCTGCCAAGGAAACTAGTCAGTTTGTATTTTGATGAATGCTTTCAGCATGTGAATGTAATTGTAATCACCTTTATTTGAAAGATACCTCCTCCACCAGTAGTAGATAGAACAACTTAGAAAAACTAGTGCCACCAACACACTCACTATGATTATGATCAATGTTTTTGAATTAATTGAACCTCCCTTCTTATCTGCAAGTGCAACAGTAGAAAATATGAACATGCAAATTCTTTTCTCTGATATATATATATATATATATATATATATATATATATATATATACACACACATGAATCTATATATATACATAAATGCATTCCAAAAATACACAATAACAATGTAAGAAAGTTCCAGCCTTTTAAGGATTCAAGATGAATGAAGGACACTGTCTATGATTCTTGTTTGGATATTGTTTTCCATCATCAAACTCTAAGAAAATAAAAAAATGAAAATGAAAAGACTTACCAACAATTCTTCAAAAGTAATTAACACATGTTGCAAATACTCTTATTTTTTCTTCATAAAAATAAATTCTGGTTGGTAATTTCTCACATATATAATTTTTAAAGCCATATTTATAGTAGTCTTTTTTATCAATTCACAGGGAAGAAACCTTTACATTAATTCATGTAGAGTGCATAATATTAAACTATTTTAGTTATATGACTTCACTGGCTTCAAAAAATTAAGGTGTTAACTGAATAGTTTTGGTGATCCTTGATATTTCTGCTATATGAAGTCTATTACCCAAGAAATGTAAGCACCAATACTGTGTTGGGCTTAATCACTGACTTTTTTTGAATATTTTTTTCTACATGCAATTAATTTGTGGGCGATTCTTCCTGCACCTCCAGCTTTTCTTTCTGCACCCCCAAAAATATTAAAATTTCAAAATTGCTCTTATTTTTTACTTTCGGTTTGTAGAACCTAGAAGTCACTTTTTGACTTCCGGTTTGTAGAATCTGGAAGTCACTTTTTGACTTCCGGTTTCTACAATCCGGAAGTCATTTTTTGACTTCCGGTTTCTACAATCTGGAAGTCAATTAATTTTTTGGCTTCCGGCTTGTACAGACCGGAAGCCAATTTTAACTCTCATCCGGAAATGACTTCCGGTCTGTACAAGCCGGAAGTCATTTTCTAAAACCGGAAATCGCAAAAACCATGAAATAAACTCCCTCACCTGTGTCGGCGCCGCTTCTCACCACCAAATGCAACAACAATGTTGACGAGAGAGACTCAATGCAAGAAGAAAGAGATGGAGAGGGACCACTGGAACACTGGAAGGAAGAAGCTGGAAGGAAGGAGTGCTGTGCCGGAAGAGAGCCCAATACGGAAGGAAGAATTCACGCATAGAAGGAAAAAGAGAAGGAAAAGGATGCATCTCATTTAGGGTTGGAGGGCATTTTTGTCATTTTACTGTGCGCTTGGGGTGCAGGAGGAAATGTATGAAGGTGCAGGAAGAAACGCTCTTAATTTGTTGGGTCACTTTTGTATACATTCTCAAAAATCTATTTCAAAATAAATGAGCTTTTACTTCCTACACTCGCATAATTATTAACTGCACCACCTTATGTGCAGTTAGTCATTAGGGAGGTGCAAGAAACAAAAATCAATAAATGGAAGATGGGCTAGGCCCAAAATCTTTCTTGACAAATGGAGAAAATCTTTTTACACAACAATACATTCTTCTTGTATCAATCCAGAATTGTGTTACCTTTTAGATTGATTAATGTTCAAGTTACTAGTTTCTAAAGGTTTAAGTATGATTTTAATTTCTACTAATTTTGTATTTTATCTCTAATATTTTTTTATTTTTTATCTTTGAAATATTTACAAAAATTGTGCATTTTGTCTCTAATATTTTTTTCCTTTAATCCTTGAAATATTTAAAATTTTACAGTTGATCTTTGAAAAAATATTTATTTATATTTCTTCTTTATTATTATATTTACTTTTTAAATAATCTCTTGAATACTTTTAAATTTCTCCTTTTTTTATCTTTGAATTTTGTTTTATTATAATAATTGATATATTTTTTATTATAGGATGACATATCTTATCAATATAAACAAAATAAAAAAATTGGAATCAAAAGTGAAATCTTGTTTTATTAAAAACTAAGTACAAAATTTCTAAATTTTCCCGAAAAGAAAAATATATTCAAGCCATTTCTAAATGTAATTTTATATTTTAGATTAATCAAATTCAAAAGGTGAAAGAAAATGTAGAAAGAAGTCAAATACTCACCCAAATATGAGCCCGTTTATCTTTCATCACAGAGATTATTTCTACAAATTTAAAGTGAAAATAGTGATGCAAATTATTCTGCTTCTTCTTATTATTATAATATAGTTGTTGTTGTTATTAATAATTACGAATTAAACATAAATATTATATTTCTGATTTTTTTATATGATTTTTCCTTGCTGATGTTTAGAGTTTGACAAATAATTTTCAAACATTTTTTGGGTACACGTAGGTTGATTTGATGTTTTAGACAAAATATAAAGAAACATATTTCAGATAGAAAGTACAAGAAATAATGATTTAATGGAAACTTTGTTTATCAAATAAAGATGTTTTCTAAGCATACATGTTCCAAAGTCAAATACGTTGAACACATGTTTTCATTATTATAAACTTAATCAAGAGTTTACACATAGCAACTGTTTTATTATTACTAATTGAATCAACAAGTAAACAAAATTAAAAGGCTAATTTGTCATTACAATAAGTGCACAATCTTTAAACTAGATGCAACCTAATATATAGATGGATTTACTCTTTCATACTCATATAAATTTATTTTAAAAAATATTTGTTTATATAATTCGCATTTTTTTTTTAATTTTTAAAAACTACATCTCTTCGTTAAAACATATGAATAAAACTGGTAAGTGGAATATTGAAATCTTTTAGTATTTATTTATATGAAAATAATTTATTAAATAATATATAATAAATAAAACAAAATGAATAATTTTTTGATTGAATTAGATTTAATAATAATTAATAAAATAAAAAATTAAATTAAAAATTAAAAATTAATAATAATTTATAAAAATAATAAATATTAGATTTCTTTTATTAAATTAAACTTTATGACGTGGGTTACCGTAATATGTTATATTTAAAAACATTTACCTTTTGGATTCTATGAATAATATATAAAAAAGTTCATATTAAAAGTTGTATTTACAAAAATATATTGAAACTTTTTTGTATTTATTTATATAAAAATAATTTATTTAATTTATTAAATAATACATAATAAATGAAATAAAATTAATAACTTTTTTATTAAATTAGAGTTAATAATAATTAATAAAATAAAAATATTAAATTATAAATTAAAAAAATTAATAATAATCTATAAAAATAATAAATATTAAATTTCTTTTTGTTAAATTTAATTTTGTAATATAGATATGTATAAAAACTTTTTACCTTATAGATTATGTGAATCAAATATAAAAAATTCCACATTACTAAAAAGTATAATCTCATACTTACTTATTTTTGCCTAAATATCGAGCTTTAACCATATATCCCATCTAAATTGGTTTTTCTGAGATCTGATTTTAGTTTAATGAAAAGTTTATCTAAACAAACTCTTGATTATGTAATTATATGTACCTGGATTAGGCGAAGGAGAAGTTTGATCTGTCATCTGATAGAACATATAATCATCATACTTTATAAGGCAACTTGGAGCCAAAACCTGCCATTCTCTCTTTGTCCCACAACACTGATGAACTTTTTCTATCATAGCCTCCACACACTGGCTGCACTCATCATTGGTGAGGTCTCTACTGCACTGCACCAACCCATACCTTTTCTCACCATCACTCAAATTGAACTCTCCCATTGCATACAACTTGTTGGTCTCCACAGTGGCTTCTCTCTTCAAGCTTTGCATATGGTCCTCAGCTTTCTGAAGTTCATCTGGGTCAGTGGAGTTCTTGGACCCCACAATTTCCCATGATGGGGTTATGGTAAGGTTCCCAATGAAGTTTTGGTTTGAGTACCTGAGAATGCAGTAGTTGTACCATATCAGAGCAGAGGATCTGTTAGGGCATTGCTGAACAATCTGTGAGGCTGCAGTGGAGACACAGAACTGGCAGAAGGGTCCTGTGACATCACCCCTGCAGTCATAGAGGCCATACACAGCATCACCAACCAGTGTGCTGCCATTTCCTGTGATGGTGTTGTTGTAACCCTTGCTTGTAGCAGCATCAGAAGAGAGCCTTGAGAGGGTGTTGTTAAGGTTGGTTTGGAATGTTAGGGTTAGGGTTTGTTCTTTTGTTGTTGAGTTTTGGCAGTCACCCCTCATGTAGATTAGGGATTGTGCACTTGCCATGGTGAAAAGGGTCATGATGGAGCCAACAAATCTTGGGATGGCTGTTGACATTGTTGTTGAGTGATGATGAATGATCTGTTGGCATAGCAATATGTTGTAGTAATATAGGACAATTTAGGGTTGCCATTTTAGAGTATTAATAATAATAAAAAAGTAATGATAGTGCAGAATTATTGTGAGTGAGAGGAACTTAGATAATATGAATGCACATATATTATGTTGAAAGTCAATTGCCAAAAACATGAGTTAACTGAAGAAAAGCACTATTTTGAATTTAAGATGAGATAGTTGAATGAGTTAGATGTTTCCCTATTAGAATACTGAAGTGGTGCTTTCTGATTTCAAGTCAAAGTTAACTTCCAAGAATATGAAAAGCATCTCAAGTCATTGGCTAAGAAGTTGAGCTCAACAAAGAACCACTTTGAATTCAAATTGAAATAGAAATATTAACAGAATTGGATGAATCTTCTGTTGATTTGTTATGCAATCCTATGGATTAGAAAAATCATCATATTTCTACATTATACATCATCAATAAGAATAAAGAATGAGTTGGGTTCCACCTTTTTCTTTTAAGTTTAAATGTGTTTAGTTTTTTAATAAATTTGTTTTGGACTTTCAAAGTTAATTTTTTTTTAAATATTTAATTTAGAAAAAATAAACTATATTAGATCCTCTGTCTAAATGTTTTATTCGTAAACATTGTTAAAAATATTTGAAAGAAAAACAGACATGTGAATGAATATTTATAATAAGAAGACAAAGTTGAAGTAGATTATTATATTGACAACTTGTAATTGTTAATTTCAAGTAATTGTTGAATGACCATGAAAAATTATTTTATGTCAACCATGTTGAAAATATGTTAAGATATACAAGAGGATTAATAATACATATTAGAAAAAAAATAGTAATTAAAACTAAAAGAGGTAATCCAAAATAATTGATTTATGAATAAAAACATAGAAATCAAGTTTAAAATTAATTTAAAAAGCTAAAATTATAATTATAAAAGAATATAATTTATTAATAAAATTAAATTAAATTCTGTATAAAAATATTTATTTCTATATTTTTTACCAATGATTTCGATAAATAATTTAACAAAATCTTATAATTCAATGTGCCATTATAACAAATTTTATTTATCTGTTATTTATCTGGCAAAACATAGTCGTATTCTTGAAATTGATCAAAATAAAGTGATTTTTAAATTAATATTTGAATAAAACTGTAACTATCTAATTAATATATATATATATATATATATATATATATATAATTGTGGGATAATGATTAAAATGTCTATGAAGTATCACACAAATTTAGAAAATAATAATTATTACTTCTACTTTTCTCTCATACAATTTTTTTACCTCTCATGGCTTTATCTGAAATTATATAATATTATTTAGTCTCATAAATTATGATTATAGTAATAATATAATGCAAGTCAACTAGTTTTAAATAAAGATATTTCTGATTGTATATAATATAATTAACACATACATATTATATAAAATTATGTAAAATTTTCCTCCAACTTTTCACCAGTTATTTTAGTTTATGTGATTTATACTTTTAACAAAGTAATGATATATTATTTCCTTAATAAATTTATATATTCAATACTACTGTTGCAAAGCATTCCAAATATCAACATAGTATACAACATCATGTATATTCATTTATCATACTTTAAATCCAAATCATCTCATCACACATAAGCTTACTAAATTTACTGCTTTAATTTTTATCAAGAGTGTTTCTACCTTTCATGCACTTTTTACTATGTTCACTCTTATGTATAGGATTTATCATTGGTTTTACAAAAGGTGAATCTCACTATTATGTCTCATTTATTCATGATCATACTTTTTATTCTAATCATGCTTATGAGTTTTTAATGTATATATCTTATGTTTCGTACTATACTTAAAATTCATTGTTGGGTTTACCTTATGAATCATGCTGATGAGTTTTTTATGTATATATATATCTTATGTTTCGTATTATATTTAAAACTCAACATATTCTTGATATTAAATATTTTCAATATGATTTGAGTGGTGAGTACATTCCTAAAAGATTTTGTGAATCACTTGCCACTAATGACACACTTCATCATAATTCTTGTATTGATACTCCTTAAAAGAATGAAGTTGTTGAAAGAAAACATTGTCACATTCTTGAAACTACTTGATCTCTTCTATAATTCACTTTAATTCCTAATGAATTTTGGAGTGAAGTTGTTCTTACTGTTGTGTATGCTATTTGTCAAATTTTTCTCAGGTGTGTCTCCCTTTCAAAAGTTGTATGGTTGTGATCCTAATTATTTTTACTTGTTTTGTTCTTTGTTCACAAATAAAATGTAGTAAATTGTCTTCTCGTTCTACAATATTGATTTTCTCAGTTATGGGGATGGTAAAAAGGGTTGTCGTAGTTATGATTCTACCAATCACAAACTTTATTTTTCTTATTGTGTTGTTTTCCTTGAGTACATTCCTTTCTATTAACGTTCTTCGTACTCCCATAACCCTACAAGGTTTGATCTCATGTGTATTGATAATTTTTCCAAAAAATGATGATGTTGTAAATAATCTTGAAATTGAGAATTGCAGGGATGATATTGGTATTGGTATTGCTACAACTCAATATGTCCCCACGGCTTCCCAAACACCTCTGATGATTATTGATCCTCCACTTTCTTGTTATCCTCCACGTGTTCGTAAATTCACTAAATCACTATATTTTATTTTTGTTCCTCTGTTTCCTTCTTATTAGTCATAATTCATTGTTTTGGTGAACTCTTTTTCTTCGGAAGGTTGTTCTTGATCCACTTTGGCAACAATTTGCAAGAGAAACTTTCTACTTTATACCAGACAACTACTTGAAACTTGGTATCTCTTCCTCTAGGAAAACAAATCATTGGCTCTTAGTAGGTCTACAAGATTAAAACAAAGTTGAATTAATGTGTTTAGCATTGCAAGACTCATTTAGTCGCTAAACGATTCTCTCAGGAATATGATTGTGCAGAAACTTTTGTCTCAGTTGCTAAGATGACTACCATTTATACTCTTATTGTTGTTTCCTACATTCTTCAGTGTGATACTTTTCCTATGAATGTTAAAAATGCTTTCTTAAATGGTGATCTAAGATAAAAGGTCTACATGCTCTCATCCAAGTGTTTCTCATAAATCTAAGGAATGTGTGTAACTTAACAAAGACTTTTTATGATCTCAAACAAGCTTCCCGGACTTGGTTTGAGAAGTTTTTCATAGTTATTACATGTTTTCGATTTTGTTCTAGTGATTATGACTCTACCTTATTTCTAAAGATTATTTCTCATGATCGTATTATTCTTTCTCTATATGTTGACAACATGATAATAACTAGAGATGATGTAGATGGGGTTGTAAAGTTACATTGTAGTTGGAAAAACAATTTGAAATGAAGGATTTTAGTCCTCCTCACTTTTTTTGGAGATTGAAGTAACATATTATATTAGAGATTATCATCTCTCTCAATCTAAGTGTATTACCATTATTCTAGCACAAACTCATTTTTTCGATACTCATACGTCTTACATCCTTATTGAGCTCAATGTGAAATATAATCCTTTAAAGGTGTCCATCTATATAATTTCACTATGTATCATACTATTGTTGGCAATCTAGTATATCTAATCATTATTTGTCTTGATATTATTTATGATGTGCATGTTGTGAGTCAGTTTGTAGTTTCTCCTACTATAGTCATTAGGTAGTTATATTCTTCGCATTCTTAGATATTTTTGTAGTACTCAATTCCAAAATCTTCTATTTTTCTCAACATCTTCCTTGGAGTTGTGTGCGTATTATAATATTGATTGAGCTTATGACCTTACTGACCGAAAATCTACTACATGTTTTAATATTTTTTTAGGAGATTCTCTTATCTCTTGGAAGAGAAAGAAACAAGATATTGTTTCTTGTTCCTTTACCAATTTTGAATGTTGTTTCATAACCATTTATTGAGGTAGTTTGGTTGAGTTGGTTTCTTTTTAACATAAGTGTTTCTCTTCTTGGATCAATTCCTATGCATTGTGACAACAAGAGAACTATTCAAATTACTCATAACTAAGTCTTTTATGAGTACACAATGCATATTGAAATTGATTGTCATTGTATTTGTCATCATTTTCAACATAGAGTCATTATGTGTCTTTCCTCTTCAATTAAGCAAATTATTTATTTATTTACAAGATCTCACTATGTTTAGTATTTTTATTTTTAATTGTTAAACTCTTAATATTTTATATTAATGCATAATGAATTTGGGAGAAAATATTAGATAATATTATATATATATAATTAAGGTAGTTTGATGTTATGTTATTATCATATTTATATATTTCTAATATTATCTAAGAGATTTGATAGTCAATATACAAAAGAAGTGGAGAATCCATCTATTCTTGCACATAGTCAATAACTAACTTCATTAATGGTTCTATTGTTTGCTTTCCCTTTTATAAAAATAATAATATTATTATTATGTGACTAGATTAAACAAATGATAACAAACCAAAAGAATCTTCTTGTCTTCATTACCTTTTGACCAAATGGGACATAATTATATATAAGTTCTTGAATACCCAATTAAAAGTAGCATAGTTTTTATACAAGATATGAGAACAATCTTATTAATATTAATAAAACAATAATTAAATAGTCGAATTTGACTGAGTAAATGTCAAGTTGTCCCTCTTTCGTGTCTATAGTTCCTTTTTTATAACTCTTGATATTTCTTTTGTTTCTTCAACATATATATATTATGATTAAATTATAAGTCTGTTTTTTCTCTCATCAATAGGATTATTAAAATTCATGTTATATATGCTTTAGTGGGTAAAGTTCGTCATTTAAATGCAAATTTTGTAAGTGCTAAGTGTCACATATTTCTTATGAAAAATTTAGTAAAAACATACAATAAACAAATGTTACATAGTTTGGTGACAACCACGTAAAAGACTTTACTAGAATATGTTAGAATCTTAAAATAAATTAATAGCTCAAAATACGTATTTTAAGTTGTAGAAGACGAGTGATCATTGCCTAACACTATAAATCCATTGTTTTGGAAACTTTCTTTTTGAGGATTCTTTGTACTTTTCTTTTATTTGGGGTAATGTTCTTGCTATTTTTTCAAGTATTCCAAGAGGTGGATTCACAACTCACTTCTTTCTTTTTTCATTCCAATTCAATTCCAAGTTGTACTATTCTTTTCCCACACCCTTTGTTTAGCATATTGTTCTCTTGGTACTCTTAAACACACAAAGATTGTGCCCTTTTAGAAGCTAGGGTTTTTGTTAATTAGTGCTTTCTCAAGCAAGAGTAAATTCTTTCACCAGCCACTATAAAAAAGGTTGCAAGGAAATCAAAATAATCATATATGATTAAAAGTTGAGAAATAACATGTAATATATATCTTATATATTATTCATTTTCTCATATGCATCCAACATTAGCATTTTTTTCTTTACTAACTCTATCATGCTATATAATTTAACACAATTTTTTATTAAGAAGTTTTTATTCAAACCTTTTATAAAATAAATGTTAAAGCATATTATTTTGATTATATTTACATATGTTTATTTGATTGTG
The DNA here is from genome assembly GCA_030347555.1 of Lablab purpureus. Classification (NCBI taxonomy): domain Eukaryota; kingdom Viridiplantae; phylum Streptophyta; class Magnoliopsida; order Fabales; family Fabaceae; genus Lablab; species Lablab purpureus. The sequence continues at coordinate 28,757,960 of CM059258.1, forward strand.
ATAAAAATCATTCAAGATGTATTTTTCTTGCAGTTGTAAATTGAACTTATTATGATGAGAGAATTTTCATCTTCGAAAGCTAAAACACTAGTTTTAGTTGGTCGTACTGGCAACGGCAAAAGTGCATTAGGAAATAGTATTCTTGGAAGAAAAATTTTCAAATCAAAGACAAGCGCCGGTGGCGTAACACATATGTGTGAATTGCAAAGAACTATTAAAAGTAATGGATCAGTTATTAATGTTATCGACACTCCTGGTACAAAATTTTTCTTATGTATACATTTAAGACTAAAAAATGTAAAAAATTTCCTAGAAACAATTGTTTATTTAGGTTAACTAATTTCTTCTTAATAATTTTTATTCTTGTTTTTTTGAAGTGGTTTATATTACACTATGAAATTAAGTGATTTAGATAATATTTTTGAAAACAAAATATATTATAAGAGACATAAAAATTAAGAACTCAAAAGTAATTTAATAATTTATTTAGAGGTTAAATATATTTTTAAAACATAAAAGATAATATTTGAATGAATATAATATTATATATATATATATAAATAAAAACTCTTGACATGTTTTGCAGGACTTTATGATGGAACTCATTCAGCTAGTAAAGAAATAGTGAAATGTATTGAAATGGCTAAGGATGGAATTCATGCTATTCTTATGGTTTTTTCTGTCAAAACTCGTTTTTCTGAAGAAGAATATTCTACTTTTCTTGCATTGCAAGCTTTATTTGGACACAAAATTATTGATTACATGATTGTGGTTTTCACGGGAGGAGATGAGTTAGAAGAAAATGAAGAAACTCTTGAAGATTATATAGGTTATGAGTGTCCACAACCTCTTAAGGTACGTTATTATTATTACCATTACTATTAAAATTAATAATATGATTAGAAGTTATACTTAATAAAAAAATATTTATTAACTTTTTATTAGATGTAATATATATATATATATATATATATTAATATAAGATTTTTCGTATCTATAAAAAATTAGTAATTATAAGTTTTTATCATACTTATATATAAACAAAATAAAAGAAATAATACATAATTTTATTGTGCAAAAAGTCATATTGAAAGTATGATTTTATTATTATTTAAAAAAAGGTTTTTTAAAATGTATTTTAGAAATATATATACAAATTTTTAACTCACAATTTTAGTGTAATTAAACTTTACTTTTTTTGTTGATTTTAATATCATTGTAGGATATTTTGACTTTATGTGGTAATCGTAAAGTGCTTTTTGATAATAAGACTAAGAACAAAGAAAAACAACTACAACAAGTGGAAGAACTTCTCAAACTTGTGAACATAGTTATATCACATAATGGTGGACAACCCTTTACAAATGAATTATTTAAGGAATTAAAGGTAAAAAAAATATATTTTTTAAATAGTTTGTTATACACTTAAAATATATTATACATGATATGAATAAATTGAACAATTATTGTACAGGAAAAAGCAATAATGCAAGAAAACCAACACAAAAAAATTGATTCATTAGAAGGATATTCAAAAGAAGAGATGGTGGGGATTAAAATGCAATTACAACAAAAATATGATGATGAGATGAAACGAATGACTGAAAGGGTAAATTTGATCTTTATACTATTTATTTCATACATTTAACTTTTATTAGGGGTGTTGTGAAAGGGTTTGTTTAAGTTTTTAGTCAAAAGCATATTTCAAATATAAAAATTACATAGAAAATTTAGTTTTGAATTGGTTTTGTGTTCTTCTTGTATAATTTTTTATTCATATATATATATATATTTTGTATTTACACATTATGATATAAATATTAGATAATACATATAATTAATCTTTCACAAGCCTACAAAATTTCTTTCTTGCTTATATATCATATAAAATTTAAAATATGAACATTAAAATTAGTTTTTCATATTATATTCTATTTAGTAATATTTTATTTTCTTTTATTTCTTTCTGTGAAGCTAATAATGTAACATTTATAATGTTATTATAATTTTTCTCCTACCTTATTTTTATGTTAGACATGTTGTGTTATTCTTTCACACACATATTTATAAAAGAGTCAAGTTAGATATATTAAATTGTTTTCTCTCATATACACATATATTATAAATGAGTGAAATAATAGATAATATAATAATATTTAAATAATTGATTTATGGTTCAGCGTGAATTGATTTCGAAATTTCAATCCAAAAATTCGAACCAGACAATTCTAAAAAAAATCAATTTAATAAAAAATGTTTTAACCGATTATAATAAATTTTTATATTACAATTTTAAAGTTAAAAAAAATAAACACTTTCTTATATTTTATTGATAAACATTAATAAATTGGCTTCATAACTTTGAATCTTTCTTAAGGAAGGTGTGATAGGTGTAGTTTTGCAACCATGATTTGAATAGATTACCCCTAAAGGGTATATTTTCATCTTATTTTAAAAGTTAAATGTATTGGAGAGAGTTAACAATCCAATATTATGATTGAAGTGTAGTTAATTAAACATTAGAATGATAAGTATGAGGTTAACATTGGACTATGCTCTTTAAAATGATGATTTTATTTTGATACATAGGTTGAATCAAAGTTGAAGGAAGAAACTGCAAATCTTATGAAAATGTTGGAAGAAGAGAGAGTTGCAAGACTTAAGGCAGAAGAAAACTATAAGTCATTTAAATTCAAATCAAATGGTGAAATTCGCAGACTCAAACAAGATTTGGTGGAGGCAAATAGAAGAAGAAACACACTTCCTTTTCCATTTAACCTATTAAATATATTTTGTGACAGACAAAGACCAATTCAACCTATTTGTCACATTCTTTGATCATATCACCTTCTAACATTTCCATTTTACTTTCATCATTCTAATTAATATATGTAATGATTCTAAATGTTGTAAATATATAAGGATTGTTGTGTAATTAAACTGTGTTTGAATTAAATTTGTTAATTTGTAACAATTCTTTTATCACCATAGCTATCTTGCTATTTTAATTTTATATATTGTGATTTTTGTAGGTCTTGTATAATCATATTTTATGCCTTTTCCTTATTTGGTTTTCATTTTTAATGGTAATTTTAATTTTATATTCTGTGTTTTGTTTCAAGTTTTTACGTTTATAAAAATGTCACATATCATGATTTGACAAAACTGTACGTTTGGAATTTTTTTTTTCTTTGAAAGAATGAGTTAAATTAAATATCATGATATTCAACTTCTCCAAAAGTGATCTTTGATTAGGTGTGTTGTGTTTGATTTAATGACTATACGACTTTGAAATTATATTAAATTAATAAATGGATCCTTTTAGTTTACATTTGATTTGATGTTATCTCTTACTAGCCATTTTATTTCCTTTTTAGGATTCAAAATAGATTTTTTTTTCTTAATTACATTTACATTTCTTATAAATTTAAATAGAATGATTTAGTTTCCTAAATTTTTTTACCCAATAATTATTGTTTTTTTTAATTATATTAATCTATCTTAAACATGTTTGAAAATATTAGATGAAATCTTTAAGTTCAAATTTGTCAACCTCATTTAATATTTGATTAAGGTTGTGAAAAGTAAATAGTTTGGTTGAGGTTATTTATAATTTAAGTTAGATTAAATTTAAAAAAAATAGTAATTTAAATAAAAATAGATTTTATTTAATCTTCTTATATAAATCAAAGTTAGACTGACATGTAAATTAATAAATTGATCTACTCTTATATTAATTTTTTTTCTTAATTTTTATTTTACTTTAATTATATATATTATGTCATAGATGTTAGAAATATCAATATACTTATTTAAAATAATATTATATCAAAATACAATAGATTGATATTAAACTTTAGACTCTTATATAATTTGTATTTTTTTTAATTTTTAATTAAACATAAAATAATGTGTTGACCTAACAAAAGATTAGATTAAACAATTAAATTATAATACCTTATAAAATATAAGTCAATTTGAATTATTAAATTTTTTTAATTTAATCCATGAAATTAGGCGAGACAAAACCAAAATCACCAATTTTGACAACTTTGTGTTTATATTATTTGAGTAGATAATTACTACAAAAGTTAAAAGTTCTAATATTATATTAAATTCAAATTTAAAATAAATTTATATTAATAAAAGTTGTCAACTAAGAAATTCAATCAAATTAATTTTAGATAATTAAGTATGCTTTCTCATATAGTTTTAAAAAATATTTAAGTTAAATTAAAAGTAATTGCTAAATAATATTTTCTACTACTGAAAAAATGAAAGAAATATTTTTTAGTTTTATTCTTTAAATTACCTTTTTCATATATCTTAACATATATAATAACATTTGTATTTTCTCATTTCTAAATTACTTTATTATTTGTTTTTACCTTTTTTTCATGTGTCCCTCTTATTACCTTAAGATGAAATAATGAAACATTTTAAACATAATAAAATATCATATTTAAGTTATTTATTGTGTTTACCTTTTGTAATTCAAATTACTTATCATCTTCACTATAATTTTAGAAAAGTTTAATGAAAGATTTTGATTAACTCCACTCTACAATACAAAATGAGAAGGATTTGACTAATAGGTTGAACTAGAGATGAATTGAGCAAACAACTATCTTTTATTATTATTTTTATTTTATTTTTTGTTATAATTATCTATTATTTTTAATTATATAGATTGAAGTTTTGATTTTTTTCTAAATTATAATGTTTTCAATGGCCGCTGATTTAGATACTTAATTTATTTGTTTGGCATAAGTTGAGACTTAATTTTTTAATTATATATGTTTAATTTATTTGTTTACTATAAGTTAGTATTTAATTTTTATTTACTATTTTTATAAAATTATTTTTAATTGTAATTAATGTTTGATGAAATATATTTACTAACTTGATTATATGTTGATATTTTTACAAATACATCGATTGTTATAAATATGTATATCTATATATTAACATCAATATATAATAATCAATTTTTTATATGTGCATTCTTATGCAATTATACATGAACAGATAGACCTTAAGTGTTTTTTATAATCTTATTTTAAATGTTTTTTATAATTTTTTTTTTTATGAGACATCTCGAATGAAAGATGTCATATATATTTAAACTAAATTGAATTTGAAATTGTTATTTATTATTAAGTCAAAGAGTTTATAAAAAGTTTCATTACTACCTATATTGAAACTATGCTAAATTCAATTGTAGTTAATCATGCTTAATTTATTAATCTATTTAAAATTTTACTTTAGTTTTCATACAAGATTAATCCATCTAAACAAGTTATTTGACTAATAGAATAAAGTAAGAATATTCTAACTAAATCAAATTATAATTCTATAAGTAAAAAAATATGATATAAGTGTAAAAATTCATTAACCAATATTTATAAGATTTGAACTAACTTTTCTATTAACAAATCACATTATTATATTTAAAAAAATTCAATTAATACAAATTATTTTCTCATTTATCAAAATATTCAAGTTTTCAGGTAAATTACTTATAATAAAAAAAAATTAAAATATCTTAATATATTTTTAAAGTATAAAACATAAATCTTGAAAGTTGAAGGGAAAGATCTGGTGTAATAAAATCTAGAAAACATCTCAACCGTTCATCTATTAGTCTTTAAATGCAAGCAAACTCATCAATCCGCACCGATTCTATTCAATTGTAATGAATCGTGTCCGTCTATGTTTTTACTTGATCAAAGAATATATGATGTCCACGTCATTGATCCGCACCAAACCCGGTTAGCCAATGAGAAGGCAGAAACCTTTCTATATATATATTAATAATTGCTGCAAGCTCTTCTCATCCACCGCTCCAGCAAAGCTTTTGTACTTCCAATTCCCAATTTGAAACCCTAGTTTTCTTGAGAGTGTCAAACTCCCAATTACTAGTTAGCCATGGCACCAAAGGCAGAGAAGAAGCCAGCGGAGAAGAAGCCTGCGGAGGAGAAGAAGTCAACAGTGGGAGACAAGGCACCGGCGGAGAAGAAGCCAAAGGCCGGAAAGAAGCTTCCGAAGGAGGGAGGAGCCGGCGGTGATAAGAAGAAGAAGAGAAGCAAGAAGAGTGTGGAGACGTACAAGATCTACATCTTCAAGGTTCTGAAGCAGGTTCACCCTGACATCGGTATCTCAAGCAAGGCCATGGGCATCATGAACAGTTTCATCAACGACATTTTCGAGAAGCTTGCTCAAGAATCTTCTAGACTTGCCCGTTACAACAAGAAACCCACCATCACTTCAAGGGAGATTCAGACCGCTGTCAGACTTGTGCTGCCCGGAGAATTGGCTAAACATGCAGTCTCTGAAGGAACCAAGGCTGTCACTAAGTTCACTAGCTCTTGAAGTTATTCTTTTTTTCAAGATTTTCTATGTATCTGTGACTGCTATGGTTAGGTTGAACTGGTAGATACATCTTTAGTTCGAAAATTGTGTTGTGTTGATCTTGATGTTGTGTATGTAGGTGGTGTGGTTGATATTCTAGGGTTTTATTTTGTTGGTAAGGTACATGGAATTGTTGTTAAGGTACATGGAATTGCTGTTATGGTACATGCTATTGTTAGTTCATCCTAACTTGTCTTTGATGGGTTTTATGATACCATTCTAAGTAGGCTTTAGGCTTGATATCTGGTGACAAGATTGAAAAATTGCTTTTTGATGAACTTTTGTTGATTGAACTGTATTTGGGGTTTGAATTGTAAAACCAAATTCTTTGAAATCTTAAATTATGATCCACCTTACAATCTTTTAAAAAGTAGTATTTGGAAGATATTTTTCTCTTATCCCTTTAGGGACCTCATTTTGAAAGCTAGTTTTGGTCCCTTGTGAATGCCTAGTAAAATCTTCATTTGAAAGTTAATATAACATTTTCTTGAATTTGATAAACTAATGGAGATGCTGAATGCATGATATGACACTTAATTTGCTGATTTATTGACTAGTAAGGATAAACCTACACTACAAAAATTTCTAGTGACATGTTTATTATTATTTTTTATTGGTATGATTATTATTTTCTGTTATTGGTATGTTTATAATTTTCTTTTATTGATTTAATAATTGATGATACTTTAATCATCTTACAATAAGCTGCATTTGTAGCTTTGGGTAATATAAGGTAAGGCTGTCCAGTTAGTTTTAATAAAACCTGCAAGATGGTCATTCATATCATAAAGAACATTTAAATTATTAAGAGAATTCAAGAGAGACCAGGTTTATAACTAAAATAAAACATGAATAATGTATATCCCATATACTTGATATAAAAGTTAAATATCCTATAATAATTCCCTTACTTTTCAAAATAATAAAATAATTAAATTATTCTTTTGATTTGATTTTTATCTCAATCAATTATTTAATAAATCAATTATTATAAAATAATTTATTATTTGACAATTGCCATTAAATGGTAGTAATGACCTTTGATGTTGGTCGTTGGCAACAAGGTGTATGAAATTATTATATTAAGAACATTCCATTTGAAACATGTAAATGAAATAAACTTCTTATTTCATAAAAATATTTTGATTGTTCAAGACCAAAAGATCAAGAGAAAGAAAGACTTCAAGATAGTATTCTTTCTATGAAGATTAGAAAGAGACAAAGAATCATTTAAAAATAAAAAATTCAAATTAAAAAAAAAAAAATAGAAATAGGAAACAATACTAGAGAAAAATCTTAAACTATAAAATTTAATACCCTCATCTTAGGATTAATGCCCTAATCTTAAAATGGAAGGAGAATAAAAAATGAACACATTATTCTCCTCCTCCTCTACGCTAATCCTAACTTATATTGTAAAAATTTCTTTTGTTTTTCTCTAATTTTTTTGGGCCGAAAGTGTGATACAAATGGGTTTAATTCAAATTGTTTGAATTTCTTAATGATACATCACGTGATTTTTTAGTCCAAAATGCCTTAGTCAACTCTTTATACAATTTCCACAAATTATTCTATTTACAAGTTGATTTAATATTTAATTTTATGAAACTAAAACTTTTTAATATAATTCTATTTCATTTATACTTGGATCATCTTTTTCATAAATTAATTGTGTCTAATGCAAGCTAAATATTTAAATACTATTTAATTATAATATAAATATATTTTAATTTTTTGTATTTAATTTGTAGTATATCAATTAGATAACATGAAGGTAGATATTATCTGATGAAATACATTAACACAATCATATCCATAATCATTATTAACTTATGAAGAGAGGTACATAATACAATATTAATTCAAATACCTTAATTATCTTAATTTCACTTTTATAGATTAAGTCATATTTTGAGTTTGTAAATATTCAATGAAGGAGGAAGATATATAAGATATTAAGATGTATTGGACTTCATTTTTCTAAAGTATTTTTTTATATTCTATAGATTTTTTCAATTTATTTAAATATAATGCAAATGCTACATTTTAGTTTTTTTAATAATGTTTCTCATTATATTAAATGTTTATCAATATATGTAAATATGAATTCTTAATATGCAGGGATATATAAATATTGTAAATATAACCTTTTCTATACTATTTTTATACGGTATAAGTATTTGTTTGTCAAATCGTATTTTTTAGTAAAAATTAATAACAATTTTATATATGGTCCATCTTGAAATTGTATATTGTTATGCGTAGGTGAATGATATTGTCATGCATAAAAGAAAACTATTAAAATAATAAGTTTTTTTAAAAAAGTTTACTTTTTTATGTAAGTTGTGTTAATAATGTCACCTCCAAAAAAACTAATTTTTTTTATATAGGTTTGTATTCTCTTTTTTCAATCATCTAATAAATCATATTTTCTATAACGTTCTATCATAAAAAAATGACTTCCAAAAAATCATTTTAAAAACAAGTTTGCATTTTTATGTCTAATTGTCATAATTAGTCATACTTTTTATGATAAATTTGACAAGAATCATAGTAAAAAGTAGTGTCTACAAATAAACTTATACAAAGTTTACATATTCTATAATTAACAACCTATTTATCACTAACATGGACTTAATATGATAGTATATTTTTATATGAAAAGTTTAAACATTATATGTTATCTAAATATGTGTTATATTTTTTTTTACAATAGTGAAACATTGATATAGGTGTTATTTAGTCATAAAAAATATTTTCAAGAAAGTTGTATATAAAATAATAAGATAGCTTGCAAAACTTACATGTAAATTCATCTTACATGTTTTAAAAACTTTCTTCTTATATATTATATTTCTTTTTTTCTTTTATTAAGGTTATTTTTTTTTATAATTTTCAAGTCTTCTATGAGGTGACTTACAATTCACTTTTTTTTTGTTTTATTTGAAATTAACTCCAAGTTTTATTATTCTTCTCCCACATTTTTTTTTAAGTATATTATTTTCTTCTTACTCTCAAACACACTTTATATACAAGAATTTCTTGTTAATTTTTTCTCAAGTAAGTAGAATTTCTTTCTATAAAAGGACTTTCAATGTATATGTATATAACAATTTGTTTTGATATGAGAAAACAAAAATTAGAGATAATCAATAAAAGTTGTCTCTCTTTAAGGATATTCATGAGTGGTATGCAAATGCATCAAAGATACAAAGACAAACTAAAAGAAATTGTTGATCTGGTATATCTTATCTTTATCTTATCTTGATGTTTTGTATATTTATTTCATAGATATTGCAATTTTAAATCTAAACTTTTTAGCACTTAAATTTTATTAAAATCATACTTGTAGAATTATAAGATAAACATAAGTAGAATATCACTTTGTGGATAATGGATATGAAAAAATGAATTCATATATTTGTATAATGAAAATTAACATATATAAGATAAGGTAATGTATCTTTTTCTACAATATAAAAAATGGTATAAAAACACTTTTTTTTTGCTAGTTGTTACTTGTTTTGCAATAGAGAAAGTAATACATTTGTAGATAAGATTTTGCTTGTTTAACTTGTTATGGTAAACAATCTTATAAATCTTGTCTTCACTTACTTTAATTTTAATATGTTACAAGAGTTGCCCATTGATTAAAGATATTTTTGAATGAATTTCTTCATTAAAAACTTCTAAGAGAAATATAATAAAAAATTAAATACTTTTTTATAAAATAAAATAAATTTATACATAAATTAAAAATAAAATTTTAAAAAAGTAATATCTGAAAGAGATTATATAAGTTAATTAAACTAATTTAACTTATAAATAAAATAATTTTATTTGTTTTCAGATAACATTTACAGAGAAGCTAATTTAAATAAAAATTTTCATCTTAGTTTATATATACAAGTTAAAAATAAAAATTTCAAAAAACTATATGAAAGAGATTGTATAAATTAATCAAACTAATTTAACTTATAAAGAAATTAATTTTTAATTTTTTTAGACTAAAAAGATGCTGTAACAATATTAAAATACATAACCAGTTTAATCTATTATCAAAATTGTTAATGGATTACATTAATCTTTATTGATCCAAAAATTTATGGATTTAACGTTTATTTCACTTATTGAAAAATCTAATACTATCATTTGAATCTAGTTGATGAAACATGAGAATATAAAAAATTGTTGTTCATTTGTTTCTTAAAATATTTTTTTTTAATATATAGTACAAGGAACAATATGCAATTTTTTCAAAGAATTTGGAAGAAGAGGAAGTTGCAAGAATTGAGGCCGAACACAAATATGAATTATCAAATATGAAAATTGGGACACTCAAAGAAGAAGTGGAAGATTTAAACAGAGAAATTGAGAGACTCAAACAAGAAGTGGAAGATTCAAATATGGAAATTGAGAAACTCAAACAAGTAGTGGAAGATTCAAATAGAGAAATTGAGAGACTAAGACCTGAAGTGGAAGATTCAAATAGAGAAATCGAGAGACTCAAACAAGAAGTGGAAGATGCAAATAGAGAAATTGAGAGACTAAAACCAAAAATGGAAGATTCAAATAGAGAAATTGAGGGACTCAAACAAGAAGTGGGAGATTCAAATAGGGAAATTGAGAAACTCAAACAAGAAGTGAAGGATTTAAATAGAGAAATTGAGAGACTCAAACAAGAAGTGGAAGATTCAAATAGGGAAATTGAAAGATTCAAACAAGAAGTGAAAGATTCAAATAGGAAAATTGAGAGACTCAAGCAAAAAGAAGAAGATTCAAATAAGGAAATTGAAAGACTAAAACCAAAAGTTGAAGGTTCAAATGGAGAAATTGAGAGACTCAAACAAGAAGTGGAAGATTCAAATAGGGAAATTGAGAGACTAAAATCAAAAGTGGAAGATTCAAATTGGGAAACTGAGAGACTCAAACAAGAAGTGGAAGATTCAAATAGAAAAATTGAGAGACTTAAACAAGAAGTGGAAGATTCAAATAGAGAAATTGAAAGACTCAAACAAGAAGTGGAAGATTCAAATAGAAAAATTGAGAGACTCAAACAAGAAGCGGAAGATTCAAATAGTGAAATTGAGAGACTCAAACAAGAAGTGGAAGATTCAAATAGAGAAATTGAGAGACTCAAACAAGAAATGAAAGATGGAAATAAATGTTATAGCTTTCCTTTTAACATATTACTTCCTTGTGTCGGTGTGAGATCAATTCCATGTCTTCGTTGTGTCATTCTTTGATTATAACATCTTCAAACTTTTCTAGTGTAATTAAGTATTTGTATTCTGTATAATAATTGTTTAAATATTATAAATATATATAAAAGATTATTATGAAACTAAATAGTATGTGAATTAAATTTGTTAATTTATTATAATTTTTTTATTATCATTGTTATCTTTTTATTTTTATGTTTTGTTATGATGATTAGGTTATGAAAAATGAGTTTAATTATTCTTTTTTCAATTGAAATTCATATTTTTATAGTAATTTTATGTTTCAAAATATTATCTAGTAAGAAAATCTAATAATAATATTATATAACTAAATGAATATATGTAATAATTAAGTAATGAACAAAATCATTTCATGTTTAAAATCATTTGATATTAACATTAATGAATATTATTTGATTAATATTGATGAAGAAAACTCATTAAAAAAGAAATGTTATTTGATTGAATAAAGTTAATGTTATTAGGTAAATTGATAAATATTTTGCAATATTCTATTGTTTTACTATAATATTGGAAAAAATAGGACTAAATTCCTCTCTTTTTTCTCTTATTCTTTTTGTTTCTGGATTTGTATTTTGAAAAGGTTTACTTTTTTTTTTCTTATTCCTCTTCTCTATCTTTTTTTTATATAAGAAATAATAAATAACATATAATATATAATCAATGTATATGGCATGGTGTAAACTAATTCAATTGAACCAAATTGGATTTGACTGGTAAAATATTTCATCCTTTTTCTTTCTCTTTGTTCTTCTTTTCTTTTTCTTTTCATTTTATTGTTATAAAATTAGTTATTAATATAATTTAATAAATGTTTGTTCTATCTATTTAACTACTATTTAATTTTAATATAATATATTTTAATTATTTATTTTTAATTTGTAGTGTCCATATTAATAATTATTTGTAACTGAAAATATGGATATTATGTGATGAAGATCATATATACAATCATATCATATATATGATCATTATTGAGTCACCAATAAAATTAACTCAAATACTTAGTTTTTAATCTCTCTTTTATTAATTAAGTTAAATTAATTTTGTAGATATTTAACAACTTATTTATTTTGAAAGATGAAGATATTGAGGACATTAAAATGTAGTAGATTTCATTTTTTTAAAAATATTTATTAAAAAATTACTTTTACCAACTATATTAATGACATATAAAATAATAAAATTAATTGTTAATTTAATTAAAAGTTAATATAAAATCTAATTTAACAAGTGATTAAAATTTTAATCGTTAATATTAAAAATAAATTTAGATTTTAATTTAAAAATCAATTTAATTATTATCATATAGAAATCAATTTCATAATTTTTTAAGATCAATATATATACAAAAATATAGTTTTCATTATAACAAAAACTATTTTAAATACTAATATTTTTTAGTTTATAAAATAGTTTCTAATTTAATTACTATAACTACTAATGATTTTTTGTTTTTAAATTAATTTATATTTAATAAATTTATTGTAATAATTTATTCTAAGTTATAGATTTCTTTAATTTAATTAAATATATATGCAAATGTCACATTTTAAATTTTTTACAATGTTTAACGTTTCGTTAAATTTTTATCAATACATATAAATATGAATTCTTAATATGCAAATAAGTACTAGTGAGACATATATAACTTATCTTTATATTTGTATTATTTTTACACGGTAAACATAATAGAAAAAGTAATACTATTTTTTTAATAAAAAGTTCACTTTCTACTTGAGTTATGTTTAAAATCATAATAGAAAATAACCTTTAAAAACCTAATTTTTTTTATATAGGTTTGTATTTTATCATTTTAATAAATCATATTTTAACGATTCTATTATAGTAACATGCATAATCATTTCAATGCATGTTTATACTTTTTATGTAATAATTGTCATAATAAATTATGTCTTTTATCACAAATTTTATTTTTACAGAGTTTGCATATTGTATGAATAGTTACTTAAGACATAAAAAGTTTAAACATGGTATGTTGTCTAAATGTATGTTGATTTTATAATTAATGTAAAATTGTATGTTGTATAAATGTACAGTTGACATATTTTTTTTTACCTAAAACATTGATATAGGTGTTATTTAATCATAAAAGATATTTTCAAGAAAATTTTATTTGAAATAATAAGGTGACTTAAAAAAAGCTACATGTAAATTCATTTTCCATATTTTAAAAACTTTCCTTTTTGATTTTATTTATTTTTCTTTTATTTGTGTTATTTTTGTAATTTTCAAGTCTTGTAAAAGGTAACTTAGAGTTTACTTTTTTTTTATTTGAACTGAACTCAAAGTTTCATTATTCTTTCCCTCACCTTCATCTTAGATATATTATTTTCTTCTTACTCAAATATTTTAAAGGCTTTCTTATTTGCTAACATTTTTTGTTAGTTTTTTTTTCTCAAACAAGTATAGTTTCTTTCTATGAAACGATTTTTAATGTTTAAAATAATATCAAATAATCATATAATTAAACTTACAATTAATTTTATTTTTTTATTTGCATTCAACTTCAAGTTTTATTATTCTTTTTCCACTTTTTTAGGTATATTACTTTCTTCTTACTCTCAAACACACTTTAAATGCTTTCTTATATACTAGGATTTCTTGTTAATTTTTTCTCAAGCAACTGTTTTTATAAAAGGGCTTACAATGTTAAAATGAAATCAAATAATCATATAATTAAACATTGAAAAATATCAGGTACTATATTTAATCTCATTCATTTTCTCTTGTGCATGTCATAAACATCCTATATATTATGCAAGTAATCACGATTTATATCTTTATAATAGCTTATTTATCATATGGTGTTATTTAATTTAACCTAATTGTAGATGAAGATCTCTACTTCTTATTTTAAGACTTATTTTGTACTTAAATATTTTAACATATTACTTGTCATTACATTATATTTTTATTTTATCGATAAAATTTTATTGAAGACATCTTTTCCTTGCAGTCTGTGATGGCTAAAACTTTATCTTTTAATGAAGATAGAACCTTAGTTTTAGTAGGACGTACTGGTAACGGTAAGAGTGCTACAGGAAATAGTATTCTTGGAAGAAGAGCTTTCAAATCAAAGGCAAGTTCTTCTGGTGTAACACGCAATTGTGACTTGCAGAGAACTACAAATGAACCAATTATTAATGTTATCGATACTCCGGGTATAACACAATAACTTGTCATTTGTTACATGATTATGTATTTCATTTGAGTCAAAGGAGTAGTTGGATCATTACTATTTCTTCTTCTTGACAAATTTATCATATATTAATTGAAAGTTTAAATATTTTTCAGTTCTTAGTAAATAAGAAATTATGTATTTGCTTTCAATAATTTTTCATTTTGGTAAATTTCCTCACCTCCTATTAAATTTAGTTTTTGCTTTAAATTTATCATAACAAAAAAATGTTTTTCATCCCTATAAATATAAATGAATTTATAAAAATATGATGCTTTTTTATCTGGAATTCTTAAAAACTAGTTGTTTATTTGAATATAAAGAAATTTATTTTTATGCACTTAAAATATGTGGTTATTTTTATTTTGAATTTTTATAAAATTAGTTGTTCTTTTTTGTTTTTAGTCTATGTCATTATGGTCTTCTAAGATATAATAATTTTTGTTTATTTAATGAGGAGGAAAGAAAGTGATTGTGACATTACGCATATTAAAATTAAAAAATTATAAAGATTATAAATAAAATAAATTATATTCTCATCATGAACATAAAAGTATATAGTAGTAAATCTAAAATCTAATATGTTTTGCAGGACTTTTTGATGGAACTCATTCAGTTGGAAAGGAAATAGTAAAATGTATTGATATGGCCAAGGATGGAATTCATGCTGTTCTTATGGTTTATTCTGTTAATACTCGTTTTTCAGAAGAGGAACAAGCTACTTTTCTTGCCTTGCAAGCATTGTTTGGACACAAAATTGTTGACTACATGATTATTGTCTTCACGGGAGGAGATATGCTAGAAGAAAATGAGGAAACACTTGAAGATTATATAGGTTATGAGTGTCCACAACCTCTTAAGGTTTTTCATCATTATTATTTGTGTCAATACACATTATTTTCATTCTTATATTTCTCAAGATGAAAAATAAAAACATCAAATATTATTATTCTAAATATCTTAGAATATATTTGATAGAGTTGTAACATTTTTGTAGGATGTTTTGATTCTATGTGGCAATCGGAAAGTGCTTTTTGATAATAAGACCAAGGATAAAGAAAAGCAATCAGGGCAAGTTCAAGAACTTCTCAATCTAGTGAACATGGTTATATCACATAATGGTGGACAACTATTTACAAATGAATTGTTTATGCAATTGAAGGTGAAATTATAAACTTAAAAGTGGCTATTGAATATTAAGACTTTGCTATATAACGTATATGTATATAATAAGAATGGATCTTATCAATTGATTTGATAGGAGAAAGCAAAAACTAGGGATGACCAACAAAAAATAGTTGACTCTGTTCAAGGATATTCAAGAGGAGAAATGGAGGTGATTAAAATAAAAATGCAACAACAATACGAGGATGAGCTAAAGAAAATGACTAAAGTGGTACGTGATATCTTAATGTTAATGTTTTGTATATTTATATTAAGTATTTTTTTTCAATTGAATCTTTTATTAAGGTTGTTAATCGATTAAATTAAACAATCCAAAAATTTATCAATTTAATTTTTATTTGATTCTTTGTACAATCTAATACTATCACTTGAATCTAAGTGATGAAACATGAGAATGAAAAGAATTTTATTGACATTGGATACTTTGTTGTTCATTTGTTTCTTCAAAAAAATTATTTTAATATATAGGTGGAATCAAAGTTGAAGGAAGAAATTGCAAATCTTTGGAAGAAATTGGAAGAAGAGAGAGTTAAGGCCGAAGAAAAGTATAAGTTAGTTGAAATTCAATCAAATAGGGAAATTGAGAGACTCAAAGGAGAAGTTGATAGAAATAGAGCTCTTAACCTTCCTTTTCCTTTAAACAAATGGTTTCCTTACGTGGGTTTGAGACCTCTTCCTCGTTGTGTCATTCTGTGATTATAGTATCTTCAAATATTTTTTATTACAATTAAATATTTGTATGATTTATAATACATGTCTAATTGTTGTAAATATGTATTAAAGATTGGTATTGGTATGTAACTAATATGAATTTGAATTAAATTTATTAATTTGTTGTAATTCGTTTATTATCATTGTTATTTTTTTATATTAATTATGATGATTAGGTCATAAAAAATGAGTTTAATTATTTTTTACTTGGATTTCGTATTTTTATAGTAATTTTATGTTTCAAAATTTTATTTATTAAGAAAATCTAATAATAATATTGTATAAGTAATTGAACTTATGGAATCATTAAATAATGATCAAAATCATTTCATTTTTAAAATTATTTTATATTAATATTAATAAATATTATTTGAATGAATATTAATGAAGAAACTCATTTCAAGAAGAAATATTATTTGATTGAATAGTATGAATATTAATAAAGAAATTAATAAATATTCTACAATATTCTCCTCTTTTACTATGATATTGGAGAAAGAGAGTATTAATTTTATTCCTCTCCTTTCTTTCTTATTCATTTTGGTTTGTGGATTTATATTTTGAAAGGGTGTTATTTTTTTATTCTTCTTCTCTACTCTTTTTATAATAAATAATATAATATATAATGATATGGGTATGGGTATGGTGTAAACTAATCCAATTGAACTATGAAATTGGATTCGACTTGTAAAATATTTCCTAACTTAATATGAATTTGATTCAACTTAATTTAAATCTTGGTATGTTAAATTAGACATCTCATCTTTAAAGTTTTTTCTAATAAATAATAAATACAAATATATAAGGTGAACATAACTCATTAAAATAAGAAAAAGAAATTAACATATAAAATGCTTTTATACATGCATTTTAATTAGATTATTTTATAAAATGAATAGAACAAGAGGGATAATAGAAGTATATCTCACATATTGTATATTTTTATCTAATACTTATCTTTTTATTGTATTAATCAATCAAATGCATTTAATTTTTTAATTTAATATTTTTAAGAATTAATAGTAGGATTGTTTATTCTTTTGGGTTACCTAATAATTGAGCTCCACCCTATCCAAATCAATTGGATTGAGTTGAGTTTTATTTATGATTGGGTCAAACTTGACCCAGCCTAATAAAACCTATTCTTATACAAATTCGGTAATATGTTCAATATGTGTGATCCAGACCCAACCCAGGACCCACTTTTATTTTTGTTTTACACTCACTTGCAGCTGACATAACTCTAGGAAAATCTAAAACTATCGCAGTGGTGGTGCGTCTTCTTCTGTTTCATCTTTGTTATTCGCCTCCAGCGTTCACCACCACCGTTAGCCTCTAGCTTTCTCCTTTACTACATCTCAACCTAACATCAGGCAAACATATTTAGACACACTTATGGCAATCCATCTCCTTCTTTATATCATTCCTAGCATTCTTGTCCATGTGGCTCATCATCACCATTTTTCTTTCTCGTTCGTTTTTGCCATGTTTTCATGTTCGCCTCTATCACATACCAACTCTAATATTGGATAAAGAAAACTAGACAATGTTGTAATACGTCTTCTTCTTTGCACGAATAACATTCTTGTCATTATCGTTTTTCTTACCATTTGTCTTTGCCTTTCGCCACTGTTATTTACCTCCATTTAGGTCCATCGTTTGTCCTTGTCATTTGTCTCTGTTGTTAACCTATGTCACATTTTCTCTAATAGAATCTTATTTTCAACCTCTGTTATAGATGATACCGAGAACTACAACTTTTAACAACAATAAAAATAAGTTTTTCAAATTCTTAATCTAATTGGCCAAACCCAATATAACCCACTCAAGAATGAGTTTGGTTGGATTTGTTTAACATAAAAAATGTATAAACTTAGTCCAACTCAACCCAATTTAATATTATTTTAGTGGATTAAATAAATGGTTTGTCCAAATCCTATGCAACCCGCGAACACCTCTAGTTAATTGGAAACACTCAATTTCTCATAATAGTAATTAGTTAGTTAGTTTTACACGTTCAATAAGTTATAATATACTTTTATGTTATTACTTGAGATAGAAACTAATTACTATGTGTATTCTAATACTATGCAAAGGAAAAAATGTTCCTTTTACTTGTCTTTCTTTACCTTTCACATTTTCTCTACTAATTTAATTATTTATATAACTTAATGAATGCTTTTTTATATAGTTAGGAATAAGCTATAACTCATTGCATCTAATACAAATTATGTATTTAACTACTATTTAGTTATAATATATATATATATATTAATTATTTTCATTTAATATGTGTCGGGATAATAGTGAGAGAGGTCCAAAATACAAAATAACTCAAAAGCCTTAATTATTTTAATTTCACATTGATTAAGTCTAATTTTAAATTTATAAATATTCATGAACTCTTATCGATTAAAGGATGAAAATATAAAAGAAATTAGGATATAGAGAATTTCATTTTTTTAAAGTATTTTCTGTAAGTTATAGATTTCTTTAATTTATTTAAATATATATACAAATACTACATTTTAACTTTTTTGCACA
Source organism: Lablab purpureus (assembly GCA_030347555.1). Taxonomy (NCBI): domain Eukaryota; kingdom Viridiplantae; phylum Streptophyta; class Magnoliopsida; order Fabales; family Fabaceae; genus Lablab; species Lablab purpureus. The sequence continues at coordinate 28,777,256 of CM059258.1, forward strand.
ATATTTATTATTATATCAAATGTTTATCAATATATGTATATTATGAATTCTTAATAAGTAATACAGGGATATATATATATAAAACTTATCTTTATATTGTAAAGATAGCCTTTTATATACTTATTTTTATGTTATAAATTTCTGTTCATTCAATTCTTATTTTTTAATTAATAATAATAATAATTTTATAAATATTAATATTTAATTATAAATGAATTGGTCCATCTTGAAATTGTATATTGTTATGTGTTGGTGAATTGTTATGCAGGAAAAAAAATTATTAAAATAATAAGTTCAAAAGAATCACTTTTTATATGTGAGTCATGGATAATTATAAAAAGTAAACAAACCAATCTTTTATATAAATTTGTATTTTTTTTTCAATCGTCATAATATAAATCACTTTTCTATTATCATTCTAGTAGAATTCATCATAAAAATAGACTTTCAAAAATCATTGTTAACATAAGTTTGAACTTTTTATGTTGGTTATGATAGTAATTATCATAATTAGTCATATTTTATATCACAAATTTGACAATAATCTATCACAAAAACTGGTATTCACAAGTAAATTTTTATAGAATTTATATATTTTATGACGACCTGTTTACTAGAAGCATATTTGACAATAACTATCATAAAAAGTGATGTCTATAAGTAAATTTTTACACAGTCTCTGAAGGAACCAAGGCTGTCACTAAGTTCACTAGCTCTTGAAGCTATTCTCTATTCAAGATTTTCTATGTATCTGTGACTGTTATGGTTAGGTTGAACTGGTAGATACATCTTTAGTTCGAAAATTGTGTTGTGTTGATCTTGATGTTGTGTATGTAGGTGGTGTGGTTGATATTCTAGGATTTTATTTTGTTGGTAAGGTACATGGAATTGCTGTTATGGTTAGTTCATCTTAATTTGTGTTTGATAGGTTTTATATTACCATTCTAAGTAGGCTTTTAGGCTTGATCTTTGGTGAGAAGATTGCAAAATTGCTTTTTGGTGAACTTTTGTTGATTGAACTGTAATTGGGGTTTGAATTGTAAAACCAAATTTTTTGGAACAACATCTTAAATTATGATCACCTCACAATACTTTCTCTTAAGAAAGTATTTGGAAGATATTTTCCTCAACTGTAGTTGGGGTTTGAACTGTAAAACCAAATTCTTTAGAATATTAAATTATGATCCAACTTACAATCTTTATTTGGAAGATATTTTTTTCTTAACCCTTTAGGGACCTTGTTTTGAAAGCTGGTTTTGGTCCTTTGTGAATGCTTAGTAAGTTAATCTTGATATACTCTTTTTTTTTTAAATAAGAATATTTTAAAAAAGTGATTTTGTTTTTTTTTTATATTTCGTTTGTAGAATTTAAGGTTGTATTAATTATTTTTTACTAATTATATTTTTATTTTCGAAAATATCAATATCAGTAGCAATTAAATTATTTATTTTATGAAATTTAAGTAGTTGTTTACTGTTTATATTCCTATAAATTAATTATTTAATAAATAATTTATTATTTTTATCTTTTCATTTATCTTTTTCTTGATCTATAAAATGTATTTAATTTTTAAAGAAAAAAGATGTTAAAGTGAAAAATTATAAAGAGAATAGAAAGAAAAATTGGTACTTACACAAAAAAATGAAGATAGGAGTTAATAATTATATTATAGAGAGAGTTAAAGACTTATTTAATAACACAAAATATTCAAGCGTAATTCAATATATATAGTGAAAGTAAGTGATATCAAATTTTGGTGACAACAAAAATATTTTTCAAATTTTTTAAATAAAAAATTTTAGTAGTGAAAATTTTAAGATTAAAAGTTATAGAGAAAAAATTTATTTTAATATAAATGAAAAAAAAAGTTTCAGATACATGATATTATTGAAAATTGAAAAGTTGTTTTTTTAAGTGGAGAGAGAATAGATTGAATACTCCTTATTACAAAAAGAAAGAGAGTACACACTCTTTTAAATGATAAGGGTATTATTAGAAATTTTTTTTTATTACATATAGTAAAAGTTAATCTTTTTATTAATTTGTATAACAAAACCTTAAAGGACTTTTATTTAGAAACAAAAGAAATAAAATTTTGTTGAATATGCTGAATGCATGATTCACCACTTAATGAGAAATGATAAACTTATATTACAAAAATTTCAATATATATACACTAAGTCGATACTATTTAATTATTATTTTATTACATATTTAATTATTATTTTATTATATATTTAATGAAGTGGTATAAATTTATTAAATATTATTTAATTGTAGAATATTATTATTATTATTTTTTATTTATTTTCTTTTATTGGTATGTTTATTATTTTCTTTTATTGATTTAATAACAGATGATACTTTAATCATCTTACAATAAGCTGCATTTGTAACTTGGGTAATATAAGGTAAGATTGTCCAGTTAGTTTTAATAAAACCTGGAAGATGTTCATTCATATCATAAAGGAAGATTTAAATTAAGAGAATTCAAGAGAGACCAGGTTTAAAACATTAATAATGTATATCCTATGTGCTTCATATAAAAGTTAAATATCATATAAGAATACTTTTACTTTTCAAAATAAAAAAATAATTAAATTATTCTTTTGATTTGGTTCTTATCTTAATAAATTATTTAATAAATAACTTATTATAAAATAATTTATTATTTGACAATTGTCATTCCTTTGATGTTAGTAGTTGGCAACAAGGTGTATGAAATTATTATATTAAGAACATTCCATTTGAAACATGTAAATGAAATAAACTTCTTATTTCATAAAAATATTTTAATTATTCAAGACCAAGAGAAAGAAAGAGTTCAAGATAGTATTCTTTCTATGAAGATTAGAAAGAGACAAAGAATCATTTAAAAATAAAAAATTCAAATTAAAAAAAAAAAAAGAAATAGGAAACAATACTAGAGAAAAATCTTAAACTATAAAATTTAATACCCTCATCTTAGGATTAATGTCCTAATCTTAAAATGGAAGGAGAATAAAAAATGAACACATTATTCTCCTCCTCCTCTACACTAATACTAACTTATATTGTAAAAATTTCTTTTGTTTTTCTCTAATTTTTTTGGGCCGAAAGTGTGATACAAATGGGTTTAATTCAAATTGTTTGAATTTCTTAATGATACATCACGTGATTTTTTAGTCCAAAATGCCTTAGTCAACTCTTTATACAATTTCCACAAATTATTCTATTTACAAGTTGATTTAATATTTAATTTTATGAAACAAAAACTTTTTAATATAATTATATTTCTTTTATACTTGGATCATCTTTTTCATAAATTAATTGTGTCTAATGCAAGCTAAATATTTAAATACTATTTAATTATAATATAAATATATTTTAATTTTTTGTATTTAATTTGTAGTATATCAATTAGATAACATGAAGGTAGATATTATCTGATGAAATACATTAACACAATCATATCCATAATCATTATTAACTTATGAAGAGAGTACATAATACAATATTAATTCAAATACCTTAATTATTTTAATTTCACTTTTATAGATTAAGTCATATTTTGAGTTCGTAAATATTCAATGAAGAAAGATATATAAGATATTAAGAAGTATTGGACTTCATTTTTCTAAAGTATTTTTTTATATGCTATAGATTTTTTCAATTTATTTAAATATAATGCAAATGCTACATTTTAGTTTTTTTAATAATGTTTCTCATTATATTAAATGTTTATTAAATATGAATTCTTAATATGCAGGGATATATAAATATTGTAAATATAACCTTTTCTATACTATTTTTATACGGTAAGTATTTGTTTGTTCAAATCTTATTTTTTAGTAAAAATTAATAACAATTTTATATATGGTCCATCTTGAAATTGTATATTGTTATGGGTAGGTGAATGATATTGTCATGCATAAAAGAAAACTATTAAAATAATAAGTTTTTTTTAAAAAAGTTTACTTTTTTATGTAAGTTATGTTAATAATGTGACCTCCAAAAAAACTATTTTTTTTTATATAGGTTTGTACTCTCTTTTTTCAATCATCTAATAAATCACATTTTCTATAACGTTCTATCATAAAAAATGACTTCCAAAAAATCATTTTTAAAACAAGTTTGGATTTTTATATCTAATTGTCATAATTAGTCATACTTTTTATGATAAATTTGACAAGAATCATAGTAAAAAGTAGTGTCTACAAATAAACTTATACAAAATTTACATATTCTATAACAACTTATTTACCACTAACATGGACTTAATATGATAGTATTTTTTTATATGAAAATTTTAAACATTATATGTTATCTAAATATGTGTTATATTTTTTTTACAATAGTGAAACATTGATATAGGTGTTATTTAATCATAAAAAATATTTTCAAGAAAGTTGTATATGAAATAATAAGATGGCTTGCAAAACTTACATGTAAATTCATCTTACATGTTTTAAAAACTTTCTTCTTATGTATTATATTTCTTTTTTTCTTTTGTTAAGGTTATTTTTTTTATAATTTTCAAGTCTTCTAAGAGGTGACTTACTATTCACTTTTTTTTTGTTTTATTTGAAATTAACTCCAAGTTTTATTGTTCTTTTCCCACATTTTTTGTTTAAGTATATTATTTTCTTCTTACTCTCAAACACACTTTATATACAAGAATTTCTTGTTAATTTTTTCTCAAGTAAGTAGAATTTCTTTCTATAAAAGGACTTTCAATGTATATGTATATAACAATTTATTTTGATAGGAGAAAACAAAAACTAGAGATAATCAGTAAAAGTTGTCTCTCTTCAAGGATATTCATGAGTGGTATGCAAATGCATCAACGATACAAAGACAAACTAAAAGAAATTATTGATAAGGTATATCTTCTTTATCTTATCTTAAGGTTTTGTATATTTATTTCATAAATATTGCAATTTTAAATCTAAACTTGTATATGAAAAAATGAATTCATATATTTGTATAATGAAAATTAACATATATAAGATAAGGCAATGTATCTTTTTTTACAATATAAAAAAAGGTATAAAAACACTTTTTTTTTGCTAGTTGTTACCTGTTTTGCAATAGAGAAAGTAATACATTTGTAGACAAGATTTTGCTTGTTTAAGTTATGGTAAATAATCTTATAAATCTTGTCTTCACTTACTTTAATATGTTAGCCATTGATTAAAGATATTTTTGAATGAATTTCTTCATTAAAAACTTCTAAGAAAAATCTAATAAAAAATTAAATATTTTTTTATAAAATAAAATAAATTTATACATAAATTAAAAATAAAATTTTAAAAAAGTACTATATGAAAGAGATTATATAAGTTAATTAAACTAATTTAACTTATAAATAAAATAATTTTATTTTTTTCAGATAACATTTACAGAGAAGCTAATTTAAATAAAAGTTTTCATCTTAGTTTATACATACAAGTTAAAAATAAAAATTTAAAAAAACTATATGAAAGAGATTATATAAATTAATCAAACTAATTTAACTTATAAAGAAATTAATTTTTAATTTTTTTTAGACTAAATAGGTGCTGCAACAATATTAAAATACATAACCACTTTAATCTATTATCAAAATTGTTAATGGATTACATCAATCTTTATTGATCCAAAAATTTATGGATTTAACGTTTATTCGACTCATTGAAAAATCTAATACTATCATTTGAATCTAGTTGATGAAACATGAGAATATAAAAAATTGTTGTTCATTTGTTTCTTAAAATATTTTTTTTTAATATATAGTACAAGGAACAATATGCAATTCTTTCAAAGAATTTGGAAGAAGAGGAAGTTGCAAGAATTGAGGCCGAACACAAATATGAATTATCAAATATGAAAATTGGGACACTCAAAGAAGAAGTGGAAGATTTAAACAGAGAAATTGAGAGACTCAAACAAGAAGTGGAAGATTCAAATATGGAAATTGAGAAACTCAAACAAGTAGTGGAAGATTCAAATAGAGAAATTGAGAGACTAAGACCTGAAGTGGAAGATTCAAATAGAGAAATCGAGAGACTCAAACAAGAAGTGGAAGATGCAAATAGAGAAATTGAGAGACTAAAACCAAAAATGGAAGATTCAAATAGAGAAATTGAGGGACTCAAACAAGAAGTGGGAGATTCAAATAGGGAAATTGAGAAACTCAAACAAGAAGTGGAGGATTCAAATAGAGAAATTGAGAGACTCAAACAAGAAGTGGAAGATTCAAATAGGGAAATTGAAAGATTCAAACAAGAAGTGAAAGATTCAAATAGGAAAATTGAGAGACTCAAGCAAAAAGAAGAAGATTCAAATAAGGAAATTGAAAGACTAAAACCAAAAGTTGAAGGTTCAAATGGAGAAATTGAGAGACTCAAACAAGAAGTGGAAGATTCAAATAGGGAAATTGAGAGACTAAAATCAAAAGTGGAAGATTCAAATTGGGAAACTGAGAGACTCAAACAAGAAGTGGAAGATTCAAATAGAAAAATTGAGAGACTCAAACAAGAAGTGGAAGATTCAAATAGAGAAATTGAAAGACTCAAACAAGAAGTGGAAGATTCAAATAGGAAAATTGAGAGACTCAAACAAGAAGCGGAAGATTCAAATAGTGAAATTGAGAGACTCAAACAAGAAGTGGAAGATTCAAATAGAGAAATTGAGAGACTCAAACAAGAAATGAAAGATGGAAATAAATGTTATGGCTTTCCTTTTAACATATTACTTCCTTGTGTCGGTGTGAGATCAATTCCATGTCTTCGTTGTGTCATTCTTTGATTATAACATCTTCAAACTTTTCTAGTGTAATTAAGTATTTGAATTCTGTATAATAATTGTTTAAATATTATAAATATATATCAAAGATTATTATGAAACTAAATAGTATGTGAATTAAATTTGTTAATTTATTATAATTCTTTTATTATCATTGTTATCTTTTTATTTTTATGTTTTGTTATGATGATTAGGTTATGAAAAATGAGTTTAATTATTCTTTTTTCAATTGAAATTCATATTTTTATAGTAATTTTATGTTTCAAAATATTATCTAGTAAGAAAATCTAATAATAATATTATATAACTAAATGAATATATGTAATAATTAAGTAATGAACAAAATCATTTCATGTTTAAAATCATTTGATATTAACATTAATGAATATTATTTGATTAATATTGATGAAGAAAACTCATTCAAAAAGAAATGTTATTTGATTGAATAAAGTTAATGTTATTAGATAAATTGATAAATATTTTGCAATGTTCTATTGTTTTACTGTAATATTGGAAAAAATAGGACTAAATTCCTCTCTTTTTTTCTCTTATTCTTTTTGTTTCTGGATTTCTATTTTGAAAAGGTTTACTTTTTTTTTCTTATTCCGGCATGGTGTAAACTAATTCAATTGAACCAATTTGGATTTGACTGGTAAAATATTTCATCCTTTTTCTTTCTCTTTGTTCTTCTTTTCTTTTGCTTTTCATATTATTGTTATAAAATTAGTTATTAATATAATTTAATAAATGTTTGTTCTATCTATTTAACTACTATTTAATTTTAATATAATATATTTTAATTATTTATATTTAATTTGTAGTGTCCATATTAATAATTATTTGTAACTGAAAATATGGATATTATGTGATGAATATCATATATACAATCATATCATATCTATGATCATTATTGACTGACCAATAAAATTAACTAAAATACTTAGTTTTTAATCTCTCTTTTATTAATTAAGTTAAATTAATTTTGTAGATATTTAACAATTTATTTATTTTGAAAGATGAAGATACTGAGGACATTAAAATGTAGCAGATTTTATTTTTTTTAAATATTTATTAAAAAATTACTTTTACCAACTATATTAATGATCTATAAAATAATAAAATTAGTCGTTAATTTAATTAAAAATTAATATAAAATCTAATTTAATAAGTGATTAAAACCTTATCGCTAATGTTAGAAACAAATTTAGATTTTAATTTAAAAATCAATTTAATTATTATTATATAGAAACTAATTTCATAATTTTTTAAAATCAATACACATAAAAAAATATAGTTTTCAAATAAAAACTATTTTAAATACTAATACTTTTTAGTTTATAAAATAGTTTCTAATTTAATTATTATAAAGATTAATTACTTTTTTTTCTAAATTAGTTTATATTCAATAAATTTATTGTAATGATTTATTATAAGTTATAGATTTGTTTAATTTAATTAAATATATATGCAAATGTCACATTTTAATTTTTTTTACAATGTTTACCCTTTTTATTAAATTTTTATCAATACATATAAATATGAATTGTTAATATGTAAATAAGTACTAGGGAGACATGTATAACTTATCTTTATATTTGTAGTATTTTACACGGTAAACATAATAGAAAAAATAATACTATTTTTTTTAAAAGGAAGTTCACTTTCTAGTTGAGTTATGTTTAAACTCATAATAGAAAATAACCTTTAAAAATCTAATTTGTTTATATAGATTTGTATTTTTTCTTAATCATTTTAATAAATCATGTTTACATTTTTCATGTCGTAATAATTGTCATAATAAATTATGTCTTTTATCACAAATTTTATTTTTACAGAATTCTCATATTGTATGGATATTAACTTAAAACATAAAAAGTTTAAACATGATATGTTGTCTAAATATATGTTGATTTAATAATTAATGTAAAATTATATATTGTATAAATGTACAATTGACATAATTTTTTTACCTAAAACATTGATATAGGTGTTATTTAGTCATCAAAAAATATTTTCAAAATTTTTTTATGAAATGATAAGGTGACTTAAAAAAGGCTACATGTAAATTTATTTTCCATATTTTAGAAGTTTTCCTTTTTTTTATATGTGTTATTTTTGTAATTTTCAAGTCTTCTAAGAGGTAAGTTAGAGTTTACTTTTTTTTTTTTGTTTTATTTGAACTAAACTCAAAGTTTCATTATTCTTTCCCTCACTTTCATTTCTTGTTAGTTTTTTTTTCTCAAGTATAGTTTCTTTCTATGAAACGATTTTTAATGTTTAAAATAATATCAAATAATCATATAATTAAACTTACAATTAATTTTATTTTCTATTTGCATTCAACTTTAAGTTTTATTATTCTTTTTCCACTTTTTTAGGTATATTACTTTCTTCTTACTCTCAAACACACTTTAAATGCTTTCTTATATACTAGGATTTCTTGTTAATTTTTTCTCAAGCAACTGTGGTTCCTTTCTATAAAAGGGCTTACAATGTTAAAATGAAATCAAATAATCATATAATTAAACATTGAGAAATATCAGGTACTATATTTAATCTCATTCATTTTCTCTTGTGCATGTCATAAACATCCTATATATTATGCAAGTAATCATGATTTATATCTTTATAATAACTTATTTATCATATGGTGTTATTTAATTTAACCTAATTGTAGATGAAGATCTCTACTTCTTATTTTAAGACTTATTTTGTACTTAAATGTTTTAACATATTACTTGTCATTACATTATATTTTTATTTATCGATAAAATTTTATTGAAGACATCTTTTCCTTGCAGTTTGTGATGGCTAAAACTTTATCTTTTAACGAAGATAGAACCTTAGTTTTAGTAGGACGTACTGGTAATGGTAAGAGTGCTACAGGAAATAGTATTCTTGGAAGAAGAGCTTTCAAATCGAAGGCAAGTTCTTCTGGTGTAACACGCAATTGTGAGTTGCAGAGAACTACAAATGAACCAATTATTCATGTTATCGATACTCCGGGTACAATACAATAACTTGTCATTTGTTACATGATTATGTATTTCATTTGAGTCAAAAGGAGTAGTTGGATCATTGCTATTTCTTCTTCTTGGCAAATTTATCATGTATTAATTGAAAGTTTAAATATTTTTCAATTCTTAGTAAATAAGAAATTATGTATTTGCTTTCAATAATTTTTTATTTTGGTAAATTTCCTCACCTCCTATTAAATTTAGTTTTTGCTTTAAATTTATCATAACAAAAAAATGTTTTTCATCCCTATAAATATAAATGAATTTATAAAAATATGATGATTTTTTATCTGAAATTCTTAAAAACTAGTTGTTTATTTGAATACAAATAAATTTATTTTTATGCACTTAAAAAATGTGGTTATTTTTATTTTGAATTTTTATAAAATTAGTTGTTCTTTTTTGTTTTTAGTCTATGTCATTATGGTCTTCTAAGATATAATAATTTTTGTTTATTTAATGAGGAGGAAAGAAAGTGATTGTGACATTATACATATTAAAATTCAAAAATTATAAAGATTATAAATAAAATAAATTATATTCTCATCATGAACATAAAAGTATATAGTAGTAAATCTAAAATCTAATATGTTTTGGCAGGACTTTTTGATGGAACTCATTCAGTTGGAAAGGAAATAGTGAAATGTATTGATATGGCCAAGGATGGAATTCATGCTGTTCTCATGGTCTATTCTGTTAATACTCGTTTTTCAGAAGAGGAACAAGCTACTTTTCTTGCCTTGCAAGCATTATTTGGACACAAAATTGTTGACTACATGATTATTGTCTTCACGGGAGGAGATGTGCTAGAAGAAAATGAGGAAACACTTGAAGATTATATAGGTTATGAGTGTCCACAACCTCTTAAGGTTTTTCATCATTATTATTTGTGTCAATACGCATTATTTTCATTCTTATATTTCTCAAGATGAAAAATAAAAATATCAAATATTATTCTTTTAAATATCTTAGAATATATTTGATAGAGTTGTAACATTTTTGTAGGATGTTTTGATTCTATGTGGCAATCGGAAAGTGCTTTTTGATAATAAGACTAAGGATAAAGAAAAGCAATCAGGGCAAGTTCAAGAACTTCTCAATCTAGTGAACATGGTTATATCACATAATGGTGGACAACCATTTACAAATGAATTGTTTATGCAATTGAAGGTGAAATTATAAACTTAAAAGTGGTTATTGAACATTAAGACTTTGCTATATAACGTATATGTATATAATAAGAATGGATCTTATCAATTGATTTGATAGGAGAAAGCAAAAACTAGGGATGACCAACAAAAAATAGTTGACTCTGTTCAAGGATATTCAAGAGGAGAAATGGAGGTGATTAAAATAAAAATGCAACAACAATACGAGGATGAGTTAAAGAAAATGACTAAAGTGGTACGTGATATCTTAATGTTAATGTTTTGTATATTTATTTTAAGTATTTTTTTTTCAATTGAATCTTTTGTTAAGGTTGTTAATCGATTAAATTAAACAATCCAAAAATTTATCAATTTAATTTTTATTTGATTCATTGTACAATCTAATACTATCACTTGAATCTAAGTGATGAAACATGAGAATGAAAAGAATTTTATTGACATTGGATACTTTGTTGTTCATTTGTTTCTTCAAAAAAATTATTTTAATATATAGGTGGAATCAAAGTTGAAGGAAGAAATTGCAAATCTTTGGAAGAAATTGGAAGAAGAGAGAGTTAAGGCCGAAGAAAAGTATAAGTTAGTTGAAATTCAATCAAATAGGGAAATTGAGAGACTCAAACAAAAAGTGGATAGAAATAGAGTTGTTGACCTTCCTTTTCCTTTAAACAAATTGTTTCCTTTTGTGGGTTTGAGACCTCGTCGTTGTGTCATTCTCTGATTATAGTATCTTCAAATATTTTTTTATTATAATTAAATATTTGTATTGTTTATAATACGTGTCTAATTATTGTAAATATGTACTAATTATTGTAAATATGTACTAAAGATTGGTATTGGTATGTAACTAATATGTATTTGAATTAAATTTATTAATTTGTTGTAATTTGTTTATTATCATTGTTATTTTTTTATATTAATTATGATGATCAGGTCATAAAAAAATGAGTTTAATTATTTTTTACTTAGATTTTGTATTTTTATAGTAATTTTATGTTTCAAAATTTTATCTATCGAGAAAATCTAATAATAATATTGTATAAGTAATTGAATTTATGGAATCATTAAATAATGATCAAAATCATTTCATTTCTAAAATTATTTTATATTAATATTAATAAATATTATTTGAATGAATATTAATGAAGAAACTCATTTCAAGAAGAAATATTATTTGATTGAATAGTATGAATATTAATAAAGAAATTAATAAATTTCTACCATATTCTCCTCTTTTACTGTCATATTGGAGAAAGATAGCATTAATTTTATTCCTCTCCTTTCTTTCTTATTCATTTTGGTTTGTGGATTTATATTTTGAAAGGGTGTTATTTTTTTATTCTTCTTCTCTACTCTTTTTTATAATAAATAACATAATATATAATGATATGGGTATGGTGTAAACTAATCCAATTGAACTATGAAATTGGATTCGACTTGTAAAATATTTCGTAACTTAATATAATTTGATTCAACTTAATTTAAATCTTGGTATGTTAAATTAGACATTTCATCTTTAAAGTTTTTTTCTAATAAATAATAAATACAAATATATAAGGTGAACATACATGTCCTCAACTCATTAAAATAAGAAAAATAAATTAATATATAAAATACTTTTATACATGCATTTTAATTAGATTATTTTATAAAATGAATAGAACAAGAGGGATAATAGAAGTATATCTCACATATTATATATTTTTATCTAACACTTATCTTTTTATTGCATTAATCAATCAAATGTATTTAATTTTTTAATTTAATATTTTTAGGAATTAATAGTAAGATTGTTTATTCTTTTGGGTTACCTAATAATTGAGTCCCATCCTATCCAAATTAATTGGATTGAGTTGAGTTTTATTTATGATTGGGTCAAACTTCACCCAGCCCAATATAACCTATTCTCATACGAATTCGGTAATAGGTTCAATATGTACGATCCAGACCCAACCCAGGACCCACTTTTATTCTTGTTTTACACTCACTTGCAACTGACATACCCTAGGAAAATCTAAAACTATTGCAGTGGTGGTGCGTCTTCTTCTGTTTCATCTTTGTTATTCGCCTCCAGCGTTCATCACCAATGTTCGCCTCTAACTTTCTTCTTTACTACATCTCAACCTAACATCAGGCAAACATATTTAGACACTCTTATGGTAGTCCATCTTTTTCTTTATATCATTCCTAGTATTCTTGTCCATGTGGCTCATCATCACCATTTTTCTTTGTCGTTCGTCTTTGCCATATTTTCATGTCCGCCTCTACCACATACCAACCCTAATATTGGATAAAGAAAACTAGACATTGTTACAATACGTCTTCTTCTTTGCATGAATAACATTCTTGTCATTATCGTTTTTCTTACCATTTGTCTTTCCCTTTCGCCATTATTATTTACCTTCATTTAGGTCCATCGTTTGTCCTTGTCATTTGTCTCTATTGTTCACCTATGTCACATTTTCTCTAACAAAATCTTATTTTCAAACTCTGTTATAGATGATACTGAAAACTACAACTTTTAACAACAATAAAAATAAGTTTTTCAAATTCTTAATCTAATTGGCCAAACCCAATATAACCCACTCAAGAATGAGTTTGGTTGGATTTGTTTAACATAAAAAGGCATAAACTTAGTTCAACTCAACCCAATTTGATATTATTTTAGTGGATTAAATAAATGATTTGTCCAAATCGTATCCAAGCCAGGAACACCTCTAGTTAATTGGAAACACTCAATTTCTCATAATAGTAATTAGTTAGTTAGTTTTACACGTTCAATAAGTTATAATATACTTTTATATTATTACTTGAGATAGAAACTAATTACTATGTGTATTCTAATACTATGCATTATTTAGGTTAAAGGAAAAAATGTTCCTTTTGCTTGTCTTCTTTACCTTCATGGTCTCTTTCTTTACCTTTCAATTTTTCTCTACTAATTTAATTATTTATATAACTTAGTGAATGCCTTTTTTTATATAGTTAGAAATAAGCTATAACTCATTGCATCTAATGCAAATTATGTATTTAACTACTATTTAGTTATAATAAATATATATTAATTATTTTCATTTAATATGTGTCTAGATAATAGTGAGAGAGATCCAAAATACAAAATAATTCAAAAGCTTTAATTATTTTAATTTCACTTTAATTGATTAAGTCAAATTTTAAATTTATAAATATTCATGAACTCTTATCGATTAAAGGATGAAAATATAAAAGACACTAGGATCTAGAGAACTTCATTTTTTAAAAGTATTTTCTCTAAGTTATAGATTTCTTTAATTTATTTAAATATACATGTAAATGCTACATTTTAACTTTTTTGCATAATATTTATTATTATATCAAATGTTTATCAATATATGTATATTATGAATTCTTAATAAGTAGTACATATATATATATATATAACTTATCTTTATATTGTAAAGATAACCTTTTATATACTTATTTTTATGTTATAAATTTTTGTTTATTCAATTCTTATTTTTTAATTAATAATAATAATAATTTTATAAATATTAATAGTTAATTATAAATGACTTGGCCTATCTTGAAATTGTATATTGTTATGTGTTGGTGAATTGTTATGCAGGAAAGAAAACCACTAAAATAATAAGTTCAAAAGAATCACTTTTTATGTGATTCATGTTAAGGATAATTATAAAAAGTAAACAAATCAATCTTTTATATAAATTTGTATTTTTTTTTTCAATCGTCATAATATAAATCACTTTTCTATTATGATTATAGTAGAATTCATCATAAAAATAGATTTTCAAAAATCATTATTAACATAAGTTTGAACTTTTTATGTTGGTTATAATAGTAATTATCATAATTAGTCACACTTTATATGACAAACTTGACAATAACTATCACATAAACTGGTATTCACAAGTAAATTTTTATAAAGTTTATATATTCTATGACGACCTATTTACCACAAGCATATTTGACAATAACTATCATAGAAAGTGATGTCCATAAGTAAATTTTTACAATGAACTTATATATTCTATGATGATTTGTTTACCACAAACATATTAAGTTGAACTTAATATGATAGTATTTTACTAACTTTGTATTTATCTAAATATGAGTTGGTTTTGCAAATGATATAGAAAGTCAAGTAGACTTGACATAAAAATTATTTTTTACATTAGTGAAAAATTGATTTGGTGTTATTTTGCCATCAAAAGCTATTTTCAAGAAAATTGTGTATGAAATAATAAGATGGCTTGAAAAGAGTTACATGTAAATTCATCTAACATATTTTAGAAACTTTCTTTTTATGCATTCTATTTCTTTTTCTCTTATGTAGGTTATTTAATCTAATTTTCAGGTCTTCTAAGAAGTGACTTACATTTCACTTTTTTTTTTGTTTTATTTGACTTCAACTCCAAGTTTCATTATTCTTTATCCCACATTTTTGTTTAAGTATATTATTTTCTTTTTACTCTCAAACATACTTTAGCATTTTTTGTTAACTTTTCTTTCAAGTATAATTTCTTTCTATAAAAGAGCTTTCAATGTTAAAAAAATATATCGAATAATCATATAATTAAAACTTATAATTAACTTTTTTGTTTCATTTGAACTCAACTTCAAGTTTTATTATTCTTTCCCCTATTTTTTAGGTATATTATTTTCTTCTTACTCTAAAACTAACTTTTAATGCTTTCTTATATACCAGGATTTCTTGTCCCTTTTTTCTCAAGAAAGTATAGTTTCTTTCTATAAAAGGGGCTTTCAATGTCAAAAACAAATCAAATAATCATATAATTAAAAGTTGAGAAATACCATATACTATATTTAATCTCATTCATTTTATGTATGTCATAAACATACTAGATATTATGAAAACAACCATTATACCATTTAGATCTTTATAACAAACTATTATAACCCAATTGTTGATCAATATCTCTACTTCTTGTTTCTAGACTTATCTTTTACTTAAATGTTTTAACATATTACTTGTCATTACATTATACTCTTTTTAGTTAGTAAAATTTTATTGAAGACATTTCTTTGTAGTTGTGTGATGACTATAACTTTCTCCTCTAATGAAGTTAGAACCCTAGTTTTAGTTGGACGTACAGGTAATGGTAAGAGTGCAACAGGAAATAGTATTCTTGGAAGAAGAGCTTTCATATCAAAGGCAAGTTCTTCCGGTGTAACACACATTTGTGAATTGCAGAGAACTAACGATCAACCAATTGTTAATGTTATCGATACACCGGGTACAACAGGACAACTTGTCATTTGTTACATGATTATGCATTTTGTTTGAGTTAAAAAGAGTGTGATGGTTTGATCATAAATTATATTTTCATGAACATAAAAAATATATTTAGTAGTAAATCTAAAATCTAACATGTTTTGCAGGACTTTTTGATGGAACTCATTCAGTTGGAAATGAAATAATTAAATGTATTAATATGGCCAAGGATGGAATTCATGCTATTCTTATGATCTATTCTATTAAAACTCGTTTTTCAGAAGAGGAACAAACTACTTTTCTTACCTTGCAAGCATTATTTGGACACAAAATTGTAGATTACATGATTGTTGTCTTCACTGGAGGAGATGAGCTAGAAGAAAGTGGAAAAACACTTGAAGATTATATAGGTTATGAGTGTCCACAACCTCTTAAGGTTTTTCAACCTTAACTCTTTATGTCAATCCTACTATTTTCATTATCATAATTCTCAAGATTAAAAATAAAAATATCAAATATTATTTCTCTAAATATCTTATGATATACTTGATAGAGTTGGAACATTGTTGTAGGATGTTTTGATTTTGTGCGACAATCGAAAAGTGCTTTTTGATAATAAGACCGAAGATAAAAAAAAGCAAGTAGGACAAGTTCAACAACTTTTCAATCTTGTTAACATGGTTATATTAGATAATGGTGGACAACCATTTACGAATGAATTGTTTATGCAATTGAAGGTAAAATTATAAACTTAAAAGTCAATATTGAATATTAAAAGTTTGATAGATAATATATATATCTATAGCACTAAAACTTATCACTTGATTGTGTAGGAGAAAGAAAAAATAAGGGATACCCAACAAAAAACAATTGACTCTCTTCAAGGATATTCAAGTGCAGAAATGGTGAAGATTAAAACAAAAATGCAACAACAATATGAAGATGAGCTAAAAAAAATGACTGTTATGGTACATCTTATGTTAATATTTTTTATATTTTTTTATAGCATTTGCCAAAGTGAATTTATGCAATGAAAATTAACATATATGAGACAAGGTAATGTATCTTTTCTAAAATATAAAAAATGATATAGATGCAAATTTTTTTTTTGCTAATTGTAGCTTCTCCATTTGCAATAAAGAAATTGATACATTTATAGGAAAACAACATTTAACTTGTTATTATGGTAATTTGTTAAAAAAATCTTAGAAGTCTTGTCCTTCACTTTGAAGCTCACTTTAATATGTTACAAGAGTTGCCCATTGATTAAAGATATCTTTGAATGAATTTCCTCACTAAAAACTTCTAAAACAAATCTGAGAAAAAAAATTAAATAATTTTTTATAAGTAAAAAATTAACTTATACAAAAATTAAAAACAAAATTTTAAATAAGACTACAGGAAAGAGATTATATAAATTAATTAAACTAATTTAACTTATAAAGAAACTAATTTTATTGTATTTTCATCTTTATTTATTATAACTTTTACAGATAAGCCACTAAATAAAACTTTTCATCTTAGTTTATATACACAAGTTAAAAATAAAAATTTCAAAAAGACTATATAAATTAATTAAACTAATTTAACTTGTAAAGAAATTAATTTTTTTTTTTTGTCTAAATAGATTCTACAACAATATTAAAATACCTAGAATGAATAAGATTAATTTAATATCAAAATTGTTAATGAATTATACTAATCTTTAGCAATCCAAAAATTTGTTAATTTAATATTTATTAGACTCATTGGACAATCTAACACTAGTCTATGATTGGAATCTAGTTGATGAAACATGAGAATGGGAAAAAATTCATTGACACTGAATACTTGTTCATTGATTTCTTCAAGTAATTTTATTATAATATATAGGTGGAATCAAAGTTGAAGGAAGAAACTATAAATCTTTGGAAGAAATTGGAAAAAGAAAGACTTGCTAGAGTTGAGGTTGAAGAAAGGTATAACTTAATTCAAGTTCAGTCAAATAGGGAAATTGAAAGACTTCAACAAGAATTGGAAAATGCAAATAGACTTCATGACCTTCCTTTTCCTTTTAACATATTGCTTCCCTTTGTGCATGTGAGACCAATTCCACCTCCTTGTCTTATTCTTTGATATTCAAACATTTTTATTGTGATTAATCATTTGTATTTCTTTAAATATTGTAAATAAATATATATATATATATATATATCAAATATTATGTTGTAATTAAATTGCATTTAAATTTAATTTGTTAATTTGTTATAATTCTTTTATTATCGTTGTTGTCTTTTTATTTTGATATTTATTATGATCATTAGATCATGAAACATGAGTTTAGTTATTTTTTTTCACTTGCATTTTGTATTTTTATATGTTTTGTCTCCAATTTGTGTATGTAAGAAACTCTAATAATAATAATAATAATAATTGTATAACTAAATGAATTTATGTGATCATTAGGTAATTATCAAAATAATTTCATTTTAAAGAATTTACATTATTTTATTTTTTATTTTTTATTTTTTTCCAATAGTATTAATGAAGTAACTCATCTCAACAAGAAATATTGTTTGATTGAATAGAATTAATGTTATTGAATAAATCAATAAATATTTTGTAATATTCTCCTCTTTTTTACTGCCACATTGGAAAAAATGGCATTAATTTTATTTTTTTCTCTCTTTTTCCTTTTGTTTATGGATTATTTGTATTTTGAAAAGGGTGTATTTTTTTTTCTTATTCCTCTTTTCTACACTTTTTATATAATAAACAACATATAATATAATATAAAGAGTATAAAAGGCAGGGTGAAAACTAATCCAATTGAACTCTTGAAATTTGGATTTGACTGGTAAAATATTTGATGACTTAATCTGAATTATTTATTTGATTCAATTAGATTATCCTATAGAATGATATAACAAAAGCTTAAATTTCGTCATTCATGGTCTTCTCGTCGTAGTTAGAATCATGTTGATATATAACATGGTTCAACATATACCACAAAAATACAAACAAAAGACTAAAGTGTAACACTTATTTATACATTTATATATATACACCAAAATTTTTAGAAAAATAAAACATCTTCCCAATTTTATCTTTCTTCTTTACACTTACATCATCTAACATCACGTGTTTTTATTATAACAATTCATACAAACACAAAAAAGTAAATTAATTATTTTAAATACAAATATTATCTTATACATAATATATAACACACATATATATATACCATATTACACTCTTATATTTAGCAAATTACAATTTATTCACTTATATATTCAACTATATCTTAATAAAATCATATAATTTGTCACATTCCGTATCTTTAGCTAAACTTATATTAAACATATTTTATTTGAAATTAACTCCATACAGTTATTAGAAATATATTATAAAATTTACTTTATACTCTTATATAAGGTATTTTATGTAATTATTTTTGTAAAATTCTAATGACAAACTTTTTTGAGTTTCTCATTACTTAAAGTCTTAATTTATGTCGTCATATGATTAGTAAACCATAAGATATATTTTTTCTTAACAAGTTTCATGAATATTAGGACACTTAATATCATCTCCTGTATTCTCATAAAAAGGTCACAACACACTCATGAAATACTACCCCCACCCATAAAAGGAAAACATACTCATAAGAAATCATACATCCGTAAAAGGTTTCAAATTATATACTTATCAATATGCAACATCATATATATCCTACAAATTTATAGATCTCTACTTCATTTATATATATATATATATATATATATATATATATATAATATTTTGTATCCACAACTCATTAGTATGGGTACAATACTTGAGCGAGTTCTTTTCACTTGAGCAATCTAGTTTTTTAATTCAAAGAAATATTCTTGCTTAAGTGATTTTATATGAAGTCTAAAGGTAAGAGAATTGAAATAACATTTTTCTCACTCATTGCTAACTATAGAGTCTAACAAGTTCCATAAAATCAATCATATTGCCTCATAAGTGTTAACACAGAGATGCATGCTCTCACATATTCCAAAAACCTCATGCACCACTCTCATACCTTAAACGACCTTGCATCGCTTCAGAGTTGCTTGCTTGTTAGGAAAAAGAATAGTTTCAGTCCCCCTCACTCAAGCCATAACTTGGTGGTCATCCATATTGGTGTTTGAGAGACATTAAGTGATATATGCAATGAACATCACTTGAGCAATATTAGCCCAGAAACATAAATTTCTCCAACAACTAAACAACTTAACAATTTTTAACAGTTATATCACTTTACAAACCATATCCAAAATAATAATTTCAATTTCTTACCTACAAAATTCATATTTTGAACTTCTAACAATTATACACATACTTGTAAAAATCAAGATAGGTCAATTAGATATTTTATCGAGATAAGTATTTCTTTTTTACTAATATTGAATTTTGTTAAATTTTAACCTAAAATCAATTGGTAATAGGTGAAGTTATTTACTTCAAATTATTTTATTTTTTTATGTGAGTTTTTTCTTTTTCCTCAACACTCCCCTCACATAAAGAAATATTAGTGTGGATTCACGAATATACAAAGGAGTGTAAGTATCCGATATACACTCCTTCACAAGTAGGATATGTTGTATAAACAAGTAACTCTAATATTCTCATGATACTATCTTATTATAATTGGATTGTGTTTATAAATAGATAACTTCAATATTTAAAAATCTATAAAATAGTTTAGAGAAAATATATAATGATAAATTTTTAATGAAATAAAAAATAAACTTTTATAGTTTATTTATAGATTTTTCAATTTTATTCATTTAAAATTTATGTTTAAAAACACTAAATTTTACCTGAAAAATATATTCCACACATACATACATAAATTACACAAACATTACAAGTTCCAATACATTTTGAATATTCTCTCCATTGAGTCAAATACACAACATTTTAATTATTATAGGTAAAAAGTAAATATAAAAGAGGATTTTAAATTATTTCAAAGTGTAAAGATTTTGATTTTGTTTTAAAGGTTATATAATAGAATTTTTCAATAATTATATTTGTACGTAAAATTATGTACCTTAATTAATTAGATAATAACATTAATTTATTATTAAGCTGTATTTAATAGATTATATTATTCATTTATCTCTTGATATTATTTAATTTTTGTTACAATCTTATTTAATTTTAATCTTTATAAAAAATAAATTTATATTTTTAACTTTTTGTTGTATGAATGAACAATTTTGTTCCTAATAGGAGAACATCAATATTTTTATTAAAAATCTAAAAACCACTTAGTAATATAGGACTAAGTTTAAGAGAATGGAAACTACAAAATAGACAGCAACAAATAAATTTTAAACTTATTATTAATATTATGTATTATTTTTCTTACAAAATTGTTATGTATTAATTAAAAAGAAAGAATGTTGCATAATTACCCCAATGCTCGTCACATCTCATGCATGGCCATATCTTCAAGCAAATGACTCATCTATCCTTTGCAACATGTTGCATTCTCATTCATCATTTCATGCACCACGTGACCCTTCCCTTGACGTGGCAAGATCACAGCGATACACATGAATTCAACTTCTCGGTGACATTCATGTAAATAAAAGGAAAAAAGAAGGGCACGCTGGTCCGTAGAAAATTCAGAAGCGCGACCATTCGTTGGCTAATCAAAATTAGAATCGCCAGCGTGACACTCTCAGAGTTTTCGGAAGCACCACTTAACTCACGCCTTCTGCATTGCCCTGCACATTTGCACCTTCCAAAATCTCTCTCTCACTAGAGAAACCTCTCTCACCAGAGTTCTAGGGTTTCATAGCTTCAGCAACAATGGGGAGGGAGGGAAGAGGGAAACATCGCGATCAAGAACAAGGTGAAAATCGATAGCATCACCACCGATTAACTTCTCTCTTCTACTGATCACACTCATTTCACTCATTCACTTGTTAACAATGCGATGTTACGTTTTCCTCTTTCATTCATTTCATTTTCTATTCTTGCATGCATTGTGATTCTTCTTCTGTTCTTTTCAGAGAAGATCAGAAAGAAAGGAAAAAGTACAGAACCTGATAGCGATTATGAAGACGACGGTAATAACTGTTTATGAACTCTTCAAAACTCAGATCATCTTATTCCTTCATTGATGGTTCTCTTTGTTGTTCAAATCTATCAGAAACACCAAACACAAAAGTGTAGTTAGTTAGTAGTAAACAGTGTAGTGTGTCCTTTTTGTTATTGTTGGTGATGTTAAATTATAGTTTTTTTGGGAAAAAATATGAAGTCATGAACGTTAGATCTTGAACTTTCCTATTTGATTGCACATTTATTTTAAAAAAATAACAATGTATGTTATGAATTTAGTGATACAATTTAAGGAGAAACATCCTTTTATATATATATAACTTGTACTTTTCTAGTTGTTAATAAAAAGGATAATTTAGAAAAACTTTGATGGTTTTTTAATGTATTTTATAGTTTATATGAAACATTAATTTTTTTTTTATCTTTAGTAATGAATATATGTGTTTTTGTTAATGAATACTGAAAAATATAAGTCACCAATAATGATAAATCACATTTAACGACAATCAATTAAATTTATTATGTTATTATTAACCTGTATGATTATTAAGTTAAAGTGTTTTATATTAATAATTGGAAAGAGTAACTTTTTACTTCTCACAGGAGTAGAATTTATATCCTTTCAAGAACTATGTTTTGGGGTTTAATTGGTGATTTTCTTGAAATGAATGTGTAAAAAAGTTAATGATGTTATTTTTTATACTAAAAGTATGAAAGCAATAGTTGTACCAAGTTATTAAATTAAATTCTTAAATGGTAATAATAATGATCAAGGAGTGTTAATTATGACTGAAATTTTCTAGATAACAGCAACTCTAAGCTTATAACTTATAAATTCTTAACACTACTATATCATATACATATTTCATTAAGAATTTTAAAAAAAATTCACTTTAACCTCTCAATAAGAATGATATATATACTATTATCATGAACCCACAAAAACACAACAGATAGTTTGATGGTTTTTAAAAAATTCGACAAACATATATAGTTATGAAAACACCCCTCTTATAAAAATGTAATTCCCATAGGTTGCTTTTTTTAAGAATTTTAAATAAAAACACGTATCCACACACACATATCTCTCTCTCTATATATCTATACATATATATATATATATATACGTGTATATATATATACATGTATACATACATGTACGTATATATATATATATATATATATATATATATATATATATATATATATATATATATATATACATGTGTATATATATAATGTTGACTGAGTTCTTAAGAATTGAAGATACAGATGACGAGTCTCGTTATCCGCAGCATAGCTTTTAAAAGAAATAGTTATAAATATAATTTTAATATAATAAGTTATTTATCTTTTACATTTTTAATACTTATACTATAATATCCAAATATTGATTTTGGATGAAATGGGTGGCCATCTAAGTTATCTCCTCTTGTGTTAGCTGATGCTCTTCATGTTAGATATTAACTGGTTTTCTTTCTTGTCCTTTTTGTTGCTTATGTTTAAAAAATACAAATCCTTTGTTCAAAATTAACATAATTAGTAAATAATTACTCATTTAAGAAGTACATCAAATTTATTTAATAAAATAAGCAGAAGGGTTTTTATCTTTAAAATAAACAAATTAAAAAATACATAAAAAATAAATTAGTATTTTTAAAATAAATACTTATGTTTTAGAAAATAAACACAAATAAGCTAGTCCATCGATTAAAAAAGTCATGAACATGAATGAAAAATAAAACAGAAACTGTAACGTTGAAATATCTAATATTAAATTATTTTCGTAAAACTCACTTTTCCACCTTATTTCCACTATGACCATGCTAGTCTTTGCCCCTTATCTTATTCAAACATTAGATCTAATGCATAGCTTTTAAGTTTTGAATAAGTAAAAAGAAAATGTGTATACGATCAATAAATTATCAAAATGAATTCTTAAAAAAATATAGTTTAGGAAAAAAAATTTACAATGACATTCATACTAATTAAACTCACTATATTATCTAAATATTACTTATCCCAGTTTTGTAGTTGTCTATTATATTTAATTAATTTAGGCTATAGTACACTTGGTCAAATTTTCGGTAGAACTAGGCATTGTCATTCCTGTTGTGTTTTTCATACATGAGCACTTACCCTTTTCGCGAAAAATTCATTATTTTTTTTCTTTCAATTTTAGGTTTTGTTAAATTCTACCAACTATATTTTGTGGTTCATTTTTTAGCTTTATCACATTGCACATCATCACATGTTGAATGTGTCATGGTTACTTGAACACTTATACATTGGTGTCAGATAGACATTGCCATTGATGATTGTCTTTGAATGAACAAAGTGTGATTTATTTATTTATTGGCTTCACATGGAAAAGCAGAGGAAGACTTGGATGACTTTGATACTGATGGGTTTATTGTCGACGACCCTGAATATGAAGATGATGGTGATGATGATGATGATGATGAGGAGGAGGAGGAGGATGATGGTGAAGATGATGAAGAAGGAGAAAGTCGAAAACAAGCACAGAAGAAGAAAAAGAGGTTATATACATTACTATCCTGTTATGCAATTTCATACATATGCATTGGTTAATTAACCGTGTTCTTTTGCTACCCATTTCCAGGAAATCATTGAAAACCATTGTTCTTGATGATGAAGATCTTGAGTTAATTCGTGAGAACAAGGGCATCAATCAAGAAGCATTGGTTAGTTTCTGCCTCTACAAATAGTTCTTCAGTGTGCATATTTCTAAGCACCAGAGAGTCTTATTTTAGTCATTTATCATGCTTCTTCCATCTTCAATCGATTTTTCTAGAGAGATGGAAAATTGAAGAGGCTTAGAAAGGCTGGTGTAGACTCTGGATTGATGGAACACTCTGCCAATAACAGAGGTGAGGAGTATCTGCTTATGGTTTTATTATCTTCATTTTCTCTTTCATTTGGGTACTAAAAGGACGTATGACAGCTTCCTGCGTGATCCGATAATCATCTGGTGGTGTACTACTGTTTGTAAATTGATTAAGAAATCCTTCATTTCCAGGATCACCCTTTGATGATATTGCTGAAGATGAGTCTAACGAGGATGACATGGCAGATTTTATAGTGGATGACGAGGTTGCCATCATGGAGAAGGAAGATTTCCTCAGGTATTTAGCGGTTAACAAACATGAAGACTTGTGAAACTATATACCGGTAGTTCTTTTAGTGGCTCGCTACTCTGATCTCATTACGTATGTCGTAAGTTATTACCTCGTTAATGTGATTTTTTTGTCAACCTTTCCTATAGACAAAAAAAGCTTAAAGGCATAAAACATTCACCTTCACTTTCAAAAGGAGTCAATCGTAGTTTTGGCAAGGAAGGTCGGTTGGAAAAATACAACGGGAATGATCAAATTCAGTCTACTACGTCTGGTGATCTTAACGAGTATACATTGTTCATCCCTACTGACACGAATGTAGCTGGAGAGGATCATGATATAGACATACCTGAGAGGATGCAGGTCATAATTTCAAAATGTTTGTTGATTACTAATTACTAATTACTAATATGACAATGTCAATCTAAATATTTTGATTTGAATTATAATCTGTCCGAATTCTTTACGGATAATTCAGGATATTGTAGGATCTCCAATTGACAGAATGAGTCTAGAAGAAGAAAGTTCTTGGATACTAGGTCAACTAGCATCCAACATAAATCCATTATTTAGTGAGGCTAACTCATGCAGACTTGTCGATACAGCAAAAAGGGAAGATATTCTTAGTTTCTTGGAATTACATCATACAATGAAATATGATGTAAGGACAATATGATTTTACCTACATTTTTGGGTTATACGGCAACTAAGATTACTTTTTAAATTTTCTTAAAGTTACTTTTTCTTTACTTTTTAGATTCCTTTTATTGCAATGTACCGGAAGGAACAATGCCTTAGTCTTCTAGAAGATCCAAAATCCAATGATGAATCAGAAAATATATCATTGAAATGGCACAAGGTATTTTTAAAATTTACTGTCTGTTTGTGTTGAACAGAAAGAAGCTAGATGGTTAAAATAGAAAATTTACTGAATGAAAGAAATTAATGCATGAGAACTTGGATGGAATACCATAAGAGTAGATGGAATAACCTTCGTTCTTGGTGTAGATGCTCTGGATAATCCAAGAATTGGATAAAAAGTGGTGGCTCCTTCAGAAGCGGAAGAAACTGCTGTTGGAATACTATAACAAACATTTTGAGGAAAAACGTCAACTATCATTCCTTGTTGAAGAATCCAGTTTTCATACGCAGATTTTTGATTCAATCACCAAATCGCTCAAGAATGCTGAAACAGAGACTGAGATTGATGATATTGATAGGAAGTTTAATTTGCATTTTCCCCCTGCCGAGGAGCTTTTTGATGGCGGTTTTAGAAGGCCTATGACGAAATCATGCTATTACAATAGCAGTAAGGCAGGGCTTGGGTCACTTTCAAGCAAATTTGGCAATCCTGAGAAATTCAGTTCTTTAGTTACTCTTTCTCAAGTGGTAAATTTTGATTATATTTACATGTACGTGAATATTTTCTTAATTACATTGGCTTTTTTGGGTGACAACTCGATGGATTCTTGGACTCTAGGGAACAAACACAGAAGAAGATCCAGAGGAATCTCCAGAGCAGATAGCTTCAATGTACAAGTGTGGAACCTTTCAAACTTCAGAAGCTGTACTTAAAGGGGCTAGGCACATGGTATCCTGTTGAATTCTGTAATTCGTCTTTCATAAAGTCTATGGATAAATTTATCTTTCTAATCTACAATTTTCTTTTTCAGGCAGCAGTGATGTTAAGCAGTGAGATTCCTTTCAGGAAATATATGCGCACCATATTTATGGACAAGGCTTTAATTTCAACTAACCCTACACCGGAGGGAAATATAACTAAAGATTCCTTTCATGAATTTGCTGGTGTTAAGTGGTTGCGGGACAAACCTCTCCCGAAGTTTGAGGATTCCCAGTGGCTATTAATTCAGAAGGCTGAAGAAGAGAAGCTTCTTCAAGTTAGAATACAATTGCCTGATCATACCTTAAATGAATTGACAATGACCTGTAATGATGCCTATCTCAAAGATAGGGAAGGAATATCTGCTAGGCTTTGGAATGAACAGCGTAAATTAATCCTGCAGGACGTGATTTCAAATTTCCTTTTGCCTTCTATGGAGAAGGAAGCACGGGTATTGTTAAATGCCAAGGCTAAACTCTGTGTATTAATGAAGTATGCAATGCAATTGTGGAACAGGGTCTCTGTGGCACCGTATTTGAATGATGCAAGTGACAATGTGCAGCAGAAGGGAGTCATGGCTTGTTGTTGGGGAAATGGAAAGCCAGGTACAACATTTGTCATGTTGGACTCTGGAGGAGAATTGGTTGATGTGATACATGCTCGGTCACTTACACTACGGTCTCAACAAATCATTGACCAGCAAAGCAGGAAAAATGATCAACAACGTGTCCTCAGGTTCCTGACAACACATCAACCACAAGTTATCGTAGTAGGAGCAGATAATGCGTCCTGTTTAAGGTTGAGGGAGGACATTAACGAGGTAACCTATCCTTAAGCACACCTGGGTTCCTTGATGGGACTAATTATTTGACGATACATGATTTTTAACCCTTCCCTCTCACTTAGGACTGATCATGCATTTTAATGGGAAGAAACTGTTATAGCATCCTCGAGTGATGTGAATGCATCTCAATTAGAGAAAATCGTATTTATGTTGGGTTCGAATGAGACTTCAAAGCTCAACAAAGCTTGACCGCTTTGTTGCTTTACATTTACTAAGGTTTGGGTTGCAAGGCGGATGCAAATGCTGTTTTGAATTTTTTTTTTTTTGCCTTTTGTGGGTAAAAAAAAGCAGTAGCTAAAACCAGGTTATTTTCATAGTATGAGATGAAATATTTATCACAGTGCCCAGCCGCACCATGCTGAAACACTTCTTTTTTTTCTGTACAATTTGCTTTGTAATATGAAACGTATGATATATAATTCAATTTCCATCGAGGTAAAACTATTAATTTTAAAAAGGATTTCTCACAATATGATCACATTAGTATTAAAAAGTAGATTCGTGCCTTGAATTTTTTCCGTAGGTTTTTTCGACAATTATAAATTGCAGTTCCTGTAGTTCAGAACATTGTCTCTTAATTTTGCAATCACAACTTGGATTTATCAATTTTCCTTTGTATTTATTGTATCTTACTTTTACCGGTATATCGCAACTGCTTTCTTAGCTTCTTTATCTTTAATACACGGTTTTGTTCCTTTTGTTAATATACACCATGAATTGAGTGAATTATTTCTACTGTCAAACAGATTATTTCCATGATCTCAGAGAACAATGTTCAAAACTTCAATCAAGGAATGAAACCAACAGTTGTATTAGGGGAGGAAGGCTTGCCTCGTCTTTATGAAGATTCAGAAATTTCCACGAGTCAGCTTCCTAGACAACACGGTAATCCATAGGAGATCAAGAAGCTAAGAAAGCAGTTGCCATGCATTCTTTCTGTTCTCTCTCCCTTTCATTTACTGACATTTTAATGTACATTTTGACAATTACATATATAGTATCCATGTTTTTTGAAAATTTGCAGGCATTGTCAGGAGAGCTGTGGCTCTTGGACGTTACCTTCTAAACCCACTGGCTATGGTGGCAACCCTATGTGGAGTAAACAATGAGATTGTATCTTGGAAGGTGAACCCCCTGGAGAAATTCCTAACAAGTGATGAGAAGTTGAAGATAATTGAATGGGTTATGACAGATGTTACAAATCAAGTAGGCATAGACATAAGTTTGGCCGTCAGACATGAGTGGCTGTTGGCTCCTTTGCAGTTTATTTCTGGTCTTGGACCCAAGAAAGCTGGTATTTTGTGTAGAGAATTACTTGGAGGTGCTGATGTGAGAAATAGAAGGGATTTTGCTAAATTTGGGCTAAACACAGAGAAGGTTTTCTGCAATGCTGTTGGGTTTTTACGTGTTTCTTGCGATGTTGTTGACAATACTCTGGACCGTACACGAATTCATCCAGAGTCGTACAGTCTTTCTGAGGAATTAGCAAGAGCTGTTTACAGGAAACACGTTCAAGAAAATCCGGAAGCCGATGTTTCCGAAGTGAGTGCAATTGAATGTATTCAAAATGATCGAAACCTGCTCAAGAATTTTGATATAAATGAATTTGCTGACAGATTAGAATTAGAAAACGGTGAAAACAAAAGGGTTACCCTTTTTGACATAAAGATGGAATTACTCCATGGTTTTAAAGATCCTAGGAGGCCTTATACGGAACCAACTCAAGATGAGGAGTTTTGCATGATAACTGGAGAAACTGGGGATGAACTGGTAGAAGGAAAAAGAGTTCAGGCAACAGTTTACAAGGTGCTGCCTCAACAGGCATTTTGTGTCCTTCACTCCGGAATGACTGCGGTACTTTTTAAGGATGACTTTTCAGATGAGACTGAGAATATCTCTTTAACAGAAAACTTGCGTGAAGGTGCTGTGCTTCCATGCAAGATCAAACTAGTTGATAAGACCAGATGCCGGGTAAATCTGACCTGTAAGGCGAGTGAGTTGAAGAATGATGGCAACCAAAGTTTCCATGACATGGATCCTTATTACCATCAAGGAACGACCATTTCAACGAGTCAATTGGAAGGAACCGATAAGATGGAGCTTGGAAATAAACATTTCATGCCCAGGATGATTTCTCACCCTAATTTTCAAAATATTACTGCAGATCAAGCAAAACAGGTTAATTTATTTATTGTTGGATATTTGAGTTAATTTAATTTTATGGACACTTTGTGATGATTTCATTTCCTATATTCTTTATTGAACAGTTCCTTGCAGATAAGGAAGTTGGGGAATATATCTTTCACCCAAGTTCAAGGGGACTATATTATTTGACCCTCTCTCTTAAAATTTGTAATGGTGTTTATGTACATAAAGACATCGCGGAAGGTGGGAAGAGTAGTACTTTAAAAAAGTTGCCAGAACTTGGAGAGACATTAAAAATAGGAGAGGAAACATTTGAGGACATAAATCAGGTCAGCATCCTTAATTCAGATTTCGGATACATTTCAGGAGGCTTCAATTCCTCCATATACCTTCCACGTGTTTTTTGTTCCCTGCAACATACCAATTTATCACGCACTTGATTTTTTTTCCCTGTAGAGCAACGAATTAATCATGTATGAAAAATCAAGGCTTCTGATTTTCTGTCACGATTAGGCTTCCTATTTTAAATTCAGTCAATTTATGCATAGAAAATAAATGCCTATACATTTAAAGACATTAGTAGGTAAGAGGATGCTAGAATATTTTTCTTAGTTAATTGTATATTTGTCCATGGATAATTACTTTGAAAAGCAATTCAATTTGAATTTGTTTATCTTGTGTTTGTGGCTTTGTCGTTTCTTGATGCTTTTGAGATTTACTTCTTTCCTTCAGCTAATTATTTACTCTATTATGAAAATAGGTTATTGAACTATTTGTCAATCCACTGGTAGTTCATCTGAAAGCTATGCTTAATTTCCGAAAATTTAAGAATGGCACAAAAGCTGAGGTTGATGAACGGTTAAAACAAGAGAAGGACGAATACCCAAACAGGATAGCATATGGCTTTGGCATTTCGTATGAGCATCCTGGCACTTTCATCTTGTCTTACATTAGAAGTAAAAATCCACATCATGAGTTTGTAGCTATCCATCCAAAAGGATTCAAGTTTAGGAGGCAAATTTTCGAAAATATGGAGATGCTGGTGACATATTTTCAAAATCATATCAATGATAAAGTTGCGCTAGCAAAATCTTCAGTTAGCGAGTCCTTGTCAGGAGGGTGGAGTAACAGTAATGTAGATCAGCACTCTGAATCAAGAGGTATAAGTAGGACTCTTAAAGTTGTATATTTTGATGCTTTTTAATTTATTAAACATGTGTCCGAAGAAGTTTTGAAATTTGGGGAAAATAGTATGTTTATTCATTTTAGGAATGGAGTTCAAATTTATTTGATACTAACCACCTGAAATATTGCATTTCAAGATCTCCAGCATGATGTTTTTTTCATACGCAAGCTTAGTTCAACCCATTGCTTCACATGCATCAGTCCTCATTTTTCTTATAAAGCAGTATGAAAACTGTTTACAAGCCAAAGATTATATTGAACTTAGGTTCCCTTCTCACTAACATAAACAGTGTTTTGTGAGTTTTCCAAGGGGAAAAGACTAAAACCTTAAAGATAATAAGTTCATATAGGTTTTTCTCCGTGTATGTTGTTCATTTTATTGAATTTTACGAATAACTATTAACTTGAATTCCTAACTTCTTTCCCAGCTTTCCAATGAACCAGCATTAGGAAAATTTCTTCATATTTTTTGTTTGCCTTAATTAACCCGCATTTCTAGTTGTCGATGAGTTTGAATAACGAATAATTGATACATTGTTGAATGTAATTATTTCCTGTCATAATGGTGTAATATGAATAAACTGACATGACTTTCGTTCTTGTTTTAGAAACATGAAATACATTTAATTATTTTGCTTGCAGTCTTTTCCTCTAAAAAGAATATTATGATCATGGATTATTAGTTGAAATTCCAACATAGTAAAGAAATTATGTTTACACCATTTGTGTGTAGAAAAGATTGTATCATAAATAGATAAAAAGAAAGAAAGTAAAAATTGTTGCAATATAACATAACCCTAGATTCTATTGTCTAACATGCATGTTATCATTACAATTTTACGATATGATATTAATTCGTGGAAGAAATTTACTAAGATTATTGAATTTAGATTGAAGTAGAATTTGAGTTTCTATATATATGCACACTTTAATATCCTTGAAGACTTTTTTTTAATCTTTACCTCCTTTTTTTCAAGTTTGTATATTTTGACCTGACTCGTTTGAATGTCTGCCTTCCTCAGCTTTCAATGATAATCGGGGTGGTCGTGGTCATGGTCCTCGCCGTGGTCGTGGAGACCGTGGACGTAGATTTGGCCCTAGGTCCGGCTCTCGTGATGACTGTGCTGATGATTCCTTTGGGGCAGCCAGGAGTTGGGAAGCGAGGGGTTCTGGTGAAGGCAATGGTGGGAGACAAGGTAGGGGTAGGGGTAGGGGAAGAGGAAGAGGAGGTAGAGGAAGCCAAGGTGATGCAAATGATGGTGGTTTTGAAGATGGTCAGGATCAAGGAAGAGGGAGAGGGAGAGGGAGAGGACGGGGGAGAGGAAGGAGGGGAAGGCAAGGTAGTAATGACCAAGCAAGTGGTGGTTGGGGTGGAAATAACCGTGAGAGTGGGAACCATGCAGATGGTGAATACAGTGATGCCTACAAGAATAGTGATTGGGGACAAGGTGCTGATCAAGGAAGAGGATGGAGTGGAAGCCAAGGCAATGGCCAAGGACGTGGTCGTTGGGGTGGAAATAACTCAAATGAAGAGAGGTGAGCTTGTTTTGAAGTTCATTAGAATTGAATTTGAACTCTGAAACATAACTGGAATATGTGCTCAAATTAATTTATAAGCTATAAATTAACATGTAAGTGTGTTATTAGCTTTATTGAACAATGTGAAAATTTGCTTTTGGGAACAGGGACGAAGGCAACAGAGGTTGGGGACAAGGTAATGGTGGATCTGGAAACGACAACTTAGGATGGGGGAACAATGCCGCTCCTTCTGGTGGTGGTGGAGACGGAAGTGGTGGTGGATGGGGATGGACAGGGGCTAAAAGTTGGTAAGAAACACTGACTCCAGTAGTTGGTTGGTAATTTCCCATTCTAGAAATGAATGATTTCTTGTGTAAGACAACATTTTCGTATGTTTGACCTTGTTTTTGATAGTTATCCCAGGTGGGTTTAAGATCCAATTCAACCGAAACCCATCCATATGACTGAATCAAGTCTGATTCAATGGATTGTTTTCTTATTCTAAATTCGTATTTGGTGTTTTGTTTTTACAGATTGGACTCTTTTCCCCTTTACAATATGTGACCATTTCCTGAATTCATATAATTTCGATTAGGACATTTGAAAAAAAATGATCACAATGAAAAAAAAAACATTTTGGATTAGACATTTCATATAAGAAATAACGGAATAATAAGTGTAATTTGAAATATAGCCTCAAAGGTATTTTAGATTATGTATTGGAGAATATGGTGAAATTTATGGTAATGACCATTCTAAAAGAAGAATAGCAATAAAAATAATTTTTAGTTGAAAAAAAAATTATAATAAAATAATTTAATTTATTTTTTACTATAAATTTAATATTATTTCATTCTTGACAAAAAAAACTAGTATTAAAAACACTCCTTTATAATTTTTCTGTAACTAGAAATGCCAACTCCGCATAAATATTATTTTGTGGTGTATAACCTATTTCTCTATTTTTTTTATCACACTTTTAAGCAAAATTAGTGTATCCGAGTTCACATAATATTTTTTTTTCCTTCTCATTTTATGGGAAATAAACTCTTCTCTCATTTCTTGTTCACTTTTTTTCTTTGTCTGTGGTAAGAGTTCGAATATCACATCATGTTTAATAAATGTATTTATTTTAATGATAAATTGTTTAAAAAAGACTCATATTTTTATTGAATTATATTTTTTAATTTTTACTTGAACATTTGTTTAGTTCTATTTGAAAATTAGTGCATGGAAGAAGCATGAAATCATGAACTTTCTTTACACTCAAAAGAAAATAATTTCTTACATAATAATTTTTTCTTAAATTTCAGAAACGTGGAATCATAATTTTTTTTTTCAAATTTTTTGTTTTTTTATTTAAATCAAGAAACAAAACCACGACTATAAGAAACAAAACAATCCCTCAGTATCTCTCGTTTTATATTCGCATTACACAATCTTAGAATTATTGAGTGTAAACGACAAGAATTTTTTGTTAGTGTAAAACATAAGATAAGCAAGTGTCTCTACTATTTTATCTCATTACTTAAATAAAAAGAGTACTTTCACCATTAAATAGTAGTTTATATAATTATTTATTATTTATTCATATATTAAATAATTTCACAAGGAAAACATAGTCTTTATATATATATATTCACTATTTTAACAATCTCTCCTTTGAATATGATGTTAAAAGTATTCATTATAAATGAGTTAGGTGTTAATTAAGTGGCTTTCATATTGGAAGTTTATATAATAAATCAGTAATGCGATTTTTTAACTAATATTTTTTAATTAAATTTATTATAATTTGTTTTAGATTAACATAATTTTTTATTTTGTAAAATTAATAAAATGTCTATTATTTCTCAGAACTCAATAATAATAAAATATAAAATTATTAATAGATAAAATATTCATTTTATTTATTTAAACACATGATATATACATTATTTAGAAATGTGTTAATAAAATAGTGAACAACATATTCAATTTTTTTTTATTTCAAACATATGTTAATAAAATAATCAATCATGCCGACCCTATATATTGTGGTGCGTAGCAGCGTAGGCATCACATGTACATATTTTTCATAACTATGTGGAAATCTTTCTTCCTTTATTCAATTAGAGTATAATTATTATCATGCAACTTTATCAACTATTTTACTTTAACCTAATTTTTTTCCATAACATCATTTACTCCATTAATTATTTACCTTAATAGATGGTGACTATTTTCTTTCTTCAACAATCACCACACATATAAAGAAAAATTATCTCACCATAAATGCAACACAAATTTCTTTGACTTTCAAAAACCACAAAATTAGTTTAAGTTATATGATTTCACATGAGGTGAGTATAAAGGGAATTCTAACCGGTGCATCACATGATATGATATTGAAAATATTTGTTTAATATATATTTTTATTTAAATTAGTTTTTAGAAAAAGTTTTAGATTTTATTTAAGAATATATTTTTTATAAAGATAAAAAATATATTTATTTATTATTTAAATTTAGAAAATTAAAATTAAAATATTGTTAATATTTAATATTTTTTTATATTTTTATTATGTGTACATAGAGTACATAAAAAAATAAAGTGAAATTCTTCCATACAACATATATCTTATGTATCATGTATCTACCTAACAAACTTTTAAAAACCCTAAATATTTCATTAAAATTAATAACAAGAAATCATATATTATAATAATAAGTGATGTTAACAACACATTTTAAATATAATTTTTATCATTTTAAAGATTTTTGAAGACTTGTATAATGAAGTCTCATATTTTAAGAATTTAAATAACTTTTTGTTGATGATAAGAAATATACTAAGAATTAAGTTCTTAATGTCTCTCTTGGAGTCATCAGTGGCCACTCACTGGCTGGCACTAGCCATTGACGTGATTGAGATCGTGGATTTGGTCCCACATTAAAACTCATTATTGAACACATAATAATTTTTTTATGAATTTTCATAACTTCGTAAAATGTTCTCAAACTATAATGAAAGCAGAGAATCTTTATTTCCATTTTTGTCAATTAAGCTACGGGATTTAACCCGTAAGCCGTGACGTTAGCCATGAATTTTCATACGGAATAATATATTTGTCTCGTTCAGATTTGGTTCAACCTTTCAACGTTGTGTTCTGTCTTCTGTCGTGTATCATAGGACTTGTATTGAACTTATATTCATCACTCACTAAATCTAAAACATGATGTTATCTATAAAGTATCAAATAATGTTTGTCATACAACAATAATGTCCAATGATATACTCC
Organism: Lablab purpureus; assembly: GCA_030347555.1. NCBI lineage: Eukaryota > Viridiplantae > Streptophyta > Magnoliopsida > Fabales > Fabaceae > Lablab > Lablab purpureus. The sequence goes on from CM059258.1 coordinate 28,813,248, forward strand.
ATACATGTCTTCTCATACCACCCCACAATTGTGCTCTCACTTCTTTTCAACCTTCCCACTTTTTTTTGTAACTGTCACTTGCCATTGTTCTTTTGGTACTGTTCTGTTTCCTTGTTTTCAGTTTTTCTCAAACTGGGGCCAAGATTAGAGATACTGTAAACTGGGTCAGACACCATTCCTGTTAACAGTATTGTGAATTGAGTCAGAAACTCGGTACTGTGAAGTTTCCCTGTTTTCAGTTTAAGTACAAAATTCTAAGGGGGTCTTCATGCAGCTTTAACACTAACATAGTTGAGTGTAGCTTTGGCTCATGTTCGTTTTATGGTGAGAAACGAAAAGGTGGGAGCCACACTAAAATTCTTGTATTTGAAGTTTTCCCTTTATGGTTAAGAAGAGAGTGGTGTTTCTGCTCATTTATTTTGCCACCCCACTTTGTTGTTATTGTTCTAATGTGATGGTGTTTTGGTTTGATGTTTCAGTTACTCCATTTTGTATTGGAAAAAGAGATCTTAGAGCATTATTGGTGATTTCTGTGGAAGGTTTGTGTTGGATGAGTGAGCAAAAGATGGGGTTTGAACCATTGAATTGGTACTGCCAGCCAGCAGAAAACAGCATTTGGGATAAAACAGTGGATAGTGCTTTTGGCTCCTACACACCTTGTGCAATTAACACTCTTGTTATCTCCGTTTCCAATTTGGTTCTTATAGGCCTGTGCTTGTATCGGATATGGCTTATCACTTGCAATGCTAAGGCTCAGAGGTTTTGTTTAAGATCAAATTACTATAATTATCTTCTGGGGATGTTGGCTGCTTATTGTGCTGCTCAACCTTTGTTGAGATTGTTAACTGGAAATTCAGCTTTCAATCTCAGTGGGCAAACCGGCTTTGCTCCTTTTGAGGTGAGTGTGTCATGCATATTTGCATACTATACTCCAATGAGACCCCTTTGCATGAATTCACAGTGTCTTCTATCACTTAAAGTTAACATTTGATGATGGCTTCAGTTTAGTTATTGATACGTGGGAGTTAGATGCCATACTGCAATAAAAGAAATTGTACAATTTGGTTAAAATGTGCAATTTTAAGCGGTTTTTGCTTTTGTGGTTTTGCAGATAGTGGCACTGGTAGTTGAAACACTTACTTGGAGTTCAATGATAACCCTCATCCTCTTGGAAACAAAGATTTATATCAGAAAATTTAGATGGTTGGTGCGCTGTGGAGTTATATATGTTTTGGTGGGAGATATTGTAATGCTTAACCTTCTTCTATCAATGAAAGATTACTGCAGCAGGTTAGCTTTCAATTTTAGGCCCAATACCTTGCCTTTTCACTAATAATGCATTCTATTTCATGCTGTCTTTTTCCATATTTTAAGCAGTAATCTGATCAGCAAACTTTTATTGCTTTGGTAGTAGCATCATTTCTTTTTTTATGCTCAAATATTTTACTTTAATATGAGATGGACATACCAAGTGAAATGTTTTTAATAAGCCTGTTCAGTATACTGACAATAATGAAAGATCTGGAATCTAATGAATGTAGGGTTACCAGTTTGAGATTAGTATGGATGGAAAGTCAATTGAATTTGAGTTAACAAACGATATTTTAATTTATATTTTTCAAAGTAAATAAAAAAATATGGTTGTTTGTACAAAAGTTTTTTACCTTCAGTGTGTATCATGATTAGGATTAGCAATAAATGCCAGAGAAGAGGAAATGAATTTTGGACGTCTCAATGAAATGAAGCAGTAGAAAGAAAAAATTACTTCGTTTTTCATAGTATATGCAGCAAGATACTTAAAGCTTTGATTTCACTTTTTCAGATCTGCTCTGTTTCTGTACATTAGCAGCGTCGTCTGCCAGGTAAATTCCTGATTTCCTCCATGAATGAAGATCAAAACAATCTCCATAATACTTGTACGCTGATAGATTTCATTTTTAGACTGCAATATTGGGAAGTGTGTTGGTTTATTAAAGCTGGCTACCATGTTGATATTCATTGCATAATCACAAGCCTAGGCCAATAATGATTATTTGTGTTGCCTAACTATTGGGACATCTCACATAGCCTACCTCAATTCTTGTAGTGCGGCTTATATATATGTGTGTGTGTGTGTTAGGAAATTTTACTTAATGCCAAATGATTTTAAGTTGAAATTTATCTGGTATTAGAGTCTGTAACTTATCTTGGTAATTGCATATTCGGGTAGGCATATGTGTATGTTGAGAAACTTTTACTTGATATTAATTGGTTTTAAGATGAAATCTGAAACTAACATTTCTTAAGAAAAGTTGAGGCAATTCGGCTTGGATTTGGAGTGGTTTGTTGTACTTATGATCCTGCAGTAGCATGGTATACAAGTAGCAACATGTAAGTTGATGCAGATTGGGATGGAATAGCAATTAGTGGGTTATATTTTTGTCATTTGGCCCAAGATGAACTGCTGGACATTAAAGATGTTATGTCACTAAGAAAATCAGATACATCACAAATGAACTTATTGTAGCTACTTTTCTGATGTAGGCGTTGTTTGGTGCCTTACTTTTTGTTTACATTCCTAATTTGGTTCCCTATTCTGGCCATACGACAATGCAAACTGATCTACCCGACCATGGTGAATATGAACCTCTTTGTGGAGAAGATCAAGTTTTCCCTGAGAGGCAAGCCAATGTATTCTCTAGTGAGTAGCATTAATAATTTCTTAGCTTTACAATTTGTTATACTGAATACAATTGGCAGTGTATTTTTTTGGGTGTTTTCCTTTTTATTCAATTAAGTAGCCTTTATCCTTGTGAATCTATTAACTAATATGTTTTCTGCATTCTGTGTAGGAATATGTTTTGGATGGATAACTCCACTCATGAAGCAAGGCTACAGAAAACCTGTAACTGAAAAGGATGTTTGGAAGCTAGACAAATGGGATGAAACAGAGACATTAACTGAGAAGTTTGTATTTTTTTTCTCCATGCTTACTATATGGTTCAGTATCAAATTCTCACATATGCATAATTTAAACCACTTTATGGTAAATGCAGGTTCCAAAACTGTTGGATGTTAGAATTTCAAAGCTCTAACCCGTGTCTTTTAAGAGCATTGAACAGTAGCCTGGGGAAAAGGTGCATATTGAAAGCTTTTTGATAATACTTTTTAGCCTTTTCTTAGTTGTTTAGTCTTTATTTTGGACTCTACAAGATGAGCTTAGTAATATTGTTTTCTCGTATTTTAATATGATTTGGTTTCAATGTTTGGTTAGGTTTTGGATGGGAGGCTTCTTTAAGGTGAACATTTTGACCCTCATGTTTTGATGTTTAACTTTGATTACTTCAAAGTTCAAATGAATCGGTAAACATTTTCTCAGTGCACATTCAGAGGTTTTATTTGTCACTATAATTTAAGCATGAGTAAGATAAATTTAATTGATAACAAATAAAAAAATAGCTAAGCTTAAGTTAGTTAGCTTACCAAATTAAAGAATTACAAATGCTACTTGTCATGAACCAACATTACCTAAAGCTTAAGCAGTTTGGAGAAGTCCTAACAATAGAAACAGTCTCTCACACAAAAAAGACCTTTGCGCATGAGGAAAAGTTAATATACATGGCTACAGCCTGTTTTGGATTTTATAGTAACCAGTAACCTCATTAGGTCATCTTGTACAAATGCTTTCTTTGTATATACAATTATATTCTGTGTAGAGTTTGAAAAAATTTTTACATGAAAAGGCATATAATAAATTGAGCTTTATAGCACTGACACCTGTGGAGCTTGAAATTTTTAATGATCTTTGCAGATTGGTAATGATCTTTCTCAGTTTGTGGGACCTATTTTGCTGAATCACCTCTTAGATGTAAGTTCATTTCTCCTTGAAGCCAAATTGGATGATGTAAAAGGAAAATAAAGAGCAGAAAGAAGCACAATCATACAGTGATAAACCCAACAACACATGCATGCACAGACTAGACATGATAAATAGAAGAATGGACACACAAGAATTAAAATTTGCCAATTCACATGCCTACTTGTTTTGAGATCACATCATCCTTTACTACTTAAGAAAAATCTTAAGCACTAAAACATGAAGATTGAGTTTGATTTCAAACTCGGATTGTGTTGTCTTGCAAATTTCTTTGTTGAGAGGTATTTGATTGCAATTAAAACATTGCTTCTACCAAGTCACTTCAATCTTGACCATTCATGTAAGATTAAAAAGTCAAGATTAATTATAATCACAATCTTAACTTTTTAAATGATAATTTCGTATTTATGCTTCCGATTTCATTTTTACAAGGATATTTCTGACTTGTTATAGCTACATTACCTTTTACTCTTATTGTAAATGACAGTCAATGCAAAGAGGAGATCCATCCTGGATTGGTTACATCTACGCCTTCTCTATATTTGTTGGAGTGGTATGCCTTCTGTTTATTATATCTTGAAGAGTTTTGGTCCAATGTAAAACATGTTTTAAGGGTTTTACAGTATATGAGCAGCATGAGTGCATACTTTTCAAAGATCTTGGCCAAAATATAAAAGCTTTGTTTAGTATGTGTTCTTTCTATAGCAAGCCTCAGAATAATCAAATGGTGTGCTATTTATTCAGACCAAAGGGAAATTACCTTTACCTCCTCATGCTAGTTTGCATTTTCACATGCAAATAATTCATCCAAAGCTAATATTTTAACTCTAGTTTTTTTCTGTAGCCATCATTTTTAGCATGGCAAAAACTAGGATTAGAATTTCCCTTAATGCAAGAAGAATGATAGAGGAGTATCTTTTTTTTTCTCACAATGAATAGAATTTTTTTTTAATGTCATAATTATTTTATACTTTTGATAGCATTTATTAACACGAAGAAAAGAACAACTAACTAGTGACTCAACTCAACTCTTTCCAGACAGCTGGTGTTCTTTGTGAAGCACAGTATTTTCAGAATGTTATGCGTGTTGGCTTTCGGCTTAGATCAACTTTGGTATGATGCCTCTTTCTCTTAGGAGTCCAGCTACCCTATTTATCCAATCTAGACAGCCCTCAATAAACTGATTTATGAACATAGTTTACATGATGTGACCTTGTCTAATTATAGGTGGCTGCTATATTTAGAAAATCCTTAAGGCTAACTAATGAGGGTCGAAAGAAATGCACATCTGGGAAGCTTATGAATATGATAACAACAGATGCCAATGCATTACAGGTTCTTTTGCTGCTTAGACTGAATATTCAAGTCAACTCGTGAATTATTATTATTATTATTATGATTTGGAGAGTAGAATACTGCCACCGTATAAACCTTATTGCTGATGTGCTTTGCAATGTGTAGCAAATATGTCAACAACTTCATGGACTATGGTCTGCACCATTCCGTATCACTGTAGCTATGGTTCTCTTATACCAGCAACTGGGGGTTGCTTCACTTATTGGATCGTTAATGTTAGCCCTTATTATCCCACTGCAGGCAAGTTTTATCTCTTTTTTATAGTTTGTAGACATGTGCATTATAGTTGTTGAAGATGTCAAATCGACTAAAAATATGATTAAGTTATATGTCTAAGGACAAATTTCACAGTTTTGTAATGAGATTAAGTTTAAAGTAAGATGTTTTCAATTAATTTAATGAGTGCAAATGTTTGAGTTTTGAATTAGTATAAATTGAAACTGGTATATTTGGCATCTTGTTCATTTTCCAAATGATAACTATTCTCTTTATTTCATAGGTTTTGACTCGATGAATAAATAAATAAAAATATTATGTTTGAGAGTTTTGAATTTAGTATAAGTTGAAACTGATATATTTTGTATCTGGTTCGTTTTCTAAATGATAATTATTCTGTTTATTTTTATCCAATGAATAAATAGATAAATTTATTGCTTTTGAGAGCAGACATTTGTGATTAGCAAGATGCGAAAACTGACAAAGGAAGGACTACAGCAGACAGACAAAAGGGTTGGTCTGATGAATGAAATTCTAGCTGCCATGGATACTGTAAAGTATGAACACTTTAAAAAATCTCCACTTGCAGCATTCAATCTTAGTTCGTTTTTTAACAGTTTCTGTGATATGCTGATATCATTCAGATGTTATGCATGGGAGACAAGCTTTCAGTCTAGAATTCTAAGCATACGAGATGACGAGCTATCATGGTTCCGCAAAGCCCAGCTGCTATATGCTGTATGAGCCTTGACACAATTTTAGAATTTTGCCTTCCTATATTGTGTATTGAGAGCATAGTATTATTATTTACAGTAATTGGAGCAGCTATATACTTTATGTAAAAGTAGCCCAAGATTCATGGCTTTCAAGGTCAATAAGTACATTCAAATTTAATATACAATAACCTATCAGTATAAAATTGTTTTCAAGGAAAAGATCACCTGGTATGATATCAGAAAATGGTTTCTAAGATATGTTGCTAGACCTCCTTTGGGTAATAGTATTCATATTATCTCTTTAATTTCTTATCGACTTCAAGCTATATCAAGGATGAATGCGAAAGCATATTGACAGTGTTCTTAAGCCACCATATATGTGGTAATACATGCTATTGGTTCCTACATTCGGAGCTAATTCCAAGAATAGTCTGCCACCATTCATGAAATTTCGGGCTTGTATTGTAACATCTTGTGATCTCACTCCAAACTCAAGATTGTTTGAAAGTGTGACTAGTTCTTATTTCTTCAAAAGTATTGTGAAGTCACATGCTCATAGGACTCACAAGTTCTTTAATTGGAATTTAGCATCAGTTTGTTTTTTCTGGAGACATCTTCGTCTATCACACAACACAATTCAATTACATATTCTATATACGCATGTGCCACATAACTAAACAATTTCTTAGAATGCTTGTAAATATTTTCTACGGCATAGAAGTTCTCCTAGACTCTGAAAATTTCTAGCTTTCCTTCTAACTACTTGTCTTCTGTTGCAGCTTAATTCTTTTATACTAAACAGCATCCCCGTTCTTGTGACTGTGACCACATTTGGAGTGTTCACTTTACTGGGAGGAGAATTGACACCTGCAAGAGCATTTACCTCATTATCTCTTTTTGCAGTTTTGCGCTTTCCTTTAAATATGCTTCCAAACTTGCTAAGTCAGGTTGTTATTGTCCCTTGTCATATTCAGTTAACACTTGCTTTAGTTGGTTATGTGTGAAGTCATTCCTCACTGGTTTTCTTTTCTTACAGGTAGCAAATGCAAATGTCTCGTTGCAACGTTTGGAGGAACTGTTCTTAGCTGAGGAGAGAAATTTAAAACAAAATCCCCCTATTGAACCTGGTCTTCCAGCCATCTCAATTGAGAATGGATACTTTTCATGGGATCCTAAGGTCAAATTTTCAATGATCCTTGTTTGCACAGCCACAATTTTGTTAAAGCTTTCTTAACTTTTTGGTACAGTGCCACACCATTGCATTTCAATTTTCATGAACGTGAAGCAACATTTTATAATTTTGGTATTAGTAATGCACACTTGAGTTTATACATGAAAATCGTATTCAATTCTCACAGGAAGAGAAACCAATATTATCAAATATCAATGTGGAAATACCAGTTGGCAGCTTAGTTGCAATCATTGGCGGTACTGGAGAAGGCAAAACGTCACTTATTTCAGCAATGATTGGAGAGTTACCACCTTTAGCAGATGGAAATGCTACAATCAGAGGCACTGTTGCTTATGTACCTCAGATTTCATGGATTTACAATGCCACGGTGAGTTGTTGAAGCTTGCTTACGATTCATTTCTTCCTGTAAAATAAATTTTCTTAAAAAAATGTATATCATCATTTATCATTCTGATTGCTTTCTTTTCTCAGGTTCGTGAAAACATACTATTTGGATCAAAATTTGAGTATGAACGATATCGGAAGATCATTGATATCACTGCTTTACAGCATGATCTTAACTTATTACCTGTAAGATAATTTATAAAATGTCATCTCTATTGCTTCTCTGAACTAATGGGAATTTTCCTTTTTTAATCATTGCATTTATATCCTTTCAGGGACTTGATTTTACAGAGATTGGAGAAAGAGGAGTCAATATTAGTGGTGGACAAAAGCAAAGAGTTTCCATAGCTAGGGCTGTATACTCAAATTCAGATGTATATATATTTGATGATCCATTGAGTGCTCTTGATGCTCATATTGCTCAAGAGGTATCATTCTTATTTTTTATCACGCTTTAGAACACAAGTCCTTGTTATGGTATAACTATACCATCTACAGAAGCTTTAGAACACAAGTCCTTGTTATGGTATAACTATACCGTCTACAGAAGCTTTAGAACACAAATTCAAATATTACTTCCATCTTAATAGATATTATATCTGACATTCATTCAAACCCAACTTAATTTCATTATCAAGAAACTAAGAGCGATTTCCAATGGAAATTGCTTGTTAGAGCTAATTATAGTTAATAATTTATTATTAAAACGGATGAGATAGTACAAAAGATGTTTGTATTGTTTATAATTTTTTATAGTTGTTTATTTAAGCAACTCTAAACTAGAGATGTTTAGCTATATGACCCACATCTCATAGTTCCCAATCATAAACAATTCTAATAAGCAACTTTCATTGAAAATGCTCTAATATAAGGAATGCTACTGCCTGCACATGTACATTATTAGATTATTATATTTGCCTTTCTTTTCTATATTTTACATAAATATTTGAATTTGAGAAATCATCTTTAATGGTTGACCATTTAAAAGTTTGAAATAGCTATGATCATAGCTCATATAGTCTGATTTGCAATTGCCTTTAGGTTTTCAGGAACTGTATAAAGGAAGGGCTGCGAGGAAAAACCAGGGTTCTTGTCACCAATCAGCTACATTTTCTCCCTCAGGTGGATAAGATCATTCTGGTTAGTGAAGGCATGATTAAGGAGCAGGGAACATTTGAGGAGTTATCAAAAAGTGGGCCTCTATTTCAAAAACTAATGGAAAATGCAGGGAAAATGGAACAACAAGCAGATAATAACGGAGATAGTGAAAACCATGACAAGGATACAAATTTACCCTTGAATAATGAAGCAATTGTTGAATTACCAAGTGATACAAGCTATGAGAAGAAAGGAAAATTACGAAAATCAGTACTTATCAAGAAAGAGGAGCGGGAGACAGGCGTGGTTAGTTGGAAAGTTATAATGCGGTAAGATTGCCATTAAAGCTCAGAAAAAGATGAGTCTATTTCCTTTGAGTTATTGTTATGATGTATGAATGAGATGATGTTGATTGTCAAATGATTAGGATTTCTAAACACATGTTAGTCTCTTCATTAAAATGAATAAACATTGATTTTTCTTGTGATGTATTGGCTCTAAACCATGATTGTCTGATGAAGAGCACAATAGATTGTCTACTAGAAAATGTTTAGTAGTGTTAGGAGTAGTTAGACCGTCTACCGTCTACCGTCTGACTAATGTATTACATGGTGTTTTGTCTGAATTGCTTTATGTTTTTTCTGTTATTTTGTTTCTTCAGTTTTAGATAGAACATATGTTATATTCAATAATGTATCTGGAGACATTCTCTCTGTGTATAGAACCTTCTAATACAATACAGTTGTTTTCTTTCATTCTTGTTCTTGTGTTTTTTTGTTATTGTTGTTTTGAACCCAACATTTCTCTTTTGTTTTCCTTTTATTGAGCCTCATTGGAACTTCTTTGCTACTTGAATGAAATTAGATGCTTTATTTTGATTATGACCTGTGATTTCCAAATTTACAGGTACAAATCAGCACTAGGAGGACTGTGGGTAGTTTCCATACTCTTTGGATGTTATACACTAACCGAAGTTCTTCGAATTTCAAGTAGTACATGGTTAAGCGTGTGGACATCTCAAGATTCAACTGCAGATAATAATCCGGCATATTTTCTTTTGATCTATGCACTTTTCTCATTTGGACAGGTCATTATGCAATGACTCTATATTTCTTTTATCTGCTCGGTACTTGGCACCTTTCACCTTACCCTTATAAGGAATTGGCATTATACAAGAAAATATTCATCATTCAACAATCTATCTGACTTATCATATGGTAGCTTTCTGCACATTTTTCAGTTTCAAGAAAATGAAGTGAATATTTCTTTTGCTGCATTTAGGTATCTGTGGCACTTGCCAACTCTTATTGGTTGATCGTTTCAAGTCTTCGTGCTGCCAAAAGATTGCACAATGCAATGCTGGATAAAATCCTCCGGGCTCCTATGGTATTCTTCCAAACTAATCCGGTTGGTCGCATAATTAATAGGTTTGCAAAAGATACGGGAGATATAGATACCAATGTTTTTAACTTGGTGAACACGTTTTTGGGGCAAGTCTGGCAACTACTTTCCACATTTGTTCTTATCGGCACTGTGAGCACCATTTCCCTGTGGGTCATAATGCCACTTCTGATATTCTTTTATGCAGCTTATATATATTATCAGGTATGCTCCATATGTTGTCCTTAGTTTTAGAGCTGTCTCGTTAGAATGATTTACATGCCAAGTTGGTTTTATCTACTTTTGCAATTTGAATAACTTGAAATAAAGATGTTTCTTTTTGCTTGCTAGAGAGAGATAGATGAATAAAAACTAATAACTAAATTATGTAAAAGTACAAGCACTATATGGTCATTGAATAGCAATTTTCACTAAAATTTAGGATTTTGTTTTGGCCAAAATCCAGGCTAGGAGCACTGCCATAGATTGGATGATCAGGGTTAACTAAAATTCATTTGGTGAGAAGTTTTAGTACTATATTGCAGTTGATACTATAAGGGAAATCTTTGACATATTTGGAGATTGAAGTCCTTCTACATCCACTGAACTTTTTTCATGATGTATACTTTTTAGTCTCCAAACTTCATAACTGAATCACAGTAGCATTATCCCAGCTAGATTCCTAGTCATAATGAATGTGTCAAGAATAAAAATGGTGTGCAAGTGAAGGTGGGACAAAGAAAACACCCTTCTGGAAATTAAGACCAGTAGAGTTTGTTATTTTTAGTTGACACAATGTGGTCTTAGTTTGAGTTATTGGTATTTTTTCTACTGACATCTTGCCTGACAGAGCACGGCTCGAGAGGTAAAGCGCATGGATTCCATTACAAGATCTCCTGTTTATGCACATTTTGGTGAATCACTGAATGGTTTGTCAAGCATCCGTGCTTATAAAGCATATGACAGAATGGCACACATTAATGGAAAATTCATGGATAACAACATTAGATTCACTCTTATGAACATAAGTTCAAATCGTTGGCTCACCATAAGGCTAGAAACATTAGGAGGCCTCATGATTTGGCTGATAGCAACATCTGCAGTCTTGCAGAATGCAAGAGCTTCAAACCAGGCTTTGTTTGCATCTACAATGGGATTACTTCTCAGTTATACTTTGAACATAACAAATCTCTTGAGTGGTGTCCTTAGGCAAGCAAGTCGAGCTGAAAACAGTTTAAACGCTGTTGAGCGTGTTGATACATATATAAATTTAGAAACTGAGGCTCCAGGTGTAATCGAGAACAACCGTCCACCACCCGGATGGCCAACCTCAGGATCAGTTGAGTTTGAGGATGTTGTTCTGAGATACCGGCCTGAACTTCCTCCAGTGCTGCATGGATTGTCCTTCACCGTACCTCCAACTGAGAAGATAGGGGTAGTTGGAAGAACTGGTGCAGGAAAATCTAGTATGCTTAATGCATTATTTCGGATTGTGGAACTAACGAAAGGAAGAATCATCATTGACGGTTGTGATATTTCTACATTTGGACTAGCAGATCTACGAAAAGTTCTCACTATCATACCACAGTCTCCAGTTGTTTTCTCTGGTATGTTCCATTTACAGAATTGTTGTTCTATCTCAGATATTGGTAATCAAAAATGAGTTTGGTCTTAATCCAGTGTAAGCAATGCTTTATATTGTGATTGAAATCCATATGAAGGTATTGTTGTGCCAAGATATCATGAGTGTAAAGGTGCATACATTATCATCCAATCATGAATTAGCATATAATCGGAAAAAAAAGACTTTGTAAGTGGTTCTGATAATCAAATTATCATAATAATGTGGCAATAAAAGATTGGATGATAGTGTGAAAAACTAAAAATAGACCAAAATAAGCTTTGTTATTGGTACCTTTATTGTTTTCATAATCAAGAAAAAAAAACTGGAAATCAGGAATTTTTTATTCTGAGACCTGCATGTTAACCGTCAATGAATTATAATTGAAATGTGAAGAATGTTTGCATTAGAAAACTGTCAGTCAGTGTTCTCTTTCTTGATCATATGAGAATATGGATTAAGACATTATTATTAATATTGTATGATTTTAAATTTTCATTTAGCTGTGAATGAACATTGTTTGTTAACTTCAGTAAAACTTCTCCCCTCTAAAATCTTCTTCCTTTCTCTAAGGGACTGTTCGTTTCAATCTTGATCCATTTAATGAGCACAATGATGCTGATCTATGGGAGGCTTTAGAAAGGGCACATCTGAAGGACGTAATAAGAAGAAAGCCATTTGGTCTAGATGCTCAGGTAGGTACACAGATTGTGGTATAATATTATTAATACCTTTATATGATTGGTTTTTTCCTGGAGACATTTTTTTAATCATCAATTGAAAAGATGAAATATGACAATGTAATCTTTTTCACTGAATGAAGGTTTCAGAGGGAGGAGATAATTTCAGTGTTGGGCAGAGGCAACTGCTGAGTCTAGGTAGAGCATTGCTTCGAAGATCGAAGGTTCTTGTCCTGGATGAAGCTACTGCTGCTGTAGATGTTAGAACTGATGCCCTTATACAGAAAACTATCAGACAGGAATTTCAGTCCTGTACAATGCTCATCATTGCACATAGACTAAATACAATCATTGACTGCAATCGGATTCTGCTGCTTGATTCTGGCCGGGTATGTCCAAGTACCATGAGTAACAAATATTGAATTTTTACATGCAGCAAGTATTGTGATTCTGTAAGAACTAGAAGAACAGTCTATGTATGAACTGGATTAACTATATTTTTCCTCACTATACCTGAATGTTGTCCTCAATGGCTACTGTTAAAATGAGTTGGCATGGAGTTATTATGAAGTATAAATAAGAACCAAATTGAACATGATTGAATGGCGTAGGGACCAAAATAAAATACTTTTAGTCACTACACATGACACCTATCTTCAATTTGGTCCCTATAGTCCTATACTTCACTGTATTACAACTCCATATTATAATAGAAAGACTAAATTTAAAACATTTTAGTATAAGGATCAACTTGGAAATGAGTGTCTCAATTAAGAAATGAAGCATACACTATTACAAAATACTTTAATTCTAACTCAATCTCACGGCTTAAAAGATATAATTTGCACCTAGTTATATATACTATAATTTTGACTTTATCTGTAATTGATGTAAAAGTTCCATTGCCTATATAGGAGAGATGTACTTGTACTGAGAAGACCTAATTTTACGCAGAGTGAAAGAAATAAATATTGGTCATTAGATCTTATCATGAATGGTTAAAATTAAAAGACCTGAGTCATGTTAGTTTCTCAAAGAGCCATCCATGTATGGTTGTACCACTCATATGTCATATTTTGATAGGAAAGGGAAATGACTTGTGAGGAGATGAATTTAGATGAGACCAAAAGAAGAAGGCCGGCTGGGAGGAATTTTGTTTTTGCATTCTGATATTGCGTTTTGCATTTTGTTACATTGCCACCTAGACAGTTAAATATGTTTTTAGTCCTTGAACTATTTGTCAAAATTGTGTTTTGTCTCTAGGGCAAACTTTGGACTTATTTTGTCCTTATACTTTTATAAACTTGAGTAAATGATCCTTGATAACAAATAAAAACATCTTTAAAGAGAGGAAAATGAGAGAAAAGAAAAGAAAAAAGAGTAAAAGAAGCCTAGGAGACAAATGATAACGAAGTAGGAAACTATGAAAAAAAAAATTAAAGAGATAAAAATGAATTCTTACACGTCATCAAAAATCATTTACATGAGTTTATAAAACATAAGGATGAAATAGGCCCAAGGTTTGTTCCAGGGATGAAACACAATTTTGACAAATAGTTCAGGGACTAAAAACATATTTAACTCTTTTGTTATTGTATTTTTTTCCACTACTGTAGTAATTCATCTATTATATTAACCATGAATTGTATGTTGGAAAATTTTCTCAAAGAGAGGCCCACTGAATTCATAATATTTTAATGAATAAAGAGAAAGAATTATCAGGTTATTGTTCTTTTTGGAGGAATCCTTGACCTCGAATCAAAGGAATTTACTGTGCTCATATCATGTTTTCCTAGCAGAATTGAGGGGTTGTTTTTTCACATTCTGTAAGTCAGTAACTATGATTCAATATTAAGATTCATCTCTACTCTTTCCAGGTCCTTGAATACAGTTCACCAGAGGAACTCCTTCAAAATGAAGGAACTGCTTTCTACAAGATGGTTCGAAGTACTGGAGAAGCAAATGCTGAGTATCTATGTAGCCTAGTATTTGGAAGAACAGATAACAATAATGAATATAACAAGGAATTGGAAAACCGTATGAGACAATTAGCTTCTACTCACTGGACCGCTGCTACCCAGTTTGCCATAGCTGCTACCCTTTCTTCACTACACCATCAGCTTCAAAAACCAAGTAGTGAAGACAGTGAAGATATTCTTGATAAAACAAAGGATGCAGTTACAACACTTCAAGAAGTTCTAGTGGGGAAACATGATGAAGCCATAGAAGAGACACTGTATAAATACCATATTCCTACAGATAGATGGTGGTCTACTCTCTACAAAGTCATTGAAGGTAAACATTAGAATGAACACATGCAAACATGCACCATATTTCATTTCTCTTGTCAATTGTTTAGTTGAGATCGATACCTTATAAGGCTTGATTGGATTAACTTTTCCGTAAGTACTTCTACTTCTATAGAAGTTAAAATGAATTAAACTTCTAGCGAAGTTAAAATCAATTTATTCACTTTTACTTTTATACAACCTTTTTGCATATAACTGTCTCAAAATTCTCTGCAGCATAAGTTAATTTTAACTCGTTTAAGAAGTTTGATTCATTTTGTTTTTTATTCTCTTCTCTTCTAACTACTACTTAGTAAGAAGTTTGTACAAACAAGATCATACTATTTAACAAAGAGATAAGTAATTTGTTTTCATACAAGTAAAAGTTTGTTGGTACAACAATTTTTCCTTCAAACTAATACAAAATTGATGCTGTAATCATCAAAATATAGTAACTGAAGTAATATTAAGTGAAAAGTTTATGTTTCTGCAACTAATAGTCCTTTTACTATATATGGAGATTATAGTTGAGTTTTCTTGTTGGTTCAATTTAAACTACTATTTTTTCCACTAAATTTGCTGATTCTACATTCATATTTTTTCACCAGGTCTTGCTATCTTGAGGAGGTTGCCTAAAGACAACATTCAACAACTACAACATGATTTTGATGAGAGATCTTTTCACTAACATACAACTTGAGGTACAGAGGAGTTTGCAATTCAATCTCAGAGGAATAATAATCACAGTAACAAGATTCTTTAGAATTGTTTTCCCTCTTTCTTACACCTATTTTTCTTTTTTCAACAATTTCTGATCTGTGGTAAACCCTGAACCCTAGAATTCGAACCCAAATAAAGTTGTAAATATCTGCATTCTTAACATTCTTTCTTATGTTCATAGGGTTACCAAAGTTATCCATATTCAATATAAATTATTTTAGCGTACGCGGGCTAGGTTATTTATAATTAAAGTACTTATTGCTTAAAGTTAAGTTTTTAATTTGGTAAAGAAATTTTAAATACGTTTTTAAGTTTGAATTAACCTTTTTATTTTCAAAATATAATATTAAAAAATCCATAGAACATTTTATTGAAAAAAAAATATTACACAAATGAATTTAGATTTAAATAAGTTTTGGATATATTTTAGTTGGAGTACTTAATAAATTTTCTTTTATATTAAGTACTTTATAAAAAAATTAATAGGGGTCTTTTTCATTATATCCTTCTATTAATTCGTTGATGTGACTATTGTCTAAACGTTAACAAATTCATGAAAAGATGCAACAACAAGGACTCATGTAGAAAAATAAAATAAAATTATTAAGTACTTAACATAAATAAAAAGGTTTATTAGTTACTAAAAAAAATCAAACATAATAAGAATCTAAAACTGATTTAAGTTATCAATATAAATATATTTATAATTGTATAAAATATAATAGATTGGCTCTTATATAATATATTTTATTACTTATTTATTGTGTTTTTAATTTTAATTTAATAGTTTATATTAATTTGTTATAATGCTTATAATTTTAAAAAATAGAGATTAAAACATATTAGAAAATTCATGTGTAAGATTAAAAATAACTAACTTTTACTAATAATCAAATTCATGACCAATAATTATAAAATTTGAAATTTTAAGTAATTACTTGATGTCTACAATTTTAATTTTTTAAAAATTGTCCTTTCATACATATGTTTTTATAAAACATTTAAAATTTTATATAAAAAATAAATCATTTAAAAATATTTATCTAAACATATTATAAGAAGATTTTATTATAAGATACTCTATATACATGTACATGACATAACTTTCTTTCTAAAAATATTGATACGTTAAATTTTCAATTGAATTAATAAATAAAAGACCTCAAATAAATTTGTTCTCGTAGCTTTAAATTTATTATAATTTCGAAATTTTTAGTTTGATTAAGTATTGATATAAGTAATATATGATAGATATTGAGTAAGAAAATTATATATATATATCCTACTACCCATAAGAAATGAAATACAAAATTCATATTTTTTCTCTCTAAAAACAGATAGATGAATAAATATAATCAAATTCACACTTGTCATTCCTGAATAAGAAAAGAATAGACAAACATAAAAATAAAAATAATTAATTTAAGAGATTTAAAATTTTGTAGTGAGATTTTTCTTTTTATACAACCTTTATAATTTTTTAATTTTCATTTATCCTTGCAAATTTTTATTGTTTTCTGACATTTTGTGAAATTCTTTCTTGTAAGAAATATTTTTTTATTGTTAAAAAGTTCTTTTAAACTCTTATAATATAAATTCATTAACATCTATAAATTTTAGTTAGCATCTTCCCTATAAGAGTTATAAGATTAAATTTAGATGAAACATTTGTCTATATTAACATAATAATAAAAATAAGACTTAAGTCTAAAATAAAATTTAAAATTATAAAATAAAAATATTATTTATTTATATTAAATATAACTATAATATGAAAATAATTGATAAACTGAAATATAAATAGTATATTATTAAATAAAATTTTATAACACCTAATACGAAATCTTAATGATAGGATTTAAAAAAAAAAAAATTAAGATATAGGAAAGAAATTTCTTCAAATATATTATCAATTTTAATAAATGTAGATATTTTTAATTAAATTCTTATTAAAAGAAATTGTTTACATTAAATACTTAAAACATTTATATTTATACTTTTTTAATATAGTCCATGTTAGATTTTACTGTTAAATAAAAAAATATGTTTGATAGCTTATATTGTTATTTTTGATGAGGCTTTCCATAAAAAATAAAATTACTTAAATTAAATTTTAAATTTTTCATAAATTTAATATTTTTAGATAAAAAATAAGAATTATTTAAATTAAGTTTTATATTTCTTTGATATTTTTAATTGTGACTATACTAAAACAAATTCATTATCTTAGACCTTTAAAATATTTATATTTTTTTATTAAGTCTTTACTATTTTATTTTAGTGATAATTAAAATGATATGATTTATAATTTTATAGTCTCAAATATAATATTACTAAAAAATTATTAAATTATTATTATTATTTAATTACGAAATTTTTTAAAATAAATTTAAAATTATTAACAAATTTATTAATAAGTTATTAAAATATTTAATTATTAAAAATCAAATTATATTCCACACAAGATTTCTACTCCAAAATAATATTTCACGAGACTACAAATTATTAAAATACTTTTATTCATTAACTATTATAAATATGGTCAAAACAAATTTTTAACTTTGAAATATTTATAGACTGACATAAAGTGCGAATATATAGACATGGAAGGAGTAGTTGAAAAATATGTATACTAAGTATTTAGTATAGCAGTGACTTTCAATCTAGGTTTATTTTAATGATTAAATATTTTAATATTTTATAAATAATTTTGTGAATATTTTTTAAATTTGTTTTAAAAATTAATAATTAAATAATAGTAATTGTTTAATAAATAATTAGTATAGTTGTATTTGAGACTGTAAAATTATACCACCATTCTATGTTAGTTAAGTTGGATATTTAAATAAAAGTTTATAAATCATTCTATTATTCATAATTATCTATAATTAATACAGATGTAAACTTATATTTTTTTAATTTTTAATGTAAATTTTTTATATAAAATTTATATAATTTACAAATTAAATAATTTTTATTTTTAATCTTTATGAGTTATCACAAGTTATTATATTAAATCAAATTTAATCTAAAATTTAATATTTAATATTTCTATGTATTATTATTAATTTTAATTTAATTTAAAATATAATATTTTTATATTATTATTAAGTCTAATTTAATTTATAATTTATTTTTCTTTTATTAATTATAAATATAAATATGGTTTTCTTATTTAACTTAGAAGTTTGCTAAGACAAATATGATTTATCAAAATTAAAAACTTTTATAATCCAAACTTAAAAAACCAATTTTTATAATGTTGATTTTTGCAAATACAAACTTAAATATACCCAATTCTAATTTTCAATAAAACATAACTTTTTTAATTAAAATTTAATTGAAAATATCAAATTTTAAGTCAACTTTTGTTTCTATGCGCATATAATATGATCAATGATATGTAATGAATCATAGAAATCACTCAAATTAATAACAACTTTAATACTATGAACTTAATTGAAATACTTATATATTTTGAGATCTAAGCAAAAATAAAAATTTTAACTCAATTAAAAAGTTTATAAAGAGTTAAAATTTAATTAAGCTGTAAAATAATGTTTTAAAATTTTATTATAATAGAAAAATAAAAATCATTTAATTCTTAAACAGCTTGGAGTTAAACGACACAGTATTGTTAGGGTTCTTGTTTTCTAGCCATGAAGCTGGTGGTGATATGTGAGGATATGTGAGGAGGATAGGAGCAAAATGAAATCATGCACTCTTTCCCCTCCGTTTTTCGGATTTCAAGGTAAATTTATTGTCTTTTTTTCTAATTGCTGTCACATGGTTATGTTTGTGTCGTAAAGTCAAAATCTCTGCTTTTTGATCTACGAAAAAACATTCTTTTAGCACAGAGATAATCAGTTTTTGTTTGATTAAAATACTGTAGCTTTTCCAAGTCGCAAATTGATTACTTTCTCTTTTTATTTTTGTATTTATTTTACACTTTGGTGTTGCTTTTCTTTTCTTTTTTTTGTTGTTTCTTTCTGTATGTGTTGCTTTTTTGTAGCTGTGGGGTTGTTGATATATGTTCTCCTAGCTGTAAGTTTTCATATCTTTTGGATTTATTTGCTTTGACGATTCATTCTTTCAATGGTTTTCGTAATTGTCTATGTTTCCACGTGAAATGTTCTTTGATAGATTGACAAGAAAAAAAAATGTCATGGGTGCTGGTAATATGTTTCAGAGTGGCTAAATTTCTTTTTTTTTTATTTATTTATGCTGGCTTTAGTTTTAAAGCTTGTGATTTGTGTTAATATTTTGTTTTTTTGCTTTCTATAACCTCTCTTCTATTGAAATAAGCATCAGTGTGAGGCTGCACACAATAACCATAGGCTCCAATTCAACTTGATGATGTTTTGTATCATGGACTGCCTATTTAGTTTGAAGCTGGCAACAATGGTTATTCTTCTTTCAACTTGTCATGTAATGGTTATGCTTGTGTGAAGGCAAGTATATGCATAGTCTAGTTGTTTGTGTTGCTTGATAAACTGATCAATTGAAAGATTATGATAATTGACCTGAATTTGTCCAAAATGATTTTTGAAAAACTAGTGTCATGTTCAATTGATTAATGACTAGCAGTAGGAGTATGGGTTTAGTTCATTTCAGAGTTAAAGGAAAATGAGAAGTGGGTGGTACTGATAGTAGAGAATGGATGTGGGATAAACAGTTGCTATCCTTTTCCATTTCTAACCACTTTTGTGTATGTAGAGGGTGTGCCATGGCATAATGCTAAAGTTATGCTTTGTCAACCGTTGGTCGTGGCTTCGAATTCATAAGCAAACTCTTCGTAAATGAAAGGGTAAGGCTGCATATATACGACGACCCTCCCTTGCACACCTTAGCATAGTGAGGATCCTTTTGACACCATGATACATTAGTCTTATGTTCCCCTGTACTTTCTTGTGATGTGATTGTGTTTCGTAAACATTGGTTAGTTTAAATACCTTTGTTTTGATGAGTTATTTTTGTTGTAGTTTACAGGAGACTATTTGTTATGTTTTATGTCAATTTGCTGGCTTTTCTCGTGCTTGAAAAATGCATGTGGACCCTTCTGGAATTTATGCCTGGTTTTTAATTCTCTGTATCATGCTTATTAGAGGCTTAAATTATTCTGTTGCTCGAAGGGTGATGCGTATTGTATTGGCATTGCAGTTTGTACCTGAATATTTGCAAGCTTGGCCATGATACTAGTATTCTACTGGTGAAAGATTAGTGTGACCTGAGAATTTGAATGCTACTGCTCCTGCAATTATTTTACTGACAAATGAAAGAAGACTTCGTATAGATAATTTCATTGTTCTACGATATATTTCCATCTCCAACATGCACTTGAGACTCAGACTGTGGTCATGCTTATCCCCAATTAAAGCTATTTTGCTGCAATGAGCATAATCCATAATGCCTCTTTGTTGTGATAGTGTGTATTTTCTAAACATGGAGGTCATTTCTGGATGAACACAGGGAATTACAAATTTTACTGTAGTATTGGAGCAGCTAAATAGCCATGTCAAAAGTACCTAACATCAAACCTGGAGATTTAAGCACTACAAAAGATATATTTGTTTCAGCTGTTCGCTTTGCAGTGTCTATTGAGGGACCATGTTTACCATTTGGAGATGAGCTACGAATCTCTGCCCAAGAGCAAATTGACTTCATGTTAGGAGAAGATGGAGATACTACAATCATCATCGCTGACGGGGAAGTACAATCAGCAGTAACAATGGGTGTGTACAATATCATTCATTCATTTGAAACGGATTTGTCTTCCTTGCTTTTGGACACTTCCCTTGTGCCTGAGGGCGTGTATGATAGGATAATGAAAAGGGTATCTGATCTTGAATGGATGTGTAATGTGCTCCCAAAGATGGATTTGATGAAGAATTTTGTTTCTAACTGGGCTGCAATCTCAAGCAAAATTTTGGGGATCATTGAAGACAAGAAACTTGATCATGTCATGTGGGGGCTGAAAGTGAAATTGATAGAAGTAGCATGCAAAGTTTTGGAAGCAGTTGGTTATGGTAGTGTGATTCTTCCAGCTCCATGTAGAGTGCAATTGCTGAAGACCTGGTTTCCATATGTCCGGAAGATGAAGCCCTTGCTGGATTCGAAAGCTGTTGAGGAGAGTGGTTTTCCTTACAAAATGGATGAAGATTTGTGCCAGGCCATTGAAGGAGCAATTGTGTCACTGATATTGACATTGCCATCAAATGATCAAGCAGACATTTTGGCAGATTGGATCAGAAGTAGGGAAATTGGATACCCTGACTTGAGTGAGGCTTTTGAGGTCTGGTGTTATAGAACCAAATCTGCCAAAAGAAGATTAGTGGAAAGTTTAGATGGCCACAGTGACACTGCTATCAGCCCTTGAGTTTGATTCTAAAATACTAACCTTTGGTCTTTCCTTTTTTTTTAAAAATGTATAATTTTGGATAAATTTAGCTTCAACATTGTAAGATTGGAATCTTTGATACTCAATACTGCAATTTGCTTTACATATCTGTATGCAATTCTGATACTTTAGGATGTTTTACAAATATATGTATTGATGAAGTATTAAACTTATTCAAATATTTTTATTTGTGTTTACTTATCTAATGCTGACTTTTTGGATACTTCACCGATTTTATTTATAAATAAGGAAGTAATTTATAATAAAGATGATTTAAAAAAATAATTTGACAATGTTTAAAAAAAAGTGATTTTAGTTTGAATATGTATAATTGCAGTTATATATTTATGTTTTAAAAAAATTTAACTTCAATTGTTTTAAACTCAATAAACTACTTGAAATACAGGACTTATCATAAAATTTGGTCGAGAGAAGCCTCTTGTCAAATAGTAAAGATTACATGCATTAATTTTTCTTAAAAACTTAAAAAAAAAATTTGAAAAACTAATTAACATATTTATAAGTGAATTTGTAAATTTTACGCATACTAACTTATCTAAATGATTTTTTTTAATTTATGAGTAAGAAAAAAATAATTTTAGAAGAGATTATTTTGTTTTTCTTCTTCAAATTTCGTTCTTTTATGAGTATTTTCAATTAAGTTTATCTAAAAGACTTAGTATCAAAGACCGGTAAGGACAACCATAAAGAAGCTAGTCTCATCTCATCAATTATAAATAATTTTATATAATTATTACATCAGCAAACAATTCTAGTCTTTTCTTTTTCACTTCAATCATAAAACTCTAAAATGTTCCTTGCAATTCATAACTCTTTTTTCATTAGGGCTAAGTTATCATGGTTGAGTTAAATTTAATCTGATTTTCATTATAACTCAATTAAATTTAATTAAGTTCGATTACATTGATTTTCCTTTCTTATTTAAAAATTCAATTCAATTATAATTGAGTTGAATTATAATGACAATATTTATAACACATTTATGAATAATGTTTATATGATAAAACATAAAAGTAAGTTTAGTAATATGCTTATTAGATAAATAATTTTATTACATATTTATTGTGTAATTCAGTTGAATTCATAATGTTTGAGATTCATGAACTCCTTATCCAACCAAATTATAATTATTGCATTAAAAAAACCAATCTCAACCCAATCTACAAAAATCTAATTGCATTTGATTATGTTGGAAGAGTTTTTGGATTAGGTACTATCACTTGCACTCCTACTATGCAAATATTTTTAGTTTTTCTAAAACCAAACCCACATAAAAGTAACAAACAAGTAGACATACATGAAAAAAGGTGCAATTTTATAAGACATTTGTTACATATAACAAGCTAAAATTTCAATAGTGTATTTGAGAGCAAAACAATTATTATGGGATAATAAAGATTGTTTATGCATTTTCAGGTGACAATGAATTTGAATGTTCTCCCAATAAGGTGGCAGAGAGGATTATCAAGCCCAAAGCAGTGTGATGACCAAAAATACAATGAGGGCAAATGCAAGACAGAATCCCACTATAGCCATGAAAGCCTGGACATGGTCAAATCAAATAGATCAGAACAAACAATGAGAATGATAAAAAAAGGTATTATTCAATTCATATTTACCTTCCCTTGTGATTGAAACTTAAACTTATCAGTAAACCAGGACAATCCTCTTGCAACAAAAGGTGCCAGTGCCAATGCTCTGCATAAGAAGTGACTCCATTGTTTGAAACGGTTGCATATACTAACTCAGATGTTGATGTATTATTCCAAATTACAAAAGGGTTTTGCCTAATTTATATGTGCTAAC
Organism: Lablab purpureus; assembly: GCA_030347555.1. NCBI lineage: Eukaryota > Viridiplantae > Streptophyta > Magnoliopsida > Fabales > Fabaceae > Lablab > Lablab purpureus. Next base: position 28,836,979 of record CM059258.1, read on the forward strand.
AGATCATAATTGTAAACAATAAACATGACAATGACAACAATTTAACACAGTACAGAAACATTTTATCCTAAGATGCATGAAAATTAACAAGAAAAAACTAGCATACCCTAGCACCAGAAGGTTCCTCGCTATGCGAAGGTATGCGAAAGGGTCATTGTACACATGCCTTACCCCTGTATATGCAAAGAGATTGTTTCTGGATTCAAACCCATGACAAACTGGTCACCAAGGCACAAACTTAACGCTGCGCCAGGGCTCACCGTCATATCAAAATTTTAACAGTAGCTTGAATTTTCGAACAATGTTTACAAAGCCAAATGCAAATGTCATCCTTTTTGTCACAAAGTTACAATCTATAGATAGAATAGGAACATAACATAGTTTCTAACTATATTTACAAAGTTTTTAGGCTTAGCTGGGGCAAGAGACAGAAACATATCTGCATGCATTACCCAACCAACAATGTGAAAGGGTTCAGATAGCTCACCCTCCTGCTCTTACAAGTTTAGTGACTTGACTACCAGCCCACACCATGGCCATCACTTTGAGAAATCTACACATCACTGTGAATTTGTTAAACGTCATATGAACAAACCATAATGGAAAAACCATAGGAGAAATAACAGTAATATGTTCTTACCTTTGTACAGCTGCAGCGTAACCCATCTTTGCAGGTGCTGGAGCAATGTAAAACCTAACAAACATAAAGCGTGCTTATTTCTAGGTGCAGATCTGCAGTGACTTGTGACTAAGGTATACTATCAAAATGTTATAAAGGGTATAGTTCCAACTTTCCAAGAAACAAGCCTTTCCAAGAGAACATAGAGAAGTAAGAAGATGTGAAGCACTCTCTCAAATACAAATTTATAATTTCTTTCTTATACAAACTAGTTCTCCAAGAAAACACGAAACAAAAACCCATGCTAAGAGGCACAAATGTTTACATACCACACAAAAAGAAATGTTGTGAGATAATATGCAGTGTTCAATAGTCCATATGATAGGATTCCAGAAACTCCATATCTCCTCAGTTTCTTCAGGATCCTGGCATATTAAATAAATATGGGCTACAATTATTTCAACACAAAGAATCCACCCAAAATGGGACCAAGATAGATATGATTTCTTTCATATTTTGAATGCATATTTAAACACAAAAGATAAGAGAGGAAGAGAGGGTGACAGTCAGGGAGATAGAGTGAGAACCATGAAGGACGAATGTGGACAATGAAAATCTACACATACAATGCACTAAAGAGCATATGGGCCATTCTAGTTTTCTATCAACGAAGGCAAAGTGACAAGCAAAGTCCTGTCACTTTACTGTTTGTTTTCTTGATTTAAAATATTGAAACTGGTATCAATCAATTACTTCTTTCCTTCACTTCTCTGACCTTCCCCGTACGATAATGCAATTACGTGTGTTCTGTGCTTTGAACTAGACTGGACCAAATACCTTGTTTTTTAATTTACAGCATCTTAGTCAGGATAGTTAAGCATCAATTACTGTTCGTAAACTTCATCAATCATAAATTGCAAGAAGCAAAGCAGAATAATACTACATACACCAAGATGACATGATGGCATCAGATAAAACATCTTTTCCAGTATCTAACAATCGATGAAAAAATATTGCAGGGCAAGTTGTATTGTACATACTCATTGCTTGTCAATGACTTTCCCTTCTTATTCTCTTCGCTTTCTGATGAACCTGAAAATATCTTGCCATTGGTAATTATGATACTTAAAAATATCTTCACTTCCCTAAACACAATTGATATCCAATAATGAATATAACGATCTTCCTGACTACTTTTGCCTTATGAGCATAGTTTAACTCTTCTCTTTCTAATTCGTATGAATATTCAACCAGATAGGCAATGGAAACGTGGTCCATATGCAATGGAAGTTTGTTCAAATAAATATAATCTTAGACTATTCAAATTTTTATCAAGAAAAAAAATTTTAATGTTGGGTCTTTGTCACGAAACATTGGAGAAGAAACAGTTTTAATCTTAATCTGTAGGAGAATTGGTACGTATATATCAAGGGGCCTTAGCCCGTGTACCAGAAGAAATCAACAGCATAGCCACTTCTAAACGCATGTTGCAACATCTACATATTAATCAAAATTCAAAAAATGAATGACCAGTCTGAAAATTGGACCTCCAAAATGTGAGCATCCAATATTGTCCTCCATTTAAAATAATAATTTGAAACTAGAACAATTTCAAAATACAAATCCTAGTTACTGCATTGTTTTGGAAATACAATATATGTATACCTTCATGGCTGTATGCATCTGATAGCTCTGGTGTCTGGCCTTAAACCAATGACAGATAACACAACAGTCCCAATTAGTAAAAAATATAAGCACACAAAGGGAAAGTAAGGGAAACAGATCAATTATGAATTTGTAAAAGTAATGTAGAAGAAAGCATCAATAAAAGGAGAAAAAAGAATATTCCATGAAATATCACAAGCATTTAGTTGGAGTAAAATGTCAATCCAATATATGCTAGAATCACTTTACAAGGCTGCTAGACCTTACTTCCAGCCTTGAGAACAAGGCTGTTATTCAAGAGGGTGGCAATAAAGATGACAAATTGAATAAAAATACACAAAAAAATCAACATAAAAAGAAGCAATAACAAGTTAGATTACTCTCACTGTCATTGGTGTAACTTGAACAAAGCCTTCTCCCTTTGATGGTGAGGCACAAACGAGAATTGTTCTTCAATTCAGGGAAGTACCATGGCATGAAAAGGGTACCAACCCTTCTCCGGGGGAAGGCCTCAAACGCAAACTAGGGACATACCCAGATGGCAAAAAATGAAAAAAAATCAAAATTTGGAACGAAAAGTATGAATAGAGCGTGGAATGTGGCTGAAAATTGAGGTGGAGGTACCTGATGAGGTTGAGGATTAGAAAAGAGTGTGGAACTGAAGTGCGGTTCATGTTTAACAAAAACACACATTGATGAAAGGATACCTCTTCTTCTGATGACACTGCCAATACTTACAAAAGGAATTAATTGGTTGTGTGGAGAAGAAGAGATAAAAAAAAAAGGTAAACCGAAACAATTTTACCAATAAATTTTTACACTTTTCATCTTAGACTTTCAATTAAACCTTAAAATTTTATAATTTTATTATTTTAATTTTAAAATTATATATATATATTATTATTTTAATTTATTTTCTTAGGAACTTATTTTGTTTTTCTTGGATTTCAATAATTAATGTAATATTTGAAGAGCAAAAATGGTATTTTACCTGTTAAACTTTTTTATTAAAACTTATAGTAAATGAAAATATATAAATTTATATTATAATTTGAGGGGTGGTCTTGTTCAAAAAGTAATAATTTCCTTTGAGAAAAGAATAAACAAGTTTCTAATTAACTGTGTTTGGATAATAGCTAAAGTGTTAAGTTAAACTCAGCATAAATTAAGGGAAAAAAGTAATTCATTGTAATTTTTAATTCAACTAAAATTTTGGATTAATTTTACTTATAATTGAATGTTAAAAAAAAGTACCAAACCTATCAACACAATCTTTAATCAAAAACTGAAATTTGGTTTTATTCTTCAAACTTAATACACTATGCATGGTATAATTAATTTTACATTAGATGACCAAGTGGACAACTCAAGATCCCTAGTATATGAATATTATTAATGTATAGAAAATAGTATAAAGAATAAATTATAGAAAATCCTACTAATTTTACCTATCACGACAAAAATACTTTTTTAATATCTAATCATTTTTTAAAAAAATTAAATACCTAATAAAGTATAAAAAGTTTTTATTTAAATTTATAAAATATATTTATTTGTATTCTATATCTATGGTTATATTATTTTTTAACTAATTTTTTAAATACTTTTATTTCTATCATTAAATTATTTCTCACATTATTATTTCGAACCTATAATGATATATCAAAAACTTATAAAATTAGATTGTAATGTGATATTTATATTCACTATATATTATAATTTGACCTCATATTTTTTATTATAATAAATTTTAATATCATATTAAAAAATAAATTTTAATTTAACTGCATTAGATATTATAATTTCACTTTATATTAAGTTTATTTTAAACTTCAATTAAGTAAAATTAATACAAATAAAAAAATATTAAATTAAGATATTTAATTTATTAGTTATCTAATTTGAAAAAATTATATTATTGAACACTTAAAATCGAAATCCATAGTGGAGACAAATTTATTTAAGCCATAAAAATATTTATGTTTTGATCCCTATCCCTTCTCCAAAAGGTGTTTAATGTGTCTCATGTTAATTGATAAACTCTCCATTTTAACTTTTTCTTATAATTTGCATGCATGTCCTCAGACCTTTGTGATATAACATAAAAAGGAGTAAAATTGTAAAAATTTATGATTGTGTACACTGTGTAGAAATATTTAAAACTTTGCTTACATGTAAAAGGGCAATTGCATTGTAAAAATCGCCAAAAAGTTTATGATTTCAGCAAAGAAATAATCATATTTTAATAATAAATATTTTATCATTTACACTATTTAGGTGAAGTTTATGACTTTATGTGGCAATAAGAAACAGCACAAGAGTATTCAATCATTTTTGTTTAGTTGATATTGATAATTTATTTTTTTTAATAGTTTATAACATAATTAGAATACTTGAAATAATCAATAATATAAAGGTATCACATCCTTTTATACTCAAAATTAATTGATGGCACCATATTTTACAAGTCTAATTTTCACAAGTTCTTAATATTTTTTAAAAAATGACAATTAATTAGTGATCACTTACATAAAACTTTTAAACTAATTATTATAAAATTTAACACTTTTTAATATCAGAAAACATATAATTGGATAGCAAAACAAAGCCTTTTTCAAGTCAATATATATTTTAATTAGAATAAATATAATATATGCACTAATAGTGTAAAAGTCTTTTGCAGCCATTTCACTATAATTACTTAAATTTATTATTTTTTATGATTATTATTTTAAAAGTTTTATACACGATTTGATTTCTAATGAAATCCAATATGTGATTAGACAAAACTTTCAGTATGAAAAAAAAAATCAGTGATGTAAGATTTACAAAAGTTATAGAATTACTATAAATTTTATAAAATGATCTATTCTTTTACAGCATGAGTATCAATACTCTAATTATCTTCTTATTAATTAGAATTTAAATTCAAGTGATCATATTTTGAATAACAAAGAAGAAAACTCATTCTTATAAATAATAAACTATTAATTATTATGATATTTGTCTACTTTAAAACATAAAAAAATAAAGACTTTATCACAGTTTTAGTATCTGAAATTTGAAAAAACATGTTTTTTTTCCTTTAACATTAAATTTAAAGGATGAAAATATATTTTAAAAACTATTTTTAATCTTTAAACAGAAGATTCAAAGAATTGAAACTATATTTTCAAGAGTAAAATAATTTATTTTTTAAATTTAAGAAATTAAAACAGAATCCATTCCAAATTTGAAGACTAAAATATATTCAAACCTTACAAAATAAATCATGAAATGATAGTGCCCATGCCGAATTGGTATCTGTCTTATATCAGAAGCAGAAACAAATTTGACAGAACATGATGATGACATAATCACACAATAACCAGCAATATAATAATTCTGTTCATTCAATTTTTAAGGCATTGCTTTGCCTTGTCCAACTCTTACACGTGCAAAGTCTCAATCAATCTGTACTCAGAGACAGAACCAGCAACATTAAACAAATATCTTCCCAACAATGTTACATTTCTTGCAAGAGCATAGGTTACACCACCACACTCTAAACTCTTTCTTCCTGTTTTTGAGTCCAGCAATATGTGTACAAAAACATCTTCAATGAATGAAACATAAAAGTAAATTGAAAAGAATATAATATTCTCAAATTAGGCTAATAAATTTTCCTTGTTTCTCATTAATTGGAGAAAGGTTCAGGGCCCCTTTAATGGATATGCGAATATGCTATGACTAACACTCTCTTGAGCTCTATGAATTCATCACTACCCTTATCCTTTGGAATTTTGTTTTAACTCAGTTTTCTCTATAAGTATCAGTGTGTGTCAGAGAAAGAATAAATTTGGAGAATCTGATATTCGTTGTGTTTGATCTCAATGGTTCCCTATTATTTATGTTTTGATAGAATTACAATATATACATTTGTTCCTTTATAGTTTTTCTTAACACCCTTTTGTGCTCTTGACTGTGCTTTGTTCTGATATAATATCAAACCCTTATACTTAGTAAGTAATGATGTTCAATGTTTGATGTATAACAAATATTTAGGAAAAGTTTGAAGCAATGCTAAGCATTTAGTGTTTTTGTTGAAGAGGTGTACGAAATGTACAGATCCACATAAAATTTCTACACACTTTTTTTTGTGTCTAATAACTTGTTGGAAACTTGAAGAGCAAGTGTTTGAAGCAAAAGGAAGATGACTACAGAAACTCAGAGGGTAGTGGTGATCCAGGATGCATCAAGAGATGTTAGTTCAAAGGCCATCCTTGGGGCCCTGGAAAAGTTTTCTCTTAAAGCTGGTGATCAGCTTATAATTGTTGCTATCCTTGATTGGATTAGCAGTCCCAGTATGTTTTCTTTTCTTCCAAGAAAGCCTAGTAAGGATTCAGTAAAAATTTCTTTGTGTACTTTTACCCCTTGCCTTGCTTGGTAGAAGGAAAGTATAGAGAAAATGAGAGGATTTGAAATGAAAGAAAAAGGTTTATGCTTGGAACTATTATAAAAAAATGAGAGAAATAAAAAGTTGTGGGATCCATATCTTATTTTCATTCAATTTTTTCACCTATTTCACTGAATTGTTGTTATTCCATTTGTTCAGTATTTCTCTTAAAACCAAACACACTTATTTTTACTGTATTTCACACTTATTTTCATTCACCTTTTCTATTTTTATTCATTTTTTCTTTTCTTCTAACCAAAGGGATCATTAGTCTGATAAAAAAGAGAGGAAAACAAGGATGTGAAGCTTAGCTACATAAAGAAAAGTAAAATTTTGAATAAGCCCTTTTACTTACTAATTGTAATTGGTATTGCTAACTTTCTTTTTTACTTACTTTTTCTCTTTAGTGGGTTACATGGTCAGAGTTGATTCCAGTTCAATGATTTCAACAAACCAGAAAATAATTGAAAAAAAGCATACCAAGAAAAAGAAAGAATATCTTATGAACAACAACATCAAGGAGATCTCCAACTACTGTAAATTGAATGAGGTTAGCACAATCCATATACTTAACATAAAATTCTGAAATACCACACAAGTGTAGCTAACACTAACACAGAAAAGGGATTTGACTAGATGTAGAGCAGAAAATCCATACATATTTTGTGGTGTATTAACATCAATACGATGAATGCTTTATACATGTTCCCTTGTATAAATAATACGCATAAACTGGACAGACCTTTACATAGTGTCTAAGAACAAAATGGTTAATGAAATTTTTCTTTGGAATGATGTTTCACAGATTGGATTCCAACTTGAAGTACTAGTAGGCCCTACTGCAGAGGTTGCCTCTAATGCTGCCAAGGATTTTCAAGCGACAAGTTTAATTTTATTTAGGTCTATTTCTAACTTCCATATCGTTTTGCACATGTTCAAAATGCACAAAAAATTGCCATTCTGAGCAGAAAAAGATGATGTCTAGAACCAAAATACAGGACTTTCCATTATTTTTAATCTTTTCAGAACTCAGTTACGCAGATGCATTTTAAGTGGAATTCATACTGAACCTTGCACAACTGCTAATTTAAGGCCACTGTCAAGGAGAATTGGTTTCTCTAACAAAACAAGAAACTAGCTTATGATATCAAATTATCCATATACTATTTGTGCAAGGTTATCTATATGCACTGTGCTAAAGCTATAACATTTTGCCTCAATGCAGACAGATCCACAAAGATATGAAGTATTTCATGCGCAGGCATCCTTGTGGTATGTATAGGATAACAAGTGACAATTCAATTGAGAGGTTGAAAGATCCAAGATCAACATCCAGCACCAAATCACTTGTCGACAGGCAAGAAAATGTAAGCTATAAAGAAATGTTTCCAGGAAGTGAAGAGGAAGAACGTTCTCTTCAGAGTAAGTACTTTTTTGGCATAACAATGTTGTCTAAATACACAAATATATAAATTAATATTTCTATAATTTCATACACAGGTTATGAGTTATCTCTCTTTTTCCCTAAACACACTATCAACAAATTGGAAAGTATAACTAACCTCATATAGCAATATCTGCACCCACCCATAATGTCAAAAACTTTGATTAGATGAACTGTAATAATATATTTCCATTTTGGTGTTAACTGAAACCACTGACATCACTTTTCAAACCTATGGAGAAGTCATGAAGATTCAATGATAACTTAGTAAATATTTATTTGAATCTTGTGGGTGGTCAGTTCCTTTTTGGTGATTAAGTTGTGCAACTGACTATGACCATTGTTACATCAAGCAGTGTCCAGGTCTTCATCAAGTGATATGTTGACATCAACTGGAGTCTCAAGTCAGTGGAGTGCAGAAGTCTCCACTTCTAGTTTCGGTAGCTCGCGGTATGGCCGTCAATACCAAGAGGGAAATTTCTATTCAAACATAGAACAAGAAACAGCAGGGAACCAATCACTATTTCACATTTCAGAGGATGAAGAAATGAACCAATTGGAAGAAAATAGAAATGAGAAACACGGTAGATATAATGAAACATCACATGTGGAGGAAGAATTTACAAATCCACTTTGTTCTGTGTGCAATAATCGACGACCAAAAGTTGGATTGAAGAGAGATTTCAGTTATGCAGAGCTCTGTACTGCTACACAAGGATTTTCTGCCAAGAACTTTCTGTCAGAAGGGGGATTTGGATCTGTGTACAAAGGACTGATTAATGGAATGAAGGTTGCTGTTAAGCAACACAAAAATTCAGGCTTCCAAGGAGAGAAGGAATTTAAGTCTGAAGTGAATCTACTTAGTAAAGCAAGACATGAGAATGTGGTTGTGCTGCTAGGTTCATGCTCAGAAGGAAATAATAGACTTCTTGTGTATGAATATGTCTGCAATGGCTCACTTGACCAACATCTATCAGGTAAGAAATCAGGATTTAATCTTAGTATTTTTTTTGTTTCTTTTTATGTTTTTCTGGATACAGCTTGTAACAGACTAACTTTTCTTAAATTGATGTAGAACACTCTCGATTACCTCTTAGTTGGGAAGATAGGATCATTATAGCAATTGGAGCTGCCAAAGGCTTACTATACTTACACAAGAATAACATGATACACAGAGATGTGAGACCAAACAATATCCTTATAACACATGATCATCGACCATTGGTAATACACCAAGTCTTGAATCTACATATATTTGCATTCATATGATGCCAATTAAAATATGACATACATATTCAAGTTTGCAAATCCAGGACTCCTTTGTAAGACATTAATCCAGACTAATATTAATGTTCAATTGTTAAATGATGATGGAACATTTGAGAATGAATACATTATAAGAACTACTTAATGTAATTGTGAAAATGAGGTAGCAAAATGCCATAATAGCCTGAGAGTACTGTTCAAGCTCAATGTTAATTCCATAAAGAAGCTGAACTTCATTGAAACTAACATTTTTCTTTCCTGGTGGATTTATTAGCTTGGAGACTTTGGATTAGCAAGAAATCAAAATCAAGACTCCATACACTCAACGGAAGTTGTTGGAACTTTGGGGTATTTGGCACCAGAATATGCAGAACATGGGAAAGTGTCTAGCAAAACAGATGTATACTCTTTTGGAGTGGTTCTACTACAGCTAATAACAGGAATGAGAACTACAGATAGAAGACTTGGAGGAAGAAGTCTTGTGGGATGGGTAACTATTTAAAGGCCATGAAATTTCAATTCAAGTATCTTAATGCTTTAGTACAACCTCAGCTCATCAAGGCATCAATATGATTCAAGTCAATTTTCATATCTTAGTTTTCTATGCTAGTTGGCCTTTAAGTACATGAACAGAATCAACCACTATTGATAATGTTCTTTTTTTTTTTACTTCATAGAAGTATTGGTTCTGATTTATAAGTTTTAACTCCAACATAAATAGACATAATTAAACATCCTAATTCGTTTGCCAATTAATGTCCAAAAGAAAATTTCTTGCAGGCAAGGCCACTTTTAAGAGAGAGGAACTACCCAGATTTAATTGACGAAAGGATCATTAACTCTCATGATGTCCATCAACTATTTTGGATGGTTCGAATAGCAGAGAAATGTCTAAGCAGGGAGCCTCAAAGGAGGCTAAATATGATTCAGGTAGACTTCATTGTCTAAAAATTTCTTTTTGGTACAATTTTGGATTATTTGTCTTCATTTTATATTATTTATAAACTTTGAACAAGTTTGGACACGTCTAGTAGTAAAGAATATGATAAAGACAGCATTAGATTATGTGAAAAACAATCATATCTTGTTCTTTTTTCTAACATTCATCATGGTCAACTTGATAAAATATATGACCAGATTCTAAGGTGGTGCTTTTTTGTTTTACTTGATTTCATATATGTCACTACAGGTTGTTGATGCTTTGACTGACATAGTGGAAGGAAGAACATGTGACATCATATTAAGAAATTACTCCCCTGTAAGATCAGATTCGATATATAGTGCATCAGACTATGATGAATCTGAAGATGAAATGAAGGAATCCTTCAAGTTTGAAGATGGTTTACCAACCTACAGTTCAGAATCCACAGATAGTAATAGCATAAGTCAGATGATGCACATGAATGTAAGACAGCCACCATCCCCTCCAATTCAAGCATCTCTCTAAGTAGCTCGTGCTCCAGTGAGCTTCATGAGTCAACCACTGGTGGTGAAGCAATAGAAATATCAAAATCCAATGAGGGTTACTCAATTCTTAGATGCAAGGCTTAGTATATAGCTGAAATAAGGCAGAATATTACAGACTAGTTTCTTCAAATGAATAAAGTTTCCACTTGTTAAAGTGGTCATTTTGTGATGGAATATAGTTACGGAATTTTATCATCTAGGATTAAATACTATTATGGATGGATTTAGTCTTAAAAAAGGTTAAGATATTTCAGACAAGTCTAGAACCATATATCTTACTCAACTTGTATATTCTTATTGGATTCATGAAATGACTAAACGAATGAACCAATTTCCAGAATCAGAAATTTATTGAAAGCTTTATCAAAATAGCAGTCAAAAGTAGACTAAAAGTCTAGAACAATTTTTAAAGAACCTACTCATGGAAAATGTGAGAGTTGAAGCATTTTTACGAAGTTACACAAATCATGTGGGAACCCCTTAATTAACTTTTAATTATTGTTTGTCATAAAACATTTAATCAATTTTAAAATGGGAATTGTTTTAGAAAAAATTAAAAAAAAATAGAGACGTTAAAATTTCAACATCAAGGGGTCATTAGTTTACATTGATGTTTTCAAATCACTTAAATTTAACCATAATACATAGTTTTCATTTTTCTTTTTATAATTAATCTCCATCCATGTGATAATATGTCATCTTTATTGGAATCTCTTCACATTTTTTATATAATAATATTCAAACTCAAAACTTTAGAGATCAACGTCTATAACATTACATTACATTATATATATATATATATATATATATATATATATATATATATATATATATATATATATATTAAACCATGCTTATTAGAAAAATTATACAAATACTAATTTTAAACATTATGCAATTGAAAATATAACCTAGAAATCAACTTGGTAATATAAAAAAGTTATCTTAACCAAAGTTACATGACACATGACAAGTAAAGTTGATCTTGATCTATTGTTTGAATTAAAATATAATTAATAATTTAAGACATAATTTATTTAAAATTATATATGAATTAAATTTATAAACAAGTTTTTTACCAAACTCGATGAAGTTAAAGGAAAAACAAAATTAGATTTAAATGTTTTAATAAATTTATCTCTTTAAAGTAAAACTTGTTTTTATCTTTTATGGAACGTAGAGAGTCAAAATCATTCCGAATAAATCTTGTCTGTTATATTACATGTGAAGCTTCTTAACTAAAATAATATAAGATCTGCCAAAAACATTTTTAAAAATAAGAAAAATGAATTTCTTACTAAGTTAAAATTAATTTATAAAAATTATCTTATATATACTTCTTGAAATTCTTATTTTTAATGAGTTAATTTTAATTTATAGAAAAAAATTATTTTGAACGTATTAAAATAAACCCATAAGGAAAAATTAGATTTTTATAAATGGGTTAGTTTATGGTTTCTTTAAGAATATTTTAAACCAAAAATTTTAGTGACATTTTCTATGTACAATATCTAAGCATTGTTCTCCCTCTCAACTTCGTATTTAGACAGATATGGTGAAGGTAAATGAAACTGCAACAAAATTGACCACAATAAGGAAGTGTGTTTATAATATTAAATGTTACATTTTTCCAATAAATTAGGTTAAGCAAAACTCATACTAAATATAAAAGGATCACACTTGTTTAACACACTACTATTTTATTGGTTAAAATCTATTAAAATTCACATAAAATTATAGATTTTACATTTTATTTTTAATTTTTTTCTCTTATTTTTAACATTTTTGTGTGTGAAGAAATATCTTCAACATTGTTGTTGAGTATTAAAATATATATATATATATATATGCTATAATTGCATATTCCAATCATGTCCAAAACTTTGTCTTGAATTCTCAAACAGTGCCTTCGACATAGTTGCTACTTTTAGCTCTTTTCGAGAGTTAAAACATTTCAATCCAAAAGTTCACATAGACAATACTCCTCGTACTATGGAGATGTCTCTATCTTCAACTTTGTTGGTTCTCTAAGAGTTTTTTTATTTATTTCTTTTTTCATTAAAATAAACTTCTAAACAAATTTCCCCACAAACATATATTTGGAAGAAATTTAAATATAAACTAAATAATTATAGATGATGTTGTAATATTTTAAGACTATTTTATAAGAATTTTTTTTTTTCTTTTCAACCTTTTTGAGTCTATCCTATCATTTGTTATTCCTTTTAAACTCTCTGGAGTATTCTTTGCCATAAGTGTGAATGCTTTAGAAAAAAAGAACTATACTTTTGAGTGTATGAAGGTTTTGGGGATCTTGGTCTTTGTTATTGCAACTATATTGTGTATAATTTGTTCCAATGTCAAATATAGCAACAAAATCACTCCCACAAGTTTCATGTAACCTACAACTATCTAATATTATTTAGTCAGAAACTATAAATGATAATCAAAATGCAACTTCTATATTTAAAAATATAGAGTTCAACTTCTACGATTTAACTGTAAATTAGACCAAAAATAATTGATACAATCTGTAACAATAAAGAATTAGGCTATGATATAATGGTGAAAGAACAGTAAAATTAGGTATATAGTGGAAAAGAATCTTGAAATAAAATTCCTTGACAATTGCTACAGTGTCATATGGTGAAGATAGTTGCTCTTCTACTTAGTAAAGCTTGGAAAACCAATGCACCAAGATGCATATAATCTCACAAAAGGCCAAATTTTCTGGCTCCAAATTCAAGGCTGGCGGAATCCTTCAAATAGGCACGGTGTATTCTCATTCTCTATGCTCAAGGGAAAGGTCAAACAAAAATGTCTCATCCACACACACAAGTTAAACAAGGAAAACAGCACATGAGCAGCCATGAAGCCCACCAAACGGTTGCACAATCTGTTTGCTCTGTGTGCTATAACAGAAGACCACAAAGTGAAAGGAACAGAAAGAGGGAGTTCACATATGTTGAGTTGTATGCAGCCACACAAGGGTTTTCCCCTAAGAACTTTCTCTCAGAAGGGGGGTTTGGTTCTGTCTATAAAGGGGAGTTGTGTGGACAGAAGATTGCTGTTAAGCAACACATGTGTGCAAACCGGAAAGGAGAAAAGGAATTCAAGTCTGAAGTTGATGCACTCAGCAAAGCAAGACATGAGAATGTGGTCATGCTGTTAGGATCATGCTCAGAAGGGAACCATAGACTTCTTGTGTATGAATATGTCTGCAATGGTTCATTAGACCAACATTTATCACGTATGACAAAAATAAAGCCAAACTTACATAGCCTATACTACCAAGATTATGAATGTGTGCATTTCTTGATATTAAATTGAAGAGGTGCTAACTTTGGCTTCTTACTGTGCAGAACATTCTCGTAAACTTCTTAATTGGCAAGACAGAGTGAAAGTAGCTGATGGAGCTGCCAAAGGATTGCTATACCTGCATGAGAATAACATAATACACAGAGATATGACACCAAATAACATTCTTCTTACACATGATTATGATGTATTGGTAATAATATGCACAGTCAATACCTTAGGATATATATTATTGATATAAAACAAAATACACATATACATCTTACATGATCATCAAAAGAATGGAGAACTAATTTCTTTTATTAACAATGCTTCTGCCTTTGTAAAATTGCAGTATCTACTTTCTACCATGTAGGCTTTCATTTATAATGGATTATTAGAAACACCAGATTTCTGTACACGTACACATTTTGATTACTGTATTTTAATGATGGATGATCATTTAATGAGCTCTTATAGTTCATTGCAATTTGGTTCCACACAGCCAAAAGATTCTTCACCTCATATAAATTATTTGTGTGTTTTATCAGCTTGGCGATTTTGGTTTGGCTAGAACTGTGATTGAAGACTCCTCATACTCTACAGACTGTGTTGGGAATCTGGCTTATATGGCACCAGAATATGCAGAATTTGGTAAAGTTTCAATTAAGACAGATGTGTATTCCTTTGGGGTGGTTCTGCTACAGCTAATAACTGGAATGAGGACCACAGACAAACGAGTTGGAGATAAAGGTCTGGTGGGATGGGTAAGAATCATTCATATAACTGATTGTCATTTTCTTCTTTTTGGCATCACTGGTTATTCTGCTTAAGTATTCTGCATTGTTACAAGATATTAAACCAACCAACATTGTATTAATTAGATTAGTTACAGTTGAAATTTGTTTGAAATGTTTGATAATCACCCTCTAAGTAGCAAATAGAGCTCATATGCAAACATAACAATGCAAATGCAAATTCCTAGGATTTTTAGTTGGTCACTTTTGTTCAGGCTAGACCACTACTAAAGGAAGGAAAATGCCAAGCCCTTATTGATGGGAGAATGATCAACTCCCATGACTGCCATCAGCTCTATTGGATGAGCCGTTTAGCTGGAAATTGTCTTCAGAGGGATCCTCAAAAGCGATTGCATATGAATACAGTAAGTCTACTGCTCAAGCTATAGTTCCATAACATGAATGGCATCTAAAGTTTTCATATTCCGCTGTTTCCTTATAGATTAGACAAATGATTCCCACTTCATGTCATCTTTTTCTACTATAGGATCAAAATGCAGACTCAGATTCAGGGGTTTGTGTTAAGAGTTCATATGACATTCATACTCATGTAGGTTGAAAAGAGTGATATATATATATATATATATATATATATATATATATATATATACACACTATGAAAATGTGACAATAGC
The DNA here is from genome assembly GCA_030347555.1 of Lablab purpureus. NCBI lineage: Eukaryota > Viridiplantae > Streptophyta > Magnoliopsida > Fabales > Fabaceae > Lablab > Lablab purpureus. The sequence continues at coordinate 28,852,604 of CM059258.1, forward strand.
CATATTGAGTTAGAGTGGGGCAAAGTTAGGTAACAAAAATAAATAGTAAAAACCAATGTACAATATATTAGCATGGCTTAAAGTCTTGTTACATGTTGATTTGGTTCAAGGTATTCATACCAATTAAACTTCATTGTTTTTTCCTAATTTGTTCTAATTTCTCTGGCTAATCTATATCAAACCAACCAAATTGTTTGTTGATAGACTTGACTGTGTCTCTTCAAGTAAAATCTTGAATTCAAGGTTTGTGAATGAAGAAAACATGATTGTGAGGTGAGAAACTACTAAAAGTGATTGGTCAGATTCCTTAATGAAATTTAGTCATTAGCAAAATTCTTGCTAATAACATGGTTATCAGAAAAAAACATCAAACTAACCTAATTTGGCTAACTTGGTCTGAGTCATCAAATTAAAATAAAAAATAAATCGTCTTTTACATTTTGATTTTCATGTATTATTTATTATGTGAAACTTTAATTTAACATTATATAAGCTTAAAACAATTTGTTCAATTATTTTAAACAGCAATTAAACCAGTTTTAAACAGCAATTAAACCAATTCTACACTTTAATATTTTCTTTGGTTAATATTAATATTTCTTCCGTTATAACTTTATCTCATTAATCTCTCTGCATAAAATACCATTTAGATAACAGACATAATAAAAGCTACTTAATAATACCAAGTCAAAATATATGGAAAAAGCATTAATGTAAACAGAGGTTAAGCATGAATCAGATACATATTTTATATACAGTGAAGACTGAAAATGTTATGTGATAATGTGATTTTGTATTTGATCATAGGTGGTGAAGGCCTTAAACCAGATAGGCAAAGGTTGTAGCTGCATTGTGAGAAAAGATCACACTCTTCTCATCTCAGGCCATTCTAGGTCAAAAGATGATACACAGAACTCCTCACAATCAGAAGAGTGCAAGTGAAAGTATATATATTGTAGATCCAACAATGCAAAGTAGCAAGAGAAAGCAAAAAACATGATTGTGGGTAGCATATAAGCTTAAAGCTTCAATCTTCAACCCTAAATTTCAATGACTGTTAAGAGTTTGATTTTCTGTAGTTTACATTACCAACAACATTATTTAATGTTAGACATTAAATAATTGTTTTGTACTTATTGAGTCTCTTTAACATTTTTTTTGTTTGAATCTTTAGTTTACATACTAATGTGATTGTGTTTTCAATTTCAATGACAAAAATCAGTCTTTACTCTTTGATTTTATTAGGTCGATGTCATATTAAAAATTATTTCACAATTAATAGACAGAAAACAAGAAAACTTTTTTTTAATTCTCCTAATTACAATATCGAAAAATAAAAAAATTAAAAAATAGAAAATAATTTTTACAAATACAAACATCTTATCTTATAGCGATTATTTTTATTCTTCACTCTTCATTTTACAAAGCAAATTTATGTAGAAAAAATTATAATACACTTTACTTAGTTAACAATTACATGTCTAATTGGTTATAATAAAAACTAATATTTGTTTGAGTAATTTCGTAGAATTTTGAAATAGTAAATTTTATTTAAAGAAAAAGTTTTTATATGAGAAATGAAACTAAAAAAAATAATAGAAAATAATTACATTTTTGTAAAAAAAAATTTCAGAATTTTCTCTTACAAAAGATTATTTCATAAATAAATTATTTATCTTCAAATTATGAATGGGAAAAAGTTAAAATACTAATGATAACACGTTATTTTAATAGAAAGATTATTATTTTTATTCTGTTAATCTAGGTATTGATGTAACTTATTGAGAAAAAATGATTTGTTACTGTTAATTAAATCCCTCTTATTATTTTAAGCAAAATTAAATAAATTTAAAATTTAAAATTTCGAAATTACTAAATTATATTTTTCTTATTAAAAAAATATTATTATTATTTTGGCCTTGTTGTCCACATGGGACAGAGCAGAGATGAATTGGGAAAGAAAACACAATACAACAGAAAGCGTCAGTGAAACGACATGCGTTTTGGCCTTGGAAACGCAGAAGAATAAGAAGACGCGATTCTGCTACTTCTTCTACCTCTCTCGTTTTACTGTTAGGGCTCACTGAGTTTCCCATTCACTTCCAAATTATGCGTTTCGTTCATCGGTTTCTCACCACATCAAACGACGTAGCAGATAACCGCACTTCCTCCACCGTTTCCTTTTCTTGATCCGTGGAATCGCGCACACGGTACCACTTCAATTTCGTTAGATTTCGGGTTTTCGGTTTTGGGAGGGCGATGACGGTAGGATTTGATAATTTAGGTGAAAAGGGGTCTTCAGTGTCATCTTGGACACCCAATTGGACATTGACTCATTTTGATTTGGTTTTGGGGTGAAGATCTGTGAATCAGGAACATTGTTTTTATTGAATGGTATTAATTTAGTAGATTTGTGCTTCACAGGTGTTGGTGTGTGCACTGAGGTGGAAAGAAGGATACTGAATTTTGAGCAGCATGGTGAGTTTTGTTTAGTTGGGTTTCATGTTTTGGTTATGTGCATGTTGTTTGTTGTTCTAACTTTGGTTCACTTGATTTGGTGATGGTGATGACTCTTTATGATTATTTTTGGGGAACCAAAATTATAAAAAAATAGAATTACTTTCTTGGAGCTTTCAAGCCTGCATGTAATGTCTTGATCTCGTTTAACGATGGGAAGAACCGGAAGCAGGTAAGCAACCACTTTAATTTTTTTTTTGTTATAATTTCTATTATGGGAAGAAGTGGTATACATCACATTGGGCAATTGCATTTTGTAATAATGTTGCAAAAGGCAAAGGTTGATACTAGTGAAAGTTCAGGATGGTGGATTTTGATCTTTCAATAGCTTTGATTTTCGTTGTATCATTGTAGTGTCTTATGGGCTAGTTTTGGTTGATTTCCTTTTTGTGGATTTTAGGTTCCCTTTAAAAAGGAAAATGGTCAAATGGTTACAGTCCCACTTTTCCAAAGTCAAGAAAACATTGCTGGGAAGGTATTTTATTTGTTGATGTTCATAATATTGGAGACCATTGAGTTTAAGTTTAAACAAATGGTGTTTTTCAGTAACTTTTGATATATTGTCAACCTTATTTGTGTTGAATATTATTTATCTGCTGCCATGTTTAGATTACAATAGAACCAATGCAAGGGAAGAAGATTGATCACAACGGTGTTAAAGTTGAGCTCCTTGGACAGATAGGTTCATACTTGACTAACCTTTCTGATTCTTCAATGTGTTATATGTCTTGAAAATCTCAATGGAGGAAAAGAAAGGAAGAAGTAGAATGAGTTGTTTTTGTCAGTGTTATACTAAGTGATGAAACTGATAATGATAGAAAAAATCGGTTGTACTTTGTGGCATTTTGATGCGCTTGCATAAAGGAATTTACCTTGGCAGTTACCATTCAAAGTACACTATTCTCCATTTTCCCTAAAATAAAATTTTCATTATCTACTATTTTTGTCCTTTTGTATCACATGTATTGAATGTTCAATTACATTTAGAACTCGAAGACATGCTACATTGTTAAATTTGGATTACATGTAAGATAGGTGTGATTTTCTCTACGGAATTGACCTTCATACCTTTAAGAAGTCTGGAATGATTTAAAAATCAATGTGGCATTGAGGATGCAAGCTACTCTTAAATTTTATTCATTGTTTTCTTATAAATTGTTATTTAGGTTAAATATTTCAACTTGATTCTTTATCTTGTATTTAATTACTTTACATGATGTTCAGCTAAAATGTTCCTTTTCTGCTTGATCCCTTTGACCTGGGGTGAAGCTTAAAATGATATACATCTTTTGGAAACATAACTGAATTATTATACAGAACACTTTCAGTCCTAAAGATATATATAGCAGACAGATGGATTTCCTAATTGAAGCCTTTCATTTCAGTTTTATCAAAGTAGTTTATGGAACTTGTTTTCCTTGGATTTGAACCCACCCTTTTTTTTCTTGAGCATCTGGACCTGAAACTGTTGTGATCTTCCTGACATTTATAATCTTAATATCTTATTTCAAATTTGAGCACTTGAAGATTATTTTTACAATTATGTATGTAACTGTTAAATTTTTTACTAGTAATGGCTGGCAAAGAATAAATTATCCATTCATCATTATTGCTTTGGGAATCATTTTTGTTGTGACCATTATCTTTTTTCTAATTTATTACTGACGACTTCATTTTGAATTTTGTTTCATTATGCAGAGATGTATTTTGACAGAGGAAATTTTTATGACTTTACTTCCCTTGGTAATCGGCTGTTCTCTGCTACTTCCATTCTTGAATGAAAATATTCTAGCTGGTTGTAGTTAGCCTTTCATTTAGTAAACTAATGCAGTGACCCATGCAATGCTTAGTTATACTGTTGTGAAGGGAAATAACATTTTCTTTTTACTGTCTTTTTGCAGTACGAGAACTAGATGTTCCTGGAGAAATTTATGAGAAGAAAACATATGCATTTGAATTTTCTACTGTTGAAATGCCATATGAAACGTATAATGGGGTGAATGTGAGACTTAGGTAAGATACCTTGTAGATCCATGGACTTGTCTGTTTATGTATATGATTTTTGTTTATAGTCTTTCTGAAATATTTATTTTGCTAAAAAGAGTATGGGCAGCAAGAATATGATATTTTGTTATGCTTTTATGAATTTGCAATTTTCAGGTATGTTTTGAAAGTGACCATTAATCGGGGCTACGCTGGAAGCATAATAGAATACCAGGATTTCGTGGTATGGTCTCTTTCAGTAAATAGAATTTCTGATTTGTGGTCTCGGATATCAAATTTAATGTTGTTTTATCAAACCACTACGTTCATGGACAATATTGTGCTGGATGTAGATGTGAAGTATATAATTCAAATGAGTAAACTATTCCCCCCATCTAAAAAAATTAAGTTTGTATATGTGTATATACTTATTTCCTTAACTTCTATATTTTTTCTTCATCTGTCAGGTTCGAAACTATTCTCCACTTCCACAAATTAACAATAGCATCAAGGTGAGCAGAATGATGTGGTAATTGAATTTTAATTCTGTCTAGCACATCAATTAATACAAACTGTGATATTCATTTCACAATTTTCAATCAATTGAAAACAGTAATGACTCAGGAACAATGATAAAGTGAAGCCGTGACATCAATGTCAACCATTGCCTTTGAATTACCCGTTGCTAAAGTATCTGCTGGTGCATGTAGTAATTGTGATGGCCTGTTAGCGGCGGGCCTTAATTAATCAGTAGGGGGTCAGTTAGTCAGTTAGTGGGTTACTTAGTGAGTCTAGTGGCTGATGTTGTATAGAAATAGGGAGAGGGGTTCAGAGGGGAGTCATTTATTGTGTGGGAAATTATAAATGAATTGGGAGATAGAGGGAGTTCAAGACCCATGAGTGTTCATTTTATTGTCTGTGCCTTGTTCTTGATTCTGAAAACACATGGGTGCCAGTATTGGCAATAAGGGTTCTTAATAAAATTTATTCTTTGTATGCTTTACCTCAACATTGTTATTGGCTACTTCCATTTCTTAATTATATTTCATGATATTCTACCTTGTACAGATGGAAGTTGGAATTGAAGATTGTCTACACATTGAATTTGAATACAATAAAAGCAAGTAAGCTGAAAAAATTAATTGGCTATTTGACTGGAATTGTGTCTACTTTTATCAGGTTGTTTATCTTTATATATGCATTGCGTTGTCTTGTTCTTGTAGACCTATGAATTTGTTTTTCCATTTGCATGACGCCTGTTGATTATAATAGAAACACCTAGACAATATAGCAGTTATCTGCACCCAAGGTATTTTTGTCAAAAAATAGCACTGCATCCAGGAAGTAAAAATACGGTATGGACACAAGGGTACAACAAATTTTACAAATTATAGGACACAACATGACTACAATATAATATTTAAAATTCATTTAAAATAGACATTTTAATCAAAAGATTGAATTTAAATTTTAAAAATGTTGTAACTTATTACAATCATAATGAAATACTAAAATTTATCTAATTATTGTAGTATTCCAATCTGTGTTTGAACAAAAGTTTGAAATTTATAGGAAAAAAATTATAAAATTGAAGCTAAGATTTTGAAATGTTTGTGCAGTGTTCAACATGGATACATGTTCAACACGGCTATGACTTGACATGGCTACTATTTAGAAATGTCTGGGCATCTTAGTACTGTATACTACTGCATAGAGCTTTTGTGCATTTGTTTGTAGAGAGAATATTTTCTCATCTATTTTGTACTTTATTGGGGAGACTTGCAAATACTTATTCATATTTACTACTCTTCAGGTATCATCTGAAAGATGTCATCATTGGTAAGATATACTTTTTACTGGTCAGAATCAAGATAAAAAACATGGATCTTGAGATTAGGCGTCGAGAATCCACAGGTTCAGGGACCAACACCCATGTTGAGACAGAAACATTGGCTAAATTTGAGTTGATGGATGGTGCTCCTGTTAGAGGTAGGTTAGCCTTGAAATTGGATTACATCTTTTGTACTTTCTATTTACAAATTAATCTGGATAACACAAAAATAGTTAGACCTATCATCTATGTTTTCACATACTTTCGGGGGATAAACAACTCCTCCCTTTTGTATTGACTGAACTTTAAGATAAAAATTGTTTTTAAGCTTATTATCTCGTTTAAATGGTACTTACATATTCATAAATCTTTCTTAATTCACTCTTTTACCAGAGGTGAAAATGTATTTTACTGGTTTTGTATTCATACCTTATGTTTGCTATTAACAAAACATTAATTAAGGCATCAATTTTCTGCCACACAGATGTTGATTTTAATGACGTAAAAAACTTGCATTTTTTTGAAGTAAATATAAAGATAAATTACATTTCTGTTGATAGATTTATTTTAAACATTATTAATTATTGATATTTGAGAAAGATATGAATGTTTTGGGTGAAGTTTCGAAACCTATGCCATGGATGTTCTGAAAGCAATAATAAAGCTTTTAATATGTCTTTAGGAGACTTGGTCGTAGTTTTTCATCACTGTTAAGATTAGTTTATGTTAGAATCTGCTAAATTTATAACTCATTTCAGTTCTCTAGGGAGGATAGTGTAATTTAAGCATGTCTCCAGGGAAGAGAGTTCATCAAAATATAAAAAATTGTCAAACTTTACATAAACTGGTCTCAAGCCTAGATAAAAGAAGGTTGTCTCAAGTAATTGATAGACAAGTACAATTTTGTCAAATCTTTAATGCCAAAGTAAGTAGTAGCATTACTTTAAAACCCTAAAATAATATATTTGTAAAATTGTGGTAATGTTTTAGTACTTCATCGCATAGACAATGATTAAAAGGAAAACAATAAACAGATGTTGATTTCACATCTATGAAATACATTTCACCTTTATGTGTGTGATTGTATTTACAGGTGAATCAATTCCGATCAGACTGTTCCTCAGTCCTTATGAGCTGACCCCAACTCATCGCAACATTAATAACAAATTCAGTGTGAAGTACTTTTTAAATCTTGTGTTGGTTGATGAAGAGGACAGGCGATATTTCAAGCAGCAGGAAATCACAATGTATAGGCTGCAAGAAGAAACTTCGTGATTACTTATATCGTAAAAGGGAACGAGTATTAGGTATGTAACAAATAAAAAAGATTGTGATGGACATTGAGAGCTCTTACATATGGAAGTAGTCACGTGAATCCTGTTTCTTAAGTGGAAAAATGGCTTGGTATTCTAGCATGCTTGAAATTCATCACTTTCAAACATGTATATTGACTGATCTCTCATTCATGTCATGACAGTTCTGTAATTTTTAAACATGCCATCGAAGGAAGCATCTTTAGAAATGTGTTGGATCTTTGATACCCGTGAGAAAGTGGGTGATTTGTATACGTGTGATATCTGTAGTACTTTGGCTTTTTGTTATCAACTTTTGCTTTGTTTACCTCATGAACATGATACCCTTTTTCAATTCTTTTGAAGAGAAGGAACCTGATGTAGGACTTTGTTTTGTTTGTCTACACATTGCCATGTTCTATTTTCTGTTACATTTATATTAGTAAACCGAACTTTGCATTCAATGCACCATGTGAGCCTATTTGTTTTTTATTCAATTATAATAATCACGTCTGTAGTTTCATGAAATGACAAATTCTTTGTATTTTTTACATTTACAACAACTTCTAGTAGAGGATAGTGTAATATTTTTCGAACAATCAAGGAGGTTATTGAAATGTAAGAAGAGTGTTGACATAATAAGGCAACAATTAAGAAGGGAAAAATGATTATCTCAAAAATATATTCTCTTAACTTACAGAAAATATACTTTTGATTCAGCATCATTAATGTGTTCTTGACTAAATTATCTTCAACTGGGTTTTGTTTAGAGCATATTTATTCTGTTAGTTTAGAGTGTATTTACTTTGATGATGACAAACAGTATTTTTTAGCTCGAGTACGGTTATAATATTTATAATTAGACTTCACTCAAAGTATTTTTTTTTAACTCAAGATCAATTAAAGTAACTTCAAATTAACTTTGACGAAAACATCTTTATATTAACTAGAGTATATTTACCTTAATCGTAACTAAACTATTATTCCCTTTGTAATTAGAGTAATTTAGTTTGATCTTGATTATAATGTTATTTTATCTGTTTTTGTTAGAGTATCTTAACCGTTGTGTTTGTTAGGGTACTTTCACATATGTCTAGAGTATTTTAAGTTTGATCTTTGGTCTAAACATCTTCACCTCAGCCTCAATCAAAGCAATTTCAACTCGATCATGACCGAAGTATCTCTAACTTGGCCTTTTTATAGAGTATCTTTAACTTGACTTCAATCAATATAGTTTGAACTCATACTTATTCAAAATAATTTCAACTTGACCTTGATTAATGCATTTTTAAATTACTTAATTATCCTCAACTTAATCTCAAATATAGTATCTTTAACTCTATTTCAACCAAATTATTTTTTAATAGACCTAAAGTTCAACTTAGTTTGAACATCTTTAACTTAGATTCAACCAGGGCATTTTGGGCTTGATCTTGGCTAAGCCACCTTTACTCAAATATAGTCAAACCATATTCGACTAAGTCTTGATTAAAACATCCACACATGTCCTGGCCGGTAGAGAAATTGCAAAAGGGTCTCGATAAAATAAATTCAACTCGATCTTAATCAAAGTAATTTCGCCTCAACTACTATTTTCAACTTCTCTTTGATTAGAGCATCTCTACTTTGATATGAACAATAGCATCTTCAGATTGACTTTGGCCAGAGATTTTTACCTCTCCCTCGAGTGAAGCATCTCAAACTCAATCTTGATCAAAGAACCCAAAACTCGACTTCCATTGCGTATTTCACTATGTTTTTGGCTGGAGCATATTCAACTTGGTTGAACCATTATTTCGTTGAGAGCAAAGGAGAAGAAGAAGGAATAATAGAATAATGAAAAATGTGCTTCAAATTGTGTAATCTAGATACTATTTCGGACCGCACAATTTGGAGTTTTTTTAAGGAATGAGTTGTACAATAATTCAGACTGTATAACTGCATGAGATTTTTTTTAAGTATAAAATTGTTTCTGAATTCTATAATCTATTTACATTGTGCAATTTAGGAAGAACTTTTATATTATACTCTTCAAAAGTTTTTTATGTAAATATAACTTCTTAATCATATAATCTGAAGTTCAAATTGACTTTTAAAATTTGGAAGTCGAATACATAATGCAGACGGTATAGGAAGAAAATATGGGGTGCAGAAAGTAACGCCCAACGTCATGTTGGCTTCTTGGCCCTATGGTCCTGTGGACTTTTTAAGCTTTACCCATTTGAGCATAAGGTGGTAAAGTGGGGATGAGATGGTCAACTGTGATAAGTCTGTATTACAATAAGCTTATGATTGGTCATTACTGCTAAACTTTTAGCTATGATGAGAGCTTTATAATTTTGAATCAGATATACTGTGAGTTTGATATCTCTTCTCTTTTTTTAGTGACATAACTGCCCTACAACTCTATTTGATTGCGAGGATAAAATAAATAATTTCAAAAATGTTAAAATTTAAGTTGAAGGAGAAGTTGACTTTTTGTTTCTAAAAGTTAAGTTATTTCCTTGTATTCTTTTTATTTTATTTTTAATTAGATAAAAAAAACTTGGTTAGATGTATTTTTGTTCTTTCTATTTCTTTACATCAAATCAGATATATCATACATATCACCCTACTTTGGCTGTGGTTAGAACTCACTAATTAATAAAATTGTATTGAAACATCTAATTTTGATTCTCTCTGAACCTGGTCTAGTGGAAGGCTGCTCATCGTAGAATTTGATATAAAATTGGACAGTTTTTTATAGCATTGAGTGGTTGGATGTTTGGAATATGGTGTAAATCCCTTATCAATTGTAATTTTGATCATTTCTCTTTACTGTTTTCTTCTGCTATTAACAACTGCCATTTCAGGCCTTCATTTATCGTTGTTAAAAGGTCTTAGTCTACTTCAGTTGTTGGCTACCCCATGTATCTCTTGTCACAAAAGATTAAAATTCTTAAAATCAATCTTTGTATTTGGAACAAGGAAACTTTCGGTGATGTCAATAAGTATGTTAATTCCAAACAGCAGAAGTTACTTGATATTCAACCTATCGAAACATATCTTTAGGCTGGTGATATTGGTATCGAAGACAAGAATCACATTAAAAGTTACATTAGATTCTGGTAAAACCTGTATGCACCTACTGCTTCTGATGTTTCTCACCGTGTTAGATATAATGAATCTCCGATTGCTTGTCCTAAAGATATAATTTAAAGATATAATGAAATTATAGTATATAAATAAATGAAAACCCTATTAAGTAATAAAATAATGTTTGCACTTATGCACTATAATTTGACTATATCTATAAGTGATCTCAATCTTCAACAAAAACTTCAAAGATTTTTCAATTTGTGACAACCAAAATTTTGAGAGTGCAAAGAGTAAGGAAAAATTTAGGACTTTCAAGGTATTTTCGAGTGTTGGGCTCCACACAAATATTCACATCCTTTTTATATGTAAGTACAATGAATTCAGTTGGAAACTGGTTTTTGAAAAACAATGGGAGCAGTTTTAAAACTGGATTTTGAAAAAACAAATGAGGTTTAAAATACGTTCAAAGCTGGATTTGAATCTCTTGAGAAGAATCCATAACCATGCCCACCATTTGTCCTCTTAATCTCACCTTTTTCATAAGTTCTGCAGAGTTTCAGCAGTGTTTGAATCACGAGGTTTTCTATTCTAAGAATGCCCACCACTTAGCTCCTCTTCATGTACTACAAAGAATTAGGAATAGGGGACATTTTTCATTCCAAAGTCAGACATGTTACAAGTTTCAAGTAGGGCGTACCCTGATACTACAATTGATCTTCCAACAAACACACACTTCGGCTAGCAGAACTATAGATACCCTGCATTATTGTTATAAAAGAATCAAACTGCCACCAGCATTAACCCGAAAAGGTGTTTCTGGTTAATTTATTAAAAATTGAGCATGTTTGTAAGGCTCAAAAGTGTTTTGATATGTTAAAACACTAATGCAACATTTCTAAGACAATAAGATCAATTAGATTAGTTAGTTTGTGACCAATTCTTCCCTTGAAAATGGTTAATATCCTAAATTTAACATCGGGAGTTCACAGAACCTATCCTTATGTTGTTTTAATCAAAGCACATACTTTCTAAAATATCCAAAAGCTACCAAAGCTTCATGTACTTTCAAATGGAACCCAAAAGAACCCTGCAAAGGTAATTTGTCTTGAAGTGTTTGAAGACGGTACACAATAAATGTAACAAAGAAAGAAAGTATATAAAGCTATAAGAAAGAAACAAGTTTCTCTACCCAGGCATTTTGATAACACCAGTCACACCCATATTAAACTCTCAGCACAGGAGATGATACACCTATTACCCATATTAAAGAGTAAATATAAATGGATAATAGAAAGTTCTGAATCATACATTGAGCAGTTTTCTGAACGAATATCAGACAATTTCCAAAAGAGCCGTGTTAATCCACACGCAAGAAACAATCTCCTGTACTTGAAGAATGAGTTCCATTAGCCACCACATGCTTACTGTCTCTTAATATCATCACTAGCATCAATCATGCTGCCGTCATGCTCAGAATACAGATCGTGCCAATCTGAGGCCAGCAAGACATCTGGCCAAGTGAGATTCAACAGAGACATGGATTGATTTTCACTCTTAGGGGCCAAAACCTGATCAACTGACTGCAATTTCTCATTGTTTCCTGCAGAGTTTTCTAATAAAATCTCAACTTCGCAATATATTTGTTGCAACAAACAAACCTAACACATAAATTAAGGGAAAAAGCCACCGACTTTATTTTCATCAAAATTCATAATGAATTTTCCCATGAGGCAACTTCACAGAAAATAAATTTTTTTAATTAATTTATTTAGGAAAAGTCAACAATTTTATGATCCATAATGTGCATAACATGACATAATTAAGCTTTGTTAAGTAAAATAGGCAATCTTAAAAATAAACAAGTTTTGCACAGTGTCAAAGGTAAAAGTGGATGTGTGCAGAAAATGGTGAATGCTTTCACTAGAAGGTACTAACCATTAAAGGTCCGAAAAGGTTCCCATGCGTCCCACGACTTTCCATTGGTGCCAACAACAGTATGCTCATTCAGGATTGAAGTTGCACCAAACGGGGATACAGGGTCAGCATAATCCTCCCACTCTGTCTCGTACATATTCAAAGCCGAACTCTCGGCTCGGTCACCAGGAGTTGCAATGGATGAATTTGAACTCTTGTCAGACCAATTATTCTTTGAATAACTAAGAGTCTTCGCCTGCTGATAAACAAATTCATTAAGGAAGCAACAACTGAGTGGTGAAGAAGAACCTGAGTCTAGTGCATAAGGTGGTTGAGGAGAATGAATGAAAACATCAATAGACTCATTCAATGGAGGTGGGGGAGAGGTACCCCAGCTGCTAAATTCAGTTTCTGGATATTGGAGTGAAGGGAGCTCTGACTTCACAGCCTCAGAAGTCAGCTTAGAAGTAGAGTAATTGTCATTCGACAATGAATGGCTGTAACAAATAGAGCCATATGAGGAGGCACCATGATCAAGGGGAGAATGCAATCCAAATGGTTCTGCAATCTTATCAGACGTATTATCCTTAAAGTGGTCAAATGGATAAAACCCATTAGTGTTCAATTCACTGGAACCGATAAAAGACACTGATGACTCTTGAAGATGATCATGATTAGGTAATGTTGATGGCAGGAAATTACAGTATGGTGGAGAACCAAGAACATTTGGCAGAATGCTATTAGCAGAAATATCAGGGAGCTCAGGCACAAAAGGTAAGATTCCCTGATTTTCCTTCAGACTGTCAAATATTGCATCATGTATTTCATAATTGTTTTTCTCCAAGAAATCACGGTGGCCTCCATCTCCATCACTGATTTCACTAGTACCTTGGCCATGCTTACTATCTTGAAATGCTTGCAAAACTACTTCGGGAGGATAAAGTGGCAAGCCAGCCCGTTGACGCCTCTTCATCCGGGTGTTCCAGTAGTTTTTTATTTCGTTATCTGTACGACCAGGCAACTGAAAGCAAAACAAATCAATCATTCTAAATCATCATGGATATGGAAAATGTATACATCATAATGATAACAGAAAAAGAAATTAAGTATGTAGGCATTGCTAGACTCCTCTTCCATTTGTAAGAGGTAGTTCCAGCTTCTAATTCTGACAAAATATGTTCTTATTTTTTTTATTACTCTCCTCTTTTTACTCATTAGCATTGATGTCTCACGTCTTTTCTTTCACTCACTAATTTCTGTGCTTTTAAAAAGGTAAGACTCACTGATTGCGTATCCTTTTTAAAAGAGAGAATGATGGTGATTTGGACTCCATGAAAAGGTGATGAAAGTTAGGAAGAAACTGAATTTTGCTGCCAACCTTGTGTGATATGCAAGGAAAAGAAATCCCCAAGTTGGTTCACTATAAATACAATCTCAATAAAAAACTGAACGTATTTTAAAATTGATGTGATTGTCATTTTCTCAGTTTGGCATATTACCTTGAGTCATATTTTATCAGGCAGCCGTAAAAAAACAACCAGAAAGTGACATGTAATATTCAGCATTAACAGTTTTCCGTGCTATTTGATAATATTTGTGGTCTAAAATTATGATTGAGCAAATAAAAAATTGCTAGTCTATCTTCATATCTAACATAGAACTAGGAGTGATTTATAGGCAAAAAAATCAAATAGATGCTCACAGACAAGTCTCATCGAGGACAGAGTACCACAATAATGATTACTTTCCCAAAATAGACACGATGATGTCGAACAATCTAGAAAGAAGTTACAGGGCTCTCCATTGTGAAAGATTTGTCACACTTAAATGTTGCAGCATTCAATGACATTTATGCTGAATGCTTTATGTTAAATTCAGAATCTTACCGAATGGCGACTAAAGTGCATTATGCAAGATTAGACTGTGTATCTGTTGTTGAATGACACTGAGATTTATAAATCTAACAAGCTGGTTTCATATTGTAAGGGACAAGTTCAATAAAAAAGAAGACACGGTTGTCATATGATTTTCACTGTTAGAAGATTCAAGGATGGCGTACACAGCACTGACATCACCAATGACAAATAGAATTCAAACATTTTAGCAAAAAGTGAAAGATCAGCAAATTGAAACAAGCTAACTAAATGCGTAAGGCAACAAAAAATGTGCAGTCTGCTTACATGTGCCGCCATGCGTGCCCACTTGTTTCCCATTTTGGCATGGAGTTCAGCAATCATCTGCTCCTCTTCTGCAGTAAATGCACCTTTCTTTAAGTTTGGCCTTAGGTGATTGGCCCATCGCAATCGGCAACTTTTTCCACAACGAGAAAGGCCTGAGTACTTCTGAACAGCATTCCAATTTCCCTCTCCATGCTTATTGACATAGTCCACCAAAATAACATCTTCAGCAGCTGTCCATGGCCCTTTCTTCAGAACAACACCTCCATTACCCTCGTCATTGAACTGTGACCCAGTCTGATCCTCACCATGCACATTGTCATCAATCTCAGGTGTCATTTGACTCATCTCTTAAATAATAGTCTCTGCAACGACTTCTTGAATCACATATTAAAGTACTAAAAAATGCAAAACAGAAAAGCCGAAAAAGAAAAATATTTTAAATTCCGTTTCATTCTCTTCGTGCCCTCTGATGTTACTGTTGTGCGGGGGACCACACTGTATACACATCAATAACACAAGTAGAATGATTTTCGATGATCGAGACAATAAAGACAAACAGATCAAGGTGACTCAGAAAAAAACAGAGATACCATAATTCTTAAACGGTAAGGGAAACAATTAAAACTAAAAGCACCATGAAATCCAAGCAGATCCTTTTGGCAAGTAAAGCAGTATGCATATAAGTTCTAACAATACCTAATCACAAAACTATTGATGATCTTCTGTGAACCAGGAAAGCAGACCCCAAAATAAAACCAAGTATGGTTGTTACTGTTTCAAATCAAAATCACCATTTTCACCCAATTAGAACGTAAATACAAAGAGGAACATAAGCCTTTTGCTTGGAGATGGCTAAACAAAAATTTCCACCAACAGACCAAACCCACAACACAGAATTCATTTTCCCTACCAGCCTGATGCAGGTTACAGCAATATATCATGCAATTATCACAAAATAAAAAAAAATTATCAAAAGAGCAAATTGCACGCTCAACACACTTCAACAACAAAATTAACTGCGACTTCACATCTTCAGACGTCCAAAATTCTTCCAAAGGAAAGAAACTTATTAATAAACAACAATAAAGATTATAATAACAATAATAATAATAATAATAATAATAATAATAATAATAATAGTAATATTATTAATAATAAACAATACCTGAACAGGACGTGAAAGTATTCAAGCTAAAATCTAAAACCCAAAGATTTTACTTCAAATTCGCAATAAACATGAATCTTATTGTTGCTGGCAGAGAAGCTGAACCTGAGTTAAAAACTGAAGGAAACCCGCGTCCCTGAAATTCACAAAGGAAAAGCAAAACAAAGAAATTTAAATTTAAATAAATAAATAAATAATAATTAGACCCAATAAAGTGAAATCCATGCAGCATTTACACACACACACACACACAGTGTAATGGTGAATTGGTCTCGAAATTGAAAAACATACAACTATAAAAACAATAAAATGGAATTGAGAATTCAGATTCATAGAGAGAAATGAGAATGGGAATGGATGCATAACCGTGGTTGGAAGAGGATCGGAGCGAAGAGAGAGGAGAACATGAGATCAAAGCCTCAAACATTCGCAGTCTCATGCTCAATGAGAGAGAGAGAGAGAGAGAGAGAGAGAGAGAGAGAAATGAAAAAGGGTTAAAGAAAACAAAATAAAGAGAAGAGAGTGAGCGAAAGAAGTGAAGAAAGAGAAAATCAGAAGTGAATATAATATATATATATATATATATATATAGTGCTGCAGCCTATGATTTTTTTTCTAAGTTAAAACGAGCTTCGATATAAAAAATATATATGAAAGAACTTATTTATTTTTTATCTTAAAAATATTTTTAGATAAACTTCTTCCAATACACCTTAATTTGACTTAATTATAATCAAATATTAATATTTACATGACTTTTTAATATATATTTTTGTGTAGTGATGTTGCTAATCTCTTTATTAAAAAAATTATATAAATATATTTTTACATATTCTAATGAAAATAATTTTTTATCCAATCTTGCTTACTCTAACATTGACAGCATTTACTATTTTAATCATACCTTTATAATTATGTAAGTTTAAATGAAGTGGTGTAAGTTTTATTCAATGATTACAAATATGTTAAAGAAGAATGTGTTAAAAGTTTTATGTGCATTGAAGAATATGTTTATTTTAGATCATGTATTAGTAATTAAAGAATTATGTTGTGATTTTTCATAAGAAAAAAAATAGATTATGTATCTCAGGGTTATTGCTGGCTGAATTTTAAAAGAATTTTAATTTAGTATGTGACAGAAAAAAAAGGCTATAAATGAGAATGTTACCTACTTTCATATTAGATATTTAAAATATAATTAGTTGATAGTTTATAAACTAGTCATTATTCATAAAAATCGGTTAGTAATTAACAGTCTTTTTCATATAGTATAGATCATAATCACTTTTAAAAATAATTATTTTATATTTGTTAATTTATTTTATTATAAAATATAATTATTTTATTGTTGTTAATATTTTTATCCATAAAAATTTATAATATTTATATAATAATATATTTATTATATATAATAGAATCTAAAAAATAAAATATAAAAAATGAGGTAATTCCTCTTAAAAAAATTTATTCAGTCTAATTTCTATAATGAATAAGATTATGTTTAAATTAAAAAGTATTAATCCTAATTTAGATAATGATACACATATAAAAGTGGATGTCTTTAAATTACTTTTTAATCTACCATACACATAAACATAGATGTGTTTTCTGATAACTCTTTTAATTATGTCAAAACGTGACTTTTATTTGATTTTTGATTCTAAGATTCTCTTTACTTTTCGAATATCAATCATTTCACTATATCATTTTGATATGATATAGTCTTTCAAGAACCTATCATAGATAAGATATTTTCATATTATGTCGATTTGTACTCTCTCATTCAAAATTTAGCAAATGAATAGTAAAAAGTTTCATTTGTATTGAGTGAATTTCTTTAGATAAATTTCAAATAGTATCTAACTCTATTCTCATACTTTTTACACATGTGACTTGTGTTTATCCAACTTTAATCTACTTTTCAATAATTTAGTAAAAACAAATTATATAATGCAATTACATCTCACCATTTTATAAATAGTGTTGTTGTATCCCACTTAAAAGTACATTTATTTGTCTTTATTAACGTGCATTAAAAAAGTCTAATTTCATATTTTTACAGGATTTCAGTAACATTTCACATAGAAATTCAAGTCCAATACATGAAAATAAATTGAAATGTGTGTAACTCAAAATTTTATGAAAATTTAAAATAAAACTTTATGTAGTGTATTATTTTGGTAAAAAATAATGAATATTTTCAAATTGTCTTACCAAACAATTCAAAATTCACTAAAATAATTAATATTACATTAATCATTATATTAAATTAAAAAATATAAAGTTCACTCATTAGTTGAATATAAAAAATTTACAATCCTTGATAAAATAAATAATTTAAAGGATATGAATTTTTAACAAAAATATGATCAAGTTTCCTTTTTTTTAGTAAAAATAAATATAACAACAAAGACAAATTTGTCAAGCAATTATATTCATAACATATAACTAATCTCAAGCCTAAATTGAATCTTAAAAAATGTCATTTTTCTAGAGTGAGTTATCACTATACTAATAACCTTCTACGTCTCATACATATGAAAACCAATAATTTGTTATGCAATATTATTTTTCTATATTAAATTAAATAAAATTACTTATCCAAGTCATATAAATTTTAATACAATGTAGAAAAGTTCACTAAATGATATGTTTAAATCATACTTATTTATATTCACATAATGCATGAGTGTCTACTCTAGATATATCTTATTATTGTTAAAATGCACAAGTTTGTCTTTTCGATGTTGTTTATTAACATCCATGTTATTATACATGAAAACTTTATAACTAATAAGAGTCTTGAAGTTAAGGTCATAATAGGAAAAACCTAGATTGATGAGAAGGAGAGTGAACTCAAAGGGGACACAAAGAGTTTCTTCTCTAATCTTGTAATGTTGTTCTTCTTCGTTGGAGTCACCACGAGTCAGTCTCAACATCCATAAAATCCTCTCTTAGTGATGACTCCACAAGATCAATGAGCTCCTCTTTTGTCAGTCCCACAAGTCCCTCTACCAAGTTTTACAAGTTGGCACTCACTTTATAATTGTTTTGTATTTTGTAATTGTAGTTTGAGTAGAATCACTTTATTTGGTAAAAGAAAAAACACAATAAGAAAATTTGGTGTTGACTCAAAATTTAAAAACATCATAACTTTTTAGTGAGGTCAACCCATGAGTTAGATCATTTCATGGATTCAGGGTTTTAGAACTTTCAAAAAAATGTCGTTTTCTTTATTTTTTATTTTTAATATTTATTGACCTATTTTCTCTATTTTCAAAACCTAGATCGTATAAGTGAATTTTGATTTCATTTTTCTTGTAATTTAATAACATAATTTAAAAAAATATCATATACACCTCATTCATATATTATCATTTCATTATATTTGTTGACCATTATTATTATTATTATTATTATTATTATTATTATTATTATTATTATTATTATTATTATCAATATCATTATTATTATTATTATTATTGATGTTATGGTATGTTAATTTTTTACATTGATTCTGGATAATAACTAATGTAGAAAGTGTCATATGTGTTTCACTAATCAAATCTAATTATAAGTATTATTGATTGCTACTTTCAACTTAGATTCAAGTAGAAAAATCATTTATGACTATCTGTTTATCTTCTTTGAGATAAAGCATTATGTCACTCTTTACCGAGTATACAAATTCATCTTTGGCTATACAATAAAGGTTGTTTGGTATTTATAAGGAAAATCTCACTAATAGGATATATAAATCTAAGTACTCTTTCTACAAATCCTAACTTCTCATTAGTAAATGATTTACAAATAAAGCTTACACTCTAAAGTGATATAATAGACGATCATTGAGAATAACATTTGAAGTTTAGAAAGTTGTTGCATGTATGTCTCACACAAATTGTGTATATTGTTTTTCACTTTGTTATGATTTTGCTTCTATTTATATAAATCCTAAAAGGACTTTTATGACTGACATGTTTTTGTTGTCTTTATATCAGTGTTTTTCAAAACATTTGATTTTACACTGAAAACAATTACACTCATAATGAATGACACCCTTATCTTTGCAACTTATTCCTAACAACATTAAAATAAGTAAAAAAAAAAAAAGAATCAGAGTTTAGGTGTATGTGTCATAATCATCTTTAACAATCATAAGTTAACTTTCATCAAGGTAAACATTCTTACATTTTGTCAAATATGTCTTATGATATCCATGTGTTAATATCATCTACTTGTTTGACATGTATCTTATCTTTGTCACTTGTGTCTAACTCTTCAACAAACTTCATCTAGTCTTCACAAGATTATATTTAATAATAAATTTGTATCATTTTTTTATATTCGTAACTTCTAAGTAGACTATGTTGATTTTTAGAAGACTTAGTCCAAATTATATATTTGTTTAGTTTTTCTTTACACCTTGTTTAAGACTCATTTGATTGTTCAATTATAAAATTTTTACACAATAAGTAATTTTATTATAACAACCTTAAATAATTAAAGTTATATGTACTTATCATCTTTTCACATATATTTGATAACATACTCTTTAAATATTAATTTTTCCCTAAATATATTTTATAAACATAAATGATTAAATTATTTCTAATACTTAATTATAAATTAAGATTTAACACTTTATTCATATTTCCCTTTTAAGTTGATCTCTTCTAATTATTACTATAGGAAACAAGATTACAATTCTCATTCCAATTACACTATTAATTGAACTATTATTATTATACACAACAAAATTATAATTAACATTGAAATTATTAAATGAAGAATTAACTTCTCTATCAATAATATAATTGTAATTATCATAATTTACACAATAAATATTACAAAAACACCTAAACACATATACAAAATTCCTCAACACCTAGCTAAACTTTCGTGGAATAAAATACTAAAATAAACAAAACAGATATATCTTTTCATGATATATGTTTTCTTTCCTACAAAGTTATAACTTTGAAATAAATTCTAATTAAAGATATATAACTTCCGTAAAATGTATGCATTTTTAGTAAATATTAATTTAATATATTAATATTTTGAGTTAAAAAGGTATCAAGGTTGTGTCATAAAGAAAAGCACAATTTTCTCTTAATTTTATTATTATGTTTTAGAAATTAATTAGGTATATTAATATATATATATAAATTTAGTTGACCGAATATGTAACACGTGTTACGTTTAAGTTACCATTTATGTTATTTAGTCAACTTTAGGAATTTATAACCCTTTATTTTAAATTTATAATTTTTCAAGTTATCTTTATAATATTCTTCCATCGTTGCCAATACAAATTTTAATTAAAATATCTTGATCTAAAACTAATTAATTTATGGAATATTACAAATTAACTATTACAAAGAATAAATATTATTTTTTAATTTAAGTCTTACAAATATATAATTGAGAGTAGAAATAAAAAAATATTTAAATTTACTTAAATTACTTACTACTTATTATTAAAAACATAAAATACATGGTCACCTTAGAAATACACAACAAACGAGGGACTATAGAGCAAATATAAAGTACAAGTTCTTCTAACTGCGCGTCATCATCATCCACAATTTTTCTGTGAACCATCGCAGGATTCTCTACCTCACACAAACAAAGACGAAGGAAGAAGAACAACATAGCTGCTGCAACGACGTCGTTCTCTGCAAATTCCAGTTTTTTCGCTTCCCTCGATCCTGTAATCTTCTCATCCTTTTTAATTCTGCAAATTAAGAAAAGGGATTTCTGTTTGTTGATAAAAATTGAATCTTGATTTTGATTCAATGTACCCAATTGGGAAGTAGATGATTCTAGAATAACTGGAGCACAGGGGAGTGTGCAAATTTTATAAGTTCATCTGTGAAGCAATTTTTCTTTTTTTGCTACCTCCTAGGTTTGAGGAATTCTTCCTTAGATGTTGTCTTTGCAGTGAAAAAAAGAATTTAGATTGAATTATTAAGTTCATCGTGTAGAACATTATAGGATTTAAATGTGTGTCTAATCAACGAGAATTGGTGCATTTTTCTTCAATATGACTGGTTGTAAATTTAATTTTTCATTAAGGCAATGATCACGGCTTCGATTGCTGAAGGAAAAAAGGGTGAATAAATAGGGTCGAGAGATTTTCAGCGTTTCTTTTTCAACTGCAGCTTCTATTAAGACATAGGGCTAAAGGCCTTACATAATCGATCAGAGACCTGTTATAACGTTAAGGAAAATCAACTGCTGAATGAGTCAATTATCTGGAAATTTTTTATTTCTCTTAAACCAAATACTCTTGTTTTTACTCTTTTCTCACTTGTTTTCATTCACTCAACCTATTTCTGACTTTCTTACCAAAGGCACCTGAAGGAGTCACAAGTGAAAAGTTTGATTGAAATGTGTAGAATTTAATGTAAACAATGCCTGTGCTGTGATTTCTTATAAAAAAAACTATTTATTATTTCCTTAATCATTATTCTTATGATAATGGTTAGGGAAACTGTTATTTGTTCAGAAAGTTTTACTTAAAAGAAATAAAACAAAAGGGTGATAACAATTCCTCTTTGTTTTGATGTTTTGGCAGACTCTTGTTCTTGATGAATATGACACCAGTTTGCCCCTTTGTCAAAGCTGCTCGCCCTGATGATAACAATTCCTCTAAAAAATCAGGCGAAAACTCTATGAAACATCAGGTTGAGTCTGAGAGTAAGGTGAAGAAAGAGGCTAATGACTCAGCTAGTGCTTCACCAAAGTGCCCCTTTGGATATGATTCACAATCGTTTAAGATTGGTCCTCTTAGCTGTACAGTGTGCCAGGCTCTTTTATTTGACACCAGCAAATGTGTGCCTTGTTCTCATGTTTTTTGCAAGTATGTACCTTGTCCCGTGTTTATTTCTTGAATCTATGATGAATTGCATATTCTATTTTTAGCTCGTTTCTCATATTCTACTTGTCTGAAACTAGAGCATGTATATTGCGCTTTAAGGACTGTCCATTATGTGGGGCTGATATTGTGAAGATTGAGCCTGATGCTAATCTTCAAGGTGTAGTTGATCGCTTTATTGAAGGTCATGCCAGGATCAAAAGGTCTGTTAGTTCAGACAAAGGAGAAGAAGCAGCGGAGAGTAAACAGGTCATATATGAGGATGTGTCTTTGGAAAGGGGTTCTTTCTTAGTGCAACAGGCCATGAGGGTATGTATGGCCTTCTCAATTGTTAATGTTGAATCCTATTATATATGAATGATTAAATAGTGAAAGATCTGTGAAATCGCTTGTCCTTAATGTAATTGGCGGTGAAGTTAAGAACTTTTGATAGATCCTGAACTGTTATATATGATTGGATGTGTTGGAAAATATATTTACCTGGAAGAGACATTGATGTGAAGAGCTGTTGCTCTGCTGAAGTTACTGTCTTTTGTTATACTAAATTTCAATGTAAGCCTTGTTGAGTTTGTACTACCACTTGATAATAGAGTATTTTGCTATATGCAATACAAAAACAGGCATTCCGTGCTCAGAACTTAGAAAGTGCCAAATCAAGACTAAACCTCTGTGCTGAAGATATCCGTGATCAGTTAGAAAAAGTTGGTAACACTTCAGAATTATGTTCCCAGCTTGGAGCGGTCTTGGGTATGCTTGGTGACTGCTGGTATGTTTTCTTGCTTTCTTCTTCCACCATTGACATATGATAATAGTCATAGTAACTGATTAATAAGTCTGTTACTCTTATTTTCCTGTTTGTGCATATATCTACATTTTTTACTATATTCTCATCACCGCAGTCTGTTCTCTTGTATTTGTTATTTTTAGTGTATGTAGAATGTTATGGTTATATATGGTCAATTGGTTAGATATTATTTGTGTAAATGATTTGTGCTTGAAGAAAAATGAAGAAATTTTTGCACAACTATATATGTCTGTAGTGAGTTTCGCTGATTGAATATAGAATTATCTACTAGATACGAAGGCTATGGGGCAAAATAGTAAGGGACCCTGAATATAACTAGACAGAGATCACAAAGGAAAGGCAGAAGAAAAAGGAACACCTAGCATAAGTAGAGATGGAAAATTAATGTGCTAAATCCAGTCTGTCTTTGGAAAATGGTCCTTGAGCTTAGGGACTTAGTGTACTTCATGACGTGTACAGTAAGGATTGGCCAAGCTTTATAAGCAATGTTTAGACCTTATCTCTAGTGATGTATGATTTCTAGCCCCAAGAGTTGTGATTTCTAGCCCCAAGAGTTGTTGTTTCAGTGGCTACACACTACGATGAGGCATCAACCTTCCTAGTCAATCTCTTTGTAGGTAGCCTTTTCTGAGACATTGACAACCAACTTCGGTAAGCTGCAATTGAGGCAGGATTAGGGGTGAAAACAATTAAGGTGACTTTTTAACGATGACATGAGCTTCAGTTGAAACTCAATCAAAGGTCAGGAGATTAGTTAGAAACTGAAATTAGAAGATAAAATCACTGACATTACTTACACTCGTATGTTAAGACTCAAAATTGGTTTTTATATCTCTAACATGTCCCATCCACATGGTCAAAGCACATACCTATTTTGTCATGTGCTAAAATTCAACGTTCCTAGAAGAATGAGGACTAATAAATCTGAACACTTAATCAAGCAGGCTTTGATAGTATTGAGGACCAATTATCTCAAAGGCAAATTTAGTTTAGTATCTCTGATAGAAATCTATACTTAAATGAATGTATGTAAATCGTCCTTTAATATATTACATTTCTTAGTGGGATGGTGGGTTATAGATGTAATGCTGTATTTCCATTCAAGTACCCCTCGTACACCCATATAATAAAATTAACTCATTGTTAAATAATAAGAAAAAGTTCCTTGAACTTATTATTGCATGGTTGCAAATTTGTATTTTCCAATAATTGGCTGGTTTAATACTTTCAGAAAACTATAGCTTTTCCTTGTTTTACGGCAGTGTTTTTTTTTTTGTGGTGCTTATCTAATCATTATTTTAGAGGGGTTTTGCAAGTTGACGTTTAAAGATATTTTATCATTTTGTTGACACTTTTTCTTCGCTTTGGCATTTTGTTCTCTTTTCCCGTTATCTTTTTCTCTGCTCTTATCTTCACTTGTTTCTTCTCTAATAGTATTTCTTATTCTATAACAAAATGGTAAAAGAATACAGCTCTGTGACATTGTTTAATGGAGGCAGATTGTGACCTGCATGTGAACATTATTTTTTTGCAGCCGAGCGATGGGTGATGCCAGTTCCGCAGTATCTTATTTTGAAGAAAGTGTTCAATTTCTGTCGAAGTTGCCCAAAGATGATATGGAGGTCTTTTATCTGAACATTGCTTTTCTGCTATCCAGAGTCAAAATGCATAAACTGCAACAGAATACTTTTGTTGTTTGCTTGTTGTCAATTTAATATTTGAAATTTCTTGTCCTACAGATTACACATACACTTTCTGTTTCACTTAACAAAATTGGAGATCTTAAATATTATGATGGAGATCTTCAAGCTGCAAGATCTTACTATTTTAAATCTTTGGATGTTCGCCGGGATGTTGTCAAGCAAAATTCTAACGTTCCATCCCAGGTAGGATATTACTATCTAGATACATTTTGTTTGAATTTTTTGATGTTATGTAATTGATCTTCATTCAAGTCTCTTGCTTTTCTTTGGGTCTGGTGCAAGCTTTTCTATGTTGGTCTGTATATTGTTGTACAATGTCTTAAGTTGAACCAGCTAAGACGAGGTAGGAGAATTGTGGAAAAATTTATGAAATTAAATCTTTCAGGAAAATTTACCCTTTGTGTACCTAGTTTTACCGTTCTGCTGTGAATTCTTTTTATGAGTATTGATACTTTGCAGTTTTATTTTGATTCTCTTCTGAAACAACTGAACCGTATAAAGAAACAATTTCGAATCTTTTTGATAATTAACTGGTCCTTTTTTCATTGTTTTTAATAACTTTTTAGGTTCTAGATGTTGCTGTTTCTCTTGCAAAAGTTGCAGATGTGGACAGAAATCTAGGGGAGGAAAATTCAGCTACTGATGGATTTCAAGAAGCCATAGACTTACTGGAATCACTAACGTTGAAATCTGAAGCTAGTGGGCTTGAACAGCGGGTAAGATGTCTATAAACAAAGAAGACTATATATGTAGAGGGGACCATTTTTATTTGAGTGACTGAAATAAATCATGATCATAAACTATACGAGTAAGGAAAAAAAAGTTAAATTAAGATTATATGTTTACTTAGAAAGGTAGCAGCGCTTTTATATTATAATCTTAAGCATTCATGGAAGATGTAGGGGTTAAGATAAGCTTCTTCTCTCAAATTAAAAGTCTTACATCATGTCTCCTTATATATAACCGTTGTAATTGAATATGTGATAATTTTGCAGATGTGACAATTTAATTTTTTTCTTTGTTCAAACATTCAACAACCATATATGTGAACTGTTCTAAAGTATGAGATTTGATAAAATTAACCTATTAGAATAGACTATTTACCAAGATGAGCTAAGTTCTAATGCCTTGACATATTTCATTTAAAACCAATATATATTAAGTGAAATTATCCAACAAATATATAAACCTCAAGAGTTGAGGCAAATGATGTAAGTCTTCCCAACATCCCCTCCACATATGCTTGTTAAACTAAGCAAGCTAACTAGAATAAGCAATTACCAAAATAAACTATAGATTCTGATTAGGCAGTTTGTCTCACATTGCTTGTCTAAATTCTTAAAATGGGACTTGTATATGAACAATTTTATTTAATGTCAATTGGTTTTAAGATGAAATTTGATCGATCCTTAACTCATATATATATATATATATATATACATGCACACACAAACAAATCTTTTTGTTTTATGCTGTAATTACTTATTAAGTCCTGCCATTAATTTCTGTTCCAATCCTTGTGTACAGCGGCTATCAGTTCTAGACTTCCTTAGAAGCCAACTTCCAGACAAACAAGAACAAGCTGAGACAACAGTCTGAGATAGGTGGTCCACATGAAGAAAGGCAACATGAATTCAGATGCAATAAATGTTTCTGTATGCCACGGGACAAGTTCGTAAAATAAGCTCAGCTTAACAAAGGCACTACTATTGGAGGAAGAGGAGATTTCAGAGTAGTGAATATTTCAGTCGTTTCTGGCACTGCAGTACCTTCCTATGCCAAAGATTATACAGCGATCCTATTTGTGGTTTCTTATGCACCACTCTTATTTTCTTGTTTCCACCTCTTTCGTTGCTTATATCTTGGTGCATACTCACAGTTGTGCTGGGTCTTCCTTGCATCATTGTAACTAAATATACTACTCTAATAAACTAGAAATGAAGGAACATGTACTATAGGTTGTGCATTTTGCGTTAGAACTTGATGAATACATTCTATACTCTGAAAAGTGAAATTTATAGAATATTTTTCATTACCATACTCTTTTATACACTGTCGCAAATGCATTCTAATTTCGTAATTCCATGCACTAGAATTTTTCTTACAAGTAGGAAATAGAAGGAAATTATTTATCCAGGTGGATGTGTTCATATTTAATACCCAATCGTCTTTCGAACATAATTGTCTTTACTTACGCGGATAATATTAAACAAAAATTGAATTCTTGGAAAGATAATATGTTTACTATGGCAAGTAAGATTCAATTGGTTAATTCTATGGTCACTACGGTTGTTGTTTACAACTTTCAAATTTATGAGCTTTGTAATCTCATTTGAACTGATGGTTATATATGCTTAATCGAACATGGAATTAAATCTTCTTCTATTGGCGTGATAAATGTTTGGTATGACTTTATTCTTTATAATTCAAAAATGGATTATTAGAAATGGACAAAAGATAGTTTTTAGGATAATGTTCGGCTTCGTGATACTTCTATTTCTAAGTATTTTGAAAATATAAATCTCTTAAGTTTAAATCCAAAGTTTGTGAAGCTTGATATTGATTCTAACTTGTTGAATGTGAAGACAATATATGCTTTTCTTATTTTTCCTTCTTTGAAGAAAAAAGATACGGTCCAATTACATCTCACTTATAAAATTCTTGGTTTTATGGAAATTATTTCATAATCACTTACCATTTGAGAAATATGTTCAATCTAAAAGTATCAACATGTGTTCTAGGTACACTCCTTGCAACTATCAAAAAAAAAAGTTTGACTCATTTTTTCTTAAAGTGTTTTTTTTGCTAAAAAGGCTTTGGTCACAGTTGCCTTTGGTTCTCCTTAATTTTTCTTATTCTTCAATTAATGATATCCTGTCTTATATTTCTGTTAAAGTTAGTCGTGTAATATTTAACTTGTTGTTATCACTTTTACTATTTGGATTATTTGGAAAACTAGGAATCTTATGAAATTTAAGAAACTTATCTATCATTTTTCTTTTTGTTATTTGTTTGGTACATATAGTAGGTAAAATGTCTACTAATATGATTGACTTTTATATGAATCAAGGTTAATTTTGATGGTGCTACTAAAGAAATCATGGGTAAACTACTAATGGGGAGCCTTCATAGGTAGTAAAGGGGATTTCATTGAAAGATTTATTTCTTATCTGAATATTAGATCCTCCTTTTATCCTAAGTTGATGGCTGTCATTTATGATATCGAGATTTTAAAAGCTAAAAACTACATAAACTTGAGTATGATTATTCTTTGATATTTCATGCATTTGAAAATCCAAAAGTTGTTCCCGCTCCAAACACTTGCAAATCTTTGGAATTTAAAGTTTCTCACATCTTTTTGCGACTTAAATAAGTGTATTAATGCTTTTGTTGGTGTGGATAATAAACTTAATTACTTTTTGTTTGATACTTTACTTTTTAACATTAGGTTTGATTTCATTAGAAATCACCTAAGCTTTCATAAATTCATGTTTTATTAGTTGTTTGGATGTTGTGTCTTTTTTTTTGAGTGACAATATATATATATAATTTGAAGAGAAAAAATTGAATAAGAAGGTATACGAGCTCTAACACCTTGAAATAATTATTAAAATATCGCTCTTATAGTATCTTAGGTATCTTATATTATAATAGTTGTTATATCTATAATGATTGGTAATATCTCTTTGTAATTCAACAATACCTTTTTGTAACCAAATACTCTCAAGTTGGTAGATGAATTTATATCATTCTTAGTTTGCATGGATCATAAAATTATTTGGTAGGAACACCCTTTATAAAACTTGATGGGATTTAGGAAGCAATGATAAGACCATTATCTAATTTTTATCCCATTTTTCTTTGATAGTATTGTATATCTATATAGACTTTGTCCTTTCGTGATAAATTGAATAGTGATCCATCTAATAATTGATTTATTATTATCACACTAAAAAGTCATTTGAACTATGTGCAAAAATAAAAAATTATTTTATTGATAACAATCACATCAATTATATTCTCATCATCTTTATTTGTTATAATAAAAATCCAAAGTCCTTCACAGACTTCGAGCAAGTAAGCGAAAGCATTAAAACAAAATTCTCTATCCTATTTTTCACTTATCAGGTCACCAAACTTTCTTGAAGAAACATATAGTACCTTCTTCAAGAGACATACCTTATTTCAAATCAAGGAGAAATTTTCATGTAGAATTCCCATGAAAGACATTTTTCACATCCAACCAATGCAAGTCCCCTCTAAAATGACTTGTTAGAGCAAGACCAACTCCAACTATATTCATCTTTCATACACGAGATCAAATCCATAAATTTGAGTGTACCTCAACGAATCTAGCTTTATACCTATCTATTGACTTATTTTCCTTATGTTTCGCTATAAGTATTCATTTACATGCTGCGACCTTTTAGCCTCTTGGTTTCTCAACAATCTTCCAGGTTGAGTTTCGAGTTTCTTTATAATGCATCCATCTCTTCTCTCATGGCTTAAGTCCAATGTTCATTTCTCATAACTTCTTGGACTGAGGTAAGAATTTCTCTTATATTATTAGTAGTAATAAAATTTTGATGTCTGTTAAAGAGATTGTTAGTGCAGACTTATTGAGAAATATGATATTTAATACTTACCAGAAATATGATATGTAATACTTACCAGAAATATGATATTTAATACTTACCTTTCTCCACATGATGGGTAAATTTTCAATAATACTTACCTCCTCATCGTTACCTTCAAGGCTCCTCAATAACACTTACCTCCTCACCCTTACCTTCAAGGCTCCTCTCCTCCAAGTAAAAAAACTCTTCTTACTTTGGAGTCATTGTCTTCTTTGATATTTTTTTTGTCAAAGGACTTGTCTTCTTCTTCCTTACTATGAGTTGGTTCGATTTCATTTGTAGTGGTTTCATCACTTGGATCTTGAGCATCCTACAAAGATAAATATGATAATGACAAGAAGGATAGCTCTTCCTATTCAAGTCTTTCTCCCCCAAAAGCGTAAGGTGTAGGGTGGACAAAGAAGAATTTTGTTTCATAAAAGGTGAAATCCATAATGACAAAGACAAATGGCTCTTAGAATGATAACATTTGTACCCTTTTTTATTGGGAGGATAACCAATAAGTATACATAAATGAATACGATCATATGCATTCTCAATTTTATGTTTCAGATTTCACTAGACACCATAATAGAGGTATTGAATTTGCTAATAGAAAAACTATCTGAACCTAATGTACTTAATAAGAGATAAGGTTATCAATCAACAACAGAACAGAACCTCGTTTTTGTATCAAACTATTAGTGTGTGTACAATTCTAAGCGTGGAACAAATTCCATACCCTTCAATTTTCATCAACATAAAACAACAGGCAAGAACATATTCAAGGATGAAACTTAGATGTAATTCCTCAGGCCATTTTGCCATTGTTTCCCAATCTAAATTAGAATTTCACAAAGACAATCTGGGTAATAAAGAATTAAATTAAAAAGTCAAAATCTCCAATTGAGATAGGAGAACAGGATCAAAACCATTAATAAACACCATTCAAATCTCATCAACATTAAACAATTTCTAGTGTTGTTTTCTAATGAAAATTAGAGTTATATATCAATAATCTGCATAACAAAAATGTACATCAAAGTTACTTGAATTCTGATTGGATTATAGTACCAAAGGCATAAAAATATGGCTTCTAAGTTTCCAATTGCACCAACTCAACCATCATATATAACAATCATCAACCATCAAAGTCATCATCATCATCATCACTCTCATCACTGAAGTACCCGGATTTCTTCTTCTTCTTCTTACTCTTCACAGCCACAACATCATCGTCCTCACGGTTTCCCGCCAACAGCCTCTCGTCGGCGCCGTCATCCACGACGGACGCCCAATTGTCATCCTCGAACCGGGCACCGCCTCCGACACCGTCAGAATCCTCTCCGCCATCGTCGTTGTCGTCGACGCGGTGGTGAGGATCACGGCGGGGGCGTTTGGGCTCGGGGCGCTGGCGGGGGCCGAGCTGGTTGCGCGGGCAGTCGTAGGAGAGGTGGCCGTCGGCGCCGCACTCGAAGCAGCGGGCAGTGTCGCGGTAGACACGCTTGCGAATGAACTCGGGCGCGCGGCCGTTGTCGGCGGCGATGGAGGCGGTGAGCGTGCGGCCGTTGAGGATCTTCTGGTGCATCTGCGCAGCTGCGTTGCGCGCGTCGTGGCGGGAGACAAACTGGATGAAGGCGACGCCGCGACTGAGGCGCGTGTGGCGGTCCTTGAGGACTGTCACGCGCGCGATTCGGCCGAAGGTGGAGAATAGCGTGTGGAGATCGGAATTGGTGAGCGAGTAATCGATGTTTGAAACGTACAACGTTGATTTGGACGGTGCCAATGACGAGGATCCCTTGCTATTGGTTTTGGGATTTGGATTGGGATTTGAATTGGGATTGTGTTGCGTAGGGTTAGGGTTTACACTGCTATAACGGTAGTAGAAAACGTCGTCGTCTTCGTCGCTTTCGCTCTTTTTCTTCTTTTTCTCTTTGCTTTTGGACATGATCGATGAACTCTTCTTTCTCTGCTCCAACTCTCACTTCTTCTTTCTCAATTGCTATCTTCTTCTCTTCTTCATACTTACATATCATATAATATAAAAAAGAAATAATAGTTTCAAACTATTAAGAGGGTTTTTTAGTTAATTATGAGACTAGTTCTTATAAAAATATAGTTAAAAAGTTAAAATGATATTAATTACTAATTAATTATTATACTCCCTCTTTTCATTTAATATAAAAGGAGAAAAATAATCTAAACATTCTATTCATATAAAAAAATTAAGGTTTTAAATCTTTATAAATTTAACTATTTTTAATTAAATCACTTTAAAAAATTAGTTCTATTGTAATAATTGGTTAGTCTAAAAAAATTTAAGAGAAGATAGATAAAATTTAACTATGCATATATGAATTTTTAGTTGAAATGAAAAAGTAAATTTATTTATAGACTTTTCATTCTTCATTTACTTTAAAATTATATCTCTCATATAATAAACCAGCTCATAAAAAAAAAACATATTAACGTGACAATAAAAATATATAAAATATTAATTGTACTAACAATTTTGAAGAGAGAAAAATTGAAATTAGTTTTCTGTAAGTTTCCATAAAATTCTTTTAAAAGAGAAAACTTGAAATTAGCTTTATGTAAGTTAAAGTTAATTTAAAAAGGGATAAAAATGTTTTTTACTTAATGAAATTAAGAAAATAATCAAAGACAAAGTTATCACAAACATACTAATATAATAGAAACAAAATATATCATTACTTACGTAAAGAAAAATCATCTTATACACATATTTCTTTTCACGAAAATAAATAAATTATAAATTATTATTAACATAATGTAGATGTCACAAATACAAACATTAAAAAAAATATCGCCAAGGATTTTAAAAATCAATTTACAGAATGAAAAACTAAGATAAACATTCAAATTTCATGACATGATAAATATAACAAATTAGATAGATCATGTTATTTTTGTTTGTAATCTTTATTTGTGTCATTTTCAATTTCATATGTTATGCATAACTTATTTTATATGTTATGCATAACTTATTTTATTGAAGTATTAGTATCATTTTCATATTTTTCCTAAATTCATTTAATATTTAGATTTAGATTTATATTTTAATATATATTATTCCTAACTTATTTTTTGTTTTATCAAATTTCTATAACTCTTTACATTTAATCAAATTATTACATTTAATTAAATTCTTAATTTTCAAAAAGATAGTCATTTCAAAATTTATGAATTTTATTCCTATTCTCAATTATATTAAAATGTATCTTTTATAATTATTCAAAATTAGAAAATAAAATTTAAAAATGTATAAGTTTTATTTCTGTATAGTAAATATTAAAAACAAAATTAATTTTAAAATTAATATAATCTTTGTATTTAATTATCATTGATATATAGATTTTATGTTGAAAAAAATTGACACATTTTCTTATAAAAAAATAAATAAATTTTTTTGATAATGTAGGTGTCATGTTTATATAAACATTATAGAAATAATTGTTTACAAAATTTTTATATATAAGATTCTAGAGTTGTTAAAAGATCACTCAATTCTAAATTCTTTTTAATCTTTGTTTATTCTATAAAAGACAATCCCAATGTCAAATAATATATAATACAATTAATTCTCATATTAAATAATTCGTTTGGTTATTAATATTTTCACATTCTTAAAATAGTTGATAGTATCGAATAATAAACTACAAACAGAAGAAAAAATTAAGATAAATGTTTACATTTCTTATTTATTAAATACAGTGGCTTCTATACTATACAATTTGAAAGTTATATATAAAAATAAACAAGAAAATTGAGAGTATTTCATTTTTTGTACTGTTCAACCAATCATTTGTAATTGTTTATTTCTTTATTCAATTTCAATTATTGAATTCTTGAGCTTATTCAAGTTATTTTAAAATTTTCAATTAGATTAAATCTTTTGAAAGTTTTTTATTTTTTTTTTATTATTCTAGAAAATATTATCTATATTTTTTATGGAATTCGAACCTGTACCTTAATTTAAAATTTCTTATTTTTTATCATCGGATTTCGTATTTCCTAAATAAACAATCTTTATACTTACTATCCTATTTTTTAACTTCTTTTCTTCTTTTCTGGGAAGGAAGTTACATATTTTTACATATAGGATTTACATATATAACATATATCAAATTTTTTTATTATTTAGATTAGATCTTTCCATTCCAAAATAGATTCTAAGTTGAAAAAAAAAAAGATTGGATTGCGTCATACATAGAAAAGATAAAATGAGTTATAAATGATAAATATGAAAATTACTTTTAAAAATGTATTTTAAATTATACAATCTAAAAATAATTTTATTTTTACAATGTAATTCAGAGACTATATTTAAAGATTACTTGCAGATGGTACAATTTGAAAGTCACTTTTAAAAATAATTTTTAAATTATATAATTTAAAAATTAATTTTAAAAGTAAATTCTATAAATTTCAAAAATTATTTATAAAAATAACTTTTTAAACTATATAATCTAAAATAATTTTCAAATTATACTATAATCTACAATCAAAAGTACAAACAAAATTATAAAATTATAATCATTTAAAATTAAAAATATGTTTATCTTTTTGAAAACCTATAAAGGTGGAAGATGAAAATAATCTTAAATTAACTCATTCACTAAATGAATTAAAATGGGTTTACTGAATAAAAAAACATTTCAGAGGTAAAATATAACATAAATACTGAAGTTTCAAAAGACAGTATTTTCAAATTTTGTGACTTTTATAACTTAATTTTAATTATCTTTAATTATAAATAAAAAATTTACAGTTTTTCAAAATTACATAATAAAATTAAAAAATGTATAAAATTTATTTTTTCACAATAAAAAATAAAATCAATTTGTTTAAAATTAATATAAAAATATTTTAGTTAACTATGTGTTATAAAAATTATTACTAAGTATAATTTTTATATGACTTGCTAAATATTCATTTATTTAAATTTAAAATATTAAAGTTTTAATTTAATTTAAAAGAAATTACAAATTATATTTATTAAAGTGACAAAAAATTATTAATTTATTTTTATAAAAAATAAATAAAACTAATTGTAAAAATAAGAAAAATACAAACTTTTTAATTTTTTTTATGTAGGGAAAGATTGTTACATAAAATGTTCAATAAAATTAAAAATTTATAAATTTTTTTTTAGTGTTCCATATTTTTTTTCATTTGTAATGAGAATATTTTGTTGCTTGTTATTTTATTTTTGTCAGATTTTATTTATCTTGTTACTATAATATGTACATAATTTACTTTTTCTCCTATTAAATATTTTTAAATAGTTTAATTCAAAATAAATAAAATACTATGCATAATATTAGAAGGATTACAACAAAATAAATAAGGTCAGAATTGAAGAATAGATTATATAGAATCAAAAGTGAAAATATGAACAAAAATAAATAAATATTCAATAAAAATATTACTCAAACCAATACAAGATATTTCACAAGTTAATATATAAAAATATTCAATAAAATATATTTAATATTCATTGACTAAATTAAAAGAATATTGATTACAGATGTAAAATTAATATATTATATATTTAGAAGATTAATTAATGCGTGTACGTAAAACTATTAAATAGAATATATTTAGAATTCATTAATTATTTATGATTTAACTGTAGTCATTAAGACTTTAATAAATTTTGTAAGATAACTTTTGAATAAATACATCAAATTTGAAATATGAAATGAAAAAATATTAAATACTAACAATAAATGAATATCGGTTAAACATAAACAATTGAAAGATAAATTAATACTTATATTTTTAAACTGTAAAAATATTCAATACAATATATTTAATATCCATTCATTAATTATGATTTAATGTTAACCCGAAAGACTTTTAATATAAAATATATTAAAAATAAGTTACAAAATGAAAATATTAGTATATACTAACCTTAATCTTTAATACTTTATAATAAATATCTAATATAAATTAATTAAAAATATGGGTATAATTAAAATAACATTAATATCATCTTAAAAATATTCAAATGAGAAATAAACAGAAATAAAATATTTTCAAAAATTAACTATTAAAAATAAAATAAATATTTTGACATTTTAAAATTTTATTTGTTAATATTATTTTCCCTTTAAACATATATTTGTCTTATTGAACTATTTTTTTATTAAGAATTTATATTTTTAAATTATTAACTGTATTGTGTCAGGGAAGACGTTTACAGTAACTTCATTACATTACAACACGTGTTCCTATGGTACAACATAGAACATTGTCTATTTATCAGCCATTTTCTTCTCCTCTTTGTGTTCAAAAGTTTTGCTTCATTTTTCTCTTCTTTTTCACTTGCTGCTTCTTTAGCCACCTCCTTTCTTGTGTCTTTCAAACTTTCAGAATCAAACACCTCGCAAGGTAAACCATAAGAAATTCTTTATTTTTTTCATGCAAAGTTTCACTCTTTCTGTTTCTTTTGTTCCAAGAGTCCTGTGTTTGTCCTGTTCCTTTAGCAGCAAACTGTTTGGTATGTGTATTTTGATTGAAAATGCTTACTTGACCTCTTTTTTTTTTTTTTTTATCTGCAAATGATTTTTCTTAAGATCTTTGTAATTGCATGGCCATTTTTTGCACTTCTGGAGAAAATGATGAAACTTTTCAATTTGGGTTTCGAAATGTAGTGACTTTGATAATTTTGTGTAGGCTGGACTGAAGGGTAAGAGAAACAAAAGGTTAAGATGGATTTTGTTTGAGGGTAGAAAGGGAGAAGTTTGTGAGAAAAGAGAGAAAACTTTCATCTAGTGAAGGTTGATTGGAAGGTGTTCTCTGAAATGGAAGGAGGGATGGGGCATAACTCAGTTCCTCTTCATGGTTCCATTGACAAGTCTAGGATTCTGGATGTTAAACCTCTGAAGAGTTTGATTCCTATTTTCTCTATGTCTTCTCAAGCTCCACCACCTGGCCAGTATCCTTCCGGGTTTTCTCCATTTTTCCCCTTTGGTTCACCTCAACAAACTCTAACTGACGTGACACCAAAGGGTGCTGCCATGCCTGTTCCAATAAGGGCATATAGAAGTCCACCAGGAGCAGGAGACACTAGTTCAACGATGGAGGGGTTCAGTGATCAACGTACTTCTGATAAGAGAAAACGTGGATCACCAAGATTGCACAGCGCCAAATCATCCTTAGATAAGCCTAAGAAAAGTCAAGAGCCCCCTGTTGATTTAGGTGCTTTACTTGGTATTAGC
Organism: Lablab purpureus; assembly: GCA_030347555.1. Lineage (NCBI taxonomy): Eukaryota > Viridiplantae > Streptophyta > Magnoliopsida > Fabales > Fabaceae > Lablab > Lablab purpureus. The sequence continues at coordinate 28,889,821 of CM059258.1, forward strand.
CCTGCTCAAAAAGAAGATGGTAGCCGTGAAGTGGTTAATTTTGTGCTCATGGCATTTGATGCCTTTAGAAGAAGGCTCTGCCAACTTGAAGAGGCCAAGGAATTGAGCATGGGTTCTATCAAGCGTGCAGATTTGAAAGCTTGCAATACTTTGATGACCAAAGGAATCCGGACAAACATGAGAAAGAGAGTAGGATCAACTCCTGGGGTTGAGATTGGGGACATTTTCTTTTTCCGAACGGAAATGTGTGTTGTGGGCTTGCATGCTCCCTCCATGGGTGGAATTGATGCCTTGCATATTAGGGGTGAGTTTGAGGAGGAAACTCTGGCTGTTAGCATTGTTTCATCAGGAGAATATGATGATGATGCTGAGGATATTGATGTTATAACTTATACTGGTCAGGGAGGGAACTTCTTCAAGAAAGATAAGCACGCCATTGACCAGAAGCTTCAAAGGGGTAATCTTGCTTTGGATAGGAGTTCGCGACAATGCAATGAAATAAGAGTCATCCGGGGCATTAGGCATGGTGTGAATCCGAATGCAAAAGTCTATGTCTATGATGGTCTGTATAAAATCCATGATTCATGGATAGGAAAAGCAAAAGGTGGTGGTGATGTATTTAAGTATAAGTTGGTAAGAATGCCTGGACAGCCTAGTGCCTATTCTGTTTGGAAATCAGTTCAGAAGTGGAAATCTGGCTCTTCAAGGACTGGACTTATTCTTGCAGACATTTCCAATGGAGCTGAGAGTATTCCTGTATCACTTGTCAACGAGGTTGATAATGTGAAGGGGCCTACTTATTTCAATTATTTCCATTCTCTTAGACACCCTAAATCATTCAGTTTGATGCAGCCTTCAAATGGGTGCACCTGTACTAAAGCATGTGTCCCAGGTGATTTGAACTGCTCTTGCATTAGGAGAAATGAAGGTGATTTCCCATATACTGGAAATGGGGTTCTGGTGAGCCGGATGCAATTGGTTCATGAATGTGGCCCCACATGTCAGTGTTTTCCCAACTGCAAAAATCGAGTATCACAAACCGGTTTAAAGCACCAGATGGAAGTGTTCAAAACAAAGGATAGAGGGTGGGGACTTCGGTCGCTGGATCCTATTCGTGCCGGTACTTTTATTTGTGAATATGCCGGAGAAGTTGTTGACAGAGCCAAGGTAAGTCAGCTTGTGAGGGAAGCAAATGAGTATGTTTTTGATACAACCCGGATTTATGGTCAATTCAAGTGGAATTATGAGCCTAGGCTTTTGGAAGAAGTTGATTCCAATGAATCTAGTGAGGATTATGCCATGCCGCATCCTTTAATTATAACAGCCAAGAATTTTGGGAATGTGGCTAGATTCATGAATCATAGTTGCTCTCCAAATGTTTTCTGGCAGCCTGTCATATATGAAGAAAGCTACCAATCGTACCTCCATGTTGCCTTTTTTGCACTCAGACACATTCCACCAATGACAGAGTTAACATATGATTATGGAGTTTCCCGATCTGATCATGTTGAGGGTAGCACTGCAGCCAAAGGGAGAAAGAAATGCTTATGCCAATCGTCAAAATGCCGGGGTTCTTTTGGTTAAAGTTGCTCAAGAACACCGTGGTACTGACAATGCTTTCGTGGCTACGAAGGTTTTTTAGATCTCTTTGATGTTTCAAAAGTCCTAGTCGTTCAGATTCAATCTTATTATGATAAACATTGTGTGCCTCTCGTTGTTATACACACTTCTAAGAAAAATCACTTCGAAATTTACCCTTGTTTTGTTTCTTTCTCTTGTTATCCTAAAGTTGGTATAAGCAAGAATTTTATGGATTATAAACAACTAATGTATGCGATGGTTAGGTATTCAAGTGTGAGTGAGCATAAAGTTTTACATTGAGTAATATAAAGTTGATATGTATAAAAGCAAAAATAAAAACTCATACACATTGAACCTTAAAGTTTTATGATTAAAGTTTTATGATGGTCTATACAGTTTTTCATTCATTTTTCGAGTATGTTTGACTAAAATAATATTTTTTTCTATTAATAGAATGGAAAGATAGTTGTAATTTAGCCCAGATATTGTATAAAATGAGTACACAAACTTAAAAAATAATTATTTGAATTCAAATGACCATCTTTATACTTTCCCTTTTTAATTACGTGAAAAAAATATACTTCTTAATAAAAAATATTTTGTGGCGCGAAAATCCCTTGAATTGAGAAGCATAACCCCCAAGCGAAGCTGGTTCATCGCAGAGATAATCATCATCACTCTCACGCTTCTTGCATGATTCCAGAAAACTAAGGAAGCGTTTGTTTGCGATGCAGAGTGTGAAGAAGAAGAAGAGAGGAGACTTAGTGTGGGTCAGATTCCACTTTTTCCCTCACAAATGGCTTCCCGCATCCGTTCTCTCTTCCGACAACCTCGGCGTCAATGTCACCTTCTCCTTCACCCAAAACGACGCCGTTTCCCCCTTTTTCTACTTCCTCAACTCCCAGATTCTCCCCTTCGAAGAGGCTTTCCCCTTTCTCGCTAAACGCAACGACGCTGATTTGCCGCTGCTCCATTCCGCGCTCCGCTTCTTGGGCCGGAACATCGTTTCCGGGCTGCAGTGTCGCTGTCTGAATGGCCTTAACGGGCCGGGCTGTTCTTCTGAGTTCGACCCGGCTGGGGTTTTGGGCTTTGTTTTGGACGCCGCTGTTTCGCCGTGGGTCGAACTTCCCTCTTTCGCTCGTGCTGTTAGAGTAGTTGCTCAGGTTCACGCTTTTCGGAGCTATTGTTCTGTGAAGCACAAGAAACTGTACAAACAAACTAAGATCACAGGTACTGTTTTTTTTGTTCAACATTAGATGACAATAACATAGATATTCTCAAATTGTACTTTTTAGTTGTTAAAAATGAAATGAATAGTTACCTCTTTTTTTCATCTTAAAAAATGAAAGGAAAATGAGATGGGTGCATGTGCAATGTAAAAAAAAGGTTTTTTTTTTTTAAGTTTGAATAGGGTTTTTTAAAGAAAAAGAATGTTGGTGTAATTTGGTTTAGTTAGTCTCTTTTCTCTTCTAATTTTGTAATTTTGGACAAATTTTATGATTTTGCTTGACAGAATGTATTAGGTGTGATACTAATTTTTTTTTGGCAGAGTTTGTTTTTTATTTTGGTCTATCGTATTTTTCAAGAATATAGAGTGATTGATTTTAGCTCCTATTTCTTGGTGTTAATCTGTTGTATTTTTGGACTAAGCTTTGCATGCATGAGCCTGGTTTGTGGCTGTAAAAGTGGCTCTATTGATTGTTGTTGTGAATAGAAATGATAGTATTGATAAGTTAAGGTTTTCCATTTTTTTAACATAACTAAGCCGCTGGTCCCATATGGTGAATAGCATCCTGAATTTAGAAACTTCTGATGAGGTTTTCCAGTTATGTTGGATTTTCCAGTGTTGTTGTTATCTGGTACATTGATACCGTAGTTCTGACTTTGGTATACATTGTACTGAACTACAGAGGCTATGAATTGATTTTATGTCGTCATTTTATAATGTTTTTCGATATGCTTTTCATAGGTGATAATGTGAAGGTGATTCCAAGTTCAATTTTGGGTCAGAAGATGCATGTAGCTACTCAAGAGTTTGTTGCTTTGGAGTCCCAGGAAAAATGTCAGATCGTATCTAAAATCCAACCGTCAAAGAAAGTTATTGGTACTATAAAGAGATTGAACTCACCGGTTCCAGTTTGGGAAGGAAATTCTGCACACTTGTTTAAGAATAGACATCTGATTATTTCAGAGAGTTTTATGGACTGTTCTTCTTTAGATCAACTTTACATGGTGCTAGAAAGCCTAAAATCTTCAAGGCAGAGCCTTCTGGGATTCAGAAAGATATCAGAACTGGGCTTAGTTGACATCTGCTTTGAAAACTTTTCTACTATGAGTAAAACTCACATCTTAGTTCCTTCCAATTTTATGATTCATTTGAGAAACTACATTGATATAAGAAAAGACAATGTCCAGGAGCTTTTCTGGAGATTGCCTGACAAAGAAACCATTATATACCTTAACAGGAAAAGAAGGCGACTGGATGAATCGGCTTCATGTCATGTTTTTCCTCGAATTAGTGGAGTTGAAGAAAGTGAAAGGGATGCATATATTCCAAAACATACCAGACCTAGGATCTCACAGATTAAGATGCTTGAACCAGAAGGAAGTATCCAGAAAGGCAATGAGGCCTCAACGTACGTTTGTGAAACTAATATGAACTTCACTGACAAGGTTCAGAAAGTGGATTCTAAAAGAAGTCAAAACTGTGAATCATTGTCTAACTTGGTGTTTGGCTTCCATTCTGATAAGTGTGAGGTTGATGCTAGTGCAGCAAAAGGTAAAGGTATGCTAGGATCTGGCTCATCTGTTTACCAAGAAAGTCTGCAAATGGGTTGCAATAATGTTACAGCTACTCCCAGATCAAAAAGGTCTGCAGGAACGGAATTATTTTCTGAGGGTTGTTTGGTAGAGGTTAAGGATCGTTTCCAAGGTGTTGCTTCTTGTTCGACATTCAATTCAAAAGTTGGACAGTTATCAGAAACGCATGTCCCCTCTTCTAAAAATCTATACATGAAGTTCCCCAAGGATTTCAACCTTCCATCCAAGGAACAGTTAATAAAAAAGTTCAGTGTATTTGGTTCAGTAGATTCCTCTAGAACAAGAATCTTTTGCCTCGCAGGCTCAGCTCAGGTGTGCTTTTTACAAGAAGCTGATGCAGTTGATGCATATAAATATGCCAAAAGGAAGGCCTTGTTTGGTATAGCTAAAGTTCTGTTTTGGCTTGACACTTTTGAGCACAAAAGAAGAGGATTCGGGAGTTCCGCTCACGTGGCCCCATTAGCTAGTAAACAAACAGGACCACCACTGAAATCATGTCTGAAAAGTTCCAATACCTTGAGAAAGGAAAACAGAAAGAAAAAACGCAGAGTAAGATTCACAATAGAAACTTAGTTGACATGAATGTACTGAATAAAGAATGTCATGCCGTATTTGACCACTGTTGAGCTCATCTTTGTTCCTTCTTCCAACATGGCATTCCCTCATGCAAATGATGAAAAGGGAAAAAACTGATAGCATTTAAATGTAAGGTGAAATAAGTTGGTAAATATCAAAGATTTGTATGTTGAATCTTTATAGTTATCTGCTGTGGATGCCTCATCTAATCTTGTTTATATAGTTCATTAAGTTAGGGTCACAAATGAAAGAGTCTGATTCAAGTTGAAAATCTTAGCTCATTTATTAAATGGACCATACTAGAATTTTTGTATGTTTTTTTTTATTATGAGAGTTTTTACCTGTTTAACTTACATTCTTACACTAATAATAATTTTGTATAAAACTTTATTACTATAAATTTAATAGTTAAATATCATTTAGACTATTTATGGCAAGTCTTATAAAAATTGATTATCAGTAAAAAGACAATGAAATGTTTTTTATTTTCATATAACTTAAAATTGAATATTACATTTATTTGATGGAACTTAGCAATTAAAAGTGATGGATTAATAAAATTTTTGTAATATCTACATGATAAATATTACATTTTATATTTTTCAGATTCGATATAATATCTTAGCTTTTTTTAACTTTTACAATAAATATCCTTATGACTATGCATGTTAAACAATTTGTAAATATTAGTGTAATGTATAGTGCCTATAACAATGCATGTTAAACTATTTGATTAAAGGGTTTTAGGTTGGTTTTTATAGCAGGATGGTCGTCAAAACTCAAAATTTTATACATACTTTAAAGTTAAATTATTAAACAATGCATTATATTATTTATAGTTAATTTATCAGTACGATTACGAATTTTAAAAATATGTAATGTATGTATAAATATTGTTGTAAATTATTTAAGAACTTGAAATTTATGTTTTCTTAACAATTTTAATATTATTTTTGTAATATAATTGATCGATAATTCTTTTCTAATTAAGATTCTTTAAAAAATATTTTTTAATAGAAATAAGAGTAAAATTATTTAATCGACAAATTTTCACAATTACAATAGAAATAAGAGTAAAATTATTTAATCCAACCCATTTGAATTGATTTTTAGTTTTTTTAATCATTATTACACCAATCTTATGTTATATAACTAACCATTTAGTATTTTGTCCAATAAGAGAATATATATATATATATATATATAATTCTATAATACTCATACATGTCCCTTCTTTAATTAATTATATATTTTCAATACTAAAAACTCAATGATCATTGTCCACACTTAAATGTTATAACACACAATTATTTCATCATCCATAGAGGTTAATTATGATCTCAAAAATCAACTAATACAATACAAAATTTACTAATATTAGGGTTACTGCTCTGATGGTGTCTCATTCTTCACACTCAAGAATGGTTTCAACATTAACAGTACCCCAAATCCTTCAACAACATTCAGGGCCAGGAACACTATATGGGTACCTGTAGTTAAGTGTAGAAAGTGAGTTTCTAGCAAAATACCAAGCAAAAGAAAACATGTTTCTATGTTAAAAACCCTAAGCACAATGAAAAGGTTAGAGTAGAATTCAAACTTTCCTTTCTAAAGTTGCATTTTCATTCTTTAGTTTGCTTCTAAGAATATAGTATACGTTGTAAAAGAAATGACATATATATTTTTTTACAATAAATAATAAGTGAACCAATAATAACTAAGGATTTCATATTTAACATATGAAATAAAAAATAATTCAAAAAAAGTAAAGAAACATACCTGGAAGAAAAGAACCATTAATATGCTTTTGCGACCAAGATAATCTGCATTCACCAAAATCAAAATTATAAATCTAAATAAAAAAAATTAGTGTTTAATTATAGTTAAAAAGTGGTGTTCATGAATGTTATATGACATGCATACTTTCGGCATAAAATATTTTAGGTTAAATTGCAACTTTGGCTATTCTTTAATTCTAAAACATTGATTTTGACCCTTTTATTTTTTTTCCTTTTTGGAATTTCTATAAAATTTACAATTTCAATCCTCAAATTTTGATCTCTTGAATGGATTGTTAGTCTAGGGTTCCATTGGACTAAGATAAAAGAAAAAATATATAAAAAAATTAATTATTGCATCAAAATTGTAGATACTCTAAAATTTGAGACCTTAAATCTTGGAAAAAGAAGGAGATCAAAATTACAAATCATAGTTTAAAGGGAATAAAAAAAATATGAATACTATTTTATTATTGAACCATATATTAAATTACATCATAAAGTATAAAATGAATCCTTAATTAACTCTTATTATATATACGTTTATTCTTTCAGCATATATAGGACTTAAAACTGTATATATTGACAAAAAATTAAAAAAAATAGTGAAATTTAACTATAAATTAACCTCATAAAATCAGCCTAATAATAAGGTAATATTTATATTCAATTATAAAATATAATTTCATCATATCTTTATCTACTATAACATCTTCAACCATCTGAATACATTCATAAGAAGACCATGTCACATATAAACATAACATGAATTTTGATGTGCAAGATAATTAAGATTTATCTATATAACTAATGGAAAAGTTTGAAATGGTGAAGAAATGAAATGAAGACTCACAAGGCACCAGCAGCAGCAGGACCAATTGTTTTGAATGCTGACATACCAGTCATGGCAATACTATTAGCTGTTCCTCTTTGATGTTGTTCCTGTTTTCCAAATGTTTCACTACTACTCCATCAAAAATAATCTTAACTTTTACACATAATTGAAAGCAAAAAGAACCAGAGATTTACCACAGCTTTATTTTGCAGAAGGAATAAACTGGTTGCAATTGTCTCCTAAATCCAGCAACAGTAATAGAGAATTAGGAAAGTTTACAATGAAACAACCTTTTCCTTTTGTAAACTAAAATGATTTTGTTTCCCCAACAAACATCATTATAATGATTTGGAGTTACACTTACAATCATTACATTCTTGAGGATGGAGACAACATTGATGAGTAGGTGCAGTGTGAGGCCTGACAACTCTGTCATGAAAGGATAGCATTGCAAGAGAGGTATGGATAAAACCTACATACCATGTTAAATTACAATGCATATTCAAAATAATCAAACATTGCAGTGCTAAATCACACATAATTTGTTGGAAACTAACCCCTGTTATCTGTACTAGAGTAACAGGCTGACAAGCTTTTTGCACTAATCGATAGAGGCTAAGCTGGTAGATTGTAATAGCAACACCTAATCATGTCAAAAGATGTTGGTAATTAACCAAAATATATGTTAATACGCAATGCAAATTAAGTTTAATAGAATTCAAAAGTTGATAGGGATAACCCTTATCTAAACATTGTATGTATTGCTCAAAAGTGTACTATTGTTTGTAACAAACCAATCAAGAACCTGTCAAAAGTTTTCATATTAGGTTAATAATGTGTTAGTTAGTAGATTATGCAATATATTTACTCAGTGTTTCATTTTTGTTTAATTAAAAAATCTTCATAAATTTAGATACTTCTAATTGAGTTGTTCTTAAAAAAAGACATGACTGTTACTTTTGTATCATTATTATTTATTATTTATGTGTTTCTATATAAAAATAAAAATTAAATTAAATTTTAAATTCCTCATAAATTTAAATATTTTTAATTAAATTTTTATTAAAAAATTATATTTTATGAAGTTTTTAAAATTTTTTATATTTTTTAATTAGGTTATAAAGTTTAATTTTATTCTTAACTAAAACGACATAATTATTTAATTTTGCAATTTCAATTACAACAACACAATTTTTTTACAATAATAAAAAAAATATTTTCTAAATTAATTATTAAAATAAAAATCAAACCAACAAGAAAAAAGTACAAAATAATGTCGTTTGATAAAATAATTAAAACTCTAAAACATCGGTTCTACAATTATTCAAATGCATAATATTATACTTAAAATTACAAAATTAAATAATCATATTATTACTACAAAATTAGTCAATAGAGATTTAATTAAAAAATATAATTTAAATATTAATAAAGTAATTTTTTAATAAAAATTTAATTAAAAATATTTAAATTTATAAAAAAATTGAAATGTAATTAAAACTTGATTATTTTTCTCCTATAGAAAATGAGAAAATAACTATCTTACTGAAATTTAGCATGCTTGAGTGTTTAAAGAAAAGTAAATATATTTCCTTCCAATGTTTTGTTCAATAAACACAATTAAAGAGTTCAAGATATAATTGTTGAGTAAATAATAGAAACATAGAAACATTAATAATGATCATTATCTTAATTTTTCATAAGATCTCAATTTTCAAAATCCAAAGCACATTAAACTGAAAGTATATGAACTAGAAAACAATGTACCTGAAATTGCAAGAACAATACCAACATCATCACTTGAAAAGTTCAAACCACCTAATCTTAAAGGACTGAGAGCCCACAATGAGAAAACCTAGTTAATGTATAATGAATAATAGATTAGTAGTAGCATCATGGGAGAAAATCAAAATAGTGAAATGTTTTAGTGGGAATAGTAAGTACCTCTTGATAAGCAACATCATGCAGTGAAAAAACACAGTAAACAACTATAGATGAGATTAAGGGCCAATTTTGAAAGATGCTCTTATCTTTCTGGATCATCTTATCTTTCTCTCTCCCACCACTTTCTATTTCATTGTTGCTGGACTCAATGCTATTCTTGTGATTATGAAGGGTCTCCTGCCATCATGCAAACATTTAGTATATATATAATACAACTAAAAAAATACTTAATATGTAATTTTTTTTTAAATTTTTAATTAATTAATATTTCTAATTAAATAAATTAGATATTTAAGTGATTGATGAATTACGTACTGGAAGCCAAATGCAAGCAATTGCTGATGCAAACGCAAAAGCTGATATTATGAAGCACGGCAAGAAGTATGGAAACCTGCAGAGAGATTCACGTTTTCACAAATGAAACACAAAAACAAAGCAAAATAGAAGAGAATAGAGAGAAACAAGATTCACTTTTCACGTTTTCACTTTTAGAAAACAATTAAAGTGAACATACCTATCCCAAAAGGAATCCTTAGGAAATACATCTGGGTATTTCAACACTGGCTGTTATAAAATGTTTACAAAATAATGAGAAGGTTAGGAATGTAGGGTTTAGGAATTTAAGTTTAAGATTAAGAATTTAGGATTGAGAAATGTTGGAATATGAAAATGAAAGTAAAAATCTTATGTTGAATAAAAAATAATAAAAAATTATATTTAAGAACTAAAATAAATATATATATATATATATATATATATATATTTTAATGATTAATGTGACAATATTTACTCTTTGCATATTGAAGCATTAAAAAATAATAATAACCTGAGCCAAATACCCTCCCAAAGCAGGACCAATGACTAACCCTACTCCCCAAGCAGCAACCACCTGAAATCAGATTACACTGAAAATTACTAATTGACACATGCTTTCTTAAAAAAATATTGTGGAAAAGTTGGTGAGGCTTCATTACTGTTGAGAGTCCTAGAGCTTGTTCTTCTTCTCTGAAAATTTCTGTAGCATAAGCCTATTCATAGAAAATGTTGTGGTATATGCATATTACTGTAAGATAGTTCATAGAATATACTACATCAAATATAGTAATGTATATTCAAATTTCTTAATCAATATAAATTACCCGTAAATATAAAGACTTTTACAACACAAAACACACCTTTATTGGTCCAAGTAAACCATTTAAACTTCCAAGAAGAAATCTCATGCTAATAGCCATCCAAAAACTGGTGCTAAGACCAAATAGTGTGTTGAAAATCACACTGAAATGAAAAAAAAAACCAGAAATTTTACTGTTTTAATGCAGTTTTTCACATTAGTTATCCATTCACATAATATTTAAAAAATCTATTCCTTATAGTAATTTTTGTAGAAAAATTGAACTAAAGTAGTAAATTTTCCAAAAGAAAAGCATCAACTTCAATGACATGATACTCACACACTGATGATCCCAATAATGATAACAGGTTTTCTTCCATAGCTATCAGAAATCATACCCCACATTATAGATGTCAAAGCCCTACCAAACATCATGGAAGATCCTACAATGTTTCCACCGTCACATGATGAACACTCAGAACTTGTAAATAATACATCAAATAATTGAAGTACAAACGAAAATCTTACCCACATAACCAGCATAGGTGCTTATATCTTCCTGTGTTTCTGCAATATTAAAATCTTTCACCTGAATAATTAAAGTTTTTTTTTGTTTGAGGATGTGTATCACATGCAACAGTAATTATATATATGTTTTGATTCTTATACTCAAAAAATGTAATGAAAACTTATTATTCTGTGAATTGATACTAAAATTTATTTTTGAAATGGTCAAAATCATTAGGAAAAAATCAACCTGAAGTTAAACATTAGCAAATCAAACCAACAAAAGCTATCATTTACTGCATTTTTAGTCAAAGTTCAAATAATAAAGAAGCAGAAATTGAACAGGAAACAAACAATACCATGAATAATCAGAGCAACTTCCAAGAAACCATCAACAATATCACAAAAATCAGAGCTTCATCAAATGGGAGGAGGTAACAAAAACCAGAGATTCGAATCCACCATTTACAAAAACTAATAATACATAGTAGAAATTTATCAATAAAACAAAAAATAATACTAATGCAGATTAGAAATTTGAACTCACCATGAAATAAACAAAGGGAAAGAGTGATGCTACAGGCAACGCTGTACTTGACCAAAAAAGAGAGATATATATCAGTGAGAAATATGATCACTCCACTTTTTAACTAAGCCACACAATTTCAGATGTTCAAGAAAAAGATGAAACCATATCACAGAGTTCAACCAGTCACCACTAAGAAGGGTTTTCTTCAAGAGAATGATTAACTTAGATTATTTTGTCATCTTGCAACACAGAATACAGCTTGAGATACACTAACTAGAGTTTAAACTTTGAATGAAAAGGATGAAAAATCCCACTTGTTGCAGTGTAGTTGAGTTTTGACAAATTTTTCTACCATTTTACATCTTGGCAAAGCTTAAACATGCTAGAATATAATATACAGCATGATCAAGAGTTAGAACTCAAAAACAGCACCACCCCAGAAGAGGATTTTTGCAGAGTTGAAGTGCTTACTGCCACACAACACAGCCAACCATATAAAAGAAAGATTCAAGAAGGAAACATCCTTTTTCAGCTCCTTGGCTTGATCCACCTTACAACCAGGACAGTTCTCATAGTACTTTTTCTTCAACAGCAATGGAGTTTCAACTTTCTCCTCTTCCATCTTTGTAAGAGAACCTCACTTCTTCTTTCACACAGGTCACTCCTACCACCCCAAATGCTGTGTATATTATGCAGAGAACATGGTCCTGATCCTACTAATAGTTAAAGCCATACACTCATTTGCTGCAGTGAATCCCCCACACATTTGAGTAAATTACGCTGACAACTTTTTCAATCTGTTTCTACCTTACCCTACCACTTTCTATAATAAGGAAATAATTGATGGATAGTTAAAATTTCATTTTCATCTAATAAATGTTTAGTAAGAAAAGAAAAATAAAATAAAAATAAACGTTGAATAAAAGGTGACGTTTCTTACCTATCGAAATCTATTTTTTATTTCAAAGTCACCTTCTACTTTACCCAAGATTGACAAAATAATGAATACATGAAAAAAAGTCTTTGGCTCATTTCATGGTTATTAATGAAGTTAAAAGCACAATAAATAAATGAAAATATAAATAGATAGTCACGTATATAATAATTAAAATAATACAAGGTCAGGAGTGAGCAATTCAAATAAGTTAAGTGTCTTCTTCAATATAAACACTCTTAAATTTTTATTTTTTTATAGATGTGGGATTTTTTAATGTTAATATTTGAAATAAAAAGATTAACTTAATATTAAAACAAAACCTTAAACATGATATAAGTGTATGTTAATATAATAAATAAATAAAAATATAAATAGATAGTCACATATGTAATAATTAAAATAAGAAACGTCAGGAGGGAGCAAGATCTAGTTACCTAGTAATATGTTCTTCCTACCTCATGGCCTTAGCCAAATAAATTAGGTGTCTTCTTCAATATAAACACTCTTAAATTCTTATTTTTTTATCGATGTGGGATTTTTTAATGTTAATATTTGAAATAAAAAAATTAACCAAATATAAAAACAAGACCTTAAACATGATATAAGTATATGTTTATATAATAAATAAATAAATATAAATATAAATATAGATAGTCATAGGTATAATAATTAAAATAAGACAAAATCAGGAAGGAGTAAGATCCAATTACTTAATAACATGTTCTTCCTACCCTCATGACCTTAACCAAAGAAGTTAAGTGTTTTCTTCAATATAAACACTCTTAAATTCTTTTTTTTTTTTTTTATCGATGTGAGATATTTTAATGTTAATATATGAGATAAAAAATTAATCAAATATAAAAACACAACTTTAAATATGATATAAGTGGAAGCTTAAACGGTTATTTAATTAATTAATTAATTTTGAAATTTTGATATGGAACTTTCATGGGTGGCTTATTTAGTTTTCGATATAGGGCTTTGATGAGGCAGGCAATATGAGATATGCCCTCCTTGAATAGGTCAGTTTTAAAGACATCATGCGATCTAGTTTTATTTTAGGGAGTGAATGTTATATATATATATATATTTTGATGCTTCTACGAGTGATTAGAGTAAGGACGTAAAAGAATTCAACAAACACCAAAACTAGATTTTTAAAGAATGTTCTATTCAATCTCTGTACCTGCAGAGCCTCTGTATCATCTTAAGCTACTGTAAGATAAAATCTTCACCTTTTGTCAAGTCCATCCCGATATATATTTATATCAAACAAATGGTATCTTGTTAGACGTGCTGACAAATTAGTATAGTTTATTCTAAACCTTCATCATCATTATTCACAAGCATAACAGTAAGTTCATTTAAAAGTCCCACATTGATGAAAAGTAACGATTTAAAAGGGTTTATATTGGACAAGACACGGCATACGACATATAGAGAATTGGGATTACGAGTGATGTGAATGGGCTCATGCTAGTTGATGGACTCAGGGAGAAGACCTTGGGCTTCTAGTGCAGAAATGCAAGGCTTGGCTACTATCAGTCATTCACATGGTCGTTTCGACTAACGGAACGGACCCTGGTGGTCCGTGTTTTGTAATATTCACTTAGTGCTCTTAATTTTTATGCATATTATCATTAAACATGTCCCACATCAATAAAAAATAAGAATTTAAGAAGGTTTATATAGGAAATAACACTTAATCAACTTGGTCAAGGCCAAGAGATAGGAAGAAACAGTCTACCTCTCTCCTGTCCTTGTTTATTTTATTTATTATTTGTTTATTCTATCTAAACATATTGTTATTATTCATATGAAGATTATTATGAGATATTTTTATATGGATAATTTAATATTTTAATGTTAAAATAGCTGGTTAATTTCTTTTAATCATATTTAATATTAATAAAAATTTAAATGTCTTAATACTATTTATTGTACACTTTATATATAGATTTAAAATAATTTTAAGTGACAAATAATTAAATAATTAAACATTTTATAAATTTGAAATTTAAAGTAATAAATATTTATTTTTTACTTATTACATTTTTTGTTATTTTATTACATACATTTTTCGTTATAAAATCATAAAATGTTTTTCTTCTTTATATTTTTAATTGAAAATCAAATTGTTTATGTCAGTATAAAGTATAATAAAATTGTTTGTTAAAAGTTAAATATTTACACAATTTTAGAAATATTTGTTCAAGTATAATTAAAAAAATAAAATCATAAATTAAAATTAATAAATAATACCACCTTTTTCATATAAATCACTACCATTACCTGTCAAAATGCATACAGTTATTGTTATAAAATACATAAAAACATATAAATAAGGATTTCTTTTATAATTATACACTACCAGAAAATTATATACATATATATATATATATATATATATTAAAAATATCACATCCACTAGTAATATAATAAAATAGTAGTTAATATAGTAAAATAATAATTTATAAGTAGTTGTTAAGTCTTATCTTGTAACTCAGTTTTCTAACATTGAATTGAACATAAACTTATTTATTAAAAATATTTTTTAAAAATAATTATACTTTTCTATAGATGAATTTTAAAACTTACAAAAAGGACTTATAGCGTGGAATCTTGTTAAAAAACGAAAGGAAGAGAATTTCTAATAATATTTTTAATTTTATTTTTCGTTTTTATATGTGTTTGAAATATTTGTAAAAAATATATTATCCACGATCATCATGGTTATATATTATTTAATTGACTGAATATAAAAAAATTTAATATATTTTTATAGGTATAGATTTATATATTTAACTCGCAGATTTTGTGAGACGGATAGAGTTTATGAAAGTTAAAGTTATTTTTTAATTATATAAACAGATGAATTTTTTATAATACAAATTTATATCATTGACCACTTAAACTGGTGGACTCGTTAATATACTCGGTTCTAGCCACTATCAAATTATGTTTATTTTACAGTGAGAATTTGCATTTTTCTATCCGGAAACTTATTTTCATTGAGTCTAAAAGTTACTAGCTATAATGGTGGCAATGGCGGAAATATAAGGTGTTTGTGGTATTGCAAAGGTGCAAGAAGAAATTAACTTAGAAATTGAATTGGTTTGTTTAAGAAATAGTTAAAAGATCAAATGCAAGTTAACATGCTAAAACCCTCATTTTTTTTAAAATGTGATCTTATTGATACTAATCAAGTGTTCTGAGTCTGTAATGATGGGATCACTAAAGTAATAGTCTGAATCAGAAATGCATATTTTAACAAATCGGTGATGGCTGAATTGCTCCTCCAAATCATGGTTTGATTAAATTAACTTGTTAAATTTGAGGGTGAACAGTGACCAAACCATCCAATCATATAATATTTTGTCATGATCAGCTAACCTTAGTTTCAAAAACATTGACCCATATGCTTTTAATCTGTGTTTCCAAGTTTAAACGCAAAAAAATGGAAAAGGGCTTTACATTTTTCACTGTAGAAAAGGTCATGTTCATGTGTATGGTATGCCTAACATTAGACCCTTTGAGTGCAACAAGTGGGGAACATGGCATGTTACACCAAACACAATTAGTGTTATTGGACCCCATGCACAACAAGGATGCTTTAGTTTCATTTTTCAGCACGCTTAAACCCCTCTTCCCTCAACCCCTTTCAATTCTTTTGCCATTTTGCTTTATTTCACCATGAAGTGTCATCATCATTCCACGCCCAAGAATCATTTCTTCTTACCCTTTTCTTTATTGGCAATGGCACATTCACAGGTAGATAGGTGGATGGATGATGCCCAACAACAGTTTTCTCCCATTCTCCTTTAGCTTCAATAAATATGTACATTTTTATTCTCATTTTTTCCCTTCTTATGCTCTCTCAAATTGACTCTGCCACTTACATCACTACATGAGGCAGTCCTTTTGACAGGAACAGCATGTGTGAGTTCTGTTGAGGGAACATCACCAAGAAGTAGAACAAGTACTTTGCTGCTTTACCCTTTTCCATTTCCTTGATCTGGTGTGTACTACTACTACTACCCCTTATTATCCTTCTCATATATTACCACTCTACAATCTTTATTCTTTGGAACTCAGAAAAAAAATCATGATTTAGCCATGGTCTTTCCTTGGGAGAAAAACAAATATCAATGCTTTTTACTTTTGATGTTGTAGCTAGAGAATACCTGCCATGCCAAAAGGGGTTCACCTAGACACGTTGTTAGTGTTGTAATAATCAAGTTTTTCAAGTAATTTTGGCCACAAAGCCAGGGTTTTAGGATCTGGTCACAATTGTGATAGCAGCGACCACATTTGTCTGAATTTCATGCAATATCAAAGATTGTGACAAAACTGACCACGATTTCAAGCAGCAGCAAGGATTGCAACAAAACTAG
This sequence comes from Lablab purpureus, assembly GCA_030347555.1. Lineage (NCBI taxonomy): Eukaryota > Viridiplantae > Streptophyta > Magnoliopsida > Fabales > Fabaceae > Lablab > Lablab purpureus. Next base: position 28,906,836 of record CM059258.1, read on the forward strand.
GACCGTTACCGTTGGCACAATTGAAAGCCATAGGTTATATATTCTCGGCTCTTTTTGTCTCATGGACTCTGCTTTTGGTCTGTTTTTGATGACATTTTCCTGGGTGTCATTTACATTTCCGGGATCTGATGGTCAGGGTGTGAAATCAGCTCATGTTCTTGACCTCATCATAAGAGATCACACGTTCAAGGTATTGGACAAGAACTTGAAGACAGCAATACCAAAGTCAGTGGACTTACCTGCTAATCTTTCCGGCATCGGAGTTGATGCTGTGAGGTTTAGATGTGGCAGTTTGAGAAGGTATGGTGCACACTTGAAGGAATTCCATTTGGATACTGGTGTGACTGTGCATCCATGTATTGAGAGGGTCATGTTGATCAGACAAAATATGGGGCATAATTGGTCTTCTATCTACTATGCTAACTATGATCTATCCGGGTACCAGCTTGTGTCTCCAATTGTGGGGCTCCTAGCTTACAATGCAGATGATGATGCAAACTCAAGCAACCCTTTCCAACTTGGGATTGTGGCTGGAGAAAGACCAATGACAATTGACTTCACCAATGCCACAAAGTTGAACAAGGAAGATGGTATCAAGCCCTTGTGTGCTAGCTTTGAAGGTGATGGAAGAATGACACTAGCCAAAGGCAACCCTTCAACACCACTTGTTTGTGTTGCGAAGAGACATGGCCATTTTGGTTTGGTTGTGGAGTCCCCACCAGATCAGTTCAGGAACAAGCCCATAAGTAGGTGGAAAGTGGCTGTTGGGAGTACCATTGGTGCTGCTTTGGGAGCTTTTCTCTTGGGCTTGCTTCTTGTGGCAATGCTTGTTAGGGTGAAGAAGAGATCAAGAATGGTGGAGATGGAGAGAAGGGCCTATGAAGAAGAAGCCCTTCAGGTCTCAATGGTCGGACATGTCAGAGCTCCTACTGCACATGGCACTCGAACCACACCCATAATTGAGCATGACTACAGACCTCATCCTCGTTGAATGGTTTCATTGTGTTCCTTCCTCATCAAATCAATTTTGTAACATTAAGATGACTTTCTATCAATTTCATTCTGTTGCTGATCAATCAGTTTGGTAACATTAAAATGACATTTAGTACAATTCACCATTATCCAAAACTTAAATTGAATCTCTAGTTCCTACAAGTATCTTTCTGGGTTCTGCATACATATCAGAAGATTCACACACAACAAATTTACACGCACTTATTGTAAACAGAGAACTTTTTATTCATTCTGCTGATTCACATTGTATTACCAGACAAATTTGGTGTATGCCTCCATATGGTGATGTTATTGAATATCTTGCACTAACATTCACATTTTTGAGTTTGATCAACATGTATTTAATAGTTCTATACTAATTCTATGTGAAAACTAGTTGGATTAGTAACCATGTATTATCACACCAATGAAGTTAGTATAAACAGAAAAACACTCAGCACTTACATGATAATTAGTTTCTAGTAAATTATCCATAACAATCTCACAGTATCACTAGAGAAATTAGAATATATGATACATAGAATTGGAAAATATCAGTCACAGAAAAAAAAACAGTGGTATTAAGAAAAAGTAATAATAGAAGCTAGCAACTTTTTGTCCCTTACAGTGTGAGAAGTGGTTGTGCATGAGAGTTGCTTGAAGGCAGAGACATGGAGTATTATTATGTTGTTGGAAAGTCAAAAGAAGCCAATCTATGAGCCTAGCTGCTCTGACAGAACAGCATGAAGATTTCTTATACGTGAAGTCTGTTGTGCAGTTTTGACCTTTGAACAACAAATGAGTTTTGGCTACAGTTGATCAAAATATACAATTTATGACCATGTTTGGTGAAGAAAATTTCTTCAACAAAGTTTGAACCAAAACAAAAAGAGAAAAAGTAGACTGATGTAGTGCATGTTTGGAAAATAAAATTCAATACACAATTTTTTACCATTTTTAATTACCCAGATATGTTTTATTTTCATTAATAGTAATATTTATTCTATATGATCAGAATTCGAGTCCTAGGGTATCAAATTCTGAAGTTAGAATTTGATTTGTGGAAAACTTAATTTTGTGCTGTTTATACTTTTTTTTTGCAATCTCTTTAAAAAATAGGTAAGGAAATTTTGTATAAATTATATTATTTATTTAAATTAAACACAATATTATAAAAAATTTGTTGTTAAAGTTTTCATATTTACACGTTTATGTAAAATATAACAATCAATTACATTGTCTCTTCCATCATTTTTATCAAAATTTTATTCTCCACAATTTATTAGACACAAATATAATTAGACAGTATAAAATATAAACATTTAAAATTTTTTAATCAGTTTTACACTCATTTCTCAACCACAACATTATTTTTATTATTTACAATTTTTTTAAATATCAATTCAATTTTAACATTTTAATTACTTAATTAACAATTTTTAAAATTTAATATTTAATTTATCACACAAATAAATATTTATTTTTCAAAAAATTATTTTTTAAATTAGTTATTATATTTTTTTATATTTTAAATAATTATTTCAGTATTAAAATAAACATATATTTCTATATTTTTTGAAATATTTATTAAACCTATTTATACTTTAAATATAATATATATCACATTTAAAAAACATATATTTCAAAAAAAAATTAAAATATTAACTAAACTTAGTTATATTTTTCTTAATTTAAATAAATATTTTTACTTATTATATTAAATGTTTCAAAAGGAAAATTTAAAATCCATACAAAATCAAATTCCGTATGATTTGCAAGCTATAAATTTAAAAGGATGACCAGAATTTGGTTTTGGAGAAATCAAATCTTGATTGTGAACTGTAAATATGTTATTTGTGAAATTGAAACATGGAAAAGTGCTTGAAAAAAATCAACTTCTGCAATGCTTCTTCAAGCTTATTCCAAATGCTTGAAGAAATATTTTATTTTAAAACTTTTTTTATTCATTTGAAAAATACAGATAAATCATTGAAACATAAAAAAAACTAATTCTTAAAAAATCAACACAAATGAGCAAATTGTGAAAAATATACTTGTATCCTTGTATCATATAGATATATCAAACAATGATAGAAACCCAACAAATATCAAATGATAATTAGCGAGAGAAAAAAGTAATAATTATATATTATGATATGATAGGATCATGAAAATATTAAATATTTATAAGATAATTAAAAATAATTCTTAAAAAATATATATAAACATAGATAAGTTATATATAAAAATGGCGTCAACTAGATATGAAAAGGAAAATAAAGTGTATGCAAATATGTGAATAATAGTGTTTCAAGATGATATTAGTTATGCTTTTGAAAAGGAAATTAAAGTTAACATGAATATGAGTTATATATATATATATATATATATATATATATATATATATATATATATATATATATATATATGTTGTTTCCATCCTTTTTCAATCATAGTTTATCATGTTTTAAATTTTGACATATGCTTTATTTTTTATTATTTTTCTTACAAATTTGATTTATTTTTGTTACAAATCCAATGAATTTAATTGTTGTTAATACTCTTATAGATCTAAATACTAATTTTAGTAACATGATTCTCCATTTAGTGTTAAGTTTTAAAAGATTGTATATTTTTAAAAAAAAAAAACACTATTTTCTATCTCATTTATGATTCTAATCAATGTATAGAACTCAACGAATATAAATAAATAAGTAACATATTCTATCTCTTATACTCGAACATAAAACTCACTACCATTTTAAAACTCCTCACTTTCTATATATATAAGACATCAACATCAATTTAAATCATATCTTAAATAACTAATATAAAAAAAATCATATTAAAATAATATAACTAATCATAAAAAATAATATATATGAGTTAAACTACTTATATATATGTGACTTAATAAATATAAACCAAAATCAGAATAAACTTTCTTGAAAGAAATGTTAGATTTAAGACTTTTATAAAACCTTAGTTAGTTAAAAAAAATTAAGCCTAACATATTAGTCCATTTAAGTAAATATAAATAATATATTTATTATTATTATTATTATAGTATGAAAATTGTTATAAAAAATCATATATTTATTTATCTGTTTTAATTATTAAGGATGCTGATTCACATAAAACCAAACTAATAAAATTAAAAGATAAATTCATATTTTATTGAAAAATCTTATTAGCAAATAGGTTTTTAAATAAGTAATTTAGTATGTTATATTATATATACATAATTATAATGTATATGATACACATATTACATAAGCAGTTATAAAAAGTAATATATAAGAAAATAATATATACTAAATAATCATAAAAAAACAATAATAGATAAGGTAGACATAGAAAATACTAACAAAAACTTTAACACATTCTACTGTTTATAATAATTAGAATCGTATTAAATTATTGTCATGTCTAAGCATTCATAACTCAAAAAACAAAAGCAATTTTGAAAGTAACATCCATAAAAACATTAAATGATAAATATTGTAATTTTTTATACAAGCATAATCTGAAGAGTCTTTTATTATTGATGGTGGTATTCTTGTACTGGCGGCTATTAATTCTTTTGATGTTTGTAATAAATTGGTTATCACATTTTAAGAAAAATATATACTTTCACACTTTAAGAAAATATATTATCTCCTTACAATTCATTTTAATAATATGATAATATACATTAATATTTTAAGTTAAAAAATATATATAATATATTAATTATTAAATGGTTATTGGTCATTATGTTCGAGACACTAAGCCATTTTGATCTATTTAAAAAATGTAAAAAATAAAAAAATAATTCTGAACTAAAAAGTAAAATTTAAGTTATATGAATAAATTCATTTTAATTTTAATTTTAAATATAATTATTTTTACAGAAATTATAATGGATATAGTTTTCATAAAACAATATTCTTTTTATTTTTTTAAATATAGGTATTATAACGTGTATATTTGATTACCAATTATATAACAAAAAAAAAATCAAGATATAGAGTTCATGCAGCTTCTATTTAAATCACTGATGCATTAACTTTGATTCTCCCTTGAGGAAGCAACTAATTAGCCTTCCATTAATGTTATTTTCAAATCATGCATGCATATTTAGTCGACAAAATATGATATTAAGAATCTATGCATTCCTTCAAATAAATTTCTTATACCCTTGTGGATGGTCAAAAAAGTAATTAAATATAGCCACCACGATAAATAACTTGAATGCATGCATGATAGAAGAACACAAAAATAAGATAAAATAAGACGCGATCACATTCATAAATTTGTCTGCATAATTAAGCATAACATGTTTTTGACACTGACCCAAGAAGACTCCACCACTAGACACATAACATTGTGCTTCATCCTTAAAACAATCCTATACTTATGTAAAATCCACAAAAATCAAAGGTTCCTACAACACACCTCTAAAGAACAAACTGGCTTTAACAGTGACCCTTTTAACTTCAACCCTTTGTCAAGTACAACACTCTTGGAGTTTTAGTTTTGGCAACTATGTTGAAGATGCTCAATGTGTGGAAAACAAAACCAACCAGTAACTGTTCCAATTCAAGCTACTGCTCAAAATTTTCTGCAAGATATATTTAAGCACCAATTGAAGTAATTTGCCACACCTTTAATTGCCAAAATTAAGACCATAGGGACCATTTTTACACACCTAATGGAAGTTTAACTGGACAAGAGAAACCAAAGGAGGATATATACAGAAGACTGAAAATTAAGACAAGTAATTTATTACTTTTTTACCTTTTTTCCCTTAACTGTATGGCAAAAGGAAATCCTGGTCTGGTGTTGTCAACAAAATAGAGTCCAAAAATTCAGCTTGGGAATTGTTTGCATCCCATGCAAAGGGAGAATCTAATATTTTCGATGTTGACAAGTTGTCATCCACTGACACTTCATCATTCAGACTGTAGCCACTGGTGTCACCAACATTTTGCACCTGCGGCTGGTTTTTGCTTGCCAGAGAAGGAACATACATGCTGTTGCTAAAGATATCCTTGTCCAAAGAAACCCTTCCATCAAAGAAATTATTATTGTACAACTGAGTCTGAACAGTTTGCACATTCTGGTTTTGGTCTGCTAGAGGAGGAACATTCATGTTGTGCATCACACCAAACCCCATTTCTCCAGCGTTGTCCCCAGGTTGACCAACAGTAAAAGTCTGATTTTGATTAATAACTGATGCGGGAAATTGACCAAGAGGCGGATTTACATTAGGATTGCCACCACATCCAAGCTGAGAAGGCATTAACTCTTCAACTCCAGCCACTTGCAAAGGATTTTTGCTTCTGTATTGGCATGTCAGCTGATGATTATTCCTCACATTCCTGTCACTGAACCCAAAGCCAGTCTCATGATAAGGGCACTCGGTGCTATGGCAAGAATATGCCTCATGAGGAAATGTAACAGCTTGATCAGCCCCAGCCTTTCTCTTATCAGCAGCATGGTCAAGTGGCATAACAATGCCATTGTTCATCATTGTAACCATATTATTGTTATTGCCATTACTAATAGCAACATTACTTGTTGGTGGTGGTGGGTTACATTGGCCCTCCAGAAAAGCTCTCAGTCCACTATTAACCAAATTGCTTGTTGGTGTTGGCGTTGGTGTTGGTGTTGGTGTAGGTGGATCGAACTGCCCCACAAAGAAATTTCTAGCTCCACCATTAGCAACATTGGTGGCTGGTGCTCCAGGAAAACTTGTAGCACCACCATCTGTCAAAGCGGTGGTTGGTGGAAGGTTATTTTGGCTCCCAAGAAGAATTCTAGCAGCATTGGTAGAAGTTGATAGGTTATTCTGGCCACCAAGAAAGCTCCAAGCACCAGCATTAGCAACATTGTTGGCTTGTGGTATGTTGCTATTCTGACCCCCAAGAAAATTCATTGCACCACCAAGGTTACTTTGTTGCCCCACAAGAAAATTTGTAGCATTATCATAACCAATAGTTGGCACACTAAGTCCTGCTCTCAGTTGGAGGGTTTGGAACAAATGAGGATATGACCTCCTAGCAAAGGACTCTTCACGCTTCACAATAGCACTCCAAATGGCAGTTTCTTTAGCAGTGAGCTTGTCCTGAAGGGTCCTAGAGTGACGCACAATGTTGCTGATCTTTGCTATGTCAGGGGATATGTGTTTGATGACTGCAGTGAGCACACACATCTTCCACACCTTCTTGAGGTCATGTGGCTTCTTGTAGGGAGGTGGGCCTGGGTCCGTGGTAAAGCCCATCTCGGCCCACCACCACTCCTGCCCAGTGGGCCACCAGGGAGGGGCAATACCCTTGTCCAAAGGGTACCTCCTCTGGGGAGGCTCACAGTTCTGCATCAGACATGACAAGAGTGATCCAAGAGTTGTGTCTGCGAGATCACTCAACCTGTATGCTGTTGATGGCTCTCCATTGAATGCATCACCAACCATCTCTTCAAACCCAGTTTCTTCCTCGTACCTGCTCCACAGTTTCATTAAGAAAAATTATGTGATATATCTTATATTTACATTTTGTTCATATCAAATCTACTTATACCACCACTTCATTAAATACACAATAAATCAATTACAAAATACTAATAACATAGTATCAAAATAGTTTATAAAATCTCTATTATTATCCTTTCATCAACGTGTCATGTGATTAAAGAAGATTATGAAAAAAAAAAGACATGCATGTAGTGTTTTTTCTTCTACCACAGGTCCTATAATGTAAACATAAATTCCCTGAATGGTCTTTGTAAACTATAATAATATCATTCCTGTGCTATTTTTCTATTGGTAATCCCCATAATAAGAGTTTCCATCATCACATATTAACATAATGTTAATCTTCAATATTAGATAAGAACACCAAAATCTTGAAAAAAAAGGAGTTCTTATTTTTAATTAATCTAGTAACAGGCCTGTAAAATATAAAAATAAAATAAATTCAAATTTATATTAGTAACAAAAAATTTTTTGAGACATAGTTGTAAGAATAAAAATATATTTAATTTAAAATTAAATAACTATTTTCTCTTCTATGTTACATTTTTCTGTCACTAATCATATGAATAAAGAAGACAATTAACATACACATGATGAAAGTGTAAAAATTTGATGATAAAAAAGAAGTTTTACCTGAGCATAGCAGCAGGACCATTATGATCAAACTTGACCCTGTCCTTCCACCAACCTCTTAGGTTATCAGAAGCTCCACTCACTGGTTTTCCCTTCTCAGGAATGATTCCATAAACAAAGCCACGAACATCACAAAACTCCATCATCTCCAACATGTTCTTCAGCACCGTGTCTTGTGCACGAATCAATGCCTTCTTCTTTATCATCTCCAATGTTTCTCCTTTCTCCTTATCCCTCTTCTCTTCCTTAAGCTTCCTCAACATCACGCGATCTCTCCACATCCTTGTCTCCAGTGCCTCCACTGTCAACACTTCTTCTTCATCTTCTTCATTCTTTTCTCTCACCCTCATTGTTTCTTCTTCTTCTTCTTCAATGTTTCTCGTTGAAGGGTCGGAGGAAACAGCAACATCGTAGTTAGCACCAGTTTCAACACCACTCACGATGTGATCATCCACAGAATCCATTTCTTCTGCTTCTTCTTGTTTCACTGTTCTGTGAAACAAAATGTGTACACAGTAAAAAGCTTATTGAATGTATATATCATCAACCATACCATGCATACATGAAACTTTGATACTCATTTTGAAGAAAGATTGAAAGAAAAAGAATTTTTTTAACTCCAGAAAATCATGTAAAGAAGAAAAATGTGGATAAGCTCTTGAGAAATGTGATTTTCTTAGTTCATTTTATCATTGTAAAATATAATTTTAGAACTTGTTTTATGCAATACCTGATTTGATGACGTGGAAACATGTTGCATTACCTGTTGTGGATTGGATTAGATTAGGGTTTAGACGAAGGAATTAACGTAAAGGGTTTAGTTATGATAGTTATTGATCTTTTAATTTTTGAAAAATTTGATAAGAACAAAGTTTTAAAAAAAAGTAAGTGAAAACTAGATATATATAGCTGTATGATTTAATTGTTTGATTTTTGAATTATTAAACTGAAAATTAAAAAAGAAGTTGGAAATGATGTTTATATATGTATGTAATTTTCACCCAATGATAAATTAGACGAAAATAATTACATTAAAAGTTTAATACTTATCCAGTGCCACTGAAAAATGTTTTATTGACTAATTAATATGATAATAAATTCGATTATTAATTAGGTAATTATTGTAAAATTGATAAAATTTATTATATACTAAAATGCTATTATAAAATGGTTATATAATTTTATTATATGAATGTAGTGTCTGAAAACAATGTATTTATACGGAATCACAGACTAAATTTAAATTTCTTTAGACATAAAACATAAAGTGACTTGTTTATATTTTCTTAAATGTAGTAAAAAAAATGGCCTCCATAGACTACACTAAAAATAAATAAAAGATCAATTTTAAAAAAATCTGAATAGATAAGATGGTAAATGGAAAAAAAAAAACAGACTTTAGCATCTTATCATCACAGACTCAGTTTCTGGTGTGTTTGATTTCACATTTCATATGTATGATTTTGCACATCTCAATGTGATTTAAAAAAGACAGACATGTAAAGAGTAAAAGACACCTAAAATGACATCTTTTATTATTATTATTTAATATTCAATAAAAATTCAGCAAAATTAACTTTTGTAATGAGTATTTGATGGATGCTTGAGACTTAAAGAGTGTTTATATATATATATATATATATATATATATATATATATATATATTTACTTTTCAACAGAATTTTAGACAGTGATTTTAGAGTGTCTCTGATCTCTAGGAAAAACTTGTAAAATTGGATGTTACATATTGAAAAAACACATGAAAATGAAACAAAAGAAAGAAAAAAAAAAGAGTAGTCCAATCTCTGCACAATTTCGTAGTAAATCAAAGTAAAAATAAATACATAAATGAAAAAAATGAGTGAAATGAAAATTATAGACAGAAAATTTATGAATAGTTGGCAATATAGCAAAACAATTTTGTGATTCTTCCTATTGAATTTGAAATTAATGAAGCAAGGAATGAAACACAATGGAATAGATGCAATAAAATAAGCAAAGTGATGAAAAGCATATAGATTGAATCATACCAAAAGTCCTTGTAGGGCAAAGAGGAGGACAAAGGGTGAAGGTTGAGTTGAAAATGAAATCAAAATAGTGTCACAAAGGAAAGTGAGAGAAAGAAAGAAAAATGGACACATAGATAAATTGCCACAAGAACATTTAGTCTTATATAGACAAAGCAAAACAATATGTATGGAAAGTTAAGCTTTAACCATGGTTAAAATAAATGGTGTTAGTGGTTTAGTAAAAAATTTATTATTGAAAAAAAATTATGAAAACCTTGAGTTTTGATAATGAAAGGCTTCCACAAAATAAATTAAATAAATACTAAGGATATATATATGAGTAATATTTTGACCAAGAGAACATGTGTTCTTCACAAGAGAAAGTGTTCAAATTTTATACTAAAGATTAATACAGAAAACAATTTTTAAAAAATAATTTTCATATATAAACAAATGAAACAGTTGTCCTTTCAGTAAAATGATATAACCAAGTAAATTTAAATGAAGGGTTGTGTCATTAATCTTAGAAAAGAAAAACCTATTACTTTCTCCTTTTATATGCTATTGTTTAATTTACTATGAAATAATTCAACCTATTTATTTTACATTTTTACAACTAAAGAAATATTGAATGTACTTTCTGTATTTGTTCAATTAGTATCCATTTTTAAACAACTACCATTCATTAAATTCCTTTTCTTAGTGCCTTCATTTTTAGCATTAATTATTTTCTATGATATCAATGTTTTTATTAAAATAACAATAAATGAAGGGATGTATATACATCTAATGTAAATTAGGCTTAACTATATTTTAATCCTATAAAATTAGCTTATTTTAATTTTAACCCCTATGAATTGAATAAATTTTTCTTTTAGTTTTTGTAAAAAAATAAATTTAATCATCCAAAATTTGAAATTACCTTTTGTTCTAAAATGCATTTTAAAGTAAGAACTAACATCTAATTTAAATATATAATTTTTTAAAGTATTTTCAAGTAAAAAAAACTGAATCAAAACTTAAAATTTTACAGAAATTAAAACATATTTTAGTTTATAAAATCTATACAAATATATAAAATTTTGTTTTTAAGAAGAAAAAAATACATATTTTTAAAATTTTCACACATAGTTTAATCATTAAAAAAAGAAAAACAACATTTTCATATTAAAATTATCTTACATGAACTGAATAATAGAAAATATTATTAAGAAAATTATATAATTATATCACAAAACTTCAGATACAATAATTAATATAAATCACAAATATTAACTAATTATCATCAGATTTAATTAGTTTGATTGAATTGAATTTGATTATGTTAAAAATTTGAATTAGTTTAGTTTAAATTTTTAAGTTGGTTAAATTAATTAAACTGATTAGAATTTTCAATATTTTTCTATCAAACTTGGTTTTAATCCCTATACTTTAAAACTAATAAATTTAATTTCTCCTCAATTTTTTAACGGAGGAAAGTTGTCACTAAATTTTAAATATATGCTTGAGGAAAGATTAACTTCAAATATTTTATAAAATTTAAAAATATAGAGACTAAAATAAAATTTATAATAAATATAACTACTGAAAAAATATTTTTGTCAAAAATTTACTTCTCAGTCATCTCACTATGATAAGATTTTGACAGATAATCATATTGTTTTAAGAATGTGGTAAAAAATTCAGCTCTTTCCATTTATTTTCTTCATTTTTTAGTTATTAATAATTATTATATTATCGTTGTTATCATCTATTCTTAATTAAATACTATTATATAACAATCCTTTCCTTATATATGTGTGCAAGAAGAACTCTCCGGATTATCCCAGACTGATTTTAGAGCATTTTCTAATTTAGAGAGAAATTGAAAAAGAAAAATTGTAAATGCGGTTTAAAATTAAATAATTCTATAATATAAAAGTACAGAGATAATAATGATATTTTTTTTTTAAAATAATAATAAAATAAAGTATAAATAATTATATATTTTTATAATTTATTTATTTATTTTCACTCACTTTTTCAATATCTAACAAGTTTAGAAAAACTTTTTACTTTATTTTTATTCATTTTATTAATAAATATTTTACTTTATTTTGTATTTTGTCCTTACAAGAATTGAAATTATTTGGAAAAGATTACAATGACTCTTTCTATTTCATTAATATATTTTTTTCATGCTAAATGGAGAAGTTTTCTTCTATAAACTTAATGAATGAGTAAGAATATTTGTAAAGACACTCTCACATTCAAGTTGGTTAAGATGTAGGTGATGTAATAAATATGTAAATATTGTAATAAAATTTTATTCTCACATGTTTAAGATAATTTTAACACTTGATTAATGTATATTTATTATTATTATTATTATTATTATTATTATTATTATTATTATTATTATTTATCTATGTGTTTTTTAATGTAAAGTTGAGAAATTATCAGAAAGCTATCCCTATAGTGGTATCTTAGGATTGAGGACTTACAAGTGAGAAAAAAAGGAAGCATGGGTCTATCCATATATCGTTCCTCCTCTTTTCTATAAAAAAAATATTGCATTAGATAATTCAAAGGTTTTTTTATATATTAAATTTGAAATATGCTAATATATGTCATGATATATATATATATTTCTTTTATTATAAAAAAGTGGGAGAATTAGGTGAAACATGTTTAAAATTGACAAAAGGTGGCAATTAGTTAAAAAGACCTAGATTCAAAGGTTTTTCTCTAGTATGATTATGTCTTAGATTTAAAGGTTTTCCTCTTATATGTTGATTATGTCTTGAATTTGATTTTAATTATGACTAGATAAGTCCACACATATCATAATTAAAGGTTGTTTAAATATTTAAATATTGTTTAGTTATATTTATCACATAAGAATATTAAAAAATTGGATATTAAAAATAAAAAATTAATAAAAATAATAATTACAACTAATTTACTAACAATTTACTTTTTTTTACCAAACTTACACACAAAATCAATATGGATATTTCCTATGTTCATTACTTATGAATTTTATCCTCTTGTAATATTAGCAACAAAAAATTTCATTCCTAATTTATTTATGTTAATTACTCATATATCCATCACTTATTTGTTTTTTTATCCATTACTTAATATTATTGACTAAAAAGCTACATGTAGATAACATATAAAAAATATTGCATGTAGAAATTTTTGTTAATAACTTACCTAATCATGCAGATACATTTATCAAACTACATGTATCCTAATCATCAAATGGAAAATCTAAAACATTAAGAAAAGGAAGACTTATTATTTAATATATTAATAAGAATTTTTTTTATTCTTTTATACATAGTAATTTGAGTTCAGTATCTATATTAAAATAATTTTTTTAGAAATAATTATATATATATTGATATATTTTTATTGACAATAAAAAATAATAAAATTATATATGAATCGTTCATTTACCAATAAATATTTTTAATCGAAAAATACAACCTTTTAATGTAATCTAATAATAAATATTTTAATATTTTTAAATATTATATTATATATTAAAATTAAATTATGTTAAAAATTTATATAATTTTAAAATTGTATGAATATATATATATAGTAAGAATCAACTTATTCCAAAAATAAATGGTTCTTAATTCTTTATTTCATCTTAAATTTAAGATTTAAATTAATTAGATAACAGATGTATTTAATTTTGTTTTCATATGTTATTAATAATTTTTCTTTAAATTTTTTCTCATCTCTTTTTATTAATATATATTTAATATTTATTTTAACGTAAAAAGAAATAACATAAAATTCTTTTTTATATAACATTCTAAAAAAAACTTATTTTCATAAAAATCTTATCTTCTTTATAAAATATGTCTGCATTTCAATTAATTATTTTATAATTAAATATTAAAATTTGATATATTGTTATAATTTTATTAAAATTATTAATATTTGTAATATTTATTTATACTACAGGATCAAAACTACAATAAAAAATATATTTATTTTAATTGAATATAAATATTTTTATTTATTATAATTAAAAATATGAAATATTATTATTTTTATTTGATATTTATTAATTAATAAATATAATATTTTCATTTATAATTTTTATAAATAATTATTGTACTTGTTAAATAGTTAAATAAAAAATTATATAATTATGTTTTATTATTTATTATAAAATTATTTTTGAAAATTAATATTTTAAAATAATTAATTAAAATGTATATATTTTATAAAGAAATGTAAAAATTTTTATAAAATAACTTTTGTTTAAAGTTTCATATATCAGGAAAAAAATATTTCGTGTTTTTTTATATTAGAATAAATATTAAACACAAATTATTAAAGAGAAATGAGAGAAAATTTATAAAAACATATTAATGATAAAAAAATTAAATACATCTATTACTTAAACGTAAGAGATTATTATAATATAATATATGTGTGTGTATATATAATATAATATAATATATATATATATATAATGTAATATATATATATATATATATAATTATATGTCTAAATAATATGAAATTAAATATTTAAATTGATAAAATTTATATTTTGTAAAAGATTATTAAAGACAAGTTTAACTGTAACTTTGTTATCCTAATGTAATTATAATTTTAATTTTTTCAAGTATATGAAGCATCACAACTGTTTAATTTTTTCAAGTATATGAAGCATCAAAATTGCACCTTTATTTTGGGATTATTAGTACTAGATTATATTGCTCTATCTTTTTCTGTCTTTACTTTTAAAATTAGGGAGGGATAAAAATTAAAGAAAATTCTTTTACAAATTAATAAAATTAAAATTTACAAATTTATAAGGACATAAAATAGTGGTTTCAAAGAAACAAAGAAAAAACTTTAAGGGATTAAAATTCACTATTTTTTAAAATATATTTAAACTGAATATATAAATATTAATTACTAATTATTATTTATTAATTACTAAGCAATAATTATTAACTTTTAATTACCAATTATAAATTATTAATTACTAATTAAGAATTAAGAATTAAATGTTAAATTATTAAATGTTAAATTATTAAATTTCAAATACTAAATAATCAATATTCAACATTCCAATTCAATATTCAATAAATTGATAAATACATAATAATATTTATAGTAAATAATAAATATTCACATTCAATAATTTTATAAACATGTCACAGTAAATATTATTATTATAATTATTGTATTAAAATTGTATGCTTAAATTAATAAATTTAATTTCATATTTTATCATATTCAATTTTTAACATATTTTGGTACCATTTTTAAAATTTCTTACATTTACCCTTTTATTTATATATATATATATATAACATTAACCATGTAATATTCATATAAATATAACATCAAATTCAACTATGACTATTTTTAAAAGCTTATAATTTTCAGCCTTTGAGATACTATTTATATAAGTGTAATAATATCAAGTAAAATTTTGTATTGAAATTTTCGATTAAAAATAGTGTGAATTTAAAGAATTTTTGTGTAAGTATTAGATGAGAGAATTTTAAATTTGATAAAAAATAATAATTTTGTTTTTAAGTTAAATTGTTTAAAAGTTATAAATAGAAAATTAAATATTTCATTCTTATTTTTAAAATTTGTTGTTGGTGTGATAATATTTTAGGTTTGCCTTGAAGCTGCTGTGTTTTTTTACTGGAGTTTTTGTCATGCAGAGGTCTGGTGCTAGTTGAAGCAGGTCTTGTTACTTCTGGTATTGTTGTGCAACCTCAATAAATATTTTATATATATATATATATATATATATATAATATCTTGAAATTTTTATATAAAAAGAATTGTATATATATTGATATTTAAGATATTATGTATTGCAATAAATTATCATATGATATACTTTGTAGATGTATTAAAGAATTATATATTATTTTGTTTATAATCAAATTAGTGAAATTGTTAATGAAATACATAATAGAGGATATTTAATAAAAATAAAGTAAATAAAGTGCTCATAAATCTCCTTAACTTTCACAAAAATAAACTTTTTATTCTTTATTAATAAATAGGTGGAAGGATATTTTATCTTATGTTATTAAGAAAATTTATCGTTATATTTATTATTTTAAAAAAATATTTAAAACTTTAGAATTGTTTATATTACTGTTTTGTTGAGAATTTATGAATTTAGCTCTCACAATAAATAAAAATAAAAATATTAAATAATATATAAAGAAACTCATAATATTTTAAAATTCTAAATTAAAAATAATATTAATTTTCTTATAATAATTGATTTATAAATTATTAATATCTTTTTTCTTTATGTAACCTCTTCAAATATTCATATCATAAAAAACAAGGTCAACATAAATTATACTTCCTTCTAATATTTTAAATACTTGTTATTAAATTTATATTAATTTATTCTTAGTTTTATTTTCAATTATTGATAGAATATAAAGTTAATGAACTTCAAAAAATGTTTAGTAAACATTATTAATTTGCTTATTTTCAACTCATTTTTATTATATAATTTAATTTGTAAAAAATATGTTGAAAAGTATCAAGAAAAAATAAATTAGTATTTTAAAACTTTTGCATAATTGGTAAACCTCGATGTTTTGTAATTCTTGATAAAAACATGTTAAAAAAATACAAACACAATCAAAACAAAGTAACATAGAGAATTCAAAAAATAAAAGAAAATTTTAAGATACCATAAAGAATTTTATATTAATTTGATGATAATTACAATTTTAATGAAATTGTTTTCATATCTTTAATTTTTATTATTACAACTACATTTCATATGCAAAACTTAAAATTTAGAAGAATTCTTGAAAACCAATTAAAAATACTACAACAATACAATGTAGAAACCTATTATCTTATCAACATACCAAACCTAAGTGTACAAAAACTTCAAAATAATGTAACGAAAATAATAAAGAAAAAGATCACATATAGTGATGAAAATTCTAAAAAGATTAAAAATAAAAAATTATGCAGTATTTTCTCAAAATGTCTTCAAGACAAAATATAAAAAAAGTTATAATCAAAAGTACTTTCTTTAAACGAAAGTTTGCAAAAGTTATAATCCAATCTTTTTGGAAAACTGAATTTTAATAAATTTAATAGATTTTAGTAAGATAAAATTCATAATTAATTATTAGGATTCAACAAAAACAATCTAAGCGATTATAAAAATCTACGAATGCATTCATATAAGTGATTATTACTTATAATAGTAAATTAAGTTACCTACTATAATTGATTTTAGGGTACGAATTACATGCAGATAAATCACTTCTATAATTATAAGATAATCAATTATGTTATAAAATAATTATATTTTAAG
The DNA here is from genome assembly GCA_030347555.1 of Lablab purpureus. Lineage (NCBI taxonomy): Eukaryota > Viridiplantae > Streptophyta > Magnoliopsida > Fabales > Fabaceae > Lablab > Lablab purpureus. Next base: position 28,924,323 of record CM059258.1, read on the forward strand.
ATAATTGATTATATTTTGAAATAATTAATTAATATTTCTTAATATATTGATTTTTAAAAAATTAAGTTATACTCGAAGACATGAAATAAATATATTATAAAAAAAAGACTTAATCTAATATATAAATCACACTCACTTACCCACAAAAGCTAGTAATACTCCTAAGATACAATATTTATAATCAAAATAAATAAAAAAAACTAAACTTCAAAGTCTTTTAATCAACTTGATCAATATCAAAACTTTTTAACTTTAACAAAACAACATATTGAATTTTAAATTTATAGTTATTTTAAAATACGCATATTCAGTTGCTATCTATTTTTCTTATATTAAAAAAATATATAATTTAATTTATATCTAATTCTTCTATACTACTATAGTAAGTTAAATTTTTTAATTAATTTAGATATTTTTTCAATAATAGGAAAAAATGAAAATTATTTTAGAAAAGTATTATTCTTTTTTATATGTATGTCTTAGATTTCTGCAACACATGTTATTTATTTTAATTATGATTTAGCTCTTAAAATAATTTTCAAATAATTTACACATACCTAATTATATAAGTGACAAATAAATTATCAATGGGATAGGAAACTGTACCACTATTTTACTAGATTTAAAAAATTATTATTATATTTTTTTTATTCTTACCTAATCGCCTTAAAGAATAATGGAGGAGTTTATTTATATATGACCAAAATTCTAAATTTATTTTAAATTTGAGTGACAATTTGTGCAGTGCACATTTAGATGTAAAAATATGTACTGATAGATAGATAAAAAAGGAACAGAAGAAATATAAAATAGTATAATATAATTTACTCGAGTAAATAAGAAAATTACTAACACTTACCAGTGCATCAAATATGAAAACCCTCAAAATGCTATGTTCTCTTATTTTACAAATATTTCTTAAAAAATTAATTGAGCATACATGTCAACAACAAGAGCAAATTTACTTGGACCACCTTCATAAAACTTTTTTTTAAGTGTGGTGTGTGTTTGAATTTGTTTTTCTTAGTTGAAGTTTTTTTAAATCATTTCAATATTTTTTTTAAAGTCAACTATTTCAATATTTGGAAAGAAAACAAATATAAAGATCCTTAAATCATTTTTCAATTACAAAAATATTCTAGGAATTTAAAATAACTTGAAAGTTTTACAATATATAAAATAAGTATAAAATCTATCATCTTAAATTTTTAAGTTAAAATTATATTTTAATCTCAAGTATTTTCAGAACTTATTTATGTTAAATTTTCCTTCTCTCCTAAGAAAAACTTCACATATATATGACTTATACAAAAATAATAATAATAATGTAATATAATTAATTAATTAATCAATCAATAAATGAAACTGGTCAACAATTACGATCCAACACGCTCTAACATGTCATGCACTCCATTTCAACATATGCAGAAACAACAAATATAAGGTTTTTAGTGTCTTGCACGTATTAATAGTATGGCGTGCTACTACACTTTTCCTTGCACTAATACACTTCACATGTCTTATGTTAAACAACTCTTGTAAATTCAAACAAGTTTCTTTCAACAATAGGGTATAAGATAAAAGTGATGTTGCAGAATGTGATATACTTGTTAAAGATTTCACATCATCTTACTTCAACAATCTTGAGAGCACAACACAAGCCTTCAGCATGTCATCCTGCAAATCCTACGGGAAAGTTGATGAGCATGAGCAAATGGTGTTGGATGCAAGGAAGAAAACCCGAAAGAGAATCACAATCATAGGGTTGTCCTCAATAGTCCTAGCAGGTGTTGTTTTTGCTGCTGTATTTGGCATTCTTGGCACCACTCGTGACAACTCCTCAGATGATGCCAATGATGCTCACACTCTGACAAATTCAGTGAAGGCTGTTTGTGATGTGACATTGTACAAGGAGTCATGCTACAGCAGCCTTGGTTCTGCCGGGTCGAGGCAATTTCAGCCTCAGGAGTTGTTCATGTTGTCAATGAAGGTGGCCTTATCTGAAGTGTCTAAAGCTGTTGAATATTTCAGTGATCGTGATCATGCAGTTTTACAAGGGGTGGTGAAGAACAGCAGGACTAAGGAGGCTTTGAAAAATTGCAGGGAGCTTTTGGGTCTTGCGGTTGACCATCTGAATAGCTCTTTGACCTCAGGGGAAGAGTTTTCTCTTCTTGAAGTTTTTGAGGATCTTGAAACATGGTTAAGTGCTGCAGGTAGTATATTAATTATATGCATATACATGCTAGCATAGTCCAAAGAAGTTGCAGACATACATCCAAGGCTGTTTCTTGGCAAGTAATTATGATGTTTTCACAAGACCATTTTTTACACTTCTCAAACACCTTTTTTTCCTTTTGAGGTAAAAAAGGAAAAATTTAGATTTGAGTTTATCTCTCCTCTATACTATAAAAGTTGAGGGTAGATGGGTACTGTACAAAAAATAGTAATGGAATGTTTGGGAAGTTCCGTCATTTAACTTAATTTCTAACCAACTTTTCTGATAGCATATTTGGTTTCATGTTTTAGATGTGATATTTTACATTTTGGATGTGATTTTTATCAGGCTAATAGTCACAGTTTCCACGTTACAAACGTGATTGTTCTATTTCAGCATATTTCCAAACAAGTTGATGTCAATTGATTTTAAAACATAGTCCAAATTAATTCTTGACCAACTTTCTTATTACTGTCAGTTAGTTTTAAAATATAGAATCGAAGTGGGATTAGAGACTGTAATATAACTAGTTTTTGTTATTTTGTAGTTTGGCATCCCTGGTCATGTAACATAAAAAGAAGAATTTTGGCCATGCTAAATGTTCCATTTGATCCTTGTCCTGAGTATCTTTTTATCCTTATTATTCCTGGAATTGGAGTATGAAAAGTTTAGCAAGCTGATTCGTTGGCCTAAAACAGAAAAAACAAGCATCAAGAACTTCTCCAATCTGATTTCAAATCTCCAAATTAGCTCTAATTTCAAAACTTAGAGCTAGATTACACTATTGTTGTGCCCGTTTTGCTTGATAACAATAACTGTACATAATTTGTTTTCTTGTGTGCTGAAATAGGTACATACCAACAGACTTGTATTGAAGGCTTTGAAGATGAAAAAGAAGCAATTAAGACAAGTGTAGTAAGCTACCTTAAAAACTCTACACAGTTCACCAGTAACAGTCTTGCCATCATTACCTGGATCAACAAGGCTGCAACCACATTGAACCTTCGGCGCTTACTGAGTTTGCCTCATCAGAATGAAGCACCAGAATGGCTTCATTCAAAAGATAGGAGGCTGCTTCTAACACAGGATTTGAGGAAGAAAGCTGACATTGTTGTGGCCAAAGATGGCAGTGGAAAATTTAAGAAAATTTCTGATGCACTTAAACATGTTCCTAATAAGAGTAACAAGAGGACTGTGATCTATGTGAAGAGAGGGGTTTACTATGAAAATGTGAGGGTTGAGAAGACCAAATGGAATGTGATGATGATTGGTGATGGAATGACTTCTACCATTGTATCAGCCAGCCGTAACTTTGTGGATGGTACACCAACATTTTCAACAGCAACATTTGGTAAGTGAAAATTATATTCGTTCATTATAGGATCAGACACATTTTTTGTCCATATAGTTTTTCTTAATTTTGGCTTTGATTCCATGAAGTTTATTTTAGTTAAGAAAACTTTTTTAGACAAAGAGGAGAGGAGTATAAGAGAGAACTCAAATTCACTTGTTTGAAAATGTCAAATACAATGAGGTATTTATAGGTGTATAGGAGGGATTTAGATTCTCTTCTAGAAGCTTCTTTGATTAAATCCACCATAGAATTCTTCTACACCCTTCTCTAACTATAGTCTCTCTATAATTTTCTTAGAGAATTCAAGAGTCATCCTACATATTTTTTTTATTTTAAATTATAATAACATTTCTTCCCTTTAATTTGAAATTTTCTTTTTCAAACCAATCTTTGCTCTTAAACTTTGAAACTATTCAAACTTTAGTGGTTTTTGTAAAAATATCTACAACTTGGATATTGAGTCTTGACAAACTTAAGCTCCACTTCCTTTTTAGTAATGAATTCTCTTATGAAATGATATCTCGTGTCTATATGCTTGCTTCGATCATGAAACACTGAATTCTTTGCTAGTACTTGTGCAAACTTGTTATCTATGCAGATGGGTGCAGAAACTTTATCATAGTCAACTCCATGCTTTTTCTTGTAGCCTTTGACAACAACTCGTGCTTTGCATCTTTCCACCTTTCAACTGGCACTCTTCTTAGTACTGTACACTCATTTTACTCCAACTGCTGCATGATCTTTGGGAAGAGTTGTTAATTTCCAAGTAGCATTCTTCTTGATTGACTTAATCTCCTCTTTTGTGTCATATCTCCATCTTTTATCTCTCACAGCTTTCTAAAAATTCAATGACTCACCTTCTACTTGAAGGCAATGCAATTCTTTAAGAATACGAGTCACTTCATAAGACCTTTCATAGATTTCACAAATATTTCTTGTCTTCCTTGGCCTTTCACTTGTACTTTCTTCTTGGAGTTCAAAGAAACAATCCATTGTCACACTTTCAACATGTGAGTCAAAATATGTGTTAGCAACTTCTTACACTTGTCATGCGAGGGCTAAGAAGATTATTGAAAGAACTTTATTTGCCACAAGTGAAAGCTATAGAGATTTGCATAAATAACATGTCTGCAAAAGCATTAGCAAAGAATCCTATGTTTCATGATTGAAACAAACATAGACATGAAATATAATTTTATAAGAGAATTCATTCCTAGAAAGGAAGTAAAGCTTAAGTTTGTCAAGATTGAAGATCAAGTTGCTGATATTTTCACAAAGTTACTAAAGTTTGAAAAGTTTTAAAGAATAAGAGTAAAGATTGGTGTGGAGAAGAAATGACTCTTGAGTTCTCCAATAAAAATCAAGAGTCTTTGATGAAGAGCAGTGTGTAGAAGAATTCTATACTGGGTTTAATTAAAGAAACTCTTAGAAGAAAATTTAGATCTCTCTTATGCACCTATAAATACTTCATTATAGTTGGCATTTTCAAGCAAGTGAATTGGTATTCTCTCTTATACTCTTCTCCTCTTTGTCTAACTCTGATCCTACAATAGCAACCAAATTCAAACTGTACTCATGGCAGGAACCAAGAAACTATGGGGAATCAAAACCAAAATTCAAACTGGACTCATGGCAGGAACCAAGAAACTATGGCGAATCAAAACCAAGCTTTTAAAGTATAGAGAAGAAAATCAGAATTGAGAAAAAAAAACAGACAAAAAACATATTCTTAAACTAAGAATTTAACTAAAATACATTAACTATGTAAAGAATTCATTCAGTCAACAAGTTAAGATTATCATGTATAGTAAAAGATTTTACTTTTACATAACTATTTTCGAAGTCCTACCTAAGATGATTTTTTATTGGTTAGTTGTGTAAAGACCTGTGTTAAAAAACCTGTGTTAAACAAGGAAGAGAGGAGTATAAGAGAATACTCAAATTCACTTGTTTCAAAATGTCAAATATAATGAAGTATTTCTAGAAACTTCTCTAATTAAAAATCCACTACAGAATTTTTCTACACAGTTCTCTAGTTAAAGACTCTATACTTTTATTAGAAAACTCAATAGTCATCCTACATATTTCTTTATTTTAAATTATAACAACAACCTTTGGGTGCATGAAAATGAATTAGGCTTCAAATTTAATGTGTATCATTTCATAAACACAGTTCGGATAACCAGGAAATATTTTCTTTCTGATTTGTTGGGTGCAATCAGCTGTATTTGGAAGGAATTTTATAGCTAGAGATATGGGTTTTCGCAACACTGCTGGTCCACAGAAGCATCAAGCAGTAGCACTGATGACAAGTGCTGATCAAGCAGTTTACTATAGGTGCCACATTGATGCATATCAGGATACTCTCTATGCTCATTCCAACCGCCAATTCTACAGAGAATGCAACATCTATGGCACGGTTGATTTCATTTTTGGCAATTCTGCTGTTGTGATCCAAAACTGTAATATTAGACCAAAGTTACCAATGCATGGCCAGCAAAACACAATCACAGCTCAGGGAAAGATTGACCCTAACATGAACACTGGGATCTCCATTCAGAATTGCAACATTTCACCCTTTGGTAACTTGAGTTCTGTCCAGACATACCTTGGAAGACCCTGGAAGAATTACTCAACCACAGTGTACATGAAATCCAGAATGGAAGGTTTTGTGAACCCCAAAGGCTGGTTACCATGGACAGGGAACTCAGCTCCAGACACCATTTTCTATGCAGAATTTCAGAATGTTGGACCAGGTGCTTCAACAAAGAATAGGGTGAAGTGGAAGGGTTTGAGAACCATAACTAGTGAACAAGCCAGCAGGTTTACTATCAAGGCTTTTCTACATGGAGATAAATGGATTTCTGCAGCAGGTTCCCCATTTAAGTCTGATCTATGACTACAGCCATAATATGCAATTTGCCAAGCTCCCTTTGTCAAAATTCTTTGTGCTTTTGTTATTTTTTTCCCTTTCCCTTGATCTTCTTGATTTGTACTATTAATTTGACATTGTATAATGATTCTTTTCATTTGACTATTTTTTTTTCCACACATAGTTTACACCAATCTCTGCCCCTTTCTCTCAATTTTGTTTCACTTGGAGACAGGCATGGATTATAAAAGTGATCATATGGTGAATAATATTCTGATATTTTTCTTTTTAACTAAGTCCAATGATGTGATAACCATCCAATCCAACTTCACTTAGTGGAATAGGACTATTACTGTTGCTGTTGTTGGAGAGTGGAGACAAGCATGCAACTCTACTCACATCCAGAAGTAAAAGAAAGGCACATTGGGATATCAGAATCATTCTCGACCAACTTTCCTAATTGCTTTCGAGTACATTATTTTTACAAACTTGCATATATCATTATTGATACTTGGAATTTCATAGGAACTTTAATGACTCTCATCATCCCTTCTGGATGAGGAGAAATCATATAGCTACACTGCATCTAACAAATAATGAATTAAAATTTTCTTTCCGATATAAACATTCAGCTGTCTATCTTAGTAGTCCTTCAGTGTAAGGTATATCTGTGTCAGGAAGCCAGGTATTTCCCAACGTAAAGTTCAGGACTGTGAAGTTCCAAGCTTGAGTAGCATTCAACAGAAAGTAACCAGGCCATTGTACTCTACTGCTAGTGTTAGATCCTGGTCCATAGTTGTTAAACTCACCATAAAAGAGGGTGTCTAACCCAACTGTGCCATTCCACTCTAACCACCCTGCAGGTTGAATAACATTTCCAATATATGACTGCAAGTAGACAGTTCTTGAATACAACTTCCATGGCCGGCCTAAGTAACTTGCTGTCGAATTCAAGTCCGCAGCTAAGTCTGGTGCAGCATCAATAGTGCAGTTTTGGATTGAAATGCCAGTATCTTGATTAGGATCAGTTCTTCCTTGTGCTGTCACAGCATTCTTCTGGTTTGGCAATGGTTTTCTGGCATAGATCTTACTGTCTTGGAAGACCACGGCTGCATTGCCGAAAATGAAGTCCACAGTGCCATAGATTTCACATTCCCTGTAGAATTGCCTCAAAGAGTGAACATAGAGAGTGTCTTGATATCCTTCAAAACTGCAACGGTAGAAAGTAGAGAGGTCAGCATTGTTCCTCACTGCCACTGCTTGGTGTTTTTCAGGTCCAGCTGTGTTTCTGAATGTAACATCCACTGCTATAAACCTTTCTCCGGAAACAGCTGCATTCAACACAAAAGCAAAAGATTTCGATTTACATTTAGAGTTTAAGTTTCACGCATTCTAAATACAATTTGAGAGTTTAAGTTCTTGATACGACTTTTTAAAGTGATTATAGTAAAAGATAACAAAACTATCATACATGATTATTTGTGATTAGATCATAGTTTAAAATCAGTTTACACAGTGTAAACATCCTTGATACTTTCAGTACAAAGACTATTTACTCAATATTTTATTTTAAACATACTAATAGATTTTTTAGCAGAAGAATCCACCATATAAATTGATGCTAAGGAATTCATGATACTATGCTTCCCTGTGATGATAGTTTTGTTAATGAGAAGAGCTAGAAAGAATAAAGGACTTACCAAATGTGGAAGAATTGAAAGTTGTCCAACCATCTACGAAACTATGGTTCCCCGTGATGATAGTTTTGTTAATACCATCTCCAACAAGCAATATATTCTTCTTTTCTTTGGGAATTACTACATATTCCTCATAGATTCCCTCCCTAACATACACAAGAAAATATCCATCTTCAGGCTTTGTGTTGTTGGGTGCAGCAGCAATAGCCTCTCCAATGGAAGTGTAGTTGTCTATTCCATAAGAACTCACAAACACATAATCGTATAATAAAATTCCTTTGCTTCCACTTTCTTTAAGATTCCTTCCAGTTCTGGTGCAATTGGATAACTTGGTGCAAGTATACTTTGTACGAAGAAACTGCAACAGTATAATATTTCAATTTTTAGCCTTTCAATTAACCCTTTAATTATGCTTTCAATATATATATATACATAACCAAGTTTAACCATGCTTGATCAAGTAACACCAAGACAAAATTCATTCAAAACTTAACAATAACAAAACTTCATTGTTTCTTACTTACCACATAATACTAAAGTATATGATCGAATTATATGCTCATGTATTTTTATGTATTTATGTCTGATGCAGCATTCATAATTGTTTGACTTTTATGATATATATGTGTCAGCTCTTTTAACCCATGCCATGAGCCACAAGACAACTCACATAAGGATTCCAAATCTTAAGACAATGAGTTTATGAGTCTTTTTCTTTATATATTTTTCAACATTTTATCTCATGTAAGACTCAAACTCATATTTAGATTTTTAACTAGTAGTCAAAGAATGTTTGCACATTGTTTTTAAACAAAATTGATTTATCAGAATATCTATTTTAGTTCTAACTCAGTCCTAAAAACCAGTTTATAAACCGAGATCTATTCTTTATTTATATACTTTAACACTAACTATTAAACATCTTGAGTATATTCTGAATAGATATTTCTAAATAGTTTGATAACAAGTGATCTTATACTATCTTAGGATGTAAGTTTAAGTTTAATTCAATATCATAAAATTAGTCTTAGAAGTAAGATTTGCAGTTCAGTTGTATGCTTTATTTTAGTTATATCATTAATTAACTTGAGTTTTGTAAAAGCTAGGACAATAATTGAAAAGAATCTTATGTGTTTTATGATTCTAAAAAATGCCAATAAACAAGGTGTGAGTATGAACAATTTTTCTTTTTTTTTTTGTATGAAATTTGGTAAGAACTAAGAATCTTTGCTCATGAGTTGATGTGCAAAATGCAGACAACTTGATGTTAATATATGGTGTACACAATGGCATGTAGCAGATAAATTAATGTAGATTGCACGTGCATGGAGTGATGCAAATGGTGGAAGCAAGAAAGACTCCACGTGACTGATCATGAAATTGTTAGATTATGCCAAAGCATTCACGTTAAAAACAGAGGAAAACAGAGCATTTGACCTACGGTCAACCCATTAAAACATCATGCATGTGGTTGACTTGACCTAACATTGCTGTTTATCATGAAGCAGTTCATCTTAGAAGTTCAAATTAGCCAAGTCAAATGAATTTTTTTGTTTATTATGTAGGTTGAATGTTTCACTCCTTGTGATCTTGTATGCTTATAATGTGAAATATGAGCTTGATTATGTGTGTTTTTCTGTGTAATAACAAAGTTTCTCATTAAAATTTTGAAAAAAAAAAGTTTATACCAGTTTATTGTTAGGCCTTGTTTACTTCAAAAGTGAGAAAAGTTACAAAACATAAAGAGAAAATGAAAAATAAGAAATAAAAAACTTAATAAATATAAAAAACGAGTTGACATGTTAAATTTTTTGCGTAAACACAACAATATTTACACAGAAAATTCGTAAATCAATGCACTAAGAAATAATCAATTATATTTATGTTTTCTCATAATCAATTATATTTATGTTTTCTCATAATCAATTATATCATAAATACTTTATTAATATTTACTTTATATTATATAATAAATTATATTGTTAACTTTTTTATTATAATAAAATAAATAATAAAAATATTAAAAAAATTATTATATTTGATTTTTCATTCATTTTTTTTAACTCAATTCAAATAATTTTATTTTTTAATTTTTTTCCTTTTCTTTCTTTTTTTTCTCCTCTCTCATTTTTCATTCTCCAGTTCAAACAAAGCATTAATTAGAAAGGTATTGGAATTTGAGTTTTATAATACTATTTGGTGAGTAAATCTCAAACACATCCTTTTATATATATATATATATATATATATATATATATAATTTAGTAATAAATCGATAAAGGATGACTCTGCGAAACCCAATAATATAAATAAAAATAAGCTTTAATATTATGTTAAGATTTGGATTTGAAGTTTTAAAATTATTGATGCTTTACAAATCCAATAATTTATTTTTTATTATTCTTTTCATATATCCCTATTTAACAACTTATACCCCTATTTAGTAATGTTTACAATATACTAATTTATAAAAGTCTTATAGTGTAAATAAGACTTACCTATCATAAAAAATTGAGTTTAATTCAGTGAGTTAAAAAAATTATTATAATTTTTAAGTGAAATGAAATTTGTAGTAAATTTAGTTTCTAATTGCAGAAAACAAAGTAATGCTAAACATGGCTTGAATGTTTGAACAAAGATTACAAACATTCATGTTGTTTAATTTTTAAGTAGTAAACAACCCTGCTGTACCAAAAAGTAAACAGTAGTGAAGAACACATTCTATCACTGTGCTTGAGTTCAGATGATTCAATGAACCTAAAACTGGAACCCAAAGACCATAAATTTGTCTCCATGCAAACAAACAAAATATAATAATCATAACTAATAAATACTCACCTATCATAAAAAAAACTGACAAAAACATACCTAAGGGTTTGAAGTTTTGATGTGTCGGTGATGCAAATTGTACACAAACAAACCTCTTTAATGTAAGATTTACATTCACTTTCTATATTATAAACTCTCCAAAATGAACTATGATCAAAAGCCAAGTATCAAGGAATTAATGTATATATATATATATATATATTCATTGGTGAAGAGAAACAAGGATTACCTTGATGAGCTTCTCGAGTGGTTGTCTAACCTTGAAGGTCTTGTTGGGGAGTCCATGTTTGCGAGTTTTGTTTCTTCTGAGGTTCTTGTCAAGAGCCTCAGTGACCAACCCAAGTGAGACACTGTACAACTGGGTCACATCCTTGAGAGGCACAGCAAGTGCATTGGCAATGTTGCTTTTGGTCACCACCAAACCATCATAGCATGTGTAATGGTTGGTGGCCACAGCACTGAGATAGCTCTCAATTTTCTCAACCAGCTCAGAGTTTGAGGAGCCTGCAGACTTGAGCTCCTCAGATATGGACGACAAGTAGTCCACGTTGAGCTGGTTGAGGTCTTTGCAGTCTCCTAGGGATGCAACTTCTGCATGGTTAAGGGAAGATGATGGTGATGATTGGTGGCGTTTGAGAAAGTCTTCAAACACCTTGGCCAGTTTACGTGCCTGTTTGAGGCTTTGCTTTATGGAGAACTTGCCATAGCCATAAGGGTCAGAAGGGGAGAAACGAATGGCTGAGAGAATGGAACGGCATAGTTTTGGATACAGTGTGCCTTTGCAAGCAACAGAAGAAGAAGGAGAAGGAGGAGATGGTGGAGAAGGTGGAGATTGAGCTAAGAGTGATGGAGCTAAGAGGAAGCAGAGAAAGAGAAGGAAGAACAATGGTGAGGGTGACATTGTCTTTTTCAGGTTCAATGTGGGGTTGGAAAACAAGTTTGTGGCTTTGTGTCTGAGAATGTGTTTTGGCATATGATGAGCATTTATAGGCAATGGTGGTGAAGTAGAGATGAGAAATTATTGAGTGGTTGCAACTATTATTTGTTTTGTCTTCTTCTTCTTCTGTTAATCTTTGGATATAGTTATTATAAAACTCAATGAATTTAATATAAAGTTTAGACTACAAGAAAGAATAAGATGTTGTTTTCTTGAATCTAATTAAAACTCTGTATTTTATGATTATTTTGCAATAATTGTTGTTTTTTCTTTTCATTCAAATGAAATTAATATCTTATCACTATCTTAAGCAGGTCTTGTCAATTTGTTTTGACCTAAAATAGTACATCAGTTTACTTTTTCCTTTTATAATGGAGAAAGAAAAGTACACATTAGTAAACATGCTTATATAAAAATCTATTCTAATTAATAATATATTTTTTATGGCTTAAATATTTTAACCAAAAACTTATAAATGCAATTTACAAGTTTTCTTTTATTTACACTAACTGTGTTATGTAACTTTCTTTTGAGATTTTTAGATATTTAAAGGAATATAGTCAATGCAGTAAGTTATTAATTCATTGTAAAAAAATAAATTTTATATTTATGACTATTATAAACCCAACATTTAAATTAAAGAAAGGTAAATGAAACTTAACCATTTTTATTGGTTTTAGAATTTTAAGACAAAAGCTTTATATAAAATCTGGATAAAAAATTGACTGAAAAATTAAGTAATATTGTAAAAAGATTAAATCAAAATAACAAAAACTAAGACTGATAAAGCAATTGTAAAGAGAATTTTATTCTAAAATTCAAGCAAAATAAATGTGAGCAATTGAACTTAGAGTAAAGAAAAATCGTATAAAGAATAAAAAGTTGATAACACAAACTAAATATAAATAAAGAAATTTATAAAAGATAAATATGGTGATAAAATAATAGGAATTGAGTCTTCATTATTA